>OY776126.1:36621448-41621448 GCA_963675135.1 Galeopsis tetrahit | reverse complement strand
ATCAAATATATAAGATGAATATTAATTACTACTATACCCCTTTCGTCTCAATATGACTTGCACCATTTGATCGATACAATTTTTAAGTAAAAAGAATTTAGTAGGCGGTGAGGTAGGATAAAGGAGGGGTATTTTAGGTGATTTAGTGAGGTGCAAAGTAAAATGTAGGTAAAAAAAGGAGTAACAATTTTGAAATTAAAATTATGTTGTGATGTATTAATTTTGTGGGATATTTCCGTATTAAGAGTGTGCAAGTAATCTTGGGATGTCCAAATAAACCCAAATTAAATATCAAGTTTCAACTCCATCTCATATATAAGATCGTATGAGTCATAAACAACTCTTTCTTTATTTTAACCTTCTTGAGTTGTTTCTTCTATTAGCATTGATTGTTATACCCCATGTCATATTCAAGGTAACTAAATATTTTATGCAAAAAGAAAGATAAAAATTGTAACGCCCCGAATCCGGAATTTGATGTGAACAGTGGGAGTTGAGGGAGGATTAAACAAGAATGAAGGGGCTGTTCCTTACGGTGGAAACTTGATCTTTGAATGTCGGGATTTCATTTGGGCAACATTTGGACATGCTTTGAGAAGGAATGCGTTAGTGAGTGTGTTATTGATGGAAGGTTAATATATAGAGTAGCTGGGGGAGGATGAGTGAAATAGTAAATGGCGACGTAGAGCAGCCCTGCCAATTCGTGTTTAGGTGGCTTTTCACTAGAGTGAAAAGGGGTATTTTCTACTTACCCCGATATTCGTTAGTACTCGGCATTTACTACATCTTTGAATCCTATATTTGTATTTTAAAATCGTGGATTTGTTGAATAAAATTTACGAAATAGTTAGAATTAATTATTTAGGATTTCTAGCGATTTGATTGTCACGTTTCGAGATAAAATTATTTATTATTTCTTTAACTTGATTCCTAATTAAATGATATTCCAAATTCATCGAAATATTCGATTTCTTTCTACGAATGGAATTTAATTTTTTTCCTTTAAACGTTTTATGATTAAAATATTATTTTAAAGTGCTAGGAGTGCGCCCGACTCAAAATGCTCGTCCGATTCCTGTATAATTCAAAATCTCAAAACATATACACTCAAAATTTATCAAGCAAAATATGCTAAAATTAAATTCTCTTATCGTCTTAGGAATGAAGTGTGCGGCTTTAGTGAGTCTATCCACGACAACCCAGATGGCGTCGTGATTTCTTATCGTCTTAGGAAAACCCGTGAATAAATCCATGGTGATATTATCCTATTTCCACTCTAGCATCTCCAAAGGGTGTAGCAATCCTGAGGGTCGTTGGTGATCTTCTTTAACTTGTTGATAAGTTAAACACCTTTTGACGAAGTGAGCTATATTGTTCGCTTCATACCTCTCCACCAGAAGTTCTCCCTCCGTCCGCGGTACATCTTTATTTCCCCGGGATGTACGGTGTTAGGGGTGTTGTGTGCTTCTTTGAGAATTTAGTTTCTCAAGTTTTCGTCTTTAGGAACATAAAATCTATTCTTGAACATTAGTGTTCCGTTAGTGCCGACGATAAAGCCTATGATGTTTTCCGTTAGTATTTCACTCGTATCCTCATTCCATCGAGGAATTTGTCGCCTCATTGTGCATCCCCGACTCGTTCCCTCAAGGTTGGTTGTAACGTGAGTGCAAAGATCATGGAATTCGCACAACATTATGTTGAAAACTCCAGATTCATTCTAGAAAGTTCTTTGATTAGTGATTTTTGTGTGGTTGGTACGACATTGAGTTTTGTACTTCCTTTCCTACTCAAGGCATCGACCACCACGTTCGCTTTCCCATGGTGATAATGGATAGTGCAGTCGTAGTCCTTTACCAATTCAAGCCATCTCCTTTGACGCATATTCAGTTTTTTCTGTGTAAAGAAGTACTTCAAACTTTTGTGGTCTATATTGATCTCACACTTACCTCCGTACAAGTAGTGCCTCCAGATCTTTAGTGCGTGAACCACAACAACTAACTATAAATCATGCGTCAGGTAGTTCTATTCATGTGTCTTGAGCTATCGAGATGCATATGCAACGACCTTCCCACGTTGCATAAGGACACATCCCAGTCCGGATAATGATGCATTTGTGTAAATAACAAATCCCTCAGATCCATCAGGAATGGTTAATACTGGTGAGAAGGTTAACCTCTTTTTCAACTCTTGAAAACTTTCCTCACAAATAGGTGTCCAGACAAACTTCTCTGTTTGCTTCGTTAACTGAGTTAATGGCTTCACAATGTGAGAAATCTTGTATGAACCTCCGATAATAGCCCGCTAATCCAAGAAAACTCCGAATTTCATTGACATTAGTCAGCTTCTTACAATCCATTATGGTTTCTAACTTTTCCGGATCTATCTCAATTCCCTTTACCGAGATGATGTGTCCTAAGAACATGACTCGATCAATCCAAAATTCGCACTTGCTGAATTTTGCGTACAACTTTTCACACTTCATTATTTCTAGAACAGTTTTGAGATGTTCTTCTTTCTCCTCCTTGCTTTTAGAGTACACGAGTATGTCATCGATGAATACGATGACAAACTGATCTAAGTACTGATGAAAGACTCTATTCATCAAGTCCATAAAGATTGTTAGAGCATTCGTCACTCCGGAGGGCATTACTGTAAATTCACAATGCCTGTAGCGTGTTCTATAAGCTGTCTTCAGAATGTCACTTTCTTTGACTTTTAGTTGATGATACCCAGACCTCAAATCGGTCTTTGAGAATACACTAACGTTCTTCAACTGGTCGAACAAATCCTCAATTCGCGGTAAAGGATACTTGTTCTTGATGGTCAGATCGTTGAGTCCTCGGTAGTCAATGCACATACGAAATGATCCATCTTTCTTCTTCACAAACAGAACTGGCGCTCCCCAAGGGGATACACTGGGCCTGATGAACTTTCTTTTCAACAAGTCCTCCAGTTGTTCCTTCAACTCCTTCAATTCTCTTAGCGCCATTCGGTACGGTGCCTTTGATAATGGTGAATTCTATCTGACGATCAGGGGGCATCCCGATTAATTCTTTAGGAAATACGTCGAGATAGTCTCTCACTACTGGAACACCAGTTGGTGATTCCTTGACCTTCTCTACTGTACCGTGGAGTAAGTACCCTTGACATCTTCCCCTTTGTAATAATTTCACAACTTCGATTGCAGATATCGCTCGTGCTCCCGTCCTAGCCTTGATTCCACGAAAGGTGAAACATTGACCGTCATTTGTTTTAAAATCAATTTCACGTTCCGAGCACTTTATTACAACTTCATTTCACGTCAACCAATCTATACCCAAAATTATATCAAAATCTTTCATGTCGAGGATGTGAAAGTCAGTTTTGATTTGGTGGTCATCCAGTACTATGTTAAATCCTTTTACTTGGGTTTCGATTTTTATCGTGTTTTCGGATGGAACGCTTACGCTTAAGGAATTTCCTTTCACCCCACAATTCCCACTTTCTTTCTAAACCTTTCAAACATAAAGGAGTGACATGCTCCTGTATCAAATAATACAGACGCAGGCATCTCAAGCACAATTAATGTACCTGCTAGAGTTTCATGTTCCTGGGGTTGCTCCCGATGCTCGATTATCGGCCCTTCACCATCCCCTTCACCTTCGAGGATATCATTCACTTGAGCACGTCCCCTCTGGCCTTGGTTGGGTGGACCTCTTCTCGGTGGTGCGGGCAAGCGGTTGTTCACTGCAAGCGGCTGTTGGGTCTGACAGTTATCCATAGGCGGGGGTCGGTACTGATTGTTTCCCATAGGCTGGTAGTTTGGATTATTTATCATTGGAGGTTGGCCCTGCGGTGGCATGGGACATTCAGTAATCATGTGTCCCACTTGATGGTACCGGTAACAAGTCCCAGTTCCTTGGAGACAAGTTCCAGTGTGCTTCTTTCCACATTTAGAACAGTTTTGTAGGGTCCTTGAGGCATTGAAGTTCTTTCCCCTCGGTGGTGGATCCAAATTTCTTTCGAAGTTTGGCTGCTAGTTGCGGTTATTAGATGCAGTTGTCGGAGTTTGTTTGAACTCTAAACTCAAACCGATCGAGATAATTAGTGCTCGGTCAAATACTTCATTATAGTTTGGTAGTTTCAGCCCTGCTACTACTCCTCCGACTTCGGGCCTCAAACCTCGTTCGAATCACCTTGCCTTCTTCTCAACAATTTCCACTAGATGTGGAGCGTACCTTGACAGTTGATTAAACCTCCTCTCATATTCAGTTACTGAGAGAGTCCCTTGTCGTAGGTTGCAAAATTCTTGTTCTTTCTGGTCGCATAAGACTTGCGGGAAGTACCTTTTCATAACTGCTCGTTTAAACTCTTCCCATGTCAGAGCTTGCGGTCCTTCGACATCTAGAATCCTTTAATATGATTCCCACCACTGGGCATCATCTTCCATCAACTGGAACTGTGCACAAGATACTTTTTTAGCACTATTAGAGTCATATGTCGATAGATGCGTTCTAGTCCTGCAATCCATTCAACGTAGGTGGTTGCAGTCGTCGTAACTGTTCAACGTAGGCATTGGCCCTTGGCACCGTATGTGGCATAGGTGGATTTGGTGGTGGGGGCGGCGGTGTCTGTTTTTGCATGTAGTTCTGGAGAGAATTAAAGAATTCTCTTGCTATGTCAGCCCCAAATGCGGCATTAGGCGGTTGTTCTTGTCCAACATTCGGTGGTTGCTCTTGTCCAACGGAATCCTCAGATGGTTCTCGCACTACCTGTCGATTGATACGAGATCGTCCGCGTCCACGTCCACGTCCACGTCCACTGGGTGGTGCCATACTAAAAAGTAGTAAAGGTCTGAAGAGAAAGGAATAAATACTTACTCCCTCCGTCCCACAATAACTTTCATACTTTCCTTTTCGGGACGTCCCACAATAACTTTCACACCCTTAAAATGGAAAACCCTTTATAAACTCCACCCTTAGAATATCTTCAATTTTACACAAATGCCATTACTTTTTCTCCACACATACACAAAAGTCAACTCATTCTTTACTTTATACATAAAGTTTTACAAAATTACCCCTTAAAACTCCACTCATTATTACACTTTCTTAATTTACGTGTCCATCTACCTATGAAAATTAATATGGGACGGAGGGAGTACATTATATAGGTATGAGAAAAATTCAAAAAAAGAACCCAATATCATTAATTTACATGGTACTAGCACCAGTTATTCATTAGGAGTACACATAGCATCGGAACATACTGTGATCAATCAGTTGCACAATGATGGTACTCAACCTTTGTAAGATCGGGAACCATTGACCCATGCAATTTTAAGCAATAATCAGGTAAGAATAACAGGTAGAATAAAGCAACCCACATAACATGAGAGTAGTAGATATATACATATATATATATATATATATATCAAAGTAATCGGAGGGTTAGACTCCTTACATCATATTACAGATTACAAAATACATCGCACAACATAATGCTAACACAACACATCCTCACATCAAAACGACATGCGTGTGAGAAAAGGAGTGGTCAAAAGAATCGGCTAAGCTAGGGCTGCTACATGATGTAGGTTGTACTTCTGACTAATACTATAGGTCAGGTGATATGTAGGTTAGGTTTTCTATACTATATAGGCATATTTATATATATATAAATATGGATCATCTAGAAATCGGGAGGGTAGCTGGATCCTGCTCCGATAGATGGAGCATAAATGTCAGGGACGACAAGTGCATCGTCACTGTTGCTCTCATCGTCTAGTGGCATCTCGATATCCGGTATCTCATCCTGTACATGAACCTGCCCATGAGGGTCTCCAATCGGTCCTAGGGCAACAGGCCCCACAAGTAGTCGACAACGCTAATGTGGTTGAGTCTAGCTGACTCAAAGTGCCTATTCGCTTCGCCATCTGAGATGATGGATATATACTCTTGCGTAATGACGTCGTTCCTATGAACATCTGCACCCATACGAACTAGTACTTCATCCTCACGAAACACTCTCTCCATGGCTGCATCGGCATGGGCAGCAACTGTGGCCTCTTCCAACAATTGTCGGCTTTCGCTGGAAGCCGTGATCCCTCGAATGACCTCAGTAAAGAAGGCCTCTATGTGGATGTGTCACTC
This sequence comes from Galeopsis tetrahit, assembly GCA_963675135.1. NCBI lineage: Eukaryota > Viridiplantae > Streptophyta > Magnoliopsida > Lamiales > Lamiaceae > Galeopsis > Galeopsis tetrahit. Next base: position 41,615,317 of record OY776126.1, on the reverse strand, counting down.
TGGAATCGAGTCATACATCGTCATGCGATGAAGAATACCTTGTGTTATAAGGCAATAGGGTTCGCTAACCCCATTAGCAAAACGTGTGGCCGCGACGAGGTCCGAATCAAAGAAATCTATGGCTGCGGCGTTCGCACGCAGCTCACGGAAACGAATGACGTATGCCGTAATCAACTCCAGGGCATACTAAACTACGTTACGGTAGCGATCAACGATGGTCATGGCTTTCCTAGGCAAAAAAGGGAAAGGGCTAAAGTCAGTATCATATTGGGGGGTGTAACACAGTTCTGTATGGAAAGTTTTTTAACACCTTGGGCACGTAAGCACATAATTTCACACATAGTTCAAATCTTTCAAATAACCAGGCTAAACAGATTATAGTATATTCTTTGTATTTCATAAACATTTCTTATCAAGGTGTAACTTATAATCTCTCATTCTCGTAACTTTCGTATGTTAGGCTTAGTCAAGTCCTTGCAAGTCTCTTGTACACTTGTTGGTTAAAATCTACCCTTAAAAGTAATAACGTACCTTGATGTGCTTCGGCCGCGGCAAGGAGACATATTTTTCCACTAGTAACCATGTTCATGTAGTTTTAAACATGCATGTAATATGAATGTCTTACAAAATAATTTATACATAAGAGGGTTTACTTGTTTTACTTAAAAGTTTTAATAAGAAGATAATATTTTAAATTACCAAATTTTTTATTTTTTTTTAAGGTTTGGAACTTGTGCTCTGGTACCACCTATAACGCTCCTACTCCGGAATCTGATGATATCTGTGGGAGTTGAGGGAGGATTAAACAAGGATGAAGGGGTTGTTCCCTATGGTGTAGACTTAATCTTCGAATGTCGGGATTTCATTTGGGGAACATTCGGACATGCTTTGAGAAGGAATGTGTTAGTTGAGTGTCGCATTTCTTTCTACGAATGAAATTTAATTATTTAAGATTAATTATTTATTTATGATTAATTATTTAGGATTTCTAGCAATTTGATTGTCGCGTTTCGAGACAAAATTATTTATTATTTCTTTAACTCGATTTCTAATTAAATGTTATTCCAAATTCGTCGAAATTTTCGATTTCTTTCTACAAATGGAATTTATAAAATTTCCTTTAAACGTTTTATAATTAAAATATTCTTTTAAAGTACTCGGATTGCGCGCGCCCAACTCAAAATGCTCGTCCAATTCTTGTAAAATTCAAAATCTCGAAACATATACACTCAAAATTTATCAAGCAAAATATGTTAAAAATTAAATTCTCTTTTATTAAATTTATTATTATAATTTGGGACGGGTGTTACTAAAAAAATGCTAATTTATTTATATTTTGTATTTTTAAAATGAGATATTTCATATGCAGTGAATTGTCCAGTGGTATTTTCTTTTTTACGAAACACGTGATGTTCACTTATTCAGTAAAAATGTCGCTACACGTTCGATGCATATTATACGTGCGCACGAAAAGTAAACATCGCACTTCATACTTAGTGGAATATAAAAAATTTAAACCATTTCGTGAGAATACAGACAGGTTATATACGCAGAAAATTCCAAGCTTTAATTTCTTGTCATAAATTCAATTCGAGACATGATTCAGAAGGTTTAAGTTTATATCTAACATCATTCTGCAATAGAATAATTGCAACACTACAAAATTCTTATATTGCATTTAATCTTTATCTACGATTCTTCAATTAAATTGAAAAAATGCATTAAGGTTGCGTTTGGATGGAGTGATTTGATTTGAGGAGGCATTTCAAATGAAAGGAGTTAAAAATACATGGATTTCAAATGACATGGTTTTAGTGAGGATTTGAAATCTCTCTCAATTTTAACTAAAAAGTGTGTTGACACAAATTTAAGTATTTGAAATCCATTCATAATCAAAACATGTAGAATGAATTTGGACTGTGGATTTGAAATCCATAACCCCAAATCCACCCAACCAAACACACAACCTAAGAGTAAACATTACTGATGAGCTGACCGGTCCTAATTTTAAAATTGTGTTTCATCCATCTCCTATTACTATTATTTTTCAGATTTTAATAATCTTATCAGGTGCCATCTAATTATCATTAGACATTTAAAAATTTGAAGTGCCAACTAATTATCATTATTCACATGGTAAGAATTATATATTTCATAAAACATGACATTAAACACAATATAAAATAGAGTATCTTGGGAAGAGAATTATATGGTCGGTTACAGTGTACCCTTATACTAATATTTAATACAAGGAATTATTATTTTTATTGTATTATTTTGTCCCACTAAAAATAAGCCCCTTAAAATATTGCAACACCCTGCCAAAAGTAATAAATAAAATTGCGCGCCCAATTAAAGAGATTACTTTTCCTTGAATAAAAAAATGAAATTGATTCATGTGTAATAATTCTTTAGCTAGTAAGATACATCCAACTTGATAATTTTTTTAGAGGGGACACACCCACCCAAGGGCGGATCCCTTCAATGGCTAAGGGTGGCTGTAGCCCACCCTGTTTTTTTAAAAAAAAAAATTACTAAAAAATTATATATATAAATAAAAACGCAGCCTATCAAAATCGAACCCAAGACCTTTATAAAATTTGTTTGCAAGAGTTTTTACCATCTAACTACACTAAGTTTGGTATAATTACATGTAAAATAAACATATTTAACACTTTGCACAATTTTAAAATTCATTTAATTAACAAACCCTAAACTAAAATCCCCAATTTCCTTTCATTTCAAACCTATAAAAAAAAAACGCTGCTATTTCCATTGACACGCGACCGACTGCAAAAAAGTTTTACCTCTGCAATTGACGCTCCGGCGCTCCACTCTCCCGCCGGGCCGCCAGCCGCCTCTCCGCCTCCGTCACTCCGTGTCGCGTCGCCGCTTTGCACTAGGTAAATATTTGATGTTTTTTTTTGACAAAAAGAGTAGGTTTTCAATTTTGAGAGTTTTTCGTGAGTCGTGTGCTACTGTGCTCTATCTGTTTTTAATGATATTACTAGTAGATGAATTGTGGCCCCCAAATTCCAAAGCAATATTCATCTATTGTCTACAACAGGTCACCACTACCATTATATTTTTAAATATTATAAAGTGAATAGGAAATTGGAAAACAAATTTTGAGATATAGTGTTTTTGAATTGAGTTTTTAAAGAATTACAACATAAAATTGGGAATGATGAATAATATATCATATATCCACTATCTTATTTAAATTAGAAAATAAAATTTAGAACATAGTGTTTGGATTGGGTTTTTTAAAAGTTACAGTAGCATTGTTTTAATTGTGTAGAAGGAATAACATAAATAATTATGAATGATTTAATTTATTTCTTTTTATTTTCACTTTTTTTTAGTGACATTAATTAATGTATTTCTATGATCAATTGACTAATTGTGTATTTAATTTGATAATAGGTAATGAATAATCGAGAAACAAAGAATTGAAGTGAAAACTATTTAATTTGATAATAGGTAATGGATGATTCGTCTGAGATTTGAATTGCAGCATTACAAAATTGATATACCTTCTCAAGAAAGTTTTTAAAATCTGTCAACTATTTCTGAACTATCCCAAAAGTTAGTTGAGACCAACATGGCACAAACGTATGCTTTAATTACAAGATTGATTCATCTTGTTTTGACACTTCTTGTTACCACTGCCATGACTGAACGAGCATTTTCAGCTATGAAACATGTCAAAATTTCAGCTATGAAGCATGTCAAAAGTGTTCTTCGAAACAAAATGGAGAGTGATTATCTGATTTTATGGTTGTTTATATTGAAAGAAAATTGTTTGAAGACATTGATCCTATCAATGATTCTATAAGATAAAGAATCGTAGGGTGCAACGTATGTAAAAAAAAAGTTTTACTTTTTTTTTTTTATCGTATTTATTTTTTTTGCTTCCAACCCATCTTAAATTTTCATCCTGCCTCCGTCCTTGCACCCACCCATCTTGAAAATTTAAATAATAATTAAGTGTAAGGAATTCACAAATGCATACCAAACTTATATTCGTTTATCAAGTGTATTTTAATAGTGCAATTATATACTTAAAAAACAACCAATAATTAATAAAACCGACAAAGCTCTATTTATTAAATATGATACGAACTACATGATGTGTATTTTCACGTGGATAGGTTATTCCTTTTATGGGTGTGTAAGAGACTTCATTATGAAGTGTGGTGTGACACTTTTGATTAAATTATAGTAAGATGATATACATGACTACATCAAATATTGATTAATAGTGTGTTCAGTATCTGAAAGTTCAACCCCCACCCTGTATAAAAAGTTGAATATACTCCTGAACGAATATCATAATGTTTTAGTTAACGAAAGTATTATAATAAATTCACTTTTTTTTTATTAATTTTTTTTAATATAAATATCCATTTTTTTCTATTAATTTTTTTTAATATAAATATCCATTTTTTTCGATTGATTATATTGTGAGATGATATATATATATGACTCCATCAAATATCATCGATAAAAGACCATCTTTGTTAAATCATACTCCGTATTGTATATATATATGTAGTCAAATTAAAATATATTGATTAATTAAAAAAATTATATAAATCGAGTTAATAAGTAAATTTTATTTCATTTTAATTTATCTTGTACCTATTTATCATTAAAACCATATATCACAGAAAATTTTGTCAATCTAGAAAAATGACTAGGTATATTAGTTACGTGTCTAATGACATGATTTCCCCTTCCTCTCTATGTAAAAATAGCTCATTTTCTTATAATAAATGAATTACAACTTCCGTTATAAAACATGCACAGATGAATTTAATTTATATATCTTTCATATGATTCCATCTAGAATGGTAACCAAGTCGAGTATTTGAATAGTGTGAAACTAGAACTCAATTCGTTTGTAAAACTCAAACCTTGAAAATTGATTTAAACTCATTCGAGTACAAAATCTTTGAACTCTAGCTTGATTCACTATATATAAACACACAAAACTCAAACTCACCTCAATAGCTTGAGTTTATATATATATATAATTTAAAAAATGTTGTTGGTTTATATTTTAAAAACAATGACTTTACACAATGGCGGAGAATAAAAAGAAATAATCAAAATTACAACGTAAATAAAAATTACACTTGAATCTTGAATTGTCGAATTAGACAACTTTTTACTTTGGGCAGCTTCCGAAAATGGCAGGTTATACAAAGAAAACAAATTGATGTTGATTGAACAGAAACAACAAGCGAGTAAAAAATAGAACACCAATAGAAAAAATGAGTTAAGTCAAAGAAATCACTTTTTCCCGCAAAAAAACACGTCTAGGCTAGTGCTCAGGAAACAACGTGATGTTTCAAAGGTAAAACTGCTTAATGTCTATACGAGCAGCACTACAATGTATAGAGCACCAACTAATTGAATCGACACGAAAATTAGACTACACTCTATTTGCTCGATGCACATATGTATGATGCTATGATTTTCTAAAAAAATTCAAGTGTTCTGTATTTTTTTTCCCAAAATATGAACACCTATTTATAAGTGTGTTTCCCACCTATGTAAGGAGCCTATGAGCTATTAATGGCAGATAATGACATTTATGAGAGGCGTACAACCTAAAATTTAAAACTTCCAATTTTATAACTGTTATGGAATTGTATGCACTTAGCAATTCCTCACAAATGATAAAACAAGACAACTAGAAACGCAATGAATTGATACGAATAAAGAAAAAAATAAGACCCGGGATTTACGTGGTTCGATCAAATGATCTACGTCCACGGAGGATAGAAGACTCTCTTCACTAATCACGAATGAAAGATTACAGATTACAAGTATTCACAAAACTTGATATCTAACGTAGAATATTCACTAAGTCCTATGCACTCTCACTACTCTCATTACCCACAATCTATGCACTTGGTGTATTTATAGATGTACAATGCACTTGATAACTGTCTCTAGCCAACTAACTAACTAACATACTAACATAAATAACTAACTCTAAAAACTGGAAATCAGTAGACTTGTCTCTGCTAATATGCCTATCAGCTATGTAGGCTTCAGCAGACTTGGACCCAACTGATCTGATCAGATCAGACGACTTGCATCAGCAGAGTTGTCCTTAACTCATCTCAGATTAGTTGACACCTATATCAGACCACTAAACCTTATCAGCTGAGTACACCTTACTCAACTTGTACTGAACTCCAAGATCATCAGACTAGCTACTCTTCTGATAGATAAAATTAGACGACATACCAATATTGAATTAATCTCAACAATTCTCCACCTTAATGCAAGATTGCCTTCTTCCCAACCCTCCCAAGGATGTTTGTTCATTCTCTTCTTAATGAACATCCTAGGCCCTACCAATTTCATGAAATGCTTGAACTTATTGCTTGGTAATGCCTTAGTCAACATATCAGTTGCATTCTCTTCTGAAATAACCTTCTGAACTTCAACAATGTTCTTCTCCAAGATGTCCCTTACAAAGTACAACTTCACATCAATGTGCTTTGACCTCTCATGAAACACTTGATATTTTACTAGATGGATTGTACTCTAATTATCACACAGCACTAAAATACTCTTGTGATTTATGCCAAAATCCATCAAAATGCCCTTCAACCACATTGCTTCCTTCACAGCTTATGTTAAGGCTATGTACTCAGCTTCAGTTGTGGATAAGGTCACCATACTCTGCACTTTTTTTTTTTATCTTATAAATATTATTATTCAAAACTAACACCAAATACTTTTCTAGCTAATTTTTTATAATATCAAAATATGTATTGTCTTGTAATTCTTTTCTCTTATTATGTAGGTGGAAACGTACCTAGCTAGTAACCATCACTAATATGAAGTATGGAGGATAAGAAGTTAGGTATCTTGTCCAACCAGCAAAGGTTCCTAACTCTTTGCTGGGAGGAGCTCCCCCATTCCAATAGCACAAACCTAAAAAAGCAACCAGTGAAACTTTTAGTACACAACTGCAAAAATTATGCATAAAATCATAGTACCAAAGTCCCTAAAAATTGTGCATAAAATCTCCACATGAATTCATTAAACATGCATAGATTAGTGACCTATTACGGAAACTAACAACAATTAAAAACCAACAGCGAAAGAAAAACGCATAAATTCGAAACGATGATCCAACTTTTAATAGAAAAGATTCTTTGAAAAACCTAATTAACAAATTCAGCAAACACAAATTAAGATATATATCTTTGGTCAGATCTGTTCGGTTCCGCATGCAATCGAATCGAGGTGTAGCCAATCGCGACAAAGGGAAAGTAAACAATTATCTGACGAAAAATTAGGTAAAAAAAGGTCAATCAATTTTAGGGTTTTCTAGTATGGGGAAATGCTATTCCGGGTTTCGAATTAGACAACGGAGTTCAAAATCACCCTAAACCTGTGTAATCGTACCTCGCGCCGCTTAATTTCACAAAATCAAATTAGAGTTTATGAAATCAAACTTCACCAACTACACATAAAAAAACATTAACAAATACCCAATAAAAGATGCATCAAATGATAAAGGAATCAAATAAATTGGTTTTTCAGTAAAAAGAAATAAAAAATTCAGGTGAAAACCAGCACATAACTTACACTGGAACAAAATTCCACATATAAAAGAGAAAAAAAAGAAAATCTGAAATAATAAACAGTAAAAAAGAGTAGGAAAAAGGGAATTTACCAATCTGATGAACCCAGAAACCTTCCTCAGCCGTCCGATCACTGACCAAGAGTCGCTATTATGATATAACTAAAATCGGGGTTGCCAGATTTAGCGATTTATCGAAGTGATTTCCGGCGAAATCGAGCTGAAATAAAAGAGTGCCCTAACTTTTAGGTCTGAAATTCGTTAGTGAGAGAGAGAGAGACAGACGGTGAGTTTCCTTGAATGTACTGTCGCGTGTTTGTATATATGCATGTGTATCTAATGCCGGAGAGAGAAACTCTCGACCGATCCCAGGCACTATTGTGCAATGTTTATCACTATCCACTATAGGTTTTGTAAAACCCTAGTCAAACGACAGTCCACACGTGTCAACACGCGATAATTTCAAGTGTGGGTAAATGGTCTTTGTTTTGTCAAAAGGGTAACAAGAACCCTAAATTGTGTGGTAATAAAAGGGTAAGGTGAACGGTGGGGATAACCCTAAATCCTTGTAAGGGTAATTAACTTGTATTATCATTTTTTTAATGTGTATAGAATCTTTACTTTGAACATTAAGATTGCAGATTATGACTATTGGAAGCATCGCATGGAAGCAATCTTCAGTTCAACACATGATCTCATGGTGTCAGTAGTGAAGGAAGGTTCAATTGTCACCATGATGGCCAACACTACTACACTGGACACATCCAAAGCTGTTGGAGCTCTTGTTCCAAAACCAAGGTCAGACTTAACTGCTGAAGAAATGAAACAAAATAATATGGACAGCCTGGCCAAGAACTATATTTTACATACCTTTCCAAATGAGTATTTTGGCATAGTATTAAAATGTAAGACTGCCAAGGAAATGTGGGATAAATTAGCTATTCTTTGTGAAGGCACTAGTCTAATCAAATAAAACAAATTATCCACGGCGGTTCAAAAATTTGAGTCATTTAAAATGAAACCTGGTGAAACTATTGACCAGATTGATACTCAATTTACTCGCATTATGAATGATCTTGAAGTATTAGGCAAGACTTATACTGATAAGGAGATTAACTTTAGGATTCTTAAAGCCTTGGATGAGAGGTGGAAAATGGTCAAAATGATCATCAAAACCACTCAAGATATTGATTCATGGCCTGCAAAAACTATGTTCTAAACCCTTAAGGCACATGAATTTGAGTTGGATGAAGAAGATCCGGTTGTTGATAATGAGAAGGATAAGGATATCTCTAAGAATGTGGCTTTCAAAGCTTCTTCCTTTAAGGGGTCTAGATCATCTAAGTCTACGGCTTCCAGCATAAAAGATGAACTAGATAGTACTGATCTTACTCTTAAGGACCAGTTGAGCTTAATGATAAAGAGGTTTGACAAGCTGAACAAAAGATATGGTAGATATAAGAGATTTTATAAGGAAACCAAGGGTTCTAGTAACAGGGACTCTTCTGGGACCAGAAGAGATCAAAACTCTTCTGAAAGAAGGGATGAGATCTCTAATGAGAACATGAGATAGGAACTCATCTGATAAGAGAGATATGAACTCTATTGATAGGAAGGACAAGAACCGTAACCGTTCTCCTACCAAAAAGATTTCTAATAATCCTGTGTGCTATAATTGTGAAAAGCCAGGTCACTACGCATATGAGTGTCCTAATCTGAGTTCTGAAGATAGAGAAGAAAGGAAAGCAAGGAGAGACAAAAGATATGCTAAGGGTAAGAAGGCTATGATGACATACAATGATTCTAATACGGATTCAGATGAGTTGCCTTCGTCTTCATTTGAATACCCCTCTAGCAATGAGAAAGAAGCCTTCATTGCAGATGATGGACTAAGCTTGATGGCCAAGATTGAACAAGAGGTATCTTCTGCCACTTATTTCCGTTCTTGTCATAATTCTGATTCTGATTTTGATAAAAGTGACACTGCTGATAGTGGTGTAGGAAGTAGTCTTCATCATTCCCATGGAGTGAATGAAGAAGACCTCCTACAGGCTAACAAAGCATTCATGGAAATCAGTGATGAGAATATTTCTTTAAAGCAAGAAATCATAAGTCTGAAAGAAGCTCAGTTAAGAGTAGATCCCAATGTAGTTTCTCTAAATGAGCGCCTATCAGAAGACTTGTCTCAACTCAAAGAGAAGTACTCATCTCTGAATAAACTACACCAGGATGTACTTAATACTCAAGCCACTAAGACCAATGAGTTCAATGATTTAAAGATCAAATGTGAAAAACTAGAAGAGCGCAATAGATTCTTAGAAACTAAAGTACTAAACTTAAATCTAAAACTCGCTGACATGGTTAATTCCTCAAAAATTAATCAAACATTGTAAGAAAGGTATAGAGATCCAACTGACAAAAGTGGGTTGGGTGCTGATGTACTTAACTCATTTACTCCAGTAACTAAGAACACTAGTGAAGCTAGTTCTAGTCATTCACAACTAGATAAAGGAAAAGAACCAATGCAATATGATGAAGGTACAAAACCTAAGAACACTAATAAAGTTCAGTTAAACTACATTCCTCCTAATACCAAGCATGGTAAAAGGAAAAATGGAGCTAGACAAGCTCAGTATAGACCTACTCAGCAGAGATATACTCAGATGTCCAAACCAGAACAGTCATGGCATCAAAAGAGGTATACTCACAAGAGTTGGCTTAGAGAAGCACAATCTGGTTGGAATCAGCTTAGACCTCCTTTTATAAGGCAATCTCAGCTGTACACAACTAAGCCTAGGAAATTTGTACCACCTCATCATATAAAACCTGTTCTGTATCCTCCACCTTTATCTTATGATATTATGAGAGAGGATAGACCAAAACGCATTTATAAGCCGTATGGTCCACACGCTTTCAGACCATATTCAAATTATTACAGACATACTGATCTTACAGAAAAAAGGGGTAGATCCAAGGAAAGGCTATCTCAGAAAAATAGATCACAAGTCTGCTGATAATTCTGATAAGGTCAAGAAAGTACTGTTCTGTGATAAGTATGGTATAAAATTGAAAAGGTCCCAACTATTCAGAACTTCAATGTATATTTAGGTGCCTTTCACTGATACTAACTGTTGGGATATGGATCCTGAAACAAGTCCTAATTGATGAATGAAGTAGTTTTGATAATCCAAAAAGAGAACTTGAATATATTTCTAAGTGTTGACTGATCTAGTTATGGAAGTTGTCTTATGACAAGATCAGATGAGTACAAAAGAAAAGATAAGTATAGAGTAAACTAAGTATTGAAAGAAAAGTTTACTATAGGATTATAATAAGCTTATAATCATTGTATAGAAGCTTATGTTTTTATGTGTTCATATTGATGTAATAGTTTTAAATTGACAAAGTTGAGTTATAAAGCTTAAAGTAATGTAATAGTCTTGATAGATTAGTTGATAGGACTAGATTAGTTCTGCTTGAAGAGAAGATTGCAAGAGACAAGAAGACTTGCACCAGACAAGACAAGTGCTGAGAAACTGTGAAATATTCTAAGTGTCGAAAAAAGACAAGTCAAGTACGCGTGAAGTGGAATTAAAAGATAAGGTCGTATCAAAATAAAGATATGAAGAGTTAGTTATGGATTAACTAATTTACTGAAGAAACGCGTGGAAGGATAAAAAGAAACAGTTATGAAGTTTGTTGAAGGAAGTTATCAAGAAAGTTTGTTGGATAACTAACTGATCTTGATATGAGAAGTCTATAAATACATGAAGACTTTCAAAATTGAAGACTACTTTTACTAAGATATTTTAAGCGTATACTGAAGATATTCAAAGCAAAGGAAAACTCACAGAGTTCAAGCACTTCAAAGTTTGAAGCCAGAATAGACAAGTGTTCTTAAGAAGAAGAAGGCTACTGTATATAGAGAAGTTTTCTTTATAGTTTTATTGTTAATCAAGCTGTTAGTTACTTGTAAAATAGCTAGTTATTAGATCGAAGATATATCTGGAGATATAGTCGAAAAGATCGAAGTCTTATATCTTGGGACTTAAAGCTACAAGAACAGTTTAATAAAATTTCACGACTGGAGTTGTGAGAGTGGATGTCGACAAGTTGTCGAACCACTATAAATCTTGTGTTGTTTACTTACTGTTTTATATGTGTTTGATTGATTGAATTATTTAATTGATTAATCTGCATAATTATAGACAAGATAAGTGTTTTTTTAATAGTTGAGTATAAATCTACAGGGCTCATTTTAAATTCTGATATTCCGCATTTATTGTTTACTCTGATATTTTAAAAGATTTTTAAAGTCTATTCACCCCTCCCCTTTAGACTTTTACTAGCTTACTCAATCTTACCACTCAACTAGGGACTAACAAGTGGTATCAGAGCAGTGGTTCATTAGGACTGTTGTTTCTTGATAACCAGAAAAGACTTTGAGGGAAGTCTGTAGCACGTTTATATCACTTTACTTGATTTTCTGCATCTTTGATCTATCTGTTATATTCTACTGATCTTCTTGAAATCATGGCTATGGAAATCAATGCTAACAAATTGCCTAAGTTTTCTGTGCAAGATTATGACTACTGGAAACTCAGAATGGAAGCCATTTTCAGTTCGAATCATGACCTGATGGTGTCTGTCGTCAAAGAGGGACCAATCGTCACCATGATCGCAAATACTACCAATCTCGATCCAGACAAAGCTGTTGGCGTACTCGTGCCAAAACCAAGGTCAGAACTCACTTCAGAAGAAATGAGGTAAAATAATCTGGACAGCTTAACAAAGAATTATATTTTACATACGTTGCCTAACGAGTATCTAGGCAAAGTATTAAAATGTAAGACTGTTAAAGATATATGTGGGATAGACTTGCTGTTCTTTGTGAAGGAACTACCCTGATCAAAGAAAGTAAGTTATCTACTGCTGTACAGAGGTTTGAATCATTTAAAATGAAAGCTGGTGAAAATATCGACTAGTTAGATACTCGCTTTACACGCATCATGAATGATCTTGAAGTGTTAGGTAAGACTTATACTAATAGAGAGATCGATTTGAGGATTCTTAAGGCGTTAGACGAGAGATGGAAGATGACTAAGATGATCATCAAGAATACACAGGATATTGATTCGTGGTCTGCTGAAACCATGTTTCAAACTCTTAAGGCACATGAGTTCGATCTAGACGAAGAGGATCCCATAACTAGTAGTGATAAGGAGAAAACCAATTCTAAGAACGTTGCTTTCAAAGCCTTCTCCTCTAGAAACTCCAGAACAGTTAAGTCTAAGACTCCTAGTATAAAAGATGAGTTAGACAAGTCTGACCTTAATCTCAAGGATCAGATAAGTTTAATGGTCAAGAAGTTTGATAGACTGAACAAGAGGTATGGTAGGTACAAACGTTTTTATAAGGATTATAGAGGTTCCAATGATAAGAACTCGTCTGAGAACATAAGAGATAGAAACTCTTCCGAAAGGAGAGATGAAATCTCTAAAGAGACCAGACGAGATAGAAACTCTAAGGATATGAAGGTTAGACAATTTCCTGATAGACGAGACAAGAATAGGGATTTATCTCCAAAGAAAAAGTCTACTTATGACCCTTTGTGCTATAACTGTGAAAAGCCAGGTCACTACATCTACGAGTGCCCTGATCTTAGCTCGGAAGACAGAAAAGAAAGGAAGGACAGACGTGATCGAAGATATGCCAAGGGTAAGAAGGCAATGTTGGCATATATGATGACTCTGAATCAGAATCAGACGAGTTGCATTCGTCTTCTTCTGACTGCCCTTCTACTAACGAAAGAGAAGTATTCATTGCAGATGATGGCCTAGCAATGATGGCCAAAATCGAACAAGAGGTATCTTCTGCAACTTCTTTTCGTTCATGTGATGACTCATAAACTGATGAAAGTGATACTGTCGATAGTGGAGTAGGGAGTAATCCTCATCATTCCAATGGAGTGACTGAAGAAGACCTCCTACTTGCTAACAAGGCATTCATGGAAGTTAGTGATGAGAACATCGCTTTAAAACAAGAAATCATTGATCTTAAAAAAACTCAGTCTAAGATAGATCCTAATATAACTGTCCTAAACAAACACTTGACAGAAGAGTTGAGACAACTCAAAGACAAGTGTGTGTTAACAGACAAGTTGTATCAAGACTTATTAAAGACACATGCTACCGAGACTAATGAATTCAATGTTTTAAAGAACAAGTGCAAAAAGCTTTAAGAGCGCAATAAGTTCTTAGAAACCGAAGTCGTAAATCTAAACCTTAAACTAGCTGACTTGGTTAATTCCTCAATAATTAATCAACAATTGTCAGATAGGTATAGGGCTCCAGATCATAAGACTGGGTTACGCGCAGATACCCCCAACTCGCCTACTCAAGTTATTAAGAACCCTACTGTTGCTAGTTCAAGTTCTTTGACAAATGATAAAGGCAAAAGATAAATGGATTACGATATTGAAGCACCAACTCAAGGTGTTGTACACAGACAGACTAGAGTTAACACTTCGACTACCAAGGGTGGTAGAAAGAATGTTAACAACAGACCTGTCTTGTCTAGACAAAATCAGAAGAGATCTAAAAATCGTGGACGACCAAACCAGGTCAGATACGAAGATTGGTATCCTCCTTAGACCAAATCTAGACCAGTACAGACTAGTTGGAATGAGCCTAGACCTCCTTTCATAAGGCAGTCTCAACTCTACTCAACTAGACCTAGAAATGTTGCTCCAAAATATCGTACTCAACCTGTCTTATATCCTCCACCTTTATCATATGACATTATTGGAGAGGAAAGACCTAAACGAGTCTATAAACTGTATGGCCCAAATGCATATAAGCCTTATTCGAACTATCAAAGGCCAATGCCTACTCAAGTAGAGGTTAAGACTAAAGGCTACCTCAAACGAGTAGACCCAAAGTCTGACGATAGATCAGATATGGATAACCGGGTACTATTTTGTAACAAGCATGGTAGAAAATTAAAGAGGTCAAATTTGTTCAAAACTCCTATGTACATTTGGATTCCTCTTAATGCTACTGACCCCCCAGGACCCCGATAGACCAGAAGGGTACCTAAATTATTAAAAATCAACCATGCAGGGTCGACTCGACTTGTATAAGAAAGGTGGTTCTATAGGAGAAACTTGGTACATCGATAGTGGTTGTTCGCACCACATGACAGGTACTAAGTCTCTTCTATCGAGCTACTGTGAACAAGAAGGACTCAAGGTGATCTTTGGTGATAGCTCAATGGCTGTTACAAAAGGTTTCGGATACATCAGAAATGGAGATGTGGAAACACAAGACGTATCCTACGTTGAAGGTTTGAAGTACAATTTACTTTCTGTTTCACAATTCTGTGATCGTGATTATAAGGTACAATTCAAGAGTCGCAAGTGCGAGATCATCGATAAAAGAACTCACCCTGTTTTACTCGTCGGCATCAGACAAGGCAGCGTATACATTGTGAATTGGAATAGCTGTCCTAGGGATACTTGACTTCTTTGTAAGAACCCTAAAGAGATCAGTTGGCTATGGCACAGACGCCTATGCCATATGAACTTTAAGGTGATTAATAAGATTGCAAGAGATTACCTCGTTGAAGGTATACCCAACGAAATCTATTTCAAATCACATGTATGTGACGCATGCCAGAAAGGTAAGCAGGTAAAAGGTTCTTTTAAATCTATTCCTACTCTCTCAACAAGTAGAGTCCTAGAACTTCTACATATGGATCTTCATGGCCCAATTACTCCTCTAACCTTGAATGGTAGAAGGTACACGCTTGTTGTGGTAGACGACTATTCTAAGTTCACTTGGGTAGTCTTCTTACACAAGAAGAGTGATACACAAACACTCCTACCTGATCTGTTAAAGAGGATACAAGTTGAGAAGAGTCATCCCATTATCAAGAGTCGTAGTGATAAGGGGACTGGATTTATTAATAGTTATATCAAAGATTTTTGCTCTAAAAGTGGTATCCAGCACCTTACTAGTGCAACTAGGACCCCACAACAAAACGGTGTAGATGAGCGCCGGAATAGAACTCTTAAAGAAGCCTGCAGGACCATGATAGCCGAGTATAACATACCTCAGAAGTTGTGGGGAGAAGCGAACAACACTACTTGTCACACCCAAAACAGAAGTGCTATCAACAAGGCACTAGGTAAGACACCCTACGAGGTATGGAAAGGCAGAAAGCCTAGAGTCTCTTATTTTCATATATTCGGACGCAAATGTTTCATTCATAACAATGGGAAGAGCAAGTTAAATGCGTTCGATGCTAAAGCAGACGAGGGGATATTCTTAGGATACTCCTCTACTAGCAAAGCATTTAGAGTATTTAACTACTCAACTCTTTGTGTGGAATAAACACCACATGTTGTTTTCGATTAATATAGACATGACTCGTCTACCGACCAGATCAGTAAGAAAGTAAGTGATTTAAAACTTCAATTTGACGATGAACCAGAAGTATACGAATCTGTACAAGCCTACAATCCGTTCCTAAAAGTCCTCGAGTCAGACAATGAGGTGAAGGTAAGTGACAAAGGTAAGTCCACTAGACCAGTAGACATGCCTGCTCTAGTTGACTCGTCTACTCCTGTTAAATCTGCTGATATAGATGATGTAGATATGCATGATGCTGTAGATGACTTAAATGATGAAAGCATGCCTGTAAAGACTAGAAAAATATGGAAATCTGCTCACACGAGTGAAAACATAATTGGTGACTCTACTATAGGTGTAAAGACTAGACGACAACTCTTTGAGTCGCAAGAACAGACTAGTTCATCTTTATTTTGCTGGTATTGTTTCCTTTCATCTATTGAGCCTAAGACTATTAAAGAAGCCTTAGCTGATAGTAATTGGATCATCGCCATGCAAGATGAGTTGAATCAATTTGTTCGAAACGACGTCTGGGAACTTGTCGATAGACCAGTACACCATAATGTAGTTGGCACTAGGTGGATTTTCAAAAATAAGAAAGATGAGAATGATGTTGTTGTGAGAAATAAAGTAAAACTAATAGCTCAAGGCTATTCTCCAGCTGAAGGTATAGATTATGATGAAACCTTCGCACCTGTTGCTAGACTAGAAGCCATTCAATTGTTTCTTGCATATGCTGCCTATATGAAGTTTAATGTATTTCAAATGGATGTTAAAAGTGCATTTCTTAACGGTATTCTTGCTGAAGAAGTATATGTAGAACAACCCCCAGGCTTCGAAGTAAAAGGCAATCAAGTGTACAGGTTAAAGAAAGCTTTATACGGATTAAAACAAGCTCCAAGAGCTTGGTACGATACTCTCTCTCTCTCTCTTTCTATTAGAAATGGTTTTACTAAGGTCAAGGTCGATAGAACCTTGTTCAGAAGACAAGAAGGTAAGGATATCCTACTTGTTCAAATTTACGTGGATGATATCATTTTTGGTTCACCCAACAAAAGCATGAGCGAGAGCTTTTCGAAACTCATGCAAAGTAAATTTGAAATGTCTATGATGGGAGAAATGAATTACTTTATTGGTCTTCAAGTAAAACAATCTGATGAAGGCATATTCATAAATCAAGCCAAGTACACTCGGAATCTACTCGATAAATATGGCATCAAAACCTGTAAAACTGTTGGCGTACCTATGCTACCCGCCTACTGCATGGATCCTGATGAACGAGGTAAGTGCGTAGATCAATCATACTATCGTGGTTTAATTGGCTCATTACTCTACTTGACTGCTAGTAGACCGGATTTAACTTTTGTTGTTGGTGTATGTGCACGATTTCAAGCTAATCCCAAGGAAAGTCACCTGGAATCTGCTAAAATAATATTGAAATATTTGAAAGGAACCATTAACCGAGGTTTATGGTACCCTACAGATGATGATCTATTCCTAAGTGGATATTCAGACTCGGACTTTGGTGGTTGCAAAATTGATAGAAAATCAACATCCGGTTCATGTCAATTTCTTGGTTCTAAACTCATATCTTGGTTTTCAAAGAAACTGACAAGTGTAGCAACCTCTACTATTGAAGCAGAGTACATGGCTGCAGGTAGTTGTTGTAGTCAGCTACTATGGCTAATGCAACAACTAAGAGACTACAATATTGTAGAATCGAATGTACCCATATTCTGTGACAGTAATAGTGCTATTGCTATCACTCAAAATCCCGTTTTACATACACGTTGTAAGCATGTAGATGTAAGACATCATTTTATACGTGATCATGTTGAGAAAAAGAACATTCGCATGGAAAAGATTTATACTGACATTCAGCGAGCTGACATTCTTACAAAACCACTACCTGAAGCACGATTTCGAAAGTTATGCATAAGCTTATGATTGATTGATTTACACCCTACTACTGCATAGTACTGCACTAACAAGACAGGTACACAATAGCAAGCCATTTGCAGAAAAGATGTGTTCAACATAGACAAGTCATACTACTTTCAGACTCGACTAGATCTAGGTACACAAGGTCAGACAAGATGACCAAACAACCCGATGAGGAAGCTGGTAAAGTTGAGGGTAATACTAGGAGAATATACAATTAAGGGGGAATCTATGATTTCTTAAATATCCTTATGTTGACTCTTAAGTTTGTTAAAAGTCATCTTGATCAAAATCTTGATTACTGCATTTGATTGATATACAATTTATTTATTCTACTCTACTACTAGTATCTACTCTTACACATCACTCAAGATGAGATAGGTACATTTAGATGTTCGACAGCCAGACAGACAAGCACAGTCGAAGGGGGAACTCGTCTAGTGCAACTGAAGTCTACTAATTTGTTATGATGAACTCGAACAGACCAGATAAGTTCTTATGTGTTAAAATTCATTAAGTAATTGGATCTGAATTTAAGGGTATTATTGTAATTTTAGAATTGCGAAACTTTGGAAACCCTAAAACTGGATTTATACACTCCATTAAATGAGGTGTATACACCCAGTTCCCACCTAAACCTACTGCATTAGGCTAGATGAGTACACTCTTCTTTCCTAACCAATAGCAAAGTCGGATTCCAAAGTTTACAATATTGAATCGCATAATATTAGAGCCGTCAAAACGGGCTGGGTCCGTTGGGCCAGACCGCCCCGCCCACTATTTAATTAAAAAATAATTCCCTCTCCAGGAATCAAACTCAAGACCTTACAGCTGAATAATAGTGCTCTAACCACTTAAGCTATCCAACTTTATTTAATAACAATATATAATAAACCTAACTAATATTAAAAACTCTAGCGCATAACAGATTATATGCGCCGCATTTTTTTCCTTCTTTCTTCATTTTCTGTACTCATAATACCCTATTTTATATCATATATATAATATAATTATATTACTTTAATATATATGTATATTATTACTGTATTTATAATATATTATACAACTATTAATGACCATATTTCTATTTAGTTTTTTTGTTCTTAATTAATAATTAATGTAATTCTTGATGTACTCTTGATGTTTATTTCTATTATGTACGATAAATATATATACTATAATTTTTTATGTTTCTTGATGAATTTAATAAATATTTTGTAAAAAAAAAAAAAAAAAATTGGCCCGCCAAAACCCGCGGCCCACCCATTTTTGGGTTGGGTTGGGGTTTTGGTAGCCCGCCTTGCAAACGGGCTGGCCCGCCCCGCCCCGCCAAATGGCGGGCTTTTTGCGGTTTTGGCCCGCCCTGCCCCGCCGGCCCGTTTTGACAGGTCTACATAATATTCTCGAATCCACAACTGAATTCCAAAGGTCTAAATCTTACCGTTGGATCAATCTACTCGATCCTAACCGCTCGATCCAAAAACCCCAAATCATAAAACCCCTCACTCCTAAAATTACTCCCCACGATTACTCATTTTTCTATTTTCAAGCCCTTGATTTCTCTGAACCCTACTATATTTCTGCATTTGTTGTGTTTCTTACTCATATCTATTGAAAATGTCCATTATCTCGATTTTCGACTCTGAAGCTAACATGCAAGCTAGGTTCAACACTGGAAAGTATGCTGCTGAAGGCAAGGTTCATGTGGAGAGTTCACTTTTCTTCAAAGGAATGCACTTTGACGACAACATAGAGATTATAATGAAATGTTACAATTGTGGTTTGAAGCCATTCTTGGAATTATATCTAGAGACGGTGCTGGAGGAAGAAGTTTTGGAATTTTACGCGTCTGCTACTCATAGAGGTGAGTATATTGAGTCCTTTATTAGTGGTAGAAGGGTGAAAGTGACCAGAGAGAGCTGGATGAGAAGCTGCATCTGAATCCAGGTTCCATTGATGTGGAGATGTATGCTGCTGGTCAGGAGCTAAGATACCTTATTATCTTTTGTGGAAAGAAGCTCAAGTTGTCAAATGATGGAAGACTCCCTTCTATCACGAAGAAGCAGTTGTTGCCCAAGTACAAGACTCTTCTAGACATCGCAAGAAAAATGTTGTTGGGTGTTACTGGAAGTTACGATTCGGTTACTCTTCAGAAGACAAGAGTATTAATGGCTGCAATCTATGACGGAATTACAGAGGGCAACTGGTAGAAATTATTGATGGACAGATTAATGTATTTTTCGAAATATGTTAAGGTTGATTCTGCTACTGGAGAATGGACGGTGTCTGCAACCGTTAGCTTTGGAAACAAGCTCAGTGTTCTTCTACCTTACTTGCTGCCTACGAAAAATAATTGGAGCAAGGGTAAGCCATTTCATGTTTGTAAATTTTATTTGAGAAAGGATGCGATAGACAGACAGACTCAAGGTCGGATTGCAGAGAAGAAGCAAATTCAAATAACACTACAGGAAATTTGAGAAATCGCGACGACAACAATTCGTCATAAAAGCATCATTTTTCGTCACAAAATGTGATTGACGACGATTTTTCCCCGTCACAAAGAAGGTCGCCGTAGGTGCGTCACATTAGGTAAATGTGACTTTATTTGAATTCGTCATCAAAAGTCATCTTTTGGCGGCGCTAAAGTTCATCGTCGCTATATTATTCATCTATGGTGACGAATAAAGCGTCACATTTGACACTGAATTTTATCGCTAAATATGATATTTCGTCACTAAAAGTTCAAATTTAAATGACGTTTTGATTTATTGTCACTAAAATATTAATTTTTAGCGACGATTATCCATTTCATATCAACCTTTTAAAATTCTAATGACGAAATTTTCATCACAAATAGATTAATTATTTCGTTGTAATTTATATAGTTCGTCACCAAATAGTTCAACCTTACATGACGATTTGATTTATTGTCACTAAAATATTAATTTTAAGTGACGATTTTTTCCATTTTCTACCCCATTTGTCAAATTTTAGTGACAACATTATCGTCACAATTAAATGAATAATTATGTCACCTTTTATATAGTTCGTCACCAAAGAATAACACTTCAGTGACAAAATTTTAATCGTTGTTATATATATGTGTGTATAATGACGACACAATGCGTCACGAAAGGGTAATATTCAGTGACAAAATATTTTTGATCACTAAATATCATAGAAATGGTGACGAAACATTTTTGTCATAAGAAATATTATTTAGTGACGAATATGATAATTGTCACTAAATTTCTAGATATAATGACAACATATATTTCGTCTTCATTTAAATATTTCATCACAAAAGAATTATGTTATTGTTACGAATTTGTTATTGTCATCATATGTGCATATATATAATGACAACACAATTTGTCATTAAATAGTAATATTTTAGTGATAAAATAGCAATCGTCATAATATATATATATTTATATAGTGACAATATCTATCGTCATTAGTAATTAGTATATGGTGACAATTTTTCTATCATTAATTACATTTTACCGTGACTAATAAATTTTCATTAAAAATTTTTTTATTGAGATTTTGGTTTGAATTGTATATATCTATATTAATTAAATATATTTATAATAGACTAAACATATTATTCTAATGAACTAATTTAATTACTAAATTATAATAAATAAATATTTACATTGACCACTAAATTAAAGATGATAAATAAATTTAAATGGTACGATAAGATAAAAAAATATACAATGAACTTAATTGTTTCAAAAGTTAAAGCAACATAAGAATAAATAAAAATATATAAATATAAGGAAGGTTCTCCTAAATCTTAAAGACTTGTCCCCCTCTCGGCCAAGAAATTCATAAATTTGTCCATGGTGCCTTTTATATCACTCACTTCTTCCTGGAGTGCACCTACACGAGTTTCAGATGCTTCCAACTTTTCTTTTGTCTCAAGTAACTCCTTTTCCAGTTGGTTAGAAACATCATCCGAAACACTACGTCTACTCGGAGGCTTTGGACCATAACCAAGCCTTTTATATAACCAGTCCCATGGCCTAAGACCTCAAGAACAATTTCAGCTGAACTTTTATCAATTCCTTGCTCAGTATATTCTTCTTGTTTCTTTACCATTTTCTCCTATGTGGTCATTAATTATGATAAAAAAAATTAATTAGCATCAACATTAATAATAAAATGAAATCTCATTTCTACATGCCTACATGACTTACCCAATTTTCTCTAGCCTCGTCGGATTTCCAGCCATCTTTCTCTGAAGAATGTGTACGGATATACAATTCAATCCTATCACACTCTTCACCATTTAACTCATATTTAGACTGTAAAAAAATCAACATATTTAGCTAGCTCAAATGGATTGATCGTAAAATCAATAACACCATAATTATCTGTTGGGAATAAAATGATTTTGATCTAGATACCAAAACCCCTGATTGATGATGTACAAATTAGTTGAGATATGCTCAAGTTATTGTTCAGGCAAGTTTGTCTCAGAACACTTGAGTGTGTAAAATGCTTAAGTTAAAATCTCAGAAATGTTGTGAGATTTTAGAGTTCAGGATAGTTGTCCAAAGCTGGAATATTAGGCAACTTGATAGGTCTATAGGACAAAGTTGCTGATCCATTCCAGACAAGCTGATCAAATGGACAACTAAGCTGAAGAGATCAAGAACTATAAAGCTGTGTACATAAATGCAAAAGATCAAGACAGTTGAAGTACAAATGATCAAGAGAATTGAATGTCAAAAGCTTTCAGAAGACACATTCAATGAAGCATTTATTGCCAATCATGACTGAACCAAGCATTAAAGACTTAGAGCATTAAAGAGTGAAGCATTGAATGAATGTTGGAACATTCTAAACTGCAGCAAGAATGTTCAGGGAGCTTGTCCCATCTGACCGTTGGTTGAGTGTAGAGTTTGCCATAAATCAACCTAGGACAATGTGCAAAATTGGAAACTGACACAAGTCTTTTCAGCCGCATTTTTCAGAAGTCAACACATTCATTCAAGCAACCATTGAAGACCCCTTTTACACAGTGGATAAAAGGATGCCAAGCTTCATAGCCGTTTCAATGGTGCTGCAAATAGACATATTTGAATTGCTAATCCCTCCAACGGTTAGTTGTTCAAATTGCCTATAAATACAGAAGTGATCAAAGGAATTCGATATCCAACTACAAGCTATCAAACTATCATCAAGCTTTCAAAAGAAAACCAAGCTGTTCTCTAGAATTCCAAGTTTCCTGAATCACTTCAAGTCAGCTAAGCCAATCTTTGTAAACATCCTAGCTTAGCATTGAGATATCCTAAGCCTTTACTCCTGTTCTCATTGTAAAGGATATCTCTACTAGTTGGAACCAAACCTCAAACCTTATCTCATTTAGTGAAGAGAGTGTTTGTTGTAGAAGTGAGGAGTTAAGGACTGTTAGTGTGAAACACAGTCTTAACTCAGAGAGATTGAGCACTAGGACTCAAGTTATCCTAGGGATCAAAACACTAAGAGAGTGTTTTTGATCAGTGCACCTTGGCACTATAAAACAAGCTAATTCCATTGAGAAGGAATTATCCTGTTCAATCAGGGAAAGTGGATGTAGGAGCTTGAGTCTCTGAACCACTATAAACTTGTGTCCCATTTACTTACTGCATTCTTAACTTCACTTCATTCAAACATATTTTAAAGAATCATAACTCAGTAAGTAAGAAAATCTGTTTTGGACAAAGTCCCTGATAACCTGTATTTTCAGAAATTAACTTGGAGTATTTCTTTAATCAAAGGCCAACCACATTCCGCACTAAGTAACTCTTTTAGATATTTAGCCAACTGATCACTCAATAGTAATCAGTAGGACAAGTATCTATCAAAGTTCACACTCAGGCCAGTTGTAAGACAACTTGCCTGATAAGACCAATTTGTCAAAAAGAAAAGAATTTGCATACACAAGTGCATTCCCCCCATACACTTGTGTTATACTCCACCAAGGACCAACAAGTGGTATCAGAGCAGGGGTTCAAAGACCACTGCTTCTGAAAATCCAACTGATTTTCAAAATCACATTTTCTGTGGTCACTGAACTGATCCAAATTTCTGAAAAACCTATTTGTGTTCATCTTATATTACATCTGTTGAAATGGCTAACAATGCAGTTCCAGGAGATGCTGTCAACACCATCACCAATATGGGTCCAAACCAAGTCAACCATATTTCTCATCACAAACTGCCAATGTTCTCAATTGAGAACTATGATTTATGGAAGATCAGGATGAGAGCACATCTTGCTTGCCAGCATGATGAGATGCTTAAAGTCATCACTAGAGGGCCATTTACATTCACTAAAGCAAATCCCAAGCTCACTGATGCTCAAAAAGCTGATCCAAGGGAGTTGCTGCCAAAAGATGAAGATGACCTTACAACTGAAGAAAGAAAAAGGCACAACCTGAACTACATTGCAATGAACACATTGTACCAGACAATTCCAGATGCAGTGATGGGAAGAGTGTACCACTGCACATCAGCTAAAGAGATTTGGGATACCTTAGCACTTATGTGTGAAGGTACCCAAAAGATCAAGGAGAACAAGCTTCAAGTGGCTATCCAAAAATATGAACAATTCTCTATGGAAGCCAATGAAACTATTGATCATCTTGATGGCAGGTTCACTGACATCATGAATGAAATAAACTCTCTTGGCAAGTTCTATGCCAAAAGAGAGGTTGCTTTGAAGATCTTGAGAAGTCTCACATCCAAGTGGGACATATATTCTGTCATGATGCAAAATACCAGCAATCTTGACAACATGCCAATGCAGCAAGTATTCTCTGAACTCAAAGCATATGAGTTTGATCTCAACAGAAAGAAGGTGCATGAAGAGCCATCCTCTTCAAACAAAGGTGTTGCCTTCAAAGCTGCTGAAACAGAAAAGAAGATTACTCAAAGATCCTCTCAATCTGTTTCAAAATCTGAAATAAAGGAGGAGCTGGCACTCATGGCTAGAAGATTTGAGAAGCTCAACTCCAGATTTGGTAGATACAAGAAGTTCTACCAAGATAACAGAACCAGAAGGAGATTCAGTTCTCCTGAACATAAATCAGAGGACAAAGTCTCTGATGAAAAGAAAGAAGACAGATATGCTGATAGGAAGAAATTCAGCAAAGGTGAACCATCATCATCAAGGAGGAAGGAGTCCTCAAGCAAGAAGAATGATGATGAAGATGTGTGTTACAACTGCCAGAAGAAGGGTCACTTTCAGTATGACTGTCCTGACCTCAGTGCAAAAGAAATGAAGGAAAGGCAAAACAAAAGAGATAAAAGGCTGAACAACAGGAAGGCTATGGTAGCTGGAGATTCAGCAAGTGAAGAGAGTGTCTACTCTTCTGATGATGGACTATTCTCCAACAGTGACAGTGATGATGACTGTCAAATGGCATTGGAAAATGATGAGGTATGTTCATCTTCTAGTTCTTCCAGTTCTTCAAATAACACACATGAGTCCAGTGAAATCCCCTTAAAACTCAACTTTGTAAAACTATTTGAGGATTTCACCAGGCTAAGAGAAGTATGCAATATAGCACTCAGAGAAAATGAGCTACTGAATTCGAAAGCTCAAACTCCCAACCTTCCTGAACCTGAGCTTGACATTAAATCAACTGAGTTGTATCAGCAGATTGTGAGAGAACTTGAGGAAGTGTCTCTCAAAGTCTCTGAACAACAAAAGTTGATTGATGATCAAGAACTGGCCTTGAGGAAAAAGGATTTTGATCTTAGAATTCTTCAAGCAAAATTTGACAATCTCTCAAGTGAATTTGATACTCTAAAATTGAGTGAGGGGAGCTTAAAAATGAAAATGTCTGCCTTGAACAAATCTGCTAAGGCAATAGAAGAGATTCAAGGGTTTCAAAGACCATTTGCTCAAAAGGGTGGATTAGGCTATAATCCATTTGAACCCTCACCTGGTCTTAGTGTTGCTTCATCAAGCAATTCTAAGATGACTTTTGTGAGATCAGTGGCACAACAAAATGAAATTGAAGTAAATCAACCACTGATCAAGGATAAGGGTAAAGGAATTTTTATACCAACTCAGGTAAACAATGTACCTAAACCCACACCTTTGGAAAAGGTTAAAGGTATTGCTTACAGGAGGAATGAGGTTCAGAAAGGTAGAACCAATGGAAGGCCAACCTATCTGAATCATCATCAGAGGAGTTGTCCAAAACCTGTTCAGAAGAGGCCAACTCAAATGAGGCAACCTCAACTGAATGGATTAAGGCCAATCCCCTCTGATAGGTATAAAACATTCAGGAAGCCTGGACCTTACTTGCCAAATGGAAAAGGCCATCCAAAAACCCATCCTCAAAAGTCTTACCCAGCTGCACCTAAGCTTAGTAACTTCAGGAGAAATGTCCCAAAGAAATTTACCAACTCTCCTGAACCCTACAAAGCTAACACTTATACACAGAGATCACCCAAGGCATTTAAGGGTCAAACTGTGTATGTAGATGTAAATGGAAACCAAGTCAGTCACTTTGAATCAATCAGAGTTATCAGGCAGATTTGGGTTCCAAAAGGTGCAGCTAACCCTCTAGGACCCAACACTCAAAGGGTACCTAAATTTTGACTTTGCAGGGCTGCAAGGACCCCAAAAAGAGGAGAAGCATCAACAAGAAAACAGCATGGTACTTGGACAGTGGATGTTCAAGGCACATGACTGGAAACAAGGAACTTCTCTCAGACTTCATAGAAAAAGATGGTCCTTCAGTAACCTTTGGAGACAGCTCTCAAGGCATCACAAGAGGCTATGGTACATTAAACATTGGTAGTGTTAAAATTACTGATGTCTCATATGTTCTAGGCCTAAAATATAACTTGCTGTCTATAAGTCAAATTTGTGACAAAGGATATTGTGTTGAATTTGCACCAAATGAATGTACTATCAAAACCAAATCAACACAACAGGTGCTACTAACAGGGGTGAGAAAGGGAAATGTCTATTTTGCAGATTGGAGCAAAACCCCTGAAGCAGTTTGTCTTGTTGCCAAAAGCACAAATGAGCAAAGCTGGCTATGGCACAAGAGACTGAATCACCTGAACTTCAAAACCATCAACAAGATTGCAAGAAACTCTCTAGTTAAAGGGCTGTCAAATCAAGTGTTCACCAAAGAACACATATGCCAGCCATGTCAGGAAGGAAAGCAGATCAAAGCCTCATTCAAAGGAAAACCTGTCATCTCAACTGAGAGAGTTCTTCAACTACTGCATATGGATTTATTTGGGCCAATAATCCCAGTAAGTATAAATGGAAGAAAATATGCTTTAGTTGTTGTTGATGATTTTTCCAGGTACACTTGGGTAGTATTTTTGCTGAACAAAAAGGAGACCCAAGTCAAGCTACCTGAATTGATGATGAGATTGAGCAATGAAAAGGGCCTAAGCATTGTCAAGATCAGATCTGACAAAGGAACAGAATTCATAAACTCATACATCAATGAGTATTGCAGCAAGAATGGCATCACTCATGAAACTTCAACAGCAAGAACACCTCAACAAAATGGGGTTGCTGAAAGAAGGAACAGGACCTTGAAGGAGGCAGCAAGAACCTTGATTGCTGAATCCAAATTGCCTAAAAGGTTCTGGGCTGAAGCCATCAGCACTGCATGTCACACTCAAAACAGGTCCTTAATCACCAAAGGACAAGGTAAAACCCCATATCAAATATGGAAAGGTAGATTGCCCACTGTTGCTTATTTTCACATATTTGGTTGTAAGTGTTTCATCCATAATAATGGGAAAGAGCAATTGAAAGCTTTTGATAGCAAAGCTAATGAAGGAATATTTGTTGGATATTCACAAATCAGCAAGGCTTATAGAGTTTACAATTGCAAAACTCTTATTGTGGAAGAAACACCTCATGTTGTGTTTGATGAATCTATTAATGAGTTCAGGGATAGAAACTTGAATATTGATGAGATAACACAAAGAACAACCAGATTAAGGCTTTAAAGCAAGGAAACAGTGTTTGTGGATGTTGCCCAGCCTGAACTTCATGAAAATCAAAAACTGGACAACCTACCTGATAGCAATCAACCAGTAGACAACCAACCTGAATGAGAAATTGAACTGACTGACACCATCCCAGTTCAAAACCAGGTAACAACTACCAATGAAGAAGCAGGCAATGCTGAGGTAGTTAATGGATCCACTATTCAAGGG
This sequence comes from Galeopsis tetrahit, assembly GCA_963675135.1. NCBI lineage: Eukaryota > Viridiplantae > Streptophyta > Magnoliopsida > Lamiales > Lamiaceae > Galeopsis > Galeopsis tetrahit. The sequence goes on along the minus strand of OY776126.1, from coordinate 41,587,150 downwards.
GAAACCAATGAAAATGTCAACTTATCTGACAATGAGGACAACACCCCTGAATATGATCCTGAACTTGATCCTTCAATTAACTTTCCTGAATTTAATGAATCTAGTGATCCAACTTCAGAAGAGGACAATCCTCCTGAAAGGATCAGGTCTAGAAGGACTTGGTTGCAAGACCACCCATCTAGCCTGATACTTGGTAATCCAAGTGAAGGGATCAAAACTAGAAGATTTCATGGAGAAAGTGCTCTGTTTTGTTGTTTTCTTTCAGAACAGGAACCTAAAGACATTGAGGAAGCACTACAAGACACCAACTGGATCATAGCTATGCAAGAAGAGCTGAATCAGTTCACCAGAAATGAAGTATGGGAGCTGGTAGACAGGCCAACTCATCAAGATGTCATTGGAACTAAATGGGTGTTCAAAAACAAGAAAAATGAAAATGACATCATTGTGAGAAACAAAGCAAGACTGGTGGCCAAAGGATATTGTCAATCTGAAGGGATTGATTATGATGAGACTTTTGCTCCAGTGGCCAGACTTGAGGCAATCAGACTCTTCCTAGCATATGCAGCTCACATGAGATTCAAGGTGTATCAAATGGATGTGAAGAGTGCATTTCTCAATGGGGTGCTCAAAGAAGAAGTATATGTGGAACAGCCCCCAGGATTTGAAGAAGGAGACAAGGTGTATAGATTGAAGAAAGCCCTCTATGGCTTAAAACAAGCTCCAAGAGCTTGGTATGACACCTTATCACAGTTTCTTCTAGATCATGGTTTTTTCAAAGGCACTGTTGACAGAACCTTGTTCAGAATCTGTGAAGGAGATGATATTTTGTTAGTCCAAATCTATGTGGATGACATTATATTTGGATCTCCAAATGAGAAGTTATGTGAGAAGTTCTCCAAACTCATGCAAAGCAAGTTTGAGATGTCCATGATGGGATTGATGAATTTCTTCTTAGGACTTCAGGTCACTCAATCAAAGAAGGGAATATTCATCAATCAGGCCAAGTACACAAGGGACATGATCAAAAAATTTGGATGTGCAACAAGCAAGCCAGTCAGAATTCCTATGAATACTAACTGGAAGATGGATCCTGATGAAGGTGGAGAGTCAACAAACTTCACTAACTACAGAGGAATCATAGGATCATTGCTATATCTCACTGCAAGCAGGCCTGATATCACATTTGCAGTTGGAGTATGTGCAAGATTTCAGGCAAATCCAAAGAAAAGCCACCTTGAAGCTGCCAAGAGAATTCTAAGATATCTCAAGGGATCTGAGAATCTTGGATTGTGGTATCCAGCTGATGACAATATTGAGCTCACTGGATACTCAGATGCTGATTATGGAGGATGTAGAATTGACAGAAAATCCACCTCTGGAACATGTCAATTCTTGGGGAACAAGCTTATATCATGGTTCTCTAAAAAGCAGAATACAGTTGCAACTTCAACAACTGAAGTAGAATATGTTGCAGCTGGAAGTTGTTGTGCTCAGATACTTTGGCTCAGGCAACAATTGAGAGATTACAAAGTAATCACAAATGAAGTGCCAATATTCTGTGACAACAATAGTGCAATTGCCATCTCACAGAATCCAGTGCTCCACACCAGATGCAAGCATGTGGACATCAAACATCATTTCATAAGGGATCATGTGGAGAAGAAAGATATCAAGCTTGTCAAAATTCACACTGATAAGCAAAAAGCTGATATTTTGACCAAACCTCTAGCTGAAGCAAGGTTCTTGGAGTTGTCAGCTGAATTGGGGTTACTTGATCCAGGCAAGATGGAAAAATGAGGAAAGAAAGCTTATATGAAGGGGGAAGTTCATCAAAGTTGAACTTCAGCAAAGTTGACCAACCTCACTGAAGCTGTCAGCCCAAGGAGGAAACTCAGCAAGGTTGTCTCTATAATGTTCAGCAATGTTGGTCAAGGGATTTGTCCAAGTGGGACCCAGTCAGCAACTTTGGGATCCACTCAGGCAAGGTAATCAGGCAGGTTGACCTTCACAGAAACCAAAGCACATCTCAGGATGTTTGTCCGAGTTAATTAGATAATCATTGCTATTTTTAGCATTGATTAGACATTTAAGAGGTTTCTTGGTCTAAGAGTAGGCCATTTTAGGATGGAGTGTGCTATAAAGATTTTTACCACCAAAAAGGCAAATCAGCATTTAATGCAGAAATCTTAATTGGGATTTCATGAATTCTTGAGCCTTCATCAAGACCATTAATTTGCATTAAACTTCCATCAAACCGCCTCAATCCCACTACCACATATTATCCAATTGGTCATACCTATTACCCACGGTTAGTTTCTCTTAACCAACGGTTAATAAACTCCCCACATATATAAACTCCTCAATTTTCACTACCATCTATACGCACTCAAAATTTCAAAAACCCTTAAGTCTTTCTGCATACTCTCAAACTTGCAACTCCTCTCCAGAAAAACCTACCAATCTCTCATATTATCCATGGCACCTAAGATTAAGAGAGAAGAGCTTGTAGACTTCAATGATTCCTCTTTGGACATTGATTTCTCTTATCTTAGCAACCCAAATTCCCTTTGGTTTGAAAAGCTGGTAGCTTTTGATAGCCCAGATTCAGAAGTTCAACAAGTCCTCCAATGGCTGAGGGAGGCAGGGCTAGAGAAATTTCTTGGCACCAAGCCTGATTCCTGCCTGAATCCATTCATGGCAGAATTCTTTGCCCATCTCAGATGGAAAGGGAAAAAGGGAGATGTGTGCACTAAGCTCACATATGCTGAGGAAGATGAAGAAGAAGAAACTCAACACACAATCATCTTCACTACAGAGGATTTAGAAGCTAGCTTTGGGCTACCTTCTGAAGGCATGAATCCAGAAATGTACAAGGAAGAAGATGATCAGGAGTTCTACTACTCTTGGATGATAGAACCAAAGAAACTTGTAAGTGCTCAGAACAAGAACACTTTAAAGCCTCCTTATAGACACTTGTTTGATTGTGTAGTAAAGAACCTGTTGAGCCACTCAGGGAGTGTTGAACAAATCAGTATGCCTAAATTGAGAGTGATGGCTGCTGTGATTGACTCTGCTGAGAAGAGAGTCAAGTTCAACTGGAAAAATTTCATTCTTGACAAGATGATGAATGAAAAATTTAAGTTTAAGGAGATGAAGCACCACAAGGTGGTGGTTGAAGGAAGACTCCAGTTCTGCACAAGAGCCAACCTGCTCTTGGAAAGATTTGCTCACTACACCCACCTCCAAGCAAAGCCAAAGCCTTTTCCTGCACAAAAGGTGATGTTTAGAAAATTGTCTTCTAAGACAGAGAAGAGAAAGCAGGAGGCTGCCTCCAAGAAAGTTGTTGCTATTGTTCCAGTCCCAAGAGCCTCTCCTAGAAAGAGGAAAGCCCAGCCACCAAAAGCTCAGCCAAAGATGAAAAAGATGAAGAAGATTCTGAATGAATCTTCACCAGAAAGTCAGTCAAGAAGTGGAGGAGCCACTTCTGAGGAAATAGAGAAGGTTGCTGAGGAAGGAGTCAACCCTCCTGAAGAGGGTGAAGTATTCAGAGAGGTTGTCCCCTTACAGCCTGAAAGTATAACTGAATTCAGAGACCTTGACTAGCCAACAAGGTATGAAAGAAAAAGAAGAATCATCAAGACTTCTGAGAAGCAGAGGTTGATGGAGGAAGAAAAGAAGAAGAAAGAGTTCTTCAAGGAGATTAGACAGGCAAGCAAGTCTAACTCCAAATCCAAGTCAAAACCCAACAGCCCTGAAGCCAACTCTCCTGATATTCAATCTAGAAGAATATCTCCAAGGCAAGAAGAAGAGGAGTGCAAGACTCCTGAAGATGCACCAATCATTGCCAAGAAAGTGTACTCCCCTGAAGGTGCACCTGATAGATCAGGTATTGATGTGCTGGCATGTTGGTCCTTGGTGGAGTATAACACAAGTGTATGGGGGGGGGGGAATGCACTTGTGTATGCAAATTCTTTCTTTTTGACAAATTTGTCTTATCAGGCAAGTTGTCTCACAACTGGCCTGAGTGGGAACTTTGATAGATACTTGTCCTACTGATTACTATTGAGTGATCAGTTGGGTAAATATCTAAAAGAGTTGCTTAGTGCGGAATGTGGTTGGCCTTTGACTAAAGAAATACTCCAAGTTAATTTCTGAAAATACAGGTTATCAGGGACTTTGTCCAAAACAGATTCTCTTACTTACTGAGTTATGAATCTTTAAAATATGTTTGAATGAAGTGAAGTTAAGAATGCAGTAAGTAAATGAGACACAAGTTTATAGTGGTTCAGAGACTCAAGCTCCTACATCCACTTTCCCTGATTGAACAGGATAATTCCTTCTCAATGGAATTAGCTTGTTTTATAGTGCCAAGGTGCACTGATCAACAACACTCTCTTAGTGTTTTGATCCCTAGGATAACTTGAGTCCTAGTGCTCAATCTCTCTGAGTTAAGACTGTGTTTCTCACTAACAGCCCTTAACTCCTCACTTCTACAACAAACACTCTCTTCACTAAATGAGATAAGGTTTGAGGTTTGGTTCCAACTATTAGAGATATCCTTTACAATAGGAACAGAGTAAAGGCTTAGGATATCTCAATGCTAAGCTAGGATGTTTACAAAGATTGGCTTAGCTGACTTGAAGTGATTCAGGAAACTTGGAATTCTAGAGAACAGCTTGGTTTTCTTTTGAAAGCTTGATGATAGTTTGATAGCTTGTAGTTGGATATCGAATTCCTTTGATCACTTCTGTATTTATAGGCAATTTGAACAACTAACCGTTGGAGGGATTAGCAATTCAAATATGTCTATTTGCAGCACCTTTGAAACGGCTATGAAGCTTGGCATCCTTTTATCCTCTGTGTAAAAGGGATCTTCAATGGTTGCTTGAATGAATGTGTTGACTTCTGACAAAGGCGGCTGAGAAGACTTGTGACAGTTTCCAATTTTGCACATTGTCCTAGGTTGATTTGTGGCAAATTCTACACACAACCAACGGTCAGATGGGACAAGCTCCCTGAACATTCTTGCTGCAGTTTTAGAATGTTCCAACATTCATTCAATGCTTCACTCTTTAATGCTCTAAGTCTTTAATGCTTGGTTCAGGCATGATTGACAATAAATGCTTCATTGAATGAGTCTTCTGTAAGCTTTTGACATCTAATTCTCTTGATCATTTGTACTTCAACTGCCTTGATCTTATGCATTTATGAGCACAGCTTCAGTATTCTTGAACTCTTCAGCCAGGTTGTCCATCTGATCAGTTTGTCTTGAATAGATCAGCAGCTTTGTCCTATAGACCTATCAAGCTGCCTAACACTCCAGCTTTGGACAACTATCCTGATCACTAATATCTCATAACATTTCTGAGATTTTAACTTTAGCATACTACACATCAAGTGTTCTGGGACAACTTGCCTGAACAATACTTTGAGCATATCTCAACTAAACTGTACATCATCAATCAGGGGTTTTGGTATCTTGATCAAAATCATTTTATTCCCAACAATTTCCCCCTTTTTGATGATGCCAAAACCTATTACAAAGGAACATTGACTTATACTCAATATTACCTTCAGGGAGAGTGAACTGGTCAACTTGCCTGAAAGAAACTGTTAGTACAATAAATCAAGTAATATTTGTCATGTTAGGTTAGTTGAGATAATGAGTTGTTATCTCTTGATAGAAAATCATTGGTCCTTTTATATATCATGGAGCATTACAGATCAGAAAATTAAAAGGACATACTAACTGATACAAGAATAACAACATCATCAGCAAACATAAAAACAAGAGTAGGGAAGGGATAAACTTATCCATCAGAGAGTTCCATCATCTTGGGGAGCAATGCCATATTGAGCCCAGACCCTCTTCTTCAGCTCCCAAACATCCTTGTTGGAGCCTCTAGGGCCTATCTTCATCTTCTCCATCTTCATGATGTTGATGAACTCCTCCAGAATCTTTCCCTCATCAATCAAGTTCCCATTGAACTTAGGAGGCATGTACAGAATTGGATCAGGGGCCTTGAACTCCACTCTAGCCATATCAGCTGCTGCAAACAGCTTTTGGTAGAGGTCCCTATGATTCTCAAACATGAACTGGACAAAGACTTCATCTACATTCTCTCCAAGCCACTTCCCTATGACATAGAAGTCATATACAAAGCTTCTCTTGGCCTCCTCCCATGCATCATTCAGTGAGATTGGAACCCACTTATCATGGTGAGGGTATTGAGTGTCCCATCTTTGTAGCATTTTAGGTTTGAGTCTTCTGTATGAGGCTCTCCTTCTTGGGGCTTTGAAATTTGCCCTTCTTTCATCCCTTGCCTTGTTGGCCTCAACCAATTGCTCCATCCTCTCTTTAGCTCTCTGAAGAGCTAGCTTCTCTTGGGTTTCTGGATCTTTTCCAAAACCTTCTTCAAACAATTTAGAGAGGTCATCAGCAAGTTTGGGCATACCAACTTCAGGCATTCTGTCCTGTACTTCCTCTTCAACTTCTTCTTCTTCAATGGCAGGCATTTGAGCTGCTTTCTTCATTCTTTTGGATTTCCTTGCTGGAGTAGATTCTTCAGATTGAAATTCTGAAGGCAAAGTCAGGCTGGTTGGGAATTCATTGAAGGTTTCCAGTTCCTTCCTCTTTCTTTCAGATGACCTTGTCACCTTCCCCCTTACTTCAGCAACCTTCTCTTTAGGTTCAAGTCCTGTAGACTCACCACCTGGCCTTTGAAGCTTTCTTGCCTGACTTTCCATAGCTGACATCATGGACTTCTTGACAGCTATTTGAATCTGCTCTTCCTCAGTTAAGTCTTCAACATTCATTGGGCCTTTGCCTTTCCCAATGTCTTCTACTGCTTCCTCCTCAACTTCAGGGACCTTCTCCTTTCCCTTGGATTCACCAATCACCAAGGTTCCCTTTGTCCTTGCTCTCTCTCTTTCCCCCTTTTTGGCATTATCAAAACACTGGGGCTTCAATTCACTCATAGTGACAGAGAGATGTGAGTGGGAATGAGTGAGGGACTTCAATTCCTGCAGTAGGTAAACATTTTCATCATGAATGTTTTGCATTTTATCATCTGCCATGCTAAAAAACGTGTGAACTGGCTTCATCTTCTGGGAAACTATGGCATCCAATGTGGCTTTCAATGATTGATCAAGTTTGGCCTGAAGTTGTTCAGTGAGATTGGCCACAACTTGATCAGAGACTTTGGCCATGAGTTCAACAGTGAACTTCTCAGCAGCTTCCTTCACCATTGCAGCTTTCAACTCTTCTGCCTTCTTTCTCTGTGCTGCTGTCCTCTGCCTTAAAGCATCCTTGATTGTCTCTCTCAATGCTTTCACATTATGCTTGTACAAATTTTTGAGACCATGTTGCTCTTTCTTCACAGATCTTGTGAATTTTACCATAGCATCCTTGGCCTTGGTTACTTCAGTTGAAACTGTTTGAAGTCCAGTTTCAACTCCACATATTCTTGCATCAAGAGTAGGCAAGATCACTTCTTCTGACCCTGTGAGCCTCATCTCCACAGAGGCTAGAGTCTTGCCTTGGCCATCTAAGGTATCAGCAGTGGTTGCATGAGCCTTCTCAACTTCCCTGACCAGTGTGTCCAACTTCTCTGACTGCTCTTCAATGATGGATGCAGTCTGAGTAGCCATCTGAAAGTGAGCCTCAGAGGTGTTGGCTTGTTCAAAGTAGATCTGGTTAAGTGTGGACACATTTGCTGATACTGCTTCAAGATCAGTGTCAGCATCAACTGGTATATCTGTCAGGGAGGCATCTGCAAAAATCTGCTCAAGAGTGACATCAACTGAATCTGCAAAACTGATAGTGTTAGTAAAAACTCCCTCATCACCCTCTATTTCTTTTTCTCCCATGAGGTCTGATACATCAGCACCTTTTCTCTCATTTTCAACTTTATTCTTTTCTTCTTCATTTTCAAGAGATAAACTCACATTCACTGGAGAATCAGGCCTCCTTTCACCAAGGGATTCATCAAGTTCAGATTTGACTTGAAGAATAGTCTGACTCTCATATTGGGCTGCACCCAATATTTCTACTTCCTCACCCTCTATTTGTGGTGCACTCAAGGAACCAGTGATCACACACTCCTCACCATCATCTCCCTCTGATTTTTCAGCACTCACAGCCTTTTCAACTCCTTCAATTTCTAAACCTGACACCTCTATATCCTCAACAGGATCCACAGAGGGCAGTTGTTGGGAGATCACAGTGCTTGGGCATCCCAAGTCCACTGAGTCATCCTGAATGACTAAAGGCTGGTCAATGTCCAACTTGCCTGACATTGATGAGGCTTTAGCCAAACCAGCTTCTCCTATGGAAGTCTTAGCATTGTCAAGCTGTGCCTCAGGTTCAAAAGAACCATCCTTGGCCAATGCATCTTGGACTGAGTCACCATCTTTGGTCAACTCCTCTGAATGATCAGAGTCCTTCATAGAATGAAAAGTCAAGTAATGTACCTGAGCTGAGTTGATACCAGGGGGATTGGGATTGGTGTGATCATCATCATCATCATCATCATCAGATGGGCTGTCAGGATGCTTGATTCCTTGTGCTATCCTCTCTCTTTCTGCAAGCACCTTTTCATGAACAATGGTGCAAAATAGGGCCTCAGTGGTTAATACACTGGTCTTCTTTACATTTGCAAAATGTAGCAGCCTATTTTCCTCAACCTGCCACCAGTTGGCACCCTTATCCTGAATAGCCTGAGCTATTTCCACAATAGTTCTATCTTTGATCTCAACTAGTGCTCTGAGATCATAGAATTGTTGTTGCAGCCTGGGATAATCCTTCAATCCTGGATATAATTCATCCACATTGGCTTTTGCAATCTGCTTCAACATCCCCTCATAGGTATACTCTTCACCACTATCATCTCCAGAAGAGTTGGATTCAGGAGGGTTGGAATGGGATTCAAGTAAGCTTGGCTGGGATTCAGGTAGGTTGGGTTCAGAAGGATTGGGTTCAAGAGAGGTCAAAACAAGTTGGGATTCAGGTGCTTTTGAGAGCATTGTGCCTGAGGAGGTAATTGGAATGGCTGGAATGGGTGGGAAAACAACTTGATCACCTTCTTGAAGAGCAGTTTCAAGAAGTTTGGTATAGGAGAGAAGTCTTGGATCAAGTGGGGAGAAGGGTCTATCTTCAAGATTGACCAAATCTGCCAGCACATCAATGCCTGATCTATCAGGTGCACCTTCAGGGGAGTACACCTTCTTGGCAATGATTGGTGCATCTTCAGGAGTCTTGCACTCCTCTTCTTCTTGCCTTGGAGATATTCTTCTAGATTGAATATCAGGGGAGTTGGCTTCAGGGCTGTTGGGTTTTGACTTGGATTTGGAGTTAGACTTGCTTGCCTGTCTAATCTCCTTGAAGAACTATTTCTTCTTCTTTTCTTCCTCCATCAACCTCTGCTTCTCAGAAGTCTTGATTATTCTTCTTTTTCTTTCATACCTTGTTGGCTGGTCAAGGTCTCTGAATTCAGTTATGCTTTCAGGCTGTAAGGGGACAACCTCTCTGACTTCTTCACCTTCTTCAGGAGGGTTGACTCCTTCCTCAGCAACCTTCTCTATTTCCTCAGAAGTGGCTCCTCCACTTCTTGACTGACTTTCTGGTGAAGATTTATGCAAAATCTTCTTCATCTTCTTCATCTTTGGTTGAGCTTTTGGTGGCTGGGCTTTCCTCTTTCTAGGAGAGGCTCTTGGGACTGGAACAATTGCAACAGCCTTCTTAGAAACTGCATCCTGCTTCCTTTTTTCTGTCTTAGAAGACAGCTTCCTAAACATTACCTTTTGTGCAGGAAAAGGTTTTGGTTTTGCTTGGAGGTGGGTGTAGTGAGCAAATCTTTCCAAGAGCAGGCTGGCTCTTGTGCAGAACTGGAGTTTTCCTTCTACCACCACCTTGTGGTGTTTCATTTCCTTAAATTTAAATTTTTCATTCATCATTTTGTCAAGAATGAATTTCTTCCAGTTGAACTTGACTCTCTTCTCAGCAGAGTCAATCACAGCAGCCATCACTCTCAATTTAGGCATACTGATTTGTTCAACACTCCCTGAGTGGCTCAACAGGCTCTTTACTACACAATCAAACAAGTGCCTAAACACTGGCTTTAAGGTGTTTTTGTTTTGTGCACTCACAACCCTTTTAGGTTCTATCATCCAAGAGTAATAGAACTCCTGATCATCTTCTTCCTTGTACATTTCTGGATTCATGCCTTCAAAAGGTAGTCCAAAACTAGCTTCTAAATCTTCTGCAGTGAAGATGATTGAGTGTTGAGTTTCTTCTTCTTCATCTTCCTCAGCATATGTGAGCTTAGTGCACACATCTCCCTTTTTCCCTTTCCATCTGAGATGGGCAAAGAATTCTGCCATGAATGGAGTCAGGCAGGAATCAGGCTTGGTGCCAAGAAATTTCTCTAGCCCTGCCTCCCTCAGCCATTGGAGGACTTGTTGAACTTCTGAATCTGGGCTATCAAAAGCTACCAGTTTTTCAAACCAAAGGGAATTTGGGTTGCTAAGATAAGAGAAGTCAATGTCCAGGGAGGAATCATTGAAGTCTACAAGCTCTTCTCTCTTGATCTTAGGTGCCATGGATAATATGAGAGATGGAAAGTTTTGGAGAAAAATTGCAGGTTTAGAGGTTTTGAGACTTCAAAGGTTTTGGGAAATATGAGTGCGTAAGGATGGTAGTGAAAATTGAGAAGTTTATATATGGAAGGAATTTATTAACCGTTGGTTAATGGAATGTAACAGTGGGTAATTTGAAAAACCGTTTGAATATAGTGGGGTAGTGGACTTTCAATGGTTCGATGAAGTTTTGAATGCAATTTAATGGTTTTGATGAAGGCTCAAGAATTCATGCAATCTTATTATGATTTCTGCATTAAATGCTGATTTGCCTTTTTGGTAGTAAAAATCTTTATAGCACACTCCATCCTAAAATGGCCTACTCTTAGACCAAGAAACCTCTTAAATGTCTAATCAATGCTAAAAATAGCAATAATTATCCAATTAACTAGGACAAACATCCTGAGATGTGCTTTGGTTTCTGTGTGGGTCAAATTGCCTGATTGCTTTGCCTGAGTGGGTCCCAAAGTTGCTGACTGGGTCCCACTTGGACAAATCCCCTGACCAACATTGCTGAGCACTACAGGGACAACCTTGCTGAGTTTCCCTCTTTGGCTGACAGCTTCAGTGAGGTTGGTCAACTTTGCTGAAGTTCAGCTTTGATGAACTTCCCCCTTCATATGAGCTTTACTTTCCTCATTTGTCCATCTTGCCTGGATCAAGTAACCCTAATTCAGCTGACAACTCCAAGAACCTTGCTTCAGCTAGAGGCTTGGTCAAAATATCAGCTTTTTGTTTATCAGTGTGGATTTTGACAAGCTTGATATCTTTCTTCTCCACATGATCCCTTATGAAATGATGCTTGATGTCCACATGCTTGCATCTGGTGTGGAGTACTGGATTCTGTGAGATGGCAATTGCACTATTGTTGTCACAGAATATTGGCACTTCATTAGAGATGACTTTGTAATCTCTCAATTGTTGCCTGAGCCAAAGTATCTGAGCACAGCAACTTCCAGCTGCTACATACTCAGCTTCAGTTGTTGAAGTTGCAACTGTATTTTGCTTCTTGGAGAACCATGAGATAAGCTTGTTCCCCAAGAATTGACATGTTCCAGAGGTGGATTTTCTGTCAATTCTACATCCTCCATAATCAGCATCTGAGTATCCAGTGAGCTCAATATTGTCATCAGCTGGATACCACAATCCAAGATTCTCAGATCCCTTGAGATATCTTAGAATTCTCTTGGCAGCATCAAGATGGCTCTTCTTTGGATTGGCTTGAAATCTTGCACACACTCCAACTGCAAATGTGATGTCAGGTCTGCTTGCAGTGAGATATAGCAGTGATCCTATGATTCCTCTGTAGTTAGTGGAATTTGTTGACTCTCCACCTTCATCAGGATCCATCTCCCAGTTAGTATTCATAGGAATTCTGACTGGCTTGCTTGTTGCACATCCAAATTTTTTGATCATGTCCCTTGTGTACTTGGCCTGATTGATGAATATTCCCTTCTTTGATTGAGTGACCTGAAGTCCTAAGAAGAAATTCATCAATCCCATCATGGACATCTCAAACTTGCTTTGCATGAGTTTGGAGAACTTCTCACATAGCTTCTCATTTGGAGATCCAAATATAATGTCATCCACATAGATTTGGACTAACAAAATATCATCTCCTTCACAGATTCTGAACAAGGTTCTGTCAACAGTGCCTTTGACAAAGCCATGATCTAGAAGAAACTGTGATAAGGTGTCATACCAAGCTCTTGGAGCTTGTTTTAAGCCATAGAGGGCTTTCTTCAATCTGTACACCTTGTTTCCTTCTTCAAATCCTGGGGGCTGTTCCACATACACTTCTTCTTTGAGCACCCCATTGAGAAATGCACTCTTCACATCCATTTGATACACCTTGAATCTCATGTGAGCTGCATATGCTAGGAAGAGTCTGATTGCCTCAAGTCTGGCCACTGGAGCAAAAGTCTCATCATAATCAATTCCTTCAGATTGACAATATCCTTTGGCCACCAGTCTTGCTTTGTTTCTCACAATGATGTCATTTTCATTTTTCTTGTTTTTGAACACCCATTTAGTTCCAATGACATCTTGATGAGTTGGCCTGTCTACCAGCTCCCATACTTCATTTCTGGTGAACTGATTCAGCTCTTCTTGCATGGCTATGATCCAGTTTGTGTCTTGTAGTGCTTCCTCAATGTCTTTAGGTTCCTGTTCTGAAAGAAAACAACAAAACAGAGCACTTTCTCCATGAAATCTTCTAGTTTTGATCCCTTCACTTGGATTACCAAGTATCAGGCTAGATGGGTGGTCTTGCAACCAAGTCCTTCTAGACCTGATCCTTTCAGGAGGATTGTCCTCATCTGAAGTTGGATCACTAGATTCATTAAATTCAGGAAAGTTAATTGAAGGATCAAGTTCAGGATCATATTCAGGGGTGTTGTCCTCATTGTCAGATAAGTTGACATTTTCATTGGTTCCCCCTTGAATAGTGGATCCATTAACTACCTCAGCATTGCCTGCTTCTTCATTGGTAGTTGTTACCTGGTTTTGAACTGGGATGGGGTCAGTCAGTTCAATTTCTCCTTCAGGTTGGTTGTCTACTGGTTGATTGCTATCAGGTAGGTTGTCCAGTTTTTGATTTTCATGAAGTTCAGGCTGGGCAACATCCACAAACACTGTTTCCTTGCTTTGAAGCCTTAATCTGGTTGTTCTTTGTGTTATCTCATCAATATTCAGGTTTCTATCCCTGAACTCATTAATAGATTCATCAAACACAATATGAGGTGTTTCTTCCACAATAAGAGTTTTGCAATTGTAAACTCTGTAAGCCTTGCTGATTTGTGAATATCCAACAAATATTCCTTCATCAGCTTTGCTATCAAAAGCTTTCAATTGCTCTTTCCCATTATTATGGATGAAACACTTACAACCAAATATGTGAAAATAAGCAACAGTGGGCAATCTACCTTTCCATATTTGATATGGGGTTTTACCTTGTCCTTTGGTGATTAAGGACCTGTTTTGAGTGTGACATGCAGTGCTAATGGCTTCAGCCCAGAACCTTTTAGGCAGTTTGGATTCAGCAATCAAGGTTCTAGCTGCCTCCTTCAAGGTCCTGTTTCTTCTTTCAGCAACCCCATTTTGTTGAGGTGTCCTTGCTGCTGAAGTTTCATGAGTGATGCCATTCTTGCTGCAATACTCATTGATGTATGAGTTTATGAACTCAGTGCCTTTGTCAGATCTGATCTTGACAATGCTTAGGCCCTTTTCATTGCTCAATCTCATCATCAATTCAGGTAGTTTGACTTGGGTCTCCTTTTTGTTCAGCAAGAATACTACCCAAGTGTACCTGGAAAAATCATCAACAACAACTAAAGCATATTTTCTTCCATTTATACTTACTGGGATTATTGGCCCAAATAAATCCATATGCAGTAGTTGAAGAACTCTCTCAGTTGAGATGACAGGTTTTCCTTTGAATGAGGCTTTGATCTGCTTTCCTTCCTGACATGGCTGGCATATGTGTTCTTTGGTGAACACTTGATTTGGCAGCCCTTTAACTAGAGAGTTTCTTGCAATCTTGTTGATGGTTTTGAAGTTCAGGTGATTCAGTCTCTTGTGCCATAGCCAGCTTTGCTCATTTGTGCTTTTGGCAACAAGACAGACTGCTTCAGGGGTTTTGCTCCAATCTGCAAAATAAACATTTCCCTTTCTTACCCCTGTTAGTAGCACCTGTTGTGTTGATTTGTTTTTTATAGTACATTCATTTGGTGCAAATTCAACACAATATCCTTTGTCACAAATTTGACTTATAGACAACAAGTTATATTTTAGGCCTAGAACATATGAGACATCAGTAATTTTAACACTACCAATGTTTAATGTACCATAGCCTCTTGTGATGCCTTGAGAGCTGTCTCCAAAGGTTACTGAAGGACCATCTTTTTCTATGAAGTCAAAGAGAAGCTCCTTGTTTCCAGTCATGTGCCTTGAACATCCACTGTCCAGGTACCATGCTGTTTTCTTGTTGATGCTTCTCTTCTTTTTGGGGTCCTTGCAGTCCTGCAAAGTCAAAATTTAGGTACCCTTTGAGTGTTGGGTCCTAGAGGGTTAGCTGTACCTTTTGGAACCCAAATCTGCCTGATAACTCTGATTGATTCAAAGTGACTGACTTGGTTTCCATTTACATCTACATACACAGTTTGACCCTTAAATGCCTTGGGTGATCTCTGTGTATAAGTGTTAGCTTTGTAGAGTTCAGGAGAGTTGGTAAATTTCTTTGGGACATTTCTCCTGAAGTTACTAAGCTTAGGTGCAGCTGGGTAAGACTTTTGAGGATAGGCTTTTGGATGGCCTTTTCCATTTGGCAAGTAAGGTCCAGGCTTCCTGAATGTTTTATACCTATCAGAGGGTATTGGCCTTAATCCATTCAGTTGAGGTTGCCTCATTTGAGTTGGCCTCTTCTGAACAGGTTTTGGACAACTCCTCTGATGATGATTCAGATAGGTTGGCCTTCCATTGGTTCTACCTTTCTGAACCTCATTCCTCCTGTAAGCAATGCCTTTAACCTTTTCCAAAGGTGTAGGTTTAGGTACATTGTTTACCTGAGTTGGTATTAAAATTCCTTTTCCCTTATCCTTGATCAGTGGTTGATTTACTTCAATTTCATTTTGTTGTGCCACTGATCTCACAAAAGTCATCTTAGAATTGCTTGATGAAGCAATACTAAGACCAGGTGAGGGTTCAAATGGATTATAGCCTAATCCATCCCTTTGAGCAAATGGTCTTTGAAACCCTTGAATTTCCTCTATTGCCTTAGCAGATTTGTTCAAGGCAGACATTTTCATTTTCAAGCTCCCCTCACTTAATTTTAGAGTATCAAATTCTCTTGAGAGATTGTCAAATTTAGCTTGAAGAGTTCTAGAGTCAAAATCCTTTTTCTTTAGAGTCTGATTTTGTTCATCAATCAGCTTTTGTTGTTCAGAGACTTTGAGAGACATTTCTTCATGTTCTCTCACAATCTGTTGATACAACTCAGTTGATTTAATGTCAACTTCAGATTCAGGAGGATTGGACATTTTGACTTTAGACCTCAACTGTTCATTTTCTCTCAGAGCCATATTGCATACTTCTTGCATTCTGGTGAAATCTTCCAACAATTTTTCAAAGTCAAGATGGATTTCACTAGATTCATGTGTGTTAATTGACAAGTTGGAAGTTGAACATACCTCCTCATCTTCAAGTGCCATTTGACAGTCCTCATCACTGTCACTGTTGGAGAACAGTCCATCATCAGAAGAGTAGACACTCTCTTCACTTGCTGAATCTCCAGCTACCATAGCCTTCCTGTTGTTCAGCCTTTTATCTCTTTTGTTTTGCCTTTCCTTCCTTTCTTTTGTACTGAGGTCAGGACAGTCATACTGAAAATGACCCTTCTTCTGGCAGTTGTAACACACATCTTCATCATCATTCTTCTTGCTTGAGGACTCCTTCCTCCTTGATGATGATGGTTCACCTTTGCTGAATTTCTTCCTATCAGCATATCTGTCTTCTTTCTTTTCATCAGAGACTTTGTCCTCTGATTTATGTTCAGGAGAACTGAATCTCCTTCTGGTTCTGTTATCTTGGTAGAACTTCTTGTATCTACCAAATCTGGAGTTGAGCTTCTCAAATCTTCTAGCCATGAGTGCCAACTCCTCCTATATTTCAGATTTTGAAACAGATTGAGAGGATCTTTGTGTAATCTTCTTTTCTGTTTCAGCAGCTTTGAAGGCAACACCTTTGTTTGAAGAGGATGGCTCTTCATGCACCTTCTTTCTATTGAGATCAAACTCATATGCTTTGAGTTCAGATAATACTTGCTGCATTGGCATGTTGTCAAGATTGCTGGTATTTTGCATCATGACAGAATATATGTCCCACTTGGATGTGAGACTTCTCAAGATCTTCAAAGCAACTTCTCTTTTGGCATAGAATTTGCCAAGAGAGTTTATTTCATTCATGATGTCAGTGAACCTGCCATCAAGATGATCAATAGTTTCATTGGCTTCCATAGAGAATTGTTCATATTTTTGGATAGCCACTTGAAGCTTGTTCTCCTTGATCTTTTGAGTACCTTCACACATTAGTGCTAAGGTATCCCAAATTTCTTTAGCTGATGTGCAGTGGTACACTCTCCCCATCACTGCATCTGGAATTGTTTGGTACAATGTGTTCATTGCAATGTAGTTCAGGTTGTGCCTTTTTCTTTCTTCAGCTGTAAGGTCATCTTCATCTTTTGGCAGCAACTCCCTTGGATCAGCTTTTTGAGCATCAGTGAGCTTGGGATTTGCTTAAGTGAATGTAAATGGCCCTCTAGTGATGACTTTAAGCATCTCATCATGCTGGCAAGCAAGATGTGCTCTCATCCTGATCTTCCAGAAATCATAGTTCTCAATTGAGAACATTGGCAGTTTGTGATGAGAAATATGATTGACTTGGTTTGGACCCATATTGTTGATGGTGTTGACAGCATCTCCTGGAACTGCATTGTTAGCCATTTCAACAAATGTAATATAAGATGAACACAGATAAATTTTTCAGAAATTTGGATCAGTTCAGTGACCACAGAAAATGTGATATTGAAAATCAGTTGGATTTTCAGAAGCAGTGGTCTTTGAACCCCTGCTCTGATACCACTTGTTGGTCCTTGGTGGAGTATAACACAAGTGTATGGGGGGGGGGGAATGCACTTGTGTATGCAAATTCTTTCTTTTTGACAAATTTGTCTTATCAGGCAAGTTGTCTCACAACTGGCCTGAGTGGGAACTTTGATAGATACTTGTCCTACTGATTACTATTGAGTGATCAGTTGGGTAAATATCTAAAAGAGTTGCTTAGTGCGGAATGTGGTTGGCCTTTGACTAAAGAAATACTCCAAGTTAATTTCTGAAAATACAGGTTATCAGGGACTTTGTCCAAAACAGATTCTCTTACTTACTGAGTTATGAATCTTTAAAATATGTTTGAATGAAGTGAAGTTAAGAATGCAGTAAGTAAATGAGACACAAGTTTATAGTGGTTCAGAGACTCAAGCTCCTACATCCACTTTCCCTGATTGAACAGGATAATTCCTTCTCAATGGAATTAGCTTGTTTTATAGTGCCAAGGTGCACTGATCAACAACACTCTCTTAGTGTTTTGATCCCTAGGATAACTTGAGTCCTAGTGCTCAATCTCTCTGAGTTAAGACTGTGTTTCTCACTAACAGCCCTTAACTCCTCACTTCTACAACAAACACTCTCTTCACTAAATGAGATAAGGTTTGAGGTTTGGTTCCAACTATTAGAGATATCTTTTACAATAAGAACAGAGTAAAGGCTTAGGATATCTCAATGCTAAGCTAGGATGTTTACAAAGATTGGCTTCAGGAAACTTGGAATTCTAGAGAACAGATTGGTTTCCTTTTGAAAGCTTGATGATAGTTTGATAGCTTGTAGTTGGATTCCGAATTCCTTTGATCACTTCTGTATTTATAGGCAATTTGAACAACTAACCGTTGGAGGGATTAGCAATTCAAATATGTCTATTTGCAGCACCTTTGAAACGGCTATGAAGCTTGGCATCCTTTTATCCTCTGTGTAAAAGGGATCTTCAATGGTTGCTTGAATGAATGTGTTGACTTCTGACAAAGGCGGCTGAGAAGACTTGTGACAGTTTCCAATTTTGCACATTGTCCTAGGTTGATTTGTGGCAAATTCTACACACAACCAACGGTCAGATGGGACAAGCTCCCTGAACATTCTTGCTGCAGTTTTAGAATGTTCCAGCATTCATTCAATGCTTCACTCTTTAATGCTCTAAGTCTTTAATGCTTGGTTCAGGCATGATTGACAATAAATGCTTCATTGAATGTGTCTTCTGTAAGCTTTTGACATCTAATTCTCTTGATCATTTGTACTTCAACTGCCTTGATCTTATGCATTTATGAGCACAGCTTCAGTATTCTTGAACTCTTCAGCCAGGTTGTCCATCTGATCAGTTTGTCTTGAATAGATCAGCAGCTTTGTCCTATAGACCTATCAAGCTGCCTAACACTCCAGCTTTGGACAACTATCCTGATCACTAATATCTCATAACATTTCTTAGATTTTAACTTTAGCATACTACACATCAAGTGTTCTGGGACAACTTGCCTGAACAATACTTTGAGCATATCTCAACTAAACTGTACATCATCAATCAGGGGTTTTGGTATCTTGATCAAAATCATTTTATTCCCAACATGGCAGATTTGGTCAATCTTGAAGATAGACCCTTTTCCCCACTTGATCCAAGACTTCTCTCTTATACCAAACTTCTTGAAACTGCTCTTCAAGAAGCTGATCAAGTTGTTTTCCCACCCATTCCAGCCAATCCAATTACCTCTTCAGGCACAATGCTCTCAAAAGCACCTGAATCCCAACTTGTTTTGACCTCTCTTGAACCCAATCCTTCTGAACCCAACCTACCTGAATCCCAGCCAAGCTTACTTGAATCCCATTCCAACCCTCCTGAATCCAACTCTTCTGGAGATGATAGTGGTGAAGAGTATACCTATGAGGGGATGTTGAGGCAGATTGCAAGAGCCAATGTAGATGAGTTATATCCAGGATTGAAGGCTTATCCCAGGCTGCAACAACAATTCTATGATCTCAGAGCACTTGTTGAGATCAAAGATAGAACTATTGTGGAAATAGCTCAGGCTATTCAGGATAAGGGTGCCAACTGGTGGCAGGTTGAGGAAAATAGGCTGCTACATTTTGCAAATGTAAAGAAGACCAGTGTATTAACCACTGAGGCCCTATTTTGCACCATTGTTCATGAAAAGGTGCTTGCTGAAAGAGAGAGGATAGCACATGGAATCAAGCATCCTGACAGCCCATCTGATGATGATGATGATGATGATGATGATCACACCAATCCCAATCCCCCTGGTATCAACTCAGCTCAGGTACATTACTTGACTTTTCATTATGTGAAGGACTCTGATCATTCAGAGGAGTTGACCAAAGATGGTGACTCAGTCCAAGATGCATTGGCCAAGGATGGTTCTTTTGAACCTGAGGCACAACTTAACAATGTTGAGACTTCCATGGGAGAAGCTGGTTTGGCTAGAGCCTCATCAATGTCAGGAAAGTTGGACATTGACCAGCCTTTAGTCATTCAGGATGACTCAGTGGACTTGGGATGCCCAAGCACTGTGATCTCCCAACAACTGCCCTCTGTGGATCCTGTTGAGGATATAGAGGTGTCAGGTTTAGAAATTGAAGGAGTTGAAAAGGCTGTGAGTGCTGAAAAATCAGAGGGAGATGATGGTGAGGAGTGTGTGATCACTGGTTCCTTGAGTGCACCACAAATAGAGGGTGAGGAAGTAGAAATATTGGGTGCAGCCCAATATGAGAGTCAGGCTATTCTTCAAGTCAAATCTGAACTTGATGAATCCCTTGGTGAAAGGAGGCCTGATTCTCCAATGAATGTGAGTCTATCTTTTGAAAATGAAGAAGAAAAGAATATAGTTGAAAATGAGAGAGAAGGTGCTGATGTATCAGACCTTATGGGAGAAAAAGAAATAGAGGGTGATGAGGGAGTTTTTACTAACACTGTCAGTTTTGCAGATTCAGTTGCTGTCACTCTTGAGCAAATTTTTGCAGATGCATCCCTGACAGATATACTAGTTGATGCTGACACTGATCTTGAAGCAGTATCAGCAAATGTGTCCACACTTAACCAGATCTACTTTGAACAAGCCAACACCTCTAAGGCTCACTTTCAGATTGCTACTCAGACTGCATCCATCATTGAAGAGCAGTCAGAGAAGTTGGACACACTGGTCAGGGAAGTTGAGAAGGCTCATGCAACCACTGCTGATACCCTAGATGGCCAAAGCAAGACTCTAGCCTCTGTGGAGATGAGGCTCACAGGGTCAGAAGAAGTGATCTTGCCTACTCTTGATGCAAGAATATGTGGAGTTGAAACTGGACTTCAAACAGTCTCAACTGAAGTGACAAAAGCCAAAGATGCTATGGGTAAATTCACTAGATCTGTGAAGAAAGAGCAGCAGGGTCTCAAAACTTTGTACAAGCACAATGTGAAAGCATTGAGAAAGACAATCAAGGATGCTTTAAGGCAGAGGACAGCAGCCCAGAGAAAGAAGGCAGAAGAATTGAAAGCTGCAATGGTGAAGGAAGCTGCTGAAAAGTTCACTGTTGAACTCATGGCCAAAGTGTCTGATCAAGTTGTGGCCAATCTCACTGAACAACTTCAGGCCAAACTTGATCAATCACTGAAAGCCACATTGGATGCCATAGTTTCCCAAAAGATGAAGCCAGTTCACACTTTTTTGAGCATGGCAGATGATAAAATGCAAAACATTCATGATGAGAATGTTTACCTACTGCAGGAGTTGAAGTCCCTCACTCATTCCCACTCACATCTCTCTGTCACTATGAGTGAATTGAAGCCCCAGTGTTTTGATAATGCCAAAAAGGGGGAAAGAGAGAGAGCAAGGGCAAAGGGAACCTTGGTAATTGGTGAATCCAAGGGAAAGGAGAAGGTCCCTGAGATTGAGGAGGAAGCAGTAGAAGACATTGGGAAAGGCAAAGGCCCAATGAATGTTGAAAATTTGACTGAGGAAGAGCAGATTCAAATAGCTGTCAAGGAGTCCATGATGTCAGCTATGGAAAGTCAGGCAAGAAAGCTTCAAAGGCCAGGTGGTGAGTCTACAGGACTTGAACCTCAAGAGAAGGTTGCTGAAGTAAGGGGGAAGGTGACAAGGTCATCTGAAAGAAAGAGGAAGGAATTGGAAGCCTTCAATGAATTCCCAACCAGCCTGACTTTGCCTTCAGAATTTCAATCTGAAGAATCAACTCCAGCAAGGCAATAAAAAAAGATTAAAGAAAGCAGCCAGGCTGCCTGCCATTGAAGAAGAAGAAGTTGAAGAGGAAGTACAAGACAGAATGCCTGAAGTTGGTGTGCCCAAACTTGCTGATGATCCCTCTAAATTGTTTGAAGAAGGTTTTGGAAAAGATCCAGAAACCCAAGAGAAGCTAGCTCTTCAGAGAGCTAAAGAGAGGATGGAGCAATTGGTTGAGGCCAACAAGGCAAGGGATGAAAGAAGGGCAAATTTCAAAGCCCCAAGAAGGAGAGCCTCATACAGAAGACTCAAACCTAAAATGCTGCAAAGATGGGACACTCAGTACCCTCACCATGATAAGTAGGTTCCAATCTCACTGAATGATGCATGGGAGGAGGCCAAGAGAAGTTTTGTATATGACTTCTATGTCATTGGAAAGTGGCTTGGAGAGAGTGTGGATGAAGTCTTTGTCCAGTTCATGTTTGAGAATCATAGGGACCTCTACCAAAAGCTATTTGCAGCAGCTGATATGGCAAGAGTGGAGTTCAAGGCCCCTGGTCCAATTCTGTACATGCCTCCTAAGTTCAATGGGAACTTGATTGATGAGGGAAAGATTCTGGAGGAGTTCATCAACATCATGAAGATGGAGAAGATGAAGATAGGCCCTAGAGGCTCCAACAAGGATGTTTGGGAGCTAAAGAAAAGGGTCTGGGCTCAATATGGCATTGCTCCCCAAGATGATGGAACTCTCTGATGGATAAGTTTATCTCTTCCCTACTCTTGTTTTTATGATTACTGATGATGTTGTTATTTTATATTCTTGTATCAGTTTAGTGTGTCCTTTTAATTTTCTGATCTGTAATGCTCCATGATATATAAAAGGACCAATGATTTTCTATCAAGAGATAACAACTCATTATCTCAACTAACCTGACATGACACATATACTTGATTTATTGTGCTAACAGTTTCTTTCAGAAAAGTTGACCAGTTCATTCATCCTGAAGGTAATATTTAGTTTTAGTCAAGGTCCCTTTGTAATAGGTTTTGGCATCATCAAAAAGGGGGAAATTGTTGGGAATAAAATGATTTTGATCTAGATACCAAAACCCCTGATTGATGATGTACAAATTAGTTGAGATATGCTCAAGTTATTGTTCAGGCAAGTTTGTCTCAGAACACTTGAGTGTGTAAAATGCTTAAGTTAAAATCTCAGAAATGTTGTGAGATTTTAGAGTTCAGGATAGTTGTCCAAAGCTGGAATGTTAGGCAGCTTGATAGGTCTATAGGACAAAGTTGCTGATCCATTCCAGACAAGCTGATCAAATGGACAACTAAGCTGATGAGATCAAGAACTATAAAGCTGTGTACATAAATGCAAAAGATCAAGACAGTTGAAGTACAAATGATCAAGAGAATTGAATGTCAAAAGCTTTCAGAAGACACATTCAATGAAGCATTTATTGCCAATCATGCCTGAACCAAGCATTAAAGACTTAGAGCATTAAAGAGTGAAGCATTGAATGAATGTTGGAACATTCTAAACTGCAGCAAGAATGTTCAGGGAGCTTGTCCCATCTGACCGTTGGTTGAGTGTAGAGTTTGCCATAAATCAACCTAGGACAATGTGCAAAATTGGAAACTGACACAAGTCTTTTCAGCCGCATTTTTCAGAAGTCAACACATTCATTCAAGCAACCATTGAAGACCCCTTTTACACAGTGGATAAAAGGATGCCAAGCTTCATAGCCGTTTCAATGGTGCTGCAAATAGACATATTTGAATTGCTAATCCCTCCAACGGTTAGTTGTTCAAATTGCCTATAAATACAGAAGTGATCAAAGGAATTCGATATCCAACTACAAGCTATCAAACTATCATCAAGCTTTCAAAAGAAAACCAAGCTGTTCTCTAGAATTCCAAGTTTCCTGAATCACTTCAAGTCAGCTAAGCCAATCTTTGTAAACATCCTAGCTTAGCATTGAGATATCCTAAGCCTTTACTCCTGTTCTCATTGTAAAGGATATCTCTACTAGTTGGAACCAAACCTCAAACCTTATCTCATTTAGTGAAGAGAGTGTTTGTTGTAGAAGTGAGGAGTTAAGGACTGTTAGTGTGAAACACAGTCTTAACTCAGAGAGATTGAGCACTAGGACTCAAGTTATCCTAGGGATCAAAACACTAAGAGAGTGTTGTTGATCAGTGCACCTTGGCACTATAAAACAAGCTAATTCCATTGAGAAGGAATTATCCTGTTCAATCAGGGAAAGTGGATGTAGGAGCTTGAGTCTCTAAACCACTATAAACTTGTGTCCCATTTACTTACTGCATTCTTAACTTCACTTCATTCAAACATATTTTAAAGAATCATAACTCAGTAAGTAAGAAAATCTGTTTTGGACAAAGTCCCTGATAACCTGTATTTTCAGAAATTAACTTGGAGTATTTCTTTAATCAAAGGCCAACCACATTCCGCACTAAGTAACTCTTTTAGATATTTAGCCAACTGATCACTCAATAGTAATCAGTAGGACAAGTATCTATCAAAGTTCACACTCAGGCCAGTTGTAAGACAACTTGCCTGATAAGACCAATTTGTCAAAAAGAAAAGAATTTGCATACACAAGTGCATTCCCCCCCCCCCCCATACACTTGTGTTATACTCCACCAAGGACCAACATTATCCCAAAAAAAAAAAAATATAGTTTAAAGTCAATTAATTAAACAAAATCCAACCATTAACCAACAATTAAACATTACTAAGCATGAGAAAGAAATTACTCACAATTTTTTCACGGTGTCTAACTATAAAAGCCTTTCTTCCCGAAACATGTTTGCATTTCAACTTGCTCCTATTTTCTTTATTCACCTGACACACACGCTAGAAAAACAATACAATTTTAATATATAAAATTATACTAATAAATTTATCGTAACATTTAAGAATAATTTTTTAAAAGGATTATTACCTTGTAGTTATCTGATGAAAAAAAATCACAAAGCTCTTCCCATTGTTCTTGGGTACGACATAAAGCAGGTTTGTTATTTTTTGCTTCATCCAAAGTTGCATATTTGACAAAGTGCTTATGTAACTTGTGACGTTGGTTTCGACTGCTAATTTTCAACCTATCAACCAAGGCTTGTCTCACACCAGGCTTATCAATATTAACATCAATGTGAATCTACATTTAATGTAAAAACTTCAGATTAATTACAAAATGTGAAAATAAATGAGTGAGATCAATTTTGTCCACGTACCTTCAAATGATCAAATCCTGGCTCCAACCCATCTTTTGTATCCATTTCTTTCCACTTTTTCGGAACTGGAAGAACATCCCGAGTCACTATCCCAATTTGGGATGCAAGCTTTGCAGACTCATCTCCGTTTAGAGGTCTTCCAACTGTAGGATCCACATTTATCTTCATTTTATGTCCAGTATTTGTAAAATACTTCAGTATTCCCTTGCCAAGTGTTTGACCTCGACATTTTTTCTTAGGCCCAACAACTACATGTGGAAATTAAACATTTTTATACTGTTTAGATAGTCAAGTCAACGTAACAATAATTAAAACGATAAATTTACCTATTGTGGCAGCCTCATCTTCAGTTGATGGAATTTTAGAGGTGCCATGCCTCGGTAATTCAACACTTTCGGTCACTGAATTTGGCGCAAAAACATCACCCTCCAAATTATGACGTTGATTTCCTTCACTTGAAGGACGGTATGTTTCCGTTGTTGCCATTTTATTTGTTTCTTGAGTATTCTTCTCCACATTGTCTCTGTTTAATAGTTCTCTAATACCTTCCCTTGGAATAAAATTGCGTTTTCTTTTCATACCTCCAGGAGCCATTGCCTAGACATCAATGGAAATAGTCACATTAAAAAATATGCATGTTCAAAGGTTGCAATGACATCTATGGAAATAGTCACGTTAAAAAAATACTTGGTGGAATAACCTTTCATTTTAAGAGTAGTTAGAGCATTTTATGAAATTTTCCTAACAAAAACGTCTTACTAAGAAACTATATACCTCAGAAACAGAATTTTAAGTCCATATTTGTACAAAAAATTAATACAACCAACACTACTTGGTAGGTAATCATAATTGACATACACTTTTTACTGTATAGAGAGAACACAAAACCATTGAAATCCGCAAATCACACTTTTTACTTGGTAGGTAATCATAATTGGCATACACTTCAAGCATGTCGTGAAAAAATGCATATCTCAACTAAACTTACCATGTGATACGTACATGTGTACGGATCACAAAACCATGCTGAAATGGACGAGTTAGGTAATAACATATTATTGCTTCCTAGCCATGACAACAATTTCAGTTTTATGCTCTCAATCGTCCTTTTAAAACTATGCATTTCTCATATAAATACGTTAGTGTTCTGATGGATCATTACCTTACATAGAGACTAAGAGATATGGCAAGACATATCAGCGCAGACAAAAAGGAGTAATCTCAGGAAGTCAATAAACAGATTTATTCCTAATCCCTTGATTTACGTAATTTATTATGTAACAGTCACAATACTCAATCATAGGCAGAAATAGTGATTTACTGTTAGTATTAATAGCGGAAGAATAAACCATTGTAGACACCTTGAGAAAGATAATAGAATTCACAGCTTCTTTTGCTGATTACTAGTGCACTTCGTGTTTTCACTCGGAGATTCTAGAATACCTCGTAAGAGGTTCCATCAATTGGTATCAGAGCCATTTCGATCCTCCATACCACACTTCCGCATACCAGTATGGTTTCGAATAAGAAAAGATTCGAAGACATGGAGACCGCCATTACCCGCTTGAGTAACATCGTGGAGACAATGGCTCTACTGATGGGGAATCACTCAGAAGGAGAAGGTGGAAACCGTCGAAATCGAGCACCAGGAATCATCGACCGAGGACAGGGACTGCGACGACTCCGGCGTCGCGAGGAGAACGACGAACAGTCAAGCGGGGATAGGCGGGAAGGATCCCAGCAACCAAATAACCCTTTTGCAGATAACCCGGGCCCTTTCCATCGAGACGGGTCCAAATCAAACACCGAGGACGAGGACGAAGATCAATCATCCGAGACCGAATTCGATGGGTCAGTTTGGGTCAAACATAGGGAGCAGGTACGGGAATTTCGACCGAAAGGACCACGCATCGAATTTCCTAAATTCGGGGGCGAAGACGCCCTTAACTGGGTAGATAAAGCCGAGCAGTTTTTTGATTGGCAAGAAATACGACCACGGGAACGTGTACGACTCGCATCATACCACTTGGAAGGAGAAGCAAGGCAATGGTGGAGGTGGTTCGAACAAGTGTGCCAAGGCAACGTTACGTGGGCTGAGTTTAAGGAAGGAATACTGACCAGATTTGGTACAGCGAGCTACGAGGATGATAATGAGATTATGAGCAAAACGAGACAAACAGGTTCGTTCAAAGACTATCTCAAAGAATTTGAACGATCCATGAGTCGAGTTCCACATTGGCCCCCAAGCGCGCTGTTAGGATCATTCATGGCTGGACTAAAACCTGAAATCGCCACCGAGCTCAAGATGTGGAGGCCTCAAACCTTACGCGAGGCAATAAACTTAGCCAACCGAAAAGATGAACAACTACGTCTTAATCGCCCAAATCAACCCTACAGCCGAGGATATGGATCAACAAGCCGGGGATATATACCTCGACCAACCACAAACAATCCACCACCGACCATTGGAACTCCACCAATCGGATCATCCAGTACAAGGGGGCCGACAGCAGCAACAGTGGTGGGGCGGGGTCGCATCCAACTCACAAACGAGGAAGTCTTAAGAAGGCGACAAGCAGGTCAGTGTTTTACGTGCGATGAGAAATACACGTGGAACCACAATTGCCCAAATGCCAAAGCTAAAATGATGAACCTGGTTCTCGATGAGGACCCCTTGGTCGAACGAGAGTTTGACACTATGCCCAGGTACGATCAAGAACCCGAAAACTCTGGCACGGATGTAACCAACGCAAACTCAAAGGAGGCAACTATCTCTTTCGACACCTTAGCAGATCACGAGAGAGCACGCTCACTTCGGCTCGAGGGACACATAGGCCGACAACCCGTTACCATACTCGTTGATAGTAGAGCCACACTCAATTTCATCACCACCACACTCGCTGATTACTTGGGTTTACCGGCTACACGAGGAGGCATTGGATTTGATGTCGTAACAGGTAGTGGGCATCGTTTTTTTTGTACTACTAAACATGATCAGATCCCTGTGGTGATTCAGGGAATTCGTTTTCGGATGACTCTCTACTCGATTCCGATACCAAAGCACGATGTGGTGTTCGGAATGTCGTGGCTCGAGGCAGTAAGCCCGCTCATGATGGACTGTAAAGAACTGTCCCTAAATTTCTGGCTAGGGGACGAGCTGATTTTACTGAAGGGTATCGGGTACAGCCCGCCATACCCAATGGAGGCGAATATGCTCGAAAAAGAGGCTCACGCTGGAAGTGAAATTTTTATGCTCACCTCAGCTGGCGTGCATCTCACGGACGAAGCTGTACCAGCGACAAACGAGGAAATCCAGAGGCTGCTAGACGAGTTTCGAGCCATAGCAGCACCCCCAGATTCTCTACCACCAGCCCGAGAGTTCGATCACCGGATTCGCCTTGTCGACGAGACAAAACCAGTGAATGTGGCACCCTATCGCTATGCGCACTTTCAAAAGGAGGAAATCGAGAAACAAGTCGCTGAAATGATGGGATCTGGCCTAATTCGGTACAGCACTAGCCCTTTTTCCTCCCCAGTTTTACTTGTAAAAAAGAAGGATCGAACGTGGAGATTTTGCACTGACTACCGAGCCTTGAATGCAGCCACAATAAAAGATCGATTTCCTATCCCCACAGTCGACGACATGTTGGACGAGCTACACGGGGCACTATACTACTCAAAGCTGGACCTACGAGCAGGATATCACCAGATTCGGGTCCACCCCGACGACATACACAAGACCGCCTTTCGAACGCATAATGGGCACTACGAATACTTGGTAATGCCTTTCGGCCTTTGTAATGCCCCATCTACTTTCCAAGCTATCATGAATCATATCTTCCGTCCCTATTTGCGCAAATTTGTATTGGTTTTTTTTGATGATATTTTAGTTTATAGTAAGGATTGGGAGACTCATTTACTGCATTTGCGAATGGTTTTGGTTATTCTTAATGAAAATCAGTTTTTTATTAAACCATCCAAATGTTTCTTCGGAGTTAAAGAGGTAGAATACTTAGGACACTTCATATCCTATGATGGTGTTCGTGTGGATCCTAAGAAGATTGAAGCCGTGCAAACCTGGCCCATCCCGACGACAGTCACCGAACTACGTGGTTTCCTCGGCCTAGCTGGATACTATCGTAAATTTTGCTACAACTACGGCGAGAAAGCACGACCTCTTCATAACCTTACCAAGAAAAACAGGTTTGAATGGACAGAAGCAGCCCAGCAGGCTTTTGACGATTTAAAAGCTGCAATGACCACCACTCCAGTTCTGGCACTCCCAAACTTTGCTGACGAGTTCGTCATCGAAACCGACGCTTCTGGGTTTGGGATTGGCGTGGTACTCACCCAAGGGGTCCGACCGATTGCATACATGAGCAAAGGGATCGCTGCCTCAAAGAAATCATGGTCCATCTACGAAAAGGAAATGCTCGCCATTCTCGAAGCCGTTCGCTGCTGGCGCCCTTATCTGGTTGGTCGTCGTTTCAAAATAATAACTGACCAACGAAGTCTGCGTTTCCTTCTCGAGCAACGTGTTACCACTCCCGAGCAACAAAAATGGATCGCGAAGTTAGTTGGCTTTGACTACGAGATCGTTTACCGTCCAGGCTGCGAAAATGGAGCAGCCGATGCCCTCTCCAGGAAGGAAGACCTTCACGATAACACTGCACTAATGGCCCTTTCCACCACAACTACAGGCATCTGGGAGGACATTGCCTCTGCAACTCTCACGGACGCTGAACTGGGACCACGACTGCAACAGGTCATCGACGCCGGTGGTCGCCTCGATGAATTCAGCACTCGCCACGGTTGTTTAACCCGTCATGGCACTATTTGGGTACCCCAAGGCAACCTACGCTCCGGGCTCCTCGCTGAATTCCATGGCTCAGTATTTGGGGGACATTCAGGTATTCTTCGGACTTTCAAACGCATTTCCCAACTTTTTTATTGGCCTGGATTAAAGAAAGATGTGGTCACCTATATCCAACAATGCGACGTCTGCCAACGTAATAAGTCTGACAGTCGCAGCCCAGCTGGCCTATTGGCACCCCTTCCAATTCCCGAACAAATTTGGGTCGACATATCAATGGATTTCATCACAGGACTACCGCGCTCCAAAGGAAAAGACGCTATCTTAGTCGTGGTCGACCGGCTCTCCAAGTATGCCCATTTTATGGCGATCAGCCACCCATATTCAGCGAAGGATATAGCCGATCTCTTCATGCGTAACATTGTCAAATTACACGGAATTCCTCACTCCATAGTTTCTGATCGTGATCGAGTGTTTCTCAGCACTTTTTGGCGTGAACTATTTAAACTCCTAGGAACACAGCTGAAGTTCAGTTCCGCCTATCATCCTCAAACCGACGGTCAAACGGAGGTCGTAAATCGCTGCCTCGAACAATACCTCCGTTGCTTCACCTTCGACAAACCGCGGACTTGGGAGAGTTACCTTGCATGGGCAGAATTCTGGTACAACACAACATACCAACGGTCGATCGATATGACCCCTTTCGAAGTGGTGTATGGTCGACCAGCTGTCCCGATACCAGCCCATGAACCCGGCTCCACCGCAGTCCACGAGGTCGATGTCCAACTCAGGGATCGTGATGATCTGATTCGTCAGCTTCGTTTTAATCTCGAACGAGCACAAAGTCGAATGAAGCAATACGCGGACTCTAAACGGCGTCCTGAAGTATTCTTGGTGGGTGATTGGGTTTACCTAAAGCTACAACCATATCGACAACAATCAGTTTCCCGACGAGCCCACCACAAGCTTTCCAGTAAGTTTTTTGGCCCCTTCCAGGTTTTGGAAAAAATAGGAGACGTGGCATACAAACTCGATCTTCCACCTCAATCTCGGATTCATCCCGTTTTTCACGTTTCTCTTCTACGAAGACGCATAGGCGCTGACACCGTCGTCCAATCGATCCTGCCGCCCTATTCAGCAGATGGTACACCACTTATTGTTCCTGAATCCGTCCTCGATTATCGCTGGAGACACTTTGCCAACAGCCACATTCGCGAAGCCCTTATTTGGTGGAAAGGTTTGGGACAGGATGATGCCACCTGGGAACCAGTTGAAGAGTTACGCTTACGTTTCCCCGACCTCAACCTTGAGGACAAGGTTCATTTTGAAGGGGGGGGGGGTGATGATGGATCATTACCTTACATAGAGACTAAGAGATATGGCAAGACATATCAGCGCAGACAAAAAGGAGTAATCTCAGGAAGTCAATAAATAAATTTATTCCTAATCCCTTGATTTACGTAATTTATTATGTAACAGTCACAATACTCAATCATAGGCAAAAATAGTGATTTACTGTTAGTATTAATAGCGGAAGAATAAACCATTGTAGACACCTTGAGAAAGATAATAGAATTCACAACTTCTTTTGCTGATTACTAGTGCACTTCGTGTTTTCACTAGGAGATTCTAGAATACCTCGTAAGAGGTTCCATCATGTTCCTATAGTTCCATACTTCCCATATAATTGCAACACACACAACTTCCATAATCTTGCTTTTCATTTTATTGTTTCCTAATATCCCACTATGCTGTAGAAGGTGGATACATATTTCATTATGAAGTGTTTCCTAATATCTCCATACTTCCCATTTTATTGCTTTTCATTTTATTGTTTCCTAATATCTCACTATACTCAGCATACAGATTTCAACATGTTGAATATTTATGGATACGTACTGTGCTGCTCATAGGTGCTGCTACACTGGAGGCTATGGATATTCATAAATATTGAATATTTATGAGTTGTGTAAGAAGTTGACAGGAAATCCATCAAATAATGGAATGTCGTACATAGTGATTTCAATCCATTAACAGATAAAACATGTGCAAACAACAATCTCCCAAAAGTTCAGTTGAAATACCATAAATACACCTTTAATTACACTTCACAATCAAACATTAGGACCATTTCTACATATCATCAACCTAATGTCATTGTGGCCAACCAACGGTCATGATTACATGATCATAACTACCACACAAGACAACCAAGTTAAATTAACGCCACAGAACTTTTCATAATTTCAAACATATTTAAGAACAGAATATTCAAGAAAGCTTTCTGATTCGCAAATAAGTACACAAGAATTTAGGTGGCTCACTAAGAATGTGTTTACTCACATCTACGGGCAAAAGAGAGAGATTTGTATTTAAACTATCGAACATGGCCACAATATATGATAACATACCACGGGCATATTACAATCATTTTTTAGAGAGAGAAACTGGTGTGAAATTGATATGCATTGAGAATGAGTAAATTAAATTAAATTTCTAAATTTCACATACAACAATCATTAAAACTACCCAACCCATAAACTAGGGGCTTGAAATTTAAAAATAAATAATTAAATAAAATCTAAACTTTCGATTTTCACCATAAAAGGAACAGGGGCTGCTTCAGAAATAAGTGGAATTGGAAATTAGGGGTTGTTTCATGGAAAAAAAAAATGCCTTAAAACATAAATAGCCTTGTTTCAATTTTCTCTAGGGACTATTGCAATTTTCTGTTAAATCCCAAAACCCCTAAAACTTTCGATTTTCATCCTAAGAGGAGTGGGATAGACGAACCTGTTTCTAAAACGAGAGGAGTGGGATAGCCGAAACTGTTTAAAGAAAAAAACCATAAACGTTAATCGTCCAAACAGAGTTGTTTTTTGGATTGATAAGAAACTGAAATTTATTAATAAGGGAGGGAACGTAATAATTGAGAATTCAATTTCAGGTAGATGACGTGAAAATTTGAACAAGACATGATTGAATCAAAAAGACATGGAAAACAGAGCATACATAAAACCTAGCAATATAGAGATAAAGATAACATTTGAAACAGAAACTCACCGTGTATTTTATGCCGAGAGACGATCCGAAGAATTGATTTGAGAAGATGGGATATTTTGAGATTTTGATGCGAATCGATATGACTTAAAACCTTGATGTTCTTCCTTGATTATAACCTATTTTTTTGGGATTTCCTAACAGAAAATCTGTGAAATATTTTAAAACGTAGAACCCGCTAAAATGAAAAAAGTGGCTCTCATAATCTTTTGCTCTCCAATTTGATTTTACTTCCATTTTGAATAATTACAAAAGAGAGGGAAGAAATTGTGGGTAGATTGAAATTGGGTTTCTTTGAATTAACGCAGGAGATGAGGAGATGAGGGGACTGTAGTGTCGGTGGGCTGGGCTGTTTGTTTATTTTATTTAATACTTTAGTAATATTTATTTTATTTATGTTTTAAATATAATATTTTAAATGTTTACCTTCCATTGTAACTATTTTTAATTCCTATAATATTTTATTATTGATCTTCTATTGAACAAATTTAACTATCTTCATTTTATATTATAATATATTTTTTATCTTCTATTATATGAATAAAATAGTAAAAGTTTAGTATTAAAATTGGCTACTTTACGGTAAGTTTATTATTTTATTTATTTTATTTTAGATTTATTCTATCTGTTATGTGTTTATTTAACAATTGAAGTTTTTTTATTTTTAAAATATGACATGTAATTAAATTATTGGTTGCGATTTTTTAATTTCCTAAAATTCTCAGACATAAGTTAATAAAAAATTAATTAGGTATTAAATCAATAAAATTAGGAAACAAATTATTTCACATTTTTTATTTCTTTTTTATTCCTTAATATGGTGCATGCATATAATAAATTAAAAAATAAATAATAGATGATGAAATTTATTTGACTAAAAAATAATATGAAGTTTTTAAAAGTATTACAAAATATGAATTTGTAGGTTTTAATTATTTTAATATATTAATATGTAATGATATTTGCTAACATTCCATCTAGTTTGTAATATACACAAGTTTATTCACGATCTAACAATTCAAATGTCGATGTGGTATGAGTAGCACTACAATTGTTGGAGGAGAAACGAGAGCACCCGAATAACCTAGGCTGATTTCTAGAGTTTATGGGACCAGAAATCGATTAAGTGACCGATCACACTGCCAAATTCCATCGTTTGGGGGGGGGGGTTTAAAATAGTTTTTTTTGTGTGTGTTATTTTTGCATCATTTTATTCGTGTAGGGACCTTTTTGTAATTTCTTGCTCTTGTCGAATTAGGGTTTCCTATTTAAACATTTTCCAAACATTGTGGAAGGTAGTTGAATGTGAAAATCCTTGATATCTACACCTATAGACATGGTATAGCTTGTCATGCATGATCTTCTCCAAATTAGCTTTAGATGCATATATACAAGTTTCACATTAATCAGAACTCGAAGTCATTAAATTTCAATACACAGACTTTTCATGACCAGAACCAAAGAAACGAGAAAAATGTATATATAATATATAGTGTTGGGATATGAATCCTATAAACAATGTTCTAGATGATGAAAGTATGTTTTGATGGCCAAAAGCAACTTAAAGTTAGTGATATATGTGGTTCTAAGTCATCTTAACTAAGTCATCTGAATCTAAGCTTACTAATCTGATAAGAAACTTAAATTGAGATTACTGATCGTAATGCTAACTGAAGTAAGTTTACTGATCTTATGAAGTAATATTAAGAGTAAAATTACTGATCTTAACTGAGTAATATTGGAATAAGATTACTGATCTGAGTATGGAAACTGAGAAAAATTTTAGTGATCTTATATGAGATATTTGAAATCTGAGTTACTGATCTGATATACTTATTGATCTTATATGCTTACTGATCTTATATGTAAGTTACTGATCTTAAGTGTAGACTGATCTTAGTATTTACTGATCTTATATGGAAGTTATTGAACTTACATGAGTTACTGATCTTATTGTTTACTGATCTGATATATGAACTGTTAGGAACTAAGCTGATGTTTTGTATTGTATAGACAGCTTATAGTGTAGGACTTAGTTATACTCATCTGTATATAGTTCAGTTGATGTATAGATAGGTTTTATATATGTAAAGTTGTATTTTATTGTATTCAGCATTGTAAAAGTTCAGAACAGTAGAATAGGAATAGATTAGAAGAAGATCAGAAGACTAAAGAAGACTCAGAGGACTACTTCAGAATAAGAAGACTTCAAAGAAGAGTTGAAGAAGAGCTTAGAAGAAATCTGAAGAAGTTTTGAAAGGTTTTAAGTTACTGTGCTGACTGACTCAGAAGAGTAAAATCCGAACAGTAAAATCCGAAGAGTAAAAATCAGAACAGTAAGTTACTGTGCTGATTTGGTGAAATTGAAGAATAAGTTTGGAAAGCTTATTTAAAGAGTAACTGAAGATATATTGAAGATATGCTGACTTGGAAGTTGAAGGAAGTTACAAAGTCGGTTACAAGAAGAAGTTACAAAAACAGTTTTAGAGTTAGTTGAAAGTTAGTTCACAAACTACTAACTGTCATACTAAGTTCTATAAATACTGTGTGATCTCCTACTGCTGAAGACTACTGAGCAATTACTGATCTTAGAGAATTCAAGAGCAAGTCTACAAGCAAGAACTCACAGAGTTAAGGAAATCAAAGCAAGAAGAGCCACTGAATTGAAGAGAAGAATCAAAGGCTATTCAAAGAGAAGTTTTACTTTTCAAGTTTAAGTTTGTATTTTGTAAAACAAGTGTGCTAGTTACTTGTAGAATTACTAGTAGATCGAAGATATACCTGGTGGTATAATCGATAAGATCAAAGTCTTAATCTTGGGACTTTAAGCCACAAGAAGCTCAAGAAGAGTAATAAAACTTCACAACTGGAGTTGTGAGAGTGGATGTAGACATTTGTCGAACCACTATAAAATTATGTGTTCTTTACTTTACTGTTTGATATTTGTTTGATTTGTTTAACTAAGAACATTAAGAATTAACAAAGATAAAGATCTAAAGAAAAGTTGAGTATAAACTAGTAAGGCCCATATTATTCTGAAAGTACTGATCTGAGCTGAGTAAGCACAGTACAGTACATAAGAAGACTAAATTCCGCATTGCATATTCTGATATTTTGAAAGATTTTTGAAAGTCTATTCACCCCTCCCCTCTAGACTTTCTTAGCTTACTCAATCTTAACTCAACTTTGGGACCAACAAGTGGTATCAGAGCAGTAGTTCTTTGGACTGCTGTTTCTTGATAACCTTACAGGTCTTGAGGGATATCTTACTGATCTTGCTGTTATTTCTTGATATTTGTCACTATCTGAATACTTGAAATCTATCTGTTATACTACTGATCCTATTTGTCTAATCAAACATGGATGACACTAATGTGAACAAGCTGCCCAAGTTCAAGATTGCAGATTATGACTACTGGAAGCTTAGGATGGAGGCCATCTTTAGCTCGACCCATGATCTAATGGTGTCTGTGGTGACTGAAGGACCAATTGTCATCATGGTGGAAAATACTGCAGTTCTGGATCCATCCAAACCAGTTGGAGCACTGGTTCCTAAACCAAGGTCAGAACTGACTTCGGAAGAAATGAAACAAAACAATTTGGACAGTCTTGCCAAGAACTACATTTTACATACCTTACCAAATGAGTATCTTGGTAAAGTACTAAAATGTAAGACTGCAAAACAGATGTGGGACAAACTGGCTATTCTTTGTGAAGGTACTACACTGATCAAAGAAAGTAAGTTATCCACTGCTGTCCAAAGGTTTGAATCATTTAAGATGAAGCCAGGAGAATCAATTGATGAGTTGGATACTCGATTTACCAAAATTATGAATGATCTTGATGTATTAGGAAAGACTTATACTGACAGAGAAGTTAACCTGATAATCTTGAAAGCCTTGGATGAAAGGTGGAAAATGGTCAAGATGATCATTAAAACCACACAAGACATTGATTCTTGGCCAGCAGAAACTATGTTCCAAACACTTAAGGCACATGAGTTTGAGTTAGATGAAGAAGATCCTATTGCTGTGATTCATAAGGATAAGGATGCCTCTAAGGACATAGCTTTTAAAGCCTCTACCTCTAAGGGGTCTAGATCATCTAAGTCTAAGGCCTCAAGCATAAAAGATGAACTAGATAGTTCTGATCTTAGTCTGAAAGATCAGATGAGCCTTATGATCAAAAGATTTGATAAACTGAATAAGAGGTATGGTAGGTACAAGAGATTCTATAAGGAAACTAAGGGTTCTAGTAACAGGGACTCTTATGTGAACAGAAGGGATCAAAACTCTTCTGAAAGAAGGGATGAGATCTCTAATGAGAACATGAGAGATAGGAACTCATCTGAAAAGAGAGATAGAAAGTATTCTGATAAGAAAGACAGGAACTCAATTGACAAGCATGACAGGAACAGAAAGCATTCTCCTCCTAAAAGAACTTCTAACAATCCTGTTTGCTATAATTGTGATAAGCCAGGTCATTATGCTTATGAATGTCCTGATCTGAGTTCTGAAGATCGAGAAGAAAGGAAAGCCAGAAGAGATCGAAAATATGCCAAGGGTAAGAAGGCAATGATGGCCTACAATGACTCTGATTCGAAATCAGAAGAGTTACCATCGTCTTCATCTAACTACCCCTCTAGCAATGAAGATGAAGCCTTCATAGCAGATGATGGACTGGTAATGATGGCCAAAATAAATGATGAGGTATCTTCTGTTAACTCATTTCAATCTTGTGACAATTCTGACACTGATAAAAGTGATGCTGCTGTTAGCAGTGTAGGAAGTAGTCTTCATCATTCCCAAGGAGTGACTGAAGAAGACCTCCTACAAGCTAACAAAGCATTCATTGAAATTAGTGATGAGAATATATCTTTAAAGCAAGAAATCATTAATCTGAAAGAAGCTCAGTCAAAAGTAGATCCTAATATAGCTGTCATAAATGCAAGGCTATCAGAAGAGTTATCCCAACTCCAAAAAAAGTATGCATCCATTGACAAACTATATCAGGGTATGCTTAAAACTCAAGCCAAAGAGACTAATGAATTCAATGATTTAAAGATTAAATGTGAAAAACTTGAAGAGCGCAATAGATTCTTAGAATCTGAAGTAGTGAGCCTAGATCGAAAGCTATCTGGGATGATTAACTCTACTAAGATTAATCAAACTATCTCAGACAGATATATAGCTCCAAATGATAAAAGAGGAATAGGTACTGATCTGCCTAGTCCATCTACTTCAGAATTTAAGAACACTAATGGACCTAGTACAAGTTCTTTGCAACTAGATAAAGGAAAAGAACCTATGACTTATGATGATGATCCAAAACTCAAAGTACAGTCTAAATACATCCCTCCTACTACCAAGAATGGTAAAATGAAGAATGTATTAAGACCAGTACAGTCAAGACCATACCAGAAGAGTTATACTCCTCTGACCAGATCAGATCAGTCCTGGAATCAGAAGAGACAAACTCAGAACAGTAGGTCAAGACAAGCACAGGCAAGTTGGGAACAGCCTAGACCTCCTTTTATAAGGCAGTCTCAGCTGTATTCAACTAAACCTAGGAGATTTGTGCCTCATTATCATAACAAACCTGTTCTTTATCCTCCTCCTTTATCCTATGATATCTATGGAGAGGAAAGACCAAAGTAAATTTATAAGCCTTATGGTCCACATGCTTTTAGACCATATTCAAACTATTACAGACATACTGATCTTACTGAAAAAGGGATAGAACCAAGGAAAGGCTATCTCAGAAAAATAGATCCTAAGTCTGCTGATAATTCTGAACTGGTTAATAAAGTACTGTTCTGTGATAAATTTGGAAGGAAACTGAAGAGGTCCCACTTATTCAAATCCTCAATGTTCATTTGGGTACCTCTCACTACTAACCCCCAAGGACCCCAATAAACTAGGGTACCTAAATTATTAAGATCACTACCTTGCAGGATCGACTGGACTTATACAAGAAAGGTGGTTCAGTTGGTGAGACCTGGTACATAGACAGTGGGTGTTCACACCACATGACTGGTACCAAGGCCTTACTTACTGACTATCATGAGAAGGAAGGACCAAAAGTCATCTTTGGTGATAGCTCAATAGCAATCACAAAAGGATTTGGATTCATCAAGAATGGAGATGTTGAAATCCAAGATGTCTCCTATGTTGAAGGTTTGAAGTATAATTTGTTATCTGTATCTCAATTCTGTGACAGGGGATACAAGGTTCAGTTCAAAACCAGAAGATGTGAAATAATAGATAAAAGGACTCACAATGTTCTACTTGTTGGCATAAGACAAGGAAGTGTATACATTGTGAATTGGAATAGATGTCCTAAGAATGCTTGTCTTATTACTAAGAGTCCTAAAGAAAACAGTTGGCTCTGGCATAAACGCCTCTGCCACCTGAACTTTAAGATAATCAACAAGATTGCTAGAGAACATCTTGTTGAGGGCATTCCTAATGAAATCTATTCCAAATCACAAGTATGTGATTCCTGTCAAAAAGGTAAACAGGTAAAGGTTTCATTTAAGTCCATTCCAACTCTTTCAACAAGCAGAGTCTTAGAACTCTTGCATATGGATCTTCATGGTCCTATCAACCCTCCTACATTGAATGGAAGAAGGTATACTCTAGTTGTAGTAGATGATTACTCTAAGTTTACTTGGGTAGTCTTTCTACACAAAAAGAGTGATACACAAACACTACTTCCAGATCTATTGAAGAGGTTGCAGGTTGAAAAAGGTCATCCCATTGTCAAGATTAGGAGTGACAAGGGGACTGAATTTATTAATTGTTACATTTCTGACTACTGTTCTAAGTCTGGCATACAGCATTTGACAAGTGCAGCCAGAACCCCTCAACAAAATGGTGTTGCAGAAAGGAGAAACAGAACACTAAAAGAAGCTTGCAGAGCCATGATTGCAGAATTCAACACACCTCAGAAATTTTGGGCAGAAGCTATTAACACAGCTTGCCACTCCCAAAATCGAAGTGCTCTAAATAAGGTGCATGGTAAAACACCTTATGAGGTATGGAAAGGCAGAAAACCAAGAGTTTCTTATTTTCATATTTTTGGATGTAAGTGTTTCATACATAACAATGGCAAAAGTAAATTAAATGCTTTTGATGCAAAAGCTGATGAAGGGATATTCTTAGGATACTCTTCTGTAAGCAAAGCATTTAGAGTATTTAATTACTCTACCCTATGTGTGGAAGAAACACCCCATGTTGTCTTTGATGAGAATGTGCAGGACTCTGCTGATCATCAGCTCAGTAAGAAAATTGACAAACTACAGCTTCAAATCAACAATGAAGATGATGATACAGGGATATATGAATCTGTACAAGCATATAATCCTTTCCTAAAAGTTCTAGATCAAGATTCTGATAAAGAAAAGGTAAAAGACAAAGGTGAGTCATCTAAAACTTCTGAAATACAAGAATTGAATGATTGCTCTCCTATGAACAAATCTGCTGATATAAATGATACTGATCTGCATGATAATTTGCATGATGTAAATGATGATAGCATTTCTGTTAAGAATAGAAGGACATGGAAGTCTGCTCATTCTACTGATCTGATTCTAGGTGATTCTAGTATAGGTGTTAAAACTAGAAAACAATTGTTTGATTCAAAGGAAGAACCTAGTAAGTCTTTATTTTGCTGGTGTTGTTTTCTATCATCTATTGAGCCTAAAACTGTGATTGAAGCTTTAAGTGATAGTAACTGGATTATAGCCATGCAGGAAGAACTTAATCAGTTCACTAGAAATGAAGTTTGGGAACTTGTTGATAGACCTAGTAATCATAATGTTGTAGGCACTAAGTGGATTTTCAAGAACAAAAGGGATGAAAATGATCTTGTAGTTAGAAATAAAGCTAGATTAGTTGCTCAGGGCTACTCTCAAGCTGAGGGTATTGATTATGATGAAACTTTTGCTCCTGTAGCTAGACTAGAAGCTATAAGATTGTTCCTTGCTTATGCTGCACATATGAAATTTACTGTGTATCAAATGGATGTGAAAAGTGCATTTTTGAATGGTATACTTGCTGAAGAAGTTTATGTAGAACAACCACCTGGTTTTGAAGTGAATAGTCACCAAGTATACAGGTTAAAGAAAGCACTCTATGGATTGAAACAAGCTCCAAGAGCATGGTATGATACTCTTTCTCTATTCTTACTTGAAAATGGTTTTACAAAAGGCAAAGTTGATAGAACTTTGTTTAGAAGACAAGAAGGTAATGATATATTACTTGTTCAAATTTATGTGGATGATATTATCTTTGGATCACCCAACAAAACCTTGAGTGAAAGCTTTTCTACACTCATGCAAAGTAAATTTGAAATGTCTATGATGGGAGAAATGACATATTTTCTTGGTCTTCAAGTAAAACAAACTTCAGAAGGTATCTTTATAAATCAAGCAAAGTACACTAAGAATTTGCTAGATAAATTTGGTATTAAAACCTGTAAGACAGTTGGTGTGCCCATGCAACCTACATACAGAATGGATCCTGATGAAGGAGGTAAGTCTTCTGACCAACCTCACTATCGTGCTTTAATTGGCTCTCTACTCTATCTAACTGCCAGCAGACCTGATATTGCTTTTTCTGTTGGAGTATGTGCAAGATTTCAAGCAAACCCCAAGGAAAGTCATCTGGAAGCTGCTAAAAGGATATTGAAATATCTAAAGGGGACCATTAATCGAGGATTATGGTATCCTGCAGATGATGATATATCTTTAAGTGGTTATTCAGACTCGGACTTTGGAGGTTGCAAAATAGATAGAAAATCTACTTCAGGTTCATGTCAATTCTTAGGAACTAAGCTCATTTCATGGTTTTCAAAGAAACAAACAAGTGTGGCAACTTCTACTACTGAAGCAGAATATATGGCTGCAGGTAGTTGTTGTAGTCAACTTCTTTGGCTAATACAACAACTCAGAGACTACAATGTTGTAGAATCTAATGTACCTATATATTGTGACAGTAATAGTGCCATTGCCATCACTCAAAATCCCGTTTTACATACTAGATGCAAACATGTTGACATTAGGCATCATTTTATTAGGGATCATGTTGAAAAGAAGAATATTAGAATGGAAAAGATTCATACTGATATTCAAAGAGCTGACATTTTTACAAAACCATTGGCTGAAGTGAGATTCAGAGAATTGTGCATTAGTTTAGGATTGATAGATATGGATTCTGTTTGTATATAGAACTGTGCTAACATTTCAGGTACTGATCTTATACCAAGAAGGACATGAAGCAGAAACTAAGAGCAGTACACTAAAACTCAAAAGTCAGAAGAGACAATCCAATGCCAGATCATTAAAACAGGTAACAAGGTTACTAAAGTGACCTTGATCCCGATGAGGAAGCTGGTAAAGCTGAGGGACACTGAGAACATACATTAAGGGGGAATCTGTGATTTCTTAAAGATCCTTTTGTTGACTCAGATCACTAAGTCACTTTAGCATAAACCTTGATGTGATCATTAAATTAGACATATTGTTACTAATCTTTACTGTTTTACACTTATATCTCATGAACTAACACTTCTACCAAGGTGAAACAGGCACAGAAGAGGAATTCTCCATTGAAGGGGGAACTGATCTGATTACAGATTTGGAAAGTCTACTAATCTGATCTGATTACAGACCATAGCAGTCTACAGATATATTCTGATTAATAAATTGACTTGTCTACAGAACTGTACTGATTACAAAGCTTCTTTGTCTACAGTACTGATCTGATTACAAATCAGTTATTCTACAGAACTAATCTGATTACTGACTAATCTGTCTACAGAAAGATTTGTTTACTACTAATCTGTCTACAAGAAATCTACTGATCTGACACAGTACTGATCTGAGAATCACTGTGCTGATATCAAAAAGGTGAAATCAGGAAATTTGGGTACTGATCTGAGGATTACTGTGCTGACCCATCTACTGATCTGAGATCTATTATGTTGATTCATCTACTGATCTGATTTCTAAAGAGGTTACTCAGCTGATCACAGTACTCAG
This sequence comes from Galeopsis tetrahit, assembly GCA_963675135.1. NCBI lineage: Eukaryota > Viridiplantae > Streptophyta > Magnoliopsida > Lamiales > Lamiaceae > Galeopsis > Galeopsis tetrahit. The sequence goes on along the minus strand of OY776126.1, from coordinate 41,544,508 downwards.
CTGATCCAGATAAGTGAAATTTTCTTTAAATACTAGTAAGAAAATGAAGAGAAATAGTTTTGGAAACTACTGTGCTGATTTGCATCAGAACAGTCTTTTGGTTTAGAATTTTCTAAGTCAAAAATTGTTCAAATTTTTAGATTACTAATAGAGAAGATTTGTACACTCCTCTATTTCTAACCTAAAAACTGTGGTGTATTTATCAAACACAAGTTGGCTCCAAAAATTAAAGGATGGTACTAGAATGTGAACATTTATTGTTTAACTCGAATTTCGAGACTTAATCCCAACCATTCTTTATGATAATCTAATTCAATCCTAGCCCTAGATTGGTTTTGAATTTAACAAAAACGATCACACTTCATCTTCTTCGTTCTTACGAGTTCATTTCTGGAAATATCTTAACCTCATAACTACTGAAAAATCTGGTTTCTACAAAATTCTCAAATGGCAACCATTAATATTATCAATGAAGCTAACGAAGTTGCAGGAACATTCGATTCGAATTTCTGGATTCGCAAAAAGGGCATTTTTGTGGAAAATGCTGTATATTTCAATGGCCGACACAGTGCTGAGAATCAAGCCATTCTGACTATGTGCGAAGAGTGCGGTCTAAGGAAATTTCTGGAATCATCTCCCCTGAATGTCTATGAACCAGAAGCTATGGAATTTTATTTACAGCTCAAAGGAGATAAAAATGGTGTCCACTCCATGCTTGCTGGGCATAAGGTCACTATCACAAGGGAAATTTTAGAAGTAATGTTGGATTTACCGCAAGGCCCGGTGGATATTCTGACTTACAAAGCTGGAGAGGAAAAGGAATGTGTAGGAAGGTGGTCAGGTGTTGAAACAGAGACATTGACTAATCTGAAGAAGGATGTTCTTCCTACTGATCTGCAGTTTTTGATGGACATAGCAGGAAAATGCTTGTTAGGGCAACATCATAGCCAGGATGCCTTATCAAGTTTCAAGATTAGAATTATGGCTGCAATCATCGACAGAGTTCAAGGTGATTGGCAAGGATTCTTCTTGGAAAGGCTGCTGACTGAAAAAGACAAAGTTTTGTTCGATGAGGATACCATGGAATTTTCGATTAAATCGAAATTAGGGTTTGGAAGCAAGCTGAGTTTCTTGCTGCCTCAACTGGTGAAAAAGCCATATTGGAGTAATCCCAAGAAATTCCATCATGGAAAATTCTTGATGAAGAAGGAGTCTGTTCAGTTTGAACAAGAAAACCCCTTGGAACAACCTCAAGAGCTTGAAGCATAAGAATCTGGAGCTTCAATGTACCAATCTGAGGACAATCAACCTGAAGTTAGGTCGAAGGCAAGGCATGATCCGAGCAGTATTAGACCAAGGAGAGGAAGGTCTGCTACAGCTGCCTCAGAGCCAACAGTTAGATTTGTTGAAACTGTGGTGCAATCGAGCTCAGATGAGCAAGAGGTCAGTGTTCCTAGTCCTATTGCTGTTCATAAAAGGACTAAGACAAGGAGTGCTAGGAGGAAATTGATTGTTGTCTCCCCTACCCCTTCAAACTCTGAACCAAGCCAAACAGAAACCCAAAACCCTCAACCTTCCTGTTCTGGAAGATCAGATCACTATTTTTCTGAGACTCAGAACACTCCCCATTCATCTCCTCAGAACACTAACTTTGATCCCACCCCAATTTCTAGTCCTCAACATCAAACTTCACATCAACCTTCACCACATCAATCCCCAACACAGGTTCATGCTCACTCTACTGAACATGAATTTGAGCCTTCTACTGAACCAATTGACATTTCATCATCCCCTGAACCTGAATTTATTGCTCCTAAACATGTTGATTTGATGGAGTACACTATCTGTCATAAAGAGGATAGAATCAGGATAGATTTGAGGATAGCTTTGTTGAAGCAATTTCCTGGATTAGATGAGAGCTCTGTTGAGTTTGAGAAACTCCTTAGGATTGGCACATGGGTGTATCTTAAGAGGAGTACTTTGAAGGAAAATTTAGCTATAATGGAAGGCATGGGAGGTGCTTCAATCTTTGATGATTGGGAAGCAGAACAGATGCAAGCAGCTGGTGTTAACTCTTTTCTTGAGTTAGTCACTCCAGAATCTGTTGTACTTCTTGTTGAAAGATTAACAGGAATCAAGTACACTGTGGAAAAGATTGCAACTCCGAACTCTGATGAAGATTTGTTTAGTGAAGAGAAAGGTGTTGATAAAGCTGAGAATGCTGCTGAAAAGGATTTAATGGAAATTGATGAAGATGTTGACAATGCAACAGAGGTGTTTGAGAACACTGTTGTGATTGAAGAAACAGAAGTTGTTGAAAATCAAGCTTTGGATGCTGAAGAGATGGAAAGCATTCCAATTCACTCTGCTGATCCTATTGTTCTTGAGGATGTGCAAGAACAGATCATAACAGTTCCTATTGAGAAAGAATCTGAAAATTCTGACTTTGAGATGTTGAAAAAGCAGAATGCAGAGCTTCAAGCAAAATTGGAAGATGCTGTGAAGATGTTCCAAGAAGCTACTGAGAGAATGAATAAAATGACTTCTGAACACTCTTATGAAAAGGTAATGGAGCATACAATGTCCAAAATTTTTGATCTTCATAGAGTACAAGAAAGGAACCTGTCTCAGGTGTTGCATAAAAAGCTGGAGCAACACATATCTTCCTTGAAAGAGTGGCAGGATGAAGCCAAAAAGGGGGAAGATAAGACAAGGGAAGTGATGGAACAAACTCAGTCTCAACAAGCTCAGTTGGTTGTGAGTCAGGATGAATTAAAAGCTGAAATTGCTATTCTGAATGAGAAACTGAAACAAAGGAAGCAACAAAAACAGCTAGGTCAAGAAACTGTTGAGAAATGACCTGATATTGCTGGAAATTCTAGTCAGAGGAAGAGGAAGTTAGTCTTGTCTGATGAAGAACAACAAGAACAAGAAGCTGGAAGAATTACCAGATCAAAAAGCAAGATGAAAGCTGTTATTTCAAGTGAAGAAGCAAAGTTGAAAAAGAAGAAAGAAAAGGATGTCAAGTTCTTGAAAACAAGATTTGATAATCGAGTTACAGCTTTGAAGAGAAAGATGAATACTCAGAAGAAAGCTGAAGGAAAAGAGTTTGACAAAGATTTTCAAGATGAAAACTTTGTGGATTTCATTGTTTTGACAGAACATATGGAATACTGGAAGAATTTGAAGAAGAAGTGGCAGATTGCTAACTTCATTGTGAAGAAGTTTGGTGATCATTCGAGCAAGGAAGCAGAATTTATTGATTTTGAAGAATTCATGCTGAATATTGATCAAGAGTTCTGGGAAGACATAGCACAGGTTGCTAATCGGGCTGGAACAAAGATTTTGTGTCCTGAAGAACCTAATTGGGAACCTCCAAGACTGGAAAATGGAGAACCTGATTACAAAGAGATCAACAACATTATTGCTGAGATTATTAAAGAAGAAGGAATATCTGATCATCAACATATGATGGATATCAAAGCAAGGATGTATGTGGCATTCAGAATCTGAAGATACAGAATGAAGATGAAGGACAAGCTCAGAAGATAACATCTCTTAACCTTAATCTTTATTTCTATATTTTTGTTGTTTTGCATATTTTGTTAGTATGTGTAATATGTGAAATATCTGATTTGATTGTGAATATGATATGATTTCTGAATTGATGAACTGTTATGATTGACTACATACTTAACTACTGATTTATTAACATTTAAGTAGTTTTGGCTTCATCAAAAAGGGGGAAATTGTTGGGATATGAATCCTATAAACAATGTTCTAGATGATGAAAGTATGTTTTGATGGCCAAAAGCAACTTAAAGTTAGTGATATATGTGGTTCTAATTCATCTTAACTAAGTCATCTGAATCTAAGCTTACTAATCTGATGAGAAACTTAAATTGAGATTACTGATCGTAATGCTAACGGAAGTAAGTTTACTGATCTTATGAAGTAATATTAAGAGTAAAATTACTGATCTTAACTGAGTAATATTTGAATAAGATTACTGATCTGAGTATGGAAACTGAGAACAATTTTAGTGATCTTATATGAGATATTTGAAATCTGAGTTACTGATCTGATATACTTATTGATCTTATATGCTTACTGATCTTATATGTAAGTTACTGATCTTAAGTGTAGACTGATCTTAGTATTTACTGATCTTATATGGAAGTTATTGAACTTACATGAGTTACTGATCTTATTGTTTACTGATCTGATATATGAACTGTTAGGAACTAAGCTGATGTTTTGTATTGTATAGACAGCTTATAGTGTAGGACTTAGTTATACTCATCTGTATATAGTTCAGTTGATGTATAGATAGGTTTTATATATGTAAAGTTGTATTTTATTGTATTCAGCATTGTAAAAGTTCAGAACAGTAGAATAGGAATAGATTAGAAGAAGATCAGAAGACTAAAGAAGACTCAGAGGACTACTTCAGAATAAGAAGACTTCAAAGAAGAGTTGAAGAAGAGCTTAGAAGAAATCTGAAGAAGTTTTGAAAGGTTTTAAGTTACTGTGCTGACTGACTCAGAAGAGTAAAATCCGAACAGTAAAATCCGAAGCGTAAAAATCAGAACAGTAAGTTACTGTACTGATTTGGTGAAATTGAAGAATAAGTTTGGAAAGCTTATTTAAAGAGTAACTGAAGATATATTGAAGATATGCTGACTTGGAAGTTGAAGGAAGTTACAAAGTCGGTTACAAGAAGAAGTTACAAAAACAGTTTTAGAGTTAGTTGAAAGTTAGTTCACAAACTACTAACTGTCATACTAAGTTCTATAAATACTGTGTGATCTCCTACTGCTGAAGACTACTGAGCAATTACTGATCTTAGAGAATTCAAGAGCAAGTCTACAAGCAAGAACTCACAGAGTTAAGGAAATCAAAGCAAGAAGAGCCACTGAATTGAAGAGAAGAATCAAAGGCTATTCAAAGAGAAGTTTTACTTTTCAAGTTTAAGTTTGTATTTTGTAAAACAAGTGTGCTAGTTACTTGTAGAATTACTAGTAGATCGAAGATATACCTGGTGGTATAATCGATAAGATCAAAGTCTTAATCTTGGGACTTTAAGCCACAAGAAGCTCAAGAAGAGTAATAAAACTTCACAACTGGAGTTGTGAGAGTGGATGTAGACATTTGTCGAACCACTATAAAATTCTGTGTTCTTTACTTTACTGTTTGATATTTGTTTGATTTGTTTAACTAAGAACATTAAGAATTAACAAAGATAAAGATCTAAAGAAAAGTTGAGTATAAACTAGTAAGGCCCATATTATTCTGAAAGTACTGATCTGAGCTGAGTAAGCACAGTACAGTACATAAGAAGACTAAATTCCGCATTGCATATTCTGATATTTTGAAAGATTTTTGAAAGTCTATTCACCCCTCCCCTCTAGACTTTCTTAGCTTACTCAATCTTAACTCAACTTTGGGACCAACATATAGCTTCAATGACCACCCGTCGAATTGTATGAAGATGTTAGGAAACTGGAAGCCATGTCTATATACACATGTTCCAAATGAAAACTCATTGCAGGATAATAAAACAGTTGATCAAGCAATTATACAAATTTCAATATGCTTACCATTCAGAGTTCATATCAAACTTTTGTTTGAGTGTATATTACTAAGTGATCATTGTGCTAAATAATCACTTCTGCAATGCCCGATTTTATAAATTAATACTTTAATTTAAATATTACTCTAATTTTATTAAAATTATTACACAATATTAATTTTATTATAAGTATAATAACATTATGCCACGCCCCAATTTTCATAAAATAATATTTTACAAATATAAATAACAATTTAAAATTTTAAGGGCATGAATCATAATTTGCACTTAAAAAAAAGAGGCTTACAATTTTATTTTACAATAAAGTTAATTAACAATCAGCTAAAACTTAAAGAATTAATAGCAACACAATTGAATTTTAAAATATTAAAATATTTTATTGAAAGATTGTCATCCACCGCTCCTCCTCGCCACCAGCTACTCAATCTGAAATATTAAAATGGGGGTGAGCAAACCACAGCTCAGTGGGAACATGCTTGTCAAAACTAAATACAATAAGCAATTAAATCATCAATTCACGTTAACATGTATAATATCATAACAACTCAATAACATCACCTCGTTTATAAATTTATAAAAATATATCCTCGTTTATAAAGGTTGAATGACCTATTCTCGTTTATCTTTCACATGAACATCAAAAATAATCACACATCGCATTTAATAATGACAAACAGAATAGTAGAAATCCCCACCTCAAAATATATGTCGTGGATGAAATAGTGCTACGAACTACTCCTTTCGATTTTCTCCACCTCGATATGTGAACGTATATGTAATGTTTGGAAGAAACGTCTGAAATAGTTCTTAGAATTATCATCGTGCGTCATGCCGTATTATAAAGAACTAGTTTTGTGCCCGTGCAATGCACGGGCCTGCTGTAGATTTATTTATTTACTTATTTAATTTTGTTAAAAAAGCACGTTAATTTTCTCTTATACAAAAAAATATTTACTCTTTCAAAAGAAGAGATCGTTACCTATCTTGCTTTCACAATATGTTTACTTCAAATAGAATAGTATGCTCGTTTTGTTTTCTGTAATGACCCAAGGCTTGAAACTATATCAAAATCCAATTGTATAGCAAAAATCTTACACCATGGAAATTGCATTATAAAATACAGTAACAATGAGGTTTTGGCAAAAGGAATAAATGACCAATCGATTATGCCTTTATAAGATCATGTCCTGTCTCTTGAAGTGCCAAATTCACGGGCAAAGAACACAATTAACTTTTTATTCCTCAACTCAACTGCAGTCTCTCGTACAACATGGAGTTTGTAAGACATTGTCAAAATTCATATATTGTATAAGAATGTAAGATTAGTCTATCATTATGAATTATTGACTTGTGTAATCAAATTTCCTAATTGCTGAAAAAACATTACATGAAAAGTGATACTCCATTTTCTTGTGTATAATGTAGAGAAAGATTGAAATTTGGATGTAGTGATGTTATTTCAAAATGTAGAGAAAGACATTATTTCAAAATGTAGACAAAGACTAATGATTCAATTACTTGGACCATTGTCACTTGAAACATCACCATTCTTGGTAGAAATTCATCTCATAGCACAAATTTGTTTCATATTAGTCTCTTCTCGAAGTTGTTTTATAGTCGGTGAATACTTTTTTTTTTGATCAGTTATAGTCGGTGAATACTATTGTGCCTGAGTCAGACCATCCAAATTTATTGCCCGCAAGTTAAATCAGTATGAGCAAAAGGTGGAAAAAACCAACCATTGATTCTAGCAAAATCAAGTAGGCCAAGTTGTTTGCAAACACCACCTTAGGAATCAAAATTTTAACATCTACAATACACAACAAATATGCTCAATGTATCATCATATATGTATAGACATATTTATTCACTTTGATCATCTTATGATGTTTAAAATGTAATTAAGAATCAATATGTTTCTGAAAGAATGTAAAAGTTATTTCTAGAATATTCCAGGTTCACGAATATTATCTTTTATCGAAATATATATTGTACCTTCACTACAGTTGTAGGTGGAGGCGTGAAGCACATGCCAGGTTCTCCAGCTCGCACTTCTACTTCTACAACTGCAAAATGTTTTCATGGTTTTGGTAATGTGTATCAGAATGAGAAATCCATGAGTTTACCGCTAACCTATTATTAGAAGACACAGTACAGAAACTTAGTTCAACAATCTTCCAGTTATTAAAAAAATGTCAAATAAAATACAGATCTCCAATGTTAATTTCAAAATAAGGAAAATATGTTGGCCACAGTAGGCAACCTGCACAGTTAGTGAAGATGCACAATCCCCTTTCAAACCAATTGATCATAAAAATTAGTAGATACCAAACCAACTAATGAAAAAACAAAAGAGAAATCAAACAACATAACTCTCAAACTCAAATCACCAAAATCCGCATAAACAACCTTTTTCTCTTTTTGAAGAAAAGTGAAAATAAACTGATCAGGAAAATTCGAAGAATCCAATAGCATCAGACCTGCATGTTGGACACAATAAATTCGTTAACACTGGACCGCTGAAAAAAACCAAACTACTTAGATCCGTTGCGTTAGCGAAAAGAATGTGATCACGGCTCTCTTACGCGCTGGATTTTGTGACCATCAACGATGTGAACTTCACCATCTTTAACACCCTTAATAAATTTGTATGCACCCGTCCTGCCGACGTGGAAGAAGGCAGTCGGAGGGAGGGAGGCCGCCGGTTTGTCCACTGGCAAAATGAGGCTGATGTGGTGCAAACATGTTTAGGTAATTGAATAAAAACCACATTTTAGAGAAGTTGCAAAGAATTAAGTCGCTTCATATGCAACCCAAGCAAGTTGTCAAAATTTAAATTAGTAACATCTGTAATGTAAGTTTTTCCCATCTCAGACAAATTACTTAAGGTCCTAAGACACACCAGGTTAACTTATCTACTATCCATAGAACATACTCAAAAACCTCTTCGTTTCACGTCTTTCTCATTGAAACTTAACTCCAGCATCATGAGAGTTGACACATTCAATTATTTCATAAAGTTACTTATTGCTTATTAAGCCATACTTGAGTAGCGCAGCCAAATTAACCACCTAGCTAATCAAATAGGAAACACTATCGCCATAAAAGCATGCCTGAATAATGATCCAGTTTAGTTTTGCAGGGTTTTTAGACGTCCCCATAGCACTCTCCAAACATATATTTTGACTTTGAGAGCAGCTGGAGTCTTTCCAGATGATTTGGTATTCTTCTTTCTCATGAAAAAATAAAGTGGCATAACATAGGACTGATTCACAAAAGCATTCATGTTTACTTAAACAGTCACAAGTATTAAAAAAAAATATATATTATCATTGTCTTAAGGCCATGTTTGATAGCTTAGATTAAATCTAGATTAACTATATATCATTTTTATTGGTTGTTTGATAACTTAGATTAAGGGTAGATTATGCTTTAAAATTTATAAAGTTGAGTTATCATCCTAATCTTAGATAATCCATCTTTGCTATCAAACATGCCCTAACTATATAAAGCTATCATGCACTGATTGCTGATAAAAGGACATGGCAGGGCATCTTAACCAGAGAAGAGAGACACGATCTTGATAATTTTGTTACTCCAATTCCCAGAAGATAAAATTTCCCTTAAAACATTCTTTAAGGCAACCAAATCTACAAGGTATATATAATTCATTGACTAAACGGTCATTTCAGAAAAAGAAATAATCAATTTTCATAACTATGTTACTTGTTTTCAGGCATGGCATCCCAGATCTGTCAATGCCTAATCAATTTTGCACATATACACGACAACGTCGACAATTTACTAATTTCTCCCATTAATCGAAGGAGAATGTTGCGTATAATTTCTTATTGAGCTTCTGTAGTAATTAAAAATGTTAAAACCGGAGAAACATTCAGAAGAGCAAACAGAACACACACAATTACCAAATTGAGAGACACTCCCGGCCGCCTATATTCCCACCCTCGATAATCCGCAGTCTTTGTGGCCCTTGGCCTGAACCGCTACAGTGGTCTAAACGGCTGATAATTGTTAAAAGCTTGGATTCTAAACAAACATCTAAGAAGTGGAGACATGCGCATAGAAGCTTCAGCTTCTTCGTGTGTGGTTGATTGTTTCTCTTTCTCTAAGTTCTCGTTGTAACACTTATACGGACGATAAGACATGTTGGGGGCCTTTAATTGATGCACGTTTTGAGAACTAAAGAGGCACGAAGATGTGGGCGATTTATCCGTTAGATTTTACAACTTAGAAGGGAGTTGCAGATGGAAGAAAGAAAGGCGATGCGTTATGGGAAAATAAAACAATCAACGGATTAATTAAATACTCCAGTAATTAGTAATAAAATAATATTTATGCAAAATGACATGTGGCGGATTATGGGAAGACACGTGGCAGACTCTGGAGAGCCTACATCTTCCTATTATATATATAGATTACATTTTATTTTATGCTAAATACTCCATTATAAGAATTTAAAAGTATAAAGATTGGGCTCTTTTCTCTACGACCCTACCCCTTCATCTCACGCATTATATATATAGTCATACATAGAATTTGTTGGGTCTTGGGAGGAGTTACAGAAATTAAAGTGGGGAGTTACATGTGAGGGAGTTACAAGATTAACGTGTATAATTAAATGGGAGTTAATGAAAATTATTTTGATTCAAATACAATTGTATTAAACACACCCACACAAACGCATATATATATATATATATATATAATATACTTATCTTTTGGCATAACTTAAATTAACTTAATAAAATTATTAATATTATTATTAAATTATAAAATTTTTGGGTATTACACATTATGTGAGGAATGTTCTTAAAAATACAAAATATTCGCAAACAAAATTATATATACTTACATATTTTAAATATACATAAATAATTTGAATAACAGTTTATGATATTCAAGATTTATCATTAAAAATTTGGCGGGTGCCCCTAAACAAAACGCGCAGTATATAGAAAAAAGATTTGAGAAAAGATAGATAAATCTCAAATCTTGTGGCAAAACCGCTCATTCTAAATTACAAATCCCAAATTCTGGCATTCGCTCATCCTTAAATCTCATTCGCTCATCCTTAAATTTCACTATCGTTCTTAAATCTCTAGTCCTATATATTTCAAGCATGTTGCGCTAATGAATCGACACCCTTCTTGAAGGATCGTCCCTGAGGTTCCACAGAGTTGTAAGGGTTATCTTATTCTTCTTTAATTATGCTATCACACACCTATTGAGTATTTTTGTCGTTCTGAAGGATCATCCCTAGGTCAACTTGATTGTATGTTTGTTATGAGAATGCTATTTTAGATACGTAATTGTTATTATGTTTGCTATGACTTTGATTTTGGGATTCATGCGTGCTGTCATGAAAGTCATATTGCTTGCTGAACTCTGAATTCTTCATAATCTGGTCACCATCTTTTACCATCATCATGATTTTTTTAGATTGGGTGGATGAGGTGGGAGTGGGGGGATAGGTGTCGGTTAAATGCGTTGCTTTCTCCTCTGATCATCTTGTGGTGTTCTTAGACACATCTGTCTATCTTGTATACTAGTTTTTGTCGGTTACCTTAATGTATGCCAAGATTGCTTGATATTTATTACATATCATTATTCATTCTGTCAACTGATTATGTATCTATATGCTTTACAAGAAAGATGATAATTATTCCTGCATCAACTAGCTTGATTTATCAGTTACTTAAATCCATGAGCTAGGCTTGGTCATTTAAGAAGATAGAATCCAATGGTTGTAAATACAAAATTAACAAACGCAAAATGCATCATTGAACATGGATATTTTGAGTTGTTGAAAAATATACAATGGTCCTCCTGGTGCAGTAACAATCTACGGACTACATGCAGCAGTGAGTCTTAGAAAACTATGATCCTACTTACTGTAATAAATTTTGGGTGGCTATCCATGAAAATGTTCTGATTTCATTACAGTTGAGAGTATCTCAACTTCTAGTACGACAAAACTTCAGCACTTCCTTAGCTATTCTTGCATGATTTACACATCAACTTGGTAATTTATGGTTGAATAACAATCAATGAACTTACAAGTGAAGAAGAAACAACACAGATAGAAAATATAGATGAAGAGTTTGATTAGACCGTAACAGAGTCGACCCATAATTTTCAAGCAGATAAAGAAATTGCATGCTCAATCAACTTTGTTTAGGAAACAAACCAAGCACACGCAAAAACTAGGGAAAAACACATATTTGAGTCCTATACTATAAACAAATTTTGGAATTTAGTCTTTGAGCTTTAATTTTTACCATTGTAAACTAGTGGCTTAAGGCAGTAACAGGATTTCTAATCCACTCTGAATAATTGTATCTATAATCTCTCATTCCTTTGATCCCCAACCAACTCCATAACCGAGTTTGTCTCCATTATTATACTTTCTGATGTCACTTGTTCGCTCCAGAAGATTATCGAGGCTTTCCACAATAACCAAACAATGCACTCCCATAAACAACTGCAATCTGTCTTTCTTTTTTTCCTTTCAATATCTTGCTACAGTGAAGTATATTTGAGATAGGAATAGAACACAATATTGTTGATAATCCCAGCCAGTTAAAGCAGCCCATCCACACCTTATATGCCAGGTTGCACTCGAATATAACATGACACACTGTTTCAGTCTTTTCGCTGCAAAACACACATTTTGAGTTTGCTCCGTCTGCCAAGACTTTTCTTCTATGCAGATTCAACAATGTAGGAATTCTTTCCCACATGGCTCTCCAGGCTTGCAGTCTAACTTTCAATGGAGCAGGGCCTTTCCAAATTAGTCTAAAACCCTTGCTTTCTTTCTTGTTCATCTCTCTTTTTTGTTGTCGTAATTTCTCGTACGCTTCTCTTGTTGTGTATTTTCCTTACTTAGCATATCTCCATCTCCATGTGTCTCCTGCATCCGAGCTGGTAGTGTACTTGTTAATCACCGAAATCAACTCGTCAAGCATAAACAAGTTCAAGATTTAATCAATAATTTACAACTCTTATAACTATTTACCTGCAACTTGACTAATTTATATAGGCTCGTGACTTTCACAGATATTGCGAAGTGAGAACTACAAAAAAAAAAAAAAAAAAAAAACAAGTTATGAAATAAAAGCAAGAATAATTAGAAATTTCGGTAAATAAAAAGTTTCTCACTGATGAACATGGAGTACAAGAAAGCAGTTGGATAACAATATTTTTCATCTAAGAATGTGATTTAGTTGTTTATACTAAATTAAGAAATAATTTCAGAAAAAAGAAAGAGTCATTATATGTATTTTTTGAATACTTCCATGGATGATTCCATTGCCGCTCACTCTTAACATAACAAAAGAATCATTACCCTGCAGATTTTGGGTTGGTTGATGCAAATTAGTTGTTTAGGTTTTTTTTGGCTGTTGAGGGGAGTTTTCTTTTTCTGCTCCTTGTTGCTCTAAACACATGCTTCTTGGAAATTCTGTAATCTTACTGTAATTATGTACTGGCTGCCTTGTGTTGCTGCATCTTCAATTCTGAATTCATTATTGGATATACTTTCCTATTTTTTTTTTGAAAAAGAAGTATTTGTAAAGTCCATTCACTCGTTTGCCGTAATAATATGATTGATTTGATTTGCAATTCTTGCTAATCTTCTTCTGTAGCAATTTAGCATTAATATTTTATGAGTTTTAGTTCTGTGTTTTCAATATTTTGAAACATTTATATTTAATTTAATGGAAGGAGTATTAACCATTTGATAATGAACTTGGATTGATGATTGAAAGATTTGCATTTGAAGAGAGAAGTTATGCGTTAGAATTTTAAATGACATGTAAATTATTTATAAAAAAGGATAACTAGAAATGAACGTATTAATTCGTCACAAAATGAAAACATTCAAGGTAATTGTGCATTTTTAAGCTTAGGTTGGGTGATGATTAGTGAGAGCTAATTGAATAGCTTTATTATAAGGGTTTTATCTGAAGAGGATGAATTTTATAGGATTTCCTCCCCACTCTATACTTGTGTGGGAGTTTATACATATCTGGTATTGCCCTGGGTGATTACCCAGCAATACATTTAAATTCTCATGTGAATTGTCGTTGATTATTGATAAACTCTATTATGTTCTTGATAAATTATAGTATTGCCCTTTTTCTATTGTTTAATATGTTCTTTTTTATCTTTCTAGCAGTCCTTTGATTAGAGTGTACAAAATCGAGAAATAAATTATCTAGGTTATTAGTTTAGTGGTATAACGGGCACCCGAACTGCAGAAATCTTGTTCCAGATTTGAAAAGCACTGATACTGCTGTTATTCTTGGCCAGGTATATTTTTCATTCACGTTGTGCTTATTGTAAAATCAATCCAAATGTATTATTGGAAAATTGCTTATTGTATGACCAAAAACGAAATAAGTGATAATAGTGTGTTATTATTGGAAATACTCTTGCCCCGTTGGCCAGATATACATATATACTGTTATATCTCACTGTATATTAAATGTCTAACTTGTATGTGTTCAATAGAGTATATATCTCATTGTATATTAAATATCTAACTTGTATGTGTGCAATAGTACACTGAGTACTTTTTACAAAGTGATAATAGTCTCTACTTCACATTTTAGTCACCAGATGCACATATGCACGTGATAGCCATTTAACTAAGGGATTGACATGGAATAAGATTTGCTAATTGGAAATCTTTACTAATTAACATGTATATCTTATATATATTTTTCTCCTTTAAACTAACAAATAAGAAGGCGGCAACCTTCCCTCCCATTCTATTGCTCTCACAATTTCTTTCCCCACCTGATATATACGTCTCCCCTTCAAGGCTACAACAGAGTGAGATAAGCCTCTCCAAACCGTAGATTCACGCTGCCACACCACGCCTCTAATTATTCGCGCCTCTAATTCGTCGGTAACATCGATCTCACTAATATTTGCTAATATTTGGTTCTAATTTATGTGTATTGTTGCTGATTTGTTAGTCTGTCGGTCAGAGGCGGACCCAGTGTAACAAATAATCGGTCTAATATGTAGTATATGGGTTGCTGCTTCACTTGCCAAGTTAATTTGTTTTTTCATATTAACTGACTTAGTTTGGGCTATTTTAACAATTGGACTTATTCTCGTTTCTAGTCCAATACTCTAATTTACTTTTACTTCCTTTTTTTTCTTTTATATATACTACTTATTTCTCATATTATAAATATAAAAGAAGTTATAATTGTAATTTATTTAAATACCAATTTTTCTATTTTAATTGTCTAATTTTATTATTCTCATATTTTTTTTAAAATAATATTGTTCATATTATTTTATCTCATTTCTTCAAACCTCACTTATTTATTCAAAATGTTAGCTCTCTTTATTTATAAGTAGACTAGACTCTACACCCAACTTATCTATTATATATATAAATTAATAAATATTTATTAAAACGAGTGTTTGAAAAAATGGGCATAAAGAATTTGAACGGAGGGAGTATATATATATATATATATATATATATATATATATATATATATTTTAATAAAAAGTCATTTTGTAAACCAAATATAATTTAAGTATATTTTTACACTTTTGTCTATCCATCTTTCAATTTTGACTCTGCTGGCCGGTGGCCTTCTTATAAGTTTGTTGCTCATTCTGTTGAAGTAAATATTAGCATTGTAATTAAGATAACTATATTTTTAAAAGTGTAATAGAGGATGGTAATCAACATCATATATAGGTGGCTAAACCAACTAGTCTTTCATTCCTTTTTTACGTTAGTTTTTTATTACTTAAATAAACAAATAATTTCTTGTCTATTAGTGATTTGAATATTTATATGATAGGTACACTTTGAAATGGACAAGACTTGGATGCGTGGTGTCAAGTTTTCTAAGAGTTATGTAGATGGAGTGAATAGTTTTATGGAATTTGTTAGAACTCATATGGGTCGAGAGTGTGATGTTCGATGTCCGTGTAGAAACTGTTTAAACTTAAAGTTTAGAGATCAAAAAACAGTTAAAGCTCACATAATGGTGAATGGGATAGATCCAGGGTATATTACATGGTTTTATCATGGGCAACCTAAATTGAATGATGAGGGTATTAGAACTAATAATGATTCGATAGAAGAAAACAATTGTGAGGAAGATAATGATGAAGATAATGGTGTTAATGAAATGTTGTTTGACCTCGGTGAACAATACTCTTAAGAAAATAGTGATAATATTTCATCCGATGATGACAATACTCATGGTCTCCCTGCATATCTCGAGGCACTCATTGCAGATACTCAAGTAGAATTATATCCTGGTTGTAAGAAAATCTCAAAGACATCATTTATTATTCAATTGCTCCATTTAAAAGTATATAACAAGTTGAGTAATAGAGCTGTAAATATGATGTTGAGTCAGATGAAGTCTGCTCTTCCCGTTGCTATGAAGCTAAAAGTTATTTACGCGATTTGGGATTAGGATATGAGCGTATTCATGCGTGTAAGTATGATTGTGCCTTTGTTTTGGAATGCAAATAAAAATTTAGAGGCTTGCCCTATTTGTGGGACTTCTCGTTGGAAAATCAATGATGGTATTGGGAAAAAGATACCACATAAAATCTTAAGGTATTTTCCAGTGACACCTAGAGTACGCCGCCTTTTCTTGTCTTCGAAAACCTCTAAAAAGATGGTTTGGCATAAATAAAAACGTATTGATGATGATTATATGAGACATCCAGCCGATTCCATAGCATGGAAAGACTTTGATAGTGAGTTTCATTGGTTTGCTAATGATCCAAGAAATGTTAGACTAACTCTAGCTGCCGATGGCTTTAATCCATTTGGAAACTTGAGCACTACTTATAGCATGTGGCCGGTTATTCTAGCACCGTTGAATTGTCATCAAATATTATTAAAATCTTCACTAATTATTTTTGTGACGAAATAATTTTATCACTAAATATTTCGAATAATTAATGATGAAAAATAACATTGTCATGAAAATATATTTTTCATGACGTCGAATGTCGTCATCAATTATTATGAAAATCGTCACCAATTATTAGTGTGACGAAAATATTTTGTCACTAAATATCTCGAATAATTAATGACGAAAAGTAATATTGTCATAAAAATATATTTTTCATGACGTTGAATATCGTCATCAATTATTATTAAAATCGTCACCAATTATTTTTGTGACGAAAACATTTTGCCACTAAATGTTTCGAATAATTAATGACTAAAAATAATATCGTCATGAAAATATATTTTTCATGACGTCGAATATCGTCATCTATTACAAATAAAATCGTCACCAATTGTTATTGTGACGAAAATATTTTGTCTCTAAATATTTTGAATAATTAATGACGAAAAATAGTATCGTCATGAAAATATACTTTTTATGACGTTGAAATATCGTCATCAATTATTATTAAAATCGTCACCAATTATTATTGTGACGATAGTTTAGTATTGTCAAGAAAAACTATTTTTTATGACGTCGAATTTCGTCACCATTTATTATTAAAATCGTCACATAGTATTATTGTGACATACTTCTTAACATCGTCACAAAATATACAAATTTGTGACGAATTTTTTTGTAATTGGTGACGAATTAAAATTTTGTCACAATTTCTAGAACTTTAATGACGAAAAATAAAATTCGTCGCGTTTAAGTAAGAGATTGTGACGAATTTTGTGTCGTCGGAAAAAAATTCGTCACGAAATGTGTGATTTCCTGTAGTGTAAATCCTAGAGACGCAATAATTGAAGTTGAGTCGTCTAGTGAGGCAGAAGAAGAGCAAGAAGAAGGTGGAACTAGTGGTGCACTAGTGGATTATGTCTCAGATGAAGCAATGGTTGAGCCTGTAGAAGATTCTAAAGAAACAGAATCAGATGGGTCTTCGGAAGAAAAGAAGGAGACTGAAATTACGGATAAGTCAAATTCCCAGAGGCGACTTATCTGGTCCTCCTCCTCCTACTCGTCTAGTGGCCGAAAGTTCTTCATCACCAGCCAAGAAGGCACGAATGGTTAGTTCTTCAACTATCTCCCCATTCTATCTCCTTCATCTATCCCGATCACAACAAAGGCAAGAACACTTCGTTCTCGTGCCATATCTGATTTTCAAAAGACTCCCAAATTTGTTCAGCACTTGAGTTCTCTTTTGACTCAAGATGCTCCAGTTTTTGTTCATGCTGATACTCACTCGGCTAACATTCTTGTTCAATCCCCATCCAAACCCCAAGAAACCACCACCCAAATAATAACTTTACCCTCAACAGAAAATGTTGATCCTTTGAACCAATCTATTTTGGGAACCCCACTAGTTGACACTTCAACAACTGAGCAGAGGACCCCACTCACTCAGACCCCTCCCATAAATAGATTTCCCAACCTCGTCAATTATCCAATGTGCCCAAGGGAGAAGAGACTCCGAGCACAGATGACGAAGAATTTGAAGAAGATTTTGTCTTCTATTGAGATCGATACAAGATCTGAAGCCTATGAGAAGCTTATTCGCATCTGCACATGGGTCGCCTTGAGAGAAGGACCATGTGAAGACATGTTTGAAGTAATTACAGGCATGGGCAGAATCTCTAATTTTCAAGACTGGGAACTTGAACAGAAAGAGATCAGTGGAGTGAAGAAGCACTCAGAGTTAAGATCGCCTGAAGCTCTGACGAATTTAGTGAAAAATATGTTGGATATTCCAAATGAAGTGCTATCTGCAAGCAAGCCAAGTATTCGTATTCAATATTCGGAAGATGACTTCAAGGAAGCTGAGCTGGAGTCGACTGATCCGATCATCGATCTGGAGAATATTTCTGATCAACTGCGTGGAATAGTCTTCGAATTCCAGGTTGAGCATGCACATGGTCCAAGGTGCAATGTTGGTCAGATTACTAGACACGTTGAGAAGTATTTTCCTTCGGAAACTTGTGTGTACACTGCCAGACTGGTGGAGTTAGTAAAAAAGGAACGTGATGAAGCTGAGAGAAAAGCCAAAGAAGAAAGGTTAGCTATTATTCCTTACTCTCCTATGTTCAATTTGAAAGTTATTGCTAGAAGTGTGCTGCCAGCAGTCGCAGATGAGGTCGAAGAGATCGATTCTTCTGATCTTCAGTTAGTTGATGTTCTTGTTGCTGAGGAATATGAGTTGATGGAAGAAGCTGTTCCTGAAGAAGTTGTTCACACAACTCAAGTTATTCCAACTGAATCTGTTGAGAATTTGAAGAACGACTTGAGACAAGTTGTTAAGTCTGCTATTGATGAATTTCTGAAATCAGATGTTAAGAAGATTTTAGAGGATCAGAACAGTTCACTTGTGACAAGTTTAAAAGAGATGATCCTGAATAAAGTAAATTAGCTTGATACTGATTTTAGACAAGAGATGTTCAATCAGCTTGAGTTATTCATACAGAATCAAGTTGAATACTCAAAGAAAAGCTCAGTTGACTCTGCTAGAGTTCTTGCGAAGGAATCTAGAAAGATGGAAAGAGTCTACAGAGTCAAGATTGAAATTGTTGATGAGCAGAGAAGGGAATCTCATGAACAATTGGCGAATGAAAGAGCCCTTCTAACTGCCATGACTGAAGAAAACAGATTGTTAAAGCTGACTGCTACTCATTTCAAGAACGAGTTCAATCTCACATCGAAGAAACTGGAATACACTGATGATCGTCTTGAGAAGCTAAGTCAAGATGGAAGTCATCATAAGCAAATTGAGAAAGCAACTGATCTGATGAAGTTGGCTATTCAAGAAGAGATGACTCGATTCACCTCACTTTTCACCTTGAAGGCAAGTGATGAAGCCAAAAAAAGGGAAAAAGTTGAAGAGGCTGAAGAAGTAAAGAAGCAAGAAACTGATGTTTAGACTGATGTTCCTGTTCACGAGACAAGTCGACCTAGAAGAGGAAGACTAGTGAAAGCTGCAGAGAAAGAACAGTTCAGTGCTGAAGAGCAGTTGAGATTATCGAAAGGCAAATCCAAAGTATCTGAGGATGTTCAAATTCAAATCCAACCAAGGCGAATGAAAAGAAAGTTGGAAACAAAGAAAGAAGCCGTAGGTGAGATACTTGTAGGATTAGATGATGAAGAAATCCATTAGAAGCAAAAGATAGAAGATGATCGATATGCTAACAAGAAGGTGTTAGGAAAACATATCAAGAGATTGCAAGATGGAAAGGAAAAACTAGAAGTTATTGAGGATTCTCTCATTGACAAGTTCATCGATGCCGAACACAGAGATGTGTGGAGAATTGTCAAGAAGAAGTGGGAGATTTCTCACAAAATTGTTCGTAGATATGGTGAACCAACAAGCAAAGACGAGTTGTTCGTTAACTTTGAAAAGTTTATGGAAGCTAAAGACGAAAACTTGTGGAACTTGATCATGCGCATTGCTACTGCCGTTGGTTACAACATATTAAGTCCTGGATTTCCTAAATGGGAAACACCCATGTTAGGTTCTGGTAAAAGAGTTGATTTTAATGTTATCAAGAAGTTCGAAGAAGATTTACTTGAAGAAGAGAAGATCGACAATGAAGATCACATTTCTGAGATTCATAGAAGGATTCTTGATGCATTCCAAGTACCAGATAAATAAGCTGACACCCCAAGCGGAGGAAGCATGGGATGAAGATTGTAAGTATTTTTACTTATTTCAATTTTATTTTGCTAAGTATTTGTAATCGATCTGATCTATCATTATGAATGAAAAAGATGAACTATTTCGATAAAATAACTACTTAACTGATCTACTTACTTAAAATTATTCAAGTAGTTTTGGCTTCATCAAAAAGGGGGAAATTGTTGGGATATGGATCCTAAAATAAGTCCTAATTGATGAATGAAGTAGTTTTGATAAGCCAAAAAGAGAACTTGAATATATTTCTAAGTGTTGACTGATTTAGTTATGGAAGTCGTCTTATGACAAGATCAGATGAGTACAAAAAAAAAGATAAGTATAAAGTAAACTAAGTATTGAAAGAAAAGTTTACTATAGGATTTTATAATAAGCTTATAATCATTGTATAGAAGCTTATGTTTTTATGTGTTCATATTGATGTAATAGTTTTAAATTGACTAAGCTGAGTTATAAAGCTTAAAGTAATGTAATAGTCTTGATAGATTAGTTGATAGGACTAGATTAGTTCTACTTGAAGAGAAGACTGCAAGAGACAAGAAGACTTGTACCAGACAAGACAAGTGCTGAGAAACTGTGAAATATTCTAAGTGTCGAAACAAGACAAGTCAAGTACGCGTGAAGTGGAATTAAAAGATAAGGTCGTATCAAAAATAAAGATATGAAGAGTTAGTTATGGATTAACTAATTTACTGAAGAAACGCGTGGAAGGATAAAAAGAAACAGTTATGAAGTTTGTTGAAGGAAGTTATCAAGAAAGTTTGTTGGATAACTAACTGATCTTGATATGAGAAGTATATAAATACATGAAGACTTTCAAAATTGAAGACTACTGTTACTAAGAGATTTAAGTGTATACTAAAGATATTCAAAGCAAAGGAAGACTACTTATATCTTGGGACTTAAAGCCAAAAGAACAGTTTAATAAAATTTCACGATTGGAGATGTGAGAGTGGATGTAAACAAGTTGTCGAACCACTATAAATCTTGTGTTGTTCACTTACTGTTTTATATGTGTTTGATTGAATTGTTTAATTGATTAATCTGCACAATTGATAGACAAGATAAGTATTTTTTTAATAGTTGAGTATAAATCTATAAGGCTCATTTTAAATTCTGATATTCCGCATTTATTGTTTACTCTGATATTTTGAAAGATTTTTAAAAGTCTATTCACCCATCCCCTCTAGACTTTCACTAGCTTACTCAATCTTACCACTCAACTAGGGACCAACACTAACCCCCAAGGACCCCAATAAATAAAGGGTACCTAAATTATTAAGATCACTACTTTGCAGGGTCGACTGAACTTATACAAGAAAGGTGGTTCAGTTGGTGAGACTTGGTATATAGACAGTGAGTGTTCACACCACATGACTGGTACCAGGGCCTTGCTTTATAACTATCATGAGCAAGAAGGACCAAAAGTGATCTTTGGTGACAGTTCAATAGCAATCACAAAAGGATTTGGCTACATAAAGAATTGAGATGTAGAGATTCAAGATGTCTCCTATGTTGAAGGTTTGAAATATAATTTGCTATCTGTATCTCAATTTTGTGACAGGGGATATAAAGTACAGTTCAAAAGCAGTAAATGTGAGATAATATACAAGAGAACCCATACTGTTCTGCTTGTTGGTGTAAGACAAGATAGTGTCTACATTGTGAATTGGAATAGTTGTCCTAGGGATGCTTGTCTTCTTACTAAGAGTCCTAAAGAAATCAGCTGATTATGGCACAAACGCCTATGCCACCTGAACTTTAAGATAATTAATAAGATTGCAAGAGATTACCTTGTTGAAGGTATCCCTAATGAAATCTATTACAAGTCATAAGTGTGTGATTCATACCAAAAAGGTAAACATGTAAAAGTTTCCTTTAAGTCAATTCCCACTCTTTCAACTGGCAAAGTTTTAGAACTCTTGCACATGGATCTCCATGGTCCTATCAAACCTCCCACACTGAATGGCAGAAGGTACACTCTAGTTGTGGTAGATGACTATTCTAAGTTCACTTGGGTAGTCTTCTTACACAAAAAGAGTGATACACAAACACTTCTTCCAGATCTTTTAAAGAGGTTGCAAGTTGAAAAAGGTCAGCCCATTGTCAAGACAAGAAGTGACAAGGGGACTAAATTTATCAATTCTTATATTACTGGCTACTGTTCTAAGTCTGGCATACAACATCTAACTAGTGCAGCCAGAACCCCACAACAAAATGGAGTTACAGAAAGAAGGAACAGAACCTTAAAAGAAGTTTGCAGAGCTATGCTTGCTGAGTTCAATACACCACAAAAATTTTGGGCAGAGGCTATAAACACAGCATGCCATTCCCAAAATAGAAGTGTTCTTAATAAGGTGCATGGTAAAACACCTTATGAGGTATGGAAAGGCAGAAAACCTAGAGTTTCTTATTTTCATGTCTTTGGGTGTAAGTGTTTTATTCATAATAATGGAAAGAGCAAATTAAATGCTTTTGATGCAAAAGCTGATGAAGGAATATTTTTAGGATACTCTTCAGTAAGCAAAGCATTTAGAGTGTTTAATTACTCTACTCTATGTGTGGAAGAAACACCCCATGTTGTCTTTGATGAGAATGTACAGGACTCTGCTGACCATCAGCTCAGTAAGAAAATTGACAAAGTGAAACTTCAAACCAACACTGATGATGATGAGACTGAAGTATATGAATCTGTACAAGCCTATAACCCATTCTTGAACATCCTAAACCAAGATATTGATGAAGAAAAGGTAAAAGGCAAAGGTAAGTCTTCTAGACCTTCTGATATGCCTGAATTGGTTGACTGTTCTCCTGTGAATAAATCTACTGATTTGAAAAATACTGATATTGATGATACTATTATGCATGATGCTATGAATGATTTAGTTGATGAGAGTGCTCCTATTAAGAATAGAAAAATTTGGAAATCTGCTCATTCTATTGATCTGATATTAGGTGATTCTAGTAAAGGTGTTAAGACCAGAAGACAATTGTTTGATCCTAAGGAAGAACCTAGTAAATCTCTATTTTGTTGGTGCTGTTTTCTATCTTCTATTGAGCCTAAGTCTGTGAAAGAGGCTTTGGCTGATAGTAACTGGATTATAGCCATGCAAGAAGAGCTAAATCAGTTTACTAGAAATGAAGTTTGGAAACTTGTTGATAGGCCTAGTTGACATAATGTTGTAGGCACTAAGTGGATTTTCAAGAATAAGAAGGATGAAAATGATCTTGTAGTGAGAAACAAAGCTAGATTAGTTGTTTAGGGCTACTCTCAAGCTGGGGGTATTGATTATGATGAAACTTTTGCTCCTGTAGCTAGACTAGAAGCTACAAGATTGTTCCTTGCTTATGCTGCCTATATGAAATTCACTGTTTATCAAATGGATGTTAAAAGTGCATTCCTTAATGGTATACTTGCTGAAGAAGTTTATGTAGAACAACCTCCTGGCTTTGAGGTAAATGGACATCAAGTATGCAGGTTAAAGAAAGCACTCTATGGACTGAAGCAAGCCCCAAGAGCCTGGTATGATACACTTTCACTATTCTTACTTGAAAATGGTTTTGTTGGTCCCAAAGTTGAGTTAAGATTGAGTAAGCTAAGAAAGTCTAGAGGGGAGGGGTGAATAGACTTTCAAAAATCTTTCAAAATATCAGAATATGCAATGCGGAATTTAGTCTTCTTATGTACTGTACTATGCTTACTCAGCTCAGATCAGTACTTTCAGAATAATATGGGCCTTACTAGTTTATACTCAACTTTTCTTTAGATCTTTATCTTTGTTAATTCTTAATGTTCTTAGTTAAACAAATCAAACAAATATCAAACAGTAAAGTAAAGAACACAGAATTTTATAGTGGTTCGACAAATGTCTACATCCACTCTCACAACTCCAGTTGTGAAGTTTTATTACTCTTCTTGAGCTTCTTGTGGCTTAAAGTCCCAAGATTAAGACTTTGATCTTATCGATTATACCACCAGGTATATCTTCGATCTACTAGTAATTCTACAAGTAACTAGCACACTTGTTTTACAAAATACAAACTTAAACTTGAAAAGTAAAACTTCTCTTTGAATAGCCTTTGATTCTTTTCTTCAATTCAGTGGCTCTTCTTGCTTTGATTTCCTTAACTCTGTGAGTTCTTGCTTGTAGACTTGCTCTTGAATTCTCTAAGATCAGTAATTGCTCAGTAGTCTTCAGGAGTAGGAGATCATACAGTATTTATAGAACTTAGTATGACAGTTAGCATTTTGTGAACTAACTCTCAACTAACTCTAAAACTGTTTTTGTAACTTCTTCTTGTAACCGACTTTGTAACTTCCTTCAACTTCCAAGTCAGCATATCTTCAATAAATCTTCAGTTACTCTTTAAATAAGCTTTCCAAACTTATTCTTCAATTTCACCAAATCAGCACAGTAACTTACTGTTCTGATTTTTTACTCTTCGGATTTTTACTCTTCTGAGTCAGTCAGCACAGTAACTTAAAACCTTTCAAAACTTCTTCAGATTTCTTCTAAGCTCTTCTTCAACTCTTCTTTGAAGTCTTCTTATTCTGAAGTAGTCCTCTGAGTCTTCTTTAGTCTTCTGATCTTCTTCTAATCTATTCCTATTCTACTGTTCTGAACTTTTACAATGCTGAATACAATAAAATACAACTTTACATATATAAAACCTATATATACATCAACTGAACTATATACAGATGAGTATAACTAAGTCCTACACTATAAGCTGTCTATACAATACAAAACATCAGCTTAGTTCCTAACAGTTCATATATCAGATCAGTAAACAATAAGATCAGTAACTCATGTAAGTTCAATAACTTCCATATAAGATCAGTAAATACTAAGATCAGTAAACACTTAAGATCAGTAACTTACATATAAGATCAGTAAGCATATAAGATCAATAAGTATATCAGATCAGTAACTCAGATTTCAAATATCTCATATAAGATCACTAAAATTGTTCTCAGTTTCCATACTCAGATCAGTAATCTTATTCCAATATTACTCAGTTAAGATCAGTAATTTTACTCTTAATATTACTTCATAGGATCAGTAAACTTACTTCAGTTAGCATTAAGATCAGTAATCTCAATTCAAGTTTCTCATCAGATTAGTAAGCTTAGATTCAGATGACTAGAACCACATATATCACTAACTTTAAGTTTCTTTTGGCCATCAAAACATACTTTCATCAACTAGAACATTGTTTATAGGATTCATATCCCAACAATTTCCCCCTTTTTGATGAAGCCAAAACTACTTAAATGTTAATAAATCAGTAGTTAAGTATGTAGTCAATCATAACAGTTCATCAATTCAGAAATCATATCATATTCACAATCAAATCAGATATTTCACATATTACACATACTAACAAAATATGCAAAACAACAAAAATATAGAAATAAAGATTAAGGTTAAGAGATGTTATCTTCTGAGCTTGTCCTTCATCTTCATTCTGTATCTTCAGATTCTGAATGCCACATACATCCTTGCTTTGATATCCATCATATGTTGATGATCAGATATTCCTTCTTCTTTAATAATCTCAGCAATAATGTTGTTGATCTCTTTGTAATCAGGTTCTCCATTTTCCAGTCTTGGAGGTTCCCAATTAGGTTCTTCAGGACACAAAATCTTTGTTCCAGCACGATTAGCAACCTGTGTTATGTCTTCCCAGAACTCTTGATCAATATTCAGCATGAATTCTTCAAAATCAATAAATTCTGCTTCCTTGCTCGAATGATCACCAAACTTCTTCACAATGAAGTTAGCAATCTGCCATTTCTTCTTTAAATTCTTCCAGTATTCCATATATTCTGTCAAAACAATGAAATCCACAAAGTTTTCATCTTGAAAATCTTTGTCAAACTCTTTTCCTTCAGCTTTCTTCTGAGTATTCATCTTTCTCTTCAAAGCTGTAACTCGATTATCAAATCTTGTTTTCAAGAACTTGACATCCTTTTCTTTCTTCTTTTTCAACTTTGCTTCTTCACTTGAAATAACAACTTTCATCTTGCTTTTTGATCTGGTAATTCTTCCAGCTTCTTCTTCTTGTTGTTCTTCATCAGACAAGACTAACTTCCTCTTCCTCTGACTAGAACTTCCAGCAATATCAGGTCCTTTCTCAACAGTTTCTTGACCTAGCTGTTTTTGTTGCTTCCTTTGTTTCAGTTTCTCATTCAGAATAGCAATTTCAGCTTTTAATTCATCCTGACTCACAACCAACTGAGCTTGTTGAGACTGAGTTTGTTCCATCACTTCCCTTGTCTTATCTTCCCCCTTTTTGGCTTCATTCTTCCACTCTTTCAAGGAAGATATGTGTTGCTCCAGCTTTTTATGCAACACTTGAGACAGGTTCTTTTCTTGTACTCTATGAAGATAAAAAAATTTGGACATTGTATGCTCCATTACCTTTTCATAAGAGTGTTCATAAGTCATTTTATTCATTCTCTCAGTAGCTTCTTGGAACATCTTCACAGCATCTTCCAATTTTGCTTGAAGCTCTGCATTCTGCTTTTTCAACATCTCAAAGTCAGAATTTTCAGATTCTTTCTCAATAGGACCTGTTCTGATCTGTTCTTGCACATCCTCAAGAACAATAGGATCAGCAGAGTGAATTGGAATGCTTTCCATCTCTTCAGCATCCAAAGCTTGATTTTCAACAACTTCTGTTTCTTCAATCACAACAGTGTTCTCAAACACCTCTGTTGCATTGTCAACATCTTCATCAATTTCCATTAAATCCTTTTCAGCAGCATTCTCAGCTTTATCAACACCTTTCTCTTCACTAAACAAATCTTCATCAGAGTTCGGAGTTGCAATCTTTTCCACAGTGTACTTGATTCCTGTTAATCTTTCAACAAGAAGTACAACAGATTCTGGAGTGACTAACTCAAGAAAAGAGTTAACACCAGCTGCTTGCATCTGTTCTGCTTCACAATCATCAAAGATTGAAGCACCTCCCATGCCTTCCATTATAGCTAAATTCTCCTTCAAAGTACTCCTCTTAAGATACACCCATGTGCCAATCCTAAGGAGTTTCTCAAACTCAACAGAGCTCTCATCTAATCCAGGAAATTGCTTCAACAAAGCTATCCTCAAATCTATCCTGATTCTATCCTCTTTATCACAGATAGTGTACTCCATCAAATCAGCAGGTTTAGGAGCAATAAATTCAGGTTCAGGGGATGATGAAATGTCAATTGGTTCAGTAGAAGGCTCAAATTCATGTTCAGTAGAGTGAGCATGAACCTGTGTTGGGGATTGATGTGGTGAAGGTTGATGTGAAGTTTGATGTTGAGGACTAGAAATTGGGGTGGGATCAAAGTTAGTGTTCTGAGGAGATGAATGGGGAGTGTTCTGAGTCTCAGAAAAATAGTGATCTGATCTTCCAGAACAGAAAGGTTGAGGGTTTTGGGTTTCTGTTTGGCTTGGTTCAGAGTTTGAAGGGGTAGGGGAGACAACAATCAATTTCCTCCTAGCACTCCTTGTCTTAGTCCTTTTATGAACAGCAATAGGACTAGGAACACTAACCTCTTGCTCATCTGAGCTCGATTGCACCACAGTTTCAACAAATCTAACTGTTGGCTCTGAGGCAGCTGTAGCAGACCTTCCTCTCCTTGGTCTAATACTGCTCGGATCATGCCTTGCCTTCGACCTAACTTCAGGTTGATTGTCCTCAGATTGGTACATTGAAGCTCCAGATTCTTATGCTTCAAGCTCTTGAGGTTGTTCCAAGGGGTTTTCTTGTTCAAACTGAACAGACTCCTTCTTCATCAAGAATTTTCCATGATGGAATTTCTTGGGATTACTCCAATATGGCTTTTTCACCAGCTGAGGCAGCAAGAAACTCAGCTTGCTTCCAAACTCTAATTTCGATTTAATCGAAAATTCCATGGTATCCTCATCGAACAAAACTTTGTCTTTTTCAGTCAGCAGCCTTTCCAAGAAGAATCCTTGCCAATCACCTTGAACTCTGTCGATGATTGCAGCCATAATTCTAATCTTGAAACTTGATAAGGCATCCTGGCTATGATGTTGCCCTAACAAGCATTTTCCTGCTATGTCCATCAAAAACTGCAGACCAGTAGGAAGAACATCCTTCTTCAGATTAGTCAATGTCTCTGTTTCAACACCTGACCACCTTCCTACACATTCCTTTTCCTCTCCAGCTTTGTAAGTCAAAATATCCACCGGGCCTTGCGGTAAATCCAACATTACTTCTAAAATTTCCCTTGTGATAGTGACCTTATGCCCAGCAAGCATGGAGTGGACACCATTTTTATCTCCTTTGAGCTGTAAATAAAATTCCATAGCTTCTGGTTCATAGACATTCAGGGGAGATGATTCCAGAAATTTCCTTAGACCGCACTCTTCGCACATAGTCAGAATGGCTTGATTTTCAGCACTGTGTCGGCCATTGAAATATACAGCATTTTCCACAAAAATGCCCTTTTTGCGAATCCAGAAATTCGAATCGAATGTTCCTGCAACTTCGTTAGCTTCATTGATAATATTAATGGTTGCCATTTGAGAATTTTGTAGAAACCAGATTTTTCAGTAGTTATGAGGTTAAGATATTTTCAGAAATGAACTCGTAAGAACGAAGAAGATGAAGTGTAATCGTTTTTGTTAAATTCAAAACCAATCTAGGGCTAGGAGTGAATTAGATTATCACAAAGAATGGTTGGGATTAAGTCTCGAAATTCGAGTTAAACAATAACTGTTCACATTCTAGTACCATCTTTTAATTTTTGGAGCCAACTTGTGTTTGATAAATACACCACAGTTTTTAGGTTAGAAATAGCGGAGTGTACAAATCTTCTCTATTAGTAATCTAAAAATTTGAACAATTTTTGACTTAGAAAATTCTAAACCAAAAGACTGTTCTGATGCAAATCAGCACAGTAGTTTCCAAAACTATTTCTCTTCATTTTCTTACTAGTATTTAAAGAAAATTTCACTTATCTGGATCAGCTGAGTACTGTGATCAGCTGAGTAACCTCTTTAGAAATCAGATCAGTAGATGAATCAGCATAGTAGATCTCAGATCAGTAGATGGGTCAGCACAGTAATCCTCAGATCAGTACCCAAATTTTCTGATTTCACCTTTTTGATATCAGCACAGTGATTCTCAGATCAGTACTGTGTCAGATCAGTAGATTTCTTGTAGACAGATTAGTAGTAAACAAATCTTTCTGTAGACAGATTAGTCAGTAATCAGATTAGTTCTGTAGAATAACTGATTTGTAATCAGATCAGTACTGTAGACAAAGAAGCTTTGTAATCAGTACAGTTCTGTAGACAAGTCAATTTATTAATCAGAATATATCTGTAGACTGCTATGGTCTGTAATCAGATCAGATTAGTAGACTTTCCAAATCTGTAATCAGATCAGTTCCCCCTTCAATGGAGAATTCCTCTTCTGTGCCTGTTTCACCTTGGTAGAAGTGTTAGTTCATGAGATATAAGTGTAAAACAGTACAGATTAGTAACAATATGTCTAATTTAATGATCACATCAAGGTTTATGCTAAAGTGACTTAGTGATCTGAGTCAACAAAAGGATCTTTAAGAAATCACAGATTCCCCCTTAATGTATGTTCTCAGTGTCCCTCAGCTTTACCAGCTTCCTCATCGGGATCAAGGTCACTTTAGTAACCTTGTTACCTGTTTTAGTGATCTGGCATTAGATTGTCTCTTCTGACTTTTGAGTTTTGGTGTACTGCTCTTAGTTTCTGCTTCATGTCCTTCTTGGTATAAGATCAGTACCTGAAATGTTAGCACAGTTCTATATACAAACAGAATCCATATCTATCAATCCTAAACTAATGCACAATTCTCTGAATCTCACTTCAGCCAATGGTTTTGTAAAAAATGTCAGCTCTTTGAATATCAGTATGAATCTTTTCCATTCTAATATTCTTCTTTTCAACATGATCCCTAATAAAATGATGCCTAATGTCAACATGTTTGCATCTAGTATGTAAAACGGGATTTTGAGTGATGGCAATGTCACTATTACTGTCACAATATATAGGTACATTAGATTCTACAACATTGTAGTCTCTGAGTTGTTGTATTAGCCAAAGAAGTTGACTACAACAACTACCTGCAGCCATATATTCTGCTTCAGTAGTAGAAGTTGCCACACTTGTTTGTTTCTTTGAAAACCATGAAATGAGCTTAGTTCCTAAGAATTGACATGAACTGAAGTAGATTTTCTATCTATTTTGCAACCTCCAAAGTCCGAGTCTGAATAACCACTTAAAGATATATCATCATCTGCAGGATACCATAATCCTCGATTAATGGTCCCCTTTAGATATTTCAATATCCTTTTAGCAGCTTCCAGATGACTTTCCTTGGGGTTTGCTTGAAATCTTGCACATACTCCAACAGAAAAAGCAATATCAGGTCTGCTGGCAGTTAGATAGAGTAGAGAGCCAATTAAAGCACGATAGTGAGGTTGGTCAGAAGACTTACCTCCTTCATCAGGATCCATTCTGTATGTAGGTTGCATGGGCACACCAACTGTCTTACAGGTTTTAATACCAAATTTATCTAGCAAATTCTTAGTGTACTTTGCTTGATTTATAAAGATACCTTCTGAAGTTTGTTTTACTTGAAGACCAAGAAAATATGTCATTTCTCCCATCATAGACATTTCAAATTTACTTTGCATGAGTGTAGAAAAGCTTTCACTCAAGGTTTTGTTGGGTGATCCAAAGATAATATCATCCACATAAATTTGAACAAGTAATATATCATTACCTTCTTGTCTTCTAAACAAAGTTCTATCAACTTTGCCTTTTGTAAAACCATTTTCAAGTAAGAATAGAGAAAGAGTATCATACCATGCTCTTGGAGCTTGTTTCAATCCATAGAGTGCTTTCTTTAACCTGTATACTTGGTGACTATTCACTTCAAAACCAGGTGGTTGTTCTACATAAACTTCTTCAGCAAGTATACCATTCAAAAATGCACTTTTCACATCCATTTGATACACAGTAAATTTCATATGTGCAGCATAAGCAAGGAACAATCTTATAGCTTCTAGTCTAGCTACAGGAGCAAAAGTTTCATCATAATCAATACCCTCAGCTTGAGAGTAGCCCTGAGCAACTAATCTAGCTTTATTTCTAACTACAAGATCATTTTCATCCCTTTTGTTCTTGAAAATCCACTTAGTGCCTACAACATTATGATTACTAGGTCTATCAACAAGTTCCCAAACTTCATTTCTAGTGAACTGATTAAGTTCTTCCTGCATGGCTATAATCCAGTTACTATCACTTAAAGCTTCAATCACAGTTTTAGGCTCAATAGATGATAGAAAACAACACCAGCAAAATAAAGACTTACTAGGTTCTTCCTTTGAATCAAACAATTGTTTTCTAGTTTTAACACCTATACTAGAATCACCTAGAATCAGATCAGTAGAATGAGCAGACTTCCATGTCCTTCTATTCTTAACAGAAATGCTATCATCATTTACATCATGCAAATTATCATGCAGATCAGTATCATTTATATCAGCAGATTTGTTCATAGGAGAGCAATCATTCAATTCTTGTATTTCAGAAGTTTTAGATGACTCACCTTTGTCTTTTACCTTTTCTTTATCAGAATCTTGATCTAGAACTTTTAGGAAAGGATTATATGCTTGTACAGATTCATATATCCCTGTATCATCATCTTCATTGTTGATTTGAAGCTGTAGTTTGTCAATTTTCTTACTGAGCTGATGATCAGCAGAGTCCTGCACATTCTCATCAAAGACAACATGGGGTGTTTCTTCCACACATAGGGTAGAGTAATTAAATACTCTAAATGCTTTGCTTACAGAAGAGTATCCTAAGAATATCCCTTCATCAGCTTTTGCATCAAAAGCATTTAATTTACTTTTGCCATTGTTATGTATGAAACACTTACATCCAAAGATATGAAAATAAGAAACTCTTGGTTTTCTGCCTTTCCATACCTCATAAGGTGTTTTACCATGCACCTTATTTAGAGCACTTCGATTTTGGGAGTGGCAAGCTGTGTTAATAGCTTCTGCCCAAAATTTCTGAGGTGTGTTGAATTCTGCAATCATGGCTCTGCAAGCTTCTTTTAGTGTTCTGTTTCACCTTTCTGCAACACCATTTTGTTGAGGGGTTCTGGCTGCACTTGTCAAATGCTGTATGCCAGACTTAGAACAGTAGTCAGAAATGTAACAATTAATAAATTCAGTCCCCTTGTCACTCCTAATCTTGACAATGGGATGACCTTTTTCAACCTGCAACCTCTTCAATAGATCTGGAAGTAGTGTTTGTGTATCACTCTTTTTGTGTAGAAAGACTACCCAAGTAAACTTAGAGTAATCATCTACTACAACTAGAGTATACCTTCTTCCATTCAATGTAGGAGGGTTGATAGGACCATGAAGATCCATATGCAAGAGTTCTAAGACCAGGTCTCACCAACTGAACCACCTTTCTTGTATAAGTCCAGTCGATCCTGCAAGGTAGTGATCTTAATAATTTAGGTACCCTAGTTTATTGGGGTCCTTGGGGGTTAGCAGTGAGAGGTACCCAAATGAACATTGAGGATTTGAATAAGTGGGACCTCTTCAGTTTCCTTCCAAATTTATCACAGAACAGTACTTTATTAACCAGTTCAGAATTATCAGCAGACTTAGGATCTATTTTTCTGAGATAGCCTTTCCTTGGTTCTATCCCTTTTTCAGTAAGATCAGTATGTCTGTAATAGTTTGAATATGGTCTAAAAGCATGTGGACCATAAGGCTTATAAATTTGCTTTGGTCTTTCCTCTCCATAGATATCATAGGATAAAGGAGGAGGATAAAGAACAGGTTTGTTATGATAATGAGGCACAAATCTCCTAGGTTTAGTTGAATACAGCTGAGACTGCCTTATAAAAGGAGGTCTAGGCTGTTCCCAACTTGCCTGTGCTTGTCTTGACCTACTGTTCTGAGTTTGTCTCTTCTGATTCCAGGACTGATCTGATCTGGTCAGAGGAGTATAACTCTTCTGGTATGGTCTTGACTGTACTGGTCTTAATACATTCTTCATTTTACCATTCTTGGTAGTAGGAGGGATGTATTTAGACTGTACTTTGAGTTTTGGATCATCATCATAAGTCATAGGTTCTTTTCCTTTATCTAGTTGCAAAGAACTTGTACTAGCTCCATTAGTGTTCTTAAATTCTGAAGTAGATGGACTAGGCAGATCAGTACCTATTCCTCTTTTATCATTTGGAGCTCTATATCTGTCTGAGATTGTTTGATTAATCTTAGTAGAGTTAATCATCCCAGATAGCTTTCGATCTAGGCTCACTACTTCAGATTCTAAGAATCTATTGCGCTCTTCAAGTTTTTCACATTTAATCTTTAAATCATTGAATTCATTAGTCTCTTTGGCTTGAGTTTTAAGCATACCCTGATATAGTTTGTCAATGGATGCATACTTTTCTTGGAGTTGGGATAACTCTTCTGATAGCCTTGCATTTATGACAGCTATATTAGGATCTACTTTTGACTGAGCTTCTTTCAGATTAATGATTTCTTGCTTTAAAGATATATTCTCATCACTAATTTCAATGAATGCTTTGTTAGCTTGTAGGAGGTCTTCTTCAGTCACTCCTTGGGAATGATGAAGACTACTTCCTACACTGCTAACAGCAGCATCACTTTTATCAGTGTCAGAATTGTCACAAGATTGAAATGAGTTAACAGAAGATACCTCATCATTTATTTTGGCCATCATTACCAGTCCATCATCTGCTATGAAGGCTTCATCTTCATTGCTAGAGGGGTAGTCAGATGAAGACGATGGTAACTCTTCTGATTCCGAATCAGAGTCATTGTAGGCCATCATTGCCTTCTTACCCTTGGCATATTTTCGATCTCTTCTGGCTTTCCTTTCTTCTCGATCTTCAGAACTCAGATCAGGACATTCATAAGCATAATGACCTGGCTTATCACAATTATAGCAAACAGGATTGTTAGAAGTTCTTTTAGGAGGAGAATGCTTTCTGTTCCTGTCATGCTTGTCAATTGAGTTCCTGTCTTTCTTATCAGTATACTTTCTATCTCTCTTTTCAGATGAGTTCCTATCTCTCCTGTTCTCATTAGAGATCTCATCCCTTCTTTCAGAAGAGTTTTGATCCCTTATGTTCACAGAAGAGTCCCTGTTACTATAACCCTTAGTTTCCTTATAGAATCTTTTGTACCTGCCATACCTCTTGTTAAGTTTATCAAATCTTTTGATCATTAGGCTCATCTGATCTTTCAGACTAAGATCAGAACTATCTAGTTCATCTTTTATGCTTGAGGCCTTAGACTTAGATGATCTAGACCCCTTAGAGGTAGAGGCTTTAAAGGCTATGTCCTTAGAGGCATCCTTATCCTTCTGAATCACAGTAATAGGATCTTCTTCATCTAACTCAAACTCATGTGCCTTAAGTGTTTGGAACATAGTTTCTGCTGGCCAAGAATCAATGTCTTGTGTGGTTTTAATGATCATCTTGACCATTTTCCACCTTTCATCCAAGGCTTTCAAGATTCTCAGGTTAACTTCTCTGTCAGTATAAGTCTTTCCTAATACATCAAGATCATTCATAATTTTGGTAAATCGAGTATCCAACTCATCAATTGATTCTCCTGGCTTCATCTTAAATGATTCAAACCTTTGGACAGCAGTGGATAACTTGCTTTCTTTGATCAGTGTAGTACCTTCACAAAGAATAGCCAATTTGTCCCACATCTGTTTTGCAGTCTTACATTTTAGTACTTTACCAAGATACTCATTTGGTAAGGTATGTAAAATGTAGTTCTTGGCAAGACTGTCCAAATTGTTTTGTTTCATTTCTTCCGAAGTCAGTTCTGACCTTGGTTTAGGAACCAGTGCTCCAACTGGTTTGGATGGATCCAGAACTGCAGTATTTTCCACCATGATGACAATTGGTCCTTCAGTCACCACAGACACCATTAGATCATGGGTCGAGCTAAAGATGGCCTCCATCCTAAGCTTCCAGTAGTCATAATCTGCAATCTTGAACTTGGGCAGCTTGTTCACATTAGTGTCATCCATGTTTGATTAGACAAATAGGATCAGTAGTATAGCAGATAGATTTCAAGTATTCAGATAGTGACAAATATCAAGAAATAACATCAAGATCAGTAAGATATCCCTCAAGATCTGTAAGGTTATCAAGAAACAGCAGTCCAAAGAACTACTGCTCTGATACCACTTGTTGGTCCCAAAGTTGAGTTAAGATTGAGTAAGCTAAGAAAGTCCAGAGGGGAGGGGTGAATAGACTTTCAA
Source organism: Galeopsis tetrahit (assembly GCA_963675135.1). NCBI lineage: Eukaryota > Viridiplantae > Streptophyta > Magnoliopsida > Lamiales > Lamiaceae > Galeopsis > Galeopsis tetrahit. The sequence goes on along the minus strand of OY776126.1, from coordinate 41,508,921 downwards.
AAATCTTTCAAAATATCAGAATATGCAATGCGGAATTTAGTCTTCTTATGTACTGTACTGTGCTTACTCAGCTCAGATCAGTACTTTCAGAATAATATGGGCCTTACTAGTTTATACTCAACTTTTCTTTAGATCTTTATCTTTGTTAATTCTTAATGTTCTTAGTTAAACAAATCAAACAAATATCAAACAGTAAAGTAAAGAACACAGAATTTTATAGTGGTTCGACAAATGTCTACATCCACTCTCACAACTCCAGTTGTGAAGTTTTATTACTCTTCTTGAGCTTCTTGTGGCTTAAAGTCCCAAGATTAAGACTTTGATCTTATCGATTATACCACCAGGTATATCTTCGATCTACTAGTAATTCTACAAGTAACTAGCACACTTGTTTTACAAAATACAAACTTAAACTTGAAAAGTAAAACTTCTCTTTGAATAGCCTTTGATTCTTCTCTTCAATTCAGTGGCTCTTCTTGCTTTGATTTCCTTAACTCTGTGAGTTCTTGCTTGTAGACTTGCTCTTGAATTCTCTAAGATCAGTAATTGCTCAGTAGTCTTCAGCAGTAGGAGATCATACAGTATTTATAGAACTTAGTATGACAGTTAGCAGTTTGTGAACTAACTCTCAACTAACTCTAAAACTGTTTTTGTAACTTCTTCTTGTAACCGACTTTGTAACTTCCTTCAACTTCCAAGTCAGCATATCTTCAATAAATCTTCAGTTACTCTTTAAATAAGCTTTCCAAACTTATTCTTCAATTTCACCAAATCAGCACAGTAACTTACTGTTCTGATTTTTTACTCTTCGGATTTTTACTCTTCTGAGTCAGTCAGCACAGTAACTTAAAACCTTTCAAAACTTCTTCAGATTTCTTCTAAGCTCTTCTTCAACTCTTCTTTGAAGTCTTCTTATTCTGAAGTAGTCCTCTGAGTCTTCTTTAGTCTTCTGATCTTCTTCTAATCTATTCCTATTCTACTGTTCTGAACTTTTACAATGCTGAATACAATAAAATACAACTTTACATATATAAAACCTATCTATACATCAACTGAACTATATACAGATGAGTATAACTAAGTCCTACACTATAAGCTGTCTATACAATACAAAACATCAGCTTAGTTCCTAACAGCTCATATATCAGATCAGTAAACAATAAGATCAGTAACTCATGTAAGTTCAATAACTTCCATATAAGATCAGTAAATACTAAGATCAGTAAACACTTAAGATCAGTAACTTACATATAAGATCAGTAAGCATATAAGATCAATAAGTATATTAGATCAGTAACTCAGATTTCAAATATCTCATATAAGATCACTAAAATTGTTCTCAGTTTCCATACTCAGATCAGTAATCTTATTCCAATATTACTCAGTTAAGATCAATAATTTTACTCTTAATATTACTTCATAGGATCAGTAAACTTACTTCAGTTAGCATTAAGATCAGTAATCTCAATTCAAGTTTCTCATCAGATTAGTAAGCTTAGATTCAGATGACTTAGTTAAGATGACTTAGAACCACATATATCACTAACTTTAAGTTGCTTTTGGCAATCAAAACATACTTTCATCAACTAGAACATTGTTTATAGGATTCATATCCCAACAGGTTTTACTAAGGGAAAAGTAGATCGTACTTTGTTCAGAAGACAAGAAGGTGAAGACATTTTACTTGTTCAAATTTATGTGGATGATATCATTTTTGGTTCACCCAACAAAAGCTTGAGTGAAAGTTTTTCTAAACTCATGCAAAGTAAGTTTGAAATGTCAATGATGGGTGAAATGACTTACTTTCTTGGTCTACAAGTAAAACAATCACCTGAAGGTATCTTTATAAATCAAGCAAAATATACAAGAAATCTTCTAGACAAGTTTGGTATTAAAACCTGTAAGATAGTTGGAGTTCCAATGCAACCCACCTACAGGATGGATTCAGATGAGAAAGGTAAGTGTGTTGATCAACCTTACTATCGTGCTTTAATTGGCTCTTGTTGGTCCTGAAAGGAGTATATAACAAGTGTATGGGGGGGGGGGGGAATACACTTGTATGCAAATCTTTTTCAAACTTGGATCAAACCAGACTTCAGCAGGACTGTCTTGGAAAACTCTGCTTAGATGTATAACTTCTTAAAGATAACCAATCTACTAAGTACTATTGAGTACTTAGTTGAATGACTATCTAAGTGAGTTATAAGTGCGGAATTAGTGGTTGGCCCTTTAGTTTAAACTCCTTTTTAAGTTCTGAAATCACCTTAACAATTTATCCAGTTTCAGGGAACTTGTCCAAATCTGTTTTGCATAGTCTTAAGGTATATGTCTTTGAAAGTTCAGTTTGTGTGATGTGTTGAATGAATGTAAGTACTAGAAAGTAAATCAACACAAGAGACTCAAGCTCCTACATCCACTTTCCATGATTTAACAGGATAATTCATTCACTCTTGGAATTAACTTGTTTTATAGTGCCAAGGTGCACTTGATCAACCACACCACTCCTTGGTGCCTTGATCCCTAGGATGTCAAGACTCCTAGTACCCTTTCTCAACTCAGAACTGAACTGTTCTTCTCTCGACAGTCAGCTCCTTCCACTTCTACTACTACAACCTTCTAACTTTCTTTCTTGAAAGGTGTAAGGGTTGAAGTTTGGTTCCAACTATGAGATATCCTTTACAATGAGGTTCAGTGTATAAGGATAGGATATCTCTCTAAGCTTTGTATGGATATACAATGAGGTTCAACTTAGAATGAGGTGTTTGAAGACTAAAAAAGTCTATTTGAAAGCTTCAGATTTGTTCCTTGTTGTTGGATAGTTGGATAGATAACATATGCTTGATGGATGCTTTCAAATGGTCTTCACACTTCTGTATTTATAGACAAATTTGAGGATTTTCCCGTTGGAGAGGCAGCCTCAAATGTCTATAAATGTCTTCCTTGAACTCTTCAACTGGAAGACAGATTCTTGATAGTGACATGTCCTTAACTTGGGAAATAAACGGCTGTAACTACTTTGTCTTCACTTTGCAGCACTTTTCCCAATGTCTGACTTCAAGATTCACTTGGTCAAACATGGACATTACTTCTGATGATTGATCCTTGGATAAGGACAACCTTCCTTATCACTTGGTCAACTCTGCTTATCAGCAGTGTTGGCTTTAGCTCTTTAGATGATTTGGCTCTTTCCCTTTCCATGATTTCTTTAGAGTAGGTCTTTGTGCATTCATGGCAATAGGTGGGTGGTCTTGACCTCATCAGCATAGTTGGATTTTTTCTCCAAAGCTTGTTCTGGTTCAAATGTGCTGAGACAATCTTGCTGGTAGACTTGATCTTGATGATCTGTTCCACTTAGTTGATCTTTAGATAGGTTGTTCTATACTGAGCTGACTTGATCAGCACAGTTGTCCATCAGCAGAGTTAGGTCAATCCAAAACTGAGCTTTGAGGGGACTTAATCTTTATAAACTTATATACATGTGTTCCCCCTCAATTTGTGCATCTATTGATCTAAGAGCTGCCTAACATACCAGCTTCTTATCTAGCCTTATGTTACATGTTCCAACAAACCTGAAACATGTTCATGTAATCTGACTTATCTAATTGGCATGTCTAAGGAGGGTTTTGGTATCATAATCAAAACTCATTTTATTCCCAACAATTTCCCCCTTTTTGATGATGCCAAAACCTATACAATCTATGCAAAAGTGACTTGACTACACTTATTACATTTATCTTCAGTAGAGGTGACTTAGGTCAAATTTCCTGAAAGAAAATGTGTTAGTGTAATTACTGTTTTCATTGCATATAGGTTATTAAAGTCAGGCAAGTTGAGATCACATAATGTTGTTTCTTGATTCATAAATATGTTCAACTATCATTAATAATATCATGGAACATTACATGCATGTTGATAGTTAAACAAACATATTAGAGCATGAATCAACAACATTACATCAGAAGTTTCAGATCATAAACTAACATATTACATAAACAGAGCAAATGCATAGTTATCAGAGCAAAAAACATTTCAGCAGACTTGAGCAACTTTCAGCAGACAAGATCATATCAGCAAAACAGCAATCAAGATCAAGTGTTCATCTAATTCAGCACATAAGGGTCAAGAGGACTTAGCCAATTCAGAGATTACCTTCAGGAGGTGGCACCATCCCATATTGTGCCCACACTCTTTTCTTCAACTCCATGGCCTCTTGATTAGTTCCCTTGGGTCCTAACACCATCTTGTTCAACTTCAGGATTTCAAAGAACTCTTGAAAGATTCTTGACTGGTCAATGAAGCCTTCTTTATTGGAAGGCATGTATATGATTGGCTTTGGAGCTGTGAGTTCAAATCTTGCAATGTCAGCAGCTGCAAGGAGTTGCTTGTACAACTCTCTGTGATAGTCAATCATGAATTGTGTGAAAGTGGAGTTAACATCTTCATCATTCCACCTGCCAATGACATAATAGTCATAGACAAACTCCCTTTTAGCCTCTTCCCAAGTGTCATTTAGCTGAATTGGAACCCATTTATCCATGTGAGGATATTTGGTGTCCATTGGGATCAGCAGTTGTGGCTTCATCTTGTTATAGGTTGCTCTTCTTCTTCTTGGCTTATGAAAGTCTGCCCTTCTTTTATCTCTGGCCCTATTTGCTTCTTCCATTAAGTCCATCTTCTCTTGGGCTCTCATCATGGCCAGCTTCTGTTGTGTTTCAGGATCCTTGCCATATCCTTCAACAAACAGCTTAGATGGATCTAGCACTGTTGTCTTCTTCTTTGGTCCAGGTCCAAAGCCTTCTTCGTATAATACTTCAATATTCTCAGTAGCTTTGGGACCTTCAGCAGATTTGGTTTCAGAAGACTTGGCAGTTTCAGCAGTCTTAGCCTTTTTGGAGGAAGGCTCTTCTTCTTCAATCATGAATTCAAGAGGTAGGTCAAGACTGTTAGGAAAATATGTAAAAGTTTCAGTTTTCCTCTTGCTTCCTTTAGCCTTTCTGAGTTGGCCTCTTGTCTGGACTCCTTTAGTGGACTTGTCCAGTCCTGATACTTCTCCTCCTGGCCTCTGCTGAAGCCTTGCTCTCTCTTCTTGAGCTGATGCCATAGAATTTTTCATGGCTATGGCCAACTGTTCTTCTTCATCAAGCTCTTCCAGGTTCAACACTGTTGCTTCTTTGCCTTTGGATTCTGGCACTTTTTCCTTGCCTTTGCCTTCTCCAATGGTCAAGGCACATTTTGCCCTTGCTCTTTCCCCCTTTTTGGCAGCATCAAAGCATTGGGGCTTCAACTCACTCATTGTAGTTGCCATCAGGGATTGGGCTTGGTTCAAGGACTTCATCTCCTCCAGCAGATATACATTCTCATCATGTATATTTTGCATTCTGTCACTGCTCAAGCTTAGGAAAGCTAGAACAGGCTTCATCTTCTACTCAACAACCTCTTCCATGGTTGTTTTGAGGGATTCATCAAGGCTTTCCTTCAAGAAGTCAGTAAGGTTGGCCACTGCACTTTCAGCAATTTTGGCCATCACTTCTTGTGAAAAATTTTCTGAAGCAACTTTCATCATAGCTAGCCTCATCTCTTCACCTCTTCTTTTCTGAATAGCACTCTTCTTTCCTAGTGCTTGCTTCATCACCAGTTTTAGAGCTTTCACATTGTTGTTGTGATTCTCTATCATCAGCTTCTGATCTTTCTTCACACCCTTTGTGAAAGATTCCATGCTCTTCTTGGCCTTCTGGACTTCAGTAGAGATGGTCTGCAACCCAGACTCCACTCCACTAATTCTGGCTTCAATTGTGGGCAGCACCACATCTTTAGAGCCAGTGAGCCTCATTTCAACAGATGCCAAGGTTCTACCTTGCTCATCCAAGGCTCCTGAAGTTTCAGCATGAGCAGTTTGGACTTGATGAGCCAAGCAGTCCAACTTTGCTGATTGTTCACCAAGAATAGCTTGGGCTGAGCTGGAATCCACCTAGATGTGTGTATCAGTGAGAAGATCATCTGCAAAAATTTGGTCAAAAGAGATACCTGCAAGATCAGAGAAATCAAAGGGGTTAGAAAATAAACACTCATCACCCTCAGTATTTTTAGCATAAGACTCTGATACATCAGCAGCCTTCTCCTCATTTTCAACTAATTCTTTTCTCCCTTCAATGTTAATGTCCTCACACAAAGGAACATGCCTCCTCTCCTCAAGGGTTTCCTGAAGTTCAGACTAGACTTCAAGAATAACCTGTCCTTCGTCACTTATTCCACCCTCATTTGGTGGTACACTCACTATCCTAGTGATAACAACCTCTCTTTCATCTACAGCTCCCTCTGGTTTTTCAACTATACTCTCCTTTTCAACTCCTTCACTTAAACCTGCAACATCTCCACCCTCAACAGGGTTCAAAGATGGCAGTTGTTGGGAGATCACAGTGCTTATATCAGCAGCCACTGAGTCATCCTGAATGATTAAGGGTTGGTCAGTGTCCAACTCTGCTGACACTGATGAGGCCTTAATCAAGCCAGCTTCTAAGGTAGGAGCCTCAACATCTGTAAGCTGTGCCTTGGGTTCAAAAGAACCTTCATTGGCAGATGCATCTTTGGCTGTGTTATCAGCTCTGGTCAACACTTCTGAAGATACAAAACCTTTTCTATGATAGGTCAAGAGAGGGGTTGAAAGAAGTTTGGTTTCAGGAGGGTTGGGATGAGAGGGTTTTGGGGGTTTGAAGGGTCATCATTGCCATCATCATCATTTGAGCTGCTATCAGGGTGTTTGATCCCTTTAGCCAGTCTCTCTTTCTCCCCAGCAATCTTGGTACCTACCAACTTTGCAAACACATCCTCATTAGTGAGGAATCTTGTCTTACTTACACCAGCAAAGTGTAGTAACCTGCTCTCCTCTGTCTGCCACCAATTTGCACCCTTATCATGGATGACTTGAGCAATCTCCATGATTGTCTTATCCTTGACTTATACTAAAGCTCTCAAGGCATGGAACTACTCTTGTAATCTGGGAAATTCAACAAGTTGTGGATACAAACTGTCCACAGTAGCTTTTGCTCCTCCCCTGAGCATACTTTCATAAGTATACTCCTCCTCATCCTCACTTGACTGAGGACTTTGGGTCATGGGGGAGTTGGCTCTGGGTTCAGGGGAATTGGCTTGAATAATGGCTTCAGGAAGGTTTAGCTCAGGAGGGTTGGCTTCAGAAGGGTTGGGTGCAACAATGGGTGCCTCAGTTGCTTTTGAGAGCAATGGATCTGAAGGGGCTTTGCTCAGGGGGGTTGGCTCTAGAAGCTTATGTTCTAAGGCTTTTGAGTACTTGAGCATTGATGAATCAAGTGGAGAAAGAAGTATTGATTCATCCACAACAATATCAACCAGCACATTCATTGGCCCTCTTTGTGTACTCCCTTCTGGAGAATATCTCTTGGTAAGGTTCAAGGGGGTGATGGGTTGGTTTTCAGGAGTTTTGTGGGTATTAGGGGAGTTGGGATCAGGGAGTTGGGTTTTAGGGATTTTGGATTAAGGGGTTCCATAACCAGAAGAGTTGGTTCTAGACTTAGATTTGGTTCTGCTCTCTGCTCTACTTTCCCTTAGAGCCACTTGGAGAGTCCTCTCCTCCTGAAGCTCCAAAATCTTGTCAGTGGGCTTGGCCCTTCTCTTGCTAGCCCTACTACTCCTACTTCCTTCCTCCTCAGGGACAACTTCCCTGACCCTCTTATCTCCCTTTTTTTTCTGCCTTACCTCATTGTATTTTTGTCTCAACTCTTTTGAATGATCAGAAGGAACTTGTACTCCCTCTTCAGCAACTTCATCAACCTCTGTTGATGCTCCTGAAGTTTCTTCTGAGGGTAGTTGAGACAACTTCTTTGTCTTGACAGCCCTGTCCTTAGTTCTTTTCTTCAATTTTGGCTTCTCCTCAACCTTTTCTTCAGCAGGTTTGGCCAGCTGCATCCTTCTTTGTTCAGTTTTCTTACTCAGCTTCCTGAACATTACTTTCTGGGCAGGGAGGGGTTTTGCAAATGTTTGCATCTCAATGTAGTGAGCAAACTTCTCAATCAATAGGTTTGCCCTTGTGCAATACCTCAACTTTCCTTCCAACACAACCTTGTTGTGAACCCTCACCTTGAACTTTGCCTTTTCCTTCATCATCTCATTCAGAATGAATGTTCTTCAATTAAACTTGATGTCCTTATCACTAGCATCAATTACTGCAGCCATGATTCTTATCCTTGGAGCACTTACTTGCTCCAAACTCCCAGTGTTACTCAACAAACTCTTGGTGATTACCTCAAACAGATTGAGGAATTTTGGCTTGAGTAGAGGAGATTGGCCCTGGAACAAGGAGCCATTCCTGGGCAATTTCTTGCTCATGGCCATTCCCATAAAACTCTGGATTCCTTCCTTCTGAAGGCAATCCAAAAGCTACTTCCACATCTTCTTCAGAGAACTTCACTCTGTGGAATCTCTCCTCTTCTTCTCCATCAGCTATGTATGACAACCTTGTTGCCACTTCACCATCTTCAGGTTTGCCTCTCCACTTGAGGAAGGCAAAGAACTCAGCCATGTAGTTCTCAAGACAAGAGCTGGGCTTCTCCTGCATAAACTTCTGGAGTCCAGCCCTTCTAAGCCATCTCAAGGTAGGAGTGATTTTAGGGTCCTCACTCTCAAATGAAAGGATTGGCTCAAATGTAAGATTATTTTTATGGCTTAGATAACCAAAATCAAGGTCTAGATCCTTGTTAGAGAAATCAACAATCATTTCAGGTCTTGCTTTAAGAGCCATTGATGAAACAGTAAGGTTTTTGAGAGAGTTTGAGAGGATGAAAGCTAGGGTTTCAAAAGAGTTTGAATGCATGGGAGAGAAATGAGCTTTGTGGGCTTCTTAAGACTTGTGAATATTCTAAAAGGAATGTATGTCAATGAGTAAGTGAGTCTTAAGGAAATTCAAAGGTTTACAAATGAGGAAATCCAGTTTGAACGGCCAAGATCGATTTCAGGGGAGTTGGCCAAACTTGATCCAACGGTTAATAACCAATGGAACAGTAGAAAACTGTTTTTATTCAAACGTGGGAAGGAGTTAATATTAGTTATTGGCTGGGGGGTTATCAAGGTAGATCATGTCTCGAATTGTTTAAAGCAAACAAGAGTTAAATCTTGCCATTTAATGCATTGAAAGTGACTTTTTGGGTAGGAGACAAATTGAATCCTTGAAAAGGTGATGGCTTGAAGAGGAATGAGACAGCCATCAAAATAGGCAATTATTACCCAAAATAGGTGCTTATCAGACCAAGATTTGGTTTGATAGCCAAGATAACTTATCTGACCCCACATGGACAAGTGTCCTGAAATGTTGTGGACAAGTGTCCTGAATTTCAATGGACAAGTGTCCTGAACAATTGAGGTCATCTTTTCTGAATTTCAGTAGACTTGACCAAGTCTGCTGAACATCACTTTCAGTTCCCCCTTGATTAATTAACTCCATTGGGCTTACTTGTCCACCTTCCCTGGATCAAGAAGTCCCAATTCTACTGATAATTCCAAGAATCTTTCTTCTGCAAGTGGCTTTGTCAAAATATCAGCCTTTTGATGATTAGTGTGGATTTTTACCAACTTAATGTCCTTCTTCTCCACATGGTCTCTGATGAAGTGATGTTTGATGTCCACATGTTTGCATCTTGTGTGAAAAATTGGATTCTGTGATATAGCAATGGCACTGTTGTTGTCACAGAATATTGGCACTTCAGTAGAGTTGACATTGTAATCTCTTAGTTTTTGTCTCAACCAAAGGATCTGAGCACAACAACTTCCAGCTGCAACATATTCAGCTTCAGTGGTGGAGGTAGCCACTGTGTTTTTCTTCTTGGAGAACCATGAAATGAGTTTGTTCCCCAAGAATTGACATGTCCCTGAAGTTTACTTTCTTGGAGAACCATGAAATGAGTTTGAGGCTCCAAAATGAGCATCTGAGTAGCCCGTTAGCTCAATGTTGTCATCAGCAGGGTACCAAAGGCCTAGATTTTCAGTGTCGACTTTGAGATATCTCAAGATCCTCTTAGCAGCCTCAAGATGGCTTTTTTTTTAGGATTTGCTTGAAATCTTGCACAAACACCTACTGCAAAGGTGATGTCAGGTCTGCTGGCAGTGAGATAGAGGAGTGAACCAATGATTCCTCTATATTCAATAGAGTTGGTTGAAACACCACTCTCATCTGGATCCATCTTCCAATTGGTGTTCATAGGGATCCTTACTGGCTTGCCGGTTGCACACCCAAATTTCTTGATCATTTCTCTGGTGTACTTTGCTTGGTTGATGAAGATTCCTTCTTTTGATTGCTTGACTTGAAGATCCAAGAAGAAGTTCATCATCCCCATCATTGACATCTCAAACTTGCTTTGCATGAGTTTTGAGAACTTCTCACACAGCATCTCATTGGGGGATCCAAATATGATGTCATCAACATATATTTGGACAAGCAAGATGTCATCTCCTTTAGAGATTCTGAAGAGAGTTCTGTCCACAATTCCTTTGAAAAATCCATGATCCAAGAGGAGTTGTGAATGTGTATCATACCATGCTCTTGGGGCTTGTTTGAGTCCATATAGAGCTTTCTTCAATCTGTAGACTTGGTTTCCAACCTCAAAACCAGGTGGTTGCTCTACATAAACTTCTTCCTTCAACACTCCATTCAGAAAGGCACTTTTGACATCCATCTGGTACACTTTGAACCTCTTGTGGGCTGCATAGGCTAGGAAGAGCCTTATTGCTTCTAGCCTTGCCACAGGTGCAAATGTTTCATCATAGTCAATGCCCTCTGATTGACAATAGCCCTTGGCCACCAATCTGGCCTTGTTTCTGACTATCACATCATTCTCATTCTTTTTGTTCTTGAACACCCACTTGGTTCCAATTACATCTTGATGTGAAGGTCTATCCACCAGCTCCCATACATCATTTCTGGTGAATTGGTTCAACTCTTCGTGCATTGCTGTGATCCAATTTGCATCTTGAAGTGCTTCCTCAATGTCACTTGGTTCCTGTTCTGATAGGAAACAACAAAATAAAGCACTTTCACCATGAAACCTTCTAGTCTTGACTCCAACACTTGGATCACCAAGTATCAGATCAGTAGGATAGTCAGATAATCATGTCCTTCTTTTTCTGATCCCTTCAGTAGAATTGTCCTCTACTAAGGTTGAGTCACTAGCATCATAAAATTCAGGAAAGTTTAATGCAGGATCTAATTCAGGATCATATTCAGGGGTGTTGTCCTCAATGTCAGGGACATTGGAATTTTCAACATTAATGTTTCCCCCTTAAATATTTAATCCATTAACTACCTCAGCAGAGCCTGCTTCTTCATTGGTAGTTGTTACCTGAGTGTGAACTGGGATTGGGTCATTCAGTTCACCATTTCCTTCAGTGGTGTTTGTTTCAGGAATGTTGCCTTCAGGATTGTTGTCCAGTGTGATGTTTTCAGGAGGGTTGGCTTGGATAACATCTATGAACACAGTGTCCTTGTCTATTAGGCTCAATCTGGTTGTTTTTTGTGTGATTTCTTCAGTATCTAGGTTCTTATTCCTAAACTCAGAAGTAGATTCATCAAACACAACATGAGGTGTTTCTTCCACAATAAGGGTTTTACAGTTGTAAACCCTGAAAGCTCTACTGATTTGGGAATATCCAAGAAATATCCCCTCATCAGCTTTGCTGTCAAAAGCTTTCAACTACTCTTTCCCATTGTTGTGAATGAAACACTTACAACCAAATATGTAAAAATAAGACACTTTGGGCAGTCTTCCTTTCCAAAGTTCATAAGGGGTTTTGCCTTGTCCCTTAGTGATCAAACATCTATTCTGAGTATAGCATGCAGTGTTTATAACTTCAGCCCAAAACCTCTTAGGTAAATTTGAATCAGCAATTAAGGTTCTAGCAGCTTCTTTCAAAGTTCTATTTCTTCTTTCTGCAACCCCATTCTACTGAGGGGTTCTAGCTGCTGAGGTTTCATGGGCAATTCCATTTTATGTGCAATACTCACTGATGTATGAATTTATGAACTCAGTGCCTTTGTCAGATCTTATTTTGATTATATTAAGGTTTTTCTCATTAGACAGTCTCTTTAACAGTTCAGGGAGTTTGACTTGAGTTTTCTTCTTATTAAGGAGAAATACTACCCATGTGAACCTAGAGAAGTCATCTACTACAACCAATGTGTATTTTCTACCATTTATGCTTGCAGGGGTAATTGGTCCAAATAAGTCCATGTGTAATAGTTCAAGTACCCTTTCAGTAGAGATGACTGGTTTTCCTTTGAATGAGGCTTTAATCTGTTTTCCTTCTTGGCATGGTTTACACACATGCTCTTTAATGAAAACATCATTAGGTAGACCTTTAACTAATGCATTTCTAGCAAGTTTGTTCATTGATTTAAAGTTCAGGTGGTTTAGCCTTTTATGCCATAACCGACTTTGTTCATTTGAGCTTTTGGTAATGAAACATGCAGCATCAGTAGACTTGTCCCAGTCAGCAAAATACACATTTCCTTTTCTAGTTCCAGTCAGTAGGGTTTGTTGAGTTCCATCTTTGATTAAGCATTTTCCACTTGAAAACTCAACATTAAAACCTTTATCACAAAACTGACTTATGCTTAAGAGATTATATTTGAGACCAACCACATAAGATACATTGGATACCTTGATATTACCAATTATCAAGATACCATAACCTTTTGTTGTTGCTTGTGAGCTGTCTCCAAATGTGACATTTGGGCCTTCCTTTCTAGTGAAATCAGTGAGGATATCTTTGTTTCCAGTCATGTGCCTTGAGCATCCACTGTCAAGGTACCATGCTGACCTTTTGTTCATACTCCTCAGCTTCTTGTGGCCCTTGGGTACCTGTAATTAGCAAGCTTTAGGTACCCTTTGAATTTTGGGTCCTGAGAGGTTAGCTGTACCTTTAGGAACCCAAACCTGCCTAATTACCCTGATTGATTCAAGGTGGCTAAGTTGTTTTCCTTTAGCATCAACATACACTGGCTTTCCCTTAAATGCCTTTGGAAAAGTGTGTGTGAAAGTGTTGACTCTATAAGTTTCAAGAGAGTTGTCAAATCTCCTGAACTTATGAGTTCTTTGTGCTACTTGAGGAAATCTTCGAGGAAAAGCATATTTATGACCATTACCCTTTGGCATGGAGGGTTTTGGTTGTCTCATTTTATTCTGCCTTTGAGGATGGTTGACCATAGGTCTGTTCAGCTGAGGTTTCCTCAGGGGAGTTGGCCTAGGCTGAACATACCTTGGACAACCTCTCTGAATGTTGTTCAGATTAGTTACCCTTCTATTGGGCCTACTCCGCTGAACCCCATTCCTCTTGTGTTCAGGGACTTTGGCCTTTTCCTTAGGTTTGGGCCTAGTCTTCTGAATCACTTGAGTGGGCACCTCATGCATTTTTCCCTTTCCTTTGTTTAGTGGCTGAGTTATTTCATTTTCAGCTTGTTGTGCCACTGATTTAACAAAGATTTTCTTAGTGTTACTTGTAGAAGCAACACTAAGACAAGGTGAAGATTCAAATGGATTAAATCCCAATCCACTTCTTTGAGCCATAGGTCTTTGGTAACTTTGAATTTCCTCTATTGCTCTAGAGGATTTGTTCAAAGCAGACATCTTTGATTTCAGGCTCTCTTCACTTGATTTAAGAATATCATACTCATTTGAGAGGTTTTCAAATTTTTCTTGAAGAATTTTAAGTTCAAAGTCTTTCCTCTTCTGAGTAAGTAATTGTTCATCAATCTGCTTTTGTTGGTCAACTATCCTGAGAGAGGCTTCATCAAGTTCTCTCAAGATTTGTTGATACAACTTAGTAGACTTGACATCAACTACCGAATCAGAAGGTTTTGCAAGTTCAATTGACAACCTTTCATTTTCTCTCACACAGTTGTCATGATATTCTTGTAACCTAGTGAAATTTTCCATTAACTTTCCAAAAGAAAGTTTCAGGTTGACTTCACTAGTATTCTGTGAAAGAAATGATGGTGAGCTAGAAGTAGAGGATACCTCATCATCCTCTATGGCCATGTTGCATACATCGTCTTCATCACTGTTTGAGAACAGTCCATCATCAGAAGAGTTGAAGCTTTCAGCAGTATCAGATTCATCACCAGCCATCATGGCTTTCCTATTGGTGAATTTTCTGTCTCTCTTTGCTTGCCTCTCCTTTCTCTCCTTTGAGCTGAGTTCATGATTCGGGTGGAATTTACACATTTTTGATGCACATATGAAGCTCATTTTGATTGTGATTTCATTGATTTATTGGTCGATTATGGATGTTTTTGTCAAAATAAGAGAAAGGTGGTGTTTTGTCGTTTTTTTAGGAAAAATGACTATTTTGGAAGGTAAAAATACATACGTAATTTTCAGTGAAGTCAACGAAGGAAGAAATCGAGTTCATGGGTAAAACGAGTCAAATTTATTCAAAGAAATAATTTGGGCCAATATGTAGCTTGAGGCCCAAGCCAGTGACCGAGAGAAGAAAAGGAAATTTGAAGAAAAAGGAAAGAGAGAAGATTTGGAAATTGAAGAGAGAAAAGAAAATTATATTTTTGGAAATAATTTTTTCTAGAAGTTTTAGCCCTAATTTTCAATTTATAAATAAACCCTCTAGTCATACTTTGAGGGGGAGAGAAAAAGAAGAAAAAGAAGAAGAGGAAGGAGGGAGGCATACGTTTGGAGAATCCGCTCACGAGGAGAACACCATCCATTAGACTAAGCTTTCTATTTCTCTCTCTTTTTATTTAGTTATTTCATTTGGTTTTGTTAATCTGATTATGTTGTTGATTGGCTAGAACACTTTTGGTTCTAGGGCTTTGTAAATATTTGGATTGAAGTTTATGAACTAATTTCTTGCTTTAATTGGTGTTTGTCTCTTATTTATATGCTTAATTCTTCTTTGGAAGCATGTTGTTATTGGCCATGATGATTTGCTTAATTCATTGTTAATTGGGGTAATATCGAGAGATTTATTCCATTAACCGTATGCAAGCATGCAACCCGGTATTATTTTGATCTCGAGAGAGGATTAATTATCGAAGAGGGAATTGAATGATCTTTGGGGCTATTTTGGGTGGTGTGATATCTGTAATGTAGAAATACGAACTTATGTTGCATGCTCCTTTGGATTAGTTGTATCGAGAGATTGATTATTTCTTCTTTTGTGATCAACCCTATATGAAGACAACCTTAATGGCCATTTGAACGAGTACAATTCATAAACGAATATCTAAATGTTGCAAATGCCTTGGAACCCACCCTCTCATATTTGAGTTTTCATTCGTTTTACTTTCGTTTTCTTGGTTTGCATGTTAGTTGATCGATTCTACATTACTCTTTATTACTTATTTGTGACAATTTGGTAGGTAATTGTTGGTCCCAAAGTTGAGTTAATAACGAGTAAGCTAGTGAAAATGTCTAGAGGGGGGTGAATAGACTTTTCAAAATTCTTTCGAAATATCAAAGTACAATATGCGGAATACGAAATTATCAATGAGCCCAATTCAAGATTATACTCAACTTATTTTCAAGAACTCTGTTCTATACTCAACTAGTCTAGATCAGTTATGTAGTTAAACCAATTAAGCAATAAAAACAGTAAAGTAAATCAAACACAGGATTTATAGTGGTTCGACAACTTGTCTACATCCACTCTCACAAACCCAGTTGTGATGTTTCCACTAAACTCTTCCAATCGAGTACAAGTGTATGTTCCTGTCTTTAAAGTCCCAAGAAGAAGACTTAGATCTTCAACAGACTATACCTCCAGATATGTCTACGATCTTACTAGAAATTTTACAAGTATCTAGCACCTTGAAAATAACAAACAAAAAAAACTTAAAAACTTCTCTGTTCTTCAGTAGTAGCCTTCTTGATTCTTCACTTGTCTTTCTGGCTATCTTTCTGAACTTCAAACAACTCTGAGAGTAAACTTCAATTGAATCTTCAATATCGTTTGTAAGTAGTAATTCTTCAGTATCTCCAGTAATCAGTAGTCTTTTACCAATGAATACCTTGGGGTATTTATAGACTTTGATTTTCAAGAACTTAGTAAGTTGTAACCAACTTTTCTTGATAACTACCTTCAACTGAATTTTCTTATCAATCCGCGCGTTTCTGTTATGAATTAGTTATTCCATAACTAACTTCTATATCTTTATCTCTTCACGCGTATTTGTAACTAACTTCTAGTTGACTTGTCTTGTGTAGTCTTCTTACCTTGAGTAGTAGACTGGTCTTCTCTTCTTGTGCAGTAGACTTCTAATAGACCTAATCTAATCCTATCATCTAACCTAACAAGACTATTACATTACTTTAAGCTTTTATAATATAAGCTTAGTCAACTTATAAACTATACAATAAATCTATCTATTACATATAGAAATCATGAGCTCTATACAACATTTAAATAGCTCAGTAACAAACTATCATATATATGAAGTACTTATAAATCGTACTTATCTTTTGAATACTTTTTCTTTTAAACTGTACTTGTCTTTTGAATTATACTGATCTGTACAAGATGACTCCTAACTTAACTAGACTAGATTAGTCAACACTTAGAAAATATTCAAGTCTTCTTTTTGGCTTATCAAAACTTTATCTTTTATCTTTTATTCATCATTTAGGACTTGTTCTAGGATTCATATCCCAACAATTTCCCCCTTTTTGATGAAGCCAAAACTACTTGAATCTTTTCTCATAAGTAGACTAGTTAAGTAGTTATCTTGTCTTTAAACATCAAAATAATACTTTATCTTTTTCATTCATTCAGAAGTAGATCAGTAGAGATTACAAATACTTCTAAAAACAAAATATCAGAGCAAATATCAATTAATCAAACAAAACTAATCTGAAAGATTACCTCCTTCTGGGTTAGGAACACAGAATGCATCGAGGAGTCTCTTGTGAATTAGACTGATCTGATCTTCATCTTCAATCTTCTCCTTATCTAGCAGCTCTTCTTCAAACTTTTTTATTTGATTAACATCAACTCTCTTTCCTGAGCTTGTCATAGGAGTCTTCCATCTTGGAAAGGTCGGTATCAAGATATTGAAGTTTGCAGCAGCAGATATTCTCATAACCAAATTCCAAAGCAATTTGTTTTGTCCTTCCATGAATCTGTCAAACATGACATACAACTCATCTGGACTTTCAGAGTCTCCATACTTTCGAACAATCCAATGATCAAGTTCCCACTGCCTCTTCACTTTAAGCCATTCCTGTCGATGCTCTTTGTCAATGAAGTAGTCAATGAACTGATCTTCCATTTCTTCTTCATTCACCTTCAGCTTTTGCAGTCTTTCAATATGTTTCTCTATTTTCTTCTTGCTTGCATAATGACTTTCATCATTAGGATCAATAATCTTTTGCTTCTTCTCAACTGTAGCAGCAGTAGGTTCTTCAATACTCAGTTTCCTCTTCACTCTTCTAGTTTGAATTTCAGTTTCTGGAGATGCAATCTTCTTACCTTTCTCCAGTCTTTTAAGTTCATCAGCTTCATCTTGCTCTAGCTCTGCCGTTTTTACTAGCCTCCTTTTTGGCTTCCTTAGCTCTTGCATAATAGTAGCAGCATCCTTTTCTTCTGGTTCAGCACTCAGCTTAGATAAGCTGACCTGCCCTGCTCTACTTGCTTCTTCCCCCTTTTTGGCTTCATCATGAACCGTAAGAGTAAACAGACTAGTAAAGCGAGTCATCTCTTCCTTTAGTGCATCCTTCATAGCTTCAGTAGCTAGCTCTATCTGCCTTTGATGTGTGTGATCCCGACTCATCTTGTCTAGGCGATCACCAGCAGCTTCTAACTTCTGTGAAGTAATGACCAACTCATCTGTGAAATGAGTAGCTGACTGACGTAGTAGAGTGTTTTGATTTGATAATTCAGAGAGAATGGCTTGAGACTTCACCAACTGAGCTTGTGCTTCTCTCCTTTGCTCATCAGCTATCTCAATCTTCACACGATATAAGCGTTCCATCTTGCTGGATTCTTCAGCCAATGATCTAGCAAATGAAATAGACCTCTTCTCAGAAATTTCAACTTGGTTCTGCAAAAATCTTCCAACTTCTGCAGTCAGCTCTGTTCGGAAAGTAGAATCCATCTTGTTGACTTCTTCAACAAATAAATCTCTGGAACCATCAACGAGTGATTTGTTCTGCTCTAGCAACACATCCTTCATTTTTTATTGCAAAAACTCGTCTATTGCGGAATGAACCACATCTTTCAAGTCTGACTTCAATTCTGTAAGATATCCTTCAGAAAAACCATGAGTAGATGACTGAGCTTCAGTAACACCCTTTTCTTGAACTTTCTCAACAAGTTCATCTTCTGTAAACATTTCAGCATCCATGAACTCATCATCTTCTACTCCAAAATCAAAAGTATCAGCATCAGAGTTTGCAGACTCATCTTCTGACTGATCTGAAGTTTGAACTCCAGCTTCAACAGTTACAGTTCTCAACTCCTCTTCCAGGAGATCAGTCTGAGTTCCAATATCAGATGAAAACTCTTCAACCAGAATTCCATCAAGAATTTTCAATAGCCTCTTTACAAGATCAACTAAGGCTCTCGGCGGAAATAATTCTGAATGATCCTTTACACCACTATGCTCCTTTTGTTCCATTTCCCAATCCAAAAAATTTGAGATTCCTCCCATTCCTTGAATAACTTCGAACAGATCATCAGTGGAGGACTTCTTAAGAGCAAACCAGGTGCATATCCTTACAAGAATTTCAAACTGTTCGGACTCATAGTCGACTTCGACAGTTGAGAGTGTCCTCTTCAGATTTCTGGTCATTCGGGATCGAATACGCTTCTCTCTCAAGCACATAGGATAATAGACTAAGGAATTAAATCTAACAGCAGACGGGTCCTGAGTAGATGGGGTCTCTAACTCAGCTGTTGCAGTGGCAACTGGCGTCTTGTCTGCAGTAGATGGGTTGAGGGGTTCACCATATTCTGGTGAGGGAGAGGGTGTGAAAGCACTGGTTTCAACGGGCTTTGATATGGCTTGGTTTGGTATGACAACTGTAGGAGTATCAGTTGTATCTATTTTAGGAGTGTTTTCAGGTAGGCTGACCCTCAGCGGATATGCCGGCAGCACTTGCGAGGTTGTGGGAATGGGTTTAGGCCTAGATCGACGTGATCGTGCCTTGGTTCGAATAGAAGTAGACGGGAGAGAGAGAGGAATTGAAACAGATTGAGTAGAAGTACCAACCTGTGTACTCAACTCGACTGGTCGAGTAGGCGAGTCAACTCGTACTAGAGTGTACATCTCGGGAATTTGTTCACGCAACTCCTTCTCTTGTTGCGACTCACCATCTGACTGAGTCTTTTCTGAGTCATCTGCACTGGACTCTCCTTTTTCAACCTCTTCCGATTCTTCATCATTAGACTCGTCTTCTGAAGAACTAGATGACCCACCATATGGCATCACATCCATCGGATTTACCTCAACTTGCCTAGGAGCAGATGGCCTAGCAGCAGCTTGCTTCCTTATGGCTTCCTTCTTCAAATAAAACTTCAACGGATGAAACGGTTTCCCTTTACTCCACTCTGTCTTGTTTGGCATCAACAAAGGAAGAAGAATGCTTAACTTGTTTCCAAATCCAACAACATTTGTCACCACCCAATTTCTAGTGTCAGTATCAACGCGAACACTTTTCTCAAAGTACATCATTCGGTCTGCGATCAGCTTAAACCAGTTTCCTTCCGTAATTCCATCAAAAATAGCAGCCATTACCCTTGCTTTAACAAGAGTAACAGAATCATGCGAACCAGTGGCACATAGCAGAATTTTGCTGGCTATGTCCAGTAAAGTGCGATACTTCTCCAGAAGATCCACCTTCTTAACTGCGGGGAGTTTGCCATCCGGTTTTAACCTCAATTTCCTTCCACAAAAAATACCTAGATATCTTGCTTCTTGACCAGCAGCGTAATTTTCCACATCAATAGTTCCAACAGGCAACCTCAGATGTTCAAACAATGCTTCTCGAGTGATTTCCACCCGATTTCGTCCAAGAAATGATTCAATCATATCTCCTTGTCTAGTGGCGTTGGCATAGAATTCTAGGACCTCTTCCTCCAAGACGACTTGAGGAAAAGCCTCCAAATAGGGTTTTAAGCCACATCGACTGCATTTGGTTAAGATCTCCAAATTTCCATCAGTATGCTTCCCTTTGAAGAACACCGAAGGTTCAACATGCACTTTATTTTCAGATATGTATCTGCCGAGATCGAACCTTGCTTCCATGTTAGTCCTTATATCAAAAATAGAGATGATTGTCATAGTGATAGTTTGAGTAATAATCAAATATTGAGAATCACAAGTAATCAAGAATCACAAGTAATCAAGAATCACAAGTAATCGAGAAGGTTGAGTTACAGAAGTAAGAGATCGTGAGATGAGTAGTGTGTAAGTGTTGAGTTTCGTTAACACTTGAATATTTGAATCAATGGTGAGGATTGAAACCAAATGATCCAACGGTTGGGACTCTTGGTATTCAGTTACGGAATCGAGACAATAATGTGTTTTGATATTGTATTATTTGGAATCCACCTTTCCTATTGGTTCAAAGAAGAGTGAACTTATCTGTCCTAAAATAATAGAATTTGGCGCGAACTGGGTGTATATACCTTATTAAAATATGAGTGTATAAATCGAGTTCTAGGGTTTTCCAAAAAAAAATATCAAAATACTATAATATCCATAGTTTCCATTTTGTTAAATACTTAGAGTATTTCAGGTTTTAAGTGAGCACTTATCTTGTCTGTTCGAGTCTATTCAGAACAGGCGAGTAAACTGAAGCACACAAGACGAGTTCCCCCTTCAACTATGCTTGTATTCTTTGGATATGCACACTTCTACAAAACCTGTCCTTTCTTGTGCGACAGATTAAATGTACAGGTAGAAGGATAGAATAATTAGAATGAATATCAATCTAAATCAATGGTCAAGGATCAAACACGATGACTATCAACACACTTAAGAGTCAACATAAGGTTATTTAAGAAATCATAGATTCCCCCTTAAATGTTTATTCCCTTAGTATTACCCTCAGCTTTACCAGCTTCCTCATCGGGTTGGATGGTCAGCTTGTCTGACCTTGTTTACCTGTCTGTTGAGTGAGTAGACGAGTGCTCTGTGCTTTTTGTAGTAACTTGTCTATTTCTCCTTTCTTCTTAGGATTGTACCTGTCTGGTTAGTACATTGCTATATACTAGTAGGATCAAGATCAATAAGTCCTAGACTGATGCATAATTCATGAAATCGAGCCTCAGCTAATGGTTTTGTGAAAATATCAGCTCTTTGAAAATCAGTATGAATCTTTTCCATGCGAATATCCTTCTTTTCTACATGATCACGTATGAAATGGTGTTTCACATCAACATGCTTACAACGTGTGTGCAGAACAGGATTTTGTGTAATGGCAATGGCACTATTACTATCACAGAATATAGGAACATTTGATTCACAAATATTATAATCTCTAAGCTGTTGAGTAAGCCATAATAATTGACTACAGCAACTACCAGCAGCCATATACTCGGCTTCAGTAGTAGAGGTAGCAACACTTGTCTGCTTTTTCGAAAACCATGAAATGAGTTTTGTGCCTAAGAATTGACAAGAACCAGATGTAGATTTCCTATCTATTCTACAACCACCAAAATCAGAATCAGAATAGCCACTTAGAGATAAATCATCATTTGAAGGATACCATATACCACGATTGATGGTTCCTTTCAAATATTTCAAAATCCTTTTAGTGGTTTCCATATGACTCTCTTTTGGATTAGCTTGAAAGCGAGCACATACACCAACGGAAAATGCAATATCAGGTCTGCTAGCAGTCAAGTACAGTAATGAACCAATTAGACCACGATAATGAGTTTGATTAGTACACTTACCTTGTTCGTCTGGGTCCATTCTGTATGTAGGTAGCATAGGTACGCCAGCAGACTTGCATGTCTTAATACCATACTTGTCTAGAAGATTTCTAGTATATTTTGCTTGATTTATGAAAATCCCTTCAGGGGTCTGTTTTACTTGAAGTCCAAGAAAGTAATTCATTTCACCCATCATAGACATCTCAAATTTACTTTGCATGAGTGTTGAGAAACTTTCACTCAGCTCTTTGTTAGGTGAACCAAAAATGATGTCATCTACGTAAATTTGGACGAGTAAAATGTCTTTCCCTTCTTGTCTTCTAAACAAGGTTCTGTCTACCTTGCCTTTAGTAAAACCATTTTCTAATAGAAATTGAGAAAGAGTATCGTACCAGGCTCTTGGAGCTTGCTTTAGTCCATATAAGGCCTTCTTTAATTTGTATACCTGATTACCTTTGACTTCGAAACGTGGGGGTTGTTCAACATATACTTCTTCCACAAGAATACCGTTAAGAAATGCACTTTTAACATCCATTTGATATACAGTAAATTTCATGTAAGCAGCATATGCAAGAAACAATCGAATGGCTTCTAGTCTAGCAACAGGAGCATAAGTTTCATCATAATCTATGCCTTCAGCTTGTGAGTAGCCTTGGGCGACTAGTCTAGCCTTATTACGAACAACTACATCATTCTCATCTTTCTTATTCTTGAAAATCCATCTGGTGCCAACTACATTATGATGTTTTGGTCTATCAACAAGTTCCCAGACGTCGTTTCGAACAAACTGATTCAACTCGTCTTGCATAGCAATGATCCAATTACTATCAGCCAATGCCTCATTAATGGTTTTTGGCTCGATAGATGAGAGGAAACAACACCAGCAAAACAGAGATGGACTAGATTGTTCTTGCGACTCAAAGAGTTGTCGTCTAGTCTTAACACCAACAGTAGAGTCACCAATAATATTTTCAGTATTATGTGCTGATTTCCATGTATTTCTATTCTTAACAAAAATACTATCATCTATATCATGTACAGCATCATGCATGTCAACATCATTATCATCAGAATATTTAATAGGAGTAGACGAGTCGACTAGTTTAGGCATGTCAACTGGTCTAGTAGAGTTACCTTGAGCACTCACCTTCTTCTGGTCGTCTGACTCGAGAGCTTTTATAAATGGATTGTAAGCTTGAACGGATTCATATACCTCTGAGTCTTTGTCAGATTCGACAGTTAGCTCAGTAGCTTTCTCACTGATCTTGTTGGTAGACGAGTCCTGTTGAGATTCTTCGAAAACCACATGTGGTGTTTCTTCCACACAAAGGGTTGAGTAGTTGAATACTCTAAATGCTTTGCTAGTCGAGGAGTATCCTAAGAATATTCCCTCGTCTGCTTTAGCATCGAATGCATTCAACTTGCTTTTCCCATTGTTATGGATGAAACACTTGCATCCAAATATATGAAAATATGAAACTCTGGGTTTTCTACCTTTCCATACCTCATAGGGCGTCTTACCTAGTGCTTTATTGATAGCACTTCTATTTTGTGAGTGGCATGCAGTGTTGATAGCTTCTGCCCAAAATTTCTGAGGCGTATTATACTCTGTCAGCATGGTCCTGCAGGCCTCCTTAAGAGTTCTGTTCCTTCGTTCTGCTACTCCATTTTGCTGTGGTGTCCTAGCTGCACTAGTAAGGTGCTGGATGCCACGCTTAGAACAAAATTCTTTAATATAGCAGTTAATGAATTCAGTACCCTTGTCACTACGGATCTTGACAATTGACTGATTCTTCTCAACCTGTAACTTCTTCAATAGATCAGGCAAAAGTGTTTGTGTATCACTCTTCTTGTATAAGAAGACTACCCAAGTGAACTTGGAATAGTCGTCTACCACAACAAGTGTGTACCTTCTACCGTTCAAAGTTGGAGGAGTTATTGGGCCATGTAAGTCCATATGTAGAAGTTCAAGAACTCTACTGGTTGAGAGGGATGGAATAGATTTAAAAGAACCCTTTACCTGTTTACCTTTTTGACAGGACGTGCATACATGTGACTTATAGTAGACTTCATTGGGAATACCTTCCACAAGGTAGTCTCTGGCTATCTTATTAAGAACCTTAAAGTTTAGATGACAAAGGCGTCTATGCCAGAGCCAGCCAAGTTCTTTAGGATTCTTAGTAAGTAGACAGGTGTCCCTCGGACAACTGTTCCAGTTCACTATGTACACACTTCCTTGTCTAATGCCGACTAGTAGGACTGTGTGTGTTTTTTTGTCGATGATTTCACATTTCTGACTCTTGAACTGCACCTTGTATCCACGATCACAAAATTGTGAAACAGAGAGTAAATTGTATTTCTAGCCTTCAACATAAGAAACGTCTTGAATTTCTATGTCACCATTCCGAATGTAACCAAATCCTTTAGTAACAGCAATGGAGCTATCACCAAATATCACTTTTGGTCCTTCTTGCTCACGATAGCTTGATAAGAGAGTCTTAGTACCAGTCATGTGGTGCGAACAGCCACTGTCTATGTACCAAGTTTCTCCTGTTGATCCACCTTTCTTGTATAGATCGAGTCGACCCTGCAATAGATGATAATACATAATTTAGGTACCCTCCTTGTTTATTGGGGTCCTTGGGGGTTAGTCGAGTTCAATGGAATCCAAATATACATTGGAGTCCTGAACAAGTTTGATCTTCTAAGCTTTCGACCATATTTGTTGCAAAATAAGACCTTGTTGTCCTTATCTGGCCTATCAGTCGAGTTCGGGTCTACTCTTTGGAGATAGCCTTTTGACTTAATCTCTACTTGAGCAGGCACTTGTCTATGATAGTCAGGGTAAGGTTTATATGCATTAGGTCCATACGGTTTATAGACATGTTTAGGTCTTTCTTCTACTTTGATATCATATGACAAAGGTGGAGGATATAGAACAGGTTGTGTACGATATTTTGGACCTTCCTGTCTAGGTCTAGACGAGTAGAGTTGAGACTGCCTTATGAAAGGAGGTCTAGATTCTTGTCGTCTAGTCTGTACTTGTCTAGTACTAGTCTCCTCAGGATACCAGTCCTCGTATCTGACCTGATTTGGTCGTCCACGATTCCTAGTCCTTTGAAGATTAGTTCTAGGTTGAACAGGCTTGTTGTTACCATTCCTTTTACCTCCCTTGGTAATTGGAATGTTAACTCGAGCTTGTCTTGGTACAGTACCTTTTGATGGAGTGTCAATATCGTATATCATTGGTTCTTTTCCTTTATCATTAGTCAAAGAGCTTGAGATGAAAATAGTAGGGTTCTTAGGAACTTGAGTAGACGAGCTGGGTGTCTCAGCACCTATGCCTGTCTTGTCAGCAGGAGCCCTATACCTATCTGACAATTCAAGGTTAACCTTGGATGAGTTAACCAGGTCAGTAAGTTTAAGGTCTAATGTGACAACCTCGGTTTCTAAGAACTTATTACGTTCTTCAAGCTTTTTGAGCTTGCTTTGTAAGACATTGAATTCATGTTTCTCAGTCGCATGTGTCTTAAGTAGGTCTTGATACAACTTGTCTGTCAATGCACACTTGTCTTTGAGTTGTCGCAACTCTTCTTGCAAGCGTTCATTTATGACTGTTATATTAGGATCTACTTTAGACTGAGCTTCCTTAAGATCGATGATTTCTTATCTTAAGATGATGTTTTCGTCACTGACTTCGATGAATGCCTTGTTGACAAGTAGGAGGTCGTCTTCAACTGCACTAGTAGAGTGCTGAAGACTACTCCCTACTTGGCTACTGGCAGTGTCACTTTCATCAGAATCTGATTCATCACATGATTGAAAGGAAGTAACAGAAGATACCTCTTGGTCGATTTTAGCCATGAAGCATAGACCATCATCAACTATGAATGCTTCATCGTGATCTGGTTCAGACGGGTAGCTAGATGAGGATGATGGCAACTCGTCTGAGTCGGAGTCAGAGTCATTATTGGCCATCATTGCCTTTTTACCACGGTTGTATCTTCTTTCCCTTCGTGCTTTGCGTTCTTCTCGATCATTAGTACTCAGGTCTGGACATTCATATATGTAGTGACCTGGTTTCTCACAGTTATAGCACACAAGATCATTAGTAGCCTTTTTAATAGGAGAGTTGTTCCTTCGTTTATCACGTCTATCAGAACGAGTAATCTTCCTACTATCAGACTCTCTATCTTGTCTGTTACCTTTCGAGACTTCGTCTCTCCTTTCGGACGAGTTTCGGTCTCGTCTGGTCTCAGACGAGTTCTTAGAAGCAGACCCTCTATGTTCTCTATAGAACTTCTTATATCTTCCGAAACGTTTATTCAGCCTATCAAACTTTCTAACCATGAGGCTTACCTGATCCTTCAGAATAAGATCAGTATCTAACTCGTCTTTCACAGAAGCAGACCTAGTCTTAGTTTTAGACCTGTCTATCTTAGACGAACTAGCCTTAAACGCAACGTTCTTAGATACAGCATGTTCTCTGTCACTACTTACTATGGGTTCATCTTCGTCTAGATCAAACTCATGAGCCTTTAGAGTTTGAAACATAGTCTCTGCTGTCCATACGTCTATATCTTGGGTATTCTTAACAAGCATTTTTACCATCTTCCATCGACTATCAAGGCTTTTTAGAATCCTAAGATTGATTTCACGTGGAGTATAAGTTTTACCAAGGACTTCCAAGTCATTCATGATTTTGGTAAAACGAGTATCCAACTGGTCTATTGTTTCACCAGCTTTCATATGAAATGATTCGAATCTTTGGACAGCAGTGGAAAGCTTGCTTTCTTTGATTAGGGATGTCCCTTCACAAATGATAGCTAAGCGATCCCACATTTCTTTGGCAGTTTTACATTTTAACACTTTTCCCAGATACTCATTAGGAAGAGTGTGTAAGATGTAATTCTTGGCCAAGCTATCCAAATTATTCTGTCTCATTTCTTCAGAGGTAAGTTCTGACCTTGGTTTCTTGACGAGAGTACCCACTGGTTGATTTGGATCAAGGGCAGCAGTGTTGGGGATCATGGTCACAATTGGACCTTCAGTAACGACGGAGATCATTAAGTCGTGAGTGGAGCTGAAGATGGCTTCCATCCTTAGCTTCCAGTAATCGTAGTCTTGTACCTGGAACTTAGGTAGTTTGTTAGCGCTGATCTCAAGAGACATGATTTCAAGAAATAAGTGCTAAGTAGAGTTATGATCAAGAACAACAGACAAGTCAGGAACAGGGAGCACGAAACACAGATGAAACAAGAATATGATCAAGAACACGTATACAAAAACAGTCAAGTACCAAGACTTCACCCTAAGTCTTGAGTCGGTTATCAAGAAACAGCAGTTCGTAAACTACTGCTCTGATACCACTTGTTGGTCCCAAAGTTGAGTTAATAACGAGTAAGCTAGTGAAAATGTCTAGAGGGGGGTGAATAGACTTTTCAAAATTCTTTCGAAATATCAAAGTACAATATGCGGAATACGAAATTATCAATGAGCCCAATTCAAGATTATACTCAACTTATTTTCAAGAACTCTGTTCTATACTCAACTAGTCTAGATCAGTTATGTAGTTAAACCAATTAAGCAATAAAAACAGTAAAGTAAATCAAACACAGGATTTATAGTGGTTCGACAACTTGTCTACATCCACTCTCACAAACCCAGTTGTGATGTTTCCACTAAACTCTTCCAATCGAGTACAAGTGTATGTTCCTGTCTTTAAAGTCCCAAGAAGAAGACTTAGATCTTCAACAGACTATACCTCCAGATATGTCTACGATCTTACTAGAAATTTTACAAGTATCTAGCACCTTGAAAATAACAAACAAAAAAAACTTAAAACTTCTCTGTTCTTCAGTAGTAGCCTTCTTGATTCTTCACTTGTCTTTCTGGCTATCTTTCTGAACTTCAAACAACTCTGAGAGTAAACTTCAATTGAATCTTCAATATCGTTTGTAAGTAGTAATTCTTCAGTATCTCCAGTAATCAGTAGTCTTTTACCAATGAATACCTTGGGGTATTTATAGACTTTGATTTTCAAGAACTTAGTAAGTTGTAACCAACTTTTCTTGATAACTACCTTCAACTGAATTTTCTTATCAATCCGCGCGTTTCTGTTATGAATTAGTTATTCCATAACTAACTTCTATATCTTTATCTCTTCACGCGTATTTGTAACTAACTTCTAGTTGACTTGTCTTGTGTAGTCTTCTTACCTTGAGTAGTAGACTGGTCTTCTCTTCTTGTGCAGTAGACTTCTAATAGACCTAATCTAATCCTATCATCTAACCTAACAAGACTATTACATTACTTTAAGCTTTTATAATATAAGCTTAGTCAACTTATAAACTATACAATGAATCTATCTATTACATATAGAAATCATGAGCTCTATACAACATTTAAATAGCTCAGTAACAAACTATCATATATATGAAGTACTTATAAATCGTACTTATCTTTTGAATACTTTTTCTTTTAAACTGTACTTGTCTTTTGAATTCTACTGATCTGTACAAGATGACTCCTAACTTAACTAGACTAGATTAGTCAACACTTAGAAAATATTCAAGTCTTCTTTTTGGCTTATCAAAACTTTATCTTTTATCTTTTATTCATCATTTAGGACTTGTTCTAGGATTCATATCCCAACAGTAATCTTAGGGTAATTCACCACATTCATTTTAATCGATCGCGTCTAAATAGAATTCCATTAACAAAATACACTTTTACGCTATACCTTCTCGTGGGATCGACCTCGTACTTACTTCTCTACGATAGACATCGTATACTTGCGGTCGTATATTTTAGTGTTGTAGAATACGTGAATCAAGTTTATGGCGCCGTTGCCGGGGAGGTTTTTGTAGTCCTAGAGTGTAGGTTGATACAATTTTAGTTTAGACATTTTAATTGCTTTCCTTATTTGCAAAAATCCAAAAATATTTGTGTGTTTTACTTTGATTCCACTTGCAATTCTCACTTTCTCTTGAACTTTTGTCTAGACATGGCCTATGATCACCCGATCTAGAAGGAACCAATAAGAAGTGTTGCCTTTAGACCCGGAGATTGAAGCCAATTGTCGTAGAAGGAACGCCGAAAGGAGAAGAATTGAGTTAGAAGCTATGAATAGAAGAGAGAATCTGATCGTAGAGGAGGTTGAGGAGGAAGTTGAGAATTAAGGGGTAAACGGAGTTGAGAAGCCGAATGGAAATGGTGGTAACCGACCACAAGGGGTTCTAAGAGATAACCTTCACCGGAGGGTTGGAGAGAATGTTAATGTGGAAGGAGATAGAAGGCCAAGGGAGAATGAGGAACATGGGCATCAAAGAGTTTTGAGAGATCACTTTCGCCCCATTCCAAGGCCATACGGAGGAGCGGGAAGGGAACCCGTAGAAGCTCACAACTTTGAGCTCAAGCCGGCATTGATAGTCATGGTCCAAAACAACCAATTCGGTGGGCTTTCCAAAGAAGATCCCAACCTCCACCTATCTCAATTTCTCGAGATAAGTGGGACGGTTAAGATTAACCGTGTTCCTCAAGATTACATTCGATTGCAACTTTTCCCCTTCTCACTCTGTGATCTTGCAAAACAATGGTACATATCCCTTGATCTAAGGACCATTGAGGATTGGAATGATTTGGTCGATGCATTTCTAATGAAGTATTTCCCTCCAAGCAAGACCATCAAAATCCGAGGGGAAATATCTTCATTCATGCAAGATGATGATGAGTCTCTAGCCGAAGCATGGGAACGGTTCAAGGACTTGATTAGAAGTTGCCCACAACATGGTTTTTCACGAGACCAAATTATTTGCTACTTCTACAACGGAATGGACCACCGAACGAGAGGAATGGTAGATGCTTCAGCGGGTGGAGGATCGTTATTGGGGAAGACAACGGAGGAAGGTTACATTCTCTTGGAAGAGATGGCAAAGAATAGACATCAATGGCCATCCGAAAGAAGACAAAACCGAAGAGTTGCTTCAACTCAAGATTTGGAGGAGAATGTTAAACTATCCAACAAGGTGGACAAGTTGATATCTCTAATGACGGCTAAAGCTTTAGTGGGATCAAGTGATGAGCAATACGAAGAGGCCCACTACATGAACAATCAAAGAGATAGACATTTTAGAGAAAGGGGTTGGAACGAAAGGCAAAACCGTGAGACTTCTCCGAACCAATATCATCCCGGTTTGAGGCAACATGAGAACTTTTCCTATGCAAATACAAGGAATGCCATCATACCACCACCAAACTTCAATGTGAGGGATGAGATGATCATTGACCCCTCACCAAAGCCATCCTTGGAAGAGATTTTTGGTGCATTCATGGGAGAAACTAAAAATTTCATGACAGAGAGTAAGAATAATGTGGCGAAGACATGGCAAAGACTTGATGAGCATGGTGAAATGATCAAGGATGTGACTACCCATATGAAAGATATGGAGAAGCAAATGGGTCAACTTGCCAACATCATTGGAAAGCAACACGTTCCGGGGCAATTCCCCTCTCACACAGAGCTAAATCCCAAGGAGCAATGCAAAGCCATAAGGTTAAGAAGTGGGACAAGCTACGAAGGGCCCAAGATGCCATTAGAGGAGGAAGTGGTAATGGCACCCGAGGGTGTTGACAAAGGAGATGACCAAGTGAAAGAGAAGCAAGAAGAGAAAGAAGGGGAGAAGAAGAGTGGGGAGGCAATCCCTCCACAAAACAAAGGCAAGAATGTAGTGCCGCTCCCATATCCTCAAAGGATGAAGAAGAAGAGCTTGGATAACAAGTTTGCCAAGTTTGCGGAGATGTTCAAGAAGCTCCATATCAATATCCCTTTCGCCGAAGCTCTTGAACAAATACCACATTACTTCAAATTCTTGAAGGAAATAATGTCAAACAAGAGGGAAATGGAGGCGTATGAGACGGTGCACTTAACCGAACAATGTAGCTCCATAATTCAAGCTAAGCTACCTCCAAAGCTTATGGATCCCGGATCCTTCACTTTATCATGCACCATTGGAGATGGAGGTACATTAAGAGCATTATGTGATTCGGGAGCTAGTATAAACCTTATGCCTTTGTCCCTCTTTAAGACTCTTGGTTTAGGAGAGCTCACACCAACTACAATGAACTTCCAATTGGCGGATAGGTCGATGACATACCCTATGGGTATAGCGGAGGATGTATTAGTCAAAATCGACAAGTTTATCTTTCCGGTAGACTTTGTGGTTTTGGATATGGAGGAGGACAAAAACATCCCATTGATATTAGGAAGGCCATTTTTAGCAACCGGATGGGCCATAATTGACTTGAGGAATGGAGAGTTGGAGCTTCGAATGAACCAAGAGATAGTTGTGTTTGACATTCAAAGAAATGCCAAATTCCGGCATGATAAGAATGAAGAGTATGGGTATTCAAAGGAAGATCATTTTCCAATGCCCATGAAAGAGAAGGTGGAAGAAGAGCCCAAGATCAATATTGTGAAAGAGAACCCCAAGGTGGAAGATAAAGATTTGAAGATAGACAAGAAGGCCAAGTTTAGGGGAGTTTTCTTTAAAAACTCCCCCAAATCAAGAAAAGCTACTTGTGCAAGCTTGGGGTTGAATGAGACATCCACTTCCTATGACATGATTGAAGAGCCGGATGGGCTAGCTTGTGGATGTTTCAATGAGTTTAAGAAGGTTGGATGGGGAAAGAAGGTCAAGAAAAAGGATGACAAGGGGGTGACTTGATAGTCATCTCAAGAAAGAACCGTCCGGCATAGGACGTTAAAAATAGCGCTTCTTGGGAGGCAACCCAAGGTTTTATTGCTTTCATGTTTTTATTGCTTTCATAGTTTGATAGCTTAGTTTATTTTGTAGGTGAGGATGAGAAGCATTTTGGACATTCTAGCTTGAAGAATGAAGAAGAAAGCAAAACCAACTTTGGAGTGGGGAAGCAAGTGTTGCAATAGTGATCTTTGAAGAGCATTGGATGTGCAAGGAGAGAGGTAACAACTTGTAGCCCCAAACTTAGAATTTACATATAGTAAAATTCTAAGTTTGGGGGAGTTATTTTTTTTTTTTTTTTTTTACAAGTTGTTACTCTTGCACCGGTTCGTCATTCTACTTGTGTCACATTTTGCACCGGCGCACACTTAGCTTTCACATGCTTATATTGTTTGAGTTGGTTTTGATCATATGTTGGGTAGTGGATCTTTGGTGAAATGTGAGCATGAATAATCATTGGAATCCATGGTTCAGTAGTTGTGGTGATGTCTATTTGCTTTGAATGTATGCATGATTGGTGTTGGAGAATAGTATCATGTTGTGTTCATATTTGTGATCTTCGATGGCATGAATGCATGATGTGTTGTTGTTTGGGAACATTTGATGAATGTGAGAGTTCTATTGAATAAACCGGTGAGAATTGAGCCATAAATCGAACATGTAATTCGGTTTAGTTCATTTGATAGTGGATTAGGTTATTGCTAGTGATCTTAGAACTTGCCCAAGTTCTTATTTGAAAGCATGATTGTGTGAAACTTTGTGATATGATATAGGCCATCTTGTTCTAAAGAGTCACTCAGCCAAAATTTTCTAAAACCGAAGTAATCTTCCGTAGTTAGCCCCTTTGAGCTTAATTCCTCATTTTTTTGGCAAACTACAATGTTAACCACTTAGCCTTTTTGAGCATTTGATACCTATATCTAGTGGGGGATAAAAGACAAAGTGGAAAAACATGTGCTTAAATGTATTTGGTTTAAGGAGAAGTTGGATGAGTTGAAAAAGATGAAAAGAAAATCAATGGAAAAGAAAAGAGGGACAAAGAGCCCCAAAAGTTTGAAAAGAAAAAAATGGTTCAAAAAGATGAGGCGATGAATGCTTGAAAAAGAAAGAAAAAATGAAAAGTGAGGATGGAGTTTGTAAGCTTTGAAAGTGAAAGCACACATTGTGAAACAACAAGCTTTGTCCTCCACTAGAAGAGTCAAAAATTCTCAAATTCATCCTACCTTGTCCAAAGAGCCAATGTTACATCCTTGATAAAGTCTTATTGATCACATTGTTGAGCATTTGAGTGTTGTAGAAAGTAGAAGTTGGGCAAGCATATAGTGATTGCATAGCATAACTTGGTTGATGAGTGCATTAATATCCTCAATTTATTTGTGTGTTTGAGAGAAACACTATATCATGTGAGTAGAGGACTTGAGCATTTGGATTATGTTTCCCATTCACAATGTGTTGTGTGTTTGTGCATTTTTTGATCCATGAGTGTGAATTACAATAATGAGCCTATGACTTTCATTGAGAAATGCACTTTGAGAAAGAGATATCACTACATTTTACCTCACATGTGTGGTTTGTATTGAATATTCCATTGTGATCATTCCACCCTCATTGCTTTAAGTGCTTAGTTGTTTGAGGACAAACAACTTTTTAAGTTTGGGGGAGTTTGATTCGGGTGGAATTTACACGTTTTTGATGCACATATGAAGCTCATTTTGATTGTGATTTCATTGATTTATTGGTCGATTATGGATGTTTTGGTCAAAATAAGAGAAAGGTGGCGTTTTGTCGTTTTTTTTAGGAAAAATGACTATTTTGGAAGGTAAAAATACATACCTAATTTTCAGTGAAGTCAACGAAGGAAGAAATCGAGTTCGTGGGTAAAACGAGTCAAATTTATTCAAAGAAATAATTTGGGTCAATATGTAGCTTGAGCCCCAAGCCAGTGACCAAGAAAAGAAAAAGAAATTTGAAGAAAAAGGAAAGAGAGAAGATTTGGAAATTTGAAGAAAAAGGAAAGAGAGAAGATTTGGAAATTTGAAGAAAAAGGAAAGAGAGAAGATTTGGAAATTGAAGAGAGAAAAGGAAATTATATTTTTGGAAATAATTTTTTCTAGAAGTTTTAGCCCTAATTTTCAAGTTATAAATAAACCCTCTAGTCATACTTTGAGGGGGAGAGAAAAAGAATAAGAGGAAGGAGGGAGGCATACGTTTGGAGAATCCGCTCACGAGGAGAACACCATCCATTAGACTAAGCTTTCTATTTCTCTCTCTTTTTATTTAGTTATTTCATTTGGTTTTGTTAATTTGATTATGTTGTTGATTGGCTAGAACACTTCTGGTTCTAGGGCTTTGTAAATATTTGGATTGAAGTTTATGAACTAATTTCTTGCTTTAATTGGTGTTTGTCTCTTATTTGTATGCTTAATTCTTCTTTGGAAGCATGTTGTTATTGGCCATGATGATTTGTTTAATTCATTGTTAATTGGGGTAATATCGAGTGATTTATTCCATTAATCGTATGCAAGCATACAACCCGGTATTATATGATCTCGAGAGAGGATTAATTATCGGAGAGGGAATTGAATGATCTTTGGGGCTATTTTGGTTGGTGTGATATCTGTAATGTAGAAATACGAACTTATGTTGCATGCTCCTTTGGATTAGTTGTATCGAGAGATTGATTAATTCTTCTTTTGTGATCAACCCTATATGAAGACAACCTTAATGGCCATTTGAACGAGTACAATTCATAAACGGATATCTAAATGTTGCAAATGCCTTGGAACCCACCCTCTTATATTTGAGTTTTCATTCGTTTTACTTTCGTTTTCTTGGTTTGCATGTTAGTTGATCGATTCTACATTACTCTTTATTACTTATTTGTGACAATTTGGTAGGTAATCTTAGGGTAATTCACCACATTCACTTTAATCGATCGCGTCTAAATAGAATTCCATTAACAAAATACACTTTTACGCTATACCTTCTCGTGGGATCGACCTCGTACTTACTTCTCTACGATAGACACCGTATACTTGCAGTCGTATATTTTAGTGTTGTAGAATACGTGAATCAGTTCAGGGCAGTCATACTGTAAGTGTCCTTTCTTTTTGCAATTATAGCACAGATCTTCATCATCATCCTTCTTTAGATCATCTCTTCTTCTAGATGATGAGGGTTCAGCTATGCTGGACTTTCTCCTATCAGAGTACTTGTCCTCTGATCTTCTTTCTTCAGGCTTTTTGTCCTCAGCCTGTTCTGCAGGAGAGTTGTACCTTCTCCTGAATTTGTTGTCTTGGTAGAATTTCTTGTATCTACCAAACCTTGAATTTAGCTTGTCAAATCTTCTGGCCATCAGGGCCATTTCTTCCTTCATTTCAACCTTGGAGACTGAC
Organism: Galeopsis tetrahit; assembly: GCA_963675135.1. Taxonomy (NCBI): domain Eukaryota; kingdom Viridiplantae; phylum Streptophyta; class Magnoliopsida; order Lamiales; family Lamiaceae; genus Galeopsis; species Galeopsis tetrahit. The sequence continues at coordinate 41,473,856 of OY776126.1, read as the reverse complement.
TTTGATGATCTAGGAGTGGGCTGTATTTCTGGTTCAGCAGCTTTGGCTTTGAATGCCACTCCTTTGGTTTGTAATGAGGGTTCCTCAATAGGCTTTCTTCTGTTGAGATCAAACTCATAAGCTTTGAGTTCTAAGAAGATTTGTTGCATGGGCATGGTGGAGAGATCCTTTGTGTTCTGCATCATAACTGAGTATACATCCCACTTCTGAGTGAGACTTCTTAGAATTTTAAGAGCAACTTCTCTCTTGGAGTACACCTTGCCCAGTGAGTTGATTTCATTTATCACATCTGTGAATCTACCAGCAAATCTATCAATGGACTCATCTGACTCCATTGTAAATTGTTCAAACTTCTGCACAGCCACTTGAAGTTTATTCTCCTTGATCTTTTCAGTACCCTCACACATTTCTGCAAGAGTATCCCATATTTCCTTGGTAGTTGTGCAGTGATAAACTCTTCCCAATACTGCATCTGGAATAGTTTGGTATAGAGTATTCATGGCTATATAATTAAGATTATCTCTTATCTTCTCTTCTGTAGTGAGATCATCTTCATCCTTAGGGATCTCATCCATTGTATCTGCCCTTTGAGCATCAGTGACCCTGGGTTTTGGCTGCATGAAGATGAATGGTCCTCTTGATAAGACTCTCAGCATATCAGTGTGTAGACATGCAAGATGTGCTCTCATCTTGATTTTCCAGAAGTCATAGTTCTCAATTGAGAACATTGGCAGCTTGTGATGGGATATATGATTGACTAGATCTGGGGCTGAGTTGTTAATAGTTTGAACAACATCAGGTGGGACAGCATTATAATTCTGATTTTGTTGCTGATTCTGATTATGTTGCTGGTTCTGATTTTGTTGATGGTTCTGGTTGTGATGGTTGCCTCTTGCCATATCTTCAGATAGAGGGTTAGACAACAAATGCTAAGATTTTAGAAGGATCAGTTCAGTGACCACACAAAAATGTGTCTTTAAAAATCAAGATGGATTTTCAGAAGCATTGGTCTTTGAACCCCTGCTCTGATACCACTTGTTGGTCCTGAAAGGAGTATATAACAAGTGTATGGGGGGGGGGGAGGGGGGAGGAATACACTTGTATGAAAATATTTTTCAAACTTTGATCAAACCAAACTTCAGCAGGACTGTCCTAGACAACTCTGCTGAGATGTATAACTTCTTAAAGATAACCAATCTACTAAGTACTATTGAGTACTTAGTTTAATGACTATCTAAGTGAGTTATAAGTGCGGAATTAGTGGTTGGCCCTTTAGTTTAAACTCCTTTTTAAGTTTTGAAATCACCTTAACAATTTATCCAGTTTCAGGGAACTTGTCCAAATCTGTTTTGCACAGTCTTAAGGTATATGTCTTTAAAAGTTCAGTTTGTGTGCTGTGTTGAATGAATGTAAGTACTAGAAAGTAAATCAACACAAGAGTTTATAGTGGTTCAGTGACTCAAGCTCCTACATCCACTTTCCCTGATTTAACAGGATAATTCATTCACTCTTGGAAATAACTTGTTTTATAGTGCCAAGGTGCACTTGATCAACCACACCAATCCTTGGTGCCTTGATCCCTAGGATGTCAAGAGTCCAAGTACCCTTTCTCAACTTAGAACTGAACTATTCTTCTCTCTACAGTCAGCTCCTTCCACTTCTACTACTACAACCTTCTAACTTTCTTTCTTGAAAGGTGTAAGGGTTGAAGTTTGGTTCCAACTATGAGATATCCTTTACAATGAGGTTCAGTGTATAAGGATAGGATATCTCTCTAAGCTTTGTATGGATATACAATGAGGTTCAACTTAGAATGAAGTGTTTGAAGACTAAGAAAGTCTCTTTGAAAGCTTCAGATTTGTTCCTTGTTGTTGGATAGTTGGATAGATAATGGATGTTTGATGGATGCTTTCAAATGGTCTTCACACTTCTGTATTTATAGACAAATTTGAGGATTTGCCCGTTGGAGAGGCAGCCTCAAATGTCTATAAATGTCTTCCTTGAACTCTTCAACTAGAAGACAGATTCTTGATGGTGACATGTCCTTAACTTGGGAAATAAATGGTTGTAATTACTTTGTCTTCACTTTGCAGCACTTTTCTCAATGTCTGACTTCAAGATTCGCTTGGTCAAACATGGACATTACTTCTGATGATTGATCCTTGGATAAGGACAACCTTCCTTATTACTTGGTCAACTCTGCTTATCAGCAGTGTTGGCTTTAGCTCTTTAGATGACTTGGCTCTTTCCCTTTCCATGATTTCTTTAGAGTAGGTCTTTGTGCATCCATGGCAATAGGTGGGTGTTCTTGACCTCACCAGCATAGTTGGATTTGTTCTCCAAAGCTTGTTCTGGTTCAAATGTGCTGAGACAATCTTGCTGGTAGACTTGATCTTGATGATCTGTTCCACTTAGTTGATCTTTAGATAGGTTGTTCTATACAGAGCTGACTTGATCAGCACAGTTGTCCATCAGTAGAGTTAGGTCAATCCAAAACTGAGCCTTGAGGGGAATTAATCTTTATAAACTTCTATGCATGTGTTCCCCCTCAATTTTTGCATCTATTGATCTAAGAGCTGCCTGACATACCAGCTTCTTATCTGGCCTTATGTTACATATTCCAACAAATCTGAAACATGTTCATGTAATCTGACTTATCTAATTGGCATGTCTATGGAGGGTTTTGGTATCATAATCAAAACTCATTTTATTCCCAACAACTCTCTACTCTATCTAACTGCTAGCAGACCTGATATTGCTTTTTTTGTTGGAGTATGTGCAAGATTTCAAGCCAACCCCAAGGAAAGTCATTTGGAAACTGCTAAAAGGATATTGAAATATCTAAAGGGGACCATTAATCGAGGATTATGGTATCCTTCAGATGATGATTTATCCCTAAGTGGTTATTCAGATTCGGACTTTGGTGGTTGCAAAATAGATAGAAAATCAAGTTCTGGTTCATGTCAATTCTTATGTACTAAGCTCATATCATGGTTTTCAAAGAAACAAATGAGTGTAGCAACATCTACCACTGAAGCAGAATATATGGCTGCAGGAAGTTGTTGTAGTCAGCTTCTTTGGCTAATACAACAACTTAGAGACTACAATATTGTGGAATCTAATGTACCAATATTCTGTGACAACAATAGTGCCATTGCTATCACTCAAAATCCCGTTTTACATACTAGATGCAAGCATGTAGATGTTAGGCATCATTTTATTAGGGATCATGTTGAAAAGAAGAACATTAGAATGGAAAAGATCCATACTGATATTCAAAGAGCTGATATATTTACAAAACCTTTGGCTAAAGCTTGATTTAGAGAGTTATGCATTAGTTTAGGATTGATAAATATGGATCCTGCATGCATATAGAACTGTGCTAACATTTCAGGTGCTGAGTTGATACCAAATAAACAAGCCAGAAAAATAAGAACAGTACACTAGAGGGGTAATCCAGAGAAGACTATTATATGCCCAGACCATTACATTCATCAAAATCAGGTAACAAGGTTACTATTGTGACCTAACTCCCGATGAAGAAGCTGGTAAAGCTGAGGGAATTGAGAATGTTGGTCCCTGAACGAGTAGTGAATATGATTAAAGTCTAGAGGGGAGTGGTGAATAGACTTTAAAACTTTTTTTGTTGGTCTAAATGAGTATAGTATTCAGATGGAGTGTTGTATGCGGAAATGTGTAGGCCCTTTTATTTAGACTCGTTCGAGTGTTCTTTTGAATATCTCAATTAAATGATTAGATGAAATACTCAGCTGATGCTGGTTTGAAAGATATATGGCCTTACTTGCAAAGGTAATTCAAAATCACAGTATGCACTATAGTGGAATAAATATGAAATAGACTTGTAAATAAAGTGCAGATAAGTAAATGCCACCGTAGATTTATAGTACTTCGGATTGCAGGTCCTACGTCCACTCTCACGATTCCAATTGTGATGTTAATCCCTTAATTTCCAGAAAAATTATAGAGGCTTGTCCTTTATATATTAGGGTTATACTGGCAAGTATGCTTTTAGTGCTACTTATGTATACAAACTGATTCTTGCACTTATAAATGAGAATAATTTTTTTGTCACTGGTTGCTTTAAATATAATGAATGTTAATTATTTATTGCATAAACGTTCAGATGTACTTTACATTGTAGACAATGTGGTGTGTAGAAGATCACAGAAGATCACATTGTCAGTTCCTTGTATATAAGTACAATTGATTCACATTAACTTAGATGGAATTGAACAATCCATTGGTAGAAGTTGAGGTGTAAGGCTCGGATTGGTTTATCTTGACCAAGAGATTACACTAGTGCATTATGATGTGTTGAATAGGACCTACAGAGAGGTAATTCTTCTAGACTGACTTAAGGAATGAAGAATTAGACCTCGGTGGTTGTTGATTTCTTAATCTCTGTCACTTAAATGGGATTGTCTGTAGTTAAGAAATATTGCTTTGATTTATTATGGGTAAAGAATCAATGTGATTCAATACTTTGTATTTTGGGCAATATTATTAATTATAGGACAGATTGCCAAAATTAATACATAGAATCGTGTCTTGGAGTGTCAAGTTGATTATGTCCCATTGGTGGGCTCAGAAGGTTTAGCATATCAAATCTGATCAGTGGAATTTATTTTCGGTATGATAATAATGTTGAGTTGTCCTTACTCCGAGGAATAAAAGTGAAAGTGTGTGAGCGTGCGAAATCAGAGATGTTGTCTTTCGTGTTGGCACTGTCCATACAACACTGTGCAACGGAAATTAAAATGCACGTACTGAAAATAGAAGTATTCAATATTTGCATAGATTATAAAATAATCTATGCTGTTCACTATATTAAAAATATGTGAAACGAGTGCAACCTCTTTGAGGTGTATAAAAACACTACGAAGGTGTATAATGATCTACTAAGTTCTATGAAACTATCTCCCTCATAGATCTAATCACACAACCTAGTAAATAAGACTATGATCTAACACACTACTATTCGGGTTTACAATAGTATGAAGATCTACAAGAATAAACAAAGATATTCCTAACTAGAAGCGTATATAGCGTTCAATAGTGTAGTAGTCATTTTTAGCTTTCCTTCTTGTGTGTCTTGTGTTGAGGGCAGCTTCTGCATTTATAGGCATTATTCACGAACTGCCATCAACTCCCATGATCATCACAGCCGTGAGATCATGCGGTTATAAACTTCTCTCCACCACTCCTAGAATTTAGGGACTTGTTATACTATGTCTAATAACTTCTCACTCCCACGCAATGGCATGACTTGGTGTTGCCCACGTCTTCTAACTGCTCTGGGGACATCATTAGACAACAAGCGTAAGATAAGAGTTAGTGAGAAAAGGAAGGGCAAATTCTGATATTGTCATAAGTGTTGGGAACATTAAACACAACACTCGGCTGTTTAGTGTTGGATCATTAAACAAAACACTTATATCAACATCAACAAAAAGATATTAATTACTTAAAGCATTCACTAGCTTAAATTAATTGATGGACATTGAATCTTAAACACGGGAAATAATAACCGGGAGCCATATTTCGTAATATGGGTTAGGATGGATAGTGCAATATTAATTCTATAGTGGAATGAATTAATGTTAATGGGTTGGAAAAATGTTGTGGCTCAATATTGATTTCTGGGCCCATTGGGAGGTCCAATCCTAATTCTCTTAAAGGCCCCTCAAGTAGCCCAATAAAAGTCTATTAATTAAGGTAATTAAAAGATAAGGATTAATTTTGTTGCAAGAAATTAGAGAGAGATATTTATGGAAAAAGATAAATGGAAATAAGAGATTATTTCTATATTATTTCAAGATAAATTGACCTGTCAATATTTCTTTCTTGTAAGAGAAGAAAAATAGATTCTCTCTTATAAAAGGAGAAGAAAAAATCGGTGCTCTTAATTGTACACAATACAGAAAAGAGAGATTTGTAATTTTTGAAATTATAGTGTGTGCAACAAGACAAAATTAATTCTTCCTTGAGATGTTAATAGTTCGTGAGATCTCCCACCGAATCAACGGACTAGGACTTTGGGAATACTTGAGAAGACAATTAGGTTGAAGTTGTTACTCTTCTCAACGGTATCTCTCCAATTAAAAGGTAAACACGTAATCCCTTAGTTCCGCATGTTTAGGGATTTAATTATTTTACCGTACATTCATTACATGGATTAGTTAATTTAATTTGTTTAAATTATGAAATTAGATTTATGATAATTCATATTTAAATTACGTCCCAAATAGATCCTTGGTAATTTTAAAGGAGTCTCAAAGATTGTCGAGAGTCTTTTGGGCAATGAGTTAATTCCCAACAAGTGGTATCAGAGCCAAGGTTTTGGGCTCTATAATTTAAATTAGAATTTAAATCTATTTACATTAAATTGATATTTGGATGGTAGAATTGTTAGATCTTTTTTGTAGGTATCCAATTATCATGGTTTTAATGTATGTTTTAATTTATGTTGTTTGAATGTAGTTTTTAATCTAATTCGGTCAGATTTGTTTTTCCCGTGAGAAAATCCACGGGTAGATTAGATTATTTAATTTGTAATAGACTAGTCTAGAGTTGGACGGATTAAAGAATCGGAGGCGCACCCGGACGACCAAGCCACACGGGCCGGTTGTGGGCGTGGCGTGATTTTTTTTGTTGCGGCCGTGGGAGTACGAATTTCTTGTTTCTTCAAAACGAGAAAATTAAACCATGATAATTGGACGGGTTTGCCTAATTTGTGTTTAATTTTTGTTTTGTTATTATGCTATGATTATTTGTTAATTTTGCATGAGAATTCGTGAAAAACCTCTAGTTTAAAAATTACTAAGTATGTTTTTTTTTTAATTAAATTTATTTAAGATAATAAATTGATTAAATGGCCTCCATAATTTATTTATTTGTGCAGTCTTTTGGCTACGCATTAGCAAGCGCCTCTCTCCCTATCGGATAGGCCAAAAGATAAGTTCACATGAATAAATTCCTTTAAGGATGATTGTGGATTATTACTAGTGGCGGTATGACCCTCCCATCGAGTGGCTTATTCAAAACGAAATAATAGTCATGTATTTAATTATGGTTATTACTTAGGTATAAAATTGATATATTAACTCCCCATAGGAGTCCCTGTCAATTTTATATGGCCAGGTTGAAGCCAACTATTAATTTTGAATTAAAGGTTTGTAACTGCTTTGTTTGTAACCTGCTTAAATGTATTTGAGTAAACGTTCACACTCATCCTGACTTACTTAAATTGGTTTTAAGATGTTGGCTGTTGGTCCCAAGTTGAGTTTAGATTGATTAAGCTAGAAAAAGTCTAGAGGGGAGGGGTGAATAGACTTTTCAAAATCTTTCAAAATATCAGAATATGCAATGCGGAATTTAGTTTTCTTATGTACTGTACTGTGCTTACTTAGCTCAGATCAGTACTCTTCAAAACAATATGGGCCTTACTAGTTTATACTCAACTTTTAATCAGATCTTTAACTTTGTAAATTCTACAGTTCTTGATTAAACAAATATCAAACAGAAAGTAAAGAACACACAAGATTTTATAGTGGTTCGACAAATGTCTACATCCACTCTCACAATCCCAGTTGTGATGTTTTATTAACTCCTCCTTGAGTTTCTTGTGGCTTAAAGTCCCAAGATTAAGACTGTGATCTTTTCGATTACACTCCCAAGTGTATCTTCGATCGACTAGTAATTTCACAAGTAACTAGCACACTTGTTTACAACAACACAAACTTAAAATGAAAAGTAAAACTTCTCTTTGAATAGCCTTTGATTCTTCTCTTCAATTCAGTGGCTCTTCTCTTCTTTAATCTCCTTCAACTCTGTGAGTTTCTTTTTGTGCTCTGTAGACTTGCTCTTCAATTCTCTTAGATCAGTAAGTGTTCAGTAGTAGCAGTTCTTCAGTTGTTTTAGCAGTAGGAGATCACACAGTATTTATAGAACTTAGTATGACAGTTAGCAGTTTGTGAACTAACTCTCAACTAACTTTAAAACTGTTTTTGTAACTTCTTGTTGTAACCGACTTTGTAACTTCCTTCCAAGTCAGCATATCTTCAATATATCTTCAGTTACACTTTAAATAAGTTTTCCAAACTTATTCTTCAAATTCACCAAATCAGCACAGTAACTTACTGTTCTGATTTTTACTCTTCTGATTTTTACTCTGCTGAGCCAGTCAGCACAGTAACTTCAAAACTGTTAAAACTTCTCCAGATTTCTTCTAAGCTTATCTTCAACTCTTCTTGAAGTCTTCTTATTCTGAAGTAGTCCTCTGAGTCTTCTTTAGTCTTCTTCTGATCTTCTTCTAATCTATTCCTAATCTACTGTTCTGAACTTTTACAATGCTGAATACAATAGAATACAACTTTACAATTATAAAACCTATCTATACATCAACTGAACTATATACAGATGAGTATATCTAAGTCATATTCTATAAGCTGTCTATACAATACAAACATCAGCTTAGTACCTAACAGTTCATATATCAGATCAGTAAACTCAATAAGATCAGTAAACACATAAGATCAGTAAACTTACATATAAGATCAGTAAGCATATAAGATCAGTAACTCAGATTCAAATATCTCATATAAGATCAGTAAACTTATTCTCAGTTTTCACACTAAGATCAGTAATCTTATTTTCAGTTTCTCATCAGATGACTTAGTTAAGATGACTTAGAACCACATATATTACTAACTTTAAGTTGCTTTTGGCCATCAAAACATACTTTCATCATCTAGAACATTGTTTATAGGATTCATATCCCAACAATTTCCTCCTTTTTGATGAAGCCAAAACTACTTAAATGTTAATAAATCAGTAGTTAAGTATGTAGTCTATCATAGCAGTTCATCAAAGGTAAATTTCAGATTCATATTCATAATCAGATCAGATAATGCACATATTACACATAATCATGAAATATGAAATAAACAAAAATATACAGAAATAAAGATTAAGGTTAAGAAATGTTATCTTGTGAGCTTGTCCTTCATCTTCTTTCTTCAACTTCAGATCCTGAATGCAACATACATCCTTGCCTTGATATCCATCATATGTTGATGATCAGTGATTCCTTCTTCTTTGATAATCTCAGCAATTATGTTGTTAATCTCCTTGTAATCAGGTTCTCCATTCTCTAGTCTTGGAGGTTCCCAATTCGGTTCTTCTGGACATAAGATCTTTGTTCCAGCACGAGCAGTAACTTGTGCTATGTCTTCCCAAAAATCTTTATCAATGTTCAGCATGAACTCTTCAAAATCAGCAAATTCAGCTTCTTTATTCAGATGATCACCAAACTTCTTCACAATGAAGTTTGCAATCTGCCACTTCTTCTTCAGATTTTTCCAGTATTCCATATTCTCTGTTAGAACAATGAAATCAACAAAATTCTCATCTTGAAAATTTTCATCAAATTCTTTTCCTTCAGCTTTTCTTTGAGCATTCATCTTTCTCTTCAAAGCTGCAACTCTATTATCAAATCTTGTTTTTAAGAACTTAACATCCTTGTTTTTCTTCTTTTTCAGTTCTGCTTCTTCAGCTTTCTTTTTCTTCATTATTTCAAGTTTTTCTTGTTCTTCACTTGAAACACCAACTTTCAATTTACTTCTTGATCTGGTAACTCTACCAGCTTATTCTTCTTGTTCTTCATCAGACAAGATCAGTTTTCTCTTCTTCTGAATAGAACTTTCACCAATATCAGGTCTCTTCTTCTCAACAATCTCTTCAGCTTGTTGTTTCTGTTGCTTCCTGAGTTTGATTTTCTCATTCAAACTTGCAATTTCTTCTTTCAACTCATCTTGACTCACAACCAACTGAGCTTGTTGTGACTGAGTTTGCTCCATTATTCTTCTTATCTTATCTTCCCCCTTTTTGGCTTCATCATGCCACTCTTTCATGGGAGTTAAGTGTTGTTCCATCTTTTCATGCAACACCTTAGATAAGTTCTTCTCTTGTAGTCTATGAAGATCATAAATCTTAGACATTGTATACTCCATAACTCTGTCAATTGAGTTTTCAGAAATCATCTTATTCATTCTCTCAGTAGCTTCTTGGAACATTCTCATAGCTGCTTCCAACTTAGCTGTAAGCTCTTCATTCTGCTTTTTTAACAGTTCAAAGGTAGAATTATCAGATTCCTTCTCAACAGGAACTGCTCTGATCTGTTCCTGCACATCTTCAGGAATAATAGGATCAGTAGACTGAAATGGAGTGCTTTCCATCTCTTCAGCATTTAAATCTTGTTTCTCCAAAGCTTCTGTTTCTTCAATCACAACAGTGTTCTCAAACACTTCTGTTGCATTGTCAATATCTTCATCAATTTCCATAACATTTTCTTCAACAATATGATCATCCTCATCAACTACCTTTTCTGCACTTTCCATAAAAACATCATCATCTGCAGTAGTAGTGTCAACCTTTTCCACAGAATACCTAATTCCTGTCAATCTTTCAACAAGTTGAACTACAGACTCTGGAGTAACTAGCTCAAGAAATGAGTTAACACCAGCTGCATGCATCTGCTCTGCTTCCCAATCATCAAAGATTGAAGCACCACCCATACCTTCCATAATAGCTAAAGTCTCTTTAAGAGTACTCCTCTTAAGATACACCCATGTGCCAATCCTAAGGAGTTTCTCAAACTCAACTGAGCTTTCATCCAATCCAGGAAACTGCTTTAACAAAGCCAATCTTAAATCTATCCTGATTCTGTCTTCCTTATCACAGATAGAATAATCCATCAAACCAGCAGGTTTAGGGGCAAAATATTCAGGTTCAGGGGATGATGAAATGTCAATTGGTACAGTAGAAGGTTCAAATTCATGTTCAGTAGAGTGATCATGAACCTGTGTTGGGGAATGATGTGGTGTTGATTGATGTTAAGGACTTGAAATAGGGGTAGGAATAAAAGTAGTGTTCTGAGGGGATGAATGGGGAGTGTTCTGAGACACTGGAAAGTAGTGAGCTGATTCTCCAGAACATGAAGGTTGAGGGTTAATGGGATCAGCAGGGCTTGGATCAGAATGTGAAGAGGTAGGAGATACATCAACAAGCCTTCTCCTAGCACTTCTCCTCTTGGTTCTTTTATGTAAAACAACAGGACTTGAATTACTAACCTCTTGCTCTTCAGAGCTTGCTTGCACCACAGTCTCAATAAACCGGACTGTTGGTTCTGAGGCAGCTGTAGCAGACCTTCCTCTCCTATGTCTAGTACTGCTCGGATCATGCCTCGATTTCGATCTAATCTCTGGTTGATTATCATCAGATCGATACATTGAAGCTCCAGATTCTTGTGCTTCAGGTTCTTGAGGTTGTTCCAAGGGGTGTTCTTGTTCAAATTGAATAGACTCCTTTTCATCAAGAATTTTCCATGATGGAATTTCTTGGGATTACTCCAGTACGCCTTCTTCACAACCAACTGAGGCAACAAGATACTCAACTTGTTCCCGAACCCTAACTTCGATTTAATTGAAAATTCCATAGTATCCTCATCGAACAAAACTTTTTCTTTCTCATTTAGCAGTCTTTCTAAGAAAAATCCTTGCCAATCTCCTTGCACTCGATCAATTATTGCGGCCATAATTCGGATTTTTGAACTTGATAGAGCATCCTGGCTATGATGTTGCCCTAACAAACATTTTCCAGCTATGTCCATCAAAAATTGAAGACCAGTGGGAAGAACATCCTTCTTAAGATTGCTTAAGGACTCTGTTTCAACACCCGACCATCTTCCTACGCATTCTTTCTCTTCTCCTGCTTTGTGGGTCATAATATCCACTGGGCCTTGGGGTAAATCCAGCATAACTTCAAGGATTTCTCTTGTAATCGCGACCTTGTGCCCAGAAAGCATGGAGTGGACACCATTTCTATCACCTTTAAGCTGTAAATAAAATTCCATCGCCTCTGGTTCGTATACATTCATCGGAGATGATTCAAGAAACTTCCTTAGCCCGCACTCTTCGCACATCGTCAGAATTGCTTGGTTCTCAGCACTGTGACGGCCATTGAAGTATACATCATTTTCTACAAAGATTCCTTTTTCTCGAACCAAAAAATCAGAATCAAAAGTACCTGCGACTTCGTTAGATTCACTGATAATATTGATAATCGCCATTTTAGAATTTAGTAGAAGATAGAGTATTGATTTCTAAGCGGTTTCGAGGTGAGAGATTTCCAGAATAGTAAGTAATGAAGATGAAGTTATGAGAGATCGTGTTCAATAAATTCAAACCAAATCTAGGGCTTGGATTGATTTTACTTAGCACGATGAGTGGTTAGGATTCAATCTCGAAATCTGTAAATTAAAAAAAACGATCCAAATTCTAAAACCCTTTCAACTCTTGGAACCAAATTGTGTTTGATAAATACACCAACAAAAATTAGGTCAAGAATAGAGGAGTGTACTAATCTTCTCTATTAGTAATCTAAAATTTGAGCAGTTTTTTTTTACTTAGAATTATTCTAAGGCAAAATACTGTTCTGATGCATATCAGCATAGTAGTTTCCAACACTTTTTCAATCCATTTTCTTATATTTATCAATATTAAAATGTACTTATCTGGATCAGCTGAGTACTGTGATCAACTGAGTAAACTTCTTCAGACATCAGATCAGTAGTTGGGTCAGCACAGTAGTTTCAGATTAGTACCCAATTTTCCTGATTTCATCATTTTGCTATCAGCACAGTAATCCTCAGATCAGTACTGTGTCAGATTAGTAAAATTATGTAGACAGATTAGTAGTTATCAAATCTTTCTGTAGACAGATTAGTAGTCAGATCAGTTCTGTAGAATAATTGAATTTGTAGTCAGATCAGTTCTGTAGACAAATGAACTTTGTAATCAGAACAGTTCTGTAGACAAATCAATTTATTAATCAGAACAGATCAGTAGACTAATATAGCCTGTAATCAGATCAGATTTATAGACTTTCAAATCTGTAATCAGATCAGTTCCCCCTTCAGTGGAGAATTCCTCTTCTGTGCCTGTTTCACCTTGGTAGAAGTGTTAGTTCATCAATAATTGGTGAATTACAGTACAGATCAGTAAAAATATGTTTAATTTAATGATCACATCAAGGTTTATGCTAAAGTGACTTAGTGTTCTGAGTCAACAAAAGGATTTTTAAGAAATCACAGATTCCCCCTTAATGTATGTTCTCAGTGTCCCTCAGTTTTACCAGCTTCCTCATCGGGAGTAAGGTCACTTTAGTAACCTTGTTACCTGTTTTAAATGTAGTGGTCTGACATAGGGTTGTTTCTTCTGAATTTTGAGTTTTGATGTACTGCTCTTAGTTTCTGCTTCATATTCCTCTTGGTATAAGATCAGTACCTGAAATGTTAGTACAGTTCTATATACATATAGAATCCATATCTATCAACCCTAAGCTAATGCATAACTCTCTAAATCTCAGTTCAGCCAATGGTTTTGTAAAGATGTCAGCTCTTTGAATATCAGTATGAATCTTTTCCATCCTAACATTCTTCTTTTCCACATGATCCCTAATAAAGTGACGTCTAATGTCAACATGTTTGCATCTAGTATGTAAAACGGGATTTTGTGTGATGGCAATGGCACTATTACTGTCACAATATATAGGTACATTAGATTCTACAATATTGTAGTCTCTGAGTTGTTGTATTAGCCAAAGAAGTTGACTACAACAACTACCTGAGCCATATATTCTGCTTCAGTAGTAGAGGTTGCCACACTTGTTTGTTTCTTTGAAAACCATGAAATGAGCTTAGTTCCTAAGAATTGACATGAACCTGAAGTAGATTTTCTATCTATTTTGCAACCTCCAAAGTCCGAGTCTGAATAACCACTTAAGGATATATCATCATCTGCAGGATACCATAATCCTCGATTAATGGTCCCCTTTAGATATTTCAATATCCTTTTGGCAGCTTCCAGATGACTTTCTTTGGGGTTTGCTTGAAATCTTGCACATACACCAACAGAAAAAGCAATATCAGGTCTGCTGGCAGTTAGATAGAGTAGAGAGCCAATCAAAGCACGATAATGAGGTTGGTCAGAAGACTTACCTCTTTCATCAGGATCCATTCTGTATGTAGGTTGCATGGGCACACCAACTGTCTTACAAGTTTTAATACCAAATTTATCTAACAAATTCTTAGTGTATTTTGCTTGATTTATAAAGATACCTTCTGAAGTCTGTTTTACTTGAAGACCAAGAAAATATGTCATTTCTCCCATCATAGACATTTCAAATTTACTTTGCATGAGTGTAGAAAAGCTTTCACTCAAGTTTTTGTTGGGTGATCCAAAGATAATATCATCCACATAAATTTGAACAAGTAATATATCATTACCTTCTTGTCTTCTAAACGAAGTTCTATCCACCTTGCCTTTAGTAAAACCATTTTCAAGTAAGAATAGAGAAAGAGTATCATACCAGGCTCTTGGGGCTTGTTTCAATCCATAGAGTGCTTTCTTTAACCTGTATACTTGGTGACTATTCACTTCAAAATCAGGTGGTTGTTCCACATAAACTTCTTCAGCAAGTATACCATTCAAAAATGCACTTTTCACATCCATTTGATACACAGTGAATTTCATATGAGCAGCATAAGCAAGAAACAATCTTATAGCTTCTAGTCTAGCTACAGGAGCAAAAGTTTCATCATAATCAATACCCTCAGCTTGAGAGTAGCCCTGAGCAACTAATCTAGCTTTGTTTCTTACTACAAGATCATTTTCATCCCTTTTGTTCTTGAAAATCCACTTAGTGCCTACAACATTATGATCACTAGGTCTATCAACAAGTTCCCAAACTTCATTTCTAGTAAACTGATTAAGTTCTTCTTGCATGGCTATAATCCAGTAACTATCACTTAAAGCTTCATTCACAGTTTTAGGCTCAATAGATGATAGAAAACAACACCAGCAAAATAAAGACTTACTAGGTTCTTCCTGGGAATCAAACAATTGTTTTCTAGTTTTAACACCTTTACTAGAGTCACCTAGAATCAGATCAGTAGAATGAGCAGACTTCCATGTCCTTCTATTCTTAACAGAAATGCTATTATCATTTATATCATGCAAATCATCATGCAGATCAGTGTCATTCATATCAGCAGATTTGTTCATAGGAGAGCAGTCATTCAATTCTGGTAGTTCAGAAGTTTTAGATGACTCACCTTTGTCTTTTACCTTTTCTTTATCAGAATTTTGATCTAGGACATTCAGGAAAGGATTATATGCTTGTACAGATTCATATATTTCTGCATCATCATCTTCATTGTTGGTTTGAAGCTTTATATTGTCAATTTTCTTACTGAGCTGATGATCAGCGGAGTCCTGCACATACTCATCAAAGAGTACATTGGTTGTTTCTTCCACACATAGGGTTGAGTAATTAAACACTCTAAATGCTTTGCTTACAGAAGAGTATCCTAAGAATATCCCTTCATCAGCTTTTGCATCAAAAGCATTTAATTTACTTTTGCCATTGTTGTGAATGAAACACTTACATCCAAAGATATGAAAATAAGAAATTTTAGGTCTTCTGCCTTTCCATACCTCATAAGGTGTTTTACCATGCACCTTATTAAGAGCACTTCTGTTTTGGGAGTGGCAAGCTGTATTAATAGCTTCTGCCCAAAACTTCTGAGGTGTGTTGAATTCTGCAATCATGGCTCTGCATGCTTCTTTTAGTGTTCTGTTTCTCCTTTCTGCAACACCATTTTGTTGGGGGGTTCTGGCTGCACTTGTTAGATGTTGTATGCCAGACTTAGAACAGTAGTCAGAGATGTAACAATTAATAAACTCAGTCCCCTTGTCACTTCTTATCTTGACAATGGGTTGACCCTTTTCAACCTGCAACCTCTTTAATAGATCTGGAAGTAGTGTTTGTGTATCACTCTTTTTGTGTAGAAAGACTACCCAAGTGAACTTAGAATAATCATCTACTACAACTAGAGTATACCTTCTTCCATTCAATGTAGGAGGTTTGATAGGACCATGAAGATCCATATGCAAGAGTTCTAAGACTCTGCTTGTTGAAAGAGTTGGAATGGACTTAAATGAAACCTTTACCTGTTTACCTTTTTGACAAGAGTCACACATTTGTGATTTGGAATAGATTTCATTAGGAATACCCTCAACAAGATGTTCTCTAGCAATCTTGTTGATTATCTTAAAGTTCAGGTGGCAGAGGCGTTTATGCCAGAGTCAACTGTTTTCTTTAGGACTCTTAGTAATAAGACAGGCATTCTTAGGACAACTATTCCAATTCACAATGTATACACTTCCTTGTCTTGTGCCAACAAGTAGAACATTGTGAGTCCTTTTGTCTATTATTTCACATCTTCTGGTCTTGAACTGAACTTTGTATCCCCTGTCACAGAATTGAGATACAGATAACAAGTTATATTTCAAACCTTCAACATAGGAGACATCTTGGATTTCAACATCTCCATTTTTGATGAATCCAAATCCTTTTGTGATTGCCATTGAGCTATCACCAAAGATGACTTTTGGTCCTTCCATCTCATGATAGTCAGTAAGCAAGGCCTTGGTACCAGTCATGTGGTGAGAACACCCACTGTTTATGTACCAGGTCTCACCAACTGAACCACCTTTCTTATACAAGTCCAGTCGATCCTGCAAGGTAGTGATCTTAATAATTTAGGTACCCTTGTTTATTGGGGTCCTTGGGGGTTAGTGGTGAGAGGTACCCAAATAAACATTGAAGATTTGAATAGATGGGACCTCTTCAGTTTCCTTCCAAGTTTATCACAAAACAGTACTTTGTTAACCAATTCAGAATTATCAGCAGACTTAGGATCTATTTTTCTGAGATAGCCTTTCCTTGGTTCTATCCCTTTTTCAGTAAGATCAGTATGCCTGTAATAATTTGAATAAGGTCTGAAAGCATGTGGACCATATGGCTTATAGATGCGCATTGGTCTTTCCTCTCCATAGATATCATAAGATAAAGGTGGAGGATAAAGAACAGGTTTGTTATGATAATGAGGCACAAATCTCCTAGGTTTAGTTGAATACAGCTGAGACTGCCTTATAAAAGGAGGTCTAGGCTGTTCCCAACTTGCCTGTGCTTGTCTTGACCTACTGTTCTGAGTTTGTCTCTTCTGATACCAGTACTGATCTGATCTGGTCAGAGGAGTATAACTCTTCTGGTATGGTCTTGACTGTACTGGTCTTAATACATTCTTCATTTTACCATTCTTGGTAGTAGTAGGGATGTATTTAGACTGTACTTTGAGTTTTGGATCATCATCATAAATCATAGGTTCTTTCCCTTTATCTAGTTGCAAAGAACTTGAACTAGCTCCATTAGTGTTCTTAAATTCTGAAGTAGAGGAACTAGGTAGATCAGTACCTATTCCACTTTTGTCATTTGGAGCTCTATATCTGTCTGAAATTGTTTGATTAATCTTGGTAGAGTTAATCATTCCAGATAGCTTTCGATCTAGGCTCACTACTTCAGATTCTAAGAATCTATTGCGCTCTTCTAGTTTTTCACATTTTATCTTTAACTCATTGAATTCATTAGTCTCTTTGGCTTGAGTTTTAAGCATACCCTGATATAGTTTGTTAATGGATGCAAACCTTTCTTGGAGTTGGGACAACTCTTCTGATAGTCTTGCATTTTTAACAACTATATTAGGATCCACCTTCAACTGAGCTTCTTTCAGATTAATGATTTCTTGTTTTAAAGATATATTCTCATCACTGATTTCAATGAATTCTTTATTAGCTTGTAGAAGGTCTTCTTCAGTCACTCCATTGGAATGATGAAGACTACTTCCTACACTACTATCAGTAGCATCACTTTCATCAGTGTCAGAATTTTTGGAAGATTGAAAAGATTTAGCAGGTGATACCTCATCATTTATTTTGGCCATCATTGCCAGTCCATCACCTGCTATGAAGGCTTCATTCTCATTGCTCGAGGGGTATTCAGATAAAGACGATGGCAACTCTTCTGATTCCGAATTAGAATCATTGTTTGCCATCATTGCCTTCTTACCATTGGCATATTTTCGATCTCTTCTGGCTTTCCTTTCTTCTCGATCTTCAGAACTCAGATCAGGACATTCATAAGCATAATGACCTGGCTTATCACAATTATAGCAAACAGGATTATTAGAAGATCTCTTAGGAGGTGAATGATTTCGGTTCCTGTCATGCTTGTCAATAGAGTTCCTATCCTTCTTATCAGAATACTTTCTATCCCTCTTATCAGATGAGTTCCTATCTCTCCTGTTCTCATTAGAGATCTCATCCCTTCTTTCAGAAGAGTTTTGATCCCTTCTGTTCCCAGAAGAGTCCCTGTTACTAGAACCCTTGGTTTCCTTATAGAATCTCTTGTATCTACCATACCTCTTATTTATTCTATCAAATCTTTTGATCATAAGGCTCATCTGATCTTTCAGACTAAGATCAGAACTATCTAGTTCATCTTTTATGCTTGAGGCCTTAGACTTAGATGATCTAGACCCCTTAGAAGTAGAGACTTTAAAAGCTATGTCCTTAGAGGCATCATTATCCTTATGACTAACAGTAATAGGATCTTCTTCATCTAACTCAAACTCATGTGCCTTAAGTGTTTGGAACATAGTTTCTACTGGCCAAGAATCAATGTCTTGTGTGGTTTTAATGATCATCTTGACCATTTTCCACCTTTCATCCAAAGCTTTCAAGATTCTTAGGTTAATTTCTCTTTCAGTATAAGTCTTTCCTAACACATCAAGATCATTCATAATTTTGGTAAATCGAGTATCCAATTCATCAATTGATTCTCCTGGCTTCATCTTAAATGTTTCAAACCTTTGGACAGCTGTGGATAATTTGCTTTCTTTGACCAGTGTAGTACCTTCACAAAGAATAGCCAATTTGTCCCACATTTGCTTTGCAGTCTTACATTTTAACACTTTACCAAGATACTCATTTGGCAAGGTGTGTAAAATATAATTCTTAGCAAGACTATCCAAATTTTTTTGTCGCATTTCTTCAGAAGTCAGTTCTGACCTTGGTTTAGGGACCAGTGCTCCAACTGGTTTAGAAGGATCCATAACAGCAGTGTTCTCCACCATGGTAACAATTGGTCCTTCAGTTATCACAGAAATCATCAGATCATGGGTTGAGCTAAAGATGGCCTCCATCCTAAGCTTCCAGTAGTCATAATCTGCAATCTTGAACTTAGGAAGTTTGTTCACATTAGTATCATCCATGTTTGATCAGACAGATAAGATCAGTAGTATAGCAGATAATTTTCAAGTATTCAGATAGTAACAAATATCAAGAAATAGTAGCAAGATCAGTAAGATTTCTCTCAAGATCTACAAGGTTATCAAGAAACAGCAGTCCAAAGAACTACTGCTCTGATACCACTTGTAGGTCCCAAGTTGAGTTTAGATTGATTAAGCTAGGAAAAGTCTAGAGGGGAGGGGTGAATAGACTTTTCAAAATCTTTCAAAATATCAGAATATGCAATGCGGAATTTAGTTTTCTTATGTACTATATTGTGCTTACTTAACTCAGATCAGTACTCTTCAAAACAATATGGGCCTTACTAGTTTATACTCAACTTTTAATCAGATCTTTAACTTTGAAAATTCTACAGTTCTTGATTAAACAAATATCAAACAGAAAGTAAAGAACACACAAGATTTTATAGTGGTTCGACAAATGTCTACATCCACTCTCACAATCCCAGTTGTGATGTTTTATTAACTCCTCCTTGAGTTTCTTGTGGCTTAAAGTCCCAAGATTAAGACTGTGATCTTTTCGATTACACTCTCAAGTGTATCTTCGATCGACTAGTAATTTCACAAGTAACTAGCACACTTGTTTACAACAACACAAACTTAAAATGAAAAGTAAAACTTCTCTTTGAATAACCTTTGATTCTTCTCTTCAATTCAGTGGCTCTTCTCTTCTTTAATCTCCTTCAACTCTGTGAGTTTCTTCTTGTGCTCTGTAGACTTGCTCTTCAATTCTCTTAGATCAATAAGTGTTCAGTAGTAGCAGTTCTTCAGTTGTTTTAGCAGTAGGAGATCACACAGTATTTATAGAACTTAGTATGACAGTTAGCAGTTTGTGAACTAACTCTCAACTAACTTTAAAACTGTTTTTGTAACTTCTTGTTGTAACCGACTTTGTAACTTCCTTCCAAGTCAGCATATCTTCAATATATCTTCAGTTACACTTTAAATAAGTTTTCCAAACTTATTCTTCAAATTCACCAAATCAGCACAGTAACTTACTGTTCTGATTTTTACTCTTCTGATTTTTACTCTACTGAGCCAGTCAGCACAATAACTTCAAAACTGTTAAAACTTCTCCAGATTTCTTCTAAGCTTATCTTCAACTCTTCTTGAAGTCTTCTTATTCTGAAGTAGTCCTCTGAGTCTTCTTTAGTCTTCTGATCTTCTTCTAATCTATTCCTAATCTACTGTTCTGAACTTTTACAATGCTGAATACAATAGAATACAACTTTACAATTATAAAACCTATCTATACATCAACTGAACTATATACAGATGAGTATATCTAAGTCCTATTCTATAAGCTGTCTATACAATACAAACATCAGCTTAGTACCTAACAGTTCATATATCAGATCAGTAAACTCAATAAGATCAGTAAACACATAAGATTAGTAAACTTACATATAAGATCAGTAAGCATATAAGATCAGTAACTCAGATTCAAATATCTCATATAAGATCAGTAACTTATTCTCAGTTTTCACACTAAGATCAGTAATCTTATTTTCAGTTTCTCATCAGATGACTTAGTTAAGATGACTTAGAACCACATATATTACTAACTTGAAGTTGCTTTTGGCCATCAAAACATACTTTCATCATCTAGAACATTGTTTATAGGATTCATATCCCAACATTGGCTGATGCATGTTTATATCATTTTTTGAGGTTTTTGATATAGTACATGTGATCAAATTATGTGATAATTTTTGTGTTAAAAGGATATTAATATAAATTGTATATTTTATTCTCAGTTCAGCATGTCGTCTCCTTTTAACCCACTGTTTAGTATACTTAAAGAAAATAAATTGGAAGGAGAGAATTATGTGGATTGGAAAAGACATTTATTTATAGTCTTGGCTGCACAACAGCATAAGTGGGTCCTTGATGAACCTAAACCCCCTGCCCCTACGGATGAGACGAACCAAGAAGATAAGGAATATCATAAGGAGTGGACGAGATCCGATGAAATGGCTAGGTGTACCATCTTGGCTTCAATTTTAGATCTGTTGCAACACCAACACCAGAACATGGAATCCGCTTCAGCTATTATGATGAACCTTAAGGACTTTTTGCTCATCCGAATCGTACGGCTAGACAAATGACCATGCGAGATATGTTATCACAGAAAATGGTCGAGGTAACGCCCGTGAGGGATCACGTTCTTAAGATGATGGGTTTCCTTAACAAACTTGAGATTCTTGGTGCTGAATTTGATGCGGAAACGCAGATCGATTTCGTACTCCATTCTCTACCGAAAAGTTTTGATCAGTTCCAACTGAACTATACGATGAATAATCAAGAGTATACGTTGGCTCGGCTCTTGCAAGCTTTGGTTTGGGCTGAGATGTTAATGGGACCAAGGAACGAGCATACGGCTATGTTGGCAAACGGTCCATCTTCTAATTCTGCACCGAAAGGTGGAAAGAAGAAGAAGAAGGCAAATGGCCAAAAACAAGCTAATAACAAGGACAAGATACCAATTGAGGGAGGTGTCAAGAAAAAGACCACTAAGGAAAAATGTTTTAGTTGCAGTCTGAAAAGACATTGGAAGTCAGCCTATACCAAGCCTAAGAAGGCTGGTAAGCAAGGTAATTCTCACGCACTAGTAATTGAAACTTGTTTAGCGGTGTATGCTTCCCATTCATGGGTGGTGGATACGGTAGCCACTGATCATGTTTGTTTCGATTTTCAGGGGTTCAAGCTAACCCGACAACTTAGTGGGAGTGAGATCATCATCACCATGGGCAATGCTACGAAAGTGGCGGCTGTTGTAGTGGGAGATGTGCAACTATCTTTTAGTGATAGAATTTTAGTTTTAAAAGACGTTCTGTTGGGATATGAATCCTATAGACAAGTCCTAAATGATGATAAAAGATAAAAGATGAAGTTTTGATAAGCCAAAAGTAGACTTGAATATTTTCTAAGTGTTGACTAATCTAGTCTAGTTAAAGAGAAGTCATCTTGTAAAGATCAGTAGAGTTCGCAAGACAAGTACTAGTTCACAAGACAAGTACTAGTTCATAAAACGAATGAAGTTAACATGATAAGTATAAAACTGTTGATACTTTGTATACTTAATAGGTTTTATATTGAGCTATTTGAAATGTATAGAAGCTCATATTCTTTCGTATGTAGTTGTATATAATTGATGTATAGTTTTTTCTAAGTCGACTAAGCTTTATAACAAGAGCTTAATGTAATGTAATAGTCTTGTTAGGATTAGATGATAGGACTAGATTAGTTCTATGTTGTAATCTGAAGAAGTCTACAGCACAAGACAAGTAGAAGACGAAGTCTACTACTACTGGACAAGACAGGTGCGACTCAACAAGACAGGTCAACTTGAAGTTAGTTACAAAAGCGTGTTAAAGATAAAGATTGAAGAGTTAGTTAAGGAATAACTAATTAACTGAAGAAACGCGTGAAAGGATAAAAAGAATCAGTTACAAGTTAGTTTTCAAGAAAGGTTGTTACATAACTGAAAGTTCTTGGAATTGGAAGTCTATATATACCCCAAGGTATTCATTCATTAGAGACTACTGATACTACTGTATATTGAAGCATTATTGAAGATTCAAGTGAAGAAGTTACTCTCAGAAAGTGAAGCTACACAAGTCAAGTGAAGATAGAAGAAGGCTACTACTGAACGAAGAGAAGTTTTATTTTTGTTTACTGTTTCAAGTTGCTAGATACTTGTAAATCGCTAGTAAGATCGAAGAGGCACTTGGTAGTGTTATCGAGAAGATCTAAGTCTTATTTCTTGGGACTTAAAGCTACAAGAACATATTACTCCATTGGACGAGTTAATAAGAATATCACAACTGGGTTTGTGAGAGTGGATGTAGACAAGTTGTCGAACCACTATAAATCTCGTGTTTGATTTACTTTACTGTTTTGTTTGTTTGAATTGATTAACTGTTTACATGGTGAACATACATAACTGAACAAGATAAGTTGAGTAATCACTAAAACAGAGTTCTCGAAATAAGTTGAGTATAAACTAGAATTGGGCTTATTGATTAATTTCGTTATTCCGCATATCGTACTTTGATATTTCGAAAGATTTTTGAAAAGTCTATTCACCCCCTCTAGACATTTTCACTAGCTTACTCATTTTTAAACTCAACTTAGGGACCTACAAGTGGTATCAGAGCAGTAGTTTAAGAACTGCTGTTTCTTGATAACCAACTCAAGACTTGGGTGAAGTGTTGGTCCGTGATTGTACGTGCTATTACGTGTTCTTTATCACTATACTTGAAAATACCTGTTTCTTGATACTATACTGAGTCATACGTATCTTCTTGAATCATGTCACTCGAAATTAGCGCTAACAAGTTACCTAAGTTCCAGGTTCAAGATTATGACTATTGGAAGCTAAGGATGGAAGCCATTTTCAGTTCCACTCACGACTTAATGATCTCCGTCATCACTGAAGGTCCAATAGTGACCATGATCCCGAATACTGCTGCCCTCGACAAAGACCAACCAGTGGGTACTCTCGTCAAGAAACCAAGGTCAGAACTAACCTCAGAAGAAATGAGACAGAATAATTTGGATAGCTTGGCCAAGAATTACATCTTACACACTCTTCCTAACGAGTATCTGGGAAAAGTGTTAAAATGTAAAACTGCCAAAGAAATGTGGGATCGCTTAGCTATCATTTGTGAAGGGACATCCTTAATCAAAGAAAGCAAGCTTTCCACAGCGGTCCAAAGATTTGAATCATTTCATATGAAAACTGGTGAAACAATAGACCAGTTGGATACTCGTTTTACTAAAATCATGAATGACTTGGAAGTCCTTGGTAAATCTTATACTCCACGTGAAATCAATCTTAGGATTCTCAAAAGCCTTGATAGTCGATGGAAAATGGTAAAAATGCTTGTTAAGAATACCCAAGATATAGACGTGTGGACAGCAGAGACCATGTTTCAAACTCTAAAGGCCCATGAGTTTGATTTAGACGAAGATGAACCCATAGCAAGTAGTGACAGAGAACATGCTGTATCTAAGACCGTTGCTTTTAAGGCTAGTTCGTCTAAGGTAGACAGGTCGAAGTCTAAGACTAGGTCTACTTCTGTGAAAGACGAGTTAGATACTGATCTTAGTCTGAAGGATCAGGTAAGCCTCATGGTTAGAAAGTTTGATAGGCTGAATAAACGTTTCGGAAGATATAAGAAGTTCTATAGAGATCATAGAGGGTCTGCTTCTAAGAACTCGTCTGAGACCAGACGAGACCGAAACTCGTCCGAAAGGAGAGACGAAGTCTCGAAAGGTAACAGACAAGATAGAGAGTCTGATGGTAGGAAGATCACTCGTTCTGATAGACGTGATAAACGAAGGAATAACTCTCCTATTAAAAAGACTACTAACGATCTCTTGTGCTATAATTGTGAGAAATCAGGTCATTACATATATGAATGTCCAGACCTGAGCACTGATGATCGAGAAGAACGCAAAGCACGAAGGGAAAGAAGATACAACCGTGGCAAGAAGGCAATGATGGCCAATGATGACTCTGATTCTGACTCAGACGAGTTGCCATCATCCTCATCTAGCTACCCGTCTGAACCAGATCACGATGAAGCCTTCATAGTAGATGATGGTCTATGCTGCATGGCTAAAATCGACCAAGAGGTATCATCTGCTACTTCTTTTCAATCTTGTGATGAATCAGATTCTGATGAAAGTGATACTGCCAGTAGCAAAGTAGGGAGTAGTCTTCAGCACTCTACTAGTGCAGTTGAAGGCGACCTCCTACTTGCTAACCAGGCATTCATTGAAGTCAGCGATGAAAACATCATTTTAAAATAAGAAATCATTGATCTTAAGGAAGCTCAGTCTAAAGTAGATCCTAATATAACATTCCTAAATGAACGCTTGCAAGAAGAGTTGAGACAACTCAAAGACAAGTGTGCATTAACAGACAAGTTGTATCAAGACCTACTTAAGACTCATGCTACTGAGAAATATGAATTCAATGTTTTAAAAAGCAAGTGCAGAAAGCTTGAAGAACGTAATAAGTTCTTAGAAATTGAGGTTGTCACTTTAGACCTTAAACTTACTGACCTAGTTAACTCTTCTAAGGTTAACCTTGAACTGTCAGATAGGTATAGGGCTCCTGCTGACAAGACAGGCATAGGGGCTGAGACACCCAGCTCGTCTACTCAAGTCCCTAAGAACCCTACTATCTTCATCTCAAACTCTCTGACTAATGATAAAGGAAAAGGACCAATGATATACGATATTGGAACACCATCCGAAGGCAATGTACCCAAACAGACTCGAGTTAACTTTCCAATTACCAAGGGAGGTAAAAAGAAAGTTAACAACAAGGTTGTTCCGTTTAAGACAAGTCAACAAAGGACTAGGAGTCGTGGACGACCAAATCAGGTCAGATACGAGGACTGGTATCCTGAGGAGACAAGTACTAGACAAGTACAAACTAGATGGAAAGAGCCTAGACCTCCTTTCATAAGGCAGTCTCAGCTCTACTCGTCTAGGCCTAGGAAAGTGACTCCAAAATATCGTATTCAACCCGTCTTATACCCTCCGCCTGAATCGTATGATATCGAAGGAGAAGAAAGACATAAACATGTCTATAAACCGTATGGACCTAATGCATATAAACCCTACTCTGACTATCATAGACAAGTGCCTGCTCAAGTAGAGATTAAGTCGAAAGGCTATCTCCAAAGAGTAGACCCAAACTCGACTGATAGGCCAGATAAGGACAACAAGGTCTTATTTTGCAACAAATATGGTCGAAAGCTTAGAAGATCAAACTTGTTCAGGATTCCAATGTACATTTGGATTCCATTGAACTCGACTAACCCCCAGGACCCCAATAAATAAGGAGGGTACCTAAATTATGAAATATCATCTAATGCAGGGTCGACTCGATCTATACAAGAAGGGTGGCTCAATAGGAGAAACTTGGTACATAGACAGTGGCTGTTCGCACCACATGACTGGTACCAAGGCACTTCTATCAAGCTACCATGAG
Organism: Galeopsis tetrahit; assembly: GCA_963675135.1. NCBI lineage: Eukaryota > Viridiplantae > Streptophyta > Magnoliopsida > Lamiales > Lamiaceae > Galeopsis > Galeopsis tetrahit. The sequence continues at coordinate 41,447,556 of OY776126.1, read as the reverse complement.
CAAGAAGGACCAAAGGTTATATTCGGTGACAGCTCTACAACCATCACAAAAGGCTTTGGCTATATCCGAAATGGCGACGTAGAGATACAAGATGTATCATACGTAGAAGGTTTGAAATATAATCTATTATCTGTTTCACAGTTTTGTGATCGAGGCTACAAAGTGCAGTTCAAAAGTCAAAAGTGCGAAATCATAGACAAGAGGACTCACACTGTACTACTCGTCGGCATAAGACAAGGAAGTGTGTACATTGTGAATTGGAATAGTTGTCCGCGGGACACTTGTCTTCTTACTAAGACACCCAAAGAGGTCAGTTAGCTTTGGCATAGACGCCTTTGCCACATGAACTTTAAGGTAATTAATAAGATTGCGAGAGATTACCTTGTTGAAGGTATACCCAACGAAATCTATTTCAAATCACATGTATGCGATGCCTGTCAGAAAGGTAAACAGGTAAAAGGTTCCTTTAAATCTATTCCAACCCTCTCAACAAGTAGAGTTCTTGAACTTCTACATATGGACTTACATGGCCCAATAACTCCTCCAACTTTGAACGGTAGAAGGTACACACTTGTTGTGGTAGACGACTATTCTAAGTTCACTTGGGTAGTCTTCTTACACAAGAAGAGTGATACACAAACACTCCTACCTGATTTGTTGAAGAAGATACAAGTTGAGAAGAATCAGTCCATTGTCAAGATCCGTAGTGATAAGGGTACTGAATTCATTAACTGCTATATTAAAGAATTTTGTTCTAAGCGTGGCATCCAGCACCTTACTAGTGCAGCAAGGACACCACAACAAAATGGAGTAGCAGAGCGAAGGAACATAACTCTTAAGGAGGCCTGCAGGACCATGCTGACAGAATATAATACGCCTCAGAAGTTTTGGGCAGAAGCGATTAATACTGCATGCCATTCCCAAAACAGAAGTGCTATCAATAAAGCACTAGGTAAGACGCCCTATGAGGTATGGAAAGGTCGAAAACCCAGAGTTTCATATTTTCATATATTTGGCTGTAAGTGTTTTATCCATAACAATGGGAAAAGCAAGTTGAATGCATTCGATGCTAAGGCAGACGAGGGGATATTCTTAGGATACTCCTCGACTAGCAAAGCATTCAGAGTATTCAACTACTCTACCCTATGTGTGGAAGAAACACCACATGTAGTTTTCGATGAATATCTACAGGACTCGCCTACCGACCAGATCAGTAAGAAGGTAACTGATCTATTGATCCAAACTGACCAAGAATCAGAAGTTTATGAATCGGTTCAAGCCTATAACCCGTTCATGAAAGCTCTCGAGTCAGATGATCAGGAGAAGGTAAGTGCTCAAGGTAAATCTACTAGACCAATTGACATGCCTGAACTAGTCGACTCGTCTACTCCTATTAAATCTTCTGATGTAAATGATATTGAAATGCATGATGCTATAACTGATCTAGATGATGATAATATGCTTACTAAGACTAGAAAAACATGGAAATCTGCTCATGATACTGAAAACATCATTGGAGACTCTACTGTTGGTGTAAAGACTAGACGACAACTCTTTGAGTCACAAGAACAACCTAGTCCATCTTTGTTTTGCTGGTGTTGTTTCCTCTCATCTATCGAGCCTAAAACCATCAAAGAGGCTTTGGCTGATAGTAATTGGATCATCGCTATGCAAGACGAGTTGAATCAGTTTGTTCGAAATGACGTCTGGGAACTTGTCGATAGACCTAAACATCATAATGTAGTTGGCACTCGATGGATTTTCAAGAATAAGAAAGATGAGAATGATGTAGTTGTTCGAAATAAGGCTAGACTAGTAGCCCAAGGCTATTCACAAGCTGAAGGCATAGATTATGATGAAACATATGCTCCTGTTGCTAGACTAGAAGCCATTCGATTGTTCCTTGCATATGCTGCTTACATGAAATTTACCGTATATCAAATTGATGTTAAAAGTGCATTTCTTAACGGTATTCTTGCGGAAGAAGTGTATGTTGAACAACCCCCAGGTTTCGAAGTCAAAGGTAACCAGGTATACAGATTAAAGAAGGCCTTATATGGACTAAAACAAGCTCCAAGAACCTGGTACGATACTCTTTCTCAATTTCTATTAGAAAATGGTTTTACTAAGGGCAAGGTCGATAGAACCTTGTTCAGAAGACAAGAAGTGAAGGACATTTTACTCGTCCAAATTTACGTAGATGACATCATTTTTGGTTCACCTAACAAAAAGCTGAGTGAAAGTTTTTCAACACTCATGCAAAGTAAATTTGAGATGTCTATGATGGGTGAAATGAATTACGTTCTTGGACTTCAAGTAAAACAGACCCCAGAAGGGATTTTCATAAATCAAGCAAAGTATACTCGTAATCTACTAGACAAGTATGGTATTAAGACTTGTAAATCTTCTGGAGTACCTATGCAACCTACATACAGGATGGATCTAGACGAGAATGGTAAGTGTGCTGATCAAACTCATTACCGTGGACTTATTGGTTCATTACTGTACTTGACTGCTAGTAGACCTGATATTGCATTTTCTGTTGGTGTATGTGCTTGATTTCAAGCTAATCCAAAAGAGAGTCATATGGAAACCACTAAAAGGATTCTGAAATATTTGAAAGGAACCATCAATCGTGGTATATGGTATCCTTCAAATGATGATTTATCCCTAAGTGGCTACTCTGATTCTGATTTTGGTGGTTGTAGAATAGATAGGAAATCTACATCTGGTTCTTGTCAATTCTTAGGCACAAAACTCATTTCATGGTTTTCGAAAAAGCAGACAAGTGTTGCTACCTCTACTACTGAAGCCGAGTACATGGCTGCTGGTAGTTGTTGTAGTCAATTATTTTGGCTTATTCAACAGCTTAGAGATTATAATATCTGTGAATCGAATGTTCCCATATCCTGTGATAGTAATAGTGCAATTGCCATTACACAAAATCCTGTTCTGCACACACATTGTAAGCACGTCGATGTGAAACACCATTTCATACGTGATCATGTAGAAAAGAAGGATATTCGCATGGAAAAGATTCACACTGATTTTCAAAGAGCTGATATTTTCACAAAACCATTGGCTGAAGCTCGTTTCCGTGAATTATGCATTAGTCTAGGACTAATTGATCTTGACCCTACTAGTATGTAGCAATGTACTAACTAGACATGTACATTCCTAAGAAGAAAGGAGAAACAGACAAGTTACCACAAAAGCGCAGAGCACTCGTCTACTCACCCAACAGACAGATAGGTTCAAATAGTCGTTTGATGTTCAAAGTAGACAAGCACAGTCGAAGGGGGAACTCGTCTTGTGCGCTTGAGTCTACTCGTCTGTTCTGAATAGACTCGAACAGACAAGATAAGTGTTCTCATGATTTAAATACTCTAAGTGTTTAAACAATACGAATTAAGGATATAAATGTGATTTGTTAAATGAAATTTTGAAAACCCTGGAATTGGATTTATACACTCCATTTAATGAGGTGTATATAACCAGTTCGCGCCAAAACTCTACTATGCTAGGTCAGATGAGTACACTCCTCAATCCTACCAATAGAAGAGGCGGATTTCAAAAATTTACAATATTAAATCACGTAATATTCTCGATTCCGTAAAACTGAATTTCAAAAGACTTTCATATTTGTCCATTGGATCAAACTTGTTCAATCTCAACCATTGATTTCAACACTCAAGGTTTAACAAAACCCATACTACTCGTTCGTAACTGCTCACAAGTTCAGTATTTCTTGATTTCTCATAACGTCTCAAGCATTCAAACACTTTCGAAATCTCTTGATTTTATAACCGTTCTACTATGTCGATTATTTCGATATTTGATGCTCGTACTAACATGCAAGCAAGGTTCGATCTCGGAAAGTATATCACCGAAGGAAGAGTGCATGTGGAGGGATCGGTGTTTTTCAAAGGAAATCACACTGATGATAACAAAGAAATTCTGATAAAATGCTTCAGATGCGGTTTACGACCTTATTTGGAGGCATTTCCTGAAGTTGTGCTGGAAGAAGAAGTGTTAGAATTTTATGCCACTGCCACTCGACAAGGCGACTCGATTGAAGCCTTTGTTGGAAGAAGGCGAGTAGAAATTACTCGTGAATTTTTGACTGAATCGTTGAAATTACCATCCGGATCGATAGATATCGAGAGATATGCTGAAGGCAGAGAGTTGAGGTATCTGAGTATTTTCTGTGGAAAGCAGCTTAGGTTAAATCGTGATGGTAAAATTCCTGCTGTCAAGAAGAAGGAGTTACTTGACAAATACAAGACGCTTCTTGACATCGCATCAAAGATGTTGCTAGGAGTCACTGGGAGTTTTGACTTTGGGACGCTCCAGAAAGCAAGAATAATGGCCGTGATTCATGATGGAATCACTGAAGGAAATTGGTCTAAATTCTTCTTGGATAGGTTGATGTATTACAAGAAGTATGTGCAAGTCGACACCAGTTCAGTCAACTGGGTTGTGTCTGCGAATGTAAGCTTCGGAAACAAGCTGAGTGTCATTCTACCCCTCTTGTTGCCCAACAAGACTAGTTGGAGTAAGGGCAAGCCATTTCATCCTCTAAAGCATTATTTGAAGAAGGAGGATCTGGCGAAGCAATCCTGATGACGCCATGATTGAAGCTGCCTCGTCTAGTTCTGAAGAAGACGAGTCGGGCAATGAAGGTTCTGAAGAAGCTAAGGCTGGAACTAGTGGTCGACTAGTTCAGTATGTGGAAGAGGAGGCTATGCTTGAAGCTGCAGGAGATTCGGAAGAAACTCACTCAGACAAGGAGCCTGAGAAGAAAGAGGAAAAGCTATATGAGTATCGACTGGTGAGAGTCGAGTCCTTCACGAGACAAGTCGACTGAAGAAAAGGTTGGTACTTCTTCTCGAGCTTTGTCAATTCCTCTCTCTCTCCCCGTCAAAACCAAGGCCAGATCACTACGATCTCGTGCCAAACCTATTCCCAAAACCTCGTCAGTGTTGGCAGTACAACCACTACGAGCCAACATAACCCCACTCACTACTATATTCGATACAGTTGATACTTCTACAACTGTCGAACCAAACCAAGCCACATCAAAGCCCCAAGAAACCACCATCCAAATTCCTCTTACCTCAACAGAAAATGTTGAACCTATCAACCCGTCTATTTCAGAAACCCCACTAGTTGCCACTGCAACAACTGAGACAGGGACCTTACCTACTCAGACCCCTTCTGAAATTAGATTCGAATCCCTCGTCTATTACCCGATGTGTTTAAGAGAGAAGAGAATTCGTTCGAAAGTCAGCAACAATCTAAGGAAGATGCTATCATTAGTTGAGATCGACACATCTTCGGAAGCTTATGAGAAACTCCTAAGGATATGCACATGGTATGCATTGAAGACATCCCCTACAGAAGATTTGTTTGAAGTCATCATAGGAATGGGTGGAATCTCCAATTTTCAAGATTGGGAGATGGAGCAGAAGGAGAATAGTGGAGTTCAAGACCACTCAGAATTATTTCCAGACCATGCCCTAACAGCTCTTGTGAAGAAGATGCTGAATATTTCAGATGACATTCTGTCTTCTCAACATGTGTTTGATATTGGCATTCAGACTGATCTACCGGAAGAAGAGTTGAAAGCTGAAACTGTTGAAGCTGGTATTCAAACTTCAAATCAGTCAGAGGATGAGTCTGACACCTCTGGTGATGTTGATTCTTTCGAATTTGGAGTAGAAGACGATGAGTTTATGGATGCTGTGATGTTCGATGAAGATGAACTTGTTGGGAAAGTTCAAGAAGGAGTTGTCTCTGAAGCTCAGTCGTCTACTCAGGTTTTTCCTGAAGGATATATTGTAGAGCTAAAGACGGACTTGAAAGATGTTGTACATTCTGCTATTGAAGAGTTCTTGAATTCTAAAGTCAAGGACATGCTAGTTGAGCAGAACCAATCACTTGTTGACTCCTCAAGAGAATTGATTGTAGGTGAGGTCAACAAAATGGACTCAACTTTCCGAGCAGAGTTGTATGCAGAAGTTGAAAGTTTCTTACAGAAGCAAGTTGACTTTTCTGAGAAAAGATCTATCTCATTTGCTAGATCGTTGGCTGAAGAATCTGGCAAAATGGAACGTCTTTACCGTGTTAAGATTGAGATAGCTGATGAGCAAAGGCGAGAAGCACAAGATCAGTTGGTGCGTTCTCAAGCTATTCTCACTGAGCTGACTAAGCAGAACACTCTCCTGCGTCAGACAGCTGTTCACTTCAAAGACGAGTTGGCCATTAACTCAAAGAAATTGGAGGCCACTGCTGATCGACTAGACAAGATGAGTCGTGATCAGACCCATCAAAGACAGATAGAGCTCGCTGCTGAAGCAATGAAGGAAGCAATGAAAGAAGAAATGACTCGGTTCACTAGTCTATTCACTCTTAAGGCAAGTGATGAAGCCAAAAAGGGGGAAGAGACAAGTAGAGTTGTTATTGCCGCAGAAAAATCAAGTGCAGAACCTGAAGTTAAGGCTGCTGCGTCTGCGATAGAAGAGTTAAGGTATCCCAAGAGAGGAAGGCTAGTCAAGAAGGCAGATCTTGAACAAGCTAAGGATGAAGAACAGAAAAGACTGCTGAAAGGTAAAAGTGTTGCATCTGTGGAAGTTGAGGATCAGACTAGACAAGTCAAGAGAAAACTTGTTCTAGAGAAAAAGAAAGAAGAATTGGGTGACATTCTAGATGATATTGGTGATGAAGAGGTTAAAGCTCTTCATAAGAAGCAAAAGCTGGAAGATGATCATTATGCTAACAAGAAATTGTTAGGAAAGCATATCAAGATGTTGCTGAAGTTGAAAGCTGATCCTGATCTAGTAGAAGATGCCTACATTGATAATTTCATTGACAACGAACATAGAGATGCATGGTTCAAAGTCAAGATGAAGTGGGAGCTGGATCATTGGATTATTCGCAAATTTGGAGATCCAGATAGCAAAGAAGAGTTATACGCAATTTTTGATAAGTTCATGGAAACGCAAGATCGGAATTTATGGAACTTAATCATGAGGATTGCAACTGCTGTAAGTTTTAATATTCTTGTTCCTATCTTTCCTAAATGGATTACTCCGATGTTAGGTTCTGGAAAGAGGATCGACTTCAACCATATTAAGAAGTTTGAAGAAGACCTACTGGATAAAGAGAAGATCGAGACTGAAGAACACATGACAGTAATTCACAAAAGGCTACTCGATGCTTTTGGTGTTCCAAGTTCTTAAGAAGGTACTTTATCAGATTAATTTTTTTTGCTCTGGTACTTAGTTTTATTTTGATTTAGTATGTGTAATATCTACTGATCTTATTTCGAAATGAATGAAAGATAAGTACTATTTGATGTTTAAGACAAGATAACTACTTAACTAGTCTACTATTGTGAAAAGATTCAAGTAGTTTTGGCTTCATCAAAAAGGGGGAAATTGTTGGGATATGAATCCTATAGACAAGTCCTAAATGATGATAAAAGATAAAAGATGAAGTTTTGATAAGCCAAAAGTAGACTTGAATATTTTATAAGTGTTGACTAATCTAGTCTAGTTAAAGAGAAGTCATCTTGTAAAGATCAGTAGAGTTCGCAAGACAAGTACTAGTTCACAAGACAAGTACTAGTTCATAAAACGAATGAAGTTAACATGATAAGTATAAAACTGTTGATACTTTGTATACTTAATAGGTTTTATATTGAGCTATTTGAAATGTATAGAAGCTCATATTCTTTCGTATGTAGTTGTATATAATTGATGTATAGTTTTTTCTAAGTTGACTAAGCTTTATAACAAGAGCTTAATGTAATGTAATAGTCTTGTTAGGATTAGATGATAAGACTAGATTAGTTCTATGTTGTAATCTGAAGAAGTCTACAGCACAAGACAAGTAGAAGACGAAGTCTACTACTACTGGACAAGACAGGTGCGACTCAACAAGACAGGTCAACTTGAAGTTAGTTACAAAAGCGTGTTAAAGATAAAGATTGAAGAGTTAGTTAAGGAATAACTAATTAACTGAAGAAACGCGTGAAAGGATAAAAAGAATCAGTTACAAGTTAGTTTTCAAGAAAGGTTGTTACACAACTGAAAGTTCTTGGAATTGGAAGTCTATATATACCCCAAGGTATTCATTCATTAGAGACTACTGATACTACTGTATATTGAAGCATTATTGAAGATTCAAGTGAAGAAGTTACTCTCAGAGATTGAAGTTCAGAAAGTGAAGCTACACAAGTCAAGTGAAGATAGAAGAAGGCTACTACTGAACGAAGAGAAGTTTTATTTTTGTTTACTGTTTCAAGTTGCTAGATACTTGTAAATCGCTAGTAAGATCGAAGAGGCACTTGGTATTGTTATCAAGAAGATCTAAGTCTTATTTCTTGGGACTTAAAGCTACAAGAACATATTACTCCATTGGACGAGTTAATAAGAATATCACAACTGAATTTGTGAGAGTGGATGTAGACAAGTTGTCGAACCACTATAAATCTCGTGTTTGATTTACTTTACTGTTTTGTTTGTTTGAATTGATTAACTGTTTACTTGGTGAACATACATAACTGAACAAGATAAGTTGAGTAATCACTAAAACAGAGTTCTAGAAATAAGTTGAGTATAAACTAGAATTGGGCTCATTGATTAATTTCGTTATTCCGCATATCGTACTTTGATATTTCGAAAGATTTTTGAAAAGTCTATTCACCCCCCTCTAGACATTTTCACTAGCTTACTCGTTATTAAACTCAACTTAGGGACCTACACGTTCTTTATGTTCCGAGTTTTAGAAAAAAATTGATTTCAGTTTCTAAACTAATTTTGGATGGATATTCAGTTTCTTTTAATAAGAATGTCGTTATTTTTCGTAATGACGAGATTATCTGTTCGGGAGCATTGGTGAATAATCTTTATACTATTAATTGTGCACATTCCACACAAAATGAATCGCATAACACATTGACTATTTCTAAGAAAAGAAAGCATTCTTCACACATGAACGAAACACTTCTGTGGCATCTTAGACTTGGTCATATTAATCTAAAAAGGATTCAAAGGTTGGTGAATGACGGCTATTTGGAATCACTCCAGGTTGAGCCGTTTCCAACATGCGAATCATGTTTAGAGGGTAAAATGAACAAAAGAGCCTTTGGGGCAAAGGGGAATAGAGCTAGTGAAGTGTTAAAACTCGTTCATACTGATGTATGTAGTGGGAGGGTTGTGAGACAACCTGAGAGATTCATGTTCATGGGAGAGTCTTCGGACTTGGTCCCTGGAGAGGATGAATCTGACCCCTGGACGTACGATGAGGCAATCCAAGACAAGGATGCAGATTCTTGGCAAACTGCAATGGAAGCAGAAATGGGGTCTATGGATCATAACAAAGTGTGGGAGCTTGTGCAACCACCCAAAGGCGTAAAGCCTATTGGATGCAAGTGGGTCTACAAGAGAAAAAGAGGATCAGATGGGAAGGTTGAAACCTTCAAAGCTAGACTAGTGACAAAAGGATATACTCAAAAAGAGGGAATCGGTTATGAGGAGACCTTTTCGCCTGTAGATATGCTTAAGTCTATCCGTATTCTCTTGTCGATTGTAGGTCACCTAGACTTTGAGATCTGGCAAATGGATGTCAAGACAACTTTCCTAAATGGAAGTCTTGAACAAGAAATCTACATGCGTCAACCTGAACGCTTTATTGAAAAAGGCCAAGAGAATCTTGTATGCAAGCTTAAAAGGTCAATATATGGACTTAAGCAAGCATCGCGAGCTTGGAATCAATGTTTTGATCAGGTGATACAATCCTATGGATTTGATCAAAATGAGTTTGAGATTTGTGTCTATAAGAAGTGTATTGGAATTACCTTGGTATTCTTAGTATTATACGTAGACGACATTCTGCTTATTGGAAACAATAAAAAGATGTTGACAGACGTGAGGGTATGGTTGTCAAAACAGTTTGATATGAAGGATTTAGGAGAAGCTGGTCACATCTTTGGGATTAAGATTACTCGAGATCGCCAGAAAAGGATGATATGCTTATCCCAAACCTCATACATAGACAATATTTTGAAACTATTCAACATGCAAAATTCCAAGAAAGGATTTGTTCCTTTCAGACATGGAATTCATCTATCTAAAGAGATGTGTCCTAAGACACAAAAGGAGATAGATGAGATGGGATGCATTCAATATGCGTCGGTAGTTGGAAGCCTCATGTATGCAATGCTGTGCACGAGACCGAATATTTGCTTTGTTGTGGGCATGGTAGCAAGATATCAAATTAACCCAGGGAAAGAAGATTGGACTGCAGTTAAAAACATTCTCAAGTATCTAAAAAGAACTCGAGATAGAATGTTGGTTTATCAGTCAGACAGTCTATTCCCTTTGGGCTATACAGACTCAGATTTCCAATCAGACATGGATTCTAGAAAATCTACCTCGGGTAGTGTGTTTTGTTTGGGGGGTGGAGCCATGACATGGAGAAGTGTGAAGTAGAAATGCATCGCTGATTCTACCATGGAAGCCGAATATGTAGCTGCTTGTGAAGCAGCGAAAGAAGCGGTTTGGCTTAAGAACTTCTTAGTGGACTTGGATGTTATTCCGAATTTGCCCAGCAGTATCACTATTTATTGCGATAATGCTGGAGCAGTTGCAAATTCAAGGGAACCAAGAGCCCACATGACAAGCAAACACATTGAAAGGAAATACCATCTTATACGAGAAATCGTTAAGAGAGGAGATATAGTGGTGGCAAAGATCGCATCGGAAGACAACCTAGTTGATCTTTTCACAAAGTGTCTGCCTCAGAGTACATTCGAGAGATATGTGAAAGGAATGGGGTCAAGTGCGTTGCCAAGCTGCTTTGAGTATAAGTGGGAGAATTTATTAGGACATGTAGAACATGGACGTGCTATAGTATACTTAAAAGCAGACTTTGAGTATAAGTGGGAGATTGTTAGGGTTATACTGGCAAGTATGCTTTTAGTGCTACTTATGCGTATACAAACTAATTCTTGCACTTATCAATGAGATTTATTTTTTTTATCACTGGTTGCTTTAAATATAATGAATGTTATATATTTATTGCATAAACGTTCAGATGTACTTTACATTGTAGACAATGTGGTGTGTAGAAGATCACAGAATATCACATTGTCAGTTCCTTGTATATAAGTACAATTGATTCACAACTTATATGGAATTGAACAATCCATTGGTAGAAGTTGAGGTGTAAGGCTCGGATTGGTTTATCTTGACCAAGAGATTACACTAGTGCATTATGATGTGCTGAATAGGACCTACAGAGAGGTAATTCTTCTAGACTGACTTAAGGAATGGAGAATTAGACCTCAGTGGTTGTTGATTTCTTAATCTCTGTCACTTAAATGGGATTGTCTGTAGTTAAGAAGTATTGCTTTTATTTATTATGGGTAAAAAATTAATGTGATTCAATACTTTGTATTTTGGGCAATATTATTAATTACAGGACAGATTGCCAAAATTAATACAGAGAATCATGTCTTGGAGTGTCAAGTTGATTATGTCCCCTTGGTGGGCTCAGAAGGTTTATCATATCAAATCTGATCAGTGGAATTTATTTCCGGTATGATAATAATGTTGAGTAATCCTTACTTCGAGGTATAAAATATATGAATTAATTAAAGCATTCAGTAGCTTAAATTAATTGATGGACATTGAATCTTAAACACGGGAAAAAATAACCAGGAGCCATATTTCGTAATATGGGTTAGGATGGATAGTGCAATATTAATTCTATAGTGGAATGAATTAATGTTAATGGGCTGGAAAAATGTTGTGGCTCAATATTGATTTTTAGGCCCATTGGGAGGTCCAATCCTAATTCTCCTAAAGGCCCCTCAAGAAGCCCAATAAAAGTCTATTAATTAAGGTAATTAAAAGATAAGGATTAATTTTGTTGCAAAAAATTAGAGAGAGATATTTATGGAAAAAGATATATGGAAATAAGAGATTGTTTCTATAATATTCCAAGATAAATTGACCGGTCAATATTTCTTTCTTGTAAGAGAAGAAAAATAGATTCTCTCTTATAAAAGGAGAAGAAAAAAATCGGTACTCTTGATCACTTAATACAGAAAAGAGAGATCTGTAATTTTCGAAATTACAGTGTGTGCAACAAGATAAAATTAATTCTTCCTTGAGAGTTAATAGTTCGTGAGATCTCCCACCGGATAAACGGACTAGGACTTAGGGAATACTTGAGAAGGCAATTGGGTTGAAGTTGTTACTCTTCTCAACGATATCTCTCCGATTTAAAGGTAAACACATAATCCCTTAGTTCCGCATGTTTAGGGATTTAATTATTTTACCGTACATTCATTACATGAATTAGTTAATTTAATTTGTTTAAATTATAAAATTAGATTTATGATAGTTCATATTTAAATTACGTCCTAAATAGATCCATGGTAATTTTAAAGGAGTCTCAAAGTCAATTCTAGAGTCTCTTGGGCATTGGGTGTTAATTCCAAACACTATTCACCTCATCTGATTCTCTTTCCTTCTGGTCTACTGCAGTTGTATCAGCTCAGGTTATCTCAGCTGATTTCTGATCTTCAGAAGGATGGATCAAGTAGTCCTAGGCTGTAGCATAGACTCTTGAATCTCTCTTCAGCTAGAGGCTTAGTTAAGATATCTGCTCTTTGGATATCTGTGTGAATTTTCTCCATCTTTATGTCCTTCTTTTCAAGGTGATCTCTTATGAAATGGTGTCTGATATCAACATGCTTGCATCTTGTGTGGAGGACTGGATTTTGAGTAATGGCTATGGCACTGCTGCTATCACAATAGATGGGGACTTCTCTCGCATCTATGTTGTAGTCTTTTAGTTGTTGAACCAACCAAAGTAGCTGACTGCAACAGCTACCAGCTGCCATATACTCTGCTTCAGTTGTGGAGGTTGCAACAAATGTTTGTTTCTTAGAGAACCAAGATATCAACTTGTTACCTAGAAATTGCCAGGTTTCTAATGTGGATTTTCTATCTATTCTGCATCCACCATAGTCAGAATCAGAATATCCACTCAATTCTATATTGTCATCAGCAGGGTACCACAGTCCTAAATTGACTGTTCCTTTTAGATATTTTAGGATCTTCCTTACTGCTTCTAGATGACTTTGCTTTGGATTGACTTGAAATCTGGCACATACACCTACAACAAAGGTTATGTATGGTCTGCTGGCTGTAAGGTATAGGAGAGATCCAATTAGTGCTCTGTATTCAGATTGATCGACTGCTTTTCCAGACTCATCTGGTTCCATCTTGAAGGATGTCATCATTGGAATTCATGTAGTCTTGCTTTGTTGAGCTTTGACTCTTTCCAATAGACTTTTGGTATACTTGGATTGATTTATGAAAATCCCTTCTAGACTCTGCTTTACTTGAAGTCCTAGGAAATAGTTCATTTCACCCATCATACTCATTTCAAACTTTCCTTGCATTAGTTCAGAGAACTTCTTGCACATCTCTTGATTGGGCGATCCAAATATAATATCATCCACATATATTTGCACCATTAGGATATCATTTCCTTCTTGAATTCTGAACAATGTTCTATCCACTTTGCCTTTAGTATACTCATTGTCAAGAAGGAATTGTGACAGAGTGTCATACCCAGCTCTTGGTGCTTACTTCAGGCCGTAAAGGGCTTTCTTCATTCGATATACTTTATCTCCTTTTTCAAATCCTGGAGGTTGTTCTACATACACTTCTTGCACAAGTATTCCATTTAGAAATGCACTCTTGACATCCATTTGGTATACCTTGAAACCCATGTATGATGCATAAGCTAGAAATAGTCATATGGCTTCTAGTCTGGCGATTGGGGCAAAGGTTTCATCGTAATCAATCCCTTCGGATTGTGAGTAACCTTTGGCTACCATCCTTATCACATCGTTCTCATTCTTTTTGTTCTTGAACACCCACTTTGTTCCAACTACATTGTGGTATTTAGGACGATCTACTAGTTCCCACACTTCATTTCGTGTGAACTGATTCAATTCTTCTTGCATGGCAGTGATCCAGTTGCTATCCTTCATTGCTTCTTCTATGTCAGGTGGTTTTGTGTTGGACAGAAAGGCACACCAGCAGAACATAGAGGTCTGAGGGTTCTGATTTAACTGTCTTCTGGTCTTGACACCTGAGTCTGCTCCTCCTAGGATGAGGGTAGAAGGATGATTAGACTTCCATGTATTCCTTACAGGTGTATTGACACCAGATGATTTAGGATCCTCATTTGTTCTAGCGTTGTCAAGAGAGTTGACTGGATTTGCTCGATCATCATTTGTATCTTGAGTGTCGAACAGATCATTCCCCCGAGCATTTGGAATTGGAGCATCTTGTCTAGGAGTTGGTTGTGCAGTTTGCGTTTGTGTTCTGGTAACAGGTCGATGAGGTTTGTCTTCTTCTGGATCCTCAGAGAAGGGTTCATCAACTTCGATAAACTTTTTTTTAGCTGTTTCAACAGATTCAGCTGTGTTTGCAGCTTCTTCTATATCAACAGTTTCAGTCGTTCCCCCTACTTGAGTAGGTTCAGTATCTGCTCTAGGAGCTTCATTTACTGTGATTGTCTAGGATCTTGTAGTGGGCCTCCTTGGTTTGAATTGATCATTATCACTGTCATCATCGTCTGAGAAGGGGATGGAGACTTTGACAAACTTCTTGTCATCTGATTCCTTTCTCTTCAGATTTAGAGTTTGAAACTTTTGAGTAAGGAAATCCACTTTATCAGTTGTTCTCATAGAAGTAGTTTCATCAAATACAACATGAGGTGTTTCTTCCACTATAAGGTTCCTTTGTTAAAGACTCTGAATGCTTTGCTGACTTGGGAATATCCCAAGAATATCCCCTCGTCTGTTTTTGCATCAAAGGCCTTTAGTTGGGTCTTCCCATTATTGTGAATGAAACACTTGCAACCAAAGATATGAAAATAAGATACTTTAGGTTTTCTTTCATTCCAAATCTCATAGGGAGTCTTACCATGTCTTTTATAGATGAGACATCTGTTCTGAGTATGACAAGCTGTATTTATAGCTTCTGCCCAGAATTTCTTGGGTATGTCGAATTCAGCAAACATTGTTCGAGTAGCCCCTTTAAGGGTTGTTGGTCCCAAGTTGAGTTAAGATTGATTAAGCTAGAAAAAGTCTAGAGGGGAGGGGTGAATAGACTTTTAAAAATCTTTCAAAATATCAGAGTTTATATGCGGAATTTAAGTGTTCTTATGTAATGTACTGTGCTTATACAGCTCAGATCAGTACTTTCAGAAATAATGTGAGCCTTTAAGTTTATACTCAACTTTGATTTTGAACTTTTACATAGTAAACTTTACTGTTCTTAGTATCAAGAATATTAAACAAATATCAAACAATAAGTAAAATCAACACACAAGATTTATAGTGGTTCGACAACTGTCTACATCCACTCTCACAACTCCAGTTGTGAAGTTTTATTAACTCCTTCTTGAGTTTCTTGTGGCTTAAAGTCCCAAGACTAAGACTTTGATCTTATCGATTACACTTCCAAGTGTATCTTCGATCGACTAGTAATTCTACAAGATACTAGCAAACTTGTTTACAATAAATCACAAACTAAAAAGTAAAGTAAACTTCTCTGATTGTAGCCTCTAATTATCCTTTAATACGTGGCTCTTCTCAGTTTCTTGATCTCCTTCAACTCCGCGAGTTCTTGAATACTTGAATTCTCTTTGATTGCTTTAGTTCTTCAGAATATCTTGAGTAGCAGTAGTCTTTTCAAGTAGAAGAACACACAGTATATATAGAACTTAGTATGACAGTTAGCAGTTTGTGAAACTAACTCTCAACTAACTCTAAAACTGTTTTTGTAACTTATCCTTTTGTAACCGACTTTGTAACTTTATTCTTTATTCCAAGTCAGCATATCTTCAATGATATTCAGTTACATTTCAATTAATAAGTTTTCCAAACTTATTCTGCCTCAGCAAAGTAAACTTACTCTTCTTAGTTTTACTGTTCTTGGTAACTTCTTCAGAATACTTCTCTTATATTTTCGAGCTTCATTTCAACTCTTCTTGAAAGTCTTCTCATTCAGAAGTAGTCTTCTGAGTCTTCTTCAGTCTTCTGATCTTGTTCTAATCTACTGTTCTGAACTTTACAATGCTGATTACAACAGAATACAATCTTACAAATATAAAACCTATCTATACTACATCTGAACTATATAGAGAAGAGTATATTTAAGTCCAATACTATAAGCTGTCTATACAATACATTATCAGCTTAGTTCCTAACAGTTCATAATATTCACACATAGTTGGATATTTCAGCTACTGCATTTTTTTCCACCACAAATTCCAACGTCAATTCCAACAATATTTTTCGTATTAACCGTTGGAATTTCAATTATTGAAAATTTATACATGACAAATTCCGACACCAATTCCAATAGAATTATTCCGTTGGAATTTTTATTTCCAACATAAACGTGCCAATGGAATATTCAGCTTGAAAATTTGTTGCATATGAATTTCAACGTCTTTTTTCCATCAGCTTTTTTTATATATAAAAATTTAAAATTTCTTTGTCTAGGTATATTGAAATTCCCTATCAAAATCAATCAAGATAAAACAATGTGCAATCAAAATGCAAATATATATCTTGTTAATAAATACTAATATAGTAACTCCAAAGTCAACTACATATCTTAAAACGGACAAAAACAATAACTTCTAAAATTCTCATAAATATGCGGTTACATAAAATTGAAAGACATGATTTAAAAATTCTACATTGGAGACCTAGAAGTCGATCTGTTCCACCCAAAGTTGGAGCCCTGTAGAAAAAGATTGAACATCATGAATTCAGCATTGTGACATGAAATAATATTTAAAAAAATATATAATAAAACTTAAATTAAAACTACATAAATACATTCACGAGCAAACAAAACTTTTGATTGTGCATATAAGTTAAAGCTAACACGATAATAACATATAACCTCTAATCATTCACGACCTTAAAAGGTGTAAAGTATATATGCACTGTGATTGTGCATACTCTTGACTCTAATTTGTCTAAACAAGAAGAATAAAATGAGAAGATACTAATCCATTGCAAGAGAACATTTCAGCAAAACAACTCAATGTATTATGAATTTGCTTACCTTGGTATCATAGAACTTGAGGAAGAAGTAATTTGGTCTAGAGTATATTTGCAATAAGCAACACTAATCACATCAGCGCTAAAACTCCAATAGAGGTTAGCACTCCATTAGTAGTTGATTACTCTGTGTTGGGATATGAATCCTATAAACAATGTTCTAGTTGATGAAAGTATGTTTTGATGGCCAAAAGCAACTTAAAGTTAGTAATATATGTGGTTCTAAGTCATCTTAACTAAGTCATCTGAATCTAAGCTTACTAATCTGATGAGAAACTTGAATTGAGATTACTGATCTTAATGCTAACTGAAGTAAGTTTACTGATCCTATGAAGTAATATTAAGAGTAAAATTACTGATCTTAACTGAGTAATATTGGAATAAGATTACTGATCTGAGTATGGAAACTGAGAACAATTTTAGTGTTGGGATATGAATCCTAGAACAAGTCCTAAGTGATGAACAAAAGATAAAAAGATAAAGTTTTGATAAGCCAAAAGAAGACTTGAATATTTTCTAAGTGTTGACTGATCTAGTCTAGTTAAGTTGGAGTCATCTTGTACAGATCAGTAGAATTCAAAAGACAAGTACAGTTTAAAAGAAAAGTTTATATTAAAAGATAAGTACGATTTATAAGTACTTCATATCTGTTCATATATGTTAGATTGTTACTGAGCTGTTTAAATGTTGTATAGAGCTCATGTTTTTTTATGTAATAGATTAGATTCATTGTATAGTTTATAAGTTGACTAAGCTTATATTATAAAAGCTTAATGTAATGTAATAGTCTTGTTAGGTTAGATGATAGGACTAGATTTGTTTTATTAGAAGTCTACTACACAAGAAGAGAAGACCAGTTTACTACTCAAGACAGGTGGACTACAAGACAAGTACATCTACTAGACTACACAAGACAAGTCAACGTAAAAGTTAGTTACAAATACACGTGAAAAGATAAAGGTATAGAAGTTAGTTATGAAATAACTAACTCATAACAGAAACGCGTGGATTGATAAGAAGATTCAGTTGAAGGTAGTTATCAAGAAAAGTTGGTTACAACTTACTAAGTTCTTGAAGATTGAAGTCTATAAATACCCCAAGGTATTCATTAAGGACAGACGACTGTGATATTGAGAAATACTACTGAAACACTGACGTTCATACTCAAGTGAAGCATTATCAAAGATATATTTGAAGTTTACTCTCAGAGTTGATTCAAGTTCAGAAAGATAGCCAGAAGACAAGTGAAGAATCAAGAAGGCTACTACTGAAGAACAGAGAAGTTTTTTAGTTTGTGTTTGTTATTTTTCAAGGTGCTAGATACTTGTAAAATTTCTAGTAAGATCGTAGACATATCTGGAGGTATAGTCTGTTGAAGATCTAAGTCTTCTTCTTGGGACTTTAAAGACAGGAACATACACTTGTACTCGATTGGAAGAGTTTAGTGGAAACATCACAACTGGGTTTGTGAGAGTGGATGTAGACAAGTTGTCGAACCACTATAAATCTCGTGTTTGATTCACTTTACTATTTTGTTTGTTGTTTAATTGATTAATTGTTTACTTGTTAAACATACTTAACTGATCTAGACTAGTTGAGTATAGAACAGAGTTCTCGAATATAAGTTGAGTATAAACTTTGATTGGGCTCATTAGTAATCTGATTAATTCCGCATTGTGTATTCTGATATATTGAAAGATTTTTGAAAAGTCTATTCACCCCTCCCCTCTAGACATTTTCATTAGCTTACTCAATATTATTAACTCAACTTGGGACCAACAAGTGGTATCAGAGCGGTAGTTTACGAACTGCTGTTTCTTGATAACCGACTCAAGACTTAGGGTGAAGTCTTGGTCCTTGACTATTCTTGTATACGTGTTCTTGATCATTCTTGTTTCGTGCTCCCTGTTTTTGACTTATCTGTTGTTCTTGATCATAACTCTACTTAGCACTTATTTCTTGAAATCATGTCTCTTGAGATCAGCGCTAACAAACTACCTAAGTTCCAGGTACAAGACTACGATTACTGGAAGCTAAGGATGGAAGCCATCTTCAGCTCCACTCACGACTTAATGATCTCCGTCGTTACTGAAGGTCCAATTGTGACCATGATCCCCAACACTGCTGCCCTTGATCCAAATCAACCAGTGGGTACTCTCGTCAAGAAACCAAGGTCAGAACTTACCTCTGAAGAAATGAGACAGAATAATTTGGATAGCTTGGCCAAGAATTACATCTTACACACTCTTCCTAATGAGTATCTGGGAAAAGTGTTAAAATGTAAAACTGCCAAAGAAATGTGGGATCGCTTAGCTATCATTTGTGAAGGGACTTCCCTAATCAAAGAAAGCAAGCTTTCCACTGCTGTCCAAAGATTCGAATCATTTCATATGAAAGCTGGTGAAACAATAGACCAGTTGGATACTCGTTTTACCAAAATCATGAATGACTTGGAAGTCCTTGGTAAAACTTATACTCCACGTGAAATCAATCTCAGAATTCTAAAAAGCCTTGATAGTCGATGGAAGATGGTAAAAATGCTTGTTAAGAATACCCAAGATATAGACGTATGGACAGCAGAGACTATGTTTCAAACTCTAAAGGCTCATGAGTTTGATCTAGACGAAGACGAACCCATAGTAAGTAGTGACAGAGAACATGCTGTATCTAAGAACGTTGCTTTTAAGGCTAGTTCGTCTAAGATAGACAGGTCTAAGACTAAGTCTAGGTCTGTTTCTGTTAAAGACGAGTTAGATACTGATCTTAGTCTGAAGGATCAGGTAAGCCTCATGGTTAGAAAGTTTGATAGGCTGAATAAACGTTTCGGGAGATATAAGAAGTTCTATAGAGAGCATAGAGGGTCTGCTTCTAAGAACTCGTCTGAAACCAGACGAGACCGAAACTCGTCCGAAAGGAGAGACGAAGTCTCGAAAGGTAACAGACAAGATAGAGAGTCTGATAGTAGGAAAATTACTCGTTCTGATAGACGTGATAAACGAAGGAACAACTCTCCTATTAAAAAGGCTACTAATGATCTCGTGTGCTATAACTGTGAGAAACCAGGTCACTACATATATGAATGTCCAGACCTGAGTACTGATGATCGAGAAGAACGCAAAGCACGAAGGGAAAGAAGATACAACCGAGGTAAAAAGGCAATGATGGCCAATAATGACTCTGACTCCGACTCAGACGAATTGCCATCATCCTCATCTAGCTACCCGTCTGAACCAGATCACGATGAAGCATTCATAGTTGATGATGGTCTATGCTTCATGGCTAAAATCGACCAAGAGGTATCATCTGTTACTTCCTTTCAATCATGTGATGAATCAGATTCTGATGAAAGTGACACTGCCAGTAGCCAAGTAGGGAGTAGTCTTCAGCACTCTACTAGTGCAGTTGAAGACGACCTCCTACTTGCCAACAAGGCATTCATTGAAGTCAGTGAAGAAAACATCACCTTAAGACAAGAAATCATTGATCTTAAAGAAGCTCAGTCTAAAGTAGATCCTAATACAACAGTCCTAAATGAACGCTTGCAAGAAGAGTTGAGACAACTCAAAGACAAGTGTGCATTGACAGACAAGTTGTATCAAGACCTACTTAAGACACATGCGACTGAGAAACATGAATTCAATGTCTTACAAAGTAAGCTCAAAAAGCTTGAAGAACGTAATAAGTTCTTAGAAACCGAGGTTGTCACATTAGACCTTAAACTTACTGACCTGGTTAACTCATCTAAGGTTAACCTTGAATTGTCAGATAGGTATAGGGCTCCTACTGACAAGACAGGCATAGGTGCTGAGACACCCAGCTCGTCTACTCAAGTTCCTAAGAACCCTACTATTTTTATCTCGAGCTCTTTGACTAATGATAAAGGAAAAGAACCATTGATATACGATATTGACACTCCATCAAAAGGTACTGTATCAAAACAAGCTCGAGTTAACATTCCAATTACCAAAGGTGGTAAAAAGAATGGTAACAACAAGCCTGTTCAACCTAGAACCAACCTTCAAAGGACTAGGAATCGTGGACGACCAAATTAGGTCAGATACGAGGACTGGTATCCTGAGGAGACTAGTACTAGACAAGTACAGACTAGACGACAAGAGTCTAGACCTCCTTACATAAGGCAGTCTCAACTCTACTCGTCTAGACCTAGACAGGAAGGTCCAAAATATCGTACACAAGCTGTTCTATATCCTCCACCTTTGTCATATGATATCAAAGGAGAAGAAAGACCTAAACATGTCTATAAACCGTATGGACCTAATGCATATAAACCTTACTCTGACTATCATAGACAAGTGCCTGCTCAAGTAGAGATTAAGTCAAAAGGCTATCTCCAAAGAGTAGACCCGAACTCGACTGATAGGCCAGATAAGGACAACAAGGTCTTATTTTGCAACAAATATGGTCGAAAGCTTAGAAGGTCAAACTTGTTCAGGACTCCAATGTATATTTGGATTCCATTGAACTCGACTAACCCCCAAGGACCCCAATAAACAAGGAGGGTACCTAAATTATGTATTATCATCTATTGCAGGGTCGACTCGATCTATACAAGAAAGGTGGCTCAACAGGAGAAACTTGGTACATAGACAGTGGTTGTTCACACCACATGACTGGTACTAAGACTCTCTTATCAAGCTATCGTGAGCAAGAAGGACCAAAAGTGATATTTGGTGATAGCTCCATTGCTGTTACTAAAGGATTTGGTTACGTTCGGAATGGTGACATAGAAATTCAAGATGTTTCGTATGTTGAAGGCTTGAAATACAATTTACTCTCTGTTTCACAATTTTGTGATCGTGGATACAAGGTGCAGTTCAAGAGTCAGAAATGTGAAATCATCGACAAGAAAACACACACAGTCCTACTAGTCGGCATTAGACAAGGAAGTGTGTACATAGTGAACTGGAACAGTTGTCCGAGGGACACCTGTCTACTTACTAAGAATCCTAAAGAACTTGGCTGGCTCTGGCATAGACGCCTTTGTCATCTAAACTTTAAGGTTCTTAATAAGATAGCCAGAGACTACCTTGTGGAAGGTATTCCCAATGAAGTATACTATAAGTCACATGTATGCACCTCCTGTCAAAAAGGTAAACAGGTGAAGGGTTCTTTCAAATCTATTCCATCCCTCTCAACCAGTAGAGTTCTTGAACTTCTACATATGGACTTACATGGACCAATAACTCCTCCAACTTTGAACGGTAGAAGGTACACACTTGTTGTGGTAGACGACTATTCTAAGTTCACTTGGGTAGTCTTCTTACACAAGAAGAGTGATACACAAACACTTTTGCCCGATCTATTGAAGAAGTTACAGGTTGAGAAGAATCAGTCAATTGTCAAGATCCGTAGTGACAAGGGCACTGAATTCATTAACTGCTATATTAAAGAATTTTGTTTTAAGCGTGGCATCCAGCACCTTACTAGTGCAGCTAGGACACCACAGCAAAATGGAGTAGCAGAACGAAGGAACAGAACTCTTAAGGAGGCCTGCAGGACCATGCTGACAGAGTATAATACGCCTCAGAAATTTTGGGCAGAAGCTATCAATACTGCATGCCACTCACAAAATAGAAGTGTTATCAATAAAGCACTAGGTAAGACGCCCTATGAGGTATGGAAAGGTAGAAAACCCAGAGTTTCATATTTTCATATATTTGGATGCAAGTGTTTCATCCATAACAATGGGAAAAGCAAGTTGAATGCATTCGATGCTAAAGCAGACGAGGGGATATTCTTAGGATACTCCTCGACTAGCAAAGCATTTAGAGTATTCAACTACTCAACCCTTTGTGTGGAAGAAACACCACATGTGGTTTTCGAAGAATCTCAACAGGACCCGTCTACCAACAAGATCAGTGAGAAAGCTACTGAGCTAACTGTCGAATCTGACAAAGACTCAGAGGTATATGAATCCGTTCAAGCCTACAATCCATTTATAAAAGCTCTCGAGTCAGACGACCAGAAGAAGGTGAGTGCTCAAGGTAACTCTACTAGACCAGCTGACATACCTAAACTAGTCGACTCGTCTACTCCTATTAAATCTTCTAATGATAATGATGTTGACATGCATGATGCTGTACATGATATAGACGATAGTATTCTTGTTAAGAATAGAAATACATGGAAATCAGCACATAATACTGAAAATATTATTGGTGACTCTACTGTTGGTGTTAAGACTAGACGACAACTCTTTGAGTCGCAAGAACAATCTAGTCCATCTCTGTTTTGCTGGTGTTGTTTCCTCTCATCTATCGAGCCAAAAACCATTAATGAGGCATTGGCTGATAGCAATTGGATCATTGCTATGCAAGACGAGTTGAATCAGTTTGTTCGAAACGACGTCTGGGAACTTGTCGATAGACCGAAACATCATAATGTAGTTGGAACTCGATGGATTTTCAAGAATAAGAAAGATGAGAATGATGTAGTTGTTCGTAATAAGGCTAGACTAGTCGCCCAAGGCTATTCACAAGCTGAAGGCATAGACTATGATGAAACATATGCTCCTGTTGCTAGACTAGAAGCCATTCGATTGTTCCTTGCATATGCTGCTTACATGAAATTTACTGTATATCAAATGGATGTTAAAAGTGCATTTCTTAACGGTATTCTTGCGGAAGAAGTGTATGTTGAACAACCCCCAGGTTTCGAAGTCAAAGGTAATCAGGTATACAAATTAAAGAAGGCCTTATATGGACTAAAGCAAGCTCCAAGAGCCTGGTACGATACTCTTTCTCAATTTCTATTAGAAAATGGTTTTACTAAAGGCAAGGTAGACAGAACCTTGTTTAGAAGACAAGAAGGGAAAGACATTTTACTCGTCCAAATTTACGTAGATGACATCATTTTTGGTTCACCTAACAAAGAGCTGAGTGAAAGTTTTTCAACACTCATGCAAAGTAAATTTGAGATGTCTATGATGGGTGAAATGAATTACTTTCTTGGACTTCAAGTAAAACAGACCCCTGAAGGGATTTTCATAAATCAAGCAAAGTATACTAGAAATCTTCTAGACAAGTATGGTATTAAGACATGCAAGTCTGCTGGCGTACCTATGCTACCTACATACAGAATGGACCCAGACGAACAAGGTAAGTGTACTGATCAAACTCATTATCGTGGTCTAATTGGTTCATTACTGTACTTGACTGCTAGTAGACCTGATATTGCATTTTCTGTTGGTGTATGTGCTCGCTTTCAAGCTAATCCAAAAGAGAGTCATATGGAAACCACTAAAAGGATTCTGAAATATTTGAAAGGAACCATCAATCGTGGTATATGGTATCCTTCAAATGATGATTTATCTCTAAGTGGCTACTCTGATTCTGATTTTGGTGGCTGTAGAATAGATAGGAAATCTACATCTGGTTCTTGTCAATTCTTAGGCACAAAACTCATTTCATGGTTTTCGAAAAAGCAGACAAGTGTTGCTACCTCTACTACTGAAGCCGAGTACATGGCTGCTGGTAGTTGTTGTAGTCAATTATTATGGCTTATTCAACAGCTTAGAGATTATAATATTTGTGAATCAAATGTTCCTATATTCTGTGATAGTAATAGTGCAATTGCCATTACACAAAATCCTGTTCTGCACACACGTTGTAAGCATGTTGATGTGAAACACCATTTCATACGTGATCATGTAGAAAAGAAGGATATTCGCATGGAAAAGATTCATACTGATTTTCAAAGAGCTGATATTTTTACAAAACCATTAGCTGAGGCCCGATTTCGTGAATTATGCATTAGTCTAGGACTTATTGATCTTGATCCTACTAGTATGTAGCAATGTACTAACAGACAGGTACAGTCCTAAGAAGAAAGGAGAAATAGACAAGCTACCACAAAAGAACAGAGCACTCGTCTACTCACGCAACAGACAGGTATACAAGGTCAGACAAGTTGACCAAACAACCCGATGAGGAAGCTGGTAAAGCTGAGGGTAATACTAAGGGAATAAACATTTAAGGGGGAATCTTTGATTTCTTAAAGATCCTTATGTTGACTTTTTAGTTTGGTAACAGTCATCTTGTTTGAACCTTGATCATTGATTTAAATTAATATTCGCCATATAAATTCTACTCGACTATCTGTCGTACTAAAGAAGACAGGTACATAAAGCTGTTCGACATTCAGACAGATACGCATAGTCGAAGGGGGAACTCATCTGGTGAACATAAGACTACTCGTCTTGTGCCGCTTAACCCACTCGCCTTATGAAGCTTAGTCCTACTCATCTGTTCTGGATGGACTCGAACAGACAAGCTAAGTTTTCATTTGACTTTCATTGAATATGTGTTAATATGTTTACTCGAACCAAATTAACTATGGTAAAGTAATGTGATTGTGTTAAAATGTGGAAATCCTAGAATTTGATTTATACACCACTAGTTAATGAGGTGTACATATTTCGTTCATGCCAAAACATGACTAAAATAGGTCAGATGAATACACTCTCTTATTTTTGCAAATAAGAAAGGCGGATTTCAATTTGCACATAATCAATTCACATTCTTTTCTCGGTTCCGTAACTGAATGCCAAAGGTCTTCACCGTTGGATCTAATTCTTCTATATTGGCCGTTGGATCAAATTCTGTTTTAAACAAAAACCAACTATTGCACACGTCTTGCCTCACGTTTCATAACCTCTCTACTTCTTGCTAACAGTAATTTACTGCATAATCCATTTGTTTGTGCTCTTAGTAAATCATTCACCATGTCTATTCGATCGATTCTCGATGTAAGTTCCAACATGCAGGCACCATTTGATCTCGGAAGATATATAAATGATAACAAGGTACATGTTGAACCATCACTATTCTTCAAAGGCAATCACAAGGAAGGAAACATGGAAATCTTGACCAAATGCATCAGATGCGGTCTACAGCCCTACCTAGAGGCATTTCCACAGGTTGTGTTAGAAGAAGAAGTTCTGGAATTTTATGCCAACGTCAATAGACAGGGAGAAGTGTTAGAATCTTTTATTGATGGGCATCGGGTGGAAATCACTAAGGAAGTAATGTTCGAAAGGTTAAGGCTACCCATCGGAACGATTGATGTGGATAGGTATGCTGAAGGACAGGAGATGAAGTATTTGAGTATCTTCTGTGGAAAGAAAATGAGACTCAAGCCAGATGGTAAAGCTCCTACTGCCAAGAAGGGTGATCTCTTGGAGAAATATCGCACTCTGCTGGACATAGCAAGCAAGATGCTCCTATGTGCCACTGGGTCTCATGACTCGGTCACTCAAGCCAAAACAAGGATCATGGCAGTTATCTATGATGGAATCACTGAGGTGAATTGGTTCAAATTGATAGCTGACAGGATAATGTACTTCGAACGAAGTGTAAAGGTGGATGCTGATACCAGACATTGGGTGGTATCTCAAGCAGTCGGGTATGGAAACAAGCTGAGTATATTACTTCCATTTTTGCTGCCAAACAAGACTGATTGGAGCAAAGGAAAGCCGTTTCATCCTCTTAAGTTTTACTTAAAGATTGAAGCAATGAGGAAGCAGGCTGCTGCAAGGCCAGCTGCCCCAAGGCAGGTTCAAATTGATGAATCAGAAGTGTTGCCGTATGCCGATTCATCCAGTTCTTCTCAAGACAAGACTGAAGAGGCGGAGTCTAGTACAGCTGACTCAGAGAAGACTCAGTCAGAAGAAGAGTCAACTCAGGAGAAGGAGTCGAGTGAACAAATCCCAGAGATGTACACTCTCGTGAGAGTTGGGTCGCCCACTCGTCCAGTCGAGTCGAGTATACAGGTTGGTACCTCTACTCAATCTGTTTCAATTCCTCTCTCTCTCCCATCTACGTCTATCCGAACCAAGGCTAGATCACATCGATCTAGGCCTCGACCTGTACCCCCAACCTCGCAAGCACTGGCAGCACGACCGCTGAGGGCCAGTCATCCCCTATACACTCCTATACGTGATACAACTGATACTCCTACAGTTGTCATACCTGACCAAGCCGCATTACAGCCCGTTGAAACCATTGCTTTCACTCCCTCTCCCTCACCAGAATATGGTGAACCCCCTAAACCATCTACTTCAGACAAGACGCCAGTTGCCACTGCAACAGCTGAGTTAGAGACCCCATCTACTCAGGACCCGTCTGTTGTTAGATTCGAATCCCTCGTCTATTATCCTATGTGTTTGAGAGAGAAGAGAATTCGAGCCCGAATGACCAGAAATCTGAAGCGGACGCTCTCAACTGTCGAAGTCGACTATGAGTCAGAACAGTTTGAAATTCTTGTAAGGATATGCACCTGGTTTGCTCTTAAGAAGTCCTCCACCGATGATCTTTTCGAAGTTATTCAAGGAATGGGAGGAATCTCCAATTTTCTGGATTGGGAGATGGAACAGAAGGAGCATAGTGGTGTAAAGGATCATTCAGAACTATTTCCGCCGAGAGCCTTAGTTGCTCTTGTAAAGAGGTTATTGAAAATTCCTGACGGAATTCTGGTTGAAGAGTTTTCATCTGATATTGGAACTCAAACTGATCTAGTTGAAGAAGAGATCAAGCCAGAAGTTGCTGAGATAGCAGTTCAGACTTCAGAACAGTTAGAAGAAATTGTTCTTAGTGATGAAGATGAAGTCGACTCATTCATGATTGGAAAAGAAGATGATGAGTTTTTGGATGCTGTGATGTTTGATGAAGAAGAACTCAAGGCAGTTGATAATGTTGTTGGAACTTCCAGTTCGACTCTAGCTATGCCAGACAGCTTTCTGAATGATTTAAAGACTGATCTGCGAAGTGTTGTTCACACTGCTATAGATGAATTTTTGAACTCGAAAATGAAGGATGTGCTGATTACACAAAATCAATCACTTATTGATCAATCCAGAGACTTGTTTATTGGTGAAATCAACAAGATGGACTCGACTTTCAGAGAAGAGTTGTTTGCTCAAGTTGATGATTTTCTGAAGAAACAAATTGAGAGTTCAGAACGGAAATCAATCTCGTTTGCTCGATCATTGGCTGAAGAGTCCAGTAAAATGGAAAGACTCTACAGTGTTAAAGTTTCTATTGCGGATGAACAGAGAAGGGAAGCACAAGACCAGTTGGTGCGTTCTCGAGCTGTTCTACATGAGCTGACTGAACAGAATACCCTTCTTAGACAGACGGCTACTCACTTGAAGGATGCACTAGTTTCCTGTACACAGAAGTTGGAGCTAGTTACTGAACGCTTAGACAAGATGAGCGATGCAGATTCGCATCAGAAGCACATTGAGTCAGCTGCTGACGCTATGAAGGAAGCTTTGAAAGTAGAAATGACTCGCTTTACTTCTCTTTTTACTCTTAAGGCATCTGATGAAGCCAAAAAGGGGGAAGAGACCAGTCTAGTTGAAGTTACGAAGTCTGCTAGCGCTGAACCGGAGATGAAAGATGCTGCTACTGCAATTGAAGAACTAAGAAGGCCTAAGAGAGGCAGATTAGTGAAGAAGGCAGATCTAGAGCAAGCTGAAACAGAAAAGCAGATGAGATTAGTGAAAGGTAAAGGTGTTGCATCGTCTCCTGAAGCAGAGATTCAGACTAGACGAGTTAAGAGGAAGCTGAGTATTGAAGAACCTACTCCTGAATCTACTAGTTTGAAGAAGCAAAAGATTAGTGATCCAAGTGATGAAGCTCATTATGCAAGCAAAAAGAAGATAGAAAAACACATTGAGAATTTGCAAAAGCTGAAGGAAGATGAAGAGAAAATGGAAGATCAGTTCATTGATTACTTTATTGACAGAGAGCATCGTCAAGATTGGCTCAAAGTGAAGAGACAATGGGAACTTGATCACTGGATAATCAGAAAGTATGGAGATTCTGAAAATGCTGATGAATTATACTCGATGTTTGATAAGTTTATGGAAGGTCAGAATCGAATGCTTTGGAATCTGATATTGAGGATATCTGCTGCTGCAAACTTCAACATTCTGATACCAATCTTTCCAAGATGGAAAACTCCTATGACAAGCTCAGGAAAGAGAGTTGATCGTAACCAGATTAAGAAGTTTGAAGAAGAATTGCTAGACAAGGAGAAGATTGAAGATGAAGATCAGATTAGCTTAATTCACAGAAGACTCCTCGATGCATTCTGTGTTCCTAACCCAGAAGGAGGTAATCTTTCAGATTAGTTGATTGTTTTAGTTGTTTTTTTTTGCTCTGATATTTTATTTTTGGAAGTATTTGTAATATCTACTGATCTATTTCTGAATGAATGAAAAGATAAAGTACTATTTGATGTTTAAAGACAAGATAACTACTTAACTAGTCTACTTATAAGAAAAGATTCAAGTAGTTTTGGCTTCATCAAAAAGGGGGAAATTGTTGGGATATGAATCCTAGAACAAGTCCTAAGTGATGAACAAAAGATAAAAAGATAAAGTTTTGATAAGCCAAAAGAAGACTTGAATATTTTCTAAGTGTTGACTGATCTAGTCTAGTTAAGTTGGAGTCATCTTGTACAGATCAGTAGAATTCAAAAGACAAGTACAGTTTAAAAGAAAAGTTTATATTAAAAGATAAGTACGATTTATAAGTACTTCATATCTGTTCATATATGTTAGATTGTTACTGAGCTGTTTAAATGTTGTATAGAGCTCATGTTTTTTTATGTAATAGATTAGATTCATTGTATAGTTTATAAGTTGACTAAGCTTATATTATAAAAGCTTAATGTAATGTAATAGTCTTGTTAGGTTAGATGATAGGACTAGATTTGTTTTATTAGAAGTCTACTACACAAGAAGAGAAGACCAGTTTACTACTCAAGACAGGTGGACTACAAGACAAGTACATCTACTAGACTACACAAGACAAGTCAACGTAAAAGTTAGTTACAAATACACGTGAAAAGATAAAGGTATAGAAGTTAGTTATGAAATAACTAATTCATAACAGAAACGCGTGGATTGATAAGAAGATTCAGTTGAAGGTAGTTATCAAGAAAAGTTGGTTACAACTTACTAAGTTCTTGAAGATTGAAGTCTATAAATACCCCCAAGGTATTCATTAAGGACAGACGACTGTGATATTGAGAAATACTACTGAAACACTGACGTTCATACTCAAGTGAAGCATTATCAAAGATATATTTGAAGTTTACTCTCAGAGTTGATTCAAGTTCAGAAAGATAGCCAGAAGACAAGTGAAGAATCAAGAAGGCTACTACTGAAGAACAGAGAAGTTTTTTAGTTTGTGTTTGTTATTTTTCAAGGTGCTAGATACTTGTAAAATTTCTAGTAAGATCGTAGACATATCTGGAGGTATAGTCTGTTGAAGATCTAAGTCTTCTTCTTGGGACTTTAAAGACAGGAACATACACTTGTACTCGATTGGAAGAGTTTAGTGGAAACATCACAACTGGGTTTGTGAGAGTGGATGTAGACAAGTTGTCGAACCACTATAAATCTCGTGTTTGATTCACTTTACTATTTTGTTTGTTGTTTAATTGATTAATTGTTTACTTGTTAAACATACTTAACTGATCTAGACTAGTTGAGTATAGAACAGAGTTCTCGAATATAAGTTGAGTATAAACTTTGATTAGGCTCATTAGTAATCTGATTAATTCCGCATTGTGTATTCTGATATATTGAAAGATTTTTGAAAAGTCTATTCACCCCTCCCCTCTAGACATTTTCATTAGCTTACTCAATATTATTAACTCAACTTGGGACCAACATTTAGTGATCTTATATGAGATATTTGAAATCTGAGTTACTGATCTGATATACTTATTGATCTTATATGCTTACTGATCTTATATGTAAGTTACTGATCTTAAGTGTTTACTGATCTTAGTATTTACTGATCTTATATGGAAGTTATTGAACTTACATGAGTTACTGATCTTATTGGTTACTGACCTGATATATGAACTGTTAAGAACTAAGCTGATGTTTTGTATTGTATAGACAGCTTATAGTGTAGGACTTAGTTATACTCATCTGTATATAGTTCAGTTGATGTATAGATAGGTTTTATATATGTAAAGTTGTATTTTATTGTATTCAACATTGTAAAAGTTCAGAAGAGTAGAATAGGAATAGATTAGAAGAAGATCAGAAGACTAAAGAAGACTCAGAAGACTACTTCAGAATAAGAAGACTTCAAAGAAGAGTTGAAGAAGAGCTTAGAAGAAATCTGAAGAAGTTTTGAAAGGTTTTAAGTTACTGTGCTGACTGACTCAGAAGAGTAAAAATCCGAAGAGTAAAAAATCAGAACAGTAAGTTACTGTACTGATTTGGTGAAATTGAAGAATAAGTTTGGAAAGCTTATTTAAAGAGTAACTGAAGATTTATTGAAGATATGCTGACTTGGAAGTTGAAGGAAGTTACAAAGTCGGTTACAAGAAGAAGTTACAAAAACAGTTTTAGAGTTAGTTGAGAGTTAGTTCACAAACTGCTAACTGTCATACTAAGTTCTATAAATACTGTATGATCTCCTACTGCTGAAGACTACTGAGCAATTACTGATCTTAGAGAATTCAAGAGCAAGTCTACAAGCAAGAACTCACAGAGTTAAGGAAATCAAAGCAAGAAGAGCCACTGAATTGAAGAGAAGAATCAAAGGCTATTCAAAGAGAAGTTTTACTTTTCAAGTTTAAGTTTGTATTTTGTAAAACAAGTGTGCTAGTTACTTGTAGAATTACTAGTAGATCGAAGATATACCTGGTGGTATAATCGATAAGATCCAAGTCTTAATCTTGGGACTTTAAGCCACAAGAAGCTCAAGAAGAGTAATAAAACTTCACAACTGGAGTTGTGAGAGTGGATGTAGACATTTGTCGAACCACTATAAAATTCTGTGTTCTTTACTTTACTGTTTGATATTTGTTTGATTTGTTTAACTAAGAACATTAAGAATGAACAAAGATAAAGATCTAAAGAAAAGTTGAGTATAAACTAGTAAGGCCCATATTATTCTGAAAGTACTGATCTGAGCTGAGTAAGCACAGTACAGTACATAAGAAGACTAAATTCCGCATTGCATATTCTGATATTTTGAAAGATTTTTGAAAGTCTATTCACCCCTCCCCTCTAGACTTTCTTAGCTTACTCAATCTTAACTCAACTTTGGGACCAACAAGTGGTATCAGAGCAGTAGTTCTTTGGACTGCTGTTTCTTGATAACCTTACAGATCTTGAGGGATATCTTACTGATCTTGCTGTTATTTCTTGATATTTGTCACTATCTGAATACTTGAAATCTATCTGCTATACTACTGATCCTATTTGTCTAATCAAACATGGATGACACTAATGTGAACAAGCTGCCCAAGTTCAAGATTGCAGATTATAACTACTGGAAGCTTAGGATGGAGGCCATCTTTAGCTCGACCCATGATCTAATGGTGTCTGTGGTGACTGAAGGACCAATTGTCATCATGGTGGAAAATACTGCAGTTCTGGATCCATCCAAACCAGTTGGAGCACTGGTTCCTAAACCAAGGTCAGAACTGACTTCGGAAGAAATGAAACAAAACAATTTGGACAGTCTTGCCAAGAACTACATTTTACATACCTTACCAAATGAGTATCTTGGTAAAGTACTAAAATGTAAGACTGCAAAACAGATGTGGGACAAACTGGCTATTCTTTGTGAAGGTACTACACTGATCAAAGAAAGCAAGTTATCCACTGCTGTCCAAAGGTTTGAATCATTTAAGATGAAGCCAGGAGAATCAATTGATGAGTTGGATACTCGATTTACCAAAATTATGAATGATCTTGATGTATTAGGAAAGACTTATACTAACAGAGAAGTTAACCTGAGAATCTTGAAAGCCTTGGATGAAAGGTGAAAAATGGTCAAGATGATCATTAAAACCACACAAGACATTGATTCTTGGCCAGCAGAAACTATGTTCCAAACACTTAAGGCACATGAGTTTGAGTTAGATGAAGAAGATCCTATTGCTGTGATTCATAAGGATAAGGATGCCTCTAAGGACATAGCTTTTAAAGCCTCTACCTCTAAGGGGTCTAGATCATCCAAGTCTAAGGCCTCAAGCATAAAAGATGAACTGGATAGTTCTGATCTTAGTCTGAAAGATCAGATGAGCCTTATGATCAAAAGATTTGATAAACTGAATAAGAGGTATGGTACGTACAAGAGATTCTATAAGGAAACTAAGGGTTCTAGTAACAGGGACTCTTCTGTGAACAGAAGGGATCAAAACTCTTCTGAAAGAAGGGATGAGATCTCTAATGAGAACAGGAGAGATAGGAACTCATCTGAAAAGAGAGATAGAAAGTATTCTGATAAGAAAGACAGGAACTCAATTGACAAGCATGACAGGAACAGAAAGCATTCTCCTCCTAAAAGAACTTCTAACAATCCTGTTTGCTATAATTGTGATAAGCCAGGTCATTATGCTTATGAATGTCCTGATCTGAGTTCTGAAGATCGAGAAGAAAGGAAAGCCAGAAGAGATCGAAAATATGCCAAGGGTAAGAAGGCAATGATGGCCTACAATGACTCTGATTCGGAATCAGAAGAGTTACCATCGTCTTCATCTGACTACCCCTCTAGCAATGAAGATGAAGCCTTCATAGCAGATGATGGACTGGTAATGATGGCCAAAATAAATGATGAGGTATCTTCTGTTAACTCATTTCAATCTTGTGACAATTCTGACACTGATAAAAGTGATGCTACTGTTAGCAGTGTAGGAAGTAGTCTTCATCATTCCCAAGGAGTGACTGAAGAAGACCTCCTACAAGCTAACAAAGCATTCATTGAAATTAGTGATGAGAATATATCTTTAAAGCAAGAAATCATTAATCTGAAAGAAGCTCAGTCAAAAGTAGATCCTAATATAGCTGTCATAAATGCAAGGCTATCAGAAGAGTTATCCCAACTCCAAGAAAAGTATGCATCCATTGACAAACT
The DNA here is from genome assembly GCA_963675135.1 of Galeopsis tetrahit. Taxonomy (NCBI): domain Eukaryota; kingdom Viridiplantae; phylum Streptophyta; class Magnoliopsida; order Lamiales; family Lamiaceae; genus Galeopsis; species Galeopsis tetrahit. The sequence goes on along the minus strand of OY776126.1, from coordinate 41,413,467 downwards.
ATATCAGGGTATGCTTAAAACTCAAGCCAAAGAGACTAATGAATTCAATGATTTAAAGATTAAATGTGAAAAACTTGAAGAGCGCAAAAGATTCTTAGAATCTGAAGTAGTGAGCCTAGATCGAAAGCTATCTGGGATGATTAACTCTACTAAGATTAATCAAACAATCTCAGACAGATATAGAGCTCCAAATGATAAAAGAGGAATAGGTACTGATCTGCCTAGTCCATCTACTTCAGAATTTAAGAACACTAATGGAGCTAGTACAAGTTCTTTGCAACTAGATAAAGGAAAAGAACCTATGACTTATGATGATGATCCAAAACTCAAAGTACAGTCTAAATACATCCCACCTACTACCAAGAATGGTAAAATGAAGAATGTATTAAGACCAGTACAGTCAAGACCATACCAGAAGAGTTATACTCCTCTGACCAGATCAGATCAGTCCTGGAATCAGAAGAGACAAACTCAGAACAGTAGGTCAAGACAAGCACAGGCAAGTTGGGAACAGCCTAGACCTCCTTTTATAAGGCAGTCTCAGCTGTATTCAACTAAACCTAGGAGATTTGTGCCTCATTATCATAACAAACCTGTTCTTTATCCTCCTCCTTTATCCTATGATATCTATGGAGAGGAAAGACCAAAGCAAATTTATAAGCCTTATGGTCCACATGCTTTTAGACCATATTCAAACTATTACAGACATACTGATCTTACTGAAAAAGGGATAGAACCAAGGAAAGGCTATCTCAGAAAAATAGATCCTAAGTCTGCTGATAATTCTGAACTGGTTAATAAAGTACTGTTCTGTGATAAATTTGGAAGGAAACTGAAGAGGTCCTACTTATTCAAATCCTCAATGTTCATTTGGGTACCTCTCACTACTAACCCCCAAGGACCCCAATAAACTAGGGTACCTAAATTATTAAGATCACTACCTTGCAGGATCGACTGGACTTATACAAGAAAGGTGGTTCAGTTGGTGAGACCTGGTACATAGACAGTGGGTGTTCACACCACATGACTGGTACCAAGGCCTTACTTACTGACTATCATGAGAAGGAAGGACCAAAAGTCATCTTTGGTGATAGCTCAATAGCAATCACAAAAGGATTTGGATTCATCAAGAATGGAGATGTTGAAATCCAAGATGTCTCCTATGTTGAAGGTTTGAAGTATAATTTGTTATCTGTATCTCAATTCTGTGACAGGGGATACAAGGTTCAGTTCAAAACCAGAAGATGTGAAATAATAGATAAAAGGACTCACAATGTTCTACTTGTTGGCATAAGACAAGGAAGTGTATACATTGTGAATTGGAATAGCTGTCCTAAGAATGCTTGTCTTATTACTAAGAGTCCTAAAGAAAACAGTTGGCTCTGGCATAAACGCCTCTGCCACCTGAACTTTAAGATAATCAACAAGATTGCTAGAGAACATCTTGTTGAGGGCATTCCTAATGAAATCTATTCCAAATCACAAGTATGTGATTCCTGTAAAAAAGGTAAACAGGTAAAGGTTTCATTTAAGTCCATTCCAACTCTTTCAACAAGCAGAGTCTTAGAACTCTTGCATATGGATCTTCATGGTCCTATCAACCCTCCTACATTGAATGGAAGAAGGTATACTCTAGTTGTAGTAGATGATTACTCTAAGTTTACTTGGGTAGTCTTTCTACACAAAAAGAGTGATACACAAACACTACTTCCAGATCTATTGAAGAGGTTGCAGGTTGAAAAAGGTCATCCCATTGTCAAGATTAGGAGTGACAAGGGGACTGAATTTATTAATTGTTACATTTCTGACTACTGTTCTAAGTCTGGCATACAGCATTTGACAAGTGCAGCCAGAACCCCTCAACAAAATGGTGTTGCAGAAAGGAGAAACAGAACACTAAAAGAAGCATGCAGAGCCATGATTGCAGAATTCAACACACCTCAGAAATTTTGGGCAGAAGCTATTAACACAGCTTGCCACTCCCAAAATCGAAGTGCTCTAAATAAGGTGCATGGTAAAACACCTTATGAGGTATGGAAAGGCAGAAAACCAAGAGTTTCTTATTTTCATATCTTTGGATGTAAGTGTTTCATACATAACAATGGCAAAAGTAAATTAAATGCTTTTGATGCAAAAGCTGATGAAGGGATATTCTTAGGATACTCTTCTGTAAGCAAAGCATTTAGAGTATTTAATTACTCTACCCTATGTGTGGAAGAAACACCCCATGTTGTCTTTGATGAGAATGTGCAGGACTCTGCTGATCATCAGCTCAGTAAGAAAATTGACAAACTACAGCTTCAAATCAACAATGAAGATGATGATACAGGGATATATGAATCTGTACAAGCATATAATCCTTTCCTAAAAGTTCTAGATCAAGATTCTGATAAAGAAAAGGTAAAAGACAAAGGTGAGTCATCTAAAACTTCTGAAATACAAGAATTGAATGATTGCTCTCCTATGAACAAATCTGCTGATATAAATGATACTGATCTGCATGATAATTTGCATGATGTAAATGATGATAGCATTTCTGTTAAGAATAGAAGGACATGGAAGTCTGCTCATTCTACTGATCTGATTCTAGGTGATTCTAGTATAGGTGTTAAAACTAGAAAACAATTGTTTGATTCAAAGGAAGAACCTAGTAAGTCTTTATTTTGCTGGTGTTGTTTTCTATCATCTATTGAGCCTAAAACTGTGATTGAAGCTTTAAGTGATAGTAACTGGATTATAGCCATGCAGGAAGAACTTAATCAGTTCACTAGAAATGAAGTTTGGGAACTTGTTGATAGACCTAGTAATCATAATGTTGTAGGCACTAAGTGGATTTTCAAGAACAAAAGGGATGAAAATGATCTTGTAGTTAGAAATAAAGCTAGATTAGTTGCTCAGGGCTACTCTCAAGCTGAGGGTATTGATTATGATGAAACTTTTGCTCCTGTAGCTAGACTAGAAGCTATAAGATTGTTCCTTGCTTATGCTGCACATATGAAATTTACTGTGTATCAAATGGATGTGAAAAGTGCATTTTTGAATGGTATACTTGCTGAAGAAGTTTATGTAGAACAACCACCTGGTTTTGAAGTGAATAGTCACCAAGTATACAGGTTAAAGAAAGCACTCTATGGATTGAAACAAGCTCCAAGAGCATGGTATGATACTCTTTCTCTATTCTTACTTGAAAATGGTTTTACAAAAGGCAAAGTTGATAGAACTTTGTTTAGAAGACAAGAAGGTAATGATATATTACTTGTTCAAATTTATGTGGATGATATTATCTTTGGATCACCCAACAAAACCTTGAGTGAAAGCTTTTCTATACTCATGCAAAGTAAATTTGAAATGTCTATGATGGGAGAAATGACATATTTTCTTGGTCTTCAAGTAAAACAAACTTCAGAAGGTATCTTTATAAATCAAGAGGTGGTGTTGAGGAAAATTAGGTTTGGGCGTGTGAATTCAGTTTGTCGCTGGATTGATTGAATAAATTCAGTTTGCCATCAGATTGGGCGTGTGAATTTGGGGGGAAATTGTAGGCAAGAGGTGGTGTTGAGGAAAATTAGGGTGAGAGGAGGATGAACAGAGAATTCATCTTTATTTTAGATTTTTTTAATATAATTTTAATATTTATATACTCCTATCTAATAGTACGAGGGAAGGGGGTTTTGAGCTTTACCTCAACATCAGTAACAAAAACGACGTCGCACAGTGAAGGGAAATTTTTCACATTTTAACTTAATTTAATTTATATAATTTTAAGTTTAATAAATATTTTCGACATGTATTTGCACTGTAAATATTTTATAATACATTTTATATATTCACTAATTAATGATAAATTCCAACTGCGGCATATAGTATTGGAAAAACCGTTGGAATAAGAAAATTCCAACGATCTTGTGTCATTGGAAATTGGGTTGGATTAAGATTAAAAATATCATTTTATTGGAGAAACCATTCCAGTGGTCTTATGTCGGTGGAATTTCAGTTGGAATTAAATAAAAAATAATTCCAACGTATTTTCCAACAGTAATTTCCAATGGTTTTTTAAAGTTGAGGGAATTTCCATTGGAATTTTCCAAGGGTTGCATACGTCGTTGGAAAAACTGTTGGAATTTAAAATTTTCCAACAGTTTATTTTTTTCGTTGGAATTTTTCTGTTGGAATTAGGTTGTTTTCTTGTAGTGATTACATAAGATCAGTAAACTCATAATATAAGTTTTCTTAAGATGACTTAGTTTGGATGACTTACAACCACATATATCATTAACTTTAAGTTGCTTTTGGCCATCAAAACTCAATCTCATCAACTAGAACATTGTTTATATGATTCATATCCCAACAATTTCCCCCCTTTTGATGAAGCCAAAACTACTTAAATGTTAATAAATCAGTAGTTCAGTAAATAGTCAATCATAACAGTTCATTAATTCAAAAATTCCAGATTCATATTCCGATAAGATCAGATAATTCACATATTACACATAATCATATGAAATAAAGAAAAATATAGAAATAAAGATAAGGTAAATAAATGTTATCTTGTGAGTCTGTCCTTCATATTCATTCTTTAGGTCCGATTTTGTATGCCAAATACAGCCTTGTTTTGATATCCATCATGTGTTGATGATCAGTGATGCCTTCATCCTTAATGATCTTCTCAATGATTCTTCCAATCTCTTCATAAACAGGTTCTCCAGATTCCAATCTTGGAGGATCCCAAACAGGCTCTTCTGAACACAGAATACTAATATCAACAGCACTAGCAGTTAACAAGATATCTTCCCAAAACTCTCTTGCAACATTCATCATGAAGTTTTGAAAATCTTCATACTCATCTTCTTTGCTTGAATGAAATCCAAACTTCCTTATGATGAAATTTTCTAACTGCCATCTTTGCTTGATATCATTCCAGTAATCAACATTTTCTGGAATCACAACAAAATCAACATAGTTCTCATCTCGACACTCTTTATCTTTTCTTGCTTTCATTTTCTTTTTAAGAGTTGTCACTCTTCTCTCAAATTTCTTCCTTGACTCTTCAGCATCTTTCAGCTTTTGTTTTCTTAACTCAACATTAGCTTTCTTCTTTTCTTGCAATTCAACATTTTCACTAGGCTGTGTACTTGTAACACCATGCTTAAGCTTGCTTCTTGATCTGGTTATCCTACCAGTTCCTTCAGGTTCTTGATCAGCTTCATCATCACTTAAGATGACTTTTCTTTTTCTTTTTCCTGAGCTTTCAGCAACACTTTTCTCAGCAATTTTCTCAGCAGCAGGACTCTTCTCCACAGTTTGAACAGCAGTTTGAACAGCTTGTTGAACAGCAGCTTGTTGTTTCCTGAGCTTGATTTTCTGATTTAAATTCACAATCTCTTGCTTTAGCTCATCATGACTCACAACCAACTGAGCTTGTTGAGTCTGAGTCTGCTCCATTACTTTCTTTATACTCTCTTCCCCATTTTTGGCTTCATCATGCCATTCTTTCAAGTGTGTAAAATGTTGTTCCAATTTGGTATGCAACTCTTGTGATAGTTTCTTCTCTTGCAACCTATGAAGATCATAGATCTTCGACATAGTGTGCTCCAAGATCTGTTCATAAGCAGACTCTGCACTAAGTTTAATAAACTTTTCATTGGCCTCCTGAAACAACTTCACAACAGACTCCAACTTGGTTTGTAACTCTTCATTATGCTTTCTCAACAATTCAAAGCTAGATTTATCATGAGCTTGCTCAACAGTATCTGTTCTGACTTCATTTTAAACAGAAATAGGAACATGAGGTTGTTGCTCATCCAAGTTTTCCTTAGCATTCGACTCAGAAACATAGTCAGGAAGAATAACAGGACTGCTCTTCATTTCATTAGCAGTTATGTTATGCTCTTCTAACACCTCAGTATTTTCAATTACTACTGTGTTTTCAAACACCTCAGTAGTATCATCATTAAATTCTACAACAATTTCTTCTTCAACATGCTCATCCATGTTGACATCAGCATCCACATTCTCCTCAGCAGTCTCAATATTTTCAACAAAGTATGAAAATCCAGAAACTCTCTCTACCATCCTAACAACAGATTCTGGAGTTAACAACTTAGTGAAAGAGTTAACACCAGCAGCATCCTTCTGTTCTTGTTCCCAGTTTCTAAAAACTACAGAACCACCCATACCTTCCATGACTATTAAGAGCTCATCAAGATCTACTTTTCTTAGATAAACCTAAGTGCCTATCCTAAGAAGTTGCTCAAAACAGTAGAATTTTCCTCTATACCATGGAATTCCTTCAATATGACATTCCTTAGGTTCATTCTAATCTGTTCTTCTTTGTCACAGATAACATATTCCATCAAACATGCAGGTTTAGGATCAATATGTTCTGGTTCAGGGGATGAATGGGTATGAATGGGTTCAGAAAAAGGTTCAAATCCAGGTCCAGTAGAGTAAACATGAATTGGTTTAGGAGATAAATGGGGAGTAGATTTATTTGGTTGAGGACTAGATTGAGGAGTGGGTTGAGGAGTATTGTTCTCATGAATGGGTGAGTAGTGGACTGACTCATCAGAATGGTTAGAATGTTGATTAATGGGTTGAGCTGGGATAGGATCAGAATTTGAAGGGGTGGAAGAAGTGTTCTTAGGCTTTCTCCTAGGTCCAGTAAGACCTCTACCGTTTGTTCTTTTATGAATAACAACAAGGATTGGAAAAACTGTTTTGACTGTTTTGACTGTTCTGGGGTCGCCTTTCCAGTCATAATCTTCTTAGCCCTGGCAAAGTGAGGATCATGTCTTGCCTTTGATCTCACTTCTAGTTGATCATCATCAGATCTGTACATCGAACCACCAGATTCTTGTTGTTCTTGTAGTTGCTTTTGATGTTGTTGTTGTTCAAATTCCATAGACTCCTTCTTAAAAAGAAACTTTCCTTGATGAAATATCTTTGGTGAACTCCAATCAACTTTATTGCTTGCAATTATTGGCAAAAGTATGCTTAATTTGTTTCTGAATCCAACCATTGCTTTGACAGAAAGCTCCTTTGTCTCATCATCACACAAGATTTTGTCCTTCTCACTCAACAACCTCTCAAGGAAAAATCCTTGCCAATCTCCATCTACTCGATCAATAATCGCAGCCATCACTCTGATTTTCAAATTTGTAAGAGCATCTTGACTCTGATGTTGACCTAACAAAATTTTTCCGGCAATATCCATCAATAATCTGAGGGGCTCTTCAATAATTGCCTTTTTCAGATTCAACAACGATTTTGGTTCTTCTCCGGTCCATCTTCCTACACACACTTTTTCTTGACCTTCCATGTAGCTTAGAATATGAACAGGTCCGTCGGGTAGGTCAAAAGTATTGGCTAAAAGATCTCTCGCCACTGGCACTCTGTTTCTCAAAAGAAACGATTTCACGTTATTGTTGTCGCCATGGAGCTGGAGATAGAATTCCATTACCTTAGGTTCAAAAACCTTCTTGGGAAAGGATTCTAGATACTTCCTCAGACCGCATTGCTCGCACATTGTGAGAATGGCCTGAATCTCTGGTTTTTCCCTTCCGATGAAGTAGACGACATTCTCGACAAATATGCCATTCTCTTTGATCCATCTCGTAGGATTAAAGGTACCTACAACTTTGTTAGCATCGTTTAAAATATCGATAACAGCCGTTGATGGAAGCAGAGAAATGTAGAAGATAATATGGGTGTGTTTGAAGAATTTCAGCGTTCGTAAGCTTTCAGAAACGTAAAAGTGAAGAAGATAAAGTTTAGAGATCGTGGATATCAAATTCAATACGAATCTAGGGCTTAGATTGAATTGATTTTGCACGATGTGTGGCCTGGATTGAATTTATGAGTTGTGGGATTTAAGAAAGACGTTCCACATTCAAAACCCTTTCCAATTTTGGAGCCAACTGCTTTTGATAAATACACCATTAAATTGGGTCAAAAATAGAAGGGTGTATAAATCTTCTCTATTAGTAATCTAACTTTGAACAAATCTTGACATAGAAAATTTCTAAGGCATAATATTGTTCTGATGTATATCAGCACAGTTGTTTCCTAACACACTTTGCTTCATTTTCTCACTTTTATATTAATGAACATTACTTATCTGGATTTAGCTGAGTATTGTGATCAGCTGAGTATCATCTCTTAAGATCAGATCAGTTCTTGAGGTCAGCACAGTAATCATCAGATCAGTACTCCAACTTTTCTGATTATTACTTTCTCGACATTTTGAGCACTTTTTGACATCAGCACAGTACTTATCAGATCAGTACTGTGACTCAGATCAGTTCCCCCTTCAGTAGAGAACTCTTCTTCAGTGCCTGTTTCACCTTGGTAGAAGTGTTAGTTCATGCAATAGTGGTGAAATATAGTACATAATAGTAAAGAATAATTAAATCAATGATCTCATCAAGGTTTATACTAAAGTGACTAGTGTTATGAGTCAACAACAAGGATCTTTAAGAAATCACAGATTCCCCCTTAATGTATATTCTATGTTGGGATATAAATTCACCCTAAGCCTCCCCATGTGATAGGATAGTTTTGATGGCCAAAACACTTAAAGTTTATAAAACATATGTAATAGGGTCAGCTGATATTTTATAGATCAGCTCAATTCTTACTCTAGTCATGTGTGATCAGTTGTATGTATCTCAACTGATAACACGGTCCCAGCTTACATGTGCAAACTCAAGAGATGAAGAGAAGAAGACCTGAAGACTAGAAGACCCTTGAAGAACAGCTAAGTGAGGTGCTTGTATACCTACTTAGCTGATAATGTCCAAGACGAAGATGGCCAAAATCAGCACAAGTATTGGCCAGATCAGAAGAGTAATACTCATCTGATTATAGAAGACAAATGATACCTGGCCAGACGATCTCATCAGGCGACAAAGAACTAAACCAGCAGGCTAGATGTTTCGTCCAAGGACAAGATTCCAAGTCATCTTACAACGTTCAAAGGAAGACTTACCATACATACAAGATTGACGAAGATTCCAGAATTGAAGCAATCAAGATCAAATCAACTGGAATCAAGGGATCAACATTAAACAAGGAAAGATTGCCAATGGCTAGTTGTTCTAATATTCCCTATAAATACAAGAAGATGAGGAAGAACAAAGTACAGAAATACTACGCAAGAATTCTTAAGCTATAGTCAAGCAAGCAAGCTAAAGCCTCACAACAAAAGAATTCTCAAGAGCCCAGAAAGTCTTAGATTATTCCTAGCTCTTAAGTTATTTCCTCATCCAACGAAAGAACCTGAATCCCAATCAACATTGTAAACACCTTGATTTAGGCACAGTGGTTAAGCATATTTATAAGCTCGAACCATTAGTGGGATCCATTCAAAAACCCAAAACCCCTCACCGAAATGTTTAGTTTTTGAACCCCTGTAAGAGTGCAAGTGCTCATCAATCACTTATGGAGACCGTAACAGTTTGGAACTGTTCAGATCTCAAAGTCCTTCTCTTAGGACTATAAAGGACAAGCCCCTGTAATTTTCGGGAAATTAAGGGATTAACATCACGATTGGAATCGTGAGAGTGGTCGTAGGACCTGCAATCCGAACCACTATAAATCTACGGTGTCATTTACTTATCTGCACTTTATTTACAAGTTTATTTCATATTTATTCCACTATAGTGCATACTGTGATTTTGAATTACCTTTGCAAGTAAGGCCATATATCTTTCAAACCAGCATCAGCTGAGTATTTCATCTAATCACTTAATTGAGGTTTTCAAAAGAACACTCGAACGAGTCTAAATAAAAGGGCCTACACATTTCCGCATACAACACTCCATCTGAATACTATACTCATCTGGACCAGCAGACTTGTAGTCCAGCTGACTTAGTAAATCAGAAGAGTCCCAACTCTTTTACTCGAAAAAGTTTTAAATCTATTCACCCCTCCCCTCTAGACTTTAATCCTATTCACTACTCGTTCAGGGACCAACAAGTGGTATCAGAGCAGTGGTTCTAACGGACTACTGTCTCTAGATTATCAGAAGACTTGAGGGAGTCTTTCTGTAGTCCTCTTGAACAGATCTATATCCTTTTGAAAAACCTGTTTTTGAAAATTCATACAACATGAGTGCTAACATGCGTAAGCTTCCTAAGTTCTCAGTAGAAGCCTATGACTACTGGAAGATAAGAATGAAGAAGAATCTCAGCTCAGTTCACTACAAGATGTGGTCTGTAATCACCGAAGGGCCAATTACAATTATGGTCGTTAACACTGCAAATGGTGATCCAGAAGTCCCAGTTGGAGAACTTGCTCCCAAAACTATGAAAGATCTCACTCCAAAAGAGATGAAGCAATAAAATCTTGACAGAATTGCTCAAGATTAGATTATGCAGACACTTCTTAATGAATATATAGGAAAGGTACTCAACTATGATACAGCCAAAGAGATGTGGGATGCTCTGGCACTCCTGTGTGAAGGAACGGAGCTGATCAAAGAAAGCAAACTCTCAACTGCAGTCAAGAAGTTTGAACACTTCAAAATGCAACCAGAAGAGAGCTTCGATGAGCTGGATAATAGATTCACCAAGATCATTAATGAAATCGAATCTATAGGCAAGAAGTACACCAATAGGGAGAAGAACCTAAAAGTGCTGGACTCTCTATCAAAGAAGTGGAAACTCAAGAAGACCATCATCAAAGATACTCAGGATATCAAGAACTAGACCACTCAAACTTTGTTCCAAAATCTCAAAGCACATGAGTATGATCTGGAGAGAGAAGAAAATTCAGAGAATGAAGAGCAAACTTCAATTCCATCCGCCACCAAGACCGTAGCCTTCAAAGCATCTACAAGTACTAGAGCTGCAAGCACGTCATCTGGCAAAACTTCTTTAAACACAGAAGAAGTAGGAGGGTCAGATATGAGCTTAAAAGAACAAATGACTCTTATGATCAAAAGATTTGAAAGGATGAATAATCGAAACAGCAAGTATAGAAAATTCCATAGAAACTACAAAGATAAGCAAGCTGGTTCATCCACCAGAGAAGCAAGAGAAAAGACTCCAGAAAGGTATCCCAGAAAGGATAAAGAGTCATATGATAGTCGAAGCTATAGGAGAAGAGATGCTACACCTCCTAGAAGAAGTACCCCAAACCAAAAATTGGGTACTTGCTTCAACTGCCACAAACCTGGACACTACGTCTATGAATGTCCAGATCTGAGTTCAGAAGATAAAGAAGAAAGAAAGTCTAGATGAGACAAGAGAAACTCAGACAGGCAGACAATGGTGATTGAAGAGTCTGAGTACCAAAGTGATGATCTGCCCTCATCACCTGATTCTGGACTCTTCTCAAATGATGATTCAGACGATGTAGCTATGATGGTCGTAGCTGAAATCGAGGTAAACTCCTATACTTCAACTTATCATTTACCTGCTTCTTCACACACAGATGAGGCTAACTCATCTGTAGGCGAATTCGAGAACACCTATTACCAATCCTTGGAGGAAGTAAAAAGTGACCTCGATATCGCAACTAGAGCATTTATCAAAGTGGAAGAAGAGAACAAAGATTTAAGAAAAGAAATTACTAGGTTAAAAAAGGCCAAGTTTGAAAGCACCCCCGAGTTATTAACAATGAATGAACGATTAAATAAAGAAATTGAAGTTCTTAAGGAAGAAAACACCACAATAACTCAGTTGTATGAGGGGATGCTGAAAACTCAAGCCCAAGAAACCAAGGAATTTCGAACACTTCAATCTAAGTTCGATGATCTTTTTCATGCTAAAGAGCTCTTAGAAAAGGATAAGAATAGCCTAGATCTAAAGATATCAGAGTTCAATAGAGCTTCGGCTACTTTAGAAAACATCTCTGAATATTATAGATCAAATAGCAACAAGATGGGATATGGTTTTGAATCAAATCCATCAACATCTTCTCCAGCTGGGGTAGTACACCTAGTAAGTTTACTACTCGATCACATGAGACTGGTGAGTGTTCTAAACACAATGAACCTAATATGGATCAAAAGGCATCTGTACCAGCTAAGGTTAACTCTCTTAACATCAACAATGGTAAAAGACACGTTAACCCCAAGCCTGCACACCTAAGGCGACCTCATCTGGGCCCAACTCAGCTGAGTGCGTCAAGGCATGTACAGAGGAACAACAAACAGCCTAGACCATCTCGTTTGAGACAGTCTCAGCTGTATGCTGCTCCAGCCAAGAAGAAAAAGTCTTCTTCACACAAATATGTTCTCTTTGCACCCTGTATCTCTTATGATATTGTGAGAACAGAAGAGTATGGTCCATATAACCATGTAAATCGATCAGCTAATGCACCCAAGCCGAATGTAGCTAGTCAAAAGATAATTCACGCTCACTCCTATCAAAAGAAATCATCTGACAGTTACCTAGCTGACACAAATAACAAATCAAACCATGCCAAGGTGTCAGCTGGTAAGATTTGGTTCTGTGATGCTCGAGGGAAACAACTCAAATGTTCCAGGTTATTCAAAAGACCAATGTACATTTGGGTTCCCAAGGGCACTACTAACACCAAAGGACCCAAAACAAAATGGGTACATAAGATCTAACTTATCTTGCAGGAAAGAAGGGACCTATATAAAAATGGTGGTTTAGCAGGAGAAACATGGTACATAGACAGTGGATGTTCATCTCACATGATAGGAACCAAAACCCTGCTGACCAACGATACATAAAAGAAAGGTCCATGATGTATCTTATGTATAAGTCTTCTTTGGTGATAACGCGCACGGTAACACAAAAGGATATGGCACCTTAAAAATGGTGACATTGAGGTGCATGATGTATCTTATGTATAAGGTTTGAAGTTCAATTTACTGTCAGTATCTCATTTTTTGTGACACTGGATACTCGGTAAAATTCTCTAAAGATAATTGTCACGTAAGTGATAAACGAACAAAACAAACTCTTCTAACAGGTTCTAGAAAAGGTAGTATGTATCTTGCAAATTGGAACAACTGTCCTAAGGATACATGTCTGCTTGTAAAAAGTCCTAAAGATATCAGCTGGCAATGGCACAAACGTCTTAGCCACTTGAACTTTAAGACATTAAACAAACTAGCAAGGGAATCCTTAGTCGATGGTCTGCCTAATGAACTCTACTGTAAAGATCAGGTATGTGATGCTTGTAAGCAACGGAAGCAAACAAAGGTTTCCTTCAAAACAAAGAAGACTGCATCAACCAGCAGAGTTCTTGAACTGCTCCACATAGACCTATTTAGGCCTATCACTCCAACAACTCTAACATGAAGAAAGTACACTCTAATTGTAGTAGATGATTACTCCAAGTACACTTAGGTTATCTTTCTATACAAGAAGAGTGAAACCCACCAGAAGCTTCCTGAATTACTAAAAAAGATCTAAATAGAAAAGGGAGAACCTATTGTCAAAATTAGAAGTGACAAAGGCACTGAATTCATTAACTCTCTATTATTGCTTATTGTACTTCTAATGGCATTCAGCATGAAACTAGTGCAGCAAGAACACCTCAACAAAATGGTGTAGCTGAAAGAAGGGTTAGAACACTTAAAGAAGCTGCAAGAACCCTTCTAGCTGAGTTCTCCACTCTTAAGAAATTATGGGCAGAAGCCATCAATACAACATGTCATACCCAAAACAGGCCAGGTATTCACAAAATTCATGAGAAAACTCCATATGAACTATGGAAAGGTAGGAAACCTAGGGTATCTTACTTTCATATATTTGGTTGTAAGTGTTTCATTCACAACAATGGGAAGAGTAAATTAAATGTCTTTGATGCCAAAGCAGATGAGGGGATATTCTTAGGATACTCCTCAACTAGCAAAGTATTTAGAGTATTTAATAAACGAACCCTTCTTGTGGAAGAAACACCTCATGTTGTATTTGATGAATCTTGTGAAAAGAGTACAGATGACTCAGACTCTGCAGCAGAAAAGATGAGGAGACTAGTGATCAAATCCAAAGAGAAAACAAGTTGGACCGACAGATGACACTCAAGTTGCTAAACCAGCTGAGACACATCAATGTCAAAATCCTAGTGACACAACATCAGAAGAGAATCTTAACTCACCTGATGGAACTTATCCAAAATTCATTTGGACACGAGATCATTCAACTGATCTAATTATTGGAGATTCAAGCTCCAGTGTCCAAACTAGAAAGGTAAAAGGCAAATGTTAACCCCTCAGTTCACACTGTTGAGACTCTATTATGTCATTATTGTTTTCTCTCTTTGAAGGAACCCACAACAATTGAAGAAGCTCTTGAAGATAGCAACTGGATTACAGCCATGCAAGAAGAGCTCAATCAGTTCACAAGAAATGATGTTTGGGAACTTGTGGATCGTCCTAGACATCAAAGCGTGATCGGAACAAAATGGGTATTCAAGAACAAGACAAATGAGAATGGTGCTATAACAAGGAACAAGGCTAGACTTGTTGCAAAAGGTTACTCACAATCAGAAAGAATCGACTACGATGAAACCTTTGCACCTGTAGCCCGTCTTGAATCTATAAGATTATTTCTGGCATATGTATCTCGAATGAAATTCAAAGTATATCAAATGGATGTTAAAAATGTGTTCTTAAACGGAGTACTTGCAGAAGAAGTATATGTCGAACAGCCCCCTGGCTTCGAGGAAAGTGATCAAGTGTATCGACTTAAGAAAGCTCTATACGGACTAAAGCAAGCTCCTAGAGCTTGGTATGATACACTATATCAATACTTGGTTGATAATGGATTCACAAAAGGGATAATAGACAGAACTTTGTTCAAATCCAAGAAGGAAATGATATCTTATTGGTTCAGATCTATGTGGATGATATCATTTTTGGGTCACCAAATCGAGACTTATGCGACAAGTTCTCAAAGTTGATGCAAGACAAATTTGAGATTGTAGATGTTGTTAACTCTTGAATGCTTTAACATTATCAACAACATAATTTGACCTTCCGAGATTTTTTCTAAGTCTTTTCTGAAATGCTACATTAAATGTTGATCTAAACGTTGTTGCATTTCTGGCAGGATCTAGAAGCTTCTACAAGGATCTGGAACCTGGAAGATTTCAGAACATTGCAGAACGTGCTAGACCAGCCTGGAACCTTTTAGAACGACCTAGAGCATGCAAGAAGGATCTAGAAAGATCATGGAAGTTGAGCTTCTAAAAAATAGGACCTCAATGTTGGAAGCCTCTAGAATTCGCACCCCACTTCTATAAATACCGAAGGAAGGCTTCACAATTCAGTGTATTCTATTCGATCAATATCCTAGACTAGTGTTCATCCTGTTAGGAAATTGTGGCCCCAATAGCTATACCTTTTAGTTCATACGAAGTATCCCACCTGTATGACTGTGCGCTTTTCTTTATCTATTGAGAGTGTAATCATAGATAGGACTAGCATTTCGGCAGTGTATAATTCATACACTTAGATCGTTTTTAGAACAAGGCACCTGCCTCGTTTGTAGTTTCTGTTGTGAAGGTTATTGCTGTAACATTTCACACAACATTTGTACATGAAGATAAGTATTGATATTTCGCCGTAAGGCTCACATAGATTTTTATTTATAAAATCTATGTGAAAAATATTTCCATTGTGTCTCGTTTGTTTTTAGTGTTTCAAGTCTTTCGTTGTGTATCTTTTTTTCTGATATTCTGTTAGAGTCATTGTTGTACAATTTGTCTCAACATTTGGTACAACATTAATCTGTTTTTACTTAAACACTAGGTACCATACACACACAATTTCAGTTGGTATCAGAGCCGATACTTGACGACACTAGGTTAGATCTTTGCTTTAAGTGTGTTTTTAGTTTGTGTTAGCAATGGAAACACATCACATATCCACAACACTTAGGCCACCCATTTTAGATGGTTCGAATTATGCGTATTGGAAGCCTAAGATGCGTATGTACATCAAGTCGATTGATGAACGTACTTGAAGGATTGTACTTACAGGCTGGGAAGCTCCAAAGAGACCAGCAGATGCAGATGGTGAAATTCAACTCAAGAGAGAAGTTGACTGGACGGCTGATGAAATAACAACAGCAGGCTACAATTCTAAAGCTTTAAATGTTATTTTTACCTCTGTTGATGTTTCAATGTTTAAAATTATATCTAATTGTTCTACTTCTAAAGATGCATGGGACAGGTTGCAAGAGCATTGTGAGGGTTCAGACAGTGTTCGAAGGACTAAGCTTCGAATGTTGGGAAAAAATTTGAGAATCTCCGAATGAAGGAAGATGAAACTATTTCATCTTATAACGAAAGGTTAAGTGAGATAATTAATGAATCACATTCTCTTGGTGACCCTATTTCTAATGTTAGATTAGTTCATAAGATATTAAGATATGTTCCTAAAAGATTTGATGCTAAAATTTGTGCTATTGAAGAGGCAAAAGATACGGATAAGTTAAGTCAAAATGAGTTAGTGAGTATTCTTAGAACGTATGAAATAAACACTAATCAAGTTGATGAAACTAATGATGATAAGAAAGTTGTTGTTTTTAAAGGATAAACATCAAACAAATCTGAGTCTCAACCTATCATTACTGAGGTTGATTCGGATGAAGAATTGCTTGATGAATGTCTCAACAATCCTAACAACATTGTCCTCCTCACTAAGCACTTTAATAAATTTCTTAAGAAATTTGTGAGCAAATCTAGAGGAAACATTCAGCCTAAGATTCAAATCAACACATCAACACCTCAACCAGAAAGGAGGAAAGGTCAATTCACACCAAGACTATCAAAGAGTGAAGGTAAACCAAGATATGATCCTGAATTTCGAAAATCAGTTCAATGCAATTCTTGTTCTGGTTATGGCCACTATGCAAATGAGTGTGCCAATACCAAACTTAAGCAAAAACTGAATTTTAGTGCTACCTTGAGTGATGATTCTGATGATCTTGATGATATTGATGAATTAAGTGGTAATGAATATGCTAAATTTACCTGAATTGATTATAATGATTCCTCATATGATGATCTGGATGAAATAAATTCTGTTGATGTACCTGATGCTTCAACATCTACAGCAACATCAGAACAGAGTCACTCAGATTTAGTCTGTTTTAATGGTTTGGTTGATGATGTAGGAAAAATTATTGATGACAATGCACACCAAAAGTTGTTAGATGATTGGAACTCTCATAAACTCACTCTTAATTCCTTGATTAAAGAGAATGAGGATCTGAAAGACACAATCACTAAGCTAGAAGTTATTCTTACCAAAAGAGATCTGGAAATCTGTAACTTAAAGGAGAAACTGATAAATTCCACTTTATGTTTCAAGAAATATTCCAAGAGTGCTTCTGAGGTAAATAATGTTATAGCTACTGGTAAGTCTAATAATCATGGTTTAGGTTATGATGGCACTACTTCTTCTATTTCTGAAAATTTTAGAAAACCTGTGAAATTTGTGAAGGAAAATGTTAACACATCTGGTGTAACATCTGCACAAACAGATTCTCACAAGGTTAAAAGGAAGTTTATCTGTCATTACTGTTGCAAAGTTGGTCATATTCGTCCTTACTGTATAAAAAGATTTAAAGAGATGAAAAATGAGAAAATGTTGCCTAAAAAACTGTCACATCCTAGGAAACAGTTTCTAAAATCTGCATGGAAACCTAAATCTACCTGTAATGTTGTTCATACCTCCTTAAAAGCATGTCTACCTGATCTATGGTACTTTGATAGTGGTTTTTCTAGAAATATGATAGGTCGTATAAATTTCGTATCTGATTATGTGACCATGAATGGTGGTAATGTTACATATGGTGGTGGTTCGAAAGGACAGATTATTGGTAAAGGAACTTTGAATGTTGAAGGTTTTCCTAAGCTTAAAAATGTCTTGCATGTTACGGGTTTACTTGCAAATCTGATTAGCATTAATCAACTTTGTGATGATAATTTGCATGTGATATTTGACAAAGATTCATGTTATGTTCTTAATAAAGATGAAGTTTGTGTCATGACTGGTACTAGGTCAGCAGATAATTGTTATCATATTGGAACAAATATGTGTAACTTGTCAAAACATGATGAAAATACTCTATGGCATCAATGACTAGGTTATGCAAATTACAGAGCAATGAAAAGGCTAATTAGAGCAGATGCAGTAAAAGGAATTCCAAAACTGAAGCTTCACAATCCCACTGTATGTGGGCCATGCCAAAAAGGTAAGCAGGTAAGAATGCCGCACAAAATGCTGTCACATTGTTCTACACATCGATGCTTTGAATTACTGCACATGGATTTGATGGGTCCTATGGAAACTGAAAGCATTGGAGGAAAGAGGTATTCCTTAGTTGTGGTAGATGATTTTTCTAGATTTACCTGGGTAGAGTCCTTGAGAGACAAATCTGAAGTATTTGTTGCATTTAAAATTCTTTATAAGAGGTTCAAAAATGTGTTTAACTTGAAAGTTGGCCGTATTAGAACTGATCATGGTAGGGAATTTGAAAACAACATGTGTTAATGATTTTTGTGATAAAAAAGGTATCTTACAAGAATATTCATCTCCTAAAACTCCACAACAAAATAGAATTGTTGAGAGAAAGAATAGAACTTTACAAGAAATGGCTAGAGTCATGCTTACATCTAAATGTCTTGCTAAGAAATTTTGGGGTGAAGCAATGAATACTGCATGCCATATCATCAATAAAGTTTATATTCGTTCTGGTACTAATCAAACACCTCATGAGATTTTGAACAACAGAAAACCTAATGTGAAATACTTTCATGTATTTGGTTGTGTTTGTTATATTTTGAATGATAGGGATCAACTTCATAAGTTTGATTCTAAAAGTGATAAAGGTTTTTTTTAGGCTATTCTAGAAATAGTAAAGATTATAGAGTGTATAACCTTAGAACTAACACTGTTCAAGAATCTGTTAATATTGTGTTTGATGATGATAAAGGTCTTACAAATGACAAAGATGAAGAACATGTATCACAGGGCACTGACAATTCTGAGAATACACTGAAGTCTGATAATGCTGCACCAAATGTTAACACATCTAGGTCAACATCTACAGAACAGTCAGTTGTAACTTCACAGAATGATCAGTATGTTCCCAAAACGAATCCTTCTTCAAGAATATGTAAAAGTCATCCTTCTGACCAGATCATAGGCGATGCTACAGTTGGAGTGCAAACAAGAGGAAGAGTAAGATCAAATAAGGTAGATGTGGTAAGAACAATATGCATGTCTTCTATGTGTAGTGTTGTAAATGCTGAGTGCTATTTATCTGAAATTGAACCTAAGAGTGCTAAAGAAGCCTTAACTGATGAAAACTGGATTAATGTTATGCATGAAGAACTTGGTCAGTTTGAAAGAAATGAAGTGTGGACACTTATTCCTAGACCTAGTCATACTAATGTCATTGGAACAAAGTGGATATTCAAGAATAAAACTGATGAATCTGGTAATATTGTTAGGAACAAGGCTAGGTTAGTAGCACAAGGTTACACCCAAGTTGAAGGAGTTGATTTTGATGAAACTTTTGCACCTGTGCTAGGATAGAATTTATTTGATTATTACTAGCAATTGCATGTTTTATTGATATTAAACTTCATTAAATGGATGTAAAAGCTGCATTTCTAAATGGCATATTGAATGAAGAAGCATATGTTGAATAACCTAAGGGATTTGAAGATCCACAGTATCCTGATCATGTATATAAACTTAAGAAAGCTTTGTATGGTCTTAAACAAGCTCCTAGAGCATGGTATGGTAGGCTTACTGACATTATTTTGGAATATGGATTTATTAGAGGAGAGGCAGATAAAACTTTGTTCATTAAGCACACTGAAGATGATATACTTATTGCTCAAATATATGTTGATGACATAGTGTTTGGTTCTACTTGTGATAAAATGTTGAGTAAATTTGTTGAGGCAATGACTGCAACATTTGAAATGGGTATGGTTGGAGACTTGAATTACTTTTTAGGTCTTCAAATCAAACAATGCAGCGATGGTATTTTCTTCTCCTAGAGTAAGTATGTTAAGAACTTGGTTAAAAGATTTGGCCTTGAGAATTCAAAACCGATGAAAACTCCTATGGGATCTACTTTGAAACTTTGCAAAGACAGTGCTGGAACGGATGTTGATCCAACACTTTACAGATCCATGATAGGTAGTTTATTGTGTTTAACCTCTAGTAGACCAGATATTATGTATAGTGTGTGTGTGTTTGTGCTAGGTACCAAGCTAATCCAAAGGAATCTCATCTGAATGCTGTGAAGAGGATTATCAAATATGTTTCAGGTACAAGTGACCTTGGAATCTGGTACACTAAGGACACCAACAACATTTTGATTGGTTATAGTGATGCTCATTGGGCTGGAGATATAGATGATAGAAAGAGTACGAGTGGAGGATGTTTCTACATGGGAAACAATCTTGTATCATGGCACAGCAAGAAACAAAATTATGTTTCACAATCCACTGCAGAATCTGAGTATATAACTGCTGGAAGCTGCTGTACACAACTCTTGTGGCTGAGCAAAATGTTACATGACTATGGTATTGAGAATGGTATACTTACAATCTTTTGTGATAATACTAGTGCCATTAACATTTCTAAGAATCTTGTACAACACTCACTCACAAAGCACATTAGCATAAAACACCATTTTATGAGAGATTTAGTAGAGAAGAATATTGTTAAGTTGGAATATGTACTCACTGAAAAACAGAATGCTGATATTTTTACAAAAGCCTTAGACCATGAGAGATTCTCTATCTTGAGGAAATCTCTTGGCATGAGCACTATCTGAAAAATTCGGATGGATGTTGTCACAAATGCGTTAGCATTTGGGACAACATCATATGTTGTATAAATTTTATAAGTTGAATTTATTTCTTACTTAGTTAAATAATTCCTTGTAAAATATCTTCGAATCTAAGAACCGTGGAGTGCAAAAATAAACATGTTTTACACCTCTCAAATGCATAAAAATAGAATGTTACTAGCATACTAAAAGATGTACCAAATCACTGAGTAACTATGAAGCACGGAGTTCACTACTACGATTAGGGGTGAGCATCGGTCGGTTCGGTCACCGAACCGAACCGAATTAGCCAAACCGAACCAAAACCGAATTTCAGTATTCATAACCGAAACTGAACCGAATAGAGTCAAAACCAAAAATGACCGAACCGAAATATTCGGTTCGGATTTGGTTAAAAACCGAATAACCGAACAAAAACCGAAACCACATAAAAAAAATTCTGAAAAAATCAAAATAAGCACAACTTACACTTTAATTAATAATTTGTGGCTACTTAATAATCTGCTAATTACAAATTAACTAATTAACACTTGTGAATATTTCTACATATTGAGGCAAGTGTATAACAGCAACAAATTCCAAAATAAAAAATATGCAAACAACCCGTTCTAACAATTTCGCACATTGAAAATTCCTATTCTTTGATTGGAAAAATCTAATGGTTTAATACTGACTGTCGGCAAGGGATAAGAGGCTGTGCCGAAGGACTCACACCTGTGAATTGCTTTGAATTGCTTGGATGCAGCCTGTGAATCGAAGGGGGTGAACGTGAGGCTTGTTAATCGCCCCCCTCACGTCTTGCCTGCGAATCGACGGTGGAGGCACGACTAGTGGGAAGGGTGGAGCCGTGGAGGTAGACGGGCGGTGGGATTGGGTGGGTGGGTGGTTGAGGAGTGTGGGTTGTGGAGTATGGACAGCAACGACGCCTCACAATGTCACTTGATGATGGGTTTGTAAATTAATAATTAGGGTTTGGGATATACTATATTATATATAATAATAATAATTCGGTTCGGTTACGGTTAACCGAATTATTTTCTACATAAACCGAAACCGAAACCGAAACCGAATACCGAAGTTTTAAAAATTACTGACCGAAAACTGAACCGAAATTTTCGGTAACCGAACCGAACTCATATTTCGGTTCGGTTCGGTTTTCGGTTAAAAACCGAATTCTGCTCACCCCTAACTACGATGCCTTCTTTTCAAAAGGTGATATTTGGTAAAAACATCAACATATTTGCAATCCATTAAGTAAGTATGGGGCACGGAGTTCGCTACTACGATGTACTCTACATGAAAAATGGATCAATACAAATTAGATGCTATAACACAAAAAGAAAAAAAAAATGGTGCAACACAAATGAAGCAAATTCATGTAAAAACCGTGTTGAGGTGTTTGTAACAGTTTTGAGCACAACATTGCCTGATTCGAATTTATTTTTATTAGTTGTAATTATTTAATTATTTATTGAGATTTATTTTATTTATTTATTTAACTACTAACCCACGTCTTTATTTTTTTTTTCAGATTATGCGATTTTTTTAATTCTGTAAATTCTGGAAGCTTCTTAATTATTTAATTAAAATTAATTAAATAGATTTTACCCACTAATTACCCATGATCTAGATTGTGGCTAATTATGTGGACCATTATCGAAATTTTCTGGAATACTCTATCAGTTTTCGTTATTAAACCTCCAACTACATAATTCTCTCTATAAATATCGATCATAAGATTAATTCTCTTGCTAATCGTGATTTCTGAATTTGTTGAGTACTAAGATTGCAGAATTGATTCTTGGTTGTGTATATCTCAAAGAAGTGTGTGTAAACTTCCATCCATTACCTTGAAATTCCAACCGCCTCACTTAAATGGCTGAAAGAAATTCAAACTCCTCACAAATTCACTCTGATTCGAAAAACTCATCCCACTCTCGCACAAACCCTCTCGAAATCCTTGCTTCCATGGCTTCACAAAACTCAACGTCATCAAACGCTGACTCAAATGTCTCTGCAACACCATCAACAACCGTTCCTACTCCTCAAACTGCTCCTCAAACCGCTCCACAAAGAACCAATATTCCACAAGATGCAACTGTCGAACAGTTCACTAGGGCTGTCGAAGAGGTGTCTGATACTCTTCGAGCTACTGGTCATCTGCCCGTGATGACATTCGGAGATATCACTGTGGATATCTCAAGCTATTTGGCCGAACAAACTGCTCAAATGGCTTATGCTTTAAAAAGCCCCAAATCACCTGAACCTACTGTTCACGGTTCGCAAGATGGAAATGTTGAGGTCTCTGCTGAAGAAGAAGCTACTGCTACTTCCGACCCCGAAGATGCTGAAATGGTGGACGCACATACCTCTGAAAATGGTACAAGCTCCTCACACTTTGTTTCTGATGAGTCTGCACCTATTCCTTTTAAAATAAATGTGTAGAAAGGCAAACGACAGAGAAGCCCTATACAAAGACGGAGATCGAACCGTGTGTTCACTAGAGTGGATTATTCTGAATCCATGAGGAAGAAGAAGAAAGCTGAAAATGTTGTTGATGAACCTATTCAAGTATTCACTGATTCTGAAGAAGAAACTGAAGTTGTTGCTGAAAACCCTAAGAAAGTTGTTGCTGAAAAACCTAAGAAAGTTGTTGCTGAGAAACCCAACAAGAAGAAGGCTGTAAATGATCCAAAAGGCAAAGGGAAAGAAAAGATGATCACTGAAGATGAACCTGCAAAATCAGATTCCAATTCTGATTCTGATGTGTGTTTAAGAGAAATCCTGAATTCTCTTAAGAAAAATGCTGAGCATTTTGCTACTGCAAAAGATGCTGCACCAGAACCTGAAGATGATTGCAGTGGTGATAGCTCTTCTAGTGTAGAAAGCAGCTCTGAGAAACGCTCTGCTAAAGGCTCCACATCAAGCTCTGCAAATGATGATGACCTTGCTTCTGATGATGAAGGTATTCCAGATTCTTATAAGACTCTAGAAAATAGGTTGACTATTTATTCTAAGAGAAGATTGCTGATAGAGAAGAGGATTAATATACCTGATTTTGAAAGTAAATGCATGATTAGTTTCTTAGAGGAAAGGAATTTGATGCATGCTGTGAATTTTGGTGAATCATTCTTGACAAACTTGGCTTATGCTTGTATGAAAAAGAGCACTGGTAGGAGATCATCTAAGTGGTATGGGACTGTTAATTTTAAGTGGAGGGATGTACCTTTTACTCCTGAATTGATAAACGAGTTTCTACAAATTCCCAATGTTGAGGTGGATGAAGAACCTGACATGGATGTGGTAATTTCTGCTATAACTGGTGGTAGGGTAGTTAAGTGGACTAGACAGATGCTAGCCAAAGACCTCACTTCCCTACACTCTATGTTATATAAACTCATTATCAACAATTGGATCCCCACCACAAACACTACCAAGATTACAAAAGACCAAGTTGTTCTTATGTATAGGATATCCGTGCTTAAGAAATTCAATCTAGGCCTTACAATCTTCCACCACATGATGAGATTTACTGGAAAAGTTTCTGAGAAAGGTAACATACCCTATCCTGTTTTGATTTCCAATTACTTGAGGCACTATGGTTTTGTTGCCAAGAACACTGATGTGTTGAGGGGGAGAGTTCCATTACTGACTATTGCTCCTGCCTTACTCACTGGGGATAGAGTACTGGACTTGCCTTTGACTGCTCCTGGTACTGAACATCAGCACAGACCTTCAACTTTTGATCAACCAGGACCTTCCAGATCAAGACAGAGGAATGCACCCCCAAATGTTGAGAACATTCGTATAAACATTTCTGGGAATGTTTGTGTTTCACAGGAATTTATCAAACTTCAATTACAGCACTTGCAGGACACCATTGAAGAGCTCCAGTTCCTGAAGGACAGATGGACCAATATGCTTTCACCTACAACAGGGGGAGTACCACCACCATCTAACTCCAATGTAGTGATTGAAGAGATGACTGATGAAGGAGTTACAGTTGTTGTTGGTAGAGGACCTGATGCTGCTGAAGATACTGCAGTGACTGATGTAGTTGCACACCTTGCATCTACTTACTTTGTTGATGAAGCTGATGATGATGATGATGATGACATGGAGACCTTGTATGGTGACCTCCATTGATGAACAGGAAGAACCTGCAAGACAGGGGGAGATCTGAATTCTCAATGGCAATTGTGCAGGAAGTTGATGTTGCAGCTGTTACCAGAGCAATTTATGCCATTTTTCAGATTCAATATCTGTACTTTATGTTGGTCCTGAAAGGAGTATATAACAAGTGTATGAGGGGGGGGGGGAATACACTTGTATGCAAATCTTTTAAAACTTAACTAAATATGACTTCAGCAAGACTGTCCTGGACAACTCTGCTGGACAACTCTGCTGAGATGAATAACTTCTTAAAGATAATCAATCTACGAAGTACTATTGAGTACTTAGTTGAATAACTATCTAAGTTAGTTATATGTGCGGAATTAGTGGTTGGCCCTTTGGTTTAAACTCCTTTTTAATTCTGAAATCACCTTAACAGTTTCTCAGTTTCAGGGAACTTGTCCAAATCTGTTTTGCACAGTCTATGGTATATGTCTTTCAAAGGTCAATTTGTGTGCTGTGTTGTATGAATGTAAATGCTTGAAAGTAAATCAACACAAGGTTTATAGTGGTACAGAGACTCAAGCTCCTACATCCACTTTCCCTGATTTAACAGGATAATTCCTTCACTCTTGGAATTAACGTTTTTATAGTGCCAAGGTGCACTTGATCAACCACACCACTCCTTGGTGCCTTGATCCCTAGGATGTCAAAAGTCCTAGTACCCTTTTCTCAACTCAGAATTAACTGTTCTTCTCTCAACAGTTAACTCCTTACACTTCTACTACTACAACCTTCTAACTTTCTGTCTTGAAAGATATAAGGGTTGAAGTTTGGTTCCAACTGATGAGATATCCTTTACAATGAGGTTCAGTGTATAAGGATAGGATATCTCTCTAAGCTGTGTATGGATATACAATTAGGAGTAGCTTAGAATGAAGTGTTTGAAGACTAAGAATGTCTTTAAAGAACTTTGAAGCTTTAGAATAGTTGATGTTCTCAAATTGTAGTTGGATACTTCAAATGGTCTTCACACTTCTGTATTTATAGACAAAATTGAGGATTTTCCCGTTGGAGAGGCACCCTCAATTGTCTATAAATGTCTTCCTTGAACTCTGCAACTGGAAGACAGTTTCTTGATAGTGACATGTCCTTTGATTGGGAAATAAACGGCTGTAACTACTTTGTCTTGACTTTGCAGTACTTTTCCCAATGTCTGACTTCAAGATTCACTTGATCAAACATGGACATTACTTCTGATGATTGGCCTTTGAATAAGGACAACACTCCTTATCACTTGGACAGTTCTGCTTATCAGTATCAGCAGATTCTGCTTATCAGCAGTGTTGACTATGCTCTTCAGATGGCTTGGCTCTTGCACTTTTCATGCATCTTAGAATAGGTCTTTGTGCATTCATGACAATGGATAGATGACCTTGACCTCATCAGCACAGTTGGGCTTGATCTTCAAAACTTGTTCTTGTTCAAATGTGGTGAGACAGACTTGCTGGACAATCCTTCTGAACTTTGATGTTTATTGCAGTAGACTTGATCTTTAATGTTGAACTCTACTCAATTGATCTTCAGATGGGCTGTCCTTTACTGTGCATACTTGATCAGTGCAGTTGTCCATCAGCAGACTTGAGGTCAATCCAACTTTGAGCTTTGAGGGGACTTGATCTTTGTAGACTTCTAACTATGAGTTCCCCCTCAATTTGTGCATCTAATGTATCTAAGAGCTTCCTAACATACCAGCTTCTCAACTAATACAACCTTCATGTTTCAGCATTCCTGAAACATGTTCATGCAATCTGACTTATCTAATTGGCATGTCTAAGAGGGTTTTGGTATCATAATCAAAACTCATTTTATTCCCAACACTTTATGTTTAAGTAAATTCTGATACAATTATTATTTATTTTCTAGATGATAGGATGTTTTATTTCCACTTATGTTTGATTTACTGCTTGCTTAATTATGTTTACAGTTGATGATATTTGTTTACTGCTGTTTGCTTAAATAGGTTTACAATTTATTGATTGTTTAATTGCAGGTTGTTAATCATGTTTAGGTCAGTCTAGATTGTTAGTAGTACTTTTATTTTTTCCTTGTTCTGATCCTTAGTTTCTGTTATGTTTTTTTGCTTTTATTTCTTTGCTCTGATTGTATTTGTTTAGTGTCTTACTCAAATCTTAAGTTAATTCTTCCAGTTCAACTTATGATTTTAGTAAATTACTTATGTTGTGAATAAGTGTACTGTTTATGCTTATTCTGTTTTTGGGTAAAATTACCTTGATCTTATGGCACGGATCATTGTAAGATTATCCTTGATCTTCGTTCGATTTGATCCAACGATTACAACAGGTATTGACTTGACTAGTATTTAGTTAGATGTTCACCTCAGCTAAGTACATAAAACTGAGTATGTATAGAAATATATGTGCATTAGGTGTGTTGTAGTCGAAAGGTCAAATTGGGGGACATTGTAGATGTTGTTAACTCTTGAATGCTTTAACATTATCAACAACATCTTAATTTGACATTCCGAGATTTTTTCTAAGTCTTTTCTGAAATGCTACATTAAATGTTGATCTAAATGTTGTTGCATTTCTGGCAGGATCTAGAAGCTTCTACAAGGATCTGGAACCTGGAAGATTCCAGAACATTGCAGAACGTGCAAGACCAGCCTGGAACCTTTTAGAACGACCTGGAGCATGCAAGAAGGATCTAGAAAGATCATGGAAGTTGAGCTCCTAAAAAATAGGACCTCAATGTTGGAAGCCTCTAGAATTCGCACCCCACTTCTATAAATACCGAAGGAAGGCTTCACAATTCAGTGTATTCTATTCGATCAATATCCTAGACTAGTGTTCATCATGTTAGGAAATTGTGGCCCCAATAGTT
The DNA here is from genome assembly GCA_963675135.1 of Galeopsis tetrahit. Taxonomy (NCBI): domain Eukaryota; kingdom Viridiplantae; phylum Streptophyta; class Magnoliopsida; order Lamiales; family Lamiaceae; genus Galeopsis; species Galeopsis tetrahit. Next base: position 41,385,645 of record OY776126.1, on the reverse strand, counting down.
ATACCTTTTAGTTCATACGAAGTATCCCACCCGTATGACTGTGCGCTTTTCTTTATCTATCGAGAGAGTAATCACAGATAGGACTAGCATTTCGGCAGTGTATAATTCATACACTTAGATCGTTTTTAGAACAAGGCACCTGCCTCGTTTGTAGTTTCTGTTGTGAAGGTTATTGCTGTAACATTTCACACAACATTTGTACTTGAAGATAAGTATTGATATTTCGTCGTAAGGCTCACACAGATTTTTATTTATAAAATTTATTTGAAAAATATTTCTATTGTGTCTCGTTTGTTTTTAGTGTTTCAAGTCTTCCGCTGTATATCTTTTTTTCTGATATTCTGTTAGAGTCAGTGTTGTACAATTTGTCTCAACATTTGGTACAACATTAATCTATTTTTACTTAAACACTAGTTACCATACACACACACTTTCAGAGATGTCCATGATGGGTGAGATGAACTACTTCCTAGGCCTTCAAGTAAAGCAAAGCTCAGATGGGATATTCATCACCCAAGCCAAATATACAAGAAGTCTTATTACCAAGTTTGTTGCTCAGACAAGCAAAGTATGCAAAATTCCAATGATGACTTCGTTCAAGATGGATCCAGATGAGGATGGAAAATCCGTAGATCAAACCAAATACAGAGCCCTGATAGGATCTATTCTGTATCTTACAGCCAACAAACTAGATATTACAATTGTTGTAGGTGTCTGTGCTAGATTTCAATCCAACCCAAAGGTTAGTCATCTGGATGCAGCAAAGAGAATCCTAAGGTATCTGAAGGGTACGGTAAATATGGGTTTATGGTATCCCTCAGTAGACGGTTTGGAACTGAGTGGCTATTCAGACTCTGACTTCGCAGGGTGCAGAATAGATAGGAAATCTACTTCTGGCACATGTCAATTTCTAGGAAACAAGCAGATATCTTGGTTCTACAAGAAATAAACCTCAGTTGCTACCTCCACTACTGAAGCCGAGTATATGGCTGCTGGTAGTTGTTGTAGTCAGCTATTATGGTTAAGTCAGCAATTGTTGGATTATAACATCAAGACAAGAGAAGTTCCCATCTATTGTGATAGCAATAGCGCAATAGTCATCACTCAGAATCCAGTTCTCCATACAATATGTAAGCATGTTCATGTCAGACATCACTTCATTAGAGATCACTTGGAGAAGAAGGACATCAGGATGGAAAATATTCACACATATATCCAAAGAGTAGACATGCTCAGCAAGCCTTTGGCTGAGATGAGGTTCAGAGAACTATGCTTTTCTCTAGGCCTGCTGGAGATGGATATCTCAAAACCGGCTGCTGAAAAATCAACCTTAACCCAGCTGATCATTGAACAGCTCCAACCAGACAACAAATGCAGACTATCTTTATAAATTAGTTGAATAGACACGCTCATCATCCAAGTAAGTCTTAATTCAAGGGGGAATCCATGATTCTTTAAAAATCCTTATTTAGAACACTCAGATTACTTGCATTTATTTATTATTCATATTTGTTTACATTACATGTTTACCTCATGACTAGTTTTTAAATCCTTATATTATTAGTAACCAGATTATCTATTAGTATTAGTTATCGTGATTCTCACTTATTTTAACTTATGCGTTTACATTGAATACATTTAATATGCATGGGATTCGGAATTCAAATTCATTTATGATAATTTAATTATGGTCTAGAGTCCAAACAATAATTTTCAAGATTACGACCAATTTGGACCCTTAGATCAATTCTGCACATAATATTAACCACACATTTTTTCAAACGGAATATTTAGAGTTCCAAGAAAGTTTCTGCTTTCCAAAACTCTTTTCAGAGGCTAAGACCATAGGTTTTAACATTTACTTACCAAGAATTTTACCTCTTCTAATATAAATAACTGCGTTAGGATATCAAATTATCACATCTCTAACTCACAAAAATCCTCTTGTATAGGAATAATACTTCAAGAAGAAAGAAAAGACTTAAGAATGAGAAGCATTGAGCTGCATGCAACAAAACAACCCAAGACATGGGTCAAGGCCAGAAAAATCCTTCAAAAACTTCATGCAGTGGCTGGAATCTCATGTGTCTCATGTCAAACCGGACTGAACCTCCTCACCGGGGATGAAGGATGCAGCTGGCTATTGAGACAAACACTGGGGGACAGTGGAAGTGGAAACTGTAGGAGATAGAAGACGAAGCGTAAAGTAGAGCTTCTTCTCCACAGTTGGAGGATAGAGGATCTTTCAATCTGTTCCTCTATTTCTCTCTTATATCCATTTCAGCTGACCTCCAGCAAGAGACCTCGTGCATCAAGGTCCAATCCAATGCATGACAGGTGGATGAAGGAATCAGGTAAGTTAAACTCAATGAAGAAGTTTTTACAGCTGAGAGTTATTTAACAAGAGATATCTAAGTCTTAAGGGGAATTTCCATGAAATTCTTAAAAATCCTTAGCTTGGAATACTCTTATGCATTCTTACTTATTATTTCTCTTTCTTTCTTGACATATTTAATCTAAAAAATTTCATTCTGAACATTACATCTGAAGTCTAACAGTTTACCCTCTCAGATAAGTAATACAGATGAAATACAAGCAAGAAAGGTTATCAACTAAAAGGAAAACTGTAGCTGAAAACCAAATAGTGTTAAAATCTTCAGAAGAGGACATGTTAGCTGAAGGGGGAACGTATTCAGCTGATAAAGGAAAATCAGAAGCTCAATCAGAAGACAACTTGACTGCTATTTCAATACAACTGAAATAGATTGATCTGTTTTTCTTCCTTACTTGTCTATATGCTTATGTCAAATGATTAGAAGAAAAATTAAATGAAATTCGTTCTCATTGAATGCGTTCAGTTTTCATTTATTACTATGCAGCATACTAGTACACATCTGAACTAAAATGGCAAAATAACTTAAACTTGTCCTAGAAGACTCACAAAATCAGTAATGAGTACGTGCCCTTAAAATTCGCGTAGATTGGACAGTTGCTTTATTTGCCAACCAATAGAATGTTGAGCATTAAATGCGGACCCGAAAAATCTATAAGCTGAATTCACAAACGGATTTAAATTATTTTTGGAGTCCTTGTAGAATATGAAGCGACAGAACTTAAGATTCAAATTTGGATGAATACACCCCTTCATCCAGATCGTTCATTAAGTCTCCAAGATCTTATATAGACCATTGATCGAACTTTTCAGATCATATATAAGAAAGACTTAGAATCTTTATTCTGTTTACGCTTTCATAATTCTACTCCCTTATCTCTCTGAAACCTTCAACTTCTCTAATCTTTCTATCAATGGCTTCATCCAAGAAGAGAATTTTCAGAAATCATCATACCTAATACCTACACACCAGATGTATGGGCGAAAAAGCGTATGGTGGCTGAAGGTTGTGTAAACTTCTCAGGACCACATACTTCTCAACAAGAATGGACTGCAAAAGTCCTAATCGATGTAGGTCTGAAGAAGTTGATCGGTACCAGTCCCAAGCTGATATATGGAGAAGATGTGGCTGATTTCTACATCTTTCTACGGGAAAGGTCCGATGGTTCTATCTCCTCACACATCAAGGATAGCAAAGTTCGATTATCTGCTACTGCCTTCAATGATATGTTTGATTTGGAGCATGAAGGTATAACCAATCCTGAGGAATATGCTTGTGGTGATATGAAAGAAGTTTGGAAGGAGTTCGTTCACGAAGATCATCTAAAACTTGCTCTAACAACTCCGAGTCACTTGAAGAAATCTATGTTGAAGGAACAGTACAGAGATCTGTTCAATATTGTCTCAAAGGTAATAATGGGTCAACATGGATCCCTAGATGGTATCACTCAGAATAAAATTATTCTGATGAAGGCCATAGTCGACAAGGAAAAAATCAATTGGGGGAGATACTACATAAGCAAATTTATTGGCGAATCCAAGAAGAGAAAGAGGAAAGATGATGATGGTTCCTTTTAGCCTGGTTCCAAACTCAGCTTTGTCACAAAGCTAAGTGTTATTCTTCCAAAGCTACTTCCAGATAAGAAAGTTTGGGGGAATGGAACCAAGTTTATACGTTCCAAATGGTTGCTGACGAAGGAGAAAGCAACTACTACTGAAGGTTCCAAGAGGAAGAAAGAAGATAAAACCTCAAAATCAGAGGCCCCTCAAAAGAAACAGAAGAAGAAGGAAATTCCTGAATCTGCTCCAGCTGCAACCACATCTGAATCATCCTCAGAAGCCATTGAGTCAGATGAGGAATCTTTATCAGCTGGAGAGTTGTTGGGAATAAAATGAGTTTTGATTATGATACCAAAACCCCCCTGAGACATGCCAAGTAGATAAGTCAATATGAATGAACATGTTTCAGGCTGTTGGAACATGTAGACTAAGACAAGTAGAGAAGCTGATATGTTAGGCAGCTCTTAGAACAATAGATGCACTAGTTGAGGGGGAACCACATGTTTGTAAGTTTATTTTGTCCAAGTCCCCTCAAGGCTCAGTTTTGGATTGACCCCAAGTCTGCTGAAGGACAAGTATACTGATCAAAGTCAAGTCAAAGTGGAACAACATATCTGAAGATCAACTAAGTAGAATAGATCTTGAAGATCAAGTCTACTGCAAGAAATGTCAAGTTTAGAAGAGTTGTCCAGCAATATTATCTCAGCACAATTGAATTAGAACAAGCTTTGAAGTTCAAGGCCAACTATGATGAAGAGGTCAAATCCACTTATCCAAGACATATATGCTCAAAGTACTACACAAAGAAAACATGGAAAGAGAAAGAGCCAAGTCATCTGAATAGAGCATGCCAACACTGCTGATAAGCAGAATCTGCTGAAATGGATAAGCAGAACTGTCCTATTGATAAGGAATGTTGTCCTTATCTCAGGATCATTGATAAGAAGAGATGTCCATGTTTGACTAAGTGAATCTTGAAGTCAGACATTGGGAAGAGTGCTGCAGAATGAAGACAAAGTTGTTATAGCCGTTTATTTCCCAAAATTAAGGACATGTCACTATCAAGAATCTGTCTTCCAGTTTGAAGAGTTCAAGGAAGACATTTATAGACATTTGAGGCTGCCTCTCCAACGGGCAAATCCTCAAATTTGTCTATAAATACAGAAGTGTGAAGACCATTTGAAGCATATCAACAACATCCAACTATACAACTATTCTGAAGCTTCAAAGTCCTCAAAAGACATTCTTAGTCTTCAAACACTTCATTCTAAGCTGAACACCATTGTATATCCATACAAAGCTTAGAGAGATATCCTATCCTTATACACTGAACCTCATTGTAAAGGATATCTCATTAGTTGGAACCTTACTTCAACCCTTATACCTTTCAAGAGAGAAAGTTAGAAGGTTGTAGTAGTAGAAGTGGAAGGAACTAACTGTTGAGAGAAGAACAGTTCAGTTCTGAGCTGAGAAAGGGTACTAGGACTCTAGACATCCTAGGGATCAAGGCACCAAGGAGTGGTGTGGTTGATCAAGTGCACCTTGGCACTATAAAACAAGTTAATTCCAAGAGTGAAGGAATTATCCTGTTAAATCAGGGAAAGTGGATGTAGGAGCTTGAGTCTCTGAACCACTATAAACTCTTGTGTTGATTTACTTTCAAGCATTTACATACATTCAACACTGCACAAACTGGACTTTCAAAGATACATTTCCTAAACTGTGCAAAATAAGATTTGGACAAGTTCCCTGAACTGGATAAACTGTTAAGGTGATTTCAGAATTAAAAGGAGTTTAAACTAAAGGGCCAACCACTAATTCCGCACATATAACTCTCTTAGATAGTTATTCAACTAAGTACTCAATAGTACTTAGTAGTTTGGTTATCTATAAAGAGTTAATCATACCAGTAGAGTTGTCTAGGACAACCTTGCTGAAGCCTAGTTTGATCAAAGTTCAAAAAGATTTGCATACAAGTGTATTCCCCCCCCCCCAATACACTTGTTATATACTCCTTTCAGGACCAACAAGTGGTATCAGAGCAGGGGTTCAAAGACCACGACTTCTGAAAATCCATCTTGATTTTCATAGACACATTTTTGTGTGGTCACTGAACTGATCTTTATCTGAAATCTATATCTATGTGTTATCTAACCCATTATTGAGGATATATGGCAAGGGGTGCAACAACAACAACAACCAGAACCAGCATCAGAACCAGAATCAGAACCAGAACCAGAATCAGAATCAGGAACAGAACATGAATGTTGTTCCTCATAATGCTGTACAGACCATCAACAACACTGCCCCTGATCCAGTGAACCATATATCTCACCACAAGCTGCCTATGTTCTCAATTGAGAACTATGATTTCTGGAAAATCAGGATGAGAGCTCATCTTTCTTGCCTACACACTGATATGCTAAGAGTTCTCACTAGAGGACCATTTGTCTTTATGCAAGCAAATCCCAGAGTCACTGATGCTCAAAGAGCTGACATCAGGGATGAGATTCCTAAAGATGAAGATGATCTCACCACAAAAGAAAAGAGAAGAGATAATCTCAATTATCTTGCCATGAACACTCTTTGTTGGGATATGAATCCTAGAACAAGTCCTAAATAAAAGATAAAAGATGAAGTTTTGATAAGCCAAAAGAAGACTTGAATATTTTCTAAGTGTTGACTGATCTAGTCTAGTTAAGAAAAGTCATCTTGTACAAGACCAGTAGAGTTCACAAGACAAGTAATAGTTTCAAAAGATAAGTATGAAAGAAAAAGACAAGTACAGTTTATAAGTACTTTGTATACTTGATAGGTTTTATACTGAGCTATTTGAGATGTATAGAAGCTCATGTTTCGTTTATATTCATTGTATAGTTTTCTAAGTTGACTAAGCTTGTAACAAAAGCTTAATGTAATGTAATAGTCTTGTTAGGATTAGATGATAGGACTAGATTAGTTCTATGTTGTAATCTGAAGAAGACTACTGCACAAGACAAGTAGAAGACGCAGTCTACTACTGAAGGACAAGACAGGTGTGCGACTCAAACAAGACAGGTTAACTTGAAGTTAGTTACAGAAGCGTGTTAAAGATAAAGATTGAAGAGTTAGTTAAGGAATAACTAATTAACTGAAGAAACGCGTGAAAGGATAAAGAGAATCAGTTACAAGTTAGTTTTCAAGAAAGGTTGTTACACAACTGAAAGTTCTTGGAATTAGAAGTCTATAAATACCTCATGGTATTGATTGGTTAAAGACTACTGAACGACTGAAAATACTGATAGCTACTGCTTACGAAAGCATTATTGAAGAAGTTACTCTCAGAGATTGAAGTTCAGAAAGTGAAGCTACACAAGTCAAGTGAAGATCGAAGAAGGCTACTACTGAACAAAGAGAAGTTTTATTTTTTGTTTACTGTTTCAAGTTGCTAGATACTTGTAAATCGCTAGTTAGATCGAAGAGGCACTTGGAAGTGTTGTCGAGAAGATCTAAGTCTTATTTCTTGGGACTTAAAGCTACAAGAACATATTACTCCATTGGACGAGTTAATAAGAATTTCACAACTGGGTTTGTGAGAGTGGATGTAGACAAGTTGTCGAACCACTATAAATCTCATGTTTGATTTACTTTACTGTTTTGTTTGTTTGAATTGATTAATTGTTTACTTGGTGAACATACATAACTGAACAAGATAAGTTGAGTAAACACTGAAACAGAGTTCCCAAAATAAGTTGAGTATAAACTAGAATTGGGCTCATTGATTAATTTCGTTATTCTGCATATCGTACTTTGATATTTCGAAAGATTTTTGAAAAGTCTATTCACTCCTCTCTAGACATTTTCACTAGCTTACTCGTTATTAAACTCAACTTAGGGACCTACAAGTGGTATCAGAGTAGTAGTTTACGAACTGCTGTTTCTTGATAACCAACTCAAGACTTGGGTGAAAGTCTTGGTCCAAGATCATATTTGCTTACGTGTTCTTGATCAATATTCTTGATATATTTGTTTCTTGTTCCCTGTTCTTGACTCATATACTTCTTGATCATAAAACTGATTAGCACTAATCTACTCGTTTAAGCATGTCTCTTGAAATCAGCGCTAACAAGCTACCTAAGTTCCAGGTTCAAGATTATGACTATTGGAAGCTAAGGATGGAAGCCATCTTCAGTTCCACTCACGACTTAATGATCTCTGTCATCACTGAAGGTCCAATTGTGACCATGATCCCCAATACTGCTGCCCTCGACAAAGATCAACCCGTGGGTACTCTCGTCAAGAAACCAAGGTCAGAATTAACCTCAGAAGAAATGAGACAGAATAATTTGGATAGCTTGGCCAAGAATTACATCTTACACACTCTTCCCAACGAGTATCTGGGAAAAGTGCTAAAATGTAAAATTGCCAAAGAAATGTGGGATCGCTTAGCTATCATTTGTGAAGGGACATCCCTAATCAAAGAAAGCAAGTTTTCTACAGCAGTCCAAAGATTTGAATCATTTCATATGAAAGCTGGCGAAACAATAGACCAGTTGGATACTCGTTTTACCAAAATCATGAATGACTTGGAAGTCCTTGGTAAATCTTATACTCCACGTGAAATCAATCTTAGGATTCTCAAAAGCCTTGATAGTCGATGGAAAATGGTAAAAATGCTTGTTAAGAATACCCAAGATATAGACGTGTGGACAGCAGAGACCATGTTTCAAACTCTAAAGGCCCATGAGTTTGATTTAGACGAAGATGAACCCATAGCAAGTAGTGACAGAGAACATGATGTATCTAAGAACGTTGCTTTTAAGGCTAGTTCGTCTAAAGTAGACAGGTCGAAGTCTAAGACTAGGTCTACTTTTGTGAAAGACGAGTTAAATACTGATCTTAGTCTGAAGGATCAGGTAAGCCTCATGGTTAGAAAGTTTGATAGGCTGAATAAACGTTTCGGAAGATATAAGAAGTTCTATAGAGATCATAGAGGGTCTGCTTCTAAGAACTCGTCTGAGACCAGACGAGACCGAAACTCGTCCGAAAGGAGAGACGAAGTCTCGAAAGGTAACAGACAAGATAGAGAGTCTGATGGTAGGAAGATTACTCGTTCTGATAGACGTGACAAACGAAGGAATAACTCTCCTATTAAAAAGGCTACTAATGATCTCTTGTGCTATAACTGTGAGAAACCAGGTCACTACATATATGAATGTCCAGACCTGAGTACTGATGATCGAGAAGAACGCAAAGCACGAAGGGAAAGAAGATACAACCGTGGCAAGAAGGCAATGATGGCCAATGATGACTCTGAGTCTGACTCAGACGAGTTGCCATCATCCTCATCTAGCTACCCGTCTGATCCAGATCACGATGAAGCATTCATAGTAGATGATGGTCTATGATGCATGGCTAAAATCGATCAAGAGGTATCATCTGCTACATCTTTTCAATCTTGTGATGAATCAGAAACTGATGAAAGTGATACTGCCAGTAGCAAAGTAGGGAGTAGTCTTCAGCACTCTACTAGTGCAGTTGAAGGCGACCTCCTACTTGCTAACCAGGCATTCATTGAAGTCAGCGATGAAAACATCATTTTAAAATAAGAAATCATTGATCTTAAGGAAGCTCAGTCTAAAGTAGATCCTAATATAACATTCCTAAATGAACGCTTGCAAGAAGAGTTGAGACAACTCAAAGACAAGTGTGCATTAACAGACAAGTTGTATCAAGACCTACTTAAGACTCATGCTACTGAGAAATATGAATTCAATGTTTTAAAAAGCAAGTGCAGAAAGCTTGAAGAACGTAATAAGTTCTTAGAAATTGAGGTTGTCACTTTAGACCTTAAACTTACTGACCTAGTTAACTCTTCTAAGGTTAACCTTGAACTGTCAGATAGGTATAGGGCTCCTGCTGACAAGACAGGCATAGGGGCTGAGACACCCAGCTCGTCTACTCAAGTCCCTAAGAACCCTACTATCTTCATCTCAAACTCTCTGACTAATGATAAAGGAAAAGGACCAATGATATACGATATTGGAACACCATCCGAAGGCAATGTACCCAAACAGACTCGAGTTAACTTTCCAATTACCAAGGGAGGTAAAAAGAAAGTTAACAACAAGGTTGTTCCGTTTAAGACAAGTCAACAAAGGACTAGGAGTCGTGGACGACCAAATCAGGTCAGATACGAGGACTGGTATCCTGAGGAGACAAGTACTAGACAAGTACAAACTAGATGGAAAGAGCCTAGACCTCCTTTCATAAGGCAGTCTCAGCTCTACTCGTCTAGGCCTAGGAAAGTGACTCCAAAATATCGTATTCAACCCGTCTTATACCCTCCGCCTGAATCGTATGATATCGAAGGAGAAGAAAGACATAAACATGTCTATAAACCGTATGGACCTAATGCATATAAACCCTACTCTGACTATCATAGACAAGTGCCTGCTCAAGTAGAGATTAAGTCGAAAGGCTATCTCCAAAGAGTAGACCCAAACTCGACTGATAGGCCAGATAAGGACAACAAGGTCTTATTTTGCAACAAATATGGTCGAAAGCTTAGAAGATCAAACTTGTTCAGGATTCCAATGTACATTTGGATTCCATTGAACTCGACTAACCCCCAGGACCCCAATAAATAAGGAGGGTACCTAAATTATGAAATATCACCTAATGCAGGGTCGACTCGATCTATACAAGAAGGGTGGCTCAATAGGAGAAACTTGGTACATAGACAGTGGCTGTTCGCACCACATGACTGGTACCAAGGCACTTCTATCAAGCTACCATGAGCAAGAAGGACCAAAGGTTATATTCGGTGACAGCTCTACAACCATCACAAAAGGCTTTGGCTATATCCGAAATGGCGACGTAGAGATACAAGATGTATCATACGTAGAAGGTTTGAAATATAATCTATTATCTGTTTCACAGTTTTGTGATCGAGGCTACAAAGTGCAGTTCAAAAGTCAAAAGTGCGAAATCATAGACAAGAGGACTCACACTGTACTACTCGTCGGCATAAGACAAGGAAGTGTGTACATTGTGAATTGGAATAGTTGTCCGCGGGACACTTGTCTTCTTACTAAGACACCCAAAGAGGTCAGTTAGCTTTGGCATAGACGCCTTTGCCACATGAACTTTAAGGTAATTAATAAGATTGCGAGAGATTACCTTGTTGAAGGTATACCCAACGAAATCTATTTCAAATCACATGTATGCGATGCCTGTCAGAAAGGTAAACAGGTAAAAGGTTCCTTTAAATCTATTCCAACCCTCTCAACAAGTAGAGTTCTTGAACTTCTACATATGGACTTACATGGCCCAATAACTCCTCCAACTTTGAACGGTAGAAGGTACACACTTGTTGTGGTAGACGACTATTCTAAGTTCACTTGGGTAGTCTTCTTACACAAGAAGAGTGATACACAAACACTCCTACCTGATTTGTTGAAGAAGATACAAGTTGAGAAGAATCAGTCCATTGTCAAGATCCGTAGTGATAAGGGTACTGAATTCATTAACTGCTATATTAAAGAATTTTGTTCTAAGCGTGGCATCCAGCACCTTACTAGTGCAGCAAGGACACCACAACAAAATGGAGTAGCAGAGCGAAGGAACATAACTCTTAAGGAGGCCTGCAGGACCATGCTGACAGAATATAATACGCCTCAGAAGTTTTGGGCAGAAGCGATTAATACTGCATGCCATTCCCAAAACAGAAGTGCTATCAATAAAGCACTAGGTAAGACGCCCTATGAGGTATGGAAAGGTCGAAAACCCAGAGTTTCATATTTTCATATATTTGGCTGTAAGTGTTTTATCCATAACAATGGGAAAAGCAAGTTGAATGCATTCGATGCTAAGGCAGACGAGGGGATATTCTTAGGATACTCCTCGACTAGCAAAGCATTCAGAGTATTCAACTACTCTACCCTATGTGTGGAAGAAACACCACATGTAGTTTTCGATGAATATCTACAGGACTCGCCTACCGACCAGATCAGTAAGAAGGTAACTGATCTATTGATCCAAACTGACCAAGAATCAGAAGTTTATGAATCGGTTCAAGCCTATAACCCGTTCATGAAAGCTCTCGAGTCAGATGATCAGGAGAAGGTAAGTGCTCAAGGTAAATCTACTAGACCAATTGACATGCCTGAACTAGTCGACTCGTCTACTCCTATTAAATCTTCTGATGTAAATGATATTGAAATGCATGATGCTATAACTGATCTAGATGATGATAATATGCTTACTAAGACTAGAAAAACATGGAAATCTGCTCATGATACTGAAAACATCATTGGAGACTCTACTGTTGGTGTAAAGACTAGACGACAACTCTTTGAGTCACAAGAACAACCTAGTCCATCTTTGTTTTGCTGGTGTTGTTTCCTCTCATCTATCGAGCCTAAAACCATCAAAGAGGCTTTGGCTGATAGTAATTGGATCATCGCTATGCAAGACGAGTTGAATCAGTTTGTTCGAAATGACGTCTGGGAACTTGTCGATAGACCTAAACATCATAATGTAGTTGGCACTCGATGGATTTTCAAGAATAAGAAAGATGAGAATGATGTAGTTGTTCGAAATAAGGCTAGACTAGTAGCCCAAGGCTATTCACAAGCTGAAGGCATAGATTATGATGAAACATATGCTCCTGTTGCTAGACTAGAAGCCATTCGATTGTTCCTTGCATATGCTGCTTACATGAAATTTACCGTATATCAAATTGATGTTAAAAGTGCATTTCTTAACGGTATTCTTGCGGAAGAAGTGTATGTTGAACAACCCCCAGGTTTCGAAGTCAAAGGTAACCAGGTATACAGATTAAAGAAGGCCTTATATGGACTAAAACAAGCTCCAAGAACCTGGTACGATACTCTTTCTCAATTTCTATTAGAAAATGGTTTTACTAAGGGCAAGGTCGATAGAACCTTGTTCAGAAGACAAGAAGTGAAGGACATTTTACTCGTCCAAATTTACGTAGATGACATCATTTTTGGTTCACCTAACAAAAAGCTGAGTGAAAGTTTTTCAACACTCATGCAAAGTAAATTTGAGATGTCTATGATGGGTGAAATGAATTACGTTCTTGGACTTCAAGTAAAACAGACCCCAGAAGGGATTTTCATAAATCAAGCAAAGTATACTCGTAATCTACTAGACAAGTATGGTATTAAGACTTGTAAATCTTCTGGAGTACCTATGCAACCTACATACAGGATGGATCTAGACGAGAATGGTAAGTGTGCTGATCAAACTCATTACCGTGGACTTATTGGTTCATTACTGTACTTGACTGCTAGTAGACCTGATATTGCATTTTCTGTTGGTGTATGTGCTTGATTTCAAGCTAATCCAAAAGAGAGTCATATGGAAACCACTAAAAGGATTCTGAAATATTTGAAAGGAACCATCAATCGTGGTATATGGTATCCTTCAAATGATGATTTATCCCTAAGTGGCTACTCTGATTCTGATTTTGGTGGTTGTAGAATAGATAGGAAATCTACATCTGGTTCTTGTCAATTCTTAGGCACAAAACTCATTTCATGGTTTTCGAAAAAGCAGACAAGTGTTGCTACCTCTACTACTGAAGCCGAGTACATGGCTGCTGGTAGTTGTTGTAGTCAATTATTTTGGCTTATTCAACAGCTTAGAGATTATAATATCTGTGAATCGAATGTTCCCATATCCTGTGATAGTAATAGTGCAATTGCCATTACACAAAATCCTGTTCTGCACACACATTGTAAGCACGTCGATGTGAAACACCATTTCATACGTGATCATGTAGAAAAGAAGGATATTCGCATGGAAAAGATTCACACTGATTTTCAAAGAGCTGATATTTTCACAAAACCATTGGCTGAAGCTCGTTTCCGTGAATTATGCATTAGTCTAGGACTAATTGATCTTGACCCTACTAGTATGTAGCAATGTACTAACTAGACATGTACATTCCTAAGAAGAAAGGAGAAACAGACAAGTTACCACAAAAGCGCAGAGCACTCGTCTACTCACCCAACAGACAGATAGGTTCAAATAGTCGTTTGATGTTCAAAGTAGACAAGCACAGTCGAAGGGGGAACTCGTCTTGTGCGCTTGAGTCTACTCGTCTGTTCTGAATAGACTCGAACAGACAAGATAAGTGTTCTCATGATTTAAATACTCTAAGTGTTTAAACAATACGAATTAAGGATATAAATGTGATTTGTTAAATGAAATTTTGAAAACCCTGGAATTGGATTTATACACTCCATTTAATGAGGTGTATATAACCAGTTCGCGCCAAAACTCTACTATGCTAGGTCAGATGAGTACACTCCTCAATCCTACCAATAGAAGAGGCGGATTTCAAAAATTTACAATATTAAATCACGTAATATTCTCGATTCCGTAAAACTGAATTTCAAAAGACTTTCATATTTGTCCATTGGATCAAACTTGTTCAATCTCAACCATTGATTTCAACACTCAAGGTTTAACAAAACCCATACTACTCGTTCGTAACTGCTCACAAGTTCAGTATTTCTTGATTTCTCATAACGTCTCAAGCATTCAAACACTTTCGAAATCTCTTGATTTTATAACCGTTCTACTATGTCGATTATTTCGATATTTGATGCTCGTACTAACATGCAAGCAAGGTTCGATCTCGGAAAGTATATCACCGAAGGAAGAGTGCATGTGGAGGGATCGGTGTTTTTCAAAGGAAATCACACTGATGATAACAAAGAAATTCTGATAAAATGCTTCAGATGCGGTTTACGACCTTATTTGGAGGCATTTCCTGAAGTTGTGCTGGAAGAAGAAGTGTTAGAATTTTATGCCACTGCCACTCGACAAGGCGACTCGATTGAAGCCTTTGTTGGAAGAAGGCGAGTAGAAATTACTCGTGAATTTTTGACTGAATCGTTGAAATTACCATCCGGATCGATAGATATCGAGAGATATGCTGAAGGCAGAGAGTTGAGGTATCTGAGTATTTTCTGTGGAAAGCAGCTTAGGTTAAATCGTGATGGTAAAATTCCTGCTGTCAAGAAGAAGGAGTTACTTGACAAATACAAGACGCTTCTTGACATCGCATCAAAGATGTTGCTAGGAGTCACTGGGAGTTTTGACTTTGGGACGCTCCAGAAAGCAAGAATAATGGCCGTGATTCATGATGGAATCACTGAAGGAAATTGGTCTAAATTCTTCTTGGATAGGTTGATGTATTACAAGAAGTATGTGCAAGTCGACACCAGTTCAGTCAACTGGGTTGTGTCTGCGAATGTAAGCTTCGGAAACAAGCTGAGTGTCATTCTACCCCTCTTGTTGCCCAACAAGACTAGTTGGAGTAAGGGCAAGCCATTTCATCCTCTAAAGCATTATTTGAAGAAGGAGGATCTGGCGAAGCAATCCTGATGACGCCATGATTGAAGCTGCCTCGTCTAGTTCTGAAGAAGACGAGTCGGGCAATGAAGGTTCTGAAGAAGCTAAGGCTGGAACTAGTGGTCGACTAGTTCAGTATGTGGAAGAGGAGGCTATGCTTGAAGCTGCAGGAGATTCGGAAGAAACTCACTCAGACAAGGAGCCTGAGAAGAAAGAGGAAAAGCTATATGAGTATCGACTGGTGAGAGTCGAGTCCTTCACGAGACAAGTCGACTGAAGAAAAGGTTGGTACTTCTTCTCGAGCTTTGTCAATTCCTCTCTCTCTCCCCGTCAAAACCAAGGCCAGATCACTACGATCTCGTGCCAAACCTATTCCCAAAACCTCGTCAGTGTTGGCAGTACAACCACTACGAGCCAACATAACCCCACTCACTACTATATTCGATACAGTTGATACTTCTACAACTGTCGAACCAAACCAAGCCACATCAAAGCCCCAAGAAACCACCATCCAAATTCCTCTTACCTCAACAGAAAATGTTGAACCTATCAACCCGTCTATTTCAGAAACCCCACTAGTTGCCACTAGCACAGTTGAAGACGACCTCCTACTTGCCAACCAGGCATTCATTGAAGTCAGCGATGAAAACATCATCTTAAAACAAGAAATCATTGATCTTAAGGAAGCTCAGTCTAAAGTAGATCCTAATATAACAGTCCTAAATGAACGCTTGCAAGAAGAGTTGAGACAACTCAAAGACAAGTGTGCATTAACAGACAAGTTGTATCAAGACCTACTTAAGACACATGCTACTGAGAAACATGAACTCAATGTTTTAAAAAGCAAGTGCAAAAAGCTTGAAGAACGTAATAAGTTCTTAGAAACTGAGGTTGTCACTCTAGACCTTAAACTTACTGACCTGGTTAACTCTTCTAAGGTTAACCTTGAATTGTCAGATAGGTATAGGGCTCCTACTGACAAGACAGGCATAGGTGCTGAGACACCCAGCTCGTCTACTCAAGTCCCTAAGAACCCTACTATTTTCATCTCAAGCTCTTTGACTAATGATAAAGGAAAAGGACCAATGATATACGATATTGGAACTCCATCCGAAGGCAATGTACCTAAACATACTCAAGTTAACATTCCAATTACCAAGGAAGGTAAAAAGAAAGTTAACAACAAGGCTGTTCCGTTTAAGTCAAGTCAACAAAGGACTAGGAGTCGTGGACGACCAAATCAGGTCAGATACGAGGACTGGTATCCTGAGGAGACAAGTACTAGACAAGTACAAACTAGATGGAAAGAGCCTAGACCTCCTTTTATAAGGCAGTCTCAACTCTACTCGTCTAGACCTAGACAGGTAGGTCCAAAATATCGTACACAAGCTGTCCTATATCCTCCACCTTTGTCATATGATATCGAAGGAGAAGAAAGACCTAAACATGTCTATAAACCTTATGGACCTAATGCATATAAACCCTACTCTGACTATCATAGACAAGTGCCTGCTCAAGTAGAGATTAAGTCGAAAGGTTATCTCCAAAGAGTAGACCCGAACTCGACTGATAGGCCAGATAAGGACAACAAGGTCTTATTTTTGCAACAAATAAGGACTCCAATGTACATTTGGATTCCTTTGAACTCGACTAACCCCCCAGGACCCCAATAAACAAGGAGGGTACCTAAATTATGAAATATCATCTAATGCAGGGTCGACTCGATCTATACAAGAAGGGTGGCTCAATAGGAGAAACTTGGTACATAGACAGTGGTTGTTCGCACCACATGACTGGTACCAAGGCACTTCTATCAAGCTACCATGAGCAAGAAGGACCAAAGGTTATATTCGGTGATAGCTCTACAACCATCACAAAAGGCTTTGGCTATATCCGAAATGGCGACGTAGAGATACAAGACGTATCATACGTAGAAGGTTTGAAATATAATCTATTATCTGTTTCACAGTTTTGTGATCGAGGCTACAAAGTGCAGTTCAAAAGTCAAAAGTGCGAAATCATAGACAAGAGGACTCACACCGTACTACTCGTCGGCATAAGACAAGGTAGTGTGTACATTGTGAATTGGAATAGTTGTCCGCGGGACACTTGTCTTCTTACTAAAACACCCAAAGAGGTCAGTTGGCTTTGGCATAGACGCCTTTGCCACATGAACTTTAAGGTGATTAATAAGATAGCAAGAGATTACCTTGTTGAAGGTATACCCAACGAAATCTATTTCAAATCACATGTATGCGATGCCTGTCAAAAAGGTAAACAGGTAAAATGTTCCTTTAAATCTATTCCAACCCTCTCAACTAGTAGAGTTCTTGAACTTCTACATATGGACTTACATGGTCCAATTACTCCTCCAACCTTGAACGGTAGAAGGTACACACTTGTTGTGGTAGACGACTATTCTAAGTTCACTTGGGTAGTCTTCTTACACAAGAAGAGTGATACACAAACACTCCTACCTGATTTGTTGAAGAAGATACAAGTTGAGAAGAATCAGTCCATTGTCAAGATCCGTAGTGACAAGGGTACTGAATTCATTAACTGCTATATTAAAGAATTTTGTTCTAAGCGTGGCATCCAGCACCTTACTAGTGCAGCAAGGACACCACAACAAAATGGAGTAGCGGAGCGAAGGAACAGAACTCTTAAGGAGGCCTGCAGGACCATGCTGACAGAGTATAATACTCCTCAAAAGTTTTGGGCAGAAGCGATCAATACTGCATGCCATTCCCAAAACAGAAGTGCTATCAATAAAGCACTAGGTAAGACACCCTATGAGGTATGGAAAGGTCGAAAACCCAGAGTTTCATATTTCCATATATTTGGTTGTAAGTGTTTTATCCATAACAATGGGAAAAGTAAGTTGAATGCATTCGATGCTAAGGCAGACGAGGGGATATTCTTAGGATACTCCTCGACTAGCAAAGCATTCAGAGTATTCAACTTCTCTACCCTATGTGTGGAAGAAACACCACATGTAGTATTCGATGAATCTCTACAGGACTCGTCTGCCGACCAGATCAGTAAGAAGGTAACTGATCTATCGATCCAAACTAACCAAGAATCAGAAGTTTATGAATCTGTTCAAGCCTATAACCCGTTCATGAAAGCTCTCGAGTCAGATGATCAGGAGAAGGTAAGTGCTCAAGGTAAATCTACTAGACCAGTTGACATGCCTGAACTAGTCGACTCGTCTACTCCTATTAAATCTTCTGATGTAAATGATATTGAAATGCATGATGCTATAACTGATCTAGATGATGATAATATGCTAACTAAGACTAGAAAAACATGGAAATCTGCTCATGATACTGAAAACATCATTGGTGACTCTACTGTTGGTGTAAAAACTAGACGACAACTCTTTGAGTCTCAAGAACAACCTAGTCCATCTCTTTTTTGCTGGTGTTATTTCCTCTCATCTATCGAGCCTAAAACCATCAAAGAGGCTTTGGCTGATAGTAATTGGATCATCACTATGCAAGACGAGTTGAATCAGTTTGTTCGAAATGACGTCTGGGAACTTGTCGATAGATCTAAACATCATAATGTAGTTGGCACTCGATGGATTTTTAAGAATAAGAAAGATGAGAATGATTTATTCGTTAGGAATAAGGCTAGACTAGTCGCCCAAGGCTATTCACAAGCTGAAGGCATAGATTATGATGAAACATATGCACCTGTTGCTAGACTAGAAGCCATTCGATTGTTCCTTGCATATGCTGCTTACATGAAATTTACCGTATATCAAATGGATGTTAAAAGTGCATTTCTTAACGGTATTCTTGCGGAAGAAGTGTATGTTGAACAACCTCCAGGTTTCGAAGTCAAAGGCGATCAGGTATACAGATTAAAGAAGGCCTTATATGGACTAAAACAAGCTCCAAGAGCATGGTATGATACACTTTCTCAATTTCTATTAGAAAATGGTTTTACTAAGGGCAAGGTCGATAGAACCCTGTTCAGAAGACAAGAAGGGAAGGACATTTTACTCGTCCAAATTTACGTAGATGACATCATTTTTGGGTCACCTAACAAAAAGCTGAGTGAAAGTTTTTCAACACTCATGCAAAGTAAATTTGAGATGTCTATGATGGGTGAAATGAATTACTTTCTTGGACTTCAAGTAAAACAGACCCCAGAAGGGATTTTCATAAATCAAGCAAAGTATACACGTAATCTACTAGACAAGTATGGTATTAAGACATGTAAATCTTCTGGAGTACCTATGCAACCTACCTACAGGATGGATCCAGACGAGAATGGTAAGTGTGCTGATCAAACACATTATCGTGGTCTTATTGGCTCATTATTATACTTGACTGCTAGTAGACCTGATATTGCATTCTTTGTTGGTGTATGTGCTCGTTTTCAAGCTAATCCAAAAGAGAGTCATATGGAAACCACTAAAAGGATTCTGAAATATTTGAAAGGAACCATCAATCGTGGTATATGGTATCCTTCAAATGATGATTTATCTCTAAGTGGCTACTCTGATTCTGATTTTGGTGGTTGTAGAATAGATAGAAAATCTACATCTAGTTCTTGTCAATTCTTAGGCACAAAACTCATTTCATGGTTTTCGAAAAAGCAGACAAGTGTTGCTACCTCTACTACTGAAGCCGAGTACATGGCTGCTGGTAGTTATTGTAGTCAATTATTATGGCTTATTCAACAGCTTAGAGATTATAATATCTGTGAATCAAATGTTCCTATTTTCTGTGATAGTAACAGTGCTATTGCCATTACACAAAATCCTGTTCTGCACACACGTTGTAAGCATGTTGATGTGAAACACCATTTCATACGTGATCATGTAGAAAAGAAGGATATTCGCATGGAAAAGATTCACACTGATTTTCAAAGAGCTGATATTTTCACAAAACCATTAGCTGAGGCCCGATTTCGTGAATTATGCATTAGTCTAGGACTAATTGATCTTGATCCTACTAGTATGTAGCAATGTACTAACCATACAGGTACAGTCCTAAGAAGAAAGGAGAAACAGACAAGTTACCACAAAAGCGCAGAGCACTCGTCTACTCACCCAACAGACAGGTATACAAGGTCAGACAAGTTGACCAAACAACCCGATGAGGAAGCTGGTAAAGCTGAGGGTAATACTAAGGGAATAAACATTTAAGGGGGAATCTTTGATTTCTTAAAGAGCCTTATGTTGACTCTTAAGTTTGTTAACAGTCATCTTGTTTGAATCTTGACCATCGTGCTAGATTGATATTCATCTTATTTATTTTACTCGACTACATGTATTACGTCTAATCTGTAGTGCAAGAAAAGACAGGTTAAAATAGTCGTTTGATGTTCAAAGTAGACAAGCACAGTCGAAGGGGGAACTCGTCTGGTGCACGTCAGTCTACTCGTCTGTTCTGGATAGAGTCGAACAGACAAGATAAGTGTTCTTATGATTTAAATACTCTAAGTGATTAAACAATACGAATTAAGGATATATATGTAATTTGAGTAATGAAATTTTGAAAAATCGAAGAAATTGGATTTATACACTCCGATTTGTACACCCCATTTATCTACCAATAGAAGAGGCGGATTTCAAATTTTACGATACTAAATCACGTAATATTCTCGATTCCGTAAAACTGAATTTCAAAGGACTTTCATATCTGTCCATTGGATTAAATCTTTCAATCTCAACCATTAATTCCAAACTCAAAGTTTAACAAAATCCATACTACTCGTTCATAACTGCTCACAAGTTCAGAATTTCTTGATTTTCATAACATCTCAAGCATTGAAACTCTTTCGAAATCTCTTGAGTTTGATAATCATTCTACTATGTCGATTGTTTCGATATTTGATGCGCGTACTAACATGCAAGCAAGGTTTGATCTCGGTAAGTACATCACCGAAGGAAGAGTGCATGTGGAGGGATCAGTGTTTTTCAAAGGAAATCACACTGATGACAACAAAGAAATTCTTATAAAATGCTTCAGATGCGGGTTGAGACCCTATTTGGAGGCATTTCCTGAAGTTGTGCTGGAAGAGGAAGTGTTAGAGTTTTATGCCACTGCCACTCGACAAGGCGACTCAATTGAAGCCTTTGTTGGAAGAAGGAGAGTGGAGATCACTCGTGAATTTTTGACAGAATCGTTGAAATTGCCGTCTGGTTCGATAGATATCGAGAGATATGCTGAAGGCAGAGAATTGAGGTATCTGAGTATCTTTTGTGGAAAACAGCTGAGGTTGAATCGTGATGGAAAAATTCCTGCTGTCAAGAAGAAGGAGCTACTTGACAAATTCAAGACTCTTCTTGATATCGCATCAAAAATGTTGCTAGGAGTCACTGGGAGTTTTGACTCTGTGACGCTTCAGAAAGCAAGAATCATGGCCATAATTCATGATGGAATCACTGAAGGGAATTGGTCGAAATTCTTCTTGGATAGGTTGATGTATTACAAGAAGTATGTGCAAGTCGACACCAGTTCAGTTAACTGGGTTGTGTCTGCGAATGTCAGCTTTGGAAACAAGCTAAGTGTGATTCTACCCATCTTATTGCCCAACAAGACTAGTTGGAGTAAGGGTAAACCATTTCATCCTCTCAAACATTATTTGAAGAAGGAGGCTCTGGCGAAGCAAGCTGCTGCTAGATCTGCTGCTCCCAGACAAGTCCAGATCAATCCTGATGACGCTATGATTGAAGCTGCCTCGTCTAGTTTTGAGAAAGACGAGTCGGGCAGTGAAGGTTCTGATGAAGCTAAGGCTGGAACTAGTGGTAGACTAGTTCAGTATGTGCAAGAGGAAGCCATGTTTGAGGCTGCTGAAGATTCTGAGGAGACTCACTCAGACAAGGAGCCTGAGAAGAAAGAAGAAGAGTTGTATGAATATCGACTGGTGAGAGTCGAGTCGAGCCCTTCACCAGACAAGTCGACTGAAGACAAGGTTGGTACTTCTTCTCGAGCTTTGTCAATTCCTCTCTCTCTCCCCGTCAAAACCAAGGCCAGATCACTCCGATCTCGTGCCAAACCTATTCCCAAATCCTCATCAGTGTTGCCAGTACAACCACTTCGAGCCAACATAACCCCACACACTACCATATTCGATACAGTTGATACTTCTACAACTGTCGAACCAAACCAAGCCACATCAAAGCCCCAAGAAACCACCATCCAAATTCCTCTTACCTCAACAGAAAATGTTGAACCCCCCAACCCATCTATTTCAGACAAGACACCAGTTGCCACTGCGACAACTGAGACAGGGACCTTACCTGCTCAGACCCCGTCTGAAAATAGATTCGAATCCCTCGTCTATTATCCGATGTGTCTAAGAGAGAAGAGAATTCGTTTGAAAGTCAGCAGCAATCTAAGGAAGATGCTACCATCGGTAGAGATCGACACATCTTCAGAAGCTTATGAGAAACTTCTAAGGATATGCACGTGGTATGCATTGAAGACATCCCCGACAGATGATCTTTTTGAAGTCATACAAGGCATGGGTGGTATCTCCAATTTCATGGATTGGGAGATGGAGCAGAAGGAGCATAGTGGAGTTCAAAACCACTCGGATTTATTTCCAGACCATGCTCTAACAGCTCTAGTGAAGAAGATGATGAATATTTCAGATGACATACTATCTTCTCAACATGTGTTTGATATTGGTATTCAAACTGATCTACCGGAAGAAGAGTTGAGAGTCGGAACTGTTGAAGCTGGTATTCAAACTTCAGATCAGTCAGATGATGAGTCTGAAAAGTCTACTGATGCTGATTCTTTCGACTTTGGAATAGAAGACGAAGAGTTTATGGATGTTGTGATGTTTACAGAAGATGAACTTGTTGAGAAAGTTCAAGAAGAAGTTGTCACTGAGCTAAAGTCGTCTACTCAAGGTTTTCCTGAAGGATATCTTACAGAGCTAAAGCCGGACTTAAAAGATGTTGTTCATTCTGCTATTGAAGAGTTCTTGAATTCGAAAGTCAAGGACATGCTAGTTGAGCAGAATCAATCACTTGTTGACAGCTCAAGGGAATTGATTGTTGGAGAAGTCAACAAGATGGACTCAACTTTCCGAGCAGAGTTGTATGCAGAAGTTGAAAGATTCCTATAGAAGCAAGTTGATTTTTCTGAGAAAAGATCTATCTCATTTGCTAGATCGTTGGCTGAAGAATCTGGCAAGATGAAACGTCTTTACCGTGTTAAGATTGAAATAGCTGATGAGCAAAGGCGAGAAGCACAAGATCAGTTGGTGCGTTCTCAAGCTATTCTTGCTGAGCTAACAAAGCATAACACTCTACTGCGACAGACAGCTGTTCATTTCAAAGACGAGTTGGCCATTAACTCAAAGAAATTGGAGTTCACTGTTGATCGTCTAGACAAGATTAGTCAAGACAAGACGCATCAAAGACAGATAGAGCTAGCTTCAGAGGCTATGAAGGAAGCTATAAAAGAAGAAATAACTCGTTTTACTAGTCTATTCACTCTTAAGGCAAGTGATGAAGCCAAAAAGGGGGAAGAGACAAGTAGAGTTGAAGAGAAGTCAAGTGCTGAACCGGAGATGAAGGAAGCTGCAACTGCTATACAAGATCTCAAAATTCCTAAGAAAAGAAGGCTAGTAAAGAAGGCAGATCTTGAACAAGCTAAGGATGAAGAACAGAAAAGACTGCTGAAAGGCAAAAGTATTGCGTCTCCTGAAGTTGAAGTTCAGACTAGACAAGTCAAGAGGAAACTTGTTCTGGAGAAAAAGAAAGAAGAATTAGGAGATATTCTAGCTGATATTGGTGATGAAGAGGTTGAAGCTCTTCATAAGAAGCAAAAGCTGGAAGATGTTCATTATGCTAACAAGAAATTGTTAGGAAAGCATATCAAGATGTTGCTAAAGTTGAAAGCTGATCCAGATCAAGTAGAAGATGCCTACATTGATAATTTCATTGACAATGAACATAAAGATGCATGGTTCAAAGTCAAGATGAAGTGGGAGTTGGATCATTGGATTATTCGCAAATTTGGAGATCCAGATAGCAAAGAAGAGTTATACGCAATTTTTGATAAGTTCATGGAAACACAAGATAGGGATTTATGGAACTTGATCATGAGGATTGCAACTGCTGTAAGTTTTAATATTCTTGTTCCTATCTTTCCTAAATGGATTACTCCAATGTTAGGTTCTGGAAAGAGGATCGACTTCAATCATATTAAGAAGTTTGAAGAAGAACTACTGGAGAAGGAGAAGATCGAGACTGAAGAACATATGACAGTCATTCACAAAAGGCTACTAGATGCTTTTGGTGTTCCAAGTTCTTAAGAAGGTACTTTATCAGATTAGTTTTTGTTTTTGCTCTGATACTTAGTCTTATTTTATTTTGATTAAGTATTTGTAATATCTACTGATCTTGTTTCGAAATGAATGAAAAGATAAGTAATATTTGATGTTAAGACAAGATAACTACTTAACTAGTCTACTATTGTGAAAAGATTCAAGTAGTTTTGGCTTCATCAAAAAGGGGGAAATTGTTGGGATATGAATCCTAGAACAAGTCCTAAATAAAAGATAAAAGATGAAGTTTTGATAAGCCAAAAGAAGACTTGAATATTTTCTAAGTGTTGACTGATATAGTCTAGTTAAGAAAAGTCATCTTGTACAAGACCAATAGAGTTCACAAGACAAGTAATAGTTTCAAAAGATAAGTATGAAAGAAAAAGACAAGTACAGTTTATAAGTACTTTGTATACTTGATAGGTTTTATACTGAGCTATTTGAGATGTATAGAAGCTCATGTTTCGTTTATATTCATTGTATAGTTTTCTAAGTTGACTAAGCTTGTAACAAAAGCTTAATGTAATGTAATAGTCTTGTTAGGATTAGATGATAGGACTAGATTAGTTCTATGTTGTAATCTGAAGAAGTCTACTGCACAAGACATGTAGAAGACGCAGTCTACTACTGAAGGACAAGACAGTTGTTCGACTCAAACAAGACAGGTTAACTTGAAGTAAGTTAGTTACAGAAGCGTGTTAAAGATAAAGATTGAAGAGTTAGTTAAGGAATAACTAATTAACTGAAGAAACGCGTGAAAGGATAAAGAGAATCAGTTACAAGTTAGTTTTCAAGAAAGGTTGTTACACAACTGAAAGTTCTTGGAATTAGAAGTCTATAAATACCTCATGGTATTGATTGGTTAAAGACTACTGAACGACTGAAAATACTGATAGCTACTGCTTACGAAAGCATTATTGAAGAAGTTACTCTCAGAGATTGAAGTTCAGAAAGTGAAGCTACACAAGTCAAATGAAGATCGAAGAAGGCTACTACTGAACAAAGAGAAGTTTTATTTTTTGTTTACTGTTTCAAGTTGATAGATACTTGTAAATCGCTAGTTAGATCGAAGAGGCACTTGGAAGTGTTGTCGAGAAGATCTAAGTCTTATTTCTTGGGACTTAAAGCTACAAGAACACATTACTCCATTGGACGAGTTAATAAGAATTTCACAACTGGGTTTGTGAGAGTGGATGTAGACAAGTTGTCGAACCACTATAAATCTCGTGTTTGATTTACTTTACTGTTTTGTTTGTTTGAATTGATTAATTGTTTACTTGGTGAACATACATAACTGAACAAGATAAGTTGAGTAAACACTGAAACAGAGTTCTCGAAATAAGTTGAGTATAAACTAGAATTGGGCTCATTGATTAATTTCGTTATTCCGCATATCGTACTTTGATATTTCGAAAGATTTTTGAAAAGTCTATTCACCCTCTCTAGACATTTTCACTAGCTTACTCGTTATTAAACTCAACTTAGGGACCTACACTCTTTACCAGACCATTCCAGATGCAGTAATGGGAAGAGTCTACCACTGCACAACTGCCAAAGAAATATGGGATACTCTTGCAAAAATGTGTGAGGGTACAGAAAAGATAAAGGAGAATAAGCTCCAAGTGGCTGTGCAGAAGTTTGAACAATTTACAATGGAGTCAGATGAGTCCATTGACAAGTTTGCTGGTAGATTCACAGATGTGATGAATGAAATCAACTCCTTGGGGAAAGTGTACTCCAAGAGAGAAGTTGGACTGAAGATCTTGAGAAGTCTCACTCAAAAGTGGGATGTATATTCAGTGATGATGCAGAATACCAAGGATCTCTCAACCATGCCCATGCAACAAATCTTCTCAGAGCTCAAAGCTTATGAGTTTGACCTCAACAAAAGGAAGCCAGCAGAGGATTTTTCCTTACCAACCAAAGGAGTGGCATTCAAAGCCAAAGCTGTTGAACCAGAGTTGCAGCCCACTCCAAGATCATCAAAGTCGGTCTCTAAGGCTGAAATGAAGGAAGAAATGGCCCTGATGGCCAGGAGGTTTGACAAACTCAACTCAAGGTTTGGTAGATACAAGAAATTCTACCAAGACAATAAATTCAGGAGAAGGTACAACTCTCCTGAAGCACAGGCTGAGGACAAGAAGCCTGAAGAGAAAAGATCAGAGGACAAGTACTCTGATAGGAGAAAGTCCAACAGAGTTGAACCTTCCTCATCCAGAAGGAGAGATGATCCAAAGAAAGATGATGATGAGGATCTGTGCTATAACTGCAAGAAGAAAGGACACTTCCAGTATGACTGCCCTAAACTCAGCTCAAAAGAAAGAAAGGAGAGGGCAAAAGGAGAAAGAAAATTCACCAATAGGAAAACCATGATGGCTGGTGATGAGTCTGATAGTGCTGAAAGCTTCAACTCTTCTGATGGACTGTTCTCAAACAGTGATGATGATGATGATGTGTGCAACATGGCCATTGAGGATGATGAGGTATCCTCTACTTCTAGCTCACCATCATTTCTATCACAAAACACTAGTGAAGTCAACCTGAAACTTTCTTTTAGACAGTTGATGGAAGATTTCACTAGGTTACAAGAATTTCATAACAACTGTGTGAGAGAAAATGAAAGGCTTTCAATTGAACTTTCAAAACCTACTGAGACAGTAGTTGATGTCAAATCTACTGACCTGTATCAAGAAGTCTTGAGAGAGCTTGAGGAAGCAAATCTCAGGATAGTTGACCAACAGAAGCAGATTAATGATCAACTGCTTTCTCAAAAGAGAAAAGATTTTGAACTTAAGATTCTTCAAGAAAAATTTGAAAACCTCTCACACGAGTATGACATTCTTAAATCAAGTGAAGAGAGCCTGAAATTAAAGATGTCTTCTTTGAAGAAATCCTCTAGAGCAATAGAGGAAATTCAAAGTTATCAAAGACCTATGGCTCAAAGAAGTGGATTAGGTTTTGATCCATTTGAATCTTCACCTTGTCTTAGTGTTGCTTCCACAAGTAACACTAAGAAAATCTTTGTTAAATCAGTGGCACAACAAGCTGAAAATGAAATAATTCAGCCACAGAACAAAGGAAAGAGCAAAATGCATGAAATGCCCACTCAAGTGATTCAGGAGACTAGGCCCAAACCTAAGGAAAAGGCCAAGGTCCCTGAACACAAGAGGAATATTGGTCAGCAGAGTAGACCTAATGGTAGGGCAACTCTCCTGAACAATGTTCAAAGGAGTTATCCAAGGTTTGATCAGCCGAGGCCAACTCTACTGAGGAAGCCTCAGCTGAACAGACCTAAGGACAACTACCCTCAAGGGAAGAATAAAATAAGACAACCAAAACCCTTCATGCCAAAGGGTAATGGTCATAAATATGCCTTTCCTCAAAGATTTCCTCAAGTAGCACAAAGAACTCATAAGTTCAGGAGATTTGACAACTCTCCTGAAACTTACAGAGTCAACACTTTCCCAAAGGCATTTAAGGGAAAGACAGTGTATGTTGATGCTAAAGGAAAACAACTTAGCCACCTTGAATCAATTAGGGTAATTAGGAAAGTTTGGGTTCCTAAAGGTACTGCTAACCTCTCAGGACCCAAAATTCAAAGGGTACCTAAAGCTTGCTAATTGCAGGTACCTAAGGGCCACAAGAAGGTGAGGAGCATGAGCAAAAAGTCAGCATGGTACCTTAACAGTGGATGCTCAAGGCACATGACTAGAAACAAAGATCTCCTCACTGATTTCACTGAAAGAGAAGGCCCAAATGTCACATTTGGAGACAACTCACAAGCAATAACAAAAGGTTATGCTACCTTGATAATTGGTAATATCAAGGTATCCAATGTATCTTATGTGGCTGGTCTCAAATATAATATTCTAAGCATAAGTCAGTTTTGTGATAAAGGTTTTAATGTTGAGTTTTCAAGTGGAAAATGCCTAATCAAAGATAAAACTCAACAAACTCTACTGATTGGAACAAGAAAAGGAAATGTGTATTTTGCTGACTAGGACAAGTCTACTGATGTTGCATGTTTCATTGCCAAAAGCTCTAATGAACAAAGCTGGTTATGGCATAAAAGTCTACTGATAATTGATAGGATCTGATAAAGGCATTGAGTTCATAAATTCTTACATCAATGAGTATTGTACACAAAATGGTATAGCAATGAAACTTCAGCAGCTAGAACTCCTCAGCAGAATGGAGTTACAGAAAGAAGGAATAGAACTTTAAAAGAAGCTGCTAGAACCTTAATTGCTGATTCGAACCTACCTAAGAGGTTTTGGGCTGAAGCTATAAACACTGCATGTTATACTCAGACCAGATGTTTGATCACTAAGGGTCAAGGCAAAACCCCTTATGAACTCTGGAAAGGAAGATTGCCTAAAGTGTCATATTTTCACATATTTGGTTGTAAGTGTTTCATTCACAACAATGGGAAAGAGCAGTTGAAAGCTTTTGACAGCAAAGCTGATGAGGGGATATTCCTTGGATACTCCCAAATCAGTAGAGCTTTCAGGGTATACAACTGCAAATCCCTTATTGTGGAGGAAACACCTCATTTTGTGTTTGATGAATCTATTTCTGAGGCCAGGAGCAGAAACCTGGAAATTGAAGAGATCACACAAAGAACAACAAGATTGAGCCTAAAAGACAAGGACATTGTATTCATAGATGTTGTCCAAGACAATCCTCCTGAAAACATAGCACTGGACAACAATCCTGAAGGCAATATTCCTGAAGCAAACCCCACTGAAGGAAATGGTGAACTGAATGACCCAATCCCAGTTCACACTCAGGTAACAACTACCAATGAAGAAGCAGGCCCTGCTGAGGTTGTTAATGGATCAAATATTCAAGGGGGAACCATAAATGTTGAAAATGCCAATGTCCCTGACATTGAGGACAACACCCCTGAATATGATCCTGAATTAGATCCTGCATTCAATTATCCTGAATTTTATGATACTAGTGACTCAACCTTAGTAGAGGACAACTCTACTGAAGGGATCAGAAAAAGAAGGACATGGTTATCTGACCATCCTACTGATCTGATACTTGGTGATCCAAGTATAGAAGTCAAAACTAGAAGATTTCATGGTGAAAGTGCTTTGTTTTGTTGTTTCCTATCAGAACAGGAACCAAGTGACATTGAGGAAGCACTTCAAGATGTTAATTGGATCACAGCAATGCAGGAAGAGCTGAACCAATTCACCAGAAATGATGTATGGGAACTGGTGGATAGACCTTCACATCAAGATGTTATAGGAACCAAGTGGGTGTTCAAGAACAAGAAGAATGAGAATGATGTGATAGTCAGAAACAAAGCTAGTTTGGTGGGAAAAGGCTACTGTCAATCAGAAGGCATAGATTATGATGAGACCTTTGTACCTGTGGCAAGGCTAGAAGCAATAAGGTTATTCCTAGCCTATGCAGCCCACAAGAGGTTCAAAGTGTACCAGATGGATGTCAAGAGTGCCTTCTTGAATGGAGTTTTGAAGGAAGAAGTCTATGTGGAGCAACCACCTGGTTTTGAGATTGGAAACCAAGTCTACAGACTGAAGAAAGCTCTATATGGACTCAAGCAAGCCCCAAGAGCTTGGTATGACACACTGTCACAGTTTCTCTTAGATCATGGCTTTATCAAAGGAACTGTGGACAGAACTCTCTTCAGAATCACTGAAGAAGAGGACATCTTGCTTGTCCAAATATATGTTGATGACATCATATTTGGATCCCCCAATGAGAAGCTGTGTGAGAAATTCTCAAAGCTCATGCAAAGTAAGTTTGAGATGTCAATGATGGGGATGATGAACTTCTTCTTGGGCTTACAATTCAAGCAATCAAAAGAAGGAATCTTCATCAACCAAGCAAAGTACACCAGGGAAATGATCAAGAAATTTGGGTGTACAACCAGCAAGCCAGTAAGGATCCCCATGAACACAAATTGGAAGATGGATCCAGATGAGAGTGGTGTCCCAACCAACTTTACTGAGTATAGAGGAATCATTGGCTCACTCCTCTACCTCACTACCAGTAGACCTGACATCTCCTTTGCAGTAGGTGTTTGTACAAGGTTTCAAGCAAATCCTAAGAAAATCCATCAAGAGGCTGCTAAGAGGATCTTAAGGTATCTCAAAGGCACTGAAAATCTAGGCCTTTGGTACCCTGCTGATGACAACATTGAGCTAACTGGATACTCAGATGCTGACTATGGAGGTTGTAGAATTGACAGAAAGTCCACTTCAGGGACTTGTCAATTCTTCGGGAACAAGCTCATATTTTGGTTCACTAAGAAGCAGAACACAGTGGCCACCTCCACCACTGAAGCTGAATATGTTGCAGCTGGAAGCTGTTGTGCTCAAATCCTTTGGTTAAGACAACAACTAAGAGACTACAATGTCAACTCTACTAAAGTGCCCATATTCTGTGATAACAACAGTGCTATTGCAATATCACATAATCCAGTGTTACACACAAGGTGTAAACATGTGGACATCAAGCATCACTTCATTAGAGACCATGTGGAGAAGAAGGACATCAAGTTGGTGAAAATCCATACTGATCATCAAAAAGCTGATATATTGACAAAACCACTTGCAGAGGCAAGATTCTTGGAACTATTAGCAGAATTGGGTTTACTTGATCCAGGGAAGTTGGACAAGTAAGCTGAATGGAGTTAATTATTCAAGGGGGAACTAAAAACAAAGTTCAGCAGACTTGGTCAAGTCTACTGAAATTCAGAAGAGATGACCTCAGTTGCTCAGGACAGTTGTCCATTGAAATTCAGGACACTTGTCCACATCATCTCAGGACACTTGTCCATGTAGGGTCATATAAGTTGTCTTGGCTATCAAACCAAATCTTGGTCTGATAAGCACCTATTTTGGGTAATCATTGCCTATTTCAATAACTGTCCCATTCCTTTTAAAGATACCACATTTTCAAGGATTCAATTTGTCCCTTACCCAAAAAGTCGCTTTCAATGCATTAAATGCCAAGATTTAACTCTTGTTTGCATTAAACAATTTGAGACATGATCTACCTTGATAACCCCCCAGCCTTAAACTAACATTAAACTCCTTCCCACGTTTGAATAAAAACAGTTTTTCACTGTTCCATTGGTTAATAACCGTTGGATCAAGTCTGGCCAACTCCCCTGAAATTGATCTTGGCCGTCCAAACTTGATTTCCTCATTTGTAAACCGTTGAATTGCCTTAAGACTCACCTACTCATTGACATACATTCCTTTTGGAATATTCACAAGTCTTAAGAAGCCCACAAATTTCATTCTCCCCCACGCATTCAAACTTTTTGAAACCCTAGCTTTCATCTTCTCAAAACCTCTCTCAAAATACTTACTGTTCTTCAATGGCTCCCAAAGCTAGACCTGAAATGGTTGTAGATTTCACAAATAAGGATCTTGACCTTGATTTTGGTTATCTTAGCCACAAAAACAACCTTATATTCGAGCCAATCATCTCTTTTGAAAGTGATGATCCAGAAATTACCCCAACATTGAGATGGTTGAGAAGGGCAGGTCTTCAAAAGTTCATGCAAGAAAAGCCAGACTCTTGCCTTGAAACTTACATGGCTGAGTTCTTTGCATTCCTCAGGTGGAGAGGGAAGCCAGAGGATGGTGAAGTTACAACAAGGCTATCCTACAGAGCTGAAGGGGAAGAGGAAGAAAGATTCCACAGAGTGAAATTTTCTGAGGAAGAGGTAGATGCTGCTTTTGGATTGCCCTCTGAAGGGTGGAATCCAGAATTTTATGGCAATGGCCATGAGCAAGAGATTGCTCAAGATTGGCTCCTTGTTCCAGGACCAATCTCCTCTACCCAGCACAAGAGGACTCTCAAGCCCAAGTTCCTCAACTTTTTTGAGGTAATTACAAAGAGTCTTTTGAGCAACACTAGCAGTTTGGAGCAAGTGAGTGCTCCAAGAATAAGGATTATGGCTGCAATGATTGATGCCAGTGATAAGGGCATCAAGTTTGATTGGAGGACCTTCATCTTGTCTGGGATGATGAAGGAAAAGGCAAAGTTTAAGGTGAAAACCCATCACAAGGTTGTGTTGGAAAGCAAACTCAAGTATTGCCAAAGGGAAAGCCTTCTGATAGAAAAGTTTGCTCATTATTCTAAGATGCAAACCTTTGCCAAGCCCCTCCCTGCCCAGAAAATCTTATTCAGAAAGCTAAGTAAGAAGACTGAACAAAGGAGGTTGCAGCTGGCCAAACCTGCTGAAGAGGAACAAGAGGAAAAGCCCAAGCTGAAGAAGAGGACAAAGGCCAGGGTTGTCAAAACAAAGAAATTGTCTCAACTACCCTCAGAGGAGACATCAGGAGCTTCAACTGAGATTGAAGAAGTTGCTAAAGAGGGAGTGCAAGTGCCTTATGATCACTCAGAAGAGTTAAGGCAAAAATACAATGAGACAAGACAGAAGAAGAAGGGTGATAAAAGGCCCAGGGAAGTTGTCCCTGAGAAAGAAGAAGGAAGTGGGAGCAGTAGGGCAAGTAAGAGGAGAGTCAAGCCTACTGACAAGATTCTGGAGCTTCAGGAGGAAAGGACACTTCAAGTAGCTCTAAGGGAGAGCAAGGTAGAAAGTAGGACTAAATCCAAGTCCAGGACCAACTCTTCTAGTTCTGGAACCCCTGAGTCCAAAGTCCCAGAAAGCCATCCAATAGAGCCCAACCTTCCTGAAACTCAAAATCCTGAACCCAACTCCCCTGAAACCCATGTTACCCCCACAAACCAACCCATTACCCCTGTTGATCTAACCAGGAGATATTCTCCAGAAGGGAGTGCACAAAGAAGTGCAATTGATGTGTTAACTGATCTTGTTGTAGATGAGACAAGACTACAATCTCCCCTTCACTCATCCATGCTAAATTACTCAAAATTCCTAGAAGCTGCACTTCATGAGCCAACTCCCCTGAGCAAAACCCCTTCAGAACCATTGCTCTCAAAAGCAACTGAAGTACCTTCCATTGCACCCAACCCTTCTGAAGCCAACCCTCCTGAATTCAATCTTCCTGAAGCTGCTATTCAAGCCAAAAAATTTGAAACCAGAGCCATCTCCCCTATAACCCAAAGTCCCAATTCAAGTGGAGATGAAGAGGAGTATACTTATGAGAGTATGCTCAGAGGTGGAGCAAGGGCTACTGTGGACAGTTTGTACCCACAGCTTGCAGAATTTCCAAGGCTTCAGACCATGTTTCATGATCTGAGAATGTTGGTGGATGTCAAAGATAAATCAATTATGGAGATTGCACAAGTCATTCTTGACAAAGGTGCAAATTGGTGGCAGATAGAAGAGGGCAGATTACTCCATTTTGCTGGAGTAAACAAGACGAGGTTCCTCACTGATGAGGAAATATTTGCCAAGTTGGTTGCTGACAAGATTGCTGAGGAGAAAGAGAGACTTGCTAAAGGGATCAAGCACCCTGATAGCAGCTCTAGTGATGATGGCAAAGATGATCCTTCAAACCCCACCAAGCCTTCTCAGACCAACCCTCCTGAACCCTCCCAGACCAATCTCCCTAAACCTCCCCAACCCAACCCTTCTGAATCCAGCAAGTTTTCAAACCCTCTTGTAACCTATCATAGAAAAGGCTCTGTCTCTTCAGAGGTGTTGACCAGAGCTGGTGACACAGCCAAAGACACATTTGCCAATGAAGGTTCTTCTGAACCCAAGGCACAACTTACAGATGTGGAGGCTCCTAACCTAGAAGCTGGTTTGATTAAGGCCTATTCAGTGTCAGGAGAGTTGGTCACTGATCAGCCCTTAATCATTCAAGATGACACAGTGGCTGCTGATATAAGCACTGTGATCTCCCATCAACTGCCATCTTTGAACCCTGTTGAGGGTGGAGATGCTGCAGGTTTAGGAGAAGGGGTTGAAAAGGAGAATTTAGTAGAAAAATCAGAGGGAGTTATGGATGAAAGAGAGGTAGTTATTACTAAGATTGTGAGTGTACCACCAAATGAGGGTGGAATAAGTGAGGAAGGGCAAGTTATTCTTGAGGTCAAATCTGAACTTCAAGAATCCCTTGGTGAAAGGATGCCTGTTCCTTTGTGTGAGGAAATCAATATTGAAGGGAGACAAAAAGAAGTTGAAAATGAGAAGAAGACTGCTGATGTATCAAAGTCTTATGATAAAAATACTGAGGGTGATGAGTGTTTATTCTCTAACCCATTTGACTTGTCTGATATTGCAGGAATTTCCTTTAACCAAATTTTTGCAGATGACTTACTCACTGATGCACATATTCAAGTGAATTCCAGTTCAGCCCAACCAATTCTTGGTGAACATTCAGCAAAACTGGACTCCTTGGCTCATCAAGTCCAAACTGCCTATGCTGAAACTTCAGGCACCTTGGATGAGCAAGGTAGAACATTGGCCTCAGTAGAGATGAGACTTACAGGCTCAGAGGATGTGGTGTTACCCACAATTGAGGCCAGAATCAGTGGAGTAGAGTCAGGGTTGCAGACCATCTCTGCTGAAGTTCAGAGAGCAAAGACAAGCATGGAATCAATTTCCAAAGAAGTCAAGAAAGAGCAGAAGTTAATCAGAGACAATCACAACAACAATGTCAAAGCTCTTAGACTGACTGTCAAGCAGGCACTTGAAAAGAAAACAGCCATTCAGAAGAAAAGAGCTCAAGAGATGAGGCTAGCAATGGTGAAGGCTGCCTCGGAAAAGTTTTCACAAGAAGTAATGGCCAACATTGCTGAGAGTGATGTGGCTAACCTTACTGAATTCCTAAAGGCCCAACTTGATGCATCCCTTAGAACAACTATGGAAGAAGTTGTTGAGCAGAAAATGAAGCTTGTTCTAGCTTTTCTTAGCTTGAGCACTGACAGTATGCAGAATATACATGATGAGAATGTATACTTGCTGGAAGAGATGAAGTCCCTGAACCAAGCCCAATCCTTGATGGCAACTACTATGAGTGAGCTCAAACTTCAATGTTTTGATGCTGCCAAAAAGGGGGAAAGAGAAAGAGCAAGGGCCAAAGGTGCCTTGATAATTGGTGGTTCGGACAAGGCTGCTGAGGACAAGGGTAAGAAGCAAGCAGCACTGAATTTAGAGGAGTTTGATGAAGAAGAACAATTGGCCATAGCATTGAAGAATTTAATGGCATCAGCACTAAAAGAAAGAGCAAGGCTTCAGCAGAGGTCAGGAGGAGAAGTTTCAGGACTAGACAAGTCCACTGAAGGAATTCAGACAAGAGGCCAAATCAAGAAGGCTAAAGGAAACAAAAGGAAAGCTGAAACTTTTACAGATTTTCCTAACAGTCTTTATTTACCACCTGGATTCAGGATTGAAGAAGAAGAGCCTACCTCCAAAAAGGCCAAGAAATCTGAAAAGGTCAAAACTGCTGAAGTGACCAAGACTGCTGAGAAAGCAAAGTCTTCTAAAACTGACAAGTCTGCTGAGACTAAGTCCACTGAAGGTCCCAAAGCAGCTGAGAACATTGATGTTCTATATGAAGAAGGCTTTGGACCTCAACCAAAGAAGAAGACAACAGTGCTGATCAATGATCCATCAAAGCTGTTTCAGGAAGGATATGGCAAGGACCCTGAAACACAGCAGAAGCTGGCTATGATGAGAGCCCAAGAAAAGATGAATCTGATGGAAGAAGCTAACAGAGCAAGAGATAAGAGAAGGGCTGATTTTCAGAAGCCCAGAAGAAGGAGAAAACCTACAACAAATTGAAGCCTCAGCTACTGATTCCCATGGACACCAAATATCCACACTTGGATAAATGGGTGCCAAAACAGCTGAATGACTTTTGGGAAGAGGCCAAACGGGAGTTTGTTTATGACTACTATGTCATTGACAGGTGGAATGGAAAGGATGTCAACTCCACCTTCACTGAGTTCATGATTGAATATTATAGGGAATTGTATCAACAATTGCTTGCAGCTGCTGACATTGCAAGACTTGAACTCAAAGCTCCCAAACCTATCATCTTCATGCCTCCCAAGAAGGAAGGCTTCATTGATCAATCCAAAATCTTTCAGGAGTTCTTTGAGATCCTGAAATTAAACAGAATGGTGTTAGGACCAAAGGGCACAAATCAAGAGGCCATGGAATTGAAGAAGAGAGTATGGGCACAATATGGGATGGTGCCACCTCCTGAAGATAGCCTCTGAATTGGCTAAGTCCTCTTGACCCTTTCTATGCTGAAATGAATATCTTGGTTGCTGATTTGTTGATTTGATCATCTATGCTGAAAATGCTCAAGTCTGCTGATATGTGCCATTTTTCTCTGATACTTAAGGATTAATGCTCTGATAGTATATCGTATTAAGAATTGCTCTGATCATGTAGTTCATTTATTTTATGCTCTGATGTAATGTTTCATGCTCTGATATGTTTGTTCGACTATCAACATGCTTGTAATGATTTTTAAATGAATGATAGTTGAACACATTTTGAATCAACATTACTGAATCCTAACTTGTCTGACTTATCAACCTCTATGCAATGAAAAACAGAAAATACACTAACACATTTTCTCTCAGGGAACTTGACCTCAGTCACCTCCACTGAATAAAATGAGATTTGATTATGATACCAAAACCCCCCTGAGACATGCCAAGTAGATAAGTCAATATGAATGAACATGTTTCAGACTGTTGGAACATGTAGACTAAGACAAGTAGAGAAGCTGATATGTTAGGCAGCTCTTACAACAATAGATGCACTAGTTGAGGGGGAACCACATGTTTGTAAGTTTATTTTGTCCAAGTCCCCTCAAGGCTCAGTTTTGGATTGACCCCAAGTGTGCTGAAGAATAAGTATACTGATCAAATTCAAGTCAAAGTGGAACAACATATCTGAAGATCAACTAAGTAGAATAGATCTTGAAGATCAAGTCTACTGCAAGAAATGTCAAGTTCAGAAGAGTTGTCCAGCAATATTGTCTCAACACAATTGAACTAGAACAAGCTTTGAAGTTCAAGGCCAACTATGATGAAGAGGTCAAATCCACTTATCCAAGACATATATGCTCAAAGAACTACACAAAGAAAACATGGAAAGAGAAAGAGTCAAGTCATCTGAATAGAGCATGCCAACACTGCTGATAAGCAGAATCTGCTGAAATGGATAAGCAGAACTGTCATATTGATAAGGAATGTTGTCCTTATCTCAGGATCATGGATAAGAAGAGATGTCCATGTTTAACCAAGTGAATCTTGAAGTCAGACATTGGGAAGAGTGCTGCAGAATGAAGACAAAGCTGTTACAGCCGTTTATTTCCCAAATTAAGGACATGTCACTATCAAGAATCTGTCTTCCAGTTTGGAGAGTTCAAGGAAGACATTTATAGACATTTGAGGCTGCCTCTCCAACGGGAAATTCCTCAAATTTGTCTATAAATACAGAAGTGTGAAGACCATTGGAAGCATCTCAACAACATCCAACTATACAACTATTCTGAAGCTTCAAAGTCCTCAAAAGACATTCTTAGTCTTCAAACACTTCATTCTAAGCTGAACACCATTGTATATCCATACAAAGCTTAGAGAGATATCCTATCCTTATACACTGAACCTCATTGTAAAGGATATCTCATTAGTTGGAACCTTACTTCAACCCTTATACCTTTCAAGAGAGAAAGTTAGAAGGTTGTAGTAGTAGAAGTGGAAGAAACTAACTGTTGAGAGAAGAACAGTTCAGTTCTGAGCTGAGAAAGGGTACTAGGACTCTAGACATCCTAGGGATCAAGGCACCAAGGAGTGGTGTGGTTGATCAAGTGCACCTTGGCACTATAAAACAAGTTAATTCCAAGAGTGAAGTAATTATCCTGTTAAATCAGGGAAAGTGGATGTAGGAGCTTGAGTCTCTGAACCACTATAAATTCTTGTGTTGATTTACTTTTAAGCATTTACATACATTCAACACTGCACAAACTGGACTTTCAAAGATACATTTCCTAAACTGTGCAAAACAAGATTTGAACAAGTTCCCTAAACTAGATAAACTGTTAAGGTGATTTCAGAATTAAAAGAAGTTTAAACTAAAAGGCCAACCACTAATTCCGCACATATAACTCTCTTAGATAGTTATTCAACTAAGTACTCAATAGTACTTAGTATTTTAGTTATCTATAAAGAGTTAATCATACCAGCAGAGTTGTCCAGGACAACCTTGTTAAAGCCTAGTTTGATCAAAGTTCAAAAAGATTTGCATACAAGTGTATTCCCCCCCCCCATACACTTGTTATATACTCCTTTCAGGACCAACAATTATCTACTGAAGTCCAGGATGCTGGAGATGCTGCTATAATCCCTCCAGTCAAACCAACTAAGAAACTTAAGGTAAATCGCAAAATTTCCTTTAAGTCTTCTACTACAAATCCCCTGGCTCCCAACCCCATCGCATCTCAACCATCTGAAACCACATCCAAATCCATATACTCTCCTCCATTCGATCTATCAAAACCTAAATCAACTGAAGCGACACCAGTTGATAACTTAGCTTAGTTAGTTTTGGCTTCATCAAAAATGGGGAAATTGTTGGGATATTCATCTAAGCCCCTAATCTGAATGTATTAAATAGTTTTAGTTTTTATGGCCAAAACTCAGATCAGTAGAAGTACAGGTTAGATTTTCTAGTCTCAACTAGAAGTAAGATTCCAAAGTTGTATTACTAAGCTTTAGAAGTATTGAAAGTATTTGTAAATTCTAGTCTAAGATTCAGCAGTGCAATGGTCAGCTGAATACTCATATATACACTCTGGTGAAGAATATTAAGAAGAAGACAGAAGACCCCAAGGTTGCATTTGGTTGGGTGGATTTGGGCTTATGGATTTCAAATCCACAGTCCAAATCCATTCAACATATTTGGATTATGAATGGATTTCAAATACTTAGATTTGTGTTAACACACTTTTTAGTTAAAATTGAGAGAGATTTCAAATCCCCACTAAAACCATGTCATTTGAAATCCATATATTTTTAATTCATTTCATTTGAAATGCCTTCCTAAATCAACTCCCTCCATCCAAACACAACCCAAGAGTTCATTAGTAGATTCAAATCTAAAGGTTGTTGTATACCTTGTAGATTAGGTCTGCTATATGATAATCTGCAATCGAAGTTCAGAAGACAACACAGCAAATATGAACTCATTTATATCTTGTCAGAACAAGCCTTAAAGAGCATTTCAAGTCGAAGAAGCACTTAGCATTTATGAACAAAGCACCTTCACAAGTGATAGTTCATTTATGAACAAAGCACTAAGTCAGATGATGAAGGCATACAAGACAAAAGATAAAGAGAATGTCGGATTAACATCTGAAATACTCTAACAGAAGACAAGATAACTCTCAACTAGCAAGCTAATATGGACCAATGAAACAGCGACACGAAGCTATGAAGTTGACAGCCCAGTAGGTCGTACAAGAGATCTGCAGAAAAGGTATAGAGCATTTAATGCACCTTGCCTTTCTAAGGTAATGCCGTACCAGAAAATCTGCAAACACCATTCCTATGAAGATGGCGACCATACTTGGAAAGATTTGTTGCAACGGCTAGTTCTCACCAACGGCTAGTTTCTGAGCACAAATCTCTCTATAAATACAACACTTGTTCTTGGGAACAAAAAACCGGGAACTCCACACGCAAGAACTCACTCTCACTGCATATATATCAAGAAACAACAAGTTTTGAGAAATACATTCAAGTATCGAGTTCTTTAGAGCCTGCAAAGATCTCTATTCTTAGTGCTCTAAGTTTCCGATCCTAAGCCCGTTCAAAGAATCTTATCTTTAGAGCTTAGAAAATTAGTTGGTTATACACACATATTTTTGTAAAGGTTGTTTGTTACCTCACCAACAAACAGATCAGATCCTCAGAAAGTAGTTGAGGTTCTCGATCCGAAAAGTCTTCTCTTGTGACTATAAAGCAGCAAGCCTATTGAATTTCTCTATCTGATTAGAAAGTGTGGACGTAGGATATTGAGATCCGAACCACTATAAATCACTGTGTTCTTTACTGCTTACTATTTATCTTGCATTCATATTCATGATTGTTAATATTTGTTCATAACATAGTTTTTGATGCTATCGGTTTAAAAATGTTTTCATAAAAATACCCACGAGTTTAAACATGTAGGGCCTACACATTTCCGCACTCATAGCACTTGAGACAGCTTTCAAACTGACCAGCTGCAATCAGCAATCAGTAAGGATGTTATCTTGAATTGCTATAACACATACACTCGACAGATCAGAACATCTTGTTTTGCATATAGACGAACGAGTACATAACTCTTCGGAACGTCTAATCTGATCATAAAAACACGAAAAAGTTTTCTATCACCTGACAGTCTATTCACCCTCCCCCCCCCCCCTCTAGACTGTCACTATACTCGTTTTGGGACCAACAAAGTGTGTTTTTCGTTTATAATTGTAATATTAATTGTATATATACTCATTTTCGACCCTTTTTTAAATTCACAAAATTAATTTATTTCTATATTAATATAACTAAATTTGTGATTTATAACTATTGTAAATTTAATTTTTTTTAATTTATATATTGTAAATCTAATTTATTTATTTTTTGTGTTATGATTGAAATTCTAAAAAAATCCATTTAACAATTGAACATTCTTTATACTTATATTAATCACTAAATTTGTGACTTATAACTATTGTATTTGTGTGAATCTTATTTTCAAATAGTATATGAATAATATATTAGTAATTTAATGTATGAATACATCATATTTTTATTCAAAAAAATTTAAAAATCAAATTCATTTAATAATTGACATTCTTTCACTTATATTAATCACTAAATTTGTGACTTATAATTATTGTAAAAT
Source organism: Galeopsis tetrahit (assembly GCA_963675135.1). Taxonomy (NCBI): domain Eukaryota; kingdom Viridiplantae; phylum Streptophyta; class Magnoliopsida; order Lamiales; family Lamiaceae; genus Galeopsis; species Galeopsis tetrahit. The sequence goes on along the minus strand of OY776126.1, from coordinate 41,344,186 downwards.
TAACTTGTTAATTTATAAATTATAAATGTAATTTTTTTTGTTTTAATTAAAATTCTAAAATCCACATGTATAAATTTTTTTTTTTTTGTTTTGATTAAACATTATTTCACTTATATTAATCACTAAATTTGTAGCTTATAATTAATGCATTTTTTTTTAAATTTATAAATTGTATGTTGGTCCCAAGTTGAGTTAAGATTGAGTAAGCTAGTAAAAGTCTAGAGGGGAGGGGTGAATAGACTTTTAAAATTCTTTCAAAATATCAGAGTTTATAATGCGGAATAGTGTTCTGAATAGTACTGTTCTTACTGAGTTAGATCAGTACTTCCAGTTTTAGTTTTATACTCAACTTTTAATCAGATCTTTAACTTTGTAAATTCTGTTGTTCTTGATTAAACAAATATCAAAACAGAAAAGTAAAGAACACGCAAGATTTATAGTGGTTCGACAAATGTCTACATCCACTCTCACAATCCCAGTTGTGATGTTTAATTAACTCCTCCTTGAGTTTCTTGTGGCTTAAAGTCCCAAGACTAAGACTTTGATCTTATTGATTACACTCCCAAGTGTATCTTCGATCGACTAGTAATTCTACAAGTAACTAGCACACTTGTTTACAACAACACAAACTTAAAATGAAAAGTAAAACTTCTCTTTGAATAGCCTTTGATTCTTCTCTTCAATTCAGTGGCACCTCCTTGCTTTGATTTCCTTAACTCTGTGACTTCTTGCTCTTGAATTCTCTAAGATCAGTAAATGTTCAGTAGTAGCAGTAGTCTCTTCAAGTAGGAGATCATACAGTATTTATAGAATTTAGTATGACAGTTAGCAGTTTGTGAACTAACTTTCAACTAACTCTAAAACTGTTTTGTTGTAACTTCTTCTTGTAACCGACTTTGTAACTTCCTTCAACTTCCAAGTCAGCATATCTTCAAATATATTCAGTAAACACCTTAAATAAGTTTTCCAAACTTATCCTTCAATTTCACCAAATCAGCACAGTAACTTACTGTTCTGATTTCTACTCTTCTGATTTTTACTCTGCTGAGCCAGTCAGCACAGTAACTTCAAAAACTGTTCAAAACTTCTCCAGATTTCTTCTAAGCTTATCTTCAAATCTTCTTGAAGTCTTCTTATTCTGAAGTAGTCCTCTGAGTCTTCATAGTCTTCTGATCTTCTTCTAATCTAGTGTTCTAATCTACTGTTCTGAACTTTTAGAATGCTGAATAAAATAGAATAAAACTTTACATATATAAAACCTATCTATACATCAACTGAACTATATACAGATGAGTATATCTAAGTCCTATACTATAAGCTGTCTATACAATACAAAACATCAGCTTAGTTCCTAACAGTTTATTTATCAGATCAGTAAACTCAATAAGATCAGTAAACACATAATATCTGTAAACTTACATATAAGATCAGTAAGTATATATATAAGATCAGTAACTCAGTTTCAAATATCTCATATAAGATCAGTAAACTTATTCTCAGTTTCCACACTAAGATCAGTAATCTTACTTTCAGATATCATTAAGATCAGTAATCTTATTTTCAGTTTCTCATCAGATGACTTAGTTAAGATGACTTAGAACCACATATATTACTAACTTTATGTTGCTTTTGGCCATCAAAACATACTTTCATCATCTAGAACATTGTTTATAGGATTCATATCCCAACAATTTCCCCCTTTTTTATGAAGCCAAAACTACTTAAATGTTAATATATCAGTAGTTAAGTATGTAGTCTATCATAACAATTCATCAAGTCAAAAAGTCATATCATATTCATAATCAGATCAGATAATGCACATATTACACATAATCACGAAATATGAAATAAAAAAAAATATAGAACTAAAGATTAAGGTTAAGAAATGTTATCTTGTGAGCTTGTCCTTCATCTTCTTTCTTCAACTTCAGATCCTGAATGCAACATACATCATTGCCTTGATATCCATCATATGTTGATGATCAGTGATTCCTTCTTCTTTGATAATCTCAGCAATTATGTTATTAATTTCCTTGTAATCAGGTTCTCCATTCTCTAGTCTTGGAGGTTCCCAATTTGGTTCTTCAGGACATAATATCTTTGTTTCAGCACGAGCAGCAACTTGTGCTATGTCTTCCCAAAAATCTTTATCAATGTTCAACATGAACTCTTCAAAATCAGCAAATTCAGCTTCTTTATTCAGATGATCACCAAACTTCTTCACAATGAAGTTTGCAATCTGCCACTTCTTCTTCAGATTTTTCCAGTATTCCATATTTTCTGTTAGAACAATGAAATCAACAAAATTCTCATCTTGAAAATTTTCATTAAATTCTTTTCCTTCAGCTTTCCTTTGAGCATTCATCTTTCTCTTCAAAGCTGCAACTCTATTATCAAATCTTGTTTTTAAGAACTTAACATCCTTATTTTTCTTCTTTTTCAGCTCTGCTTCTTCAGCTTTCTTTTTCTTTAATTCTTCAAGCTTTTCTTGTTCATCACTTGAAACACCAATTTTCAATTTGCTTCTTGATCTGGTAACTCTACCAGCTTCGTCTTCTTGTTCTTCATCAGACAAGATCAGTTTTCTCTTCTTTTGAACAGAACTTTCAGCAATATCAGATTTCTTCTTCTCAACAATTTCTTCAGTTTGTTGTTTCTGTTGCTTCCTGAGTTTGATTTTCTCATTCAAACTGACAATTTCTTCTTTCAACTCATCTTGACTCACAACCAATTGAGCTTGTTGTGACTAAGTTTGCTCCATTACTCTTCTTATCTTATCTTCCCCCTTTTTGGCTTCATCATGCCACTCTTTCATGGGAGTCAAGTGTTGTTCCATCTTGTCATGCAACACCTTAGATAAGTTCTTCTCTTGTAATCTATGAAGATCATAGATTCTAGACATTGTATGCTCCATAACTCTGTCAATTGAGTTTTCTGAAATCATCTTATTCATTCTTTCAGTAGCTTCTTGGAACATTTTCATAGCTGCTTCCAACTTAGCTGTAAGTTCTTCATTCTGCTTTTTCAACAATTCAAAGCTCGAATTATCAGATTCCTTTTCAACAGGAACTGCTCTGATCTGTTCCTGCACATCTTCAGGAATAATAGGATCAGTAGACTGAAATGGAGTGCTTTCCATCTCTTCAGCATGTAAATCTTGTTTCTCCATAACTTCTGTTTCTTCAATCACAACAGTGTTCTCAAACACCTCTGTTGCATTGTCAACAGCTTCATCAACTACCTTTCCTGCACTTACCATAACAACATCATCATCTGCAGTAGTAGTGTCAACCTTTTCCACAGAATACTTAATTCCTGTCAATCTTTCAACAAGTTGTACTACAGACTCTGGGGTTACTAGCTCAAGAAATGAGTTAACACCAGCTGCATTCATCTGCTCTGCTTCCCAATCATCAAAGATTGAAGCACCACCCATACCTTCCATAATAGCTAAAGTTTCTTTAAGAGTACTCCTCTTAAGATACACCCATGTGCCAATCCTAAGGAGTTTCTCAAACTCAACTGAACTTTCATCCAATCCAGAAAACTGCTTCAACAAAGCCAATCTCAAATCTATCCTGATTCTATCTTCCTTATCACAGATAGGGTAATCCATTAAACCAGCAGGTTTAGGGGCAAAATATTCAGGTTCAGGGGATGATGAAATATCAACTGGTACAGTAGAAGGTTCAAATTCATGTTCAGTAGAGTGATCATGAACTTGTGTTGGGGAATGATGTGGAGTAGGTTGATGTTGAGGACTTGAAATAGGAGTAGGATTAAAAGCAGTGTTCTGAGGGGATGAATGGGGAGTGTTCTGAGACATAGGAAAATAGTGAGCTGATTCTCTAGAACATGACGGTTGAGGGTTAATGGGATCCGCTGGGCTTGGATCAGAAAGTGAAGGGGTAGGAAATACATCAACAAGCCTTCTCCTAGCACTTCTTGAAAACCAACTGAGGCAACAAGATACTCAACTTGTTCCCGAACCCTAACTTCGATTTAATTGAGAATTCCATCGTATCCTCATCGAACAAAACTTTTTCTTTCTCATTTAGTAATCTTTCCAAGAAAAATCCTTGCCAATCTCCTTGCACTCGATCAATTATTGCGGCCATAATTCGAATTTTTGAACTTGATAGAGCATCCTGGCTATGATGTTGCCCTAACAAACATTTTCCAGCTATGTCCATCAAAAATTGAAGACCAGTAGGAAGCACATCCTTCTTAAGATTGCTTAAGGACTCTGTTTCTACACCAGACCATCTTCCTACACATTCTTTCTCTTCTCCTGCTTTATAGGTCATAATATCCACTGGGCCTTGAGGTAAATCCAGCATAACTTCGAGAATTTCTCTTGTAATCGCGACCTTGTGCCCAGAAAGCATGGAGTGGACACCATTTTTATCACCTTTAAGCTGCAAATAAAATTCCATCGCTTCTGGTTCGTATACATTCATCGGAGATGACTCAAGAAACTTTCTTAGCCCGCACTCTTCGCACATCGTCAGAATTGCTTGGTTTTCAGCATAGTGTCGGCCATTGAAGTAAACTGCGTTTTCTACAAAGATTCCTTTTTCTCGAACCCAAAAATCAGAATCAAAAGTGCCTGCGACTTCGTTAGATTCACTGATAATATTGATAATCGCCATTTTAGAATTTAAGAGAAGATAGAGTATTGATTTCTAAGCGGTTTCGAGGTGAGAGATTTCCAGAATAGTAAGTAATGAAGATGAAGTTATGAGAGATCGTGTTCAATAAATTCAAACCAAATCTAGGGCTTGGATTGATTTTACTTAGCACGATGAGTGGTTAGGATTCAATCTTGAAATCTGTGAGTTAAAAAAAACGATCCAAATTCTAAAACCCTTCCATCTCTTGGAACCAAATTGTGTTTGATAAATACACCAACAAAAATTAGGTCAAAAATAGAGGAGTGTACTAATCTTCTCTATTAGTAATCTAAAATTGAGCAGTTTTTGACTTAGAATTATTCTAAGGCAAAATACTGTTCTGATGCATATCAGCACAGTAGTTTCCAACAACTTTTTCACTTCATTTTCTTACTTTTCAAATATTAAAATGTACTTATCTGAATCAGCTGAGTACTGTGATCAGCTGAGTAAACTTCTTCAGACATCAGATCAGTAGTTGGGTCAGCACAATAGTGTCAAATCAGTACCCAATTCTTCTGATTTCACCTGTTTTGAATGTAGTGGTCTGACATAGGGTTGTCTTTTCTGAATTTTGAGTTTTGATGTACTGCTCTTAGTTTCTTCTTCATATTCCTCTTGGTATAAGATCAGTACCTGAAATGTTAGTACAGTTCTATATACATATAGAATCCATATCTATCAACCCTAAGCTAATGCATAACTCTCTAAATCTCAGTTCAGCCAATGGTTTTGTAAAAATGTCAGCTCTTTGAATATCAGTATGAATCTTTTCCATCCTAATATTCTTCTTTTCCACATGATCCCTAATAAAGTGATGTCTAATATCAACATGCTTGCATCTAGTATGTAGAACGGGATTTTGTGTGATGGCAATGGCACTATTACTGTCACAATATATAGGTACATTAGATTCTACAATATTGTAGTCTCTGAGTTGTTGTATTAGCCAAAGAAGCTGACTACAACAACTACCTACAGCCCTACAGCCATATATTCTGCTTCAGTAGTAGAGGTTGCCACACTTGTTTGTTTCTTTGAAAACCATGAAATAAGCTTAGTTCCTAAGGTAGATTTTCTATCAATTTTGCAACCTCCAAAGTCCGAGTCTGAATAACCACTTAAGGATATATCATCATCTGCAGGATACCATAATCCTCGATTAATGGTCCCCTTTAGATATTTCAATATCCTTTTGGTAGCTTCCAGATGACTTTCTTTGGGGTTTGCTTGAAATCTTGCACATACACCAACAGAAAAAGCAATATCAGGTCTGCTGGCAGTTAGATAGAGTAGAGAGCCAATTAAAGCACGATTATGAGGTTGGTCAGAAGACTTACCTCTTTCATCAGGATCCATTCTGTATGTAGGTTGCATGGGCACACCAACTGTCTTACAGGTTTTAATACCAAATTTATCTAGCAAATTCTTAGTGTATTTTGCTTGATTTATAAAGATACCTTCTGAAGTTTGTTTTACTTGAAGACCAAGAAAATATGTCATTTCACCCATCATTGACATTTCAAATTTACTTTGCATGAGTGTAGAAAAGCTTTCACTTAAGTTTTTGTTGGGTGATCCAAAGATAATATCATCCACATAAATTTGAACAAGTAATATATCATTACCTTCTTGTCTTCTAAACAAAGTTCTATCAACCTTGCCTTTAGTAAAACCATTTTCAAGTAAGAATAGAGAAAGTGTATCATACCAGGCTCTTGGGGCTTGTTTCAATCCATAGAGTGCTTTCTTTAACCTGTATACTTGGTGACTATTCACTTCAAAACCAGGTGGTTGTTCCACATAAACTTCTTCAGCAAGTATACCATTCAAAAATGCACTTTTCACATCCATTTGATACACAGTGAATTTCATATGAGCAGCATAAGCAAGAAACAATCTTATAGCTTCTAGTCTAGCTACAGGAGCAAAAGTTTCATCATAATCAATACCCTCAGCTTGAGAGTAGCCCTGAGCAACTAATCTAGCTTTGTTTCTAACTACAAGATTATTTTCATCCCTTTTGTTCTTGAAAATCCACTTAGTGCCTACAACATTATGATTACTAGGTCTATCAACAAGTTCCCAAACTTCATTTCTAGTGAACTGATTAAGTTCTTCTTGCATGGCTATAATCCAGTAACTATCACTTAAAGCTTCATTCACAGTTTTAGGCTCAATAGATGATAGAAAACAACACCAGCAAAATAAAGACTTACTAGGTTCTTCCTGGGAATTAAACAATTGTTTTCTAGTTTTAACACCTTTGCTGGAATCACCTAGAATCAGATCAGTAGAATGAGCAGACTTCCATGTCCTTCTATTCTTAACAGAAATGCTATTATCATTTATATCATGCAAATCATCATGCAGATCAGTATCATTCATATCAGCAGATTTGTTCATAGGAGAGCAGTCATTCAATTCTGGTAGTTCAGAAGTTTTAGATGACTCACCTTTGTTTTTTTCCTTTTCTTTATCAGAATCTTGATCTAGGACTTTCAGGAAAGGATTATATGCTTGTACAGATTCATATATTTCTGCATCATCATCTTCATTGTTGGTTTGAAGCTTTATATTGTCAATTTTCTTACTGAGCTGGTGATCAGCAGAGTCCTGCACATACTCATCAAAGACTACATGGGGTGTTTCTTCCACACATAGGGTAGAGTAATTAAACACTCTAAATGCTTTCTTACAGAAGAGTATCCTAAGAATATCCCTTCATCAGGTTTTGCATCAAAAGCATTTAATTTACTTTTGCCATTGTTATGAATGAAACACTTACATCCAAAGATATGAAAATAAGAAACTCTAGGTCTTCTGCCTTTCCATACCTCATAAGGTGTCTTACCATGCACCTTATTAAGAGCACTTCTGTTTTGGGAGTGGCAAGCTGTATTAATAGCTTCTGCCCAAAACTTCTGAGGTGTGTTGAATTCTACAATCATGGCTCTGCATGCTTCTTTTAGTGTTCTGTTTCTCCTTTCTACAACACCATTTTGTTGAGGGGTTCTGGCTGCACTTGTTAGATGTTGTATGCCAGACTTAGAACAGTAGTCAGAGATGTAACAATTTGTTGGTCCCTGAGACGAGTCTAAGATCAGCTGACTTGATGTCTGCTGATGGTGTGGAAAATAAATAACTCTTCAAAGTAACTAGTCCGCTGATTTCACTAGGGGCCTAGGACTAGTTAGTCGGCTGATTAATTACCTATCGGAGTTAAGTGCGGAATAGTAGTGTGCCCATAAATATTATACTCGTCTATTGTTTAAATACAGTGTGTAAAACATTTTATGCACAAATATGTATGAAAATACTTGAAAAATAAAGTGCAGAATGTAAATAACACATTGATTTATAGTGGTTCGGATATACGTTCCTACGTCCACTCTCACGTCATAACGTGATGTTTAATCCCTTCAATTTCCACAAATTACAAGGGTCTTGTCCTTTATAGTCCCAAGGGTAGGACTTTGAGATCTGAGCCGTCCTAACAGCTACGGTCTCCACAAGTGATTGTAAGCACTTGCACTTCCCCCACAAGTGATTGTAAGCACTTGCACTTGAACTCCACAAGTGATTATAGAGCACTTGGACTCTTTACAGTGATAAACACTCAACTTGACTTCTAAGGTTTTATGGTAGAAGGTGGGTTTTGTGTATATGAACTAGGTGAGAATTTCCCTTACAATCTGTTTTAGCCTCATGCTAGGATTGGGAAATTCTCTCTAAGCTATGGATATATATGAGTGGTTGCACTGGCTTAGATGGTATGAGTTCACTCACTGGGGATGAGGTGATGCTTGTTGAATCTTCATGAACGATCTTCTTGAGCTCTTCTTATTTCTTGACTTTAAGCACTTTGCTCGACCTCTGCATCTCACACCTCTTCACTCCAAATGATGTAAGAACTGAACTCATTTATATAGTGTTGAGTTTGAATGTTACCGTTGGATGATGGCATTCAAAACTCCACTAATTCGGGAATTGCCAATCTCTTGATTTGATATGATTGAATATTACCATTGTCATGTAATTTCAATCATGTCTTTGACTTTCCTTTCTTGTGCGTATCTTGTCAATCCTTGACTTCAACTCTGATTGGCCTTCCTTTAATTGAGTAAGAAGACTTCTACTCTGCTGGTAAGAAGACTTCACTCTGCTGGTAAGAAGACTTCACTCTGCTAGTAAGAAGACTTCACTCTGCTGTCTTTACTCAGCTGACTTTACACAGCTGCTGTCTTTACTCTGCTGTCTTTACTCAGCTGGCTTTACACAGCTGCTGTTTCTTCTCAGCTGCTGTCTTTACTCTGCTGTCTTTACTCAGCTGGCTTTACACAGCTGCTGTTTCTTCTCAGCTGCTGTCTTTACTCTGCTGTCTTTACTCAGCTGGTTGTAAGATGACTTCTACTCAGCTTGTAAGAAGACTTCTACTCTGCTGGTCAGAAGACTTCTACTCTGCTGGTAAGAAGACTTCTACTCATCTTACTCTTACTCTTCTTATCCTATAAGATGAGTTTAACTCATCTTATCAGGAGACTTCAGGTCTTGGTCTTCTCTTCTCTTCTTGAGCATTGGCATGTCTACTCTTCTAACCAGAGTCCTATCTATTACAAGATGTATAATAAAGTTGTCTATACAATACAACTTATCCTATTACATGTTTGATTTGGTTTATCAAAACTAAACTAAGGATATTCATATCCCAACACAATTGATAAACTCAGTCCCCTTGTCACTTCTTATCTTGACAATGGGTTGACCCTTTTCAACCTGCAACCTCTTCAATAGATCTGGAAGTAGTGTTTGTGTATCACTCTTTTTGTGTAGAAAGACTACCCAAGTAAACTTAGAATAATCATCTACTACAACTAGAGTATACCTTCTTCCATTCAATGTAGGAGGTTTGATAGGACCATGAAGATCCATATGCAAGAGTTCTAAGACTCTGCTGGTTGAAAGAGTTGGAATGGACTTAAATGAAACCTTTACTTGTTTACCTTTTTGACAGGAGTCACACATTTGTGATTTGGAATAGATTTCATTTGGAATGCCCTCAACAAGATGTTCTCTAGCAATCTTGTTGATTATCTTAAAGTTCAGGTGGCAGAGGCGTTTATGCCAGAGCCAACTGTTTTCTTTAGGACTCTTAGTAATAAGACAAGCATTCTTAGGACAACTATTCCAATTCACAATGTATACACTTCCGTGTCTTGTGCCAACAAGTAGAACATTGTGAGTCCTTTTGTCTATTATTTCACATCTACTGGTCTTGAACTGAACTTTGTATCCCCTGTCATAGAATTGAGATACAGATAACAAGTTATATTTCAAACCTTCAACATAGGAGACATCTTGGATTTCAACATCTCCATTCTTGATGAATCCAAATCCTTTTGTGATTGCCATTGAGCTATCACCAAAGATGACTTTTGGTCCTTCCTTCTCATGATAGTCAGTAAGCAAGGCCTTGGTACCAGTCATGTGGTGAGAACACCCACTGTCTATGTACCAGGTCTCAGCAACTGAACCACCTTTCTTATATAAGTCCAGTCGATCCTGCAAGGTAGTGATCTTAATAATTTAGGTACCCTTGTTTATTGGGGTCCTTGGGGGTTAGTGGTGAGAGGTACCCAGATAAACATTGAAGATTTGAATAGATGGGACCTCTTCAGTTTCCTTCCAAATTTATCACAAAACAGTACTTTGTTAACCAATTCAGAATTATCAGCAGACTTAGGATCTATTTTTCTGAGATAGCCTTTCCTTGGTTCTATCCCTTTTTCAGTAAGATCAGTATGCCTGTAATAGTTTGAATAAGGTCTGAAAGCATGTGGACCATATGGCTTATATATGCGCATTGGTCTTTCCTCTCCATAGATATCATAAGATAAAGGTGGAGGATAAAGAACAGGTTTGTTATGATAATGAGGCACAAATCTCCTAGGTTTAGTTGAATACAGCTGAGACTGCCTTATAAAAGGAGGTCTAGGTTGTTCCCAACTTGCCTGTGCTTGTCTTGACCTACTGTTCTGAGTTTGTCTCTTCTGATACCAGTACTGATCTGATCTGGTCAGAGGAGTATAACTCTTCTGGTATGGTCTTGACTGTACTGGTCTTAATACATTCTTCATTTTACCATTCTTGGTAGTAGGAGGTATGTATTTAGACTGTACTTTGAGTTTTGGATCATCATCATAAGTCATAGGTTCTTTCCCTTTATCTAGTTGCAAAGAACTTGAACTAGCTCCATTAATGTTCTTAAATTCTGAAGTAGAGGAACTTGACCTATTCCACTTTTGTCATTTGGAGCTCTATATCTGTCTGAAATTGTTTGATTAATCTTGGTAGAGTTAATCATTCCAGAAAGCTTTCGATCTAGGCTCACTACTTCAGATTCTAAGAATCTATTGCGCTCTTCTAGTTTTTCACATTTGATCTTTAAATCATTGAATTCATTAGTCTCTTTGGCTTGAGTTTTAAGCATACCCTGATATAGTTTGTCAGTGGATGCAAACTTTTCTTGGAGTTGGGACAACTCTTCTGATAGTCTTGCATTTTTAACAACTATATTAGGATCCACCTTCAACCGAGCTTCTTTCAGATTAATGATTTCTTGTTTTAAAGATATATTCCCATCACTGATTTCAATGAATGCTTTATTAGCTTGTAGAAGGTCTTCTTCAATCACTCCTTTGGAATGATGAAGACTACTTCCTACACTACTATCAGTAGCATCACTTTCATTAGTGTCAGAATTTTTGGAAGATTGAAAAGAGTTAGCAGGTGATACCTCATCATTTATTTTGGCCATCATTGTCAGTCCATCATCTGCTATGAAGGCTTCATTCTCATTGCTCGAGGGGTATTCAGATGAAGACGATGGCAACTCTTCTGATTCCGAATCAGAATCATTGTTTGCCATCATTGCCTTCTTACCCTTGGCATATTTTCGATCTCTTCTTGCTTTCCTTTCTTCTCGATCTTCAGAACTCAGATCAGGACATTCATAAGCATAATGACCTGGCTTATCACAATTATAGCAAACAGGATTATTAGAAGATCTCTTAGGAGGTGAATGATTTCGGTTCCTGTCATGCTTGTCAATAGAGTTCCTATCCTTCTTATCAGAATACTTTCTATCCCTCTTATCAGATGAGTTCCTATCTCTCCTGTTCTCATTAGAGATCTCATCCCTTCTTTCAGAAGAGTTTTGATCCCTTCTGTTCCCAGAAGAGTCCCTGTTACTAGAACCCTTGGTTTCCTTATAGAATCTCTTGTATCTACCATACCTCTTATTTAGTCTATCAAATCTTTTGATCATAAGGCTCATCTGATCTTTCAGACTAAGATCAGAACTATCTAGTTCATCTTTTATGCTTGAGGCCTTAGACTTAGATGATCTAGACCCCTTTGAGGTAGAGGCTTTAAAAGCTATGTCCTTAGAGGCATCCTTATCCTTATGACTTACTGTTGGGATATGAATCCTATAAACAATGTTCTAATTGATGATTGTATGTTTTGATGGCCAAAAGCAACTTAAAGTTAGTGATATATGTGGTTCTAAGTCATCTTAACTAAGTCATCTGAATCTAAGCTTACTAATCTGATGAGAAACTTAAATTGAGATTACTGATCTTAATGCTAACTGAAGTAAGTTTACTGATCTTATGAAGTAATATTAAAGATAAAATTACTGATCTTAACTGAGTAATATTTGGAATAAGATTACTGATCTGAGTATGGAAACTGAGAATAATTTTAGTGATCTTATATGAGATATTTGAATCTGAGTTACTGATCTTATATACTTACTGATCTTATATGCTTACTGGTCTTATATGTAAGTTACTGATCTTAAGTGTTTACTGATCTTAGTATTTACTGATCTTATATAAAAGTTATTGAACTTACATGAGTTACTGATCTTATTGTTTACTGATCTGATATATGAACTGTTAGGAACTAAGCTGATGTTTTGTATTGTATAGACAGCTTATAGTGTAGGACTTAGATATACTCATCTGTATATAGTTCAGTTGATGTATAGATAGGTTTTATAATTGTAAAAGTTGTATTTTATTGTAATCAGCAATGTAAAGTTCAGAACAGTAGATTAGGAATAGATTAGACGAAGATCAGAAGACTAATGAAGAATCAGAGGACTACTTCAGAATAAGAAGACTTCAAGAAGAGTTGAAGAAGAGTTTAGAAGAAATCTGGAGAAGTTTTTAAAGGTTTTAAGTTACTGTGCTGACTGACTCAGCAGAGTAAAAATCCGAAGAGTAAAAATCAGAACAGTAAGTTACTATGCTGATTTGGTGAAATTGAAGAATAAGTTTGGAAAGCTTATTTAAGGTGTAACTGAAGATATATTGAAGATATGCTGACTTGGAAGTTGAAGGAAGTTACAAAGCCGGTTACAAGAAGAAGTTACAAAAACAGTTTAGAGTTAGTTGAGAGTTAGTTCACAAACTGCTAACTGTCATACTAAGTTCTATAAATACTGTGTGATCTCCTACTACTGTACAATTACTGATCTTAGAGAAATCAAGAGCAAGTCTACAAGCAAGAACTCACAGAGTTAAGGAAATCGAAGCAAGGAGAAGCCACTGAATTGAAGAGAAGAATCAAAGGCTATTCAAAGAGAAGTTTTACTTTTTAAGTTCTAGTTTGTATTTTGTAAAACAAGTGTGCTAGTTACTTGTAGAATTACTAGTAGATCGAAGATATACCTGGTGGTATAATCGATAAGATCACAGTCTTAATCTTGGGACTTTAAGCCACAAGAAACTCAAGAAGGAAGAGTAATAAAACTTCACAACTGGACTTGTGAGAGTGGATGTAGACATTTGTCGAACCACTATAAAATTATGTGTTCTTTACTGTTTTGTTTGATATTTGTTTGAATTGTTTAACTAAGAACATTAAGAATTTACAAAGATAAAGATCTAAGTAAAAGTTGAGTATAAACTAGTAAGGCCCATATTATTCTGAAAGTACTGATCTGAGCTGAGTAAGCACAGTACAGTACATAAGAAGACTAAATTCCGCATTGCATATTCTGATATTTTGAAAGATTTTTGAAAGTCTATTCACCCCTCCCCTCTAGACTTTCTTAGCTTACTCAATCTTAACTCAACTTTGGGACCAACAAGTGGTATCAGAGCAGTAGTTCTTTGGACTGCTGTTTCTTGATAACCTTACAGATCTTGAGGGATATCTTACTGATCTTGCTGTTATTTCTTGATATTTGTCACTATCTGAATACTTGAAATCTATCTGCTATACTACTGATCTTATTTGTCTAATCAAACATGGATGACACTAATGTGAACAAGCTGCCTAAGTTCAAGATTGCAGATTATGACTACTGGAAGCTTAGGATGGAGGCCATCTTTAGCTCAACCCATGATCTAATGGTGTCTGTGGTGACTGAAGGACCAATTGTCATCATGGTGGAAAATACTGCAGTTCTGGATCCATCCAAACCAGTTGGAGCACTGGTCCCTAAACCAAGGTCAGAACTGACTTCGGAAGAAATGAAACAAAACAATTTGGACAGTATTGCCAAGAACTACATTTTACATCTTACCAAATGAGTATCTTGGTAAAGTACTAAAATGTAAGACTGCAAAACAGATGTGGGACAAACTGGCTATTCTTTGTGAAGGTACTACACTGATCAAAGAAAGCAAGTTATCCACTGCTGTCCAAAGGTTTGAATCATTTAAGATGAAGCCAGGAGAATCAATTGATGAGTTGGATACTCGATTTACCAAAATTATGAATGATCTTGATGTATTAGGAAAGACTTATACTGACAGAGAAGTTAACCTGAGAATCTTGAAAGCCTTGGATGAAAGGTGGAAAATGGTCAAGATGATCATTAAAACCACACAAGACATTGATTCTTGGCCAGCAGAAACTATGTTCCAAACACTTAAGGCACATGAGTTTGAGTTAGATGAAGAAGATCCTATTACTGTGATTCATAAGGATAAGGATGCCTCTAAGGACATAGCCTTTAAAGCCTCTACCTCTAAGGGGTCTAGATAATCTAAGTCTAAGGCATCAAGCATAAAGGATGAACTAGATAGTTCTGATCTTAGTCTGAAAGATCAGATGAGCCTTATGATCAAAAGATTTGATAAACTGAATAAGAGGTATGGTAGGTACAAGAGATTCTATAAGGAAACTAAGGGTTCTAATAACAGGGACTCTTTTGTGAACAGAAGGGATCAAAACTCTTCTGAAAGAAGGGATGAGATCTCTAATGAGAACAGGAGAGATAGGAACTCATCTGAAAAGAGAGATAGAAAGTATTCTGATAAGAAAGACAGGAACTCAATTGACAAGCATGACAGGAACAGAAAGCATTCTCCTCCAAAAAAAACTTCTAACAATCCTGTTTGCTATAATTGTGATAAGCCAGGTCATTATGCTTATGAATGTCCTGATCTGAGTTCTGAAGATCGAGAAGAAAGGAAAGCTAGAAGAGATCGAAAATATGCCAAGGGTAAGAAGGCAATGATGGCCTACAATGACTCTGACTCGGAATCAGAAGAGTTACCATCGTCTTCATCTGACTACCCCTCTAGCAATGAAGATGAAGCCTTCATAGCAGATGATGGACTGGTAATGATGGCCAAAATAAATGATAAGGTATCTTCTGTTAACTCATTTCAATCTTGTGACAATTCTGACACTGATGAAAGTGATGCTGCTGTTAGCAGTGTAGGAAGTAGTCTTCATCATTCCCAAGGAGTGACTGAAGAAGACCTTCTACAAGCTAACAAAGCATTCATTGAAATTAGTGATGAGAATATATCTTTAAAGCAAGAAATCATTAAGCTAAAAGAAGCTCAGTCAAAAGTAGATCCTAATATATCTGTCATAAATGCAAGACTATCAGAAGAGTTATCCCAACTCCAAGAAAAGTATGCATCCATTGACAAACTATATCAGGGTATGCTTAAAACTCAAGCCAAAGAGACTAATGAATTCAATGATTTAAAGATTAAATGTGAAAAACTTGAAGAGCGCAATAGATTCTTAGAATCTGAAGTAGTGAGCCTAGATCGAAAGCTATCTGGGATGATTAACTCTACTAAGATTAATCAAACTATCTCAGACAGATATAGAGCTCCAAATGATAAAAGAGGAATAGGTACTGATCTGCCTAGTCCATCTACTTCAGAATTTAAGAACACTAATGGAGCTAGTACAAGTTCTTTGCAACTAGATAAAGGAAAAGAACCTATGACTTATGATGATGATCCAAAACTCAAAGTACAGTCTAAATACATCCCTCCTACTACCAAGAATGGTAAAATGAAGAATGTATTAAGACCAGTACAGTCAAGACCATACCAGAAGAGTTATACTCCTCTGACCAGATCAGATCAGTCCTGGAATCAGAAGAGACAAACTCAGAACAGTAGGTCAAGACTAGCACAGGCAAGTTGGGAACAGCCTAGACCTCCTTTCATAAGGCAGTCTCAGCTGTATTCAACTAAACCTAGGAGATTTGTGCCTCATTATCATAACAAACCTGTTCTATATCCTCCTCCTTTATCCTATGATATCTATGGAGAGGAAAGACCAAAGCAAATTTATAAGCCTTATGGTCCACATGCTTTTAGACCATATTCAAACTATTACAGACATACTGATCTTACTGAAAAAGGGATAGAACCAAGGAAAGGCTATCTCAGAAAAATAGATCCTAAGTCTGCTGATAATTCTGAATTGGTTAATAAAGTACTGTTCTGTGATAAATTTGGAAGGAAACTGAAGAGGTCCCATTTATTCAAATCCTCAATGTTCATTTGGGTACCTCTCACTACTAACCCCCAAGGACCCCAATAAACTAGGGTACCTAAATTAGTAAGATCACTACCTTGCAGGATCGACTGGACTTATACAAGAAAGGTGGTTCAGTTGGTGAGACCTGGTACATAGACAGTGAGTGTTCACACCACATGACTGGTACCAAGGCCCTACTTACTGACTATCATGAGAAGGAAGGACCAAAAGTCATCTTTGGTGATAGCTCAATAGCAATCACAAAAGGATTTGGATTCATCAAGAATGGAGATGTTGAAATCCAAGATGTCTCCTATGTTGAAGGTTTGAAGTATAATTTGTTATCTGTATCTCAATTCTGTGACAGGGGATACAAGGTTCAGTTCAAAACCAGAAGATGTGAAATAATAGATAAAAGGACTCACAATGTTCTACTTGTTGGCATAAGACAAGGAAGTGTATACATTGTGAATTGGAATAGCTGTCCTAAGAATGCTTGTCTTATTACTAAGAGTCCTAAAGAAAACAGTTGGCTCTAGCATAAACGCCTCTGCCAAGATTGCTAGAGAACATCTTGTTGAGGGCATTCCTAATGAAATCTATTCCAAATCACAAGTATGTGATTCCTGTCAAAAAGGTAAACAGGTAAAGGTTTCATTTAAGTCCATTCCAACTCTTTCAACAAGCAGAGTCTTAGAACTCTTGCATATGGATCTTCATGGTCCTATCAACCCTCCTACATTGAATGGAAGAAGGTATACTCTAGTTGTAGTAGATGATTACTCTAAGTTTACTTGGGTAGTCTTTCTACACAAAAAGAGTGATACACAAACACTATTTCCAGATCTATTGAAGAGGTTGCAGGTTGAAAAAGGTCATCCCATTGTCAAGATTAGGAGTGACAAGGGGACTGAATTTATTAATTGTTACATTTCTGACTACTGTTCTAAGTCTGGCATACAGCATTTGACAAGTGCAGCCAGAACCCCTCAACAAAATGGTGTTGCAGAAAGGAGAAACAGAACACTAAAAGAAGCTTGCAGAGCCATGATTGCAGAATTCAACACACCTCAGAAATTTTGGGCAGAAGCTATTAACACAGCTTGCCACTCCCAAAATCGAAGTGCTCTTAATAAGGTGCATGGTAAAACACCTTATGAGGTATGGAAAGGCAGAAAACCAAGAGTTTCTTATTTTCATATCTTTGGATGTAAGTGTTTCATACATAACAATGGCAAAAGTAAATTAAATGCTTTTGATGCAAAAGCTGATGAAGGGATATTCTTAGGATACTCTTCTGTAAGCAAAGCATTTAGAGTATTTAATTACTCTACTCTATGTGTGGAAGAAACACCCCATGTTGTCTTTGATGAGAATGTGCAGGACTCTGCTGATCATCAGCTCAGTAAGAAAATTGACAAACTACAGCTTCAAATCAACAATGAAGATGATGATACAGGAATATATGAATCTGTACAAGCATATAATCCTTTCCTGAAAGTTCTAGATCAAGATTCTGATAAAGAAAAGGTAAAAGACAAAGGTGAGTCATCTAAAACTTCTGAAATACAAGAATTGAATGATTGCTTTCATATGAACAAATCTGCTGATATAAATGATACTGATCTGCATGATAATTTGCATGATGTAAATGATGATAGCATTTCTGTTAAGAATAGAAGGACATGGAGGTCTGCTCATTCTACTGATTTGATTCTAGGTGATTCTAGTATAGGTGTTAAAACTAGAACACAATTGTTTGATTCAAAGGAAGAACCTAGTAAGTCTTTATTTTGCTGGTGTTGTTTTCTATCATCTATTGAGCCTAAAACTGTGATTGAAGCTTTAAGTGATAGTAACTGGATTATAGCCATGCAGGAAGAACTTAATCAGTTCACTAGAAATGAAGTTTGGGAACTTGTTGATAGACCTAGTAATCATAATGTTGTAGGCACTAAGTGGATTTTCAAGAACAAAAGGGATGAAAATGATCTTGTAGTTAGAAACAAAGCTAGATTAGTTGCTCAGGGCTACTCTCAAGCTGAGGGTATGGATTATGTTGGTCCTGAAAGGAGTATATAACAAGTGTATGGGGGGGGGATACACTTGTATGCAATTCTTTTTCAACTTTGATCAAACCAGAGTTCAGCAAGGTTGTCTTGGACAACTCTGCTGAAGAAGATTAACTCTTCTAAGATAATCAGACTACTAAGTACTATTGAATACTTAGTTGAATAACTATCTAGGGGAGTTATAGGTGCGGAATAGTGGTTGGCCCTTTAAGTTTAGACTCCTTTAATTTCTGAAATCACTTAGTCAATGTAACACAGTCCAGTTTAGCTTCAGGGAACTTGTCCAAGTCAGTTTTGCACAGTCTTTGAATATGTATCTTTGAAAGATCAGTTTTGTGTGCAGTGTTGAATGAATGTAAGTACTTGTAAAGTAAATCAACACAAGAATTTATAGTGGTTCAGAGACTCAAGCTCCTACATCCACTTTCCCTGATTTAACAGGATAATTCCTTCACTCTTGGAATTAACTTGTTTTATAGTGCCAAGGTGCACTTGATCAAGAACACCACTCCTTGGTGAATTGATCCCTAGGATGTCTAGAGTCCTAGTACCCTCTTCTCAACTCATAACTGAACTGTTCTTCTCTCAACAGTCAGCTCCTACCACTTCTACTACTACAACCTTCTTACTTTCACTCTTGAAAGATATAAGGGTTGAAGTAAGGTTCCAACTAATGAGATATCCTTTACAATGAAGATCAGTGTATAAGGATAGGATATCTCTCTAAGCTTGTGTATGGATATACAATTTAGTTCAGCTTAGAAGAAGTGTTTGAAGACTAAGATAGTCTTTGAAAGCTTTGAAAGCACTCTAGCTTGTAAGAACTTTGAGCTAGGTTGGATTATGTTGAGGTCAGTTGGATGCTTTCAAATGGTCTTCACACTTCTGTATTTATAGACAAAATGGAGGATTTGCCCGTTGGAGAGGCAGCCCCAAATTGCTATAAATGTCTTCCTTGAGTTCTTCAAACTTGGAAGACAGATTCTTGATAGTGACATGTCCTCATTTGGGTAATAAACGGCTGTAACAGTTTTGTCTTCATTCTGCAGCACTTTTCCCAATGTTTGACTTCTTGTTAGGACTTGGACATGGCTTCTGAAGGTTGATCCAATGATAGGACACTATTCCTTATCATCTGGACAACTCTCCTTATCACTATCAGCAGTTTTGCCTTTCAGCATGGTTGGCTTGCTCTTCTTCAGATGACTTGGCTCTTTACCTTTGTTTCTCTTGTGTATGGTCTTAGCTTATTCCTTTGAGGACCTTTAGGGATTGGTTGTCTCAATCTCTTCAGCATAGTTGATCTCAGGCTTTCAGAGCACTTGATCTTGGTCAATTTGGCTGAGACAACTCCTCTGGACAACTCTTCTGATCAGCATGGTTGGTCTTTTTGTATCAAAGTACTTTATACTTTAGAGTTGGCTTATCTGGACAACTCTCCTGACCATAACCTTTGAGTAGTCTTGTCTTTTTGAGCTAGGTAGGTTTGTTCTTGCATATGGCTAGCTTCTTTGGACAACTCTCCTGATCAAAGTTTTATGAGTACTTTCTCTGGACAACTCTCCTGAAAAGAGCATCTTCATTGGACTTGTCCTTTTGAGCTTTACAATCTTGTTTTTGTATAAGAACATCTCCTCTGGACAACTCTCCTGATAAGAGCATTTTAGATTTCATAGAGTGTCCTTACTCTCAAGTGATTGTTCCAGACTTTGAGCCTTGAGGGGACTTGATCTTGATCATCTTCAAAGCATAGGTTCCCCCTCAATTTGTGCATCTAATTGTCTAAGAGCTGCCTAACATTTCAGCTTCTCATCTAGCCTATAATCTATATGTTCTAACATTTCTTAGAACATATTCATTTATAAATTAGGCATGTCTCAGGGGTTTTTTGGTATTCAATCAAAACATAGCTCATTTTATTCCCAACAATTTCCCCCTTTTTGATGATGCCAAAACCTATACAACTTAATCAAAAGTGACTTGTCTACACCTATTACATGTATTTTCAGAAGACATGACTGAGGTCAATATTCCTGAAAAATAATGTGTTAGTGTATTCACTGTTTTTTTTTTTTTTTTTTTTTTTTGTTGCAAGTAGGTTTCATGGATAGGCATAGAGAGATTTTCTGTATAAGTGTATCTTGATTCAAAAGTAGTTCAACTATCATTCATATAAGAGATCATTACAGGCATGTTGATAGTTGAATTTAACATATCAGAGCATGAATCATCAACACTAACTACAATAGAGCATTATATTCTAAGCATATCAGAGCATAAACACAAAAATCAGAACACCAATCTTGTATCAGAGCAATCCATAATCAGATCAGAGCAACCAGATTAACACATCAGCAAACTTGACCATATTTCAGCATAGTTGATTATTCAAGTAAGGTCAGAAGACTTAGCCATTTCAAAGATCATCCTCAGGAGGTGGCAGCATTCCATACTGTGCCCACACTCTTCTCTTCAGTGCCATGGCTTCTTGGTTGGTTCCCTTAGGTCCAAGAGCCATCTTGTTCAGCTTAAGGATCTCAGTGAATTCCCTCAGAATTCTTGCTTGGTCAATCCATCCTTCAAGCTTTGGAGGCATGTAAATGATTGGCTTGGGAGCTGTGAGTTCAAATCTTGCAATGTCAGCAGCTGCAAGTAGTTGTTGATACAACTCTCTGTAGTATTCTAACATGAACTCAGTGAAGGCAGAGTTTGCATCTCCTCCATTCCATCTGTCAATGACATAATAGTCATAGACAAACTCCCTTTTGGCTTCTTCCCATGTTTCATTCAGTTGAATTGGCACCCATTTATCCAAGTGTGGATATTTGGTGTCCATTGGGATTAGAAGCTGAGGCTTCATCTTGCTGTATGTTGCTCTTCTCCTTCTTGGTTTCTGAAAGTTTGCTCTTCTTTCATCTCTTGCTCTGTTGGCTTCTTCCATCAAGTCCATTTTCTCTTGGGCCCTCATCATGGCCAGTTTCTGTTGTGTTTCAGGGTCTTTGCCATACCCTTCATGAAACAGTTTTGATGGATCAAGAGCTAGGACTGTTGTCTTCTTCTTAGGTTCAGGTCCAAATCCTTCAGCAAATAACTGTTCAATGTCTTCAGGGGACTTGGTACCTTCAGCAGTTTTTCCAGTTTCAGAAGATTTGTCTTTTTCAGTAGATTTGGGCTTTTCAGCAGTTTTGGCTTTCTTTGATGTAGGCTCATCCTCATCAATTCTGAATTCAGGTGGAAGATCAAGGCTGCTAGGAAAGTCAGTGAATTTCTCAATTTGTCTCTTCTTCCCTTGGGCCTTCTTGATCTTTCCTCTGGTTTGGACACCTTCAGCATCTTTGTCCAAACCTGACACTTCACCACCTGGTCTTTGCTGTAGCCTTACTCTTTCCTCTTGAGCTGAGGCCATTGAGTTCTTCAATGCCAGTGCTAACTGCTCCTCTTCATCCAAATCTTCCAAGTTCAGCATTTCTGGCTCTTTTCCTTTTCCTTCAGGGACTTTGTCCTTCCCTTTCACTGGACTCCCAATCACCAAGGCACCTTTTGCTCTAGCTCTTTCCCTTTCCCCCTTTTTGGCAGCATCAAAGCATTGGGGCTTGAGGTCACTCATTGTTGAGGCCATCAGGGATTGGGCCTGGTTTAGGGACTTCATCTCCTCCAACAAATATACATTCTCATCATGTATATTCTGCATTCTATCACTGCTCAAGCTAAGGAAAGCAAGAACAGGCTTCATCTTTTGTTGGACAACCTCTTCCATGGCTGTTTTCAGAGATGCATCCAGTTGGTCCTTTAAGAGCTCAGTTAGGTTGGCCACTGCACCTTCAGCAATGTTGGCCAGCACTTCTTGGGAAAATTTTTCTGAGGCAGCTTTGACCATAGCTAGCCTTTGCTCTTCAGCTCTTCTCTTTTGTAGTGCTGTCTTCTTTCCAAGAGCTTGCTTGACAGTTAGCCTGAGAGCTTTGACATTAGCATTGTGATTGTCTCTATGCAGCTTTTGCTCTTTCTTGACCTCCTCTGAGATGGCTTCCATGGTTGATTTGGCACTTTGAACTTCAGTGGAGATGGTTTGGAGACCAGATTCCACACCTCTGATTCTTGCCTCAAGAGTTGGGAGCACAACATCTTCAGAGCCAGTGAGCCTCATTTCAACAGATGCTAGAGTCCTTCCTTGCTCATTCAATGCTCCTGAAGTTTCAGCATGAGCAGATTGAACTTGATGAGCCAAGGAGTCCAACTTCTCTGATTGCATTCCAAGTAAGGCTTGAGCTGAGCCTGTGTCAACTTGGATAGGTGCATCTGTGAGGAACTCATCTGCAAAAATTTGGTCAAAAGAGATACCTGCAACATCAGACAAGTCAAACAGGTTAGGAAATAAGCACTCATCACCCTCAATTTCTTTTACATAAGACTCTGATACATCAGCAGTCTTCTTCTCATTTTCAACTTTTTCTTTTCTCCCTTCTGTAATAATGATCTCACTCAAGGAATCAGGCCTCCTCTCATCAAGGGATTCTTGAAGTTCAGATTTGACTTCAAGAATAACCTGTCCTTCCTCACTTATTCCACCCTCATTTGGTGGTACACTCACTATCTTAGTGATGATTACCTCTCTTTCATCCACAACTCCCTCTGATTTTTCAGCTAATATCTCCTTTTCAACTCCTTCATCTAATCCTGCAGCATCTCTACCTTCAACAAGGTTCAAAGATGGCAGTTGTGGGGAGATCACAGTGCTTATATCAACAGCCACTGAGTCATCCTGAATGATTAAGGGCTGATCAATGTCCAACTCTTCTGACACTGAATAGGCCTTAATCAAACTAGCCTCTAGTATAGGAACCTCAACATCTGTAGGCTGTGCCTTGGGTTCAGAAGAACCTTCATTGGCAGATGTGTCTTTGGTTGTGTTACCACCCTTGGTCAACACCTCTGAAGTTACAGAGCCTTTCCTATGATAGGTTTTGGGAGGATTGGAAAGTCTATCTGCTACAGAAGACTTGGGTTGAAATAATCTCAGGATCTTCACTTTCAAAAGAGATAATGGGCTCAAAGTGAAGATTGTTTTTGTTGCTTAGATAAGCAAAATCTAGGTCTAGATCCTTGTTGGAGAAATCAACAAGCATCTCAGGTCTAACCTTGGGGGCCATTGAAATTGCAGAGAAAGTTTGATGAAGAATGAGAGAGTTTGAAGAATTTTTGAGTTAGGGTTTTGAATACTTGGGGAAGAAGTGTTTGTGGGTATCTTAAGACTTGTGAATATTCTAAAAAGAATGTTTGTCAATGAGTTGGTAAGGTCTTGATACAATTCAAAGGTGAACAAAAATGGAAATCCAAAATGGACGGCTAGGATTGATTTCAGGGGAGTTGTCCATTTTTGATCCAATGGTCAAAAACCAATGTAACAGTGAAATAACTGTTTTATTCAAAACGTGGGAGGTTTTAAATGTTTGTTTAAGGCTGGGGATTTTTCGAGATAGATCATGTCCCAAAAAGTTTAATGCAAACAAGAGTTAAATCTTGGCATTTAATGCATGGAAAGTGACCTTTTGGGTGGGAGACAAATTAAATCCTAAAAAGGTGAAAACTGTATTTCAAAGGGACAGATTTCAAAATAGGTATTGATCACCAAAAATAGGTGCTTATCATACCAAGATTTGGTTTGATAGCTAGGACAACTTATCTGACCCTACATGGACAAGTGTCCTGAAGAAAGGTGGACAAAGGTCCTGAAAGTTAATGGACAAGTGTCCTGAAGAGGTAAGGTCATGTTTCTGAGTTTCAGTAGACTTGACCAAGTCTGCTGAAGTTTGGTTTTGTTTCCCCCTTAATCAATGAGCTTCTTTGGACTTATTTGTCCAACTTCCCTGGATCAAGTAATCCCAACTCTGCTGATAGCTCCAGAAATCTTGCCTCTGCAAGTGGCTTGGTTAATATATCAGCTTTTTGATGGTCTGTGTGAATTTTCACTAGCTTGATATCCTTCTTCTCCACATGGTCTCTAATGAAGTGGTGCTTGATGTCCACATGCTTGCATCTTGTGTGTAAGACAGGATTTTGTGATATAGCAATGGCACTATTGTTGTCACAAAATATTGGCACCTCAGTAGAGTTGACCTTGTAGTCTCTTAGTTGTTGTCTTAACCATAGGATTTGAGCACAACAACTTCCAGCAGCAACATATTCAGCTTCAGTGGTGGAAGTGGCCACTGTGTTCTGCTTCTTGGAGAACCATGAAATAAGCTTGTTGCCCAAGAATTGACAAGTCCCTGAAGTGGACTTTCTGTCAATCCTACATCCTCCATAATCAGCATCTGAGTAGCCAGTTAGCTCAATATTGTCATCAGCAGAGTACCAGAGACCTAGATTCTCAGTGCCTTTGAGGTACCTTAAGATCCTCTTTGCAGCCTCAAGGTGGCTTTTCTTAGGATTTGCTTGAAATCTTGCACAAACACCTACTGCAAAGGTGATATCAGGTCTGCTGGCAGTGAGATAGAGGAGTGAGCCAATGATTCCTCTATACTCAGTAGAGTTAGTTGGAATACCACTCTCATCAGGATCCATCTTCCAATTTGTGTTCATTGGGATCCTTACTGGCTTGCTAGTTGTACACCCAAACTTTTTGATCATTTCTCTGGTGTACTTAGCTTGGTTGATGAAGATTCCTTCTTCAGATTGCTTGACTTGTAGACCCAAAAAGAAGTTCATCAACCCCATCATTGACATCTCAAACTTGCTTTGCATGAGCTTGGAGAATTTCTCACACAGCTTCTCATTTGGGGATCCAAAAATTATGTCATCCACATAAATTTGGACAAGTAAGATGTCCTCTCCTTCAGAGATTCTGAAGAGAGTTCTGTCTACAGTTCCCTTGGTGAATCCATGATCCAAGAGGAATTGTGACAGTGTATCATACCAAGCCCTAGGGGCTTGTTTGAGTCCATATAGAGCTTTCTTGAGTCTATAAACTTGGTTTCCAACTTCAAAACCTGGTGGTTGCTCCACATAGACTTCTTCTTTCAAGACTCCATTCAGAAAGGCACTCTTGACATCCATTTGGTATACTTTGAACCTCTTGTGAGCTGCATAGGCTAGAAAGAGCCTTATTGCTTCTAGCCTTGCCACAGGTGCAAATGTCTCATCATAGTCAATGCCTTCATGTTGGCAGTACCCTTTTGCCACTAGTCTTGCTTTGTTTCTGACAATCACATCATTTTCATTCTTCTTGTTCTTGAACACCCACTTTGTTCCAATAACATCTTGATGTGAAGGTCTATCCACCAGTTCCCATACTTCATTTCTGGTGAATTAGTTTAGTTCTTCCTGCATGGCTGTGATCCAATTGGCATCTTGAAGTGCTTCCTCAACATCACTTGGTTCTTGTTCTGACAAGAAACAACAGAAAAGAGCACTTTCACCATGGAATCTTCTTGTTTTGACTCTAATACTTGGGTCACCAAGTATTAGATCAGTAGGATGGTCAGATAACCAAGTCCTTCTTTTTCTGATCTCTTCAGTAGAGTTGTCCTCTACTGAAGTTGAGTCATTTTGATCATAGAATTCAGGATAATTTAATGCAGGATCTAATTCAGGATCATAATCAGGGATGTTGTCCTCAATGTCAGGGACATTGGCATTTTCAACATTTTGAGTTTCCCCTTGATTATTTGACCCATTAACTACCTCAGCAGGAACTGCTTCTTCATTGGTAGTTGTTACCTGGATGTGAACTGGGATTGGTTCATTCAGTTCACCATTTCCATCTGTGGGATTTGTTTCAGGAAGGTTGCCTTCAGGATGGTTGTCCAGTATTGTGTGTTCAGGTAGATTGGGTTGGACAACATCTATGAATTCAGTGTCTTTGTCTTTTAGGCTTAATCTGGTTGTCCTCTGTGTGATTTCTTCAGGTTCTAGATGATCATTCCTGATCTCAAAGATAGATTCATCAAACACAACATGAGGTGTTTCTTCCACTATAAGGGATTTCTTGTTGTAGACTCTGAAAGCTCTACTGATTTGAGAGTATCCAAGGAATACTCCCTCATCAGCTTTGCTGTCAAAGGCTTTCAACTGTTCTTTCCCATTATTGTGAATGAAACATTTACAACCAAATATATGAAAGTATGCCACTTTAGGCATTCTTCCTTTCCAGAGTTCATAGGGGGTTTTGCCTTGCCCCTTAGTGATCAAACATCTATTTTGAGTATGGCATGCAATGTTTATAGCTTCAGCCCAAAACCTCTTAGGTAAATTTGAGTCAGCAATTAGAGTTCTAGCAGCTTCTTTTAAAGTTCTATTCCTTCTTTCTGCAACTCCATTTTGTTGGGGAGTTCTAGCTGCTGAAGTTTCATGAGCTATTCCATTTGATGTGCAGTACTCATTGATGTATGAATTAATGAACTCAGTGCCTTTATCAGATCTTATCTTGATAATGCTAAGGCTTTTCTCATTTGACAGTCTCTTGAGAAGTTCAGGTAGTTTGACTTGTGTTTCCTTCTTATTAAGGAGAAATACTACCCATGTGAACCTAGAGAAGTCATCTACTACCACTAATGTGTATTTTCTACCATTTATGCTTGAAGGGGTAATTGGTCCAAACAGATCCATATGTAGAAGTTCAAGTACCCTTTCAGTGGAGATGACTGGTTTTCCCTTAAATGAGGCTTTAATCTGTTTTCCTTCTTGACATGGCTTACACACATGTTCTTTAATGAAAACCTCATTAGGTAGTCCTTTAACTAATGCATTTCTAGCAAGTTTGTTCATAGATTTGAAGTTCAGGTGATTTAGCCTCTTGTGCCATAACCAGCTTTGTTCACTAGAACTTTTAGCAATAAAACATGCAGCATCAGTAGACTTGTCCCAGTCTGCAAAATACACATTTCCCTTCCTAGTTCCAGTCAATAGAGTTTGTTGAGTTTTATCTTTAATTAGACACTTTCCACTTGAGAACTCAACATTAAAATCTTTATCACAGAATTGACTGATACTCAGGAGGTTATATTTGAGACCAGCTACATAAGATACATTGGTTACTTTGATGTTACCAATCATCAAAGTACCATAACCTTTTGTTGTTGCTTGTGAGCTGTCTCCAAAGGTGACATTTGGGCCTTCTTTTTCAATAAAATCAGAGAGGAGTTCCTTGTTTCCAGTCATGTGCCTTGAGCATCCACTGTCAAGGTACCATGCTGTCTTTTTGTTCATGCTCCTCTTCTTGTGGCCCAATGGTACCTGTAATTAGATAGGTTTAGGTACCCTTTGAGTTTTGGGTCCTGAGAGGTTAGCTGTACCTTTGGGAACCCAAACTTGCCTAATAACCCTGATTGATTCAAGGTGGCTAAGTTGATTTCCTAGTGCATCAACATACACTGTCTTTCCCTTAAATGCCTTTGGGAAAGTATGTGTGAATGTGTTAACTCTGTAAGTTTCAAAGAAGTTGACCACTTTCCTGAACTTATGAGTTCTTTGTGCAGCTTGATGAAGTCTTTGAGGAAAGACATTTTTATGACCATTACCCTTTGGCATGAAGGGTTTTGGTTGTCTCATTTTATTCTGCCTTTGAGGATAGTTGTCCTTAGGTCTATTCAGCTGAGGCTTTCTCAGATGAGTTGGCCTAGGCTGATTATACCTTGGATAGTTCCTCTGAACATTGTTCAGGAGAGTTGCCCTGCCATTGGGTCTACTCTGCTGACCAATATTCCTCTTGTGTTCAGGAGCTTTGGCCAATTCCTTAGGTTTTGGCCTATTCTCCTGAATCACTTGAGTAGGCATTTCATTCAATTTGCCCTTTCCTTTGTTCAGTGGCTGAATTAATTCATTTTCAGCTTGTTGTGCCACTGACTTAACAAAGATTCTCTTAGTGTTACTTGTGGATGCAACACTAAGACAAGGTGAAGATTCAAATGGATCAAAACCTAATCCACTTCTTTGAGCCATAGGTCTTTGATAACTTTGAATTTCCTCTATTGCTCTAGAGGATTTGTTCAAAGCAGACATCTTTAATTTCAGGCTCTCTTCACTTGATTTAAGAATATCATACTCATGTGAGAGATTTTCAAATTTGGCATTTAGGATTTTAAGTTCAAATTCTTTTCTCTTCTGGGAGAGAAGTTGATCATCAATCTCCTTTTGTTGGTCAACTATCCTGAGATTTGCTTCCTCAAGCTTTCTCAAGGCTTGTTGATACAACTCAGTAGACTTGGCATCAACAGCTACCTCAGAGTTTTTAGAGAGTGCAATAGCCAATCTTTCATTTTCTTTCACACAATTATCATGAAATTCTTGTAATCTAGTGAAATCTTCCATCAACTTTCCCAAGGAAAGTTTCAGGTTAACTTCACTAGTGTTTTGTGAGATGAATGATGGTGAACTAGAAGTAGAGGATACCTCATCATCCTCAAAAGCCATGTTGCAAACATCATCATCATCATCACTGTTGGAGAATAGTCCATCAGAAGAGTTGAAGCTTTCAGCACTATCAGATTCTTCACCAGCCATCATGGCTTTTCTATTGGTGAATTTTCTGTCTCTTTTAGCTTGTCTCTCTTTTCTTTCTTTAGAGCTCAATTCAGGGCAGTCATATTGGAAGTGCCCTTTCTTTTTACAGTTATAGCACAGATCTTCATCATCATCCTTCTTGGATTCATCTCTTCTCTTAGATGATGAGGGTTCAGCTCTACTGGATCTTCTCCTATCAGAGGACTTGTCCTCTGATCTTTTCTCTTCAGGCTTTTTGTCCTCAGCCTGAACTTCAGGGGAATTGTATCTTCTCCTGAATTTGTTGTCTTGGTAGAATTTTTTGTATCTACCAAACCTTGTGTTGAGCTTGTCAAACCTTCTAGCCATCAAGGCTAGTTCTTCCTTCATTTCAGTCTTAGAGACTGACTTTGATGATCTGGGAGTGGGTTGCATTTCTGGTTCAGCAACTTTGGCTTTGAATGCCACTCCCTTGGTAGGATTTGAAGGTTCCTCAACAGGCTTTCTTCTATTGAGGTCAAACTCATAGGCTTTAAGTTCTGAGAATATTTGTTGCATGGGCATGGTGGAGAGATCTTTGGTATTCTGCATCATTACAGCATAGACATCCCACTTTTGAGTGAGACTCCTTAGAATTTTCAGTCCAACCTCTCTCTTGGTGTAGACCTTGCCCAAAGAGTTAATCTCATTCATCACATCAGTGAATCTACCAGCAAATTTGTCAATGGACTCATCAAACTCCATTGAGAATTGTTCAAACTTCTGCACAGCAACTTGGAGCTTGTTCTCCTTGATTTTTTCAGTGCCCTCACACATTTCAGCAAGGGTATCCCAAATTTCTTTGGCTGTTGTGCAGTGGTAGACTCTTCCCATAACTGCATCTGGAATTGTTTGATAGAGGGTGTTCATGGCAAGATAATTCAAATTATCTTTCCTCTTTTCATCAGCAGTGAAGTCATCCTCATCTTTGGGAATCAATTCCCTTATATCTGCTCTTTGCTCATCTGTCAATCTGGGGTTAGTTTGAGTAAACATAAAAGGTCCTCTTGTGATTACTCTAAGCATATCAGTATGAAGAGATGCAAGATGAGCCCTCATTCTAATTTTCCAGAAATCATAATTGTCTATAGAAAACATGGGCAGTTTGTGATGAGAAATGTGATTAACTGGATTTGTGGCCATATTGTCTAATCCTTGAACAGCAGGTGGAGGAACAGCATTGTTGTTAGCCATATCTCACAAATAATCAGTTAGTTAACAAGTGATGGATTTCAGGTAAAGATCAGTTCAGTGACCACACAAATATGAGAGTTTTTGAAAATCAAGATGGATTTTCAGAAGCAGTGGTCTTTGAACCCCAGCTCTGATACCACTTGTTGGTCCTGAAAGGAGTATATAACAAGTGTATGGGGGGGGGGATACACTTGTATGCAATTCTTTTTCAACTTTGATCAAACCAGAGTTCAGCAAGGTTGTCTTGGACAACTCTGCTGAAGAAGATTAACTCTTCTAAGATAATCAGACTACTAAGTACTATTGAGTACTTAGTTGAATAACTATCTAGGGGAGTTATAGGTGCGGAATAGTGGTTGGCCCTTTAAGTTTAGACTCCTTTAATTTCTGAAATCACTTAGTCAATGTAACACAGTCCAGTTTAGCTTCAGGGAACTTGTCCAAGTCAGTTTTGCACAGTCTTTGAATATGTATCTTTGAAAGATCAGTTTTGTGTGCAGTGTTGAATGAATGTAAGTACTTGTAAAGTAAATCAACACAAGAATTTATAGTGGTTCAGAGACTCAAGCTCCTACATCCACTTTCCCTGATTTAACAGGATAATTCCTTCACTCTTGGAATTAACTTGTTTTATAGTGCCAAGGTGCACTTGATCAAGAACACCACTCCTTGGTGAATTGATCCCTAGGATGTCTAGAGTCCTAGTACCCTCTTCTCAACTCAGAACTGAACTGTTCTTCTCTCAACAGTCAGCTCCTACCACTTCTACTACTACAACCTTCTTACTTTCACTCTTGAAAGATATAAGGGTTGAAGTAAGGTTCCAACTAATGAGATATCCTTTACAATGAAGATCAGTGTATAAGGATAGGATATCTCTCTAAGCTTGTGTATGGATATACAATTTAGTTCAGCTTAGAAGAAGTGTTTGAAGACTAAGATAGTCTTTGAAAGCTTTGAAAGCACTCTAGCTTGTAAGAACTTTGAGCTAGGTTGGATTATGTTGAGGTCAGTTGGATGCTTTCAAATGGTCTTCACACTTCTGTATTTATAGACAAAATGGAGGATTTGCCCGTTGGAGAGGCAGCCCCAAATTGCTATAAATGTCTTCCTTGAGTTCTTCAAACTTGGAAGACAGATTCTTGATAGTGACATGTCCTCATTTGGGTAATAAACGGCTGTAACAGTTTTGTCTTCATTCTGCAGCACTTTTCCCAATGTTTGACTTCTTGTTAGGACTTGGACATGGCTTCTGAAGGTTGATCCAATGATAGGACACTATTCCTTATCATCTGGACAACTCTCCTTATCACTATCAGCAGTTTTGCCTTTCAGCATGGTTGGCTTGCTCTTCTTCAGATGACTTGGCTCTTTCCCTTTGTTTCTCTTGTGTATGGTCTTAGCTTATTCCTTTGAGGACCTTTAGGGATTGGTTGTCTCAATCTCTTCAGCATAGTTGACCTCAGGCTTTCAGAGCACTTGATCTTGGTCAATTTGGCTGAGACAACTCCTCTGGACAACTCTTCTGATCAGCATGGTTGGTCTTTTTGTATCAAAGTACTTTATACTTTAGAGTTGGCTTATCTGGACAACTCTCCTGACCATAACCTTTGAGTAGTCTTGTCTTTTTGAGCTAGGTAGGTTTGTTCTTGCATATGGCTAGCTTCTTTGGACAACTCTCCTGATCAAAGTTTTATGAGTACTTTCTCTGGACAACTCTCCTGAAAAGAGCATCTTCATTGGACTTGTCCTTTTGAGCTTTACAATCTTGTTTTTGTATAAGAACATCTCCTCTGGACAACTCTCCTGATAAGAGCATTTTAGATTTCATAGAGTGTCCTTACTCTCAAGTGATTGTTCCAGACTTTGAGCCTTGAGGGGACTTGATCTTGATCATCTTCAAAGCATAGGTTCCCCCTCAATTTGTGCATCTAATTGTCTAAGAGCTGCCTAACATTTCAGCTTCTCATCTAGCCTATAATCTATATGTTCTAACATTTCTTAGAACATATTCATTTATAAATTAGGCATGTCTCAGGGGTTTTTTGGTATTCAATCAAAACATAGCTCATTTTATTCCCAACAGATTATGATGAAACTTTTGCCCCTGTAGCTAGACTAGAAGCTATAAGATTGTTCCTTGCTTATGCTGCACATATGAAATTTACTGTGTATCAAATGGATGTGAAAAGTGCATTTTTGAATGGTATACTTGCTGAAGAAGTTTATGTAGAACAACCACCTGGTTTTGAAGTGAATAGTCACCAAGTATACATGTTAAAGAAAGCACTCTATGGATTGAAACAAGCCCCAAGAGCATGGTATGATACTCTCTCTCTATTCTTACTTGAAAATGGTTTTACAAAAGGCAAAGTTGATAGAACTTTGTTTAGAAGACAAGAAGGTAATGATATATTACTTGTTCAAATTTATGTGGATGATATTATCTTTGGATCACCCAACAAAACCTTGAGTGAAAGCTTTTCTACACTCATGCAAAGTAAATTTGAAATGTCTATGATGGGAGAAATGACATATTTTCTTGGTCTTCAAGTAAAACAAACTTCAGAAGGTATCTTTATAAATCAAGCAAAGTATACTAAGAATTTGCTAGATAAATTTGGTATTAAAACCTGTAAGACAGTTGGTGTGCCCATGCAACCTACATACAGAATGGATCCTGATGAAGGAGGTAAGTCTTCTGACCAACCTCACTATCGTGCTTTAATTGGCTCTCTACTCTATCTAACTGCCAGCAGACCTGATATTGCTTGTTCTGTTGGAGTATGTGCAAGATTTCAAGCAAACCCCAAGGAAAGTCATCTGGAAGCTGCCAAAAGGATATTGAAATATCTAAAGGGGACCATTAATCGAGGATTATGGTATCCTGCAGATGATGATATATCTTTAAGTGGTTATTCAGACTCGGACTTTGGAGGTTGCAAAATAGATAGAAAATCTACTTCAGGTTCATGTCAATTCTTAGGAACTAAGCTCATTTCATGGTTTTCAAAGAAACAAACAAGTGTGGCAACTTCTACTACTTAAGCAGAATATATGGCTGCAGGTAGTTGTTGTAGTCAACTTTTTTGGCTAATACAACAACTCAGAGACTACAATGTTGTAGAATCTAATGTACCTATATATTGTGACAGTAATAGTGCCATTGCCATCACACAAAATCCTGTTCTACATACTAGATGCAAACATGTTGACATTAGGCATCATTTTATTAGGGATCATGTTGAAAAGAAGAATATTAGAATGGAAAAGATTCATACTGATATTCAAAGAGCTGACATTTTTACAAAACCATTGGCTGAAGTGAGATTCAGAGAATTATGCATTAGTTTAGGATTGATAGATATGGATTCTGTTTGTATATAGAACTGTGCTAACATTTCAGGTACTGATCTTATACCAAGAAGGATATGTAGCAGAAATTAAGAGCAGTACATCAAAACTCAACATTCAGAAGAGACAACCCTATGTCAGATCACTACACTTAAAATAGGTAACAAGGTTACTAAAGTGACCTTAATCCCAATGAGGAAGCTGGTAAAGCTGAGGGACACTGAGAACACACATTAAGGGGGAATCTGTGATTTCTTAAAGATCCTTTTGTTGACTCAGATCACTAAGTCACTTTAGCATAAACCTTGATGTGATCATTAAATTAAACATATTGTTACTAATCTGTACTGTTTTACACTTATATCTCTTGAACTGACACTTCTACCAAGGTGAAACAGGCACAGAAGAGGAATTCTCCACTGAAGGGGGAACTGATCTGATTACAGATTTGAAAAGTTTACTAATCTGATCTGATTACAGAACATAGCAGTCTACAGATATATTCTGATTAATAAATTGACTTGTCTACAGAACTGTACTGATTACAAAGCTTCTTTGTCTACAGTACTGATCTGATTACAAATCAGTTATTCTACAGAACTAATCTGATTACTGACTAATCTGTCTACAGAAAGATTTGTTTACTACTAATCTATCTACAAGAAATCTACTAATCTGACACAGTACTGATCTGAGGATCACTGTGCTGATATCAAAAAGGTGGAATCAAGAAATTTGGGTACTGATCTGAGGATTACTGTGCTGACCCATCTACTGATCTGAGATCTACTATGCTGATTCATCTACTGATCTGATTTCTAAAAAGGTTACTCAGCTGATCACATTACTCAGCTGATCCAGATAAGTAAAATTTTCTTTATATACTAGTAAGAAAATGAAGAGAAATAGTTTTGGAAACTACTGTGCTGATTTGCATCAGAACAGTCTTTTGGTTTAGAATTTTCTAAGTCAAAAAAAAAATTGTTCAAATTTTTATATTACTAATAGAGAAGATTTGTACACTCCTCTATTTCTAACCTAAAAACTGTGGTGTATTTATCAAACACAAGTTGGCTCCAAAAATTAAAAGATGGTACTAGAATGTGAACAGTTATTGTTTAACTCGAATTTCGAGACTTAATCCCAACCATTCTTTGTGACAATCTAATTCAATCCTAGCCCTAGATTGGTTTTGAATTTAACACAAACGAGCACTCTTCATCGTCTTCGTTCTTACGAGTTCATTTCTGGAAATTTCATAACTTCATAACTACTGAACACTCTGGTTTCTACAAAATTCTCAAATGGCAACCATTAATATTATCAATGAAGCTAACGAAGTTGCAGGAACATTCGATTCGAATTTCTGGATTCGCAAAAAGGGCATTTTTGTGGAAAATGCTGTATATTTCAATGGCCGACACAGTGCTGAAAATCAAGCCATTCTAACTATGTGCGAAGAGTGTGGTCTAAGGAAATTTCTGGAATCATCTCCCATGAATGTCTACGAACCGGAAGCAATGGAATTTTATTTGCAGCTCAAAGGAGACAGTAATGGTGTCCACTCCATGCTTTCTGGGCATAAGGTCACTATCACAAGGGAAATTTTAGAAGTGATGTTGGATTTGCCTCAAGGCCCAGTAGACATCATGAATTACAAAGCTGGAGAGGAAAAGGAATGTGTAGGAAGGTGGTCAGGTGTTGAAACAGAGACATTGACTAATCTGAAGAAAGATGTTCTTCCTACTGGTCTGCAGTTTTTGATGGACATAGCAGGAAAATGCTTGTTAGGGCAACATCATAGCCAGGATGCCTTATCAAGTTTCAAGATTAGAATTATGGCTGCAATCATCGACAGAGTTCAAGGTGATTGGCAAGGATTCTTCTTGGAAAGGCTGCTGACTGAAAAAGACAAAGTTTTGTTCGATGAGGATACCATGGAATTTTCGATTAAATCGAAATTAGGGTTTGGAAGCAAGCTGAGTTTCTTGCTGCCTCAGCTGGTGAAAAAGCCATATTGGAGTAATCCCAAGAAATTCCATCATGGGAAATTCTTGATGAAGAAGGAGTCTGTTCAGTTTGAACAAGAAAACCCCTTGGAACAACCTCAAGAGCTTGAAGCACAAGAGTCTGAAGCTTCAATGTACCAATCTGAGGACAATCAACCTGAGGTTAGATCAAAATCGAGGCATGATCCGAGCAGTATTAGACCAAGGAGAGGAAGGTCTGCTACAGCTGCCTCAGAGCCAACAGTCAGATTTGTGGAGACTGTGGTTCAATCAAGCTCAGATGAGCAAGAGGTTAGTGTTCCTAGTTCTATGGCTGTGCATATAAGAACTAAGTCAAGAAGTGCTAGGAGGAAGTTAATTGTTGTCTCCCCTACCCCTTCAAACTCTGAACCAAGCCAAACTGAAACCCAAAACCCTCAACCTTCATGTTCTGGAAGATCAGATCACTATTTTTCTGAGACTCAGAACACTCCCCATTCATCCCCTCAGAACACTAACTTTGATCCCACTTCAATTTCTGGTCCTCAACATCAAACTTCACATCAACCTTCACCACATCAATCCCCAACACAGGTTCATGATCACTCTACTGAACATGAATTTGAACCTTCTACTGAACCAATTGACATTTCATCATCTCCTGAACCTGAATTTATTGCTCCTAAACCTGTTGATTTGATGGAGTACACTATCTGTGATAAAGAGGATAGAATCAGGATAGATTTGAGGATAGCCTTGTTGAAGCAATTTCCTGGATTAGATGAGAGCTCTGTTGAGTTTGAGAAACTCCTTAGGATTGGCACATGGGTGTATCTTAAGAGGAGTACTTTGAAGGAAAATTTAGTTATCATGGAAGGTATGGGTGGTGCTTCAATCTTTGATGATTGGGAAGCAGAGCAGATGCAAGCAGCTGGTGTTAACTCTTTTCTTGAGTTAGTCACTCCAGAATCTGTAGTACTTCTTGTTGAAAGATTAACAGGAATCAAGTACACTGTGGAAAAGATTGCAACTCCTAACTCTGACGAAGATTTGTTTAGTGAAGAGAAAGGTGTTGATGAAGCTGAGAATGCTGCTGAAAAGGATTTAATGGAAATTGATGAAGATGTTGACAATGCAACAGAGGTGTTTGAGAACACTGTTGTGATTGAAGAAACAGAAGTTGTTGAAAATCAAGCTTTGGATGCTGAAGAGATGGAAAGCATTCCAATTCATTCTGCTGATCCTATTATTCTTGAAGATGTGCAAGAACAGATTAGAACAGTTCCTATTGAAAAGGAATCTGAAAATTCAGACTTTGAGATGTTGAAAAAGCAGAATACAGAGCTTCAAGCAAAATTGGAAGATGCTGTAAAGATGTTCCAAGAAGCTACTGAGAGAATGAATAAGATGACTTCTGAACACTCTTATGAAAAGGTAATGGAGCATACAATGTCCAAAATTTTTGATCTTCATAGAGTACAAGAGAAGAACCTGTCTCAAGTGTTGCATAAGAAGCTGGAGCAACACATATCTTCCTTGAAAGAGTGGCATGATGAAGCCAAAAAGGGGGAAGACAAGACAAGGAAAGTGATGGAACAAACTCAGTCACAACAAGCTCAGTTGGTTGTGAGTCAGGATGAATTAAAAGCTGAAATTGCTATTCTGAATGAAAAACTGAAACAAAGGAAGCAACAAAAATAGCTAGGTCAAGAAACTGTTGAGAAAGGACCTGATATTGCTGGAAGTTCTAGTCAGAAGAAGAGGAAGTTAGTCGTGTCTGATGAAGAACAGCAAGAAGAAGAAGCTGGAAGAATTACCAGATCAAAAAGCAAGATGAAAGCTGTTATTTCAAGTGAAGAAGAAAAATTGAAAAAGAAGAAAGAAAAGGATGTCAAGTTCTTGAAAACAAGATTTGATAATCGAGTTACAGCTTTGAAGAGAAAGATGAATGCTCAAAAGAAAGCTGAAGGAAAAGAGTTTGATAAAGATTTTCAAGATGAAAACTTTGTGGATTTCATTGTTTTGACAGAACATATGGAATACTGGAAGAATTTGAAGAAGAAATGGCAGATTGCTAACTTCATTGTGAAGAAGTTTGGTGATCATTCGAGCAAAGAAGAGGAATTTGCTGATTTTGAAGAATTCATGCTGAATATTGATCAAGAGTTTTGGGAGGACATAGTTCAAGTTGCTAATCGTGCTGGAACAAAGATTTTGTGTCCTGAAGAACCTAATTGGGAACCTCCAAGATTGGAAAATGGAGAACCTGATTACAAAGAAATCAACAACATTATTGCTGAGATTATCAAAGAAGAAGGTATAACTGATCATCAACATATGATGGATATTAAAGCAAGGATGTATGTTGCATTCAGAATCTGAAGATACAGAATGAAGATGAAGGACAAGCT
Organism: Galeopsis tetrahit; assembly: GCA_963675135.1. Classification (NCBI taxonomy): domain Eukaryota; kingdom Viridiplantae; phylum Streptophyta; class Magnoliopsida; order Lamiales; family Lamiaceae; genus Galeopsis; species Galeopsis tetrahit. Next base: position 41,306,168 of record OY776126.1, on the reverse strand, counting down.
CAGAAGATAACATTTCTTAACCTTAATCTTTATTTCTATATTTTTGTTGTTTTGCATATTTTGTTAGTATGTGTAATATGTGAAATATCTGATTTGATTGTGAATATGATATGATTTCTGAATTGATGAACTGTTATGATTGACTACATACTTAACTACTGATTTATTAACATTTAAGTAGTTTTGGCTTCATCAAAAAGGGGGAAATTGTTGGGATATGAATCTTATAAACAATGTTCTAATTGATGATTGTATGTTTTGATGGCCAAAAGCAACTTAAAGTTAGTGATATATGTGGTTCTAAGTCATCTTAACTAAGTCATCTGAATCTAAGCTTACTAATCTGATGAGAAACTTAAATTGAGATTACTGATCTTAATGCTAACTGAAGTAAGTTTACTGATCTTATGAAGTAATATTAAAGATAAAATTACTGATCTTAACTGAGTAATATTTGGAATAAGATTACTGATCTGAGTATGGAAACTGAGAATAATTTTAGTGATCTTATATGAGATATTTGAATCTGAGTTACTGATCTTATATACTTACTGATCTTATATGCTTACTGGTCTTATATGTAAGTTACTGATCTTAAGTGTTTACTGATCTTAGTATTTACTGATCTTATATAAAAGTTATTGAACTTACATGAGTTACTGATCTTATTGTTTACTGATCTGATATATGAACTGTTAGGAACTAAGCTGATGTTTTGTATTGTATAGACAGCTTATAGTGTATGACTTAGATATACTCATCTGTATATAGTTCAGTTGATGTATAGATAGGTTTTATAATTGTAAAAGTTGTATTTTATTGTAATCAGCAATGTAAAGTTCAGAACAGTAGATTAGGAATAGATTAGACGAAGATCAGAAGACTAATGAAGAATCAGAGGACTACTTCAGAATAAGAAGACTTCAAGAAGAGTTGAAGAAGAGTTTAGAAGAAATCTGGAGAAGTTTTGAAAGGTTTTAAGTTACTGTGCTGACTGACTCAGCAGAGTAAAAATTCGAAGAGTAAAAATCAGAACAGTAAGTTACTGTGCTGATTTGGTGAAATTGAAGAATAAGTTTGGAAAGCTTATTTAAGGTGTAACTGAAGATATATTGAAGATATGCTGACTTGGAAGTTGAAGGAAGTTACAAAGTCGGTTACAAGAAGAAGTTACAAAAACAGTTTAGAGTTAGTTGAGAGTTAGTTCACAAACTGCTAACTGTCATACTAAGTTCTATAAATACTGTGTGATCTCCTACTACTGTACAATTACTGATCTTAGAGAAATCAAGAGCAAGTCTACAAGCAAGAACTCACAGAGTTAAGGAAATCGAAGCAAGGAGAAGCCACTGAATTGAAGAGAAGAATCAAAGGCTATTCAAAGAGAAGTTTTACTTTTCAAGTTCTAGTTTGTATTTTGTAAAACAAGTGTGCTAGTTACTTGTAGAATTACTAGTAGATCGAAGATATACCTGGTGGTATAATCGATAAGATCACAGTCTCAATCTTGGGACTTTAAGCCACAAGAAACTCAAGAAGGAAGAGTAATAAAACTTCACAACTGGACTTGTGAGAGTGGATGTAGACATTTGTCGAACCACTATAAAATTCTGTGTTCTTTACTGTTTTGTTTGATATTTGTTTGAATTGTTTAACTAAGAACATTAAGAATTTACAAAGATAAAGATCTAAGTAAAAGTTGAGTATAAACTAGTAAGGCCCATATTATTCTGAAAGTACTGATCTGAGCTGAGTAAGCACAGTACAGTACATAAGAAGACTAAATTCCGAATTGCATATTCTGATATTTTGAAAGATTTTTGAAAGTCTATTCACCCCTCCCCTCTAGACTTTCTTAGCTTACTCAATCTTAACTCAACTTTGGGACCAACACTTACAGTAATAGGATCTTCTTCATCTAACTCGAACTCATGTGCCTTAAGTGTCTGGAACATAGTTTCTGCTGGCCAAGAATCAATGTCTTGTGTGGTTTTAATGATCATCTTGACCATTTTCCACCTTTCATCCAAAGCTTTCAAGATTCTCAAGTTAATTTCTCTTTCAATATGAGTCTTTCCTAATACATCAAGATCATTCATAATTTTGGTAAATCGAGTATCCAATTCATCAATTGATTCACCTGGCTTCATCTTAAATGTTTCAAACCTTTGGACAGCTGTGGATAATTTGCTTTCTTTGATCAGTGTAGTACCTTCACAAAGAATAGCCAATTTGTCCCACATTTGCTTTGCAGTCTTACATTTTAACACTTTACCAAGATACTCATTGGGCAAGGTGTGTAAAATATAATTCTTAGCAAGACTATCCAAATTGTTTTGTCGCATTTCTTCAGAAGTCAGTTCTGACCTTGGTTTAGGGACCAGTGCTCCAACTGGTTTAGAAGGATCCAGAACAGCAGTGTTCTCCACCATGGTAACAATTGGTCCTTCAGTAATCACAGAAATCATCAGATCATGGGTTGAGCTAAAGATGGCCTCCATCCTAAGCTTCCAGTAGTCATAATCTGCAATCTTGAACTTAGGAAGTTTGTTCACATTAGTGTCATCCATGTTTGATCAGACAAATAAGATCAGTAGTATAGCAGATAGTTTTCAAGTATTCAGATAGTGACAAATATCAAGAAATAGTAGCAAGATCAGTAAGATTTCTCTCAAGATCTACAAGGTTATCAAGAAACAGCAGTCCAAAGAACTACTGCTCTGATACCACTTGTTGGTCCCAAGTTGAGTTAAGATTGAGTAAGCTAGTAAAAGTCTAGAGGGGAGGGGTTGTTGGTCCCAAGTTGAGTTAATAACGAGTAAGCTAGTGAAAATGTCTAGAGGGGGGTGAATAGACTTTTCAAAAATCTTTCGAAATATCAAAGTACAATATGCGGAATACGAAATTAACAATGAGCCCAATTCAAGATTATACTCAACTTAGATTCGAGAACTCTGTTCTATACTCAACTAATCAATTTCAGTTAAGTAGTTAAACCAATTAAGCAATTTAAACAATCAAAACAATAAAGTAAATTGAACACGAGATTTATAGTGGTTCGACAACTTGTCTACATCCACTCTCACAAACCCAGTTGTGATGTTTCCACTAAACTCTTCCAATCGAGTACAAGTGTATGTTCCTGTCTTTAAAGTCCCAAGAAGAAGACTTAGATCTTCAACAGACTATACCTCCAGATATGTCTACGATCTTACTAGAAATTTTACAAGTATCTAGCACCTTGAAAAGTAACAAACAAAAACTTAAAAACTTCTCTGATCTTCAGTAGTAGCCTTCTTGATTCTTCACTTGTCTTCTGGCTTCACTTTCTGAACTTCAATCAACTCTGAGAGTAAACTTCAATAACGTTTGCAGTATCAATATTTCAGTAGTCTTTAACCAATGAATACCTTGGGGTATTTATAGACTTCAAATTCCAAGAACTTTCAGTTGTGTAACAACCTTTCTTGAAAACTAACTTGTAACTGATTCTTTTTATCCTTCCACGCGTTTCTTCAGTTAATTAGTTATTCCATAACTAATTCTTCAATTTCATCTTCAATACGCGTTTGTAACTAACTTCAAGTTGACCTGTCTTTGTGTAAGTTGCGCACCTGTCTTGTCCAGTAGTAGTAGACTGCGTCTCTTACTTGTCTTGTGCAGTAGGCTTCTTCAGATTACAACATAGAACTAATCTAGTCTATCAACTAATCCTAACAAGACTATTACATTACATTAAGCTTTTATAACACAAGCTTAGTCAACTTATAACTATACAATGATTCAATACATTACATATATAAAAAACATGAGCTTCTATACATCTTGAATAGCTCAATATAAAACCTATCAAGTATACAAAGTACTTATAAACTGTACTTGTCTTTTTCTTTCATACTTATCTTTTGAAACTATTACTTGTCTTGTGAACTCTACTGATCTGTACAAGATGACTTCAACTTAACTAGACTAGACCAGTCAACACTTAGAAAATATTCAAGTCTTCTTTTGGCTTATCAAAACTTTATCTTTTATCTTTTATTCATCATTTAGGACTTGTTCTAGGATTCATATCCCAACAATTTCCCCCTTTTTGATGAAGCCAAAACTACTTGAATCTTTTCTCATTAGTAGACTAGTTAAGTAGTTACCTTGTCTTAAACATCAAATAGTACTTATCTTTCATTCATTCAAAATAGATCAGTAGATTACACATACTTGAATAACAACATATCAAAAAAAACTAATCAAACAGAAACTAATCTGAAAGAGTACCTCCTTCTGGGTTTGGTACACAGAATGCATCTAGGAGTCTCTTGTGGAGTAGACTGACCTGATCTTCATCTTCAATCTTCTCTTTATCTAGCAGCTCTTCTTCGAATTTCTTGATTTGATTAACATCAACCCTTTTTCCTGAGCTTGTCATGGGAGTCTTCCATTTTGGAAAGGTCGGTATCAGAATGTTGAAATTTGCAGCGGCTGATATCCTCATGACCAAATTCCAAAGCAATTTATTCTGTCCTTCCATGAATTTGTCAAACATGACATACAACTCATCTGGACTTTCAGACTCACCATATTTTCGAATAATCCAATGATCAAGTTCCCATTGCCTCTTCACTTTGAGCCATTCTTGTCGATGCTCTTTGTCAATGAAGTAGTCAATGAACTGATCTTCCATCTCTTCTTCATTCTCCTTTAGCTTTTGCAGTCTCTCAATATGTTTTTCTATTTTCCTCTTGCTTGCATAACGACTTTCATCATTAGGATCAACAATCTTCTGCTTCTTCTCAACTGCAGCAACTCCTTCTGTTCCTTCAAACACTATCTTCCTTTTAGACCGTCTAGTCTGAATTTCAGTTTCTGGAGATGCAACAGTCTTTCCCTTCTCCAATCTTTTGAGTTCATCAGCTTCAGCTTGCTCCAGCTCTGCAGTTTTAACTAGCCTCCTTTTAGGCCTCCTTAGCTCTTGCATAGCAGTAGCAGCATCCTTTTCTTCTGGTTCAGCACTTAGCTTAGATAAGCTGACTTGCCCTACTCTACTTGCTTCTTCCCCCTTTTTGGCTTCATCATGAGCTTTAAGAGTGAAAAAACTTGTAAAGCGAGTCATTTCTTCCTTTACGACCTCCTTCATTGCTTCAGTAGCTAGCTCTATCTGCCTTTGATGTGTTTGATCCCGACTCATCTTGTCCAGACGATCAGCAGTAGATTCTAACTTCTGTGAGTTAATGACCAACTCATCTTTGAAATGAGTAGCTGTCTGACTCAGTAGAGTATTTTGCTTTGTCAGCTCAGTGAGAATAGCTTGAGAACGCACCAACTGATCTTGTGCTTCTCTCCTCTGCTCATCAGCTATCTCAATCTTCACACGATATAAACGTTCCATCTTGCTGGATTCTTCAGCCAATGATCTAGCAAATGAAATAGATCGTTTCTCAGATTCATCAACTTGCTTTTGCAAAAATCTTTCAACTTCGGCAGACAACTCCGCTCTGAAAGTTGAGTCCAACTTGTTGACTTCTCCAATAAACAATTCTCTTGAACTGTCAACGAGTGATTTATTCTGTTCTATCAACACATCCTTCATTTTTTAGTGTAAGAACTCTTCTATTGCAGAATGAACAACATCTTTCAAGTCTGACTTCAACTCGGCAAGATAGCCTATGGGAAATCCTTGAGTAGATGACTGGGCTTCAACCACCACATCTTCCTGAACTTTCTCTACCAGTTCCTCTTCATTAAACATAACAGCATCCAGGAATTCATCATCTTCTTTCCGAAAGTCAAAAGAATCAACCTCTTCTGAACTGTCAGCCTCATCTTCAGAAGGTTCAGAGGTTTGAACAGCAACATCAACAAGTTCTGTCTTCTCCTCTTCCACTAGCTCAGTCTGAGTCCCAATATCAGACGAGAACTCTTCAACCAGGATTCCATCAGGAATTTTTAATAGCCTTTTTACAAGATCAACCAAGGCTCTTGGTGGAAATAATTCGGAATGATCCTTTACACCACTATTTTCCTTTTGTTCCATCTCCCAATCCATAAAATTGGAGATTCCTCCCATGCCTTGAATAACTTCGAAAAGGTCATCAGTTGAAGACTTCTTAAGAGCAAACCAGGTGCATATCCTTAAAAGAATTTCAAACTGCTCTGACTCATAGTCTACTTCGATAGTTGAGAGCGTCTTCTTCAGATTCTTGGTCATTCGGGCACGAATTCTCTTTTCCCTCAGACACATTGGATAATATACCAAGGAGTTAAATCTAACCTCAGACGGGGTCTGAGCAGGTGGGGTCCCTGTCTCAGTTGTTGCAGTGGCAACTGGCGTCTTGTCTGAAGTAGATGGGTTGGGGGGTTCACCATATTCTGGTGAGGGAGAGAGAGTGAAGGCAATGGTTTCAAAGGGCTTTGATGTGTCTTGGTTTGGTATGACAACTGTAGGAGTATCAGTTGTATCTAATTTGGGAGTGTTTTCGGGTAGGCTGGCCCTCAGTGGATATACTGGCAGCACTTGTGAGGTTGGGGGTACAAGTCGAGGCCTAGATCGACGTGACCTAGCCTTGGTTCGAATGGAAGTAGAAGGGAGAGAGAGAGGAATTGAAACAGATTGAGTAGAAGTACCAACCTGTGAACTCAACTCGACTGGTCGAGTAGGTGATCCGACCCTTACAAGAGTGTACATTTCCGGAATTTGTTCACTCGACTCTTTCTCTTGTTGCGACTCTCCATCTGACTGAGTCTTTTCTGAATCATCTGCACTGGACTCTCCTTTTTCAACCTCTTCCGATTCTTCATCATTAGACTCGTCTTCTGAAGAACTAGATGACCCGGCATACGGCATCACATCCATCGGATTCAACTCAGCTAGCCTAGGAGCAGATGGCCTAGCAGCAACTTGCTTAGCCAGAGCTTCCTTCTTCAAGTAATGCTTTAGAGGATGAAATGGCTTGCCTTTACTCCAACTTGTCTTGTTTGGCAATAGAATGGGTAGGATGATACTTAACTTGTTTCCAAAGCTAACATTTGCAGAAACAACCCAGTTGGCTGAACTGGTGTCAACTTGCACAAACTTCTTGTAGTACATCAATCTATCCAAGAAGAGTTTAGTCCAGTTTCCTTCAGTGATTCCATCATAAATCACAGCCATAATCCTTGCTTTCTGGGGCGTCACAGAGTCAAAACTCCTAGTGACTCCTAGCAACATTTTAGATGCGATATCAAGAAGAGTCTTGTATTTTTCAAGAAGCTCCTTCTTCTTCACCACAGGAACCTTTCCATCGCTTTTCAACTTCAGCCTTCTTCCACAGAAAATGCTTAAGTACCTCAACTCTCGGCCTTCAGCATATCTCTCAATATCTATCGATCCGGATGGTAGTTTCAGCGATTCGGTCAGAAATTCTCGAGTGATCTCCACTCGCCTCCTTCCAATAAAGGCTTCAATCGAGTCGCCTTGTCGAGTTGCAGTAGCATAAAACTCCAACACTTCTTCTTCAAGAACAACCTCAGGAAATGCCTCCAAATAGGGTCTCAAACCGCATCTGAAGCATTTTATCAAGATTTCCTTGTTGTCTTCAGTGTGATTCCCTTTGAAAAATACCAATCCTTCTGTATGCACTCTTCCTTCGGTAATGTACTTACCGAGATCAAACCTAGCTTGCATGTTAGTACGAGCATCGAACATTGAAACGATAGACATAGTAAAATGGTTTATGAAAATCGAGGAATTTCGAAGATGTTTGAGTGCTTGAGAAGTTATGAGATCAAGAGAAAATGAAATCGTGAGCAGTTAAGAACGAGTAAAATGGGTTTTAAACCTTTGAGTTCAATGGTTGAGATTGGAAGTATTAATCCAATGGACAGATATGAAAGGCTTTAGAAATTAAGTTTTACGGAATCGAGAAAATTACGTGATTTAGTATCGTAAAATTTGAAATCCGCCTCTTCTATTGGTAGGATAGAGGGGTGTATTCCTCAGACCTAGCTCAGTAGAGTTTTGGCGCGAACTGGTTATATACACCTCATTAAATGGAGTGTATAAATCCAATTCTAGGTTTTTTCAAAATTTCAATACTTCAAACTACACATATATCCTTAATTCAAATTGATTAAACACTTAGAATATGTAAATCATGAGAATACTTGTCTTATCTGTTCGAGTCTATCCAGAACAGACGAGTAGACTGGCGCACGAGACGAGTTCCCCCTTCGACTATGCTTGTCTACTTTAAACATCAAGTGACTATATGTACCTGTCTTGTTCTTGCACTACAGATTAGATGTATTACAGGTAGTCGAGTAGGATAAATAATAATGAATATCAATCTAAGTCAATGATCAAGGTTCAAACAAGATGACTTTTACCAAACTAAAGAGTCAACATAAGGATCTTTAAGAAATCAAGAATTCCCCCTTAAATGTGTATTCCCTTAATATTACCCTCAGCTTTACCAGCTTCCTCATCGGGTTGGATGGTCAAATTGTCTGACCTTGTATACCTGTCTGTTGAGTGAGTAGACGAGTGCTCTGCTCTTTTGTGGTAACTTGTCTATTTCTCCTTTCTTCTTAGGATTGTACCTGTCTGGTTAGTGCATTGCTATATACTAGTAGGATCAAGATCAATAAGTCCTAGACTAATGCATAATTCATGAAATCGAGCCTCAGCTAATGGTTTTGTGAAAATATCAGCTCTTTGAAAATTAGTATGAATCTTTTCCATGCGAATATCCTTCTTTTCTACATGATCACGTATGAAATGGTGTTTCACATCAACATGCTTACAACGTGTGTGCAGAACAGGATTTTGTGTAATGGCAATTGCACTATTACTATCACAGAATATAGGAACATTTGATTCACAAATATTATAATCTCTAAGTTGTTGAATAAGCCATAATAACTGACTACAACAACTACCAGCAGCCATGTACTCGGCTTCAGTAGTAGAGGTAGCAACACTTGTCTGCTTTTTCGAAAACCATGAAATGAGTTTTGTGCCTAAGAATTGACAAGAACCTGATGTAGATTTCCTATCTATTCTACAACCACCAAAATCAGAATCAGAGTAGCCACTTAGAGATAAATCATCATTTGAAGGATACCATATACCACGATTGATGGTTCCTTTCAAATATTTCAGAATCCTTTTAGTGGTTTCCATATGACTCTCTTTTGGATTAGCTTGAAAGCGAGCACATACACCAACAGAAAATGCAATATCAGGTCTACTAGCAGTTAAGTACAGTAATGAACCAATTAGACCACGGTAATGAGTTTGATCAGTACACTTACCTTGTTCGTCTGGGTCCATTCTGTATGTAGGTAGCATAGGTACGCCAGCAGACTTGCATGTCTTAATACCATACTTGTCTAGAAGATTTCTAGTATACTTTGCTTGATTTATGAAAATCCCTTCAGGGGTCTGTTTTACTTGAAGTCCAAGAAAGTAATTCATTTCACCCATCATAGACATCTTAAATTTACTTTGCATGAGTGTTGAGAAACTTTCACTCAGCTCTTTGTTAGGTGAACCAAAAATGATGTCATCTACGTAAATTTGGACGAGTAAAATGTCTTTCCCTTCTTGTCTTCTAAACAAGGTTCTGTCTACCTTGCCTTTAGTAAAACCATTTTCTAATAGAAATTGAGAAAGAGTATCGTACCAGGCTCTTGGAGCTTGCTTTAGTCCATATAAGGCCTTCTTTAATTTGTATACCTGATTACCTTTGACTTCGAAACCTGGGGGTTGTTCAACATATACTTCTTCCACAAGAATACCGTTAAGAAATGCACTTTTAACATCCATTTGATATACAGTAAATTTCATGTAAGCAGCATATGCAAGGAACAATCGAATGGCTTCTAGTCTAGCAACAGGAGCATATGTTTCATCATAATCTATGCCTTCAGCTTGTGAATAGCCTTGGGCGACTAGTCTAGCCTTATTACGAACAACTACATCATTCTCATCTTTCTTATTCTTGAAAATCCATCGAGTTCCAACTACATTATGATGTTTCGGTCTATCGACAAGTTCCCAGACGTCGTTTCGAACAAACTGATTCAACTCGTCTTGCATAGCAATGATCCAATTACTATCAGCCAATGCCTCATTAATGGTTTTTGGCTCGATAGATGAGAGGAAACAACACCAGCAAAACAGAGATGGACTAGATTGTTCTTGCGACTCAAAGAGTTGTCGTCTAGTCTTAACACCAACAGTAGAGTCACCAATAATATTTTCAGTATTATGCGCTGATTTCCATGTATTTCTATTCTTAACAATAGTACTGTCATCTATATCATGTACAGCATCATGCATGTCAACATCATTATCATCAGAAGATTTAATGGGAGTAGACGAGTCGACTAGTTTAGGCATGTCAACTGGTCTAGTAGAGTTACCTTGAGCACTCACCTTCTTCTGGTCATCTGACTCGAGAGCTTTTATAAATGGATTGTAAGCTTGAACGGATTCATATACCTCTGAGTCTTTGTCAGATTCGACAGTTAGCTCAGTAGCTTTCTCACTGATCTTGTTGGCAGACGGGTCCTGTTGAGATTCTTCGAAAACCACATGTGGTGTTTCTTCCACACAAAGGGTTAAGTAGTTGAATACTCTAAATGCTTTGCTAGTCGAGGAGTATCCTAAGAAAATCCCCTCGTCTGCTTTAGCATCGAATGCATTCAACTTGCTTTTCCCATTGTTATGGATGAAACACTTGCATCCAAATATATGAAAATATGAAACTCTGGGTTTTCTACCTTTCCATACCTCATAGGGCGTCTTACCTAGTGCTTTATTGATAGCACTTCTATTTTGTGAGTGGCATGCAGTATTGATAGCTTCTGCCCAAAATTTCTGAGGCGTATTATACTCTGTCAGCATGGTCCTGCAGGCCTCCTTAAGAGTTCTGTTCCTTCGTTCTGCTACTCCATTTTGTTGTGGTGTCCTTGCTGCACTAGTAAGGTGCTGGATGCCACGCTTAGAACAAAATTCTTTAATATAGCAGTTAATGAATTCAGTACCCTTGTCACTACGGATCTTGACAATTGACTGATTCTTCTCAACCTGTAACTTCTTCAATAGATCAGGCAAAAGTGTTTGTGTATCACTCTTCTTGTGTAAGAAGACTACCCAAGTGAACTTAGAATAGTCATCTACCACAACAAGTGTGTACCTTCTACCGTTCAAAGTTGGAGGAGTTATTGGGCCATGTAAGTCCATATGTAGAAGTTCAAGAACTCTACTGGTTGAGAGGGATGGAATAGATTTAAAAGAACCCTTTACCTGTTTACCTTTTTGACAGGACGTGCATACATGTGACTTATAGTAGACTTCATTGGGAATACCTTCCACAAGGTAGTCTCTGGCTATCTTATTAAGAACCTTAAAGTTTAGATGACAAAGGCGTCTATGCCAGAGCCAGCCAAGTTCTTTAGGATTCTTAGTAAGTAGACAGGTGTCCCTCGGACAACTGTTCCAGTTTACTATGTACACACTTCCTTGTCTAATGCCGACCAGTAATACTGTGTGTGTTCTTTTGTCAATGATTTCACATTTCTGACTCTTGAATTGCACCTTGGATCCACGATCACAGAATTGTGAAACAGAGAGTAAATTGTATTTCAAGCCTTCAACATAAGAAACATCTTGAATTTCTATGTCTCCATTCCGAATGTAACCAAATCCTTTGGTAACTGCAGTGGAGCTATCACCAAATATCACTTTTGGTCCTTCTTGCTCATGGTAGCTTGATAAGAGAGTCTTGGTACCAGTCATGTGGTGCGAACAACCACTGTCTATGTACCAAGTTTCTCCTGTTGAGCCACCTTTCTTGTATAGATCGAGTCGACCCTGCAATAGATGATAATACATAATTTAGGTACCCTCCTTGTTTATTGGGGTCCTTGGGGGTTAGTCGAGTTTAATGGAATCCAAATGTACATTGGAGTCCTGAACAAGTTTGACCTTCTAAGCTTTCGACCATATTTGTTGCAAAATAAGACCTTGTTGTCCTTATCTGGCCTATCAGTCGAGTTCGGGTCTACTCTTTGGAGATAGCCTTTTGACTTAATCTCTACTTGAGCAGGCACTTGTCTATGATAGTCAGAGTAAGGTTTATATGCATTAGGTCCATACGGTTTATAGACATGTTTAGGTCTTTCTTCTCCTTCGATATCATATGACAAAGGTGGAGGATATAGAACAGGTTGTGTATGATATTTTGGACCTTCCTGTCTAGGTCTAGACGAGTAGAGTTGAGACTGCCTTATGAAAGGAGGTCTAGACTCTTGTCGTCTAGTCTGTACTTGTCTAGTACTAGTCTCCTCAGGATACCAGTCCTCGTATCTGACCTGATTTGGTCGTCCACGATTCCTAGTCCTTTGTTGACTTGTCTTAAACGGAACAGGCTTGTTGTTAACTTTCTTTTTACCACCTTTGGTAATTGGAATGTTAACTTGAGCTTGTTTTGGTACAGTACCTTTTGATGGAGTGTCAATATCGTATATCAAAGGTTCTTTTCCTTTATCATTAGTCAAAGAGCTTGAGATGAAAATAGTAGGGTTCTTAGGAACTTGGGTAGACGAGCTGGGTGTCTCAGCACCTATGCCTGTCTTGTCAGCAGGAGCCCTATACCTATCTGACAGTTCAAGGTTAACCTTAGATGAGTTAACCAGGTCAGTAAGTTTAAGGTCTAATGTGACAACCTCGGTTTCTAAGAACTTATTACGTTCTTCAAGCTTTTTGAGCTTACTTTGTAAAACATTGAATTCATGTTTCTCAGTAGCGTGTGTCTTAAGTAGGTCTTGATACAACTTGTCTGTCAATGCACACTTCTCTCTGAGTTGTCTCAACTCTTCTTGCAAGCGTTCATTTAGGACTGTTATATTAGGATCTACTTTAGACTGAGCTTCCTTAAGATCAATGATTTCTTGTCTTAAGGTGATGTTTTCGTCACTGACTTCAATGAATGCCTTGTTGGCAAGTAGGAGGTCGTCTTCAACTGCACTAGTAGAGTGCTGAAGACTACTCCCTACTTGGCTACTGGCAGTGTCACTTTCATCAGATTCTGATTCATCACAGGATTGAAAAGAAGTAGCAGATGATACCTCTTGGTCGATTTTAGCCATGAAGCATAGACCATCATCTACTATAAATGCTTTATCGTGATCTGGTTCAGACGGGTAGCTAGATGAGGATGATGGCAACTCGTCTGAGTCAGAGTCATCATTGGCCATCATTGCCTTCTTACAATTGGTTGTATCTTCTTTCCCTTCGTGCTTTGCATTCTTCTCGATCATCAGTACTCAGGTCTGGACATTCATATATGTAGTGACCTGGTTTCTCACAGTTATAGCACACGAGATCATTAGTAGCCTTTTTAATAGGAGAGTTGTTCCTTCGTTTATCACGTCTATCAAAACGAGTAATCTTCCTACCATCAGACTCTCTATCTTGTCTGTTACCTTTCGAGACTTCGTCTCTCCTTTCGGACGAGTTTCGGTCTCGTCTGGTTTCAGACGAGTTCTTAGAAGCAGACCCTCTATGCTCTCTATAGAACTTCTTATATCTTCCGAAACGTTTATTCAGCCTATCAAACTTTCTAACCATGAGGCTTACCTGATCCTTTAGACTAAGATCAGTATCTATCTCGTCTTTAACAGAAGCAGACCTAGTCTTAGTCTTAGACCTGTCTATCTTAGACGAACTAGCCTTAAAAGCAACGTTCTTAGATACAGCATGTTCTCTGTCACTACTTACTATGGGTTCATCTTCGTCTAGATCAAACTCATGAGCCTTTAGAGTTTGAAACATAGTCTCTGCTTTCCATACGTCTATATCTTGGGTATTCTTAACAAGCATTTTTACCATCTTCCATCGACTATCAAGGCTTTTGAGAATCCTAAGATTGATTTCACGTGGAGTATAAGATTTACCAAGGACTTCCAAGTCATTCATAATTTTAGTAAAACGAGTATCCAACTGGTCTATTGTTTCACCAGCTTTCATATGAAATGATTCGAATCTTTGGACTGCAGTGGAAAGCTTGCTTTCTTTGATTAGGGATGTCCCTTCACAAATGATAGCTAAGCGATCCCACATTTCTTTGGCAGTTTTACATTTTAACACTTTTCCCAGATACTCGTTAGGAAGAGTGTGTAAGATGTAATTCTTGGCCAAGCTATCCAAATTATTCTGTCTCATTTCTTCAGAGGTTAGTTCTGACCTTGGTTTCTTGACGAGAGTACCCACTGGTTGATTTGGATCAAGAGCAGCAGTATTGGGGATCATGGTCACAATTGGACCTTCAGTGACTACGGAGATCATTAAGTCGTGAGTGGAGCTGAAGATGGCTTCCATCCGTAGCTTCCAGTAGTCGTAGTCTTGTACCTGGAACTTTGGTAGTTTGTTAGCGCTGATCTCAAGAGACATGGTTTCAAGAAATAAGTGCTAAGTAGAGTTATGATCAAGAATAACAGATAAGACACGAACAGGGAGCACGAAAACAGATGTTACAAGAATATGATCAAGAACACGTATACAAGAACAATCAAGGACCAAGACTTCACCCTAAGTCTTGAGTCGGTTATCAAGAAACAGCAGTTCGTAAACTACTGCTCTGATACCACTTGTTGGTCCCAAGTTGAGTTAATAACGAGTAAGCTAGTGAAAATGTCTAGAGGGGGGTGAATAGACTTTTCAAAAATCTTTCGAAATATCAAAGTACAATATGCGGAATACGAAATTAACAATGAGCCCAATTCAAGATTATACTCAACTTAGATTCGAGAACTCTGTTCTATACTCAACTAATCAATTTCAGTTAAGTAGTTAAACCAATTAAGCAATTTAAACAATCAAAACAATAAAGTAAATTGAACACGAGATTTATAGTGGTTCGACAACTTGTCTACATCCACTCTCACAAACCCAGTTGTGATGTTTCCACTAAACTCTTCCAATCGAGTACAAGTGTATGTTCCTGTCTTTAAAGTCCCAAGAAGAAGACTTAGATCTTCAACAGACTATACCTCCAGATATGTCTACGATCTTACTAGAAATTTTACAAGTATCTAGCACCTTGAAAAGTAACAAACAAAAACTTAAAAACTTCTCTGATCTTCAGTAGTAGCCTTCTTGATTCTTCACTTGTCTTCTGGCTTCACTTTCTGAACTTCAATCAACTCTGAGAGTAAACTTCAATAACGTTTGCAGTATCAATATTTCAGTAGTCTTTAACCAATGAATACCTTGGGGTATTTATAGACTTCAAATTCCAAGAACTTTCAGTTGTGTAACAACCTTTCTTGAAAACTAACTTGTAACTGATTCTTTTTATCCTTCCACGCGTTTCTTCAGTTAATTAGTTATTCCATAACTAATTCTTCAATTTCATCTTCAATACGCGTTTGTAACTAACTTCAAGTTGACCTGTCTTTGTGTAAGTTGCGCACCTGTCTTGTCCAGTAGTAGTAGACTGCGTCTCTTACTTGTCTTGTGCAGTAGGCTTCTTCAGATTACAACATAGAACTAATCTAGTCTATCAACTAATCCTAACAAGACTATTACATTACATTAAGCTTTTATAACACAAGCTTAGTCAACTTATAACTATACAATGATTCAATACATTACATATATAAAAAACATGAGCTTCTATACATCTTGAATAGCTCAATATAAAACCTATCAAGTATACAAAGTACTTATAAACTGTACTTGTCTTTTTCTTTCATACTTATCTTTTGAAACTATTACTTGTCTTGTGAACTCTACTGATCTGTACAAGATGACTTCAACTTAACTAGACTAGACCAGTCAACACTTAGAAAATATTCAAGTCTTCTTTTGGCTTATCAAAACTTTATCTTTTATCTTTTATTCATCATTTAGGACTTGTTCTAGGATTCATATCCCAACAGGGGTGAATAGACTTTTAAAATTCTTTCAAAATATCAGAGTTTATAATGCGGAATAGTGTTCTGAATAGTACTGTTCTTACTGAGTTAGATCAGTACTTCCAGTTTTAGTTTTATACTCAACTTTTAATCAGATCTTTAACTTTGTAAATTCTGTTGTTCTTGATTAAACAAATATCAAACAAATATCAAAACAGGAAAGTAAAGAACACACAAAATTTATAGTGGTTCGACAAATGTCTACATCCACTCTCACAATCCCAGTTGTGATGTTTTATTAACTCCTCCTTGAGTTTCTTGTGGCTTAAAGTCCCAAGACTAAGACTTTGATCTTATCGATTACACTCCCAAGTGTATCTTCGATCGACTAGTAATTCTACAAGTAACTAGCACACTTGTTTACAACAACACAAACTTAAAATGAAAAGTAAAACTTCTCTTTGAATAGCCTTTGATTCTTCTCTTCAATTCAGTGGCTCCTCCTTGCTTTGATTTCCTTAACTCTGTGACTTCTTGCTTGTAGACTTGCTCTTGAATTCTCTAAGATCAGTAAATGTTCAGTAGTAGCAGTAGTCTCTTCAAGTAGGAGATCATACAGTATTTATAGAATTTAGTATGACAGTTAGCAGTTTGTGAACTAACTTTCAACTAATTCTAAAACTGTTTTTGTTGTAACTTCTTCTTGTAACCGACTTTGTAACTTCCTTCAACTTCCAAGTCAGCATATCTTCAAATATATTCAGTTACACCTTAAATAAGTTTTCCAAACTTATCCTTCAATTTCACCAAATCAGCACAGTAACTTACTGTTCTGATTTCTACTCTTCTGATTTTTACTCTGCTGAGCCAGTCAGCACAGTAACTTCAAAAACTGTTCAAAACTTCTCCAGATTTCTTCTAAGCTTATCTTCAAATCTTCTTGAAGTCTTCTTATTCTGAAGTAGTCCTCTGAGTCTTCATAGTCTTCTGATCTTCTTCTAATCTAGTGTTCTAATCTAGTGTTCTAATCTACTGTTCTGAACTTTTACAATGCTGAATACAATAGAATACAACTTTACAGATATAAAACCTATCTATACATCAACTGAACTATATACAGATGAGTATATCTAAGTCCTATACTATAAGTTGTCTATACAATACAAAACATCAGCTTAGTTCCTAACAGTTTATATATCAGATCAGTAAACTCAATAAGATCAGTAAACACATAATATCTGTAAACTTACATATAAGATCAGTAAGTATATATATAAGATCAGTAACTTAGTTTCAAATATCTCATATAAGATCAGTAAACTTATTCTCAGTTTCCACACTAAGATCAGTAATCTTACTTTCAGATATCATTAAGATCAGTAATCGTATTTTCAGTTTCTCATCATATGACTTAGTTAAGATGACTTAGAACCACATATATTACTAACTTTAAGTTGCTTTTGGCCATCAAAACATACTTTCATCATCTAGAACATTGTTTATAGGATTCATATCCCAACATTGTAAATGTAGTTTTATTTTTAATTCTTTTGTTCAATAATAATTCTTTTATTTGTTAATTCACACAACAAATACTTAATTATCATATAAACTAAATGGATATAAAAACTAAAGAAATTATGTTCAAACAATATAACATAAAAATTTATAATTTAATCAATAATTTCCTAATTTAACATAAAATTTTCTAATTTAATCAATAATATCCTAGCGACGGAAATTTTCGTCGGTAATCACAAATTTTTTAATTTTTTTAATTTTGTGGTTAGAGACGGAAATTTCCGTCAGTAATCGCGCGTAGTTTTTTTTTTTTTTTTTTTGTGATTGTCGACGGAATATCTGTCGGTACGTAATTACCGACGGAAAATAAATTTCGTCGGTAAATCGGTTGACGTTGTTAATCCGTGGGTAAATTGGGAAGAAGGGTATTTCGCAGTTTTTTTGTAGTGAAGAAAAAATTATGTACTCAGTAGAGGTAAATTGGGAAGAAGGGTATGAGAATAGTTAAAACTTAAAACATCAAACATCAAATAATTTGAGAAATAACTGAAGGTTAAAACATCATTTATTTTGAGACTGGGGGAGTATATTTTTTTTGTTAAAGGAAAAGAAATTATATTAATAACTGTTGAGTACCAGAGGTACTCTAAAAAAGTAGAGTTTAATTAAATTACATATCACAAAGAATAATGAAGAATTAAGAAACACCATCCTATCTAGTCTCTCATGAAGAGGTACTTATACGCAGGCTGCTCTCGGATTTACACACTAGTCGTGAAAGGAAATCGAGGTAGAGCATTCTTTTTTTAGACAGAAAATACTCCAGGCCTTTGCTCTAATTTCGTCAAACATTTTTTCTGGTTTCGGCTCCTCATTTGAGAAAATCTTCTTATTTCTGGCATTCCATATAAACCAAACCGTCAAACACCATATGCATTCCAAAATAAATTTCTTACATTTGTATCTGGCAATGCCACATAATTGGTGAAAATGTGGTGTTGTATTGACCTGCATAGGCGAACTATTACTGAACCACGAGAAGAGTAGTCGCCATATTTTGTTGGCCATATCGCATCCAAAGAACAAGTGTTGAGTGTTTTCCTCGACAGCGCCACATAGAGCACAACACAAGTCGTCGCCATTACCCAAGATGTTCCGCTTTCTGAGTTCACTCCGGGTGGTGATCCGTCCTCGTATCACTTTCCAAGATAGTCCAGGGTATTTTGAGGGTCCTATTCTATTCCAAATTGTCTTTAATGCAGCATGTGCATCCTTTGCGAAGTGGCTGTAAACTTCCATCGCCAAGTGGACGATTCTTGCAAATTTAAATGCTTCAAATTTAATCTAACCACAAAATTCACTTTTTTAAAAAATTGTACTAGTCAAAACCCTGTAAGTTATCACGGGACGGAGGAAGTATATATTATGTATGTTATTATCTAGATATCATTATAATGTTGAATTGGTTTCAAATAATTATGATAATATGTCAAATGTATAGTAAGTATTTACTATCTTTAACATTAATAATTTTAAAGTTAGAAAATAATCCACGCCTTTTTTTTCTAATGGAAAGCTAGCTGAATTAACCAGCCCAGTCGCAGATAAGCTAGTTTCATTTGGGCTTATTAAAGAGTAATTGAGCCCAAAGAGGGATAGTTTTCGTCTATTTTTTATGGGTCTGACTATTTACACCTCCTTTTACGATAGATGCACTCCCACTTTCAATTTAATAATATAATAATCATGTAAAAAATAAAAAATACCCTTCACTAAAATGCATTATACTAAATGCACCCCCTTTACTGAACTCACCCATGTTGTCATTTCGGTGACCATCTAACCAATTAAATTCAGAAATTCCCAATAATACTTAGGAAAATTACATTTTTTTTTATAAATTTCGACCAACCAGTGTCGACCATGTACTCTCCCGTCGACAACGATTTGTCGACGAAAGTGTATATGGTCGATACTGATTGATCGAAAAAATAAAACCGACCATTTAATGTCGACCAAATACACCCTCGTCGACAAATGGTTGTTGACGAGGTTGTATTTGGTCGACATTAAGCTATCGAAAATATAAAAAAAATTATGTAGATATTTAAACACACCTTCTACTTCACAGGCTTGGGGCGATAGGCTTGGGGTGGGGATGGTGGGCGAGGCAGGGGTTGGTGGGTGGGCTAGGGGTAAGGGTGGGTTTTTTTTTTTTAATTCTGCTGCACAACAGCTGGGGAGAGAGGAGAAGAGAGGAAGAGGAGGGACAAAACTCTGGGTTTTTGCATGTCTTAAGCTGATAATGCATTGTTTTATAGACATCATAATGGTGAAGTTACATTGGTTGTTTCTTATGTGGATGATATCATCATCACAGATCCAATACTGTTCAAATTAAGAAAGTTATTGATAATCTGCATAAATCCTTTTAATTAAAGGATTTAGGTGAACTTAACTTCTTTCTTGGTATTGAAGTGAAAAGAACAAATCAAGAGATTTTCTTATCACAAAGGAAATACATTCGGGAGCTTCTCAAGAAGGCTGGAATGGAGGATGGTAATGGATTGAACACTCCTGTGATTTCTGGAACTAATTTGTCTAAGTTCGAAGGTGATCCCATAAATGAGCAACAAAAGTACAGGAGTTTAGTAGGTGCATTACAATATGCCAAGATCACGAGGCCTGATGTTGGTTTTGCCGTAAACAAAGTTAGCCAATATATGCATAATCCATGGCATACTCATTTCAAGGCTGTGAAAAGAATATTGAGATACTTGGCAGGAACATTGGATTTTGGTTTTCAGAAAAGAATATTGAGATACTCATTTCTAGGCTGTGAAAAGAATATTGAGATACTTGGCATGAAGAAGCCTAAGGATATGAGTATTGTTTCTTATGCACATGCATGTTTGGGCTGCTGATCCGGGCGATAGAAGATCGGTTTCAGGACATTGCATATTTGTAGGAGGAAATTTGGTCGCATGGAGCTCCAAGAAACAAGCGGTGTCGAGAATATAGGAGTTTATCTCTTGTTGCATGTGAAGTCTTGTGGATTCAATCTTTCCTCGGTGAAATTCGTCAAAAAGAAAATTGGGTGCCGACGATTTGGGTTGATAATCAAGGAGCAATTGTCTTAGCTGCTAATCATGTGTATCATTCAAGGACAAAACATCTTGAACTCGACTTGCATTTCATTCGAGAAAAGATCACTTAAAAGCAAATCCAAGTATTGCACGTCCCCAGTATTGATCAAGTGGTTGATTGTTTAACCAAGCGACTTACAGGCCAATTCTTCTATCGCCTGAGAAACAAATTGAAGGATCTTCCACAAGCCTCTTTCGAATTGAAGGGGTGTTGGTCCCTGAACGAGTAGTGAATGGGATTAAAGTCTAGAGGGGAGGGGTGAATAGACTTTAAAACTTTAAGTCTGCTGGTCCAGATGACTATAGTGATCTGATGAAGAGATTTATATGCGGAAGTGAGTAGGCCTGTTTATTTAGACTCGTTCAACTGTTCTTTTGAAATAGCCAATTTGTTTACTTAGAGAAATACTCAGTTGTTGCTGGTTTGAAAGGTATGGCCTTGTTTTAAAGATATTTTGAAAACACAATATGCATTATGTAAGGATATGAATAAGCAATAAAGTAAAGTGCAGTAAGTAAATAACACCGGATTTATAGTGGTTCGGATATACGTTCCTACGTCCACTCTCACGTCCTAACGTGATGTTTAATCCCTTTAATTTACCAAAAATTACAAGGGCTTGTCCTTTATAGTCCCAAGGGTAGGACTTTGAGATCTGAACAGTCCTAACTACTGCGGTCTCCACAAGTGATTGGAAGCACTTGCACTTTTACAGGGGTTCAAAAACTTAACCTTGTGGTGGGGGTTTTGGGGTTTTTGAATGTATCCAACTGATGGTTCAAGCTTATAAAATGCTTAACCACTATGCCTAAATCAATAGATATACAATATGCGTAGGATTCAGGTTCTTTGGTTGGATGGGAAATAACTTAAGAGCTAGAAGATTGTTCTAGGAATTTCTGGGCTCTTAGAGAACTCTCAATAAAATGTTGCTTTCTGCTTGCTTGCTTGTTTAGCCTTTGTGAATTCTCTCGTTGTATTTCTGTATTTTGTTATTCCTCATCCTCTTGTATTTATAGGGAGTATTGCTGCAACTAGCTGTTGGAGTTGATTAGCCGTTGGGCAATCTTTCCATGTTTGGTTGATTCCTTGATTCCAGCTGCTTGATTGCTTCAATTCTAGGATCGTGTCAATCTTCTAATTATGGTAGGTCTCTGTTTGAAGTGCAAGATGACTTTGGAATCAGCTGAGTCCTTGACAAGCTTCTAGTCTTCTGATTAACTCGTCTGGCCTTATGTCTTCTGTCTTCTGATATCAGATGAGTATCACTCTTCTGATCTGGAAAGTACTTGAACTGTCTTAGGCCATCTTTAACTTGGACTCCATCAGCTAAGTAGGTATACAAGGACCTTACTTATCTGGTCTTCAAGGATCTTCTAGTCTTCATGTCTTCTGCTCTTCATATCTTGAGCTAGCGCATGTAAGCTCGGACTGTGCTGATTAGCTGAGATATATACAGCTGATCACACAAGACTAGTCTAAGCTGATCTATACAAGTGTCAGCTGATCCTATTACATATACAGTATTTATAAACTCTAAGTGTTTTGGCCATCAAAACTATTCTAACATCTGATGGGGCTTAGGGTGAATTTTATATCCCAACAATTTCCCCCTTTTTGATGAAGCCAAAACTATACTTGATAAATGCTCTTAGTGTATAAGATAAGAGTTTATAAATCTTCAAAAATGAAGTTTCTGATGAAGACAAAGAGAGTTTGTCTTGTAGGTAAAAAGAACTAATACTTGAATAACATATATGGAGTTTTACAGATTACAAGTGTTAGTATCTTTGAACTTCTAAAGTAGTCTTCATCAGGTCTTCAATTGTTCAGATGCGGAAAGCCAGGTACAGACGAGTGCGAACATCTTCCATGTGCTGCAAGTCTGTAACATTTTCTTCAGAGTAGATCTTCTCCAGAATTCGTTTGACTTCTATCATGTTTGTTCTTCCAGATTCCAGAGTAGGTGCTTCCCAGACAGGGTCTTCAGGAGTTAGGATTCTGTAGCCAATCTCTTTGGCTGTCTTGACTATTTCTGTCCAAAGCACTTGATCTTCAACTTCCATGAACTGAGAGAATTGGAGAAATTCTTCTTCATAGGTAGAGAGAGGTCCAAATTTTCTCACTATGTGATGTTGGATTTTCCATTTCTTCTTCAGAGGGTACCAAATATCTAGCTCATCTTGCAGAACCAACATATCTACATATGTGCTGTCAGTTACCAGAGCACTATCTTTCTTTTCTTTCTCTTTTAGTGCTTTCCTGAGTTTGGCCACTTTTCTCTCAAATTTGGCCTTGAGTGCCTTCGCATCTTTGAGCTTCTTCTGCTTAAGCTCTTGAGCTTCAAGCATCTTTCTCTTCTTCAGTTCTTGAGCCTCTTTTTCTTCTGCAGTAGGCTCTGCTGGAACAGATGCTTTCTCATCTGTCTTTGCTTTCTCATCTTCCTTTCTGTTCCTTGTTATTCTCTTTTCAGCAATTTATTCTACTGGTGCAGTGAGTTGCAGATTCTTGGTCGGGCCTTGGGTTTCTTCTTGAACAGCTTCTTTGCTTTGTCTGTTCTTGATTTTGCTTTTCATCAATAATTTGGTTGGTGAGACGAGTCCTCTGCTCCTAAACAACTTTCTCAACATATCTTGCCAGTTGTATGCCTAATCCTTTCTCAAAGTGCAAGTCTATTGCCTCTTTGACTTGAGAACATATGTCTGCCTTATAGTTAACAGACAAAGTAGAGGTGGAGGCAGTACCTTGTGTTTGTGGTGGTGGAATCTTGGAATAGACCGCCAATGCTTTGCCTCTTTCTTCAGCTGAAAGATAGTCTTCATTGAGAAAACTTGTGGAGGCATCAACCAGATGAGTAAGAATTCTTCTTCCTCTTTGATCTGGTTGTTCGAAGAAGTGTGTGAGCTCATCCTTTGGCATAAAGTGAGCTGGGATAATCAACACTTCATTTTCCTTTTCTTCTGTCTCTGCTGTTGTGGCTGAGTCATCTGCCAAGACTTCATTAGTCACTAGTAGATCTGCTGTGTTTTCTGGGACAGATGCGTTTTCAGAGGTGGGCTCAGAAGGGACTCCTAATATCCTCTTGCATACCCTAGTCAGGGCCTCTGTGGGTAGCAACTCAGTGAAGGAGTTGACTTGAGCAACCTCTTTCTGTTCCATTTCCCAGTCGAGGAAGTTAGCTCATCCTCCCATTCCTTCCATGACTTCAATTAGATCATCAACCTCATCCCTTCTGAGTTCAATCCAAGTACATATCCTTAGTACTTGCTCAAATTGGATTGAGTCCTCATCAACTTCAGGTACAGTAGACCTGAGCAAGTTGGCTATCCTCATTCTCATGATCTTCTCCCTAGTGCACATTGGATAGTGCACCATGCTGTACTGAGACTGAGGTTGAGGAGGGTCTGCTGTTGCCAGGTCTTCTGGTGCAGAAGAGATAGGGTGGTTAGGTGTTTGGGGTTTTGGGACAGATTCCTCTGCTGTGTGAGTATCAGCAGGGATTTGGGAAGTGATATCTGTGTGTTGAATAGGTGGCTGTGATTGTCCTTTTGTGGGTTCTGTATCAGCAGGGGTTTGAATTTTCTCGGCTGGTGTATTTGCTGTTTGGAGAGTAGAAGATGGTTGTGATCTCAGAGTTTGGTCCTCTGCTGGTTGGATATCAACAGGGTTTTGGGAAACAGTGTTCGAGGGTTCAGAAGGGTTGGCGGTATCAGTAGGATCAAAGGATGATATGGGAGCTATGCTCATGGGAGTAGGGAGCCTGGATTTCTTTGACTTCTTGGTGAAAGAAGAAGTATTCTTCTTTCTCTTCTGACCCTTAGACAATTTTGAAGGATTAATTGTGAGGGAGGGAGTAGAGATACCTGCCTTCTTCAAAGGAGAGGCTGATGGAGTGGCATCTGAATCTGATGGGGAAATGAGCCCTGATCTGATCAGATACCTTCTTTGGGCTAGGGTCTGATTGTCATCATCATCATCAGCAGTCTTCTGATGAACCTCCTCCTTGGAGTGCTCCTCCTCCTCTGCAGCAGAGTCCTGCACAGACTCTTCTTTCTCTTCAACTGCATCTTTTGAGGAAGTTTCAGCCAGTTTCTTCTTCTCCTCCTTCAACCTTTCTGCTTCAGCAATGGCTTCTTTCTTCAAGTAATACTTGGATGAGTGGAACTTCTTTGTCGGTCCCATCTTATACTTCTTTGGGAGAATCTCTGGGAGGATGATACTCAGCTTGTTGACAAAGCTGACTGTGGATGTCATTTTCCACTCCTTAGATTGCAAATCCAGAGAGACCTTCTTTGCTTCAAGAGCAATTCTATCCAAGAAGAGCTCTTGCCAATCTCCATCGATTTGATCCCAAATCGCAGCCATAACTCTAACTTTCAGAGTGGTAACTGCATCATGACTGAACGTATTGCCTAGCAGCATCTT
Organism: Galeopsis tetrahit; assembly: GCA_963675135.1. Classification (NCBI taxonomy): domain Eukaryota; kingdom Viridiplantae; phylum Streptophyta; class Magnoliopsida; order Lamiales; family Lamiaceae; genus Galeopsis; species Galeopsis tetrahit. Next base: position 41,281,175 of record OY776126.1, on the reverse strand, counting down.
ACCTGCTATGTCCATCAAAGTTTGGAACTTGAGATCAAGTTGGGACTTCTTAACTCCAGAGGCATTAATAGCCTTGATTCTTCCACCAGTAAACAATTCGATATACTCCTTTTCTCTTCCCATGATGTAGGTAGAGATGTTTACCTTCCCCCTTGGTAGACCAAATAGGTCCTTGAGAACTTCTCGAGTGATGCTGGCCTTGTGTCTACCCATTGAACTTTCAACATATGAACCTTTGGACACAGCATTCGAATAAAATGTCAGCACATCTTGCTCATAAACATTAGTAGGTGCTGCTTCCAGAAATTCACGAAGGTTTAGGTTGAGACATCGTAGAAGAATCTCCTTGTTCTCAGCAGTGTGTGTGCCCTTGAAAAATAGAGCATTCTCAGTGAATATTTTCCCTTCCTTCGACCATTTTGCTGCATCGAGAGTGCCGGTGATCTTGGTCTTCTCATCATAAATTTCAATGATCCCCATTCTGAGTGTTGGTAGATAGGTTTAGAAAACTTGGTAGAGATTTTCAGAACGAGAGCGATTGAGTGCGTTTTGAGTTTTGAGGGCGAAAGGGTTTGAGGAATGGCTTAAGGGTTGTTTATATACTCCAGCAAATCTCGAATTGTGTATTGATCCAACGGTAAAAAATGATTTTATAAGGAGTAACTCTCAAGAATTCCCTTCTTCGTGTTCAGCCAATTCCTTTAATTTTGCCGGCTAAACGTGCCATGTGTCGATTGATGATTCGTTGGCAAAATTGTAATTGAGTACTAATGACATCATTACCAAAAATAGCCGTTGTGACTAAATTTCAGTAATATTGATCATTCAAGGCCGTTTTCTATAAGTAATATACATTCCTTATATAGGCCGAATTCCTTAATTACATTCAGAAGTAAATCTAGAATGAATTACATGATCAAAAATAATCATTAGATTTTTGTTGAATAAGAGTGATCCGATCAGCAGGGTAAGTCATCTGATTGTCTTGAATAGTCTGCTGATTTCTCTTGAAAGCCTTCTGGTCAGCTGAGTTGGTCTTCTGATCAGCTGAGTATGGATTTTGAGTTTCTGAGTAAATCTTTTGTGAAAGTGTATCCAACCTGGTTTGATGGATCTTTCTCAAATTCCCCCTTAACCAAGTGGAACCAACTTAACCATATGAAGCTGGTCAGCCTAGATGAAATTCCACTGGCTCAGGTTGCCCTCACCATCAGATGGTTCCTTACCATCAAATGGGTTGTAGCATCAAATGTGTCCTTGTTGAATTTCTTCGCCTCATCTTCCTCTATTGTAGGAGGGAGAAGATTGGAAGGTGCTTCAATGAAGTGTGAAGAGAAAGGTAGAGATTGGTCTTCTTGATTTCCTTTGACGAAGTATCCTTTGGCAACAAGCTCTCCATGTAGAACTTCCCCCTAGAGAAGAAGCTCTGCTTGTTAGCTACTCTGTCCTTTGCATCTCTCCTTTCTTTTCTTTTCAACAGGAACTTCTCTCCTTTCTTTCCTTTTCAGAGCATACATATGTTGAATGAGCCAAGTATGCTTGTCTGCATCATCTCCATCTGCTGGACAGATCTTCATCTCCTTCACCCAAGACTTTGGTTGAGGGATGATATCCATGCCATCTTTCTTTCGATTTTCTCCATACCTGAAACAAAACTAAGAGTTAGTGATTTTGTGTTGTTTCAGTGATTCTCATAAATGCCTCCTTTTATAGAGGTAGGGATGAGAAAGATGATAAAAATAGTGAGTTGATAGGTCTGAATTTCTGAAAAGGTTACTTCTTAAGATCAACAATGAGATTCTTGATCTAAGGGTTCACATTTAAAGATATTCAGGCTTTATCTTATGGAATGCAGAAATTATAAATTTAAACATGAGTTATTTGAAGTCCGTACTCAAACTGCATACTGTTGAGTCGGTGGAGGTGGTGAATTAATCCAACCAAGTATAACTCAACAGTATATTGTATGTATGTATAGTAATAAAGTATTTTATGAAGAATAGTTTATTATTATGCATGTACATACATTGTTTTGAGTACATTCTTCAACTAACTTTGTTCCATTTTTTTCTGGAGATAAATATATGTTATGAAATGCAGATTATAGAGTGTTTTATCAAGGATTCTTAAGGTATCATGGATTCCCCCTTGATTGAATAACTCTAAGTTTTCCCTCAGTTTTATTTGTCTTCATTGGGAATGTACTTACCTGAAGATGAGGGTGTCCCTCATCTGTTTTTCTCCTGGTCTGCTGCAGTTGTATCAGCTGGGGTCTTCTCAGCTGATCTTTGATTCTTCATATACTTGGAGCAAGAAGTCCTGGGCTGTAGCATAGGTTCTTGAATCTTTCTTCAGCTAAGGGCTTAGTCAAGATATCTGCTCTTTGGATATCTGTGTGAATTTTCTCCATCTTGATATCCTTCTTTTCAAGATGATCTCTTATGAAATGGTGTTGAATGTCGACATGCTTGCATCTTGTGTGAAGGACTGGATTTTGAGTGATGGCAATGGCACTGCTGCTATCACAGTAGATAGGGACTTCTCTTGCTTCTACATTGTAGTCTTTTAGTTGTTGGACCAGCCAGAGTAGCTGACTATAACAACTTCCAGCTGCCATATATTCTGCTTCAGTGGTGGAGGTTGCAACAGAGGTTTGCTTCTTTGAGAACCATGAAATCAGCTTGTTGCCTAAAAATTGACAGGTTCCAGATGTGGACTTCCTATCTATTCTGCATCCACCATAGTCTGAGTCAGAGTATCCACTCAATTCTAGATTGTCATCAGCAGGGTACCATAGTCCTAAGTTGACTGTTCCTTTTAGGTACTTGAGAATCTTCCTTGCTGCTTCTAGATGACTTTGTTTTGGGTTTGCTTGGAACCTAGCACATACTCCTACAGCAAAAGTTATGTTAGGTCTGCTGGCTGTAAGGTATAGGAGAGATCCAATAAGTTCTCTATACTCAGCTTGATCAACTGCTTTTCCAGACTCATCTGGTTCCATTTTGAATGAAGTCATCATTGGAATTCGAGCAGTCTTGCTTTGTTGAGCTTTGAATCTTTCTAATAGGCTTTTGGTATATTTGGATTGATTGATGAAGATCCCTTATGGACTTTGCTTGACTTGAAGTCCTAGGAAGTAGTTCATCTCACCCATCACACTCATTTCGAATTTTCCTTGCATTAGTTCAGAGAACTTCGTGCACATCTCTTGATTGGGTGATCCAAATATAATATCATCTACATATATTTGCACCATTAGAATATCATCTCCTTCTTGTATTCTGAAAAGTGTTCTGTCGACCTTGCCTTTGGTATATCCATTGTCAAGAAGGAATTGTGACAATATGTCATACCAAGCTCTAGGGGCTTGCTTCAGGCCATAGAGAGCCTTCTTCATACGATATACTTGATCTCCTTTTTCAAAGCCTGGGGGCTGCTCTACGTACACTTCTTCTACCAGAATACCATTTAGGAATGCGCTTTTTACATCCATTTGATATACCTTGAAGCCCATATATGATGCATAAGCTAGAAATAGTCGAATAGCTTCTAGTCTGGCTACTGGGGCAAAGGTTTCATCATAATCAATCCCTTCAGATTGTGAGTAGCCTTTTGCAACTAGCCTTGCTTTATTTCTAGTTATCACATCATTTTCGTCCTTCTTATTCTTGAATACCCACTTTGTTCCTACTACATTGTGGTTTTCAGGACGATCTACCAATTCCCATACTTTATTTCGTTCGAATTGGTTTAATTCTTCTTGCATAACAGTGATCCAATTGCTGTCTGTCATTGCTTCTTCTATGTCAGCTGGTTCAATGTTGGACAGAAAGGCACACCAGCAGAACATAGAGGACTGGGGGTTCTGATTCAGTTGTCTTCTGGTCTTGACACCTGAGTTTGCTCCTCCTAAGATGAGGTTTGATGGATGGTTGTTTCTCCATGTATTCCTCACAGGTGTATTTCCACTAGATGAATTAGGATTCTCATCTGATCTAGCGTTATCAGGAGGGTTGACTTGATTTGGTCGATCATCATCTATATCTTGTGTGTCAAAGAGATCATTCCCCCTTGCATTTGGAATTGGTGCATCTCGATTTAGGTCGACTTGCTCAGCTTGGGTTTGAGACCTAGTGACAGGTCTATGAGGTTTATCTTCCTCTGGATCTTCAGAGAAGGGTTCATTGACTTCAATAAACTCTTCTAATGTAGACTTGATCAGTAGCCTCCTCATGTTTTCTGCAGCTGAGTCTGTGTCTACTGCATTCTTTTTACAAGATTCATCAAATACAACATGAGGTGTTTCTTCCACAAGAAGGGTTCGTTTGTTGAATACTCTAAATGCTTTGCTAGTAGAGGAATATCCCAAGAATATCCCTTCATCTGCTTTGGCATCGAAAGCATTCAACTTACACTTCCCATTATTGTGAATGAAACACTTACAACCAAATATATGAAAGTAAGATACTCTAGGTTTCCTACCTTTCCGCAGTTCATATGGAGTTTTCTCATGAATTTTGTGAATACCTGACCTATTTTGGGTGTGACAGGCTATATTGATTGCTTCTACCCATAGTTTCTTAGGAGTTGAGAATTCAGCAATGAGTGTTCTTGCAGCTTCTTTAAGTGTTCTGACTCTTCTTTCAGCTACACCATTCTGTTGTGGTGTTCTTGCTGCACTTGTCTCATGTTGAATACCATTAGAAGTACAATAGGCAATAATATAAGAGTTAATGAATTCAGTGTCTTTGTCACTTCTGATTTTCACAATAGGTTCTCCTTTTTCTACTTGGATCCTCTTCAATAGTTCAGGAAGCTTCTGCTGAGTCTCACTTTTCTTGTATAGAAAGATAACCCAAGTAAACTTGGAGTAGTCATCTACTACAATAAGAGTGTACTTCCTTCCTGTTAGTGTTGTTGGAGTGATTGGTCCAAAGAGATCCATATGAAGTAGTTCTAGAACTCTGCTGGTTGATGCTGTCTTCTTGGTCTTGAAGGAGACCTTTGTCTGCTTTCCTTGTTGACATGCATCACATACCTAATCTTTACAGTAGAGTTCATTAGGCAGCCCATCAACTAAGGATTCCCTTGCTAGCTTGTTTAAAGTCTTAAAGTTCAAGTGACTAAGACGTTTGTGCCATAGCCAGCTGATATCTTTAGAGCTTTTCACAAGCAGACATGTATCCTTAGGACAGTTGTTCCAATTTGCAAGATACATACTACCTTTTCTAGATCCTGTTAGAAGGGTTTGTTTTGTACGTTTATCACTTATGATACACTCATCTTTAGAGAATTTTATAGAGTAACCAGTGTCACAAAAGTGAGAGACTGATAATAAATTGAATTTCAAACCTTCTACATATGATACATCATGTACCTCAATGTCACCATTTTTCAGGGTGCCATATCCTTTTGTGTTACCGTGTGCGTTATCACCAAAGAAGACTTTTGGGCCTTTCTTTTCTGTATAATTGGTCAGCAGGGTTTTGGTTCCAGTCATATGAGTTAAGCATCCGCTATCTATATACCAGGTTTCTCCTGCTTGACCTCCTTTTCTGTATAGGTCCCTTCTTTCCTGCAAGAAAAGGTAAGTTTTAGGTACCCATTTTGTCTTGGGTCCTTGGGTGTTAGTAGTGCCCTTGGGGACCCACATATACATTGGTCGTTTGAATAACCTTGAGCATTTGAGTTGTTTCCCTTGGGCATCACAGAACCAAATCTTGTCAGTTGACACCTTAGGCTGGTTTGATTTGATGGTTGTGTCAGCTAGGTAACTGTCAGATGATTTCCTCTTATAGGAGTGAATGTGGATTATCTTCTGGCTAGTTACATTCGGCCTGGGTGCATTAGCTGAACGATGCACACGATTATATGGACCATACTCCTCTGTTCTCACAATATCATAAGAGATAGGAGTTGCAAAGAGAACAGATTTGTGTGAAGGAGACTTCTTCTTCTTGGTTGGAGCAGCATACAGCTGAGACTGTCTCAGACGAGATGGTCTAGGCTGTTTGTTGTTCTTCTATACATGCTTAGGGTTACTATGTCTTTTACCATTTCTGGTATTGGAGTAGTTGTCCTTAGCTGGTACAGATGCCTTTTGATCCATGATGGGTTCATTGTGTTTAGAACACTCACCAGTTTCATGTGATCGAGTAGCACACTTGTTAGGTGTACTGCCCTCAGCTGGAGAAGTTGTTGATGGGTTAAGTTCGAAGCCAAAACCCATCTTGTTGCCATTTGATCGATAATATTCAGAGATGTTTTCAATTGTAGCAGATGCTTTATTGAACTCTGATATTTTTTTATCAAGGCTTTCCTTCTCCTTTTCTAAGAGCTCTTTTGCTTGGAAAAGATCATCGAACTTAGACTGAAGTGAACGAAATTCTTTAGTTTCTAAGGCTTGAGTTTTTAACATCCCTTCATACAACTGAGTTATTGTGGTGTTTTCTTCTTTAAGAAGTTCCACTTCTTTGGTCAATCTTTCATTCATTGTTACTAACTCAGGGGTGTTATTAAACTTAGCCTTTTTCAACCTTGCAATTTCTTTCCTTAATCTTTGTTCTCCTCTTCCACTTCTATGAAAGCTCTTGTTGCAATATCAAGATCACCTTTTACTTCCTCCAGGGATTGGTAATAGGTGTTCTCGAAATCGCCTACAGATGAGTTTACCTCATCTGTGTGTGAAGAAGTAGGTAATTGACAAGTTGATGTATAAGAATTTACCTCGTTTTCACCTATGGCCATCATAGCTAAATCATCTGAAACATTTGAGAAGAGTTCACAGTCTGGTGATGAAGGAAGATCATCACTTTGATATTCAGATTCTTCAGTCACCATTGCTTGTCTGTTTGGATTCCTCGTGTCTCTTCTTGATTTTCTTTCTTCTTTGTCTCCTGGATTTAGGTCTGGACATTCATAGACATAATGTCCTGGTTTATTACAGTTGAAACATGATCCAGACTTCTGATTTAGAGTGCTTCTTCTTGGAGGGGTGGTATCTCTTCTTCTAGAACTTCGATTGTCAGATGACTCCATATCCTTCCTAGGATACCTTTCTGGTGTTCTTTCTCTTGATTCTCTAGAGGATGATCCAGCTCTTCTATCCTTGTAATTCTTGTAGAATTTTCTATATTTGCCGTTTAAGGTGTTCATCCTTTCAAATCTCTTGATCATGAGAGCCATTTGCTCTTTTAGGCTCATATCTGATCCTTCAAGGTCATCTGTATTCAGAGGAGTCTTGCCAGATGAGGTGCTTGCAGCTTTTGTATTTGCTGCCTTGAAAGCTACAGTCTTGGAGGTAGATGGGGTTGTTGTTGGCTCTTCATTGTCTGAATTTTCTTCTCTTTCAAGATCATACTCATGGGCTTTGAGGTTTTGGAACAGAGTTTGAGCAGACCATTTCTTGATATCTTGAGTGTCCTTGATAATGGTCTTCTTGAGTTTCCATTTCTTGGTCAGAGAGTCCAAGATCTTCAGATTTTTCTCTCTATTTGTATATTTCTTTCCTAGAGATTCTATCTCATTGATAATCTTGGTAAATCTATTGTCCAACTGGTCAATAGACTCTTCTGGTTGCATCTTGAAGTGTTCAAACTTCTTGACAGCTGTTGATAGCTTGCTCTCTTTAATCAGCTCCTTATTTCACAAAGAGGTGCCAAGGCATCCCACATTTCTTTAGCTGTCTCACAGTTGAGTACTTTTGCAATATACTCATTAGGAAGAGTTTGCATGATGTAATCTTGAGTAATGCTGTCAAGATTTGACTGCTTCATCTCTTCGGGGGTGAGGTCTTTCATAGGCTTGGGGGCAAGTTCTCCAACTGGGATTTCTGGATCACCATTTGTAGTGTTGACCGCCATGATTGTGATTGGACCTTCTGTGATTACTGACCACATCTTGTAGTGAACTTGGGTGAGATTCTTCCTCATCCTTATCTTCCAATAATTGTAGTCTTCCACTGAAAACTTAGGCAACTTACGCATGTTAGCACTCATGTTGTATGAGTTTTCAAAAACAAGTTTTTCAAAAGATGGATTTGTTCAAGGGGACTACAGAAAGACTCCCTCAAGTCTTCTGATAATCTAGAGAGGAGTAGTCCGTTAGAACCACTGCTCTGATACCACTTGTTGGTCCCTGAACGAGTAGTGAATGGGATTAAAGTCTAGAGGGGAGGGGTGAATAGACTTTAAACTTTTTCAATTAAAGAGTTGGGAACCTCTTCCGATTTCTATGTCAGCTGGAATACAAGTCTGCTGGTCCAGATGACTATAGTGATCTGATGAAGAGATTTATATGCGGAAGTGAGTAGGCCTGTTTATTTAGACTCGTTCAACTGTTCTTTTGAAATAGCCAATTTGTTTACTTAGAGAAATACTCAGATGTTGCTGGTTTGAAAGGTATGGACTTGTTTTAAAGATATTTTGAAAACACAATATGCACTATGTAAGGATATGAATAAGCAATAAAGTAAAGTGCAGTAAGTAAATAACACCGGATTTATAGTGGTTCGGATATACGTTCCTACGTCCACTCTCACGTCCTAACGTGATGTTTAATCCCTTTAATTTACCAAAAATTACAAGGGCTTGTCCTTTATAGTCCCAAGGGTAGGACTTTGAGATCTGAACAGTCCTAACTACTGCAGTCTCCACAAGTGATTGGAAGCACTTGCACTTTTACAGGGGTTCAAAAACTTAACCTTGTGGTGGGGGTTTTGGGGTTTTTGAATGTATCCAACTGATGGTTCAAGCTTATAAAATGCTTAACCACTATGCCTAAATCAATAGATATATAATATGCGTAGGATTCAGGTTCTTTGGTTGGATGGGAAATAACTTAAGAGCTAGAAGATTGTTCTAGGAATTTCTGGGCTCTTGGAGAACTCTCAATAAAATGTTGCTTTCTGCTTGCTTGCTTGTTTAGCCTTTGTGAATTCTCTCGTTGTATTTCTGTATTTTGTTATTCCTCATCCTCTTGTATTTATAGGGAGGATTGCTGCAACTAGCTGTTGGAGTTGACTAGCCGTTGGGCAATCTTTTCATGTTTGGTTGATTCCTTGATTCCAACTGCTTGATTGCTTCAATTCTGGGATCGTGTCAATCTTCTAATTATGGTAGGTCTCTGTTTGAAGTGCAAGATGACTTTGGAATCGGCCGAGTCCTTGACAAGCTTCTAGTCTTCTGGTCTTCACTTCTAGTCTTCTGATTAACTCGTCTGGCCTTATGTCTTCTGTCTTCTGATATCAGATGAGTATCACTCTTCTGATCTGGAAAGTACTTGAACTGTCTTAGGCCATCTTTAACTTGGACTCCATCAGCTAAGTAGGTATACAAGGACCTTACTTATCTGGTCTTCAAGGATCTTCTAGTCTTCATGTCTTCTGCTCTTCATATCTTGAGCTAGCGCATGTAAGCTCGGACTGTGCTGATCAGCTGAGATATATACAGCTGATCACACAAGACTAGTCTAAGCTGGTCTATACAAGTGTCAGCTGATCCTATTACATATATTTATAAACTCTTAGTGTTTTTGCCATCAAAACTATTCTAACATCTGATGGGGCTTAGGGTGAATTTTATATCCCAACAAGTGGCATGATAAAATGATAAAGATGGACGTTCAAGATCAAAGAAAGATGAAAAAGTATGCAAATAGAGATAGTACTGAGATGTAGTGGATAAAATGGGCTGCCACAGTCTAATTCTGTTAAGCACACAGTCTGGTTTCTGCAAAACATCTTTCTGTTATTTCTTGGCATTTTATGATAGCAAATAGTAGGGTGACATGTGTATCGGCTGGCCATTACAGCCTATTCAGATTCTGATTTCGCCGGTGATCTTTCGGAATGTAAGTCTACTTCGGCATACATCATATTTCTTGGTCATACCCCTATTCCTTGGCGATCACGGAAGCAGCGCGGCGTTGTTCGATCCTCAACTGAAGTTGAATATCGCGCATTGGCTACTGCAGCATCCGAGGTCTGTTGGTTGCAGCACCTTTTGCATGACCTTCAAGTACCGCTTGTATCTCCTCCTCGTCTACTTTGTGACAACATGGGTGCCACCCGTCTTGCTCTCAATCCAGTTCAACACTCGCGTCTAAAACACATCGTTGTTGATCTTCATTTTGTTCGAGATTTAGTATTAAAGGGAGTTTTTTCTATTGCGTATGTTAATACACTGGACCAGCTGGCGGACTTACTCACAAAACCTCTTGCACGATCGGTTTCAATCACTCAGGTCCAAAATCTCTGTGGCAGACGGCACGTCAATTTCGCGGGGGCGTATTAGTAAAACTTATCAAGATAGTTCTAGATAAGTCTTTACTAATCTTATCACATAATTGTAGGATTATTGTTACATTCAAATTAAAATATTGTTGTATCTTTCGCTATCGTCTCCACAGAAACATTGTATTTATATTTCAATGTATCAGCAAATATTTTCAATGAAATACAATTCCTAATTTCTATAACGAATACTATTTAAAATATAAATTGATACTCCCTCCGTCCTAATTTAGATTGTGCATTTGTAAAAAATGAATGTTCCAATTTAGATTGTGCATTTTCTCATTTGATAATATAGAACTTTTTCACTTTAAACTATACCCTTCAAACATTTCAAAATTACATGACATTACTTTATCACTCTACTTTATTATTCACAATATTTTATTGGTAAAGTCTAGTATGCACTCGAGTGCATGTTGTGCACCCTAGTCCATGTTGCACTTTTCAGTTTACAGACTTACACTTTTTGGTAAATGGTGTTGCACTTTTCAATTATTACTAAAAATATTATTATACAGTTTAATAATTGAAAAGTGCAACACCATTTATCAAAAAGTGTAAGTCAGTAAACTGAAAAGTGCAACATGAACTAGGGTGCACAACATGCACTCGAGTCAATAGCAGACCAACCCTATTTTATTATTTACTTTATTACTTAAAATATTTTCATACCCTCTATTTTATCCGCTTACATACTAATAAACAACTTACACATTAAACTACGCGTAAACAGTAAATGGTCAATCTAAATTGGGACGGATGGAGTATTATTATTTATGAACTAGTAATAAATTTTATTAATTTTTTTTTCCTATGAACCTGTAAAATAAGTTAGAATTGCACTTGCTCGTTCCAACTGTTGCAATTTTTTTTAACTCTTATATTTCTGAACCATAAAATTGATATTTTTTTTTTTTTTAAAGAATATACTCCAATTCGAACATGACTAAGAAATATTGAAACAATGCATATCAAACCATAAATTAAACATAACAAAGCATAAACATTCATAAAAAGTCGATGAGATGAAATTATTTCATCAATATTATATTATATCAATTTCCGTAACAACGGAATAATATCGTTACATCTCATTTCTTGAAATATGTGTGGATTCTACTAAATGATAGATTCAATTGAACTTTAATTGGACCACCAAAATTAAAGGTTCCATATAACTACCAAAAATCAAATATTAATTAACAAAATCGCATAGAGCCGTCTCCCTTAGATTTGGGGAACACGAGATTTTCAAATGCATGCAAAAATTAAATAGAACTAATTAATAAACCTTTAATTAGGTAATAATTTTAAAAAAAAAACACTCTCACGTCTCTCAATATATATATATATATATATTAATATATATATATAGTGCTTGCACTGTGCGTAACAAAATATATGGTAAAAATGGCAGCGAGTATTACAAAGTTATTTATTATTCCATTTTTATGCCTAATTACTTTGATTCTTACAACAATATTAGTTGAGTGTCAAGTGCAGCAATTAGTTCCTTGTATGTTCGTTTTTGGGGATTCTCTTTTTGATAATGGAAATAACAATAATCTTATTACAAGGGCCAAAGTCAATTATTTCCCTTATGGAATTGACTTTCCCGGCGGTATTGCCACCGGCAGATTCAGCAATGGCAAAAATTCACCTGACTTTCTTGGTCCGATCCTTTTTCTTTTTATACCTTTTTCTTTATAGGAGTACCATTTTCTTTTTAATAAAATTTATGTGCAATATTGCACGTGCAATATCCTTCTGTTTAGTGAAGGGGCAGAAAAAATTACGGGTACAAGACAAACATAAAAATTCCCTCTGTATGTTACACATTTATCCTTATAATAACACAGATCTGGGAGTGAGTTTTTTTATTTATCTTGCGCAAATTTTTTGGACAGACCTATTTGACTCGCTTTCAATTCGGTTCAATCTACAATTTTTTCTGCCACTTTCTTAATTCATGTTAATATTGCATGTACAATATTACATCAATTATTATTTTTGTTTTATATATAAGTTTAGGATATTGTAAGAAATTGTATATATATATATATATATATATATATATTATGTACATATAAATATGAATGGAGCACTAATGAAGCGTTGATCCGTGCAGCCGAGTTCTTGGGCTTTGACAAATTCATTCCACCATTTGCAACTGCAAATGCTACGGATTTTTTCAAAGGTGTAAATTATGCATCGGGAGCCGCAGGAATTCTTGATGATACTGGTAGAAATCAGGTAAATTAATTCACTAAATAGTGCACTTCATTTACTAAATACCTATACTTTCTTTGTCATGGTAGAAATCAGGTAAATTAATTCACTAAATAGTGCACTTCATTTACTAAATATCGATACTTTCTTTGTCCGTCTATACATTTTTTATTTTAATTTGTTCGTTTATAAATTTTATACAATTTTTTGTAAATATTTTCTAAGCTTTTATCTTTACATTTCACTTTATTTATATATATATATACATATATATTTTATCTCTCAATCATATCACTTGTACTATATTATACTATAGATAGACGACTGAGAAAGTATTTTAGAAAGTGCATCAATGAAGAAAACAAGTTCGAATATTTGAATGGTCTTGTAAAAGAGTGTAAAAAAAGTTTTAACCTTTTTTTTAAATCCGTCTATTATTCATAATCAAGTGAATTCATAACTTTTTTTTTTTTTTTTGTAAAATTATAAAACAGTTGTGTGAATAACTATACCGGATCGAGTCTGACGGGCCAAATGGGCCCAATTCCACCCACTTCCGGGTCATATGCTACCACTTCTGATGGGCTAAATAAGTCCGATTTTTTCCGTCTAAGATTTCTTTAGCCCAATTCAACTTATTCTTCGAGCCATTAGATCTAGTCATTTTGCTGACTCTAATAATTTATTACTATACTCCATTTATTTATTATGCTACTTTTACCAACATTAATTTTAATAAATATTGATTAATTTACTTATTAAATTTTTTTAAAAACCGTAGTACAATTAGTACAATTTTTCAATAGAAAAAATATTACCTTATAAGGTAAAATGTATATCATTTTTTTAATTTTTTACTTAAAATGATATTACATACTGTACATTTTTTAAAAATGATACAATTTACATTTTTTTAAATCAAAAAAGTGATACTGAACACACAATGATAACTTAGACTAGTATTATTTAATAATGTTTAGTCATAACTATTATCTATCTCAATGATAATTTTACTTGCATATAGCAAGAATAACTTATAGTTTATTTTTCTTGCCTGTTTGACATGGTTTTAATATAAAATCAGATGGTGAATTTTTTATAGAATTCAATACCTACATATAATATTTGTACATGTTAAAGTGTACGAGTAATTTATATAGATGATGGACACTATCGGGTTCCGTATGGTTACTATGTGTGTGAGATAGTACATTTTTTTTAAAGAAGTATAAAGTGGGATTATTTTTTGTTCTGGGGTATTTCTCATATATTGACTTTCACATTGATTATTCATTTTATAGTTAACAATACATTGTAAGAAAATGACAATGATTTACATTTATATGAATAGGGTGAACGAATAAGCATGAACATGCAGCTGAGGAATCATGGAACCGTAGTTTCTGAAATCACGCGTAGACTTGGAAGTGCGACTCTTGCAAAGGAGCATCTAAAAACGTGCTTATACATCACTCATATGGGAGTTAACGATTACCTCAACAACTACTTGTTGCCCCAATATTTCGAATCGAGTAGTTTGTACACACCACAACAATATGCAGTTCTTCTCCTCAAACATTACTCTCAACAACTTAAGGTTAGTATTCTTTTTTTACGTACTTCGAAATTGTTCTTCATTTATAATATTATATGTACAGTGGATTGTTAGGTTAGTGAGAAATAGAAAAGAAGAAAAAAATAGAGAGAAATAGAAAAGAAAAAAATGTAGAAAATTAAAGTAGTAAATTTTGCTAAAATATAAAATGAGTAACTTTCGATAGGACTATCAAAATAATAAAATTGGTAACTTTTAAAGAGACAAAAGGAGTATAAGACAATATTTTATATAAAAATAAATTTTATCATATTTGCATTTTATGTGTATATATTTTAATTTCATTGAATGGTATAGTTTGATAGTATTCGTTATTTTACTATATAATATTGGTTGCGAAACCGTCGTACAATAAAATTAGTTTACATAATATAAATGCATATATTTGTACGCGCTAAATATATTATTCAATATTGTCATTTTATATATACATGCTTTAAATTAATATATAGTCTCTCTGTCCACTAAAATTATATTTACTTTCTCTATTTGTCTATCCATCCTATGTTCATTTCTTTTTAACAACTCAAGAACACCTTCACTTTATCTATATATTTGTAAGAATACTCCTTTATTAAATCCTTTTACATTTAATTAGATAAGCTAGGATATTATAAGAAGTTAATTTGCGTGTAATTTTAATTTCCAATATAATTTATATATATATGCATCATAAATTTTTAACAAATTTATAATGAAATTAATTAATTTATCATTTTAACATTATAATTAAAAAAAGGTGGATTAGTAACAAAAAAAAATGGCATATATTTTTAAAAAACGACTACATGACGCCACATGTCCAAATTAACCACGTTGGATGTTAGTGCGTGTCTGGAAGTTAGTTCGATTTCATTGTTCCACTTTTCATATTTCACTTAATGTTCAACTTTTCGTATTTTACTTATTGTTCCATCCTACTGAAATTCCGATAATTAGCACCCCCAAAACTAACTATATAGATTCATAATTATGACAAAAGTTACACGTTTTGTTTTCAGACATTGTACAATTTTGGAGCAAGAAAAATAGGTGTTTTTGGGCCAGGTTCAGCAGGTTGTCTACCAGCAATTATGTCCAACAATGGACCTTCTTGCAGTAATGGCATAAACGAGATGATAGAGTTGTACAATAACATGTTGAAGCCACTTGTAGAAACCCTAAACACCAATCTCACCAATGCCAGATTTATCTACCTTAATCTTACCAGCATGGCATCCTTTCCACACGCTTCTCTCGTAGGTAAGTCGCTTTTATTTTCGGATCATGCATGTCGTCTCCAACGTCAATCTGTTTCACTCTAGTCTTACGAAGTGTTTCAAACTCTACAAAACAAGTCAGAATCCTCACAATTTAAAGAAGTGGCTGCTCATACAAATTTCAAATTGAAACACACCCTAGCTAGCTAACTTTCGTAGTCCGCTTCTTTAAAGAATGTTTGATGATTATATATATTGGATACATTTCTACTCTAAAATTGTAAAAGAAAAGAAAAAAAGACCGTAAAAGATAAGTGACCCTGGAAACAACAAGTCATGAGTTCAGCACTGACATAAAATTACCAAAAGGAGTTCAAAAGTTACTCCCACAAATAATCAAACTCAAATAGAATAGGAAAAAATAATACCACTAAATAGACTTAAGAATATACTAGACAAAACAATTCATTTGATATCTAGTTGAGTCTAGGACTCGATCACAAACTAGTCTGACAACACCGATTCAATTATTTTCTACATATATGTCGATACTCGATCTCTCAAGACTGAGTTCCTACAAATATCTTAAACATAGGATATTAAAATTGAGAAAATTATTATAAAGTTTGTGACATATATATTTTGTTATTTCAGGAATTAGAAATGTTAATGGGCCATGTTGTATATCAACATCACACTTGACAGGATTATGTGATGCAGATAGGTTACCATGTTCCAATAGAAGAGAGTATGAATATTGGGATAAATATCATCCGACAGAATATGGAAGTTTCTTATTGGCTCAAAGAGCATACATTTCTATATTACCTTCTGATGCTTATCCTTATGATATCTTTCATCTTGTTCGATAAATTTAATTGGTACGTACGGTTTTTACTACCAATTCATTAATATATATACTCCATGTAATTATGTCTAAGGAATTGAAGTAAAAGATATTTGGTAGGATTTTTTCTTACCAATTCAATAATATACATATATGTTCAACGAATTGAAGAGCAAGATATTTGGTAGGAATTTTTTATTACCCATTCTTTAATATATATGTCCATATATGAAATTGAAGGGCATGATATGATAACAATTGAAAGAATGCATGTAAAAAAATCAGAGAATGTTGCATGATTAAATATTGTAACATTCACAAAACAACTAAAGACTAAACACAATTTGTAATTGCATAAACTTTTCACAAACTAAATTAGGTGAAAAATAACTTAAAGGGGAAAATTTTACTATAACAGCGTTAATCGAATACAATGATCCGTAAGAAAATAATTCAAACAAATTTAAATTCTCTCTCAAACAATAAATAAGAAATGAAGGATGGATGTTGTCGCATTTCTAGTAATGTAGTCTTATTTGCATGCTAGTAGATGGATGGATGGTCTTTGCCATCTGAATAGGCCTGTCATTTGGAAAAAAATATATATATTAAAAAAAAATTAAAGTCATAAGTCTACATGTGACCGTCATAAAAGAAGGACCAGTTGTGACCATGATACCAAACACTGCTTCCTTGGACCCGTCAAAAGCTATTGGCGTACTCGTTCCAAAACCAAGGTCAGAACTCACTTCGGAAGAAATGAGACAGAACAATCTGGACAGTTTGGCCAAGAACTATATTTTACACACCCTTCCTAATGAGTATCTTGGGAAAGTGTTAAAATGTAAGACTGCCAAAGAGATGTGGGATCGACTTGCCGTGATTTGTGAAGGGACCACCCTGATCAAATAAAGTAAACTTTCCACAGCTGTTCAGAGGTTCGAATCATTTAAGATGAAGGCTGGTGAAAATATAGACCAGTTAGATACTCGTTTCACACGTGTTATGAATGATTTAGAAGTGCTTGGTAAATCATATACGAATCGTGAAATTAACTTGAGAATTCTTAAGAGTCTTGATGCTAGATGGAAGATGGTTAAGATGATCATCAAGAATACTCAGGACATTGATGAATGGACTGCTGAGACAATGTTCCAAACCCTTAAAGCGCATGAGTTCGATCTAGATGAGGATGATCTTATAGCCAGTAGTGTTAGGGAGAATGCTGTGTCGAAAAATGTTGCCTTTAAGTCTACTTCGTCTAAGAGCTCTAGAGTAGACAGGTCTAAGTCTAAGACTAAGTCTGCTAACATAAAAGACGAGTTAGATAAGTCTGATCTCAGTCTGAAAGATCAGATGAACCTTATGGTTAGGAAGTTCGACAGGCTGAACAAGCGCTATGGTAGATATAAGAAGTTCTACAAAGACTATAGAGGTTTTGGTAATAAGGACTTGTCTAAGACTAGACGAGACCGAAAGGAGAGACGAAGTCTCGAAAAGTAATAGACGAGAAATTGAGTCTGACGATAGGAAGATTAAGCGTTCTGATAGACGAGATGATAAAAAGTCTACTAATAAAAAGTTCTGATAGACGAGATGACGAGTCTGACGACAGTTAGAGACCGAAAGGATAACTCTCCTGATAAAAAGTCTACTAACGATCCACTTTGCTATAACTGTAAGAAACCAGGTCACTACATCTACGAATGTCCGGACCTGAGCACTGATGATCGTGAAGAACGTAAAGCAAGAAGGGAAAAAAATACAACCGGGGTAAGAAGGCAATGATGGCCAATAATGACTCTGAAATGGATTCAGACGAGTTACCATCGTCTTCGTCTAGTTACCCGTCTGGTCGTGAAGATGAAGAAGCATTCATAGTGAATGATGTCCTGTGCTATATGACTAAAATCGAGCAAGAGGTATCATCTGCAACTTCATTTCAATCGTGTGATGAATCTGAAACTGATGAAAGTGACACTGCCGATAGTGGTGTAGGGAGTAGTCTTCATCACTCTACTGGTGTGACTGTAGAAGACCTCCTACTCGCTAATAAGGCATTCATTGAAGTCAGGGACGAGAACATGATCTTAAAACAAGAAATCATTGATCTTAAGGAAGCTCAGTCTAAAGTAGATCCTAATATAACAGTCCTAAACGAACGCTTGACAGAAGAGTTGAGACAACTCAAAGACAAGTGTGCGTCAACAAACAAGTTATATCAAGACCTTCTCAAGACACATGCTACTAAGACAAATGAATTCAATGTTTTAAAAAGCAAGTGCAAAAAGCTTGAAGAACGCAATAAGTTCTTAGAGACTGAGGTCGTAAAACTGGACCTTAAACTTACTGACTTGGTTAAATCATCTATGATTAATAAAAAATTGTCAGATAGGTATAGGGCTCCAGATGACAAGACAGGGTTGGGTGCAGATACACCTGACTCGCCTACTCAGGTCATTAAGAACCCTACTGATGTTGGTTCAAGTTCTTTGACACATGATAAAGGCAAAAGACCAATTAAATATGATATTAGAACGACATCCGAAGGCACTGTACACAAGCACACTAGAGTTAACACTCCGATTACCAAAGGTGGTAAAAGGAATGATAAAAACAGACATGTTCCGTTTAGAACAAGTCGAAAGAGGACCACTAGTCGTGGACGACCAAACCAGGTCAGATACGAGGATTGGTATCCTGAAGAGACAAGTTCTAGACAAGTACAAACTAGATGGAAAGAGCCTAGACCTCCTTTTATAAAGCAGTCTCAGCTCTACTCGTCTAGGCCTAGGAATGTGGCTCCCAAATATCGTACTCAACCAGTCTTGTATCCTCCGCCTGTATCTTATGATATCAAAGGAGAGGAAAGACCTAAACATGTCTATCAACCGTATGGCCCAAATGCATACAAACCTTATTCGGACTATTAAAGGCCCATGCCTACTGTTGGTCCTGAAAGGAGTATATAACAAGTGTATGGGGGGGGGGGGGATACACTTGTATGCAATTCTTTTGCTAATTTGATCAAACCAGAGTTCAGCAAGGTTGTCTTGGACAACTCTGCTGAAGAAGATTAACTCTTCTAAGATAATCAAACTACTAAGTACTATTGAGTACTTAGTTGAATAACTATCTAGGGGAGTTATATGTGCGGAATAGTGGTTGGCCCTTTAAGTTTAGACTCCTTTAATTTCTGAAATCACTTAGTCAATGCAACACAGTTCAGTTTTCAGGGAACTTGTCCAAATAGGTTTTGCACAGTCTTTGAATGTTTATCCTTGAAAGATCAGTTTTGTGTGCAGTGTTGAATGTATGAAAGTACTTGTAAAGTAAATCAACACAAGAGTTTATAGTGGTTCAGAGACTCAAGCTCCTACATCCACTTTCCCTGATTTAACAGGATAATTCCTTCACTCTTGGAATTAACTTGTTTTATAGTGCCAAGGTGCACTTGATCAAGAACACCACTCCTTGGTGAATTGATCCCTAGGATGTCTAGAGTCCTAGTACCCTCTTCTCAACTCAGAACTGAACTGTTCTTCTCTCAACAGTCAGCTCCTACCACTTCTACTACTACAACCTTCTCACTTTCTCACTTGAAAGGGTTAAGGATTGAAGTGAGGTTCCAACTAATGAGATATCCTTTACAATGGAGATCAGTGTATAAGGATAGGATATCTCTCTAAGCTTGTGTATGAATATACAATGAGTTCAGCTTAGAAGAAGTGTATAAAGACTAAGATAGTCTCTTTGAAAGCTTAAGAGCACTTCTCAACTTGTAGGATAGTTGGATATTCTTGTCAAGGTTGAGGTTGGTGCTTTTGGATTGTGTTGAGGTTGGTGCTTTCAAATGGTCTTCACACTTCTGTATTTATAGACAAAATGGAGGATTTGCCCGTTGGAGAGGCAGCCCCAAATTGCTATAAATGTCTTCCTTGAGTTCTTCAAACTGGAAGACAGATTCTTGATAGTGACATGTCCTCATTTGGGTAATAAACGGCTTGTAAGACTTTGTCTTCATTCTGTAGCACTTTTCCCAATGTTTGACTTCTTGTTAGGACTTGGACATGGCTTCTGAAGGTTGTTCCAATGATAGGACAACATTCCTTATCATCTGGACAACTCTCCTTATCACTATCAGCAGTTTTGCCTTTCAGCAAGTTTGGCTTGCTCTTCTTCAGATGACTTGGCTCTTTCCCTTTATTTCACTCCAAGATTATCTTGGCATATTGCATTTCTTTAGGGTATGGTTGTCCTTAATTCTTCAGCATAGTTGACCTTCAACCTTTAGAGTATCTGTTCTTATTCAATCTTGCTGAGACAACTCTTCTGGACAACTCTTCTGAACAGCATATTTGGTCTTTTAGCATCAGAGCATTTTACACATAGAGTTGGCTTCTCTGGACAACTCTACTGATCAGATTTATTTGCCTTGTCCTTTTGATTTTATCAATCTTGCATGTGGACAACTTCTCTGGTCAATTCTCCTGATTAGAGTATCTTATTGGACTTGTCCTTTTGAGCTTTACAATCTTGTTCTTGCATAAGAACACCTTCCCTGGACAACTCTCCTGATCAGAGCATTTGGTTTTCCATAGAGTGTCCTTGCTCTTAAGTGATTGTTCCAGAATTTGAGCCTTGAGGGGACTTGATCTTGATTATCTTCAAAGCATAGGTTCCCCCTCAAATTGTGCATCTAATTGTCTAAGAGCTGCCTAACATTTCATCTTCTTATCTAGCCTATAATCTATATGTTCTAACATTTCTAGAACATATTTATCTTGACTTAGGCATGTCTCAGGGGGTTTTGGTATTAGATCAAAACATATCTCATTTTATTCCCAACACCTACTCAAGTAGAGGTCAAGTCGAAAGGCTATCTCAAACGAGTAGATCCAAGGACTGATGATAGGCCAGACAAGGACAACGGGGTCTTATTCTGTAACAAGCATGGTAGAAAGCTTAAGAGATCAAACTTGTTCAGGACTCCTATGTATATATGGATTCCTCTGAACTCGACTAACCCCCCAGGACCCCAATAGACAATGAGGGTACCTAAATTATGAAATATCATCATTTGCAGGGTCGACTCGACTTGTACAAGAAGGGTGGCTCAGTAGGAGAAACTTGGTACATAGACAGTGGTTGTTCGCACCACATGACTGGTACTAAGGCTCTTCTATCAAGCTACTGCGAGCAAGCAGGACCCAGGGTTATATTCGGTGATAGCTCTATGGCCATTACAAAAGACTTTGGCTATATCCGAAATGGAGATGTAGAGATACAAGACGTATCCTACGTAGAAGGCTTGAAATATAATCTATTATCTGTTTCACAGTTTTGTGATCGAGGTTACAAAGTGCAGTTTAAAAGCCAGAAGTGCGAAATCATAGATAAGAGGACTCATACTGTACTGCTCGTCGGCATAAGACAAGGCAGTGTATATATTGTGAATTGGAATAGTTGTCCGCGGGACACTTGCCTTCTTAGAAAAAATCCTAAAGAGATCAGTTGGCTTTGGCATAGACGCCTTTGTCACATGAACTTTAAGGTGATTAATAAGATTGCAAGAGACTACCTTGTTGAAGGTATACCTAACGAAATCTATTACAAGTCACATGTATGCGATGCCTGTCAGAAAGGTAAACAGGTAAAAGGTTCCTTTAAATCTATTCCAGCTCTCTCAACAAGTAGAGTTCTTGAACTTCTACATATGGACTTACATGGCCCAATTACTCCTCCAACCTTGAACGGTAGAAGGTACACACTTGTTGTGGTAGACAACTATTCTAAGTTCACTTGGGTAGTCTTTGTTGGGATATAAATTCACCCTAAGCCCCACTTGATGTTAGAATAGTTTTGATGGCCAAAACACTTAGAGTTTATAAATGTAATAGGATCAGCTGATTTGTATAGAACAACTTAGACTAGTCTTGTGTGATCAACTGTATTGATATCAGCTGATTAGCACAGTCCTGGCTTACATGCGCACCCTCAAGATGAGAAGAGTAGAAGACATGAAGACTAGAAGATCCTTGAAGGCCAGATAAGTTAAGGTGCTTGTATACCTACTTATCTGATGGAGTCCAAGTTGAAGATGGCCCTAATGCAGCACAAGTATTTACCAGATCAGAAGAGTTCTACTCGACTGATATCAGAAGACAGAAGCACAAGGCCAGACGAGTAGTCAGAAGACTAGTAGTGCAGATCAGAACACTAGGTGCTCGTCCAGGACTCGGCTGATTCCAAAGTCATCTTGCAATTCAAATGAAGACCTACCTTATTTAGAAGATTGACGTGATCCCAGGATTGGAGCAATCAAGCGGCTGGAATCAAGGAATCAAGCCAATATGGAAAGATTTCCCCAACGACTAGTCAACTCCAACGGCTAGTTGCAAGCAATCACCATTATAAATACAAGAGGATGAGAAATCACAAGTACGAAGTCACAACAAGAGAATTCAACAAGCTAAGCAAGCAATCAAGCAAAAAGCCATACTGTTTTAAGAGTTCTCCAAGAGCCAGAATCCATAAGAACATCCCTAGCTCTTAAGTGATTTCTATCCAACCCAAGAACCTGAATCGTATTCATATTGTAAATCCATTGATTTAGGCATAGTGGTTAAGCATATTATAAGCTTGAACCATTAGTTGGAAACATTCAAACATCTCAAACCCCCACCGAAAGGTTAAAGTTTTTGAACCCCTGCAAAGTGCAAGTGCTTACAATCACTTGTGGAGACCGTAGCAGTTAGGACTGCTCAGATCTCAAAGTCCTACCCTTGGGACTATAAAGGACAAGCCCTTGTAATTTTTGGTAAATTAAAGGGATTAAACATCACGTTAGGACGTGAGAGTGGACGTAGGATCGTATATCCGAAGCACTATAAACCTGGTGTTATTTATCTTTCTGCACTTTACATTATTGTCATTTCCATACATTTTATATATTGCATACTGTGATTTCAACTATCTTCAAATCAAGGCCATAACTTTCAAACCAGCATCAGCTGAGTATTTTCATTAAGTAAACAACTTGGCATTTTCAAAAGAAACTAAAGATCGAGTCTAAACAAGGCCTACCATAATTCCGCATATAATCTCTCCATTCAGATCACTATAGTCATCTGGACCAGCAGACTTGTAGTCCAGCTGACATAGAGATCAGAAGAGGTTCCCAACTCACTTGAAAAAGTTTTAAAGTCTATTCACCCCTCCCCTCTAGACTTTAATCCCATTCACTACTCGTTCAGGGACCAAAAAGTGGTATCAGAGCAGTGGTTCTAACGCACTACTGTCTCTAGATTATCAGAAGACTTGAGGGAGTCTTTCTGTAGTCCGCTTGAACAGATCTTTTTCTTTTGAAAAACTTGTTTCTGAAAACTCATACAACATGAGTGCTAATATGCGTAAGTTGCCTAAGTTTTCAGTGGAGGATTATGATTACTGGAAGATCAGGATGAGGAAGAATCTCACATCAGTCCACTACAAGATGTGGTCAGTAATCACAGAAGGCCCAATCACCATCATGACAGTCAACACTGCAAATGGTGATCCAGAAGTTCCAGTTGGAGAACTTGCCCCCAAGCCGATGAAGGACCTCACACCAGAAGAGATGAAGCAATCAAATCTTGACAGCATTGCTCAAGATTATATCATGCAAACTCTTCCAAATGAGTACATTGCAAAAGTAATCAATTGTGAGACAGCTAAAGATATGTGTGATGCTCTAGCACTTCTCTGTGAAGGAACTGAGCTGATCAAGGAAAGTAAGCTATCAACAGCTGTCAAGAAGTTTGAACACTTCAAGATGCAGTCAGAAGAGTCTATTGATCAGTTAGACAATAGATTTACCAAGATCATAAATGAGATTGAATCCCTAGGCAAGAAATATACGAATAGAGAGAAAAACTTGAAGATTTTAGACTCTCTAACCAAGAAATGGAGACTCAAAAAGACCATCATCAAAGATACTCAAGATATCAAGATATGGTCTACTCAAACTCTGTTTCAGAACCTCAAAGCTCATGAGTATGATCTTGAAAGAGAAGAAAACTCAGAAAATGATGAGCCTACTGCAACCCCATCTACCTCCAAGACTGTAGCTTTCAAGGCAGCAAATACAAAAGCTGCAAGCACCTCATCTGGCAAGACCTCACTGAAAACAGAAGACTTTGAAGGATCAGATATGAGTCTGAAAGAGCAAATGGCTCTTATGATCAAGAGATTCGAAAGGGTGAACACTCTCAACAACAAATATAGATAATTCTACAAGAATTATAAGAGAGGTGGTTCATCCTCTAGAGAATCTAGAGAAAGAACACCAGAAAGGTATCCTAGAAAGGATGTGGAGTCATCTGACAGCCGAGGCTCCAGAAGAAGAGATGCCACTCCTCCAAGGAAAGGCAGTTCAAATCAAAAACCTGGAGCATGCTTCAATTGTCGCAAACCAGGACATTATGTCTATGAATGTCCTGAGCTGAATTTAGATGACAAAGAAGAAAGAAGGCCAAGAAGAGACCGAAGAAATTCAGATAAGCAAGCAATGGTGACTGAAGAATCTGAATATCAAAGTGATTAACTTCCTACATCACCAGACTGTCAAATCTTCTCAGATGATTCAGATGATCTAGCTATGATGGCCATAGGTGAAAATGAGGTAAATTCCTATACTACAACTTTCCATTCACCTATTGTTTCACAAACAGATGAGATAAACTCATCTGAAGGCGAATCAGAAGACACCTATTATCAATCTTTAAGAAAGGTAAAAGGTGATCTGGATATTGCCACTAGAGCTTTTATAGAAGTGGAAGAGGAGAACAAAGATCTAAGGAAAGAAATTGCTAAGTTGAAAAAGACTAAGTTTGATAACACCCCTGAGTTGGTCACAATGAATGAAAGATTGACCAAAGAAGTGGAACTTCTTAAGGAAGAAAATACCACAATAACTCAGTTGTATGAGGGGATGTTAGAAACTCAAGCTTTATAAACTAAGGAATTTCGTTCACTACAATCCAAGTTCGATGACCTCTTCCAAGCACACAAGCTCTTAGAAAAGGAGAAGGAATGCCTAAATCAAAAGATATCAGAGTTCAATAAAGCATCTACTACTATTGAAAGTATCTCTGAATATTATAGATCAAATGGCAATAAGATGGGTTTTGGCTATGAACTTAATCCATCAACATCCTCTCCAGCTGGGGGTAGTACACCTAACAAGTGCACTACTCAGACACATGAAGAAGGTGAGTGTTCTAAACACAATGAACCTAATATGAACCAAAAGGCATCTGTACCAGCTAAGGCTAACTATCCCAACACCAAAAATGGTAAAAGACAAGCTAACCCCAAGCCTGTACAGAGGAACAACAAACAGCCTAGACCATCTCGTTTGAGACAGTCTCATCTGTATGCTGCTCCAGCCAAGAAGAAGAAATCTTCTTCACACAAATCTGTTCTCTTTGCACCCCTTATCTCTTATGATATTGTGAGAACAGAGGAGTATGGTCCATATAATCGTGTACATCGTCCAGCTAATGCACCCAGGCCGAATGTAACTAGCCAAAAGATAATGTATGTACACTCCTATAAGAGGAAACCATTTGACTATTACTTAGCTGACACAAGTGACAAATCAGACCAGTCCAAGGTGTTAACTGGTAAGATTTGGTTCTGTGATGCCCGAGGGAAACAACTCAAGTGCTCAAGGTTGTTCAAACGACCAATGTATATGTGGGTTCCCAAGGGTAGTACTAACACCCAAGGACCCAAGACAAAATGGGTACCTAAGACTTAACCTTTCTTGCAGGAAAGGAGGGACCTATACAGAAGAGGAGGTCTAGCAGGAGAAACATGGTACATAGATAGTGGATGCTCAACCCATATGACTGGAACCAAAGCCCTGCTGACCAACTACACAGAAAAGAAAGGTCCAAAAGTCTTCTTTGGTGATAACGCGCACGGTAACACAAAAAGATATGGCACCCTTAAAAATGGTGACATTGAGGTACATGATGTATCATATGTAGAAGGTTTAAAGTTTAATTTATTATCTGTTTCTCATTTCTGTGACACTGGTTATTCAGTAAAATTCTCTAAAGATGAGTGTCTCATAAGTGACAAAAGAACAAAACAAAAACTTCTAACAGGATCTAGAAAGGGAAGTATGTATCTTGCAAATTGGAACAGCTGTCCTAAGGATACATGTCTGCTTGTGAAGAGCCCTAAAGATGTCAGCTGGCTATGGCATAAACGTCTTAGTCATCTGAACTTTAAGACTATGAACAAGTTAGCAAGGAAATCCTTAGTTGATGGTCTGCCTAATGAGCTCTACTGTAAAGATCAGGTATGTGATGCATGTCAACAAGGAAAGCAAACAAAGGTCGCTTTCAAGACCAAGAAGACAGCATCAACCAGCAGAGTTCTTGAATTGCTTCACATGGATCTCTTTGGACCAATCACTCCAACTACACTTACAGGGAGGAAGTACACTCTCATTGTTGTAGATGACTACTCCAAGTTTACTTGGGTTGTCTTCTTATACAAGAAGAGTGAAACTCAGCAGAAGCTTCCTGAACTATTGAAGAGAATCCAAGTAGAGAAAGGAGAACCTATTGTGAAAATTAGAAGTGACAAAGGCACTGAATTTATTAACTCTTATATTATTGCCTATTGTACTTCTAATGGTATTCAGCATGAGACAAGTGCAGCAAGAACACCACAACAGAATGGTGTAGCTGAAAGAAGAGTCAGAACACTCAAAGAAGCTGCAAGAACACTCCTTGCTGAATTTTCAACTCCTAAGAAGCTATGGGCAAAGCCATCAACATAGCTTGCCACACTCAAAATAGGTCAGGTATTCACAAAATTCATGAGAAAACCCCATATGAACTGTGGAAAGGAAGAAAACCTAGAGTATCTTACTTTCATATATTTGGTTGTAAGTGTTTCATTCACAACAATGGGAAAAGTAAGTTGAATGCTTTTGATGCCAAAGCAGATGAGGGGATATTCTTGGGATACTCCTCAACTAGCAAAGCATTTAGAGTACTCAACAAACGAACCCTTCTTGTGGAAGAAACACCTCATGTTGTTTTTGATGAATCTTGTGAAAAGAGTGAAGTACAAATAGACTCAGTTGTAGATCAGATGAAGAAACTAGTGATCAAGTCCAGACCAGATGAGTTTATTGAAGTCAATGAACCATTTCCTGAAGAACCAAAGGAGGATAAACCACACAGACCAGTCACTAGATCTCAAACTCAAGCTGAGCAAGCTGACCAAAATCAAGATGCAAAAATCCCAAATGCAAGGGGGAATGATCTCTTTGACACACAAGATACAGATGATGATCGACCTAATCAAGTCAACCCTCCTGATGGCACTAGAACAGATGAGAATCCAAGCTCATCTAATGCAGACACACCTGTGAGGCATACATGGAGGAACAACCATCCATCAAACCTCATCTTAGGAGGAGCAGACTCAGGTGTCAAGACCAGAAGACAACTGAATCAGAACCCCCAATCATCTATGTTCTGCTGGTGTGCTTTCTTGTCCAACATTGAACCAGCTGACATAGAAGAAGCAATGACAGATATCAGTTGGATCACTGCTATGCAAGAAGAATTAAACCAATTCGAAAGAAATGAAGTATGGGAATTGGTAGATCGTCCTGAAAACCACAATGTAGTAGGAACAAAGTGGGTATTCAAGAATAAGAAGGACGAAAATGATGTAATAACTAGAAACAAAGCAAGGCTAGTTGCAAAAGGATACTCACAATCTGAAGAAATTGACTATGATGAAACCTTTGCTCCAGTAGCCAGATTAGAAGCCATTCGACTGTTTCTAGCTTATGCATCATATATGGGCTTCAAAGTATACCAAATGGATGTCAAGAGTGCTTTTCTAAATGGTATTCTGGTAGAAGAAGTGTATGTAGAGCAGCCTCCAGGATTTGAAAAAGGGGATCAAGTATATCGTCTGAAGAAGGCTCTCTATGGTCTAAAGCAAGCACCTAGAGCTTGGTATGACACATTGTCACAATTCCTACTTGACAATTGTTACACAAAAGGCAAAGTTGACAGAACACTTTTCAGAATACAAGAAGGAGAAGACATTCTAATGGTGCAAATATATGTAGATGACATTATATTTGGATCACCCAATCAAGATATGTGCAAGAAGTTCTCTGAACTTATGCAAGGAAAATTCGAAATGAGCATGATGGGTGAGATGAATTACTTCCTAGGACTCCAAGTCAAACAGAGTCCAGAAGGGATTTTCATCAATCAGTCCAAGTATACCAAAAGCCTATTAGAAAGATTCAAAGCTCTACAAAGCAAGACTGCAAGAATTCCAATGATGACATCTTTCAAAATGGAACCAGATGAGTCTGGACAGGCAGTTGATCAAGCTGAATATAGAGCACTTATTGGATCTCTACTATACCTTACAGCCAGCAGACCAGACATAACATTTGCTGTAGGAGTATGTGCTAGGTTTCAAGCAAACCCAAAGCAAAGTCATCTAGAAGCAGCAAGGAAGATTCTCAAGTACCTAAAAGGAACAGTCAACCTAGGACTATGGTACCCTGCTGATGACAACTTAGAATTGAGTGGTTACTCTGACTCAGACTATGGTGGATGTAGAATTGATAGGAAATCCACATCTGGAACCTGTCAATTCCTAGGCAACAAGTTAATTTCATGGTTCTCAAAGAAGCAAACTTCAGTTGCAACCTCCACTACTGAGGCAGAATATATGGCAGCTGGAAGTTGTTGTAGTCAGCTGCTCTGGCTAGTTCAACAACTCAAGGATTACAATGTAGAGGCAAGAGAAGTCCCTATCTACTGTGACAGCAGCAGTGCCATTGCCATCACTCAAAATCCAGTCCTCCACACAAGGTGCAAGCATGTCGACATTCGACACCATTTTATAAGAGACCACCTTGAAAAGAAGGACATCAAGATGGAGAAAATTCACACAGATATCCAAAGAGCAGACATCTTGACTAAGCCCCTAGCTGAAGAAAGATTCAAGACCCTATGCTATAGCTTAGGACTCCTAGATCCAAGCACATGAAGAGCAAAGATCGGCTGTAGACCTCAGCTGATACAATTGCAGCAGACTAGGAGGATCAGATGAGGTGAATAGACACCCTCATCTTCAGGTAAGTTTTTCCCGATGAAGACAAATAAAGCTGAGGGAAAACATAGAGTCATTTAATCAAGGGGGAATCCATGATACCTTAAGAATCCTTGATAAAATACTCAATCTTCTGCATTGCATAATATACATATATATACATACAGAAGACATGAACAAAGTTAATTGGTATCTATACTTAAGCAATGTATGCCTATGTATAATAATAAACTATTCTTCATAAAATACTTTATCATTATACATACATACAGTATACTATTGAGTTATACTTGGTTGGATTAATACACCATCCTCACCGACTCAACAGTATGCATGCACTGTACGGATTCCAAATAACTCTTGCTCAAAATTTATAATTTCTGCA
This sequence comes from Galeopsis tetrahit, assembly GCA_963675135.1. Taxonomy (NCBI): domain Eukaryota; kingdom Viridiplantae; phylum Streptophyta; class Magnoliopsida; order Lamiales; family Lamiaceae; genus Galeopsis; species Galeopsis tetrahit. Next base: position 41,251,451 of record OY776126.1, on the reverse strand, counting down.
TTCCATAAGATAGAGTCTGAATCTCTTTAAATGTGAACCCTTAGATCAAGAATCTCATTGTTGATCTTAAGAAGTAACTTTTCAGAAATTCAGACCTATCAACTCTATCGTTTTTGTCATCTTTTACTCCACCACCTCATTTTTACCTCTATAAAAAGGGAAAGTTATGGGAATACCTAAGAACACAAATTACTAACTATTATTCTTGTTTCAGGTATGGAGAGAATCGAAAGAAAAGATGGCATGGACATCATCCCTCAACCAAAGACTTGGGTGAAGGAGATGAAGATTTGTCCAGAAAATGGAGATGATGAAGATCAGCATACTTGTCTTACCCAACATAAGTATGCCTATGAAAAATAAAGGAAGGAGAGACGTTCCTGTTGAAAACCAAAGGAAGGAGAGATGCAGAAGACAAAGTAGCAAGCAAGCAGAGCTTCTTCTCCAGGGGGAAGTTCTACATGGAGAGCTTGTTACGAAAGGCCACTTTGTCAAATCACATCAGGAAGACCAAGTTCCTGTCTTTCTCTTCACACTCCATTGAAGCACCTTCCAATCTTCTCCCTCCTACAAGAGGAGCGAAGAAATTCAACAAGGACACATTAGATGCCACATCCCATCTGATGATGAGGAACATCCGATGGTGAGGGGCACCTGAACCAGTGGGATACCATCTAGACTGATCCCACATGGTTAAAAGAAGAAGCTGAAAGATCCATCAAACCAGGTTGGATCATCACAGCTGAAATATCCATCCAACCAGGTTGGATCATCACACACAGAAGATTTGCTCAGCAAACTTCAATCCTCTACTTAGCTGATCAGAAGATCAACTCAGCTGACCAGAAGACTTTCAAGAAAAATCAACAGACTTTTTGAAGAAATCAGAAGACTTCACTCTGCTGATTACATCACTTTAATTCAGAACATAATGACTGTCTTTGATCATGTAATTCATTCTAGATTTATTCCTGAATGTAATTAAGGAAATTGGCCTACATAAGGAATGAAATTCACTTATAGAAAACGGCATTGATGATCAATTCTTGCTAAAATTTAGTCACAATGGCTATTTTTGGTAATGGTGTCATTAGTACTCAATTACTGTTTTGCCAACGAATCATCAATTGACACTTGGCAAATTCAGCCGGCAAAATTAAAGGAACGAGGCGAAATCAAAGAAGGAAATCTTGGGCTCTACTCCATAAGTGAATCAAATCTGACCGTTGGATTGTACAATTCTCAAGTTTTGCTGGAGTATATATACAAACCCTTAAACCTCTTCCAAACCCTTTTTCCTCTCAAATCACTCTCGCCCTGAATATCTTTCCTAAGCATTCCTACCCTAAAACTCAACATCCAGAATGGCGATCATTAAAATCTACGACGAGAAGACCAAGAGCACCGGCACTCTAGATACAACAAAGTGGTCTAAGGAAGGAAAGATTTTCACTGAGAATGCTCTGTTTTTCAAGGGCAAGTATACACCTGCGAACAAGGAGATCCTTCTTCGCTGCATCAATCTCAACCTTCGTGATTTTCTAGAAGCAGCACCAACAAACGTTTATGAACAAGATGTGCTGACTTTCTACTCGAACACAGTGATGAAGGGATCTCATGTTGAAAGTGTCATGGGTGGACACAGAGTTGAGATCTCAAGAGAGATCCTTCAGGAATTGTTCGGCTTATCAAGGGGGGAGATAAACATCTCTACCTACATTATGGGAAGAGAAAAAGAGTATATGGAGATGTTTACTAGTGGAAGAGTCAAGGCTGAGAATGCCTCTGGCCTTAAGAAATCACAACTCGACCCCAAGTTTCAAACTTTGATGGACATTGCAGGCAAGATTTTGCTTGGTAACACTTTTAGCCATGATGCTGTTACCACTTTGAAGGTTAGAGTTATGGTTGTAATCTGGGATCAGATTGATGGAGATTGGCAAGGGCTATTCTTGGATAGGATTGCTCTTGAGGCCAAGAAGGTTACATTGGACCTCCAATCCAAAGAATGGAAGGTGACATCAACTGTCAGCTTTGTCAACAAGCTGAGTATTATCCTTCCAGAAGTACTCCCAAGGAAGTACAAGATGGGTCCTCATAAGACATTCCACACCTCCAAGTATTACTTGAGAAATGAAGCTCTTATTGAGGCAGCAAGACTGAAAGAAGAGAAGAAGAAGATGCTGGCTGAAGCATCCTCTAAGGATGTTGTTGAGGAGGCAGAAGAGTCGGTTCATGACTCTACTGAAGAAGAAGAGGAGCCCTCCAAAGAAGAGGCTCAAAAGAAGGCTGCTGAGGACGATGATGATGATAATCAGACCTTAGCACAACGAAGAATCCTGATCAGATCTGGGCTCATCTCCCCATCTGATTCAGATGCCACTCCCACTGCCTCTCCTTTGAAGAAGACAGGTACTTCTAATCCCTCTCTCACTATCTCACCTTCTAAACTGTCAAAGGGTCAGAAGAGAAAGAAGAACACTTCTTCTTTCACCAAAAAGACAAAGAAATCCAGGCTCCCTACTCCCATGAGCATAGCCCCTATTTCATCATTCAACCCTCCTGACGATCCCAACCCATCTGAACCTTAAAACACGGATACCCAAATCCCTGCTGATACTCACACAGCAGAGGAACAAGCCCAGCCTCAAACAACTCTTGAGTCCCAACTGCCTACCCATGCTGATGCTCAAACAGCAGATGACCAAGATCATCAAGCCCAACCATCTACTGATCTTCAAGTAGAACAGGAACCAGACCAGCAGACTCAAAACCCTGCTGATACTCAACCTACTGAAGATCAGACTCTCTCTCAACCTGAAAATATCACTTCCCAAATCCCTGCTGATTCTCACACAGTAGAGGAAAATGTCCCTTCTACTCAATCCCCTATCCTCACTGCCCCATCTGCTCAAGAAGACTTGGCACCAGCAGACCTGGATCAAGCAGGCCCTTCTCAACCTCAGTACAGCATGGTGCACAAGGGAGAAGATAATGAGGATGAAGATAGCCAACCTGCTCAAGTCTACTATTCCTGGTATTGATGAGGAATCAGTTCAGTTTGAACAAGTACTAAGAGTATGTACTTGGATTGAACTCAGAAGAGATGATGTGGATGACCTTCTTGAGGTCATGGAAGGAATGGGAGGAAAGGCAAATTTCCTCGACTGGGAAATGGAGCAAAAGGAGGTTGCTCAGGTTCAATCGTTTGCTCAACTGCTGCCAGTAGAGGCCCTGACTGCAGTTTGCAACAGGATTCTAAGAATCCCCACTGATGATATCTCTGCCCCAGAAGGCTCATCAGATCAGCGGATAACTGACAAAGCAAAGATGGATGACTCAGCTGCACCAGCCTTGGTAGAAGACTCAGCTGCAACAGTCCTTGCAGAAGACTCAGCTGAACCAGTTGACAAAGTGGAGATTGAAAGAGAAGTAGTCAGAGTTCCAGCACACTTCAAGCCTGCAGATAATCTGACTCACTATATTGTTCAACCAGAGGATACAAGCAGAAGGATCATGACCCAGCTGACTAAAGCCACTACCTGCTTCCTCAATGAAGATCATCTATCAGCTGAAGAAAGAGGCAAAGCACTGATAGTTCATCCAAAGCCACAAGGTTCTACCTCAACTCCTACCCCATCTGTTGACTATACAGCAGACATCTGCTCACAGGTCAAAGCTGCAATAGACTTGCACTTTGAGAAAGGTTTAGGCCTGCAGCTTAGAAGATATGTTGAGAAAGCTGCTAAGGAGCAGAGGACTCGTCTTCACGACCAGATTATTGACATTGAAGACAAGTTTGGTGAGGTACTTCATCGTCAAATAGAAGAATACTTGAGCACCATTCAGAAGAGGGCAGGTGACACCTCCAACATGTTTGCTGATCTCTATACTAATGAGACAAACCGCATGGAGACCACCTACAAGAAAAGAATTGAGGATGCTGAAGCAAGAGCCACTAAAGGACAAAATCTTCTTAAATCGGCTGCAGAGGAGAATGAGAAACTGCAGACTCAGCTGAAGGAGACAACAACCAAATTGGAAGCACTTACAGCTAAGCTAGAAGCTGCCTCCTCTTCCAACTCTCATGCTCAGATCCAAGAACACAGCATCACTCATCTGACCCATGTTGGCAAAGTCAATGCCATGGCCCTGCAGCAGACTCTGAAAGTTGAAATTCTGAATGCCATGAAGCCTTTTGCGGATGCACTTGCTTAAGCCAAAAAGGGGGAAGATGTATTGATAAAAGCTCTGGAGAAATCTACTGCCCAGCAAGCTGTAATGGTAGTCTCTCAAGATGAGCTAAATGAAACCTTGGGAGGTTTGAAAAGCAAAAGCAGACAAGGCAAAGGCAAAGAAATTGCTCAAGAAGAAACTCAAGCTCCTGCCAAGACTCTACAGATCACTGCCCCTGTAGAACAAGTTCCTAAAAAGAGGATGACAATGAAAAGGAAGGCAGATGAGCAAGCTCAGTCAAGCAAGAAGTCAGCTCCAGCAGAGCCTACTGCAGAAGAGAAAGAGGCTTTAGAGCTGAAGAAAAGAAAGTTGTTTGAAGCTCAAGAGCTTAAGCAAAAGAAGCTAAATGATGCGAAGGCAGTCAAAGCCAAATTTGATAGGAAAATAGCCAAACTCAGGAAAGCACTCAAGGACAAAGCAAAAGAAGACAATGCCCTGGTGTTTGATAGCAATTATGTGGATTATTTAGCCCTTCAAGATGAGCTACCAAGGTGGTATCCCCTGAAGAAGAAGTGGCAAATTCAACACCACATAGTAAGAAATTTTGGCCCTCTCCCCACCTATGAAGATGAATTCTTCCAATTCAATCAGTTCATGAACATTGAAGATTAAGAGTTCTGGAAAGAAGTAGTCAAGACAGCCAAAGAACTTGACAACTGCAGAATCCTAACTCCTGAAGAACCCAAATGGGATGCACCCACTCTGGACTCCGGAAGAACAAACTGGATTGAAGTCAAAAGGATTCTGGAGAAGATCTACGAAGAGGAGAATGTTACAGACCTGCAGCACATGGAAGAAGTTCGAGCTCGTCTGTACCTTGCTTTCCCCATCTGAAGATCAGAAGACCTGATGAAGACCACTTTAGAAGTTTAAAGAAACTATCACATGTAATTTGTAAAAGCTCCATATATATTCAAGTTTTAGTTCTTTTTGCTTACAAGACAAACTCTCATTGTCTTCATCAGATACTTCAGTTTTAAGAATTTTATTAACTCTTATCTTATTTATTAAGAGCATTTATCAAGTATAGTTTTGGCTTCATCAAAAAGGGGGAAATGGTTGGGATATAAATTCACCCTAAGCCCCACTTGATGTTAGAATAGTTTTGATGGCCAAAACACTTAGAGTTTATAAATGTAATAGGATCAGCTGATTTGTATAGAACAGCTTAGACTAGTCTTGTGTGATCAAATGTATTGATATCAGCTGATTAGCACAGTCCTGGCTTACATGCGCACCCTCAAGATGAGAAGAGTAGAAGACATGAAGACTAGAAGATCCTTGAAGGCCATATAAGTTAAGGTGCTTGTATACCTACTTATCTGATGGAGTCCAAGTTGAAGATGGCCCTAATGCAGCACAAGTATTTACCAGATCAGAAGAGTTGTACTCGAATGATATCAGAAGACAGAAGCACAAGGCCAGACGAGTAGTCAGGAGACTAGTAGTGCAGATCAGAAGACTAGGTGCTCGTCCAGGACTCGGCTGATTCCAAAGTCATCTTGCAATTCAAATGAAGACCTATCTACGTGATCCCAGGATTGGAGCAATCAAGCGGCTGGAATCAAGGAATCAAGCCAATATGGAAAGATTGCCCCAACGGCTAGTCAACTCCAACGGCTAGGTGCAAGCAATCACCATTATAAATACAAGAGGATGAGAAATCAGAAGTACGAAGTCACAACAGAGAGAATTCAACAAGCTAAGCAAGCAATCAAGCAAAAAGCCATACTGTTTTAAGAGTTATCCAAGAGCCAGAATCCATAAGAACATCCCTAGCTCTTAAGTGATTTCTATCCAACCCAAGAACCTGAATCGTATTCATATTGTAAATCCATTGATTTAGGCATAGTGGTTAAGCATATTATAAGCTTGAACCATTAGTTGGAAACATTCAAAAACCTCAAACCCCCACCGAAAGGTTAAAGTTTTTGAACCCCTGCAAAGTGCAAGTGCTTACAATCACTTGTGGAGATCGTAGCAGTTAGGACTGCTCAGATCTCAAAGTCTTACCCTTGGGACTATAAAGGACAAGCCCTTGTAATTTTTGGTAAATTAAAGGGATTAAACATCACTTTAGGACGTGAGAGTGGACGTAGGATCGTATATCCGAACCACTATAAATCTGGTGTTATTTATCTTTCTGCACTTTACATTATTGTCATTTCCATACATTTTATATAGTGCATACTGTGATTTCAACTATCTTCAAATCAAGGCCATAACTTTCAAACCAGCATCAGCTGAGTATATATTTTCATTAAGTAAACAACTTGGCATTTTCAAAAGAAACTAAAGAACGAGTCTAAACAAGGCCTACCATAATTCCGAATATAGTCTCTCCATTCAGATCACTATAGTCATCTGGACCAGCAGACTTGTAGTCCAGTTGACATAGAGATCAGAAGAGGTTCCCAACTCACTTGAAAAAGTTTTAAAGTCTATTCACCCCTCCCCTCTAGACTTTAATCCCATTTACTACTCGTTCAGGGACCAACAGTCTTCTTACACAAGAAGAGTGATACACAAACACTCCTACCTGATCTGTTGAAGAAGATTCAAGTTGAGAAGAATCGGTCCATTGTCAAGATGCGTAGTGACAAGGGTACTGAATTCATTAACTGTTATATCAGAGAATTTTGCTCTAAACGTGGTATCCAGCACCTTACTAGTGCAGCAAGGACACCTCAATAAAACGGAGTAGCAGAACGAAGGAACAGAACCCTTAAGGAGGCCTGCAGGACCATGCTGACAGAGTATAATACTCCTCAGAAGTTTTGGGCATAAGCGATCAATACTGCATGCCACTCCCAAAACAGAAGTGCTATCAATAAAGCATTAGGGTAATTTGATAATGCAAAATTTGGAAAACTTAGAATTGAATATATACACTCCATTTAATGAGGTGTATACACCCTGTTCGCGCCTAAACTCTACTACGCTAGGTCAGATGAGTACACTCCTCTGTCCTAACCAATAGAAAAGGTGGATTCCAAATATTACAATATCAAATCACATAATCGTCTCGATTACGCAACTGAATTTCAAAGGTCTTCACCGTTGGATCAAACCTCTTAATCTTGTTCGTCGATTCAATATTTCTATTGTAACAAAACCACTCCACTCTCCTAAAATCACTCCTCACGTTTACACATTACTCTCCTACTCTCAAAGCACTCAAGATTTCTTGCGAATTTCTTAACTTCTTATTAAATTCTACTACTACTACTATGTTGATCGTGTCTATGTTCGATATCCGTACTAACATGCAGGCTAGGTTCGACTTAGGGAAGTACACGAATGAAGGAAAGGTGCATGTTGAAGGATCGGTGTTCTTCAATGGAAATTACTCGGTTGACAACAAGGAGATACTCATTAAATGTTTCAGGTGTGGTTTGAGACCCTACTTGGACGCATATCCTGAAGTGGTGTTCGAGGAGGAAGTTCTAGAGTTCTACGCCACTGCTACCAGACAAGGCGACTCCATCGAAGCGTTCGTTGGTGGAAGTCGAGTGGAAATCACTCGTGAAGTGATGTTCGAAACATTAAAATTACCATCGGGTTCGATTAATGTGGAGATGTATGCTACTGGTCAAGAGCTAAGATATCTTAGTATCTTTTGTGGAAATAAGTTGAAATTAAATCGAGATGGAAAGATTCTGTCTGTCAAGAAGAAGGAGCTACTAAACAAGTAAAAAACGCTTCTTGATATTGCCAGTAAGATGGTGTTAGGAGTCACTGGAAGCTATGACTCTGTAACGCTTCAAAAGACGAGAGTGATGTATTTAGAGAAAAATGGTATGAACTATTCTTGGATAGGCTGATGTATGAACTATTATGACGGCATCACTGATGGAAACTGGTATGAACTATTCTTGGATAGGCTGATGTATTTCGAGAAAAATGTTCGTGTTAACATCGATTCCGATGAATGGATCGTATCTCCTGTCGTAAGCTTTGGCAACAAGCTTAGTATATTGCTACCCGTCTTGCTCCCGAATAAGACGAATTGGAGTAAAGGCAAGTCATTCCATGTCTTAAAGCATTATCTCAAGAAAGATGTTTTGTGTTGGGAATAAAATGAGTTTTGATTATGATACTAAAACCCCCCTGAGACATTCCAAGTAGATAAGTCAAGATAGAATAAACATGTTTCAGGACTGTTGGAACATGTAGACTAAGACAAGTAGAGAAGCTGATGTGTTAGGCAGCTCTTAGATTAATAGATGCACTAGTTGAGGGGGAACACTTACTTAATAGCTTAAAACTACATCAGTCCCCTCAAAGCTCAGTTTCTGGAATGACCTCAAGACTGCTGAAGGACAAGTATGCTTATCAAGGAGATTCAGTCAAAAGTCAACTGAATAAATATCAAACATGAGTTAAGATGCAACATCAAAGCACCAACCTACTGCATCACAAAGCTCAGAAGAATTGTCCAACTAGAATGGTTCAGAAGAGTTGTCTCAGTACACTTGAACCAGAATCTGTCTCCAAGACAACTATGCTGAAGAGGTTAAGTTCACCTTTCCAAAACATATACACAAAGAGCTATTCTAAGAAGTCATGGAAAGAGAAAGAGCCAAATCATCTGAAGAGCTAAAGAGCCAACACTGTTGATAAGTGAACTCTGCTGAATCTGATAAGCAGAGTTGTCCAAGTGATAAGGAAGCTTGTCCTTATCTCAGGAATGTTGATAAGAAGAGATGTCCATGTTTGACTAAGTGAATCTTTAAGTCAGACATTGGGAAAAATGCTCACAATGAAGACAAAGTTTTTACAGCCGTTTATTTCCCAAATGAGGACATGTCACTATCAGAATCTGTCTTCCAGTTTGAAGATCTCTAGGAAGACATTTATAGACATTTGAAGCTGCCTCTCCAACGGGCAAATCCTCAAATTTGTCTATAAATACAGAAGTGTGAAGACCATTTGAAGCACCAACTACTAACCCAACCATCCTACAAAGCTCAAGTGCTTTCAAGCTTTCAAAGAGACTGTCTTAGTCTTCATACACTTCATTATAAGATGAACCCATTGTAAAAATCATACAAAGCTTAGAGAGATATTCTATCCTTATACACTGACCTTCATTGTAAAGGATATCTCATTAGTTGGAACCTTACTTCAACCCTTATACCTTTCAAGTGAGAAAGTGAGAAGGTTGTATTAGTAGAAGTGGAAGGAACTAACTGTTGAGAGAAGAACAGTTCAGTTCTGAGTTGAGAAAGGGTACTAGGACTCTAGACATCCTAGGGATCAAAGCACCAAGGAGTGGTGTTCTTGATCAAGTGCACCTTGGCACTATAAAACAAATTAATTCCAAGAGTGAAGGAATTATCCTGTTAAATCAGGGAAAGTGGATGTAGGAGCTTGAGTCTCTGAACCACTATAAACCACTGTGTTGATTTACATTCAAAGTATTTTACATACATTCAACACTGCACACAAATTTAACTTTCAAAGACTCATATCACAAACTGTGCAAAACCTGATTTGGACAAGTTCCCTGATAGACTGTGATAAACTATTTAGGTGATTTCAGAATATAAAAGGAGTTTAAACTAAAGGCCCAACCACTAATTCTGCACACATAACTCCCTTAGATAGTTATTCAACTAAGTACTCATAGTACTTAGAAGTTTGATTATCTTAGAAGAGTTAATCTCATCAACAGAGTTGTCCAGGACAACCTTGCTGAACTCTGGTTTGATTAAGTTTGAAAAGAATTTGCATACAAGTGTATTCCCCCCCCCCCATACTCTTGTTATATACTCCTTTCAGGACCAACAAGTGGTATCAGAGCAGGGGTTCAAAGACCACTACTTCTGAAAATCCTCTTGATTTTCAAAATCACATATTTGGTGTGGTCACTGAACTGATTTATATCTGAAATCTCATATACCTGTATCTAACTCATCTTGTTTTGAGATATGGCCTACAACAATGCTGCTGTTCCACCCCCTGCTGTTCAAGGACTAGACAATATGGCCACCAATCCAGTCAACCATATATCACATCACAAATTGCCCATGTTCTCAATTGACAATTATGATTTCTGGAAAATCAGAATGAGAGCTCATCTTGCATCTCTTCATACTGACATGTTGAGGATGATTACAAGAGGACCCTATGTGTTCACTCAGCTCAACCCCAGATTGACTGATGAGCAAAGAGCAGACACAAGGGATGTAATTCCTAAGGATGAAGATGACTTCACCTCAGAGGAGAAAAGGAAAGATAATCTGTATTATCTAGCCATGAACACTCTCTACCAAACAATTACAGATGCAATCATGGGAAGGGTCTACCACTGCACAACTGCCAAAGAAATTTGGGATACTCTTGCTGAAATGTGTGAGGGTACTGAAAAGATAAAGGATAATAAGCTTCAAGTAGTTGTGCAGAAGTTTGAGCAATTCACAATGGAGTCAGATGAGTCCATTGACAAGTTTGCTGGTAGATTCACTGATGTGATGAATGAAATCAACTCCTTGGGCAAGGTGTACTCCAAGAGAAAAGTTGGATTGAAGATCTTGAGAAGTCTCACTCAAAAGTGGGATGTTTATGTTGTAATGATACAAAATACCAAGGATCTCTCCACCATGCCCATGCAACAAATCTTCTCTAAACTCAAAACTTATGAGTTTGACCTCAACAGAAGGAAGCCAGCAGAGGAATCTTCCCTACCAATCAAAGGAGTAGCATTCAAAGCCAAAGTTGCTGAACCAGAAATGCAGTCCACTCCAAGATCTTCAAAGTCAGTCTCCAAGGCTGAAATGAAGGAAGAAATGGCCCTGATGACTAGGAGGTTTGATAAACTCAATTCAAGGTTTGGTAGATACAAGAAATTCTACCAGGATTACAAATTCAGGAGAAGGTACAACTCTCCTGAAGCACTGGCTGAGGACAAGAAGCCTGAAGAGAAAAGATCAGAGGACAAGTCCTCTGATAGGAGAAAGTCTAGCAGAGCTGAACCCTCCTCATCTAGAAGGAGAGATGATGCTAAGAAAGATGATGATGAGGATCTGTGCTACAACTGCAAGAAGAAAGGGCACTTCCAGTATGACTGCCCTGAACTCAGCTCCAAGGAGAGAAGAGAGAGGCAAGCCAAAAGAGATAGAAAGTTCACCAACAGAAAAGCCATGATGGCTGGTGAAGAATCTGATAGTGCTGAAAGCTTCAACTCTTCTGATGGACTGTTCTCAAACAGTGAAAATGATGATGATGTGTGCAACATGGCCATTGAGGATGATGAGGTATCCTCTACTTCTAGTTCACCATCATTTCTATCACAGAACACTAGTGAAGTCAACTTGAAACTCTCCTTTGGAAAGTTAATGGAAGATTTCACTAGGTTAAAAGAATTTCATGACAACTGTGTGAGAGAAAATGAAAGGCTTTCAATTGAGCTTTCAAAACCTGCTGAGACAGTAGTTGATATTAAATCTACTGAGTTGTATCAACAAGTCTTGAGAGAGCTTGAGGAAGCAAATCTCAGGATAGTTGACCAACAAAGACAGATTGATGATCACCTGCTCTCTCAGAAGAGAAAAGATTTTGAGCTAAAAATTCTTCAAGCAAAGTTTGAAAACCTCTCACATGAGTATGACATTCTAAAATCAAGTGAAGAGAGCCTGAAATTAAAGATGTCTGCTTTGAAGAAATCCTCTAGAGCAATAGAGGAAATTCAGAGTTATCAAAGACCTATGGCTCAAAGAAGTGGATTAGGTTTTAATCCATTTGAATCTCCACCTTGTCTTAGTGTTGCTTCCACAAGTAACACTAAGAAGATCTTTGTTAAATCAGTGGCACAACAAGCTGGAATTGAATTAATTCAGCCACTGAACAAAGGGAAGGGCAAAATGAATGAAATGCCTACTCAAGTGTTTCAGGAGACTAGGCCCAAACCTAAGGAAAAGGCCAAAGTCCCTGAACACAAGAGGAATGTTGGTCAGCAGAGCAGACCCAATGGAAGGGCCACTCTCCTAAACAATGTTCAGAGGAGTTATCCAAAGTTTAATCAGCCTAGGCCAACTCTACTGAGAAAGCCTCAGCTGAATAGACCTAAGGAAAACTATCCTCAAAGGCAAAATAAAATGAGTCAACCAAAACCCTTCATGCCAATTGGTAATGGTCATAAATATGCCTTCCCTCAAAGAGTTCCTCAAGAAGCACAAAGAATTCACAAGTTCAGGAGATTTGACAACCCTCCTGAAACTTACAAAGTCAACACTTTCACACATACTTTCCCAAAGGCATTTAAGGGAAAGACAGTGTATGTTGATGCTCAAGGAAAACAACTTAGCCACCTTGAATCAATCAGGGTGATTAGGCAAGTTTGGGTTCCTAAAGGTACAGCTAACCTCTCAGGACCCAAAATTCAAAGGGTACCTAAAGCTTGCTAATTGCAGGTACCTAAGGGCCACAAGAAGATGAGGAGCATGAGCAAAAAGTCAGCATGGTACCTTGATAGTGGATGCTCAAGGCACATGACTGGAAACAAAGAACTCCTCACTGACTTCACTGAAAAAGAAGGCCAAATGTCACATTTGGAGACAGCTCACAAGCAACAACAAAAGGTTATGGTACCTTGATAATTGGTAATATCAAGGTATCGAATGTATCTTATGTGGCTGGTCTCAAATACAACTTGTTAAGCATAAGTCAGTTTTGTGATAAAGGTTTCAATGTTGAGTTTTCTAGTGGAAAGTGCTTAATCAAAGATATGACTCAACAAACTTTACTGACTGGAACTAGAAAAGGAAATGTGTATTTTGCTGACTGGGACAAGTCTACTGATGCTGCATGTTTCATTGCTAAGAGCATTAGTGAGCAAAGTTGGTTATGGCATAAAAGAGTAAACCATCTGAATTTTAAATCAATGAACAAACTTGCCAGAAATGCATTAGTTAAAGGTCTACCTAATGAGGTTTTCATTAAGGAGCATGTTTGTAAACCATGCCAAGAAGGAAAACAGATTAAAGCCTCATTCAAAGGAAAACCAGTCATCTCTACTGAAAGGGTACTTGAACTTTTACACATGGACTTATTTGGACCAATTACCCCTGCAAGCATAAATGGTAGAAAATACACATTGGTGGTAGTAGATGACTTCTCTAGGTTCACTTGGATAGTATTTCTTCTTAATAAGAAGGAAACACAAGTCAAACTCCCTGAACTACTAAAGAGATTGTCAAATGAAAAGAGCCTTAATATAATCAAAATAAGATCTGATAAAGGCACTGAGTTCATAAACTCATACATCAATGAGTATTGCACACAAAATGGGATAGCTCATGAAACTTCAGCAGCTAGAACTCCTCAGCAGAATTGAGTTGCAGAAAGAAGGAATAGAACTCTAAAAGAAGCTGCTAAAACCTTAATTGCTGATTCTAATCTACCTAAGAGGTTTTGGGCTGAAGCTATAAACACTGCATGCTATACTCAGAACAGATGTTTGATCACTAAGGGTCAAGGCAAAACCCCCTATGAACTCTGAAAGGAAGACTGCCTAAAGTGTCATATTTCCACATATTTGGTTGTAAGTGTTTCATTCGCAACAATGGGAAAGAGCAGTTGAAAGCTTTTGACAGCAAAGCTGATGAGGGGATATTTCTTGGATATTCCCAAATCAGTAGAGCTTTCAGAGTGTACAACTGCAAAACCCTAATTGTGGAGGAAACACCTCATGTTATGTTTGATGAATCTATTTTTGAGGTCAGGAACAAAAACCTGGACACTGAAGAGATCACACAAAGAACAACCAGATTGAGCTTAAAAGACAAGGACACTGTATTCATAGATGTTGTCCAAGCTAAACTTCCTGAAAACATAACACTGGACAACAATCCTGAAGGCAACTTTCCTGAAGCAAACCCCACTGAAGGAAATGGTGAACTGAATGACCCAATCCCAGTTCACACTCAGGTAAGAACTACCAATGAAGAAGCAGGCTCTGCTGAGGTAGTTAATGGATCAAATATTCTAGGGGAAACCATAAATGTTGAAAATACCAATGTCCTTGACATTGAGGACAACATCCCTGAATATGATCCTGAATTAGATCCTGCATTCAATTATCCTGAATTCTATAATACTGGTGACTCAACCTTAGTAGAGGACAACTCTAGTGAAGGGATCAGAAAAAGAAGGACTTGGTTGTTTGACCATCCTACTGATCTGATACTTGGTGATCCAAGTATATGAGTCAAAACCAGAAGATTTCATGGTGAAAGTGCTTTGTTTTGTTGTTTCCTATCAGAACAAGAACCAAGTGACATTGAGGAAGCACTTCAAGATGCAAACTAGATCACAGCTATGCAGGAAGAACTGAACCAATTCACCAGAAATGATGTATGGGAGCTGGTGGATAGACCTTCACATCAAGATGTTATTGGAACCAAGTGGGTGTTCAAGAACAAGAAGAATCAGAATGATGTGATTGTCAGAAACAAGGCCATATTAGTGGCAAAAGGCTAGTGTCAATCAGAAGGCATTGATTATGATGAGACCTTTGCACCTGTGGCGAGGCTAGAGGCAATAAGGCTTTTCTTAGCCTATGCAACCCACAAGAGGTTCAAAGTATACCAAATGGATGTCAAGAGTGCCTTCTTGAATGGAGTCTTGAAAGAAGAAGTCTATGTGGAGCAACCACCTGGTTTTGAAGTTGGAAACCAAGTCTACAGATTGAAGAAAGCTCTATATGGACTCAAGCAAGCTCCAAGAGCTTGGTATGACACTCTGTCACAGTTCCTCTTGGATCATGGTTTTATCAAAGGAACTGTGGACAGAACACTCTTCAGAATCACTGAAGGAGAGGACATCTTGCTAGTTCAAATATATGTTGATGACATCATATGTGGATCCCCAGATGAGAAGCTGTGTGAGAAGTTCTCAAAACTCATGCAAAGCAAGTTTTAGAGGTCCGTGATGGGGATGATGAATTTCTTTCTGGGCTTACAAGTCAAGCAATCAAAAGAAGGAATTTTCATCAACCAAGCCAAGTACACCAGAGAAATGATCAAGAAGTTTGGGTGTGCAACCAGCAAGCCAGTAAGGATCCCAATGAACACAAATTGGAAGATGGATCCTGATGAAAGTGGTGTTCCAACCAACTCCACTGAATATAGAGGAATCATTGGCTCACTCCTCTACCTCACTGCCAGCAGGCCTGACATCACCTTTGCAGTAGGTGTTTGTGCAAGGTTCCAAGCAAACCCTAAGAAAAGCCATCTAGAGGCTGCTAAGAGAATCTTGAGGTATCTCAAAGGCACTGAAAATTTAGGCCTTTGGTACCCTGCTGATGACAACATTGAGCTCACTGGCTATTCAGATGCTGATTATGGAGGATGTAGAATTGACAGAAAGTCCACTTCAGGGACATGTCAATTCTTAGGAAACAATATCATTTCTTGGTTCTCTAAGAAACAGAACAAAGTGGCAACCTCCACCACTGAAGCTGAATATGTAGCAGCTGGAAGTTGTTGTGCTCAGATACTTTGGTTAAGACAACAACTAAGAGACTACAATGTCAACTCTACTGAAGTGCCAATCTTCTGTGACAACAACATTGCTATTGCAATATCTCATAATCCAGTTCTACACACTAGATGCAAGCATGTGGACATCAAACATCACTTCATTAGAGACCATGTGGAGAAGAAGGACATCAAGCTAGTAAAAATCCATACAGATCATCAAAAGGCTGATATTTTGACAAAACCACTTGTAGAGGCAAGATTCTTTGAATTATCAGCAGAGTTGGGTCTTCTTGATCCAGGGAAGTTGGACAAATGAGTCCAAAGGAGTTTATTAATCAAGGGGGAACTAAAATCAAAGTTCAGCAGACTTGGTCAAGTCTACTGAAATTCAGAAGAGATGACCTCAAATGTTCAGGACACTTGTCCATTGAAATTCGGGACACTTGTCCACATCATCTCAGGACACTTGTCCATGTAGGGTCAGATAAGTTGTCTTGGCTATCAAACAATTTCTTTTGTTTGATAAGCACCTATTTTGGGTAATCATTGCCTATTTCAATAACTGTCCCATTCCTTTTAAAGATATCACCCTTTCAAGGATTCGATTTGTCCCTTACCCAAAAAGTCACTTTCAATGCATTAAATGCCAAGATTTAACTCTTGTTTGCATTAAACAATTTGAGACATGATCTAC
The DNA here is from genome assembly GCA_963675135.1 of Galeopsis tetrahit. NCBI lineage: Eukaryota > Viridiplantae > Streptophyta > Magnoliopsida > Lamiales > Lamiaceae > Galeopsis > Galeopsis tetrahit. The sequence goes on along the minus strand of OY776126.1, from coordinate 41,235,038 downwards.
CTTGATAACTCCCCAACTTTAAACAAACATTAAACCTCCTTCCACGTTTGAATAAAACAGTTTTTCACTGTTTCATTGGTTATTGACCATTGGATCAAAACTGGCCAACTCCCCTAAAATTGATCTTGGTCGTTCAAACTTGATTTCCTCATTTGTAAACCGTTGAATTGCCTTAAGACTCACCTACTCATTGACATACATTCCTTTTGGAATATTCACAAGTCTTAAGAAGCCATACAACACTTCATTCTTCCCCACGCATTCAAATTCTCTTGAAACCACCTAGATTTTCTAACTTTCAAAACCTCTCTCAAATCTCACTGTTCTTCAATGGCTCCCAAAGTTAGAACAGAAATGGTTGTAGACTTTACAAACAAGGATCTAGACCTTGATTTCGGCTATCTTAGCCATAAAAACAACCTCATTTTTGAGCCTATCCTCTCTTTTGAGAGTGAAGACCCTGAAGTCACTCCAACCTTGAGATGGTTGAGAAGAGCAGGACTTCAGAAGTTTATGCAAGAAAAGCCAGACTCTTGCCTTGAATCTTACATGGCTGAGTTCTTTGCTTTTCTAAAATGGAGAGGAAAGCCAGAAGATGGTGAGGTCACCACAAAGCTATCTTACAGGGCTGAAGGAGAAGAGGAAGAAAGATTCCACAGAGTGAAATTCTCTGAGGAGGATGTAGATGCTGCTTTTGGATTGCCCTCTGAAGGAAGAGATTTCACAAGATTGGCTCCTTGTTCCAGGACCAATCTCATCTACACAACACAAGAGGACTTTAAAAGCCAAGTTCCTCAATCTATTTGAGGTAATCACAAAGAGCCTCATGAGCAACACTGGCAGCTTGGAACAAGTGAGTGCTCCAAGGATCAGAATCATGGCTGCAGTAATTGATGCCAGTGACAAGGGCATCAAGTTTGATTGGAGGACATTCATCTTGTCTGAACCCTCCCAGACCAATCTCCCTGAACCTTCCCAACCCAAACCTTCTGAATCCAGCAAGTTCTCAGACCCTCTTGTCACATATCATAGGAAAGGCTCTGTATCTTCAGAGGTGTTGACCAGAGCTGGTGACACAGCCAAGGACACATCTGCCAATGAAGGTTCTTCTGAACCCAAGGCACATCTTACAGATGTGGAGGCTCCTATCATAGAAGCTGGTTTGGTTAAGGCCTATTCAGTGTCAGGAGAGTTGGACACTGATCAGCCCTTAATCATTCAGGACGACTCAGTGGCTGCTGAGAAAAGCACTGAGATCTCCCAACAACTGCCACTTTTAAATCCTGTTGAGGGTGAAAGTGCTGCAGGTTTAAATGAAGGAGTTGAAAAGGAGAGCTTAGTTGAAAAACCAGAGGAAGTTTTGAATGATAGGGAGGTAGTCATAACTAAGATTGTGAGTGTACCACCAAATGAGGGTGGAATAAGTGAGGAAGGGTAGGTTATTCTTGAAGTCAAATCTGAACTTCAAGAATCCCTTGATGAAAGGAGGCCTGATTCCTTGAGTGAGAACATTATCTATGAAGGGAGAAAAGAATCAGTTGAAAATGAGGAGAAGACTGCTGATGTATCAGAGTCTTATGCAAAAAATATTGAGGGTGATGAGTGTTTGTTCACTAATCCATTTGATTTGTCTGATATTGCAGGAATTTCACTTGACCAAATCTTTGCAGATGAATTCTTAACAGATGCACCCATCCAAGTGGATTCTGGATCAGCACAAGCCTTGCTTGGGATGCAAACAGCAAAGTTGGACTCCTTGGCTCATCAAGTCCAATCTGCTCATGCTGAAACTTCTGGAGCATTGGATGAGCAAGGAAGAACTTTGGCATTTGTGGAGATGAGATTGACTGGCTCTTAAGATGTAGTGCTACCTACATTGGAAGCAAGGATAAGTGGAGTGGAATCTGGTCTTCAAACCATTTCCACTGAAGTTCAACAAGCTAAAGCCACCATGGAGTCTATCTCAGAATAGGTCAAAAAGGAACAGAAATTGCTCAGAGACAATCATAATGCCAATATCAAAGCACTTAGACTAACTGTCAAGCAGGCCCTTGGAAAGAAAACAACTCTACAAAAGAAAAGGGCTGAAGAGTTGAGGCTTGCAATGGTGAAAGCTGCCTCAGAAAAGTTTTCTCAAGAAGTAATGGACAACATTGCTGAAAGTGCTGTGACAAATCTCACTGAGTTCCTTAAAGCCCAACTTGAAGCATCTCTGAAAGCAACCTTGGAGGAGGTTGTTGAGCAAAAGATGAAGCCTGTTCTAACTTTCCTTAGCTTGAGCAGTGACAGAATACAAAATATACATGATGAGAATGTATATCTGCTAGAAGAGATGAAATCTCTGAACCTAGCCCAATCCCTGATGGAAACAACCATGAGTGAGCTCAAACCTCAGTGTTTTGATGCTGCCAAAAAGGGGGAAAGAGAAAGAGCAAGGGCCAAAGGTGCCTTGGTTATTGGTGGTTCAGATAAGGGTAAGGAAAAGGCTGCTGAAGATAAGGGCAAAAAGGAAGCAATCTTGAACTTAGAGGATCTTGTTGAAGAAGAGCAGTTAGACATAGCAATGAAGGCTTATATGGCATCAGCTCAAGAAGAGAGAGCTAGGCTTCAGCAGAGGCCAGGAGGAGAAGGATCTGGTTTGGACAAAGTTGCTGAAGGTGTCCAAACTAGAGGACAAATCAAGAAGGCCAAGGGGAACAAAAGAAAGGCTGAGACATTCACTGACTTCCCCAACAGCCTAGAACTTCCTCTTGAGTTCAGAATTGAGGAAGAAGAGCCAATCTCCAAGAAGAGCAAAACTGCTGAGAAGCCTAAGGCTGCTGAAAAGGTCAAATCTGCTGAAATGACCAAGATTGCTGAAAAGGCAAAGTCTTCTGAAACAGATAAGTCTGCTGAGACCGAGTCTACTGAAGGTGCCAAAGCTGCTGAAGACATTGAAGAGCTATATGAAGAAGGTTTTGGTCCTCAACCAAAGAAGAAGACAATTGTGCCACTGTATGATCCATCAAAGTTGTTTCAAGAAGGGTATGGCAAAGACCCTGAAACACAACAAAAGCTGGCCATGATGAGGGCTCAAGAAAAGATGGATCAGATTGAAGAAGCAAACAGAGCAAGAGACAAGAGAAGAGCAAATTTTCAGAAACCAAGGAGAAGAAGAGCAACTTACAGCAAGTTAAAGCCACAACTACTGATTCCCATGGACACCAAATATCCACACTTGGATAAATGGGTGCCAATACAGCTGAATGATGTATGGGAAGAGGCAAAGAGGGAGTTTGTCTATGACTACTATGTCATTGACAGATGGAATGGAAAAGATGTCAACTCCTCTTTTACTGAATTCATGATTGAGTACTACAAGGTACTATATCAGCAATTGCTTGCAGCTGCTGACATTGCAAGAATTGAAATCACTGCCCCCAAGCCTATCATCTATATGCCTCCAAAGCTGGAAGGATGGATTGATCAGTCAAGAATCCTCAAAGAGTTCCTTGAGATCCTGAGGTTGAACAGGATGGAACTTGGACCAAAGGGAACTAATCAAGAGGCCATGGAGTTAAAGAAGAGAGTGTGGGCAAAATATGGGATGGTGCCACCTCCTGAAGATGATCTCTGAACTGGCTAAGTCCTCTTGACCCCTTTTTGCTGATCTGAATGTCTTGACTGTTAACATGTTGAAATTGATCATCTATGCTGAAATTGATCAAGACTGCTGATATGCCATGCTATGATAACTTGATGCTTAGATTGAAGCTCTGATACTTAAAGGGTGCTCTGATACTTAAAGACTAAAGATCTGATAGAACTTCTTTTGTTAAGTTTTGCTCTGATCATGTATTTTAGTCATTTTGTGCTCATATGTAATGTTCATGCTCTGATATGATTGTTCAACTATCAACATGTCTGTAATGATCTCTTATTTGAATGATAGTTGAACACATTACTGAATCTTGTCTGACTTATCAACCTATATGCAAATGAAAACAGAAAATACACTAACACATTTTTCTTTCAGGGAACTTGACCTCAGTCATCTTCACTGTAGTAGAATGTAATAAATGTAATCAAGTCACCTTTGCATAGATTGTATAGGTTTTGGCATCATCAAAAAGGGGGAAATTGTTGGGAATAAAATGAGTTTTGATTATGATAGCAAAACCCCCCTGAGACATGCCAAGTAGATAAGTCAAGATAGAATAAACATGTTTCAGGACTGTTGGAACATGTAGACTAAGACACGTAGAGAAGCTGATGTGTTAGGCAGCTCTTAGATTAATAGATGCACTAGTTAAGGGGCAACACTTACTTAATAGCTTAAAACTGCATCAGTCCCCTCAAGGCTCAGTTTCTGGAATGACCTCAAGACTACTGAAGGACAAGTATGCTGATCAAGGAGATTCAGTCAAAAGTCAACTGAATAAATATCAAACATGAGTTAAGATGCAACATCAAAGCACCAACCTACTGCATCACAAAGCTCAGAAGAATTGTCCAACTAGAATGGTTCAGAAGAGTTGTCTCAGTACACTTGAACCAGAATCTGTCTCCAAGACAACTATGTTGAAGAGGTCAAGTTCACCTTTCCAAAAAATATACACAAAGAGCTATTCTAAGAAGTCATGGAAAGAGAAAGAGCCAAATCATCTAAAGAGCTAAAGAGCCAACACTGCTGATAAGTGAACTCTGTTGAATCTGATAAGCAGAGTTGTCCAAGTGATAAGGAAGCTTGTCCTTATCTCAGGAATGTTGATAAGAAGAGATGTTCATGTTTGACTAAGTGAATCTTAAAGTCAGACATTAGGAAAAGTGCTCAGAATGAAGACAAAGTTGTTACAGCCGTTTATTTCCCAAATGAGGACATGTCACTATCAGAATCTGTCTTCCAGTTTGAAGATCTCAAGGAAGACATTTATAGACATTTGAAGCTGCCTCTCCAACAGGCAAATCCTCAAATTTGTCTATAAATACAGAAGTGTGAAGACCATTTGAAGCACCAACTACTAACCCAACCATCCTACAAAGCTCAAGTGCTTTCAAGCTCTCAAAGAGACTATCTTAGTCTTCATACACTTCATTCTAAGCTGAACCCATTGTAAAAAACATACAAATCTTAGAGAGATATCCTATCCTTATACACTGACCTTCATTGTAAAGGATATCTCATTAGTTGGAACCTTACTTCAACCCTTATACCTTTTAAGTGAGAAAGTGAGAAGGTTGTAGTAGTAGAAGTGGAAGGAACTAACTGTTGAGAGAAGAACCGTTCAGTTCTGAGTTGAGAAAGGGTACTAGGACTCTAGACATCCTAGGGATCAAAGCACCAAGGAGTGGTGTTCTTGATCAAGTGCACCTTGGCACTATAAAACAAGTTAATTCCAAGAGTGAAGGAATTATCCTGTTAAATCAGGGAAAGTGGATGTAGGAGCTTGAGTCTCTAAACCACTATAAACCACTGTGTTGATTTACATTCAAAGTACTTTACATACATTCAACACTGCACACAAACTGAACTTTCAAAGACTCATATCACAAATTGTGCAAAACCTGATTTGGACAAGTTCCCTGATAGACTGTGATAAACTGTTTAGGTGATTTCAGAATATAAAAGGAGTTTAAACTAAAGGCCCAACCACTAATTCTGCACACATAACTCCCTTAGATAGTTATTCAACTAAGTACTCATAGTACTTAGAAGTTTGATTATCTTAGAAGAGTTAATCTCATCAGCAGAGTTGTCCAGGACAACCTTGCTAAACTCTGGTTTGATCAAGTTTGAAAAGAATTTGCATACAAGTGTATTCCCCCCCCCCCCCTCCATACACTTGTTATATACTCCTTTCAGGACCAACACTTTGGAAAGACAAGCTGAGCAAAGAGCTGTGGAGCTTGGGCAAGTAAGGATAAACCCACGAGATGTGATGTTGGAAGCTGTCCCATCTGATGCTGAGGAAGACGAGGCAGAGGCTGAGGTTGGAACTAGTGGTGCACTAGTTGAGTATGTATCTGATGAAGCGATGATTGATCCAATTGATGATTCTGAGGAAACTCAATCAGACGAGGAAGTGGAGAAGGAAGTAGAGGATATGGAAACTTATCGACTGGTGAGAGTCGAGTCCCTCACCAGACAAGTCGACTGAAAGGGTTAGTGCTTCTACTCATACTATTTCTATTCCACTGAATATCCCTGTGAAAACCAAGGCAAGATCACTACGATCTCGTGCCAAACCTGTCCCCAAAACCTCTTAGTTGGCTGTTCAACCGCTAAGGTCCAACATTACCCAACACATTACTATATATGATACAATTGATACTTCTACAGTTGTCAAACCAAATCAAACCACATCGAAGCCCCAAGAAACCACAATCCAAATTCCCTCTACCTAAACAGAATATGTTGAACCCTCTAACTCATCTGTTTCGGAAACCCCACTAGTTGCCACTGCAACAACTAAGCTAAGGACCCCACTTACTCAGACCCCTCCCGTAAATAGATTTGAATCCCTGGTCGATTATCCAATGTGTTTACGCGAGAAGAGGCTGCATGCACAAATGACCAAGAATTTTAAGAAGATGCTACCATTAGTCGAGATCGACATGTCTTCTGAGACGTATGAAAAGCTGATCAGAATATGCACATGGGTTGCATTGAAGAAAGGCCCGACTGAAGACTTATTTGAAGTCATCAATGGAATGGGTGGTATTGAAAATTTCCAAGACTGGAAGATGGAACAAAGAGAGAATAGTGGAGTGAAGGATCACTCTGAACTACTCCCGGCGCATGCCTTGACTGCTCTTGTCAAGAGGATGCTGAACATAACGGATGATATTTTGCCATCTGAAGCTAAGTCAGATGTTGGTATTCAAGTTTCTGAAACTGATCTTATAGAAGATGAGTTGATGCAAGATGCAGAACCGGTAGAGTTGATGTAGTCTACTAATTCGATTCTCGACTTGGAGAATGTTTCTGATCAGATAAGAGGTCTTGTGTTCGAATTTCAAGTAGAACATGCTCACAGTCCAAGAACGGATGTTGGACAGATCACAAGACAGGTTGAAAAGTATTTTATGGCAGAAACATGTGCTTACATTGCCAGACTAGTCGAGTTAGTCAAAAGAGATTCAGATGAAGCTGAAAGAAGGGCTAAGGAAGCAAAGTTGGCAATCGTTCCTTACTGTCCTCCTATCAACCTAAAAGTTATTGCTGGAAGTGTCGTTCCAGAGGAAGGAGCAGTAGAAGACTTGGTCTTGACTACTGTGCTGGAAGACAAGTTGGTTAAAGCTCAAGTGTTTGATGAAGATGAGCTTATGGTTGAAGCTGATGCTAATGTTGATATTACAGAGGATGTTGCTCAGACAACTCAAATCTTTCCAACTGGATATTTAGACGAGTTGAAGATGGACTTGAGGCAAGTGGTCCAGTCGTCTATTGATGAATTCTTGAAATCTGATATGAAGCAAGTTCTTGTAGAGCAAAATCAAACTCTTATTGACAGTTCTAAGGAATTGATAGTTGGTGACGTAAACCTGATGGATGCTACCTTCAGACAAGAGATTTATACTCAACTAGAAGACTTCTTACAAAGACAGATTACCTATTCAGAGAAGTGTTTTGTTGATTTTGCTAGAACTTTGGCTGAAGAATCAAAGAAGATGGAAAGATTGTATCGAGTGAAGATTGAGATAGCAGATGCACAAAGAAGAGAAGCACAAGATCAGTTGGTGCAAGCTAGAGCTCTTCTCACTGCAATGACTGAAGAGAACAGATTTCTTAGACAGACTACTACTCACTTCAAGGATGAGTTAATTTCTAGTTCAAGGAAATTAGAACACACAGCTGATCGTCTTGAAAAGCTAAGTCAAGATAAGACGCATCAGAAGCAGATTGATAATGTTGTAGAAGCCATGAAGGAAGCGATAAAGGAAGAGGCTAGTGATGAAGCCAAAAAGGGGGAAGAGGCTGAAGAGGTGAAAAATGTTAAAGAAATCGAAACTGATCTCACTGCTCAAGAGACTAGTAGGCCTAGGAGAAGAGGCAGGCTAGTGAAGAAAGCTGAGTTGGAGCAAGAAGAGCAGAAGAGGTTGATTAAAGGAAAAAGTGTTGTAATTGAAGAAGCTCAACCCAGAACAAGACAAGTCAAGAGAAAACTTGTTCTTGAAAAGAAGAAAGAAGTATTGGGTGAAATACTTGCAGATATTGGAGATGAAGAAGTTGAAGCTCTCCATAAAAAGCAGAAAATGGAGGATGATCACTATGCTGACAAAAAGGTGTTAGGAAAACACATCAACAGATTGCAGAAGATGAAAGTTAATCCAAATGAGATCGAGGATGCCCACATAGACAAGTTCATAGACCATGAGCATAGATATGCTTGGTTGATTGTCAACATGAAATGGGAACTAGATCATTGGATAATCAGAAAGTATGGTGACCCGGACAACAAAGAAGAGTTATATGCTGTGTTTGACAAGTTCATGGAAGCTGAGGATGAAAATATTTGGAACTTGATCATGCGCATTGCAACTGCTGTAGGTTACAACATATTGTTCCTGATTTTCCAAAGTGGGAAACTCCACTACTTGAGTCAACTTGAATCATGTGAAGAAGTTTGAAGAAGAACTGTTAGAGAAAGAGAAGATCGAGAATGAAGATCATATCTCAGACATTCATAGAAGGATTCTGGAAGCATTTCAAATTCCTACTCCAAACGCTGGACAGTTGAGTGACTGATGAAGATTGTAAGTTCTTGTTTACTTAACTTCTATTTCATTTTGCTTAAGTGTAATCTACTGATCTTATTTGAATGAATGAAAAGATAACACATTTTGATGATTATATGAGATAACTACTTAACTAGTCTACTAACATGAAATAATTCAAGTAGTTTTGGCTTCATCAAAAAGGGGGAAATTATTGGGATATGAATCCTAATATAAGTCTTAAGTTGATGATGAGTTGAGTTTTGATAAGCCAAAAGAAGACTTGAATAAGTTCTAAGTGTTGACTGATCTAGTCTAGTTATGGAAGTCGTCTTGAGAAGATCAGTAGAGTACAAAGTTAAATATGAAAGAAAGTATGAAAAGTTTAAATATGATTGAAAAGACAAGTACGTTTTATAAGTATTATGTTATATATGTGATACGTTTTATATTGAGCTAATTGAATCATTGTATAAAAGCTCATAGTTCTTATTGTTTTGTATTCGCATATTGATGTATAGACTTAAGATGACTAAGCTGATTTATAAAGCTTAATGTAATGTAATAGTCTTGTTAAGATTAGTTGATAAGATTAGTATAGTGTTCTATATCGAAGTCTACTACTGAAGTCTACTACTGAAGATAATAAGACTTGAAGACTCGCGCAAGACAAGACAAGTGCTGAAGAAGACTGAAGATTTGTTTAAGTATGGAGACTAGACAAGTATCGCAAGTTAAAAAAAGGAAGTTTTTCTTAAGTTGAAAACGCGTATGAAGATAAGGTCGTTATTTTGAAGAGTTAGTTATGGAATAACTAATTAACTGAAGAAACGTGTGGATGGATAAAGAGAAGTGGTTAGAAGTCAGTTATCAAGAAAAGGTTGTTGATAACAGAAAGTTCTTGATAAAGTGAAGTCTATAAATACCCCATGGTATTCTACATTTGAAGACTACTGTTACCAAGATATTTGAAGCATACTAAAGAGAAATCAAAGCAAACAAACTCGCAGAGTTCAAGTTCAGAAAGTTCAAGACAGAAGACAAGTGAAGAATTCGAAGAAGGCTGCTACTGAGCTAAAGAGAAGTTTTATTTTACAGTTTTTGTTCAAGTTGCTAGTTACTTGTAAAATAGCTAGTTAGATCTAAGATATATCTAGAGATATAATCGAGAAGATCGAAGTCTTAATCTTGGGACTTAAAGCCACAAGAAACTCGAAGAGAAGAGTTAATAAATTTCGCAATTGGAGTTGTGAGAGTGGATGTAGACAAATTGTCGAACCACTATAAATCATTGTGTGTTGTTTACTTTACTGTTTTATTTGTGTTTGATTGATTAACTACTTAATTGATTAATTGCATATAAGAACAAGACAAGTAGAGTGTTCATACAGAAGTTCGTCGAATTAGTTGAGTATAAACTTGATTGGGCTCATTGTTAATCTGATAAATTCCGCATTGTGTATTCGGATATATTGAAAGATTTTGAAAAGTCTATTCACCCCCCTCTAGACATTTTCCTAGCTTACTCAATATTATTAACTCAACTAGGGACCTACAGTAATTAAGGCTTAACAGATTTGGGAGAATGTGATTTCAATGGCAAAATTGACACATTAGCTAAATTTGACTACATTTATTGATTTTTCGTAATTTGTGTGTAAAGTCAAATGTAGCTATCTTTGTGGGACGGAGGGAGTATAATTTTTGATAGGCTTTACATGAAAAAAGTCTGGGCCTATTAAAAAAAAATAAGTCTAAGCCTGGTCTATTATCTGTGATAGGCTTATTTTGTGGGTTTTGGCCCGGCCTTTTTAGTAAATAGGCCAGGTCTACGAGCCTTTTAGAAGCCTAGTTTAAATTTATTTAATACGAAAATTTAAAAACGAAATTTAATATTTAAAATTACAAATAAATTTACAATCAGAATAAGTGCATATAAATTCAGATAAAAACTGAAAAATGATTTCTCAAGTAATAAAATAAATTTAATTTATTAGTATTATATTTTAAGAATTATTTTATTAAAAAATATATATAAATATATATTTATATATCTACAATTATATATATATATATATATATATATATATTATACATAATTTTAAATAGGCCGGCCTGTTAGGCTTATAAGGTTTTACACAAGGTCTAAGCCCGGCCTACTTAAGTAAATAGGCTTTTTAAAAAGTCTTAGGAGGGTGTATTCAATTGAGATTCTGTTTGATTTTTTTGGACTTTAAAAAGTCGGTGGATTTAGAAAATCCATAGACTCTATGCAGAATATGACTGACTTTTTTATTGATTTATATGGATTTTCATAGATTTGACAGGATTCTGAAATACACATTTTTTTATTTATTTAAATGGATTTCCATAAACTACACCCCTAAAACTATTGATGCAAACGTATATCGAACACACTTGTATATAAAAAAAATTATCTAAATTATTTCGAAAAAATATCAAAAATATATCTTCATTATTATTAGCAATATTGGTTCTCAATGCATTAGCTTGTTGTGGTTGGCTTTGAGAAAGCAATTCCAAATTTTCCTCAGATGCGGTGTGTAATCCAGTCCAAACTAGTACTAACTCTGCTTGTGTTTGAAATGGGAACTTATGATTTGAAAATACCAAAAATTCTCTCAATCACATTTCTTAATGATTCATGACGTAGAAGAAAGATTGAATAATTGCATTTCTGGAGTGACGACCTTGACCACCAAAATCTTTTAGATGATATCGAACACCACATAATGAGGGAGTTGACGTCGATTACTGGAGTGACGACCTTGATATTGCTAACATAACGATATACTATAATTTTTAAAGAAAAAATATAATTTTAAAATACAGTTTTCACAATAATAATAATGGTGGTGAAGAATATGTGATCCTTATCGAAGAACATGGTTAGATTTTATTTCGTTTGAAGTATAGAGAAACAATGAATAGGGAAATTATAATTTCATTGATTGCTTGTAAAGAGTACACGAAGGAAGTATTTATAGATACAACACATATCTATCCTAAATCTCTAATTAAGGAAAATAAAGATTTACAAGTTATATAAAATATATTATACAAGATATATATAATATCTCTCAATATATTTATATATGTCTAATACGCCCCCTCAAGATGGAGCGTCGTAGGAGAGTCCAATCTTGGTCATAAGAAGTTGTAGACGAAGACGAGAAAGGGGCTTTGTAAGTGCATCAGCAAGTTGGTCCGCAAAGGAGACGTGTGAGGCCCTAAGTTGAGACGTTTTGATCAAGTCTCTAACAAAATGGAAATCGATTGCAATGTGCTTCATTCGGGAGTGAAAGACAGGATTTGAGCAGAGATAAGTGGCTCCAATGTTGTCACAATAGATAACAGGTAAGTCTGAGATTGTGAAGCACAGCTCACGAAACAGAGATTTTAACCATTGAACTTCAGAGGCAGCAGAGGCAATAGCACGATACTCAGCTTCTGTTGAGGAACGGGCAATCGATTTTTGTTTCTTGGAGGACCAAGAGATAGGATTGGCACTAAGGAAAACAATGTAAGCACTTGTGGAGGAACAATCATCACTGTTGCCAGCCCAATCAGCATCAGTGAAACAATGTAGAGAGGAGGAGGTGGTTGGTCGTAGTGTTATTCCAACATCTCTTGTTCCATTTAAGTACCTAAGTAGGCGTTTGGCAGCTCCCCAATGAGTTACAATCGGAGCATGCATAAACTGACACAACTTGTGAACAGCAAATGCAATGTCGGGTCTCGTGAGTTGAAGATATTGAAGACTGCCAAGTATTTGTCGATATTGAGTGGCATCAGCAGGAGGTGTCCCATCAATAAGGGTAAGGCGAGCGGAGGTGGCTAGTGGCGTCTGAACAGGTTTGGAGGTGACCATGTTGTATCGAGTGAGTAGATCAACCACATACTTTCTTGAGAGAGAAAGCAGGAGTTGTTGGTACAAATAACTTCAACGCCTAAGAAGTAGGAAAGAGGGCCCAAGTCTTTCACTGAAAATTTCGAACCAAGATCTGTTGCCACATGAGTAAGGAAGGGAATGGAATTTCCTGTGAGAATCAAATCATCAACATACACAAGGAAATATGCAATAATACCAGATTTATTGTACACAAAAAGGGATTCATCGGATTTTGTGTGGATAAACTCAATTCCTTCCAAAAGCGTCCTAAGTGCATAATACCAAGTACGAGGAGCTTGTTTCAAACCGTAAATGAATTTGTGTAATTTGCAAACATAGGATGGAAACGCCTTATCAATGAAACCAGGAGGTTGAGCCATGTAAACTGTATCAGAAAGGGAACCATGAAGAAAAACATTGTTCACATCAAATTGTTGAAGTGGCCAATTTTGAGTGACTGCAATACTCAGGACTGCTCGAACGGTTGCTGGTTTGACCACAGGACTAAACGTTTCTGAAAAATCAACTCCGGGGCGTTGGTGAAAACCTTTGGCCACAAGTCGAGCTTTGAACTTGTCTAAGGACCCGTCCGGTTTCCGTTTGATGCGGAAGACCCACTTTGAACCAACAATGTTGGTAGAATCATCAGGTGGTACTAAATCCCAAGTACCGTTTTTTTAGAAGGGCATTAAATTCAGATGACATGGCCTCCCTCCATCGTTCATCTTTTAATGCCTGAGAGACGCAACTAGGTTCAATGTCAGAAGATAGATTACTTGTAAGACCATACCTCGGATTAGGTTTGAAGATTCTGTTTTGAGCTCGAGTGAACATTCGAGTGCCTTGGGGGGCCGGTGGGGATGGCGATAAGGGAGCATCTGGCGACTCGAGTCGAAGAGGTGGGTGGGGTGTACTTAGTTAGCTAGGGGGTGCAGTTGGACTAGGTGTTGGGCTGGTGGGTGTATTAAGCGGAACAGGGGGTGCAGGTAACGGGGTGGTGATAGGTTTGGGTTGACGTCGACGACAGGGGGTATATTTGGGGGAAGGGGTGTATTCGTAAAGGTTGGGGGTGGGGCAAGATCAGGAGGTAAGGGAGGGGGTGTACTAATCAGAGTGGGTGGTGGAAAGAGCATAACAGTAGGATTTTCTGGTGGGCAAGGGGGTGTATTTATCAAATTGAGGGGTGTATCTACTAAATCAGGGGGTGTATCAGTAGCAGTTTTAGGAGTGGCTAGAGGAAAGACATTTTCAACAAATTGAACATGATGAGATGTATATATTTTGTTGGTTTTTAAGTCAAGACAAAGGATTTAGGGTCTAATTTATGGGAAGTGTAGGGGTGGAGCCAAGGATAACATAAGCAACCAAAAACTCTAAGTTTGGCTAGGTTGGGAGTTTGTTTTAGGAGATATTGATATGATGACAACATGTTAAGATTGGGTTTTGGTAGACGGTTTATAATATAGGTAGCAGCACAAACTGCATGAGGCCAATATGTAAGGGGCATGGAGGCATGATGTAAAAGGGCTAAGGCAGTATCAACAACATGTCTGTGACGACGTTCAGACATGTCATTGTGTTCAGGGGTGTGGGGAGGAGTTGTGAGATGAGATATGCCATGAGTTTGAAGGAGAGAACGAAGAGCAACGAACTCTCCTCCATTGTCAGAATAAAGGGTTTTGATTTTGGTATTATAAAAATTTTCCACTATATTTTTAAAGGAGATGAATGTGGGGAGGACATCGGACTTACGTTTTAGGGGGTACAGCCATATGTATTTGCTAAAGTGATCAACAAAAATGACATAATATTTGAAGCCTTCAGTTGACAGGACAGGGGACGACCACACATCAGAAAAAAGAACCTCAAGAGGGGAACTAGATATAATGCTTGAATCGTAAAAAGGAAGTTTATGACTTTTAATACAGTTGCAAGAATCACAATAATGCAGTTTTGAGTTCGTGATAGGTAAGTTATACTTGGATAAGGTATGGGAAAGGATTTTAGAGGACGGATGACCTAGACGAGCGTGCCAGATGGGTGATGGTTGTTTTTCCGAGATGGAGGCTGTGGGGTTAAGAGATGCTCTAGTCGGCCATACGTAGAGATTATCTACGCGACTCCCTGTGAGGAGAATGGTCCCTGTTTTGCCATCCTGCACCTGAAAATAATTAGAGCCGAAGATAATGTTAACATCGTTATCTCGACACAAGGTTGTAACGGAAATAAGATTTTTGGCCATTTGTGGGACAACAAGGACATTTGAAAATTTCAACATATCAACATGAGGAAACGTCAAGGAACCAATGTGCGAAATATGCAAACCGTTACCATCATCGATGACTACATCATCCGAACCGGAATATGGAGAGGAAACGAATAAATTTTGGAGGTGAGTTGTAATATGATGAGAGGCCCCGGAGTCTAGGATCCAAGGAATGGAGCGTGTATGTGAAATAGTCGAGTGGGCGGAGGTGGTGTATGTACTAGCAGGGTGGGTGTATGTACTGGGTGGGATGTATGTAGTAGGGTAGTGGGTGCGTAGATGCGGAGGGGTGTACTTACCGGAGTTGGGGGTGTATGTAGCAGGGGAGTGAGTGGGTAGATTCGAGGGGGTGTTTTTACCAGAGTTGGGGGTGTGGGTATCTATTGAGTAAGGACTGAGTCGACTCGGTGAGTGGGGACCGAGTCGACCCAGTGAGTTGTGGATCTGATCAGGGAGCAGTTGCTGGAGTTCTGGGCATGTTCGGCCGGTGTGCCCCCGAGCAAGACACCATTGACAGGTGGGAGGGGTTCGGTATGGGCGGTTAGAGGCGCCGACGACCATGGCCGACGCCGGGCACGACGCGGCGGAGCGACGCGATGCGGTTTGGGCTGCGAGGAACTGAGTTGTTTGTGCCACAGAAGATGGCGTCAGTTGTGCGAGCCGAGGAGGATGGGCGGCCATCGAGGTCGCTGGAAGGTGGAGTTGCAGGTCTCCGCGTTCTGCCATGAAAAAGCTTCGAAGAAGATGGAGTATGGCTGTGATGAATTGTTGATAATTTCTGGGATTTAAAGCCATAAATTAGCGTGAGGCTGGGATTAATCAAGGTTGTGGGCTGTTATGGAGTTTGTGGGCTGCTATGGAGGTTGATTAAAAGAATCAATGCTATGGAGGTTGATTAAAGAATCAAAATATTAGCGTGGGCAGTTATGGAGGTTTGTTTGAAGCAGTTGCAGCGCTTAATGGAGAATGGTGGTAGTTGTGAGGTTTGAACGACAGTGAGTGTCGATCAACAACTACGAGGAAGGGTGTCGGATCGAGGCGTTAGCCGTAGGACTCATTGATACCATATAGAGAAACAATGAATAGGAAAATTATAATTTCATTGATTGCTTGTAAAGAGTACACGAAGGAAGTATTTATAGATACAACACATATCTATCCTAAATCTCTAATTAAGGAAAATAAAGATTTACAAGATATATAAAATATATTATACAAGATATATATAATATCTCTCAATATATTTATATATGTCTAATATGAAGAAGAGCAGGAAGATTCGTTTGAAGAAGAGCAGGAAAATGGACAGTTTTTCGATTTTGTAAACTATGAGGTTGTAGGATTTTGTGGTTCAAAATACACTACTTTCTTTTCTTTCATTCAGAGTTTCTGAGAGAATCCATTGAAATCTCTACTTTTTAGAAGAGATTTTGAATAGTGAAATTTATTTATATTTTTGAAGGAGAATCCAACGAAATCCATAGAGTATTAAAATTCCTAGATTGTTGAATACCTAAAAATTTCTAAAGACTTTTTAAAATCCGTATTGAATATCTCAAAATTTTGAAAGACTTTTAAAAATCCGGATTGAATACCCCCAAATTTTAAAAGTCCAAAAAAATCCAACAGAATCTCAATTGAATACACCCCCTTAGTCTGACTCATGTTATAAATAGGTTAGACCAGGCTAGGCCCTTAATAGGTCAGGCCATAGGACTCTGTCGGTGCCCGGCCTATTTCCACCCCTATCCAGGACCAACATCAACAAAAATAATTAATGAGAATTTACACTTGTTAAAACCTACATTAATCACTAATTAAACACTTGCCTAATTTTAAAAGTCTTCATAAATTGAATAGTTCCACATGTTTAATTTCTTCAATTCGGCTACAACACCCTACTATAATAATTACTTTTTTTTTTTTTTTGAATTACATTAAATACCCATCCATTTTCCCCTCCCCATGACTCGGACCCAGGATCTAAAGCCTAGGTAGTGGTGCTCTAACTGCACTAGGTTTAATTAACTATAAATATGTAGGTTTGGTATCACATTTGATGTACTGAAATTAGATTATCAAATATTCTAGAGCACATGTTTGTTTATAATTAAATAAATAAATATATTACATTATTCTTAGGCACTTGCAATTTAAAGTGTTCGGTAGAATCATAAGTTCATGAATCATACAAAATATATATAAGAAAAACTCATCTCATATCACAATAAATATATGTATATATATATTAAAATTTAAATATGATACATAAATTAGTAGAGTATTAAATATGATACATAAATAAGTAAAATTTAAATAATTTATATCATTAAAATTCATATTAATTTAATGAGAAAGAGATAATTAAAATGTATATTAATTTAATGAGAATTTTTTTTTAATTAATAAATTAATAATTAAAGTTAAAAAAAAAAACTGCAAATAAAAACTCTACTAATGATAATGATAGTGGTGTTCTAATCGCTTTAAGTATATTCCACCTCGTCGATCTTTGCAATTAACTTCTTAATATACACTACCAATACTAATTACAATAGTAAGAAATTTATAAAAGAATCAACTTATAAATAATTGTCTATTTAAAAGAAAAGAGAAGAATACATTTTCCCATATACTTATTATTTTAGCTCTAGCAAGGGCGGACCCAGGAAAAAAAATTTGGACGGGCTGCTGAAAGTCTAGAATAAATTCAGTACACAATTTTTTTTTTTTTTACATAAGTTGCGCCCTACCCTACGGTTCTTTATCGATAATAGAATCAGGATCAATATCTTCAAACAATTAATTCTCTTTCAATACGGACAACCATAGAATCTGATAGATAACCAATCTCCATTTTATTTTGAAGAATATTTTTGACATGTTTCATAGCTGAAAATGTTCGTTCAGTCATTGCATTGATAACGGAAAGTGTCAAAACAAAGTAAATCAATCTTATAATCAGAGTATAACTTGTGTCTTATTTGTCTCGATTAACTTTAGGGACAGTTTAGGTTAATTTTTGGGATAGTTTAGAAATAACAATTTAATTACCATGATTGCATATTTGCAGTTATGTGCCGCCCAATACAAAGAAACAATAAACTAGTATTGTACATTTTCCAATTTCTTAAAGTATTGAACAATTTTATTAGTAATAGTTTTTTTTATTAATAAACTAGTATACTAATTTAAGTATTGAGAGGCTTTGAGCAATATATTAATGCAACATTTATGTTTTTGCACCGCCCTTTGGAACAAAAAACAATAAATTGAGCCCACTCCAAAAGAACTCGAACGCATGACCTATTCAAAAACAAGGAATCATGCCGATAAGCTACACTATTTTTCCTTAAATTCATTGTAAAATAGTACAGATATTTTGACTTTTTGAACAAATTAAAATTCTAATTAACCTATAAACCCTAAATTAAATTTTCCAAATCAAACCTTGAAAGTTAAAACCCTCAAACCTGTTCGATTTGTTTCCGGCCCGTCGAGAGTCGAGTCGCCGGTGCTCTTCTTTTGGTTTCATTGACGTCAAATAAGGTATAAAAAATATTTCATCCCCTGTATTTTAATTTTTCATTTTTTTGCGCAGTTAATTGATAAGGATGAGAGATTATATATATATAATATTAAAAAAAAAAAAATACAGTTTTAAAAAAACTGGGTGGGCTATAGCCCATCCCAGCCAACACTACGGTCCGCCCTTGAGCTCTAGCTTGTTTTAATTTTGAAGGGATCGACCAATGCAAAGTGAAAATAATAACAAATTTAAATTACATGAGATAATTAGTAACAAAAGGAAAATAAAAGAAAGGGGTCTTTATTAAAAGAGCCAACATAAAACCTTATTTAAAAAGCATTCCTACAAGATTACAAAGTGTAGAAATAAAACTATATTGTGATTAATTCAATGTGATATTGTTGAATTGTATAATGTACGTAATTCCGTAAGAGGAAGACTGCCCAAAAGTTTCGATTATATTTTAAAAAAATAAAAAAATTGGTGTGTTACTTACATGCTATTATCCAATTGTCTAGATTAAACGACTAGGCTTCGATGCTTATCTGACCAACATTAATCGTCTCATTTAACAATAAAACATTGTAAATAAGCCCTTGATTGTAGACTCGGGTATAAATTAGGTCTTGAACTATTTTTTTTGACTACTCATTCAAATAAATGTGTTAACTGTTAGGTACAAATTAACCCCTTAACTAATTTTTGTGCCGTCACACATGTACTTTCTTAACAAGAATTATCCCTCCATTAATTTCTAAATAATTAATGCATGGGATAATTAACCAACTTATTCAATATATTCATTACATATACACCTATTTCTTCATTCCCCTTGTATAATAATGGGTTGTGGGGTTAAAAAATGGGTGGTGGCGTGTGTGATCGTGGCGGTGGCGGTGGCTCTCGGCGACGGCGCGGCGGGGAAACCTCAAGTTCCTTGCTTCTTTATATTTGGAGATTCTTTGGTGGACAATGGTAATAACAACAACAACATTAACTCTTTGGCTAAGGCTAATTACTTGCCTTATGGTGTAGATTTTCCCAATGGGCCCACGGGGAGGTTCTCCAATGGAAAAACTTCAGTTGATACTATAGGTAAGATAATGTATATGGATCGATAACACAACTCAATTAAATTAAAAATAATCGTATAAGTCTTGTTTCTTATCTTATTGAAATTTTATTATACATTTAAATAAAATTTACTCTACTTTTCTTTTTCTTGTAGTTTTTATATTCTAATCTTTTGGCCCTTTACTCTCTTCAACTTTTTTTTTAGTTTTTGCATCCAGTTCGATCTTTCAACAGGTGTGTTTTGGAATGTAAAATTTGGATTTGCGATTTTGAAATTTAACCCTCGTTCTAGTTTAGAATTTTGGAATAGAATTTTAAAATTTTACCCTACGAATACATATAGATCCTACAAAAATCAACTCTATAAATACTTTCGTACAAATCCTATATACATATATATAGAGCCTATATAAACACTTATAAAACCTATAACATAAAGTTAAGCATGCTCTACTTAAATAAAAATAAATAAACACAAAACATAAAAATCATGCATTATAATTTTAAAATTCACTAAATTTTAAAATTCGAATTTTTAAAATATTAAAATCTCAAAACAAACCTGCTATTAATACTTCGGCTCCCTAACACTTACTTTTTTTTTTTCTCCTTATATATACACTACAATATATTTTTATCAAGAGGGTAAACAATAGGTAAAATTAAAAAATCTCGCGGAGCTAAAAATATGTTTCCAAGTGGAGGACAAAATAACAACATTCCTAATTCCTATGTTAAATTAAATAATTCTGTTTAAAAGTTAACATTATACCCTAAGTGCATGTTTGTTTTGAAACTCACACGTTCGAACGTGGAACGTAATGTTCCCCGTCTTGTTTTAGTTTGGGATTTAACATTCGGATTTCACCATTCAACTACATTCACCCCAAAAAATATCTATATGTCTCATTAATTATTATAATAATACAACATTATTCACTCTTGCACAATTGATTTAACATAAAATTACATTATATAATTAATACAACGTACATCACTCACTCGTACACAATTGATTTGATATAAAGTTACATCATATTCTATTTAAAACTTCAAAACAAACAAACGCAATCACTATTCATCAGAATTTTCTCATTCAAATTTTTCTCATTCTACATAATCTCAAAACAAATATGGTCTAATGAATTCATATATACAATATTAATCAACGTTTAATTTACAGCTGAGCTGCTAGGTTTTGATGATTACATTCCACCGTATGCATATGCACGTGGCCAAGAAATACTCAAAGGAGTTAACTATGCATCTGCTGGTGCAGGAATTAGATCAGAAACTGGTCAACATTTGGTAAGAGATTCTTTAATTTAATTAAAAAAAAACTTCAATTTAATAAAAGTTTTCCTTAACTATATTTATGAAATAATTCTGATTATAGGGTTCGAGAATTGATTTCAGTGGACAAGTGAATAACCACAAGGAGAGTGTTGAACAAATGGTGAACATACTAGGTGACCAAGATTCTGCTACAAATTATTTGAGCAAATGCATATACTCAATAGGATTAGGCAGCAATGACTACCTCAACAACTACTTCATGCCCCTTATCTACCCGACTAGCCGTCGATACTCGCCCGAACAATATGCCGATGTTCTTATTCAACAATATACCGAGCAATTGAGGGTACGTTAAGTAAATAATTATAATAAAAACCCCGGAATTAATATAAATAAAAAAAAAAAAAAAGAACCTCTGAATATTGTCATAATTATTAATATTAACTAAAAAAAATATATATATTGTGTTGGAAAGGGTACTCATAATTAAATGGTGGATTGGACTTTTGTTCAATTAAATAGAACTATGAATGGGAATGGGTCAGATTTAGGTAGGCTTTGTAAAAAAACTTCAACCAGATTCATAATTCTTAGTCCAAGTCTGATCCATAATATCTTATAGACTTTTTTTTTTTAAAAGGCTTGACCTTTTTAATAAATATGTTTGCTTTGAATCATAAAATCATACAATACTTTATTAGTGCATTTAAAAAAATCATACAATACTTTATTATCATCAAATCATAAAATCGACTCTTTAAATCTCAAAATGAAGAAATAAAAGTAATACTCCCTCCTCCCTCAAAAGTTTTCATACTTTCTTTTTTAGTTTGTCTTGCATACCCCTAAATGGTAACAATCATCACAATCCATACCCTCACAATATACACATATTTACATTAATTTCATTACTTTTGGGGCCCACGTACTATATACTCAATTCAACTACTTTATTTATTTTATATATAAAATTTTACAGAATTACCCCTTAGCATTCTAATTATTACTCCCTCCATCCCACTGAAAGTTACCCAACTTTCTTTTTTCGTCTGTCCCAATGAAAGCTACTCATTCCTTTTTTGATAATTATTCTCTCTCACATTTCATTATATTCTTCTCTCTCTCAATCATATCACCTCTAATACATCTACTTATTATATTAGTATTTCTTAACCTCCGTGACAAAGTGGGATAACTCAAGTGGTTAGAGCACCACTACCTAGGCCTTAGGTCTTGGGTTCGAGTCATGGGGAGGGGAAAATGGATGGGTATTTAACTTGTAATAAAAAAAAAAAAAAAGAGTCATGGGGAAGGGAAAATGGATGGGTATTTAACTTGTAATAAAAAAAAAATTCTTAACCTCCGTGCCCGGAGCTTTTCCTGGGACGGAGGGAGTATATTTTTTTCTCAAACTTTGTGCTAAAAAAGCACCACAAGCTTTTCAGAGAAGGGGGAGTAACAAATATATCAAATGTTCTAAAAAAAGCTCGAGTTCGATCTATTTAACTAAATAGACTTAAAAAAAAAAAAAAAGTCTGACTTATTTATTAAACGAGCCGTGTCGAGTCGAATTGTAATCGGCTTGTCGTAGGTCCCTGTCGGGTAGCCTGACCCATTTCTGCCTAAATCTCAATTTTTTTTAATATTTTTTGTTGATTTGTGAATGGTGTAGGTATTGTATAAGAATGGAGCTAGAAAGTTGGTACTGATGGGAATTGGTCAAATCGGGTGTACTCCTAATGCATTGACACAAAACAACTCTGATAGCTCAACATGCGTCCAAAGAATGAACGATGCTAAACAAATATTCAACAACAAACTGAAGGCATTAGTTGATGACTTCAATGGAAGAAATACATCTGATGCAAAGTTCATCTACATTAATGTGCATGAAATTTTCCAGGATTTGATTGAAAACCCTTCCACTTTTGGTAATCTTGCACTATTTGGTTGTATTTTCTTTTGATTTTTTCTTAAAATATAATTAACTAATTAATAACAAATCTTCTTTTTTTTTTCTCATATTTAGGATTTAAAGTCACAAATGCTGGTTGTTGTGGTGTCGGGAGAAATAATGGCCAGAGCCTATGTCTTTTTTTACAAATCCCTTGCCAAAATAGAGATGAATATATATTTTGGGATGCATTTCATCCCACGGAAGCTGTGAATATTATCGTGGGGACGCGATCATATAGTGCTCAGAAGTCATCTGATGTGTATCCCTATGATATTCGTCGATTGGCTCAACTCTAAATATCAAGAGAAATTGATATGACGTGTTTTTATATATCGCTTGATGTTTTCACAATTTTAAATAATATTGATCCTCTTGTATTAATAATTAGGATTAATTGCAAAAAAAAAAAAAAAATCACATTTATGTTGTTTATCAATTACGATGTGGAGTGTTTTTTTTCTTTACACCACTTTTTTTAGTTTCAATTCGATGCATATACCACTACAAGAAAACTAATGAATTTTTAGTTAGAGAAGCTATAATAACAAGATTTATGTCACTAAAAATCAATTTTCTTGTAGTGTACCTATATTTTTGCAACACATAAATGATGTGGATGTCGAAGTCGCACTAATTAAAGTGCTACACAGATATCCATGCAAATGTCAAGACTAATGAATAAAATATTTTTTTTTATTTTTAAAACGTTTTTAAATAAAAACAAAATGTAAAGTTTTAGATTATTTTTTGTGGACTGTAATTTGGAGGAACCGGTCGTATTCTTTTGAGTTTTGGGAAAATAATAATAATTAAAATAGTTATGATTAATTTTTTAAAATGAATTTTTTTAGTATTATCTTCAGTTGAAAACATTTTTTTTAGTATTGTTTTTACTTAAAAATTAAAAATATATATTCATTAATCGTGCATGGCATCTATGTGGCACCTCAGCAGTTCTAACAACCACATTGTGATTTAATTGTTGCCAAAAAATACACAAATGCATTAAATTGTAAAATTTAAAAAGGTTGTGTAACAAATTGTAAAAAAGAAAAAAAAAAAGATATGTTATAATTGATAAACACCCTTCCGTGTTTGGTTTGAGATTGGTCAATCCGGATTTGGATTGGTCATTCTCAATCCAATCTCTCTCAATTTGATCCCTCCAAATCCAAATATCAGTTGATTAGTGTAAAAATTGCTCTAAATTAATGTTTTTAATTCACTTGATTTAATAGGATTTTATGCATTTTTTACACTAAATTGACTATTTGCACTTAATTTGGAGTTTGCTATTTTTGTAGGTGAAATGTGCATTTTTAAAGAAAAATGCGTCTAATATAATTTGTGAAGTTAATGAAGGAATCGAGTAAAGGAGAAAGTGAATGAGCTCAAAAAAATGAAAAAATATAAATTGAAAGGCCCGATACGAGTTGGGCCTATTTAAAGGCATGTCTTGGGAGACCCAAGAGCAAGAACCAATTGGGGAAAAAAAGGCCGTCGCTAAAGGCACCAAGGATCCTATGAGGACACCCACGCGATGAGGATACCCACAAAATGGATGAGGACACTCACGTAGAAAATACAGAAATACCCTTCGTCCTATTAAAACCCTAAAACTCTCCATTCTCAAAATTAAAAGAGAGACACCCACCTTGACCCATTTCCTCCGCCTCCTCCACTCTCTTGAAGACGATGGCGTCGCCCGCGCCCACGCCACGGCCGCCCACCTCCAATCCTTCCACTTTCCTCCGTCAACACGGCGCGGTCACCCACCTTAAGTCGGCGCGGCGCCACCCAACTCTCCACCTCGTCGCGGCGTGCGCACCCTCTTCTCTCCGTCACCGCGGCGCAGCAGCGCTGCCCACCTCTCCGACTCGTCGTGGCGACCCGCGCCGCCCACTGCGCATCCCTCCCCTCCGCTTCACCACCCGGCTGCCCATCACCTGCGTCGCCGGTGTCGCTGCCTTTCCCTCCCCTCACACCTGCGTCGCCGGCGACGCGTGAAGACGATTTAAAAAAAAAAACACGCCGCCCTCTCATCGCCCGCCACCGCCCCGATCCCCTTCGCGGCCGTTTGTGGCCGCAGTTCCTCCCCCCTCGCAGCCGTTCGTGCCTCTCACCGCCGCCGCACGCCGCTTAAGGTAAGTTGAAAATTAGGTTTTCTCAAAATTAGGGTTTTGTATGTTGTTCGGGAATTTCTTTCGAACAATTTCTGTTTGTTTTGTAGAAATTTTCGAACAACCTAAGTTTGTTCATGTAAAATTTTCGAACATTTTGACTTTGTTTTGAACTTTTTTTCGAACAATCTTTGTTTTTCGAACATATTTACTTTGTTTTGGAAAAAATTTCGAACAAGTTGTTTGATTTTTTTTTTTCGGACAAATTTAATTTGTTTTGAAATTTTTTTCGAACATATTGGAGTTTGTTCGTTAAAAAATTTCGGACATCTCAACAATGTTTGGGTAAAATTTTCGAACATATTAAGATTTAATTTTTGTTGTTGAAATTTTGAGTTTTTATGATTTTTGGTGGTGATTTGGGTGAGAATGATGAATCGATGTGAAATGTAATGGATGGGTGTACTCATCCGTCCATTTTTTTATAAAAATTGCAAGAAGGGTACAAATGTCATTTCGCGTACCCCTTATGTTAAAAAACAATTCGGTGGGTGTACTCATAGGAAATCCGGGTGCCTTTAGTCGCGCCCAGAAAAAAATGCTTGCTGCAAGTTTTTGCAAGCAGCTGGCCGGCTCATTCATTTATTTCAGCCAAAAGAAAAGTAAGTTAATTAAAAAAGGGCCCTAGCTATATATCCCTCCAGCCTTGTTAAATATACCCCCAATTTTCGTACCCCTATGATGTCATACGTTAGATGTACCCCTATAAAATACCTAATCTACCCTTATAAATACATTCCCCCTATTAAATCATAAATCATAATTCTTTCTTCTTCCTCCTCCCAACACTCCACACCTCTTCTTCTTCCTTCCCAAATTGCCGCTACATTCGCCCCCTTCCTCGCCGCGCGCCACTTGACCAGCGCCTCCCTCGCCGCCTTCCTCCCGCGCACGCCGCTTGTCGCCGTCAAGCAGGTAAGTTGAGGGTTTTTTTTTATTTATTTATGTTGTGCAGCGCTGCCGCCGTCTCCCTCCCACGGCAACCTCCTCCCACACTCTCACGACGGCCGCACGACCGTCCTTTCTTTTTCTTTTTTTTTTCCCTTTTCTATGATTTGTCCCGTCACTTTTTTTTTTTTCAATTTTCGACAACTCTTGGTCGATAATATACACTATCGTCTTCCTCCCCCACAAAGTTGTCGAAATTTTTTATTTAAAATAAAAAAAATACATTTTCGACACTTGTTTCTCATGGATAAACCAGTGTAGAAATGTTTTTTTAAAAAAAAAAATATATTCTAAGTTTTTTTTTTTACTCTGTGGGGTGCACCGGCGGCGGCGACGATCGGAGTGTATTTATGGTTTAAATTAGGATTTGGTTTATGGTTTAAAAGTAGAGGGGAGTGTATTTATCACGAACATTTTAGTGTAAGGGTAGTTCATGTATTTTATATGATTATTAAATGAAGAGGGGGGACTGTACTTAACAAAGCTGGAGGGAGGGGTATATAGTCAGGGCCTTAAAAAGCCCAACTCTAGTAATTGGGTGTGATCAGCTGATGGAAAAATGAGCATGGGCCCTTTGGGGCCGTCTAATTGTTTAATTGGGGCAGAAGACAGCAACAATTCGGAGGGGTGAGACACAGCAGACAGCAGAAGCAGAAAAAAGAAATTTATATTAATCGAAAATAAAACTATAGTTTTCCGATTAATTAATTAATACCAAAAAAAAAAAATAGATGCTATAATGTTATTTTTTTAATAAATATAAATATTAAAATGTTAGATCAATTTTATAGTAAAATGTACTCATTTGTTGAGTATTTTTATTTTTTTCGCATAACGTCCCGTTTTAGTTAAAAATTTAATTTACGTCTCATAAATTTTTTAATTGCTTAATTTACGTCTCATTTACATAGGAGTGACAAAAACAACGTCATTTCTATATTAAATTTGGGGTTTTTTGGCGAATTTTTTTAACTCCGGGAAAATTGGACGTAAATTAAGCAATTTAAAAAGTTATGAAACGTAAATTAAAATTTTAACTATTTTGAAACGTTTTTAAAAAAATGTGAAAATTGCGGACATAAATAGTTTTTTTTCTCTCCGCAATGGGCTAGCCGGCTAGCCATATAATTGAATTGACATCAATTTTATTTTTTAAAAATGGGCCATTTGAAAATCTTCCACCCTTTAAGTATAGGCCACGGTTACCTATTGAGGACACCCATCGGAAGTTTTTTCCATCCTAAAGGGCATGTGAACGAAATGACAAATATACTCCTCTACTGATTTTTTTTAAAAACTATAGCTGAGTACACCCCCATTATATTTCTCGACAAAATCGTCCCCATTACCACCACCACTCCAAAAAAATCTTCATCCTCCTCCACCACCACCACAAAAATCTTCTTCCACCATCACCATAATGTCCAAATTCCAAAAAAAAAAAAAAAATACAACAACGAAAGGAAACATAAACATTTTAAGACAAAGAAAATGAAAAAAAACTCAAACAAAATAAGAACTCACAAAATTAAAGTAAAATTAAATAACAAAATAAATCATTCTAACTCACTAATTTTAAATAAGATGCAAACTCACAAAAAAAAAGGATTGGACAAAAACTTTCGGACACACAAAAAATTCGAAAAAAAAAAAATATATGTTTTTGAATTTGAAATATGTACATACCAAAACCCTATTTTTCCTAAACCCTAAACTTACCAGAGAGGGGCGGCGAGGCTGACGCGGCGTGACGGGTAGGGGGAGGGGGTGCACACGGCCGCCACTGGAGTTGGGTGCGAACGACCGATGATGGCTTGGACGCATGTGAGCGGCAGCGGTGAGGGTTGGGAGACAATTTTTTTTTTTTACGGAAGGGGAGGGGAGGGGAAGTCGGTGAAGCTGCCGACGCAGCAGGGGATGGAGGGGAGGGGGAGGTAAGGGAAAAAGGCCAGAGTATATTCGGTTCAATCTCAAGGACACGCTGCTATAAAAATATAACTCCCTTGTATCATTCACTAGCTACTTACATACTTCTAAAAAAAAGAGGAAATAAGAGAAATTTAGTTGATAAGATCTCATCAATCTCGATCTCTCGGCCTCGACTGAGAAGATTAAATATGAGGAAAACATGCTTAAAAAGAAAACAGGCTTGAAGAATGTTTGAAATGAATTGAGAAAAATGAAATAGATAAGCTCCTATATATTATATAGGAGATTGAATTAAGATCTAACGTTAAGATTAATGAAATGATTGAGGGTGATGGATTTTTGAAATGAAAGGATTTGGAGGAGAGAGATTGAGGTAGAGTGGCGTGGTGACATGGGTCAATAGAGAAGTTTGCAAATATATAGGATTAAGATTCCACTAATTTTCTAACCATTAATTTGAATTTTTTAGGATTTTAAAAAAATGTGATGGGTGTTGAAATTTATTGTAAAATGGGTATTTTGGAGTTTTTCACGTGGGTGTCCTCATCTGAGGATGTGCACGTTAAGCCAGTGGGGGTCCTCGAAAGGTCCGTGTGTGTATAACGTGGCCTTAAGTATAAAATGGAGCCATAAAACGCTAATAGAAAAGAAAAACTAAATTATTCTGAAGGCTGAACTTTAGGTCTTCGATTTACTAATGCATGAAGATAAATGAATTAATTTCATATAACTTTACCAATTTACTTTTAAATAAAATTATTTCATAATATAGTTTAGATTTGTTTGATCAGCCCTAACACGCATGTACTACAAACCTTACCTCCGATTCTTACCCGACCATTCCAACATTAGTCGTATTGTTCATAAAAAAATATTATAGTATAAGCGCTTTCTTGTCTATTTATGAGTTATTATGACAATACACGGACTAAATTACCCAAGTCATTGAACAAAAAAAAGTATTATTAAAAAATATATATATCAACTTGCAGGATGGTTTTCAAAGATGTTGAAATGTACTTTAAAGAGTGATACTTGGATGCAATTGGGTGTTACCTATACAATTTAAATTGAACTTAAATAATTTGAATTAAATATTAAATTAAATAAAAATAATTGAACATTAAAATTCAGATGTATCTATAAAATAATATCGATTGATTAAAATTCAACATCATATAATATATATATATATATATATATATATATATATATATATATATATATATATATATATATATAACTCGCACGATGACCGTGTATTACACGAGCTAAAGATTTTTTATTAGAGATTTCTTACAGTTGGCTCCCTCTTTGGCCAACTTATAGCAACCCAGTTCCACCAACTTTAGGCCTCGTTTCCAACTCCCAAATTAGGGGTAAATTGTCCCTTTTGCCCTTCATACCCAATATCATAGTTTAATAGGAATATTCAATCTAATTTGGGAAAAAAGACTATGTACAAGCGAGGTAGCTGACAACTCCCCCCCTCCGGCGGCGTCAAATCGGCACTATCTTCCAGGTTATTGCCATCGATTCTCTCCCCTCTTCTCACAATTTGAAATTCAAATTCGAATTCAGTATTCCCCTAATTTTCTCTCTTCATTTTCATTTCCAAGCTAGGGTTCCTCGAGGTCAAATTGTGAATCTTCCTCGTTGCAATAGCTCTTTCAAAACTGCCATGGAGTATGAAGTATTTTTTAATGTAAGCCATAATTCTGTGAGTAAGATGGTTGATGTTAATCGCGATTCTTCATACATTTTTTTCTTGTCTCAAGTTTTTGATTCTTGGCCTGAATTGAAAAACAATGCCGAAAATATTTCATTTTTGTGGTGTGGTGGTAGCGTCACTAATTGTAAATTGGGTGGAGACAGTGATTTAAAAAATTTGATTTCAGTTTGCGAAATCACGTCTCAGAAATTAGTGCGTGTTTCTCTGTCCCAAACTCTGCCGAATCGTGATTTATGTCATGTAGGAAATTCCATTTTTGATTCATTTATTGCTCAACATCCTTTAATGCCCTCCTCGCAGTCTTCTAATGGTACGGGGGAGTCATTTATTGCAAAAAAAGTCAAGTAGGATCCCATTCAAGGTTGTTAAGAAAACAACCCCTATTAATCAAACAAACCATATTTCTCAACCATGTGAATTTCAGGGTAAATCCAATATCCCTGATTATGACTTGTGTCCCTCTATTCCCCCGAAGCCATTGCTTTCCGATTCTTGGGGGCAGATTATGTCGGGTGGCATAGGCCTAGAATTTAGGGGTGGGGCTGTTGAATTTAGACGGGAATTAATCAAGTATTCTACTCAAATGGGGTTTAAGTTCATTTACTCAAAAAATGATCGAAAATATATTAATGTCGTATGCCACGAGTCGTTGAACAGTGAATGTGACTGGTTTATCAAGGCTAAGTGTCAGCCCGTTTCTGGATATTTTGTAGTTTCCAAAGTAAATCTCATTCATAGATGTGTTGGAAAGTTTTTGAACGATGATTCTAAGAGAATGAGTCTCAAACTCATGTCAGATTTTGTCATTCAAATGGTTAGGACTTAACCCACGACAGGTGGTAAACAAATATGTGACTTGTTGAATGATCATTATGGATTGAAGATTCCCTATTGGAAAGCTTGGCGAACAATAGAGAAAGCGAGGGATCATATATTTGGTAGTTATGATGAGTCATACGACCAATTACGTTGGTATTGTGCTGCAATTGAGCGTACCAACCTTGTAGCGTTGTTCTTCTAGAACCAAATCCAAAATCAGATCGATTTGAACGACTATTTATCGGTTTCAAGGCTTGCATTGATGGATTTCAAAGTTGTAGGCTAATGTTGTTCATTGATGGTACTTTCATGAAGGGTCGTGCTAAGGGCACCTTATTATCCGCTACCGCCAAAGACGGCGACAATGGTAACACATTTTCATATTAAACTATATGTTTGTTAGAATGTTCTCAATTATCATTTTCTGAATTTGTCCAAAAAACTTGAGCATTGTTTTTTTTTTATGTTTCAAGTCTTGTTGTTTTCAAGTCTTACTATATGTTTGTTTGTAAGAAAATGATGCATTGCTTTTTGTTGATGAATATTAACAGCATGTTTCAGTGCAATAGTCAGTTAGAAAATGATGCTTTGCTTTCTGTTGATGAATATTAATAACATGTTTCAGTACAATATTCAGTGAGAACATGCTCCATTGCTTTCTGTTGATGAAATATTCAGTGAGAAAATGTTGCATTGCTTTCTGTTGATGAAATATTAATTACATGTTTCAGTTAGAAAATGAATACTATATGTTTGTTAGTAAGAAAGTGATGCATTGCTACCTGGAAGATAGAATATTAATAGCATGTTTCAGTGCAATATTCAGTGTAAAAAATACAATATAAAAGTGTCAGATACCAAGGTCTGGTTTTTGTAGGAGCACCTTCTCATTTCTAAGGTTTGGTTGCATGTTTCAGTGCAATATTCAGTTAGAAAATCCAATACAAAAGTGTAGTTTCTAAGGTCTGGTATTTGTAGGACCACCTTCTCATCTCTTGTGATTTGGCTTGCAGGACTATTTCCTGTCGCATTTGCTATAGTATCCGCTGAGAATACAAAAAATTGGATTTGGTTCCTAGAGAAATTGAGGGATTTTATCAAACATTCCAAAAAGGTTTTTTATATATCGGATAGACATTATGGTTTGATGTCTGCCTTCCCAATAGTTTTCGATGATCCTATTCATTTTTTATGTTTATTTCATTTGTTGACCAATTTGAAAGACAAATTTTCTAAGGGTTGGAGCAATAAAATTCGATCCAACATGGGTGATGCTTTTCGAGATTGTGCGTATGCTCCTACAGTGCGAATTTTCGAAGAAAAAATTGTAATTTTTAAAGGTATTGGTGGCGTGATTGTTGAACAGTGGTTAGAATCTCTTCCGGTCGAGAAATGGGCAGTGGCTTATTCCCCCCACATTACAAGATATGGAGAAATGACGTCAAATTCCGCCGAATCATTTAACTCGTGGATTTCAGATTTCAGGGGCTTGCCCATTACATATATGACTGTTTGATCTGTTATGGGAATGCGTTTAATTTCATATGTACATTTTGATTTCAGGTATTAGCCGATGGCACCTTGAACGTAGGGAAAAGAGTGCAAATTGGACGGGTGTGTTGTGTCATTTAAAAGAACAGTGGTGGAATCACCTAACCAATAAAGGTCAAACATGGGTAGTTGTTCAATGCCCAGGTGGTGAGTTTGAAGTTGGTTCTACTCCATCCGTTCGGGTTGACCTTCGAACAAAATCTTGTTCTTGTTGCCAATGGAGAGTTAGAGGTTTCCCGTGCTCCCATGTCGTGGCTGTAATCCAGAAGAACAGCCCTAGTGTTTTCACTTATGTGGAAGAATGTTTTTTTCACAACCAAGTACAGAGAGTGTTACATGTTTGACCTTCATCCCATTCCACAATCTGAAAAATATGAAATTCAACCCCAGCTTTCTCTAGAGTCGAAAATTCTTCCCCCAATATTGAATCGTCCTCCTAGCCGTCCAAAAAAGATGAGGTTACCGTCGTTTGGAGAACAAAAAAAGAGGAAGCCGTCTATGTGTCCCAAATGTTTTTAAATGGGTCGGCATGACACATTCTGCTGTTTAATGGCAAATGATTCGCTGCAAGAATCTTCCGACATTAATGGTTTGTAATTTTGATGATTAGTGGTTTCCTTTCCAATCCAGCTAAACCAATTAATTGTTTCGGTTAGTTTCCTTAATTGCATTCAATCGTTCCCAGTCACAATTTTTTTGATATAATCCTTCTAATAAGTCATTTCAAATTCAGCTTACATTTATCATCCTTCAAAATTTTCAGGTAAGGTTCAGGTCAATGAAAAGGAAACTTATTACCGTTCTAATCTTAGAACGTTAATAAAGGAAATAAATAGCCTTAAATTTAGTGAGTCTCATATTTGTTGGATCAAGAGAACCCCCTTTTGGTTACTGTTCGAGAGTAATTATGGATTTGGAGATAAACTGTTACTTAGGAGGATGAGAAAGAATGATGATGCTATTCGAAAAATTATTAAGTGTTTTGATTACAAGTTAAAACACTTAATAATTTTTCATCTAAATCATGTTCAAGATTCATGGATACAAATATGATCATGTTCATTTTTTTAGATTACAAGTTCAATAATGTTGTAGGGCATCGGAACATATTAAACATTCTTATGAGAAGGATAATACTTTAATGTGGTTTCAGATTAGGAAGTTCCATCTGAAAGGAACTTCGGATGAGAAGATTAAGCTTAGGGCATTGATTGAATACAGAGAAGTGGAGAATATCAACGAAAGTCAGCAGGGTGGGAGGACAGCCTCAGGCAGCTTTGAAGGAGTTGCAGAGAACAATTATTCTGTTAATCAAAATAGGTGTACAAGTTTAGTGTTATTACAAGGACGCCCTTCCCAGATTGGCTCTTTTGGTAGGTGTTTCTCGTCAGGCGAAGGATGCAGTTTCAACGCAAGTTCTCAAAAAGGGATTGAAGGATCAAAGCATAATGTACCACAAATTAACTCAGAAATGCCTAATGAAAGGAATGAAGATGACACAGCAGGTAATGTCAAGAGCAGTGCCAATGGAAGTGAATTTCTTGGGTTGAATACGTCACACTCTGAAAATGCAATTCAAAAGGGTGATAGTTAAATTCCCACGGTTGATGTGGGTAAAGGTCCTATTACCCATCTGAATTCTGACTCTCGATCTATCGTTAGAGGTGCCCCCGTCGAAAATAATCCAGCTTTTGTTGTCAACAAAAGCCAAGATCGTTACTCGGTGGCCTCTAAGCTTGATGGTGTCATCGATAACAATTTGGCCATTAAGGCAAATTTGGAAAGGAAAGTTTTGCAGTGCCATCCATCCAATCCAGACCTTGCAACTGAAATTGGACATTCCGATGTGGAAGGAGTCGTTAATGTTGGCTTGGTTGGCAAGTTGAATGTTGATACTCCATCCTGGAGTTTGGGGTTTACTCAAGAAGATTCAAATCAAAAGGAGGCTTCTCACAGAATTGACCAAGTTATTGCAGATCTGTCTTCTGTCGGAGTGGATATTGCGAATAATATTGATTTACCTACTTCTCCCGATGTTGCCCGGAATCTTTTTCCTGATCTTGACAGTAAGGTAGATTTGGAAAATTTTGTAGATGTTAATGTCCAATCAGATCCGGCCAGTTCTGCTATGGAAACTAGGGTTGTGGAGCTTCAATCTGTCATCGTGGAGCTAAAAGAATCTTTGCTTGAAAAGGATAAGTTCATCCAAAAGTTGTCAGTGGAAAAGGATCAATTGCAGGATCGCCTAAATGAGTTCACAACAGTTCCTTCTGCTACACAGGTTTTTTCAAACCCTGATAATATTGATCTAATGGATGCATCTGTTGACCACTATGTTCTGAGGGAAAGTAATAAAGAAATGTTAACGGAGAATGCCTATTTGAAGAAATGCCTCTCAGATTTGTGCAAGACCAACCAAGAAGTCAAGCCTGAACCTTCCAACGCCCCTATAAAAGAAGTCTCTCCAGCCGATGTAAAAAATGTTAAGAGATGTGCAAATCATCCCGATCCAAGTACTATTACAAGAGTCGTATAAAGGCGAACTGTTAACGACGATATAATTCAAAAGGAGATCACTCCCCAGCCCAACACAAGAGAACTTATAATAATTGGCGAAGGAGATCAAGCATTGGGAAAAAACAAAGCCAAGATTAACAGTTCTCAAAAATTCGTTTTGAACGAAAAGATGCCATCTGTTAAAAACTTGAGGACACACATTAAGGAAAAGCTTATCGATGATTGGGAATTCAAATGGCCAGAGTAATATCCAGAATTGTCCTAAATATGTTAACCTTATATATGTTCTTATATTAATGTCAAACCACTATTACAGTTATCTGATACAAATTAATTATTTTTTCCTGTGCATTTTTTTTCTATGCCAGTTTCATTGTGTGGGAGGGAATTCAGCCATTAGCAAGGGTCTCCGTTCAAAATATGATAGATATTCTTGAAGTAGGGAGAATCTCTTTTGAGGTTAGCTTAGAGATGTTTATCCGGGCCGGGCTAACCGGGCTGGCCCGTTTAACCCTGAAAAATGTAGGGTTAGGGTTCATGAATCATAGGCCCGTTTAAATCCAAGCTTTTTTTACCAGGACCGGTTAGCCCGCGGGCTAAACCGGGCCTGCCCGCTAGCCCGAGTTGTTACTTTTTTTTTTTGTTTTTTAATATATAACCTTATAATAAATTTTGAGTCATTTGGTCCATATCTATAACTATAAACATTGAATAGCTCATTACCATCTATTAATCAATATTACAATTTTTTTATTAGATTATGATATTTGTTTAGCTTTATTTGACCATATTAAGGACCAACAAATTTTAGAATTGTGTTTAAAACATACTTTTATTTTCTCATTTACCGATCATTACTAATTATATATTTTTCTATTTTATTTGCTTGCTGGACGTGTCAATTGGAACATTTAATTTTAAAAGAAAAAAAATAGTGTAGCCCTTTAGTGGCCCGTTTAACCCGCGGCCCGCTAGGGTTAGGGTTAGGTCCTAACAATTGTAGGACCGTTAAGTATGAACCGGTTAAGGCCCTAACTCATTTAGCCCGTAGCCCTGTAGGGCTGGCTCTATAGGGCTAGGGCCAGCCCGATAGACATCTCTAGGTTAGCTAATCTAATTCCCATATATCCACGTTTATTCTACTTAATATGTGTCTTATATCGTCCTCTCATTTTTTTTTGAATAGGTCATTGATGCGTGGGCAGATATCTGTCAATCTCTCCATTTTAAGCATAAATCAGGGGTCAAATACACAGTTACCTTTACTGCAATTAGCGTGTTGGGTAAATTCAAAATTATATTTGGATGAATTTCATACGCTCGGATAAATGTTCAGTATTTTACACGTACTTATTGTCTAACTTATAACTTGAATGATGTTTTCCAGACTTTAATCAATGATTACGGGGGCACCAAGGACAAGAATTTGGTAAATTTGATTGACAACGGAATTGAAGAAACCTTAGGGGCAGACTGGGTTTTGTTTCCAATTCTTGGGCGAGGCAGAACACATAAGCATTTTGGATCAGTTGATCATTGGACTCTCCTAAAGCTAAATGTGAAGAAGGGCGAGTGGCGGTTTCTGAATTCTATCCTTCAACGCAAGGGTCGGTTAGATATCCACTTGAGAGATGCCTTTGTTGTGGTAATTATACTTCATTCTTCATTCTCATAATATATTTTTTGAAAATATATTGGTCTGATGTATATATGTTAACTTATTATTTGTTGGTTTTTGAATGGTCATAAGTGCTTTTACATGACAACAATTTTCCTTTTGTCCAAAAGGGTAAATATATTGATAAGAATTTTCGGGATGCATGTAAGAGGTTGTATCCAAACCATTCATATACGAAGAAATCTCTAAAACTACCCCAGATTGAAGATTGCTTGCATCAATATCCTGGAACTCTCGATTGCGGGGTAATCGTGTGCTACCATATAGAGAACACTATGATTGGCAAGCCCAGTAAGAAGGGAGAATACTCTGTCACATGTTCCGGTAATTATCGCAAACGGATGGTCGAAATGTTTATGGATCCCACTGGTTCAAAAATCTAGAAGTGGATTTGATTGAATATGCCCAAGACATTCTTTTTGTTGTTTAAACAATTTGGTACTTATTATGCATTTTGGTCTTTGTAGTTTTCTCCAAATCTCAGGGTATGCCCCCAAACAATCCTTTTGGTCTTTTAATTCGGAATTTGGTAAGCATTGGCTTCTGATTCCTTTTTGCTAATATGCCTTTTGTTAAACAATTTGGTACTTATTATGTTCAAAATTTCCTCTAATATATTCAGAATTTGGATGCATATGTTCAACTTATTGCTGACCCCGCTCGTTCTCTTAAATTTGTACTCATAATGCATTTGATTGTCAAGATTTCTTCAATTTAATTATTTATTTGTTTGCTTTTTTCATTGTTATCTTTATTTATAGGAGTTGGTTGCACAATGTGGTCCTCATTGATTTAGATTGATACATTTCAAAAAACACCATATTTTAAACAAACTGACATACAAGAACACCATCATAGCTTTAACATAACACATTACATAAGATGATAACAACATATTTAGGCTATAAGGTTGCAAAAGGAAATATCCAAAATACATAGAATACAAAATATAACTATTAATAGATTCCTACTTAAATATTCCAAACTAGAAATTCCTTGGGCAAACCACACTATGATTTACGTTGATGTCTCTTAATTGTGATTATTTTACCCTCCCAACCGTTCAATTTATTGTTTTGCAAATGGAGTCAAATCAGATTAAGTGAGTGGAAAGTGGTGGTTGCGTTTTTTATTTCTAAAGCCTGAATATTTATTCCGCATTTTTTTTTTAAAATATAACTTATTTCTTCCGTTTTTTTTTTGGCCATCTAACTTACTTGTTCCAATTTATTTGGAAAATCTGGCTTTTTTTATCGGTTTTTATGAAAATTTTATTTTACATTCTTAATAAAATTTTCTGAACGATACAAATTGATAGATAAAATAATTATTGTGAGATCTTTTTAAACATATCAAATTATATTATTTCTTCTTTGTTCAATTTAATTCATGATTGATTTGGTCAAATCAATTTATTGATTCTAATTTGGTGGTTGGTCATTAATTAATCTAATTTTAAATATTTATCTTTGGTTTTATAATAATATTATTTATTTGATCAGAATTAGTATTAAATAATATTTGAAATTCTAATTTTTTAGATTAGATTTGTTCATATATATATATATATATATATATATATATATATATATATATATATTTGTTTTTACAAACCATCCGATTTAATAATATTCGGTTTTATTTATTATCATCTTATAAAAAATAAGTGTCATCTCATATCTTCCTCAGATGTCGTTAGATTCTTTCATTAATAATTTCAAACCATGATTTTTATATTTTTTATTTGAAAGATTTTGTTGGATAACAACTAATTAACAATTATATTCCATAAATTTTTGTTAGGAATATAACATAAAAGATCGGTAAATCTTATCAGAGATAGATCGATAAATCTTATTAAATTTGATAAGCAATCTTCGAAGTTGTCATTTTCACAATAAATATATGCCATAGCAAATCTTCCATGGGTCAATCAATATATTATTGGCAGTAGTCTTCAATACAAACCAACTTTGAAATGCATTAACAATTATAAATACATGCCCTACTTCATTCGTTTCTTCCCATTGATACTAACATTTCAATATCCACAGTCAATATGGATAGTTCCTCCCTTCCTAGTGATATATCTGAAGAGGTATCTTGTAGATTATCTTCGAAAAATGCTACCCGATTAAAAACGGTTAACATTTTTTTGGAATGATATGATTGCATCGAACAACTTCGTGAACTCCAACCTTGTTAATATGATAAGGAGAAACAATTGTTTACTAATTTATGATGAAAGTATTATATTTTCTCCAATAGCTTACGAAAACTCAGGCTCCTATTACCAAAGGACCGTTATTGAAGGCGAGGAAAAGGAGGAAATCGTTGCTCACTGTACAGGCCTTGTTTGTTCGGCCGACTGCGAAGATAATTTATTTATTTTCAACCCATTGACATTTGTATGCACGACTGTCCCCCGGTGTCCAATTCAGTGGGGGAAAGGGGTTGAACTAGCAAATGTTAACTTTGCAATGGGGTATGATTCTTCCATAAACTCTGACCATTTGTTAAGGTTAATAACTTTTCAATCCCTTTTCTCAAATACTCAAATTGATGTATTCTCTACAACTTCAAATTCGTGGAAGCGACTACAACCATTTCAATTAGGAATACCATGTGGCAAGTTTTGTGTTTGGGTTCGTGGCAAAATTCATTTTCAGGTGTTCAAGAATGATTCACTTAGTACGGAGATTCGAACGTTCGATGTTAAAAATGAGTCATGGGGGACTATTAAACTTCCAGAAGCCGTTGAAATTCCAAAATATTATGGGAAATATCTTCATTGGATGAAGACTCTTTGGTATCATTTCCTATCTATCCATCATATCAAATTACATACACATTCAAGTTTTGGATTCTTAAGGGATACATGTCAAATGAAAGTTGGATTAAAGTTAAAATATTTTTCCTTGCGACCGAGGTTCTTCCTAATCCATTCACTCTTCAACCCCTATTTTTTTTAAGCCTCATAATCGTAAAATATTGTTTAGGAAAGATCCAATAGGCTCGTATGGGAGTTATGATATTGATTTGAATATATGGGAGGACATTGATGAGTTCGAAGATGACATAATAAATAGATCTTACAGGATTTTTAATGTAATTCAAAGTTTAGTACGTCCATAATTTCTTGTACCTTATCCCTATTATTTCCTGTTTTCTAGTTTTATCCTTATTATTTCTTGTTTTCTACTAGTTGCTTATCCTCTATTTCTACTTAATGAAATTTTTTTTTTTGGTTATTTGCATTTCCATTTTATTAGAGAAACCCCATAGTCCAATTAATTGTTGTTTTATTAATATAAATAAAATATGTCGATTTGCATTAAACTGCGATTCATGCCTTACATATTTGAACATTGAACTATATTTTCTGAACATATCAATTTCACAATTGAACTGTACCTCTGATTTATTGAACATGACAAATTTCATAATTCTATTTTAAAATTCTAACACATATTCACTCTTCAAGGGACCCTTTTATCCGTTACTTTTCTGCAGACCTTTTTTTACCGTTGGGGGACCTTCTCCACTATATAGGAGATCACTTGCAAGCCCTTATCCACCAGAATTCTGAAATTGGGAAATGATGTCTCAAAATAGTACTTCAAGTTCCAAGCTTAACTATTTGAGATACTCTAATTCCATCTGCAGGCACTGTAGCATCCCAACAGTCATAAGCCTTTCTACATCGACTGCAAATCCGAGGAGGTTATACCATAGATGTCGATCTCATAATTTATCTCATTGGTGTCTTCCAACAAGTTTTGCAGATCCTTTCAGTTTTCAGGATATTGAACTCTTAAGAACCCCCTAAGATCAAGAACTCATTAATCAACCCCAAGACAATAACTCATCTTCCCCTTAAACCGTTCAGTTGATGTCAAGTAATTCAATTCAACAATTACTTGTTGCAAATTTAGCTACGATGTTGGTTGTTCTTCTAGTGTCTGTTTTTATTGCTTTATTGTTGATTTAATCAACTATTATCTATGTATCCATGTTGGAAATCAATGCAATTAATCAAAATTTGATATTATGCGCACTGCTACACATTTAAGCTTGGAGAGCTTTTAGAAGAGCTCTCCAAGTGGGAGCTCTCCAAGCTAAATTGCACTTGGAGAGCCCTTAAATATTGCACTTGGAGAGCCCTTAAGCTTGGACAGCTCCCACTTGGAGAGCTCTTTTCAAAGCTCTCCAAGCTTAAATGTGTAGATGTTTTTCTCGGAATTTCAAATTCTTATTCATTATCCAAAATAAATTTCATAGAACCTTCGGAGTCCAAATCTTGGGTTATAGATGGTACGAAACTTCAAGAAATTTGATTAATTTTATGGATGTCTTATTATACTAACCAGAAAATAATCTGTAAAAGTTTACACATTTCAGATTAGAAAAAAACCCTAATAATTTCAAACTATTTCAAATACAAAGATAAACATTTCAGAAGTAAGGCCTTCTATTTCAATAAAGTTATTGACCTTATTCAAAATCAAAAACCCTAAAATTTAGGATGCATCTAAAAAATGAAGGTCTATCCTAGTTGAGAAAGAATGAATAACCTTCTCGAAGTTCTATACCGAGACCTCAGATTTCTTCCCCTTCACTTTCGAAATCATGTCGCCGGTCATCGGAATGCATCAAGATCGAAATTATGACATCTGGAAACATTTAAGGGATTTGTCATCGGAATTGTCGTCGGGCCTGGTATTTGTTATGATTCTTCGGCGAGAATCTGAAGATTGACCATCACATTCCATTGCTGGAATTTTTTGGTCAAGACAGTGGGATGAATAAAAGTATTAGTTTCACAACACGTTATCAGCACGAGTCTCTACGTTGAGCCAAAATAATATTTTCAAGTATTATATACTTGAACCTCTTCAAGGTAGATTAAGGTAGTGTTTTTTTTCTCCTTTCTCATTTCATTCTTCATTATGGCTACTTTCACAAAACTTAAATTTGCACCACTTGATATCACCGGAAAAAATTATTTGTCATGGATTTTAGATGTTGAAATTCATCTTGAGGCTATGGGTCTTGGTGATGCTATTGTTGAAAATAATAGTGCATCAAATCAAGACCGTGCCAAAACAATGATTTTCCTTCGTCATCATTTGGATGAAGGATTGAAAACTGAATATTTAACAGTGAAAGATCCACTAGTTTTGTGGAGAAATTTAAAGGAAAGATACGACCACCTAAAGATGGTCGTCCTTCCAAAAGCCCGGTATGATTGGCTTCATCTACGTCTGCAAGATTTCAAAACTGTCAATGAATATAATTCGGCTACGTTCAGAATTACTTCACAATTAAAGTTATGTGGTGAAACCATAACTGATGATGATATGCTTGAGAAGACATTCTCTACTTTTCATGTCTCGAATATGCTCCTGCAGCAACAATATCGAGAAAAAGGTTTTAAGAAATATTCTGAACTAATTGCATGCCTTCTCTTAGCCGAGCAAAATAATGAATTATTGTTGAAAAATCATGAATCCCGACCCACCGGTTCCAGTCCATTCCCTGAAGCGAATGCGACTCAATCTCAAAATTCTGGTCGTGGTCGTGGACGTGGACGTGGACGTGGTGGTAGCCGAGGACGTGGTAATAATCGTGGTCGCGGTCGTGGTAGATTTACTCCATATAATAACAACAACCATGATCGTGACAAGAAACAAGCTGTCTCCGAGAAGAGAGACAATGGAGAAAAGAAGAAATATGAGGAACATTGTTACCGGTGTGGAATGGAAGGTCATTGGTCCCGCGTGTGTCGAACAGCGGATCATCTTGTTGAGCTTTATCAAGCTTCTTTAAAAAATAAGGCAAAAAATGTTGAGACAAATTTTATTGATAACAATATTGCTCTTGATGGTGATGATGTGGTTATGACCCATCTTGATGTAGCCGATTTCTTTAACGATGTTAACTAAGCATATGATGAATACCCTATAAGTATTTCATGATGAATAAAATATTTATATATTTTGCATCTTTTATTAATATTAATTTCTAATTTATGTTTTATTTTTTTTATGAAGAAGCAATGGATGCCAAACATTTGGGAATGAATAGTGATGGTGATATTTGTCTAATTGATAGTGCTACTACACACACTATACTTAAAAATGAAAAATATTTTTCTCATTTGCAAAAGGGGGAGACAAATGTTAACACTATAAGTGGTAGTGCAAATTTGATTGATGGCTCTGGAAGAGCCACAATATTTCTCCCTGAAGGAACTAAACTAGTTATAAATAATGCACTACTGTCTCCCAAGTCTCAAAGAAATTTGTTAAGTTTTAAAGATATCCGCAAAAATGGGTATCATATCGAGACTCTAAATGAGAAAAACAGTGAATGTCTATTGATTACACAAGTTGTTTCTAGAAAGAAATGTGTGTTAGAAAAGCTGTATTCACTCTCTTCTGGCCTATATTACACGAATATAAATACAGCTGAAACATATCACCTAATAGACCAGAAGTCTATTACTCCCAATGATTTTATGGTTTGGCATGATCGCCTTGGACATCCTGGTTCCACCATGATGAGGCGCATAATTGAAAATTCACATGGCCATTCATTAGAAAATAAAAAGGTGTTAAATTCTAATGAATTCTCATGTGTTGCATGCTCTCAAGGGAAGTTAATTGTTAGACCTTCACCAACTAAAGTGGGGATTGAATCCCCTGCATTTCTAGAACGAATTCATGGTGATATTTGTGGGCCTGTAGATCCACCATGTGGACCATTTCGATATTTTATGGTGCTAGTTGATGCATCAACGAGATGGTCACATGTATGTCTCTTATCCTCTCGCAACTTGGCATTCGCAAGATTACTTGCCCAAATAATAAAGTTGCGAGCACAATTTCCAGATCACCCAATAAAGAAAATTCGTTTAGATAATGCTGGTGAATATTCATCACATGCTTTTTATGATTATTGCATGTCGATTGGAATAAGTGTTGAACATCCTGTAGCTCATGTTCACACACAAAATGGTCTAGCCGAATCATTTATCAAACGATTGCAGTTAATTGCTAGACCATTGTTAATGAAATCAAAACTCCCTTTATCTGGTTGGGGACATGCTATACTACATGCAGCAACACTTGTGAGAATTCGGCCGACAAGTTATAATAACCTTTCTCCCCTTCAATTAACATTTGGTTATGAGCCCAATATCTCCCATTTAAGAATTTTCGGGTGTGCGGTTTATGTTCCAATTGCACCGCCTCACCGAACTAAATTGGGCCCCCAACGAAGGTTGGGAATATATGTCGGGTATGAATCACCTTCTATAATTAAATATATTGAACCATTAACAGGTGATTTATTTACTGCTAGATTTGCAGATTGTCATTTTGATGAATCTCATTTCCCGACATTAGGGGGAGGTAAGGATCAACCGAAAAAAGAAATCAATTGGAAAATTGCATTAGATTTCCTTGATCCTCGTACAAAAGAATGTGAACTAGAAGTTCAAAGGATCATACATTTGCAACAAATTGCAAATCAATTACCGGATGCATTTAGTGACTCCAGAAGAGTTACTAAATCACATATTCCTGCAGAAAATGTTCCGGTTAAGATTGATGTCCCTGAAGGACAAATAACAAGTGCTAATGAATCTAAAGCACGCCTGAAGCGTGGTAGACCTCTTGGTTCCAAAGATAAAAACCCTCGAAATAAAAGAGGAATAATTAAGATCGACGAGTCAAATGAAGATGAACAACTCGCACGTAGTGAGAAAATTCAGCTTCCTGAAGAAGTTGTATCAGAAGATGTTGCTCCTGAAGAGCATGAGGTTGTAGAAACTTCAATAAATTATATCACTACGGGAAAAAGTTGGAACCGAAGAGAAACA
Organism: Galeopsis tetrahit; assembly: GCA_963675135.1. NCBI lineage: Eukaryota > Viridiplantae > Streptophyta > Magnoliopsida > Lamiales > Lamiaceae > Galeopsis > Galeopsis tetrahit. Next base: position 41,191,067 of record OY776126.1, on the reverse strand, counting down.
GTCATTGACAATGTCTTTGCATATAATGTAGCACTTGATTTTTTGGAAGAATTTGAGGATCATGAACCCAGATCGGTTGATGAATGTCGGCGTAGAAATGACTGGCCAAAATGGAAAGATGCAATTCAATCCGAGTTGGATTCACTGGCAAAACGAAAAGTATTTGGACCTGTAGTCCAAACACCTGAAGGTGTAAAGCCAGTGGGATACAAATGGGTATTCGTGCGAAAAAGAAATGAGAAAAATGAAGTTGTGAGATATAAAGCACGATTGGTAGCCCAAGGTTTTTCACAAAGACCTGGATTTGATTATGATGAAACATACTCTCCTGTGATGGATGCAATTACATTTAGATATCTTGTAAGTTTTACCGTGCATGAAAAACTTGAGATGCGTCTAATGGACGTAGTCACTGCATACTTATACGGTAATCTTGAAAAAGATATCTACATGAAAGTCCCTGAAGGATTCAACATGCCTGAAGCATGTAAATCAAATCCAAGAGAAATTTATTCTATTAAATTGCAAAGGTCTTTGTATGGGCTCAAACAATCCGGACGTATGTGGTATAATCGTCTTACCGAATGTCTAGTCAAGGAAGGTTATACCAATGATCCAATATGTCCATGCGTTTTTATAAAGAAAAATGGATCACGTTTTGTGATAATTGCAGTGTATGTTGATGATCTCAATTTAATCGGGACTCCTGAAGAGCTCGAAGAGGCAGTTGCATATTTCAAGAAAGAATTTGAGATCAAGGATTTTGGAAAGACAAAATTTTGCCTTGGTTTGCAAATTGAACACCTCGAAGGTGGAATTTTTGTCCACCAAACTGCTTACACCCAAAAGGTTTTAAAGAGGTTCTATATGGAAAAGGCACATCCACTAAGTACCCCAATGGTCGTCCGGTCCCTCGATCCTAATAAAGACCCTTTCAGACCGCGAGATGAAAATGAAGAGATACTTGGTCCTGAAGTACCATATCTCAGTGCAATTGGTGCACTTATGTACCTTGCTAACTGCACAAGGCCAGATATATCATTTGCAGTTAATTTACTAGCAAGATTTAGTTCATCTCCCACAAGGCGACATTGGAATGGTATAAAACACATTTTTCGCTATCTCCAAGGAACAGTTGATCTTGGCCTATTTTATTCAAATAAATCTCGACCTGAATTGCTTGGTTATGCTGATGCTGGGTATTTATCTGACCCACATAAAGCAAGGTCTCAAACTGGATATGTATTCACATGTGGTGGTACAGCCATTTCATGGCGATCTACAAAACAGTCACTTGCTGCCACTTCTTCAAATTATGCTGAAATTATAGCAATTCATGAGGCCAGTCGGGAATGTGTTTGATTAAGGTCAATGATTAATTATATTCGAAAGAATTGTGGATTGTCTCATGACAATAAAAATCCTCCAACTTTATTATATGAAGATAATGCAGCTTGTATAGCTCAACTAAAAGGAGGATACATTAAAGGAGATAGAACTAAACATATTTCACCAAAATTCTTCTTTACTCATGAGTTGCAAAAGAATGGTGAGATCGATGTGCAACAAATCCGCTCAAGTGACAATTTAGCAGATTTATTTACCAAGGCACTACCTACTGCAACATTTGAGAAGCTGGTGAAGCGTATCGGAATGCGTCGATTAAAGGATTCCGCATGATGCTTGGATCAGGGGGAGATTGAATACACTAAGTAATATGTACTCTTTTTCCCTTACTAGGTTTTTGTCCCACTGGGTTTTTCCCTAGTAAGGTTTTTAACGAGGCATATTCTTTGTGTAATGACGGACATCCAAGGGGGAGTGTTATAAAATAATATATAAAATGGATGTCCTTTCAAATACTTTTAGATGATTCTAGTATAAGCACTTATGATGATCTTTATGTGATCTTTATGTTAGAATTCTAGGAGCTTCTCTTGCTCCCTATAAAAGGGTGGTATGCCACTCCATTTTGTACACTCGATGAAAAATGAATAAAAGTATTAGTTTCACAACATTCTGACATTTTTATAAAATTGTGATTTAACACAAATAATCTTTCTTATTTATTTGGAAATTGACAGAAATTTGATGGATTTGAGAAATTGAGAAGTAAAATCATATATATGACCTAATTAAGTGCAGATAAATAAATACTGAAAAATTTCACAAACACAAGGCATATTGTTTACAGTACATTATTACAAATAAACTTAATTAAGCATGCAATCATGTCAATGGTTAATTAGGTCACCAATTAACATTAATACATACATACAGATAGGGATCGATTTTGCAACACAATCTTACAAGATCATACAACGTTAATAGACAGATACAATCAACAATAATTCATAAAGTAGAACAAAAGTTTAGGATAAACTGTGAAGCAAATAGATACATACTGCTTCAAGTGATATTTTCTCTTCACTGCAACCACCTCTTTAATCACATCAGCTGTAAACACAATCATGCATGCATGTTATAATAATTAAAGAAGAAAATTTGCAAAACTAATTAATCCCATAGAAAAAAAAATTAAAAATCAATTTGAAAAAGGTCCTTTTGTGATCACGTTTAGTCACGTTCGAAATTTCCTTGAAGTTATCACAACTAGTCCATATGAATCTTCGACTAGTTTTGCAACCAACCCTTTTATAAATGTCCGTGGTTTGAAAATGATGCATGAAGTCTATGATTAGGAGTATCAATTTCCAGCATCCATTATTTATAAATATTATAGTTTTTGAGATTATTTATACAATAAAGGAAATAGCTAGAGATAGGATGGTCTTACACTAACTGAAGAGATGGGGGGTCTTGTCTATGGTACTCGTTGTTGGGATGGAGGCCGTTGATTTGAAGATAGTCGCGTGCATCAAACGGCTGAGATTGAACAAAGTCATGAAACTCGGAACTCCCTGGCATCAAGTTCATTTGCTGCTGCTGCTGCTGCCCTGTCTCAGTTTCAGCAATCTGCATGCATTACACAAATTAATACTTCACTGCTTATGACTTACTATGAGTTATGAAAGAATGAGAAAGACAAAGAGAGAGAGGGACCTTTGCTCGAAGGTATTGATTACTTTGATGTAAGTCAATCTCCTGCTGCCAATATGATCATAACACCAAAAACCCGTATATTGAATTTCAAAATATACATAAAAATGTCAAAATCAGAAAATAAAATCAAGACATTATTTCAATTACAATTTCTGTATTTAAAATTTGATATTTGTTACACAATTATATCATATGATAATTTTTCCCGTGACTTAATTAGGTTGACATAGCAGCCTGCAGGATTTTGCTATTGTTCCAATTTAATCAAAATATTTTTTTGCAATTTTATACCCTGTCACCTCAACAAGGCTTGCCTGAAATAATAAATTGATAGAATTACAACAATTTTTACTTTTAAAAACATAGGAGTATATATATTGTAATTGAAAAAAAAGTGAAATGTCTGCGATTTCTTTTTTTTTTTTCAATTAACCCTAGATTAGACATATATGAAACATTACTTACCCTCTTTTGCATGTACTCAATTTCAGCAAATAGCAGCTCATTCTGTGATGCAGAGAGAATCATATATATATCAATGAGCAAAACCATCACACTAATTAATTAAATCAATAGAAAAAGTTATAACATAATTTGCAAATTGTTCACCTTCTTGGATCTGATTTTGCCTATCCCTTTCTCAACCTTGTTCTCCAGATTCCTTAGCTCCCTTAGATTAAGAGCCCCTAAACATTCACCAAGCATGTTCCTATATATTTCGGAATTCGAATAATTAATTTCTTATGCAATGATAACAAGCTAAGATCATATGCCAAAAAGTTTACTTGTGAAAAACTGAAAACTTACCTGTTATGATTCTGCAAATTACTGATCTGTGCACGAAGTTTCGAAGATTCTTGCTGGTAATACTGCAATATAAAATTGTTGAAAAAGATTGAGAATCTTGCTATTTTTAAGGGCATTGATTGAATAAATAGAATTTGCAATGGTTATTAATTGTACACATGAAATTTTCTTTACTTAAATCCAACAAAATCTCTATGTTATAATAAAGAAAATCATCTATTCCACCCTACATTATATTCTAATTTTTAACATGTGTACATTCTATTAAATTTTACTACTTATCATGCATCTACTAAATGAAATAGTATAGTGGAACATAAAAAGTGATACATATATGATTTGATGCAATAAATTAATTAATTAATAATTATAAATGTAGGCTGGAGAATTATGAAGATATTGTTTAAGAAAATCACATCAAATTGAAAAGTAAAGAAAACGAGCAAAATCTGTACCTGAGTATTGGCTTCAGAAATTGAGCCATTATTTGAGGAATCTGAGGATGCTTTTTTGTACCTTTCGATAGTTGCTTTAACACTGCATATATATAAGTGTGTTTATTAAAAAAATTAGATGTTAAATACATTGCCATTTGCAAGCAAACTACTACTTTATAAAATATTTAATCAGCATACAAGATTTCTATTCTTAACAGTATTTCGTATTTAAACAATAGTTAACTATTCATTACATTTATCTTCTTTCCATTTGTGGCTTATTTTGCTTATCCTATTGTTTCTGTTTTTGGGCAGTGGGTGGGTGAGGGGAGAGGGTGGTTTGATTAATTTTTATTCTGTCAAAAAAGTGATTGACAAATTCTTTATGTCTGATCTTACAATGTCAACTCAAATGTCTTTGTGATATATATACTTTATAGTATAAAATATATAGTGAGATGTAGAAAAAATAATTAAGATTAAGATAAAAATAGATAAGAATGAGAAAATTTGGAATAAATAGTTAATTTTGTCTATTTAAGTATATGTGAATTTTATGACGGACAAAATAAATAAGTAAAAAATTCATGTATAGATAATGGAGTATAATAGTAGTAGCAAGAAATTGAATTTTTGTAAAAAAGAAAAGAAAAAATAAAAACCCAATACTGAAGAAACTCCCTCATTTCTCAGTGTTCTGCAACCTTAATATCATCGAGACACTGATTGGCTGCCCCTGCCAAGCTGGCAATATCATTGGCTCATATTTCAATGTCACCAACTTATAGTAAAACCTCCTATTGTTTAATGGTTAATACGCTTCTATTCTACATACATTCCAAATGTTTTTATCGTCATATATTCACACATCTAGGTATGTATTGATGTATGATGAACAAATATTTAATTGAAAATAGGAATAAAAATTATTAGGGATCATTTACTAATGAAAATCAAAATTAATAACCTAATGTTAAAATACCTAAAATAGTGGGCATGGTATAAGCACCCGCGCTCTATCCGATAAATTATACTGTACTTTTATTATTCTGCATTTTTGTGATACCTTTTAATTTTCATTTTTTTTAATAGCTTTTGCACTTTTTCTTATCGTTCTCTCCCAAATGTTTGTATCAGAAATGTGTACAAGTAAAATTATAGAAAGCTGAAAGTAGAATTTATTCGAGAGTACTGAAATTCAGTATATCTAAAAATAACTAAAATATACGTAAACAAAGAGTTAAAAACTTAGTATTGTGTTAAAAAGAATAGATTTAATTTGGGAAACGATACATACTAGTACTTCTTTGTGTAATTTTGAGTATTATGGCTTGTATCTAATATGTACCCTACACTTCATCCCTCCCATAATAACTTTAATATATATAAGTGAAATACATATTTAAAAAATATAATAATCAATAAAGTTTTAAAATGTAATTTTATAAATAATTATATATAAAATAATTAAATCAGTTGACTTGAATATACATAAGAATCCAAATTAATGTCATTTTGTATAAAAATGTAGATATTTTGAAGGTAGTGTTTATAAATGATTTTCAAAATTATTATAAAACTTCCAAAAATAAAAAAGGGAAAGTTATCATGAAATGATGCTTCCTCCATCCAACGATTCTAACCACACTTGCCTTCTTAACCTGCCCACCAATCTATTTTCATACATTTTATTAAAAAATCTAATTTTATTTTTAATTTTCAATCATTATTTAATTACTTAAATATCATTTAACTTTATTTAAAAATAATTATTTTTATTACAATGAACCACACAATACCCTTAAAATACCCTTAATGTATCTATTTTATCATCTTTTGTTTTAAAATTTATGGCCAAATTAAAGTATACAGACTACCAAAGATTATTTATTCAAACACAATTATACACTTCTTCTTAAAAAAAAACACACACACACAATTATACACATAGTGTGTGACAAAAGCTAAAACATAGGGTGAAAAGTAAAAACTATTTAAATTCAGATTTCTGAGTAGAACAGAACCGTCATCTTATGCATGGAAAGAACCAAAAAGAGTTCAGAATTTCAGAACTCTCCCATTGGTGTGCAGTTGCCGTACATATGTCTCTCAACTCTTACACTACATATACATATAAATATTTAAAAATGAAAATATAAAGTTTCCCAAAATGGAAACTCGTGAGCTGATAAGTCATTAAAGAAGGCATAATGAGCGAACCAAAACAAAAAAAATCAAGAAAAGGAGGCCTTTTCATTGGTTCCCCACTCCCTTTCTCTTCTGTTACTTTCCTCTTTTGGTTTTAATAATTTTAATGCTTTTTGAAAGCCTCAAACTGATTTGACACACACAAAATAGGGTTCTTATTTTCACTAGGTCCACTAAATTTAATGGTTTTTATTTTTTAAAGATGTGCATTTCAATTTTAATTCAAAGTAGAAATAAAAGTTTAATCAAAATAAAAATTTATGTGGGAATACATGTTTTCTAACAAAGATATTTTATATTGAATTCAATTGAACAATTAAAAATATATCTAAATTATTTAAAATTCAATTGTATGTATAAATAAATTAAATTGCATAGAAGAATTTGTTTAAATTTAAATGAGAGACAGATAAATTTTTTCTAATTTTTTAAAGATATTTTTACTCCCAAAATATAAAATATTCAGTATTAACATTGTACTTTCATTTTTAATAATCTATTAAAAATCTTGCACCGATGATATTGAAAATCTATTTTAATTTAATAAAAAATATATGCAAAGGAAAATTTAAAAAAAAATCACATTCTCCACAAAAAAAAAAAATCAAGAACAAGATAATCGTGTATGACGTGACAAAAGATTCTTGTAACTGAGCCCAATCTATATATAAACCTGTTAAATTCTATTACTAAACAACAAAACAATATATGTGTATATTTACACACATATATAATTCAAGAGAAGTTGAATAAATAAAGAAAACAAAATCCCATTTCTTTTCCAGGAAATAAATAAACAGAATACGAAAATAGATAATTACTGGGTTTGAATTTGCTAAATAAGAGAAAACCCATCATATATGGAGTAACATGTTCAGATCTACAATTTAAACATTTGAGACAAGACATGAAAAAGATAAACAACATATATAATATCCCTAATTATGGTTACCACCATAATAATTTTGGGAAAAGATTAGCGACGATAATTTTAAAACCCTAATTTAGATTATAAATTATCAGTAAAGAAAACCCTAATTATAGCTTTATGATGGCCATTGATATGTTGCAGAGTCCTTAATTTTAAGGTAGTGTCAAACAGATGGATGAAGGAACGAATCAGAGCTTGACAGGTTGTTTCCCACAGTATAGAGAGAGAAGAAGGGAGAGAGAGGGGGGTAACAGCAAATTTGAAGAAGAGGTGAGCTGATTGATGTAAAACCTTCTCCCAAATTAAGCACAATTTTGCTTGTGCTTTATGTACTCAACAAGAGATCTATGAATTTAGAGAGAGAGAGAGAGGAAGCAGATCGATTTCAAAGGTTTGTGAAGAGCTTCCGAAATAACCATTATATTGGTTACAAACAAACACTATACTGCTGCTGTTTTGGTATCACACACAATAGATCTTTCCATTTACCAAAACATGGACTAAATGGGATTATAAAAAGAGAAACTCCATAAAGCACAGTGAATGCTAAATCAAAATTAGAAACACAACTAAATCTATGTGAAGAAAAAATCTTCACTGTAAAAAGGCTTATGTCCTTCATCTCAATATATTTCCCAATATTCCAACACACTCTCTGAAACAAACAACAAACCCCCCAAATCATATCAATCTTCATCTATATACGATCATTTACTAAAAACAACTTGAAAACACAAAGCATCCTAACAGATTAAATGAAAATTAACCAAAAAAACTGATGCAAGTTTCACCCAAATTTCTTAGATCTGTGACCTAATTACGCACGTACCTGTTGTTAGCGTACTCGTAGAGACGGCCTCTAGTAGAGAACACAATCAGAGCGACCTCAGCGTCACAAAGCACTGATAATTCATAGGCTTTTTTCAGCAATCCATTGCGGCGTTTGCAGAAAGTGACTTGGCGATTTGTGGTGTTTTCGATCCGTTTGATCTCGATCTTACCCCTGCCGATTTTCCTCTCGGATGAAATTTCCCGGGATTGATCACTTTGGAGAGACATTTCTGCTGAGGAAAATCAATTAGCTAGGGTTGTTGAAATTATGCAGAAAATGAACTCTACTTACAGTTGGTGTGTATTTAAAGAAAATGACTTGACTTAAATGATGTATTTATATATATTGCTAGTACAAAAATCAAATTTCTTTTGTTGCCATCATATTACTTTAGAATTAATAATTTAATTAATTTCTCCTGCGATAATTGATTATTAATTATTATAATTTTATACTGCGCATGTTTATTTGTTGATGCAGCTAGCTTTAGTGTGTGTATTAATTGAGGTTGAGAGGTGAGTATAGTATTCACCATGTAACTGAGTACATGAATGAAAAAAAAATAAAAATTAAAGCAACATTAACTTTAATTGAAATGTAACACTAGTTTTAATTGAAACGTGATACTAAATTTAACGTTATATTGTGCACTAGGTGAATTTGAAACTTGATGAAAGTTGAGAGAGTCTTGTGTGATACGGTTTCCATACCTCCACCTTAGTATTTGAGTCATTGTAATATATAGTAAATGAAATTTCATGCATATAATTTTACATAAGTTTTTGATATTGTGATTATATATATTCTCACCATCCCAATAATTTGTTGATTGTATTTGTCACAAAAATTAAGAAACTTAACTGAAAATGTAATTTTATCGAATAATAACTATATTTAATACTCCGTACTATGTTATATAATACCTATGTCCCTTTCAAGGGTTTATATAAATTTTAGGTACATAGATTAACAAATATAGTATTGAATACATAGATTATTGTTTGCGGGTGGGCGAGGGAATATTCCCTCGAGAATAGGCGAGCGTGTGTTCCCTCACGACTCGGCGAGCAATTTTCGGAATCCCTCGCATACTAGTTGTTGAGGAACATCTTAGCAAGGGAATATTTCCCTCGCGTACTCCGTCACTGCTACGGTTTTCGAGGGTTTTTCCCTCGCCTACTTCCTCGCGTTTTGGACACAATTTTATGGTGATGCATACAGTCATATATATTATTAAATGAATTTAGAAAATTTTAATCGGAAACCCGTCTATAAAATGGGATATCCATAGAAACAAAAAGCAGACTCTATAATTAGGATGGAGGGGTAATATATAAATTAATTAATACCACACGTCACGCAAAATTAAATTGAAAAAACGAATATAAGAGTTGTAAAATCGTTATCTTATACTAAATTAGAACCTAAGACAGGGACGAGTATTAGCAAATCGTTCAATTTCATGGACCACATTATAGAAAAAAAATTACAACCCCTATTTATTAAGAGTTCAACTATATATAATTATAGTTACATTTGGTAAGTTTTGTTATTTTTATTTTGTTTACTTGTTGAGATCAGTTTTATATAGTTAACTATGTCAATTAGCGAAATTAATTTCGTAAATTATTTGAAACTATTGTAATAATGCCAATTCTTATTAGCTGGTTAAATTATCATTACACATTGGATCAGTAATGCTCATGACAGAATAATATTGTAATGTCCAAGATTAATACAACATCAAAAAGATAGAATAACAATTATAGTATAAACTTCCGTTTCGTAGATATATTTATGTTCATGTTCTGATATTTTAATTGACTCAAATTGAATCATAAATGTGGCGTCTTTCAATCATTTGATATACACAATAATTAAATGTATTTTCGCGTGCTGATAAATATTACTCTGTATTTAAGATCTTATATATTGTTAGGATTAATGCAATATTGGATGTCATCTAATTCTATCTATCAGAAGAGTTGCTATTGTTCTGATCTTGGAGTTCAGCAAAGTTGAGTTAAGGAGTAATTCAACTAATAAGGTTTAGTGGTCTTATTAGGAGTCAACTAATCTGAAATTAAGAGTTTGGACAACTCTGCTAGACAAGTTGTCTGAAGTCAGTTCAGGAGAGTTGGGTTTGGACAACACTGCTAGACAAGTTGTCTGAAGTCAGTTCAGGAGAGTTGGGGCCAAGTCTGCTGAGATAAGTCTGCTTAGCCAAGTCTGCTGAAGTCTAGATTTTCAGAGTTAGTTAATTCTGGTTTTTCTGTTAGTTAGTTAGTTAGTTAGTTAGTTAGTTGGTTAGTGGCGGTTATCCAATGCATTGTACATCTATAAATATACCATCTAGTGCATAGGTTGTAGGTTACACACATAGAGAGTTTAAGAGAGAGATCAAGCTTTGTGTACACTTGTAATCTGTAACTTTCATTTGTGATTAGTGAAGAGAGTCTTCTATCCTCCGTGGACGTAGATCATTTGATCGAACCACGTAAATCCCGTGTTCTTTCTTTGAGTTCTTTATACGTTTCAATTCATTGTGTTTCTAGTTGTCTTGATTTATCATTTGTAAGGAGTTGCTTTGTGGATACAATTTCATAACATATATTATGCATCTAATTTAAGCATGATTACCCACGTAGATTGGGTTAATCTACCCTACTAAACTGAATCTAACAAGAGATTTCGTTGATCATTTATCTTCGGTCTTTGATCGCTAAGAACCATACAGTTTCAAAATTGCTTAGGATGGTAAATGAGCGGAGTCAAATGTATCGTTCAAATTTGTATGAAATGTCACTAATTAAGTTTTAAAATTTATATGTGAGCTTGTTTGATAATTAATTTAGTTGAGCTTCAATGGACTTTAAACGAGGCGAACACGAGTTGAGCTAGCTTGAGTAATTTGAAATTTTTACACTTTATTTTATGTTTTTTTATATATATGTTGAAATAGAGGGACCAAAGAGTAAGTTAAGTTATATTCTCTCCCTCCCAGTAATTTTTTAGTAAATTAGTATATCTCACAGTTAATTTTTTTTTTCTCAAATCATATCATCTTTTATACATCTATTTATTTTATTAAAATTATGGGTGTGTTTATTAGAATGGATGGAGTAACTCTTTGTTAATTGTATAAACAATTAAGCAACAAGAATGAATTTAATTGTCTCCTCATAAGGAAATAATTAATTTCATTTTTAGTTTTGTAATTTGGGTTTATTTCAGACAAAAATATTATCTAGACGTAGGAAAAATAAATTTCCGTTGGAGTTGCACGTGTACGGCTCACATGTGTAAATCAAATAGGGATTTTCAACCAAATGTTCAATTTTGATAATTTTTTTGTTCAATTTAGATCCTTTTATGTAGATATTTTATATTTAAAATTATATTCATTCAAATTAAAAAAATAAGAAAGAAAAATTTTAGGAAAAAAAAAGTTTAAAAAATAAATTCAGACAATATTAAAAAAATATATTAAAATATAAAAAGTGATTGAGAGAGTCTAATGATATAGCATGTCCCCTCGGAATGTCTAGTTGACATAATTATTGTCAACTAAATATTCCAGCAGAATAATAAATAATAAAATAAAAAAACTTTTACTACTAATTAAAAAGAAAAAGAAAAAATGAGGAAATTCACTGAGTCACTCATTTCAAAGTATATATTCTGATACCTTAATATCATCGAGGCATTGATTGGGTGGTGTTGCAGAGCTGGCACTCAACCTAACAATATCATTGGCCCATATTTTTAGGAACTTAAATATCCCCCTATTTTACACTGGTTAATACAATTAACTATAATATCTTTAATTATGCCCTTCACACTTGACTTGAGAGGGAGATGCGCGGGGTATATATATAGGTTCCACACTCTAGGTATTGTAATTCGGATAAAACTATCCATGAATTTTGGATACATGTTAAAAAATATAATAAAATAAATTAAAGATGATGTGATTGAAAGAAAGAAAGAAAGAATAATATAATAAAATGTGATTGAGAGTAGTTTGCAAAAATAAAAAGAATTGATAGCTTTCATTAAGACGAAATAAAAAAAATGTTGGGTAGCTTTTTTCATTGGAACGAAGGGAGTATATATTACTTCCTTCGTTGCTCGTTAAGTTATCCGTTTACTATCTGTAAATATTTTAAGAAGTATACTTCTTAATTTTATCTTTTTAAAAGTTGTTTATTTGTTTTTTATATATTTATTAAGATATATGTATAGTATATTGTTAATGTAGAAATAGATACAAAAAAGAAAAAGGTAGAAAATACAATGTACACAGCTAAATCTAGTAAAAAAAGGTTATATCCTCCCACAAGATATTTCCATTATTAATTGATTATTACTTTGGAAAGACATTTCAGGTGAGAAGTCCATCATCGATCATTTCTCAATTTATGCATGTCATTTTTGCACAGAGATCACACTAATTTTCTCTTCGTATTGTTTCAATTTTATCGAATGTTCCTTTATATCATTGTAACGATCCAAAGAGATTAGCATGGCCCAAGAAAAATACATATTACCACGTATAGTACTTCTTGTCTTTCCAACTAGGAGTGTGTAAAAAAAAAAACCGAACCAGAAAAAAGATTGGAATCGGACCGACCGGTTAGATTTCGGTCCGGTCTCTGGTCCATTGAATTTTATGATTTTGGATTTCCAGCTCGATCCGGGTTAAGACCGGAATTTACCGATCCGGATCGAATTGAATTTTTTTTTATATTCTTTATATTTTTTAATACAACCTTAATTATTATACACTAAATAAAATTAGGATTGCTAATTTGAAAATATTTCTTTCATTAAGAGTCTAAAAAAAGAATGGAAACACAATATACTTAGAATAAAATAATTGGTGAGGATGTGAGGTAAAAGTGTTTGAGATCTATTACATTTTTTCAAGTATATATAATTGAACAAAAACAATCAATTTACTTTTAGTGTCAAAATACCATTAAGAATATTGCAAATAAAATTCACATTGGCGGAGATTGATCTCAAATGAAGAACCAACACTAATTTTCATACACAAATTCATCATTCTTGTTCTCACTTCCAAAAACTTAAAAATAAAAACATGAAAAAAATATAGAAAATTAAAAATAGGTCCGGATTTGAATCGGATTAATTTCGATCCGGTCTCCGACCCACCCTTTAGAGTAGATTCTGATCCGGTCCGATTTTAAACCAGTGCACACCCCTATTTCCAACATGTAAGGTATTGCAATTAAATAATCATCAAGATTTATGTATTTTGGGAATGGTAGATACTAGATAGTAGACAGTGCCCCAGTTAAAACTTAACACTCTCCCGCAACTTTGAACTTTTCTATAAGCGAAAAGCGTGCAATCACACAATGTCATTTTTTTATTTAATTTTTTGGGAAAATTAAAATTAAAATAGAACCAATTAATAAGTTATGATACTAGATTGAAAATTCTAATTTTGTGAATTTATTTGCATAAAAGTTTTTTTTAAAAAAGGGATGAAATTAAAAAGTGAAATAATTGGGGGTAGGGTAGGGTTAGTGTGGGTGCTTAAATTCTCCTGCCTTATGCTTTTATGACGACGCATATTTACAGTTGTGTCTATTTATGAAAACGACAACGACTTATCTTACACGTTAAGTACAATATTTATCAAAAATATTTTGTTGCTTCATATTAATGATTTCATTCATAATTCAATATTGTAATTTTATTAAATCAGCTTTAAGTGAGTACTAATAGTATCCAGAGGATAATATGTGGAGAAGAGTTTGTGATATTATAATACTCCATCCGTTCAATTTTATTATGTCAATTTCACTATGCACGTGTTTTAATGAATATTGATTAGTTTATATATAAAGTAGATAAGTTGGGGGTATGATGAGATGTTGTGGATCCATTTATAGGTAAAGTGATTGTTTATGAATAAAATTAGTGGCAATTTGAGTAAATAAATGATGGTTGGAGGATGTAGATAAAGTAGTGTGAATAGTATTATTTTCATAATTAAAGAGAATAGACATAATAAAATTGGACAAAAAAAAGTAGGAATAATAAAATTGGACGGAGAGAGTATAATTTTGTGTCAAATCAAAGTGCGGTGTTAGAATATTATTAAATTTTTGTTATAAAAAATTATGTCAAATGGAGTGGGTATGAAATAAGAATAAGTATGTGTTTTCAGTATAAAAAAAAAAAAAAAAAAAGAGAGAGAGAAAGAAGGTATTTTTAGGTTGAGAATTAAAAAGCAAATAGTATCTGATTGAACCAGATGCAACCAATTGAACTATTGATTAATACGGAGTAACATGATATATATAACTCTAATATCATGAAAGATCTTTATCTAATCTGAAAATTATCCAAAACTCGTAGGGGTTGGTCTGCTATGGACTCGAGTGCATGTTGTGCACCCTAGTCCATGTTGCACTTTTCAATTTAATGACTTACACTTTTTGATAAATGGTGTTGCACTTTTCAATTATTAAACTGTATAATAATATTTTTAATAATAATTGAAAAGTGCAACACCATTTACAAAAAGTGTAAGTCAGTAAACTGAAAAGTGCACATGGACTAGGATGCATAACATGCACTCGAGTGCATACTAGACTTTACCAACTTGTAGAGGGGTATATGATTAATTAATTAATTTTTAATTACATTATTTAATAAAATTGAGATATTCTTCTCAAAGAGATAGAGAACTCTACTTGTCTATTAATTATTAGAATTCAAAATTTTAAATGTAATAACATTATTTTATACTAATATAATTCAACAGTCATTTATGAGTTCCAAATTTTAAATAAAAGTTACAGCTGTACATGTACACTCAATTGCATAGTGCATTTGAGTGAAATTGAACCACAATTTTAACTTGTTTCTAATTTAATGAGTCAAAAAATCAATTAAACAATTAAAAATATATTCAAATCAATTCAATTCAATTACATAATTGCATACAAGAATTTGTCATATTTTTGTTGTATATGATGGATAAATGGATATATACTTCTATTACATATTTACTATACCAACTCGATGCAATAGGACGTGCAATTGAATTTTAAGTGATTTGAATATTATCTCAATTGTTCAATTGAAATTTTTATCCACCAACTTAGAAATAAGTTAAAATTGTGATTCAATTGTGCACCATGCAATTTAATACACATAAGTGTGAGTCATAAAATAATGACAATATGTAACTTTAAGATGTTTGAAGGATATAGTTTAAAGCAAAAAATTACTACATTATGATGAATCTTTGAGACAGTCCTTTTTTTACCAATAATGAATTTAAAATGGAACGGAGAGAATACTATTTAAATAAAAAGATATAAATTTAGGATTTAGTTAGCTAACAAAATGCATAAATCAATTACTCATTGGTTTGACTATTTATCATCGTGTATACATACCCTAGAGTCTTTTTAGGATCGATATGCTTTCCAAGAAGGGACCACAAAAATATGATTAGGGTTCATGATGTTGAAATTTTTGTATGGTCCCAATGCACAAACCTAATTTGATCGATTGATATTACCCCACAACTCCATTATTAAATACTCCCTTTTTCTTTATACATATTTTTAAAAAAATTATATTTTAATTATAAAAAATATAGGTAGAATAACTAGTAAAAAATATTATTGGTAGATACTCAATTTTGTTAATAAAGTAGAAAAATATTCAAAATTAATTATTTAAATAGAATAAACATATTTTTTTATGGATCAAAAAAAGAAATGAGCACACTTTTAGTGAATGAAGGAGTATATGAGTTCAAAAAAAAAAAAAAAATAGAGACTTCTCTTTAGAATCTTCTCATACACACCATATTCCTCACCCCATCACTACCTCCTTCATTATCTTCCATTTTTCTTCGTATTGGTGCGACCACTCTTCTAAGCTATCGTATACTAGTCTTCAACTGTTGATTGCCTACTCCTCCTCTTTTTGGACCAGTCTCGATTTTAACTTCAACTTTTATGAATTTTTATTTGGTGTAGGTGTCTGGACCAACAACTTGATATTTCCAACGACAACACTCATGTGGTGGTGAATTTGTAGATCAATTAGTTGATCCTTAGTTTTTTAGCTTTTAGTTTGTTGTTTTTTAAGGAGTTTTTCTTGTTCTTAGTTTCTTAGCTACCTAGTTTATGTTTTCTTTGTTTTTAATTTTTCTCTTTCTCTAGTTTACTAAATGTGAATTTTTCCACATCTTTTTATAGTTCGATTTGTTGGATTTTCTACATGACCTTGTGCGGTGATATATGTTGGTTTAATTTGTCCTTGAGATCTAGATGTTTGGTGAATTTTTATCCTTTTTTTTTTCTCTGATTTTATTGACACGAGAATATTATTGTGGGTATTGTCTCGTATTGAAAAAGGAGATTTGGACGTACATGTGGACAAATGTTACACCTGTCTCTCCACTTTCTCACGACTGGAAGGGGACAACATTGTCGGATTAATCTGTTTCCAATTGAAGATCTTGTACGTTGAAATGTATTAATCTTGTAAGCCCTAAAAAAAATATCATCTTTATTTCAGTCAAAAAAATATAATACTAATGTATATGAGTTACACTACAAGAAAATAGATTTTTAGTTACATCATCCTTTCATTATTGCTTAATGATAGGACCTCTCACTAAAAGTCAATTACCGTCACTGAAGACTTTTAGCTAGAGAAACTATAATGACAGAAATTCTGTCACTAAAAGTCATTTTTCTTGTAGTGTTACATTCTACGTATTTTGTATCTAACCCATTAAATGATCCAAACTCGTGACCCAATTATATCCATAGATGAATTCATACTAATAATTTGATCAATTCATTTACCTGCAATGACAAATAATTGGACTGAATTTAAAATTTGGACCAATTTATTGAACCAAAACCAAAATGTACATCCCATCAACACCAAATTCAAAATTATTCCAAGATTGCAAAAATCTTAATCCCTTACAAATACGGAGTAACTTTTTTCTAAATATATACCACCTGTCCAGTTGACACCCTAGCTAGTTACGATTGACAAGTTTAACTGATTTAGTACCAAAATTATCTTCAAGAATTTAGGGCTTTAGATTAATTAGGAATTTAATTCATAGTTATTTCTACCCGAAACAATGGAATTTTACTATATTCTTTAACCAGATTTTCAGCTTGTAGAGGCAAAATATCTGTGGTTTCTGGTATAAATTTTGGAAGATGAAAAAGTCAAATTTGTACTAATTACAGATATATTACTTGTTATATCCAAACATCTTTATACAATCCTTTTTGTGGTCCTTTGCATAAACTATGAAAAACATATGGTTATGGACATGAAAGGTGCTCCATCATTTTCCATGACTATATCATCTGGCCGGTTTAATTTGTCTAATTAATTAGCTGGTGATCGAGATTTTTTTTATATCAATTCGAATTATGTCTTCATAATTATGGTAATTAGTGTTTGTTTTATTCTATTTTTCTTGTGTATTACGCGTGTGAGAAATATTACAGTACGTGTTGTGTTCACAAAGTAATACTATATGACAAGGTCCCATATGCATTTAGGGCTTGAATTTAATTAATTAGACTAATATCACGTTTCATTTAAAATTAATGTCATGTTTCATTTATATATGACTGATGAATAATAATGTCTATCACGCTTCAATAAGAGTTAGCGTACCATTTCAGTTAAGGCCGGTATTAACGTTTCACCATGTGCCCTCGTTATTCGGCCGAGTCATGTGGTTGAGCATTTCTTATGCTCTACTTTTGTTCTATGAATATCCTTAACTAGTGTAAGATCCCCGTTGAAATAAATTTATTAATATATTTTACTAAAATAATAATTATCCAATGATAGGAAAAGATTTTGAATGTATTATATATAAATGTATATAACAGTTAGAAAAAATATATATATATATATATATATATATATATATTTTTTTTTTACTAAATAATAAATACATTTAAAATTTATTATATATAAATGTATATAACAGTTAGAAAAAATATATATATATATATATATTTTACTAAATAATAAATACATTTAAAATTTAAAGTTTGTCATAATTAATACACATATATTTATAGGGGAAATTTCAGAAATAGCTAGTCAAACTACTACTTATCAAAAATGGCCTTACTTATATAAAATATACAAAAATGGCCTTCTTTTATTTAATTAATTAAAAAAAATAAAAATAAACAAGCACAATAAACAACCAACCCTAAGCAACTCTATTAAACAACCTAAACAACCTTAAACAACCCTAAACAACCCCAAACAAGCCTAGTAAACAACCCTAAACAACCTCAAACAAGCCCAGTAAACAACCCTAAACAACCTCGAACAACCCTAAACAACCTTAAACAAGCCCAGTAAACAACCCTAAACAACCTTAAACAACCCTAAACAACCCCAAACAAGCCCAGTAAACAACCCTAAACAACCGTAAACAACCCTAAACAACCTCAAACAAGCCCAGTAAACAACCCTAAACAACCCTAAACAACTCTAAACAACCTCAAACAACCCTAAACAACCTCAAACAAAAACCCTAAACAACCTTAAACAACCTCAAACAACTTCAAACAAGCCCAGTAAACAATCATAAACAACCCTACACAACCCAAAACAACCTGAACGAAAATTTTGAGAAGCAAAGAAGAAGAAGAAGATAGAGAAGTGTTTGCGCGCAGAAGCTTTGGGAAGAAGAAAGAGGGGATTTTTTCTTTTAACAAAGAGGGGTTTTTTCGATCTGTGAAAGAAGATGAAGAAGCGAAGAAGAAGAAGAAGAAGATGAAGAAGTGTTTGCGCACAGAGCAGAAGCTTTGGGGAGAAGAAAGTGTTTTTTCAATCTGTGCTATAGGAAGGAAGAAAGGGTCTTTTAGTTTTTTACTCCGTACTTTTTAATTTTTTTTATTGCAATTAAATTTGGTCAAAGAGGGATAAGGCCAAAATTAAATATGCAGTGGGTTATCCGGCCATATTTGACAATTCCCACTATATTTATAAAAGGAATGTAAATATCCAAAATGACCGCAATATATTAATACATATATATTTTAGCAAAAAAATTACACTATTGTTTGGAAGTTAGGATTGGTTTTTATTAAACAATTTTTTTAAATACTTAATTTTAATTAAAATTTGAGTATAAAAAACCAAATATAGATCACATTTAAAAATAAATAAAATTATCTATATCTAATTCTTTTCACGTGTTAATAACATTAATACACAAAATAAAATATTAAATTAAAAATAATTAACACTTGTGTAAAATATTTTATACATAAAATATGTCTAATTAAGACAATTTCAAAAAATTGTCATATTTTATTTTTTACTTTTTATCTCAATTTACCTTAATTAATTAGATATATTTTATGAAATGAAACATTTCTTTTAATTTTTTGTGATTAAAAAAATATGTGTATATATTTATATAAAATTTTATAAAATCTAAAAATTCACATGAAAAAATTCACATATATCTTTTGTCAAATATAAAATACTTTTAAAAACAAAAAATTAGTTCATAAACATGTTCCTTCATAATTCATCACGTGAAGTATAATAATTCCATAATTTTAGAAAGAAATTTAAAACATATACTATAACACTTTTATCAAAATTAATTTCTCGATTATATATATGGATAGATTATTAAATGTAAAAGTTTAAAAATATATAAATGTATTGACTACGCAACAAACACATTTAAAATTTCAAAATTTTTATAATTAATTCAATATTTGTAGAAGTAATGTAAATATTTAAATTGACCGCAAGAAAGTTACGGTTAGCTGGTTAAGATTTCTTTTTATTCAGATTTTTATTTATTATTAACTTTAAACAATTTTTTGAATTTTTAGGATTCTTAATTTTAATTAAAATTATTTTTTTAGTATAAAAAAAATCCACAAAATAGATCAACTTTTTTTTTAATGTATATCTAGTCCCATTGCACAAACTTGACATCGAATATATGTTCATAATGTTGTCCCATATAAAACGGGTTTCAAAATTTTAAATACAAATTTAATTTTCTTAAAAATTATAGTGTTTAAAATTTAAATGTAAAAAATTATTAAATCACTTAAAAATATTTAATTATATTTAAACAAAAACTTTTGATATAGTTTAAGATTTTAATGAATAAAATTATAAAACAATTTGAATATAAAATTATTTTTCTAGAATTGTACAAAAAAAAAAATTATGTATCTTTTTTTTTTTAAATTTAAATTTTGAAAGATTTAGTTAAATTTGAGAGAGAATAAAGGAATTTTATTTTGACCATAATTAATCTAAATTAGTTATTAAGTAAATTAGAAATTAAGACACATCCCGAATAAGAGGGAGTATAATTTCGGTAATTAAATTTTAAATTTTTGTTTAATATTCAACAATGTAGATTTTATATTTATTTCCATATATTTAGGTTCGAATTTTTTCATATAATTTGAAATTATTCCAGAATTTAAGAATATATCAATAATATAGACTGATTGAAAAAAAATTTTTTTGGGGAAATTCAAATTTAAGTAGATATTCCTACTAAACTTTATGACTTGAATTTTTATGCAAATAAGGAATTTTGTGTACTATAATTGTATATTTATTTGTATTACTCAACAAATTCTTTAAATATAAATTGATCGTAAAATCTTTAAATAAATTGATTTTGTATTTAATTATATTTATTCAATACTTTTGTTTAATATAAATGTTAAATAGAATATAAAAAAATTTAATGAAAAATTTTCAGTTTTGTATTTAATTATATTTCAATAAATTTTTTAAAAATATTAAATTATATATTCTATTTTGTATTGATGTAATTATATTTAAATTAAGGTTGAAAAAACTTTTGATATAGTTTAAGATTTTAATGAATAAAATTATTAAAATAGTTTCGATATAAAATTATTTTTCTAGAATTGTACAAAACAAAATTACATTTTTTTTTAATTTAAATTTTGAAAGATTTAGTTAAATTTGGGAGAGAATAAAGAGGTTTTATTTGGACCATAATTAATCTAAATTAGTTATTAAGTAAATTATAAATTAGATGTGAGTTGTGCAAGAGATTGCCGTAATTTAAATTTTGAAAGATTTAGTTAAATTCGGGAGAGAATAAATGGATTTTATTTTGAAATTAATCTAAATTAGTTATTAATCTAAATTAGTTATTAAGTAATCTAAACTATTATGTAATAGAAGATGTGAGTTGTGTAGCAGGAGATTGACGAATAGAGGAGTATGGAGATTGCGAATAGAGGGAGTATAATTTTGGTCATTAAATTTTAAATTTTTGTTTAATATTCAACAATGTAGATTTTATATTTATTTTCATATAATTTTTTTTGAAGTCAATAAAATTAGTTTCGAATTTTTTCATATAATTTGAAATTACTCCATAAAAAATGATTTTCTTTAGTCGGGTGTCAATAAATATAGACTAATTGATAAAAAAATGATTTCCTTTATCAGGGAATATTCGAATTTAAGTAGATATTCCATATAATAATTGATTAGAAAAAAAATTCAACGAAAACAATATATTGATTGGAGACAACAAAATCTGCAAAACAAAAAATATATATATATATTGATTAGAGAAAATTCTGCAAAACTTTGAGAATAAAATTCTAGAGAAAATTCTGCAAAACTTTAGAGAGAACAAAAAAAAATTGATTAAAAAAAATTTGACAAAACTTTAGAGAGAACAAAATTCTGGAAAACAAAAAACAATATATATTAATTAGAGAAAATTCTGCAAAAAAATGATTAGAGAAAAAAATTCTACAAAACAAAAACAATATATTGATTGGGGAGAAAAAAATTGACTTTAGAGAGAACAAAATTCTGCAAAACAAAAAAATTGATTAGAGAAAATTATGCAAAACTTTAGAGAGAACAAAATTCTAAAAAAAATTAAAAAATATATTAATTAGAGAAAATTACCCTAATTTAAATAAGACATTAAAAAAAAATCTGTAATTTTATTAAAAACTGATTGATATTAAGTGAAGCAAACAAATGATTTAGGTCTCAGTTTTACAGTAGAAATTGTAATTTGAATGTAAAGGTGGAGGATAATCTTAAGTTTGAATACAATTTGTTAATATTTAAAAGTTTTGTTTCATTTAAATTTTAATATTCAAAACTACATTTAAAATATGAGATTAAAAAAATGTACGGTTAAGATTAATGGAATAGACCAATTACTTTACAAGGCTCTTAAAATGTTTGTAAATATATGATATTAAGATTAGCTTTTCAAAATAAAAATATTTCACAGTGTGTCCAGTTTCACAGTACAACTGGTACATAAAAGACTGACTTTATATCTATATATTAGAAAATATTATATACACTTTATGCACTGTGCATTTTGAGCAATAATAATTAATTTTTACCAGTAATATTATTAATTTTCCATGAGCAATAATATTACTTCTTACCATTAGTGATGCATAGTGGACAATGTTCATATAATACTTTGTCAATTTTTTATGCACATGCTGTATCTTGATACTCCGTATTATATACTCCCTCTATCCACCAAAAGTGTGCTTAATTTTTTTTATATGTGCTTTTAAAAAAATCATATTTTAATTATAAATAATATATTTAATATAATGAGTAGAAAATATATTTGGTAGATACTCAATTTTGTTAGTAAAGTAGAAAAAATATTCAAAAGTTAACTATTTAAATAGAATAAGCACGTTTTTGTGGACCTCAAAAAAAGAAATGAGCACACTTTTGGTGGACGGAGGAAGTAGTTTTTTTTTCATTTTAGTAAACAAACAAAAAAGCTCTATTTTCCTTTTTATTTTTCTTTATCTAATTCATAAATAACTATTTTTCATAAAAAAAAAAAAGAGTATACTTAAAATTAAGACTATATTTTCACAACTAACTACCAATTTTTTAATGCCATTATCTACAAATAAATAATACTAAAACAGAAAAAGTATTTTTGGTAAACGAAGCATTTTCCCACACGTGAAACTTTCTCAAGAACAATCATTGGGAATGGGAAATATTCCAAATGGTCCAACACTTGAAATTCCAAATAGGCATAAATGAACCCCCCATATATTATGTCTTCACCCCCGCTCCCAATTTATATTTTGAACTAATACATAAAAATAAAAAGACTATATTACCCCTATAGGCTGAGTTCACCCACCCATAAAAAAAAACAGTTTTTTTGCATTTCTCCCCCACCTAAAATATGGAGTATTATTCTTTTATAATTGATTATATTTCATGTTATTATTGTTTTATTTGACCGTATTTTTGCATGATTGTGTAGTTGTAACAGATATATGTGTAGTGTATTTCATTTCCAAGTTTTTATTTACAAAAATCGTATTTTGCAAAAACTTAGCACTGGTTCGCCGAGTTTA
Source organism: Galeopsis tetrahit (assembly GCA_963675135.1). Classification (NCBI taxonomy): domain Eukaryota; kingdom Viridiplantae; phylum Streptophyta; class Magnoliopsida; order Lamiales; family Lamiaceae; genus Galeopsis; species Galeopsis tetrahit. The sequence continues at coordinate 41,167,325 of OY776126.1, read as the reverse complement.
GTGAGGTTTTTCGGAAAAAAATTCCACATTATGAATCAAAATTCGGTCAACTTTTCCACGTTTTGATTCAAAATTCGGCCAACTTTTCCACGTTATGAATCAAAACTCGGTCGCCGAGTTTTAAATTAAAACGTGGAATTTTTTTCGAAAAAATCTCATAAAACTCGGCAAATCAGTGTTGAATTTTTGCAAAATGCGATTTTTGTAAAAAAAATTAGAAAACGAAATACATTACACATATATTGAATAGTGAGTGTGAAATCGAACCATGGTGAAGAGAAATCTAAAAAAATGGTGAGTGAAAGAAAAATTAGGGTTTATGAGTAAGGAGGATAATTTTGGAAAAGAAGTGGGGGGGTGAAATGAGGGGTAGACATAATAATTGGGGGGACATTTATCCGTGGCCTTCCAAATAACATATGGGCTAGTCTTGTATGAAATATTGCATATATGCATTTCAGTTATTCATAGACATGTTCTTTATAAATACACCCACAAGCTTAATTCACACACACATTTTTTATAAATACACCCACAAACTTAATTTTTCACACACACATTTTTTATAAATACACCCACAAACTTAATTCACAAACACATTTTTTATAAATACACCCACTGACAGCTTAATTCGAAATTTTTAATCCGTTTATTTTACTCGTTTCTGTGATTTTTTTTATCTTTTATTTTATTGTCGAACGCGGGATATTAAATGCAGTAATTCAAATTGTAATATGTAGTAATACACATTATTTTATGTAGTAATAACACAAACTATTTATATAATATTACAAATTCTTTTATTTAGTAACACGTTTTTTCTAGTGTTTTTATTAATGTAGTAACTCACATTATAATATGTAGTAACATATATTATCGAATGTAGTAAACGCAATAATTATGTTGTAATACAAAATATTTTATTGCAGGATGATGCAAAAAATATTAGATCAAGTTACATATAGTAACAAACGTCTATTCAATGTAGTAATCACTACAAAATAATGGCCAGAAGGCAACGGTAAAAGGCAACGGCAGGCTACCGTTGCCAATTGGCAACGGCATTGATAACGGGAAGGAAAAAGGCGACGGGGGCGGGTGCCGTTGCCTTAAGGCAACGGATAAGGCAACGGGAGTGGGCCCCGTTGCAAAAAGGCGACGGCATATATGACCCGTTGCCAAAAGGCGACGGCAGTGGGCCCCGTTGCCATTTGGTAACGGGCCCCCACTCGCTAAAAGGCAATGGCAGTAGGCCCGTTGCCTTTGCCGTCGCCCTAATTCAATTAAAAAATTCATTTAATGTATCCAAGTCAAATGAGATATTGATTATTGAGTTGGCATATATTTAAATTAATCAAATTTTACAATAAAACTAACCACATAAATTAATTAAATCATGTCATAATTTTCTCATGTTCGATAATAAGAAAATGCAATAATTAGAAGAAAATTATATAGAAGTAAGGTAATTCTAAATAAAGAAATTTAAAATTTTATGTATATTTAAAAAATTATTTATTTAATTAATAAATTATAAGTTTACGCGTAAAACGCGGGTCTTACACTAGTTCATAATAAATATCGCAAAATTGATTCTATGGATATAATATCTTAATTTTTGTTTTAAAAATGACGAAAATTTTAATAAAATCTTGAATTAAAATTTAACATGAAATTTTAGAAATTATTACTAACATACTATTATTGATATATTCAATTAAAAACACGATAAAATTCTATGTATAAAATGAACATATATAAATATTGGCTGATGAATAATAATTCATAACATAATACAATATAAGATAATTAAATATACATGAAAAATTAAAATTAATATCAAAATGATGATCTATAAGGTTCAAATATATTAGATCAAATTTTTTTTTTCAAACAATTTTAATACTAACTTAATTATCACATTAATGTAATTTTTGATATAGTTATACTTAGGGGTGTAAGTGAGTCGAGCCTACTCGCGAGCTACTCGTGCTCGACTCGAAAAAAGATCGAAATCGACTCGAAGTTAATCGAGTCGAGTTTCGAGCTACTCAAGTAGCTACCGAGTTCGAGTTCGAGCTCATAAATACTCGGCTCGAAAGGCTCGCGAGCCTAATCGAGCTTGAACAATATTTACTATTTTGCCATTAATATATAATTTATATTTATATACGAGTAATCGAGTCGAGTCGAACCGAACCGAGTCGAGCTTGAGTTTATTTTACAAAAAAATATGTTTTAAAATTAATTTTGAAAATTATATAGGTAATCGAGTCGAGTCGAGCCGAGCTCGAGTTTATCGAGTTTCTTATCGAGTCGAGCTCGATCTTCAAAATTTTAGGCTCGACCGAGTCGAGTCGAGTATCGAGCTTCGAGTATAACAATCGAGTTGGATACACATATCATTCATATATTTAAAATAATAATAACTCAGCACTTCTCGACTCGACTCGGCTCGTTTACATCCCTAGTTATACTTAATACACATATCATTCATATATTTAAAAAAATAATAACTAAATGAGTTGGGTGAATTGAGAAGAGAAAAAACTCTTACGTACGCATATAAATTTAAAATGAACTCGTTAATTATGGCACGGGATCTCCTGTTACACTACTCGGATGAAGGACACGTGTCATGAGAGAGAATATGAGGATGGAGAACACTAGGCATGTATTTTATATGAATGTATGTTTTAATTAATTAATTAAGTTATATGAATTTATTTGTTAATTAGGGTGTTAGAATTATATATATAATTGTGTTATGTCTATATATGAATTTATTTGTTAATTAGGGTGTTAGAATAATTATAATTAGATTATATTTGGAATTATATTAATTAATTTTAATAGAGTTGGAGGAATGAGACGTTGGTTGTTAATTTGTGTGTTGTAGACGTACGTCGATTGACATGATGAATTATTCAAGTCGTAGTTGGATGTAATTATAATGTTGTGAATTGAAAATTAGAATGAATTTAAATGATGTGATTAGAATAAATTTACATGTAGTATGTAGTAACATATATTTTTTTATGTAGTAAAACAAATTATTTCATGTACTAATAACACAATTTTATATAGTAATACTGATTCTTTTTTTTTATTGATTAAGTAATCCACATTATAATATATAGTAACATATATTATTGCATGTAGTAAGATATATTATTGCACGTAATACAAAATAACATTGACCCATAATAATTAGTATTAAATAATATTTAAAGAAATATAAAATATTTAAGGATTAAGGTCATCGTAAATTGCAGCGTCCGATCGTGGCCTGAGGTGACCGAAAACTGCTCGGAGAAGATGACCATGTTCAATTTCTGTCAGTGGGTGCATTTATAAAATATGTGGGTGTGAATTGAGATGTCAATGGGTGTATTTATAAAAAATGTGTGTGTGAATTAAGCTTGTGTGTGTATTTATAAAAAATGTGTGTGTGAATTAAGCTTGTGGGTGTATTTATAAAACATGTGTGTGAAATAAGTTTGTGGGTGTATTTATAAAGAACATGTGTGTGAATGATTGAAATGCATTTATGCAATATTGCATATAAGTTTTGGGCGCGGCTAAAGGCACCCGGATTTCCTCTGAGTACACCCACCAAACATTTTTTTAATTTTTTAGAACATGTGAAATGTCTCATATACCCTTAGGGTAAAATTTATGAAAAAAAAACGAAGATGAGTACACCCATCCATTCTATTTCATATAATTATCGCCTCCACAACCAAAATAAACACGTACCATCTTCAACAAAAAAAACTTCAAAATTGAAACAAAAATAAATCCAAAACTCGACTGTTCGAAAAAAATTTCAAAACAAACATGTTCGAAATTTTTTCCAAAACAAACTCAATATGTTTGAAATTTTTTCCAAAACAAATTCAATATGTTCGAAAAAAATTACAAAACAACTCAAATTTGTCCGAAAAAAAAGATCGAACATCTTGTTCGAATTTTTTCCAAAACAAACTCAAGTTGTTCGAAATTTTTTCCAAAACAAACTCAAGTTGTTCAAAATTGTTTCCAAAACAAACACAATATGTTCGAAAATAATTCCCGAACTACTAAAAACCCTAATTTTCCTAAAATTTCTAAACCCTAATTTTCCTAAAATTTCTAAACCCTAATTTCTGTAAAAATTGTAATAAAAAAAAAAACTTACTTGTCGGCTGCGTGGGTGCGATGAAGGCGATGAAGGAAAGGGGGAGGGGTTGCGGCCGCGAAGGGGAGGGGGAGAGGCTGCGGCCGCGAACGGCCGCGAAGTGGAGACGGAGGGGGTGGCGTGCGCGAGGCAAGGCGGTGGCGTGAGCGGCGCAGTCGCAGCGAGGCAAGGCGGCGACCTTTTTGTTACAGAGTGGAACGGGCGACGAAAGTGGTGGTGAGAACGGGGAGGCGGTGGCGTCGGCGTGGGCGTGGGCGGCGATGGCGTCGGCATGGGCGGCGTCCTCAAGAGAGTGGCGGAAGGCGGAGGAAATGAGTGTGGGACTGTGGGGGTACTATTTTAATTTTGAGAATGGGGAAGAATTTAGAGTTTTAATAGGATGAAGGGTATTTTTGTATTTTTCACGTGGGTTTCCTCATCCATTTGGTGGGTGTCCTCATCGTGTGGGTGTACTCATAGGATCCTTGGGTGCCTTTAGCCGCGCCCATAAGTTTTTGTGATAACATATTTATCTTGAAAAGCTATTTCGGCCCACTACTTATGGCCTTAATAATACGAATATAAGCAAAAACGGATTTACCAAAAAATAAGCTAAATAATTTACAAATAATAATATAAATCCGGATTAATATAAAATAAGACACGGTAATCTAAGTTAAATACGATTAATTGTATATAAATTAATAAAATGCATGGCCATATTAATTATTGTAATTCGACCTGTACAATTTGTCAATTTTGGACAACACGTTGAATGCAACCACAACAAAAATATATCTCAAATTGCAAATTAATAAGGTCGCGTATTTTATTAAGCATATTTAAATATCCTGAATCCTGATAGAATTGACGCAAATAAAAATATTATGCATTAATAAACAATAAACCCTTTAAATAAATATCCTAATATTATTTTTAAATAAATCACTAATCTTGCTGTTTCCTACCCCACTTACATGGATTATCTATGATTCTAGTCACCACAAAAATAATTAAATAATAAATATAGTCCTGGTTATTTAATTAAAAAAGAAAAAAAAACTACTAGTGATACTTTTTTCATTCCTTTAAAAGTTGTTAATTTACTTTTTACGTATTGATTAAAAGACATAGAGAATTACATGTATAATGAGTTGTTAATGTAGAAAGAGAAAAATGTAAAGAAATAGAGGTAGCAACAAGAAAAAATAGAGGTAGGAAAAAAAGTAGTTAGAAATAGTGAATTTTGTAAATAAAAAAAAAATAAAAAATAAAAACTTTTGATGGGGACCCAAAATGAAGTAGGTAACTTTCAAAGGAATAATGTTCAGAAAAATTCAAATCACTTGAAAATAATTTACATATTGACAATTCCATTAAACACCACAAGTATCTATCCTATCACTCTCACACAAGAAACAGAAAAAATTATAAGCAAATGAATTAGGAAAATAATAGCTCCTACACACTTGAGCAACAGGAGCAGAAATTCAATGCTAGGTTTCACCCCAGTCGAGACGAATGGGTCCGGCTACTAACTGTACTCGATCCATCTCTCTTCCAATCCGAACCCTGGAAGCATTTCAATGGCTTCATCACCTACAAAAACATTCGATAACAAGGTTAACGGAACATAACGAAGAAAATACTCAGCAAAGAAAGCTTCGGAAGATTTGTTCATAAGAATGAATCAAAACAAGAAACTATCAGTTTAAGATCATGTTTGGTAGATTAATTTAGAATCACACATTTTAAGATCATGTTTGGTATGTTATAGTTTATAAAAATATTGTTGGATAACTAGAAGCTATAAAATTACAAACATGGTCTCAAAATTTGTAAGTCTAGTTTCCATCGTTTGGACCTCAAATTGACAGTTTCCTAATTTTCAGGTCTCGATTAGTTAGGAAAAATCTTTCATTATCCACCACAAGAGGTCATCAGACATTTTGAGAGAGAGGGAAGAGAGAGAAAGACCTTCCAACGCCTCCGATGACCAAATCTGTTGTAGATGGCCTCCAATCGTGGAATAATTTGCTTAAAAGTCGGTCTATCTGCTGGATTATCATTCCAACACTCTTCGATCAACCTGTAAGAAAGCAACAAAGTCAAATATGGACAAAAACATGACAACATAGAAAAGTTGGCTTTAGATCTATATGCAGAAAGGCATTAAAACTTACTGTTTCAATCCATGGGCATAAAACTTTGTGGGGGCTCTAAAAGGAGGCCGCTCTTTTTCAGCAAAAGATTGGGCAACTTCATTGTCCTGCTTTGATTGGAACGGTAGATTTCCTTCGATCATCTGAGTTTAAGTACATCACAAAGATCATTATATCAAAGTATGCTTGTGAAAGATGAAGATAGTCAAAGAAGTACATCTTAATATACTTTTGCTCTCACTTTTGGTCCGACCATCAATTGACTATTTGTTGACTGATGGAATCGACTATTTGAGGGTGTTAAATGTAATTAATTTAAAAGTTTTGTACTTAAATGTAATTACAAAAAAACAAAAAAAACTTTTAAACAATTACATTTGAGTACAAAACTTTTAAATAATTACATTTCAACCCACAAATAGTTTTCAACTGGCGGCACAACCAAAAGTGAAAGTAAAAGTGAACTTTCATGACCAATTTTAAGAGTGAGTGAAACATGGAGATTAAATCTAGAATAAAGTAAGCTTTAGGGACTAAAAATGATATTATCCCTTTTTCCTATTATACTTCTCGAGGAGCAAATTTCTTCCCTTGTCAAAACAATTATCACAAAAGATAAGGGCACAGAAATCCACATCAAGAACATTGTAAGATAAAACAGAACCAACATTCTTCATCTAAATCAGTAAGCTATAAGCCCATTACCTCCTGTAAAATTATAGCAAATGAGAAAACATCAACTTTTGTGTCGTACTCTTCATTTCTGAAAACTTCGGGAGCCACATAACGACCTGTCATTTATTATTATATAAGTAAAGATGAAGTGGGATAGCTCAAGTGGTTAGAGCACCACTACCTAGGCCTAAGGTCCTTGGTTCAAGTCATGGGGAGGGGAAGGGAAGGAGAGGGTATAAGAACTAATTAAAAAAAAAAATACTCCGTACTACATAAGTATCAGAATACAAGCTTTGAATCTTTTCAAATGGGAACAATAATCCGAAACTGTAATGTTGAAATTCAGAGGGGGGTGGGGGAATAAGAGATTGTTTAAATAAAGTAACCCATTTCTGAAAAGATTTTGTTGAGGTGAAATTGATAATCCATGTAGAATAATGACGGATAGAAATCCAATATCAACATGAATGAATGAAAGAGTGTTTCGTTTTCAGAAGAGAATAATTATATGATACGTATTTTATACGGGAGGTTGAGTGTGGACCCGGATATGGTGGAGCGTGATGGGTAGGGTCCACTTTTTGGAAAGTCAAAGAGAAAAATGAGGAGAGAGAGAGAGAGAGGATTCTTCTAGGGCTACTAAAGAATACAAAAGTCGCTATCAATAGAATTAATGTAGTTTAACGATTCCTTCTTTTTCCCTTCCCTTTTAAATTTTTCAAATTAATTCACTAGTACATTTTACTTAATTGCAATCTTTTTTTTTTTTTTTGAATTATTATAAATAAATCATCAATGTTATTATCCTCTTCGTCCAAAAGTGTACTTGCTTCGTTTTGCCTAAAATTTAAAGAATATTGTTTGTTTATAAATAAAATAGATAAAGTAAAGATAAAATAAAGTAAATGTGATAGAGTATACTCCCTTTGTCCCGCACACCCTCAATATTAAAATATTATATATCCTATAAAATTAATACTTTTAACATCATTTAAATTTTAAAATTGTTATTCATTTTTTACCTTATTTTACTTTCCACCTCACTAAATCACTTAAAATACCCCTCATTTATCTTACATCACTGACTACTAAATTCCTTTTTCTTAAAAAAATTATGGGTCAAACTGTGTAAGTCATCCCGAGACGGAGGGAGTATTTTATAAAAGAAGAAACAAGCATACTTTATGTGGACATAGTGAGTGCAAAATTAGTATTCATAGCAGTTCATTTGTGCTTGGGTCTGACGTTTTTAAATTAGATCATATTAAGAAATTAGATCATATTAAGAAACTGCGCGATTTCATTAAGAGATTTGTCACTTCAGCAAGTCATGTCATTTTCGAGCACAAAGGAATTGTCCTGAAGAGTAATCTATAACAACATTTAAAATTGATGATTTATTTATACAATAATTATTAAAATGTTTAGCTTGGAATTAAAATCAACGAAGATTAATTATTTGATTTGCAATAAAACATTGTTTATATACACTTATTTGTTTCATATTCAGTATCATTTTAGTCATTGAGCTTAAAAGATTTTTATAAAGGTCCAAGTAAAATGAACTTTTAAAAAAATTTAGACCTAATCGATTTAAAAGGTCGAGCTAAGCCAAATTTTAGAAGGTTTAGCCGTAGGCCCCAATTAGGCGTAACCTATATTGTTCTCATCCCTAAAATTGAAGATAAATATATTAAAATTGCATTTTTTTAATTTAATATATATTCGACACTTGATATTTTGATATTAATATAATATTAAATGGAGGAAGTAGTACACTAGTACATAACTACTCTTTGAAAATGACAACTTTTATCATATTGTTCAATTATTAACAATGTCGTGTGTCATAAGTGTGTAATATTCATAAAATATGCGAGGTTTGGTACGGTTCGGACGTATACGGTTCGCACGGATCATATGCATGTAGGGAAGAAGGCAAGGCTATTAAATTTAACTTCACATTGTCTGATCTGATGTGTAATATGTTGTCCCTAATTTTGTAATTTCAACAATATTTGTTTCCTTAAAAATATATTGTTTGCCCTACTTTTTAACAATAATTTTAATTCCTATCCTATTTTTTATAGGAGAGTAATGCTAATATTTATTTATATCTCCCCTTACTTTTAACATTTCAATTATAGTGTCGGCGACCACCCATTCCCCCTCCTCACCAAGTGCATCCTTCTTCTTATCATGTAGGTGTGGTACAAGTTATTGATCTCAGCGTCCTTGTCTACCCACCGTTCTCTAATCATTCCCAAATTCATGCATAAATAAATAAACAGATCTCAAGATCTAAGTAGATTTGTCAAGAAACTACTATTCTGCCACTAACGCCGCCTTACCGGTCTTTCTCCTCAGATCCTTACTCGATTTCATGTAATTTTTTCTATGTTGTCAAGATCAACATATAGATTATCCCTAACGAAACCACGATGATCGTTCGAGTAATTTTATTGTTGATTCCTCTTTACGATTTTTCTAGATAGTTTTCTTCTTATTTGTTTGTTTTTAGTTTACTGTTTTCTGTTTTCGGGCGTCTAGTGCGGCTTATTCTCTGTTTTTTCGCTCTTTCCCCGTGGCGGAACCTTTTGAGATAGACATGATATTCCTTAAGATTTGGTACTTGGTGAAACTTTGTTTCATTTTTTTGTCTCTTTGTCTTGACATGAGGACACCTCAGTGTGCAGTTGTCTTGGGTTGAGATTGAAGACCTGAACGTCTTTAAAGGAAAAAAGAACACTCGTTTTTTTCTCTTCTCACGATTAGAGAGGACTACAATACCATCTAATGATCCAGATCTTATAAATCCCCTAAAAAAAATACAAGTCATATGATATGTATTTGATGAGGACCGTGAATTTTGAATATTTTCAAAGTAAAACCATGATTCTTTTAGATCTTTAAAAGTTAAAGATGGGGTGTTTAAAATAAAGGGTTGGTTTGCTATGCACTCGAGTGCATGTTGTGCACCCTAGTCCATGTTGCACTTTTCAGTTTACTGACTTACACTTTTTGGTAAATGGCGTTGCACTTTTCAATTATTAAACTGTATAATAATATTTTTAGTAATAATTGTACAGATTTTTTTGACAAGAATGGCTAGAGAGAGAGAGAGAGAGAGAGAGAGAGAGAGAGAGAGAGAGAGTGGGAAAGGAGAGTGGGTGAGAGTTAGCCGTAGGAACACCCGTCCCCCTTCCGAGCGTTTTCCGGCGAGGCAGATATTCCCCCCCAACCCTAGATTTACCCCCAACCCCTACCCTAGGACAGAGGATTGTAGGATTAGAGAGGAGAGGCCATGGATTCGGAAGCGGACACAGAACACCTGGAGAGACAGAGTCGTGGATATCCGAAACAGAAACTCAGTGTCTTTCTTTGTCAGAAATTTCCCACCGGACTGCAGCACGGATAGCCTGAGATCTTACTGTGGGACAGTGGGCGAGGTAATAGATGTGTTCAGACCCTCAAAGAAGGATAAAGAAGGGAAACCATTTGCCTTCGTCAGATTTGAGCCGGCCATGGAAGATGATTGGGTTCTGGAGAAACTGAATAGCTTGTGGATTGGAAGCTATAAGATTAGAGCATACATCCCAAAGTATGACAGATCCAAGGTGCCAAAACCAACCAGGCCAGAGGCCAAACCAAGGGTTACGTTCGAGAAAGGCAAAGGGTTACACAAGGAGGAAACATCCTATGCAAATGTTATGGGTGGGGGTATGAGATCTGAGCAACACATGCCTACCCCAAAAGTGGACACCATCATTCACTATATCACATTGGGGGAGGAAGTGGAATGGTTAAAGAGATGCAACACGGGGATACTCCGGGACGAGTTCTCCTGGGAAGACCATGGTGAGGAGATACAACAAGAGTGTGCGAATATTTTTACCCTCCGAACCCTTGGGGATAATGCAGTGCTAATAGAAGCAAAAGAAGGACATTCATGGACGGACATGAACCATCTAATGAACGAATGGCTCAATCATTGGTTCGTGTGGCACAGGCCATGGAGAGCAAAAGATGTTAGTCATAAACGCCTGGTGTGGACCCGCTGGTACGGAATCCCGATCCATGCATGGAGCCCACGCTTCTTCGACAAGGTAGGAGGAACTATAGGCTCAGTAATCAGAATAGACTATGACACACAGTCGAAAACACGGCTAGATTTCGCAAGGGTACTAATATCGATGTCATATCTTCAAGATGTAAATCATACTGCCATGGTAATGATAGATGGAGAAAGCTTCTCATGCAGGATTGTGGAAGAAATGGATATGAGTAGCCATAATAATACCCCAGACCCCGATGAGGACGATGATATGTCTTGGGCTAGTGATACGGATGATCTAACGTCCAACGGCCCGGCGCCGGCGTATAGGGCCGAGCGGAGCAACGATCAAAATCCATCCGAGTCGGAATTGGGATCGGTGAACATGCATACGAAGGGTCACATCGAGAGTGGAGAAAATAACGGCATGGGGGCCCCACGAAAAGAACGGCAGGGAACATAAACATTTAATGATATCTTGGAAAGTGGGCAGGAGGTTCTCCAAGAAAATCGGCATGCACCTATATTAAAGGAGCCTTTTTCGAATTTTTCGAATTTGAAGGTGGTAGCACCCTCATCTCCTGGTGGGTCCCACCCCTTTGATCTAGTTGGGAAGAGTCAGGAATTGGACCAGCCCAAAATTGTTGAGATGGAGACTGAAGTTGGTAATTCGAAATTAACTTCTGAGGCCCACTTGGTTAATCATCAGGCCCATTTACCTATTAGTACTACCTTGAACCCACCATCACAAGCCTTATCATCTGAAGCCCAACCCCCCCATGGTACAAAGCCCATCCCTCAGGCCACTCCTGAAATCCAGCCCAATATGCCTTCTTTTCCTAACCCTTCTTACCCTAGTAGGCCAGCGCATACTCACCTCCCAGAAGGTGTAATCCACGTGCCCTCCCCCTGTTCTTCATCCCCCCAAGTGGTACAGCAATCATCCCACAATTCGAATCCCACTACCCCTTCCTCAAAACCTCTCACCGACCATAACTTTCCCCCACCCCACAAACCCCGGTGCAGACCTCCACCACCTCCCATTCCGAACCCCAACCCAAAGAACTCGCATAGACTCGGTTTGTTGAAAAAGAAACAGGAAAAGAAACGAGAGCAAAGAAGGATCGAGACGGAACATTTGAAAGATTTTGTAATGGATTTCGACTCGATGGAGGAACCCAATCCACATACCACACGTCAGACGAGTTTTAGACAGATGCCCATGGAGGAAACCACACGAAGTGAAGCAGTAAAAACTTGGGATCTTGGAAAGAAATTGGGCATCCATTATTCGCAAGCAGAAGGGCAGATTGTAAATCAGCTAGAGGAGATGGAAGAAAAGGCTCGAAGGCATGAAGAAAGCAGCAGAGGGGTCACTAATAAGGTTGATCAATGAAGATACTCTCTATCAACATTCGAGGCTTGGGGAATTACATAAAGAAAAATGAGGTACGTAATTTAGTCAAGAGTCATAATGTAGATGTATGCTGCATACAAGAATCTAAGATGGAGAATGTCGACAATCTGGAATGTCGCCTGCTTTGGGGTAGTGAGCAAGTCGGATGGACCTTTCGACCTGCAGAGGGGAGATCGGGTGGTATTATCACCCTTTGGAATCCAATGACTGTCACGATGGTAAGTGCTTGGCATATGGATGGAGCCGTTATATTGAATGCTCTATGGGGTCAAGAAAGAGTAAGATGTTGTATTCTAAATATATATGCACCGTGCACTTCAAGAGAGAAGACAGAGCTATGGGATCGGGTAAATACGGTAGTGGCCCAAAATTCCAACCACTGTGTATGCGTCATGGGAGACTTCAATTCCATTAGGAGTGAGGCAGAGAGAAATGGGAGGGGATTGACCAACAATCGCAGAGACATAGCCCTCTTTGATAACTTTATATCATCAGCAAGTCTGATAGAGACTCCATTGCACGGACGACGATTCACCTGGTACAAGGCAGATGGGCAATGCAAGAGTAGGCTGGATAGAGCCCTACTAAACCAGAATTGGTTGAACCAATGGCCATCTATGTACCTCAAAGGCCTTAGAAGAACAGTGTCCGACCACTGTCCAATTTTATTGGAAATTAAAGTGAGTGATTGGGGCCCAAAGCCATTCCGGAGCCTAAATGCGTGGTTTACTCACCCTCTGTTCAGAGAATTTGTAAAAAAGAAATGGATGGAATACACTGTAACAGGGTGGGGCAGTTTTGTATTGAAAGAGAAATTCAAGAAACTGAAATCAGACCTGAAGGAATGGAATTCTCAGGTATTTGGTCATATGGAGCATTACATTGAGAATCTCAAGGAGGATATCAGGCGTCTAGATGTAATTGATGACGCCTTTGGGTTGGAGGAGGCCGAAATTATTGAAAGAAACAGGAACTCAGCACTTTTACTACAGGGCCTCAAACGTAAGAGTAACCTAGATTACCAGAAATCAAGATGCAAATGGGTCAAGGAGGGGGACTGCAACACCAGGTTTTTTCACAGCTACATAAACAAAAGAAGGAAACAGAACGAAATAGTGGGCCTAGAGGTTGATGGGATATGGCAGGAAGAAGTCTCCAGAATTAAGTCTGGTGTCTTTAATCACTTTAGTTCACATTTCAAAGGTTACACAGGAGTTAGACCAAAACCAGCCAGGGATTTTGCAAGAAGAAAGATATCAGAAATAGACAATGAGTCACTCACAGCTCCATTTACAAGAGAAGAAATCAGAGATGCACTAAGCTCATGTGACGGGTCAAAGAGCCCCGGGCCAGATGGATTCAACCTCAAATTTCTGAAGGAATTTTGGGATCTATTCGAACCAGAGTTTATGCGCCTAATGGAGGAATTTTATGCAAATGGTCGTCTGGTAAAAGGTTTCAATCCCACTTTTATAACTCTGATCCCGAAAAAGGAAGCATGTGAGAGCCTAAACGACTACAGACCGATAGCACTGGTGAATGGCTTATACAAGATCATTGCTAAAATCTTAGCACGACGACTGGCACGAGTCATGCCCTCTATCATATCTGATGCTCAGAGCGCTTTCATAGGCGGAAGAAACATCTTGGACACCGTAGTAATTCTGAATGAAGCAGTTGATGAAGCAAAGAGGGAGAGAAATGAGAGAATATTCTTTAAAATAGATTTTGCAAAGGCATACGATTCCATAGACTGGAACTACCTCAGTGCAATGATGGAGTGCTTCGGATTCCATCAGAAGTGGCGGGGTTGGATTATGGAGTGTGTTTCTTCGGCAACAGCTTCAGTATTGGTTAATGGTAGTCCCTCTGGGGAATTCAGATTGGAAAAGGGGTTACGTCAAGGGGACCCTCTATCCCCTTTCTTATTCTTGATAGCAGCAGAGGGTTTGAGCATCCTATTGGAAAAAGCAACGGAGTCAGGACTGTTTAAAGCAGCAGAAATAGGAAAAGAAAAAGTCAAGATATCCCACCTACAGTTTGCAGATGATACAGTCCTTATGGGGGAAGCTAGTGAAGATAATGCTTGGCTGATGAGAAGGCTACTTCGGAATATGGAAGCAATGTCAGGTCTTAAAGTGAATTTTGACAAATGTTCACTTATAGGAATCAATTCGGGAGAACAACGAATCCGAAGGATGGCGACAATTCTGGGCTGTAAAGTTGAGAACATACCCTTCTCCTATTTGGGCCTAAGAGTCGGGGCGAATCATAGACGCATCACAGAATGGACCACGATTGTTGAAAAAATCAGAAATCGACTCCGCAGATGGGAAGATAAGAAAATATCTATTGGTGGAGGAATTACGCTTCTGAATTCAGTCCTCTCGTCTCTACATATATATCATCTGTCCTTCTTTCGTATCCCAAAAAAAATTGTGAGTGAGATTGTGGGTTTGCAAAGAATTTTTTTGTGGGGGGGGGGGGGGGGGCGGGGTTAATTCTAGGAAGGTGGCTTGGATTGATTGGAAGAAAATATGCAATGAAAAAGAACAAGGGGGTTTGGGGGTTCGGGATATAGATTTGTTTAATAAAATTTTATTAGGTAAATGGGGTTGGAGATTTCTTACTGAGAGCAATAGCTTGTGGGCAAGAGTAATTAGGTCGAGATATGGTGAGTATGGGGAGAATGTGAGGGGTTTATTTCCGACAGGGAGAGAGGGTAGAACCTCTTTATGGTGGAAGGACATTTTGAGAGTAGTAGGGTGTGGTGAATCAGGTTGGTTTATGGAAAATATAACAAGAGTGTTAGGGGATGGGAACGGGACTCGGTTCTGGGAAGATGATTGGTCTGGGGAGGGGGCCCTTAGAGTGAGGTATCCTAGGCTGTTTCACAACAATCTGGACAAGGGTAGACGGGTGGGGGAAATGGGTGTGTGGGAAGATGGATCTTGGAATTGGAGACGAAATTTATTTGAAAGGGAAATTGAATCTTTTAATGCTCTCTTGGCTGTGATGAACAGGTACCAACCCAGATTTGGAGTCTTGGATTCATGGAGGTGGAAAAACTCATCAACAGGCTGCTTCAACACGAAGAACAGCTACCTGTTGTCCTTCAAACAAGAGAACGCAGGCCTGATATCGGAAGAATTACAACAGGCGTTCAAACGGCTGTGGAGCAATTTCGCCCCATCGAAGGTAAAGGCGCACGCGTGGAGAGTGCTTTGGGGGAAACTACCGACGAGAGTGAACCTTGGACGTCGTGGAATCTTGAACCAAGGTGATGATAAGCGATGTGTATTTTGTGGCAATCAAGACGAGACAGAGGAGCATCTATTCTTCAACTGTGCACGAACTAATGCAATATGGACAGATTGCCTAAACTGGCTTCGAATCCCGACAGCGCTCCATTCTAGATCAACCGAACACTTCCATGGGTTCACCAATCTAGGCCAAGGGAAGATGGGCAGGTCCATAACAACATGCTTGTGGCTGGGAATTGTTTGGCTCCAATGGAAATGGAGGAATGCAATCATATTTCGAAACGAGGTATTCTCAATCACGAAGTTTATGGAGGAATTAAAGTCGAGATTGTGGAGTTGGATCTCCATCAAATATCCGGGGAGTTGCAACTCACCTTATAAAGATTGGATTTGCTATGTACCATTGCATTTGCTATCCTAAATTGTTGTTTTAGTAGCAGAGAACTTAGAGCTTATTTCTGGGTTGTAAACTTTCTTTTCTTGAGGGTATAGCTTATACCCTATCATTTATATAATTAGCACTTTTACCGACTAAAAAAAAAAGTAATAATTAAAAAGTGCAACATCATTTACCAAAAAGTGTAAGTCAGTAAACTGAAAAGTGCACATGGACTAGGGTGCACAACATTCAAGTGCATACTAGACTTTACCTAAAATAAAAGGTTTAAAGATGGGATAAGGTTAGTACTTTGATTTTTTTTTATTAATTAAAATTCAAACTTACTTAAAAAAATGGAATTGTTTAAAAGAAAAGTTAAAGATGGGATTAGGTTAGTATCTTGGTTTTTAAAAAATATTAAATGTTTACTCCATTAAATAAATAAAGCACTCAATCAGTCCGATGCAATTTTTTTTAATTTTTATTTTTTTGTCACGAGTCAATCTTCGCAATTAGAACCACAATGGAGTGAGTGTGCACATAAGTTAATCAAGTTAGGTCAGACTCAGCTATTTAGATAAATAACTATACATCTATTGATCATTAATTAAGTTTAATATTAATAGTATTATACGTAATTATTTATTTTTTTGTTAATCTTGAATCACTGAAAAAAAAAAGTGTTGTATAGCAACGGAAAAATCGTCGCAACACGTGATTTGTGAAGAATTTTCAGTGATCGTAAAAACAATGGTTGAAAATGTTTGAAACATTTTTTTTTAAATGGTCACAAATTGATCATAACCTATAATCCGAATTCCGAAGGTCAAAATGTCACACGTCCGGGCATGTTTGTTTTGGTACTCACACGTCCGGACGTGGAACGTAACGTCTCCCGTCTTGTTCTAGTTCGGAATTTTACATTCGAATTTTAACATCCATCCCTAAAAATACATATATATTTTATTATTATAATAATATAACATCACTCACTCTTACTAATTGATTTGTTACATCCTATAATATAACATCATACACTCTTACACAATTAATTTGACATAAAGTTACATCGTATCCTACTTAACATTCCAAAATAAACATACACAATCAATATTCATCAAAAAAATTTCATCCAAAATTTCTCCATCCGAATTTCTCCATCCTACATAATTTCAAAATAAACAAGAATTTTGAATGATCGTAAACAATGGATGAAAATGTTTGAAACAATTTTTTTTTTTAAATCATCACAAATTGGTCATGGCCCATAATCCGAATTCCGAAGGTCAAAATGTCGTCGTAATTAGCGAGAAAAAAATTGTCTCAATAAGTCTCGAATCGCAATCTATTTTTTATTAATTCAATACCTTGGAACTTGCAAGTCGTCAACGTTTACAATGAAATTTATAGTCGTAAATGTGAAACATATTAAAAAAATGTCAAGAAAATTTATTGTCGCAAATGTTCAACTTCGATGGCTCGAAACCTGCACAAAGCCAGCATACAGTACTTGCAATTCACAAATTTTTTGAGCTATCTGAATTTAAACTTTTTGACTCGTGAAATTTTAAAAAACGGTCTTAATTTTCATTTGTAAAATATTTTACATAAGTATCGCTAATACCTTACCTGATTTAATGATAAATTTCAATAACCGATAAATCAAAGTCATGCAAATCTATATGCGTTCGTCACTATTTTCAGATTAAAAATACGCGCAATAACAAAAACACAATTCCAACCATCACAATATACATATATAATACAGAGTAATTACTTTTGAAATCCACCCTACATTCAATTCAACTATTTTATTTACTTTATATATAAAAATTTAGGAATTTTTTTTATTTTAGTCCTATAAATTTGAAACATTTCAAAATAAATCTTTTAAATTTCAACTTTACAAAATAAGTCTTTTACATTTCAATTTAATCATTTTTTACATTAATTTTAATCTTTTATGTTTTGAAGGAATTATAATAGTCAAACCACATAGATTAAAAAATGACACATCACTATCTCTTCTATATATATTTAATAAACAAAAAGTAAAGCTAATAAGTAAAAACACCCCAAAATATTTTATACACACTCCATAATTTTAAATTAAAAAATAAATGTATATAAAATAACTAAGTAACTCTTACATAAATAAATAGTAAAATAATTTTAAGTTTGAGTTGAAATGGCCTTGTTCCCACGCCTACTTCTTTCCAAATCTGAATCTGGGGTTTTAAATTCTCTTCCTAAATTCAGATAATTTAGAGCTGAAAACTCACAAGAGGTATCTTGGCAAGAAATAGGCATATCTTCTTTAATTCTGTTGGTGACTTTAAGAAGCTTGCTGACTCCGAAATCCGCAACTTTGAGATGTCCAGAATCATCCAGCAAGATATTTCTGTTTTCTTACTCAAACACGAGAGCAAATGATTTGAGAAACTTAAACGGTAAATAAGGTTGTGTTTGGCTCGAAGAATTTGAAATTAACCCAAATCCCTCAAGAATTAGTTCAAAATGAGAACGATGGATTTCAGATTCATATCAATCCAAACAACCCTCAACAGATTTGCTACTGTGGATTTCAAATCCACCCTCAAATCCTCCAAACCAAACGCAATGTAAAAGAAATATATAAATGTTTTGCCTTGTATAGCAAAATATGTAAAGAATTTGGAAGATTACAAACTTACGAAGGTTCAAGATCACGATGAATAATTGCTTCAGGTCTATGTTCGTGCAAATAGTTCATTCCTCTGCAGACCAATAAACGACAAGTCAGCATAATCTACTACATCTAACTTTGCAGCTTTTTCGGAGGTACAATTTTCCTATTTCACAATGAAATTCCTAATTTCCTATCATAATTGTTTGAACAAAATAAACCTGGCAATATCCATTGCAAGTCTGAGAGCTGTTGCAGGCTTAAGTGGTCCTTTTCTTTTCAAATAATCATGAAGGTCACCCTGCAAGTTCAGGAAATTGATATTAGATACATGAGCCGTATAACATTAATAAATACTATATGAAGAAAAATAAATACTTCAAATGGAAAATTGATTGAGGAATGAATACCTTTGGTAAGTATTCTGTGACAATCATCATAGGACTGATTTGAGTTACAGCGCCAAGAAATTGAACAACATTTGGATGTCTTACTTTCTGAAGCAATGAGAGCTCGTCTCTAAATGCCGTGCTGCAAATTTTCCAGTAATCAGATAACAATAAGTTCTCAAAAGTAGTTTTATATATTTGAAAAACTCACACTTTATCCTCAACAGCAATTCCTTCCCAAAATGTTTTCACAGCAACTCGTGTCCCACCCCATAAAGCTATTCTATAGGTTCCCTGCAATAATGTGCAGAATTAATTTAGAAAAAGGTAAATTACTTGGATCAAAACTTATGAGAAGTCAACATTAGTCATTCAAAACTCTGTCCAGAACTAAATTTAGAAAAGAAGCAGAATTAGAAGAACATGATTTACTGTGAGTAAATTAATATCAAATTATACTGTAAAGCAAACTACCTTCTTCATTTCAACACTGTTGGTAAAATCAAGTTCGTTTGGATCGATCTCATATTCAGGGACCTCACGAGCATTTTCAACGTGCATGGGAGCCATCTAATTGGGAAACAAACACCAAGGCACATTAAGCACAAGCAGAGAAAGAGAAATAAAAGGAAAATTAAATTAGTCACTAACCCTAAAAAGTTTTGACACGTAAGGACACTAAGTGATGCATAAGATAAGACAGATGTGACTTACGAAATTCTTTGCACCAAGTTTCTCCAATAGCTTGATTACACTATGATTTTTGTAATGTATGGCATCAGCAAGAGGCTGCAAAGGAAAACCAGGTCATAAAGCCGACAAATCGAAAAAGAATACACACATCAGTATATACAGTAATTCAATCTAGTAACTAAAATAGTTAACTTTCAGCAAAAAAATCGGTTATATAAAAAAATCCTAGGCGAATATAGTTCCTGGAAATGGAAATTTTTAAAATAGCAGGCTAAAAAAGGCTATCAAGGAATATTCATAACAACCATTAGGCTGGATTTAGGATCACTGTTACGAAATCAATCTAACCTATAGTAATCAACTCATCATAAGCACTACAGAAATCAAAATGGCACCACTTAATACAAAAAAAATACCACCCCAGAAGACTAAATTTCACAAACATGATCCCCTGAAGAATAACTGAATGGTTGCATAAGTGCAGCTTTTCTTATTGCATAGAGTCTGGGACAAATTGCAAAAACAATGACTTATCTTTGCCACTAATGAAGATCGAACTTTTGACTTTTGCAGGGCAGGTACCGAACCTTCAAATTGTTACAAAAAAGAATCTTGCAAATTCTTTTTTGCAACAATTTGAAAGTTTGGTACCTGCCCTGCAAAAGTCAAAAGTTCGTTCTCAAAATGCAATTAGTGTCAAAGATAAGTCCTGTTTTTTTGGCCATTTGTCCTACAGTCTAAACAGAAATAACATCCATTTCTTTCACATTTATTTCCAGAAGTTAAAGAAAATGATAGATAATTCAGATAACAGTTTCATATTATAAGAAAAGCAAGATTATAGGCCATCTAAACAGGATTATACTCCCACAAAACGGCAAACAGCTAATAAACAAGAACAAAATCACACGTGTTTAAATCCATATCAAGAAGTATTAGATTATACCGTGCTGCCCCATCGATCCGTGGCGTCTACTTTGGCCCCATTTTCAAGCAGAAACTGAGCAACATCATCATATCCTTGGCATGCTGCAAGATGGAGCGGTGTACGGTGATCGATATCGCGGAAATTAACATCAGCACCAGAGGATAAAAGCTCCTTAATGCCCTCTACGTCTCCTCCATTTACTAAATACATGAGCTTAAAGCCTGGATCGATGTCAATCACATCGTTATCTTCATGTTCTCCTTCAACATCATCAAAGTCTTCATACTCTACCCTCGGCGCCAACGAAGATTGCTTCCACAGAGTGAGTTCCGCAGGGGCTTCGGAGTCCATTGAAACAGTTGACCGACAAATTCGACAGGATTTGAAGAGATTTTGAAAGTTAATTTCACGTTTTCTTGCTAGAAATCAAGAATTCGTTAGATCGAAAACTCCTTTGTTGACCAAGAAGTTAGGGTTTATAATGAGGATTTTGAAGTGTCAAATTCGATTAAAGTCAATTAGCCAGAAGAAGAATGAAAAGCTTAATCGAAAAAAGAAAAAAAAGAGCTAATTAAGAATCGTAAAACTCAGAAATTCAACCCAACACCAAACAACAGAGGATAAGATTTGAAAAGCAGATCAACAGCTGCAGCTATGGCCCTATTTATTTATTTTTTCAAAAAAGAAAAAAATACGACATGGAATCACGGGAAATTCACAGCTAGATTGTGGAAAGGAGTTTGAAGGAGAACTAATAATCGGTAGAAAAGCAAACAAGTAAAAGAAAAGTTTTGTCGATTACAATACAGAATGCGTGTTTATATGTATAAACGCAGAGGCATCGTTGACGGTGGATGTTAACGTTGACAAATTACAAGTTGCAGTGGAGAGACACAAAATTTCTAACTGTTATGCGTGGGAGTGGGAAAACAGATGTATCCATTTCAAAATTACTCTATTAATTTCAACCTCTTTCAATTTTTTTCCTTCATCTATAAGTTTGGATCATTTTGATGTATAAAGAATAAAACAAGTGATTAGTAGTAGGTAATATTTTATGTTTTACGAAAAAATAAACAAAATAAGAATATTGCGAAATATTGTTAATTTGAGTAATTAAGTTGTGATGGGAGGGTAGAGATAAAATGATGTTTCTATGAAAGGAATTAGCATACTTTTGATGAACGAATAAATAAGATAAGTGAACTTATTTTTGGTGGACGGATAAACATATAAGTGATATGATTGAAATAGATAAAAAAGTGGCATTATACGGTAAATAAGAATGAAATATAAGAATATAAATTTTGGAGGTATTTGTCAAAAGGGTTATGAAAAACTTATAAATAGATTGGCCAAAATAATAAAATAAAAAATTTATAGATGAACAAGTGAAATAATTTAAAAAGAAAAGACGAGGGTGTAATTTAAAACAGGGCATAGAAATGAAATTTAAATGTATTTTATCTATTTTGTTTAGATAATTTTTTTGTGCATCCAATTGTACGAAGTAATTATATTTTAATTTTAATTAAATAATATAAAAAACAATAAAAGAGAATTCATACCATTTTAATTGCGAGAGCTACTCGAAATCTTATTTTATAATATTCGTTTTTTGTGCATAATTAGTTGAATTATACAACATGTACACATTATACAATGTTATCTCCTATGTGTCGTTGCATGAGTAACGATTGAAATGAATGGTTTGGATAAGTGTCGAAACATTTAAATATGTACACTTTATCTTAATTTACTCTTTAATCTAGAGTGTCACTAATAACACTCAATTTTAAGTTCAATACACCTATTCTATATTGATGTATAATATGATCGTACATGATGCTAAATATTTTACTCCCTTCATCCCCAATAAGTCATTTCATTAATTAGAAGGGGTGCATGTTTTAAAAAAAAAATAGATAAAATAAATAAAGTAAAAGTATTATAAAGCTCAGTGTAAATAAAATGATTATTTGTAAATAAAATTGATTATAACTTAACTAATTAAATGATGGTTAGAAGGTAATGAACTTCATAAAATAAATAGGACTATATTTTGTGGACTAAATACAAGACAAATGAGACTACATTTCTTGATGGATATATATATCAAAAAATTGGATGTAAATCTCCACACCCTTAATTTTATTTTTATCTATTTGATAAAATTTATTATACCGCAATTTAGAGTTTACACTTTTTAAAAAAATTAGTCTCAACTTAAAATTTACATTTTTTTTTTCTTTCTACCTTTCCTTTTCCCCCACCCTTCTCTACATTTTATTCTTTTTATTTTTCTCTACCCCAGCGGCTTGCTATATATTTAAAAGTTAAAATTATATTCAATTCTTTAATTTCTGTATTAAAATAAAGTGTTTAAAGGGTCACGAATTTTATCCTAAATCCCTAGATATGCGATGTGTCCGACAGTAAAAATGATGTGGAGGTGAAGCGGCAAGAGATTATTGGAATAATTTTACAAAAATAAAATATTTTTCATGATGGCTTTTTTGCACAATATCATCGAAATTGATGACAAAAATTCAATTTTTCTGACCAATATCGAGATTTTAATTTCAAAGAGGCGACTAAATGATGTGGAGTTAAATTATCATTTTGAAATACTCCTCTAGATGAGATCAAATTTATCGTACATTAGTACCTCAGCAATAATTGGACCAATAATCGATGCGATGGATAAAAATATATATATTGAAAAGATCAAGGCATATTCCACTTGCAAAACGACTTCTATTCAAACTTGACCTGGTTAAAATAGGATAAATATCCCAAATGCAAATTATAAATTTGATAACGACTTCTACATATATGTGTGCCATGATTTGATTTATCCGTAGCTTTTTTATTACCATTTTTTTTAAATCAGCAAGAATTTATTCATTATCAGAAATAAAAAAAAAATATGAAGTACAACAGAATCAAAAATAAATAAAAAATTGTTATTAAGATGAGTAGAAAGTGTCAATTATGTAAAAGTGTTATTTAACAATAAACCGCTAATTAAATTTAACCATTAATCTCTTAACAGCGGTTAATTATTTTACAGATTAGATTAGTTGTGAAAAAATATATTAATTTAATAAGATTTAATATATCTTTTAAATGTATATGTATGTAATTTTATTTATATGGAGTGAAAGAAAAGAAGAGAACTATTGAATTTTTTTATATAAAAAATGTAAAATTAGTACTCCCTCCGTTCCAGAGGAATTTGCACCTCTGGAATGACACACATTTTAAAAAAAAGTGTAATGAGTGATGTTTTGAGGGGTAATTTTGTAAACTTTTATGAATAAAGTAAAATAAAAAGTAGGTTGAGTGTGAAAAAGTAATGACATATGGGTAAATATGTGTATATTTTGAGGGTGAGGGTTATGACAATATTTCCTTTTAGGGAGTGTGCAAATTGGTATGGGACATCCATATATAGAAAGTGTGCAAATTCCTATAGGACGGAGGGAGTATTAAATTAGAAAACTTGATGGAGAAGAGAGAGAAGGAAGGAATATGCAAGAGATTTAAAAAAAATTTAAAATTATAGAATTATAGAGATTTGAAAACGGATGCAATTAGAGAAACCACATCAGCATAAGGAGTTTCAGAATTAGTATCTAGAAAATATATTAGGGATTTGGTATTGTATTTCACCACTAGCGATACATTACAATGATAATTCAGTCGTTGCTATTATTCTTGATCCTTTGATTGGATCAAATTTAATTTCTTGGAGTCATGATGTCAAACTAGGGCTTATTGTAAAAAACAAATTGTCCTTGATTGATATTGGATCTTTACCTCAACCGGTTAAAGAGGATGACCCAAATATATTTGCAGCCTAGGTTCGTGCCAATGATTTGGTTCTTAATTATGTGGATTCTCTATTCAATTTCCCCGGAAATCAAACATACGTTGGAATATTTCTATTCGGCTAAAGAGGTATGGGATGAGTTACATATTCGATATACCCGTTCGGATGGAACTAGGGTATATCATCTTGAGAAAAGTTTAAGTGCAATTGCACAGGGTAGTCAAACTTTGGTTGTTTACTATAATCAGCTTAAAGGTTTGTGGGATGAATACTTGAATTTTAGGTTATTTTGATTTGTTCTTGTGATGCTATGAATGTTTGTGAGTGCTAACTTCCTAAGAAAGTAACCTATACACATGAACGTGATACTGTCATGAAATTCTTAATATGGCTTGATGACTCTTATTCTACTATTAGAAGCCAATTCCTCTTAAATGCCCTTTTATCCCTTAGCAAAAGTCTTTTCCTTATTACTGCAAGAGAAGTCTCAGAGAAATCTGAATTTATCTAATCTCATTAATCCTGAATCTGTAGCCATGCTTGCCAAGTACCCCAATCCAAAATTTTATAAGAATTAAAAAAAAAAAAAAAATCTTTAATATGTGGCAATTTGTAATGGCATTGGGCATGCGATTGATAGGTGTTTCCAATTGATTGGTTATCCCTCTGGCTGGAAGGGGCCTAAGATAAATCTACATTTTCTGCTAACATGTCTAAAGAAGAAGCACTTGTTGCTTCTAATCACTTGTTTAATCAAGAATTGTTTGAACAATTCTTGAAATTCACTAAGATACAAAAGGGACAAGAGGCATCACCCCCACGTGCTACAATATGAGCTTTTTCTTCTCAGAATCAAGACTCAGGTATGAGCCCTTTTTTTTTTTAATGTTTTACATTCTACACCTACAATCTCTACTTGGATTTTAGATACATGGGCTACAGATCACACGATTTCAAATTTTGGTTTATATACTTCTCCACCATCTGAATCAAATATAATAATTAGTTTGTCGAACAATGCTACCTCTACAGCTACGCACATAGGAAATATAGTTTTGAGTGAATCTCTTACATTTTATAATGTCTTACGTGTTCCAGATTTCACTTATAACTTTTTATCCATCTCTCATTTAACTAGATATTCTAGTTATTCTCTGAACTTTTTGTCCTCACACTGTGTTATGCAGGATATCAACACCAAGACGGTGATTGGTACTGTTGAACAAGTAGGAGGACTTTATGTCTTAAATGCTGCTCACCACATTGTACACACTGCTTCTCCTTTAAACACTTTTGATTTGTGACACTCTCGGTTAGGCCATGTTTATAATAAATACTTGTCTAAAATTAGTCAATTAAATGTAAAAGAAAGTGACATGAACAATGTTTGTCACATTTGTCCTTTGGCTAAATAAAATAAGCAACCCTTTCCCATTAGTAAATATATTTCTCCTTAGTGCTTTTCATATGATTCATTGTTATGTGTCGAGTCCATTTTCTATTATTTCTCACTCTGGCCATATATGTTTTTTTTACTATAGTAGATGATTATAGTAGGTGCATTTGGATATATTTGTTAAAGGCTAAATCTGATGTTCAAACTTCTCTACACAATTTTTACAATATGGTACACACTCAGTTTGATGTAAAGATTAAAATACTAAGAAGTGACAATGATACACAATTTATTTCACATGATTTCTAACATGAATTAGGCATTATACAACAAACTTCTTGTGTGGAAACACCCCAGAAAAATGGGTTGGTAGAAAGAAAACATCAACATTTGCTTCAAGTTGCAAGATCTCTTTTATTTCAATTACGCTTACCTCTAAAATATTGGAGTGATTTGTGTGCTCAGTGCTGCACATTTAATAAAAAGAATCCCTTCACCTATTTTTCTAAACAAATCACCCTTTGAACTATTATATATGAAAGAAGTAGATTACTCATATATGAGAATTTTTGGTTATTTGTGCTTTGCCAACACACTAACAACTCATATGTATAAATTTCATCCTAGAGCAACTAAGTGTGTGTTTTTGGATTATCCCTTTAACACAAAATGTTATAAATTGTTAGACTTAAGTACTGGAAAGATAATCATTTCTAGAAACCTTAGACTTTTTGAAGAAATATTTCTCTTTTCTAACAAACAACAAACTGATAAGTTTGTCCAAGATTTGTATGTAAAAGAAATCCCATTGGACTCTTTCTATGATTCTTTAAGTAATCATATCATTCTAGGTTCCGAAATTAGTAACTTTGATATTAGTCAGCCACCTAATGAGAAATATTCAATGGATATTCATATTAGCCACCACTCTTAGGACAACATTCTGATTTAACCGATGAAATACAACTGAAGTCCATGTCACTGTTATTAATCCAGAACTGCATATTGATCACAAGTGTTATAGAAAATCTGAGAGGACTAGGAACTAACCTGCTTATCTTGATGTATATCATATCCGTTTGCCTCCTTTAATTAATCATAAAAGATCTAATGCTAATGTCTCTATAAAGGCAGAAGGACAATATCTTATTTCGGATTTCTTGTCTACTTCTCAACTATCCAAATCACTTCTCTCCTTCACAGCCAACATTTCACAAATTACATAACCTAAAACTTATAAATAGGCTATAACAGATGTTATTTGGCAAAAGACAATGAATGTAGAACTACAAGCTCTAGTAAAGGCCAACAACTGAACACTTGTTCGTCTCCTTCTTAATAAACACACTATATGTTATAGATGAGTTTATAAGGTGAAATATAATTCTGATGGGTCAATAAAATGATATAGGGATATATTAGTAGCAAAAGGCTACACTCAACAAGAAGGCATTGATTACTTTAACACATTCTCTATCGTTGCTAAAATAACCACGGTAAGAATTCTTCTTGCTGTAGCAATTGCTAAAAATTGGCACATTCATCAACTTGATGTAAATAATGCTTTCTTACATGGAGAATCAATAGAAGAGATATATATATATATATATAACACCCCCACCTGAATATAACACTGATCAGAAAGTGTGCAAACTGAATAAAAGCTTGTATGGGCTTAAACAAGCCTAAAAATAATGGCTTAACAAACTTTCCGAGTCTCTTATTCCTGTTGGATATATTCAATATGTGGAAGATAATTCTTTGTTCACCAAATCAACTACAACCTCATTTACTATTGTTCTTTGTTATGTGGATGATCTAATTGTCACTGAAAATTCTTTGCATAAGATCCTCCTCATTAAAGATTACCTTCACCACAAATTCACAATAAAAGATCTTGGAACTTTGAAATATATATTGGGTATTGAAGTGGCCAAAACTGACAAAGGCATGCATTTATGTGAAAAAAAAAATACACTTTAAACTTGTTTGATGACTGTGGATTTTTGGGCAGCAAGTCGTGCTCTACCCCTATGGATCAAAAACAATCTTTTATAAACATGTTGGGAAATTGTTGTACCTCACTTTGACTAGGCCAGATATTTCATACCTTGTCCATGTCCTAACACAGTTCATGAGCAAACCAAATAAATCTCACATGGGAGCCGTCCACAGATTGCTAAGATATCTTAAGAGAAATTCAGGTCAAGGTATCTTTTATCCTTCGCACAATGATTTTAAGCTTCATGCATATACAGGCCCCGATTGGGCTAGATGTTAAGATACTAGACGAAGCATTACAATATATGCCATTTATTTAGACAATTCTCTAATATCCTGAAAGTCCAAGAAGCAAAAAACTATTGCATGATCTTCAGCCGAAGCTGAGTAGAGGGCAATGGCCACCACAACATGTGAAACTCAATGAATCATTCACATCTTAAATGATCTCCATGTCAAGCTTCATCAACCTGCCACTGTGTACACCAACAATAAATCTACTCATGCAATGGCCCACAACCTATGCTTTCATGACAAGACAAAACACATCTCTATATTTGTTCACTTTACAAGGGAGATGATTCAACAAGGAGTGATCAAGATGATTCAAATAATTACTGAGGAGAATTTGGAAGATAAGTAGAAAGTGTCAATTAAATGTGTGTAAAATTTAACCATTAATATGTTGTTAGCGGTTAATTTGCTTTACAAATTAGATTAGTATATTAAGGATTTGGTATTGTATCTCAAAACTCATCTTTCATATTATAATTTTCCTTTAGTTAAGTTTGCATCCCTTCACATTACTCTTCTCCCCCAAATGTTAATAATTGCTTACTAGCCAATACAAAGAATATGTTTCTTAGTCAAATCCTCAACAGAATTCCAGAAATTTAACATGACTTTAGCCTCAAGCCATCATAAGATGCTAACTTGATGTTCTCGACGATTCCGTCTTCATCGAAGCATATCCCTTTGAACGTAATCTCGTTTCTGCTTATCGAAATATTACAGATCGTTCCATGCCAAACAACTGTCCATGCTTGTTCCCATTTTTTCTCTGCCCTCTCTCTATGACTAATAAAATGAAGCATTCTTGATTCGCCTCCATGATAAACCTTACCAAACCAACTATATATCATATTCTAAATGTTGGATCTACTCTTAATGTTTAAAGTAATTGGACATGAGAAGAGTCTTCAACTCCAAAGCCGCACAATTTGCAATGTAAAGAATAATGCTCGTTGTATATTGTATGCCCCTCTTTTCCTCAGATTTGTAACTGTCGATATTTTATCCTGCAACATTTTCTACGAAAACGTTGTCACCTTCAAAGGAATCGCTCTCGTCCAAATGCAACTTAGCTCGTCCACTTCTGTTCTTGCCCGAGTGTGATTCTCTAATAACAGTGAGTAAACTGACTTCACCGAGTAGTTCCCGTCTGATTCATGACCCCATGTCCAATAATCCTCCTCGGTAGAAAACTTGATGCACCTGTCAATAAGCTTGCACAACTCATTAACAACAATATGTTCCCTATCAAATAGTTTCCTCCTCTAATACCAATGCATTTTCCATGTCCCATCCTCTCACCTAACTCTATGAGAAACAAGACACCCTTTCTCATTCTCTAAGTAATAAAGTCTAGGAAATATTATTTTAAGGTATTTCCCCCTACCCAATTATCTTCCTAAAACCTCGTATTTTTTCCATTACACACAACCAAAGAACAATTGTCAATGAACCAAGCACTTGAGCCGACATATCTCAAAATGCTAGCCCACCAATGAGATCAATATTTAGGACATTTGCAATGTGAACTTTTCGACACACTCCCTAAACGACCCATGCCTGGATGAAAGTATTTCCCACAACAAATTACCCCGTTCTCTCAATAATCTCCACCATATTTCCCTAAAAGAGCAAGGTTAAAAAAATTGATATTTTTAAAACCCAAGCTACCCTTACTTTTCTCCCTGCACATAATATTCCAACTCACCTATGATATTCTTTTCTCCTTCGTATCGCCGCTGCTCCAAAGGAATCGTCCTTGGATGGAGTGGATATTTTTGGTGACGTTTGATGGGACTCGGTTTAGGGATAATGTGTAGATAGGTAGACTGGAGAGGACTGAATTTATAAGAACCATTTTACCTCCGGATGAGATTGACTTGACATCCCAAGGACCCAGATGACTCTACACTTTGTTCGTGTCTTCGTTCCAGCTTGAGTTTCTCCTTATATTTGCACCAACCTTCTAACCAAGGTAATTGAGAGAGAAGCCAACAATCTTACAATTGAGAGTATTATCCTAATTAATCAGGTTTGAATCTGCAGCGTTTATACCCGAAAGATTTCTCTTGTAGAAGTTAATTTTGAGGTCAGACCAGATTTCAAATATTTTGAGAATGCTCTTCAAGGCCAAAATATTATTGTTATTTGCTTCTCCAAAAATAGCATATCATTCGCAAATTGGAAGTGCATAACTTTTTTTTTTCTGCCCATAGTAGCTGGTCTGAAAACGTCGCCCTCGACTGCTTTATGCATCATAATACTAAGACACACCCCCACAATGGTGAAGAGAAAAGGGGATAAAGGGTCCCCTAGTCGAAGGCCTTTTTTTCATGATGAATTCTTTGTTAAGGCTCCCGTTAATAAGAATGGATAAAGAAATTGTTTGAATGCATTGTTTAATCCACTTTCACCAGGTTGAATTAAAGCCCATCAGTGACAGCATGTCCAACACGAATTCATGATCAACTGAGTCATATACCTTTTCAAAATCCAGATTAAACAAAAAATAAGTTTTTCTTCTCTTTTCTAGCTGCCTCGATAATTTTGTTGGCAAATTGAATAGAAGAAATAACTTGATCAAGTACCTTCGATAATCTGTTTGCAAGAATTTTGGTGAGCACTTTATAGAAAAATCCCATTAGCGAGATTGACCTAAACTCCTAAATCGATAGGATTTCAGACTTCCGGAATGAGTGTGACGAACGACGCGTTAATCCCTCTAACCAACTTTGCGTTTTCATGAAATTCAGAGATATCACGATTGAAGTCCTCCTCCAAAATCTCCTAGAAAGCTTTCACAAATTTAAAGTTAAAACCATCGGGACCTGGGCTTCTGTTGACACCACAGCCTTAGACAACTCTTTTAATCTCTTCTCTCGAGAAATTGATGCATAACACCAAGTTGGCGGTCTCGTCGATCTTTGAGCAAATAATCCCAGTAACTTTTGGTCTTTTTCATTGTTGTTTAGAGAAAGAGACTATGAAGAAATGAAAAATCCCCTAGTTTCTTGAATCTTTGTTTTCTGTGGACGATAGAGTGAAAAAATCTTGAGTTTGCATCACCCTTCTGAAGCCACTTAACACTTGATTTTTGAAAAGTGAGTCTCTGTCGTTCGATTATGAGAGAGTCAAGAACGTCTAATGATTTTGTTATATCAGCCGCATCATTCTCATCCCAACCCTGAGATTCCAATTTCTTGTTGAGCTTCTACAGATGAGATTCTGCCTCCTTAATGCATTGGCCAATGTTGTTTCTGTTATTATCTTTCCATGCCTTTATAGTTTGTTTAAGCAACTTGAATTTTTTTCTTTTATCACAACGAACCCAACCTCTGATGTTTATAGAATTTCAATTTTCCGCAAAGAGATCTTTAAAGTCGTGTTCCTCCGTCCACTAATTCACAATTCTGAAGGGCTTGGGCCCCTAGTCCAAAGTTTTCGCTGCACTAAGATAAATTGGGGCGTGATTAGAGAATGTTCTCGGTAGTCCAT
Source organism: Galeopsis tetrahit (assembly GCA_963675135.1). Lineage (NCBI taxonomy): Eukaryota > Viridiplantae > Streptophyta > Magnoliopsida > Lamiales > Lamiaceae > Galeopsis > Galeopsis tetrahit. Next base: position 41,135,523 of record OY776126.1, on the reverse strand, counting down.
CCTACCTCGAGTGTGGTCATATTTCCATCCATCCTTTCGAAACAAGGAAGCGGTCTATTCTACTACAACAAGTGTCATTGTCCTTATACCACATGAATTTCTTTTTGTTGAAGGATTTGAATATAGCCCAAAAGATCTCAAAGATCGATCAAAACTCATAGAGACAACAGAGCTCAATCTTTTCCTTTTTGAGTTGTGTATCATGGAGTTGAAATCGTCGCACACACACCACCTAACATCCAATTTTTCCGACATTCTGGAAAGTAATCTACTCCATAAGGTTTCTTTCTTTTCTATTTCGCATTGTGCGTATACGTTTACAATCCTCACCTCAATTTTTTCTGTCCCCAGTAGCCAATAACTACAATCGCTCTTTCCTCATCGTAGCAATCAGATTTATCAAAGCTTGATTTTTTGCAGATGCATAAAATACCTCCAGAATTACCCGGTGCTCCTTTGAAAAACCAATCTTTATCGGCCCAAATTGCCTTGCAAATATCAGAGTCAATTAACTCTAATTTCGTTTCCTGGATACAAATCATCTCAGCCCTTTCCTTTAGAACCATCTCCTTGATACAACTCTTCGTCTTATTACTACTAATTCCTCTTGCATTTATACTGATAATCTGTATTAAAAAAAATGAATAAGCCAATTTCTAGACTTAACACGCACAACCTGAGGCTTATGTTTAGGTGTCAGAAGCTTCTTTAACCTTTTTTTTTTTTTTCAAATTCCATAAATTTTTGTGATAAAATCTCAAAATCATTTTCCTTGCAAAATCCTAGGGGAATGCATACCTCGAGGATAGCCTTTGCTTATTGATCGATCGAGAGCCTCTTCCCTTCTCCGTTTGTGATGGCCATCTCCGTCAATGCTTGAACATTGTGATTATTCGACTCGATCTAGTTATTTTTGGAGATACTGTTTTTTCTCGCCTTAAGGATTTTGGAAAAATGGGGAATATTTTTTTCCCCTGAGTTCATATCACTAATGAAATTTGATCAACTTTGAGATTAATCGATGGGCTTGACCATTCTACTCTTAGATTTCTTTGATTTAATGGGTCTTTTTCTTTTTGGCTATAGACCTTCTATATTACGAGGCCCAAAGCAAAGGGGCCAGAGCCTAAAGATCCGTTGTTGGGAGGATGGGCCTCAAATACTAATGGGCTTGGATTATTCATGGGCTTTAGTATAACTAAAATCTGAAGAGTGGACCTCTCCTCTGGATTCAAACTGTGGCCCCTTTAAGCGAGACAGAAGAGCATTCAATTCTTGTATGTTCCTGCTCATTCAATGGCCCGACCAAAACTTCAATATTCGAGGTTAACGCCTCGTGGGGCACACAAGCCACATTTTCTTGGAGAACCTGTAATTTTTCAAGGCTAGCATTAATGAGACGATTCAATTCCCCATCTTCCCCGGATTGAGGTTTTTCGGATTCCACTGCTGAGCTCTCCACCACTGAAGAGAAGTCACACTGCAGAGACGATTCAACTACAACCGAATCATTATCTGGTTCAAGGTAATTAGATTTATAGTCCGTCAAACGGAAGTACCTGACACTTCTGTACACCATTCAGAGTTAATCTCATTCAAAATCATAATCTGAATTTGAGAGTTGATCACATTCCAGTAGTTTGTAACAATTCGAATCCTTCTTTTGGATATATCGAATTTCTTCAATGTCCTGTCGTCAATCTCTTCCACCTTTTCAAACAATTTTTTCAGTTTTAAAAAACCTAAAAACCGTTGGAAGTATTAATTTTTAGTTTTAAAGAACTCTTAAAGCATTAATTTTTATTGGTAAAGTCTAGTATGCACTCGAGTGCATGCTGTGCACCCTAGTCCATGTGCACTTTTCAGTTTACTGACTTACACTTTTTGGTAAATGGTGTTGCACTTTTCAATTATTAAACTGTATAATAATTGAAAAGTGCAACACCATTTACCAAAAAGTGTAAGTCAGTAAGCTGAAAAGTGCAACATGGACTAGAGTGCACAACATGCACTCGAGTCCATAACATGGACTAGAGTGCACAATATGCACTCGAGTCCATAACAGACCAACCCATTTTTATTTCACCTGACCCGTTTTTAATGGTTTGTCATTCGTCAATAAGTGTAACTCATGTGTGACGTGAGACATCATTGTATGTACACCCATTGACAATCGTATAAATAAATGACAATTCAATTATTCTTCTAATAAAAAAACAATGTAAGAACTTTCAAACACAAAAAATTTTTGTGCAAATTTGTACTAAAGTAGGATCCGTGCAAACGACTCGTTTACCCGTGCCACTTTATCATCGACGAAGAGATCGAAGAGAATTTTATTCACGAACAAACATTAGCGTCGACGATCCTCTTCCAGCGACAAACGGCGGAACAAAGTCGTTTGATAGCTAGGTCGATGTTGTTGAGGTATCCAAGCGAAAGCTCGAAGACGAACCAGGCCCCATCAGCTTGAGTGTATGGCTCCAAAAACAATCAAAATATTACAATGCTTCAAATCTATAAAGTTTAAATATGGCTCCAAAAACAATCAAAATATTACAATGCTTCAAATCTATAAAGTTTAAATCAGCTTGAGTGTATGGCTCCAAAAACAATCAAAATATTACAATGCTTCAAATCTATAAAGTTTAAATATCATCCGATCAAGACAATAATCAAAACAACATTTTTGCATTTTTTACCCCGTCTTAGCAAAAGAGACATGCTACGGCCATCATATACATACAAACAAAATTGACAATTACAACCAAATTAAACACCACTTTCTATTAAACATAGATACATATATATCTCCATACATTATTGCAGCATAAATCTCTATTAACCATTACTAGATAGGGCGCCGTTCCTGAATGTGCTCAAGGGAAGGAAGCCGTTTTCGTTTTCTTCATCTGAGTCGGCTTGACATCGATAGCGAACCCTTTGCCGTGCTGCTTCCAGTAGTCTGCCTGCGGATTGATCCACTCTGGCTCCGCAATCTCGATCCTCGAATGCTTCATGGCATCGCTCGATATGTTGTACTTTGCGTCTCTCTTCGTGAGCAACTCCGGCTTCACCATCCCCAGATTCACCGCCTGAGGTGATATCATCAACGCTGGCGGGCCCATAGGCAGCTTATCGCCTAATTTAATTAATAGGAGTATTATACAAAATATAAACATGAAATTAGAAACACAACATTCAATTTTGATCAACTTCCAGCATTTAATTAAGATCGATCTACTATTCCATTTAATTGCTATTTCATCTTATAATCTAGTATCTACTTATTCAATTTACTATTTCATCTTGTATACCAAAATAATTAAGCAAACCATGCGTACGTATAAAATGAGATCATTAATGCAACACCAATGGGAATTAGTGTTCTATTTCAACTTTTAATTTTAATTGAAAAAAAAAATCAAGACCAAAAAATTACTTATAGAAAGAAAAAATTTAACGGGCATCCTATAATATGTAGAGCAATACGTGTTAAAAATCCAGCATGTTAGGAATATCAGTAGGGCAGGAATCGAACCATCAATGTTTTGGAATTTGGAGTACTAAAATAAAAATAAAAATATTCGAACATAAAATATGTACGTATGTAACGTATATTAAAGGCTATAATAATAAACAGACCTCGATCGGTTTGCCATGTGCACCAAAACTTGCCGTAAGTCTTGGTAAGATTTTGGAGTTCGGGTGTGAAACCCGTTTCTGGAATCCGAGGATTCACCCAAACTCCTGATTTAATCTGCAAATCATGATAATAATAATAATAAAAAAAAAGAATATCACACACAATTATCAAAAATTTCATCAACAAAAATTAAGAGTTAAAATTCAATTTCCTCTCCTAAACCTTCACAAACCTGCAATTGAAAGCAAAAGGTCCCAAAATTGAGATTTACAATTTACTTACCAATTGGTCCAATTTTAATCATATCCTATTTTGTGTGAAATAAAAACGACAAAAAATAATCTACATCCAATAATCATCATGACAACCGAGTTAAAGATCCATACATTGGGACATATAATAGAATATGAAAAATGTCGATACTGAAGAATGGAATCAAAATTAAACAAATTATGAAACTAAATTGAAAATTGTAAAAACAAATTATCCGAAAATTGTCTAAAGTCGTGTAACCAAATTGAATTTTAACTAACTAAAAAAAAAGGTTAATCCTGCAGACTCAACCTCATATGCATGAGAATGCCACAGTTTCTGTTCATCTGGACTCAAGTTTTCGAAAAGCCGGTCTGATATAATATACTCCACACCTGCAACATTAATTTCAGAACAATTAATTAATTAATTTCCTAATACTCCACTAATATATATATAGAGTATAATATACTCTCTGTGGACACTTGAATTGTACACGAGTTTTTAAGGAATTTTTTTTGTTTATATAAAAAGTAAAAGTTTGAGGGGAGAGAAAGAATAAAAATAAAGTAGTAAGTATAGAGTAATGTTTCTTTTTTAGGAAGGAGAATTATAAAATTGAAACTGAGAAAAAAAAGAAACTATAAAATTTTAGGGTCAACCAAAATTAAACTGGACAAAAAAAAAGTCTCATCTAAAAATAAATTCGAACGGTTTCGTAGAAAATTATTCATTTATATATATATATATTAATTTTCTAATAATTAAAAAAAGACGAACTAACCGATGAGACGGGCGGAGGAGTGGTCGGAGTCGTAAACGGCGCACTGAAGGAAGTCGTGGTTGAGTCGAGTGACGTAGTGGTGAGTTTCGATTTGGCGAGTCATGTCATCGCTGTAGAGAGCGAAGGTACAAACATGCTGATGCATTTGCCTTATTGGTGTGAGAGATTGGAGCATCTGAGCGCCTTTGTCCAGCATCATCTCCTTTCCCGGCGGGATCTTTTTATCACCCATCTTATTTATATATAATATCTCTCTTGTTTCTAGCTAAATTTTGGTGAAGCTAGTCAGAGAGAGTGGGTATATATAAAAGAAGAAGGCCAGGGTTAGGTGGCAGGGACTTGTTGCTACGTGGAAGACCCTCTTAATCTTTTCATGACACGTTTTTCTTTGCATGTAATAACAAGCGGTGTGTGTCTTTTTTTTTTAAAAAAAAAAAAAAATCAAATTTAGCCCAAGTCTCATTAATGTGTAACATGTCATTTTTTTTATTGATAATTAAGTAATATAATTAAACAATGTTATATATATGATCTGTGGTGAGATTGATTAAATTTGTGGATTATTTATGCTTTGTATGTCATTTTATGCTTATAAAAATCGTGTGAAAGTGGTTTAATTGTCGAATTTTTTATACACGATCATTTTTGCTTAATTTATAGGGAAAACTAAATGTTTTGAAGCAAATCACAAAAATCAGGTTGATGGATCAATTCAAAGAGGGTCGAAATGAAACGAGAATCAAGCCGATTGAAGTTCAGATCAAATTGTTATGTACAAAACAAGGAAAAGGGGGTGCCACAGCCGAGTCAGGCAACTTGGCCGAATGTTCAAACCTGAGGCGATGCGAGGGAGGCCACGGCCCGAACCAAGAGGGGAAAGCGCCACGACCGAGCTACACGACTCGGCCGAACCAAGAAGGGAAAGTGCCACGACCGAGCTACACGACACGGCCGATCTCTTGCTAGAGTTGCAAATCGTGGACACACTTTTATTAGCTCCTGACTCTGTCGAGTCAACCCATAAATTTTGTTTTCCTCCTTTTGACATAGGGACATGTGCCACACTTATTGGGAATGGTATTTAAGCTCACAATTTTGAATTTTCAAAGAAGAGTGATTAGTGTGATAATTGCTTGAAATTCACATACTTATTGAGTATAATTTTATAGAATTTCATGCATTATTACATTAAATAGACTAATTGCACTTGATTTGGAGAAAATGTGTGATTTGCTATTTTTATAGAAAAAATGAGCATTTTTAGAGCAAACACGCCTCAATTATATTTTGGAGTCAATTGAAGAGATAAATCGAGAATGGAGTTGAAACGAAGAAATAATGAAGGTGAAAATTATTTGGTCCAACAATTTATTGATGGAGCATTTAATTAATTGTTGGGGTATTGACTAATAGACCCACTTAATTAATTGGGCCCATGAATTACTGGGCCATTTATCAACCAATTCGGCCCATTGAATTTGGAGATAACACAAGTAGCTGGAATCAAGAGTGAGTATGAGCTGGGAGTTCAGAAGCTGGAATTCTAATGGGCCGAATCACTTTAGAATTCCATTAGAATTGGAAAAGAGGCCCATTCACAAGTATACATTGGTAGTAGCCATTAGCAATTGGAGAGCATAGAGAGAAGCTGGAATTGGCGCACGCAAAACAGAGACTATTGGGGGAGGAAACCATCTCCTCTCCCACACTTCCACACTTCACTTAGTTAGTTTTAATTGTTCTTTCATTTCTTAGCTAGTGTTTAATTTAGTATTTCATTTTATTGTAAGCATTAGAGGATTTGAAGACAAAAAGGCGATATCTTTCCTTAATTCATGTTTTGTTATTTGTTTCTTATGAGTTTTAATTTCTTTGTTGTTTTAGTTATGGGCTAATCTCTTATTACTTTGGGTATTGGAATTATGTGGGTAATTAGTGAGTTTATGAATTAATTGCTTAAATTACCTAATGTCTTGGTGTTAAATGTTTCTATTGTTGTGATTTGTGAGATTCAATTAGTTGATCAATCCTATTAGCTAGCATTTTCGATTATGTTAATTGCAACGAGAGTTGGGTTTGCATGATTGGGGTGTGGGTGTGAGTCTTGATTAATTAATTGAAGTTAAATAGTAATTAGCTTAACCGAGAGAGGGTTGATTGCTTAGATCGACAACACTAGATATTAATCAAATAAAGGTCGTCTAGGAGATTGGTGAGAGGGCGTCTCATAAGCATTAGTAACCGTGTTGAAAGTGCTTATGAGATACTATCTTAGGAGCTTATGGTATTTGATTAGATCTTATAATTGCTAATCAATGCACGTGTTCACCTATGCCTTTCGAGGGGGTCTACACATATATGTGATAGCCTTTAGCATAATTCAAGACGTTAGGTTTAATTATTGTGATTAGTTCGTTAATTCATTAGTGATTCCACATCAGGAAGACACCCGAAGCAATTCTTCCACTTGCACTTTCATCTTTAAAAGTTAGTTTAGTTGTTTTATTCTTGTTCTTATTGATATTTGTTTTATCCTCACGTTTAGCTTCTATAACACCATTTTGACTTATAGTTTTGGGGCTCCACGCTCTCTCTAGGTCCTTGGACGATAACTACTAGGTCGTATACTTACTCAACTATAACGAACACATACGCTTGTGAGAATTGTTATTGTTGTACTAAAAAGTGTGCAGAATACGAACCAAGTCAAAGAGGCAGCCATATAAGCTCTCCAAGCTCACCCAAAAGCATTTTCCTTCAATTTTCCATCTAAAATAGCTAGTTTAAGCCATAGAATTAAGTAGAGTTCATAGAATAGATTGAAATAGAGTTATAATTTCATTTGGGTAAAATGCAAATATGGTCCCAAGACAATTCGTGCTCACGAAAATGGTCTCGTTTTGAACCAAAAAAGTCCCACGAGATTTTTCCGTTAAAAACTAACAGAATTATGAGCGTGAGCCGTGAGGCAATCGCGTCGTTAAGATAAAAAACGAGAAAATGCAGATTTGGTCCCAAGAGATTCATGCTCACAAAAATGGTCTCATTTTGTACAAAAAAGGTCCCTCGAGATTTTACCTTCTAAAACAAAATCTCTAAATGGTCTATTTCAATCAAATGCTCCAAAATCACCTCCAATTCTAAAAAAAAAAAAAAAGCCCTTAAAAATCGCACAATAATCCAACTTGAAAATCCAAGAAAAATTAAAGCTGAAACACTCATTAATTAAGCATTCCCAATTGCAAACCCTCACTTAAACCCCCCATATCGAAGTAGACAAACTGCATTCACTGAAATTGCACGCCAAATCGTTCTTGATTTTTTCTCATTGTATCTCAATTATTATTTCCTCTGCTAGGGCTGGTGGTGTGTACCGGTGACCACCGTGGGTTCAAGGTGTGGTATTGCTTGAACCGAATTTTGCAATTTTGAGATAAATTCTCAAATTTTTTAAAACCAAATCTAGCGATTTGATTTTGAAGGGGTGTTTATTTTGTTTGAGAGGGCTTAATATGTAGATAAATTTTTGGGAGATTGACTTCCGATTATAAATAAATAATATCTTCAGATTTTATTCGAATTCTTTAATTTGACAGATTTTACATAAAATATTAATTGGTTTAGAATTTTTAATTTTTTTGTATTTTTAAATGTCGTAGGTTCTCTATTAATTTTTTTTAATTTTTAATTTTGATATAAATTATTATATATATATTTTTAAAAATTTACACAAATTATTATTTGATTTAATTTTTTTTTCAAAATATTACAAGTCACTGTTTATAATTTGTACAATAAAAAAAAGGATGTATATTAACCAATTTACAAAATTATGGGACACAAATTAAATTTTTATCTTTGCTGTGACGTAAATTAAGCAATTTATGAGACATAAATTAAAATTCTATCTTTTTGGGACGTTTTTTAAAAAAAGGTGAAAGTTACGGGACGTAAATAATTTTTTCTTCTCCACATTTTTCCTCTTATTTTTTTTTTTTGCTTTGGGAACATTTTTGCAATATCACTAAACAAAAATTGTGAAGTGTTTGACGGTTGGGACCATTTTTGTAAAAAATGGGACAAAAAAGGAACGTAGGACCAAAATTGTTTTTGAAAAATTCTCTTGGGAACAAACTTGCATTTTACCCAATTTCATTTCCAAGCAAGGATTCAAGAAGATTGTTAAAGCATATATTTGAAACTAAAGAAGTGATATCTTTATTTTATTCAAGCAATTTATTAGTATTAATCATGGCCTCATGGGTATGTCATTTCTCCTTAGTTTCTTGAGTAATTTTGTTGATTTAGCCATGGGCTAAGCATATTTGTGTTTGGATGTTTTGATTTGTGATGGAATTTATGTTTTAGCTTGAGTTTGATTGTATAATATATTGGAAGGTATTTAAGTTAGATATATGAGTTTTGCATGATCATTTACTTGAATTCAATTATTAGGTTGTATATTGAAGCATGATTAGTGCAATGAGGGTTGAAATCGAGTGAATTGAGTTTATATTGGGTTATCGCAACAAGAGTTTGATAATTCTATTAGAACCCCTTTAATCTACATTAATTATTTGAATGTTAGTTTGGATAATTGATGAGGAGAATATATGAGTTTAATTTCTAGTATTCAAGTGGAAAAATATAGTTAGGGCAAAAACGATTACCCGGGTGCTCGATTAGATATGTACCATAATGACTGCTTCTACCAAACACCGACCTACGAATTATACGTCAAAGTAGAACTTTAACTTGATTTTCACACAATGACGAACACCCGAACACTACCTCTCATCACTTGATATATATCAATATCACACTTGTGCTTATTAATTAATAATTATTTCTTCTAAGTTTGCATTTAATTTCATTGCTAAAACCATAATTTTTCACTATATTCAAATGACGACACACGACATTAAGGCTACACGAGCAATCTAGTCCCGTGAATTGATACTAAATTGAGCACTTACTAATATTACAAGGATCCTCTTACACTTGAAAGGGGAGTATTACAAAATACATGTCAATATATAAAATAATTATAAATAAATTTCAACTGAAACGTAACATTAATTTTCTATAAAACGCGAATACACTAATTTAAGATTCAGATTAAGTGCATGTGAGACGTGGTGATTAAGGTGGTGTTTGTGTTTGGGTACTTATTAAAATTTGGACCGCCCATCAAATGGGTCACTAATTCGACCAATTAAATCGTTGTCCGTGCGATGCACAGACTAAAAGTTTAAGAAATTTATTATTGTATAATTAATATTATACTATTCAATATCAGTAAATTTGAGATTCACAAAAAAAAAAAAAAAAGGAAATATTTGTCTTATGGATTATAAAATCTAGATAAAAAGTGCATATATACAAAACTAATATAAATAATACGAATAAAAATTACAGATTCTAAAATACTTCTTTGTATACAACATTTTTTGTTGACCTATTATTCTCACCATCTTGGTCACAAAAAATTAAAATTTTAAGCCTTTTCGATTGGTCACTCGTGAAATTGCAATATATAATTGACCGTGACTAAAGACAGGTTTCTTCAACAATAGGCCGACATGTGAAAGTGATTGCCCTTGACTTTTTTTTATTGTCCTAGAATACGATACAATCAAGGGAAATTGTCTTTTTTGAAATTTGAATGGTAATCTCGGATCAGACGCATTTAACGACATTCTTGGAATCAACACTTTATGACCCACGTTGTTTCCACATAGAATCTTTGCTTCCACGACATGTGCTCCAAATTTTGTAATAACCAATCGAGTACCATTACATAAGTCAAGTGAATGATCAATATTTCTCAATAACATCACAGGAGACCCAACTTTCAACTTTAACTCATGATTTGGAGCACCCGAACATCTTATTCCATTTAGAAACTCTGGCGTATGCACATCGGCTAATATGTCAACATTTGCATCAGACTTGCATGCACTATCCGAACTTCAATATATCCTTGCATCACCAGAATTCAATGAAGATGTGTGTTCATTTACGTCGTCAACTACATCAAGGGTTGGTGCTAATATAACACGATCCTTCAAAAAACTCGGATCATCCATCGAATCTCTATAGGAAGGATATGTACTCTGCACGATGGTTGCAATAGGTAGGGGTGGGCATTCGGTTGGTTCGATTCGGTTTTGACCTTTTTTCAACCGAACCGAAATAACCGAAGTTTTAAAAAAATGAACCGAACCGAAGTTATATAAAAACCGAACCGAACCGAATTACAATTCGGTTTGTTCGATTTGTTCGGTTCGGTTCGATTTTAACCGAATTTTTCCTGCCTAAAATTTAAAAAAATTATTTAAACAAATAAACATTTTAAAAAATTCAATTCTAGGAGACATTGCACTATTTTAGGACTTAATGAACTCCTAAATGCATCAAGAACTCGTCCTCTCGTGCTAAAGGCAGATTCTGAAGCTATCGTTCCGAACAACAAAAATATCTAAAATTTATATTCAATGAAATCAAATATCTAAAAACATAATCTAAAAATCCCAAAACAAAACTAGCATATATAATATAACTGGGCATTGCAGAACATAGTGGTGGAAGAGTCGAAGACGACGAAGATAGGCAGACGGGTGGTGGAAGTAGGGGGAATCGGCAGAAATGAAAAAGAAACAGAAGAAATGGAAAAATTAATGTTTAATTGTTTACTGTTAGATTAGATCTAGGGTTTTATTTATATATATATATTTATTAATTTTATTTATTTATTTATTAATTATATTTATTTATTTATTAATTATATTTATAGTTCGGTCGGCTCGGTTTATTCGGTTTTTAGAAAATATAAACCGAACCGAACCGAACCGAAAAAATCGAAATTAAAAAAAATTTCAATCGAACCGAACAACCGAATAAACCGAACCAAATAAACCGAAAATCGTCGGTTCGGTTTTTCGGTTTTTTCGATTTTATGCCCACCCCTAGCAATAGGGTCACCCGAACTACTAAGTAGAAGATCTTCAAGGATTTCAACAACTGCATGTCCATCATTGTCAACTCCTTATGTTCCATCTTCGATACTTGCAATCCATTCAGATAATTTTTTTAATTCATTGTGTTCAATCGTTGAACATTTAGCTTGTAACCTCAAGTTTTTAGTTAACCTCAACAATTTGCAGTCTCTCCATATGTTCGAAGAATTTATCGTTGCATGCACAATATCCTGTCGAGTGCCCTTGGGAATTACTGGTAAAATTTGACAGAAATCCCTTCCAAAAACAATAGGTTTCCCCTCAAAAGGCTTGCGTTTATTCAATGGATTGCTCAATTCCATGATATCTTTAAGAGTTATATCCAGTGCTTCAAAACAATACTTGTGCATCATTGGTGCTTCGTCCCAAATGACCAGTTTAGCTTTCACAATAGGTTCCGCAAGTGGACTACCTTGTTTGATGGAACATGTTGAATTCTCAATCAGATTGAGAGGAATTGCAAACCGAGAATGAGCAGTTCGACCACCGGGGAGCAAAAGCGATGTTATGCCACTTGAAGCTACATTAAGAACGATTTCGCCCTTTGACATGATAGCTGCAGATAAGGTCTTCCACAAGAATGTCTTTCCAGTACCCCCATAACCGTAGACAAAAAAGACACCCCACTACATGAATCAACTGCATCGATAATCACATCATATACATGACGTGCTCATTAGTTAAGTTAGCAACCATAACATTATGTTTCTCGGCCAATGCAACTCGGTTGAATCACAATTCATCATATACTGGGCTTATTTTGCATAGTTGATGAACATGTCATATCTGGAAATGGCATCGCATCAAAGTCTATGAGTGTCCTTTCGAATCTCCGCATCAAGTTCCCAATCTCCACCAATGCAAGATTTTTTATTTCATCCTCCGTCAATGACAAACCTAAATGAAAATAACATAACAAAGTATAATATATATATAAGTCAATTATAAAACTATGTAATTAACAAAATTAGTTTCATCAATTTTTTTTAATAACAATGAATGTGAAAGTACCTTGGTGATTCAATAATAGACGTTGCCTGTATAAAATATCATTAGATAAATACGTCCAACACTTCTCCCATACTGCTTCTAGACGACTCAAAAAATTTGACGATAACAATGTGACAAAAAGATATCTAACCGAATTTATTGAAGCCCATTGACTGGCTTCCAAAATACCATCGGAATACTCTTTGTCATCATCTAACAATCCACATGCATAGCAAGCACCGTGAAAGGTCGCATACTGAACGTCGTCTACAATCTTTATCTCATCAAAACTCTTGGGGGAAGGAACAACGTTGAGCAGAGATCACAAATAGTAGATTTCGCCACTACCAGGAGGTACATAAAAAAATCGTCCTAAAGAGAAACCTCGTTGTCTAGGCACCCACACTCTGGTCGATGCTTTCCAAACAAACTTCTAAGGAAATTCAGCATACGTAAATCCCGTAACTTCAGGATATTTCTCATTCACTTTAAACCAAGCTAGAAACATACTTTGATTTATCGTAGGACGCTGAAGAACAAAATATATTGGGTCAGAATCAGAGAATATGATAGACTGCTCATCTGGTAAGTGGAAGCCAAGTCGCTTAATTAGAGGATTCTTGTATTGTATTTTGTAGCCTAGTATATGCCACATTACCTCACATGGTGATATGTACCTACAATCGTAATACATGTTTATCTCATCAACATTTGCTACAACATCGTCCTCATTGGTACTCTTGTAAAAAGATGCAGTGACCCGATCATGCCCTTTGTTGATGTTATAACTAATGTGATAATGATAAATAAAATGATAAACGAGAACACATATTTACGTGGTTCACTATCGATGTGATAGCTACGTCCACGACAAAGAAGAGAGGATGCGTATATTATTCAGGATGTTTTCAGAGTACAGAATGACACTAGGTCAATATAGGGATATAAATATAAACCCATTTTCTACGGAGTGTGACATGGTCGTAGGGTTCAAGGCATTCCAATAGTTAACATACTTGAAAAGATATTTGATAGATCGAGACTGATTGCACCATTCCACGTTCAAATGGGCCCCATACTTCATCAATAGATAATGATTATGAGGGACGACGTACCTATTGTCTAGTTCAGCGCCCTTCTTCACAACTGTTCTACCATCATTTCGACGTCTATACACAGGGTACCCTTCTTCATCTATTGTGGTTGATTCGACAAATCTCTTTGGGAAATGCTTGGTACAATGATTCTCAGACATACATGGAGAATTTGGTTTCTCAATTCCACATATACCGTGCATCATAAAATCTCTCACTGCGTTATAATAAGTTGGATCACTATTCTTGTCAGAAAGCTCAACTGAAATTATACGATCAATGTGATCTGGTTTCGGGTACTTATCTTCACTACCAAGGAAAAGTAGAATGTAGGCATGGGGAAGTCCACATTTTTTAAACTCAATTGTGTATACTAGTGCTCTCACCATGCCAAAAATCATATTTTTGCGAAGATATTTTATCAAGCTATTTAACTTCATCTTGAGAACTCGACATATTATATTAGGACGATATTCTGCCTTACATCCACTTTTCTCTAAATATCGAACGATCTCAAGCCATTTCGGGTTACACGTAAAAGTGAGAAATAAATCGGGGTAGCCAGCCCATCTACATATGGCCATTGCATCCTGGTAATTCTGAATCATGTATCGAGCTCCACCAGTATAACTGGATGGTAGTATGACACGTTGCCCCATTGCACACTGATCATTCTCTCCTCACAATAATGCTTCAACAAGTCCTTTGTACATCTCACAACGTAATTTCTTTTGATGTATTCGAACATATGTCAATCTTGCTGATTCAACCATTGTGTATGCATCAACTATGAATTGTTGTGTTAGTCTTTCTGACATCATAATAGACGAAGGTTTGTGCTCTCTTTCATGCAATCGATATGCGAACCATTCTCTATTACAATTATGATAAATGCATGGATATAAAGGTTTTTACTTTATGTTTATAGTAAACTAGTGCTCTTCATAGTAATGATTTTGCAGAAACATTTTAGGCTTTACATTTGAAGGATAGTGGTGTGCTTTATGAGGAATGCTTATATCCAGGTCTGTTGATGGAAGAAATAACATATTTTAAACATTATGTGCTTATAGAAAAATGAATGTTGATTCAAAGTTGAATATGAAATATACCTCAGTTTATATGCATTAACCTCACTGCATTTTGCATTAAAAATCAATTTTGTAGCATGAAAAGTTGAAGTTACTGTCACTGCATCTGAAAATTATATTACAACAAATTAGTAGATATATTGAACAAACATAGGTATATAACTGATATTATATTTCTATAAGTGGCTTACCACGGTAATACTTTCCCCTACAAAATTGTACAATAAGAATTGAAGGTTCGGGTCCAACATTCTTTCTATATTCCATCATTTGATCTACGTACTCCCCCCAAAGTGTACATTCATTTGATGTTTCCTATATAGAATATATATAGAGCACGTAAATTAAAATAAAAGATTAGTAAGTAAGATAGAGTTTATTTTGAAATACTAACTCCAAGTCTTCCAGTGTAACTTTCATTAGAACTCCATCTAGTCCACTGTAATTTACAACTCGAGGTTCTTCAATTTTGACTAATCGTCCAATAACATTTGCATTTAAAGAGAAAAATATTGTACAAATTTGTTGTGTAAGATAACTACAATAAAATAGATTAAGTTTAATATAATTATATAGTATAAAAGTTTACCAATCATTTGAGTGTCATTCAATTTTTCAACAATGGATAGTTCAGAAAACGATTAAAAATCATATAGTAGTGTTGGGAATTCTTCGTCAAAAAGCTACACAACTTTGGTATCATTGATGAGTATAATTTGTTTATGATTTTTGTTGTTTTATATTTGCTCTTATTGGCTGTCACCACAAATTTTTTAACCGCGAACAGTCTTCCTTCTACCAACGTTGACTCGAATATGTTAATGTAGGTTTTGTTAATTGTTGTGTGCACTCTTGTACCCTGAAATGCACAGACAGTACATTAATGCAATAATGTAGTAAGATATGCTTGTGAAATATACACTTTTATACCCTAAAATTTAGAGAAAATGATTTTCATACCTCTGTGTCATGGAATACACACTCCAAATTCTGATAGTTTCTTTTACCAAACACAGGTGAACGATATATGGTCGAATCAAACGAATCTTAAGAGCCCACTGTGTCTTAGAAGAATCGATCTCCTTGATCAATCGAAAGAGGGGGGCCATCTTGCAATAGAGGTTGCAAAAGGTCTGGGGAATACTAAAAAACTCACACTGCAAGTTGAAAGGTTGGTGAACAAACAGTAAGTAACTAATGTATTTAAGCTGAGTGTTTCATGTGAATAATGCAATCTACAAAATGATTTTATATATAGAGAAAGTGAAAGCCCATTTTAGATGTATTGGAATATGAAAAGGCAAATAATATATTTTTTTTAAATAGTGAATCAGATGCACTAATTAGATTTTTTTATAGTTGTATTATAAATTTGAAGTGGTAAAGGCTGGATGTAGGTGAAGATTTGATTTGTCGGTTTGTTTTAGATTTTTTATATTTATATTCTTTTAAATTTTTTAATATTTAAAGTGGTTTTTTCCAGCATAGATTTGATTTCTCGGTTCCTTTGAATTTTTTACTTGTAACTTGTGTCAATATATTAGGTGTTTTTATGTTTTACAATTAGATAATTATATATATATATATATATATATATATATATATATATATATATATATATGCTCTAGAATATTCATGTCTTGAGAAAGCAAAAGTCATTTTCAGGGTTACTGAAATATGAAGAGGCGCGTGCTCTATTTTTTAAAATATTGATTCTGATGCTGTGAACAGATTTTTTTTTTAATATTTGTATTATGAATTTAAATTGATACAGGCTAGATGCAAGTGAACTGATCAATTTTCTTTTAATATTTGTATTTTATTTGTATTAAGAATTTAAATTGGTACAGGTTGGATGTAAGTGAACTTTTTTTTAATTATATAAATAGATACATGTAATTAGTTATTTTAATTTGTACTTTTATTTTAGTTATCATTTTTTAGGGTGTTCAAAAAAAAATATAACCAAGCTCTGTTATTAAAGGTGTCGAGACAATTGAAGAGATTTAGAGAACTTATCTTGCATATTCACAAATTGTAAATAGAAGATTTAATTTGTCTAGTTTTTAACTTTTTTTTATTTGATCAGATTGAATGATTATCAATACTCTTGTGCAAATATATTAAAAACTAAATAAAAAATTTGATCCTAACTATACCTAGGTCTACGCTATATCAACCATATCAGACAGCCTGTCCACAAATAATAATGACCCTAGATTGAATAAAATATGTTTTTTAAAATAGTAGACAACAAAAGTGATAAGTTTAGAATTTTAAAAAAAAAATCAGAATTAGTAACCAAGACTTATGTTCTATACACATACAAATTGCATTCACCATGTAATTGGTATAATTTTAACTCAATTAAGACTTAATTGGATACAATTAAGAAATGATTCTTGTTTAAGTTATTTAATAATTCTTTTGTTCTATACTTGTTTATCTATTTATTTTCGTCAAAGTTTTTAATGTGAAAGTTGTTTAAATAATAAAGTGGAGAAATAAAGTATTGCAAATAATAAAGTAGAGTAATGAAGTAATTACATATGTGATAAATAAAAAATAAAAGAAATCTGAAGAGTGTGAATTAGAAGAAATGTGATAGTTTATGACTTCTTTATGGTATGATCGAGTAATTTAGTATGAGAAATACCATTTTGACAATTAAATATATAATGTAGTAGGAAGGACGGAGTAAAATATTAACATGATTTTTTTTCCATTTGCACATAGTTGCTTTAGTGGTGGGTTTCTTCCATTTTTCGTCCATGACTCAAGTTCGAGTCCCAAGGCTGTAGTTATTATTACTCCCTCTGTGAACAGTAATGTAAACAATAATTAAGTAGGTAGCAAGTTTCAGGAGAACATATTTGAGAATTATTTAATAAGGGTAGTTTAGACATTTTCTTTAGGTTAAAATTAAGTGGTCGTTGACTTGAACGAACTTTTTAGTAAATATGAATTTACTAACTACTTCCCCTCAAGCATAAGGGATCGTAGTAGTATACACGTAAGCATTTCGACCAAGTAGTATCTGATGAAGGGAAGCGTCTATTATGAGGGTGAAGTCCGTTGATTTCAAAGGAAATGTCGAAGAACACACGAGAAAGGAATGATTCCTTTGATAAATTTTGATATCAATCTATAAAGCCTTTTCAATTTCACATACGTTCCCTTTTAAAAGGATTAAAAAAGGTTGAGTCAAAACTCAATGAATGCTGCAAGGATTACAAGAATATAAATTAAATCCAATTGTTAAAATTTAGAAGGAAATTTAAAGGTAGAATGTTGATTTGTGGATATGAATAAATGTGACTCTTTTCATGTGGCTTCATCTCCATCATTCTTCCCATCCTCGAAACGATTCTTCCTCGAATTGGAATCGACTTCATCTTCAGAAACATCATCAGCAACATGGGGAACCAAATGCTTGACATTAAAGACGTCGGACGATCGAATATATATGACTCGACAAACGCAACCGGTAAGCGTTGGGGTTAATTTTCTCAATAATTTCGACATGCCCAATCTTACGGGCGGACAATTTGTTATACTTGTGTGCTGGGTAGCGGTCCTTAGTTAAAATAGCCTACACGAGATCACCAACCTCAAACTCGAAATTTCGGCGATGTGCATCGGCTCTCTTCTTGTATTGAGCATTGACCTCCTAAAGACGGGCTTGGGTGGCCGAGTGAATGAGCTATAGGTCGTTGATCATGTCCTCAACGCGCTTATCAAGGGGGCAAACAACTTATGCAATGAGGAGGTCGACCGACGCTCGAGGAATAATTCCATAGACCACCTGAAATGGACACAATCCGTTGTTGCGGTTGATAGCAGAATTGTGGGAAAATTCAGCATGCGGCAACTGGAGATCCCAAGATTTGGTATTGTTGCCGACAAAGCAACGGAGCAAGTTTCCTAATGAACGGTTGACAACCTCCGTTTGTCCATCCGTCTGTGGGTGGTAGGCACTACTAAAATGCAATTTGGTGTTTGCTAAGCGCCAAGAGACCGCCAAAATGGCTAAGAAATCGTGAATCACGATCGGAGACTATGGAAACGGGCAAACCATGAAGGTGTGTTGGTCCTGAAAGGAGTATATAACAAGTGTATGGGGGGGGGGGGGAATACACTTGTATGCAATTTCTTTTTAACTTTTATTAAAACAGAGATCAGCAATGTTGTCTTGGACAACTCTACTGAAGATGTATAACCTTTTCAAAGATAACCAAGCTACTAAGTACTACAGAGTACTTAGTTGAATGACTATCTAAGTTGGTTATAAGTGCGGAATTAGTTGTTGGCCCTTTAGTTTAAACTCCTTTAAGTTCTGAAATCACTTTAAGCAATACAGTCCAGTTTTCAGGGAACTTGTCCAATACAGTTTTTTGCACAGTCTTTGAATATATGTCTTTTGAAAGATCAGTTTTGTGTGCAGTGTTGAATGTATGAAAGTACTTTTGAAAGTAAATCAACACAAGAGTTTATAGTGGTTCAGAGACTCAAGCTCCTACATCCACTTTCCCTGATTTAACAGGATAATTCCTTCACTCTTGGAATTAACTTGTTTTATAGTGCCAAGGTGCACTTGATCAAGAACACCACTCCTTGGTGAATTGATCCCTAGGATGTCTAGAGTCCTAGTACCCTCTTCTCAACTCAGAACTGAACTGTTCTTCTCTTAACAGTCAGCTCCTACCACTTCTACTACTACAACCTTCTCACTTTCTCACTTGAAAGGGGTAAGGGTTGAAGTAAGGTTCCAACTAATGAGATATCCTTTACAATGAAGATCAGTGTATAAGGATAGGATATCTCTCTAAGCTTTGTATGGATATACAATGAATTTCAACTTAGAAGAAGTGTTTCAAGACTAAGAATGTCTTTTGAGGACTTTGAAGCTTCAGGGTAGTTGTTCAGTTGGATGTAGAATGGATGCTTCAAAATGGCCCTCACACTTCTGTATTTATAGACAAATTTGAGGATTTGCCCGTTGGAGAGGCAGTCCCAAATTGCTATAAATGTCTTCCTTGAGTTCTTCAAACTGGAAGACAGATTCTTGATAGTGACATGTCCTCATTTGGGTAATAAACGGCTGTTAAGACTTTGTCTTCATTCTGCAGCACTCTTCCCTATGTCCGACTTTAAGATTCACTTGTTAGGACTTGGACATGGCTTCTGAAGGTTGCTCCAATGATAGGACAACATTCCTTATCAAATGGACAACTCTGCTTATCACTATCAGCATACTTGCTTATCAGCATAGTTGGTTTGCTCTTCTTTAGATGACTTGACTCTTTCCCTTTGCTTCATTTGGATGTGATCTCAGCATGATTCATTGAAGTCTTTTAGGGTGTAGTTGTCTTTATCTCTTCAGCATAGTTGGCTTTCAAGCTTCAGAACACTTGTTCTGGTTTAATTGTGCTGAGACAACTCTCCTGATCAGAGCATTTGAATATACTTGCCCTTTAAGCTTCCGGAATTTGAGCCTTGAGGGGACTTGATCTTGATGGACTTCAAGGCATATGTTCCCCCTCAAATTGTGCATCTATACAACTAAGAGCTGCCTAACATTTCAGCTTCTCATCTAGCCTTAAGCTATGTGTTCTAACATTTTTAGAACACAATCAATTATGACTAGGCATGTCTCAGGGGGTTTTGGTATTCAATCAAAACATTTATCATTTTATTCCCAACAATTTCCCCCTTTTTGATGATGCCAAAACCTATACAGTTCTATGCAAAAGGTGATGTCTATACTTAATACATTTATCTTCAGTAAGGTTGACTGAGGTCAATTTTCCTGAAAAAAATGTGTTAGTGTACTCACCATTCATGTTGTAAATAGGTTTCAAGGATAGGCATAGAGAGATTTTTGTAACTGTGTTTCTTGATTCACAATGTGTTCAACTATCATTAAAATGAGGATCATTACAGCATGTTGATAGTTTGAACACAACATATCAGAGCATGAGAAACATTACATATAAGCACAAATTGACTACAAAAGCAAAAACTCAATCATGATATACTATCAGGTCATTAAGCATTCAGGTATCAGAGCAAAAACATATCAGCAACTTGAGCATCTTTAGCATAGTTGACCAAATCAACAAGTTAGCAACCAACTTAAGTTTTCATCCATTTCAGCATATAAGAGTCAGGAAAACTTAGCCATTTCAGAGATCATCTTCTTTAGGTGGCACCATCCCATATTGTGCCCACACTCTTTTCTTTAGTTCCATGGCTTCCTGGTTGGTTCCTTTGGGTCCAAGGGTCATCTTGTTCAACTTGAGGATCTCTAGAAACTCTCTCAGGATCCTTGAATGGTCAATACATCCATCAAGCTTTGGAGGCATGTAAATGATTGGCTTGGGGGCATTGAGTTCAATTCTTGCAATATCAGCTGCAAGCAATTGTTGATACAGCTCTCTGTAATACTCTATCATGAACTCAGCAAAGGAAGAGTTGACATCTCTTCCATTCCATCTGTCAATGACATAATAGTCATAGAAAAATTCCCTTTTTGCCTCTTCCCATGTGTCATTCAGCTGAATGGGCACCCATTTATCCAAGTGTGGATATTTGGTGTCCATTGGGATCAGTAGCTGGGGCTTCATCTTACTGTAGGTTGCTCTCCTTCTTCTTGGCTTTTGGAAGTCAGCTCTTCTCTTATCTCTTGCTCTGTTGGCCTCATCCATCAAGTCCATTTTCTCTTGGGCCCTCATCATGGCCAGTTTCTATTGAGTTTCAGGGTCTTTACCATACCCTTCATGAAATAACTTTGATGGATCAATTCTTTTTGGGCTCAGGTCCAAATCCTTCAGCAAACAATTCTTCAATATTTTTAGTGGACTTGGGACCTTCAGCACTCTTGTCAGTTTCAGAAGTCTTATCCTTTTCAGCAATCTTGGACACTTCAACAGATTTGTCTTTTTCAACACTCTTTGCCTTTTTTGGAAGTAGGCTCATCATCATCAATTCTGAACTCAGGGGGCAGATCAAGGCTGTTGGGAAAATCAGTGAATGTTTCAGCTTTTCTTTTGTTTCCTTTGGCCTTCTTAATCTTTCCTCTATTTTGGACACCTTCAGCATCTTTGTCCAAACCAGATACCTCTCCTCCTGGTCTTTGTTGTAGCCTAACTCTTTCCTCTTGTGCTGAAGCCATTGAGTTCTTCAAGGCAATTGCTAACTGCTCTTCTTCATCCAAATCTTCTAAGTTCAGCACTACTGGCTCTTTTCCTTTTCCTTCAGCAATTTTGTCCTTTCCCTTAACTGGGCTTCCAATGACTAAGGCACCTTTTGCCCTTGCTCTTTCTCATTTCCCCTTTTTGGCAGCATCAAAACACTGGGGTTTGAGCTCACTCATTGTTGTAGCCATCAGGGATTGGGCTAGGTTCAGAGATTTCATCTCTTCCAACAAATATACATTCTCATCATGTATATTCTGCATCCTATCACTACTCAAGCTAAGGAAAGCTAGAACAGGCTTCATTTTTTGTTGGACAACCTCCTCCAAGGTTGCTTTCAGAGATGCATCAAGTTGGGCCTTAAGAAACTCAGTGAGGTTGGCCACTGCACCTTCAGCAATGTTGGCCATTACCTCTTGGGAAAACTTTTCTGAGGCTGCTATCACTATAGCTAGCCTTTGTTCTTTAGCTCTTTTCTTTTGTAGAGCAGTATTCTTTCCAAGAGCTTGCTTGACAATTAGTCTGAGAGCTTTGACATTTGCATTGTGGTTATCTCTCAGCAGCTTTTGTTCCTGCTTGACCTCTTCTGAGATGGATTCCATGGTGGATTTGGCTTTTTGAACTTCAGTGGAAATGGTTTGGAGACCAGTTTCCACACCACTTATCCTTGCTTCCAATGTGGGTAGCACCACATCCTCAGAGCCTGTTAATCTCATCTCCACAGATGATAGAGTTCTTCCTTGCTCATTCAGTGCTCCTGATGTTTCAGCATGAGCGGATTGGACCTGATGAGCCAAGGAGTCCAACTTCTCTGACTGCATCCCAAGCAAGGCTTGTGCTGAGCCTGTATCCACTTGGATGAGAGCATCTATCAAGAACTCATCTGCAAATATTTGGTCAAGGGAAATACCTGCAATATTAGACAGATAAAAAATGTTAGGGAATAAACACTCATCACCCTTAGAATTTTTTGTATAAGGCCCTGACTCATCAGTAGCCTTCTCCTCATTTTCAACTCTTTGTTTTCTCCCTTCATTTAAAATTTCCTCACACAAAGGATCATGCCTCCTCTCATCAAGGGATTCTTGAAGTTCAGATTTGACTTCAAGAATAGCATGTCCTGCCTCACTTATACCACCCTCTATTTGTGGTACACTCACAATCTGAGTAATCACTACCTCTCTTTCATCCGCAACACCCTCTGGTTTTTCAGCTAAATTCTCCTTTTCAACACCATCACCTATACCTGCAACATCTCCACCTTCAACAAGGTTCAAAGATGGCAGTTGTGGGGAGATCACAGTGCTTATTGCAGCAGCCACTGAGTCATCCTGAATGATTAAGGGCTGATCAGTGTCCAACACTCCTGACACTGAATAGGCCTTAACCAAACCAGCCTCTAATATAGGAACCTCAACATCTTTAGGCTATGCCTTGGGTTCAGAAGAACCTTCATTGGCAGATGTATCTTTGGTTGTGTTACCACCCTTGGTCAACACCTCTGATGAAGCAGAGCCTTTCCTATGATAGGTTAAGAGAGGGGTTGAAAGCAGATTGGATTCAGAAGGGTTGGGATTGGTTTCAGGAGGGTTGGGTTTTGAGGGATCATCAGGGGAATCATCATCATTTGAGCTACTATCAGGGTGTCTAATGCCCTTAGCTTTTATTTCCTTCTCCTCAATGATCTTCTCATCTACTAACTTTGCAAACACATCCTCATCAATGAGGAATCTTGTTTTCAGCACACCAGCAAAGTGTAGCAGTCTTCTTTCCTCCACTTGCCACCAGTTTGCACCCTTATCTTGGATGACTTGTGATATCTCCATTATAGTTTTGTCTTTCACATCCACAAGCATCCTCAAATCATGAAATGTCTTCTGAATTCTTGGAAATTCAGCAAGTTGTGGATACAAACTGTCCACAGTAGCCTTGGCTCCTCCTCTGAGCATACTCTCATAAGTATACTCCTCCTCATCTCCATTGGAATGGGGACTTTGGGTTATAGGGGAGTTGGCTCTGTCTTCTCCTAGTGTGGCTTCAGGAAGGTTAAGTTCAGGGATGTTGGCTTTAGAAGGGTTGGGTGCAGTTGAAGGTACTTCAGTTGCTTTTGAGAGCAATGGATCTAAAGGGGCTTTGCTCAGGGGGGTTGGCTCATTAAGTGCAGTTTCTAACAGCTTTGAATAATTGAGCATGGATGAGTCAAGGGGTGACAACAATCTTGTCTCATCTACAGCTAAGTCTACAAGCACATCTATCCCACTTCTTTGCACACTCCCTTCTGGAGAATATCTCTTTGTAAGATTGACAGGGGTCATAGGTTGGTTTGTGGGAGTAACATGAGTTTCAGGGGAGTTGGGTTCAGCATTTTGGGTTTCAGGAAGGTTGGCCTCTATTGGTTGACCTTCAGGGACCTTGGATTCTGGAGTTCCAGAACCAGATGAGTTGGTCCTTGACTTAGACTTGGTCCTGCTTTCAGCTCTGCTCTCTCTTAGAGCAAGTTGTAGAGACTTTTCCTCTTGAAGCTCTAACACCTTTTCAGTAGGCTTGACCCTTCTCTTGCTAGCCCTACTGCTCCCACTTCCTTCTCCATCCTTCTTAGGGACAACTTCCCTGATCCTCTTTTCACCCTTAGACTTTTGTCTAGTCTCATTGTATCTTTGCCTTAACTCTTCTGAGTGGTCAGAAGGCACATTCACTCCCTCTTCAGCAACCTCTTCAATCTCAGTTGAGGCTCCTGAGTTCTCTTCTGAAGGAATTTGAGACACTTTTCTTGTTTTCACCACTCTGGCCTTAGTTCTTTTCTTTAACTTTGGCTTTTCTTCAGCCTTTTCTTCAGCAGATTTGGCCAGGAGCATCCTTCTTTGCTCAGTTTTCTTGCTGGGCTTTCTGAACAATATTTTCTGGGCAGGGAGGGGTTTGGCAAAGGTCTGCATCTCAGAGTAGTGAGCAAATTTCTCAATCAAGAGACTTGCCCTGGTGCAATATCTCAGCTTTCCTTCCATCACAACTTTGTTGTGAGCTCTTACTTTGAACTTGGCTTTCTCCTTCATCATCTCAGACAGGATGAAGGTCCTCCAGTTGAACGTGATGCCTTTGTCACTGGCATCAATCACAGCTGCCATAATCCTTATCCTTGGATGGCTAACTTGCTCTAAACTTCCAGTGTTGCTGAGCAAGCTCTTTGCAACAACCTCAAACAAGGTAAGAAACTTTGGTTTGAGGGTTCTCTTGTGTTGTGTAGAGGATAATGGCCCTGGAGTGATAAGCCAATCTTGAGCAATTTCTTGCTCAAGCCCATTTCCATAAAATTCTGGATTTCTTCCCTATGAAGGCAATCCAAAAGCAGCATCAACTTCCTCCTCAGAAAATTTCACCCTGTGAAATCTTTCCTCCTCTTCTCCTTCTGCAACAAAGGACAATCTTGTGGCAATTTCTCCATCTTCAGGTTTGCCTCTCCATTTGTGAAAAGCAAAGAACTCTGCCATGTAGGATTCAAGACAAGAGTCTGGCTTCTCTTGCATGAACTTCTGGAGACCTACCCTCCTCAACCATCTTAAGGTTGGAACTACTTCAGGATCCTCACTTTCAAAAGAGAGGATTGGCTCAAAAGTGAGGTTGTTCTTGTGGCTTAGATAGCCAAAATCAAGGTCAAGTTCCTTGTTGGTGAAATCAACAACCATCTCAGGTTTTGCTTTAGGAGCCATTTAAGGTTATAGAGAGAAAGTTTGAGAGTGTTTGAAGAAGATGAAAGCTAGGGTTTCGAATACTTGGGGAAGAAGTGTTTGTGGGGGGTTCTTAAGACTTGTGAATATTCTAAAAAGAATGTTTGTCAATGAGTTGGTGAAGTCTTGAGGCAATTCAACGGTTAACAAAAATGGAAAACAAAATTGGACGGCCAGGATTGATTTCAGGGGAGTTGTCCAATTTTGATCCAATGGTCAAAAACCAATGTAACAGTGAGTAATTGGCTTTATTCAGAACGTGGAAGTTATTTAATATTAGTTAATGGTTGGGAAGTTTTCGAGATAGATCATGGCTTGAAAAAGTGTAATGCAAACAAGAGTTAAATCTTGGCATTTAATGCATGGAAAGTGACCTTTTGGGTGGGAGACAAATTAAATCCCAAAAAGATGATATATGTATATGGAATGGGACAGATTTCGAAATAGGCAATGATTACCCAAAATAGGTGCTTATCAAACCAAGAAAATAGTTTGATAGCCAAGACAACTTATCTGACCCCACTTGGACAAGTGTCCTGAAAAGATGTGGACAAGTGTCCTGAATGATTGAGGTCATTTCTTCTGAATTTCAGTAGACTTGACCAAGTCTTCTGAACACCATTTCAGTTCCCTTTACTCCCATTAACTTCAGTAGGATTTACTTGTCCAACTTTCCTGGATCAAGTAATCCCAATTCTGCTGATAGCTCTAGAAATCTTGCCTCTGCAAGTGGCTTAGTCAATATATCAGCTTTTTGATGATCTGTGTGGATTTTCACCAACTTTATGTCCTTCTTCTCCACATAGTCTCTGATGAAGTGATGCTTGATGTCCACATGTTTGCATCTAGTGTGCAAAACTGGATTCTGTGATATTGCAATTGCACTATTGTTGTCACAGAAGATAGGCACTTCAGCAGAGTTGACATTGTAGTCTCTTAGTTGTTGTTTCAACCAAAGAATCTGAGCACAACAACTTCCAGCTGCAACATATTCAACTTCAGTGGTAGAAGTAGCCACTGTGTTTTGCTTCTTGGAGAACCAAGATATGAGTTTGTTGCCCAAGAATTAACAAGTCCCTGAAGTGGACTTTCTGTCAATTCTACATCCTCCATAATCAGTATCTGAATAGCCAGTTAGCTCAATGTTGTCATCAGCAGGGTACCAAAGGCCTAGATTTTCAGTGCCTTTGAGATACCTCAAGATCCTTTTTGCAGCCTCAAGATGGATTTTCTTAGGATTTGCTTGAAACCTTGCACAAACACCTACTGCAAAGGTGATGTCAGGTCTGCTGGAAGTGAGATAGAGGAGTGAACCAATGATTCCTCTATACTCAGTAGAGTTGGTTGAGATACCACTCTCATCAGGATCCATCTTCCAATTTGTGTTCATTGGGATCCTTACTGGCTTGCTTGTTGTACACCCAAACTTCTTGATCATTTCTCTGGTGTACTTAGCTTGATTGATGAAGATTCCTTCCTTTGATTGCTTGACTTGTAAGCCCAGGAAGAAATTCATCAGGCCCATTATGGACATCTCAAACTTGCTTTGCATGAGCTTGGAGAACTTCTCACACAGCTTCTCATTGGGGGATCCAAATATGATGTCATCCACATATATTTGGACAAGCAAGATGTCCTCTCCTTCAGTGATTCTGAAGAGAGTTCTGTCCACAGATCCTTTGATGAAACCATGATCCAAGAGGAACTGTGACAGTGTGTCATACCAGGCTCTTGGAGCTTGCTTGAGTCCATATAGAGCTTTCTTCAGTCTGTAGACTTGGTTTCCAACTACAAAACCAGGTGGTTGCTCCACATAGACTTCTTCTTTCAAGACTCCATTCAGAAAGGCACTCTTGACATCCATTTGGTACACTTTGAACCTCTTGTGTGCTGCATAGGCTAAGAACAGCCTTATTGCCTCTAGCCTTGCCACAGGTGCAAAGGTCTCATCATAGTCAATGTCTTCTGATTGACAATAGCCTTTTGCTACTAATCTGGCCTTGTTTCTGACAATCACATCATTTTCATTCTTCTTGTTCTTGAACACCCACTTGGTTCCAATAACATCTTGATGTGAAGGTCTATCCACCAGCTCCCAAACATCATTTCTGGTGAATTGGTTAAGCTCTTCCTGCATTGTTGTGATCCATCTTGCATCTTGGAGTGCTTCATCAATGTCTTTTGGTTCCTATTCTGATAGGAAACAGCAAAACAAAGCACTTTCACCATGAAATCTTCTGGTTTTGACTCCTATACTTGGATCACCAAGTATTAGATCAGTAGGATGGTCAGACAACCAGGTCCTTATTTTTCTGATCCCTTCAGTAGAGTTGTCCTCTACTAAGGTTAAGTCACCAGTATTATAGAATTCAGGATAATTGAATGTAGGATCTAATTCAGGATCATATTCAGGGATGTTGTCCTCAATGTCAGGGACATTGGCATTTTCAACATTTATGGTTCCCCCTGGAATATTGGATCCATTTACTACCTCAGCAGAGCCTGCTTCTTCATTGGTAGTTGTTACCTGGGTATGAACTGAGATTGGATCATTCAGTTCACCATTTCCTTCAGGATTGTTGTCTAGTGAAACAGTTTCAGGGAGATTGGCTTGGACAACATCTATGAATTCAGTGTCCTTGTCTTTTAAGCTCAGTCTGGTTGTTCTTTGTGTGATTTCTTTAGTGTCCAGGTTTTTGTTTCTGATCTCAAAGATGGATTCATCAAACACAGCATGAGGTATTTCCTCCACAACTAGGGTTTTCTTGTTGTAGACTCTGAAAGCTCTACTGATTTGAGAGTATCCAAGAAATACTCCCTCATCAGCTTTGCTATCAAAAGCTTTCAACTGTTCTTTCCCATTATTGTGAATGAAACACTTACAACCAAATATGTGAAAATATGACACTTTAGGCATTCTTCCTTTCCAGAGTTCATAGGGGGTTTTGCCTTGCCCCTTAGTAATCAAGCATCTATTTTGAGTATGGCATGCAGTGTTTATAGCCTCAGCCCAGAACCTCTTAGGTAAATTAGAGTCAGCAATTAAAGTTCTAGCAGCTTCTTTTAGAGTTCTATTTCTTCTTTCTGCAACTCCATTCTGCTGAGGAGTTCTAGCTGCTGAGGTTTCATGAGCTATTCCATTTAAAGAGCAATACTCATTGATGTATGAATTTATGAACTCAGTTCCTTTATCAGATCTTATCTTGATAATGATAAGGTTTTTCTCATTTGACAATCTCTTTAGAAGTTCAGGCAGTTTGACTTGTGTTTCCTTCTTATTAAGGAGAAATACTACCCATGTGAACCTAGAGAAGTCATCTACTACAACCAATGTGTATTTTCTGCCATTTATGCTTGAAGGGGTAATTGGCCCAAATAAGTCCATGTGTAAAAGTTCAAGTACCCTTTCAGTAGAAATGACTGGTTTTCCCTTGAATGAGGCTTTAATCTGTTTTCCTTCTTGGCATGGTTTGCAGACATGCTCTTTAATGAAAACCTCATTGGGTAGTCCTTTAACTAATGCATTTCTAGCAAGTTTGTTCATTGATTTGAAGTTCAGGTGGTTTAGCCTCTTATGCCATAACCAACTTGGTTCACTAGTGCTCTTAGCAATGAAACATGCAGCATCAGTAGACTTATCCCAGTCTGCAAAATACACATTTCCTTTCCTAGTTCCAGTCAATAGAGTTTGTTGAGTCTTATCTTTAATTAGGCATTTTCCACTTGAGAACTCAACATTGAAATCTTTATCACGGAATTGACTAATACTTAGGAGATTATATTTGAGACCAGCTACATAAGATACACTGGTCACTTTGATGTTATCAATCATCAAAGTACCATAACCTTTTGTTGTTGCTTGTGAGCTGTCTCCAAATGTGACATTTGGGCCTTCTTTTTCAATAAAATCAGTGAGGAGTTCCTTGTTTCCAGTCATGTGCCTTGAGCATCCACTGTCAAGGTACCATGCTGTCTTTTTGCTCATACTCCTCTTCTTGTGGCCCATAGGTACCTGCAATTAGATAGGTTTAGGTACCCTTTGAGTTTTGGGTCCTGAGAGGTTAGTTGTACCTTTAGGAACCCAAACTTGCCTAATTACCCTGATTGATTCAAGGTGGCTAAGTTATTTTCCTTGTGCATCAACATACACTGTCTTTCCCTTAAATGCCTTTGGGAGAGTGTGTGTGAAGGTATTAACTATGTAAGTTTCAGGAGAGTTGTCAAATCTCCTGAACTTATGAGTTCTTTGTGCATCTTGATGAAATCTTTGAGGAAAGGCATTTCTATGACCATTACCCTTTGGCATGAGGGGTTTTGGCTGTCTCATTTTATTCTGCCTTTGAGGATAGTTGTCCTTAGGTCTATTCAGGTGAGGCTTTCTCAGAAGAGTTGGCCTTGGCTGATTATACCTTGGATAACTTCTCTGAACATTGTTCAGAAGAGTTGCCCTTCCATTGGGTCTACTCTGCTGACCAACATTCCTCTTGTGTTCAGGGACTTTGGCCATTTCCTTAGGTTTGGGCCTACTCTCCTGAAGCACTTGAGTAGGCATTTCATTCAATTTGCCCTTTCCTTTGTTCAGTGGCTGAATTATTTCATTTTCAGCTTGTTGTGCCACTGACTTAACAAAGATTTTCTTAGTGTTACTTGTGGAGGCAACACTAGGACAAGGTGAAAATGGATCAAAACCTAATCCACTTCTTTGAGCCATAGGTCTTTGATAACTCTGAATTTCCTCTATTGCTCTAGAGGATTTGTTCAAAGCAGACATCTTTAATTTCAGGCTCTCTTCACTTGATTTAAGAATGTCATACTCATGTGAGAGGTTTTCAAACTTAGCTTGAAGAATTTTTAGTTCAAGATCTTTTCTCTTCTGAGAGAGCAGTTGATCATCAATCTGACTTTGTTGGTCACCTATCCTGAGATTTGCTTCCTCAAGCTCTCTCAAGACTTGTTGGTACAACTCAGTAGATTTAATGTCAACTACTGTCTCAGCAGGTTTTGAAAGCTCAATTGAAAGTCTTTCATTTTCTCTCACACAGTTGTCATGAAATTCTTGTAATCTAGTGAAATCTTCCATCAACTTCCCAAAGGAAAGTTTCAAGTTGACTTCACTAGTGTTCTGTGATAGAAATGATGGTGAGCTAGAAGTGGAGGATACCTCATCATCCTCAATAGCCATGTTGCACACATCATCATCATCATCACTGTTTGAGAACAGTCCATCAGAGGAGTTGAAGCTTTTAGCACTATCAGATTCTTCACCAGCCATCATGGCCTTTCTGTTGGTGAACTTCTTATCTCTTTTGGCCTGCCTCTCTCTTCTTTCCTTAGAGCTGAGTTCAGGGCAGTCATACTGGAAGTGCCCTTTCTTCTTGCAATTATAGCACAGATCTTCATCATCATCCTTCTTGGATTCATCTCTTACTTTAGATGATGAAGGGTCGGCTCTACTGGACCTTCTCCTATCAGAGTACTTGTCCTCTGATCTTTTCTCTTCAGGCTTTTTGTCCTTAGCCTGAACTTCAGGGGAGTTGTACCTTCTCCTTAATTTGTTGTCTTGGTAGAATTTCTTGTATCTACCAAACCTTGAGTTGAGTTTGTCAAATCTCCTAGCCATGAGGGCCATCTCTTCCTTCATTTCAGTCTTAGAGACTGACTTTGATGATCTTGGAGTGGACTGCATTTCTGGTTCAGCAATTTTGGCTTTGAATGCCACTCCCTTGGTTGGTAGAGAGGGTTCCTCTACTGGCTTTCTTCTGTTGAGGTCAAACTCATATGCTTTGAGTTCTGAGAAGATTTGTTGCATGGGCATGGAGGAGAGATCCTTGGTATTCTGCATCATTACAGCATATACATCCCACTTTTGAGTGAGACTTCTCAGGATTTTTAATCCAACTTCTCTCCTGGAGTACACCTTGCCCAAGGAGTTGATTTCATTCATCACATCAGTGAATCTACCAGCAAATTTGTCAATGGACTCATCAGCTTCCATTGAGAATTGCTCAAACTTTTGCACAGCAACTTGGAGCTTGTTCTCCTTGATCTTTTCAGTGCCCTCACACATTTCTGCAAGAGTATCCCAAATTTCTTTGGCTGTTGTGCAGTGGTAGACTCTTCCCATGATTGCATCTGGAATTGTTTGGTAGAGAGTATTCATTGCAAGATAATTTAAATTATCTTTTCTTTTCTCTTCAGCAGTGAAGTCATCTTCATCTTTAGGGATTTCTTCCCTTATGTCAGCTCTTTGATCTTCAGTCATTCTGGGGTTGATTTGAGTGAATACATAGGGTCCTTTTGTAATCACTCTCAACATGTCAGTATGAAGAGATGCAAGATGAGCTCTCATCCTGATCTTCCAGAAGTCATAGTTCTCAATTGAGAACATGGGCAATTTGTGATGTGATATGTGGTTGACTGGATTGGTGGCCATATTGTTGATTCCTTGAACAACATCATGAGGAACAACATTGTTGTTGGCCATATCTCAAGAACAAACAATTAGTCAACATATAATAGGATTTCAGATAGATCAGTTCAGTGACCACACTTAAAATGTGATTTTTGAAAATCAAGATGGATTTTCAGAGGCAGTGGTCTTTGAACCCCTGCTCTGATACCACTTGTTGGTCCTGAAAGGAGTATATAACAAGTGTATGGGGGGGGGGGGGAATACACTTGTATGCAATTTCTTTTTAACTTTGATCAAACCAGAGATCAGCAATGTTGTCTTGGACAACTCTACTGAAGATGTATAACCTTTTCAAAGATAACCAAGCTACTAAGTACTACAGAGTACTTAGTTGAATGACTATCTAAGTTGGTTATAAGTGCGGAATTAGTGGTTGGCCCTTTAGTTTAAACTCCTTTAAGTTCTGAAATCACTTTAAGCAATACAGTCCAGTTTTCAGGGAACTTGTCCAATACAGTTTTTTGCACAG
Source organism: Galeopsis tetrahit (assembly GCA_963675135.1). NCBI lineage: Eukaryota > Viridiplantae > Streptophyta > Magnoliopsida > Lamiales > Lamiaceae > Galeopsis > Galeopsis tetrahit. The sequence continues at coordinate 41,102,788 of OY776126.1, read as the reverse complement.
TCTTTGAATATATGTCTTTTGAAAGATCAGTTTTGTGTGCAGTGTTGAATGTATGAAAGTACTTTTGAAAGTAAATCAACACAAGAGTTTATAGTGGTTCAGAGACTCAAGCTCCTACATCCACTTTCCCTGATTTAACAGGATAATTCCTTCACTCTTGGAATTAACTTGTTTTATAGTGCCAAGGTGCACTTGATCAAGAACACCACTCCTTGGTGAATTGATCCCTAGGATGTCTAGAGTCCTAGTACCCTCTTCTCAACTCAGAACTGAACTGTTCTTCTCTTAACAGTCAGCTCCTACCACTTCTACTACTACAACCTTCTCACTTTCTCACTTGAAAGGGGTAAGGGCTGAAGTAAGGTTCCAACTAATGAGATATCCTTTACAATGAAGATCAGTGTATAAGGATAGGATATCTCTCTAAGCTTTGTATGGATATACAATGAAGTTCAGCTTAGAAGAAGTGTTTCAAGACTAAGAATGTCTTTTGAGGACTTTGAAGCTTCAGGGTAGTTGTTCAGTTGGATGTAGAATGGATGCTTCAAAATGGCCCTCACACTTCTGTATTTATAGACAAATTTGAGGATTTGCCCGTTGGAGAGGCAGTCCCAAATTGCTATAAATGTCTTCCTTGAGTTCTTCAAACTGGAAGACAGATTCTTGATAGTGACATGTCCTCATTTGGGTAATAAACGGCTATTAAGACTTTGTCTTCATTCTGCAGCACTCTTCCCAATGTCTGACTTTAAGATTCACTTGTTAGGACTTAGACATGGCTTCTGAAGGTTGCTCCAATGATAGGACAACATTCCTTATCAAATGGACAACTCTGCTTATCACTATCAGCATACTTGCTTATCAGCATAGTTGGCTTGCTCTTCTTCAGATGACTTGGCTCTTTCCCTTTGCTTCATTTGGATGTGATCTCAGCATGATTCATTGAAGTCTTTTAGGGTGTAGTTGTCTTTATCTCTTCAGCATAGTTGGCTTTCAAGCTTCAGAACACTTGTTCTGGTTTAATTGTGCTGAGACAACTCTTCTGGACAACTCTCCTGATCAGAGCATTTGAATATACTTGCCCTTTAAGCTTCCAGAATTTGAGCCTTGAGGGGACTTGATCTTGATGGACTTCAAGGCATATGTTCCCCCTCAAATTGTGCATCTATACAACTAAGAGCTGCCTAACATTTCAGCTTCTCATCTAGCCTTAAGCTATGTGTTCTAACATTTTAGAACACAATAAATTATGACTAGGCATGTCTCAGGGGGTTTTGGTATTCAATCAAAACATTTATCATTTTATTCCCAACAAGGTGATATGTCTCACGAAAGAATAATTGAGCAACATGAACCGCGTTCGAAGTCCGTAACCGCGTTCGAAGTCCGTTTGCAGGGTATAAAGTGTATAATTTTGGAGAAGCGATCAATGACGACAAAGATCGAGTCGCTCCCACGTTGCATACACGGCAAACCCATCACAAAATCTATGCTAAGGGCCACCCAATGTTGTGGCAGAACAGGCAAAGAATGATACAAGCTGACATTAGAAGCCGTTCCCTTCAATAATTGACAAACATGGCAGCGAGCAATGAAGTGAGACATTTCTTTTCGGGTCGAAGGCCAAAAATATTGATGCAAGAGTAGCTCGATAGAACAGTCGCGCCCATGATGTCCAGCACGGTGGACTTCTGAAACAAGTAGCGTGCGGAAGCTGCCCGGCGGAATACACAGATGTAATCCCCGGAAAAGGAACCCATTCACCAAAGTATACTCGGGATTGGAAGAGATTGCAAGTTGTTGGACCACATAACCAAAGAACAGGTCAGTTGGATAGAGGTCGGGCAAAGCGGAGAGACCCGAAATTGTAACCTGCATATACGAAAGTAGATGTGAACGCCTACTTAGGGAGTCGGCAACACGGTTTGAAGCACCAGATTGGTGTTTGATCACGAAAGTAAACTGTTGTAAAAATGATGCCCAGTCATGCCGCGTGGAGAGGTTATCTTGAAAATCAATGTGCTTCAAAGATTCGTGATCAGTATACAAGAGGAATTCTCGCTAAAATAAATAGTGGCGCCAATGGCAAATAGCTCGAACGATCGAATAAAACTCGATATCATAAGTACTGTAACGCGTCCTCACCCCTGTGACTTTCTCGCTGAAATAAGCCACGGGTCGGCCACCTTGGCTCAGGCCCCAATCCCGATTTTTGAAGCATCGCAATATAGTTCAAATAGAGTGGAAAAGTCGGGAAGAACCAAGAGTGGGGCGGTGGTGAACTTGTGTTTGATGGAAGAGAACGCAAGGTCCGCGTCGGACAACCACGTGAATGTCTTGCCATGCATATCAATCTGTGATAGGTGCCATAATCGAGCTAAAGTGGGGAATAAAGCGGTGATAAAACGACGCGAGCCCATGAAAGCTCCGTGCCTTTATTAATGTCAAAGGGGTTGGCCAATCTAGTATCGCTGCAATTTTCTCAAAATTAACCCCGATACCAGAACTCGAGATCTGATGGCCTATAAACAATACAAAATTTGTAAGGAATTTGCATTTTGATAGCGAAGCAAATAACTTCTCTATTCGCAAAATGACGAACACAAAACGAAGGTGGGTGAGATGCTCCTTAGGAGTTTTGATGTAGACAAGGATGTCGTCAAAGTAGACGACCACACACGAACCAATCAATGGGCGAAGGGATTGGTTCATTACCCGCATAATAGTACTAGGTGCATTGGATAGGCCAAAAGGCATAACGAGCCATTCGAAGAGCCCTTGGACCGTCTTGAACGCTGTTTTCTACTCATCTTCAGGGCGAATACGAATCTGATGGTAGCCATTGCGAATACGAGCTCATACGATAATGAGGACGGTTCGGGAGTGGAGCCCCCGGGATCAAATCGATATGGTGTTGGATGTGGCGGAGTGGAGGCAGAGATCCCGGCAAGGCATCCGGGAAGACATCAAAGAATTCCTGCATAAGGGGGGGAGCCTCTACCGAGTGAGTGTCATGCGCCAAAAGAATGAAGACAGGAGCAACAGTTAGGAGTGCACAAAATAAGACCGGACCGGAAAAAAGACCGGAACCGGACTGGAACCGGTAGTTTCCGGTCCGGTCTCCGGTCCTTAAATTTTGGATTCCGGTTTTCCGGTCCGGGCCGGTTTGGACCAGAATTTTTATTTTTTATTTTTTTACTAATACACTCTCACTTATTTTTCAAAACCAAGTAATTGGTGAGGATGTGAGGTAAAATTGTTGAGATCTATTACAGTAGAACCTCTATAAATTAATACTCTATAAATTAATAACCTCTCTAAAATAATAAAATCTTTCGGTCCCGACTTGTGCCTTTGTAAAAAATCATCAAATTCGATAAGATAATAATTTTTTGGAAAATATCTTTATAAATATTAGGTCCCATTAAAACTCTAAATTAATAATTCATAAATATTACCATTATAATTAAATATTATGGTAATTTGCTAAAATATGAATCTATTGTTACTTGATCTTTCTTAAAATTTAAATCTAATTGGATTGATCCTAACTTTACCCATTTGATCATTCATAGATGATTTTATGATGTTTTTAGATGAGAAGACATAGTTGGGTGTTATGAATTATTTTATTTTCACATTGAGATTTATATAGTAGTATATGTTTTAATTCATATGCATGAATATATTTAAATGCAACGAATTAATGTAAACATGTATACAATGAAATGAATTGATATTATACATGATTAATGTATGAATATAATCAATGAAACATATATATGAATTCATTTATTTTTAATACATATGTACTAAATTTGTTAAATTTTAAAAGTCTCTCTTTTAATTAATAAATATTAATTTATCAATAAATTAATACCTCTTTAAATTAATAAAATAGCATAGTCTCAAGATTATTAATTTATAGAGGTTTTACTGTACATATTTTCAAATATATAATTTAACGAACATATTTAATTTATTTTTAGGGTCAAAAGATCATTAATAATAATGTAAATAAAATTCACATTGACGTAGATTTATTTAAAATAAAGAGCAACACTTTGATTTTCATACACAAATTCATCAATCTCGTTCTTGCTTCCATAAACTTTAAAAAAAAAACTTAAAAAATAAAAATAAATTCGGTCCAAACCGGTCCAAACCCGGACCAGAATTTTTCGGTCCGATCCGGTCTGGACCAGATAGATTACGGTCCGGTCTCCGGTCCGACCATTTGGTAAGATTCCGGTCCTGGTCCAAACTGGTCCCGGTCCGGTTTTGGACCGGTGCACACCCCTAACAACAGTCTCCATTTCACGTAAGAAAGCTTTATGCGAAAGGAGTAGAACTAAAGTCTCACGGGTAGTCGGAAGTGACTTGGGAACGGATGGTAGGAAGGTGTATTTAGTTCCTGAAACCACAAAACTATAAGAGTTACATTTTCCATCGTGCACCGCCGCACGATCGTATTTCCAAAGACGTCCCAACAACATATGGCAAGCATCTATTGGCACGACATTGCACCAAACACTCTCTTTGTAAGAGTCGCCAATAGAGAAAGATACCAATACTCGCATATCCACCGTAATATTATTAGTACGCCGTAGCCATGCCAATGTGTAGGGGTTGGGATGGGCCTCTGATACCAAAGAGAGTGAATCAACCACGACCGATGCAATCACGTTTTCTCAGGACCCGGAATCAATAATAAACCGACAAACCTTGCCTTGCTGAAATCTTTGCTTTTCTTCGAAAAAGTTTGCCAAATATTTTGGATTTTTTTTTTAAAAAAAATAAAATAAAATTGTGGCCTTTTATAATTTTGGTACTATTTTTAAAATTCATTTTTCGAGATATCACTATTTTCGGTTAATTTTTTTTGTAAATTTGTTGTTTCTTCGACACTGATTGATTGAGAAAAAATGTAAAAGAAAAAAGAGGTTGAGAGGAGGAGCGGGAGGAGGCCAATAATCCCTCTGAATGTTTGGTTAAATAAATACGCTCAGTCAACGAACAACTCAAAGATATGAGAAGGCGCACACGATACAAAAACTCTCAACTCTCACTTCCCCATCTATCCGAGGTCGGGTTAAAAACCTCCTCCGGTAAACCCATTGGGAAAAAACCCGGATGGAGGAAAACCGTGCCTCATCATCTAGAATGGGTACTCCTCCCGTTAATAATAGTTCTATTACATCTCAAAATATGCAAGCAAATTCTAATCCAACCTATTACATCATTAAAACAGAATCTGAATTCTATTACTGCCTTAGGACAGAAACCGAACTCTTTCCTCCAGCCAGTGCTCGAGCATCTTCTCTTTAAGTGTGCAGCAACTCGGGTTCTTTGTTTCCCAGCTTTCGACCATACCTTCTTCGCACCAAGCTTGCTCATTTTACGCTGCCATCCGCCTGAACGATCATAACTCCAACACACACAGCAGTGCCAAATCCAACAGTACAATAAATCATATAGGGTGCTTAACAACATAAGAGAGGAATAATATGCAAATTAAGATCACTTCCGACCCTATAAGAACGTGAACTTGGCGTTCACACCCTTAACAAACCCACCAAACATGCACATGTGAATCTGGATACTCCGAATTATGTGGTCTATTTGGTATGGTTTATCTTCAAAACGGAATTTGTTTCTAGTGCACCAAACATGATACACTACGGAAACAATCCATAGTCTAAAGACCTTCTTTTTGGTGGAATTGATGCTTCTAGCTTTGTGAATATCATCTAGAGCCTCCTTGAGATTTGGCATCCTCTTCGTCCAACCTAGCCACTCACCCATCCTCTTCCAAATGAGCTGCACAAAGTTGCACTCGAAGAATAAGTGGTTGATGGACTCCTCGCCGTTTATACAGAACACACACATTATATCCTCCAAATCGATGCACCTATGATTCGTACGCAACCTATCCCGAGCCACTAACCAACAGATGAACGAAAACTTTGGAGGGATATAAGATGCCCATATATCTTGAAAACGAATAGCCGGCTGCCCATGCTCTTCACAAAGCTGTTTATAGACCTTACCCACATCTATGCCTCTAATGTTACTCATGATCTCAAGCTTACGTATGGCGTTATTATCCCCACCGTATTTAGTTACAATCCAGTCCCTAAAACTGCATATCGATCGATGTAGTCTCGAGCCATTGCCATCACTGTTCAGTTGCCATATCGAACCACCCTTAAGCCAGTTATCGATCACCCATTTGACCCACAACGTATCCTTCTTCCTATGGATATCCCATAATGTTTTGCTTACCAACACTTTATTCCAGTTCTCCATATTTTTTTAATCCAAGACCCCCATTCGCTTTCTCTCGACAAATGTCACTCCAAGCTACCAAAGGTACTTTACCACTCCACAAGAATTGCCTACAGAGGGTCTCTATCTTACGAATCACTCCTTTCCTACAGAGGGTCTCTATCTTACGAATCACTCCCTTAGGAGTGGGCATAACTCCGAACCAGAATCCAAGTATACCGTATATGACCGATGATATTAGCTCCACTTTTCCGGCGTAGGACAGCCGTAGGGAGTTCCACTTAAGAATTCTCTTGCGAATCTTGACCAACAGAGGCTCGTACTCCCTTATTTTCACTCTACTAGAAGCCAAGGGGACGCCTAAATACTTGACCAGGAGGTTACTTTCAACAAACCCTAGGACCTCTAATATGCGAACTCTATCTTCATTTTTGACCCCCGCCATAATAATGCTTGACTTACTAGGGTTAATTCCGAGCCCAGCAATTGTCTCAAACTGCTTGATAGTGTCATTCAAGATGGTAATAGACTCCACATCCCCCCTCGAAAATAAGAGTAAATCATCCGCAAACATAATATTAGTAATTTTTAAATTTGCACATTTTGGGTGAAATTTAAAACTACTATTACAAGTATTGAAGCTCAATGACCTATGCAGATATTCCATACAAATAACAAAGAGATAAGATGAAAGGGGGTCACCTTGTCGAAGCCCTCGTTTGCCTTTGAAAAATCTGCACGGAGTGCCGTTCACAAGGATCGAATATGACGGAGTGGTAACACATTGCACTATCCAATCCACAAACTGATTAGGGAACTTTAAGAGCAACAGTAAATTTTTTAGGAAAGCCCACGAAACGGAGTCGTAAGCTTTACGGATATCAACTTTAAGCATGGCTCTCCTCGAAACATCCGCCGCCTCGTATCTCCTAAGGATCTCTTGAGCGAGGAAGATATTCTCCGACATCATTCTACCCGGGACAAATGCGTTTTGATTATTAGATACCACCACTGTTGTGTCTCTACTCAATCGATTAGCAAGAACTTTGCTAATAATTTTGTAGACCACATTGCAACATGAAATTGGTCTAAAGTCCATCAGACCAAGGTTATGCGTCTTCTTAGGGATTAAAGTCACAAACGTACAATTCAATTGCCTAAGCATCTGACCGCTTGTGAAGAACTCTTGGACAGCCCCCACGATATCTTCTTTTATCACAGCCCACGATTTTTTAAAGAATGCCGAAGAATACCCGTCCGGCCCCGGAGATTTATCCTCACCAATAGCCCATAGGGCAGCCTTAATCTCATCCCCGTCGATACTGCAAATCAGATTATTACCCATATTCTCGCTGAGGCACACTCCTTGGTTGACCACTGCCTCGTCGATATTAGCCACCTCACTATCCGATCTAAGGAGCCCTTCGTAATATGTAATTAATATATTAGCCACTTCCTCTTGGTTTGACGTGGGACCCTCCTCCGTTTGAAGATGAGCTATGAAATTCCGCTTTCTATTTCGTTTCACTATGGAGTGAAAGTATTATGTGCTCTTGTCTTGGTTCCTTATATACTTATTTTTCGACATTTGCTTCAAGTAGCACTCCTCCCATCTCTAGACTTTGCCAACCTCTTCTTTTTTCTTTTGAATATCCGCATATATCTCCTCCATCCTTGTACTGTTGCGGCACCCGAGCACCTCGCTTTGCATCTCCATTAATTCCAACTCGGCTCTTTGGACTCTTATGGATATATTCATAAAATCCTTCTTATTTAGCTCCTTGAGGGATTTTTTTAATCTTCTAAGTTTTCTTACAAGCATGTACTGTTTTGTGCCTGTAATACCAACTTCTTCCCAACTATTTTTTACTACTTCCAAGAAATCGTCATGCTCGGTCCACATGTTGTAGAAACGAAACGACCTCTTCACTCTTTTAACCTCTTCGAACAAATTAGTGATCGACAAGGCGTGATCAGATTCAAGCCCCGGCGCCATAAATTCAGTAGATATGTACCAACCTTCCTCCGTCCACAAGTCGTTCACCATAACTCTATCTAGCTTGCTTTTAACCGTGTTATTATTCCATGTGAAATAACAACCAATCGATGGCACATCTACAAGGCAGATTGAAGTAACAAAATTTGAAAATTCCTCCATCCGAAGGTGACTTCTATTCGCCCCTCCATGTTGCTCATCACTATGCAAAATAGTATTGAAGTCGCCTGCGATCATCCATGGTTCACGCTCGCGATCATTGCACTCCTCAAGATTGCTCCACAATGCTCTCCTTTCATCAATGGTATTCCTTGCATAAACGCACGAATACGTGAAGTTTTTATGCGTAATTAAACAACGAAATTTAATATGGATCACCTGATCAGTTTTGACGATGTCCCTTGCCACAACTTTGTCACCCCTCCATATGACTAGGATTCGGCCCATAGTGCTCGTCTCAAAATTATGGACGCTTTCCCATCCATCGAATGCTCCTTCGATCCATTCGCTATTCTCTAATCTAACCTTAGTTTCAACCAACCCAAACACATCAATGTTCTTCATATTTATCAAATTCCTTACCTTCCCAAGGGTGAGCTCTCCCCTTAGGCCCCTCACATTCCATGTTGTAATAATCATGACGAACCAAAGGGGTCACCCCCGCTGCTATTTATTCTTCGATCACTAGCTTCGCTCTTAGCTTTTTCGCTCCCTACTTTATTATTCTTTTTCTTCGCTGCCTTGATTCTTTCTCCCTTTTTAGTCGACTTTTGGACCACGGATTTTGATAAATCTGGCCCCTTTCTATCTATAGCAGGTCCCTTTAATTTCTCGGATTTTACTTTGCTATCAATTACCTCCATATGACCGGAATTTCCAGTCGTTTCCAGCCCCTCCTCGTCCATCTGATCGTCTACATCGTTTTCCTCATCGTCTTGGTCTCGTAGAGTATCGAAGCGCCCACTTCGGACTGGCTTAGTTTCGTCCTCACTAATTTTTTCCAGCCCACTTGTGCTTCCGTTTTCTTTCTATACTGCTTCTTCGGATATTTAGGTGTTATAAACCCCATGCTATCGGTTTTATACTGACCCACTTCGGCTTGATGGTCTGCCTCGAACTATTGGTTGCTTAGGGGGTCAGGCTTAGGGGGCACTTCTTTTGTACGGGCTTGGGGCTTACTCTCGGATATTGTTTGTTGCCATTTCGAATTCTGCCCTTGCCAACTTTGCTGTGGGAATGGTGGGCATTCCTCAGATGAGTGGCCAAACTTTCTACACTTGTTGCAGTACCTAGGCTCTGTTTCGTACTCAATTTGTTGGACCCATTCTTTGCAGTCGCCTAGGTTGATCTCGACCTCCCTAACAAGCGGTTTTGAGGCGTCGATTTCTACAAGAACCCTTGCGTAGGAAACTTTCTCCATGGAATGTGATAGCTTGTCCGTATAGAGGGGTTTCCCCAAGAAGGAAGTTATAGTCTCGATGATCCTATGGTTCCAACAGCATAGAGGTAGCTAGGTTTCTTAGCTTGACCCAAACAGGTGTGACGCTTATCTCGTAATCCCCAAAATCGAATGCCAAAGGCATTCGTTTCATCAACAAAGTTCTGCCCCATATGCTATACGGACCACCTTTAAGTACCTTTTCAAGATCACCTTCCTTTTCAAATCTAAATATGAGCCATCCGCTCTCGTGGCTTTTTATTTGGTGCGGTACCTCCTAATTCTTGCATATTTTACGCAGGGCTTGAAAGCCCGGAAAACGCCCCATAAAGTACCCTATTAGGACGTGCTCCCAATCCTTCGTTACAAACTCCATAGGGATGTACACTTTATTTATTGTTGGGGGAACATAATTTAGCTTGAATTCGTCTTTAAGAATTCGATTACCTCGGATACTTTCGGGGACTGCTCCTTTCGACCATGCCTTGGGCTTCTCGTTTGTAGTTTCTGGATTCTTCTTTTTTTTTTTTCGCGGACATCGTCGGCAGCTTGATCATTCTCATCGCCCTCTTGAGAGTCAGCCATGGATTCGTCCTTACTTTCTTTCCTTGTATCTTCAGCCCCTTACAATTCGGTTTCCTTAATTAGCCCATTAGATTTTTCTTTCCAAACCTGATTTAGGCGCTTTTCTTCATCTTTCCCAGAAATATTGTTATTTATGGAAACTTTGATCTGGGGCAGCGTACTTTCCATATCGAACTCGTCAATGGCTTCCACGAATTCTTCCTCTTGGGTATTGATGGTATTCACCGAATCTGTCTCAAAACTAGGGTTTTCATCGCAATCAGATTCCTCTCGGTTGGGATCGCCGGGAGCGCAAGAAGCTTCAAGTTGCTTCCGAAACAATTCTTCCCTTTCCTCTACGGCCATGGCAATAAGAGTGTTTCTCTGCTGCTCTTCTACAATGGACTCTTCAATCTTCTCTTTCGTCTGCAGTCGATCAAGAGACTTACCACGGATATGCTTTTTGATGTTCCTTGGGGGATCAAACGTCGCCGGTCTCTTTATAGGGGACGACGGACGAGAGGCCGCCGGAGTAGTAGCTGTTTTCCCATGGATGAATAAATTCCAGGCGTGGGGACCGCCTAAAACTGATTGCTTGAGGGACAAGTTCCTCGATTTCGTGAGGAAATCGAGGATGAGGGTTTCCGATTTTCAGTAACTATGGTGGATCTAGATAATCTGTAACGAATTATGTTTGATTCACCATCAAAGATCACCAAGGATTGAAGAAGGCGGCTGCTCAAGTCAAGAAACCCTAGGGGGAATTCTTGGAGAGAAAATCGCCTCTAAACCCTAGCTCTCAGAAAAATTTCACGCATCGCATGCATGGAGGAGGCCAATAATCAGGTTGCAAAATTATTTAGAAATCTTTTTTTTTTTTTTGGGAAAGGTTTGATTCTATGTGGGACTTTCAGACTTCTTTCTTGAAAACATAGGGTGGGTGTACTCATCACAATATTTTTTTAAAAAAAATTGAGAAAATAGTAGGTCAGGCATTTCATACAGGACTAATTTGAATAAAAATTGAAAATGGTGTACTGATAAATTCGGTGAGTGCAAATAATATTGGTCATTATGATTTATATTTATGATCCAAAAAGAATCGGGCCAATTTGATCCAGCCCAACAAAAATGATGGGTGGGCCCAACAAACTTATATGCTGGCCCGCTTATTTTATTCGGCCACGCCTAAATGCCCCCTCTTTTTATGACTTCATCTCCCAATTTTTTTTTTTTTTAAATTACGCATAAAAAGATTAAGTTACTTTTATATTAATTATACAAAATATAACACAATCAACTCTAATTTATATATTAAGAATATGTAGTCGGGTCACCACTCAGTCATTCATATTTTGAAAAAAAGATAATTTCGAAATTTTTATTCGAAATAATAGCAAATTCTCGATAAAAAATTCTGGAAAAATATCAAATTTTAGATGAATATTTTCGAAAAAATATCAATTTTCGAAAAACAAAAATGAAAAAAAAAATCAAATGAGCTAGATACAAAATCTAAAAAAACAACTGATCCAAAATCTGAAGAAAAAAATAAAAACAAATCCAAACTAATCAAAATTTGTACTTTTTCTTATGAATGAGGGGGCGGCGTCGCAACGGTGGTCTATGGAGGAGGGGGCGGCTCTACGGTGGAGAGTAGAAGAGGGGTGGCGCGCTCTAGTGTCACGCCCCAATTTTCATAAACGCAAATTTTGCATGAATATTTGAAAATTTTAAAATAAAGGGGTATGAACTGAAATCTTAACCTAGGAAACAAGGTTTAAGAATTTATTTAAAAATAAAATACACAACATGAAAAATCTTATTTTTATTATTATTTTTGAAAATCTGTAGATCCAAATATAAGACTTATACTCCTATATAATTTATTCAAAGTGAAGAAACTTTTGTGTGGCCAACAAAGGATGAATTTGGGCGAATCATGCACATAGGATAGTTGGTGGATTTGAGTTTAACGGTGATAAGATGGATCATGGCATGTAAGGTGAGAGTGGAATCAAAGACGGAGGTGATGGACGACGACGGGTCTGTCATCGAAGAAGAAAAAAGAAGGCAAAAGAAGAAGGATTTTCACCGAGGCTGATACGATGTGAGAGTGATTAGAAATGTTTCATTGATTTGAAGAATGATCGAAAGGTTATATATATATATATATATATATATATATATATATAAAAGAGATAAGAAATCACTCTTGAGTAACTTAACTAACTAACAAATAAGAGAAGCTCTATTTAATTATGTTGACACAAAGGACTATTAAAAGTTTGTGTACTTGTATGACCAGTTCACTTGTATTGTATGACAAATCGAATACATGGAGTTTGAGTGAATTTAAATATGAATTTTTTTTTTTGATTGGGGAATTTAAATATGAATTAATGGTTATAAGATGAGTACGTTATTGAGTTTCACCTAATCTACGTTATTGAGTTTCACCTAATCTTGGAATGTGATTTTAAGATACCCAAATAAAATTTTACCTTAATTATATAAGTTATGAAATTTCTCCACTAATTAATGTTTTAGTTGACTTGTCGATATTAACATGTAATTTAATTTATTTACATATAAGACCCCATTTTACGCGAGATTGAAATAAATTTATAATATATTTTAAATTATTAATTAAAAAAATAATTTTTGAAATATGTATAGATTTTGATTTTTTTTTCTATTAAAATATATAAACTGAAATGTAATTGTAGCAATAAAATAAAATCATATATATATATATATATATAAACTGAAATGTAATTGTAGCAATAAAATAAAATCATATATATATAATAGATAATTCTAGGATATCCATAATTATGGTCCAAAAGTAATGACATTTTTGTGTAAAATTAAAAATATTGTGAAAGTGAAATTTATAAAGCGAAACTTATTATGAGACGTTCCTAAAAAAAAAGTGAAAAAGTTATTATTGGACATTCCCCGAAAAGTAAAATGTGAAAATTATTATGGTTAATTATAACAAAAAAAAAAAAAAAAAACCAATTTTAGTGTGTTTATAAATTACAACATTTTTTTTCTTTGCAAGTTGATACACAACATTTTTAAGTTTTGTGATTCAATGCATTTGTCTATTTTTTTTTTAGCAACAATTAAATTATGATGTGATTGTTGAGGTGTCACATAAATGTCACTACAGGTGAATATAACATTTCCTAAATTTTGTAGAAGATATTTTTCTATTTTATTATATTTTGTCATTGTTGAAAATAATGCCAGCATATTAGTACATTACAAACGTTTGTGAAGTTTTTAAAAATTTATAATTTTATATATTTTTTTATTAATGAAATTATTTTATAATGACCTTTATAATGATCTTAGTTATTAAAAATATTTTCTTAATTTTAAGAATTAAAATTTTAATTTTATTAATGCATATGTTATTAATATATTAAAAAATATTATAATATATAAAAATATAAATACAATAAATTCAAATTTATAAAAATGTATATGTTATAAATATGTTAGAATAAAAAAAGTTTTTTAATATAAAAAAATATAAAAAATAATATAATATTTAAAACTATTATTTTAATAAATTCACCCCGGGTATAGAGCTAGTTATAGATATAAAAAAAAAAATTGATAGGTAGTCAAGTCTATGCTATGCATATATAAGTAACAACTACTCTTCTGGATATCCTATAAAATTGGAACATTATGTAAGATTAATGAGACATCGATTAGACCTAAAAATATTTCAATTTTTTAGGGACTCATTTTAAAATATATATAATATATATATATATATATTATAATATATATAATATAACTATAACGCATAAACAGAAGTTAGACAGTCTTTGTAATTAATTAGACGGGTCATATTGATGTAATTGCTTGAAACACCATTGTCATATTATTTTAAGTATTTAATAAAAGTATACCAAAAGTGTGCTCACTTCTTTTTTTAGGTCCACAAAAAATACGTTATTCTAATTAAATAGTTCTCTTTTGAATATTTTTTTTTTACTTTAATAACAAGATTGAGTATCGACAAAATATATTCTTTACTTTTTATCTCAAATATATTCTTTATAAATAAAATATGATTTTTTTAAAAACATGTATAAAAAAAAGTGAACACACTTTTGGTGGACATATGGAGTATATTGTTAGTCCTTTAAAAATTATTTTACATTATGTTTCATGAGTTCGTATAAAATTAAGTCAAATTCTAATGTGCACTCAAGTACACCGTGTACTTGAGTTGACCTTGACTGGTCAACGGTCAAACTTTAATTTTTTTTTTATTATTTAAAAAAAAAATGTATGTTAGTATATTGAAAAGTGCATCTTCGTTTTTTAATGAAAAGTGTATGTTACTATATTGAAAAGTGCAACATTGTTTTTAATTAAAAGTGTATGTTATTATAACTGAAAAATGGTGGTGCTAAACATCCAGAATCTATATATCCAGAAAAGGGCATTTTTGTAATTTTCTGTTTTAAGTTGTGTTAAAATGACAAATATGCCCTTAAGTGTAAATGCCATATTTTTCGAATTAAATAATAAAATCTGACTTTATTTTCTCTCTCTCTCTTTATGTTTTCAAGACAGTAATAATTACACACACCAACACATTTCAATGTTGTATTTAATTACACTCTTTCATCTCTATCTTCCTTCTTGAAAGTGTGTGTGGGGTGGTATCTAGTGTTTAAGTAAAAAAACAGAACAATGTTACACTGAATGTTGTGACAATTAGTGTAGCATTAACTCTAACAGAATGTGAATAAGTAAACACAGTACACAGCGGAAGTCTAAAACACTAAAACACAATACGAACACAATGGAATAATTTTTAACATAGATTTTATTAATAACAAAACATATGCTAAGCCTTACGGCGAAAAGTAACTTAGTTCCTAAGTTATACAAAAATGTCGTGTGAAATGTCTCAGCAATTACTTCAACATTCCACAAACGGAAACTACAATCGAGGCAGGTGCCTGAATCCGCAAACAGACTTAAGTGTAAAAACACTGTCTAAAGAACTAATCTAATCTTGTGATTCACTCTCACTCGATTCAAGACTAGAACAAAGTACACTGGAAGGCGGTATCCCTCGGCGTACGTTAAAAGATACAACTACTGACCATAACTCCTAACTAGGGTTGAACGCTCAAGGAGGTGTTACTCGAATAGTGCATACTTTGAAATGAGAGGTTCTGGCGGTATTTATAGAGAAATACACAGCTTCTAGATCCTTCCATTATGAGATCCTATTTTTTAGGACCTCAACCTCCATGATCTCTCTAGATCTTTCTGCCATCTTCCAGGTCGTTCTACAATGCTCCAAAGCCTTCTAGCACCTTCTCCAACCTTCTGGAATCTTCCAAGTTCCAGACTCTTGTAGAAGCTTCTAGAATCGTTCCTGAATGTGAGAGCATTTAGTACAACATTTAATGTAACATTTCAGAAAAGACTTAGAATAAATCAAGGAAGGTCAAATTAAGATGTTGTTGATAATGTTAAAGCATTTAAGAGTTAACAACATCTACAATCTCCCCCAATTTGACCTTTCGACTAAAACACACCTGATGCACATATATTTCTATACATACTCAGTATTATGTATTTAGGTATGTTGAACATCAAAGCTAAATACTAGTCAAGACAATACCTGTTGTAACCGTTTGATCAAATCAAAAGAAGATCAAGAATAATTTTACTAAGATCCGTGCCATAAGATCAAAGTAATCTTATTCAAAACCAAAACAAGTATAAACAGTACACTTGTTTACAAACATATAACATTTACAAAAATCAAAGATTTAAATCAGAGCATATAAGGGTATATACCAGATTAGTTCTAAGACTTATGTAAGACTCAAAAAACAAACAAACAAAAAAACAAACAAGGACTAAACAATATAAACAGAGCAAAAACTATGAAACATAAATAAACTAAACAAGGCATATTCATCATGCAGTAAGCAATTAATGATAGGAAAACAAATTAAGCAATAAGCAGTAATCAGATATCATTAGTGCAAACTAATTTAAGCAAGATAAATATAGACAACCTATCAACTAGAAATAGTAAATATTGTATCAGAATAAACAGAATTTAACTTAAACATAACAGAATATCAAAAACAAAAGTAGGACTGAAAATGGCATGAATTGCTATAACAATAGCAGCAGCATCAAGGTCCTGCACATGTGCCATCTGTACTTCAGTACTCCCCCTGTCTTGCATCATCTGTTCTAGATATCAGCATAGAGGATTTCCATATCCTCATCATCTTCAGCAGCATCTGCAAACTTGTCTTCATCAGCCTCCTCTGGTTCCTCAATGAAACAAGTTGATGCAAAGAGTGCAACAACATTGTTAGCAGCAGCAGTTCCTCCATTCTCTGTAGCAGGAGCAGCATCAGGTACACCTTCAACATCTTCAGGATTCAGCTCTTCAATAACAACTCCAGAAGCTCTTGCTGAAGTGGAAGGTGGTACTCCCCCTGTTGTAGTGGAAAGTAGCCTGGTCCACTTGTCTTTGATGAACTGGAGCTCATCAATCTGGTTCTGTAAGTGCTGTAACTGCAGTAATATAAAAGATCTGGGAACAGAAAAAGTGGTGTCAGTGTTACCACCAATGTTCTCAGCGTCTGGTGCAGCATTAGATGCAGCTGTGTTCTGTTCAGGTCTCTGTGCTGGTTGAGGTTGAGGTTGTGGTTGAGCAGGAGCTGGTCTTTGAGAAGAACTTCCAGGATTGTGCAAGGGCAGATCTTTCACTCTTTCACCAATGAGCAAAGCAGGTGAAATGGTGTATAAATGAACCTTACCTCTAAGAACTTCAGTCTTCTTAGGGCTAAAACCATGCATCTTCAAGTATGAACATATAAGCACGGGGTATGGAAGGTTTCCTTTATCAGAAATATCACCACTAAACTTCATCATGTGGTGGAAAATGGTCAATCCCAAATTAAACTTCCTCAAAACCACTATCCTATATAGCAAGATTGCTTGATCCTTTGTCACTTTGGTAGAGTTGGTGGAAGGTATCCAGTTATAAACAATCAATTTGTGCAACACAGAATAAAGAGAAGTAAGGTCTTTGGCCAACATTCCATTCCTCCATCTAGTCAATAAACCACCAGTCATAGAAGCAGTAACAACATCCAAATCAGGTTCATCATCATCAAGAACTGGTTCTATGCCTAAGAAATCATTGATCAATTCTGGTGTAAATGGAACTATACTCCCCCTAAACTGTACATTCCCATACCAACGGGAACTCCTCCTACCATTACTCTTCCTCAGACAAGCATAAAACTCATACACCCAATCAGAAACAAAAGTATCACACAAGTTCAGAGCTTTCATCAACTTTCTATCCTCTAAGAATTGAATCAAATTCTTACTCTCAAAATCAGAAATATGAATTCTCCTTTCCATCAACAATTTCCTCCTAGACAACCTAGTTATCTTATCAACCAATCCATCAATATCAGAATCTACTTCAGTTTCAGAATTACCTTCCTCAGAAGTAGTGTCCTTTGAGCTTGGTTCTTTCACCTCTTCAGAGCTTGATTCAGAGCTTGATTCCCCTTCCTTTTCAGAGCTTTTGTCAGAAGCTGCACTGCTTGAATCACCTCCATCATCAGGTTCTGGTGCTGGAGCACTTGATTCAGCATGTGAGGCAGCATTCTTCTTCAGGGCTTGTTGTATATCCCTGAGACAAATCTCCATTTCAGAATCAGAATCATGTTCTGGTTCTTTAGGCATTGTTCGAACAGCATCAACCTTTGCTTTTCCCTTCCCCTTAGGATCAGCTTTCTTCTTAGTTGGCTTCTCAATCACCACTTCTTCTTCAGATTCAGAGAAGACCTGAATTGGTTCAGCAACATCACCACCTAGCTTCTTCTTCTTCCTCAAAGAGTCTGAGTAATCAACTCGAGTAAAAACTCGACCTGATCGTCTTCTTGGAACTGGGCTCCTCTTTCTCTTCTTCTCTTCAGCATTCCTCTTGAAAGGAATCGGTTCAGAGTCGGATTTCGAGATGTTAGAGTCGGTTTTGTCGGATTCTTCAGCATCCTCCATTTGAGCGTCCTCATTGTCGGATGTCTCCGCATTCGACGGCTCCTTTGACTCAGCAACAGGGGATTCTTCAATCTCCTTTTCAGTCTCCCCCATAGAGGCAGCAGTCGGGGCCTCTGTTTCAGCGTTAGGGCTCGGAATTTGGGGCTTTTCGGCTGTGGATGAAGAAGGTGCAGTAGTGATCACTTCTTGGGTGCGCAAGTAGTGAGAGATGTCAATGGACATATCACCAATCGTAAGGATGGGTGGATTAGGTGATCTCATCGATTGAGAAAAATTCTCAACCGCCTGGCTCAGCTCGGAGAGTGTAGCTTGGTTTGGGATGTGGATGGTTGTCGGAGTAGCTGGAGTGGGTGTGACGGTTGTGGCAGTTGGGGGTGAATTTTCGTGTGAAGCAGCCATGGAAGCTAGAGTATGCAGATTAGAGAGGGATGAAGATGACGGTTGTGAGTTGGGAGAGTTTGGTTTCTGTGAGTTTAATTTCTTGTTTCCTGCCATTTAAACCAAGAATTCGAAAAGAACCAACACAAGAATCGAGATAAACACAAAATATCTTATAACAAAATCTGCAAAACTAATACTCAACTTACTCAATTAATTACAAAGCTTAGAAAAACATGAAATGGGAGTATTTATATAGAGAGAGCTTAGTAGTTGGAATAATGTACGTGTGATTAAGGCTTGACTTAAAGAAAATTCTAGATTGAATGGATAATGCTCCACAAATTCAGCCACAAGTAAATCATGGGTGAGTTAGTGGGGTAAAATCTTAATTAATTAATTAAATTAAGAATATTCTAGAATTAATTAAAAATAAAAAATGTGTATAATCTGAAATAATAAAAGGAACGTGGTTAGTATAATTATAAATAAATAAAATAAATTCCCACAATTAATTAAATAATTACAACTTATAAAAATATAATTGAATCATGTAATGTTGTGCTCAAGGATTTGACATACACCTCAACATTGGTTTTTCACAGGTTTTACCTATCCAATGTAGCCAATTTTTTTCAGCATTTTTCTCTTCATTGCATTTCTTCTTTTTGTGCTACAGCATCTAATTCGTATTGATCCATTGTTCCTGTAGAGTACATCGTAGTAGCGAACTCCGTGCCCCATACTTACTTAATGGATTACGAACCTCTTGATGTTTTTACCAAATTCACCTTTTGAAAAGAAGGCATCGTAGTAGCGAACTCCGTGCTCCATAGTTACTCAGTGAATTGGTACATCTTTTAGTATGCTGTAACATTCTCAATTTTTCAAGCTTTTGAGAGGTGTAGTACATGCCTATTTTTGCACAAACAAATTTCAGATTTCAAGAATATTTTACAAAGGAATTATTCAACGAAGATAAGAAATAAATCAAATCTATAATAACTATACCACCTTAGGCTGTTGTCCCAAATGCTACCGCATTTGTGACAACATCCTCTCAAGAATTATTCAGATATTACACATACCAAGAGATTTCCTCAAAAATGAGAATCTCTCATGGTCAAGAGCCTTAGTAAATATATCTGCATTTTGATTTTCAGTAGGCACATATTCCAACTTAACTATGTTCTTCTCCACTAAATCTCTCATAAAATGATGTCTAATGCTAATGTGCTTAGTGAGTGAGTGTTGTACCGGATTCTTAGATATGTTAATAGCACTTGTGTTATCACAGAAAATTGTGAGGATATTGTTTTCAATTCCATAGTCATGAAACATCTTACTTAACCACAATAGCTGTGTGCAACAACTTCCTGCAGCTATGTATTCAGACTCGGCAGTGGATTGAGAAACACAATTTTGTTTCTTGCTATGCCAAGACACAAGATTGTTCCCCATGTAGAAACATCCTCCACTTGTACTCTTTCTGTCATCAATGTCTCCAGCCCAATCCGCATCACTGTATCCAATCAATGTGTTGTTGGTGTCCTTAGTGTACCATATCCCTAGTTCACTTGTACCTGAAACGTATCTGATTATTCTTTTCACTGCATTCAGGTGAGATTCCTTTGGATTTGCTTGGTACCTAGCACAAACACACACACTATACATAATGTCAGGTCTACTAGAGGTTAGATAAAGTAAGCTACCTATCATGGATCTATACAATGTTGGATCAACATCCTTTCCACCATTGTCTTTGCAAAGTTTCAAAGTAGAACCCATAGGTGTTTTCATTACTTTTGAGCTTTCAAGACCAAACCGTTTGACTAAGTTTTTAGCATACTTACCTTGAGAGAAGAAAATACCATCCTTACATTGCTTGATTTGAAGACCTAAAAAATAATTCAAGTCTCCAACCATACTCATCTCAAATGTGGCTGTCATTGCTTCAACAAATCTGTTCAGCATTTTATCACATGTTGAACCAAACACAATGTCATCAACATATATTTGAGCAATTAGTAATCCTTCTCCAGTGTGCTTAATAAACAAAGTCCTATCGGCTTCTCCTCTAATAAATCCATATTCTAAAAGAAAGTCCGTAAGCCTACCATACCATGCTCTAGGAGCTTGTTTTAGACCATACAATGCTTTCTTTAGTTTGTACACATGATCCGGGTATTGTGGATCTTCAAAACCTTTAGGCTGTTCTACATATGCTTCTTCATTTAATATGCCATTTAAGAATGCAGCTTTTACATCCATTTGATGTAGTTTAATATCAATAAAACATGCAATTGTTAGTAATAATCTAATAGATTCTATCCTAGCAACGGGTGCAAAAGTTTCATCAAAATCAACACCTTCAACTTGGGTGTAACCTTGTGCAACTAACCTAGCTTTGTTCCTAACAATGTTTCCAGACTCATCAGTTTTGTTCTTATAAATCCACTTTGTTCCAATGACATTAGTATGACTAGGTCTTGGAACAAGTGTCCAAACTTCATTTCTTTCAAACTGATTAAGTTCCTCATGCATAGCATTTATCCAATTTTCATCAGTTAATGCTTCATTTACATTTTTAGGTTCAATTTCAGAATAGTAACACTCAGCATTCACAACATTGCAAATAGAAGACATGCATATTGTTCTTACCACATCTACCTTATTCGATCTTATTCTTCCTCTTGTTTGCACTCCAACTGCAGCATCGCCTATGATCTGGTCAGAAGGATGACTTTTCCCCATTCTTGAAGAAGGATTCGTTTTGGGAACATACTGATCATTCTGTGGAATTACAACTGTCTGTTCTGTAGATGTTGCTCCAGATGTGTTAGCATTTGGTGCAGCATTATCAGACTTCAGTGTATTCTCAGAATTGTCAGTGACTTGTGATACATCCTCTTCATCGTTATCATCTGTAAGACCTTTATCATCATCAAACACAACATTAACAGATTCTTGAACAGTGTTAGTCCTAAGGTTATAAACTCTATAAGCTTTACTATTTCTAGAATAGCCTAAAAAGAAACCTTTATCACTTTTAGAATCAAACTTGTGAAGTTGATCCCTATCATTCAGAATATAACACACACAACCAAATACATGAAAATATTTCACACTTGGTTTTCTAACATTCAGAATCTCATAAGGTGTTTGATTAGTACCAGATCGAATATAAACTCTATTAATGATATGACATGCTGTATTCAATGCTTCAGCCCAAAATCTTTTAGAAAGACTTTTAGATAAAAGCATGACTCTTGCCATTTCTTGTAAAGTTCTATTCTTTCTTTCAACAATTCCATTTTGTTGTGGAGTTTTAGGAGATGAATATTCTTGCAAGATACCTTTCTTATCACAGAAATCATTAAACATGCTATTCTCAAATTCCCTACCATGATCAGTTCTAATACGGCCAACTTTTAAGTTAAACACATTTTTGAACCTTTTATAGAGAACTTTAAAAGTAGCAAATGTTTCAGATTTATCTCTTAAAAACTCAATCCAAGTATATCTAGAAAAGTCATCTACCACAACTAAGGAATATCTCTTACCTCCAATGCTTTCAGTTTCCATAGGACCCATCAAATCCATGTGCAACAATTCAAAACATCGATGTGTAGAACAATGTGACAGCATTCTATGCGGCACTCTTACCTGTTTACCTTTCTGGCATGATCCACATACAGTGGTATTCTGGAAACTCAGTTTAGGTAGTCCTTTGATTGCATCTGATGTGATTAGTTTCTTCATTGACCTGTAATTTACATGTCCTAATCTTTGGTGCCATAAGACATTCTCATCATGTTTTGACAAATTGCATACATTAGTTCCAATAAGATAACAGTTATCTGCAGACCTAATACCAGTCATTACACAATCATCATCTTCATTAAGAACATAGCAAGACTCTTTGTCAAATTTTACATGTAAATTATCATCACAAAGTTGACTAATACTAATCAGATTAGCAAGTAAGCCATCAACATGCAAAACATTTTTAAGCTTAGGAAAACCTTTAACATTCAAAGTTCCTTTTCCTATTATCTTTCCTTTTGATCCACCAACATATGTAACATTACCACCATTCAAGGTCACATAATCAGATAAGTAGTCTATTTGTCCTGTCATATGTCTAGAACAACCACTATCAAAATACCATAGACCAGGTAAACATGCTTTCAAGGATGTGTGAACAACATTACAGGTAACTTTTGATTTCCATGCAGATTTCACAGAATGTTTCCTAGGATGTGAAGACATTCTGAATGACTTAAATTCAGCTCTCAAATCTTTAAACATTTTCAAGCAGAAGGGACGAATATGACCATATTTAAAGCAATAATGACAAATATACTTCCTTTTAACCTTGTGAGAATCTGTTTGTGCAGATGTTACACCAGATGTGCTAGCATTTGCCTTCACAAATTTCACAGGTTTTCTAAAATTTTCAGAAATAGAAGCAGTTTCACCATCATAACCTAAACCATAATTATTAGATTTACCAGTAGCTATAGCATCATTCACTGTAGAAGCACTCTTGGAAAACCTTTTGAAACTTAAAGTAGAGTTGATCAATTTCTCCTTCAGTTTACAAACTTCAAGATCTCTTCTGGTAAGTAAGACTTCTAGCTTAGTGATTGTGTCTTTTAGATCCTCATTCTCTTTATTCAAAGAATTCAGAGAGAGTTTCTGAGAGTTCCAATCATCTAACAATTTCTGATATGTCTCATCATCAATCCTTTTTCCTGCATCATCAACAAAGCCATTAAAATAGTTCAAATCTGGGTGACTCTGTTTTGATGTTACTGTAGATGTGAAGACATCAGGTGCAACATCAGAATCTGTATCATCCAGATCATCATCTGAGGAATCATTATAATCAATTCTGGTAAAATGAGCACTTTCATTTTCATTAAACTCATCAAGATCATCATTATCAGATTCATCACTCAAGGTAGCACTAAAATTCAGTTTTTGCTTTAGTCTGGTATTGGCACACTCATTTGCATAGTGTCCATAACCAGAACATGCATTGCATTGAACTGATTTTCTAAATTCAGGATCATACCTTGGTTTACCTTCACTCTTTGATGGTCTTGGTGTGAATTGACTCTTCCTCCTTTCTGGTTGTGGTGTTGATGTGTTGATTTGGATCTTAGGCTGAATGTTTCCTTTAGATTTATGCATAGACTTCTTAAGAAATTTATTAAAATGCTTTGTAAGAAGAGCAATGCTGTCAGGATTGTTAAGGCATTCATCAAGCAATTCCTCATCCGAATCAACCTCAGTAATGATAGGCTGAATCTCAGATTTGTTTGATGTCTCTCCTTTAAAAACAACAACTTTTTTATCATCTTTAGCTTCATCAGTTTGATTAGTGTTTATTTCATAGGTTCTAAGAATACTCACTAATTCATTTTGACTCAACTTATCAGTATCTTTTGCCTCTTCAATAGCACAAATTTTAGCATCAAATCTTTTAGGAACAGACTTTAATATCTTATGTACTACTCTAACATTTGAAATAGGGTCACCAAGAGAATGTGATTCATTAATAATCTCACTTAACCTTTCGTTGTAGGATGAAATGGTTTCATCTTCCCTCATTCGGAGATTCTCAAACTTTGTCCCCAACATTTGAAGCTTTGTCCTTCGAACACTATCGGAACCTTCACAATGTTCTTGTAACCTGTCCCATGCATCCTTAGAAGTAGAACAGTTAGATATAATTTTAAACATAGAGGTATCAACAGAAGTAAAAATAGCATTTAAGGCTTTAAAATTATATCCTGCTGTTGTTATCTCATCGGCTGTCCAATCAACTTCTTTCTTAAGTTGAATTTCACCATCGGCATCTGCTGGATTCTTTGGTACGTCCCAACCTGTAAGAATAGTCCTCCAAGCACGTTCATCAATTGACTTGATGTACATACGCATCTTAGGCTTCCAATAAGCATAATTTGAACCATCTAAAACGGGTGGCCTAAGTGCTGTGGATATGTGATGTGTTTCCATTGCTAACATAAACTAAAACACACTTTAAGCAAGGATCTAACCTAGTGTCGTCAGGTATCGGCTCTGATACCAACTGAAAGTGTGTGTGGGGTGGTATCTAGTGTTTAAGTAAAAAAACAGAACAATGTTACACTGAATGTTGTGACAATTAGTGTAGCATTAACTCTAACAGAATGTGAATAAGTAAACACAGTACACAGCGGAAGTCTAAAACACTAAAACACAATACGAACACAATGGAATAATTTTTAACATAGATTTTATTAATAACAAAACCTATGCTAAGCCTTACGGCGAAAAGTAACTTAGTTCCTAAGTTATACAAAAATGTCGTGTGAAATGTCTCAGCAATTACTTCAACATTCCACAAACGGAAACTACAATCGAGGCAGGTGCCTGAATCCGCAAACAGACTTAAGTGTAAAAACACTGTCTAAAGAACTAATCTAATCTTGTGATTCACTCTCACTCGATTCAAGACTAGAACAAAGTACACTGGAAGGCGGTATCCCTCGGCGTACGTTAAAAGATACAACTACTGACCATAACTCCTAACTAGGGTTGAACGCTCAAGGAGGTGTTACTCGAATAGTGCATACTTTGAAATGAGAGGTTCTGGCGGTATTTATAGAGAAATACACAACTTCTAGATCCTTCCATTATGAGATCCTATTTTTTAGGACCTCAACCTCCATGATCTCTCTAGATCTTTCTGCCATCTTCCAAGTCGTTCTACAATGCTCCAAAGCCTTCTAGCACCTTCTCCAACCTTCTGGAATCTTCCAGGTTCCAGACTCTTGTAGAAGCTTCTAGAATCGTTCCTGAATGTGAGAGCATTTAGTACAACATTTAATGTAACATTTCAGAAAAGACTTAGAATAAATCAAGGAAGGTCAAATTAAGATGTTGTTGATAATGTTAAAACATTTAAGAGTTAACAACATCTACACTTCTTCCCTACGAACTCCATCTTTCTCAAAGGAAAAACTTCATTTTTGTGCAGGAAAAAAAAACTTCATTTTCTTCGTATCTTCATACCTCAAAATGTTTAGCCAAATGGAAAAAAAGGTTGAAAATTTTTACGTCGTCTCTCAAAGGCGTGCGAGTAGGTATATATGATAGTTGGAGTGATTGTGCTCCACATGTCCTCGGATTCAAAGGATCCTTGTACAGATCTTACCGGAGTGAAGATGAGGTTATCGATGCATACACATCCTTTTTCCAGCAGAGGTCGTATGGTGATGATTCCTATTTCAAGCAGAGGTCATATGGAAATGATTCAAATTCGAATCTTGGATTAAATGTGAATGAAGATGAAACGAAGGAGGCTTCAAGTTCTTATCTGCCGACAAGAATCGGAAATAGCCTTATGCAATGTTACAAGTCTTTAGCCATTCTCGTTCCTATACTTTTGTTTTTTTGTTTTGTTTCTGGAATCGTAGGTGGTTTTGCGAGTTTGTTTTTTTGGTGTTCATTCTATAATTGTAAAATGTAATCTGCATTTTCAGCCTTCAAGCTATGCAATGTTATTTTTTAAAAGTGTGTTTATTGTTAGATTAATTTGATGAATTTACTGGAATTAGTTTGAATTTAAAAGAATCGACGATTGTTAGTGAAATTGGGGAAGATTACAACTTAAATTTCATTAATTCTGATAAGTGAATTTGGGGAAGAATACAACAGTCCAAAGTTAAACCCTAAAATCCTACCCTAATCGTCATCATCATCACCACCATCTTCACTACTTTCTTCCTTATTTGATTACGGATTTGATAGGATTTAATTTGGTTTTCCTTTGATAAGAATTGGGGATTTTTCAAGTCAAGATGTATATTTTTCAGAAGTGAGATATTTGTTACTATTAATTTGGTTAATTTATTGGAATTAATTGAAATTTAATATAATCAAATCAATTTGTTATTTGTGTTTACAAGTGAAAGATTTTAATTTGTTTCGATTAATTTGATAAATTTATTGAAATTAATAAACTACAATCAAGATTACATCCCAAAATTGGTGTTAGTCACTATAATGGTGTTGTTAATCACTACAAAAACGCTTGTTTATGCCGACGGATGTATACCGACGGATTTCCTTTCCCAAAATTGGTGTTAGTCACTATAATGGTGTTGTCAATTTCCGTCGGCTTTCCCGACGGGATACCGACGGATATGCCGACGGACACTCAGAACTCTCTACACGGTGTCGTTTTTGGGTCACCGGCCGACGGATTGTTCCGTCGGTATTGTAAATATTCCGTCGGTAACCGACCCGCATTAACTAACCGCCTTCTTGATCGACTCCCAAAATTAAATGTGGTCATTACCGACGGAAATATCCGTCGGTAACCGACCCGCATTAACTACCATAATTAATCTGGTCATTACCGACGGAAATATCCGTCGGTAAAGGCAATTTTTTTTTGTATATAAACTGAAGAAAAGATTACAGAAACCCTCCCTCCTCCCTCCTCACTCCTCACTCTTTCCTTCTTCATCTTCATCGCGCGAAGAAGAGGCTCGGCCGAGGTGATCTCTCGACTCGATTAGAAAATCTATACGGTACGCTTTCTTAATTTGTTAGTAATTAATTTTTAAGTTATAAATGTATTGCCTATAATTATGAATTAAATTGCATGTGTTAATTTAAATTGTTATATAGATTAATATGAAATTAATTGTTCGTAGTTGATGTATATAGTTAATTATTTTGAATGTATGTAGTTGATATATCTAATTAATTAGTTGATATTGTAAGTGGATAATTGCCTATATGTATAGAGTTATTTATAATAGTTATTTATAATAAATTGATGTGATTTGTTAAGATCGATATTGCATGTTTTGCATAATTGATGTTATATATATAATTGATATTATTGTTGAATTTGCATATACGTTGGAGTGGAGTTAATTACATAATTAAATTATGATATTGTACGTTATAATTAGCTAGATTAATATTGTTGATTTACTAATTATGAAATTATTGATTAAATTAGGGGCTTTGTTAATTATATTAGGAAATTGTTATTTTAAAGTTAGAAAAAATTGTTACTAAATTTATTAGGTTATAGATTGTTAATTAAAATAGAAAATTGTTAATTAAAGTTGAAAATTATTGAATAAATTAGTTATTGTTGAATAAAATAGGAAATTAGTTATTGTTGAATAAAATAGGAAATTATTTATTAAAATAGGTTATTATTGATTAAATTAGGTATTGTTGATTGAATAAAAAATTATTTATTAAAATAGGTTATTATTTCTTAAAATAGGTTATTATTTAGGGATTAAATTTTAATTTATTAGATTATTGTTTTTTATTAAATTAAGAAATTTATTATTAATTAATTAGTATTATATATATAATTTATTAATTTAAATGTTTAAATTAAATAGATGACTGGAAATGGTGCTGGTGCCTCTGGTGGCTCGGGATCTCACGGGGCCTCCGGGTCACGTAGCCGATCGAGGAAGAGTCGATCCAAACTTAGACCCGAGGCGCCGGCGCCTACACTGTCACGAACACCATTATCGTCGCCTCCGCCACCCATTCCACACCCGTCGCCTGATCAGTCGTCGTCTCATTCGTCTGTCCGGGACCATCCTGCTGTTCCTGCTCGGGATGGCCGGGAGCACGTTTGGGCTACAAGTGGAGGAGTGTAAGTAATTAAATACTTTTATTGTTTAATAATTAATTAATTTCACATTCGTTTTAATTTATGTCACAGATTGTTACCTGGTAACGAGGTCTCCAGGGCATGCACGGTTGCTTTTGGCTCTTTACCGATCTCTGCGGGTGCAATTACCTGGTCGAAGGTCCCAAAACAAAAAAAGTTGGCGTACTTCGAGGAATTTCAGGTAGTAATTAATTACTTAATTATTTAATTAATGTTTGTTAATTTGTTCAATAATAAACAATTTATTATATGTGCAGAAACAAACCACTTGGGATCGGAATATGTACTCAGACCAGGCTATGTTCAAGTATTTCTGTAAATCGGCGCAACAGCGGTATAAGGATTTAATGTACGAATGGAGAATGGCATGGCGGCGCGATGGGACGACGCAGAGCTTGGGTAAGGATGATAATGATGTTGTGTTGTGGGATTCATTGACGAGGGAGTGGCTGGATCCGGAGTACATCAGGAAGTGTGAGATTGCTAAGGCCAACCGGAGATCCGACGATGGGGGTGGGATGTCCAGGCATCGGACTGGAGCCCGGTCCATCCTTGAGCAGTCGATGGTCATTGTAAGTGTTTATTAATTTTTTAATTAATTTCAATAAATTTAATTATATATTTAATATATATAATACATAAATTTAATTATTAGGAACGGGATACGGGGCGTGTACCCACTCACTTGGACCGGATGAGCATTGCTCATCCGTTTAATGCTGATACACAGCAATCCACATACGGGCGCACAACTAACCTCCACGTAAGTAATAAAATTGTTTAATTAAATACATTTTTTATAATTTATTCTATTAATTTAAAATTATTAATTATGTAGTTGGAGATGAAACGGAGGATTGCCGAGATCGGAACTCAAGTCGACCCTACTCAACCCGGAATCAGCAGTGCCCCTACAGTCGAGGAGGTGGACCGGGCTTATTTGGAAGTTGCCCCCACCACCCGCGGACGAGTTCTGGGCCTTGGTCGTATGAGCGCTGATGTCATTTCCGGCGCTGGTCCGTCCCAGACGGCATCGCAGGGTTCCGTATCTTCCACCCCAACTCCTGATGTGACGATGGCACAATTCAACCATTACATGCATGTGATGCATGTGAATATGGGTCGAGAGATGGGGTGGTCGGATGAGAAGATCGAGGAGGTTTATCGGAGAACCATGCAAGCTCCTCCACCGACGGCCAACGTGAACGTGCCTGTTCCCCCAGCCCCCTCAGCCCCCTCCCCCTATGTCCCGACCATGCAGCACGATGATGACATCATTGGTCAGTACGTTGGCAACGATGACGACATTGATATATTCTACTATGGTCAATGAGTGACTTTGAATAATTTTTTTTTTATGTGTTTAACAATTTTATTTTTATGTCTCGTAGAACTATTTACTTTTATGTCTCGTAGAACTATTTATTTTTTATCTGCATTTTTGTTGAACTATTTACTTTTATGTTTAAGTATCAGTTGTTTAATTTTAGTTATGTGTGTTTTATGTGTTAAGAATGTGTATATTTAAATTTGGATGTTTTATGTGATAGATAAACAACATTTTCATTGAAAATTGCCTTGAAGAAAGGCTGTTGTTGTGGTTACATTACATGCATACACTTAACATTACATAAACTTAGCAATACATATTAGAGACATAAACTTAGGATTACATCCAACCTATAAACTTGAACACATAGGGTAGAACACAGAATACTATGGCCACAACAAGAAAGTTCCTCTACTTCTTTAGCTCTTCAACTTTTCCAGCTTCAAATCCTAATTCTGAGGTTAGTTGGTCAGATGTATCCTTATACATATCCCCAACTAGTTGCGCATGATTCAACTTGTTGTTGAGCTCTTGATTTTCAAGCAAAAGTGAGTCAATTCTCCTCACCATGCCCGGAAACATTCC
Organism: Galeopsis tetrahit; assembly: GCA_963675135.1. Taxonomy (NCBI): domain Eukaryota; kingdom Viridiplantae; phylum Streptophyta; class Magnoliopsida; order Lamiales; family Lamiaceae; genus Galeopsis; species Galeopsis tetrahit. The sequence goes on along the minus strand of OY776126.1, from coordinate 41,072,409 downwards.
GTGTGAACTCGTTCCTTGTCCGTGAATTTCGTGTTCATCGGCCCAAACAAAAAAGGAGCATCCATTACCATTTAGTGAATCTGGGCAAGTATAAAATAGTCTACCTCTGCTTTTTTCTTGCTTCGACATGCACACACGAGCTTCTTTTCCACAATGGCATACCACAATTTTCATGGATGTCGAAGATGAAGACATGAGTTTCTGTATTTTTTTAATTTTTGATGTTTGTGAAGAAGTAGGTTGTTTTGAGTGTGGTTGGAGTGTTAAGAATACGCAGTTAATTTTTTTGTATACGCGTCTTTACCGACGGAAAGTGATTCCGTCAGTATTGACACATGTTCAATGCCGACGGAAATTCCGTCGGTAATGTAAATACCGACTGAAAATTGGTCAACGGAATCTGACTGATTTGACATACATTTGAAATATGTGTTACCGACTGAAATTATCCGTCGGTATTGCCAATACCGACGGAATTTCGGCGCGTGATATACATTTGAAATATGTGTTACCGACTGAAATTATCCTTCGGTATTGGTAATACCGACGGAATTTCGGCGCGTGATATACCGACGGACTGACATTTCCGTCGGCATGTAGTATTGAAAAATGTTCCAGAACCTCAAAACACGCAAAAAATTTTAGTGTGGAGCAAAAAATTTGGATTGGAGCGAAAATTTAAGGTATGTTTTTTAGTGTGTAATTTTAATTTGGTGTTTAGTTTTTTAGTGTGTAATTTTACTACATAATTTTTACTTTTAGTGTTTAATTTTTAGTGTGTAATTTTATTTTGGTCAAATTGTTTAACAGATGGAATTGCCGGATCGTCGGTGGATGTATTGTACTCCTAGGCTCGTTTTAGGAAATGTGAATGTTGAATTTTATGATAAACTCGTGTCATTTGTTGAATTTGCAAAGCTACACCCACATTACATGTCTGAGGATTGTATTAGGTGTCCGTGTAATGCTAAGAAATGTAAGAATAGATCATTTAAAAGCATTGATGAAGTCTTATGCCACGTTGTTATGAATGGGTTCGTTGATAATTACTATAATTGGACAAGTCATGGCGAACAACGGTGGCCTTATAATTTTGATCAAGTCTTGTACTATTACACTACTGCAATTTATGAACAACCCGTACACGTTGAGCATGTCGGCACCAGTAACGATCAAGAGTTTGGGGTGGAAGAACCCGATATGTATCCAACAATGGTGATGGAAGCCGGTATGTCAAATATAGAGGAGGAAACAACGGATGAAGCATTTCAGTTTTATGAGATGCTCAAATTAGTCGATCAAGATTTGTACCCAGGGTGTGATTCTCATTCTCAGTTGTCATTTAATGCTCGACTTATGGCTATCAAGACGGAGAACAAGCTATCTAACAGAGCATATGAGCAAATGACACAATTATGCAGTGAGATTTGTCCTGTCGATAATAAAGTACCTACGACGTTTCATCAGAGCAAACAACTGATGAAGAATATGGGTTTGCCGGTTGAGAAGATTGATTGTTGTGTGAATGGTTGCATGTTATACTGGGGTGATGACGATAGCGATCTTCTTATGTGTAGAATGTGTGGCCATCCCCGGTACAAAGAGCCACGACGGAAGGGACCAGGTGGTCAATCGAGCAAGACAAAAAAGAAAGTGCCACACAAGAGGATGTATTATCTTCCTATCATTCCTCGTTTAATGAGATTGTTTCAATCTAGTGCTACAGCTCAACACATGACGTGGCATGCAAGAAATTCTGAAGATACTAAGGCTGGGGATATGAGACATCCGTTCGACTCTGAAGCCTGGAAACACCTTGATAATGTGTTTCCAGGATTTGCTTGTGAACCGAGGAATGTGAGATTAGGCTTGAGTACTGATGGTTTTGCACCGTTTGGGAGTTATGGAAAGAAGTATTCTTTGTGGCCGGTGATACTGACTCCGTATAATCTACCTCCATGGATGTGCATGAAACCTCAAACAATGTTTCTGACTGTATTGGTGCCTGGTCCGTCGAATCCAAAGCATAAACTTGATGTTTATCTCCAGCCTCTTATTAAAGACTTGATCTTCCTATGGGATAACGGAGTCCAAACGTATGATGTTTCTAGGAAACAGAACTTCATGATGCGTGCTGCTTTATTGTGGACCATTAGCGACTTTCCTGCATATGCTATGTTGTCCGGGTGGAGTACAGCCGGAAAGCAAGCTTGTCCGTATTGTATGGAATATTCTGAAGCTTTCAGTCTCCCGAAGAGTAGAAAAGTTTCATGGTTCGATAATCACCGAAGGTTTTTACCTCGAGATCATCCATTTCGAAGGAATAAGGTGGACTTCACGAAGAATAGAACAGTCACAAACAATCGACCGCCCCTTCGAAATGGTATTTTATACATTTATTTTAACATGTTTTTTTGGGTTACATTTATTCTAACATTTATTAATCGTACAGGACAAAGTCTGTTACATGAGATTGAGTGGACGGGTTTGAAAAAAACTACGGAGGAAAATGCAGAAGAACACAACAAAGGAATCCCAGGTAACTGGAAGAAAAAGAGTATTTTTTGGGACTTGCCATATTGGAGTTCACTATTGCTCCGACACAATTTGGATGTCATGCACATTGAGAAGAATGTGTTTGACAACGTGTTTCACACAATCATGAACACAGAAGGCAAGACGAAAGATACTCCAAAGTCCAGGGAAGAGTTGAACACTATCTGTCGACGTGATGAGTTGGAACAGGATACCCGTACAGGTAAATATCCAAAGGCTTGCTACACACTAGATAAGGCACAAAAACAGGAATTGTGTAGGTGGATTAAAGAGTTAAGATTTCCAGACGGCTACGTGTCAAACATGAGTCGATGCGTAGACACAACAAAAGGCAAAGTTGCAGGGATGAAGAGTCATGATTGTCATGTTTTTATGCAGCGCTTGATACCTATTGCGTTTCGAGAATTTCTTCCTCTGAATGTGTGGAGGGCTGTCACTGAATTAAGTCTCTTTTTTAGAGATTTAACGTCTACAACAATCAAGGTTGATGATATGAATCGTTTGGAACGAGACATTCCAGTTATTTTGTGTAAGTTGGAACGTTTTTTCCCACCTAGCTTCTTTGACTCGATGGAACACTTACCTGTTCACTTAGCGTATGAAGCTAGGATTTGTGGTCCAGTGCAGTACAGGTGGATGTACCCATTTGAGAGGTGAACAATTCTATTTCTCTCATTTAATTAGTTTTTAGTATATGGAGCCTTATTTTAATTTGTTAACTATTATAATTTTAGGTATCTCCACAACTTGAAGCGCAATGCTAAACAGAAGGCAAACGTCGAAGCATCGATTGTTAATGCGTATTTTAATGAAGAGGTTGGCATGTTTTGTTCATATTATTTTGAAGACCATGTCAACACGAGGATTAGGAATGAACCACGTAACTTCGATGGTAGAGGTACGCAACAAGAAGTCGATGGCATGCTCTCTGTATTCAAGTCTAAGGGGCGACCTATAGGAAAAGCCACTGAACGATATTGGTCAACACACACAGAGGCTAAAATAGCACAAACGTACGTGTTATTGAATTGTGATGAAGTTCAGCCTTACATTGAGTAAGTATTTCATATATTTATCATCTAATTAAATAGCACTAAACGTGCGTCATTTATCATCTAATTGTGTTGTGAATTATTAGGATGTATACACAAGAACTACGACATGCAGATCAAAACATCTCAGATAGAGACATAGATACTAGTCTTCAACGTCAATTTGCCCGATGGTTCCAACGTTATGTGAGTATCATTAATTGAATTTTACGTGAACAAATAATTGTTTTGATTAATGTTAATTTTAACTGTACGTATAGGGACAATCGCACGATTTTCAGAGCCGGTTCTTACAGGATCTCAGCAAAGGACCACTACGGCGTGTGAGGACTTACAACAACTATATTGTGAAAGGCTACAAGTTTCATACATCAGAGTATGCATCAACAAGAACGACTAACAACAGTGGTGTTTGTCTTAGGGGTGCGAATTACAATGCAGATGCAAGTGATTACTTTGGGGTGTTGCACGAAGTCGTTGAAATTGAATATCCGGGATATCCAGTGAAAACCGTAATGTTGTTCAAGTGCCATTGGTTTGACACATCCCCTTTAGGAACCAAAATTCATCCGGAGTACAAACTTGTGGATGTTAATTCGAAAAGGAAGTGTAGCGGGGATGATCCGTTTGTATTTGCCTCTCAGGTATCTCAAGTCTACTACTGCACGTATCCAGGAGCTGGAAAACGTAATAGATCAGAATGGCACGCTGTTTGCAAAGTGAAGGCAAGGTCAATGGTGGAGGTCCCCCAAAAGGAAAACAACGATGAAGATGAACCTCCGTTTCAAATGGAACAAATAGAGAATCAAACTAAAGTGTTTGCGGGAGATTTTAATCTTTCGGTAGACTTGACGGCTGCAAATCCACAATTGATTGTTATTGAAAACGATAGTGGACATGAGGAGGAGGATGAACATGACGAGGGGGAGGATGAAGAAGATGAGGATGAAGAAGATGAGGAGGAAGAGGAAGATGTGGCAAATAATGAAAATGAAGACGAAGATGAAGATGAATATTAAATTAATGTAACCTAGCTATTTTATTTTGTACAATTTATAAGATTTCATTATTTATCATTTGGTTATAACTTATAATTTAATTATTTATCATTTGGTTATTTTATTAATTAACTTATAATTTAATTATTTATCATTTGGTTATAAAAATCCAATGGCGACGGAACATATCCGTCGCCATTTCCGTCGCTAACGGCAACGAGCCAAAGCCGACCGAAATATCCGTCGCCATTTCCGTCGCTAACGGCAACGAGCCAAAGCCGACCGAAATATCCGTCGCCATTTCCGTCGCTAACGGCAAGGAGCCAAAGCCGACCGAAATATCCGTCGCTAACGGCAACGAGCCAAAGCCGACCGAAATATCCGTCGCTAACGGCAACGAGCCAAAGCCGACCGAAATATCCGTCGCCATTTCCGTCGCCATTTCCGAATATAAATGTAACTTTCTCTCATTTCACGCGTGTGTTCCATCCCTCTCTCTATGTCTCTCCTTCTCCCTCTCCCCCTCCCCCACTCCGACCGTCTCCTCCGCCACTCCGACCGGCTCTCTCTATGTCTCTCCCTCTCCCCCACTCCGACCGTCTCCTCCGCCACATGCTGCCCCTTGCCCACGTTCGCAGCGGCGCCACCCCCTTCTCCGGCCGTCCTCGCTGCGACCGTTCGCCCATCCCCACCGTCCGCGACACCCTACCGTCCCTCCCCGCCACGCCGCCGTCCAAGTCAGGTGAGCACATCCCTTCTTTGTTTTTTTAGTTTTATATTTGGATGTATGGTAACATGTTCTTTTTGTTTTGATTTGGGATGTATGTTCTGGAATAATTTTCGATTCTTTTCCAGTTTTTATGTGTGATTTTTTTTTTTTGAAATTTTTTGGGGTAAAGTCAAAAAAAATTAGGGTTTTGAATTTTTTTTGTATTTGTTCGAAAATTTTATTGTGTCCGATTTCTTTTCTAAAATTTAATCTGTTTTTAAAAAAGCTTCGAGGGAACGATTTAAAAAAAAAATTATTCTATCCTTGCAAACACAAATTAAAAAGAAAAAAAGAAAAGCCTTAACAAATTTGAATTATTGATTTATTTATTGTACTCTAAATCTCTTATCTTTGAACTACCAGCATGACCGAAACTATGCGAGCCTAATGAAGTTACTTGATCTCTGTTGAGGTATGTTCAATTTTTATGATAATTTAATTTATGTTTAAATATATAAAATGACAATTGAATCTTGATTCTTTGGAATTGATTTTGAAATGGCAGGGATGGAGTCGAGTCAGCGAAGGACAATTTAATATACTCCACGGTACGTATTAATATACTCACATTCTTGTTAAATTATTTCTCATATAAGTTTTTGTTAATGTTTACTATGTTGTTTTAATATTTCACAGAGCTTTTTCAAGCATTCTAGTGAGGGGTATAGTTGTCATAATCAGTAGCAAAATTCTATTTGCTTCTTACTTGATCGATCCTCTGCCAATTCCGGAACACCATTCGATGCCTTAGCACGATTTTGTTTATTCTGTTGGATGTAATGTAGATTTGTGTATTGAATTATTTAAGCAATTTTGATAGTGTATTGAATTTTGATCGTGTATTGAATTTTAAGCAATTATGTAAGCAATCGGGATCGGGTCGGATCCCGATCGCAAATAAATTTTTTTTTTTAAATTTTTGGTACTTACCGACGGACTATTCCGTCGGTGTAGCGTCGGTAATACCGACGGGCGAGCCGACGGAATTCCATTTTTTTTAAAAACATTTAATACTTACCGACGAAAAATTCCGTCGGTAAATTAAAATAATAAAATTTAAGTCCAAAATATACCGACGGATCTACCGACGAAAAATTGATTTGGGATCCGTCGGTAAAGGCGACCCGGTTTGAAAACTTGGTTTGAAAACGGGTTGGCTTGACTACCGACGGAATTAAATCCGTCGGTATAGGCGACCCGGTTTGAAAACGGGTTGGTTCGAATCCGTCGGGAATCCGTCGGCATATACCGACGGACGCATATTTTCCGTCGGTAACCACTACCGACCAATTCATTGACGACGGATAAAATCCGTCGGTAATTCTGTCGGTAAGAGCCAATACCGATTGAATATCCGTCGGTAAAACACCTCTTTTTTGTAGTGAATTTTGTTTTTTATCTTACAAAACATAATAAAGTAAACTAATTAATATCAAAAAACCATTTCATTACTATTCGATTGAAAAATGGGGGAAGATTACATCCCAAAATTTAAATTTAAAAGACAAAAAAAAAAAAAAAAAACATAAACACCTAATTAATAGTAAACCTTAAGTAGATAAACTTAACCATCATTCTAATCACCGCCACCCTGAACGGTGTCATCCATATCGCCATCATCGTCGTCGCCGCCACCGACACCGCCACCACCACCACGGCCACCGCCACCACTGCCACCGACGCTTGCCGAATTTTCTTGATCTCGAACGGTTGAATCAGAGAGCACAATGACTGGAATTTCCTTGACCTTATGAGCTTCAACAAAGAACTCATCAATCTTATGTATGGGATCCTCGTCCAGGATCACATTGCTCAATGATTGTGGTGTGCAGTGAACCAACAATCTTTTCATTAAAAGCTTCACTTCCTCTTTCAGTTCTTCGTTTTGCCTCTTTGTATATTCGTACATTGACAAAAGACCTTTTAAGGAGGAAGGCACAAACTCGTGAAAATTGCCTGACTTTGAAGGTGTTCTTGCCATTTGAGAAATTTAGGGTTTAGGATTGAGGATGGATATGTAGGGATGAATGAAAACACATATGGGTTAGTGTATTTATAGTGTCATCCCAACAGAGCTTTTGCAACCTTTGGCATCCCCCAAATCATCATCATGATGCACAATTTTTAGACGCAATATACCCCCATTCGACCATGTATTCACGCGTTCCAAAAAAATGACCATTGCCTACATACATAATTTATTCATTAATTAAAAAAATAAAATTAAACCTAAAGTCGTATTCACTTAATTGATTAATTAATTTTGAACAAAATTAATTAAGATGAAAATAGATGAAATTAATTAGATTATTACTAAATGAGAATGTAATTACAGATTTAAGAAATATTTAATCTATCTTGAACCTAAATTAGATTGACATGTGCAGATTTTTCAATTTAAACCAAAAGTCGTATTTACTTAAAATTTAACCTAAAATCGTATTTACTTAAAATTAGCAAAAATTAAAGCTTAATTTACTTAAAAACCGATGTATCAATTATTTCCATAATATTCGATTCGAATGACTTTTATAATTTGTTTGTAATTATGGACTTTGAGACTTTGTCAATTATTAGAATTTACCTTATAAAAATTTCTTATTTATAGACTAAATTGAACATTTATATTATTATTGTTCGACGCAAATATATATATATATATCCATGTTTATATTACTTAGTGATATAAAATTAAAAGTGCAAATTAAAATACAAAATCACATTTAACGGTTGATATTCACTTAATTAACAAAAGGGGGAAAATTTTCAACCGATTAAGGGCTATATGCCCATACAACATAAAACATAATTAAAATATTTAAGAGTCCATCATACTAAAACATAAAACAAAAACATACATAAACATGAACAAAAAAAAATAAAAAAATACAGCCCTTCCACCGCTCCACGCCTCCACCTTCAAAACTCAAAGCAAATCTTGTGATGTGCATCATATGCAGCAACTGCTTCATCCAGATCAGCGTTCGCCTTCGCACGTAGGACCTCATCCTCAATCACCATGACCCTACGCTCCATAGCCTGGCGAGCGTCGAGTAAACTTTGAAGCCTGTCCCAACGCTGCCTTAGAAAATGCCTCTCGGCCTGGTGCCTCAACCGCAACTGATGCACTTCACGGCGGTTGTTCTGGACGATTTCCATTAGGCCAGTGAAGTAGTCTTAGAAATACAAAACAAAAGAAATCAATTAAACAACAAAATAATTAAACAATAGAAACAATGAAGAAAAATAATTATTGTTTATATAATATTAATTTATTATATTTAAAGATGAAAAAAACTTGACGTGAAAATTAAGTACTACAAATACCTATAAAGTATAAATCCATCAACATTCTACTTTAGAATTTTGATTTAGAATTTTAAAATCTTACCCTACAAATATTTATAAACCCTACAAAAGTCAATCATATAAATATCTACAAACTCTATATATAGATAACTATAAAAAACCTATATAAATTTCATACTATAAAGTTAAATCATGTCCAACTTAAATTTCAAAACAAACATAAAACATATAAGTCATTAAAATTTTAAAATTCCAAAATAAACATTTCCTAAATTTTGTAGAAGATATTTTTCTATTTTATTATATTTTGTCATTGTTGAAAATAATGCCAGCATATTACAAACGTTTGTGAAGTTTTTAAAAATTTATAATGTTGGGATATGAATCCTTGAAACAATGTTCTAGTTGATGATTGTATGTTTTGATGGCCAAAAGCAACTTAAAGTTAGTAATATATGTGGTTCTAAGTCATCTTAACTAAGTCATCTTAAGAGATATTGAAAACTGAGTTTACTGATTTTATATATGTTTACTGATCTTAGTGTGTTTACTGATCTGATATAAGAACTGTTAGGAACTAAGCTGATGTTTTGTATTGTACAGACAGCTTATAATATAGGACTTAAATATACTCATCTGTATATAGTTCAGTTGATGTATAGATAAGTTTTATATTTGTAAAGTTGTATTATATTGTATTCAGCATTGTAAAAGTTTAGAACAGTAGTTTAGAACACTAGATTAGAAGAAGATCAGAAGTTTAAAGAAGACTTAGAAGACTACTTCAGAATAAGAAGGCTTTGAAGAGTTGAAGAGAAGCTTAGAAGAATTCTGGAGAAGTGCAGAACAGTTTTGGAGAACTGTGATGACTTGCTCAGAACAGTAAAAGTCAGAGCTGTAAGTTACTGTGCTGAGTTGGTAAGTTTGAAGAATAAGTTTGGAAAACTTATTTAAGGCGTAACTGAAGATATGCTGACTTGGAATAAGTTGAAGGAAGTTACAAAGTCGGTTACAAAAAGAAGTTACAACAAGAAACAGTTTTAGAGTTAGTTTCACAAACTGCTAACTATCATACTAATGTCTATAAATACTGTGTGATCTCCTACTGCTAAGACTACTGATCATAAAGCATTCAAGAGCAATCTAAGTCTACAGAGCATTGAAGAACTCACAGTGTTGGTCCCAAGTTGAGTTAATAATATTGAGTAAGCTAGTGAAAATGTCTAGAGGGGAGGGGTGAATAGACTTTTCAAAAATCTTTCAATATATCAGAATACTTAATGCGGAATTAATCAAAGTAACAATGAGCCCAATCAAATTTATACTCAACTTATATTCGAAATTCGAACTATTGTTATGAACACTCTACTTGTCTTGTTTAGATAGGCAATTAATCAATTAAGCAGTTAATCAATCAAACACACACAAAACAGTAAAGTAAATCAACACACAACGATTTTATAGTGGTTCGACAACTTGTCTACATCCACTCTCACAACTCCAGTCGTGAAATTCTTATTACTCTTCCAATCGAGTATTCTTGTGATTTTAAGTCCTAAGATATAAGACTTAGATCTTCTCGAAAACACTACCAAGTGCCTCTTCGATCTTACTAGCGATTCACAAGTATCTAGCAACTTGAAACAGTAAACAACAAAAATAAAACTTCTCTTCGTTCAGTAGTAGCCTTCTTTGATCTTCACTTGTCTTGCGTAGCTTCACTTTTTGAACTTCAATCTCTGAGAGTAAATTGCTTCTTTGAATCTTCAATAATGCTTCAATATACAGTAGTATCAGTGGTCTTTAATGAATCAATACCATGAGGTATTTATAGACTTCCAATTCCAAGAACTTTCAGTTGTGTAACAACCTTTTCTTGAAAACTAACTTGTAACTGATTCTTCTTATCCTTTCACGCGTTTCTTCAATTAATTAGTTATTCCTTAACTAACTCTTCAATCCTTATCTTCAATACGCGTTTCTGTTAACTAACTTTAGTCTTCTTGTCTTGTTGAGTCGCACACATGTCTTGTCCAGTAGTAGTAGACTTCGTTTTCTACTTGTCTAGTGCAGTAGACTTCTTCAGATTACAACATAGAACTAATCTAGTCCTATCATCTAATCCTAACAAGACTATTACATTACATTAAGCTTTTGTTACAAAGCTTAGTCAACTTATAAAACTATACAAAGAATCTATCTATTACATTCAAAATCATGAGCTCTATACAACAATTATTCATAGCTCAATAACAATCTAAACAGTTAATATAAACACATATGAAGTAATAATACGATATCAATTATAAGTACTTGTCTTTTCATATGTTAACTCATGTGAACTAGTACTTATCTTGTGAACTCTACTGATCTATACAAGATGACTTCTTCTTAACTAGACTAGATCAGTCAACACTTAGAAAATATTCAAGTCTACTTTTTGGCTTATCAAAACTTCATCTTTATCTTTTATCAACATTTAGGACTTGTTCTAGGATTCATATCCCAACAATTTCCCCCTTTTTGATGAAGCCAAAACTACTTGAATCTTTTCACAATAGTAGACTAGTTAAGTAGTTATCTTGTCTTTAAACATCAAAATAGTACTTATCTTTCATCCATTCACAATATGATCAGTAGATATTACACATACTAAATCAAAATAAAACTAAGTACCAGAGCAAACAAAAACTAATCTGATAAAGTACCTTCTTAAGAACTTGGAACACCAAAAGCATCTAGCAGTCTTTTGTGAATTATTGTCATGTGTTCTTCAGTCTCTATCTTCTCTTTATCCAGTAGATCTTCTTCAAATTTCTTGATATGATTGAAGTCGATCCTCTTTCCAGAACCTAACATAGGAGTAATCCACTTCGGAAAAATAGGAACTAGAATATTACAATTCACAGCAGCAACTATCTTCATGATCAGATTCCATAGCTTCCTATCTTGAGCTTCCATGAACTTGTCAAATATAACATAAAGTTCCTCAGAACTATCAACTTCACCAAACTTACGAACAATCCAGTGATCTAACTCCCATTGCAACTTGACTTTGAACCATTCTTTACGATGTTCATCATCAATGAAGTTGTCAATGAACGCATCTTCAACTTGATCTAGATTAACTTTCAGCTTCAACAATCTTCTAATATGCTTACCCAGCTTCTTCTTGCAAGCATAATTAGATTCATCATCATCAACCTTCTGCTTCTTCACAATTTCATCAGTTGTATCTTCTTGTTGATCTTCAATCACAAGCTTCCTTTTTGCTACTTGTCTGGTTTGAACTTCAACTTCAGGTTCTGCAATATTCTTGCCTTTCTCCAATCTTTTCAACTCAGATTGTCTTGCTTCTTCAAGATCTGCCTTCTTCACCAACTTTCCTCTCTTCGGCCTTTTAAGATCTTGTATAGCAGTAGCAGCTTCCTTCATTTCCGGTTCGGCACTTGACTTTTCTTCAACTCTACTTGTCTCTTCCCCCTTTTTGGCTTCATCACTTGCCTTAAGAGTGAATAGACTAGTAAATCGAGTCATTTCTTCTTTTATAGCTTCCTTCACAGCTTCTGAAGCTAGTTCTATCTGCCTTTGATGTGTCTTGTCTTGACTCATCTTGTTTAGTTTAGTAGCAACTAACTCTAGCTTTTGAGTAGACAGATCTAACTCCCTCTTGAAATGAGTAGCTGTCATCCTCAGCAATCTGTTTTCCTCAAACATATCTTTTAAAAGCTTCTTGGCTTGCACCAACTGATCTTGTGCTTCACGCCTTTGCTCATCCGCTATCTCAATCTTAACACGGTAAAGACGTTCCATCTTGCCAGATTCTTCAGCCAACGATCTAGCAAACGAGATAGACCTTTTCTCAGAAAAATCAACTTGCTTCTGTACGAAACTTTCAACTTCTGCATATAACTCTGCTCGGAAAGTTGAGTCCATTTTGTTGACCTCACCTACAATCAATTCTCTTGAGGAGTCAACAAGTGATTGGTTCTGTTCAACTAACATGTCCTTGACCTTAGAATTCAAGAACTCTTCAATAGCAGAATGAACAACATCTTTCAAGTCCGTCTTTAGCTCTACAAGATAACTGTCAGGAAAAACTTGAGTAGACAACTGAGCTTCAGGAGCAACTCCTTCTTGAACTTTCTCAACAAGTTCATCTTCTTTAAACATCACAGCATCCATAAACTCATCATCTTCTACTCCAAATTCGAAAGGATCATCAACAGAGTTCTCAGACTCATCCTCTGACTGATCTGAAGTTTGAATACCAGCTTCAACAGTTTCAACTCTCAACTCTTCTTCCGGTAGATCAGTCTGAATGCCACTATCAAACACATGTTGAGAAGACAGAATGTCATCTGAAATGTTCAGCATCTTCTTCACAAGAGCTGTTAGAGCATGATCTGGAAACAATTCTGAGTGGTCTTGAACTCCACTATTCTCCTTCTGTTCCATCTCCCAATCTTGAAAATTGGAGATTCCACCCATTCCTATGATGACTTCAAACAAATCTTCTGTCGGGGATGTCTTCAATGCATACCATGTGCATATCCTTAGAAGTTTCTCATAGGCTTCTGAAGATGTGTCGATCTCTACTGAGGGTAGCATCTTCCTTAGATTGTGTGACATCTTCAAACGCAATCTCTTCTCCCTTAAGCACATCGTATAATAGACCAGGGAATCAAATCTAACATCAGACGGGGTCTGAGCAGGTGGGGTCCCTGTCTCAGTTGTCGCAGTAGCAACTGGTATCTTGTCTGAAGTAGATGGGTTGGGGGGTTCAACATTTCCTGTTGTGGTAGAGGGAATATGGATGGTGGTTTCTTGGGGCTTTGATGTGGCTTGGTTTGGTTCGACAGTTGTAGAAGTATCAACTGTATCGAATATAGTAGTGTGTGGGGTTATGTTGGCTCGAAGTGGTTGCACTGCCAACACTGATGAGGTTTTGGGTACAGGTTTGGCACGAGATCGAAGTGATCTGGCCTTGGTTTTGACGGGGAGAGAGAGAGAGGAATTGACAAAGTTCGAGAAGAAGTACCAACCTTTTCTTCAGTCGACTTGTCTGGTGAAGGACTCGACTCGACTCTCACCAGTCGATACACTTGCAATTCTTCCTCTTCCGTCTCAGGCTCCTTGTCCGAGTGAGTTTCTTCAGAATCTTCTCCAGCCTCAATCATCGCCTCCTCTTCCACATACTGAACTAGTCTACCACTAGTTCCAGCGTTAGCTTCCTCATAATTTTTGCTCTCCGACTCGTCTTCCTCAGAACTAGACGAGGCGGCTTCAATCATGGCATCATCAGGATTGATATGAACTTGTCTGGGAGCAGCAGCTCTTCTAGCAGCTTGCTTTGCTAGCGCCTCCTTCTTCAGATAATGCTTGAGAGGATGAAATGGCTTGCCCTTACTCCAACTAGTCTTGTTGGGCAACAAGAGGGGTAGGATGATACTTAGCTTATTTCCGAAGCTTACATTCGCAGACACAACCCAGTTGACTGTACTGGTGTCAACTTGAACATACTTCTTGTAGTACATCAATCTATCCAAGAAGAATTTAGACCAATTTCCTTCAGTGATTCCATCATGAATCACGGCCATTATCCTTGCTTTCTGAAGCGTCACAGAGTCAAAACTCCCAGTGACTCCTAGCAACATCTTTGATGCGATATCAAGAAGAGTCTTGTATTTGTCAAGTAGCTCCTTCTTCTTGACAGCAGGAATTTTACCATCACGATTCAACCTTAATTGCTTTCCACAGAAAATACTCAGGTATCTCAACTCTCTACCTTCAGCATATCTCTCGATATCTATCGATCCGGACGGTAATTTCAATGATTCAGTCAAGAATTCACGAGTAATCTCTACTCTCCTTCTCCCAACAAAGGCTTCAATCGAGTCGCCTTGTCGAGTGGCAGTGGCATAAAATTCTAACACTTCCTCTTCCAGCACAACTTCAGGAAATGCCTCCAAATAAGGTCTTAAACCGCATCTGAAGCATTTTATCAGAATTTCTTTGTTATCATCAGTGTGATTTCCTTTGAAGAACACTGATCCCTCCACATGCACTCTTCCTTCGGTGATGTATTTTCCGAGATCGAACCTTGCTTGCATGTTAGTACGAGCATCAAATATCGAAACAATCGACATAATAGATCGGTTATGAAATTCAAGAGATTTCGAAAATGCTTGAGTGCTTGGAAGTTATGAGAATCAAGAGATAAGAACTTGTGAGCAGTTATGAACGAGTAGTATGGGTTTTGTTAAACCTTGAATGTTGAAATCAATGGTTGAGATTAAAAGGATTTGATCCAATGGACAGATATGAAAGTCTTTTGAAATTCAGTTTTACGGAATCGAGAATATTACGTGATTTAGTATCGTAAAATTTGAAATCCGCCTCTTCTATTGGTAGGTAAATGGGGTGTACTTATCTGACCTAGCATAGTAGAGTTTTGGCGCGAACTGGTTATATACACCTCATTAAATGGAGTGTATAAATCCATTTCTAGGATTTCAAAATTTTTATTGACAAATTACATTTATATCCTTAATTTGTTTTGTTAAAACACTTAGAGTATTTAAATCATGAAACTACTTATCTTGTCTGTTCGAGTCTATTCAGAACAGACGAGTAGACTAACGTGCACAAGACGAGTTCCCCCTTCGACTGTGCTTGTCTACTTTGAACATCAAACGATTATTTGTACCTGTCTTATCTTGTGCGACAGATAGTCGAGTAGAATAAATAAGATGACTAACAATTTGGCTTAATGGTCAAGGATCAAACAAGATGACTATTAACAAACTTGTATTAACAAATTTGGCTTTAAGAAATCAAAGATTCCCCCTTAAATGTTTATTCCCTTAGTATTACCCTTAGCTTTACCAGCTTCCTCATCGGGTTGTTTGGTCAACTTGTCTGACCTTGTATACCTGTCTGTTGGATGAGTAGATGAGTGCTTCGTTATAGTGATCTTGTCTGTTTCTCCTTTCTTCTTAGGTATATACCTGTCTGGTTAGTCCATTGCTACATACTAGTAGGGTCAAGATCAATTAGTCCTAGACTAATGCATAATTCATGAAATCGAGCCTCAGGTAATGGTTTTGTGAAAATATCAACTCTTTGAAAATCAGTATGAATCTTTTCCATGCGAATATCCTTCTTTTCTACATGATCACGTATGAAATGGTGTTTCACATCAACATGCTTACAACGTGTGTGCAGAACAGGATTTTGTGTAATGGCAATTGCACTATTACTATCACAGAATATAGGAACATTTGATTCACAAATATTATAATCTCTAAGCTGTTGAATAAGCCATAATAACTGACTACAACAACTACCAGCAGCCATGTACTCGGCTTCAGTAGTAGAGGTAGCAACACTTGTCTGCTTTTTCGAAAACCATGAAATGAGTTTTGTGCCTAAGAATTGACAAGAACCAGATGTAGATTTCCTATCTATTCTACAACCACCAAAATCAGAATCAGAGTAGCCACTTAGAGATAGATCATCATTTGAGGGATACCATATATCACGATTGATGGTTCCTTTCAAATATTTCAATATCCTTTTAGTGGTTTCCATATGACTCTCTTTTGGATTAGCTTGAAAACGAGCACATACACCAACAGAGAATGCAATATCAGGTCTACTAGCAGTCAAGTATAGTAATGAACCAATAAGACCACGATAATGTGTTTGATCGGCACACTTACCTTGTTCGTCCGGATCCATCTTGTAAGTAGGTAGCATAGGTACGCCAGTAGACTTGCATGTCTTAATACCATACTTGTCTAGTAGATTTCTAGTATACTTTGCTTGATTTATGAAAATCCCTTCTGGGGTCTGTTTTACTTGAAGACCAAGAAAGTAATTCATTTCACCCATCATAGACATCTCAAATTTACTTTGCATGAGTGTTGAAAAACTTTCACTCAACTTTTTGTTAAGTGACCCAAAAATGATGTCATCTACGTAAATTTGGACGAGTAAAATGTCTTTCCCTTCTTGTCTTCTGAACAAGGTTCTATCTACCTTGCCCTTAGTAAAACCATTTTCCAATAGAAATTAAGAAAGAGTATCGTACCAGGCTCTTGGAGCTTGTTTTAGTCCATATAAGGCCTTCTTTAATCTGTATACCTGGTTACCTTTGACTTCGAAACCTGGAGGTTGTTCAACATACACTTCTTCCGCAAGAATACCGTTAAGAAATGCACTTTTAACATCCATTTGATATACAGTAAACTTCATGTAAGCAGCATATGCAAGAAACAATATAATGGCTTCTAGTCTAGCAACAGGAGCATATGTTTCATCATAGTCTATGCCTTCAGCTTGTGAATAGCCTTGGGCTACTAGTCTAGCCTTATTTCTAACGACTACATCATTCTCGTCTTTCTTGTTCTTGAAAATCCATCGAGTGCCAACTACATTATGATGGTTAGGTCTATCGACAAGTTCCCAGACGTCATTTCGAACAAACTGGTTCAACTCGTCTTGCATAGCAATGATCCAATTACTATCAGCCAATGCCTCATTAATGGTCTTAGGCTCGATAGATGAAAGAAAACAACACCAGCAAAACAAAGATGGACTAGGTTGTTCTTGTGACTCAAAGAGTTGTCGTCTAGTCTTCACACCAACAGTAGAGTCACCAATGATATTTTCAGTATCATGAGCAGATTTCCATGTTTTTCTAGTCTTAGTAAGCATATTATCATCATCCAGATCAGTTATAGCATCATGCATTTCAATATCATTTACATCAGAAGATTTAATAGGAGTAGACGAGTCGACTAGTTCAGGCATGTCAATTGGTCTAGTGGATTTACCTTGAGCACTTACCTTCTCCTTATCATCTGACTCGAGAGCTTTCATGAACGGGTTATAGGCTTGCACAGATTCATAAACTTCTGATTCTTGGTTAGTTTGGATCGATAAATCAGTTACCTTCTTACTGATCTGGTCGGCAGACGAGTCTTGTAGAGATTCATCGAAAACTACATGTGGTGTTTCTTCCACACATAGGGTAGAGTAGTTGAATACTCTGAATGCTTTGCTAGTCGAGGAGTATCCTAAGAATATCCCCTCATCTGCTTTAGCATCGAATGCATTCAACTTGCTTTTCCCATTGTTATGGATAAAACACTTACAACCAAATATATGAAAATATGAAACTCTAGGTTTTCTACCTTTCCATACCTCATAGGGCGTCTTACCTAGTGCTTTATTGATAGCACTCCTGTTTTGGGAATGGCATGCAGTATTGATAGCTTCTGCCCAAAACTTCTGAGGAGTATTATACTCTGTCAGCATGGTCCTGCAGGCCTCCTTAAGAGTTCTGTTCCTTCGCTCTGCTACTCCATTTTGTTGTGGTGTCCTTGCTGCACTAGTAAGGTGCTGGATGCCACGCTTAGAACAAAATTCTTTAATATAGCAGTTAATGAATTCAGTACCCTTGTCACTACGGATCTTGACAATGGACTGATTCTTCTCAACTTGAATCTTCTTCAACAGATCAGGTAGGAGTGTTTGTGTATCACTCTTCTTGTGTAAGAAGACTACCCAAGTGAACTTAGAATAGTCGTCTACCACAACAAGTGTGTACCTTCTACCGTTCAAAGTTGGAGGAGTTATTGGGCCATGTAGGTCCATATGTAGAAGTTCAAGAACTCTACTTGTTGAGAGGGATGGGATTGATTTAAAGGAACCTTTTACCTGTTTACCTTTCTGACAGGCATCGCATACATGAGATTTGAAATAGATTTCGTTGGGTATACCTTCAACAAGGTAATCTCTTGCAATCTTATTAATCACCTTAAAGTTCATGTGGCAAAGGCGTCTATGCCAAAGCCAACTGACCTCTTTGGGTGTCTTAGTAAGGAGACAAGTGTCCCGTGGACAGCTATTCCAATTCACAATGTACACACTGCTTTGTCTTATGCCGACGAGTAGTACGGTATGAGTCCTCTTGTCTATGATTTCGCACTTTTGACTTTTGAACTGTACTTTGTAACCTCGATCACAAAACTGTGAAACAGATAATAGATTATATTTCAAACCTTCTACGTATGATACATCTTGTATCTCTACGTCGCCATTTCGGATATAGCCAAAGCCTTTTGTGATGGCTGTAGAGCTATCACCGAATATAACCTTTGGTCCTTCTTGCTCATGGTAGCTTGAGAGAAGTGCCTTGGTACCAGTCATGTGGTGCGAACAGCCACTGTCAATGTACCAAGTTTCTCCTGTTGAGCCACCCTTCTTGTATAGATCGAGTCGACCCTACATTAGATGATATTTCATAATTTAGGTACCCTCCTTGTTTATTGGGGTCCTGGGGGGTTAGTCGAGTTCAATGGAATCCAAATATACATTGGAGTCCTGAACAAGTTTGATCTTCTAAGCTTTCGACCATATTTGTTGCAAAATAAGACCTTGTTGTCCTTATCTGGTCTATCAGTCGAGTTCGGGTCTACTCTTTGGAGATAGCCTTTCGACTTAATCTCTACTTGAGCAGGCACTTGTCTATGATAGTCAGAGTAGGGTTTATATGCATTAGGTCCATATGGTTTATAAATATGTTTAGGTCTTTCTTCTCCTTCGATATCATACGATTCAGGCGGAGGATATAAGATGGGTTGAGTACGATATTTTGGAGTTACTTTCCTAGGCCTAGACGAGTAGAGCTGAGACTGCCTTATGAAATGAGGTCTAGGCTCTTTCCATCTAGTTTGTACTTGTCTAGTATTAGTCTCCTCAGGATACCAGTCCTCGTATCTGACCTGATTTGGTCGTCCACGACTTCTAGTCCTTTGTTGACTTGTCTTAAACGGAACAACCTTGTTGTTAACTTTCTTTTTACCTCCCTTGGTAATTGGAATGTTAACTTGAGTTTGTTTGGGTATAGTGCCTTCGGATGGAGTTCCAATATCGTATATCATTGGTCCTTTTCCTTTATCATTAGTCAAAGAGCTTGAGATGAAAATAGTAGGGTTCTTAGGAACTTGAGTATACGAGCTTGATGTCTCAGCACCTATGCCCGTCTTGTCAGCAGGAGCCCTATACCTATCTAACAGTTCAAGGTTAACCTTAGAAGAGTTAACCAGGTCAGTAAGTTTAAGGTCTAGAGTGACAACCTCAGTTTCTAAGAACTTATTACGTTCTTCAAGCTTTTTGCACTTGCTTTTTAAAACATTGAATTCATGTTTCTCAGTAGCATGAGTCTTAAGTAGGTCTTGATACAACTTCTCAGTTAATGCACACATGTCTTTGAGTTGACTCAACTCTTCTTGCAAGCGTTCATTTAGGACTGTTATATTAGGATCTACTTTAGACTGAGCTTCCTTAAGATCAATGATTTCTTGTTTTAAAATGATGTTTTCGTCACTGACTTCAATGAATGCCTGGGTAGCAAGTAGGAGGTCGTCTTCAACTGCACTAGAAGAGTGCTGAAGGCTACTCCCTACTTTGCTACTTGCAGTATCACTTTCATCAGAGTCTGATTCATTACATGATTAAAATGAAGTTGCAGATGATACCTCTTGTTCAATTTTAGCCATGCAGCAGAGTCCATCATCTACTATGAATGCTTCATCGTGATCTGGATCAGACGGGTAGCTAGATGAGGATGATGGCAACTCGTCTGAGTCAGAATCAGAGTCGTCATTGGCCATCATTGCCTTCTTCCCACGGGTGTATCTTCTTTCCCTTTGTGCTTTGCGTTCTTCTCGATCATCAGTACTCAGGTCTGGACATTCATATATGTAGTGACCTGGTTTCTCACAGTTATAGCACAAGAGATCATTAGTAGCCTTTTTAATAGGAGAGTTATTCCTTCGTTTATCACGTCTATCAGAACGAGTAATCTTCCTACCATCAGACTCTCTATCTTGTCTGTTACCTTTCGAGACTTCGTCTCTCCTTTCGGACGAGTTTCGATCTCGTCTGGTCTCAGACGAGTTCTTAGAAGCAGACCCTCTATGATCTCTATAAAATTTCTTATATCTTCCAAAACGTTTATTCAGCCTATCAAACTTTCTAACCATGAGGCTTACCTGATCCTTCAGACTAAGATCAGTATTTAACTCGTCTTTCACAGAAGCAGACCTAGTCTTAGACTTCGACCTGTCTACCTTAGACGAACTAGCCTTAAAAGCAACGTTCTTAGATACAGCATGTTCTCTGTCACTACTTGCGATAGGTTCATCTTCGTCTAAATCAAACTCATGGGCCTTTAGAGTTTGAAACATGGTCTCTGCTGTCCACACGTCTATATCTTGGGTATTCTTAACAAACATTTTTACCATTTTTCATCGACTATCAAGGCTTTTTAGAATCCTAAGATTGATTTCACGCGGAGTATAAGATTGACCAAGGACTTCCAAGTCATTCATGATTTTGGTAAAACGAGTATCCAACTGGTCTATTGTTTCACCAGTTTTCATATGAAATGATTCAAATCTTTGGACTGCTGTAGAAAGCTTGCTTTCTTTGATTAGGGATGTTCCTTCACAAATGATAGCTAAGCGATCCCACATTTCTTTGGCAGTTTTACATTTTAACACTTTTCCCAGATACTCGTTGGGAAGAGTGTGTAAGATGTAATTCTTGGCCAAGCTATCCAAATTATTCTGTCTCATTTCTTCTGAGGTTAGTTCTGACCTTGGTTTCTTGACGAGAGTACCCACGGGTTGGTCTTTGTCGAGGGCAGCAGTATTGGGGATCATGGTCACTATCGGACCTTCACTGATGACGAAGATCATTAAGTTGTGAGTGGAACTGAAGATGGCTTCCATCCTTAGCTTCCAATAGTCATAATCTTGAACCTGGAACTTAGGTAACTTGTTAGCACTAATTTCGAGTGACATGATTCAAGAAGATACGTATGACACAGTATAGTATCAAGAAACAGATATTTTCAAGTATAGTGATAAAGAACACGTAAGAGCACGTATAATCACAGACCAAGATTTCACTCAAGTCTTGAATGGGTTATCAAGAAACAGCAGTTCGTAAACTACTGCTCTGATACCACTTGTTGGTCCCAAGTTGAGTTAATAATATTGAGTAAGCTAGTGAAAATGTCTAGAGGGGAGGGGTGAATAGACTTTTCAAAAATCTTTCAATATATCAGAATACTTAATGCAGAATTAATCAAAGTAACAATGAGCCCAATCAAATTTATACTCAACTTATATTCGAAATTCGAACTATTGTTATGAACCTTCTACTTGTCTTGTTTAGATAGGCAATTAATCAATTAAGCAGTTAATCAATCAAACACACACAAAACAGTAAAGTAAATCAACACACAACGATTTTATAGTGGTTCGACAACTTGTCTACATCCACTCTCACAACTCCAGTCGTGAAATTCTTATTACTCTTCCAATCGAGTATTCTTGTGATTTTAAGTCCCAAGATATAAGACTTAGATCTTCTCGGATTCATATCCCAACACACAGAGTTGAAGAAATCAAGAAATCTGAGAAGAGCCACAGATCTGAAGAGAAGAATCAATGGTTATAATCAAGAGAAGTTTTACTTTTCATTTTACAGTTTGTGTTTTGTAAACAAGTGTGCTAGTTACTTGTAGAATTCCTAGTCGATCGAAGATACACTTGGAAGTGTAATCGATAAGATCACAGTCTTAGTCTTGGGACTTTAAGCCACAAGAAACTCAAGAAGGAGTTAATAAAACTTCACAACTGGAGTTGTGAGAGTGGATGTAGACATTTGTCGAACCACTATAAATCTTGTGTTCTTTACTTTCTGTTTGATATTTGTTTAACCAAGAACAGTAAGGACGTGTTTTGAAACTCTACAAACTGCTTTCAGAATCACTTTTTTTCAAAAGCTTGTGAGAGGGAGCTTTAAAAATAAGTGATTCTAGAAGCAGTTTGTAGAGTTTCAAAACATGCCCTAAAGTTGTCTAAGTAAAAGATCTAAATAAAAGTTGATTATAAAACTAAGCTGAAAAGTACTGATCTGACTCAGTAAGAACAGTATTGTTCATAACACATTTCCGCATTAAAACTCTGATATTTTGAAAGATTTTTAAAAGTCTATTCACCTCTCCCCTCTACACTTTTACTAGCTTAATCAATCTTAACTTAACTTGGGACCAACATATAATTTTATATTTTTTTTATTAATGAAATTATTTTATAATGACCTTTATAATGATCTTATTAAAAATATTTTCTTAATTTTAAGAATTAAAATTATAATTTTATTAATGCATATGTTATTAATATATTAAAAAATATTATAATATATAAAAATATAAATACAATAAATTCAAATATATAAAAATGTATATGTTATAAACTAGTGTAAGACCCTCGTTTTACGCGGGGTTGAAATAAACTTATAATTTATTAATTAAATAAATAATTTTTTAAACATCCATAAAATTTTAAATTTCTTTATTCTATTAAAAGATAAAAAAATTATTTATTCTCTTAAAAGATAAAAGATAAACTTATAATATAATATAATTTTAATTTATTATTTACCATACAAAAGTTTATGATGTTAATTATAAAGTTAGAATGGAAATCGATGTAATTAATTTTTTTTTATGATGGTTATTGTATATAACATTTAAAAAAAAATCATTTTAATTATTTTGTCGTATAATCAGTCATCAATCCACATGATTCTATCAAAATCGAATGTTATTACACCACACCATATCAACCAACCATAATTATCCAGTCTTAACTATAGGCAAAAGTTTTTACCTAAAAGATATAATCAATTTTACATTAAG
Source organism: Galeopsis tetrahit (assembly GCA_963675135.1). Lineage (NCBI taxonomy): Eukaryota > Viridiplantae > Streptophyta > Magnoliopsida > Lamiales > Lamiaceae > Galeopsis > Galeopsis tetrahit. The sequence continues at coordinate 41,048,940 of OY776126.1, read as the reverse complement.
GCGCTCCCTATTATATTCCAAGAGAAATATGAAATATTTGGAAAATTCAAAAAATATATTTTCTCCGTCCCATGATTATGCACATTTTTTTTTATTGGAACATCTCAAAGTTATACTTGTACACTCCCAATATATAAATGTAATTTATATAATGACTCATTCAAATTATCATATATTCAAATATTAATATTAGTAAGTATAAAATATTTGCATAAATCATTTGTTGATTTCCCTTTAATTTTAAAATTATTTCCAAAAAAAAAAAAATAAAGGAAAATTTAGGATTACTTCTGTATAATTTTCTTCTAATTAATGCATTTTCTTATGATCGAACATTGAGAAAATTATGACATGATTTAATTAATTTATGTGGTTAGTTTTATTGTAAAATTTGATTAATTTAAATATATGTCAACTCAATAATCAATATCTCATTTGACTTATAGGTGATACATTAAATGGATTTTTTAATTTTATTCCTTAATTATATTACTATAATTTAAATAATTGTGAATTTAAGATATTAAATAAAAATTTAATTGTGAATAAAATATTAGAACTTCAAAAGTTCGAGATTCATCTCCATCCATGTAATATATTAAAATTAAATTTATTTAGATATTATTAAGATAGATTTATTTAAATATTATTAAGATAGATTTGGTTGGATAGATTTGGTTGGAATTAGAATGGAATGACCGATAGATTAAATAGGAAAAAAAATTAAATTTTATTGTTGGAGTAATTTTAGGAATAAGATTAAAATTAAATATGTGCATCAGTTATTAAAAATATGACATGATACTTATTTTAATTGTGACACTAAGGGTATGATTGGTACATGATAATAGTCTTGGAATGAAATGACCAATAGATTAAATAGAAAAAAAAAATTAAATTTTATTGTTTGAGTAATTTTAGGAATAAGATTAAAATTAAATTTTTTTTTAGATATTATTAAGATAGATTTGGTTGGAATTATAAAATATTATTGTTTGTTGGGGTAATTTTAGAAAAAAAAAATCAAATCTTATTGTTGGAGTAATTTTAAGATTAAAATTAATTTTATTGTTGGAGTAATTTTAGGAATAAGATTAAAATTAAATTTATTTAGATATTATTAAGATAAATTTATTTAGATATTATTAAGATAGATTTGGTTGGAATTATAAAATATGGTAAAGTCTAGTATGCACTCGAGTGCATGTTGTGCACTCTAGTACATGTACTCTAATACATGTTGTGCACCCTAGTGCATGTGCACTTTTTAGTTACTGATTTACCCTTTTTGGTAAATGGTGTTGCACTTTTTAATTATTACTAAAAATATTATTATACAGTTTAATAATTGAAAAGTGCAACACCATTTACTAAAAAGTGTAAGTCAGTAAACTGTAAAATTAAATTTATTTAGATATTATTAAGATAGATTTATTTAGATATTATTAAGATAGATTTGGTTGGAATTATAAAATATGGTAAAGTCTAGTATGCACTCGAGTGCATGTTGTGCACTCTAGTACATGTACTCTAGTACATGTTGTGCACCCTAGTGCATGTGCACTTTTTAGTTACTGATTTACCCTTTTTGGTAAATGGTGTTGCACTTTTTAATTATTACTAAAAATATTATTATACAGTTTAATAATTGAAAAGTGCAACACCATTTACTAAAAAGTGTAAGTCAGTAAACTGAAAAGTACAACATGAATTAGGGTGCACAACATGCACTTGAGAACAACCCATAAAATATTATTGTTTGTTGGGGTATTTTTAGGGAAAAAAAATCAAATCTTATTGTTGGAGTAATTTTAAGATTAAAATTAATTTTATTATTGGAGTAATTTTAGGAATAAGATTAAAATTAAATTTATTTAGATATTATTAAGATAGATTTATTTATATATTATTAAGATAGATTTGGTTGGAATTATAAAATATTATTGTTTGTTGGAGTAATTTTAGAGAAAAAAAATCAAATATTATTGTTGGAGTAATTTTAAGATTAAAATTAAATTTATTTAGATATTATTAATGTTTAAAATTTCGGGAAAAGCCAATAGCAATACCCAAACATCAGGAAAAATAATTCAAATCTTGATAATTCAAATGTAATGTAATGTTTAAAATCCACTAATATGAATTAATAAGGCGAATCTGTGATTAATAACCAATAGACCAATGAAATAATAGATATTGAGATTATGGTTGGAATTATAAAATATTATTGTCTTTCTCTTGAGTAGACGAACATAAATTACAAAAATCTTCAACCTTGATCATATTATTGAGTAGATCATACAAAAATCTTCAATCTTGAGTAGATGAACATAAATTACAAAAATCTTCAAAGGAACAATCTCACAATCTTTAACATAAATTACAAAAATCTTCAAAGGGACAATCTCACAATCTTTAATCTTGATCATACAAAAATCTTCAATCTTGAGTAGACGAACATAAATTACAAAAATCTTCAATCTTGATCATATTATTGAGTAGACTATTTCTTCACAATCTTCAAAGGGACAATCTCACAATCTTTAAACGATGATATCATATCATTGAGTAGACGAATTGTTTATCATTGAGTAGACGAATTGTTGGTCTTGAGTAGACGAACATAAATTACAAAAATCTTCAATCTTGATCATATTATTGAGTAGATCATACAAAAATCTTCAATCTTGAGTAGACGAACATAAATTACAAAAATCTTCAATCTTGATCATATTATTGAGTAGACTATTTCTTTACAAAAATCTTCAATCTTGAGTAGACGAACATAAATTATAAAAAACTTCAATCTTGATCATATTATTGAGTAGACTATTTCTTCACAATCTTCAAAGGAACAATCTCACAATCTTTAATCTTGATCATACAAAAATCTTCAATCTTGGGTAGACAAACATAAATTACAAAAATCTTCAATCTTGATCATATTATTGAGTAGATTATTTCTTCACAATCTTTCAAAGGGACAATCTCACAATCTATAAACCATGATATCATATCATTGAGTAGACGAATTGTTGGATCTTTGATAAATTGATGAGATAAAAAAATAAAATTGAGAATGAATGAGAAATTGGGGATTTTGAGAAGAGATGAGGAATGTATATAGGAAATAAGATTAAGAATGTACGGTTAAGATTAAGTTTATATCATATCATTGAGTAGACGAATTGTTGGATCTTCGATAAATTGATGAGATAAAAAAATAAAATTGAGAATGAATGAGAAATTGGGGATTTTGAGAAGAGACGAGGGATTTATATAGGAAATAAGATTAAGAATGTAGGGTCAAGATTAAATTTTAAAATGAATGGATGAGATTAAAAGAAAAGTGTAGAATGAATGAGAATTTAGGGATTTTGAAATAGAGTGATTTGAGAAGAGATTGAGATAAACCAATGAATTAGCCACACGTACTAAAAAAATGTTTGCAAATATATATTATAAAAATATGTTAGAATAAAAAAAGGTTTTTTAACATAAAAAAATATAAAAAATAATATAATATTTAAAACTATTATTTTAATAAATTCACCCCGGGTATAGAGCTAGTTATAGATATAAAAAAAAAAAAATTGATATGCAGTCAAGTTTATGTATGCATATATAAGTAACAACTACTCTTCTGGATATCCTATAAAATTGGAACATTATATAGAAAGATTAGCATGGGCGTTCCTAATGTAAAATTAATTAGACCATCGATTAGACCTAAAAATATTTCAATTTTTTAGGGACTCATTTTAAAATATAATTTATATATATATATATATATTATAATATATATAATATAACTATATAAGACGTATAAACAGAAGTTAGACGGTCTTTGTAATTAATTAGACGGGTCATATTGATGTAATTGCTTGAAACACCATTGTCATATTATTTTAAGTATTTAATAAAAGTATATCAAAAGTGTGCTCACTTCTTTTTTTTTAGGTCCACAAAAAATACGTTATTCTATTTAAATAGTTCACTTTTGAATATTTTTTTTTACTTTAATAACAAGATTGAGTATCGACCAAATATATTCTTTACTCGTTATCCCAAATATATTCTTTGTAAATAAAATATGATTTTTTTAAAAACATGTATAGAAAAAAATGAGCACACTTTTGGTGGACAGATGAAGTATATTGTTAGTCCTTTAAAAATTATTTTACATTATGTTTCATGAGTTCGTATAAAATTAAATCAAAGTCTAATGTGCACTCAAGTACACCGTGTACTTGAGTTGACCTTGACTGGTCAACGGTCAAACTTTAATTTTTTTTTTATTATTATTTTTAAAAAAATGTATGTTAGTTTTTTAATGAAAAGTGTATGTTACTATATTGAAAAGTGCAACATTGTTTTTAATTAAAAGTGTATGTTATTATAATTGACAAAGGGTGGTGCTAAACATCCAGAATCTAGATATCCAGAAAAGGGCATTTTTGTAATTTTCTGTTTTAAGTTGTGTTAAAATGACAAATATATCCTTAAGTGTAAATGTCATATTTTTCGAATTAAATAATAAAACCTGACTTTATTCTCTCTCTCTCTCTCTCTTTATGCTTTCAAGACAGTAATAATTACACACACCAACACATTTCAATGTTGTATTTAATTACACTCTTTCATCTCTATCTTCCTTCTTCCCTACGAACTCCATCTTCCTCAAAGGAAAAACTTCATTTTTGTGCAGGAAAAAAAAACTTCATTTTCTTCATATCTTCATACCTCAGAATGTTTAGCCAAACGGGAAAAAAGGTTGAAAATTTTTACGTCGTCTCTCAAAGGCGTGCGAGTAGGTATATATGATAGTTGGAGTGATTGTGCTCCACATGTCCTCAGATTCAAAGGATCCTTGTACAGATCTTACCGTAGTGAAGAAGAGGCTATCGATGCATACACATCCTTTTTTCAGTAGAGGTCGTATGGTGATGATTCCTATTTCCAGCAGAGGTCGTATGGAAATGATTCAAATTCGAATCTTTGATTAAATGTGAATGAAGATGAAACGAAGGAGGCTTCAAGTTCTTATCTGCCGACAAGAATCGGAAATGGCCTTATGCAATGTTACCAGCCTTTAGCCATTCTCATTCCTATACTTTTGTTTTTTTGTTTTGTTTCTGGAATCGTAGTTGGTTTTGCGAGTTTATTTTTTTTTTTTTTTTTTTGTGTTCATTCTATAATTGTAAAATGTAATCTGCATTTTCAGCCTTCAAGCTATGCAATGTTATTTTTTAAAAGTGTGTTTATTGTTAGATTAATTTGATGAATTTACTGGAATTAGTTTGAATTTAAAAGAATCGACGATTGTTAGTGAAATTGGGGAAGATTACAACTTAAATTTCATTAATTCTGATAAGTGAATTTGGGGAAGATTACAACAGTCCAAAGTTAAACCCTAAAATCCTACCCTAATCGTCATCATCATCATCACCACCATCTTCACCACTTTCTTCCTTATTTGATTACAAATTTGATAGGATTTAATTTGGTTTTCCTTTCATAAGAATTGGGGATTTTTCAAGTCAAGATGTATATTTTTCAGAAGTGAGAGATTTGTTACTATTAATTTGGTTAATTTATTGGAATTAATTGAAATTTAATATAATCAAATTAATTTTTTATTTGTGTTTACAAGTGAAAGATTTTAATTTGTTTCGATTAATTTGATAAATTTATTGAAATTAATAAACTACAATCAAGATTACATCCCAAAAATTGGTGTTAGTCACTATAACGATGTTGTTAATTTTGTTGTTTATCTTACAAAATATAATAAAGTAAACTAATTAATAGCAAAAAACCATTTCATTACTATTCGATTGAAAAATTGGGGGAAATTACATCCCAAAATTTAAATTTAAAAGACAAAAAAAAAAAAATCCTTAAATACCTAATTAATAGTAAACCTTAAGTAGATAAACTTAACCATCATTCTAATCACCGCCACCCTGAACGGTGTCTTCCATATCGCCATCATCGTCGTCGCCGTCGACGCCACCGACACCGCCACCACCACCGCCACCGCCACCGATGCTTGCAGAATTTTCTTGATCTCGAACGGTTGAATCAGAGAGCACAATGACTGGAATTTCCTTGACCTTATGAGCTTCAACAAAGAACTCATCAATCTTATGTAAGGGATCCTCGTCCAGGATCACATTGCTCAATGATTATGGTGTGTAGTGAACCAACAATCTTTTCATTAAAAGCTTCACTTCCTCTTTGAGTTCTTCGTTTTGCCTCTTTGTATATTCGTACATTGACAAAAGACCTTTTAGGGAGGAAGGCACAAACTCGTGAAATTTGCCTGACTTTGAAGGTGTTCTTGCCATTTGAGAAATTTAGGGTTTAGGATTGAGGATGGATGTAGGGATGAATGAAAACACATATGGCTTAGTGTATTTATATTGTCAATCCAACAGATCTTTTGCAACCTTTGGCATCCCCCAAATCATCATCATGATGCACAATTTTTAGACGCAATATACCCCCATTCGACCATGTATTCACGCGTTCCAAAAAATGATCAATGCCTACATACATAATTTATTCATTAATTAAAAAAATAAAATTAAACCTAAAGTCGTATTCACTTAATTGATTAATTAATTTTGAACAAAATTAATTAAGATGAAAATAGATGAAATTAATTAGATTATTACTAAATGAGAATGTAATTACAGATTTAAGAAATATTTAATCTATCTTGAACTTAAATTAGATTGACATGTGCAAATTTTTCAATTTAAACCAAAAGTCGTATTTACTTAAAATTTAACCTAAAATCGTATTTACTTAAAAACCGACGTATCAATTATTTCCATAATATTCGATTCGAATGACTTTTATAATTTTTTTGTAATTATGGACTTAAAGACTTTGTCAATTATTATAATTTACCTTATAAAAATTTCTTATTTATAGGCTAAATTGAACATTTATATTGTTATTGTTCGACGCAAATATATATATATATATATATATCCATGTTTATATTACTTAGTGATATAAAATTAAAAGTGCAAATTAAAATACAAAATCACATTTAACGGTTGATATTCACTTAATTAACAAAATGGGGAAAAATTTCAACCGATCAAGGGCTATATGCCCATACAACATAAAACATAATTAAAATACTTAAGAGTCCATCATACTAAAACATAAAACAAAAACATACATAAACATAAACATGAACAAAAAAAAAAAAAAAACAGCCATTCCACCGCTCCACGCCTCCACCTTCAAAACTCAAAGCAAATCTTGTGATGTGCATCATATGCAGCAACCGCTTCATCCAGATCAGCGTTCGCCTCCGCACGTAGGACCTCATCCTCTATCACCATGACCCTACGCTCCATAGCCTGGCAAGCGTCGAGTAAACTTTGAAGCCTGTCCCAACGCTGCCTTAGAAAATGCCTCTCGGCCTGGTGCCTCAACCGCAACTGATGCACTTCACGTCGGTTGTTTTGGACGATTTCCATTAGGCCAGTGAAGTAGTCCTAGAAATACAAAACAATAGAAATCAATTAAACAACAAAATAATTAAACAATAGAAACAATGAAGAAAATTATGAAAAATAAACCCTACCACCCCCTTAGACATTGATTTTGGATGATGAATGTTTGAGAGGATGAGAGATGAGAGACGAAATCGAAGTGAATGTGTGTTTTTACGTTGTGAGTGACCCAATTTATATGAAGTTGAAATGAAAGGGTGCATTGTACGTGAAAGGGTGCGTTGGTCGGATATGAAAGGTTAATTTAATTTAATTTAACTTAATCTAAATAAAGATAATATTAATTTAAGTTAAGTAAATATAATATTATTTGAATGAAGATAATGTTAATTTAATTTAACTTAATTTAACTTTAGTAAATATAATATTATTAGAATGAAGATAATATTAATTTAATTTAAATCAAATCAAATACTTAAGACTCTATAATTTGTGAGGGTAAAGTGTTTAAAGTTTAGAGAGTTTGAGATTTAGGGTTCAGGATTCGATTACTCGTTTATATTTTCAGTGTTGATAACATTAAAATCAAATACTTAGGACTCAATAAACATATTTTAATTATAATGTTAGTGTTAAGGTAAAGTGTTTAGGGTCCGATTACTCGTTTCAATGTATTGACTACATTAAAATCAAATACAAAGGACTCAATAAACGTATTTTAATTACAATGTTAGTGTTAGGGTTTAGGGTCCGATTACTCGTTTCAATGTATTGACTACAGTAAAATCAAATAAAAAGAACTCAATAAATGTATTTTAATTATAATGTTAGTGTTAAGGTTTAGGGTTTAGGGTTTAGGGTTTGTGGTTTAGAGTTTAGGGTTCGATTACTCGTTTAAATGTGTTGTCTACATTAGAATCAAATACTTATCACTCAATAAATTAACTTATTTATTTTAATTATAATGTTAGAGGTAAGGTTTATGGTTTAGAGTCCGATTACTCGTTTCAATGTGTTTAGGGTTTAGGTTCCGATTACCCCTTTTTATGGTGTAAGGTCCGATTACTCGTTAGTGGTAAGTTTTTATGGTTTAAGGTCCGATTACTCGTTAGTGGTAAGTTTTATGGTTTTAGGTCCGATTACTCGTTTAAATGTGTTGTCTCCCTAATTTATTTCTTTTAAGTGTAGATTAATTAAATTAAATGTTGTACAATTACACTTAGGTCTCCCTAATTTTTTTTAAGTGTAGAATTACAATTACACTTAGGTCTCCCTAATTTATTTCTTTTAAGTGTAGATTAATTAAATTAAATGTTGTACAATTACACTTAGGTCTCCCTAATTTTTTTTAAGTGTAGAATTACAATTACACTTAGGTCTCCCTAATTTATTTCTTTTAAGTGTAGATTATATTAATTAAATTAAATGTTGTACAATTACACTTAGGTCTCCCTAATTTTTTTTTAAATCTAGAATTACAATTACACTTAGTTCTCCCTAATTTTTTTTAAGTGTAGAATTACAATTACACTTAGGTCTCCCAAATTTATTTCTTTTAAGTGTAGATTAATTAAATCAAATGTTGTACAATTACACTTAGGTCTCCCTAATTTTTTTTAAAGTGTAGAATTACAGATTGTTAGGATTAAATTAAGTTAGATTAATGTCAATTAAGCTAGGATTACGGATTGTTAGGATTAAATTAAGTTAGATTAAGGCCAACCGACTCATTCACGTCTTTAAACCCTCCATATCCCACTTAATTCAAGCTGGAGTCATTCAAATAAACTCCATTTACGCAAGTTGTATTCACTGCACCGTTTAAAATGAACGATCAAGATTAATGTGAACAAATTTAATTAACGGTTGAGATGAATTTGGAGAGGATCAAGGAAGATCGGTGAATATTAGGGTAGATCAAGCGATGTCTTTCGATTGATAGGCCTAAACCATATACATAAATGGAGAGTTGACAATTTAAATCGTAATTAAAGGAAGGGTTAAAGGAATCGGACATTAAAACTAATTAAAATCTTAATTTAAATCGTAATTTAAATCTTAAATTAGGTAAATTAATTAAAACTAAGTAATTTTTTTTTTTTGAATTACATTAAATACCCATCCCTTTTCCCCTCCACATGACTCGAACCCAGGATCTAAAGCCTAGGTAGTGGTGCTCTAACCACTTGAGCTATCCAACTTCGTCTAAAACTAAGTAATTTAATATTTAATTTATGTAAATTAATTTAAATCTTAATTTAGGTAAATAATTTAATATATTTAATTTATGTGTTAATTTAAATTTTAGTTTAAAACTTAATTTAGGTAAATTAATTAAAACTAAGTAATTTAATATTTAATTTAGGTAAACTAATTTAAATCTTAATTTAGGTAAATAATTTAAATCTTAATTTAGGTAAATAATTTAATATATTTAATTTATGTGTTAATTTAAATCGTAATTTAAAACTTAATTTAGGTAAATTAATTAAAACTGAGTAATTTAATATTTAATTTAGGTAAACTTAATTCAGACATGCATACAAACCTTCCGGCTTCCGCCCTAAATTCGATTATATTCACACCCAAACACAACTCTTCACACATACACCCCTTCCGCCCTAAATTAATTCTATCATACACATATGTTCTTGAACAACACTTTTCTCCCTCAAAACATATACTCTCTCTCTCTCTCTCTCTCTCTCTCTCTCTCTCTCTCTCTCTCAATTCAAATCTCAAACATGCCAAAAAAAGATTTGCCTCAAGAAAATTACGATTTACCATCGGAAACAACCCTGAGGAGATCGCCCATGAAATTCGATAGAATCCGCATAGATTTTTTACTGTCAAATGCAAGACAACTGAATGCCACAATCGTTTGATATTTTATTTCGCATATATTTCCATTATTTATTTTTGAAGGTATTCTTAACATTGATTTCGTTTCGCATATTGTAGTACATACCGAAGAATGCTCCTGACCTGTTGGGGTACGAGGGGAGGATGATCATAGTTTGTGCAGGGTACTCGGGGATTGAGTATCAGTGCAGGTACGAATTTCATCGGATTGACGAACGTCCAAGGGGAATTAGTCGATTGACGAGTGGTTGGACCAAGCTCGCGGATACATTGAGAATTAGCCAGGGAGATACTCTTCACTTTGAGCGTGATGTCCAGGTTCCCTTCAAATTCTATGTATCTTTCGTCAAGCATGACAATGCAATTAAGGTGGAGAACGAGGGCTGGATTTAAGGTTTAGGGTTCAATATTTATGTTTAGTATTTTCAATGTTTATGTGAATTTTCAAATTTTAATGTTATGGTATCGGATGTTTGTGTGAATTTTGGTACTGAATTTCAACGTTTTTTTATTTGGATTCAATATATGAATTTTGGCATGACTATTAATCTACTATTAATCTAATTGTAAACTATAACATACTGAATTTAGCATAGGGTGATATGAATCTGGTTAGGGTTTAGCATATATGAATTCATAAGTCATAACGTTACAACCCTTACAACTGTGAATGTAAACATTAAAACCTTAAACTACCTTATGATACATTAAGATCATCATTTAAGTCGAAAAGGAATTCCTCGTTGTTGTCTTCTTGAATTGTTGATCCCCTTCCACGTCCTCTTCTCCTTGTAGCAGGTTCACCCCTTGTAGCGGGTTCACCACGTCCCCTTCCCCTTGTAGCGGGTTCACTCCTTCCACGTCCCCGTCCCCTACCACGTATTTCCGAAGTTGACCTGTAACGATTAATTCTAGGCCTTCCTACTGTTCTTGCAACATGGGGGTTTAGTAGTTGATGTGCTAAAATTTGCACGGATGGATTGGGGATCCTCGAAGTCAAAGATCTGGATTCCCAAACACGTATAAATAGTCCGGGTGCGCTACTGCCTTCAGTATGATCCTCTGGAACCTGCAAAGAACACGCCGGAGGGGGTCCGGCGCGGACACTACGATGCCTAAGTCAGTATAGGGTTTTTTAATATATCACAAGGACTTTGAAGTCCTCGATTTATCAAATCAAATTCTCAAAAGATCTTACAGTGTATAATACGAAATATATTTAGTCTTATCAAAAGTAAAAAGTCCAACCCCAAAATATACCTTGCTTTACCTATTTATAGAAGACTTCCTCTTAAGAGGAAGTTAGAGTTTCCTCTTATCTCGGAGCTACCCCTGAGACTGAGCCCTGCTGAGTTGACCGAGCCCTCAATTCTCTTCCTTCCCTAAAGAATCGGAATCACTCCTTCTTAGTGGACCGAATCATGGGGGCTCTCCTACATTCTCGGCCTACCAAGTCATACCAAGACTGAGTAAGACTGAGTCTTCCTGATACTTCTCTCCAGGAGGAGCTCTCTCCGGAAGGACCTCCAGAGGAGCCTCTATATCCCGAGAGCATTCTTCAATCCAATGTCTCATTCTTTATCTTATCTTCTATACACGTGTCGACTTTTCATTAGACGACATTTTTAGGCCGCATCATCTATTCCCCCCTACTCTCGTGAAAGGAGTATATCTTTTATGAGAGTAGAAAAATTAGAGTGAGTCTAGCACTGAGAGGTTTCTGGAGAGACGTGTATGATTCTCGTTCCAGAGAGGAACTTCAAAAAATGCTCTTCTCCAAAAAATTTCCCGCTCTCAATTATGAAGACGTTTTGACTTCTACGCCCGGGTCCCACGCAGTCGCCTTTTTCTCTCTCCGGCTATCTTCCCAAGGAAAAATCTCGATTTCCCCTTTTATCACTTACTTCACGCAACCTTTTCCTTTTCTTTCTGCAAATCTTGTTTTCTCGAAAGTTCCCTTGTTGTCTCCACTTCTCTTCTCAGGCGTTTTTTCTCCCGAGTCTCACCGTCGCTGGTCGCCCCGACTGACTTCATAGTTCTCCCAATCAAGGTAACCTAGCTATATTCTTTTCTTTTATTAACACTATTTTAGTCAATGTCTTGCCCTTTTTCTTCCCCTAAATCTTCCGGCCAAAACCCTTCTGAGTCCCGTCCGCTTCCGATGGGGAGTCCCGAAAATAGGATTTCCACTTCTTCCGTAGTCGACAATACTCACTTAGCCAGCCTTATTCGAGCCCACGCTTTTCCCCCGGAGTATAGCTTTCGCGCTCCTCGCACAGATGAACGCCCTGATCTCCCCGAACCCCGAACTCTAGCTTTTTTCGAAGCTCAAATTAGGGCAGGTCTTCGATTTCCGGTTCACCCTTATCTGGCCTCCATATCTACCCGCACACAAATTCCTCTTAATCAATTCACCCCAAATGATATCCGTACCATGATAGGATTTTTCATTTTGGTGAAAGGGAACGGCGGTGAGCCTTCTGCTGAACTATTTCTGAGCCAACATTCTTGCAAATTAACCGACGGCTTCTTCTATGCTTGTGGAAGGAGATCTCGTGTTTGCAAGTTCCTAAAAAAACTCCATGAAGAAGAGTCATCCTGGAGGGACTACTATTTTTTCGTTACTAGTCTTACTCATTGGCCATTTCCCCACGAAAATTGGATATTCCATAATCCGGGGATACCTCCTCCTTCTCTGAAGGCTTATTCTGTTTCGAACCACACTGTCATGACTAACCTCAATACCCATATCAGTTTACACGACTACTTTGATGTTATTGGTATCTGCAAAAATCCCTGCATCCTCTCCCACTTTGGCTTATGTTCTCAAGATTTCCCTTTAGAACCTCGAGATGGTAAAAAATCTCTTGTTTTTGTATTTCGTTTCTTGCATGTGGTTATTTTCCTGAGTTCTGAAAATCTCCTTGCTTATTTGCAGCAATGAGTTGGTTAACTCACATCTCGCGGGATGCCCCTGCTCTCGGAATAGTGAAGACCCCTTCGTTGGCTGCTCCGGAAGATCTCCCAAAAGCTCCTCAGTCTCCTGCTCTAGAAAGCTCAATAAAGACTCCGGCTCCAGAGAGTCCTTCCAAGGTTCCTCCTCTTCCCAGCTCTTCGACCCAAGTCCCGGGTTCTGTTGCCAGGAGAACTCGCTCAGCCACCAATGCCTTCTTTTCTGACTATGGCACTTCTAAGAAGAAGAAGGGAAAAACTGCTCGAGCTCTTGCTAAGAAAGAAGTTTCCCCCTCTGCTGCGTATGAACCTCTCCAGCGCCTTATCAGCCTATGTCCTCCTCCTTCCAACATTGAGCTCTCCGATAAGCCCCTTCCTGAAGATCAACTGCTTCGTGGTGCTCATCTTTTTTCAGAGGTATTTTCCATTACCTCCCTGGTTTCTACCTTCTCTACATCTTAACCATTGTTCCTTTTCTTCATGTAGTTCGGCCTTGTCTACACTAAGATATTTGATCAAGGTGTTGAGATGGTTGCTGAGATTGAACTCCTTCGAGCTGAGGCATCCTCTCTTCAGTCGACTCTAAAGGGTATCACCGCGGAAAAGGACAAAGCTCACAAACAAGCTCAAGCTCTGGCTGAGGAGTTGCCTCTTCTACGGGCTCAGGGCAAGCAGGATGCAGCCAGGGTCAAGCATCTGGAAGAGGAGGTGGAAAGGATGGGAGTAGAGATGAGAAGGATGGAGCATGAACTACGAGACATTGGAGTGCAAGCCTGCATCAAATCTCTGTTCACCTCTTCCTTGGGTCAAGAATTCTTGGAGACCCTTCACACTCAGTGGTTGTCCAGCTTTTTAAAGAGTTCGAGCTTCCTATGCGCAGTGGGGCCACATATTCCTCATTTCATCGACCATGGCTTCAGCAATGCCGTGTCCGAACATTCAGCCCCGGGATTCGATGGGACCTACTCTCGCGCTTTTCGTCTGGACCAGTTCGCTACTCCTCCTAAATTCTTAGGGGATCCTAAGGAGAGCCCCGATAGTCCTTGGTGGCTACCTGTAATGGGTCAGGCCATTGCCAAGTTGCAAGCTGCCAAGGTGGGTATGGCTGAGCTAAAGCCTCTGGAGAAGTTGGTCTATCCTTATGCCTCTGCTCCCAAGACTGTAACAGGGTCAGATGGAGGAAAGGGTATTGAGGCTCCTTTAGGAGATGAAGAGGGCCCAGAGGAGGGCGGAGGGTCTAGCAGTCATGCTGTTGAGGAAGAGGGCCCAGAGGAGGCTGCGATCGAGGGAGCTATGGTTGAGGAAGTTGTTGCTGAGGGAGCTGCTGTTGAGGAAGCAGTTTAAATTTCATATTTGCATGGTCATAACAAACAATTTACCTTTCTTTTGTTTTGCTACACTCTTTTAATTTCTGCTCGTAATACTTGATTTCTCATATTTTGTAGGGGACCCCACACTCCTGGATATGTGGGGGCTTTTTGTAGTAGTTGTGTTAGCTTCATATCGCTTACTTGTTGGCATGTTGTCTTTTCCTTTTATGCTCTCGTGGGCAACCTATAAGCCCAGTAAAGAATATGTTGGGGGTGTGCTCTTCCCCCCCCCCCTCTGTTGGTCTTGTAGGTTGCATCATAATCGTTTCTTGGTTTCATAACCTTCAGAGTATTCTCTCAAGAAATATGAGAGGGCTCTCTCCCTTTCAAAGAATCGCCTCTGGTTTCAGATGGCTTGGGGAGGTTTTCTTCGACTAGCGCTCTTTTTGTTTTCTAAGTACTCATCTTGGGTCTCGGTCATGGGGAGATACTTCCCAGTTCTCCTTGGATTTTAAGCCTCTACTCGTCTCTCCCTTTCGTTTAAGAAATTTTGATTCATAAAATCTTTCTTTTCATTCAGTAACCCTTTTGGGTTTTAAGTGTGGTGGGGGCTCTCCAGAGCTCCCCAGCTTCTCGATCTCTGAGTATCTCTTACTCTTATTCTTAAAAGATTTTGATTCATAAAATCTTCTCATTGATACGTTGAGGGCTCTCTGGAGCTCCTCGGCCTCTAGGCCTCTGAGTATCTCTTACTCTTATTCTTAAAAGATTTTGATTCATAAAATCTTCTCATTGATACGTTGAGGGCTCTCTGGAGCTCCTCGGCCTCTAGGCCTCTGAGTATCTCTTACTCTTATTCTTAAAAGATTTTGATTCATAAAATCTTCTCATTGATACGTTGAGGGCTCTCTGGAGCTCCTCGGCCTCTAGGCCTCTGAGTATCTCTTACTCTTATTCTTAAAAGATTTTGATTCATAAAATCTTCTCATTGATACGTTGAGGGCTCTCTGGAGCTCCTCGGCCTTTAGGCCTCTTAGTATCTCTTACTCTTATTCTTAAAAGATTTTGATTCATAAAATCTTCTCATTGATACGTTGAGGGCTCTCTGGAGCTCCTCGGCCTTTAGGCCTCTAAGTATCTCTTACTCTTATTCTTAAAAGATTTTGATTCATAAAATCTTCTCATTGATACGTTGAGGGCTCTCTGGAGCTCCTCGGCCTCTAGGCCTCTGAGTGTCTTTCACTCTCACAAGTTTCATATTCATACATCATATATTCGAGTAAGAGAAAGATAATCAAGACACGATAATTTTGTATAAATCTTTTATTTTCAAAAAGGGATAAAGCTTCATTGATTATTGTCAGTTTTCAACATAGGCCATAGATAACCTACGCCGGTCTCATTAAAAACCTCTTTACGGAAAAACCCCAAAGGGGAAACCCGTCAAGAGGGAAAAAGAGCTCCGGTGAAGCTACTAAATACATCAAACAAAATATGAATCGACGCAAAAGTCACAAAGCAAAAATCACAAATGGTCTCAAGACCTTACACTTTCTTCAAACAAATAACCTCTTCAAATGGCAAATGTTCCAGGGTCTAGCTATGTCAACTCCCTCCATGCTCTGCAATCTATAAGCTCCTCCCTTTAGTACCTGCGTGATTTTATAAGGTCCCTCCCTGTTGGGCTCTAACTTTCCTGTATTCTTTAGGGCATCAACTCTTCTTAGCACTAGGTCCCCCACTCTAAAGGACCTCGGGATTACTCTTCGGTCATATGCAGCTTTAATTCTACTCTTGTATCTTTCCGCACGTACTCTAACCGTCTCCCTTTCTTCTTCCATTAAATCCAGGGCCTCTCTCATCAACCTCTCATTCTGATGTTCCTCAAATTGGGCAATTCGGTGGGACTGCAGCACAGCTTCTGGAGGTATCACCGCCGCAGCTCCGTAGACCAATTGGAAAGGGGACTCCCCAATTGCTGTCTTTGGGCTAGTTCTGTAGGACCATAGCACATTATCTAATTCGTTCACCCATCCTCCACCTATCTTTGTCAACCTCGTCCGGATGCCATCTACTATCGTTCGATTTGTAACTTCTACCTGTCCGTTAGCTTGAGGTAAATTTTTGTATTATGTTCAGTCTTGCACACCATCCTCGTACGTTTTCTCCATTGAACTGTGTCCCATTGTCAGAGACCAATATCCTGGGTACTCCGAATCTGCAGCAAATTTGTTTTCCCAGGAACTTTATTATGTTCTCCTCATCTATCGTTGCTAGAGGGGCAGCTTCAACCCATTTACTAAAATAATCTACTGCCACTATCAAAAACTTTCTTCCTCCTGAGGCTGGAGGAAAGGGCCCCACCAAATCGATTCCCCACTTAGCGAAAGGACATGGGGAGCGCATAGCTCCCATCTCTTTTGCCGGAATCCTTATCAAGGGGCCGTTTTTCTGACACTTAACACATTTCCTTACGAATTCTTTGGCATCTTTCGTCATGGAGGGCCAATACAATCTTGCTCGTAAGGCTTTCTTCACCACTGTCTTATACCCTTCATGGCTGGCCGCATCCCCTTCATGGATCTCCTTGAGTGCGTACATCGCTTCTCAGATTGATATGCATCTCAAGTATGGTTGGGTAAATGACCTTTTATATAAGTGTCCTCCAATAATACAGTATTTGACCCTAAGAGCTTGAGTCTCTCGAGTGGTAGGGGCATCTACTTCCTTGGTGAGCTCCGTCCAAATGTCTTTCCTCCAATCATCTCCTCCTTCGATGGAACCAATGGGACTTCCAAGAGTCTCTCTTTCTGCTACTACCAAGGTCACTGTTCCTTGTCCATCAAACTCTGTGGAACTGGCGAGCTTAGAAAGGCCATCAGCCTGCATGTTCTCCTCTCGAGGTATTTGAATCACCTTACAATCATGGAACTTGCCCATTGCTTCTTTAGCCCGTTCCAAGTAAGCAGTCATTCTGCTGTCTTTGGCTGTATACTCTCCATTTACCTGTTGGACAACTAATTGGGAATCGGAGTATAGGATTACCTTCAAAGCTCCCAATTCGACTGCCATCTCCATTCCTCGGATCAGAGCTTCGTATTCTGCTCCATTGTTTGAGGTTTCAAATTGAAACCTCACCGCAAATTGTAGGTCCTCTCCCTGGGGACTTACTAGCACTATTCATGCTCCACATCCACTCAGAGTCACTGAGCCATCCACATATATCTTCCATCCCTCTGCTTCTTCTGGTTTGGTAGATTCCTGGATGAAATCGGACAAAGCTTGGGCTTTTATGGCCCTCCGTGGCTCGAAATCCACATCATACTCTTGAAGCTCTATTTCCCATCTCACCATCCTTCCCGAGAGGTCTGCTCGGCCAATAACCTGTTTCAACAAGTAATTAGTGCGGACCAGTATTTTATAAGAGAGGAAATATGGACGCAGTCTCCGCGCCGTAAATACCACGGCTAGAGCGGCCTTTTCAATTTTCGAGTATCGAGCTTCAGCTCCTTGAATGACCTTGCTGACATAGTAAATAGGGTGCTGGATCGATCCTTCTTCTTTAACTAAGGCTGAGCTCAGTGAGAATTCCCCTACAGAGAGATACAGAATGAGGGTATCCCCTGGAGATGGTTTAATCAGCTTCGGCAGCTGGGACAAGTGGCGTTTCAGGTCCTCAAAGGCCTTCTGACATGTTTCACTACATTCGAACTTGGACCCCTTCCTGAGAATCTTGAAGAAGGGGTGGCTTTTCTCTGCGGACCTGGCTATGAATCTACTCAACGCTGTAATCCTTTCATTGAGCGTCTGGAGTTCTTTCACGTTCCTCGGCGGCTGCATGTCCAGTACAGCCTTCACTTTAGCTGGGTTGACTTCTATCCCTCTTTGAGTAACCATGTATCCAAGGAACTTCCCCGATTTCACTCCAAAAGAACACTTGGTCGGGTTTAATTTGATGTCGTTTTCTCGGATTACCTGAAAATTCTCCTCCAGGTCCACCACGTGTTGATCTGCTCTCACACTCTTAGCCAGCATATCGTCCACATAAATCTCCATATTTCTTCCTATTTGTCTTCGAAAAACAGCGTCGACCATTCTTTGGTATGTTGCGCCAGCATTGATTAACCCAAATGGCATCCGGACGTAGCCAAATGTTCCGCACGCTGCTATAAAGCATACTTTAGGAACATCAGAGGGGTTTAGCTGGATCTGGTGGTATCCTTGATATGCATCCATCATGCTCAGTAGCTCGAAGCCAGAGGTTGCGTCCACCAACTGGTCTATCCTTGGCAGTGGATAGTGATCTTTAGGGCAGGCCTTGTTGAGGTCTCTGAAGTCGATACACATTCTCCATTTCCCTCCCCCCTTAGGCACTAACACTGCGTTGGAGAGCCATTCTGGGAACTGCACCTTCACCACATGTCCTGCCTTTAATAGTTTTTCCACTTCTTCTTTCACAATGCTATTTTTCTCCACTCCGAAGTTTCGTAACTTCTGTTTCACTGGCTTTGCCTTTGGATCAACGTTAAGGCAATGTATAGCTATCTCCGGAGGGATACCTGTCATGTCAGCTGGAGAAAATGCAAATATATCGGAATTTCGACGTAATGTAGAGATTACCTTCTATGTAAGTTCAGGTCCCAATTGGGTGCCTATCTTAGTGGCAAATCCAAGTTTCCCTGGGAAGAGCTCCACATTCATCAACTCTTCATATGTTTTAACATTTACTTGCTCAGGTGCTAATCCTCCCACTTTCTTTTTCTTTACCTCCGGGTCGTCTCCTCTTATCCTCTCCAGGCCCTTGGTTAAAGCCCTGTCCGCCATCTTCACAGATTCTGCGTAGCACTTCCGTGCTTGGTATTGATCTCCTCTTACTTCTCCCACTCCTATAGTCGTAGGGAATTTTATTTTCATATGAAATGTGGAGATGATCGCCTGGAAGAGGTTCAGGCTGGGTCGCCCCATTACTACATTGTATGATGAGGGAATATCCACAATGAGAAATTCCACCAGGTGGACCTTTCGAGCTGGAGCGTCCCCCAATCCTACCTGCAACATTACAGATCCCAAGGGTTGGATGGCACCTCCGGAGAAGCCGTACAAGGAAGTATCCACAGGTCGTAGCTTCACACTCAGTTCCATCCTCTTGAAGCATTCAAAAAACATAATATCAGCCGAACTTCCCGTATCTACAAAGATTCGAGCGACGTCGAAGCCAGCTATGTCGGTAGTGATCACCAAGGCGTCGTTGTGATCTTCCTTACCTCATTTGTGTATTTAGACCGTTTAGAGACCGTATTGGCGGTCTCTAACCCGAAATTAAATTTCTGATATTAAATTTTGTTTTGAGACCACATTAGCGGTCTTTAATTGGTATTAAGAATTTCAATTCCCAAATTTTATTTTGACTACCATTTTTACCCGCTCATTTAGAGACCGTTTTGTGAATACGGTCTCTAACCCGTTTATAAACCCGCCTATAAACACTAGTTCATTTGTACCGCCTCTTTTCACTTTCACCCTATGCAATTTCTCACGGTCCTCACTCGCGATTCTCTCTTGCTCTCACGCCGCGACGACTCTGACTCTGCCCCTGTTCTCAAGACGATATCACTGATGCTGCCTCTTCGCTGCTGCCTATTAATTATCAATCATCTCCACCGAATTTGAGTCAAGGTAATTTTGGGACTTTTCTGTTTTGAGATTCTGTTCAAAAGAATTGATACTAGAATATTAAAAGATGAGATAAATAAATTGATACTCCCTCCCTATCGATCTTAGTTTATAATAATTGGAGTGCGACTTTAAAATATATTAATTTCACTAAGTACGTACTTTTTGAGCATTTAGGCTTATCAGTTGAAAATACAATCTTGTTTGCTATTAATGTTAGTGCATGCAGTGTATTTATTTGTGTTGATGGTTGTGAACACCACTTCAACATTGATTCTTGTTGATGTTGAAGACTTGGTGATGTTATCGAAGATGTTATCACACGAGGCTGCAACATCATAATTCGACCTTTCTTATTTTTTCCTAAGTCTAAATTCTGTTTTCTGGCTAATGCTGCTTTGGATGTTGTAACATCGCAGGTTGAAGATCTAGAACATTCTACACAGTTCCAGACTGGAAGGATCTGGAAGCCTGCAGAAGTGTGTAGATCATGCGGTTGCCCTTGAGAAACGTCCAGAACTGGCTGGAAGATCCTAGAAGGCAGTTGGGAAAGAAGAAAGGATAAGATCCTAAAATTTAGGAGATCATGGATGAAGGTTCTAGAATGCTTATTCACGCCTATAAATACAGCAGAGCCGTGGTCATCATCCATCAATCGAAGTGCCATTCTTTAATTACTAAACTATTGTTCATCCTGTTAGGAATTAATTGTCATTGGCATGTTCTTGTCGTTGTGCCGAAGAATCCAAACTTCCTGTACAACATAAACTTCTCTACACATCTTTGATAGATAGATCATAGAGTTAGATTAGTTTTTGGTAGTGTAAGTTTTACACTTAAGCCATCTTTAGACTCGATAGGTTATCAAGTCTTATTTCCGTTGTGAATATTTGTTCACACACCATTTGTATTCACATAATTATTAGTGAAAGTTTCGCCATAAGGCTCGCATAGATTTTAAATTAAAATCTATGTTAAAAAGTTAATTCTGTGTCTTTGTGTTTTCATACTTTCAAGTCTTCCGCTATTCGTATTCTGATATTCTGTAATCGAGTCAGTGTTACATTGAGTGTTCTAACATTGAGTGTAGCATCAGTCTTGTTTTACTTAACACGCACACTTCCAGTTGGTATCAGAGCCGATACCTGACGACACTAGGTTTAGATCCTTGTTTTTAATTAGTGTGTTTTAGTATTTATTGTGTCTTTGCAAAAATGGAAACACATCACATCTCTACAGCACTTAGGCCACCAGTTTTAGATGGTACAAACTATGCATATTGGAAACCTAAGATGCGCATGTATATCAAGTCTATTGATGAACGTGCATGGAGGACAGTACTTACAGGTTGGGATGCACCAAAAACTCCAGTAGATGAAGACAATGAAGTTCAACTCAAGAAGGAAGTTGATTGGACGGCTGACGAGATAACAACAGCAGGGTTTAATTCTAAAGCCTTAAATGCTATTTTTACTTCTGTTGATATTTCTATGTTCAAAATTGTTTCTAATTGTTTAACTTCTAAAGAAGCTTGGGATAGATTACAAGAGCATTGTGAAGGTTCGGATAGTGTTCGAAGAACAAAACTTCGAATGCTAGGGACTAAATTTGAAAATCTCCGAATGAGGGAAGATGAGACCATATCATCTTATAATGAACGTTTAAGTGAGATTGTCAATGAATCACATTCTCTTGGTGATCCTATTTCGAATGTGAGAGTAGTTCATAAAATTTTGCGTTCAGTTCCTAAAAAATTTGATGCAAAAATATGTGCTATAGAAGAGGCTAAAGATACTGATAAATTGAGTCAAAATGAGCTAGTAAGTATTCTTAAAACTTATGAGATGAACACTACTCAATTTGATGAAAATAAAGATGATAAAAAGGTGGTTGTTTTTAAAGGAGAGACATCACAAAGTGCTGAAATACAGCCTATTATCACTGAAGTCGATTCAGATGATGATGTGATGGATCTATGTTATGACAATCCAGACCACATGGCCTTTCTCACTAAGCATTTTAACAAGTTTTTGAAGAAAACAATGAACAGGTCCAAAGGGAATATTCAGCCAAAGATCCAGATCAACACATCAACACCACAACCAGAGAAGAGAAGGAGTCAATTTCCACCAAGAATATCATAAAGTGAAGGTAAACCAAGGTATGATCCTGAATATAGAAAATCAGTTCAATGCAATGCATGTTCTGGTTATGGCCATTATGCAAATGAATGTGCCAATACTAGACTCAAGCAAAAACTGAATTTTAGTGCTACCTTAAGTGATGATTCAGATGATGAAAAAGTTAAATCAAAAGAAATTGAATTTGCTTTTCATACTCAGGTTGATTATGATGACTCTTTAGATGATGATCTAGATGAAACAGACTCAGATGTTGAATTGGATGTTACAACATCAGAAACAACATCAAGTCAAAATCACCCAGATTTGAACTGTTTTAATGGTTTTGTTGATGATACAGGAATAAGGACAGAAGATTCGAAATACCAGAAGTTATTGGAGGATTTGAACTCTCAGAAACTCACTCTTGATTCTTTGAATAAAGAGAATGAGGATCTGAAAGGAACAATCACCAAACTAGAAGTTATTCTTACTAGAAGAGATTTAGAACTCTGCAAATTAAAGGAAGAATTGAAAAGTTCTACCTTGAGTTTCAGAAAATATGAAAAGAGTGCTTCTGATATGAATGATGTTTTGGTATTTGGTAAATCTAACAATCATGGTTTAGGTTATGATGGTGAAACTGCATCTATTTCTAAAAGTTTTGCAAATCCAGCGAAGTTTGTGAAGGCTAATGCTAAAACATTTGTTGAAGCATCAGCACAAACAAAACCTCACAAGGCTAAAACTTTTAAAAAGTTATTTGTTTGCCACTATTGCTCTAAATTAGGTCATATTCGTCCTTACTGTTTGAAAATGAAGAAAGACTTTGCTGATGAGAAATTGTTACCTAAAAAGTTGTCACATTCGAAGAAACATTTCTCAAAATCTACTTGGAAAAAGAAATCTGATGTTACCTGTAATGCAGTCCACACTTCCTTGAAAGCATGTTTACCTGGTCTATGGTATTTTGATAGTGGTTGTTCTAGACATATGACAGGACAAATTGACTACTTATCTGACTATGCTACTGTAAATGGTGGATATGTTACATATGGTGGAGGTTCAAAAGGAAAAATCATTGGAAAAGGAACTTTAAATGTTAAAGGTTTTCCTAAGCTTAAGAATGTCTTGCATGTTGATGGCTTGCTTGCTAATTTGATTAGTATAAGTCAATTGTGTGATGATAATTTGCATGTAAAATTTGACAAAGATTCATGTTATGTTCTTGATAAAGATGATGAATGTTTAATGACTGGTACTAGGTCAGCAGATAATTGTTATCTTATTGGAACAAACAATGTATGTAATTTGTCAAAACATAATGAAAATGTCTTATGGCATCAAAGATTGGGTCATGCGAATTATAGATCATTAAAGAAGCTGGTCAATGCTGAAGCTGTTAATGGATTACCAAACTTAAAGTTTGACAAAATCACTATATGTGAACCATGCCAGAAAGGTAAGCAGGTAAGAGTGTCGCACAAAATGCTGTCACATTGTTTGACACATCGTTGTTTTGAGTTGCTGCACATGGATTTGATGGGTCCTATGGAAACTGAAAGCATTGGAGGAAAAAGGTATTCACTTGTTGTGGTAGATGATTACTCTAGATTTACTTGGATAGAATTCTTAAGAGACAAATCTGAAACATTTAATGCTTTTAAAATTCTTTACAAAAGGTTCAAAAATGTGTTTAACTTGAAAGTTAGCAAGATTAGAACTGATCATGGTAGAGAATTTGAAAATAGCATGTTTACAGATTTTTGTGAAAAGAAAGGTATAATGCAAGAATTTTCATCTCCTAAAACTCCACAACAAAATGGGATTGCCGAAAGAAAGAATAGAACTCTACAGGAAATGGCAAGAGTCATGCTTACTTCCAAAAGTCTTGCTAAAAGATTTTGGGCTGAAGCATTGAATACAGCATGTCATATCACTAATAGGGTTTATATTCGATCTGGTTTTAAGCAAACACCTTATGAGATTTTGAACAACAGAAAACCAAATTTGAAGTACTTTCATGTATTTGGTTGTGTGTGTTATATTCTGAATGATAGGGATCAACTCCATAAGTTTGATTCTAAAAGTGATAAAGGTTTCTTCTTAGGCTATTCTAGAAATAGTAAAGCATATAGAATCTATAACCTTAGGACTAACACTGTTCAAGAATCTGTTAATGTTATGTTTGATGATGATAAAGGTCTTACAGATGGAAATGAAGAAGAAGATGTTTCAGAGGTTACTGAAAAATCTGGAGATTCACTGAAAACTGAAAATGTTGCTCCGAATGTTACAACATCTGGAACAACATCGACAGAAAGTTCAACAGAACCTACACAGAATAATCAGTATGTTCCCAAAAGGAATATTTCTTCAAGGATTGATAAAAGTCATCCATCGAACCAGATCATAGGTGATGCTACAGTTGGAGTGCAGACAAGAGGCAAAGTAAGAGCCAATAAGGTAGATGTGGTAAGAACATTATGCATGTCTTCTATATGTAATGTAGTGAATGCAGAGTGCTATTATTCTGAAATTGAACCTAAAAATGTTAATGAAGCTTTAACTGATGAAAATTGGATTAATGCTATGCATGAAGAACTTAATCAGTTTGAAAGAAATGAAGTCTGGACACTAGTTCCAAGACCTGACAACACTAATGTCATTGGAACTAAGTGGATTTATAAGAATAAAACTGATGAGTCTGGTAACATTGTTAGGAACAAAGCAAGATTAGTTGCACAAGGTTACACACAAGTTGAAGGTATTGATTATGATGAAACTTTTGCACCAGTTGCTAGGATTGAGTCTATTAGATTATTGCTAGCAATTGCAAGTTTTATTGATATTAAACTTCATCAAATGGATGTAAAAGCTGCATTTCTTAATGGAATATTGAATGAAGAAGCATATGTTGAACAGCCTAAAGGATTTGAAAATCCACAATACCCTGATCATGTATATAACCTTAAGAAAGCTTTGTATGGTCTTAAACAAGCTCCTAGAGCATGGTATGGTAGGCTTACTGACTTTCTTTTGGAATTTGGTTTTATTAGAGGAGAAGCCGATAGAACCTTGTTCATTAAGCAATCTGGAGAAGATATATTAATTGCACAAATTTATGTTGATGACATTGTTTTTGGTTCAACTTGTGATAATATGTTAAATCAATTTGTTAAAGCAATGACTGCAACATTTGAAATGAGTATGGTTGGAGACTTGAATTATTTTCTAGGTCTTCAAATCAAGCAGTGCAAGGATGGAATATTCTTCTCACAAGGTAAGTACGCTAAGAACTTGGTTAAAAGGTTTGGTCTTGAAAATTCAAAAAGCATGAAAACTCCTATGGGATCTACTTTAAAACTATGTAAAGACAATGCTGGAAAAGATGTTGATCCAACATTGTACAGATCTATGATAGGAAGTTTGCTTTACTTAACCTCTAGTCGACCAGATATTATGTACAGTGTTTATGTTTGTGCAACGTACCAATCGAACCCTAAGGAATCTCACCTAAATGCAGTGAAGAGAATCATAAGATATATTGCAGGTACAAGTGAACTTGGGATTTGGTACACAAAGGATACAAGTAGTACACTAGTTGGATATAGTGATGCAGACTGGGCAGGAGATATAGATGATAGGAAAAGCACGAGTGGAGGATGTTTCTACATGGGGAACAATCTTGTGTCATGGCATAGCAAGAAGCAAAATTGTGTCTCACAATCTACGGCCGAATCCGAATACATTGCTGCAGGCAGTTGTTGTACACAACTCCTATGGTTGAGTAAGATGTTTAATGATTATAGCTTAGAAAGTGACACATTAACTGTTTTTTGTGACAACACAAGTGCAATCAACATTTCTAAAAATCCAGTACAACACTCTTTGACTAAACACATAAGCATTAGGCATCATTTCATAAGAGATTTAGTAGAGAAAAGTATTGTGAAGTTAGAATATGTTCCCACTGAAAATCAATTTGCAGATATATTCACTAAGGCTCTTGACCATGAGAGATTCTCATTTTTGAGGAAATCTCTTGGTATGTGCACAACCTGAAAATCCAAGATGGATGTTGTTACAAATGCGGTAGCATTTGGAACAACATCAAGGGTAAGTGTAATCCTGATTGATTTAATTCATTCCATGATTCGTTAAATAATTTCTTTGTAAAATATCTTTGAATCTGAAATTTGTGGTACAAAAATAGACATGGTTTACACCTCTCAAATGCATATAAAAAGAATGTTGTTAGCATACTAAAAGATGTAGTTTATCACTGAGTAACTATGGAGCACGGAGTTCACTACTACGATGCCTTCTTTTCAAAAGGTGATTAAACAAATACATCAATATGTTCATAATCCATTGAGTAATTATGGGGCACGGAGTTCGCTACTACGATGCACTCTTCTAGAAAAATGGATCAATATGAACTAGGTGCTACAACACGAAAAGAAAAGAAAAATTAGGTGCAACACAAATGAAGCAAATTCATGTAAAAACCGTGTTGAGGTGTATTTAAAAATGTCTTGAGTACAACATTAAAAGATTTGAATTTATTTTTATTAGTTGTAATTATTTAATTAATTTTCTGGAATTTATTTTATTAAATGGAGAATACTAACCCACGTTTTGTTTTGCCAGGTCTTGCAAAGGTATTTTATTTTTGAGCCAATTTATTAATTATCTAATTAATCTACAATTTTTAGCCACTAACACCATGATCCAATATGGGATACCCATTTTGCTCTTCTTGACCGAAAATCAAGGTATCACAATTTGATCATGCAATTTCATTCCAGAAATTTCTAAAAGTGGTGGGACATTTTTTTATAACTTCCATTCTATACTCTATAAAATTCTCTCGTGTGTGTACTTAATTCATAAGTGTAAACTAAAGTGTGTAAGCTGAAATTTTTCCAGAAATATAAATTGCAATTGTGTGTTTCGAATTGCGTGTCTACTTTCTTGAGCATTAAGTCTTTGAAGGGATTTAAGTATGAAAAAGATGGGACTCACTTCATCTTCTCCAGCTGATAAGAATCCATCGCCCTCATCTTCAACTCCACTGCACCTTCTCGCAACAATGGCTTCCAACCAATCCGCCGGAAACACAGCTCCGATCACCACTGCCGCACCACTACCATCGCAACTAACTTCTCCGACCACCATTACCATTCCCCAGAACGCAACAATCGAGGAGTTTACCCGGGTAATTCAAAATATTTCTGCCAACCTTTTAAATTCGGTTCCTATGCCTCAAATTTATGTTGGAGACGTTCCATTGAATATCCCTACTCAAACTCCTAATCCGATTCAAACCACTACTTCTACTCTGCAAAATCCCCAAACTAAAAACCCTACTGAGCCCGAAACCACTGAAATCACCAAACCCACTGAAATTGCTCCTATTGCTGCTCCTGTTGTTGAAACAACCGAAGCAACCGAGGGAAATGACACCCCCATGGCTGAAGCCGAGCTTGAGAAAGCAGAGGACTCTGCCCACACCAGTTCCTCTCTTTCGGAATCGACTGAGTCAGAGCCTATGCCTCTGAAATCATCCTTGATCAAAGGAAAACGAAAGAGGAGCCCTAAGAAACCAAAGAGGAGGTCCAACAGAGTATTTTCAAGGGTGAACTATTCTGAGAGTTCACGAAAGAAGAAGCCCATGGCAGGTGATGTAGCTACTGCTCCAATTCAGGTCTTTACAGAGTCTGAAAAGGATAGCTCAGATGGTGAAATTGCTCGTACTGAAGTTACTGAGAAAGAAAGCTCTGACGAAGAGAATGTTCCTCTTATGTTACTGTGCAAGAAGATAAGAAAGAAATCAAAGCAAAGGAAGGATGCTACTCCCATTGCTCCAGCACCAGTTGCAACCTCTGTTCCTGATGAAAGCCCTGATGATAACAGCTCTACTGAATCCGATCAACCTAACTCAGAATCTGAAAACACCTCAAACGGTGATGAAGGTACACCCACTTCCGAAACTGATGTAGAAATGGAAACCTCTGAGGATAGGTTAGCCAATCTATCAAGGAGAAAACTATTAATTGAACGTAGGATATGTGTACCTGACTTTAATTCTAAGGGTTTGATTAGATTTCTTGAGGATAGAAATTTGCTGCATGCTGTTACGTTTGGTGAATCATTTGTTGCAACATGGGTCTATGAATTTTACTCCTGTTTAAGAAAGAGCATTGGTAGAAGAACTTCTCAATGGTATGGAATTGTAAGATTTAGAGATAGAGATCTTCCCTTTACCCCCGAATTGATTAACGACTTTTTACACCTTGAATCTGTTGAGGAAGTTGAAGAACCTTCAATGGATATAATTGCTCAGGCAATTACAGGTGGTAGGGTGATGAGGTGGAAGAAAGTTATGCTTGCATGTAATCTTACCTCTCTATATTCAATTCTGCATAAGTTGATTGTATATAATTGGATTCCATCCACGAACTCCACAAAGGTCACTATGAGTCAAGGAATACTTCTTTACAGAATTGTGGTAATGAGGAATTTCAATCTTGGGTTGACTATTTTCAATCACATGATGAAATTTTCTGGGACAGTAACTGATAAAGGCAATCTGCCTTATCCGGCTCTCATCTATGGTTATTTGAGACATAACAACTATGAACGGGATAGACATGATATGTTGAGGGGGAGAGTTCCTCAAATTACAGTGTCTCGTAAGCTGATGATTGGAGATAGAGTTATTGATCTTCCTATCCAAGGTGCTGAAAGAGCTGAACCTGAAATTCCAAATGCTACTCCCAATATCCCAAACACCACAAGTCACATTCCAATTTCCAGAGACTTCATACTTCTTCAGTTAACTCACTTGCAGGATACTATCAATGAACTACAGTTCATGAAGGACTATTGGATGAAGAAACTTTCTGCTACACCAGGGGGAGTACCTGCTGCTGCACCAGTCCCTGATGTTAGAGTCACTGAGTATGGGGGAGTTCGAATTGAAGAACTTAATGCTGATGTTGATCCAAATGTTGTTGCACACCTTGCAACAATGGTGATTGAACAACCTGATGATGATGAACAGGTTTTTGCTGATCTTCCAGACATTGCTGCTGGAAATGCTTGAAGACAGGGGGAGGCTGAATGTTAAAGGATGCAATGTGCAGATTTCTGTTGCTGCAGCTGTTGTCACAGCAAATGATGCATCTTATTCAGTTTCTATCTTACTGTTTTATTTTAACTTATGATCCTACTGGCTGATACACTGATTTAACTGTTTTGTGTTAAGTTTTACAAACTTAGTAGTTAAACTTAGTAGTTGATAGAACTTAGAACTCTATTTGTTTTGAGCTCTGTTATTATTGTTTTGAGCTCTGATATTATATTAGTTGATAGGACTTCGTTTTATTCTCTCTTCACAGATTATGACTTGTTTCAGTTTTTCCCATTTAGTTCTGTTTGAAACAGGTTGTGTTAAATGAGTATATTACTTACTCATTTTATTGTTGGAAGATATTACTAAGACAAGTGTTCTACTTAGTATTCAGAGTACTAACACCACTTAGTCTTGTATATTTTCTTGTTTCTTTCACTATTTGATCATATGCTACAACAGGTGTTGACTTGACGAGTACATGGATATGATGGTAATACTCTAGCATGTACATAAAACTAGTTTATATATGTTTACATATGTACATTAGGTGTGCTGTAGCAGAAAGGTCAAATTGGGGGAGATTGTTGATGTTGAAGACTTGGTGATGTTATCGAAGATGTTATCACACGAGGCTGCAACATCATAATTCGACCTTTCTTATTTTTTCCTAAGTCTAAATTCTGTTTTCTGGCTAATGCTGCTTTGGATGTTGTAACATCGCAGGTTGAAGATCTAGAACATTCTACACAGTTCCAGACTGGAAGGATCTGGAAGCCTGCAGAAGTGTGTAGATCATGCGGTTGCCCTTGAGAAACGTCCAGAACTGGCTGGAAGATCCTAGAAGGCAGTTGGGAAAGAAGAAAGGATAAGATCCTAAAATTTAGGAGATCATGGATGAAGGTTCTAGAATGCTTATTCACGCCTATAAATACAGCAGAGCCGTGGTCATCATCCATCAATCGAAGTGCCATTCTTTAATTACTAAACTAGTGTTCATCCTGTTAGTAATTAATTGTCATTGGCATGTTCTTGTCGTTGTGCCGAAGAATCCAAACTTCATGTACAACATAAACTTCTCTACACATCTTTGATAGATAGATCATAGAGTTAGATTAGTTTTTGGTAGTGTAAGTTTTACACTTAAGCCATCTTTAGACTCGATAGGTTATCAAGTCTTATTTCCGTTGTGAATATTTGTTCACACACCATTTGTATTCACATAATTATTAGTGAAAGTTTCGCCATAAGGCTCGCATAGATTTTAAATTAAAATCTATGTTAAAAAGTTAATTATGTGTCTTTGTGTTTTCATACTTTCAAGTCTTCCGCTATTCGTATTCTGATATTCTGTAATCGAGTCAGTGTTACATTGAGTGTTCTAACATTGAGTGTAGCATCAGTCTTGTTTTACTTAACACGCACACTTCCACTAGCTAAGAATATGATGTAAGCAATGGAGCAGAGCCATTATAAAAATACTAGTTAGATGAGTAAGAGATTAAATATAATAAAATAATAAATAAAGTATGAGTAATATAATTGAGAAAGAGAAAAATAATATGCAAAAAAAAAAATGAATGAGAAACTTATTGAGAGATTTGTAGTAGGATGGAGGGAGTATTAAAGAAATTAATTAATACATATATAATTAATTTTAAAAAGTACACAAGACAATTACTTGTCAAAGTGGTGGGTGCCCAGCATCCACCCGGGATCAATTCCTACCAAGACCAAATAAATGGTTATTTAAATAAAGTGGGTGTGTGTGGGTGTAGGGTCGGGTCGAGGCGGTTCGGTTCGGGTGTGGGTCGAGTCGGTGTGGGTGTCGGTCGGATATGGGTCTAGTTCGGGTCGGTGCGGTTCGTGTCGGCTATGGGTTCAGTTCGGGTCGCGTAGGTCAAAGACCTGTTTTGAGACCGTCTTATGGCCCGAAAATAATTCGGGCCGACCAATCATTTGAGACCGTTTTTAGACCTCATTAACGGTCTATAATTTAGAGACCGAAAAAAAATAGGTCTATAATTTGAGACCGATACATGAAAACGGTCTCAAAATATTTGACACGAACCTAATAGTGACCAATCAAAAACGGTCTCTAATGCGTTTACAGACCGTTTTTAATTGAGGCGTTTTTTGTAGTGTATATTCAACTTGTGATAATATTATTTTGGCATTATAAAAATGGTGAAAATTGTTGAAAATTTTGTATTAGGTTTGATAGATTAGGCCAAAACATGATGTAATAGGAATTAAGTTGAATTTGTATAGATCAATTATCAAGTATATGACTTATTTTTAGGCAACCAGTTAAGATCAGAAAACTAAACTGATCAGCGAGGTAACCAGTCGAGACTTGAACAACACACGTATGCTTTTGATGAAGATCAACCCAGGTGATAAAAGATGTGAAGACCAGAAGATCTAAAGATTAGAAAATAAAAGACTTAAAAATCTAGAAGATAAGACCATCAAGTATCAGACAGTGGAGAAGCTGACTAAGACTCGTCTTACAACCTAGTGTCTTCTCAATTGTTTTTTTAATAAAAACTAAGTTTGATGATTACTAAAGATGGTTAAGTTTGAAAAAACTTATGCTCAATTCAAAGAAGACAAATTGACTATTTATATAGTTTAAATGTCAATGCTAGTAGAAGTCAAAAAGGATTTCAGAGCATAAAGCTAACAAGATAAGAAGTAAACTCCAATTGTTATTTTATATATGTTTGAACTCATTTGATGTAAACCAATGACAGGATGAAAGTTGGCACTTATTTGACATAAAATTGAGCTGAATAGAGAAACGGTGCCAAAGTACATGGAACTATCAAACTACTTACCTAATCTGGTATAAGAAAATCTGAGGTACAACTTTCAAGAAAGATCTACACCAAATATAGTTGGTTTTCGAATTAGCTCTCCAACAAATGGTTTTTGTAAACTACTATAAATACAAGACCTTAACTTTTGAGCAATGTTACAAAAATATCAAATATTGAATTAGCTAACACGCATACGCATAGAATTCAAGTATTTCAAAAAACATTTTAGCAAGCTAAATCTTTTTGAGTAGCTGCATTGTAATCTAAGCAATACACTTCCAAGATAAAAACTTAGATATAAATCTCTCTAGCCTAGCTTGTAAGAGAAATTTCATTAAGTTGGAATTTGACATCAAACTATCATACCCTTCGAGAGATCAAGAGTAAATTTGCTTGTTGTAAAAAATCTTGTAAAAGTACTAGAACTCGTTGATAGTCCCAATTTTTGACTAAAATATCAGACGAGTCTACTGAAAGATCAGATGACTTGATGTTTGTTGATAGAATTTAAGTGTAGAAAACAAAACTAACTTTTCTAAGAGATGACTTGGTCAACTTATTTGTTATGAGTCTATAACTAACTAGTCTGCTGATTAGATCAGCTGATAGAGAGGCATGTGCGGGATTTGTAGTGTGGCCCACTTTAAGGATTATACTCGTCTATATGGTATATATGTAAAATTATTGCTTTCATGCATAAACACATTTTATGATATCAGCTGATGATGAACTTTCTAAATAGCAAAACAGTTTGAGTTAGTATCAACTGATACAAAAACCTTTTCTTTCTTAAACGTATGTTATGTAAATATGCATGCTAAAGCTAGAAATAACACATAGCTTTATAGTGGTTCGAACCTCAATGTCCTACATCCACTCTCACGATCTCAATCATGATATTATCCTTCTTGCTTACTTTAATGTCCCAAGAGGAGGACGTCTTGCTAAGTTTATAGTCCCAAGAGAAGACTTGTGATCAAGATACACTCGCCTTGGTGTATACGGATCTACTTGTTGGGGAGGGACCAAGTAACATTTACAGTGGTTAACTTTGATATACCTAGTTGTGAGAAACTTGACCTATCTTCTAAAGGGATGAATAGAAGGTTAGATTCGTGTAAGACTAAGTATGAGAAATTCCCTTACAATCTGAGTTAACCTAATTAAAACTAGGATTGAGAATCTCTCTTCTAAGTTTGGAATGTATATAAGACTATGATGGCTTAGATATCATGAGTTCACTCACTGGGAGTAAGGGTATGGATGTATGATGGGTTTCTTCTTTGAAGGTGTTCTTGAGCTCTTCTGATTTTCTGGACTTATGCATTTTGCTCAGCCTCTTGCATCACCCTCACTCATACATGAGATATGAATCGAACTCATATTTATAGATGAGATTGTTGAATGTTACTGTTGGAAAGCAACAAACAAATTCCACTATTTCAGAAGCAGTAATAATCAATACATTATAGACTTCCTTATGGTGGAAGGATGTTCTAAAGATGATAGGTGAGGGAAATGAGGGTTGGTTCTATGATAGCTTGTCTAAGGTCTTAGGGGATGGGAAGAAGTCTTTCTTTTGGGAGGAAAACTGGACGGGGGAAGGTGCTCTTAAGGATAGGTTTAAGAGATTATACCTGATTAGTGTAGACAAAGACAAAACAGTGGGGGACTTGGGTGTATGGGAGGGGGGATTGGAGATGGACATGGAGATGGAGAAGAGCACTCTTTGACAGGGAACAAACGCTTCTTAACGATCTTATATCTGTGATGGACAGGTTTTAACCCAAAGAAGGAATCGAGGACTCGTGGAAATGGATCGCATAAAAAACAGGAAGTTTCTCCACAAAAGAAACGTACACGACCTTGTTCAACCAGAGCCAAGAAACTCAATTGGACGACAGGCTAATCTCAGGTTTCAAAAGCATATGGAAGAACTACGCACCCTTAAAAGTCAAGGCTCATGCATGGAGGCTCCTATGGGATAGACTACCTACACGGTCCAATTTAAGAAGAAGAAACATCCTCAACCAGAGCAACAATCTAAGGTGCGTTCTGTGCGGAGAAAGTGAAGAAACAGAGAAACACACCTTCCTGGAATGCACCTACTCTTACCAAGTGTGGATGGAATGTCTGACTTGGCTTAAGATACCATCTGCACTTCCGTCAACAATACTTGATAGCTTTCTTGGGTTCGGAGGTCTCATCAAAGGAAGAAGCGGGAAGAAGATTGCTACATGTATATGGCTATGTGTGGTGTGGCCTATTTGGAAATGGAGAAACGCAGTCCTTTACGAGAACGAGACTTTCTCGATCACAAAGGTCATGGAGGAGCTCAAAGCAAGACTCTGGAGTTGGTTTACTATCAAATACCCCACTCGAAATACCTCATCCTTCAAGACCTGGGTGACAGATCCACTCAAGTGCATGGTCTGAGACTCGTGAATCACAAGAATCATTGTTTTTCTTTTCCTAATGCCATGATTGTACACTGATATTTGCGGGTATTCCTTATACCCAATATTAATAAAAATCCTTCTACCGATAAAAAAAAATACATTATAGACTTCCTTGATCTTTGTGCCTTGTCAGAATCTTGATGTCAGCTGTCGTCTCCCAAATGGTCCACATCAGCTCTGATTTGACTATACACTGCTTGATTCAGATGACCTTCAACTCAACTGTTTTACACAGCCGATCTTACGGTCAACTCTTCTGATCGGCACTTAGCTTCTAATTGCTTCCTCAACTGTGTAGAGTTCGTCTGGTTAGTCAGGCAGACTTAGTTTCAGCTGTGTTTGGCTTACTCAGCTGATACTGAATACTCTGCTGCTCAGCTGATCATCAGATGAGTACTTACTCATCTGATTCTTCTCTTCTGATTCTGGTCTTCTCTTCTTTTCTCTTCTGAGCTTGTGCGCGTTTCTCAAATATATTAGTTGACTTCCAACTCAGTTGATACTGACCAGATCATAATTTATTACAAGATGAATGATGAAGTTGTCTATTCAATACAACTTATCCTATTACAAGCAGATTTGGTTTATCAATACAAAACATATAGGGATATAGAATATCCCAACACTCGTAGCATTCTAGTAGGACGAATTTTACGGAGAGTCATAAGTCTAAAAGTGTCCATTAACACTTAAAAAATAAACATTATGCGTTAAAAAATAAATACGATGTCGAGTCTGTGGAGTGGATATAGGAGCCGAGTCTCGACCACCATAAACTTATGTCTTTACAATTTTGATATTATATATTTTGTTATTCATACTTACATATATATATTATTTTATCAAATTGCACACTACACAGTTGAACACCAAGCCCACGTGATAAATACGAGTTCTATTTAATGGCCTACACTTTTTTGCATTCAACTTAGTTTGATAGTTATTCATGTAACTAGCTTTCACACAATCAATATGTATGTTATCAACCCTAGCTAATACAATGACTATGTACCTAACATCTTTATTTGACAGTTGACTTAATTTTTTATGTTTGACTACTCAGATATTCGCGCAAAATGTTTTTGATTAAAAATTGTATTCACCATTTCTTTATAAACTTTTTACCTCGTTTAACTTGTTCATGACCGACACTTTTACATAAAAGAACTAATATCATTTCAAGTGATACTTTTCAACTAATATTATTTACTAACAAAATTAATATTATTTCAAAGTGATACTTTTGCTCTAATCAACTTTTGAAATAATAATGTTTAACGACAAAGAATGATACGATTTCATTGAATTAACTAATGTCCCTTCGTTTCTAAATCAATTGAACATTTTCTTTTGACACAAGTTTTAATGTGGGAGTTTTTTTTTTTTTTTTAACAACAATACCAGGAGTACAAATAGACATTTAAGTAGTACATCTCCTAATATGTTTTAATGTGGGAGTTTTGTATTGATATTAAAAGAAATAAAATTACATTTTAATTTGATGAGAACATGATAGTCAATTGAAGTGAATAAAATAAATAAATAAATACTTTTATGTAGAAAAAGTAATGACACATAGTGTAATACTAAGATGTTTAAGGGAGGTACTAAAATGTTTAAGGGAGGTAGTTAAAAAGAATGTGTCACTTTATTTATATTTTCGAAAATGTTCAATCAAGACAGAAACAAACCCTTTTGAAAAATGCCCAATTTATTCATAGATAGACTTAAGAGAATAATGTTTAGTAAACCCTAATTAATTATTGTTTATAATAAGAATGAGTCAAATCCTATGGTGCGAATTAGATGGTCCATTATATGGGTGGCCCAAAATGCCTTTTATTGAATTTTTTAACAAATGTTCAATTATATGGGTGGCCCAATAACATCCAAGTGCATAGGGTGCAAATGTTTATTCAATTAAAATTTATTGTTGAAATGATATTTCAAAATAATTATATATATAATGTCAAATACTTTTATGCACTTTTATCGTGTAAATTAAGTGTGTTTTTAAATAGTGGAGTATTAATTAGTTTACTAATAGGTATTGATTGATTAATATTGGTGTTTTTTTAAGGTAAAAATAAATTATAATTACTCCAAAGAGCACCACTGCACCAGAAGTGCTCAATTAGATATTACAACAATTTTGAACACATCACAACAACCTAAATGCATGACCAACCGACATCACAACAGACTAAATGCATGACCAAAAGATTATAGAAAAATATTACACACATATCATCATCTACAAATCCTGACAGCAGAATAATTAATACTCCTCCTTTTATCAAAAGTATGTCTTCCTGACATAAGTTTTGAAAATAATTTATATTTTAATATAAAATATATATGACGGTAAAAGTAAAGGATATTGTCGGTCGATCATTAACTTTATTAATAAAGTAAAAAAAATATTTAAAAGTTAAATACTTAAATAAAATGAACATATTGTAATAGAGAAAAAAAATTAAGACTGGACATATTTTTCGTAAACGGAAGGAGTAGTTAAAAACTTAGAGGGATGCAACATCTCGGGTAAACATGTATTGAATACCTTCGCTACAATTTTTCGTAGACGGAAGGAGTAGTTAAAGGACTTGGGAAATTATGCTTCCAACCATTTTCATGAGCTATATTGAATACCTTCGCTACAATCCAATCCTTTTAATTGTTTTCACTTAATAATACTCCCTATGTCTCTTTAAAAGTTGCTTTTTTTTTCACATTGATTAATAAATATATTATGTTGATGTAGAGAGAAATAGAAAATATAAATTAAAAGACAATCAGAAGTTGAAAAGAGAAAATATAGAAATAAATATGAAAAAGAAAAAAATAGAAAGATAGTGAGTTTTGCAAAAAAAATCTTTTGTGAGACGTTCAAAATGATAAAATGGATAACTTTTGAAGTGACAAAAGAAATATTAATTATTTTATTAAATTATATTAATTATGCATTAATTGCACAATGCAATTAATGCAATATTAATTATTTTTATAAAATAATATTAATTATGCATTAATTGTATAGTGCAACTAGTGCACTGTTGTTACTCATTAAATATTAGTTATTTTAACTGAATAATATTTTCTTCGTTCAAATTTATAATGCAAATTCTTCGAGGATGAATTTTAATGAATATTGATTAGTTTATTTATAAAGTAGGTAGGTTGAGGGTATAATGAAGTATTGTGAGTCCATTTATAAATAAAGTGATTGAAAATGAATAAAGTAAATTGAAAATTAAAGTGGATAAATAAGTCGTAATTGAAAAGTGAAGATAAAATAGCATGAATATTATTGTTTTAAAAAAAAAGGAATGAGCATAATGAAATTACAACAAAAATAGAAAAATAAGAATAATAAAATTGAACGGTCCAACTAGTGCAATTGATATAATATTAATTATTTTCATTAAATAATATTAATTGTACGATGCAACTAGTTTCATGATGCAACTAGTTTCATTGTTACTCATAAATAATTACTACACTGTTTAAATTGCTTACATATTCTCTTGATGAAGCCATCAAATTTAGTGAGAATAATTATTGTGTAATTAATGCACAATTAATATTGTGTAAGACTATTAATATTGTTCAATTAATTAAGGTGATTAACATCGTATAATGATTAATTATTCAGTGAAAACAATTAATATTGTTCAATAAAAATACTCAATCAGCCTTAAAAAAGAGTCAAATTTCTTTTTTTTATACAAACTAATATAAATATTTTAGACATATAAAATTTACTCTTACAATTATATCCCTATTAATATAATGTTAATGACCTATATTATTTAATTCCAACAATTATTAAATGGGGGTACTTTAGATAAAAATATTTAAATAAAAAAATTGAACTATAATTTAAGATAAAAAATAAATGACTAGTGAACAATCTTTTCTAGATAGAGTGGGTAATTAATATGGCTCAATGAAAACAATTAATGGAGTATGGTTTAAGAAAAAACAATTACTCTCCCCCCACCCAATAATTTTATTAATAGGCAGGTGAACAAACATATTAAAAAAAATGTAATGATGAGTATGATTTTAAGGGATAATTTTATAAACTTTTATGTATACACTAAATAAATGCGTTGAATTGTGTATATGGATAGAGCCAAAAGTAATGACATTTTGTGTAAAATTGTAGTTATTGTAAGGGTGTAGTTTATAAATGGTTTTCAATTTTAAAAGTGTGAAAATTATTGTGGTATATCCCGAAAATGAAAGTAAATGAAAATGTAAAAATTATTATGGAACGGAGGAAGTAATATTTGTCAGAAAAAATAATTGACATCGTTCAATAGTAATTAATACTCTCTCCACTTTTAATTAAGTGTCATTCTAACAATTTTCAACAAATTAAGATATATAATTATGGACCATTTTACCCTTCATTAATGATAACTAATTTTAATATTAAATTTATGTTTAGTAATGAATGTGGTCAATATTGTAGGTGATATTCATGTATACAATAATTAAGGTTTTTCCATGATTTAGGTTATATAGTACTGTATTTAAAAGGGAAAAGGCTTAAATTAAGGTAAAGAAAATGAAGGGAGTATAATATATAAGGATAAAATTGTCAAAATTTAAGAAAAAAGTGTAGAATGACACTTGATTTGAAAATATTAAAAGGGACAAAGTGACACTTAATTAAAAACGGAATATTGTTCAGTGAAAACAATTAATATCTCATTTAATGAAACAATGTGAAAACAATTAATATCATTTAATGAATACAATTATTATTGTTCAGATAAACAATTATGATTAATCCGGCTGTGTATAGTTCACACTATTAAATGAAATGAAATTCTTTAAAAACAAATGTTGAAAAATAACCTTCCTAATATATCGACCTCTTCCTAATATAAATTTTAAGGACCATCCAACCCTCTGAAATTGAATTTGTACTCCCAACAATAACCATGTCTCTTTCAATTGTTCATGTTGTGTTCATACTTTTCACTTTTCTCTCATTTTCAGATTTCAATATTGTTATTGCTCGTACTCCCAATTTATGGCTCAAGAAAAATTGCAAGGGGGCAAAATTTATCATAGATCCAAATCTTTGTCTCAAAATTCTCGAATCCCAAAAAAAAATTGTATCATCTACTAATCAAATCGACTTATCAGTTGCGATCATCGAATCGGGAATTTCAAACGCGACAAATACGCGGAGGTACATCAAACACATGCTCAAGAGGAGAAATGTGAACCATGATTTGAAAGGTGTTGTCAAAGAATGCAAATTGGCATATGATTCAGCTCTAGTGTCTTTGCATAGTGCCCTTCATGAAGTTAAAAGAGGTGAGTACCAAACAGCAACTTATGATCTTTTGATTGCTGGCTCGGACAACATTGATAGATGTAAAAAAGTTGTTGCCGAGAAGAAAATGAATGATGCAACAATTTTGATTGGAAACAAGGTGTTGCCAATGTTTGGGTATATTGGTTATAAAGTTGTTACGGATCTTTATGACCATCAGCCGTCGCCGCCGCGAAGTTAGGGTATGATCATATAAATCAGGCACCAAGTTACATGTGTTTTTGTATGACATGATGAACTCATAATAAATTTATGAAAACTTCGTTGGATTACTTTAATTGCCATGTTTACTTGTTGATGGTTTGAAATTTATTTATTTGTTATATCTCTTAATGTAACAAATCTTATAAAATAGTTGATGGTTGATGGTTGATGAGTTGAAAATAGTAGTATATGGAATATATGTTTGAGTTGACTATTTTTTGTGATTAATAAATTATTATAGTTTTCTATAATTTTTACATATTGTTATTTTATCTTCATTTACTTTAATGTTTTATTTTCTATTAAATTCAAATATTAATTATGAAGTATTTTGAACATACATGACGGACCCAATTTAAAAAGATTGATGGAAATGGAGGTCAAATTGGCTATTAGAATGAAAAAAGGGTGAGGGATAGCTTAAGTGGTTAGAGCACCACTATCTAGGCATTAGATCCTGGTTCGAGTCATGGGGAGGGGAAAAGTGGGTATTTAATGTAATTCAAAAAAAAAATGAAAAAAGGGTATGGTTATTTGCACCTCCAATATTGTTAGATACACCCCTTTGTGTTTATTCAGAAACATGTTTTAAAAAAAGTAGATAAAGTAAGTGTGTTGTGAGGTAAAATCAGATACATGTTTTAAAAAAAGTAGATAAAGTAAGTGTGTTGTGAGGTAAAAATAAAGTGATTATTTTCATAAAAGAAAATGAGCATACTTTTGATGGACGAATAAAATATAAAATATATAAAATGTCCTTAATAGATACACCTCTATCTCATTAAACCCTTTAATAGATACAACCCCCTATCTCAGGTTTAGTAGATACACCTATTCACTTCTTCACTCATCCCCATTTCAGGTTTAATAGACATGGACACTTTATTTTAAGGCATTTAAGCACCGAATTGTTTAAACTATAATGTGCCTTGGAGTCTCTCTTGACTCTAATCCAATTCCAGGTTTTGTCACAAAATAAATCAAAACATTCCTACACACTACTTTTTCATTTACCCAATTAAGGTGATTGAATTTCTCGTCTTCCACATGCTCCACAACAGTCCCATCCACAAATTGTTCCAATTATTCGAACTAACTGAGATGTAGATTTTTGTAGTTGGCTAATTGTTTAATCTAGTTCAAGAAGATGTGAAACCATCAATGATTTGAGACCCTTTTAATTATAACAATTTTTCAACTCTTATTTAATTTCTTCATTATTTGGTTTACGTTATGCGTGAGATGTTTGTTGATTTTATGAGTCTGATCACCTTACTTAATTATTTTATTGTTCATAGCTAGATTACATATAAATATAATCTACAATTTTTATATTCGTTTGATCATAATAGTAAAAAGGGCAGAACACCACATAAGTAACAAAGACTAGATTATATGATTCAAATGTTGAGCTTCCATAGTTTAGTTTGTCATATTGTTTTCATACGTTAATGTATT
Source organism: Galeopsis tetrahit (assembly GCA_963675135.1). Classification (NCBI taxonomy): domain Eukaryota; kingdom Viridiplantae; phylum Streptophyta; class Magnoliopsida; order Lamiales; family Lamiaceae; genus Galeopsis; species Galeopsis tetrahit. The sequence goes on along the minus strand of OY776126.1, from coordinate 41,007,108 downwards.
CTTTGAATTAAATTTTAAATGCATGTTTTATGATTATAATTGTTTATTGAAATAGATTGATTAGGAGTTTACTTTCAAATTAACTAAACATAAAAAATAATTCGAATTAGTTTAATCATACTACTTGAACAAATTTTTTTTAAAAAGTGAAGATTATCGTGTGTTTTTTTAATTGGGTTGAAGAAAATCATTTAGGGGGAAGCTATCGAGAACTAGACTTTTTATTCATTAATTTTTTGTTATTGCTAATTACGTTTCGACGCAATTGATTATTTTGCATGCTTATTACTCCACCAAATCTATCTGATTTACAACAATTTAATGTTTGGAAAACGATTTTTGTATGCAAGCTTAATGCACATTTGTATATAAAAACACTTATCCATACGATAACACATGCAAGATATTGAAAATTATATTACAGTATGAACATAATGTGTTACAGTAAAGAGAATTGTGTGTTACTTTATAAACCAAATGAAAGAGATGAAAAACAACCATAGAAAACAAAACAAAACAAAACAATTTGAAGAACAAGAAAAGGGACAAAAACTCTAATCATAATTAATTAAAGTAGCGTAAAACTCGATTAATCTGAATTTGGAAAATCCTCTCTCTAGAAATTTGCTCTCCCCTCTCTCTTATACAAAACCATCAAACCCACCGCCCATCTTCATCTCAGCACACAGATCTTTCCTCTCCTCCTTTTCGGTTTCGAAGATCTATCATCTCTATGATCTAAAAAAAACTATGTAGATCAATCGTCGTTCATCGTCACTTGGATCGATTTTGCTGTTTTATTCAAGCGCCATTAACGCCGCCCATCCGCCGCTTGGTTGCCGGCGCCAGCGGAGTCCACCGAGTTTGATATTTGATAGTTTCTTAACTGGTATTTTTCTTTTTTTATGTAGTATTTTATTGTTTGCAGTCGGGATTAATGGATAGGTTATTTCCAACGGAAGCTACGGTGACCGTTTGGAAGAGCTTGTCCGTTGTTCTCGTTTTACTTGTTTTTTAGATTAGTTTTACTTGTTGTTCAGATTAGTTTTTGGTTTTTGTTGTGGCATTTGCTGGTTTGTTTATGTTTCCTAGCCCTCTAGATGGCTCGTTTTTGTTTTCTTCTCGCCGTTGTGCGGCGTGTTGCGCCTATGTGCGGTTATCCTTCCTGTTTCAGGATCTTTTCCTCCGTTTTGGGTTTCTTTGAGATGGACTGGCAGTCCTTTGATACTGCCTTGATCTGGTACTTAGGTGGAACTTTGTTTCCTTTTTTTGTCTTTTTTTCTTGGATTGAGAACACCTTAGTGTGGGGTTGTCTCGACTTGAGGATGGAGACCTGTGTGTAGCTAAGGGGAAAGTGTACACTCGTTTTTCCTCTTCTCACGATTGATGGGGACGACGATACCGTGATGATCAGTGCTGGTTTGAAGATCTAGAAGTGTGCTTGAAGTTTTATTGTAATCTTGTATGATCTTGTAAACCCTAAAAAAAAAAAAAAAAAAAAATTAATTAAAGTAGCGTATTATTATTTATTTTTACGGTAACTTATCCTTCCAATAATACATTTTGGTCTTAGAGTAACACGGATCTGAATTTTGCCTATACACGATTTCTTTTAAAAAGATTCATTCAATTCGACCTGTGAAGAATCCACAATATTACAATCCTAATAAAATCTTTGCAGCGCGCAGTTGCCCTCTAAAAGAAGCATTTGCAGCATAAAACAATATTACAATCCTAAGAAAATATTTACATGAGAATTAAACCTTTGTTGCATACAAGTACAACTCCCACAAAAAAATATCATCACTCAAAACCTCTAAAACCAACAAATTTACACCACATTAAAATCCTAATCAAAGAATATAATAAATTCAGGTGGAAATCTCATGTATGTGACACATTATTCTGAGTGATTTCATCATAGTCAGAGGTATAAGTAAAACTACCTGGATCAATTCTTGAATGATGAATTTGACTTCCCGATGAACTTTCCCGTCGCCTCTCGTCTTGGAATTCTTTCAGGGAGTTAAACCTCACATCAGTAGTGTGCGGGCTTCCTTCCGGAATTTTATCTGGGACTGCCATATTGCCATCGAACATCTGGACAACCTCAGACATTGTTGGCCTAATAGACGGAGTTGCATTTGTGCACACAAGTGCGACTTTAACTATTCTTTCGACTTCTTCTTTGTTGTATTGAGAACCCAACCTTGGATCGACAAGTTCTTCGAGTTTCTTATGTTTTTGCAAGTAAGCAGCCTATGGTTCACGAATTGAAAATAGTCATGTAACATTTAATTTTTCGACTTAGTTGCAGCAAGCATTGAAAGAATGCTGGACTTATCGTGCAAAAACTACGTTAAGATGGAGAAAGGGATGTTTTTCGTACCCAATCAAGAAGGCAAATGAAATCCTCACTTGGCATGTAGTTATTGTTGCTTTTCCCACTGACGATTTCCAAAAGCACGACTCCAAAGCTGTAAACGTCGGCCTTGTCTGTCAAATAACCCCACAGCGCGTACTCGGGTGCCATATAACCTCTGCAACAGGGTTAAAAAGGTCATTTTGCTAAGTGGGCAATAGAACAAAGTTTTGTAATAAGATGAGACTTACATTGTTCCAGCAATTTTGGTGCTGATATGAGTCTTCTCGTCTTCATTAAGCCTTGCCAATCCAAAATCGGATATTTTGGGGTTCAAATCTTTGTCTAGCAGAACATTAGTAGCTTTAATGTCTCGATGGACGATTTTCAGTCTCGATTCATCGTGGAGAGAAGCTAATCCTCTTGCAATTCCGATGCAAATACTGAACCTCGTTGGCCAGCTAAGTAACAATTGTGTTTTGCTCGAATCTAACAATTAAGCAATGGTTGTTATCGACCAACAAATGGATAAATTCAAAAACTTGGGTGCACTTGAGCGTATGGTACACACAAGTGTTATTCATGGACAAACATAACATTGAAAATCATATAAGATGGAATACGAAATATATACGTACCAAACAGAACATGGGCGAGGCTATTGTTTTCCATGTACTCGTACACGAGTAGCAATTGATCTCCTTCTATACAGCAGCCGAGCAGCTTCACAAGGTTCGGGTGCTGTACGCATGAAATCATGCCAATCTCATTTAGAAATTCACGGTTTCCTTGCCTTGATCCAGCCGAAAGCTGCTTAACAGCAACTACAGTGCCATCAGGTAGTTGCCCCTGCACCACTTTTTTTTATCAGAAATTTTGATTGCTAAATGTAATATATTCACTATATATGCAAAAATGAGCTACGACAACGGATTTTAGGCGGCTTATTCAAGATATCGAATATTTAGATAGGTGATTATTCAATTTGGTATCACTCGTGCTGAAAATAAGACGAGGGGGCCAATAACACGTATAAATGACTAACAATCTTTTTGTAATGTAAATACCTTGTAAACGGGGCCAAAACCGCCTTCTCCAATCTTGTTAGCAGAATCGAAGTTGTTAGTGGCAGCTCGGATTTGTTTCAACGGAAAAACTGTGGTTAACAGACCTTCAAACTCTGTGAATGGAAAACAAAATGAGCCTTTAGAAACCCGATATTCCATTACATTTTACATGTGCAATAAAAACAAATCACGTGAAAATAATAATAGTATATCTTTTATTTTTAACCATTTTAAGCTAACCAAATTTTTAATAAAGATCAATTGAGACAGTCACCTTTTCCTCTCCGTTTCTTGCGTTGCAGATAAAAAAACTTCCACCAAAGAATTCCCAGTATCAAAGAAATAACGAATACTGCAACTACTGGACCTACGATATAACCCGTTATATTCTTCTTCTCCCCTTCTGAACAAACTTTGAAATCTGCACAGAGATTGAAGCAGAGTATCCTTAATAAATGAATTAATCATCCACCTTGCTATAAGTTCGAATTTTTAAATGAGACGGAATTCTTTCACTTTGATATCTTGCATTTTTAACATAAAGAAGGAATTGAGTCCTTTATCATTGAGGTTAACTTCATCCATTGTTGAGAGATGTATAAAGCATATATAATTTAACAACAGTTTGCAAGAAAATGAGACACTGGCACGTATTGTATCTATATCTATATATAAACACAATAGTCGTCTGCTAAAAGTAGAAAGATTATTTTCCCGCCAAATCTACTTTCCAAAACTAGAATTTTTTTTTATTTTCCATGTCAACCTTTCCATTTTCAACATATAATATGTCATATTAAAGATTTAATTACAATCTTTAATTTAACATCCTTATTGCATGAAAATATAAAGATAAATTTTCAAATTTAAAATATGAATTTATTATAATTTTAATTTTTTTATTGAATTTACATAAAATAATTGTCAATATACTAATCGTGCATCACACGGGAGAATTTCTAGTTTAATATAAAGGAAAATAGTTTTTTTAGTTATGCACGTTACCCCTATTTCGATTTCAGTCCTATCGATTTTTACGAATTGAAAAACAATCTGGTAACTTTCAATTGTATGACATTTTAGTTTGTAACCGACTATAGGAGGTGAAAGTCTGGTTGACGCTGATGTGATAAGGTTTGATTTGTCCATGTCACATAGTCTAATTGGTAAACCCGATGTTTCACCTGTTACAGCCAGATACGGACTAAAATGTCAAAAATTGTAATTATAGGACCATTTACAATTCTTGAAAGTCGGCAGGATTGAAACTACATTTTAACGATCATTTCGTGAAACGATCACAAAGTTAAGAAGATAATGACACTAAAAAAGAAGAGAAGTTGAAGAAGTTACTTGGATAGACTGAAATGGCTGATATAAGAGAACCATAATCTCCTCTATTAGGAATGCGTGTAGTTCCTTTACTAGCCCAGTAAAATCTGATCTCCAAAGTACCCTCATGCACCGTCGCATTAAAATATCTAACCACGGGCCTTCCCGTCCCATTACCCTCAACTTCAATGTTAAAATCTTTCCAAACTAAATTGTCCTGAAACACAATCGGATCGAGAACAAACACAAAACACCTTAATACTACGAAATTATAGGGAGAATAATCTGGTAACTTTCATTTTTCAACATTTTTGTTCGATAATAGGCTGTATGAGGTCAAACATCTGGTTGGCGCTAACGTGAAAGAGTCCGATTTGTCTATGTGACAAAGTTTAATTGGTCAACCAAATGTCTCGCCTCTTATAGCCGATCTTATGTCGAGAAATTGAAAATTATAGGACTATTTTCAATTTCATGAAAGTCAATAGGACTAAATTAAAATAAAAAGGTAAGTTCCAATGTTTTAAGTTGTAACTTTCAATTTTTCGACATCTTAGTCTAGTAACTGGAAGTGAAACATGTGGTTAGCCTATTAGATTCTGTCACGCACATGGACAAATCAGACCCTGCCACGTCAGCATCAACCGGATGTTTCACCTCCTACAACCAGTTACCAAACTAAAATGTCGAACAATTGAAAGTTACCAGGACTGAAACGAAATAGGGGTAACTTAACATACAAGACTAAAAAAAGCTATTTTTCCAAAGTTATACGAATATGAGGAGATAACCTGTATGTATATATCAAACATTCGCCTTCCAAGTCTGGAATACGTGCTGTCATTGGTGAAGAGTATTTCAGCAAAGTGCAAGCTCACGTTGTAACTCCCATTCTCCATGCAATAATGGAAATATGTAAGAGAAAGAGGACTAAGGCGAGCTGTGGTGTACAACGGAGAGAGGCTGATATTCATGGTAGGTTTAATCGAACGTGAAGATTGGTAATTTGGTTCGTCTAAGAAGTCTCCGGTGCTAACAAATCCCCAATTATTATTACTTAGAAATCTTGCAGTATTGCCTCCTCCATCGCCTTCGTACATAATTCTCCGATTGCTTTCTTCGACGCTGATATCGCCACCACCACAATTAACACGTAAAGAGCATCTGTCTGCCAAGAAAAACAGGATGTTCTTGAAAATAAGTTAAATTTAAGGGATGATGTCATTTTTGGTCCCTATATTTACATTTTTAGTCCTCTTTTGTCTGAAAATATATTTTTACTCTCACGTTTGGTCACATTCTTAGTTGACATTTTGACTCACAGAGTCAACTGCATGTAGGTAAAAATACTTATTTTGAATCCTGCAAGTTAACCTTATTTTGTTTTCTGTCCTATCGAATTTCAAGAAATGTAATTAGTGTTTTAATTTTCTATTTTTGACATTTACATTTTTAATCCTCTCTTTACTCACTATCAAACTTGGTCCTGAAACTCACATTTGGTCACACAATTAGTTGACCTTTGACTAACAGAATCAACTGCATGCAGGAAAAACTAGTTATTTTTAATCTTGCAAGTTAACCTTATTTTGAAAATAGTGTCGTATTTTTCGATTTTTGACATTTTGGTTCAGTAACGAGGTGTAGGAGATGAAACATCTAATTGACGCTAACACAACAAAGTCTAATTTGTTCACGTGACAAAATCTGATTGATCAACCGAATATTTTACATTTATAGTTGGTCACAAGACTAGAATCAAAATAGGAGTAACTTATGGGACTAAAAAAACCTATTTTCCCTCAATGTAATTATTTAAAAATTATTAATTACATTTAGTACTCAAGATAATTATTAATTGTATTTAGCGTCCCCAAATAGTTGATTTTGTCTGTCAACGAACTATCAACTAATAGTGGAACTAAATGTGGGAGTAAAAAAGTACTTCCCGGACATAACGTTTGAAAGAGGGGATCAAAATTGAAAAAAAAAAAAAAACTTTAGGGACCAGACTATCCTTAAATATTAACAAAAATTCTACTTTACATGAAAAAAACGAAAATAAAAAGGATACTTACATCTTGGACATTCTACATTCCTAGTACATGGAAGCATTCGTTGTCTGTTGAAGGAATATCATATTTCTGTTAGATTGAAAACAGCAAACAACGTGACATATATAATTGTACATCATTATCAAACGAAGAAAATACATCTTACAACGTATTCACATGTGATGAGCCCTTGTACAAATTTGTCTGTCGGTTCCTGATACAAGAAATTGTTTCATTTTTAGGAAACAAGTAATCTAGTACGGGACGGACCAAAAAGGAAAATAGGTAATCTAGTATGGGTCGGAGGGAGTAACAGGTATCGTACATGCTCGATTGACAAGCAGGTTGATCAGGTCCTCGCCATGTGAAATTGTTGTAGGATAGATCGCTGCACAGAATCATAAAGTTTGATTATATTAATATCGAGCAAAAATGTTATTTCGTTCGACTAATTTTAAAAGATATAGCACGATATATAACAAGGATAAAGAATATAACATACATGTTGCTTCCATCTTTCAAAATTGCATCAGGAATATTTCCACTCAGCATGTTTCTAGTCACAAACCTGGAACATCATATTACTGTTAGATTGAAAAGAGCAAACAAATTCATAAAAAGAAATCAAGAATGTACTCAATTACTTGTTATATAAACGTCCAAAAAGATACTAAATTCATGCATGTCATAAAGTAGTAAACATTACATCAATCTCAATTCTCAAACACACTTTAACACTAGAGGCAACCTTAAACTCTTATATTGATATTTTACCCCATCAATAGTTTTCATGGTGTCAAAGTAATGGTTGGGCTAAATGAAATACTCCCTCCATTCAATTTTATAATTCTCATTTGTCTGGGCACCGATTCATTTACTAGTTTACGTATAAAATAAATCAATTAGTGTGAGGGGGTATTATATCCAAAGAGGGAAATAGAAATAATAAAATTGAACATCCTAAAAAAGGAATATGAGTATAATAAAACTGAACAGCTTAAAAAGGAAAGTTGAAATAATAAAATTGGAAAGATGGAATATATTAATTTAAAACTAATTAAAAAACAACAAGCGCCTGTAGCTCAGTGAATAGAGCGTCTGTTTCCTAAGCAGAAAGTCGTAGGTTCGACCCCTACCTGGCGCGAATTTGAAACATTTTTTTTTTAACTTTTTTTTTTAACATTACACCATATCTATCTATATAACTAAAATGACAATAATATTGAAACAAAATTGCACTCACACAGTCTTAAGATTTCTTGCAATGTTATTTGGAATCCCACCCACTAACTCGTTGAAACTGATATCCCTGAACACAATGAAATGCAACAAAAGTCAGTAAGAATTAAGAAAAAATTTGCTTAACTTTATTTTTTTACACAAATAGATGATACTGTAGAGAACAACAACATAATGCAAGAAGTAACAATAAAAACAAGCTTTCAACCTCGAAAAAACGAACCAAACCAACGACAAGACGGACTTATTATACACAGTGAGCATATGCATTTTCATTAAGTTACTTATCATGATTTCTTTAGAAATTCATAAGAAAACATGTAGATCCATCCTTTACTCACAATATAATCAGAAGCCGAAGTTTCCAAACATACGCAGGGACTGTTCCAGTAATGTTGCAGCTTCTCAAGACCCTGTATCAAAGAATTTTTTATACTAATGATTTTACAGAATAACAAACTAAATATGTAACTATTTGCAATTTCTTATCATTAACCGTACAATACTGTTAGGCTTGACACACTCCTTAGTATTGGAAACTGCTGAGGGGGCCCCCTTAAGTCACTAATTCTCCTGCATATGAAAACTCCACTAGTCACAAAACAATCACGGGCAAATGAAACGTGACACTAACTTTGACTGAAACGTAAAACTTTGTCACAAAAAACAGTACTTAAATACTATTTGAGGAAAGTAATTCAGTATACTCACACATCAGTTAGTGCATTCAGAAGCGATATGTTTAAAGGGATGGGACCAACTAGTCCACTTGCCTCCATTTGCCTTCATTTTCGACAGTTAAAAAGTTGATATCAGAACATTTTCAAGGAGAAAATAAGTATAGGATTTAGGACAAGATTAAGGTCTTACAATCTCCGGAGTTGTTTCCAGTTCTGAATGAAGTCCGGTATTCGTCCACTCAATTTATTATCATTTATCCTACTGCAATTCAAAAGACAAAACATTGAACATTCGAAAGAAATTGGATATAACTTATAAGAAATGGATTAACATAGATAGTACATATGCTTAGGCTTATAAAAAGGCAAAGTCATGTATAAAACCAGTTTTATCATACAGTACTAGTTGTTTCATTAAAGCGTATTAGTTTGTCAGTATTAGTGGTTATACTATCAGTTGCACGGTAAAACTATTTTACATAAGATCAACTGAAAAGAGAGAGAGAGAGATCATATATATGCTTACAAATCATTTAGGTTTGTTAGTGACGAAAATGAAGTTGGCAAGTGGCCCGTTAATTGGTTGGAAGACAGCATCCTGCGATTCAATTCGTCTGTTATCGACTTATGCATCAGGTTTCCATTTCAACACTAAAAATGTACACATCATTAGAGATATGAAGTCTTACAGAGTATTTAAGTTTATCAACTTCCCAATATCAGAAGGAATAGGCCCTGAAAAATTGTTTGCTTCAAGATTCCTGATCAAGATCAATATCAGAACAACTATCATATACTCACTCGATTAAAGAAAATAAACAACTCGAAAAATAAAGACTTACAGGAATGTGAGGCTAGTAATGTTTCCAAGCTCCCTTGGTATTGGTCCGGACAAGCGATTTACAAGTACAGAGCTGCAAGAAAATTCTAGATTATCGGGAAACATTGAAGTAAACGAGTATGTAGAGTTACGAGTTTTATGATGAAGCGTACATGTTAGTCAATTGCGTCGAAGCCCATTCTTTAGGGATCGTCCCACTGAGGAGATTGTAGGCGAAATCTCTGATAAAAGAAGATTATATTAGATACATGAACATCATAAATCATCAAATGTAAGAGCATAAAGTAAAAGAAAGATCCTTCATTACATCTCTTGAAGGTAAGGGAGCTTCACAATATTAATCGGGAGAACTCCTGGAAGATTGTAACTCTTAATCACACTGCAATAAGTTAGTCGAGACATAAAAGGCAAATTCTACAAACGCATGAACAAGATATAACAAAATAATGAATAAGCATAGAAATGATGAGAGAATGAAAACACTACATTGTTTTAATATGACAAATGGTGTTGTTGGCAAAGTTGCAGTTGCAGTCGACATAACCCTCTGAACCACTCAGGGGCGTTGGCGTAATCCCGAACATTTCAAGTTCGCATTGACCAGGGTCGAAACTCCAATGTGTTGCACCCATCTCTTTGATAATTTGTTCAAGAGCTTTCACTAACAATCACAAAGAAGCAATGTTAAACTAAAGAGTTGGTCTTAGATTTTATTATATAACAACTAATACTATCAAACTAAAGCATTTTATTAAACAGTTGATATTGTTTAAAAAATGGACACAAAATGCAAACCAGTTCATGTAAACTAACTTACATAAGATTTCGCCTAAACTAAGTACTCCATCCAGTTCAAAATATATGTCGTTTTGAATCAATGTGCACATATGAAGAAAACAATAACTTTCTATCATGCCCATAATAATCGTTTGCGGGAAAGTGGTTCGTTGCCTATTACATTACGTTAGGTAATGACAATGTAATGTGTCCTAAGGACGATTTAGGAAGAAATGTGGGAATGTGGTTAATCATTACCTGTTACAAAGTTTTGTGTGAACCAATTTCACCGTAAAATTAGTTAGCACGTATTTTTACGGGTATTAATTGTTTCATTAAAAATGTATTACATTGATAAATTATTTCACCGTAAAATTAGTTGTAAAACATGTGCATGGTAAAACTTGTTCACACAAGACCAATCCTTACATTACATTAGCTTAATTGAGTCAGTGTCATTAACACTAGCTTTAACGGAAATGTTTGAGCTAATATTATCCATATAAAACAATCACAAATAACTAAAAAGTGCATTAACTTTAATTGAAATGTGGCAAATCTAAAATCTGTGCATAGGAGAACTTGTCTAGGTAACTTAATTAGTGTGTCTGAGGAAACTTTAGGAAAAAATATTACTCATCAACGTAGAAATCTGCAAAAATTACTATATAATTGGAATAAGAAAAAAAAAAACTTCCAAAACGTCGTCGTACATTTATTGATAGACGAAATATTCTTCCTATATTCATGTGCAATACAGAGCAATCTATATACATACAGTATTACTTACCCATTCAAATTGCAGCAGTTCGTAATTTTCCATAGATAAAAACAGATTTATGGTTTTCCTTGACAGAATCTTTCAATTTCAAGTTTCTGTTCATCAATAAAATAGCACAATTTTGAGAGAGAGACCAACCTTCTTCTGGCGGTACTTGGGATTGGGATAATGTGAAGAGCGCGAAACAAGAGAGTGTAATTACCCAACTGTACTGCCTGAAAATCATCTTAGAGAATCGAGATTCAATAATTAGCACAGAGTTTATTAAACAAGTTGAAATCTGGGTGACTGTATATGTTGAAATGTGGGTCGGCCAAAATGGAAGAGAGAGAGAGAGAGAGAGAGAGCGAAAGAGACCCATGGGAGAATCTCCACATTAAATTAATAATATATTAGAAGTCATTCTTCATTTTAATATCTTCAAGAATTTTCCGGTTTCCCTCCTTTCTCACATGTACGTGTTTAAATAGATAAGGATATTTATTTCTCACTTTTGACGCAGACCTAGTGGTTTTATTACAAATGTGTCATTTTTATAATCTCCTTATTTATATTCTATATACTAATATGTTTGGCAAAGTTTAAATGTATATCCATTTTTGTGTAATCCTCTACTTCACATGACGCCACAAATAACTAATTATACTATTGTTTGAATGAGAAATGTTTAAAACAAACTATGTGCTTGGAATGATGGATTTTATTATTTAATCTCACCAGTTTCTTTTCATGTTTTGTTTGAATAATAAATGGAATTAATATGGTAAATGTGCATTCTGCCCCTTCATTCAATTTTCTTTGGTTGTGTTTGAATGAGTGTATAGACGAGGAAAATTCAATTACGAATTCAATTACGACGCGTGGAAATTACGGGTTAAACATTAATTAAATTTATTATTTATTTGTTGGAATAAATTTAATTCCTAAAATAAAGATATAATTCATTAATATTTAATTGTTCCCTTCAATTAATTTGGGCCTTGAAAGATCAATGAGTTAAAATGGATCTTCGAAGCCCAATAAATAAAGACGGACCTCTAAAAGTCCGATAAATAAAGACGGACCTCTAAAGTCCAATAAAGCAAGACGGACCTCTAAAGTCCCATAAATGAAGATAGGCCTCTAAAGTCCAACAAACCAAATTGAGCCCAAATAGGGTATTCTTAACCCAAAATCAAATTGAGCCCAAATAAGGTATTCTTAGCCCAAATCAAATTGAGCCCAAATGGGTATTCTTAGCCCAAGTAATTCAAAATTTGAAACCCTAACTACTTGCACAAAAATCTCCAGGCCTACACCTATAAATAGAGGCCTCATTTCATTCATTTTGATCATCAAGAAATCAGAAGCATTCAAGGCTCTAAAATTCTCTGCAGAGATTTTAGAGTGTTCTTCAGCAGTTGGAGGAGCTTCAAAGGCGTTCTTCGTGCAAAGCAGCGTGAAGCAGCGTTCGAGTGGAGACCAAGGTGCTAAGCCCCTTCGATTCGGCGTTTCTCAAAGGCGTTCTTCGTGCAAAGCAGCGAAAAGCAGTGCTCGAGCGGAGATCAAGGTGCTAAGCCTCTTCGATTCGGCGTTTCTTCAAGGAGGAGGTGCTTCGTGGATCTTCAACGGCGTTCGTCTCGAAAAAGTCCCGAAAGTCCCGAAAAGTCCCTAAATTCAACGTTTAATCCAAAATACGGCGTCAAGACCTTGGATTAACGTTACAAAGTCCCAAATTCAAGAACGATCTTCAACGACGTTCATCACAAAAGTCCCTAAATTCAACGTTTAATCCAAAGTACGGTGCTAAACCTTTGGATTAACGTTATAAAGCCCCAAATACAAGATCGGATAGGATTCGGCTGCGGATCCAACTCCAGAAGTTCCAAGAGTGCTCAAGAAATTCAAGAACTTCAAGAAGAGAGAATCGGAGGAGCAAATTAGAGATTGTAACCCGCAAATACTCGGTTTTAATCCGAAATTAAATAAAATTGTTTACCATTTTCGTGTTTTTATTATTTAATTCACGAATTTGTGTTTACAGAGTGGATTTAATTTAAAGGAGTATTTCAAATGAAAGGATTTAAAAAGTGATGATTTTAAACTACAGTTTAAGTGAAGATTTAAAATCCTCTCAATTTTAACTAAAAGTTGTGTGAGAAAAAATCTAAGTATCTGAATTCCATTCATAATCCAAGCAAGTGGAGTGGATTTTGATGGTGGATTTAAAATCCATGGATCAAGTCCCTCCATCCACGGTCTTTGAAGACCCCAATCCAAGCAAACGTTACACACATATTTTATTTTTACAGAAGCACCCAATTTCTTGAGCTTTGTTATCATTTTTTTTTTTTTGTAGTTATAATGCTTTCGATGAGTTCGAAGGAATCGTGAGTAAATCATTTAGTATGAAATACTAAATTGATGGTGTGGAGCTTGAATTTGTAGCAATGGAGTTTGGAAGAAGAGCAAGGACGAAGGTGTATATATCTGGTTGGTCTCTCCGTTTTCTTGCAGCACCACAACAACCGAAAAAAAAAGGGTGCAGGGCCCGCCCTGCAGGCTGTCACTTTAATTGTGGGCCCACAACGAAATGTTCAAATAAATTGCAACAAAATTCAAAATTTATTCAACAAATTCAACTTATTACAGATAATGTTCAATTTTTCTGGGAGTATGTTGAGAAATGAAATTAAATAATGCATTTTTCTGGGAGTATGTTCACATATTTACATATATGTCATTATTTTTTTTCCACTCAATCTACCATTTTCTTTATAAAAATTTATAAATCTACTCCTCAAAGCATCACTCATTAGTCATTACATCATTTTTTACACATTTCTTAAAATGTGGACAACCTTATCGTCAAGGTTCAAAAGTCTTTAAAAGTTTGAGGTATTCAATACATATTTTAAAAAGTCTTAAAACATTTAAATTTAAAGTTTGAAGTATTCAATACAGATTTTAATGAATGAATAAGTTAATTTCAAATTAAATGTAGTACCATATGTAATATTTAAATTTTCGATTGAGGGTTTAGGGTTTAGTACCTTAGATTAGAGTTCGATACGTTATTGACATTCAATTTATATATTTAAATTTAATTAATCTCAATTTCAATTTAAGTTTAGTACCTTATTATAATATTCAAATTTAATTTAAAGCTCAATACCTTAAAAAAAATGCTTGTAAAAAAAAAACCTTACAAAATATAATAATTATATTCAATTTATAATGTACTTAACTCTAAAGCCTAAATCCTAAATTAAATTTGAATATTATACAAAGTGAAGTATTAAAGTTAAATTGAAATTGAACTATACACTCTAAATTCTACAATACTAAATTATACATTACAATTTGTAATATTACCATGCCTTATTGGTCATTTACATTCAAGAATTGTTGTTAAAAAATGAATATTGTTCATTTACATGCAAGAATTAAAAATTAGACCACATAAATATTTGAACAGTCTCACGTAAACTTTGAACGAAAACTCATAATTTTGAATTATATATGACAATGTTGAACAGTAATTTTCTAAATAGTATTAGTATCCTCTGTTTTTTTAATTTCACCATTTATTTATGTTGGGATATGAATCCTATAAACAATATTCTAGTTGATGATTATGAGTTTTGATGGCCAAAAAGCAACTTAAAGTTAATGATATATGTGGTTGGAAGTCATCTTAACTAAATCATCTTGGTGAAACATGATAATCTGAGTTTAACTGATCGTATGAGTTAATGATCTGATATGTGTATATATTATGAACTGTTAGGAACTAAGTTGATAATGTATTGTATAGACAGCTTATAGTATAGGACTTAGATGCACTCTTCTGTATGTAGTTCAGATGAAGTATAAATAGGTTTTATATGTGTAAGTTTGTATTCTGTTGTAATCAGTATTGTAAAGTTCAGAACTAAAGAAGACTCAAAAGACTACTCCAAAGCAAGAAGACTATCAAGAGGAGTAAAAATGAAGCTCAGAAATATAAGAGAAGTATTCTGATGAAGCACAGAACAGAAGTTGAGAACTGTGCTGGTTGGACCAAGAACAGTAAAAATGAAGAAGAGTAATTTTACTGTGCTGAAGAAGAATAAGTTTGGAAAACTTATTAGTTAGTTGTAATTGTATATATTTGAAGATATGCTGACTTGGAATAAGAAATGAAGTTAAGTCGGTTACAAAGGATAAGTTACAAAGAAACGGTTAAGAGTTAGTTGAGAGTTGGTTTCACAAACTGCTAAATGTCATACTAAGTTCTATAAATACCGTATGATCTTCTACTTGAAAATACTACTGCTACTACCGATCTAAGAGAATTTGAGAGCAATCAAAGAGCATTCAAGAATTCAAAAACTCACAGAGTTAAGGAGATTGAATCAAGAAGAGAAGAAGCCACTATTTTTAATTGAAGAATCAAAGGCTACTACTCAGAGAAGTTTTACTTTACTTTTTAGTTTGTGATTTGTTGTAAAGTGTGCTAGTTACTTTTTAGTTTGTGATTTGTTTTTAATTGAAGAATCAAGCATTCCTTTTGTACCGCCTCAAAATCCTATGAACTCACAGAGTTAAGTGTGCTAGTTACTTGTAAGATTACTAGTAGATCGAAAATACACTTGAAAGTGTAATCGAAAAGATCACAGTCTTAATCTTGGGACTTTAAGCCACAAGAAACTCAAGAAGGAAGAGTTAATAAAATATCACGACTGGAGTTGTGAGAGTGGATGTAGACATTTGTCGAACCACTATAAATCTTGTGTGTTGATTTACTTATTGTTGATATTTGTTTAAAACACAAGTTAAAGATCAAAATCAAAGTTGAGTATAAACCTTGAAACTGGAAGTACTGTGCTGACTGAGTAAGAATAGTATTATTCAGAACACTATTCCGCATTATACACTTTGATATTTGGAAAGATTTTAAAAAGTCTATTCACCTCTCCCCTCTAAACTTTTTCTAGTTTAATCAATCTTAACTCAACTTGGGACCAACAATTTATGTAAACAATGATATATATATATATATATATATATATATATTGATTTCACTTCAAGTGTTTATCACTTTATAACATTTGTATTTATAAGTCTCAATACAAACTTGAGAAGATAAAATGATGTAGGTACATGAACAAATAAATGACACATAATGAATATTAAGGAGAAAATAAATGGACATTCCCACCATACAAATATTATTTATATCACTTTTTAATTAATTACAATATAATCCGAATAAAAAAATGACCACTTGCTCTGAGTGCTAATTAATTACAATATAATCCGATTTTGTACTTTAGATTTAGTATCTTTAGCAATCTAAACTTTTGACTCCTCAACAACGTAATGATTCTAAAAAATGTACAATATTTCAGGCATAAAGTACAACAAAATAAAACATGAAAATCAATGGCAAGTATGATCACCCAGAAATAAAAGTTAAACACCAAGTATTGCAAATTTGAACACTTAATATTGTTACGAGTAGAATACTGAGACAATTATTGTGACTATTTCATTAAATTTAAATTTAGCAATGATTTAATTAAGTTTAGTAACTCATGTAATATTCAGATTCAACTTATATTCAATTTATATATTAAAATTTAATGAATGAATAATTTCAATTTAGTACCTTATGTAATATTAAAAATTTTGATTTAGAATTTAGTACCAATCAATCACATTGAATATTAAGAGATTTAACAAGAAATTTAAACTTGGAGAGATGATTGAGAAATATTACCATAAATCCTAAATTGAAAATGTAAATATTACTTAAGGTACTAAATTAAAATTTTAAATATTACATAATGTCAATAAGGTACCGAAATCTAACATAAGGTATTAAACCCTAAATTCAAAATTCAAAATTCTTATATTACATAAGTTACTAAACTTAAATTGTATATAAGGTACTAAACATAAACTTTAAACCTAAATTAAATTTGAATATTACATAAGTTACTAAATTTAGTATTTAAATGTAATAAATTACTTAATTTTTTAAATTTTAATATATAATAAATTAATACGGAGTAATATTATATGCATGAAAAATATTATTTTCAATTGTGAGAAACAACTTAAATAAATTCAACATGATATGAAAAAACGGGGTGTGGCACGGAGCGACTATCTAGGACCCGTACGGGTCCGGGGAATATACAAGTGTGTTCCATATATATTTGCATCAATAGTTCCAGCGCCGGAGTTTATGAAAATCTATCTAAATCAATAAAAAAAAATTATTTCACAATTCTGTCAAGTCTATGAAAATTCATATAAATCAAAAAAAAAAATCAGTCAAACTCTCCATGTACTCTATGAATTTTCTAAATCCACCGACTTTTTAAAGTCCAAAAAAATTCAATAAAATTCCAAATGAATACACCCCCTGAGTTGTGAGCCATTGAATTAAGCCTCCTAGAGATATGACGAACATCGCACACTACGACTTTAGTCATTGCTCTGTGGATATCATAAAGAAACCGTCCTTCCAGGCCCAACATCATATCCCTATTTTGAATTGTTGTAACGGCTATTAAAGCATCCGAGCAAACTTTAATTATTGTAAAATTCCTATTATTAATGCATCTAAAAAAATTCAATTCAAATCGCCTCGATTTACGCTCTAAGAACAGATGTCGGGTTTTCAACACGCTTAAAACTTGCTCGAGTCCTTCGTCACATATCCCACTCCAAACAGTTGTCTACTCTTATCTAGAGAAACATCAACATCCACCGTATGATCAATACCCAAACTCTCGTTATCATTTTTCGTATTATCGTTGCTATCCCAGTCTGCACTCGAAATCGACGTAACCTGTCTAAGTCATTGAAAGTCATGGAGTAACGCTAATGCTTATCCCACCTTTGTCGTTCCCATTCTAATGTGTTCATCAGATGTCGTTGCTTCCACATGTAATAAACAACACTTCTCCTTCTAAATTTTCCATGAAATTATAACCATAACCTCACAAGACACCACCTCACAAGAGGAGCGCAAGAAGTCTAAAAATTGTGATGTTAAGAAACGACCTTTCTTGATAATGCTCCTCAACAATTGAAACTTTTCCAGACTTGCTTGAAAGCCGAACATAGAATCGGCAAAACGGAGAAATGGGTACTCTGGCGTCAAAAAGTCCCACGCTAATTTCCAAACAAAGATGTAAACCTTTAGTAGAACGTCTAATTAAGTTCTGAATGGTATTCCCACCATTTTTTCCTCTCTTTAGCATCAAACTTCCAAAATTATGAGATTATATCTTTTCTCAATTAAAGATGTAATACGTTTTAAAAATACTTTATTTCATAAATTATTCTTCTGGATTTGATAAATATATTAGTATTACTTTGTATGCTTTACTAGAAAGTAGAGAATAAATCATGTCGCAGTCCCCACATTTTCGTGCTTCAGTTAAAGCGTGTGTCTTGATTCTCCGATTTTAGTTCACGCAACGATCACAGAAAACGGTCTTCCAGAACCACAAAAGTCACGTACAACTCATGAAGCCTGCCGTATAATAACCGCCTACAACAACAACAGGTTCTGCTCTAATTGTCTACAGATTCAATTCAATTCAATTCATAAACTTCGAATGGAGGACACGAAATCGATCAAACAATTCCATGACGAAGGGGAATTTCTAGATTCCCTCGATGATTCAACGTTCGATGAATGCTTGGACACTTCTTCTGAATCAATCGAATCCAATGTCGAGGCGTCTGTAATAGATGGAAACCCTAATCCGTCGTCAGAAGATAATGCCCTTCCTACGGAGGGGATTCGCCGGAGATCTCATAGTATATCTTCCGCCTCCGAATCAAAAGAGTTGTCAAGCATTAGCTCGACGGAAAGTGTGGATAATTGCTCGGGAGAAAGTAAGCCTAAGCATCCTCGAACAATTAGGGATTCTGAGAAAAAATTTGGAAACAAGGATTCCATGGAGATGAAAAACTGTTCGGAATCAAAATCTGAAGTTGGTGGAGAGAAGAAGGAAACGGACGAAGAGCGTTCTACTCTGTCGGATGCAAATGAAGATGCACGTGGAGATTTAGGAGGTGCTGAATCGAATTTGAGGGGAAGCAATGATGCAAATTCCAGCCTTCTGTTTGTTTTGGCTGGTATGGTAATCAAGTCCATCAGCTTCCAATTTTCCTTATTAGTCAAATCAGTATGGTTTCCAGTATATTGTGTGTATTACTTGTACATGCTTGTGTTCAATCCTTTTGGGCTCGTGAAAATATTCTGTGGCGGGTTTCTATATCAGAACATGAAAAGAATTTGGAATTTTCTGTTTGGAATTGTTTCAGACTTCATGTATGAATGGTTGAAAGAACACCGAACGATTTGGAAAATGGGTTTGAAGTGTGGTTGGGGATTGTTGTGGTCAGCGTATGTGTGTGCTGTGTTGGTTGGTTTATTGGTTTCAGCTTTCGTGATGGGAGGGATGCTGATAAGGGTGGTGGTTGAGGATCCAATTAGAATAAAATCGAGTTTGAATTTCGATTATATTCAGAAGAGTCCGGCGGCAATTGTACCAATTACGCCATATGCGAAGTTGAACCATGATATGTATCTTATGGAGAAGCCTGAAATTTTGAAGGCTAGTCAATCAAGAGTTTTACCATATAATCACAAGTTGAAGGTTACTGTATCGTTAACGGTACCAGAGTCGGAATATAACCAACATCTTGGAATTTTTCAGGTATGATTCGATGTTGTCTTGTCGGGCTTGCTGCTGGTTTCAGTTAATTGAATTAATATGTTTAGAGAATATTTTAAATTGTGAGACTATTTGTGTTGCATATATGTATTTGTGCTTGTTTTAGAGGGATACTTTGTATGATAATGCTAGTAATTTATTGCCTTTTCAACTGTAAAACTTGGCCTTTGCAGCAAATTTGAGAAAGGATGCTTTCTATCCAAAATGATAAATATCATTAGCAACTTAATTGTGGTTTAGAGTTTTTACCATTTCTGTGATCTTCAGATCCAACTCCTTCTACTTGTGTTTCATGATCTGGTTATTTTAGTAGTTGTGTAGCATTTCCAATTTCCGATTTTGCTGCTGCATAGGTCTTGCATTCGAGTCTCTTTTTATTTTTGCATGCACTTCACTCATAGCTGATTATTTCTCAGAAATTCCTCTACTTCAACCCTTGATGGGAAGTATGGACCACCTCTTTGACTTAAGATTCTCTCTTTCTATTATAGTACTGTTGTTAATCTTCTAGCCAAGAAGAATATGATGGTTTATCTTTTCTTTTCTTCATGGACTTTTGACATTCTTACTTGTAGTTTTAAGCATCTAAAAGCTTTGCATATATTAAGGGGGTGTTCAAACTCTTCAATGAGAATGGTATACTGAAATAAAATGAGAATTATGGTTACATTGTTAGTGTTTTGCTCTAATCTTGTAATAATGGAGGATAAATTATGATTGTTGGTTGAGGAGAAATGAGAATAATGGAATAATTGAGGAGAAATGATTATAGGGGGAGAGATTTAATCAAAATGGGGTAATGGTTAACTTATTTTTAGTCTCATTACCCCATTCGAAGTATGATGAAGGTGATATAATCATCTTCTATTCTCATTAACCACCATAATTACCTTATTCTCATTCTCTACCATTCCTAGTGAAGAATTTTGAACCGAACACCCCCTAAGATTTAAGAGTGATGCTTCATTCAACTCCATGTTAAATTTGATTTGATTCCTTGCTTGTCCTCACTGACTTATAAATAGTTTATTAATTTTCTGTTCTTTGTTGAAGGTCAGAGTAGATTTCCTTGCTGCTGATGGCAGAACACTCACAACTTCAAGACGTCCATGTATGCTGCAATACAAAAGTCATCCAATTCGCTTTGTGCTGACTTTGCTCAATCTCGCTCCTATTTTAACCGGCTATACATCAGAAACCCAGAATTTGAAAATAACTTTCAAAGATCTTACTGAAAGTGAGACGCCAACTGCCGCCTTAAGGGTGGCTATTGAACAACGAGCTGAATACTCACCTGGTGCTGGTATTCCTGAAATATACTCTGCATCGCTGGCCCTAGATTCCGAACTTCCTATTCTGAAAAGGATTTTGTGGTTTTGGAAGAAAACGGTATATATATGGGTAAGCATGTCTATTTTTGTAATGGAATTGATTTTTACTCTCCTTTGCTGTCGACCTATGATTATCCCAAAAATAAGATTGAGGGAAACTAATAATCGAGAAGCTCCTCGGAATAATCCTCCAAACAGGAGTTAAATGTCAGGGAAAGGCGATACTTAGGCATGTAAAAGTGGTTTTATTACTTTTAATACATGACAAGTGTTTTCAATGGCATCACAATGACACTTGTCATGCATTTAAGGTTATGAAACATCAAAGTAAAATATGTGATCTTGATTGGTTCTTATTGTTGTAATAGGTTTGATTACCTTGTTTATAGTTGAGAGATGTTGATTTTTTTTTTTTTGTGCATAGAAGCTGAAAGGTAGATTCTACTTGTATGTATTGTTTTGACAATGGGAAGAGGAGGTGAAAACAAGATTGTGTAAATTTCAGGTCCATATTTTTATTAATTTGATGAATTTTTAGATGCTGAGAACATGTATTTCATTTTATAATGATTTGAGAATTACATGCCTAATCTAAATTTATGCTAGTTGGACTTGTAGTTATGAACATGTTCAGGCTCACACCCCTAATTCAGAAAGTTTACACTGTGATAGTGACTTTCAACATTTTACTATTTGAAGATTCTTTTAAAAAAAATTTAAATGATGGTTATGTATTGGTGTGAAAGATATAATTAGGGGTGAGGATTGGAGAGCCTGGGTTTGATAAATGGTTAGTAGGCTCCAGTATGATTTTGTTACTTGTGTTAAAACTTTTTTGTAACTTCATGTATGACCTTCTTAAGAAATAAGCTGGACTTGTAAGTTTGTTTAACGACTTTTTAAAAGCATTTTAAGACAACTTCACCTTAAATCTTAACTTTAAAAGTATTTATATTAATGTTGTGATTTTAAGATTTATTTTTAATTAGATTTAGGATTTATTCTGATTGTATTGTTTTATTTGGATATTTTTTAAAAATATATATTATTAGCAATTTTTGAATATAAAATGTTTATATTGAGCTTTAAAAATAAGACAAAAACTATATATTTTGTGCATACGAACTATCACCGTTGTGCATACGAGTTATCATTGTTTACTGTTTAATTTTTTTTTTTAAACCTAGAAACTTGAAAAAAATAAAATAATGTGGAGTCAAGTTCACAGAAATGTTACACTATTAAATAAATGAACTTTAAAATAAATTCAGTTTTGATCTCTTTATTAAAAATACTGAGTTGGATTTTAGAATGCCCCTCTAAATAGTAGTTTAATTCATTTATTTCATTTTTCGTATTCTATCCTATCGGATTACTACATATGTTGGTATGGTGTATACCGTCCATTGTTTATTTTTTCAATCTCCACGTGTCATTTATCCACATTATTAAAAAAAATACAAGAACAACATTTGTGTGAAATAATTTATAAACAAATATGCTTTAAGGTCATTTCTAAAAAATTGCGGGTCGCTCAAAAAATTCGTAGGTCGTAAACCGATGTTTTACTACAAGATCAAAATAGAGCTATTATATGATTAAAATATACTAATACACTATAAGGACAATTACACACACTTAATTTTTTTAGCAAATTATCGATAAAATGTCCTTGTAGTACCATATTTTAGTTTTGTAGTAGCAGAATATTTTAACATTGCGACCTATGAATTCGCCCTAAAAATTATGTATTTGTTAGTGCCTTTACACTATAATTTGATTTTTGACATATTTTGGCCTTAAAGTAAGTCAATTCTTAGAAGTAAAAAAACCAGTTTAAATTAAGTTTGACTAGGTTTGACTAGTTAATTTTTACCCAATTTACTTTAGTTAGCTGGAGTATATCTTTTTGTAAGAAATATTATATATTTTCTTGCGAAAATAAAAAATGTAATACCAATTATTAAACAAATTACTTTGTTCTCCCAAACACAATAATGGATGATTTTGATTTTATGATCTATATAATTGTATGTCATAAAAGCTAGTCCAATTTAGACTTAAAAATTGGAAATAATATACGTTGCAGAAATACCTTGGATGCTAATTATACGCCATTCCCTACATAAATCAGTTAATATTAATCAAATACTCCCTCACTTTTTTTAATAAGTGTCACATTGACATTTTTCAACAAATTAAGATTATAACGTGTGGTCCATATTACCCTTCATTAATTATAGCTAATTTTGATATAGAAATTTTGTTTGATAAAGAATGTGGTTAAGAATGTAGCTAGTATTCATAAACCAAATTAATTTTTGGTATAAACAATGTTTATGGAATTTATTTATGAACAATATATATGGTAAATGAATAAGGGTAAAATAGTCAAAATTAAAGAAAAAAACTCAGAATGACACTTATTTTATAATTAGTTAAAAAGTCAAAGTGACATTTATTACAAAACGGAGGGAGTATATATGTAATAGAAGTAGTATATCATATTATCCATAAATAAGATGCATATTATATGGAGTTTCTCTACATAAATCAATAATTTATTACCATTAAATGGACAATTTGTGAAATGACGTCTTAAAAGCGCCAAATTAGGGGTTTGGCAATGGGAAGAAAAGGACGATACTATCCCCGCCATTAACATTTGAACTTGGCCAGTTGTATAAGCACTTTAATTCCCTTTACGCTTGCCGTTTGCCCTTTTTGTCCAACACAAATTTTAAATTCGACCGTTGTAACCTAAGCCCAATATACATTACTCTGTTTCTTCTTCTTCTTCTCATTTCTCTCACTCCATAAACTGAAAAACCCCCCCTCTCTCTCTCTCTAAAAATGGTGTCCAAAATACTGAAAAAAACCCCTACGAAATCGATCAAGAACCGGAAGAGCATCCGCCGGAGCAGCAAGAAGTCTCCGATCAAGAACGCCGCCGCGGCGGCGATTTCTTCCATCAACAAATCCATCTACACTTGCCACCGCCGCCTGATAAAGATCTTCGCAAAACTAACCCGAATCGCCACCCCCATTAAAAAAACCCCTCGTAAAAAAGGCTACCAAATCCTCTCAAAACCCTACCCGGAAAACGACGTCGTCCGGCGGTCTCTGTTCAACGAACGAACCACCACAACACTCCCTCCGTCGAAATCCCCTGAAAGAAAGACGGTATTTCTGGATTTAGATGAAACCCTAGTCCACTCGACGCCGCAGATCCCGCCGGAGAGGTACGATTTCGTGGTACGGCCGGTGATCGACGGGCACAGGGCGGAGTTTTACGTCCTGAAAAGGCCGTTTGTGGACGAATTTTTGAGGTTTTTGAGTGAGAGATTCGAGGTTGTGGTGTTTACAGCTGGCATTGAAGAGTATGCGTCTCTGGTTGTGGATAAACTGGATTGGGGGAAATCGATGATTTCGCATCGGTTGTATCGAGATTCGTGCAGTGAAATGGATGGGAGGTTTGTGAAGGATTTGGGGAAAGTGGGGAGGGAATTGAATAAGGCGGTGATTGTGGATGATAATCCGAATTCGTATGAGTTTCAGCCGGAGAATGCGATTCCGATAAAGGCGTTTGTGGATGATGGGGGAGATGAGGAGTTGAAGAAGTTGATGGAGTGGTTTGGAGGGTTGGATTTGGTTGAGGATGTACGGGATGCTGTGAGGGCGTATGTAGGGGATTTGAAGGGGGGAGGAGTTGTTTGATTCTTTTGTTTTTGAAGGAGGCGAAGGGGGATTACCAACATTTACTGGTTGTGTTCATATGTGTTAGATTTACAGTGGAGTATTTCACAAGTGAAATGAGATTTGCTTGTTTTTTTTTGTTCATCATTTGGATGGATGCCAACAAATCTTTTTTTTTTGATCTCGTGTTTGTATTTTATTTTATCTTTTATTGTTGCATACAATTTTGATAACACGAATGAAGAAACACTTATGATATGAAAATTAATACTTGCAAGATAAGATTAACGTCATTTTAAAAAAAAAAAAAGAGAGGAAGATTAACGTCATTTAAAAAAAAAAAAAGAGGAAGCTTAACGTCATGGCAATTTAAAAAATGAAGATTAATGATATTAAAAAAAAAAGATAAAAAAAGAAAAAGAAGATTAATGGCAATTAAAAAAAAGAAGATTAATGGCAATTAAAAAAATGAAGATTAATGATATTTTTTAAAAAAAAATGAAGATTAATGATATTTTTAAAAAAAAAATGAAGATTAATGATATTTAAAAAAAAAAAAAAAAGAAGATTAATGATATTTAAAAAAAATGAAGATTAATGATATTTAAAAAAAAAATGAAGATTATATTAAAAAGAAAAAGGAAGATTAATGCAAAAACGAAAGGAAGACTAATGCAAAAACGAAAGGAAGACTAATGCAAAAACGAAAGGAAGAGTGGAAGACTAATGCAAAAACGAAAGGAAGATTAATGACTAAAAAAATTTAGATCTGACTATTTACACCTCCATTTCGGAGAGATGCACTCCCCCTAACACTTTATTAATTTAATAATAGTGTAAAAACCCCCAAAATACTCTTTGAATAATATTACATTACTAAATGCACCTCCACTACTAACTGCACCCCCACTTCCATCTATCAACCCTAAACCTAATTTCTGTCGCCGCCGTCGTTTCCGGTGGCCATTTCTGGTGGCCACCAAACAAAAAAAAATCAGAAAAAAATTAGAAATTCTCAAAAACTTTTTTTAAAATTTTCAATAAACCAATGTCGACCAAATACACTCTCGTCGACAACCGTTTGTCGACGAAGGTGTATTTGGTCGACCTAATAAGGTCGGAAAAAAAAAACGACACTATAATGTCGACCAAATACACTCTCGTCGACAACCGTTTGTCGACGAAAGTGAAGTTGGTCGACATTACAGTGTCGAAAAATATAAAAAAAAAATTACGGTCTTCTGCAAATGCAGAAAACCCTAAAAAAGTGCCGATTGGCGGGGGCCGCGGCGGCGAGGGTGCGCGAGGGGCGGCCGCGAAATTTGATTTTTTTTTTCTAGAAAACTGGAGGGGAGGGGCGAGGAGGAGGAAGATGAAGTTATGAAGGGAGGGGTATTTATGACAATTAAGGGTGGGGTGTATAAATCGGGGGAGTGCATCTCTCCGAAATGGAGGTGCATATAGTCAAATCCAAAAATTTAATGACTAAAAATTTGTGGCCCATGCAGGTCTCGAACCTGCGACCTTCGCGTTATTAGCACGACGCTCTAACCAGCTGAGCTAATGGGCCATTGCTTGTTAAATAATTTCTTTTATGGAATATATATTTATATTGCGTTCATAAATGGCACTAAATTTGGTGATAAAAATTTACATATTAAAAGGTTAAAATAAAAGTTTTTTATAACAAAATGTAATAATGACATAGAGGGTAAATAAGAGATAATTTTAAGAGTTCTTATAATTGTAGTATGATATTTAATTAACTTATGAAAAAAGAGTCAGGCTTAAATAGGAGAAATAAGTTAGTAAAAATATTAGAAATCATAAAATAGTTATTTGAGTCATAATTTTAACTTGATAAAAATTTTAATTTTTAATTTGATAAAAATTCAGGTATGTATGCACTCAAGCATATAGTAAGAATTTAACATTATTAAAAAGTAATTTTTAGCATGAGATTTTGATTTTAGCATGGGGACCTTGGTGTTATTTTGTACTTTCGTTTTATGAACTAAGCTAATGCGCCAATGATAATAAAATATTTAGCATGAGATTTTGATTAACAAATTAATTTGTGAATTTTCATGGCGAATTCTAAATCCTCTAAAACTCATTCGTGTCTTCCAATCATTCCTATCTTTACAATTTTATTTATGTTTGTTCATCAGAGTTTTAGAGTACTCTTTAGCAATACTTAAAAAAATTATATTTATGTTATAAAATAATATATAAAATGGATGTCCTTTCAAATACTTTTAGATGATTCTAGTATAAGCACTTATGATGATCTTTATGTTAGAATTCTAGGAGCTTCTCTTGCTCCCTATAAAAGGGTGGTATGTCACTCCATTTTGTACACTTGAAAAAAAAGGAATAAAAGTATTAGTTTCACAACAATTTAAGAGTAATCAGTGTAATGATCTTAGAAACTAAATACTCCTATAAAACAATTTTATGCCGAAGTCAACAACGAGGTCTGCAATTGAAGTGTTATGGAAAAAAAATTAAATGTAATACTTCATTCTTTCTATAATAATTTTTCCACCTTACTTTTTTAAGCATTTTTTTAATATGTGTTACATATATAATGTAACTAGTGTAAGACCCGCGTTTTATGCGGGTTAAAATAAATTTATAATATATTTTAATTTTAATTTATTAATTAAAAAATAATCTTTTAAACATGTATAGATTTGTAAAAAATATAATTTTATTTATAAATGAAATTATTATACGAAATTTTATTATAAATGTTAATATGTATTTTCGAATATTTTTTTTTCTTATAATATGAAAGTTGAATTAAAAAAAATACAACATTTTAATTATATAGACATTATTTGATAAATTGTTATTCTAGTTTGAAGGATTGAAATTGATAGTAAAAGACAATATGTCATATATTTAACAATTAATAATAAAATAAATAAGCATGTTTTTATTAATTAAAAATTAATATACAAAATTTATAATTTTAAAAGAGTTCTTTATACACAACATTTGTTGTACATTTGCATAAATAGGAATCTCGAGAAATAATAATTACTTAAATTTTCATATACTCTAACAAATTGATACACAGTGTTGGTCCCAAATTGAGTTAAGATTGAGTAAGCTAAGAAAGTCTAGAGGGGAGGGGTGAATAGACTTTCCAAAATCTTTCAAAATATCAGAGTTTATAATGCGGAATAGTGTTCTGAATAGTACTGTTCTTACTGAATCAGATCAGTACTTCCAGTTTTAGTTTATACTCAACTTTTAATCCGATCTTTAACTTTGTAAATTCTACTGTTCTTGTTTAAACAATATCAAACAAATATCAAACATAAAAGTAAAGAACACAGAATTTTATAGTGGTTCGACAAATGTCTACATCCACTCTCACAATCCCAGTTGTGATGTTTTATTAACTCTTCCTTGAGTTTCTTGTGGCTTAAAGTCTCAAGACTAAGACTGTGATCTTTTCGATTACACTCCCAAGTGTATCTTCGATCGACTAGTAATTTCACAAGTAACTAGCACACTTGTTTACAACAACACAAACTCTAAAATGAAAAGTAAAACTTCTCTTTGAATAGCCTTTGATTCTTCTCTTCAATTCAGTGGCTCTTCTCTTCTTTAATCTCTTTCAACTCTGTGAGTTCTTGCTTGTAGACTTAGATTGCTTGTGAATGCTTTATGACCAGTAGTCTTAGCAGTAGGAGATCACACAGTATTTATAGAACTTAGTATGACAGTTAGCAGTTTGTGAACTAACTCTCAACTAACTCTAAAACTGTTTTTGTAACTTCTTCTTGTAACCGACTTTGTAACTTCCTTCTTATTCCAAGTCAGCATATCTTCAAACATATCTTCAGTTACTCTTTAAATAAGCTTCCCAAACTTATTCTTCAATTTCAACAAATCAGCACAGTAACTTACTGTTCTGATTTTTACTCTTCGGATTTTTACTGTTCTGAGCCAGTCAGCACAGTAACTCAAAACTGTTCAAAACTTCTCCAGATTTCTTCTAAGCTCTTCTTCAACTCTTCTTGAAGTCTTCTTATTCTGAAGTAGTCCTCTGAGTCTTCATTAGTCTTCTGATCTTCTTCTAATCTAGTTCTAAACTTACTGTTCTGAACTTTTACAATGCTGAATACAATAGAATACAACTTTACATATATAAAACCTATCTATACATCAACTGAACTATATACAGATGAGTATATCTAAATCCTATACTATAAGCTGTCTATACAATACAAAACATCAGCTTAGTACCTAACAATTCATATATCAGATCAGTAAACTTTAATAAGATCAGTAAACACATAAGATCAATAAACTTACATATAAGATCAGTAAGTATATACATAAGATCAGTAACTCAGATTCAAATATCTCATATAAGATCAGTAAACTTATTCTCAGTTTCCATACTAAGATCAGTAATCTTACTTTCAGATATCATTAAGATCAGTAATCTTATTTTCAGTTTCTCATCAGATGACTTAGTTAAGATGACTTAGAACCACATATACTGCTAACTTTAAGTTGCTTTTGGCCATCAAAACATACTTTCATCAACTAGAACATTGTTTATAGGATTCATATCCCAACAATTTCCCCCTTTTTGATGAAGCCAAAACTACTTAAATGTTAATAAATCAGTAGTTAAGTATGTAGTCTATCATAACAGTTCATCAAAGTTAAAATTCCAGATTCATATTCAAGTTAGATCAGATAATGCACATATTACACATACTAACACAATATGAAATAAACAAAATATAGAAATAAAGATTAAGGATAAGAAATGTTGTCTAGTGAGCTTGTCCTTCATCTTCATTCTGTATCTTCAGATTCTGAATGCAACATACATCCTTGCTTTGATATCCATCATATGTTGATGATCAGTAATTCCTTCTTTTTTGATAATCTCAGCAATTATGTTGTTAATCTCTTTGTAATCAGGTTCTCCATTCTCCAGTCTTGGAGGTTCCCAATTCGGTTCTTCAGGACATAAGATCTTTGTTCCAGCACGAGCAGCAACTTGTGCTATGTCTTCCCAAAAATCTTGATCAATGTTCAGCATGAACTCTTCAAAATCAGCAAATTCAGCTTCTTTGCTTGAATGATCACCAAACTTCCTCACAATGAAGTTTGCAATCTGCCATTTCTTCTTCAAATTTTTCCAGTATTCCATATTCTCTGTTAGAACAATGAAATCAACAAAATTCTCATCTTGAAAATTTTCATCAAATTCTTTTCCTTCAGCTTTCCTTTGAGTATTTATCTTTCTCTTCAAAGCAGCAACTTTATTATCAAATCTTGTTTTTAAGAACTTAACATCCTTTTCTTTCTTCTTTTTCAGCTCTGCTTCTTCAGCTTTCTTTTTCTTCAATACTTCAAGTTTTTCTTGCTCTTCACTTGAAACACCAACTTTCAATTTGCTTCTTGATCTGGTAAGTCTACCAGTTTCTTCTTCTTCTTGTTCTTCATCAGACAAGACTAATTTTCTCTTCTTTTGAATAGAACTTTCAGCAATATCAGGTCTCTTCTCAACAATTTCTTGACCTTGCTGTTTTTGTTGCTTCCTCAATTTGATTTTCTCATTCAAACTTGCAATTTCTTCTTTCAACTCATCTTGACTCACAACCAACTGAGCTTGTTGTGACTGAGTTTGCTCCATTACTCTTCTTATCTTATCTTCCCCGTTTTTGGCTTCATCATGCCACTCTTTCATGGGAGTTAAATGTTGTTCCATCTTGTCATGCAACACTTTAGATAAGTTCTTCTCTTGAAGTCTATGGAGATCATAAATCTTAGACATTGTATGCTCCATAACTCTGTCAATTGAGTTTTCAGAAATCATTTTATTCATTTTCTCAGTAGCTTCTTGGAACATTCTCATAGCTGCTTCCAACTTAGCTGTAAGCTCTTCATTCTGCTTTTTCAACATCTCAAAGCTTGAATTATCAGATTCCCTCTCAACAGGAACTGCTCTGATCTGTTCCTGCACATCCTCAGGAATAATAGGATCAGTAGACTGAAATGGAATGCTTTCCATCTCTTCAGCATTTAAATCTTGATTTTCCAAAGCTTCTGTTTCTACAATCACAACAGTGTTCTCAAACACTTCTGTTGCATTGTCAACATTTTCATCAATTTCCATAATATTTTCTTCAACAACATGATCTTCCTCATCAACTACCCTTTCTGCACTTTCCATAAAAACATCATCATCTGCAGTAGTAGTGTCAACCTTTTCCATAGAATACTTAATTCCTGTCAACCTTTCAACAAGTTGAACTACAGACTCTGGGGTAACTAGCTCAAGAAATGAGTTAACACCAGCTGCTTGCATCTGCTCTGCTTCCCAATCATCAAAGATTGAAGCACCACCCATACCTTCCACAACAGCCAAATTCTCTTTAAGAGTACTCCTCTTAAGATACACCCATGTGCCAATCCTAAGGAGTTTCTCAAACTCAACTGAGCTTTCATCCAATCCAGGAAATTGCTTCAACAAAGCCAACCTTAAATCTATCCTGATTCTGTCTTCCTTATCACAGATAGAATAATCCATTAAACCAGCAGGTTTAGGGGCTATAAATTCTGGTTCAGGGGATAATGAAATATCAATTGGTACAGTAGAAGGTTCAAATTCATGTTCAGTAGAGTGATCATGAACCTGTGTTGGGGAATGGTGTGGAGTAGATTGAAAAGTAGTGTTCTGAGGGGATGAATGGGGAGTGTTCTAAGACACTGGAAAGAAGTGAACTGAATCTTCAGAACATGAAGGTTGAGGGTTAATGGGATCAGCAGGGCTTGGATCAGAATGTGAAGGGGTAGGAGATACATCAACAAGCCTTCTCCTAGCACTTCTCCTCTTGGTTCTCTTATGCAAAGCAACAGGACTAGAAACACTAACCTCTTGCTCTTCAGAGCTTGCTTGCACCACAGTCTCAACAAACCTGACTGTTGGCTCTGAGGCAGCTGTAGCAGACCTTCCTCTCCTTGGTCTAATACTGCTCGGATCATGCCTTGCTTTCGATCTAATCTCTGGTTGATTATCATCAGATCGGTACATTGAAGCTCCAGATTCTTGTGCTTCAGGTTCTTGAGGTTGTTCCAAGGGGTGTTCTTGTTCAAATCGAACAGACTCCTTCTTCATCAAGAATTTTCCATGATGGAATTTCTTGGGATTACTCCAGTACGCCTTCTTGACAACCAACTGAGGCAACAAGATACTCAATTTGTTCCCAAACCCTAACTTCGATTTAATTGAAAATTCCAATGTATCCTCATCGAACAAAACTTTTTCTTTCTCATTTAGCAGTCTTTCTAAGAAAAATCCTTGCTAATCACCTTGCACTCGATCAATGATTGCGGCCATAATTCGAATTTTTGAACTTGATAGAGCATCCTGGCTATGATGTTGCCCTAACAAACATTTTCCAGCTATGTCCATCAAAAATTGAAGACCAGTAGGAAGAACATCCTTCTTCAGATTACTTAAGGACTCTGTTTCAACACCCGACCATCTTCCTACACATTCTTTCTCTTCTCCTGCTTTGTAGGTCAAAATATCCACTGGGCCTTGGGGTAAATCTAGCATGACTTCCAGGATTTCTCTTGAAATTGCGACCTTGTGCCCAGAAAGCATGGAGTGGACACCATTTTTATCACCTTTGATTCAAGAAACTTTCTCAGTCCGCACTCTTCGCACATCGTCAGAATGGCTTGATTCTCCGCACTGTGACGGCCATTGAAGTATACATCATTTTCTACAAAAATGCCCTTTTCACGAACCCAGAAATCCGAATCAAAAGTGCCTGCGACTTCGTTAGATTCACTGATAATATTGGTAATCGCCATTTTAGAATTTAGTAGAAGATTGAATATAGATTTCTAAGATATTTCGAGGTGAGAGATTTCCAGAATAGTAAGTAATGAAGATGAAGTTATGAGAGATCGTGTTTAATAAATTCAAACCAAATCCAGGGCTTGGATTGATTTTACTTAGCACGATGAGTGGTTAGGATTCTATCTCGAAATCTGTAAATTAAAAAAAAAAAAACGATCCAAATTCTAAAATCCTTTCAACTCTTGGAACCAAATTGTGTTTGATAAATACACCAACAAAAATTAGGTCAAAAATAGAGGAGTGTACTAATCTTCTCTATTAGTAATCTAAAATTTGAGCAGTTTTTGACTTAGAATTATTCTAAGGCAAAATACTGTTCTGATGCATATCAGCACAGTAGTTTCCAACACTTTTTCACTTCATTTTCTTACATTTAACAATATTAAAATGTACTTATCTGGATCAGCTGAGTACTGTGATCAGCTGAGTAAACCTTTTTGGAAATCAGATCAGTAGATGAATCAGCACAGTAGTGTTCAGATCAGTACCCAATTTTCCTGATTTCACCTTTTTGATATCAGCACAGTAATCCTCAGATCAGTACTGTGTCAGATTAGTAGAATTCTGTAGACAGATCATTAGTAATCAAATCTTTCTGTAGACAGATTAGTAGTCAGATCAGTTCTGTAGAATAATTGAATTTGTAGTCAGATCAGTTCTGTAGACAAAGAAACTTTGTAATCAGATCAGTTCTGTAGACAAGTCAATTTATTAATCAGAACAGATCAGTAGACTAATATAGCCTGTAATCAGATCAGATTTGTAGACTTTCAAATCTGTAATCAGATCAGTTCCCCCTTCAGTGGAGAATTCCTCTTCTGTGCCTGTTTCACCTTGGTAGAAGTGTCAGTTCATGAGATAATTGGTGAATTTCAGTACAGATCAGTAACATTATGTTTAATTTAATGATCACATCAAGGTTTGTGCTAAAGTGACTTAGTGATCTGAGTCAACAAAAGGATCTTTAAGAAATCACAGATTCCCCCTTAATGTATGTTCTCAGTGTCCCTCAGCTTTACCAGCTTCCTCATCGGGAATAAGGTCACTTTAGTAACCTTGTTACCTGTTTTGAATGTAGTGGTCTGACATAGGGTTGTCTCTTCTGAATTTTGAGTTTTGATTTACTGCTCTTAGTTTCTGCTTTATCTTCTTCTTGGTATAAGATCAGTACCTGAAATGTTAGTACAATTCTATATACATATGGAATCCATATCTATCAACCCTAAGCTAATGCATAACTCTCTAAATCTCAGTTCAGCTAATGGTTTTGTGAAGATGTCAGCTCTTTGAATATCAGTATGAATCTTTTCCATCCTAATATTCTTCTTTTCCACATGATACCTAATAAAGTGATGTCTAATGTCAACATGCTTGCATCTAGTATGTAAAACGGGATTTTGTGTGATGGCAATGGCACTATTACTGTCACAATATATAGGTACATTAGATTCTACAATATTGTAGTCTCTGAGTTGTTGTATTAGCCAAAGAAGCTGACTACAACAACTACCTGCAGCCATATATTCTGCTTCAGTAGTAGAAGTTGCCACACTTGTTTGTTTCTTTGAAAACCATGAAATGAGCTTAGTTCCTAAGAATTGACATGAACCTGAAGTAGATTTTCTATCTATTTTGCAACCTCCAAAGTCAGAGTCTGAATAACCACTTAAGGATATATCATCATCTGCAGGATACCATAATCCTCGATTAATGGTCCCATTTAGATATTTCAATATCCTTTTAGCAGCTTCCAGATGACTTTCTTTGGGGTTTGCTTGAAATTTTGCACATACACCAACAGAAAAAGCAATATCAGGTCTGCTGGCAGTTAGATAGAGTAGAGAGCCAATTAAAGCACGATAATGAGGTTGGTCAGAAGACTTACCTCTTTCATCAGGATCCATTCTGTATGTAGGTTGCATGGGCACACCAACTGTCTTACAGGTTTTAATACCAAATTTATCTAGCAAATTCTTAGTGTATTTTGCTTGATTTATAAAGATACCTTCTGGAGTTTGTTTTACTTGAAGACCAAGAAAATATGTCATTTCTCCCATCATAGACATTTCAAATTTACTTTGCATGAGTGTAGAAAAGCTTTCACTCAAGTTTTTGTTGGGTGATCCAAAGATAATATCATCCACATAAATTTGAACAAGTAATATATCATTACCTTCTTGTCTTCTAAACAAGGTTCTATCAACCTTGCCTTTGGTAAAACCATTTTCAAGTAAGAATAGAGAAAGTGTATCATACCAGGCTCTTGGAGCTTGTTTTAATCCATAGAGTGCTTTCTTTAACCTGTATACTTGGTGACTATTCACTTCAAAACCAGGTGGTTGTTCCACATAAACTTCTTCAGCAAGTATACCATTCAAAAATGCCCTTTCCACATCCATTTGATACACAGTGAATTTCATATGAGCAGCATAAGCAAGGAACAATCTTATAGCTTCTAGTTTAGCTACAGGAGCAAAAGTTTCATCATAATCAATACCCTCAGCTTGAGAGTAGCCCTGAGCAACTAATCTAGCTTTGTTTCTTACTACAAGATCATTTTCATCCCTTTTGTTCTTGAAAATCCACTTAGTGCCTACAACATTATGATCACTAGGTCTATCAACAAGTTCCCAAACTTCATTTCTAGTAAACTGATTAAGTTCTTCTTGCATGGCTATAATCCAGTAACTATCACTTAAAGCTTCATTCACAATTTTTGGCTCAATAGATGATAGAAAACAACACCAGCAAAATAAAGATTTACTAGGTTCTTCCTGGGAATCAAACAATTATTTTCTAGTTTTAACACCTTTACTAGAATCACCTAGAATCAGATCAGTAGAATGTGCAGACTTCCATGTCCTTCTATTCTTAACAGAAATGCTATCATCATTTATATCATGCACATCATCAAGCAGATCAGTATCATTCATATCAGAAGATTTGTTCATAGGAGAGCAGTCATTCAATTCTGGCATATCAGAAGTTTTAGATGACTCACCTTTGTCTTTTACCTTTTCTTTATCAGTATTTTGATCTAGGACATTCAGGAAGGGATTATATGCTTGTACAGATTCATATATTTCTGCATCATCATCTTCATTGTTGGTTTGAAGCTTTATACTGTCAATTTTCTTACTGAGCTGATGATCAGCAGAGTCCTGCACATACTCATCAAAGACTACATGGGGTGTTTCTTCCACACATAGGGTTGAGTAATTAAACACTCTAAATGCTTTGCTTACAGAAGAGTATCCTAAGAATATCCCTTCATCAGCTTTTGCATCAAAAGCATTTAATTTACTTTTGCCATTGTTATGAATGAAACACTTACATCCAAAGATATGAAAATAAGAAATTCTAGGTTTTCTGCCTTTCCATACCTCATAAGGTGTTTTACCATGCACCTTATTAAGAGCACTTCTGTTTTGGGAGTGGCAAGCTGTATTAATAGCTTCTGCCCAAAACTTCTGAGGTGTGTTGAATTCTGCAATCATGGCTCTGCATGCTTCTTTTAGTGTTCTGTTTCTCCTTTCTGCAACACCATTTTGTTGAGGGGTTCTGGTTGCACTTGTTAGATGTTGTATGCCAGACTTAGAACAGTAGTCAGAAATGTAACAGTTAATAAACTCTGTCCCCTTGTCACTTCTTATCTTGACAATGGGTTGTCCCTTTTCAACCTCCAACCTCTTTAATAGATCTGGAAGTAGTGTTTGTGTATCACTCTTTTTGTGTAGAAAGACTACCCAAGTTAGAATAGTCATCTACAACAACAAGAGTATACCTTCTTCCATTCAATGTAGGAGGTTTGATAGGACCATGAAGATCCATATGCAAGAGTTCTAAAACTCTGCTGGTTGAAAGAGTTGGAATGGACTTAAATGAAACCTTTACCTGTTTACCTTTTTGACAGGAGTCACACATTTGTGATTTGGAATAGATTTCATTTGGAATGCCCTCAACAAGATGTTCTCTAGCAATCTTGTTGATTATCTTAAAGTTCAGGTGGCAGAGGCGTTTATGCCAGAGCCAACTGTTTTCTTTAGGACTCTTAGTAATAAGACAAGCATTCTTAGGACAACTATTCCAATTCACAATGTATACACTTCCTTGTCTTGTGCCAACAAGTAGAACATTGTGAGTCCTTTTGTCTATTATTTCACATCTTCTGGTTTTGAACTGAACTTTGTATCCCCTGTCACAGAATTGAGATACAGATAACAAGTTATATTTCAAACCTTCAACATAGGA
Organism: Galeopsis tetrahit; assembly: GCA_963675135.1. NCBI lineage: Eukaryota > Viridiplantae > Streptophyta > Magnoliopsida > Lamiales > Lamiaceae > Galeopsis > Galeopsis tetrahit. The sequence continues at coordinate 40,970,059 of OY776126.1, read as the reverse complement.
GACATCTTGGATTTCAACATCTCCATTCTTGATGAATCCAAATCCTTTTGTGATTGCCATTGAGCTATCTCCAAAGATGACTTTTGGTCCTTCCTTCTCATGATAGTCAGTAAGCAAGGCCTTGGTACCAGTCATGTGGTGTGAACACCCACTGTCTATGTACCAGGTCTCACCAACTGAACCACCTTTCTTGTATAAGTCCAGTCGATCCTGCAAGGTAGTGATCTTAATAATTTAGGTACCCTTGTTTATTGGGGTCCTTGGGGGTTAGTGGTGAGAGGTACCCAAATAAACATTGAGGATTTGAATAGATGGGACCTCTTCAGTTTCCTTCCAAATTTATCACAAAACAGTACTTTGTTAACCAATTCAGAATTATCAGCAGACTTAGGATCTATTTTTCTGAGATAGCCTTTCCTTGGTTCTATCCCTTTTTCAGTAAGATCAGTATGCCTGTAATAATTTGAATAAGGTCTGAAAGCATGTGGACCATATGGCTTATAGATGCGCATTGGTCTTTCCTCTCCATAGATATCATAAGATAAAGGTGGAGGATAAAGAACAGGTTTGTTATGATAATGAGGCACAAATCTCCTAGGTTTAGTTGAATACAACTGAGACTGCCTTATGAAAGGAGGTCTAGGTTGTTCCCAACTTGCCTGTGCTTGTCTTGACCTACTGTTCTGAGTTTGTCTCTTCTGATTCCAGGACTGATCTGATCTGGTCAGAGGAGTGTAACTCTTCTGGTATGGTCTTGACTGTACTGGTCTTAATACATTCTTCATTTTACCATTCTTGGTAGTAGGAGGGATGTATTTAGACTGTACTTTGAGTTTTGGATCATCATCATAAATCATAGGTTCTTTCCCTTTATCTAGTTGCAAAGAACTTGAACTAGCTCCATTAGTGTTCTTAAATTCTGAAGTAGAGGAACTAGGCAGGTCATTACCTATTCCACTTTTGTCATTTGGAGCTCTATATCTGTCTGAAATTGTTTGATTAATCTTGGTAGAGTTAATCATTCCAGATAGCTTTCGATCTAAGCTCACTACTTCAGATTCTAAGAATCTATTGCGCTCTTCTAGTTTTTCACATTTGATCTTTAAATCATTGAATTCATTAGTCTCTTTGGCTTGAGTTTTGAGCATACCCTGATATAGTTTGTCAATGGATGCAAACTTTTCTTGGAGTTGAGACAACTCTTCTGATAGTCTTGCATTTATGACAACTATATTAGGATCCACCTTCAACTGAGCTTCTTTCAGATTAATGATTTCTTGTTTTAAAGATATATTCTCATCACTGATTTCAATGAATGCTTTATTAGCTTGTAGAAGGTCTTCTTCAGTCACTCCATTGGAATGATGAAGACTACTTCCTACACTGCTATCAGTAGCATCACTTTCATCGGTGTCAGAATTTTTGGAAGATTGACAAGAGTTAGCAGGTGATACCTCATCATTTATTTTGGCCATCATTGCCAGTCCATCATCTGCTATGAAGGCTTCATTTTCATTGTTGGAGGGGTATTCAGATGAAGACGATGGCAACTCTTCTGATTCCGAATCAGAACCATTGTTTGCCATCATTGCCTTCTTACCCTTGGCATATTTTCGATCTCTTCTGGCTTTCCTTTCTTCTCGATCTTCAGAACTCAGATCAGGACATTCATAAGCATAATGACCTGGCTTATCACAATTATAGCACACATGATTATTAGAGGATCTCTTAGGAGATGAATGCTTTCGGTTCCTGTCATGCTTATCAATAGAGTTCCTATCCTTCTTATCAGAATACTTTCTATCCCTCTTATCAGATGAGTTCCTATCTCTCCTGTTCTCATTAGAGATCTCATCCCTTCTTTCAGAAGAGTTTTGATCCCTTCTGTTCCCAGAAGAGTCCCTGTTACTAGAACCCTTGGTTTCCTTATAGAATTTCTTATATCTACCATACCTCTTATTTAGTCTATCAAATCTTTTGATCATAAGGCTCATCTGATCTTTCAGACTAAGATCAGAACTATCTAGTTCATCTTTTATGCTTGAGGCCTTAGACTTAGATGATCTAGACCCCTTAGAGGTAGAGGCTTTAAAAGCTATGTCCTTAGAGGCATCATTATCCTTATGACTAACAGTAATAGGATCTTCTTCATCTAACTCAAACTCATGTGCCTTAAGGGTCTGGAACATAGTTTCTGCTGGCCAAGAATCAATGTCTTGTGTGGTTTTAATGATCATCTTGACCATTTTCCACCTTTCATCCAAAGCTTTCAAGATTCTCAAGTTAATTTCTCTGTCAGTATAAGTCTTTCCTAACACATCAAGATCATTCATAATTTTGGTAAATCGAGTATCCAATTCATCAATTGATTCTCCTGGCTTCATCTTAAATGTTTCAAACCTTTGGACAGCTGTGGATAATTTGCTTTCTTTGATCAGTGTTGTACCTTCACAAAGAATAGCCAGTTTGTCCCACATTTGCTTTGCAGTCTTACATTTTAACACTTTACCAAGATACTCATTTGGCAAGGTGTGTAAAATATAATTCTTAGCAAGACTATCCAAATTGTTTTGTCGCATTTCTTCAGAAGTCAGTTCTGACCTTGGTTTAGGGACCAGTGCTCGAACTGGTTTAGAAGGATCCATAACAGCAGTGTTCTCCACCATGGTAACAATTGGTCCTTCAGTTATCACAGAGATCATCAGATCATGGGTTGAGCTAAAGATGGCCTCCATCCTAAGCTTCCAGTAGTCATAATCTGTAATCTTGAACTTAGGAAGTTTGTTCACATTAGTGTCATCCATGTTTGAATAGACAAATAGGATCAGTAGTATAGCAGATAGTTTTCAAGTATTCAGATAGTGACAGATATCAAGAAATAGTAGTAAGTTCAGTAAGATTTCTCTCAAGATCTACAAGGTTATCAAGAAACAGCAGTCCAAAGAACTACTGCTCTGATACCACTTGTTGGTCCCAAGTTGAGTTAATATTGAGTAAGCTAAGAAAGTCTAGAGGGGAGGGGTGAATAGACTTTCCAAAATATCAGAGTTTATAATGCGGAATAGTGTTCTGAATAGTACTGTTCTTACTGAATCAGATCAGTACTTCCAGTTTTAGTTTATACTCAACTTTTAATCCGATCTTTAACTTTGTAAATTCTACTGTTCTTGTTTAAACAATATCAAACAAATATCAAACATAAAAGTAAAGAACACAGAATTTTATAGTGGTTCGACAAATGTCTACATCCACTCTCACAATCCCAGTTGTGATGTTTTATTAACTCTTCCTTGAGTTTCTTGTGGCTTAAAGTCCCAAGACTAAGACTGTGATCTTTTCGATTACACTCCCAAGTGTATCTTCGATCGACTAGTAATTTCACAAGTAACTAGCACACTTGTTTACAACAACACAAACTCTAAAATGAAAAGTAAAACTTCTCTTTGAATAGCCTTTGATTCTTCTCTTCAATTCAGTGGCTCTTCTCTTCTTTAATCTCTTTCAACTCTGTGAGTTCTTGCTTGTAGACTTAGATTGCTTGTGAATGCTTTATGACCAGTAGTCTTAGCAGTAGGAGACCACACAGTATTTATAGAACTTAGTATGACAGTTAGCAGTTTGTGAACTAACTCTCATCTAACTCTAAAACTGTTTTTGTAACTTCTTCTTGTAACCGACTTTGTAACTCGGAAAAAAAAAACGACACTATAATGTCGACCAAATACACTCTCGTCGACAACCGTTTGTCGACGAAAGTGAAGTTGGTCGACATTACAGTGTCGAAAAATATAAAAAAAAAATTACGGTCTTCTGCAAATGCAGAAAACCCTAAAAAAGTGCCGATTGGCGGGGGCCGCGGCGGCGAGGGTGCGCGAGGGGCGGCCGCGAAATTTGATTTTTTTTTTCTAGAAAACTGGAGGGGAGGGGCGAGGAGGAGGAAGATGAAGTTATGAAGGGAGGGGTATTTATGACAATTAAGGGTGGGGTGTATAAATCGGGGGAGTGCATCTCTCCGAAATGGAGGTGCATATAGTCAAATCCAAAAATTTAATGACTAAAAATTTGTGGCCCATGCAGGTCTCGAACCTGCGACCTTCGCGTTATTAGCACGACGCTCTAACCAGCTGAGCTAATGGGCCATTGCTTGTTAAATAATTTCTTTTATTGAATATATATTTATATTGCGTTCATAAATGGCACTAAATTTGGTGATAAAAATTTACATATTAAAAGGTTAAAATAAAAGTTTTTTATAACAAAATGTAATAATGACATAGAGGGTAAATAAGAGATAATTTTAAGAGTTCTTATAATTGTAGTATGATATTTAATTAACTTATGAAAAAAGAGTCAGGCTTAAATAGGAGAAATAAGTTAGTAAAAATATTAGAAATCATAAAATAGTTATTTGAGTCATAATTTTAACTTGATAAAAATTTTAATTTTTAATTTGATAAAAATTCAGGTATGTATGCACTCAAGCATATAGTAAGAATTTAACATTATTAAAAAGTAATTTTTAGCATGAGATTTTGATTTTAGCATGGGGACCTTGGTGTTATTTTGTACTTTCGTTTTATGAACTAAGCTAATGCGCCAATGATAATAAAATATTTAGCATGAGATTTTGATTAACAAATTAATTTGTGAATTTTCATGGCGAATTCTAAATCCTCTAAAACTCATTCGTGTCTTCCAATCATTCCTATCTTTACAATTTTATTTATGTTTGTTCATCAGAGTTTTAGAGTACTCTTTAGCAATACTTAAAAAAATTATATTTATGTTATAAAATAATATATAAAATGGATGTCCTTTCAAATACTTTTAGATGATTCTAGTATAAGCACTTATGATGATCTTTATGTTAGAATTCTAGGAGCTTCTCTTGCTCCCTATAAAAGGGTGGTATGTCACTCCATTTTGTACACTTGAAAAAAAAGGAATAAAAGTATTAGTTTCACAACAATTTAAGAGTAATCAGTGTAATGATCTTAGAAACTAAATACTCCTATAAAACAATTTTATGCCGAAGTCAACAACGAGGTCTGCAATTGAAGTGTTATGGAAAAAAAATTAAATGTAATACTTCATTCTTTCTATAATAATTTTTCCACCTTACTTTTTTAAGCATTTTTTTAATATGTGTTACATATATAATGTAACTAGTGTAAGACCCGCGTTTTATGCGGGTTAAAATAAATTTATAATATATTTTAATTTTAATTTATTAATTAATAAATAATTTTTTAAACATGTATAGATTTGTAAAAAATATAATTTTATTTATAAATGAAATTATTATACGAAATTTTATTATAAATGTTAATATGTATTTTCGAATATTTTTTTTTCTTATAATATGAAAGTTGAATTAAAAAAAATACAACATTTTAATTATATAGACATTATTTGATAAATTGTTATTCTAGTTGAAGGATTGAAATTGATAGTAAAAGACAATATGTCATATATTTAACAATTAATAATAAAATAAATAAGCATGTTTTTATTAATTAAAAATTAATATACAAAATTTATAATTTTAAAAGAGTTCTTTATACACAACATTTGTTGTACATTTGCATAAATAGGAATCTCGAGAAATAATAATTACTTAAATTTTCATATACTCTAACAAATTGATACACAGTGTTGGTCCCAAGTTGAGTTAAGATTGAGTAAGCTAAGAAAGTCTAGAGGGGAGGGGTGAATAGACTTTCCAAAATCTTTCAAAATATCAGAGTTTATAATGCGGAATAGTGTTCTGAATAGTACTGTTCTTACTGAATCAGATCAGTACTTTCAGTTTTAGTTTATACTCAACTTTTAATCCGATCTTTAACTTTGTAAATTCTACTGTTCTTGTTTAAACAATATCAAACAAATATCAAACATAAAAGTAAAGAACACAGAATTTTATAGTGGTTCGACAAATGTCTACATCCACTCTCACAATCCCAGTTGTGATGTTTTATTAACTCTTCCTTGAGTTTCTTGTGGCTTAAAGTCCCAAGACTAAGACTGTGATCTTTTCGATTACACTCCCAAGTGTATCTTCGATCGACTAGTAATTTCACAAGTAACTAGCACACTTGTTTACAACAACACAAACTCTAAAATGAAAAGTAAAACTTCTCTTTGAATAGCCTTTGATTCTTCTCTTCAATTCAGTGGCTCTTCTCTTCTTTAATCTCTTTCAACTCTGTGAGTTCTTGCTTGTAGACTTAGATTGCTTGTGAATGCTTTATGACCAGTAGTCTTAGCAGTAGGAGATCACACAGTATTTATAGAACTTAGTATGACAGTTAGCAGTTTGTGAACTAACTCTCAACTAACTCTAAAACTGTTTTTGTAACTTCTTCTTGTAACCGACTTTGTAACTTCCTTCTTATTCCAAGTCAGCATATCTTCAAATATATCTTCAGTTACTCTTTAAATAAGCTTCCCAAACTTATTCTTCAATTTCAACAAATCAGCACAGTAACTTACTGTTCTGATTTTTACTCTTCGGATTTTTACTGTTCTGAGCCAGTCAGCACAGTAACTCAAAACTGTTCAAAACTTCTCCAGATTTCTTCTAAGCTCTTCTTCAACTCTTCTTGAAGTCTTCTTATTCTGAAGTAGTCCTCTGAGTCTTCATTAGTCTTCTGATCTTCTTCTAATCTAATTCTAAACTTACTGTTCTGAACTTTTACAATGCTGAATACAATAGAATACAACTTTACATATATAAAACCTATCTATACATCAACTGAACTATATACAGATGAGTATATCTAAATCCTATACTATAAGCTGTCTATACAATACAAAACATCAGCTTAGTACCTAACAGTTCATATATCAGATCAGTAAACTTTAATAAGATCAGTAAACACATAAGATCAATAAACTTACATATAAGATCAGTAAGTATATACATAAGATCAGTAACTCAGATTCAAATATCTCATATAAGATCAGTAAACTTATTCTCAGTTTCCATACTAAGATCAGTAATCTTGCTTTCAGATATCATTAAGATCAGTAATCTTATTTTCAGTTTCTCATCAGATGACTTAGTTAAGATGACTTAGAACCACATATACTGCTAACTTTAAGTTGCTTTTGGCCATCAAAACATACTTTCATCAACTAGAACATTGTTTATAGGATTCATATCCCAACACACAGTTAATTTAGATTTGGATACAATGACTAACAAATTTTCATAGGGCTAGTCTTGTATGAAATATTGCATATATGCATTTGAGTTATTCACACACATATTCTTTATAAATACACCCATAAACTTAATTCACACACACATTTTTTATAAATACACCAACAAACTTAATTCACACAATTTTTTTATAAATACACCCACTGACAGCTTAATTCGAAATTTTTAATCCATTTATTTTACTCGTTTCTGTGATTTTTTTATCTTTTATTTTATTGTCGAACGCGGGATATTAAATGTAGTAATTCAAATTGTAATATGTAGTAATACACATTATTTTATGTAGTAATAATACAAACTATTTATATAATAATACAAATTTTTTTATTTAGTAACACGTTTTTTCTATTGTTTTTATTGATGTAGTAACTCACATTATAATATGTAGTAACATATATTATCGAATGTAGTAAACACAATAATCATGTTGTAATACAAAATGTTTTATTGTAGGATGATGCAAAAAATATTAGATCATTTGATAAAGTTACATATAGTAACAAACGTCTATTCAATGTAATAATTAATACTGTAGTATGTAGTAACATATAATTTTTTATATAGTAAAACAAATTATTACATGTAGTAATAACACAATTTTATATAGTAATACTGATTCTTTTATATTTTTATATTTTTTTTATTGATTAAGTAACCCACATTATAATATATAGTAACATATATTATTGCATGTAGTAAGATATATTATTGCACGTAATACAAAATAACATTTACCCATAATAATTAGTATTAAATAATATTTAAAGAAATATAAAATATTTAAGGATTAAGGTCATCGTAAATTGCAGTTTCCGATCGCGGACTGAGGTGACCGAAAACTGCTCGGAGAAAACGACCATGTTCAATTTCTGTCAGTGGGTGCATTTATAAAAAATGTGTGTGTGAATTAAGCTTGTGGGTGTATTTATAAAAAAACGTGTGTGTAAATTAAGCTTGTGGGTGTATTTATAAAAAATGAGTGTGAATTAAGCTTGTGGGTGTATTTATAAAAAACATGTGTATGAATGACTGAAATGCATGTATGCAATATTACATATAAGTTTTTGTGATTTTCATAGGACACCAGCTAGTGATAATAGAATTGATCCCCAAATTAATCGATTTTTAAATTGAATATCGAGACTTAAAAAAAACATAATAAAATTAAAATTATGGAGTAAACTTAATAAATAAATAATTTCCTTCACTACCCAGAATTGTAATTTATTGCCTTTTTTTTTTCTTTTACAAAAAATTATTGTCATTTTGAATGTTTCTAATTCCCACTCTCTCAAATGCCCCATTTCTTTTTAATATAATTATTTGAAATTTGAATATTTCCTAAAGAGAGGAAGTTGCAATTTTTTTATTTTTTATTTTTTTAAACTAATGTTATAATTAAAAAAATATAATTAACAATTCATAAATAAATATTAAAGGTTAGTCAAGATTTCTTTTCTTTTTTACGATAAAAAAGTCTTTCAAATTTAAAATTTCTTAAAGAAATTTTCCTATTTTAAAGATTTTTTAAATTAATTCAAATCTTAGTATAATTTATTTTTAAATATTAAGATTTTTTATATGGTCACAACTATAAGTTTGTCACGATTTATTTTCATATAATTTGCTCAATAGTTTAAAATTATAGAAAATTTGTCTCACTAAAATAATTGAACAAATTATTTTATTAGGGAAAGATTAAATACATGAATCAATTATTTTGTTACCTTAATTTAAGGAATATCGAAATTGAGTATTAATTAAATATTATATTAGTATATCGGATTTTAAAATATATTTTTAATATAATTATTTGAAATTTGAATATTTCCTAAAAAAGGGGGAAGTTGTGTGTGTGTGTTTTTTTAAAAAACTTATGTTATAATTAAATTAAATAAATATAATTCATAATTAAATATTGTGAATAAATATTTAAGGTTAGTCAAGATTTTTTTTTTCTTTTTACCGATAAAAAAAGTCTTTCAAATTTAAAATTTCTTAATCAATTTTTCCTATTTTAAAGATTTTTTAAATTAATTCAAATCTTAGTATAATTTATTTCTAAATATTAATTTTTTTATATGGTTACAATTATAAATTTGTCACGATTTATTCCATGTAATTTGGTCAATGTTTAAGATTATAGAAAATTTGGATCACTAAAATAACTCAACCAATTATTTTGGTAGAGATAGATTAAATGCATGAATCAATTATTTTATTACCAAGGAATATCGAAAATGAGTATTAATTAAATATTATGTTAGTATATCAAATTTTAAAATATCTTTTTAATATAATTATTTGAATATTTCCTAAAAAGGGGGAAGTTGCGATTTTTTTAACTAATGTTATAATTAAATAAATATAATTCATAATTCATAATTCATAAATAAATATTGTAGATAAATATTTAAGGTTAGTTATGATTTTTTTTTCTTTTTTACCGATTAAAAAGTCTTTCAAAACTGAAATTTTCTTAACTTAATTCAAATCTTATATGGCGTAAATTAGGTATAATACTTTTTTCAGTTGAATATATATATTAAATTGTTTGCAATTTTAGGGGTTGTTGTGCTATGCTATGGACTCGTCCATGTCGAGTGCATACTAGACTTTACCTTTTAGATATTTGAGAATTTTAGTGATTGAGATTTGAATTAAAAATAAGATGATCGAGAATATGAACAATTTTATACATAATCAATTATAAATTTACAACTTCAAAATTACAATTCTGAAAATCAAAAGAAAAGACATAAATAAATGAGGTTGAATTGCAATTCTGAAAATCGAAAGAAACTCCAATCACTAGAAAGCGGCGGGCGAGATGAGCAAAAAAGATGAATTGTTGGATTTCTATTGAGAAGATGAGTAGACAATCTTCAATCTTCAAAATTTATTTACAATAAAGTCACAATCTTTAAAACACATGATAACGAATTGTTGAATTTATATTGAGTAGACAATCTTCAAATCTTCAAAATTCAAAATCTTCAATTATAATAAATGGATGACATAAAAAGTAAAATATAAGTATTTGTATATTTCCTAAAAGGGCAATTCTTACGGTAGTCACATTTTACAAAGTGACTACGCAGTCACTTTGTCGAATCGCGCCATGTGGCGTCGTAACCGTAAAAATGACCTGCTACCTGTCATACAGGTTTCAGTTATTTTTATCATTATTTAAATTATATTTTGTTATTTACTACATTACCCTTCTTTTTAAATTTTATTTATATTTTACCTGCACCTACTAATTTAATGAGTGCACCCCCTAATCATATTTTTACTACAATTATCTGCACCCGCTAATTTAATGAATTCACCCCCTAATCATATTTTTACAACAATTATCTGCACCCGCTCATTTAATGAGTTCACCCCCAAATCATTTCTTTTTTATAACAGTTATCTACACCCGCTCATTCTATGAGTTCACCCCCAAATTATTTTTTACCACAATTATCTTCACTCGCTCATTTTATGACTTCACCCCCAAATTATTGTTTTACTACGGTTATCTGCACTCGCACATTTTATGAGTGCACTCATAAATATTTTTTAAAAAATAATCACATTTAAAAGACTATATTATCCTTTTATTATTTTACACAAAATATAACAAAATAAACTCTAAAAAAATCAATTCACCACCAAATCACCCATATTTAAAAAAAAAGCGTAAAAATATAATTAATAAAAAACTATCGAAATTATCCACAAATCTCAATTTTTTTCTTTTTAATTTTTCTTCCTCCTCCTCTTTTTCTTTTTTCTTCCTATTTTCAATTTTTTTTTCAAATTTTTTATTTCCTTATTTTTTTTTCTTTTCCTTTTTAAATTTTCCTGTCTTTCTTTTCCATTTTTTGCATGTAGATTTTTTAAATTTTAATACAAAATAATATTATAGGTATAATTTTATTAAAGTCGATCGGCGGTGCACCTAAATTTTAATTTTAATTTGATGAGTAAAGGACCTGCCGGAAATCCATGCATGTCGGCGGGTGACCCAGCCACCACCATGCCCGACCACCCCCTCGACGGCGACGCTTCGGTCTCGGCCGCTGAAGCCCGAGACCCCTCCTCGAATCGTAATCGCGATTCTTCACTTCCATAACAATCGACATAATCTTCCATCTCGGCCACGATCCATGGCGGCCGAAATCCTCTCCTCATTTCGACCACCGACGCGACTACTTCGATCAATCTCCCTTGCGTTCGCGATCCAGGAGCTTCTCGTACATCAACGACGCTCGCCTACAACACTCGGATCGACGCTGCCTCTCTCTCGTCGTTCATCTCTGTCCAAATCGAAGCTACATTGCTTCATCCGTCTTCTTCACCCTGCTCCTGCGCAGCCTCTTCCTCGGGCTGACGACGGCCCGACGGAGGACTGTGAGTATGTTGCTGATGGATCTCTGATCGGACGACACTCGGAGCCGGTGACCTTGCTGATGAAATCCCAAGCGACGACTACTGACCTAGGGTGCCCTCCCATTGGGCTAGGGTTTCCTTCAATTGGGCTTGGTAATGTGCACCCTCTATTTTCTTTAGTACACCCCGATCTGCACTCTCTCCACTTTTTTTTTATGGTATTATTGTTATTGGTATTATTGATACTGGTATTACTAGTTATTGATTGCGATATTACTATTAATACACTATTGAATTAATATTAATGATTATTGATTATTAATTGTGGTATTACTGATTATGTGAAATTATTTATTACTGATTATTATTATTTTTATGGTATTACATATTATTGTTTATGGTATTACTGATAATTGTTTTTAGTAATATTGAATATAATTAGATTTGTGGAATTATTTATTATTGTATGAGATATTACTATTCAATGTTCATGGTATTACTACTTACTGTTCATGGTATTACTGATAATTATTTTTTGTATTATTGAATATAATTAGATGTGTGAAATTATTTGTTATTGTAAAAAATTTACTGATTAATGTTCGTGGTATTACTAATTATTGTTAATGGACCATGGTATTACTGATTACTGTTTATGGTATTACTGGTTATTACTTGTTGTATTACCGACTACTCCCTCCTTCCTATTGAAAGCTACCCAACTTTCCTTATTCATTTGTCCCAATGAAAGTTACTCATTCTTTTTTTGCCAAACTATTCTCTCTCACATTTCATTATATTCTTCTCTCTCTCAATCACATCAACTCTCACACATCCACTTATTATATCATATTTTTTAACCTCTGTGTCTGAAGCTCATGAGGAGCTTTCACTGGGACGGAGAGATTATAATAAAATCATACATATAATACTCCCTCCGTCCCGATATAAGTTTCCCACTTTTTTTTGGGTGTTTTGATTAAGGAATATGATAAAATAATAGATGTAGTACAAGTGATGTGATGGTGAGAGAGAAAATAATAGATTAGTATGAGATGAAGTATGATAAAATAATAGATAAAGGGTAAGTGATGTGATTGGGAGAGAGAAAATAATTTACCAAAAATGGAATGTGAAACTTATAGTGGGACATTCAAAAAAGGAAAGTGTGAAACTTATAGTGGGACGGAGGAGTATTATTTTGTATTAAAACTAAAAAATATACTAATGAAAAAAAAGTAGGAAACAAAAAAAACGAAGAAATAAAAAGTTTGGAATAAAAATTGAAAATGGGAAGAAAAATTAAAAAGAAAAAAAATTGAAATGTGTGCTTAATCTCGATAGTTTTTTTTAATTATGTTTTTACGATTTTTTTTTTAAAAATATGAGTGATTTGGTGGTGAATCGACGGTAACTCGGCAATGACTCGGTTGTAGATTGTAAATGTATAAATTAGGGTTGATTTTATTATATTTTGTGTTAATTAATAAAAAAATAATATAGTCTTTTAAATGTAATTATTTTTAAAAAAATATTTTGGGGTGAACTCATAAAATGAGCGGGTGCAGATAATTGTGGTATAAAAATAATTTGGGGATGAATTCATAAAATGAGCGGGTGCATATAACTTTGGTAAAAATATAATTTGGGGGTGAACTCATAAAATGAGCGGGTGTAGATAACCGTTGTAAAAAAGAAATGATTTGGGGGTGAACTCATAAAATGAATGGGTGCAGATAACTATGGTAAAAAATGATTTGGGTGAACTCATAAAATGAATGGGTGCAGATAACTATGGTAAAAATGATTTGGGGTGAACTCATAAAATTAGCGGGTGTAGATAATTGTTGTAATAAATTATTTTATTGTATAAGGATAAAAATGTAAATTTACAATAATATATTTTAATTAATTTAATTTAATAGAAAATACAAATTTATAACACATTACGACAATACATATCGTAAAATTTACAAAAGGTAATAGGTCATCAAATCTAAACCTTTAGATTAGATTTTTAATGGTTTAGATTAACTGACTACGGTAGTCATTACGATACGTTACGACACCTTGACTACATAGAAGTTCCCTTCCTAAAAAGGGGGAAGTTGCGATTTTTTTAACTAATGTTATAATTAAATAAATATAATTCATAATTCATAAATAAATATTGTGGATAAATATTTAAGGTTAGTTATGATTTTTTTTTTCTTTTTTACCGATGAAAAAGTCTTTCAAAATTGAAATTTTCAAATTGTTGGATTAGAAGATGAGTAGACAGTTTTCAATCTTCAAAATTTCTTTACAATCTTCAAAGTCAAAATCTTTTATGATTTTTTTTTTTCTTTTTTACCGATTAAAAAGTCTTTCAAAACTGAAATTTTCAAATTGTTGGATTAGAAGATGAGTAGACAATTTTCAATCTTCAAAATTTCTTTACCTCTTTAAAGTCACAATTTTTTAATTTTAAAACATGATATCATTGAGTAGACGAATTGTTAAATTTATATTGAGTAGACAATTTTCAAATCTTCAAAATCCAAAATCTTCAATAAATTGATTATAATCAATGAATGACATAAAAAGTAAAATTGAGAATCAATGGATTATAATCAATGAGTATAATTGTTGAATTTCTATTGAGGAGACAATCTTCAAATTTTCAAAATCCAAAATCTTCAATAAATTGATTATAATCAATGATGACATAAAAAGTAAAATTTCAAAATTTCTTTACAATCTTCAAAGTCACAATCTTTAAAACATGATATCATTGAGTAGACGAATTGTTGAATTTATATTGAGTAGACAATCTTCAAATCTTCAAAATCCAAAATCTTCAATAAATTGATAATGAATGATATAAAAAGTAAAATTGAGAATCAACGGATGATATCATTGAGTATAATTGTTGAATTTCTATTGAGTAGACAATCTTCAAATCTTCAATAAATTGATTATAATCAATGATTAAAATTGAGAATGAATGAGAAATTAAGGATTTTGAGAAGAGATGAGGTTGAATTTCTATTGATTAGACCATCTTCAAATCTTCAAAATCAAATTGATTATAATCAATGATTAAAATTGAGAATGAATCATAAATTAAGGATTTTGAGAAGAGATGAGGTTGAATTTCTATTGAGTAGACCATCTTCAAATCTTCAAAATCTAAAATCTTATTATAATCAATGGATGACATAAAAAGTAAAATTGAGAATAAATGAGAAATTAGGGATTTTGAGAATTTATATACAAAATTCCAAATCTTCAAAATCCAAAATTTTCAATAAATTGATTATAATAAATGGATGATATAAAAAGTAAAATTGAGAATGAATGAGAAATTAGGGATTTTGAGAAGAGATGAGAGATTTATATAGAAAATAAGATTAAGAATGTATGGTAAGATTAAGTTTTAAAATGGATGGATGAGATTAAAAGAAAAGTGTAGAATGAATGAGAATTCAGAGATTTTGAAATAGAATAATTTGAGAAGAGAGAGATTGAAATAGACTACTAATGAATTAACCTTGTAAAAAATGTTTGCAAATATATATTATAAAGAAAGTAACATACCAATATATATTAAAAAAACATTTCATTAATATTGTTGAAGGTGGTCAAAGTAGTAAGAAGAAGAAAATTTGCAATTTAATTTACTCAAAAACTATAAACCCTATGACCAATATACTCCTCTTTGAGCTCCAAACACACTTGTCGAAATACCTTAATGATCAAATGATGATGTTCATCACCATTCAATGCCAGATAACTAGCCAAAAGTTGTTGAAGATCTTCTGCACTTTCTATGGCCCCCTCTGTGATCATCTCCACCATTGATTCTCTGAAATCTTGCTGCGGATTATACGAACTCTTCACAATTGCAAAGCTATCAAACACTTGCTCCCTCTTCTTCGTTTTCGATCTCGATTTCTTCTTCTTATCTTCAAGTGCCCTGATTTTGCACTCTGTTCTTGGAGAGTATGACTTTACACTCTTTTTCTTCGACTCGGATTTTATCTTTATTTCCAATCTTTCTTGTAAATTTGAAATCTTTTCTTCATCAAAACCCCTCGATTTTCTTGGTTTTTCCTCTACAATCCTCTGTTTTCCTCTCATCTTGTTTATATCAGAAACCATGCCATTAAAACTCGTAAACTCTTGGTTTCTTCTTCTTCCATGATCGGGATCATCCATGCTGCGAAATGATCTGCCTTGTTTCGATTTCGGAGTCGAAAATTCCAACTGTTTATCAGAATTGCCACATTTTTGCTTCGACTTACAGAACCAAGAACCTGGAAAAACATGAGGAATTGCAGATTTGTTTCTAGCCCACTTCATTTTTTATTTTTTTAAAAATTATGTGATGAATGATTGTTAGATGGGAGATACTTAAAGAAAGAATGAGGAATTGGAGATTTGTTTCTAATTAAATGCTAGATGTGGAGACACATATTAAATCGATATCAACATTCAATGCAATTTGCAAATACCAGTTTCTCATTATTACTAGTTGCCACATAAAAAAGAGAGGATTAAATGGAAGAATAATTAGTTAAAAAAAGTGAATTAATTTAACCCTTTTTTTTTAAATTCATATATTTGTAAGTTTTTGAAATAGATGGATGAAATGAGAACTAATTAGTGACGAAAACGATAATCATGAGTTAAAATTTAGTAACATGAAAACATATCTTTCGTTAGGAAAGAATTACAATATAATAACTAAAATTTGGTCTTAATTTTATATATATTGTATACACGGTCAAACAGTCAGCTTTTAAAAAATCATCATCCTTACTATCCATCTATGTGGCGACGACTGGTCAACTTTATTCATGCAACGACTAGTCAACATTTAGTCAACAAGTCAATCGTTTGATTTATAGTCGGCAGCGTGAAGAGATGCACGAGATCTCGACGAGCACAAGAAGAAGAAATGGACACGTATGAAGGCAAGTCCCCATGTTAAGTATGAAAGTCGATCGACCAGGGACCAGGCATCTAAGCGACCACCAATTAGACAGTTCTATTAACCAAGAGTTGACAATATGCCCTCCTCGCCTATGCTGAGGACGAGCATAGCATATCAATAAGGCATTATACTTCGTCTAAGACATATTTAATGTGACCGTCCCATTATCTTTATTATTTTAGAGTGTAAGTTGAATAAAGGCTCGTCAGCTGTAAAGGCAAGCTCCCCTAAATCTAGTATAAGCCCATTTGAATTGAATTCTAAATAAATCAAAAATCAACAAATTTTAAATTTTCAAATAAATCCAAAATTCTCACCCTTTTGCAATAGGAATTTGATGATGACCAATATTTTTTTAAAGTATTTTTATTTAGATAAATAAATATGCTTTCTATTTATTGAATTAATTTAACAATTTTTGGGAGTTTTGAATTTATTTGAGAATCTTGGAAATTTAAAATATTTATATAAGTAGATTTTTATTGATGATTTTTGACAACTTAAATATATATATATATATATATATATATATATATATTTTTTTTTTTATCGACCCAAATATGATATACCCTTCGTCACCGTCAAGATCAGTTGATCTCGAGCACCACTACCCCGAATTTAACACCCTTCATCACCACTGTTATATCAATTCGACCAAATCCACATCGAGCAAATCCCTAGGGAGGAAAATACGCAAGCAAATGCGTTAGCTCGGCTGGCCACTTCAAAGGGGGAGGCAACATTTTTCGAAGCGACGATCACGAAAATTTCTTCCCCATTAGTGAGTAGAAGTCAAATTTTGCAGGTTGAAGCGACCAGCGACGAGGACTGGATGTCGTCGATCACAAAGTACATCAAGACTGGCGAGCTCCCGGAAGACAAAGTTAAGGCGACCAGACTGCAACTCAGGTCCGCTAGGTACACCATCATCGGCGACCAGCTGTACAAACGAGGTTTTTCAATGCCTTTATTGAAATGCCTCGGAGAAGATGAAGCGAAGATCGTCATGCACGAAATCCACGATGGAGTATGTGGAAATCATACAGGGGGGCAAGCACTCGCTTTGAAGATAATGAGACAAGGTTACTTTTGGCCTACCCTGAAGAAGGACGCAATCCACCACGCGCAGACGTGCAAGAGATGTCAAGCCTTCGCTCCCGCCATACACTCACCACCAGACGAGCTCACCTCGGTGTATAGTTCTTGGCCTTTCGCGAAGTGGGGGATCGACATCATAGGACCTTTCCCTCCAGCTGTAGGGGGGAGTAACGTTCGTCATTGTAGCAGTCGACTACTTCACCAAGTGGACGGAGGCAAAGGCGCTGAAGACCATCACATCAGCCCAAATGACAAACTTCATTTGGAAAAAATATTATATGCAGGTTTGGCCTACCACGAGCTATCGTGACGGACAACGGACGTCAATTCACCAGTCAAGACATGCTGGATTTCTGCGCAAAATGGAACATCAAGAAGCTTTTCTCGACGTCCTATCATCCACAATCAAATGGTCAGGTAGAAGCGATAAACAAAATTATCAAACACACACTGAAGGCAAAGCTGGAAGGATTGAAGGGTAAATGGGCGGACGAGCTGCACATGGTTCTGTGGGCATATCGGACGACCACGAGAAACTCTACAGGTGAAACTCCGTTCACGCTCACGTTCGGAACAGAGGCTGTCATACCAGCAGAAGGAAAGGTCGCTACTTTCCGAGTGGCAAATTTTGACGAGCAGCTAAACAACGATGCACAACTTGCCGATTTGGACTTCCTTGAAGAGCGAAGACTGACAGCGGACGAGAAGAATGTGGTCTACAAACAAAGGTCAGAACGTTATTACAACACCAAAGTACGTGCTCGACAATTTACTATTGGCCAACTCGTACTTCGACGGGCGACGGAACAGTCCATAGGCATACTTGGCTCGACTTGGGAGGGTCCGTACCGCATAACGCGCACGTACTCAAATTGATCGTACGAGTTAGAAGATCTCGAGGGCAAGCCGAGCAAGTACCCATGGAACGCGGTCAAATTGAAGAAATACTATCAGTAAGTTTCATTTTTGTACATTTGTATAGTTTGATTTAGAATCATGTCAATACATGTCAAATTTTAAATTTCATCAAGTGTTAGATAAATTTTAGAATTTTTTAAATGAGACTCTGCTTAGCCAACTAGAAACGAGTTCAACCGACGAATGGTTAACTCTAGGCACATACGGACATAAACCAATGAATGGTAGAGGTCCGGAAACGAGTTCAACCGATGAATGGTTAACTCTAAAAGACAAGTACTCGTTTTGAAAGATACTTGCAAAACAGTGACGAGGACGATCACTATTAAAACAAACGAGTTCAACCGATGAATGATTAACTCTAAAAGATAAGTACTCGTTTTAAAAGATACTTGCAAAACAATGACGAGGACGATCACTATTAAAACATACGAGCACAAACCAACGAAAGGTTTAACTCTAAAGACAAGTACTCGTTTTGAAAGATACTTGCAAAAAATATAATAATCAAACATAAATTGAAAGCAAGTGACGAGGACGATCACTCAAGAAACGAACACAAGTCATAACAAAAAGTTCATTCATATGAAAAAAGCCTCAAAGGCTGAGATTACAAAAAAGGCCTCTAGGGCCGAACACTACAAAAAAAAAAAGGCCTTATGGGCCGAGTAGAGTCTAAGCTTACTCAACATCAACAACCTCTTCCCCGGCCGGAGCATCTTGCTCGCCAGCAGCCACCTCCTCGACAGGAGCACTCTGCTCACCAGTTTGCTCGCCCCCTTGGACCGGTCGGAGTTGGGGCGGACTCTCAAATAAAACTTTCTTCGCCAAAAGACGAGGAAACGTGAGACCCATCTTCACCAGGTCGAGCAGGGGGAGGACGGAGCCTTCTATACAGGTTCCTCTTCAATAAGATGATTGTCAATAAAAGCGCCGAAGAGGGACACATCCACCTCCGGATGAGTATCCTTGAAATGGCGAACAAACTCGTGTGCGGTGAAGGCTGCCGAGTAGCAAGCTCCAGATTCAGCGAGATAAACTTTATTATCCCGATCCTTCTTAACAGCGGTCAGCTCTCGCCCAAGAGAAGCCAACTCATCCTCAGTAGTTGTGAGACGGGTTTGCAGAGTGGCCGCCTCTTCGCGAGCAGCAGCGAGCTCATTGGACTTCGCTGTCCTCTCTTCCTCGGCAGACTTGAGGCGAGCACGTAGACCTTCAATCAGTTGATGATCCTCCTGATCTTTTTTCTAGACAGCTGCAAGTTGGGCCATCAAGTTGGCCACCTTTTTCTCAAGGCCATTGTTAGCTTTTATCAGACGGGCAATCGCCACGTCCTTCTCTTCCCTGCCCTTCCGGAGATCGTGGATTTGAAGGGAAAGCTGCTCGGCCGCATAAGCTTGGCGACAAGCGCTGATGGCGATCTGCCGAGCGTTCTCAGCAGTATTGTGACAATCAACCTCCTCGACGAAGGTTATAGTCAGCGACCGGGGCAAGTTCTTCATTGCCCGGATCGTGAGCTAGTCTAGCACATCGTCGTCGATCGGGTCCTGCGACCGATAGTAGTTGAGAAGGTCTTCGCTATAGGGACCGGAACACGGGTGCTCGGCAAGCCTGAAAAAGAACAGATAGCGATCAGTTGAAGGTACTTCTAAAAATATTCAAAGGCATTTTTAAGGAAAGCTTCCTTGGCAACCCAATCGGCATTCCAGCCGAGCAAAGTGATGTGTTCGGGGGCCCTCCGCTCGGCTGACGAGCTCGCAACAACCTCCTGCGACCAATTGGTCTTGCGAGTAGGAAATGACTTTTTAGGAGGGGGCGAATTCCTCCTCGGCGGGGATCTCCTCGGAGAAATTCTCCGGTCGGCAACAAGAGGGCGATGACCCCCTCGGGCCGTTTTAGCAGTTTTCTTGGGGGGAGCCTCCGTGGTCTCCGGGATCTTTCCTCTTGTTAGAGCCCTCGACTATGTCGCGCTCGCGATTCACCATCGCAAATCGGAGGGATCGGTTCACCATCACGTCTTGTAGTTCGACGGTTGGAGGAAGATAGGTGATGACCTTCGTAGGAACCACTACTAAAAATAAAGTGTCGGCATTTTACAAAGAAAAGAAGAGCAAAGGCAGTGAAAAGAAATTACTCGTTACCTGGAGGAAACTCTCTAGTGATGTGGTGAGGAGGTACTCGAAGACCTGCTCGCTCCCTTATGCACTCGCGGTTTAAGAAGCGACAAGATCTCTCCAAGTAGCGACGACGAGCGACACAACAATTATAATATTGGAATAAGGGTGACAGACGATGCTCGACGGTCTTCGCGCGAACAGATTCACCTACAAAAGCGATGAGTTATTTAGTATAGACAAGAACGAGCACAAAATCAAAGGACTTACCACGAATTCTTCGGTAGTCAGTCGCAATGGAAATGCGATCAGAGGACCCATCGGATTTCACAACACTCTTCCAGTCCCCGACGACCCACCACCAGTTGGTTTTCCAGTCCTGAATTTTGTTGGGAACACCCTCGACCAACTTGATGCGATCGCGACCTTTCACATAATACCAACCATTTCCCACCTTCTTTCCGGCTTCGGCCACGTGAAGGAGATAGTTGATCTCTCGAGGACTGAGGCAGGTATGGCGACAACCGTTCTCGACGGCCTCCAGTCCGAACACGGTGAGGAGTCCGATTATATTCGACCACCCGTTCGGCATCACTTGAGAAAGAACAAGAAGTTAGAAATTCCGGGGTGCAGTGGGAACCTCAACCCGGCCTCCATCATGCCAATATTTACGGCGACCATCCCTTCAGGAGGATGGTCGGCCCTCTCGTCTTCTCGCGGAACGAAGAAGCAAACATCTTGAGGCAGTTTGCTAGTTAGCTACATACTTCGATTCGTATGTTTCTCGGTATGAGCGAGGAATCTCTCTAGGCGGATACTCGGAAACATATTGATAATATGCTTCCCTCGAGAGCTCGTCCCCATCCAGCTCTTCCCGCCCGCTCAAAATATCCTTAATGCTCGCCGCGTAGCGAGCAATCTCCTCATACTCCTCGCAGAGAGTGTTCGTCAGAGTGCCTTCAACTCGGGCCGGGTCAAGCTGGTCGCCCGCCTCTACATCCATGTCCTGGTCGCCCAAAGCTGAGTCGACCTCCTCGACATCGTCCTCGACATCGTCCTCGACATCATTGCCGGCATCTTCCCTTTAAGACTCGTCGATCTCATTGGCGACCGCGACGCCGACCACCTCTAGTATTTCGTCCCAACTGTCGATCGAAAGGTTAGGGATTCCTACGCTAAAGGGGTTAGGCGAATGCACGCCAGAATCCGAGGAGACCACCCCCTCTCCTAGGTCCCGGAGAGGACTCTCGCCGGAAGGTCCAACACCACGACCAAACGGCGGTGAACCACCACCCGAAGTCCCAATAACCACCATTTTTTCCGGTGAAAAGGGGGGAAAATGGAAGAATAAAAAGAAAATGTAAGTTGTTTACCTTTTTGCCGGTCGGAAAACACCCAAAGTCGCCGGAAAAGCTTGAAGAAACTTGCTTGAAAGAAGACTCGAAAAGTTCGTAAATTGCAAAGAATGAAAAGTGATTTCAAGAGAAGTGAGGTCGTATTTATAGGCAAAAGTGTCCGACGACCAAAGTGCAAAAAAACGGGGTAAATATGGTAATATTCCTAAAATTTGGGGGTCATCCCTGAAATCGAGGCCGAAATGGGGCTCCACGCACGACCTTTGAGTCCTCGCACGCGCCCACGCGCCAAATTCAAATTTTTGGGCGTCGACCACGCGCCTGACACATGTCACATCCATCATCATCAAAACGCTTCGAAAAGCGTGCTCGGTGCGGGAAACGAGGCAACCGCCGCCAAATCTCATCATCAAGGTTTTGTAATTAATTTGTTTTTCGAAGACAAGTCCGCCTTCCAAGAAGACGATCACACTGTCCGCCTTCCAAGAATACGATCACACTGCCCGCCTTCCTATTCTACGAACACGAAGAAAGGCGACCAGGGGGAAAATGTTATACACAGTCAAAGAAGTCAATTTTTAACAAGTCAATCCTAATCACCAGTGGCGACAACTAGTCAACCAAGTCAAGCGACGACTAGCGAACCAAGTAATGCGACAACTAGTCAACATATGAAGAAAATGTAATTGTGTGCTAGGCCAAAAATGTTGGCGAGCACATTTAGAACTAGCTAGATAAAAATAAGTATAAAAGCCTTGGGAGAGGGTATGGAGTGTGCTGGCCCAAAGATGTTGGCGACCACCATCCATGAAGATGACCGGACGACCAGATCCTCCGACGACCACCGTGGCCCAGCTCCTCGTTCCCAACGAGGACGACCACCAAAGAGGCGTTTAGCATTTAATGCAGGTCCCATCACCTTTATGTGGTGGAATTTCAAGTCCAATATATGCCCGCCACGTGTAAAGTGCGGGCAGCCGTAAAAAACTACTCCCTCCGTTTTTAATTAAGTGTCACTTTGCATTTTTTAATATTTTCAAAATAGGTGTCATTCTAGATTTTTTTCTTTAATTTTGACAATTTTACCCTTATACATTATGCTCCCTACCTTAATTTAAGTCTTTTCCCTTTTGAATATAATATTATAGCATAAATCATGGATAAATCTTAATTATTGTATATATGAATATCACCTGCAATATTGGCCACATTCATTACTAAACATAAATTTAATATTAAATTTAGTTATCATTAATGAAGGGTAAAATAGTCCATGAATATATATCTTAATTTGTTGAAAATTGTTAAAATGACACTTAATTAAAAATGGAGGGAGTAGTATATAATGCCTAAAAGGCTCATTTGTAACATAAGTTAAGATTTTCCTACAAACACCCAACCCAAAGCAATACACCTTCCAAAGCTCTAAGCTTTTAGCTTCTCTAAAAAGCTACTTCTTGTGTTCTTGCTTGTTCTTCAAATTGTTCATCACAAATCGATCCAATTAATCCGTATTAACACGTAATAACTCCCACATAATTTCATGTTTGTTTAGTGCTTATCAAAAGCCCACATCCAGATCAACTCGCACATAGAGAGATGGTCTTGGGTGGACTTATAAGCTGGACAATCATCTCACTTAACATTGATACACCTCTTGTAGTGTATAAGAGGCGTAAATGAGAATGAGGAAGAGAGTCAAAGCACAGCAGCAGTTTCCTTAATTAATTACTGTCATTAGGCCATTGACTATGTTAAATACTGCTGTTTACCCTAATTGGGATTTATCAAAGAAATAATTTTTATCGGCCAGTAGCTTGGGACGGGAGTAGCTCCCGGGGTTTCTTTGTGTGTTCTTCTTCCTTAACTCTACGTACAACAACCACCGCAAAAAATTGAAGAAATGGTGATCGACGAGCTCTCCCTTACCAAAGTCCCAACTAACTGCACTTGATCGTCACTAAATTTAAGTCAAAAACGACCAGCCTGCAACCTCCTCTAGCTGAAGTTGACAGCAGCAATCATCCAACCAACAGCACCAGCCAAGTCACTTACTACAACCTATCTCATAAATTGTGTACCAAAACCTGTTATCAACACTAGTCGAAGTTAAGGGCCTGCATTCATAATCCTCTCATATGATTCACACTCAAGCTGTAGCATGTGTATTCATCAAATACAATAGACAAGTTCACGACATGTTTTATGTCAAAGGAATTTTCCAGTAACACCACAATAGATAAGGCATTGATTAACAAGAATTCATTTGCAGGTCTGAAAAAAATTCAATAACTAAACAGCTGTTCACTGCTATAGAAAACACACAACGAAAAAATTAAGAAATAAAAATACAAGATTTAATACTTCAATAACAGAAATGTAGAAAACTGTATTGATTAATTTAAAATCGAAAAAAACTAAACAAGGAACATAAATGGAGAAAAAAATGTAGACAGTATTAAAGTAACAGAAAGCCTATGGTAGAAAAAGCTATCTGTGTCGCAAGTCTGTTCCATAATTATTTTTTGCCCAACAAAACGGAACACCCAAAAACAGATCTATTCTGAGCATTAGATACCATGGGCACATACTTTTCATAATCAATCTAAAACACAAAATTATTGAATTTACAATTTAAAAATAGCATGAAAGAGATGCAATCTCAGCCGAAAGATGGTGAATTAGTTTGAGATAATCACGGGTAAATCATCTACAAACATAACTTCATCACCGATTGCATTACCAAAAATATTTAAAAAAATCAAAATAAAATTCAAACAAATTTATTAGAGATAAACAAGAGAGATCAGATGGTAATGCATGATAAATATCATCATTCAATTACAGACAAAAGGTGGGTAAGTATCATCACGCCTCTTCTTCATTATCTCAAAACAAAATTTAAAAATAATACGAACAAAAACTGAACATCTCAAAACAAATTTTAAAAATAATACGAAGAAAAACATATATGTAGAGAATTGAGGAATCAGAAAAGTTGTCAATCACCACATTGCATCTAATGATAGACGCAAATTAAGACTGGGGCGACAGAAATAATCTCATCATATTACTCTCAAAAAAACAATTGGTGCGACAAAGAATTAAAAAAGAATTTAAGACCGAGAGATGGAGAGGCAGAATTCAGCTCAAATGGCCCTCATGGTTTTCCGATCTGCTTTTGCTGCTACGGAGTGTAGAATGCTGGGGGTTTATATACAAAATTGTAATGGGTTTTAAATTAGGGTTTCCAATTTGGGAATAGATTCCCTGCTGGGCGCCCAAACCAGCACGGGCTGATGCCTGCTCAGTAAAACGGCCGTGTCCATGATTTTTCTTAAAAAAAAGTTAAATGGGCTGCTTTATAGGCCCTTTTTGCTCAATACAGTATATTTTTACTAGTTTTATTGATTGATTCTAGATTTTATTTCCATTCATTAATTTTTTTAATTCATATATTTGTAAGTTTTTGAAATACTGAATTTTTATGATTTTACAATTATTTTTGAGCAGTTTTTTTTAAATGCTTTGAGCAATATTTTTAATTTTTTAAAACAATGCTTTCCTTTTAATCTTGATCTTTTTCTTTTATATGATCTCTATCTTTATCTTCCTTTCTTCTTTTGCATCTTTGGAAAAATCTCTCTAATGCAATTTTTTCCCTATTTTCTTAATATATGTAAAATATGAAAGTGTCATCTTCTCTAGTTTGGACTTCTTAATTACTTTGTTTTTGTTCTCCTAGAATATTTGCAATTTTTACTATGATTTACGGATAAGTTGACTTTAAATAGAATAGAACGGAAAAGGCTCCGCTTCAGCTCCATAGATGATTCAACTGCCTTGCCATTGAAATGTTTCCAAGTGATCGAACTAGCTAGACGGAGTAGATACAACCTGATCATATCGATGGGCCCAAAAGATCCTAATTTTGAGACTTGCAAGACGAATATATTGCACTATATGGACATGTTTGATAATAAAGACCGATTAGATTGAATTAGGGTGATATCTAAATTTTATAAATTTTAAAGCATAATTTACCCTCTAAATTATCATTTAAACTATAAAGATGGAATGAAGTTAATCTAAATTTAATATTAGTTCCTGAATCGAATATCCGAGACTTTAAAAAAAAAAAGGGCTAGTCTTGTATGAAATATTGCATATATGCATTTCAGTTATTCACACACATGTTCTTTATAACTACACCCATAAACTTAATTCACACACACATTTTTTATAAATACACCAACAAACTTAATTCACACACACTTTTTATAAATACACCCACTGACAGCTTAATTCGAAATTTTTAATCCGTTTATTTTACTCGTTTCTGTGATTTTTTTATCTTTTATTTTATTGTCGAATACGAGATATTAAATGTAGTAATTCAAATTGTAATATGTAGTAATACACATTATTTTATGTAGTAAAAACACAAACTATTTATATAATAATACAAATTATTTTATTTAGTAACGCGTTTTTTCTAGTGTTTTTATTGATGTAGTAACTCACATTATAATACGTAGTAACATATATTATCGAATGTAGTAAACACAATAATCATGTTGTAATACAAAATGTTTTATTGTAGGATGATGCAAAAAATATTAGATCATTTGATAAAGTTACATATAGTAACAAACGTCTATTCAATGTAGTAATTCAAACTGTAGTATGTAGTAACATATAATTTTTTATGTAGTAAAACAAATTATTACATGTAGTAATAACACAATTTTATATAGTAATACTGATTCTTTTATATTTTTATATATTTTTTTATTGATTAAGTAACCCACATTATAATATATAGTAACATATATTATTGCCAGTAATACAAAATAACATTGACCCATAATAATTAGTATTAAAGAATATTTAAAGAAATATAAAATATTTAAGGATTAAGGTCATCGTAAATTGCAGCGTCCGACCGCGGCCTGAGGTGACCGAAAACTGCTCGGAGAAGACGACCATGTTCAATTTCTGTCAGTGGGTGCATTTATAAAAAATGTGTGTGAATTAAGCTTGTGGGTGTACGTATAAAAAATGTGTGTGTGAATTAAGCTTGTGGGTGTATTTATAAAAAATGTGTGTGAATTAAGTTTGTGGGTGTATTTATAAAGAACGTGTGTGTGAATGACTGAAATGCATGTATGCAATATTGCATATAAGTTTTTGTGAAAAAAAGATAGCTATCAAATATGATCTATATTCTATATATGAGTGTAGACAGAGGTGAGATTAGCCGGATCAAAATTGGCACAATAATTACCAGTTTCATGTAGGCTGTAGCAGGCCAATAATGTGAGTGTTGAAATTTATCAATGGTCATTTAGAGGGCGTCAAAGTCAATAAACGTAATGTGCATGATTTGTTGAAATTTATCAATATGCCCAATCATATTAAAAAAGAGGATTGAATGGAAGAATAATTAGTTAAAAAAAAGGGCAAATACTTATGTGTATCAGTTACGTACATGCAGTGACGGAGTCAGACTTTGCGTGTTGGGGGGCCCGATTAACATTACTATAAAAATGTACTCCCTCCGTCCCAGGAAAGCTACCCAACTTTCCTTTTTCCGTCCGTCCCAGAGAAAGCTACCCATTCCTTTTTTGGTAACTATTCCCCCTCACATTTCCTTATATATTTTTTTTTCTCTCTCAATCGCATCACCTCTAATACATCTACTTATTATATTGATATTTCTTAACCTCCGTGCTCGAAGCTCAAGGGGAGCTTTCCCTGGGACGGAGGGAGTAATAGATAAAAATAAATGTAACTCAACGTAACAATAAATCTCTTTCGTCCACATAATCAACTTTATTCATAAACAAATAATATTTCTTAAAACTTGTATAAAAAGAAACAAACACACTTTTGTTATGTTTCAGAGGAAGATTTGATTGTTTCGACTCGATGAAACAATTTAAAAATTATTAAAAGAAGTAATATCAAAAACTAAGAAATAATTAATAATCAATTTTTTATTTTATTTTTCGTTTTGCAAGAGGTTGTTCTATTTTTTTTAAATTGAAAGGTAAAAAAAGAAATAATATAAGTACTTCATGATCATGATCTTATATACTCTCTCCGTCCACCAATATACTCATTTTCCTTATTTGTTAGTCCACTAAAAGTATTTACATTTTCTTTTATGAAAACAATCACTTTAATTTCACCTCACAACAACCCTACAAAAGGTTTGAGCGTACTTTTGGTGGACAGAGAAGTATTAATTTAAAATAAGACAAACAAAAAAGAAAAGTGAAAATTACAAAATTAGTGGGGGGCTTAGTGGCCCCCTGGCCCCTATGCGTGTCCGTTGTTGCGTACATGTAACTGGATCCAATTTTCTATTTACCCTATTTTTTTATAAGTACATACTCTCTTCTTTTAGACACTTATTGTACAAGTTACATACATGTAACTAAATCCAATTTTTTTACCTGAGTTATTAGTTATTTACCTTCTTTTTTATTAATTTCACCCACAGTTTTTTAAAATGATAAATACATGTAAAAAATTATATTACCATTTTATCAATTAAATTAAAATACAACTCATTAAAATTATAATTATACATCGACTATCGAGTCACCAATGAATCACCACGAAGTCAAATAATATTATTCTATTTTTTTAACATTAAAAAAATATCGAATATAAAAAAAATATTGAAAAAAAATATGAAACTCAAAAATAAAATTATGAAATAAAAATTTCAGTTTTTCTAATTTGGGTATAAATGTATAAATATGACATGCTCACTTTCTAGCTTTAATCTGATTTATAATAACTAAGATTATTTTGTTATGTCTTCATTATTTCTACAATGATATCTGATTTGTTACAAGTTTTTTAAAGTTGTAGATTATTTTTAAGACTAATTAATAATATAATCTAATTGAAAAATAAAATGTATATTTAGAAACTTAAATGAGTGGAGAATTGGGGAAGAAATCACCATAATATTGCATCGACTTTATTATTTTCTTTGTGGTCATCGTCGTGTTGATGCATTCATATGTTTATGTTGGTCCCAAAGTTGAGTTAAGATTGAGTAAGCTAGTAAAAGTCTAGAGGGGAGGGGTGAATAGACTTTTAAAATTCTTTCAAAATATCAGAATATGCAATGCGGAATTTAGTTTTCTTATGTACTGTACTATGCTTACTTAGCTCAGATCAGTACTTTTTCAAAACAATATGGGTCTTACTAGTTTATACTCAACTTTTAATCAGATCTTTAACTTTGTAAATTCTAGTGTTCTTGTTTAAACAAATATCAAACAGAAAATACCAAACAGAAAAGTAAAGAACTCAAGATTTTATAGTGGTTCGACCAATAAGTCTACATCCACTCTCACAATCCCAGTTGTGATGTTTTATTAACTCTTCCTTGAGTTTCTTGTGGCTTAAAGTCCCAAGACTAAGACTTTGATCTTTTCGATTACACTCCCAAGTGTATCTTCGATCGACTAGTAATTTCACAAGTAACTAGCACACTTGTTTACAACAACACAAACTTTAAAATGAAAAGTAAAACTTCTCTTTGAATAGCCTTTGATTCTTCTCTTCAATTCAGTGGCTCTTCTCTTCTTTAATCTCCTTCAACTCTGTGAGTTCTTGCTTGTAGACTTGCTCTTGATTTCTTCTAAGATCAGTAATTTCTCAGTAATACCAGTAGTCTCTTCAAGTAGGAGATCACACAGTATTTATAGAATTTAGTATGACAGTTAGCAGTTTGTGAACTAACTCTCAACTAACTCTAAAACTGTTCTTGTTGTAACTTCTTCTTGTAACCGACTTTGTAACTTCCTTCTTATTCCAAGTCAGCATATCTTCAGTATATCTTCAGTTACTCTTTAAATAAGCTTTCCAAACTTATTCTTCAAACTCAACAAATCAGCACAGTAACTTACTGTTCTGATTTTTACTCTTCTGAGTCAGTCAGCACAGTAACTTCAAAACTGTTTAAAAACTTCTGCAGATTTCTTCTAAGCTCTTCTTCAACTCTTCTTGAAGTCTTCTTATTCTGAAGTAGTCCTCTGAGTCTTCTTTAGTCTTCTGATCTTCATCTAATCTAGTGTTCTAATCTACTGTTCTGAACTTTTACAATGCTGAATACAATATAATACAACTTTACATATATAAAACCTATCTATACATCAACTGAACTATATATAGATGAGTATATCTAAGTCCTATTCTATAAGCTGTCTATACAATACAAAACATCAGCTTAGTACCTAACAGTTCATATATCAGATCAGTAAACACACTTAGATCAGTAACCATATAAGATCAGTAACTCAGATTCAAATATCTCATATAAGATCAGTAAACTTATTTTCAGTTTCTCATCAGATGACTTAGTTAAGATGACTTAGAACCACATATATTACTAACTTTAAGTTGTTTTTGGCCATCAAAACATACTTTCATCAACTTAGAACATTGTTTCAAGGATTCATATCCCAACATGATCAGTTCTAATACGGCCAACTTTCAAGTTAAACACATTTTTGAACCTCTTATAAAGAATTTTAAATGCAGCAAATGCTTCAGATTTGTCTCTCAAAGACTCTACCCAGGTATATCTAGAAAAATCATCTACCACAACTAAGGAATACCTCTTTCCTCCAATGCTTTCAGTTTCCATATGACCCATCAAATCCATGTGCAGTAATTAAAAGCATCGATGTGTAGTACAATGTGACAGCATTTTGTGTGACATTCTTACCTGCTTACCTTTTTGGCATGGTCCACATACAGTGGTGTTGTGAAACCTCAGTTCTGGAATTCCTTTTACTTCATCTGCTTTGATTAGCTTTTTCATTGCTCTGTAATTTGCATGACCCAATCTTTGATGCCATAGAACATTTTCATCATGTTTTGACAAGTTACACATATTTGTTCCAATAAGATAGCAATTATCAGCTGACCTAGTACCAGTCATGACACAAACTTCATCTTTATTAAGAACATAACATGAATCTTTATCAAATTTCACATGCAAATTATCATCACAAAGTTGACTAATGCTAATCAGATTTGCAAGTAAGCCATCAACATGTAATACATTTTTAAGCTTAGGAAAACCTTCAACATTCAAAGTTCCTTTACCAACAATCTTTCCTTTAGAACCTCCACCATATGTAACACTACCACTATTCAAGGTCACATAATCAGATAAGAATTCAATACAACCTGTCATATGTCTAGAACAACCACTATCAAAGTACCATAAATCAGGTAGACATGCTTTTAAGGAGGTATGAACAACATTACAGGTAGCATTTGGTTTCCATGCAGATTTCAAAAACTGTTTACCAGGATGTGACAGTTTCTTATGCAGCATTTTCAAGTTTTTCTGTTCTTCAAACAACTTTATACAGTAAGGACGAATATGACCAATTTTGAAACAGAAATGACAGATATACTTTCTCTTAACCTTGTGAGACTCTGTTTCTGCAGATGTTGCACCAGATGTGTCAACATTTGCCTTAACAAATTTCACAGGTTTTCTAAATTTATCAGATATAGAAGCAGTAGTACCATCATAACCTAAACCATGATTATTAGACCTACCAGTAACTATAACATTATTTACCTCAGAAGCACTCTTGGAATATTTCTTGAAACATAAAGTAGAATTTATCAGTTTCTCCTTTAAGTTACAGATTTCCAGATCTCTTTTGGTAAGAATAACTTCTAACTTGGTGATTGTGTCTGTCAGATCCTCATTCCTTTTATTCAGAGAATCAAGGGTGAGTTTCTGATTCTTCCAATCATCTAACAGCTTTTGGTATTCATTGTCATCAGTCCTTTTTCCTGCATCATCAACTAAACCATTAAAACAGTTCAAATCTGGGTGACTCTGTTATGATGTTGCTGTAGATGTTGAAACATCAGGTACAACATCAGAATCTGTTTCATCCAGATCATCATCTGAGGAATCATTATAATCAATTCTGGTAAAATTAGAATATTCATTCTGATTTAATTCATCAAGATCATCATCAGAATCATCACTCAAGGTAGCACTAAAATTCAGTTTTTGCTTAAGTCTAGTATTGACACATTCATTTGCATAATGACCATAACCAGAACAAGCATTGCATTGAACTGATTTTCGAAATTTAGGATCATACCTTGGTTTACCTTCACTCTTTGATAGTCTTGGTGTGAATTGACCTTTCCTCCTTTCTGGTTGAGGTGTTGATGTGTTGATTTGAATCTTAGACTGAATGTTGCTAAATTTGTTCACAGATTTCTTAAGAAACTTATTAAAGTGCTTAGTAAGTAAGACAATGTTGTTAGGATCCTTGAGACATTCATCAAGCAATTCTTCATCCGAATCAACTTCAGTAATGATAGGTTGAATCTCAGAAATGTTTGATGTTTCTCCTTTAAAAACCACAACTTTCTTATCAGCATCATTTTCATCAACTTGATTAGTGTTTATTTCATATGTTCTAAGAATAATCACTAACTCATTTTGACTTAATGTATCTGTATTTTTTGCCTCTTCAATAGCACAAATTTTAGCATCAAATCTTTTAGGAACAGATCTTAATATCTTATGAACTACTCTAACATTAGAAATAGGGTCACCAAGAGAATGTGATTCATTGATTATCTCACTTAACCTTTCATTGTAGGATGAAATGGTTTCATCTTCCTTCATTCGGAGATTCTCAAATTTTGTCCCCAACATTCGAAGCTTAGTCCTTCGAACACTGTCTGAACCCTCACAATGCTCTTGCAACCTGTCCCATGCATCTTTAGAAGTAGAACAGTTAGATATAATTTGTTGGTCCTTGGTGGAGTATAACACAAGTGTATGGGGGGGGGGGGGAATGCACTTGTGTATGCAAATTCTTTTCTTTTTGATAAACTGGTCCTATCAGGCAAGTTGTCTCACAACTGGCCTGAGTGTGAACTTTGATAGATACTTGTCCTACTGATTACTATTAAGTGATCAGTTGGCTAAATATCTAAAAGAGTTGCTAAGTGCGGAATGTGGTTGGCCTTTACTCAAAGAAATACTCCAAGTTGATTTCTGAAAATACAGGTTATCAGGGACTTTGTCCAAAACAGATTTTCTTACTTACTGAGTTATGAATCTTTGAAATATGATTGAATGGAGTGAAGTTAAGAATGCAGTAAGTAAATGAGACACAAATTTATAGTGGTTCAGAGACTCAAGCTCCTACATCCACTTTCCCTGATTGAACAGGATAATTCCTTCTCAATGGAATTAGCTTGTTTTATAGTGCCAAGGTGCACTGATCAACAACACTCTCTTAGTGTTTTGATCCCTAGGATAACTTGAGTCCTAGTGCTCAATCTCTCTGAGTTAAGACTGTGTTTCACACTAACAGTCCTTAACTTCTCACTTCTACAACAAACACTCTCTTCACTAAATGAGATAAGGTTTGAGGTTTGGTTCCAACTAATAGAGATATCCTTTACAATAAGAACAGTGTAAAGGAATAGGATATCTCAATGCTAAGCTAGGATGTTTACAAGAATTGGCTTAGCTGACTTGAAGTGATTCAGGAAACTTGGAATTCTAGTGAACAGCTTGGTTTCCTTTTGAAAGCTTGATGATAGTTTGATAGCTTGTAGTTGGATACTGAATTCCTTTGATCACTTCTGTATTTATAGGCAATTTGAACAACTAACCGTTGGAGGGATTAGCAATTCAAATATGTCTATTTTGCAGCACCATTAAAACGGCTATGAAGCTTGACATCCTTTTATCCACTGTGTAAAAGAGGTCTTCAAAGGTTGCTTGAATGAATGTGTTGACTTCTGACAAAGGCGGCTGGGAAGACTTGTGTCAGTTTCCAATTTTGCACATTGTCCTAGGTTGATTTGTGGCAAACTTTACACACAA
Organism: Galeopsis tetrahit; assembly: GCA_963675135.1. Lineage (NCBI taxonomy): Eukaryota > Viridiplantae > Streptophyta > Magnoliopsida > Lamiales > Lamiaceae > Galeopsis > Galeopsis tetrahit. Next base: position 40,936,074 of record OY776126.1, on the reverse strand, counting down.
TCAACGGTCAGATGGGACAAGCTCCCTGAACATTCCTGCTGCAGTTTAGAATGTTCCAACACTCATTCAATGCCTCACTCTTTAATGCTCTAAGTCTTTAATGCTTGGTTCAGGCATGATTGGCAATAAATGCTTCATTGAATATGTCTTCTGTAAGCTTTTGACACTTAATCCACTTGATTATTTGTACTTCAACTGTCTTGATCATTTGCATTTATGAGCACAGCTTCAGTATTCTTGAACTCTTCAGCCAGGTTGTCCATTTGATCAGTTTGTCTTGAAAAGATCAGCAACTTTGTCCTATAGACCTATCAAGCTGCCTAACATTTCAGCTTTGGACAACTATCCTGATTACTAATATCTCATAACATTTCTGAGATTTTAACTTAAGCATACTACACATTAAGTGTTCTGGGACAACTTGCCTGAACAATGACTTGAGCATATCTCAACTAACTTGTACATCATCAATCAGGGGTTTTGGTATCTTAGATCAAAATCATTTTATTCCCAACCATTTCCCCCTTTTTGATGATGCCAAAACCTATTACAAAGGGACCTTGACTTAAACTAAATATTACCTTCAGGGAGAGTGAACTGGTCAACTTGCCTGAAAGAAACTGTTAGCACAATAAATCAAGTAATATATGTCAGGATAGGTTAGTTGAGATAATGAGTTGTTATCTCTTTGATAGAAACACTGTGATCCTTTTATAGATGTGATAAACCATTACAGGGCTGAAAATCAAAAGGATTCACTAATCTAGAATAGCAAAAAAAAAAAGATAACAACAGAATTCATAACAGCAAATTAGGGAAAGGGATGAACTTATCCTTCATAGAGTTCCATCATCTTGAGGAGCAATGCCATACTGAGCCCAAACTCTCTTCTTTAGATCCCAGATCTCCTTGTTGGTTCCTCTAGGGCCAGGCTTTAGCTTCTCCATCTTCATGATGTTGATAAACTCTTCCAGAATCTTTCCCTCATCAATCAAGTTCCCATTGAACTTAGGAGGCATGTACATAATTGGACCAGGGGCCTTGAACTCCACTCTTGTCATCTCAGCTGCTGCAAACAGCTTTTGGTAGAGGTCCCTGTGGTTCTCAAACATGAACTGAACAAAGATTTCCTCCACACTCTCACCAAGCCACTTTCCAATGACATAGAAGTCATAAACAAAACTTCTCTTGGCCTCCTCCCATGCATCAATCAGTGAGATTGGAACCCACTTATCATGGTGAGGGTACTGAGTGTCCCATCTTTGCAGCATTTGAGGTTTGAGCCTTCTGTATGAAGCCCTCCTTCTTGGAGCTTTGAAGTTTGCCCTTCTCCCATCTCTTGCTTTGTTGGCCTCAACCAACTGATCCATTTTTTCTTTAGCTCTCAAGAGAGCTAGCTTTTCCTGAGTTTCTGGATCTTTCCCAAATCCTTCTTCAAACAATTTGGAAGGATCATCAGCAAGCTTGGGCACTACTTCTTCAGGCTCTCTGTCCTGTACTTCCTTTTCAACTTCTTCAATAGCAGGCATCAGGACTGCTTTCTTCATTCTCTTTGATTTCCTTGCTGGAGTAGATTCTTCAGATTGAAATTCTGATGGCAAAGTCAGGCTGGTTGGGAATTCATTGAAGGCTTGCAGTTCCTTCCTCTTTCTTTCAGATGACCTTGTCACCTTCCCCCTCACTTCAGCAACCTTCTCTTGAGGTTCAAGTCCTGTAGACTCACCACCTGGCCTTTGAAGCTTTCTTGCCTGACTTTCCATAGCTGATACCATGGATTCCTTGACAGCTATTTGAATCTGCTCTTCCTCAGTTAAATCTTCAACATTCATTGGGCCTTTGCCTTTCCCAATGTCTTCTACTGCTTCCTCCTCAACTTCAGGGACTTTCTCCTTGCCCTTGGGTTCACCAATCACCAAGGTTCCCTTTGCCCTTGCTCTCTGTCTTTCCCCCTTTTTGGCATTATCAAAACACTGGGGCTTCAATTCACTCATAGTGACAGAGAGATGTGAGTGGGAATGGGTGAGGGACTTCAATTCCTGCAGTAGATAAACATTCTCATCATGAATGTTTTGCATTTTATCATCTGCCATGCTAAAAAAGGTGTGAACAGGCTTCATCTTCTGGGAAACTATGGCATCCAATGTGGCTTTCAGTGATTGATCAAGTTTGGCCTGAAGTTGTTCAGTGAGATTGGCCACAACTTGATCAGATACTTTGGCCATGAGTTCAACAGTGAACTTTTCAGCAGCTTCCTTCACCATAGCAGCTTTCAACTCTTCTGCCTTCTTTCTCTGGGCTGCTGTCCTCTGCCTTAAAGCATCCTTGATTGTCTTTCTCAATGCCTTTACATTGTGCTTGTACAAAGTTTTGAGACCCTGCTGCTCTTTCTTCACAGATCTAGTGAATATACCCATAGCATCTTTGGCTTTTGTCACTTCAGTTGAAACTGTTTGCAGTCCAGTTTCAACTCCACAAAGTCTTGCATCAATAGTAGGTAAGATCACTTCTTCAGACCCTGTGAGCCTCATCTCCACAGAGGCTAGAGTCTTCCCTTGGCCATCTAGGGTATCAGCAGTGGTTGCATGAGCCTTCTCAACTTCCCTGACCAGTGTGTCCAACTTCCCTGACTGCTCTTCAATGATGGATGCAGTCTGAGTAGCCATCTGAAAGTGAGCCTCAGAGGTGTTGGCTTGTTCAAAGTAGATCTGGTTAAGTGTGGACACATTTGCTGATACTGCTTGAAGATCAGTGTCAGCTTCAACTGGTATATCTGTCAGGGAGGCATCTGCAAAAATCTGTTCAAGAGTAACAGCAACTGAATCTGCAAAACTAACAGTGTTAGTAAAAACTCCCTCAACACCCTCTATTTCTTTTTCTCCCATAAGGTCTGATACATCAGCACCTTCTCTCTCATTTTCAACTTTATTCTTTTCTTCTTCATTTTCAAAAGATAGACTCACATTCACTGGAGAATCAGGCCTCCTTTCACCAAGGGATTCATCAAGTTCAGATTTGACTTGAAGAATAGCCTGACTCTCATATTGGGCTGCACCCAATATTTCTACTTCCTCACCCTCTATTTGTGGTGCACTCAAGGAACCAGTGATCACACATTCCTCACCATCACCTCCCTCTGATTTTTCAGCACTCACAGCCTTTTCAACTCCTTCAATGTTTAATCCTGACACCTCTATATCCTCAACAGGATCCACAGAGGGCAGTTGTTGGGAGATCACAGTGCTTGGGCATCCCAAGTCCACTGAGTCATCCTGAATGACTAAAGGCTGGTCAATGTCCAACTTGCCTGACATTGATGAGGCTTTAGTCAAACCAGCTTCTCCTATGGAAGTCTCAGCATTGTCAAGCTGTGCCTCAGGTTCAAAGGAACCATCCTTGGCCAATGCATCTTGGACCGAGTCACCATCTTTGGTCAACTCCTCTGAATGATCAGAGTCCTGTACAGAATGAAAAGTCAAGTAATGTACCTGAGCTGAGTTGATACCAGGGGGATTGGGATTGGTGTGATCATCATCATCATCATCATCATCAGATGGACTGTCAGGATGCTTGATTCCTTGTGCTACCCTTTCTCTTTCAGCAAGCACTTTTTCATGGACAATGGTGCAAAATAGGGCCTCAGTGGTTAAAACACTGGTCTTCTTTACTTTTGCAAAATGCAACAGCCTATTTTCCTCAACCTGCCACCAATTGGCACCCTTATCCTGAATAGCCTGAGCTATTTCCACAATAGTTCTATCTTTGATCTCAACAAGAGCTCTGAGATCATAGAACTGTTGTTGCAGCCTGGGATAATCCTTCAAACCTGGATATAATTCATCCACATTGGCTCTTGCAATCTGTCTCAACATCCCCTCATAAGTATAGTCTTCACCACTATCATCTCCAGAAGAGTTGGATTCAGGAGGGTTGGAATGGGATTCAAGTAAGCTTGGCTGGGATTCAGGTAGGTTGGATTCAGAAGGGTTGGGGTCAGGAGAGGTCAAAGCAAGTTGGGATTCAGGTGCTTTTGAGAGCATTGTGCCTGAAGAGGTAATTGGAATTGCTGGAATGGGTGGGAGAATAACTTGATCACCTTCTTGAAGAGCAGTTTCAAGAAGTTTGGTATATGAAAGAAGTCTTGGATCAAGTGGGGAAAAGGGTCTATCTTCAAGGTTGACCAGATCTGCCAGCACATCAATACCTGATCTATCAGGTGCACCTTCAGGGGAGTACACCTTTTTGGCAATGATTGGTGCATCTTCAGGAGTCTTGCACTCCTCTTCTTCTTGCCTTGGAGATATTCTTTGAGATTGAATATCAGGAGAGTTGGCTTCAGGGCTGTTGGGTTTGGACTTGGATTTAGACTTGCTTGCCTGTCTAATCTCCTTGAAGAATTCTTTCTTCTGCTTTTCTTCCTCCATCAACCTCTGCTTCTCAGAAGTCTTGATGATTCTTCTTTTTCTTTCATACCTTGTTGGCTGGTCAAGGTCTCTGAATTCAGTTATACTCTCAGGCTGTATGGGGACAACCTCTCTGACTTCTTCACCTTCTTCAGGAGGGTTGACTCCTTCCTCAGCAACCTTCTCTATTTCCTCAGAAGTGGCTCCTCCACTTCTTGACTGATTCTCTGGTGAGGATTCATGCAAAATTTTCTTTATCTTCTTCATTTTTGGTTGAGCTTTTGGTGGCTGGGCTTTCCTCTTTCTTGGAGAGGCCTGGTTGCTGGTACACTTGTGATGGCCTACTTTGAAGCTGCATCCTGCTTCCTCTTCTCTGTCTTAGAAGACAGCTTCCTAAACATCACCTTTTGAGCTGGAAAAGGCTTTGGCTTAGCTTGGAGGTGGGTGTAATGTGCAAATCTTTCCAAGAGTAGGCTTGCTCTTGTGCAGAACTGGAGTTTTCCTTCAACCACCACCTTGTGGTGTTTCACCTCCTTGAACTTGAATTTTTCATTCATCATTTTGTCAAGAATGAATTTCTTCCAGTTGAACTTGACTCTCTTCTCAGCAGAGTCAATCACAGCAGCCATCACCCTTAATTTAGGCATACTGATTTGTTCAACACTCCCTGAGTGGCTCAACAGGCTCTTTACAACACAGTCAAACAAATGCCTAAACACTGGCTTTAAAGTGTTTTTGTTTTGAGCACTTACAAGTTTCTTAGGTTCTATCATCCAAGAGAAATAGAATTCCTGATCATCCTCTTCCTTGTATACTTCTGGATTTATGCCTTCAGAAGGTAGCCCAAAACTGGCTTCTAAATCCTCTGAAGTGAAGATGACTGTGTGTTGGCTTTCTTCTTCTTCATCTTCTTCTGCATATGTGAGCTTTGTGCACACATCCCCCTTCTTGCCCTTCCACCTTAGATAAGCAAAGAATTCTGCCATAAATGGATTTAGGCAGGAATCAGGCTTGGTGCCTAGGAATTTTTCTAGCCCTGCCTCCCTTAGCCAATGGAGGACTTGTTGAACATCTGAATCTGGGCTATCAAAGGCTACCAGCTTTTCAAACCAAAGCGAATTTGGGTTGCTAAGATAAGAGAAGTCAATGTCCAGAGAGGAATCATTGAAATCTACGAGTTCTTCTCTCTTGAGTTTTGGAGCCATGGATAGATTTTGAGAGTAAGAGAGTTTTGAAGAAAAGTTGCAGGTATAGAGGTTTTGAGACTTCAAAGAATTTGGGAATTATGAGTGTGAAAGGATGGTGGTGAAAATTGAGAGGTTTATATATGGAAGAGATTTATTAACCGTTGGTTAATGGAATGTAACAGAGGGTAATTGGAAAAACCGTTTGAATATAGTGGACTTTCAATGGTTCGATGGAGTTTTGAATGCAATTTAATGGTTTGGATGAAGGCTCAAGAATTCATGCAATCTTATTAAGATTTCTGCATTAAATGCTGATTTGCCTTTTTTTGGTGTTAACACACTCCATCCTAAAATGGCCTACTCTTAGACCAAGAAACCTCTTAAATGTCTAATCAATGCTAAAAATAGCAATGATTATCTAATTAATTCGGACAAACGTCCTGAGATGTGCTTTGGTTTCTGTGAAGGTCAAACTGTCTGATCACCTTGCCTGAGTGGATCCCAAGGTTGCTGACTGGGTCCCACTTGGACAAATTCCCTGACCAACATTGCTGAGAACTACAGGGACAACCTTGCTGAGTTTCCCTCTTTGGCTGACAGCTTCAGTGAGGTTGGTCAACTTTGCTGAAGTTCAACTATGATGAACTTCCCCCTTCATATGAGCTTTACTTTCCTCATTTTTCCATTTTGCCTGGATCAAGTAACCCTAATTCAGCTGACAGTTCCAAGAACCTTGCTTCAGCTAGAGGCTTGGTCAGAATATCAGCTTTTTGCTTATCAGTGTGAATTTTGACAAGCTTGATATCTTTCTTCTCCACATGATCCCTTATGAAATGATGCTTGATGTCCACATGCTTGCATCTGGTGTGGAGCACTGGATTCTGTGAGATGGCAATTGCACTATTGTTGTCACAGAATATGGGCACTTCATTTGTGATTACTTTGTAATCTCTTAATTGTTGCCTGAGCCATAGAATCTGAGCACAGCAACTTCCAGCAGCTACATACTCAGCTTCAGTTGTTGAAGTTGCAACTGTATTTTGCTTCTTGGAGAACCATGAGATAAGCTTGCTGCCCAAGAATTGACAAGTTCCTGAGGTGGATTTTCTGTCAATTCTACATCCTCCATAGTCTGCATCTGAATATCCAGTAAGCTCAATGTTATCATCAGCTGGATACCATAATCCAAGATTCTCAGATCCCTTGAGATATCTTAGAATCCTCTTGGCAGCATCAAGATGGCTCTTCTTTGGATTGGCTTGAAATCTTGCACACACTCCAACTGCAAATGTGATATCAGGCCTGCTTGCAGTGAGATATAGCAGTGATCCTATGATTCCTCTGTAGTTAGTGGAGTTTGTTGACTCTCCACCTTCATCAGGATCCATCTTCCAGTTAATATTCATAGGAATTCTGACTGGTTTGCTTGTAGCACATCCAAATTTCTTGATCATGTCCCTTGTATACTTGGCCTGATTGATGAATATTCCCTTCTTTGATTGAGTGACTTGAAGTCCTAAGAAGAAATTCATCAATCCCATCATGGACATCTCAAATTTGCTTTGCATGAGTTTAGAGAACTTCTCACATAATTTTTCATTTGGAGATCCAAATATAATGTCATCCACATAGATTTGGACTAACAAAATATCATCTCCTTCACAGATTCTGAACAAGGTTCTGTCAACAGTGCCTTTGACAAAACCATGATCTAGAAGAAACTGTGATAAGGTGTCATACCAAGCTCTTGGAGCTTGCTTTAAGCCATAGAGGGCTTTCTTTAATCTGTACACCTTGTCTCCTTCTTCAAAGCCTGGGGGCTGTTCCACATATACTTCTTCTTTGAGCACCCCATTGAGAAATGCACTCTTCACATCCATTTGATACACCTTGAATCTCATGTGAGCTGCATATGCTAGGAAGAGTCTGATTGCCTCAAGTCTGGCCACTGGAGCAAAGGTCTCATCATAATCAATCCCTTCAGATTGACAATATCCTTTGGCCACCAGTCTTGCTTTGTTTCTTACAATGATGTCATTTTCATTTTTCTTATTTTTGAACACCCATTTAGTTCCAATGACATCTTGATGAGTTGGCCTGTCTACCAGCTCCCAAACTTCATTTCTGGTAAACTGATTCAGCTCTTCTTGCATGGCTATGATCCAGTTGGTGTCTTGTAGTGCTTCCTCAATGTCTTTAGGTTCCTGTTCTGAAAGAAAACAACAAAACAGAGCACTTTCTCCATGAAATCTTCTAGTTTTGATCCCTTCACTTGGATTACCAAGTATCAGGCTAGATGGGTGGTCTTGCAACCAAGTCCTTCTAGACCTGATCCTTTCAGGAGGATTGTCCTCATCTGAAGTTGGATCACTAGATTCATTAAATTCAGGAAAGTTAATTGAAGGATCAAGTTCAGGATCATATTCAGGGGTGTTGTCCTCATTGTCAGATAGATTGACATTTTCATTGGTTCCCCCTTGAATAGTGGATCCATTAACTACCTCAGCATTGCCTGCTTCTTCATTGGTAGTTGTTACCTGATTTTGAACTGGGATGGGATCAGTCAGTTCAATTTCTCCTTCAGGATGGTTGTCTACTGGTTGATTGCTATCAGGTAGGTTGTCCAGTTTTTGATTTTCATGAAGTTCAGGCTGGGCAACATCCACAAACACTGTTTCCTTGCTTTGAAGCCTTAATCTGGTTGTTCTTTGTGTCATCTCATCAATATTCAGGTTTCTATCCCTGAACTCATTAATAGATTCATCAAACACAACATGAGGTGTTTCTTCCACAATAAGAGTTTTGCAATTGTAGACTCTGTAAGCCTTGCTGATTTGTGAATATCCAACAAATATTCCTTCATCAGCTTTGCTATCAAAGGCTTTCAATTGTTCTTTCCCATTATTATGGATGAAACACTTACAACCAAATATGTGAAAATAAGCAACAGTGGGCAATCTACCTTTCCATATTTGATATGGAGTCTTACCTTGTCCTTTGGTGATTAAGGACTTGTTTTGAGTGTGACATGCAGTGCTAATGGCTTCAGCCCAGAACCTTTTAGGTAGTTTGGATTCAGAAATCAAGGTTCTAGCTGCCTCCTTCAAGGTCCTGTTCCTTCTTTCAGCAACCCCATTTTGTTGAGGTGTTCTTGCTGCTGAAGTTTCATGTGTGATGCCATTCTTGCTACAGTACTCATTGATGTATGAGTTTATGAACTCAGTGCCTTTGTCAGATCTGATCTTGACAATACTTAGGCCCTTTTCATTGCTCAATTTCATCATTAATTCAGGTAGTTTGACTTGGGTCTCCTTTTTGTTCAGCAAGAATACTACCCAAGTGTACCTGGAAAAATCATCAACAACAACTAAAGCATATTTTCTTCCATTTAAACTTACTGGGATTATTGGCCCAAATAAATCCATATGCAGTAGATGAAGGACTCTCTCAGTTGAGATGACAGGTTTTCCTTTGAATGAGGCTTTGATCTGCTTTCCTTCCTGACATGGCTGGCATATATGTTCTTTGGTGAACACTTGATTTGGCAGCCCTTTAACTAGAGAGTTTCTTGCAATCTTGTTGATGGTTTTGAAGTTCAGGTGATTCAGTCTCTTGTGCCATAGCCAGCTTTGCTCATTTGTGCTTTTGGCAACAAGACAGACTGCTTCAGGGGTTTTGCTCCAATCTGCAAAATAAACATTTCCCTTTCTCACCCCTGTTAGTAGCACCTGTTGTGTTGATTTGTTTTTGATAGTACATTCATTTGGTGCAAATTCAACACAATATCCTTTGTCACAAATTTGACTTATAGACAACAGGTTATATTTTAGGCCTAGAACATATGAGACATCAGTAATTTTAACACTACCAATGTTTAATGTACCATAGCCTCTTGTGATGCCTTGAGAGCTGTCTCCAAAAGTTACTGAAGGACCATCTTTTTCTATGAAATCTGAGAGAAGCTCCTTGTTTCCAGTCATGTGCCTTGAACATCCACTGTCCAGGTACCATGCTGTTTTCTTGTTGATGCTTCTCTTCCTTTTGGGGTCCTTGCAGTCCTGCAAAGTCAAAATTTAGGTACCCTTTGAGTGTTGGGTCCTAGAGGGTTAGCTGTACCTTTTGGAACCCAAATCTGCCTGATAACTCTGATTGATTCAAAGTGACTGACTTGGTTTCCATTTACATCTACATACACAGTTTGACCCTTAAATGCCTTGGGTGATTTTTGTGTATAAGTGTTAGCTTTGTAGAGTTCAGGAGAGTTGGTAAATTTCTTTGGGACATTTCTCCTGAAGTTACTAAGCTTAGGTGCAGCTGGGTAAGACTTTTGAGGATATGCTTTTGGATGGCCTTTTCCATTTGGCAAGTAAGGTCCAGGCTTCCTGAATGTTTTATACCTATCAGAGGGTATTGGCCTTAATCCATTCAGTTGAGGTTGCCTCATTTGAGTTGGCCTCTTCTGAACATGTTTTGGACAACTCCTCTGATGATGATTCAGATAGGTTGGCCTTCCATTGGTTCTACCTTTCTGAACCTCATTCCTCCTGTAAGCAATGCCTTTAACCTTTTCCAAAGGTGTGGGTTTAGGTACATTGTTTACCTGAGTTGGTATAAAAATTCCTTTTCCCTTATCCTTGATCAGTGGTTGATTTACTTCAATTTCATTTTGTTGTGCCACTGATCTTACAAAAGTCATCTTAGAATTGCTTGAAGAAGCAATAAGACCAGGTGAGGGTTCAAATGGATTATAGCCTAATCCATCCCTTTGAGCAAATGGTCTTTGAAACCCTTGAATTTCCTCTATTGCCTTAGCAGATTTGTTCAAGGCAGACATTTTCATTTTCAAGCTCCCCTCACTTAATTTTAGAGTATCAAATTCTCTTGAGAGATTGTCAAATTTAGCTTGTAGAGTTCTAGAGTCAAAATCCTTTTTCTTTAGAGCCTGATTTTGTTCATCAATCAGCTTTTGTTGTTCAGAGACTTTGAGAGACATTTCTTCATGTTCTCTCACAATCTGTTGATACAACTCAGTTGATTTAATGTCAACTTCAGATTCAGGAGAATTGGACATTTTGACTTTAGACCTCAACTGTTCATTTTCTCTCAGAGCCATATTGCATACTTCTTGCATTCTGGTGAAATCTTCCAACAACTTTTCAAAGTCAAGATGGATTTCACTAGATTCATGTGTGTTAATTGACAAGTTGGAAGTTGAACATACCTCTTCATCTTCAAGTGCCATTTGACAGTCCTCATCACTGTCACTGTTGGAGAACAGCCCATCATCAGAAGAGTAGACACTCTCCTCACTTGCTGAATCTCCAGCTACCATAGCCTTCCTGTTGTTCAGCCTTTTATCTCTTTTGTTTTGCCTTTCCTTCCTTTCTTTTGTACTGAGGTCAGGACAGTCATACTGAAAATGACCCTTCTTCTGGAAGTTGTAACACACATCTTCATCATCATCCTTCTTGCTTGAGGACTCCTTCCTCCTTGATGATGATGGTTCACCTTTGTTGAATTTCTTCCTATCAGCATATCTGTCTTCTTTCTTTTCATCAGAGACTTTGTCCTCTGATTTATGTTCAGGAGAACTGAATCTCCTTCTGGTTCTGTTATCTTGGTAGAACTTCTTGTATCTACCAAATCTGGAGTTGAGCTTCTCAAATCTTCTAGCCATGAGTGCCAGCTCCTCCTTTATTTCAGATTTTGAAACAGACTGAGAGGATCTTTGAGTAATCTTCTTTTCTGTTTCAGCAGCTTTGAAGGCAACACCTTTGTTTGAAGAGGATGGCTCTTCATGCACCTTCTTTCTATTGAGATCAAACTCATATGCTTTGAGTTCAGAGAATACTTGCTGCATTGGCATGTTGTCAAGATTACTGGTATTTTGCATCATGACAGAGTATATGTCCCACTTGGATGTGAGACTTCTCAAGATCTTCAGAGCAACCTCTCTTTTGGCATAGAACTTGCCAAGAGAGTTTATTTCATTCATGATGTCAGTGAACCTGCCATCAAGATGATCAATAGTTTCATTGGCCTCCATAGAGAATTGTTCATATTTTTGGATAGCCACTTGAAGCTTGTTCTCCTTGATCTTTTGGGTACCTTCACACATAAGTGCTAAGGTATCCCAAATCTCTTTAGCTGATGTGCAGTGGTACACTCTCCCCATCACTGCATCTGGAATTGTCTGGTACAATGTGTTCATTGCAATGTAGTTCAGGTTGTGCCTTTTTCTTTCTTCAGCTGTAAGGTCATCTTCATCTTTTGGCAGCAACTCCCTTGGATCAGCTTTTTGAGCATCAGTGAGCTTGGGATTTGCTTTAGTGAATGTGAATGGCCCTCTAGTGATGACTTTAAGCATCTCATCATGCTGGCAAGCAAGATGTGCTCTCATCCTGATCTTCCAGAAATCATAGTTCTCAATTGAGAACATTGGCAGTTTGTGATGAGAAATATGATTGACTTGGTTTGGACCCATATTGTTGATGGTGTTGACAACATCTCCTGGAACTGCATTGTTAGCCATTTCAACAAATGTAATAGAAGATGAGCACAGATAAGTTTTTCAGAAATTTGGATCAGTTCAGTGACCACAGAAAATGTGATTTTGAAAATCAGTTGGATTTTCAGAGGCAGTGGTCTTTGAACCCCTGCTCTGATACCACTTGTTGGTCCTTGGTGGAGTATAACATAAGTGTATGGGGGGGGGGGAATGCACTTGTGTATGCAAATTCTTTTCTTTTTGATAAACTGGTCCTATCAGGCAAGTTGTCTCACAACTGGCCTGAGTGTGAACTTTGATAGATACTTGTCCTACTGATTACTATTAAGTGATCAGTTGGCTAAATATCTAAAAGAGTTGCTAAGTGCGGAATGTGGTTGGCCTTTACTCAAAGAAATACTCCAAGTTGATTTCTGAAAATACAGGTTATCAGGGACTTTGTCCAAAACAGATTTTCTTACTTACTGAGTTATGAATCTTTGAAATATGATTGAATGGAGTGAAGTTAAGAATGCAGTAAGTAAATGAGACACAAATTTATAGTGGTTCAGAGACTCAAGCTCCTACATCCACTTTCCCTGATTGAACAGGATAATTCCTTCTCAATGGAATTAGCTTGTTTTATAGTGCCAAGGTGCACTGATCAACAACACTCTCTTAGTGTTTTGATCCCTAGGATAACTTGAGTCCTAGTGCTCAATCTCTCTGAGTTAAGACTGTGTTTCACACTAACAGTCCTTAACTTCTCACTTCTACAACAAACACTCTCTTCACTAAATGAGATAAGGTTTGAGGTTTGGTTCCAACTAATAGAGATATCCTTTACAATAAGAACAGTGTAAAGGAATAGGATATCTCAATGCTAAGCTAGGATGTTTACAAGAATTGGCTTAGCTGACTTGAAGTGATTCAGGAAACTTGGAATTCTAGTGAACAGCTTGGTTTCCTTTTGAAAGCTTGATGATAGTTTGATAGCTTGTAGTTGGATACTGAATTCCTTTGATCACTTCTGTATTTATAGGCAATTTGAACAACTAACCGTTGGAGGGATTAGCAATTCAAATATGTCTATTTTGCAGCACCATTAAAACGGCTATGAAGCTTGACATCCTTTTATCCACTGTGTAAAAGAGGTCTTCAAAGGTTGCTTGAATGAATGTGTTGACTTCTGACAAAGGCGGCTGGGAAGACTTGTGTCAGTTTCCAATTTTGCACATTGTCCTAGGTTGATTTGTGGCAAACTTTACACACAATCAACGGTCAGATGGGACAAGCTCCCTGAACATTCCTGCTGCAGTTTAGAATGTTCCAACACTCATTCAATGCCTCACTCTTTAATGTTCTAAGTCTTTAATGCTTGGTTCAGGCATGATTGGCAATAAATGCTTCATTGAATATGTCTTCTGTAAGCTTTTGACACTTAATCCACTTGATTATTTGTACTTCAACTGTCTTGATCATTTGCATTTATGAGCACAGCTTCAGTATTCTTGAACTCTTCAGCCAGGTTGTCCATTTGATCAGTTTGTCTTGAAAAGATCAGCAACTTTGTCCTATAGACCTATCAAGCTGCCTAACATTTCAGCTTTGGACAACTATCCTGATTACTAATATCTCATAACATTTCTGAGATTTTAACTTAAGCATACTACACATTAAGTGTTCTGGGACAACTTGCCTGAACAATGACTTGAGCATATCTCAACTAACTTGTACATCATCAATCAGGGGTTTTGGTATCTTAGATCAAAATCATTTTATTCCCAACATAATTTTAAACATTGAAACATCAACAGAAGTAAAAATAGCATTTAAAGCTTTAGAATTGTAGCTTGCTGTTGTTATTTCATCAGCCATCCAATCAACTTCTCTTTTGAGTTGAACTTCACCATCTGCGTCTGCTGGTCTCTTTGGAGCTTCCCAACCTGTAAGTACAGTCCTCCAAGCACGTTCATCAATTGACTTGATGTACATACGCATCTTAGGCTTCCAATAAGAATAATTCGAACCATCTAAAATGGGTGGCCTAAGTGCAGTGGATATGTGATGTGTTTCCATTGCTAAACTAAACTAAAAACACACTTGACCAAAGATCTAACCTAGTGTCGTCAGGTATCAGCTCTGATACCAACTGAAAGTGTGGTGTGTGGGGTGTATAAAAGTGTTTAAGTATAAGTAGATAAATGTTGCACAGAATGTTGAGACAAATAGTGCAACACTGACTCTAACAGAATATCAGAAATTAAGATTCACAGCGGAAGACTTGAAACACTAAAAACAAACGAGACACAATGAAAATACTTTTAACATAGATTTTATAAATAAAAATCCATGTCTGCCTTATGGCGTAAAATCAATACTTATCTTCAAGTACAAATGTTGTGTGAAATGTTACAACAATAACTTTCACAACGAAACTATAAACGAGGCAGGTGCCAAGTCTAGAAAACGAACTAAGTGTATAAATTATACACTGTCGAAATGCCTAGTCTATATAATGATTACACTCTCAATAGATAAGAAGACACACAGTCATACGGGTGGGATACTTCGTATGAACTAAAATGTAGAACTATTGGCCACAATTTCCTAACAGGGATGAACGCTCGGTCTAGGATATTGATCGAATAGAGCACACTGAATTATGAAGCCTTCAATGGGTATTTATAGATGTGGGATACGAATTCTAGAGGCTTCCACATTGAGGTCCTATTTTTTAGGAAACTCAACTTCCACAACTTCCATGATCTTTCTAGATCCTTCTAGCATGCTCCAGGTCGTTCCAAATGCATCTAGGCTGTTCTAGCATGTTCTCCAATGTTCTGGAATCTTCCAGGTTCCAGATCCTTGTAGAAGCTTCTAGATCCTGCCAGAAATGCGACAACATTTAGGTCAACATTTAATGTAGCATTTCAGAAAAGACTTAGAAAAAATCTCGGAAGGTCAAATTAAGATGTTGTTGATAATGTTAAGGCATTTAAGAATTAACAACATCTACATATATAAATGAGAAGTGTGTGCCGCTCCGACCAAACATTTATGAACACAAAGGACGTCCATGGTCAAAACGGAAAAAAATGTGAGAATGTTACGGAGTCAAGATTGAAGTGTGCTTGCACCGTTGATTAGGTATACATGATGGAGGATTAGTTCAAGGCACTGTGTCCACTAAGCCGCCTGTGTACTCGATAGTGTTTGGCTACGGAAAGTTCAAAGACAAAAACTATTTTTCCGAATGCACTGAAGTCTTAATTGAACTGAACATTGAGCCTGAATGTACGATAGAAAAGATTTTCACTCATGCGGGGGATTGTTGGAATTAATGTGGATTAAACGAGTTTTGATACCCTTATCTAATTAAATTAATTAGATGGACTAAACATTGATTATTAAATAATTAAACGTGGCATTTTCGATCAACTCGCGGAGTAGATGAACGTGGTATATTTAATGTCTCAAAACTGAGTATTGGTGAGTGAGAAATTAATTAGTGAAATTGAAGGGTTTCAACTTTTATTATGAGTTTGAGGGTGGGAATGTGAAGGGTCACATGATACACATAGAAAGTCTACAAAACTTTTGGAGGCTTTATTAACATTGAAGTGTGAAGAGAGTTCAACTATGGACTAAGGGTACACTCCTCAAAAGGCCACACGCATCCGGCCCGACCCGACTCGACTTTGGATTTGGCAATTGGTCTGCGATGCACGAGAATATTTTATATTTTTTTAATTGAATAAGTTAATGCCCTTTATATATGTGCGTGTCTCTTATTAAATCTCTCACAAGAGTACGTGTTGCTTGCTTTCATAAATTGCTTCAAATAATTTTCTCTCTAATATACTAGTTTTTTACCCGTGCAATGCATGGGCCTGTTGTAATTTATTTATTTTTATAATTTTTAAAAGAATAAATGAATAATCTTTTATATAAAGATATATTAAAACATTCTCACAACTTTCATAGTTTGTTGGCCTCGAATTTGATATTACAAAACGCAATAAACTCAATCAAGTAAGGGTAAATTCTAAATTTTTTCACCCCTAAAAATATCTATATAAATGCAAACAAATATTTTCTTTTATCCCTCTTATGAAATTTTCCAACCTCCTATATATCTCAATTTTTTTTTTTAACGGAGCCTTTGTCATTATTAATGATCTAAATTTAAGATATGGGCTAAGCTACTCTTATGTAATTTGAAATAAATTATTCTGTAATAATCCATAATCTTTAAATAAGGTGATGTTTGAATTTTAAAAAATCATAAATTTGCTATTTTGAGCCTACGTTTTTTTTAAGTATATCATAGCCTGCAAATTCTTCAATTTTTTATTTTCTTATGTAAATTGGCAAAAGAACTACCTCCTTGGAGTATATGTCACCGGTCATAGAAAATGCAATTGTTTGGATTTCACATACTGCTCCAGATATTGTATGATAGTTACTTGAATTCTCTTGAAAATACTCAACCACTTCAAGAACAAAATTTAATATTTTAAAAAAGCAGTTCCTTAATGTAAACAAAAAATTATCTACCGAAACACTTAAATTCTATTAAAACTTAAAATCTAAACACACACCAACCAAACCGAGAAGCTAAATACTCTCTCATATACAATATTCTAATAAAAATAGAATTCTAGTAGAAGCAATCATTCACGTAAGTAATTACTTGTTGGGACTCACTTCGATGGTTGTGCAATCTTTCTTGTAAATAATTTTTAGTTTGTCCAAATCGGCTAGTGTGGTAGTTGATTGTACAACCTTTGTGCCCTCTAATCTCTATAATCTTCTGGCCTGGGGTTTGCACCAACAAACTATAGATGAATTTGGTGCTTGGACTGTTGCAAAAGCTGGAGGAGTTATGACCTTGAAAAACAATGATGATTGTTAAAGGCTCTAATTCGATTCTCAACACCATTAATGTTGACCAAGAAATGCAAAAAATAAACAAACATTTAAAAATCGACTTAAGAAATTAGAAGCACAATTATCCAATTGCAATGTGCATCACATAATAATGAAATAAGTAGAGAATCTTACTACATGAAGACACTTTAGACAATAAATTAGCGATATGTGCTGCCGAGGCATCTAATCCTTCGAAATCATCAGGACAATCCTCAGAAAGTTCTCCCATATCGAACCCTGATATAAAATCATAGAACAAACCCAAGTTACTTCAAATACTTTGTTTGGGAAAACATATAAAGAAAAATGTATTACATCACCACAATACATAAATCTAAGAACTATATAGCCTTATAATAGAGAAAATTGCAGATGTGGTCCGATTAACCATGTGTGTATTGGTTTTTTGTCCCATGGTATTTTAGTTTGGTCCCACACGATACTATTATTGTAAGTTTGGTCCCGCACGATACTTTTATTGCAAGTTTGGTCCCACACAATACTTTCATTGCAAGTTTGGTCCCACACGATACTTTTATTACAAGTTTGGTCCCACCATTACTTTTATTGTAAATTCGGTCCCAAATTTGATATATCTTGTAATCTAACCCCAAAACTATAACACTTACCAAATGCAATTTTCAAAAGGCCATTTTCAATTTTCAAATGACGTACAGTGACTTAAGTATCCAAAAGGCCATATTCAATTCTTATGAAACAATTCTCCTCTCTAAAAGAAAAACACTCACCCAAGAAATCTTCTCAACTTCACGAAATATTCACAAATCGTCCCAATAATCCAATGAACCCTAGTTTTCTGAAACGATTTCAACACATATCTATTTAATTTGAAGAGCAAAATGCTACGCAGGAAGAACTCGGTGGAATACGACGACATCGATTATGGTATGTATGCTCACTGTGTTGCGCTTATATATGCTCTATTTTCTGCTCTGAAATGAAAATTTTGTGCTCTATTTTAAGCGATTATTTGTGTTTTCAGGGTTTTAGGTTTAGGGCTTAGGCCATTTTTTGGATTTTCAAGGGTTTGTGCAGGGGGTTTGTTTGGTGGTACAATAACTCTGTTTTTCTTGCCAGAGATTTATTTGGATTTTCACGGATTTTTTAGGGGTTTATTTTGTGACTTTGATCTTATTCTCGCTGCGTTGGAGCTTCAGTTCAAATGATATTGTAACAATTGTTTTCTCTTAGTGTAGCAGGGTATCTAAATGTTTTGTCTGCTCGTTTTATTTGTTAAAATTAATCGGACCTGATTCTAATCTTGTTTTCAGAGATATGAGTTGTAATATAAAATCATGATTGATTGAATAATAAGCCCTAAATTGACCAATACTATATTAATTGTTGGGATATGAATCCTTGAAACAATATTCTAGTTGATGATTATATGTTTTGATGGTCAAAAGCAACTTAAAGGTAATGATATATGTTGTTGTAAGTCATCTTAACTAAGTCATCTTGATAAGTCATGAAAACTGAGTTTACTAATCTTATGAGTTACTGATCTAATATGTGAATATATTATGAACTGTTAGGAACTAAGCTGATGTTTGTATTGTATAGACAACTTATAGTATAAGACTTAGATGTACTCTTCTATATGTAGTTCAGATGTAGTATAGATAGGTTTTATATTTGTAAGTTTGTATTCTGTTGTATTCAGCATTGTAAAGTTTCAGAACAGTAGATTAGAATTAGATCAAAAGACTAAAGAAGACTCAGAAGACTACTTCAGAATGATAAGAATTTCAAGAAGAGTTGAAATGAAGTTCAGAGATACAAGAGAAGTATTCTAAAGAAGCGCAGAACAGTTGTTGAGAACTGTGCTGACTGGCTCAGAACAGTAAAAGTCAGAACAATAGTTTACTGTGCTGAATTGGTGTGATTGAAGAATAAGTTTGGAAAACTTATTTAAGGTGTAACTGAAGATATTTGAAGATATGCTGACTTAAGATAAATGAAGGAAGTTACAAAGTCGGTTACAAAAGGATAAGTTACAAAAACAGTTTTAGAGTTAGTTTCACAAACTGCTAACTGTCATACTAAAGTCTATAAATACTAGATGATCTTCTACTGCAAAGACTACTGATCTAAGAGCATTCAAGAGCAAAGTAAGAGTCTACGAAGTATTCAAGAACTCACAGAGTTGAAGGAGATTAAAAAACTGAGAAGAGCCACTGAATTGAAGAGAAGAATCAAAGGCTACTAAAGAGAAGTTTTACTTTACTATTTTAGTTTGTGATTTGTTGTAAACAAGTGTGCTAGTTACTTGTGAAATTACTAGTGGATCGAAGATATACCTGGTGGTATAATCGATAAGATCAAAGTCTTAATCTTGGGACTTTAAGCCACAAGAAACTCAAGAAGGAAGAGTTAATAAAACTTCACAACTGGAGTTGTGAGAGTGGATGTAGACATTTGTCGAACCACTATAAATCTTTGTGTGTTGATTTACTTACTGTTTATATTTGTTTAACATACATATTAAAGATCTAAATCTAAGTTGAGTATAAACTGAAACTGAAGTACTGAGTTGACCCAGTAAGAGCAGTACTATTCAGAACACTAGCTATTCCGCATTAAACTCTGATATTTTGAAAGATTTTTAAAAGTCTATTCATCCCTCCCCTCTAGACTTTTACTAGCTTACTCAATCTTAACTCAACTTTGGGACCAACAAGTGGTATCAGAGCAGTAGTTCTTTGGACTGCTGTTTCTTGATAACCCAATAGACTTTGAGGGAAGTCTTACTGTTCTTGTCACTGATTCTTGATCTTTATCAATACTTGACTATCTAAAACTACTTGCTATATTACTGATCTTATCTGCCTGATCAACTATGGATGAAACTAATGTGAACAAACTTCCTAAGTTCAAGATTGCAGATTATGACTATTGGAAACTCAGAATGGAGGCCATCTTCAGCTCGACTCATGATCTGATGGTGTCTGTCGTCAAAGAGGGACCTATAGTCACCATGACTCCAAACACTGCTTCACTCGAACCTACTAAAGCTGTTGGTGTGCTAGTGCCAAAACCAAGGTTAGATCTCACTACTGAAGAAATGAAGCAAAATAATCTGGACAGTTTAGCAAAGAATTATATTTTACATACCTTGCCCAATGAGTATCTGGGTAAAGTATTAGAATGTAAGACGGCTAAAGAAATGTGGGATCGACTTGTTGTCCTTTGTAAAGGCACTACCTTGATCAAGGAAAGCAAGTTGTCCACTGCTGTACAGAAATTTGAATCATTCAAGATGAAAGCTGGAGAATCCATTGACCAGCTAGATACTCGATTTACACGTATTATGAATGATCTTGATGTGCTAGGAAAGACTTATACTAATAGGGAGATCAACCTGCGTATTCTTAAGTCACTAGATGATAGGTGGAAGATGGTCAAGATGATCTTCAAGACCACACAAGACATAGATACCTGGACTGCTGAAACCACTTTTCAAACACTTAAGGCACATGAATTCGAGTTGGATGAAGAAGATCCTGTAGCTAGCAGTGAAAGGGAGAAGTAAATCTCTAAGAGTATTGATTTTAAGGCATCTTCCTCTAAGAAGTCTAGATCATCTATGCCTAAGCCTTAACGAATTAAAGATGAACTAGATAGTACTGATCTTACTCTTAAGGATCAGTTGAACTTAATGATAAAGAGGTCTGATAAGCTGAACAAACGATATGGTAGGTATAAGAGATTTTATAAGGATACTAAGGGTTCTAGTAACAGGGATTCTTCTAAGACTAGAAGGGATCACATATCTTCTGAAAGGAGAGATGAGGTCTCTAATGAGAATAGAAGAGATAGGAACTCTACTGATAGGAAGGATAAGAACACTTCTGATAGGAAGGATATGAACCGATACCGTTCTCCCATTAAACGATCTACTAATGAACCTTTGTGCTATAATTGTGAAAAGCCAGGTCCTTACATCCATGAATGTCCTGATCTAAGTTCAGAAGACAGAGAAGAAAGACAAGCAAGAAGAGATCACAGATTTGTCAAGGGTAAGAAGGTTATGGTGGCATACAATGATTCTGATACGGATTCAGATGAGTTGCCATCGTCTTCATCTGAATACCCCTCTATCAATGAGAAAGAAGCCTTCATTGCAGATGATGGACTGGTCATGATGGCCAAAATCGAACAAGAGGTATCATCTATCACTTCTTTCCAATCTTTTGATAATTCTGATTTATGTGACACTGCTGATAGTAGTGTAGGGAGTAGTCTTCATCATTCCAATGGAGTGACTAAAGAAGACCTCCTACAAGCTAATAAAGCATTCATGGAAATCAGTGATGAGAATATTTCTTTAAAACAAGAAATCATTAGTCTACGAGAAGCTCAGTTAAAAGTGGATCCTAATATAACTATCATAAATGCACGACTATCAAAAGAGTTGTCTCAACTCAAAGAAAAGTATGCATCCATTGACAAACTATATCAGGATATGCTTAAAACCCAAGCCATAGAGACAAATGAATTCAATGATTTAAAGATTAAATGTGACAAACATGAAGAGCGCAATAGATTCTTACAATCTGAAGTACTGAGCTTAGATCTGAAGCTATCTGATATGATTAACTCTTCTAAGATTAATCAAACATTATCAGACAGATATAGAGCTCCAGATGATAAAAGAGGAATAGGTGCTGCTATGCCTAGTTCTCCTGCTTCAGGCACTAAGAACACTAATGGAGCTAGTTCAAGTTCTTTGCAATTAGATAAAGGAAAAGAACCTATGACTTATGATAATGATCCAACACCTAAAGTACAGTCTAAATACATTCCTCCTACTACCAAGAATGGTAAAAAGAAAAATGTATCAAGACCAGTACAGTCAAGACCATACCAGCAGAGTTATACTCCTCTGACCAGAGCAGAACATTCCTGGAATCAGAAGAGGCATACTCAGCATAGTAGGTCAAGACAAGCACAATTAAGTTGGAATCAGCCTAGACCTCCTTTTATAAGGCAGTCTCAGCTGTACTCAACTAAACCTAGGAAATTTGTGCCTCATTATCATAACAAACCTATTCTTTATCCTCCACCTTTATCTTATGATATTATTGGAGAGGAAAGACCAAAACGCATCTATAAGACGTATGGTCCACAAGCTTTTAGACCCTATTCTAACTATTACAGACATACTGATCTTACTGAAAAAGGGATAGGTCCAAGGAAAGGCTATCTCAGAAAAATAGATCCTAAGTCTGCTGATAGTTTTGATAAGGTCAATAAAGTACTGTTCTGTGATAAGTATGGTAGAAAACTGAAGAGGTCTTACTTATTCAAATCTTCAATGTTTATTTGGGTACCTCTTACCACTAACCCCCAAGGACCCCAATAAAGAAAGGGTACCTAAATTATTAAGATCACTACTTGTAGGGTCGTTTGGACTTATACAAGAAATGTGGTTCAGTTGGAGAAACTTGGTACATAGACAGTGGGTGTTCTCACCACATGACTGGTACTAGGGCTCTTCTTTTTTACTATCATGAGCAAGAAAGACCCAAGGTGATCTTTGGTGATAGTTCCATGACAATCACAAAAGGATTTGGATACATCAAGAATGGAGATGTAGAGATTCAAGATGTCTCACATGTAGAAGGTTTGAAATGCAATTTGTTACCTGTCTCTCAATTTTGTGACAGGGGTTATAAAGTCTACTTCAAAAGCACAAAATGCGAAATCTGGGACAAAAGAACACACTCTATTCTACTTGTTGGAGTAAGACAAGGCAGTGTCTACATTGTGAACTGGAATCGTTGTCCTAGGGATGCCTGCCTTCTTAGTAAGAGTCCTAAAGAAATCAGCTGGTTATGGCACAAACACCTATGCCATATGAACTTTAAGATAATTAATATGATAGCAAGAGACTACCTTGTTGAAGGTATCCCTAATGAGATCTATTTCAAGTCACAAGTTTGTGACTCATGCCAAAAAGGTAAACAGGTAAAAGTTTCCTTTAAATCAATTCCTACTCTTTCTACTTGCAGAGTCTTAGAACTCTTGCACATGGATCTTCATGATCCTATAAAAACCCCTACACTGAATGGTAGAAGGTACACTTTGGTTGTGGTAGATGATTATTCAAAGTTTATTTGGCTAATCTTCTTACACAAAAAGAGTGATACACAAACCCAACTACCAGATCTGTTAAAGAGGTTGCAAGTAGAAAAAGGTCAGTCCATTGTTAAGATAATGAGTGATAAGGGGACTGAATTTATAAATTCTTACATTAAAGAGTATTGTTCTAAAACTGGAATTCAGCATCTGACAAGTGCAGCTAGAACACCCCAACAAAATGGTGTAGCTGAGAGAAGAAACAGAACACTTAAGGAAGCATGCAGAACAATGCTGGCGGAGTACAACACACCACATAAGTTCTGGGCTGAGGCAATTAACACTGCCTGCCACACTCAGAACATAAGTGCTCTAAACAAGGTACATGGTAAAACACCATATGAGGTATGGAAAGGTAGAAAGCCTAGAGTTTCATATATATTTCCATATTTTTGGATGTAAGTGTTTTATTCATAACAATGGAAAGAGCAAATTAAATGCTTTTGATGCTAAAGCAGATGAGGGGATATTTTTAGGATACTCCTCAACTAGCAAGGCATTTAGAGTATTTAATTACTCTACTCTATGTGTGGAAGAAACACCCCATGTTGTCTTTGATGAAGTTGTACAGGACTGTGCTGACCATCAACTCAGTAAGAAAGTTGATGATCTGAAAATTCAAACTAATGAAGATGATGATGAGACTGAGGTTTATGAATCTGTACAAGCCTATAATCCATTCCTAAACATCCTAAAGAATGATGATGATGTAGAAAAGGTAAAAGTCAAAGGTAAGTCTTCTAGACCTATTGACATGCCTGAATTGGTTGACTGTTCTCCTGTGAATAAATCAGCTGATATTGATAATACTGATATGCATGATTTAGATGATGAGAGTGTTCCTGTTAAGACTAGAAAGACATGGAAATCAGCTCACTCTACTGATCTTATTATTGGTGAGTCTGGTAAAGGTGTTAAGACCAGAAGAAAACTGTTTGATTCTAAGCCAGAACCTAGTAACTCTTTATTTTGTTGGTGTTATTTTCTTTCTTCTATTGAGCCCAAGACTGTAAAAGAGGCTTTGGCTGATAGTAATTGGATTGTTGTTATGCAAGATGAATTAAATCAGTTTACTAGAAATGATGTCTAGGAACTTATGGATAGACCTGCTGATCATAATGTGGTAGGTACTAAGTGGATTTTCAAGAATAAGAAAGATGAGAATGATCTTTTGGTAAGGAATAAGGCTAGATTAGTGGCACAGGTCTACTCTCAAGCTGAGGGTATTGATTATGATGAAACTTTTGCTTCTGTAGCTAGACTAGAAGCTATAAGATTGTTCCTTGCTTATGCTGCTTATATGAAGTTCACTGTGTATCAAATGGATGTTAAAAGTGCCTTTTTAAATGGTATACTTGCTGAAGAAGTTTATGTAGAACAACCTCCAGGGTTTGAGGTAAAACGTAACCAAGTATACAGGTTGAAGAAATCACTATATGGTCTGAAGCAAGCCCCAAGAGCCTGGTATGACACTCTTTCACTATTCTTACTTGAAAATAATTTTACTAAGGGCAAAGTAGACCGTACTTTATTCAGAAGACAAGAAGGGAAAGACATTTTACTTGTTCAAATTTATGTGGATGATATCATTTTTGGTTCACCCAACAAAAGTATGAGTGAAAGCTTTTCAAAGCTCATGCAAAGTAAGTTTGAAATGTTAATGATGGGTGAAATGACTTACTTTCTTGGTCTTCTAGTTAAACAATCATCTGAAGGAATCTTTATCAATCAAGCAAAATATACAAGAAATCTTTTAGACAAATATAGTATCAAGACCTATAAAACAGTTGGAGTACCAATGATACCTACATACACAATGGATCCATATGATAGAGGTAAGTGTGCTGATCAATCCTATTATCGTGCTCTAATTGGTTCTTTACTCTATTTAATTGCTAGTAGGCCATATATTGCATTTGCAGTTGGTGTATGTGCTAGATTTCAGGCCAATCCCAAAGAAAGTCATGTGGAAACTGCTAAAAGGATATTGAAATATCTAAAGGGTACCATTAATCGAGGTTTATGGTATTCTGCAGATGATGAGTTATCCCTAAGTGGTTATTCAGATTCTGACTTTGGTGGTTGCAGGATAGATAGAAAATCAACTTCTGGTTCATGCCAATTTTTAGGTTCTAAGCTCATATCATGGTTTTCTAAGAAACAAACAAGTGTGGCAACATCTACCACTGAAGCAGAATATATGGCCGCAAGAAGTTGTTGTAGTCAACTTCTTTGGCTAATGCAACAACTTAGAGACTACAATATTGTGGAATCCAATGTACCTATATTCTGTGACAACAATAGTGTCATTGCCATCACTCAAAATCATGTTTTACACACTAGATGCAAGCATGTAGATGTTAGGCATCATTTTATTAGGGATCATGTCGAAAAGAAAAACATTAGGATGGAAAAGATCCATACTGTTATTTAGAGAGCTGACATTTTCACAAAACCTTTGGCTGAAACTAGATTTAGAGATCTTTGCATAAGTTTATGATTGATAAACATGGATCCTGCATATATATAGATCTATACTATCATTTCAGGTACTAAGTTGATACCAAGAACAGTACACCATAAAGGATAATCCAGAAAGATAGACCATGTCAAGACCACTACATTCATCACAAACAGGTAAAAAGGTTCCTAAGGTGCCTAATCCCGATGAGGAAGCTGGTAAAGCTGGGGGAATTGAGAATATACATTTAAGGGGGAAT
This sequence comes from Galeopsis tetrahit, assembly GCA_963675135.1. NCBI lineage: Eukaryota > Viridiplantae > Streptophyta > Magnoliopsida > Lamiales > Lamiaceae > Galeopsis > Galeopsis tetrahit. Next base: position 40,910,183 of record OY776126.1, on the reverse strand, counting down.
CTATGATTTCTTAAATAACCTTTCTGTTGACCCAGAGCACTAGTCACCTTAGAATAAACCTTGCAAGACCTATTCTTAATTATTCTTTACTGTTCTGTACTGAATTTCACCAATATTCGCATGAACTAACACTTCTACTAAGGTGAAACAGGCACAGAAGAGGGGTTCTCCACTGAAGGGGGAACTGATCTGATTACAGAATTAATCTGTCTACAGAACTGATCTGATTACAGAATTAATCTGTCTACAGAACTGATCTGATTACAGAGTTAATCTGTCTATAGAACTGATCTGATTACAAAGTAAATCTGTCTACAAAACTGATTTGACTAAAGTACTAATCTAAGTACGGTGCTGATGTCAAACTATCGAAGAAGTAATAATCAGAAAAGTTGGAGTACTGATCTGATGATTACTGTGTTGACTCCAAGAATTGATCTGATCCTGAAAAGTGTACTCAGCTGAACCCAGATAAGTAAATTTCATTATTATAAAAGGTAAGAAAATGAAGTGAAGTGTGCTTGGAAACAATTGTGCTGATATACATCAGAACAGTATTCTGCCTTAGAAAAATTCTAAGTCAAGATCTGTTCAAAATTTGACTATTAATAGAGAAGATTAATACACTCCTCTATTTTTGACCTAATGTTATGGTGTATTTATCAATAGCAGCTTGGCTCCAAAATTGGAAAGGGTTTCGTGAATCTGGAACGTTTTTAAATTTCACAAATCTCAAAGCTCAATCCAAACCACACATCGTGCGAAATCAATTCAATCCGAGCCCTAGATTCGAATTGAATTGGATATCCACGATCTAAACACTTCATCTTCTTCACTCTTTCACTTCTGAAAATTTACGAGCTTGAAAATTCTCAAAACTTTACTATTCCTATTACTCTACACTTCTTAAATGGCGATTATCGATATTGTGAACCACTCTAACGAAGTTGTAGGTACTTTTAATCCTTCAAAATGGATCAAGGAAAAGGGCATATTCGTGGAAAATGCTGTATATTTCATCGGAAGACAAAATGCAGAAAATCAAGACATTCTCACAATGTGCGAGGAATGCGGCCTAAGGAAATTCCTAGAATCATTCCCCAAGTTGGTTTTTGAACCTAAGGCAATGGAATTCTATCTGCAGCTCCATGGCGACAACAAAGCTATAAAATCGATGCTTTCAGGGAACAGAGTGTCCTTGACAAGAGAACTTCTAGGTATTGCTTTCGACCTACCCGACGGTCCGGTTCATATTATGAGTTATATGGAAGGGCAAGAAAAAGCGTGCGTTGGAAGATGGACTGGAGAAGAACCAAAATCGTTGCAAAATCTTAAAAAGGCTATTCTTCCAGCAAATCTTCGATTATTAATGGACTTTGCCGGAAAATGTTTGTTAGGGCAATATCACAACCAAGATGCTCTTACGAATTTGAAAATTCGTGTTATGGCTGCGATTATTGATCGGGTTAATGGTGATTGGCAAGGATTCTTCCTGGAAAGGTTGTTGAGTGAGAAGGACAAAGTCTTGTTTGATGCAGAGTCCAAGGTGTTTTCAATAAAAGCTATGCTTAGCTTCGGAAACAAGTCGAGCATCCTGCTGCCTACTCTTGCGAGCAGTAAGGTTGACTGGAGTCCACACAAGAAATTCCATCAAGGCAAGTTCTTGTTCAAGAAAGAATCAATGGAATTTGAACAACAAAATCCACATCAAGAATCTGGTGGATCAATGTTTAAATCAGATGATGAGGAGCCTGAAATTAGATCAAAGGCAAGGCATGATCCAAGCGGAGTTAGGATCAAGAAGGATAAGAAGCTGACTTCAGAGCAGTCAGTTGCTATAGTGGAAGTACTTCCAGCCTTGTTGTTATTCATAAAAGAACAAAAGGTGGAGGTTTTACTAGACCTAGGAGAAAGCTTAAGAACATTTCTTCCACTCGTTCAAACTCTGATCCAATTCCTGCCCAACCTATTGATCAACATCCTACTCGTTCTGATGAGTCAGTCCACTACTCCCCTATTCATCAGAACAATCCCTATTCATCTCCCCAGAATACTACTTTCCAAACTACTCCCCAAGTTAGTCCTCAAAATCCATTCCCTACTCATTTTTCACCCGAACAAGTTCATGATCACTCTACTGAACATGAATTTGAACCTTCTTCTGAACCCATTAACATAACTTCATCTCCTGAACCTGAACACATTAAATCCAAACATGCTTGTTTAATAGAATATGTTATCTGTGATAAAGAAGAGCAGATTAGAATGAATCTAAGAATTGCCATTCTAAAGGAATTCTATGGTATAGATGAAAGTTCTATTGTCTTTGAGCAACTTCTTAGGATTGGCACTTGGCTGTATCTAAGAAGAGTAGACGTGGATGAACTTTTGGTGGTAATGGAGGGCGTGAGAGGTTCTGCAGTTTTTAGAAACTGGGAACAAGAGCAGAAAGATGCAGCTGGTGTTAACTCTTTCACTGAGTTGTTAACTCCAGAGTCTGTTGTGCAAATGGTAGAAAGTTTAACTGGTTTTTCATATGTTGTGGAACACATTGAGACTGATAATCAGAATGTTGATACTGATGTCAACATGGAAGCTGAAGAAGAGCATGTTGATGTTGATGTCAACATAGATGAAGATTGTGCAGTTGCTGATGACAATGCTACTGAGGTGTTTGAGAACACAATAGTCATTGAAAATACTGAGGTATTAGAGAAACAAAATGTATTGGTTGCTGATGAAGTGGAAAGCACACCAATCTTTGCTGAAAATGTTACTGTTCCTGATGCTGTTCAAGAATAAATAAGAACAGTTCCTACTGAGCAAACTCAAGATAACTCAAGCTTTGAATCTTTGAAAAAGAATAATGAAGAACTGCAAGCTAAGTTGGAAGCTGCTGTGAAACAGTTTCAAGAGGCTACTGAGAAAATTACTAAGCTGACAACAGAGAGTGCTTTTGAACAAATAATGGAGCACACTATGTCAATGATCTATGATCTTCTATGATCTTCATAGAGTACAAGAGAAAAAGTTATCTCAAGAGTTGCATAACAGGTTAGAGCAACACTTTACACCCTTGAAGGAATGGCAAGATGAAGCCAAAAAGGGGAAGTAAAGATGATGAAAGTAATGGAGCAAACTCAATCACAACAAACTGAGTTGGTTGTGAGTCAAGATGAGTTGAAAGAAGAAATTGTTAGTTTGAATCAGAAGATTAAACTAAGGAAGCAACAAGCTACTCAAGCTGTTGAGAATGTTGAAACTGCTAAGAAAAACATTGCTAAATCTTCTTCTGAAAAAAAAAAGAGAAAGGTCATCTTAAGTGATGATGAAGCTGAAAAGGAACCTGAAGAAACTAGTAGGATTACCAGATCCAGAAGCAAGTTGAAACATGTAGTTTCAAGTGATCAACCAAGTGAAAAAGAGATGGTTGAAGCTCAAAAGAAACTTGAATTGCTAAGAAAGAAGCAAGCTGAAGCAGAACTGAAAAAGAAGAAACTGAAAAATGTTGAACCTTTGAGTAAAAGATTTGATAACATAGTTGCTGCTTTGAAAAGAAAGATGAAAGCTAAGAAGACTGGAAATCTTACAAAAGAAAATTTTGTTGATTTTATTGTTGATTCAGATAATCTTGATTACTGGAATGATCTGAAGATAAAATGGCAAATTGCAAATCATATTGTTAGGAAATTTGGATTTCATTCTAGCAGAGAAGCAGAGTATGATGATTTTCAAGATTTCATGAACAACATAGCAAGAGATTTTTGGGAAGATATCTTATTAACTGCTGGTGCGGCTGACATTACAATTCTGTGTCCAGAAGAGCCTATTTGGGATTCTCCAAGACTAGAGAATGGAGAACCAGATTACAAGGAAATTGGTAACATTATTGAGAAGATCATTAAGGATGAAGGCATCACTGATCATCAACACATGATGGATATCAAGACAAGGCTATATGTAGCATTCAGAATTGGATCTAAAGACTGAAGATGAAGGACAAGCTCACAAGATAATATTTCTTAACCTTATCTTTATTTCAGTATTTTCATATTCTGTGATTATGTGTAATATGTGAATTATCTGATCTTATATGAATATGAATCTGGAATGTTTGACTTGATGAGCTGTTATGATAGACAACATACTTAACTACTGATTTATTAACATTTAAGTAGTTTTGGCTTCATCAAAAAAGGGGAAATTGTTGGGATATCCTTGAAACAATATTCTAGTTGATGATTATATGTTTTGATGGTCAAAAGCAACTTAAAGTTAATGATATATGTGGTTGTAAGTCATCTTAACTAAGTCATCTTGATAAGTCATGAAAACTGAGTTTACTGATCTTATGAGTTACTGATCTAATATGTGAATATATTATGAACTGTTAGGAACTAAGTTGATGTTTGTATTGCATAGACAACTTATAGTATAGGACTTAGATGTACTCTTCTGTATGTAGTTCAGATGTAGTATAGATAGGTTTTATATTTGTAAGTTTGTATTTTGTTGTATTCAGCATTGTAAAGTTTCAGAACAGTAGATTAGAACTAGGTCAAAAGACTAAAGAAGACTCAGAAGACTACTTCAGAATGAGAAGAATTTCAAGAAGAGTTGAAATGAAGTTCAGAGATATAAGAGAAGTATTCTGAATAACTGTTGGGAATAAAATGAGAATTTTGATTAAGATACCAAAACCCCTTAAGACATGCCAAATAGATAAGTCAAAATGATATGAACATGTTTCAAGAATGTTGGAACATGTAGTATAGGCTAATTGAGAAGCTGGAATGTTAGGCAGCTCTTAGTTTATTAGATGCACAAGTTGAGGGGGAACTTATGTCTAGAAGATCACAAGAATCAAGTCCCCTCAAGGCTCAGAATCAAATTGACCTTAAGTCTGCTGAAAGTACCCAATGGACAACTGTGCTCATCAAGTCAGCTTAGTTATGTTGCAACCTATCTGAAGATCAATTGAATATAATGCATCATCAAGACCAAGTCTACTGAAGCATATGTCAAAGCTCAGAAGGTTTGAACAATAGAAATGTCTCAGCACACTTGAGCCAGAACAGTTCAAAGACAAGGCCAATTATGCTGATAAGGTCAAAGCTACTGATCTAAAGCCGTGAATGCTCAAAGACCATCAATAGATATGCATGGAAAGAGAAAGAGCCAAATCATCTAAAGAGCAAAGCCAACATTGCTGATAAGCAAACTCTGCTGATTGTGATAAACAGAAATGTCCAGATGATAAGGGAAGTTGTTTTTATCATAGGACTAATGATCATAAGTGATGTCCATGTTTGATCAAGTGAATCTTGAAGTCAGATATTGGGAAGAGTGCTTCAAAGTCAAGACAAATTGCTCACAACCGTTTACTTCACAAATTAAGGACATGTCACTTTCAAGAAACTGTCTTCCAGTTGCAAAGTTCAAGGAAGACAAATATAGACATTTTGAGGTTGTCTCTCCAACGGGCAAATCCTCAAATTGTTCTATAAATACATGAAGTGTGGAAACCATTGAAGACACCAACTAGCATCCAACTACATTCAAACAAAACCAACAATCCTGAGATCTTTAGGAAACTCAAAGCCTTCAAGCTTTCTTAGAACATTCATAGTTTCCAGAAACACTTCAATCTAAGTTGAACTACATTGTATATCCATACAAGCTTAGAGAGATATCATATCTTTTTACACAAAGCTCATTGTAAAGGATATCTCAAACTAGTTGGAACCAAACTTCAACCCTTATACCTTTCAAAAAGAGAGGTAGCAGGTTGTTGTAGTAGAAGTGGTAGGAATTGATTGTTGAGAGAAGAACAGTTCAATTCTGAGTTGAGAAAGAGTACTAGGACTCTGAATCCTAGGGATCAAGGCACCAAGGAGTGTTTGATCCATATCTAATGATTGTTTGATTACTTTTATTGAAAATGATGTGTTTCTACAAATTTTCAATGATATGTCACATATCGCATCCAAAAAAATGACAACTTTACGGACTCAATTGTATTTATAATTTGATTTACATGTTATGTGTATTTTTTTTTTAATTTTGTTTGGATCGAGTTGTATGACTTTAAGTGTTTCGTACCCCCAAATCTAAAATTCTGGATCCGCCACTGCTAATCATTATGGGTCAATGTTATTTTGTATTACGTGCAATAATATATCTTACTACATGCAATAATATATGTTACTATATATTATAATGTGGGTTACTTAATCAATAAAAAAAAATAAAAGAAGCAATATTACTATATAAATTAATTGTGTTATTAATTACTACATGTAATAATTTATTTTACTACATAAAAAATTATATGTTACTACATACTACAGTTTGAATTACTACATTGAATAGACGTTTGTTACTATATGTAACTTTATCAAATGATCTAATAGTTTTTGCATCATCCTACAATAAAACATTTTGTATTACAACATGATTATTGTGTTTACTACATTTGATAATATATGTTACTACATATTATAATGTGAGTTACTACATCAATAAAAACACTAGAAAAAACGTGTTACTAAATAAAAGAATTTGTATTATTATATAAATAGTTTGTGTTATTACTACATAAAATAATGTGTATTACTACATATTACAATTTGAATTACTACATTTAATATCCCGCGTTCGACAATAAAATAAAAGATAAAAAAATCACAGAAACGAGTAAAATAAATGGATTAAAAATTTCGAATTAAGTTGTCAGTGGGTGTATTTATAAAAAATGTGTGTGTGAATTAAGTTTGTTGGTGTATTTATAAAAAATGTGTGTGTGAATTAAACTTGTGGGTGTATTTATAAAGAACATGTGTGAATGACTGAAATGCATATATGCAATATTTCATACAAGACTAGCCCAAAAAAAAATTGGTCATTTGGACAATAAATACCTTATCACTCAAGGTTTTTAGCCTTGTTTGGATTTGAGGATTGATACTGTTAAATGTGATTTTGCTGCAACTTTTTCTTAATATTATAGTAATGAAAAGATTGTTTTTGGTAAGAATATGTCAAACTTATTCTACTATATATATATATTTTCTGCAAACGTCTATATATATTCAGATAATATGTGACATGCCTATCGCATGTCGGGCTGAATTTTGGGGCAGGTTGGTGTTATCTACCTCTTCGCCGGCTATTTTGTCATGCAATATTTACAATTAATTCAATAATCAAACACAATTTTAATTAATTCCCAAATCTTCTTTCAACAAGGAGGAAAACCAAAATCTTTGTCACATAGTTTTTAGGATTAAAGTTTTACCATCTCTAAGTTGGACTAATTTTAATTTTAATTCCAATGAAAAATACATTTTAATTTTAATTCTATAAGTTGATCCAAATTTTGAATTAAGTTCAATTACATGTCAAATTCATCATATATATATATATATATATTTTAATTTTCTACATTTTTCTGCACATAAGCAAATTAACAGTTATTCATGATTTTCCTTTAGCAATAACCACATTACATCCTTAGTTCTTGGCTCCGATTGACCGGTTCATTTATCTACAATGACAGATAATTGGACTGAATTTAAAATTTAGGTCAATTTATGAGATCAAAATTAAAATGTATATTCCATCGGAACTAAAATCAAAATTAGTTCAACTTAAAGTACTTTAAAAACTTTAATCCTAATTTTCATCTTCTATTCCCATACTAAAGCTCATCGATTTGCAATGGAGACTATTGACTCTCCTATCCCTCGAGATTGGGACGAAGCAGATGTACCAACTTGGTTGAAGGATCAGTAAGGCCTGAATAGAGATTTAATGCTTAATTGGTTTCTTTTAATGGAACATATATGTATGGGTACTGTATCTTAAAAAAAAAAAAAAAACTGAATCTCCATGTTAGAATCATAAATGCTCCAATAAAATTTATGTGTTTCCTTTTCTACGTTCAATTTTCGTGGTTAAGATAAATGTTTAATCCGATAGGCAATGCAAAATTTTATTTGTGGAAAAAAATAATAAAAAGTTGAATTTATTGACATCAACGAACAAATAGATCTAGAAGTATTAGATATGATTTTAAGGCAACACTAAAAATGAAAACGATAACACCCTCAAATATTCACAATAATGTTGAGTTGTATTTAGTCCTAAAGAAATTAGAACGGGTAAGTTTCCACTTTTCCTACTTTATGTTTCAACTATTTGAAGTAATTTATAAAGTGTCTATAAATTTCTGATCTATTTAGTCGAGCAAAAGAATCATCACCAAGTGTATTTTAAGAAATTTGATATGCAAACAACAATGAACATAAGGGTGGATTGAATCTCATAAATTAAATAGAATAAAAACACATATAAACATTTATATACATGTATGTATCTTATAAACATATATAAGTATGCAAGTCCGATTGCTTTCCAATTAAAATCCTGAGAAATAAGTGTATATGCAAAACAATAATACGACAATTAAACAAAAACCTTTCGAGCTATACATTGCACCATATAAAGTGAAACCCATAAAATTCTAAAACAATCAGAGTTGTAAATTGTGTATTTAAATAGGAATTCTTAATATCTCTCATAAATTTTGCCACATCAATGGATAAAGTTAAAATCTCATTATATGTTCACAATCTAAATTCACGGGTAACGGTAGAAAAAAAAAATTAACATCTTAAATATCTAATATTATTTAAATGTAAACTTTTTCTTATGGCAACTTATGGTGTGGGGAAAAATAAATAATTGACCTGAATATCACCACCCAAATTTTCAGCTTCATCCTAAAAATATATAAGATGCAACTTAATTGCTTTGGTGTGTATTTGGGGATTCTTTGGCGACTGTGGTGGCAGTGACCATCGAAAACTCTTTTTCAGTTGTTTTCCTTCCCGTCTCTCATACGCTCCTTCTTCTTCAATGCCCAATTTGAGTTTGTAAAAGTAAAACTGTTTCTATTTGGCACAATCAACTAGCATACAACTAAAAATTTATTGCAAAATGATGATCAAGAACTTGGAATATATATGAAGAATTAAACAAAAAATACTAAATAGAATTACAATCCCTTCTCCCAGATAGGAAAGAAATATTACTAGAAGTAGAGAAATGATCCAAAGAGAGCTATTCAAACGCCTTTAAAGACTGGAAAGAACTTCTCTCATAACTATATTGATTAGCTTCTTTAATTTATTTCCTTACCTTCACCTTTGAATACACTAACATAAAATAATTAGATAGATAGATAGTTATAGCAACTATAAATCCATAATAAAAGATACATGAAAAAACAATGCCTAAAAATCATGAATATTTATGCCACACAAGAAAACCAACTCAGTCACACAAAAATAAAAAGTAACTCACTGTTTGATTGTAGATGCTTCCCAAATTGAGAAAATATGGGATTTTATGATATTGGAATATTTCCAATAGGAATTCGTCTTGTATAATTTTGTTTATCCGATCACACCCTCTCATTGCTACAATTAGGGCATGTTTGTTTTGGGATTTTGAGGATTTTGAAATCCGGATTTCAAAATCTAGTGGATTTCAAAATCCTAATGACTTTTGTGTTTTGTGTTTGTTTTGGGATTTAGGTAGGGTAGGATTTAACTTTATAGTATAGGATTATAGGTTTTATAGGTGGTTTGTAGGTATTTATAGGTGTTTTGTAGGTATTTATAGGGTTGACTTTTATAGGGTTTATAGGTATTTATAGGGTGGGATTTTGAAATCCTAAATCAAAATCCCAAAGTGTAACGGGGGTGGAGTTTCGAAATCTCAAATCCGGATTTCCCATCCCAAAACAAACATGCCCTTAAAGATGAAGATGTCAATTTTGCAAATTTTAGAAGCACATACACATATGAGAGATATACGCGCGCATATTTATTTAAATGCAGCAATTTAATCAAAATCAACAAAAGATAAGACATTGATCTAGACACCATAAATAAATTTAAAAACAAATCTCGTGTTTCCCACACACTAATTAGAATAGAAAAGGCATGTGCAATGCCAATAATATAAACAAAATCAATAAAACAACATAAAAAAAAAAAAAAAAAAAACTACATAATAAACAGCAAAATTTCATAGAAGCATAAACAAAGAAACTCGAAATCAAAATTCTTTAAAAGAAAATTACCAAATTGGAGGCGTTGGAGCTGGATTTGATGAGTTTCTTTTCCTTGATACAACAATTTTTGGTACCATAACCTGGAACGTAAAAGAATACAAAATCATATGCGAATTTCATTTGAATTAACAAAGTTAATTAATTTAAATGGAAGCATGATTTGCAAAATGTAATATAATCATGGATACAACCCTAGGACTTCATATGAGAATTTCAACCCGTGAACATAAACGAAATATTGAATTTGATGATCTATTGCTAACCTCCAGCAGTTAGTATGAGTGGTGCCAGAGAGGTTAATTACATGTCCAAACACTATAATTTAGTAGAGTCTACCATAGTCCACAGACGATGAATTGAAAACATTTTTTTGGTGAATATGGAACAATTACCAGTGATGTGGTGATGAGGGATGCTGATGGGAAGTCCAAGTGCTTTGAATTCGTCAATTTTGAAAATGCTAATGATGATGCTAAAGCTGTTGAGGCTCTCAATGGAAAAACAACCAATGCTATGCTAGAATTTGAATCAAACCCCTGTTAATCACCTAAAATGAAGATGTGTAGGAAAAAACAATTTAGAAATAACAAATAACCAAAGAAAAAATCTTACCATAACAAATGTCAGACAAACGGACAAAATGAAATTGGTGACATGAGAGTGAATGTGAGAAGACAACCCAACGAAAAAGAAAGAGAATTAGATATGTAATATGTAGAAATGAAACGCTACATCTTCATGACACGTGTTAGAGAATGATGTGGCAGGAATAGGGATCCCATGGCAATAGGTGGAGCCACATGTCAAAAGCTGGAGAGCCACATGTCAAGAGTAGGAGATAACTTTCCTCCTTTTATATAATTAAGATTTATATAATAAGATTCTACTTTGAGTATAAGGTTTATGTTTATGGTTTTTCATTTCTTGTGTTCAATAAAACCTCTATAAATTGAATTGTGTAAATGTCTTTTTTTGTTCTATTTTTTCATTTCCTAACTAACTTTTTTTTTCGCTTTAAAAAAAAACTAATCATTGTTTAAAACATATCATAAAACCTTGAGAAGTTCCTCATAATCAAATTAGTCCTCTTTCAAATAGCTTTCATCCTTCTTCTTGGGAACCTTGTTTATTGGCTTGGCCTCACTTTTTTTTTCCTCTAACTTCATCTAATCATGTTGCATGAACATAGAATGTAAATGAGCACTAGCGTAATTATCAACATCTTGAAGTGTTAGTCCTGGTCGATGTAAATAGTGAACTCCTTGAGTTACCATTTCACGAACATATTGATAAAAAGTATTATAGATTAATGTCACATTCTATATAATAAATTTATACAGGAGTGAAAATTCGAAAGTGTTTTTTGTTCCCATTCTATGCTATAAATTAACAATAAATATACCAAAGAATATTATCGGAATTCAGAGCAATCATAAGATTTATAATTAAGTAAAGTGATAACAAATGACGACAATTAGAGAGGTTAGACATATGAGTGTTAATGTGTTACAAATAATTGATACTACATTAAGTGACTATAGCAAAATGTAACAATTATTTTGGTTCAAATGTTTCTAAAGAAACAATACCCTTTCATCCATCAATAGGAAATCAACACTCATGAGCTCTTTATTTCTCTTAAAATTGTGTGCCTTCCATTTTCGTAGAAGACGAACCAGAACACATCTTGACTGATTGTTCAGGTCAAGTTTATTAAGTGGTGTGTATAATTGAGCATATCTGGGGATCCTTGTCAACTCTATTTTCCATTTTTACTTGTTATTCTAAGTGAATTATTTTTGAACAATTTTTAAGATGGTTATGAACATTTTTATATATAAAACTGAGAGACCTCTAGTCTTACCAATTAAAGCCATAAATATTAATAAAGCGAAAAATTATTGAAAGAAAGTTGAAGAGGTAGAGACAGTGTCATTAAAATTTAAATCTGTAACAGAGGGTTGTAGTTCATGATATTTTAACTAATTATTAATGTGTGTAATTTCTTGAAAAGACTTAGCATCTCAAAATTCATTGATGACTTGTCTTATTTATGTCTTTTTTTCTTTTCTAAAATGATCTAAAAATCACCAATAGACACAATTGGAAACCCAAATACATGCCATTAACAAAAAATTGGATTAATAGATAATTAGCACACAAGCAAACATGACATTTAAAAGAAGGTAAATAAAGTCAGCATACTCAAGTATACATATTTATAATCACCCAGCTAGTCGCCCGGTCAATCGAAAAGTGTGACTCAAATATTAAATGAAAGAAAAAGTTCAGAGCTGAGAGCACAAACATAAAATATTATTAAATCATTCAATAGGCATCAATAGTTGATGTCAGCTACATAGTCTATATATCTTTTTTCTTCTTTAGAAAAGTTAAGAAATGTCCAAGTATTGAAATAATTGACATTAAAAATATTGATAACACTTCATATATATATATATATATACATATATATATGTGTGTATTTCACCATTCTTACACATGAGTTCCTAGGTGAAATGGGCAGCTAAGTTTGTAAGAGAAGAACCGTTGGAATCATCAATCTTCATTGTTTTAGAAACCATAATATAGGCATAATATTGAATATAAATGAATCAAACGAACACAAGATTCATAAATCAGGTAAAATGCCAGCCCAGATAGATTTGACACAATATGCGAAGGTCTCATTGTTCCTTCTTACCTTATGAACAAAACATTCTTCCATTGAGTGAAGGGAGAACCCTCTCAAAAAATTACAATTGTCTAATTGCCAAGATGTATATTCAAATTAAATCAAAAGCCTGGACACGTACAATATATCACATTTTCTAATTAATACCCTGGATTTCTAATGCACATATTGCAATGAAGAACCAAGTGATTGAAATAATTCATTAAATACGTTTTCAAAAATTTAAAGATTAATTAAACAGGACCAATGGTTATGAGCCATTACACAAACACATATATGCCAAACATTCTAAAGCCTCTTACACAGACCTTGAAGTTTATATCTCCAACATTCAGCATTCGGATCCACTAAATAACATTCGTCTTAGTTCCTGGTTCCAAAATCGAAGAAAGTTGTAGCGAACTTCAATTGAAAGCTACAACATTGAAAGTATCTTCTGGATTGAGCTTTAAGAGAGAAACTAAAGATCTGACTTAACATTAATCTACAGTGGAGTTTCTTGCATGCTGCCACTTATATCAACTAAAAAACATTCTTTTTTTTTCTAAAAACCTACCATAGTAATTGAATATATAGTTGTAATTAAGGGTAAGATTTATAGACAATCAAAACTACTCCCTCACAATTTTTTTCTCATTCCACTACTAATTTTATCTGCCCCTTTCATTAAATTATGCTGAAAATTTTTGCACAACATATAACCTTTGAGAATCATAGTATAAATAATTTGTCAACAGAACCAAATTCACATTAGCAGCCGACATCTGATGCGACTGGACACTTGAGAAAGAAAAATCAGGTGTGCATGTTTTTTTATAGGAATTTCAGTTGTTGCGAATTGTCTAACTACAATTGTAAATAACTTAAAGAATTTTAATTTCAAATAAACAAAGCAAAATCTCTCCTTCAAAGTTGAAAGACCGGAGTTTCAGAAGAAAAATATTTATTACTTGATCTATATCATCACAAATAGCAAGCTCGATCCTCATAACCATAAGGGTATCTATCAAACAATGATATGCATTAGTAGCGGGAATAAGTGCTTCAACAGTATCAAATAATAAAGAGTTGGTGTAGAAACCCTTACATGAAGCCAAATTTAGAATATAACTTCCTACAATCTTTTCGTGTAAGCTCAGAGCCAATGTTGGAGATAGACTCAACCTTGTTTGTAGTGATATTGACTGTCCTTCTATCAGCCTTAAATTCCAGGAGATCAAATATAATCTCTGCAGCCAAATCACTATATGTAGATTCTTAAGTTAGAACTGAATACAAAACAGAAAAAAGAGTAGCAACACAGGTCAACACATTTCATGATGTTCAAGGCGATAGATTAAAAATTATTCATTTTGTTCAAGATCACACTTGGTTGCTGCAACTCAAACAGAACTCTAAGAAATTTGAATTTTTCACAGAGGAATTTACGTTGAACGATCCCAAAGTGAAAGGAATGAATGTAACACTACTTCATAAATATGTTAAAACAACTAAACCTATGTATATACAGAATCTAAAGCTATAGTTCTAGCAAAACAAAACTTCTTGCACAAAGTTACTTTTTATCCAAAGTCGAAATTGTCTGGATGTTTCACATATCTATCAAATAATATGATGTTCAAGTCGGATTTCATCCTTTGAGTTTAAAATAATTAGAATATTTATAGAGTCTTCTAAGTTATTTAATATATCAAGCATTCTAAGAAGTAGAAGAGAGCACTTTTCCATTTTCAAAGTTGTAATTTCAGTTTTTGTACCAAATGTTTGTGCAGTGACATGTAGTTGTTTCTATGCAACAATTTATGGTGTTTCAGTTGTATATATTGGCTATATGGATCCAGTCTCACAGGATTTCTATTTTTACTACAAAGTTAGTATTCAAGATAATATCTCTTTGTGAGGCACAATTGAAAAAAAAAAATCCTTAGTAGTACAAGTGCTTAAAAAATATGAGTTGATATGGATTTAAAATCCATCAACTTGATCTATTTATTTTAGTAATTCTGGTGGTTTTGGAATCCACTCTAATTTGGGTGAATTTGAAAGACCATTCATTTCAAATATTTGAAGGTTAACTAACTCATAGTGAATCCTTTTTGTTGTGAAGGTATATACCTTAAGGGTATGTTTGCTTCATAGGTTTTGGGGGGTTTGGTGATGGGTTTGATATGTAAACTCATCTTCTCCTATATTTGATTTCTCATAATTTTAAACACCTTGACCCGAGTTTATAATTTGATTCGATTTTTATAAACTAGATTTCATGGGTTTAGACAACCTAGCCTCTCCTTGGGTTTATCTAGCCAACCCACCACATTTATACTTATCTTATCTCAACTCATGAAACAAATATGCCCTAACATGTGTAATTAGTTCTTCGTTAGTGAAGGATTACAACAGACTTAACAGAAAACATAAACTAGAATAGAACATATATTATTCTTCTTTCTCATATTATTCATAACATCCAATTTAGTAAGACGTAAGAAGCTACCGGCGATATTTTTTAATTATTTTTTCTTTTCTATAAGTGGTTTTTAGTTTTTAACTTTTTCCACCTTATATGTTGCTCATTCACGTCGGCTTTGTGGCCACGATATGTTTTACATGTTTTCTTATTAGAAGTATTATGGTAAGTTCTTATTCTACAAAATTCATGTTCGTAAAAAGTTTGATTTGAATTTCAGAGGATTATGTTTCATATTGTTAAATAATTGTCAATGGAAATATATTTTTTTAGGGTCACTTTTCTAGACCCCAAGTTAATCTATATACATTTATGAAATTATGCACAGTATTTTTGGAGTTTTGTTTGGATATGAAAAGTTTTAAAACATTTCTTGATCTATTTCTAAAAATGGGCTCGATAAAAAAAAAGTGATTGTTCAATTAGGATCAACCCATTTAAACATATTGGGCCGAGAAGGCAACCGGCCCGTTATCCTTCCACTGCTGAGAGGGGGTGGTTGTCGCTGCTCTGTGGAGCCAGCCTGAACTACAAAAAAAGCGCGTTTTAGAGACGGATTTATCGACGGATTTTCCGTCGGCCGCCGAGCTTACCGACGGATTTATCGACGGCAAGTTGTCCGTCTCCTTTGTCGGCGTCGGCATTTTTTGCCGACGGATTTTTGAATTCCGTCGGTATTACCGACAGAAATACCGACGGAAAATTTCAGTCATCTTTTTCGACGGACTGTCCGTCGGTATTCCGGACAACCCGTTTAACAAACCAGGTCAACATTCCGTCGGTAATTCCGTCGGAAAGAAAGAATTAAAATAATTATAAAAGAAATTAGAATGAATTAAAATAATTATAAAATAAATTAAATTCCGTCGGCAAATCCGTCGGAAATGCCGTCGGATAATCGGTCACCATTTCCGTCGGCACTGCCGTCGAATTGCCCGTCAGAACTTCTGTCGGTATTACCGACGGAAACCCGACTGAATTAATTTTGAATAAATTGATTTCGCAAATTCACATAGTGACGGAATATCCGTCGGCATTTTACCGACGGAATATCCGTCACTAAAACAAAATAGTAATAAAAAAAATATGGGTGGGACCGGACCGGGGAGGCCCCGACCCGACCCGCAGCATTTTTTAATAAATTGGCCAAGTAATATAAGTAATATTACTACTTCTATTAAACAAAACACATCAAGAATTTCGAAATACATTGTGCACCAAATGCCTCTGTGAACTTTTCTACAGATGTACACCAAATATGGAGAAATCAATAGAAAAACCTTAACTAGCAAGAAAGACATGCATTAATTAAGCAAAGAAGAAACAGTAACTAAATTAAATTGGTGCATATACTCAAAATGGATCAATGTGATTCTGCACCAACATTCACTTATGATGATCACATTGTACAATGGCACTGACAATGAAACAAACACCTAGATCAAGTTGCAATTATACAAGTCAAGGTAGATGGAAAACATTTTGTCAAGCTCATTTAACCATACAGACATTAATATCGATGAGTTTTGTAAATTAAATCTCTCAAATATGGAAACCAAAAAGTGAACTGGAGAAAGAAATTGCACCCCTCAATAGCACAATAAGCACCGAAAAGCATCTAAACAAGATAAAAAGTCACCGGCGACGTACAAGTCCATGGCGATGGAGATTCGTCTTCTTCCAGTCTCCGACGACGGTGGCTTCGTCTTCTTCCAGTCTCCGACGAAGGGCGGCGACTTCGTCTACTTCAAGGAAACAACCAAAAAATTAAAAAAAAATCGATCTTGAAGTTCAAAATTTTTCAATCTAAACTCGAAATCACTTACGTCGGAGACGGGGATCGGTCGCCGGCCTTCTTTTTCTTAAAAAAATAGCGGCGGCGACGATGTCGGTGGTCGGCCCACTTATTCAAACGCCGGAGAAGCAAGAATGGAGACGATTGTAGAAAAAGGAGACGGTTGTGGCTGAACGGCGTCGACGAGGCAATGGAAGCGGAAGGTCGGCCGGAGGAGCACAGATTGGGCGGCGGCCATGGATCGGAGCTTCACGGTGGAGAGAAATCGGCGCGGGAGAGACGGAAATAGAGAGAGAAGAGTGAAAGAATCCCTAGGTTGAGGCTTTATATAAGGCCCAATATTCCGTCGGCATATATAAATACCGACGGATAATCCGTCGGTATTTATCAAATTGTGAATTCCGACGGCGGTATATATAAATACCGACGGATAATCCGTCGGCATTTATCAAATGGTAAATTCTGACGGAAAGTTAATTCCGTCGGCATATTGGCGGTTTTTTTTATTTTTAATTAATTCAATTTTTTCTATATACTAGACCTACTAAATTACCAAAATATTTTTTAAAAAAATCACGAAATTCATTTCTTCCACATATATTAATAAATATATTGGTTGTGGCTTATATTTATAGTAAATTTAATTTTTATAATTTGTACCTAAATGATAAATAATTAATTAACTTTTATAAAATAAAAATAAATACATTACATTAATTGAATTAATTTTCATCTTCATCGTCTTCATCCTCCTCTTCATCATCTTCCTCATCCTCCTCCTCATCATCCTCCTCCTCATCCTCATCTTCTTCATTATCCTCTTCATCCTCATCTTCATTCTCCTCTTCATCCCCCTCCTCTTCACCTTCAATTTCGATTAATTGGGGATTTGCAGCCGTCAAGGGTACAGAAAGATTGAAATCTCCCGTAAAGACTTCAGTTGGAGTCTCTATTTGTTTTTTTTGAAATGGAGATTCATCTTCAGTATTTTTGTCCTTTTTAGGGACTTCTACCATTGACCTTGTCTTTACTTTGCAAACAACGTGCCATTCATAACCACGTGGAGCTCCCGGATATGTGCAGTAGTATACTTGAGATACTTAATGGGCAAATACAAATGGATCATCCCCAACATACGTCCTTTTCGAACTAACATCAACGAGCTTGTACTCCGGGTGAATTCTTGTTCCTAGATGGCCTGAATCAAACCAATGACACTTGAACAACACTACAGTCTTTGCTGGATATCCTGGATATTCTACTTCGACGACTTTCCGTAACACCCCAAAGTAATCACTTGCATCTGCATTGTAATTCGCACTGCTAACGCAGACGCCACTGTTGGTAGTTGCCTTTGTCGATGCATACCCAGACGTATGAAATCTGTAGCCCTTCACAATATAACTATTGTAAGTCTTTACACGACGTAGTGGTCCCTTGCTGAGATCTCGTAAGAATCGACTGTCAAGAGCGTTATCCCGTCCCTATACGACTCAATTTAAAATTAATTAAAATAAATATTAATTTATTTACGTAAAACATAATTAAATGGTACTCACATAACGTTGGAACCATCGGGAAAATTCACGTTGAATACGAGCATCTATATATGTATCTGAGATGTTTGGTTCTGCTCGTCGTAGTTCTTGAGTGTACATCCTAATTCACAACATTCAAAAACTTGGTTAATATTAAATGACATAAATGAAGTGGTAGTTAAATAGACGATTTATATATGAAATACTTACTCAATGTATGGCTGAACTTCATCACAATTCAATAACACATACGTTTGTGCTATTTCCGCCTCCGAGTCCGTCTCCCAATATCGTTCAGTGGGTTTTCCTATTGGCCGTCCCTTAGACTTGAATATGGAGAGCATTCCATCGACCTCTTCACTGATATCGTCAGCGGATGTACCACCGAAGTTACGTGGAGCACTTCTTAAATTGGTGTTGACGTGGTCTTCAAAGTAATAAGAACAAAACATGCCAACCTCTTCATTCAAATATGCATTCACAATCGATGCTTCAACGTTTGCCTTTTGTTTAGCATTGCGTTTCAAGTTGTGGAGATACCTGATATATACACACACACACATATATATATATATATAAAACTTATAAGAATGCATGTGTAATTGTAATGAAATAAAATAAGTAAGATTTTACCTTTCAAATGGGTACATCCGCCTGTATTGCACCGGACCACAAATTCTCGCTTCATACGCTAAGTGAACGGGTAAGTGTTCCATCGAGTTAAAGAAGTTAGGTGGAAAAATTTGTTCCAACTTACACAAAATCACTGGAATGTCTTCCTCTAAACGAATCATATCATCGATCTTGATCGTTGTAGCCGTTAAATCTCTAAAAAAGAGACTTAATTCAGTGATAGCCCTCCACACATTGAGAGGAAGAAGTTCTCGGAACGCAATCGGTATCAAGCGTTGCATAAATACATGACAATCATGACTCTTCATCCTTGAAACCTTACCCGTTGTTGTGTCTACGCATCGACTCAAGTTCGACACGTAGCCGTCCGGAAAGTTCAACTCCTTTATCCACCTACACAATCTTTATTTTTGTGTCTTATCCAGTGTGTAGCTAGCCTTTGGAAATTTACCTATATGCTCATCCTTTTTCAACTCTTCACGGCGACAGAGAGTGTTCAACTCCTCCCGAGACTTTGGAGTGTCTTTCGTCTTGCCTTCCGTGTTCATGATTGTGTGGAACACATTGTCAAACACATTCTTTTCAATATGCATCACATTCAAATTGTGTCGTATCAATAGTGAACTCCAGTATGGTAAGTCCCAAAAAATACTCCTTTTGTTCCAACCACCCTCAATTCGTCTGTTGTGTTCCGCTGCATTTTCCTCAGTATTTTTTTTCAACCCCGTCCGCTCAATCTCATATAACAACCTACGTCCTGTACGGAGAGTAAATTATAAATGACACTAAAAGCAATAGATAAATATACGTTTAATACTCATTAAATAAATGTATAAAATACCATCTCGAAGTGGAGGTCGATTGTTTGTGACTGCTCTGTTCTTTACGAAGTTCTTATTTCTTCGAAACGGGTGACCTCGAGGTAAGAACCTACGGTGATTATCGAACCATGAAACTTTTCTACTCACCGGGAGACTGAAAGCTTCAGAATTCTCCATACAATACGGACATGCTTTCTTTCCGGCCGTACTCCACCCGGACAACATACCATATGCAGGAAAGTCGCTAATGGTCCATAAAAGAGCAGCACGCATCGTGAAGTTCTGCTTTCTAAAAACATCGTACGTTTGGACTCCATTCTCCCATAAGAAGATCAAGTATTTTATAAGAGGTTGGAGATAAACATCCAGTTTGTCCTTTGGATTCGTTGGTCCAGGCACCAATACAGTCAGAAACATTGTTTGAGGTTTCATGCACATCCACGGAGGAAGATTATACGGAGTCAGTATCACCGGCCACAAAGAATACTGCTTCTCATGCATCCCAAACGGTGCAAAACCATCAGTACACAAACCTAATCTCACATTCCTCGGTTCACAAGCAAAATCTGGAAACACGTTGTCAAGATGTTTCCAGGCCTCCGAGTCTGCCGGATGTCGCATCTCCCTCGACTCAACCGAAGAGGAATCTGTAGCATGCCACGTCATGTGTTGTGTAGTGGCACTTGATTGATATAATCTCATCAAACGAGGAATGATAGGAAGGTAGTACATCTTCTTATATGACACTTCCTTCTTTGTCTTCTTCGATTGACCACCAGGTCCCTTTCGACGTGCCTCTTTGTACCGGGGATGGCCACACAATCTACACATCCTCAGACTGCTATCTTCGTCACCTCAATATAACATGCAACCCTTCACACAACAATCAATCTTCTCAACCGGCAAACCAACATTCTTCAACATTTGTTTGCTTTGATGAAACGTCGTAGGCACCTTATTATTTTGAGGACAAATTTCACTGCATAACTGTGTCACTTGCTCATATGCCCTGTTAGAAAGCTTGTTCTCGGTCTTAATGTTCATGAGTCGTGCATTAAATGACAACTGTGAGTGAGATTCACAACCCGGATATAAATCTTCTTCGACTAATTTGAGCATCTCATAAAACCGAAATGCCTCATTCGTCGGCTCCTCTTCCATGTTTGATACATATTCGGTTCTTTGTCCCCAAACTGTTGTTCTTCGTCCCCAAACTGTTGTTCTTCGTCCCCAAACTGTTGTTCTTCGTTACTAGTGCCAACATGATCGAAATTTGCTTCTTGTTGAT
The DNA here is from genome assembly GCA_963675135.1 of Galeopsis tetrahit. Classification (NCBI taxonomy): domain Eukaryota; kingdom Viridiplantae; phylum Streptophyta; class Magnoliopsida; order Lamiales; family Lamiaceae; genus Galeopsis; species Galeopsis tetrahit. The sequence continues at coordinate 40,888,805 of OY776126.1, read as the reverse complement.
AGATTCCAACAGTGTAATAGTATAACACTTCATCAAATCTATAAGGCCAACGTGTTTCGCCATGACTTGTCCAATTATAATAATTATCAACGAAACCATTCTTCACAATATGTACTAGGACCTCATCAATCTCTTTATATTGCTTATTCTGACATTTCTTAGCATTACACGGACACCTAATGCAATTTCCAATCATGTAATGTGGCTGGCTTTTTGCAAATTCAACAAATAACACGAGTTCATTATAAAATTCCACATTCACATTTCCTCTAATCATTCTAGGAGTACAGTACATCCAACGACGGTCAGGCAAATCCATTTGCTAAACATTTAAGTGGAGCAACACATTACTAAACTAAACTTATAATAAATTCAAACAAAACTTATAATATAAAACGTGTAATTACATTATATTGAATTTTATGTATAGAGTAAATTAAAAATGGTAGAAAATGTACCGTAATTTGATGTTTCTGAATACCCGAGCATGAGCATAAAAATTAGGCAGTAGAAAGTTTTGGTGTAAATTTGCAATACGAAATTGGAAAAAAATTAGGCAGTAGAAAGTTTTGGGGGAAAATTTACCGATGGAATTATCTTTCCGTCGGCATTTCACCGCCCAATTTTCCGTCGGCAAAGATAAATACCGACGGATTTTTTGTCGGTATTTATCTTCCGTCGATATTTATCAAATTGTGATTTCCGACGGAAAGTTAATTCCGTCGGCATTTCACCGCCCAATTTTCCGTCGGCAAAGATAAATACCGACGGATTTTCCGTCGGTATTTATCGAATTGTGATTTCCGACGGAACTTATATTCCGTCGGCATTTGGCCGTTTTTTTTTTTTTAATTAATTCAATTTTTTCTATATATAGCACACACAAAGCTCACACCATATTCGATTTTTTCTATTTTGCAAAGAAAACAACAAAAATATCATGTCTTCTTCATCTTCTATTCGATTTCAGCAAGGCCTTGTTTGTTATTGTGGAAAGGCATGTCGTACATATGCTTCTAAACAGCCTAGAAGTAAAGGGAGGATATTTCATAATTGTCCTGACTCCCTAAGTGATGGTTGTGGTGGTGGATGTGGTTTCTTTGTATGGGCTGATACTCTAGAAAACTATGGTGTTGACAAGAATCAAGAATCTAATCAAAGCTCCCAAGAAACTGAAGACATGAAGAAAATGACTCAAGAGATGAAGAAATTGGTTATAGAGTTCAAGAATTTGGCTGAAGAAATCAAGGATTTAATCAAAGTGAACAAAATCATTTTAATTGTGCTAGTTGTCATGGTTGCATCTACCACTTTCAAGTGGTTTGGTTAAATATATGTATAATGCACTCTATATGAGGCTATTTTGTACTATAATTCACTTCCACCTTCAAGTGGTTTAAATCTATCTAGAATGCACTCTAAATGAGACTATTTTGTACTAGAATGCACTGTTATTTGTACTCAATGAAACAAATGAATGCACTGTTATTTGTACTCAATGAAACAAACAAATAAAGATAAATAAGTTCAACAGAAAAGTAAATAAGTTCAACAGAAAAATAAATTAGTTCAACACAAAATTAAATTGTTCAACGAAAGTCGTTAAAAAACTGATCCACATCGTCAGTCTGCAAATCCACGTCGTCATCGTCGGCCTGCGCTGCACTTGGACCTGCAGCTTGATTTGGAGCTGGCGGGGCTTGCCCCATCGTCTGTTGATAGACGGCATCGATCTGCTCAGCAGACATCCCCAACGTTCGACCCGCGTTGGCACTCCAGACGCGGAAGTAGTTCTCGAACGTTGCCATGACGTTCGGATCCGGGACGACAGTGGAGGATACGGACGCCTGCGATGCACTCCGGGACCGACGGCCACTTGATGACCTCACGACGTTGCTCATCCCACCAAGGCCAAGGATCCTTCCCTTGGAGGTCGGGGCAACGTCAAGGTAAGCCTGTTCCACGTCAACAGCCGGAGGGGGACCGCTGCTTCCGGATTCAGCAGTAGTCGCCACGACTTGCGTCTCGACCTCTTCAATCCTCTGTCGGACGTTCAACTACATAATTAAAAAATTAAAATTAATTTAATTATCTATATATATAATTTAATTAATACATAAATTTAATTAAACTTACGTGGAGGTCAGTAGTGCGCCCGTAGGTGGACGTTAGTGTATCGGCATCAAACGGATGAATAAGGCTCATCTGATCCAAGTGGGTGTGTGTCCGTCCAGTCTCCCGCTCCTATTACGTATCAAATAAACATATACAAATTAATTTAGATAACTAATATAAATAAATTAACTATAATTATTTAATTTTTAAAATTAATGAAAACTTACGATAGCAAGTGATTGCTCGAGGACGGACCGAGCTCCCCCCCGATGCCTTGCCATCCCGCCTCCAACGTCGGTTCTGCGGTTGGCCCGAGCTTTCTCACACTTCTCTTGGTAAGCCGGCTCCATCCACTGCTCAACCAACGACTCCCACAGGTCAACACCATCCTCGTCTTTCCCCAGAGCACACTCCTTGTTACTTTCGCGCCAGACGAATCTCCAGTCGTACATCATGTTCGTGTACCGAGTAGAACAAACACCGTACCACTTCTCGTAAATAGTGTCGTCCGAGTAGATCGTCGTATTCCAACGGGGCTTTTTCTATACAAATATTCAACACATTTATCAAATAATATGTATAATTAGTTATTTAATAAACTTTAATTATTGTAATTATATACCTGGAACTCCTCGAAGTATTCATCCTTTTTAGTTTGCGGCACCATCGACCAAGTGATAGCACCCCTATAAATCTTGCACTTCAGAAAGGATGCTGTGCAGATCCTGGACAACTCATTACCGGGCAACAACCTGTAAAATTATTAACAAATTTATAAACTAACACATTATAAATAAATAAAGTTAATCGTTATTGAATACTGTTAAACATTAGAATTATTGACTTACGTTCCTAAATGGATTTCAACTTCTTGCCTTTTGTCTCGAACGGGATGCTGACGAGAAGAGGATCCTACGGCTGTTGACGAACTAGACGACATCGTAGTCGGCGGCGGCGACACTACCGCAGGAGGAGGAGGAGGAGGAGGAGGAGGTCTCCTTGCACGTGACCTACGTGAACCAGAACCCTGATTCGTCGGTACTTGACTCATCTGTTTCAATCAATAAAAAATACATAATTTAATTTACAATTATAACCTAATTTAATCAATAATTTACTAGTTTAAGTATATATAGCATATTCCTAATTTAATCAACAATTTACCAATTTAATCAACATTTTCCTAATTTAATCAACAATAACCTAATTTAATTATTATTTTTCTAATTTAATCAATAATAAAAAATTTAACATATTCCTAAATCACATACTCCTAATTTAATTATTATTTTTCTAATTATCAATTTAATGAACATATTCCTAATTTAAAAATTTTACTAATATAACATATTACTTATTTAATCAACATATTCCTAATTTAAATCAAAACAATATATAACCTAATTACAACGTGATACCACCGTTGAACCATCTAATTAACTAATAATTTAAACAATTGATTAAAACATGCATCACCTACATTAAAAATATTCTATATCAAAATTACACCATTAAATTAAACGTAGTAATTAACTATACATGCATATAACAATTAATTAATTAACCTTAAAAAACTACTCTATCAAAATTATTCTAGCCTTTTCGAACAAATTAAATAACATACTAACATGATCATAATATTTTAACAACTAACTAAATCAATATAACATGCAAATCAACATTAAATTATTCATATTTACATATATCCATGGATAAACATATATAAGTATTAAAACTAAGTAATAGAACTAATTAAGAAAACGTACCGTATCAATGTAATCGGAGAAATTTGCTTCAATAGCCTCGTCTTCGTCTTCCCCCCCGAATCGACTCACTTCACTCACGCACGCCTTTTTTTTTTCTAAACCGAATTCTGTGATTTGAGGCCCTTATATATAAAAAAAAAAAAAAATTGCCGACGGAATTTTCGTCGGCATTTCCGTCGGTAACCGCCCACTTTAATGCCAACCGGCAACCGCTAGCTTTTGGAAAGCGAGGCGGTGCAAAAGTAACGGGTCACATGCCGACGGAATATCCGTCGGCATTTCCGTCCGAATATGAATTTTAAAAGATCCGTCGACATTTTCCGTCGGGAAATGCCGACGGAACGAAAATCCGTCGGCAAGGATGTTGACTTTTCAAACAACAGTAATCCGTCGGCATTCCGTCGGAAATGCTGACGGAATATAATCCGTCCCTATGCCGCGCGTTTTTTGTAGTGCTGGCGCAGTACCCACCACTTTAGGGGTCACGAAACCCAAGCTTTAGCCCACCACTTTAGGGGTCACGAAACCCAAGCTTTAGCCCGGGCACCGTAGCCCAACTCCCAGCTTGGAATGGGCAGGCCAGAATAAAGCCACCATCGACCCAGATTTCGTAATAATGATGGATTGATTATACAGATTTTCTTCTGAAAAGTACTAAAAAAACATTAAAAAAAATGCTGTAATAATGATGGATTGATTATACAGATTTTCTTCTGAAAAGTACTAAAAAAACATTAAAAAAAATGGCCCATGCAGGTCTTGAGCGACCTTCGCGTTATTAGCACGACGCTCTAACCAGCTGAGCTAATAGGCCAATGATGATAATCATTTTTCCTTATATTATTATCTACACAGTAGCATAAGATTTAAACCTCTCTTTGTGATTCTAAGTCATGTTAAACTCATTTGTGCCTTCTCATCACTGATTTCTTTTAATTTTCATTAATTACTTCACCCTTTACCGGCAAACTGAGCTAATAGACAGTGATCATAAAATAAGTTTTTATGTTATTTTATACTTCTTCCCAGGGATGGATCAAAAAATTTAGATCGGTAGGGTAATTTACATTACTATAAATACAAAATAATATTGTAGCTATAAATATATTTAATTATAAATTTTTTAATATATTTCAATAAATTTAAATTTAACAATTTTTTTATATTTTAAAAGGAATTAATTTTAATTGTTCCATTTTATAATAATCGAAACAGTGTTAAAATTTAATTTGCAACTCTGCGGAGACATTAATTACTACTCCTATAAAAAAAATGAATTTAGTGGGGTGTGAGGTCAAATAAAGGTAGAGTATTTTAAGTAATTTAGTGAGGTGTGGAGGAAAATGTGGGTAATGAATAGCAATTTTGAAAATAAAATAATATAGTGATCAGGGTATTAATTTTGTAAATTATTTTCGTATTAAAACGTCTCAATAAAAAAAAATCACGAAACAAAAAAAATATATATAAAAAAAATAGTGGGGGGCCCACTGCTTCTGCTGGACCCTTAGTGGGTCCGTCGCTGCTTCTTCCGTTTTACTCCCTCTGTCAATTTTATTATTCACACTTTTTCTTTTTTGATTGTCCAATTTTATTATGCTCATTCCGTTTTGGAAATAATACTATTCACACTACTTTATCTCCACCCTCCAACCATAGCAATCACTTAACATATAAATGAACCCCACAACCAAGGACTGAGCCACACTGGGCCCAGAGGGGTTCAATGGCCCCCCACCACTTTTTTTTTTTATATATATATACTAAATTTTTTAAAAAATAATTATATATGTATTATTTTGGTAATTATTTATATTATATATAAATAAAAATATTATTTTCATTTTAAGATATACATATTAAATTTAGACGAAACAAAAAATGAATGCTTACCTACAAAGTTTAGGAGGAAGAATTTTTTTTTTCTCTTTTTCATGTATTTTCTTCTTAAATTTATTTCATAATACTTTAAAAAATATTTTTTTAATAGATCGAGTCAATAGATTGATGATGTGTTTGAGATTATTGTCTAAATTTTTGCTAAACTCACAAAAATATCCTTAAAATTGAACAATATTATTGATGTTTTTTTCTTTTAAATAGTGTTTTAAATTTTTTGTAGATTTATATTTAAAAGTATTATATTGTTTTGCTTCATGATTAAATTATAACTGGAGAAAGAAAATGATTTAAAATTTTTTTAACGGTATTAATAATTAAGCAATTTTTAAATTGTTTCGCTTCATTTTAAGTCGAAACTATCAAAATTTCTTATACAAATCGGGCCCCCCAATCATAATTTTCTGGCTCCGCCACTACCCACAACATCCTATCATACCTCCAAGTCTCCAACTTATCTACTTTATACATAAACTAATCAATATTTATTAAAATCCGTGCCCAAAGAAGTGGGCATAATAAAATTGAAGGGAAGGAGTATATTTTTTGTTGTTTTGTATTGTATTGAATTGAATTAATGAACACGATTCTTTTACAATTTTGCCCGTCAATTATAAAGAAAGAACTGTGAAAAAAGTATTTCAAATGATTTTTTATAAAATACTCCCTCCGTCCATGAAAAGTAGTCCCATTAGTCTTATATTCTTTGTTCACCAAATGTAGCCTCATACACTTTATGAAAACTATCACATTTCAACCATCACTTAATTACTCAATTTACCATCAACTTTATTCACAAATAATCAATTTATTCACAATGGACCCCACAATATCCTATAATACCCTTACTTTATCTACTTTATCTACATTTTTCTTAAAACTTGTGCCCACCTTCCATGGGACTACTTTTGGTGGATGGAGGGAGTAATACATACTCCCTCCGTCCTATTATAAGTATCTCCTTCCTTTTGGGTGTTTTGATTAAGAAATATAGTAAAATAATAGATGTAGTACAAGTGATGTGATGTGATAGGATGGTGAGAGAGAAAATAATACTTCCTCCGTTCCAGGATTTTGTGCATGGTTTGACCGGCCTGAAGATTAAGAAAATGGAATATAGTGATACGTATGGTGGAATACATGAGGGGTATTATTGGTAATTTATTGACTAAAGTGAATGAGATTTGACTAAAGTTATAAATTGAGTTAAATTGTGGGCCCAAATAGAGTGACATTTTTTTAATTAGATGAATGTTGCAAGGATAAAAATTATGTGAGTTATTTCCTTTTTTGGAGTGTGCAAATAATTTGGGACGTCCGTTAAAGAAAGTGTGCAAATAATCATTGGACAGAGGGAGTAGATGAGTATGAGATAAAATATGATAAAATAATAACAGCATGATTGGTATGATGGAATGAAAATATGACTGAATGGAATGAACTAATGAATGAAATGAAGGTGAGAAAGAAATAAAATAGGAATAACAATTGTTATGATCGGTATGAATAAGGAATAAAAAATTGGTGTTATGTAAAATTACCTAAATTATTATTATTGTTAATTTTTGTTGTTGTGATGGTTCGTTATTATTACTATTTATTATTTAAAAATTATTATTATTAAATACTATAGTATTATATATAAATATATATATATTATTATTAATATATAAAAATATTATTGTTGAGTGTTTAAATTACTATTATTAAATAATAAATATTTTTAATTTAACGGTATGTATTATTAATATTTTTATAACTATACTATATATTAATGTATATTAATATTATTTAATTTTTAAATTTATTATTTTTATTATTGATTTTTAAAATTTTATTATGAATAATAAATTATTATTTTTTTAATAGTTATAATATTAAATATTAATTTTTTAAATTATTATTATTATTGAAAGTGAAAAATAATATATAAAAATTAATAATAGAAGTAATATTTTATATAATAATAATAGTAATAATAAAACTCATCTCTTATATCATGGAATACATAATATCATGGGGTATGGAAGAAATAATTATTCCTTAATTTTTGGTAATGACCATTCCATTTGGAATTATCATTCCTAATGAATAAACATACAAATCATAGTATTTGAAATGAATTAAGGAATGATCATTTCATTCCTAATTCATTCCTACATACCTATCATGCCCTAAATAAAGTATAAGTGATATGATTGAGAGAGAGAAAAAATGATAGGCTAAAAATGGAAAAAAATACTCCCTCCGTCCGCCTATAAGTTTCACGTTACTTTTTGGCACATAGATTAAGAAAAGTGATTAAATAATAGATATAGTACAAGTGATGTGATTGAGAGAAGAGAGAAGAGAGAGATAGAGAGAAAAAGTAAGATATAAAGTAAAGTGTACGAAAAAGTATTTACCAAAAAAGGTATGGGAAGCTTATAGGCGGACGGACAAAAATGGTAAAATGGGAAGCTTATAGGCGGACGGAGGGAGTAAAATGGAAAACTTATTATGGGACATCCATAAAAAGAAAATGGAAAACTTATAGTGGGACTGAGGGGCAAAATTCTCCCGTACCCCCTAGTGTACGGTGCCCCCTAATTTCAATTTTTATTTTTTATTTATATTTTACATGCCCTCGCTAATTTAATGAGTTCACCCCTTAATCATATTTTTATTACAATTATCTGTACCCGCTAATTTAATGAGTTCACCCCCAAATCATATTTTTACTACAGCTATCTGCATCCGCTCATTTAATGAGTTCACCCCCAAAATCATTTCATTTTTACAATGGTTATCTACATCCGCTCATTTTATGAGTTCACCCCCAAATTATTATTTTTCCACGGTTATCTACACTGGCACATTTTATGAGTTCACCAAAAAATATTTTTTAAAAAATAATCACATTTAAAAGATTATATTATCCTTTTATTAATTTACACTAAATATAATAAAATAAACTCTAAGAACATGTTTGTTTTTGAACTCACCCGTCCGGACGTAACGTCCCACGTCCTGTTCTACTTCGGGATTTCACATCCAAATTTCCCCATCCAACTACATCCACCCCTAAAAATACATATACATCCTACTATTACATCCCATCCAACTACTCTTACACAATTTGATTTGACATAAAGTTACATCTCATCCTACTCAAAATCCCAAAATAAACACACACAATTACTATTTATCAGGATTTCTCCATCCAAAATTTCCCCATCCAGGATTTTCCCCATCCTACATAATCCCAAAATAAACATCCCCTAAAAAATTAATTCACCACCAAGTCACCCATATTTAAAAAAAAAAATCGTAAAAATATAATTAATAAAAAACTATCAAAATTAGTCACAAATCTCAATTTTTTTCTTTTTAATTTTTCTTCCCATTTTCAATTTTTTTTCCAAATTTTTTATTTCTTCGTTTTTTTTCGTTTTCCTTTTTAAATTTCCTCCCTTTCTTTTTCATTTTTTGCATGTGTATTTTTAAAATTTTAATATAAAATAATATTATAGGTATGATTTTATTATAGTCGGTCGGTGGTGCACCTGAATTTCAGTTTTAATTTGATGAGTAAAGGATCTGCCGGAAATTCATGCCGATCGGCGGGTGTCCCAGCCACCACCATGCCCGACCACACTCTCGACAGCGACGGCGGCGCTTCCATCCCAACCGCTGAACCCCGAGACCCCTCCTCGAATCACACTTGCGATTCTTCACTTCCATGACAATCGACATCATCTTCCATCTCGGCCACGATCCATGGCGGCCGAAATCCTCTCCTCATTTCGACCACCGATGCGACTGCTTCGATCAATCTCCCTTGCGTTCACGAACCAGGAGCTTCTCCGGCATCAATGGCACTCGCTTGCAACACTCAGATCGACGCCGCCTCTCTCTCGTCGTTCATCTCTACCCAAATCGAAGCTACATTGCTTCATCCGTCTTCTTCACCCTACTCCTGTGCAACCTCTTCCTTCGGTTGACGGCGGTCCGACAGAGGACTGTCAGTATGTTGTTGATGGATCTCTGATCGGTCGGCACTCGAAGCCGGTGACCTTGCTGATGAAATCTCAGGCGACGACTGCTGGCCTAGGGTGCCCTCCCATTGGGCTAGGGTTCCCTTCAATTGGGCTTGATAATGTGCACCCCCTATTTTCTTCAGTACACCCCGATCTGCACTCCCTCCACTTTTTTTTTTATGGTATTATTGTTAGTGATATTATTGATTATTTGTATTACTAGTTATTGACTGCGGTATTACTATTAATACATTATTGAATTAATATTAATGATTATTGATTACTGTATTATTGATTATTAATTGTGGTATTACTAGTTATTGTTTGTGGTATTACTGATTATGTGGAATTATTTATTATTATTTAAGACATTATTGATTATTACTCCCTCCGTCCAATTTCATTATACCCACTTTCCTTTTTTGATTGTCCAATTTTATTATGCTCATTCTCTTTTTAGAAATAATACTATTCACACTACTTTATCTCCACCCTCCAATCATTATTTATTTACTGAAATTGCCACTAACTTTATTATTCATAAACAATCATTTTATCTATAAATGGACCCCACGACATCCCATCATACCCCCCAACTTATCTATTTTATACATAAACTAATCAATATTCATTAAAATCTGTGACCAGAGAAATGAGCATAATGAAATTGGACTGAGGGAGCATTATTTTTTATGATATTACATATTATTGTTTATGGTATTATTGATAATTGTTTTTTATATTACTGAATATAGTTAGATTTGTGGAATTATTTGTTATTGTATAATATATTACTGATCAATGTTCATGGTATTACTGTTGGTCCCAAGTTGAGTTAAGATTGATTAAGCTAAGAAAGTCTAGAGGGGAGGGGTGAATAGACTTTTCAAAATCTTTCAAAATATCAGAGTTTTAATGCGGAAATGTGTTCTGAACAGTACTGTTCTTACTGGGTCAGATCAGTACTTCCAGTTTCAGTTTTATACTCAACTTTTATTCAGATCTTTACTTAATAAATTCTATTGTTCTTGATTAAACAAATATCAAACAGAAAAGTAAATAACACAGAATTTTATAGTGGTTCGACCAAAAAGTCTACATCCACTCTCACAATTCCAGTTGTGATGTTTTATTAACTCATTCTTGAGTTTCTTGTGGCTTAAAGTCCCAAGACTAAGACTTTGATCTTATCGATTACACTTCCTAGTGTATCTTCGATCGACTAGTAATTTCACAAGTAACTAGCACACTTGTTTACAACAATACAAACTTTAAAATGAAAAGTAAAACTTCTCTTGAATAGCCTTTGATCCTTCTCTTCAAATCTGTGGCTTCTTCTCAGATTTCTTGATCTCTTTGACTCTGTGAGTTCTTCAAATGCTTTGTAGACTTGCTCTTGAATGCTTTAGGATCAGTAATTGTTCAGTAGTCTTAGCAGTAGGAGATCACACAGCATTTATAGAACTTAGTATGACAGTTAGCAGTTTGTGAACTAACTTTCAACTAACTCTAAAACTGTTTTTGTTGTAACTTCTTCTTGTAACCGACTTTGTAACTTCCTTCAACTAATTTCAAGTCAGCATATCTTCAGTTACGCCTTAAATAAGTTTTCCAAACTTATTCTTCAATCATACTAACTCAGCACAGTAAACTACTCTTCTTAGTTTTACTATTCTTAGTTAGTAAGCACAGTTCTCCAAACTGTTCTAACTTCTTCAGAATTCTTCTAAGCTTCTCTTCAACTCTTCAAAGTCTTCTTATTCTGAAGTAGTCTTCTGAGTCTTCAATAATCTTCTGATCTTCTTCTAATCTAGTGTTCTAAACTACTGTTCTGAACTTTACAATGCTGATTACAATAAAATACAACTTTACAACTATAAAACCTATCTATACATCAACTGAACTATATACAGAAGAGTATATCTAAGTCCTATACTATAAGCTGTCTATACAAAATAAAACATCAGCTTAGTTCCTAACAGTCCTTATATCAGATCAGTAAACACACTAAGATCAGTAAACATATATAAGATCAGTAACTCAGATTCAAATATCTCTTTAAGATCAGTAAACTTATTTCATCTATCACAACTATATCAACATATAATCACATATATCATTAACTTCAAGTTGTTTTTGGCCATCAAAACATACAATCATCAACTAGAACATTGTTTCAAAAATTCATATCCCAACAATTACTAATTACTGTTAATGGTATTACTGATAATTGTTTTTGGTATTATTGAATATAATTAGATGTGTGAAATTATTTGTTATTGTATAAAATTTTACTGATTAATATTAATGGTATTACTGATTAATGTTCGCGGTATTACTAATAATTGTTATTTGTATTACTGAATATAATTAGATGTGTGAAATTATTTGTTATTGTATAAAATTTTACTGATTAATATTAATGGTATTACTGATTAATGTTCGTGGTATTACTAATAATTGTTATTTGTATTACTGAATATAATTAGATGTGTGAAATTATTTGTTATTGTATAAGATATTACTAATTATTGTTAATAGTATTACTGGTTATTACTTATTGTATTACTGACTACTCTTTCGTCCCAATGAAAGCTACCTGTTGGTCTTGAAAGGAGTATATAACAAGTGTATGGGGGGGGGGGGGGATACACTTGTATGCAAATTCTTTTCAACTTTGATCAAACCAGAGTTCAGCAAGTTTGTCTTGGACAACTCTGCTGAAGATGTATAACCTTTTCTAAGATAACCAAGCTACTAAGTACTACAGAGTACTTAGTTGAATGACTATCTAGGTTGGTTATAAGTGCGGAATTAGTGGTTGGCCCTTTAGTTTAAACTCCTTTAAGTTCTGAAATCACTTAAGCAATATAGTCCAGTTTTCAGGGAACTTGTCCAATACAGTTTTGCACAGTCTTTGAATATATGTTCTTTTGAAGATCAGTTTTATGTGCAGTGTTGAATGTATGAAAGTACTCTAAAGTAAATCAACACAAGAGTTTATAGTGGTTTAGAGACTCAAGCTCCTACATCCACTTTCCCTGATTTAACAGGATAATTCCTTCACTCTTGGAATTAACTTGTTTTATATTGCCAAGGTGCACTTGATCAAGAACACCACTCCTTGGTGAATTGATCCCTAGGATGTCTAGAGTCCTATTACCCTCTTCTCAACTCAGAACTGAACTGTTCTTCTCTCAACAGTCAGCTCCTACCACTTCTACTACTATAACCTTCTCACTTGAAAGGGGTAAGGGTTGAAGTAAGGTTCCAACTAATGAGATATCCTTTACAATGAAGGTCAGTGTTTAAGGATAGGATATCTTTCTAAGCTTTGTATAGATATACAATGATGTACAACTTAGAAGAAGTGTTTGAAGACTAAGATAGTCTCTTTGAAAGCTTTGAAAGCACTTTGACTTGTAGGATAGTTGGATATTCTTGTCAAGGTTGAGGTGCTTCAAATGGTCTTCACACTTCTATATTTATAGACAAATTTGAGGATTTGCCCGTTGGAGAGGCAGTCCCAAATTGCTATAAATGTCTTCCTTGAGTTCTTCAAACTGGAAGACAGGTTCTTGATAGTGACATGTCCTCATTTGGGTAATAAACGGCTTGTAAGACTTTGTCTTCATTCTGCAGCACTCTTCCCAATGTCTGACTTTAAGATTAACTTGTTAGGACTTGGACATGGCTTCTGAGGTTTGATCCAATGATAGGACAACATTCCTTATCAAATGGACAACTCTGCTTATCACTATCAGTAGACTTTGCTTATCAGCATAGTTGGCTTGCTCTTCTTCAGATGACTTGACTCTTTCCCTTTGCTTCATGTAGATATGATCTCAGTATGATATAATGAAGTCTTTTAGGGTGTAGTTGTCTTCATCTCTTTAGCATAGTTGACTTTCAACCATCAGAACATTTGTTCTGGTTTAATTGTGCTGAGACAACTTCTCTGGACAACTCTCCTGATCAGCATACTTGGTCTTGAGCTTCAGAACCTTTGTTCTTGCACAGAGACAACCTCTCTGGACAACTCTTCTGATCAGAGCATTTGTATATGCTTGGCCTTTAAGCTTTAGAACCTTTGTTCTTGTTTTAGTTATGCAGAGACAACTTCTCTGGACAACTCTCCTGATCAGAGAATTTGGCCTTCAGTAGACTTAGAGATTGTTCCAGAATTTGAGCCTTGAGGGGACTTTATCTTGATGATCTTCAAAGCATATGTTCCCCCTCTCATTGTGCATCAAATCATCTAAGAGCTGCCTAAACATTTCAGCTTCTCATCTAGCCTTATGCTATGTGTTCTAACATTTTTAGAACACAATCAATTAATGACTAGGCATGTCTCAGGGGTTTTGGTATTTAATCAAAACATATGTCATTTTATTCCCAACAATTTCCCCCTTTTTGATGATGCCAAAACCTATACATTTTATGCAAAAGTGACTTGACTACACCTATTACATTTATCTTCAGAAGACATGACTGAGGTCAATTTTCCTGAAAGAGAATGTGTTAGTGTATTCACCATTCATGTTGCAATTAGGTTTCAAGAGTAGGCATAGAGAGATTTGTGTTTCTTGATTCAAAATGTGTTCAACTATCATTAAAATGAGAATCATTACAGCATGTTGATAGTTTGAACAAAAACATATCAGAGCATGAGAAACATTACATATAAGCACATATTTACTACAAAAGCAGAACTTAATGATATACTATTAGGTCATTAAGCATTCAGGTATCAGAGCAAACATATCAGCAGCTTGAGCATCTTCAGTATAGTTGACCAAAACAACAAATTAGCAACCAACTTAAGTTTTCAGCATATAGGAGTCAGGAAAACTTAGCCATTTCAGAGATCATCTTCTTTAGGTAGCACCATTCCATATTGTGCCCACACTCTCTTCTTGAGTTCCATGGCTTCCTGGTTGGTTCCTTTGGGTCCAAGGGTCATCTTGTTCAGTTTAAGAATCTCTAGAAACTCCCTCAGGATCCTTGACTGGTCAATCCATCCATCAAGCTTTGGCGGCATATAAATGATAAGTTTGGGGGCATTGAGTTCAATTCTTGCAATATCAGCAGCTGCAAGCAATTGTTGATACAACTCTCTGTAATACTCTATCATGAACTCAGCAAAGGAAGAGTTGGCATCTCCTCCATTCCATCTGTCAATGACATAATAGTCATAGACAAACTCCCTTTTAGCCTCTTCCCATGTGTCATTCAGATGAATTGGCACCCATTTATCCAAGTGTGGATATTTGGTGTCCATTGGGACTAGTAGCTGAGGCTTCATCTTGCTGTAAGTTGCTCTCCTTCTTCTTGGCTTTTGGAAGTCAGCTCTTCTCTTATCTCTTGCTCTGTTGGCCTCTTCCATCAAATCCATTTTCTCTTGGGCCCTCATCATGGCCAGTTTCTGTTGAGTTTCAAGGTCTTTGCCATACCCTTCATGAAACAACTTTGATGGATCATTGAGTACTACAACCTTTGTCTTCTTTGGTCCAGGTCCAAAGCCTTCTTCATATAATGCTTCCACATCTTCAGTAACTTTGGCACCTTCAGCAATGTTGACCATTTCAGAAGACTTGTCTTTTTCAGCAATTTTGGACATTTCAGCAGTTTTGTCCTTTTTAGCACTCTTTGTCTTTTTGGAGATAGGCTCATCATCATCAATTCTGAACTCAGGAAGCAGATCAAGGCTGTTGGGAAAATCAGTGAATGTTTCTGCTTTTCTTTTGTTTCCTTTGGCCTTCTTGATTTTTCTCTAGTTTGGACACCTTCAGCATCTTTGTCCAAACCAAACATTTCTCCTCCTGGTCTTTGCTGTAGCCTAACTCTTTCCTCTTGTGCTGAGGCCATTGAGTTCTTCAAGGCAATTTCTAATTGTTCTTCTTCATCCAATTCTTCTAAATTCAGCACAACTGGTTCTTTTCCTTTTTCTTCAGCAGCTTTGTCCTTTCCCTTTCCTGGGCTTCCAATGACCAAGGCACCTTTTGCTCTTGCTCTTTCCCTTTCCCCCTTTTTGGCAGCATCAAAACACTGGGGTTTGAGCTCACTCATTGTTGTAGCCATCAGGGATTGGGCTAGGTTTAGAGACTTCATCTCTTCCAACAAATATACATTCTCATCATGTATATTCTGCATCTTGTCATTGCTCAAGCTAAGGAAAGCTAGAACAGGCTTCATCTTTTGTTGGACAACCTCCTCCAAGGTTGCTTTTAGAGATGCATCAAGTTGGGCCTTAAGAAGCTCAGTGAGGTTGGCCACTGCACTTTCAGCAATGTTGGCCAGTACTTCTTGGGAAAACTTTTCAGAGGCTGCTTTCACCATAGCAAGTCTTTGTTGTTCTGCTCTTTTCTTCTGCAATGCAGTCTTCTTGCCAAGTGCTTGTTTGACAGTTAGCCTGAGAGCTTTGACATTGGCATTATGATTATATCTCAGCAGCTTTTGTTCCTTCTTGACCTCCTCTGAGATGGATTCCATAGTGGATTTGGCTTGTTGAACTTCAGTGGAAATGGTTTGGAGACCAGTTTCCACACCACTAATCCTTGCTTCCAATGTGGGTAGCACCACATCCTCAGAGCCTGTTAATCTCATCTCTACAGATGCTAGAGTTCTTCCTTGCTCATTTAATGCTCCTGAAGTTTCAGCATGAGCAGATTGGACCTGATGAGCCAAGGAGTCCAACTTCTCTGATTGCATTCCAAGCAAGGCTTGTGCTGAGCCTGTATCTACTTGGATAGGGGCATCTGTCAAGAACTCATCTGCAAATATTTGGTCAAGGGAAATACCTGCAATGTTAGACAAATCAAACATGTTAGGGAATAAACACTCATCACCCTCAATTTCTTTTGAATAAGACTCTGATACATCAGCAGCCTTCTTCTCATTTTCAACCTTTTCTTTTCTTCCTTCATTTAAAATGTTCTCACCCAAGGAATCAGGCCTCCTTTCATCAAGGGGTTCTTGAAGTTCAGATTTGACTTCAAGAATAACCTGTCCTTCCTCACTTATACCACCCTCTATTTGTGGTACACTCACTATCTTAGTGATTACAACCTCTCTATCATCCACTACTCCCTCTGATTTTTTGACTAAATTCTCCTTTTCAACACCTTCACTTAGACCTGCAACATCTCCACCTTCAACAAGGTTCAAAGATGGCAGTTGTGGGGAGATCACAGTGCTTACTTCAGCAGCCACTGAGTCATCCTGAATGATTAAGGGCTGATCAGTGTCCAACTCTTCTGACACTGAATAGGCCTTAACCAAACCAGCCTCTAAGTTAGGAACCTCAACATCTTTAGGCTGTGCCTTGGGTTCAGAAGAACCTTCATTGGCAGATGTATCTTTGGTTGTGTTACCACCCTTGGTCAACACCTCTGATGAAACAGAGCCATTTCTAGCATAGGTAACAAGAGGTTCTGAAAACCTACTTGCTTCAAAAGGTTTGGATAGGGAGGGTTCAGGGAGATTGGCTTGAGGGGGTTCAAAAGGGTTGTCTAGAGGAGGGTTGGAAGGGTTTGAGGGATCATCATTCCCATCATCACTTGAACTGCTATCAGGGTGCCTAATTCCCTTAGCAATTCTCTCCTTTTCTTCTTGAATTTTCTCCTCTACTAACTTTGCAAAAACTTCCTCATCAATGAGAAATCTTGTCTTTAGCACTCCAGAAAAGTGTAGTAGTCTACTCTCCTCCACTTGCCACCAATTAGCACCCTTATCTTGGATGACTTGAGAGATTTCCATCAATGTTTTGTCCTTGACATCCACTAACATTCTCAAGTCATGGAACATTTTCTGAATTCTGGGAAATTCAGCAAGCTGTGGGTACAAGTTATCCACAGTGGCCTTGGCTCCACCTCTGAGCATACTCTCATAAGTATACTCCTCCTCATTCTCACTAGATGGAGAACTTTGGGCTATAGGGGAGTTGGCTGTGGTTTCATTAATTGCAGCTTCAGGCAAGTTGAGTTCAGGAGGGTTGGCTTCAGAAGGGTTGAGCTGAATTGAAGGTAACTCAGTTGCTTTTAAGAGCAATGATTCTGGGGGGGCTTTGCTCAGGGGGGGTGGCTCATGAAGTGCATGTTCTAGGAGTTTGGAGTAATTTAGCATAGATGAATCAAGAGGGGACAGGAGCCTTGTCTCATCTACTGCTAAGTCTGCTAACACATCAATGCCACTTCTCTGCACATTTCCTTCTGGAGAGTATCTCTTAGTGAGATTGACAGGGGTGATAGGCTGGTTGGGAGGGGTAACATGAATTTCAGGGGAGTTGGGTTCAGTATTCTGGGTTTCAGGAATGTTGGCTTCTAAGGGTTGGCCTTCAGGGACTTTGGACTCTGGAGTTCCAGAACCAAAAGAGTTGGTCCTAGACTTAGATTTTGTCCTGCTTTCAGCCCTGCTCTCCCTTAGAGAAATTTGAAGAGATCTTTCTTCTTGAAATTCCAGCACCTTCTCAGTGGGCTTGGCCCTTCTCTTGCTTGCCCTACTGCTCCCACTGCCTTCCACTTCTTTCTCAGGGACAACTTCCCTGGGCCTCTTATCACCTTTCTTCTTTTGCCTTGTCTCATTATACTTCAGCCTCAACTCTTCTGAGTGGTCAGAAGGTACATTCACTCCCTCTTCTGCCACTTCATCAACTTCAGCTGATGCTCCTGAGGCTTCTCCTGAGGATATTTGAGACACTTTCTTTGTTTTGACAGCCCTGGCTTTAGTTCTTTTCTTCATCTTGGGCTTCTCTTCAACCTTTTCAGCAGGGTTGGCCAGAAGCATCCTTCTTTGCTCAGTTTTCTTGCTAGGCTTTCTAAACAGTATTTTCTGGGCTGGGAGGGGTTTGGCAAAGGTTTGCATCTCAGAATAGTGAGTAAACTTTTCAATCAATAGACTTGCCCTGGTGCAATATCTCAGCTTCCCTTCCATCACAACCTTATTGTGAGCTCTTACTTTGAACTTTGCCTTTTCTTTCATCATCTCAGACGAGATGAAAGTCCTCCAATCAAACTTGATGCCTTTATCACTGGCATCAATCACTGCTGCCATAATCCTTATCCTTGGATGGCTTACTTGCTCTAAACTTCCAGTGTTGCTGAGCAAACTCTTTGCTACAACCTCAAATAGGGTAAGAAACTTTGGCTTGAGGGTTCTCTTGTGTTGTGTAGAGGATAATGGCCCTGGAGTAATAAGCCAATCTTGAGCAATTTCTTGCTCAAGTCCATTTCCATAAAATTCTGGATTCCTTTCCTCTGAAGGCAATCCAAAAGCAGCATCAACCTCTTCCTCAGAAAATTTCACCCTGTGAAATCTTTCCTCTTCTTCTCCTTCTGCAATATAGGACAGTCTTGTGATAACTTCTCCATCTTCAGGTTTGCCTCTCCATTTGAGAAAAGCAAAGAACATTGCCATGTAGGATTCAAGACAAGAGTCTGGCTTCTCTTGCATGAACTTCTGGAGACCTGCCCTGCTCAACCATCTCAAGGTTGGAGTAACATTAGGATCCTCACTCTTAAAGGAAAGGATTGGCTCGAATGTGAGGTTGTTTTTGTGGTTTAGATAGCCAAAATCAAGGTCAAGTTCCTTGTTGGAGAAATCAACAACCATCTCTGGTTTTGCTTTGGGGGCCATTGAAGGTTGCAGAGAGAAAAATTTGAGAGTGATTGAGAGTGTTTGAAGTAAGTTAGAGCTAGGGTTTCGAATACTTGGGGAAGAAGTGTTTGTGGGGGATCTTTAAGACTTGTGAATATTCTAAAAAGAATGTTTGTCAACGAGTTGGTGAAGTCTTGATGCAATTTAAAGGTTAACAAAAGTGGAAATCAAAATGGACGGCTAGGATTGATTTCAGGGGAGTTGTCCAATTTTGATCCAATGGTCAAAAACCAATGTAACAGTGAGTAATTGGTTTTATTCAAAACATGGAGGTTATTTAATATTAGTTAATGGTTGGGGAGTTTTCAAGGTAGATCATGGCTTGAAAAGGTGTAATGTAAACAAGAGTTAAATCTTGGCATTTAATGCATGGAAAGTGACCTTTTGGGTGGGATACAAATTAAATCCCAAAAAGATGAAATCTGTATATTGAATGGGACAGATTTCGAAATAGGCAATGATTACCCAAAGTAGGTGCTTATCAGACCAAGATTTGGTTTGATAGCTAGGACAACTTATCTGACCCCACTAGGACAAGTGTCCTGAAAAGATGTGGACAAGTGTCCTGAAATTCAATGGACAAGTGTCCTGAATCATTTAGGTTATCTCTTCTGAATTTCAGTAGACTTGACCAAGTCTGTTGATCTTTAATATCAGTTCCCTTTTAATGAATAAAACTCCTTTGGACACATTTGTCCAACTTTCCTGGATCAAGTAGACCCAACTCTGCTGATAATTCCAGAAATCTTGCCTCTGCAAGTGGTTTTGTCAATATATCATCTTTTTGATGATCTGTGTGGATTTTCACCAACTTGATATCCTTCTTCTCCACATGGTCTCTAATGAAGTGGTGCTTGATGTCCACATGCTTGCATCTTGTGTGCAATACATGGTTCTTTGATATTGCAATAACACTATTGTTGTCACAAAAGATTGACACTTCTGTAGAGTTGACATTGTAGTCTCTTAATTGTTGTCTCAACCAAAGAATTTGAGCACAACAGCTTCCAGCAGTAACATATTCAGCTTCAGTGGTAGAGGTAGCCACGTGTTCTGCTTTTGGAGAACCAAGATATGAGTTTGTTGCCCAAGAACTGACAGGTCCCTGAAGTGGATTTTCTGTCAATTCTACATCCTCCATAATCAGCATCTGAGTAGCCAGTTAATTCAATGTTGTCATCAACAGGGTACCAAAGGCCTAGATTTTCAGTGCCTTTGAGATACCTCAAAATCCTTTTTGCAGCCTCAAGATGGCTTTTCTTAGGATTTGCTTGAAACCTAGCACAAACACCTACTGCAAAGGTGATGTCAGGTCTGTTGGCAGTGATATAGAGAAGTGAACCAACGATTCCTCTATACTCAGTAGAGTTGGTTGAGATACCACTCTCATCAGGATCCATCTTCCAATTTGTGTTTATTGGAATCCTTACTGGCTTGCTAGTTGTACACCCAAACTTTTTGATCATTTCTCTAGTGTACTTGGCTTGATTGATGAAGATTCCTTCTTTAGATTGTTTGACTTGAAGTCCCAAAAAGAAATTCATCAGACCCATCATGGACATCTCAAACTTGCTTTGCATGAGCTTGGAGAACTTCTCACACAGCTTCTCATTGGGGGATCCAAATATGATGTCATCCACATATATTTGGACAAGCAAGGTGTCCTCTCCTTCAGTGATTCTGAAGAGAGTTCTGTCCACAGTTCCTTTGATGAAACCATGATCCAAGAGAAACTGTGACAGTGTGTCATACCAAGCTCTTGGAGCTTGCTTGAGTCCATATAGAGCTTTATTCAGTCTGTAAACTTGGTTTCCAATTTCAAAACCAGGTGGTTGCTCCACATAAACTTCTTCTTTCAAGACTCCATTCAGAAAGACACTTTTGACATCCATTTGGTACACTTTGAACCTCTTGTGGGCTGCATAGGCTAAGAACAGCCTTATTGCTTCTAGCCTTGCCACAGGTGCAAAGGTTTCATCATAGTCAATGCCTTCTGATTGACAATAGCCTTTTGCCACTAATCTGGCCTTGTTTCTGACAATCACATCATTTTCATTCTTCTTATTCTTGAACACCCACTTGGTTCCAATAACATCTTGATGTGAAGGTCTATCCACCAGCTCCCATACATCATTCCTGGTGAATTGGTTGAGCTCTTCCTGCATTGCTGTGATCCAGTTTGCATCCTGAAGTGCTTCATCAATGTCTTTTAGTTCCTGTTCTGATAAGAAACAACAAAACATAGCACTTTCACCATGAAAACTTCTGGTTTTGACTCCTATACTTGGATCACCAAGTATCAGATCAATAGGATGGTCAGACAACCAAGTCCTTCTTTTTCTGATCCCTTCAGTAGAGTTTTCCTCTACTAAGGTTGAGTCACCAGTGTTATAGAATTCAGGATAATTGAATGCAGGATCTAATTCAGGATCATATTCAGGGATGTTGTCCTCAATGTTTGGAACATTGGCATTTTCAACATTTATGGTTCCCCCTTGAATATTGGATCCATTAACTACCTCAGCAGAGCCTGCTTCTTCATTGGTAGTTGTTACCCGAGGATGAGCTGGGATTGGATCATTCAGTTCACCATTTCCTTCGGTGAGGTTTGCTTCAGGAATATTGCCTTCAGGATTGTTGTCCAGTGTTGTGTTTTCAGGGAGATTGGTTTGGACAACATCTATGAATTCAGTGTCCTTGTCTTTTAGGCTCAATGTGGTTGTTCTTTGTGTGATCTCTTCAGGGTCCAGGTTTTTGTTCCTGATCTCAAAGATAGATTCATCAAACACAACATGAGGTGTTTCTTCCACTATAAGGGTTTTCTTGTTGTAGACTCTGAAAGCTCTACTGATTTGAGAGTATCCAAGAAATACTCCCTCATCAGCTTTGCTGTCAAAGGCTTTCAACTGTTCTTTCCCATTATTGTGAATGAAACACTTACAACCAAATATGTGAAAGTATGACACTTTAGGCAATCTTCCTTTCCAGAGTTCATAGGGGGTTTTGCCTTGCCCCTTAGTAATCAAACATCTATTCTGAGTATAACATGCAGTGTTTATAGCTTCAGCCCAAAACCTCTTAGGTAGATTAGAATCAGCAATTAAGGTTCTAGCAGCTTCTTTTAGGGTTCTATTCCTTCTTTCTGCAACTCCATTCTGTTGAGGAGTTCTAGCTGCTGAGGTTTCATGAGTTATTCCATTTAAAGTGCAATACTCATTGATGTATGAATTTATGAACTCAGTGCCTTTATCAGATCTTATCTTGATAATGCTAAGGCTTTTCTCATTTGACAGTCTCTTTAGAAGTTCAGGCAGTTTGACTTGTGTTTCCTTCTTATTAAGGAGAAATACTACCCATGTGAACTTAGAGAAATCATCTACTACTACCAATGTGTATTTCCTTCCATTTATGCTTGAAGGGGTAATTGGTCCAAATAAGTCCATATGTAAGAGTTTCAAGTACCCTTTCAGTAGAGATGACTGGTTTTCCTTTGAATGAGCCTTTAATCTGTTTTCCTTCTTGACATGGTTTACACACATGTTCTTTAATGAAAACCTCATTAGGTAGTCCTTTTACTAATGCATTTCTAGCAAGTTTGTTCATTGATTTGAAGTTCAGGTGGTTTAGCCTTTTATGCCATAACCAACTTTGTTCACTAGAGCTCTTAGCAATGAAACATGCAGCATCAGTAGACTTGTCCCAGTCTGCAAAATACACATTTCCTTTCCTAGTTCCAGTCAATAGAGTTTGTTGAGTTTTATCTTTAATTAAGCATTTCCACTTGAGAACTCAACATTGAAATCTTTATCACACAATTGACTGATACTTAGGAGATTATATTTGAGACCAGCTACATAAGATACATTGGTCACTTTGATGTTACCAATCATCAAAATACCATAACCTTTTGTTGTTGCTTGTGAGCTGTCTCCAAATGTGACATTTGGGCCTTCTTTTTCAATAAAATCAATGAGGAGTTCCTTGTTTCCAGTCATGTGCCTTGAGCATCCACTGTCAAGGTACCATGCTGTCTTTTTGCTCATACTCCTCTTCTTGTGGCCCATAGGTACCTGCAATTAGATAGGTTTAGGTACCCTTTGAGTTTTGGGTCCTGAGAGGTTAGCAGTACCTTTTGGAACCCAAACTTGCCTAATTACCCTAATTGATTCAAGGTGGCTAAGTTGTTTTCCTTGTGCATCAACATACACTGTCTTTCCCTTAAATGCCTTTGGGAAAGTGTGTGTGAAAGTGTTAACTCTATAAGTTTCAGGAGGGTTGTCAAATCTCCTGAGCTTATGAGTTCTCTGTGCAGCTTGATGAAATCTTTGAGGAAAGGTCTTTTTTATGACCATTACCCTTTGGCATGAAGGGTTTTGGTTGTGTCATTTTATTCTGCCTTTGAGGATAGTTATTCTTTGGTCTATTCAGCTGAGGCTTTCTCAGAAGAGTTGGCCTTGGCTGATTATACCTTGGATAACTCCTCTGAACATTGTTCAGGAGAGTTGCCCTTCCATTGGGTCTACTCTGCTGATCAACATTCTTCTTGTGTTCAGGGACTTTGGTCATTTCCTTAGGTTTGGACGTAGTCTCCTGAAGCACTTGAGTAGGCATTTCATTCATTTTACCCTTTCCTTTGTTCAGTGGCTGAATCATTTCATTTTCAGCTTGTTGTGCCACTGATTTAACAAAGATTTTCTTAGTGTTACTTGTTGAAGCAACACTAAGCCAAGGTGAAGATTCAAATGGATCAAAACCTAATCCACTTCTTTGAGCCATAAGTCTTTGATAACTTTGAATTTCCTCTATTGCTCTAGAGGATTTGTTCAAGGCATACATCTTTTGTTTTAGGCTCTCTTCACTTGATTTAATAATGTCATACTCATGTGAGAGGTTTTCAAATTTATCTTGTAGAATTTTTAGTTCAAAATCTGTTCTCTTCTAAGTAAGTGATTGAGCATCAATCTGTCCTTGTTGGTCAACTATCCTGAGATTTGCTTTCTCAAACTCTCTCAAGACTTGTTGATACAACTCAGTAGATTTAATGTCAACTACTGTCTCAGCAGGTTTTGAAAGCTCAATTGAAAGTCTTTCATTCTCTTTCACACAATTATCATGAAATTCTTGCAATCTAGTGAAATCTTCCATTAACTTCCCAAAGGAAAGTTTCGAGTTGACTTCACTAGTGTTCTGTGATAAGAATGATGGTGAGCTAGAAGTGGAGGATACCTCATCATCCTCAATAGCCATGTTGCACACATCATCATCATCATCACTGTTAGAGAATAGTCCATCAGAAGAGTTGAGACTTTCAGCACTGTCACATTCATCACCAGCCATCATGGCTTTTCTGTTGGTGAATTTCTTGTCTCTTTTGGCCTGCCTCTCTCTTCTTTCTTTAGAGCTGAGTTCAGGGCAATCATACTAGAAGTGCCCTTTCTTCTTGCAATTGTAGCACAGATCATCATCATCATCTTTCTTGGATTCATCTCTTCTTTTGGATGATGAAGGTTCAGCTCTACTGGACCTTCTCCTATCAGAGTACTTGTCCTCTGATCTTTTCTCTTCAGGCTTTTTGTCTTCAGCCTGTTCTTCAGGAGAGTTGTACCTTCTCCTGAATTTGTTGTCTTGGTAGAATTTCTTGTATCTACCAAACCTCGAGTTGAGCTTGTCAAACCTCCTTGCCATAAGAGCCATTTCTTCCTTCATTTCAGTCTTAGAGACTGACTTTGATGATCTTGGAGTGGGTTGCATTTTAGGTTCAGCAGCTTTGGCTTTAAATTCCACTCCTTTGACTGGTAAGGAAGTCTCTTCTGCTGGCTTTCTTCTATTGAGGTCAAACTCATAGGCTTTGAGTTATGAGAAGATTTGTTGCATGGGCATGGTAGAGAGATCCTTGGTGTTTTGCATCATAACAACATAGACATCCCACTTTTGAGTGAGCATTCTCAGGATTTTCAAACCAACTTCTCTCTTGGAGTACACCTTGCCTAATGAGTTGATTTCATTCATCACATCAGTGAATCTACCAGCAAATTTGTCAATGGATTCTTCAGACTCCATTGTGAATTGTTCAAACTTCTGCACAGCAACTTGGAGCTTGTTTTCCTTGATCTTTTCTGTACCCTCACACATCTCAACAAGAGTATCCCAAATTTCTTTGGCAGTTGTGCAGTGGTAGACTCTACCCATGATTGCATCTGTAATTGTTTGGTAGAGGGTGTTCATGGCAAGATAATTCATATTATCTTTCCTCTTTTCATCAGCAGTGAAGTCATCTTCATCTTTGGTAATCAGTTCCCTTATATCAGCTCTTTGCTCATCTGTCACCCTGGGGTTAGTTTGAGTAAACACAAAAGGACCTCTTGTGATTACTCTCAATGTGTCAGTATGAAGAGATGCAAGATGAGCTCTCATTCTGATTTTCCAGAAATCATAATTGTCTATAGAGAACCTGGGTAGTTTGTGATGTGAAATGTGGTTGACTGGATTTGTGGCCATGTTGTCCAATCCTTGAACAGCATCATGAGGGACAGCATTGTTGTTGGCCATGGCTTAAGAATAAGATGTCAGTCAAATGATAAGATTTCAGATAGATCAGTTCAGTGACAACACCAAATATGTGATTTTGAAAATCAAGATGGATTTTCAGAAGCAGTGGTCTTTGAACCCCTGCTCTGATACCACTTGTTGGTCCTAAAAGGAGTATATAACAAGTGTATGGGGGGGGGGGAATACACTTGTATGCAAATTCTTTTCAACTTTGATCAAACCAGAGTTCAGCAAGTTTGTCTTGGAAAACTCTATTGAAGATGTATAACCTTTTCTAAGATAACCAAGCTACTAAGTACTACAGAGTACTTAGTTGAATGACTATCTAGGTTGGTTATAAGTGCGGAATTAGTGGTTGGCCCTTTAGTTTAAACTCCTTTAAGTTCTGAAATCACTTAAGCAATATAGTCCAGTTTTCAGGGAACTTGTCCAATACAGTTTTGCACAGTCTTTGAATATATGTTCTTTTGAAGATCAGTTTTATGTGCAGTGTTGAATGTATGAAAGTACTTTAAAGTAAATCAACACAAGAGTTTATAGTGGTTCAGAGACTCAAGCTCCTACATCCACTTTCCCTGATTTAACAGGATAATTCCTTCACTCTTGGAATTAACTTGTTTTATAGTGCCAAGGTGCACTTGATCAAGAACACCACTCCTTGGTGAATTGATCCCTAGGATGTCTAGAGTCCTAGTACCCTCTTCTCAACTCAGAATTGAATTGTTCTTCTCTCAACAGTCAGCTCCTACCACTTCTACTACTACAACCTTCTCACTTTCTCACTTGAAAGGGGTAAGGGTTGAAGTAACGTTCCAACTAATGAGATATCCTTTACAATGAAGGTCAGTGTTTAAGGATAGGATATCTCTCTAAGCTTTGTATGGATATACAATGATGTACAGCTTAGAAGAAGTGTTTGAAGACTAAGATAGTCTCTTTGAAAACTTTGAAAGCACTTTGACTTGTAGGATAGTTGGATATTCTTGTCAAGGTTGAGGTGCTTCAAATGGTCTTCACACTTCTATATTTATAGACAAATTTGAGGATTTGCCCGTTGGAGAGGCAGTCCCAAATTGCTATAAATGTCTTCCTTGAGTTCTTCAAACTGGAAGACAGGTTCTTGATAGTGACATGTCCTCATTTGGGTAATAAACGGCTTGTAAGACTTTGTCTTCATTCTGTAGCACTCTTCCCAATGTCTGACTTTAAGATTAACTTGTTAGGACTTGGACATGGCTTCTGAGGTTTTATCCAATGATAGGACAACATTCCTTATCAAATGGACAACTCTGCTTATCATTATTAGTAGACTTTGCTTATCAGCATAGTTGGCTTGCTCTTCTTCAGATGACTTGACTCTTTCCCTTTGCTTCATGTAGATATGATCTCAGCATGATATAATGAAGTCTTTTAGGGTGTAGTTGTCTTCATCTCTTCAGCATAGTTGACTTTCAACCATCAGAACATTTGTTCTGGTTTAATTGTGCTGAGACAACTTCTCTGGACAACTCTCCTGATCAGCATACTTGGTCTTGAGCTTCAGAACCTTTGTTCTTGCACAGAGACAACCTCTCTGGACAACTCTTCTGATCAGAGCATTTGTATATGCTTAGCCTTTAAGCTTCAGAACCTTTGTTCTTGTTTTAGTTGTGCAGAGACAACTTCTCTGGACAACTCTCCTGATCAGAGAATTTGGCCTTCAGTAGACTTAGAGATTGTTCTAGAATTTGAGCCTTGAGGGGACTTTATCTTGATGATCTTCAAAGCATATGTTCCCCCTCTCATTGTGCATCAAATCATCTAAGAGCTGCCTAAACATTTCAGCTTCTCATCTAGCCTTATGCTATGTGTTCTAACATTTTTACAACACAATCAATTAATGACTAGGCATGTCTTAGGGGGTTTTGGTATTTAATCAAAACATATGTCATTTTATTCCCAACACTACCCAACCTATGTCTCAGGGGGTTCCAATGAAAGCTACGCATTATTTTTTTGGCAAACTATTCCCTCTCACATTTCATTGTATTCTCTCTCTCTCTCTCTCTCTCAATCACATCACCTCTCATACATCCACTTATTATATCATATTTTTTAACCTCCGTGTCCGAAGCTCATGGGGATCTTTCACTGGGATAGAGGAATTATAATAAAATCATACATATAATATTATTTTGTATTAAAATTTTAAAAAATACTAATGAAAAAAAAAAGCAGGAATAAAAAGTCTTGAATAAAAATTGAAAATGGGAAGAAAAATTAAAAAGAAAAAAAATTGAGATTTGTGCCTAATTTCGATAGTATTATTTAACTATGTTTTTACGATTTTTTTTCTTTCTAAAATTATGTGTGATTTGGTGGTGAATCGACGGTAACTCGACTGCAGATTGAAAATATATAAATTAAGGTTGATTTTATTATATTTTGTGTAAATTAATAAAACAAATAATATAGTCTTTTAAATGTAATTATTTTTTAAAAAATAGTTAGGTGAACTTATAAAATGATTGGGTGCAAATAACTGTGGTAAAAAATAATTTGGGGGTGAACTCATAAAATGAGCGAATGTAGATAATCGTTGTAAAAAATAAATGATTTGGGGGTGAACTCATAAAATGAGCGGGTGTAAAAAAATAATTTGGGGGTGAACTCATAAAATAAGCGGGTGTAAATAAATGTTGTTAAAAAGAAATGATTTGGGGGTGAATTCATAAAATGAGCGAGTGCAAATAATTGTGGTAAAAAATATTTTGAGGGTGAACTCATAAAATGGGCAGGTGTAGATAACTGTTGTAAAAAAATGATTTGGAGGTGAACTTATAAAATGAGCGGGTGCAGATAACTGTAGTAAAAATATAATTTGAGGGTGAACTCATTAAATTAACATGTGCAGATAAAATATAAATAAATAATTAAAATTAAAATCAGGGGGTACGGTACATGCAAGTGTACCCAAGTATCACCCGACGGAGGGAGTATAATTTAGAGAGAAGCGTAGTAAAATAGTTAAAATGATAAATATTAAAAAAAAAATCAAATCCAAAAGTGACAAAGAATATGAAAGGGAGAGAATACGAGTATATGTTGGTAGAGTTTTTCTTAGTGTAGTCAAATTGTACAAAGGGACTATATAGTCAGCGCGTCGAATTGCGCTACGTGGCAACGTATACGTCGTATGAACCTGCTACCTGTTATACATGTTTAAATTAATTAAATCATTTTTAAATTGTATTTTGTTATTTACTATACTACCATTCTTTTATTAAAATTACTAGTAATTCTCCCGTGCGTTGCACGACGGATTGATAATTAATAAATTTTAATTTATTATTTATAGAATACATTTGTACGATTTAAAATTTTCAATGGTTTGAATTTTATAGATTTTGTAGAACAATAATATTATGTGAAATCATATCATTGATTTCATCTTGTGAATGAAACTTCAATTACATTTTTTAAAATTTATTTTCACTTATAATTATTGATGGAATATTACTCCATCCGTCTAATTATCACAGAATTTGAAAAGCATTAATATAAAATGAGGTGTAGTAAAATTGATATGATTGAAGAGAGGGAATAAAATGGAGTGTAGAATAATTTAAGAGTAAAAGAGTTAGAGTCACAATGTATACACAAATAAAATGAGAATTTTTTTTGTGAGACATCTAAATGAAAAGATGGAAACTTGTGACAAAATAAAGTAATTAATTAAAATTCAATTTTACGAAATAGATTCATGAAACTATCTCATACAAATTTTAACTTATAATTAAAATCTATATATAATCTTGAGAATGTACAAATATACACAAATTAATTACAAATATTTTTTAATAATTAAAATTTATAGGGGTATACTTAATTATAAATATTTTTTAATAATTAAAATTTATAGGGATATACTTAATTACAAATGTTTTTTAATAATTAATTTGTAATTGTACTGTGAATAAAAAATGAGTGAATGAATGACATAAGTCACATAACACAAAAACTAAAACAGAAGAAAAAAAAAAAGGAAAAGTTGGGCTCACCGCAAATTGGGCGGGAATTGACTGCAGTCAGACTTGGCTGTTTTTATATATATATATAGATTTAAATATATATATATATATATATATATATATATATATTAAGTAAAATTACTATTCTACCCTTTTTTTTTATATAAGCAAAATTACTATTCTACTCTTTTAAATATTATTATTATAAAAATTAAATAAATCAATAAAAAAAATGTACTAGAAATACTCACATGCACGATCCAACAGCCGTGCACGGTTGCACAGTCGATACTCAATAAACCGTGTAATCCAAACAATGTGTTGTAAGTGCTCACTTTAACGGTCCAACAGCCGTGCACAGTTGCACGGTCGATACTCAGTTACTGATTAGTGTGAAAATTTCTTGAAATTCATGTGTTTATTTTACATAATTTTGAGGGTTTTGTTGCATTATTCATACTAAATTGACTAATTGCACTTGAAATGAGAAAGGTATGTGTTTTGCTATTTTTTTTAGGTAAATTGAACTTATTTGGAAGTAAAATACGTATCTGAGAATTTATGGAACCAAGAAGATAATTGCACCATTGGATGCGTCTCGAAAAAATGAGTGGAATGAAAAAAAGAATCAAGTCAATCGGAGGTCGGGAGCTCAAAATATGATCGAAACAAGAAAGTGTGAAACTGTAACAGATTCCACTCGGGCAGCCGTTTGAAAGTGTGAAATCTGCTTCCAGGTCAGTTTCTGGACTTCCATCTCACTCGGTCGACCGTTTGAGGTCACTCGGTCGACCGTTTGAGCCCATTTCTGCGCGGAAATTCGAGAATTTTAAAGGATTTCAAGGGCCTAAGTGCAAATTTCGTCTCCAACACTCTTCCAAGCTATAAATACCTCCCCAAATCAGATTATTGAGAGGTTTTGCCTCACTTTTACCCACTCAAACCCTAACTCATATATTCACACACACCATGGGATAGCTTAGGTTTGAGGAGCTTTTCTCCTCAAACACCATTAGATAGTTTTTATGCTTTTTAGTTTAGAATCATTTGAGTATTTCATTTTCATGTAAGAATGGAAGAATTTCAATACTCTCAAGGTGCTATTTTTCTTTTATTTAATTTTTGTTTGGTAAATTTCATTTTCATGTTTCATTTTGTTGTTTTAGCCATGGATGTTTTCTCAAACAACATGGGCTAAGCTTTTTATGCTTTGGGTGTTTGAAACCATGTGAATATTGAGTGTTCAAATTGTTTATGCTTCGATTATTGTTGATATTTGGATTATTACTTCTCTTATTGGGTTTTATTGGTGCTTTGTGAATTAGCTTCTATTAATCCATATTTTGAGGCATGTTTAGCGTAGACGAGAGTTACATGAACATGTTTAAATTTATGGTGTGAGTTGTTGGTATACAAATGCGTTTATTATACTTTTAATTCGTCGAGAGAGAGTTAATTGTATTAGAACCCCATTAGGAGACATTAATTACTTGAATGGTTATTTGGGTAGTTGAGGAAGATTAGGAAGATGTCTTATTACCGGGTTTGGGAACACCTTAGACGTAAGGCTATAGTACCCGAAGGGAAATGATTTTCATCCTAGCATTTTGATGCTCTTAGCAAGTCTAAATTGAAGCATAAAAACGGTATAAACAATCCCACTCGATTTCGCTAGGTAGAGAACACCCGAAGCATTCCCACACTTGCACTTTTTCGAATCTAGTTCGTAATTGTTATTTGTTCTTACTTGTCATTTTCTTGTTTTGTTGATTTAGTTGTTGAATTACTTGTTAGCCTTTAGATTGTGTTTAGTTTAATTTATTGTCTTTAGATTATTGTTTAACTTTAGTTTTGCATCCAACTTCCGAAACCGTAGCTACATTAGTTATGACGACGTACAACTCTAGGGATCCATTGCACTAGCCCACCTCCCGTGGTTCGATACTACTTGGTCGAAATACTTACGTGTATACTACTACGATCCCTTATGCTTGAGGGGAAGTAGTTAGTCAAAAACTTATTGACCTAAAAAATTCGTTCAAGTCAATGGCGCCGCTGCCGGGGAGGTGACATGATGCTATAAGTGGGACTTAGAGTTAGTTGAGTACTAGTGTTAGCTACATTGCTTGTTTTATTTTTATTTTGAGAAATTTGATACTTTGATCTTTTGTAGGTGTCACTAAATTTACTAGATGGATGTATATAATCAATACCCGTGGAGTCAATGTTATGATCAAAATGGCATGATTTATCCTCCACAACATGAAGACATTGGTTATGATAATTGGAAGAACTTTGATCACTATTATCAAATGCAACAAGTTCCCTCTTATTATCAAAATTGGAATAACAATGATACCCCACCCACTTTTCAAGAGATGCGCCCGGACTACATAGATGTGCATTATGATCAAGAATGTGACCCACAAGATGGATTTGAATTCTATGGAGCTCCGGAAGGAAATCGTTACGATAATGAGAGAAGCTTTGAGTACGATTATCAAATGCAACAAGCTCCATCTCATTATCAAGAGTGGGAAATCAAAGAAGAAAAGTCTCCAAATGGAGAAGGGAAGTCTTCCACCGATGAGCTCCTTGCACTCATCTTGAAAAGGATGGTAGCAAATGATAAGAAGATGGATGCCTATGATAAGAGGATGGAAGCGATAGAATTCCAACTTGGACAATTGGTCATCACCATGAAAGAACTAGAAGAAGAAGGTGACCAAAGTGAGTATGAGGTTGAAGATGTCAAGCCTATTGTCAAAAGAGATGAAGAGGAATGTCCTTTGATGGACATGAGCAACAAAGAACAAGAAAATCAAGAAGCATCACAAGACGAGTTGAAGAGCGAAATGAACATTTTTAAACCTTTTAACTCTTCAATTTACTCTTTAATTGATATTGATTCTTCTATTGATTTCATTTTGCCTCTTGATCACTTTGACCCAAAGAAGGAAGTTGAGAAGTGTTTGGACATCCATTGGAAAAAAGAAAAAAAATGGCAAGAGTTGGTGATGAAAGAGAAAGTAACAAGATATTGGCCTACTATCCATGAGAGTCTCCTTGATTTTGAGGCTAAGAGATTGAAATACAATGGCAAGGAGGACCAATATTCATGGCCATTTCGATGAGAAGTTTGAACTCAAAAGAGTTATGTCCGGCATAGGACGTTAAACCTAGCGCTAAATGGGAGGCAACCCATTCTTTAATTGCTTTCTTTTCTTTTCATTTCTTTTATTTTATTTTTTTAGTATTTTTGTGCTTTGATCTTTGTTGTGGAGTTTTGATTTGTAGATTGAGTGTTGTGTTGAGGTTCAAGGATGAAAGTCGAGCATTAGTAAAATTCAAAGATATGGTTGTTGGTCCTTGGTGGAGTATAACACAAGTGTATGGGGGGGGGGAATGCACTTGTGTATGCAATTCTTTTCTTTTTGATAAACTGGTCCTATCAGGCAAGTTGTCTCACAACTGGCCTGAGTGTGAACTTTAATAGATACTTGTCCTACTGATTACTATTAAGTGATCAGTTGGCTAAATATCTAAAAGAGTTGCTAAGTGCGGAATGTGGTTGGCCTTTACTCAAAGAAATACTCCTAGTTAATTTCTGAAAATACAGGTTATCAGGGACTTTGTCCAAAAACAGATTTTCTTACTTACTGAGTTATGAATCTTTGAAATATGATTGAATGGAATGAAGTTAAGAATGCAGTAAGTAAATGAGACACAAATTTATAGTGGTTCAGAGACTCAAGCTCCTACATCCACTTTCCCTGATTGAACAGGATAATTCCTTCTCAATGGAATTAGCTTGTTTTATAGTGCCAAGGTGCACTGATCAACAACACTTTCTTAGTGTTTTGATCCCTAGGATAACTTGAGTCCTAGTGCTCAATCTCTCTGAGTTAAGGCTATGTTTCACACTAACAGTCCTTAACTCCTCACTTCTACAACAAAAACACTCTCTTCACTAAATGAGATAAGGTTTGAGGTTTGGTTCCAACTAATAGAGATATCCTTTACAGTAAGAACAGTGTAAAGGCTTAGGATATCTCAATGCTAAGCTAGGATGTTTATAAAGATTGGCTTAGCTGACTTGAAGTGATTCAGGAAACTTGGAATTCTAGTGAACAACTTGGTTTCCTTTTGAAAGCTTGATGATAGTTTGATAGCTTGTAGTTGGTTTCTGAATTCCTTTGATCACTTCTGTTTTTATAGGCAATTTGAACAACTAACCGTTGGAGGGATTAGCAATTCAAATATGTCTATTTGCAGCACCATTAAAACGGCTATGAAGCTTGACATCCTTTTATCCACTGTGTAAAAGAGGTCTTCAATGGTTGCTTGAGTGAATGTGTTGACTTCTGACAAATGCGGCTGAGAAGACTTGTGTCAGTTTCCAATTTTGCACAATGTCCTAGGTTGATTTGTGGCAAACTTTACACACAGCCAACGGTCAGATGGGACAAGCTCCCTGAACATTCCTGCTGCAGTTTTAGAATGTTCCAACATTCATTCAATGCTTCACTCTTTAATGCTCTAAGTCTTTAATGCTTGGTTCATGCATGATTGGCAATAAATGCTTCATTGTATCTTCTGTAAGCTTTTGACATTTAATTCTCTTGATCATTTGTACTTCAAACTGCCTAGATCTTTTGCATTTATGAGCACAGCTTCAGTATACTTGAACTTCTTCAGCCAGGTTGTCCATTTGATCAGTTTGTCTTGAATAGATCAGCAGCTTTGTCCTATAGACCTATCAAGCTGCCTAACATTTCAGCTTTGGACAACTATCCTGATCACTAATATCTCACAACATTTCTGAGATTTTATCTTAAGCATACTACTCATTAAGTGTTCTGGGACAACTTGCCTGAACAATAACTTGAGCATATCTCAACTAACTTGTACATCATCAATCAGGGGTTTTGGTATCTTAGATCAAAATCATTTTATTCCCAACAATTTCCCCCTTTTTGATGATGCCAAAACCTATTACAAAGGGACCTTGACTTAAACTAAGTATTACCTTCAGGGATAGTGAACTGGTCAACTTGCCTGAAAGAAACTTGTTAGCACAATAAATCAAGTAATATTTGTCATGTTAGGTTAGTTGAGATAATGAGTTGTTATCTCTTTGATAGAAACATAGTGATCCTTTTATAGATGTGATAAACCATTACAGGACTGAAAATCAAAGGACTCACTAATCTAGAAAAAAATAACAACAGAATCAGCAATCATAAAAACAAGATTAGGGAAGGGATAAACTTATCCATCAGAGAGTTCCATCATCTTGGGGAGCAATGCCATATTGAGCCCAGACCCTCTTCTTCAGCTCCCAAACATCCTTGTTGGAGCCTCTAGGGCCTATCTTCATCTTCTCCATCTTCATGATGTTGATGAACTCCTCCAGAATCTTCCCTTCATCAATCAAGTTCCCATTGAACTTAGGAGGCATGTACAGAATTGGACCAGGGGCCTTGAACTCCACTCTAGCAATATCAGCTGCTGCAAACAGCTTTTGGTAGAGGTCCCTATGATTCTCAAACATGAACTGGACAAAGACTTCTTCTACATCTTCTCCAAGCCACTTCCCTATGACATAGAAGTCATATACAAAGCTTCTCTTGGCCTCCTCCCATGCATCATTCAGTGAGATTGGAACCCACTTATCATGGTGAGGGTATTGAGTGTCCCATCTTTGTAGCATTTTGGGTTTGAGTTTTCTGTATGAGGCTCTCCTTCTTGGGACTTTGAAACTTGCCCTTCTTTCATCCCTTGCCTTGTTGGCCTCAACCAATTGCTCCATCCTCTCTTTAGCTCTCTGAAGAGCTAGCTTCTCTTGGGTTTCTGGATCTTTTCCAAAACCTTCTTCAAACAATTTGGAGGGGTCATCAGCAAGTTTGGGCACACCAACTTCAGGCATTCTGTCCTGTCCTTCCTCTTCCACTTCTTCTTCTTCAATAACAGGCATTTGAGCTGCTTTCTTTATCCTCTTGGATTTCCTTGCTGGAGTAGATTCTTCAGATTGAAATTCTGAAGGCAAAGTCAGGCTGGTTGGGAATTCATTGAAGGTTTCCAGTTCCTTCCTCTTTCTTTCAGATGACCTTGTCACCTTCCCCCTTACTTCAGCAACCTTCTCTTGAGGTTCAAGTCCTGTAGACTCACCACCTGGCCTTTGAAGCTTTCTTGCCTGACTTTCCATAGCTGACATCATGGACTCCTTGACAGCTATTTGAATCTGCTCTTCCTCAGTTAAATCTTCAACATTCATTGGGCCTTTGCCTTTCCCAATGTCTTCTACTGCTTCCTCCTCAACTTCAGGGGCCTTCTCCTTTGCCTTGGATTCTCCAATTACCAAGGTCCCCTTTGCCCTTGCTCTCTGTCTTTCCCCCTTTTTGGCATTATCAAAACATTGGGGCTTCAAGTCACTCATGGTGACAGAGAGATGTGAGTGGGAATGAGTGAGGGACTTCAATTCCTGCAGTAGGTAAACATTCTCATCATGAATGTTTTGCATCTTATCATCGGCCATGCTAAAAAAGGTGTGAACAGGCTTCATCTTTTGGGAAACTATGGCATCCAATGTGGCTTTCAGTGATTGATCAAGTTTGGCCTGAAGTTGTTCAGTGAGATTGGCCACAACTTGATCAGAGACTTTGGCCATGAGTTCAACAGTGAACTTCTCAGCAGCTTCCTTCACCATTGCAGCTTTCAACTCTGCTGCCTTCTTTCTCTGTGCTGCTGTTCTCTGCCTTAAAGCATCCTTGATGGTCTTTCTCAATGCCTTTACATTGTGCTTGTACAAAGTTTTGAGACCCTGCTGCTCTTTCTTCACAGATCTAGTGAATATACCCATAGCATCTTTAGCCTTTGTTACTTCAGTTGAAACTGTTTGCAGTCCAGTTTCAACTCCACAAAGTCTTGCATCAATAGTAGGTAAGATCACTTCTTCAGACCCTGTGAGCCTCATCTCTACAGAGGCTAGAGTCTTCCCTTGGCCATCTAGGGTATCAGCAGTGGTTGCATGAGCCTTCTCAACTTCCCTGACCAGTGTGTCCAACTTCCCTGACTGCTCTTCAATGATGGAAGCAGTCTGAGTAGCCATCTGAAAGTGAGCCTCAGAGGTGTTGGCCTGTTCAAAGTAGATCTGGTTAAGTGTGGACACATTTGCTGATACTGCTTGAAGATCAGTGTCAGCTTCAACTGGTATATCTGTCAGGGAGGCATCTGCAAAAATCTGTTCAAGAGTAACAGCAACTGAATCTGCAAAACTAACAGTGTTAGTAAAAACTCCCTCAGCACCCTCTATTTCTTTTTCTCCCATAAGGTCTGATACATCAGCACCTTCTCTCTCATTTTCAACTTTATTCTTTTCTTCTTCATTTTCAAAAGATAGACTCACATTCACTGGAGAATCAGGCCTCCTTTCACCAAGGGATTCATCAAGTTCAGATTTGACTTGAAGAATAGCCTGACTCTCATATTGGGCTGCACCCAATATTTCTACTTCCTCACCCTCTATTTGTGGTGCACTCAAGGAACTAGTGATCACACATTCCTCACCAACACCTCCCTCTGATTTTTCAGCACTCACAGCCTTTTCAACTCCTTCAATGTTTAAACCTGACACCTCTATATCCTCAACAGGATCCACAGAGGGCAGTTGTTGGGAGATCACAGTGCTTGGGCATCCCAAGGCCACTGAGTCATCCTGAATGACTAAAGGCTGGTCAATGTCCAACTTGCCTGACATTGATGAGGCTTTAGCCAAACCAGCTTCTCCTATGGAAGTCTCAGCATTGTCAAGCTGTGCCTCAGGTTCAAAAGAACCATCCTTGGCCAATGCATCTTGGACTGAGTCACCATCTTTGGTCAACTCCTCTGAATGATCAGAGTCCTTCACAGAATGAAAAGTCAAGTAATGTACCTGAGCTGAGTTGATACCAGGGGGGTTGGGATTGGTGTGATCATCATCATCATCATCATCAGATGGGCTGTCAGGATGCTTGATTCCTTGTGCTATCCTCTCTCTTTCAGCAAGCACCTTTTCATGGACAATGGTGCAAAATAGGGCCTCAGTGGTTAATACACTGGTCTTCTTTACATTTGCAAAATGTAGCAGCCTATTTTCCTCAACCTGCCACCAGTTGGCACCCTTATCCTGAATAGCCTGAGCTATTTCCACAATGGTTCTATCTTTGATTTCAACAAGAGCTCTGAGATCATAGAACTGTTGTTGCAGCCTGGGATAATCCTTCAAACCTGGATATAATGCATCCACATTGGCTCTTGCAATCTGTCTCAACATCCCCTCATAAGTATAGTCTTCACCACTATCATCTCCAGAAGAGTTGGATTCAGGAGGGTTGGAATGGGATTCAAGTAGGCTTGGCTGGGATTCAGGTAGGTTGGATTCAGAAGGGTTGGGGTCAGGAGAGGTCAAAGCAAGTTGGGATTCAGGTGCTTTGGAGAGCATTGTGCCTGAAGAGGTAATTGGAATGGCTGGAATGGGTGGGAAAACAACTTGATCACCTTCTTGAAGAGCAGTTTCAAGAAGTTTGGTATATGAGAGAAGTCTTGGATCAAGTGGGGAAAAGGGTCTATCTTCAAGATTGACCAAATCAGCCAGTACATCAATACCTGATCTATCAGGTGCACCTTCAGGGGAGTACACCTTTTTGGCAATGATTGGTGCATCTTCAGGAGTCTTGCACTCCTCTTCTTCTTGCCTTGGAGATATTCTTTGAGATTGAATATCAGGAGAGTTGGCTTCAGGGCTGTTGGGTTTGGACTTGGATTTAGACTTGCTGGCCTGTCTAATCTCCTTGAAGAACTCTTTCTTTTGCTTTTCTTCCTCCATCAACCTTTGCTTCTCAGAGGTCTTGATGATCCTTCTTTTTCTTTCATACCTTGTTGGCTGATCAAGGTCTCTAAATTCTGTGATTGTTTCAGGTTGCAGTGGGACAACCTCTCTGACTTCCACACTTTCTTCAGGAGGGTTGACTCCTTCCTCAGCAACCTTCTCTATTTCCTCAGAAGTGGCTCCTCCACTTCTTGACTGACTTTCTGGTGAAGATTCATGCAAAATCTTCTTCATCTTCTTCATCTTTGGTTGAACTTTTGGTGGCTGGGCTTTCCTCTTTCTTGGAGAGGCTCTGGTTGCTGGTACACTTGTGATGGCCTTCTTTGAAGCTGCATCCTGCTTCCTCTTCTCTGTCTTAGAAGACAGCTTCCTAAACATCACCTTTTGAGCTGGAAAAGGCTTTGGCTTAGCTTGGAGGTGGGTGTAATGTGCAAATCTTTCCAAGAGTAGGCTTGCTCTTGTGCAGAACTGGAGTTTTCCTTCAACCACCACCTTGTGGTGTTTCACCTCCTTGAACTTGAATTTTTCATTCATCATTTTGTCAAGAATGAATTTCTTCCAGTTGAACTTGACTTTCTTCTCAGCAGAGTCAATCACAGCAGCCATCACCCTTAATTTAGGCATACTGATTTGTTCAACACTCCCTGAGTGGCTCAACAGGCTCTTTACAACACAGTCAAACAAATGCCTAAACACTGGCTTTAAAGTGTTTTTGTTTTGAGCACTTACAAGTTTCTTAGGTTCTATCATCCAAGAGAAATAGAATTCCTGATCATCCTCTTCCTTGTATACTTCTGGATTTATTCCTTCAGAAGGTAGCCCAAAACTGGCTTCTAAATCCTCTGCAGTGAAGATGACTGTGTGTTGGCTTTCTTCTTCTTCATTTTCTTCTGCATATGTGAGCTTTGTGCACACATCCCCCTTCTTGCCCTTCCACCTGAGATAGGCAAAGAATTCTGCCATAAATGGATTCAGGCAGGAATCAGGCTTGGTGCCTAGAAATTTTTCTAGCCCTGCCTCCTTTAGCCATTGGAGGACTTGTTGAACATCTGAATCTGGGCTATCAAAGGCTACCAGCTTTTCAAACCAAAGGGAATTTGGATTGCTAAGATAAGAGAAATCAATGTCCAGAGAGGAATCATTGAAATCTACGAGTTCTTCTCTCTTGAGTTTTGGAGCCATGGATAGATTTGAGAGAAAGAAAGTTTTGAAGAAAAGTTGCAGGTTTAGAGGCTTTGAGACTTCAAGGAATTTTGGAAATATGAGTGCGTAAGGATGGTAGTGAAAATTTAGGAGTTTATATATGGAAGAGATTTATTAACCGTTGGTTAATGGAATGTAACAGTGGGTAATTGGAAAAACCGTTTGAATATGGTGGGGTAGTGGACTCTCAATGGTTCGATGGAGTTTTGAATGAAATTTAATGGTTTGGATGAAGGCTCAAGAATTCATGCAATCTTATTAAGATTTCTGCATTAAATGCTGATTTGCCTTTTGGGGGTTAAAAATCTTTATAGCACACTCCATCCTAAAATGGCCTACTCTTAGACCAAGAAACCTCTTAAATGTCTAATCAATGCTAATAATAGCAATAATTATCCAATTAACTAGGACAAACATCCTGAGATGTGCTTTGGTTTCTGTGTGGACCAAATTGCCTGATTGCTTTGCCTGAGTGGGTCCCAAGGTTGCTGACTGGGTCCCACTTGGACAAATTCCTTGACCAACAAATTCCTTGACCAACATTGCTGAGAACTACAGGAACTACAGGGATCAAGTAACCCTAATTCAGCTGACAGTTCCAAGAACCTTGCTTCAGCTAGAGGCTTGGTCAGAATATCAGCTTTTTGCTTATCAGTGTGAATTTTGACAAGCTTGATATCTTTCTTCTCCACATGATCCCTTATGAAATGATGCTTGATGTCCACATGCTTGCATCTGGTGTGGAGCACTGGATTCTGTGAGATGGCAATTGCACTATTGTTGTCACAGAATATGGGCACTTCATTTGTGATTACTTTGTAATCTCTTAATTGTTGCCTGAGCCATAGAATCTGAGCACAGCAACTTCCAGCAGCTACATACTCAGCTTCAGTTGTTGAAGTTGCAACTGTATTTTGCTTCTTGGAGAACCATGAGATAAGCTTGCTGCCCAAGAATTGACAAGTTCCTGAGGTGGATTTTCTGTCAATTCTACATCCTCCATAGTCTGCATCTGAATATCCAGTAAGCTCAATGTTATCATCAGCTGGATACCATAATCCAAGATTCTCAGATCCCTTGAGATATCTTAGAATCCTCTTGGCAGCATCAAGATGGCTCTTCTTTGGATTGGCTTGAAATCTTGCACACACTCCAACTGCAAATGTGATATCAGGCCTGCTTGCAGTGAGATATAGCAGTGATCCTATGATTCCTCTGTAGTTAGTGGAGTTTGTTGACTCTCCACCTTCATCAGGATCCATCTTCCAGTTAGTATTCATAGG
The DNA here is from genome assembly GCA_963675135.1 of Galeopsis tetrahit. Classification (NCBI taxonomy): domain Eukaryota; kingdom Viridiplantae; phylum Streptophyta; class Magnoliopsida; order Lamiales; family Lamiaceae; genus Galeopsis; species Galeopsis tetrahit. The sequence continues at coordinate 40,847,438 of OY776126.1, read as the reverse complement.
AATTCTGACTGGTTTGCTTGTAGCACATCCAAATTTCTTGATCATGTCCCTTGTATACTTGGCCTGATTGATGAATATTCCCTTCTTTGATTGAGTGACTTGAAGTCCTAAGAAGAAATTCATCAATCCCATCATGGACATCTCAAATTTGCTTTGCATGAGTTTAGAGAACTTCTCACATAATTTTTCATTTGGAGATCCAAATATAATGTCATCCACATAGATTTGGACTAACAAAATATCATCTCCTTCACAGATTCTGAACAAGGTTCTGTCAACAGTGCCTTTGACAAAACCATGATCTAGAAGAAACTGTGATAAGGTGTCATACCAAGCTCTTGGAGCTTGCTTTAAGCCATAGAGGGCTTTCTTTAATCTGTACACCTTGTCTCCTTCTTCAAAGCCTGGGGGCTGTTCCACATATACTTCTTCTTTGAGCACCCCATTGAGAAATGCACTCTTCACATCCATTTGATACACCTTGAATCTCATGTGAGCTGCATATGCTAGGAAGAGTCTGATTGCCTCAAGTCTGGCCACTGGAGCAAAAGTCTCATCATAATCAATCCCTTCAGATTGACAATATCCTTTGGCCACCAATCTTGCTTTGTTTCTCACAATGATGTCATTTTCATTTTTCTTGTTTTTGAACACCCATTTAGTTCCAATGACATCTTGATGGGTTGGCCTGTCTACTAGCTCCCAAACTTCATTTCTGGTAAACTGATTCAGCTCTTCTTGCATGGCTATGATCCAGTTGGTGTCTTGTAGTGCTTCCTCAATGTCTTTAGGTTCCTGTTCTGAAAGAAAACAACAAAACAGAGCACTTTCTCCATGAAATCTTCTAGTTTTGATCCCTTCACTTGGATTACCAAGTATCAGGCTAGATGGGTGATCATGCAACCAAGTCCTTCTAGACATGATCCTTTCAGGAGGATTGTCCTCATCTGAAGTTGGATCACTAGATTCATTAAATTCAGGAAAGTTAATTGAAGGATCAAGTTCAGGATCATATTCAGGGGTGTTGTCCTCATTGTCAGATAGATTGACATTTTCATTGGTTCCCCCTTGAATAGTGGATCCATTAACTACCTCAGCATTGCCTGCTTCTTCATTGGTAGTTGTTACCTGATCTTGAACTGGGATGGGATCAGTCAGTTCAATTTCTCCTTCAGGATGGTTGTCTACTGGTTGATTACTATCAGGTAGGTTGTCCAGTTTTCGATTTTCATGAAGTTCAGGCTGGGCAACATCCACAAACACTGTTTCCTTGCTTTGAAGCCTTAATCTGGTTGTTCTTTGTGTCATCTCATCAATATTCAGGTTTCTATCCCTGAACTCATTAATAGATTCATCAAACACAACATGAGGTGTTTCTTCCACAATAAGAGTTTTGCAATTGTAGACTCTGTAAGCCTTGCTGATTTGTGAATATCCAACAAATATTCCTTCATCAGCTTTGCTATCAAAGGCTTTCAATTGTTCTTTCCCATTATTATGGATGAAACACTTACAACCAAATATGTGAAAATAAGCAACAGTGGGCAATCTACCTTTCCATATTTGATATGGAGTCTTACCTTGTCCTTTGGTGATTAAGGACCTGTTTTGAGTGTGACATGCAGTGCTAATGGCTTCAGCCCAGAACCTTTTAGGTAGTTTGGATTCAGCAATCAAGGTTCTAGCTGCCTCCTTCAAGGTCCTGTTCCTTCTTTCAGCAACCCCATTTTGTTGAGGTGTTCTTGCTGCTGAAGTTTCATGTGTGATGCCATTCTTGCTACAGTACTCATTGATGTATGAGTTTATGAACTCAGTGCCTTTGTCAGATCTAATCTTGACAATACTTAGGCCCTTTTCATTGCTCAATCTCATCATCAATTCAGGTAGTTTGACTTGGGTCTCCTTTTTGTTCAGCAAGAATACTACCCAAGTGTACCTGGAAAAATCATCAACAACAACTAAAGCATATTTTCTTCCATTTAAACTTACTGGGATTATTGGCCCAAATAAATCCATATGCAGTAGATGAAGAACTCTCTCAGTTGAGATGACAGGTTTTCCTTTGAATGAGGCTTTGATCTGCTTTCCTTCCTGACATGGCTGGCATATATGTTCTTTGGTGAACACTTGATTTGGCAGCCCTTTAACTAGAGAGTTTCTTGCAATCTTGTTGATGGTTTTGAAGTTCAGGTGATTCAGTCTCTTGTGCCATAGCCAGCTTTGCTCATTTGTGCTTTTGGCAGCAAGACAGACTGCTTCAGGGGTTTTGCTCCAATCTGCAAAATAAACATTTCCCTTTCTCACCCCTGTTAGTAGCACCTGCTGTGTTGATTTGTTTTTGATAGTACATTCATTTGGTGCAAATTCAACACAATATCCTTTGTCACAAATTTGACTTATAGACAACAGGTTATATTTTAGGCCTAGAACATATGAGACATCAGTAATTTTAACACTACCAATGTTTAATGTACCATAGCCTCTTGTGATGCCTTGAGAGCTGTCTCCAAAAGTTACTGAAGGACCATCTTTTTCTATGAAATCTGAGAGAAGCTCCTTGTTTCCAGTCATGTGCCTTGAACATCCACTGTCCAGGTACCATGCTGTTTTCTTGTTGATGCTTCTCTTCTTTTTGGGGTCCTTGCAGTCCTGCAAAGTCAAAATTTAGGTACCCTTTGAGTGTTGGGTCCTAGAGGGTTAGCTGTACCTTTTGGAACCCAAATCTGCCTGATAACCTTGATTGATTCAAAGTGACTGACTTGGTTTCCATTTACATCTACATACACAGTTTGACCCTTAAATGCCTTGGGTGATTTTTGTGTATAAATGTTAGCTTTGTAGAGTTCAGGAGAGTTGGTAAATTTCTTTGGGACATTTCTCCTGAAGTTACTAAGCTTAGGTGCAGCTGGGTAAGACTTTTGAGGATAAGCTTTTGGATGGCCTTTTCCATTTGGCAAGTAAGGTCCAGGCTTCCTGAATGTTTTATACCTATCAGAGGGTATTGGCCTTAATCCATTTAGTTGAGGTTGCCTCATTTGAGTTGGCCTCTTCTGAACAGGTTTTGGACAACTCCTCTGATGATGATTCAGATAGGTTGGCCTTCCATTGGTTCTACCTTTCTGAACCTTATTCCTCCTGTAAGCAATGCCTTTAACCTTCTCCAAAGGTGTGGGTTTAGGTACATTGTTTACCTGAGTTGGTATAAAAATTCTTTTTCCCTTATCCTTGATCAGTGGTTGATTTACTTCAATTTCATTTTGTTGTGCCACTGATCTTACAAAAGTCATCTTAGAATTGCTTGATGAAGCAATACTAAGACCAGGTGAGGGTTCAAATGGATTATAGCCTAATCCATCCCTTTGAGCAAATGGTCTTTGAAACCCTTGAATTTCCTCTATTGCCTTAGCAGATTTGTTCAAGGCAGACATTTTCATTTTCAAGCTCCCCTCACTTAATTTTAGAGTATCAAATTCTCTTGAGAGATTGTCAAATTTAGCTTGTAGAGTTCTAGAGTCAAAATCCTTTTTCTTTAGAGCCTGATTTTGTTCATCAATCAGCTTTTGTTGTTCAGAGACTTTGAGAGGCATTTCTTCGTGTTCTCTCACAATCTGTTGATACAACTCAGTTGATTTAATGTCAACTTCAGATTCAGGAGAATTAGACATTTTGACTTTAGACCTCAACTGTTCATTTTCTTTCAGAGCCATATTGCATACTTCTTGCATTCTGGTGAAATCTTCCAACAACTTTTCAAAGTCAAGATGGATTTCACTAGATTCATGTGTGTTAATTGACAATTTGGAAGTTGAACATAGCTCTTCATCTTCAAGTCCCATTTGACAGTCCTCATCACTGTCACTGTTGGAGAACAGCCCATCATCAGAAGAGTAGACACTCTCCTCACTTGCTGAATCTCCAGCTACCATAGCCTTCCTGTTGTTCAGCCTTTTATCTCTTTTGTTTTGCCTTTCCTTTCTTTCTTTTGCACTGAGGTCAGGACAGTCATACTGAAAATGACCCTTCTTCTGGCAGTTGTAACACACATCTTCATCATCATTCTTTGAGGACTCCTTCCTTCTTGATGATGATGGCTCACCTTTGCTGAATTTCTTCCTATCAGCATATCTGTCTTCTTTCTTTTCATCAGAGACTTTGTCCTCTGATTTATGTTCAGGAGAACTAAATCTCCTTCTGGTTCTGTTATCTTGGTAGAACTTCTTGTATCTACCAAATCTGGAGTTGAGCTTCTCAAATCTTCTAGCCATGAGTGCCAGCTCCTCCTTTATTTCAGATTTTGAAACAGACTGAGAGGATCTTTGAGTAATCTTCTTTTCTGTTTCAGCAGCTTTGAAGGCAACACCTTTGTTTGAAGAGGATGGCTCTTCATGCACCTTCTTTCTATTGAGATCAAACTCATATGCTTTGAGTTCAGAGAATACTTGCTGCATTGGCATGTTGTCAAGATTGCTGGTGTTTTGCATCATGACAGAGTATATGTCCCACTTGGATGTGAGACTTCTCAAGATCTTCAGAGCAACCTCTCTTTTGGCATAGAATTTGCCAAGAGAGTTTATTTCATTCATGATGTCAGTGAACCTGCCATCAAGATGATCAATAGTTTCATTGGCCTCCATAGAGAATTGTTCATATTTTTGGATAGCCACTTGAAGCTTGTTCTCCTTGATCTTTTGGGTACCTTCACACATAAGTGCTAAGGTATCCCAAATCTCTTTAGCTGATGTGCAGTGGTACACTCTCCCCATCACTGCATCTGGAATTGTCTGGTACAATGTGTTCATTGCAATGTAGTTCAGGTTGTGCCTTTTTCTTTCTTCAGCTGTAAGGTCATCTTCATCTTTTGGCAGCAACTCCCTTGGATCAGCTTTTTGAGCATCAGTGAGCTTGGGATTTGCTTTAGTGAATGTGAATGGCCCTCTAGTGATGACTTTAAGCATCTCATCATGCTGGCAAGCAAGATGTGCTCTCATCCTGATTTTCCAGAAATCATAGTTCTCAATTGAGAACATTGGTAGTTTGTGATGAGAAATATGATTGACTTGGTTCGGACCCATATTGTTGATGGTGTTGACAGCATCTCCTGGAACTGCATTGTTAGCCATTTCAAAAAATGTAATGTAAGATGTACACAGATGAGTTTTTCAGAAATTTGGATCAGTTCAGTGACCACAGAAAATGTGATTTTGAAAATCAGTTGGATTTTCAGAGGCAGTGGTCTTTGAACCCCTGCTCTGATACCACTTGTTGGTCCTTGGTGGAGTATAACACAAGTGTATGGGGGGGGGGGGAATGCACTTGTGTATGCAATTCTTTTCTTTTTGATAAACTGGTCCTATCAGGCAAGTTGTCTCACAACTGGCCTGAGTGTGAACTTTAATAGATACTTGTCCTACTGATTACTATTAAGTGATCAGTTGGCTAAATATCTAAAAGAGTTGCTAAGTGCGGAATGTGGTTGGCCTTTACTCAAAGAAATACTCCTAGTTAATTTCTGAAAATACAGGTTATCAGGGACTTTGTCCAAAAACAGATTTTCTTACTTACTGAGTTATGAATCTTTGAAATATGATTGAATGGAATGAAGTTAAGAATGCAGTAAGTAAATGAGACACAAATTTATAGTGGTTCAGAGACTCAAGCTCCTACATCCACTTTCCCTGATTGAACAGGATAATTCCTTCTCAATGGAATTAGCTTGTTTTATAGTGCCAAGGTGCACTGATCAACAACACTTTCTTAGTGTTTTGATCCCTAGGATAACTTGAGTCCTAGTGCTCAATCTCTCTGAGTTAAGGCTATGTTTCACACTAACAGTCCTTAACTCCTCACTTCTACAACAAACACTCTCTTCACTAAATGAGATAAGGTTTGAGGTTTGGTTCCAACTAATAGAGATATCCTTTACAGTAAGAACAGTGTAAAGGCTTAGGATATCTCAATGCTAAGCTAGGATGTTTATAAAGATTGGCTTAGCTGACTTGAAGTGATTCAGGAAACTTGGAATTCTAGTGAACAGCTTGGTTTCCTTTTGAAAGCTTGATGGTAGTTTGATAGCTTGTAGTTGGTTTCTGAATTCCTTTGATCACTTCTGTTTTTATAGGCAATTTGAACAACTAACCGTTGGAGGGATTAGCAATTCAAATATGTCTATTTGCAGCACCATTAAAACGGCTATGAAGCTTGACATCCTTTTATCCACTGTGTAAAAGAGGTCTTCAATGGTTGCTTGAGTGAATGTGTTGACTTCTGACAAATGCGGCTGAGAAGACTTGTGTCAGTTTCCAATTTTGCACAATGTCCTAGGTTGATTTATGGCAAACTTTACACACAGCCAAAGGTCAGATGGGACAAGCTCCCTGAACATTCCTGCTGCAGGTTTAGAATGTTCCAACATTCATTCATTGCTTCACTCTTTAATGCTCTAAGTCTTTAATGCTTGGTTCAGGCATGATTGGCAATAAATGCTTCATTGTATCTTCTGTAAGCTTTTGACATTTAATTCTCTTGATCATTTGTACTTCAAACTGCCTAGATCTTTTGCATTTATGAGCACAGCTTCAGTATACTTGAACTTCTTCAGCCAGGTTGTCCATTTGATCAGTTTGTCTTGAATAGATCAGCAGCTTTGTCCTATAGACCTATCAAGCTGCCTAACATTTCAGCTTTGGACAACTATCCTGATCACTAATATCTCACAACATTTCTGAGATTTTATCTTAAGCATACTACTCATTAAGTGTTCTGGGACAACTTGCCTGAACAATAACTTGAGCATATCTCAACTAACTTGTACATCATCAATCAGGGGTTTTGGTATCTTAGATCAAAATCATTTTATTCCCAACAATGGTGCTTTGGTGCTAAAAGATTCAAAGGACAAACGGTTGTGGTGGCTTGCATATTCTTGGTAAGCTCACTTGATGGATATTTTCCTAGGTAACACACTTAACCCCAAACTTTACATTCAACTAGATAGTTTCATTTAAGTTTGGGGGGATTTCGTGTGTTTACTTTCATTTTTTTTGCACCGTTTGTCATAATGCTTTGAGCTTTGGAGGATGAAATATCTTGTGGATTGTTGGTGTTTGATGCTTAATTGGTGGTGATTATTGATTTTTTTTAGTTTGGTTGAGCTAGTTGGTATTGATTGATGCTTGCTTGTTCCCTTGATTATGTGAAGATTTGTGCTTGAGTTGGTGCTCTTAATTCATGATTAGACAAGCTTGTGAGCTTTAGAGCCTTTAGACTTTCATATCTTATGGTCTATTTTCCTTCATGTGAGTATCATTCATGCTTGTGTACTCTAGAACTTGCCAATTGTCTTGTTTGAGGCTACTTTTTGTGTGAGATTTTTGAAAGTGATATAAGGCCATCTTTGTTTTGAATAGTCACTTGACCAAATTTTCCATACCAAATGCAATTTTTCCGTAGTTAGTCACTTTGAGCCTATTGACTTATATTCTTTGGCAATCTACATATTTAGCCCATTGTCTATCTTTTATGAGCCTAATTTTCCTATGAACTAGTGGAGCTTGAATGTTGAAAAATGTGGTTGAATTGAGGTGAAATGTGAATTTGGTGGATTTGTTTGGTTGAAAAGTGAAAAGATTGAAAAAAAAAGAGAAAAAAAGATGAATTGTGAGTTGTGCAAAAAAAAAAAAAAAGATTGAGTTGATGAGAAAAGAAAAATCGAAAAAGAAAACTCTCTTGTGCACAAAAATTTGGTAGAACTTCAATTCAAAAATGTTGGTTGGTTGGTGGTGAAGAATGTTCTTAAAAAGAAAAGAAGTAAGTAAATTATGTGAGATAGAGAACTTTGAGTTGCAACTTGATCAATTGCAACTTTCCTTCTTGCTCCATTAGTTTATGAGTCACTTTATCCAAATCTTCCCTACCTTAACCAAAGAGCCTACATTACAACCAAATGTGAAGTCCTTATTGATTCATTGATTGAACACTTTCATGTGGTGGAGAACTTAGACATTTGGCAAGCATATGGTGGTGCACTTGTGTGATTTGATTTTGAGAGCATACATTTCCTTGATTTGCACTTTGAGTGTTGAGAGATACACTAACTTGTGAGGAAATTGTGAATTGAGCACTTAATCTTGCATGAATTTGAGCATAACTTGTGAATTTGTTTGTTGAAATTTTTACCTCTTGGCTTGACTATATTGAAAAAAGTTGACAATCACTTATTCAATCTTGATTGAATTTCTTCGCAATCCTCCCACTTGTTCTATATTTCTTTCGTTGCTCGGGGACGAGCAACACTTTAAGTTTGGGGGGGTTGATTAGTGTGAAAATTGCTTGAAATTCATGTGTTTATTTTACATAATTTTGAGGGTTTTGTTGCATTATTCACACTAAATTGACTAATTGCACTTGAAATGAGAAAGGTATGTGTTTTGCTATTTTTTAGGTAAATTGAACTTATTTGGAAGCAAAACACGTATCTGAGAATTTATGGAACCAAGAAGATAATTGCACCATTGGATGCGTCTCGAAAAAATAAGTGGAATGAAAAAAAGAATCAAGTCAATAGGAGGTCGGGAGCTCAAGATATGATCGAAACAAGAAAGTGTGAAAGTGTAATAGATTCCACTCGGGCAGCCGAGTCAACCCACTCGGTTAAAATTCGAGAATTTTAAAGGATTTCAAGGGCCTAAGTGCAAATTTCGTCTCCAACACTCTTCCAAGCTATAAATACCTCCCCAAATCAGATTATTGGGAGGTTTTGGCTCACTTTTACCTACTCAAACCCTAACTCATATATTCACACACACCATGGGATAGCTTAGGTTTGAGGAGCTTCTCTCCTCAAACACCATTAGATAGTTTTTATGCTTTTTAGTTTAGAATCATTTGAGTATTTCATTTTCATGTAAGAATGGAAGAATTTTAAGACTCTCAAGGTGCTATTTTTCTTTTATTTAATTTTTGTTTGGTAAATTTCATTTTCATGTTTCATTTTGTTGTTTTAGCCATGGATGTTTTCTCAAACACCATGGGCTAATCTTTTTAGGCTTTGGGTGTTTGAAACCATGTGAATATTGAGTGTTCAAATTGTTTATGCTTCGATTATTGTTGATATTTGGATTATTACTTCTCTTATTGGGTTTTATTGGTGCTTTGTGAATTAGCTTCTATTAATCCATATTTTGAGGCATGTTTAGCGTAGACGAGAGTTACATGAACATGTTTAAATTTATGGTGTGAGTTGTTGGTATACAAATGCGTTTATTATACTTTTAATTCGTCGAGAGAGAGTTGATTGTATTAGAACCCCATTAGGAGACATTAATTACTTAAATGGTTATTTGGGTAGTTGGTGAAGATTAGGAAGATGTCTTATTACCGGGTTTGGGAACACCTTAGACGTAAGGCTATAGTATCCGAAGGAAAATGATTTTCATCCTAGCATCTTGATGCTCTTAGCAAGTCTAAATTGAAGCATAAAAACGGTATAAACAATCCCACTCGATTTCGCTAGGTAGAGAACACCCGAAGCATTCCCATACTTGCACTTTTTCGGATCTAGTTCGTAATTGTTATTTGTTCTTACTTGTCATTTTCTTGTTTTGTTGATTTAGTTGTTGAATTACTTGTTAGCCTTTAGATTGTGTTTAGTTTAATTTATTGTCTTTAGATTATTGTTTATCTTTAGTTTTGCATCGAACTTCCGAAACCGTAGCTACATTAGTTATGACGACGTACAACTCTAGGGATCCATTGCACTAGCCCACCTCTCGTGGTTCGATACTACTTGGTCGAAATACTTACGTGTATACTACTACGATCCCTTATGCTTGAGGGGAAGTAGTTAGTCAAAAACTTATTGACCTAAAAAATTCGTTCAAGTCATTCACCCGTGTAAATCGAAACATGTACTGAAAGTACTCACTTGCACGATTCAACAGTCATGCCTGGTTGCACGGTCGATATTCAGTAAATCTTGCAAACAAAAAAAAAATGTTCTTTTCTTGTTCACGTGCTCGAGCCACAAATAGGGCAGCGACTTGAAAGCGTCTATGGAGTGCGTGTTCGCAGAGGGAAGAAAATCAACGTATTCGTGTTCTAGGTTTAGGTTCATATGACTTTTTTTTCTTTAATTTAATTTATTTTTTTGTTGTTAATTTTAATAATAATATATGGGTTAGTAGGTAGTTTAAGTTTTAACATTATATATTTTAATTAAATTAATAAATATAATATATATTTTTTTTTATTAAATTAAGGATAAAAATGTAAATTTTAAATTATATATTTTAATTAATTAAATTAATTAAAAATACGACACATACAATAAATATTTTCATCACAAAGTACAAAAGGTAATCCGTCATCAGATTTAAGTCTTTAGATTTGATTTATGGTTTAAATTTAATTAACTACGGTAACTACATGTAAGAGGTCCCAACTTGGGATTAGGAAAATACTTAAATATCTCTCAACATGGGATATCAAAATCTCTCCACTTCTCCTCAATTTGGTTAGAGATTAGAGATTTTCGAATATATGCCGAAATCATTTTCTTTCTTTATTTCCTTTGAACATGCCGCCTCCTTCATTTATGCCATCTCCCACATCGTTTCCTATTTGTATGTACGATTTTTCAAACACTATTGTTTCAGCTCGATTCCTGCTGCCTTCCGTGGTTTTCAAAACAAAGGTTATGTTAACGTCCTTTAAACTCAATTCTGGATCCTGGACGCGTTTGCAAAAATTGATTTGTTGAAATCAAAATTTTAAACCTTGTTTTTCAAACCCCAGTTGGAAAAGAATATTGGGAAATTTGGGGATAACTATATGTGTTTAGGTATTTTTCTGAATTTCCCATCTGGTGATAAATTGGGCTCAATTGTATGTTATTTGAATTTCTGTGTATAAGTTTCAGCTCTTGTCTCAATTTGTTGGCGCCAATTCCTTTTTATTTATAACACTTTCCCCGTAGCATATTGCATGGATTGGTTGTGTAGCCGGGTTTATATTGTTTCCACTCTTCATTTCATCATTTTTCTTATGCATTTGGCAAAGATTTTTAATATATTTATATAATGGCACTCTATATTCCCTTTTATATCACCTTTTACATATCTATAACTATAAGCATGTAACTTGAACAGTCATATCCTGAGTGTTGAGAATAAAATGATATATGTTTTGATTAAATACCAAAAACCCCTGAGACATGCCTAAGTCAAGATGATTGTGTTCTAAGATTGTTAGAACACATATCATAAGGCTAGATGAGAAGCTGATATGTTAGGCAGCTCTTAGATGACTAGAAGCACAATGTGAGGGGGAACCTATGCTTTAAAAATGATCGAGATGAAATCCCCTCAAGGCTCAAAGTTTGGAACAAAACTCTAAGGACAAGAAAACTTCATATGAAACCAAATGCTCTGATCAGAAGAGTTGTCCAGAAGAATTATTCCTATGCAAGAACAAGATTGCAAAGCTAAAAAGGACAAGATTAGTCAAAAGTTCTGATCAGGAGAGTTGTCCAGAGAAGTGAACTCTGTAAAAGCAACAGCTCTGAAACTAAAAGACCAAATATACTGATCAGGAGAGTTGTCCCAGAAGAGTTGTCTCAGCAAGTTTGAACCAGAACAAAGATTCTAATGATTGAAGGTCAACCATGCTGAAGAGTTAAAAACAACCATTCCCTAAAGAATCTCAAATACAACTTCCAAAAATCAACTTGAAGTGAAAGAAAGGGAAAGAGCCAAGTCATCTGAAGATGAGCAAGTCAACCTTGCTGATAAGCAAATCTGTTGATAGTGATAAGGAGAGTTGTCCATTTGATAAGGAATGTTGTCCTATCATTGGATCAATCTTTAGAAGCCATGTCCAAGTCCTAACAAGAAGTCAAACATTGGGAAAAGTGCTGCAGAAAGAAGACAAAGTCTTACATGCCGTTTATTACCCAAATGAGGACATGTCACTATCAAGAATCTGTCTTCCAGTTTGAAGAACTCAAGGAAGACATTTATAGCAATTTGGGGCTGCCTCTCCAACGGGCAAATCCTCCATTTTGTCTATAAATACAGAAGTGTGAAGACCATTTGAAAGCACCAACTACCAATCCAACTAAGCAAGTATTATGAAGTTCATAGAACTTACAAGCTTTCAAAAGACTATCTTAGTCTTCAAACACTTCTTCTAAGCTGAACTCACTGTATATCCATACACAAGCTTAGAGAGATATCCTATCCTTATACACTGATCTTCATTGTAAAGGATATCTCATTAGTTGGAACTTTACTTCAATCCTTACCCCTTTCAAGTGAGAAAAAGAGAAGGTTGTAGTAGTAGAAGTGGTAGGAGCTGACTGTTGAGAGAAGAACAGTTCAGTTCTGAGTTGAGAAGAGGGTACTAGGACTCTAGACATCCTAGGGATCAATTCACCAAGGAGTGGTGTTATTGATCAAGTGCACCTTGGCACTATAAAACAAGTTAATTCCTGGAGTGAAGGAATTATCCTGTTAAATCAGGGAAAGTGGATGTAGGAGCTTGAGTCTCTGAACCACTATAAACTCTTGTGTTGATTTGCCTTACAAAGTACTTACATTCATTCAACATTGCACACAAAACTGATCTTTCAAAAGATACATATTCAAAGACTGTGCAAAACTGATTTGGACAAGTTCCCTGAAACTAAACTGGACTGTATTGGATTGACAAAGTGATTTCAGAAACTTAAGGAGTCTAAACTTAAAGGGCCAACCACTATTCCGCACCTATAACTCCCCTAGATAGTTACTCAACTAAGTACTCAATAGTACTTAGTAGTTTAATTATCTTAGAAGAGTTTATCATCTTCAGCAGAGTTGTCCAAGACAACCTTGCTGAGCTCTGGTTTGATCATAAGTTGAAAAGATTTGCAAACAAGTGTATTCCCCCCCCCCCCCATACACTTGTTATATACTCCTTTCATGACCAACAAGTGGTATCAGAGCAGGGGTTCAAAGACCACTGCCTCTGAAAATCCATCTTGATTTTCAAAATTCACATATTTGTGTGGTCACTGAACTGATCTCTATCTGAAATCTATTACTTGTTGACTAACTGATTATTATTGAGATATGGCCAACAACAATGTTGTTCCACCACCTACTGTTCAAGGATTGGACAACATGGCCACAAATCCAGTCAATCACATTTCACATTATAAATTGCCCATGTTCTCAATAGACAACTATGGTTTCTGGAAAATTAGAATGAGGGCTCATCTTGCATCTCTACACACTGACATGTTAAGAGTAATCACAAGAGGACCTTTTGTGTTTACCCAAACTAACCCCAGGGTGACAGAAGAGCAAAGAGCAGATGTAAGGGAACTGATTCCCAAGGATGAGGATGACTTCACTACTGATGAAAAGAGGAAAGATAATCTAAATTATCTTGCCATGAACACTCTCTATCAAACAATTCCAGATGCAGTCATGGGAAGAGTCTACCACTGCACCACAGCCAAAGAAATATGGGATACTCTTGCTGTGATGTGTGAGGGTACAGAAAAGATCAAGGAGAATAAGCTCCAAGTTGCTGTGCAAAAGTTTGAGCAGTTCTCAATGGAAGCTGATGAGTCCATTGACAAATTTGCTGGTAGATTCACTGATGTGATGAATGAAATCAACTCATTGGGTAAGGTGTACTCCAGGAGAGAAGTTGGATTAAAGATCTTGAGAAGTCTCACTCAAAAGTGGGATGTCTATGCTGTGATGATGCAAAATACCAAAGATCTCTCCTCCATGCCCATGCAACAAATCTTCTCAGAGCTCAAAGCCTATGAGTTTGACCTCAATAGAAGAAAACATGTTGAGGAACCTTCAAACCCTACTAAGGGAGTGGCATTCAAAGCCAAAGTTGCTGAACCTGAAATGCAACCCACTCCCAGATCATCAAAGTCAGTCTCAAAGACTGAAATGAAGGAAGAACTAGCCTTGATGGCTAGAAAGTTTGACAAGCTAAACACAAGGTTTGGTAGATATAAGAAATTCTACCAGGATAACAAATTCAGGAGAAGATACAACTCCCCTGAAGATCAGGCCAAGGACAAGAAGCCTGAAGAGAAAAGATCAGAGGACAAGTACTCTGATAGGAGAAGGTCCAGTAGAGCTGACCCCTCATCATCAAAAGGAAAAGATGAATCCAAGAAGGATGATGATGAAGACCTATGCTACAATTGCAAGAAGAAAGGGCACTTCCAGTATGACTGCCCTGAATTGAGCTCTAAAGAAAGAAGAGAAAGACAAGCTAAAAGAGACAGAAAGTTCACCAACCGAAAGGCCATGATGGCTGGTGAAGAATCTGATAGTGCTGAAAGCTTCAACTCATCAGATGGATTGTTCTCAAACAGTGATGATGATGATGATGTGTGCAATATGGCTCTTGAGGATGATGAGGTATCCTCCACTTCTAGCTCACCATCATTTTTATCACAAAACACTAGTGAAGTTAACCTGAAACTTTCCTTTGGGAAGTTGATGGAAGATTTCACTAGGTTACAAGAATTTCATGATAATTGTGTGAGAGAAAATGAAAGATTGGCTATTGAACTTACCAAAAACTCTGAGGCAGCTGTTGATGTCAAATATACTGAGTTGTATCAACAAGTCTTGAGAGAGCTTGAGGAAGCAAATCTCAGGATAGTTGACCAACAAAAGGAAATAGATGATCAACTACTCTCTCAGAAGAGAAAAGACTTTGAACTAAAAATTCTAAATGCCAAGTTTGAAAACCTCTCACATGAATATGATATTCTTAAATCAAGTGAAGAGAGCCTGAAATTAAAGATGTCTACTTTGAACAAATCCTCTAGAGCAATAGAGGAAATTCAGAGCTATCAAAGACCTATGGCTCAAAGAAGTGGATTGGGTTTTGATCCATTTGAATCTTCACCTTGCCTTAGTGTTGCCTCTACAAGTAACACTAAGAAAGTCTTTGTTAAATCAGTGGCACAACAAGCTGAGAATGAAATAATTCAGCCATTGAATAAAGGAAAGGGCAAATTAACTGAAATGCCTACTCAAGTGTTTCAGAAGACTAGGCCTAAACCTTTGGAAAAGGTCAAGACTCCTGAACACAAGAGGAATATTGGTCAGCAAAGTAGACCCAATAGGAGGACAACTCTACTGAACAATGTTCAGAGGAATTATCCAAGGTATAATCAGCCTAGGCCAACTCATCTGAGAAAGCCTCAGCTGAATAGACCTAAGGACAACTATCTTCAAAGGCAGAATAAAATGAGACAACCAAAACCCCTCATGCCAAAGGGTAATGGTCATAAAAATGCCTTTCCTCAAAGATTTCATCAAGCTGCACAAAGAACTCATTACAGAGTTAACACATTCACACATACTTTCCCCAAGGCATTTAAGGGAAAGACAATATATGTTGATGCACAAGGAAAAAAACTTAGCCACCTTAAATCAGTCAGGGTAATTAGGCAAGTTTGGGTTCCTAAAGGTATAGCTAACCTCTCAGGACCCAAAACTCAAAGGGTACCTAAACCTATCTAATTGCAGGTACCATTGGGCCACAAGAAGAGGAGCATGAACAAAAAGACAGCATGGTACCTTGACAGTGGATGCTCAAGGCACATGACTGGAAACAAGGAACTCCTCACTGATTTTATTGAAAAAGAAGGCCCAAATGTCACCTTTGGAGACAACTCACAAGCAACCACAAAAGGTTATGGTACTCTTATGATTGGTAACATCAAAGTAACCAATGTATCTTATGTAGCTGGTCTCAAATATAATCTCCTAAGTATCAGTCAATTCTGTGACAAAGACTTTAAAGTTGAGTTCTCAAGTGGAAAATGTTTAATTAAGGATAAAACTCAACAAACTCTATTAACTGGAACTAGGAAGGGAAATGTGTATTTTGCAGACTGGGACAAGTCTACTGATGCTGCATGCTTCATTGCTAAGAGCACTAGTGAACAAAGCTGGTTATGGCATAAGAGGCTAAACCACCTGAACTTCAAATCAATGAACAAACTTGCTAGAAATGCATTAGTTAAAGGACTGCCTAATGAGGTTTTCATTAAGGAACATGTGTGTAAGCCATGTCAAGAGGAAAAACAAATTAAAGGCTCATTCAAAGGTAAACCAGTCATTTCTACTGAAAGGATTCTTGAACTTCTACATATGAATCTTTTTGGACCAATCACCCCTTCAAGTATAAATGGTAGAAAATACACATTGGTTGTAGTAGATGACTTCTCTAGGTTCACATGGGTAGTATTTCTCCTTAATAAGAAGGAAACACAAGTCAAACTACCTGAACTCCTTAGGAGACTGTCAAATGAGAAAAACCTTAGCATCATCAAGATAAGATATGATAAAGGCACTGAATTCATAAATTCATACATCAATGAGTATTGCACATCTAATGGAATAGCTCATGAAACCTCAGCAGCTAGAACTCCTCAACAAAATGGAGTTGCAGAAAGAAGGAACAGAACTTTAAAAGAAGCTGCTAGAACCTTAATTGCTGACTCAAACTTACCTAAGAGGTTCTGGGCTGAAGCTATAAACACTGCATGCCATACTCAAAATAGATGTTTGATTACTAATGGCAAGGCAAAACCCCCTATGAACTCTTGAAAGGAAGAATGCCTAAAGTGTCATACTTTCATATATTTGGTTGTAAGTGTTTCATTCACAATAATAGGAAAGAACAGTTGAAAGCCTTTGATAGCAAAGCTGATGAGGGAGTATTCCTTGGATACTCTCAAATCAGTAAAGCTTTCAGAGTCTACAACAAGAAAACCCTTATAGTGGAAGAAACACCTCATGTTGTGTTTGATGAATCTATCCTTGAGATCAGGAATGATAGTTTGGAACCTGAAGAAATCACACAAAGGACAACCAGATTAAGCCTAAAAGACAAAGACACTGAATTCATAGATGTTGTCCAAGCCAATCTACCTGAACATACTATATTGGACAACAATCCTGAAGGCAACCTTCCTGAGACAAACCCCACTGATGGAAATGGTGAACTGAATGAGACAATCCCAGTTCACATCCAGGTAACAACTACTAATGAAGAAGCAGCTTCTGCTGAGGTAGTTAATGGGTCAAATAATCAAGGGGGAACTCAAAATGTTGAAAATCCCAATGTCCCTGACATTGAGGACAACACCCCTGATTATGATCCTGATTTAGATCCTGCACTAAATTATCCTGAATTTTATGATCAAAATGACTCAACCTCAGTAGAGGGCAACTCTACTGAAGGGATCAGAAAAAGAAGGACTTGGTTATATGACCATCCTACTGATCTGATACTTGGTGACCCAAGTATAGGAGTCAAAACCAGAAGGTTTCATGGTGAAAGTGCTATGTTCTGTTGTTTCTTGTCAGAACAGGAACCAAAAGACATTGAGGAAGCACTTCAGGATGCCAATTGGATCACAGCAATGCAGGAAGAGCTCAACCAATTCACCAGAAATGAAGTTTGGGAGCTGGTTGATAGACCTTCACATCAAGATGTTATTGGAACTAAGTGGGTGTTCAAGAACAAGAAGAATGAAAATGATGTGATTGTCAGAAACAAAGCAAGACTAGTGGCTAAAGGTTACTGCCAGCATGAAGGCATTGACTATGATGAGACATTTGCACCTGTGGCAAGGCTAGAAGCAATAATGCTTTTTCTAGCCTATGCAGCCCACAAGAGGTTCAAAGTGTATCAAATGGATGTCAAGAGTGCCTTTCTGAATGGAGTCTTGAAAGAAGAAGTCTATGTAGAGCAACCACCAGGTTTTGAGGTTGGAAACCAAGTATACAGACTGAAGAAAGCTCTATATGGACTCAAGCAAGCCCCTAGGGCTTGGTATGACACACTGTCACAATTCCTATTGGATCATGGATTCACCAAGGGAACTGTGGACAGAACTCTCTTCAGAATCTCTGAAGGAGAGGACATCTTGCTTGTCCAAATTTATGTAGATGACATAATTTTTGGATCCCCTAATGAGAAGCTTTGTGAGAAGTTCTCCAAGCTTATGCAAAGCAAGTTTGAGATGTCCATGATGGGGTTGATGAACTTCTTCTTGGGTCTACAAGTCAAGAAATCAAAAGAAGGAATCTTCATCAATCAAGCTAAGTACACCAGAGAGATGATCAAGAAGTTTGGGTGTACAACAAGCAAGCCAGTAAGGATCCCAATGAACACAAACTGGAAGATGGATCCTGATGAGAGTGGTGTACCAACCAACTCCACTGAATATAGAGGAATCATTGGATCTCTCCTCTATCTCACTGCCACCAGGCCTGACATCACCTTTGCAGTAGGTGTTTGTGCAAGGTTTCAAGCAAATCCTAAGAAAAGCCATCTTGAGGCTGCAAAGAGGATCTTGAGGTATCTCAAAGGCACTGAAAATCTAGGCCTTTGGTACCCTGCTGATGACAACATTGAGTTAACTGGCTACTCCGATGCTGATTATGGAGGATGCAGAATTGACAGAAAGTCCACTTTAGGGACTTGTCAATTCCTAGGCAACAAACTCATATCTTGGTTTTCCAAGAAGCAAAATACAGTGGCTACTTCCACCACAGAGGCTGAATATGCTGCTGCTGGAAGTTGTTGTGCTCAAATCCTTTGGCTGAGACAACAACTCAGAGACTACAGAGTCAACTCTACTGAAGTGCCAATATTCTGTGACAATAACAGTGTCATTGCCATATCACAGAATCCTGTATTGCACACAAGATGCAAACATGTGGACATCAAGCATCACTTCATTAGAGATCATGTGGAGAAGAAGGATATTAAGTTGGTGAAGATCCACACAGATCATCAAAAAGCTGATATATTAACAAAACCACTTGCAGAAGCAAGGTTTCTGGAATTATCAGCAGAGTTGGGTCTTCTTGATCCAGGGAAGTTGGACAAATGAGTCTAAAGGAGTTCATTCATTAAGGGGGAACTAAGTTCAAACTTCAGCAGACTTGGACAAGTCTACTGAAATTCAGAGAAGTTGACCTTACTTCCTCAGGACACTTGTCCTCAACTCTTCAGGACACTTGTCCATGTAGGGTCAGATAAGTTGTCTTGGCTATCAAACCAAATCTAGGTTTGATAAGCACCTATTTTAGGTGATCATTGTCTATTTCGAAATATGTCCCATTGAAAATATAGTTTTCACCTTTCTGGGATTTAATTTGTCTTCCACCCAAAAGGTCACTTTCCATGCATTAAATGCCAAGATTTAACTCTTGTTTGCATTAAACTTTTTGGGACATGATCTACCTCGAAAACTCCCCCAGCCTTAAACAAACATTAAAAACCACCCACATTTTTGTACAAAACAGTTTTTCACTGTTGCATTGGTTTTTGACCATTGGATCAAAACTGGACAACTCCTCTGAAATCAATCCTAGCCGTTCATTTTGGATTTCCATTTTTGTTCACCTTTGAATTGCATCAAGACCTCACCAACTCATTGACAAACATTCTTTTTAGAATATTCACAAGTCTTAAGATCCCCCACAAACACTTCTTCCCCAAGTATTCGAAACCCTAACTCTAAATTTCTTCAAACACTCTCAATCTCTATCAAACCTTTCTCTGTAACTTTCAATGGCTCCCAAGGTTAGACCAGAGATGATTATTGATTTCTCCAACAAGGCTCTAGACCTTGATTTTGGATACTTGAGCAACAAAAATAATCTTCATTTTGAGCCCATAGTATCCTTTGAGAGTGAAGACCCTGAGATTACACCAACTCTAAGATGGCTGAGAAGAGCTGGTTTACAAAAGTTCATGGAGGAAAGACCAAGTTCATGCTTGGAAGGTTACATGGCTGAATTCTTTGCCTTTCTCAAGTGGAGAGGTGAACCTGCAGATGGTGAAGTTTCCACCAAATTGTCATATGTTGCAGAAGGAGAGGAAGAAGAGAAATTTCATAGAGTGAAATTCTCTTTAGAAGATCTTGAAGGAGCTTTTGGATTGCCTTATGAGGGAAGGAATCCAGAAGTTTATGGTACTGGACATGAAGATGAAATAGCTCAAGAATGGCTATTGGTTCCAGGCCCCATCTCTTCAACACAAAACAAGAAGACTCTCAAGCCAAAATTTCTCAACCTCTTTGAGGTAGTTGCTAAGAGTCTCTTGAGCAACACTGGAAGCTTGGAGCAGGTCAGCCATCCAAGAATCAGAATTATGGCTGCTATTATTGATGCCAGTGACAAGGGCATCAAGTTTGATTGGAGGACCTTCATCATGTCTGAGATGATGAAGGAAAAGGCAAAATTCAAAGTGAAATCTCACAACAAGGTTGTGCTAGAAGGGAAACTCAAGTATTGCACCAGGGCAAGCTTGTTGATTGAAAGATTCTCCCATTACTCTCAGATGCAAACCTTTGCAAAGCCCCTCCCAGCCCAAAAGATCCTGTTTAGGAAGCTCAGCAAGAAAACTGAGCAAAGGAGAATGCTTCTGGCCAAACCTGCTGAAGAACAGGTTGAAGAAAAACCTAAGCTGAAGAAAAGAACCAAGGCCAGGGCTGTCAAAACAAAGAAAATGTCTCAATTGTCTTCAAGAGAAGCCTCAGGAGCATCAGCAGAAGTTGATGAAGTGGCAGAAGAGGGAGTAAGTGTACCTTCTGACCACTCAGAGGAGTTGAGGCTGAAGTATAATGAGACAAGGCAAAAGAAGAAAGGAGATAAGAGGATCAGGGAAGTTGTCCCTAAGAAGGATGGTGAAGGAAGTGGGAGTAGTAGGGCCAGCAAGAGAAGGGTCAAACCTACTGAAAAGGTGTTGGAGCTGCAGGAAGAAAGGTCACTTCAAATTGGCTCTAAGAGAGAGCAGAGCTGAAAGAAGGACCAAATCTAGGTCAAGGACCAACTCATCTGGTTCTGGAACTCCAGAATCCAAGGTCCCTAAAGGTCAATCTATAGAGGCCAACATCCCTGAGTTTCAGAATCCTGAGCCCAACTCCCCTGAAACCCATGTTACCCCTTCCAACCAACCCATTACCCCTGTAGATCTCACTAAGAGATACTCTCCAGAAGGGAGTGTGCAAAGAAGTGGCATTGATGTGCTTGCAGATTTAGCAGTAGATGAGACAAGACTTCTGTCTCCCCTTGACTCATCCATGCTCAATTATTCAAAGCTCTTAGAACATGCACTCAATGAGCTAACCCCCCTGAGTAAAGCCCCTTCAGATTCATTGCTCTCAAAAGCAACTGAAGCACCTTCTACTGCACCAAACCCCTCTGAAGCCAACATCCCTGAATTAAACCTCCCTGAAGCCACTTTAGGAGACCCCAGAGCCAACTCCCCTATAACCCAAAGTCCCCATTCAAGTGGAGATGAGGAGGAGTATACTTATGAAAGTATGCTCAGAGGAGGAGCAAAGGCTACTGTGGACAGTCTGTACCCACAGCTTACTGAATTTCCAAGAATTCAGAAGACATTTCATGATCTAAGGATGCTTGTTGATGTAAAAGACAAGTCTATGATGGAGATATCACAAGTCATCCAAGATAAGGGTGCAAACTGGTGGCAAATAGAGGAAAACAGATTGCTGAACTTTGCTGGAGTTTCAAAGACAAGATTTCTCATTGATGAGGAAATTTTTGCAAAGCTGGTAGCTGATAAGATTAAGGAGGAGAAAGAAAGGAAGGCTAAGGGAATCAAACACCCTGACAGTAGCTCCAATGATGATGATTCCCCTGATGATCCCTCAAACCCTTCTAACCCCAACCCTCCTGAAACCCCTCAAGCCAACCTCCCTGAACCTTCTCAACCCAAGTCTTCTATAGCAGATAGACTTTCAAACCCTCCTAGAACCTATCATAGGAAAGGCTCTATATCTTCAGAGGTGTTGACCAAGGGTGGTAACACAACCAAAGACACATCTGCCAATGAAGGTTCTTCTAAACCCAAGGCACAGCCTAAAGATGTTGAGGTTCCTATGCTAGAGGCTGGTTTGATTAAGGCCTATTCAGTGTCAGAAGAGTTGGACACTGATCAGCCCTTAATCATTCAGGATGACTTAGTGGCTGTTGAAATAAGCACTGTGATCTCCCCACAACTGCCATCTTTGAACCTTGATGAAGGTGGAGATGTTGCAGGTTTAGGAGAAGGAGTTGAAAAGGAGAAGTTAGTGGAAAAACCAGAGGGAGTAGTAGATGAGAGAGATGTGGTGATCACTAGAATAGTGAGTGTACCACCAAATGAGGGTGATATAAGTGAGGAAGGGCAGGCTATTCTTGAAGTCAAATCTGAACTTCAGGAATCCCTTGATGAGAGGAGGCCTGTTTCTTTAAGTGAGGAAATTATTGAAGAAGGGAGAAAAGAAAGAGTTGAAAATGAGAAGAAGGCTGCTGATGTATCAGAGTCTTATATAAAAGAAATTGAGGGTGATGAGTGTCTATTTCCTAACCTGTTTGATCTGTCTAATGTTTCAGGTATTTCCCTTGACCAAATTTTTGCAGATGGGTTCTTAACAGATGCCACCATCCAAGTAGACACAAGCTCAGCTCAAGCCTTACTTGGTATGCAATCAGAGAAATTGGACTCCTTGGCTCATCAAGTCCAATCTGCTCATGCTGAAACTTCAGGAGCATTGAATGAGCAAGGAAGGACTCTAGCATCTGTAGAAATGAGGCTCACTGGCTCTGAAGATGTTGTGCTACCCACTCTGGAAGCTAGGATCAGTGGTGTGGAAACTGGTCTCCAAACCATTTCCACTGAAGTACAAAAAGCCAAATCCACCATGGAAGCCATCTCAGAGGAGGTCAAGAAGGAGCAAAAGCTGCTGAGAGACAATCATAATGTCAATGTCAAGGCTCTCAGGCTAACTGTCAAGCAAGCTCTTGGAAAGAAGGTTGCATTGCAAAAGAGAAGAGCTGAAGAACAAAGGCTAGCAATGGTGAAAGCAGCCTCTGAAAAATTTTCCCAAGAGGTATTGGCCAACATTGCTGAAGGTGCAGTAGCCAACCTCACTGAGCTTCTTAAAGCCCAACTGGATGCATCCCTGAAAGCAACCTTGGAGGAGGTTGTTCAACAAAAGATGAAGCCTGTTCTAGCTTTCCTTAGCTTGAGCAGTGATAGGATGCAGAATATACATGATGAAAATGTATATTTGTTGGAGGAGATGAAGTCCCTAAACCAGGCCCAATCCCTAATGGCCACAACAATGAGTGAGCTAAAACCCCAGTGTTTTGATGTTGCCAAAAAGGGGGAAAGGGAAAGAGCTAGAGCAAAAGGTGCCTTGGTAATTGGAAGCCCAGTTCAAGGAAAAGACAAAGCTGCTGAAGGAAAAGGAAAAGAGCCTGCAGTGCTAAACTTGGAAGAATTGGATGAAGAAGAGCAATTAGCACTTGCATTGAAGAATTCTATGGCCTCAGCTCAAGAGGAAAGAGTGAGGTTACAACAAAGACCAGGTGGTGAGATGTCTGGTTTGGACAAAGGTGATGAGGGTGTCCAAAATAGAGGAAAGATCAAGAGGGCAAAAGGAAAGAAAAGGCAAGTTGAGACATTCACTGACTTTCCTAACAGCCTTGATCTTCCACCTGAGTTCAGAGTTGATGATGATGTGCCTACTTCAAAGAAGGCCAAAACTGTTGAGAAAGCCAAGACTGCTGAAAAAGAAAAGTCTTCTGAATCTGCCAAAGATACTGAAGATTCCAAGTCAATTGAAGATATTGAAGAACTATTTGCTGAAGGATTTGGACCTGAACCTAAGAAGAAGACAACTGTCCTAGCTCATGATCCATCAAAACTGTTTCATGAAGGGTATGGCAAAGACCCTGAAACACAACAGAAACTGGCCATGATGAGGGCCCAAGAGAAAATGGACTTGTTAGATGAAGCACAAAGAGCAAGAGACAAGAGGAGAGCTAATTTTCAGAAACCAAGAAGAAGGAGAGCAACATACAGCAAGATGAAGCCTCAGCTTCTAATCCCAATGGACACCAAATATCCACACTTGGATAAATGGGTGCCAGTTCAACTGAATGATACATGGGAGGAAGCAAAAAGGGAGTTTGTCTATGACTATTATGTCATTGACAGATGGAATGGAGGAGATGCCAACTCTGCCTTTGCTGAGTTCATGATAGAATACTACAGAGAACTCTATCAACAATTGCTTGCAGCTGCTGACATTGCAAGAATTGAACTCACAGCCCCCAAGCCAATTATATACATGCCTCCAAAGCTTGAAGGATGGATTGACCAAGCAAGAATTCTGAGAGAATTCACTGAGATCCTTAAGCTAAACAAGATGGTTCTTGGACCTAAGGGAACTAACCAAGAAGCCATGGCATTAAAAAGAAGAGTGTGGGCACAGTATGGAATGCTGCCACCCCCTGAGGATGATCTTTGAAATGGCTATGTCTTCTGACCTTTCTTGATTGATCAACTATGCTGAAATATGGTCAAGATTGCTGATGTGGTGTGCTAATCTGTTTGCTCTGATTTGTTATGGACTGCTCTGATACAAGCTCTGTGCTCTGATGCTGAAAATCTTATTCATGTCTTGAATTGTTAGAATGAAATGCTCTGATGTATTTAAGTGTTATTGATTCATGCTCTGATATGTTAATTTCAACTATCAACATGCTTGTAATGATCTTTGAATGAATGATGGTTGAACTTATTTTGAATCAAGAAACACTCATCTCTCTATGCCTATCTATGAAACCTACTTGCAACAAAAACAGTGAATACACTAACACATTGTCTTTTCAGGAATATTGACCTTAGTCATGTCTTCTGAAGATATATGTAATAGGTGTAGACAAGTCACTTTTGCTTAGAATGTGTAGGTTTTGGCATCATCAAAAAGGGGGAAATTGTTGGGAATAAAATGATATATGTTTTGATTAAATACCAAAACCCCCTGAGACATGCCTAAGTCAAGATGATTGTGTTCTAAGATTGTTAGAACACATAGCATAAGGCTAGATGAGAAGCTGATATGTTAGGCAGCTCTTAGATGACTAGAAGCACAATGTGAGGGGGAACCTACGCTTTAAAAATGATCGAGATGAAATCCCCTCAAGGCTCAAAGTCTGGAACAAAACTCTAAGGACAAGAGAACTTCATATGAAACAAAATGCTCTGATCAGGAGAGTTGTGATGTGGATAGAGACGAAGGACCCATTAGATATAATGATCTAAGAACCCAACGTATAAATTAAGCAGCGGATCTTCCAAAATCGAGATTTGAATTGATCTTACTTAGAGCATAAAAACCTTGACCCGTTGGCTATAGAAGAGCCAAGAACCTTGGTATGATTGAACGCCACAAGATCTTGCTCAAGATTCTTGATAAGTTCTCAAATAAATTAACCTCACAAAGAGAATAAGCAAACAAAAACTTGTAATTTCGTATTAAACTTGGTCTCCCTTCCCAAAGGAGTACAAGGCCTATTTATAGGCTAGAAAGTAACTCCTAAGAGTAAATACATTCATAACCTACACCTATGGTCTTAAAAAGGCCACTAATGACTCAATTCAAAGCTAAAAATGTAACTCCTAACTCTTTGAATTTCCTAGAAAATGTAAATAATCTAAATAACTAATAAAATTAAAAATAAAACGATAAATCTGATGGGCTTCATGTGTGCCACGTTTTTTAAGGCCCGTGCACTTAGAATTATGAATTTTAGCCCAAATTAGCTTCTTGACATCTCTTTAAAAGTAGTCCAGCCCAATAACATTCACTACTAGGCCTTCTTCGGGATTGTCTTGCACATTTTCCCTCATTTCAGCAACTAGGCTCATTAAAGCCTCATTTGTCTTCTTAGCTCTTGTCCTTGTAATCGGCCCATCATGTACGACCAAAAAAACTCTTTTGTTTTCTTGACTTTGCACTGGTGGATCCTCATCATTCCCTTCTTCTTCAAAAGGATTCGTCCTCGAATCTACATCACCAAAATAGAGAGAAAGATCAGTAATATTGAAAGTTGCACTTACATGATACTCACCTGGAAGGTCAAGTTTGTATGGATTGTCATTGACTCGTGCAAACAGTTGAAATGGACCATCTCCTCTTGGCTGCAATTTCGACTTTATCTTGCTCGGAAATCTCTCCTTCCTCAAGTATAACAATACACAATCACCGGGATCAAAGATGACTCGTTTAAGACCCTTGTTAATTTGCTTGATATATTGCTCATTTCTCTTCTCAATGTTGTGTTTCACTCTTTCATGCAACTTTTTAATCACCTCAACTTTTATTTTTCCATCAAGACTCGCACGTTCTTCAATGGATATTGGTATAAGATTAAGTGGAGTTATTGGATTAAATCCATAAATAACCTCAAAAGGAGAGTGATTATTAGCAAAATGAACACTTCTTTTATTAGCAAATTCAGCAACGACAAACAATCTTCCCAATTTTTCAGAATCAAAACTCTTAAGCAATTGAGACAAAACTCTATTAACGACTTCAGTAGGATGACAAGTAGTAGAAAACAGAAGTTGAGTACCTAATTTACTCCGTTTAAGGATATCATCAAAGTACACAACCACAAATTTTCCAAAAAATTCATTCACAACATGGGTCATTAATCGCATGAAAGTACTTGGTGCATTAGTTAAGCCAAACGGCATTACCAACCATTCATATAATCCATGTTTTGTTTTGAAAGCAGTTTTCCATTCATCTCCTTCTTTGATCCTTATTTGATGATAACCACTTTTCAAATCAATTTTAGAAAATATCACAGCCCCATGCAATTCATCAAGCATATCATCTAACCTAGGGATAGGATAGCGATACTTTACCGTGATTTTGTTAACGGCGCGACAATCTGTGCACATCCTCCACGTTCCATCCTTCTTTGGTACTAGAATCACCGGTACAGCACACAGACTCAAGTTTTCTTGAACCTTTCCGTTAGTCATCAACTCCTCCACTTGCCTTTGAATTTCTTTTGTTTCCTCCGGGTTAGCTCTATAAGCTGGTCGATTTGGAAGTGTTGCACCCGGAACGAAATCAATCTGATGTTCGATGCCCCTTAATGGTGGTAAACCATTAGGTTCCTCCTCCGGAAAGACATCTTCATAATCCTGCAAAAGAGACACAAAAGAACTAGGCAAAGAAGATGTTAATTCGTTAGTGCTTAAAAAAGTTTCCTTATGTACCAATACCAATACACTCATTTTTTCAACAAAAGCTCTCTTTAGTTCACTTCCTCTTGCAAAGAAATTCTCTCTTTTTTTGTCCTCACTTCCATCCACTTTTTTTTCTCCCTCGAAAACACTCAAATCAGCCCTCTTATTTTTTTCTCCACTCTTTTTTTTATCATCTTTTTTTTCCTCAATCTCACGTGCTCTCCTTGCTCGAGACATTTTGATTTGATCATCAAGAACTTGTTGTGGAGTTAAAGATACAAGCATGATTTTCTTATTTTGATGCTTCAATGTGAATTGATTATGATACCCATCATACATCACTCTCCTATCAAACTGCCATGGTCTTCCCAAAAGGATATGACTTGCATGCATTGGCACCACATCACATAAAACTTCATCATTGTAATTGCCAATAGAGAATGACACCAAAACTTGTTTATTTACTCGAATTTCTCCACATTCATTAAGCCATTGAAGCTTATATGGATTAGGATGCTTCGACGTAATTAAACTCAATTTTTCCACCATTTCCATACTAGCAACATTAGTACAACTCCCACTATCAATAATTAACATGCATACCTTTTCTCGAACCAAACACCTTGTATGAAATATATTTTCTCTTTGTTGTTCCACTTCTCCCACCTTTGCTTGCATGTTTAGAGATCTTCTTACCACCAAGAGTTCTCCCGATTCAGCGGAGACTTTCTCAACTTGCTCTTCACTCTCATCTTCACTCTCACCCTCCGACTCAATTTCACCATTATCTTTTAGGATCATCACTTTCTTGTTTGGACATTGAGATGCAATATGCCCATAGCCATGACAACGAAAACACTTGACATCACGACTACGAGAAGGTGTAGTTACAATACCTTTTCCCTTGTCAGTCTCACTATGTGGTTTTGGAGCACCTTCAAATGTCTCCTTGGGGACCCCTTCTTTCATCTTAGTTGAAGATTGAGAATTTGGTGTGTAACTCCTTTGCACGTAATCCTTCTTCTTTAATTGCCTTTCCACTTTCATGGATGTATGTACCATGTCTTCAAGCTCCACATAGTGTTGAAGCTCCACAATGTTAGCAATATCTCTATTCAGCCCATTCAAGAAACGAGCCATGGTCGCCTCCCGATCTTCTTCAACGTTTGCCCTAATCATGGCAACCTCCATCTCCTTATAGTATTCATCCACAGATTTTGTACCCTGATTCATATATTGAAGTTTTTGATACAATTCACGAAAATAATGAGAGGGTACGAATCTCTTACGCATAACCGTTTTCATTTCAGCCCAAGTGGAAATTGGCCTTTCTCCATTCCGTCTCCGATTGGTAACAAATTGATCCCACCAAACTATAGCATAGTCGGTGAACTCAATCGCTGCAAGTTTTACCTTTTTATCCTCCGAGTGATTATGGCAATCAAAAATGAGTTCTACCTTCTTTTCCCACTCCAAATACGCTTCCGGATCACTCCGCCCATGGAAAGCTGGGATGTGAAACTTTATGTTCCCCATACCTCGATTCACTTCATCGTTTCACCTTCTTCTACCCCCTCTCCCATGTGCTTGATGAACAGCCCCCATATCATCATCCACCTCTTCCTCCGATTCCAACTCCTCAAATTGCCTTCTTTGATTTGCAGTGGCATTTCTAGGCTCCCTTTGTGTAGGCTGTTTCAATCTCTCTATCCGATCTACTAGACCATCAAGAACTGTTCCAAACCTTGCAAATTGTTGTTGCATGGCTTGTAGGGTGAAATCTTCTTGTTGTTCATTGGGTGTTCCTGCCATAGTATATAATTTCTCACAAATCACTCGTGTTTCACTCAAAATATTAAAAAAAAAAAAATCCTCACAATTCACTCTTGTATCACTCTTTTGGCTTTTACCTCCCCTCTAATAATCTCACCACTCTAGCCTTTTACCACTCAAAATTTGAGAACAAAAATCAAGTTTGAACAATTTCCAGTAACACTCAATAATCCCTTAGTCCTATAGATGTAGGGAACAAGGAATTCTTGAAACTGTAATATGAAGAGGAAACAATTATGTAAAACAAATATTATAACTATTCTCGTCCTTTTTTTTTTTTTTTTTTGGACTTGCTTCTCTAGATATGAAGAAAAAACAGCAAGATATTCAACTCTTTTTTTTTTTGACGTTTTTTTTTTTTTTAGATTTTTTTTTTGAAACTAAATACTATAAACAACGATAAAATAAAATCAGATCAATATCAAATTGCTCTGATCAGGAGAGTTGTGATGTGGATAGAGACGAAAGACCCATTAGATATAATGATCTAAGAACCCAACGTATAAATTAAGCAGCGGATCTTCCAAAATCGAGATTTGAATTGATCTTACTTAGAGCATAAAAACCTTGACCCGTTGGCTATAGAAGAGCCAAGAACCTTGGTATGATTGAACGCCACAAGATCTTGCTCAAGATTCTTGATAAGTTCTCAAATAAATTAACCTCACAAAGAG
The DNA here is from genome assembly GCA_963675135.1 of Galeopsis tetrahit. Classification (NCBI taxonomy): domain Eukaryota; kingdom Viridiplantae; phylum Streptophyta; class Magnoliopsida; order Lamiales; family Lamiaceae; genus Galeopsis; species Galeopsis tetrahit. The sequence goes on along the minus strand of OY776126.1, from coordinate 40,817,823 downwards.
AATAAGCAAACAAAAATTTGTAATTTCGTATTAAACTTGGTCTCCCTTCCCAAATGAGTACAAGACCTATTTATAGGCTAGAAAGTAACTCCTAAGAGTAAATACATTCATAACCTACACCTATGGTCTTAAAAAGGCTACTAATGACTCAATTCAAAGCTAAAAATGTAACTCCTAACTCTTTGAATTTCCTAGAAAATGTAAATAATCTAAATAACTAATAAAATTAAAAATAAACGATAAATCTGATGGGCTTCATGTGTGCCACGTTTTTGAAGGCCCGTGCACTTAGAATTATGAATTTTAGCCCAAATTAGCTTCTTGACATCTCTTTAAAAGTAGTCCAGCCCAATAACATTCACTACTAGGCCTTCTTCGGGATTGTCTTGCACATTTTCCCTCATTTCAGCAACTAGGCTCATCAAAGCCTCATTTGTCTTCTTAGCTCTTGTCCTTGTAATCGGCCCATCATGTACGACCAAAAAAACTCTTTTGTTTTCTTGACTTTGCACTGGTGGATCCTCATCAAGTTGTCCAGAAGAATTATTCCTATGCAAGAACAAGATTGCAAAGCTAAAAAGGACAAGATTAGTTAAAAGTTCTGATCAGGAGAGTTGTCCAGAGAAGTGAACTCTGTAAAAGCAACAGCTCTGAAACTAAAAGACCAAATATGCTGATCAGGAGAGTTGTCCCAGAAGAGTTGTCTCAGCAAGTTTGAACCAGAACAAAGATTCTAATGATTGAAGGTCAACCATGCTGAAGAGTTAAAGACAACCATTCCCTAAAGAATCTCAAATACAACTTCCAAAAATCAACTTGAAGTGAAAGAAAGGGAAAGAGCCAAGTCATCTGAAGATGAGCAAGCCATCCTTGCTGATAAGCAAATCTGCTGATAGTGATAAGGAGAGTTGTCCATTTGATAAGGAATGTTGTCCTATCATTTGATCAATCTTCAGAAGTCATGTCCAAGTCCTAACAAGAAGTCAAACATTAGGAAAAGTGCTGCAGAAAGAAGACAAAGTCTTACAAGCCGTTTATTACCCAAATGAGGACATGTCACTATCAAGAATATGTCTTCCAGTTTGAAGAACTCAAGGAAGACATTTATAGCAATTTGGGGCTGCCTCTCCAACGGGCAAATCCTCCATTTTGTCTATAAATACAGAAGTGTGAAGACCATTTGAAAGCACCAACTACCAATCCAACTGAGCAAGTATTATGAAGTTCATAGAACTTACAAGCTTTCAAAAGACTATCTTAGTCTTCAAACACTTCTTCTAAGCTGAACTCACTGTATATCCATACACAAGCTTAGAGAGATATCCTATCCTTATAAACTGATCTTCATTGTAAAGGATATCTCATTAGTTGGAACCTTACTTCAATCCTTACCCCTTTCAAGTGAGAAAGAGAGAAGGTTGTAGTAGTAGAAGTGGTAGGAGCTGACTGTTGAGAGAAGAACAGTTCAGTTCTGAGTTGAGAAGAGGGTACTAGGACTCTAGACATCCTAGGGATCAATTCACCAAGGAGTGGTGTTATTGATCAAGTGCACCTTGGCACTATAAAACAAGTTAATTCCAAGAGTGAAGGAATTATCCTGTTAAATTAGGGAAAGTGGATGTAGGAGCTTGAGTCTCTGAACCACTATAAACTCTTGTGTTGATTTGCCTTACAAAGTACTTACATTCATTCAACACTGCACACAAAACTGATCTTTCAAAAGATACATATTCAAAGACTGTGCAAAACTGATTTGGACAAGTTCCCTGAAACTAAACTGGATTGTATTGGATTGACAAAGTGATTTCAGAAACTTAAGGAGTCTAAACTTAAAGGGCCAACCACTATTCCGCACCTATAACTCCCCTAGATAGTTACTCAACTAAGTACTCAATAGTACTTAGTAGTTTAATTATCTTAGAAGAGTTTATCATCTTCAGCAGAGTTGTCCAAGACAACCTTGCTGAGCTCTGGTTTGATCATAAGTTGAAAAGATTTGCATACAAGTGTATTCCCCCCCCCCATACACTTGTTATATACTCCTTTCAGGACCAACACTGAGTATTTGTATTAGTTATATATTATCCATCCCTTTTCAAAACTATCATCTCAACTATGTTTTGATATGAAAGATTTTCAACTAAATATAAGGAAATTGTTGTTTTGGGTTCTATTTTCTGTTTCTACATCATGAAAAGTGTATTGTCCTGAAAAATGTTGTGTTTATTGGTTGTCTTTTCATTCTATCAGAAAGTTATCTTGTTTTTTTCTGAAAGACTAAAGGAATGCTATTTTTTCCTGCTGCTTTTGAACCTTATTTCGTTGATCAAGGAAGCCTTATGGCCAGCAATATTCAGGTTAGGTTCGTGAATCAAGGATTAGATATATCTCAATCTGGTTTGTTTATGGAACCTGTTCTGATATCTTGCTACAGTTGGCCCATCTCGAAATAGTACTGCTGCCCATGGTTCCCAGAATGAAGGATCACCACATTCAAATCAAGTTATGACTATTGTGGCCTGGTCCTGCCACTGACTTAAAATTTGGCATGGAGTATTGTGGTGCCCGTTCTTCTTCTTTTCCTGTGACTCTAGTTTAAGGAAGAATGATCCGAACTGATATATTGAGATGGCACTCAGTTGCAACACTTAATACATGTAGCTCTTTCTCTCTTTTTTATTCACATAATAACGTTTCTTACATTTTTCCTTTGAAAGCAAGATGATTATTCCTTCAATACTTCTGAAAATTAATTTGTCTGGCTATGACCTTGTGGTGAAATGATGTAAAGCAGTGAACATATTCTAGCTATCTCATGTCTGAACAATTGAGGACTTTTACGCTATGTTGGGCACCACTTTTTCACATATCTAACAACTGCAATCTATTTATTTTCTTATTGTAATTGGTGTGGAGAGGGGTTCACATTGATAAAGACAGAACCAGAGCTTATGTAGTTATACCATTTTGCATAATCTAATAATAGTTGTTCCAAAATTCAGAACATTTTTTCTAATGCTTTGAAATAATAGTGTGGTAGTGTGGCTTGCTTAGGTAGCTTATTTTTCTTTCATTTCTATGTACCTTCAAGTAGTTAATGGTGGCTGTTTGTTTCTATCAGTTCTCATGCAGATTGGAGCATTTTCTATTAGTTGAACAAAGTTGGTTAATGATAGCGAGTTCTACTCAAGAACCCAAGAAGTAAAGAAACTTGAAAAACTGATATTAAATCTCCCACGAAGGGCCCCAAAGAATATCTCGGTCACAAGCCTTAGGCTGCAATACAGTAATACTCGATACATCTGTTTTTCCCACTTAAAGGCCTATATATACTATTTTAGAAAACAATACACCACTTAAAGAGAAATTACAGAAGACATAAAACTAACTATCATTTTCCTCCTCTCTTGTAAACCTTATTAATTTGAGGCTTATCGGTTAACCATTGAAATTAGGCAAGAGTAATTGTTAAAAACACATGGCATGCACCTGTTAACTTAATTTAGGATTTTACTAAAAAGATTATCACAATTTTATTTTATTTTTGTGTGTAAAGATAAACGATTTGTGGACTAAATCTAGGTTGCTAGATGCATGTAATTATACATTAGATATTCCAGTTAAAACATATTTTTGTGTCACTTTTATTGGTCAAAATGACTTATGCTTCTAGTTGTTCCAGTGTGTTAAGGAATTGTATGAATGATAAAGTACTAAAAGTAAAGAAAATAACACACACAAATTATAGTGGTTCAAAGACTCAAGCTCCTGCATCCACTTTCCTGATTGAACAAAATAATTGATCATCTATTTGAATTACTTGTTTTATATAGTGTCAGGGTGCACTGATCAAGAACACTATTTCTAAGTGTTTGATCCCTAGAAATTTTGAGTCACAGTACTCAATCTTCCTTTTGAGCTTTAGGCTGAAGTAACACTTCACAGCTTAATTGCTCTCTTCTACAACTCTCCTCACTAACAACATTTTCAACAAGATTGAGTTTGGAGTTGGTTCCAATTGGGTGAGATATGATTTACAATGAAGTACAATTGAAAGGATATGATATCTCTCTAATCTAGGATATGGATTTTGCTTAATTTCTTAGTACAAAAGATTTTTAAGCTCTATGAAACACAAGGGAAACAATGATAGTGTGTTTCTGAATGCATGCTTGAATGTAAGTTTTTGAATTCTAGATAGCTAGAGCTTGATTGCTTGAGTTTCCCGTACTTGTGAGAGCTTGATTACTTCTGTATTTATAGAGAAGTTTGAACATTTGTCCGTTAGAGAGACATAATTCAAACTTTCTATTTTGCAACTTCCATTTTATAAACATTGACTTTATTTTCATCAATGAACAATATAAAATCTTGATTGCTGTGGCGGTTTGTCAGAATGTGTTGTGTTCTTAGTCAGCTTTTGCACCGATCTCAATGATCTTGGACATTTGTCTCCAATGGAAAGTTGGGACATAACCTCTAAACATTCTCTGCTACATAAGAGAACATTCTTTATGTATTTCTTAAATGCTTTGAGATCTTCAGTCTTTATGAGCTTTATATCCAGGGTAGATGCACTCATCATGAGGCTAGCTAGTTGCTCTTTGATGCTCTTATGTCCTGGTCATTAGTCTCTTAATGTTGATCCGGTGAGTAACCTTCGAGGAATCTTATATTTGACTTTTTTGTATATCAGTTGAGTTGACCTTATATATATATCAGCATTTATTACTTAAGTAAAAGAGGAACATAACTATAATTTGGGACATTCAGAAAATGAAAACTACATAGAAGGACATGCATGGGCATTCGAATTGGGGATGAAATCTTTTTTCGTCCCGTATCTTTCCACCTTTTTCAAAATGGTCCCAAAAAAGATAAACATATGAATCTAGTCTCAAATATGAAAGAATTTTGTCTCATCTAAAAGTCGAACTTGTAGAGAGGTGGGGAATTAATTCTTGTATATGAATTCCTATTACTCCCCCTCACTCGTGGGCCGAATTATTACCTCTTACCCTTTTGGGGAGGAGGCCCATCGAGTAGACAATTTAAATGGGTGGAGTTTCTTTCAGCAGGAATCTAACCCAGGACGTGTGGGCGTGAGCCTTTAGGCTCTGATACCATGAAAGAATAGGTATGAGATCACCGTTAATGAGGTGATTGGGAAAATCCAATATATATAGTCAAGGTACAAGAGATTTACAAGGAAATAATAACAAACAAATAAAATGAAATATTTACAAGATATGGTAAATATTTATTCTCTCTATTGGCTTCGTCAGGCGCTTCGGGCGTGGTTTGTTCGGTTCAGTTCCTTCCTCGCCTCACTTGATTTTCACTGCAGCAGGGCTAATACCTCCCTGTTCTACTTCACTCGCAAGGGTGTCACTCTATATCTTCTTCTCTATGTCGATGACATCATCGTGACGAGCAATGACCCGGCCTTCCTTAAACGTTTCATTGCTCGCGTTCATGCCGAGTTTCGGGTCAAAGATTTAGGCGAGCTCAATTACTTCCTCGGCCTTGAGGTGTCTCGTTCCTCGGACACTTAGTTTTCTCGATCAGGCCAAGTACGCCCATGACATCCTCGCTCGGGTCGACCTCTTAGAATCCAAGCCAGTCTCTACTCCTCTGGTCGCTGGTTCCTCGTTTGTCAGCACGGGTGCGCCCTTCCATGACCCCACACTATATCGGTCTTTGGTCGGTGCCTTGCAGTATCTCACCATCACTCGCCCAGATCTTTCCTATGCTGTCAACCACGTCAGCCAGTTTCTTCACTCTTCCACGGTGACGAGCAATGACCCTGCCTTTCTTAAACGTTTCATTGCTCGCGTTCATGTCGAGTTTCGGGTCAAAGATTTAGGCAAGCTCAATTACTTCCTCGGCGTTGAGGTGTCTCATTCCTCGGACACTTAGTTTTCTCGATCAGGCCAAGTACGCCCATGACATCCTCGCTCGGGCCGACCTCTTGGAATCCAAGCCTGTCTCTACTCCTCTGGTCGCTGGTTCCTCGTTTGTCAGCACGGGTGCGCCCTTCCATGAACCCACACTATATCGGTCTTTGGTCGGTGCCTTGCAGTATCTCACCATCACTCGCCCAGATCTTTCCTATGATGTGAACCACGTCAGCCAGTTTCTTCACTCTTCCACGGTGGATCACTTCGCCGCTGTAAAGCGTATTCTTCGCTATGTTCAAGGTACTATCAATTTCGGTCTCACTTTCACTCGTGGTTCCGATCCCTCTCTTATCGGCTACTCAGATGCTGATTGGGCTCAGTGTGATGAGACACGCCACTCTACATATGGGTATTCCATCTTCTTGGGTGGTAATTTGGTCTCTTGGAGTGCAAAAAAGCAGCTTACCGTCTCTCGGTCCAGCTGTGAATCTGAATATCGTGTCATGGCCAACACTGCTCAAGAGATCATTTGGGTCACCCAGCTTCTTCGCGAATTGGGTGTCTTGCCCCTGGTCACCCTCTTATTCTCTGTGACAACAAGAGTGCTATCTTTCTCTCTCAGAATCATGTTGCGCATAAGCGAGCGAAACACATTGATATTGATTGTCACTTTGTTCGGGAACTTGTCTCGTCTGGTCGCCTCGCTACTTAGTTTGTTCCCTCCGAGCTCCAGGTTGCCGACATCTTCACGAAGAGTCTTCCTCGTCCCAGCTTTGAGTTACTTCGTTCCAAGCTTTGCGTGACCATTCACCCACTGCATCGCTTTAGGGGGGATAATAGAAAATAAATATTTAAATTATTATTTACCATATCTTGTAAATATTTCATTTTATTTGTTTGTTATTATTTCCTTAATTGTAAATCTCTTGTACCTTAACTATATATATATTTGATTTTTCCAATCACCTTATTAACGGTCATCTCATACCTATTCTTACAAAATATGTGCCAATATCATTCCAAAGTAGATAGAATCCTTAGAACGACTTCATTTTTTATTAGCAACTTTGCATGAATCAATCGAATCATATGCTGAGCACATGGCCAAAAACTAATCGTTCTGAAGATTCCATCAACTTTGGGACAAAATTAGTACATATAATAGATAGATTAGTAGTACTTTTTTATTTTTTGGGACCATTTTGAAAAAAATTGAAAAGTTTTGGGATGAAAAAAATTCTATCCTATTTGAAAAGTATTATTTTCACCGAAAAACTAATAAAACGATGTTGTTTTTAGCATTCTAAACTCTTAAAGTAGGTCGTTGGGAAGGGACACATGCTAAAAATTGGGAGACGAATATAATATTGTGTGAAATAACACACGAATCTAATTATTGTATGTAGAATATAATCTGAAGATTAATTATCTAAATGAATTATAAATAAAATTTTGAATTAATTATATAAAATATGAAATTTACATAAAACGAATGGGTTGATCTGCTGTGCACTCGAGTGCACCACGTGGTGCACTTGAGGGCAGAAATTGAATATGTACTACTAAAGAACAAAATATTATAGAAATTGGGCCGTGGCCCAGTGGTAATGCCATACTTACCTTCAATTCAATTGCATTTTTTTGTTATATTGACTTACACTTTTTAGGGCCAATATCACTTACTAGGGTGTATAACATACCCTCAGGTATGAAAATATTAATTCCCATATATATATATATATATATATATATATATATATATATATATATATATATATTTGTGTTATGATATGTTATTGAAACAAACTAATTAACTGTCTCTTTATTTAGTAAGCATTAATCAATATAATTAGTGGATTTTTTATGATTCCATGAAATATAAGTGTTGTAGGTTTTTTTTTTTAAATACACTAACAGGACTAAAAAGGTCTTTAAAAGACTTTCGGGTTGTGCCTATTTGTTAAAAAGGCCAGGCCAAGCCTTAAAAAAAAATCTATGACAGGACCTGGACTAGACTCGGACCTTAAAAATACAGGTCAGACTTTTTTTTATAAAGCCTACCTAGGACTGGTCCATTCCCACCCATATCCGTACGATTTGGACTAGAATTTTGTTATGTGTTTGGTTTACGGTGGGAGGGGGAGTACTTTCTTGTACTCAGATGAGATTTAGAAATAATATACAATATAAAACAATTTTGATTTTTTAAAAATATTTATTTTTTTCTCTCTCCTCTCTTGCCTTTTTAATTGTTAACGGTAATTTCATATTTTGTTTTTATATTTCTATTTTAATTATTTTTTATTTCTTTTTTCAATCATTCTTTTGTATTTTTTCACAATTCCGCATAATACGTGGCCACGTGGGTCTTACGCTAGTTAAATACAAAACTGAATCGATGTGGATTAATTTTCACATAGTTTAAGATTTTTGTGAATAAAATTATTTAAATTTTTTGAATATAAAAGTATTTTTCTATAATTTGTATAAAATATAAATTTACGTATGTTTTTTTTTTTTTTAATTTAAATGTTAGAGATTTAGTTAGATTTGGGGGAAAATAAAGGGATATTATTTTTATTATAATTAATCTGAATTAGTAATTAAAACATATCTAATATACTCCCTTACCGGATGATGTAGATTTTTTGACCCGACAATTACGTATAAAATCCAATCAAACCAATATCTTGTTCCCGGATACTTGTAAACGTTAATTTTACATATACAAACTACTCCCTCCACTTTTGAATAAGTGTCATTTTAACAATTTTCAGAACCATTTTACCCTTCATTAATGATAACTAATTTTAATATTGAATTTATGTTTAGTAATGAATGTGGTCAATATTGTAGATGATATTCATGTATACAATAATTAAGGTTTATGCATGATTTATGTTATAATACTATATTCAAAAGGGAAAAAACTTAAATCAAGGTAAAGAAAACGGAGGGAGTACAATGTACGGGGGTAAAATTGTCAAACTTGAAGAAAAAGTGTAGAATGACACTTATTTAAAAAATATTGAAAAAGACAAAGTGACATTTAATAAAAAACGGAGGGAGTATTTTATTAATCGTGTAATACTCCCTCCGTTTTTTAATAAGTGTCACTTTGACATTTTTCAACAAATTAAGATTATAAAGTGTGGTCCATATTACCCTTCATTAATTATAGCTAATTTTGATATAGAAATTTTGTTTGATAAAGAATGTGGTTAAGAATGTAGCTAGTATTCATAAACCAAATTAATTTTGGTATAAACAATGTTTATGAAATTTATTTATGAACAATATATATGGTAAATGAATAAGGGTAAAATAGTCAAAATTAAAGAAAAAAACTCAGAATGACACTTATTTTAAAATTAGTTAAAAAGTCAAAGTGACACTTATTACAAAACGGAGGAAGTATAATATAATTATTTATAAATATATATATATCTTATAAAATTATTTAATATTTTTCAGATATGTATTTTAAAATCTTATTTTTTAAATACATCAAATTTATAATTAAAAAGATTAGTACGTTTTTTCTTGATTCTCAAAATCTTGCACGGATCACTCAAAAATCATACACGGATAAGTTATACATCCTTATAATTAAATACGTACTCTACAAAGTCAAAAATTATTTTTATATTCATACGTACGTAGACATTGAGATCTCTCTAAGATGGAACCCTACGTACACATTGAGATATCTCTAAGATGGAATCCTACGGCACTCGCTTGTATTGTGAACCAGCAGAACTCTTAACCATCGTGACCGGTCGACAGCCAACCCCTTTGACTTCACCTTCAGTCAATCTCATGTTCAATTTATCATGTAAACTCACTATTTTATGTTCCATATTATTACCCACAACCTTCCTTACTGTGGATCAACATCCCATGATTAACACCATCGTATCCATGTCTCTCGGACACTTTCACGCCTACAAAAAAGCCTACGTAATCATCAAACAAAGCATCACAAACTGGCCTATTCCAAGTCCAGATCAAGACCAATTTATCCATTCAACGTTGCAGCACGTTCGGGATGCCCTTACGTCAATGGAGACGACACATAACTATGTGTGTGTTAGCATGCATATGACAGCCACACTAGATCAAGTGTTTGATGTTTCTGGTCATGATAATGATTCGTCGATGGAGATGGAGAAGGAGTCGGGAAGTTGCTCCGTGTGTTTAGAGGAGTCTTCTCAAGGTTTTTTTTGCCGTGTTCACATGTTTTTCATCAAGATTATATTAAGAAATGGTTTAGGGTTAGCCACTTTTACCCTAACTGCCGTTTTGAGATGCCAACGATGTAGATGTATCATGTATAAAGGAATATTTGAATTATTATATATAGCACTTCATCTATTCATTTATAAATACCATTTCTTTCGATTTATTTGATATTAATTAATACCTTAATATTTAATTCTAAAACAAGTAGTAGTATAATATTTCATATTTAATATTTTATGATACTACCTTCATTCTTGGTATCAAAAAAATATTTTTTGATACTATTAAATTTATAGCATTCGTTATTTTTGTTTTTGCATCATAAATTTATTTATTGATATATACTATTTAGTTTTAGGATCAAATACCTTTTTGATACTCCCTCCGTCCGCCTATAAGCTTCCCATTTTACCATTTTGGTCCGTCCGCCTATAAGCTTCTCATACCTTTTTTGGTAAGTATTTTTTCTTACACTTCACTTTATATCTTACTTTTTTTCTCTATCTCTCTCCTCTCTCAATCACATCACTTGTACTATATCTATTATTTAATCACTTTTCTTAATCTCTGTGCCAAAAAGTAACATAACACTTATAGGCGGACGGAGGGAGTACTACTTATCATTTGTATCGAAATTTTAAAATCTGATACCATTATCTTTATAACATCCATCACTTTATCGATACCACTACTATTTTTGTATTACTAATTTATTTATTGATACTACTTATTTTTTATATCAAATAATATTTTTGATGTTACTAATCATTAGTATCGGAAACTTTATTTCCGATACTTTTATTTTTATTTTAGTATTAGTATTTTTTTTATTGACACCACTTATTTTTTATATCAAATAAATTTGTTGATACTACTTATCATTGGTATCGAAAATTAAAGTTGTGATACTATTAATTTTAGTTTTAAGTATTAGTAATATTCATATGGATACCAACTATTCTTTTGTATCAAATTTTATTTTTAATACTACTTATTATTAGTATCGAAAATTAAATTTCTGATATTATTAATTTTATTTTTAGTATTAGTAATTTTCATATGGATACCAACTATTCTTTTACATCAATTTTTTTTATACTAGTTATTATTAGTATCGAAAATTAAATTTTCGATACTATTAATTTTATTTTTAGGATTAATAATTTTCTTATTAATACTTATACCACTTTGTATCAGTTAATTTTTTTGACACTACTTACCATTGTATCGGAAATTTATTAATTTTATTTTTAGTATTAGTAATTTTCTTATGGGTTGGTCTAGTATGCACTCGAGTGCATGTTGTTGTGCACCCTAATCCATGTTGCACTTTTCAGTTTTACTGCCTTACATTTTTTGGTAAATGGTGTTGCACTTTTCAATTATTAAACTGTATAATAATATTTTTAGTATAATAATTGAAAAGTGCAATACCATTTACCAAAAAGTGCAAGTCAGTAAAACTGAAAAGTGCAACATGGACTAGGGTGCACAACATATACTCGAGTGCATACTATACTTTATGTTTTCTTATTGATACCAACTAATCTTTTGCATCAATAATTTTTTTATACTATTTATTATTAATATCAAAAATTTAATTTCTGATACTATTAATTTTATATTTAGCATTATTAATTTTCTTATTGATACCAACTAATCTTTTGCATCAATAATTTTTTTGGATACTACTTATTATCAATATCAAAATTTTAATTTCTGATACTATTAATTTTATATTTAGCATTATTAATTTTTTTATTGATACCATTTTTCTTTTGCATCAATATTTTTTTTTCTGATACTATTGATAACATTCAATTTCCAATACCTTTAATTTTATAACATTAACCATTTTTTCCGACAATTTAAATATTATTATTATTATTAATACCATTTTTATTAAAAAATTTAAATAGTAAAGATGGTTGGTATGTGTATTAAACTTTCGATACCAATATGTCAAAAAAAAAAAACTTCCGATACCAATTGCACTGGACCTTAAAAAAAGGTTTTATGGTGTCTTTCACTAATACAAAGTCAATAATAGAAACCAGGTGCAGAAATACAATATCACCAACTTCAGGGGACAAAATTGTTTTCGGTTAAAATTTCAAAACTCCCCCTGTACTCTTGAAAATATCATACAAGCCCAAAGGGGAAATCGAAAGAAACCCAAACGAGAAATCTCATTAAAATTAACATTAGATAAAAACCCACATCTCAGATCTCCAACTGAGACATATCAGATTCTGAGCTTCAAAATGACGGCAATGGCGTCGCCGGAGGCTCCGACCAACGCCGACGAATCAACGGAGATGGCGAATCTTCTTCCTCTTGCCTCCGCCGCACAGCAGCCATACGTGTCTGAACTCCTCTCGTTTACTCTCGATCGCCTCCACAAGGTATTCTTACAGTCCTGTATTGCTTGATTGTTTACACGAGTTTGAATTTGAGGCAACTATCGTGTTATTTTCATCTCTAATGAACCGGAGTTGCTGAGAGTAGATGCAGAGAGAATACGACGGCAGATGCAGGAGGTGGCGGTGGGGAATTACTGTGCATTCATTGCGGCGGCGGATGCCTTGAGATCCGACATGAGATTTCTTCAATTGACAAGCATCTCGAGTCTCTGGTAATTTTGCTCTGATTATTACCCCTCTTTATTCTTTAGTACTTTGATTTGATCTGCTGTATTATCGAGCTTGCATTGCCGTTATATCGACATTGTATTGCTAGTTTTCAGCTGCTGTAGTGTGACTAATTAAAGGTTCAAGGTAATTCTAGAATTTGAGGTTCAATTGTATCTGTGACTAATTAAATTAAAATCGGAGTTCCCCGTGAGTTCGAGATTGAGAATTATTTCAGCTCTGTCATTCAACGAGGCTTTGAATGTCCAAAACTAATAGACTGTTCATATTTTGTTTGGGACTATTTCATGGTGGGGATCCTTTTTGCCTTTTTTTTTAATCCTGTAGAGAGAGTTGCATACTTGCATATGCATGTGAAAATCTGGATTCAGTAAGTTAAGAGAGATTATGTCTTGGTGTAAGCCTGGAATGCGAATGCTAGGACAATTGAACCTAAATTACCTTTATAAGCACCTATGGAAGCTACACGTTGATCTCAATTTCCGAGTGATCTTTTAACATTAGATAAAAACCCACATCTCAGATCTCCAACTGAGACATATCAGATTCTGAGCTTCAAAATGACGGCAATGGCGTCGCCGGAGGCTCCGACCAACGCCGACGAATCAACGGAGATGGCGAATCTTCTTCCTCTTGCCTCCGCCGCACAGCAGCCATACGTGTCTGAACTCCTCTCGTTTACTCTCGATCGCCTCCACAAGGTATTCTTACAGTCCTGTATTGCTTGATTGTTTACACGAGTTTGAATTTGAGGCAACTATCGTGTTATTTTCATCTCTAATGAACCGGAGTTGCTGAGAGTAGATGCGGAGAGAATACGACGGCAGATGCAGGAGGTGGCGGTGGGGAATTACTGTGCATTCATTGCGGCGGCGGATGCCTTGAGATCCGACATGAGATTTCTTCAATTGACAAGCATCTCGAGTCTCTGGTAATGACAAAGTCAGTTTTATATGGCTAGAAGTACTTCCGAGTGATCTCAATTTCTTTTGTTTTCCTGTTAGATACAATAGAACCAATGCAGCAAGAGTTGGATGGATATGACTTTTTATTTTGGTAAATGGGTACTGTGTGGCAAATCACTTATTTGACTTAAGTCACTTAACTTCATAAATTAATTGGGTACGGTGCTGATCTTTTGATGATGTTTTTCGTTTGTTAAAGTATACATGGTTTTCGCCGCCCCTCCACTGATCGCGTATGCCGCTCCTCCACTAATCGTGTTCCATCTGTGAGAGAAGAACAAGAGAGGGAGAGAGATATCGCCCGCCTCCATTGATATTGTTCCATCTGTGAGAGGGAGAACGAGAGAGAGAATTCAAGGCATGAATTGAGGCTATTATTAGAAGGTGATTTATTATTATTTTGGATTCACAATTTTTTATGCTGTTAGAATTAATTTAATACTAGCTAAAAATGAATAAATCAAGGCATGAATTGAGGTTATTTCGTTTTCTAAAGCTTGAAGTTTGGCAGAAGCATGTCGGAACAGTCTCAAATTTGATGACTATTTGATTAATGCAAGTAATTATATATTTGATTTCAAGTAGTTATGTCTAATTTCGTTGACGTATGCTGTTAACTCTCACTGCCTTACCAGGAGTCTTTCCTAATATTGCAAATATCGATCCTTAGGAGTCTGTGTGTTTTCCTAGTATGATTCAAAGTTAAGTTTATTTAAGAGTGTGGAGATAGGTTTGTAGTTATTGCAATTTTTAGTTTTGACTCTCCAGTAGTCATTGATCTAGTGAGTTCATATAGATTTGATTGTACATTTAGATGTCTTGTTCATCATACTTGTAATTTGGGTTACATTGTCTAATACTCCCTCCGTTTTTTATTAAGTGTCACTTTGTCTTTTTCAATATTTTTTTAAAAAGTGTCATTCTACACTTTTTTCTTCAAGTTTGACAATTTTACCCTTGTACATTGTACTCCCTCCATTTTCTTTACCTTGATTTAAGTTTTTTTCCCTTTTGAATATAGTACTATAACATAAATCATGCATAAACCATAATTATTGTATACATGAATATCATTTACAATATTGACTACATTCATTGCTAAACATAAATTTAATATTAAAATTAGTTATCATTAATGAAGGGTAAAATGGTCCATGATTATATATCTTAATATGTTGAAAATTGTTAAAATGACACTTATTTAAAAGTGGAGGGAGTACTCTAATTTATACACCTTGGTTTGATGCATAGATTCTTCATTAATTTTTGGTAATTTTTTCATGTTTATTTGTGTATGCATGCTTTAAGATGAGTTGTAGTCGTAATTTAGTACAAACATATGAGACTAACATAAATTTTTTCATCATTTTTCTATGTTTAGATACTTTATTTGTTTGTGATGAATCCCTCTGCAGATTTCTACTCAAGCATCAATGAGTTTGATTACAATGTTGAAGAGTTAGCCTTAATAATCAATATTATTTAAGATAAATGAGCAAGAATTGTTGATAATAATAAGACATGCATGATCTTAATCTACTCATCTTTCAGGTGAAGGCTTTTAAACCTCAATTAGTTTCTGTTCGAGATGAGTCATTAGTTAACGAACTGAAATAGGCTCTGTCTGAGCGTTGAATCGATCTGGTGGCATTTGAGCATTTGTTTAGGTGGATTTAAGCTCGCGAAACTGAGTTCTGTCTGTTTCTGCATTTGTAATGTTTTTTTGAATTTGCATAACTATTGGTAAGATTTTGTTGCTGAGTTTTGAGTCGGAGAGCATGAATTACTTGATCGGAGCCCTGTTAGAGGAAATTTCAAATTTGTATGGTGGATTTCTGTAATTTCTTGTGAAATATGCAATGTGCAATATGGTTAGCTAGCAACAATTGGACAGTGTTGCTAAGGGTGAAATTGTTGGCTTTTGACGGGGAACTTTGGTGTTTGGTGACATCCCCTGCAAATTTACGTCTTTCCATCTCCGATTATTGTGCATCTTTTTAAACTAGTTTTTTTTTTGTAGAGAGAGACCTGTGTTTTCTGTTTCACTATTTTAAGAAACAAACTGTCATAAATTACCTCACATCCTCTCAAAACATTTTTTTTCTGCAGATTTCATATTGTTTCCAGTCACTCATATTGCTGCATTTGTTTTGTATCAAACATTCTTTCATCCCAACCGAGCGAGGTAATCTTTTTGAACTTTTATGTTGTAATTATTGAGTTCGGCAATTTTTTTTTAATCTTTTTGAACTTTTATGTTGTATCAAACATTCTTGTTTTGTCAAATGTGTTTGCCCATATTTGTGAGTACAACTATATACTTGAACTTGATTTGCATGTAGGATACAATGATCAAAGGTATGAATGGTGTCCAATGTAAGAGCATTGATGTGCTAAATCCTTCTAAGAGGTTTAAAAAAGGAGAGCAAATGCTACCGACTAAAAGTATTACAACTGACACGACTATCGAATCTACTACTACTGCAACAACAAGTACTGCAACTAGTAGTAGAAGTGCTGCACCTATTGGTAGAGTAGCTAATAACCCATTTTTTTTAACTAATTAACACATTTTTTTCAACAATTGTAGAAGTATTTATTACTGTTCATGGTGCAAAGAATGAGGCTGTTAAAAAGTACGTTGCTAGAGGACCGAACAAGTGTGCTAACTTGCAAGATGACACTATGGCAATAGTGAAGGTAAATGTTCATGGACAACCAAAATGTAGAAATGGGAGAAAGTTGTCATCTTACCTTGGATGAGCAAACAAAAGAAACTCTTTGGAAGATCATTTTGGTATTCATAAGAGTGTTTAATTTACTTTTGAAACTTTATTTCATATGTGCATTGAATTTACTTTCCAGATCAGTTTGTTTTGTGTGTGTGTATATTCAGTATATAGTGGTTTAGTAACCAAATAAAAATTATATCTAGATCAGTTTGTTTTGTGTGTGTGTATGTTCATTTTGTGTGTGGTTTAGCATCTTCAATATACTACTCCGTATATGCACTACAAAATATTGCCCAAAAGGCATCGGCAATTGGCAACGGCAGGCGGGCCGATGCGAAATGGCATCGGCATTTAATGGCCGATGCAAAATGGCATCGGCAGTGGGCCCCGATGCGAAATGGCATCGGCATTTAATGGCCGATGCAAAATGGCATCGGCAGTGGGCCCCGATGCCATTTGGTAACGGCCCCCCCGATGCAAAATGGCATCGGCAATAGGCCCGATGCCTTCCCCGTCGCCCTAAACCCTAAACCCTAAACCTCTAAAACCCTAAACCCTAAACCTCTTAACCCTAAACCCTGAAACCCTAAAATTAAAAATTATGATTTTTTTTAGGGTTTAAAGTTTAGAGTTTATGATTTAGTTTAATTAATGTAGTCATTATTTTTCAATTAATTATTTTTATAACTTTAATTTTAATTTTTTTGTTATTAAAAAAATTATATATATAAATGTATGGTTTTTTTTTTAATTTAATAATTATATACTGATAATAAACACGTTAATAAATAATTTTAAAAAATCTTAAAATAATTAACCTTGATTAATTAAAAAATCAAAATAATTAATCTTGATTAATTAAAAAATCAAAATAATTAGCATTGATAATCTTGATTATGGTATCTTTGTCCTACGTTTCCTAATTTTATAGGAATATCCTTTAATTTTTTAAATTTCCATAAAATAGTGTTAATTATGTAAGTAAATATAATGATGTAGATAATGACACATCATCATTTGACTCCATAGGACCATCTCCAACCGTAGGCTATAAATGAAGTTTTACTTCATTTATAGAGTTTTGCTCCCTCCAACCGTACTCTATTTTGAAGTTTTGAAATAGAGTTTTGAATAGTAAACTCTATATATGAAGTTCACTATTCAAAACTCTATATTTTATATCTATTATTTTATTAATATTTACTATTCTGTATTACAATTCTATATTAATAATTTGTTAAATATAATTACAATTCTATTGTTATACTAATTTATAATATAATTTTAATTGTGTAACTTTTTTTTTTGTGTATTATTATTACCAACAAAAAAAAATAACTTAAAATACAATAAAACATACATTATACTCACATGTTTCGTTTTACGTCACTATGTGTTTTGTAATTTTATATTTAAATAAAAGTAATATTTAAAAACTACAAGTTTATTTACATTTTATGATTTTGATAAAATCAACAATATTTAATTTATAATTTAATTTACTAATTGAATATTTAATTGTATAAATTAATTTAAATATGAAGATAAATATATTATTTAATGATTGTAATATATTGAAAATGATTAAAATAATAAATAGAGTAAGATATAGAGTTTCATGGTTGGAGAAGGTTTTTAAAATAGAGTATGAAAAAGTGTATTTTAGAGTTTAGAGATCTTCATTTGAGAGTGAAACGAACATTATATATAATATACTACAACAATTAGGAAATTAATCAAGCTTATTCTCTGCAATTAAAAAAAAAAAAGTATTCACTAGTACTCCGTATTAGATAAGTGTATTTTAATTGAAAATGAACTAGAGAATAATTTTATAATAGATGAAAATATTTTTAATTAAATGGATAAGTGAATTCATATTTTTAAATGGATAAGTGAAAATAATTATATATATTTAATGTTGTGAATTGAAAATTAGAATGAATTTAAATGATGTGATTATAATAAATTTAAATGTATAAGTGAAAATAATTATATTCAATGTTGTATATAATTATAATGTTGTGAAATTAAAAATTAGAATGAATTTAAATGTTGTAAATTGAGGATTAGAATAAATTTAAATAGTGTGAATTGATACCGTAATTAAATTATTTAATTTGAAAAACATAATTTAGTTAATTTGAAAAATATAATTTAGAAATAATTATGATATGCTTTGATAAATAATTTAATAAGCAACCATTAAAGTTAGAATGGATTGAATTAATTAAAGAATTAAAAACTCAAATTAAATTGAATATATATTAATTGCATTCACAACATGTCGACTAAAAGCTCCTAGCTTAAACGGCACACAGGGGGCGCTCAAAAGCCTTCGAGACCGCGAGGTCCCGAGTTCGAACCCCAGAAATCGCGAAAATGGCCAGAAATCGCGAAAATGGGGTGGCCCAGCGGTTGGGGTGGGTGTTGGTGGCCTATCGACCTGGGTTCGAAACTCAGATTCGGCTTTTTTAAATGTTAATAAAATGGCATCGGCAGTGGGCCCCGATGCAAAATGGCATCGGCTGTCCCCGATGCGAAAAGGCATCGGCAGTGGGCCCGATGCGAAAAGGCATCGGCTGTCCCCCCGATGCCAAAAGGCAACGGTTTTCCCCAAATCCGATGCCATTTAAATAGCATCGAGCATATTGGCATCGGCACACTGCCGATGCCTTTGCCGTTGCCTTCATCATTGGGGACGGCAAATCCGATGCCTTCCCCGATGCCATTTTCAAATTATTTTGTAGTGATGTTTTGTTTGAGAATTATATATACTGTTGTTGCTTTTATTCTTTATTAATTTCTTTGAAGTTCCTTTGTTCAAAGATTAAATTGTTTCGATGGTTGTTCTTCATTCTTTGTAGAATGAAATTCCTTTCTTGTTATACTTTCAAGCAAGATATATAATACATATATATGATATTCTTTGTATTGCAATTTAACTGTTTATCATTGGCTATGAGTTGATACTTGTGAAGATTTTTCATTACTTTACTTTAAGCTGATATAATTAGACTGTTTGAATTTCATTTATATGAATTTGTGCTTTAATGTTTGATAATTTGTGGAAAATATGTGATAGATCTGAAAGTGGCTCAATTGCAGGAGATTATGTCAACTGCAAAGCTTTCCACAATTTGCATGTTCGGAAATGCTCCACAAACCAACCTAATATACTAGTTCTTGAAAAGCACTTCACGTTAGATATTTTGTAATGGAGTTTATATACTAGTATTTGTATATGAAACTAATATACTTGTGGTTCATTGTTGATAAATGTTATTTTGATATTTGAATTAGTAATACGGAGGGCAAATAAAGCTAGATTTGAATCATATTGAATATTAGCATTTTATGCGTGTAATAAAGCTAGTGTGATTTTTGCTTTTTGGAAATTAATATTAAAACTTTTTTATAATATCATTAATTTTAGAATCAGTCGGTACTGTTTTAAATACAATAAATATAATATTGTATCAAAAAATAAATATAATTATCCGATGTTAAATGCCTGTTTTGATACTAAAGAATTCAATCTTTTAGTATCAGAAAATATTAATATTTATTGATACTATATATTTAGTATCGTTAAAATTAATTGATTTTAAAAATACAATGTAGTATCAAAAAAAATTGATACCACTATTCGATATTATTCGATACTAAATATTTTTTCTGACACTAAAGGTTATATTCTTTAGTATCAAAAAATATTTATTGATACTATATATTTAGTGTCGTAAAAAATAATTGATACTAAAAATACAATGTGGTATCAAAAAAAAGTTGATACCATTATTTGATACTAAATATTTTTCTGATACCAAAGGTTAAATTCTTTTAGTATCAGAAAATATTTATAAATACTATATATTTAGTATCGTTAAAAAAAATTGATACTAAAAATACAATGTAGTATAAAAAAATTGATACCATTATCCAATACTAAATATTATTTTGATACCAAAGGGTTCAATCATTTTGTATCAAAAAATATTTATTGATACTATATGTTTAGTATCGATAAAAGTTTACGATACTATAAATGTATTGTTGTATCAAAACAAATTGATATAATAATCCGATACTAAATACAATTTTGATACTAAAGAGTTCAATCCTTTAGTATCAGAAAATATTTATTGATACTATACATTTCTAATACTAAAGGGTAAGGGTAACCATTTAGTATCAGACTTTTTTTTTCTGATACTCAATCTTTAGGATCGAGAGTATAGGTATCGGAAGTTGCATCGAAAATAAATTTGATACCAATACCCTTTGGTATCAAATATTTCATTTTTAGTATCAAAAAAAATTTGATGCTAAAAACCTCTTTTTTTGTAATGTATATATATATATATATATATATCTATCTTAATATCATATATTTGCAAACATTTTCAGAGACACTGTCGCAAAATGATTGGTTTATCACAATCTATTTTTTCTCAAATTCCTCTATTTCAAAATCTCTCTTTTCTCATTAATTTCACTTTTCATTAATTTTTTTTATTAATCTTAATCAATAATCTTAAAATCCATATTAATTTTGAATATTAAAATTCAAAATGAAACAGAATTTCGGCATAATCTTCTACGGAGTATTCTATATAAATCATCTTAAATATCTCTTCTACTTTCATTTCAACCATTCTCACATTTTTTTGTTTTTTCGTTTTGCAGAATTTTTTTAGATATATATTTTTTTTTCGTTAATTTCATCTCCTATATAAATCTCTTCTACTTTCATTTCAACCATTCTCACATTTTTTGTTTTTTTTTATCAATATATTGTTTTTTGTTTTGTAGATTTTTTTTCTCTAATCAATATCTAAAGTTTTCCGTTTTGCAGAATTTTTTTCTCTAATCAATATCAATGTTTTTGTTTTGCATTATTTTTTTCTCTAATCAATATCATTGTTTCGTTTGCAGATTTTTCTCTAATCAATATATTGTTTTTGTTTTGTAGATTTTTTTTCCCTAATCAATATCAAACACAAAATATAAAAAAATTTAATATTAGTTGAACAGTTACAGAAAAAGAAAACTAAACGAGTTTGCATATGATTTAAAAAATCACAAAATCTTCAAGCATGAAAGAAGTAAATAATACTCCTATAACATCAAATAAATGAACACAAACCTCTCAACAACATTAACTTCTCTAGATAGTATATATAGTGATTAAGGTGATGTTTACTTTGGGTTTTGAGTGATTTTGAAAATCGATTTTTGAAATTCCGAATTTTTGAAACCCTAATAAATAGTAATATGGTGTTTCTTTTAAGTTTTGGAATAGTAGAAGATTTTAACTTTATATTAAATCAATGTGTAAGATTGAATGAAATTGTATTATTATATTATTGTTTCATCGATGGTTTCCTCATCATTTTCTATTTACTATCAATTTACATATAGTCAAATTGTAATGCACAAATATTTTCTTTTATATTTATCCCTTTATTATAAATTTAATAGAATTGGTCAAACATTGTTATAACATAAATTATATGGAAAAAAAATTGAATCTAATTATATGAAAATAAATATAAAATCTAAATTGTTGAATATTAAATAAAAAATTAAAATGTAATGACCGTAATTAAGTTAATTGATTTTTTTTTGTACAATTATAGAAGAATAATTTTATATTCAAATTGTTTAATAATTTTATTCATTAAAATCTTACGCTATATCAAAAGTTTTTGCAACCAGTTTATTTAAATATAATTACATCAATACAAAACAGAATATATAAAAGAATTTAAAATAAAATTTAATATTTTAAAATTTTTTATTGAAATATAATCTTAATATCATATATTTGCAAACATTTGAATAGCCACATATCACAAAAATGATTGGTTTATCACCATCTATTTCTTCTCGAACCACTTCATTTCAAAATCTATTTTTTCCCTATTTCTTCTCGAACCACTCCATTTCAAAATCTCTTTTTTCTCATTAATTTCACTTTAATATAGTTATAATTTTTTCAGTATTCTCTTTTTTATAGGATTTTTATTTTTAATTTTCTTATTTATTGTTCTAGAATGTATTTAATTGTCTAGATTTTCATTATAATCTATTATGTATTTTTATATTTTTTAGTTTGTAGTTTAATACAATTTTTAAGATCTTTTAAATATATTTTAAGGGGTAGGGCTGCTGTGTACTCAAGTACACAGTGTACTTGAGTCCACTTGCAGCCCTAATTATGTGGATAAATAACATATTGCATGCTCATATACCACCAACTAGCCGTTATAGCCTAGTGGTCACCCATTGCGTTTTTCACCATTAGATCATGTGTTCGAGTCCCAACTAAATCAAGTTTTGAATTTTATAAAAGTGCAAGCAAGCCTAATAAAAAGTGCAAGTTTAAATAATAAAATGTGTGAAATTAATAACATTTTTAAAAAAAAAATTATAAGGTGTTTAAATAATAAAATGTGTGAAATTAATAACAATTTTTTAAAAAAAAATTATAAAAGTGCAAACAGTTTATCTAGATTATAAAAGTGCAAGGCTAATAACCAAAAGGTGTATCATTGATAGTCATAAAAGTGCAATTTAAATAATAAAATGTGTGAAATTAATAACAATTTTTTAAAAAAAAAATTAGAAACAGTTTATCTAGCTTATAAAAGTGCAAGACTAATAACCAAAAGGATAAAAGTGCAAGTTTAAATAATAAAATGTGTGAAAAGGTGTATCATTGATAGTCATAAAAGTGCAAGTTTAAATAATAAAATGTGTGAAATTAATAACAATTTTTTTAAAAAAAATTAGAAACAGTTTATCTAGCTTATAAAAGTGCAAGACTAATAACCAAAAGGATAAAAGTGCAAGTTTAAATAATAAAATGTGTGAAATTAATAACAATTTTTTTAAAAAAAAATTAGAAACAGTTTATCTAGCTTATAAAAGTGCAAGACTAATAACCAAAAGGTGTATCGTTGATAGTCATAAAAGTGCAAGATTAAATAATAAAATGTGTGAAATTAATAACAATTTAAAAAAAAAAATTAGAAACAGTTTATCTAGATTATAAAAGTGCAAGACTAATAACCAAAAGGTGTATCTTGATAGTCATAAAAATGCAAGATTAAATAATAAAATTTGTGAAATTAATAACAATTTTAAAAAAAAATTAGGAACAGTTTATCTAGATTATAAAAGTGCAAGACTAATAACAAAAAGGTGTATCATTGATAGTCATAAAAGTGCAAGTTTAAATAATAAAATGTGTCAAATTAATAACAATGTTTTTCAAAATATTAGGAACAGTTTATGTATATTATAAAAGTGCAATTATTAATAACCAAAAGATCATACACTTTTCATTAATAGATCATACACTTTGCATTTATAATAACATACACTTTTCTTTAATATATAACTTACACTTTTCAGTTATAATATCATACACTTTTCAATTATAATAACATACACTTTTCATTAAAAACAATGTTGCACTTTTTAATATAGTAACATACACTTTTAATTAAAAAAACAAAGATACACTTTTTAGTTATAATAACATACACTTTTTCAAAAAAAAAAATCGAAAAAAAAAATAAAAAACAAAATTGAAAAAAAAAATCGAAAAAAGTCAAAGTTTGACCGTTGACTGGTCAACGGTCAACGGTCAACATTTGACTGGTCAAAGTCTACTGGACTGCGGGTCGGGTCGCAAAAATTGGGCCTGGGAAAAGCATTGGGTAGGGTAGGGCTACAAATGGGCCTAGAGTACACCGTGTACTCAGAAACATACAAGAATTTGGCTATTTTAAGATCTTATGTGTTTATAATGTTAATATAATTTTTATTTCCTTCTTTTTTAGGATTTTTTTTTTCTTTTTCCTTTTTCTTTTTTCACACTTTTTTTTATAGGATTGTTATTTTTAATTCTAGAATGTATTTATCTAGATTTTCATTATAATTTATGTATTTTTATATTTTTTCGTTTGTAGTTTAGAACAATTTTTAAGATCTT
The DNA here is from genome assembly GCA_963675135.1 of Galeopsis tetrahit. Classification (NCBI taxonomy): domain Eukaryota; kingdom Viridiplantae; phylum Streptophyta; class Magnoliopsida; order Lamiales; family Lamiaceae; genus Galeopsis; species Galeopsis tetrahit. The sequence continues at coordinate 40,793,328 of OY776126.1, read as the reverse complement.
CTAAATATATTTTAAGATATATGTTTATAATAATATTTTTTTCCTTATCTTTCTTTTCTTTTTCCTTTTTATTCGACTTTTTTTTTCTTTTTCCTTTTCTTTCGCTATTTTTTAGCGCTATTTTTTAGTACTCCCTCCGTCCTATTATAAGTTTCTCACTTTTCTTTTTTTAATGTCCCACGATAAGTTTTCCATTCCATTTTGGTAAATTATTTTATTCTCTCAATCACATCACTTATACTTTATCTATTATTTTATTATACTTCATCTCATACTAATTTATTATTTTCTCTCTCACCATCACATCATTTGTACTACCTCTGTTATTTTATCATATTTCTTAATCTAAACAACCAAAAGAAGTGGGAAACTTACTCCGGGAAGGGAGTATTATTTTCAAGTATCTTTTATTTTATTCAATTCATTTTTTTTTTCCTTTTTCTTTTCCTTTTTCTTTCTCTCTCTCATTTTTAGTACTCCGTATTTTTTTTCAATTATCTTTCATTTTATTAAATTCAATAGGTTTGTAGTTTAATACGAAAATTTATATTAGAAATTGAAAAGATTATTTATGTATTTATAATGTTTTGCATTAATATAATTTTTTTTCCTTTTTTTTTCTGGCCCTTTTTTTTTCTTTTCCTTTTTCTCTCTCCTGGTTTTTTGTATTTTTTAAATTTTTTTTTTTCAATTATCTTTCATTTTATTCAATTTAACAGATTTGTAGATTAGTATGAAGATTTATATTAGAAATTGAAGATATTATTTTTTATAATATTTTTATTCTTTCTTTTTTTCGCTATTTCTTTTAGATCGGTATATTAAATTAAATATATTTGCTAAAGAATTTTTCGAAGGATTTAAAAAAAAATTCTATTAACAAATTCAATTTTGAATATTCAAATTTAAGAAATCATATTAACAAATTCAATTTTGAATATTCAAATTTAATTTTCCTCCCCCCTTCACTTTAATTATCGTACAACAAATTATTATTCCATCTTATTGGAATCACCTTATTCTTTCAAGTCTTTTGAAAAAATAAAAATGTTTGGTTCTAATGAAACAAAATATTTGATAGGTGAAATGTTTAACTTTTGTATTTATATATTATGTCAATTCAATTTATATAGTACTTTGTATATACTACATTGTATATAATATTGAGAATATTTACTCATTAGGTCATTTTCGTACACCTCCTTATAATTAGAAAAAAGATGTTACTGAAGTTGGCTTAGATATTGAGGTCAATAAAAATTAGAAAAAAGATGTTACTGAAGTTGGCTTAGATATTGAGGTCAATAAAAAAACCGTCGAGGTCAAAAAAAAAAAAAAAAATAGGGCGCCCCACCATTAGGTACGTGTTTGACCATTCTATAGCAATAAGATCACCCCTAAAAAAGTTCTAGCAAACAGGAACCAAAAAGAGCTGAAACTGACCAATTTACCCCTAAGAATGCAATTAAGAGTTAATAGGCCAACTTTAAACCTGTTGTAGGTCTATGGCCTGAATCAACTTTTCTTCTGACATCTTACTCTACTGTTGAAATGATAGGACATACTCCCATTTACTCTACGTTTTTTAAATTTGATTCATTTTCTCTTTAAAATCAATCTCTATTTCTCTCTCCCATTTCAAATCCAAAACCAAGGGTGACTGCGTACAGATCGACAAGTCGGATACAGATCGTGTACCACGGTGTGCCGCCGTTTGTGGGGCGGAACCCTAGTCGATCATTTGGAGGTTTAATGGTAAGTTAAGAAAGAGAAGAAAAGCTTTTATGACGAATTTTTTGTAGTTCTTGTTTATTTTGAGTTCTTTGAGAAATGGAGGCACCAACAGAGAAAACAGACACATGATCTAGGCGTCGATACAGAGAAATTAAGAAATATTTTTGGGACTTTGCAGGAAGAAGCAGCGATGGTGATAAAACAAAACTAGTTATTTTAATAACTATCCCAACCTGTGTCAGTCCAATACTCATTGCTTCTGTTGTTATCATCTGGAGGAAAAGAATGAACAACACAAGGAAACAGGGTATCTTCCAGAGTACGTACCATTTATCTTAATCTTGTCAATATCTATATGTATCTATCTTTTTTCAGAAATTGACTTTAAGCATTTGTTTTATTTAATTAGCTGCCGATGAGATTAGCTCTGTTGAATCCTTGCAATATGATTTGGAGATAATTAGAGCTGCAACCAGTGATTTTGGTGATGCTAACAAGTTGGGACAAGGTGGATTTTGGGCTGTTTATTGGGTATGCAAACAAATGAATATATAAGATCTAGGCACCAACGGAGAAATGGTTAATATTTTTTTTTTTCTTTTTTTATGAACAGAGCTTGTCATTTCTGTAAATTTGGAATCTTTAATTGTCGTTGTGTTTTAACTGAAGAATTTTTTGTAAGTTGATTAAGTTCAATTTCAACATTTTTGGGTTTATTGTTACCATTATCTTGTGAATTTGCAGAATTTGGTAATTTTTGTTTGCATGAAATGTGTGCAATTCTAATGTTGGATATGAACGGCCAAAATCATTTATCTTAACAAGAGATGAAAAAAATTAATATATATTGGAAGAAAGATAGCTGGAACTTGAGAAATTTACGTTTTTATTTTCCTTGATATATAATTCTGTTCATTTAATTATGAATTGCTCTTTATGTGGAGGTGGAGGTGGAGGTGGAGGTTTGTCTTTATCAGAAAGATATATCTGGAATGAGGTCATTTCACTAATGTGATTAAACAATCCTATATATTTGATTATGCCACTGGTCCAGCAATACACAATCATGTGATGGTAGTCTTTGTCTTGTTGCTAGTGAATGCGTGTATAGGTTCCTTTCCCTCTCTACGTACTTGTTAACAACTTAGCACCACAAAGTTTTCTATTTTAAAGAAACACTTGGGGACTGCCAATTACTATCTTCTGTGTTCATGCACTTATTGTTTCATTTCTGTGTATTCTTATGGTATTTATACAGGTACAAATCCGGGCTAGCAATCTTATATAATAAAAGGAGGAAAGACTCTCCAGTCTTTCGCCACGTGTCTCCTCTCCTTTCGCCATGTGTCAATTGAGCCAAAATTTTTTTTTGCCATATATCAATATGTGGTAAAAATAAAATCCCACGTGTCATGCCTATTACAATTCCATGAGGAGGGAGTCAGAGAGACGGTAACTCTTCATTTCACCGTATTACAAAACTTTTCAAATGGCCGATTAAATTCACTTTTCCACCACCACTGCGACTGCTTTGGATTCTTCGTTCGACGGCAGCGAATAGAAGACGATTAAAGATAAAAGAACCTCAAAGATTTTAATTCGGAAGAAAGCCAAGTTTACAGATATGAAAGCCTTGTATGGGAATTTGTGTTTTTTTCTGGTGTAATTTCCGCAGATTGGAATAGCTGCTTCTTACTCATTTTTTTTTAGACTTTGAAGTGTGTTGTGAGTATGATTAAAGGGAGCCCAAAGCAGAGAGAGTGTGCGTGAGAGAGCGGCGAAATGGTTAAGTTCCTCAAGCCTAACAAAGCAGTAGTAGTCGTTCAAGGACGATATGCCGGTCGCAAAGCCGTGATCGTCCGATCATTCGATGAAGGCACTCGCGACCGTGCTTACGGCCATTGCTTGGTGGCGGGGCTCATGAAGTACCCGCGCAAGGACTCTGCAGGCCAAGAAGTAAGTGCTTCATCAAATTGGTTAACTACAACCATATAATGCCCACGCCTGGATGTAGATCTGAAGGATGTGGTGACGCCGGATAAGAAGGTGACGGCGGCGAAGGAGACCAAGGCTAGGTTCGAAGAGCGCTTCAACCATATAAAGTTTGGTAGTTGTTTTAAAGAGTTATTATATCTACATTTTAAGTAATTTTAATTGGGATGAGATTATTGGCATGTAATGGATAATCGTTGAACATCATTTTTGTTTAATTTCAGATCACTGAACAAGTTTGATTTACCTGTTTGGTTGGTTTTCTCTTTGTATTTTGAATTTTTGCACTATTGTTTCCTCCAGCATGGCATATGATTTGCTCAGATCACCCCTACCCAGGCTTGGTTGGGCATCATGGATTTGGGGCACCTTCATGCCCATGTGTCGCTCCACTACGATTTGGAGAGCGGTTTGGGGCAAGCTGCCCACAGCGGATTGGCTCTTGTCTTTTGGGATTCAGGGTCCGTCAATTTGTGTGCTGTGTCGCGGGGATTCTGAATCGCTAGACCATCTACTTGCCCATTGTCCGTTCACATTGGAGATTCTGCGCAACTTGACTCATATGTTTGGGGTCACGATTCACACAGGGGTTAGCTTCCTAGACATCTTCCTTCAGGCCACTAGAGTTCGGTTGGGTCCGCAGTCTCTGGAGTTGTGGAGGGCGGGCTTCATCACTGCTATTTGGGCCGTTTGGACTCTGCGGAACAGGGTGATATTCGATGGGGTTTCGCCCTCTACTAGGAGATGTATGGCTCAAATCATCTCAGGCATCAGGGAGGCCAACAACATAGCCAGGGGATATTCAGACGGCACGGTTCGGGATCTACTAATTGCTAGGGCTCTTGGTGTTTCGAGCAGACATAGGCCAACGAGACACGGTTCATCTGTGATTTGGCTCCCGCCAGATCCGGGTTGGTACAAGGTTAACACAGACGGTAGTGCCTCTTCTTCCCCGGGTAGTCTGCATGCTGGGGCGGTCTTCAGGACTTTCAGGGGTTTTTTCGTGGCTGCGGTCGCCACTAAGGTGGGTTGGGGCCTCCCTCTTGAGGCTGAGTTGGCAGCGGTACTTTTGGCCATCAAGTATGCACATGATCAGGGATGGCACTTCCTTTGGATTGAGTCGGACTCTACACTCACGATTGACACTTTTATGAGCACCAATCCCTCTATTCCTTGGCGTCTGCAAGGCCTTTGGAGCCAGATCCACCCTCTTACACAGGACATGCACATCAGATACTCACACGTCTTTAGAGAGGCCAACCAGGCGGCGGATGCTGTGGCCAAGACGGGCCTTGATTGTGTCTGGAGAGGCAACCCCCCAGACTTTTTACTCTCATTTCTGCACAATGATTTATATACTGCTTTCTATAGACATTGACTTTTAGAGGAGTGTACCTTTTTCCTTGACTTGAGTTTTATCCCTAAGGAGGGTTTTCCCAAGCAAGGTTTTAATGGCACTCCGGCCTCTGGCTCGACCTGTGAGCTTATGGTCCTAAGTTTTTCTTCTTTTATATGATCTACCTTTTATTGTCTTTGTATTTTGAATTTTTGCACTATTGTTTTTCCCTGTTTGAATTATATTTCTGAGTATGCTCATTTCAGTGTTTTGCGTTGCTTAAGTTTTGCTTCAGCTGGAAAATTGACATTTGTTAGATGAATTTAAGGAGTAGAAAACTTGTTTAGTTCATTGCTTTATCCTAATGACATCCATTTCTGTAGGTCAGTCGTTATTAAGAATGATGAAATTGGTATTTATTAAAGATCACTAACTAATCAATTCCAAATTAGAGTTGGTTTGCACGTGATATTTATTTTATTACTCGGTGTGGGGCTCAAGTAGATCGAAGGAGCATAACTTGCTATATCATTTAATTAAATTTATGTATTATTTCTCTAGCTCAGAATTCACCCATTTTGCAAACATTGCAGCCTCAGCTTCAAGCTTTAGAAAACCGCCACTTTCTTGCTTTGGGAGGAAGGGATGGAAAAATCCATCTTTTTTATGTTCACAGGTTTGAATTGTAAAGCATTTTACAAGAATGGACATAATTTTCAATATAAACTCACTCTTCTACTTTTGATCAGAAACTTTAATTTATGTGGAAGTATTAACTATCACTCTTCTGTTGTGACTATAGTAAAGGTTGCACAAAGTGGTTGGGAGTTTCTCAGTTTTGCTGCTGATGGGTAAGTTATATGTCTAAGTACATAGTCGCTAAAATTGGAACCACTAAGAAATTACATAATGCATGCTGGCCTGGTATAGAGAATGAATATAATGTTCTCTACGTATGTTGAATTGTTTTCTATGAGCTGCATCTTGACTCCTAAAAATCTAATTTAGTCAACTGAAATGGGTTACTAATTAATATTATATGTTTTATAAATTTTTTAATTGTAATTTTATGTAATATATATGCCTCCAATTTGTTGTGAGTGATTTAGGTGAATGTTTCTGCTATCATATTATCACGTGGTGAAGAGCATGTCTAGATCTGAAAAGATTTTAGGCTCCATTTGGATTTGGATGGAGGGTTGTCATTTGAAGTTCATGTATTTTTAAATTCTTTCATTTGAAATACCTTCTCAAATCAAATTCACTCATCCAAACACAACCTTAGTGAATGTGAATTTTGGTGCTCTATCAGTGGACTTTTTTCAAAGTACAATAATTCCGGTTATCCGTAATGATTACAATAATCTTCTATAAAATATTGTAGTGTTGACATCATCAGACTGCCTTGCGTTATCATCTTCATTTTGCAAACATTAATTTATGCAAATGCTTGCTCAGATCGGAAGGGGTTACTATAATGCAACTTTTAATTTAGAATTCTCCCATTGTTCCATTACTCTGTAAAAAATTATTCATTTACAATTTTCCTGAACTTAAGTTTAATGTTTGTTCCTTTTTCTCTCCTGTCTTTATTTGTTTCATGTGCCTCACTCAAATTTGTATCACATTGTCTTAAACAAACAGGGATAAATCAACTTTCAGATATAAAGATTGATGCTATCCCCCAATAAATTTAACTTAGTTTAGCAAATTATGAACTTGCCTACAAATAGGTTCACAATGTCATGTCTTGCATGTAGTGTAATTTATCTTTCCTTTCTCTCTCCTTACTACAATCACTACCTTGTGTTTGCAGATACATGTATTAAAGTAGATAGTATAAGAAATTGCCATGAAATGGACCAAGGTTGCAAGAACAGGAAAAACTGAGGCCAAGTTTACAAGCATTGATGTGAAAGATTTAAAAGGTAAAGCTGGTAAATTGAAGGTAATTTCAAGCTCCAATGTCTATACGTTGTGTAGTTAATTAAGAGAATTCTTATTGAGCCAACAGGTGACTTATGAGATTTAATACTTGATCAACTTTATAGACAACTCTGAAACCCTTCATTTGGCGAAGGTTTATAGATGGGTTTGGGCAATTATGCAAACTCCATAAAAGAAGAAAGACGTCATGACCTTTAGCTAGCTCCATAAGGAGTGTAAGTGGCTTTCCAAATACATAATTTTGTGTAATAATTTTCTACTTATTCTATTATGGCCCAATTCAATTTAAATTTTTGTGCAATTTAATATTTGTGCATTTTATATACCTCACTTGTCTTACAATTCTTGAGCAAAATTATGAGTATGTTAAGTGATGAAAGTAAATGTTTATTTCAAGTTAAATATTTTTGTTATTATTTTTTCATTTGAAAATAAATTTTAACAAGCCCGTGCATTGCACGGGCAACAAACTAGTAAAATAGAAAAGGAAGAAAGATCATGCACAGGTAAATGGGATATGCAGTCTTTGTTAAAATCTTCATCTGATCTTTGTGGCCCGGAGATGTCATTTAAAGATGGCAAAGTGCCTAGGCATGTAAAATTTGCTTTCAAGAATCCTGTCCGATGTCGCATCATTTGGATAACTTTGCATCTTCTAAGACTTGGATCTAAGTCTCCCAATGTAGATAGAAACTTCAGTCTCTTATCTATGAATGAAAATCCCTTTGCGCAAGAACCCAGCAGGCGTGCCTCTTTTGGTGGAGAGGTTGATAGTGATCCATGCACTTATGCAAAAAGAATTCTTGTGGTTGGGAGAATGTTAAGAAGGGAAATTGGGGCATCACCACAAGGTTCTGACCAAGTAAATGTAAGAAACTGGTTGGAGAGACCTCTCCAGTTGAAGGTAAATGCAAGATGTTGGCACGCTTCTTTTTAGTGTTTGATTTCTGTACATGGTTTTTAAGTGGCAAAATACATCAAGACACAATCTTATTTTGTAGCATAAAGGTAAATGCAAGATGCTGGCACGCTTCTTACATTGTCCGCCTAAAACATGCATGCTTTTTCTCTGTAATATAACAAGTATAATACTCCAGACACATTCCATGACTTCAATCACTTCATCACCAATCAGTTCCAATTTTATTCAAATATGGAAAAGGAACTATGGACTGCCATCACTTGATTAAAGATTGTTATAAGATTTGAGAAGAATTATATTTTCATGTTTCTGAATTATATAAATTACAATAATTTTTGGTATTATGAACAGTTCAACATATTGTTGAATAGTTCAACATTCGGTTGAACAGATTTCCTCATCAAACTTATAATTGATGGAATCCTGGGATTGCTGGCATATAAATATGAGGAGCCTCAATTTTGGTATGTTTTTTTACTATTTTTAACATCTTACAACACATGTCTGTTCATTTCAAGTTTCATCTCTACTCCACAAATGCTCCATCCATAATAGAAAACATAAGTCATAGTTTAAGTTTAACTGCATTGCTAAGAAGCAAAAATTTCCCAGTATAATTATGATGCACAAGTCATAAAGTACAAAGAAATTAAATAAGTTGAGAAATTAGCTAGCCCACTCATATTATTTTTTTGTATAAATCTCCTTTGCCTAATTGTTGTGCCTCAAGGGAAATTCAGTTAATTAAGGAATACAAAATTGTGGTTAATGCACGACATAAATGGGTATGGTGGATTGATATACAAAAATTTAGAGCACGCTCATTAAATCACTGACATATATGCTACCATTAATTTTGGCATCCTTGTGGGAGTAAAATAGTCATTTCAACCAGCTTTCCTGATGTAAATATAGCAATAGAAGCTAGAAACTCATGTTTGTTGACTTGATTTGCAGATGAGTGAGTTAACTTTTGTGACCAGTGCTTCCAATATGATGACTTGATCAGTGGCCTTCGGAGTTTTCCTGGGAGGACTGACCTTGTGCATCAAACGAAAGTTGCGAAGGTCTCTTGGAAAGCTGCAGTCTGATACGAAAATATGAACCTAAGCTGCAGTCTGATATGAAAGTATGAAGATCCAACAACTGTCAATCTGGATATATAATTAGATTAGTTGGGTTAAGATTCGACTAATTGAAGATGTATTATAAATTGATTATTGCAAACAGTATTAAATCATTCTGAATGGTTGATAAAACGAAAAATAATTGAAGATGTACTATAATTGTTATAATAATTGTTATAATAATTTAAAGTTGTTGATGTAACCATGCTTAACTTTTATGACCATATCTGTTGATATTACTAATACAATTTCTCCAACAGTATTACGTAATTAAATTGTTATGTTTAACTTTATGGTAATATAATAATTTGTATTGTTGAACAGTTCAATAATATGTTGAACAGTTCAACATTGAACTGTTCAACTGAATGTTGAACGATTCAACATAAACTATACATATTTTACTACTCTCCCTGTCCCGTGATTTCTTTCACATGTGAAGTGGCACAATAATGCTTTCTTTTTACAAAAGGTGGAAACATCCACTGATATTTTCACATGTGAACTGGCACAATAATGCTTTCTTTTTACAAAAGGTGGAAACATCCACTGCAAAATATCAGGTTAGTTGGATGCCTTCAAATGATTTTCACACTTCTTTGAAAGCTTTGAAGGCTTATGAGCTTGTAGTTTTCAGATTAGTTGGATGCCTTCAAATGGTTTCCACACTTCTGTATTTATAGAACAAAATGAGGTTATGTCCGTTGGAGAGACAACTTCAAAATGTCTATATTTGTCTTCCTTGAACTTTGCAACTGGAAGACAGTTTCTTGAAAGTGACATGTCCTTAATTTGGGAAGTAAACGGTTGTTAGCACTTTGTCTTGACTCTGAAGCACTCTTCCCAATGTCTGATTTGAAGATTCAATTGATCAAACATGGACATCACTTCTGATCATTGGTCCTGTGATAAGGACAACTTTCCTTATCAACTAGACATCACTGCTTATCAAGATAAGCATACTTGGCTTATCAGCAGTGTTGGCATAGCTCCTTCAGATGACTTGGCTCTTTCTCTTTCATAACATATCTCTTGATGGTCATTGATCATTCATGGTTCCAAATCAGTAGCTTTGACCTTATCAGCACGGTTGGCCTTTACTTGAAACTGTTCTGGTTCAAGTGTGCTGAGATATCTCTACTGGTTAACTCTTCTGAACTTTGATATATACATCAGTAGACTTGGTCTTGATGATGTATTCCATTCAATTGATCAAACATGGACATCACTTCTGATCATTGGTCCTGTGATAAGGACAACTTTCCTTATCAACTGGACATCACTGCTTATCAGGATCAGCATACTTGGCTTATCAGCAGTGTTGGCATAGCTCCTTCAGATGACTTGACTCTTTCTCTTTCATAGCATATCTCTTGATGGTCATTGATCATTCATGGTTCCAGATTAGTAGCTTTGACCTTATCAGCACAGTTGGCCTTTACTTGAAACTGTTCTGGTTCAAGTGTGCTGAGATATCTCTGCTGGTTAACTCTTCTGAACTTTGATATATACATCAGTAGGCTTGGTCTTGATGATGTATTCCGTTCAATTGATCAAACATGGACATCACTTCTGATCATTGGTCCTGTGATAAGGACAACTTTCCTTATCAACTGGACATCACTGCTTATCATGATCAGCATACTTGGCTTATCAGCAGTGTTGGCATAGCTCCTTCAGATGACTTGGCTCTTTCTCTTTCATAGCATATCTCTTGATGGTCATTGATCATTCATGGTTCCAGATCAGTAGCTTTGACCTTATCAGCATAGTTGGCCTTTACTTGAAATTGTTCTGGTTCAAGTGTGCTGAGATATCTTTGCTGGTTAAATCTTCTGAACTTTGATATATACATCAGTAGACTTGGTCTTGATGATGTATTCCATTCAATTGATCTTCAGAGAGGTTGTCTACTACTGAGCTGACATGATCAACATAATTGTCCATTTATGTATTTCAGCAGATTTGAGATCAATTTGATTATGAGACTTTGGGGACTTTGATTCTTGTAATCTTCTAAGCATGTGTTCCCCTCAACTTGTGCATCTAAATGTACTAGGAGCTGCCTAACATTCCAACTTCTCAACTAGCCTTAACTACATGTTCCAACATTCCTGAAACATGTTCATTTATATTTAACTTATCTATTTGGCATGTCTTAAGGGGTTTTGGTATTTTAATCAAAATTCTCATTTTATTCCCAACACATTGTAATAGGGTATAATTTACCTTTATATTGACGCTTCTTCCTTGATCCTTTTTTCCATTGTCATGGCCATCCAGTATCCGGATTTAAGTGAATATATTCCATTAGTGGGGATTTCAAGTCCAGTACCTTATGTCTTAATTACTCCTCCCCCGTTCCAGTTGGGGTAAGCAGTATACTCTCCACTTCGTTTGGCCAGAAGGCCAATCTTAGGTTAGTTTCATTCCACTCTCGATCCTCCGTCATTAATTGTTTAATATTGCCAACTGCCGCTACCCGAGAGTGAATCCGTCCACTATGGTTATGTTTTGTGTTTGATTTAAGATTTAAGTAGGGTATAATTTACCTTTATATTATACTAGAATTTATATAAGATTTATAAATATTTATATATGATTTCTAGAGTTTGTTTTTTTGTTTTTTTTTTTTTTTTATAGAATTTATAAGTATTTTATAAAGTGGTATTTTAAAATCTTAATTCTAAATTTTAAAGTAAAACATAAGTTAGATTTTAAAATCTTAAATCCAAATTTTACATCCCTATCAAACATACCTAAGAGTTGAATCTCTCTAAATTAACGTTGAACAAAACGCAGAGTTGAATCATTAAAAATGATTTTTTTTTTACATAAAAACCGAATATATTAAGCCATAAAATCGGCACGGTAATTGTTTAAACATTCTATAGGTAAATCTGTAGAGTGAAAAGATTCATTATATCCTAAGGCTAATTGTGGTAGGACGTGGGCCACACCATTACCCCCTCTTTTCTTCCAAATGAATTCACCTCCACCAAGTTTGACACAGTCCATTAGATATGGCTAATTAAATCTCCAAAACGCGATTAAGTCTTCTTTCGAGGATGACAGTGCATTGAAACAAATAATCGAGTCAGTCTCGAAGACAACCCTACTACATCATTCTCTAAGATGGGGTAGTAACATCATTCGAGGATGATAGTGCATTGAATCATTAAAAATGTTGAAGATGGGGTAGTAGCATCAATTGCAAAAAATATAACTTCGCTTGGATAAATAAAAGAAAAGCACACAAATTCTCAAATCACATTCTCAAGAAATATAAGTTTATAGGAAAGCACACAAAAAAATTGTTCTCAAGAAATATAAGTTTATACATAACTACACTTTAATAAAATGAATGACTCTTCATCTAGTTGGACCTGAACTGAAGCTGAAGATTTCTTCTATCAGGGCCCTAAATTTCTCTTTGTAGAAGACTAGAAGCCCTACATGTTTATATGTTTATGTTAAAATCTTACAACCCTCCAAAGGGAGAGACGAGCATCTAATGACGGAAGTGACGGAGATGCGTCGGATCTAGACGGAACCATAAAAGAAGGTGAGAGGACACCTCGTTCGTGAAGGTACAAGCTCCGCAAATTTCGCGGCATCGAAATCCACTTAGAAATTACATTGAGCAATGGAGTGAAAACCATGGAGTTGTGAAAGTTGTGGAGGAAGAAGGCTATGTGGATGTGAGGTAGCTTTGTGGTGAGAGATTGTGAAAGAAGAGACGTATGGAGAGAGGAGAGAGGGAGTACACTAATACAGAATATGTCTGCAAAAAGTAATAGGTTAGGTGAACGGCATTGTGGTCCATTACACAATGACTTTATGAGTCAAAATGGGTGTGTGACCTTCTTGCTATATATGTGAAAAACACATATCCCATTATAAATAAACTCAAAAAAAATACTCCGTATACTGTTATTATGAAATCAATTTACCAAAAAAAAAAAAAATTCCTATATTCATGAAGTAATATGAAATTAAATTAATATTCACTCATTTACATCTTCTTATACCTTATCCTATTCGAGACCAAAAATAATTAAATAAGGAAAAAAACTGATTTTATAAATAATTAAATTTGAGATAAAACCAATAAAAAATATGTAAAATTTACCTAATTGATAGTAGTCAATATAGAATTTGATGCCCATTGAAGATTATTTTATTTTTATTTAGACGAAGTTGGATAGCTCAAGTGGTTAGAGCACCACTACCTAGGCTTTAGATCCTGGTTCGAGTCATGGAGAGGGGAAAAAAGGGATGAGTATTTAATTTAATTCCAAAAAAAATAAAAAAAAAAATATAGAATTTGATACCAAAAAATTAATTCACGTTGATGAAGTCAATATGAGATGTAATTAATATATGAGATGAAATTAATATATATATCCATAAATTTATATCGGTCAATAATTAAATTCAAATTTTAAATTTCGAAAATTATGGATAATTTTTGGAAAGAAATGATTATTTAAGGAATGTGTTAATTATGTACGTTTTTTTTTGTAATTTTTTTTTTTAGAATTGAATTATAATTGCCTAAAATTAAGGTGTGAGTATTAATTTTAAAAAAATTATATTTACGGTGTGTATAGTAATTGAAGTTATGAGGTGTGTATAGTAGAACCAGAAGTTTATTTACGGTGGCCTTTAATTAATTGCTTTGATTAATTTTAAATGAATCATGGAAAAAATTACTGACATAGGGAAGAATTAAAACAATATTGATATATATTCTAATTTTCAATTTTGATATTTGATAATAACTTTAATTAATTTTAAAAAATTATTGAAATAGTCGTGACATGTCTTATAAAGGCATTAATATCTATTCTAATTTTAATATTTGATAATATCTTTTAATAAAGTCAATATATTTAAGGAAACATTTTTAATATTTAATCTATTGGAGTATTATATATATATATATATATATATATTTTTTTTTTTTGTTACAATATGTTTTATCAATCTTTTAATATAATAACAAATTTATATATATTTAAAAAAAATTATTAATAAATTAAAATGTACTCTGTATTATAAATTTATTTCAATCCGCCTAATACGCTGCTGGTCTTACACTAGTATATATATATATATTCGAAATTAAGCTAAATTATAAAAGGGTGAACGGACCCCTCTCCATTTGTTCCTACAAAATAAAAGGGGTGGGGTGGGGTGGGGTAGGGTAGGGCTTAATTAGACACGTATAATAAACTCCAACAAACTAATTTTTAAAGTGATACTAGACAATTTCCCAGCGCGTATTAAGCAGAAACTTGTAAAAACCAATTTTACATTATAATTTTATGTATATAAATTAATTTGTTAATCGTACAATACAATTAATATAATTATTTATAATATATATATATATATATACTTATAAAACTATTTAATATTTTTCAGATATGTATTTTAAAGTTTTTTTAATAAACTAATATATATATATATATATATAACAGATTAATTAATTAATAACCTTATAAATACAAGACTACTAATTAAACCCTTGATCATAATCGATCAAACCAATAACATGGAACCCTACCACAGCTGCTTGCATTGTGACTCTAAACTCGTAACCACTGTCACTGTCGGGATCAATCTTCGTTTAAGATTATCTTCTATTTAACATGTGAGTCATCTACCTTCCACTGGGTATTACGAGACGGAGACTTACTAGAAACCCTTGTTTCAGTCGTCCAATAACCCCTCTTGGCTACTTCAAGACTATTGCTCCTACAAAAAATTATACGCAACCCTCAAACAAGCCATCACAGACGGGACAATTCCGACTAGTGAACAAGAAAGTTTTGTCAGGGAAACGTTGAGCCAGAGTCGGAGTGTCGTTGTATCAATGAAGTCGAGTGACAACGGAATGTATATTCATACATGTCGGCCATTCTAAATGAATTAGTGTTCGAGGAACATGATTAGGTGTTTGTTCGTATGGTTCCAGCCGATGATTCGTTCATAGAATCATTGGAGACGATGGAGATGGAGATGGTGGATGGAAATTGTTGCTCGGTGAGTTTGGTGGAGTAAGTTTTCTCAAGTTTGTCATGGCGTTCGGTTACCGTGTTCGCATGCTTATCATCAAGATTGTGTTGGAAACTGCTTTACGCCGTGTAAACTACAATATCAAAAAATATCAGAATAACAAATAAATTCCACAAGTAAGTCGAGTCAAGGGAAACCCTTTTCCCGCAGAACAGAATACGCCCAGGATAGTGCTCGACTGTTACGGCGTTCCGTTCCCAAAGGTAAAACGACTTTCACTTCTTACACAGTAGCACCACTGTATAAGAAGTATCGGCGAACGTACGTAGTATGAACTGAACACTCTCGGATATAAATCCGGCACAAGAAAGAACAGTGTAAGGCTTTCGGTAGCTCAATACACTGCGTAGGGACGAGAGGAGAGTAGAAGGGTAGAGGGGAAAATTTCAGCGTAAGTTTGGAATGAGGGAAGAGTCTGTATTTATAGGCACAAGAAACCCTAGGAGGTTGTTGAGAAAATCGTGGGAATATATCGCGAAAATATCGCAGCGGTTGAGATATTATCTCACACGTGGATAAGTCTTGAAGACCGAATCTTGAAGACTAAGTTTGAGACTTTCAGATAATTCTTGAAGTAGTTCGAATGGGCCGAGCCCATTCCTGAATTGGGCTTTCGGAGTTTTTGGGTCTGCAAAAAGATAGGTGGGCCCCAAAGACCACCAAAGACCAATTGCCAAATCCGAAGCCGAGCCGGCCGGACGGGCGCGCGCGCGCGCGTGTGGCTCTTAGAGGAGTGTACCTCTTTTAGATAGTTGAACTACCAAGTTACTTCAATACCTTTATACATCATAAATGTTTTTTAGGTTTCCTATGTGGGACAAATTCCCACATTCTCAAACTTTCCAAGTTGAAACTCTTCAACTTCAACAATTAATTTCTCACTCACCTTAACTCGGTTTTGAGATATTAAATATACCACGTTCATCTACTCCGAGAGTGGATCGACTATGTCACGTTCAATTATTTCTTAATTAACGTTTATTCCGTCTAATCAATTAAATTAGATCAGGGTGTCAAAACCCAATTAATTCCCATTAATTCCAACAATCCCCCACATGAGTGAAAATCGTATCTATACAACATCAGACTCAGTGTTCAGTTCGAGTGAGATCTCCGTGCTTCCGGATAAGTGGTTTTTGGCCTTGAACTTTCCGTAGCCAAACACTATCGGATATACCGGCGGCTTAGTGGACGCGATGCCTTGAACTATTCCTCCATAGTGTATACCTAGACAACAGTGTCAGCACACTTCAATCTCGTCTTTGTAACGTTCTCACGTTTTTGTCCGTTTTGGCCATGGACGTCCTTTGTGTTCATAAATGTTTGGTCGAAGCGGCCCTCACTTCTCATTTATATAGGTGACTTCCTTTCGAGTATCCCGTTATACTCTAGGAATCATTAAGAGTCGAAGACTCAGCCTTTACCACATCTTACGGGTCATTAACACTCGAATTTTCAAGTGTTTTATCACTAACTTCCACAGCTTCGTTTTCCCATTGAACCAAGTTCTTGGGATCTCCAGTCATCATGGTTGGGTTACCACTTCTTTAGTTTTTTTTGTGGGTTTTAGACCCATTCCTTCTACCAGCTTGTTCAATTGATCTCGGTTTATGCTCTTCGTGAGCGGATCCGCTATATTGTCCTTAGTATTGATATAATCAATGGACATTACTCCAGTGGAGATCAATTCTCTAACGGTGTTGTGTCGACGACGTATGTGTCTCGACTTTCCGTTGTACATGACATTCGTAGCTCTCCCGATGGCAGCTTGACTGTCACAGTGTACCGTTACCGCAGGTACCGGCTTTTTCCAACATGGAATGTCTTCCAGAAAGTTACGCAACCATTCAGCCTCTGCAGCGGCTAGGACTAGCGCTAGAAATTCTGATTCCATTGTGGAACGAGCAATACATGTTTGTTTCTTGGACCTCCACGACACTGCTGATCCTCCAATAGTGAATACATATCCACTAGTGGACAACGAGTCTTTGGTGTCTGATATCCAATTTGCATCACTGTATCCTTCGACTACAGCTGGATGTCTTGTGTAGTGAAGCTCATAATCAAGGGTGTACTTTAAGTATCTTAATACCCTTTTCAACGCTTTCCAGTGCTCATGACTTGGATTGTTCGTGTATTGACTCAACTTGTTTACCAAACATGCAAGATCAGGGCGTGTACAGTTCGTGATGTACATCACACTTCCAATGATCCTTGCGTAATCTAAATGAGCCACTGGTTCTCCTCTGTTCTTTTTCAAGTGAACATTGAGTTCCAAAGGTGTCTTAGCAGGTGGATCGTCAAAGGCCTTAAATTGCTTTAGTACCTTCTCCACATAGTGAGATTGTGTCAAGGAAATTCCATTGGACGTTTTCTCTATCTTGATTCCAAGAATCACATCTGCTAATCCCATGTCTTTCATGTCGAAGTTTCTACTTAACATGTTCTTCGTATTAACTATGATATCGTGATTGTTACTCATGATTAACATGTCATCGACATATAAGCACACAATAACATATCCATTTGGTGTGTCCTTCACGTATACACACTTATCACATTCGTTAATTCGAAACCCATTTGACAACATCGTATTGTCAAATTTCAAGTGCCACTGTTTAGGAGCTTGCTTAAGTCCATACAGTGATCGAACGAGTTTGCACACCTTTTTCTCGTTCCCAGGAGCAACATATCCTTCAGGTTGATCCATGTATATTTCAGCATCCATCTCACCATTAAGAAATGCCGTCTTAACGTCCATTTGGTGTATTTCGAGATTGTGCAACGCAGCAATGGCGACCAACACCCGAATGGAGGTGATCCTTGTCACTGGTGAGTATGTATCGAAGAAATCATACCCTTCCTTTTGTTTAAAACCCTTTGCAACTAGACGAGCTTTGTACTTATCAACAGATCCATCTGCTTTGTACTTTCTTCTAAGGATCCACTTGCATCCTAAGGGCTTACAACCTTTAGGGAGGTCAACCAACTCCCACGTGTGGTTTAAGAGAATAGACTCGTATTCACTTTTTATGGCTTTTTTCCAGAGGTGTGCATCTGGTCTTGCCATTGCTTCCTTGATAGTTTTAGGTTCTTCTTCCTCCAAAACATAAGTAATGAAGTCTGAACCAAAGTCTTTATCAATTCTAGCTCTCTTACTGCGTCTCGGTTCTTCACTCTCTTGAGTGGAAGGACTGACAGTGTCGTCTGTTGCTTCGAGAGTTCTTTTACTCGAACAGTCTTCCTCTCTTTCCTTAAGAGGAAAAATGTTTTCAAAGAATACTGCGTTCCTTGACTCAATTGTAGTGCCTTCTGTCATATCCGGTACTTCGGATTTGTGAATCAGAAATCGATAGGCACTACTATTTGAAGCATATCCTATAAAGATACAATCGACGGTTTTAGGTCCGATTTTAACTTGTTTAGGAAGCGGTACTTCAACCTTAGCCAAACAACCCCACACTTTGAGGTAGTTGTATGAAGGTTTTCGCTTCCTCCATATTTCATAAGGAGTTTGATCCTTAATTTTATGAGGAATCTTATTCAGAATGTGGTTAGCCGACAGAATAGCTTCCCCCCACAAGTTCTGAGGTAGACCAGAGCTGATTAACATTGCGTTCATCATCTCCTTTAGTGTTCGGTTTTTCCTTTCCGCAACACCATTGGACTGAGGTGAGTAGGGGGCTGTCGTTTGATGTATAATCCCTGATTCAATACATAATTGTTCAAATGGTGCTACGTACTCTCCTCCTCTATCACTACGAATTGATTTAATTCGAGTGTCCAATTGATTCTCTACTTCAGTTTTGTAACGTTTAAAAGCTTCTATAGCTTCGTCTTTACTCTTTAAAACGTAAACATAGCAGAATCTTGTACAATCGTCTATAAAAGTAATAAAATACTTTTTCCCTCCTCTAGTTTGTACAAACTTCAAATCACATACATTCGTGTGAATTAAGTCTAGAGGAGCAGCAGTGTTCCTTTCAACAGTTTTAAACGGTAGTTTGGTCATTTTTGCTTCCGTGCATATTTCACATCGTTTGGATGTATCAACGTTGTCAATTTTAAGTAAATCGAGATTTACTAATCGCTTTAAGGATTTTAGATTCACATGTCCTAATCTAGAATGCCATAAAGAGGAACACTCAACGATATAAGCAGAAGTGGAAGCAATTTCATTGATAACTTGTTTGCCTTTGGGGCTTACAACTATTGTGCTTAATTTAAACAAACCATTCTCGAGATAACCCTTCCCGAGAAAGTGACCAAACTTACTTAGAACTATCTTATCAGATTCAAAGACTAGTGTAAATTGATTGCTAACTAGAAGAGATCCCGAAATCAGATTCTTCCGGATGTCTAGGACATGCAACACGTTCTTCAATGTTAGCTCCTTTCCAGATGTCAGTTTAAGCACCACTGACCCAATTCCAGCCACTTCGGATGAGGCTTGATTGCCCATGAACAACTTTCTCCCATCAGATGGAGAATAGTCTGAGAATGCGGATCTCTCCGAGCAGACGTGGCAAGTGGCACCAGTGTCCACAAACCACTCTTTCTTGTTGTCCACTATGTTGACCTCCGTCACTACTGCGGACATGTCCAAATCCGTAAGGTTCACAGAATCTTGTGCTTTCTGTTTGCCCTTTCCCTTATCGTCACGACGAGGTTGACGACACTCACTGGACCTATGGTTTGGTTTCCCACAGTTGTAGCAATTTCCAGTGAATTTCTGCTTTGTGGCTGGACCCTTCCCCTTCACATTCTTCGTTGTGTGGGCAGCAGATTCGTTTGGACGTCTCCTTTTCCTTGACGGACCCTCTTGTTCCATCAAGTTAGCTTTGGCTTCAATATGGAGGGCAGATCCCTTGCCTTCTCTCTTCCGATTGTCCTCCTCAATCCTGAGACGGATAATCAGGTCCTCCAAGCTCATCAGCTTTCGTTTGTGCTTTAGATATGATTTGAAATCCTTCCACGATGAAGGCAGTTTCTCGACCACGGTCGCTACTTGAAATGCATCAGGTAACACCATATCCTCAGCAGCAATCTTATGGAAAATAATCTGCAGTTTCTGGACTTGATCCACTACAGACTTATTGTCGTCCATCTTAAAATCGTACAGTTGTGAAACGACGAATTTCTTTAATCCGGCGCCTTCAGTTCTGTATTTCTTCTCCAAGGATTCCCACAGTTCCTTGGCAGATTGAATGTCACAGTAGACACTGTAGAGGGCATCAGAAAGTCCTCCAATAATGTGATTTCTGCATAGATAATCACCACTTAGCCATTGATCATAGAAGATCCTTTCTTGTTGGCTAGCATTTGCCTCAGGCTGTGTAGGTTTTGTTTCGGTTAAAAACCGATCAATTCCAAGCATGGTCAAGTAAAATCGCATCTTACTTTGCCATCGCTTGAATTCAGTTCCGGAAAATTTTTCCGACTTTTCTCCTTGTACGACCATTGGCCTCGGCCCTGGTGCGGAGAAGGTAAACATGGGATCCCTTACGGGATTGTGGAAGGCAGGGAGTGGTTCATGCGGATTGCTTCTGTTTTTGACTCTTTCCGCATGATCACTTTGTTTTCCGTGTGATCTCAAGTCGGAACTGTGCGACTCTGAACGATCAGGAGACGCTCCGTTATTAGCATCGTTGCCAATATTTTCAGTGCCACGCACTGCTTCCGTATTAACGGGATCGACATCCATGTTATCATTCATCTTTGATACTGCAGTGAATTAATTAAATTAATTAAGTCCGAAAATATTAATTAAATTAATTAAGTCCGAAAATATTCTGTTCTGCGATTGTTGGAAACTGCTTTACGCCGTGTAAACTGCAATATCAAAAAATATCAGAATAACAAATAAATTCCACAAGTAAGTCGAGTCAAGGGAAACCCTTTTCCCGTAGAACAGAATACGCCCAGGATAGTGCTCGACTGTTACGGCGTTCCGTTCCCAAAGGTAAAACGACTTTCACTTCTTACACAGTAGCACCACTGTATAAGAAGTATCGGCGAACGTACGTAGTACGAACTGAACACTCTCGGATATAAATCCGGCACAAGAAAGAACAGTGTAAGGCTTTCGGTAGCTCAATACACTGCGTAGGGACGAGAGGAGAGTAGAAGGGTAGAGGGGCGAATTTCAGCGTAAGTTTGGAATGAGGGAAGAGTCTCAAACGTGGATAAGTCTTGAAGACCGAATCTTGAAGACTAAGTTTGAGACTTTCAGATAATTCTTGAAGTAGTTCGAATGGGCCGAGCCCATTCCTGAGTTGGGCTTTCGGAGTTTTTTGGTCTGCAAAAAGATAGGTGGGCCCCAAAGACCAATTGCCAAATCCGAGGCCGAGCCGACTGGACGGGCGGGCACGCGCGCGCGCGTGTGGCTCTTAGAGGAGTGTACCTCTTTTAGATAGTTGAACTACCAAGTTACTTCAATACCTTTATACATCATAAATGTTTTGTAGGTTTCCTATGTGGGACAAATTCCCACATTCTCAAACTTTCCAAGTTGAAACTCTTCAACTTCAACAATTAATTTCTCACTCACCTTAACTCGGTTTTGAGATATTAAATATACCACGTTCATCTACTCCGAGAGTGGATCGACTATGTCACGTTCAATTATTTCTTAATTAACGTTTATTCCGTCTAATTAATTAAATTAGATCAGGGTGTCAAAACCCAATTAATTTCCATTAATTCCAACAGATTGCATCACCAAGCGGCTCAAGATTAGCCACTTTTGCCCCAACTGCCCAGATGCCAGTACTCTAATTTATTTATTCATTTTCGTTTGAATCACTAGCTAATACTCTCTCTGTCCCAGGTTTTGTAAAACTTTATGTATAAAGTAAAGAAATAGATTGACTTTTGTGTATGTGTGGAGAAAAAGTAATGACATTTGTGTAAAATTGAGGATCTTATGAGGGTGAAGTTTATAAAGGGTTTTCCATTTTAATAGTGTGAAAGTTATTATGGGAAGACTCGAAAAGAAAAGTGTAAAAATAATTGTGGGAAGGAGGGAGTACAATTTATGAATTATTCCTTATTTTTTAATTCAGGCTTTTGATAATTTGTATAAGTAAAAAACGTGTATAAAATATTTCAAAATAGTGATATCTCCTTCTGTGCATTGGTCTATTCACATTTATCTGTTAAAGGCGAAAAATTATTATTTATTTTTTGAATAAATTCCTGAATGAGAAAAAATCAAACAATATCACACACTGATTTATTTCAATTAATTGTTGATTCCTGAATGAGAAAAAAATCAACAATACCACACACTTATTTATTCCAATTAATTGTTGATAGTTATGCACTGATTTATTTCAATTAATTGTTGATAGTTATGCAGTAACACATATTTGTCCATATAGTAACATATAATTGTATTTATAATAACATATTTGTCCATATAGTAACATATAATTGTATTTATAATAACACGGATTAAAAACAATTTTTTTTATTTTATCTTTCCTTAAATTAATTGTATTAATATTTCCCGTTTTTTCTATTTTATCTTTTCTTAAATTAATTGTATTAATATTTCCCGCGAAAAGTCAATTTATGTGTTATTTGTACTTATAGTAACACATATTTGGTCTTACAGTAACATATAATTACATTTATAGTAACACGGACCTGAAACCCGTTATCCTGTTAGCTTCCTGTGCACGACTTTTGCGCGATTTTTTTGGAAATATCCGTTTGACAGGTCAAACACGCTACAAATTCGCAAATTTTTTATCCTTCCTTAAAGTGAAAAAGTGTTTGAATGATGTAGTTTAAAGTGAAAAAATGTTTTATTTTTTTAAAACCCTCCCCTATTAAATGATTAATTCCAGCTAACCAATATAACTATATACTTATAACTGCTAAACCTCCCCCTCTCTCTCCCTCTATAAATAACTAGTGTTAGACCCGCATACGCGGGGTTGAAATAAATTTATAATATATTAATTAAAAAATAATCTTTAAAACATGTATATATTTTGAAATTTTTTTATTCTATTAAAAGATAAGAAAATAAAATATTGTAGCAATATAAATTATATCATATAATTATAATGTTATTGATAATTCTAGATATCCATAATTAGTTACTGGGTCCAAAAGTAATGATATTATTGTGTAAAATTGAAAATATTGGGAAAGTGAAATTTATAAAAAGCTAGAAGCTGGTGTGAAAGTTATCACTTCGTCTTAAAATAAGACTTAATTAGTGTTGTTCATGAAAGTGGAATTATATATTTAATAGGGTATGTAGGCGATTTAGCTAATTAAAAATTAGAAAAGAAAAAGTAAAAACTGATCGTTACATATATCATTCCTTTTATTTTAAGATATTAAAAAAGCAAAACTTAGTGACAATCAAATAAATATTTTCTTTATCCATAATTATATAAATTAGTAACATAAATAGTGGTTGACAATTATTATGTAATGTACACAAATAATCAATACATAAAGTCATATTAATGTTATAGAATAAATAGTATGGTTTAAAGAAATATATACTCCTAAAAATAAATAGTAGGGGCCTTCTAAGGACAGTCCAATGTCTCCTGGACGATCAACAGTCTAGTAATCTGAGCCATCAGATCTGAAATCTAATGGCTTATATTTGATGACCTGCTACCTGTTGCATTTGGCGTCGCAGAATCCATCGCCTTGCATTGCACTTATTATCGTTTTTTGTTGCCATATTACACTTTTAAATTAAATTTAATAATTTTAAATATATAATTATAAAATTACAAATTTATCCTCACATGATTAATAAAAAAATTAATTGATAATATATAATCTTTATTTTAATTCTCATATCATTAATAATCATAATAAACAATAAATTATCTTTTTTTATTTGAATGAATTGAATTTTAAGTTAAATTATTAATTTAGTTGAATTTTTTATACAAATTTCTGTTTCGAGATCACAAAATTGGGCGCGGCTATTGGTCGGTCGTCTATTCAGAATTCAGAAAACCAGTTGTTACAATTTATGATCATGGAGTAATTGATATGTTTATGATCAGAAAATTAGCGAAGATACTTTATATAATCTAACAGAAAGAGATTCGTTTGGGTTTTTTAAAATCAGGAGAAAACCTATAAAATTCCATTCCGATCCCAAACACGTTCCAAAAAAAACTCTCTGCACATCCGCTCGATCCAGTTGACATTATGTAATTTATATTTATATTTTTTATTTTTTTTGTTCATTTTTAGTCAATCATGAGTATTATTAGTATGCCTAAAAAGAAGTATTTTCAAATTGTTGATAATTACTCTTAGTTTTTTTATATAACCCAATTGAGACATTGTCGAATAAGCTAAACCCCTCTTAATGTCTTTTTGAGCAAGAGCTAAAGTAGCTCCTAATAATAGTGTAATTATGCCCATCAACGCAATTAAATTCATTATATAAGGTATAACTATGAAAAGAGGAAGAAGGCGAGCTACAAGAAAAATACCCGCCGCTACCATAGTAGCAGCATGTATAAGAGCCGAAATAGGAGTGGGTCCCTCCATAGCATCAGGTAACCACACATGAAGGGGAAATTGTGCAGATTTAGCAACTGCGCCGGCAAATAATAGAGCAGCACACAAAATAACAAATGGAAAATTGACTTCATTATTAGAAATCAAGTTATTGAGTATTTCGAATAAATCTCGAAATTCAAAAGTACCTGTTATCCAATAAAAACCTAAAATTCCTAATAATAAACCAAAATCCCCTACACGATTAGTTACAAACGCTTTTTGACAAGCATTTGCCGCAGGAGGTCGTGTGAACCAAAACCCTATTAATAGATAGGAACACATTCCAACCAATTCCCAAAAAATATAAATTTGCATTCCTCTGATTGAACTTTTGATTTTTTTCTGGTTAATACTCTGTTTTTTCTGCACAATCACATTAACGCAGTATTCTTAAATCTCAATTGTTATTCATATAAAATTTGTATGATTTCTATATGGTTATTAATTTGTGAGATTTATTTGAAATTTATGAATTTTATTTATGAATATAATAAGATTCTAACATTTATTAATTTTATTTTTAATGTATATTTTGCAATATGTCTTCTCAACATGAGAATGGTGACACAACTTCATCTAATAATACC
This sequence comes from Galeopsis tetrahit, assembly GCA_963675135.1. Classification (NCBI taxonomy): domain Eukaryota; kingdom Viridiplantae; phylum Streptophyta; class Magnoliopsida; order Lamiales; family Lamiaceae; genus Galeopsis; species Galeopsis tetrahit. The sequence continues at coordinate 40,768,044 of OY776126.1, read as the reverse complement.
TAAGATAATGATTTTGTCATTAAAAAGAAAAGACAAAAGACATCAATTGTGTGGATTAATTTTGAGGAATTTTTTGTTCATTCATTATAAAATTTCAACATGTTTTATAACATGAAGATGAGATTATTTTGAAAAACTGATGTATTTTTTCGTTGTAATTGTTGAAAGAACATTCTGTTATTTTTTTTTCTTTGATAAAAACAATTGGGTTGCCCACTTTTAATTAAATGGGCTAACATTGTTGGCCCAAAAAGTCTCCACTTACTCGGTTTGCTCTCGATCACAATTTCTTTTTTTTTTTTTTTTACGTAAAGGAGGGACAATGTCACAATGGGCAACGTAGGACTGTTAGTGCCCGTAAAGAATTCAAATAAATTTATAATATATTTTAAGTTTAATTTGTCAATTAAAAAAATATTTGAAACATGTACTCCATAGTATAAATTTGTAAATTTGTTATTCATTTGAATCTAGGTAAATATTTTTCAATACACTCTTAACTCTAGAGGGCTGCAACATATAATTGTCTATGCATGAACATGTTTCAGAAGGTACACACTACACACCTACCATGAAAAGAGACTGACCTTTAACTTTTATTTATCGTCATTGCAAAAGACAATAGAATAAGAAACTATCTTATTCGAAACTTTATGGGAGCCGTGTCATCGAAACACTCAATATTATTCTCAAAATAAAAACTTTACTTCCAACATTCCTTCCAAAATAAAAATGTGTCCTCAATAATGTAATTTTCAAGTCTGGTAACAATCAATCTAGTTACATTATACAAATCGGACATTAGGTCAATGTTCGTAAGCAACATTATATGGACACATAATTTTTAGAACTAATCGATGGTCTGATCATGACGTTTTCCTATAGTTCCATTCACATTTTCTAAAGTTTTTTTATTCTGATTTCACCAAAATTCTGCTTTCCAAAACATAGTTTGAGAATGACGTTTTAACACTTTGGAAAAAATAAAGTGTTTATTTCTACTAATTTATGAACAGTGTCGCCATGAGACCATCTCACTTTGAATAAGATAAGTGTTTATTCGTACTAATTACTGTTAATGGTATTACTGATTACAATTTATGGTATTACTCGTTATTTCTTATTGTATTAACGACTATAATAAAATCATACATATAATATTATTTTGTATTAAAATTAAAAAAAAAATACACATGAAAAAATGGAAAATAAAAAAAAAAGTAAAAGGAAAAAAAACGAAGAAATTAAAAGTTTGGAATAAAAACTGAAAATGGGAGAAAAAGAGGAAAGGGAAGAAAACTTAGAAAGAAAGAAAAATCAAGATTTTTGCCTAATTTCGATAGTTTTTTTTTAAATTATGTTTTACGATTTTTTTCAAAAAATATGGATGACTTGATGGTGAATCGACGGTAACTCGGTAATGACTTGACTACATATTGTAAATATACAAATTAAGGTTGATTTTATTATATTTTGTGTAAATTAATAAAAGGATAATATAGTATTTTAAATGTAATTAGTTTTTTAAAAATATTTTTGGGATTAACTCATAAAATGAGGGGTGTAGATAAACGTGGTAAAAAATAATAATTTAGGGGTGAACTCATAAAATGAGCGGGTGCACATAACCGTGATAAATAATGATTTGGGGGTGAACTCCTAAAATGAACGGGTGCAGATAACCGTAGTAAAAAAAGATTTGGGGTGAACTCATAAAATGAGGGGTGTAGATAATTTAGGGGTGAACTCATAAAATGAGCTGGTGCACATAACTGTGATAAAAAAATGATCTGGGGGTGAACTCATAAAATGAACGGGTGCAGATACGTAGTAAAAAAAATGATTTTTGGGTGAACTCATTAAATGAGTGGGTGTAGATAAAATATAAATAAAAAATTAAAATTGGTGTTTACCGGTATCTTGCATGTACTCGAGTATCACCCTACAAATTAGGGTTGATTTTATTATATTTTGTGTAAATTAATAAAATGATAATATAGTCCTTTAAATGTAATTACTCCATTTAAAAAAAAATCTTCTGAGGTGAACTTATAAAATGAGCGGGTACAGATAACCGTGGTAAAAAATAATTTTGGGTGAACTTCTAGAATGAGCGATTGCAAATAACCATGGTTAAAAATGATTTGGGGTGAACTCATAAAATGAGCGGGTGCAGATAACCGTAGTAAAAAAATAATTTGAGGGTGAACTAATTAAATGAGCAGGTGTAGATAAAATATAAATAAAATAATAATTTAATTCTATTAAAAAAATCTAATTTTATGTTCGTATTGTTTAATTTAAATAATATTATTATTAATTTTAATAAAGGATAAAATAGTAAATAATAAAATAAAATTTAAATAATTATTTTAAAATATTAAAAAAAGGCAACAGATATCAAGTTAGGGCGACACAGAGCGATGCAATTTGACATCTGAACTATTAATAGTCCAGGCATACAAAAACTATCCTAAGAAAATCCCTAAATAGTAATACCATTGTTATACTCCTATCATATACTATGGTTTAAAGAAAATATTATATTTAGTTACATTAATTTAATTTCAAAATTTAACTAAGTTTAATAAAACAAATTTATTCAAATAAATATTCGAATAAGTTCAAGTTATAACATTTAATTAGTAAAATTTACGGACTTGTGAGTTTTCAATATATATGTGTGCAATGACGGTGCAAGAACCTAATTGAAGGGGGTCCAATTATGAATAATAAATTTTGATTTTAATATTATATAAGTATTTTTGAAACATATAATATATTAATAATAATGAATCAAGTTAAATTTTAATTTGTTTCAATAAAAGTTCGGGTCCAATTATGAATAATAAATTTTGATTTTAATATTATATAAGTATTTTTGAAACATATAATATATTAATAATAATGAATCAAGTTAAATTTTAATTTGTTTCAATAAAAGTTCATTCATTTCGTTCCTTACCTACAAATTAATGTTTATTATACATTCTATATGCGAGCATATTTTAATATTTATGTTTTAATTAATCATAATTTAAATTTGTTATATACTTCAATAGTTTCAAATTGTCATTTTAGCCAATTTTACCATGTTCTCCCTAAATTTCTTATACACAAATTTCTACAATTTTTTTAAATATCTTTTTCATATCTCTTTCTTGATAATTGATCAAAAGTTATTCCACATTCTCTTTTATTTCCTTCATTTTTCTTTGAATCTTTCATGATAAGAATAAATTAAATTAAATTTGTAAAAAAATGTTATTTAATTATATATAAAACAACATACGCAGTATAAAACAAAGAAAATAATAATTGAACTACTAATATTTTACTAATACATTTGAAATTTATTAAATATACATAAAAATTAATTGTAATTATTTTTCTTTTATTTTTTTATTTAATAATATTTTAAAAAAATTATTTAATGTAAGATTAATTATATTTTTTTAAGATTATTGTGACGTCAATTTGAATCATGGCATTTGAGATTTTTTTTTTGATGGACTCGAACCCAGGACCTAAGGCCTAGGTAGTGGTGCTCTAACCACTTGAGCTATCCCACTTTGTCTCATGGCATTTGAGATGTAATTATATGTTTGTACTAAAATATATTTTAATTTAGTAATTATAATTTTGTAAATAATCATGGAAATTAATACATAATTTTGTAATATTATGATTTTAAATCAAGAGTTTCATTTAATGTATTAATTAAAAATTTGTAATTTCTATAAATAAATGAGTTTACCTCAATTTAAATTAAGTAAAATTTAAAATTCAACTTAATTAAATATAGAGAATGATTGACGCGGTCTTAATTCATGGAAATAATTAAGCAATCTTGATTCATGAAAATTAAGGAAATTACTAATTTGGTTTGAAATAGTCAATGCCTGGATTAAACATAATTTAATTGCATAATTTACATTAATAATATAGTAATAAATTTATAAAACAATAATTCCTGAAAACACGCATAACGTTGTTTAAAAAGTAACAAAATACTTATATTGTTGTGTATATATAACTGAGCAAATTACGTATCAATCATTCAATTACTCTAAGCAGATGCACAATTAATTAAGCACATGTTAATTTCAGACAATCTAATTTAAAGAGAGTACTTATTATTTTTAATGTGTCAACGGAAAGGAAGTTGTACATATATACTACCTACTCTTTTATTCAGTAGGATGTATCTATAAAAAAACATATAGAGATTTTTTACTAATAGGGTCATTATCACCCTACATTAATCTAATTGCATCGCCTAATTAATAGTTTGTCTATTTGCTTCATTTTCGAGATAAAAACCCCTAATTACATTACATCCTAATTACCACTAAATTATTCAAATTCAGATTTAAATTTTCGATTTTTATTCTGCCTTAATTATCGGGTTCAATTAATTATCAGATTTTTATTTTGCCTTAATTATCGGGTTCAATTAATTAGGTTATACAATTGTCAACACCATGGTGGTTCAGAGCGCTGCCTCCGCCACAGAGCTCTTCAAGAAACACGACCTTCCCTTCGCCGATCGGACGTCTAACGACGTGCTCACCGTATTCGATTTCCACCAGGGAACGATGAGCTTTGGCGACGTCGACAACTACTAGCGGGTGCTCCGACAATTCATGACAATTCACCCATATAATGAAGCTGCCCCAGAATGAGGCTTTGGAGAGGGGTTTCTTCAAGGGTGGTTGCCCCCTCTCTGCTCCGCCCGTGATTTCTCTCTCTCTTAAACAACAGCCCTTTTACTCATTCTTTATTTATGATACCGGAATCGGTGTCCTCAATAAGTCTGTGTGTGTATCTACCGATCTATACTTTCAACCATCCTTTTTCTTTTGTAACACTGGACTATAATTCGTGCTCCTCTATGTGTAATCGACAAGGCTATGATGATAATTTTTCTTAGGGGCAGGAGAATCGGCATTGGTGTAGCCGATCCGTAACTTGGCGGGGCAACCCAGATGGCGTGGGATTTAGGGCTTTTGGCCTTTTTTTCCCCAAACGCAACTGGGTAATTGCAGCCATTGCCGTGGTTGAAGTGGATCGAGATCGTTTTAGAATCTCGTTCGATGACGTCATCGAGATCGTGAAGGTGATGAGCTCTAGATCCATTGCGAAGAACTTGGCAGGAGATTAGAATTGAGGTTTTGTTGGATTTTGATTTGAAGTTTAAGGTAATTTAATTTTCTGTTTAGGTTTGATCTCTACTTTTTTTTAGTTTTGTTTAAGCTTTGGTTGTACTGATTCTTTTGTGATGGAATATGCATTGCAATGACGTTACTTTTTATGTCATTCATATGTACTTCAATATGCATATTATTAAAATGCACTTTAATTTGCATACTCCTGAACGTAATTCACATGAACTTCAATATACATATGTTTAGACTGCACTTTAGTTTGCATGTTTTTATGCAAAATTGTCGAAATGCACTTTAGTTTGCATAATACTGAACGTAATTCACATGAACTTCAATATACATATGTCTAGATAATACATACGCTTCTATTTTTCTGTTCTTATACACTTCGCCGTTTTTGCAGAAGCTTTTTTCTAAACCTGTAGATTGAATTGTAAATTTCTCAAAACCCTCAGTTTAACAAGATTATCTTTTAGGAATTTTTTTATATTTTAGATGGAGATACTATCTTTTGTGAAAGTGAAACCAATTAATGCGTATACCTACTTTTTAGGAAAATTTTAAATCTTTGGAAGGTGCTAAAATTTCTCTGTTTTCGAAATTCTCCCTTAATCGGATAATTATGGTATATAATTGACTTTTGAATTCCTATAAAATATCCTATTTATTTAAAATTAATTGAAGGGTATAAATGTCTCAAAGTTTTCAATTTGATGCTATTAGACAAGCAATTATATTGTAGACTTTATTAGACTAATCTTATAGTGAAATGACCTTATTAATAAATAACCCAAACATATAATGTTTAATCAATTAAAATTAGATCCATTTATTATACAGTGATTTATAATCATCTAAATTTTAGTTGATTGTAGTATATTGTAGTACATATTTCTAGTATGATCCCTATTTCAATTAATTTTAAATTAAATACAATCATCTTCCACCCACAAATTACAACTTCCCTTAGTGTTAACCATACAAAAAATTTCAATTATTATTAAGATTTTAAAATCAAAAGTTTCCTTTATTGTATCAACTTAATTTTAGCAATTTCTTTAAATAATTAACTTCAACTTATGAAACTATGAGAGCAAACATAAGTGTGATCTATTCCACCAAATTTCATTAGAGGAAGAATACATCACTGATATGGAAATTCAGAAAATTAAATCAATCAATCTTAAACATACATGTGACTCTATGAATTACTTTCAAAAAACAATGTTTTGCAATAGGCCTTAAACTAAGTTAGAAAGTAGAAATCTAAACAATTATTTCCTCATCGGTAAAATTTAACATATACTCACCATCATCTACCACAATGCACAAACTAAAATGTGAACATTATATTAAAAAATTATAGATTTGGGAAGAGAATAAAAATTTCGTAGAACATTTTAAGTGATGGAGTGTTGGATGATATTGAAATATATACCATTTTTTCATTTATAAGAAATTCAATAAACAGCTAAACAAAGATCAAGAATAAAATATTAATTACACATTTATAGATCTACAAAAAATATAAAAACTAAATACTATACAATTAATCTAATAGTAGAAATCTTCAAGAGATCCCTAAAAAAAACTTTACAATTTCTCAAAGAAATCATTAAACTTTCAAGATCTTCCTTGAATAGATTATAATCTTCAAAATCTTCGTAAACCTTCGCGTGAATCTGATAAGATCTTCAAATCTTCATGAACAAAAATATAAATTGATAAATTCCTGAATGAGAAAAAATCAAACAATACCACACACTGATTTATTTCAATTAATTGTTGATTCCTGAATGAGAAAAAATCAACAATACCACACACTGATTTATTCCAATTAATTGTTGATGGTTATGCACTGATTTATTTCAATTAAGAGTTTAATCACTAAGAAGAACATTCCTATAGACCAATATTCAAATAAAGGAAACAAATTAAAACATTATAATTAAGGTCAAATTAACTTGTTAATACCCAATTATGCCCCTTATCTTATAAAACAATATTAATTCATTAATATAATTAAATTTGAAATTAAAATACCATTTTCAAGAATTTGATATTATTCAAATTCAAACTAAATTCCATTCCCCAACTTCCGTAAATTACTCAAGATTTACCAAAATTCCAAAACTACCAAAATTTCCTAAATAGAAAAATTTCCTTTCGTATGCCCATTGACAACTAATTTCCATTCTTATTTTCACCAATTCCAAAATCATAACCCTATCTTGCTCCCACCATGGCCGCTCCGCCTTGCCACCGTAACTCTCACCGGAGTTGTTCACCGGATCGTTGTCCGTCGTCCGCCGACTTTGTGGGTTGAAATCGTCGTCGATCTGTGGGCGATATTACGGGTTTATTCGGAGCCTTAATCGAAGGCCCAAGAATCGGCCGCTTCGACCATTCGATGTGGGTCGTCGCTCTTCGCAGGCAAATCACGGTGGCAGCAGCGCGGGTCGATCTGTTCAAAAATGTGTCGATCTCGGCGGATTTGTGGTTGCAGAGGTTAGGAGGACGAGTTATCTAAAAATTTGACTAATTTCGTTGGCCTTGATTTTGTTTCTGTATAATTTTCTCGAGATTCATTTCCTGTTACGGAATGTGATTGTTCTTGTCTGTAGTTGGTGTTCTCTCCATCTGTTACGGTTTATGGTCAGCCAGATGAAATTCCTTGTCTAGAAGATTCTGAATTGAAGGCTATGAATTATGATTGAGAGAGAAGGAATTCATTAGACCGGAATTCATACGATTTGATTGGAAGAGAAGCTAGAACTGACAACAATCTACCTAATTATGATTCAGAAGAAGGGCTTTGGGATGCAGATTTAACATTGGAGTAGATTTTTTTAGAAGGAGAAGATGAAATATTCCTAAGCTTACCATGTGATCTTAATTTTTTTTTATTCATTTGTATTTTTATTATATATTTGAGGTGTTTATCTCTTAGTATTGTTCATATTATCTGTAATATTTCTTATAATTTTTTTTTGGTTTCGTATTATATACCCTTATCCCCCTCCAATCGAAACGAACACAATTATTATATTATTTTACTAATATACATTTATAGATGTAACTTTATTTCCACATCCAATTAATCCTCCGCACATATGCAATCAATTAATATTATTTTCGTATTTATTCAGATGCAAAATGGACATATGCAGAATATATGATGCACATATTCAAATGTGCATTTTTATTTAGCATATCACCAAACCTATATTATTTTAATCAATAAATAATAAATTAATTAGTTTAATAGAATAATATTATAAGTAGATTTTATCTAAAAAAATCTTTTTATATATATAAATTATAAACTGATATAAATTCTGCAAAAAAATTATGTTGATACAAAATATTTAGTTTTCTTATATTAATTATATTATATATTTTTTTAGGTATAACACCATGTTTATATAATAATACTATGGTTATATAAATTATAAATGAAGATAAAATTCGTGGATTTTGCATATATAAATGTGCATATCTTTTTAGCATATCACCAAGCATATATTCTGTTAATTGTTAATTAAATAATTAATTAGTTTGTGCTTCTTTATTTTTGGTTTGATACGGTTTTATATCAAGCTTATTTAATTTTGTCGATTGTTGTGCTTAAACGGTTTTTTTAGTTTCCCTAAAGATAACATTAATGCATTTTAATTTAAAATTAATGCTTATTAGTAGTTATTCCTAATTTAATGGAGGAGTTACAATCATTAACATGACAATAATTTATTATTAATATTTTATTGATAAATATAATTTAATTCGAATATTTACTTTTCTTGTATATTAAATTATATACTATTATATTTTGATTTTAAACTCTTATTTGTTTGAATATATATATATATATCATCGCTATAAGATTCATGGTATGTTTATATTTTAATTTATTTAAAACTTTAATATTATAAGTAGATTTTTATCTAAAAAGTCTTTCGATATTTTTGTAATTTAACTTCTCCAAAACTCTAGCTCAATTTTAGGAATGTTTTGAATTTTGAAAGTGTAGTTATTACCGTGATTTACGATGATTTGGTATTTATGAAATCTTATTCAATTAATATAATTTCATATTATTCAAATTATGAATTTTCGGATGTAATTATAAAGAAAGGGTACAATTGTACATCTATCCACCATTTTGTTCTTTTTTTTAACTTTCAAAAATGTTGTTTCTATTTGTTGTTTCTATAGGTGAAATGACTCTTATAACTCTTAATTGTTGATAGTTATGCAGTAACACATATTTGTCCATATAGTAACATATAATTGTATTTATAATAACATATTTGTCCATATAGTAACATATAATTGTATTTATAATAACACGGATTAAAAACAATTTTTTTTATTTTATCTTTCATTAAATTAATTGTATTAATATTTCCCGTTTTTTCTATTTTATCTTTTCTTAAATTAATTGTATTAATATTTCCCGCGAAAAGTCAATTTATGTGTTATTTGTACTTATAGTAACACATATTTGGCCTTACAGTAACATATAATTACATTTATAGTAACACGGACCTGAAACCCGTTATCCTGTTAGCTTCCTGTGCACGACTTTTGCGCGATTTTTTTGGAAATATCCGTTTGACAGGTCAAACACGCTACAGATTCGCAAATTTTTTATCCTTCCTTAAAGTGAAAAGGTGTTTGAATGATGTAGTTTAAAGTGAAAAAATGTTTTATTTTTTTAAAACACTCCCCTATTAAATGATTAATTCCAGCTAAGCAATATAACTATATACTTATAACTGCTAAACCTCCCCCTCTCTCTCCCTCTATAAATAATATGTATTTAATTAATTGCATTTTAATTCGTCTGTTTTTTACAAGTTAATTATTTAATACAGAGTGCAAATAAATTGGGCATTGTGAGCCTGGTTGAGCTACTGTGCAAAGCAGTTGCAGACATGATAAGGAGCAAGAGTCTATAAGAAATTCATAAAATGTTCAACATAAAGAACGATCTCACCCCCCAAGACGAAGAGCGCTTTCGCAATGACCACTCCTGGATATTCAACTGATCCATCCAATTTCTTGTACTATGTTTTTCAATAATAAATAGTACTGTAGTAGCTTTGTCATGACATTTTTTGATTTTATTCAGCTTCTAAACAAAATTCTCAGATTTTACTCATAAATCCTCTGAATTCTTTTGAAGTTTACTCCTAATTTGTCTATGTATTGTGCTCTTCCAATTACATAGGAATGAATGGGAAAAAAAAAGGAAAAATATTTTCGTTTGATTAAAATTGAAAACCGGCCACAATATTTAGGCTAACCAACCAAACAGTTTTTACCTATATGGTTCCATTTTTTTATTTTGCATAGTAAAAAACGGTTCATATTTCGATTTTACTAATTATTAACCAATTTAAGCCTATCAATTCAACCTTGAAGTTTGTAGGGATTAATAACTTGGTTTGTAGGTTTGGAAGAGGGAACTGGAATAAAATCGAAGTAAGTGGTTTGGTTGAGAGGTGTATTTTTTAAAAAAAATCCAGACCATATAGGTGAAAATAATATTTGCCATGTAATAGAAAAATTTAATTTGTTGTACATTTATCTACAAAAATATTATTTATACTTATTTCGCAACCATTAAATTAAGATGAAATACAATAAGCTTCCGTTTGATAAAGTAGATTAGTGCAAGTTTGATGCGTAATCTAATCTGTCCAAGATAAATATCTAACTAGAACTTAAAAAAATTATTATAAAGAAAATATTATTGTAAAGTGTAAGACATTACAATTGAAAAGTGTAACATCATATAATTAAAAGGTGCAATATAACATAACTAAAAAGTGTACTAAAAATATTATTGAAAAGATTAAGCCACTACAATTGAAAAGTGCAACACCATAAAAAAAAAATTGACAAAAAAATAAATGTTGACCTAGTCAACTCAAGTCCTTATATGGACTCGAGTCTTCAGGAGACCAACCCTTAAGTTTTAATTATAAGTGAGATAAACAAGAAAATAGATAAACAAGGAAATAAATATAGATCATAAATAAAAGATTGTTACCTATAATACATTATACTATTCCTATAATATATTAAATCATAAATAAAAAGATTCTTACCTATAATACATTATACTATTCCTATAATATATTATTCTATATTCCTATAATATATTATTCTATAATACATTCTCTAATACTACCTGTAATATATTATTCTATTATATTCTCTAATACTATTGCTAAACCAAACCCTCTATAAATAACATGCATTCTACTTTAAAGTCTTTATAATTTCTTTTTTAGATATCAGGATTATTGATGGGTTCTTCTTCGTGTGAGAATGTTGTTTTGAAGTGCAAGGATGGTACTGAGTTTGAGGTGTGTAAGGCGGTTGCATCCCAAATGCAAAATATCAAGCACTTGATGATGATCAAAGAAGATGATCATGAAATTACCAGCATCACTTTGCCTGAAGGAGTCAGAAGCCATGTCCTTGCCAAAATGCTTGAATACTGCGACCGCCACGCTAACGCAGGCGACGACGATAAGCTGAAGTCGTTCGATGATGAATTTGTCAAGCTCCCTCAGAGCACGATGTTTGATCTCATTTTGGTATGTATGTTCTTGCCTTTTCCTTCTTTGGTTCTTTTAATTTTACATATATGAATTAATTTAATTTAATATATGTCGGTAGGATGCACATAAATTGGGCGTGGGGGGCCTGTTTGACCTATTGTGCCAAACAGTTGCAAACATGATTAAGGGCAAGAGTACAGAAGAAATTCGTAAAACGTTTAACGTAAAGAACGATCTCACCCCTAAAGAAGAAGCGCAGATTCGCAGGGACAACCCGTGGGCTTTCAAGTGAATTGAAACTAATTTTCTTCTACTATGTTTTTCAATATTAATAAATAGTGCTATGAGTTTTCTTGTAATGTCGACATTAATTTTTCGATTTTGCTTCACTTCTCTAATGCAATTACCCACTTCAATTCTTCTTCTCTTCCATTTTCTTCCAAGTTAATTGTAACTTAATTCAGTGATGGACCCAAAATTTTTGGATTGGGAGACCTGATTTACATTACTATAAATAAAAAATAATATTATAAAATTTTATACCTACAAACAAAAATTCATTATAAAATTTTCAATAGACCTCATTTTATTAATTTAAATTTAACAATTTTTGTTATGTTTCAAAGAAAATTAATTTTAACTGTTTCAACTCATAAGTGATTTAATATGCATTCTCGTAGAGACATTAGTCAACAAATGTAGAACTTAAAATATACCCCCTATTTCGTGATGATTTGCATATCTTAAAAAATCCACTTTTGAATTTTTAGTGATATGTGAGGTCAAATAAATGAAGAGTATTTTGAGTGATTTAGTGAGATTTAAAGAGAATTTAGTGAGGTTAAATAAATGAGAAGTATTTTGGTTAATTTAGTGCGGTTTAAATGTGATCTAGTGAGTTGTAGGAAGAATGTGGATCCAAAATGAGTGACAATTTTAAAAATAAAATAATGTAGAGGAGTATATTTTTGGGTGATTTAGTGAGGTTTAAATGTTATTTAGTGAGGTGTAAAGGATAATTTAGTGAAGTGTAGGGAAGAATGTGGACCCAAAATGAGTGACAATTTTAAAAATAAAATAATGTAGTAAGAGTATTAATTTTGTAAATTATTTACATATTATAAGTGTGAAATTTTTTTTGAGACGTCTCAATAAAATAGTGTACAAATAATCACGAAATATATATATAACAATGGGTCCATTGGCCCCTGGACATGGGTCCGTCTCTGCTTTAATTAGATCAAATATTTTTAAAGGTAATTTGGCAATATAATTAAATATATATATATGTACAGTATTATTATAAAAAGACAATAATGAATTGAAATTCAAAATCATATTCTAATTATAATACATCATAATTCAAAATGAATTGATTTTATAAATCATATATCATTTAAACTTACTAAAAAGTGATACATTTGACACACAAAACTCCCCATTAGTAGTTAGTACATATGGGAATTAAGAAAAAATATTATTTACAATTAGTAAACTTGGACAATTCTTACGGTAGTCACATTTTACAAAGTGATTACACAGTCACTTTCACTACAAAAAACGCGGAGTTTGCCGACGGAAGGCTACCGACGGAATCCATTCTGTCGGTCGGACCGACGGATCGCCGACAGAATTCTCGAATCGACTGACTCCCGACGGAATACAAGTTCCGTCGGGACCGGCCGACGGACTTCCCGACGGAATTTAGTTCCGCAGCCAAACGGTGTCGTTTCGCCTTGCTTGCCGACGGATTGTTTCCGTCGGTCGTTCAAATTTCGACTGCCGACAGAAATATCCGTCGGTAGCCGACCCGCTTTGACTGACACATTAATATTCGCGTGCTACCGACGGAAATATCCGTCGGTAGCCGCACCGCTTTGACTGACTAATAAATATTCGTGTGCTACCGACGGAAATATCCGTCGGTAGCCAAATTTTTTTTTTTATATAAGAACTGCCGAAGAGAGGCAGTTCTTCCCCATAAGGGAAATTTTTTTTTTGCTTTCGTCCCCCTCTCCCTGTTCGTCTCCTGTTCGTGGATTTTCTTGTGCGTGGTGCGTGGATTGATCGAGAAAGGGCATAACGATTATCTACTCCAATTTTTTTCAATTTAAACGGTACGTTTTATAAATTCTTAATTAATTTTAATTAAGTTATTGTATTATAAATTGCATGTTTATAATTATTATAAAACTGTTATTGAATTATTATAAATTGCATGTTAGTTCGTATAAAATTTCATGTACGTAGTTGATGAATATATATGTATAATTAATTCAAATATATGTTAGTACGTGGATTATATGTTTTTTATTGGTTAATTGTAATTAAAAATTGCATGTTAGTTCAAATATATAATGTAGTTCTTGTTAGTTCGTTTTGATAATTAAACTAGGTTATTATTGTTGATTAAATTAGTAATTATTCTTATAATTAAACTAGGTTATTATTGTTGATTAAATTAGTAATTATTCTTATAAGTAGGGGTGTTGTACGGTATGATTAATATAATAATTATTGTTATTGTTTAAATTAAGTCATTATTAATTAGTTTGGTAAATTATTTATTTCATTAGTAACGTGATTTTGTTATTGATTAAATTAGGAAATTATTGACTTAAATTACTAAAATGTTATTAATTAAATTAGGAAATTATTGATTTCATTACTATATTAATTATTGATTAATTTATTATACTTTTAAATTTTATTTATTAAAATAGATGAGTCAAGATGCTAGTGGGGCCTCAGGATCTCGACGTAGGAGAACCTCACTTAGGCCTGTTGAGCCTGCTACGTTGACGTCGTCGGCATCCGTTCCACAGCATTCGCCGCCGTCATCTCAGTCGTCGGCAGCTCGTCGACATCCCACGCGTGCCCGAGAAACCAGACTGAGAATATGGATTGAAGATAATGTACAGTAAGTAATTAATTAAATAATTTTAAGGTTTAACAATATTTAATAGCATCAATTTTTGTACGTTTTTTAATTTATAATGTGTTTATTTCTTAATATATATATAATGTCACAGCTTACTTCCTGGTAATGAGATATCGAAGATTTGCACTGAGGTGATTACTCAGTGCAAGATTGCTGCGAATGCCTACTCTTGGCTGAAGGTGCCGCAGACGAAAAAGGATGAATACTGGGAGGAATTTCAGGTATTTGAGTGCATTCAATTAAATATTAATAAACAATTTATTATATATATTATTTGATAAATATGCTGATCGAATATGTGCAGAAACATGCTTATTGGCATAGGAAGTTTTTTTCGGACAACGATATCCGCAGGCTCTGGGTATCTTCATGTCAGTCTAGGTATAATGAGATTATGTACACCTGGAGGACTGCTTGGCGTAGTCGTGGCGTGGAGCAGACGACGTTGGGGGAGGACGATGGAGTCGACGTGTGGAACACGTTGACCACGTATTGGAGTAGCCCGGAGTACGTGCGGAAGTGTGCAACTGCTCGAGCCAACCGTAGAAGTGATGTGGGAGGTGGGATGTCAAGGCATCGGGGGGGGGGGGGCCGATCCGCGTATGAGCACTCAATTGCTCTAGTAAGTGTTCACTAAATTTATTTCAATTATTTATATTATAATATTATATAAAATAATTTTTTATGCTCATTTGGTACAAAATAGGAGCGGGATCTTGGGCGTGAACCCACTCACGTGGATCGGTTGAACGTTCTTCATCCGTTTGATCGAGATTCGCAGACGTCCACATATGGACGCACTACTGAGCTTCACGTAAGTTTAATTAAACTGTGATGTGTTTTTTAATATTTAATTAATTAAATGTATTGAACTATGTATTAATTTAATATTTTTGTAATTATGTAGTTGAATGTGAACCGGAGGATTGCAGAGGCGACGACACAGGCTTCTGCTGATGAAGCCGGGCCCAGCGCCGCCCCTCCGCCTGATCTTAACCGGATTTACCTGGAGGAGGCCCCGGCTGATCGAGGACGGGTCCTTGGCCTTGGCCGGATGAGCCGCTCAGTGAGAGCTGCGTCGTCCAGTTCGTCCCAGCGTGCATCGCAGGCCTCTGTATCCTCCACTGCTGCTCCTCCGGACCCGAACATTGTCAACTGGATGAACCACTACTTCCGACAGATGGCTGACACTATGGGTCGATCGTTGGGGATGCCTCAGGATCAAATAGATACATGCTTTGAACAGGCGATGAGCGTCCCCCCTCCTCCGCCTTTCGCTGCTCCGGTTGGTCCATTTCCCCCTCCGCCTTTCGATGCTCCGGTTGGTGGTTCAGTTCCCCCTTTCAATGCTCCAGATCAAAATCCAGATGCAGTCGCAGACGACGGCTTGGATGATTTCATTGGTGATGATGACTTTTTTGTACCGTATAGGGGTTGATGTTTGAACTATTTATTTTTCTGTCGAACTATTTATTTTTCTGTCGAACTATTTATTTTTCTGTCGAACTATTTGATGTTTGGACATATTTATTTCGGTTGATGCTTGTTTGTCAATGAATTGTTTATTTATGTTATTGTTTTTAATTTATACATAATACATAATTTTTCGTTAGATTTTGGTATAAAGTAAAGTATTTTTTAATTTTTTTTTTCGATTTTTTTTTTATTCCGCCAATGTTACCGACGGAAATAAAAACTCCGTCGGTAGTGTCAGCCGACGGATATTCCGTCGGCCAAGTACTCGACCGACGGAATTTTGGGCGGCAACATACCGACAGAATTTCAGAATCCGTCGGTAGTTTCAAAATGTACGCACCGACGGAATTTCAAAATCCGTCGGTAGCGCGTAATATTTACAGAAAGTTTCTTCCCCTTTCTCACTCAGTCGAAAAAAATCGTGGAAATTGTAAAAATTGTATGAGAGCAAGCAAATTTCGGTACGTTTTCCTTTTTTACTTGGTTAAATTTTGTAGTTTAGTTGTGCATTTTATATTGTTATAGTTTAATTAGTTGTGCATTTTATATATTTGTAGTTTAGTTGTGTATTTTAATTGTGCATTTTATATATGTGTAGTTTAGTTTAGTTGTGCATTTTTCTGGATGTTTGTAAGAATTTTATGTTAAATGTTTAACAGATGAATTTGCCGGATCGTCGATGGATGTATGAAACTCCTAGGTTCATTTTAGGAAATGTGAATAGTGAATTTTACAATGAACTTGTGTCATTTGTTGAATTTGCAAAGCTCCACCCACATTACATGCATGGGGATTGTATCAAGTGTCCGTGTAATGCCAAAAAATGTCAGAATAAAATATTTAAGTCGATTGATGAGGTTTTGGTACATGTTCTGAAGAATGGTTTCACTGTTAATTATTATAATTGGACATTTCACGGCGAAGTACGTTGGCCTTATAACTTTGATCAAGTTTTATACTATTACACTGCTGGTATCTATGAAAGACAAATATATGGTAATCATGCCGGCACGAGTACTGAACAACAATTTGGTGGGGAACAACAGTTCGGTGGGGAACAACAGTTTGGTGGGGAAGAACAACTTGGGGAGGGAGAACCCAATATGTATCAAACAATGATAATGGAAGCCGGTTTTTCAAATGTAGAAGAGGAGCCGACGGATGAAGCATTTCGGTTTTATGAAATGCTCAAATTTCTCGATCAAGATTTGTATCCGGGTTGTGATTCACACTCTCAACTGTCATTTAATGCCCGACTTATGGCTATCAAGACCGAGAACAAGCTTTCTAACAGGGCATATGAGCAAATGACACAATTATGCAGTGAGATCTGCCCTCCTGAGAATAAGGTGCCTACAACGTATCATCAAAGCAAGCAAATGCTGAAAAATATGGGATTGCCGGTCGAGAAGATTGATTGTTGTATAAACGGTTGCATGTTATATTGGGGTGATGAAGATAGCAATCTGAACATGTGTAGGATGTGTGGTCATCCTCGTTACAAAGAGCCACGTCGGAAGGGGCCCGCTGGTCAATCGAAGCCGTCGAAGAAGAAAGTGGCACACAAGAAGATGTATTATCTTCCAATCATTCCTCGTTTAATGAGATTGTATCAATCTACTGCCACAGCACAACACATGACGTGGCATGCAACAGATTCGTCTTCGACCGAGTCTAGGGAGATGCGACATCCGGCGGACTCGGAGGCCTGGAAACACCTTGACAACGTGTATCCCAATTTTTCCTCTGAACCGAGGAATGTGAGGCTAGGTTTGTGTACTGATGGTTTTGCACCGTTTGGGAGCTTTGGAAAGCAGTATTCGTTGTGGCCGGTGATTCTGACTCCGTATAATCTTCCTCCGTGGATGTGCTTGAAACCTCAAACAATGTTTCTAACTGTATTGGTGCCAGGTCCGTCGAATCCAAAAGATAAGCTTGACGTTTATCTCCAGCCTCTTATAAAAGACCTGATCTTTTTATGGGAAAGTGGTGTCCAAACGTATGATGTGTTCAGAAAACAGAATTTCACGATGCGTGCTGCTTTATTGTGGACCATTAGCGATTTTCCTGCATATTCTATGTTGTCTGGATGGAAAACGGCTGGTTTTCAAGCATGTCCGTATTGTATGGATTTTTCTGAAGCTTTCAGTCTTGAGAAGAGTAGGAAAGTTACATGGTTCGATAATCACCGAAAGTTCTTACCTCGAGATCATCCATTTAGAAGGAATAAGAACAACTTCTTGAAGAACAGAACAGTTACAATCAATCGACCGCCCATTCGAAACGGTACGTATTTTAATTAATTATACAATTATTTGATCTAGTATAATGTTATACGTATATGTTTTATTAATTTCTTCTAGTATAATGTTACTGTACAGGACATACGTTGTTACATGAGATTCAGTGGACGGGTTTGAAAAAATCTACTGAGGAAAATGCAGCTGAACACAACGGTCGAATCCCAGGTGGATGGAATAAAATGAGTATTTTTTGGGATTTGCCATACTGGAGTTCACTATTGATCCGACACAATTTGGACGTGATGCACATTGAGAAGAATGTGTTTGATAATGTGTTCCACACAATGATGAACACAGAAGGCAAGACGAAAGATACTCCAAAGTCCCGGGAAGAGCTGAACATTTATTGTCGTCGTCAAGAGTTGGAAAAGGATCCCAGTACAGGTAAATATCCGAAGGCTTGCTACACACTGGACAAGCCACAGAAACAACAACTGTGTCGTTGGATTCACGAGTTGAATTTTCCAGACAACTACGTGTCAAACTTGAGTCGATGCGCAGACATAAACAGGGGTAAGGTTTCAGGGATGAAGAGTCACGATTGTCATGTTTTTATGCAGCGCTTGATACCGATTGCGTTCCGAGACGTTGTTCCTCTCAATGTGTGGAGGGCTATCACTGAATTAAGTCTTTTTTTTAGAGATTTAACATCTTCAACGATCAAGATCGATGATATGATTCGTTTGGAGCAAGATATTCCAGTGATTTTGTGTAAGTTGGAACAAATTTTTCCACCTAGCTTCTTCAACTCCATGGAACACTTACCCGTTCATTTAGCGTATGAAGCCAGAATTTGTGGTCCAGTGCAGTACAGGTGGATGTACCCATTTGAAAGGTAAACTCTTACATTTTTCATTTTTTATATATACTACATGCATGCATGTTCACTGAATTAAAATATATGTTTTTTTATTATAAATCAGATATCTCCACAACTTGAAACGCAATGCTAAACAAAAGGCAAATGTGGAAGCATCGATTGTTAATGCATATTTGAATGAAGAGGTTGGCATGTTTTGTTCTTATTATTTTGAAGACCATGTCAACACTCGGTTGAGAAGTGAACCACGTAACTACGGTGGTAGAGATACAGACAATATCGGTGAAGAGGTTGATGGAATGCTGTCTATATTCAAGTCTAAGGGACGATCAATAGGAAAATTCACTGAACGAGAGTGGGAGTCGAACAGAGAGGCAGAAATAGCACAAACGTATGTGTTATTGAATTGTGATGAAGTTCAGCCTTACATTGAGTAAGTATTTCATATTTTTATCATTACTTCATTTATGTAATTTAATATTAATTGTGATTGGATGTTGTGAATTAGGATGTATACTCAAGAACTAAGACGAACAGAACAAAACATCTCAGATACAGATATAGATGCTCGTCTTCAACGTGATTTTGCCCGATGGTTCCAACGTTGTGTGAGTACCATTTCCTTAAATTTTACGTAAATAAATATGATTCATAATTAATGTTAATTATTTGAACTGTATAGGGACGGTCAAACGATTTTGGGAATCGATTCTTAAAGGATCTCAGCAAAGGACCACTACGTCGTGTAAAGACTTACAACGGCTATATTGTGAAGGGCTACAGATTTCATACATCTGAGTATGCATCGAGAAAAGCGACTACCAACAGTGGTGTTTGCGTTAGCAGTGCAAACTACAATGCAGATGCAAGTGACTACTATGGGGTGTTGCACGAAGTCGTTGAAGTAGAATATCCGGGATATCCAACAAAGACTGTAGTGTTGTTCAAGTGTCATTGGTTTGATTCAGGCCCTTCAGGAACAAGGATTCATCCGGAGTACAAACTCGTCGATGTTAATCCGAAAAGGAGCTATATCGGGAATGATCCATTTGTATTTGCCCATCAAGTATCTCAAGTATACTACTGCAAGTATCCAGTACGATCATCACGTAGTAAAATTGAATGGCACGCTGTTTGCAAAGTAAAGGCAAGATCAATGGTAGAAGTCCCTACAAAGGACAAGAGTGATGAAGATGATTCTCCGTTTCAAACGGAACAAATAGAGGCTAGAACTGAAGTCTTTACGGGAGATTTGAATATCCACGTAGACTTGACGGCTGAAAATTCACAATTGATCGAAATTGAAAACGATAATGGAAATGAGGAAGATGATGAAAATGAAGAGGAAGAGGAGGAGGAGGAGGAGGAGGAGGAGGAGGAGGAGGAGGAGGAGGAGGATGATGATGAAGAGGAAGATGAGACAAATAATGAAAATGTAGATGAAGAAGATGAAGAGGAAGAAGATGAAGAATAAATTATATAATGTAAGCTAATTATTTTATTAGATGTACAATTTAAAAATATTTATTTATCATTAAGTTACAACTAAAAATTGTGAAAAGAAATTATTTTTTTGATTTTTTTAAAAATATAATTCGCAAAAAAATGAATATTTTAGTAAAAAAAATGAATATTTTAGTATTTAAAAATATATAAATTATATTACAAATTTAATTATTTAATTTATGTGAATGAAATTAATTTTATGAAATTTTTTTAAAAATAATTAGCAAAAAAATGAATTTTTTACTAAAAAAATATTAGTATTTTAGTTAAAATATGAATATTTTAGTATTTTAAAATATATAAATTATAAAAATATAAATTATAGATTTCAAATTTAATTATTTGATATATTTGAAAGAAATTAATTTTGTGAATTTTAAAAAAAAAATGGGTCGAAAATGAGTACATATACAATTAATACTACAATTACGAACAAGTAACACATCTGTCCGAGTGGTAGGCGCCCTTCACTAGGCGCCCACACACCCGGGTTCGATTCCTAGCAAGGCCAGAATAATATATGGTGGCCTTAATAACAGTTCGCGGGTCGGGTCGGGTCGGGTCGGGGGTCGGGTCGGGTCAATTAATTTTTTTTTTTTGGGTTGACTTGCCGACGGATAATTCCGTCGGCACTACCGACGGAACCCCCGACGGACACCGACTGAATATAATCCCGAATTTAAAAAATATAAAATCTAGATCCGTCGGCAGTTCCGTCGGCACGTACCGACGGACTTACCGACAGAAGCCGACGGATATATTTTTCTTAAAAAAAATGCTAAAATTAAATATCCGTCGGTACTATCGACGGACGGACCGACGGAATTGTCGACAGATATCAGACCCGGTTTCGAAACGGGTCATTCGGACTACCGACGGAATGAGATCCGTCGGCAGACTCGACAGATTTATTCCGTCGGGCACCCGTCGGGACTACCGACGGAAAAAAAAATTCCGTCGGTAACTCGTACCGACGAGTCTAGAGCCGACTGAATTATTCCGTCGGTAATTCCGTCGGGAAACCACGCCTACCGACGACAATTCCGTCGGTAGGTCCGTCGGTAAATCGCTCATTTTTTGTAGTGTTTGTCGAATCGCGCCACGTGACGTCGTAAACGTCGTAACGACCTGTTACTTGTTATACAGGTTTAAGTTAATTATTTATATCATTTTTTAAATTGTATTTTGTTATTTACTATATTACCCTTCTTTTATTTAAATTATTTTTAAAATATATACATATATATTAGGTAAAATTACTATTATAACCTTTTGTAATACAATTATTCTTATTTTAAAAATTAATGAAATCAATCCAAATAAAAATTAAAAAATAGATTTGTTAAATTAGTAATTAGGTTTTTTGGCTTCCCCAATTCAGTCCCACGCCATTCTTAAGAGTTTTCACAGATTCGTGCGATCCTTCTTAAGACTACACGTCTCGAAAACATATGGATCCATCAAGTTTAGGCTTTTGCTCTTTTATTCCACATGGCAATTTTCAGTGTTAATATATAGTACTAATATAACGATGCCTATAGGTGCTTAACATTCATTTTCTATATCATGTTCTTGTACTTTTTCTATGGAAATCAAAGCGCTTCATATTTTCAGTATCTTTTAAATACGTCAATAACTTTTCACTTATTCCCACAATGATAAAAGATCTTTAAACTTATTTTCACTGATTAATGAACTTTTGGTGCTGGCTGGAAAATTTACGACTCTGTTCCACCTTTCGAGTGTGAATGTATTAAGCATAAAAGATGCACTTTAGCACTCATCCAATTTTGAGTTGCCATTATTTTATTTCCACCTACACTTATGGAAAATAATGAAATTTATGACTTTAGTTACACATGAATTATATCGTCTTGTTTCCAATCAGGTCTTGCTTTCCACCCTCTGGACGGTATACTTCAGTCAGTGCCCCATGTCATAGCTAGCTCTCTTCGTGTAATTGCCAGTGCACTACACAACCCACGTAGCCCTTCTGTTCATTGAGGGCGTATGGACTGCAAACATTCACGACTGCATACACGGGAAACTATAGCCCGTTATGGGTGCACGCTATCATACCATTCACCACACCACAACTTGCGAATGTTGTTTCGTCCACCTATAGGAGCTTTACGAAATCCAGATCGGGAACAGTCCCACGCCATATTTTTTATAATGTTATTCTTTCGATCAGTGTGGCATCTTCGGCTTATAAATCCCTTTCGTCTTGCGTATATCTTATAAAATGCATTAGCTTGTTCCGTCGAAGAGAAAGTCATGCCCCAAATTGTATTATTGTCTATAGGAGCATCTTTGAAATTGGGATACCCAGAATCCTCATCTGACACATCTTCTGAAATCATGTGCTCCTCATGTGATTCATCGTCCACTTTGATATCTTCATATCCAACGTCCGATGACATTGTGGAACGTTGTAAATACAAACTACATGAGAAACACAAAAAAATGAATCGAGTGTGATATTGTGAGACGTTCATTAAAAGACATGTTATGCAACATCTTACAATTTTACTGTCATCTTCCCATGTTATGCAACATCTTCATATTATATATTTCAATATCCTATTTTACTGCCATTTACGAGAACTAATAACATGTGCTACTAACATAAAATCGAGAAATACCATGTGCCTATGACATAAAATTCAATTTACACACTATATCAAATATATAATTCAATTGAATCGCAAATAAATAGTATATCAAAATTTGACATGATAATTTAACTCTATATTATGTCCTTCTAATTAGAGCAATCAAACAACTAATACGGTTACGAATGTGCATTCAATAGCCACTTTTTTTTACCCAATATACAAAAATATATTCAATTGAGTGCATATTAGACAATGAGAATGATACCGTTCTGCAAGTGTATCATTTTAGGTACCTGTACATTCAGTCCCTTTGCTAAATTGCTAAATTCAAGTTGCAAATTTTCTTTGGGGCATTTTGTCAAACACTTGTTGATCAATCAAGTTTCTATTTAATTTGAGTCAATTTAAAAAACAATTACTACTACTAAACAACTCAACACCAACAATCCCAAGTTTGAGTGTAGAACTCAAGAAATCGAGCATAGAAATTGTAAACAAAATCAATCAGAGAAAATAAAAAATACTAACCTGATTTTCAAAATCAATGCGTCTGGCAGGCGCGGAGGCGGATGATAGCAGAGGCGGTGACGGGCGGTCGACGACGGGGGTCGGGGCTGGGGGTGCAGCCGTGCAGGTTGCCAAAAAGGGAAGGGAATGAGGAGTGGGCGGCGGACACTGGGGGTGAGGGTTTATGCTTTTTAGTTTTTAATAAGGCCCAATAATGTTATAAGTTATAAGAGAACTTTAATAAAATTAATATAAAATATAAAATAAAATATATTAAAAAATCCAGGTATCCGGATTTATTATCCGGATAATATCCGATAAAATATGGGAACACTCGAATACGGTCGGATATTATGTATTCCGAATCCGAATCCGAAGTCAACTATCCGTATCCGCCCGGATACTAAATTTTTATACCGAGTTCGTATCCGACCGGATACGGTTTCGGATCGATCGGGAAATATCCGATCCGTTTTCACCCCTAGTCATCGATGGTTTCCTCATCATTTTCTATTTACTATCAATTTACATATAGTCAAATTGTAATGCACAAATAATGTAATTTTTTTTTGATGATGTCATTTTTTAAAGTATTTATTTTCTTTTATATTTATCCCTTTATTATAAATTTAATAGAATTGGTCAAACATTGTTATAACATAAATTATATGGAAAAAAATTTGAATCTAATTATATGAAAATAAATATAAAATCTAAATTGTTGAATATTAAATAAAAAATTAAAATGTAATGACCGTAATTAAGTTAATTGATTTTTTTTTGTACAATTATAGAAGAATAATTTTATATTCAAATTGTTTTAATAATTTTATTCATTAAAATCTTACACTATATCAAAAGTTTTTGCAACCAGTTTATTTAAATATAATTACATCAATACAAAACAGAATATATAAAAGAATTTAAAATATAATTTAATATTTTAAAATTTTTTATTGAAATATAATCTTAATATCATATATTTGCAAACATTTGAATAGCCACATATCACAAAAATGATTGGTTTATCACCATCTATTTCTTCTCGAACCACTTCATTTCAAAATCTATTTTTTCCCTATTTCTTCTCGAACCACTCCATTTCAAAATCTCTTTTTTCTCATTAATTTCACTTTACTGATATAGTTATAATTTTTTCACAGTATTCTCTTTTTTATAGGATTGTTATTTTTAATTTTCTTATTTATTGTTCTAGAATGTATTTAATTGTCTAGATTTTCATTATAATCTATTATGTATTTTTATATTTTTTAGTTTGTAGTTTAATACAATTTTTAAGATCTTTTAAATATATTTTAAGATCTTATGTGTTTATAATGTTAATATAATTTTTATTTCCTTCTTTTTTAGGATTTTTTTTTTCTTTTTCCTTTTTCTTTTTTCACACTTTTTTTTATAGGATTGTTATTTTTAATTTTAGAATGTATTTATCTAGATTTTCATTATAATTTATGTATTTTTATATTTTTTCGTTTGTAGTTTATAACAATTTTTAAGATCTTCTAAATATATTTTAAGATATATGTTTATAATAATATTTTTTTCCTTATCTTTCTTTTCTTTTTCCTTTTTATTCGACTTTTTTTTTTCTTTTTCCTTTTCTCTCGCTATTTTTTAGCGCTATTTTTTAGTACTCCCTCCGTCGTATTATAAGTTTCCCACTTTTCTTTTTTGAATGTCCCACGATAAGTTTTCCATTCCATTGGTAAATTATTTTATCTCTCTCAATTACATAACTTATACTTTATCTATTATTTTATTATACTTCATCTCATACTAATTTATTATTTTTATTTTCAAGTATCTTTCATTTTATTCAATTCATTTTTTTTTCTTTTTCTATTTTTTTTTCCTTTTTCTTTCTCTCTCTCATTTTTAGTACTCCGTATTTTTTTTTCAATTATCTTTCATTTTATTAAATTCAATAGGTTTGTAGTTTAATACGAAAATTTATATTAGAAATTGAAAAGATTATTTATGTATTTATAATGTTTTGCATTAATATAATTTTTTTTCCTTTTTTTTTCTGGCCCTTTTTTTTTCTTTTCCTTTTTCTCTCTCCTGGTTTTTTGTATTTTTTTTAATTTTTTTTTTCAATTATCTTTCATTTTATTCAATTTAACAGATTTGTAGATTAGTATGAAGATTTATATTAGAAATTGAAGATATTATTTTTTATAATATTTTTATTCTTTCTTTTTTTCGCTATTTCTTTTAGATCTGTATATTAAATTAAATATATTTGCTAAAGAATTTTTCGAAGGATTTAAAAAAAAAATTCTATTAACAAATTCAATTTTGAATATTCAAATTTAAGAAATCATATTAACAAATTCAATTTTGAATATTCAAATTTAAGATTATCATTAATTTTCATCCACCCTTCACTTTAATTATCGTACAAATTATTATTCCATCTTATTGGAATCACCTTATTCTTTCAAGTCTTTTGAAAAAACAAAAATGTTTGGTACTAATGAAACAAAATATTTGATAGGTGAAATGTTTAACTTTTGTATTTATATATTATGTCAATTCAATTTATATAGTACTTTGTATATACTACATTGTATATAATATTGAGAATATTTACTCATTAGGTCATTTTCGTACACCTCCTTATAATTAGAAAAAAGATGTTACTGAAGTTGGCTTAGATATTGAGGTCAATAAAAAAGACCGTCGAGGTCAAAAAAAAAAAAAAAAATAGGGCGCCCCACCATTAGGTACGTGTTTGACCATTCTATAGCAATAAGATCACCCCTAAAAAAGTTCTAGCTAGCAAACAGGAACTAAAAAGAGCTGAAACTGACCAATTTACCCCTAAGAATGCAATTAAGAGTTAATAGGCCAACTTTAAACCTGTTGTAGGTCTGTGGCCTGAATCAACTTTTCTTCTGACATCTTACGCTACTGTTGAAATGATAGGACATACTCCCATTTACTCTACGTTTTTTAAATTTGATTCATTTTCTCTCTAAAATCAATCTCTATTTCTCTCTCCCATTTCAAATCCAAAACCAAGGGTGACTGCGTACATATCGACAAGTCGGATACAGATCGTGTACCACGGTGTGCCGCCGTTTGTGGGGCGGAACCCTAGTCGATTATTTGGAGGTTTAATGGTAAGTTAAGAAAGAGAAGAAAAGCTTTTATGACGAATTTTTTGTAGTTCTTGTTTACTTTGAGTTCTTTGAGAAATGGAGGCACCAACGGAGAAAACAGACACATGATCTAGGCGTCGATACAGAGAAATTAAGAAATATTTTTGGGACTTTGCAGGAAGAAGCAGCGATGGTGATAAAACAAAACTAGTTATTTTAATAACTATCCCAACCTGTGTCAGTCCAATACTCATTGCTTCTGTTAATATCTATATGTATCTATCTTTTTTCAGAAATTGACTTTAAGCATTTGTTTTATTTAATTAGCTGCCGATGAGATTAGCTCTGTTGAATCCTTGCAATATGATTTGGAGATAATTAGAGCTGCAACCAGTGATTTTGGTGATGCTAACAAGTTGGGACAAGGTGGATTTTGGGCTGTTTATTGGGTATGCAAACAAATGAATATATAAGATCTAGGCACCAACGGAGAAATGGTTAGTATTTTTTTTTCTTTTTTTATGAACAGAGCTTTTCATTTCTGTAAATTTGGAATCTTTAATTGTTGTTGTGTTTTAACTGAATAATTTTTTGTAAGTTGATTAAGTTCAAATTTCAACATTTTTGGGTTTATTGTTACCATTATCTTGTGAATTTGCAGAATTTGGTAATTTTTGTTTGCATGAAATGTGTGCAATTCTAATGTTGGATATGAACGGCCAAAATCATTTATCTTAACAAGAGATGAAAAAAATTAATATATATTGGAAGAAAGATAGCTGGAACTTGAGAAATTTACGTTTTTATTTTCCTTGATATATAATTCTGTTCATTTAATTATGAATTGCTCTTTATGTGGAGGTGGAGGTGGAGGTGGAGGTTTGTCTTTATCAGAAAGATATATCTGAATGAGGTCATTTCACTAATGTGATTAAACAATCCTATATATTTGATTATGCCACTGGTCCAGCAATACACAATCATGTGATGGTAGTCTTTGTCTTGTTGCTAGTGAATGCGTGTATAGGTTCCTTTCCCTCTCTACGTACTTGTTCACAACTTAGCACCACAAAGTTTTCTATTTTAAAGAAACACTTGGGGACTGCTAATTACTATCTTCTGTGTTCATGCACTTATTGTTTCATTTCTGTGTATTCTTATGGTATTTATACAGGTACAAATCCGGGCTAGCACTAAAATAGAAAAGGAAGAAAGATCATGCACAGGTAAATGGGATATGCAGTCTTTGTTAAAATCTTCATCTGATCTTTGTGGCCCGGAGATGTCATTTAAAGATGGCAAAGTGCCTAGGCATGTAAAATTTGCTTTCAAGAATCCTGTCCGATGCCGCATCATTTGGATAACTTTGCATCTTCTAAGACTTGGATCTAAGTCTCCCAATGTAGATAGAAACTTCAGTCTCTTATCTATGAATGAAAATCCCTTTGCGCAAGAACCCAGCAGGCGTGCCTCTTCTGGTGGAGAGGTTGATAGTGATCCATGCACTTATGCAAAAAGAATTCTTGTAGTTGGGAGAATGTTAAGAAGGGAAATTGGGGCATCACCACAAGGTTCTGACCAAGTAAATGTAAGAAACTGGTTGGAGAGACCTCTCCAGTTGAAGGTAAATGCAAGATGTTGGCACGCTTCTTTTTAGTGTTTGATTTCTGTACATGGTTTTTAAGTGGCAAAATACATCAAGACACAATCTTATTTTGTAGCATAAAGGTAAATGCAAGATGCTGGCACGCTTCTTACATTGTCCGCCTAAAACATGCATGCTTTTTCTCTGTAATATAACAAGTATTATACTCCAGACACATTCCATGACTTCAATCACTTCATCACCAATCAGTTCCAATTTTATTCAAATATGGAAAAGGAACTATGGACTGCCATCACTTGATTAAAGATTGTTATAAGATTTGAGAAGAATTATATTTTCATGTTTCTGAATTATATAAATTACAATAATTTTTGGTATTATGAACAGTTCAACATATTGTTGAATAGTTCAACATTCGGTTGAACAGATTTCCTCATCAAACTTATAATTGATGGAATCCTGGGATTGCTGGCATATAAATATGAGGAGCCTCAATTTTGGTATGTTTTTTTTACTATTTTTAACATCTTACAACACATGTCTGTTCATTTCAAGTTTCATCTCTACTCCACAAATGCTCCATCCATAATAGAAAACATAAGTCCTAGTTTAAGTTTAACTGCATTGCTAAGAAGCAAAAATTTCCCTGTATAATTATGATGCACAAGTCATAAAGTACAAAGAAATTAAATAAGTTGAGAAATTAGCTAGCCCACTCATATTATTTTTTTGTATAAATCTCCTTTGCCTAATTGTTGTGCCTCAAGGGAAATTCAGTTAATTAAGGAATACAAAATTGTGGTTAATGCACGACATAAATGGGTATGGTGGATTGATATACAAAAATTTAGAGCACGCTCATTAAATCACTGACATATATGCTACCATTAATTTTGGCATCCTTGTGGGAGTAAAATAGTCATTTCAACCAGCTTTCCTGATGTAAATATAGCAATAGAAGCTAGAAACTCATGTTTGTTGACTTGATTTGCAGATGAGTGAGTGAACTTTTGTGACCAGTGCCTCCAATATGATGACTTGATCAGTGGCCTTCGGAGTTTTCCTGGGAGGACTGACCTTGTGCATCAAACGAAAGTTGCGAAGGTCTTTTGGAAAGCTGCAGTCTGATACGAAAATATGAACCTAAGCTGCAGTCTGATATGAAAGTATGAAGATCCAACAACTGTCAATCTGGATATATAATTAGATTAGTTGGGTTAAGATTCGACTAATTGAAAGTGTGTGTGGGGTGGTATCTAGTGTTTAAGTAAAAAACAGAACAATGTTACACTGAATGTTGTGACAATTAGTGTAGCATTAACTCTAACAGAATGTGAATAAGTAAACACAGTACACAGCGGAAGTCTAAAACACTAAAACACAATACGAACACAATGGAATAATTTTTAACATAGATTTTATTAATAACGAAACCTATGCTAAGCCTTACGGCGAAAAGTAACTTAGTTCCTAAGTTATACAAAAATGTCGTGTGAAATGTCTCAGCAATTACTTCAACATTCCACAAACGGAAACTACAATCGAGGCAGGTGCCTGAATCCGCAAACAGACTTAAGTGTAAAACACTGTCTAAAGAACTAATCTAATCTTGTGATTCACTCTCACTCGATTCAAGACTAGAACAAAGTACACTGGAAGGCGGTATCCCTCGGCGTACGTTAAAAGACACAACTACTGACCATAACTCCTAACTAGGGTTGAACGCTCAAGGAGGTGTTACTCGAATAGTGCATACTTTGAAATGAGAGGTTCTGGCGGTATTTATAGAGAAATACACAGCTTCTAGATCCTTCCATTATGAGATCCTATTTTTTAGGACCTCAACCTCCATGATCTTTCTAGATCATTCTGCCATCTTCCAGGTCGTTCTACAATGCTCCAAAGCCTTCTAGCACCTTCTCCAACCTTCTAGAATCTTCCAGGTTCCAGACTCTTGTAGAAGCTTCTAGAATCGTTCCTGAATGTGAGAGCATTTAGTACAACATTTAATGTAACATTTCAGAAAAGACTTAGAATAAATCAAGGAAGGTCAAATTAAGATGTTGTTGATAATGTTAAAGCATTTAAGAGTTAACAACATCTACAATCTCCCCCAATTTGACCTTTCGACTACAACACACCTGATGCACATATATTTCTATACATACTCAGTATTATGTATTTAGGTATGTTGAACATCAAAGCTAAATACTAGTCAAGACAATACCTGTTGTAACCGTTTGATCAAATCAAAAGAAGATCAAGAATAATTTTACTAAGATCCGTGCCATAAGATCAAAGTAATCTTATTCAAAACCAAAACAAGTATAAACAGTACACTTGTTTACAAACATATAACATTTACAAAAATCAAAGATTAAATCAGAGCATATAAGGGTATATACCAGATTAGTTCTAAGACTTATGTAAGACTCAAAAAACAAACAAAAAAACAAACAAGGACTAAACAATATAAACAGAGCAAAAACTATGAAACATAAATAAACTAAACAAGGCATATTCATCATGCAGTAAGCAATTAATGATAGGAAAACAAATTAAGCAATAAGCAGTAATCAGATATCATTAGTGCAAACTAAATTAAGCAAGATAAATATAGACAACCTATCAACTAGAAATAGTAAATATTGTATCAGAATAAACAGAATTTAACTTAAACATAACAGAATATCAAAAACAAAAGTAGGACTGAAAATGGCATGAATTGCTATAACAATAGCAGCAGCATCAAGGTCCTGCACATGTGCCATCTGTACTTCAGTACTCCCCCTGTCTTGCATCATCTGTTCTAGATATCAACATAGAGGATTTCCATATCCTCATCATCTTCAGCAGCATCTGCAAACTTGTCTTCATCAGCCTCCTCTGGTTCCTCAATAAAACAAGTTGATGCAAAGAGTGCAACAACATTGTTAGCAGCAGCAGTTCCTCCATTCTCTGTAGCAGGAGCAGCATCACGTACACCTTCAACATCTTCAGGATTCAGCTCTTCAATAACAACTCCAGAAGCTCTAGCTGAAGTGGAAGGTGGTACTCCCCCTGTTGTAGTGGAAAGTAGCCTGGTCCACTTGTCTTTGATGAACTGGAGCTCATCAATCTGGTCCTGTAAGTGCTGTAACTGCAGTAATATAAAAGATCTGGGAACAGAAAAAGTGGTGTCAGTGTTACCACCAATGTTCTCAGCATCTGGTGCAGCATTAGATGCAGTTGTGTTCTGTTCAGGTCTCTGTGCTGGTTGAGGTTGAGGTTGTGGTTGAGCAGGAGCTGGTCTTTGAGAAGAACTTCCAGGATTGTGTAAGGGCAGATCTTTCACTCTTTCACCAATGAGCAAAGCAGGTGAAATGGT
The DNA here is from genome assembly GCA_963675135.1 of Galeopsis tetrahit. Lineage (NCBI taxonomy): Eukaryota > Viridiplantae > Streptophyta > Magnoliopsida > Lamiales > Lamiaceae > Galeopsis > Galeopsis tetrahit. The sequence goes on along the minus strand of OY776126.1, from coordinate 40,736,032 downwards.
GTATAAAGGAACCTTACCTCTAAGAACTTCAGTCTTCTTAGGGCTAAAACCATGCATCTTCAAGTATGAACATATAAGCACAGGGTATGGAAGGTTTCCTTTATCAGAAATATCACCACTAAACTTCATCATGTGGTGGAAAATGGTCAATCCCAAATTAAACTTCCTCAAAACCACTATCCTATAAAGCAAGATTGCTTGATCCTTTGTCACTTTGGTAGAGTTGGTGGAAGGTATCCAGTTATAAACAATCAATTTGTGTAACACAGAATAAAGAGAAGTAAGGTCTTTGGCCAACATTCCATTCCTCCATCTAGTCAATAAACCACCAGTCATAGAAGCAGTAACAACATCCAAATCAGGTTCATCATCATCAAGAACTGGTTCTATGCCTAAGAAATCATTGATCAATTCTGGTGTAAATGGAACTATACTCCCCCTAAACTGTACATTCCCATACCAACGGGAACTCCTCCTACCATTACTCTTCCTCAGACAAGCATAAAACTCATACACCCAATCAGAAACAAAAGTATCACACAAGTTCAGAGCTTTCATCAACTTTCTATCCTCTAAGAATTGAATCAAATTCTTACTCTCAAAATCAGAAATATGAATTCTCCTTTCCATCAACAATTTCCTCCTAGACAACCTAGTTATCTTATCAACCAATCCATCAATATCAGAATCTACTTCAGTTTCAAAATTACCTTCCTCAGAAGTAGTGTCCTTTGAGCTTGGTTCTTTCACCTTTTCAGAGCTTGATTCAGAGCTTGATTCCCCTTCCTTTTCAGAGCTTTTGTCAGAAGCTGCACTGCTTGAATCACCTCCATCATCAGGTTCTGGTGCTGGAGCACTTGATTCAGCATGTGAGGCAGCATTCTTCTTCAGGGCTTGTTGTATATCCCTGAGACAAATCTCCATTTCAGAATCAGAATCATGTTCTGGTTCTTCAGGCATTGTTCGAACAGCATCAACCTTTGCCTTTCCCTTCCCCTTAGGATCAGCTTTCTTCTTAGTTGGCTTCTCAATCACCACTTCTTCTTCAGATTCAGAGAAGACCTGAATTGGTTCAGCAACATCACCACCTAGCTTCTTCTTCTTCCTCAAAGAGTCTGAGTAATCAACTCGAGTAAAAACTCGACCTGATCGTCTTCTTGGAACTGGGCTCCTCTTTCTCTTCTTCTCTTCAGCATTCCTCTTGAAAGGAATCGGTTCAGAGTCGGATTTCGAGATGTCAGAGTCGGTTTTGTCGGATTCTTCAGCATCCTCCATTTGAGCGTCCTCATTGTCGGATGTCTCCGCATTCGACGGCTCCTTTGACTCAACAACAGGGGATTCTTCAATCTCCTTTTCAGTCTCCCTCATAGAGGCAGCAGTCGGGGCCTCTGTTTCAGCGTTAGGGCTCGGAATTTGGGGCTTTTCGGCTGTGGATGAAGAAGGTGCAGTAGTGATCACTTCTTGGGTGCGCAAGTAGTGAGAGATGTCAATGGACATATCACCAATCGTGAGGATGGGTGGATTAGGTGATCTCATCGATTGAGAAAAATTCTCAACCGCCTGGCTCAGCTCGGAGAGTGTAGCTTGGTTTGGGATGTGGATGGTTGTCGGAGTAGCTGGAGTGGGTGTGACGGTTGTGGCAGTTGGGGGTGAATTTTCGTGTGAAGCAGCCATGGAAGCTAGAGTATGCAGATTAGAGAGGGATGAAGATGACGGTTGTGAGTTGGGAGAGTTTGGTTTCTGTGAGTTTAATTTCTTGTTTCCTGCCATTTAAACCAAGAATTCGAAAAGAACCAACACAAGAATCGAGATAAACACAAAATATCTTATAACAAAATCTGCAAAACTAATACTCAACTTACTCAATTAATTACAAAGCTTAGAAAAACATGAAATGGGAGTATTTATATAGAGAGAGCTTAGTAGTTGGAATAATGTACGTGTGATTAAGGCTTGACTAAAAAAAATTCTAGATTGAATGGATAATGCTCCACAAATTCAGCCACAAGTAAATCATGGGTGAGTTAGTGGGGTAAAATCTTAATTAATTAAATTAAGAATATTCTAGAATTAATTAAAAATAAAAAATGTGTATAATCTGAAATAATAAAAGGAACGTGGTTAGTATAATTATAAATAAATAAAATAAATTCCCACAATTAATTAAATAATTACAACTTATAAAAATATAATTGAATCATGTAATGTTGTGCTCAAGGATTTGACATACACCTCAACATTGGTTTTTCACAGGTTTTACCTATCCAATGTAGCCAATTTTTTCAGCATTTTTCTCTTCATTGCATTTCTTCTTTTTGTGCTACAGCATCTAATTCGTATTGATCCATTGTTCCTGTAGAGTACATCGTAGTAGCGAACTCCGTGCCCCATACTTACTTAATGGATTACGAACCTCTTGATGTTTTTACCAAATTCACCTTTTGAAAAGAAGGCATCGTAGTAGCGAACTCCGTGCTCCATAGTTACTCAGTGAATTGGTACATCTTTTAGTATGCTGTAACATTCTCAATTTTTTCAAGCTTTTGAGAGGTGTAGTACATGCCTATTTTTGCACAAACAAATTTCAGATTCAAGAATATTTTACAAAGGAATTATTCAACGAAAATAAGAAATAAATCAAATCTATAATAACTATACCACCTTAGGCTGTTGTCCCAAATGCTACCGCATTTGTGACAACATCCTCTCAAGAATTATTCAGATATTACACATACCAAGAGATTTCCTCAAAAATGAGAATCTCTCATGGTCAAGAGCCTTAGTAAATATATCTGCATTTTGATTTTCAGTAGGCACATATTCCAACTTAACTATGTTCTTCTCCACTAAATCTCTCATAAAATGATGTCTAATGCTAATGTGCTTAGTGAGTGAGTGTTGTACCGGATTCTTAGATATGTTAATAGCACTTGTGTTATCACAGAAAATTGTGAGGATATTGTTTTCAATTCCATAGTCATGAAACATCTTACTTAACCACAATAGCTGTGTGCAACAACTTCCTGCAGCTATGTATTCAGACTCGGCAGTGGATTGAGAAACACAATTTTGTTTCTTGCTATGCCAAGACACAAGATTGTTCCCCATGTAGAAACATCCTCCACTCGTACTCTTTCTGTCATCAATGTCTCCAGCCCAATCCGCATCACTGTATCCAATCAATGTGTTGTTGGTGTCCTTAGTGTACCATATCCCTAGTTCACTTGTACCTGAAACGTATCTGATTATCCTTTTCACTGCATTCAGGTGAGATTCCTTTGGATTTGCTTGGTACCTAGCACAAACACACACACTATACATAATGTCAGGTCTACTAGAGGTTAGATAAAGTAAGCTACCTATCATGGATCTATACAATGTTGGATCAACATCATTTCCACCATTGTCTTTGCAAAGTTTCAAAGTAGAACCCATAGGTGTTTTCATTACTTTTGAGCTTTCAAGACCAAACCGTTTGACTAAGTTTTTAGCATACTTACCTTGAGAGAAGAAAATACCATCCTTACATTGCTTGATTTGAAGACCTAAAAAATAATTCAAGTCTCCAACCATACTCATCTCAAATGTGGCTGTCATTGCTTCAACAAATCTGTTCAGCATTTTATCACATGTTGAACCAAACACAATGTCATCAACATATATTTGAGCAATTAGTAATCCTTCTCCAGTGTGCTTAATAAACAAAGTCCTATCGGCTTCTCCTCTAATAAATCCATATTCTAAAAGAAAGTCCGTAAGCCTACCATACCATGCTCTAGGAGCTTGTTTTAGACCATACAATGCTTTCTTTAGTTTGTACACATGATCCGGGTATTGTGGATCTTCAAAACCTTTAGGCTGTTCTACATATGCTTCTTCATTTAATATGCCATTTAAGAATGCAGCTTTTACATCCATTTGATGTAGTTTAATATCAATAAAACATGCAATTGCTAGTAATAATCTAATAGATTCTATCCTAGCAACGGGTGCAAAAGTTTCATCAAAATCAACACCTTCAACTTGGGTGTAACCTTGTGCAACTAACCTAGCTTTGTTCCTAACAATGTTTCCAGACTCATCAGTTTTGTTCTTATAAATCCACTTTGTTCCAATGACATTAGTATGACTAGGTCTTGGAACAAGTGTCCAAACTTCATTTCTTTCAAACTGATTAAGTTCCTCATGCATAGCATTTATCCAATTTTCATCAGTTAATGCTTCATTTACATTTTTAGGTTCAATTTCAGAATAGTAACACTCAGCATTCACAACATTGCAAATAGAAGACATGCATATTGTTCTTACCACATCTACCTTATTCGATCTTATTCTTCCTCTTGTTTGCACTCCAACTGCAGCATCGCCTATGATCTGGTCAGAAGGATGACTTTTCCCCATTCTTGAAGAAGGATTCGTTTTGGGAACATACTGATCATTCTGTGGAATTACAACTGTCTGTTCTGTAGATGTTGCTCCAGATGTGTTAGCATTTGGTGCAGCATTATCAGACTTCAGTGTATTCTCAGAATTGTCAGTGACTTGTGATATATCCTCTTCATCTTTATCATCTGTAAGACCTTTATCATCATCAAACACAACATTAACAGATTCTTGAACAGTGTTAGTCCTAAGGTTATAAACTCTATAAGCTTTACTATTTCTAGAATAGCCTAAAAAGAAACCTTTATCACTTTTAGAATCAAACTTGTGAAGTTGATCCCTATCATTCAGAATATAACACACACAACCAAATACATGAAAATATTTCACACTTGGTTTTCTAACATTCAGAATCTCATAAGGTGTTTGATTAGTACCAGATCGAATATAAACTTTATTAATGATATGACATGTTGTATTCAATGCTTCAGCCCAAAATCTTTTAGAAAGACTTTTAGATAAAAGCATGACTCTTGCCATTTCTTGTAAAGTTCTATTCTTTCTTTCAACAATTCCATTTTGTTGTGGAGTTTTAGGAGATGAATATTCTTGCAAGATACCTTTCTTATCACAGAAATCATTAAACATGCTATTCTCAAATTCCCTACCATGATCAGTTCTAATACGGCCAACTTTCAAGTTAAACACATTTTTGAACCTTTTATAGAGAACTTTAAAAGCAGCAAATGTTTCAGATTTATCTCTTAAAAACTCAATCCAAGTATATCTAGAAAAATCATCTACCACAACTAAGGAATATCTCTTACCTCCAATGCTTTCAGTTTCCATAGGACCCATCAAATCCATGTGCAACAATTCAAAACATCGATGTGTAGAACAATGTGACAGCATTCTATGCGGCACTCTTACCTGTTTACCTTTCTGGCATGATCCACATACAGTGGTATTCTGGAAACTCAGTTTAGGTAGTCCTTTGATTGCATCTGATGTGATTAGTTTCTTCATTGACCTGTAATTTACATGTCCTAATCTTTGGTGCCATAAGACATTCTCATCATGTTTTGACAAATTGCATACATTAGTTCCAATAAGATAACAGTTATCTGCAGACCTAATACCAGTCATTACACAATCATCATCTTCATTAAGAACATAGCAAGACTCTTTGTCAAATTTTACATGCAAATTATCATCACAAAGTTGACTAATACTAATCAGATTAGCAAGTAAGCCATCAACATGCAAAACATTTTTAAGCTTAGGAAAACCTTTAACATTCAAAGTTCCTTTTCCTATTATCTTTCCTTTTGATCCACCACCATATGTAACATTACCACCATTCAAGGTCACATAATCAGATAAGTAGTCTATTTGTCCTGTCATATGTCTAGAACAACCACTATCAAAATACCATAGACCAGGTAAACATGCTTTCAAGGATGTGTGAACAACATTACAGGTAACTTTTGATTTCCATGCAGATTTCACAGAATGTTTCCTAGGATGTGAAGACATTCTGAATGACTTAAATTCAGCTCTCAAATCTTTAAACATTTTCAAGCAGAAGGGACGAATATGACCATATTTAAAGCAATAATGACAAATATACTTCCTTTTAACCTTGTGAGAATCTGTTTGTGCAGATGTTACACCAGATGTGCTAGCATTTGCCTTCACAAATTTCACAGGTTTTCTAAAATTTTCAGAAATAGAAGCAGTTTCACCATCATAACCTAAACCATAATTATTAGATTTACCAGTAGCTATAGCATCATTCACTGTAGAAGCACTCTTGGAAAACTTTTTGAAACTTAAAGTAGAGTTGATCAATTTCTCCTTCAGTTTACAAACTTCAAGATCTCTTCTGGTAAGTAAGACTTCTAGCTTAGTGATTGTGTCTTTCAGATCCTCATTCTCTTTATTCAAAGAATTCAGAGAGAGTTTCTGAGAGTTCCAATCATCTAACAATTTCTGATATGTCTCATCATCAATCCTTTTTCCTGCATCATCAACAAAGCCATTAAAACAGTTCAAATCTGGGTGACTCTGTTTTGATGTTACTGTAGATGTGAAGACATCAGGTGCAACATCAGAATCTGTATCATCCAGATCATCATCTGAGGAATTATTATAATCAATTCTGGTAAAATGAGCACTTTCATTTTCATTAAACTCATCAAGATCATCATTATCAGATTCATCACTCAAGGTAGCACTAAAATTCAGTTTTTGCTTCAGTCTGGTATTGGCACACTCATTTGCATAGTGTCCATAACCAGAACATGCATTGCATTGAACTGATTTTCTAAATTCAGGATCATACCTTGGTTTACCTTCACTCTTTTATGGTCTTGGTGTGAATTGACTCTTCCTCCTTTCTGGTTGTGGTGTTGATGTGTTGATTTGGATCTTAGGCTGAATGTTTCCTTTAGATTTATGCATAGACTTCTTAAGAAATTTATTAAAATGCTTTGTAAGAAGAGCAATGCTGTCAGGATTGTTAAGGCATTCATCAAGCAATTCCTCATCCGAATTAACCTCAGTAATGATAGGCTGAATCTCAGATTTGTTTGATATCTCTCCTTTAAAAACAACAACTTTTTTATCATCTTTAGCTTCATCAGTTTGATTAGTGTTTATTTCATAGGTTCTAAGAATACTCACTAATTCATTTTGACTCAACTTATCAGTATCTTTTGCCTCTTCAATAGCACAAATTTTAGCATCAAATCTTTTAGGAACAGACCTTAATATCTTATGTACTACTCTAACATTTGAAATAGGGTCACCAAGAGAATGTGATTCATTAATAATCTCACTTAACCTTTCGTTGTAGGATGAAATGGTTTCATCTTCCCTCATTCGGAGATTCTCAAACTTTGTCCCCAACATTCGAAGCTTTGTCCTTCGAACACTATCGGAACCTTCACAATGCTCTTGTAACCTGTCCCATGCATCCTTAGAAGTAGAACAGTTAGATATAATTTTAAACATAGAGGTATCAACAGAAGTAAAAATAGCATTTAAGGCTTTAGAATTATATCCTGCTGTTGTTATCTCATCGGCTGTCCAATCAACTTCTTTCTTAAGTTGAATTTCACCATCGGCATCTGCTGGATTCTTTGGTACGTCCCAACCTGTAAGAATAGTCCTCCAAGCACGTTCATCAATTGACTTGATGTACATACGCATCTTAGGCTTCCAATAAGCATAATTTGAACCATCTAAAACGGGTGGCCTAAGTGCTGTGGATATGTGATGTGTTTCCATTGCTAACATAAACTAAAACACACTTTAAGCAAGGATCTAACCTAGTGTCGTCAGGTATCGGCTCTGATACCAACTGAAAGTGTGTGTGGGGTGGTATCTAGTGTTTAAGTAAAAAACAGAACAATGTTACACTGAATGTTGTGACAATTAGTGTAGCATTAACTCTAACAGAATGTGAATAAGTAAACACAGTACACAGCGGAAGTCTAAAACACTAAAACACAATACGAACACAATGGAATAATTTTTAACATAGATTTTATTAATAACAAAACCTATGCTAAGCCTTACGGCGAAAAGTAACTTAGTTCCTAAGTTATACAAAAATGTCGTGTGAAATGTCTCAGCAATTACTTCAACATTCCACAAACGGAAACTACAATCGAGGCAGGTGCCTGAATCCGCAAACAGACTTAAGTGTAAAACACTGTCTAAAGAACTAATCTAATCTTGTGATTCACTCTCACTCGATTCAAGACTAGAACAAAGTACACTGGAAGGCGGTATCCCTCGGCGTACGTTAAAAGACACAACTACTGACCATAACTCCTAACTAGGGTTGAACGCTCAAGGAGGTGTTACTCGAATAGTGCATACTTTGAAATGAGAGGTTCTGGCGGTATTTATAGAGAAATACACAGCTTCTAGATCCTTCCATTATGAGATCCTATTTTTTAGGACCTCAACCTCCATGATCTTTCTAGATCATTCTGCCATCTTCCAGGTCGTTCTACAATGCTCCAAAGCCTTCTAGCACCTTCTCCAACCTTCTGGAATCTTCCAGGTTCCAGACTCTTGTAGAAGCTTCTAGAATCGTTCCTGAATGTGAGAGCATTTAGTACAACATTTAATGTAACATTTCAGAAAAGACTTAGAATAAATCAAGGAAGGTCAAATTAAGATGTTGTTGATAATGTTAAAGCATTTAAGAGTTAACAACATCTACACTAATTGAAGATGTATTATAAATTGATTATTGCAAACAGTATTAAATCATTCTGAATGGTTGATAAAACGAAAAATAATTGAAGATGTACTATAATTGTTATAATAATTGTTATAATAATTTAAAGTTGTTGATGTAACCATGCTTAACTTTTATGACCATATCTGTTGATATTACTAATACAATTTCTCCAACAGTATTACGTAATTAAATTGTTATGCTTAACTTTATGGTAATATAATAATTTGTATTGTTGAACAGTTTAACATTGAACTGTTCAACTGAATGTTGAACGGTTCAACATAAACTATACATATTTTACTACTCTCCCTGTCCCGTGATTTCTTTCACATGTGAAGTGGCACAATAATGCTTTCTTTTTACAAAAGGTGGAAACATCCACTGATATTTTCACATGTGAAGTGGCACAATAATGCTTTCTTTTTACAAAAGGTGGAAACATCCACTGCAAAATATCAGGTTAGTTGGATGCCTTCAAATGGTTTTCACACTTCTTTGAAAGCTTTGAAGGCTTATGAGCTTGTAGTTTTCATATTAGTTGGATGCCTTCAAATGGTTTCCACACTTCTGTATTTATAGAACAAAATGAGGTTATGTCCGTTGGAGAGACAGCTTCAAAATGTCTATATTTGTCTTCCTTGAACTTTGCAACTGGAAGACAGTTTCTTGAAAGTGACATGTCCTTAATTTGGGAAGTAAACGGCTGTTAGCACTTTGTCTTGACTCTGAAGCACTCTTCCCAATGTCTGACTTGAAGATTCAATTGATCAAACATGGACATCACTTCTGATCATTGGTCCTGTGATAAGGACAACTTTCCTTATCAACTAGACATCACTGCTTATCAAGATAAGCATACTTGGCTTATCAGCAGTGTTGGCATAGCTCCTTCAGATGACTTGAATCTTTCTCTTTCATAACATATCTCTTGATGGTCATTGATCATTCATGGTTCCAAATCAGTAGCTTTGACCTTATCAGCACGGTTGGCCTTTACTTGAAACTGTTCTGGTTCAAGTGTGCTGAGATATCTCTACTGGTTAACTCTTCTGAACTTTGATATATACATCAGTAGACTTGGTCTTGATGATGTATTCCATTCAATTGATCAAACATGGACATCACTTCTGATCATTGGTCCTGTGATAAGGACAACTTTCCTTATCAACTCGACATCACTGCTTATCATGATCAGCATACTTGGCTTATCAGCAGTGTTGGCATAGCTCCTTCAGATGACTTGGCTCTTTCTCTTTCATAGCATATCTCTTGATGGTCATTGATCATTCATGGTTCCAGATCAATAGCTTTGACCTTATCAGCATAGTTGGCCTTTACTTGAAATTGTTCTGGTTCAAGTGTGGTGAGATATCTCTGCTGGTTAACTCTTCTGAACTTTGATATATACATCAGTAGGCTTAGTCTTGATGATGTATTCCGTTCAATTGATCAAACATGGACATCACTTCTGATCATTGGTCCTGTGATAAGGACAACTTTCCTTATCAACTGGACATCACTGCTTATCATGATCAGCATACTTGGCTTATCAGCAGTGTTGGCATAGCTCCTTCAGATGACTTGGCTCTTTCTCTTTCATAGCATATCTCTTGATGGTCATTGATCATTCATGGTTCCAGATCAATAGCTTTGACCTTATCAGCATAGTTGGCCTTTACTTGAAATTGTTCTGGTTCAAGTGTGTTGAGATATCTTTGCTGGTTAAATCTTCTGAACTTTGATATATACATCAGTAGACTTGGTCTTGATGATGTATTCCATTCAATTGATCTTCAGAGAGGTTGTCTACTACTGAGCTGACATGATCAACATAATTGTCCATTTATGTATTTCAGCAGATTTGAGATCAATTTGATTATGAGCCTTTGGGGACTTTGATTCTTGTAATCTTCTAAGCATGTGTTCCCCTCAACTTGTGCATCTAAATGTACTAGGAGCTGCCTAACATTCCAACTTCTCAACTAGCCTTAACTACATGTTCCAACATTCCTGAAACATGTTCATTTATATTTAACTTATCTATTTGGCATGTCTTAAGGGGTTTTGGTATTTTAATCAAAATTCTCATTTTATTCCCAACACATTGTAATAGGGTATAATTTACCTTTATATTGACGCTTCCTCCTTGATCCTTTTTTCCATTGTCCTGGCCATCCAGTATCCGGATTTAAGTGAATATATTCCATTAGTGGGGATTTCAAGTCCAGTACCTTATGTCTTAATTGCTCCTCCTCCGTTCCAGTTGGGGTAAGCAGTATACTCTCCACTTCGTTTGGCCAGAAGGCCAATCTTAGGTTAGTTTCATTCCACTCTCGATCCTCCGTCATTAATTGTTTAATATTGTCAACTGCCGCTACCCGAGAGTGAATCCGTCCACTATGGTTATGTTTTGTGTTTGATTTAAGATTTAAGTAGGGTATAATTTACCTTTATATTATACTAGAATTTATATAAGATTTATAAATATTTATATATGATTTCTAGAGTTTGTTTTTTTGTTTTTTTTTTATAGAATTTATAAGTATTTTATAAAGTGGTATTTTAAAATCTTAATTCTAAATTTTAAAGTAAAACATAAGTTAGATTTTAAAATCTTAAATCCAAATTTTACATCCCTATCAAACATACCTAAGAGTTGAATCTCTCTAAATCAACGTTGAACAGAACGCAGAGTTGAATCATTAAAAATGATTTTTTTTTTACATAAAAACCGAATATATTAAGCCATAAAATCGGCACGGTAATTGTTTAAACATTCTATAGGTAAATCTGTAGAGTGAAAAGATTCATTATATCCTAAGGCTAATTGTGGTAGGACGTGGGCCACACCATTACCCCCTCTTTTCTTCCAAATGAATTCACCTCCACCAAGTTTGACACAGTCCATTAGATATGGCTAATTAAATCTCCAAAACGCGATTAAGTCTTCTTTCGAGGATGACAGTGCATTGAAACAAATAATCGAGTCAGTCTCGAAGACAACCCTACTACATCATTCTCTAAGATGGGGTAGTAACATCATTCGACAGTGCATTGAATCATTAAAAATGTTGAAGATGGGGTAGTAGCATCAATTTCAAAAAATATAACTTCACTTGGATAAATAAAAGAAAAGCACACAAATTCTCAAATCACATTCTCAAGAAATATAAGTCTATAGGAAAGCACACAAAAAAATTGTTCTCAAGAAATATAAGTTTATACATAACTACACTTTAATAAAATGAATGGCTCTTCATCTAGTTGGACCTGAACTGAAGCTGAAGATTTCTTCTATCAGGGCCCTAAATTTCTCTTTGTAGAAGACTAGAAGCCCTACATGTTTATATGTTTATGTTAAAATCTTACAACCCTCCAAAGGGAGAGACGAGCATCTAATGACGGAAGTGACGGAGTTGCGTCGGATCTAGACGGAACCATAAAAGAAGGTGAGAGGACACCTCGTTCGTGAAGGTACAAGCTCCGCAAATTTCGCGGCATCGAAATCCACTTAGAAATTACATTGAGCAATGGAGTGAAAACCATGGAGTTGTGAAAGTTGTGGAGGAAGAAGGCTATGTGGATGTGAGGTAGCTTTGTGGTGAGAGATTGTGAAAGAAGAGACGTATGGAGAGAGGAGAGAGGGAGTACACTAATACAGAATATGTCTGCAAAAAGTAATAGGTTAGGTGAAGGGCATTGTGGTCCATTACTCAATGACTTTATGAGTCAAAATGGGTGTGTGACCTTGTTGCTATATATGTGAAAAACACGTATCCCATTATAAATAAACTCAAAAAAATACTCCGTATACTGTTATTATGAAATCAATTTACCAAAAAAAAAAAATCCTATATTCATGAAGTAATATGAAATTAAATTAATATTCACTCATTTACATCTTCTTATACCTTATCCTATTCGAGACCAAAAATAATTAAATAAGGAAAAAAAACTGATTTTTTAAATAATTAAATTTGAGATAAAACCAATATAAAATATGTAAAATTTACCTAATTGATAGTAGTCAATATAGAATTTGATACCAAAAAATTAATTCACGTTGATGAAGTCAATATGAGATGTAATTAATATATGAGATGAAATTAATATATATATCCATAAATTTATATCGGTCAATAATTAAATTCAAATTTTAAATTTCGAAAATTATGGATAATTTTTGGAAAGAAATGATTATTTAAGGAATGTGTTAATTATGTACGTTTTTTTTGTAATTTTTTTTTTTTTTTTTTTAGAATTGAATTATAATTGCCTAAAATTAAGGTGTGAGTATTAATTTTAAAAAAATTATATTTTAGATGGAGTATGTATAGTAATTGAAGACTTGAAGTTATGAGGTGTGTATAGTAGAACCAGAAGTTTATTTACGGTGGCCTTTAATTAATTGCTTTGATTAATTTTAAAAGAATCATGGAAAAAATTACTGACATAGGGAAGAATTAAAACAATATTGATATATATTCTAATTTTCAATTTTGATATTTGATAATAACTTTAATTAATTTTAAAAAATTATTGAAATAGTCGTGACATCTTATCTTAATACTCTATATTTGTGAGAATATAATGGGACACGTGTCACAATTCTATCACTCTACACAATTTCTCTCTTCACCAAAATCGTCTATTTCAAAATCCCTCAATTCTCAGGCATTCTGATTAAAAAAATCTATTTTTCCTATTTTAATCTCAAAATAATAATTCAAATATTATCTACTCATAATTCTTATTTTTAAAATTTAAATCATAATTATTATTTTTAAATTTATTTTTTAAACTTTAATCACAATATTATTTATTTTTTAAAATTTAATCACCTTATTCTATTCTAAATACCACTCTAATCAAATGATTCAAATCAATAAATCTCTATTCTCCCTTTTTTATTAATCACGATATTTTTTAATTTATTTTTTAAACTTTAATCACAACATTATTTATTTTTTAAAATTTAATCAACGTTATTCTATTCTTAATACAACTGTATTCAAATCAATAAATATTTATTCTCTATTCTCCTCTTTTTTATTAATCACAATATTTTTTTAATCAAATCTTAATCTTATCTTAATACTTTATATGAGAATATAATGGACACTTGACACAATTTCACTATTTCAAAATCTCTACATTTTTAGGCATTCTTCTAAAAAAAAATCAAATTTTCCTATTTTAATTTCAAAATTCTTATTCTTAATTTTCCTATATTAATTTCAAAATAATCTTAATCTTATCTTAATTTGCAAACATTTTAAATATTCTATTAACAAATCCATTTTGAATATTCAAATTTAAGATTATCATTAATTGTCCTCTCAATTCTACCTTAATTATAGTACATTCAAATTATAATTTCAACTATAAAGCATATAAAGCATTGGCATAATCATTTGTTAAATCATAATTTCATCACTCATTTTTTCTCGGGTTTACATCTATGCAACCATTTGTACATCTATGCAACCATTTGTAATTTATGGTGAGGTAATATCAATCGACTGATTTTTCTTATCAATTCATTTTCTTTCTAATTTTTTCAGATTTTCTAGATTTGCGTGGTTTTATCTTATCAATTCATTTTCTTTCTAATTTTTGTAGATTTTCTAGATTTGCAGAGTTTTATCTTATTAATTCAATCTACTTATCAATTCATGTTCTCCTAATGCATCTTATTCTACTTTCTTATTCTTTTGTTTTTTAAAGTTGATATTAACTATGATTTCTTTTGTAGATGTCTAGATTATATATTTCACACTCTCTTTCGTTTCTTTTACAATTTTCTTCAAATTTTTTTTTACAATTTTCCTTTATTTTTTCAATTTTTTTTAACTTTTCTTTAATTTTTTTTTTGCTTCTCTCTCATTTTTCTCTGTATACAACGTTTTTTTAATTAATTATTACTTTTATATTTTACTTTTTTTGCTTATACAATTTTTTAAAATTTCTCTCATTTTTTCAATTATTTTCCTGTTCTCTCCTCTCTCTCTCTCCCTTTTATCTATTTATTTATAGATTTACAGTTTCTTAAATTATTTTTTCGGAAATGGTACAGTAAATTAATAGATTTATTTATTGTTGTATGTTTTATATTTTTTTCCGTATTCATTAATTTATTACCTTCTTTCTCATTTATTAAATTTTTATTATTTTGATTTTTTTGTTAATATATTTTATATAGGTCCTTTCACTAATTTTTTTTTTTTTTACAATTTTCTTAAATTTTTCTTTATTTTTTCAATTTTATTTAATATTTTTTTGGTTCTCTCTCATTTTTCTCTGTATACACGGTTTTTTTACTTAATTATTTTACTTTTTTTGCTTTTACAATTTTTTTAAATTTCTCTCATTTTTTCAATTATTTTCCTGTTCTATCTCTCTCCCTTTTATTTATTTATTTATAAATTTACAGTTTCTTAAATTATTTTTTCGGGAAACGTAAATTAATAGGTACAATAAATTAATAGATTTATTTATTGTTGTATGTTTTATATTTTCGGTACAGTAAATTAGTAAATTAATAGGTACAGTAAATTAGTATTCATTTATTACCTTCTTTCTCATTTATTAAATTTTTATTATTTTTATAAATTTATTTATATTTTATTATTGTTTATATAATATAAATTTATTATATTTAAAGATATCATTGTATTTGTCGTACGTATATACAATATTAAAATTGAAAGGAAAAATACTTGACATGAAAATTAAAGACTACACACAAATGGTTTTATCATACCTAAAAAAAAGTAATACACATTTTAATTATGTGAATGCTAGATATATTTTGATTGTTTGTTCAATTAAGAATTTATTATAGATCTAAAGTCTGTCCATGAAAATAGGTTACTAGATAGATGTGAGGGGATTGTTTTGGGATGGTTGTTCAATTAAGAGTTTATTATTGATCTAAAGTCTAACCATGAAAATAAGTTACTAGATAGATGTGAGGGGATTGTTTTGGGATGGAAAATTCGGATTTGAGATTTTAAAATCACACCCATGCTCTACTTTAGAATTTAGATTTAGAATTTTAAATCTTACCCTACAAATACTTACAAACCCTACCAAAGTAAACTTTATAAATATCTACAAACTAAATAACTACAAACTCTATATAGATACCTATATAAACACCTATAATTATATACTATAATCATATCATACTTAAATTTCATGACAAACACAAAACATAAAACATAGGTATTTGTAATTGTAGAAAACCATGCCAACATACTAAGATAAGAACTTTCATGACAAACACAAAACATAAAACATAGGTATTTGTAATTGTAGAAAACCATGCCAACATACTAAGATAAGAACGTTGTGAAGTATTTAGAAATTTGTAATTTTATATAATTTTTTTATTAATAAAATTATTCTATAATGTCCTTACTTAATAAAAATATTTTCTTAATTTTAAAATTAAAATTTTATTAATGTATATGTTATTAATATATTAATAATATTATATTATATAAAAATATAAATACAATAATATAATTCAATTTTGTAGGATGTTATATGTTATAAATATATTAGAATAAAAAAAATTAATTAACATTAAAAAAGATATAAAAATTAATATAGTATTTAAAAATATAAAAATTAATATAATATTTAAAATTATTATTTTAATGAATCGACCCCGCGTAAACGCGGGTATAGGGCTAGTGTCTTATAAAGGCATTAATATCTATTCTAATTTTAATATTTGATAATATCTTTTAATAAAGTCAATATATTTAAGGAAACATTTTTAATATTTAATCTATTGGAGTATTATTTATATATATATATATATATATATTTTTGTTACAATATGTTTATCAAAAAAATTATTAATAAATTAAAATGTACTCTGTATTATAAATTTATTTCAATCCGCCTAATACGCTGGTCTTACACTAGTATATATATATATATATTCGAAATTAAGCTAAATAATAAAAGGGTGAACGGACCCTCTCCATTTGTTCCTACAAAATAAAAGGGGTGGGATGGGGTGGGGTGGGGTAGGGTAGGGCTTAATTAGACACGTATAATAAACTCCAACAAACTAATTTTTAAAGTGATACTAGACAATTTCCCAGCGCGTATTAAGCAGAAACTTGTAAAAACCAATTTTACATTATAATTTTATGTATATAAATTAATTTGTTAATCGTACAATACAATTAATATAATTATTTATAATATATATATATATACTTATAAAGCTATTTAATATTTTTCAGATATGTATTTTAAAGTTTTTTTAATAAACTAATATATATATATATATATATATATATATATATATATATAACAGATTAATTAATTAATAACCTTATAAATACATACAAGACTACTAATTAAACCCTTGATCATAATCGATCAAACCAATAACATGGAACCCTACCACAGCTGCTTGCATTGTGACTCTAATTTTTCTAATTTATAGTTATATTCCATTCAATTTTTTGTAGTTCTTGTTTACTTTGAGTTCTATAAATACTTGTGAATTAAATAATCGCCGGAAACAAAGCCGTCGACGGCGCCAGAAACTTCTCAGCAAGGCCCGAAGTTCGGGATAACGACTGTTTGCGGACTAAGAAAAGATATGGAAGACGAGATTGCGATTCACCCTTCTTTTTCTAATTTTTCTGACTACTTCGGAGTTTTCGACGGCCATGGCTGCTCTCATGTAAGCACCTCACCATTAAATTAGTAGTAGTATTTTGATGTTTTTTTCTTATTGATTTTGGCGATCTATTGCAGGTTGCATCCAGATGCAAAGATCGAATGCACGAAATCGTGAAAAACGAAGTGGAAAACGGCGCCGATTCTTCGTGGGAGCATATAATGCGTAAAAGTTTCTTAAAAATGGATCAAGATAACACAGAGTGGTCAAGTAGCGCCGCCGCCAAATGCCGATGCGAGATGGTATCTCCAGAGTGCAAATTCGTCGGATCCACCGCCGTCGTGGCGGTGGTTTCACCTCATCAGATCGTCGTTTCCAATTGCGGAGGTTCTCGCGCTCTTCTCTGCCGAAAAAGTGTCTTAATCCGGTGAGATGAAGAGTTTTGCCCTAAAAATTCTCTAATTATACTAATTATTTTTTCTGCATTAAATCCATTTTTCTGCATAATTATATTTGTATATGCACATAATGTACTGCACACTTCTGCATTATTTATATGTTGATGCAACTTTAATTCTGCATTATTTATATGCTCATGCAATTTAAATTTTTTTTCTGCATTGTACGATTTTCCTGCAGATGTTTTGCATAATCAAGTCAGAGATTTTTCTGGAGAAAATATCTAATTTGATTTGACGATTTTTATGCAGATCTTCAAGTCTGACAATGAAATTGAATATCAGAGCTTTGGGAAAATGCTATATTTGTAAAAGACTTGAATATCAGAGATTTAGGGAAGAATTGAATACCATATCTTTGGGAAAGTCCTAAAATTGGGGATGTAGAATAATCATACAAAGATTTATTCCCCAAAATTCTACAAATCATTTAATTGATTGACCGGAGCTGTTGAGAGGTTTTAATTTTGGAAGGTGTTAATTATGTGCGTAATTAACGAGGAGCTGATAGACACGACTTTAAATTTCAAAAAATGTATTGACTTTCTCCATATTAATTCCGAAATTAGTTAGTAAGGGCATGATGGTACATTTATGTTACATTTTGTCCTTAATTTGAAACTATTTTAAATCAGGTCCTTATTTAAAAAAACACTAGGTGGAAAGACCTAAAACGTGAAATCCCCTAGAATTATTTCATTAATTTAAAGGTGGTGTCTTTTAGAATTATTGCATTAATTTAAAAGACATACCTTTTGGTGAATAATTGTTTATTTCCAAAGGTTAAAGGTTGTAACTTTTGGAAAGAGGAGATTATTATGAAGAGTCACAACTATTATCATAAAGACTCTTGGAAGTCTATAAATAGATCCCCACATTTGCATTCCAAAATCACTCAAGCCAAAAAGCTTTCTTGCATTCTTATCCTCCAAAACATTCTAGCATTCTAAGTCCTTGCATTAGAGTTTTATCGGAAGTTCCGGATATCCATTTTGCGATTCGCCGATAGCTTCCGATTTGTAGTGCAACAATCGTGAAGTTTTAAGTCGTTGTATCTTGGGGACGGTTGCCAGTGATCCGTATTGCACCTGTGTACGGGGCAATAACGTCTTACGGAGATAGAGTCAAACTCTAGCCTCGACTTTCGTGTTTAAGTCTGTGTCAACATTTAATCTTCGTCTACACATACACCTCATTTTTTCTAACACATGTTACGACACTCTGACTACATGTAAAAGGTCCCAAGTAAACTTATACATTTGTTATGTTTTTTTTTTCTTTTTTCAGATCTTTTTAAAATTTAAACAATTAAATTAATTGGTTTGTTAGTTGGTTAGATACTTAGATGCATTCCTATGTTAGGAAAGTACTAAATCATTAATGAAATATTATGATCATCGTCTTATAATTAGGAATGTTTTTTTACTTCCTCCGTTCCGGGATTATTTACACGATTTGATTAACACACTTTTAAAAAAAAGTGGATTTAGTGATTGGTGATGTAAAATATTAAATAGGGGTATTTTGGCTGATTTGATGAGGTGTAGAGTGAATTTGATTAGGTGTAAAGTAAAATGTATGTAAAAAATGAGTGACAATTTTAAAAATAAAATGATGTTGGGAGAGTATTAATTTTGTTGTGTATTTCTATATTAAGAGTGTGCAAATAATCTTGGAACGTTACAATAAGAAAAGTGTGCAAGTAATCACGGGACTAAAGGAGTATTAGGTTTATAAAATTATGTCAATCAAACATATTTTAGAAGTTAAAATTTCAATATATATTAGGAAATTCTACATTTATTACAATCATGACACATAAAACTAAAATAATTTAATATTCGACACATAAACAAAATTTACAACAAGACAACACATCAGCAACTTGAACTCTTTATTAGTATATAGATATGAAAAGGAAGAGGAGTGCAGAAGAAATTCGTAAAACGTTCAACATTATAAATTAAAGAATGATATCACCCCTTAGACGAAGCCCAGATTCAGCTATTGGGCATTCATGTGATCCATCTAATTTCTTCTCGTAGTATGTTTTCAATAATAAATACTCCGTACTAGCTATATGAGGAGTACTTTTCTTGTAATGACCATCCAAATTTATTCCACTTATTTAGATTATGAATGGATTTTAAATATTTAAATTTTTGTTTTCATACTTTTTAATTAAAATTGAATAAATTTTAAATTCTCACTTCATTTAAAATTTATCTATTTTTAAATTATTTCATTTGGAATACCTCGTCCAATTAAATCCCCTCATCCAAACACAACTTAAAGCACTTACCCATTTTCTGATCTCTTCCCAATTTGCATCTTGTTTCAAGACTAATTATAATGAAACACTACAAAATTTAATCGAATTCGCGAGGAAACTTATCGAGGGCATTTAATCCCTCGGCAATTACCGAGGGACTAGGCGAGGGGGGCAGTTGGCGAGGGCGTGTAAAACACTCGCAAATAGGCGAGGGGATGTAATATCCCTCGGCAACTAACGAGGGCCTTAGCGAGGGGACCACGTCATTAATGTTAGCGAGGGAATGACCCTCGTTAAGCGGCCACGTCATTAAATGTTAGCGAGGGATTGGGGGCCCTCGCTAAAATCCCTCGTTAACATTAATATAAATACATCTCCTTCTCCCCCAAATCGCCGAAGGCTCTGTAAAAACTTGAGGTTTTCGGCCGCCGTCCAGCTGGTTGCCGCCGCTGCCGCAACAGATCGAGCCCCTTCTCCTGTGATTCTTGTTCTACGCTTTAACGTGGTCATTTTTACGGTAAGTTTTCTCGTTTTAATTGATTAAATTTAAAGTTATATAAAAATTTTAATTTATGCATGTATATATATATATATATATTGTTATGTACGTATGTAGATATATATATAGGTGTTGAAGCATATATTATTAATTTAGAGCATGTATTGTTCTGTAAATTGATATATATATATTTTTTGTTATTTTGAAGCATGTATACGTACGTACGCATATATATATATATATATGTATATAGTATTGGCTATGTATGTTAATTTTTCTAATTTGTTAATTTTATATTAATTGTTAATATAATTTAAATTATTGTTAGAATTAATTGATATATTTTTGTTGTTAGGATGAAATTTTATATAATTTGTTTGTTAGAAATATTTATAAATTTATTGTTAGGAAGATTAATTGAAGTTGAGGTGATGAGGTGTGGTTGATTGTGTGTTGTAGAATGTGCGTTGTAACTTGATTATATTTTAATCAAGTTGGAAATGGATGCACTAGGATTTTTGTTATTTGGGAATGTACAATAACATTAGACGAAACTCTGCCGAATTTTAAAAAAAATATTATATTAAGTATTTAAAAAATGATTAATTAATTCTAAAGTATTTATTAATATTAAACAGATGGATTATTCAAGACGTAGTTGGATGTATGGTCCAAGATCGTTGTATGGAATTATTAACCCTGAATTTCTTAGTGGACTAGGTGAGTTTATTGAAAAAACTACTAGTAATTTGAATTCGATGAGAGAAGGAAAAATTAGGTGTCCTTGCACGAAAGCTAGATGTCGGAATCAGACGTTTAGAAATCCTAGTGAGGTGAAAGCACATTTATACAACAATGGATTTCACCCCAACTATTATAATTGGATTTTGCACGGTGAGGAGAGTTGGGGTCCACGTCCATTATTTCAAAGCCCTGATGGATTTGCATCAACTTCACACGGATTTGAAACAACGGGCCCTACTTCGTACCATGATATGATTGAAGACCTAACCGGTGGAGGTCCCACTTTTGGAAATGTGGAAGATCAACAACAAATCGAAGAACCCCCTAATGAGAATGTTGCACAGTTTTATGACATGCTTCGTGCAGCGGACGAAGATCTGTATCCTGGTTGTGAATCTCATTCCCATTTGTCATTCAATGCTCGATTACTGAACATTAAAACCGAAAACAAATTGTCTAAAAGGGGTTACAGTCAGGTCGTTGACTTGATTCGTGAGATTTGTCCTCCAGAAAATAGGGTTCCTAAGAAATTTAACGATACCAAACAACTGATGAGTGGGATGGGTCTTCCGGTGGAGAGGATTGATTGTTGTCCACGTAATTGCATGTTATTTTGGGGGGCAGACAGCGAACTAGATTCTTGTAAGGTTTGTGGAGGACCACGGTATAAGCCCAATCGTTTTGATGCAGATGGTCGGTTGAAAAAGAAACGTTTGGTTAAGGAGATGTTCTACTTTTCGATAATTCCTCGTTTGCAAAGATTGTATATGTCCAAAACTACTGCAAAAGACATGGCATGCCTCTTGCACTTCAGACGATTCTGGTGTTATGCGTCATCCTGCAGACTCGTTGGCTTGGAAACATTTGGACCGTTCGTATCCTGATTTCGCTTCTGAAATCAGGAATGTTAGGTTGGGATTGAGCACAGATGGTTTCCAGCCTTTTGGCATGACGGGGAAACAATATTCGTCATGGTCAGTGATACTTACTCCGTATAATCTACCCCCGTGGTTTGTGTATGAAGGATCAGTTCATGTTCCTTTCGATTCTTGTGCCTGGGCCGAAAAGTTCAAAGGAGAAACTTGACGTGTTTTTACAACCACTGATAGCAGATTTGAGATTTCTATGGGAAAATGGTGTGCAAACGTACGATGTTGCTAGAAAGCAAAACTTTTTTATGCGAGCTGCACTGATCTGGACCATTAGTGACTTCCCAGCATACTCAATGTTGTCTGGATGGAGTACAGCCGGAAGGCTTGCTTGTCCATATTGTGGGGAGTACACTAATGCATTTTCCTTGAGGCTCAGTCGAAAGCAATCGTGGTTCGACAACCACAGAAAGTTCTTACCACTGAATCATACATGGCGAAAGAACAAGACTGCATTCAGGGTTGGAGTAGCAGTCACAAATGATCCACCGTCTATCCGAACTGGTACGAGTCTCCTACACGAAATTGATCATTTGGGACTTAGAAAAGTTACAGAGGAAGGTGCTGAGGCCCACAACAAAAAGTTTGACGGAGGGTGGAAGAAAAAAAGCATTTTATGGGATTTGTCGTACTAGAGTACCTTGTTGGTTCGACACAATTTGGATGTGATGCACATTGAGAAAAATATGTTTGATAACGTGTTCAACACGGTGATGAATGTGGAGGGGAAAACAAAGGACACATCTAAATCTAGGGATGAATTGAATGAGTATTGTCGTCGTCCCGATCTCCAGAAATGTGTCGCTACAGGAAAGTATCCAAAGGCTTGCTATTCACTTGATAAGAAGCAAAAAGATGTAATTTGTAAGTGGATTAGTGAGTTGAAGTTTCCCGATAACTATGTGTCTAACATGTCGCGATGCATAGACTGGACGAACTTGAAGTTGTATGGAATGAAGAGTCACGATTGTCACGTGTTTATGCAGAGACTACTACCAATTGCTTTTCGCAATATTGTACCGACTTTCGTGTGGAAAGAAATCACTGAGCTTAGTCTATTTTTCAAGGACATAACTTCTACGACCATTACAGTTGACAACATGATCCGGTTGGAAACAAATATTCCACTAATCTTGTGCAAGTTGGAACGTATATTTCCACCCAGCTTTTTAAATTCCATGGAACATCTACCTTTCCACCTTGCATATGAAGCAAAAATTGATGGTCCAGTACAATACAGATAGATGTATCCGTTCGAAAGGTAACCCATAACTTAAAACTTCCTACATTATAATTAATTATGTTATATTAACTCACATCCCCTAAATCTCAATTATGTATCTTCGCACTTTGAAACTCAGCGTAGGTAACAAAGCATGTGTTGAAGCGTCGATTGCAAATGCATATTTAACTAGAGAGGCATCAATGTTTTGTTCTCATTATTTCGAGGATCATGTTCTGACAAGGATACACAATGTACCTCGTAATTATGATGGTCGTGACGGAGAGAAAAAGTACGTGGAGGGTACGTTTTCCATATTTAAGATACCCGACCGACGACTTGGACAACAGAAAAAGAGATGGATTGTAGATGAGGAGAAAAAAGTAGCTCATACATATGTGCTACTAAATTGTGACGAGGTGCAACCGTACGTTGGGTAAGTTATATACAACCACATATTCCAAACACGATACGTTACGGTTAATCACTATTAAATGTGTTATATATATGTACATTGTAGGATTTTCTTTCAACAACTTCAGGTTGTTCAACCAAACCTCTCAGCACTTGAACGGGACAGTAAGCTACAAAATGAATTTGCTTCGTGGTTTCAACAAACTGTAAGTTATCTCGAAAATAAACATTTATCATCTCGTTTCATTAAACGATATTATTCTTACATCAACTTGGTCCACTATAGGTGAAGATTAATCGCATCGAGAACAGGTTCATATGCGATCTTTCTAATGGTCAGTCTAGTCAAGTTGTTACGTACCCTGGGTATTACGTGAACGGTTATAAATTTCACACTGTCGCTAATGGTGCATCTAAAGCTTCAGCAAATAGTGGAGTTTGTATCAAGGGAAAAAACTATGACGAGTATGAGAGTGACTTCTACGGGATACTAGAGGAGGTAGTCCAATTGGACTACCAAGGATACCACGAGAAGAAGGTGGTTTTGTTCAAGTGTCAGTGGTATGATTCATCTCGAAATGGTATGAGAGTTCATTCTGATTACAAGCTTGTAGACGTTCATCAGAGAGGACGTTACGGTCGTTTCGATCCATTTGTACTAACAAGTCAAACAATTCAAGTTTACTATTGTTCGTACCCTGGCCCCCGATGTGATTGGCTAACTGTTTGCAAAATAAAGCCGAGACCTTATTTGGACGCACACTCGTCATCGAGTACCCATAGTGAACAAGAGCTCCCCCCGTTTCAAGAAGATAACGTAGCGACTCAAATTAATGTGATAGGAGATGATGATGTTGTCATGTTAACTGATGTCACCGGTACACTGATGGACGTGGAAGAAGAAGAAGAAGAAGAAGACGAGGAAGATGAAGATTAGATTGATTGATTGATGTTATTATTAAAACTATTGACAATGATGTTTTATTTAATGTTTAGTGTTTATTAAATTCAGTGTTATTATAATTAAGTTGTGATGTTGTACGTTAATTAATTTATTGCATTGTGATGTTGTTACAGATGAGTGGGTCTGGTAGTCGAGATAAGGGTCGAGATAGGGTCGAGATAAGGGTCGAGCTAAGGGTCGTGCTGGAGGAAGTAGTCGACCCTCTTCTAGTACAGCACCGAATATACCGGTACTTGTACCGCAGCTTCATGGCGTATACTTACGTGATATGTTCATGCTCCCACCTACAGAGGGGTACACTCCATCCACACAGGGATTTCCCCCATCCACACTGGGATTTCCCCCACAGATGCAGGGATACCTATCGTCGATGCAGGGACTCCCCTCATCGATGCAGGCACCGTCTCCCCCACTGATGCAGACACGGTCTCCCCCACTGAGACATGGACCGTCTCCCCCCCTGAGGCAGACATCGGCTGGCACATCATCTACTGATACATCGTCTAGTGCGGATGGATTTGACTCCCGCTTGTTTATCTTCATCTATGAAGGAACGTAAGTATAATATCTTTATTAATTTTTCATTATCAATTATAACACATATATTATAATAATTATATTATTATTTCTATGTAACAGATTGATGCCTTCTACTAAAGTTTCCAAGAAAATACGACGTATCATGTATAACAACATACAGCCTGGAGCACACATGTTCACCCAAATCCATGATACGACACTTTGACGATATTGGGAGACATTCCAGGTATGATTTAATTGTTTTGAAATGTATGATTTAATTGTTTTAACGTATGATTTAATTGTTTTAACGTTGTTTAACGTATGATGTATTTTTTTGCAGAATGAGACAAGGTGGGATCCGACTGTCACGAACTCCCAACAGGTGTACATGCTATTTCGTCAAAGAGTAGCATCTCGATACACGGATATGTTGAACAAGATTAAGAAAAAATGGTTCATCAGACATGAGAGGCCGACTTGGGATGACGATGTGTGGAACTCGTTAGTTGCTCACTAGAACGATCCAAACACGAAGAAAAAAAGTGAGCAGTGCAAGAAGAATAAACTGTCAGAGCTAGGAGGTCCGGGTACAGGTTATTCTTGCCACAAAGGTGGATCCCGTGGAGCCGCTGAGGTTGCACGACAAATTGTAAGTATTCAAACATTTTCATTAAGTTACATTTTTATATATATATTAAGTAAAATGTTTTTATTAAGTATATATATATATATATATATATATATATTATGTTTCTTCAAATGTAGGAATTGAAAACAGGAAGACCCGCCCAACCGTGGGAGATTGTAGAGTACTATCATCGTTACGGGAATGGGTTGTTCACCTATAACCATATCGCTAATATAATTGTAAGTATAGATTACAATTTACATATATTTGATTAATTAATTGTATTTCTTGTATTTACTAATTTATTATTTTCAAACCCAAACAGAATCAGGTGGAAGGAGAGGCCACCCAGTTGACCCAACAAGCTCCAGGGGAAGCTTCACGCGAGCTAACGACTCCCGATATGTCCGAGTTGTACCTCAAAAAGGTTAAAAAATCACATGGACGCATCAAAGGACTTGGTCAATTGGGAAGAGTAGATGTATCTCCGGACCTGGCTCGAGTTCAGCTGGTACAACATTAGGGCGATACACTCAGGAAGAGTTGGATCAACAGGTTGCCCACGAGCGTGTAGAGATACAAAACCAGTTGCGCCAAGAGATGTTGACCATGGAGAACACCTTGAAAGATGACTTCACTAACAAAATAGCAGAACTTCAACTTTTGGTTCAGGGTCTAAGTGGTGGTAGGTCGGGGTCGGGATCCGGTACCGTTGAGGGCGCCGGACATGGGAATGATGATGATGACGA
This sequence comes from Galeopsis tetrahit, assembly GCA_963675135.1. Lineage (NCBI taxonomy): Eukaryota > Viridiplantae > Streptophyta > Magnoliopsida > Lamiales > Lamiaceae > Galeopsis > Galeopsis tetrahit. The sequence continues at coordinate 40,709,340 of OY776126.1, read as the reverse complement.
GGGTGATGAGGATGGTGATGATGAGGATGACGACGATGATGAGGAGTAGGGGAGTGGTGATGATGATTAATCGACTTATGTTTTTTTGTGTTGTTTAATTTGAATTGAAGATTGAATTGATACACTTATGTTTTTTAATGTTGTTTTGTTTATTTAGGTGGACAAGATCTTAATTGATTTTAATTATGTTGAAAACTTGAAATTTAAATTTTCTTGAACTCATATTTAGATTATGATAATGTAGAATATATATATATATATATATATATATATATATATATATATATATATTGATGTGCCAAAATTTGCACGAGAGGATTGCGTGTCCTCTGGATTGGATGTCCCACTCTTCGAACACGTACAATCACTCCAAGTATGATGTCTTTACTCGAAATCTTCAAGAACCTGCAAAGAGCACGCCGGAGGGGGGTCCGGCGCGGACACTCCGATGCCTAAGTCAGTATAGGGCTTATGAAAATCTCCCAAGGATCTCGAGATCCTTGATGTATCAACTCAGTTCTCAAAGAATATCAAAAATGTGTTTTTCGTTTAGTATATCAAGTTTGTAAAATAAGAGTGTCTAACCTGGAAATCTCCTTGGATTTACCTATTTATAGGAATCCTCCCTTGAGAGGAAGTCAAGTCTTCCTCCTTTTTCGGAGCTGCCCATAAGACTCGGCCCTGCGAAGTGGACGAAGTCTTCTCTTCTCTCCACTTCCCGAAGACTCGGCCACATTCCTTCTTATTTGACTTGGTTCCCCAAGATAAAGGAGGATAAGGTCTACCTTTTATCAAGTCTAAGCCGAAAATGGCGGAACCTCCCTACATCCAAGGCTCACGACCTTTCCTCAAAATTAATTCTTCTGGAATCTTCTTTCCAGCCGAAGCTCCCTCCAAAGGGATCTCCAGAGAGGATTTCCCATCAGAGAGTATTATATAATCTGATCCTTCCACTTTTATCTTATCCTGTATACACGTGTCGACTTCTTATTAGGTGACATTTTTAGGCCGCATCATCTACTCCCCCCTACTCTCGTAAAAGGGGGACATCTTTTGGGAGAGTAGAGAAATTTCTTAAAATCTAGTTCAAGGATCCTTCTGGAGATACGTGTATCATTCCTGCTTTGGAGAGGAAGTTTCAAAACATGTCCTTCTCCGAAGGCTTTTCCCGCCTCCAACTAAGGAGACTTTTCGGTTTCCACGCGTGGGCCCCACGCGATCGCTTTTCTCTCTCCTTTGTTATTCTCCCGAGAAAAGTTCTCGATTCTTCCCCACATCTTCTCTCATTTACTCCACACAACCTCCTCTTTTCTCTTCTTCCCTTTTTCAAATTTCATTTCCTCCCAAAAGTCTCATATCGTCTTCATCTTTCTCCTTCGGTGTTCTTCCTCTGAGTTTTCACCGTCGCCGGCCGCCCTGACCGATTCCGTAGTCCTCTTAATCAAGGTAACCCAGCTATCTTCCCTTTCTTTTTTCTTTCCACTTTTATTAGCACTGTAACTCGATGTCCAGCCCCCTTTCTCCGCCTGAAAATCTCAGCCCAACCTCTTCTGAATTGACTCCTTCTCTGATGGGGAGTCCAGAGAATAAGATTTCCCCTTCATCTCAAATCGACCATACTCATCTAGTTAGCCTTACTCATGCTTATGGTTTTCCATCGGAATATACCTTTCGCGCTCCCCGCTCAAATGAACGCCCAGATCTCTCCCAACCCCGGACTCTTGCCTTTTTTGAAGCTCAACTTAGGGCAGGACTACGATTTCCGATTCACCCCTATTTGGCTGCTATATCAACTCGCATGCAGATCTCTCTTAACCAGTTTACTCCGAATGCTATCCGTACTATGATAGGCTTTTTCATCCTGGTGAAAGGGAATGGGGGTGACCCATCTGCCGAACTGTTTCTGAGCCAACATTCTTGTAAAGTGAACGATGGCTTCTTTTATGTTAGTGGGCGAAGGTCCCGTGTTTGTAAGTTTCTGAAAAAACTCCACGAAGAAGACTCATCCTGGCGAGATTATTATTTTTTTGTTACAAGCCCCACTGATTGGTCATTTCCTCATGGGGATTGGATATTCCACAACCCTGGAGTACTTCCTCCTCCTTTGAAAGCTTATTCTGTTTTCAATCACACTGTTATGACTGATCTCAATACTCACATCTATCTGCACGATTATTTCGATATTCCTAGTATTTGTAAAAATCCTCGCATCCTCTCCCACTTTGGCTTTTGCCCTCAAGACTTCCCTTTAGATTCTCGAGATGGTAAAAAATCTTTTATTCTTATTTCTTTCTTCTCGTATGTGGCTATTTTTCTACATTCTGAACATCTTCTTGGTTATTTGCAGCAATGAGTTTGCTAACTCACATCTCACGGGATGCCCCTGCTCTCAGCATAGTGAAGACCCCTACACTATCCGCTCCAGAAGATCCTCCAAAAGCTCCTCCGTCTCCGTGATTAGTGTGAAAATTGCTTGAAATTCATGTATTTAATTTGCATAATTTTATAGGATTTTGTGCATTTTTTACACTAAATTGACTAATTGCATTTGATTTGGAGAAAGGACGTGGTTTGCTATTTTTGTAGGAAAATGAGCGTTTTTAGAGCAAAACACGTCTCGATTATATTGTGGAGTTAATCGAAGTAATAAATACGAGAAAAAAGAAATATTATTTGGGCTTGAGAATTAAAAGCAAGAAGAGAAAAGAATTGACCCGAATTTACTGTTGTGCAAAGATGAAGCAAGCAAGCCCATGCTTGGGCCCATTTTCTATTACTCTTGCTGCGTGAATTGGAATTCATGGTCAACCATATCAGGCCAGCCCATTTACATATTTCTTAGGCCCATTTAATCATTTGAAAAAGCCCACATCCATTTCAGCAAGCAGCTGGCCCACCTCACTTTTAATATGCAGAAGCCGTGAGGATAGATGGCAACTAATGTCATGGGCCTAAGCCCATTTCTGCTCCATTCTTTGCACTAACAAAAAGAGAGCATTCGTGAACAGTAGAGAGGGGGCACACGCAGAGAAGTAGAAAATTGGCACGAAACAGAGGGTCTCTTCCATTGGGGGAGAAATCTCCTCTCCTCCCCCACCAATCCACTCAATAGATTAGTTTAATTTGTTCTTCCATTTAATAGATAGATTTCAATTTAGTATTTCATTTTATTGTTTAAGAGATTGAAGATTTTGAAAACTAGAGGTGATATTTTTCTTATTGCAAATTTAATTTAGTAATTTCAATTTCATTCATGTTTTGTAGTTTAATTCACATGGCTTTTATTCTAGTTGTTAATTTAGATATGGGCTAATCTCTTATTGCTTTGGGTGTTTGAATTATGAGGGTAATTAGTGGGTTTATGAATTAATTGCTTGATTAACCTATATGTCTTGATTTTAATTGTTTCTAGTATTTTGTTTTGCATGATTCAATTGATTAATTCACCCTATTAGCTAGCATTGTTCATTTTGTCGACTTCAACGACCGTATTGGGTTGCATGATTAAGAATGTGTGTGTGAGCTTGAATTAATCGATTAGAACTAACATAGTAATTAGCTACACCGACCGGGGGTTGATTGCTTAGATCGACGACACTAGACACTAGTCAATTAGAGGTCGTCTAGGAGATTGGTGAGAGGGCGTCTCATAAGCATTAGTAACCGTGTTGAACGTGTTTATGAGACACTATCCTAGGAGCTTATGGTACTAATTAGACCCTATAATTGCTAATTAGTGCACGTGTTCACCTAAGCCTCACAAGGGATTGGTCTACACATATATGTGATAGCCTTTAGCATAATTCAAGACATTAGGCTTAATTATTGTGATTAGTTCGTTAATTCATTAGTGATCCCACATAAGGAAAACACCCGAAGCAATTCTTCCACTTGCACTTTCATCTTTTTGAGAGTTAGTTTAGTTGCTTGCTTATTGTTTATTTTTCTTATTGATATTTGTTTTATTTTCTCGTTTAGCTTCTATAACACCATTTTGACTTATAGTTTTGGGGCTCCACGCTCGCCTAATTAGGTCCTTGGAACGAATATCTACTTGGTATACTTATCATACTACTATCGAACCCATACGCTTGTGGGGATCGTATAGTTGTTTAAAAAGTGCAAAAATACGAACCAAGTCACTCCGGCTCTCGAGAGCTCAGCAAAGACCCCGGCTCCAGGGAGCCCTTCAAAGGTTCCTCCTCTCCCCGGTTCATCCACTCAAGTTCCTGGTTCAGTTGCTAGGAGAACCCGATCAGCTGCCAACGCCTTCTTTTCTGATTGTGGCACCTCTAAGAAGAAGAAGGGAAAAGGGACCCGTGCTGAGAAGGAATCTCCCCCTCCTACTGTGTACGAGCCTCTCCACTGTCTTATCGACCGATGCCCTGCTCCTCCCAACGCCGAGTTATCCGACACGCCTCTTCCTGAAGATCTACTGCTCCGGGGGGCTCATCTTTTTTCTGAGGTACTTTCTATTATTTTCAGATCTCTGCCTTCTTCGCATCCTAAACATTGTTTTTTTTTCTTTTGTAGTTTGGTATTATCTATACTAAGATACTCGACCAAGGCGTTGAGATGGTAGCTGAGCTCGAACTTCTCCGAGCTGAAGCATCTTCTCTTCAGTCAACTCTCAAAGGGATCACTTCGGAGAAAGACAAGGCTCATAAACGAGCTCAAGCTCTGGCTGAGGAATTATCTATTCTACAGACTCAAAGCAAGCAGGATGCAGCCCGGATTAAATATCTGGTGCAGGAGGTGGGACGGATGGAACGCGAGCTACCAGACGTCGGAGTGCAGGCTTGCATTAAGTCTCTATTCACTTCCTCCTTGGGTCAAGAGTTCTTGGGGACCCTCCATACTCAGTGGCTGTCCGGCTTCCTAAAGAGCTCGAGCTTCTTATGCGCCATGGGGCCCCATATCCCTCACTTCATCGACCATGGCTTCAGCAATGCTGTGGCCGAACACTCAGCTCCGGGGTTCGATGGGACCTACTCTCGTGAGTTCCACCTGGACCAACTCGCTACTCCTCCAAAATTCTCGGGGGATCCTAAGGAGAGCCCCGACAATCCTTGGTGGTTGCCCGGCATGAATCAGGCCATCACCAAGTTGCAAGCTGCTAAGGTGAGCATGGCTGAGCTAAAGCCCCTGGAGCGTCTAGTTTATCCTTATGCTTCTGCTCCAGAGATGGCAACAAAGGTAGATGGAGGGACAGGCGTTGGAGATACCGTGAAAGGTACAGAGGGTCCAGAGGAGGGTGGAGGATCTAGCAACCATGTCGCTGAAAAGGAGGGCGCTGCTAGAGGAATTGAAGAAGTTGAGGTCGAGGGGGCTGTTGCCGAGGAAGCTGCTGCTGAAAAAGTAGTTTAGATTTCATATATCCGGTGGTCACAATGAACAATTTACTTTTCTTTCGTTTTGCTGCACTCTTTTCATTTTCTGCTCATAACACTTGTTCACATACTTCGTAGGGGACCCCACACTCCTGGATATGTGGGGGCTTTTGTAGTGATCGTATTGGCTTGATATTGCTTGTCTGTTGGCGTGCTTTTCCTTATCTGTTTGCATGAATAACTTACAAGACCAGCAATGAATATGTTGGAGGTGTGCTCTCTTCTCCCCCTTTTTGTTGGTCTTGTAGGCTACGTTGGAATCGTCTTTTGGTTGTCCTATCTTTTGATTTCAATTGGCTTGGTTATGGGGAGACATCCTCCCTCTTCTCTTGACTCCTGAATCATAAAATCTATCCTTTTCATTATCTAGTCTTTGTAATTTTCAAGCATGGTGAGGGCTTTCTGGAGCACCTCGGCCTCTAGGCCTCTGAGTGTTTCTCACTCGAACTCTTAAAAGATTTTGATTCATAAAATCTTCTTATTTCAATAACCCTCTTGGGTCTCAAGTAGGATGAGGGCTCTCTGGAGCACCTCGGCCTCTAGGCCTTTGAGTGTTTCTCACTCGAATTCTTAAAAGATTTTAATTCATAAAATCTTCTTATTTTAGTAACCCTCTTGGGTCTCAAGTAGGATGAGGGCTCTCTGGAGCACCTCGGCCTCTAGGCCTTTGAGTGTTTCTCACTCGAATTCTTAAAAGATTTTAATTCATAAAATCTTCTTATTTCAGTAACCCTCTTGGGTCTCAAGTAGGATGAGGGCTCTCTGGAGCACCTCGGCCTCTAGGCCTTTGAGTGTTTCTCACTCGCCATTTCTTGTGCTCATATATCGCATATTCAAATATGGAAAAGATAATCAAGACACAATAATTCTGAATAATTCTTTCTTCAAAAAGGGATAAGACTTCATTGATTTATTGTCAGTTTTCAACATAGGCCATAGATAACCTACGTCGGTCTCATTAAAAACCTCTTTACGGAAAAACCCCAGAGGGGAAACCCGTAGAGAGGGAAAAAGAGCTCCGGTGAAGCCAAAAAATACATTAAGCAAAATATGAATCCATGCAAAAATCACAAAGCAAAATTCATAAATGGTCTCAAGACCTTACACTTTCTTCAAATAAAGAATCTCTTCAAATGGCAAACGTTCCAGGGTCTAGCTATGTCGACCCCTTCCATGCTCTGTAATCTATAGGCTCCTCCCTTCAGTACCTGTGTGATTTTATAAGGCCCCTCCCAGTTGGGCTCCAACTTTCCCGTATTCTTTAGGGCATCAGCTCTTCTTAGTACCAGGTCCCCTGCTCTAAAGGACCTCGGGATCACCCTTCGGTCATATGCGGCTTTAATTCTGCTCTTATATCTTTCAGCGCGTACTCTAACCATCTCTCTTTCTTCTTCCATTAAATCTAGGGCCTCTCTCATCAATCTTTCATTCTGATGTTCTTCAAATTGTGCAATTCGATGCGACTGCAACACGACCTCTGGAGGTATCACCGCCGCGGCTCCGTAGACCAGCTGAAATGGGGACTCTCCAGTTGCTGTCTTTGGACTAGTTCTATATGACCACAATACATTGTCTAACTCGTTCACCCATCCTCCTCCTATCTTCGTCAGTCTTGTTCGAATACCATCAACTATAGTTCGATTAGTAACCTCCACTTGTCCATTGGCTTGAGGATGAGCTACAGAGGTGAATCTCTGTATTATGTTTAGTCTTGCACACCATCCTCGTACATTTTCTCCATTAAACTGTGTTCCATTATCAGAGACCAATATTCTGGGTACTCCGAATCTGCAACAAATCTGTTTTCTCAAGAATTTAATCACATTTTCTTCATCTATCGTAGCCAGAGGAGCAGCTTCCACCCATTTGCTAAAGTAGTCTACTGCCACTATCAGAAATTTCCTTCCTCCGGAGGCTGGGGGGAAGGGTCCTACCAAATCGATTCCCCACTTAGCAAAGGGACAGGGAGAGTGCATAGCTCCCATTTCTTCCGCAGGGGTCTTTATCAATGGACCATTTTTCTGACACTTGACACATTTTTTCACAAATTCCCTAGCGTCTTTTGTCATGGAGGGCCAATATAACCCAACCCTTAAAACTTTCTTCACCACTGCTTTGTATCCTTCATGACTAGCTGCATCTCCTTCATGGATCTCTTTAAGTGTGTACATCGCTTCTCGGGTTGATATACACCTCAAATATGGTTGTGTGAACGATCTCTTGTATAAGTGCCCTCCGATAATACAATATTTGATCCGAAGGGCTCGAGTTTCTCTGGTGGTAGGGGCGTCTGCTCCCTTAGTGAGTTTCACCCATATGGCTCTTCTCCAATCATCTTCCTCTTCAATGGCACCAATGGGGTTCTCCAGGGTCTCCCTTTCTGCCACTACCAAGGTCACTGTTCCTTGTCCATCAAACTCTATAGAGCTAGCGAGTTTGGAGAGGCTATCCGCCTGCATATTTTTCTCTCGAGGTATCTGGACTACCTCGCACTCCTGGAATTTGCCCATCACTTCTTTGGCTCGTTCCAGATAGGCAATCATCCTACTATCTTTGGCTATATACTCCCCATTCACCTGTTGAACAACTAATTGGGAGTCTGAGTATAGGGTTACCTTTGGAGCTCCCAATTCTAATGCCATCTCCATTCCTCTGATCAAAGCCTCGTACTCCGCTCCATTATTCGAGGTCATGAATCGAAACCTCACTGCAAATTGTAGGTCCTCTCCTTGAGGGCCCGCTAGCACAATCCCTGCTCCGCATCCGCTCAGAGTCACTGAGCCATCTACATATACCTTCCATCCCTCAGCTTCCTCTGGTTTGGTTGACTCTTGGATGAAGTCAGACAAAGCTTGGGCTTTTATGGCTTTCCGTGGCTCGAAATCCACATCATATTCTTGGAGCTCTATTGCCCATTTCACCATCCTTCCAGAGAGGTCTGCTCGCCCTATAACCTGTTTCAGAAAGTAATTAGTGCGGACCAGTATTTTGTAAGAGAGGAAATATGGGCGCAGTCTTCGCGCTGTAACTACTACTGCCAGAGCAGCCTTTTCAATTTCTGAATATCGAGTTTCAGCCCCTTGCATGACCTTACTAACGTAATAAATAGGATATTGAAGAGATCCCTCTTCTTTAACCAGGGCGGTGCTTAGTGAGAATTCCTCTACAGAGAGATACAAAATGAGAGTATCTCCCGGAGAGGGCTTTGTCAGCTTCGGTAGCTGGGATAAATGATGCTTCAAGTCTTCAAAAGCCTATTGGCAAGTTTCATTCCATTCGAACTTGGTTCCTTTCTTGAGGATCTTAAAGAAGAGGTGACTCTTCTCGGCAGACTTAGCTATGAACCTGCTCAATGCTGTAATCCTCCCATTGAGGGTCTGGAGCTCTTTCACGTTTCTAGGTGGCTGCATGTCCAGTACAGCCTTCACCTTGGCTGGATTCACTTCTATGCCTCTTTGGGTGACCATGTATCCGAGGAACTTCCCTGATTTTACTCCAAAAGAGCACTTGGCGGGGTTCAACTTGATGCCGTTCTCTCGAATTACTTGGAAAATTTCCTCCAAATCTTCCACATGCTGATCTGCCTTTACACTCTTGGCCAGCATATCGTCTACATATATCTCCATATTCCTTCCCAACTGCCTCCGAAAGACAGCATCGACCATCCTTTGATACGTTGCTCCAGCATTGATTAATCCGAATGGCATCCGAACATAGCCGAACGTTCCACACGCTGCTATGAAGCACACTTTGGAGACATCTGAGGGGTTTAGCTGGATCTGGTGGTATCCTTGGTATGCATCCATCATGCTTAGCGGCTCGAAGCCTGAAGTTGCATCTACTAACTGATCTATTCTTGGTAACGGATAGTGGTCTTTAGGGCATGCCTTGTTGAGGTCCCTGAAATCGATGCACATTCTCCATTTTCCTCCCCCTTTAGGCACTAGCACAGCATTGGAGAGCCATTCTGGGAATTGGAATTTCACCACATGTCCTGCTTTCAATAGCTTCTCGACTTCTTCTTTCACGATGTTATTCTTTTCAATTCCAAAATTTCGCAGTTTCTGTTTCACGGGCTTTGCCTTTGGATCAACATTAAGGCAGTGCATGGCTATCTCCGGGGGGACCCCTGTCATGTCAACTGGAGAAAATGCAAATATATCAGAATTTCGACGTAATGTAAAGATTACCTTCTCTGTGAGTTCAGGTCCCAGTTGGGTGCCTATCTTAGTGGCAAAGCCGAATTTCCCTGGGAAGAGCTCCACGCTCATCAGTTCCTCGTCTGTTTCAACATTTACCTGTTCAGGTGCTGCTCCCTCTACTTTCTTCCTCTTGACCTCAGGGTCATCTCCTCTCGTCCGCTCCAGGCCCTTAGTTAGGGCTCTATCCGCCATCTTCACCGACTCTGCATAGCACTTCCGTGCTTGGTACTGGCCTCCTCTCACTTCTCCCACTCCTGTGGCTGTGGGGAATTTCATTTTCATATGAAATGTAGAAATGATTGCCTGAAAGAGATTCAGGCTGGGTCGTCCCATCACAACATTGTACGATGAGGGATGTCTACAATGAGGAACTCCACCACGTGGACCTTCCGAGCTGGAGCGTCCCCTAATCCTACCTGTAACATTACTGATCCCAAAGGTTGGATGGCACCTCCAGAGAAACCATACAGAGAGGTATCTACAGGGCGCAGCTTCACACTCAGCTCCATTCTCTTAAAACATTCAAAAAACATGATGTCAGCCGAACTCCCCGTATCTACGAAGATTCGAGCGACATCGAACCCAGCTATGTCGGTAGTGATCACCAGAGCATCGTTGTGATCTTCCTTAACTCCCTTCACATCCTCCGGCCCAAATCGGATATTGGGCGTCTCCGTCATGCGTCCTACTTCTCTTAACTGACTCCCTTGCTTTGTCTTTAGAGCCCGGACACTCTACTTTCTCTTCCGAAAGGAATCTCCATCGGCTGGTCCTCCCACAATCATGTGAATCACTCCTCTCTTCGGCGGTGGAGGGGGCATATCTTCGGTCGCCTCTCTGGTTTCCTTCTCTTCCGGTTTTCTTTCATGGTCTTTTCGCTTCTGTCCTCGAGGGCCCTGTCTGTTTCTAAATATAAATTCTTTTAGATGACCCGCTTGGATCATCCTCTCGATCTCGTCTTTCAGGTGGTAACACTGATTTGTGTCATGTCCATATTCATTGTGAAATCGGCAGAATCGATCAGACTTAGGCTTCTGAGGTCCTCGACCTCTAGAATATGGGAATTTCAAGTCTGGATGATCTCCTGCTACCTCCAGTACTTCAGCAGGCTCAATCCTCAAGGGCGTGTATTTCTCAAACCTCCCACGAGGGCCAGACCGGGGACCTCCAGGGGGATTGCTATCTCTCGTTGATCCAGAGGTCCGAGGGACCTCTGGGCTGGGTCGTCTGGAGGGACCTTCCCTTCTTCTCTCTCGGTCCTGTGGCCTAACCTCCAACCTTTTGGCCTTACGGACCTCCTCCAGAGTGAGGTACTTTTCTGCTCTGTGCAGCAACTCATCAAAATTCTTAACTGGCTTCTTAGCTAAGGAGGAAAATAAATCTCCATCCCGTAACCCGTTGGTGAGGGCGTTGATCTTCACCTCCGGGGAAGCTGTAGGGACCTCCAGAGCTGCCTGATTGAATCTCCGAAGAAAAGCTCTCAAGCTCTCGCTCTCCCCCTGCCTCAGATTGAAGAGGGTCAAAGTGGCCCGTGGTTGTCTCCGGGCACTTGCAAATTGATGGAGAAATAACTCACTGAATTCCTCCCAGGATCGGATAGTATTAGGTTCTAGTTAAGTGAACCATTGATGCGCCGCTTTCGCCAGGGTGGTCAGGAACACCCTGCATTTAATTCCTTCTCCGTAGCGATGTAATAGCGCAGCATTCTCAAATCTTACTAGGTGTTCATAAGGGTCAGCTGTACCGTCGTATTCGAAATTGAGGGGTTTGAAATTGAACGGTAGTTCATCCTGTAGTATGCTAGGAGAGAATTGACATCCAGAAACATACGCGGATCTGCTTGCTCGATTGTTCATCTGTTTCCTCATATCTTTCATCTCCTTCTGCAGGGCCTGTAGTTGATCACTAACTGGCCCTACGTAGGTATCATCCGTGCTTTCCTCTGCTTCAGGGAGTTCTGTTTCTCGGGGTGCCAGATCTGCATTCCTTCTTGCATTCCGAAGGGGAATGGTTCTCTCCGCTCGGGAAGGCACCTTATCGTCTTCTTCTGCCCGCACTCCCATTTCCTTGGACAACACCTGGGAGGCTACAGGTGCCTCATCTTGGGGTCTCGGGGCAGGTACCTCCGGGTTTCCTGGTACAGCTTTGGGAACCCGGTATCTTTGATCCGCGAAGGCCCTCTCTACAACTTGCTTAATGAGGGCGTTCAACTGATCGGGAGAGATCAGGAGCGGCCCCGAGTCTAGAATGTTTTCTCGCTGAGGATCCGCTGTGTGGGGCTCTGGGGCTTCAAGGTTCTCTGTTATTCTCTCCCCGACCAGTAAGGGATGACTTTCGTCGCCCAAGCCTGGGGTACGAGGTAACGGCTGATTCGATCCAGAAAGGGTATGGATTGGATCTTTCCCCCGTCCTCCTCTTGATGGGGGATCCGCTGGCAAAGGGGAATTTTCCCCTTGAAGATTCTTCTTTCCCGAAGTAGATGTTTCGTTTCCGCCACCCATTTGCTCGAATAGGTAGAAATTCGTGAGAAAATCTTTCAACTCTTTCCCACAGACGGCGCCAGTTGATGTGCCAAAATTTGCACGAGAGGATTGCGTGTCCTCTGGATTGGATGTCCCACTCTTCGAACACGTACAATCACTCCAAGTATGATGCCTTTACTCGAAATCTTCAAGAACCTGCAAAGAGCACGCCGGAGGGGGGTCCGGCGCGGACACTCCGATGCCTAAGTCAGTATAGGGCTTATGAAAATCTCCCAAGGATCTCGAGATCCTTGATGTATCAACTCAGTTCTCAAAGAATATCAAAAAGGTGTTTTTCGTTTAGTATATCAAGTTTGTAAAATAATAGTGTCTAACCTGTAAATCTCCTTGGATTTACCTATTTATAGGAATCCTCCCTTGAGAGGAAGTCAAGTCTTCCTCCTTTTTCGGAGCTGCCCATAAGACTCGGCCCTGCGGAGTGGACGAAGTCTTCTCTTCTCTCCACTTTCCGAAGACTCGGCCACATTCCTTCTTATTTGACTTGGTTCCCCAAGATAAAGGAGGATAAGGTCTACCTTTTATCAAGTCTAAGCCGAAAATGGCGGAACCTCCCTACATCCAAGGCTCACGACCTTTCCTCAAAACTAATTCTTCTGGAATCTTCTTTCCAGCCGAAGCTCCCTCCAAAGGGATCTCCAGAGAGGATTTCCCATCAGAGAGTATTATATAATCTGATCCTTCCACTTTTATCTTATCCTGTATACACGTGTCGACTTCTTATTAGGTGACATTTTTAGGCCGCATCATATATATATATATATATATATATAAATGTACAAATATTACGTACACTTAATCTAACAATTTTAATACATTAAAAGTTAATTAATATATAACTTTTATATTGAACATTTTTATAATTTTTGTATTGAAGAAAATATAATTATTGATAACACAATTAAACATAATTATATATTGATAACACATTTTTATAATTTTTGTATTGAATTTTTTTTTTTTTTTTTTTTGCATATAACATATATATATTAATTGCATTCAGAATACAACGACAATAGCTCCTAGCCTAATTGGCAACAGGGGCGCCCATAAATGCTTCAGGACCGAGAGGTCCCGAGTTCGACACCCACCATGCGCGATTTAGGAATTAAATGATGGAATATATGTAGTCCAGCGGTGGAGGTGGGGTCCAAACGCGCGAGATGCTTGGGTTCGAATCCCAGGTAATTAATTCAATTTTTATTTGGATAACATTGACGAGGGCACGTTTCCCTCGCTAATGGGCGATGGATATTTACTCGCGAGTGGGCGAGGGAATTTTCCCTCGGGAATTGGCGAGCGCGTTTTCCCTCGCTGATTAACGAACGTTTTTCGAAATCCCTCGCGTACTCGTTAGCGAGGAACATCTTAGCGAGTGAGAGATTCCCTCGCGTACTCCGTCGCTGCAACGGTTTTCGAGGGTTTTTCCCTCGCCTACTCCCTCGCGTTTTGGGCCCAGTTTTGTGGTGAAACAACCAACCAAAAAAAAACTTAATTTTCTTCCAAGTTAATTAATGCATCAGATTAAATATTTTCAAGACCTCATTTTCAGTTTACTCTAATTAAAAAACTCAAGAAATCGAATAGAGCCAAATTAGATGAATACACTATTTATTGGGTGAGTCTCTTGTGCACTCAAGTACATGGTGTACTTGAGTGGACCTTGACTGGTTAACTATTGACCGTTGACTTTGATCGGTCAAAAAAATTTTCAATTTTTTATTTTATGTTTTTTACTAAAAATTTACATTTTTCAATAATATTTTCAGCTATATTAACATACAATTTTCAGTTATAATATCATACACTTTTCAGTTAAAATAATATACACTTTTCATTAATATATAACTTACACTTTTCATTAATAAAACATACATTTTTCATTAATAGATCATACACTTTTCAGTTATAATAACATACACTTTTCAGTTATAATAACATACACTTTTCATTAATATATAACTTACAATTTTCATTAATATATAACTTACAATTTTCATTAATAGATCATACACTTCTCATTTATAATATCATACATTTTTCATTAATATAACATACACTTTTCAGTTATAATAACATACATTTTTCAGTTATAAGAACACACACTTTTCATTCAAAACAATGTTGCACTTTTCAATATAGTAACATGAGTTTTTCTTAGTGTAGTCAAATTGTACAAAGTGACTATATAGTCAGTGCGTCGAATCGCGCCACGTGGCGTCGTATGAATCGACTACCTGTTACACGGGTTTAAATTAATTAAATAATTTTTTAAATTGTATTTTGTTATTTACTATATTACCCTTCTTTTATTAAATTATATATATATATATATTAAGTAAAATTTATATAAGCAAAATTACTATTCTACCTTTTTTATACAAATATTATTATTATAAAAATTAAATAAACCAATCAAAAAAATAATTAAATAATAAATGTACCGGAAGTACTCACTTGCACGGTCCAACAATTGTGCACGTTTGCACGGTCGATACTCAGTAAACCGTATAATCAAAACAATGTGTTGTAAGTGCTCACTTTCACGGTCCAACAGCCGTGCACGGTCGATACACAGTCACACGTGTAAATCGAAACATGTACTCGAAGTACTAACTTGCACGGTCCAACAGCCGTGCACAGTCGATATTCAGTAAACCGTGCAAACAAAAAAAATGCTCTTTTCTTATTCACGTGCTCGAGCCACAAATAGGGCAGCGGCTTGGGGGCGTCAGTGGAGTGCGTGTTCGCAGAGGGAAGAAAATCAGCCTATTCGTGTTTTAGATTTAGGTTCATATGATTTTTTTTTTATTTTATTTAATTTGTTTTTGTTAATTTTAATAATAATATAAGGGTTAATAGGTAGTTTTAACATTATATATTTTAATTAAATTAATAAATATAATAATTTTTTTATTAAATTAATGATAAAAATGTAAATTATATATTTTAATTAATTATAAATACGACACATATGATGAATATTTTCAACACAAAAGGCAACCGATCATGCATTAAGTTTAAGCCTTTAGATTTGAATTGTATAAATTTATTTTATAGGTTGGATAAATAATAGAATTAGTACAACTGAGAGAATTTTATTCAAAGAAAAGGGATTGAAGAACCTATCTGCTGTTTTCATTCAATTTGTACTAATTCTTCAATAATCAGAGATTCCTAGACCCAATATATTTATGAAATTATACATACAGTATTTTTGGAGTCCTTGTTTGGATATGAAAAGTTTTAAAACATTATTACATAGACTATTTAGTTTTTAAATTTTCCACCCTATATGTTGCTCATTCATGTCGGCTTTGTGGCCACACTATGTTTTAGTCCCTCCGTCCCAGGATTGTTTGCACCAAAAATGGGGCACGCAAACTAAGAAAAAAGTATAATAAGTGGAATGTTGAGTGATAATTTTGTAAACTTTTATGAATAAAGTAAAGTGAATGATTGGATTGAGGGTAAAAGTAATGGCATTTTGTGTAAATATGTGAATATTGTAAGGGTGGGGTTTATGAAAAAGTTTCATTTTTGGGTAGTGCAAACAATTGTGGGACGGACGAATAAGGAAAGAGTGCAAACAATTGTGGGACAGAGGGAGTACATGTTTTCTCATTAGAAGTATTATGGTAAGTTCTTATTCTACAAAATTCATGTTTGTAAAAAGTTTGATTTGAATTTCAGAGGATTATGTCTCATATTGTTAAAAAATTGTCAATGGAAATATATTTTTTAGGGTCACTTTGGTTTGAATCTTCATATTAGAATAATTTGAAAAATGATGAGACGGGTAGTTCTACCATCAGACTGAAGATGATAATTGAACGAGAATTTTGGTTAGATATTTTCATTTGTATAATTCGAATTTCTCAACGGTGAGGTTTTATTAAACTTTTTTTAAAATTTGTCCTAAACCCAAGTTTTTTTTTTGTGAATATTTACTGAAACCCTCAAATTGGAGCCCCTTAATACTTAAAACATCAAAAAATATTGGGCATTGGTTAAAACTTCAAATTGGCTATAAAATTTCTTTTATGCCCTTCTGTCTCTCTCCTCTTTTAAATTTCAAATCCCCATTTCTGTGTTCTGTCTTCTCTCTCTTAAATCTTCTTTCTCTCTCATCTCTCTTAAATCTTCTCTCCCATCTCAAGAATGGGAACGTGCAGATTCATTGTCGGCCGGAGGTCTACCATTGTCGGCGATTTCCAAGGCCATCTCCAATGCACACTCCGTTAAAAAGATCTCTCTTTAAATTTCATCTTGATTTTTTTTTTCTTGATTCGTTCATTTTGATTCTTTTCTTTAAACGCGCGACGGGGCGACGTGTGTGGAGGGGGGAAGGATGGGGCGGAGGCGATGGGAGTGGGAGTGGCGTCGGTGGCGACGCACGCTAGGGTACAAATTGAAAAAAAAAAGTGGATCTGAAAAAAAAAAGTGGATCGAGAGGAGGGACGGCAGCCGCGATGTTGGGCGAGGGTTTGGGTGGGGGAAGGCAGGGCGGCGGCAGCGCTGGGCGAGGGAGAAGAGGCGCCGCCGTCGTGATTTAGCGAGGGAGGGAAGGGGGAGAAGATGGCGGCTTTTGGTGGAGAAGCTGGGCGGCGGCCGACTAGTTTGAAGAAGTAAGAGGAAGAAGAATGGTGGAAAGAAGAAGTGGGAAGTAGAAGAGCGGCGGCGGCCACACAGATCCTACTAGGGTTCTCCCCTCTCAATGGGCTTACTAATGGGCTAGGTTTAGGGTTAGTCTGCCCAAATTTGCACCCCCAGTTTCAGTTAATACACCCCCGGGTAGGAATCCCTCAGTTTCACTCGATACACCCCTCATGGGTGCACCCACCGGTCTCCTTATTTCACCCACAGTTTTGTTTCAGATGTATTGATTTTGTTTTCAATTTCAAATTCTACATTAGTGGAATTTTTTGTTATTTATATTTCTTAAATCCTAATTTATATTTTCAATAGTTTTATATTTATCAAGTAAATAATCCTATTGGATATTATGTGAAACAATGGAATTGATGGAATGTTCAAAGAGCACTGGTAGGACAAATGTTAATAATCTTTGCTATTCGAATTGGTCATTTTTTATTTGTCAATATATATGTTATAATTATGGTATATATATATATGCATCATTCACTCGATATATGCATTATTTATTGTTAGTATGCAATGTGTGTTGTAAATATGCATTATTTGTTGTTAGTATGCAATACGTATTGCAAATATGCATAATTCAATCTATATATGCATTGTTTGTTGCTAGTATGCAATGTGAA
Source organism: Galeopsis tetrahit (assembly GCA_963675135.1). NCBI lineage: Eukaryota > Viridiplantae > Streptophyta > Magnoliopsida > Lamiales > Lamiaceae > Galeopsis > Galeopsis tetrahit. Next base: position 40,691,923 of record OY776126.1, on the reverse strand, counting down.
TATGCATTGTTTGTTATGTAATGTGTAAAAAATCTAACTAAAATAGGAATAAAAAAAAAAATTATAACTAATAAAATTTGAATGTAAATAATTTTTGAATAAAACTAAATGCAAATATAATATATAAAAAAAGATTAATAACTAATATTATGTCATATTAATTAAAAAATATATATTATATAAATATTAAGTGAAAATATTATGTCATATTAATAATAGTATTTGATGCGGCCTAAAAATGTCATCTGATAAGAAGTCGACACGTGTATGGAGGATAGGATAAAAGTGGAAGTATTGGATTATGGAATACTCTCTGGATAAAGAATCTCTCCTGGAAGTCCCTCTGGAGGGAGCTCCACCCGGAGAGAAACATCAGGAAGACTTAGTCTTGATATGAATTGGTAGACCGAGAATATAGGAGAACTCCGCAAGAATCGGACTAAGATTGACCAAAGAAAGATTTTTCTCTCCTTCATTGTAGTGGAAAGAGTCCACTAGGGAGAGTGGCCCCGGTCTTTCCGGAGGTGGAGAGAAGGGAAGACTCGGTCCACTCGGTAGGGCCGAGTCTTAGAGGCAGCTCCGAGATAAGGGGATGCTCTAACTTCTTCCCAAGAGAAAGGCTCTATAAAAAGGTAAACCGAAGGAGATTTCCAGGTTAGACTTTCTTACCTTTATAAAACTTGATACATTTCGTACAAAACGGACTTTTGATATTATTTGAGAGCCTGATTTGATAAAATAAGGATCTCGAGGTCCTTGTGATATATTAAAAGCCCTATACTGACTTAGGCATCGGAGTGTCCGCACCGGAGCTCCCTCCGGTGTGTCTTTTGCAGGTTCCTGGAGGATCATTCCAGAGGAAGAAGTGTACCTGAATTATTTCTAAAACATTCGGGAACTTAGATATCCGACTCCGAGGACATCTAATCCGATCGTGCAATTTTTGGCACATCAACTGGCGCCGTCTGTGGGAAACGATTTAAAAGATTTTCTCACGAATTTCTATCTGTTCGAGTGATGGAATTGGAGATGGACCATTGCTTGGTAAATTCTACGGGCAGTCCTTTGCCTAGATTTGACACAGGTTCCTCCTTAAGTTCTCTTATATATGCTGCAAATTTTACATGTTGGAATATAATTGCTTAATGATGCAAAGAAGCCAGATGCAATAAATGATTAATGTGGACCATTGAGTGAGATTTGAGAGCAGAATTCTCAATTGTGATATCTGATGTCATTATTAATGTCTTGATTGAGAAAGAATTGAAGGTTATATTAATGTCTTGATTTAAATGTCCATAATCAATATAGTTCTGCTAGCAGTGTGAACTTGTTCATTTGCGAAAATTCATTTATTGTGGAAAATGTTCATTTCTGGAATTGAAAAATAAAACAAGAAATCAAACAAGGTAGAAAGATATTAGCATCTTGCTAAGCCCCGACTGGAGATTAATGGTGATTGTGTTGATTATGATGGGAGTAAGGTAAATTTGAATTATCTTAGGATGATAATATTAAACATATCCTAATATATGTTAAAATGAGAGATGAATGCTACGGTGATGCCTGAAATAAATTCATTGTGTTATTTTAATGAAGTGGTTTTACTGTTAATACGATTTATGATGCTATTGAAATTTCGTCTCACTCTGATTTCTCTAACATCCAAGCATTGGATTTCCGCTAGTGATGAGATTTAAACTGAAATAACAATTATGAGAATTAAAATGATTGGTATTGATAACTCTTGTCCTTGGCTCAAAGTCTAAGGGGATATGACATTACGTAAGGACTGTGCTGATCAGGTTGATTTTGCTCTAAATAATATTTGATTGATAAAACTTCACACAGTGATGTATTATTATCATGGAATTATGAGTATAAGGATTGTCGAACATATATGTGGAGTGTGCAATTGCCTGCTCCAAGACTCCAGGAAGAGGCTCGAGGCACCCCTATCTCTATAGGGGGTGATGTCGTTGGCACGTCTGGAGCCCTCGGGAGTGGACCTGGCAAGGAGATACCTCCAGGCACTGCAGAGGACGACAACATTCGTGCCCCTCCACGAGCAGCAGAGTATTTAGGGCCTCGAGGTCCAAAATCTAAACATGGGAGTACGAGGCAAAGATATGATAAGTGCATCGGTGCTACAGGTTACAGGTGTTTGATAGAGCCTAAAGTATTAGATCTTTTATAGTAATTTGATATTGCTATGAGCATATTTTAATGATATTGACATATATGACACAAACTTATTTTTTCCATTGAATTAAGCATGATTCTCCTAAGCTTACATGATTGATACTCTAGAAGCAATCTTAGAATTAAGAATTACTTGAAATCGTAGAAGCATGGGTAAGCAATTCACATGTTGAGTCTTGTGATTACTTTATGTGGTAGAATTAATGATTAGACGCTGATGATGATTATGATTTCGCACACGATTAACATGTTTCCATATTTTAGATATAATTTCATATTACAGACCGAGTCTACCCAAGTTCTGGAGGACCTTTGGGTAGGTTCAGAAGATTTCAGATTGTAGATTAAGTCTACCCAAGTTCTGGAGGACCTCTGGGTAGGTTCAGAAGATTTCAGATTGTAGATTAAGTCTACCCAAGTTCTGGAGGACCTCTGGGTAGGTTCAGAAGATTTCAGATTACAGATTAAGTCTATCCAAGCTCTGGAGGATCTCTGGATAGGTTCAGAAGATTTCAGATTACAGATTAAGTCTATCCAAGCTCTGGAGGATCTCTGGATAGGTTCAGAAGATTTCAGATTATAGGTTGATTCTATCCAAGTCCTGGAGGACCTCTGGGTAGGTTCAGAAGATTTCAGATTACAGATTAAGTCTATCCAAGCTCTGGAGGATCTCTGGATAGGTTCAGAAGATTTCAAATTGTAGATTAAGTCTACCCAAGTTCTGGAGGACCTCTGGGTAGGTTCAGAAGATTTCAGATTACAGATTAAGTCTATCCAAGCTCTAGAGGATCTCTGGATAGGTTCAGAAGATTTCAGATTGTAGATTAAGTCTACCCAAGTTCCGGAGGACCTCTGGGTAGGTTCAGAAGATTTCAGATTACAGATTAAGTCTATCCAAGCTCTGGAGGATCTCTGGATAGGTTCAGAAGATTTCAGATTATAGGTTGATTCTATCCAAGTCCTGGAGGATTTCGGGATAAGCTCGGAAATGGAAAGTGAAGATTGAGCCTATTTAGGTCCCTGAGATCAAGGCCAATAGCCCTAAACAGACAAAACGATAAGTCCGAAAACTAGAGTGGGTGAGAGGATGATTGATTACCTGAAGCGGGTAGAGAACTTAAGAATCTTCAGAGCTGAAAAGTATCTCACCCTCGAAGAGGTGAGGCAAGCCAAGAGGCTGGAGGTGAAACCAGCTAGTGGAGAGAGGAAGAGAGAATCTACAGCAAGGAGGTCCAGCCCAGAAGCTCCCCGAAACTCCGGAGGAACAGGAAACCGCAATGCTGCGGGAGGATCCCGATCTGGGCCTCGAGGGACGTTTTAGAAATATACCCAACTGAGATTGGAACCTACAGAGGTCTTGGAGGTTGCTGGAGATCATCCAGATCTGAAATTCCCTTATTTCATATTTAAATTATATAATTGAGGCTTATGGAGCTTATCTGAGCACTTGAGAACCTGTGTGGGAGGCCCCCTTTTTTGGTGTATCTTTACAGGATCAATTCGGGATTGATATACAAGTAAACCTGGAGAACCTAGAGGTCCTGGAGGAGCCCGAAAGAGCAGAGAACTATGGAGAACCAAACGAGTAGCTGGATTATGATATTTAGCCTGCTATGGTGCTGATCCCCAAATAACGAGTATATCGATACCACCGGTTAGTACAAAATTTGATAAAGCTAAAAAAGGTTAGATCTTTTATGCTAACGTGATTTTATAATGAGTATGTCATGATGAGTGTGACATGAATAAGCTATGATATTCGTTGATTTGATATTGTTATAAGTATGTCATTATGAGATTGATATGCGTATCATACTTTGTTTTCCCTAAATCAAGTACGACCCTCCTACTTTTACGTGATTATTATGTCTAGACGCTCTAGATGTGATGTTAAAATTTGAAAATTGACTTGAGATACTAGAGAGCATGAGTAGCACGTTGAGTTTATGTGGTTACTATATGCTCTAGAATCCATGACTAAGGACTAATAATGATTCGTGACTTCAGAATGTGGGGCAAACATACTTATCTATGAATTTTGTATGATTGACATGCCTCGATATTCTAGATGTGACTTCAGATTTCAGATTAAGCTTGTATGATTGAAGCTCCATCGAGCCTAGCTGCTGAAGCTGACCAAACCCTCCCCAGGGTGCTGAAATTTGATATTCAAAAGTTGAGAAGAGCTGAATAAAGGACCAGCCCCCGCAGCTTCTGGAGAAGCTCGAGCTTTGCGGTTAAGATACTACATCTTGGGTGGCCAATTATACAAACGATCGTTGACCCAGCCCTATCTAAGATGTCTCCCGAAGGAGATTACGTGATAAAAGAAACCCATGAAGGATGAGCAGGTAGTCATGAGGGCTACAAGGCTACTGTAAAGAAGGATATACCCAAGAGTCGATCTATTAGGTGATTAAGATCATCTAGGGTGTTGAGATGCGATATTCGGAGACGAACATGATGACGGACCTTGCAAATGCCTTACACTTCGATGCTTAAAGGGGGTGATGAAGGGTCTAGGCCTACTACCTCCGAGATGCTGATATGAAGCCACGTAAGTGAAAAGTGTATATTTTACTTTTTTACTTTAGATTTTACTTTGTAAAATGATATGAGTTACCTAGACGTAGTTGTTTAGAGCATAAAACCTCGAAGCATATGAGCATTTGCTAAAGCTTCAGAAATAATTGATTTGAGAAATGCTAAGGTAATTACTTAGGAGAATTTCGTGATTGAATCGAGAGAATGATTGAGAATTTAGGCATGGCTAAGAACGTGTTTTTGATTAGTGATGAGTCTAATTTTTTCTAAATTATGTTAAAATGTATGTTTATCTTTGATGAATATTTGAAGATTTTATAAGATGTGATGAAAACATTTGGAGATTCTTGGAAATTTGTATGAGCACATATTTCCTAACAATTTAAGATATGATTCATAAGCATACTTTGAGCATTCTGAAACGCGTGACGGCTAACCACCCTGAGTAGCCGGATGACTAAGTTTGAAAATTAGGAGTGATGAAATGATGAAGGATCTTTAGATCACTGAGCATATATGAGATATGAGAATACAAAAGTGAAAAATACTTAAAGGCCACGAGGCCGAGGGAAGCTAGAAAGTTCCTCACCCTACTCTAAATCCAAGCGGATTACTTGAACTTGAACGGTCTTGATATGATCAACACCTTGAATTGAGAGTGAGAGACACTCAGAGGCCTAGAAGCCGAGGAGCTCTAGAGAGCCCTCACCATGCTTGAAACCCAAAAGGGTTAATCAATGAAATGAGAAGATTTTATGAATCAAAATCTTTTAAGAATGAGAGTGAGAAACACTCAGAGGCCTAGAGGCCGAGGAGCTCCAGAGAGCCCTCACCATGCTTGGAACCCAAAAGGGTTAATCAATGAAGTGAGAAGATTTTATGAATCAAAATCTTTTTAAGAATGAGAGTGAGAAACACTCAGAGGCCTAGAGGCCGAGGAGCTCCAGAGAGCCCTCACCATGCTTGGAACCCAAAAGGGTTAATCAATGAATTGAGAAGATTTTATGAATCAAGATCTTTTAAGAATGAGAGTGAGAAACACTCAGAGGCCGAGGAGCTTCAGAGAGCCCTCATCTTACTTGAGACCCAAGTGGGTTACTGAAATGAGAAGATTTTATGAATCAAGATCTTTTAAGAATAAGAGTGAGAAACACTCAGAGGCCTAGAGGCCGAGGTACTCCAGAGAGCCCTCATCTTACTTGAGACCCAAGTGGGTTACTGAAATGAGAAGATTTTATGAATCAAAATCTTTTAAGAATAAGAGTGAGAAACACTCAGAGGCCTAGAGGCCGAGGTGCTCCAGAGAGCCCTCATCTTACTTGAGACACAAGTGGGTTACTGAAATGAGAAGATTTTATGAATCAAAATCTTTTAAGAATGAGAGTGAGAAACACTCAGAGGCCTAGAGGCCGAGGAGCTCCAGAGAGCCCTCACCATACTTGAAACCCAAAAGGGTTAGTCAATGAAATGAGAAGATTTTATGAATCAAAATCTTTTAAGAATGAGAGTGAGAAACACTCGGAGGCCTAGGGGCCGAGGAGCTCCAGAGAGTCCTCACCCTGATGGAAACCCAAAAGGATTAATCAATGAAAAGAAAGGTTTTATGAATCAAAATCTTTTAAACGAAAGTGAGAGACAAGTAGAGGCTCAGAGGCCAAGGAGAACTGGGGAGCATCTCCCCATAACTAAGACCCAAGATGGGTACTTAGAAAACAAAAAATTGGCTAAAAGTCAAGGATAACCTCCTCGAGCCACTTGAAACCAGAGGTGATTCCTTGAAAGGGGGAGAGATTCCCTAAAGTTCTTGAGAAAACTCTTTGAAGGTTATGAAGCCAAGAGTCAAGCCATTGCCAAATTATAGGTGGTCAAGGCAGAAAAATCTCCGAAGGGGAGCACTTTTGAAATTCCTCTCCGAAGCAAGAATAATACACGTCTCTCCAGAAACGCCTCTGTACTAGGCTCACTGGAATTTTCTACTCTCACAAAAGATATACCCCTTTTACGAGAGTAGAGGGGAGTAGATGATGCGGCCTAAAAATGTCATCCGATAAGAAGTCGACACGTGTATGGAGGATAGGATAAAAGTGGAAGTATTGGATTATGGAATACTCTCTGGATAAAGAATCTCTCCTGGAAGTCCCTCTGGAGGGAGCTCCACCCGGAGAGAAACATCAGGAAGACTTAGTCTTGATATGAATTGGTAGACCGAGAATATAGGAGAACTCCGCAAGAATCGGACTAAGATTGACCAAAGAAAGATTCTTCTCTCCTTCATTGTAGTGGAAAGAGTCCACTAGGGAGAGTGGCCCCGGTCTTTCCGGAGGTGGAGAGAAGGGAAGACTCGGTCCACTCGGTAGGGCCGAGTCTTAGAGGCAGCTCCGAGATAAGGGGAGGCTCTAACTTCTTCCCAAGAGAAAGGCTCTATAAAAAAGGTAAACCGAAGGAGATTTCCAGGTTAGACTTTGTTACCTTTATAAAACTTGATACATTTCGTACAAAACGGACTTTTGATATTATTTGAGAGCCTGATTTGATAAAATAAGGATCTCGAGGTCCTTGTGATATATTAAAAGCCCTATACTGACTTAGGCATCGGAGTGTCCGCACCGGAGCTCCCTCCGGTGTGTCTTTTGCAGGTTCCTGGAGGATCATTCCAGAGGAAGAAGTGTACCTGAATTATTTCTAAAACATTCGGGAACTTAGATATCCGACTCCGAGGACATCTAATCCGATCGTGCAATTATGTTGACTTATGTGTATGTGCACACCAAGAAATCACTACCAAAAAAGGCTTGTTTGTCGATGGATTTTCGGTCTACAACAGGGCTTACCGACGGATTTTCCGACGGAAAATTTCAGTCGAAAGGGTCTTGGTCGGTAAACCTTACCGACGTAATTTAACTTTCTGTCGGTAACTACCGACGGATTGTAGACGGTTTTTGTCAGTCAGTATTATCGACGGAAAAATAGTATGTCGATAAACCTATACACCCGTTTAAGAACCGAGTCAGAAATCTCGATGGAATTCCGGTACATATTTTCAAAAAATAAATGAAAATTTTAAAATTTTCGTCGGTAACATTCTGTTTGTACTTCCGTCGGTGATATTCCGTTTGTATTTCCGTCGGTAAATTAATCGGTGTTTTAGACGGTAAAATTATGAATATTGTGAGAATAAAATTTATAAAAGATTTTTCATTTTATGGATATAAAATATTTTTTTAATATGCTTTTTTTCAAAAATTATAGAAAAATGTCTATTATAATGTGTTGAAAAGTAATACGGGGTACGTAGCTCATATGATTAAAAATATTAGTTTTATATTAAAAAATATTAGTACTATTCAACCTTTGATCTAATACATTTCTTTAATATGAACTAACACTTTTTACTGTATTATATAAATTTTTGTGTGAATAAATGAAATCTTAATTAAAATTAAGTTAGTTGTACCATTTTAATTGTTACTTAGAAGTTTATGCTTCATTCAATAATAGTTTTTATATTTTTTTAAATATATTTCATAATAATTTTTGCACGTACTTTCAAAATGAATAACCGTTTATAAACCTCACTACAACCAACGAAGCTTCAATTAATCAGCCATATGTTCAATTTGTTTAAACCTCGTTCACGGCAAGAAAATTGACTTTTAATGATAGAAATTTTATCATTATAATTTCTCTAACTAAAACTTTTCAATGAAAAAAAAATGATTTTTAGTGACATGTCATTAATTTTCGATTTTTTATCACTAAAAACTTTTAGCAAAAAAAATAATAAGAAGAAAATTTATCATTAAAAATCGATTTTCTTATAGTAGTTCGTCGTCTCATCGGAATTTTTATGATGTAATTTAAACCTATCCTAGGGTTTGTAGTACGGTAGTACCCAAATATAATGAGTAAAATTGGTAAGATTTTTTTTTTAAGAAAAAAAACTATTACTATCATATTGAAGAAATATGTTCGTTTATATAAAATAAGGAAACTATACTATATATAATAAATTTAAATAAATAATGGATCGTATGTCGGTAGATATCTAAAATCAGTACATATATATCTTTCTTTTACCAGTGTGAACATATTTGGTACTACAATATTTTGAATTCATCCGGCCCGCTATATTCCTCAACAAAATGATTTTGAAATGGTCCACAGTATAAACTACCACATTATTTAGAGGAATAGAATATGACAAAACTAAGTTACTATCAAAATATGTAGTACAAAATTTGTTACTCCTCTCTACCTCTAAAAAAAAATTCGATCACTCCCAACTACGTCATGGTGATCAATTGGAAGAGTCATCCATCAATCCTTTTATTTTCAATTTTTGTTTAGTTTTTAAAATTCTTAGTTTGTAGTAGTTCTTAATTAGTTTCTAGTTTTGTTGTTGTAGATTTTTCTATTCTTTATATGATTTATTTGTTTATTCTAGCTAGTTGTAGTTTTTCTTTGGTTATTGATCATTGATGGATCTTTGCTTTATTCTTTATTCTCTAGTTTTTTGGCACGGAAATTTATCAGTTTGAGGTATTTGTCTCATATCGAAAATGAAGATTTGAACATTTTAGTGGACTAGGATTGCACTCGTATTTCCATTTCCTTACGATTATGAGGGAGCAACATTGTAGGTTGATCTATTTTGGGTTGAAAATATAACGCGCAAAAGTTAATTATTTTGGTTGCAATGATCTTGGAGTACATTTTATATGAATTATGTTTATCATAAGTTTATCATGAATTATAAGTTCAAGACTAACATTGTTAACCTGACTCGTTTACATGACTTGTCTTATTTTCAGCATAAATTTTATTATAGAAACAGTAAATTATATAATGATATTGTTACCCCTTAGAAAAACTCATTGATAGATTAATAAATAAAAAAAAAAAAACTGGAAAACACTTTTTGTAGGAGAAAACAAAAAGACAAATTGGTTTCTTGGTATGGAATTTTGGTGTCTTCTGAGTTTATAGTAATCTTGTCTCAATATTGTCTGCACGAGTAGTTGACCCCATTGTTGTTTCCATTTGCTTGATTAAATTGTTGATTCTATAATTGTTTTTAATAATCAAATTATGATTCCCACCTGTTTTCTTGTACCTTATTGTTTTTCAAAACTTTCAACTTTCTACATCCAATAATTGTACTTTTTTATAGTGGAGTTGTGAGTAGTTTTCAATTAATTACCTACACTTAAGTCTTTTTTTTTTTGACGGGAAAGTTACACTTAAGTCTTGGAGTCTTGGTAAATGTATATATGGGTGGGAATGATATACATATTCATATTGATACCATATCGAAAATTTAGTATATCGTAATTTCAGTATATAATAAATTTAGTATATTATATCATACTAAAATATTGGTGTATTGATTCATATCGAAAATATAGAACCATCGTTTTATACAGAAATGCCCAAATAATTTTAATATTTTTTCGATACAAAAAGCTCGAGAATACAAAAAATTTGGTATTTTCCCACCCCTTATAATTGTATCATCAATCTTGTATAGTTAACGGGTTTGACTATATGCACCTCAATCTTTGTTATGGGTACACCCCCGTGATGAGTCGGGATTATTGCATATTTGTGTACTTTAATTGAATATTTTATGAGATTTAATTTGCTATTTTATTGTATTTTCCCAACTTATCAGTTATGACTTCAATTACGTTGATATTTTATATTTTTATTTAATTCAGGTAAAAATTGGAGCATTTTGATAATACATCGAAGAGGCCTTATGAGAAGAAATTGGCCAAACGATGAGAAACTCAATATTGGGCCCATGATACAAAATAATGCAAGGAAGCCTCGTTGAGACAAGCAGAACATAAGGCCACGGATAAATGCCCCCCCATTTATTATGTGTTCACCCAAAATATGAGTTCACCCCCTACGAAATACCAAATATAACCTTTTCCCCTTCACCCACAATTAATATACAATATAAAATGTTCTGAGTTCACCCACAATTAAAAAAAAACCCTCTTGAAGCGAAATCGTGCAATTTCCGCTGTTTGCGTCGACCGTCGCTACCTGCCACCGGCCGCCGCCGCTTGCAGCTCCACCATCGTGCCGTCCGCCGCCTACGGCCCCAACTCCTTGCTCTTCCATGGACAAAGGTAAGTTAGGGTTTATAATAGTTTTTTTCAAATTTCTACATTCTAAAATTTGATTTTCATATATAGATTAATTTTTGTTGTTTAATAGTTGTTGTTGGGAATGATTTAGACTTTTAGTTGTTGAAGAAATTTGGTTTTTGCATAAAATGGGGCATTAGGAGACGTAAAGTCGAAAATGGATTTTTCTGTTCCTTCTCGAGTCTGGTTCGTCGAGTTAGGTGACAAAACTCGGCCAAGACTTCCACATTTTTGCATAAAACTCGGTGACAAACTTCCACATTGTTGCACAAAACTCGGTGACAAACTTCCACATTTTTGCACAAAACTCGATGACAAACTTCCACATTTTCACACAAAACTCGGTGACAAACTTCCACATTTTTGCACAAAACTCGGTGATAAATTTCCACATTTTTGCACAAAACTCGGTGACAAACTCCCTCATTCGCAGATTTGCCATCCTCGTCTTCATCATATTATTCCTCTAAGTAATCTTCAATACCATCAACCAACCTCTGTTAAACAAAAATAAAATAAAAATCTTAATTTGATACTTTTTGAAAAAAAAAATCAGAAAAGTGAGACATAATGTGGAACTATTTTCTGAAAATTGAGACATAGTGTGGAACTATTGTTCGAAAATTGACACATAATGTGGAAGTGTTAACTACTACACATTTAAGCTTGGAGAGCTTTGAAAAGAGCTCTCCAAGTGGGAGCTGTCCAAGCTTAAGAGCTCTCCAAGTGCAATTAAGGGCTCTCCAAGTGCAATTTAGCTTGGAGAGCTCCCACTTGGAGAGCTCTTCTAAAAGCTCTCCAAGCTTAAATGTGTAGTAGTACGTTTTTCGAAATTTGAGACATTATGTGGAAATTTGTTACGACATTCGGTACATTATGTGGAAAGTTTTTTCGAAAGTTGAGAAAACTCGTGAAATCTTTCGTTGTCTAAAGAGCTTAAAACTCGGTAGGGTTGGCCGAGTTATAGTGCAATTCCCGGTGAACCAGTATTGAGTTTTGAAAAAAGCGATTTTTTGAAAGAAAAAAAACGAAAACGAAATGTATGTAATGAACAGGGGCGGACCTAGGCTTTAGCCAAGGGTGGCCATGGCCCCCCCAACTCCACACCACCTTATATATATATATTATTAAAATTTAATATTTTTGTTTATTTTTTTAAAATTAGGTAAAATTAATGCATATTAATCTTATAAATTATTTTAGTAGCGAGTTTATTATAAAAGTCAGTCTCAAAATAAATTTCTTATTACACTTTTAGTAGTTATGTGCTATAAAAATAATTATTTTATACGTATTTTAATTGTAAACTGATTTCAAAAATAATATTTTACATCTTTAAGACTATTATTGATAAAAAAAAATGGATCACTTTGTATTACTTTAATATTTTTTAAACATGTTTACAATTAACTCATATAATATTATATTATACATATATTAATAATTTTGATCAATAATTTTTTTGGCCCCCCCTAACCTCAAGTTCTGGGTCCGCCCCTGGTAACGAACACTTCGTTTTTCAACCATTATTATCAAGTTTCTTCAAGTTGGCTTCATAGATTAAGATTAAAAGGTTTCATTTTTTTTTTTTACTTGAAGGGACGATAGTTTTGGGAGGAAGTGAGGATTTCAAAGCCTTTTTGTTTAAAGTGGGGGTGAACTCAACACCTAAGGGGTAGAATGGTCATCTTACCCATTAGTTTAAAAATTAAATTGGAGTGGAGGGTGAACACATAATAAATGGGGGGTCATTTATCCGTGGCCAGAACATAATTAAGCCCATTAAGTTATTTTAAGGATTTTGGGCTCAAATGGCCTATTAGGGGTAAATATAGGCAGTCTTATATATATTACCTGGTCGTTCGTGAATGGAAGGAAGTCGCCGAATTGATCTGGGATTGGAAGCAGACAACAGTTGTGAGCAATGAGATTGATTTTGTTTATAATTCTTTTAATTATGTTTAGTAGGTATAATGTCTTTTTAATTATACAATTTCTGGTTGATTTCGATTTATATCTCGATTTTGTTATTACTTGAGTAGATGATATACATGTTTGAATTAGGAGTTTAATAGGCTTGATCACCCAATTTTATTCCTACATCAATTCTAGCTATCCTATAAATTATAATCCGTAATAGTTATAATTTTGTGGGAATTGTAGCAATAAGGGAGAACACCTTAGGGAGTAGTAATTAGGGGTGTGCAACGCAACCGAACCGAACCGATCCGAAATTGAAAAACCGAAACCGAACCGAATTTCATTATAATTAACCGAAACCGAACCAAAGTAAGATAAAACCGAAAATAACTGAACCGAATAATTCGGTTCGGTTTCGGTAAAAACCGAAAACCGAAATAAAAACCGAAAATACCTAACATTTTATATGAAATTTTAAATAAATGTCCAAATAATACAAATAAACATTTAACAAACATTTAGTGATTTAACAACCATTTAATATTAAACCTAATCTATCAATTCTCAACAAATTTTATTAAATCTAACATACTAATAGTACTAAACAAATAAATGAAAAACTAAGTATTAAACCTAAATGAATTCGGTTCGGTTTTCGGTTAACCGAATTTTTCACTAATAAAACCGAAACCGAAACCGAAATCTAAGGAAAATGCTAACCGAACCGAAACTGAAAAACCGAACCGAATTCATATTTCGGTTCGGTTCGGTTTTTCGGTTTTTTTCGGTTTTTTTCGGTTTTTGTAGTAACATTTAGGTTGCATGAAATGAGCGTCTCGTATTCATGGTCTAATTTATCCTATTGTTTTAATTCTTGAATGCGTTCCTCGAGTTGAACCTTAGATATACGTTTTAGGGTTATTCGTAGGGATAGATTAATTGGGGGTTGTACCTGCTGATTAATTAAACATAAGAAATAATTCGAGTTAGTTTGGTCGTACCACTGGCTTAGGGATAAGATTTGAGATTATCAGTGTCGTTGATTAAATTGGTATAATTAATTAAGGGAAAGTTATCCGAGGGCTAGATCGTTTTTTATATTTGATTCCTATTTATTTTTATTGCTTCCTGTCATTTTTCATGTTTTTTAGTAGTTAGTTAATCAACACCAACCAAACTCCCCCCTCTCCCCCTTTTTATTGCTTTCGTGCACAAATTAATTCAATTGAGTTACACTGTTTTCTGTGGGATCGACCCGTACTTCCCTACTGCATAGAGGGTATTTAAGGTATTTATTTTTGGATGTCGGCGATAACACACCACCCCGATAGATACACTCCACACCAAATTCGATTATGCTAGATGTACTGCTCCCGAATTGTCATAAATTCCATTTTCTTTATAAAATTCATTTACTAAACACACTCCACCTAAAACCCTAATTTATAAACCCTTCAACTCATCTCTCTCATTTTTCATCCCCCAACAACCCGTCGCCTCCAACGCCAGCCCCCCGCCTACTCCCTTCTCTCTTCTCCCTCCCATCCCTCTTGTCCACGAGAGTATATATTTTCTATATAAAATTGTCAATTTTTAAAAAAAAAAATCGACAAACCAGTGTCGACCATATACACCATCGTCAACGACAATTTGTCGACGAGAGTGTATATGGTCGACACTGGTTTGTCGAAACTTATAATTTTTTTTTAGATTTTTCTAACTTTTTTTTTTTGGAATTTCTAAAAAAAAATTGTTTGGATAAAGTTGGCCACCGAAAATGGTGGCGTACGAAAATAGTGGCGCCGACGACGGTCGAAAGTGGCGGCAGCTGCAATTAAATTAGGTTTAGGATTTAAAAATTGAAAGATGAGTGTAGTTAGTAGTGGAGGTGCATTTAGTAGTATTTTACTTAAATGGTATTCTATGGGTTTCACACGATTATTATATTAATAAACTTGCAGGGGAATTCCCTTAACAAAGATGGAGGTGCATATAGTCAAACCCATAGTTAACCTCTCTTCCACGCTGGCCCATTAAATTTTAACTTGGGTCGATGAGTGGCCCAATTATTTCTTTAGGTTGTGTTTGGATGAGGGGATTTGATTTGAACAGGTATTTCAAATGATATGATTTTAGTGGGGATTTAAAATCCTTTCAATTTTAACTAAAAAGTGTATGAACAAAAATCTAAATATTTAAAATACATTCATAATCTAAAGTGAGTGAATTTGGATGCTGAATTTAAAATCAATAGTTCAAATCCCTCCATTCAAATAAAGCATTAGTTTATTTTGTTGGTGTTAAGGTTAGGCCGTGAAGGATGGATGTTTGCAAAAGTAAGGAAGAGGATGGATGTTTGCAAAAGTAAGGAAGAGGGGGGCTGGGGATTAGAGAACTTGAGACCTTTAATCGAGCGTTGTTAGGGAAGTGGATTTGACGTTTCTTAGATGAGGGAGAGAGGCTATGGGTGAGGGTATTAAAGTCAAAATATGGGGGGTTGAGTTTTCCGGAGACAACAATGGGAGTCAGAGAGAGAGGGCACGGGAGCAAAGCATCGGGCTGGTGGAGAGACATGTTGGCCATTAATGAGGGAGGGAGAGAGTTTGAGAAATGAGTTTGAGGTGGCAGTGGAAAATGGGGAACAAACAACATTCTGGTATGACTTTTGGGTTGGAGATGTTAGGCTAAAAGTGAGATTCAAGAAGTTGTATAATTTTAGTAGACAGAAACATAGAAAAGTGGGGGAGATAGGAGAGTGGGTAATGGGGGTGAGTGGAATTGGAAGTGGAAGTGGAGGAGAAGACTATCGGAAAAGGAACTCATTATTTTTAACGAACTTCTTGATCTTATTGACAGGTATACACCCGAGCAATCTAAAGCTGACTCCCTATTGGAGATGGAAATTCTCACCAAACGGTATTTACTCCTCCAAGTTAGTATATGAAAGGCGAATCCAAGCAAGGAGGAGAGGCAATAGAGAGCAAACACGAGGAAAAAATTTCAAGAATCTGTGGAGGAATTGGGCATCAAGGAAAGCCACGGTTTCAGCGTGGAGATCGATTCGGCTGAGACTTTCGACAAATGATAAACTGAGAGAACGAGGCATTCAAATAGCGGATGAGGCGGCCAAATGCAAGCTGTGTGAGGCAGTTGATGAGATCATTCCACATTTGTTGTTCACCTGTGACGTTAGCAGAGGAATTTGGAATGCAGTCCACAACTGGTTGCAACAACAGGTGGTGATTCATTGGGAACCAGGTCAGAATTTAACTCAATTTATGGGTATGCTGGGTAGAGGGGTAAACGTGAAGATAACGACAACTATTTGGGTGAGGGTGGTGTGGTCAATATGGAACTTGAGTAATGACATTTGTTTCAATGAAGGAAAATTGGATAGTAGAAAAGCCGTGGAAACTATCATATTGGGGCTGAAATCTTGGCTAGGAAACAAAATTGACAAAGTAAAAGAATGTTCCATCAGTGAATGGAGAAGCAATCCATTTAGATGTTTGGAGAAGGCAAACCAACTAGATGCTTGGAGGGAGAAGAATAACAGCACGGGGTTACGGACAGCAGGTTAGAAGTGGAGGATGCAGGCCTGCTTTTCTTCTTTCTATCTTTTACCTTTGTGTGAATGTAAGTTGAGAAATTTTGATATTCTGTTATTGAACTTTTGGTTACCACATTTGTAAGGGTTGAGTACCCCTTGTACTCTATGCTTATGAATGATATATGTTTACCGATAAAAAAAAAAGGATTAATATAAATAAATTAATTCTCAATCTTTTTTTAAGTTTAAATTTTTAAATGGGGTGAAAGAATCCGTACTTCAATCAAACGTTGTCCGATGGATGTGTCTCATCTCATCCCCAAAGAATATATGTGATAATTTGGGCTACGAGTGAGGAAGACTGTTAGGTTAATTCTGTTTGGATGAGGGAATTTGATTTGAGAAGGTATTTACTGTTAGGTTAATTATGTTTGGATGAGGGAATTTAATTTGAGAAGGTATTTTAAATGAAATGATTTAAAAATTTGAACTTTTAGATAAACCAAAATTCTTTGAGATCCCTTCCCGTATTTTTCTGATCTTTGGACATGTTTTGGACATCATTTTGCACTTCTCATTCGGTGAATGTTTTTAAAAAAAAATTATTTTCACTCTATTGATTGAAAAACAAAACTTAGAAATTAAAAAAAAAAAAACTTATTTTCGACAAACAAGTGTCAACCAAAAACACTCTCGTCCACACTGGTTTGTCGATCAAACACCTCCCTGTCGACACTGGTTCGTCGAAAGAATTTAAAAAATAAAAAAATTAAAATTTTCGATAATAAAGGTTTGACCATAAACACTCTCATCGACTCTTTATTGCCGATGAAAGTATTTATGGTTGACCCTTTTTTACCAAATTTTTTTAAAAAAAACATGGACTGACAAAAGCGGCGACCGGCGACGGAAGTGGGAGGGAGGCAGCGGAAGCGTGGCTGGGTGGGAGAGGAAGTGTCGGTGGCGTTGCTCGACAAAGGAGGTAACGCCGCCTTTTGCAGAGAGGGAACAAAAAAAAGGGCGGCGACGTCGCTGAGGGTGAAGGAGCAGCGACGCCTTGGGAGGGAGGGGGAGAGTCGGGCAACGGAGGGAGGGAGGGGGCGGCGACGGGGGGAGGAGGAGGATGCAGAAAAAAAAAAAAAGAGGAAAATGAAGGCGGGAGGCGAGGCTGGCGTTGGGCAGGTGGCTGGGGGCGGCGAGCGACGGTTGTTGTGGGCGGTGGTGGGAGGGAGGTGGCGCCTATGATAATTGTTGGGGGAAGAAAAAAAAGGTAAATGAGGAAGAAGAAGAAGAAAATTAGGGTTAGGGTTAGTATTTAGGGGAGTGTATATCTTGTATTCTATTGTATTTTACATAAATATTTAATTAAAAAAATGAAGGGGGAGTGCATTAAACAAAGCTGGAGGGAGGGGTATATACCCTACGCCTTATTATAAATAAATTAATTCTCAATTTTTTTTTTAAGTTTAGATTTTTAAATGAGGTAAAATAATCAGTACTTCAATCAAACGTTGTCCGATGGATGTGTCTCATCTCATCCCCAAATAATATATGTGATAATTCGGGCCACAAGTGAGGAAGACTGTTAGGTTGTGTTTAGATGAGTGGATTTGTTTTAATGAGATATTTCAAATGAAAGGATTTAAAAATAGATGGATTTCAAATAAATGGTTTTAGTGAGATCCTCTCAATTTTAACTAAAAAGTGTGTAAGCAAAAATCCAAGTATTTGAAATCCATTCATAATCTAAACAAGTGAATTGAATTTTGATGGTAAATTTAAAATTTATAGATCAAATCCCTCCGTTCAAATTGAGCCTTAGCAAATTAAATTTGAATTTTTAGATAAAACAAAATTCTTTTAGATCCCTTCCATATTTTTCTGATCTTTGGACCTGTTTTGGACATCATTTTGCACTTCTCATTCAGTGAATGTTTTATAATTATTTCAAACTAGTGTAAGACCGCGTTTTACGCGGGATTTAAATAAATTTATAATATATTTTAATTTATTAATTAAATAAATAATCTTCAAAATGTGTATAAATTAATTGGTAAAATTGTTATTTTAGTAAAATATAAAAAATAATTTTAACCATTAATATATATATATATATATACAATAATAGAAAAAAATATAATTTTATTGATAGAAGAAGTCAGTATACAAAATTATAAATTACAAAAACTTTCTTGTAGATAATATTTTTTTGTACGTTTACATATTTTTTTTATTTGAACTCAGACAAAAAAAATTCAATCCACTTTTGCTCTTGACTTTAAAAGTTTCAACATACAATTTCATTCAAACATAAAAATATAATTTATACCCGATAAATTCAACAATCAACTTCTTTTTAAAAGTATATCATATGACATTGTCTCGCATGTCTTTTGAAAAGCCTAGCTAGTCTGAACAATTCATACTTATGATATAAGTAGAATTAAAAATAATTTTATTAGATAATGAATTGATGCCAAAAAACTTGCCTCCATTATTGCATCAATATATCAATCTTTGAGCCCTTATTGTGAGGTATTTAAAAATCTGAGTAATGTTGTTCATCAGCTCCTAGTGGAACATAATTCAATCTTCCAATAAAAATCTATTATCTTTTTTTAGGAACCCACCTAAAATCTTAATTATTTCAAACATGCCTAAAGGAAGCTAGTGTAAGACTCGCGTTTTACGCGGGATTAAAATAAATTTGTAATATATTTAATTTTAGTTTAAAAAAAAATAGTTTAATATATCATTATATCAACAAATATTGCAATTATATATGTCTAAAAGAATTACTAAATATATGTGGTGAATTTAAAATATATTATCTTGCACTATTAAAAATAAAATAAAAGGTATAATTTTAAACATATAGAAATAAGTTTGGAATTCTTTTTCTAGATTTTACCATATTGTGCATATTTTCCAATTCCGTCAAATTTTACACTATACCCCAATAAGTTTTGACATGGATATTTAGCAATATATCCACAATGCTTGGTAAAAAATACATTATACCCCAATATTCATATCGCAATATCTAAATTTGGAATATATATATGTGCGATATTTCACGATAGTTTCATCCTTGATTACAGGAATCAAAAGTAATGACTTTTTTTTTTTTTTTTGTAAAATTAAAGATATTGTGAAAGTGAAATTTATAAAGGATTAGAAGTTGGTGTGAAAGTTATTGTGAAACGTCCTAAAAAAAATTGTAAATATTAATATGACTCATATGAGACGTTTCGAAAAGTAAACAGTGTAAATTATTATGAGACAGGTGGAATACAAAATAATAATCCATAAATACTTTTTTTTCTATAAATTTTATACTGTAATTATTAACAATATGTGATTTCAGTGTTTTTTAATCAAAATTTAAGTGAGGTGGTGTAAGAGTTTTTGTCTTTTTTTTATATATGATTTGACTTATTCTGTCAAATCTTAATAAATTAATATAATATTAGTAATTAGTTATTCAATATTGGCTCAAAATATAAATAAATTAGTTATTCAATAGTAGTTTAAAGGAATCAAAATATAGATTTAAAAAATATATAGTAACTTCGGTAGGGGAAACGAAAATTTATAAATCAATAAAAAAAAAAAAAACGTAAGTTAATTATTTTTTTAAAATTAAGTGATTTTGATATTTGTTTGCTCAATGTAAATCCTATGTTCCTAAACCCAAAAAAATAAAATCTTGAATGATACTATTATTTAATCAATCAAATAAAAACACATCATATGCCACAATTATTTCCATTAAAACTCCAAAATTAGTCAAAACTTTTAAATAGCAAAATTTACGTGATTGTAAACAAAATTATAGGAGTGTCAACATTTCTTCTAATATTTAACTAAAAATTAGGGGTTTGTAAAATGTGAAATTAGCCCCTTAATCTATTCAATAACTAAGATATAATTAGAATCTTTATTAAATTTTAAATTATAAAACATTTAATTATATATAAACAATATTTTTATTAATTTTTTGACATTAGGTTGGTCAAAGTATATTAATTATACAATATTTAATATTTTCCCTACATTGAAAGTCAACATTTTCTGGTATAAAATACATACTTGTACTTTCAAATATTAATAAACAATGATTAATGATTTATTTTTTACATTTATTTGGTAAAAATTAAATATAAATATTCACGAATAAATTATACTAATATAAATTTGAATTAATTTAAATAAATTTACCCTAAAGATTAAAAGTTGAGTGATTAAAATTGAACATAAAGTTTGTCAATTTTCATCCGATCTAACAATAAAAAGTATGAAAAGGAAAAAAAGGTATATTGCTAAAATAATGGAAGAAAATTAGTTTCCAAAAATTATGTTAGCAATCAATTTTATATTATCCCGCTAATTAAATAGAAACTAACCATTTATAAAAAAACATAAACAAATTTTATGTACAATCAAAAGAAATATACTACGGAGTATTATACTCTTCAGAAAATTATATTATATAAACAAACCATCCATTTTTAGGTACAATCAAAAGAAATACACAATCAAGGAAATTATATTATACTCTTCATAAAATTAAACTAATATGATCGCTTACGTAATATACAGATGGACGGGTCATATTTCAAATCGATTAATTAATTGACAATAAAGAGTATGAAACGTCAAAAGTTATATTCCTAAAATCATGCAACAAAAATTAATTTCCAAAAATCATGTTATCAGTCATTTTTATATTAATGGCTAATCAAACAAAAACGAACCATTTTTAAGGCAATCAATTAAATTATATTATATTGACATTTAAAATGTGATCTAATCGAATTCTAACTAATACGTACATCTAGTTTTGTGATGTACGTAATGATAAATTATTATTTTTATAGCCTTCCTAAAATTTTCTAAGTAGACATTTATAATAGTTGTACGGAGTATATTATTAATTAAATTTTGAATTCAAATTTTATATGTAGTAATATAGATTTCCCTTAATTCGTAAGAATATAAATTTAGAAATAATACTTAACATAATCGAAAATTTAATGCTGATGTATGATAATAAATTGTGTTATAAATAAATAATGTATATACACATACCTATAAAAAAATGAATGATCTGAAAAATAATCCTTAACATAACTCATAATTGTTAGGGATCATGGATAATTTACAGAATCGAAAATGAATGAAATTGAAGCATAAACAATTTTTTTTGTGTGAATATGATGAAATTGTTACAAATCTTTCAACGAATATATTACAATCTCCAAACTTTCAAAAATCCCCGTGTGAATCTGATGAAAATGTTGTAGATGTTCCAATGAATATAATATAATCTTCAAAAACCTTCTCTGGATCTGATAAAATCTTGAAAATCTTCATAAAATCTTCAAGCCCGAACAAAAACAAAAATCAATATCTAAACTACATATCTACCAAAAAAAAAAATACAAACATACATCATTAAAATCCCTATAATTATATTGTAAAACAATAAATAAAAAACGAAAAAAAAAAAAAAACAATCCTAACTACATTAAAAACATACACAAAAGAGAAAAGTGTGAAGACGTTGAGGGATTGAAATGAAAGAAAGGTTGAGGTTTATATAGAAGTGAAAAATAAGAATTAAGGGTTGAGATTAAAACTTAAATGAAGGGTTGAGATTAAAAGATAAAGTTAAAATGAATGAGAATTGGAGAATTTTAAAATTGAGAGATTTGGTGAAGAGAGAGGATGAATAGGTTAATGGGATTGTGACACATGTCACTCATAAGGTTTCTAAATATATAGAATTAAGATTACAAGATTATATTTTGATAATTTGAAAAAAATCTCGTGAGAGAAAATCGAAAAAATAAAATAAAATAGATTGAATCGCGTAAGTTGCAGAAATTTAGAGTTCGTGCACACAAAATTTTGTAATATTAAACGTGTGTAGACCAAGTTAAAACTAGAGGTGGTTCGGTATGGTATACCGACCAAACCGAATCATATTGTTATCGTACCAAAAATTTCGATATTGAAAAAATTCATACCGTTATCGTATCGAAATTTCGGTATACTGTAATCTCGGTATACCGAAATTTTCGGTATGTAAAAATTCATACCGATATCGTAGTACTGTAGTTTCGGTATACCGAATTTTCGGTTCGATATATCGGTATACCGTATCATATCGGTATATCGATTCATATCGAAAATATCGAACTATCATTTCATATCGAAATACCAGTATACCAATTCATATCGAAAACATTGAAGCATTATTTTATACCTAAATTAATTATTTAAGGTTTATTTTATTTATGTTTTAATAATTAAAGTTATTTTAATTTAAAAATAATATAAAATTATTATTTTATTAAGGTTTCGGTATTTCGGTATATCGATATACCGTTTCATACCGAATATCGAAAAAATTTCGGTATACCGAAATATCGCGGTATGATCATTTTCCATACCGTTACCGTACCGAAAATTTCGGTACGATATTATACCGTACCAAAAATTTCGGTATACCGAAAATTTCGATAATTTCGATATTTTTCGATATGAAAAGTTCGGTATACCGAAATTTCGATATATTTACTCAGCCTAGTTAAAACAACAATCCTTTTCGTATGGGCTGGATTTAACTCTCAAATAAGTATGGAGTTATAAAATTGAGGGATTGAATTTTTCTATAAAAAATATGTTCCCTTATCTATCCATCCATAAAAATATATTTATTTATCTTCATTTTATTTTCACCATTTAATTATTAATGAATTATTTAAATTGTCACTCAAATTTACGTACATAAATCACTTTATAATAAATGGATCAATAAAATTTCATAATAATTTTACTTTATTTATTTTTTTGAAAATTCGTGCTCAAAATTATGTATACTTTTTGTGAACCGAAGGGGTATGTTACAACCAAAACAGTGAACTTATTAATGATTTTGAATTGTACCATTAATGATTTTGAATTGTACCAAATCAACCAGTCCACGATACTAGTTCAATTATATTTGTAGATAGGGTGCCTAAGATGTAAAAACATAAATTCACTTATTAATATTAATGGTTTTGACTCGGTGTCTTTAAGAAACTTATAAGATTTTAAAATTTTAATTAATCATAATTGCATTAGACTGTTTCTTAAAAAAAAAAAAAATTTACATTTGAATTTCAAGTTATTTTATGAAGATTGTTGGGCCTGTGTTGTAGCCTATTTCTTATTAAGTGGGGTTTGGGCCAAGTCAGTTTATTTCAGGCCCATTTCTTTGGACCATGTATGTATTATGTATACTCATACTTCATTTATGATATGGAATTTGGAAAATCTAGTAGATTTAAAATTATAATATTTGTAATAATAAGTGTTTATATGGGTTAAGATTTAACTTTACTAATATAATATATACTCCCTCCCTTTTTTAATAAGTGTCACTTTGGCTTTTTAATTAATTTTAAAATAAGTGTCATTCTAGAGTTTTTTCTTTAATTTTGACTATTTTATCCTTATTCATTTACCATGAATATTTTTCATTAATAAATTCCACAAAAATTGTTTATACCAAAATTAATTTAGCCTATGAATACTAGCTACATTCTTAACTACATTCTTTGTCAAACAAAATTTCTATATTAAAATTAGTTATAATTAATGAAGAGTAATATCGACCACAATTTATAATCTTAATTTGTTGAAAAAAGCCAAAATGACACTTATTAAAAGATGGAGGGAGTATGTGTTTATATAGAGTTTACAAATATTTATATATGTTCCGTAAGTATTTGTAGGGTTAACTTTTGTAGAATTTATAGGCTATCATTTTAAAATTCGAATTCTAAAATCCAACACCGATTTCAAAATTCCACATCCGAATTTTAAATCAAAAAACAAACATACTAGTCTTACGTGATGTTCATATGTTTAATTTCGGCTTTAAAAACTGAATTTTGGATTTTAAAATTTTACACTGATTTTACTTTGGAATTTAAAAATCGATTTTAAAAAACACTTAGAACAACCCCATCAAACGTAATTACTCATTTATTTGACGTAAAGTTAAATCTTACACGTTAATTTAATATAAAGTTAAATTATTCTTTACTTAAAAAAATTCCCCCAAAAATACACATAATGGAGTACTATTTATTAGAATTTTAAATTTTAAAATATCAAATATCAGTTTTCAAAACCATCTAAAATCCAAAGTAAACATCTTTTTACTTCTGTAATTAGAAAATGAAAAAAAATACACACCATCAAATCTATAAAAAAAAATTGAATGTGCGTCTTTCGCTAAAAATTCCAGCAAAAAGTTCGGAGGTGAGTCCCACCAAACCAAATGATTGTTGGTCACTCACACTAGCTAATTTATCCACTGTTGCATTATCTTCTGAAAAGCCATGAATTATCACAAACGTCATTGTTGTATGCACTATAAACGGGTTGATTCGGATGTGGACTATTTGCTAGTACGATACAAACATGTATAATTAAACGGGGGTTATTACGTGTTTATGTGGATTAAAGTGATGATTTATGATGATCTTGATGAAGAACAATGAAGAACACCAAAAGTAGCTTCTTAGAGAAGCTAAAGCTTTGAGCTTGGGAGTGTTTATTGCTTTGGGTTGAGGGTGATTCTATGAAATTCTAACTTGTGTTACAAATGAGCCCAAATGGGCATTATATACTGCTTTTCAGGGGCTGCCCGCCCTTTACACGTGGTGCCTCCAGATTGGACCTTCATTCTGCCCGAAAAGGTAATTTGATGGCGCATTTAATGCTAAACCGCCTTAGGTGCTCGTCCTCGCCGAGATGCCGAGGAGATGGGCCATGGTGGTCGCCTGAAGGACCTTCGAGGAGTGTGGTCGCCACGCTCCATGCTGTCTCCCAAGACTTCAATACTTAAACTTCACACTAAAAATAGGCACGCGCTCGCCACACACTTGGGCGAGCAGCTAACTAAACATGTGCTCGCCAACATCTTTGGTCGAGCACTCAAATATATTAAATACAATAAATCTATTACATGTTCTTGGTCTTGTTGACTAATCGTCGCACGACTTTGTTGACTGGTCCTCGCCACGTAAGCTGGTGACTAGGATTGACTTGTCAAAGATTGACCTCTTTGACTAGGTATAACATTTGCCCCCTGGTCGTCTTACTTCGTATTCGTAGAATGGTAAGGCGAGCAGTATGGTCGTCCTCTTAGATGGTGATAATTGTCCTCGACAACACAATCAAATTTGAGATCTTGATGACGTGTGATGGAGGCGGTCGCCTCGTCTCCAGCGCCGAGCACGATTATCGAAACAACTTTTCATAATGACGGACCTGACATGTGTCAGACGCGTGGGCGGCGCAAGGAATTTGAATTTGGCGCGTGGGGCGCGTGCCGACCTCAAGGGTCGCGCGTGGGGTTCACTCGCCGAACCCAAATTCGGAAATGAAACCAAATTTTTGGGAAAATTTCTTTTTTGACCCCGTTCTTTGCACATAGGTCCCTGCACAAATTTGCCTATAAATAGGCCTTTCTTGCTCATAAACACACTTTCACAAATCTGCAACTTTTGAAATCCTTTCGAGCTTTCTTCCAAGCTTTCTACTTCAAGCTTTTCCGGCGTGTTTGGGTGGTTTTCGATTGATATAAAGGTATTTAACTCTCATTTTCTTCTTTTAAAACTTCTTCTTCCCCTATTTCTAAGAAAAAATGGAGGTTGGTGGTGGCTCCGGTGGTGGTTCGCCGCCGTTAGATGGTTGTGCCGCAAGTTCCGGCGAGGCTGATCGTCTAGCCTTAGTTTTGTCGGAGAGGGCGTCTTCGTCGGACTCTAGGATCCACTCCCCCGACCCCATAAATGTTAACGTCCGCAACCTAGGAAAGGCAGTGGTCGTCGACGTCGACGAGCTCGATGACTCTGACAGGGATGATGCCGGCAATGATGCCGAGGAGGGCGATGCCGAGGAGAGTGGCAGTGAGACGGACTCTGATTTGCATGATCAGGGTTTGGATCGAGAGATGGGCGACCAGATAGAAGTCGCCCAAGTCAAGGAGACCTTGACGAGGAGTCTCCGCGAGGACTATGAAGAAGTTGTTCAATATGTAGAGAGCATAAAGGACATTTTGAGTGGTAGGGAGAATCTAGATGGCGATGAGGTCTCGAGGGAGGCCTATTATAAGTATTTCCGCGAATATCTTCCTCGAGAGGTTCCTCGTCCGCATCGAGAAGCTTTCCAAACGATATATGAGGCAAGCAAATATGCGAGCAAAGTCTCCTCGGCGCAGCTAGAGAACTCTCGAAAGAAGTATCAACTGCCGGCCGATGTGTGTTTCTTTGTTCCTCGCCCGGATGAGAGGGCCGACCAGCCGCCAAAGGGCATGGTCGCCGTCAACATCGGCATGATGGAGGCAGGGCTTAGGTTCCCCCTGCACCCCAGCATCTCAAATTTCTTACATTTTTTGAATGTGGCCCCTTCTCAAATACTTCCGAACGGTTGGTATAACCTGATCGGCATTCTTACTCTGTTCGGCCTGGTGGCGGCCGAGAATGGATGTCGGAACACGTGGCTTAGCCCGAAGGAGATTAACTATCTCCTTCAGGCGGCCGAGACCGGAGAGAAAGTAGGCCATGGGTACTACTATGTTAGAGGCCGTGATAATTTCAAGTTGGTTGAAGGGGTTCCCAACAAGATTAGGGATTGGAAGACCAACTGGTGGTGGGTAGCCGGGGACTGGATGAGTTCAGTGAGGCCGGATGGATCTTCTGATCGCATTCCCATTGAGACCGAATATCAAAGAATTCGTGGTAAGTCTTTTAATTTCTGCTCGTTCTTGTCTATACTGAATAACTCCTCGCTTTTTGTAGGTGAAACTGTTCGCAAGAAAACTGCCGACCACCGTCTCACTCCTCTCTTCCAATACCACGTTTGCTGCGTTCTCAACCGTCGCTACCTGGAGAGGTCTTGCCGATTTCTGAACAGAGAGTGTATGCGTGAGCGAGCAGGTCTCAGAGTACCTCCTCATCACTTCACTCGAGAGTTCCCTCCTGGTAAAATATTTCTTACTTCAAAATTTTCTTTTAAATTTACTCTTCGAAGATACTGACTTCTCGCTTCTCTTTCTAGTAGTGGTTCCTCAAAGGGTTGTCGCCTATCTTCCTCCCACCGTTGAAGTCGATCGCCTAAAAGCGAACAGGATGCTTCGACAGGCACAACTACTCCGCGAGCGCAAGATTGTTGATGGCACTGGCAAGAAAAGGAGAGGGGCGGAGAGCTCGGGGGCTCCACCAAAGAAGGTCGCTAGACCGACCAGAGGGGGTACTTCTCGCCCTCCTGCTGCCGAAAGGAGGATCTCGCCTAGGAGATCTCCTCCGCCGAGGGGTGACTCGCCCCCCCCCCCCAAACCTGTTGTATCCCCTCCTCCCCGAAGCACTCGGTCGCGAGAGACCGCGACGAGCTCGTCGGCCGGGGAGAGGGCTCCGGGAGATAACACACTCCTCGGCTGGGAAGCCGCAAGGGTTGCCAAGTAAGCTTTTTTCTTCAAAAAGAGTTTAGAAATTTTTCAAGTATTTTTCTTCTAATTCTTTCCTTCTCTAATAGGGTTGCCGACTATCCGATCGCCCAGCCCTTCAACGAGAACCTTCTCGGCTTCTACCGGTCGCGGGACCCGGTCGATAAGGAGTCTTTGAACCCGTTCGCACAGAGGGCGGTGAAGCACCTGCCTCGCTCGTTGACGACCACTCTAATCGAAGAGGTCAATAACCATAATGCCATGGAAAATGCGCGCCTGGTCGCCATTGACTTGAGCCGAGCCTCTTACACCATAGAGAAGCTCGCCAGTCAGATCGCTGAAGGTCGCAAGCTCAGCGAGGACAGGGCTGCGAAAGTTGCTCAAATGGCTAAGGCAAAAACTGTTGTTGAAGGGCAACTGCTCGCCTCCGAGGAGAAAGTGGTCGACCTCGAGACCAAGCTGGCCGATGCTGAGGCAAAGTTGGCCGATTCTGAGGCCCAACTTGAGATGGTTCGAAAGAAGGATCAAGAAGATCTTCAAGAGATCGAACGTCTCCGTGCTCGCCTCAAGACTGCCGAGGACGAGGTAAGAAATTTTGAAAACAAAACTGCAGATGATGAGGAAGAGTTGGCCACTCTTCGGCAGCAGCTGCTCGATTTGTCGGATGAGCGAGACGAGATCACTGAGCTCGCTGGGAGTGTGGCCAGTATCACTGTGGCACTCACTGCCCACGGGCTCATTCATAAATTGTTGGAGGCTAATCCTGAGGTGGATATGACTCCGCTCGGCGGACTTTTGGACGACCTTCTCATGAAGGAAAACCCTAAGCCGGAATCGAAACTCCCTCTGCTTCCTCTAATGAAATTGGGACTTCAGTTCCCTAGGCTCTTAGGTGTGCCTGTATTTTTTACGGACCCTCCACAAGAAAGCCCAACTCATCAGCAACAGGGTGTCGCCGAGGAGGTAGTTGTCGGCGAGCAGGATGCTGCTGCCGAGGGGGGAGTTGCCAGCGAGCAGGATGCTGCCGGCGAGGAGACTACTACTGCAGGGACTTAGTCTCTTTCCACTATTTTTTTTTTGTTTTAGGACTGCTCGGCCATTAAGGCCTTTCTTTTGTAATTTCAGCCTTTTAAGGCTTTTTAATGAATGGAAGTTTTTGCTTATGATGTGTTCGTTTTTCCATTTGTTTTATGATAATTTTTTACAAGTGCTTTTAATAAATACTTATTTTTCTTTCATTGGTTTGTGTTCGACGTTGTTATTTTGCGAGCATCTTTTAAGAAAGAGTGCTCGTCTTTTCTTTGCGAGCATCTTTAAGAAAGAGTGCTCGTCTTTCCTTTGCGAGCATCTTTAAGAAAGAGTGCTCGTCTTTCCTTTGCGAGCATCTTTAAGAAAGAGTGCTCGTCTTTCCTTTGCGAGCATCTTTAAGAAAGAGTGCTCGTCTTTCCTTTGCGAGCATCTTTAAGAAAGAGTGCTCGTCTTTCCTTTGCGAGACTCTAAGAAAGAGTGCTCGTCTTTTAGAGTTAACCATTCGTCGGTTGAACTCTTTGTTTGATAGGTAGTGACCATCTTTGCCACTACCTTGCGAGCATCTTTAAAAAAGAGTGCTCGTCTTTTGTTTCCTAGATGGCTACACAGAGCCTTGTTTAAACTTTCAAATTTATCTAACACTTGATGGAAATTTAAAACTTTGCTTGAATTGAAATGATGATTAAATACAAACTATACAAATATGAAATAATTTAAAAACTTACTGGTAATACTTCTTCAGCTTGACCGCGTTCCACGGGTACTTGCTCGGCTTGCCCTCTAGATCTTCTAGCTCGTACGATCCGTTTAGGAGTGTGCGCGTTATTCGGTACGGACCCTCCCAAGTCGGGTCAAGTATGCCGATGGACTGCTCTGTCGCCCTCCGAAGTACGAGCTGGCCGATAGTGAACTGGCGAGCACGTACTATGGTGTTGTAGTAGCGTTCTGACCTTTGCTTGTAGACCACATTCTTCTCGTCCGCTGTTAGCCTTCGTTCTTCTAGGAAGTCCAAATCGGAGAGCTGTGCATCGTTATTCAACTGCTCGTCATAATTCGCTACTCGAAAAGTTGGGACTTGCCCCTCTACTGGTATGACAGCTTCGGTTCCGAACGCGAGCGCGAACGGAGTTTCACCAGTAGAATTTCTCGTGGTCGTCCGATATGCCCACAGAACCATGTGCAGCTCTTCGGCCCATTTGCCCTTCAATCCATCCAGCTTAGCTTTCAAGGTGTGCTTGATGATTTTGTTGATCGCCTCTACTTGACCGTTTGATTGTGGATGATAGGGTGTTGAAAAAAATTTCTTGATGTTCCACTCTGAGCAGAAATTTAGCATGTCTTGACTTGTGAATTGACGTCCGTTGTCGGTCACTATTGCTCGTGGTAGGCCGAACCTGCAAATTATATTCTTCCAAACGAAGCTTGTCATTTGGCCCGTTGTGATGGTCTTCAATGCCTTTGCCTCTGTCCATTTGGTGAAGTAATCGACTGCTACGACGACGAAAGTTACCCCCCCAGCAGCTGGTGGGAAAGGTCCGATGATGTCGATCCCCCACTTCGCGAAAGGCCACGAACTATACACCGAGATGAGCTCGTCTGGTGGTGAGTGAATGGCGGGAGCGAAGGCTTGACATCTCTTGCACATCTGCGCGTAATGGATTGCATCTTTCTTCAGTGTTAGCCAAAAATAGCCTTGCCTTATGATCTTTAAAGCGAGCGCTTGACCCCCTGTATGATTTCCACAAGCTCCATCGTGGATTTCGTGCATGACGATATTCGCTTCGTCTTCTCCGAGGCATTTCAACAAAGGCATTGAAAAACCCCGTTTGTACAGCTGGTCGCCCACAATTGTGTACCTTGCGGACCTGAGTTGCAATCTGGTTGCTTTCACTTTGTCTGCCGGGAGCTCGCCGGTCTTGATGTACTTGGTGATCGGCGTCCTCCAGTCCTCGTTGCTGGTCGCTTCAACCTGCAAAACTTGACCTCTGTTCACCGATGGGGAAGAAATTTTGGTGATGGTTGCTTCTGAAAATATTGCCTCCCCCTCTGAAGTGGCCAGCCGAGCTAACGCATCTGCTTGCGTATTTTCCTCCCTAGGGATTTGCTCGATGTGGAATTGATCAAATTGCTCGAGTAATCCTTTCACTAGGTCTTGATACTTTATCATTTGATCGCCGCGAGCCTCGTATTCGCCCGTGATTTGACATACAACCAGCTGAGAGTCAGAAAAAAATTTCAGTTTTCTAGCGCCCACGGCCATAGCCATCTTGATTCCTGCAACTAGAGCCTCGTACTCTGCTTCGTTGTTGGTCGCCCGATACTCGAACTCGATCGCCGAAGCAAACGTCTGTCCGGTTGGGCTAGTGAGGACAACTCCTGCCCCTGCTTTGGTGCTCGTCGACGAGCCATCGACGAACAGTGTCCAAGGAAGTTCGATTCCCTCGTCCAATTTCTCTGGGAAAGTGAGCTCTACGATGAATTCTGCCAGCACTTGTCCCTTGATTGCCGTTCTGGGTGCGTAGGTGAGACCAAATTGTCCGATCTCTACTAACCATTTTAGAAGTCTTCCCGTGGTATCCGGACGATGCAGTGCTCGTCGGAGAGGAAAGGTGGTGAGGATGACCACCTCGTGGTCGAACAGATATTGCCTTAATTTTCTAACACTCATAACTAGTGCGTACGCCAATTTTTCCATTGGAGTGTATCTCAACTCCGCTTCTCGCAGTGTTTGACTTACGTAGTAGATAGGCAGATGTGTGCTCCCCTCAGCTCGGACGAGCACTGAACTGATCGCACAGTCAGTGGCCGCCAAGTATAGATATAAAATTTCGCCGGGGACTGGCTTGGATAGGACCTTCGGATCCGATAAATACTCCTTCAATTTCTCGAAAGCTTTCTCGCACTCGTCGGTCCACTCGAACTTTCCTTTTTTCAGAGCGTCGAAAAAAGGTTTGCAACGATCGCCCGTTCGTGCAATGAATCTATTCAGCGATTCAAGGCATCCTGTCAACCTCTGAACTTCTTTCACGTTCCTTGGGCTTTGCATATTGATTACTGCTTGAATTTTACTCGGATTCGCCTCGATGCCCCGCTGGCTAACCAAGTGCCCCAGAAATTTTCCTGAGCTAACTCCAAAACTGCATTTCTTTGGATTTAACTTCATGTTGTACTCTCTTAGGATATCGAATGTCATGGCAAGGTGGTGTAGGTGATCTTCTTTTCGTAAGCTTTTGACAACGATGTCGTCGATATAGACCTCTACCATCTCACCGATGTGCTTCTCAAACATCTTATTTACCAGTCTTTGGTACGTTGCCCCCGCGTTTTTTAAACCGAAAGGCATTCTCTTCCAACTATACATATCAAGCGCAGTCATGAAAGCCGTATGTCGCTGGTCGTCGGGATGCATTGCAATCTGATGGTACCCTGCGAAGGCATCCATGAAAGTTAACATCTCGTGCCCCGCTGTAATATCTACTAGGTGATCAATGTGGGGCATCGGAAAATGATCTTTTGGACAGGCGTCGTTTAAATCTGTGAAGTCTATGCACAATCTCCACGACCCGGTCGTTTTCTTGACGAGCACTGGATTTACCAACCACTCAGGATCAGTTCCAGTTTTCTCGATTAACTTGTTGTCGATCAATTTCTTGATTTCGATTGCCAAAGCCGCACTTTTATCAGGCCCAAATTTTCTTCGTTTTTGGGTGATGGGTCTTTTTTTTGGATCAATATTTAGTCTGTGGCAGGCATGATTCGTGGGAATGCCCACCATATCTTCGTGCGACCAGGCGAATGCACCGACGTTTTCTTTCAAAAATGCGACCATGTCCGATCGCAGATGTTCTGGTAAATTCGAACCTATGAATACTTTGAGTTCGGGACGAGCTTCATTTAAATGGATGGTCTCAAGGTCCTCCGCTGAAGTCGCCCGTTCTTTAGGCTCCTTCCAACGAGGGTCCTCAATTCCGAATTTTGGCTCAAAACCTAACCTAGGCTCCAAATCTGGAAAGTTCTCTGGAGACTGGTCGCCCGGATCTGTCTGCTCGTCGATTTCCATTGGTGTGTGGTCGTCCACTTCCATGGAGGCGTGCTCGTTCGCCTCCACTTGGTGGTCGTCGGAACGATGACTGCACTCCCCAACTTCAATTTTTCTGTACTTGCTAGGAAGACCCTCCAAGTAGTTCATTTGTTCTGTTTGTGTTTGACACTCAATATACTTTCCAACCATGGCATCTTCCTTAGAATGACGTTTTGCAAAACGGACGAGACACTCCCTCGCCCGCGTCTGATCGCCCTTAACGGTTATAACTCCCGCCGGGGTTGGAAATTTAATACAGTAATAAAAAGTTGAAACGGCCGCCTTGAACTCGCTGAAGAAAGGTCGGCCTAGGAAAGCATTGTAGGATGATGGCATGTCGATGATCAAGAAGTCGAGCTGCCTAGCATGGTGCATTTCAGGCTCTTTTGACGATGCCAACTCCAAAGACAGTCTGATTTTCCCAATGGGAAGGTTGCGCGTGTCCCCGAACCCTACGATTATATCGTCGCAAGGCTCAATGTAATCTGCATATCCACCAAGAGCATCCAAAGTATGCTTGAAAAGGATGTTGGTGTATGACCCAGTATCGACCATCATCCGATGGACGATGGTTCCCATTATCTTCCCCGTGATGACCAAAGCATCATTGTTTGGCTGCACCACGCCGTTCAGGTCGTCGTCCGTGAAACGGATTTGATGAGAAGGAGGCTTCTCGGCAGTTGGAGCGACGCACACCTGGTGCACGTTGTTGAGTGCTCGCTGTTCGCCCTGAGCCCGGCGAACAGACAGAGCGACTCCGGATTGAGTCCCCCCCAAAGGGCCTTCTATCATATGGCATTCTCC
Source organism: Galeopsis tetrahit (assembly GCA_963675135.1). Classification (NCBI taxonomy): domain Eukaryota; kingdom Viridiplantae; phylum Streptophyta; class Magnoliopsida; order Lamiales; family Lamiaceae; genus Galeopsis; species Galeopsis tetrahit. Next base: position 40,658,129 of record OY776126.1, on the reverse strand, counting down.
TCCCACATTATCGATGTCGCCACCAGGATGTGTTGGCATGGGAGGAGTTAGCTTGGGACGGTTCAGTTGTTGGCGCAGGTCGCCGCCGCTGTCGTCGCGACGCTTCTTGCCCCGGTTGTCGTCATTTCCACCTCCGGACTTGATGAATTGGGTGAGCTTACCCTCATTGTAAAGTTTGAAGAGATTTCTCACCAAGTCACGGCACCCATTGGTGTGGTGGCCGACGGAGTTGTGGTAGTTGCAGAATTTACTACCATCAAGATTTGCATCGCTCGTATGCATGGGCTTTGCTTGGGGGAGCAGATTTTTCCCCCTGATTGTGTCGTAGATGCCCCTAGGATCCACGGTGAGGGCCTCCCTGAACTGGATGATCTCAGGTGCCTCCTCGAACGGCCTGAAGTTCGCTGGGCGAGCACTGCCAGCTTGAGTGGTCGCCTTCTTGGGCTGGGAAGATTCCCCAGTGTTAGTGTTTTTCTTGGGCCACACTCTCTTGGACGTGTCAGGCTGCTCGTTAGCCTTGGCAGCGTCCATTATCTCCTCCATTTGGATGAAGTTCCCAGCCCTCGTGCGGAAGTCCGCATAAGAAACTGGGAAAGTAAGATGGATAGATTCCCAAAGCTTGGTACCTATCCTTAGACCGGAAACGGCCGAGATCAGCTTCGTCTCATCGTTTACGGCCTCTCCATCGATCACCAGCCTATCGAAGCGCTCGATGAAGTCTTTTCCCGACTCATTCACAGATTGGCGAACGTTAGCCAAACGTTGCTTTGATGCCGGGCGAGCAGCAATGGACCCGTAGTAGGTCAGAAAGTATTGTCCCAGCTCGTGGAATGATGTAATTGATACGGCACTCAAAGTTGTGTACCAACGATGAGCCCGATCTCCCAATGTTAGGGAGAAGTTTCTGCATTGTGTGGCGTCCGTTGCCCCGATTGAGGCCATATAGTTGGAGTACTTGGACAAGTGTACTCTGGGGTCGGACATCCCATCATATGCCGCCATGGAGGGCATTTGGATCTTCCTTTGAATGGGGGCGGTAAGGATTGCAACACTTAGTGGAGGTGCGGGCAGACTGATTGGCGGTGTGGTCCCTTGCTTCGAGGCGACCACCTCTGCTCGCAAAGCGTCCATCTCTTGTTTCATTAATTTTTGTGTCTCGAGGAACTGGGCGATTTGCCCCTCCTCGGCAGTTTGAGCTCGGGGAACGACGTTCTCGTCACGTCGACTCCCATGGGATATGGTCGGGCGATCATCATGACGTGATCGCCTGGGAGAGTGCCTGTCAGAATGGTGGCCGCGATAACTCTTCGCTGGAGCTCGCGAACCCTTCGCCGGTCCCACCCTGTCAAGAGCTGAGACCCTGTCGCCCTGATCTCTTCTATCAGTGCGATGGTGGCGGTCGGCCTTATCTGGTCGGCCGTCCACGTTGAAAGGTACTCGGCGAGGAGCCCTTCCATCATTGTCGTTCATTCGGTTGAAAACCGAATTCCTTTGTCGTGAGTCTCCCGTCTGGCTATTGTGGGAGTGCTCGTCGACTTTGTCTTTGCCCTTATCTTGGGGGCGAGCAGAATGTGAGTGAAAGGAACGGTCATCCTCGTTCCCCCTGTTTTTGCGAGCCTCGACGAAAGCCCGATCTTTGGCCTTCTCGAGCTCTTCCTTATCGTTCTTCCTCCTCTTCTCCAGGAGGTAGTCCGATAGGTCTTTCAAGTGTTGGGGGTCATTCAGAATATCCCCCATGTTTAGGTTTGCAAAAGGATTTGCCGGCGGCGGAGGGTGCTCGTTCCCTCCGGGCGGTATGATTCCGTCACGCGGAGTATGCTGAGACATCGTTTAAAGAGTGTCTCTTCTTAGATTACAAAGTAAAGATCTAAAAAACGAAAGATTAAAGTTCTTACGCAGAAGAACGTGCTATTACAACTACTAGTTTAGCAAAGTAACAACAATAGAAGCTTGAAAACACAAATACAAGGAGATCAAACTCCAAAATATGCTACGAAAACTGAAAATGTTCAAGAACACGAAGAACACTAAAGATCGTAGATGATGCTCTAAACGGTAGATATACCGATTAAAGCTTGAAACAGGGAGTTTGCTAACCGATCGCTCGTTGATCGGACGAAACTTTGATGATTAAACACGTAAAAGGTCCCCTCCTTCTAGCGCCAAATGTTGTATGCACTATAAACGGGTTGATTCGGATGTGGACTATTTGCTAGTACGATACAAACATGTATAATTAAACGGGGGTTATTACGTGTTTATGTGGATTAAAGTGATGATTTATGATGATCTTGATGAAGAACAATGAAGAACACCAAAAGTAGCTTCTTAGAGAAGCTAAAGCTTTGAGCTTGGGAGTGTTTATTGCTTTGGGTTGAGGGTGATTCTATGAAATTCTAACTTGTGTTACAAATGAGCCCAAATGGGCATTATATACTGCTTTTCAGGGGCTGCCCGCCCTTTACACGTGGTGCCTCCAGATTGGACCTTCATTCTGCCCGAAAAGGTGATTTGATGGCGCATTTAATGCTAAACCGCCTTAGGTGCTCGTCCTCACCGAGATGCCGAGGAGATGGCCCATGGTGGTCGCCTGAAGGACCTTCGAGGAGTGTGGTCGCCACGCTCCATGCTGTCTCCCAAGACTTCAATACTTAAACTTCACACTAAAAATAGGCACGTGCTCGCCACACACTTGGGCGAGCAGCTAACTAAACATGTGCTCGCCAACATCTTTGGTCGAGCACTCAAATATATTAAATACAATAAATCTATTACATGTTCTTGGTCTTGTTGACTAATCGTCGCACGACTTTGTTGACTGGTCCTCGCCACGTAAGCTGGTGACTAGGATTGACTTGTCAAAGATTGACCTTTTTGACTAGGTATAACAGTCATCATTGTCAAACAACTGTGTGCCCTTGCGCCTAGATCGAGGAAACGCACGCCAAGGAAAACGAGCATTAGGCGACCCAAGCAGCTGCACCACATAAATAGAATCATATTTCATCCATACCTTCCTTCAACCATGCTCATATGCCAAAATAATTGTGTAGAGAGAGCAGTGACAAGTTCGGCCTCATATGCATAAATTTGGTTTGATTGTTGTATACATTTTGATGTGCCAAAATTTGCACGAGAGGATTACGTATCCTCTGAAATGGATGTCCTTCTTCCCGAATGTGTATAATAGTCCTGATTAGATTATCTCCTCTTGGAATCTTCGAATGACCTGCAAGGAACACACCGGAGGGGAGTCCGGTGTGGACACTCCGATGCCTAAGTCAGTATAGGGCTTATCAAATCTCCCAAGGATCTCAAGATCCTGGATATCTTAAATCAACTCAAAGAATCACAAGCGGAGATGTGGATATTTAGTGTATTAGGTTTTTAGGTGAAAAATGTCTAACCTGGAAATATCTTCAAAATTACCTATTTATAGAGATATCTTCTGGAGAGGAAGTCAAGCCTTCCCCTTATCTCGGAGTTGCTCATAAGACTCTGATTAGATTACTCTCCACTTCCTGAAGACTCGGTAGCATCCTATCTTCGTGGACTTATCCTCCTAAAGTAAAGGAGGACAGAGTCTTCTTTTCATCAAAGCTAGGGCGGAAATGGCGGGAGCATCCTATATTTGCGACCCACGATCTTAGCTAAAACTGTTTGATTCTGATATTCATCTCCAGACGAAGCTCCCTCCCGAGAGCCCTCCGGAGAGGATTCTTTATTCAGAGAACCCTAAATGAATTATATCCATTCTTCCCAATCCTATCGTTCATACACGTGTCGACTCCTCATTAGGTGACATTTTTAGGCCGCATCATCTACTCCCCCCTACTCTCGTAAAAGGGAGATATCTTTTGTGAGAGTAGAAAAATTTCCTAGAACTTTATATGGAGGTCTTTCTGGAGAAACGTGTATCTCTTCGCTTTGGAGAGGAAGTTTCAAAACATTATCTCCTCCAAAGACTTTTCCCGCCTTCGATCCTGGAAGTCTTTTCGGCTTCCGCGCGTGGACTTCACGCGCCCCCCCTTTCTCTGCCTCGTTATCCTCCCGAGGAAAGTTCTCGACTTTTCCCCTTATCTCTCCTCATTTACTTCACGCAACTACTCCCTTTTCCTCTCCTTTCTTTTCAAACTTCATTCTCCCAGAAAATTCTCGTCGTCTTCATCTTTATTCTCCGGTGTTCTTTCTCCCAAGCTCTCGCCATCGCCGGCCGTCTCGCTTGATTCCATAGTTCTTCTATTCAAGGTAACCCAGCTATCTTTTTTTTTCTTTTATTATCACTGTAAATCGATGTCGAGTCCCCCTACTAGCCAAAACTCTTCCGAAGCGACTCCCTCTCTGGTGGGGAGTCCAGAAAATAAAATTTCTCTCGCTTCCCAAATAGATCATACCCATTTAGCTAGTCTTGCTCATGCCTATGGTTTTCCTTCTGAGTACACCTTTCGCGCTCCTCGCTTAAATGAACGCCCAGATATATCCCAGCCCCAAACCCTTGCTTTTTTCGAAGCACATCTTAGAGCAGGACTGCGATTTCCGATCCACCCCTATTTGGCTGCCATATCAACCCGCATGCAGATTCCTCTTAACCAATTCACTCCAAATGCTATCTGTACCATGGTAGGCTTCTTCATCCTGGTGAAAGGGAATGGGGGCGACCCGACTGCTAAACTGTTTCTGAGCCAGCATTCTTGTAAGGTTAATGATGGTTTTTTCTATGTTAGTGGACGAAGGTCCCGTGTTTGCAAATTCCTGAAAAAATTCCATGAAGAAGACTCGTCCTGGCGAAATTATTATTTTTTCGTCACAAGTCCTACTGATTGGCCATTTCCTCACGGAGATTGGTTGTTCCACAATCCCGGCGTAATCCCTCCTCCTCTGAAAGCTTACTCTGTTTCTAATCATACTATCATGAGCAACCTCAATACTCACATCCGTCTGAAAGACTATTTTGACATTGTTGATATTTGCAAAAATCCTCGCATCCTCTCCCACTTCGGTTTTTGTTCTCAAGATTTCCCTTTAGGTCCTCAAGATGGTAAAAAATCTTCCACTGCTGTGTTTTTATTTCTTGCATATGGTTATTTTCATGCATTCTGAATGTCTTCTTGGTTATTTGCAGAGATGAGTTGGCTAACTCACATCTCCCGGGATGCTCCTGCTCTCAGCATAGTAAAGGCCCCCGTGTTATCTGCTTCAGAAGATCCTCCCAAGGCTCCTCCGTCTCCTGCTCTTGAGAGCTCCGCTAAGACTCCGGCTCCAGAGGGTTCTTCAAAAATTCCTCCTCTCCCTAGCTCTTCCACTCAGGTCCCAGGTTCAGTTGCTAAAAGAACCCGTTCGGCTGCCAACGCCGTTTTTGCTGACTGTGGGACTTCTAAGAAAAAGAAGGGAAAAATGCCCCGTACTCTTGTCGAGAAAAGCTCCTCTCCATATGAACTTCTCCATCGTCTCATTGACCGATGTCTCGTTCCTTCCCATGCTACTGCTTCGTCTGATTCCTCCCCTCCTGAGGACCAACTGCTTCATGGCGCTCATCTTTTCGCAGAGGTATCTTCTATTTTTTCTTATCTTCACGATCTTTATTTTCTTTACATCTCCAACATCATTTTCCTTTTCTTTGCAGTTTGGCGTTACCTATGCCAAGATACTCGACCGAGGTGTCGAGATGGTGGCTGAACTTGAGCTTCTCCGAGCTGAGGTGTCCTCCTTTCAATTGTCCCTCAAGGATATTACTAAGGAAAAGGAGGAGGCTCATAAGCGAGCACAGGCTCTATCCGAGGAGTTGTCTTTCTTACAGACCCAAAGCCAGCAGGATGCTGTCAGGATCAAGCGTCTGGTGCAGGAGGTAGGGCGGATGAAGCAGGAGTTGCCGGATGTTGGGGTGCGGGCTTGCATTGAGTCCCTATTCACTTCTCCCTTGGGCCAAGAGTTCTTAGAAACTCTTCATACTCAGTGGTTGTCCAGTTTCCTGAAGAGCTCGAGCTTTCTCTGTGCCATGGGGCCGCACATTCCTCATTTTATCGATCATGGCTTCAGCAACGCCATCGTCGAGCATTCAGCCGCGGGATTCAATGGGACTTATTCGCGTGAGTTTCATCTGGATCGACTCGCTACTCCTCCAAAGTTCCTGGGGGATCCTCAAGAGAGTCCGGACAGTCCTTGGTGGCTACCCGGGATGGGCCAAGCTATTGCCAAGTTGCAGGCTGCCAAGATAGGTATGGCTGAGCTAAAGCCTCTGGAGCCACTTATTTATCCTTATGCTTCTGCTCCAAAAGTGGCAACAGAGGTGGATGGAGGGACCGGCACTGCTGATGCTATGGGGAGTATGAAGGATCCGGAGGAAGGTGGAGGATCTAGCAATCATGTTGCTGGGGAAGAGGGCACTGCTGGAGTAGCTGAAGGAGTTGAGGTTGAGGGGGTTGCTGCCAAGGAAGCTACTGCTGAAAAAGCAGTTTAAATATCATATTCCTGATCATCATAAACAATCTACTTTTCTGTTGTTTTGCTACACTCTTTATTTTCTGCTCATAACATTTGCTCCTCATACTTTGTAGGGGACCCCACACTCCTGGATATGTGGGGACTTTTTGTAGTAATTATGTTAGCTTGATGTTGCATGTTTTGTTGTCTCTTTCTTTCTTGCATGAGTAGCCTACAAGATCAGCGAGGACTTCTTGCATGAGTAGCCTACAAGATCGGCGAGGAATGTGTTGGAGGTGTATTCTCTTCCCCCCTTTTTGTTGGTCTTGTAGGCTATGCTGGAGTTATTTCTCGGCTGTATAGTGTTTTGATATCAGGTGACTTGGTTGTAGGGTATCATCTTCCCCCTTCTCATGACTCCTGAATCATAAAACCTGCTTTCTTCATTATCTAGTCTTTGTAGTTTTCAAGTATGGTGAGGGCTTTTTGGAGCACTTTAGTCTTTAGGCCTCTGAGTGTCTCCCACTCTTATTCTTAAAAGATTTTATTTCATAAATTCTTCTCATTTTAGTAACCCACTTGGGTCTCAAGTAAGATGAGGGCTCTCTGGAGCACCTCGGCCTCTAGGCCTCTGAGTGTCTCTCACTCTTTTTCTTAAAAGATTTTAATTTGTAAAATCTTCTCATTTCAGTAACCCACTTGGGTCTCAAGTAAGATGAGGGCTCTCTGGAGCACCTCGGCCTCTAGGCCTCTGAGTGTCTCTCACTCTTTTTCTTAAAAGATTTTGATTTGTAAAATCTTCTCATTTCAGTAACCCACTTGGGTCTCAAATAAGATGAGGGCTCTCTGGAGCACCTCGGCCTCTAGGCCTCTGAGTGTCTCTCACTCTTTTTCTTAAAAGATTTTGATTTGTAAAATCTTCTCATTTCAGTAACCCACTTGGGTCTCAAGTAAGGTGAGGGCTCTCTGGAGCACCTCGGCCTCTAGGCCTCTGAGTGTCTCTCACTCTTTTTCTTAAAAGATTTTGATTTGTAAAATCTTCTCATTTCAGTAACCCACTTGGGTCTCAAGTAAGATGAGGGCTCTCTGGAGCACCTCGGCCTCTAGGCCTCTGAGTGTTTCTTACTCTTTTTCTTAAAAGATTTTGATTTGTAAAATCTTCTCATTTCAGTAACCCACTTGGGTCTCAAGTAAGGTGAGGGCTCTCTGGAGCACCTCGGCCTCTAGGCCTCTGAGTGTCTCTCACTCTTTTTCTTAAAAGATTTTAATTTGTAAAATCTTCTCATTTCAGTAACCCACTTGGGTCTCAAGTAAGATGAGGGCTCTCTGGAGCACCTCGGCCTCTAGGCCTCTGAGTGTCTCTCACTCTTTTTCTTAAAAGATTTTGATTTGTAAAATCTTCTCATTTCAGTAACCCACTTGGGTCTCAAATAAGATGAGGGCTCTCTGGAGCACCTCGGCCTCTAGGCCTCTGAGTGTCTCTCACTCTTTTTCTTAAAAGATTTTGATTTGTAAAATCTTCTCATTTCAGTAACCCACTTGGGTCTCAAGTAAGGTGAGGGCTCTCTGGAGCACCTCGGCCTCTAGGCCTCTGAGTGTCTCTCACTCTTTTTCTTAAAAGATTTTGATTTGTAAAATCTTCTCATTTCAGTAACCCACTTGGGTCTCAAGTAAGATGAGGGCTCTCTGGAGCACCTCGGCCTCTAGGCCTCTGAGTGTTTCTTACTCGTTTTCTTAAAAGATTTTGATTTGTAAAATCTTCTCATTTCAGTAACCCACTTGGGTCTCAAGTAAGGTGAGGGCTCTCTGGAGCACCTCGGCCTCTAGGCCTCTGAGTGTCTCTCACTCTTTTTCTTAAAAGATTTTGATTTGTAAAATCTTCTCATTTCAGTAACCCACTTGGGTCTCAAGTAAGATGAGGGCTCTCTGGAGCACCTCGGCCTCTAGGCCTCCGAGTGTTTCTTACTCTCTTTATTGTTATATTTATATGTCGCATATTCGAATGCAAGAAAGATAAGTAAGACATAATAATTCTGAATAATTCTTTCTTCGAAAAGGGATAAGACTTCATTGATTTATTGTCAATTTTCAACATAGGCCATAGATAACCTACGCCGGTCTCATTAAAAACCTCCATACGGAAAAACCCCAAAGGGGAAAGCCGTAGAGAGGGAAAAAGAGCTCCGGTGAAGCCGCAAAAATACATCAAGCAAAATATGAATCCATGCGAAAAATCACGAAACAAAAGTCATAAATGGTCTCAAGACCTTACACTTTCTTCAAATAAAGAATCTCTTCAAGTGGCAAACGTTCCAGGGTCTAGCTATATCGACCCCTTCCATGCTCTGCAGTCTATATGCTCCTCCTTTCAGTACCTGTGTGATTCTATAAGGCCCCTCCCAGTTGGGCTCTAACTTTCCTGTGTTTTTTAGGGCGTCAGCTCTCCTTAACACTAGATCGCCTTCTCTGAAGGACCTCGGGATCACCTTCCGGTCGTATGCGGCTTTAATTCTGCTCTTATATCTTTCAGCCCGTACTCTGACCATCTCTCTTTCTTCTTCCATCAAATCTAGAGCCTCTCTCATCAATCTTTCATTCTGATGTTCTTCAAATTGGGCGATTCGGTGTGATCGCAATACTGCCTCTGGAGGTATCACCGCTGCAGCTCCGTAGACCAGCTGAAATGGGGACTCTCCAGTTGCTGTCTTCGGACTGGTTCTGTATGACCACAATACATTATCTAGCTCGTTTACCCATCCTCCTCCTATCTTCGTTAGTCTTGTTCAGATACCGTCTACTATCGTTCGATTAGTGACCTCCACTTGTCCATTAGCTTGAGGATGAGCGACAGAGGTGAATCTCTGTATTATGTTCAGCCTTGCACACCATCCTCGCACATTTTCTCCGTTAAATTGGGTTCCATTATCGGAGACCAATATTCTGGGTACTCCGAATCTGCAACAAATCTGATTTCTTAGGAATTTAATCACATTCTCCTCATCTATCGTAGCTAAGGGAGCAGCTTCCACCCATTTGCTAAAATAGTCCACTGCTACTATCAGGAACTTTCTTCCTCCGGAGGCCGGAGGGAAGGGTCCCACCAGGTCGATTCCCCATTTAGCGAAGGGACAGGGGGAGTGCATCGCTCCCATCTCCTCCGCAGGGGTCTTTATCAATGGGCCATTTTTCTGACACTTGACACATTTTCTCACGAACTCCTTAGCGTCTCTCGTCATGGAGGGCCAATATAATCCAGCCCTTAAAACTTTTTTCACCACTGCTTTGTATCCTTCGTGACTAGCTGCATCCCCTTCGTGGATTTCTTTGAGTGTGTACATAGCCTCTCGAATTGATATGCACCTCAGATATGGGTGTGTGAATGATTTTTTGTACAAATGTCCTCCGATAAGACAATACTTGATTCGAAGGGCTCGGGTCTCTCTAGTGGTAGGAGCGTCTGTTCCCTTGGTGAGTTCTATCCATATAGCTCTTCTCCAATCATCCTCCTCTTCAATAGAACCAATGGGGTTCTCCAGAGTCTCTCTTTCTGCCACTACTAGAGTTACTGTTCCTTTTCCATCAAACTCTGCGGAGCTAGCGAGCTTGGAGAGGTTGTCCGCTTGTATGTTCTTCTCTCGAGGTATCTGGACTACCTCGCACTCTTGGAACTTGCCCATCACTTTTTTGGCTCGTTCCAGATAAGCAGCCATCCTACTATCTTTGGCTACGTATTCACCATTCACCTGCTGAACAACTAATTGGGAGTCTGAGTATAGGGTTACCTTTGGAGCTCCTAATTCTAATGCCATCTCCATTCCTCTGATCAAAGCTTCGTACTCTGCTCCATTATTTGAGGTCATGAATTGAAACCTCACCGCAAATTGCAGGTCCCCTCCTCGCGGGCCTGTTAGCACAATCCCTGCTCCACATCCGCTCAAGGTTACTGAGCCATCTACATACACTTTCCATCCCTCGACTTCCTCTGGCTTGGTCGATTCTTGGATGAAATCGGACAAAGCTTGGGCTTTTATAGCCTTCTGCGGCTCAAAATCCACGTCATATTCTTGGAGCTCGATTGCCCACTTCACCATCCTTCCAGAGAGGTCTGCTCGCCCTATGACCTGTTTCAGCAAGTAATTAGTGCGGACCAGTATTTTATAAGAAAGGAAATATGGGCGCAGCCTTCGCGCTGTAACTATCACGGCCAGAGCAGCCTTCTCGATATCTGAATATCGGTTTTCGGCCCCTTGAATGACCTTACTGACATAATAAATAGGGTGTTGCAGAGACCCCTCTTCTTTGACTAAGGCAGTACTCAGTGAGAACTCTCCTACGGAGAGATACAAGATGAGGGTATCTCCCGGAGAAGGCTTTGTTAGCTTCGGCAACTGGGATAAATGTTGTTTCAAATCTTCAAAAGCCTTTTGGCATGTTACGTTCCATTCAAATTTAGTTCCTTTCTTGAGAATTCTGAAGAAGGGATGACTCTTTTCAGCAGATCTAGCTATGAATCTGCTCAATGCGGTAATCCTCCCATTGAGCGTCTGGATCTCCTTTATATTTCTTGGTGGCTGCATATCTAGTATCGCCTTCACCTTAGCCGGATTCACCTCTATACCCCTCTGAGTGACCATGTATCTGAGGAACTTCCCTGATTTTACTCCAAAAGAGCACTTGGCTGGATTCAACTTGATGCCATTCTCTCTGATCACTTGAAAAAATTCTTCTAGATCCTCTACATGCTGATCTGCTTTTACGCTCTTGGCCAACATATCATCTACATATATCTCCATATTCCTCCCCAGCTGCCTTCGGAAGACAGCATCGACCATCCTTTGGTATGTTGCTCCGGCATTGATTAGCCCAAATGGCATCCGAACGTATCCAAACGTTCCGCAGGCTGCTATGAAGCACACTTTAGGGACATCTGCAGGGTTCAATTGGATCTGGTGATACCCTTGGTATGCATCCATCATGCTTAACAACTCGAAGCCTGAGGTTGCATCTACTAGCTGGTCTATCCTTGGTAGTGGATAGTGGTCTTTAGGGCACGCTTTGTTGAGGTCCCTAAAGTCGATGCACATTCTCCACTTTCCTCCCCCCTTAGGAACTAGCACGGCATTAGAGAGCCATTCTGGAAATTGGACTTTTACTACATGTCCTGCTTTCAATAGCTTCTCGACTTCCTCTCTTACAATATTATTCTTTTCAATCCCGAAATTTCGTAGTTTCTGCTTCACAGGTCTTGCCTTTGGATCAACATTAAGGCAATGTATTGCTATCTCCGGAGGAATCCCTGTCATGTCAGCTGGAGAAAATGCAAATATATCGGAATTTCGACGTAATGTAAGTATTACCTTTTCTGTGAGTTCAGGTCCCAGTTGGGTGCCTATCTTAGTGGTGAAGCCAAGTTTCTCTGGGAAGAGCTCCACGCTCATTAGTTCTTCGTCTGTTTTAACATTCACCTGTTCGGGTGTTGCTCCTTCAACTTTCTTCCTTTTGACCTCAGGGTCATCTCCTCTTGTCCGCTCCAGGCCCTTAGTCAGGGCTCTGTCCGCCATCTTCACAGACTCTGCATAGCACTTCCGTGCTTGGTATTGGTCTCCTCTCACTTCTCCTACTCCGGCGGCGGTAGGGAATTTCATTTTCATATGAAATGTGGAAATGATTGCCTGAAAGAGGTTCAGGCTGGGTCGTCCCATCACGACATTGTATGATGAAGGGATGTCCACGATAAGGAACTCTATCAAATGGACTTTCCGGGCTGGAGCACCTCCCAACCCTACCTGTAGCATTACTGATCCCAAAGGTTGGATGGCACCTCCGGAGAAGCCATACAGGGAGGTATCCACAGGACGCAGCTTTACACTCAACTCCATCCTCTTGAAGCATTCGAAAAACATAATGTCAGCCGAGCTCCCTGTATCTACGAAGATTCGGGCGACATCGAATCCAGCTATGTCGGTAGTGATTACCAGAGCATCATTGTGATCTTCTTTGACTCCTTTAACATCTTCCGGCCCAAATCGGATATTGGGCGTCTCTGTCATACGTCCCACTTCTCTTAATTGGCTTCCCTGTTCCGCTTTTAGAGCTCGGACGTTCTGCTTTCTTTTTCGGAAGGAATCTCCATCTGCTGGCCCTCCCACAATCATATGAATTATTCCTCTCTTTGGCGGTGGAGGGGGTATATCCTCTACCGCTTCTCTAGTTTCCTTCTCCTCTGGTTTTCTTTCAGGTTCTTTTCGTTTCTGCCCCCGAGGGCCTTGCCTGTCTCTAAATATGAATTCTTTTAGATGACCTGCTTGGATCATCCTCTCGATCTCATCTTTCAAATGGTAACATTGATTCGTATCATGCCTATATTCATTGTGGAATCGGCAGAATCGATCAGACTTAGGCTTCTGAGGTCCTCGACTCCTGGAATATGGGAACTTCAAATCCGGATGGTCTCCTGCTACCTCCAATACTTCAGCGGGTTCAATTCTTAAGGGTGTGTATTTCTCGAACCTCCCCCGAGGGCCGGATCGGGGACCTCCGGAAGGGTTGCTATCTCTAACTGCTTCAGAGGTCCGGGGGACTTCTGGACTGAACCGCCTGGGGGGGCCTTCTCTTTCCCTTCTCCTCTCTCGATCTTGTGGCCTAACCTCCAGCCTCTTCTCTTTCCGGACCTCCTCCAGAGTGAGGTACTTTTCTGCCCTGTGCAGCAGTTCATCAAAGTTCTTAACAGGCTTCTTAGCTAGAGAGGAGAAAAAGTCTCCATCACGCAATCCGTTCGTTAGAGCGTTGATTTTCACCTCTGGAGAGGCGGTAGGGACCTCCAGAGCTGCTTGATTAAACCTTCGAAGGAAAGCTCTTAAACTCTCACCTTCTCCTTGTCTCAAATTAAAGAGGGTCAAAGTGGCCCTCGGCTGTCTCCGGGCACTGGCAAATTGATGAAGGAAGAGCTCACTGAATTCTTCCCAGGATCGGATTGTGTTAGGTTCCAACTGGGTGAACCATTGTTGTGCGGCTTTTGCCAGAGTAGTTAGGAATACTCTACACTTTATTCCCTCTCCATAGCGGTGTAGCAATGCTGCATTCTCGAACCTCACTAGGTGCTCGTATGGGTCTGCCGTACCATCGTATTCAAAATTAAGGGGTTTGAAATTGAATGGTAGTTCATCCTGTAATATGTTAGGGGAGAACTGACATCCAGAGGCGTGAGCAGACCTACTGGTTCGATTGCTCATCTGCTTCTTCATATCTCTCATCTCTTTCTGTAAGGCCAGTAGTTGGTCGCTGACGGGCCCTCCGTAGGTATCATCTGTACTTTCTTCTGTCTCAGGGGGTTCTATGCCTCGGGGTGCCAGGTCCGCATTTCTTCTTGTGCTCCGAAGAGGGATGCTTCTTTCCGCTCGTGAGGGCACTTTATCATCTTCTTCTGCCCGCATCTCCATGTCCTTGGACAACACTTGGGAGGCTCCAGGTGCTTCATCTTGGGGCCTTGGGACAGGTGTCTCCGGGTTCCCTGGTGCAGCTCTAGGAATCCGGTCTCTTTGGTCAGCAAAGGCTCTCTCTACAGCTTGCTTGATGAGGGCGTTCAATTGATCGGGAGAGATTAGGAGCGGTTCCGAGTCTAGAGTGTCCTTTTGCTGAGGATCTGCGGTCTGAGATTCGGGGGCCTCCAGATTCCCCTCTGTGCCCTCTCTGACCGGTATGGGATGACTTTCGTCCTCCAAGCCTGGAGTAGGCGCTAATGGCTGATTTCAGTGATTTGATCCAGAAGGTACGTGGATTGGATCTTTTCCCCGACCTCCCCTTGGCGGAGGATCAGTCGGCAAGGGGGAATTTTCTCCTGGAAGACTCCTCTTCCCGGAAATAGAGGTTTTATTTCCGCCACCCATTTGCTTGGATAGGTAGAAACTCGTGAGAAAATCTTTCAATTCTTTCCCACAGACGGCGCCAGTTGATGTGCCAAAATTTGCACGAGAGGATTAGGTATCCTCTGAAATGGATGTCCTTCTTCCCGAATGTGTATAATAATCCTGATTAGATTATCTCCTCTTGGAATCTTCGAATGACCTGCAAGGAACACACCGGAGGGGAGTCCGGTGTGGACACTCCGATGCCTAAGTTAGTATAGGGCTTATCAAATCTCCCAAGGATCTCAAGATCCTGGATATCTTAAATCAACTCAAAGAATCACAAGCGGAGATGTGGATATTTAGTGTATTAGGTTTTTAGGTGAAAAATGTCTAACCTGGAAATATCTTCAAAATTACCTATTTATAGAGATATCTTCTGGAGAGGAAGTCAAGCCTTCCCCTTATCTCGGAGTTGCTCATAAGACTCGGCCCTACCGAGGAGACCCAGTCTCCCTTACTCTCCACTTCCTGAAGACTCGGTAGCATCCTATCTTCGTGGACTTATCCTCCTAAAGTAAAGGAGGACAGAGTCTTCTTTTCATCAAAGCTAGGGCGGAAATGGCGGGAGCATCCTATATTTGCGACCCACGATCTTAGCTAAAACTGTTTGATTCTGATATTCATCTCCAGACGAAGCTCCCTCCCGAGAGCCCTCCGGAGAGGATTCTTTATTCAGAGAACCCTAAATGAATTCTATCCATTCTTCCCAATCCTATCGTTCATACACGTGTCGACTCCTCATTAGGTGACATTTTTAGGCCGCATCACATTTAAAATAATATTTTAACGCTCCCAAAACATGAAAAATCGAAGAAGAAGAATGTTATGATTTCATTGTGTTATTTTTAAATGTTGATGTAATTACGGTAACATGTTGATAATATAAATATATGCACTAATTTATGTTCCTATTTTATAATTTTATTTTCCGTCATTTACCAAATCAATTGTTGCACCTTTTTCCTTTTAGGTTCTTGCGAAGACTTTTTTTTTTTTTCTTATAAATGTTTTACATAATTTACTCACCTACTTGATCTTTTTTTTTTTTTTTTTTTTTTTGATGGATTGATCTTATTATATATGACAGTTTTATTATATTTAAGAGTTAGGGGGCCTCAGGGTACGTTTGGTTTGCTGAAATAACAAGGATTGAAAATATATTTCCATGTTTGGTTCAAGGGACAAAAACCCGAGTTAGAAAAAGAGGCCAGCCGGGCAAAATATCTTCCTTTTCCCGTGAGTGAAGAAAATTCAGTGTCAATCGAAGGTCTTGATCGAGGACGTAAGGGTAGCTGATCTTCGATCTCATCATTCCGGGAAGACAAAAAATTAAATTGGGATATGGAGTTTATTGAACTGGCCCCTGCAGGAGCTGTAGATAAATTAATTTGGCACTTGGCCAAAAATGGGAAGTTTTCCGTGAAATCTGCATATCAAGTTAGCCATGATGATGAGCAGATCGCAGGTCAAGACTGGGGTGCTATTTGGAGCATTCGAGCTCCACCGAAAGTTGTGAATTTTATGTGGAGTTCATACCAACTCGATGATAAACAATGCCCCTTTTGCTTATGATCACATGATGCATGAAACGGAGTGGCATTAATTTATTCCTAATAATTAAGCTGCGGTTGATATATGGAGGCATATATACCTGTTATACCTAGTCAAAGAGGTCAATCTTTGACAAGTCAATCCTAGTCACCATCTTACGTGGCGAGGACCAGTCAACAAAGTCATGCGACGACTAGTCAACAAGACCAAGAAAATGTAATAGATTTAATGTATTTAATATATTTAAGTGCTCGTCCAAAGATGTTGGCGAGCACTCTCTTAGTTAGCTGCTCGCCCAAATGTGTGGCGAGCACGTGCTTATTCTTAGTTAAGATGTTTTAAGTATTGAAGTCTTGGGAGACAACATGGAGCGTGGCGATCACTCTCCTCGACGGCCCTCCGGCGACCACCATGGCCCAGCTCCTCGGCATCTCGGCGAGGACGAGCACCGAAGGCGGTTTAGCATTAAATGCGCCATCAAATCACCTTTTCGGGCAGAATGAAGGCCCAATCTGGAGGCTCCACGTGTAAAGGGCGGGCAGCCCTCGAAAAGCAGTATATAATGCCCATCTGGGCTCATTTGTAACACAGGTAAAAAACATTCCACCAAATCTCCCTACCCAAAGCAATAAACTCTCCCAAGCTTCTAAAGCTTTAGCTTCTCCAAGAAGCTATATCTTGTGTTCTTGTTGTTCTTCATCAAGTTCATCACAAATCATCACTTTAATCCATATAAACACGTAATAACCCCCGTTTAATTATATATGTTTGTATCGTGCTAAGCACAGTCCACATCCAAAGTCAACCCGAATTTAGTGCATACAACATTTGGCGCTAGAAGGAGGGGACCCTTTACGTGTTCTATCATCAAAGTTTCGTCCGATCAACGAGCGATCGGTTAGCAAACTCCCTGTTTCAAGCTTTAATCGGTATATCTACCGTTTAGAGCATCATCTACGATCTTTACTGTTCTTCGTGTTCTTGAACATTTTCAGTTTTTCGTAGCATATTTTGGAGTTTGATCTCCTTGTATTTGTGTTTTCAAGCTTCTTTTGTTATTGCTTTACTAAGACTAGTAGTTGTAATAGCACGTTCTTCTGCGTAAGAACTTTAATCTTTCGTTTTTTAGATCTTTACTCTGTAATCTAGAAAGACACTCTTTAAACGATGTCTAAGCATACTCCACAAGATAGGATCTCGCCATCCGGAGGGAACGAGCACCCTCCGGCTCCGGCAAATCCTTTTGCGAACCTAAACATGGGGGATATTATGAATGACCCCCAACACTTGAAAGACTTTTCAGACTTCCTCCTAGAGAAGAGGAGGCTGAACGAGAAGGAAGAGCTCGAGAAGGCCAAAGATAGGGCTTTCGTCGAGGCTCGCAAAAACAGGGGGAACGAGGATAACCATTCCTATCACTCACATCCCGATCACCCCCAAGATAAGGGCAAGAACAAAGTCGGCGAGCACTCCCACAATAGCCAGACGGGAGACTCACACAGAAATTCGGTGTTCAACCGAATGAAAGACAATGACGGAAGGGCTCCTCGCCGAGTACCTTTCAACGTAGATGGCCGACCACATAAGGCCGACCACCACCATCGCACTGATCGAAGAGAACAGGGCGACAGGGTCTCAGCTCTAGATCGAGTGGGACCAGGAAAGGGTTCGCGAACTCCGGCCAAGAGTTATCGCAGCCACCATTCCGACAGGCACTCACCCAGGCGATCACACCATGATGATTGCCCAGTCATTTCCCATGGGAGTCGACGTGACGAGAACGTCGTCCCACGAGCTCAAACTGCCGAGGAGGGGCAAATCGCCCAGTTCCTCGAAACCCAAAAATTAATGAAACAAGAGATGGACGCTCTGCGAGCAGAGGTGGTCGCCTCGAAGCAAGGGACCACACCGCCGATCAGTATGCCCGCACCTCCACTGAGTGTTTCAATCCTCACTGCCCCCATTCAAAGGAAAATCCAAATGCCCTCCATGGCGGCATATGATGGGATGTCCGACCCCAGAGTACACTTGTCCAAGTACTCCAACTACATGGCCTCAATCGGGGCAACGGACGCAACACAATGCAGAAACTTCTCCCTAACATTGGGAGACCGGGCTCATCGATGGTACACAACTTTGAGTCCCGGATCTATCGCTTCTTTCCTTGAGCTGGGACACCACTTTCTGACCTACTATGGGTCTATTGCCGCTCGCCCAGCCTCAAAGCAACGTTTGGCGAACGTCCGCCAATCCCTAACCGAATCAGGCAAAGACTTCATCGAGCGCTTCGATAGGCTGGTGATCGATGGGGAGGCCGTGAATGATGAGACGAAGCTGATCTCAGCGGTTTCCGGTCTCAGGATAGGTACCAAGCTGTGGGAATCTATCCATCTTACTTTCCCCAGTTCTTATGCGGATTTCCGCACGAGGGCTGGAAACTTCATTCAGATGGAGGAGATAATGGACGCTGCCAAGGCTAACGAGCAGCCTGACGCGTCCAAAAGAGTGTGGCCCAAGAAAAATACTAACACTGGGGAATCTTCCCAGCCCAAGAAGGCGGCCACTCAAGCTGGCAGTGCTCGCCCAGCGAACTTCAGGCCATTCGAGGAGGCACCTGAGATCATCCAATTCAGGGAGTCCCTCACCGTGGATCCTAGGGGCATCTACGACGCGATAAGGGGGAAAAATCTGCTCCCCCAAGCAAAGCCCATGCATACGAGCGATGCAAATCTTGATGGTGGCAAATTTTGCAACTACCACAACTCCGTCGGCCACCACACCAATGGGTGCCGAGACTTGGTGAGAAATCTCTTCAAACTTTACAATGAGGGTAAGCTCACCCAATTCATCAAGTCCGGAGGTGGCAACGGCGACAACAGGGGCAAGAAACGTCGCGACGACAGCGGCGGCGACCTGCGCCAACAATTGAACCGTCCCAAGCTAACTCCTCCCATGCCAACACATACTGGTGGCGACATCGATAATGTGGGAGGAGAATGCCATGTGATAGAAGGCCCTTTGGGGGGGACCCAATCCGGGGTCGCTCTGTCTGTTCGCCGGGCTCAGGGCGAACAGCGAGCACTCAACAACGTGCACCAGGTGTGCGTCGCTCCTACTGCCGAGAAGCCTCCTTCTCATCAAATCCGTTTCACGGACGACGACCTGAACGGCGTGGTGCAGCCAAACAATGATGCTTTGGTCATCACGGGAAAGATAATGGGAACCGTCGTCCATCGCATGATGGTCGACACTGGGTCATACACCAACATCCTTTTCAAGCATACTTTGGATGCTCTTGGTGGATATGCAGATTACATCGAGCCTTGCGACGATATAATCGTAGGGTTCGGGGACACGCGCAACCTTCCCATAGGGAAAATCAGACTGACTTTGGACTTGGCATCGTCAAAAGAGCCTGAAATGCACCATGCTAGGCAGCTCGACTTCTTGATCATCGACATGCCATCATCCTACAACGCGTTCCTAGGCCGACCTTTCTTCAGCGAATTCAAGGCGGCCGCTTCAACTTATTATTACTGTATTAAAATTCCAACCCCGGCGGGAGCTATAACCGTTAAGGGCGATCAGACACGGGCGAGGGAGTGTCTCGTCCGTTTTGCCAAACGTCATTCTAAGGAAAGCGCCATGGTTGGAAAGTATATTATGTGTCAAACTCAAACAGAACAAACGAACTACTTGGAGGGTCTTCCTAGCAAGTACAGAAAAATTGAAGTTGGGGAGTGCAGTTATCGTTCCGACGACCACCAAGTGGAGGCGAACGAGCACGCCTCCATGGAAGTGGACGACCACACCCCAATGGAAATTGACGAGCAGTCAGATCCGGGCGACCAGACCCCCGGCGACCAGTCTCCAGAAAACTTCCCAGATTTGGAGCCTAGGATAGGCTTTGAGCCAAAATGCGGAATTGAGGACCCTCGTTGGAAGGAGCCTAAAGAGCGGGCGACTTCAGCAGAGGACCTTGAAACCATCCAATTGAACGAAGCTCGTCCCGAACTCGAAGTATTCATAGGTTCAAATTTACCATGACATCTGCGATCGGACATGATCGCATTTTTGAAAGAAAACATCGGTGCATTCGCCTGGTCGCACGAAGATATGGTGGGCATTCCCACGAATCATGCCTGCCACAGACTAAATATTGATCCAACAAAAAGACCCATCACCCAAAAGCGAAGAAAATTTGGGCCTGATAAAAGTGCGGCTCTGGCAGTCGAAATCAAGAAATTGATCGACAACAAGTTAATAGAGAAAACTGGAACTGATCCTGAGTGGTTGGCAAATCCAGTGCTCGTCAAGAAAACGACCGGGTCGTGGAGATTGTGCATAGACTTCACAGATTTAAACGACGCCTGTCCAAAAGATCATTTTCCGATGCCCCACATTGATCACCTAGTGGATAATACAGCGGGGCACGAGATTTTAACTTTCATGGATGCCTTCGCAGGGTACCATCAGATTGCAATGCATCCCGACGACCAGCGACATACGGCCTTCATGACGGCGCGTGATATGTATAGCTGGAAAAGAATGCCTTTCGGTTTGAAAAACGCGGGGGCAACGTACCAAAGACTGGTAAATAAGATGTTTGAAAAGCACATCGGTGAGATGGTAGAGGTCTATATCGACGACATCGTTGTCAAAAGCTTACGAAAAGAAGATCACCTACACCACCTTGCCATGACATTCGATATCCTAAGAGAGTACAACATGAAGTTAAATCCAAAGAAATGCAGTTTTGGAGTTAGCTCAGGAAAATTTCTGGGGCACTTGGTTAGCCAGCGGGGCATCGAGGCGAATCCAAGTAAAATTCAAGCAGTAATCAATATGCAAAGCCCAAGGAACGTGAAAGAAGTTCAGAGGTTGACAGGATGCCTTGCATCGCTGAATAGATTTATTGCACGAACGGGCGACCATTGCAAACCTTTTTTCGACGCTCTGAAGAAAGGAAAGTTCGAGTGGACCGACGAGTGCGAGAAAGCTTTCGAGAAATTGAAGGAATATTTATCGGATCCGAAGGTCCTATCCAAGCCAGTCCCCGGCGAAATTTTATATCTATACTTGGCGGCCACTGACTGTGCGATCAGTTCAGTGCTCGTCCGAGCTGAGGGTAGCACACATCTGCCTATCTACTACGTAAGTCAAACACTGCGAGATGCGGAGTTGAGATACACTCCAATGGAAAAATTGGCCTACGCACTAGTGATGAGTGTTAGAAAATTAAGGCAATACCTGTTCGACCACGAGGTGGTCGTCCTCACCACCTTTCCTCTCCGACGAGCACTGCATCATCCGGATACCGCGGGAAGACTTCTAAAATGGTCAGTAGAGATCGGACAATTCGGTCTCACCTACGCACCCAGAACGGCAATCAAGGGACAAGTGCTGGCAGAATTTATCGTAGAGCTCACTTTCCCGGAGAAATTGGCCGAGGGAATCGAGCTCCCTTGGTCACTGTTCGTCGATGGCTCATCGACGAGCACCAAAGCAGGGGCAGGAGTTGTCCTCATCAGCCCAACCGGACAGGCGTTTGCTTCGGCGATCGAGTTCGGGTATCGGGCGACCAACAACGAAGCAGAGTACGAGGCTCTGGTTGCAGGAATCAAGATGGCTATGGCCGTGGGCGCTAGAAAACTGAAAATTTTTTCTGACTCTCAGCTGGTTGTATGTCAAATCACGGGCGAATACGAGGCTCGCGGCGATCAAATGATAAAGTATCAAGACCTTGTGAAAGGATTACTCGAGCAATTTGATCAATTCCACATCGAGCAAATCCCTAGGGAGGAAAATACGCAAGCAGATGCGTTGGCTCGGCTGGCCACTTCAGAGGGGGAGGCAATATTTTCAGAAGCAACCATCACCAAAATTTCTTCCCCATCGGTGAACAGATGTCAAATCTTGCAGGTTGAAGCGACCAGCGACGAGGACTGGAGGACGCCGATCACCAAGTACATCAAGACCGGCGAGTTCCCGGACGACAAGGTGAAGGCGACCAGGTTGCAGCTCAGGTCCGCAAGGTACACTATTATTGGCGACCAGCTGTACAAACGGGGTTTTTCAATGCCTTTGTTGAAATGCCTCGGAGAAGACGAAGCGAAGATCGTCATGCATGAAATCCACGACGGAGTGTGTGGAAATCATACAGGGGGGCAAGCGCTCGCTCTAAAGATCATAAGGCAAGGCTATTTTTGGCTAACACTGAAGAAAGACGCAATCCATTACGCGCAGACGTGCAAGAGATGTCAAGCCTTCGCTCCCGCCATTCACTCACCACCAGACGAGCTCATCTCGGTGTATAGTTCGTGGCCTTTCGCGAAGTGGGGGATCGACATCATCGGACCTTTCCCACCAGCTGCTGGGGGGGTAACTTTCGTCGTCGTAGCAGTCGATTACTTCACCAAGTGGACAGAGGCAAAGGCATTGAAGACCATCACAACGGGCCAAATGACAAGCTTCATTTGGAAGAATATAATTTGCAGGTTCGGCCTACCACGAGCGATAGTGACCGACAACGGACGTCAATTTACAAGTCAAGACATGATGGATTTCTGCTCAAGATGGAACATCAAGAAAATTTTTTCAACACCCTACCATCCACAATCAAACGGTCAGGTAGAGGCAATCAATAAAATCATCAAGCACACCTTGAAAGCTAAGCTGGATGGATTGAAGGGCAAATGGGCCGAAGAGCTGCACATGGTTCTGTGGGCATATCGGACGACCACAAGAAATTCTACTGGTGAAACTCCGTTCGCGCTCGCGTTCGGAACCGAAGCTGTCATACCAGCAGAGGGGCAAGTCCAAACTTTTCGAGTAGCAAATTATGACGAGCAGTTGAATAACGATGCACAGCTCTCCGATTTAGACTTCCTAGAAGAACGAAGGCTAACAGCGGACGAGAAGAATGTGGTCTACAAGCAAAGGTCAGAACGCTACTACAACACCAAAGTACGTGCTCGCCAGTTCACTATCGGCCAGCTCGTACTTCGGAGGGCGACGGAGCAGTCTATTGGCATACTTGGCCCGACCTGGGAGGGTCCGTACCGAATAAAGCGCACACTCCTAAACGGATCATACGAGCTTGAAGATCTCGAGGGCAAGCCAAGCAAGTACCCGTGGAACGCGGTCAAGCTGAAGAAGTATTACCAGTAAGTTTTTAAATTATTTCATACTTGTATAGTTTGTATTTAATCGTCATTTCAATTCAAGCAAAGTTTTAAATTTCCAGTAAGTGTTAGATAAATTTTGAAAGTTTAAGACAAGGCTCTGCGTAGCCATCTAGGATACAAAAGACGAGCACTCTTTCTTAAAAGATGCTCGCAAGGTAGTGGCAAAGACGATCACTACCTGTCAAACAAGGAGTTCAACCGACGAATAGTTAACTCTAAAAAGACGAGCACTCTTTCTTAGAGTCTCGCAAAGGAAAGACGAGCACTCTTTCTTAGAGTCTCGCAAAGGAAAGACGAGCACTCTTTCTTAGAGTCTCGCAAAGGAAAGACGAGCACTCTTTCTTAGAGTCTCGCAAAGGAAAGACGAGCACTCTTTCTTAGAGTCTCGCAAAGGAAAGACGAGCACTCTTTCTTAGATGCTCGCAATGGAAGACGAGCACTCTTTTTTAAAGATGCTCGCAAGATAGCAACGACGATCACTATCTAAAGCATACGAACGAAAACAAATAAAAGGCAATTTAAAAAGACAAGTATCATAACATAAATCGAGAAACAGTGACGAGGACGATCACTCAATATAAAGAAAATAAGCAAACACATCATAAGCAAAAGATTCTCATTCATTAAAAAGCCTTAGAAGGCTGAAATTACAAAAAAAAAGGCCTTAATGGCCGAACAGTCCTAAGAAAAACAAAATAAAACAAAGTACAAGAAAACTAAACTACAGGAGCATTCTCCTCGGCAGGAGCATCTTGCTCGCCAGCTACCTCCTCGTCCACGACCTCCACTACAGCAGGGGCACTCTGCTCGTCCTGTGGGGTTGGGGAGTCTTCGGGAGGATTCACGAACTCCACCGGAACTCCCAAGAGTCGAGGGAACTGGAGTCCCATTTGCACCAACGGAAGCAAGGGGAGCTCGGTTCCCGGCTGAGGATTCTCCTTCATAAGGAGGTAGTCCAAAAGCCCGCCGAGTGGAATCACATCCACTTCCGGATGGGCATCCAATAGTTTGTAAATGAGCCCGTGGGCAGTGAGCGCCACCGATAACATGGCCACGCCCCCAGCGAGCTCAGTAGTCTCATCCCGCTCATCTATTGCATCGACCAGCTGTTGCCGAAGAGTGGCCAACTCCTCCTCATCATTTGCGGACTTACTTGTAAGAGTCCTTACCTCGTCCTCGGCGATCTTGAGGCGAGCACGGAGACGTTCGATCTCTTGAAGATCTTCTTGATCCTTTTTTCGAACCATCTCCAGTTGCTCCTCGAAATCGGCCAAATTTGCCTCAGCATTGGCCAGCTTGGTCTCAAGATCGACCACTTTCTCCTCGGAGGCGAGCAGTTGCCCTTCAACAACTGTTTTTGCCTTGGCCATTTGAGCGATTTTCGCAGCCCTGTCCTCGCTAAGTTTGCGACCATCAGCAATCTGGCTGGCGAGCTTCTCCATGGTATAGGAGGCTCGACTCAAATCAATGGCGACCACGCGCGCATTTTCCATAGCATTGTGGTTGTCGACCTCTTCGATCAGTGTGGTCGTCAACGAGCGGGGTAGGTGCTTCATCGCCCTCTGGGCGAACAGGTTCAGAGGCTCTTTATCGACCGGGTCTCGCGACCGGTAGAAGCCGAGGAGATTCTCGCTGAAGGGTTGGGCGACCGGGTAGTCGGCAACTCTGTTGAAAAAATGAAAGTTAGAAGAAAAATACTTAAAAAATTTCTAAAAAATTTCTAAGCCCTCTTTGAAAAACTTACTTGGCAACCCTTGCGGCTTCCCAGCCGAGGAGGGTATTATCTCCCGAAACCCTCTGTCCGGCCGACGAGCTCGTCGCAGTCTCTCACGACCGAGTACTTCGGGGAGGAGGGGAAACAACAGTTTTGGGGGGGGCGAGGTCCTCGGCGGAGGAGATCTCCTCGGCGAGATCCTCCTTTCAGCAGCAGGTGGGCGAGAAGTCCCCCCTCTGGCCGGTCTAGCAACCTTCTTCGGTGGAGCCCCCGAGCTCTCCGCCCCTTTCCTTTTCTTGCCGGCGCCATCGACAATCTTGCGCTCGCGGATTAATTGTGCTTGTCGAAGCATGCTGGTCGCTTTTAGGCGCTCGACTTCGACAGTAGGAGGAAGATAGGCGACAACCCGTTGAGGAACCACTACTAGATAAAGAAGCGAGAAGTCAGTATCTTCGAAGAGTGAATTTTAAAAAGAAATTTGAAGTAAGAAATATTTTACCTGGAGGGAACTCTCGAGTGAAGTGATGAGGAGGTACTCTGAGACCTGCTCGCTCACGCATGCACTCCCTGTTCAGAAATCGGCAAGACCTCTCCAGGTAGCGACGATTGAGAACACAGCAAACGTGGTACTGAAAGAGAGGAGTAAGACGGTCGTCGGCAGTCCTCTTGCGAACAGTTTCACCTACAAAAAGCGAGGAGTTAGTCAGTATAGAAAGAGCGAGCAGAAATAAAAATAACTTACCACGAATTCTTCGATATTCAGTCTCAATAGGAATGCGATCAGAAGATCCATCCGGCCTCACTGAACTCATCCAGTCCCCGGCTACCCACCACCAGTTGGTTTTCCAATCCCTGATCTTGTTGGGAACCCCTTCAACCAGTTTAAAATTATCACGGCCTCGTACATAATAGTACCCATGGCCTACTATCGCTCCGGCCTCGGCCGCCTGAAGAAGATAGTTAATCTCTTTCGGGCTAAGCCACGTATTCCGACATCCGTTCTCGGCCGCCACCAGGCCGAACAGTGTAAGAATGCCGATCAGGTTCGACCAACCGTTCGGTAAAATTTGCGAAGGGGCAACATTCAGGAAGTGTAAAAAGTTTGTGATACTGGGGTGTAGGGGGAACCTAAGTCCTGCCTCCATCATACCAATATTAACGGCGACCATGCCCTCTGGCGGCTGGTCGGCCCTCTCATCCTCGCGAGGTACAAAAAAGCAAACATCGGCCGGCAATTGATACCTTTTTCGAGAATTCTCGAGCTGCGCCGAGGAGACTTTACACGCATACTTGCTCGCTTCGTAAATCGTCTGGAAAGCTCCTCGATGCGGACGAGGAACCTCTCGAGGAGGGTTTTCGCTGTAATATTTATAGTAGGCCTCCCTCGAGACCTCGTCGCCATCCAAGTCCTCCCTACCACTCAAGATATCTTTTATACTCTCCGCATATCGAACAACTTCTTCATAGTCCTCGCGGAGACTCCTCGACAAGGTCTCCTCGACTTGGTCGATTTCTATCTGGTCGCCCACTTCTCGATCCAAATCCTGATCGTGCAAGTCAGAGTCCGTCTCACCGCCACCATCCTCGGCATCACCCTCCTCGGCATCATTGCCGGCATCTTCCCTATCAGATTCACTGGTATCGTCGACATCGACGACCACTGTTTTTCCCAAATCTCGAACACTAGCATTTATGGGGTCAGGAGAAAGGATCCTAGAGTCCGACGAAGAGGCCCTCTCCAATAAAACCATGGCTAGACGATCAGCCTCGCCGGAAATTGCGGCACCGCCATCTAACGGCGGACCACCGTCGGAACCACCACCAAATCCACCAAAATCCATTTTTTCTTTAAGAAATGGGGGAGGAAGGAGTTTTAAAGAAGAAAATGTGAGTTATTTTACCTTGTTGACGATCGAGAACCACCACAAACTCGCCGGAAAACTTGAGTAGAGAAGCGGAAGTAAAAAGCTCGAGGATTCAAAGTTTTGCAAAAGTGAAAAGTGTTTTGAGAGGAAGGAAAGTCATATTTATAGGCAAAATCGACTAGGGGCCTAATTGCAAAAAACGGGGTAAAATCCGTAATTTTCCCAAAATTTAGGGCCATTTCCGAATTCAAATTCGGAGAGTGACTCTCACGCGCGACCTTTGAGGTCGGCACGCGCCCCACGCGCATTTTTCAAAATTCGAGCGCCGCCCACGCGCCTGACACCAATCACATCATACGTCATCAAAAGTGCCTCGGAAGGCGAGCTCGGCGTAGGAAACGAGGCGACCACTTCCATCTCACGTCATCAAGATCTCGAAATTGATTGTATTGTCGAAAACCATTTTCACCAACAAGAAAGACGATCACACTGCTCGCCTTTCCATTCTACGAATACGAAGAAAGGCGACCAGGGGGCAAATGTTATACCTAGTCAAAGAGGTCAATCTTTGACAAGTCAATCCTAGTCACCATCTTACGTGGCGAGGACCAGTCAACAAAGTCATGCGACGACTAGTCAACAAGACCAAGAAAATGTAATAGATTTAATGTATTTAATATATTTAAGTGCTCGTCCAAAGATGTTGGCGAGCACTCTCTTAGTTAGCTGCTCGCCCAAATGTGTGGCGAGCACGTGCTTATTCTTAGTTAAGATGTTTTAAGTATTGAAGTCTTGGGAGACAACATGGAGCGTGGCGATCACTCTCCTCGACGGCCCTCCGGCGACCACCATGGCCCAGCTCCTCGGCATCTCGGCGAGGACGAGCACCGAAGGCGGTTTAGCATTAAATGCGCCATCAAATCATCTTTTCGGGCAGAATGAAGGCCCAATCTGGAGGCTCCACGTGTAAAGGGCGGGCAGCCCTCGAAAAGCAGTATATAATGCCCATTTGGGCTCATTTGTAACACAGGTAAAAAACATTCCACCAAATCTCCCTACCCAAAGCAATAAACTCTCCCAAGCTTCTAAAGCTTTAGCTTCTCCAAGAAGCTATATCTTGTGTTCTTGTTGTTCTTCATCAAGTTCATCACAAATCATCACTTTAATCCATATAAACACGTAATAACCCCCGTTTAATTATATATGTTTGTATCGTGCTAAGCACAGTCCACATCCAAAGTCAACCCGAATTTAGTGCATACAATAATACCATTAATTTTCGAGGGTCTCTGAGTACGTAGAACATTAATGCTGGGTTCTGCATCAATATTTGTGGAGGTGATATTCACACTCCTAGCTATGTACGTGAGCCGAGTGAAGACGACTTTGCTCAGGTCGATCGCCACAATAACTTAATCTGGAATGGGGACCAACATTGTCAACTTGGCATGCAAATGGTTTTCTTACTTTACTGAATGGATCGAATGGAAGGCAGTGCGTACGTCCAACATGCAAAGCCTGGCATAACCCCGGCCCCATCAAATTTCCTAAAGGCCGGTAAACATCGATGCACCAGCGTTTTTTGATGACACCCTCCAAATCGGGTTTGGGGCAGTAGTGGCGAGGAATGAGTTAGGAGAGTTTGTGCTGTCGTGGGTTCCAAAGAGTAATAGTACTGGAGATGGACACCAAGGTGATAGTCCATGCCATCAAATCATCACAACAACATTATTCACTTCCAGGTGATGATTACATTAATATCATCTATTCCATGTTGTTCTGTTCAATTCGTCTATCGTATCGTGATGCCAATGAGTATGTTGGCACATAGACTTGCTAGAGCTGCTAGGACGTTTTCTAGTCCCCAAGTTTGATTCGACCCTCCGGCTTGTGTGGTGGGCGAACCGATTGTAATTATGTGCAACTGCTAAATGAAAGAGTGTTTGCTCTCAAAAAAAAAAACATTTTGAAACCGTGGAACCGCTAATTCGAAATCGTAATCGACGGTTTCAAATTCGTGAATTATTGTAAATCAATTTATTTTATCAATCAATTCAACCACTGATCATCCACTACAAAATAATGTGAAAATGGCATCGGGGAAGGCATCGGATCTGCCGTCCCCAAAGATGAAGGCAACGGCAAAGGGGACGGCAGTGTGCCGATGCCAATATGGTCGATGCCATTTAAATGGCATCAGATTTGGGGAAAACCGTTGCCTTTTGGCATCGGCAGGTCGCCGTTACCAAATGGCATCGGGGCCCACTGCCGATGCCATTTCGCATCGGGGAAAGCGTCGTTACCAAATGGCATCGGGGCCACTGCCGTTACCAAATGGCATCGGGGCCACTGCCGTTACCAAATGGCATCGGGCCCACTGCCGATGCCATTTTGTCGATGCCTTTTTATTAAAATTTAAAAAAGACGAATCTGGGTTTCGAACCCAGGTCGATAGGCCACCAACACCCACCCCCACCGCTGGGCCACCCCATTTTTCGGAAATCTGGCCATTTTCGCGAATTGTGGGGTTCGAACTCGGGACCTCGCGGTCTCGAAGGCTTTTGAGCGCCCCCTATGTGTCGTTTAGGCTAGGAGCTTTTAGTCGACATGTTGTGAATGCAATTAATATATATTCAATTTAATTTGAGTTTTTAATTCTTTAATTAATTCAATTCATTCTAACTTTAATTGTTGCTTATTAAATTATTTATCAAAGCATATCATAATTATTTCTAAATTATGTTTTTCAAATTAACTAAATTATGTTTTTCAAATTAAATAATTTATTTACGGTATCAATTCACACTTATCCACTTACAAACAACATCCTTCTGCTTCTTATCAAGCGAAAAAGAAGCCTTAGGATATTTTGATGTACGTGGACATTTCTTCAGAGAGGGACGACGACAATAATCATTCAGCTCATCTCTTGATTTAGACGTGTCCTTTGTTTTCCCCTCCACATTCATCACCGTGTTGAAAACGTTATCAAACACATTTTTCTCAATATGCATCACGTCTAAATTGTGTCGTATCAACAAGGTACTCCAATACGGCAACTCCCAGAAAATGATTTTCCACTTCCACCCTCCAGAAAGTTTTTTGTTGTGAGCCTCAGCACCATCCTCTGTAACCTTTCTATATCCCAAATGACCAATTTCGTATAGGAGACTTGCACCCGTTCGAATAGGCGGTGGATCATCTGTGACTACTACTCCGGCCATGAATGCAGTTTTATTCGTTCGCCACGTGTGATTCGGTGGTAAGAACTTTCGGTGGTTGTCGAACCACGACTGCTTTCGACTTTTATTCAAATAGAATGCATCGATGTACTCTCCACAATATGGACAAGCAAGCTTTCCGGCTGTACTCCAACCAGACAACATTGAGTATGCTGGGAAGTCACTAATGGTCCAGATAAGTGCAGCTCGCATAAAAAAGTTTTACTTTCTAGCAACATCGTAAGTTTGCACCCCATTTTCCCATAAAAATCTCAAATCTGCTATCAGTGGTTGCAAAAACACATCAAGTTTGTCCTTCGGACTTTTAGGCCCGGGCACGAGAATCGAAAGAAACATGAATTGATCCTTCATGCATAACCACGGGGGTAGATTGTACGGAGTAAGTATAACTGGCCATGACGAATATTGTTTTCCCGTCATTCCAAACGGTGCAAAACCGTCTGTGCTCAAGCCCAACCTCACATTCCTAATTTCAGATGCAAAAGCAGGATACGAACGGTCCAAATGCTTCCAAGCCAGCGAGTCTGCCGGGTGACGCATAACACCAGAGTCATCAGAAGCGCACGAGGCATGCCATGTCATATCCTTCGCAGTGGCCTTGGACATGTACAATCTTTGCAAACGAGGAATTATCGGAAAGTAGAACATCTCCTTAACCGGGCGTTTCTTTTTCAACCGACCATCTACATCAACCCTATTCGACTTATACCGTGATCGACCACAAATCTTACAAAAATCTAGTTCGCTGTCTGCACCCCAAAATAACATGCAATTCTGTGCACAACAATCAATCCTTTCTACCGGAAGACCCATCCCACTCATCAAATGTTTGGTGTCGTTAAATTTCTTGGGAACCTTATTTTCGGGAGGACAAATCTCACGAATCAACTCAACAACCTGATTGTATCCCCTTTCAGACAATTTGTTTTCCGTTTTAATGTTCAACAATCTGGAATTGAATGACAACTGCGAATGAGATTCACAACCAGGATACAAGTCTTGGTCCGCTGCACGAAGCATGCCGTAAAATTGTGTCGCATTCTCGTTAGGGGTTCTTCATTAAGTGCCTTCTCTTCCACGTCGATTCCAAAATCAATGTTTGGGCCACCCATTAACTCTTCTACCATAGTGTGGTACGAACTAGGTCCCGCTGGGTCAACGTCATTTGAAGTTGACGCATATTCATTAGTGTTTTGATACGGACGTGGACCCCAACTCTCTTTCCCGTGATAAATCCAATTATAATAATTCAATGTAAAACCATTTCGATATAAATGAGATTTCACTTCATTAGGATCTCTATAAGTTTGATTTCGACATCTAGCTTTCGAACAAGGACACCTAATTTTTCCTTCCCAAATCGAATTCGGATTACTAGTAGCAAATTCAATAAATCCATTTATTCCACTAACAAATCCGGGGTTCATAATCCCATTCACTAATCTTGGACTATACATCCAACTACGAATTGAATAATCCATGTCAATCGACGTCTACAAACACACAAACAACCAACGTCTCATTTCCCAACTCTATTAAAATCAATTAATTAATATAATTCTAATTATATTCTAATAATTATTCTAACACCCTAATTAACAAATAAATTCATATATAGACATATAACACAAATATAATTCTAATTAACACCCTAATTAACAAATAAATTCATATAACTTAATTATTAAAACATACATATAAATACATGCCTAACACAACATAATTAATTAACAATTTATAAATTCTAACAATTAACACATGCATAAATAAAAATTAACAATTCTTCTAACAATTTTATATATACATACAACATATATGCATATATATACTAAAACTATATATACACATATAACTTCAAATTTAACCAATGAAAACGAAAAAAATTACCGTAGAAATGCTCTCGTCGAAGTGTAGAACACAAATGGCCAAAAACCGAGTTCGATCCGCAAACGAAGGTGATTTTTGAGGTAAAACGCGAAGCTTCAATAATGGAGGTGGGGGGGGGGTGCGTGCGGCTGTTACATTCTGGAAGAGAGGGGTTTGGCCGATTAATACTCATTTAGGGCGACGGGGAAGGCATCGGGCCCACTGCCGATGCCATTTTGCATCGGCCATTAAATGCCGATGCCAATTGGCATCGGCCCGCCTGCCGTTGCCAATTGCCGATGCCTTTTGAGCAATATTTTGTAGTGATCACTCATTTATAATACAACAATAAAAATTAAAATCCATTAATTCAAACATACAAATAATTTTATAACAACAATTTAAACAATACAATCCTAACTAATTCAGCCCCATATATACTATGAACCAAACTAGCCTCAGTATATGGGTAGGGCTGCTGTGTACTCAAGTACACGGTGTACTTGAGTCCACTTGCAGCCCTAATTATGTGGATAAATAACATATTGCATGCTCATATACCACCAACTAGCCGTTACAGCGTAGTGGTCACCCATTGCGTTTTTCACCACTAGGTCATGTGTTCGAGTCCCAACTACATCAAGTTTTGAATTTAATTTTATTTTCGCACCTTTTTTATTTATTTTCGCACCTAATAAATATTTGAATTTAATTTTATTTTCGCACCTTTTTTATTTATTTTCACACCTAATAAATATTTTAGCACTCGTTTATCTAGATTATAAAAGTGCAAGCCTAATAACCAAAAGGTGTATCATCCATAGTCATAAAAGTGCAAATAACCAAAAGGTGTATCATCCATAGTCATAAAAGTGCAAGTTTTAAAAAAATAGAAACAGTTTATCTAGATTATAAAAGTGCAAGGCTAATAACCAAAAGGTGTATCATTGATAGTCATAAAAGTGCATAACAATTTTTTAAAAAAAAATTAGAAACAGTTTATCTAGCTTATAAAAGTGCAAGACTAATAACCAAAAGGTATAAAAGTGCAAGACTAATAACCAAAAGGTGTATCATTGATAGTCATAAAAGTGCATAACAATTTTTTAAAAAAAAATTAGAAACAGTTTATCTCGCTTATAAAAGTGCAAGACTAATAACCAAAAGGTGTATCGTTGATAGTCATAAAAGTGCAAGATTAAATAATAAAATGTGTGAAATTAATAACAATTTAAAAAAAAAAATTAGAAACAGTTTATCTAGATTATAAAAGTGCAAGACTAATAACCAAAAGGTGTATCTTGATAGTCATAAAAATGCAAGATTAAATAATAAAATTTGTGAAATTAATAACAATTTTAAAAAAAAATTAGGAACAGTTTATCTAGATTATAAAAGTGCAAGACTAATAACAAAAAGGTGTATCATTGATAGTCATAAAAGTGCAAGTTTAAATAATAAAATGTGTCAAATTAATAACAATGTTTTTCAAAATATTAGGAACAGTTTATGTATATTATAAAAGTGCAATTATTAATAACCAAAAGATCATACACTTTTCATTAATAGATCATACACTTTGCAGTTATAATAACATACACTTTTCTTTAATATATAACTTACACTTTTCAGTTATAATATCATACACTTTTCAATTATAATAACATACACTTTTCATTAAAAACAATGTTGCACTTTTTAATATAGTAACATACACTTTTAATTAAAAAAATAAAGATACACTTTTTAGTTATAATAACATACACTTTTTCAAAAAAAAAAATCGAAAAAAAAAATCGAAAAAAAAAATCGAAAAAAAAATCGAAAAAAAAGTCAAAGTTTGACCGTTGACTGGTCAACGGTCAACATTTGACTGGTCAAAGTCTACTGGGCTGCGGGTCGGGTCGGGTCGCAAAAATTGGGCCTGGGAAAAGCATTGGGTAGGGTAGGGCTACAAATGGGCCTAGAGTACACCGTGTACTCAGAAACATACAAGAATTTGGCTCAGTATATATATTAAAATCTCTATAAATTAATATTGTTGAGATCTGAAAATTTACGGTATTATTTTAGAGTGTCTTTTTTCTAGTACAATGAAAAAAAGTTTATTTTCATAAAGGTGAGTGCATTTAATGAATATACGTATTATATTCATTGAACTAATAGCATACATCGTTTTCAAAATTCAATATATATATATATATATATCATACATACTATATATAATAACTAGTGTGCATTGTGTCTTGATAATCAAATACATAAGATGTACCATAACTTTACAAATAAAATTCTAACGTATTATTTACAACTATGTTTTAATTTACAACATAACTAAGTGAGTGTATTTATTTAATTTATGCATCGTTGAAAGTTAGTGCATTTAATTAATGTATAGATAGCAATCATTATTAATAGGAAATACAATTATAATGGAGAGAATGCCAACAAGGATGATATAAGAAACACCTATAACATTCACTTCACAACTTTCCTCTGTAAATTTGAGAACACAACATTAAAACTATTGAATGAGATATAAAAAAAGTTAAATATGAGCTTCGACTAGATTTATTTTTTAATAAGAAGCAATCAATAATATATGCTTAAATTGTCCTAGTCATTTTTGGAATTTATATAAATTATTAATTTATGATATTGATAACTGTCTTATCAAAATTGATAAGCTTTTGAACTAACTCAAGTTAATATCGAAAAAGATACTAGTATTATTTTAAAGAGGAGTGTTTATTGATTTATAAAAATATTAGTGTATTTGCGTCTGACGAAATAATTGAATTGATCAAATCAGGATTATTATTATCTTCAGAATATTGCACTCATTTGTCGAGTTATAAACCGTGGCATTTATCATTGGATCTGCCCTAATTAAATAATTCATAAATTATACAACCACAAAAAATCCGCCCCCACCCATCTATATATTTTGTGGAAAACCAAATTTATATGGATTATAAAATGTTAATTCCATGAATCGGTCTACTATACAATAATTGCATCGATACATGCATGAAATGGGACACCGTCCAACTTTAATTAAAACATAACACTAATTTTAATTGAAACGTATAAATTATTTAAATAATATTATTTATATAAAATAATTACCAGTAAATAAAATGTGAAACTAACTTTAATCGTAACCTATTAAGTAGGGTGGGCATAAAACCGAAAAAATCGAAGAACCGAACCGACGATTTTAGATTTATTTGGTTCGGTTTATTCGGTTGTTCGATTCGGTTGAAATTTTTTTATAATTTCGATTTTTTCGGTTCGATTTATATTTTCTAAAACTGAATAAATCGAACCGACCGAACTATAAATAAAAATAAATATAATTAATTAATTAATTAATATATATATATATATATATATAAATAAAACCCTAGATCTAATCTAAGAGTAAACAATTAAACATTCATTTTCATTTCTGTCGATTCCCTCTACTTCCACCACCGCCGTTCGCGTTCGGCCACCACCGTCGTTAGCCCTACCAGTGCCACCAGCGCCGTCTTCGACGTCTGCCTCTCTTCGTCGTCTTCGACTCTTCCACCACCGCTGCTTTGCTTGAATGCCATTTTATTTAAGTTATATATGCTAGTTTTGTTTTGAGAATTTTAGATTATGTTTTTAGATATTTGATTTCATTGAATATTCAGTGGCTGAACTTCTGTTACGTAGAATTGAATTTTTTTAAATATTTATTTGTTTAAATAATTTTTTTTAAAATTTTAGGCAGGAAAAATTCGGTTCAAACCGAACCGAACCAACCGAATTGTAATTCGGTTCGGTTTTTATATAATTTCGGTTTGGTTCATTTTTTTAAAACTTCGGTTATTTCAGTTCGATTGAAAAAAGGTCAGAACCGAACCGACCGAATGCCCACCCCTAGTATCAAGTGCACAAATTTAAGACTTAGTGCATTGGAGACTTGGCGATAACCTTCGAAATAATATCCATGGATGTTGCTCCCATTACTTGGGTCATGATGCATGATATGTACTTCATTTATACTCCTAGCTATTGAATATTAATTATTAATTATTTAGGGCAAAAATTTATGGAAATTTGAGTTTATGTGAATTATTTTTTAAGTATTATTATTATGCATAAAGTATTATTATTTAAAAAATTAAACATTAAATGGAAATACTTCGGGTACGTGCATAACAGTGAAATTAAAAAAAAAAAAAAAGTGAATTCGAGTTCAAATACTTTAAAAACTAGAATTATATTTTAAGTCACAAACTTGCAATGATGTGTACAAGTATGTGTGAGAGCTGTAACAGTCTTCAGTAAATTGTAGATCACTTGAAATCTTTACTTCTAAGGGAGATAATCAACTATGTGAATAACAAATAAAAATTAATATTATTCATGGAAACATAACGTAAAAAAAATAAAAAAAAATACAATTGGCTATTTTCAAACGTGTCACATATCATACCATCATGTAAATTTAAACAAAGTTATACTTAAAATGTCTTCAATGAAATATATACTGCAACGTCATGTTTTGAATGCACCAGATGAACTGTGCACTCACTTGTATTTTTTAAATAATATTAATTATTTTCACTGAATAATACGAGTATTAGATATTTTTATTAAATAATATGGTTGTTTTCACGAAACTGTATTAACTATTTTTATTAAACAATAATAGTTATTTTTACAGAATAATATTAACTATTTTTATTAAACAATATCAGTTGTACAGAAAAAGATTACATTTGTTTAATTTAGTTAGAAATAAAATCTATTTCCATGACATTAATTAAGTGGAGTATAATACAAAAAACATACTAGTATCTATTCTCAACCTCTCCATAAATTTTTGGTCCTTGATCTGTGTGTATATTATTAGTTGTTGGTGAACTACTTGTTGAAATTAATGGAGTTGGAGAAATATACAATTATTCGTAATGAAAGTGATTGGTGCTTCATAATTTCTAGGAAATGGGAACGAATTAAGTGGGTAACGGCATATGTAATTCTTTAATATAAAATTTTAATTGGAGTCAAATTTTAATTTTTGAGTATACTCCTCCTTTTTATTTGTAATTCTGTATGATGATATTATAATATAAAGATTTTTACCCTAAAATCAAAATTCGATTTCATACACTCGTTTAGAATAGTTAGTCGTCAATGTACCGGTACTTTTTCGGTAGGTTGGGTGGTTCATGATCCAAGTAGTAAGATGGATGTAGCGGTATACAAGAGTATTACTCACCCGACGTTTTTGGAGCGGAACTCAAGACTATTCTTGAAAGGATTCAACGATGTTGGGTCATCGACTTCCATTCGGTGTCAGTGCAGATAAGTTCAATAGGCACAGTAAACATTGCTCGAAAAAAGGAGAAGGCATTGGGCCGGAAGGTTTCTTCTTTGATAAGATTTGAAATATTATTAGAAAGTTTGCTTCTTGAAAACTTCTTGGATTTTTAAGGCTTTTGTTTAGTATTGTTTGAAAGTACTTAGGGTCCGTTTGATACCAGATACAATTTTAGTGCGAAAAGTGACATATAAGAGGCCCGCTTACTAAATTAATGCGAAAAGTGACATATAAAGGTGTATAAAGATAAAATCTTGTGTGATAGAAAATACAAAAAAGTGTGCTAAAAACACTTAATTCTCGTGTGATAGCATGTATTAAACTCTATAAAGCTTCATATAAAGTTCTTTTTTGTTTGATAGAATATTCAATTCACCATATAAAATAGATCAAAATGATGAAAAGACATTTCTACCCTCACTATTCATCACTAATTCATTGTTTGATGCACCATATTACTTCTGATACATCAACAAAATCAAACATTCTCTATACATTTTCGTTTGCCACTCTTCGACTTCACGCTCACATTTCCCGAGTTCTCCATTTCTTCGACTTCCAAAGCTCCCGACTACACGCGTAAGGTTCTCTTCATCATACTCCATTCCCCCCTCGTCTGAGTTTCTTTGTCACCGCTAACAAACTGTTTTTCTTCTTCCCGTTGCAGGTGCGTTCTCCGTTTTTTAAGACGTCAATGTCTCAGGTATGTTTATCTTTGTTTTTTTGAAAATTTCAGAACTGGTTGTCGTATGAAGTACATTTCTTAGCTATTAAACGATTATGTTAGGTTGGTGTTTTAGTCGATGAAAATTTCGTCTTTTTGTTGAATATGTCATTTTCTTCACTGTTTGCGAGGGTTTCTAGTGGATTTACCGTTTTCCCATTCCATTTTGTCTAAATATGTTTTAGTCTGAAAAAAATTAGGGCTTGTTGAGTTTGTTTTATCATTATTGCTTTGAATCGGTCGAAGGTGGAAGGCGGGGCCTCAAGTTTCGATACTACCCCACCAACGGGGAATAAGAGGTACAAGGCCCGATCGAACAAATTGACAAATGAAAACAACAAGCGGAAGAGACGAAACTGGACTGACGTAGAGGAGTCCGTTTTGCTGAGCAAGCTTAAGGAGATTGTGCTTGATGGTTGGAAGAGTGAAAATGGCTTCCGGCCAGCAAGGGCGGAGCCTCCTTATGGCTAAGGAGGGCTCCAGCCCACCCCAATTTTGGGGAATTTTCTTTTATATATTTTTCCGTTCTTAAATTATTTTAACATTTTTTTTTAGACGTTTCAATATTATTTATCTTAATATAAAAATACCTCAAAAAATTAATATCCTTCCAACATCATTTTATTTTTAAAATTGTCACTCTTTTATTTCAAACCTCGCCAAATTAACTTTACACCTCACTAAATCACCTAAAATATCCCTCATTTATCTTACACCACGTACTAAATCTCCTTTTCTAAAAAAATGTATTGGTCATCGCGAGACAGAAGGAATATATATTAAAAAAAGAAAAGAAAAATTGCAACTCACACAACTCAAATAGTGATCTTTAATAAATAAAAGAGAGTTTTTATCATCAATTCATATTAGTTTTTGTTAATTTATTTGTAAAATACACACATTTAACTCTTTACATCATTTAAAATTTCAATTAAATAACTTCCAAAAGTTTTCAGAATTTATCAACTTTTTTTTAATTGTCCAAAAAGTTAGTCGAGACAAATAAGGTACAATTGTATGCTCGGGTTACGAGACTGATTCACCTTGTTTTAACACCTCTTGTTACCAATGCCACGATCGAATAAATATTTTCAATAATAAAGCATGTTAATTAAGAGTGTTATTCGAAACAACATGGAGAACAATTAATTTATTAGATTATATGTTTGTCAATATTGAAAGAGAATTGCTTGAAAATATTAATTCTAATTTTATTATTGATTAATTTAATCGGATAAAAGTCGTTTGCTAACTTATGTAAAAAAAATTACTTCCAGCCCATCCTAAAAAAAAATTCTAGCTCCGCCCTTGCCGGCCAGGTTATCAGAACAAATTGGAAGAGATGATGTTGGTTGAGCTGCCCGGTACTGACATTCGAGCAAATCCACACATTAATTCAAAGATTATTGTTTGGAAGAGGCTATATGGCTCCCTCAACACCATGTTGAAAGATAACTCCGGAATCGGATTCAACAGCACAACGCACCTCATTGACTGTGACAATGAGATGTGGGAAAAGATTGTTAAGGTATTTACATAAAGTTTGTTCAATATGTGTGTGTGGTTTAGATTGTTTACGTTTTCAGCTGTGCAAGATTTAAGGTATTTACATAAAGTTTGTTCAATAGATGTGGTTGATTCTATTATGTATTTGTATTTAAGTTGTAGATTGTTTATGTTTTCAGAAAGATCCATATGCCTCAACCATGCGCTTCAAGCCCTGGCCAATGTACGGTGATTGGCTTGAGGTGTTCGGTAATGATCGAGCAACCGGATCTGGCGCTGAGGATGTGTACGAGGCTTTCAATTCCCTTGTTGAGAGCGGCAATAATTATGGAGGAGGAAACAAGCCATGATAAGTCTAACTTGAACCTTTGTAGGATAGAACGATGTACTTCTAAGTATTCCAAAACGCCTTTTCAATACACTAAAAGCCCGTTCTATGATATTACGTGCCCTAGTGTGTCTCATGTTGTAATGTTCATGTGGATTAGTTGGCCTGCCAGTATTGGGACCCCACTCACTTAGATGATACCGACAATTACGGTAAGGAACAAGAAAGCCTTCGTTGTTGGGATAACCGTTGTCACACAAATAGTACTTCCCTACAAAACACATTTTAGGTGAGATGCATGTGAAAATTTCAGGTAAGCAACATGTTAGACGTACACATACTTACCTTTAGGAACTTTGAGACCATGAGGCCTGGATACAGCGTCGCGAAGTATTCTACAATCGGCAGCAGACCCTTCCCATCCCGGAAGGACGTAAACGAATCGCATTTGTGTGTCGCATACTCCGAGCACATTGGTAGAAACACGGCCCTTCCGTGTTCGATAACGTGCTCTATCTTCGCAAGGTACATGAAGATCAATAAATGTTCCATCAAGGGCACCGAGGCAACCCTATCAAAAGAAGTTGAGGATACAGTTAAGACGACAAATATAACATAAGCAGCATATAATGCAATTCAAGAGGGAGGAAATGTATACCAAAAATTACCTTGAACCATTTCCATCTTGAGTCGGTGGAGTCATCAGATACAGGTACAGGTTTAACTAAGAACAGATGATGCAATTTCAAGACAGCTTTCAATACTAGGCGGACAATGGTGGATATTGTTTGACCAGACCTTTCAAAATCAAATGCCACAACCCTATTCTTTTTATGGTGAGCAAGAACAGATAAGAACACTGAAACTTGCTCTTCAACACCAACATACTTTCGTCTTTTCAAGCCCCCTAATTCGTTCAGTAAATAACACAAATGTGCAAACGCATTTCGATCCATCCTTAGATTCGCAACACAATCAGAATCGCGAGTATGGACCAATCTATTCAAGTGTAAAACTTGCCTAGGGATTCTAGAAATCATACCCCAAGTAACAGTGCGCCTTCTGACATTTCTGTTTCGTCTAGTTATTAGGATTATGAGTATACATGTAAGAATGAACTGTTGGTGCAAGATCTCTTCAACTAATAAGAACATCAGAAGTTTTTTTTTCATCGAAGGGGTCAGCATTGTATAGATAGGAATTACCTATACGAACAACGAGTAATTAGATACTCAAACAGATCACACAACAATGTTCCCAGAGCACACAAGCAATACAAACGAAATCAAAACCCATATTTAAAGATTCCAAAATCCATAAACCCAAACTAAAAAATTCACACACCTGTTTATAATGAAAAAAATGCGGCGGAACCCTAAGCCCACAAAGATAACCTACACGCAATCGATCTGGGTTATTAAAAATCTCCACCAAAAAATTACTAATCTGCAATAACTAAAGCAGATCGAACATTCAAGTGAAGAAGCAAATCAAACCTTCAAGCTTTACGTCAAGGAACCCAGCAAGCAGCGAACACACACCTAAAAACCACAAGAGAATGGTGAATACGAAAAAACGAAAGAGTAATTAAAAAAATTATTCTTCGATGTTGCGAGTTTCACCAGCGATTAAGCAAAAATGGCGATTTCAACGACGGATTTGGGCCGCGACGGTGGTGGCTCGGTCGCTGCGCACAGAGGGTTCACTGCAGAAGCTAGGGTTCACTGCGCGACGGCGACGGCGGTGGCACCACGGAACGAACGAGACGGCAGTGGTCGGGTTAGGTGGGAAGATGAAATCGCCAGAAGAAATTGAAATGGAAGACTTGATCTAATTTTTTGAAAAATGAATTAGGGTTTGGGTGTTAGCAAAAAAATCGAGGGACAATATAGTAATCGTGCTTATACAGGGAAAAGGCCATATAGCTAATACTGGGGGGTGCAATAGTTTTTTGGAGGTGGAACAGTGATTTGGGCATATAAGGCCTATATAAGGGCAAAACCATCACTTTTTAATATAGTGGTTTTGGGCCTATTCAGGGCTGAGATATAAGCCTATTTAGGCTATCAAACAGCCCAGATGTTGTTATACAGGTATTAAAACCTCTTTATTTAGGCTATCAAACTGACCCTTAAAGTAATTAGTAAATACTCATGATTTTATAAGGCGATTTACGAATTTTTTTAACATTTGGCCACAAAGCTCTTTTAACTAGCTAATTTGTAAGAAATTCAACTTAATAAAAAACCTCGTGAAATCACATTTCAATGGTTTAATGATCTTCTGAAATAAAAAGTTTTTATTTCATAAAGTTAAAAAAATACTGTAGATATTATAAAAGTACAAATAATTATTTCAAAATTAGTTAGCCTCCAATTGAATTTGTGTAGAATGAATCTGAATAACCCAAGCCAATTGATGACCTAATCAGTTTGGTTGAAAGTGGTGGAACCCTTTTTGTTTGATGTGTTTTGTTAGAAAAGTATATCTGTAGCCCAAGCTATAATATTAATAATCCCTCTTACCTTTTTCTTGCTTCACACATCATTCAAGTATTACTTCAATATCAAGAATCCCAAAAAAAAATTCCCTATCTTCAATTTTAATAATTATTATATTGTCCTAAAAAAAATATGTACATAATATATATCGGGACAGGAGACATATAAATCCCGTCCTCGTCCCATTCCCAATTTCCCCCAAAAATCGAATCAAAACCGACAAAAAGATCAAATAACCGCCCTGATTGAAGTGGGGCGAGTCACCACATATTAGGTATTAATTGTCATCCGTACAAATTACACTCGGGAAAGATAAGAGGGTCAAATTCTTAATCATAATATATAGTAGTATTATAGTTAGAAATTGGCTTGATCCCTTTCCTCATCAAGAAAACTACACATATGGCAATTGGCACATCAAGATTGTTAAGATGTCATTACAAATATCAGATTCAATGATGATTTTCTGGTGAAAAAGTTGAGTTTTGACAATGATATTTTTTCCAAACTTCTAACCTAACCAATTATGGACAACAACTGTAAACACCAACTACTTGAAGTTGCACACTTAATCCTCTACTAGCCTATTCAAAACTACTCAAAGAGAAAGCAAAATCAAGACTTCCTGCAGATGGAGGAGACTTTGTATGGATAATTCAAAATCTCTTCATCTATATTTAAATCTTGCATTTGAAAATATGAATGCATTGTCAAAGGGACGAGGGCGTACGATTTCGCGTTCTAACATGGTTGTTCTTGTTCTGATCTCTCTGTCTAACGTTGTACGCTGTGAACACGAGTATGTATCAGCAGTAGGCGATCCGGGGATGAAACGGGACAGCCTGAGATTGGCGATAGAGTCGTGGAATCAGTGTAATGAAGTTGGGGAAGAAACTCCGAATATGGGAAGTCCAAGAGCAGCTGATTGTTTTGACATATATAAAGCTTCTCCTCAAAAAGGTCAGTTTTCATCAGTCTTCTTCGAGTTGTTAAACGAGAAGGATTTTTAGTAAGGTCCGTAACTTTGGTCTAAATGTACGAAAATTAAAGTATACAGAGCTGTAATCATATTGTCCTACAGTTGCTAACCCCTGTAGTTACAGTCCCAAAAAACTTTATGATCAAATCGAGTGTGTTTTCTACAATCTGCAGGACAAAACGAATGCTCGCTCTGTAGACGGATGCCATACGTAGTTGTCCACAGAGTTACAGAAGAGGAAAACAGATTAGGAATCGGGCAACCTTTCATGGGAATTCAGCAAGATTCACTCACTAACGTTGATCTATACGCAGCACAGAAAGAACTCTATCTAGGAAGCAAATGTCAAGTAGAAGACACACCGAATCCATGGCAGTTCTGGATGATCATGCTCAAAAATGGCAACATGGATACATATGCAGCAAAATGTCCCAAAAATGGATATAAAGTTGGCCCTTATGGCCCTGATACCAGATTCCCCTGCTTTGGGAAAGGTTGCATGAATCAACCATTGATTTATCATGATTACACTACATTACAAGGGCATAAAAGGAATTTGCTTACGGGTCGTTTTTACGGGTCATGGGATTTGGATGCGGGTTTGAGCAATGGGAATGTTTCTTACCATTCAGTGACTTGGAAGAAGAAACTTGGAAAAGGAAGCTGGATTTTTCATCATGTTTTACGAACCTCGGTCAAGTATCCATGGCTGATGCTTTATTTACGAGCAGACGCCACGTCTGGAGTTTCCGGCGGGTACCATTACCCTACGAGGGGGATGCTCAAGACTGTAAGTCAATCGTTATGATCATCACATTTTGGGATTATATTTTCTTAGGCCAGTAACTTTATCAAATTGGTCCAGACAATTTTTCATTTTTTGAAATTGGATAGAGACTAAAAAAACTCCTTTTCAATATCCCTCATATTTTCTTGAATCATATTTATGCTATACACTCACAAAACCTTAAAAATTAAATGCAGATACCTGAATCACCAGATTTTATAGTGAGATTCACTCTGAATGTGATTAGTGGAGGTGGTCCAAACAGCCAGTTTTACTTGATGGACATGGGGAGCTGTTGGAAGAACGACGGGCAGCCCTGCAACGGAGACGTAACCTCAGACGTGACTCGTTACAGTGAAATGATACTGAATCCCGACACACCATCATGGTGTCGTCCAGACGACTTCAAGCTCTGTCCACCGTACCACACGTTCCCAAATGGGACCCATGTTCATCGCAACGATACTGCTCGTTTTCCATACGAAGCGTACCATCTGTATTGCTCGCCTGGAAACGGGGAACACGCAGAAACTCCGAATGTTATGTGTGATCCGTATAGTAATCCTCAAGCACAGGAGATACTGCAGATTCTACCTCACCCTGTTTGGGGTGATTACGGTTATCCAACGAGGAAAGGTGAAGGTTGGATTGGAGATCCTAGGACTTGGGAGCTTCAAGTTGGGAGGTTGTACGAATCCCTCTACTTTTACCAGGTTTGTTATACACCCGAATACAATATCTATCGTACATTTATATGTGTATACGTGAATAATGTGTCTAAACGAACACTTTTTAATAAGGAACGGAGGGAGTATTGCTCAATGAAATCAACTGATACTGTTCATAGAAAACAACTAATACCATTTAAAAATGCACCAAGTTGCACAGTACAACTATTTGTCATGTGCCTAATGTAGTTCACCAGATATAATATCGAATATCGATCATAATTAATTGTGATTTACAGGATCCAGGGACTGCACCAG
Organism: Galeopsis tetrahit; assembly: GCA_963675135.1. Classification (NCBI taxonomy): domain Eukaryota; kingdom Viridiplantae; phylum Streptophyta; class Magnoliopsida; order Lamiales; family Lamiaceae; genus Galeopsis; species Galeopsis tetrahit. The sequence continues at coordinate 40,613,207 of OY776126.1, read as the reverse complement.
CTAGGAGGCAATGGAGATCCATAGATTTGGGAACAGAAATATATAAAGATCCTAATCAAGTAGCTGAATGGACTGTTAGTGATTTTGACATTCTTGTACCAACAAAATAATTGCATATATACACTTCAAAAGAAGCTGTATATCATTCTTCTGTTTCAATGAAATGCAGAAAATAACATACTTCTCAATCTCTATCTGAATATATATAGTATGTAACTGATATTTGAATGAAAAAATGTTTAGTATTACAGAAAAATCAAAATAGGGTATACATGTAACAAGATTGTACATTCAGAATCATTTTTTTTTTCAAAAAAGCCGAGCAGAGTCTGCCGGCTTTGAAAAAAAAAAAAAAAAGTGATTCTGCACTATTCAATTGAGTTCGAAAACACACCCTATAATACAGGCACGGAAATCGACACAGACATAACAACATCACCAGCAAAACTTGCATCTCTAGGTACTCCTGAATTTCCAGCAAATGCATAACCAACACCTAATCCACCGAAATGCAACGAGGCGCTCTCTGACCTCTGGAAGACTCTCGCGAGCGACGCTGCCTTTCTTCTTGCTCGTTTCGTCCCCGTAAAAAGCAAACTCTGTAATAAACCGACCAAAGACGGGGCTTTCACCACCCTCTCGATGGTTGCTGCCCCGCCACTTCTACATAGCTCGAGCAATGCTGCCACAGCATTTTCTTTCCCCTTCGGCGTCCCACATCGCATCATTCCAATGAGCCCCGCCACGCCCATTTCCTCGTTCCCGACCGCTTCCGCCCCGGCTGGCTGCCGCACGATAAGCGCCAGTGCACCGGCAGCTTCTTCGAAGACGGTCTCATTTCCCAATGCCTCAACAAGTGCTTTTACTGCCCCTGATTCTATCATTGTTGCACAATTTTCAGTGTGTGTTGATAAATTGAATAAAGCCGTCACCGCATCTTTTTTCCCGCGTGGCGTCCCGTCTCCCAAGAGTCGAGCTAAGGCTTTTATCGCAAATTCTTCTTCGGCTATTCGTTTCTTGTAATCGTGGACAGCAGAGAGGCTGAAAAGCGTCGCAGCAGCGTTTTCTCGAGCCTCAATTGTGTGCCCAAATCTCAAAACTCCCACAATGGCGGATAAACATCCTTCAATATCCATGATCAGACTCTTATTCTTGTCGTATATCGACAAGTTTAACATAGCTGTTACGGAATTCTCTTGTGCGAAAACATCCGACGATGAGAGTAGCTTTTTCAGGAGGGGAATAGCGCCAGCTGCAGCAATGCAAGCCCGATTCTCTCGTCCTGTTTTTGCCAACAATCTTATCTCCATTGCAGCGACGGTTTTAGCCTTCGACGTCCCGTTTTCCAGCTGTTCAACGAGCAAACCTGCAGTCACTTTAGTAGCTTCGATAGCTGCCTTGCTGGGAAAAGCAGCCACCGTATTTTCAGACATGTAATCAGAATTCTCAGGTGGATCGTATGGTATATCATTAGCTATACACCATTGCATGATCAAGTTTCTCAAAGCCCGATTTGGAAACAACTTCGTATGAAATAGCATCTGCCCCGTTTTCGGGCAAGTGGAATGCCCTTCTTGCATCCATCTTTCGATTGAGGAACGTTCGTACGTTTGACCTGTGGATATTATCACTGGATCTTTCATCAAATCCAACGAAACGGGGCAACAGAAATCCTTCGGGATGGTAACAAAGGTGTCTGTAATCAATCCTTTATTCGTCTTGTTATGGCTCGACTCTTCTAATTCGACTTCATCCTCGAATCTAAACAGCAGGAACCTACAATAACGCATCAACGCAACGAATCCGTTGAGAACAGAGCCTGCAGGCTCGACATCCCCGTCGTGATTCACAATCTGCTCCTCCAAAAACTCAACCTCAAATCTACAACTTTCAACATCACAAATCCCCAACTTTTCCACAAAAAAGGCTTGCAAATTAGCTCTCTCAGGAGTCCTTCCATGGGCAAATTCATTCAAGAAAAAGTACAACTCCAACCTTAACAAATCATCATGCTTATCGATAAACAATTTTGATTTTCTCGACTGTTTACACAACAATTCCATGTGTTCTTTAACATCTAGAGATAAATTGACTTCACTAAGAGGAAAAACATCCAAAAGGGTGGATATTTCCTGATTCAAATCATGGAAATTTCCAGAAATAGTATGGTTTTGAAGTAACAGCCACAACTTACTCGACCCTCTAACATAATCAATCAAAATTTTAGACCGGTAAAGCAGGAGGTACAACTCCTTCAAGCATACAAACACAGTTGACGCTGTTTCCAAAATTCCCACGTCGAGAAAAGCATCCAAGAGAAGAGAAATCACCTGAATTTTCCGAATTAAAGATTTCGAATTCTTTACCTGGAAAAAGGGCGACTTCTTATCATTCCATGAATACGATGACATCATCTCCGCAGACATAGCACGTGACATCTCCAAAACGGCGCCGTTGCTTAAATATACCGGCGCCAGAAAGGCCTCCGGTGTCGGCGACCTTCGCCGCCTCAACGACGAGAATATCGCCGCGGACGCCATAAACAAAAAAAAAATGAATTTGAAAAAACTACACAGGAATTTCTACAAACACCTTATGGGCATTCAAGTTCAACCTTGAATGTACACACACGGAATTCAATAATATGATAAAGGTTTGATCTTTCTCCGCGTGTTTTATGGGTGTATAAATATAAGAAAAAAAAAACTATAGATTCTGAATCCGCGTGAGAAGAACAACGAAGAAGGGGGGAAAGAAAAATGGGGTATGATTACTGTTTGTTTGATTAATAATGGATTGACTGAATTTTTCTATACGGCATTTTTTTTTTTAAAGAATTTTAGTAATTAATATTCATGTGTTTTTTCTTGGAATTGTTATGCTCGAGAGTGACCTCACCAAAGTAGGGTGGGGGGTTTGGATTATATTATATGCATGGATTTTTCATAAAGTATTGCGAAAATAGTTTTTTTTTTTTTTTAGAAAGATATTTTAATTTTGAATTTATTTCGTGAAAGATATTTTAATGTAGTGATCTACGGTAAAATACTTTGCCACAAGAACAAAACATATTTAAATAATGAAGTCATTATTAATTTGTAAAATTCAACAGAGTTGTAGAGAAAATTTACTGGGATGAAAAAAAAAACATTTTCCTACATTATCATAGAAACATGGGCAAAGTCTTGCTTATAGGGAAACTAGTTTGCATTTGTAAGTATTTTTTTTAATGGTATTAATTACTCCGTATCAGATATGCTAGTAGTTTATAATGTTAATTGTTTTTTTTTTTTTTTTAATGTTTAATACTAACTATTTTACTACTATAAAATATTAATGGTGAAATTCGTTGACAGTAATAGTTTAAAACTAGTTCACACAGTATCTTTGAAAAGTTGAGGGTGATTGGAAATTGGAAGGATGATGCAGAGCTGTAAAGAAAAGATGTTCGAGTGAGGTATGATTTCGCGAGTATTAATAAAATAAGGGATTTAAAAAAAATTAGTTCAATTTGGAGTATTATTGAGGATTTTTGACAGCTTTTAAAATATATACCATATATTAGGAAATTTCAATATTTTAAAAATATAAATATAAAATAAATTTGAAACGTACATAGTGATGAATAGTCAAAACGTGGGAGGGATTGGAATTTGCACATTTTTCATATATGAATGTCCCATATCAATTTGCACACGCCATAAAAAAAGGAAATATCTTCACAACCCTCACCCTTGAAATATACTCATATTTACCCATATGTCATTACTTTTCCACACTCAATCTACTTTTTATTTTACTTTATTCATAAAAGTTTACAAAATTACCCCTCAAAACATCAATCATTACACTTTTTCTTACACATTTCTTAAAATGTGTGCCGGTCAAAGGGTGCAAGTTCCTCCAGGACGGAGGGAGTATATTGAATGAATTTCTTTCGACATAACATTCATAATCAATTTAATTGTGATTTATTATAAAATTAATATACGAATTAATTCTTCAACTAAATTCAAACTTTAGATGACATGAAATTATTTTTATATTATCAGAACTTCAAGACTCACGTCTATACGTTCTGAGTTCGATTTTTACTGAAAATAACTTCATTCATTTAAATTGTTCACTCGAAGAGCTTTCTTTTAAAAAATTAATTTTAATTTTCAAAAGTTCAAACTTTTAAATGATACTAAATTCACAACTCATATAGAATTAATACACTTATACCCTAATCCCATCCCTCTCTTTACATACAATTAAACAAGGCTTATCTTTGGTTTGCTCACAATTCACCCTAATAAGATTGAACATAAGTAGCCCTTTAAAACAATAAAAATTGATTACATAGTAATTTGACACGTACGTACGGCATTTTTTTGCATTACCATGCATACAAGAAAACCGATCGTACAAATTAACCTGATTTAAATGTGTACCTAATTCATTATATTGACCAAAATTAAATAGTCAAAAACCAAAATAATAAAATTTACTAGAATTGTACTCCATATTAGTGATCGTCGCGCGCATGCTTAGAATTATTCAACATGAAGATTGACGTAGAAATGAAACAGATAATTCTCAATTTCACACTTAAAAAAATGAAAACTAATTAGAGACGTTGTTTGCATGATTTTATAAATTAGGCTTGGTCTCAAATACACTCGAGTGTACCGTGTGCACTCTTTGATTAGTTAATGTTGACTTTTATTTATTTTACTTTTGTAATTTTTTTATTAAAAAAACTCTGAAAAGTATAATACAATTTTAATAAAAATATAAGTCATTATAACTAAAAGGTGTAACACAATATTTACTAAAAAGTACAAGTCTTTATAACTAAAAAGTGCAACATAGTATTAATGAAAAATGTAAACTATTATAATTGAAAAGTGTAACACAATATTATTAAAAAGTGCAAGTCATAATCACAATTTTTTAATGAAAAGTGTAAGTCAGTATAACTAAAAAGTGGAACACAATATTAATGAAAAGTGTAAGTTATTATAACTGAAAAGTGCAACACAATATTATTAAAAAGTGCAAGTCAGTATCACAATTTTTTAATGAAAAATGTAAGTCAGTATAACTGAAAAATGCAACCCAATATTAATAAAAAGTGTAAGTTATTATAACTGAAAAGTGCAACACAATATTTACGGAGTATTAAAAAGTGTAACACAATATTATTAAAAAATGCAAGTTAGTATCGCAATTTTAATAAAAGTGTAAATTATTATAACTGAAAAGTGCAACACAATATTACTAAAAAGTGTAAGTCACTATAAATGAAAATATTAATGTAAAGTGTAAGACACTACAATTGAAAAATGCATCATCATATAACTAAAATGTGCAATATAATATTACCAAAAAGTGTAAATTAATATGACTGAAAATATTTATTGAAAAGTGTAAGTCCACTACAATTAAAATGTGCAACACAAAAAAAAAAAGTCAATTGTAATCTTTGACCGGTCAACGGTCAACTCAAGTGCACACGGTACACTCGAGTGTACACAAGACTCGCCCTATAAATTACTATCCCCTCCGTCACATAATTACTTCAAATGCGAAGTGGCACACAAAATAAGAAAAATGAATTTAACGTGAATTTTGAGGGGTAATTTTGTAAACATTTATGTATAAAGTAAAGAAATGAGTTGATTTTTGTGTATGTATGAGAGAAAAAGTAATGACATTTGTGTAAAATTGAGGATATTGTGGGGGTGGAGTTTATAAAGGGTTTTCCATTTTAAGGGTGTGAAAGTTATTGTGAACGCCCCAAAAAAAAAAGTGTGAAAGTAATTGTGGGACGGATGAAGTATTTTATTCTAGAATTGTGAGGAGAAAACATGTTTGGGACAGTAACTTTTGTTTTTCTCTTTTTCTTTTCATAATAATTTGCACATTTTCGTTTTTTACGAAAGTCCTACAAAATTTTACACACATTAAAAATGGAAAACTCTCTATAAATTTTACTATCAAGATGTTCGCAATTTTACACGTAATATCATTAATTTTAAGCTCAGACATACACATAATTTTAAGCACCATTAATTTTACTTGAATTTCTAAAATTATGATCTCTTGTCTGTAGAGTTAAAATTTCACCATCTTTGTCGAACTCATGGCATTGAAAATGATCAGATCCCAAGGTGTTCAAGACCAAGGATATGTACAACTTGTTGTCTACCTCTCTTTCATCGAATTTCAACCCGTTCAAAACTTCTCGTGATCAAAGATGTGGTGGAAAGCTATTCCCTCCAAGATGTTTGTGCTCTCTTGAAAAGTTGTATGTGATAGACTCGTTTCTAAAGACCATCTTTTTCACAGAAACATCTTAGTGAATGGTGGAAAGTGTCTACTGTACTTGGTTGTGCTATAGAATCAAACCAACACAATCTCCTATCATGTCCTAATATTATAAGGATTTGGGCGTCAATGCGATTAACTAGCTGTCCTCTGAATTACTCTTCGTCCCTGGGCTCGCATTTTGAGGATTTCATCTCATTCGGGAAGTCTCGGTCAGTGAAGCGTGTTTTGTTTCTAATTAGGCAATGTGTTATTTGGAAAGTATGAAAAATGCGAAATGATCATCTTTTAAATCATACCGTCCCATCACTTAAGAAGATGTTCGATAGTATCCATATTTGTTCTTCAAAATTGTTGAGAGATCACCCCATCTTCATTTTTCTCCTCCCTCTTTGATTGGGAGCGTGTTTTGTCTCCAATCTTGCAATGTGTTATTTGAAAAGGGTGGAAATTGCGAAATGATCTTAGTTTTAATCATACCATTCTATCACTTGAGAAAACGTTTGATAGTATCCATGTCTGCTCTTAAAAATAGTTGAGAGCTCACTACCCATCTTCATTTTGCTTCTTCCTCTTTGATTAGATGTCCTCTAAGTTACTCTTCATCCCTAGGCTCGCATTTTGAGGATTTCATCAATTCGATAAGTTTCGGTTAGTGAAGCGTGTTTTGTCTTTAATTTGGCAGTGTGTTATTTGGAAAATGTGAAAAATGCGAAATGATCTCATTTTTAATTACACCGTCCCATCACTTGAGAAGACGCTCGATAGTATCCACATCTGCTCTTGAAAATGGACGTTGAGAGCTCACTACCCATATTCATTTTGCTTCTCCCTCTTTGATTGGAAGTCTTCTTTACTTGAATGTATCTCTCGCAAACTGTAATGTCGTTTTCTTTGATGTATATAGGTACACTGCTACTTTCTTTTAGTGAGTGTTTGCAAACATTACTATGTGCTTAAAATCACTTCTTTTTTAAATTGAATTACTTTTGAAGTGTTTGTAAACTCAAGTAAATGATTAAATTAATTACTTAAAAGCAGTTTTGGTGAAACACTCATTCCCATACTTCTAACCGCTTTTAAGTGCTTCCCATCATTACACTAACTAATTTTACAATTTGTCCTCACAATTTAAATAATATTTTATCTTTACCCATTATTTATTCAAATGTAATAAGGGTATTTTTGTACAATTATAAAAAAAAAGTGATTTGTTTGATATACACCACAACATATAAAAAATGAATTAGAAGTGCTTAATTTTAAAAAACTAATTTCAATTTTACTACAAAAATTAATTTTATTTTAAATCAACTACTATTATTTACAAACATACCCTTAATATTCTTAGTACACATGGCATCAACATCATCTTTACCTTTATTCATGACTATTGACTACTGGTTGAAATTAACCCCATTTAATATTCAAAGGGGGTTGGAGTGTAATTTGGTTAGAAATTAATTTAGATGGATTTGAAGATTTAAACTCACAATTATATTTGTTTTGAAAAAAAAAAATTTTAATCAGGAATTTGAAATCCGAAGCATTAATTTTCAGGCACTCCCTTGCCGACTGTCTCATACGAAATAATCAAAATTTGTTAAACACTTAAAATAAAATAAAAATAGGTGTGAATTAGATCACCAATTATTAGTTTTATTACACATCTTTTTATAATGACAGTACATTCTCAACCTACTTTTAAATATTTTTGTGATATCAGTGAAATCTCAAATAAATAAAAAATTACACACACATATATAATACACATATATATCCAATATGTATCATGATCTTCAGTAGGGGTGTGCACCGGTCCAGAACCGGACCGGGACCGGTTTGGACCGGGACCGGAATTATAAAATTTTACGGATCGGAGACCGGACCGGAATTCATCCGGTCCGGGTTTGGACCGGTTGGACCGGAATTTTTTTTTTTTTTTTTAATTTTTTTTTTTAATTTTATGGAAGCAAGAACAAAATTGATGAATTTGTGTATAAAAATTAAAGTGTTTCTTTTCATTACGCCAATATGAATTTTATTTACATTATTATTAATGATCTTTTGACTCTAAAAAAAATTAAATATGTTTGTTAAATTATATATTTGTAAAAAATGTAATAGATCTCAACACATTTTCACCAATTACTTGGTTTTAAAAAATAATTGAGAGTGCATTAGTAAAAAAAATAAAAAAAAAATTAAACAAAAAAAATTCCGGTCCAAAACCGGTCCGAACCGGAAAATTCCGGTCTTGGACCGGACCGGAAGACCGGAATCCAAAATTTGCCGGACCGGAGACCGGACCGGAATCTAACCGGTCGGTCCGGTTCCGGTCCGGTTCCGGTCATTTTTCCGGTCCGGTTTTTTTTTTGAACACTCCTAATCTTCAGTCCTCACATCTCAAAACATTGATACATACCCCCTTTTAATTCTTACTACAAGAAAGAGAAAATTTCATTTTACGTCCCGTAACTTAGGCCTAATCCAATATATATCCTTTAAGTTTTTACTTTTTTGATTTACATCCTTTTTGGTCCAATTTACGTCCTTTCCGCCGAAAAATTTTAAAACTCACCGGAATTTGAGGAATAAATTGGGGTTCCGGCCAAATAGTCCAATTTACGTCCTTTAAGTTTGAAAATTAAAATTTAATAATTAAAATTTTCTAAAAATCCCAATAAATATATAAAAAATCTATAAAAGTATCATTAAAAATCCAAAAATCTCATTAAAATTAAAAAATATAAAATGTGTAAAATAAAATTCAAAATATATTACTAAAATTTCGAAAATATCATTACAAATTATAAAATGTGTAAAATAAAAATTAAAAAAATTCTAAAATACAAAAAATAAAAAATTCTACAATTCAAAGAATGAAAAAGGTGTAATTTAAAAATTAAGAAATTCAAAATCTCATTAAAATTTTTAAAAACTCTAAAAATCTCATTAATTTATTAAAAATGTGTAGATAAAAAATTACTAATTTTAAAAATCTAATAAAAATAATAAAAATTATTAACATTTCATTAAAAATCAGACTTAATTCAGACTCGTCTACCATAAAGTTTTGCTTGAACTCCAAAAATTTTTGGGTCCCACGAGATTTTCCAAGTCACCGTCGAGGTTGAGTGGAAGTTCCACACCTTGAATCCTTGATCGATTTTGGAACCATCTCAAATTCATTTTCAAGATATATTTAAAATTGTGGAATTTTTTATTTTAAACATTTTTAAAATTTTAATTTATAGATATTTTTATTTTTATGAGTTTTTAGGAATTTTTTTTTTAATTTACACATTTTCAGATTTCTTGAATTGTAGAAATTATAGATTTTTTTTATGAGTTTTTAGAAATTTTTTTTTTACACATTTTCAGATTTTTTTAATGTAGAATTTATAATTTTTTTAGATTTTTTATATTTATTTTAACCAATATATAAGTTTGTAATGAGATTTTTAGATTTTAATGAGATTTTTTAATTTTTAATGATATTTTCAGAATTTTTTAATTATTAATTTATAATTTTCAAACATAAAGGATGTAAATTGGACAATTTGACCGGATTTTCAATTTTTCGGTGGAAAGGACGTAAATTGGACCGAAAATGATGCAAATTGGACAACTTAGGACGTAAATTGAAAATGTGAAAACTTAAAGGATATATTCTGGATTAGGCCTAAGTTACGGGACGTAAAATGAAATTTTCTCCTACAAGAAACAGGGGTATACGACCAATTTTTTGCGATAAATCTAAATTTCATCGCCAAAATTAATTTTTAGCAATAAAATATAAATTCTTGTCGCTAAATTCCACTACAAAATATTAGTCAAAAGGCAACGGCGATTAACAAGGGCAGGCTACCTTAGCTTTGCCAATTGGCAACGGATTTGGCAACGGAGAAAAAAAAGGCGACGGGGTGGGTGTCGTTGCCTTTTAGCAACGGATAAGACAACGGGAGTGGGCCCCGTTGCGAAAAGGCGACGGTTTATAACGCCCTTGCCTTTTGGCAACGGCAAAGGCAAGGGCGTGTTCTGCACTCGCCAAAAGACAACGGGGGTGGGTGTCGTTGTCTTTTAGTAACGGGGCCCCACTCACTAAATGGCAACGGCAGTGGGCCCGTTGCCTTTATCGTCGCCCTAATTAATGATATTTCTTAGTGTGAAAATAATTAATGATTGAAATCATAGTTATTCTATAATTAATGATTGAAATCAAATTCACTTGTAAACTCGTTTAATAAATTAAGAACTCAAATAATTATTTGACATTATCCTTAACTTATTTAATTACTCTAAAATATGAAAAATATATAATTGCATTTATATCTCAACTTCTTCCCATAAAATTAGGAAAATAAAATATTGTTGGGAATAAAATGAGCTATGTTTTGATTGAATACCAAAAACCCCCTGAGACATGCCTAATTTATAAATGAATATGTTCTAGAAATGTTAGAACAAATAGATTATAGGCTAGATGAGAAGCTGAAATGTTAGGCAGCTCTTAGAAAATTAGATGCACAATTTGAGGGGGAACCTATGCTTTGAAGATGATCAAGATCAAGTCCCCTCAAGGCTCAAATTCTGGAACAATCACTTAAGAGTAAGGACACTCTATGAAATCTAAAATGCTCTTATCAGGAGAGTTGTCCAGAGGAGATGTTCTTATACAAAAACAAGATTGTAAAGCTCAAAAGGACAAGTCCAATGAAGATGCTCTTATCAGGAGAGTTGTCCAGAGAAAGTACTCATAAAACTTTGATCAGGAGAGTTGTCCAAAGAAGCTAGCCATATGCAAGAACAAACCTACCTAGCTCAAAAAGACAAGACTACTCAAAGGTTATGGTCAGGAGAGTTGTCCAGATAAGCCAACTCTAAAGTATAAAGTGCTTTGATACAAAAAGACCAACCATGCTGATCAGAAGAGTTGTCCAGAGGAGTTGTCTCAGCCAAATTAACCAAGATCAAGTGCTCTGAAAGCCTGAGATCAACTATGCTGAAGAGATTGAGACAACCAATCCCTAAAGGTCCTCAAAGGAATGAACTAAGACCATACACAAGAGAAACAAAGGGAAAGAGCCAAGTCATCTGAAGAAGAGCAAGCCAACCATGTTGAAAGGCAAAACTGCTGATAGTGATAAGGAGAGTTGTCCAGATGATAAGGAATATTGTCCTATCATTGGATCAACCTTCAGAAGCCATGTCCAAGTCCTAACAAGAAGTCAAACATTGGGAAAAGTGCTGCAGAATGAAGACAAAACTGTTACAGCCGTTTATTACCCAAATGAGGACATGTTACTATCAAGAATCTGTCTTCCAAGTTTGAAGAACTCAAGGAAGACATTTATAGCAATTTGGGGCTGCCTCTCCAACGGGCAAATCCTCCATTTTGTCTATAAATACAGAAGTGTGAAGACCATTTGAAGGCACCTCAACCTTGACAAGAAAATCCAACAATCCTAAAAAGTGCTTTCAAAGCTTTCAAAGACTATCTTAGTCTTCAAACACTTCTTCTAAGCTGAACCAAATTGTATATCCATACACAAGCTTAGAGAGATATCCTATCCTTATACACTGATCTCCATTGTAAAGGATATCTCATTAGTTGGAACCTTACTTCAACCCTTATATCTTTCAAGAGTGAAAGTGAGAAGGTTGTAGTAGTAGAAGTGGTAGGAACTGACTGTTGAGAGAAGAACAGTTCAGTTCTGAGTTGAGAAGAGGGTACTAGGACTCTAGACATCCTAGGGGTCAATTCACCAAGGAGTGGTGTTCTTGATCAAGTGCACCTTGGCACTATAAAACAAGTTAATTCCAAGAGTGAAGGAATTATCCTGTTAAATCAGGGAAAGTGGATGTAGGAGCTTGAGTCTCTGAACCACTATAAACTCTTGTGTTGATTTACTTTACAAGTACTTACATTCATTCAACACTGCACATAACACTGATCTTTCAAAGATACATACTCAAAGACTGTGCAAAACTGATTTGGACAAGTTCCCTGAAGCTTAACTGGACTGTGTTGCATTGACTAAGTGATTTCAGAAATTAAAGGAGTCTAAACTTAAAGGGCCAACCACTATTCCGCACATATAACTCCCCTAGATAGTTATTCAACTAAGTACTCAATAGTACTTAGTAGTCTGATTATCTTAGAAGAGTTAATCTTCTTCAGCAGAGTTGTCCAAGACAACCTTGCTGAACTCTGGTTTGATCAAAGTTGAAAAAGAATTGCATACAAGTGTATTCCACCCCCCCCCCATACACTTGTTATATACTCCTTTCAGGACCAACAAATATTAAGATTTTTTTAAAACTATTTTTAACGGACTTTATTTATTGGGTAGGTTTTCTGTAGACTCAATTCCTTATAATTTTAAAAAATGGGTATGATCAACAATAAAATTAAAATACGCGAAAAATATGTATGTTAATTGATGTAGCTCAAACGGTTGGGTATAGTCTATTTTATGTTGAAGTTTATTCACAATGTTCTTGAATATTTAGGATTTTGGATTGACCAAGTCAACTCAATTTGTTATAAGGAATTGATTCTATATAAGACCAATCCTTATTTATTTATTGTACTCTACTTAAAAAAAATCATTCATTTATATATATATATATATATATAATTTTTTTAATAAAAAAATTAAAATTATAAAAATAATGCATTAAAAAATAGTGACTACATTAATTTACCCTAAAACTCTAAACCTTAAATTTTAAAAATTAAAATTAAAGTTATAAATTAAAAATAGTGATTTTTTTTAGGGTTTAGGGTTCAGGGTTTAGAGTTTAGGGGTTTAGTGTTTAGGGTTTTAGGGTCTGGGGTTCAGGGTTCAGGGTTTAGGGTTTTAGGGGTTAGGGGTTTAGGGTTAAATTAATGTAGTCATTATTTTTTAAACCATTATTTTTTATAACTTTAATTTATATTTTTTTTGTTAAAAAAAATAAAATATATAAATTAATAATTTTTTTAATGTAAAGTACAATAAATAAATTAAACGTGTAATATTTAATAATTATGTAATAATAAAATCCGTTGAAAATATATATTTTTTTAAAATTTCAAATATTTTATTTCCTAATTTTATGGGTAGGGGTTGAAATATAATGCAATTATATATTTTTCATATTTTAGATTAATTAAATAAGTTAATATAATAATTTGGATATCAAATCATCATTTGGCTCCATAAGTAGGCTATTAATGAACTTCATATCATTTCTCTAGGAATATATATATATACACACAGTTTTCAGTAATTAATTAATGGTGGTGGTGATGAGGAGTGATACATTTTTATATTACTTTGTTATGTGTGATGTTATTATATTACATTGACGTTGAGGATTAATTTTTATTTTAATGTTGTGTGTGATGTTATTTTAATTGACGCGAACATGTTAATGATTATAATTAATGTTGTTTGTGATGTTATTTTAATTGAAAATGAACTTGAGAATGATTTTATAATAGATGAAAATATTTTTAATTAAATGGATAAGTGAATTGATATTTTTAAATTGATAAGTGAAAATAATTATATTTAATGTTGTGAATTGAAAATTAGAATGAATTTAAATGATGTGATCAGAATAAATTTACATGTATAAGCGAAAATAATTATACTCAGTGTTGTATGTAATTATAATGTTGTGAATTGAAAATTAGAATGAATTTAAATGATGTGATTAGAATAAATTTAAATGGATAAGTGAAAATAATTATACTCAATTTTGTATGTAATTATAATGTTGTGAATTGAAAATTAGAATGAATTTAAATGTTGTAAATTGAAGATTAGAATAAATTTAAATAGTGTAAATTGATACCGTAATTAAATTATTTAATTTGAAACACATTATAATTTAGTTAATTCTCATTTAGAAATAAATATGATATGCTTTGACAATTTAATAAGCAACAATTAAAGTTAAAATGGATTGAAATAAAGAATTGAAACTAAAATTAAATTGGATATATATTAATTGTGTTCACAACATGACGACTAAAGCTTCTAGCCTAAACGACACACAGGGGGCGCCCAAAACTCTACAGGACCGAGAGGTCCCGTGCTCGAAACCCACCTGCAGCGAAATTTGCGGGTGGCCCAGTGGTGGGGGGTGTGTTGGTTGCCTTAGAGACCTGGGTTCGAAACCCAGGTTCTCATTTTTTAAAAGTTAATAAAAAGGCGACGACCAAAATGGCAACGGCAGTGGGCCCGTTGCGAAAAGGCAACGGTTTTCCCCAAATCCGTTGCCAATAAAATAGCAACGACCACATTGGCAACGGCGGAGTGCCGTTGCCTTCTTGATTAGTGAGGGATTTGGCAACGGTTTTCCCCAAATCCGTTGCCAATAAAATAGCAACGACCACATTGGCAATGGCGGAGTGCCGTTGCCTTCCCCGTCACCATTTCTGCAATGTTTTGTGGTGTTCTTAGATTTAATATTAGCAACAAATTACTTCATTTTGTTGTTAATAATCAAAACAGCAATGAAAATTATATTTTGCGATGAAATAGATATTTTGGAGACAGCTCACAAGCAACTACAAAAGGTTATGGTACTTTGATGATTGGTAACATCAAAGTATCCAATGTATCTTATGTGGCTGGTCTCAAATATAATCTCCTAAGTATCAGTCAATTCTGCGATAAAGATTTTAATGTTGAGTTCTCAAGTGGAAAGTGTCTAATTAAGGATAAAACTCAACAAATCCTATTGACTGGAACTAGGAAGGGAAATGTGTATTTTGCAGACTGGGACAAGTCTACTGATGCTGCATGCTTTATTGCTAAAAGTTCTAATGAACAAAGTTGGTTATGGCACAAAAGGCTAAACCACCTGAACTTCAAATCTATGAATAAACTTGCTAGAAATGCATTAGTTAAAGGACTGCCTAATGAGGTTTTCATTAAAGAGCATGTTTGCAAACCATGTCAGGAAGGAAAACAGATCAAAGCCTCATTTAAGGGAAAACCAGTCATTTCTACTGAAAGGGTACTTGAACTGTTACATATGGACCTATTTGGACCAATTACCCCTTCAAGCATAAATGGTAGAAAATACACATTGGTGGTAGTAGATGACTTCTCTAGGTTCACATGGGTAGTATTTCTCCTTAATAAGAGGGAAACACAAGTCAAACTGCCTGAACTTCTCAAGAGATTGTCAAATGAGAAAAGCCTTAGCATTATCAAGATAAGATCTGATAAAGGCACTGAGTTCATTAATTCATACATCAATGAGTACTGCACATCAAATGGAATAGCTCATGAAACCTCAGCAGCTAGAACTCCCCAACAAAATGGAGTTGCAGAAAGAAGGAATAGAACTTTAAAAGAAGCTGCTAGAACTTTAATTGCTGATTCAAATCTGCCTAAGAGGTTTTGGGCTGAAGCTATAAACATTGCATGCCATACTCAAAATAGATGTTTGATCACTAAGGGGCAAGGCAAAACCCCCTATGAACTCTGGAAAGGAAGAATGCCTAAAGTGTCATACTTTCATATATTTGGTTGTAAATGTTTCATTCACAATAATGGGAAAGAACAGTTGAAAGCCTTTGACAGCAAAGCTGATGAGGGAGTATTCCTTGGATACTCTCAAATCAGTAGAGCTTTCAGAGTCTACAACAAGAAATCCCTTATAGTGGAAGAAACACCTCATGTTGTGTTTGATGAATCTATCTTTGAGATCAGGAATAATCACTTGGAACCTGAAGAAATCACACAGAGGACAACCAGATTAAGCCTAAAAGACAAAGACACTGAATTCATAGATGTTGTCCAACCCAATCTACCTGAACACACAATACTGGACAACCATCCTGAAGGCAACCTTCCTGAAACAAATCCCACAGATGGAAATGGTGAACTGAATGAACCAATCCCAGTTCACATCCAGGTAACAACTATCAATGAAGAAGCAGTTCCTGCTGAGGTAGTTAATGGGTCAAATAATCAAGGGGAAACTCAAAATGTTGAAAATGCCAATGTCCCTGACATTGAGGACAACATCCCTGATTATGATCCTGAATTAGATCCTGCATTAAATTATCCTGAATTCTATGATCAAAATGACTCAACTTCAGTAGAGGACAACTCTACTGAAGAGATCAGAAAAAGAAGGACTTGGTTATCTGACCATCCTACTGATCTAATACTTGGTGACCCAAGTATTGGAGTCAAAACAAGAAGATTCCATGGTGAAAGTGCTCTTTTCTGTTGTTTCTTGTCAGAACAAGAACCAAGTGATGTTGAGGAAGCACTTCAAGATGCCAATTGGATCACAGCCATGCAGGAAGAACTAAACCAATTCACCAGAAATGAAGTATGGGAGCTGGTGGATAGACCTTCACATCAAGATGTTATTGGAACAAAGTGGGTGTTCAAGAACAAGAAGAATGAAAATGATGTGATTGTCAGAAACAAAGCAAGACTAGTGGCAAAAGGGTACTGCCAACATGAAGGCATTGACTATGATGAGACATTTGCACCTGTGGCAAGGCTAGAAGCAATAAGGCTCTTTCTAGCCTATGCAGCTCACAAGAGGTTCAAAGTATACCAAATGGATGTCAAGAGTGCCTTTCTGAATGGAGTCTTGAAAGAAGAAGTCTATGTGGAGCAACCACCAGGTTTTGAAGTTGGAAACCAAGTTTATAGACTCAAGAAAGCTCTATATGGACTCAAACAAGCCCCTAGGGCTTGGTATGATACACTGTTACAATTCCTCTTGGATCATGGGTTCACCAAGGGAACTGTAGACAGAACTCTCTTCAGAATCTCTGAAGGAGAGGACATCTTACTTGTCCAAATTTATGTGGATGACATAATTTTTGGATCCCCAAATGAGAAGCTGTGTGAGAAATTCTCCAAGCTCATGCAAAGCAAGTTTGAGATGTCAATGATGGGGTTGATGAACTTCTTTTTGGGTCTACAAGTCAAGCAATCTGAAGAAGGAATCTTCATCAACCAAGCTAAGTACACCAGAGAAATGATCAAAAAGTTTGGGTGTACAACTAGCAAGCCAGTAAGGATCCCAATGAACACAAATTGGAAGATGGATCCTGATGAGAGTGGTATTCCAACCAACTCTACTGAGTATAGAGGAATCATTGGTTCACTCCTCTATCTCACTGCCAGCAGACCTGATATCACCTTTGCAGTAGGTGTTTGTGCAAGATTTCAAGCAAATCCTAAGAAAAGCCACCTTGAGGCTGCAAAGAGGATCTTAAGGTACCTCAAAGGCACTGAGAATCTAGGCCTTTGGTACCCTGCTGATGACAATATTGAGCTAACTGGCTACTCAGATGCTGATTATGGAGGATGTAGGATTGACAGAAAGTCCACTTCAGGGACTTGTCAATTCTTGGGCAACAAGCTTATTTCATGGTTCTCCAAAAAGCAGAACACAGTGGCCACTTCCACCACTGAAGCTGAATATGTTGCTGCTGGAAGTTGTTGTGCTCAAATCCTATGGTTAAGACAACAACTAAGAGACTACAAGGTCAACTCTACTGAAGTGCCAATATTTTGTGACAACAATAGTGCTATTGCTATATCACAAAATCCTGTCTTGCACACAAGATGCAAGCATGTGGACATCAAGCACCACTTCATAAGAGACCATGTGGAGAAGAAGGATATCAAGCTAGTGAAAATTCACACAGACCATCAAAAAGCTGATATATTAACCAAGCCACTTGCAGAGGCAAGATTTCTGGAGCTATCAACAGAGTTGGGATTACTTGATCCAGGGAAGTTGGACAAATAAGTCCAAAGAAGCTCATTGATTAAGGGGGAAACAAAATCAAACTTCAGCAGACTTGGTCAAGTCTACTGAAATTCAGAAACATGACCTTACCTCTTCAGGACACTTGTCCATTAACTTTCAGGACCTTTGTCCACCTTTCTTCAGGACACTTGTCCATGTAGGGTCAGATAAGTTGTCCTAGCTATCAAACCAAATCTTGGTATGATAAGCACCTATTTTTGGTGATCAATGCCTATTTCGAAATCTGTCCCTTTGAAATACAGTTTTCACCTTTTTGGGATTTAATTTGTCTCCCACCCAAAAGGTCACTTTCCATGCATTAAATGCCAAGATTTAACTCTTGTTTGCATTAAACTTTTTGGGACATGATCTATCTCGAAAAATCCCCAGCCTTAAACAAACATTTAAAACCTCCCACGTTTTGAATAAAACAGTTATTTCACTGTTACATTGGTTTTTGACCATTGGATCAAAAATGGACAACTCTCCTGATCAATCCTAGCCGTCCATTTTGGATTTCCATTTTTGTTCACCTTTGAATTGTATCAAGACCTTACCAACTCATTGACAAACATTCTTTTTAGAATATTCACAAGTCTTAAGATACCCACAAACACTTCTTCCCCAAGTATTCGAAACCCTAACTCAAAAATTCTTCAAACTCTCTCATTCTTCATCAAACTTTCTCTGCAATTTCAATGGCCCCCAAGGTTAGACCTGAGATGCTTGTTGATTTCTCCAACAAGGATTTAGACCTAGATTTTGCTTATCTAAGCAACAAAAACAATCTTCACTTTGAGCCCATTATCTCTTTTGAAAGTGAAGATCCTGAGATTATTCCAACCCTAAGATGGTTGAGAAGGGCTGGTCTCCAAAAGTTCTTGGAAGAAAGACCAAGCTCTTGCTTGGAAAGCTATATGGCAGAATTCTTTGCCTTCCTCAAGTGGAGAGGCAAGCCTGAAGATGGTGAAGTATCAACCAGGCTATCCTACACAGCTGAAGGAGAGGAAGAGGAGAGATTCCATAGAGTTAGATTCTCCTCAGAAGATCTGGAAGGAGCCTTTGGATTGCCTTATGAGGGAAGGAATCCAGAAGTTTATGGCACTGGACATGAAGAGGAAATAGCCCAAGAGTGGTTATTAGTTCCAGGCCCTCCCTCCTCAACTCAAAACAAGAAAACTCTCAAGCCAGAGTTTCTCAATCTGTTTGAGGTAGTTGCTAAAAGTCTCTTAAGCAACACTGGAAGCTTAGAGCAAGTCAGCCAGCCAAGGATCAGAATCATGGCTGCCATTATTGATGCCAGTGATAAGGGCATCAAGTTTGATTGGAGGACCTTCATCATATCTGAGATGATGAAAGAGAAGGCTAAATTTAAGGTGAAAGCCCACAACAAGGTTGTGCTAGAAGGGAAAATCAAGTATTGCACCAGGGCAAGCTTGCTGATTGAGAGGTTTTCCCACTATTCCCAGATGCAAACCTTTGCAAAGCCCCTCCCAGCCCAAAAGATCCTGTTCAGGAAGCTCAGTAAGAAAACTGAGAAAAGAAGGATGCTACTGGCCAAGCCTGCTGAAGAACAGGAGGAAGAGAAGCCTAAGATGAAAAAGAGAACAAAGGCCAGGGCTGTAAAGACAAGAAAAATGGCTCAGATAATCTCAGAAGAAGATTCAGATGCTTCAGCTGAGATTGAAGAAGTGGCTAGAGAAGGTGTACAAGTGCCATCTGATCATTCAGAAGAACTCAGGCAAAAGTACAATGAGACTAGACAAAAGTCTAAGGGTGATAAGAGAGTCAGGGAAGTTGTCCCTGAGAAGGAAGGAAGTGGAAGTAGCAGGGCCAGCAAGAGAAGGGCCAAACCTACTGAAAAGGTGTTGGAGATGCAAGAAGAGAAGTCTCTTCAATTGGCTCTAAGGGAGAGCAGAGCTGAAAGCAGGGCCAAATCCATATCAAGGACTAATTCCTCTGGTTCTAGAACTCCAGAATCCAAAGTCCCTGAAGATCAACCCATAGAGGCCAACCTCCCTGAACTTCAGTATCTTGAGCCCAACTCCCCTGAAACCCATGTTACCCCTTCCAACCAACCCATTACCCCTGTAAATCTCACTAAGAGATATTCTCCTGAAGGGAATGAACAAAGAAGTGGCATTGATGTGCTTGCTGATTTAGCAGTAGATGAGACAAGACTCCTGTCTCCCCTTGACTCATCCATGCTCAACTACTCAAAGCTCTTAGAGCATGCACTCAATGAGCCAACCCCCCTAAGTAAAGCCCCTTCAGAGTCATTGCTCTCTAAAGCAACTGAAGTACCTTCACTTGAACCCAACCCTTCTGAAGCCAACATCCCTGAACTTAATTTGCCTGAACCCATAATAGGAGTACCCAGAGCCAACTCCCCTATAACCCAAAGTCCCCATTCAAGTGGAGATGAGGAGGAGTATACTTTTGAAAGTATGCTCAGAGGAGGAGCCAAGGCTACTGTGGACAGTTTGTATCCCCAACTTGCTGAATTTCCAAGAATTCAGAAGGCCTTTCATGATTTGAGGATGCTTGTTGATGTAAAAGATAAATCTATGATGGAGATATCACAAGTCATCCAAGATAAGGGTGCAAACTGGTGGCAAATAGAGGAGAACAGATTGCTACACTTTGCTGGAGTTTCAAAGACAAGATTCCTCATTGATGAGGAGATTTTTGCAAAGTTGGTAGCCAATAAGATTGAAGAGGAGAAAGAAAGAAAAGCCAAGGGAATCAAACACCCTGACAGTGGCTCTAATGATGATGATTCTCCTGATGATCCCTCAAACCCTTCAAATCCCAACCCTCCTGAAACCCCTCAAGCCAACCTCCCTGAACCCTTTCAACCCAAGTCTTCTGTAGCAGATAGACTTTCCAATCCTCCCAAAACCTATCATAGGAAAGGCTCTGTAACTTCAGAGGTGTTGACCAAGGGTGGTAACACAACCAAAGACACATCTGCCAATGAAGGTTCTTCTGAACCCAAGGCACAGCCTACAGATGTTGAGGTTCCTATACTAGAGGCTAGTTTGATTAAGGCCTATTCAGTGTCAGAAGAGTTGGACATTGATCAGCCCTTAATCATTCAGGATGACTCAGTGGCTGTTGATATAAGCACTGTGATCTCCCCACAACTGCCATCTTTGAACCTTGTTGAAGGTGGAGATGCTGCAGGATTAGATGAAGGAGTTGAAAAGGAGATATTAGTTGAAAAATCAGAGGGAGTTGTGGATGAAAGAGAGGTAATCATCACTAAGATAGTGAGTGTACCACCAAATGAGGGTGGAATAAGTGAGGAAGGACAGGTTATTCTTGAAGTCAAATCTGAACTTCAAGAATCCCTTGATGAGAGGAGGCCTGATTCCTTGAGTGAGATCATTATTACAGAAGGGAGAAAAGAAAAAGTTGAAAATGAGAAGAAGACTGCTGATGTATCAGAGTCTTATGTAAAAGAAATTGAGGGTGATGAGTGCTTATTTCCTAACCTGTTTGACTTGTCTGATGTTGCAGGTATTTCTTTTGACCAAATTTTTGCAGATGAGTTCCTCACAGATGCACCTATCCAAGTTGACACAGGCTCAGCTCAAGCCTTACTTGGAATGCAATCAGAGAAGTTGGACTCCTTGGCCCATCAAGTTCAATCTGCTCATGCTGAAACTTCAGGAGCATTGAATGAGCAAGGAAGGACTCTAGCATCTGTTGAAATGAGGCTCACTGGCTCTGAAGATGTTGTGCTCCCAACTCTTGAGGCAAGAATCAGTGGTGTGGAATCTGGTCTCCAAACCATCTCCACTGAAGTTCAAAGTGCCAAATCAACCATGGAAGCCATCTCAGAGGAGGTCAAGAAAGAGCAAAAGCTGCTGAGAGACAATCACAATGCTAATGTCAAAGCTCTCAGGCTAACTGTCAAGCAAGCCCTTGGAAAGAAGACAGCACTACAAAAGAGAAGAGCTGAAGAGCAAAGGCTAGCTATGGTCAAAGCTGCCTCAGAAAAATTTTCCCAAGAGGTGCTGGCCAACATTGCTGAAGGTGCAGTGGCCAACCTAACTAAGCTCTTAAAAGACCAACTGGATGCATCTCTGAAAACAACCATGGAAGAGGTTGTCCAACAAAAGATGAAGCCTGTTCTAGCTTTCCTTAGCTTGAGCAGTGATAGAATGCAGAATATACATGATGAGAATGTATATTTGTTGGAGGAGATGAAGTCCCTAAACCAGGCCCAATCCCTGATGGCCTCAACAATGAGTGACCTAAAGCCCCAGTGCTTTGATGCTGCCAAAAAGGGGGAAAGGGAAAGAGCTAGAGCAAAAGGTGTCTTGGTGATTGGGAGTCCAGTGAAAGGGAAGGACAAAGTCCCTGAAGGAAAGGGAAAAGAGCCAGAAATGCTGAATCTGGAAGATTTGGATGAAGAGGAGCAGTTAGCACTGGCATTGAAAAACTCAATGGCCTCAGCTCAAGAGGAAAGAGTAAGGCTACAGCAAAGACCAGGTGGTGAAGTGTCAGGTTTGGACAAAGATGCTGAAGGTGTCCAAACCAAAGGAAAGATCAAGAAGGCCCAAGGGAAGAAGAGACAAATTGAGAAATTCACTGACTTCCCTAGCAGCCTTGATCTTCCACCTGAATTCAGAATTGATGAGGATGAGCCTACATCAAAGAAAGCCAAAATTGCTGAAAAGCCCAAATCTACTGAAGAGGACAAATCTTCTGAAACTGACAAAACTGCTGAAGGTACCAAGTCCACTGAAGACATTGAAGATATATATGCTGAAGGATTTGGACCTGAACCCAAGAAGAAGACAACTGTCCTAGCCCATGATCCATCAAAGCTGTTTCATGAAGGGTATGGCAAAGACCCTGAAACACAACAGAAACTGGCCATGATGAGGGCCCATGAGAAAATGGATCTGATGGAAGAAGCCAACAGAGCAAGAGATGAAAGAAGAGCAAACTTTCAGAAACCAAGAAGGAGAAGAGCAACATACAGCAAGATGAAGCCTCAGCTTTTAATCCCAATGGACACCAAATATCCACACTTGGATAAATGGGTGCCAATTCAACTGAATGACACATGGGAAGAAGCCAAAAGGGAGTTTGTCTATGACTATTATGTCATTGATAGATGGAATGGAGGAGATGCAAACTCTGCCTTCACTGAGTTCATGCTAGAATACTACAGAGAGTTGTATCAACAACTACTTGCAGCTGCTGACATTGCAAGATTTGAACTCACAGCTCCCAAGCCAATCATTTACATGCCTCCAAAGCTTGAAGGATGGATTGACCAAGCAAGAATTCTGAGGGAATTCACTGAGATCCTTAAGCTGAACAAGATGGCTCTTGGACCTAAGGGAACCAACCAAGAAGCCATGGCACTAAAAAGAAGAGTGTGGGCACAGTATGGAATGCTGCCACCTCCTGAGGATGATCTTTGAAATGGCTAAGTCTTCTGACCTTACTTGAATGATCAACTATGCTGAAATATGGTCAAGTTTGCTGATGTGTTAATCTGGTTGCTCTGATCTGATTATGGATTGCTCTGATACAAGATTGGTGTTCTGATTTTTGTGTTTATGCTCTGATATGCTTAGAATATAATGCTCTATTGTATTTAGTGTTGATGATTCATGCTCTGATATGTTAAATTCAACTATCAACATGCCTGTAATGATCTCTTATATGAATGATAGTTGAACTACTTTTGAATCAAGATACACTTATACAGAAAATCTCTCTATGCCTATCCTTGAAACCTACTTGCAACAAAAACAGTGAATACACTAACACATTATTTTTCAGGAATATTGACCTCAGTCATGTCTTCTGAAGATACATGTAATAGGTGTAGACAAGTCACTTTTGCTTAAGTTGTATAGGTTTTGGCATCATCAAAAAGGGGGAAATTGTTGGGAATAAAATGAGCTATGTTTTGATTGAATACCAAAAACCCCCTGAGACATGCCTAATTTATAAATGAATATGTTCTAGAAATGTTAGAACAAATAGATTATAGGCTAGATGAGAAGCTGAAATGTTAGGCAGCTCTTAGAAAATTAGATGCACAATTTGAGGGGGAACCTATGCTTTGAAGATGATCAAGATCAAGTCCCCTCAAGGCTCAAATTCTGGAACAATCACTTAAGAGTAAGGACACTCTATGAAATCTAAAATGCTCTTATCAGGAGAGTTGTCCAGAGGAGATGTTCTTATACAAAAACAAGATTGTAAAGCTCAAAAGGACAAGTCCAATGAAGATGCTCTTATCAGGAGAGTTGTCCAGAGAAAGTACTCATAAAACTTTGATCAGGAGAGTTGTCCAAAGAAGCTAGCCATATGCAAGAACAAACCTACCTAGCTCAAAAAGACAAGACTACTCAAAGGTTATGGTCAGGAGAGTTGTCCAGATAAGCCAACTCTAAAGTATAAAGTGCTTTGATACAAAAAGACCAACCATGCTGATCAGAAGAGTTGTCCAGAGGAGTTGTCTCAGCCAAATTGACCAAGATCAAGTGCTCTGAAAGCCTGAGATCAACTATGCTGAAGAGATTGAGACAACCAATCCCTAAAGGTCCTCAAAGGAATGAACTAAGACCATACACAAGAGAAACAAAGGGAAAGAGCCAAGTCATCTGAAGAAGAGCAAGCCAACCATGTTGAAAGGCAAAACTGCTGATAGTGATAAGGAGAGTTGTCCAGATGATAAGGAATATTGTCCTATCATTGGATCAACCTTCAGAAGCCATGTCCAAGTCCTAACAAGAAGTCAAACATTGGGAAAAGTGCTGCAGAATGAAGACAAAACTGTTACAGCCGTTTATTACCCAAATGAGGACATGTTACTATCAAGAATCTGTCTTCCAAGTTTGAAGAACTCAAGGAAGACATTTATAGCAATTTGGGGCTGCCTCTCCAACGGGCAAATCCTCCATTTTGTCTATAAATACAGAAGTGTGAAGACCATTTGAAGGCACCTCAACCTTGACAAGAAAATCCAACAATCCTAAAAAGTGCTTTCAAAGCTTTCAAAGACTATCTTAGTCTTCAAACACTTCTTCTAAGCTGAACCAAATTGTATATCCATACACAAGCTTAGAGAGATATCCTATCCTTATACACTGATCTCCATTGTAAAGGATATCTCATTAGTTGGAACCTTACTTCAACCCTTATATCTTTCAAGAGTGAAAGTGAGAAGGTTGTAGTAGTAGAAGTGGTAGGAACTGACTGTTGAGAGAAGAACAGTTCAGTTCTGAGTTGAGAAGAGGGTACTAGGACTCTAGACATCCTAGGGGTCAATTCACCAAGGAGTGGTGTTCTTGATCAAGTGCACCTTGGCACTATAAAACAAGTTAATTCCAAGAGTGAAGGAATTATCCTGTTAAATCAGGGAAAGTGGATGTAGGAGCTTGAGTCTCTGAACCACTATAAACTCTTGTGTTGATTTACTTTACAAGTACTTACATTCATTCAACACTGCACATAACACTGATCTTTCAAAGATACATACTCAAAGACTGTGCAAAACTGATTTGGACAAGTTCCCTGAAGCTTAACTGGACTGTGTTGCATTGACTAAGTGATTTCAGAAATTAAAGGAGTCTAAACTTAAAGGGCCAACCACTATTCCGCACATATAACTCCCCTAGATAGTTATTCAACTAAGTACTCAATAGTACTTAGTAGTCTGATTATCTTAGAAGAGTTAATCTTCTTCAGCAGAGTTGTCCAAGACAACCTTGCTGAACTCTGGTTTGATCAAAGTTGAAAAAGAATTGCATACAAGTGTATTCCCCCCCCCCCCCCCATACACTTGTTATATACTCCTTTCAGGACCAACAAATATTAAGATTTTTTTAAAACTATTTTTAACGGACTTTATTTATTGGGTAGGTTTTCTGTAGACTCAATTCCTTATAATTTTAAAAAATGGGTATGATCAACAATAAAATTAAAATACGCGAAAAATATGTATGTTAATTGATGTAGCTCAAACGGTTGGGTATAGTCTATTTTATGTTGAAGTTTATTCACAATGTTCTTGAATATTTAGGATTTTGGATTGACCAAGTCAACTCAATTTGTTATAAGGAATTGATTCTATATAAGACCAATCCTTATTTATTTATTGTACTCTACTTAAAAAAAATCATTCATTTATATATATATATATATAATTTTTTTAATAAAAAAATTAAAATTATAAAAATAATGCATTAAAAAATAGTGACTACATTAATTTACCCTAAAACTCTAAACCTTAAATTTTAAAAATTAAAATTAAAGTTATAAATTAAAAATAGTGATTTTTTTTAGGGTTTAGGGTTCAGGGTTTAGAGTTTAGGGGTTTAGTGTTTAGGGTTTTAGGGTCTGGGGTTTAGGGTTCAGGGTTCAGGGTTTAGGGTTTTAGGGGTTAGGGGTTTAGGGTTAAATTAATGTAGTCATTATTTTTTAAACCATTATTTTTTATAACTTTAATTTATATTTTTTTTGTTAAAAAAAATAAAATATATAAATTAATAATTTTTTTAATGTAAAGTACAATAAATAAATTAAACGTGTAATATTTAATAATTATGTAATAATAAAATCCGTTGAAAATATATATTTTTTTAAAATTTCAAATATTTTATTTCCTAATTTTATGGGTAGGGGTTGAAATATAATGCAATTATATATTTTTCATATTTTAGATTAATTAAATAAGTTAATATAATAATTTGGATATCAAATCATCATTTGGCTCCATAAGTAGGCTATTAATGAACTTCATATCATTTCTCTAGGAATATATATATATACACACAGTTTTCAGTAATTAATTAATGGTGGTGGTGATGAGGAGTGATACATTTTTATATTACTTTGTTATGTGTGATGTTATTATATTACATTGACGTTGAGGATTAATTTTTATTTTAATGTTGTGTGTGATGTTATTTTAATTGACGCGAACATGTTAATGATTATAATTAATGTTGTTTGTGATGTTATTTTAATTGAAAATGAACTTGAGAATGATTTTATAATAGATGAAAATATTTTTAATTAAATGGATAAGTGAATTGATATTTTTAAATTGATAAGTGAAAATAATTATATTTAATGTTGTGAATTGAAAATTAGAATGAATTTAAATGATGTGATCAGAATAAATTTACATGTATAAGCGAAAATAATTATACTCAGTGTTGTATGTAATTATAATGTTGTGAATTGAAAATTAGAATGAATTTAAATGATGTGATTAGAATAAATTTAAATGGATAAGTGAAAATAATTATACTCAATTTTGTATGTAATTATAATGTTGTGAATTGAAAATTAGAATGAATTTAAATGTTGTAAATTGAAGATTAGAATAAATTTAAATAGTGTAAATTGATACCGTAATTAAATTATTTAATTTGAAACACATTATAATTTAGTTAATTCTCATTTAGAAATAAATATGATATGCTTTGACAATTTAATAAGCAACAATTAAAGTTAAAATGGATTGAAATAAAGAATTGAAACTAAAATTAAATTGGATATATATTAATTGTGTTCACAACATGACGACTAAAGCTTCTAGCCTAAACGACACACAGGGGGCGCCCAAAACTCTACAGGACCGAGAGGTCCCGTGCTCGAAACCCACCTGCAGCGAAATTTGCGGGTGGCCCAGTGGTGGGGGGTGTGTTGGTTGCCTTAGAGACCTGGGTTCGAAACCCAGGTTCTCATTTTTTAAAAGTTAATAAAAAGGCGACGACCAAAATGGCAACGGCAGTGGGCCCGTTGCGAAAAGGCAACGGTTTTCCCCAAATCCGTTGCCAATAAAATAGCAACGACCACATTGGCAACGGCGGAGTGCCGTTGCCTTCTTGATTAGTGAGGGATTTGGCAACGGTTTTCCCCAAATCCGTTGCCAATAAAATAGCAACGACCACATTGGCAATGGCGGAGTGCCGTTGCCTTCCCCGTCACCATTTCTGCAATGTTTTGTGGTGTTCTTAGATTTAATATTAGCAACAAATTACTTCATTTTGTTGTTAATAATCAAAACAGCAATGAAAATTATATTTTGCGATGAAATAGATATTTTTCTGGCTAATTTCTTGAAATTAATTTTTGCAACAAAATTTATATATTTCATCGCTATATTAGCAACAATTTGCTTCATTTTTTTGATAATAATCAGAACATCAATGAAATTATATTTCGTCGTCAATATGTTGCGATGAAATATAAATTTTCGTGGCTAATTTTTTAAAATTAATTTTTGCAACAAAATTTATATATTTCATCGTTATATTAGCAACAAATTGCTTCATTTTGGTGTTAATAATCAAAACATCAATAAAAATTATATTTTGTCGCTAATATTTTGCGATGAAATAAAAAATTTTGTGGCTAATTTCTAGAAATTAATTTTCGCAACAAAATTTATATATTTTATCGCTATATTAGCAACAAATTGCTTCATTTTGTTGTTAATAATCAGAACAACAATTGAAATTATATTTCGTCACCAATATTTTGCGATGAAATAGAGATTTTCGTGGCTAATTTATTGAAATTAATTTTTGTGATGAAATTAAAATATTTCATCGCTATACTAGCAAGGAATTGCTTCATTTTGTTGTTAATAATCAGAATAACAATGAAAATTATATTTCGTCACTAATATTTTAGCGACAAAATTAAAATTTGTAATACTAATTTTGTGGATTTAATATGTGCGAGAAAATTAAAATATTTCATAATGATGATTAGCAAAACAATATTTTATTTTATTGTTAATAATTAGAACAATAATGAAAATTATATTTCGTCTCTAATATTTTTGTGATGAAATATAAATTTTCATGTTTAATTTTCATGAATTAAAAATGGTTGTCGTTTAAACATAATAAAGGGAAAAGTTTGAGTGCATGCATAGTGTGAAACAATAGAGACGATTCCAACACTACGATGTTTGAAATAATATGATCAATATAATTTCATTTACACTCATTAATTTGACATATTAAATTTTTTGTTTGATTTATTTTGCGGTATAATTTCTTGATCTCATTATGTATAATTTGTTTTATGTTTTTTTGTTTTTTTTTATTTCATTAATTATTTGTTGTTATTTCTACTAAGTATGAGGGAAGAGTACTATTTCAACTATAAATATTAAATCTAGAAAATCGATTTAAATGTTTAATATACTCCAAAATTTTGTGTCTTATATATATCATTTTGAATGTTTATAAAAATATTTATAAATATGAAGATGCAAATGAAGATGGACGAGGATGAAGATTGAATTTAATATTTATTATTTTTTTGAAATTATTAAAGTAACATTATTAATTATTTACCATTGAAAATGTTTTGAAAATTACAAAAAAAAAAATATATATATATATATATATATATAATTGTTACAAATTAAAAATTAATCAATTAATATATGTGAAATAAATTAATTAAATGAGTAAAATTAACTAAATTAATAACAATTGAATACATATATAATTAATATTAAAAACTGAACCAAAAAGTTATCTGTCCGAGTGGTGGGCACCCAATTATGGGCGCTCATCCACCAAAGATCAATTTCCACAAAGTCCAAATAAATAGTAATTTAAATAAAATGGGGAGGGGTATGTGGGTTGGGTGTGGGTGTGGGTCGGTTGGGTTGGGTGTTGGTGAAGATCGGGTTGGTCGAGTGCAACGAAATTAAAATATTTATCGCACGGATGTGGATTTAGAGAATAATTCGTAAATTGGATATCGATCCATAGCCAAATATTAGCGACAAAAATATGGGTTTCAACGCTAACATTTGCAACAAAATTAAAATATGCAAAAAATTAAAATCCCACGACAAAATTATTAATTAGCGACAATTTTTTTCGCGGTTAAATTACAGTTTTCTTGTAGTGTCTCACTCTGAACAAAAAATTCAAGTGATTAATACCACTTCACCCTTTAAAAAAAATCTCAAGGTTCTACCTTTCCCAATTTCCAAGAGCAAATTATTCAACACATTCATCTTACAACAGTGGTGGTAGGGTCTTTTTAGGTTACCATGCCTCCCACATACACACAACACGCCAATAATTCATCGATCATTGAAAAAAAATGGATATAATAATGTGAAATTATAATTTTTAAAAAAAATCTAAATAATTTAAAATTATAAAAAAGACCCTGGAGTATTGGGGGGAGGGGGGCGTATATTAGTTCAATTCCATGTAAAAAAGCAGTTAAACAAGAATTTAGTATCTAAAAATGTTTGGTATATATTATACTATAATATCTAATTAAATAAATCATAAAGTCTACTGCATTTGTCATGCATGTCGTATATTTCGATCTGGTAGCTAGTCAGGTCTAATATCATTATTTTATATTTACGGAAACTTTTATCTAAGAAATAATTGAAGTCACCATTTTTTTTTTTTTGCACCAACCATATTGTAGAATTAGACATATGTGGTCAAATATGACATCAATTTTGACCGAAACATATGACATTAATTTTAAATACAACTTATAAACTAATTGAACCATGTTAATATATTAATTGCAAGTAAATGAAGCGTGACAGTAAAATTAAGTTTAATTGGAACATGATAAGTGCACGAATCTAAAACTCATACACCATATGCATATGGGTCGACCAGGTGATATTTTTGTGAAATATTATTGGGCTTACTTTCAATTTTTAAATATACTTCGATTTGTTCTAAACAAAAAGAAATATATATATATATAATCCACTTTCATTTTGTGTATAGATCAAAAAAATCGTAGCAATAAGACAATATTTACGTGAGATTGAGCTTCACGTTAAAAATTGTCATAATAGGCTATGCCCATCATGTTGACTCAACCCTAAAAATTTACAACTTTCGATTTCAGTTTTCTAAAAATGCCAAAACATATTTCTGTAACGTCAACTAAAACTACAAACTTCACTAAACAACTGCCGTACGCAACACTCTATTTCATGAAATTGCAAACATATGGCAAATAAAAGTAATGTTATAAAATAAAAATAAAAAGCCAAAAGATCACAGGGCAATTTAGGGGCCAAAGCTTCGGAAAAAACCTTTTCAGCAGAGCCCTGGACAAGGAAAATAGATCGAACTCCTATGATACAATATACAATTATTTGAAATTAAAAGTTCGGATTGCTTGTTTGTTTGTACACAATATTTGACAGTAGTTTAATAATTTAAAGGCTCAATGAAACCAAATACATTTTTATGTGTCATTTTCTATATGTCATTATCTAAATTTTTAATATGTATAATCGTGATTATACGTTACTATTATGATTCATAAGCTTGTAAAATTTTATATCGATAAAATTTTGAATCAAAGTATAATTCAAATACTAAACCGGTCTAGGGGCGAACCCATAGTGAGTTTATTGTAAAAGTAGTCTGAAAATTAAATTTCTATTGCACTCTTAACACGTATATATAACAATATTTAGTGTGTAAGCATTTTAATTGCAAAAAACTGATAATTAAAGAACTATTTGATTATTATTAACAAAAAGATGATCACTTTTATATTAATTTAATATTTTTTAAACATATTTGTAATTAACTCATGTTGTAGTATTATATTTAATTATTTACTGTTTACACCTAATTTAATGCTGAAGTTATTTATTAAAGGAGATATAGAAAAGAGTATGAAAAACTTTTGAATAATAAAATAATGATATTTGATGTGATTTTAAAACCTTAAAAAAAAGTGTAGTTTAAAATGAAAAAAAAAAAAGAAAAATTGTATTACTAAATTAAGAAAGGGAGGATTGCCTTCTAGCACAATTGGGGCACTATGGGAGCCTCAACGTACATCCCATCAAATATGTTGGTAGGAGATACAAAATTCCATTAAAAAAGACCCTTATGCCCTTCAATTTGCCTTCTCACCTTGAAATAAAAGTCTTTGGTTGTCAAATCAATTTTTGTATCACTCATTCCGATTTTGTGTTCAAATTAGATTTATTCAATTTTTTTATTCTGTTTTTACTCCAATTTTTTATTTTAAAATTATTATTAGATTTTTTAAAAATTTTAATTCACACAATATTTTTAATTCAAATTTTTAAATCAAAATTTACTTGAATTTTTTAGTTTTTAATTTTTTATTCAGAATTTTTTTTATTTTCAGATTTTTTTTTTCAAAAAATTACGTCAAATATTTTTAATTAATTTTTTTATTCAGATTTAAATTCAAAATTTTTAAAATTTAATTATATATTAACTAATTAGTATAGTATATTTTTTTATCTCTTTATTCAAAAGTCTTTGACTCGTCAAATCATATTTTCTATCAACTTTAACTCAAATTTTTTTATTAAACTTTATTAATTCAATTTTCTTTATTAAAATTTTATATTCAGATTTTCATTAATTGTAATTATATATATTGAATTTTTCTATCAATTTAACTCAAACTTTTTTATTGAACTTTATTAATTCATTTCTTTATTAAGATTTTATATTCAAATTTTCTTAAACATATAGAATTGAATATCAATAAGTATACTGAATCTTTACATAATTATTGAACATCTACATAATTACATTCATATTGAACATTTACATAATTATTGAACATCTACATAATTCCATTCATTATATATTGAACGTCGATATATAAATTGAATATAATTATATTTAACATTATATTGAAACGTCGATATATACATTGAATATAGTTATATTGAACATATATATTGAATATATAATGAATGAAAATTTTCTTTTTTATTGTTGAACAACTTTCAATAATTACAATTCATTATATATTATTAAGTAGCACGAGTGTACATTAAGTTTTACGTTGAGTAGCACGTGCACGAGTGTCCATCAACTTAAACAAAGAGCTCAAACTAATTATACAATTAGTTAGATAATGACATAAGCACAATAGTTCAAACTTATATACAATCAAGAACCAAATTTGTCCAAATAATTCACCTTCCATTCACGACAACCCGAAAAATACTATATTAATTATTACATATTAAACTTCCCAACAAAGTATTCTCCAGCTCTTAGACAATCTCCATTTGTGTAAAACGAAAGAACAACATTCAACTTTGAGAAAAAATTAAACACTATTGGAACAACATTTAACTACCATATGCGACTCTCTCGAACTCTCTCGAATTTAAAAGTTTTTTTTAATTAAAAATAAACAATGTATTAAAAGCTTTTTTGAAAATAGAGTAAAAAAACTCTGTTCTCATAGATCTGGGACTTGAGATTTTTTGAAAATAGAGTAAAAAAACTCTGTTCTCATAGATCTGGGACTTGAGAGAAAGCTTCAAAAATCAGACCCAGAATTTACAGCTCGGATCGATAGATTTGGAATTACAATCAAATAAGCAAATCCATTATTTCAGACACAAAAAAATTCAAAACATCTCAGAGTCGAATGAGATACGTGAAGTAGATGTTGTACCGAAAACGAGAAAGCACTGATCCATAGAAGAGATAAGGAAGGGCTTACCTGTAATTCCCACTCCAAAAATATTTTTCAGAAAACCCTAAATCTACTCCGCCATTACGCGAGCGGCGAAGATCGGAGAAGACAAGCACCTTGACGGGGCAGATCGGAGAAGACGATCTACTCCGGCGAACGAGCCCGAACTCCTTCTTCGTCTCAACAATATTCCGGCCAGAAAAAAGACCAGATCTGCTTCATCGGGCCTTCGTCGACAACTTCTTCTTCCATAACTCGGATCTACTCCGACGAACGATCTACTGCGTTCGTGACCGGACCTCGAGAGCCTCGTCTTCGTCGATCTCTCCGGCGCCGAATAGATCGACCTAGATCACAAATCGTTTGCTTCCACAAAATGGATGGAGAAATACCCAGAATTTGCTCCCAAAATGAGGCGCCACCTCCGCCGCCTAAAAACTCCCAAGCCACACCCTTCTCTTAATCGGATTTGCGGATGCGTCGACGGAGAAGGGTATTTTGAACTCAAGCCCCATTTCCGATCTTGTGTGTGAGTGTGTGTGAGATGTGAGAGAAAAGAGAGAGAAACAAATATTTGAAAATGAGATAAAGAAAGAGAGAGAAAGACAATATTAATTGTTTGAGAGGGAGGAGAGAGAAGGTCTAATCTTTTGCAGATGAAGGGCAGTAGAGACAATTTGCCTTCAATTTTGTATTGACAAGTGGAACAAATTTCTGCGAGAACCTTCTACCTCTAAAGGAGCAATTTTTGTATTATGGAGTCAATAGTCTCATTAAGAAAGGAGGGGAGTGTAGGAGTAAAAAACACGCAAAATCTGTCTCTTTCGGAGGGAGGGAGATTCAAAGGAGCCGACCACGGACTTAATTGGGTTATTAGTACAGTCAAGTCAACCCTTTCGACTAAACCCAATTCCTCATAAAGATTCTTCTAACTTAGTATTTGAAAATTCCTACCCAAAAATTACTAAATTATTCATGGGGTTGTTGGGAAATTAATTATATTTTCCCTGCACACAATAAATAGAATTACAAGAAATAAATCACATGAACCACTAATACTTTTCGAGCAAAAAACACATACAACTATGATACTACATTATATCTACGACTACGAGAATAATGTAATGTGTTGTCATTCGAGAAATTTAATCTTCTAAAATAAATGAATTATTAGAGTGAGTCAATCAATCAAGGGAAACCTTACATAATGGGAAAAAGAAACAGTTCAAAATTTAAATGAGAGAAAAAACTGTAATTCTGCATTTGATGATCTATTCTACTAATTTATTCTAAGTCATCTCTAGAATAAGACCTAAATGGCTCGACGTACACGTAGTGTTGTTACCTTGACCTTGGAGATCTACTGGAGGAGACACACCTTCCACACGACACAAATTTCAGCAGAGCTTGTGGCTTCCTCGTTCGAATTTTCAAACGCGAAAGCTGCACATTAACAACACTGATGAATAAAGATGCAGGAGCTGGAAATACATCGTATAGTTTCAATTAAGAAGTCATAAACGCAAAGGATCACAATCGCTAATGTGTTTGCAGAATCATAATCCAACCAAATACTTCTTCGATCATTCACTTAATGATTATATTAAGAGAAGAATTATTAGCTACTAATATCCCCTGTCCCAAGTATTTTCACATAAATTAATAAATGTAAGTTATTCTAGTTACAACATTAAACTTTTACATTATTTTTCCATTTTGCCCTTATGTCGACTAGTTTTCCAAGACAACTTTTAGTGCCTACTTATTGATTTGAAAAAAAACAAGATACATTAAATAGGGGTAAGGATGGAAGTGAAAAATTAATAATTTATTAAATATATTAACTGGCCTATCTTTGTGGACGGTCGAAAATAGAAATCAAGCCTAACTTTGTGCAATGGAAGGAGTATTTCCCCAAATTAGCTTTATCAATCACACATATCAAAAGCTACTTATTCACACAAAATCTCGACGTAGAACTCTAGGGAATATTACAGAGGAACTATAAGCTACCATACTGTATATTGGCTCCTAAAATTTGAGAAAAACATTCTGACCGAAAACCATTAGCAACGAATGCACAATTTAAACGCTAAAAATTATATTCCTTGTCAAAAAGCTCGTCCCAAACTTAATTGAGCATTTCCTTAAACGGAAATAAAGCAACTCCTTACTCTTTACCCCCTCAAACATCTCAAAATTACACACCGTGTCATTACTTTTTCCAAACCATCCCCTTTTTTTGTGTTATTCTCTTCAATTGACCATCATACCCTCCCCAAAAAGCACCTTTATCACTTTAATATCAATAAACAACTGGTACATTAAAATCTATGCAAACAGTAAATGTTCAATCCAGTACAAGACATGAAGAGTATTTAGTACTCCCTCCGTTCCACAAAGATAGCCACGTCTTCCTTTTTTGGATGTCCCAAATTATAGCCTCATTTCCTCTTTTACTTAAGTAAACCCACTTCATAATTACTTTTAAGATCCAATTGCTTTGGAATTTACACCAAATTTATGGAATATCAAGGGTAAAATAGACATAATAGTTAAATTTGACCACATTTATTGATTTTTCTTAATCTGTGTGTAAAGTCAAATGTGGCTATCTTTGTGGGACGGAGGGAGTAACATCAAGCACGCACTATTTAGATATTCAGTGAGCATAAATGCACAACAATAAATTAAATAAGATTGTTTTATTTGTACCTTTCGTCGAGTTCCTTTAGGAGGGTTCCAACACAGTAATCTCCTTGAACTTGGTTCCAGTCTCCTGCAGAATAAAACATATAAGATGCTTACAAAATTGTATATTTGAGTTGATTAATCGAGTCTTGTACATAAAAAGAACCTAATACCAGCAATAACACTATCATAGAACTTTATTAGCCATTTAAAAATCATACTCCCTTATTTCCTAATTATATGTCTGATTCTATCCAAAATGGTGCTCCTAATTATTTGTTACTTTGCCAAAATCAACAAAAAATTACCATTTTTCCACCAATACCCCTAATAAATACTAACCATCTCGTAATCATAAAGTATAAATTCATCAAGTAGTAAGAAATAAGGGTATGATAGTGTCTTTTGATATTCTAATTAAGGATAAATTACAAAAACATGACTTATTTTTGCGACTAAATGCACTTCGAGGACTGAACTTTTTACTTTTGCAGGGTAGGTACCAAACTTTCAAATTGTTGCAAAAAAAAAAAAAGGCCTCGGGCAAATTCGCAGGCAAAAAAAATTGACGAAAATATACCCCCTATTTTGCCAGTGAATTTGCCCGAGGTCCTGTTTTACAAAAATTTAAAGGTTTGGTATCTACTCTGCAAAAGCCAAAAGTTCGGTCCTCGAAGTGCAATTAGTGGCATAGAATGTCCTTTTTTTTGCAATTTGTCCTCTAATTAATGAAAAATTTTGGTTTGTGTGAAAGCATACAATCCAACCAATAGTTAGGAACAGAGGGCGTATATAGCAATAGCTATTTATCTAGGAAGTGATACGTACAAATTTTCTTGTTCCAGCTTTTCAGCAATTGAAACTGCTTTGCGCCTCGACCATCCACTATGTTGAGAACTTCCCTCCGCGTTCTGAATCACCTGAGCAAGGGAAACCTTGCTTTTAACAATGCTAAGATTTTGATTTCTCTCACCTAACACACTAGATATCTTCTGTGTAGATGTTACTCTGTCAGAGTCTACCTTGTCGTCTTTGTGCTTAGCGTTATACTCTTGTGGAGAAGCTTCGATTTCAACGATTTCTCTTCTATTGAGTCCAGAAGACGAGCCATCTCTAATTTGGAGTCTATTGATATCAACATGACTTTGATTTCTGGTGGGATCAGAGGTTGTAGAAGGATACTGAGCTGCTGGTAACAGAATGGGTCCCACACCAAAGCCTTTTCTTGATTCGCATCGAATCTCTATTGTCACTGGGGATCGAAGAACCGATTCGAATGCTTGTAAGATGTGCAAGCTGAATTTTTCTGCCTTAGATTTTGTAAGCTGTGAGTTGAACTGCAATTGCACAGTTGGGGCTGCAAGAAGGACAAATTATTACGATATGCAAGTTAAACTGAAAAAAGGAGAGGCAAAAAAATAGGAAATTATTCGTCATTTTTCACTAAATTTGGTATTCGGAGAAACACGTGGTTAGATAACTTTGTGCATATAAACACTAATTATTGGGAAAAATATTTAAACATTTTCATGCAAATTGATGGTAAGGTTTCATAGTATGATACACAGCAAGGTGCATTTTTTAGGCATCCAAAGAATCAATATTTTGTAAATATAAACTCTATGTACGACATCCATAAGTGGTAACTTTAGAAACGACTAGGATACGTGTAGTTCACGATCAGAAATTCAGCACCCACAAAAATAGAAATGAATGGAGACCAACCTTTGTGTCAATACCTAGAAAAAATGGAAGAGTAATATACAAAGCAATAAAAGAAACATTTTGCACTAAGTAAATTAAAACTAATTAAGGAAGACGAAAGTCAGAGAACAAATCTTGTTATTACAGTGTACCAAAAATACATATCGCATAGTAATATTTGTTTTTAGGGAAAATAATTTTCTTAATCTTGTACGTTATCCCTATTTTGATTCCAGTCCTATTGACTTTCACAAATTGAAAATGGTCATGTAACTTCAAAATTTTGACATTTTGGAGGTGAAACATCCAGTTGATGATGACGTAGCAGAGTCTGATTTTTCCACGTGACAAAGTCTAATTGGTCAACCAGAAATGTTTCACCTCTTAAAGCCGGTAACCGGACCAAAATGCCGAAAAATTGAAAGTTACAGGGCTATTTTCAATTCATAAAAATCGACGGGACTAGAATCAAAATTTGTGTAATTAACAGGACTAAAAAAAACTATTCCTTGATTTTAACTAATGCTACCAAAACCGACCCCACATTAACGATACCTGCACCATAATTGATCGAGATCAGCTTTCCTTCCTTATACATGAACTCTCTTATGCTATTAATCGGGATCTTCCGAAGCACTGTCAACCAAATTTCTTCAAGAGGTATACTTTGTAACCGATCCTTATTCATTTGACTTTTGTTGTTTGGTGTAATCTGCAACTGTTGAGAACTCATACCACCTCCATTGTAATGAACATTTCCAGGACTTCCAGCTTGAAGATTCGGCATTTCAGCATTGCTTTTTCTGGGCCTTTGTCTTATAGAAGCGTTGTTCAAGGCTAAAGGACTATGATTAGAACTAGTATCTCCAGATGAACTGGGAAGCATGTAATGTTGATCAGGAGCCAACTGCAGCAGAGCGGCGGTTAACCAAGTTATCTTGTCATTTGATACCCTCAGCTGCTTTTCCGCTTCGGATAATGTCTTCAGCGCTTGACGCAGTTTTTCCATATCTTCTTTGGATACTGTCGGCAATATATTTTCCACATTAGGCACAAGAAGGGAAAATAAATTATCGGGAAATTTGTTTTTTTAGTCTTGTCGACTTGCATGGATTGAATTTTTCGACATTTTGGTCCGGTGATGGGCAGTAAGAGGTGAGACAGTCAGTGACCAATCAGACTCTGCCACATCAGCATCAACCGGATGTTTGACCTCCTACAGCCGGTTACCGGACCAAATGTTGAAAAGGGGAATTGCAGGACTATTTTCAATTCATGAAAGTCGACAGGACCAACACCAAAATAAGGATAAGTTACACTTACAGGACTAAACAACTCTTTTTCCTAAATTATCAGAAATATGTAAGGAACCAAAATTCTGCATTTGCCAAAAATACCAACAAAGCTATAAACATGATAAGATTGAATTATACTGGATAAAGTATTACATTCACGCCGCCGAAAAAACTTCCTTCTAGAACGCTCTTTCGTGAAATCGTAGGTTCCAGCAAGAATATCAGTTATGACAGTAGCAAGCTGTGACATTAGTGCCAATGGCTCGACACCAGATTCCATGATATCTCTCAGATTCTTCACTGTGTTGACTGTGTCAGCAGATAACGCTAAATCGAGCAGGTCTACTAGCTTTTCATCTGAAACAAGCCCAACCTGCAAAACAATAAGAAAGTGTGCAACTATTCAATGTCTCTAATTACAATGGTTTATAGTAACTTGATAGACTAAGGGTATATTTGATTTGAGATTTTAAAATCGGATATGGTATTGCAAAATCTAAATCCGGTAAAAAATCATACACTCATAGCTACAAATACATATAAACCATATAAATACCATTTTTTCTACACCCAACGTCTCCCATGAAAATGATTGTTTTATTCCCACTCTTATTTTATTTATCACTTTTCACACATTTTATTCTCACTTTTGCAACTTCCAATAAAACACACTAATTATTACACAATCATAATAATTACAACCAACAATAATAATACAACATGTCTAACGCATTGATTTGACAAAAAGTTAAACCCTGCCCTATTTAAATCTAACAACAAAAAACATTACTACTATTTATCAAGATTTTTCCTCTAAATACTAAATCAAACACATTGTATGCATGATGGACATTCACACACAAACAATATGAAACGATTAGCAGGCATAATCTCCATCAGTTGTAGCCTTGTAGGAAAGTAACATGATGCAATGGAACAGACAGTATTGAGGTTGCATTAAGTCAAACAGCAATGAACGTACCAGTTCCTGTACAAGGCCTACAGATACTCTCTTCCCAAGTAAACTCAGTTGCTCCAAAGTCATTTCAGCATCTCTCAGAGATCCGTCTGACTTTGACGCAATAAGCTTCAGGGCATCCTTATCGATTTCAATATCTTCTTTGCTTGCTATCCACTGCAACGTATATATTATGTCTGCATCCTTTAACTTTGGGAAAAAGAATTTCTGGCACCTGGTTATTATCACATGAGGCAATGCATCAAGACTTGAGCAAACAAGGACAAAAACGACACGCCTAGGGGCTCGATCAATGAACTTCAATATCGCACTCCAACATTCAGAAGACACAGTATCACATTCGTCAAATATGAACACTCTGAATTGAGATTGATGCTGGGAAGAAGCAGTCACACGATCAAGAAGTCTGAGTACACTTTCAGAGTCGATATTACCGATCGGGCCTATTTCTGTTACGTTTCTGCTCTTTCCTTTGCTTTGTGCAATGCAAGAGTTGCAATATCCACAAGGCTTTGGTTCCTCCATAGACTGGCAATTCAAAGCTCTAGCAAAGACACGTGCACACGAAGTTTTACCCGTTCCATGAGGCCCGTAGAACAAATAGAGCAACCCGACTTTCCTTCTAATAATAGCATTGGAGAGAGCTTGTACCGCCAAATTCTGGCCCACCAAATCTCGGAACGTTCTCGGCAGGTATTTTTGAGTGAGATTTTGATGCCTTTGATTACGATGCTTTCCAAATCTATGCTGCTCGCCAGATCTACCTTCCGATGCAAGGTCAGAATCAGTTTCTTGCTTCAGCAAATTGCCGGCATAAATCCCTAATTCTCCCGAATAATCATGCAACCAAGCAGCACGATCATCGCTCCCCTGAGAATCATCAAGTAGCAGAGGTAACGCTTCCCCCCCAGCAGATTTAGTAGACGAACTTGATGACATCACACGCATGTCAGCCATATCCATTCCCCGAGAATTCAGACCACCTTTCCTTAACCTTGGATCAGATAGACCACACGAAAGGCTTCTGCCAGCTAAGTCAAGAAAGGACTTGCCTCTGTGATGAATCCTCGACCAATTCCAAGGAATACCACAGCCGTTTCTAGGAACCCCACTTACATTATGATCATAATTCTCTTGACCAAATGAATTAGAAGCCACTGACATTTCATTTTTTGCCTCAGCTTCTCGGGTAGCTAAAGAAGCCCGGCTTCTTCTTGCACCTCGAAATCTCCGCCTTTTCCCCCGATTAAGACTACTCCGATGACGAATGTTTATTCCCGCTTCTTCTGCAATTCTTTCCATCGGGTCGTTTCCATGATTATGAGATGAAGCTGCATCATCACTTTCAGCAGGAACACGATTGTTTAACTGGTCAGAGAGTGTCCTAAGCTGCCCATCTTGTCTGTAGTTTTCTCTCGATCCATAAATACGGGCCCCAACCATATCATCTCCATCTTGTGGATACTCATCATTCTGACGAACATCAGGAAACCTTTCACTTGACTCGGGTCTCTTGCCTCGTCTTTCCATAGGGGAGCTTATCGATACCCTTCCTTGCTCGATGCCAACAGATCGTCTTCCATTGATTAACTCATCTGCTTCCCCTTTTCTGAGAAGAACGTCAATGGCAGATGGAGAATGCCGCGAAGGTGGGCTTGCAGTAGGATCCCGTAGAGACCTTGATCTCTGAAGAGCAACAAGGTCCCTCATGAGCGTTCTATCAGCCATGATGGGACTGCTCTTGTGCATGTGGTTCTTCAGATGAATGCAATTTGTCAAATGAATGTGGTTTCGTAAATGATCGCTAATATTTCCATTCACATCTTTAAGTATACGATCTCGAACAGCCCTGGTCATGATCACAACATAAATCGGTCGACCGGATATACTCTTGAATTAGGCCAATACATCAGCAAACACTCACTGCATGGGATTTCAACAATAACAAACCAAGATTTTCTGCGTGGGATATCAAAATAAAACAATACTCTATTCCAGGCAGTAATATTTCCCAAGCTCAAGCAAACAAAGATTCTATGTCTACCTAGTTTTTTTTTTTTTTGTCAATTAAAAAGCCTATACTCGTTAATGAACCCCCCAAACAACAATAAATTCAATTTACAATTCCGACAAAGCATTCGAATTATCATTTACAAGAATCCAAAATCTTCTGCTTGTGTGACATCAGAGATACAACATACTCTGTTCCATGATGTAATTTTGCCCAACCTCGAGCAATCAAAGATTCTAGGTCTAACAAACCACTTTTTCTTTTTTCCAATTAAATAATCCTACATTTGATGGTGAAACTGAAACCCCCCACAAAGAAACAAAAAAAATCAATTTCAAATCCCGGAAAAACCTAAGAATTTGCCATTTGGGAATTACAAAGAACACAGAATAAAAACAAAAACCCACATAAATCACAACTGAAAAAACCAAACAATTCTCAAACAACCGTCATTAGTTCAAACAGGTTGCATGCAATTCGAACAAGAAAACACCGATTTTTTTCCAAGTGAATCACTCAAAACACTTACTCCACACATCCTCACAAGCTTCATGGGTCAGGCATTTTATCAAACAGGTGGAAGGGTTGGAAAAAAACGGTGGCATGATATGTATAATGGCGACAGATGAAAAGGAGAGTGGCATTCACCTGAGTCTTGGAGTTATAAGCAACTACTCACTACCGCTTGAGTAAGCAAGCGACCCGTTGCCATCATTAAAAGGAAACT
Organism: Galeopsis tetrahit; assembly: GCA_963675135.1. Classification (NCBI taxonomy): domain Eukaryota; kingdom Viridiplantae; phylum Streptophyta; class Magnoliopsida; order Lamiales; family Lamiaceae; genus Galeopsis; species Galeopsis tetrahit. The sequence goes on along the minus strand of OY776126.1, from coordinate 40,570,197 downwards.
TTCTCTCTCTATCTGTCCCAGATCTCTTTCTCCATATCTTCACGAGGGGCTCTACAGAAAACGATAGAACACAACCTCCAATTTGGCTTCTTTTTTTAATTCAGATAAGTTAATAATTAAAACAGGGTGAGAAAAAATGTAGCGAGCTGTCCGTATGGAGTAACAGTGTTGTGCTTTTACTGAGTCAGATTTGGAGTGTGTAGAGGGGGAGGAGATTAACGGTGTTGTGACTTTTATACACATACATTTATTTTAACATTATATAATTAAAATAAATAGTGGCTTAAAGTAGCATTTTACTATGCTTTAAAATAAGATAAAAATTTGTGTAAGTCCATCTCATGAAAATATATATGTGAGACTGATCTCTTTCGACTTATATTTCAGATTTTTAAGTTGAACAATCCATTTTTTTCAATAAAAAGTTTAAAAAAATAGGAGATGGCAGATTAAGTAAAAAGTAACAATATATTTTAATAGAAGTGATAGTCATTTTTATTTAAATATTATCACTTTTTACATCGAATTAAGAAAAGATCCGTGAGTCAAAACCAGATCTTAAAGTAATATACATATATTTTACACGTTAATATAAATATAATTTTATATAAATACACACATATATATAAGTGGTAAGTTAAAACCTAGCTCGTGCAGGGAAAATTGAACGTGGGTTCGGGTTTGATCCTGTCCCATTGTCATCTCTAGCTACCAATAGATCTTCTATTGTAAATTTGCAATACTTATTTAATTAACTAAGCATATTATCTTCTCTTTCAATAAATGAAACACAAATGATATTTATTTTTATCAATGAAATTGAAATTTTTTATTTAAAACTTTCGGATACCAGTAATACTAGTATATTTTAAAAGCGAAAGAGGATGTTAACCCGAACCGTCTTAGCATTTTTGATTGAACTGGGTCGATCGAGTCTAATTGTTATTAAAACAGTTAGGTTGATATGACATCATAATTACATAATATGTATTTATAAATTAGCCTCATCGTTGCTCTTTAATACTAAGTGTTTGGTTGAGTGGTCCTACATCGACAGTATGATGGAGGGAATGAATTTCGCGCCAAAATGGAGGTGGTGGATGAAAGAATGTGTTTCATCGGCAAGCGTTGCAGTACTTGTGAACGGCAGCTCGTCAGGGGAGTTTAAATTAGAGCGGAGGCTGAGGCAAGGAGATCCATTATCGCTATTTCTATTTCTGATTGCAACCGAAGGGCTGAAATCGTTGGTCAGCAAGGCACTCGAGATAGGCGAACTGGAACCAATTAGCATGGGAAGGAATAAAATACAATTGCATTTGTTGCAATACGCGGACGATATAATGTTCTTGTGTAATGAAAATTGGAAGGACATCCGAGCAATAAAGTCTATACTAAAGTTGTTCGAACTTGTCTCTGGCCTGGGAGTAAACTTTGGAAAATGCAGTCTATTGGGAATTCACATGGGGGATGAGGAAAAACAGGAGATGGCGGGTTATCTGGGATGCTCTATAGGCCAACTTCCGATGGAATTTTTGGGCATGAATGTGGGTCTAAACCACCACAAAACAGCCTCTTTGGACGGGATGATTAAGAGGATCAGGAGGAAGTTAGCAGGTTGGAAAGATAAGCAGGTTTCCCTTGGAGGCAGAGGTACCTTGGTTCAGGCCGTGCTATCCGCAATCCCAACTTACTACCTATCGTTCTTCAAGATACCAAAATCCGTGTTAAATGAGATCAAAAAGTTACAAAGAAATTTTTTGTGGGGAAGGGGGACGGGCGAAAATAGAAAAATTATATGGCTAAACTAGGAAGAAATATGTAAAGAAAAGAAAAAAGGAGGCATTGACATTCGAGACTTGAACTTATTCAACATTGTCTTACTTGAAAAGTGGATATGGCGATTTATCACAGAAAAAGAAAACTTGTGGGTGAGGGTATTGGAATCAAGATATGGAGGCCTTGGGGATGAAGAGACAGCCAACCAAGGTAGAAGTGGACGAAGAACAGGTGGTTCCTGCTGGTGGATGGAAATAAAGAAAATCTATAATGAAATTGGAGGGAGAGAAGCGAGACATAGGATTCGTAAAGTGGTAGGGAATGGAGAAAAGACAATTTTTTGGAGCGACTATTGGATCGATGGCGTCGATTCGATAAGTAGAAAATTCCCGGGACTTTATAATATTAGTGGGTAAAAGAAAGAAGTGATAAGGAACATGGGGTCGTGGGGGTGTAACGGATGACACTGAGAGTGGGTTTGGGAGAGGCCACTGAACGAAAATGACAAAAGAAATCTAATTAAGCTTCTTGTTTTACTGAACAAGTACAAACTGTCGCAAAATATGGAGGATACTTGGGAGTGGGAGCTGGCGCCGATCGGAAGATACTCGACCTAAACAACGTACGCAAAATTGATCGAGGGGAAGGAGATCGGGAGCGATGCATCAGCGGAGAAGATTGAGTTTAAAAATCTATGGAAAAACTACGCGCCACGGAGCGTGAAGCTAATAGGATGAAAGGCATTAAAACGTAGGCTTGCAACGACGGATAATCTAAGAAGGAGAGAGGTTCAGATCGCGGAAGAGGAGGCGAGATGCAAACTGTGTAAGAGAGAGTCGGAGAGTAATAACCATCTTCTAGTGGAATGTGATTTTGCAACATCAGTTTGACAAGAATGTTATAAATGGCTAAAGGTAACATAGTCCCGCACAACGACATACAAATCCACTCGCTCCAACATAACGAGGCAATAGGGCTCCGGGAAGGTGAGGAGGAGATTCGCGACTAGCCTATGGTCATGCGTCGTCTGAGAAGTATGGAAAAATAGAAACACGAAGAGATTCAAGGGAGAACGCCAAGTCACAAAAAAGACGGTGGAAAATATAAAAATAAATCTATGGACCTAGATGGGAGGGGAAAAACTACTAAGCCCAAACTCATTTGTATCAGCATGGTGTCATGATCCGTTTTTGTGCATTATTGAGTAAACACTAGTAGAGGAGGCGGTTTAGACAATATGTACTTTCCTGTAATATAATTTTGCCTTGTACATTCATGGGTTGAGTATATATAATACTTTTACCGTTAAAAAAAAAAAAATGTAATGTATAATTTTGTTGCATGTATTTAATGAACATAGAAATAATTATTGTATTCAAAAAAATGTTTTGGAATTTAGTGGTACCAATGTACAGTTTCTTTTCAAAATACCGTTGAACTTGGTAGCCCCCGCACTTCCGAAAAGGCTAGATGGGACACAAAGAGGCAAATTAAAAACAAAAAAAAAAAAATGCAGACAGCACTATAATTTAAAATTACTTAGTAAATTTGCAGTTGTAAAAATATTAATTTCCTACCAAACCCAACTAGACTAACAAATGAAACTTATTATGAAACTAAAATAAGAAATGAAAAATGAAATAAATTTCATTAATCAACTTTTTTTTTTCTCCCTTTGTGTTCACCTCCTAAGTGCCTGATGTTATACTAACTTTGTTCCTTATTAACGGCACGTCTCATTTCATTTAAAATTATGGTTAGTATTTATCTGTCACTTTGTTAATACTAATACAAATTTATCTTTTTACATAATACTCAAAATAAATATTAATTATCTTTTGTAATTGTGGATTATATAAATAAATAAATAATAGCATAAGAACTTTTTAATACCTTAGTTAACATTATGTACTTTGTTGAATTTGGTTTACATTTTTCAAATCGGCATTGTTGAAAGTTCAAGAAAATTGAACATGCATCATCAAATAAAATTAATTGAAGGTGCACTGAATTCTAAGAATATTATATATACTCCGTATTAATTAATGAATAAACTCGAGTTAATTATATTACTCCTATATATTCAAACATTTTTATTTTATTTTGAAAGCACATATATATTTTTTTTTTTTTTGAACAGTAAAGTGAAATTTCCATTATCACCCGAGTACATGGGGTACTCAACCCATAATTTTACAAGTAAATCCTAATATATTCACATATTTTCTCGTAACCGCCTAGACAAAAACATTTTTAATCAATGAGACACAGGAATGGATCGCAGCACCAAGCCGAGACTGAAGAGTTTGTAGCCACCAAATTCTGTCCTCCTAACCAGGTCCAGAGGGAAATTTTTATATTTTCAATTGCTTTTTTTACCTCCTGATTCTCATCATTAAATCTTTTGGAGTTTCGACATCTCCATAATTCCCATACAACACACGCCCATAGGCTCGTCATGAATTTTCTCCTATGCTTTTCAGACCCAAGCGCTTCAGTGTGTTGTACAGCATGTGCTTTAATCTTGTTTTGTGGCACCATGTACACCTTTATCCAATTATAACAGTGGTACCAGATTGAGTTTGCAAATGAGCACTCCAGTAGCAAATGTCCATTTGTTTCAATTGCCTCATTGCACAAACAGCAGCGCCTATCTTCTTCCGATATCGGGACTCCTCTTCTACTAAGATTGTCGGTAGTCGTAAGCCGTTCTCTCAGGACCTTCCAACCAATTGTTTTAACTTTCTTTGGCGCGTGACAGCCCCATAGATTCGTGAAAACAGATCTGTCTTCGGTCGACTCCGGTGCACACCCCGCATCTTCGACCAGCCTCGCATAAGCTCTACTGGTGGAGTAAGAACCGAATGGTGCCAGGTCCCAGCTCCACGAGTCTTCGGTTTCCTGCGAGATTCTGTTCCTGTCTAACACAACACATAATTCCATTAAATTATCCCCCTCACTTGCGCTCAGACCCCTCTCTACAGTATATATTTATGGACGCATTAATACTCATACATAAGACGTTCGAATCCATTACTTCTTACAACGTTCGACGTATATATCATTCAGTGCATGTATTCATTGTTTGAATTACACTCAGAAATGAAAAATATACTCCAATTTGTGCATTAATTAAATTGTCTCAGCTACTTAAGGCTCGAACTCGACTCACTCGTACATATAGATAAACAAGTCAAGTTCGAGCTCTCGTTAGACACTCAATTTACTAACAAGCCGTATTGAGTCCGACTCGATAGGCTCGTTATAAACTCGTTTATGAATTAATAGAGCTCATTTTGTCGTTTATCAATGTAATAAAGCCTATCCGAGCTCGATTGGCTCGATAAGAACTCGAGTTCATGAGCTTGTATTAGGAATTAATATACAAGAATGAATTCTTCACTTTTCTACAAGTTCGAACTTTTAGATGAAATTAAATTTTTTTATGACATAACAACACCTTAATAAAACAATATTGTTTTTCAATCAAATCAAATATCAAAAGGTATGATTTAGGGACAAAGTAGACTTGTAAGAAGTCTAATTCACAATAATATTTAAAGTTTGTGATTTATTTGCAATTCTTTTAAGGTTTAGATATTAGATTGCAAATGAGCGAAAAGTCGTGATTTAATTTGCAATTAACTCTTTTTAAAATTAACAACTTCATTATTATGACACATAAGCCAAATCAACCACAAAATGACACATAAGCCAAATTAACCACAAAATGACACATCATCAATTTAAACTCCCTATTAGTATATAAAGGGATTATATATTATAGAAGTAGTGTATTATGTATATATAACAAATTTGTTAATCTTGTAAAATAATATAATTATTTATATAATAAATATTATGTATAAAATTATATAATAAGTTTTACAAATATATTTTTGAGCTCTATTTTTTAAATACATTAAACTTATAATAAATTTAAAATAATTGCATAAAAAATTACTTGAGATATAAGATAAAAGTAATTATAAAATAATTTTTAATAACTAATTAAATAAAGAATTGTACAGCCCAATAAAAATACATTTTAAATTGTATTTTACTCAAAAGTACATTAAATAGTTCAAAAATAAATTAAACTAAAAAATAAAATGAATACTACAATAAAGTTAAATAAATAAAATAAAAATTAATTTAATTAGTTAGCATTAAAATAATAAAAAATAGTTAATAAGAATATACGGAAATGATATAGAGCCCACCAATTGTACCCAGTTGTGCCCACCGCCTATGTGGCATTACACGTCAATAAATTCTTATTTATATTTAATTTAAACTTAATCTAATATCAATATTTTTTGGGGGGATTTCACATATTAGGTCTTTCCACGTAGTGTTTTTTTAAATAAGAAACTGGTTTAAAATAGTTTTAAATTAAGGTCAAAATCCAACTTAAATGTACCATTTTACCCTCAATATTCAAAATTACGTTTTAATATAATATTAAGTCAACTAATTTTAAATTTTGAATGCAAATCGCCATTAATTACTAAGTCTTCCCCAATTTTAGGAATTTTCCAAATCTCTGATATTCAAATCTTCCCCAAATCACCGCCTCAATTTTAGGAATTTTCCCAAAACTCTGATATTCAAGTCTTTCCCAAATGTTTGATATTCAAATCTTCCTCCAAATTTCTGATATTCAATTCCATTTTCCCCAAAGCTCTGATATTCAATTTAATTTTCAGACTTGAAGATCTGCAGAAAAATCGTCAAATCAAATTAGATATGTTCTTCAGAAAAATCTCTGACTTGATTATGCAGAAAGATCTGCAGAAAAATCAGTGACCGTAATGCAGAAAAAAAAAAACTAAAGTTGCATCATCATATGAATAATGCAGAAGTGTGAAGTAAATTATGTGCATATGTAAATATCATTATGCAGAAAATGACTTTATGCCACAAATCTTACAAGTACTCGGTTTTGTCTTCCGAAATTCTCCATATGAAGAAGCATTATGAATGGACGTGCAATGCTTCTTTATAACACATAACACATGCTACCCACGCCTGTAGATTTTTTCACGAAACTAAACATAATGATGAACAATTACTAAACAATTAATTATGGATCTTAAAAACATAAAATTTATATGTACTACTAATGGTTAATTACTGAAATCTGAAATCATGAGAAATGAAGCAAACAAGAACTCGACCTAGTGTGTATGTATTTTCATAAAACATTTTCATTTACCCGTCCAATATTAAAACTCAAAACAAACTACCCCAAAATACACTCACACGTGCACAACCGCCTCCGCAGCTCCGCCACACCATCATTGCCGCCGCCGGCACTGCCATGGAAGACGATGACCAGAGGGTCGTAGATCTAGTTAAGGAACTAGTGCATCGATTGTTGTACAAATCACAATGACGAACTCAATTGGGAAATTACGAGAATCTTTGTGAATAGGTATGTGGTTGAATATATGGCGAAAATGAAGGAAGTTACGACTTCTTCCCATCATTGTCGCCGCCGGCACTGCCATGGAAGACGATGATCAGAGGGTCGTAGATCTAGTTAAGGAAGGAAGTTACGACTTCTTCCCATCATTGTCGCCGCCGGCACTACCATAGAAGACGATGACCAGAGGGTCGTAGATCTAGTTAAGGAACTAGTGCATCGATTGTTGTACAAATCACAATGACGAACTCGATTGGGAAATTACGAGAATCTTTGTGAATAGGTATGTGGTTGAATATATGGCGAAAATGAAGGAAGATGAAGGAAGTTACGACTTCTTCCTTTAATTATTAAATTAATAAATTAATCTTCAAATTTAAATGTAAGGGCATAAATGGTTTTTAACATATGTTTTTGTCCTTTTTTAAAAAGATCCTATTAGTGGTCCTTTATTAAAAAGGTATGTGTATGAATGTCCTTTTTTATAAAAATTCTCTATTTTTCTTTATCCATATCAATATTTTAAAAAATCTTTTTTTATATTTAATTTAATATTATCTCTATCAAATTACATTAACGCCATCAATCTTTCTCAAATCTTTCAATCACCATTAATTTTTCTCCACAAATAAAATTAAAGAAAATAAAAAATAATCTAATTGCCATAACAAAAATTAACTAAATGTCAATCAATGAAAGAAATATAAAAATTCATCAACATTCAAAAGAAACCCAAATAATAAAAAAAACTCAGGAAACATAAAAAAAAATTGATGGTAACGTACTTCTTAGTGCCTAGAGTGTGCATGAAGTCTGCTCACATTTATTTCTCTATTATTTTTACCATCATCATCAATTTCAGTTATCTTTTTCTTTAAATTTTGTAGTTTTTCAATTAAAAAATCGGTGCGAGTTCTCTGTTAAATAACATTCCTCAACTAAATGCATTGCAACTTGGGCCAATGACCTACGTCTTAAATCTGTGTTAACCCATCGACTATAATTTTTTTTGCCTTCTTAGTCCATCTAAACATCATCTTGTTCTTCTTCTACAGTTGTGGAGAAGAGATTCTAAGAAAAAATCAAATGGTGATAGAAAGATTTGAGAAAAGATTGATATGAGATTTTGAGAAAAAATTAACGGTGATAGAAAGATTTGAGAAAAAATTGATGGGGTTGGTGATAGAAAGATTTGAGAAAAAATTGATGGGGTTAGTTAGCGTAATGTGATAGAGATAATATTAAATTAAATATAATTTTTTTTTTAAATATTAATATGGATAAAAAAAATATTGATATTAGATTAAGTTTAAATTAAATATAAATAAAAATTTATTGACGTGTAATGCCACGTAGGCGGTGGACACAATTGGTGGGCTCTATGTCATTTCCGTAAGAATATAATATTTGGAAAGAGTTTATGAATCATATCTTCCTCAACTAATAATTTAATTACACATCATACTTTTTAAAATTAACAACTTCATTAAATTATGACACATCCAAATCAACCACAAAATGACACATAAGCCAAATTAACCACAAAATGACACATCATCAATTTAAACTCCCTATTAGTATATAAGGGGATTCTATATATATAAGGGGATTCTATATTATAGAAGTGGTGTATTATGTATATATAACAAATTTGTTAATCTTGTACAATAATATAATTATTTATATAATAAATATTATGTATAAAATTATATAATAAGTTTTACATATATATTTTTTAGCTCTATTTTTTAAATACATTAAACTCATAATAAATTTAAAATAATTGCAGAAAATATTAATTGAGATATAAGATAAAAGTAATTATAAAATAATTTTTAATAACTAATTAAATAAAAAATTGTACACCCCAATAAAAATACATTTTAAATTGTATTTTATTAAAAAGTACATTAAATAGTTCAAAAATAAATTAAAAGAATAAAATGAATACTACAATAAATAAGTAAATAAAATAAAAATTAATTTAATTAGTCAACATTAAAATAATAAGAAATAGTTAATAAAAATATAATATTTGGAAAGAGTTTATGAATCATATATTTCTCAACCAATAATTTAATTACACATCATACTTTTTAAAATTAACAACTTCATTAAATTATGACACATAAGTCAAATCAACCACAAAATGACACATAAGCCAAATTAATCACAAAATGACACATCATCAATTTAAACTTCCTATTACTCCGTAAGAGTGTGTTTTGAAACACAAGTAACTGCTTCTACTTATTTTCAAAGCTGTCTCTCACAGCTTTTGAAAAAAAGGTGATTCGGGAAGCTGTTGGTAGAGTTTCAAAACAGCCCCTATATAAGCGGATTTTTATCTCAAATTTATCTTAATTGTCTATATTTCATGTATAAAATGGAATATAAATTTTCGTGAAAAGATTGTACCCTAATGCCATTAATGAATGTTGAAGTATTAATTAGCTCCTTGTCATTAATGAAAATAATTAGCTCCAAAACTTACTAATTTCACACAGGGAAAACTCTTAATTAAAAATGGTGCAAGCAAAAGGAAGTTATAACGAATTGATAATATAGCTAACATAATTTTTTTTTTTTTTTTTTTTTTGCTCAGTAAAAGAGAATTTTATTTCACGCATTGGCTATAAGGTGTAGCCATAAGAAATCGAACAAAGACATTCGGAGTCCTGTGAATACATAAAGTTTTAAATCATGGGTTAATAGAAAACGCTAGTGGGCCTGTTTCTCCATTCTTCAAAAGACCTGCTGTATAACTCCATCTCCTTTGTGGATAACCACCCCCATATTCGGTATTTAATCTCGTCCGCCGCCTTCACTGCCTCCATTCTCTCGTTCTTAAAAAGGTTCGAGTTCCTTCCTTTCCAAATCACCCATACAGTGCACACCCACAAACAAATGTTGAAGCGATTAAAACGCTTACCTCGTATCAAGTTGGTGTGTTGTATGAAGTGCTCTTTGACTGTATTGTGCGTTACTGTCGAGACTCCCAACCACTTGTATAATTCATTCCACACTTTAGCCGCATTCGGGCATTCGATAAAGACGTGATTCGTTGTCTCCATTTCACCCCCGCATGCAATACATGTTGTATCTCCCGTGTCATGAATGATTTTCCGCTTTGCAAGATTATCTCTTGTTGGTAATCTCTCCCATAGTGCCCGCCATGCCGTCGCCGATACTTTCAGTGGTGCTAATTTGCTCCATATCTTATTGAGGCCCAATTTCGCTGACTCCTCTTCGTCCACTCCCCTACTGCGTGCGACCAACTCTTCATATGCTCCCTTAGTTGTATACTCGCCGTCCTTCGATTTTTTCCACCTCCATTTGTCCTTTCTATGCACCTGCAATGGCACTTGATTTACAGTGAGTAACAATTTTTTCAAATCCCCTTCCTCCCTGTTTGACAGACTCCTACGCCAATTACCCACCCACTCCCCCACCCCCCTTTCCCAGTTACACATTTGCCCAACTACACCATTTTTATTCAAACTAATCCTATATAATTTAGGAAAAGAATTTTTTAACGTCTCCCCTCCAACCCACTTTTCTTTCCAGAAACTAGTCTCCATCCCATCCCCCATTCTTTTTTCGATATTATCCCACCACCATTTTCCTCTCTCCCCCGACCCAACACTTACCACGTCTCTCCACCACCCCGACCTCGCCCTACTCCTATTCTCATCTTCACAACCCCTTTCCCCAATGCGTAGCTTTCCATACAATGATGACACAACCTTAACCCACAAACTTTCCCCTTCCTGCATATACCTCCAAAGCCACTTTCCTATCAATGCCTTATTAAACTTACCTAAATCTCTCACCTCCAAACCCCCACTGCCCTTAGATGCACAAATAGTTTCCCATTTTAACCACGCGATTTTATTTGAGTTCGCTCCCCCCCACAGGAACTTACGCTGTAATGACATTAACTCACTTAAGGTTTTCTTCGGTAGAAGGTAAAAGGATATATGATAGATAGGAATCGACGTCAAAACGGCCTTTAATAATGTGATCCTCCCACCAAATGAGATCTTTTTGTTATTCCACCCATGCAATTTTCTCTTCATTTTTTGAACCAGGTGCGCCCATTCCGATATTGCGCGATGTTTACACCCCACCCTCAGCCCCAAATACGAGCATGGCGTTGATCCGATTGCACACCCAAGTATCCTTGCCATCTGACCGAGACTTTCATTTTCCACATTCACTCCGATTAGACTACTCTTGTTGTAGTTAATTTTCAGACCTGAGCAGAATTCAAAACAACTCAGAATCTGCCTCATAGCCTGCGCATTTTCTATCCTTGCTGTACTTATCAGAATTGTGTCGTCGGCATACTGAAGATGCGAGATTTTCACCCGATCAACTCCCACCTCTGCTGCTTCTAGGATACCCCTATTCACCGCTGAATTTATCAACAAGCTTAAACCTTCTGCCGCGATCAAATATAAGAAAGGGGATAATGGATCCCCCTGTCTCAGGCCCCGTTCAAGCCTAAATTCCCCCGATGCACTGCTATTAACCAGAACTGAAGAGGTAGCTGTAGATACGCATGTTCTCATCCAATTTCTCCATTTTGTGCTAAAATTTAGGATTTCCATCATGTTATCCAAGAATTCCCAATCCACGGAGTCGTAGGCTTTTGCGAAATCGATCTTAAAAAATACTCTCCCAATGCCTTTTCTCTTTGCTTCCGATATGGTTTCATTTAGAATAACCACCCCATCGTGAATTTGCCTCTTGCCAATGAATGCGCTTTGATTTTCCGAAATGACACTATCAAGGACCGAACTAAGTCTCTTTGCCAATAACTTGGATAGCACTTTGTAAATACATCCTATTAACGAGATGGGACGATAGTCATTCAATGTTGTACATACCTCTCTTTTGGGCAACAGCACAATGAATGAGGGGTTTACTCCTCTAACCAGCTTTCCGTGTTGCTGAAACTCCGTCATGACCCTCACGAAATCCCCTTTCAGTATTTCCCAGAATTCTTTGATGAATCTGAAATTGAATCCGTCCGGGCCTGGGCTTTTTGAACAATCACAGCTCCATACAGCGTCTTTTATTTCTTGTTCGGAAAAACTTTCAATCAACTTCTCATTATCTGCATCCGACACCTTTTTATGCGCTATTTCCTGCTCCACTCTTGGACGAACTCTGCATTTTTTGCTGAAGTGATCCTTGAAGTACTCATTAATTCCCTTCTTAATTTCTGCCACCCCCTCAAGCCGGTTTCCTGCTATGTTTATTTCCGATATTTCGTTCTTTTTCCTCCGTCGATTGATCACACTGTGAAAGTATCTAGTGTTCATATCACCTTCCTTCAACCATCTGATCCTTGCCTTTTGAGCATACAAGCTGTTTTTCAGGTTCATGTTTCTAAAAAGTTCAACCGTCACTCTGTTTCTCTCGGTTATTTCCTGCTCCTCCAAGCCGAAAATGTCATCTATTATATCCATCTGCTGCAAGTCAGATTTGAGTTGATCCACTTTGCTTTCCAAAGAACCAAACACCTTCAAGTTCCAATCTCTCAAGTCTGCCTTAAGTAGCTTCAACTTTTCTTTTAACACGTATCCACCCCACCCCTCCACCTCATAGCTTGCCCATGCATCTGACACGAATTTCTTGAAATCTGGGTGTGCTAACCATGCATTAACGAATCTAAAGGGTCTTGCTCCCCAGTCTTTTCCCCCTGTCTCGAGCAAGATGGGGCAATGATCCGAGACTGATCTTGCTAGGCCTTTTTGAGTCGATTCTGGCCACTTGATGAGCCACTCGTCATTTATCAACATTCGATCAATTCTGCTCTTGCAGCTTCCATCCGGTCTATACCATGTAAAACTACGCCCCATCAGTGGCATGTCAATTAGGGATGATGACCTGATGAATGCATCAAATTCTTCCACGTCTCTTCTATTAATTGTTTCTCCTCTGCCCTCCCGTTCATGCGTGTGCCTAATCGAATTGAAATCTCCCACCACGCTTATGCACATCCCAGAATGCTGCCCTATTACCATCTTGATTCTTTCCCATAGTTCCAAACGTTCGATTAGCGTGCTTGGGGCGTACACATTTATCACACAACATTCAATTCTTTCAGGCCCCCATACTCCTGTTACCACCACAGCCCCTTGCATATTCCACTTACCCGTGCATTCAAATACATCCATATTCCAAATTGTTAGAATTCCACCCGAGCGCCCGATCGCCTCTCTATGTTCCCATCCGCAGTTTCCATTATTCCAAATCGAGTTGCAAGTTTCATCGTCCAATTGTCCCAATTTTGTTTCCTGGACACAACACATTTCCACTTTGTTTCTATTCACAATACTACTTAATTCCTTCTTTTTTACCCTACTCCCCAGCCCCCTGATGTTGAATGATAAGAGCTTCATCAATCACCTTGCTTCTTCCCCTGTTCTGCTGTTGTTGCCATTGCCTGAGTCGTGTTGATTCCTTTTAAAGCCAGTATCATCATCTCATCGCTTTCTTTACTTGTGAGCCCGATCGATTTTCCGAATTCCCAGATCGATGCGGCCTCGCTGATCGATTGACTATTTCGGCACTTCAAATTTAAATCCCTACATTCTCGCAGATTGGCCTCGACATCTTCCTTTGATACCATGTTGTCCATGAATTTTGCAAATTTCCCTTTCTCCTTCTTCTTCATCTGTGCCTTAGACTCTTGTTTCTTTTTTGTCCTGCCCCCATTTGGGCCTCTTTCTGTGCATGCTGTGTTTTTTCCTTTGTGTCGATCGCCCATCTCATCTTCCTCCCTACTAGTTTCTACCGCCTCTGTTTCCTGGTTGGGGAGCTGCTTGGTCAATTTCTGGTGTGATCTTTGGAATTGTAGAATGGATTGGGAAGGACCCATATGATCTGTCGGGCACGTGTTGGCCTCTTGTTCCATCCCCGCATCCACTTTGCTTGAAAAGGGGATATATGGATTGTCTAGAATTTTTGGGGTATGGAGTTTTCCTTCTGGCCTATTTTGAGATTCTGCTTGGGCTTTGTTCATGGGCTCAGAAATGTGTTTTGTCCTTAACCCATCTGGCCCATTATATGTGTCCTCTTGATTATTTATTGTGGGCCCCCATTCCATACTACCTTCCCCCTCTCTCGCATCCACTTGCATCCTTGGCCTACTTGGAAACTCATTTTCACTTGTTTCTGAGGCGCGTGGGTTCTCCCCTATTTCACTTGCACTTTTAGAACTTTTTTTATTGTGACTATCCATCTTCACACTGTGGACCCCGTTTTTCGACGTACATTTATTCCGGACTTCATGATCATTATGGGGGATTGCGTTTATGTCGTTTCTCTCTCCCCCCGTCTCGAAACCCAAGGTTGGTTTATTAACTTCCTCTGCATCGTTTTCGAAGTCCGAGGTGCCGTCTAAGGCTAACGCTTCCGCCGCCTCCTCTGACCCTTCGAATTCCTCCGACCAATCGGAATCTTCATCCTCCGAGCTCGATATTGATGTGTCGGAATCGCATGTGTGTGTCATCTCTTCTTCGATTCGAATGTGAAAGAATAAGCCATCGATTCTGACCTGCAAAGCCTTTTTAACATCCGCCGTCCCAGAGGTTGATATTAGCATTCTGGCGTAATCAAAATTCTCTTTTTTCGCTGTTCTTTCGTCGAGTCTCATCAATAACCCGAACTCCGCACAAGCAATCGCGAAGAACCTAAAAGACCAAGCATGTAAAGGAACACCATGCCACCGTGTCCACGTGAGTCGTTGTTGTTTTACGTCGATGCTTCTCCATGGCCTCAACCATTCGAACCAAAATTTATTCCATTCATCAAACTCTCCAATGGTATCCAGCGTTGAGGCGTCTGTGACGTTGCTAACCAGCACCAGATTTCCACCCAAGGGTCGCACTCTAAGTTTACCACTGCACTCTCCTTCAATCTCTGACCCATGTTCTTCCCATGAAAATTGTCCTTTCAGGTACCCTGTAAAGCTGTTTTCCACCCATGTTCTTTCCGTTTCATTGGTTTGAAATTGGCTCACTCTACTCTGTATTCCTTCCTGCGGTGGAGCCCCACTTGCTTTGTTTGTTTTTGTCTGCATCAATTCCGCAAAACTGACACCTTCCTTCATCACCCCGAGATCCGCTGGAAAATACTTTACCCCATTGTTGCCAACTCCCTTGTCTCTCCCTGCTATGGTTTTTTTGTGTATCTCTGAATCCCTCTCTCTCTTGAACTTGGATATGGAAACCCTCAGTTTATAGCTGTCAATCCAGAGGTTGTTTAGTTCCTCCAATAGCCTGGCCTCGCATAACTCCTTCGAATATCTAACAAAACCAAAAGGTCTGCCCTGCTTGTCTTCTTTATTTGGACAGAATAGATCTTTCACTTTGCCCACAGAGTTGAATGTGTTGCACAGGATGTCCCATTTGCATTTCCTTGGGAACTTAGTGAAGTAGAATGTAGTGGTGTCCTCCTCCCATGCCTTTGCGTCTCCCCTGTTGAGATTATACACACTATCTCTAGCCGAATATTTAGTCTCATCCTTCCTATCATACAACCTATGGTTCTGAGGCTTAGGGTTACTCCTAGGTTGGTTATTATACTGCCTTACCGGTTGTCGCTCGGATTTACGGTTGCCATTGCTGGACTCTACCCTATTCCGGCGACCCACGACTCTCCACTCACTCCTCTCTAGGTTTCTCTCACTCTCTCTCTCTCCATAATTTCTCATCTATTAGCTAACATAATTAAATGCTGTTTTCAAACAATACAGATGAACTAGAGAATCATCATTTTTTTCAAATTACTTTTAAAATAACTTATTTTCAAAACTTTTTTTTCATAGATTTTAAATAAAAAAATATTTGGAAAAAAGTTTTTTACATTTAAATAAAAAATAAACTTCTTCTCAACTTTTAAATAAAAAATAAAAGTAAAATTGTTATATTTTTGTTTATAAATGTAACATTTGAATAAACGAAAAAAGAAAATTGAGTAGCTTTCACAATATACTAACGTAGGGAAGTAAACTGGAAAAAAAAAAAAAAAACTACAAGCATATATGTATTCTTTTAACAATAAAATAATATTAGCACACAATCTATGTGTACTAGAATATAAATATGTAAAAGAACTTATGATTTATCTAGCTCTATCCCCACCACATACCTTTATTCACATCACATGTTTCCCTTTTTTGATGAATGAAAAATAAATTAATTATGAAATGTTGACCAAAACAATGTCAAATCAAATTTATATTTATTCATGACAAAAGATCTCGACATGTGACAATTTGTCACGACTCATGGGATAATCACATACTTTAATTTTATTTATTTATTTAAAGCATTCATCGGACATGGATCCACCCTCTCACTCTCACCTCTCAATTTTTTTTAGTACTAATTTTTTTTTATAAATTTTAGAAAGAGATAGATAAATTGGGTAGGTATCACATTTTCACCTATGGGGTATTATTTTATTATGTATTTTTTTTATCTGTTTATAAATTTTTTATTTTATCATTTCAATTTATCGATCTATTTATTTCTTATACTTTTTTTGATAATTTTTTTTTTTACTTTACTTTATACTCCCTCGTCTTATAATTACTTTCACATGTGAAGTGACACATAAAATAAAAAATTGAATTTAGTGAAAATTTTGAGGGGTAATCTTGTAAATATAAAGTAAAGAAATTAGTTGACTTTTTGGTAAGTGTGGAGAAAAAGTAATAACATTTGTGTAAAATTAAGAATATTGTGAAGGTGAAGTTTATAAAGAGTTTTCCATTTTAAAAGTGTGAAAGTTATTGTGTGACGGAGATATTGTTTTATTTTATAGACGGAAAGAGTAACTATTTATGTACTAAATTTTACCAAAAAAAATTACGAAAAGAGATGAAAGAAAATCTAAATTCGGCATGAACACATCTGTTGAGAAGCCCAACTAATCAGTCAGGGTCCGTCCACGTGTCAACTTCGACGCAGTAATTATTACTGAAATTTAGAGAGGTAATGATTTTTATTTAATAATCTGTCCTTTTATGTGACCCCAATTAAGAATGCCACTTCCACCGTTTCAGTTAAAAGCTTTTTATATTAAAAAAAAAGAAAAGGATAAAATAACTGAAATAAAATAAACAAAAAATGAAGAGCTTTTTCTAGACCGGAATACTAGTATGTTTTTCTTTTTATAAAATCAGGGTGATTATTAATTAGACTAAACACACTTTTCAAAATAATTGCTTTTTTAAAAAAAAAAAAACTTGGAAAAAATGTCATTACTTATTTTGTCAATATATTTACTTTTTTAGTAATGTGGAGTATTGAATAATTATGTTGACAAATAAAAGATCTGTAAAAATGATCAATAATTCATATATTTATTCAATGGGAACGTAAAGAGGGAAAATTTTAGTTTTAGTCCAATAAGTTTGATACATTTCAAAATAAATCCTTTAAGTTTCAATTTTACAAAATACGGTCCTTTACCTTTTAATTTAATCTTTTTTTACATCAATTTTAATCCTTTATCTTTCTAATTCTCTTTTTTATTTATGCGGACATTTATTTAAAAAATGTCATGTCATCTGCCACATCATTCTATCTTTAATTTTTTCTCATGTCTATTTAATTTTTTATTTTGTTAATAATATGGCCACTGTCCACTACATGGGGGAAATATATATACAGTTTTGTTGTGAGATATATTTTTCCATGTCTATTTAAATCAATTGATTAGAGGTATATTTTAAGAAGTTCTAAAAAGTTTTCAATATTTTAAAAAGTTCTCAATAAAATTTACATATAATTTTATTTTAAGAATGTTTATAAATAATACAGTTCTAAGCAATATTCGAGTTTAATTACCATTTTTTTTGTATTAGCAACTATTATGTTTTTAATATATTTTGACAAATTGTTATGATTTTTTTTAGGTGAGTGAACCACCCAATCTCCCAAAAGTAAAACAATTATTGAGATTTCTCATAATGTAAGTGTTATATGATGGAGGAAATAATTTCCTGACTTATCTCAATAGAGAGAGTAATATCACGAAGAAGAGAAACTAAAAAATTGTGAACTTTGGTTTTTGCCGATGGTTTTTGTCTTTTGTTGTATATTTTACTTGTTCAAGGTATTTGATTGTTTTGGTAGATAACTTTGGCTAAATGAACTTGGTGTTTTTTTTTTTTTTGCGAAAATGAAAGTTGTATTCTCAATCTTTTGAGTGGAATGTTAGTTTTTGGAAAGATTGAAATACAGTTTTATTATATTGTAGGCATCAATTGATATGAACACCTTCATATATTTTAAATTGTTATGTTTTAATTTAGTTGTTGTCAATTTTATTTTTAATTATCCTGTCAAAAAAAATATATTTTTAATTATAGAATTGTTTTATCAATGGTGCATATTTCAATTTTGTTTTTAATTGAACTTGGGAGAATATTTCAATTTTGTTTTTAATTGAACTTGAGAGTTTACAGGAAAATTTGAGAGATATTCAATTAATTACGTACATTTTTAAGTATATATAAATGACAGATAATTATGTGGCAGATGACATGGCATTTTTTAAATAAATGTGTACCAAGGCACATTCCACCCCGAAATCAGGCAACTTTAATTCATTAGAAAGATAAAGAATTAAAATTGATGTAAAAAATGATTAATTTGAAAGGTAAAGGATGTATTTTTGTAAAGTTGAAACTTAAAATATTTATTTTGGAATGTATGAAACTTATAGGACTAAAACTAAAATTTTCCCACATAAAGAATATATAATTGTAGTAAGCTACAAAAAGATTCCACCGAAAATGAAGCCCAATCAATTGGCTAAAATAAAAAAGAATTTAAGGGTAGAGTTTGAATTTTAAAATTTCAAATATTAAAGAAAAATGTGTTGCTTATGGACAAAGAAATATGACAGTTCAAATATAGAGATGTTTCAAGTCTTGATACAAAGCGCGACTCTATTTATTTGTTTTTAGTAATTATTGATAATAATAATATTCATGTTTGTAATAATCTCTCATTGGATTCTCCACATGAAATAAACAATACACACCTTGAATTTGTCGTTTTGCTAATTGCAAACTGTCATGTGCTCCGAATTTCAAGAACGTAACTTTGCAGTTTATTCAATAAACTGACCTAAATCCAATCATGTAGTAAACAAATTGGTTCTTTGGGGGCAACAAAGAGTTTCCAAATTTAAGTAATAATTAAGATATTTTTTTATATGAAACTGAATTTACATGAATTTTACAAGCATCGTTAGTATGCGAATGAAGTAGGTATATGAAGTGTGATTATTAAAATTTTAATTATATTTTTAAATAACAATAATTTATTTATATAACAATGATAGTTCTTAGGTATAATACTAACACTCTAAAAAGAGAATAATTAATTAACCAATCAAACATTTTACTATAAGATTTTACTTTCATCTAGATGATGAAATACATCAATTAATTAAGTGCAGACTTTATTGCTTATTTGTATATGCATATATTATTTTAGAGATTTTTTTAAAATTTTATTTTAAGTGATTGTATATTTAAATACAATTGGATTTTAATTGATTTTGTCACATATTTTTAATTGTGATCAATTGAATTTTTTAATTCAACAAATAAGTTAAAATTGTGGTTTAATATACAAATAAGTTAAAATTTTGTCACATTAATGACATATTTACACCAATTGTACCATACAATTGAGTGCACACATGCATGTATCACCAATTTTTTATTATTTGATTGAATTTTTGACTCATGAAATTCAATTCAAATCAAATTAAAATTATAACTCATGAATTGTATCAATTGCACCCTACCATAAAATTGAATGATAAATATATAATTTAATAGTATAAATATGCAAATAATGTACAACCAATAATTAACGTATAGATATAAAATTATTATGTACGTCTCTGCGGTTGCTGTTTCTTGATCCTGAGACAAAGTTGAAATAATAAACAAATAAATAAAATATAAGTAGGCTTATTTATTCAACGTTAACTTAGGTAATTATAAATTTGTGACATTAATATAATTTTCTTGGCAATAATTTAATTTGTTTTGTGTGTAAGTAAATCAGCAGTTGATAGTTGATAAGACTCAGATTCATCGTGCTGACAGCTGCAAAGGGACATGCAACATGCATGCATGCCTGAATATATATTTAGAATATTGTACAACTGATAATTAAATGAAGCCGTTTGGGTATTTTTGGTCCTAGTTTAGATAAGTTTTCCCCATCTAGCCAGTATATCTATTATGTAGCCATGTGGGCAAACAGCCCTTGGACATTAATCTATATACATATAATTGATTATGATTGATTGAAATTTCATTACTAGGTATATATATAGGCAAAAATAATTGGCATGGGTATGTATGTTTATTTTGAATTTAGGCGACTTTTAAAAATTAGATTTTAAAATAATTATGAAATTCTGATACGGAGTAATTAGTAAGGTGTAGTGTTTATTATGAGTTTTTTTTAAGTAGAGTTTGATATAAAGTGTTTATATATATATATATATATATATATGTTGTAGTAGTAGGATCGATTTTAATTTTAAATTTCGATTTTTTAAATTTCACACCCGAACGAGTTTTAAATTCCAAAATTTAAATCTAATTGGTTTTTAAAAGCCAAAACAAACATTACATTTGTGAACTTAAGTTCACATGATTTTTTTTTTCTTCAAATATTAGTGTTATGCACTGTCGCGTTTAAAATATATTTGATTTATAAATAATGACATTTCATATATATATATATATATAATAATGACACTTAAAAAAAGTATTTACGTCAACATTTGGATACAAATTCCTAGCTACCTCTCAAAACCTCCATTAATTTGAGGATATGGGTTTGGGTTCTAGGATACACATTTGAAATTATGATTCAATTCCAATATCATAAAATCATAGTAGCTCGTTTGAAAAAATAGTCGTCACCCACCTCCATATATGGATTCGAATTGAGATCAATTGATAAAAATAATATTTAGTGATAATAATACTTGTGTTAGGGCTCACATAAGCTCTCATTTTCTAGTGTCATGGTTACATAAACTCTCATTTTCTAGTGTCATGTTATAAATATGAAATGTCACTTTATGGTACAGTAAAACCTCTATAAATTAATACTCTATAAATTAATAAACTCTCTAAAATAATAAAATCTTTCTGTCCCGACTTGGGCCTTTGTAAAAAATCATCAAATTTGATAAGATAATAAAATAATAATTTTTTAAAAAATCTCTTTATAAATATTAGGTCCAATTAAAACTCTAAATTAATAATTCATAAATTACAATTATAAGACAAAGTGGGATAGCTCAAGTGGTTAGAGCACCACTACTTTAGATGAGAAGTATGAATTATTTTATTTTCATATTGAGATTTATATAGTGGAGTATATGTTTCATTCACCATGCATGAATATATTTAAGTGCAACAAATTAATGTAAACATGTATACAATGAATATATTTAATTAGTTATAAAGAATTGGTTGATGTATGAATATAATCAATAAAAAAAATGAATTCATTTATTTTTAATACATATGCACTAAATTTGCTGAATTTCAAAAGTCTCTATTTTAATTAATAAATATTAATTTATCGATAAATTAATACCTCTTTAAATTAATAAATTTCCATGGTCCCAAGATTATTAATTTATAAAGGTTTTACTGTACTTGTATACTTAAAATTTTTTATAAACTCAAATTCACACAAATTTTTGTTGTTAGTTATTGGTTACTAGAAACTCATTTTAGCTCAATTTTACACATATATGTCAAATAACTATAATGATATGAAATCTGGTGGTGGTCTCACCGTCTAGTTCCATATCATTATTCTGCAAAACAATCTGCAGCAAAACAATCCTCAAAACATCTCATCTATATCTATATCTATATCTATATCTATATCTATATAAAATAACATAATAGTAGCTTCCTGGACAATTAAGTTTGGACTCGTCAAAATTTCTTATATATTAAAATATTATTATAATGGGGTTTGCCTCATTCCTTCTCCAATTAATAAAAAACGTCATCTTCTTTGTATTTTGAATATATCTATTATCAATTTCAAAATATATAATTGAATTAATTTCTCTTTTCTAATTTGTTCATTGCATTTAATTTTTGTTCTGTTTTTTCAAACTTAAGAATGGGTTATTTTGTTTAGATTTTTATTTACTTCTCAAGATGATTTCGGATTAAACAAAAAAAAAAAAAATCTCCTACCTATAGATAGTTTTTTAAATTTTCTCCTGCCTACCGATTACTCCAATTCAAAATTAATGATTAAAATAGCGAGTGTTTTATCAATAAACCACCTTGTAGGTCCCTAATTGAGTTAATAATATTGAGTAAGCTAGGAAAACGTCTAGAGGGAGGTGAATAGACTTTTCAAAATCTTTCAATATATCAAAGTACACAATGCAGAATATCAGATTAACAATGAGCCCAACAAATTTATACTCAACTAATTTCGAAATACGAACTTCTGTATGAACACTTGTCTTATCTATTCTAGATGAAATTTTAATCAATTAACAAGTAATCAACTAAACACAAATAAAACAGTAAAGTAAATCAAACACACAAGATTTATAGTGGTTCGACAACTTGTCTACATCCACTCTCACAACTCCAGTTGCGAAATTTGATCTTATTACTCTTCTCTTCGAGTAGTGTGTTCTTGTGGCTTTAAGTCCCAAGAAATAAGACTTTGATCTTTTCAATTACACTTCCAAGTGTATCTTCGATCTAACTAGCTATTTTACAAGTAACTAGCAACTTGAACAAAATTGTAAAATAAAACTTCTCTTTAGTCCAGTAGTAGCCTTCTTGAATTCTTCACTTGTCTTCTGGCTTCGACTTTCTGAACTTGAACTCTGTGAGTTTCTTTGCTTCAATTTCTCTTCGTAAAATCTTCAGTAGTATATCAGTATGTTGAGTTTCAGTTTGTTATCCAACCAACTTTCTTGATAACTGACTTCTAACCGCTTCTTCTTATCCATCCACGCGTTTCTTCAGTTAATTAGTTATTCCATAACTAACTCTTCAATATACCTTCATAACTTCATCACGCGTTTCTGACTTAAGCAGTTTCTTCTTACTTATTGCGTACTTGTCTAGTCTTCCATACTTAGACAAATCTTCAGTCTTCTTCTTTACTTGTCTTGCCTTGCGCGAATCTTCTTATCTTCAGTAGACTTCTTCAGTAGTAGACTTCGATAATGAACCAATCTATACTAGTCCTATCATCTAATCCTAACAAGACTATTACATTAAATTAAGCTTTATAATTCAGCTTAGTCACCTTAAATCTATACATCAATAATGTGTGAAATACAAAACATACACTATGAGCTTCTATACATCAATCATTTCGCTCAGTATAAAACCTATCACATATAGTACTTATAAAACGTACTTGTCTTTCATTCATACTTAAACTTTTCTTAACTTTCTTTCATACCCTACTGATCTTCTCAAGATGACTTACATAACTATATCAGTCAACACTTAGAAAATAATCAAGTCTGCTTTTGGCTTATCAAAACTCATCTTTTCATCAATTAGGACTTTATATTAGGATTCATATCCCAACACACCTCATTCAAAAGTAACGAAATTATTGATTATAACAAATATCAATTATATATATATTTTAAATTAATATACCATATGAAACATAAAAAATTGTAGAAATTAAATATTCTTAAAAACATATTATTAAAATAAGCACTTGAATAATATAATTTTTATATCTATAAATATTGACATTAGTGTATTTTAAATAAAATTAATTATATATATTTATAAACTGTACATCGCATAGGTTGAAATAGTCAGTGACAGAGCCATAAATTATACATTGGGGGGCCCGATTTTATGTTTCGAAGAAAATGAATTTTGATTGTTCCGACTTATAATAGGTGAAACGATGTTAAAATTTAAGGTGCAATTCCACTGAGATTCATTAATCTATATTAAACAAATGTAGAACTTAAAATACACTCCCTCCGCCCCGTGATGACTTACACACTTTGACAAGCTCACTTTTTTAAAAACGTAAATTTATTGAGGTGTGGGGTTAAATAATTGGGGAGTGTTTTGGTTGATTTAGTGAGGTTTAAAGAAAATTTAGTGAGGTGTGGGGTCAAATAAATGATAACGAGGAGTATTTTAGGTGATTTAGTAAGATTTTGTGAGGTGTAAAAGATAATTTAGTGAGGTGTTGAGAAGATTATGGATCCAAAATATGTGAAAAATTTGAAAATAAAATAATGTACTGAAAATATTAATTTTGTGAATTATTTACCTATTAGTAGTATGTAAATAATCTTAGAATGTCTCAATAAAGAGGGTGTACAAATAATTACGGAACGGTATATATATATATATATATATATATATAGTGGGGGCCCATTGCCCCCGCAGGGCCCTATGTGGCTCCGTCTATGAAAGTAGTAGTATATATTCATATAAAAAAAATAACATTTCGATCTAATAATTTCTCTCCCTCTCGAAAAATGAAAAACCCAACTTGAGCCCAATGGATGAATAGGAACCAAGAACAATCTGCACGCTAACCCCCTCGAAAATTTCCCCTGAAAAATGCTCAGGCAACTCTTTGCCTTCGCGCTTGCTTCTCCGGGTACGTCTTGCCTAGGGCAATGGTTATCCCTACCATGGCTTGAGCCTAATCCTTCCGGATTGGCCAATATCACCGCCCAAGATGGCTTTATTTACCCATCGTGTGGGTTCTTAGATACACAACATCAAAACATTTCTCTTGGGATTTTGATAAACACTTTCTTACTACTTTCTGTTGTTTCTCGATTCTCCATGGAGGATCAACTAAGTCCACTCATGCAAAAAGTTACCCTGATGGAGAAGGACAACAAAAAGGTCCCAATCCCAACAAGGGCTCTTGCACCAACAAAACACTTACTCTTGGGGCGATTCACCACACCACGACGTTTTTTAGCTTCTGACATTTGTACCACAATGAAGAAGGTCTGGAAGGCTGAAAAAACGGTGACAACTTACCAGGTGGGAGAAGGCTTATTTGTGTTTGAATTTGAAGATGTGGTGGAATGCAACAAAGCCTACTACCGTCAACCTTGGACGGTAAACCAATCTTGGTTTATCCTTGTTGTTCTTTCTGGTATGGAAACTCAAGATGAGCTGATATCACCAAAGTACCTACTTGGGTCCAGATCCATGGACTACATGACAGTGCCAGTGGGTTTTACGATGGGAGGATTGCTAGGTGAAGTTCTCGAGGTGGTTTCTCTGGAGGGGGGTTGTGCGATTGGCAGGTGTTTGCGAGTAAGAGTGCTTTTGGACATCGATACACCACTGATGTATGCTACAACTATGGAGGTGCAAGGTAAAACCTTAATCATTATGTACCGCTATGAGAAACTGCTTGATTTTTGGGGAGGGCCATGCATGTGCCTACTACCAAATTAATGTGGTGTCTTAACCCATATTGAAAAGGACTGCCCTCTTAAGTTTGGGGGGGGGGGGCATGCATGTGCCTACTACTAAATTCCCTAGATGGTTGAAGGCGGAGGGACAGAAACCGGTTCCAAAAGAAGAATGGCCAGTGTTTGAAGACATGCAACTACCTCAACAAACCCCTAAACAGATGACCCTGAACGAGATAATTGCTATGCCCAGTTTACCACAATCTATGCAGATGACGATGAATGAGATGATCTCTATGCCCAGTTCTAACACTACTCCACCACTAACCATGTAGTTGCAACAATCTGAGATCCAGGACCAGTGTCTGGGAATCTGGAAAGAAGCCCAAGTGAGTCCGAATGTCACAAATCAAGTGTTCAATAATGTCCCTTCTTTTGGGGATGAATCCTTTCTGACAAAAATGTATCGCCCCAAAACAGCTGGCAATCAGCCGAAAATTCAATTCTTCCCTACTGATTTGGTTCACTCAGCTATGATGGGAGATCTCCATAAAGTCACTCAACATACGGGCACAAGTACCCCATTGACAACTAAGGAGGAGGCAGCAATGAACAGAGAGGTGAGGAAAATGAAGAGGGCCATCAATCAATCCACAACGTTGGCACATAAAATGTTTCAGCAGACACTTATTCAGAACTCACAAAGGAACTTCTTGGAATAATAAAAAAAAGAAACAGACAAGGAAGTGGGAAGACCAAGATGGGAGAAACAAGCAGGATCATAAATCTGGAGGAGGGATCGAGCCCTAAGGAGAAAGAAAAGAAGAAATCAAGAAGTGAGGAGGCGGAATCGAGCCCTACCAATATGGTGGAGGCTGGAGATGTTCAGCCCCGCCAAAATCCATGAGTTGTATTGTATGAAATGCACGTGGTTTGGAGAGTAAGCGTGCATTCTCAGGATTACAGCGATTAGTTGCCGAGCTCAAACCCCAACTTTTGTTTGTATCTGAATCTAAGATATCCGTTAAGTATACTTGTTCTAGGAAACATTTACTTGACTTTGACTTTTGTATGGGTGTAGATGCCAGTGGTACTAAGGGAGGAATGTTGTTGTTTGCATCTAATGAAATGAATGTTTCTTTGTGTTCCTATTCGAATGCTCACATTGATTGCTCAATTTCTTATAAGCTAAAAAAATGGAGATTTACTGGGTTTTATGGAGACCCTATTACTCACCTTAGACATATTTCTTGGAAGCTCCTAAAATCCATTAGGAGAAGCCATACCCCATATATTAATTGTCCTTGGATTGGTGGGGGGGAGGGGGGGATTTTAATGAGATTTTATGTCAAAGAGAAAAGAAGGGGGGCAGACATACTAAATATAGACCACATTCCCAAATTAGAGCCTTTAATGATGTACTTGATGAACTGCTTTTAAGGGATATCGAGAGTAAAGGACCACTTTTCACTTGGTGGAATAAAAGAAAGGGTGTGGAGTTTATACATGAAAGTTTGGATAGATTTGTGGCCAATCAAGAGTGGATGAATTTATGGCCAATGGCGGAGGTTAGAAATGGAGGTTTCTACGAATCGGATCATAGGGCTGTTATTATTACTCTTGAGAAAATAGGGCATCTTCAACAGAACAGTGGTGAAAAGCCAAGATATTTTGAAAAGGCCTACTTTATGGAGAATGATTATGAGGATGCTATGGATGTGGCATGGGGTGTAGGGGAGGATAGTGGGAACTTGATTCAAAGGCTGAAAAATTGTGGGGACAAATTGGAAGGATGGGCTCAAGAGAAGCACAAAGGGTATAAAAAATCAATTCATGAACTAGAAAGTAAAATCTCTGATCTTCTTGAGTCAGCTTCTAAGGGCATTGATGAATTTAAATTCGAACATTATAATGGCCAACTGCAGAGGTTACAACAGCTAGAAGAATTGAGATGGCAACAGCGGGCGAGGGTATCTTGGATGGATGCGGGTGATTGGTACACTGCTTATTTCCATCAAAGGGCTTCTGAGCGAAAACGAATTAATGGTATTTCAGGGATTAAAGATGAGGAAGGATTGTGGATAAAAGGAAATGAAGAAATTGCAGGGGTTGTACAAGAGTACTTTCAACAACTCTTTACTACTACGGCTCCGGGGCATGAGGATATTAATAGAGTTACTTCAAGAATTACTACTTCAGTTCCGGAACACATGGCAGATAGAATGGAGATGTCATTCACAGTAAAAGAGGTGGTACAGGCTCTAAAAGATCTCAAGGGGGGAAAGCCCCAGGCCCGGATGGATTTCCGGCTTTGTTCTATCATCAAAATTGGACAAGAATTGGTAAAGAAGTGCTGGAAAGTGTTTTGCACATTCTTAACCAAGAAGGACAGATAGGGGAATGGAATGAAACGATTGTAACGCTCATCCCGAAAACAAAGCAGCTAGAGATGATTTCAGATTTTAGGCCCATTAGTTTGAGCAATGTATGTTATAGATTGGTTGCAAAAACCATTTCTAACCGACTAAAGGAAGTAATAGGGGATCTGGTGGATGAATCACAAAGTGCTTTTATACAAGAAAGACTCATATCGGATAACATTCTTATCAGCTATAAGTGCATGCATTGAATGATGGTGCTTTGAAACTCGATATGAGCAAGGCGTACGACCGGATTGAATGGTCTTTTCTCAAAGAGGTCTTGAAGAAAATGAAATTCAACACGAAATGGATCAATCTCCTAATGCAGTGTGTGGAAACGGTCAAATACACTTTCAAAATCAATGGAAGAATCCTGGGGGATGTCATTCCGTCAAGGGGATTAAGACAAGGTAACCCTTTGTCGCCTTTTCTGTTCGTGTTATGTTCTCAGGCATTGTCAGCAACTCTGGGTAATTTGGTGCAAAGAGGTTTGGTTACGGGAATAAAAATTGCGAGGGAGGCGCCATCGGTTTTACATCTTTTATTCGCTAATGATTGTCTGATCTTCTTTAAAGCAATAAAATACAGAAGGCCAAGAACTTAAAGGGGCTTTAAAGGAGTATGAGGATGCTTCAGGGCAACTGATAAACTACCAGAAATCTGCCATTGTATTCAGCCCTAATACCAAACCAGATTCTCAGAGGCTAATCAAGAAATTTAGGGTTGTTATTCGAGCTGAGTCGAGCCGAGTATTTGAAGTTCGAGCTCGGCTCGATAACATTGACGAGCTAAGAAGCGAGCTCGGCTCGACTCGTTAAAGGGTCTAACGAGCCTAACGAGCCTAATGGAATTTAAAGAAAAATATTAGATATCGAGCCTAACAAATCGAGCTCGAGCCAACTCGTTAGTAAATCGAGTATCTAACGAGCTCGAGCTCGGCTCATTTAACGAACGAGCCGAGCCGAACTCGAGCCTTATCGAGCCGAGCCGAGCTCACGAGCGGCTCGGTTCGTGTAACAGCCTTATCGAGAATCTTTTGGGGGTCAGGATTGAAAACCACCATAAGGTGTATTTGGGAGTTCCAACTTTGTCGGCAAAATCAAAGAGGACCCAGTTTGACTTTATTGTGGATATAGGGCAGAAATGGGTACAAGGATGGAAGACAAATGATTTTTCAATTGGAGGAAGGGAGATCTTAATCAAAGCTGTCTTACAAGCTATTCCAACATACGCGATGCAATGTTTCAGAATCCCGACAACGGTGTGTACGGAACTTGAAAGAATTTTATGCAAATTCTGGTGGGGTTCAAAAGACGGTGAGAGACGGATTCATTGGAGAGCATGGGATAGGTTATGTAAACCGAAGGAGGAAGGAGGAATGGGCTTCAGGAAGTTGACAACATTCAATAAAGCTTTACTGGCCAAACAAATTTGGAGGATCAATGTAAACCCGAATTCATTGGTGGCTAAGATCTTTAAGGCACGTTATTTTAAAAACGTGGATATCACAGAGGCTAATATAGGGTCAAACCCATCATTCGTTTGGAGATCACTTTGTTGGAGTATGAATATCATTGACAAGGGAGTTCGCTAGAGAGTAGGGGATGGTGAAACCATTCATATATTCAAACACGCATGGGTACAACACTTGGAGGAAGGAAGAATTCGCTCACGAATAGCATCAGGATCAACAGTCAAGAGATTCATTCAGCCAGATGGTACTTGGAATGAAGACCTTATTAATCAGGCCTTTCTACCATACGAAGCAGAGGCTATCTCTAGAATGCAGATTGGAGGGGAATATTGCAGAGACTGTCCTTTTCAATATACAATGGGTGCTCGATTATCTTGCGAAATTTCAACTCAGTCGCAACAAACAATACCCCATTTGTACACGCTTCAAACGAGAGGATTGGATGCTCAACATTATTGAAGTGGATGCGGCCTTTCATGAAGATATTAGAAAATTCGGAGTGGGGATTTGTGTCAAGATAGGGAGGGAAGTATTATCAAGGAGATGGGTAAGAAAATACACGATCCAGGATTAGTATTGGGGGCGGAATTGCAAGCAATCTTGGTAGGATTAGAGGAGGCGATTAATCTGAAATTGGATCGTATTTGCATTAAATCAGATTGTTTGGAAGCGGTCCAAATGTGCGAATTGAGTGGTGGGGTTTCGTCGCCGAAGGGAATTTGGTTGGAGAAGATCAAGGAGAGGAAAGGGAGAGTCGTAGTGTGTGACTTTAGGCATCTCTCTCGATTACACAATCGACGAGCACACCTTCTGGCCAGGGAGGCTGCCTTGACTTCAAACTCTCTCGATTGAGTCTGGAGTTTAATTTTGTTGGTAGAACAGAGTGCCTCGTTTGGATGGATTGTGCTATAATAGTATTAGATTTGTTATTTCTATCCAGAGTTCTACCCTAAAAAAAATAAATAAATAAAAATAAAGTGAGAAATATATAAAGTTAAAAAGACCACATGCATTATTTGAATTCGACAGGAACTTATTGAAAGATCAATTTAATTAAATGATAATCGCAGAATTAAGCCTTTGGGTACAATTTTGTCTTTCAAAATTCAAACGAACTCGACAGTAATGTGAAGGTAAGTAGGTACAAATAGCTACTCTACCGTTCTCCAACTGGCCTCATGCTACAGTATTTGAACTTATAAAAAGTAAAATTTATAAAATATATCTCAAAGTTTTAAATTTTTTTTATAATTATATCAAATTCTTTATATATAAAAAAATTATACCACAATGTTAAAAGAATAAAAAAACACTAAAATTATATCCACAATCACATTTTTCTCCCAAATTTACTGACGTGGCTGGATGGAACTCAACAAAATAGCATTGTTTTATTGGGGCAAAATAAACAAATACCTCACAACCTGTCCAAACTAAAAATAAAAACAAGTAAAATTTTTGTTACTAAAATAGAAAATTCAGATTGAAACATGCACGCGCCACACGCTCCTGACTAGGGGCGATTTCACCATCTAGTGTGTGCGAATTGAAGAGGCGCCGGGAAGAGAGAGATTAGGGTTTCCACGCTCAAACGCAATTCATCATTACTCCGCCGTATTGCTGCGGACGAGGCGAAATTGAATGCAAATTTTGGTGAGTTTCAAAAATTCTAATTGAGTACAATCCGCCTTGTGTATCCAACTTCTTTGTGATTGGGGAAGTGAGGAGGCAAGATGGATATAAGAACCCAGTATTTGGGGCCCCGATATTCACTTCATTGTGAAGCAAAGTTTCTAGTTAATTTGTATAAGGCAGTGTTAAAAGCTTTAAGAGTAAGAGCAATGGCAGAAAACTTGAATGTAAGAATGAGCAGGGTATCAATTGCACAGGTGGATGAGGAGGAGTTCGAGGTCGAGCAGGGAGAGCTCTCCAACCCAACAAACATGCTTTTAGGGAGATACACAGTACGAAAGACTATGGGCCCAGCCGATTTAGGGAAGGCGGTCAAGAACATATGGAGGTTGGAGGGTACGCTAACAGTATCCCAAGTGGGGGAAGGGTTGTTTGTCCTTGAATTTGGGAATGCAGTAGAATGTAACAAGGCACACTACCGACAGCCATGGAATCTGACAGGTACGACTTTGGTCTTGAAGAGGCTCACGGGGACGGAATGCCCGGCTACAATGGTCTTCAACCAAGCACCCTTCTGGGTGCAATTTCATGGGCTGCCCCTGAACTCAATGAATCCGGTCATCGGTCAACGAATGGGGAGTCGATTGGGGGAAGTATTGGAGGTAGCCAAACCAGGGGGAGATGCTACTTGGGGAAGGTGTCTGAGTGTGCGTATTGTCATTGACATGACCAGACCATTGGCGAGAGGTACATCGATGAAGATTCAGGGAGGCAACCAGATCGTATTGTTCCGATACGAGAAACTAGTGGAGTTTTGTGGAGTATGTGGCCGAATCACACATGTGGACAGGGAGTGCCCCACTACCTTTGTGGAAGAAGGCCAGGTTACAAATGCGGAGAAAGAGTACCCAGTGTGGTTGAAAGCAGAGGGGCAGAAAAGCCCAATCCAAGAGGACTTTGAGTGGGCAAGAAAGCATGGTATAGGGAGGAAAAAGCAACAACCGACAGTCGTGGGAGGAGAAGGGGGGAGCGGCAAGGCGGTGGCGGGAGAGCAAGTAGCGGAGCCAACACCACCACACCAAGTCCAACAACAGGGACCGAGCAGAGGGCAAGTGATGATGAGGGGACCAACATCAGGAGAAAAGCAACACCCAGTTTTTAATACAAATCAGTTCCTGGCGGAGCCAACTAACTATAGTGAGGATGAGGTGTTCAGCTTATCAAACACAATGAGGTATTACGCTTTTCTAAATTCATATCCTCCATATGGACAAGCTGGAGCAGGAAGTGGAGTGGGGTCAGGGGGACAGACGGGGCTAAGTTTGGCCGTGAATGGAGGTACAACAGGGGACGAGAGTGGAATTCAAGAAAAAATAAGAATGCTGAAGATGAAAAAGCCAATGATGGGAGCAGATGGGGCAGGCCAGATGGATGGAATGGGGCTGGGCAAGAAACTAGAGTTTGCTCAAGGAGCTGGCCAACCAGCAAAGAAGAGGGTTCGGGCGACAACAGCTGGTGCGAAAGGAGATGGGGAGCGAGCCAATGGGGATAAAGGTGGAGGAGGGGAAGGCACAAAAGCAAAGAAAACAAGGAGTGAGGAAGAGCAGGAACAGTGGTTCTTGGAGGCGGCGGCTGATTCGACTCAGCCCCGCCGACGTCCATGATCGCGATTGTGTGGAATGCACGGGGCCTGGGGGGGAAACGTGCTTTCCAAAATTTACAGCGACTAGTCGCTGAAAACCGCCCCGATCTTTTGTTTATTACTGAAACCAAAGTACCTGTTAGGATATGTAATAGTTGGAAAAAGTTGCTAAATTTCAATTTCTGTTTTGGTTGTGATGCTAGAGGTAGTAGTGGTGGATTGGTACTTTTTGGAAATGAGAATTTGAATGTTTCTTTGTTGTCGTACTCAATGGGCCATATTGACTGCTTGATTAAAGTTGATGATTTATCTTGGAGATTTACGGGGTTCTATGGCTCCCCAGTCACACATTTACGGAAACATTCGTGGGATTTGCTAAGGAAAATTAGACACTCTCATGGGGGACTGATTGATGAGTGGGTGGTGGGAGGAGATTTCAATGAGGTGCTACTATCGAGTGAGAAAGGAGGAGGTAAGGCCATGAGAGTAAGGCCAATGAGACAGATGAGAGAATTTCAGGAGGTGTTGGATGAGTTAGGACTGAAGGAATTGAAAGCCAAGGGACCAGCGTTCACTTGGCTGAATAGACGGACAGGAACACACCAGGTCAAGGAAAGACTCGATAGATTCTTTGCAACTGATCAATGGAGGGATAAGGTCGGAAATTGGGAGGCTAAGAATCTGGGGTTTTTTGGTTCGGATCACAGGCCGGTTTTATTATCTATACATAAGGACGCAGGAGGGAGGAAGGACAAAGCGAGGCATGTGTTCCGATTTGAAAGGGCCTGGACCTTAGAAGAAGATTTTAAAAAGGCTGTTCAAGAAGGGTGGCCGAAGAGGGCAGAGGGACAGACAAGTATTAAGGAACAGCTTCGAAAGTTTGGGAGGAATTTGGATACATGGGCCACCTCCAAGGTGGGAGACATCAAAGAACGAATTAGAAAGTGCAGAAGAGATCTGGAAGGAGAAATGGACAAGGAGGAAGAGGAAGTGGACATGGATAGAGTGAGGCAGTTGGAGACAATATTGGAGAAGCTATACACTCAGGAAAATATGAAGTGGCAACAAAGAGCGCGGATTTCGTGGTTACGAGATGGTGACAGAAACACAAAGGTGTTTCATCGGAAAGCGTCGCAGCGACGGTAGGTAAATACAATTAGGGGAATGGAGAATAGAGACGGGGAGTGGTGTGAAACGGAGGATGGCATAGCTCACATAGTACACGAGTACTTTGCGGATATATTCACGTCGAATGAGCCATGTGAAAGAGAGATAGACAAGATGCTGTGTTCAACAGAAAAGTTGGTGATGGAGCAAATGAATGAGCTAATGGAGCGACCGTATACAGAGGGGGAAATTCGGAAGGCAGCCAGCCAACTAAATCCGTTTAAGGCTCCGGGACCAGATGGTTTGTCAGCGGGTTTCTACCAACAAGCGTGGGAAGAAGTAGGGGGGGATGTGACGGCAGAACTGCTAGACAAGCTGAACAATGAGGGTGATATTGCTGAAATTAACGATACATGGATTACGTTAATACCAAAGAAAAAGGAGCCGAGGAAGGTAGCAGACTATCGACCAATCAGCTTGAGTAATGTGGTGTACAGGATCCTAGCACGTACAATTACGAACAGACTCAAACAAGTGATGGGAAAAATTGTTGATGACAATCAAAGTGCATTCACTCCAGGAAGACTGATCTCGGATAATGTCATCTTGGGATATGAATGCATGCATTGGCTAAGGCACAATAAAAGCAAGGAGGGGTACGCTGCTTTAAAGCTGGACATGAGTAAAGCGTACGATCGAGTTGAGTGGAAATATATGGAGGGCATATTGGTAAGATTGGGCTTCAAGGATAAGGTGGTAAAGCTGTTTATGAAATGTATCACAACAGTTAGATATGCCTTTAAAGTGAACACCGGAATTATGGGTGAAGTAAGGCCAACTAGGGGTTTGAGGCAAGGGGACCCTTTGTCACCGTTCCTTTTTGTCATGTGTGCGCAAGGATTGTCGGCTTTGCTGCGGAGGGGGGAAGTGGAAAAACAATTGACGGGGGTTAGTATTGCGAGGGGAGCACCGGCAATCACGCACCTTTTCTTTGCGGACGATAGCTTATTGTTCTTTAAAGCAACGAATAAGGAGAGTGGCAAAGTAAAAGAACTGCTCAATTGGTATGAACAAGTTTCGGGGCAGAAAATTAATTATGAGAAATCGGCGGTTTCATTTAGCCCAAATACCAGGAAAAAGAACATTCAAGAGGTCCGACATACATTACAAATCAGAATGACGAATGGGCATGAAGTATATTTGGGCCTCCCAACCTACTCTATGAAAGCGAAGAGACTACAGTTCGGCTTCTTACGAGATCGAGTTTTGAAGAAGGTGGAAGCATGGAAAGGAAATGACTTCTCGGAAGGAGGTAGGGAGATCCTCATAAAAGCGATTGTGCAAGCCGTACCAACATATACTATGGCATGTTTTCGAGTACCCTCGTCGATATGTTATGAGTTAGAAAAAATTAGTGCAGATTTCTGGTGGGGACTTAAAAGAGAAGGAAAGAAGATGCATTGGAAAAGGTGGGAAATACTTTGTGAAAAGAGGGAGATGGGAGGCATGGCGTTTAGAGATATGGTGTCTTTTAACAAGGCTTTATTGGCAAAACAATTATGGCGAATCATAGAGTTTCCAAATTCGTTACTTAGCCGGGTCTTAAAGGCAAGGTACTTCAAACACACGGGAGTAATGGAGGCAGAGGTGGGGAATAATCCATCTTATATCTGGAGGTCACTATGTTGGAGTAAGGAGTTATTCGAAAGTGGGCTTAGATGGAGGATTGGAAATGGTGAGTCCATAAGTCTTTTCAAGGATAGATGGGTAGATGGGCTGGATGGGGGCAGAATTATATCTAGAATAGCTAGCGGCTCACAAGTCTCCAGGTTCATCAACCCTACGGGAACATGGAATCGCGACCTATTACAGCAAGCTTTCCTACCCATGGAGGAGCAAGCCATCTTAAGCACACCAATAGGAGGACCTACAATAGAGGATTCCCAATTCTGGAAACCAGATAAGAAGGGACGCTACTCGGTCAAAACAGGGTACTGGCAATGTCTTCGGAACAGTTTTATCAGTGAAGGAAGAGCCTCGACATCGGCTATTGAAGGGGCTGAAGAAGGATGGAGGAGTATTTGGAGGTTGAGGGTGCCGCCCAAGGTACGGATTTTCTGGTGGAAAGTTAAATGGAGCATATTGGCAACGGAGGCTAACCTTGCACGACATCACGTGCCAATCCCAGGTATGTGCACTTTTTGTGGGTATGGGAAGCCTCTACGAGCCATGTCTTGTTTTTCTGTCCGTTGGTGAAACAAGTATGGAAAAGTCAGGGGTGGTGGGACATTCTTAAGCGGCACAAAGAGAGGAGTGTGGATGATGTATTGCTTGGGATGGACTTTGGAAAGGGGAAGATAAGGGAGGAGGAATTCATAATATATAGTGGCATGGGGGATATGGAAGGAACGCTGTGAGCTATTGCACAACGATAGTAAAGGAGGGAATACAGGCGGAAAGGCCAAAAATTTCTCAGACATGAAGTGGACATTGACATGGCTAAAAAACTATCAGGAGTGCAAAAGAAAAGTGGAAGGTGGAGGTGAAGTTCGAGCAGGAATGCGGGAGGGAGAGTGGGCGGAAAGTATTGTAATGAAGGTGGATGCGGCCTATAAAAGGGACGAAAACAAATACGGGGTGGGAGCACTTATGGCTGGTCGAGATAGGAAGGTGGTAAGAGCAATGTGTACGCATATTAGCAGCACGGGATCGGTACTGGGAGCCGAACTTCGAGCAGTGGAGGAAGGACTGAAGTGGTGCTTAAATCATAACCACTTGGAAGTAAGGGTGCTCTCGGACTCTTTAGAGACGGTCCGAATAGTAAGAGCTGAGGAAAAAGTTTGGGGAGCAGAAGGCTACGTCTTGGATAGGATACGTCATTTACAAAATAATTTCGTAGTGTGCGAGATTGAGCATATATCTAGGACGAAGAACGCGGCGGCGGATGCTTTGGCGAAATGGGCCGCGGAACATCACTCTTCTCGAGATTGGAGGGCTGATTTGATACCTCTACAGTTTGTTAACTTAGCTTAGTCCTAAAAAGTGGCCAAGGGTCATATGTGGAAATAGGAAAGTTATGTAACTACTGTTTCAAAAAAAAAAAATTCAGATTGAAAATTAAATAAACTTAACAATTACACTCTTTAATTAAAGCAAGTAGATGTATCCAAACACCTAAACCAAAAGGATAATAAACTAGAAATAAGAATTATCGAACTAGGGCTAGTTGTAATTATTAGAAGGCTACAAAGTACACACAATGACTGAAAAATTTGACTAATTATTTATCCTAATTTTCAAATATAATGATGGCATTTATGCTTTAAAGATTCTTGAAATTTTCAAATATAATTATGATAACCCCTTTAGAACACCATATTTGTTCAGTGAAAAAGCACAACCATGTCTAGTTCCAAAGGGACAACCTCTTTGATATTTGAAACAAAAATATTGTTTATCAAAAGGTTAATTTGAAATTTGAGGCCTTAATTCTCACGGTTATTTGTACTAATTATTTTACTAATCACATGCAAATCTTTACGGCCGCCTCCACTTATAGCAATAGAATTAAACTAAATTCATAAACAATTAGTATATGCAATATTGCATGCAATATTAACCAATTAAGGTAAATTAGATTAAAATTTATGGATCAAAGATCAAAGCGGATCAATCTTAATTAAAATATTTATTTTCGTTCTTAAATATTACTCCCTCCATTTTTTATTAAATGTCATTTTGCCTTTTTCCATATTTTTTAAATAAGTGTCATTCTACACTTTTTTCTTCAAGTTTAACAATTTTACCCTTGTACATTATAGTTCTTTACTTTGATTTAAGTTTTTTCCCTTTTGAATATAGTACTATAACATAAATCATGCATAAACCTTAATTATTGTATACATGAATATCATCTACAATATTGACCACATTCATTACTAAACATAAATTTAATATTAAAATTAGTTATCATTAATGAAGGGTAAAATGGTCCATGATTATATATCTTAATATGTTGAAAATTGTTAAAATGACACTTATTTAAAAGTGGAGGGAGTATCTTATTATATGACCAAAATTATGTTACTACAAGATCTAAATTTTATCACTACAAGACCAAAAATGTATGACTGCAAGTCCAAAAATATATTTTGGACACTTGTTTTTTTGGGCAAAATTACTAAAATAATTCTGATTTATTCGGCTACTACATGACTAAAATAATGTTATTACAAGACCAAAATTTTATCACTATAAGGTCAAAAGTTTATTACCACATGTCCAAAAATATTTTGGGCACTTAATTTTTTGGGTGAATTTATCAAATGTTTTAACATTGTAGTATTATATTTTTGACCTTGTAGTGGTAATATTTTAAACTTGTATTAACAATATTTTAGTCATATAATATACCACCTGTTTGCAACCCGCGAATTATCTGGGCAACCCGAATCCAGGCTTATGATCCGCGAATTTTTAAAATTGTCTTAATTTAACTTTTGGGCTAAATGGGCTCAGGATTCTGACTTGGTCTAATTGAAATGAAATGCATATATACAATATTTCACATAGGCGTGGGGTATATACCCCTCCAGCTTTGTTTAATACACTCCCCTTTCATTTTTATTAATTAAATATTCATACAAAACACCACTTTTGCCTTTTTACTACTTTTACTAAAACATGTTAAGATACATACACTCCCCCTACAATTTAAATACAACCCTAACCCTAAAATTAAACAACCACTGCCACCACCGCCGCCAGTGACGGAAGTGGGAGGGAGGCGGCGCGAGCGTGGTTGGGGGAGAAAGAGCCGGCGACGTTGCTCGACAAAGGAGGCGCCACCGCCTGTTGCAGAGACAAAAAAAGATGGGGGAGGCGGCGTCGATGGGGAAGGAGCAGCGACGCCTTGGGAGGGAGGAAAAAGCCGGCGTGGCCTTACGGTGGGGACGGCCCACGGGGCCGGGGGTGGGGCCGGGCAGGGGAGATTTACAGAAAAAAGAAAGATCGGGACGAAGCGGTAGGGGTGGGCATTGCGTGCGGCGCCGAGTGGTGGGGGTGGTCGCTGCGACGGTGGGGTGGCGGCCTGCGTGCAGTGGTGGGGGTGGTCGTTGTCGTCTAAAAATGAAGAGGAAAGGAAGACGAGGGAGAAGAAGAAACCCTAGGTTTTGAGAGAATATTGATTGAGGATGTATTTAAAGAGAAAGGGATAATTTAAGTAATTTGACTCATTTTTTGGGAAGTACATGTATCTAGGTAGTGTATCTAACAAGGCTGGAGGGGTATATACCCCACCCCTCTCACGTAAGACTAGCCCAAACAATTATTAGGATTGTATACATGTTTTGCTAAAAATACCCTTTTGATAGATATGAGGCACAACAAGAATTAATATTATAAACAAATTAAGTTTTGTGAAAATAAACACTTGAGCTATCTCGAATACGAGGCATCTTGAAGTACGGGTTGATTTTTTATTTTATATATATATATTTTTTCATATATTTCATCAAAACTAATAATTAATAAATGAATTTTTAAGATGAGGTGAGATAGTTCATATGTGTTGAACATTTCTATTTAGACTTAATGCATGTTCTATTTAGACTAATAATTATACATGTAAATGTATTTACATGTATGGATTGAGTACCCCTTGTACTCGTGAGCAATATATTTTTCTGTTTCAAAAAAAAAACGAGAGTTGAATGAGAGGATATATAAGAACTAATTAAAAGAAGTTATACTTAATAATTGCAAGAATATATTGATAAGTTAACATATGTTTCTCTTTTTTCAAATAAACAATTCAAAAGATTAAGAGATAAGATCTAATTTAGATTAATTTGGGACAATCTATTTCAAGAATTTCAGTAAACATTAATTAAAGGAATAAATTTGAGAACACCTCATGGTTTATAGAGATAGGAAGGAATTAATAATAAAATTCGGGAAAATTTATGCGCAATATTGCACATGCAATATTTTTTTTATTTAAGGAAGAAACAGAAAAATTCGCAGGTAGAATTTGAATCGAAATCGAGCTATCTTATCACGAAATTCACGTGAGACAAACATAAAAACTTGCTCTCAAGTTTATGTAACTTTAAGGGAAAATGTATGTCACTGTAAGGATAAGTATGTATTATTTGTTCTTATAGTAATACATATTTGTATTTATATTAATACATAATTGGAAGCAAGATTTTCTGATAGCCTAATGCTATTTTTCTATACAAATCTATTTGACCCACTTTTGTGCGAGTTTTTCTACCACCTTCTATCTTGTGCTATTATTGCGCGTGATATGCACCAAATGTATACAAATATTTGCACCAATTGTGAATATATGCACCTCTCAAAATCCTAGGGCTGATATGCACCAATTGTATACAAATATTTGCCATTTTAGTCTCGGGAGAAATAAGAAATTATAAAAATCCTTTTAGATTAGGTTAGTTTATTTAAGAATTGATGTTACATATTTTTGTGAATATATATAATGAACAAATTTGGCAGTTAGGTGGGCCGACTACTGGCTTATTGTTTGTTTGGACTTTCAGTGGGCTTCATGGGCTTGAGTTGACCCAAGTTCTCGTTTTTTTTACAATCTAGGAGTATAAAATAATTGTAAAAGTGATAGGAGTAGTATATTATTACTAATTTACTACTACATGATACATATATTTCATTTTTTGCATATATATAAAGAACTTATTTGTATAAATTATTTTTAGATACATTATTAAATATTATAGTAATAATCATTATTATAATAATTTCATGAAGAAATATATCAGACTTTTGCACAACATATTAGAGAATTGGGTTGGATGGAGACAAGACAAATAATAGTAAGATGTGCCGTGTATTACCAAAATAATAAGATGTTGATGCAGGCGGAAGGACGATACACACATAAATCCGTTGATTCTATGAATACCCGGAATATACGTAAACGAGATTAAAAGTGATAATCCATTGATTCAAAATGAATACTGGAAGAACACAAATAAAACACGTCAAAAGGGATATAACCCAATATTTTTCTATTCAATCCCTTACAATGCAAAAATATGAACTATAAATAAGGTTCAAAATCTGAAAACCCTAAAAAAGCCAATAAGTATCCGTGGGCTTTATTACAATAATTGAACAATAAATAAGGAAATAAATTAACAAAATAAGTAAATGACGTAATTGGAGCATAATCCCATTGATCTGCATGATTATCTTCATCAATCTGCATGATTATCTCCATCAGATGTGCCGTGTATTACCAAAATAATATCAGACTTTGACAATGATTATTTTTCTTAATATTTGATGCACGGTTGACTATAATTGAAATTTAACAATCATAATTATTTTTAAGATTTTGAAGATAATGAGTAATCGAGATAAATAGTGTTACTCCCTCGTCCCTCATTCAAGATAATATATATTTCCTATTTGCACGAATTTTAAGGTATAATTACGTTAGATAATCAATTGAAGTAAATATGACAGAATGTGAAAATTTTCTTCACACTACATGTTGCTTATTCGATTCAAATCCGACCTATATCGCATATCATTTTATAGAGTGTATAG
This sequence comes from Galeopsis tetrahit, assembly GCA_963675135.1. Lineage (NCBI taxonomy): Eukaryota > Viridiplantae > Streptophyta > Magnoliopsida > Lamiales > Lamiaceae > Galeopsis > Galeopsis tetrahit. The sequence continues at coordinate 40,528,633 of OY776126.1, read as the reverse complement.
GAAAGGATAAAACATTTTTCATATGTGAATATTTATTTGTGCAGTATATGTTTTTTATCACCATCTACTATAAGAAAATTGGCTTTCAGTGACATAATTATCTAATTATTATTTTTTTAGTTAAAAGTTTTTAGTGTCAATTAAGAAAATGAGAATTATTGACAGGATCTATTATTAAAAGTTAGTTTATGTTATTAAAGACTTTTAACTAAATAAACTATAATGACAAAATTTATGTCATTAAAAGTAAAAATTTACTAGTATGAGTACTGCAAAAGCAAAAGCAAAAACAAGTAAAAGATCATGGCAGCAAATGTTGTGATACTAATATATAGAGGAACTCCAAAAAGACACATTTATTTAATTGCTCTATCAAGTACTTATCACATCTATTATGCACAAGAACACCTGACAAAACAAAAAATAGAAGATAATTTATATTGTATCGGGCAAATCATAAAAATAAAATTAATTTACATATCAATGCGAGATTAAAGTTGTTTCAAATTTTATATTTAAGAAATAATTGTGGCTGTAATAATTAAGATTCAACAATAGATATGATGATGGGATCAAGTTCTCCTCCAGAAAACCAATTTTTGATCCATCTTCTTCTTTGCAAAGCCAGCTTCCACGTTTGTCTTGCAACTGCTATTAACTTCACTGGGAGACAAGCAATGACTGTCTTTGGGCATGAAATCATGAGATAAATAAGGCCTATTGACAATTAGTTATTATCATACAATCCTTATTTATAAAAACAAAACTAGATCAACTAATTTCAATGCACTTAACAAAATACTCCCTCAGTCCGCCTATAAATTTCACGTTACTTTTTGGCACAGAGATTAAGAAAAGTGATTAAATAATAGATATAGTACAAGTGATGTGATTGAGAGAGGAGAGAGATAGAGAGAAAAAGTAAGATATAAAGTGAAGTGTAAAAAAAAGTACTTACCAAAAAAGGTATGGGAAGCTTATAGGCGGACGGACCAAAATGGTAAAATGGAAAACTTATAGGCGGACGGAGGGAGTATGATCATAAACACATATTGCATATGCGATGTCGTATAGTAACAAAGTAATTAACATTTTTGTAGAACATTAGAGATTGCAAGGTCTTACCAGCATCTAAATACTAGAAAACTGATGTTTGATTTTCTGTAGCTCCGATAGAGTTTCTTTCATATTTATCATGTCTCCAGGAGATTCAGCTGAGCACTTCAAAGCCAACACCAATATGGAGAATACACAGTGCATCATCCTGTCACAACGTTCATCATCGAGATTCTCGAGTAAGTTGATATCTATTATTTGATGCGGTGATCGTGGGAGCAAGCTTTCAACCCAACTCTTCAAACTCAAATCTCCACCAAACATATCATCACTTGGCCTTTTCCTTGTAAAGGTTTCCATCAACATAACACCATAACTATAAACATCACACCTCGTAGAAACTAGCCCTTCCAACCCATACTCTGAAACAAAAATATTAATCCGTTACAAGAATATACAATTAATGGTTATTTGAAGAGGAATAAAAAAATGATCACCTGGTGCGATGTACCCTAGTGTGGCAAGGGTGTTAGTTAGCACGGTGCTATCCCCTTCGTCTAACATTTTAGATATCCCAAAATCACTTACATAGCAATCATATCTTTGTCTAACAACACATTACTTGGCTTCAAATCACAATGAACAATGGGTGGCGAATAGCCATATGAAGGTATTCTAATGCTGATGTGACATCAATCATCACGTTCAACCTTTGCACAACATCCAAGCAATAATTGTGAGAATACAACCATTTTTCAAGGTTTCCCATGGGCATATATTCAAGTACTAATGCCCTAAAATCTTCATTTGAACAACTGCTTATAACTTTGGTCAGGTTTCTATGACGAATGTTACGCAGTACATTGCATTCAACATCAAAACTTTTAAAAGCAGCTTTAGTTTGAAGATTAAAGACCTTCACAGCAATAACATTCCCATCTCCGAGATCTCCTCTATAAACAGAACCAATACTCCCAATGCCTAGCAAATTACTTTCATTGAAATGCTCAGTTGACCGCAAAATTTCGTAATAGGAAATTCTTTCCAACAAAGTAAGGTGCACATGCTCATCAATTAGAGAAGTAGCCTTGTTATTCCCTTTTAAGAAGACGAAGGCCAAAGAGATAATGACGACAAAAACAACCACCCCAACAAAAATAAATGAAGAAAATTTCAATGTCTCTCTCCTTGATTTGTGATGGGGGCAAAGTGGGACATAAAATCTCAGTATTCCACATAATGCCTTATTACCTTTAAAAGAATCCATTGTGAAGTTTTTGAAATGACCACCTGAAGGAATTTCTCCACTTAAATCATTGAAAGAGACATTGAAATAGTCGAGATCTCGAAGTGTCTCCAATGACTTTGGAATTAGACCAGAAAGGTTGTTGTATGAGAGATCTATAACAGACAAACTGATCATGCTTCCCATAGATTCAGGAATAGAACCTTCCAGTGTGTTATGTGCAAGAGAGAGATGTATCAAATTCTGTAACTTCCCAATTGTGGTGGGAATAGTCTTAGAAAACTGATTCATGGCTAGTTCTATACTAGTTAATGCCACTAAATTACCCATGTCAGGATGTATAGGTCCGTCAAGGAAATTTGAGGATAGACTGAGCTCTAACAAATTTGTGAGGCGCCAAAAGGTTGACGGAATGCTTGAAGTTAGCTTGTTTGAATCCAAATAAAGTTGGTTTAAAGAAGTGAGATTTCCAAAACATTCAGGAATCGGATTAGATAATTGATTTTGACTCAAGTATAATGTAAAACTAAAAATATTCAATTTTTTTTCTAATTTGGGTATAAATGTATGAATATGACATGCTCACTCTCTAGCTTTAATCTGATTTATAATAACTAAGATTATTTTATTATGTTTTCATTATTTCTACAATGATATCTAGTTTGTTACAAGTTTTTTGTAGTTGTAGATTATTTTTTAAAACTAATTAATAACATAATCTAATTGAAAAATAAAATTTATATTTAGAAACTTAAATGGGTGAAGAATTGGGGAAGAAACGAGCATAATATTGCATCAGCTTTATTATTTTCTTTGTGGTCATCTCCGTGTTGATGCATTCATATGTTTATTGAGTGTGAACGTATCTATTAATTGAATTGTGTGTTCAGTGTGATTAATTCTCACTTTTGTTCTTCTTACTAGTTACTTAATATCAATATTTTAATATTGATGTATTAATTTGCATGGTATGTCTTGAATTATGAATGTGTTAAGTTATGTATTTTTTATTAAATATAATATTAGTTTAAATACGATATAGTATTAGTACGCCTATGGTATAATACTAGTTAATATATTATATAGTACTAGAGATTAATGTGGGTATACAAATATTATTTAATATATGAACTAATACTATACAATATGTGAATTAATACTATACTATATTTGAACTAGTATCATAGAGTATGTGAACTAATACTGTACAATATGTGAATTAATACTATACTATATTTGAACTAGTAACATAGAGTATGTGAACTAATACTATACAATATGTGAACTAATACTATACTATATTTGAACTAGTACCATAAAGTATGTGAACTCGAAACTCGAAAACATTAGAATTTGTGCCAATATAAACTAATATTATACTGTATATGAACTAATACGTACAGTACTGCATATTAACTAATAATACACCATAATACTTATCAATTGTTATCATAACACTTATAAACTAAAAATTATTATATATAAAAATCCAAAATAAAGTGATTAAAAAATGAAAGTTTGAATTAAAATAATAACTAAACAATGTAAAACGAAGTAAAATTTGTAAGGAATGAAGTAAAATTTTGAAAGGATAAGATGAATATTATACACCAATTAATTAAAGTAAAATAGTACAATTGAACACTTGCACCTAAAAGAGATGAGAGTTTTATTTTTTAAAACAAATTATTATTATATTATTTAATATTTTAAAAAAACAATTAATATTATTTTTAAAATTTTCTTATTAGACTTTAAAATTTTAGAATAATTATTTGTGTCATAAAAAGAAAGTACATGAAAAAAAATATCATTTGAAACCCAAATGATAAATAGGAAGAAAAATAAATTTAAAAATAATATTAAAAAGAGAAATATAAATATCAATTGAAGTAAAATAAAAAAAATAAAACGTTAAAAAATTAATTGAGTATTATTTTTTAATTATAAAAAAAATAAAAAATTAATTGAAGTAAAATAAAGTCCAAAAAAATCTATGTGCTAAATTAATATAATACATGGTCATGTGTTATTTGTAATGAGTTATTGGATTGTATATAATATATTGGTCATGTGTTATTGGATTGAATATAGCAAATGAGTGGGTTATTGAATCCAGTTACATACATGTAATTGGTACACAAGAGTGCAACCCTTAGAAAATATTGTGTGACAAGATGAAGTATTCGGTTGATGCTAACATGAGATGTTTCTTTATTTTACTAGTTTTTTGCCCGTGCATATTGTGGTTCTACTTCGTTTTTAATTTGTATAAATATCACCAAGTTTTTCTATGATAAATGTTTTTTGTTATTATATAAAATTCTCTATCAAAACAATGTTGTAGAATCATTGTCATCTCTATCGGCATTTTCATTAGTGTCATCACCACTATCGTCCACAGACCACGGTTCACCACCAAGTTAGAGAAATTCAAATTAGAGTTGTTCTAACTTGCCTCTATAATGTCAAAGACACATATTTAAAAAATCTTAGTAAAATCAAAGAAATCGTAACAGAGACGGATATAAATGGTACAAACACGTAAAAAATGAATCACGAAAAGAAAATAGAAGAGAAATTTAACATGTGCATGTAAAAACAAAATTAAACCACAAACCTATCCATTCTAGGAAGGATACAATTAGATTTCCAGGTGTCAATTAAAAGAAAAGTGTTGTAATGATCTTTGCTCTCCATTATTGATATTTTTACAATGCAAATGTTGCACAAATACCAATCTTAGAAATTAGAATATAACGGGGCTAAAAAAAAATAGAATATACACTTTTTTTTATTTTCTAAACTATTTTTAGAAAAAGGAGGACAAAAAAAGAAGAAAATGAAAGATAAATATGTTCTTGAAGATAAACCCTATCTCGTGCTGCATCAATGAAATGTCATATGAACTTAAATATATGTAATAATAGTCGAACAAATTTAATTGAAAGAAAACCATAGGCACTAAACCAAAAAAAGGGGGAAATTTCATAACACTCTGCTTGCTAGCATAGGGATTCTTAGTTTGAGTTAATTCTGTTTCATTAGTATTTAACATTACAATTGTAGGTAATATTATTAAAAATGGAGAAAACGTAGTAATAAATGAGGCATGTACAGTGGTGAGTGGACATAAACATATTATGTACTATATGATATATAAGCATACAGTTATAAACTTACAATAACGACAAAGTAGAAGATGGATTCATAAAGAATACACAACAATACAATTCCCAAAAAAAAAAAAAAAGAAAAGTAGAGAAATGAGAATTCTTATGAGGAAAGTTGGGTAAAAGACGGACTGAAAAACTATGGAATACCCTGAAATCAAGCATGGATTAGCAAAGAATCATTTTTCTTGATTTTTAATGTTGTTCACATCAATGGTAATTTTCTGCATTGACAAAAATTCAACTTCATATACCGACATGAAAAATTATTATCAATTGCTCCTCTAATAATTATTTAACTGAAACAAAAAACTCACTCTTCCCCTTAGAACCGCTAATCTCCCCATTGCTTCACTTTTCTCTTTACTCAACTCCTCAAGCAACAACTTCCTTTCTTTTTTTGCATCATTTTTAACTCCTGATCCATATGATATCCGAACCCCTGATCTTTCTCATCCACACCGTCCCCCTTTCTCTTTGTCTACCTTGTAAATCTACATTTCAAGTGAAGAACCCAAACCTTTCTTCGAGCCATTGGAGGACATAAGTTTTGTTCTGATGGTGAGCCGTAGCAAATACTGCAATATGCTGTTTCGTATCCATAAATTCATGAGAACTCCAGCTCCACGAAGATGAAATGGCTACTTTTAATAGGATACTACTAAGAGATGTCATGTCTATATTGATAAGATTAAAAAGTTTGGAACCAAGATTCAAGGTCCTATAACTATGTAAGGGGAAATAATTCAATAAATTGCCATAAAACAAAGACAATCAGTGCAATGAATACAAAATATGATCACATAATTACAGGATATATCCAAAGTATTTCTCTAAATCTATATTTTTTGCACAATAAAGTCTCATAATTCCATACAACACATGAACATAGTTCCGATAATCTAATAACGAACATTCAACTGCCTTTTTTTTATCCTATTTTTACATTAATAGTGGTTTAAGAATAATAAACCAAATCAACAAACCGAAGAGTGCTCATGGGTGCGTAAAGATTACAAACCTTGCGCCATTCATTCTACCAACATCATACGCATTTGTCCTGAATGAATTGTGCACACCTGCAACACATCTATGAAGTCGCTCATTAATGAAGATAGAGAAGACAACAAATTAGTTGAACAATGCTATCTATTTTAGTCTAGTCAGGCAAGAACTATGAATTCTTTAGATGACTAATCCATTCATCAAGGATACACTGAATCATAAATCAACATAAACTAATTAAAAGATAGTTCTCTAAGCCAGACAAAATAAAATCTTTTAAACTGCAATCAAGACAAACCTGCTAATCATAATCCAGCATCTCGACAAGCAACATCAATCATCATCATATGTGAACAAATGATTATGCAAGCTGTAACGCTATTAATGTTAAAACAAATGATTTTACTTCACAGTCAGCAGGAATAAGAATTATAGGAGCAAATGAGCAACTTTATATCCAATTCTATAATTATTTGCTTTTACACAATAAGTTCTTTTATGCTTTCCTTAAGCTCTGTGCTTTACTTAATATTGTTGAAGACAATCTTTATGTGCAATAATCAATCATGATTCATGGAGCATGTTACAAATACAATGCATAACACCACTCACCAATGGAATATCTTCTTGCTTCTTATCAGAAAGAAGTTGAGGCCGGAACAAATATAAGTGCAATGAATCAGAGTTATCCTGTAATATTATGAAGCATTAAATAATTTTATTGGATGTTCTTTGGCTTACAAAAAGTTATTATAACAAATACTCAGTATTAACTATAAAAACCATCTCATTAAGGTCCATCCCAAGATCAGGAAATGAGTTCTGCTCAATTATCGAACTATCAAACGACTTCTCCACAGTAGATGAGTTCCTCCAGAGGGAATTCATAAACATACCAGAATTTTTTCTGAGAAATTGTTGTTGCCTGTTGAAGATTTCCAAAGTCCGTTCCCACCTACTCCTTTCCAATCATGATAAGATTTAAGGGCAAGTACACAATTAACAATTCTTGAAGACTTTCCTCCCTAATATTCAGGTCACAATAGTTTTACCTTCAGCCTTTTCCATTGCAATGAATGAACTAAATAGTATGCAAGCACTTTTATGTTGGCATAAACTCTAAAGATGAACTGGATACAATACATGTTCTAGATCTGATGCTTCAAAAGCCGGAATCCCCATTTCCTCTACAGAATCAAGAAAGTTCCTAAGGTTTTCAAAGTATTGGAACGAACGTAGAGCAGCCCCATCAGAACAACCACAGAATCAGAAGGCGCTTCAACTACCTAGAAGTCAACCAACAATTAAATTGCAAACACATATTAGAAAATGAGAGAGAGGGAGAGAGAGAGATGGGCCGTACTTTTGGTACAACACCAGGTTGAACCTTGTTAAGTGCATTGCAAAGTACTATAATCCCACTTCGTAAACCAAGTCTGAATTTTTAGCATGAAAAGTTTTTCATAGCTGCAAATTAATTCAATTTATCACATAAATTCTTCTAAAGCACATCTAGCATACTCATATTGTAAAGGTCAAAAGTACTAATTTTTCATAGTCAATTGATCAAATTATGTAAAGTTTGTCTTTACTCGTAGGGACTGACCTTTTGGGGGAATTTCCTCCGCGGAGGCCTTGCTTTGCCGCAACACATATTGGCAAACCTTAATCTGCCAAATTTCAAGAAACAACAAAATATTATTGTTAATCAAGTAAAATGACCAAATCTGCAATATTTAAAATTTGCCCAAATCAATAGTTATATCAGACGTAAAAAAAAAAAAAAAAAAAACGCACCTTTTTATTCGGTTTCAGCATTGCGATTAAAGTTAGACAAACATATGCACATCCCACATCGCCTCTCCATAGCCACATCCCAGGTCGTTTCCGGTGTGCTTGGGCTGCAATAGATCAATTGACTATAAAATCAACTAACATCAATTAAAAGATTCTAATACACAACCAACAGACATTAGAACACGGATTTGGGCCAGAGTTAAGAATGCTTCCAGAACGCTGATCGCCATTGATGGAGATTCATTCTTTCTCTTTCGCCATGTTACAATTGAAATGGATGATGATTGACTCGAGTAATACGGGGAAAGCGTTAAACAACCTACACGTAGAATGATCGGAATTAATGGAGACTTTTTGAAGAGTAGCCCAATGCAGAAGTTGAACCGGCAATGAGAGTATGAAAAGTTTTAACGGAAAAAAAAAATCTAAAATCTAATGTGACATGTGGCAGAAGAACAGAGCATCTAAAATGACACATGGCGGAAGGCTGGAGAGCCTGATCCTCCTTTTATATATATAGATTTTTGTAAACATTGAGGCCCCATTTGAATGGATGGATTTGAACTATCCAATTCCAATTCCAATTCCAATTCCATTACATTTGTTTGGATTATGAATGAATTTCAAATACTTAGATTTTTTTTCATACAATTTTTAGTTAAAATAGAGAGGATTTTAAATTCTCACTAAAACCATCTATCTATTTTTTAAATTCTTTCATTTAAAATCTCTCCTCAAATCAAATCCCCTCATCCAAACACAACCTGAATTTTCTTATCTTCGACGCGTAGTCTAGTTGGTTGACGATGCAGATGTTATAATAATTTATTTGAAAATTCATTTAATTTAAGTTATTATAATCTAAAATTTGAAAATTCGTTTAGGAAAATGGTAAAGTCTAGTATGCACTCGAGTGTATGCTATGCACCCTAGTCCATGTGCACTTTTCAATTTACTGACTTACACTTTTTGATAAATGGTGTTGCACTTTTCAATTATTACTAAAAATATTATTATACAGTTTAATAATTGAAAAATGCAACACCATTTACCAAAAAGTGCAACATGACTAGGGTGCACAACATGCACTCGAGTCCATAGCAGACCAACCCTAGGAAAATATATTAAATATATATTGTTCTAATAAATTGTAAACTTTATTATAAAAAAAAAATAGAAATGTAGAAATTGCAAATATATTAGACTTGTAATTAAAAAAAATAATCTGTGGTTGAAAATAGATAATGTTAATCTAATGAAAATAGCAAATAACAGCCTCCAAATTAAGCACGGCCATACTACATATTTGGCCTTGGAAAGCTTTTAGAAGAGCTCCAAGTGGGAGTCCTTTAAGGGCTCTCCAAGTGCAATTTAGCTTGAACAGCTCCCACTTTGAGAGCTCTTCTAAAAGCTCTCCAAGGCCAAATATGTAGTAGTGATTATGAGTTGAGTAAGAAAGTTGTGGTTCGTGTAAAGGGAATTTGAAGACATCAAGAATTCATCTGATCTAGATGATGAAACTATATACTATTAGTTTGAATCCGGTGTGTTTGAACTAGCTAGCTAGATTAATTTCATATACCTGTGAAGTGGTTTTCCGTGAGTTGCAAGACGTTGAGCATTGTAAGATTTGCAATATCTTTTGAGAGACTCCCACTCAGCTTATTACGCCACAGATATAAAACTTGCAAAGAAGTCAAGTTGAAAATGTTTAGGGGCAGCGTGCCACTAATATTATAATTCTCTTCAATAGCAAGTACAACCAAGTTTTGAAGATTGCCAATCTCCTTTGGTATAACACCTGCAGTAACAAAAAATTTAATTCATCAAGAAAAATATATATATATATATATATATATATATATATTGTTACTTATTCTCGTGACCCTAGTTACTCATAATGCACAAAAACTGATGAAGCATATGTATATACCAGTTAACTTGTTACCACCAAGTTCTAATATCTGGAGAGAGTTCAACTGCCCAATTGCTACGGGTATCTCCCCAGTCAAAGAGTTGTAAGACAAGGCCAATATTTGAAGTTGTCGACACTCTGATAGATTCGACGGGATTTGGCCGCTCAGCTGATTAGAATTAAGGTAAATCCCTTGAAGAGAAGGAAGTTGGTGGCAAATGTCATTTGGAAGGCTGCCACTCAATTCATTTGATGTAAATGCCAAAATTTGTAGAGTGGATATGTTGTATATGGCAGACGGTATGACACCTGATAGATGATTGCTTTGCATGCTCAGAACTTGAAGTTTATCAAGTCTCCCCAGCTCTTGTGGAATTTCTCCATGGAGGGAATTGAAAGAAAAATCAAGAAAGAGTAGATTTGATGAGAGGTTAGAAAGGGAGTTTGGGATAGAACCTGTGAAACTGTTGTTTCTCAAGGACAAGTGCTCGAGTTTAGGTAAATGGCCCAACCACGGTGGAATCTCCCCCGTGAAGTTGTTAACTTTGAGTGAAATATGCTTCAAGCGGTGTAGGCGTGAGAGCTCTAGAGGAAAAGTGCCACTAAAGTTGTTGTTGGTGAGGTTGAGGGAAACGAGGAACGAGAGGTTTCCTAGTTGTGGTGGAATAGTGCCCGAGAGACCCATATTGAATAAATTCAAGGTCGTGACTCTGTGGTGACGCAACCCACAAGTGACGCCAATCCAACTGCAAACAGGACTCGAAGCGGTCCAATTTGTGGTAAGTATGTGATGAGGATCAGAAGTGAGGAGTGCTTTTAGAGAAAGAAGAGAAGATTGATCAGTGGTGAGGTTGTTGGCTTCTTCACAAGGCAATAAGGTTAGTAGTAAGACTACTGCAAATGCACAAAAGTAATAACAAGTTGTTTTCATGGCTGCAAATATAAATTATTGTAAGGGTAAGTAATTGTGTGAGATATATAATTGCAGGCAACACTATATATATATAGAGAGAGGATATCCAAAAGTACAATAAGAAAAGTCATACTAGTATATAATTAGTGGTTAATATGGATTGAGATATTTGAGGAAGCTGATTGGAAATTAATTATATTCACAAATGTTGCCATCCATCATGGGACCATATATCTCTCTACGTATTTTGGGCTAAGATTAATTCTTTCAACAATACATACATTGTAGCTAGTAACATTCAGCTAGCGATGTTTTTGAGTGTAGTGACAGATATATATTAAAGGAAGATTCAAGCTTTAATAATATATAAGATTCAATAAATTTTGATGATGATCGAATGTCAAAAAAATATATATTTGAGAAAAATGTTAGATTAATTTTGATGATTCAAGCCTTAATAATAATTAAAATTCAGTATGGATTATACAAAAAAGTGTTGGTCTCGATTAATTGTGCTTAATTTGCTTCATACAAATTTATTTACTTGCTTTTTTGAGTTGTTGCTTGTGATGATCGAGCTGAATCTTCTACACTCTTGCTTATGCCTAATTCCTTTACGTGTTTCTCAATCTCAATTCTGCTCATTACATTTTTTACTAATTATCTTAATTTTAATTTCCCTATAGTTCTCTACTTGATTATCTTCTGCATTTCTTTACTTTATCACATTACATTTTAATTAATATTTATTACTATAATTGTATTCTCTTCTGGTCCAATTTTATTATTCTCATTTTTCCTTCCAATTTCATCATTCTCATTCTCTTTTTATTCTCACTATTCTATTTCTACCCTCCAACCAATACTTGTTTATTCAAATTTTAATTCACTTTATTAATAAATATTCACTTTATTTTACAAGTTAACCCCACAATACCCCAATCCTCTCACAACATTTTTTCTCATAACTATTCTGTTGGTCCCAAAGCGAGTATCAATAAAAAGAAAGTCTAGAGGGGAGTGAATAAACTTTCTATAACTTTTAAAACTTTTTGCGTGTAGATCAGATGAGACGATCAGAAGAGTGATATATACTCTATCGTCTGATGCAAATAAGATGATCTGATCTCAGAGTGTGTGTGTATATAGCAGATCAAGATAACAAACCTACTAATTGCTTAAATCAGTTGGACGATCAGTTTGATGACGACATTCGATGTCATGAAAAATATATTTCCATAACGATATTATTTTTTATCATTAATTATTCAAAATATTTAGTGGCAAAATGTTTTCGTCACAAAATTAACCGGTGACAATTTTAATAATAATTGATGACGATATTCGACGTCACAAAAACACATATTTTCATGACAATACTATTTTTTGTCATTAATTATTCGAGATATTTAGTGACAAAATATTTTCGTCACACTAATAATTGGTGACGATTTTCATAATAATTGAAGACGACGATTAACGTCCTAAAAAAATATATTTTCATGAGAATACTGTTTTTCGTCATTAATTTATTCAAAATATTTATTCACAGTATATTTTCGTCCCAATAATAATTGGTGACGATTTTAATAATAATTGATAACGATACTCAACGCCATAAAAACATATATTTTAATGACGTTGGAAAGCTATCTTAACTGCTAAGGTGCGAAAAATGTGTAGGCCCGAAATGTTTAGACTCGTTGGTTGATATGAAAACCTTTTAAAGAATGACTTTAAAACAATGTATGAGATCAACTAATATAATATATCTGCTGATTTATAAAACTATACTTAGTGGATTTTAACTCTTTTGGAAAACTTATGATTTTATCAAGTATGAACTATAGATACTAGTATAGACAATATATCCAATATACGGAATGTAAATAAAGCTATAAAATAACACATTATTTATAGTGGTTCGAACAACTTGTTCTACGTCCACTCTCACTAATCAGATAGTGAAATTATATTCCTTACTAACTTTATAGTCCCAAGAGAAGACTTTTGATCAAGATACACAACTCCTTGTGTGTATACGGATCTCCTTGTTGGTCAGAGAATAAGTACCCTTTACAACTTTGGTTCAAAAACTGGTAATGTAAAAAAGTGTTAATAACCAACTCAATGTGTTAAAAAACACACTGCTAATCTAAGCACTAAAGATATGAATCTATAAGTTGGCTTGGAATCGAAACTTAAAGCTAAAGAATAGAAATTCTTTTTTGTCTCTAAAGAACTCGATATGATAATTTCAGAAAGCTTGGTGTTCTTGAGGTCAGTTGAAATGGTGAGTTCTTGCGTGGAGTTTCCGTAAATTGTTCCAAAGAACAAGTGTTGTATTCATAGAGGATTTGAGCTCCAAAACTAGCTGTTGCATCAAATCTTCTATTTAAGGATAAAGTTCATCAGTAGTTGATGTATTCCTTGATTTCTGGTACGACATTTCCTTAAATGGAAACGTGCATTAAATGCTTGTACGACTCCGCATAAAGGTCTCTGCATTCCTAGTTCAAGTCAACTCAAAATCTGTGTTGTCATCTTCTTATTGGTCCACATCAGCCGAGTTGTTAGACTATATGTCTTGACTTCTGTTAGAGCAATTCAAAATAGGTCTGATATTCTCTTTGTCTTCTGTTATCTTTGCCTCTTCTTTCAATGTGTAGCATCATAAATGAACTGCCACTTCTTCAAGGTGTTTTCATCTTAAATGCTAACTGTCATCTAAACTTCAGATGAGCTTGACTTTAATGCTTTTGAGGCTTCTTCTCGACAAGATCAGGTGAGCTCATATCTGTTGAATGATCTTCTGATTTGTTGCAGATTATCATATAGTTACTTTCAGTCGATAAGATATACATCAACCTATCAATCTGATTTTATTAATGAGCTTCAATGTCTTCTAGTCTTTAGTCTTCTACATACATCTGATTCACTTGACTAAGACTTAGACCATCACTTTACTTGTAAACTTTATAAGAACAGTTTAGGTAACCTATTTCTAGATTACAAATTACTATTTTAAACCTTACTCTACTGATCTGGTTTTGGTCATCAAAACTAAGTATATAACTTATAATCAGATTAGGGGATGGATGAATATCCCTACAATTTTCCCCTTTTTAATGAAGCCAAAACTAACTAAGCTAAGTTATCAGACCAGTTAGTTAATAATTTGAAATTCATTAAAGGTTAGAAATAATAAACAAAACATATATAACTTCTAAAGAAGACAATGAAAGGTTGTCTGAAGCTGGAAAAGTAAATTCTTGTATTAGATCAAATGATAGGAAAATGAGATTACAAATACAGAGAATATTACTTAACAACTATTGGATATTGATTAGTGTGAAAATTGCTTGAAATTCATGTGTTTATTTTGCATAATTTTGAGTATTTTGTTGCATTATTTACACTAAATTGACTAATTGCACTTGAAATGAGAAAGGTATGTGTTTTGCTATTTTTTAGGTAAATTGAACTTATTTGGAAGCAAAATACGTGTCTGAGAATTCAAGAATTCAAGAATATAACTACACCATTGGATGCATCTCTAAAAAATGAGTGAAATGAAAAAAAGAATCAAGTCAATCGGAGGTCGGGAGCTCAAGATATGATCGAAACAAGAAAGTGTGAAATTGTAACAGATTCCACGTCAACCCACTCGGTTGACCGAGTCAAATCTGCTTCTAGGTCAGTTTCTGGACTTCCAACCCACTCGGTTGACCGAGTCAACTTGATGATGCGCGAAAATTCGAGAATTTTAAAGTATTTCAAGGGCTTAAATGCAAATTTTGTCTCAAACATTTTTCCAAGCTATAAATAGCTCCCCAAATCAGATTGTTGGGAGGTTTTGGCCTCACTTTCGCACACTCAAACCCTAGATTACTCTCTTAGGTAGATTTTTACATATTTTGCAAGTTTCATTCCATAGATTAGTTTCAAATTTAGTATTTAGGTTGGGTTCTTGAAGATTTTCTCTACATTCACTTGTAATATTTTAGATTGTTGAAGAATCATCAAGGTGACTTCCACCCAAACTCTCTATTTTCTATAATATTGTTATTTTCATGTTTATTTCTATTTTTCTTGTTGTTTTAGCCATGGGTGTTTCATCAAACACCATGGACTAAGCTTTTTATGCTTTTGGTGTTTGAAACCATGTGAATATTTAGCGTTAAAATTGTTTATGCTTCGATTATTGTTGATATTTGGATTGTTGCTTCTCTTATTGGGTTTTATTGGTGCTTTGTGTATTAACTTCTATTAGTCCATATTTTGAGGCACGTTTAACGTAGACGAAAGTTACATGAACATGTTTAAATTTATGGTGTGAGTTGTTGGTATACAAATGCGTTTATTATACTTTTAATTCGTCGAGAGAGAGTTAATCGTATTGGAACCCCCATTAGGAGACATTAAGTACTTGAATGGTTATTTGGGTAGTTGATGAGGAATAGGAAGATGTCTTATTACCGGGTTTGGGAACACCTTAGACGTAAGGCTATAGTACCCGAAGGAAAACTATTTTCATCCTAGCATCTTGATGCTCTTAGCAAATCCAAATTGAAGCATAAAAATGGTATAATCAATCCCACTTGATTTCACTAGGTAGAGAACACCTGAAGCATTGCTCACACTTGCACTTCTTCGAATTTAGATTCATAGTTGTTCTTTGCTTTAATTTTCACTAGTAGGGCACCCGTGCTGGCGCACGGTCAAAATATATTAAAATATTTTAAATTTTAATTTTTTTTTGTAGTGTCACCGTGTATTCATTTTAAAATATCACTAACTTATATATAGTAATATATATATATATATATTTATTTATATATATTATATCACAAGTATACAATTTATAATTTTTAACTAATATTTATTATACTATATTGAATTTTAAAATATAATAAAGAACAAAAATTTTAAAATGTTTTTAATATATTTTTTAGATTAAATTATTAATTTTGAAATCTAATTAAATCAATGTCTTATATTATATAAAGTTAAAGTTAACATATAAATATATATAATTAATATCTAATAATTAAATATATATATATTTATGATATGACAAAATGATTAAATTACTATATATAAAGTGTAATATTACAATAATTTTGGTAATGTAAATTACATTCAATTAAATAAAGAAATAATCTAATATCAATAGTAATTTAATACAAAATAAATTAAGAAACATTTATAAAAATTTAAAATTAAATTATTATAAATTCATATATTTCTAAAAACTTCATGAAACACTAATAGGATATTCAAACCATGACGATTTGTCATTCTAGATACAACTACATATAATTGATCATGGCTCACTACTACACATTTAAGTTTGAAGAACTACACTTGGAGAGCTCTTTTTTCAAACAGCTCTCCAAGATAGTACTTGAAGAGCGGTTTTATAAAAAAAAAAAAAAAAAACATTAACATCGGTTAAGAACCGCTTTGCAATGCAGCTTAGACAGCTATTTAGAACCGCTCTCCAAGAGAGATTCTAATTTGATCAAAGCCCTAGTGAAAAACGAATTGTAGTTGTTCTCCCCCACACAATTAATACGCGTTTTTCTTTCTCCTCCAACATTAGAATGAGTCGTGTAGTTGTTCTCCCCCAAACTAATACGCGATTTTAATTTCAACCTAAATTAAAAAAAAATTGAATTGTTCTCCCCCAAATTTTGATTTTGTATAAATAGGATTTTTAAAATATAAAATAATTATTAAAAATATATATTTTTAAAAAAAAAATACTTAGACAGCGGTTCATAACCGCTGTCCAAGTGAAACGAAAAATAAAAAAAAATTACTTAGACAACGGTTATGAACCGCGGTCCAAGTGAAAGGAATAAAAAAAAATACATAGACAGCGGTTATGAACCGCTGTCTAAGCTCCCCACTTGCAATGCTGTTAAAAACCGCTGTCCAACTGTAAGTACTTAGACAACGGTTTTTAACAGCTGTGTAAACTTAGACAGCTATCACTTGGAGAGCTGTTTTAAAAGTTCTCCAAGGAACTTTTTAAGGGCTATGCAAAGCTAAATATGTATTAGTGAACTAAATACAAACTTTTTCAAAAAACACCTACATTAAAAAACGATTGTCCTTGACTTTTATTAATAGTCATAACATATGACTTTTATTAATAGTCATAACACATGACACAATTAAAGGCAATCTAGGATTAGAAGGTGTCAATGTAAGTCACGGTGTCAATACCAATTGTCCACCACTACTTCCAGTTAGAACATTAGCTTCAAGAACTTTATCACCTAATCTGGTTATAACCAACCTACGAATAGAACATAATGTCACATTATAAATTTATAGATAAAACAAATACAACATTTTAAACGACAAAAAATAAATGAAAATATAAAGAGAACGATGCTAAAAAAAAAAAAGACACAAACATGGTTCCATTGCATAGTCCAATTGAGTGATCTATATTTCTCAATAACATCACCGATGTTCCAATTTTCAAATTCAATTCATTATCAGGTACACCAAAAGACTTCAAACAATTCAAAAAAAATAGGAGTATGGACATTAATTAGGCAAATTATAAATATTCATATCAAATCTGCAAGGACTGACATAGCTCAAATAAGTACTTGATTCCTTTTTAGTTAAATGAATCATGTGCTCATTTATTGACCTAACAACATCTAACGTGGGTGCAAGAATAACTCTACTTTGTAAATAGTCATGATCATCCATCATATTCTTAAAATCAGGATAAATGCTATCAACAATAATAGAAATTGGATCATCACCACACTTTAGCAGAATATCCTTAGGAATTTGTACATCACATCCGTACTCAGTTTCTGACCCTATACTACCATCTCCAATAGATGATATCCATTCAGAAAAAGAATGCAATTCATGTACAACTTCATCAGATCTCAGGGTTTGCAACCACATATTCTTAGTAAGTTTTAGAATAATATAATTATTCCACAAATTAGATGAATTGATAGTAGCGTGAACGATATCCTGCCTCGTTCCTTTTGGAATAACGGGTAATATCTGACGAAATTACCTCCAAGTACAATAGTCTCACCGTCAAAAGGCAGTTCAAATGACAAAGGGTCTATAAACTGAATAATATCCCTCAAAGTCGTATCGAGAGCCTCAATAGAATATCTCTTAACCATTGGCGCTTCATTCCATATTATAAGATCACATTTAATCAACTCAGCAAGAGGACTTCCTTAATGAATATTTCTTGTAGAATCTTTAGTAACATCAATTGGAATGGAAAATCTAGAATGAGCAGTACGTCCACCAGGAAGAGGGAGTGAAACTATACCACTCGAGGCTACATTAATTACAATTTTGCCCTTAGATCTCAAACATGTTGACAAAGTCTTCCATATAAAAGTTTTGTCTGTTCCACCATCATATCTATAAACAAAAAATACACCACTCTTGCTTACTGGACTAAATGGACCTAATTATTCTATCATACACACCACATTGTTCATCACTAAGTTTGCTAATTAAAGTCTCATACTCTAACTTCAACTAAGTTTGCTAATTAAAGTCTCATACTCTAACTTCAAATCTGATCTATTGTATGCAAACTCATTCAAAATCAATATAATTCTAGATGAAAAGTTCGAATCATGGTTTACCATTAACATGCCTTCAAAATCGTGCAAAGACTTGCCAAGAGTTCGCAACATATTATTAATTTCTTTCAAACAACAACTCTTGATTTCATCCCCTGCCATCCTTAATTCTACAAAGAATTTAAAATTAAAATGATATTAGTTAATTATATTAAAATAAATTAATATAAATTTTTATTTTTTCATAAGTAAGTGAGTGATAAATTTATGTAAAGTAATTGAAATTTAGAGTTAAATTGATAATTTATATTTAAACTAATAAATAAGCATATAAAAGTTACATTATTATTTATTATGTATATAGGTTTACATTTAGTTAATTATTCTAAAAAAAATTAACATATAATATTTGAATTTTTTTATAAATAAATGAGTGATAAATTTATGCAAAAAAATTGAAATTAAGAATTAAATTGACATTTATATTTGATATGATAAATAAATATATAATAAATAAAATTATTATTTATCATATATATTTTAAAGATTTACATTTGATGTTTAAAAAAATATAATTTTACATATTAAAATAATATAAAAAATTAATTTAATATAAATATATTAACATTTCCATTAATACAAATTATTATTGATTTAGATATATGAATTAATTTTAAGTATTATTCATTTAGATAATTAATAAACACAAAAATATATTTTATCAATCCCAACACACACATATATGTATATATATAAACTACGTATTCAAATTAAATTTTAGTTTAAAATTTTATCTTTTATTAACTACATTTTTCTTAATTAGATAATATTGATAAAATAAGTAAAAAGATTATCTAATTTTTAAAATAAAAATTATAAAAAAAAAATATCAAAGTCAATTACAATTTACAATCAAACAAATTTTATTGTATTCCTAAAATTTTGATTTTTTAAGGTTAATATTAAATTATGTGAAATAATTTAATCAATCAAAGTTCTCAATAAATCGTAAATAATTTAAAATAATTAATTGACCAATTAAATTAACATGACTTGCATATTAGTGAAGTTGAATAATTATAATGAAATTAAATCACGACACGAAAATAAATAAACATACTTGAAAAAAGCTTAATTCTTCTTCTCTTTTAAAGAACATCATCAGACGGGTGCCTACAACACTTTTCCCAAACTTCATAAGGTCGACCCAATGAACTAATGTTAGTAGCGTAACAAATAAAGACCTCATCGAAATGTTGAAGCTCAATAGCTAACCTCCTCCATACCATCAATATACTCTATATCGTCGTCCAACAAACCTCTCGCAAAGCAAGTTTCCCGAAATGTTGGATGAACTACTCCATTGAATTTCTTCAAATCATAATAAGATGTAGGTCCACGAACTACATTCAAGAGTATCCTCAAGTAATTAGTCTCATCATAACCATGAGGAACGTAACAGATACGTCTGATTGAAAAATCTCTCTTCCTTTCAACATACTTTCTAGTTTTCGGCTTCCATACGAAGAATTGTGGTATTTCAGCATAAGTCAAATTTCTTTTGAGAAGAATTCTTGTTGAGTTCAAACCAAGCTAAGAACATGTTTTGCTTTACCGATGGTTTTTTCAAGATAGATTCCAAGCATGCGCCATCACCAAATAAAACAGTCTACTTATTAGGAAGATGAAATTTCAAACGTTAAACTCGTGGATTTATATAATTAATTTCAAATCGAAAATTCTCCAAGTAGCTTCACATGGAGAAATGTACCTACAGTCATAGACTCATAGTACATTTTAATTTCATCTAAATTTGCTTTCCCACCAGACTGTTTCTTACTTCAAAGAAAGATACTGTAACACGGTCATGTCCTTTGTTGACATACTTGAATGGGTATTTTATAGATCTTGATTGATTACACCATTCAACATTGATGTGTGCATCATACTTCAAAAGAAGATAACGATTATGAGGAACGCCATGTCTTTTATCCAAAACAGAACCTTTCTTGTTCAAAGTCTTTCCATCATCCCTTCGCCTATAAATAGGATAACCATCTTCACCAATAGAAAACTCTGAAACAAATATTTTAGGTAAATTTTTTGTACATTAACCTTCATCGGTCATGCAAGGAGAACGTGGATTTACAACACCACAAGAACCATGGATCATTAAATCACAAACAACATTAAAATACTCTCGATCATTTTTCTTATCAGGTAACTCAGAAGAAATAATGCGATCAATGTCATTCCTAAATGAAAACTGTAACAATTTTAAAAAAAATCATGAGATAAAATATAATTAATTATAATAAAAATGTCATGTAGCAAACTCAAATATATACAAACCTTGTTGTGATTTTTAAGAAACACCAATATATGTGCATGAGAAAGACGGTTCTGTGCTTTTGAAATTCAATAGTATAAAGAATTGCAAATAAAAGATAAAATGTAGTGAATACATGTTATTAAATGACAATAAAATTATTATTTTAAACAAAAAATAAATACATTTAAATACTTGCTTTGACATTCCTATATTTTTTTTTCTTTCGAATATCATTTAATAATCCTTCAAGTTAAATCTTAAATATTCGACATATTATATGTGAACGATTTAGGGCTAAGTCCTTTCTGTTTAAAAAAAAAAACGTACAATCTTAGACCATTTTTTATTGCATGTGAATGTCATTAATAATTGAGAATAATCGACCCATCTACAAATTGTCATTGCATCTTGATAAATTTGGACCATGTAGCGTGCACCCTCCATTGAATGAAGGTGGCAAAAGAACTCGCTTTCCCAATGCACGTGCATATGTCTCACCCCATCTAAATTAAACTGCATCCTGAACACCACTATACATTTCACTACGAAACTCTGATTGATGTGTCCTTATGTATTTAAGTCTACCAGCCTCAATCATAGTATAGACATCAACAATAAATTGTTGAGTGAGCCTTTTTATAGATAAAATCGTAGAAGGTTCACCATTCCTATGTTGAAGTCGAAATGCAAAGTACTCTCTAAAACTAAAAGACTTATGCGTTCTAGCTCTATGCAGCGCAGATGTAG
Source organism: Galeopsis tetrahit (assembly GCA_963675135.1). Lineage (NCBI taxonomy): Eukaryota > Viridiplantae > Streptophyta > Magnoliopsida > Lamiales > Lamiaceae > Galeopsis > Galeopsis tetrahit. The sequence goes on along the minus strand of OY776126.1, from coordinate 40,506,857 downwards.
CAAAAGCAATATCATCATCACCGTATGAGAAAATAAGTGGATATTGCAAACCAAGATAGGACGGATTCAACTCTGTGATACGTTGAAGTTCACCGACATAAGTTCCTACAACAATATCATGATTACCAAGAGTTTGATCAAGGTCACCAACAACCACAGCAGTAACCTCGGACATAAAAGGTAAGTTATACCTTCTAGGATCATGTCCCCTTTTAGCAATCAATCTCATAGTCACAATATAATTTCCTTCAAGAAATCTATGCATAGCCTCTTGAAACTTCTTCGCAAGTACATTATAACCATCTAACATATTTTTAAGACCTGTTACTATTTCAACATGTAATATATTGATGTTTACATCCGACATGCTATTAATAAAAAATCTATACTAATTAGGGATGGCAATGGGTCGGGCCGGATACCTAGATACCCAGACCTGACCCGTTTCACTACGGGCCACGGAGCGGGATGACCCGTTCGGGTCATGGGGCGAATCAGGGCGTTCCATTATATTTTTTTTTAAATAATAAATATATAATATAAAATTTAGATTTGTTTTGAAAAAAAAATAGTCTTATAAGAATGTTTATAAATTTATTTTCTCATTATAAAGATGTTAATATTGATATAAATTTTTAGATGAAATATCATATTATTTGATATTATGTTTTATCAATTTATATTAACCAAAAATATATATATAAAAGGTGAATTATTGTTATATATATGTTATATTATATATTAATAAACATGTTAAATGCAAATATAAATATAATATATATAAAAAAATAAATATAAAAACGGATCACGGGTCCAAGTTACGGGTCGATGATGATACCCATACCCATCCCATTTCAATACTGGTCCGGGATGGGGCGATCCAAATAGCACGAGTCGGTTGAGTTGGGGCGGGGCGGGTTGAAATTGCACCTCTAATACTAATATAAAAAAATATGGTAAAATGTAATTGAATATTAAAATAAAAATACCTAATAGCCTTTGTTTTGTTGGAAGTTTCGTTCTTAGTGTCGTAAATGTACAATTGTGCGAACTTTGGTTGAGATCCATTTGATGACAATAAACCACTCATTCTATGATAATTTTATCCATGTAAGCGGAACGCATGTGGAGCGCCTCCGGTATTAACAATTCTATCAATTTTCTCACCCAAAGAAGTAAATGAGAACATACTGTTAAATGCACAAACATTATCCAAATAATGTTTTCTCTTTACATTATTACCCAAATTAGTTCTTGAAGAATTGGAGGAGGTTGAGGCATATATGGTTACTGTATTTTTCCTTGAGTGCAACACAATGGAAATTTTGGTCGACCTGAAACTCAACTGCACTTTATCCTTTCATCCTACCAGAACATTGCACCACAATATTGACAACTATGAATATGATCTTGAATATCCCAATAGTGAACAACTTTTCAATAATAAAAAAAAAAAGCAAGTGTTAAAACATGTTCAATAAAACGATACTTAATAATTAAAATATAAATATGATATCAACAATAGTAGAAAGCGGATCATCACCACACTTTAGCAAAATATCCTCAGGAATTTGTATATCAGATCTGTAATCAGTTTCTTTTCCTATAGTACCATCTCCAATAGATGTTATCCATTCAAAAAAAGAATTCAATTCATATAAAAGTTCATCGGATCTTAGGTGGTGAAGCCTCGTGTTCTTAGTGCATGAGTTTCAGAAGAGTACAATCATTCCGTAAATTGGATGAATTGATAGTAGAGTGAACGATATCGTGCCTAGTTCCTTTTGGAATAACGGGTAATATCTGACGAAAATCATCTCCAAACACAATAGTCTTACCGCCAAAAGGTAGTTCAGATGACAAAGATATGTGAGCTGCATAATATCCTTCAAAGTGGTATCAAGAGCCTCAATACAATATCTTTTAACCATTGCCGCTTCATCCCATATTATAAGATCACATTTAATCAAGAGTTCAGCAAGAGAACTTCCTTATGAATATTGCATGTAGAATCTTCAGTAATATTAATTGAAATGGAAAGTCTGGAATGAGCAGTATGCCCACCTAGAAAAAGAAGTGAAGACATATACTACTCGAGGCTACATTAATTACAATCTTGCCCTTAGACCTCAAACATGCAAATAATGTTTTCCATATAAAAGTTTTACATGTTCCACCATATCCATAAACAAAAAACACATCACCCTTACCGGATTGAATGGAGGTAATTTTTCTATCGTACACACCATGATGTTCATCACTAAGTTTGCTAATTAAATCCTCAAACTCTAATTTCAAATCAGCCCTGTTGTATGTAAACTCTTTCAAAATCAATATATTTCTAGATGAAAAGTTCGGATCATGGTTTACCACCGGCATGCCTTCAAAATTTTACAAAGACTTACCAAGAGCCCACAACAAATTATCGATTTCTATCAAACAACAACTCTTGATTTCATAATTTGTCATCCTTAATTCTACAAGAAATTACAATTAAAATTATTTTAGTTAATTATGATAAAATAAATTAATATAAAATTTTAATTTTTTATAAGTAAAAGTGTGATGAATTTATGCAAAGTAATCGAATTTAAAGTTGCATGTTAATTTAAAGTAAATTTAATTGAAATTTATAGTTGCATCTTTTAGAATTTTGATAAATTTGTGCAAAGTAAATTATGTGAAAATATTATAATCAATCAAAGTTATCAATAAATCACAAATAATTTAAAGTAATTAATTGAACAACTGACTTGCATATTAGTGATGAAATTGAATAATTATAATGTCATTAAATTAAAAAAGCAAATAATTAAATATACTTGGAAATGCATAATTCTCCGTATGTTATAAAGAATATCATTAGAGAGACGTCTCAAACACTTTTCCCAAATATCATAAGGTCGACCCAATGAACCTGATGTTAGTGTCGTAACAAATAAAGATCTCATCGAAGATGTTGGAGCCCAACGGCTAACCTCGTCCATACCATCAACATACTCTCTATCATCTTCCAAGAAAACTCTAGCAAAGCAAGCTTCCAGAAACGTTGGTTGGATTACTCCATTGAATTTCTACAAATCATCATAAGATGTAGGTCCACGAACTACATTCAAGAGTATCCTCAGGTAATGTGCCTCACCAGCACCAGGAGGAACATAACAAATACGTCTGATTGAAAACCCTATTTTCCTTTCAACCCACGCTCTAATTTTCGGCTTTCATACAAAGAATTGTGGTATTTCAGCATAATTTAAATTTCTTACTTTAGAAAAATTCTTGTTGAGTTCAAACCAAGCTAAGAACATGATTTGCTGTACCGATGGTCTTTCCAAGATCGATTCCAAAGATGCACCATCACCAAATTAAACAGTCTGCTGATCAAGATGAAATCTCAAACGTTCAATTGGAGGATTTCTGTAATTAATCTCAAACCCGAAAATTCTCCAAGCAGCTTCACATGGAGAAGTGTACCTACAACCATAATACATTTTAACTTCATCCAAATCTGCTTTACCATCAGACTGCTCCTTACTTTCAAAGAACGATACAGTAACACGATCATGTCCTTTGTTGACATACTTGAACATATATTTTATGGATCTGGATTGATTACATCATTCAACATTGATGTGTGCGCCGTACTTCAAAAGAAGATAACGATTATGGGGAACAACGTGTCTGTTATGCAAAATAGAGCCTTCTTATTCAAAGTCCTTCCATCATCCCTTCGCCTATAAATAGGATAACCATCTTCATCAATAGAAGACTCTGAAACAAATCTTTTAGAAAAATATTTTGTACATGAACCTTCATTAGTAACAAAAAAGGTAGAGAATAAATAAAAAAGAAAAGAACAAAAAGAATTAATGTTTAACAGCTCATTAGTAACAAATTTCATCATGTAGATGTTATTTAATGTCATGTTTTAGAAATATGAATTTCATTCATTTTATACTATTTGATTTATTAAAATGTCTTAAATATTTATATTTTTTAAATAATGTCTAAATACAAATATTGATTTTATTATAAATTATAAATGAGATATTCAATGAAGAATATTCACCTTTGTATGAAAGTATATAAGTTCTTTGGAATGTTTTAAAGTTCACGTGTTGCCGAAGAAATAAACATATGCATCGAATTGCAAAGAAAAAAAGAAGACATGTGGTAATTGATAAACATTGTAAATGTCGTGATTTTTTTTGCAATTAACTCTAAAATATTAGAAGTAATATCAATGTGTATTTAATTATAACAAACATGTAGTAAAAAAAATCTACATAACAAAGTGTTCACCACCGAGTTGAGCATATTCATCACAATATTGATTCAGTTTTCAACAAATAAATTAAAGATTGAAATTCAATTGCAAAATTCCTAATTGCAACCATTGTACTCGAGAGCTCCTCATAATCAGATCAATACATCATAACAATCTGTCAAAAAAAAAATATATACTCCCTCATTTTCATACTTCCATTATTAATTAAAAATTTATTGTTTGCACGAGTTTTAATTTATGAATTGTTTATTAGTATTAAATGCGTAAATTTGTCTTATTAAGAAAATTATAGATACTTTTACTTTATTGAAGAGGGAATCTTATGTGTAAAAAACACTGACATATGATGTAAATAAGTAGATGTTTAATGGAGATTTTTAAAGTAGTAAGGAGTAATGGTAAATGTTCAAATAATAATGAGACAAATTAGTTTTGATTTAATTTAATTGAAAAAAATGTAATCTAATTTTTTTATCCATAAAAATATTACAACACAGTTCCACGTAAATAATATTAATTCAAAAATCACGTTAAGATTAAATACCGCAAATTAATTAATAATATTAATATATTAATTCAAAAATTAAATTGAGATTTACAAAATAATTAGAAAATAAAAAAATAATTTGAATTTACAAAATTAAGGAAACATAAATTTAAGGTTTGAATTCAACTGTTCAATATTGTCCTACAATGAAAATTTTGAATTAATATATTAATATAATTTGTTAAGAAAAAAATGGAAGGTGATCATTGAAAAAATCTTAAATTATGAAAACCATAAATTCATGGCTAAATTAATACTCAGAATTAAATGAAGTATATTAATATAATTTATTAAGAGGAAAAAAAATTGAAGGTGATCATTGAAAAAATCTTAAATTATGGAATCCATAAATTTACGGTTAAATTATTTGTGGGCCACAAGACCATTAATTATACATATCGTTCAACGTAACGTAAATAATTTTAATTCAAAATTAAAATTGAGATTAATATATTAAATATCAGAAATTAATTAATAATAATATTAATATATTAATTCAAAATTCACATTGAGATTTATAAAATAATTAGACAATCACAACATCATTTAAATTTACAAAATTAAGGAAACATAAATTTAGGGTTTAAATTTAATTGTTCAATATATTCTCTTACAATGAAATTTTTGAATTAATTAATATATTAATATAATTTATTAAGAATACAAAACTGAAGGTGATTATAAAAAAAAAAAAAAATTAAATTAAGGAGATCATAAATTTTGGGTTCAATTGTTTATGGGCCACATGTCAATTGATTATACGTGGAAGATTCAAATTATAATTAGTTGACAAAATCTAATATTTAGGAATTTTTTTTAATTAGTCATACTTGCTAAAATTGAAATCCTCAAATTAATTAATAAATTGAAGGTAATTATTGAAAAAATCTTAAATTTAGGAGACCATAAAGTTAGGGTTAAATTGTTTATGGGCCACAAGTCCATTAATTAATAGAAACGGCCAAATATATTAAAATTGCAAACGTTACGAAGTACATATCAAGAAATTAGGAAAATGAAATGACGGAAGGGAGCAGCGGCGGCGCGGCGCTGCCGCAGTGGACGGCACGACGACAACAGATTTTGGATAAAAGCCATTAACAGACATCAAACCATCAAGACAGATTATCTGTTCAATAATAAAGGAAGATGTCGGAAGACAAAGGAATGCCACCACCGACAAACCTCTGTTGGCTCTCCCAGCGGACGAATTAGAGTTCTCTCGTTCCAATCATTCTTTGTTATTCAACACCTATATTAGGAATTAAAAGTACGTTCAAACACTGTTTATAGATGAAAAGTACTGCAGATCAAAAAGGATTTTTTTTCCTATTTTTTTTGTTTGTTTAACACTGAATATTTCAAATTGATAAATCTTAAAACATTAACAAAAACGAAAATCTTAAAACTTTGATATCGATTTGAGCGATTTTGAGTGTTTGGTGCGATTTTTTTAGATGCAATTTATGGGTTCGATTTCGGGTTCCATTTCCTGTGATTTCCGTTCAATTAGAGTGAGTTTTCATTAGTTTTAGTCTTGTGATTTTTGGGTTCAATTTCATGTGATTTCTGAGTTTTCATTGCTGTGATACAAAAGTTTAAAATTTTCAATAGATTAAAATTTTATTCCTGTGATGCAAATTTACAATAAATTAAAACTTCATTCCTGTAATACAAAATTAAAAAATTTACTCCGTACAATATATTAAAATTTACAAATAAGGTTGAAGCCTTGTTCAACAAACCTTTGAATAATACTAACATCTTCACCAAATCTTCAATCTTTGGCAAATAAAATCAAAATCTACAAAAAAATAAGTCTTGAAGTCATAACTAAACTATTTATCTAGATGTAAATACACAATTCCTATAACAATGCATCATCATAAAAGAAAAACAACAATACTAACTACATATGAACTTTACAAAAGAGAGAAACGAATTTATAGAGAAGATGAGAAATACGTTACAAATTTTATGAAATTGATCCGAAGGACACAATTCAATCTATAAATATTAACGGTTAAAATGAAAAGTAATAAATGACAACTATTAAATAAAAATAATAAATGGGGGTTACCATATTTATACTGAAGACCAAATGAACGGCCAAGATTAAAATGAAGAAAACGATCAACGCTCCACAAAGTTTCCCGCCAAAAATAAATATGGAAATATGTAGGTGTATTATATTAGTATAGATTTCCTTGTTTTATTGATTAGTAGTTCATTTACTTGTTAGGATTGTATTTAGTTAAATGCATTTTCTTTGGATTATTGTTTAGTTTTAGTTTAACATCCAGCTCCCGAAATCGTAGCTACATTAAGTATGACAACACACAACTCTAGGGATCCATTGCACTAGCACACCTCCCGTGGTTCGATACTACTTGGTCGAAATACTTACGTGCATACTACTGCGATCCCTTATGCTTGAGGGAAATTAGTTAGTAAAAAAATTATAGTGACCAAAATTCGTTCAAGTCAATGGCGCCGTTGCCGGGGAGGTGACATAGTGTTATAAGTGGGACTTAGAGTTAGTTGAGTACTAATGTTAGCTACATTACTTGTTTTATTTATTTTTCTTTTTATTTTGAGAATTTTGATATTTTGATATTTTGTAGGTGTGAACTTCATCGACTAGATGGATGTATATAATCAACACCCGTGGAATCATTGTTATGATCCACATGGTATGATTTATCCTCCACAACATGGAGATATGTGACACGATAATTGGAGGAACTTTGATTATAACTGTCATATGCAACAAGTTCCCTCATATTATCAAGATTGGAGTAATGATGATGCCACTTTTCACGAGAGGACCCCGGTCTACATGGATGTGAATTATAATCAAGAATATGATCCACCCAACGGATTTGAATTCCATGGAGTTTCGGGAGAAAATTGTTATGATTGTGAGAAGAGCTTGGAGAGAATGGATGCAAAGAGATATCCACTTGAAGACATGAGCACGGGAATGAGCTTAATAGTGATTGTCAAAAGAGATTAAGAGGAATGTCCTTTGATGGACATGAGCTACAAGGAACAAGAAAATCAAGAAGCATCACAAGATGAGTTGGAGAGCAAAATGAGCATTTCTAAACCTTTAAACTCTTCAATTTGCACTTTACTTGATATTGATGCTTCTATTGATTTTATTTTGCCTCTTGATCACTTTGATCTTAAGAAAGAAGTTGAGAAGAGTTTGGGTATCCTTCAAGAAAAAGGAAAGAAATGGCAAGGGATGGTGAAGGAACAAGAAGAACATTCATTATTGAAACCATGGAAGAAAAATGTGGATGATTGGTCTTCATTTCATAAGAGCCTCATTGAGTTTGAAGCTCAGATGTTGAAATACAATGGCAAGGAGGACCGATATCCATGGCCATTCCGATGAGCTCATTTCATTTTCGTCTGGCTTGAAGACGTTAAACTTAGCGCTAAATGGGAGGCAACCCATTCTTTATTACTTTCTTTTATTTTTTAGATTTGTAGCTTGTTTGATCTTTTGTTTAGTTTTTATTTTCTAGGTTGAGTGTTATGTTGGTGGTCAAGGATGAGAGATATGCATGGTGGAGCTCAAGGGTAGTGGTGTTTTGGTGCCAAGAAGTTCAAGGGACAATCGGTTGCGGTAGCTTTCTTCTTTTGTGAGCTCCCTTGGTGGACAAATTCTAAGGTAACACACTCATCCTCAAACTTTGAATTCAACTAGATAGTTTCATTTATGTTTGGGGGGGTATTTCGTGTGTTTACCTTCATTTTTATTGCACCGTTCGTCCTAATATTTTGTTAGTTTTGTTGATTGAGATATCTTGTGGATTGTTGGTATTTGAGGCATAATTGATGGTGATTGTTGCCTTTTGAAGTTTGGTTGAGTTTTGTGGTATTGATTGATGCTTGCTTGTTCACTTGATTATGTGAAGATTGTGCTTGATTTGGTGCTCTCAATTCATGATTAGACAAGCTTGTGAGCTTTAGAGCCTTTAGACTTTCATATCTTATGGTCTATTTTTCTTCATGTGAGTATCATTCATGTTTGTGTACTCTAGAACTTGCCAATTGTCTTGTTTGAGGCTATTTTTTGTGTGAGATCTTTGAAAGTGATATAAGACTATCTTTGTTTTGAATAGTCACTTGGCCAAATTTTCCATACCAAATGAAATTTCTCCGTAGTTAGACACTTTGAGCCTATTGATCCATTTTCATTGGCAACCTACAAATTTAGCCTATTTGTCCATCTTGTATGAGCCTAAATTTTCCTATGAACTAGCTAGTGGAGCTTGAAAGTTGACAAATGTGGTTGAATTGAGGTGTAATGTGAATTTGGTGGATTTGTTTGGTTGAAAAGTGAAAAGATTGAAAAAAAAAAAGAGAAAAGATGAATTGTGAGTTGTACATGAAAAAGATTGAGTTGATGAAAAAAGAAAAACATTGAAAAAGAAAACTCTCTTATGTACAAACATTTGGTAAAGCTTCAAATTCAAAATTGTTGATCGGTTGGTGGTGAAGATTGTGCTTTAAAAGAAAGGAGCTAGTGAATTGAGTGGATGGAGAAATTTGAGTTGCAACTTGATCAATTGTAACTTTACTCTTGAGTTTTAGAGATGTTCGACGAGACGTCTTTACTTCTCGCTCCACTAGTTTATGAGTCACTTTATCTAAATCCTTCCTACCTTAACCAAAGAGCCTACATTACAACCAAATGTGAAGTCCTTATTGATTCTTTGATTGAACACTTTCATGTGGTGGGGAACTTAGACATTTGGCAAGCATATGGAGTGCACTTGTGTGATTTGATGTTGAGAGCATACATTTCCTTGATATACACTTTGAGTGATGAGAGATACACTTACTTGTGAGGAAATTGTGAATTGAGCACTTAATCTTGCATTGATTTGAGCATAACTTGTGAACTTGTTTGCGGATTTTTGTACCTCTTGGCTTGACTAGATTGAGGAAAGTCGAAAATCACTCATTTAATTTTGATTGAATTTCTTCGCAATCCTCCCACTTGTTCTATATTTCTTTCGTTGCTCGGGGACGAGCAACACTTTAAGTTTGGGGGGGTTGATTAGTGTGAAAATTGCTTGAAATTCATGTTTTTATTTTGCATAATTTTGAGTACGTATTTTGTTGCATTATTTACACTAAATTGACTAATTGCACTTGAAATGAGAAAGGTATGTGTTTTGCTATTTTTTAGGTAAATTGAACTTATTTGGAAGCAAAATACGTGTCTTAGAATTCAAGAGTTCAAGAAGATAATTGCACCATTGGATGCGTCTCGAAAAAATGAGTGAACTGAAAAAAAGAATCAAGTCAATCGGAGGTCGGGAGCTCAAGATATGATAGAAACAAGAAAGTGTGAAACTGTAACAGATTCCACTCGGGCAGCCGAGTCAACCCACTCGGTTGACCGAGTCAAATCTGCTTCTAGGTCAGTTTCTGGACTTCCAACCCACTCGGTTGGCCGAGTCAAACCACTCGGTTGACCGAGTCAACTTGATGATGCGCAAAAATTCGAGAATTTTAAAGGATTTCAAGGGCTTAAGTGCAAATTTCCTCTCAAACATTCTTCCAAGCTATAAATAGCTCCCCAAATCAGATTGTTGGGAGGTTTTGGCCTCACTTTCACACACTCAAACCCTAGATTACTCTCTTAGGTAGATTTTTACATATTTTGCAAGTTTCATTCCATAGATTAGTTTCAAATTTAGTATTTAGGTTGGGTTCTTGAAGATTTTCTCTACATTCACTTGTAATATTCTAAATTGTTGAAGAATCATCAAGGTGACTTCCACCCAAACTCTCTATTTTCTATAATATTGTTATTTTCATGTTTATTTCTAGTTTTCTTTTTGTTTTAGCCATGGGTGCTTCATAAAACACCATGGACTAAGCTTTTTATGCTTTGGGTGTTTGACACTGTTGTGACAGAATAGGATTATAGAGCATGAACAAGAAACGTAAAGAAGACAAGTGATTTACGTGGTTCACCAAAGAATTGGCTACGTCCACGGGCAGAGAGGAAAACGGATTTTATTATCAATTAGGGTTACAGATTACAGATCTCAAAGACCATATATATAGCACTGAGATAAAACACCCAAATTGGGCCTAAAGCCCAATACTGCATACTGTTGGGCCGGGGGCATATCAACAGAAACCATGTGAATATTTAGCGTTAAAATTGTTTATGCTTCGATTATTGTTGATATTTGGATTGTTGCTTCTCTTATTGGGTTTTATTGGTGCTTTGTGTATTAACTTCTATTAGTCCATATTTTGAGGCATGTTTAGCGTAGACGAAAGTTACATGCACATGTTTAAATTTATGGTGTGAGTTGTTGGTATACAAATGCGTTTATTATACCACTACAAAATTTGCCCTAGTACCAAGGGAATATCCCGAGGGTAAGAAATCCCTCGAAAAATGCCGAGGGACGAGGCGAGGTATGTATTAGGTGAGGGAAAATACCGAGGGAAATAAAATCCCTCGCTAATTGGTGAGGGAAATTAAATCCCTCGACAATGCCGAGCAATTTCTCGAGGGAAATCAAATTAAAAATTTGCCGAGGGAATGGCCCTCGGTAATAATGGAAATTCATGTTTTTTTTGCGGTTTCCAATTTTAAAGGTTGCCGAGGGCCAATCCCTCGGGAATAATACAGATATAGAATTCAAAAATATGATAAAACCCTGCTGGGCCCAAATTATATAAAGTAAAACCCTAATGGGCCCAATATAAATATAAACTTCTCTCACCTCGAAAGTTGAACGTGGAAGAAGAATCGGCGCCGTCGACGGAGCAGGCGATCCCACCGCCTCCTACAGCCTTCGCCCCACCACCTCCTACAGCCTTCGCCCCACCGCCTCCTACAGCCTTCGCCGCCCGCCCACCGCCTCCTACAACTTTCGCCGCCCTCCGTCCTATTCCTCGCGCCGCTCGCCGCCCTCCGTCCTATTCCTCGCGCCGCTCGCTGTTTGTTAAACCCCATTATAAGGTTTGTTTCGTTTGTTAAACTCCATTATAATTTCATGAGAAAAAACTTTATAAAATGGTGAATGATTTGCTTGTTCGTTTGTTGGTGAAGGATTTATTTGTGTCTTCAATGTTTTACAGAAGTTTTAAAGTATTTTTCTGAAACGATTTTTTCTTTCAATGTTAATATGAATATGTATAATAAAATAGATTATTGATTGGGATGGAACTTACTTTTCCTACATTGTTGAGTTTCGAGAGCTCCGCAAGTTTTAAACAAAAATACATCAGAAAAGTCTATATGGCTATTAGGCGGGTCAAATAATCAAGTAAAACAGTCTATATGCAAATATATATATATATATAAAGTCTGGTTAAATAAGTTACATCGGAAAACAATAAATTTGAAAAAAAGGCATCCAACACTTAAATTATTTTTATGGTCAAAATTCATAAATAAGTAGAACGAGTATTAATTATGTAAAATATATTTATAATTGATAATATATCATCTTTTAAGTTTTGATTATCAATCAAAACACTCTTTATACGTCAAGCTCCAGGGGATGATTCAGACCAGACACCCGATAAGTCCGAGTTGTACCTCAAAAAAGTTAAAAAATCTCATGGACGCATCAAAGGACTCGGTCAAGTGGGCAAGCATAGATGCATCTCTGGCCCTGGTTCGACGTCATTTGGTACGTCATTCGGGCGATACTCACAGGAAGAGTTAGAGCAACGTTTGGAACACGAGCGTCAAGAGATACGGACCCAGTTGCGCCAAGAGATGTCAGACAGAGAGAGAATCATCAGAGAAGAGTTTAGGAACCAAATCACTCTACTTCAAGGTTTGATTAGCAATCTAAGTGGTGGGTCGAGGTCCGCCCCCGTTAATCAAAGTCGACGTGATGATGGTGATGATGAGAGTGACGATGATGCATGATTGATGCACTTGTGTTTTATTATGTTATTTATTTTAAATTGAAGATGAGATTGATACACTTGTGTTTTATTATGTTGTTTATTTTAAATTGAAGATGAGATTGATACACTTGTGTTTTATTATGTTATTTATTTTAAATTGAAAATGAGATTGATACACTTGTGTTTTATTATGTTGTTTATTTTAAATTCTGGTACAAATTTCGTTTTTAATTTTTTTTCGTAATTTGTTGAAGAAAATAAAATTAAAGTTTGACGACTTCTGGAATATAAACAGGGTACTTATCGATGCAATCAGCCCAAGGCCCATCAACCGGCGTCTGGATCATCCGATTGCATTTCCAAATCCCACTGTTACACTTAAACCCACTCCCAAATGCAATCTGCCACACCCGATCACCCCTCTTCATTCTCCCCTTCGACTCTATGTAATTCAATTCGTACCACAGCGAAGACGACGACGTATTCCCGAACCTATGCAGCGCCATTCTCGAAGCTTCCACCTGCTCCTCCGTCAGCCGGAGGTTCTTCTGCAGCTCGTCTATCACCGCCCTCCCCCCCGCCTGGATACAGAAGTGCTCAAACGCCTTTTTGAAATCCGGAATATACGCCTTCCATTTCGAGTTTATTAATTTCCTTCCGATTAGAGACAGGGCAAACAGGATCTGCTCCGACGCCGGGGAACAAGCGGCCCGATCGAGGTAATGTTCGATTTCAGAGCTTCTCCAGCGATCGCCATTAAATCAATGTTCGATTTTATCCCCACGTGCCCTTCCTCGTCTTCCTCCTGCGACACGCATTTGTACGCTGGGGGCAAGGATGGATGTCAAAGAAGCTGGAGCTTCACTTGATGCGCTGATTTCGTCATTCAACACTCGAATTGCGGAGCTCCTACAGCTCGTTATTGCTCGCAACAGTTGATAATCCTTCTTCTATCTCCTTTTTTTCCTAATTCAAATTTTCAATTTACAATTGCTCTACTTGAAATTGACCAGTGTATCCGACGAGTAGCATCAGCGATTTGTCGGCCATAGATGCCGCATTAAAGGGAATGGAGCTTCAGGTCTAGAACATTAAGAATCGCTTACGTGATGAAACTCGAGTTATACCTAAAACAAAAGTAATCACACTAATACTCATGATCTGTTGATTAATTTATGTTGATATTGTTTATTTTGGGTTGGTTTTGTTGGCTTTGTGAGTAAAACAATCTTGTTGCAATGCTGATGTGTGATGAGTACAGGAAAATCTGATTTGTGGTCTTGTTCATTGTGATTGCAGAAGTTAATAGAGGCAGCACTGCAGCAACAAAAGAAATTGGAAAGTATGGAGAATGGAGTGCTGACTGTAACTGTTCCTGTGACAGAGCTTAATGCTATCAAATATGGTATTGAGAAATGTAAGGAATTTTAGGTGAACTTTTTTTTGCAGACCAGTAGTATCATTTTTTACACTTTTAGCTACTTAAGAAATAGTGTCTAAAAAAGAATAAATGGACTGGTAGATGAGTATGGGAATGAATGAGTGGACTGTCAACCTCTTTTAATAAATAATAAATTAAAAAAAGGGAATGAATGAGTGGACTGTCAACCTCTTTTAATGAATGAGTGAAGTTACTGTAAATACAAAGATCCAAATAATATCTAGCCAAATTAAAGTTGCTACCATGAGATAAGAAATCTTACTAGTTTTGACTGATATTTTAGTCCATCATTCTTACACTCAATCAATAATGAGAGAAACGAAAGATGAATAGAAAAACATGTGTAACCATAACGTACTAGATACTATATACAATCATCCACTGAATTAAACTTTATAGTTCACAGTATTAACAAAATGCAATTTGTAACAGGTTTCTGAAGTGAGATAGGATTATGCAATAGCAGGTAACGAGAAAGACCTGTCCGTGTCTTCGCGTAAATTACACACTCTTGGTATATTTGTACAAAAACATTATTTCATACTTATATTCCTTCCATTTGTGTGTCAATAATCAATATATACACAGATGCATACTTATATTTCTTCCGTTTGAGTGTAAATATATACACAGATTCAAAGAGATAGAATGACCTATGATAATAACCTGTTTTATTGGTATGTGTAGTGTAGAATCAACGATGCAGAACTCGGGCTAGGCGACGACTAGGCACTAGTTGGCCATTGGCCAACCCGAGTTCATGGTCTAGTGGTGAGGGGGTTCGAAAGCCATTTTAAATGTGGTAATGAATGCTCGGTATTCCCGAGGGAAATGTGCTAGGGAAAATTGCCATTTTAAATGTCCTGTTTTCATATTTAACGAGGGAATTCCCTCGGGAAAATTGCCGAGGGAAATTAATGCTCGGTATTCCCGAGGGAAATGGCCATGCGAGGGAAATGTGCTCAAGAAAATTACCATTTTAAATGTCACGGTCTAGGTTCAGCGAGGGAATTCCCTCGGGAAAATTGCCGAGGGAAATCAATGCTCGGTATTCCCGAGGGAAATGGCGAGGGAAATGTGCTCGGTATTTCCCGAGGGATTTTCGAATTCCCTAGGGAAACATTTACCGAGGAACATTTTGTCAAGGGACTCTTTCCCTCGGGAATTCCCTCGGAAAATTCATTGCCAAGGGTTTTCCCATCTCCAATTCCCTCGGTATGAGGGCCATATTTTGTTGTGTACTTTTAATTCGTCGAGAGAGAGAGTTAATCGTATTGGAACCCCCATTAGGAGACATTAAGTACTTGAATGGTTATTTGGGTAGTTGATGAGGATTAGGAAGATGTCTTATTATCGGGTTTGGGAACACCTTAGACGTAAGGCTATGGTACCTGAAGGGAAACGATTTTCATCCTAGCATCTTGATGCTCTTAGCAAATCCAAATTGAAGCATAAAAATGGTATAATCAATCCCACTTGATTTCACTAGGTAGAGAACACCCGAAGCATTCTTCACACTTGCACTTCTTCGAATTTAGATTCATAGTTGTTCTTTGCTTTAATTTTCATTTCCTTGTTTTATTGATTAGTAGTTCATTTACTTATTAGGATTGTGTTTAGTTAAATGCATTTTCTTTGGATTATTGTTTAGTTTTAGTTTAACACCCAGCTCCCGAAACCGTAGCTACATTAAGTATGACAACACACAACTCTAGGGATCCATTGCACTAGCACACCTCCCTTGGTTCGATACTACTTGGTCGAAATACTTACGTGCATACTACTACGATCCCTTATGCTTGAGGGGAAGTAGTTAGTCAAAAAATTATAGTGACCAAAATTCGTTCAAGTCAGATATGTCTTTAGTAGATTCCATAAGCTTGGTAGACTCTCTTCTTGATTTCTCGAACAATTTGTTTATCTCGAATCTTCTCATCCAAGACAATGTTTTGAGCACGCAGACCAGCTTCCCTTATATCTGGCCTTCCATTGGTAGTTTAAGGAGCCTTCCAACATGGAAATTCAGGTAGAAGGATGTTGATATTCTTTTCAGCTGCTTCTTTTATCACAATGTTAAGGAACTCTTCGTCTTTTCCAGTGAGAAAAGTTTCGAAGCATCTGAAAGCCGTCTGCTGATCAAGATCTCCACATTTATGCGCAAGATAATAGATTATCTGCCATTGCCTTTTCAGATTTAACTCAGATTGTGAACAGGTTCAAGAAAGTCATCAATTTGTTGACCTGATTGCTCTGGGAGTTCGTCTTGATCTTCTACATCATCTTCGATGCCTTCAGGGATCGGCTATTTAGCTGGCTTCTTCTTCTTCCTCTTCGGTAGAGTCTTCCTTCTTTTGTAGTTTGCATCAAAAGGTGCAGATTGCTTCCCCTTCAATTCAGTCAGACGTCGTTCCTCATCTATCGAAGCAGGGCGCCGAGTCCCTTTCCTTAGAGCAATAGGAACATTGCCTTCATCTTATTCTGTTTGAGTAGGAGGTAAAGCAAGAGCTTTTGATTGGATTGCTTTTTGCTTCTGCATCTGAATGTCTTCATTCCGTGCAATCACAACATCAACTACAATAGCCAAGGCAGGGTTAGACAAATGATGAGTAGAATGAGTATATGAGGAGGGATTTGCTGAAATTCCTCCTTGAGAAGTGAATTCCTTCATCTGTTCTACCTGCTTCTTAAGTTGCTCTTCTGTATCTGCCAATCTCCTAGCCAGATCAGATTGAGCCTCTGCTAACTTCTTCAACTTTTCAGAAACTTGCATGGATAACTTAGATCTGGCCTCTTCTCCCCCCTTTTTGGCTTCATCAATGTGGGAAGTGAGCGCTTGAGTAAGCTTCTTGAATCGGTCTTCATTGGTAAAGTTGGCATTGTTCAGAACATCAGTTGCTGTCTTCTCTAAACGTTCAGTAGCCAAAATTGCAACTTCTGTTTTATGTGCGGTACAACAGATGCAAGTTCAAGTCTTGCCTTCAGATCTTCAACAATGAGGAAAAGTTGATTCTTGGTCATTTTCAACTCCTCATTTTCCTTTTCCATCTCGAGGTTAAGGTCCTTCGACCATTCTAGCTGCTTCAGCAATGCTTCCCTTTGAGAAGATGCAATGTTCTCTACTTCTTGATATTTTGCTTGAAGTTGTTCAGTAGAGGAGTGCTCTCGGGCCATGCTTCTCTTCAATTCTTCCTCCTTGCCGTCATCTATAATCTTTAACAATTCAGCTCTGCCAGCCTGATCAATTACTTCTAAAGTATTTGCCATCAGCTCTCCATTCTGCTTAATCAGCTCATTCACAGACTTCATGATAGCTTCTGTAAGATCAGCATCAAAGTACTTCTTCATATTATCAAGAATGGCCTTATAGATGTTCTCATAGTTGGTCTTCTCACCATCTTTTATTCGACGAGTAGAATCTTTGATCTTGGGAGCAAGATCTTCGAAAACCGACTTTGATAGTTCAGCAACCATCAAAGAGACGAAGGGCAAGTTGACTTCTGAATCCATTACCTTCAGCTTATACCAGATGATATCATCCAAGTTGATTTCATCTGTCATGATAGCAGTCGAAGTGCCTGCTTGCTGATTTTCAGAGTTTGCTATAAGGGTTTGCATCAATTCCCTTACTGTCCTTCTTGCAATCACTTCTCCTTGCCTAGGAGCATCAACTTGATTCAGAATAACAACTTCATCGTCATCTTCTTTATCAAAAACATTCTTTTCAGCAGCGTCTTCCTCCATCTCATCCTGTCACATCCCGATTTTAGGGCCTAGATGAAAACACCATACTTCTACTTTGAATGCTAATGTAACTCGAGTTTACGAATTTGTAAAAGAATTTGCAGCAGAAGATTAAATAAAACTTGAATTAATTAAAGAAAATCATTACCGAAATTTAATTCAAACTAAACACAAATACTTGTTCCAAAGAAATTTAAGTGGCGCGTAAATTAGAAATGTGCTTAGGTCGAGATGCAACTAAATTAAAATCAAACTAATATAGAGGAAAGTATTGCATGCCAAGACATCCACATCCACCGACCCTCCACCGCAACTCCGTCAATCTGTAAAATGTTAAATAGATTGGAGTGAGCAAAACAACTAGCTCAGTGGGGTCCCATTTGTCACAGTTAAATATAAATGCAAATAAAATCATAACTCACAAACATGCGTAAATAAGTCTTCCATATATTGACCAATTAAATTGGCCAATTTGTATACGGTGGAGTTGCCCCCAAGGATCTTACCATCCCAGACCGTAGTCCCCGCTAGTTACAACGAGCTTTCCGTCGAGATAACCCATAATAAGCATAAGCATAAACGTATGATCATGTAGTCAAGCAACAATTAAATTCACATAACATTTAAAAGTGACAAAGTGTAAGAAAACCCCACCTTAAATCTTTAGTAGTCTCGTAAATGCATGGATTGGTTTAATGCAAGAGAGTCTTGTCACCTAAAATTAAAGAATAATGTGACTTAGAATTATCACTATTAATAAATTATTATATAACTAATATATTAATATTAAATTAATAATTAGTAATCTATATATATATAAAAACAGGCTAGTCCCCTGAAAAAAGTTCCCGCCCATTTCACATGGAAAATTATTTTTTAAACCCTTTTATTCTGCACGCGTATTGAGGAAGCCAAACTCTTCAAATTCCGCCTCTTTTATTTTTTAGTTTAACAAGAGAAGAGTAAATTCTATAACTATTGTCTTCTTCCTGTCACAAATACTTGAGAACCCCATTTTTCATCTACCTTTATTTTTCTATGGGAGATCGATCCTGCTGGAGTAGCTGACGGACCAGAGTTGCCCAGGCGGTAGCAGCCGTCGATGCGGAGGTGACCGTGGGAAGGACCTCGCCGGAGATGGAGCCAAAAATAGTCGGCAATAATCAATTGATTAGCCCATACTTACTTATTCTGCACGCCTAAATCACCCCACTACTCACTCTCCGGACTCCAGTCGCACCATCTTTTCTGAAGAGTTTCAACAAATTCAAAGGTAATTGATTAATTTGTTTATTTTCCTATCTACAAACTACAGCCCACTATTTGCTTATTCTCGCACTCTATTATCTAATTTTTTTTTTCAATGCATTTTAATTGTCATCTTCTCTAATTGGTTATCTCTAGGATATTCTAAAATATTTTTCTGGCTAAGTTATTTTGCAGAGTTTTTCAATCGAAGGAATCAGTTCAATAGTTCCTTCGAATCTGGCTTTCATATTCTCAGGTTTGTTTTGATTTTTGAAATTTGTAGGCAAAAAATGAAAAGTGTTAAGAGTTTTAATCTTCTAGGATTAGGCTTTTTTTTCTTCTTGATTTGTGTCTCTGATTTTGCGTTGTACATTTTGCAAATGTTAAATGTTAGAGGTTCAGATTCGTGCATATGTAATTCGTTAGAGGAAGACCTGATCTAAGAAAGCAGGGAGATTTAAAATCCACTCCTCGGGACTGTTCAATTGCATTCATCCGAAAATCTTCATAGAAATAGTTTTTTTCTAATTCGAGAGTGTTAATTTCTCAATCTCTTCCTGTTCGGTGCATGATCCAATAATTACCATTGTTGAAGTAGACAGTTACGCTTCAATTCACCTCGAATTTGTTTTTCTTTTCTTCTGAAATCTTAATTTTCGAGTACCCCATATCGTTATCTGTTGGGAAATTCAAAGATCCTTATTTATATTCGGGGTAATTAACTAATTATGTTGTTTAGAGTTTCTTAAGAAAAGTCAAGAACACACACAGTGTGATAGATAGAAACTTGATTTCATAATTTTAGATTTGTGTATAACTTAAGAATTGTGATTTTAGGAGAATTATTGTTTGGAGGCAATTAGAGATTTATTGTAGATATGGAAGAAGGCAAATATCCTGTTGGGGTGAACAAGGCTGGTCCAGTTAGGGCTTTGCCTCATAGACTAACTCAAATTTATTTTTTTATAGTAAAATAAATTAGATTTTTTTTTATAGAACTCAATCGTTGGTAGGAAAAAAGACTTTACATGTTCAACAATAAGATTGTTATATTGGGCTGCTACCTCATTACTCCAGAGTTTTCGACACCCACATAGGTGAGCCAAGACGTTGTCGTATCCTCCATGTAAGGCAGAAAACCGAACTATTGGCATGATTAGCAAGCTCCAGTCCTGAATATCCTCAAGCATCCCCATTGTGTAAATATCAGTTTCCCAGGTTCCATTAATCAGATTGAGGGAGTCCGACTCTAGGACCAAATTTCTGATCCACCGAGAAAGCGCAAGGCGAGGGCCTCCAAAAATTAAAGGGTTATCACCGAAGGCGGCAAGACGTTTACTCCTGTGGCACTGGCTGATAAAAAAACCTAGGTCGAGAAGACCGCGGCATATCCGAATTTACTTTGATGGAACCAGTAGGGGGCAGGTCCACCTCGGGGCAGTTGTTTTCTTGGATAGGGCAACTTATGTGGGAGTGTTTAGCTAGTTTGCAAAGGTAATGGCCTAACTAAAATTTGAATATCAAGCAAACCCTTAATTTGGTTTCTTAAGGTAGTATATAAATAGTTATTATTACCACCCTCTCACAATTTTCATCCACTTTGTAGGAGCTTTTTACGGATCAAGGTATGTTTACATTTTTGTCCTGTATAACTCAAAATACAATCTTATTTATTCAAAATTGGAAAATTCAGTGAATGATTAGACTGCTGCAAAGCGGAATGAATTTTGTAGATGCACGTACGTGTCCGGTGATATGATATCAAGTAAGCTGCTGCTTTTATATGAAATTTGAAGATTTGGTTAAAGAGGTTGGAATGTGCAGTAGTTAGTATATGATTTCACTTGCAAGATAGAGTGTTTAATTTTTTTTAAATGTGGGGAGTATATAATGTTGAATGTTATGCTACTGTTAATAGAGTAGCTTAGCTTTAACATTGTATCATAAATTGTTTGTTGCAGTGAATGCTTATCTAATCGTTCATGTATCTTGCAAACAATAATATGGATATAAATTTGAACAAAAATAGAGGTCACGAGCATTAAAAAAAAAAGGTGCCAGTTTATGAGCAAATACTACTAATATTTTACATTTCATAACATCAATCAAAATTTTCAAAAGCTATATTAAGAGGACCATAACATATTGATATATTTTTAAGAGGCGTGTAGTAGATATTAGTGTAATAATGTGAAGCAATTGTTCGAGGTATGTATGGCTAATCCCTGCACAAAATTAAGTTGAGTATATACAAACTATAAATCCCCTGATCACATTCATAATATATATATATAAAAAAGCTGTGTTTTACAATTGTGGCTAATTGTATTGATAGTAGAATCCATTTTTTATTTCGTTTCATTGTATTGATTTTAAACATACATTTATTCCCTCCATCCACTGAAATGCAGGATATGATTTTATTATCAAAGATAAAGAATTTACACTCAGAAACAAAAATGAAAATTAGATAAATTACTTTCAATAAAATAGAAGCAAAACACGATGCACATTTTTTAACAGATCTTATAAAAACTCAATTTCATTTCATTCAATCTTTAATGAAAGTAAGAAAAGTTGTGACAAGTACTTTGCTCTACATGAAGACCTCCATCCCTTTAGTATTGTTGCACTTATCCATGAAAAAAAATTGTTTGATGTTCATTTTTTTCACAATTTTAGAGGAAAAAATTAAGAGTTCAAAACCTGAGTATATGATTGAAAAATGTTTATATGCAGCAGAAAATGAAAAGAAGATGGAAATATAATGGGTGCTGCTTTGGAAAACTAGGTCTTCGCGTAGTGTGGGTTTTCTATGTATGAAGCTTTGATAGTACATTTTGATTTTTTAAGTACATTTTGATTACAAAAACTTAAAATTTGTAAATTTTGATTTTTTAAGTACTAAAAACACAATATTTAAATATTAACAAATTTTCAATCCGTGCATCGCACGGGTGAAATACTAGTATATATATATATATACTTTAATAAACTTGAGCAAAGTCAGTTGTACTGACATTTTGAGAGAAAATTTCATTTTACGTCCTGTAATTTAGGCCTAATCCAGAATATATCCTTTAAGTTTTCACATTTTCAATTTACATCCTAGGGTGTCCAATTTACATCCTTTTCGGTCCAATTTACGTCATTTCCACCGGAAAATTGGAAATCCGGTCAAATAGTTCAATTTATTAGGAGTTCGAGCAAAACTTTACATGTTGGAGCAAGGTGTGGAACCACTCAACCTCGACGGTGAGTTGGAGCAAAACTTTAATGGCAGACGAGTATGAATCAAGTCTGATTTTTAATGAAATGTTAATAATTTTTATTATTCTTATTAAATTTTTAGAATTGGTAATTTTTAAATTACACATTTTTAATAAATTAATGAGATTTTTAGAGTTTTTAAAATTTTTAATTTCTTAATTTTTAAATTACACATTTTCCATTCTTTGAATTGTAGAATTTTTTTATTTTTTATATTTTCAAAATTTTAGATTTTTTATTTATTTTACACATTTCATAATTTGTAATGATATTTTTTGAAATTTAAGTGGTATATTTTGAATTTTATTTTACACATTTTATATTTTTTTTTAATTTTTAGGAGGTTTTTGGATTTTTAATGATATTTTTAGATTTTTTAAATCTTTAATGGGATTTTTAGAAAAAATTAATTATTAAATTTTAATTTTCAAATTTAAAGGACGTAAATTGGACTATTTGGCGGAATCCCAATTTATTCCTCACATTCCGGTGAGTTTTAAAATATTCCGGCGGAAAGGACGTTAATTGGACCAAAAATGACGTAAATTGAAAAAGTAAAAACTTAAAGGATATAAATTAGATTAGGCCTAAATTACAGGACGTAAAATGAAATTTTCTCGACATTTTGATTATATTATTTAATAACTAGAATGGAAAATAAATATTAATTAATAATACTTATATTATTTATGAAAAAGGGAGGTAATCCTTCATACTTGGTTATCCGAGAATGGCGGCTTTTATCTATACCAAAGGCTTATCCAATATATTAATATAACCTCCATTGAATATAAGTACTGGAATAAAGAAAAATAGGGAAAACAACCCAGCGTTAAAACTGGTTTTGTGCAAATATTAAAGAGAGACAGTTTTAAGATCTGTAAAAAATCACGCATAGCTTTTTAACTCAGAAGATACACCAGCATACCCACCTTTACAAATATATGAAAGAAAGGCAGTTTTAAAATTGTAAAAGTTACGCACGCAGAAGAAAAATGGCTTGCCCCAACATAGCCTTAACTCAGTAAATACACTAGTAAATCCAAAACACTTGCCTACTCAAATCAACACTACTATATACAGTGTAAGAAACCTTAAAAGATAGCATAAACATGAGAAAAGGAGAAGAAACATTTACAATGCTTTTAAGAGAAAGGAGAGTCGCTGCTGAAATAAAGGGAGAGACTGCAACAATGAATACCTTTATATAGAATTTGCTACCCAATAATATAGTGACACCTCTTACTCACAACAAATATGTCCTCTCCTTCAAATAACAACCTGTACAAGAAGAAAAAGGATAGCAGACATTTTCTGGTTTTGTAATTTGAATAAAGGGAATCAAAAGGGAATATTCTTTGATTCCATATTGCTATTGTGTGTATGTGGAAAACCAACTGAGGAAGAGGGTGGATAGAATCTGAGATTTATTTGTAAATAATGTGTACGAGTGATACATAAACTTGATACACGTGTTATGAAACACTAAATAAACAACCGCAAGTATACGGCGTCTATTGTAGCGTGATAAGCACGAGGTCGATCCCACGAGAAGGTTAAAGCGTAAAAGTGGAGTTTGCTAGTCGAATTCTAAGTAGACGTGATCGAAATTTTGAATATGATGTTTTACTCTAAAGTTACCTACCAAGTGTCACTAATAAGCAACAAAGAGCAAAGATAAAATCGATCAAATAGCATACGAATCACGAAACGAAAGTAAAAATGGCATACGAATCACGAAACGAAAGTAAAAATGGATGAAACTCAAAGAGAGAAAGTGGATCCTAAAGCACATGCAACACTAATGTATCCATCTATGATTAATAATCTACCTAAGTGGTGTTCATGCTTTATCTATAAGATTGATCACGTAATAATGAATTAAAAGTCCTTTCGATCCAAGTAATTCAAAGGAAATACTACACAACCTAGTATCTCTACCTAAGTTGCACAATAAGACCCAATCAAGCTCCTAAGATCATCACATATCTTCCTAATCATTGATCATCTTTCAATCTCACAATAAAATTAGGTTAGATGCTTGCAATCAATTAATCAAAGTAGATTTCTAAACCTAATTCAACTAACTAGGATTAACATATCATCATTGTACACTAATGACATGCTTTGCAATGAAAATCAAGCATCCAAATAGAATTAAGCCACACAAACACCAAATAAGCAAAACATTAATTCATAAACTTCAACAAAAGTATTTACATGGCTTTAGAATCACAAAGTTTTTAGCTAACTACAAACATAATCAAATTACAAATTCCAAATGAAATAACTAAATAAAAAGGGAAAGAAAGAGAAAGCTTAGTCTAAGATGTGGTAGGTTCCCAAGCTAATGCCTCTTCCCTTGCATGAATTGGTGGAGAGATGAAGAAGTTATGGCCAAAACACCTCCAAATGTGTGTAATTATGTGTGGATTGGGGGAAGGTGTCTTGGACTCTTGGGTTTCAAGAATGAGGCCTTATATAGTGTTGGGGAAGGGTTTGGATGCCAAAATTGCAAGTTGGTCCCTCAAAAATAGAGAAAATGGCCAAAAACCCCCGAGAATGATGTCACCCGGCCGGGTGGCTCCCACCCGGGCATGCCACCCGGCCAAAATACAAAGCAACTAATAATTCAGCCTTGCCCGGGTCGAAACCACCCTGCCGGGTGGGTTTCACCTGGGCCAAATACGAACATCCTCAAAATCTGCCCTTGCCCAGGTCGAAATGACCCGCCCGGGTCGATTCTACCCGGGTATGTTTTTTTTCGTCTCTTCGTATCTCGAGCTTCCGACCTCCGATTGACTCGATTCTTTTTTTCATTCCACTCCATTTTTCGAGACGAATCCAACGGTGCACTCCTCTTACTGATCCAGTAAAGTATGGTTGGTGTTTTGCTCCAAATTCCATCGTATTTCCTATAAAATTGACAAAAACACAACCTTTCTCTCATTTTGGCTCAAACAATCATAATCAATGCATAAATCAATGAAATCCACATCAAAATACGCTTCACATGTGCCTCTAAAACGTGTAAATTCCACCCGAATCAAACTCCCCCAAACTTAAAATGTTGTTTGTCCTCAAACAACTAAGCACTTAAAGCAATGAGGGTGGAATGATCACAATGGAATATTCAATGTAATTCACACATGCAAAGTAAGATGTAATGATATCTCTTTCTCAAAGTGCATTTCTCAATGAAGGTCATAGGCTCATTATTGCAATTCACACTCATGGATCAAAGAATGCATAAACACATAACACATTGTGAATGGGAAACATAATCCAAATGCTCAAGTCCTCTACTCACATGATGGAGTGTTTCTCTCAAACACACAAATAAATTAAGGATATTAATGCACTCATCAACCAAGTCATGCTATGCAATCACCATATGCTTGCCCAACTTCTACTTTCTACACAACACTCAATTGCTCAACAATGTGATCAATAGGACTTAATCAAGGATGTAACATTGGCTCTTTGGACAAGGTAGGATGAATTTGGGAATTGTGACTCTTCTAGTGGAGGACAAAGCTTGTTGTTTTACAATGTGTGCTTTCACTTTCAAAGCTTACAAACTTCACCCTCACTTTTCTTTTTCCATTCTTTTTCAAGCATTCATCACCTCATCTTTTGAACCATTTTTTTTTCTTTTCAAGCTTTTGGGGCTCTTTGTCCCTCTTTTCTTTTTCCTTGATTTTCTTGTCATCTTTCTCTTTTTCTTTCAACTTTTCCACTTTCTCCTTTCACCAAAGATATTCATTCAAGCACATGTTTTCCACTTTGTCTTTTATCCCCCACTAGATATAGGAATCAAAAGGCTAAAAAAGGATAAGTGGTTAACATTGTAGTTTGCCAAGAAAATGAGGAATTAAGCTCAAGGGGCTAACTACGGAAAATTACTTCGGTTTTGGGAAATTTTGGCTAAGTGACTCTTTTTAGAACAAGATGGCCTATATCACATCACATAATCTCACACAATCATGCTTTCAAACAAGAATTTGGGCAAGTTCTAGGATCACTAGCAATAACATAGTCCACTCTCAAATGAACTAAACCGGATTACATGCTCGATTCAAGGCTCAATTCTCACCGGTTTATTCAATAGGACTCTCACATTCATCAAATGTTCCCAAACAACAACACATCATGCATTCATGCTATCAAAGCTCATAAATATGAACACAACATGATACTACACTCCAACACCAATCATGCATACATTCAAAGCAAATAGACATCATCACAACTACTCAACAATGGATTCCAATGACTATTCATGATCACATTTCACCAAATGTCCACTACCCAACATGTGATCAAAACCAACTTAAACAATATAAGCGTGTGAAAGCAAAGTGTGCGCCGGTGCAAAATGTGACACAAGTAGAATGACGAACCGGTGCAAGGGTAACAACTAGTAGAAAAATAAAAGAAAAATAACTCCCCCAAACTTAGAATTTTACTATGTATAAATTCTAAGTTTGGGGCTACAAGTTGTTACCTCCCTCCTTGCACATCCAATGCTTCTTCAAAGATTACCATTGCAACACTTGCTTCCTCCACTCCAAAGTTGGCTTTGCTTCTTCTTCATTCTCCAAGATGTGCTATCCATAGTACTCTTCATCCATACCTACAAAATAAACCAAGCTATCAACACTATCAAAGCAATAAAATCAAGAAAGCAATAAAACCTTGGGTTGCCTCCCAAGAAGCGCTATTTTTAACGTCCTATGCCGGACGGTTCTTCCTTGAGGGGGATATCAAGTCACCCCATCATCCTCCTTGTTTTTGACCTTCTTGGCCCATGCAACCTTCTTGAAACCATTAAGGCATCCAAAATCCACTCCATCCGGCTCTTCAATCATGTCATATGAGGTTGATGCCTCATCCATCCCCAAGCTTGCACAAGTAGCTTTTCTTGATTTGGGGGAGTTTTTGGAAAAAACTCCCCCAAACTTGGCCTTCTTGCCCATCTCTAATTCCTTATCCTTCTCCTTGGGGTTCTCCTCCATAACATTGATTTTGAAATCTTCTTCCACCTTCTCTTTTATTGGCTTTGGAGGGTGATCTCCTCTAGAGTACCCATACTCTCCATCTTCATCGTCCCGGATTTTGATGGCTCTATAAATGTTGAACAAGACTTTCTCATCGTTCACTTGAAGTTCTAGCTCTCCTTTCTTCACATCAATTTTAGCCCCACCGGTTGCCAAGAATGGCCTTCCCAAAATCAATGGAACATACTTATCTTCCTCCATATCCAACACTACAAAGTCCACCGGGAATATAAACTTATCAACCTTAACCAACACATCTTCCACTATACCCAAAGGGTATGTTACGGATCTATCCGCCAATATAAGGCTCATCGTGGTTTGTGTAAGCTTTCCCAAACCAAGTGACTTGAATATGGACAAGGGCATGAGATTAATGCTTGCTCCCAAATCACACAAAGCTCGAAATGTACCTCCATCCCCGATGACACATGGTAAAGTGAAAGATCCGGGGTCTCTAAGTTTTTGAGGCAACTTGGCTTGAATAATCGAGCTACACTCCTCGGTCAAATGCACCGTCTCATACTCCACCATCTTCCTTTTTTTAGACATGATCTCCTTCAAAATTTTGGAGTAGTGGGGCATTTGCTCAAGTGCTTCGGCAAAGGGAATGTTAATGTGGATCTTCTTGAACATTTCCACAAACTTGGCAAACTTATGATCCAAACTATTTTTCTTCAATCTTTGAGGGTATGGAAGAGGTACCTCACTTTTGCTTTTGTCTTGAGGAGGGATTGCCTCCTCACTCTTCTTCTCTCCTTCTTTTTCTTCTTTATCTTTTACTAAGCCATCTCTTTTATCAACACCCTCGGGTGCCATTACCACTTCCTCCTCTAACGGCATCTTGGGCCCTTCGTAGGTTGTCCCACTTCTTAGCCTTATGGCGTTGCATTGCTCCTTAGGATTTAGCTCTGTGTTAGAGGGGAATTTCCCCGGAACGTGTTGCTTTCCAATGGCATTAGCAAGTTGGCCTATTTGCTTTTCTATGGCCTTCACGTTGTTTGCCACATTCTTGATCATTTCACCATGCTCATCAATTCTTTGCCAAGTTTTGGTTGCATTCTCCCTAGTCTCTCTCATGAAGTTTTTGGTTTCTCCCATGAATGCACCAAACATCTCTTCCAAGGATAACTTTGATGGAGATTCCACAATTTCACCATCTCTTACGTTGAAATTCGGAGGTGGTATGATGGTGTTCCTTGTGTTAGCATAGGAGAAATTTTCATGGTTTCTCAAGCCGGGATGGTATTGGTTTGGATTAGAGGGGTGATAGTTCCCATGAGTTTGTCTTTCTCCCCAACCTCTCTCTCGAAAATGACGATCCCGTTGGTTGTTCATGAAATGGGCCTCTTCATATTGATCATTGTTGGGCTCCATAAGTGCTTTGGCCGTCATCAAAGAGATTAGCTTATCCACTTTGTTGGATAAGTTGACACTTTCTTCCGAATTTTGAGTGGAAGCTACTCTTCGATTTTGCCTTCGTTCGGATAGCCATTGATTGTCATTCTTAGCCATTTCTTCCAAAAGCACATAACCTTCTTCCGTCGTCTTTCCCAACAAAGAACCTCCACCGGCCGAGGCATCCACCATCCCTCTCGTACGATGGTCCATCCCGTTGTAGAAGTAACAAATCAATTGGTCTCTTGAGAACCCGTGTTGAGGACAACTCCTTATGAGATCCTTGAAGCGTTCCCAAGCCTCGGCTAAAGACTCATCATCGTCTTGCATGAAGGAAGAAATCTCTCCTCTTATCTTGATGGTCTTGCTTGGAGGAAAGTACTTCATGAGGAAAGCATCTACGAGATCGACCCAATTTTCGATCATCCTTAAGTCAAGAGACATGTACCATTGTTTTGCACGATCACGGAGGGAAAACGGGAACAATTGGAGACGGATGTAATCTTGAGGGACTCGGTTGATCTTAACCGTTCCACTTATCTCTAAGAATTGAGATAAATGGAGGTTAGGATCCTCCTTCGACAACCCTCCAAATTGGTTGTTTTGGATCATCATGATTAGCGCCGGTTTGAGCTCAAAATTATGAGCATCTACGGGTTCCCGACCCGCTCCTCCATAGGGCCTTGGGATAGGGCGGAAATGGTCTCTCAAAACTCGTTGATTCCCGTTTTCCTCCCGTTGCTCTACATTTCTTTCCATCCCAATGTTCTCTTCAACTCTACGACGAAAGTTGTCCCTTAGCACCCCTTGAGGTCGGTTACCTCCATTCCCGTTAGGTTCCTCGACTCCTTCGACTCCGTGATTTTCAAGTTCCTCCTCTTCTTCAACCGGATTTTCCCTTCGGTTCATTCTTTCCAACTCTAGTCTTCTCCTTTCGGCGTTCCTTCTTCGACAATTGGCCTCAATCTCCGGATCTAAAGGTAGCACTTCTTGGTGGTTCCTTCTAGATCATGTGATCATAAACCATGTCTATCAAAAGAACAAACGAGAGTGAGAATTGCAATTAAGATCAAGATAACAAACACAAATATTTTTGGATTTTTGCAAATAAAGAAAGCAAATAAAGTACCTAAACTAAAACTCTTCTAGCCTACACTCTAGAGCTTATCAAAACCTCCCCGGCAGCGGCGCCATAAACTTGATACACATGTTATGCAATACTAAATAAACAACCGCAAGTATACGACGTCTATTGTAGCGTGATAAACACGAGGTCGATCCCACGAGAAGGTTAAAGCGTAAAAGTGGAGTTTGCTAGTCGAATTCTAAGTAGACGTGATCGAAATTTTGAATATGATGTTTTACTCTAAAGTTACCTACCAAGTGTCACTAATAAGCAACAAAGAGCAAAGATAAAATCGATCAAATAGCATACGAATCACGAAGCGAAAGTAAAAATGGATGAAACTCAAAGAGAGAAAGTGGATCCTAAAGCACATGCAACACTAATGTATCTATCTATGATTAATAATCTACCTAAGTGGTGTTCATGCTTTATCTATAAGATTGATCACGTAATAATGAATTAAAAGTCCTTTCGATCCAAGTAATTCAAAGGAAATACTACACAACCTAGTATCTCTACCTAAGTTGCACAATAAGACTCAATCAAGCTCCTAAGATCATCACATATCTTCCTAATCATTGATCATCTTTCAATCTCACAATAAAATTAGGTTAGATGCTTGCAATCAATTAATCAAAGTAGATTTCTCAACCTAATTCAACTAACTAGGATTAACATATCATCATTGTACACTAATGACATGCTTTGCAATGAAAATCAAGCATCCAAATAGAATTAAGCCACACAAACACCAAATAAGCAAAACATTAATTCATAAACTTCAACAAAAGTATTTACATGGCTTTAGAATCACAAAGTTTTTAGCTAACTACAAACATAATCAAATTACAAATTCCAAATGAAATAACTAAATAAAAAGGGAAAGAAAGAGAAAGCTTAGTCTAAGATGTGGTAGGGAATGAAATTCCCAAGCTAATGCCTCTTCCCTTGCATGAATTGGTGGAGAGATGAAGAAGTTATGGCCAAAACACCTCCAAATGTGTGTAATTATGTGTGGATTGGGGGAAGGTGTCTTGGGTTTCAAGAATGAGGCCTTATATAGTGTTGGGGAAGGGTTTGGATGCCAAAATTGCAAGTTGGTCCCTCAAAAATAGAGAAAATGGCCAAAAACCCCCGAGAATGATGTCACCCGGCCGGGTGGCTCCCACCCGGGCATGCCACCCGGCCAAAATACGAAGCAACTAATAATTCAGCCTTGCCCGGGTCGAAACCACCCGGCCGGGTGGGTTTCACCCGGGCCAAATACGAACATCCTCAAAATCTGCCCTTGCCCAGGTCGAAATGACCCGCCCGGGTGGTTTTTGACCCGCCCGGGTCGATTCTACACGTGTATGTTTTTTTTCGTCTCTTCGTATCTCGAGCTTCCGACCTCCGATTGACTCGATTCTTTTTTTCATTCCACTCCATTTTTCGAGACGAATCCAACGGTGCACTCCTCCTCCTGATCCAGTAAAGTATGGTTGGTGTTTTGCTCCAAATTCCATCGTATTTCCTATAAAATTGACAAAAACACAACCTTTCTCTCATTTTGGCTCAAACAATCATAATCAATGCATAAATCAATGAAATCCACATCAAAACACGCTTCACATGTGCCTCTAAAACGTGTAAATTTCACCCGAATCAACGAGAGAACTCACGCCTAAAATAAAAATAAATCATGAAATCAGATTTTCAAAATATATATAATTTATTATGTTAATATATAAATAAGTAGATGAAATGATATAACGACGATAAGCTTTAGTGTCACCAAAGGATGACTTTTGATGACAAATTCAAAGAACGTCACATTTACCTAATGCGACGCACATACGGTGACCTTCTCTGTGACAGAAAAATTTTGTCACCAATCACATTTTGTGACGAAAAATGATGTTTTTATGACGAATTGTTGTCGTCGCGATTTCTCAAATTTCCTGTAGTGTATTTATCCTGGATTTATGGTGATAAAATCGTCGCGCTTTGAGACAAAAATTATTTAATTATAACATTCGACTTAAGACTTTTTATATTATTTCTATTTTAATTCTAGTATTAATTTAATAGCGAATTATCAGAATGAGTCGTAACATAAAATAAAATCAGATAAGACAAACATTATATCACATAGGTACGAAAAGCAGGACAATCAAAGAAATGTAATCTTCACGATTATGAACTTTTCACATATGACATGTTGTATTTATGATCAAGCAAGTAAATATTTTGTATTAAAACTAAGATAACAATGCATTATTATTTATTAAAACATTTTATGCATTGTTTAGTCTTTTATCATGAGCTTTCATAAAATAATTTATAAAATTATTGATTAAACTTCTTCCATTTTAAATATTCACTATCAGAATGCTCGTTCATCTTCCTGAAAATCTAATGTCTTGATTACAAATAACAATGTTAATATAGTTGAAAAACCCCTTAAATCATTTTTTCTTTTATTTCATATTAAATTTTGGTACGGAGTGTTACAAACCGCTTTTCTGCGAATATATTTTTCTACCACCTTCTATTTTGTGCTATTATTGCGCGTGATAGGCACCAATTGTATACAAATATTTGCACCAATTGTGATTATTATTTCTTAAATAACTAACCTAATCTAAAAGGACCTTCATGATTTCTTATTTTTTCCCAAACTAAATATTAACCAATTGTGAATAATTTCTAAAATGACCTACAAATATTTTCACCAATTGTGAATATATGCACCAAATTGTATACATCAATTCTTAGATACATTATTAAATATTATAGTAATAATCATTATTATAATAATTTCATAAAGAAATACTCCGTATATCAGACTTTTGCACAACATATTAGAGAATTGGGTTGGATGGAGAGACAAGACAAATACTAAGTTGTGCCGTGTATTACCAAATTAATATCTCATCATATATACTAGTTTGCCTGAAGCAAACATGTACTTTGACAATGATTATTTTCCTTAATATTTGATGCACGGTTGACTCTAATTAATTGAAATTTAACAATCATAATTATTTTTAAGATTTTGAAGATAATGGGTAATCGAGAAAAATAGTGTTACTCCCTCGTCCCACATTCAAGATAATATATATTTACTATTTGCACGAATTTTGAGGTATAATTACGTTAGATGATCAATTGAAGTAAATATGACAGAATTGAAAATTTTCTTCGCACTACATGTTGCTTATTCGATTCAAATTCGACCTATCGCATATCATTTTACAGGGAGTATATAGGAAAGGATAAAACATTTCTCATATGCGAATATTTATTTGTGTAGTATATATATATATGTTTCACCATCCACTAAAAGAAAATTGGCTTTCAGTATCATAATTCTCTCATTATTATTTTTCTAATTAAAATTTTTTAGTGTCAGGAAAGAATTAATAACAGGATCTATTATTAAAAGTTAGTTTATGTTATTAAAGACTTTTGACTAAATAAGCTATAAAAATAAAATTTATGTCATTATAAGTCAAAATTTACTAGTAGGAGTATTGCAAAAGCAAAAACAAGTAACAGGAATTGATCATGGCAGCAAATATTGTTGTGATACTAATATATAGAGGAACTCCAAAAAGACACATCTATTTAATTGCTCTATCCAAGTACTTATCACATCTATTATGCACAAGAACACTTGACAAAACCAAAAATAGAAGATAATTTATATTGTATCGGGCAAATCACAAAAATAAAATTAATTTACATATCAATGCGAGATTAAAGTTGTTTCAAATTTTATATTTAAGAAATAATTATGGCTATAATAATTAAGATTCAACAATAGATATGATGATGTGGATCAAGTTCACCTCCAGAAAACCAATTTTTGATCCATCTTCTTCTTTGGAAAACCAGCTTCCATGTTTGTCTTGCAACTGCTATTAGCTTCACTGGGAGACAAGCAATGACTGTTTTTTGGCATGATTTGATAAATAAGGCCTATTGACAATAATAGGTGCTTCAAATTAGTTATTAACAAAGTAATTCACACTTTTGTAGAACATTACAGATTGCAAGGTCTTACCAGAATCTAAATACTAGAAAACTGATGCTTGATTTTCTGTAGCTTCGATAGAGTTTCTTTCATATTTATCCTGTCTCCAGGAGATTCAGCTGAGCACTTCAAAGCCAACACTAATATGGAGAATACACAGTGCATCATCTTGTCACAACGTTCATCATCGAGATTCTCGAGTAAGTTGATATCTATAATTTGATGCAGTGATCGTGGGAGCCAGCTTTCAACCCAACTTTTCAAACTCAAATCTCCACCAAACATATCATCACTTGGCCTTTTTCTCGTAAAGGTTTCCATCAACATAACACCATAACTATAAACATCACACCTCGTAGAAACTAGCCCTTCCAACCCATACTCTGAAACAAAAATATTAATCCGTTACAAGAATATACAATTAATGGTTGTTTGAAGAGGAATAAAAAATGATCACCTGGTGCGATGTACCCCAGTGTGGCAAGGGTGTTAGTTAGCACGGTGCTATCCCCTTCGTCTAACATTTTAGATATCCCAAAATCACTTACATGAGCAATCATCTCTTCGTCTAACAACACATTACTTGGCTTCAAGTCACAATGAACAATGGGTGGCGAATAGCCATAATGAAGGTATTCCAATGCTGATGCAACATCAATCATTACATTTAACCTTTGCATGACATCCAAACAATAGTTGTGGGAATACAACCATTTTTCAAGGTTTCCCATGGGCATATATTCAAGTATTAATGCCCTGAAATCTTCGTTTGAGCAACTGTTTATAACTTTGGTCAGGTTTCTATGACGAATGTTACGTAGTACATTGCATTCCACATCAAAACTCCTGAAAGAAGCCTCGGTTTGAAGATTAAACACCTTTACAGCAATAACATTCCCATCTCCGAGAACCCCTCTATAAACAGAACCAAAACTCCCAACGCCTAGCAAATTAGTTTCATTGAAATGCTCAGTTGACCGCAAGATTTCGTAATAGGAAATTCTTTCCAACACAATAGAGTGTGCATGCTCATAAATTTGAGAAGTAACCTTGTTCTTCCCTTTGTATCTTAAGAGGACGAAGGTTAAAGAACCAATGGTGACAAACACAACCACCCCAACTAGAATAAATAAAGAAAATTTCAATGTCTTTCTCATTGATTTGTGATTGGGAATAACAGAGCAAAGTGGGACATGAAACCTTGGAATTCCACATAAAGCTTTATTACCTTTGAAAGAATCTATTGTGAAGTTTTTGAAACGACCACCTGAAGGAATTTCTCCAGTTAAATCATTGAAAGAGACATTGAAGTAGTCCAGATCTCGAAGTGCCTCTAAGGACTTTGGGATTAGACCAGAAAGGTTGTTGTATGAGAGATCTAGAACCGACAAACTGATCATGCTTCCCACTGATTCAGGAATAGAACCTTCCAATGTGTTATGTGCTAGTGAAAGATGTATCAGATTCTGTAACTTCCCGATCGTGGTGGGAATAGTGTCAGAAAACTGATTCATGGCTAAATCTATACCAGTTAATGCCACTAAATTACCCATATCTGCATGTAAAGGTCCACTAAAGGAATTTGAGGATAGGTCGAGCTCCAACAAATTTGCGAGGCGCCAAAAGCTTAAAGGAATTCTTGAAGTTAACTTGTTTGAATTCAGATAAAGTTTTCTGAAAGAAGTGAGGTTTCCAAAACATTCAGGAATTGGACCTGATAATTGGTTTTGTCCTAAGGATAATTCGTCTATGTTGTGCAAGTGGCACAAAGACTCTGGAATGGAACCTCTGAGATTGTTGTTACTTAGATATAACCCTTGAAGGTTATTCAAGTGTTTGAAAGTAGGTGGGATAATACCAGAAAACTCATTCTCGGATAATGAAAGCCAGATCAAGTTGCTTAAATTGCCTAAAGAAGGAGGAATGTTCCCCTTAATTTTGGACATGCCGGCATCAAAGTATTGCAAGGAGGAAGAAAAATTCCCAACGGAGGG
This sequence comes from Galeopsis tetrahit, assembly GCA_963675135.1. NCBI lineage: Eukaryota > Viridiplantae > Streptophyta > Magnoliopsida > Lamiales > Lamiaceae > Galeopsis > Galeopsis tetrahit. The sequence goes on along the minus strand of OY776126.1, from coordinate 40,470,818 downwards.
TGGAATGATGCCACCTAGAGGATTATCACCAATTGAAATACACTTCAATGATCTACAATTTGTGACAGAAGTAATGAAGCTCAATTCCGAAGATGATGATTCAATCCTCAAATGGTTGCTTGTCAGCTCTAGATACTCGAGGAGAGTTAGGTTGCCAAGAAAGTGGGGCACAACACCAGTGAATTTGTTTTCAGAGAGAATGAGATTTGTGAGATAAGTACAATGAGAGATAGAGTTGGGTATAACTCCACTCAAATTATTCTTATATAGATAAAGTCCTTGAAGAAGAGGTGTTCCGTAGCACAAATTGTTGGGAAGACTGCCTGACAGACCATTTAAAGCAAGTCCAAGAATATGAAGAGTTGAGATGTTAAAGATTTCCGATGGGATTGAACCAGTGAAGGCGTTAATGCTTAATTGCAGTCTCTCGAGTTGGTAAAGTTGGGCAATTTCTGTGGGTAAAACGCCTGTCATGGTTTAAGAGACCAGAGAATGAGAATGGTGATTTGAGTCACATTATTTTGGGTCAACCCAAAAATACAATTTTTAATAAAATAATAAATTAATTACAGAGAAGACGGAACGAGGTTTTAGTTTTATAAATTTGATGAATCCTGTCAGATAACTCACCCATATATTTCAATTTTATTCGACCAAGTATCATAAATAATTTATGTTTCGTAGTAGCTTCCACGAATTCGACATTAGAGTGGTAACCAAATACCTAAGATAAAGTTTTCCATTATCTAAAAATAATTTATGTTTCGTAGTGCTAACATGCAGGGACGGAGCGAGAGAGGGGCCGGGGGTCATTGGCCCCCCTCCCGTTTTACAAAATTTTTTTAATAATTTTTTTAAAAATATTAAATAATAAAAAAAATTATAATTAATTATATTTAATAATTATATAACAATTTCTAAGTGTATTAGTAAAATATTGGTAGTGCAATTATTACTTTCTCCGTTTTATAATATACTTGTTTTGTATATAATTAAATAACAATTTTTTTTTTTACAAATTTAACTTTCATTATCATGAAAGATTGAGGGAAAAAATGAAGAAAAGTACAAGAGACTCGAATAACTTGCTTCAATTATCAAGAAAGAAAGATGAAAAAAGTATTAAAATAAAAATTATAGAAATTTACATTTGAGTAATTTAGGAAGAAACGTGGTAAAAATAGCTAAAATGATAAATTTTAAAACAAGAATTAAGACTAATAGCGTCAATCAATATGAAACGAGTGAAGTATATAACAATTTAAAACATAAAAATTAAAAGATGCTCGCATATAGACTGTATAAATATTATTTTGTAGGTAATGAGCGGAATGAATAAAACTTTTATTGAAACATAATAAAACATAACTTGATTCATATATAGTAATATATTATATGTTTCAAAAAAAACTTTAGATATTAAAAGCGAAAATTATTATTCATAATTGGGCCCCCCATCGGTTAGGTTCTGGCTCCGTCACTGCTAACATGGCATATTATTTTAATAATGGGTGGGTCTCATGTACACTCGAGTGCACTACATGCACTCAGAGTGCAGAAATCGGATATATACTGTTAAAGAAGGTAATAATTTAGAAATTGGGCCGTGGTCCAGTGGCAATGTCATACTTACTCCAGTTCCATTTTTTATAATATTGTGTTACATTTTTCAGTTATACTGACTTGCACTTTTTTATAATATTGTGTTGGACTTTTCAGTTATATTGACTTGTATTTTTTTATAAACGGTGTTGCACTTTTCTATTGTAGTGTCATACACTTTACAATAATACTTTTATTTATATTTTTAGTAATATTTTGTTAAAATTTTCAGTTGTGTGACTTACATTTTTTGGTAAATGGTGTTGCACTTTTCTATTGTAGTGTCCTACCCTTTACAGTAATATTTTTATTTATAGTGACTTATACTTTTTAGTAAATATTGTGTTGCAGTTTTCAGTTATATGGACTTACACTTTTTAGTAATATTGTATTGCACTTTTCAGTTATACTTACTTACACTTTTTAATAAATATTGTGTTTCACTTTTCAGTAATATTGACTAATACTGTGTTGCACATTTTAGTTATATACTTACACTTTTTAATATCCATTTTTTTAATTAATAAAAAAAAAAATTAGAAAACAGCTGAAAAAAAAAAAAGGAACAACAACAAAAAGAAAGAAAGAAAAAACAGGCGAAAAAATGCCAAAAAAAAAAAAAAAGGAAAAGAAAAAAAAAATGGAACTAGGGTGTACGTTGTACACTAAGGGCATGTTTGCTTCATGAGTTTAGGGGGGGTTTAGTGATGAGTTTGATATGTAAAAATATTAATTTTAAATTTTGAATTCATTGAAAATATCTTTAATGCCCCTAATAAATTAATACACCAAGCTAGGGATTTTTTTTTTAATATGGAGCTAGAGAAGAGGTGGTGTTACCTGTGAAGTTGTTTTCCCCGAGTATCAAGAACTTGAGCATTGTAAGATTTGCAATATTTGTTGAGAGACTCCCGCTCAGGTTGTTACGCGCTACACTTAAAAGTTGCAAGGAAGTCAAGTTGAAAATGTTTAGGGGCAGCGTGCCACTGATATTATTCCTTTCAATTGCAAATTCAACCAAGTTTCGAAGATTGCTAATCTCCTCTGGAATTGCACCTGTAAAAAAAATAAAAAAATGAATCTTCATGACACCATAAATTTTATTAACAGATCGATGGAGCTAGCTAGAGAGAAATTATATATACATACCATTGAAGTTGTTAACACCAAGATATAATAACTCCAGAGATTTCAACTTCCCAATTGCTGCGGGTATCTCCCCACTAAAAAAGTTTTGAGATAGATCCAGGATTTGAAGATTTGAACAGTGGGACAGATTAGATGGAATTTGGCCGCTCAGCTCATTGGAATAAAAGCCAATCCGTTCAAAAATGGGAAGATTGTCACATATGTTGATAGGAAGAGTGCCACTCAATTCATTCATTGAAAAATCTAGAGTTTGTAACGTGGATATGTTAAATATGGCGGATGGTATAGCACCTGATAGATGATTCGAATACGCCCTTAGAAATTGCAGCTTATCAAGTCTTCCCAACTCTTGTGGGATTTCTCCTTGGAGAGAATTGAAACCCAAATCAAGATAGAGTAGATTTGATGAGAGGTTAGAAAGAGACTTTGGAATGAAACCTGTGAAACTGTTATTTCTAAAGGACAAGTACTCAAGTTTACGAAAATTCCCAAACCATGGTGGAATCTCCCCCGTGAAGTTGTTAACTTTGAGTGAAATATACTTCAAGCGGTGTAGGCGAGACAGCTCTAGAGGCAGAGTGCCACTAAAGTGGTTGTAGGTAAGGTTGAGGGAAACGAGAAAGGAGAGGTTTCCTAGTTGTGGTGGAATAGTGCCCGAGAGACCCATACTGGAAATATCTAACGCCTTGACCCTGTGGTGACGCAAGCCACAAGTGACACCAATCCAACTGCAAACATCACTCGAAGCGGTCCAATTTGTGGTAAGTATGTGATGAGGATCAGAAGTGAGGAGTGCTTTTAGAGAAAAAAGAGCAGATTGATCGGTGGTGAGGTTGTTGGCTTCTTCACAAGGCAATAAGGTTAGTAGTAGTAAGACTACTGCAAATGAAAAAAAGTAATAACAAGGAGTACTTGTTTCCATGGCTAGCTGCAAATATTAATTATTGTAATAAGGGTAAATGTGAGAAAGAGTTGCTGCAGCTAGCCTGCAGATATATAAATTGATGGTACGTATATACGTAGATATTTTGAGGAGTGATTAGCGGTGATATTAGAAAACAAGAAGATCTCAACATCGATCATACAGTATATATGGGACCAGAAAATTAGAATTAATTGCACCAATTCATACACATGGAGAAAATAATTAATAGAAATTTCATCAAAACAACAAGATTAATAAACATCACATATATCAGCCATTCTAAACCATACTCTGGAACAACAATAATCAAATTGCATCATTATTTAGAAGAGTTAAGTTAATTCCAAATTTATTTAACGAACATGCTTTTGAGTTAATAAATTAATTCCAAATTTTGAAATTATTTTCCTAGGAAAATGATGTAGACAATTCAATAATTTGTTTACTTTATCACATTACATTGCATCTTTTTAAATCACTAACCTGTCCCTAAATATTTAATTTTATGCATGATAAATTATGCTAATTTAAAAATGAATAATATTTTATTATTAATATTGGATTAAACGTACGTAAAATAATTTAATTAGAATTATATTTCATTCCATTTAGAATCACATTATAAATATTATAATTTTAAATTCAACATTTACATAATTTAATTCCAGGTTTAATATTTATGGAAAACTTTAAAATTGACAAATTAATTAATTAAATTTAGAATTATATGATAGTGCATGAATTTTCAATTTGAAAGATAATAACAAATGACAATCACTTCAATAAGACTGGAGCCACAAAAAAGTTTTCCACAAGATCAGTTGTCTTTATTTCGACATGTAACACGTTTAGATTTTATTTATTTATTTATTTGAAACAAATATTGTCTTAATCTGGAATGTAACACGTTTAGTTGGTCTTCAATATATGTTCTAGTTTCAGACTAGCAATCTAGAAGAAGTTTTGCCATTATTTTGTTTTTGGCAGACTGTATCATCTTGTACTATAGAAGACTTAGGGCGCTTTTTTGGTAGAAAAAAATATCAAAGGGAGGACGGCATCGTTGTGGTAGAGCAAGGGCGGCGCCAAGGGAATGGGGTGGGGCTATTGGGACTAGAAAAAATTGGAAGGGGTGTATTTACTAAAAGGGTTAATAAGACAGTAAATGTATTTATTACTCGCAATTTTAAAGGAAAAAAAAAGGGAGAAGAGTTGTTTGTCACGTCCCAAATTTGAAAATAATGACTTTTTAAAAAGTTGTTAAAATAACTAATTTTAACGCGTCAAAAATTGTATTTTAAATTTATAACGGTAATATAAATAGACGTAACGACTAATATAATTAAAACCACGTTAAATATTGCAACGGAAACGGTTATAATATAATTCAAGTGGAAATTACCATTTAATTATTTTACTAAGAATTTTAAAAGAGAATCAACTAAATAAACATAAAATATTCATTTATTCTTAAATACATGAAAATCGTCTCCCATCATCACTCCTCGTCGTCCAACTCTTCAACCTGAAACTGTAAATGATTGGAGGTGAGCATGCGAGCACACTCAGTGAAATTACGTCATTCAATATAATACTAAAAATAAATAATCAAGTAACTGCAACTTAGCAAATAACATTCACATTACCACATATACTTTGTCATTGATACTTTGTCAACTTTGCCATTGTTACTTTGCCAATAGAGATTTGTGGACCTTCCCAAAGCCAAATTAATGACTAAGGTGTTTCCACACCTAGACTTTGTCAATGTTTTGTGGACCTTCCCAAAGCTAAATTAATGACTAAGGTATTCCCACACGTGAGCACGGCGGGTTACACCCGAAGGCCCGTCGGTCTTGAACCCCAATTGGAGCTGATAAATCTGACAGTGAGCAAGAGCAATAGGTTTTGGGTTTTGTGACTTGTATATTCTGTGTATTGATACAAACGCAATAGAGATACATAAATATATACAAAGGGTGGACGACTTTAGAAGTCTATCAACAACAGGAATTAAGTGCTTAGAATAAGCTAATCAAGGTATACATGGTAATTACATGAAAGGAAAATATATGAAAATCACACGGTAGTCAACACTCCCCTTCAAGTTGAATCGTAATGATTGCAAACGCCCAACTTACCAACTAGTGGTCGAAACCTTTCTGTTCCAAGTGCCTTTGAGAAGATATCGGCAACCTGATCACTCGTAGAGACTTTTTTGTCTCTATTTCCTTGGACTCAACCCTCTCTCGAACAAAATAGCAATCCATCTCAACGTGTTTTGTGCGTTCATGGAAGACGAGATTGTTTGCGATATGTCGAGCCGCTTGGTTATCACAATGCAACGATATGTCGTCATATTCTGAGGTGTATTCAGATCACGTAGTAACCATTTGAGCCATAATATCTCAATAACCGTCGTAGCCATAACCCTATATTCTGCCTCTACTGAAGATCTTGAAACCATTGATTGTTTCTTCGTACCCCAAGAAATGGGTGATCCTCCAAGTGATATGAAGTAGCCAGTGTTGGATCGTCTGGTCATCTGGCATCCTCCCCAATCTGAATCACAAAAGGCTTCCAAGTTTAAGTCACCATCTGCTAGAAGAAAAATCTCTTGTCCCGGAGTCGCTTTTAAGTAACGTAGCACCCTATAAACGACATCCAAATGTGTTTGGCAAGGTGAAGCGACGAATTGGCTAAGCATGTTTGTTGCAAACTGAATGTCGAGCCTCGTTACTGTTAAATAAAGCAGTCGTCCTATGAGGCATCGATATTGAGATGAATCAATGTGCGGACTCTCCTCATCAAGGGTAAATCGTGCATTCTGCTCCATTGGAAATAAACTCGGACGTGCTTCTTGTAGCCCACTATCCTCTAAGATGTCCAAGGTGTATTGTCTTTAGCTGAGGACTAAGCCACGTGTGGATCGAGCAACTTTAATTCCGAAAAAATTTCGATTTATTTTGATTTTAGTCCAATTACCTGCTACAACAAGTTTAACATGTCATTTTTTAAAACACATCACACACCCAATAAAATGTTATACACATGAACCCAAATGTTAAACTCACCACACTAAAATTTAAAAATTATTTTTTATTACTATACACACTCCAATTCTTTCCCATTTAATAAATTGCAAGAAATAATTAAATTAAAAAAAATAAGAATTCAAATTAATATGAAAAATATAAATAAAAATCTATAAAAAAAATTGCCTAAATCTTATTTTTAGATTTTATATAGCCTTATTATCGACATTTTTATAGAAGTGAGAATGCAAATAAAACATTAATAAAGCATTGAAGTTTTAAACTTTTTTATTTTCTTTTTCGTTTAAATATTTCTTTTATATTACATGAACCTACTAACACCCCATAAATATTATATACACTTCAAATGTTAAACAAAAAAATTCAAAAATTAATTAAAGTTAAATAAAAATAAAAAAATATTTAATAAATTGTCAAAAATAATTTAATTTAATTAAAAAAAGTATGAATTCAAATTTATATATAAAAAAATAAATAAAACCTATAAAAATATCTAAATCTTCAAAATTTTAATAAAGCTAAAAAAATAATTAATTTAATTGTTTTTAAAATTTTTGAATTGATTTTTAATATTTTTGAATATTTTTATTTAATTTAATAATGTTTTCAGATTAAGTTGATTTTTTTTAATTTATTAAAATTTTAAAAAAAATAGTAAAAAATCAACTAAATCTTCAAAACTAATTAATTTAATTATTTTTTTTAGCTTTTTTTTTAATTTTTAAAGATTTAGGTGATTTTTTATAGGTTTTATTTATATTTTTTATATTAATTTAAATTCTTACTTTTTTTAATTTAATTATTTTTGAAAATTTATTAAATAGGAAAGAATTGGGGTGTGTATAGTAATAAAAAAATCATTTTTAAATTTTAGTGTGGTGTGTTTAACATTTGGGGTGTATAACATTTAACATTTTATGTGATGTGTTTTAAAAAATGACATGTTAAACCTGCTATAGCAGGTAATTGGACTAAAATTAAAATAAATCAAAACTTAATGGACTAAATTCAAAAAGTGATAATCTGGTAACTTAATGGACTAAAAAAAATATAATCCCAAATTTTTTTTATAAATTTTAGAAAGAGATAGATACATTGGGTAGGTATCACATTTTCACTTACAGAGTATTATTTTATTACGTACTTTTTCATCTGTTTATAAATTTTTTATTTTATCATTTTAATTCGTCTGTCTATAAATTTTTCATACTTTTTTTTATAAATATTTTTTTTTACTTTACTTTATATTTTATTTTATAGACTGAAGGAGAGAGTAACTATTTATATACACCCTCCTATTTAAAATATATGTCATCATAAGCTCATGCACACATATTAAGAAAATGAATTATTTTTCATGCATGTCACCCTTAAGTAATGATTGTACATCTCATTGAAAAAAAAATACATTTATGTAAATATTTAGTGATCTTAAAATTAAATTTGAAAAGATATAATTAATTTACTTTAAAAAGTGTAAAACGTCTTATAATTTGTAAATAAAACGAAAGATTAAAACGACTTATATTAAGAACATACATTTATGGGCTAAGTTCTTCATTGCCCTGTAAAACAAACCGAATAAATACAATAAAATCAAATAGGTGGGATGAGAAGAACTTATGCATAAATATTGCACATATCCTTATATTTTAAGAAAATGACAACAAGCTAGGCGGGCTAAAAGGGGATTAAAATCTGGTCAAATAGATCTTATCACAAAAATCACACAAATGCAAACATAAAAATTCGCTACCATGTTTGTGTTACTACCAAGAAAAATGTATGTTATATTGTAAGAGCAAGTATGTGTTTCTTGTTCTTACGTACGACATATTTTTTTATACAATATCGAGTAATACATATTTGCCATTGTAGTAACACAAATTCGAAAGCGAGTTTTTTTACTTACCTTACGGAATTTTCTAAGAAGACCCGTTTAATCCGTTTTTCCCGCAAAAATTATGTGTCTTTTTTTTATTATGTGTCTTTTTTTAATTTTACTCTTTATTTATGTAAGAATTACTTAGTTATTTTATACGGAGTATACATTTATTTTTGTATTTAAAATTATGGGGTGTGTATAGAATATTTTGGGGTGTTATTAGCTCTATTTTTTTAATATAATGTGATGTGGCATGATGATGTGGCTTTTTTCAATATATGTGGCACCAACTTTACCAATTTTAATTCCTACAAAACATAAAGGATAAAAATTGATGTAAAAAAGGACAAAAATTGAAAGGTAAAGGACGTATTTTGTAAAGTTGAAACTTAAAGGATTTATTTTGGAATGTATCAAACTTATAGGACTAAAAATAAAATTTCCTCCTTCCTCCGTTTCCGTTAAAAGTTTTTTTTTTTTTAAAAAAAAGAGGGGTTAAAGTCAAGTTAAAAATCCTCTCCGATTTTCTCTTTCTAGAAAATTGTGAGCCATTCCTAAAGAACTTTGGTGAAGTTTCTTTTGAGGAAATTTTATTTTTGGTCCTATAAGTTTAGAACATTCCAAAATAAATCTTTTGAGGAAATTTTATTTTTGGTGAAGTTCCTTTTGAGGAAATTTTATTTTTGGTGAAGTTTCTTTTGAGGAAATTTTATTTTTGGTCCTATAAGTTTAGAACATTCCAAAATAAATCTTTTAAGTTTCAATTTTACAAAATACGTCCTTTACGTTTCAATTTAGTCCTTTTTTATCCAATTTTAATTCTTTATCTTTTGAAACAATTAAAATTAATTAAAATAATTAAAAAAACTTCATGAATCAAACTTAATTAAATTTATTCAAATAAAATTAGGCATGCAATCCATTTTTAATTGAAAACATATTTATAAAATAAAACTTCATTTCAATATTTTTTTGACATCATTAAATTCTATTGTTAAAATTAATTAATTATAAAATTATGTATAGAATTTAAATATGGGGTATATAATTAAAAATATATAATACAAAAATTAAATATTCAACCAAAAAATAGTACTCCGTACATTTTAAAATTTGAAATTTTAAAAAATATATATTTAATTTATATATAATTTTAAAAAATGAAAAAAAAAACACACATCAAAAAATAAATTTACACCGAGAGCCGCCAAGAGCAAGAACACAACCGGCTGACCATATATCAATCGAAGGTGTATTCAGTTGCACCAAAAATAATTTCAGGTGCCCGATAAAACCAAGAGCATATGTATGATATATTCGCTTCACCTCTAACCTATTTTTAATATAAATTCAAATTCAATATGGAAAGATATATAGCTACTATTCTCCATTTTATCTCCACACCATCAAATGACAAAGAAAGAGGCCCAATGCCCAAAATCGCATATTTTAACCTGATGAGTAACAGGGTCAACCTACAGTGAAAGAAATCAATATTAAGAAAAGGCCAGACATTTTATCGAAGAATTCAGGGTACAATAATTTATATTTGTTGTGTAAATTTATTTTTTGATGTGTATTTTTTTTTTCATTTTTTAAAATTGTATACAGATTAAATATATATTTTTTAAAATTTTCAAATTTTACAATGTACTAGTATTTGGTTGAAAATTTAATATTTGCATTTTTTTAATTATATTTAAATAATTTTTTAATTAATTAATTTTAACAATAGAATTTGATGCTGTCAAAAAAAAATATTGAAATGAAGTTTTATTCCATAAATATGTTGTCAATTAAAAATGGATTGCATGCCTAATTTTATTTGAATAAATTTAATTAAGTTTGATCCATGAAGCTTTTTTAATTAACTTTAATTGTTTCAAAAGATAAATGATTCAAATTGAATAAAAAAAGGACTAAATTGAAACATAAAGGACATATTTTATAAAGTTGAAACTTAAAGGATTTATTTTGGAATGTTCTAAACTTACAGGACCAAAAATAAAATTTCCTCGTTTCTTTTCCCCTTCCGGCGTCGATTCGTATTCCGGTTTTTCCTCCCTTATATGGGTTTTGTTGTTTTATCCTTTCTTTTGAGTGTATTGGTTCTCTCAAAATCTTCCGCCTTACGTGTAAAATCCCATTCTCGATTTTCGTTTTATCTTCTAATCATTGTGTTTCTTGGGGTTTGTTGAAGGCGGAAGTGTATCGCGTGAGGCTTACGCAGGCATACATTGGGGGTGTCTTCTCAATCCAGGTTTTCTTATATCCCTCCGACGTTATTGTTGAGATGGCCATTGGTGGGTTTTATTTTAAAAGTTTTTTTGTTTCGTGGAGTGTTTGGATACAGCCGGTTAAGTTCCCTAAGAACATAGGTTTTATTACCCCCAGATTTCTTATGGCGGTTTTTAGAGTCTATAAAAAGGGGGAGGTGATCAAATGGCTCTTCATCTCCTTCCATCTTTTTCCTTACATTGTCCCTCTCTTTTTGCTAAAATGTCTGAAAACCTCGATGAAGAATTCCAGAAATTTACCTTGGTCGATGAAGAAACAACTAACATTGTTGTTAAGTCAAGTGACAAGGTGATTCCGAAAAACTCTCTAGTGATTAAGTTTGTTGCGAGACGAGTTTTTGGAGTCCAGGAACTCCGTGATTTGTTGCGACGAGTTTGGAATATCAAAGCAATGCTTCGTGTCTCTATGGTGGGGGAGGGGTTGTTTATGCTGGAATTTTCTGAAGCTTCAGAGATGAAAATGGTTGTGCACCGACAGCCATGGAACATCCGAAAATCACTGATGGTCATGAAGCCCATGCATGGTGAGGATAGGCCCTCTTCTCTTGTTTTTAACTTGGTTACTTTTTGGATCCAGGTGCATGGCCTCCAATTTCTTGCTATGTCCAGGAGTATTGGTGTTCAAGCTGGTCAGATCATTGGGGAGGTGATGGAGGTGGAAGGGGAAGGCGAAGAAGATGATAAGATTTATGGAGAATGTCTTAGGATAAGGGTGAATGTGGACACAACTCGGCCATTAAGAAGGTGTTTCTTTATTACTGTTGATGATGTCAAAATGATGGTTGTTTTCAGGTACGAGAGGCTATCGGATTTCTGCTATCTATGTGGAAAGCTGGACCATGTGGAGAAAGATTGTGGGCTTGCTATTGGCAAAACTGAAGCGTGGAGGGTAAAGCACCGCTTTTTCCCGGAATGGCTTAGGGCCGATGAGCGAAAATGCCCTTCTGAAGAAGACATGCAAAGGTTTATTGAGATGCGTGAGGCTAAAAAGGTGATAGTGGAGAGAGATTCTGAGGCCAGAAAGTGGGAGGAACTTCGTCGGTCCAAAGGTAAGAATGCTATGGAAGAACCGGATGGAAACTCTCTTAGGTTAGGTAATGGTGACAGGGCGAGGAAAGTGGTTCATGCATTTGAGGAACTGATGACTGGAACTCGTGACCCAAAATGGGGTGAGGGGAGTTCGTGAAGGAAATCCAAGTATAGGTGGGATCCGAGAGCACGTGCTTTTCTAGAACCTCTCTCTTTTTCTGTTCCTGTTGATTTTCTGTACAGGATGGCTAAGGAACCACTATGGGGAACGGACAATGGCACGGATTACAGGGTCGTTCATCAAGTAGGAAGAGACTTCCGAAATCTGGATTATACGTCTTATGTGGAGATCATTTATGAAGGAGAGGAGTCGTATGAGCCAATATTTGAGGGTCTTCACAAGACTCTAACTATGGCTGGCAAAGAGAAGGTGTTGGCTCGGGACACAAATGATACCATTGATTCTGCTACTAGTGTTGCTCGACCGTGTAAGAAAAGAACTTTTCAGGACCAAAGAGGACTGTGTATGGAGGATGAGGTATGGGATGATATGGAACGGGAGAGGAATTACAGTGTTTTTTTCAAAAAAGCAAGGAGCATGGCGGGGCTTTTTGGAGAAGACATCAACTACCCAAGAATGGCGGAGGCTGAGGATGCTCAGTCCCGCCGAGGCGAATGATAATCATATGCTGGAATGCACGGGGATTGAGCAGCCTGCGTGCATTCAGAAATCTGAAAGTTCTTGTTGCTCGTTATCATCCTTCCATGTTTTTTATTTCTGAATCTAAGTGTACTGCTTCTCGTGTAGAATATTTAAGAAGCTCTTTAGGTTTCTCTTGTTGCTTTTGTGTAGATGTTGTTGGTTTGTCAGGGGGTTTGATACTTTTGTGGAAGGAATGCAATGTTTCGATTCGGTCTTACTCTCTAGCTCATATTGATTGCTCGATTTCTATTCTTAATCGGTATTGGCGCTTTACTGGGTTCTATGGACATCCAAAAGTTAATTTGAGAGCCTCTTCTTGGACCTTACTTAAACGACTTAAAACTTTGAATTTCTCGGATAAGGTACCTTGGCTTTTAGGGGGTGATTTTAATGAAGTCCTTATGAACTATGAAAAGAAAGGAGGGGAACAAAAATCGATTAATCAAATGTTGGAATTTCAGGATGCTCTTGATAGCAATAACCTCAAAACTTTGAATACGTTTGGTCCAAAATTTACATGGATGAATAAACGCAAGGGCAAACATATGATTAGAGAACGATTGGATCGTTTTGTTGCTAATCCTGAGTAGTTGTCATTGTTCCCTCATTTTACTGCTAGATCCTTGGATTTCTTGGATTCGGATCACCGTCCGATATGCATCCGGTGTATCAATCAAGCTTCAAGGACAAGGACAAGGACAAGAGGAGGGGATAAATTTCGATTTGAGAATCATTGGCTTAAGGAGAATGATTTCAAAGATGTTATAAAGGAAATATGGAATAGCATGGATAACGATAACTCCATTAATTCCAATCTGGAGATATGTGGAAAGTCTCTTAAGTCATGGGCTCTAAACAAGGGAGGTTCGCTTTCTTCTCGAATTGATTGTATTAAACAAACAATTGCTGCTGAGTTGAATAATGAAGATGGTGACCCAAACATTAAATATGTTAGAACATTGGAGCAAGAGCTTGATAGGTTACAATCTCAAGAGGAATGGTTTTGGAAGCAAAGACCAAATAAAATATTTATTTAAATAAAATGGGGGAGGGGGTATGTGGGTACGAGTCGGGTTGGGTTGGGTTGAGTTGGGGTCGGTTGGGGCGAGGCGGGTGTGGGTTGGGTACGAGTTGGGGCGGGGCGGGTCGAGTGCAGAAGTGGATTTAGAGAACGATTGAATTGGTTCGGTTGGGGTGGGTCGGGTGTGGGTTGGGGGCGGGCCGGGTGTGGGTGCGGGGTTGGTCGAGTACGGAAGTGGGTTTAGAGAATGATTCGTAAATCGGATATCATAACTAAATATTAGCAACAAAAATTCTAATATTTTTGTCGCTAATGTGAGTTAGCGATAAAATAATTTTGTCGCGGGATATGTTGCTATACACCCGTCGCTAACGTGTTTGCGACAAATGTTTGATTTTCCTCACAAACATTTTGTGATGAAACTCATATTTTCGTCGCTAACATTTTGCGATGAAACTTATATTTTCGTCGCTAATATTTTGCGATGAAACTCAAATTTTCGTTGCTAATATTTTGCGATGAAACTCAAATTTTCATCGCAAACATTTGCGACAAAATTAATTTTTTTTGTCGCAAACACGTTAGCGACGGGCGTATAGCAACAAATCCTGCGACAAAATTATTTCATCGCTAACTCACGTTAGCGACGAAAATATTAGAATTAGCGACAAATTTTTTCGCGGCTAAATTACAGTTTTCTTGTAGTGATCTTAGAAGCCAATATACTGTATATCCAAGACTATAATGTCAGTGTCACACTGTCATGGTGGTGGATTTGAGGAAGAGCCACTACAAGAAAACAGTCAAATTCCAACGGATTTTTGCATTTTTTCCGTTGGATTTAGTGATTCCAACGGAAAATCCAACGAAAATACGGCCGTTGGAAAAGTGAGCGTTGGAATAGCAAAATTCCAATTAAAATTCCAGCGGGAAAAAATTCCGACGGTACATTCCAATGGATCTTAATTGTTGGAATTTTCATCTGTTGAAATATTGTCCAACGTAAATTCCATTGACAAATCCAACGGTAATTTTCCGTTGGAAAAAAATTCCAACGAATTATGACCTTTGGAATTTTAGTTGTTGGAAATTATAAATGTGAATTCCTACACTTATTCCAACAACAAAAAAATCGCAGGAATTTTTTATTCCAACGGATGTGTACTACTGGAATATTCAGCTATTGGAAATTTTCCATCACAAATTTCATTGTCAATTCCAACAGTTATTTTCCGTTGGAATATTTTCAACAAATATTGGTCATTGGAACTTCAATTGTTGGAAAATTATTCAAGTCTAATTCCAATGTCAATTCCAACAACATTATTTTGTTGGAATATAAATTCCAGCCAATGAGCATGTATCATGGAATATCTAATTGTGAAATTTTTTCAATATAAATTCCAACAAAAATATTTAAGTTATATTATATTAAGAAGTACAATCAAAATCAATTGAAATTTCATAACATATCAATACAATTCAAATATATAATAATTTTAAAATCCCATACAATCTAAAATGACTAACGTCATAATAAAACAATAAGTTAATTTTAAAAATCGCAATCACAAACATCTAAGTGTTGATCATCCTTCTGATTCGCATCATCAACAAAAATAAACTAACAATATAACATAAATATTAACTCCTAGAAATCACCACCATCATCAATACCAAAGGCATGATCGAATCCTCTTCATTCTCATATAGTGTATGGTCTCTCTCAAATTGTATTGAAGCTCTTTTAAAAGGTGTAAGGTCTCTCTCAAATGTTCTTTCAAATGATGATCTCTCCACATATGCTTCTGCCTCTACCTTTACCAATATTTGAGTTAGTGACTCCACCTTCTATTCCACCACAATTACTTCTACCAGTTATCTATAGACATAAAAAATGAAACTTTCAATATACAATAAATAATTGTTAAATATCATGAATAAAATATTAAAAGATGATACATTAAGATATCCGCACAGAAAAATATAAATGCCAAGCACGAATAAATTACAACACAAGATTGCCAATTGAAAATGACACGTGCCAGCTAGATTTAATGAGAGTCTGAATGCAGGAAAAAAAAATTGCCTTTAAATCAGTGATAACTCATTTGCTCTTTAAGTTCAACGAGTAGCAGCAACCAGCCATGCCACTATAAATCGATAGTCATACTACATTTGTACATATATATATACCCCATCTATCTTAAAGGCTCTAATTCCTAAAGTAGAACAAAGACTGCGAATTCAAAATACACAAACTTCAGAGGTAAAATGTCATCATATCTATGACAAAATTGTGGTTTAACCTCAAATGTTCATTTAAAAAATCTAACTAACTGCTCAATGATGATCATGTTTTAAAAGTAAATGCGACACTATACTATAAATTGGAACTCCATTTCATGAAAAACTCCCTTGTTAATATAAATTGAAGTTTCAATCATAAATTTACTTCTAGTCTATTGAGATGATTCTATTGATAAAACTTCTATCAAAATTATGTCTTTAAATGCATCTGTTTCTTTTGTATCAATAATTCATTAGTCAAGAATCCCTTTTTCATTGGCTATTATTCAGTAAAATATAAATAAAATATAAGAGAAATTTAACAAAACAAACAAAGGTGGACAGGTAAATAGAAGCCAAATTGATATTGCAAAGAAATGAATTGAAACATAAATTTTTGGATAGAACCGAGAAAATCCTTAAGCTTTTGAACCCAAAAACAATCAATTAAGTCAAGACTTTCTTAGAATGAAAAAACCTAACATTCTCGGCCACTTGTTTCACAATATTTATCTAGACGAATGTTAGGAGAACTCCACTAGGAGCTTGCTAGATGTTTCCCGGAAAAAAAAAAAAAAAAAAACTACTGGGGTGGAATAACTGACAATACACTTCACATGTTTTTTTTGAATTAAAAAAAATTAATTTGTGTAGGTGCACTACAAAAAAAGCCTGATTTTGATACCGAATTTTTAAGACGGACACCTAATCCGTCTCTAATAGATACGGATTAGATACGAATTTGTTAAAAAATCAAGATTTGAAACCGAAAATAAAACCGTCTCTCATTATAAACAGATTAGATACGACTTTTAGTTTCGAAAGTTTTAGATACGGACTAGATACGCGACCTTCAATTTCGAGAGTTTTAGATACGGATTAGATACATATACCACCATTTCTAAACAATCAATTTTTTCTCCCCAATATAAAACGAGATAAGGTGGTACACGAAATTTGCGATACGGAATCTAACCATCTCTAATGTGTATCTAATTAGTCAAATGATAAAATTAAATTAAAAAATAAATCAAAACCTTATATATATAGAGAATTGAGAATGAGAGAATATGAACGGAGTTATATTAATTCATTTACTCTTTTATTTAATTAATAAATAGTAAAAAAAATAAAAAAATAAATTAATATATCTTCTATGTATCGGATAAATATAAATGTTAGAATAATACTATGCAGATATATTTTAGGATAAATATAGATATTATAATAATAATAATATTATATTATATCTTCAATTCCATATGCCAATATATATATCAATTGATTTTCTAATGAAAATATATCAATTTCGTATGAACGTTAGATTAAAAAAAAATAGTCATTCAATAATTTTTAAAAGTTTCTAAATTTTTATAAAACTACTATTAAGACTTATAAAGAAACTTGTATAGTATTTTATAAAAAGTTTTAGATTAAAAAATAATACTATCATCCACTTAGAAAAAGTATAAATACTTGAAGCATTGCTAATGGTAAAATAGTCTAAATATCCACTTAGAAAAAGTATAAATACTTGAAGCATTGCTAATAGTAAAATAGTCTAAATATAGTATAGTAAAAGGGATAAGATAAAAATCAAAAATCATTTTGTGTCAAAATGAACTTGAAATAAAAATTGAAAATATTTTTATAGAAATTAATTTTACTAAATTTGTGAAAAATATATTTTAAAGGAAATTAAACCTAATCCTTGTCTAATAATATGTTAATTTCGATTTTTGTCCATTCTTGAAAAATAAGTTTATATAATAAATATAGATATTATAATAATATTATGTTATATATTCCATATCTTTTATATGGAAATATACATTATATGACAATATATATATAATACATGGATTAATGACACTAATTCATGAATTTCTTTCAATTTCGGTGACTCAAGAACGTAGGTTAATCGAAGGTGAGTCACAGCAATAATAATATTATCTCTACCATCAAGATTGACGAGGTAGGTTGTGCATCTCGAGCCTTTATTATAATATATCAATTTACTTATCAATTTGCCTACTATAAATTACCATTATCATTTAATTATTATTGTATAAAAATGAGATTTATCATGCTCATACACACATATACACATAACTAAATTAGCATGCATCTAGAACACACATACACATACACATAACTAAATTCAAGTAGGCAAACTCCCTTAGGAACAAAGATATAAATGGTACAGGAACAAAGATATAAATTTTGTTCTCAAGTACACGTTATCACAGCCTAGTGGTTGTCCTTACCATTAATGTCACAAGTTCAAAACTCAATTTTTGAAATTTAATTTAATTTTAGCACCTAGTACCAATTTTTCTATATTTAATTTAATTTTAACACCTAGTACCTGTTTTTCTATATTTAATTTAATTTATAATATCGGGGATATCCTAGGATATCTAGTGTTGTACCAGTTTTTCTATATTTAATTTAATTTTAGAATATTCGGGATATCCTAGTGTTGTTCAAATGTGATTGATCCCTTTAGGAACAAATATATAAATGGTATAGGAACAAATATATAAATTTTGTCATTCAAGTGTGTCAAGTATACTACTGCACCTAGCACCTATCCAGGGGTAGGACTGTGTACTCAAGTACACGGTATCACAGTCTAGGGGTTGTCCTTGAATTGTCTTACCATAATGTCACAAGTTCAAAATCCAATTTTTGAAATATAGTAACATACACTTTTCATTAAAAAACGATGATACACTTTTCAATATACTAACATACACATTTTCAAAAAAACTAATCGAAAAAAAAATCGAATTTTTTTTCAAAGTTTGACCATTGACTGATCAACGGTCAACAGTTGACCGGTCAAGGTCCACTCAAGTACACGGTGTACTTGAGTGCACATGAGTCTTTGGCCTATCTCGGAGGACCACGTAACAATGAATGGATCGTTGTTTGCAAATTAAAGGTGGAAGACACTACAAAGAAAAAACATGACAAAAGTGAAGCTCTATTTCAAACAGAAAATAGATTGCATGAGATTTCAATCTCTTTGGAGATTTAACGGCTTGCAAAGATGAATATGATGAAGAAGAAAAAGAAAAAGAAGATAAAGATTAAACGTAATTTAATTAATTAATTTTAATTTATAAAGTAAGATCGACTCTTACAATTGAAATTATTCAATAACAATTTTTTTTAAATATATTTTTAAAGTTACAAATTAATCAATTAATTATATATGTTAAACTATTATAATAAAATAAAGTGTCTAAACTATGCATAGTTCTTAATATTTTACAGCTTATTGACGGCGGTGAGTAATTACAATTTTTAGAAATTAATAAAAAAAAAATTACATTTACAAATTTAAAAGTTACAATTTGAATACATGTAAAAGAAATAAATTAATATACATATACAATTAATATTAAAAGATAAAACAAAAGAGTTATCTGTCCTAGTGGCAGATGCTCAATAATAGACATTTGCCACCTGGGTTCTAAAAAAAGGTCAATTAAATAGTTGGAGAGGGGACTTGTTTAGATACATGCAATTAGGAACAGATAGAAAAACTTGGTTTCTAAAATCTGTCGGAATTTTCTAAAATCTGTCTCTTAGAACGGAATTTAGAAAACTAGAAACGGAATTTAGAAAACTCTGTTTCTAAAATCTGTCTCTTAGAACGAAATTTAGAAAATTAGAAACGGAATTTAGAAAACTCTGTTTCTAAAATCTGTCTCTTAGAACGGAATTTAGAAAACTAGAAACGGAATTTAGAAAACTCTGTTTCTAAAATCTGTCTCTTAGAACGGAATTTAGAAAACTAGAAACGGAATTTAGAAAACTCTGTTTCTAAAATCTGTCTCTTAGAACGGAATTTAGAAAACTAGAAACGGAATTTAGAGAAAATCTGTCTCTTAGAACGGAATTTAGAAAACTAGAAACGGAATTTAGAGAAAATCTGTCTCTTAGAACGGAATTTAGAAAACTAGAAACTTCTAAAATCTGTCGGAATTTAGAAAACTAGAAACGGAATTTAGAGAAAATCTGTCTCTTAGAACGGAATTTAGAAAACTAGAAACGGAATTTAGAGAAAATCTGTCTCTTAGAACGGAATTTAGAAAACTAGAAACGGAATTTAGAGAACTAGAAACGGAATTTAGAGAAAATCTGTCTCTTAGAACGGAATTTAGAAAACTAGAAACGGAATTTAGAAAACTCTGTTTCTAAAATCTGTCTCTTAGAACGGAATTTAGAAAACTAGAAACGGAATTTAGAAAACTCTGTTTCTAAAATCTGTCTCTTAGAACGGAATTTAGAAAACTAGAAACGGAATTTAGAGAAAATCTGTCTCTTAGAACGGAATTTAGAAAACTAGAAACGGAATTTAGAGAAAATCTGTCTCTTAGAACGGAATTTAGAGAAAATCTGTCTCTTAGAACGGAATTTAGAAAACTAGAAACGGAATTTAGAGAAAATATGTCTCTTAGAACGGAATTTAAAAAACTAGAAACGGAATTTAAAAATATGTCTCTTAGAACGGAATTTAGAAAACTAGAAACGGAATTTAGAAAACTTTGTTTCTAAAATCTGTCTCTTAGAACGGAATTTAGAAAACTAGAAACGGAATTTAGAATTTCTAAAATCTGTCTCTTAGAACGGAATTTAGAAAACTCTGTTTCTAAAATCTGTCTCTTAGAACGGAATTTAGAAAACTAGAAACGAAATTTAGAATTTCTAAAATCTGTCTCTTAGAACGGAATTTTAAATTCTGTTTCTAAAATCTGTCTCTTAGAACGGAATTTAGAAAACTAGAAACGGAATTTAGAATTTCTAAAATCTGTCTCTTAGAACGGAATTTAGAAAACTAGAAACGGAATTTAGAAAACTCTGTTTCTAAAATCTGTCTCTTAGAACGGAATTTAGAAAACTAGAAACGGAATTTAGAAAACTCTGTTTCTAAAATCTGTCTCTTAGAACGGAATTTAGAAAACTAGAAACTGAATTTAGAAAACTCTGTTTCTAAAATCTGTCTCTTAGAACGGAATTTAGAAAACTAGAAACGGAATTTAGAAAACTCTGTTTCTAAAATCTGTCTCTTAGAACGGAATTTAGAAAACTCTGTTTCTAAAATCTGAAATCTGTCTCTTAGAACGGAATTTAGAAAACTAGAAACGGAATTTAGAATTTCTAAAATCTGTCTCTTAGAACGGAATTTAGAAAACTAGAAACGGAATTTAGAAAACTCTGTTTCTAAAATCTGTCTCTTAGAACGGAATTTAGAAAACTAGAAACGGAATTTAGAAAACTCTGTTTCTAAAATCTGAAATCTGTCTCTTAGAACGGAATTTAGAAAACTAGAAACGGAATTTAGAATTTCTAAAATCTGTCTCTTAGAACGGAATTTAGAAAACTAGAAACGGAATTTAGAAAACTCTGTTTCTAAAATCTGTCTCTTAGAACGGAATTTAGAAAACTAGAAACGGAATTTAGAAAACTCTGTTTCTAAAATCTGTCTCTTAGAACGGAATTTAGAAAACTAGAAACGGAATTTAGAAAATGGTTCCAAAATCTGGATGGTTCCAAAATCTGTTTCTAACAATCTGTGATTAGGAACAGATACCATGCGATTAGGAACAGGTCTCTTATTAGAAACGGTAATATTAGATACCATGCGATTAGGAACATATACCATGCGATTAGGAACAGGTCTCTTATTAGAAACGAAATTTAGAAAACCGTTCATCTCGCAACAGATACCAAGAAAACCGTTCATCTCGCAACAGATACCATGCGATTAGGAACAGGTCTCTTATTAGAAACGGAATTTAGAAAATCGTTCATAATATTAGATACCATGCGATTAGGAACAGGTTCCAATCTCGCAACAGATACCAAGAAAACCGTTCATCTCGCAACAGATACCATGCGATTAGGAACAGGTCTCTTATTAGAAACGGTAATATTAGATACCATGCGATTAGGAACAGATACCATGCGATTAGGAACAGGTCTCTTATTAGAAACGGAATTTAGAAAACCGTTCATCTCGCAACAGATACCAAGAAAACCGTTCATCTCGCAACAGATACCATGCGATTAGGAACAGGTCTCTTATTAGAAACGGAATTTAGAAAACCGTTCATAATATTAGATACCATGCGATTAGGAACAGGTTCCAATCTCGCAACAGATACCAAGAAAATCGTTCATCTCGCAACAGATACCATGCGATTAGGAACAGGTCTCTTATTAGAAACGGAATTTAGAAAACCGTTCATAATATTAGATACCATGCGATTAGGAACAGGTTCCAATCTCGCAACAGATACCAAGAAAACCGTTCATCTCGCAACAGATACCATGCGATTAGGAACAGGTCTCTTAATAGAAACGGTAATATTAGATACCATGCGATTAGGAACAGATACCATGCGATTAGGAACAGGTCTCTTATTAGAAACGGAATTTAGAAAACCGTTCATTTCGCAACAGATACCAAGAAAACCGTTCATCTCGCAACAGATACCATGCGATTAGGAACAGGTCTCTTATTAGAAACGGAATTTAGAAAACCGTTCATAATATTAGATACCATGCGATTAGGAACAGGTTCCAATCTCGCAACAGATACCAAGAAAACCGTTCATCTCGCAACAGATACCATGCGATTAGGAACAGGTCTCTTATTAGAAACGGAATTTAGAAAACCGTTCATAATATTAGATACCATGCGATTAGGAACAGGTTCCAAAAAAATCTGTTTCTAACTTGTTTAGATACATGCGATTAGGAACAGATAGAAAACCGAAAAAAACAGTCTCAAATCTGTCTCTTATTAGAAACAGAATTTAGAAAACCGTTCATAATATTAGATACCATGCGATTAGGAACAGGTCTCTTATTAGAAACGGAATTTAGAAAACCGTTCATAATATTAGATACCATGCGATTAGGAACAGATAGAAAATGGTTCCAAAATCTGTTTCTAACAATCTGTCTCTTATTAGAAACGGTAATATTAGATACCATGCGATTAGGAACAGGTCTCTTATTAGAAACGGAATTTAGAAAACCGTTCATAATATTAGATACCATGCGATTAGGAACAGATAGAAAAATCTGTTTCTAACTTGTTTAGATACATGCGATTAGGAACAGATAGAAAACTCTCATTATAAACCGAAAAAAACAGTCTCAAATCTGTCTCTTATTAGAAACGGAATTTAGAAAACCGTTCATAATATTAGATACCATGCGATTAGGAACAGGTCTCTTATTAGAAACGGAATTTAGAAAACCGTTCATAATATTAGATACCATGCGATTAGGAACAGATAGAAAATGGTTCCAAAATCTGGAACAGATAGAAAATGGTTCCAAAATCTGTTTCTAACAATCTGTCTCTTATTAGAAACGGTAATATTAGATACCATGCGATTAGGAACAGGTCTCTTACAGGGCCGGTCCTAGGAATATTTGGGCCTGAATCGAACTTTAAAAAAAGGCCCCGTCCCTTCGTATTTTTTATTCTATACGAACTTATGAAATGTAATGTAAAATAATTTTTAAAAGACTAACAACATAGAATTTTTTTTACCTATTTTAGAATTTTTAATTAATGGATTTTTTAAGATTTTGAGTTGTTTAATTTTACGAGATTTTTCAAATTTTTAATGTAATAATTTTTTGAAAATTTAAGATATTTTTAGAATTTTTTTAATTTTTTATACGAGTAATTTTTTATTTTAATGAGATTTTTAGAAATTTTTAATATTATTTTTTTATTTTGATGTAAATTGAACTATTTGTCCGAAATCTCAAATTTTCGACAAAAATGATGTAAATTGAGCAAAAAATGATGTAAATTGCGCACTGATGTAAATTGAAAAAGTGAAAATTTAAAAGATATAAAGTGAATTAGGCCTTTGTTGCGACTTCTTTCTCCTAGTTTTTCCTTCTCTTCTCTTTCACTAATTCTTTTTACTTTTTTTTTTTTTAGCACTTCTCTTTATGCATTTTGTATAGTTATATTAATATTTTATATTATAATATATATCTTAAAAATGGGCCCCTAAAAAATTGAAATATTCCTGGGCCTGAATCGGTCGCCTCGTTGGCCTAACATTAGGACCGGGCCTGGTCTCTTATTAGAAACGGAATTTAGAAAACCGTTCATAATATTAGATACAATGCGATTAGGAACAGATAGAAAATGGTTCCAAAATCTGGAACAGATAGAAAATGGTTCTAAAATCTGTTTCTAACTTGTTTAGATACATGCGATTAGGAACAGATAGAAAATGGTTCCAAAATCTGGAACAGATAGAAAATGATTCCAAAATCTGTTTCTAACTTGTTTAGATACAATGTTTATGGTATCTAATCCGTTTCTAAATCTCAGTTTTTTTGTAGTGGTGAATCTGGGTGTATGATGCCTTCTAAACATCTAGGATAGTAGGAAGTTGAGAAAACAAATCAAGTTTCCTGTCCTCCAACACTCGTCAGGATACAACACGAAAAGAATAATCAAACTATAAAAATTGCTACAAGATTTTTTTAAACCAAATCATAAGCCTCAACTTAATGACAGCGTATATTAAAAACTAAAATGTCTAGGAGGCAAAGGTTTGACGGATGAAATACGAAGTACTTATTTTTAAGGAATCTGACAACAAACCTAATTATCTAGGTAGGGGTCCATATATATATATATATATATACACTTGGCAACTACATTACAAATCATAAGACTGTGCAATAATGAATTAATGTTAATACAGATAACAGAAACAAACTTAGAAAAGCATCTGTAAAAATTATTGAAATTATTAATATTAATTAGTATATATTGTCTCTTTTAAAGAACTACTAGTAGAAATTATGTAAGAAGGCTCGACACAATTCTAAAACCTCCATTTAACTGCATTGGGGTTTATGATGAATATGTAGCAGTTTAAAATTAAATTGACTAGTGACTGTTCAAGATTGGATCATTGTCAGCTTTAAAATACTCTCAAAAAATAAGTTGATCTTAAACTACATTCTATGCATTCCTAACTTTATGTAGTTGCCTTATAAATTAGTACTGCATAACAAAAGAAACTAAAAACATACTACTCAATTAAGCATAACACACACAAGATCGTCTACTTTGTAGTTTCTTTGAGTGGGAATAAAAGAAGCATAAGAAACATTGAGGATCGGATAGAGTAAGAAAGCAAACCATTTCTAGTTGAAGCTTGGCAAAATCTCCAAATCTTTCACACAGATTGTTCAATTGCATAAAGACACATTTTCTTCACCTGCATAGATATATCAAGATTTTAAATTCTGTATACTCATCTTTTTTTCCGCATGCACAACATTCATGTGATTAAGGATATGCTGCTGTTATGGAATTAATCTTAGCAATAAGAAACTACGTTCCTATATGGATGCCGGGCACTAGCCCTACAGTCACATCTCTCGCCCTCCCTTGGAAAATAGAATTGGTATGGATTGCAGGGATTATTGGTTTCAAGACAAACCGATTTAGCACAATTATTTCATTAGTGAATATGCTTGGAGAAAACAATATATTTAATATAATAACAAAACATCACTAAATTTAAGGTGTGCTTTATTTTTTTTAACCGGCGTGCTCATCAATCAAGATCTACAAACTTTTGAAATTTTAATGAGGCGGCACAGATAATTGCTGGTACCTGGTGTCGGCAAAAAAATGTGATTCCTACTGTGTGCGAATTACACACACTGATCACGGTGATAAATCTCTCTTCGTCTCCATGGGCATCTATCCCCACCGGCCATAGATCCTCTCTTATGATGGTCGGTCGACGCCCTCACGACATTGGCCACCCAGCCGCCGCCGCACATACCAGATCGCCTACATCACCACCTACCGGAAACCCTAGTTTCTGCAGAAAAAACAGTCGTCGATGGCAACCATTTATTAGCCTGGTGTCGGCAAAATAACAGAGGATTTGAAACCAAGGATTGAAAGAACGAAGTGTATTGGGAAGAAGTTGGATTTTTCTTTTCTGCGAGGGTTAAGAATTAGATCTCTAGATTTTCATAATCTCACTCAAATTTGGGAATTGGGAAGAACCGCCTAAAGTTTTCAAAATTTTCAATTTTTATTTTTACTCTGTTTTAGCGCCAAATTTATTCCTATCAATTTTTCATATCATATTCAAATAATTTATGTGTACTTATAATGTATGGATCATATTTCATTAATATATTGCAGTATCTTTTTAGACAAATTACTCATTATAATCTAATAATATTATATCTGAATGAATATAGTGCATAAAAACAATAAAATTGATTTATATTTTTATAATGTATATATTTAGCATAAATTTAATTTGATCATTGTTTTATATTTAACATAAATAAATTTTTTATTTTTGTATAGTTGAATCAAAGATAAATACTATTATTTTTTCGTGTGATTTTCATGTAATTTTATTTTTTATTTTAGAAGTGAATGAAAATATAGTATTAATTAACTATCTTTGGTGAAATGTGTAAAATTTTATGAAATGTGATTTGTTACAAAAACATTTCTTAATTTCTTAAACTAATTGATCATTTATGGATTATATTTTAACTATGTGATTGATGATAAATTTAACATGGGTTTCTAATAATAATTTGTAGCGGAGGGGTTTAATCTAATTTTTTTAACCACGGTTTTTTATAGTAACGGTGCAGTTCGATGTGGTGCAGTCATTTTTAGAAGTTTTTTAAATTTTATGATCACCCATAGATGCAACTATATATTTCCATAGTAAAGGGACCAAAGGTTGTGAATTAAAAAGGAAAATAAAAGTCATAAGTTCACAAGCCGAACCAGATGAAGGGGTGTCAATGAAATCCTGTTCGAGAGAGCACCAAGGGACAAAACCCAGGAAAATGAAAATGTTACACCTCTGAAAACCACTTACCAATAAAAGCAATTAAAAAGTTTGAAAAAATTGATCAAAATCAAGGAATTCAAAATAAGATGAAGGACCTATGATGGGTCAAAAACATCGTCTCATAGTAAAGGTTTCGAGAGTCATCGTACGACTTCGTCCAAAATTAGCACCTTACTTTTTGTTACCAACAATCCTATTCAGAAAAATTACTTCTATACTACGTACTCAACAAATGCAAGCAAATATATAAAAATATTGCACAAATCAAGATATGTGCAATATTATCGTTCTTTTGTGACCGTTTTTGTTTCATTCAATTGCTTCAACTTTCTTACTCTCTTTCTCATTTCACGTTTTTTCATGGTAAATTTCTATTGCTCAATGTTGAAGGTTTTTTTAATTAAATATTAAAGTTTCAAATAATTTTTAATTATATATTAGTGTTTGGGGGTTGTTTACTAAAATGCACAAGAGCGCCCTTTCTAAGGGCGCCTCTCTCCTGGTTCTGACAGAATACAGTGCGGAAGCGGAGTTGCAGGTCTGGCAGGGAGGAGCGCCTTCCTCAAGGGCGCCCTCTGCATCATTACAGAATGCACACCCTTTTCAATTTATATATACATAATTTTGGCTCATTCCCCTTCTCCTCAACTACCTTATTCACCATCTTTCTCTTTCTCATTTTTTATTACCCACTAAAAACTTCTTTCTCTTTATTAAAAAAGTATGTATCTCCTTATTTAAATTAGACAAAAACTTGTGTGAGACCGTCTGACAGATCTTTTTCTGTGAGACGGATCCTTTTAACCCATATTTTAAAATTTTAGGTAGGATAACCCATATTTTTTTTTCCAGATTTTAGTGTGTAAAAAAAGTGATAATGTTCAAGTAAAATGTGATACGGAGTAACATTTTTAACAAAAGTGACTATCACTTTTTTCTTAAATACTATTACTTTTTTGTCAAACATTATCACTTCTTATATATAAAAGCCTTCTCACGGATCTCATTCTGTGAGACGGTCTCACCCAAGACTAGCCCTTAAAATTAAAATTAATGTATGTTATGAACTAGTATTTTCTAATATAAGTAACTAATTCTTCGATTTTTTAATGAAATATTAAAGTTTAAAATTAATTTAATAAATGTCTATTAAACACTACTCCCTCCGACTTCGTTCCTGTTTGTACGTTCCACAATTGTTTGCATACCCAGAACTCTCACATAAATCTCACTCTCACAATATTCACATATTTACACAAAATGTCATTACTTTTACCCTCTTTCCAATCACTTTTTTACTTTATTCATATAACTTTATAAAATTATCCCGTAATATATAATTAAAAATAATTTAAAACTTTAATATTTAATTAAAAAATCCACAATTCTTCTAACTAATTAATATACCGTCTAAATTATTAGCAAAAAAACCATTGACATAAATTAAAATTTAAACTATTAGCAAAATCTAATATAAATTTAAATTTTAATTTACAGTCTTATATATAGATTTTGTAAATTATAATTTCATTAAATAATTGTATAAATATACAAAAAAAAAAAAAAAAGTATTTATAGATACACCTCAAATATTGAAAAGATAAAAAAGAATATAATATTAAAAGATAGATACAAATTTAATTAATATTACATTCCTAATTAAATAAAGAGAATGAGGGGTATTTGTTTTATATATAAACTAAAGAAGATTGAAATAGTTTTTTTTTTTTTTTAATGGAGCAAAGGCTATGTTAGTATATACTCCATTCGTCTCATTACCATTTTAGGTGTCTCATACTTGAAGTCACATTATCTAAAATAGCAAAAACACTTTTAAACACTCCCCTTAAAACATCACAATATTACAACAAATGCCACTACTTTATTACACTAAAAAAAACTTTATTACTATTTATAAAATTAAAAAGTTTTTACTGCCCCACTTTATCTTACACAATATTAATAAACAATTTATTTATTAAAATCCGTGTCCAATTGATTTGAGTCTAAGTATGGGACGGAGGGAGTATATATATAAATAAATGAGAGAAGGCTATATATATAAATATATAAATGTGAAGAGGGCGCCCTTGAGGAAGGAGCTCCTCCCAGCCAAAACCTGCAACTCTGCTTTGCTGCGCTGTAATCTGTCAGGACCAGGAGAGAGGCGCCTAACTCTGCTTTGCTGTGCTGTAATCTATCAGGACCAGGAGAGAGGCGCCCATAGAAAGGGCGCTCTTGTGTACACAAACACTAATAGGAAATTCTCAAATGCACCACAGGTTTGGTGCACATGTTTTTGTCCTTATCCTCCTATTCTAACTTATTATCCCTTTTTCTCTATGGTTATAATTTTATTTTTTTCTATTAATTAATTAATTAATTAATTTATAATCCATTACTTTATTAATTAATTAATAAATTACAGTCCTTTTAAACTATTTTTTTTTTAGTTTTTTTTTTCGTTTTTTTTTTTTTTTCGTTACTCACCTCCACTTTTCAATAATAATAGTTGCTACTTTTCATTAATAAAATTTCCACTTTTCACTAGAGTAACAAAATTTCCACTTTTCACTAATAATAATTACCACTTTTCAGTAACAAAATTTCCACTTTTCAATAATAATAGTTACCACTTTTCAATAACAAAATTCCACTTTTCAATAATAAGAATTTCACTTTTCAATTAAAATATCTACCACTTTTCAGTAACAAAATTTCCACTTTTCAATAATAAGAATTACACTTTTCAGTTAAAATATCTATCATTTTTCACTAATAAAAATTACATTTTTAAGTTAAAATATCTACCACTTTTCAATAATAAGAATTACACTTTTCAGTTGAAATATCTACCACTTTTCAATAATAAGAATTATACTTTTCAGTTAAAATATTTATCACTTTTCAATAATAAAAATTACATTTTAAAGTTAAAATATCTATCACTTTTCAATAATAAGAATTACACTTTTCAGTTCAAATATCTACCACTTTTCAATAATAAGAATTTATAATTAAATATACTCGTTTTAATTAATTAATGAAAAGTGGTAGATATTTTAACTTAAAAGTGTAATTCTTATTATTAAAAAGTGGTAGATATTTGAACTGAAAAGTGTAATTCTTATTATTGAAAAGTGGTAGATATTTTAACTTAAAAATGTAATTTTTATTATTGAAAAATGATAAATATTTTAACTGAAAAGTGTAATTCTTATTATTGAAAAGTGAAAATTTTGTTACTGAAAAGTGGTAGATATTTTAACGGAAAAATGTAATTTTTATTATTGAAAAGTGGTAAATATTTTAACTGAAAAGTGGTAACTATTATTATTGAAAAGTGGAAATTTTGTTACTGAAAAATGGTAGCTATTATTAGTGAAAAGTGGTAATTTTGTTATGAAAAGTGATAATTATTATTAGTAAAAAGTGGAAATTTTGTTACTGAATAGTGATAACTGTTATTAGTGAAAAGTGAAAATTTTATTAATGAAAAGTAGGGACTATTATTATTGAAAAGTGAGTAATTATTGAGTGAGTAATTATTGAAAAGTGGAAGTGATCGAGTATGAAAAAAAAAGGAAAAAAAAAACTAAAAAAAAACGAAAAAAAAAAAACAGAAAAAAAAAAGAAAAAATAAACATTTTTTAGTCGTAATTTTGTTATGAAAAGTGATAATTATTATTAGTAAAAAGTGGAAATTTTGTTACTGAATAGTGATAACTGTTATTAGTGAAAAGTGAAAATTTTATTAATGAAAAGTAGGGACTATTATTATTGAAAAGTGAGTAATTATTGAGTGAGTAATTATTGAAAAGTGGAAGTGATCGAGTATGAAAAAAAAACGAAAAAAAAAAAACTAAAAAAAAACGAAAAAAAAAAGAAAAAATAAACATTTTTTAGTGGTAATTTTGTTATGAAAAGTGATAATTATTATTAGTAAAAAGTGGAAATATTGTTACTGAATAGTGATAAATGTTATTAGTGAAAAAGTGAATTTTATTAATGAAAAGTAGGGACTATTATTATTGAAAAGTGAGTAATTATTGAGTGAGTAATTATTGAAAAGTGGAAGTGATCGAGTATGAAAAAAAAACTAAAAAAAAAAACTAAAAAAAAAACGAAACAAAAAACAGAAAAAAAAAAAAGAAAAAATAAACAAGTTTGAAAAAAAAAGGAAACAGAAAAAAAAAAGAAAAAATAAACAAGTTAGAAAAAAAAAGGAAAAGAAATCGAAAAAAAAAACAGAAAAAAAAACGAAAAAAAAAAAAAAAAAAAAAGAAGGAAAAAACAGAAAAAAATGAAATAAATAAACAAGTTTGAAAAAAAAATCGAAAGAAAAAAAAAGGAAAAAAAAAGGAAGTAAAAAACAGAAAAAAAAAAAGAAAAAAAAAACACAAAAAAAAATGAAATTTTTTTTGAAAAGATTTGAACCTGTGACCTCAAGCTTAAAAAGGGTATCTATAACTAATAGAACATTCATTACTTAATTATTTATATTTATTTTTATAAATAGATATAGGATTGGCCTGTGCATTAGTGTGCACGTGCACACTGTGCACAGGAGACCAACTCAACACTAATATATAATTAAAAATTATTTGAAACTTTAATATTTAATTAAAAAAGCCAATATTCACCTTGCTGAAATTACGTTTCAATATGATGGATTAAGGTTTAATAAATCTTCTGATTTTTTTTACATTTGTACTGATTTTATTTTGTAAAGTAACATACATTCTGAATAAAGTCATTGTGTTCATATAATAACACATTTTCAATACCTTACATTTGTTACTATATGAACACAAATACTTTACTTTATAAAAAAAAATGTGGGTTACTTGTTCATTTTTCAATAGGTTTTGATAATCTATCCAAATTTATCACCACTCAGATTTTAACTTCAACTTTAGGTTTAATTAACGAAACAAAATGTACTGTTAGTAAAAATAAAAATTATGTAGCTTTAACAAGAGTAAATTAACACTCTAATTAAAAATATTACTCATAATATTAATTTTATTGTAAAAAATTGTGACTAATAAATATAAATCTCATATGGCAAATAAATAAAGTATATTCTTAAAAATAAAAAATGTTCTTAAATTAAATTATATATGCGTGTGTTATAAATGTGATATAAGAAAAAGCAATTTATAGATAATAAATACTCCACAATTTATCAAATTGTGAAAAACTTATAAATGTGATATAAGAAAAAACAATTTATAGATAATAAATACTCCACAATTTATCAAATTGTGAAAAACTGACGAGGGGAAAACACTTGCTGAATGACCGGACCAAATATTGGAATTTTTTTGGCGGTCACGGAAACAAAAATTGGCGCTCATAAAAGCAAAATAAATTACAGTCCGATTCTAATTTCCATGGTGGAGTAGGGTACGAGGCTACGAGCGACTAATTAGGAACAGTTCTACGATTAAGAGCGTGGGTTCTTCGATTAATCAGGATTCAGGAGTATTCTTCGACTAATTAGGAGCAAGCCACGACTATGAGGAATTATGGATCCCTCTTTTTCTAGAGTCGGTGTGTGCAATTCATCTACAATATCTGCAATTTTCGTTGTTTCCTCCACCTATTTTGCAATTCTGTTGTAAACATTAATTAAAATCAGAATGTGATCTTGTTAGTTTGGGGCTTGCTCCAGATAGATTTCTTAAAACTTTATATCTCTCTATTTTTTTGTGAGTGCTGGATTTACTCTGGAATGTTTGTGAAGATTTTTCGGTGTTTTTTCTTTTCCTTTTGGATTCTTCTGGAATAATCTTGTATTTGTGTTTTTCTCTCCTTTCGTGGCTTTGTGCTGAGTCAACATGTTTGTGCTCATGTAATTAGTCACCTTATTGATTCATTACATTTACAATAAATGACCATGTCCTGCTTGGATTGTTTTTCTCAATTTTACTAGCTAAGGTAAGTTTAGATTGAATTGTACACAACTCCAAGATTCATCAAACTCAGGACATGTAGTGTTAATTTTACAAATTATAGCTATTTTTTTAAGGACTGTGAATATATGATACTGTCTAGA
Organism: Galeopsis tetrahit; assembly: GCA_963675135.1. Classification (NCBI taxonomy): domain Eukaryota; kingdom Viridiplantae; phylum Streptophyta; class Magnoliopsida; order Lamiales; family Lamiaceae; genus Galeopsis; species Galeopsis tetrahit. The sequence continues at coordinate 40,437,891 of OY776126.1, read as the reverse complement.
TTCTTCAAAATGTGTATGGTATTGTTTTGTGGCTTTCATCCTCTGTGTTAGTAAGGGCATATAAGAGTTGTATACATTAATTTCTTGTTTGATATAGCCTGCGTGTGCAATGCTTAGTGGTAATACTTATAGTCGATTTCTTGTTCTTCATCAACTTTTTTGTTCTTTCATCACAGAAAATCCAGTCGCCCCTTTTCTCAATCAATAATATCTGGTAATTTTCCTTCTGCTCTGAGTTTTAACAGTATTTTTCACCCCTATTGCTTCCAATGCCTACAAGCTTTTATTGTTGAATGACGTGCATAGTAAAACATGCTCAATTGGGTTCTTGGGATGGTATTAAGATTTCAGTCTTCAAATTTCGATGAAAGATTATATCGCCAAATTTTGTAAATTTGTTTTTAATTTCCAACGGATGAAAAAGCTTCTTAAGTACCATTGTTATGGTTCTATTGAGATAAATATTAAATTAAGTTCTTGGAATTATATATAGTACATATAGATTACATGATGTGGAGTGGTTTAATGAAGTCTCTGATATTTTCTATGTCATTTTCAGATAAAACCACTTCCAGAACCAACACTTATAATGAGGATTGGGATTAGAAAATTATGAGCATGAACTATTGAAGTCTTCGAATTTTTTCTTATCTGCAGCAACACAGATATGCATAGATAATCTCTTTTTTTTTTTTTTAATTATTGGAGTGTTCAGTTTCTAGCTGATCTCATAAACCTACTGCATCTTCAGTCAATTTACAAATTATATAATGTAATTTCTATTTCTTACATCTTTGTGATCTGTGACAGATGCTCACCTATTCTTTCACAAGTTGCTGCATCTGGATAGGTGAGGTTTTACATTAATTAGATGAAAATGAAGGAGGTGGGATTTTTGCTATTTAGTATATTGGTTTTATAGGACCAGTCTTTAACTGGAGTGACATAATGGATATCATGAGTTGAATTTGCTAGAGTTCTTTATTTGTACATTACATACTAGATGGTGCTAAATGTATTTTGTCTATTTAATGGAGATATTTTAGAAATTAAATTGGTTGTCCTTATAGCATTACGTTAGGCATTGCAGGGCTCAGAAAACCACTTGTTAGATTAAAAGCTTTACAACTGAGTGATTCATCACTACATTTGTAGCATTGGCTCTCTCTTGAAGTAGCCAAGCTACTACGGCCAGAAAGTACTCTTGAATCCTGGTAAACCTTTTGTCTCTTTTCTTGCAGAGAACATGCCTTTAATTTTTTAATGAATTGTATGCAATATTGTTGCTGCATAAGAAAGATTTCATAAAGATTATTGTAGGCTAGGGGTGAAAAAAGTTTTCATAAGGATTTGTAAATATTTAGTATTTACACGAGAATACATTTTTAATTGTAATCTACTCTTATTTTCAGTTTTTTTTTTCTTTTTGGGTTATATGCACAATTAGATGGTGTTCTTGGTAAAAATTGGAACAAAATATGTGCATAATATACTTAATTATATGTAGAGCTTTCAGGTTATGTGCATGAATTATTAGCCTAATTTTATTTCTAAGTTCTAGTTCATTTCCATGTTTTATTGTCGTTTAAGTGAGTGAATGTTGTTTATTCATGTTTGAGCTGCAAATTATTGAAAAAATTAGTACAATATTTTGTGAGATGAAAATCGGAGAGAAGAGGAGCGAGCTTGGATTGGAGAATGAGTCGTTAGTGATATTGGCTCTTACTGCTGAAATTTTGATAAAGACTGCATCAGTTGTATACCAACGATCACCTACTTTTGAGGTGCGGCTGTGCAGTGGCCTCCATTCTGGAACAGAAATAATGGATGATGGTATTGGTGAATATGTTATAAATCCTTTGTTTTATATTTATGTTGGGCAAGAATTCTTTGAAACTTAAATAAATGGAACAAATATAGTTGGGATTAGGATAAGTATGTAAACCTATACTTCTGTGTTTGATTTAAGTTTCTCATGAAATAGTTGGATTGATTTCGTGCTGGCGTGGCCTTGTATTAAATGTTGGAGTGAAAATTTGGATTTACTTATGAATGGACTAATGCTAAATATTTGCTTTTCTTTTAACATAAAGTACCTAGAATGAATGCATTTTTTTTTCTTAAAAATAGGTTTTCTTTTGTTTATAAAGATGTAGTAAAATATGTTATGTTTGCTGTCTTGAGATTCAGGAGTTAATGTAATTTTCAGTTGATTTATTGAAATTGGGCATTATTAGTAACCAAAATATCAATAGTACCCCAATCATATTGTAAATATAGTACATGAAGAAACTTTTGTAATTGTAATATGCTCTTTTTTTTTTTTTTTTTTTGGTTATATGAATAAATTTGATGGTTTTCCTGTTAAAAATTAAAATGAAATATTAATGACATAATTTTCTTTTTAAGATTTCGATTAATTTGGTATTGGTGCTAAATAAGTGTCATTAATATTTTGTTATCAATGTTCACTTAAATTGATTTTCTTATAATAATAGATTAAATCATAAAAAGCTCTATACCGTCTAAATGATTTTTGTAAATATACAATTTAAAAGATCAGCAAAAAAAAAATCTTGAATGAAACAATAAATTTATTCTAGCGCAACTAAACAATTAATTATATCAATTAAACAAATCTTACAATGAGATGATTTTTCCGTAAAAAAAAAATATTACAATGAGAGGATTTTAATAACTAAATTACGAGAATCATTCCAACGGTCTAACATAGTTGGAAATTTCATTGGGATAATTAATTAAAAAAAAAATCCAACGATCTTAGTCTGTTGAAAATTTTATTGAAATTATATATAAAAATATCATTTGATTTAGGAAACCATTCCAACGGACTAGCGTCAATGGAATTCTCGTTGGAATAATTAGAAAAAAATCCAACGAAACATGTCATTGGAAATTCTGTTGGAATTAAATATAAAAATTTAGAGAAACCATTCCAACGGTCTAGCGCCAATGGAATTTCCGTTGGAATAATTTAAAAAAATTCCAACGACATTATGTTGTTGGAAATTTTGTTGGAATAAGATATAAACATGTCATTTGATTTAACGAAACCATTCCATCGGTCTAGCGTCGTCGGAATATTTGTTGGAATATTTTTTAAAAAAATTCCAACGTTTTTCCATCGGTAAACTCCAACGGTTTCTATAAGGTGTTGGAATCTCCGTTGGATTTTTCCAACGATTTCTTATGTTGTTGGAAAAACTGTTGGAATTTAAAAAATTTCAATGGTTTATTTTTCCGTTGGAATTTTTCTGTTGGAGTTTGACTGTTTTCTTGTAGTGAGCCCATGAGATGGAAATGAGGTTTCTTCTTTAAGTTCACATTTTATGTATATATTTCTCCTAATATGTTTGTGTTCATCTTCTTGGATGATTTATTTCCATGTTTTAGTTTCTCCTGGACATGGTGAATGACATATCATGTGGTTAGTTTCATACAGAAGTAGAGGAATAACAATTTAATATTAATTGAAATTTCATCATTTTTAGAAACATTTGGGCAGGAGAAGATGAACATTTATTATTGAGACGGTTGGCTAATAGTTTGTTTCTCTATCGATGTGTTGTGTATGCTCCCTATGAATCCAATTATATTATTTGGCTTATCTTTGGGCTAAAGTTGAAGTAGAAGGCGGCGACGGTGATTCACGTATTATGCAACACCAAAATACACAACCGCAAGTATATGACGTATATTGTAGCGTGATAAGTACGAGGTCGATCCCACGGAGAGGTGTAGTGTAAAAGTGGAGTTTGTCGATGTAAGTTTTAAATAGACGGTGATCGATAAGTTTGAATGTAGCAATTACCTCTAATTATCTACCAACGTGTCACAAATAGACAATTAAAGAAGTAATAAAGAAATCGATCAAATATCATGCAAACCAAAGAAACGAGAAGTAAACGTGTAAACTCAAAGATGAGAAGATAGGTTCCAAGGCATTTGCAATACGTAGATATCCATTTATGATTCGTAACTCATTCAAATGGAAATTAAGGTTGTCCTCTTATAATGTTGAATGTTGGTCCTGAAAGGAGTATATAACAAGTGTGGGGGGGGGGGGATACACTTGTATGCAAATCTTTTCAAAATTAAACCAAATATGACTTCAGCAAGACTGTCCTGGACAACTCTGCTGAGATGAATAACTTCTTAAAGATAATCAATCTACTAAGTACTATTGAGTACTTAGTTGAATAACTATCTAAGTTAGTTATATGTGCGAAATTACTGGTTGGCCCTTTAGTTTAAACTCATTTTTAATTCTGAAATCTCCTTAACAGTTACACAGTTTCAGGGAACTTGTCCAAATCAGTTCAAGCACAGTCTTAAGTATGTATCTTTCAAAAGTCAGTTTGTGTGATGTGTTGTATGAATGTAAGTGCTTGAAATAAATCAACACAAGGTTTATTGTAGTTCAGAGACTCAAGCTCCTACATCCACTTTCCCTGATTTAACAGGATAATTCCTTCACTCTTGGAATTAACTTGTTTTATAGTGCCAAGGTGTACTTGATCAACCACACCACTCCTTGGTGTCTTGATCCCTAGGATGTCAAGAGTCCTAGTACCCTTTCTCAACTCAGAACTGAACTGTTCTTCTCTCAACAGTCAGCTCCTTCCACTTCTACTACTACAACCTTCTAACTTTCTTTCTTGAAAGGTATAAGGGTTGAAGTTTGGTTCCAACTATGAGATATCCTTTACAATGAGGTTCAGTGTATAAGGATAGGATATCTCTCTAAGCTTTTTATGGATATACAATAGGGTTCATCTTAGATGAAGTGTTTGAAGACTAAGAAAGTCTCTTTGAAAGCTTGAAGATTCTTTTGAGCTTTGGAGCTTCAGATTAGTTGCTTGTAGTTGGATAGTTGGATGCTCTCAAATGGTCTTCACACTTCTGTATTTATAGACAAAATTGAGGATTTCCCGTTGGAAAGACAGCCTCAAATGTCTATAAATGTCTTCCTTGAACTCTGCAACTGGAAGATAGATTCTTGATAGTGACATGTCCTTAACTTGGGAAATAAACAACTGTAACTACTTTATCTTGACTTTGCAGCACTTTTCCCAATGTCTGACTTCAAGATTCACTTGATCAAACATGGACATTACTTCTGATGATTGGCCTTTGAATAAGGACAACATTCCTTATTACTTGGACAGTTCTGCTTATCAGAATCAGCAGATTCTGCTTATCAGCAGTGTTGGCTCTAGCTCTTCAGATGACTTGGCTCTTTCCCTTTAACTCCTCATGTATGAGTCTTAAGCATACATTACTTTGATTCAGTGAACTTGATCTTATCAGCATAGTAGAGATAACCTTGTCACAGTTCTGGTACAAGGTTGCTGAGATAAACTTGCTGGACAAACCTTCTGATCTTATATGCTTCAGTAGACTAGGTCTTGATGATGCATTCAACTCACTTGTGTTTCAGATAGTTGATCTAACTTTGATCAACATAGTTGTCCTTCAGCAGACTTAAGACAAAACTTGATTCTGAGCCTTGAGGGGACATGTTCTTGAATACTTCTAAGTATGAGTTCCCCATCAACTTGTGCATCTAATGTATCTAAGAGCTGCCTAACATACCAACTTTTCAACTAATATAAACTGCATGTTCCAACATTCCTGAAACATATTCATGCATTCTGACTTATCTAGCTGGCATGTCTAGGGGGGGGGGGATTTGGTATCATAATCAAAACTCATTTTATTCCCAACATTGACCACTAAAGAAGAATTAATCAATCTCTCGATATAACTAATCCAAAGGAGTATGCGACGTAAGTTCGCATCTCTACATTACAAACATCACACCACCTAATATAGTCCCAAAGGTCATTCAATTCCCTCCCAATAACTAATCCTCTCTCGAGATCATAATAATATTGGGTTGCATGCTTACATACGATTAATGGAATAAATCTTTCGATACTACCCCAATTAACAATAGATTAAACATATCATCATGGCCAATAATAACATGCTTTCATATAAGAATTAAGCATACGAATAAGAGACAAACACCATTTAAAGCAAGAAATTAGTTCATAAACTTCAATCCAAATATTTACAAAGCCTTAAAACCAAAAGTGTTCTAGCCAATCAACAACATAATCAAATTAATAAAATCAAATGAAATAACTAAATAAAAAGAGAGAGAAATAGAAAGCTTAGTCTAATGGATGGTGTGGAATGAAATTCCAAAGCTATTGGTGCCCTCCTTGCTTGAATTGATGGAGAATTGAAGAAGTTATGGCCAAATCACCTCCAAATGTGTGTTTGTATGTGATAAATTCTTAGAATTGGGGGAAGGTACAATTGATTTCAAGAATGGGGGGCTTATATAGTGTTGGGGTAGGGTTTGGGTGCAAGAATTGCAAGTAGATCCCTAAAAAATGGCCAAAATGCATGAATGGCCCCGAAAATGGGGTGGCACGGCCGTGAAAAAATCGAATTTGGAATGCCCAGGAGCTCGGTCGAGCATAGGCCTCGGCCGTGCCCTTCCAATTGCCTCAAGTCTCGGTATCGAGGTCGGCTTCCTCGTGCACTCGTCTCAGCCGTGCACTTAATTTTTCTGTTTTGCCGAGCTCGGCCGAGCAAGGGGCATGACCGTGCTCTCCTTCTTCATTGTTTGTGTATAACTTTAGCTTCGGGTGTCCAATCGACTCGATTCATTTTGCTATTCCACTCCATTTTTCGAGCCGAATCCAATGGTGTACTCCTCTTTTTGATCCAATGAAGTATGGTAGGTTTTTTGCTCCAAATTCCATCGTTTTTCCTACAAAATCGACAAAACACAACATTTCCCTCATTTTGGCTCAAATCATCATATTCAATCCATAAATCAATGAAATCAACATCAAAATGAGATTCACATGTGCATCTAAAATGTGTAAATTCCACCTGAACACGACTATGATAACAATCCACACTGGGCAGATTACTTGTCAAACGTCCTTATTCTACCCCACATGGCCTCTCGCAACGATGTCATCAACCCATTCAAGCATAAGATCTACAAGCGTTACATTGTATGATTTCTTCTCGCTTCATTTATTGCGATTTAATTCAATATGTTATTTCATCTATTTCCGCTTTAAATTTCAAAGACGAGGGTTTAGTGTGTGAACAATAGAATGTAGTGATGTGCTATGTGCGGACTCATTCAATTGCTTTTTCAATCTTATGGATTTGATTTTTATTTATTTTGTTGTAATGGCCAAAGTGTAATCTTTCGTTATATTGTAATGGTGTGCTGTGGATTAACTCCTGTTTGGCTTCTATAATATTATATCACCCCTGCAATGCATGGTTCAATTATCGGATTTTGTGATTACACATGAATATACTGAGGAATTTAAGCTTGGTTTGCTTTAGTAAGTCCCTTTTTTATGTTACCAATCTTATTATCTCATTGTGGTTTTGATATACTTCTAGAACATGTTTTAAGTTCATCTTACGGTAGTAAAGATATATGTGTCGCTGCAATAATTTTATGTTATGGATGAGTTTGAATGATAGCTTCAAGGTTAACAAACAAACCCACCTTGCTCCTTTATTAATTTATTGGCTACATCGGCTAAAGATTTATCTGGGTGTGGGTTTGAGCCTCGACAATGTTCCTATTTATCATGGCAGCAATTTGAAGGTAATTAGCAGTAGAGAAAGGGTTGCAAAATTGATTTTATAGTATTTAATATGTGGTTTAGCCATTATTGTTGCTGCTCTTATTGGGATCGATACTCAAGTTAAGAAAATCTTCACAATTTGGAAGAAAGCCAAGTTTACGGATATCAAAGCCCTTACACATTTTTTCAGATTCTGTAGTGGGCTGTGGGAATGATTAAAGTGAGTGTTTTGTTCAATAAGCCCATGGCTTGGGTGATTTTCTCTAGAGAGCAGGTATTAATTGATCTAGATTTTTGCACCATTTTACTGTTATGTTTTTCATCATTAACTAATCCATTCCAAATTAGAGATGGCTTGCATGTGATATTTATTTTATTACTCGTTGTGGGATCAAGTAGAAAGAGTATAACTTTGTGGTGCTTACTTTATAATTTAAATTTTTTATGTATTATTTATCTCAGAATTCACCCATTTTGCAGACATTGCTATGTTTATATGCTTAGGGTGTGTTTTGAAACTCTACAAACTGCTTCCAGAATCACTTTTTTTTGAAAAGCTGTGAGAGACAGCTTTGAAAATAAGTGATTCTGGAAGCAGTTTGTAGAGTTTCAAAACACACCCTTATTATTGATGGGATGGATTGCTGCTATTCTTATTGTTGCGACTCTTACTTGGAAAAGGTGTTTTGTTTATTTAGGAATAAAACTTCATATGCCATATGTAATGGGACACTGGTTTTCACTTGATTGGTTTTAGTTTTATTACACACAATGCACTAATATACTAGACTGACTATGCTTCACTTGGCAGGTTCAAGAATTAGATCGAGGAACCTTCTTTTGTCATTGTTTCTCGCAGTCGATAACCATCCATTGTTGCAGCCATAGAAGAATGATGTAACACCCCATTTTTAAAAATTTAGATTTGCATTTCATGATTTTTAGAAATTAAAATATCTCTTTTAAGTAGTAAATGACAAATTAATTGAAATCTGAAAGGTATATGATTTTATGTAATTTATGAACTAATGTTTTCAATAAGTTGTACAGAGTTTTGCAGGATAGCTTACTGAGGAGATCGAACTCGATTATGACTCACCCGACACAATTTAATAAGATGATGAGATAAGTTAAATATGAAATAAATTATAATATAATTTAATTATGAATAATAGGATGCACAATATATCAAATAAGTCAGGGATAAGAAAAATAGGGTGTGTTTTAGGGATTGAGTAAAAGTGTTCTATTAAATAATAATAATAGCAGCGTTACGTTTTAATTCCGATATTCTTTTAAATTAAATTACAACTCTATTTAAACCGTGGGAATGCGAAGAGTCATCCCTCACTCTCATTTCTCTGAAAATTTCTCTCTCTCTCTCCGACCCCTTCCTTCTCCAACTCTCTTTCTTCTTAAAAAAAATTTCCTCTCAAATCCACCCACTACAAAACATGAATCTCCTCAACCAACCAACGCCATTTTTGAAGAGTTGAGAACCTTCTGTTTTCACTATCGTTTAAAAGCTGAGTCAGGTATGAAGGTCTTCTTCTTTTAAAACAGTTTTAAAGAAATAAATTAATTTCTTTTTCTTTCTTTAAGCGATGGATTCTGGATATTGTCATTTTCTTATAATTTTTGTTGTGGTTACTGATTCGTTTTATTTGGAGTATAAGAATGTCCTGGTGGTTGAATTTTGTGTTGATTTCTTGATAAACTTGTGGGATTTGAATACTGTGTGACTCATTGAAGCTTATATTTTGAATGCATGTGGTATTTGCTATTGCATGTGTGATTTGAGTTCCTTTTTCTTGATGAACACCTTTTCTTATGATACTGGGATATCCGGTGTTGAGGCATGGATGTTTTTAAAATAGGTTGAGAAGCCTTTTTGCATGTTAATTTTAAAAGAGTACAGCTCTTTCCCCAATGTTTTAGCTCAAACCCTTCTACCACATTGAGGTACTTGAAACCTGGGATATGAGGTTAAAATACCAAGGTTGTTTGAGGCGTTTTCAATTTTATGGATTTTTTTTCTTTGAGGCACTGTACAGAGCTCAGAGCTGAAAAACTGCCCTATTTTTGGGTTGAGATTACAAAAATTCCCTCACACATCTCGCTTCGTTTTTGGAGCTAATTTTCGACTATGTTAACTTAATGTGTTTTAGCTTTCATAAGAATTTTACCTAGACACATTTGGATTTATATTATATTTTTAATGATTTTTCTAACAAACAGTGTTTGTTCTTTATAAAAGTAAACTGTTTTGATGTTCAAAAGGAATACAAGATTAAATAACAATGGATAATATTAAAATAAAATGTTTTATAGATATTGCTACTGGCTTTATAGTTGTGTAGGTTTTGGCCTTACATTTTTATAAGAAACGAAAAAGTTTTAACAAATTCTAGAACATCTTATCACGGTCCATTTGGTCTAATTTTTCAATGGTCTTACAAAATTTATAAGTAATATTCTATAAGTTATTTTTAAATGAAAATTTTATTATGTGCACCACTGAATATTTGGAGTCCACTGTACAAAATTTATGAATTTTAAGAATTTCTATGATTTATGATAAATAATTTACTACAGGCTGTCTTTTTAGATAATTTAAACATACGAAATGAATTTGACAAAATTTTGTGAATAAACTGTTTATTGAAAAGTTATTATTTTTCCAGGACAAAAAAATTGGAATTATATGTGTAATTGAAGCATTTTTATAATACACTTTAAAGGTGCTTAGGATTAATTTAATTATCTTCTCCAATGTGTATTTTCATGTGATTTCAAATAGCTTTATAACTAGGTTTGACCATTTGAAATGTGACAAAACTTAAATAGAGATGTTCTAAACTTATTGATAAATTTGATAGTGTCACCTATATAGATATATGTACAAGAAGATATACGAATATATATATATGTACTTTAAACCTAAAAAGTTGAGTAAATGTGTCGAGTGCAGTGCAAGTCAGTCGGATCCTCAGAAGGCTAGCCCGCTATCAACAAACGACAAAGTGGGTAACATTTATTTACATTTACATTATTTAGATTAATTTATGTGTGAATACGAGCAGGCAGATCTTCGGATTATGCTCTGTGTGAACTCTGTGTGAGAAAAGAAAGTCTACGGACTATACTCTGTGTGAGAAAAGAAAGTCTACGGACTATACTCTGTGTGAGAAAAGAAAGTCTACGGACTATACTCTGTGTGAGAAAAGAAAGTCTACGGACTATACTCTGTGTGAGCAACAGATAAGTCTTCGGACCAAGTTCTGTGTGAAGTGAGTCGGGTTCATGGGACTCGGCGTGTACTCGATTGACATATTAATTAGCCTTCTTAATGTGCATGCATAGTAAATGTTATCCCACTGGGCTTCTCCTCCGGGAGAAGACTCATGATGCTACTTTAATTATTTCAGGTTTCGTAGACGACGAGGAGGACGTGTGACTGACTGGGCAAGCTTTAATAAACGTTCTCCTAAAGTTTTAAGTTCTACATAAGAAACGTATTTAGTATTATTACGACTCATATTATCTTTAAGTTTAATTCAGTAATTAAGTATGAACTACTAGGTCAACTGATCGAACCTATTTAAACTATTAGAATGTTTGTCTACTCTTTAAAGGTTAATTTTCATGTGTGATAACCTTATTGCAAATTGTCGTATCTTCTAACGTTAAAGTATTTTAGACATCACACCACTTATATAGTGATTTTGAATTTTATAATGTTTTAGTCAAGTACACGTTTGACTTAGAAATGTGGGTGACACACGAGTTAGGCACAAGCACAGTTGTTCTTTTAAAAAAAAAAAAAACTCGTGTATCTTTTATTGAAAAGTCTTCCGCTTGAATTTATTTAAGTCAAAAAGTGCTATTTTAAACCGTAGCGCCACCGGGATTTTGGGGGCTTTACAGCGTGGTATCAGAGCCGAGGTTGGGTTTTTCCTCCTCGGACTTTATGTCAAACATTTTCAATGAAGTGACATGCATGATAAATATATACATGAAATTTATCATATGATGATTAAGAATGAAAAAGAATAAAAGGCCCATAGTCAGCACACATCCGAATCGCCTCCAGGTAACCGTTTAATATTATTTTTAAAAGTTTATGAGAAGTTTTACGAAAAATGGATATTTACGAGAAAAAGAGATTTATGTTCATGATTATATGAATGACAAAGAGTTAAGACGAAGGAAATGGATATGAAATGAGTCAAGGATTAATGAAATGTTTTAATTGATAAATTATTCATTGTTTGGATTCACAAATGTTGTTTCTTCAAAATTGCATGCGTTGTTTTAAATGTAAACCCCGAGATCGTGCGATTAAACCCGACTTAGAAATGGTAACTTACGATAGATCGTGATGAGGCATAGAGAGCGTTTTTAGAGTGAGTGTCGAGACCGTTACTAGCATAGTAAAAATAAAATAATGGAACCAATAGGTCAATATTATTATGGAATACGAGCGTAAGTTCAACTCTCTCTCTCTCTCGGTATGGTCCACATTTGGCGGAACCAATGATCGGAAGGCATGTAAGTTCGAGCGTGGACGACGTTCGAAAGTTGTAAAAAAAAATAGTATCTAGGTTGAGATTGCTACACTTTAGAGACGTTTTCGAAAGAGCAAGAATTGTGTCAATGAGTTTAAGATTAGAGAATGAACAACCACAAATCTCGATCGAACTTAAGAGGAAGGGTGCGCTATAACCTGAACCGAGAGGGAATACCATAGTTAGGAATGTTCGACCTTCTTCAGCCCCATATCCCTCGAGAAACGCCCCACTTTTCTCAACGTGCAACAAGAATCACCAAGGAGAGTGCCTCCTGGGAACGCGCACCTGCTATCAGTGCCGGAAATCAGGTCACCTGGTCAATGCGTGTCCTGAAGCGATGGGTGCCCAATCTGGAGTTGCTAGGGGTAACAAGCCGCAACCACCAAGGGTGCTAAACCCTCAAGGAGCGAACTAGAAGGGTAAGACTAAGCTGAACGCAGTGCCTAACATTGAGTTCGCTGAGGAGGATGAGTACATAAAAGATGAGCAAATGGAGGAAGGCGATAGGGCTAACGAAATTGTGGCAAGTACGATACTTGTCTCAAATATGCCTGCGTATGTTTTATTTGATACTGGAGCATCGCACTCCTTCATATCTGATGCCTTTAGGAAGGAACTTAGGTTAAACTGCACTAAGAATGTAAACTTAGAAGTTAGAGTTCCTTCAGGAGAAAATATTATGATTAGAAGGTTAGCCAAGGATGTTAAGTTAAGTATCGGTGGGAATGACCTACCTACCGACTTACACGTGATCGGAATGAAGGGCTTTGACATCATTCTAGGGATGAATTAGTTAAGTAAAAACAAAGCTGTGATTCGGTGCATGGATCGAGAAGTAGACCTAGAGACATTGGACGGTCAACGTCTTACTTTCCACGGGAAAGATAAGCAAGGGCGCATACCTGTCACATCTGCCGTGAAGGCAGCTAAGTTGTTGAAGAAAGGAGGGTGTCAAGCGTACTTAGTGAATATTGTAAAAGTGGAAAAGGAGAAGTTGACACCGGCTGACGTATTAATAGTGAAGGACTACCCTGATGTATTTCCAGAAGACCTTTCTGGACTCCCGCCAGATCGATCCATAGAATTCACTATCGACTTGGTCCCCGGAGCTGCACCAGTGTCAAAAGCCCCATATTGAATGGCACCAAAGGAATTGCAGGAATTGAAGGTACAGTTAGAGGAGCTGTTGGATAAGAAGTTTATCCAACCCAGTGCTTCGCCGTGTGGAGCACCAGTCCTTTCGTAAAGAAGAAAGACGGGACTATGAGAATGTGCATTGATTACCGAGAACTTAATCGACTGACCATAAAGAACAAGTACCCGTTGCCTAGAATTGAAGATCTCTTCGATCAATTGAGAAATGCGAGCGTATTCTCCAAGAGTGATCTCAGGTCGGGGTATCACCAACTTAGAGTTAGGGAAAGTGATATTCCAAAGACTGCATTTAGGACTAGGTATGGTCATTACCAGTTCACTATAATGCCATTCAGAATTACGAATGCGCACGCAGTCTTCATGGATTTGATGAACCGTGTGTTCCACGAATACCTAGACAAATTCGTCATCGTGTTCATTGACGACGTTTTAATTTACTCAAAGGATACTAGACAACATGATGAACATCTTAAGGCAGTCTTAGAAGTTCTACGACAGGAGAAGTTATACGCTAAGTTTAGCAAGTGTGAGTTTTGGCTCAATAAAGTGGCCTTTCTTGGACATGTAATCACGACTCAAGGGATAGAAGTTGATCCCGCGAAAGTTGAGGCAGTTTTGAATTGGAAGGTACCAACCAATGCAAATGAAGTTCGCAGTTTTCTTGGCTTGGTTGGGTACTATCGAAGATTCATACAAAACTTTTCACGTATCGCAAAACCACTCACTCATCTCACAAAGAAGAGTGAAAGGTTAAAGTGGACACCCGAATGCGAAGTCAGCTTCCAGGAATTAAAACAGAAGCTTACGACTGCACCAGTTTGATAGTCCCAGATGGGTCAGAATGGTTCGTAATCTACACAGACGCCTCCAAGTCGGGACTAGGGTGCGTTCCAATGCAGCATGGAAAATTCGTAGCATACGCATCACGAAAATTGAAGGTTCACGAGCAAAACTATCCAACACATGACTTAGAGTTGGCCGCCGTCGTTCATGCATAAAAAAAAAAAATTTTGAGACATTATTTGTATGGTGGAAAGTGTGAAATCTATACAAATCACAAAAGTCTGAAATATTTCTTCACACAGAAAGAGTTGAACATGCGCCAACGAAGGTGGCTAGAATTGGTAAAGGATTATGATTATACAATCCTCTACCACCTAGGTAAGGCAAACGTGGTAGCTGATGCGCTTAGTAGGAAAGGAGATGGACACTTAGCGTTATTACTCACCCAACAAGACCATCTAATTGGAGAATTTGACCGAATAGGATTAACCATCATCAAACCAAATCAAACAACTTCGATGTTAGCCACCATGTCAGTCCAACCAAAGTTGAGAGAACAAAAAATAGAAGCACAAAATAGCGATCGGTTTCTCCAACTAATGAGCAAAAAGGTCAAGGAGAACTTGACCAAGGACTTTAAGATAGCCCCCGATGGAGCGTTAGTGTTCAGAGGAAGAATCTACATACCAAAAAGAAGGAGGAATTGCGAGACGAGATTATGAGGGAAGCTCACAACACACCATATACCGCACATCCTGGTGAACCAAAGATGTATAGAGACCTTAGGAGCAACTTTTGGTGGAAGGGCATGAAACGGTCGATCTCGCAGTTTGTCAAGCAATGTCTCACCTGTCAAAGAACCAAACCAGATCATCAGCGACCGGCTGGACTTTTGAAACCATTAGAAATTCCAGAGTGGAAATGGGAACATGTGACAATGGATTTTGTGACATGCTTACCCAGAAGCCCTAAACAACACGAGGCGGTGTGGGTAGTTGTCGATAGGTTGACCAAAGTAGCTCGATTCATACCAGTCAAAATGAATTATTCAATGGATCGATTGGCTAAACTGTACGTTGATGGAGTGGTACGACTACATGGAGTGCCGACGTCGATTGTATCCGACCGTGATCCACGGTTTACGTCAAAATTCTGGAGGAGTTTGCAATCAGCTATGGGAACTAAGCTAAATTTCAGCACTGTTTTTCATCCACATACAGACGGGCAAACGGAGAGAACGAACCGAATTCTAGGAGATCTTCTGAGGGCGTGTACCTTGGACTTTGGAGGAAACTGGGAAGAATACTTGTCCATAGTAGAATTAGCGTATAATAATAGCTATCAATCCTCCATTGGGATGGCACCATACGAAGTACTCTATGGACGGAGATGCAGAACGCCCATCCATTGGGACGAAGTTGGAGTGAGACAAATTTTAGGCCCAAAATTAGTGGAAAGGTCTGTGGAGGCAATCAAAAGGATTCGAGAGAGAATCAAGGTTGCCCAAGATCGCCAAAAGTCATACGCAGACTCGCGAAGAAAGGACTTGCAATTCGAAAAAGGTGAAAAAGTATTTTTGAAAGTTTCTCCCATCAAGGGGATAGTTCGGTTTGAGAAGAAGGGAAAATTGAGACCAAGATACATTGGACCATTCGAAATATTGGAACGAGTTGGGGACGTAGCTTATCGACTCGCCTTGACCCCAGAGTTGTCCAAAATTCACGACGTCTTTCACGTGTCAATGCTTCGGAGATACTTCTCAGACCCAACTCACCACATTGAACTCAAAAGTTTAGAAGTCAACAAGGATCTTACATTCGAAGAACGACCCATAAGTATCCTCGGTAGAAAGGTTAAAACCTTGAAGAATAGAGATATACCCTTAGTCCTAGTTCAGTAAAATATGCACGGGGAAGAAGAGGCGACTTGGGAGCGCGAGGGAGAAATTTTAAACAAGTACCCAGAACTTTTCGCACAAGCCTAATTTTCGAGGACGAAAATTTTTAAAAAGGTGGGGAGAGCTGTAACACCCCGTTTTTAAAAATTTAGATTTGCATTTCAAGATTTTTAGAAATTAAAATATCTCTTTTAAGTAGTAAATGACAAATTAATTGAAATCTGAAAGGTATATAATTTTATGTAATTTATGAACTAATGTTTTCAATAAGTTGTACAGAGTTTTGCAGGATAGCTTACTGAGGAGATCGAACTCGATTATGACTCATCCGACACAATTTAATAAGATGATGAGATAAGTTAAATATGAAATAAATTATAATATAATTTAATTATGAATAATAGGATGCACAATATATCAAATAAGTCAGGGATAAAGAGTTGAGAACCTTCTGTTTTCACTATCGTTTAAAAGCTGAGTCAGGTATGAAGGTCTTCTTCTTTTAAAACAGTTTTAAAGAAATAAATTAATTTCTTTTCTTTCTTTAAGTCGATGGATTCTGGATATTGTCATTTTCTTATAATTTTTGTTGTGGTTACTGATTCGTTTTATTTGGAGTATAAGAATGTCCTGGTGGTTGAGTTTTGTGTTGATTTCTTGATAAATTTGTGGGATTTGAATACTGTGTGACTCATTGAAGCTTATATTTTGAATGCATGTGGTATTTGCTATTGCATGTGTGATTTGAGTTCCTTTTTCTTGATGAACACTTTTTCTTATGGTACTGAGATATTCGGTTGAGGCCATGGATGTTTTTAAAATAGGTTGAGAAGCCTTTTTGTTATTGCATGTTAATTTTAAAAGAGTACAGCTCTTTCCCCAATGTTTTAGCTCAAACCCTTTTACCACATTGAGGTACTTGAAACCTGGGATATGAGGTTAAAATACCAAGGTTGTTTGAGGCGTTTTCAATTTTATGGATTTTTTTTCTTTGAGGCACTGTACAGAGCTCAGAGCTGAAAAACTGCCCTATTTTTGGGTTGAGATTACAAAAATTCCCTCACACAGCTCGCTTCGTTTTTGGAGCTAATTTTCGACTATGTTAACTTAATGTGTTTTACCTTTCATAAGAATTTTACCTAGACACATTTGGATTTATATTATAATTTTAATGATTTTTCTAACCAACAGTGTTTGTTCTTTATAAAAGTAAACTGTTTTGATGTTCAAAAGGAATACAAGATTAAATAACAATGGATAATATTAAAATGAAATGTTTTATAGATATTGCTACTGGCTTTATAGTTGTGTAGGTTTTGGCCTTACATTTTTATAAGAAACGAAAAAGTTTTAACAAATTCTAGAAAATCTTATCACGGTCCATTTGGTCTAATTTTTCAATGGTCTTACAAAATTTACAAGTAATATTCTATAAGTTATTTTTAAATGAAAATTTTATTATGTGCACCACTGAATATTTGGAGTCACTGTACAAAATTTATGAATTTTAAGAATTTCTACGATTTATGATAAATAATTTACTACATGCTGTCTTTTTAGATAATTTAAACATACAAATGAATTTGACAAAATTTTGTGAATAAACTGTTTATTGAAAAGTTATTATTTTTCCAAGACAAACAAATTGGAATTATATGTGTAATTGAAGCATTTTTATAATACACTTTAAAGGTGCTTAGGATTAATTTAATTATCTTCTCCAATGTGTATTTTCATGTGATTCCAAATAGCTTCATAACTAGGTTTGACCATTTGAAATGTGACAAAACTTAAATAGAGATGTTCTAAACTTATTGATAAATTTGATAGTGTCACCTATATAGATATATGTACAAGAAGATATACAAATATATATATATGTACTTTAAACCTAAAAAGTTGAGTAAATGTGTCGAGTGCAGTGCAAGTCAGTCGGATCCTCAGAAGGCTAGCCCGCTATCAACAAACGACAAAGTGGGTAACATTTATTTACATTTGCATTATTTAGATTAATTTATGTGTGAATACGAGCAGGCAGATCTTCGGATTATGCTCTGTGTGAACTCTGTGTGAGAAAAGAAAGTCTACGGACTATACTCTGTGTGAGAAAATAAAGTCTACGGACTATACTCTGTGTGAGAAAAGAAAGTCTACGGACTATACTCTGTGTGAGAAAAGAAAGTCTACGGACTATACTCTGTGTGAAGTGAGCCGGGTTCATGGGACTCGGCGTGTACTCGATTGACATATTAATTAGCCTTCTTAATGTGCATGCATAGTAAATGTTATCCCACTGGGCTTCTCCTCCGGGAGAAGACTCATGATGCTACTTTAATTATTTCAGGTTTCGTAGACGACGAGGAGGACGTGTGACTGACTGGGCAAGCTTTAATAAACGTTCTCCTAAGGTTTTAAGTTCTACATAAGAAACGTATTTAGTATTATTACGACTCATGTTATCTTTAAGTTTAATTCAGTAATTAAGTATGAACTACTAGGTCAACTGATCGAACCTATTTAAACTATTAGAATGTTTGTCTACTCTTTAAAGGTTAATTTTCATGTGTGATAACCTTATTGCAAATTGTCGTATCTTCTAACGTTAAAGTATTTTAGACATTACTGTTGGTCCTGAAAGGAGTATATAACAAGTGTATGGGGGGGGGGGGAATACACTTGTATGCAATTCTTTTGCTAACTTTGATCAAACCAGAGTTCAGCAAGGTTGTCTTGGACAACTCTGCTGAAGAAGATTAACTCTTCTAAGATAATCAAACTACTAAGTACTATTGAGTACTTAGTTGAATAACTATCTAGGGGAGTTATGTGTGCGGAATAGTGGTTGGCCCTTTATGTTTAGACTCCTTTAATTTCTGAAATCACTTAGTCAGTGCAACACAGTCCAGTTTTCAGGGAACTTGTCCAAATAGGTTTTTGCACAGTCTTTGAATGTTTATCCTTGAAAGATCAGTTTTGTGTGCAGTGTTGAATGTATGAAAGTATTTGGAATGTAAATCAACACAAGAAGTTATAGTGGTTCAGAGACTCAAGCTCCTACATCCACTTTCCCTGATTTAACAGGATAATTCCTTCACTCTTGGAATTAACTTGTTTTATAGTGCCAAGGTGCACTTGATCAAGAACACCACTCCTTGGTGAATTGATCCCTAGGATGTCTAGAGTCCTAGTACCCTCTTCTCAACTCAGAACTGAACTGTTCTTCTCTCAACAGTCAGCTCCTACCACTTCTACTACTACAACCTTCTCACTTTCACTCTTGAAGGATGTAAGGGTTGAAGTAAGGTTCCAACTAATGAGATATCCTTTACAATGAAGATCAGTGTATAAGGATAGGATATCTCTCTAAGCTTGTGTATGGATATACAATGAAGTTCAGCTTAGATGAAGTGTTTGAAGACTAAGATAGTCTTTGAAAGCTTAAATGTTCAGAATGCTTGAGTAGATGGATTCTGTTGAGGTTAGTTGGATACATTCAAATGGTCTTCACACTTCTGTATTTATAGACAAAATGGAGGATTTGCCCGTTGGAGAGGCAGCCCCAAATTGCTATAAATGTCTTCCTTGAGTTCTTCAAACTGGAAGACAGATTCTTGATAGTGACATGTCCTCATTTGGGTAATAAACGGCTTGTAAGACTTTGTCTTCATTCTGCAGCACTTTTCCCAATGTTTGACTTCTTGTTAGGACTTGGACATGGCTTCTGAAGGTTGATCCAATGATAGGACAACATTCCTTATCATCTGGACAACTCTCCTTATCACTATCAGCAGTTTTGCTTTTCAGCAAGGTTGGCTTGCTCTTCTTCAGATGACTTAGCTTTTTCCCTTTATTTCACTTCAAGGTGATCTTAGCTTGTTTCTTTGGTGATTTTTAGGGTGTGGTTGTCTCCTTCTCTTCAGCATAGTTGACCTTCAACCTTTAGAACATCTGTTCTGATTCAATCATGCTGAGACAACTATTCTGGACAACTCTTCTGATCAGCATATTTGGTCTTTTAGCATCAGAGCACTTTACACATAGAGTTGGCTTCTCTGGACAACTCTCCTGATCCAAAGTCTTTGAGTAGCCTTGTCCTTTTGAGCTAGGTAGAGTTGTTCTTGCATATGGCTCGCTTCTTTGGACAACTCTGCTGATCAGAGTTATTAAGCTTGTCCTTTTGATTTTACCAATCTTGCATATGGATACTTTCTCTGGACAACTCTCCTGATCAGATCATCTTATTGGACTTGTCCTTTTGAGCTTTACAATCTTGTTCTTGCATAAGAACATCTTCTCTGGACAACTCTCCTGATCAGTGCATTTGGTTTTCCATAGAGTGTCCTTGCTCTTAAGTGATTGTTCCAGAATTTGAGCCTAGAGGGGACTTGATCTTGATCATCTTCAAAGCATAGGTTCCCCCTCAAATTGTGCATCTAATTGTCTAAGAGCTGCCTAACATTTCAGCTTCTCATCTAGCCTATAATCTATATGTTCTAACATTCCTAGAACATATTTATATTGACTTAGGCATGTCTCAGGGGGTTTTGGTATTAGATCAAAACATATCTCATTTTATTCCCAACAATTTCCCCCTTTTTGATGATGCCAAAACCTACACAATCTAAGCAAAAGTGACTTGTCTACACCTATTACATGTATCTTCAGAGGACATGACTAAGGTCAATATTCCTGAAAAGATAATGTGTTAGTGTATTCACTGTTTTTGTTGCAAGTAGGTTTTAAGATAGGCATAGAGAGATTAGTGTTTCTTGATTCAAAATAAGTTCAACTATCATTCATTCAAAAATCATTACAAGCATGTTGATAGTTGAAATTAACATATCAGAGCATGAATCAATAACACTTAAATACATCAGAGCATTTCATTCTAACAATTCAAGACATAAATAAGATTTTCAGCATCAGAGCACAGAGCTTGTATCAGAGCAATCCATAACAGATCAGAGCAAACAGATTAGCACACCACATCAGCAATCTTGACCATATTTCAGCATAGTTGATTAATCAAGAAAGGTCAGAAGACTTAGCCATTTCAAAGATCATCCTCAGGGGGTGGCAGCATTCCATACTGTGCCCACACTCTTCTTTTCAATGCCATGGCTTCTTGGTTGGTTCCCTTAGGTCCAAGAACCATCTTGTTTAGCTTAAGGATCTCAGTGAATTCTCTCAGAATTCTTGCTTGGTCAATCCATCCTTCAAGCTTTGGAGGCATGTATATGATTGGCTTGGGAGCTGTGAGTTCAAATCTTGCAATGTCAGCAGCTGCAAGAAGTTGTTGATACAACTCTCTGTAGTATTCTAGCATGAACTCAGTGAAGGCAGAGTTTGCATCTCCTCCATTCCATCTGTCAATGACATAAAAGTCATAGACAAACTCCCTTTTGGCTTCTTCCCATGTGTCATTCAGTTGAATTGGCACCCATTTATCCAAGTGTGGATATTTGGTGTCCATTGGGATTAGAAGCTGTGGCTTCATCTTGCTGTAAGTTGCTCTCCTCCTTCTTGGTTTCTGAAAGTTTGCTCTCCTTTCATCTCTTGCTCTGTTGGCTTCTTCCATCAGATCCATTTTCTCTTGGGCCCTCATCATGGCCAGTTTCTGTTGTGTTTTAGGGTCTTTGCCATACCCTTCATGAAACAACTTTGATGGATCAAGAGCTAGGACTGTTGTCTTCTTCTTAGGTTCAGGTCCAAATCCTTCAGCAAATAACTCTACAATGTCTTCAGAGGACTTGGTACCTTCAGCAGTTTTGCCAGATTCAGAAGATTTGTCCTTTTCAGCAGCTTTGGGCTCTTCAGCAGTTTTGGCTTTCTTTGATGTAGGCTCATCTTCATCAATTCTGAATTCAGGTGGAAGATCAAGGCTGCTAGGAAAGTCAGTGAATTTCTCAATTTGTCTCTTCTTTCCTTGGGCCTTCTTGATCTTTCCTCTAGTTTGGACACCTTCAGCATCTTTGTCCAAACCTGACACTTCACCACCTGGTCTTTGTTGTAGCCTCACTCTTTCCTCTTGAGCTGAGGCCATTGAGTTTTTCAATGCCAATGCTAACTGCTCCTCTTCATCCAATTCTTCCAAGTTCAGCACTGCTGGCTCTTTTCCCTTTCCTTCAGGGACTTTGTCCTTCCCTTTCACTGGACTCCCAATTACTAAGGCACCTTTTGCCCTTGCTCTTTCCCTTTCCCCCTTTTTGGCAGCATCAAAACACTGGGGCTTGAGGTCACTCATTGTTGAGGCCATCAGGGATTGGGCCTGGTTTAGGGACTTCATCTCTTCCAACAAATACACATTTTCATCATGTATATCTTGCATTTTATCATTGCTCAAGCTAAGAAAAGCTAGAACAGGCTTCATCTTTTGTTGGACAACCTCCTCCAAGGTTGCCTTAAGAGATACATCCAATTTAGCTTTCAGGAGCTCAGTGAGGTTGGCCACTGCACCTTCAGCAATGTTGGCCAGCACATCTTGGGAAAACTTTTCAGAGGCTGCTTTGACCATAGCTAGCCTTTGCTCTTCAGCTCTTCTCTTTTGCAGTGCAGTCTTCTTTCCAATAGCTTGTTTGACAGTTAGCCTGAGAGCTTTGAAATTAGCATTGTGATTGTCTCTCAGCAGCTTTTGCTCTTTCTTGACCTCCTCTGAGATGGCTTCCATGGTAGATTTGGCATTTTGAACTTCAGTGGAGATGGTTTGGAGACCAGATTCCACACCACTGATTCTTGCCTCAAGGGTTGGTAGCACAACATCTTCAGAGCCAGTGAGCCTCATTTCTACATATGCTAGAGTCCTTCCTTGCTCATTTAATGCTCCTGAAGTTTCAGCATGAGCAGATTGGACTTGATGAGCCAAGGAGTCCAACTTCTCTGATTGCATTCCAAGTAAGGCCTGAGCTGAGCCTGTGTCTACTTGGATAGTTGCATCTGTTAAGAACTCATCTGCAAAAATTTGATCAAGAGAAATACCTGCAACATCAGACAAGTCAAACAAGTTAGGAAATAAGCACTCATCACCCTCAATTTCTTTTACATAAGACTCTGATACATCAGCAGTCTTCCTCTCATTTTCAACTTGTTCTTTTCTCCCTTCTGTAATAATGTTCTCACTTAAAGGAACAGGCCTCCTCTCATCAAGGGATTCTTGAAGTTCAGATTTGACTTCAAGAATAACCTGTCCTTCCTCACTTATTCCACCCTCATATGGTGGTACACTCACTATCTTAGTGATGACTACCTCTCTTTCATCCTCAACTCCCTCTGATTTTTCAACTATTCTCTCCTTTTCAACTCCTTCTCCTAAACCTGCAGCATCTCCACCTTCAACAAGGTTCAAAGATGGCAGTTGTGGGGAGATCACAGTGCTTATATCAACAGCCACTGAGTCATCCTGAATGATTAAGGGCTGATCAGTGTCCAACTCTTCTGACACTGAATAGGCCTTAATCAAACTAGCCTCTAGAGAAGGAACCTCCACATCTTTAGGCTGTGCGTTGGGTTCAGAAGAACCTTCATTGGCAGATGTGTCCTTGGTTGTGTTACCACCCTTGGTCAACACCTCTGAAGATACAGAGCCTTTCCTATGATAGGTTTTAGGAGGGTTAGAAAGTCTATCTGCTATAGAAGACTTGGGTTGAAAGGATTCAGGGAGATTGGCTTGAGGGGTTTCAGGAGGGTTGGAATTTGAAGGGTTTGAGGGATCATCAGGGGAATCATCATCATTTGAGCTACTGTCAAGGTGTTTGATTCCCTTGGCTTTTCTTTCTCCTCCTCAATCTTGTCAGCTACCAGCTTTGCAAAAATCTCCTCATCAATGAGAAATCTTGTCTTTGAAACTCCAGCAAAGTGTAGCAATCTGTTTTCCTCTATTTGCCACCAGTTTGCACCCTTATCTTGGATGACTTGTGATATCTCCATCATAGATTTGTCTTTCACATCAACAAGCATCCTCAAATCATGAAAGGCCTTCTGAATTCTTGGAAATTCAGCAAGTTGTGGATACAAACTGTCCACAGTAGCCTTGGCTCCTCCTCTGAGCATACTTTCAAAAGTATACTCCTCCTCATCTCCACTTGAATGGGGACTTTGGGTTATAGGGGAGTTGACTCTGGGTTCTCCTAATGTGGCTTCAGGCAGATTAAGTTCAGGGATATTGGCTTCAGATGGGTTGGGTACAGTAGAAGGATCTTCAGTTGCTTTTGAGAGCAATTGATCTGAAGGGGCTTTACTCAGGGGGGTTGGCTCATGGAGTGCATGCTCTAAGAGCTTTGAATAATTGAGCATGGATGAGTCAAGGGGAGACAGGAGTCTTGTCTCATCTACTGCTAAATCAGCAAGCACATCAATGCCACTTCTTTGCACATTCCCTTCTGGAGAATATCTCTTAGTGAGATTTACAGGGGTAATGGGTTGGTTGGAAGGGGTAACATGGGTTTCAGGGGAGTTGGGCTCAAGATACTGAATTTCAGGGAGGTTGGCCTCTATAGGTTGACCTTCAGGGACTTTGGATTCTGGAGTTCCAGAACCAGATGAATTAGTCCTTGACATGGATTTGGTCTTGCTTTCAGCTCTGCTCTCCCTTAGAGCCAATTGAAGAGACCTTTCTTCTTGAAACTCCAACACCTTTTCAGTTGGTTTGGCCCTTCTCTTGCTGGCCCTACTGCTTCCACTTCCTTCCTTCTCAGGGACAACTTCCCTGATTCTCTTATCACCCTTATTCTTTTGCCTAGTCTCATTGTACTTCCTCCTCAACTCTTCTGAGTGGTCAGAAGGCACACTCACTCCCTCTTCTGCCACTGCATCAACTTCAGCTGATGCTCCTGAGGCTTCTCTTGAAGACAATTGAGACATCTTTCTTGTTTTGACAGCCCTGGCCTTTGTTCTCTTTTTCATCTTAGGCTTCTCTTCCTCTTGTTCTTCAGCAGGCTTGGCCAGTAACATCCTTCTTTTCTCAGTTTTCTTGCTGAGCTTTCTGAATAGGATCTTTTGGGCTGGGAGGGGCTTTGCAAAGGTTTGCATCTGGGAATAGTGGGAAAACCTCTCAATCAACAAGCTTGCCCTGGTGCAATACTTGATTTTTCCTTGTAGCACCACCTTATTGTGGGGTTTCACTTTAAATTTAGCCTTCTCCTTCATCATCTCAAACATGATGAAGGTCCTCCAATCAAACTTGATGCCCTTATCACTAGCATCAATAATGGCAGCCATGATTCTGATCCTTGGATGGCTGACCTGCTCTAAGCTTCCAGTGTTGCTTAAGAGGCTCTTAGCAACTACCTCAAAAAGATTGAAAAACTCTGGCTTGAGAGTTTTCTTGTTTTGAGTTGAGGAGAGAGGGCCTGGAACTAATAACCATTCTTGGGCTATTTCATCTTCATGCCCAATACCATAAACCTCTGGATTCCTTCCCTCATAAGGCAATCCAAAAGCTCCTTCCAGATCTTCTGAGGAGAATTTTACTCTGTGGAATCTCTCCCCTTCCTCTCCTTCTGCTGTGTAAGATAATCTGGTTGATACTTCACCATCTTCAGGCTTGCCTCTCCACTTGAGGAAGGCAAAGAATTCTGCCATGTAGCTCTCCAAGCAAGAGCTTGGTCTCTCCTCCATGAACTTTTGAAGTCCAGCTCTTCTCAACCACCTCAGGGTTGGAGTAATCTCAGGATCTTCACTTTCAAAGGAGACTATTGGCTCAAAGTGAAGATTGTTTTTGTTGCTTAGGTAGGCAAAATCCAGGTCTAGATCCTTGTTAGAGAAATCAACAAGCATCTCAGGTCTAACTTTGGGGGCCATTGAAATTTGCAGAGAGAGTTTTGAGAGAGTTTGAAGAAAATTAGAGTTAGGGTTTCGAATACTTGGGGAAGAAGTGTTTGTGGGTATCTTAAGACTTGTGAATATTCTAAAAAGAATGTTTGTCAATGAGTTGGTAAGGTCTTGAGACAATTCAAAGGTGAACAAAAATGGAAATCCAAAATGGACGGCTAGGATTGATTTCAGGGGAGTTGTCCATTTTTGATCCAATGGTCAAAAACCAATGTAACAGTGAAATAACTGTTTTATTCAAAACGTGGGTGGTTTTTAATGTTTGTTTAAGGCTGGGGGTTTTTCGAGATAGATCATGTCCCAAAAAGTTTAATGCAAACAAGAGTTAAATTTTGGCATTTAATGCATGGAAAGTGACCTTTTGGGTGGGAGACAAATTAAATCCCAGAAAGGTGAAACTGTATTTCAAGGGACAGATTTCGAGATAGGTATTGATCACCAAAAATAGGTGCTTATCATACCAAGATTTGGTTTGATAGCTGTGACAACTTATCTGACCCTACATGGACAAGTGTCCTGAAAGACTGTGGACAAGTGTCCTGAATTTCAAAGGACAAGTGTCCTGAAGAAGTAAGGTCATGTTTCTGAGTTTCAGTAGACTTGACCAAGTCTGCTGAAGTTTGAGTTTGTTTCCCCCTTAATCAATGAACTTCTTTGGACTCATTTGTCCAACTTCCCTGGATCAAGAAGTCCCAACTCTGCTGATAATTCCAGGAACCTTGCCTCTGCAAGTGGCTTAGTTAGTATATCAGCTTTTTGATGGTCTGTGTGAATTTTTACTAGCTTGATATCCTTCTTCTCCACATGATCTCTAATGAAGTGGTGCTTGATGTCCACATGTTTGCATCTTGTGTGCAAGACAGAATTTTGTGATATAGCAATGGCACTATTGTTATCACAGAAAATTGGCACTTCAGTAGAGTTGACTTTGTAGTCTCTGAGTTGTTGTCTCAGCCAAAGGATTTGAGCACAACAACTTCCAGCTGCAACATATTCAGCTTCAGTGGTGGAGGTGGCTACTGTATTTTGTTTCTTGGAGAACCAAGATATGAGTTTGTTGCCCAAGAATTGACAAGTCCCTGAGGTGGACTTTCTGTCAATCCTATATCCTCCATAATCAGCATCTGAGTAGCCAGTTAGCTCAATATTGTCATCAGCAGGGTACCAAAGGCCTAGATTCTCAGTGCCTTTGAGATACCTCAAAATCCTCTTTGCAGCCTCAAGGTGGCTTTTCTTAGGATTTGCTTGAAACCTTGCACAAACACCTACTGCAAAGGTGATATCAGGTCTGCTGGCAGTGAGATAGAGGAGTGAACCAATTATTCCTCTATACTCAGTAGAGTTGGTTGGAATACCACTCTCATCAGGATCCATCTTCCAATTTGTGTTCATAGGGATCCTTACTGGCTTGCTAGTTGTACACCCAAACTTCTTGATCATTTCTCTGGTGTACTTAGCTTGGTTGATGAAGATTCCTTCTTTAGATTGTTTGACTTGTAGACCCAAAAAGAAATTCATCAACCCCATCATGGACATCTCAAACTTGCTTTGCATGAGCTTGGAGAATTTCTCACAGAGCTTCTCATTAGGGGATCCAAAAATTATGTCATCCACATAAATTTGGACAAGCAGGATGTCCTCTCCTTCAGAGATTCTGAAGAGAGTTCTGTCCACAGTTCCCTTGGTGAATCCATGATCCAAGAGGAATTGTGACAGTGTATCATACCAAGCCCTAGGGGCTTGTTTGAGTCCATATAGAGCTTTCTTGAGTCTGTAAACTTGGTTTCCAACTTCAAAACCTGGTGGTTGCTCCACATAGACTTCTTCTTTCAAGACTCCATTCAGAAAGGCACTCTTGACATCCATTTGGTATACTTTGAACCTCTTGTGGGCTGCATAGGCTAGAAAGAGCCTTATTGCTTCTAGTCTTGCCACAGGTGCAAATGTCTCATCATAGTCAATGCCTTCATGTTGGCAATACCCTTTTGCCACTAGTCTTGCTTTGTTTCTGACAATCACATCATTCTCATTCTTTTTGTTCTTGAATACCCACTTGGTTCCAATAACATCTTGATGTGAAGGTCTATCCACCAGCTCCCATACTTCATTTCTGGTGAATTGGTTCAGTTCTTCCTGCATGGCTGTGATCCAATTGGCATCTTGAAGTGCTTCCTCAATATCACTTGGTTCTTGCTCTGACAAGAAACAACAGAACATAGCACTTTCACCATGAAACTTTCTGGTTCTGACTCCTATACTTGGATCACCAAGTATCAGATCAGTAGGATGGTCAGACAACCAAGTCCTTCTTTTCCTGATCTCTTCAGTAGAGTTGTCCTCTACTGAAGGTGAATCATTTTGATCATAGAATTCAGGATAATTTAATGCAGGATCTAATTCAGGATCATAATCAGGGGTGTTGTCCTCAATGTCAGGGACATTGGCATTTTCAACATTTTGAGTTCCCCCTTGATTATTTGACCCATTAACTACCTCAGCAGGAACTGCTTCTTCATTGGTAGTTGTTACCTGGATGTGAACTGGGATTGGTTCATTCAGTTCACCATTTCCATCTGTAGGATTTGTCTCAGGAAGGTTGCCTTCAGGATTGTTGTCCAATGTGGGTTTTTCAGGCAGAGTGGCTTGAACAACATCTATGAATTCAGTGTCTTTGTCTTTTAGGCTTAATCTGGTTGTCCTCTGTGTGATTTCTTCAGGTTCCAAATGATCATTCCTGATCTCAAAGATAGACTCATCAAACACAACATGAGGTGTTTCTTCCACTATAAGGGTTTTCTTGTTGTAGACTCTGAAAGCTCTACTGATATGAGAGTATCCAAGAAATACTCCCTCATCAGCTTTGCTGTCAAAGGCTTTCAACTGTTCTTTCCCATTATTGTGAATGAAACATTTACAACCAAATATATGAAAGTATGACACTTTAGGCATTCTTCCTTTCCAGAGTTCATAGGGGGTTTTGCCTTGCCCCTTAGTGATCAAACATCTATTTTGAGTATGGCATGCAGTGTTTATAGCTTCAGCCCAAAACCTCTTAGGCAGATTTGAATCAGCAATTAAAGTTCTAGCAGCTTCTTTTAAAGTTCTATTCCTTCTTTCTGCAACTCCATTTTGTTGGGGAGTTCTAGCTGCTGAGGTTTCATGAGCTATTCCATTTGATGTGCAGTACTCATTGATGTATGAATTAATGAACTCAGTGCCTTTATCAGATCTTATCTTGATAATGCTAAGGCTTTTCTCATTTGACAATCTCTTGAGAAGTTCAGGCAGTTTGACTTGTGTTTCCCTCTTATTAAGGAGAAATACTACCCATGTGAACCTAGAGAAGTCATCTACTACCACCAATGTGTATTTTCTACCATTTATGCTTGAAGGGGTAATTGGTCCAAATAGGTCCATATGTAACAGTTCAAGTACCCTTTCAGTAGAAATGACTGGTTTTCCCTTAAATGAGGCTTTGATCTGTTTTCCTTCCTGACATGGTTTGCAAACATGCTCTTTAATGAAAACCTCATTAGGCAGTCCTTTAACTAATGCATTTCTAGCAAGTTTATTCATAGATTTGAAGTTCAGGTGGTTTAGCCTTTTGTGCCATAACCAACTTTGTTCATTAGAACTTTTAGCAATAAAGCATGCAGCATCAGTAGACTTGTCCCAGTCTGCAAAATACACATTTCCCTTCCTAGTTCCAGTCAATAGGATTTGTTGAGTTTTATCCTTAATTAGACACTTTCCACTTGAGAACTCAACATTAAAATCTTTATCGCAGAATTGACTGATACTTAGGAGATTATATTTGAGACCAGCCACATAAGATACATTGGATACTTTGATGTTACCAATCATCAAAGTACCATAACCTTTTGTAGTTGCTTGTGAGCTGTCTCCAAAAGTAACATTTGGGCCTTCTTTTTCAATGAAGTCAGTGAGGAGTTCCTTGTTTCCAGTCATGTGCCTTGAGCATCCACTGTCAAGGTACCATGCTGTCTTTTTGTTCATGCTCCTCTTCTTGTGGCCCATTGGTACCTGCAATTAGGTAGGTTTAGGTACCCTTTGAGTTTTGGGTCCTGAGAGGTTAGATGTACCTTTGGGAACCCAAACTTGCCTAATAACCCTAATTGATTCAAGGTGGCTAAGTTGATTTCCTTGTACATCAACATATACTGTCTTTCCCTTAAATGCCTTTGGGAAAGTATGTGTGAATGTGTTAACTCTGTAAGTTTCAGAGGGGTTGTCCACTCTCCTGAACTTATGAGTTCTTTGTGCAGCTTGATGAAATCTTTGAGGAAAGGCCTTTTTATGACCATTACCCTTTGGCATGAAGGGTTTTGGTTGTCTCATTTTATTCTGCCTGTGAGGGTAGTTGTCCTTAAGTCTATTCAGCTGAGGCTTTCTCAGATGAGTTGGCCTAGGCTGATTATACCTTGGATAATTCCTCTGAACATTGTTCAGGAGAGTTGCACTTCCATTGGGTCTACTCTGCTGACCAATATTCCTTTTGTGCTCAGGAGCTTTGGCCATTTCCTTAGGTTTTGGCCTATTCTCCTGAATCACTTGAGTAGGCATTTCATTCAATTTGCCCTTTCCTTTGTTCAGTGGCTGAATTATTTCATTTTTAGTTTGTGCCACTGACTTAACAAAGATTCTCTTAGTGTTACTTGTGGATGCAACACTAAGACAAGGTGAAGATTCAAATGGATCAAAACCCAATCCACTTCTTTGAGCCATAGGTCTTTGATAACTTTGAATTTCCTCTATTGCTCTAGAGGATTTGTTCAAAGCAGACATCTTTAATTTCAGGCTCTCTTCACTTGATTTAAGAATATCATACTCATGTGAGAGGTTTTCAAATTTTGGCATTTAGAATTTTAAGTTCAAATTCTTTTTTCTTCTGAGAGAGAAGTTGATCATCAATCTCCTTTTGTTGGTCAACTATCCTGAGATTTGCTTCCTCAAGCTTTCTCAAGACTTGTTGATACAACTCAGTAGACTTGACATCAACAGCTACCTCAGAGTTCTTGGTTAGTTCAGTAGCCAATCTTTCATTTTCTCTCACACAGTTGTCATGAAATTCTTGTAATCTAGTGAAATCTTCCATCATCTTTCCTAAGGAAAGTTTCAGGATAACCTCACTAGTGTTTTGTGAGATGAATGATGGTGAACTAGAAGTAGAGGATACCTCATCATCCTCAAGAGCCATGTTGCAAACATCATCATCATCTTCACTGTTGGAGAATAGTCCATCAGAAGAGTTGAAGCTCTCAGCACTCTCAGATTCTTCACCAGCCATCATGGCCTTTCTATTGGTGAACTTTCTGTCTCTTTTAGCTTGTCTCTCTCTTCTTTCTTTAGAGCTCAATTCAGGGCAGTCATACTGGAAATGCCCTTTCTTTTTACAGTTATAGCACAGATCTTCATCATCTTCTTTCTTTGATTCTTCTCTTCTTTTTGATGATGAAGGTTCAGCTCTACTGGACCTTCTCCTATCAGAGTACTTGTCCTCTGATCTTTTCTCTTCAGGCTTTTTGACTTCAGCCTGTGCTTCAGGAGAGTTGTATCTCCTGAATTTGTTGTCTTGGTAGAATTTCTTGTATCTACCAAACCTTGAGTTCAACTTTTCAAACCTTCTAGCCATCAAGGCTAGTTCTTCCTTCATTTCAGTCTTTGAGACTGTCTTTGATGATCTGGGAGTGGGTTGCATTTCTGGTTCAGCAACTTTGGCTTTGAATGCCACTCCCTTAGTAGGATTTGAAGGTTCCTCAACAGGCTTTCTTCTATTTAGATCAAACTCATAGGCTTTGAGTTCAGAGAAGATTTGTTGCATGGGCATGGTGGAAAGATCTTTGGTGTTTTGCATCATTACAGCATAGACATCCCACTTTTGAGTGAGACTTCTCAAGATTTTCAATCCCACTTCTCTCTTGGTGTAGACCTTGCCCAATGAGTTAATTTCATTCATCACATCAGTGAATCTACCAGCAAATTTGTCAATGGACTCATCAGTTTCCATTGAAAATTGTTCAAACTTCTGCACAGCAACTTGGAGCTTGTTCTCCTTGATCTTTTCAGTGCCCTCACACATTTCAGCAAGAGTATCCCAAATTTCTTTGGCTGTTGTGCAGTGGTAGACTCTTCCCATGACTGCATCTGGAATTGTTTGATAGAGGGTGTTCATTGCTAGATAATTCAGATTATCCTTCCTCTTTTCATCAGCAGTGAAATCATCTTCATCTTTGGGAATCAGTTCCCTTACATCTGCTTTTTGCTCAGCTGTCACTCTGGGGTTAGTTTGAGTAAACACAAAAGGTCCTCTTGTGATTACTCTTAGCATATCAGTATGGAGAGATGCAAGATGAGCCCTCATTCTAATTTTCCAGAAATCATAATTGTCTATTGAAAACATAGGCAGTTTGTGATGAGAAATGTGGTTGACTGGATTTGTGGCCATGTTGTCTAATCCTTGAACAGCAGGTGGGGGAACAGCATTGTTGTTGGCCATTTCTCAAGAATAATCAGTTAGTCAACAGGTAATAGATTTCAGATAAAGATCAGTTCAGTGACCACACAAATATGAGAGTTTTGAAAATCAAAAATGGATTTTCAGAAGCAGTGGTCTTTGAACCCCTGCTCTGATACCACTTGTTGGTCCTGAAAGGAGTATATAACAAGTGTATGGGGGGGGGAATACACTTGTATGCAATTCTTTTGCTAACTTTGATCAAACCAGAGTTCAGCAAGGTTGTCTTGGACAACTCTGCTGAAGAAGATTAACTCTTCTAAGATAATCAAACTACTAAGTACTATTGAGTACTTAGTTGAATAACTATCTAGGGGAGTTATGTGTGCGGAATAGTGGTTGGCCCTTTATGTTTAGACTCCTTTAATTTCTGAAATCACTTAGTCAGTGCAACACAGTCCAGTTTTCAGGGAACTTGTCCAAATAGGTTTTTGCACAGTCTTTGAATGTTTATCCTTGAAAGATCAGTTTTGTGTGCAGTGTTGAATGTATGAAAGTATTTGGAATGTAAATCAACACAAGAAGTTATAGTGGTTCAGAGACTCAAGCTCCTACATCCACTTTCCCTGATTTAACAGGATAATTCCTTCACTCTTGGAATTAACTTGTTTTATAGTGCCAAGGTGCACTTGATCAAGAACACCACTCCTTGGTGAATTGATCCCTAGGATGTCTAGAGTCCTAGTACCCTCTTCTCAACTCAGAACTGAACTGTTCTTCTCTCAACAGTCAGCTCCTACCACTTCTACTACTACAACCTTCTCACTTTCACTCTTGAAGGATGTAAGGGTTGAAGTAAGGTTCCAACTAATGAGATATCCTTTACAATGAAGATCAGTGTATAAGGATAGGATATCTCTCTAAGCTTGTGTATGGATATACAATGAAGTTCAGCTTAGATGAAGTGTTTGAAGACTAAGATAGTCTTTGAAAGCTTAAATGTTCAGAATGCTTGAGTAGATGGATTCTGTTGAGGTTAGTTGGATACATTCAAATGGTCTTCACACTTCTGTATTTATAGACAAAATGGAGGATTTGCCCGTTGGAGAGGCAGCCCCAAATTGCTATAAATGTCTTCCTTGAGTTCTTCAAACTGGAAGACAGATTCTTGATAGTGACATGTCCTCATTTGGGTAATAAACGGCTTGTAAGACTTTGTCTTCATTCTGCAGCACTTTTCCCAATGTTTGACTTCTTGTTAGGACTTGGACATGGCTTCTGAAGGTTGATCCAATGATAGGACAACATTCCTTATCATCTGGACAACTCTCCTTATCACTATCAGCAGTTTTGCTTTTCAGCAAGGTTGGCTTGCTCTTCTTCAGATGACTTAGCTTTTTCCCTTTATTTCACTTCAAGGTGATCTTAGCTTGTTTCTTTGGTGATTTTTAGGGTGTGGTTGTCTCCTTCTCTTCAGCATAGTTGACCTTCAACCTTTAGAACATCTGTTCTGATTCAATCATGCTGAGACAACTATTCTGGACAACTCTTCTGATCAGCATATTTGGTCTTTTAGCATCAGAGCACTTTACACATAGAGTTGGCTTCTCTGGACAACTCTCCTGATCCAAAGTCTTTGAGTAGCCTTGTCCTTTTGAGCTAGGTAGAGTTGTTCTTGCATATGGCTAGCTTCTTTGGACAACTCTGCTGATCAGAGTTATTAAGCTTGTCCTTTTGATTTTACCAATCTTGCATATGGATACTTTCTCTGGACAACTCTCCTGATCAGATCATCTTATTGGACTTGTCCTTTTGAGCTTTACAATCTTGTTCTTGCATAAGAACATCTTCTCTGGACAACTCTCCTGATCAGTGCATTTGGTTTTCCATAGAGTGTCCTTGCTCTTAAGTGATTGTTCCAGAATTTGAGCCTTGAGGGGACTTGATCTTGATCATCTTCAAAGCATAGGTTCCCCCTCAAATTGTGCATCTAATTGTCTAAGAGCTGCCTAACATTTCAGCTTCTCATCTAGCCTATAATCTATATGTTCTAACATTCCTAGAACATATTTATATTGACTTAGGCATGTCTCAGGGGGTTTTGGTATTAGATCAAAACATATCTCATTTTATTCCCAACAATTACACCACTTATATAGTGATTTTGAATTTTATAATGTTTTAGTCAAGTACACGTTTGACTTAGAAATGTGGGTGACACACGAGTTAGGCACAAGCACGGTTGTTCTTTTAAAAAAAAAAACTCGTGTATCTTTTATTGAAAAGTCTTCCGCTTGAATTTATTTAAGTCAAAAAGTGCTATTTTAAACCGTAGCGCCACCGGGATTTTGGGGGCGTTACAAATGATACCAATCGAGATGCTAATTGCTATTGTCAGAAACAGATGCAACCAAAGAATAGAAATGTATAGTTGCCTCACCCAATTCCATTAATCAAAGCTCTAACTTTGTTGAAGCAGCGCAAGTTGATTATATATTCATTCATTGAAAATTGTAGGTCTATAGACTCTGAGTCAACTCCAATGGTTTGCTGTAATATTTGTTAACATTGCTCCATGTAATGGAATCAGGTTAATTTTGTTTTTTTGAGCGGTGATTTTAAGTTATTGATTTAATCAAGGAGATTTTATTAATGCTTCGTTTGTGAAGAGAAGGAGTATAATGAATTTGAAGGAAATAATTTTGAAACATGAAGATGAATATAAAAGCTTGGGAGGAGAAGTTTTGTATTGGCGAAGAAACTATTTACGAGTAAAAACAGAATAAAGCTTTATGTGGGGAAGAAATTGAAAAAATACATTCTTCCAGAAATTGAAAAATTACATTGTTCCAGAAATTGAGAAAATCGGATAACCAAAATTTATGTTGAAAGAAATAATTTTATACATTACAAAAACAATAAAAGTCACGTGCATCGCACATACCAAAATCTAGTTAATAATAAAATTAAGGAAGATTTATTATTGCACATGCAATATTTTTTTTATTTAAGGAAGAAGCAGAAAATTCGCAGGTAGAATTCGGATCGAAATTGAGCTATCTTATCACGAAATTCATGTAAGATAAACATAAAAATTTGCTCTCAAGTTTATGTAACTAGCTATAAGGAAAAATGTATGTTACGGTAAGAACAAGTATGTGCTATTTATTCTTATAATACCACAAACTCACTCCATCCACTAAATGTAGTCTCATTGGGGTGAGATACAAGTTTTAAGGAAAAGGTAGATAAAATAGATAAAGTAAGGGTCCATTGTGGGGTCCATTGTGAATAAAGTGATTGTTTGTGAATAAAATTGATGGCAAATTGAGTAATTAAGTGATGGTTGAAGGGTGATGGTTTCCATAAAGTGTATGAGACTACATTTTGTGGACAAAAAATATGAGGCAAATGAGACTACATTCCATGGACGGAGGGAGTATTTATATTTATATTAATACTCTTTTCCGTCCCACAAAGATAGCTACATATTCCTTTTTTGGATGTCCTAAATTATAGCTACATTTCCTCTTTTACTTTAGTATTAAATGTTTTATTGTCAATTTTACCCCTAATTAATAAGAGTAATTAAGGCTTATCAGATTTTGGAGTATGTGATTCCAAGGATAAAATTGGCACATTAGCTAAATTTGACTACATTTATTGATTTTTCTTAATTTGTGTGTAAAGTCAAATTGAGCTATTTTTTGTGGAACGGAGGGAGTACATAATTGAAAGCGAGATCATGCTACTTTTCTAAACAAATCTATTTCACCCGCTTTTCTCTGAGTTTTTCTACCACCTTCTATCTTGTGCTATTATTGCGCGTGATATGCACCAAATATACACAAATATTTGCACCAATTGTGAATATATGCACCACTCAAAAACCTAGGGCTGGTATGCACCAAATGTATGTAAAATATTTGCACCAATTGTGAATATATGCACCACTCAAAATCCTAGTGCTTAGGCATCAATTATTCAATTGTATACAAATATATGCCATTTTAGTCTCGGGAAAAATAAGAAATTATGAAAACCCTTTTAGATTAGGTTAGTTGGGGTCTTCTAAGGATAGTTTAGGTGTCGCCTAAACTATCAACAGTCCATTAATTTAAGCCATCAGATCTGAAATCTAATGGCTTATATTTGATGACCCGCTACTTGTTGCACTTGGTGTAGCAGAATCCATCGTCTTGCATTGCACTTATTATCATTTTTGTCGCCCTATCGCTCTTTTAAATTAAATTTAATAATTTTAAATACATAATTATAATATTACAAATTTATCCTTACATAATTCATAAAAAAATTAATTGATAATATATATCTTTATTTTAATTCTCATATCACTAATCCGTCCCCAAAATTATATTTTTGAGTTTTAAAAAATAATAATTTAAATTTAAAATTTTTATATGTATTTAATTTTACGGGAATGACAATATAAATAGGAATAAAAAATATATATATATATATTTAATTTATCTCTTTAACTATAATTTTTCAAGAATACTCCATGGCCGTCATCAATGGAAGAAGATGTGATTAAGAATTTTAGAAGAATTTATTTGCTTACATGATAAAGTCCGAAGAAATTGAGAATTTTAGAAGAATTTATTTTAGTTCAATATATTATCGTTCAGAGTGCAAAATGAAGGATGAATTTTCACCTTCTTCCATGGAGAAAATATTATTGGATTTATTGTATTTCTATTTACTGAAGATATGATTTATAGTAATATTTACGAAAGAGATAAATTAAATTAAATATAATTTTTTTAGTAGTAAATATATATTATTGTTAAATATATATATATTTTATTTTTATTTATATAGAGAATATTTGATAAATATAAAATTAAATTAAACAAATTAAATATTAAAAAAATGTTGATGCGACAATGTTACGGTGGTCTCATTTAATTTTAATACTAATATCAGTATTATTTTTAATTTCAATGGAAGGGGTAAGATAGTAAATATTAAAATAAAATTTTAAAAATTATTTAACAATATTAAAAATATATCAAGTTAGGGCGACACGATGCAATTCAACATTCAAACTGTTGATAGTTTAGGGAACACTGAAAATATCCTAAAAATTGCCCAGGTTAGTTGAGACCTTCTATATGTAGTCAGGGTGTCGTAACGTGTCGTAATGACTACCATAGTCAGTTAATCTAAAAGTTTAGATTTGATGACCTGTTACCTTTTGTAAATTTTATGATATGTATTGTCGTAATGTGTCGTAATGTGTCATAAATTTGTATTTTCTATTAAATTAAATTAATTAAAATATATTATTGTAAATTTACATTTTTATCCTTATACAATAAAATAATTTATTACTACATATTTTTGTTAATGTAATTAAAATATGTAATGTTAAAATTACATATTTACCCTTATGATATTAATAAAATTAATAACAAAATATAAATCAAATCAATTTATTAACAATAAAACAAACTAAATCAGTGAGAAAAACTCATTCTTGCTTCAAACCTCCTAATGGCAATTGAGAGCTTCAAATTAAATCAATTTGGGAAGAAATAAGCCATTCTCAAACATCTTAAGAATTGTGTCGACTAATTGGAATTGGGGAAGAAAAAAGGGTGATACTTGGGTACACTCGCATGTACCGTACCCCTTATTTTAATTTTAATTATTTATTTATATTTTATCAGCACCCATTAATTTAATGAGATCACCCCCGAATTATATTTTTACAGCAGTTATCTGCACACACTCATTTTATGAGTTCACCCC
Organism: Galeopsis tetrahit; assembly: GCA_963675135.1. Lineage (NCBI taxonomy): Eukaryota > Viridiplantae > Streptophyta > Magnoliopsida > Lamiales > Lamiaceae > Galeopsis > Galeopsis tetrahit. Next base: position 40,399,752 of record OY776126.1, on the reverse strand, counting down.
CACATCATTTTTTTTACAACAATTATCTACACCCGCAAATTTTATGAGTTCACCCCAAATCATTTTTTACCATAGTTATCTGCACCCATTCATTTTATGAGTTCACTCCAAATCATTTTTTACCATAGTTATCTGCACCCATTCATTTTATGAGTTCACCCCCAAATCATTTCTTTTTTACAACGGTTATCTACACCCGCTCATTTTATGAGTTCACCCCCAAATTATATTTTTACCAAAGTTATCTACACCCGCTCATTTTATGAGTTCACCCCCAAATTATTTTTATACCACAGTTATCTGCACCCACTCATTTTATGAGTTCACCCCAAAATATTTTTTAAAAAATAATTACATTTAAAAGACTATATTTTTTTTATTAATTAACACAAAATATAATAAAATCAACCCTAATTTATACATTTACAATCTACAATCGAGTCATTGCCGAGTTACCGTCGATTCACCACCAAATCACTCATATTTTTAGAAAAATTTCGATTTTTTTTCTTTTTAATTTTTCTTCCCATTTTCAATTTTTATTCCAAACTTTTTATTTCTTCGTTTTTTTTGTTTCCTACTTTTTTTTCATTAGTATATTTTTTAGTTTTAATACAAAATAATTTTATATGTATGATTTTATTATAATCCCTCCGTCCCAGTGAAAGCTCCTCATGAGCTTCGGATACAGAGGTTAAAAAATATGATATAATAAGTTGATGTATGAGAGGTGATGTGATTGAGAGAGAGAAGAATATAATGAAATGTGAGAGAGAATAGTTTGGCAAAAAAGGAATGGGTAACTTTCATTGGGACAAACGAATAAGGAAAGTTGGGTAGCTTTCAATAGGAAGGAGGGAGTAGTCGGTAATACAACAAGTAATAACCAGTAATACCATAAACAGCAATCAGTAATACCATTAACAATAATTAGTAATACCACGAACATTAATCAGTAATACCATTAATATTAATCAGTAAAATTTTATACAATAACAAATAATTCCACACATCTAATTATATTCAATAATACAAAAAATAATTATCAGTAATACCATGAACAGTAAGTAGTAATACCATGAACATTGAATAGTAATATCTCATACAATAACAAATAATTCCACAAATCTAATTATATTCAATAATACCAAAAACAATTATGAGTAATATCATAAACAATAATATGTAATACCATAAAAATAATAATAATCAGTAATAAATAATTTAATGTTGGTCCTTGGTGGAGTATAACACAAGTGTATGGGGGGGGGGGGGAATGCACTTGTGTATGCAAATTCTTTTCTTTTGACAATTTGGTCTTATCAGGCAAGTTGTCTCACAACTGGCCTGAGTGAGAACTTTGATAGATACTTGTCCTACTGATTACTATTGAGTGATCAGTTGGCTAAATATCTAAAAGAGTTACTTAGTGCGGAATGTGGTTGGCCTTTGACTTAAAGAAATACTCCAAGTTAATTTCTAAAAATACAGGTTATCAGGGACTTTGTCCAAAACAGATTTTCTTGCTTACTGAGTTATGAATCTTTGAAATATGATTGAATGAAGTGTAGTTAAGAATGCAGTAAGTAAATGAGACACAAGTTTATAGTGGTTCAGAGACTCAAGCTCCTACATCCACTTTCCCTGATTGAACAGGATAATTCCTTCTCAATGGAATTAGCTTGTTTTATAGTGCCAAGGTGTACTGATCAACAACACTCTCTTAGTGTTTTGATCCCTAGGATAACTTGAGTCCTAGTGCTCAATCTCTCTGAGTTAAGACTGTGTTTTACACTAACAGTCCTTAACTCCTCACTTCTACAACAAACACTCTTCTTCACTAAATGAGATAAGGTTTGAGGTTTGGTTCCAACTAGTAGAGATATCCTTTGCAATAAGAACAGTGTAAAGGCTTAGGATATCTCAATGCTAAGCTAGGATGTTTACAAGGATTGGCTTAGCTGACTTGAAGTGATTCAGGAAACTTGGGATTCTAGAGAACAGATTGGTTTCCTTTTGAAAGCTAGATGATAGTTTGATAGCTTGTAGTTGGATGGTGAATCCCTTAGATCACTTCTGTATTTATAGGCAATTTGAACAACTAACCGTTGGAGGGATTAGCAATTCAAATATGTCTATTTGCAGCACCTTTGAAACGGCTATGAAGCTTGGCATCCTTTTATCCACTGTGTAAAAGGGGTCTTCAATGGTTGCTTGAATGAATGTGTTGACTTCTGACAAATGCGGCTGAGAAGACTTGTGACAGTTTCCAATTTTGCACATTGTCCTAGGTTGATTTGTGGCAAATTCTACACACAACCAACGGTCAGATGGGACAAGTTCCCTGAACATTCCTGCTGCAGTTTAGAATGTTCCAACATTCATTCAATGCTTCACTCTTTAATGCTCTAAGTCTTTAATGCTTGGTTCAGGCATGATTGGCAATAAATGCTTCATTGAATGTGTCTTCTGTAAGCTTTTGACAATTAATTCTCTTGATCATTTGTACTTCAATTGTCTTGATCTTTTGCATTTAAGAGCACAGCTTCAGTAGTCATGAACTCTTCAGCTAGGTTATCCATTTGATCAGTTTGTCTTGAATAGATCAGCAACTTTGTCCTATAGACCTATCAAGCTGCCTAACATTCCAGCTTTGGACAACTATCCTGATCACTAATATCTCATAACATTTCTGAGATTTTTACTTAAGCATTCTACATACTAAAGTGCACTGAGACAGCTTGCCTGAACTTGACTTGAGCATATCTCAACTAATCTGATCATCATCAATCAGGGGTTTTGGTATCTAATTCAAAATCATTTTATTCCCAACAATTTCCCCCTTTTTGATGATGCCAAAACCTATTACAAAGGAACCTTGACTTATATTATACTTTACCTTCAGGGAGGGTGAACTGGTCAACTTGCCTGAAAGAAACTGTTAGCACAATAAATCAAGTAAGATATGTCATGATAGGTTAGTTGAGATAATGAGTTGTTATCTCTTGATAAAAACATAATGATCCTTTTATATAAGTGATAAACCATTACAGAGCTGAAAATAAAAAAGAACTCACTAGCAAAATAACAACAGAAATCATATCAACAGAATAGGGAAAAAGATGAACTTATCCTTCACAGAGTTCCATACTACACATCAAGTGTTCTGGGACATCAAGTGTTCACAGAATATAAGTGATAAACCATTTCTGAGATTTTAACTTAAGCATACTACACATCAAGTGTTCTGGGACAACTTGCCTGAACAATACTTTGAGCATATCTCAACTAATCTGTACATCATCAGTCAGGGGTTTTGGTATTAAGATCAAAATCATTTTATTCCCAACAATTTCCCCCTTTTTGATGATGCCAAAACCTATTACAAAGGAACCTTGACTTATACTCAATATTACCTTCAGGGAGAGTGAACTGGTCAACTTGCCTGAAAGAAACTGTTAGCACAATAAATCAAGTAATATATGTCATGTTAGGTTAGTTGAGATAATGAGTTGTTATCTCTTGATAGAAAATCATTGGTCCTTTTATATATCATGGAGCATTACAGATCAGAAAATTAAAAGGACATACTAACTGATACAAGAATAACAACATCATCAGCAAACATAAAAATAAGAGTAGGGAAGGGATAAACTTATCCATCAGAGAGTTCCATCATCTTGGGGAGCAATGCCATATTGAGCCCAGACCATCTTCTTCAGCTCCCAAACATCCTTGTTGGAGCCTCTAGGGCCTATCTTCATCTTCTCCATCTTCATGATGTTGATGAACTCCTCCAGAATCTTTCCCTCATCAATCAAGTTCCCATTGAACTTAGGAGGCATGTACAGAATTGGACCAGGGGCCTTGAAAGCCATATCAGCTGCTGCAAACAGCTTTTGGTAGAGGTCCCTATGATTCTCAAACATGAACTGGACAAAGACTTCATCTACATTCGCTCCAAGCCACTTCCCTATGACATAAAAGTCATATACAAAGCTTCTCTTGGCCTCCTCCCATGCATCATTCAGTGAGATTGGAACCCACTTATCATGGTGAGGGTATTGAGTGTCCCATCTTTGCAGCATTTTAGGTTTGAGTCTTCTGTATGAGGCTCTCCTTCTTGGGGCTTTGAAATTTGCCCTTCTTTCATCCCTTGCCTTGTTGGCCTCAACCAATTGCTCCATCCTCTCTTTAGCTCTCTGAAGAGCTAGCTTCTCTTGGGTTTCTGGATCTTTTCCAAAACCTTCTTCAAACAATTTAGAGGGATCATCAGCAAGTTTGGGCACACCAACTTCAGGCATTCTGTCCTGTACTTCCTCTTCAACTTCTTCTTCTTCAATGACAGGCATTTGAGCTGCTTTCTTCATTCTCTTAGATTTCCTTGCTGGAATAGATTCTTCAGATTGAAATTCTGAAGGCAAAGTCAGGCTGGTTGGGAATTCATTGAAGGTTTCCAGTTCCTTTCTCTTTCTTTCAGATGACCTTGTCACCTTCCCCCTTACTTCAGCAATATTCTCTTTAGGTTCAAGTCCTGTAGACTCACCACCTGGCCTTTGAAGCTTTCTTGCCTGACTTTCCATAGCTGACATCATGGACTCCTTGACAGCTATTTGAATCTGCTCTTCCTCAGTTAAGTCTTCAACATTCATTGAGCCTTTGCCTTTCCCAATGTCTTCTACTGCTTCCTCCTCGACTTCAGGGACCTTCTCCTTTCCCTTGGATTCACCAATCACCAAGGTTCCCTTTGCCCTTGCTCTCTCTCTTTCCCCCTTTTTGGCATTATCAAAACACTGGGGCTTCAATTCACTCATAGTTACAGAGAGATGTGAGTGGGAATGAGTGAGGGATTTCAATTCCTGCAGTAGGTAAACATTCTCATCATGAATGTTTTGCATTTTATCATCTGCCATGCTCAAAAAGGTGTGAACAGGCTTCATCTTTTGGGAAACTATGGCATCCAATGTGGCTTTCAGTGATTGATCAAGTTTGGCCTGAAGTTGTTCAGTGAGATTGGCCACAACTTGATCAGACACTTTGGCCATGAGTTCAACAGTGAACTTCTCAGCAGCTTCCTTCACCATTGCAGCTTTCAATTCTTCTGCCTTCTTTCTCTGGGCTGCTGTCCTCTGCCTTAAAGCATCCTTGATTGTCTTCTTCAATGCTTTCACATTGTGCTTGTACAAAGTTTTGAGACCCTGCTGCTCTTTCTTCACAGATCTAGTGAATTTACCCATAGCATCTTTAGCTTTTGTCACTTCAGTGGAAACTGTTTGCAGTCCAGTTTCAACTCCACAAAGTCTTGCATCAAGAGTAGGCAAGATCACTTCTTCTGACCCTGTGAGCCTCATCCCCACAGAGGCTAGAGTCTTGCCTTGGCCATCTAGGGTATCAGCAGTGGTTGCATGAGCCTTCTCAACTTCCCTGACCAGTGTGTCCAACTTTTCTGACTGCTCTTCAATGATGGATGCAGTCTGAGTAGCCATCTGAAAGTGAGCCTCAGAGGTGTTGGCTTGTTCAAAGTAGATCTGGTTAAGTGTGGACACATTTGCTGATACTGCTTCAAGATCAGTGTCAGCATCAACTGGTATATCTGTCAGGGAGGCATCTGCAAAAATTTGCTCAAGAGTGACAGCAACTGAATCTGCAAAACTGACAGTGTTAGTAAAATCTCCCTCATCACCCTCTATTTCTTTTTCTCCCATAAGGTCTAATACATCAGCACCTTTTCTCTCATTTTCAACTATATTCTTTTCTTCTTCTTTTTCAAGAGATAAACTCACATTCACTGGAGAATCAGGCCTCCTTTCACCAAGGGATTCATCAAGTTCAGATTTGACTTGAAGAATAGCCTGACTCTCATATTGGGCTGCACCCAATATTTCTACTTCCTCACCCTCTATTTGTGGTGCACTCAAGGAACCAGTGATCACACACTCCTCACCATCATCTCCCTCTGATTTTTCAGCACTCACATCCTTTTCAACTCCTTCAATTTCTAAACCTGACACCTCTATATCCTCAACAGGATCCACAGAGGGCAGTTGTTGGGAGATCACAGTGCTTGGGCATCCCAAGTCCACTGAGTCATCCTGAATGACTAAAGGCTGGTCAATGTCCAACTTGCCTGACATTGATGAGGCTTTAGCCAAACCAGCTTCTCCTATGGAAGTCTCAGCATTGTCAAGCTGTGCCTCAGGTTCAAAAGAACCATCCTTGGCCAATGCATCTTGGACCGAGTCACCATCTTTGGTCAACTCCTCTGAATGATCAGAGTCCTTTATAGAATAAAAAGTCAAGTAATGTACCTGAGCTGAGTTGATACCAGGGGGATTGGGATTGGTGTGATCATCATCATCATCATCATCATCATCAGATGGGCTGTCAGGATGCTTGATTCCTTGTGCTATCCTCTCTCTTTCAGCAAGCACCTTTTCATGAACAATGGTGCAAAATAGGGCCTCAGTGGTTAATACACTGGTCTTCTTTACATTTGCAAAATGTAGCAGCCTATTTTCCTCAACCTGCCACCAGTTGGCACCCTTATCCTGAATAGCCTGAGCTATTTCCACAATAGTTCTATCTTTGATCTCAACAAGTGCTCTGAGATCATAGAATTGTTGTTGCAGCCTGGGATAAGCCTTCAATCCTGGATATAATTCATCCACATTTGCTCTTGCAATCTGCCTCAACATCCCCTCATAGGTATATTCTTCACCACTATCTTCTCCAGAAGAGTTGGTTTGGGATTCAGGAGGGTTGGAATGAGATTCAAGTAGGCTTGGCTGGGATTCAGGTAGGTTGGGTTCAGAAGGATTGGGTTCAGGAGAGGTCAAAACAAGTTGGGATTCAGGTGCTTTTGAGAGCATTGTGCCTGAAGAGGTAATTGGAATGGCTGGAATGGGTGGGAAAACAACTTGATCACCTTCTTGAAGAGCAGTTTCAAGAAGTTTGGTATAAGAGAGAAGTCTTGGATCAAGTGGGGAAAAGGGTCTATCTTCAAGATTGACCAAATCTGCCAGCACATCAATACCTGATCTATCAGGTGCACCTTCAGGGGAGTACACTTTCTTGGCAATGATTGGTGCATCTTCAGGAGTCTTGCAATCCTCTTCTTCTTGCCTTGGAGATATTCTTCTAGATTGAATATCAGGGGAGTTGGCTTCAGGGCTGTTGGGTTTTGACTTGGATTTGGAGTTAGACTTGCTGGCCTGTTTAATCTCCTTGAAGAACTCTTTCTTCTTCTTTTCTTCCTCCATCAACCTCTGCTTCTCAGAGGTCTTGATGATTCTTCTTTTTCTTTCATACCTTGTTGGCTGGTCAAGGTCTCTGAATTCTGTGATTGTTTCAGGTTGCAGTGGGACAACCTCTCTGACTTCCACACTTTCTTCAGGAGGGTTGACTCCTTCCTCAGCAACCTTCTCTATTTCCTCAGAAGTGGCTCCTCCACTTCTTGACTGACTTTCTGGTGAAGATTCATGCAAAATCTTCTTCATCTTCTTCATCTTTGGTTGAGCTTTTGGTGGCTGGGCTTTCCTCTTTCTAGGAGAGGCTCTTGGGACTGGAACAATTGCAACAACCTTCTTAGAAACTGCATCCTGCTTCCTTTTCTCTGTCTTAGAAGACAGCTTCCTAAACATTACCTTTTGTGCAGGAAAAGGTTTTGGCTTTGCTTGGAGGTGGGTGTAGTGAGCAAATCTTTCCAAGAGCAGGCTGGCTCTTGTGCAGAACTGGAGTTTTCCTTCTACCACCACCTTGTGGTGCTTCATTTCCTTAAACTTAAATTTTTCATTCATCATTTTGTCAAGAATGAATTTCTTCCAGTTGAACTTGACTCTCTTCTCAGCAGAGTCAATCACAGCAGCCATCACTCTTAATTTAGGCATACTGATTTGTTCAACACTCCCTGAGTGGCTCAACAGGCTCTTTACAACACAATCAAACAAATGCCTAAACACTGGTTTTAAAGTGTTTTTGTTTTGAGCACTCACAACCCTTTTAGGTTCTATCATCCAAGAATAATAGAATTCCTGATCATCTTCTTCCTTGTACATTTCTGGATTCATGCCTTCAGAAGGTAGCCCAAAGCTAGCTTCTAAATCCTCTGCAGTGAAGATGATTGTGTGTTGAGTTTCTTCTTCTTCATCTTCCTCAGCATATGTGAGCTTAGTGCACACATCTCCCTTTTTCCCTTTCCATCTGAGATGGGCAAAGAATTCTGCCATGAATGGAGTCAGGCAGGAATCAGGCTTGGTGCCAAGAAATTTCTCTAGCCCTGCCTCCCTCAGCCATTGGAGGACTTGTTGAACTTCTGAATCTGGGCTATCAAAAGCTACCAGCTTTTCAAACCAAAGGGAATTTGGGTTGCTAAGATAAGAGAAATCAATGTCCAAGGAGGAATCATTGAAGTCTACAAGCTCTTCTCTCTTGAGTTTTGGAGCCATGGATGAATTTGAGAGAAGGAAAGTTTTGGAGAAAAATTGCAGGTTTTGAGGTTTTGAGATTTCAAAGGTTTGGGAAATATGAGTGCGTAAGGATGGTAGTGAAAATTGAGAAGTTTATATATGGAAGGAATTTATTAACCGTTGGTTAATGGAATGTAACAGTGGGTAATTTGAAAAACCGTTTGAATATAGTGGGGTAGTGGACTTTCAATGGTTCGATGAAGTGTTGAATGCAATTTAATGGTTTTGATGAAGGCTCAAGAATTCATGCAATCTTATTAAGATTTCTGCATTAAATGCTGATTTGCCTTTTTGGTGGTAAAAATCTTTATAGCACACTCCATCCTAAAATGGCCTACTCTTAGACCAAGAAACCTCTTAAATGTCTAATCAATGCTAAAAATAGCAATAATTATCCAATTAACTTGGACAAACATCCTGAGATGTGCTTTGGTTTCTGTGAAGATCAAACTGCCTGATTACCTTGCCTGAGTGGATCCCAAAGTTGCTGATTGGGTCCTACTTTGACAAATCCCCTGACCAACATTGCTGAAAATTATAGGGACAACCTTGCTGAGTTTCCCTTTTTGGCTGATAGCTTCAGTGAGGTTGGTCAACTTTGCTGAAGTTCAATTTTGATGAACTTCCCCCTTCATATGAGCTTTCTTTCCTCATTTTTCCATCTTGCCTGGATCAAGTAACCCTAATTCAGCTGACAACTCCAAGAACCTTGCTTCAGCTAAAGGCTTGGTCAAGATATCAGCTTTTTGCTTATCAGTGTGGATTTTGACAAGCTTGATATCTTTCTTCTCCACATGATCCCTTATGAAATGATGCTTGATGTCCACATGCTTGCATCTGGTGTGGAGCACTGGATTCTGTGAGATGACAATTGCACTATTGTTGTCACAGAATATTGGCACTTCATTTGTGATTACTTTGTAATCTCTCAATTGTTGCCTGAGCCAAAGTATCTGAGCACAACAACTTCCAGCTGCTACATACTCAGCTTCAGTTGTTGAAGTTGCAACTGTATTTTGCTTCTTGGAGAACCATGAGATAAGCTTGCTGCCCAAGAATTGACAAGTTCCTGAGGTAGATTTTCTGTCAATTCTGCATCCTCCATAGTCTGCATCTGAATATCCAGTGAGCTCAATGTTGTCATCAGCTGGATACCATAATCCAAGATTCTCAGATCCCTTGAGATATCTTAGAATTCTCTTGGCAGCATCAAGATGGCTCTTCTTTGGATTAGCTTGAAATCTTGCACATACTCCAACTGCAAATGTGATATCAGGCCTGCTTGCAGTGAGATATAGCAATGATCCTATGATTCCTCTGTAGTTAGTGGAGTTTGTTGACTCTCCACCTTCATCAGGATCCATCTTCCAGTTAGTATTCATAGGAATTCTGACTGGCTTGCTTGTTGCACATCCAAATTTTTTGATCATGTCCCTTGTGTACTTGGCCTGATTGATGAATATTCCCTTCTTTGATTGAGTGACCTGAAGTCCTAAGAAGAAATTCATCAATCCCATCATGGACATCTCAAACTTGCTTTGCATGAGTTTGGAGAACTTCTCACATAACTTCTCATTTGGAGATCCAAATATAATGTCATCCACATAGATTTGGACTAACAGAATATCATCTCCTTCACAGATTCTGAACAAGGTTCTGTCAACAGTGCCTTTGACAAAACCATGATCTAGAAGAAACTGTGATAAGGTGTCATACCAAGCTCTTGGAGCTTGTTTTAAGCCATAGAGGGCTTTCTTCAATCTGTACACCTTGTCACCTTCTTCAAATCCTGGGGGCTGTTCCACATACACTTCTTCTTTGAGCACCCCATTGAGAAATGCACTCTTCACATCCATTTGATACACCTTGAATCTCATGTGAGCTGCATATGCTAGGAAGAGTCTGATTGCTTCAAGTCTGGCCACTGGAGCAAAAGTCTCATCATAATCAATCCCTTCAGATTGACAATATCCTTTGGCCACCAGTCTTGCTTTGTTTCTCACAATGATGTCATTTTCATTTTTCTTGTTTTTGAACACCCATTTAGTTCCAATGACATCTTGATGAGTTGGCCTGTTTACCAGCTCCCATACTTCATTTCTGGTGAACTGATTCAGCTCTTCTTGCATGGCTATGATCCAGTTGGTGTCTTGTAGTGCTTCCTCAATGTCTTTAGGTTCCTGTTCTGAAAGAAAACAACAAAACAGAGCACTTTCTCCATGAAATTTTCTAGTTCTGATCCCTTCACTTGGATTACCAAGTATCAGGCTAGATGGGTGGTCTTGCAACCAAGTCCTTCTAGACCTGATCCTTTCAGGAGGATTGTCCTCATCTGAAGTTGGATCACTAGATTCATTAAATTCAGGAAAGTTAATTGAAGGATCAAGCTCAGGATCATATTCAGGGGTGTTGTCCTCATTGTCAGATAAGTTGACATTTTCAATGGTTCCCCCTTGAATAGTGGATCCATTAACTACCTCAGCATTGCCTGCTTCTTCATTGGTAGTTGTTACCTGGTTTTGAACTGGGATGGAATCAGTCAGTTCAATTTCTCCTTCAGGTTGGTTGTCTACTGGTTGATTGCTATCAGGTAGGTTGTCCAGTTTTTGATTTTCATGAAGTTCAGGCTGGGCAACATCCACAAACACTGTTTCCTTGCTTTGAAGCCTTAAGCTGGTTGTTCTTTGTGTTATCTCATCAATATTCAGGTTTCTATCCCTGAACTCATTAGTAGATTCATCAAACACAACATGAGGTGTTTCTTCCACAATAAGAGTTTTGCAATTGTAAACTCTGTAAGCCTTGCTGATTTGTGAATATCCAACAAATATTCCTTCATCAGCTTTGCTATCAAAAGCTTTCAATTGCTCTTTCCCATTATTATGGATGAAACACTTACAACCAAATATGTGAAAATAAGCAACAGTGGGCAATCTACCTTTCCATATTTGATATGGAGTCTTACCTTGTCCTTTGGTGATTAAGGACCTGTTTTGAGTGTGACATGAAGTGCTAATGGCTTCAGCCCAGAACCTTTTAGGCAGTTTGGATTCAGCAATCAAGGTTCTAGCTGTCTCCTTCAAGGTCCTGTTCCTTCTTTCAGCAACCCCATTTTGTTGAGGTGTTCTTGCTGTTGAAGTTTCATGAGTGATGCCATTCTTGCTGCAATACTCATTGATGTATGAGTTTATGAACTCAGTGCCTTTGTCAGATCTGATCTTGACAATGCTTAGGGCTTTTTCATTGCTCAATCTCATCATCAGTTCAGGTAGTTTGACTTGGGTCTCCTTTTTGTTCAGCAAGAATACTACCCAAGTGTACCTGGAAAAATCATCAACAACAACTAAAGCATATTTTCTTCCATTTATACTTACTGGGGTTATTGGCCCAAATAAATCCATATGCAGTAGTTGAAGAACTCTCTCAGTTGAGATGACAAGTTTTCCTTTGAAAGAGGCTTTTATCTGCTTTCCTTCCTGACATGGCTGGCATATGTGTTCTTTGGTGAATACTTGATTTGGCAGCCCTTTAACTAGAGAGTTTCTTGCAATCTTGTTGATGGTTTTGAAGTTAAGGTGATTCAGTCTTTTGTGCCACAACCAGCTTTGCTCATGTGTGCTTTTGGCAACAAGACAAACTGCTTCAGGGGTTTTGCTCCAATCTGCAAAATAAACATTTCCCTTTCTCACCCCTGTTAGTAGCACCTGTTGTGTTGATTTATTTTTGATAGTACATTCATTTGGTGCAAATTCAACACAATATCCTTTGTCACAAATTTGACTTATAGACAGCAAGTTATATTTTAGGCCTAGAACATATGAGACATCAGTAATTTTAACACTACCAATGTTTAATGTACCATAGCCTCTTGTGATGCCTTGAGAGCTGTCTCCAAAGGTTACTGAAGGACCATCCTTTTCTATGAAGTCTGAGAGAAGTTCCTTGTTTCCAGTCATGTGCCTTGAACATCCACTGTCCAGGTACCATGCTGTTTTTTTGTTGATGCTTCTCTTCTTTTTGGGGTCCTTGCAGCCCTGCAAAGTCAAAATTTAGGTACCCTTTGAGTGTTGGGTCCTAGAGGGTTAGCTGTACCTTTTGGAACCTAAATCTGCCTGATTACTCTGATTGATTCAAAGTGACTGACTTGGTTTCCATTTACATCTACATACACAGTTTGACCCTTAAATGCCTTGGGTGATCTCTGTGTATAAGTGTTAGCTTTGTAGGGTTCAGGAGAGTTGGTAAATTTCTTTGGGACATTTCTCCTGAAGTTACTAAGCTTAGGTGCAGCTGGGTAAGACTTTTGAGGATAGGTTTTTGGATGGCCTTTTCCATTTGGCAAGTAAGGTCCAGGCTTCCTGAATGTTTTATACCTATCAGAGGGGATTGGCCTTAATCCATTCAGTTGAGGTTGCCTCACTTGAGTTGGCCTCTTCTGAACAGGTTTTGGACAACTCCTCTGATGGTGATTCAGATAGGTTGACCTTCCATTGGTTCTACCTTTCTGAACCTCATTCCTCCTGTAAGCAATGCCTTTAACCTTTTCCAAAGGTGTGGGTTTAGGTACATTGTTTACCTGAGTTGGTATAAAGATTCCTTTACCCTTGTCCTTAATCAGTGGTTGATTTACTTCAATTTCATTTTGTTGTGCCACTGATCTCACAAAAGTCATCTTAGAATTGCTTGATGAGGCAATACTAAGACCAGGTGAAGGTTCAAATGGATTATAGCCTAATCCACCCTTTTGAGCAAATGGTCTTTGAAACCCTTGAATCTCTTCTATTGCCTTAGCAGATTTGTTCAAGGCAGACATTTTCATTTTTAAGCTCCCCTCACTCAATTTTAGAGTATCAAATTCACTTGAGAGATTGTCAAATTTTGCTTGAAGAATTCTAAGATCAAAATCCTTTTTCCTCAAGGCCAGTTCTTGATCATCAATCAACTTTTGTTGTTTAGAGACTTTGAGAGACACTTCCTCAAGTTCTCTCACAACCTGCTGATACAACTCAGTTGATTTAATGTCAAGCTCAGGTTCAGGAAAGTTGGGAGTTTGAGCTTTTGAATTCAGTAGCTCATTTTCTCTGAGTGCTATATTGCATACTTCTCTTAGCCTGGTGAAATCCTCAAATAATTTTACAAAGTTGAGTTTTAAGGGGATTTCACTGGACTCATGTGTGTTATTTGAAGAACTGGAAGAAATAGAAGATGAACATACCTCATCATTTTCTAATGCCATTTGACAGTCATCATCACTGTCACTGTTGGAGAATAGTCCATCATCAGAAGAGTAGACACTCTCTTCACTTGCTGAATCTCCAGCTACCATAGCCTTCCTGTTGTTTAGCCTTTTATCTCTTTTGTTCTGCCTTTCCTTCCTTTCTTTTGCACTGAGGTCAGGACAGTCATACTGAAAGTGACCCTTCTTTTGGCAGTTGTAACACACATCTTCATCATCATTCTTCTTGCTTGAGGACTCCTTCCTCCTTGATGATGATGGTTCACCTTTGCTGAATTTCTTCCTATCAGCATATCTGTCTTCTTTCTTTTCATCAGAGACTTTGTCCTCTGATTTATGTTCAGGAGAACTGAATCTCCTTCTGGTTCTGTTATCTTGGTAGAACTTCTTGTATCTACCAAATCTGGAGTTGAGCTTCTCAAATCTTCTAGCCATGAGTGCCAGCTCCTCCTTTATTTCAGATTTTGAAACAGATTGAGAGGATCTTTGAGTAATCTTCTTTTCTGTTTCAGCAGCTTTGAAGGCAACACCTTTGTTTGAAGAGGATGGCTCTTCATGCACCTTCTTTCTGTTGAGATCAAACTCATATGCTTTGAGTTCAGAGAATACTTGCTGCATTGGCATGTTGTCAAGATTGCTGGTATTTTGCATCATGACTGAATATATGTCCCACTTGGATGTGAGACTTCTTAAGATCTTTAAAGCAACCTCTCTTTTGGCATAGAACTTGCCAAGAGAGTTTATTTCATTCATGATGTCAGTAAATCTGCCATCAAGATGATCAATAGTTTCATTAGCTTCCATAGAGAATTGTTCATATTTTTGGATAGCCACTTGAAGCTTGTTCTCCTTGATCTTTTGGGTACCTTCACACATAAGTGCTAAGGTATCCCAAATCTCTTTAGCTGATGTGCAGTGGTACACTCTTCCCATCACTGCATCTGGAATTGTCTGGTACAATGTGTTCATTGCAATGTAGTTCAGGTTGTGCCTTTTTCTTTCTTCAGCTGTAAAGTCATCTTCATCTTTTGGCAGCAACTCCCTTGGATCTGCTTTCTGAGCGTCAGTGATCTTGGGATTTGCCTTAGTGAATGTGAAAGGCCCTCTAGTGATGACTTTAAGCATCTCATCATGTTGGCAAGCAAGATGAGCTCTCATCCTGATTTTCCAGAAATCATAGTTCTCAATTGAGAACATTGGCAACTTGTGATGAGAAATATGATTGACTTGGTTTGGACCCATGTTGTTGATGGTGTTAACAGCATCTCCTGGAACTGCATTGTTAGCCATTTCAACAGAAATAATATAAGATGAACACAGATAAGTTTTTCAGAAATTTGGATCAGTTCAGTGACCACAGAAAATGTGATTTTGAAAATCAGTTGGATTTTCAGAAGCAGTGGTCTTTGAACCCCTGCTCTGATACCACTTGTTGGTCCTTGGTGGAGTATAACACAAGTGTATGGGGGGGGGGGGAATGCACTTGTGTATGCAAATTCTTTTCTTTTGACAATTTGGTCTTATCAGGCAAGTTGTCTCACAACTGGCCTGAGTGAGAACGTTGATAGATACTTGTCCTACTGATTACTATTGAGTGATCAGTTGGCTAAATATCTAAAAGAGTTACTTAGTGCGGAATGTGGTTGGCCTTTGACTTAAAGAAATACTCCAAGTTAATTTCTGAAAATACAGGTTATCAGGGACTTTGTCCAAAACAGATTTTCTTGCTTACTGAGTTATGAATCTTTGAAATATGATTGAATGAAGTGTAGTTAAGAATGCAGTAAGTAAATGAGACACAAGTTTATAGTGGTTCAGAGACTCAAGCTCCTACATCCACTTTCCCTGATTGAACAGGATAATTCCTTCTCAATGGAATTAGCTTGTTTTATAGTGCCAAGGTGTACTGATCAACAACACTCTCTTAGTGTTTTGATCCCTAGGATAACTTGAGTCCTAGTGCTCAATCTCTCTGAGTTAAGATTGTGTTTTACACTAACAGTCCTTAACTCCTCACTTCTACAACAAACACTCTTCTTCACTAAATGAGATAAGGTTTGAGGTTTGGTTCCAACTAGTAGAGATATCCTTTGCAATAAGAACAGTGTAAAGGCTTAGGATATCTCAATGCTAAGCTAGGATGTTTACAAGGATTGGCTTAGCTGACTTGAAGTGATTCAGGAAACTTGGGATTCTAGAGAACAGATTGGTTTCCTTTTGAAAGCTAGATGATAGTTTGATAGCTTGTAGTTGGATGGTGAATCCCTTAGATCACTTCTGTATTTATAGGCAATTTGAACAACTAACCGTTGGAGGGATTAGCAATTCAAATATGTCTATTTGCAGCACCTTTGAAACGGCTATGAAGCTTGGCATCCTTTTATCCACTGTGTAAAAGGGGTCTTCAATGGTTGCTTGAATGAATGTGTTGACTTCTGACAAATGCGGCTGAGAAGACTTGTGACAGTTTCCAATTTTGCACATTGTCCTAGGTTGATTTGTGGCAAATTATACACACAACCAACGGTCAGATGGGACAAGTTCCCTGAACATTCCTGCTGCAGTTTAGAATGTTCCAACATTCATTCAATGCTTCACTCTTTAATGCTCTAAGTCTTTAATGCTTGGTTCAGGCATGATTGGCAATAAATGCTTCATTGAATGTGTCTTCTGTAAGCTTTTGACAATTAATTCTCTTGATCATTTGTACTTCAATTGTCTTGATCTTTTGCATTTAAGAGCACAGCTTCAGTAGTCATGAACTCTTCAGCCAGGTTGTCCATTTGATCAGTTTGTCTTGAATAGATCAGCAACTTTGTCCTATAGACCTATCAAGCTGCCTAACAGTCCAGCTTTGGACAACTATCCTGATCACTAATATCTCATAACATTTCTGAGATTTTAACTTAAGCATACTACACATCAAGTGTTCTGGGACAACTTGCCTGAACAATACTTTGAGCATATCTCAACTAATTTGTACATCATCAGTCAGGGGTTTTGGTATTAAGATCAAAATCATTTTATTCCCAACATTTAACATAATCAGTAATACCACAATTAATAATCAATAATCATTAATATTAATTTAATAGTGTATTAATAGTAATACCGCAATCAATAACTAGTAATACCAGTATCAATAATACCAATAACAATAATACCATAAAAAAAGTAGAGAGAGTGCAGATCGGGGTGTACTAAAGAAAATAGAGGGTGCACATTACCAAGCCCAATTGAAGGGAACCCTAGCCCAATGGGAAGGCACCCTAGGTCAGCAGTCGTCGCTTGGGATTTCATCAACAAGGTCACCGGCTCCGAGTGTCGTCCGGTCAGAGATCCATCAGCAACATACTCATAGTCCTCCATCGGGCCGTCGTCAGCCGGAGGAAGAGGCTGCGCATGAGCAGGGTGAAGAAGACGGATGAAGCAATGTAGCTTCGATTTGGACAGAGATGAACGACGAGAGAGAGGTAGCGTCGATCCGAATGTTGTAAGCGAGCGTCGTTGATGTCCGAGAAGCTCCTGGATCGCGAACGCAAGGGAGGTTGATCGAAGCAGTCGCGTCGGTGGTCGAAATGAGGAGAGAATTTCGGCCGCTATGGATCGTGGCCAAGATGGAAGATTATGTCGATTGTTATGGAAGTGAAGAATCGCGATTGCGATTCGAGGAGGGGTCTCGGGCTTCAGCGGCCGAGACCGAAGCGTCGCCGTCGAGGGGGTGGTCGGGCATGGTGGTGGCTGGGTTACCCGCCGACATGCATGGATTTCCGACAGATCCTTTACTCATCAAATTAAAATTAAAATTTAGGTGCACCGCCGATCGACTATAATAAAATTATACCTATAATATTATTTTGTATTAAAATTTAAAAAATACACATGCAAAAAATGGAAAAGAAAGACAGAAAAATTTAAAAAGGAAAAGAAAAAAAAACAAGGAAATAAAAATTTTGGAAAAAAAATTGAAAATGGGAAGAAAAAAGAAAAGGAGGAGGGGGAATAAAAATTAAAAAGAAAAAAAAATTGAGATTTGTGGCTAATTTCGATAGTTTTTTATTAATTATATTTTTACGCTTTTTTTAAAATATGGGTGATTTGGTGGTGAATCGATTTTTTAGAGTTTATTTTATTATATTTTGTGTAAATTAATAAAAGGATAAAATAGTCTTTTAAATGTGATTATTTTTTAAAAAATATTTTGGGGTGCACTCATAAAATGTGCGAGTGCATATAACCGTGGTAAAACAATAATTTGGGGGTGAACTCATAAAATGAGCGAGTGCAGATAATTGTGGTAAACAGTAATTTGGGGGTGAACTCATAGAATGAGCGGGTGTAGATAACTGTTGTAAAAAAATGATTTGGGGGTGAACTCATTAAATGAGCGGGTGCAGATAACTGTAGTAAAAACATGATTAGGGGGTGAATTCATTAAATTAGCGGGTGCAGATAATTGTAGTAAAAATATGATTAGGGGGTGCACTCATTAAATTAGTGGGTGCAGGTAAAATATTTAAAAAGAAAGGGTAGAACAGTAATTTTACTTAATATATATATATATATATATTAAAAATAATTTAAATAAAAGAAGGGTAATATAGTAAATAACAAAATACAATTTAAAAAATGATATATATAACTTAAACTTGTATAACAGGTAGCAGGTCGTTACGACGTTTATGACGCCACGTGGCACGATTCGATAAAGTGACTATGTAGTCAATTCGTAAAATGTGACTGTAGTAAGAATTGCCCAAACATCGTAACGTCGTAACGACCTGCAGCGCCGCCTCTTCGCCTCCCAAGCCACGCACGCCGGTGGCGGATTCTCTCCCCCAGCCCCCCGCTTCTCTTCCTCTGCTCCCACGTCGCCGCGCCCGCGCTGTTGAAGAAGAAGCCAAGCGGCGGCGACCGTTCGCACCCCTCCTCCCTCGTTCGCTCCTCCTCCCTGTTTCAAGAAGACGGCTACCGACGCTGTTCGAGGGCTCTCCCCCTCCCCTTCGCGGCCGTTCGCAGCCGCAACCCCTCCCCTTCATCGCACCCACGCACATCGGCGCCGAAAAGGTAAGTTTTTTTTTTTTACAACTTTTACAGATAAAAAAATTATGGTTTTGAAAATTTTAGAAAATTTAGGAAAATTTAGGAAAATTAGGGTTTTTAGTAGTTCGGAAATTATTTTCGAACATATTGAGTTTGTCTTGGAAAAAATTTCAAACATATTGTGTTTGTTTTGGAAACAATTTCGAACAACTTGAGTTTGTTTTGGAAAAAATTTCGAACAAGATGGTCGATCTTTTTTTTCGGACAAATTTGAGTTGTTTGGGAATTTTTTTCGAACATATTGAGTTTGTTTTGGAAATTTTTTTGAACATATTGAGTTTGTTTTGGAAATTTTTTCGAACAGTTGGTGTTTTTAGATTTATTTTTGTTGCAATTTTGGAGTTTTTTTTTGTTGAAGAATGGTGTTTGTTTTGGTTTTGGTGGTGGAGATAATTCTGTGAAATAGAATGAGTTGGTGTACTCATCTTCGTTTTTTTCATAAATTTTACCCTAGAGGTATATGAGACATTTCACATGTTCTGAAAGATTAAAAAAATGTTTGGTGGATGTACTCATAGGAAATTCGGGTGCATTTAGCCGCGCCCGTTTGTTAATCTCTTGACTTTCAGTGGGCTTCATGGGCTTGAGTTGACCCAAGTTCTCGTTTTTTTTTACAATCTACGAGTGTAAAATAATTGTAAAAGTGATAGGAGTAATATATTATTACAAATTTACTACTACATGATAGTATGATACATATATTTCATATTTTTTTTTGCGTATATATAAAAAAATTATTTCTACAAATTATTTTTAGATACATTATTAAATATTATAGTAATAATCATTATTATAATAATTTCATAAAGAAATATATCAAACTTTTGCACAACATATTAGAGAATTGGGTTGGATGGAGACAAGACAAATAATAAGTTGTGCCGTGTATTACCAAAATAATATCTCATCATATATACTTTGACAATGATTATTTTTCTTAATATTTGATGCACGGTTGACTCTAATTGAAATTTAACAATCATAATTATTTTTAAGATTTTGAAGATAATGAGTAATCGAGATAAATAGTGTTACTCCCTCGTCCCTCGTGCAGGATAATATATACTCCCTCCGTCTAGAGTTGTCAAAACGGGCTAACGGGGCGGGCCGGTCCATAACCCGCCTCAATCCACCATTTTGGGGTTTTGGCGGACCGATCCACGGCGGGGACGGGTTGAAAAATACTCAATCCAACCCATGGCGGGTTGCGGGCTAGACCCGGGCTTTTTCATAATATTTTTATTTTTTTCACATTTATTATTATAATAAATTGTAAAAAAATCAGTAACAAATGTCAACTTGTAAATACACATATGACCGCATACTCTCTCAATCTACTCACATTTATCATGTGAATACATGGACGACAACGGTGTATTCTCATTCTCAAATTTCAATTTTTTTTAGTATTTTGTAATTTTATATCTTGATTTAAAGTTTGAAAGTGTGCGTGGGGTAGTATCTAGTGTTTAAGTAAAAACAGAACAATGTTACACTGAATGTTGTGACAATTAGTGTAGCATTAACTCTAACAGAATACAGAAAGTAAACACAGTACACAGCGGAAGTCTAAAACACTAAAGCACAATAAGAACACAATGGAATAATTTTTAACATAGATTTTATTAATAACAAAACCTATGCTAAGCCTTACGTCGAAAACAATAACTTAGTTCCTAAGTTATGAAAATGTCGTGTGAAATGTCTCAGCAATTACTTCAACATTCCACAAACCGAAACTACAATCGAAGCAGGTGCCTGAATCCGCAAATAGACGGAAGTGTAAGAACACTGTCTAAAGAACTAATCTGATCTATGATTCATTCTCACTCGATACAAGACTAGAACTAAGTACACTAGAAGGTGTGGTATCCCTCGGCGTACGTTAAACGATACAACTACTGACCATAACTCCTAACTAGGGTTGAACGCTTAAGAAGGTGTTATTCGAATAGTGCATGCTTTGAAATGAAAGGCTTCAGCGGTATTTATAGAGCAATAGTCGAATTCTAGATCCTTCCATTATGAGATCCTATTTTTTAGGACCTCAACTTCCATGATCTCTCTAGATCCTTCTTCCATCTTCCAGGTCGTTCTAAACTGCTCCAAACTCTTCTATCACGTTCTCCAACATTCTGGAATCTTCCAGGTTCCAAACTCTTGTAGAAGCTTCTAGAATCGTGCCTGAATGTGAGATCATTTAGTACAACATTTAATGTAACATTTTAGAAAGGACTTAGAATAAATCAAGGAAGGTCAAATTAAGATGTTGTTGATAATGTTAAAGCATTTAAGAGTTAACAACATCTACAATCTCCCCCAATTTGACCTTTCGACTACAACACACCTGATGCACATATATTTCTATACATACTCAGTATTATGTATTTAGATGAGGTTAACATCAAGTCTAAATACTAGTCAAGACAATACCTATTGTAACCGTTGGATCAAATAAAAAAGAAAAGAGATTGTTGGGATATAAATCCTTGAAACAATGTTCTAGTTGGTGATTGTATGTTTTGATGGCCAAAAGCAACTTAAAGTTAATGATATATGTGGTTGGAAGTCATCTTAACTAAGTCATCTTAATGAGATATGAAATAAGAATACTGATCTTAAGAGATATTGAAAACTGAGTTTACTAATCTTATATATATTTACTGATCTTAGTGTGTTTACTGATCTGATATAAGAACTGTTAGGTACTAAGCTGATGTTTTGTATTGTATAGACAGCTTATAGTATAGGACTTAGATGTACTCATCTATATATAGTTCAGTTGATGTATAGATAGGTTTTATATATGTAAAGTTGTATTTTATTATATTCAGCATTGTAAAAGTTCAGAACAGTAGTTTAGAACACTAGATTAGAAGAAGATCAGAAGATTAAAGAAGACTCAGAAGACTACTTCAGAATAAGAAGACTTTGAAGAGAAGCTTAGAAGAATTCTGGAGAAGTTAGAACAGTTTTGGAGAACTGTGCTTACTGACTAAGAACAGTAAAACTAAGAAGAGTAGTTTACTGTGCTGAGTTAGTATGATTGAAGAATAAGTTTGGATAACTTATTTAAGGCGTAACTGAAGATTTATTGAAGATATGCTGACTTGGATAAATTTGAAGGAAGTTACAAAGTCGGTTACAAAAAAGAAGTTACAACAACAACAGTTTTAGAGTTAGTTGAGAGTTAGTTCACAAACTGCTAACTGTCATACTAATGTCTATAAATATTGTGTGATCTTCTACTGCTAAGACTACTAAAAGACTACTGATCAAAGAGCAATCAAAGTATTAAAAGCGAAGAACTCACAGAGTTAAGAAGATCAAACTGAGGAGAAGCCACAGAATTGAAGAGAAGAAATCAGAGGCTACTCAAGAGAAGTTTTACTTTTCATTTTAAAGTTTGTATTGTGTAAACAAGTGTGATAGTTACTTGTAGAATTACTAGTCGATCGAAGATACACTTGGAAGTGTAATCGATAAGATCACAGTCTTAGTCTTGGGACTTTAAGCCACATGAAACTCAAAGAAGAGTTAATAAAACATCACAACTGGGATTGTGAGAGTGGATGTAGACATTTATCGAACCACTATAAATCTTGTGTTCTTTACTTTCTGTTTGATATCTGTTTACATTGTTTAACTAAGAACATTAAAGTTTACAAAGTAAAGATCTAAATAAAAGTTGAGTGTAAACTGAAAACTGGAAAGTACTGATCTGACCCAGTAAGAACAGTACTATTCAGAACACATTTCCGCATTATAAACTCTGATATTTTGAAAGATTTTTAAAAGTCTATTCACCCCTCCCCTCTAGACTTTTACTAGCTTAATCAATCTTAACTCAAATTGGGACCAACAAGTGGTATCAGAGCAGTAGTTCTTTGGACTGCTGTTTCTTGATAACCTTGTAGACTTTGAGGGAAGTCTTACTGATCTTACTACTATTTGAATACTTGAAAATACTTGCTATACTACTGATCTTATCTGTCTGATCAAACATGGATGAAACTAATGTAAACAAACTTCCTAAGTTCAAGATTGCAGATTATGACTACTGGAAGCTGAGGATGGAGGCCATCTTTAGCTCTACCCATGATCTGATGGTTTATGTGGTCACAGAAGGACCAATCACTACCATGGTGCCAAACACTGCAACACTGGATCCATCTAAAGTTGTTGGAGCACTAGTCCCTAAACCAAGGTCAGAATTGACTTCTAAAGAAATGCGTCAAAACAATTTGGATAGTCTTGCTAAGAATTATATTTTACATACCTTGCCAAATGAGTATCTTGGCAAAGTGTTAAAATGTAAGACTGCCAAGCAAATGTGGGACAAACTAGCTGTTCTTTGTGAAGGCACTACGCTGATCAAAGAAAGCAAACTGTCCACAGCTGTCCAAAGGTTTGAAACATTTAAAATGAAGTCAGGTGAATCAATTGATGAATTGGATACTCGATTTACTAGAATTATGAATGACCTTAAAGTGTTAGGAAAGACTTATACTGAAAGAGAGATTAACTTGAGAATCTTGAAAGCTTTGGATGAAAGGTGGAAAATGGTCAAGATGATCACTAAAACCACACAAGACATTGATTCTTGGCCTGCAGAAACCATGTTTCAGACTCTTAAGGCACATGAATTTGAGTTAGATGAAGAAGATCCTATTACTGATAGTCATAAGGATAAGGATGCCTCTAAGGACATAACTTTTAAAGCCTCTACCTCTAAGGGGTCTAGATCATCTAAGTCTAAGGCCTCAAGCATAAAAGATGAACTAGATAGTTCTGATCTTAGTCTGAAAGATCTGATGAGCCTTATGATCAAAATATTTGATAGACTAAATAGGAGGTATGGTAGATACAAGAGGTTCTATAAGGAAACCAAGGGTTCTAGTAACAGGGACTCTTCTGGGAACAGAAGGGATCAAAACTCTTCTGAAAGAAGGGATGAGATCTCTAATGAGAACTGGAGAGATAAGAACTCATCTGATAAGAGGGATATGAAGTCTTCTGATAAGAAATATAGGAACTCTATTGATAAGCATGACAGGAATCGAAATCATTCACCATCTAAGAAATCTTCTAACAATCCTGTGTGCTATAACTGTGATAAGCCAGATCATTATTGTTGGTCCCTGAACGAGTAGTGAATGGGATTAAAGTCTAGAGGGGAGGGGTGAATAGACTTTAAAACATTTTCAAGAGAGTTGGGAACCTCTTCTGATTGTTATGTCTGCTGGACTACAAGTCTGCTGGTCCAGATGACTATAGTGATCTGATAGAGGAGGTTATATGCGGAATTATGGTAGGCCTTGTTTAAACTCGTTCTCTTAGTTTCTTTTGAAAGTGCCAAGTTATTTACTTAATAGAAATACTCAGCTGATGCTGGTTTGAAGGTTGTGGCCTTGTTTTGAAGACAGTTAAAACACAGTATGCACTATATAAGATAGATGAAATGACAGTAAAGTAAAGTGCAGAAAGTAGATAACACCAGGTTTATAGTGGTTCGGATATACGATCCTACGTCCACTCTCACGTCCTAACGTGAAGTTTAATCCCTTTAATTTACCGCAAATTACAAGGGTCTTGTCCTTTATAGTCCCAAGGATAGGACTTTGAGATCTGAGCCGTCCTAACAGCTACGGTCTCCACAAGTGATTGTAAGCACTTGCACTTTGAGGGTTTCAAAAACTTTAACCTTTCGGAGAGGGTTTGGGGTTTTTGAAGAGTATCCAACTAGTGATTCAAGCTTATAATTTGCTTAATCACTTTGCCTAAAACAAATGATAAACAATGTGAAATAGGTTTCAGGTTCTTAAGGGTTGGATAGAAATCACTTAAGAGCTATGGATAATCTAATGGATTCTGGCTCTTTGAGAATTCTTGAGACAGTAAAACTTTAGCTTAATTGCTTGCTGGAAATGTTGAATTCTCTTGTTGTGACCACGTTTTTTGTGATTTCTCATCCTCTTGTATTTATAGTGGTGATTGCTTGCAACTAGCCGTTGGAGTTGACTAGCCGTTGGGGCAATCTTTCCATAATGGCTTGATTCCTTGATTCCAGCCGCTTGATTGCTTCAATCCTGGGATCATGTCAATCTTCTAAATAAGGTAGGTCTCTGTTTAAATTGCAAGATGACTTTGGAATCAGCCGAGTCCTGAAAGATCACATAGTCGTCTGATTTGAGCTTCTAGTCTTCTGACTACTCTTCTGGCCTTGAGTCTTTTGTCTTCTGATATCAGCAGAGTAAAACTCTTCTGATCTGGCAGTTCTTATGTCCTGCTTTAGGCCATCTTCAATCTGGGACTCCATCAGTTAAGTAGGTATACAAGCACCTTTCTTAACTGGTCTTCAAGGATCTCCTAGTCTTCATGTCTTCTACTCTTCTCATCTTGAGGGAGCGCATGTAAGCCTGGACTGTGCTGATCAACTGATATCTATACAGTCAATCACACAAGACTAGTCTAAGCTGTTCTATACAAAGTCAGCTGATCCTATTACATTTATAATCTCTAAGTGTTTTGGCCATCAAAACTATACTAACATCAAGTGGGGCTTAGGGTGAATTTATATCCCAACAATTTCCCCCTTTTTGATGAAGCCAAAACTATATATGATAAATGCTCTTAATAAGATAAGATAGGAGTTTATAAACTTCATAGAAACTGAAGTATCTGATGAAGACAATGAGAGTTTGTCTTGAAAGCAAAGAGAACTAAACTTGAATATATAGAACTTTTACAGATTACAAGTAATAGTTTCTTAAAGCTTTGAAAGTGGTCTTCATCAGGTCTTCTGATCTTCAGATGCGGAAGGCAAGGTACAGACGAGATCGAACTTCTTCCATGTGCTGCAGGTCTGTAACATTCTCCTCTTCATAGATCTTCTCTAGGATCCTTTTGACTTCAATGAAGTCTGTTCTTCCAGAATCCAGAGTGGGAGGATCCCATTTGGGTTCTTCAGGAGTTAGGATTCTGCAGTTGTCAAGTTCTTTGGCTGTCTTGACTACTTCTTTCCAGAACTCTGGATCTTCAATGTTCATGAATTGATTGAACTGGAAGAATTCATCTTCATAGGTTGGGAGAGGGCCAAATTTTCTTACAATGTGGTGTTGAATTTGCCATTTCTTCTTCAGAGGGTACCACCTTGGTAGCTCATCTTGAAGGGCTAGATAATCCACATAGTTGCTATCAAACACCAGAACTTTATCTTTCTGTGCCAGAGCATTTTCTTTCAGTGCTTTCTCCTTGAGAGCTTTCCTGAGTTTGGCTATCTTCCTGTCAAATTTGGCTTTGACTGCTTTCGCATCTTTTAGCTTCTTTTGTTTAAGCTCTTGATCTTCAAGCTCTTTTCTTTTCTTCAACTCTAAAGCCTCTTTCTCTTCTGCAGTAGGCTCTGCTGGAGTTGACTTCTTGCTTGACTTCTGAACTTGCTCATCTGTTTGCTCATCTGCCTTCCTTTTCCTAGTCATCCTTTTCTCGGAAACTTGTTCTGTAGAGGCAGTGATCTGCAGACTTTTGGCAGTTGCTTGAGTGGGAGCTTGGATGTCTTCTTCTTGAGCAATTTCTTTGCCTTTGCCTTTCTTGCTCTTGATTTTGCTTGATAAACCACCCAAGGTTTCATTCAGCTCATCTTGAGATACTACCATTACAGCTTGCTGTGCAGTAGTCTTCTCTAGAGCTTTTATCAATACATCTTCCCCCTTTTTGGCTTCAGCAAGTGCAGCCGCAAAAGGCTTCATGGCATTCAGAATCTCCACTCTAAGAGTTTGTTGAAGAGCCATGGCGTTGACTCTGCCAACATGAGTCAGATGAGTGATGCTATGTTCTAGAATCTGAGCATGAGAGTTGGAGGAGGAGGCAGCTTCTAGTTTAGCTGTAATTGCTTCCAATTTGGTTGCTGTCTCCTTCAGCTGAATCTGAAGTTTTTCATTCTCTGCTGTAGCTGATTGGAGAAGAGCTCGACCTTCAGTAGCTCTTGCTTCAGCATCTTCAATTCTTTTGTTGTAGGTGTTTTCCATGCGGTTGACCTCATTAGTGTAGAGATCAGCAAACCTGGTGGAATGGTCACCTGCCTTCTTCAGAATGCTGGTCAGATACTCACTTATCTGATTGTGAAGAGATTCTCCAAACTTGTCTTCAATGTCAATGATCTGGTCATGAAGACGAGTTCTCTGCTCCTTGACTGCCTTTTCAACATATCTTCCAAGCTGTAGGCCTAAACCCTTTTCAAAGTGTAGGTCTATAGCAGCCTTGACCTGTGAGCATATGTCTGCTGTATAGTCAGCTGTTGAAGTAGAAGTTGAGGCAGTACCTTGAGGCTTTAGATGCACTGTCAGGGCTTTGCCTCTTTCTTCAGCTGAAAGGTACTCTTCATTGAGAAATGAGGTAGTGGCCTTAACCAGGTGGGACATGATGGTGTCTCCTTTGTCAATGAAGTGAGGTAGAGTATCCTTAGGCATGAAGTGATCAGGAATAGTGATTACTTCTCTTTCAATCTCGGTTCTATCAGCTGGTTCAGCTGAGTCTTCCGCAGGAACAGACGCAGCTGAGTCATTCATTTTTGCTGTGCCAACTGTCTGCTGACCTGATATGCCTTCTGGGATAGAGGCATCATTAGGTGGAATTCCTAGAATTCTGTGGCATACTGCTGTAAAGGCTTCTTCGGGCAGCAGTTGAGCAAAAGATGTAACTTGAGCAACTTCTTTTTGCTCTATTTCCCAGTCGAGGAAATTAGCTTTTCCTCCCATTCCTTCCATGACCTCAATAAGGTCATCCACATCATCTCTCCTGAGGTCAATCCAGGTGCAGATTCTGAGAATTTGTTCGAACTGAACTGATTCCTCATCAATACCAGGAATAGTAGACTTGAGCAGGTTTGCTATCTTCATCCTCATTATCTTCTCCCTTGTGCACATAGGATAGTGTACCATTCTGTACTGAGGTCGAGAGGGACCAGCTTGAGCAAGGTCTGCTGGTGCCATGTCTTCTGGAACAGAAGAACTAATGATGATAGGAGTTTGTGTATGTGGGGTAGTTTCCTCTGCTGTGTGAGTATCAGCAGGGATTTGGGAAGTGATATGGTCTTGATCTTCAGTTGTCTGTTCATCAGCAGGGATTTGGGTCTGCTGGTCTGGTATAGTACCTTCATGAAGATCAGTAGAAGGTTGAACACGTAGATCTTGAACATCAGCACGGGTAGGCAATAGGGTTTCAGGGGTTGAGGTAGGTGGAGCTTGTTCCTCTGCTGTGTGAGTATCAGCAGGGATTTGGATATCAGTGTTTGAGTGGTCAGATGGGTTGGAGTCATCAGAAGGGTTGAAGGATGCAATCGGGGCTATTAGCATGGGAGTAGGAAGCCTCGATTTCTTGGACTTTTTGTTGAAAGAAGAATTATTCTTCTTTCTCTTCTGACCCTTCGACAATTTAGAAGGAGTAAAAGAGGGAGAGGATTTAGAGGTACCTGCCTTCTTCAAGGGAGAGGCAGTGGGAGTGGCATCTGAATCAGATGGGGAGATGAGCCCAGATCTGATTAGATATCGTCTTTGTGCTAAGGTCTGATTGTCATCATCATCATCCTCAGCAACCTTCTTCTGAACCTCTTCTTTGGTTGGCTCCTCTTCTTCTTCGGCAGAGTTATGATCAGACTCTTGTGCTGCCTTCTCAGCCAACAGCTTCCTCTTCTCTTCTTTTAACCTTTCTGCCTCAGCAAGAGCTTCCTTTCTCAAATAATATTTGGAGATGTGAAAGGTCTTATGAGGTCCCATCTTGTACTTCTTTGGGAGAATATCTGGAAGGATGATACTCAGCTTGTTGACAAAGCTGACTGTAGCTGCTACCTTCCATACCTTCGATTGTAAGTCCAAAGTGACTTTCTTTGCCTCAAGAGCAATTCTTTCTAAGAATAGTCCTTGCCAGTCTCCATCGATCTGATCCCAGATTGCAGCCATTACGCGAACCTTTAAAGTAGTAACAGCATCATGACTGAATGTGTTACCAAGTAACATCTTTCCTGCAATATCCAACAAGGTTTGGAATTTTGGTTCAAGTTGGGATTTCTTTAGCCCAGTTGCATCAGTAGCCTTGATTTTTCCACCAGTAAACATCTCCATATACTCCTTTTCTCTATTCATGATGTAGTTGGAGATATTTATTTTCCCCCTTGACAGGCCAAACAATTCCTGAAGGATTTCCCTTGTAACCTTGACTTTGTGTCCATTCATGACACTTTCAACATGAGAACCCTTCATCACGGCGTTTGCATAGAATGCCAGTACGTCTTGTTCATAAACATTAGTTGGAGATGCTTCCAGAAAGTCTCTGAGTTTAAGATTGACGCACCGAAGCAATATCTCCTTGTTCTCATCTGAGTGTTTGCCTTTGAAGAACAGAGCATTCTCCGTAAAAATCTTCCCTTCCTTGGACCACTTTGCAGCATCCAAGGTGCCAGTGTTCTTGGTCTTCTCGTCGTAAATTTCAATGATTGCCATAGTAGAGTCTGAGTGTTAGAGTTTGAAGGCTTGAAAGAAATTTGCAGAACGAGAGAGAGTAATGTGATTAATTGAGTAATATGAGCGACAGGGATTGGAAGAGGTTTTAGGGGTGTGAATATATACTCCAGAAAATCTTGATCTAAAGGTCAGATTTGGGTTTTATTTTGGAGTAGAGCCCAAGATTTCCTTCTTTGATTTCTTAAATTTGCCGGCTGGTTATGCCATTTGGCAATATTTGATTTGCGGGCAATATGGTACTTGAGTATTAATGACATCATTACCAAAAATAGCCGTTGAGACTAATTTATGGTAAGAATTGATCATCAAGGCCGTTTTCTATAAGAAAATTGCATTCCTTATATAAGCCAATTTGTTTAATTACATTTAGGAATAAATCTAGAATGAATTACATGATCAAGACTAGTCATTATACTCTAAATTTGAGTGATTTGGTCAGCAGAGTGAGGTCTTCTGAGTTCTTCAAGATGTCTGCTGATTGTCTTTGAAAAGTCTTCTGGTCAGCTGAGTTGGTCTTCTGATCAGCTGAGTAGAGGAAACGGTGTTTGCTGTGATGATCCAACCTGGATGGATCCTTCCAGCTTTATTGTGAGTGATGATCCAACCTGGTTTGATGGATCTTTCAGCTCCTTCTTTAAATCAAGTGGAGCTAGTCTAGACATAGTCCCACTGATTTAAATGTTTCTCACCATCGGATGTTCCTCATCATCAGATGGGATGTAGCATCTAATGTGCTCTTGTTGAATTTCTTCGCTTCTCTTGAAGGGGAAGGAAGGTTGAGGGGTGCTTCAATGGAGTTGAAGAGAGGGCCATGGACGCAGCCTTCATGTTCTGTTTAGACACAGTAGCTTTTGATAACAAGCTCTTCATGTAGAACTTCTCCCTGGAGAAGAAGCTCTGCTTGCTTGCTACTTTGTCCTCTGCATCTCTTCCTCCTTTAGCTTTCAACAAGAACGTCTCTTCTTCCTTTAGCTTTCATGAACATACTCATGTTGAGTAAGCCATGTATATGGATCTGCATCATCTTCATTTTCTGGACAAATCTTCATCTCCTTCACCCAAGATTTTGGTTGAAGAATGATCTCCGTTCCATCTCTTCTTTCAATTGTCTCCATACCTGAAACAAGAAAAGTGTTAGATGTTTTGTGTTCTTAGGTGTTCTCATAACTTCTCCTTTTATAGGGGTAGAAATGAGGTAGTGGAGAGAAAGATGACAAAACTATAGAGGTGATAGGTCTGAATTTCTGAAAAGTGATTTCTTAAGATTAGCAGTGAGTTTCTTGATCCAAGGGTGCACATTTAAAGATATTCAGACTTTATCTAATGGAATGCAGAAATTATAAATTTTGTCCATGAGTTATTTGAAATCCGTACTGTGCATGCATACTGTTGAGTCGGTGAGGATGGTGTATTAATCCAGCCAAGTATGACTCAGTTAGTATACTGTATTTATGTATATGAATAAAGTATTTTATGAAGAATAGTTTATTAATATACATAGTTATACATTGCTTAGAGTAAAGAGATCAAATAGCTTTGTTCAAGTCTGCTATATATATGTATATGTATACTATGCAATGCAGATTTTAGAGTATTTCATCAAGGATTCTTAAGGTATCATTGATTCCCCCTTGATTAGATAACTCTATGTTTTCCCTCAGCTCTATCTGTCTTCATTGGGAAAGAACTTACCTGAAGATGAGGGTGTCTATTCACCTCATCTGATCCTCCTAGTCTGCTGCAAAATGTATCAGCTGAGGTCTTCAGCTGATCTTGTGCTCTTCATGTGCTTGGGTCCAAGAGTCCTAAGCTATAGCATAGGGTCTTGAATCTTTCTTCAGCTAGGGGCTTAGTCAAGATGTCTGCTCTTTGGATATCTGTGTGAATTTTCTCCATCTTGATGTCCTTCTTTTCAAGGTGGTCTCTTATAAAATGGTGTCGAATGTCGACATGCTTGCACCTTGTGTGGAGGACTGGATTTTGAGTGATGGCAATGGCACTGCTGCTGTCACAAAAGATAGGGACTTCTTTTGCCTCTACATTGTAATCTTTGAGTTGTTGAGCTAGCCAGAGTAGCTGGCTACAACAACTTCCAGCTGCCATATATTCTGCTTCAGTGGTGGATGTTGCAACTGAGGTTTGTTTCTTAGAGAACCATGATATCAGCTTGCTGCCTAGAAATTGACAGGTTCCTGATGTGGATTTCCTATCAATTCTGCATCCTCCAAAGTCTGAGTCAGAATAGCCACTTAATTCTAGATTGTCATCAGCAGGGTACCATAGACCTAGGTTGACTGATCCTTTTAGGTGCTTGAGAATCTTCCTCGCTGCTTCTAGATGACTTTGCTTTGGGTTTGCTTGAAACCTAGCACATACTCCTACAGCGAATGTTATATCTGGTCTGCTGGCTGTAAGGTATAGTAGAGATCCAATCAGTGCTCTATATTCAGCTTGATCAACTGCCTTTCCGGACTCATCTGGTTCCATTTTGAAAGATGTCATCATAGGAATCCTTGCAGTCTTGCTTTGTAGAGCTTTGAATCTTTCTAGCAGACTCTTGGTATACTTGGACTGGTTGATGAAGATCCCTTCTGGACTCTGCTTGACTTGAAGTCCTAGGAAATAATTCATCTCACCCATCATGCTCATTTCGAATTTTCCTTGCATGAGTTCAGAGAACTTCTTGCACATTTCTTGGTTGGGTGATCCAAATATAATGTCATCTACATATATTTGTACCATTAAAATGTCTTCTCCTTCTTGTATTCTGAAGAGAGTTCTATCAATTTTGCCTTTTGTATATCCATTGTCAAGTAGGAATTGTGACAATGTGTCATACCAAGCTCTAGGGGCTTGTTTTAGACCATAGAGAGCCTTCTTCAGTCGATATACTTGATCACATTTTTCAAATCCTGGAGGCTGCTCTACATATACTTCTTCTACCAGAATACCATTTAGAAAAGCACTTTTGACATCCATCTGGTATACTTTGAAGCCCATAAATGATGCATAGGCTAGAAATAGTCGAATGGCTTCTAACCTGGCTACTGGAGCAAAGGTTTCATCGTAGTCAATTCCTTCAGATTGTGAATATCCTTTTGCAACTAGCCTTGCTTTATTTCTAGTTATTACATCATGTTCGTCCTTCTTGTTCTTGAATACCCACTTTGTTCCTATTACATTGTGGTTTTCAGGTCGATCTACCAATTCCCAGACTTCATTTCTTTCGAATTGGTTTAGTTCCTCTTGCATAGCAGTGATCCAATTGCTATCGGTCATTGCTTCTTCTATGTCAGCTGGTTCAATGTTGGAGAGGAAAGCATACCAGCAGAACATAGATGATTGAGAATTCTGATTCAGCTGTCTTCTTGTCTTGACACCTGATTCTGCTCCTCCTAAGATGAGATTTGATGGATGATTGTTCCTCCATGTATGTCTTACAGGAGTACCTGCATTAGATGAACTTGGATTCTCATCTGTTCTATTGTCATCAGGAGGGTTGACTTGATTTGTTCGATCATCATCTGTATCTTGAGTATCAAAGAGATCATTCCCCCTTGCATTTGGGATTGTTGCATGTTGATTGTGGATAGCTTGTTCAGCTTGAGTTTGAGATCTAGTGACTGGTCTGTGTGTTTTATCTTCCTCTGGTTCTTCAGGGAATGGTTCATTGACTTCAATAAATTCATCAGACTTCTTCTTGATCACTAGTTTCTTCATCTGTTCTGCAGCTGAGGTTGTTTCTACTGCATTCTTTTCACAAGATTCATCAAAAACAACATGTGGTGTTTCTTCCACAAAAAGGGTGCGTTTGTTGAATACTCTAAATGCTTTGCTAGTTGAGGAGTATCCCAAGAATATCCCCTCATCTGCTTTGG
Source organism: Galeopsis tetrahit (assembly GCA_963675135.1). Lineage (NCBI taxonomy): Eukaryota > Viridiplantae > Streptophyta > Magnoliopsida > Lamiales > Lamiaceae > Galeopsis > Galeopsis tetrahit. Next base: position 40,366,553 of record OY776126.1, on the reverse strand, counting down.
CATCAAAAGCATTCAACTTACTTTTCCCATTGTTGTGAATGAAACACTTACAACCAAATATATGAAAGTAAGATACTCTAGGTTTTCTTCCTTTCCACAGTTCATATGGGGTTTTCTCATGGATTTTGTGAATACCTGACCTGTTTTGAGTGTGACAAGCTGTGTTAATAGCTTCTGCCCAAAGTTTCTTAGGAGTAGAGAATTCAGCAAGGAGTGTTCTTGCAGCTTCTTTGAGTGTTTTGACTCTTCTTTCAGCTACACCATTTTGTTGTGGTGTTCTTGCTACACTTGTTTCATGCTGAATACCATTAGAAGTACAATATGCAATAATATAAGAGTTAATAAATTCAGTGCCTTTGTCACTTCTAATTTTCACAATAGGTTCTCCTTTCTCTACTTGGATCCTCTTTAACAGTTCAGGAAGTTTCTGCTGAGTTTCACTCTTCTTGTATAAGAAGATAACCCAAGTAAACTTGGAGTAGCCGTCTACAACAATAAGAGTGTATTTTCTTCCTGTTAAAGTGGTTGGAGTGATTGGTCCAAAGAGATCCATGTGTAACAGTTCAAGAGCTCTGCTGGTTGATGCTGTCTTCTTGGTCTTGAAAGAGACCTTTGTTTGCTTTCCTTGTTGACATGCATCACAGACCTGATCTTTACAGTAGAGTTCATTAGGCAGACCATCAACTAAGGATTCCCTTGCTAACTTGTTCAAAGTCTTAAAGTTCAGAAGACTAAGACGTTTGTGCCATAGCCAGCTGACATCTTTAGGGCTTTTCACAAGCAGACATGTATCCTTAGGACAGCTGTTCCAATTTGCAAGATACATACTTCACTTTCTAGATCCTATTAGAAGGTTTTGTTTTGTTCTTTTATCACTTATGAGACATTCATCTTTAGAGAATTTAACTGAATAACCAGTGTCACAAAAATGAGAAACAGATAATAGATTAAACTTAAGACCTTCTACATATGATACGTCATGTACCTCAATGTCACCATTTCTAAGGGTGCCATATCCTTTTGTGTTACCGTGCGCGTTATCACCAAAGAAGACTTTTGGACCTTTCTTTTCTGTGTAGTTGGTTAGCAGGTTTTTGGTTCCAGTCATATGGGTTGAGCATCCACTATCTATGTACCATATCTCTCCTGCTAGGCCTCCTTTTCTGTATAGGTCCTTCCTTTCCTGCAAGAAGGGTTAAGTCTTAGGTACCCATTTTGTTTTGGGTCCTTGGGTGTTAGTACTACCCTTGGGAACCCACATATACATTGGTCGTTTGAACAACCTTGAGCACTTGAGTTGTTTCCCTCGGGCATCACAGAACCAAATCTTACCAGTTAACACCTTAGACTGATTTGATTTGTTGTTTGTGTCAGCTAAGTAATAGTCAAATGGTTTTCCTTTATAGGAGTGAACATACAATATCTTTTGACTAGTTACATTCGGCCTGGGTGCATTAGCTGGTCGATGCACACGATTATATGGACCATACTCTTCTGTTCTCACAATATCATAAGAGATAGGGGGTGCAAAGAGAACAGATTTGTTTGAAGAAGATTTCTTCTTCTTGACTGGAGCAGCATACAGCTGAGACTGTCTCAGACGAGATGGTCTAGGCTGTTTGCTGTTCCTCTGTATAGGTTTGGGGTTAACTTTTCTTTTACCATTTTTGGTATTGGAATAGTTAGCCTTAGTTGGTACAGATGCCTTTTGGTTCATATTGAGTTCATTGTGTTTAGAACACTCACCCTGTTCATGTGTCTGAGTAGTGCACTGGTTAGGTGTACTACCCCCAGCTGGAGAGGATGTTGATGGATTAAGTTCATAGCCTAAACCCATCTTATTGCCATTTGATCTATAATATTCAGAGATACTTTCAATAGTAGTCGAGGCTTTATTGAATTCTGATATCTTTTGATCTAGGCATTCCTTCTCCTTTTCTAAGAGCTTGTATGATTGGAAGAGATCATCGAACTTAGATTGTAGTATACGAAATTCTTTGGTTTCTAAGGCTTGAGTTTCTAACATCCCCTCATACAACTGAGTTGTTGTGGTATTTTCTTCCTTAAGAAGTTCCACTTCTTTGGTCAACCTTTCATTCATGGTGACTAACTCAGGGGTGTTATCAAACTTAACCTTTTTTAACCTAGCAATTTCTTTCCTTAAATCCTTATTCTCCTCTTCCACTTCTATAAAGGCTCTAGTGGCAATATCCAGATCACCTTTTACCTTTCTTAAAGATTGATAATAGGTGTCTTCTGATTCGCCTTCAGATGAGTTTATGTCATCTGTTTGTGAGAAAATAGGTGAATGGAAAGTAGTAGTATAAGAGTTTACCTCATTTTCTCCTATGGCCATCATAGCTAGATCGTCTGAATCATCTGAGTAGATTTGACAGTCTGGTGATGTAGGAAGTTCATCACTTTGATATTCAGATTCTTCAGTCAGCATTGCTTGCTTATCTGAATTTCTTCTCCTAGGCCTTCTTTCTTCTTTGTCATCCAGCTCAGGGCATTCATAGACATAGTGTCCTGGTTTACGGCAATTGAAGCATGCTCCAGGCTTTTGATTTGAATTGCCTTTCCTTGGAGGTGTGGCATCTCTTTTTCTGGAGCCTCGGCTGTCAGATGACTCCACATCCTTTCTAGGATGTCTTTCTGGTGTTCTTTCTCTGGAACCTCTGGAGGGTGATCTTGCTCTTCTATCTTTGTAGTTTCTATAGAACTTTCTATATTTGCTGTTGAGAGTGTTCATCCTTTCGAATCTCTTGATCATAAGAGCCATTTGTTCCTTCAGACTCATGTCTGATCCTTCACAGTCTTCTGTTTTCAGAGATGTCTTGCCAGATGAGGTGCTTGCAGCTTTTGTATTAGCTGCCTTGAAAGCTACAGTCTTGGATGTAGGTGGAGCAACAATAGGTTCATCATTTTCTGAGTTTTCTTCTCTTTCAAGATCATATTCATGGGTTTTTAGATTCTGAAATAAAGTCTGTGCAGACCACTCCTTGATATCTTGAGTATCTTTGATGATGGTCTTCTTGAGTCTCCATTTCTTGGTTAGAGAGTCTAATATTTTTAGATTTTTCTCTCTATTTGTATATTTCTTGCCCAGAGATTCTATCTCATTGATGATCTTGGTAAATCTATTGTCTAATTGATCAATAGACTCTTCTGGTTGCATTTTGAAATGCTCAAACTTCTTGACTGCTGTTGTCAACTTGCTCTCCTTGATCAGCTCGGTTCCTTCACAGAGGAGTGCTAGAGCATCCCACATTTCCTTAGCTGTTTCACACTTGAGTACTTTTGCAATGTACTCATTTGGAAGAGTTTGCATGATGTAATCTTGAGCAATGCTGTCAAGATTTGACTGCTTCATCTCTTCTGGTGTGAGATCCTTCATCGGCTTGGGGGCTAGTTCTCCAACTGGAACTTCTGGATCACCATTTGCAGTGTTGACTGCCATGATGGTGATTGGGCCTTCAGTGATTACTGACCACATCTTGTAGTGGACTGATGTGAGATTCTTCCTCATCCTGATCTTCCAGTAATCATAATCCTCCACTGAAAACTTAGGCAACTTACGCATATTAGCACTCATGCTGTATGAGTTTTCGAAAACAAGTTTTTCAAAAGAAAAAAAATCTGTTCAAGAGGACTACAAAAAGACTCCCTCAAGTCTTCTGATAATCTAGAGACAGTAGTCCGTTAGAACCACTGCTCTGATACCACTTGTTGGTCCCTGAACGAGTAGTGAATGGGATTAAAGTCTAGAGGGGAGGGGTGAATAGACTTTAAAACTTTTTCAAGAGAGTTGGGAACCTCTTCTGATTGTTATGTCTGCTGGACTACAAGTCTGCTGGTCCAGATGACTATAGTGATCTGATAGAGGAGGTTATATGCGGAATTATGGTAGGCCTTGTTTAAACTCGTTCTCTTAGTTTCTTTTGAAAGTGCCAAGTTATTTACTTAATAGAAATACTCAGCTGATGCTGGTTTGAAGGTTGTGGCCTTGTTTTGAAGACAGTTAAAACACAGTATGCACTATATAAGATAGATGAAATGACAGTAAAGTAAAGTGCAGAAAGTAGATAACACCAGGTTTATAGTGGTTCGGATATACGATCCTACGTCCACTCTCACGTCCTAACGTGAAGTTTAATCCCTTTAATTTACCGCAAATTACAAGGGTCTTGTCCTTTATAGTCCCAAGGATAGGACTTTGAGATCTGAGCCGTCCTAACAGCTACGGTCTCCACAAGTGATTGTAAGCACTTGCACTTTGAGGGTTTCAAAAACTTTAACCTTTCGGAGAGGGTTTGGGGTTTTTGAAGAGTATCCAACTAGTGATTCAAGCTTATAATTTGCTTAATCACTTTGCCTAAAACAAATGATAAACAATGTGAAATAGGTTTCAGGTTCTTAAGGGTTGGATAGAAATCACTTAAGAGCTATGGATAATCTAATGGATTCTGGCTCTTTGAGAATTCTTGAGACAGTACAACTTTAGCTTAATTGCTTGCTGGAAATGTTGAATTCTCTTGTTGTGACCACGTTTTTTGTGATTTCTCATCCTCTTGTATTTATAGTGGTGATTGCTTGCAACTAGCCGTTGGAGTTGACTAGCCGTTGGGGCAATCTTTCCATAATGGCTTGATTCCTTGATTCCAGCCGCTTGATTGCTTCAATCCTGGGATCATGTCAATCTTCTAAATAAGGTAGGTCTCTGTTTAAATTGCAAGATGACTTTGGAATCAGCCGAGTCCTGAAAGATCACATAGTCGTCTGATCTGAGCTTCTAGTCTTCTGACTACTCTTCTGGCCTTGAGTCTTTTGTCTTCTGATATCAGCAGAGTAAAACTCTTCTGATCTGGCAGTTCTTATGTCCTGCTTTAGGCCATCTTCAATCTGGGACTCCATCAGTTAAGTAGGTATACAAGCACCTTTCTTAACTGGTCTTCAAGGATCTCCTAGTCTTCATGTCTTCTACTCTTCTCATCTTGAGGGAGCGCATGTAAGCCTGGACTGTGCTGATCAACTGATATCTATACAGTCAATCACACAAGACTAGTCTAAGCTGTTCTATACAAAGTCAGCTGATCCTATTACATTTATAAACTCTAAGTGTTTTGGCCATCAAAACTATACTAACATCAAGTGGGGCTTAGGGTGAATTTATATCCCAACAATTATGCTTATGAATGTCCTGATCTGAGTTCTGAAGATCGAGAAGAAAGGAAAGCCAGAAGAGATCGAAAATATGCCAAGGGTAAGAAGGCAATGATGGCATACAATGAATCTGATTCGAATTCAGAAGAGTTGCCCTCGTCTTCATCTGAATACCCTTCTAGAAATGAGAATGAAGCTTTCATAGCAGATGATGGACTGGCAATGATGGCCAAAATAAATGATGAGGTATCATCTGTTAATTCCTTTCAGTCTTGCAATAATTCTGATACTGATGAAAGTGACACTGCTGATAGTAGTGTAGGAAGTAGTCTTCACCATTCCCATGGAGTGACTGAAGAAGACCTTCTACAGGCTAACAAAGCATTCATTGAAATCAGTGATGAGAACATTTCTTTAAAGCAAGAAATCATTAGTCTGAAAGAAGCACAATTGAAAGTAGATCCCAATATAGTTTCTCTAAATGCACAACTATCAGAAGAGTTGTCCCAACTCCAAGAAAAGTATGCATCCATTGACAAACTATATCAGGATATGCTTAAAACTCAAGCCAAAGAGACAAATGAATTCAATGATTTAAAGACTAAATGTGATCAACTTGAGGAGCGCAATAGATTCTTAGAATCTGAAGTTCTGAGCCTAGATCGAAAGCTATCTGAAATGATTAATTCTGATAAGATTAATCAAACATTATCAGACAGATATAGAGCTCCAAATGATAAAATTGGAATAGGTACTGATCTGCCTAGTTCCTCTATTTCAGGCATTAAGAACAGTAATGGAGCTAGTTCAAGTTCTTTGCAATTAGATAAAGGAAAAGAACCTATGACTTATGATAATGATCCAAAACCTAAAGTACAGTCTAAATACATTTCTCCTACTACCAAAAATGGTAAAAAGAAGAATGTATCAAGACCATACCAGAAGATTTTTACTCCTCTGACCAGAGCAGAACAGTCCTGGTATCAGAAGAGACAAACTCAGAACAGTAGGTCAAGACAAGCACAGGCAAGTTGGGAACAGCCTAGACCTCCTTTTATAAGGCAGTCTCAGCTGTACTCAACTAAACCTAGGAAATTTGTGCCACATTATCATAACAAACCTGTTCTTTATCCTCCACCTTTATCTTATGATATCATTGGAGAGGAAAGACCAAAACGCATCTATAATCCATATGGTCCACATGCTTTTAGGCCCTATTCAAACTATTACAGACATACTGATCTTACCGAAAAAGGGATAGAACCAAGGAAAGGCTATCTCAGAAAAATAGATCCTAAGTCTGCTGATAGTTCTCAAAAGGTCAATAAAGTATTATTCGGTGACAAATATGGAAGAAAACTGAAGAGGTCTCATCTATTCAAATCTTCAATGTTTATTTGGGTACCTCTCACCACTAACCCTCAAGGACCCCAATAAAGAAAGGGTACCTAAATTATTAAGATCACTACCTTGCAGGATCGACTGGACTTATACAAGAAAGGTGGTTCAGTTGGTGAGGCCTGGTACATAGATAGTGGGTGTTCACACCACATGACTGGTACCAAGGCCTTGCTTAATAACTATCATGAGCAGGAAGGACCAAAAGTAATCTTTGGTGATAGCTCCATGGCAATCACAAAAGGATTCGGATTCATCAAGAATGGAGATGTTGAAATCCAAGATGTCTCATATGTTGAAGGTTTGAAATATAATTTGCTATCTGTATCTCAATTCTGTGACAGGGGATACAGAGTTCAGTTCAAGACCAGAAGATGTGAAATAATAGACAAAAGGACATACAATGTTTTACTTGTTGGCACAAGACAAGGAAGTGTATACATTGTGAACTGGAATAGTTGTCCTAAGAATGCTTGTCTTATCACTAAGAGTCCTAAAGAGAACAGTTGGCTCTGGCATAAACGCCTCTGCCATCTAAAATTTAAGATAATCAACAAGATTGCTAGAGAACATCTTGTTGAGGGCATTCCTAATGAAATCTATTCCAAATCACAAATGTGTGACTCCTGTCAAAAAGGTAAACAGGTAAAGGTTTCATTTAAGTCCATTCCAACTCTTTCAACCAACAGAGTCCTAGAACTCCTGCATATGGATCTTCATGGTCCTATCAAACCTCCCATATTGAATGGCAGAAGGTATACTCTGGTTGTTGTAGATGACTATTCTAAGTTTACTTGGGTAATCTTTCTACACAAAAAGAGTGATACACAAACACTTCTCCTAGATCTATTGAAGAGGTTACAGGTTGAAAAGAGTCAGCCCATTGTCAAAATAAGGAGTGACAAGGGGACTGAGTTTATTAACTGCTACATTTCTGACTAATGTTCTAAGTCTGGCATACAGCATCTAACAAGTACAGCCAGAACTCCTCAACAAAATGGTGTTGCAGAAAGGAGAAACAGAACACTAAAAGAAGCATGTAGAGCAATGATTGCAGAATTCAACACACCTCAGAAGTTTTGGGCTGAAGCCATTAACACAGCTTGCCACTCCCAAAACAAAAGTGCTCTTAATAAGGTGCATGGTAAAACACCTTCTGAGGTATGGAAAGGCAGAAGACCTAGAGTTTCTTATTTTCATATCTTTGGATGTAAGTGTTTCATCCATAACAATGGAAAAAGTAAATTAAATGCTTTTGATGCAAAAGCAGATGAAGGGATATTCTTGGGATACTCTTCAGTAAGCAAAGCATTTAGAGTGTTTAATTACTCAACCCTATGTGTGGAAGAAACACCCCATGTAGTCTTTGATGAGATTGTGCAGAACTCTGCTGATCATCAGCTCAGTAAGAAAATTGACAAGCTGAAGCTTCAAACCAACAATGATGATGATGATTCAGAAATATATGAATCTGTACAAGCATATAATCCTTTCCTGAAAGTCCTAGATCAAGATTTTGATAAAGAAAAGGTAAAAGACAAAGGTAAGTCATCTAACACTTCTGATATGCCAGAATTGGTTGACTGCTCCCCTATGAATAAATCTGTTGATTTGATACAAAGTAATGATACTGATCTGCATGATGATTTGCATGATATGAATGATGATAGTATTCCTGTTAAGAATAGAAGGACATGGAAGTCTGCTCATTCTACTGATCTGATTCTAGGTGATTCTAGTAAAGGTGTTAAAACTAGAAGACAATTGTTTGAATCTCAGGAAGAACCTAGTAAGTCTTTGTTTTGCTGGTGTTGTTTTCTATCTTCCATTGAGCCTAAAACTGTAAATGAGGCTTTAAGTGATAGTAACTGGATTATAGCCATGCAAGAAGAGCTTAATCAGTTCACTAGAAATGATGTTTGGGAATTTGTAGATAGACCTAGTGATCGTAATGTTGTAGGGACTAAGTGGATTTTTAAGAACAAAAAGGATGAAAATGATCTTGTAGTTAGAAACAAAGCTAGATTGGTTGCTCATGGCTACTCTCAAGCTGAGGGTATTGATTATGATGAAACCTTTGCACCTGTAGCTAGACTAGAAGCTATAAGATTGTTTCTTGCTTATGCTGCACATATGAAATACACTGTTTATCAAATGGATGTAAAAAGTGCGTTTTTGAATGGTATACTTGCTGAAGAAGTTTATGTGGAACAACCACCTGGTTTTGAAGTGAATAGTCACCAAGTATACAGGTTGAAGAAAGCACTCTATGGATTGAAACAAGCCCCAAGAGCCTGGTATGATACCCTTTCTCTATTCTTACTGGATAATGGTTTTACTAAGGGCAAAGTTGATCGAACTTTGTTCCGTAGACAAGAAGGTAATGACATTTTGCTAGTTCAAATTTATGTGGATGATATCATTTTTGGATCACCCAACAAAACCTTGAGTGAAAGCTTTTCAACACTCATGCAAAGTAAGTTTGAAATGTCTATGATGGGCGAAATGACTTATTTTCTTGGTCTACAAGTAAAACAAACTCCAGAAGGTATCTTTATAAATCAAGCCAAATATACAAGAAATCTTCTAGAAAAATTTGGTATTAAAACCTGTAAGACAGTTGGTGTGCCTATGCAACCTACATACAAAATGGATCATGATGAAAGAGGTAAGTCTTCTGATCAACCTCACTATCGTGCTTTAATTGGCTCTCTACTCTATCTGACTGCCAGCAGACCTGATATTGCTTTTTCTGTTGGTGTGTGTGCAAGATTTCAAGCAAATCCCAAAGAAAGTCATCTGGAAGCTGCCAAAAGGATATTGAAATATCTAAAGGGGACCATCAATCGAGGATTATGTTATCCTGCAGATGATGATATATCCCTAAGTGGTTATTCAGACTCTGACTTTGGAGGATGCAAAATAGATAGAAAATCTACTTCTGGTTCATGTCAATTCTTAGGAACTAAGCTCATTTCCTGGTTTTCAAAGAAACAAACTAGTGTGGCAACTTCTACTACTGAAGCAGAATATATGGCTGCAGGTAGTTGTTGTAGTCAGCTTCTTTGGCTAATACAACAACTCAGAGACTACAATATTGTAGAATCTAATGTACCTATATACTGTGACAGTAATAGTGCAATTGCTATTACACAAAATCCCGTTTTACATACTAGATGCAAGCATGTTGATATTAGACATCATTTTATTAGGGATCATGTGGAAAAGAAAAATATTAGGATGGAAAAGATCCATACTGATATTCAGAGAGCTGACATTTTTACAAAACCATTGGCTGAAGTAAGATTTAGAGAGTTATGCATTAGTTTAGGGTTGATAGATATGGATTCTGCATGTATATAGAACTATACTAACATTTCAGGTACTGATCTTATACCAAAAGAAGATGAGACAGAAACTAGAGCAGTACATCAAAAGCTTAACTCAGAAGAGACAATCCTATGTCAGACCACTACATTCTACAAAACAGGTAACAAGGTTACTAAAGTGACCTAAATCCCAATGAGGAAGCTAGTAAAGCTGAGGGACACTGAGAACACACATTAAGGGGGAATCTGTGATTTCTTAAAGATCCTTTTGTTGACTCAGAACACTAAGTCACTTTAGTATATACCTTGATGTGATCATTGATTTAATTATTCATTTACTACTCTGTACTGTTTTACACTGATATTTCATGTACTAACACTTCTACCAAGGTGAAACAGGCACAGAAGAGGAGTTCTCCACTGAAGGGGGAACTGATCTGATTACAGATTTGAGATGTCTACAGAACTGATCTGATTACAGTCTTTATCTGTCTACAGACATGTTCTGATTATTGAATTGACTTGTCTACAGAACTGTTCTGATTACAAAGTTTCTTTGTCTACAAAACTGATTGACTACAAAGTCAATCTTTTTACAGAACTGATCTGACTACAAAGTCAATCTTTCTACAGAACTGATCTGACTACTGATTAAACTGTCTACAAAACTGATCTGATTACTACAAATCTGTCTACAGAATTCAAATGATATGATACACAGTACTGATCTGAGGATTACTGTGTTGATATCGAAAAAGGTGAAATCAGAAAAGTTGGGAACTGATCTGAGGACTACTGTTCTGACCCAACAACTGATCTGATGTCGGAAAAAGGTTATACACAGCTGATCACAGTACTCAGCTGAATCTAGATAAGTAGTTCATAATGTTGAAAATTGTGATAAAAATGATGTAAAAATGTAACTGAAACAACTGTGCTGATAAAAACCAGCAGAGCATTTTTAACCTAACTTGGTGTTGTATCTACTAAACAGTATACTAATGACCTTACCTAGACCTTGAAAGGTGAAATCATGCAACAAACTAAAATCTTATTAGGGAGTTGTATGATGAAGCCAAAAAGGGGGAAGGAAAAGTTATAAATGTTATAGTCAAGAGAATCATTGAGAAGATTATTCAAGATGAAGGTATTACTGATCTTCAACATAAGAAGGACATCAAAGCAAGGCTGTACTTGGCATTCAGAATCTAAAGATAAAGAAAGAAGATGAAGGACAAATCTCACAAGATAACTTTTCTTAACCTTAATCTTTATTTCTATATTTTCTGTTTATTTCATATTTCATGATTATGTGTAATATGTGCATTATCTGATCTGATTATGAATATGAATCTGGAATTTTTGATTTGATGAACTGTTATGATAGACTACATACTTAACTACTGATTTATTAACATTTAAGTACTTTTGGCTTCATCAAAAAGGGGGAATTGTTGGGATATAAATCCTTGAAACAATGTTCTAGTTGGTGATTGTATGTTTTGATGGCCAAAAGCAACTTAAAGTTAATGATATATGTGGTTGGAAGTCATCTTAACTAAGTCATCTTAATGAGATATGAAATAAGAATACTGATCTTAAGAGATATTGAAAACTGAGTTTACTGATCTTATATATATTTACTGATCTTAGTGTGTTTACTGATCTGATATAAGAACTGTTAGGAACTAAGCTGATGTTTTGTATTGTATAGACAACTTATAGTATAGGACTTAGATGTACTCATCTATATATAGTTCAGTTGATGTATATATAGGTTTTATATATGTAAAGTTGTATTTTATTATATTCAGCATCGTAAAAGTTCAGAACAGTAGTTTAGAACACTAGATTAGAAGAAGATCAGAAGATTAAAGAAGACTCAGAAGACTACTTCAGAATAAGAAGACTTTGAAGAGAAGCTTAGAAGAATTCTGGAGAAGTTAGAACAGTTTTGGAGAACTGTGCTTACTGACTAAGAACAGTAAAACTAAGAAGAGTAGTTTACTGTGCTGAGTTAGTATGATTGAAAAATAAGTTTGGATAACTTATTTAAGGCGTAACTGAAGATTTATTGAAGATATGCTGACTTGGATAAAGTTGAAGGAAGTTACAAAGTCGGTTACAAAAAGGAAGTTACAACAAAAACAGTTTTAGAGTTAGTTGAGAGTTAGTTCACAAACTGCTAACTGTCATACTAATGTCTATAAATACTGTGTGATCTTCTACTGCTAAGACTACTGAAAGACTACTGATCAAAGAGCAATCAAAGTATTAAAAGCGAAGAACTCACAAAGTTAAGAAGATCAAACTGAGGAGAAGCCGCAGAATTGAAGAGAAGAAATCAGAGGCTACTCAAGAGAAGTTTTACTTTTCATTTTAAAGTTTGTATTGTGTAAACAAGTGTGCTAGTTACTTGTAGAATTACTAATCGATCGATGATACACTTGGAAGTGTAATCGATAAGATCACAGTCTTAGTCTTGGGACTTTAAGCCACAAGAAACTCAAGGAAGAGTTAATAAAACATCACAACTGGGATTGTGAGAGTGGATGTAGACATTTGTCGAACCACTATAAATCTTGTGTTCTTTACTTTCTGTTTGATATCTGTTTACATTGTTTAACTAAGAATATTAAAGTTTACAAAGTAAAGATCTAAATAAAAGTTGAGTATAAACTGAAAACTGGAAAGTACTGATCTGACCCAGTAAGAACAGTACTATTCAGAACACATTTCCGCATTATAAACTCTGATATTTTGAAAGATTTTTAAAAGTCTATTCACCCCTCCCCTCTAGACTTTTACTAGCTTAATCAATCTTAACTCAACTTGGGACCAACAGAGATCAAGAATAATTTTACTAAGATCCGTGCCATAAGATCAAAGTAATCTTATTCAAAACCAAAACAAGTATAAACAGTACACTTGTTTACAAAACATATAACTTTACAAAAAATCAAAGATTAAATCAGAGCATAAAAGTATATACGAGATTAATTCTAAGACTTATGTAAGACTCGAAAATAAAAAAACAAAACAAGGACTAAATAAAATAATCAGAGCAAAAGAAAATATAAGCTTAACATGATTAATCCTTATGCAGTAGGCAATTAAAATTTTATTCTTTAGAGCAAACAGTTTAAGCCTTTTAAAGTAGTAAGCAAAATAGGAATACATTTTAATGCAAACAGTTTTAAGCATGTAGGACATAGATCAGAGTTAAACAGAAAACAAACAAAACAAAAATGAACAACTAAACAAGGCATATTCACCATGCAGTAAACATTTAATGATAAGAAAACAAATTAAGCAAGAAGCAGTAATCAAATATCATTAATGCAAACTAATTTAAGCAAGATAAATATAAACATCCTATCAACTATAAATAATAAATATTGTATCAGAATAAGACATAATTTAACTTAAACATAACAGAATAACAAAAATAAAAGTAGGACTGAAAATGGCATGAATTGCTATAACAATAGCAGCAGCATCAAGGTCCTGCACATGTGCCATCTGTACTTCAGTACTCCCCCTGTCTTGCAGCATCTGTTCTAGATATCACCATAGAGTATTTCCATATCCTCATCATCTTCAGCAACACCTGTAAACTTATCTTCTTCATCAGCCTCTGGTTCCTCAATAAAACAAGTTGTAGCAAAGACTGCAACAACATTGTTAGCAGCAACAACAGTTCCTCCATTCTCTGCAGTATCAGGTACACCTCCAGCTTCAGGATCCAGCTCTTCAATAATAACTCCAGAAGTTCTAGCTGAAGTGGAAGGTGGTACTCCCCCTGTTGTAGTGGAAAGTAGCCTGGTCCACTTATCTTTGATGAATTGGAGTTCATCAATCTGGTCCTGTAAGTGCTGTAACTGCAATAAAATAAAAGATCTAGGAACAGAGAATGTGGTATCAGAATTACCACCAAAGTTCTCAGCATCTGGTGCAGCATTAGGTGCAGCTGTGTTCTGTTCAGGTCTCTATGCTGGTGTGGGTTGAGGTTGAGGTTGAGCAGGAGCTGGTCTTTGAGAAGATCTTCCAGGATTGTGCAAGGGCAGATCTTTCACTCTTTCACCAATGAGTAAAGCAGGTGAAATGGTGTATAAATGAACCTTTCCTCTAAGAACTTCAGTCTTCTTAGGGGTAAAACCATGCATCTTCAAGTATGAACATATAAGCACAGGGTATGGAAGGTTTCCTTCATCAGAAATGTCATCACTAAACTTCATCATGTGGTGGAAAATAGTCAATCCCAAATTAAACTTCTTTAAAACCACTATCCTATACAGCAAGATTGCTTGATCCTTTGTCACTTTGGTTGAGTTGGTAGAGGGTATCCAATTATAGACAATCAGTTTATGCAATACAGAGTAAAGAGATGTAAGGTCCTTAGCTTACATTCCATTCTTCCATTTAGTCAATAAACCACCAGTCATTGATACAGTAACAACATCCAAATCAGGTTCATCATCATCAAGTACTTGTTCTATGCCTAAGAAATCATTAATCAACTCTGGGGTAAATGGAACTGTACTCCCCCTAAACTGTATATTCCCATACCAACGGGAACTCCTCCTACCATTACTCTTTCTCAAGCAAGCATAGAATTCATATACCTAATCAGAAACAAATGTATCACACAAAGTCAGAGCTTTCATCAACTTTCCGTCCTCTAAGAATTGAATCAAGTTCTTACTCTCAAAGTCAGCAATATGAATTCTCCTTTCCATTAACAGTTTTCTCCTAGACAATTTGGTAATTTTTTCAACTAAACCATCAATATCAGAATCTACATCAGGTTCAGAATTACCTTCCTCAAAAGTACTCTCCTTAGAGCTTGGTTCTTTCTCCTCCTCAGAACTGGATTCAGCTTCCTTTCCAGAGCTTTTGTTAGAAGCTGCACTGCTCGAATCATCTCCATCATCAGGTTCTGGTGCTGGAGCACTTGATTCAACATGTGAGGCAACATTCTTCTTCAGGGCTTGCTGAATATCCCTGAGACAAACCTCCATTTCAGAATCAGAATCAGGTCCTGGTTCTGCAGGCATGGTTCGAATAGCATCAACCTTTGCCTTCCCTTTCCCCTTTGGATCAGCCTTCTTCTTGGTTGGCTTCTCAAGCACCACCTGTTCTTCATCGGATTCAGAAAATACCTGAATTGGTTCAGCAACATCACCACCTAGCTTCTTCTTCTTCCTCAAAGTTTCTGAGTAATCAACTCGAGTGAAAACTCGGTTTGATCGTCTCCTTGGAACTGGACTCCTCTTTTTTTTCCCTTTTTCAGCGTTCCTCTTGAAGGGAATCGGTTCAGAGTCCGACTTTGAGATATCAGAGTCAGTTTCAGCCGATTTTTCGAGCGCTTCAGCATCCTCCATCTGAGCGTCCTCACTTTTCGGATGTCTCCGCATTCGACGACTCCTTTGACTCAGCAACAGGGGATTCTTCAATCTCCTTCTCGTTCTTCCCCATAGAGGCAGCAGTCGGGGCCTCTGTTTCAACATTAGGGCTCGGATTTTGGGGCTTTTCAGCTGTGGATGAAGAAGGTACAGTAGTGATAACTTCTTGGGTGCGAAGGTAGTGCGAGATATCTATGGACATATCTCCAATCGTGAGGATGGGTGGATTAGAAGACCTCATCGATTGAGAAAAATTCTCAACCGCCTGATTCAACTCGGTAAGTGAAGCTTGGTTAGGTATGTGGATAGTTGTGGGAGTAGCTGGAATAGGTGTGACAGTTGCGGCAGTTGGGGGTGAATTCTCGTGCGAAGCAGCCATGGAAGCTAGCGTGTGAAGATTTGAGAGAGATGGAGATGACGGTTGTGGGTTTGAGTTCGGTGAGTTTGAATTTTGTGGGTTGGTTTCTCTTTTCTAGCCATTTAACTCAAGAATCTAAAAAGATCAACACAAAAATCGAGACACACACAATGGCTTATAATTAATCTGCAAAAACAATACTAAACTTACTCACTTAAATTACAAAGCTTAGAAAAACACTTAATGGAAGTATTTATAGAGAGAACTAGCAGTTGGAAGTTATGCGTGATATAAACTAAGAAATATTCCAGAAGATTTCGATAATGCTCCACAATTTCAGCCACAAGTAAAATCATGGGTGAGTTAGTGGGGTAAAATCCTAATTAATAAATTAATTAAATTAAGAAAGTTCTAGAATTAATTAAAAATGAAAATGCGTATTATCTGAAATAATAAAAGAACGTGGTTAGTATAATTATAAATAAATAAAATAAATTCCTACAATTAATTAAATAATTACAACTTATAAAAATATAACCGAATCATGTTATGTTGTGCTCAAGGATTTGACATACACCTCAACATTGGTTTTTCACAGGGTTTACCTATCCAATGTAGCCAATTTTTCAGCATTTTTTTCTTTTAATTGCATTTCTTCTTTTTGTGCTACAACATCTAATTCGTATTGATTCATTGTTCTTGTAGAGTACATCGTAGTAGCGAACTTCGTACCCATACTTACTTAATGGATTACGAACCTCTTGATGTTTTTACCAAAATTCACATTTTGAAAAGAAGGCATCGTAGTAGCGAACTCCGTGCTCCATAGTTACTCAGTGAATTGGTACATCTTTTAGTATGCTTAACATTCTCAATTTTTTCAAGCTTTTGAGAGGTGTAGTACATGCCTATTTTTGCACAAACAAATTTCAGATTCAAGAATATTTTACAATAGAATTATTCAACGAAAGAAAGAAATAAATTAAATCTATAATAACTATACCACCTTAGGCTGTTGTCCCAAATGCTACCGCATTTGTGACAACATCCTCTCAAGAATTATTCAGATATTACACATACCAAGAGATTTCCTCAAAAATGAGAATCTCTCAAGGTCAAGAGCTTTAGTAAAAATATCAGCATTTTGATTTTCAGTAGGCACGTCTTCCAACTTAACTATGTTCTTCTCCACTAAATCTCTCATAAAATGATATCTAATGCTAATGTGCTTAGTGAGTGAGTGTTGTACCGGATTCTTAGATATGTTTATAGCGCTTGTGTTATCATAGAAAATTGTGATGATATTATTTTCAATTCCATAGTCATGAAACATCTTACTCAACCACAATAGTTGTGTGCAACAACTTCCTGCAGCTATGTATTCAGACTCGGCAGTGGATTGAGAAACACAATTTTGTTTCTTGCTATGCCAAGACACAAGATTGTTTCCCATGTAGAAACATCCTCCACTCCTGTCATCTATATCTCCAGCCCAATCTGCATCACTGTATCCAATCAATGTGTTGTTGGTGTCCTTAGTGTACCATATCCCTAGTTCACTTGTACCTGAAACATACTTGATAATTCTTTTCACTGCATTCATGTGAGATTCCTTTGGATTAGCTTGGTACCTAGCACAAACACACACACTATACATAATGTCAGGTCTACTAGAGGTTAGATAAAGTAAACTACCTATCATGGATCTATACAATGTTGGATCAACATCCTTTCCACTATTATCTTTGCAAAGTTTCAAAGTAGAACCCATAGGTGTTTTCATTACTTTTAAGCTTTCAAGACCAAACCGTTTGACCAAGGTTTTAGCATACTTACCTTGAGAGAAGAAAATACCATCCTTACATTGCTTGATTTGAAGACCTAAAAAATAATTCAAGTCTCCAACCATACTCATCTCAAATGTTGCTGTCATTGCTTCAACAAATTTGTTCAGCATTTTATCACAGGTTGAACCAAACACAATATCATCAACATATATTTGAGCAATAAGTAAATCTTCTCCAGTATGTTTAATAAACAAAGTCTTGTCGGCTTCTCCTCTAATAAATCCATACTCTAAAAGAAAGTCCGTAAGCCTACCATACCATGCTCTAGGAGCTTGTTTTAGACCATACAATGCTTTCTTTAGTTTGTACACATGATCCGGGTATTGTGGATCTTCAAAACCTTTAGGCTGTTCTACATATGCTTCTTCATTCAATATGCCACTTAGAAATGCAGTTTTTACATCCATTTGATGTAGTTTAATGTCAATAAAACATGCAATTGCTAGCAATAATGTAATAGATTCTATCCTAGCAACGGGTGCAAAAGTTTCATCAAAATCAACACCTTCAACTTGGGTGTAACCTTGTGCAACTAACCTAACTTTGTTCCTAACAATGTTTCCAGACTCATCAGTTTTATTCTTATAAATCCACTTAGTTCCAAAGACATTAATATGACTAGGTCTTGGAACAAGTGTCCAAACTTCATTTCTTTCAAACTGATTAAGTTCCTCATGCATAACATTTATCCAATTTTCATCAGTTAATGCTTCATTCACACTTTTAGGTTCAATTTCAGAATAGTAACACTCTGCATTCACAATATTGCAAATAGAAGACATGCATATTGTTCTTACCGCATCTACCTTATTCGATCTTATTCTTCCTCTTGCTTGCACTCCAACTGTAGCATCGCCTATGATCTAGTCAAAAGGATGACTTTTCCCTATTCTTGAAGAAGGGTTCGTTTTGGGAACATACTGATCATTCTGTGAGATTACAACTGACTGATCTGTAGATGTTGCTCCAGATGTGTTAGCATTTGGTGCAGCATTTTCAGGTTTCAGTGTATTCTCAGAATTGTCAGTGACTTGTGATACATCTTCTTCATCTTTGTCATCTGTAAGACCTTTATCATCATCAAACACAACATTAACAGATTCTTGAACAGTGTTAGTCTTAAGGTTATAAACTCTATAAGCTTTACTATTTCTAGAATAGCCTAAAAATAAACCTTTATCACTTTTAGAATCAAATTTGTGAAGTTGATCCCTATCATTCAAAATATAACACACACAACCAAATACATGAAAATATTTCACACTTGGTTTTCTAACATTTAGAATCTCATAAGGTGTTTGATTAGTGCCAGATCGAATATAAACTCTATTAATGATACGACATGCTGTATTCAATGCTTCAGCCCAAAATCTTTTAGAAAGACTTTTAGATAAAAGCACGACTCTTGCCATTTCTTGTAAAGTTCTATTCTTTCTTTCAATAATTCCATTCTGTTGTGGGGTTTTAGGAGATGAATATTCTTGCAAGATACCTTTCTTATCACAGAAATCATTAAACATGCTATTCTCAAATTCCCTACCATGATCAGTTCTAATACGGCTAACTTTCAAGTTATACATATTTTTGAACCTTTTATAGAGAACTTTAAAAGCAGCAAATGTTTCAGATTTATCTCTTAAAAACTCAATCCAAGTATATCTAGAGAATCATCTACCACAACTAAGGAATATCTCTTACCTCCAATGCTTTCAATTTCCATAGGACCCATCAAATCCATGTGCAACAATTCAAAGCATCGATGTGTAGAACAATGTGACAGCATTTTATGCGGCACTCTTACCTGTTTACCTTTCTGGCATGATCCATAGACAGTGGTATTCTGGAAACTCAGTTTTGATAATCCTTTGATTGCATCTGATATGATTAGTTAATTTCTTCATTGCCCTGTAATTTACATTTCCCAACCTTTGGTGCCATAAGACATTCTCCTCATGTTTTGACAAATTACATACATTAGTTCCAATAAGATAACAGTTATCTGCAAACCTAGTACCAGTCATTAAACAATCATCATCTTCATTAAGAACATATCAAGACTCTTTGTCAAATTTTACATGCAAATTATCATCACAAAGTTGACTAATACTAATCAGATTAGCAAGTAAGCCATCAACATGCAAAACATTTTTAAGCTTAGGAAAACCTTCAACATTCAAAGTTCCTTTTCCTATAATCTTTCCTTTCGATCCACCACCATATGTAACATTACCACCATTCAAGGTCACATAATCAGATAAGTAGTCTATTTGTCCTGTCATATGTCTAGAACAACCACTATCAAAATACCATAGACCAGGTAAACATGCTTTCAAGGATGTGTGAGCAACATTACAGGTAACTTTTGGTTTCCATGCAGATTTCATAGAATGTTTCCTAGGATGTGAAGACATTTTGGATAACATAAACTCAATTTTTAAATCTTTAACCATTTGCAAGCAGAAGGAACGAATATGACCATATTTAAGACAATAATGACAAATATACTTCCTTTTAACCTTGTGAGAATCTGTTTGTGCAGATGTTACATCAGATGTGTTAACATTTGCCTTCACAAATTTCATAGGTTTTCTAAAATTTTCAGAAATAGAAGAAGTTTCACCATCATAACCTAAACCATAATTATTAGATTTACCTACAGCTAAAGCATCATTCACATCAGAAGCACTCTTAGAAAATTTTCTGAAACTTAAAGTAGAGGTGATCAATTTCTCTTTTAGTTTACAAACTTCAAGATCTCTTCTGGTAAGTAAGACTTTTAGCTTAGTGATTGTGTCTTTCAGATCCTCATTCTCTTTATTCAAAGAATTCAGAGTGAGTTTCTGAGAGTTCCAATCATCTAACAATTTCTGATATGTCTCATCATCAATCATTTTTCCTGCATCATCAACAAAACCATTAAAATAGTTCAAATTTGGGTGACTCTGTTTTGATGTTACTGTAGATGTGAAGACATCAAGTGCAACATCAGAATCTGTATCATCCAGATTATCATCTGAGGAATCATTATAATCAATTCTAGTAAAATGAGCACTTTCTTTTTCATTAAACTCATCAAGATCATCATTATCAGATTCATCACTCAAGGTAACACTAAAATTCAGTTTTTGCTTCAGTCTGGTATTGGCACACTCATTTGCATAGTGGCCATATCCAGAACATGCATTGCATTGAACTGATTTTCTAAATTCAGGATCATACCTTGGTTTACCTTCACTCTTTGATGGTCTTGGTGTGAATTGACTCTTCCTCTGGTTGTGGTGTTGATGTGTTGATTTGGATCTTCGGCTGAATGTTTCCTTTAGATTTATTCATAGACTTCTTAAGAAATTTATTAAAATGATTTGTAAGGAGGGCAATGTTGTCAGGATTGTTAAGGCATTCATCAATCAATTTTTCACCCGAATCAACCTCAGTAATGATAGGCTGAATCTCTGATTTGTTTGATGTCTCTCCTTTAAAAACAACAACTTTCTTATCATCTTTAGTTTCATCAACTTGATTAGTGTTTGTTTCATAAGTTCTAAGAATACTCACTAATTCATTTTGACTTAACTTATCAGTATCTTTTGCCTCTTCTATATCACAAATTTTAGCATCAAATCTTTTAGGAACAAACCTTAATATCTTATGAACTACTCTAACATTAGAAATAGGGTCACCAAGAGAATGTGATTCATTAATAATCTCACTTAACCTTTCGTTGTAGGATGAAATTGTTTCATCTTCCCCCATTCGGAGATTCTCAAGCTTTGTCCCCAACATTCGAAGCTTTGTCCTTCGAACACTATCGGAACCTTGACAATGCTCTTGTAACCTGTCCCATGCATCCTTAGAAGTAGAACAGTTAGATATAATTTTAAACATAGAGGTATCAACAGAGGTAAAAATAGCATTTAAAGCTTTAAAATTGTATCCTGCTGTTGTTATCTCATCGACCGTCCAATCAACTTCTTTCTTGAGTTGAATTTCACCATCGGCATCTGCTGGATTCTTTGGTACGTCCAAACCTGTAAGAACAGTCCTCTAAGCACGTTCATCAATTGACTTGATGTACATTCACATCTTAGGCTTCCAATAAGCATAATTTGAACCATCTAAAACGGGTGGCCTAAGTGCAGTGGATATGTGATGTGTTTCCATTGCTAACATAAACTAAAACACACTATAAGCAAGGATCTAAACCTAGTGTCGTCAGGTATCGACTCTGATACCAACTAAAAGTGTGCGTGGGGTAGTATCTAGTGTTTAAGTAAAAACAGAACAATGTTACATTGAATGTTGTGACAATTAGTGTAGCATTAACTCTAACAGAATACAGAAAGTAAACACAGTACACAACAGAAGTCTAAAACACTAAAACACAATAAGAACACAATGAAATAATTTTTAACATAAATTTTATTAATAACAAAACCTATGCTAAGCCTTACGGCGAAAACAATAACTTAGTTCCTAAGTTATAAAAATGTCGTGTGAAATGTCTCAGCAATTACTTCAACATTCCACAAACCGAAACTACAATCGAGGCAGGTGCCTGAATCCGCAAATAGACTGAAGTGTAAGAACACTGTCTTAAGAACTAATCTGATCTATGATTCACTCTCACTCGATACAAGACTAGAACTAAGTACACTAGAAGGTGTGGTATCCCTCGGCGTACGTTAAACGATACAACTACTGACCATAACTCCTAACTAGGGTTGAACGCTCAAGAAGGTGTTACTCGAATAGTGCATGCTTTGAAATGAAAGGCTTCAGCGGTATTTATAGAGCAATAGCCGAATTCTAGATCCTTCCATTATGAGATCCTATTTTTTAGGACCTCAACTTCCATGATCTCTCTAGATCCTTCTTCCATCTTCCAGGTCGTTCTAAACTACTCCAAACTCTTCTATCACGTTCTCCAACATTCTGGAATCTTCCAGGTTCTAAACTCTTGTAGAAGCTTCTAGAATCGTGCCTGAATGTGAGAGCATTTAGTACAACATTTAATGTAACATTTCAGAAAGAACTTAGAATAAATCAAGGAAGGTCAAATTAAGATGTTGTTGATAATGTTAAAGCATTTAAGAGTTAACAACATCTACAAAGTTGAATTAAAACCATAAATTTATAATATCACATTTTTACTCACAGTCACAATTCAACTAAATAAAAACGCCTTCATTTAACCTTAAAAAATAAAAAATAAATTTTAAAATTAAAAAGCCCGCGGGCCAACCCGCCCCATTCGCGGTCCAACCCGCCAAATTCACAATCCATACGATCTAGTCCATATAGGCTCGCATTTTATACGGGCTTGTATTATTCAACCCAACCCATCTTTTTAATAGGCGGGTCAGGGCCGACCCAACGAGTTTAGCCCATTTTGACGGCTCTACCTCCGTCCAATTTCATTATTCCCACTTTCCTTTTTTGGTTGTCCAATTTTATAATGCTCATTCCCTTTTTGGAAATAATACTATTCATACTAGTTTATCTCCACCCTCCAATCATGACTTATTTACTCAAATTGCCACTAACTTTATTCATAAATAATCACTTTACCTATAAATGGACCCACAACATCCCATCATTCCCCCAATTTATCTACTTTATACATAAACTAATCAATATTCATTAAAATCCGTGCTCGGAGAAGTGGGCATAATAAAATTGGATAGATGAAGTATTTACTGTTTGCACGAATTTAATTTGAGGTATAATTACGTTAGACGATCAATTGAAGTAAATATGACAGAATGTGAAATTTTTCTTCACACTACATGTTGCTTATTCGATTCAAATCCGACCTATCACATATCATTTTACCGAGAGTGTATAGGAAAGGATAAAACATTTCTCATATGTGAATATTTATTTGTGCAATATTTGTTTTTGTATCACCATCCACTATAAGAAAATTGACTTTCACTGATATAATCCTCTCATTATATATTACTAGTTTATTGCACGGGCTTGTTAAGATTTTATTTTTTATTGTGTGTAAAAATATCTTCTTTTTTTTTCTATAGAATGGATTGAATTTTAGTTTCAACTTTATTTTGCTAAACCAATATTCATATTTAAAAAGAAAGAAAATAACAAAAATAGCCTTAAACACTTGCTTTTATAACTTAATATGTTCAAAATTTTATTTTAAAACTGATTTACAAAGTGAGATATAAAATGTAAAAATATTAAATTGACCATATTTGTACCAGATTGAACTATAATTAGGTCTGACAAGTTGTGCTATCGTATCGTGTTGACATGATAAGGTCAAATACGAACGACACGATAAAGATATATGTCGACACGACACTAACACGATAATTTCCGTATTAACACGCCACGATAACAACACGCAACATGATAACGACGCGATAAGAAAATAAAAGATTAACGGGCTATTAATAGGTTAATGAGTTACCTGTTAATTTTATCATGCTTAACGAGTCGACACGAATCCGACATGAACACGACACGAAATTTTCATGTCGTTATCAGATCGACCCGAGAACGATACGAACCCGATAAGATTAAACACTAAACCATAATTTTTATGTAACTGTCGAAAATTGTCAACCCTAACCATAATTGATGTAGACCTTTGCTTTCCTCGTCCAAAGCATTTGCTTTTATTCTACTACTATAGTACTATACACTACATATATTAATTATGAGCAAATTGAAGTCTATCGGCACGGATCCAAAACATAGATTTAGTGATGAAACATTACAAATGAATTTAATTCTTCCACAAGTTCATAACAGAGTTCTTTGTGTTCACCTCTCACCAAGTAACAACATTGCCTTTTTTATTTTTGAAGTTTATTCATAAAAAAAATCAAGTTTTGGTAGTTTAAAAATCATATATGCACTTCACCCGAGAAATGAATCAAACCATATTATTATGGAAGAACAAAGAACAAATACAAATACTACTTGGCTTGGTAAAAGATACACACAAAACTCCCCTCCACGTCCAACCAATAAATGAAACGTAGGTAATCTGCAACTGTCCAACAACACAATAGTTGATTTGTAAAAAAAATAATCATTTGAAAATATTAATAATCGATTATGATTATATAATCTAAATCCGATTCAAGCTCATTTATCTCCTCGAGATCTCTTCGTGAAATACCATAAACTCATTGTTGCTCATCTCTGTGTAGATCACCTGCGCCATTAAGCTTCAACCACTCAAAATTGAAAACAAAACATAAATGGATACAATAAATTGTTATAAGTGATGAGAATTGATAGAGGGATTTTTTTTTATTCATGAATCCAGAATTGATGACCCTAAAACACAGCACCAACAGTTTGTGTTAGGCAGGGCCTACAGAAGTAAACCTTTCTAAATGCACACGTTTTACTGTGCGGACGGAAAGCCCTCGATTAAATGCCAACACAATGTATTTTCTCCCTGAAAAATCAGTTACCAGTCATTTAAGATCATGAGCTAACTAATTTTCATATTTGCTAACATGATCTAGCTCACTCAATTAACTTGTAAGATATAAGTCACAATTTATACAGAATCATGATATAAATCTTAAGTTTATGTATCTGAGAATGTGCTCGGTGAATCAAGAATATGAGTTTGTTCTCTATTCTCATTCAAATTCATCATATTATGGGTTCTACTTTCATTTATTAATAAAAAACCTGAAGCAAACTGAGAACAAAATTAACTCATTATTAGAGAAGTGGCTTCCAATTAGTCCAAACAAATGTATACCTTCGGTTATGGCTGCTGAGAGTAGTTCATAATGAATCCTCCATCGTCCATCTGAAGTTGTAGCCAATCAAATTCAGTTTCAAGTTCTGCCTCAAGTTGATCCATTCTCAAATTTCTCTCTGGTCTAAATCAATAATTGTCAAAACCAATTTGAGACCTTTTGACATCATTCAAAGATACACATTAACCCGAATCATGTTCTTTTAAGGAAGAAGATATGCTAGATCTTGAGGGCAACTCAACCATCTTGTTGAGCTCATTTCTAACAAGTTAAATAAGACCAAATCCAACACCAATGTTGAAAGATGCCTCTCTTTGGGAATATCTGCTGAAAACATGTGAAAAAAAAAACCAGTTTGGCAAAAAGACAAACAGGTTATGTGCAAGAAATATAAGGGACATTACTCAACTGATTTTACCTCAAACATCTAGCCTGAAAGAAGACGATACAATCCCACTTTTTCTCTTTACATCTAAACCTCCAACCATTTTCTCCTCTCCCCAATTTTTCTTCACGAACCTGTTTCTTGAAATCCATGATTTTCCACCACTGAAATAATGACAATAATAAATGAATCATTATTTTTAGAATACTAATAGGAAACTACAAACGACTGATTGTAAACTGCATGGTTAATGCAGAAATTCATCTGCCTAAGATGAACATTCGATCCTCCCACATTCCAAGAGATACCATAAGAAAAATAACTTACATTGCGGGTTTGGCGAGAAGGCACTGTTAACATATACAAACTAAAAGAAAAAATATACTTCCAGGAGCAACAACAACACAAAACAAAGTCACATCATTTTCACAGCCAAATTAAATTTAATCGCACAGTAGAACGTACCAATGTCTCCCTGTGAAGAAAATCGATTTACTTTCACAAATTAACTTGTCACTTCCAGCAATCTACAATTCAGGAAAAAATGACTAAATTTTGCACGATTCATTTACCAAATGACCAAGGTTAATAGTCTCTTAGCTTTCTGGTTGTTTTATCCATTATATGTTTCAGAAAAAAAATAATCAGAACTTACCGTGCCTTCGATGGTAACTTGGAATTCTGATTCTCATTTTGTTGATTCTGAAAAGGCCGGACCTGTAAAACAGAAATTAAGGCATCACCAAAGAGAATCAAATGAAGAAGAATTTTAATCAGAAATATAAATACCCTCCAGTAAAAGCATTTGGAAGAAGAAGAGTTTTAACCGTTATGTAGTCTTTTTGATTCCTTCATAAACAATTACATTAAATAAAAAGGATTAAGTGGCAAAAACTGAAGAGCCATTGCCCACATGTCTACACCTAGTTGACGTGGCATTAGGTGGCAAGATCAGAAATCCACGTGTCAAGTGCTGGAGAGCCACATGTCAAGCTCAGGAGAGAACTTTCCTCCTTTTATATATATAGATTTTTCTAGTTAAACATTTTTAGTGACGGAAAATTGAGAATTAATGATAGGACCTGTTATTAAAAGTTAGTTTATGTTATTAAAGACTTTAACTAAATAAGCTATAATGACACAATTTATGTCACTAAAAGTCAATTTTTTCTGTAGTTATCACAACATACCTCTATCATGGGCCTGCAAAAGTGAGGAGAAGAGACTTTTTGGCTAGGCGATGAATTTTGAAGGATTTACCAGTAGGAGTACTGCAAATGCAAAAACAAGTAACAGGTTTTGGCCATGACTGCAAATGTTGTGATGCTAATATATAGAGGAACTCCAAAAAAGACACGCCTATTTATTTGCTCTATCCAAGTATTTATCACATCTATGCACAAGAACACTTGACAAAACCAAAAATAGAAGATAATTTATATTGTATCGGGCAAATCACAAAAATAAAATTAATTTACATATCAATGCGAGATTAAAGTTGTTTCAAATTTTATATTTAAGAAATAATTGTGGCTGTAATAATTGTGGATCAAGTTCTCCTCCAGAAAACCAATTTTTGATCCATCTTTTTCTTTGCAAAGCCAGCTTCCATGTTTGTCTTGCAACTGCTATTAGCTTCACTGAGAGACAAGCCATGACTGTTTTTGGGCATGAAATCATGAGATAAATAAGGCCTATTGACAATAACAGGTGCTTCAAATTAGTTATTAACAAAGTAATTCACACTTTTGTAAAACATTAGAGATTGCAAGGTCTTACCAACATCTAAATACTAGAAAACTGATGTTTGATTTTCTGTAGCTCCGATAGAGTTTCTTTCATATTTATCCTGTCTCCAGGAGATTCAGCGGAGCACTTCAAAGCCAACACCAATATGGAGAATACACAATGCATCATCTTGTCACAACGTTCATCATCGAGATTCTCGAGTAAGTTGATATCTATAATTTGATGCAGTGATCGTGGGAGCAAGCTTTCAACCCAACTTTTCAAACTCAAATCTCCACCGAACATATCATCACTTGGCCTTTTTCTTGTAAAGGTTTCCATCAACATAACACCATAACTATAAACATCACACCTCGTAGAAACTAGCCCTTCCAACCCATACTCTGAAACAAAAATATTAATCCGTTACAAGAATATACAATTAATGGTTATTTGAAGAGGAATAAAAAATGATCACCTGGTGCGATGTACCCCAGTGTGGCAAGGGTGTTAGTTAGCACGGTGCTATCCCCTTCGTCTAACATTTTAGATATCCCAAAATCACTTACATGAGCAATCATATTTTCGTCTAACAACACATTACTTGGCTTCAAGTCACAATGAACAATGGGTGGCGAATAGCCATGATGAAGGTATTCTAATGCTGATGCGACATCAATCATCACGTTCAACCTTTGCACAACATCCAAGAAATAATTGTGAGAATACAACAATTTTTCAAGGTTTCCCATGAGCATATATTCAAGTACTAATGCCCTAAAATCTTCATTTGAACAACTGCTTATAACTTTGGTCAGGTTTCTATGACGAATGTTACGTAGTACATTGCATTCAACATCAAAACTTTTAAAAGCGGCTTCAGTTTGAAGATTAAAGACCTTCACAGCAATAACATTCCCATCTCTGAGATCTCCTCTATAAACAGAACCAATACTCCCAATGCCTAGCAAATTACTTTCATTGAAATGTTCAGTTGACCGCAAGATTTCATAATAGGAAATTATTTCCAACAAAGTAAGGTGCACATGCTCATCAATTAGAGAAGTACCCTTGTTATTCCCTTTGTATCTTAAGAAGACGAAGGCCAAAGAGACAATGGCGACAAACACAACCACCCCAGCAAGAATAAATAAAGATAATTTCAATGTCTTTCTCCTTGATTTGTGATGGGGGCAAAGTGGGACATGAAATCTCTGTATTCCACATAATGCTTTATTACCTTTAAAAGAATCCATTGTGAAGTTTTTGAAATGACCACCTGAAGGAATTTCTCCACTTAAATCATTGAAAGAGACATTGAAGTAGTTGAGATCTCGAAGTGTCTCCAAGGACTTTGGAATTAGACCAGAAAGGTTATTGTATGAGAGATCTAGAACCGACAAACTGATCATGCTTCCCATAGATTCAGGAATAGAACCTTCCAGTGTGTTATGTGCTAGAGAGAGATGTATCAGATTCTGTAACTTCCCAATTGTGGTGGGAATAGTCTCAGAAAACAGATTCATGGCTAGTTCTATACTAGTTAATGCCACTAAATTACTCATATCTGGATGTAAAGGTCCATCAAAGGAATTTGAGGATAGGTTGAGCTCCAACAAATTTGTGAGGTGCCAAAAGCTTGACGGAATGCTTGAAGTTAGCTTGTTTGAATCCAGATAAAGATTTCTTAAAAAAATGAGATTTCCAAAACATTCAGGAATCGGACCTGATAGATTGTTGTGGCTTAGATACACATAACTGATGATGTGCAAGTGACACAAAGACTCTGGAATGGAACCTCTAAGGTTGTTGTTATTTAGATATAACCCTTGAAGGTTATCCAGGTGTTTGAAAGTAGGTGGGATAATACCAGAAAACTCATTTTCCTCTAATGAAAGCATGATCAAGTTGCTTAAGTTGCCTATAGAAGCAGGAATGTTGCCCTTAATTCTGCAATTGAAAGCATAGAATTGTTGCAACGAGGAAGAAAAATTTCCAATGGAGGGTGGAATTAATGATGCCGCCTAGAGGATTATCAGCAATTTGTGAGAGAAGTAATGAAGTTCAATTCTGAAGAAGATGGTTCAATTCTCAGATAGTTGCTTGTCAGGTACATACGCTCAAGGAGAGTTCGGTTGCCAAGAGAGTGGGGCACAACACCAGTGAATCTGTTGTAACCGAGATCTAGATCCGTGAGATAAGCACAATGAGATATAGAGTTGGGTATAACTCCACTCAACTTATTATCACCGAGGTAAAGTATTTCAAGAAAAGTTATTCCGTAGCACAAATTAGTGGGAAGACTGCCTGATAGACCATTTACACTAAGACTAAGACTACGAAGAGTTGAGATGTTAAAGAATTCGGGTGGAATTGAACTAACTACGGCGTTAGAGTTTAACTCCAATCTATTGAGTTTATAAAGTTGAGCAATCTCTGCGGGTAAAACACCTGTCATAGTTTAAAATAAGCATTGAATTAAAAGACTAGAGAATGAGAATGATGAGTAATTTTACAATTTTTAATAATAATATATATATACACCATAAATTAATTATACAGAGAGACATAACGTGGTTCAGTTTTAACTCACCCATATTTAAATTGTATACTATGAATTATTCATAACTAAATGAGCACCAATGTTAATAAAAATAAATGTTCATTATATATTGTATATTTAAATAATTTTAAAGAATAAAAAAAATTGAAAAACAAAATAGAATGAGACGGAGATTTTTCTCAAAACAACCTTTACTAAATATGAAAACAATCTTAAGAAAAAATAAAAATAAAATTTAGAATATAAACAATTTAAATAATATTAAAACAAACTCTTAATAAATTTTAGTAAACTATTCCTTTTAAACTAAATTTCGACCAACACATAATATTTCGTATATATATTCTTTAACCCTACATGTCACTTTATTTTAAATATTACAACTCTTTAAAATCATGACACATCATATTCAGTAGCGGACCCAGAAATTTGAATTTATGGGTACGATAAATAGTTTTTAAAAATTAATTTAATGTTTAAAGTCTTACTAATTAGTTTACATCGTTGACTTTCTATATTGCTTTAGCTATTCGAAAAGAAGTGTAGACCCGACTAAAGGGATAAATAGAGGTGGAATTAAATAAAAATATAATACACATATTATAAGACACTAAGGCTATGTTTGATAGCTTAGATTAAATATAGATTAACTATATATCATTTTTATTGGTTGTTTGATAACTTAGATTAAGGGTAAATTATGTTTTAAAATTTATAAAGTTTAATTATCATCCCCATCTTAGATAATTCATCTTTACTATCAAACATGCCCTACGAGAATGTAGAAATTCATAGAGCTAATAAGTGAGTAAAAATATATTTAAATTATATTTGGTTCACACAAAAAGTTTTATATGAAAAATATACACTCTTTGTTTAAATTCATTATATCAATTTCTTCGGCCACAAATTTTAATAAATATTGATTAATTTTATATACAAAATAAATATGTTAGAGAGTATGATTAGGTATTGTGAAATCTACCTATAAAAAAGTGAATGTTTATTAATAAATATTATTTTTAAAAGAAAATTGAGAACAATTAAATAAAAAAATAGTATTTAAATAAATTACAATTATAATTTCTTTAATATTTATAGTATGACTAATAATAGTACTCACGTATATTAAAAAAAAGGAAGGTATAGTAAATTGGACAATTAAACATCAATTTTAAGATTCAGAATTAAGCCCAATTCAATGGCCCAATTGTGAATTAGAGTTTTTCAGAATTAGTACTCCTATGTCTATGAGAATATTAGATAGATTTTTTCAATTTTGGGGGTACAACTGTACCCCTTGTCTCGATGTGCGTCCGCCTCTGATCATATTCCATTAATTTTATAATTGACACACTCCCTCCGTTCTAGAGAAACTTGCACCTTTGGTATAACACACATTTTAATAAATGTGTAAGAAAAAGTGTAATGAGTGATGTTTTGAGGGGTAGTTTTGTAAACTTTTATGAATAAAACAAAGTAAAAGGTAGATTGAGTGTGAGAAAGTAATGACATATGGATAAATATGTGTATATTTTGAGGGTGATGATTATGTCAATGTTTCCTTTTATGGAGTGTGCAAATTGGTATAGAACATCCATATATGAAAAGTGTGCAAATTCCTATGGAACAGATGAAGTATTATCTAAACTTACGAGAAAGTCGTACGTCACCTCACAAAACTCTTTATTGGAGGATATATTGAAAAGTGATGCATAAACTCATTAATTATGATTTAAATATTAAAAAAAAAATATTAAGAATTTATAATATATGCACACTTTATATTTCATATCTTTTTAAATTAATAAATTTAATTTAATTACTTATTTACTAATTTGTAATGATTAAATAATTGAGTATTCCTAAACTAAAAAATATTTTTTCCTTTAAAACTATTAATTTTAAAGATAGTAAATACTTCCTATATATTTGACATTTCATCACAATTATTTAAAATCAATTCAACATTGTGATGATACCTAGCTAATACCATACATAATGAAATTTAAATACACCTTATAAAAATATTATACATCATACAAAATTAAGAAAAAAAGGCATCAACAACATTAAAGAGATGACGATGTATCAACAAAATTAGTATGTAGGGGAATTGATTTTTGTTTCTCAACTTCCACGAATTAGAAAATATTGTGTGGTAACCAAATACTACATAATTTGAAGTATTCGGTGGATGCTAACATGAGATGTTTCTATAATGTAATTCAAAAAAAAAAAAAAAAAGAGATGTTTCTTTATTTTATTTTTGTAAACGTTGATTTTTCTTATCTTCGAATAGTCTAGTTGGTTGACCACGCTGATGTGATAATAATTTATTCGAAAATTCATTTAATTTAAGTGATTATTATCTAAAATTCGTTTAGGAAAATATATTAAATTAAATAAATATATATTGTTCTAATAAATTGTAAATTTTATTATAAAAAAAATAGAAATGTAGAAATTGCAATTATATTAGACTTGTAATTAAAAAAAAATTAAAACCTAATATTAAATAATAAATAATTTCACTATTAATTTTAAATATAAAAATATATATATAAATTTAAAAATTATAATAAATCTTAACTATTTTAACAGACTAATTAATAAAATTATTCTAAAGCTATTGGGAGTGATACCTCAATTAATTGTGTTGGGCCTTTGTGAAATATCCACAAGCCCATTAGTTGGTTAATTAGTTTCCAAATGGGTGGGACTATTTACACCTCCATTTCAGTTTAGAACACTCCCCCTCTGAGTTTAATAATAAAATAATGATGTAAAAAACCAAAAATACCCTTTAAGTTATATTACACTACTAAATGCACCCCTATTACTAACGGCACCCTCCTTCACCTTTAAATCTTAAACTAAGTTTTATCCGGCTACCACCACCTCTGTCAGCCGCCGCCACCACAACCTCCGCCCGCCGCCGCTGCCACCACCAAACAACAAAAAAAACAACCAACGAACAACAACAACACAACAAAATTTCTCCCCCAAACAAAAAAAATTCAAGAACTTAAAAAATTTCAATTCTTTTTTTAAAATTTCGACAAACCAGTGTCGACCATATTCAATATGGTCGACACTGATTTGTCGAAAACAAAAAAAAAAAAAAAAACTTTACAAATTCGATCTTCTCAGGTCGACCATATAAACTCTCGTCGACACCCCGTTGTCGACGAGAGTGAATATGGTCGACCTAAGAAGGTCGAACTTTTAAAAAAAAAAAAAACTTAAAGTTTTCAACTACGTGATGTCGACCATGTAACCTCTCGTCGATAACATGTCGTCGACGAGAGGTTACATGGTCTACATTAAGTAGTCGAAAATTTAAAAAAAAAAAGGTTTTGCTGCAAATTGCAGAAAACCCTAAAACCTAAAACTTCAAAATTGAGGCGGCGGCGGCAATACACTTACCTGGGGTGGGGGTGGCCGGCATCTTCGATCGGGAGCACGATGGTTTGAACACAAAATAAATTGCAGAAAAACAGAGAGAGGGGGAGGGGATGCCGCCGCGGCCGAGGGGAGTGTGGGGAAGGCCGTCGCGGCCGCGGCTGAGGGAGGGGGAGCGGATGCCGTCGCGGCCGAAGGGAGGGAGGGGGAGCGGATGCCGTCGCGGCCGAAGGGAGGGAGGGGAAAAGCCGCCGCGGCTGAGGGAGAAGGAGGCGGCGCGCGGCTGTGGGAGAAGGAGGCGGCGCGCGGCTGTGGGAGAAGGAGGCGGCGCGCGGCTGAGGGAGAAGGAGGCGGGAGGAAGGGGGCGGCGACAAGGGGCGATGGGCGGCAAGGGAGCGGCGACAAGGGGCGATGGGCGGCAAGGGGGCGGCGACAAGGGGCGGTGGGCGGCGACAAGAACAAATGGGGGAAGAGAATTAGGGATTTGAGGGAGGGTGTGTTAAGTAAAATGGTATTATATAGATAAAAATGAGAAAAGGGTAATTAAGACAATTTCATGGGGGGTGCATTTATTCTGACCAATTTTTGGGGGGTGCATCAATCGGGGGGGAGTGTTCTCAACGCAAATGGAGGTGTAAATAGTCGGACCCTTTCCAAATATGTTAGTTTCCTTATTTACATGGGTTGGGGTATATACCAATTTTGACCAATTTTTTTTTTTTTTTTCGTTTTCTCCACTTCCCATCTCCGTCGCACTGCCCCCTCCACCCCCTCGCCGTCGCTCTCCCCCTCCACCCCCTCGTCGTCGCTCTCCCCCTCCATCCCCCTCGCCGTCGTACTTCCCCCTCCACCCCCTCGCCGTCGCACTCCCTCTCCACCCTCTTGCCTCCGCCGCCACCCATCTTCTTCCTCATTTTTTTTAATTCTTCTCTTTCGCTCGATCCGCTCGCCGCCGCCGCTCCGTCTCTCCGTCGACCGTCGCGGCCCACCCCCAGCGCTCGCCGCCGCTCCGGCTCCCCCTCGGCCGTCGCGGCCCTACCAATAAAATACTCCAGCGCACCACCCTTAGCCCCCGGACCGTCGCGGCCCAACCCCAGGTTTGTTTTTGTTTTGTTCATTTTTTTTTCTTTTTCGGACAATTATTTCTCGCCCAAAAACTCTCTCGTCGATAACCTATTGTCGACGAGAGTGTTTTTGGGTGATCAATAATGGCCAAAATTTTCAAAAGTGTCGACCGGAGTATTTTTGGTCGACAAACCAGTGTCGACCGGAGTATTTTTGGTCGACAAACCAGTGTCGATCGGAGTATTTTTGGTCGATAAACCAGTGTCGACCAGAGTGTTTATTAAAACAAATAAGATTTTTTTCTCTAAATTTTATATGTTATGGTGGCGACGTCGGCGGCATCGGTGACGGCGACGGCTGTGTAATTCTAGGATTAGGGTTAGGGTTAGGTGTTTTAAATTGTAGGGGGAGTGTATGTATCTAACATTATTTAGTAAAAGGATAAAATTGGTATTTCATATATATTTTGAATTAATAAAAATGAAGGGGTGAAAATATGAATTGAACTTTTCATAACTGAATCTGTGTATTTTCATCTACCAACAATTTGGCGAGAAAGCATATATATATATACAGAGGCATAAGAGCCCTAAAACAGAGTACAAGCCTACGAAACATAATTAATTGATGGGCTTGACATAAAAAGCCCAAACAAGAATATAACTTCCAATACTCCCCCTCAAGTTGGAGTGTGTAAGTCTCGAACACCCAACTTGCCCCCAAGAAACTGAAAACGCTCAGCGCCAAGTGCTTTGGTAAAAATATCAGCAACCTGATTGACCGTAGAAATCATGCAAGGTTGAATATCTCCATTTGCTACCCTTTCCCGAACAAAATAACAATCCATCTCAACATGTTTGGTTCGTTCGTGGAAAACCGGGTTCATGGCAATATGTCTAGCAGCCTGATTATCGCAAAAGAGAGGTGTGGGACTGTTCTGTAAAACGCCAAAATCACGTAACAACCATCGAAGCCAAACAACTTCGCATACGGTTGTGGCCATAACCCGATATTCTGCTTCTACGGATGAACGGGAGACCACAGACTGCTTTTTCGTGCGCCAAGAGACGGGGGAGTTGCCGATCATAACAAGATATCCAGTCGAAGAAAGTCTCGAGAAGGGGCAGCCTGCCCATTCAGCATCACTGAATGCCTTCAACGAGGGGTCGCCAGCAGCTGCAAGAAAGATTCCTTGACCTGGTGTGAGCTTCAAATAACGCAACACACGATGGGCTGCCTGAAGATGAGATTAGCGCGGTCGAGTCATAAATTGGCTCAACTGACTGACAGCAAAGACTATATCGGGACGGGTTACCGTGAGGTACAGTAGACGACCCACCAATCGACGAAATTGAGAGGCGTCAACAAGTGGGCTATCATCATCCGGTGTTAACTTTAAATTCTGCTCCATGGGAAACTCACTTGGCCGACTCCCCTGAAGTCCACTTTCTTCCAAAATGTCCAAAGTATACTTACGTTGGCTCAAAACAAAACCTTCGGGTGAGTGAGCAACCTCAATCCCCAAAAAATATTTCAGCTTTCCCAAATCCTTGATGCTAAATTTATCATCTAGGTGTCGTTTCACAAACGAGATGTGGCTAGAATCATTGCCTGCTAAAAGGACATCATCTACATATATAAGGGCTGAAACAAAAGTGGTCCCCTTTTAAAAAATGAACAAGGAGTGGTCGGCTCGAGACTGTCGAAAACCAATGGCAATGAGGGCTTGAGTGAATTTTTCGTACCAATTTCTGGAGGCTTGACGAAGGCCATAAAGAGACTTTTCTAGCTTGCAAACTCGAGTCTCACATTCTTTTGCAAAACCTTGGGGTATATGCATGTACACAGTTTCATGCAAATCCCCATGGAGAAAGGCATTGTTCACGTCTAACTGGTGGACTTCCCAATTTCGTTTAGCTGCGATTGTTAACATACAACGAACCGTGACCAATTTTGCTACAGGCGCAAAGGTTTCATGAAAATCTACGCCTTCAATTTGAGTGAAACCTTTAGCTACCAACCGGGCCTTGTATCGCTCTACATCTCCATTAGGTTTGTACTTAATTTTATAAACCCATTTCGAGCCAACTGCTTTCTTTCCCGGTGGAAGCGGGGCCAATGTCCATGTGCCATTAGATTCCAACGCATCAATTTCTTTCTTCATGGCCTCTCGCCACAACGGATCCTTGACTGCCTGGGAGAAATACTTTGGCTCATCACAGGACGTGATGGCCGCTAAGAAAGCTTTGTGAGCAACGGAGAAAGTATCATAATTGACAAAGTGTGAGAGGGGATAGACCGTTGAGTTGGCAGCAGGTAAGGAGGGAAGCAAATCCGTGATGTATATATCGAGGTGTTTGGGTCGTTTTCTGACCCGATGACTCTCTCGTGGTGCAACGGCAGTGGCCAATGAATCTATGGTGTCCGCATTGGTATTATGGCCAGGCGCCGAGTCACAAGAGGCTGTGGGACAAGCAGGTGGAGGTTTGGCAACCTGGACAGGTAAGTCAACCGTGATGGCTTCTTGCTGTGTTGGGAGTCGAACATAGGGACGTGACATCGAGTGCGCCAAGTCAGATTTATTTTGATGTCCACGGATTCTGCCATGCGCATAGGTTACAGCGGAAGTAAATTCATTTGTGTTGCTGCCTTTGAACGGGAATACATGTTCAAGAAATGTGACATCGCGGGAACTATAAATTGTATGAGTTTGCAAATCGAAAACTCGGTATGCCTTCTGGCCATTCGGGTAACCAACAAAAATACAAGCACTCCCCCTTTCATCGAACTTATCTTTGCGACGATTCTCGTGGGTATACACCAAGCACCCAAAAACTCTCAAGTGATCATACAATGGTAGCCTGTGAAATAAAATTTCGTAAGGAGTCTTGTTGGATATAAGTGCCGAAGGCAGTCGATTAATTATGTAGACGGCGGTAAGAACACATTCACCTCAAAACTCAATAGGCAACTCGACTTCAAATCGCAGTGCCCTACCAATCTCCAATATATGTCTGTGTTTACGCTCCACAACACCATTTTATTGTGGAGTGTCCGTGCAAGAACTCTCAAGTAATATACCATTGTCTGCACAATAATCAAGGAAGATGGATGTCCTAAACTCAACACCATTATCCGAACGAATGCGCTTGATTTTTTACGAAAACTGTGTTTGCACCATTTTGGAGAATTGAATCAAGTATTTCGGTACCTCTGACTTTTGTTTAATAAGAAAAACCCAAGTGCCTCGACTATAATCATCAATTATCGTCAAGAAATAACGTGCATTAGTAAACGTATCACACTTGTAAGGTCCCCATACATCACAGTGAATCAATTCAAAGCAAGAAGAAGTTTTACTAGTGCTAAGTGAAAAAGGCAAGCGGGTTTGTTTCGCACGAATACATGAATCGCAAAATTTGTCGCTTGACTTAAAATTCCCCAAACAAGTAATATGCTGCAATTTATTATCAGATGCGTGTCCCAAATGCTTATGCCACACATTAGTTCCCCCAACAACGGCTAAAGTTGCACCCTCGTGCAACGCCGGTTCTAAGTAGTATAGACCATTGTAGCGCTTACCCACTCCAATCAGCGTCTTCGAATGTAGGTCCTGTACCATACAAAATTCCGGAAAGAAGGTAAAATTGCATTTTAGATCGTTAGTAAGACGACTAACGGAAATAAGATTGCAATGGAACTGTGGAATATGCAAAACACGTCCCAAGTGGATCCCATTATCCAGATTAATTTTCCCAATGGAATGCACTGGAATAATTTCACCATTTGGTATCTTCACAGGTGATTCGGAGTGATTCGTGATTACGTCAAATAATGCATCGTTTTTATAGGCGATATGTTCAGTAGCGCCTGAATCGACAATCCATGAATTTGGCAAATTCAACACCATACCTGCCATGTTTACGGTTGTGTCGGAATGTGTATCACCGCCTCCATTAATTTCAGATCGCATGAACAAGGTCAGTCGCTGCAGTTGTTCGGTGGTCAATCCCGGCACCGGACTTGAATCGTGATTGACATGAGCCGCTCT
Organism: Galeopsis tetrahit; assembly: GCA_963675135.1. Lineage (NCBI taxonomy): Eukaryota > Viridiplantae > Streptophyta > Magnoliopsida > Lamiales > Lamiaceae > Galeopsis > Galeopsis tetrahit. Next base: position 40,328,105 of record OY776126.1, on the reverse strand, counting down.
CAGAGTCCCCGACTTGTTATTCCCTTGATTCCCAAACTGCTTCAAATCTTGATTTCCTAATGTGCGTGAATCTTGGGTTCCCACCGATTTACGATCGGTTCCCCGTCGATTCCAGTTAGGTGGATAGCCGATGCGTTCAAAACATGTGTCGAACGTGTGGTTCGTCTTGCCACAGTGGCTGCAATATCTGCCCTCCTTTGAATTCGAGCGGCGTGACGGATCAGGTGGTTTCTTGGATTAGGTATGGAACGCTGTAACTTCCTGAGTCGGTTTCCGTGAAGATGAAATTGATCGGTGTTGTTCGTCTTCCGAAACAAGGTGATACGCGATACTCAGCGATGGCACAGGTCTCGTGCTTAGTATCTGAGTGCGGATAGAATTGTATACATCATCCAATCCCATGAGGAAATCATATAAGCGATCACGGTCTTTATTTTCATTCAGCCGCTTCATTAAATCACAATTGCAACCTCCACAGGAGCAGTTTGGGGCTGGGGAAATAGAGCTTGCCTCGTCCCAGATTCTGCGCAACTTACTATAATACGCCGAGACAGATTCATTATCTTGACGTATCAGACCCAGTGCACGCCTTAATTCATAGGCTCTAGGCGCACTTTCTTTTCCAAATCGCTCTTCAAGATCGAGCCAGATTTCACGTGCGCTTCTGAATTTCACACTGTGTCGAACTTCAGGTTCCATGCTACTCAATAACCAGCCTTTTACCATCGCATTAGCCCGTTTCCAGTATGGTAAGTAGGGATCAGTGGTGGACGGCATCGGAATTTCACCGTCCACGAACCTTATTTTGTTCTTGGCATATAACGAATTTGTCATATCGTCAAGCCAATCGCCATAATTTCCGTCTTTGAGTAATACTCCAACAAAGACGTCTCCAGGTTTGTCCGAAGCGTGCAAATAATATGGTGACATCGAATCAATCACGACAGTTGACAATTCCAAGCCACTGCCGGAGCCACCATCTTTCTTGACGACTTTATCGTTGTTCTTGTTGTCTGCCATGGACTCGCGCAATAACAGATAGACTCAACGGTGTACAATCTTGAACGTAGGCGTCGAGTAATTCACCAAGATCGGTGCTCTGGTACCATGAAAATATGAATTGAACTTTTCATAACTGAATCTGTGTATTTTCATCTACCAACAATTTGGCGAGAAAGCATATATATATGACTTTAACTGATGGGCTTGACATAATTAACTGATGGCCCTAAAACAGAGTACAAGCCTACGAAACATAATTAACTGATGGGCTTGACATTTAACTGATGGGCTTGACATAAAAAGCCCAAACAAGAATATAACTTCCAATTAGGGGGAGTGTATTAAACAAACCTGGAGGGGTATATACCTCAACCCTATTTACATAACAGAAGCTGTATATATGACTATATGAGTAGGTTCCCTCATCATAATTTTATCAGAATAATATATGAATTTTGTCTTTCCAAGTCTCGTTTTTATCAAAAGCTAAAGTTAAAATTTTAAAAATTATTTAATAATAAAAATATTAGATAATGTTAGGAATGAAAATAGCAAATAACAGCCTCCAAATTAAGCACGGCTAGTTATGAGTTGAGTAAGAAAGTTGTGGTTCGTACGTGTAAAGGGAATTTGAAGACATCAAGAATTCATCTGATCTAGAGGATGAATCATGATTTTTAATTTTCCCGAAACTATTAGTTTGAACTAGCTAGAATTTCATATACTATTAATGGAGAGAAAAATCGTGGAGGTGGTGTTACCTGTGAAGTGGTTTTCCGTGAGTTGCAAGACGTTGAGCATTGTAAGATTTGCAATATCTTTTGAGAGACTCCCACTCAGCTTATTACGCCCTAGATATAAAACTTGCAAAGAAGTCAAGTTGAAAAAGTTTAGGGGTAGAGGGCCACTAATATTGCTCTTTTCAATACCAAGTTCAACCAAGTTTTGAAGATTGCCAATCTCCTTTGGTATAACACCTGCGCACAGTTACAACAAATTAATTAATTACAAAAATATATATTGATACTTATTCTCGTGACCCTAGCTACTCATAATGCACAAAAACTGATGAAGCATATGTATATATATACCAGATAACTTGTTACCACCAAGATATAATGTCTCGAGAGATTTCAACTGCCCAAATGCTGCGGGTATCTCCCCAGTGAAAGAGTTGTAAGACAAGGACAACATTTGAAGTTGTCCACACTGTGACAGATTCGACGGGATTTGGCCGCTCAGCTGATTGGAAGAAAGACCAATCCAGTTAAGAGAAGGAAGTTTGTGGCAAATGTCATTTGGAAGGCTGCCACTCAATTCATTTGATCCCAATGCCAAAATTTGTAGAGTGGATATGTTGTATATGGCAGAGGGTATAACACCTGATAGATGATTGCCTCGCATGCTCAGAACTTGAAGATTATCAAGTCTCCCCAGCTCTTGTGGAATTTCTCCATGGAGAGAATTGAAAGTGAAATCAAGAAAGACTAGATTTGAAAGGTTAGAAAGGGAGTTTGGGATGAAACCAGAGAAACTGTTACTTATCAAGGACAAGTACTCAAGTTTACGAAAATGGTCAAACCACGGTGGAATCTCTCCCGTGAAGTTGTTGAAATCGAGTGAAATATACTTTAAGCGGTGTAGGTGAGAGAGCTGTAGAGGCAAAGTGCCACTAAAGTGGTTGTAGGTGAGGTGGAGAGAAACGAGAAAGGAGAGGTTTCCTAGTTGCGGTGGAATAGTGCCGGAGAGGTCCATGTTGGAAATATTCAAAGCGGTGACTCTGTGGTGGCGCACGCCGCAAGTGACACCAATCCAACTGCAAACATCACTCGAAGTGGTCCAATTTGTTGTGAGTACATGATGAGGGTCTGAGGTGAGGAGTGCTTTTAAAGAAAGAAGAGCGGATTTATCAGTGGTAAGGTTGTTGGCTTGACAAGGCATTAATAAGGTTAGTAGGAGTGCAAATGAAAAATAGTAATAACAAGTAGCACTTCTTTCCATGGCTGCAAATATTATTGAAAGGCTAATTGTGTGAGTTGCTGCATATATATAATTCGAGGTTAATATTTGGGGAAGCTAATTGGAAATTAGAACCCCTGCCCCCACCTCCCGTGATAATTGCATTGCACTAGTGGTCTGGCAATATTGATAGTAAGCTGGAATCACAGCTTAGGTATACACATATGAAATATTTTAAAATTGAAAAATCAAATTTAAAATTATGATTCTGAATTTTCAATTTGAAGATAATAACAAATGACAATCAGTGAAGACTTTTGTCCCGTTCCTTATTATTTCCACTAAAATTCCAAGTGCTGTCTTAATCTGGAATTTAAAGAAAACATTTGGTGTCTTTTTCCATTATTATTTCCACAGGAGTCGTCTATATATATTTTGAAAAGTAACATATTTTCTTGGTCTTCAACGTATGTTGTAGTTTAAGAGACTAGCAATTCTACAACAAGTTTTGCGCGTTAAAATTCTTTTATCGGCGGACCCTACCATCTTGACTTATTGGACTATATGGCATATAGGGGTGGAAATAGGCCAGGCCAGGCTTTGTATAAAAAAGCCTAGGCCTATTTAAAAAAAATTAGCCTAAGCCTGGCCTATTATCTATAATAGACATTTTTTATGGGTTTGGCCCGGCCTTTTTAGTAAACAGGCCAGACCTACGAGCCTGTTAGAAGCCTATTTAAAATTTACTCAATACGAAAATTTTAAAACGCAATTTAATATTTAAAATTACAAATAAATTAACAATCAAAATAAGTGCAATACAATAATACATTCAAATAAAAACTAAAAAATAGTTTCTCAAGTACAAAAACATATTTAATTTGTATTGATTTACTAGTAATGTTAGCATTATATGTTAAGAATTATTTTATTATAAAATATATATAAATATTTATTACAATTAATTATATATATATATAACACATAATTTTAAATAGACCGACATGATAGGCTTATAAGGCCTTATATAAGGCCTAAGCCCGGCCTACTTAAGTAAATAGGCTTTTTAAAAAGCCTTAGTCCGGCTCATATTATAAATAGGCTAGGCCAGGCCAGGCCCTTAATAGGCCAGGCTGTAGGCCCCTGTCGGGTGGCCCGGCCTATTTCCACGTAATCTTACATTAAAAATTCCTTCATCTTTAAATCTTTAACATCGTGCCACCACTGCCCCCACCCCTCTTTTGCAACCAAATCTAAGATTACGTTGTGGAGATATTTTTGGAAAATATGGACTGGAGTAGATTTTAAATATATTTTATATATATAATCGAATACTTACAAATAACGAATCTAATATTATATTTTTTTTATTTGTATATGTTTATGAATCGAATAAAAAATGTGTCTATGGATTCGAATAATAAAATTTAGAATATGAATATCGAATCGATCATTTTTTTTTATTCGTTTATAGCCCTAGTCGTGAGGATGTAGTTTGAAGTAGGATGGTGGGGTTGATCAATGGGCCTCATATGACTTTCACGTGCAAAATCAGTCCGAAATTAGGTCATTCGGGCTAATTTGGCCAAAAATTGCGGGAAAAAAAAGTTAGGGCCTTACAGGTTTAATATTGCCAACTCGTAAAGTTACAGTCCTCTTTTTGTCAACCCCCAAAATTGCGGTCCTGAAAAAAAAAATTTGCGCTAAAGTTATCATGGCACTAGAGTGAGTTAAGATCCTGAGTTACTAACACATTTGCATACTCATCATCTTATTTGCCTAATCTTCTTTAAAAGGGAAATCAATGCAAAACAAGGTGACAATAGTAAATCTGGAGCCACCACTGATATGATGTCTCTCTATTATATTGGCTCATTTGATAACCTAAGCCATGTGTTCATTACCGATGTTCTCAGCGACGAGAATTATGGAGATTGGTCCGAGGAGATGAGTAATTGCCTCTTTGCTAAGGACAAGTTTGATTTTGTTGACGGATCCATTCTTATGCTCAAGGAAGAATTGACCGAATTTCCCTTGTGAAAATGTTGTAATGCAATGGTCAAGGGATGGTCGGTGGTCGCCATGGACAAAGAGACCTGAAACAATATTAAGCACGGGAAAACTACGCGCGAGATATGGATCGATCTTGAGGAGAGCTTCGAGAAGGAAAGTGTGCCCAAAGCATACGAACTTAAAAGAAAGAAATCCCCACATTCACGCGCCAAGACAAAATGTATGTCACAAGTGTAGGGAAGGGGGAGGGGGGAAATGCACTTGTGTATGCAAAACTTTTTGTTTTCAAACAAACAGGCTATCAGGAGAGTTGTCTAGTCAACTTCTCTGAGTATGTATAACTTTTGATTAGATAATCAAGCTATTGAAAACTATGAAGTAGTCAATTGAATAACTATCTAAGTAAGTTATATGTGCGGAATTATGGTTGAACCTTTATATTTTAACTCCTTTAAGTTCTGAAAAACTTCTTAACACTTAACAGTTTTCAGAGACTTGTCCCAAATCTGTTCTTGCACAGTTTGTAAAAATTATATCTTTTAAAGATCAGTTTTGTGTGTAGTGTATGAATGTGTTACTTGAATGATATGGAAGTAATTAAATAACACAGTGGTTTATAGTGGTTCAGAGACTCAAGCTCCTACATCCACTTCCCTAATTGAACATGATAATTCCTTCACTTGAAACTAACATGTTTTATAGTGCCAAGGTGTACTGATCAACCACACTACTCCTTAGTGCCTTGATCTCTAGAAATTCTGAGTCCTAGTACTCACTCAACTCGAACTAAACTATTCTTCTCTTGACAGTTCTAGTTCTCACACTTCTACAACAACACTTCTAACTTTCCTTGAAAAGTTTAAGGGTTGAGGTTGTTTTCCAACTAGGGTGAGATATCCTTTACAATGAAGTGTTGTTTTAAGGATAGGATATCTCTCTAAGCTTTGATTGATATACAATGAGGTTCAACTTAGATGGGTACTGAAGTGTTTAGGAAACTAAGAATGCAGTATTCTTGTAAGAGCTTGAAAGCTTGTGTGCTAGAGAGCTTGTAGTTTCCTTGACTAGTTGGATGCTTTCAATGGTTTCCAAACTTCAGTATTTATAGAGCAAAGTGAGGATGTGTCCTTTGGAAAGATAGCCTCAAATTGTTTATTTCCATCTTCTTTGGACTGTGCATCTTGAGGACAGAATCTGTGATAGTGACATGTCTTCAACTTGGGAAGTAAACGACTAAAGACTTTTTGTCTTGACTTGTTTGCACTCTTCCCAATGTCTGAGTTGAATCTTCAGCAGTCAACTTAGAAGACAATCTTCCTGAATGTTGAATCATGATTAAGGACAACATTCCTTATCATCAGGACAGATTTGTGCTTACTCTTATCTCTTCAGCTGACTTGGCTTATCAACAATGTTGGCTAGCTTCTTCAGTTGAGTTGACTTCTCTTCTTCACTGAATCAAACTTGAGTTAAACTTTGATGGATAGCCTTCATATCAGTGAGATTGGCTCTATCAGTATAGTTGTCCTCTTTGACTTGGACTGTATTTCTACTCTTCTGATCTAATGTGCTGATATACTCTGCTGTTCTTCACTTCTGATCTTCAAATCTTGATTGAGTTCATGCCAGTAGAATTGGTTCAATAAATGTGATCTTCAAAACTTTGAACTATCAGAAGAATTGACTCTTCTGATCTTCTCTTCTGGTTTGTGCTGTCAGTAGTGTTGAACTCATCTGATCTTGTCTTATGATCAAGGTTGAAGACTTCTGATTCTGAGCCTAAGGGAACTTGATCTAAGTGATCTTTTATGCTTGTGTTCCCCCTCAACTTATGTATTCTATCATTTATGAGCCGTTTAACACATGAGCTGTTCAAATAACCTGATCTATATGTTCCAACAGTCTTGAAACATACTTAATAAATTTGACTTATATATCTTGGCATATCATCAGGGGTTTTGGTATCTTAATCAAAATCTCATTTTATTCCCAACAATTTCCCCATTTGTGATGATGCCAAAACCTATACAATGGTGACTTGACTATACTATTATAGATCTTCAGTAGAGATGACTACGTCAAATTTCCTAAAAGAAAATGTTAGCACAATAGATAGTTCAAGCACATATAGGTTAAGTCAGGTAAGTTGAGATAATGAGATGTTATCTCTTGAAGAAAAATGGTTAACTTTTCATTGATATGAGTAAACATTACAGAGCATGATGATAGTTAAGTTAAACAATCAGAGCACGTGATTCATGATCAGAGCATAAAGAAATACAGGAACAAGGAAACTTATCAGTTTCAGAGATCATCTTTAGTTGGTGGCATCATCCCATATTGTGCCCACACTCTTCTTTTCAGGTCCATGATCTCCTTATTGGTTCCTTTAGGTCATGCCTTCAACTTTTCAATCTTCATGATGTCAATGAATTCCTGCAGGATCATATGCTTATCAATGAAGCCTCCACTGAACTTTGGGGGCATGTAGAGAATTGGTCTAGGGGCCTTGAATTCAACTCTTGCCATTTCAGCTGCAACAAAGAGTTTTTGATAAAGATCCCTGTGGTTATCATACATAAACTGAGTGAAAATATTCTCCACATCTTCATCAATCCATCTTCCTATGACATAAAAGTCATAAAAAAATTCTCTCTTGGCTTCCTCCCATTCATCATTCAGTGAGATTGGGACCGGGGTGTCAAGATGGGATACTTGGTGTCAATCCTGACTAACAGTTTGGGCTTCAACTGAGAGTAAGAAGCTTTCTTTCTCCTTGGCTTCACAAACTGCTCCCTTCTTTTGTCCAGTGCTCTGTTTTCTTCCATGAGAGCCTCTATCTTCTCTTTGGCTCTCTCCATTGACGACTTTTGCTGAGTCTCAGGGTCTGTCCCAAATCCTTCTTCAAACAGCTTTGAAGGATCATCAGCTAAGACTGGTGCTCTCTTCCTTTTACGGCTTTTGACCACTTCTTCTTCAGCAGTCTTGTTCTTCTTAGGATTGGGTTCATCTCCAATTCTAAACTCAGCTGGCAGGCTCAGGATGGTTGGGAAATCAATGAAGGTTTCCTCTCTTATTTTCTCTTCTTTACCTTCTTCACTTTCCCCCTCACTTGAATATCTTCTCCTTCTTTATCCAGGCCTGCTGACTCTCCACCTGGCCTTTGCTACTATCTAGCCTCTTGTTCCTGAACTGATGCCATAGTGTTCTTTACAGCTAAGTTAAACTGTTCTTCCTCTATTAGATCCTCTATGCTCATCACTTGCTTCCCTTTTCCTTCAATTTCAGGCATTTTGGTCTTAGGATCAGAACTGCTTCTTCCAATCTTCAAGTCACCTTTGGCTCTTGCTCTTTCTCTTTCCCCCTTTTTGGCAACATCAAAACATTAGGGCTTCAGATCACTCATTGTTGTAGACATCAGAGCCTGTGCTTGATTCAGGGATTTGATCTCATCCAAGAGATAGACATTCTCATCATGGATGTTCTGCATTTTGTCATTGCTCATGCTGACAAAAGTAAGAACAAGCTTCATCTTCTGTTCCACTACAGCCTCCATGGTAGCCTTTAAGGTTTCATCTAACTTGGCTTTGAGAAGTTCATTAAGGTTGGCCACTGCATTTTCAGAGATTTTGGCAAACACTTCACTAGTAAATTTAGCTGAGGTCTCCTTCACCATTGCCAATCTAAGTTCTTCAGCTCTCTTCCTCTGAAGTGCAGTATTTTGCCTTAGAGATTTCTTAACCACATACTTGATAGGATTGACATTCTTATTGTGGTTTTTTACAAGAAACTTGTGCTCTTTCTTCACGGACTTAGTGAAATCCTCCACTGTGGACTTGGCCTTCTGCATGTCAGTAGAGATGGTCTGCAAGCCTGATTCTACTCCATTGATTCTTGCTTCGATTGTGGGCAACACCACATCTTCAGATCCTGTCAACCTCATCTCCACTGAGGCCAATGTTCTTCCTTGCTCATGTAGAGCCTCTGAAGTGTGTGTATGAGCCTGTCCCACTTGTTTCGCCAAATTGTCCAACTTTGTTGAATAGACCTCAATTGCATCAGAAGAAAATTTGAAAGTGGATAAGTCATCATCAACCAATACTGGATTATTTGTGAAAACATCTGCAGTAAATATTTGGTCAAGAGTGACACATCAAAAATCTTTTTCCAAAAGCTCTGACTCATCAGCAGCTTTCTCCTCATTTTCAACTATTTTCTTTTCACCACTTTCATTAGTAATAATCTCACATTCATTAAGATCAGGCCTCCTTTCACCAAGGGATTCCTCAAGTTCACACTTGACTTGAAGAATAACTTGACCTTCCTCACTTATACCTCCATCTCCCTCTTTAGTTGGTGCACTCACCACACTAGTGAGTTCAACATCAACCTCACCAACACCTCCCTTTTGTTTTTCAGTACTAATATCCTTTTCAACTCCTTCTCCTAAACTTGACACTTCTACATCCTCAGAAGGATTCATAGAAGGCAGTTGTGAGGTGATCACAATGTTTGGGCATCCCAAATCCACTAAGTCAGCTTGAATGGAAGGAAGTACCTCAATGTCCAACTCTTCTAACACTTTGGTAGTTCCAGCCAAACTAGCTTCTCCTTTGGAAGTCTCAACATCATTCAGCTGTGCCTCAGGCTCTAAAGAACCTTCTTTGGTTGATGCATCTTTGACTGTCTTGGCATCTTCCACTGATGCCAAAACCTCTAAAAGATCAGAGTCCTTTTCACCTTCTTGAGTTAGAATTTGTACCTCAACATCTTTGGAGCCAGGGGGCTTAGGGTTAGATGGATCATCATCATCATCATTAGAACTGCTATCAGGGTGTTTGATCCCTTTGTCAATTCTCTCAATCTTATTAGATATCTTTCTTTCCACCAATTCAGCAAAGACAGCTTCATCAATGAGGGTTCTTGTAGAAGTCTGTTCTCTTCTATCTGCCACCAACTTGCACCTTTATCTTGAATGACTTGAGCAATCTCCATGATGGTTTTGTCCTTGATTTCCACTAAAGCTCTCAAATCATGGAATTGCTTCTGCAGTCTTGGATATAAAGACAGGGTTGAGTACAAGTTATCCATATTGGCCCTTGCTACTCCTCTGAGAATACCTTCATAGGTATACTCCTCCCCTCATCATCAGAATGGTGACTTTGGGTTATAGAAGAGTTGGCTTCAGTTTCAGGTGGGTTGGGGTTTTAGGTTGGTTCAGAAGGGTTGGAATCAGGTGCTTTTGAGAGGAATGATCCTGATGGGCTTTTTATCATGGGAGTAGGTTCCATGATGGATAATTCAAGGAACTTGGAATAAGAAAGTAACTCTTCATCAAGAGGGGATTTCAACCTAGACTCATCCACTGCAATATTAGCCATGATGTCTATTGAACCTCTTTGAGCAGTTCCTTCAGGAGAGTATCTCTTCACAAGGTCAATTGGAATAATAGGTTGGTTTTATGGGGTCCTTTGGGTATCAGGAAAGTTGGTTTCAGAGGGCTGGTTTTCAGGGTATTTGGATTCAGGGTTTTTTTTTTAGGAGAGATGGATTTAGACCTTGATCTACTTGTAGCTCGACTCTCCTTGATGATTTGTTTAAGTGTTTCCTCCTCCCTTAAACTCTTCATCTTTTCAGAGGTTTTCACCAACCTCTAACTTGGTGATGTGGACAAAATATGTCATCTTTGGAGAGGACGACACGTGGATATAAGATGAATTAAATCTGCTTTGTGGTGAATGAGGGTTTAATTAGAGGGATTAATACACCTCTAAGTCCAGGAAGGGAAGTAGGTGTAGGTGGGCTTCCGACCCACATCTGCAGCTTAATTGTCCTTGGGCCCAATGTTCCTAGCCCAGGAGGGAAAGAGCTAGGATTCGTTTTTGATAAGGCCTAAGAAGAAGTCAAGGAGAAGACGTGGGGAGAGTCCACTAAAGGACTGGGTCTTGCGGAACGGTTGAGAAGAAAAAGGGAGAGGGAGTCTCCTCTCTCCCACAAAACGAGGAAAGGTATATAATCAGGTAGGTTCTACCATTTTGACTACATTTTTAACATTGAGTTTACTCTTTTCACACTATTCATATGAACTACACAAGAAATACACTGGAAATACCGAAAACTCCACGATACTTGCGAGAATTTCTCTTGAATTACAGGGAAATTCCTCTTTTATTTGAGAAAGATTCTGACTTGAGCGTCGGAGATTCCGCGCCGGAATCCCCTCCGGTGTGTTTTTGCAGGTTTCTAAGAAGCTTGAAGGAGATTATTCGTGGATAAGCTCGCAAGGAAAGTGACGACTTAAGCCCGTAACTATCCCAATCCACACGAGAAGATTTGGTATCCTTAGTCGTTATTTTTTTACGCAATAATTTGCGCCGTCTGTAAGAAACTTTTGAGCTAGGAAGTGAGAAAGTTTCGTGCGAAATGGGTGGAGAACAAGACGTTACAAAGCAGACTAAAGAGAAAGGAGACCTTACTTCTCCTCCTTTCCCTTCACCTCCACCCCCACCGGGTTTTCCTCCCAATAGGAACCTAGGGAAACAACTCGTAAACCCTACACCGGAAGGTAACCCTCCCGCACCAGAGGGGAATGCAACAGCCACTTCAGGAGCCTCTGGAAGTGGGATTAACAGAGATACCCCATTTCCCAGCACACAACCAGAACTCCTTACTCTCTCTCAAGAACAATTAGACGTGATGATTGCACAAGCGGTTGAAAAGATAATTGCTTCTCGTGGGCTGTACACTTCTGGGCCCATCCCACCGGTAAATGAAGGAATGAAGCAAAATCCTCTGGAACATGTCATTGATTCTCCCTTGGTCCCTTCCAGAGATGGGGGCCCCCCTCGAGATCAGGAAGAGAAAGTACCCTCTCAGGCTGAAAGGAGCATCCTCAATCGACCTCCGAGGAGGAATACGGAGATAACCCCTGGCCGGATCACTCTGGACACAGAGACAGGAGAAAGCACATATGACACTTATCAAGGGGAAGTTAATGATCAGATACAAGCCCTTCGGAAGGAAATGAAGGACATGCAAAAACAGATGATTGACAATGTAAGTAAACCTTCTTACGTTACTCGTTATCAGTTTTCTTCCAGTATCCTGCAAGATGAAATACCTTCTAATTTTAAATCTCTAAATTTTGAATATGATGGTACCATGGATCCGTACGAGCACCTGATGAGGTTCGAGAATGCCGCCCTATTACACCGCTATGGAGAGGGTGTCAAGTGCAGGGTATTCCAAACCACTCTATCTAAAGCTGCGCAACAGTGGTTTACACAACTGGGGCCAAATACCATTCATTCGTGGTCAGAATTTAGTGAATTGTTCCTGCATCAATTCACCAGTGCTAGGAGGCAGCCTAGGGCTACCCTCACCCTGTTTAACATGCGACAAGGGGAAAATGAGAGCCTTCAGGCTTTCCTGGAGAGATTCAATCAAGCAGCTCTGGAGGTAGGGGTGAGCATGGCAACCGAACCGAACCGAACCGAACCGAAAATGAAAAACCGAAACCGAACCGAATTCTATTGTAATTAACCGAAACCGAACCAAAGAAGGGTAAAACCGAAAATAACCGAACCAAATTATTCGGTTCGGTTTCGGTCCTAAACCGAAAACCGAAAGTAAAACCGAAAACCACCTAACAATTTTGAAAATTTAAATAATAGTCCAAATAATTCGAATTATCCAAATACAACCCCAAAAATAGTCCAAATAGTTCAAATTATCCAAATACAACTTCAAATATAGTCCAAAACTCCAAATAACCATCCAAATAAGTAAATAACAGTCCAAATAAATGGAATAACAGTCCAAATAAGTGAAATTACAGCAAATAATAGTTCAAAAGATAGTTCAAAATATAAAATTAACTAGCTCTCTTCAATCTCTAGCTCATTAACTTCTTGCCTCCAACTTTCCCCTAACTCTCTCTTCAATCTCTAGCTCATTGTCTCTTCGTCCTCCTCCATGATAGGGCTTAATCTTGATGAACCAACACTTGGATTTTCAACCGTTGACAAATCTAAAAATAAAAAATAACATGTTAATAAGCTAAAAGATAACATTAAGTCATTAACAAAAGATAAAATATTCACTTAAACTTAAAAGTTAGAACATTGTTACCTTTCTCATGACTCTCAAGTTCTTCAAGTAATTCTTCGTAAACGGGATGGGTTGAATGTCGAAGCCAATCTTGAGCACAAATCAAAGCTTCAACTATCTTAGGAGTTAAAGAACTCCTAAATGCATCAAGTACCCTTCCACCGGCACTAAACGCAACCTCCGAAGCAACGGTTGAAATTGGAACAGCTAGAATATCACGAGCCATTCTTGAAAGAATTGGAAATCGGTTGGAGTTCACCTTCCACCACATTAAAACGTCCAATTTCCCATCTAAAGTGGCTTCACTCAAGTAGAGTTCAAGCTCACTTTGCTTTCGACTAGCCATCCCATTTTCAACTCTTTGTCTCTTGTACCTTAGCTTAGAGAGCGACACATCACTATCCTCCTCACAATTAAGCGCCCCACTTGAACTTGAGGTGTTCTCATTTGCTTCATTCAACGATTGATACTTGGTATTATATTCATTGAACACCTCAAAAAGTTCATTTCTCACCTCTAGAAAGATAGTATCACCCTTATTCGCCCCATACATCTCAACCAAAGAATACTCCAAATACCCCAATTTATCACGTGGATCAAACACATTAGCCCAAAAGATGATTTTATTCATTTTTTCCGCATCTCCCCAATATTTATCAAATTTCTTTTTCATGGAATCACCTAACCTCTTAGTATCAGAATATGTACTTACCATCCAATCATTCAAAATGCAGCACAAATCACTAATCTCACTTAAAAAAGAGTTAGACGTGATATAAGATGAACCAGAAACGCGCACAGTCAACTTATGAAAATGCTTCAACAACTTAGCATACTTACGAACACAATTCCAATCAAGAGCAGATGGAACATTTAAATCCCCCACAATCTTATAACATGGATCCAATTCCTCAAACTTCTCAAATGCTCTTTCAAACTTTTCAGCCCTATCAAGCATGTCATAAGTTGAATTCCACCTTGTAGGAACATCCAAACACAATGATTTATTACTTTCAATTCCCTCCAAATCCACACACTCATTAAATCTCTTCAATCTAGCAGGTGAATTCCTACTGTACCTCACTGAATCTCTCACACGCTTTATTGAAGGATCGATATCTTTCAAACCATCACCAACCACCAAATTAACTACATGTGCAATACATCTCATATGAAGGTATTTACCACTTGCAATTGCAGTTCCCCAATTCACAACTTTTATTTTCATGAATTTTATAGCCCCATCATTTGAACTTGCATTATCTACGGTTATGGTAAACAAATTTCTCAACCCCCAATCAAGAAGACAATTTTCTAGTGCTCTACCAAGGTAATCACCTTTATGACTAGAAACAGGCACAAAATTGATAATCTTCTTATGTAATTTCCACTCATTATCAATGAAATGAGCAGTAATGCACATGTAATTAATTCTTTGCAACGAAGTCCAAGTATCAGTGGTAATACACACTCTTTCACAGTTTTCTTTCAAGAAAGACTTCAGTTTTGACCTTTCATTAAGGTACAATTGATAACAATCCCTCGACACCGTCCACCTAGAAGGAATACGAAACCTAGGACATGCTTTACTCATAAAATCCTTAAACCCTTCACTCTCCACAGTCTTAAATGGTTTTTCATCAATCACAATCATTCGAACAAGAGCTGCCCTAATCTCATTTTGATCAAATTTCCAAGTACTAATTGTAGAACTACTCTCATTCTCATCTTTGGTTGGTTGCAAATTTATTAACCCTTGATTTTTTTCTTGATTTCTAGGGTTGTCCATGCAAGCTTTCAAGTGATTGTTTAGTGATGAAGTGCCATTTTTAGTAGAGTTACAACAAAGTACCTTTTCGCAATACTTGCATTTAGCTTTATCATCACCGTTTTCGTCCTTGAATTTCACGTAATGATGCCACGCTTTCGATCTTGATCGGGGCTGTTTTTTCTTTTTTCCTCGAGTTGGAGTTGAGGGGGTTTGTGATGGCATTGATGAGGGCAACTCATTTTCCACCATATTACTTCCCCCTTGTGTAGTAAGCTGCATTAATTAGCAAATTATTTAGAAAAATCATACATTAATAAGAGTATTAGGAGTAGAGTATTATTTCAGAACATGAGTATTTGTAAATCAATTTATCCAAAGACACGAGGACGCATAGAATGATGGAAAAAGTCATCAGTTTATCCAAAGACACGAGGCTGCCAAAAAATTGAATAAGCTATATATAACTTAATTAGAAAACCAATCTTGTAAGTTTCTAATTAGACATTCACATAAGATGCAGAACAGAACATCTCAAAAAACACATAAACTGAACAAAATGCCAATTAAGTATATGCAACTACTGTTATAGTTGGTGATAATTTTGTTTCACAACTTTGCTTGTTTTCTATTGTCTGACCTTAAATACACTTGTTGGATGCTTTTATTTACATGGAAAGACAAAACGCAGAGATCTGGATAATATAGCCATGATGTACTGGAGAGGAAGAAAATAATTAGTTAGAAAGAGATATAGTAAGAACTGCAGTAACTTCAAGAGAAAATCTTCAGGCAAGAGAGAGAATAAGGCAATAGAAAAACAATCAGTTTTGAGATATTGAAGTCTTCCAAACACCATAAACATTAAAAGCGCCTATGGAGCCTGATAATATACTTCATACATTTGCTATAAGCATTGGTGAGATGGCTCTTCAACCCAAGTTAGTGGGAGGGAGATAATAATATCTCCATGCTGGACAGGAGATTAATATTCCATATTATACTATATTAGGAGAAACACAATCAACGTAACAAAAATGCAAACCAATAAAAATGCAAACCAATAAAAATGCTGGATAGGAGATTAATATTCCATATTATTCCAGTGTCTGCATCTCAATTTCTCACAGAAACAGAACTACTCTCGTACTATCTCACAACATCTCAATTTCTCACAGAAACTTATCAATTTATTCTAAATCAATTAAACACCTACCTAATTAGAATCTCAGTAAATGCACAATCTTAGATTCTCAATAAATCTTATATTCTACAAAAAAACGAAACAAAATAAATAAATCAAAAATCTTACCGTGTCCATGTTTGAATTTGTCATTGCAGTTGACTGGTGCGTCGGAGGTGGGTGGTGGCCGGTGTGCGTGAGGGGCCGAGAATGCAGAACGCCGTCGCCGAGAATGCGTCGATTCGCCGAGAACGCGTCGATTCGCTGAGAACGCCGAGAATGCAGAACGCCGTGAGGGCGTGAGGTACCGACCACCGGGTGAGACTTGAGAGAGTGAGCCGCCGGCCTGAATGGAGAGAGGCCGCTGGACAGAATCTTGTGGCCTGTGGGTGCGCCGCGCGGAGAGGCAGAAATCCAAAACCCAAAATGGAATTTGGGCTTAGGATTTAGGAAATTAGGGCTAGGTATTTATATGGGCCCATTTCGGTTCGGTTTTCGGTTAACCGAATTTTTACTTAATAAAACCGAAACCGAACCGAATACCGAAATGTATAAAAAATACTAACCGAAACCGAAACCGAAAACCGAAAAACCGAACCGAATTCATATTTCGGTTCGGTTTGGTTCGGTTTTTCGGTTTTTTTCGGTTTTTGCTCAGCCCTATCTGGAGGTACCTACAGCCTCTTCGGAAGTCAAGATCAACGCCCTTACTAATGGGTTAAAAGACGGAGACCTCTTTACATCCCTAGCCAAGAAACCAGTATAGACCTTCGATGAATTACTAAGAAGAGCGGAAAAATACCTCACCCTTGAGGAGGTACAAAAAGCTAAGCGCTCAGAAACCAGGCCAGTGGGAGGAAATGGAGAACGAAGAAGGGAAATAATACCAAAGAGGCCTAGTCCAGAGAGACACATAAGTTCAAGGAGGCCGGGAAGTGTAAAAGAGGAAGAAGCAGTGCGCTCGGGTCCTAGGGGAAGGTTTGAGAAGTATATCCCTTTGAAGATAGAGCCAGCGGAAGTTTTAGAAGTAGCGGGAGATTATCCCAATATGAAATTCCCTTATTCCAGGAACTGGGGTCCCTAGAATCCAAAATCCGATAAGTTTTGTCGGTTCCATAATGATTATGGACATGATACGAACCAATGTTGGCACCTAAAGGACGAAATAGAAAGGATGATCCAAGCAGGGCATCGTAAGGAGTTTACATTCAGAGATAGGCAGGGCCCTCGAGGGCAAAAGAGGAAGGATCCAGAAGGAAAGACAGAGGAAAATAAGTGGGAGCGGAGGAAGGAGGGGGAATACCAACCTCCCCATCCCCAGAAAAGGGAAACGATCCATATGATCATGGGTGGCCCCGCCGATGGCGACTCCTTAGACAAAGGAAGCAAAGTGTCCGATCGTTGAAGGTGGAGCAGAACCTGGAGCATCGAGGGATAGGAAAAATAGCAGTGATTTCCTATATCCACTTCGGACCTGACGACATGGGAGCTTCCAGAGAGACTCACAATGACGCTCTAGTGATCACTACGGATATCGCGGGGTATGACGTAGCACGAATTTTCGTGGACACGGGGAGCTCAGCGGATATTATGTTCTTGGAGTGCTTCAAAAGGATGGAGCTGAATATAAAGCTTAGGCCAGTGGAAACTGCCCTCTATGGATTTTCAGGGGGAGCAATCCAGCCCCTTGGATCAGCCCTGTTGCAGGTAGGGCTAGGGACTTCCCCCCACCGACGGGTACAAATGATAGAATTCTTGATAGTGGACGTTCCCTCCTCATACAATGTGGTGATGGGAAGACCAAGCTTGAATATTTTTCAGGCCGTAATTTCCACCTTCCATATGAAAATGAAATTTCCTGCCTCAGGGGGAGTGGGAGAGATATGCGGAGACCAGTACCAAGCAAGGAAATGTTATGTAGAGTCAGTCAAGATAGCGGACAAGGCTACATTTCGAGGTTTGGAAAGGTGTAAAGGGGAACACCCCGAACTAAAGAAACAGAAAGTAGCTGAATTGGCTGGAGAGCAGCCCAAAATCAGAGCAGATGAGGAACTAATGAACATCGAACTTTATGCAGAGAAAGAGGGGTTCACGACCAGAGTTGGGACTCAGATGGATCCAGAACTCAAGGAAAGAATAATAGCCACCCTCCGAAAGAACGTGGATATATTTGCCTTCACCCTAGCGGATATGACGGGTATCCCTCCAGAGATAGCAGTACATTACCTCAACGTGGACCCTAGAGCAAGACCAGTAAAACAAAAATTGAGGAATTTCGGTAAAGAAAATAATTTCATTGTGAGAGAGGAAATTGATAAATTGTTGAAAGCAGGGCATATAAAGAGGGTACAATTTCCTGAATGGCTCTCAAATGCAGTGCTGGTGTCTAAAGAAGCCGGTAAGTGGAGGATGTGCATCGACTTTAGAGACTTAAACAAAGCATGCCCCAAGGACCATTATCCAGAATCGATCAATTGGTGGACGCGACATCAGGTTTTGAGTTACTCAGCATGATGGACGCATACCAGGGATACCATCAGATCCAGCTCAATCCCCTGGATATCCCGAAGGTATGTTTCATTGCAGCCTGTGGTACCTTTGGATATATACGCATGCCTTTCAGACTGATAAACGCAGGAGCCACCTATTCGAGAGCAAATTGGTAAGAACAGGGAAATTTACGTGGATGATATGTTAGCCAAGAGCGTTAAGGCAGAGGAACATGTGAAAGACCTGGAAGAGATATTCCAGGTGATCAGGAATAATGGCATAAAGTTGAATCCAACTAAATGCTCCTTTGGATTGAGATTGGGGAAATTTCTGGGATACATGGTGACCCAGAGGGGAATAGAAGTCAACCCTGCCAAGGTAAAAGCTGTGCTGGACATGCAGCCTCCTCGAAACCTGAAGGAACTGCAAACCTTGAACGGGAGAATAGCAGCTCTAAGCAGATTCATATCGAGATCAGCAGAGAAAAGTCATCACTTCTTCAGAACCTTGAGGAAAGGGGCGAAATTCGAGTGGGACGAGCCTTGTCAAAAGGCCTTTGAGGAGCTTAAACGTCACCTAGAACAACTCCCAAAGCTGACGACACCCTCTCAGGTAGATATATTATTCCTGTATCTTTCAGTGGGGGAACATTCCTTAAGCACAGCGTTGATGAAAGAAGAGGGCTCCACACAGCAGCACATATACTATGTGAGTAAGGTAATCCAGGGAGCAGAGGTCAGGTATTCAGAGGTAGAAAAGGTAGCCCTGGCGGTGGTAGTGACAGCTAGGCGATTACGCCCTTATTTCTTGTCTTATAAAATTGTTGTACGGACTAATTATCCCCTTAAGCAGGTACTAGGGAGAGCAGACTTGTTTGGAAGAATGGTCAAGTGGGCTGTTGAATTGCAAGAATATGATGTTGATTATGAACCTAGGAGGGCTATTAAAGCCCATCCCCTGACGGATTTCATCCAAGAATCCACCAGAATCGAGGAGATGGAAGGATGGAAAGTGTACGTGGATGGCTCCGCGTCGGCAATGGGATACGGGGCAGGGATAGTGCTGGTAGACCTTGAGGGCCAGGAGATACAAGTTGCCGTTAAGTTCCGGTTTTCGACCTCTAATAACGGAGCCGAATACGAAGCCCTGATTAGAGGAGCTAACATGGCAGCAGAACTAGGAGCGCAGAAGGTCACCCTATATTCAGACTCATAGTTGGTGGTGCAGCAAGTAATGAGGGAATACCTTGCCAAAGACGAAAAGATGATCGCATATTTGGAGCAAGTGAAGAACCTGAAAAGAAAATTCCATGCTTTCGAAGTAATACAAATACCGAGGGAAGAAAACACAAAGGCGGATGGATTGTCCAAGTTAGCCAGTTCCACTGAGTTCGAGGGGCAGGGAAAGATAACCCTGGTAGTGGCGGATCGGTTGGCGACATAAACCTTAATTGGGGAGATAACAGAAGGGGATGATTGTAGAAAGGAGATATGGGAGGAATTGAACAGAGACCCGGCGGTTCCAGCGTCCAGGGAAACTAAAGCTTTGAGGTTGAAATATTGTATCCTTGGGGATCAGTTGTACAAAAGGTCCTTTACCCAACCCTATTTGAAATGTCTCTCGAAACAGGAAGCGGAATTTGTAATCAAGGATATCCATGAAGGTTGTGCAGCCAGTCATGAGGGTTACAAGACGATTGTGAAAAAGGTGTTCAGGGCAGGTTTTTACTGGCCCATTGTGATAAGGGATACGCGGGAATTCGTGAAGAAATGTGAGAAATGTCAGAAGAATGGACCTTTGATACGGATACCTGCAGAAGAGATGGGCGCCATGTATTCGCCCTGCCCCTTTGCAAAATGGGGGATAGACCTGGTAGGGCCCTTCCCCATGGCCCCTGGAGGAAAGAAATTCTTAATCGTGGCAGTGGATTATTTCATCAAGTGGGTGGAAGCAGCACCTCTGGCCAAGATAGAAGAGGATAACGTGATCAACTTCCTAACAAGACACATTTGCTCCAGGTTTGGAGTGCCAAGAGTCCTACTTTCGGATAATGGAATGCAATTCAATGGAGAGAAAGTGAGGAAATTGTGTTGGAGGTGGAACATTGTACAGAGGTTCACACCAATAGCCCACCCACAGGCCAATGGTCAGGTAGAGGTCAAAAACAAGATTTTAGTGGACGGTATCCGAACACGCTTGCAAAAAATAGGAGGAGGATGGGTAAAATAGCTAGACAACGTCCTCTGGTCCTACAGAACTAGCCCTAAGTCAGCTACGGGGGAGTCCCCCTTTCAATTGGTGTATGGGACAACAACAGTGATACCCCCAGAGGCCAGGCTAGGATCGCATCAGATTACCTATTTCGATGAGAAGAAAAACGAAGAGTTGATGAGAGAGGCCTTAGACTTAATAGAGGAGGAAAGAGAGATAGCAAAGTTGAAAGCGGAAAGATACAAGAGCAGGATCAAGGCAACATATGATCATAGGGTAATCCCCAGGTCCTTTAGAGTTGGAGACTTAGTCCTCCGGAGAGCGGACGCTTTGAGGAATACAGGAAAGATGGAGGCAAATTGGGAAGGTCCCTACAAAGTGACACAAGTGCTGAGGGGAGGAGCCTATAAACTCCAGGACAAGGAGGGAAATGAGATATTACGCCCATGGAATGTGTGCCACCTTAAGAGGTTTTACGTTTGGAAATGTGTTAGTCCCCTATTTTTCTTTCTGAACAGTTTTGACATTCATTTCCATTCGAATAATTGTACACATCGCTTCACCGACACTCTTTTTCCCTCTACGTAGGTTTCCCTTTGGGGTTTTATCACGGAGAGGTTTTTAATGAGGCCGGCATAGGTTCCCCTTTTTTACCTATGTTGATGAGCACTTTTGATCAATGAAGCTTTACTTTTGAAGAAATTGCAGTGGTTTCCGTGGATCTTTGAAGTATTGTGATGAAATGATTGATACACTACAAAAAAAATCAATTTTAGTGACAAAAAATTTAGTGACATTTGAATTTTTGTCACTAAAAACATATGTGTAGTGACAAAAAATTTCCACCGTTACAAAATAGCGTAAGGTGTGCTCATTAGTGACAATTTTATATGTTGTCAATATTTCATTAAAAATTCGCCACTAAAACCACACATATAGTGACAAATAATTCAATACGTTACAAAATAACATACAGTGTGATAAATAGTGATAACTTTTTATGTTGTCAATGTTTCATTTAATATTTGTCACTAAAATCACACACATATAGTGACAAATTTTTCATTATATTACAAAATACCGTAAGGTGTGATCATTAGTGACAACTATGTATGTTGTCAATATTTCATTTAAATTTCGTCACTAAAACCACACATATAGCGACAAATAATTCATTATGTTACTAAATAACATATGGTGTGATAAACAGTGACAACTTTTTATGTTGTCAATGTTTCATTTAATAATTGTTACTAAAATCACACACATATAGTGACAAATTGTTCATTATGTTACAAAATACCGTAAGGTGTGATCATTAGTGACAACTCTATATGTTGTCAATATTTCATTAAAAATTCGTCACTAAAACCAAACATATAGTGACAAATAATTCAATACGTTACAAAATAACATACGGTGTGATAAACAGTGACAACTTTTTATGTTGTCAATATTTCATTTAATATTTGTCACTAAAATCACACACATATAGTGACAAAATTTTCATTATATTACAAAATACCGTAAGATGTGATCAT
Source organism: Galeopsis tetrahit (assembly GCA_963675135.1). NCBI lineage: Eukaryota > Viridiplantae > Streptophyta > Magnoliopsida > Lamiales > Lamiaceae > Galeopsis > Galeopsis tetrahit. The sequence continues at coordinate 40,305,829 of OY776126.1, read as the reverse complement.
TAGTGACAACTATGTATGTTGTCAATGTTTCATTTAAATTTCGTCACTAAAACCACAAATATAGCGACAAATAATTTATTATGTTACAAAATAACATACGGTGTGATAAACAGTGACAACTTTTTATATTGTCAATGATTCATTTAATATTTGTTACAAAAATCACAGACATATAGTGACAAATTATTCATTATGTTACAAAATACCGTAAGGTGTGATCATTAGTGACAACTCTATATGTTGTCAATGTTTCATTTTAAAATTCGTCACTAAACCATACATAAAGTGACAAATAATCCATAATGTTACAAAATAACATACAATGTGATAAACAGTAACAACTTTTTATGTTGTCAATGTTTCATTTAATATTTGTCACTAAAATTACACACATGTAGTGATAAAATTTTCATTATATTACAAAATATCGTAAGGTGTGATCATTAGTGACAACTATGTATGTTGTCAATGTTTCATTAAAAAATCGTCACTAAAACTACACATATAGCGACAAAAAATTAATTACTACTAAAACCACATATATAGTGACAAATAATTTATTGTCATTAAAAAAAATTAAAATATATTTTGTTGGTCCTGAAAGGAGTATATAACAAGTGTATGGGGGGGGGGGGGAATACACTTGTATGCAATTCTTTTGCTAATTTGATCAAACCAGAGTTCAGCAAGGTTGTCTTGGACAACTCTGCTGAAGAAGATTGACTCTCTTAAGATAATCAAACTACTAAGTACTATTGAGTACTTAGTTGAATAACTATCTAGGGGAGTTATATGTGCGGAATAGTGGTTGGCCCTTTAAGTTTAGACTCCTTTAATTTCTGAAATCACTTAGTCAATGCAACACAGTCCAGTTTTCAGGGAACTTGTCCAAGTAGGTTTTTGCACAGTCTTTGAATGTCAGTTTTGTATGCAGTGTTGAGTGTATGAAAGTATTTGAAATGTAAATCAACACAAGAAGTTATAGTGGTTCAGAGACTCAAGCTCCTACATCCACTTTCCCTGATTTAACAGGATAATTCCTTCACTCTTGGAATTAACTTGTTTTATAGTGCCAAGGTGCACTTGATCAAGAACACCACTCCTTGGTGAATTGATCCCTAGGATGTCTAGAGTCCTAGTACCCTCTTCTCAACTCAGAACTGAACTGTTCTTCTCTCAACCGTCAGCTCCTACCACTTCTACTACTACAACCTTCTCACTTTCACTCTTGAAAGATGTAAGGGTTGAAGTAAGGTTCCAACTAATGAGATATCCTTTACAATGAAGATCAGTGTATAAGGATAGGATATCTCTCTAAGCTTGTGTATGGATATACAATTGGGTTCAGCTTAGAAGAAGTGTATAAAGACTAAGATAGTCTCTTTGAAAGCTTAAATGTTATATGAGCTTCAGAATACTTGTGTAGTTGGATTCTGTTGAGGTGCTTTCAAATGGTCTTCACACTTCTGTATTTATAGACAAAATGGAGGATTTGCCCGTTGGAGAGGCAGCCCCAAATTGCTATAAATGTCTTCCTTGAGTTCTTCAAACTGGAAGACAGATTCTTGACAGTGACATGTCCTCATTTGGGTAATAAACGGCTTGTAAGACTTTGTCTTCATTCTGCAGCACTTTTCCCAATGTTTGACTTCTTGTTAGGACTTGGACATGGCTTCTGAAGGTTGATCCAATGATAGGACAACATTCCTTATCATCTGGACAACTCTCCTTATCACTATCAGCAGTTTTGCCTTTCAGCAAGGTTGGCTTGCTCTTCTTCAGATGACTTGGCTCTTTCCATTTATTTCACTTCAAGGTGATCTTAGCTTGTTTCTTTGGTGATCTTTAGGGTGTGGTTGTCTCTTTCTCTTCAGCATAGTTGACCTTCAACCTTTAGAACATCTGTTCTAATTCAATCATGCTGAGACAACTCTTCTGGACAACTCTTCTGATCAGCATATTTGGTCTTTTGGCATCAGAGCACTTTACACATAGAGTTGGCTTCTCTGGACAACTCTCCTGATCCAAAGCCTTTGAGTAGCCTTGTCCTTTTGAGCTAGGTAAAGTTGTTCTTGCATATGGCTAGCTTCTTTGGACAACTCTGCTGATCAGAGTTATTAAGCTTGTCCTTTTGATTTTACCAATCTTGCATATGGACACTTTCTCTGGACAACTCTCCTGATCAGATCATCTTATTGGACTTGTCCTTTTGAGCTTTACAATCTTGTTCTTGCATAAGAACATCTTCTCTGGACAACTCTCCTGATCAGTGCATTTGGTTTTCCATGGAGTGTCCTTGCTCTTAAGTGATTGTTCCAGAATTTGAGCCTTGAGGGGACTTGATCTTGATCATCTTCAAAGCATAGGTTCCCCCTCAAATTGTGCATCTAATTGTCTAAGAGCTGCCTAACATTTCAGCTTCCTATCTAGCCTATAAACTATATGTTCTATCATTTCTAGAACATATTTATCTTGACTTAGGCATGTCTCAGGGGGTTTTGGTATTAGATCAAAACATATCTCATTTTATTCCCAACATATTTAGAGTATTTTTGGGTGTTAATTTTTTTTCTCGAAGATGATTTGTAAATTTCGTAAATTCTTAAATAATATAGAAAATATCAAAAAAATATGGAAAATGTCTTTAAAATAAAATTGAAAATTAGAAAAAAAAATTAGTTAGTTATAAATTAATTAATTAAAAATACGTAAATAAATTATCTTAAATTTTCAGAATTTTTCAAATTAATTCTCAAATCATATATAAAAGTTAATATATATAAATAATATTCATGGCTTTTTTTTTTTTTTTTTTAATTTTTTAAAATCCTAAATCTAATCTGCTAAAAAAAGAAGAACCCTACACAGCCACAATCTATTCGTAGCCACCATCTTCCTACTCTATTCACATCGCCTATCCGTCGCCACCATCTCTCTACTCTATCCAGCCACAGACGCACGACCCTCCGACAACGCCCATCTCCACGGTAAGTTTCGAATTGTTAGTTTCTAGAAAAATAATGTTTGGTGCTGCTACGCAATCTTGTTAATTAGGTTGTTTCTACTGATTTTTTAATAGGTTAATTGTTAGATTATAGATTATTTCATTAGTTTCAGCATATATTTGAGGAGAAAATACTTGATATCACAGAATTGCGGTACAAAATTAGTTACTAAAGAATTCTACTAATATCATAAAATTAGTTTCTAAAGAGTTTTAGTAATATCACAAACAGTCGGATAAGTAGAAATGTAGAACATTCTAGCCATCTAGAGTAATTATCATACAACATAAATAAATATGATCCACTCTGCAATCATTTTTTTTTAGAATAGTTGTTCTGTTTTTGTTGTGAGAAATCATTTTTTTTAGAATAGTTGTTCTGTTTTTGTTGTGAGAAGAGAGCTAGTTTTAGTCATTGAGAGACGGGGTCTCCATCCTAGAGTAGCCTCCATCCTACTAGAGGAGCTTGTTGTGAGAAGAGAGCATAATAATAAATGTGTTCATTTAGATAGTTTTGTTTTATTTAATTAAAAATAATGACTTGTAAAAAAGATTTTCAGCATTTCATTCTAACAATATCAGAGCACGAATCAATAATACTTAAATACATCAGAGCATTTCATTCTAAGAATTCAAGACATAAATAAGATTTTCAGCATCAGAGCACAGAGCTTGTATCAGAGCAATCCATAACAGATCAGAGCAACCAGATTAGCACACCACAACAGCAATCTTGACCATATTTTAGCATAGTTGATCAATCAAGAAAGGTCAGAAGACTTAGCCATTTCAAAGATCATCCTCAGGGGGTGGCAGCATTCCATACTGTGCCCACACTCTTCTTTTCAATGCCATGGCTTCTTGGTTGGTTCCCTTAGGTCCAAGAACCATCTTGTTTAGCTTAAGGATCTCAGTGAATTCTCTCAGAATTCTTGCTTGGTCAATCCATCCTTCAAGCTTTGGAGGCATGTATATGATTGGCTTGGGAGCTGTGAGTTCAATTCTTGCAATGTCAGCAGCTGCAAGAAGTTGTTGATACAACTCTCTGTAGTATTCTAGCATGAACTCAGTGAAGGCAGAGTTTGCATCTCCTCCATTCCATCTGTCAATGACATAGTAGTCATAGACAAACTCCCTTTTGGCTTCTTCCCATGTGTCATTTAGTTGAATTGGCACCCATTTATCCAAGTGTGGATATTTGGTGTCCATTGGGATTAGAAGCTGAGGCTTCATCTTGCTGTAAGTTGCTCTCCTCCTTCTTGGTCTCTGAAAGTTTGCTCTCCTTTCATCTCTTGCTCTGTTGGCTTCTTCCATCAGATCCATTTTCTCTTGGGCCCTCATCATGGCCAATTTCTGTTGTGTTTCAGGGTCTTTGCCATACCCTTCATGAAACAGCTTTGATGGATCATGGGCTAGAACAGTTGTCTTCTTCTTAGGTTCAGGTCCAAATCCTTCAGCAAATAACTCTTCAATGTCTTCAGTGGACTTGGTACCTTCAGCAGTTTTGCCAGATTCAGAAGACTTGTCCTTTTCAGCGGCTTTGGGCTCTTCAGCAGTTTTGGCTTTCTTGGATGTAGGCTCATCATCAACAACTCTGAATTCAGGTGGAAGATCAAGGCTGCTAGGAAAGTCAGTGAATTTCTCAATTTGTCTCTTCTTTCCTTGGGCCTTCTTGATCTTTCCTCTAGTTTGGACACCTTCAGCATTTTTGTCCAAACCTGACACTTCACCACCTGGTCTTTGTTGTAGCCTCACTCTTTCCTCTTGAGCTGAGGCCATTGAGTTTTTCAATGCCAATGCTAACTGCTCCTCTTCATCCAATTCTTCCAAGTTCAGCACTGCTGGCTCTTTTCCCTTTCCTTCAGGGACTTTGTCCTTCCCTTTCACTGGACTCCCAATTACTAAGGCACCTTTTGCCCTTGCTCTTTCCCTTTCCCCCTTTTTGGCAGCATCAAAACACTGAGGCTTGAGGTCACTCATTGTTGAGGCCATCAGGGATTGGGCCTGGTTTAGGGATTTCATTTCTTCCAACAAATATACATTCTCATCATGTATATTTTGCATCTTGTCACTGCTCAAGCTAAGAAAAGCAAGAACAGGTTTCATTTTCTGATGAACAACCTCCTCCATGGTTGCCTTAAGAGATGCATTCAATTGGGTCTTCAGAAGCTCAGTGAGGTTGGCCACTGCACCTTCAGCAATGTGGGCCAACACTTCTTGGGAAAACTTTTCTGAGGCAGCTTTGACCATAGCTAGCCTTTGCTCTTCAGCTCTTCTCTTTTGCAGTGCAGTCTTCTTTCCAATAGCTTGTTTGACAGTTAGCCTGAGAGCTTTGACATTAGCATTGTGATTGTCTCTCAGCAGCTTTTGCTCTTTCTTGACCTCCTCTGAGATGGCTTCCATGGTTGATTTGGCATTTTGAACTTCAGTGGAGATGGTTTGGAGACCAGATTCCACACCACTGATCCTTGCCTCAAGGGTTGGTAGCACAACATCTTCAGAGCCAGTGAGCCTCATTTCTACAGATGCTAGAGTCCTTCCTTGCTCATTCAATGCTCCTGAAGTTTCAGCATGAGCAGATTGGACTTGATGAGCCAAGGAGTCCAACTTCTCTGATTGCATTCCAAGTAAGGCCTGAGCTGAGCCTGTGTCTACTTGGATAGGTGCATCTGTTAAGAACTCATCTGCAAAAATTTGATCAAGAGAAATACCTGCAACATCAGACAAGTCAAACAGGTTAGGAAATAAGCACTCATCACCCTCACTTTCTTTTGTATAAGACTCTGATACATCAGCAGTCTTCTTCTCATTTTCAACTTGTTCTTTTCTCCCTTCTTTAATAATGTTCTCACTCAAGGAATCAGGCCTCCTCTCATCAAGGGATTCTTGAAGTTCAGATTTGACTTCAAGAATAACCTGTCCTTCCTCACTTATTCCACCCTCATATGGTGGTACACTCACTATCTTAGTGATGACTACCTCTCTTTCATCCTCAACTCCCTCTGATTTTTCAAAACTACTTTCCTTTTCAACTCCTTCTCTTAAACCTGCAGCATCTCCACCTTCAACAAGGTTCAAAGATGGCAGTTGTGGAGAGATCACAATGCTTATATCAGCAGCCACTGAGTCATCCTGAATGATTAAGGGCTGATCAGTGTCCAACTCTTCTGACACTGAATAGGCCTTAATCAAACTTGCCTCTAGAGAAGGAACCTCCACATCTTTAGGCTGTGCCTTGGGTTCAGAAGAACCTTCATTGGCAGATGTGTCCTTGGTTGTGTTACCACCCTTGGTCAACACCTCTGATAACACAGAGCCTTTCCTATGGTAGGTTTTAGGAGGGTTTAAAAGTCTGTCTGTTATAGAAGACTTGGGTTGAAAGGGTTCAGGGAGGTTGGCTTGAGGGGTTTCAGGAGGGTTGGGATTTGAAGGGTTTGAGGGATCATCAGGGGAATCATCATCATTTGAGCTACTGGCAGGGTGTTTGATTCCCTTGGCTTTTCTTTCTTTCTCCTCCTCAATTTTATCAGCTACTAACTTTGCAAAAATGTCCTCATCAATGAGAAATCTTGTCTTTGAAACTCCAGCAAAGTGTAGCAATCTGTTTTCCTCTATTTGCCACCAGTTTGCACCCTTATCTTGGATGACTTGTGATATCTCCATCATGGATTTGTCTTTCACATCAACAAGCATCCTTAAATCATGAAAGGCCTTCTGAATTCTTGGAAATTCAGCAAGTTGTGGATACAAACTGTCCACAGTAGCCTTGGCTCCTCCTCTGAGCATACTTTCAAAAGTATACTCCTCCTCATCTCCACTTGAATGGGGACTTTGGGTTATAGGGGTGTTAGCTCTGGGTTCTCCTAATGTGGCTTCAGGCAGATTAAGTTCAGGGATATTGGCTTCAGAAGATTTGGGTTCAAATGAAGGTATTTCAGTTGCTTTAGAGAGCAATGAATCTGAAGGGGCTTTACTCATGGGGGGTTGGCTCATGGAGTGCATGCTCTAAGAGCTTTGAATAGTTGAGCATGGATGAGTCAAGGGGAGACAGGAGTTTTGTCTCATCTACAGCTAAATCTGCAAGCACATCTATGCCACTTCTTTGCACATTCCCTTCAGGAGAATATCTCTTAGTGAGATTTACAGGGGTAATGGGTTGGTTGGAAGGGGTGACATGGGTTTCAGGGGAGTTAGGCTCAAGGTACTGAATTTCAGGGAGGTTGGCCTCTATAGGTTGACCTTCAGGGACTTTGGATTCTGGAGTTCCAGAACCAGAAGAATTAGTCCTTGACATGGATTTGGTCCTGCTTTCAGCTCTGCTCTCCCTTAGAGCCAATTGAAGAGACTTTTCCTCTTGAAGCTCCAACACCTTCTCAGTAGGCTTGGCCCTTCTCTTGCTGGCCCTACTGCTTCCACTTCCTTCCTTCTCAGGGACAACTTCCCTGATTCTCTTATCACCCTTCTTCTTTTGCCTAGTCTCATTGTACTTCCTCCTCAACTCTTCTGAGTGGTCAGAAGGCACACTCACTCCCTCTTCTGCCACTGCATCAACTTCAGCTGATGCTCCTGAGGCTTCTCTTGAAGACAATTGAGACATCTTTCTTGTTTTGACAGCCCTGGCCTTTGTTCTCTTTTTCATCTTAGGCTTCTCTTCCTCCTGTTCTTCAGCAGGCTTGGCCAGTAACATCCTTCTTTTCTCAGTTTTCTTGCTGAGCTTTCTGAATAGGATCTTTTGGGCTGGGAGGGGCTTTGCAAAGGTTTGCATCTGGGAATAGTGGGAAAACCTCTCAATCAACAAGCTTGCCCTGGTGCAATACTTGATTTTCCCTTCTAGCACCACCTTATTGTGGGTTTTTACCTTAAATTTAGCCTTCTCCTTCATCATCTCAGACATGATGAAGGTCCTCCAATCAAACTTGATGCCCTTATCACTGGCATCAATAATGGCAGCCATGATTCTGATCCTTGGATGGCTGACCTGCTCTAAGCTTCCAGTGTTGCTTAAGAGGCTCTTAGCAACTACCTCAAAAAGATTGAGAAACTCTGGTTTGAGAGTTTTCTTGTTTTGAGTTGAGGAGAGAGGCCCTGGAACTAATAACCATTCTTGGGCTATTTCATCTTCATGCCCAGTACCATAAACCTCTGGATTCCTTCCCTCATAAGGCAATCCAAAAGCTCCTTCCAGATCTTCTGAGGAGAATTTTACTCTGTGGAATCTCTCCTCTTCCTCTCCTTCTGCTGTGTAAGACAATCTGGTTGATACTTCACCATCTTCAGGCTTGCCTCTCCACTTGAGGAAGGCAAAGAATTCTGCCATGTAGCTCTCCAAGCAAGAGCTTGGTCTTTCTTCCAAGAACTTTCGAAGACCAGCTCTTCTCAACCACCTCAGGGTTGGAGTAATCTCAGGATCTTCACTTTCAAAGGAGACTATTGGCTCAAAGTGAAGATTGTTTTTGTTGCTTAGGTAGGCAAAATCCAGGTCTAGATCCTTGTTAGAGAAATCAACAAGCATCTCAGGTCTAACTTTGGGGGCCATTGAAATTTGCAGAGAGAGTTTTGAGAGAGTTTGAAGAAAATTGAGTTAGGGTTTCGAATACTTGGGGAAGAAGTGTTTGTGGGGATCTTAAGACTTGTGAATATTCTAAAAAGAATGTATGTCAATGAGTTGGTAAGGTCTTGAAACAATTCAAAGGTGAACAAAAATGGAAATCCAAAATGGACGGCTAGGATTGATTTCAGGGGAGTTGTCCATTTTTGATCCAATGGTCAAAAACCAATGTAACAGTGAAATAACTGTTTTATTCAAAACGTGGGTGGTTTTTAATGTTTGTTAAAGGCTGGGGGTTTTTCGAGATAGATCATGTCCCAAAAAGTTTAATGCAAACAAGAGTTAAATCTTGGCATTTAATGCATGGAAAGTGACCTTTTGGGTGGGAGACAAATTAAATCCCAGAAAGGTGAAAACTGTATTTCAAGGGACAGATTTCGAGATGGGTATTGATCACCAAAAATAGGTGCTTATCATACCAAGATTTGGTTTGATAGCTGGGACAACTTATCTGACCGTACATGGACAAGTGTCCTGAAAGACTGTGGACAAGTGTCCTGAATTTCAAAGGACAAGTGTCCTGAAGAAGTAAGGTCATGTTTCTGAGTTTCAGTAGACTTGACCAAGTCTGCTGAAGTTTGAGTTTGTTTCCCCCTTAATCAATGAACTTCTTTGGACTCATTTGTCCAACTTCCCTGGATCAAGAAGTCCCAACTCTGCTGATAACTCCAGGAACCTGGCCTCTGCAAGTGGCTTAGTTAGTATATCAGCTTTTTGATGGTCTGTGTGAATTTTCACTAGCTTGATATCCTTCTTCTCCACATGATCTCTAATGAAGTGGTGCTTGATGTCCACATGTTTGCATCTAGTGTGTAAGACAGGATTTTGTGATATAGCAATGGCACTATTGTTATCACAAAATATTGGCACTTCAGTAGAGTTGACTTTGTAGTCTCTCAGTTGTTGTCTCAACCATAGGATCTGAGCACAACAACTTCCAGCAGCAACATATTCAGCTTCAGTGGTGGAAGTAGCCACTGTGTTCTGCTTCTTGGAGAACCATGAAATACGCTTGTTGCCCAAGAATTGACAAGTCCCTGAAGTGGACTTTCTGTCAATTCTACAACCTCCATAGTCAGCATCTGAGTAGCCAGTTAACTCAATGTTGTCATCAGCAGGGTACCAAAGGCCTAGATTTTCAGTGCCTTTGAGATACCTCAAAATCCTCTTTGCAGCCTCAAGGTGGCTTTTCTTAGGATTTGCTTGAAACCTTGCACAAACACCTACTGCAAAGGTGATATCAGGTCTGCTGGCAGTGAGATAGAGGAGTGAACCAATTATTCCTCTATACTCAGTAGAGTTGGTTGGAATACCACTCTCATCAGGATCCATCTTCCAATTTGTGTTCATAGGGATCCTTACTGGCTTGCTAGTTGTACACCCAAACTTTTTGATCATTTATCTGGTGTACTTAGCTTGGTTGATGAAGATTCCTTCTTTAGACTGTTTGACTTGTAGACCCAAAAAGAAATTCATCAACCCCATCATGGACATCTCAAACTTGCTTTGCATGAGCTTGGAGAATTTCTCACAGAGCTTCTCATTAGGGGATCCAAAAATTATGTCATCCACATAAATTTGGACAAGCAAGATGTCCTCTCCTTTAGAGATTCTGAAGAGAGTTCTGTCCACAGTTCCCTTGGTGAATCCATGATCCAAGAGGAATTGTGACAGTGTATCATACCAAGCCCTAGGGGCTTGTTTGAGTCCATATAGAGCTTTCTTGAGTCTGTAAACTTGGTTTCCAACTTCAAAACCTGGTGGTTGCTCCACATAGACTTCTTCTTTCAAGACTCCATTCAGAAAGGCACTCTTGACATCCATTTGGTATACTTTGAACCTCTTGTGGGCTGCATAGGCTAGAAAGAGCCTTATTGCTTCTAGCCTTGCCACAGGTGCAAATGTCTCATCATAGTCAATGCCTTCATGTTGGCAATACCCTTTTGCCACAAGTCTTGCTTTGTTTCTGACAATCACATCATTTTCATTTTTCTTGTTCTTGAACACCCACTTTGTTCCAATAACATCTTGATGTGAAGGCCTATCCACCAGCTCCCATACTTCATTTCTGGTGAATTGGTTCAGTTCTTCCTGCATGGCTGTGATCCAATTGACATCTTGAAGTGCTTCCTCAATATCACTTGGTTCTTGCTCTAACAAGAAACAACAGAACATAGCACTTTCACCATGAAACTTTCTGGTTCTGACTCCTATACTTGGATCACCAAGTATCAGATCAGTAGGATGGTCAGACAACCAAGTCCTTCTTTTCCTGATCTCTTCAGTAGAGTTGTCCTCTACTGAAGGTGAGTCATTTTGATCATAGAATTCAGGATAATTTAATGCAGGATCTAATTCAGGATCATAATCAGGGGTGTTGTCCTCAATGTCAGGGACATTGGCATTTTCAACATTTTGAGGTCCCCCTTGATTATTTGACCCATTAACTACCTCAGCAGGAACTGCTTCTTCATTGGTAGTTGTTACCTGGATGTGAACTGGGATTGGTTCATTCAGTTCACCATTTCCATCTGTAGGATTTGTCTCAGGAAGGTTGCCTTCAGGATTGTTGTCCAATGTGGGTTTTTCAGGCAGATTGGCTTGAACAACATCTATGAATTCAGTGTCTTTGTCTTTTAGGCTTAATCTGGTTGTCCTCTGTGTGATTTCTTCAGGTTCCAAATGATCATTCCTGATCTCAGAGATAGATTCATCAAACACAACATGAGGTGTTTCTTCCACTATAAGGGTTTTCTTGTTGTAGACTCTGAAAGCTCTACTGATTTGAGAGTATCCAAGAAATACTCCCTCATCAGCTTTGCTGTCAAAGGCTTTCAACTGTTCTTTCTCATTATTGTGAATGAAACATTTACAACCAAATATATGAAAGTATGACACTTTAGGCATTCTTCCTTTCCAGAGTTCATAGGGGGTTTTGCCTTGCCCCTTAGTGATCAAACATCTATTTTGAGTATGGCATGCAGTGTTTATAGCTTCAGCCCAAAACCTCTTAGGTAAGTTTGAATCAGCAATTAAAGTTCTAGCAGCTTCTTTTAAAGTTCTATTCCTTCTTTCTGCAACTCCATTTTGTTGGGGAGTTCTAGCTGCTGAGGTTTCATGAGCTATTCCATTTGATGTGCAGTACTCATTGATGTATGAATTAATGAACTCAGTGCCTTTATCAGATCTTATCTTGATAATGCTAAGGCTTTTCTCATTTGACAATCTCTTAAGAAGTTCAGGTAGTTTGACTTGTGTTTCCTTCTTATTAAGGAGAAATACTACCCATGTGAACCTAGAGAAGTCATCTACTACCACTAATGTGTATTTTCTACCATTTATGCTTGAAGGGGTAATTGGTCCAAACAGATCCATATGTAGAAGTTCAAGTACCCTTTCAGTGGAGATGACTGGTTTTCCTTTGAATGAGGCTTTAATCTGTTTTCCTTCTTGACATGGCTTACACACATGTTCTTTAATGAAAACCTCATTAGGTAGTCCTTTAACTAATGCATTTCTAGCAAGTTTATTCATAGATTTGAAGTTCAAGTGGTTTAGCCTCTTGTGCCATAACCAACTTTGTTCACTAGAACTTTTAGCAATAAAACATGCAGCATCAGTAGACTTGTCCCAGTCTGCAAAGTACACATTTCCCTTCCTAGTTCCAGTCAGTAGAGTTTGTTGAGTCTTATCATTGATTATACATTTTCCACTTGAGAACTCAACATTAAAATCTTTGTCACAGAATTGACTGATACTTAGGAGATTATATTTGAGACCAGCTACATAAGATACATTGGTTACTTTGATGTTACCAATCATCAAAGTACCATAACCTTTTGTTGTTGCTTGTGAGCTGTCTCCAAAGGTGACATTTGGGCCTTCTTTTTCAATGAAGTCAGTGAGTAGTTCCTTGTTTCCAGTCATGTGCCTTGAGCATCCACTGTCAAGGTACCATGCTGTCTTTTTGTACATGCTTCTCTTCTTGTGGCCCATTGGTACCTGCATTTAGATAGGTTTAGGTACCCTTTGAGTTTTGGGTCCTGAGAGGTTAGCTGTACCTTTGGGAACCCAAACTTGCCTAATAACCCTGATTGATTCAAGGTGGCTAAGTTGATTTCCTAGTGTATCAACATACACTGTCTTTCCCTTAAATGCCTTTGGGAAAGTATGTGTGAATGTGTTAACTCTGTAAGTTTCAGAGGAGTTGTCCACTCTTCTGAACTTATGAGTTCTTTGTGCAGCTTGATGAAATCTTTGAGGAAAGGCCTTTTTATGACCATTACCCTTTGGCATGAAGGGTTTTGGTTGTCTCATTTTATTCTGCCTGTGAGGATAGTTATCCTTAGGTCTATTCAGCTGAGGCTTTCTCAGATGAGTTGGCCTAGGCTGATTATACCTTGGATAATTCCTCTGAACATTGTTCAGGAGAGTTGCCCTTCCATTGGGTCTACTCTGCTGACCAATATTCCTCTTGTGCTCAGGAGCTTTGGCCATTTCCTTAGGTTTTGGCCTATTCTCCTGAATCACTTGAGTAGGCATTTCATTCAATTTGCCCTTTCCTTTGTTCAGTGGCTGAATTATTTCATTTTCAGTTTGTGCCACTGACTTAACAAAGATTCTCTTAGTGTTACTTGTGGATGCAACACTAAGACAAGGTGAAGATTCAAATGGATCAAAGCCCAATCCACTTCTTTGAGCCATAGGTCTTTGATAACTTTGAATTTCCTCTATTGCTCTAGAGGATTTGTTCAAAGCAGACATCTTTAATTTCAGGCTCTCTTCACTTGATTTAAGAATATCATACTCATGTGAGAGGTTTTCAAATTTTGCATTTAGAATTTTAAGTTCAAATTCTTTTCTCTTCTGAGAGAGAAGTTGATCATCAATCTCCTTTTGTTGGTCAACTATCCTGAGATTTGCTTCCTCAAGCTTTCTCAAGACTTGTTGATACAACTCAGTAGACTTGACATCAACAGCTACCTCAGAGTTCTTGGTTAGTTCAGTAGCCAATCGTTCATTTTCTCTCACACAGTTGTCATGAAATTCTTGTAATCTAGTGAAATCTTCCATCAACTTTCCTAAGGAAAGTTTCAGGTTAACCTCACTAGTGTTTTGTGAGATGAATGATGGTGAACTAGAAGTAGAGGATACCTCATCATCCTCAAGAGCCATGTTGCAAACATCATCATCATCATCATCACTGTTGGAGAATAATCCATCAGAGGAGTTGAAGCTTTCAGCACTATCAGATTCTTCACCAGCCATCATGGCTTTTCTATTGGTGAACTTTCTGTCTCTTTTAGCTTGTCTCTCTCTTCTTTCTTTAGAGCTCAATTCAGGGCAGTCATACTGGAAGTGCCCTTTCTTTTTACAGTTATAGCACAGATCTTCATCATCTTCTTTCTTTGAAGGTTCAGCTCTACTGGATCTTCTCCTATCAGAGTACTTGTCCTCTGATCTTTTCTCTTCAGGCTTTTTGACTTCAGCCTGTGTTTCAGGAGAGTTGTATCTCCTGAATTTGTTGTCCTGGTAGAATTTCTTGTATCTACCAAACCTTGAGTTCAACTTTTCAAACCTTCTAGCCATCAAAGCTAGTTCTTCCTTCATTTCAGTCTTTGAGACTGTCTTTGATGATCTGGGAGTGGGTTGCATTTCTGGTTCAGCAACTTTGACTTTGAATGCCACTCCCTTAGTAGGATTTGAAGGTTCCTCAACAGGCTTTCTTCTATTTAGATCAAACTCATAGGCTTTGAGTTCAGAGAAGATTTGTTGCATGGGCATGGTGGAAAGATCTTTGGTGTTTTGCATCATTACAGCATAGACATCCCACTTTTGAGTGAGACTTCTCAAGATTTTCAATCCCACTTCTCTCTTGGTGTAGACCTTGCCCAATGAGTTAATTTCATTCATCACATCAGTGAATCTACCAGCAAATTTGTCAATGGACTCATCAGTTTCCATTGAAAATTGTTCAAACTTCTGCACAGCAACTTGGAGCTTGTTCTCCTTGATCTGTTCAGTGCCCTCACACATTTCAGCAAGAGTATCCCAAATTTCTTTGGCTGTTGTGCAGTGGTAGACTCTTCCCATGACTGCATCTGGAATTGTTTGATAAAGGGTGTTCATTGCTAGATAATTCAGATTATCCTTCCTCTTTTCATCAGCAGTGAAGTCATCTTCATCTTTGGAAATTAGTTCCCTTATATCTGCTTTTTGCTCAGCTGTCACTCTGGGGTTAGTTTGAGTAAACACAAAAGGTCCTCTTGTGATTACTCTTAGCATATCAGTATAGAGAGATGCAAGATGAGCCCTCATTCTAATTTTCCAGAAATCATAATTGTCTATTGAAAACATGGGCAGTTTGTGATGAGAAATGTGGTTGACTGGATTTGTGGCCATGTTGTCTAATCCTTGAACAGCAGGTGGAGGAACAGCATTGTTGTTGGCCATTTCTCAAGAATAATCAGTTAGTCAACAGGTAATAGATTTCAGATAAAGATCAGTTCAGTGACCACACAAATATGAGATTTTTGAAAATCAAAATGGATTTTCAGAAGCAGTGGTCTTTGAACCCCTGCTCTGATACCACTTGTTGGTCCTGAAAGGAGTATATAACAAGTGTATGGGGGGGGGGGAATACACTTGTATGCAATTCTTTTGCTAACTTGATCAAACCAGAGTTCAGCAAGGTTGTCTTGGACAACTCTGCTGAAGAAGATTGACTCTCTTAAGATAATCAAACTACTAAGTACTATTGAGTACTTAGTTGAATAACTATCTAGGGGAGTTATATGTGCGGAATAGTGGTTGGCCCTTTAAGTTTAGACTCCTTTAATTTCTGAAATCACTTAGTCAATGCAACACAGTCCAGTTTTCAGGGAACTTGTCCAAGTAGGTTTTTGCACAGTCTTTGAATGTCTATCCTTGAAAGATCAGTTTTGTATGCAGTGTTGAGTGTATGAAAGTATTTGAAATGTAAATCAACACAAGAAGTTATAGTGGTTCAGAGACTCAAGCTCCTACATCCACTTTCCCTGATTTAACAGGATAATTCCTTCACTCTTGGAATTAACTTGTTTTATAGTGCCAAGGTGCACTTGATCAAGAACACCACTCCTTGGTGAATTGATCCCTAGGATGTCTAGAGTCCTAGTACCCTCTTCTCAACTCAGAACTGAACTGTTCTTCTCTCAACCGTCAGCTCCTACCACTTCTACTACTACAACCTTCTCACTTTCACTCTTGAAAGATGTAAGGGTTGAAGTAAGGTTCCAACTAATGAGATATCCTTTACAATGAAGATCAGTGTATAAGGATAGGATATCTCTCTAAGCTTGTGTATGGATATACAATTGGGTTCAGCTTAGAAGAAGTGTATAAAGACTAAGATAGTCTCTTTGAAAGCTTAAATGTTATATGAGCTTCAGAATACTTGTGTAGTTGGATTCTGTTGAGGTGCTTTCAAATGGTCTTCACACTTCTGTATTTATAGACAAAATGGAGGATTTGCCCGTTGGAGAGGCAGCCCCAAATTGCTATAAATGTCTTCCTTGAGTTCTTCAAACTGGAAGACAGATTCTTGACAGTGACATGTCCTCATTTGGGTAATAAACGGCTTGTAAGACTTTGTCTTCATTCTGCAGCACTTTTCCCAATGTTTGACTTCTTGTTAGGACTTGGACATGGCTTCTGAAGGTTGATCCAATGATAGGACAACATTCCTTATCATCTGGACAACTATATCACTATCAACAGTTTTGCCTTTCAGCAAGGTTGGCTTGCTCTTCTTCAGATGACTTGGCTCTTTCCCTTTATTTCACTTCAAGGTGATCTTAGCTTGTTTCTTTGGTGATCTTTAGGGTATGGTTGTCTCTTTCTCTTCAGCATAGTTGACCTTCAACCTTTAGAACATCTGTTCTGATTCAATCATGCTGAGACAACTCTTCTGGACAACTCTTCTTATCAGCATATTTGGTCTTTTGGCATCAGAGCACTTTACACATAGAGTTGGCTTCTCTGGACAACTCTCCTGATCAAAAGCCTTTGAGTAGCCTTGTCCTTTTGAGCTAGGTAAAGTTGTTCTTGCATATGGCTAGCTTCTTTGGACAACTCTGCTGATCAGAGTTATTAAGCTTGTCCTTTTGATTTTACCAATCTTGCATATGGACACTTTCTCTGGACAACTCTCCTGATCAGATCATCTTATTGGACTTGTCCTTTTGAGCTTTACAATCTTGTTCTTGCATAAGAACATCTTCTCTGGACAACTCTCCTGATCAGTGCATTTGGTTTTCCATGGAGTGTCCTTGCTCTTAAGTGATTGTTCCAGAATTTGAGCCTTGAGGGGACTTGATCTTGATCATCTTCAAAGCATAGGTTCCCCCTCAAATTGTACATCTAATTGTCTAAGAGCTGCCTAACATTTCAGCTTCCTATCTAGCCTATAAACTATATGTTCTATCATTTCTAGAACATATTTATCTTGACTTAGGCATGTCTCAGGGGGTTTTGGTATTAGATCAAAACATATCTCATTTTATTCCCAACATATTTAGAGTATTTTTGGGTGTTAATTTTTTTTCTCGAAGATGATTTGTAAATTTCGTAAATTCTTAAATAATATAGAAAATATCAAAAAAATATGGAAAATGTCTTTAAAATAAAATTGAAAATTAGAAAAAAAAATTAGTTAGTTATAAATTAATTAATTAAAAATACGTAAATAAATTATCTTAAATTTTCAGAATTTTTCAAATTAATTCTCAAATCATATATAAAAGTTAATATATATAAATAATATTCATGGCTTTTTTTTTTTTTTTTTTTTTTTTTTTTTAAATCCTAAATCTAATCTGCTAAAAAAAGAAGAACCCTACACAGCCACAATCTATTCGTAGCCACCATCTTCCTACTCTATTCACATCGCCTATCCGTCGCCACCATCTCTCTACTCTATCCAGCCACAGGCGCACGACCCTCCGACAATGCCATCTCCACGGTAAGTTTCGAATTGTTAGTTTCTAGAAAAATAATGTTTGGTGCTGCTACGAAATCTTGTTAATTAGGTTGTTTCTACTGATTTTTTAATAGGTTAATTGTTAGATTATAGATTATTTCATTAGTTTCAGCATATATTTGAGGAGAAAATACTTGATATCACAGAATTGCGGTACAAAATTAGTTACTAAAGAATTCTACTAATATCATAAAATTAGTTTCTAAAGAGTTTTAGTAATATCACAAACAGTCGGATAAGTAGAAATGTAGAACATTCTAGCCATCTAGAGTAATTATCATACAACATAAATAAATATGATCCACTCTGCAATCATTTTTTTTTAGAATAGTTGTTCTGTTTTTGTTGTGAGAAATCATTTTTTTTAGAATAGTTGTTCTGTTTTTGTTGTGAGAAGAGAGCTAGTTTTAGTCATTGAGAGACGGGGTCTCCATCCTAGAGTAGCCTCCATCCTACTAGAGGAGCTTGTTGTGAGAAGAGAGCATAATAATAAATGTGTTCATTTAGATAGTTTTGTTTTATTTAATTAAAAATAATGACTTGTAAAAAAAATGACTCAGAAGATTATGAAAGATTACCTTGAGTAAATAAGGTATGTTTTCCTTTTCTTTTATTTGGATTAATTAGAAAACAATTCTTTTGAGACTCATATTAAATCAAAGTAAGGATTTTGAAATTATGAAAGAACTCGAAATTATGCTTATGTTTTCTTTTATTTAGATAGTACATGTTGTTGATGGAGTTGTAGGTTAGCAGGGTGTTCTTAAATTATATCAGGGGTTCTTAAATTATATCAGTTTAATCGACACATTTTAAATTGAGAACAAGATGTTTCTTTTAATTTTTATTTATGTATAAAAAAGTTCTAAGTATAGATTGTATGATTCAGAATGGACAAAAGCTGGATTTTGCTTGAGGATAGAAGATTACCTCAATATGTGTAATATCCGTAATTTTTTTATATAAATATACAAGTATATATTTAATTATTAATTTGAGATAAATATTCAAAGCCCATTTAAATTCAGGTTTTTGAGATTTTAAATCCTAGTTTTCATCTCAAGCCCAAGCCCGATTTTAATATACATATATTTGACTAAACCCTAAATTTATCACAATTCAATTCTCATTCTAACTACACGGCCGTAGCAGACCTACAGTGAAGGTACTTCTTTTCTTTTATTTGATTTTCATTCCCTGCTATTACCTAGGAATTTCTCCAAAATTTTGCTAACTAGATCATCCAATGATTCAACGCGGCATGTCAATTATCTTTTTCTTTAACACATAATTAAGCCAATTTTCCATATTGATTTCGTATAATGCACCCACTTATTTTCCAAATCATGGCTCTGAGATTATTTAGTTGTAATGGTCTTTTAATTATAAATTTATAACCAAAGACATTAATAATATTATATATTTTGATAAATATGAGCAGAATTAATTTTGTATCCAAATTAGGTGTCTGGCCTAGTCTTTAAATTTATTAATTTGTTAGTAATAGTAGAACACGATGACTATTTCAACGATATTCATTATTTAATTATTTCAGGTGACGAGACTTAAAGTTATTTCATTACACCCATTTCATCCACGACATTCATTTTGAGGTGGGGTTTTCTTATTCATTATTTATCTCTACAGTGGTTAGTAGAGCAAGTTGTTCATTGTTAAATGTTTTACTTGATACGTTGGATGTGTCTGCTACGTGTTATGTTCCATGTTATCCATGTTATGAAATCAGATAGCCAGGGACTAGTTCACGGGTCCGGGACCATATAAGTTGTCCTCGAGAATCACCAAGGTCATTAAAATGGCTTTGGCAAGGCTCGCAGTGCTCATGTCAGTTCAGAATGTGGCAATGTTCTCATGTTTGCATTGATGTGTTTAACTATCTGTTTAATATTTAACTGTGAACAGCTGGGCCCCACTAAGTGTGCTTGCATACTCACCCCTTCATTTCAACATTTCAGGTTAAGGAGCTGATGGCGATAAGGAGCTGATGGCGAGGAGGAGCAGGAGCGGTGGATGACAAATCTATTAATATTTAGTAAAGTAATTAAGTTATTTCATTTCATGTATTAAACTTTTTATGAGATTGTGAAACTTGATTCAATTAATATTCTAGATTTCTTTTAAGTGGCTATTTATTGATCGAGTCTTCCGCTGTTATTCAAGTATTTTTATTATTAAATATGTTCGAAAGTTCTATTTCTTTAGCAAAAATTTATAGTTCATGCCCTTTGCTTTGATTTTGTTAATCATTTTTGCAAAACCTATATTTATGAAAATTGGGGCGTGACAATATGAGGATACATTCTTAGACTTTGCATATTCATCAATTGAATTATAAAGAGATTAGATGTCCTTGTAGAAAATGAAACAATGTTTATTTTAAAACTCGAATGTTGAAGGTGATTTGTACGAGAATGGAATACTTAAGAGTTATACTGCATGGATATTTCATGGAGAGGAATTTGATGACTCTATTGTTGAAGAGTTTGATTTAGATAAACAAGACAAAAGTGATTATGTTGACTTAGCCGAATCTACGGGAAGTGATATTCATGGGAACCAAAATGATTATGTGAACATGCAAAACATGCTTGAAGATTCTTTTGCCGCAGCAGCAACAAGCTTGTGGAGAAGCCGATTCTATGAGAAACAATGCTGGGGGAGAAGATGAGAATGCAGTACCTGAGTGGGAAATCCGATAGATTTATGAGATTATTGAAAGACGCGGACAGACAAAGAATTATATACAGGATGTAAAAGTTTCGGCAAACTATCATATGGAGCAATACATCATTTTCAATGTTGCTGGGTGTTGCAAAAGGCATTTCCGGATGGCACAATCATCCCTGACACATTTTATGAGGCAAAAAAATTTATTAAAGACCTTGGTTTGAATTATGAGAAGATCGATGCTTGTGTAAATGATTGTGTGTTATACAGAAATGAATATGAAAAAGAAGCGAGTATCCAAAATGTTCAGCCCCTCGATATAAATTCAAGAAGACCGGTAATGATGAAAATGTTGAAAAAAAACAAAAGAAGATTCCACAAAAAATTCTACGCTATTTTTCATTAAAGTCAAGAGTACAAAGGTTATTTATATCTAAAAAGACAGCACAAGATATGAGATGGCACAAAGAAAAACGCACAGATGATGGAGTATTAAGACATCCTGCAGATGCTCAAGAGTGGAAAGAATTCGACAAGTTACATGAATTATTTGCTCAAGATCCTCGCAATATTAGGCTTGGATTAGCAACGAATGGATTTAACCCATTCTCAAATATGAATTTGTCTCATAGTACGTGGCCAGTAATTCATTCTTTTACCGTATAACCTGCCACTATGGAAATGCTTGAAAGCTCTTTTTTTCATTCTATCAATGCTTATTCCAGGTTCAAAATCTCATGGAAATGACATAAATGTCTTCCTTGAACCGTTGGTTGATGAATTGAAGGAGTTATGGGATAATGGAATAAAAACTTACGATGCCTCAACTGGTACTAGTTTTAACTTACGTGCAGCAATATTGTGGACGATAAATGACTTCCCAGCTTATGGATTAGTATCAGGTTGGAGCACAAAAGGATATTTTGCTTGTCCTGTATGCAATAAAGAAACAACTAGCCTTTGGTTACCAAATGGAAATAAAATATGTTATATGTGTCATCGTCGTTTCTTACCATGTGATCATAAATGACGTGACATGAAAAGTGCTTTTGACGGCAAAAAAGAATATCGAGATAAACCAGTTATTCTAACAGGGGATGACGTGGTTGAACAATTAAATTCTTTGCCTCCAGTAATATTTGGAAAGGCCCAACCAAAGAATCGAAAACGAAAAGGTGATGAAGAAATGAGATGGAACAAAATCAACATTTTCTTTAGTTTGCCTTATTGGAGGACTCTAAAATTGAGACATAACTTAGATGTTATGCATATAGAGAAGAATGTTTGTGATAATATCTTGGGGACGTTATTAGATATTGACGGCAAAAGTAAGGATAACGTTAAGGCTATATTGGATTTGCAACATTTACAAATAAGACATCAATTGCATCAAAAGAAAGTTGGGAATACTTATTTGGTTCCTCCAGCGTGTTATACTTTGTCTAAGGCTGAAAAGAGAAAGTTGTGTGCATTCTTGGCCTCAGTGAAGTATCCAAATGCTTTTGCTGCAAGTTTGCCTAAACGTGTTAACATTAATGATTATCGAATTACAAGTCTAAAGACTCACAATTGTCACGTTATCTTGCAACATTTGTTGCCAATTTTAGTGCGCGGCATTTTGAATAATAATGTGAATGAAACATTGCATGAATTCAGCCATTTCTTCAAACAATTATGCTCAAAAACTTTGACAATAGCGGATTTGGAATATCTTGAATGTCAAATTGCTTTGACCTTGTGCAAATTGGAAAGAATCTTCCCTCCAGCATTTTTCGACATAATGGTACACTTGCCTATTCATCTTGCACGGGAGGCGATTTTAGGTGGACCGGTACACTATAGATGGATGTATCCCATTGAAAGGTAATATTTATTATACATTACAATGTATTTTTTTTACAGCATCTAATTTAAATTGTTAATTATTTTTCTAATCAGTTAAATGTTTATTTTAGATACTTGTACAAATTAAAGCAATATGTCAAAAATAAAGCTGCTCCAGAAGGATCAATAGCAGAGGGATATCTTATTGAAGAATGCTTAACTTTTTGTTCAATGTACATGGATGATATCGAGACACAATTCAACAAAATAGAACGAAACTTCGAAGTATGCCGAGAAATTTTAGAAAATAAGCTGTCAGTGTTTTCTGGAACCTCAAACGTTTCAGGAAATGGTACATATAGTTTCCTAGATGAGAAATCATTTAAGCAGGTACATGCGTATGTTTTGGACAATTGTGATGAAGTGGTGCCATTCATAAGGTATTTCAATAATTATATATCTTTAGTTATTTTGTTTCTTAAATTCACGTTGTTTAAATTTTAAGAGAAGTTGTTGTTTTGATATTCAGTGAACACAAAGAAGAACTTAAGCAAAAGGGCTATGTGGATGTGGAAAAGAAGCATAAGGAGTCTTTTGCAAATTGGTTTGAAGAGTAAGCAATTACTTAAACCTATGTCTAATTAGTTAGTGATGTTTATATATTGACATACAATATTTTTTAAATTAAATACTTTTTAACAGGTCAAATTGGATATAAGAGAAAATCGTCCTACTAGTGAAGATCTTCTACACTTGTCTTATGGTTGTCTTATGGTCCTAATAAACGAGTGACTCATTATGAGGTTTGTATTGTGAATGGGTTTCGTTTCCATACTAGACGACGTGAGATACTTAAAAAAACTCAAAATTCAGGCGTAGTTGTAAAGGTTGATGATTCGTCGGGCTTTCAAAATTATTATGGTATATTGCAAGATATTGTTAAGTTGGATTATTTGGGAAGTCATGAAGTTGTGTTGTTTAAGTGTGATTGGTATGAAGGTAGGTCACTTAAAACTGATAAACACAATTGCACAAGTATTAATGTGGCACGACCATGGAAGACGAATGAACCATATGTATTATTGAAAGAATTCCGTCTCATCTAAAAGTCTGAACTTGTAGAGAGGTGAGGAATTAATTCTTGTCCGAACTTGTAGAGAGGTGGGGAATTAATTCTTGTATATTAATTTCTAACACTCTCCCTCACCCGTGGGCCGGATTTTACCCTTTTTGGGGAGGAGGCCCATCGAGTGGACAATTTAAATGGGTGGAGTGCTTTCAACAGGAATCGAACCCAGGTCATTTTGCCCGGTTTGCTCTGATACCATGAAAGAATTCCGTCTCATCTAAAAGTCCAAACTTGTAGAGAGGTGAGGAATTAATTCTTGTCCGAACTTGTAGAGAGGTGGGGAATTAATTCTTGTATATTAATTTCTAACAATTATCATCTCAAGCCCAACAAGTGTTTTATGTGAATGATATGAAACTAGGTAATGATTGGAAAATTGTGATTGAGGTTCAAACTCGAAGTCTAGCTGTGGAATATGCTTGAGAACAAAGACTTTGAAGACATAGGAATTGATGCATCGTATCAAGAAGACCAATCATGCAATACATTTAACATGACTGAATGTTCAAATGATATCATAGACGAGTAGTATAGGAGTGACACCCGTGGACCGTCAAAACCGTCAAAATAATGAAGAAGAAGAAGAGGAGGAAGAAAAAGAGGAAGAGGAGCATAATGAAGAGGAAGACGAATAAGAAAAAGAAGACTTTCACGCCTCCACCAACGGTTAGGATTAATAAAGACTTGTTCTGTTTCTGTTGTGAAAGGAGAGCTCGTTAGGATTAATAAAGATAGTAGTCCGTTATATGTTGAACAAATAACTTGGTTTGGTAGAAATAATGAGACTTCAATGTAGTGGGACTGGGAGGTGTAGCTAGAGATGAGGCGGGGGTGGAGGAGGACGAAGCTCTTGCAATCCTCCGAGGAGCTTCTCTGGCAATTAAATGCAGACAGACCCATGTCGATCTCGAAACAGACTCACTGATTTGCTATAGTGCTCTAATCAGCCACTCCCAAAATCTCTCCAGGTTTGGTGATCTTATTGCTGAGATTAAGAAAGTTACGAAGGATCTAGCAGATGTGAAATTTCGATGGATCAGTCGAGATGGAAACGGAACTGCACACAAATGAGCTGCTTATAGTTTTTCTATTAATGCTCCTGCTTTTTTTCCAATGTTTTGCCAGTAAACTGTATGGATGATTTTCCATAATGAAATAGACTCCTATAAAATCAAAAGTAATAACTAGGGTCAAATTTGTTTGAAATAGACTCCTATAAAATCATAAGTAATAACTAGGGTCAAATTTGTTTGAAGGGCCGGTAATTACTTAAACTAATTAGTTAGTGATATTTATATATTGACATACAATATTTCTTAAATTAAATCAAGGCAAAAACTTGTGTGAGACCGTTTCACGGATCTTTTTCTGTGAGACGGATCCTTTTAACCCATATTTCAAAATTTTGGGTAGGATAATCCATTTTTTTTTTTCAGATTTTGATTTGTAAAAAAAGTGATAATGTTTAATTAAAAAGTGATAATATTTTTAACAAAAGTGACTGTCACTTTTTACTTAAACACTATCACTTTTTGCTCAAACATTATCACTTTTTATATATGAGGCCCGTCTCACGGATCTCTTTCTGTGAGACGGTCTCACCCAAGACTAGCCCTTAAATCAAATTGGATATAAGAGAAAATCGTCCTACTAGTTGGATATAAGAGAAAATCAAATTGAGATCCGTGAGACGGTCTCACCCAAGACTAGCCCTTAAATCAAATTGGATATAAGAGAAAATCGTCCTACTAGTTGGATATAAGAGAAAATCAAATTGGTCTGAAACCACGTGACTCATTATGAGGACGTGAGATACATAAAAAAACTCAAAATTCAGGGCTTTCAAAATTATTATGGTATATTGCAAGATATTGTTAAGTTGGATTATTTGGGAAGTCATGAAGTTGTGTTGTTTAAGTGTATGGGTATGAAGGTAGGTCAGTTAAAACTGATAAACACAAGTGCACAAGTATTAATGTGGCACGATCATGGAAGACGAATGAATCATATGTATTATCATCTCAATCTCAAGCCCAACAAGTGTTTTATGTGAATGATATGAAATTGGGCAATGATTCAAGCCCAACAAGTGTTTTATGTGAATGATATGAAACCGGGTAATGATTGAAAAATTGTGATTGAGGTCGAAGACATAGGAATTGATGCATTATATCAAGAAGACCAATCATGCAAGGTACAGGAATGACATACCATCAACTATAGTTGATGCAAATGAAGTGACACTTGTGGACGTCAAAATAGCTGTTATAAATTCTCATGTAACTAGTTTGTAGCTTTTTTTTTTTTCCCCTCAATGTTAGGATGATTGAATATATAAATATTAAAGGTTGCAGTGATTTTATTTTCCTTTTCTTTATTTTTCTTTGTTTTGTTTTTTGGCAGGGTCCAAATGCCACATTAGTTTGTAGATACATGATTCACCTCCCTCTTTGTTAAACATTTGAAATGGTTCATAGTGGTTGGAGATAGCATTGTACAAAAGGGGATTTCTTTGAAAGCTGTAACAATCACTCTTTTAAGTAAGAATACATTGAGTTTATTTGCTAAAATATTCGCTTGAAGTGCATTAATATCTTCTCATTTCATTCAACTAGTTTTTTGCCCGTGCGATGCATGGGTCTGTTTTAGTTTTTTTGTTGTGTAATTTTTATTATTTTGTTATGTATATAGTTTGTTTAAATATTGTTAATTTTTTTTATTTTTTGAAAATAATATTTTTTGTTGCTTATATAGTTTGAATGTTAGATTTATAATTTTTTTGATTAAACTAAAAAAATTCTTTAAAAGGGAAAGAAAAATTACCAAAAACATTAATCTTGAAATAATTAAACATCCAAAGTGAAATATGTAATGTATAAATATTGAATTGCATACATTTGGATCGAATTCAACAATAATTGGTAGACCCATTTACTTTCCTTGCCAAAATTCTTTGTTTTCATTTGGTTCAATTAGTTGAAACTTAACACATAGTTGAACAATGTGAAGACCTGTTTTAAAAAAAAAAAAAAAAAAAACAATGTGAAGACCTTTATTTTCCTCGGCTCCGCCAAATTCTTCATCGTAACTCCAGGCTCCAACCACCTTCCTCACAAGTCTCTTCTTGGCAACCAAATAGATCAACACAAAGCTGGAACAAACTACCCATAAATTTTGATATTTTTTTGTTTAATATCCACCAAAATTGAATGGAAATACATCAGTAATTGTATCTGGCAAACTCCAAACTACTAAGAAATTATTTGATTTTAAAATGAATAAATAAATTATAGATACATACCATACATCAATGATAATCTTCGCCCCCATCCTTAAAGTGATAATGGTAAAGTTGGGTTTTTATTTTTAATTGAGAAACAGAGGTCGAATAGGAAAGCCAAATTAAAGTTCTGTAATGTAGAAGTAACCAAACTTCAATTAAAAACAATACCACTAAATGAACTAAAGAGGAGAAATTAATTTACCTGTTTGCCAATAGAATGTACAATAAATAAGTGATACGACCCTAGATGTAATCCATAAGCTATGACATTACTGTCGCCACCAGGTAAGCTAACCTCTTTGATCGTTTCCTCGCCACTTTCCATACCTGCCCACGGTGTAGATTTGATTATCAATCAAAACTATTTATATAAATAAATAAAGGACATTAATCTTAACCGTAATAGTTTATTTTTCTTAAAAAAAATCCTTTGTCACAATCGACTCTCTTTTAACAGGTACATCACATGGTTTTAATGGAGTAGCAATCCTGCGAATTACCAACCCCCATTAGAAAATTAGTCAAAACAGATGAACATAGAAGCTACTATGAATCGCTCAAAACATAAATGAGAATATGCAAGCACACCAGAAGCTGTTGTGCCTGCAATGGCTGTGATTTTTGCACTGTCATGTAGATCGATGTAGTATTAACTTCTTCAGTCTGAAAAAAGGTCTGCAGCTTGGAGTAAGAATTAAGGCAATATTATAGCATTAAGATCTCACCTGTCGAACATATGTTAGTTGAACAGCTAAAGGTTGCAAACTTGCAATATCTAATTTTGGTTGAGAGGAATAAAACAGGGAAAGAGAGGAAGGGCTAAGAACTCATGCTTGAAGCTACAAGAAAGTTAGAAAAAAGCTTTAATTTCCAGCATCAGTTTATATGGAGATAATTTTCATTATCCATTAAAGCTTTAATTTGGCATAATCAAGATATATAAGATATTTCACAGATTTAGTCCCATATCCATATATCATTCCAAAAAGGTTCCAGACATCCTTTGAGCTCTTGTGCTCAGAATTTTCTTGGTGAATCCCTTTTACCTAAAAAACTAATTGCATATCTAGATTGATCCACCTTTTTCTCCAAATTTGAGGTAAAACAAAGCAATCCGCTCAACACCCCAACTTCCACCCAAGCTTTTATTTTTTTTCTCATTTTCATTCGCATCGATATTGCTCCTATGCATATTTTGATTAGTCAAAGAAATTGCCTATTCAAAAATGAAATGGGCCTTAAAAAAGATGCTTCTAAGCATTCTCATTCACCTACATTTAAAACACGAGCATATCAGAGCATGTTGTTTGGAATATGCCTTCGGCTAAACAATATTTATTCAGAGATGGCTATAGCAATAAACAAAATTGAACACAGGAAATTGAAAAGAAAAGAAATGTATTGTTGAGAAAAATGAAACAATAAAATAAATAGGGAAATTAAAAATATTTAAATATGCCAACCACATATTAAAAAAGCATCTACATATATACTTAAGAAAATTGATGAAATACTATGTATTTACAACAGTTACTCTAAGACCAGTAGTATTTTTTACGACAGTAGCAGCCTAGAGACATGACAAATACTACTTGATGTAGAACAAAAAAGTCATATTTATGGAGTGTTAAAAATCTAATGCAATTTAAGTATTTAGTTCATCAACTTTACCTTTCAGCCATGTTGCCCTTCGTCAAACAAATATACATACCGAATAAATAATATCAACTTTATTGCACAAGGCTATAACTGAAAGAGAATGTCACTCACATATACAAGTGGTTTCTGAAGGGAAAACTCCATTTACCACCACATTTGATTGGGTACAACCAACTATTGATTGCCAAAGTATAGCATAACTATAATTGTTTATCACATTTTCAAGTGGGGATATATCTCTTCCAAAGCCTTCACACCTTCTTCTAGAAGAAATGCCTTCTGCAAGTCAAAAAAGGTTTTATGAGTAACTATTGTGAAGAAAATCCAACATTCATTTAGACTTGAGAATGTATATATATAAATGCAACCGACAAAATATCATATAGCACATGAAGGATATCATATAAAAAGCAGGGAAAAAAATGAAGTAGAACAAAGCTGCACCAAGTCAATCAAAGAACTTGGTAATCAGTGCACATCTCAAACAATTAATAGAAAATCTACTCGTATATTCATTATGAGTTTATGATACATGCAATAAAGATTTCATTTGTCATAAAAAAGGGCTGGAAAGGGCAAGTTGTTTTTTTTTTTTTTTTTAGGAGAAAGGGCAAGTTGTTAAAACATAAAAGATCACCTCTCAAACTGGTGTTAAGAGATGGAGTACAAAAGACATCTGAAGTATTCAGTCAACTACAATAGCACATCCCAAATATAGGTACACATAACTTAATGCAAAAGACAATAAAAAGAAAAATATTGGTAAGAAGACAAACCTTTTCCACGCTTTTCACATTTTTACGACATTTTCCTCCTTTGTCGCAAACTCATTTCTTTTAGTTGAAGTGAATCGGCTAATTTTTTAATCTAACGCCGTTAGTGCCAGTTCAGTTGCTTCCTTAGAGATAGAAAATCATGATTCCCATCTGAATTGTGCATATAGAACTCAATTGGTAGAATACTAAATTTGTATCCAATTAAATCAACATAAAAAAAAATATATATATAAAGCAAGAAGCATGAATACCTTGATATACTTTGTGGTAACAACTTTTCGGCGCCGGACAAATGAAAACATAAGATCAAATGTCCAAGAAACAAAAATACTGCAACTACATTGAGGAAGATTAAATAAGTTTGGTTGGACCATTCCATTATAACCTGCAGTCAATTCTTAAAATCAAAACCTAGAAAATTGGTAAACACCATTGAAACCGAAGTCCAAATTGCTTATGATCTTTGACCCTAAAGACAACAACACATATCTTTATACATCTTGATTCTCCAAAAGAAATTTTATCTCATATAGAAACTTGAAATCGCTCAAACTACTCCAAAAGATCATTCCTCAAATTTCACATATTTACACCACCACAAATACATGTTGCATACCTTCCAGTGATTCAAACCTGTTCATTTAGGAGTAGAAACCCCGTACTTCCGGCTTGCTCCAAACATTGTTCAAAAAACCAAAAGCTTTATCATAACCTTTCTGCTTCACCATCTTCATTCTAGCTTGTGCCTGCAATAAATTAAAATTGTTTTCAGGCACTCTGTTTTTGTAAGATTTATCCATTCAAAACTCAAATTTAGAAAATAAACAATCCTCATCTTACATAATTAGGCTCTTACCCAGACTTTAGATTGTCTCTTTTCCCATCGAATGCTTGCCTGCCTCCCAGTCATGTAAAAATCAATCACAAATGCAATTGCATGGGTGTTTGCTTTGTGGAGGCCGATTGATGCCATTGAATTAGGGTTCTAGTTCTGCAAATTGGAAGATTTTGATTTCATTATAGAGATTTAATAGTTGTAGAGAAAAAACGTTTTTTTTTTTACTTTAAGGAGGGAGAATATGGACGGTTGTTTGTTTTTGGAACAGGAAAAACCTCCACATCAGCAATAATAAACTATGACATGGTAGACACATGGCGGAAGGAGAAGGGGTTTCAAATGCACACATGTCGAAAGCAGGAGAGCCCCATCCTCTTTTATTTGCTTAAATCAATTAGAGTCAAGAGTATGCACTTTTACTAAATTCCACAATTGAATACTTTTTTTTAAGATCGTAAATGATTATATGTTACTTCAATGTTATAATGTTATAGTATGTTATTATCATATATCAAGTTTTGTTTGCTCATATGTTACTTCAATGTTATAATGTTATAGTATGTTATTATCATATATCAAGTTTTGTCTATATAGAGATTTTTTTTTTTAATAATTAACTTTGATAGGGATTTGTAATATATCTATACAAAGAAATTTTATTTTTTTCTCTAAAATTTTTTGATGGAAAAATGATTTTGTAATTTATATTCAATAATTTCCATGGTTGAATATTCCATTGGCACATATTAGTTGGAAAAAAAAATTTCAATTGAATAATGTAGTTCGAATTAACCTTGAGATTTGCTATTGATAAAATTACAACACCCATTTTTTCAAAGGTTGTATTTTTGTTGGAATCACTGATTTCAACAAAAAAATGCAAAAGTCATTGAAATTGTATTGTTCGCTTGTATAGAATGAAGGGTCGGGATCGAGCTTGAGTAATTTGATGTACTTACTTATCAAGCTCGAGTTTTAGACTATACCAAACATAAATTTACGTTTAAACTTGTTCGATATCTAAATTGAACCAAACTTAAACGAACTTTTACCGAATGATCTTGAATTGAGTATCAAGTAGCTTGATTTGATTTTCGACCCTAATAACATATTTTCGACCCTAATAACACTTGTTGTAATATTTAATCATTCATAATAAAGTATTTTGGTTGATATGTCTATTATATTTAAGATCACCACTACTCACACCTAAATGAGTCAAGTTGAACCGAGCAGTACTAAGCTCAAAACTCGACTCGATTGTTATACTCAATTGGTCAAAGCTTGAAATTCAACTCGGTCGAGCCTAATGTTTTAAAGATCGAGCTCGACTCGATAAGAAACTCGAACTCGGACTCGACTCGACTCGGTTACCTATATAATTCTCAAAATTAATAATAAAATAATAAATATTGTCCAAACTCGATTAGGCTCACGGGCTTTTCAAGCCGAGTATTTATGAGCTTTAACTCGAACTCGGTTGCTACTCGAGTAGCTCGAAACTCAACTCGATTCGATTAACTTCAAATCGATTTTGATCTTTTTTCGAATTGAGCACAAGTAGCTCGCGAGTTGACTCGACTTATTTACACCAGCCCTACTCACACCTTCAAAATTATATAAGCACAACCATTTATTAAGTATACAGTCATTTATTAAGTATACCCCTAAACAAATTTAAAAATTAATTTACATTAATAGCACCCCCATTTCATTCGTGAATATATATAACCTTACTTCCTCAAAAAAAAAAAAAAAAACTTTCCCACTTTTTAATGTTTCTAATCGAATCTAAAAATATTTCTAATCTAAAAAAGAAAAATCTTAAAAAAATAAAAAAAAAACTTGGTGAAGAAAATCTGAAAATATTTAAAAAATAAATATCAAATCTTAAAAAGATATATAATAAAAAAATTAATTAAGGACACAAAAATCTTCAAAACAGTAAAAAACTAAATAAAATACCACTACAAGAAAAACTACTTTTAATGACAAAAAAATTAGTGAGAGGTTGAATTACTCTCACTAAATGTGTAAGTTGTATAGTTTTAGTGAGGGTATAAAAATAATTCAATTAAATATCCTACTATTTGAGTGACACTCTCACTAAAGATGTACAGTAATTTGCATTGCCTTAATGACACGTTCTTTTGAGTGACACTCTCACTAAAGATGTACAGTAATTTGCATTGCCTTAATGACACAGTCTTTTTACCTCCCTAATTATTTGTTTATTAAAATTCACATTCCTTTATTCCATAAAAAAATTAAATGTACCTAATGAGACTACTCTTTATAATTCTTCTCATCGCGAAAGGCAAGAGCCAAGAGCCTCATCCATGGTGATTTTTCACTAGCTCCACTAAATCTCTCTCGTAAGCGATCCATTGCGATTTCTCACTCACTCCTGCTACTCTGTCATTCGGCCTCTCTCGTAAATCTCGCTCGCTCGCCCTTCTTTTCCTGCGTCGTCGTGCCCTAGGTTTACCAAATTGAAATTCTCCTTTCAATTTTGAAGTGATCTTATTCGTTGTGTAATCAATTTTATGGTTACTGCAGAGTCCGCGTTCTTTTTCTCTCTTCCAACTTCTTCGTTTTGTAAGTTTCTCTAATTTGATTCACATATGCTTCTCTAATCAATTACAAAATTTATGAATTGAAGTAGCTTTGCTTCTAATGGATTTGCAGGAACTCTTTCAGCGTTCCTAGAAGAATTGAAGTTTTTGATTAGCTTGTAAGTCATGATGCCAGTATTTACATTATATATAATTGAGAAAATTGCAAATTAATTCACCATTTTTTACCTAGTGTGATAGATTGCCAATGTTTGTATATAAGTACTTAATTGCACCCTATGTGTGTTTGTACATGAGCACTTATGAATAAGTTGATTTACTTGGTGTTAATGTTCAGATTTAGTAGTATTGTCACTGCATATTTCTATCTATCTGGTGACATTTAATTTGGTTAATGTTACTGAATTTTGAAGGCTTGTCTAGACTTTGATTAGGTTTTCTAATAATGTGCTCAACCTAGGGGCTAGGGCTAGCTCCTTGATTAAATTTTGAGTGCAATACTTTGATTTAAAATCTACAATTCATTAGTTTTTGATAAATGGCTTAAAATAAATATGTAAGTTACCTATCTAAAAGAAATTGTTATAATCTTCTCTTTTCCTTTTCTACTCTAGCTTCAAGATATACTTTAAAGGCAACTTGATTAACCCAGCCCCTTTCTCCGATGTTATGGTAATGTATTTTTTGCCTTTTAATTTGGATTTGAGATATTATTTGGCTTATGAGTTTATCTAAAGGCATATATATACATTCAAGCTGTTTGTTCCGTGATGTTAATTTTTAAGATGGAGGTGCCTTGCAGATGTTTCTGATCTGGTTTCCTTTATTGTTTTAACATTCTGATCTGCTCTGTTTTTGTTTATTTATAATTTTTTATTTTTGAATGAGCAAGTAATTATATATAAAAATATAACCAAAGTTGTACATGGTACCAGTAGTACCAGAATTACAATCATGAACATAGGTGAATCAGCTTGTAACTAAGTAAACAGTGAGTTCATTCAAATGTCGCTACCAATCTATGTTTCATATGCACTTAAGAACCTCCTGAGATCTGACATCCAGTCTGTGAATGGGATATCTCTCAGTGCAGCAATGTAGGTAGTCGTCCAGCTCCACGTCCTCCCCTTTAATTACTTCGTTCATAATTTTTGTCGTGTCTCACTCTTTGTTGTCATGTATTTTCTCTTTATTTGTTTATTGGATGCTAAGTGCTCTGCTCCATCCCCTGTTTTTATCTTTAAATTACTGAAATGTATCTTTAGTTGCTGAATGCTTTTATACTCTAACAATGATGAGGGCCTAGGAGATATCAACTTCATGTTTTCTAATTAAGAAGCCCTGTTTCGATCAAACTAAAGAACTTGAATGATGATTGATGTTGATGTATCCGATGTTGGCCCTTGAATATGGTCATTCTAATATATGGCCTAAGTATTTTTAGGATCATCCTAAAAGATTTGTATTTTGATCCCCTGAAACAGAATATCCACAGGTGGAGTTCTTATCAAAATGCTAAAATTGAAAGTTGTTGATTCTCCAACACTTAGCGGTGTAACTAAAGTTGAGGGATAAAGTTGCCCTTTACAGTGGACAATTAATCTCTTCTTTGAAACAAGTATGTTTCTCAATCCTTGCCTTTACATTATGTATCTATTTAACCTTTATGGTTTATGGCTCAAATATTTAAGTGACTACTTTCTGTTACTAAGCTTGTGGGATAGTATAATGCTTTATCTTTTATCTTTGAGTCTTTTTCTCCTTTTGTTTTTCATTCTTGATTTCAATGTTTGAAAATTTTGGTATATTTTACTAGATGACCTACATTTAATTTGTTACATTGTTTTTAAAGATAAAGTTTCTGTATATATATTGGTGATGAGAAATGAGGGTAAATATATGATCTAGATTATTGGATTTTGAAATTCCAAGGTGATAACATTGAATATAGTATTATTATACTATACAAAGACTAGAGCTTAGTTACATACTACAGTAGCTATGTTATTTGCAAACTCGACACAGTTCTTAAATTTGTATTATTTGCCTCTTTGTATCTATTTTCTTCCGGTTGATTCAAAGATTCAAGTTGGTTTTATTTAATAATATAGGCCCTTTTTGTGATAGAATTGCCAATTAATCAGATTGTGTAATACAACTCTTGGAATGGCACAAACATCATTTATGAAGAATTCACCATTCTAAGAAGATGTCTAGCTGCATAGTTTCTTTTTTATTGTGGTTTTTGTTTTAATTTCTAATTAGTTTATAGCTTCAGCTGCCACTCTATCGATCTACTTCTCTGGTCATGGCATTTCTTATGTCTACTATAAATTCATCCTTCTTATAAATAAAAATCTTGAGCTCATTGCTTGATCATATAAATCTTTTTGCTGGAATGATGTACGAAATACCTAAACACAAGATGCCCACAATTTATTTCCTTATCATTACTATGGACTAATTCCAAACCACAGTTCTTTTTAATGTATAATCTGAAATCTAGACTATGAAATTGAATTTCAGAGCTATTGATGATCAAATTCTTGTAATCCAAATAATTATACTTCTAGTTATTTAAATGAATATGTATATTATATTCTTGTAATCCAAATAATTATACTTCTAGTTATTTAAATGAACATGTATATTATATTTTTTATAGGTCATAGGTCAAATTCTTGTAATCCAAAACGATTACATTTTCTCACTTCCCACACTACTTTTTCATTTCTTCTAAAACACATTTCTAACTCCTACTTCCTAAAGAATCATCTTTCCCCCTACACTAATTCATTCTTTCTTTATTCATCCTATATATACACCATTCCTCTACTGTTGTAGAATCATTCACTTCTTCACAATCACATGGACAAAATTGCATCTCTTCGCTACTTATGTCTCTGTTTTGCAGCCTTTTACATTGCACAATCTGCAAGTAACTTCTCTACTCATTTTTTTCGACTAGCCTAGTGTACATTATTACTATTTTATTCTTTTTGAACAATTGGGATTTCATAATTTAAGCCTATAGTAACACAATTCTCGATCTTGATCAGATGCCACAAGAGCAGCAATGCACCAATTCAAAAAAAATTGATTCATTAACCAAATTTGACACATTTATGCCATTAGATTCAAGCTCACCACCATTCTCCTTACCACCTTATCAAGAAGCCCTCCCCCATTTTCCCCTGTCTGATCAAAACACCCCCCATTCCCATTTCTGTATCTACCCACCATCCCCCCGTTGTTTTTGAAAGTTTCTCGTCTGATATCTTATTTCTAAGGCTATAGTGTAGCTCCTTATGTTGGTGTATATTGTAAAGCAAACTTTTAGTGGGCTTTTGTGACGTATATTCGATTTCCTTTTATCTGAAATAAATGGTTTTTCACATTTTTGCATTCTTTGTGATTACTTGTATGTCTGCTTATCTTGCATTGTAGACGATGTGGTGGGTTTGTAGTCACACAGAAGATCACATTGTCAGTCCCTTGTAAGATATAAACAATATTCACAACTGAGATAGTTATGGACAAAACTATTGGTTTAAGTTGTAGTATAAACTTG
Source organism: Galeopsis tetrahit (assembly GCA_963675135.1). Lineage (NCBI taxonomy): Eukaryota > Viridiplantae > Streptophyta > Magnoliopsida > Lamiales > Lamiaceae > Galeopsis > Galeopsis tetrahit. Next base: position 40,269,854 of record OY776126.1, on the reverse strand, counting down.
TTAGTGGTTTGTCTTAGCCATTAGTTTATACTAGTGCGCTGAGGCGTATTGAATGGATCACAGATAAGACATGTTCTTCTGTTCTGACTGTTATGAAGAACTAGAGGTCTTGGTGACTTTTATGATTCTTAACCCTAAGTGTGATATTTAGATGTGTGGGGTGCTTGTTCACTACTTTGATGTATCATAGGTGAGAATCTTGGTAGATTCTTCACGCTCCGTATTTTGGGTAGTGGCATCGCTCGCATGATGTCTACTTATTGGCATTAGGGCACCGTGTCCTGTACATCCAGGCTGATGATGTCCCCTTGAGGAAACTCATAAAGGATTGTCGTATTAAACCCTGCAGGTGGATTTAATCCGTACGACAACAAGGTTGAGTGGTACTACTCAAGGAATTATAGAAATTAATTATTTAAAGAAGTCAGAAGCTTTAATAATTAATGGACGTGCGATATCTTAAACACGGGGAATTATAATGTCTAATAGAAGCCCTGATTCAGTTCGGGATAGGACGGGAGTGCAACATTAATTCTCTAGTGGAATGAATTAATGTTCTCGGGCCAAATTATATGTTCTGGGCTGAACATAAGAGTAGTTGGGCCTGTAAGAAGCCCAAACCCTATACCTTCTAATGGATCCCTAGTCTGGCCCATGCACTTATGGAGATTATAAATAGGAGCCTCAAAATAGTTTTGAAACCCTAGCACACACGAAATAGAGAAAAACGGCTAGGGTTTCAAGGAGACGAAATTGAGGCACCTTCTCCACGTTTGATAGCACGCCGTCCACCCGGTGTTCGAGCGAAGTTGGGAGACAGACTAGAAGATCCGCAGATTGGAATCAACGCCTCGATCTTCAAGGGTAACAGATCTAAACTATGTTTTAGAAGCATGTTTAGGTTTTATTTATTTGTTTATACGTTTGGCATCCGACAACGATCCTGGTGACGGACCGCCTTCGCCGGCGTGTTCCAGCAATTGGTATCAGAGCCTGGATTCGTGGATTGTTGGCTCTGCCTGAAACGTATGATTGTATGATTCAGCTTATTTTGTTTCACGTATGTATGCGTTTCTGTTGGTTAATTTATTTTTTCTTCTATCGCAACCCTAGTGTTATGTAATCGTTTTTCCCACCAGATAATAAGTGTGGGTAGTATAGGACTTTTTCATAGATCACTGTAGTAGGGTTTTGCTCGTTTATATTGTAATTTTTTGATCGTGAGAACGGGCGGTGTCGATGGAAGATCTGAAAACAGTAATCTGAGTTTTTCGGGTTATGGCCTTGGACGGTGAAAACTGTTTTGGCCATAACTTTTGACTCGGGTGTCTGTTTTCAGCCCACAAGACCTTTTCGGAAACGTCTCGACGAGATCTACAGGAGTCACAGCTATGCCGTGACGACGAGTGGCGAGGCCTAATTCAAAATTTTTGATGAAGTTTTCTGCCAGTTTTTGTCGGTGGATAAGAATTCGAGGTTTTTCCATTGCGTGAGAGGCCGATGCGAGGCATCCGTCCGCGCCACTGTTTTTATCATTGTAATAGCTTATAATAGGCTGTTTTTGATAAGTTTTCAAGGGGTTGCGATAGATGTGCATTTATTTATTTTTGCCTATGTTTATCGCATCTTGTATTGTTATGGCATGCATGTATTAATTTTTGTTAATTTGCTATGCCAATGAATAATCTTCATGTTAAAATGACTAAGTGAGATAATTAAATTTTAATTAATTTATAGGCCTCCACAATTGGTCTTTAAGTAAGGTGTATGTTGCTCGTGGGACCTTGGGAGTCTTCCCCTAACGGGTGCAACATTCACGAGCTTACTAGTTAAGACTTCTAATAAAACTGTTTTAATCTTTAGATGAAGTGTGTGATCTTCCCTAACGGATGTGTCATCCATGAGTTCATCAGTAAAGAATAATTCAAGATAACTGTTGTTAAATTGTGGTCATCACTTAGATGTGAATTTGAATATAACCCCCCAACGGGGTCACTGTTCTAGTTCACATGGCCAGTTAAAGTTCGACTGTTAATTTCATTTGTCATAAGGATAAGTTGACGTGATATTGAGATTAAAGACTGAATGTCTGGTCAATGAATACATGTGTAAACGACCACCCTAACGTGGCTTGCATATGTGTTTGTTGGGCTGTTGGAGGTTGTGTTGAATATTGGTTTTGAAGGTTTCCAATGTTTTATGCTTCAAACTTATGTGATTTATTGCTTGCATTTTATTTATTTCAGATACATTATGGTGACATTCAACCCACTTATGGTTATCTTAAATCAAAATAAGCTTATTGGTCAAAATTACTTGGATTGGAAAAGAAATTTGGACATTGTCCTAGTTGCTGATGAGTACAAGTTTGTACTCGATACACCTGCTCCTGCCCCTTTGGGAGCTGAATCTACTGAAGAGCAAAGGGAGGCTCATAAGAAGTGGCACAAGGCTGATGAGATGGCTCGTTGTTACATTTTGGCCTCGATGTCAAATGTTTTACAACAGCAGCATCAAACTATGTCTAGTGCCGCAGCTATGATGTTGAGCCTCAAAGAGCTTTTTGGTGAGAAAGATAGGGCTGCCCGCTTTGAGGCTATGAGGAAGATCATGTCAACCTCTATGCCAGAGGGAGCGTCCGTGAGGGACCACGGTCTCAAGATGATGGAATATCTGAATGAGATTGAGGTCCTCGAAAGGTTAATCGATAATGACACCAAGATCGATATGATCCTACACTCGCTCCCAAAGTCTTTTGAGAACTTCCGTGTAAACGCGATCATGAGTAAGAAGGATTATACTTTAACCGAGCTTCTTACGGAATTGGTCGCGGTGGAGGGTCTCATGGGTAAACGACCACAAGCTAATGTTACTGTTCAGGCTGGACCTTCTTCGTCTAATGGCAAGAAGAAGAAAAAGCCTTTACAGAAAAAGGGTGGTGGTGAAAGCAGTGGGAGCAAGAAACTAGCACCTTCTGGTGGCGTGAAAAAGCCGAAGGGCAAATGTTTCAAGTGCAACAAGACGGGACATTGGAAGTCTGATTGTCCTCTTTTGAAAAAGGACAACTCTGGTACGTCTCTCGCTTTAGTTGTTGAAACATGTTTTGCGGCTTGTTCTGCCTTTTCTTGGGTAGTAGATACAGGAGCCACTGACCATGTTTGTTACACCTTGCAGGGGTTTCTGCAGACAAGGGAACTGAGTGAGGGCGAGATTACTATTAGTTTGGGCAATGCTGCGATAGTATCAGTGGTTGCAGTGGGAGACGTGCACTTATGTTTTTCTAATTCTGTTTTAGTATTAAAGAACGTTTTATACGTGCCGAATTTTTGGAGAAATTTAATTTCTGTTTCGAAGTTATTTTTGGATGGATGCTCAGTTGTTTTTAATGACAATGTTGTTATTATGAGAAATGACTCTTTAATCTGTTCTGGCACGTTAGAAAACAATCTTTATACTATTACGTGTGCATATCATACTGTGACTGAAGCTCATTCATCATCATCATTAAATAAGAGAAAGGAACCTTCTAAGTTGAATCAAACATACCTTTGGCATCTAAGATTGGGTCATGTCAACCTAAGAAGGATTCAAAGACTAGTAAGTAGTGGATTTTTGGAGTCTCTCCAAGTGGAACCATTCTCAGTCTGCGAATCCTGTTTGGAAGGCAAGATGACCTCGAGGCCTTTTAAGGCCAAGGGTAATAGGGCTAATGATGTGTTGGAATTGATTCACTCTGATTTGTGTGGGCCTATGACTGTTCAAGCTAGAGGAGGCTTTGAGTACTTCGTCACTTTCATTGACGATTACTCAAGATATGGATACATCTACCTGATGCGCCACAAGTCTGAATGCTTTGGCAAGTTCAAAGAATTTAAGGCAGAAGTGGAGAACCGTCATGGTAAGAGAATCAAGTCACTGCGTTCTGATCGTGGTGGCGAGTACCTTAGCAATGAATTTAGGCAATACTTATTAGAGAACGGGATTAGATCCCAGCTCTCCGCGCCTGGTACTCCGCAACAGAATGGCGTGGCTGAGAGAAGGAATATGACTCTATTAGATATGGTGAGATCGATGATGAGTTATGCTTCATTACCTACCTCTTTTTGGGGTTACGCCTTGGAAACAGCAGCGTACCTTCTAAATTATGTACCTTCTAAAGTGGTTCCAAAAACCCCGAGTGAATTGTGGTCTGGGCGAAAGCCTAGTCTAAACCACATTCGGATTTGGGGTTGTCCAGCACATGTGCTGAACAAGGAAGCTGATAAGTTGGCACCTAGAACTGAAGTACGGTTGTTTGTAGGATACCCTAAGGGAACGAGAGGTGGTTATTTTTATAGTCCTAATGATCAGAGGGTGGTGGTGAGTACCAATGCCCGATTTTTAGAAGAAGACTATATGAATGAGCATAAGTCCAATACTGAGATCATTCTAAATGAGTTGAGAGGAGACAATGGCACACCGAGTGTGCAAGAGGAAATACCACAAGAGACTACACAACGTGGCGACTCTGATGAACCTTTGTATACATTGCCTCGTCGTAGTGGGAGGGTTGTTCGCCAACCTGATCGTTTCATGTTTGTGGGAGAGTCTATTGACTTGATTCCAAGCGATGAACATGATGATAACGACCCCTGGACATACAAAGAGGCAATCAAAGACAAAGATGCGGAGTCTTGGCACAAGTCCATGGATTCAGAAATTGAATCTATGGATGCTATGGAAGTGTATGACCTAAGTGAACTTCCCCACGATAAGAAAGTTGTTGGGTGTAAGTGGGTCTACAGACGTAAGAGAGGGTCTGATGGGCAGATTACTGCTTTTAAAGCACGGTTGGTGGCAAAGGGTTTTACCCAGAAAGAAGGAATCGACTATGACGAGACCTTCTCACCAGTAGCCATGCTAAAATCGATCCGGATTCTCTTATCCATAGCTAATCACATGAACTATGAGATTTGGCAAATGGATGTTAAGACAGCTTTCCTTAATGGAAATTTGGATAATGACATCTATATGCAGCAACCCGAGGGTTATGTGAAGAAAGGCCAAGAGCATCTAGTCTGGAAGCTGAAAAAGTCTCTTTATGGGCTAAAACAAGCTTCCAGGTCTTGGAACATTCGTTTTGATGAGGTGATCAAATCTTTTGGATTTGAACAATGTCAAAATGAAAGTTGTGTGTACCAGAAGAGTGACAGAGACGTAGTGGTATTCTTAGTACTATACGTAGATGATATTCTTCTTATTGTCAACAATGTGAAAGTATTATCAGACGTAAAGGTGTGGCTTTCAGAACAGTTTCAAATGAAGGATATGGGAGAAGCATCGTACATTCTTGGTATTAAGGTCACTCGTGATCGAAAAAAGAGAATGTTGTGTTTATCTCAAGCGTCTTACATTGATACTGTGATTGCTCGTTTTGGCATGCAGAATTCCAAGAAGGGTGTACTACCTTTCAGACATGGAGTCCCTCTATCTAAAGATATGTTTCCTAAGACACAGAAGGAGATAGAGGAGATGGCTAAGGTTCCTTATGCTTCGGCTGTAGGAAGCCTTATGTATGCGATGCTGTGTACGAGGCCTGATATTTGCTATGCAGTCGGCATGGTAGCAAGATATCAGTCTAACCCTGGTCAAGGACACTGGACTGCTGTTAAGCATATTCTCAAGTACTTGAAAAAGACTCGAGATTATATGCTAGTATACCAGTCAAATAGTTTGATTCCTTTGGGTTATACCGATTCAGATTTCCAAGCTGATCGAGATGAACGGAAGTCAACCTCGGGTTATGTGTTTATGCTGGGAGGCACAGCCATATCTTGGAGAAGTGTGAAGCAGAAATGCATCGCGGACTCCACTATGGAAGCCGAGTACGTAGCTGCCTCAGAGGCCGCAAAGGAGGCTGTCTGGCTGCGTAATTTCTTTCTGGAATTAGGGGTATCTCAGAGTATGCCGATGTGTATCACTGTTTATTGTGATAACGCAGGTGCAGTGGCAAACTCGAAAGAACCTAGAGCCCACAGAGCAAGTAAACACATAGAGCGAAAGTACCACATTATACGAGATATCGTAAATCGAGGAGACGTGGCTGTAGCTAAGATTGCGTCGTTGGATAACTTGGCTGATCCTTTCACAAAGACGCTGGCAATAAAAATCTTTGAGAAACATGTAGAGGGTCTTGGTTTACGATGTATTACAAGCTAGACTTTGAGTATAAGTGGGAGAAATGTTGATGTCTTTATGTGTATACTAAAAGTTAAGCTTTAGTATAAGTGGGAGATTGTTGGTGTATACTGTAAAGCAAACTTTTAGTGGGCTTTTGTGACGTATATTCGATTTCCTTTTATCTGAAATAAATGGTTTTTCACATTTTTGCATTCTTTGTGATTACTTGTATGTCTGCTTATCTTGCATTGTAGACGATGTGGTGGGTTTGTAGTCACACAGAAGATCACATTGTCAGTCCCTTGTAAGATATAAACAATATTCACAACTGAGATAGTTATGGACAAAACTATTGGTTTAAGCTGTAGTATAAACTTGTTAGTGGTTTGTCTTAGCCATTAGTTTATACTAGTGCGCTGAGGCGTATTGAATGGATCACAGATAAGACATGTTCTTCTGTTCTGACTGTTATGAAGAACTAGAGGTCATGGTGACTTTTATGATTCTTAACCCTAAGTGTGATATTTAGATGTGTGGGGTGCTTGTTCACTACTTTGATGTATCATAGGTGAGAATCTTGGTAGATTCTTCACGCTCCGTATTTTGGGTAGTGGCATCGCTCGCATGATGTCTACTTATTGGCATTAGGGCACCGTGTCCTGTACATCCAGGCTGATGATGTCCCCTTGAGGAAACTCATAAAGGATTGTCGTATTAAACCCTGCAGGTGGATTTAATCCGTACGACAACAAGGTTCAGTGGTACTACTCAAGGAATTATAGAAATTAATTATTTAAAGAAGTTAGAAGCTTTAATAATTAATGGACGTGCGATATCTTAAACACGGGGAATTATAATGTCTAATAGAAGCCCTGATTCAGTTCGGGATAGGACGGGAGTGCAACATTAATTCTCTAGTGGAATGAATTAATGTTCTCGGGCCAAATTATATGTTTTGGGCTGAACATAAGAGTAGTTGGGCCTGTAAGAAGCCCAAACCCTATACCTTCTAATGGATCCTTAGTCTGGCCCATGAACTTATGGAGATTATAAATAGGAGCCTCAAAATAGTTTTGAAACCCTAGCACACGCGAAATAGAGAAAAACGGCTAGGGTTTCAAGGAGACAAAATTGAGGCACCTTCTCCACGTTTGATAGCACGCCGTCCACCCGGTGTTCGAGCAAAGTTGGGAGACAGACTAGAAGATCCGCAGATTGGAATCAACGCCTCGATCTTCAAGGGTAACAGATCTAAACTATGTTTTAGAAGCATGTTTAGGTTTTATTTATTTGTTTATACGTTTGGCATCCGACAACGATCCTGGTGACGGACCGCCTTCGCCGGCGTGTTCCAGCACCTTAATAAATGTTTCCAAAGTTGTAGACTATTTGGTAACATCAAGGTCCATTTATATAGGGAAACATATGTTAGTTGGATTAATGCGAAAGAGGAAGAGAATTGCTTGCTTAAGAGACAGCTGGATGAACCTGAAGATAGGTTGAACCGAATTCAAAATGAGTTAACTGAATTACCTTCATAAAGAAGCACAAGGTATTGACTTATTCTTACAAGATTTGCCTACACTCCTACTGCGTTTAATTTAATTGAATTTCCATGTTTATTTTATCTCTTTTTTCTTGCTCATACATTGTGATGTTTGTGCAGTGTTGCAGGACAGCATTTAAGAAGCTGACCTTGTTTTGTTAACTTGAACTATTTTGTAACCAGGCATTAAATAAGAACATGTAGGCTTCTCAAGCAAGGTAACCCTTCCTTTGGTAGAATGTTGAAAGAATTTTCACTTTTATTTTCTCTTTGAAGGTTTTACAGCTAGCTTCAATAAATAAAGATGTACGTAGATGGTCTTTTGAGCATCTGATGTATTCACCCATCTTCAATAAAAAAATCAATTGCAACATTCCTCTGGTTTTTTCTGTGTGAAGACAGGTACAATTTTTTCTGAAATTTTTTTTTTGGTCATTTTTCTTTGGCTTTTGTGTTGTTTATTCAGCTGATGTATGTTGGGTTATGAATCTCAATCACTTTTTGGTGGATAATTGTTATATTTTTCCTAGGAAGCTTTTAAGAATTATTCATGCGTTATGTGCAATATTATGGTCATTATTTAAATTTTTTCTTCCCTCCTGAGATTAACTTCATGATTTAAGCTGTTTTCTGTTTGATTAGAGTACTTTTACTTCTTTTGAGACGGATATAGAATTTTGCAATTCAATTTCAAATTTCAGACTAATATTTTAGAAGAAGAGCACTCCTTAGAATTCAAGTATGATTACATTATTTATTGTTTGTTTGTTTGCAATTTAATTTTAAAGTATATGACTCTTGTAATTCTGTGTTTTAGGATAATGACGTTGCAATATTGGTGTTCAATTATTTGTAGTTCTTTTTTTAGGATAAAGTTGTTTCCCATTAGCTTATATTTCGTTTATAATTTTATTTAACAGGTGACAGAGGTGTCGTTGAAAAATAAGCATACCTAAAGTAACATTGATATTGAACTATTTGATTTACATATTTTTTTTTGTCAAGCAACATGGTAATAATTTTTTATTTTTTTTTGGGAATGTTAATCTAGATATTTGTATGTCGAATGTTAAACATGTCTTTGGACTACACAATTTTTGATTATATATCTTTATAATTAGCTAGATATGTGTATGTCGAATTAATGTTTTTAAACATGCACATGTTTTTAATCTAGTTTTATTGTATTTTTGTTTTTTAATGACTAAAAATTTTGTTAGAAACATCAAACATGGTGAATTTGGTTTTAGTGAGAGGATCATCACTAAATTATTTAGTGACAAATTAATTTTAGATATATTGAGAGGTTTTTCTCTTACTAAACTATGACGTTTAGTGAGGGGAGATTGAATTATAATGAGGGGAAATTTTGTAATTACATGTACTTTATAATGAGAGTAAAATGATGTTTTAGTGAGAGGAATTTCCATCATTAAAAATCTTTTAGTGAGAGTAAATTTACTCTAATTATATGCTTATTAGTGAGGGGACCCTATCCCGTCACTATTGACTTTTAACTAGAGAAGCAGTAATTAGAGGCCATGAGAGTCAATTTCCCGTCACTAAAAGTGATTAATGACAGTATTTTAACTTTTAGTCACGGTTTTTACTCTCACTAAAAGCAGTTTTTCTTGTAGTGTATGAAAATATTAACAATAAACTAAATTTAAGGAGAATTAGTTAAAAAAATCAAATTAATAATAAAAACTTAAAGAAACCTAAATAAAACCAATAAAATATTAACAAAATCACCAAAAACTTTAAATTTTTTAAATTAATTAAAAAATAAAAATCTATAAAATCTAAGCCTTAATAAAGTTTTAAAATATTAAATAAATTATAAATTTAAGGTTTTTTGTTAATATTTTATAGGATTTTTCAAATTTTTATTATTTAAATAAAAAAAATCAAGAAATCCCGTACTCCCACCTCAAATCCCTCCCCATTCATACCATTAGTCCTGCACGTCCCACCTCAAACCCCCTCCCCATCTCTGCAACTAAATCTCAAATTCTCCCGCCCTCGTATCAAACACCTTATATTTTAGTGAAATTTTAATTTCCCTCCACAATATCTCTTAAAATACCTCCACAATATTAAAATTATTTTCAATTAGAAATTTACATTAGTGCCTTTACAAGACTGGGGTTAGATATGAACAAATTGAATTATACAGTTTTTGTTTTTTTCTTCTTAAAGTGAATCAATTTTGTATCTTGTGTATCTCTTTCAAAACACAGGAATCTCTCATTTAAGGTAACTATTTTTTATTCTATTCACTAAAGTGACTTTTCCATTTTCTTTAATTATATGCGTGAATTAGTATTTTTGAATGCAGTTTAAACATGAACAACACAAATGAAGAATGTAGATGTTGTTAACTCTTAAATGCTTTAACATTATCAACAACATCTTAATTTGACCTTCCTTGATTTATTCTAAGTCTTTTCTGAAATGTTACATTAAATGTTGTACTAAATGCTCTCACATTCAGGAACGATTCTAGAAGCTTCTACAAGAGTCTGGAACATGGAAGATTCCAGAAGGTTGGAGAAGGTGCTAGAAGGCTTTGGAGCATTGTAGAACGACCTGGAAGATGGCAGAATGATCTAGAAAGATCATGGAGGTTGAGGTCCTAAAAAATAGGATCTCATAATGGAAGGATCTAGAAGCTGTGTATTTCTCTATAAATACCGCCAGAACCTCTCATTTCAAAGTATGCACTATTCGAGTAACACCTCCTTGAGCGTTCAACCCTAGTTAGGAGTTATGGTCAGTAGTTGTGTCTTTTAACGTACGCCGAGGGATACCGCCTTCCAGTGTACTTTGTTCTAGTCTTGAATCGAATGAGAGTGAATCACAAGATTAGATTAGTTCTTTAGACAGTGTTTTACACTTAAGTCTGTTTGCGGATTCAGGCACCTGCCTCGATCGTAGTTTCCGTTTGTGGAATGTTGAAGTAATTGCTGAGACATTTCACACGACATTTTTGTATAACTTAGGAACTAAGTTACTTTTCGCCGTAAGGCTTAGCATAGGTTTTGTTATTAATAAAATCTATGTTAAAAATTATTCCATTGTGTTCGTATTGTGTTTTAGTGTTTTAGACTTCCGCTGTGTACTGTGTTTACTTATTCACATTCTGTTAGAGTTAATGCTACACTAATTGTCACAACATTCAGTGTAACATTGTTCTGTTTTTTACTTAAACACTAGATACCACCCCACACACACTTTCAGTTGGTATCAGAGCCGATACCTGACGACACTAGGTTAGATCCTTGCTTAAAGTGTGTTTTAGTTTATGTTAGCAATGGAAACACATCACATATCCACAGCACTTAGGCCACCCGTTTTAGATGGTTCAAATTATGCTTATTGGAAGCCTAAGATGCGTATGTACATCAAGTCAATTGATGAACGTGCTTGGAGGACTATTCTTACAGGTTGGGACGTACCAAAGAATCCAGCAGATGCCGATGGTGAAATTCAACTTAAGAAAGAAGTTGATTGGACAGCCGATGAGATAACAACAGCAGGATATAATTCTAAAGCCTTAAATGCTATTTTTACTTCTGTTGATACCTCTATGTTTAAAATTATATCTAACTGTTCTACTTCTAAGGATGCATGGGACAGGTTACAAGAGCATTGTGAAGGTTCCGATAGTGTTCGAAGGACAAAGCTTCGAATGTTGGGGACAAAGTTTGAGAATCTCCGAATGAGGGAAGATGAAACCATTTCATCCTACAACGAAAGGTTAAGTGAGATTATTAATGAATCACATTCTCTTGGTGACCCTATTTCAAATGTTAGAGTAGTACATAAGATATTAAGGTCTGTTCCTAAAAGATTTGATGCTAAAATTTGTGCTATTGAAGAAGCAAAAGATACTGATAAGTTGAGTCAAAATGAATTAGTGAGTATTCTTAGAACCTATGAAATAAACACTAATCAAACTGATGAAGCTAAAGATGATAAAAAAGTTGTTGTTTTTAAAGGAGAGACATCAAACAAATCTGAGATTCAGCCTATCATTATTGAGGTTGATTCGGATGAGGAATTGCTTGATGAATGCCTTAACAATCCTGACAGCATTGCTCTTCTTACAAAGCATTTTAATAAATTTCTTAAGAAGTCTATACATAAATCTAAAGGAAACATTCAGCCTAAGATCCAAATCAACACATCAACACCACAACCAGAAAGGAGGAAGAGTCAATTCACACCAAGACCATCAAAGAGTGAAGGTAAACCAAGGTATGATCCTGAATTTAGAAAATCAGTTCAATGCAATGCATGTTCTGGTTATGGACACTATGCAAATGAGTGTGCCAATACCAGACTGAAGCAAAAACTGAATTTTAGTGCTACCTTGAGTGATGAATCTGATAATGATGATCTTGATGAGTTTAATGAAAATGAAAGTGCTCATTTTACCAGAATTGATTATAATGATTCCTCAGATGATGATCTGGTTGATACAGATTCTGATGTTGCACCTGATGTCTTCACATCTACAGTAACATCAAAACAGAGTCACCCAGATTTGAACTGTTTTAATGGTTTTGTTGATGATGCAGGAAAAAGGATTGATGATGAGACATATCAGAAATTGTTAGATGATTGGAACTCTCAGAAACTCTCTCTGAATTCTTTGAATAAAGAGAATGAGGATCTGAAAGACACAATCACTAAGCTAGAAGTCTTACTTACCAGAAGAGATCTTGAAGTTTGTAAACTGAAGGAGAAATTGATCAACTCTACTTTAAGTTTCAAAAAGTTTTCCAAGAGTGCTTCTACAGTGAATGATGCTATAGCTACTGGTAAATCTAATAATTATGGTTTAGGTTATGATGGTGAAACTGCTTCTATTTCTGAAAATTTTAGAAAACCTGTGAAATTTGTGAAGGCAAATGCTAGCACATCTGGTGTAACATCTGCACAAACAGAATCTCACAAGGTTAAAAGGAAGTATATTTGTCATTATTGCTTTAAATATGGTCATATTCGTCCCTTCTGCTTGAAAATGTTTAAAGATTTGAGAGCTGAATTTAAGTCATTCAGAATGTCTTCACATCCTAGGAAACATTCTGTGAAATCTGCATGGAAATCAAAAGTTACCTGTAATGTTGTTCACACATCCTTGAAAGCATGTTTACCTGATCTATGGTATTTTGATAGTGGTTGTTCTAGACATATGACAGGACAAATAGACTACTTATCTGATTATGTGACCTTGAATGGTGGTAATGTTACATATGGTGGTGGATCAAAAGGAAAGATAATAGGAAAAGGAACTTTGAATGTTAAAGGTTTTCCTAAGCTTAAAAATGTTTTGCATGTTGATGGCTTACTTGCTAATCTGATTAGTATTAGTCAACTTTGTGATGATAATTTGCATGTAAAATTTGACAAAGAGTCTTGCTATGTTCTTAATGAAGATGATGATTGTGTAATGACTGGTATTAGGTTTGCAGATAACTGTTATCTTATTGGAACTAATGTATGCAATTTGTCAAAACATGATGAGAATGTCTTATGGCACCAAAGATTAGGACATGTAAATTACAGGTCAATGAAGAAACTAATCACATCAGATGCAATCAAAGGACTACCTAAACTGAGTTTCCAGAATACCACTGTATGTGGATCATGCCAGAAAGGTAAACCGGTAAGAGTGCCGCATAGAATGCTGTCACATTGTTCTACACATCGATGTTTTGAATTGTTGCACATGGATTTGATGGGTCCTATGGAAACTGAAAGCATTGGAGGTAAGAGATATTCCTTAGTTGTGGTAGATGATTTTTCTAGATATACTTGGATTGAGTTTTTAAGAAATAAATCTGAAACATTTGCTGCTTTTAAAGTTCTCTATAAAAGGTTCAAAAATGTGTTTAACTTAAAAGTTGGCCGTATTAGAACTGATCATGGTAGGGAATTTGAGAATAGCATGTTTAATGATTTCTGTGATAAGAAAGGTATCTTGCAAGAATATTCATCTCCTAAAACTCCACAACAAAATGGAATTGTTGAAAGAAAGAATAGAACTTTACAAGAAATGGCAAGAGTCATGCTTTTATCTAAAAGTCTTTCTAAAAGATTTTGGGCTGAAGCATTGAATACAGCATGTCATATCATTAATAGAGTTTATATTAGATCTGGTACTAATCAAACACCTTATGAGATTCTGAATGTTAGAAAACCAAGTGTGAAATATTTTCATGTATTTGGTTGTGTGTGTTATATTCTGAATGATAGGGATCAACTTCACAAGTTTGATTCTAAAAGTGATAAAGGTTTCTTTTTAGGCTATTCTAGAAATAGTAAAGCTTATAGAGTTTATAACCTTAGGACTAACACTGTTCAAGAATCTGTTAATGTTGTGTTTGATGATGATAAAGGTCTTACGGATGATAAAGATGAAGAGGATATATCACAAGTCACTGACAATTCTGAGAATACACTGAAGTCTGATAATGCTGCACCAAATGCTAACACATCTGGAGCAACATCTACAGAACAGACAGTTGTAATTCCACAGAATGATCAGTATGTTCCCAAAACGAATCCTTCTTCAAGAATGGGGAAAAGTCATCCTTCTGACCAGATCATAGGCGATGCTGCAGTTGGAGTGCAAACAAGAGGAAGAATAAGATCGAATAAGGTAGATGTGGTAAGAACAATATGCATGTCTTCTATTTGCAATGTTGTGAATGCTGAGTGTTACTATTCTGAAATTGAACCTAAAAATGTAAATGAAGCATTAACTGATGAAAATTGGATAAATGCTATGCATGAGGAACTTAATCAGTTTGAATGAAATGAAGTTTGGACACTTGTTCCAAGACCTAGTCATACTAATGTCATTGGAACAAAGTGGATTTATAAGAACAAAACTGATGAGTCTGGAAACATTGTTAGGAACAAAGCTAGGTTAGTTGCACAAGGTTACACCCAAGTTGAAGGTGTTGATTTTGATGAAACTTTTGCACCCGTTGCTAGGATAGAATCTATTAGATTATTACTAGCAATTGCATGTTTTATTGATATTAAACTACATCAAATGGATGTAAAAGCTGCATTCTTAAATGGCATATTAAATGAAGAAGCATATGTAGAACAGCCTAAAGGTTTTGAAGATCCACAATACCCGGATCATGTGTACAAACTAAAGAAAGCATTGTATGGCCTAAAACAAGCTCCTAGAGCATGGTATGGTAGGCTTACGGACTTTCTTTTAGAATATGGATTTATTAGAGGAGAAGCCGATAGGACTTTGTTTATTAAGCACACTGGAGAAGGATTACTAATTGCTCAAATATATGTTGATGACATTGTGTTTGGTTCAACATGTGATAAAATGCTGAACAGATTTGTTGAAGCAATGACAGCCACATTTGAGATGAGTATGGTTGGAGACTTAAATTATTTTTTAGGTCTTCAAATCAAGCAATGTAAGGATGGTATTTTCTTCTCTCAAGGTAAGTATGCTAAAAACTTAGTCAAACGGTTTGGTCTTGAAAGCTCAAAAGTAATGAAAACACCTATGGGTTCTACTTTGAAACTTTGCAAAGACAATGGTGGAAAGGATGTTGATCCAACATTGTATAGATCCATGATAGGTAGCTTACTTTATCTAACCTCTAGTAGACCTGACATTATGTATAGTGTGTGTGTTTGTCCTAGGTACCAAGCAAATCCAAAGGAATCTCACCTGAATGCAGTGAAAAGGATAATCAGATACGTTTCAGGTACAAGTGAACTAGGGATATGGTACACTAAGGACACCAACAACACATTGATTGGATACAGTGATGCGGATTGGGCTGGAGACATTGATGACAGAAAGAGTACAAGTGGAGGATGTTTCTACATGGGGAACAATCTTGTGTCTTGGCATAGCAAGAAACAAAATTGTGTTTCTCAATCCACTGCCGAGTCTGAATACATAGCTGCAGGAAGTTGTTGCACACAGCTATTGTGGTTAAGTAAGATGTTTCATGACTATGGAATTGAAAACAATATCCTCACAATTTTCTGTGATAACACAAGTGCTATTAACATATCTAAGAATCCGGTACAACACTCACTCACTAAGCACATTAGCATTAGACATCATTTTATGAGAGATTTAGTGGAGAAGAACATAGTTAAGTTGGAATATGTGCCTACTGAAAATCAAAATGCTGATATATTTACTAAGGCTCTTGACCATGAGAGATTCTCATTTTTGAGGAAATCTCTTGGTATGTGTAATATCTGAATAATTCTTGAGAGGATGTTGTCACAAATGCGGTAGCATTTGGGACAACAGCCTAAGGTGGTATAGTTATTATAGATTTGATTTATTTCTTATTTTCGTTGAATAATTCCTTTGTAAAATATTCTTGAATCTGAAATTTGTTTGTGCAAAAATAGGCATGTACTACACCTCTCAAAAGCTTGAAAAATTGAGAATGTTACAGCATACTAAAAGATGTACCAATTCACTGAGTAACTATGGAGCACGGAGTTCGCTACTACGATGCCTTCTTTTCAAAAGGTGAATTTGGTAAAAACATCAAGAGGTTCGTAATCCATTAAGTAAGTATGGGGCACGGAGTTCGCTACTACGATGTACTCTACAGGAACAATGGATCAATACGAATTAGATGCTGTAGCACAAAAAGAAGAAATGCAATGAAGAGAAAAATGCTGAAAAAAAATTGGCTACATTGGATAGGTAAAACCTGTGAAAAACCAATGTTGAGGTGTATGTTAAATCCTTGAGCACAACATTACATGATTCGATTATATTTTTATAAGTTGTAATTATTTAATTAATTGTGGGAATTTATTTTATTTATTTATAATTATACTAACCACTTTGTTTTATTTCAGATTATACGCATTTTTAATTCTGGAACTTTCTTAATTTAATTAATTAACTTATTGATTTAATTTATTAATTAAGATTTGACCCCACTAACTCACCCATGATTTTATTTGTGGCTGAATTTGTGGAGCATTATCGAAATCTTCTGGAATATTTCTTAGTTTTTTTTTTCGCATAACTTCCAACTACTAAGCTCTCTCTATATAAACTCCATTTCCTGATTTTCTAATCTTTGCAATTAATTGAGTAAGTTGAGTATTAATTTTGCAGATTTGTTATAAGCTAACTGTGTGTCTCGGTTCTTGTGATAATTATCCTTTCAAATTCTTGAGTATAAATGGCAGGAAACAAGAAAACCCACTCACAGAAACCAAACTCTCCCAACTCACAACCGTCATCTTCATCTCTCTCAAATCTTCATACACTTGCTTCCATGGCTGCTTCACATGAAAATTCACCCCCAACTGCCACAACCGTCACACCCACTCCAGCTACTCCGACAACCATCCACATCCCAAACCAAGCTACACTCTCCGAGCTGAGCCAGGCGGTTGAGAATTTTTCTCAATCGATGAGATCACCTAATCCACCCATCCTCACGATTGGTGATATGTCCATTGACATCTCTCACTACTTGCGCACCCAAGAAGTGATCACTACTGCACCTTCTTCATCCACAGCCGAAAAGCCCCAAATTCCGAGCCCTAACGCTGAAACAGAGGCCCCGACTGCTGCCTCTATGGGGGAGACTGAAAAGGAGATTGAAGAATCCCCTGTTGCTGAGTCAAAGGAGCCGTCGAATGCGGAGACATCCAACAATGAGGACGCTCAAATGGAGGATGTTGAAGAATCCGACAAAACCGACTCTGACATCTCGAAATCCGACTCTGAACCGATTCCTTTCAAGAGGAATGCTGAAGAGAAGAAGAGAAAGAGGAGCCCAGTTCCAAGAAGACGATCAGGTCGAGTTTTTACTCGAGTTGATTACTCAGACTCTTTGAGGAAGAAGAAGAAGCTAGGTGGTGATGTTGCTGAACCAATTCAGGTCTTCTCTGAATCTGAAGAAGAAGTGGTGATTGAGAAGCCAACTAAGAAGAAAGCTGATCCTAAGGGGAAGGGAAAGACAAAGGTTGATGCTGTTCGAACAATGCCTGAAGAACCAGAACATGATTCTGATTCTGAAATGGAGATTTGTCTCAGGGATATACAACAAGCCCTGAAGAAGAATGCCGCCTCACATGCTGAATCAAGTGCTCCAGCACCAGAACCTGATGATGGAGGTGATTCAAGCAGTGCAGCTTCTGACAAAAGCTCTGAAAAGGAAGGGGAATCAAGCTTTGAAGAGGTGAAAGAACCAAGCTCAAAGGACACTACTTCTGAGGAAGGTAATTCTGAAACTGAAGTAGATTCTGATATTGATGGATTGGTTGATAAGATAACTAGGTTGTCTAGGAGGAAATTATTGATGGAAAGGAGAATTCATATTTCTGATTTTGAGAGTAAGAATTTGATTCAATTCTTAGAGGATAGAAAGTTGTTGAAAGCTCTGAACTTGTGTGATACATTTGTTTCTGATTGGGTATATGAATTTTATGCATGTCCGAGGAAGAGTAATGGTAGGAGGAGTTCCCGTTGGTATGGAAATATACAGTTTAGGGGGAGTACAGTTCCATTTACACCAGAGTTAATTAATGACTTCTTAGGCATAGAACCAGTACTTGATGATGATGAACCTGATTTGGATGTTGTTACTGCTTCTATGACTGGTGGTTTATTGACTAGATGGAGGAATGGAATGTTGGCCAAAGACCTTACTTCTCTTTATTCTGTGTTGCACAAATTGATTGTTTATAATTGGATACCTTCCACCAACTCAACCAAAGTGACAAAGGATCAAGCTATCTTGCTCTATAGGATAGTGGTTTTGAAGAAGTTTAATTTGGGATTGACTATTTTCCACCACATGATGAAGTTTAGTGGTGATATTTCTGATAAAGGAAACCTTCCATACCCTGTGCTTATATGTTCATACTTGAAGATGCATGGTTTTAGCCCTAAGAAGACTGAAGTTCTTAGAGGTAAGGTTCCTTTATACACCATTTGACCTGCTTTGCTCATTGGTGAAAGAGTGAAAGATCTGCCCTTGCACAATCCTGGAAGTTCTTCTCAAAGACCAGCTCCTGCTCAACCACAACCTCAACCTCAACCAGCACAGAGACCTGAACAGAACACAGCTGCATCTAATGCTGCACCAGATGCTGAGAACATTGGTGGTAACACTGACACCACTTTTTCTGTTCCCAGATCTTTTATATTACTGCAGTTACAGCACTTACAGGACCAGATTGATGAGCTCCAGTTCATCAAAGACAAGTGGACCAGGCTACTTTCCACTACAACAGGGGGAGTACCACCTTCCACTTCCACTTCAGCTAGAGCTTCTGGAGTTGTTATTGAAGAGCTGAATCCTGAAGATGTTGAAGGTGTACCTGATGCTGCTCCTGCTACAGAGAATGGAGGAACTGCTGCTGCTAACAATGTTGTTGCACTCTTTGCATCAACTTGTTTCATTGAGGAACCAGAGGAGGCTGATGAAGACAAGTTTGCAGATGCTGCTGAAGATGATGAGGATATGGAAATCCTCTATGCTGATATCTAGAACAGATGATGCAAGACAGGGGGAGTACTGAAGTACAGATGGCACATGTGCAGGACCTTGATGCTGCTGCTATTGTTATAGCAATTCATGCCATTTTCAGTCCTACTTTTGTTTTTGTTATTCTGTTATGTTTAAGTTAAAATTCTGTTTATTCTGATACAATGTTTACTGTTTCTAGTTGATAGGTTGTCTATATTTATCTTGCTTAAATTAGTTTGCACTAATGATATTTGATTACTGCTTATTGCTTAATTTGTTTTCCTATCATTAATTGCTTACTGCATGATGAATATGCCTTGTTTAGTTTATTTATTTTTTTCATAGTTTTGTTTGCTCTGATTATATTGTTTAGTCCTTGTTTGTTTTTGTTTGTCTGTTTTTGAGTCTTACATAAGTCTTAGAACTAATCTGGTATATACCCTTATATGCTCTGATTTAATCTTTGATTTTTTGTAAAAGTTAATTGTTTGTAAACAAGTGTACTGTTTATACTTGTTTTGGTTTTGAATAAGATTACTTTGATCTTATGGCACGGATCTTAGTAAAATTATTCTTGATCTTCTTTTGATTTGATCAAACGGTTACAACAGGTATTGTCTTGACTAGTATTTAGCTTTGATGTTCAACATACCTAAATACATAATACTGAGTATGTATAGAAATATATGTGCATCAGGTGTGTTTTAGTCGAAAGGTCAAATTGGGGGAGATTGTAGATGTTGTTAACTCTTAAATGCTTTAACATTATCAACAACATCTTAATTTGACCTTCCTTGATTTATTCTAAGTCTTTTCTGAAATGTTACATTAAATGTTGTACTAAATGCTCTCACATTCAGGAACGATTCTAGAAGCTTCTACAAGAGTCTGGAACCTGGAAGATTCCAGAAGGTTGGAGAAGGTGCTAGAAGGCTTTGGAGCATTGTAGAATGACCTGGAAGATGGCAGAATGATCTAGAAAGATCATGGAGGTTGAGGTCCTAAAAAATAGGATCTCATAATGGAAGGATTTAGAAGCTGTGTATTTCTCTATAAATACCGCCAGAACCTCTCATTTCAAAGTATGCACTATTCGAGTAACACCTCCTTGAGCGTTCAACCCTAGTTAGGAGTTATGGTCAGTAGTTGTGTCTTTTAACGTACGCCGAGGGATACCGCCTTCCAGTGTACTTTGTTCTAGTCTTGAATCGAGTGAGAGTGAATCACAAGATTAGATTAGTTCTTTAGACAGTGTTTTACACTTAAGTCTGTTTGCGGATTCAGGCACCTGCCTCGATCGTAGTTTCCGTTTGTGGAATGTTGAAGTAATTGCTGAGACATTTCACACGACATTTTTGTATAACTTAGGAACTAAGTTACTTTTCGCCGTAAGGCTTAGCATAGGTTTTGTTATTAATAAAATCTATGTTAAAAATTATTCCATTGTGTTCGTATTGTGTTTTAGTGTTTTAGACTTCCGCTGTGTACTGTGTTTACTTATTCACATTCTGTTAGAGTTAATGCTACACTAATTGTCACAACATTCAGTGTAACATTGTTCTGTTTTTTACTTAAACACTAGATACCACCCCACACACACTTTCAAAGAAGATGATGAGTTTTTTGCTCAATATTCTCATGAGCTAGATGTCAACCCCACCAACGGTTATATATCGATTAATTTATGTATTTCTATGCTTTAATTAGCATAAATATTTACAATTTTAATTTAGGGGTATCTCAAAGAAAAGGAAGAGGGAAGACAACTGGAATTTCAGTTGAAATTAAGAAAGAGACGTGGAATTGGAAGGCTAGATGTGATTATTCATCCACATCGCAATCGATATGTGGACATTCCAGGTGACCTAAAAAGAAAGTTATGGCTCGGATTTAAGGTATATATACTGATTTCTTATTTCTAGGGGTTTCACATTTGGTAATATGTGCTGACTTATATTCTACAATATATATAGCAAAAATTCAATCTCGAAGATGATCATCGTGTCTCAAAGGTAGTTTACGGGACAGTTGAATCGGCAGTATAGAAGTTATCGAGGGAAATTACATAAGCATTATGTTACCAAGAAAGAGCGTCCCATTATTGGAGTAAGTGATGATGACTGGGGGCTATTGACCAATTATTTTGAAAGTGATGCTTATAAGGTACCAATCTCCTCATTCGAAAGTGGTCATTTTTATTGCAAAATTGGTCCTGCCGGTTAATTTCCAGGAAAACTTAGTTTGAAAAATAATATTATAAATAAATAAATTATATTCTTAAATTATAAATTAATTTAAAAATTATATGTTGAATTTAAATATTATTTGATAATGGAAGGTATATATTTTTCTAAACTAAATAATAAAAATCATGAAGTTTGTTGAGATTATTAAGACAAATATTTCTGACACAATTTAATTTTCTTATTAGCATATATTTATAAAATGTAAATTTGACATTTAATTACGTAAATAATTAACCTCCAAGCCTTGAGCCCTTGACCCATTCTTCCCAAATACAGTATAAAATACCCACGCACCCCACGCACAATCCATTAGAATCGTAAAAACAAAACACAATGGTAGACGATCGTTTGGGCAGAACCACCATAGAAGAGGACCAGTGTTAAGGAGTGTATTCAATTTTTTCTAGCTTTAGGCCGCTCCATCCTGGTAAACTTTTAATTCAATTTAATATTGCCCCTTCAATTAAATTCAAATTCACAGCCTGCTAGTTTTTTTTTAGAAACTTTGTACTACCTTTACGGATCCTTCTGTAACTGATTTCTTGGATAACTTTTTTACCCCAAATTAATATACATACTGTTTACCGACCAAAAAAAATAAATTAAATTTCCCAGCCTTCCTCGCCAATTTTCTGTTTTCTCTAATTCACGGTCCTTCCTCCCTCCGCTGCCTCTATTTAATATTCAAGCCCCTTCTCGAAATGAAATTGATAATTAGTGTTATGATTAGTGTTTGTTCATTATAAACTTATAATTAAGTGTGAATTTGATACAAACATTATATTTGGAATTTTTATAGACCAATGTGCGTAAAATTTTGCTCAGATCAAAAAATGGGTTCACAAAATATATGTTTATTCTATTTAAATAATTAATTTTTGAATATTTTTTTACTTTATTAACAAGATTGAGTGTGTATCAACAATATTCTTTATTCATTATTCCACATATATTTTTTATAATTAAAATATGATTTTTTTTAAAAACATGTATAAAAAGAAGTGAGCAAAATTTTACTGTACAGAGGTAGTAGATGATTATATTTGTTGGTTTTGATTGATTTTTATTTTTATTTGATTGCTAACTTTACTCATTTGACAGTGTTACTTGATTTCTAACTTTAAACATTTGGTACTACTGTACTTTAAAGTTGTAAAGGGTGTTTTGTTACTATCTTGCTTGTAGTTTATTATTGAGGTTTGGATATTTTGTGATATGGATTGTCATTTTTACCTTACATTTAATCAGTTATTTATTCTGATTAAAATTACATGTAGAAAATTAGTGATCGAAACAAGCAAAATCGTCAAAAACTAAAAATGGGTCATACTTGTGGGACAAAATCTATTGCACAGTCTTGCTATGAAGATGTGAGTAAATTTAAAATAATACTCTTTTACTAGTGATATTATAGTTATTTTCTTTATAATTATTATTCTTTACATATATTTTGAAATATGATAAACTTTGTTTATATACATGACAGCGTGATCTTGAGACGGGAGAAGAGCCAACCCGAACATCTACATGGAAAAAAACTCGATATAGCAAAAAAAAAGAATGAATGGGTTGATGAACCTTCAAAGGAAGCATACGTAAGTATTTACATCAAACAAGCAAATTATATTCATTGGTCCTTGCTTAAATTTATGAATGTGAGCATGGAGATCACATTTTCCATAAATTGTCTCCTCAATTTGTAGATTTTTGAAATCTTTATTGTTGAATGAGAGTTAAGATGTAGTAGCAATTATAGTTTATAGTTGGATTGGAGATTTTCTCTATATTTAAACTTAAGATCAGAAAACAGTAAGACAAAATAATTATTTCTACCATATCATTTTCTCATCTTCTTTTAAAACTTTTCAAGATAAAATTGTTGATTTACAAAGTGGTGATGATGCAATTTCTGAAGATGAAGCATTTGTGGAGGTTCTTGGGTAAGAAAAACCTACTACGTGGCTGTGGAGATGGCTTGAAGCCGCCTTCAAATAAAAAAATAGAGGATTAATGTTGAACTACAAAAGGAGAATGAAAATTTAAGGAACGAGCTTGAACAAGACAAATAAGAGATGGAAGCATTGAGGACAAAGAACACAGAGATGGCTTTACGATTGGAGTCCTTAGAAGCCAAAATTCCTGAAATCTATCGTGCACTAAATCAAATTGTTGGTCCCAAGTTGAGTTAAGATTGATTAAGTTGGTAAAAGTCTAGAAGGGAGGGGTGAATAGACTTTTAAAATTCTTTCAAAATATCAGAGTTTAATGCGGAATAGTGTTCTGAATAGTACTGTTCTTACTGAGTCAGATCAGTACTTCCAGTTTCAGAACTTTTATTCAGATCTTTACTTAGTAAATTCTACTGTTCTTGGTTAAACAAATATGAAACAAATATCAAACATAAAAGTAAAGAACACAAGATTTATAGTGGTTCGACAAATGTCTACATCCACTCTCACAATCCCAGTTGTGATGTTTTATTACTCTTCCTTGAGTTTCTTGTGGCTTAAAGTCCCAAGATTAAGACTGTGATCTTTTCGATTACACTTCCAAGTGTATCTTCGATCGACTAGTAATTTCACAAGTAACTAGCACACTTGTTTACAACAGCACAAACTTAAAATGAAAAGTAAAACTTCTCTTGAATAGCCTTTGATTTCTTCTCTTCAAATCTGTGGCTCTTCTCAGATTTCTTGATCTCTTTAACTCTGTGAGTTCTTCAAATGCTCTGTAGACTTGCTCTTGAATGCTTTAGGATCAGTAAATGTTCAGTAGTCTTCAGCAGTATGAGATCACACAGTATTTATAGAACTTATGACAGTAAATGTTTAGTAGTCTTCAGCAGTATGAGATCACACAGTATTTATAGAACTTATGACAGTAAATGTTCAGTAGTCTTCAGCAGTATGAGATCACACAGTATTTATAGAACTCAGTATTTATAGAACTTATGACAGTAAATGTTCAGTAGTCTTCAACAGTATGAGATCACACAATATTTATAGAACTTAGTATGACATTTAGCAGTTTGCAAAACTAACTCTCAACTAACTCTAAAACTGTTTTTGTAACTTCCTTTTTGTAACCGACTTTGTAACTTATCCTTCCAAGTCAGCATCTCTTCAACAATATTCAGTTACGCCTTAAATAAGTTATCCAAACTTATTCTTCAAACTTATCAACTCAGCACAGTAAACTACTCTTCTTAGTTTTACTGTTCTTAGTCAGTCAGCACAGTTCTTCAAAACTGTTCTGCACTTCTCCAGAATTCTTCTAAGCTTATCTTCAACTCTTCTTTGAAGTCTTCTTATTCTGAAGTAGTCTTCTAAGTCTTCATAAGTCTTCTGATCTTCTTCTAATCGATCTATTTTACAATGCTGAATACAATAGAATACAACTTTACATATATAAAACCTATCTATACATCAACTGAACTACATACAGATGAGTACATCTAAGTCCTACACTATAAGTTGTCTATACAATACAAAACATCAGCTTAGTTCCTAACAGTTCATATATCAGATCAGAAAACACACTAAGATCAGTAACCATATATAAGATCAGTAACTCAGATTCAAACATCTCATTAAGATCAGTAAACTCAGATTTCATATAACACAATTATATCAACATATAATCACATATATCATTAACTTCAAGTTGCTTTTGGCCATCAAAACATACAATCATCAACTAGAACATTGTTTATAGAATTCATATCCCAACAATTTCCCCCTTTTTGATGAAGCCAAAACTACTTAAATATAATCAGATTAGTAGTTAAGATATATAATGGATCATAACAATTCATCAATTCAAACATCAGAATAGTGTTCACATAAGACCAAATATTACACATTCTTCACATAGTCACAAAAAATATCAAAATGAAGAAAATAAAGATAAGGATAAGAAATATTATCTCTTCAGCATAGTCCTTCATCTTCAATCTTCATTAGGAATCCTAAATGTCAAATACATCCGATTCTTGATTTCCAGCATGTGCTTGTGATCTGTAATACCTTCATCTTGAATAATCTTCGAAATGATGTTTCCAACTTCTCTCAGATCAGGTTCTCCATTTTCTAATCTTGGAGGTTCCCACACAGGTTCTTCTGGACATAAAATCTGAATGTTTGCACCAGCAGCTAACAACAAAATATCTTCCCAGAAGATCCTTGCAACATTCATCATAAAATCTTCAAAATCAGCATACTCATCCTCTTTGGTAGGATGATCACCAATTTCTTCACAATGAAATTTGCAATCTGCCACTTCTTCTTAAGATTATTCCAATATTCCAAATTTTCATCATCAATAATAAATTCTATGTAGTTCTCATTAAGAACTCCAACAACAGACTTAGATTTCATTTTCCTCTTTAATGCAGCAACTCGATTATCAAACTTCTTTCTTGCAGCTTCTGCATCTTTCAACTTTTGCTTTCTAATCTGTTCATCAGCTTTTCTCTTCTCAAACAATTCAGCTTTCTTCTTAGCTAGCAACTCATTATGTTTCTCAACAGCTTCAGCCATCTTCTCATCACTTGGCCTACTACTAGCAACTACATGCTTCAGCTTACTCTTAGATCTGGTAACTCTCCCAGTCTCTTCAGCTTCTTCTTCATCACTTAAAACTAACTTTCTCTTCCTTTTTCCAGATGAAGGTTCAGCAATGTTCTTTTCCACTGTTGCTATGACTTGAGTTTCAGCTTTAGAAGACTTTTCATGTTTTCTGAGATCTATTCTCTTCTTCAAACTAATGATCTCTTCTTTCAGATCATCCATACTTACTTTTAGTTCATCTTGACTTACAACTAACTGAGCTTGCTGAGTTTGAGTCTGCTCCATCACTTTCATGACCTTAACTTCCCCCTTTTTGGCTTCATCCTGCCATTCCTTCAAGGGTGTCACAAGCAGCTCAACTTTTCTTTGCAGTTCAGCAGACAATGACCTTTCTTGTAATCTATGCAAATCATAGATCTTGGACATTGTGTGTTCCATCACTTGCTCATAAGAACTGGTAGCAGTCAGTTTCTCCAATTTCTCAGTAGCCTCTTGAAATTGTTTCAAAGTAGCTTCCAGCTTGCTTTGTAACTCTTCATTATGCTTTTTCAACAATTCAAAGTTAGAGCTATCTGGAACTGTGTCAGTAGGAACAGGTCTCACTGTCTCTTGATCATCATCAAGCACAGTATTTTCAGCAACTTCAATTGGTGTGCTTTCCAACTCATCAACACCCAAAGATGGTTCCTCTATGACCTCAGTTTCTTCAATTACAACTGTGTTCTCAAACACCTCAATTGCATTGGTATCTGCTTCATAATCAGCCTCCATATCAGCTTGATTATCAAACTCTTCAGCACCAACATCCTCAGCTTCCAAATTGACATCAGAATCAACATTAGCATCAGCAGACTTAACCATAGAATACTTACACCCGGTTAACCTTTCAATCAATTGAATAACTGAATCTAATGTGAATAATTCTGAACAAGATTGAACACCTGCAGCTTCTCTCTGCTCTTGTTCCCAATCATGAAAAACAGATAAACCACCCATGCCTTCTGCTACAACTAACAACTCTTTCAAGCCAATCCTTCTAAGATATATCCAAGTTCCTATCCTTAGAAGTTGTTCAAAAACCATAGAGTTGTCATCTAAACCATAAAAACATTTCAGAAGTGCATTTCTCAGTTTAAACCTAATCCTTTCTTCCTTATCACACACAGGATAATCCATCAAAAATACTGAATTTGGTTGAATAATCTCAGTTTCTGGAGATGAGGAGATTTCAATAGGTTCAGAAGCAGGTATGTGTTCATGCTCAGTAGAGTGATCATGAACTGGTTCAGGGGAAAAATGAGGAGTGGAAATATGTTGAGAACTAGAATGGGGAGTGGTATGAAAAGAAGTGTTCTGAGTAGGTGAGGGTGGAGTGTTCTGTCTAAAAGGAGAGTAGTGTACTGACTCCTCAGAACAGGTTGAATCTCGATCAATGGATTGGACTTGAAATGGAACAGAATTTGATGGAGTAGGGGTAGAATCAAGAATTCTCCTAGGTCTAGAAGTACTAACCTCTTGATCTTCAGAGTTGTCTCTCACCACAGTTTCAATAAATCTTTGTTGGTCCCAAGTTGAGCTAAGATTGATTAAGCTAGTAAAAGTCTAGAGGGGAGGGGTGAATAGACTTTTAAAATTCTTTCAAAATATCAGAGTTTAATGCGGAATAGTGTTCTGAATAGTACTGTTCTTACTGAGTCAGATCAGTACTTCCAGTTTCAGTTTTATACTCAACTTTTAATCAGATCTTTACTTTCTAAATTCTATTGTTCTTAGTTAAACAAATATCAAACAAATATCAAACTGAAAAGTAAAGAACACAAGATTTATAGTGGTTCGACAAATGTCTACATCCACTCTCACAATCCCAGTTGTGATGTTTTATTAACTCCTTCTTGAGTTTCTTGTGGCTTAAAGTCCCAAGATTAAGACTTTGATCTTTTCGATTACACTTCCAAGTGTATCTTCGATCGACTAGTAATTTCACAAGTAACTAGCACACTTGTTTACAACAACACAAACTTTAAAATGAAAAGTAAAACTTCTCTTGAATAGCCTTTGATTCTTCTCTTCAAATCTGTGGCTCTTCTCAGATTCTTCGATCTCTTCAACTCTGTGAGTTCTTCAAAATGCTTTGTAGACTTGCTTTTGAATGCTTAAGATCAGTAATTGTTCAGTAGTCTTCAGCAGTAGGAGATCATACAGTATTTATAGAACTTAGTATGACAGTTAGCAGTTTGTGAACTAACTCTCAACTAACTCTAAAACTGTTTTTGTAACTTCCTTTCTTGTAACCGACTTTGTAATTTCCTTCAACTTCCAAGTCAGCATATCTTCAATATATATTCAGTTACATCTTAAATAAGTTTTCCAAACTTATTCTTCAATTTTACCAACTCAGCACAGTAAACTACTCTTCTTAGTTTTACTGTTCTTAGTCAGTCAGCACAGTTCTCCAAAACTGTTCTGCCCTTCTTCAGAATTCTTCTAAGCTTATCTTCAACTCTTCTTGAAGTCTTCTTATTCTGAAGTAGTCTTCTGAGTCTTCCATAGTCTTCTGATCTTCTTCTAAACTAGTTCTAATCTACTGTTCTGAACTTTACAATGCTGATTACAATAGAATACCACTTGACAAATATAAAACCTATCTATACATCTACTGAACTTCATACAGCAAAGTACATCTAAGTCCTATTCTATAAGCTGTCTATACAATACATTACATCAGCTTAGTTCCTAACAGTTCTTATATCAGATCAGTAACACACTAAGATCAGTAAACATATATAAGATCAGTAAACTCAGATTTAAATATCTCATTAAGATCAGTAAACATATATTTCATATAACACAATTATATCACCATATAATCATATATACCATTAACTTCAACTTGTTTTTGGCCATCAAAACATACAATCATCAATTAGAACATTGTTTCACAGATTCATATCCCAACAATCTTACTGTGTGCTCTGCTGAGGATTTAGCAGACCTTCCTCTTCTTAATCCAGAACCACTAGGATCATGCCTTGCCTTGGCCCTTCTTTCTGGTTGATCATCATCTGATTTGTACATAGAAGCACCAGATTCTTGAGCTTCTAGTTCTGGAAGAGGTAGCAACAAAGGATTCTCTTGTTCATAACGAACAGATTCCTTTTTCATCAAGAATTTCCCTTGATGGAACTTATTAGGATTACTCCAATAAGCTTTCTTGATAACAATCTGAGGCAACAGAATGCTCAGCTTGTTCCCGAACCCTAATTTCGATTTGATTGAAAACTCTTCGGAATCCTCATAGAACAGAACCTTTTCCTTTTCACTTAGTAATCTTTCAAGAAAGAAACCTTGCCAATCACCTCGAACACGGTCAATGATTGCTGCCATGATTCGAATTTTCAAATTTGATAGAGCGTCTTGACTGTGATGTTGCCATAACAAACACTTTCCAGCAATATCCATAAAAAATTGAAGTCCAGAGGGAAGCACAGCTTTCTTCAGATTGAGTAGAGTTTCTGGTTCTTCACTCGTCCATCTGCCCACACATTCTTTTTCTTCTCCGGCTTTGTTGTTTAGAATATCAACAGGTCCTTGGGGTAAATCCAACATAACCTCAAGAATCTCTCGAGTTATTTCGACCTTGTGCCCTGACAGCATTGAACGAACACCATTGTTGTCACCTTCGAGCTGTAAAAAGAATTCCATTGCTTCAGGTTCATACACATTGAGTGGGTATGATTCCAGAAATTTCCTGAGACCGCTTTCTTCACACATAGTCAAAATAGCTTGATTTTCTGGACAATGGCGACCATTAAAGTAGACTGCATTTTCTACAAAAATGCCCTTTTCACGCATCCAAAATTCCGAATCAAACGTACCTACAACTTCACTAGATTCACTTAGAACGTTGATAACTGCCATTTGTAGAAATGTAGAAGATAGAGTAATTTAGGCTTTGCAGTAAATTTTGAGTTATTAATTTTCCAGAAATGAACTCGTAAGGAAGATGAAGTTGAAAGTGACCGTGTTTGATAAATTCAAAACCAATCTAGGGCTTGGATTGAGTTTATTTTCCACGATGAATGGTTAAGATTGAGTCTCGAAATCCGTGATTAAAGAAAACTGTCCATATTCTAGTACCATTCTTATTTCTTGGAGCCAATTTGTGTTTGATAAATACACCATAACAATTAGGTCACAAATAGAGGAGTGTACTAATCTTCTCTATTAGTAATCTAAAAGTCGAGCAGTTTTTGACTTAGAGTATTCTAAGGCAAAATACTGTTCTGATGCATATCAGCACAGTAGTTTCCAAAAATATTTCACTTCATTCTCTTACTTGTATATAAAGAAAATTTACTTATATGGATCAGCTGAGTATTGTGATCAGCTGAGTAACCTTTTAAACATCAGATCAGTTGTTGAGGTCAGCACAGTAGTACTCAGATCAGTTCCCAACTTTCCTGATTTCACATTTTTGATATCAGCACAGTAATCCTCAGATTAGTACTGTGTGTCAGATCAATTCTCTTCTGTAGACAGATTAGTAGTAATCAAATCTTTCTATACAGTTTAATCAGTAGTCAGATTAGTTCTGTAGAATAATTGAATTTGTAGTTAGATCAGTTCTGTAGACAAAGAAACTTTGTAATCAGAACAGTTCCGTAGACAAGTCAATTTATTAATCAGAATAGATCTGTAGACTGGTATAGCCTGTAATCAGATCAGATTTGTAGACATATCAAATATGTAATCAGATCAGTTCCCCCTTCAGTGGAGAACTCCTCTTCTGTGCCTGTTTCACCTTGGTAGAAGTGTTAGTTCATCATATATAAGTGTAAAACAGTACAGGGTAGTAACATAATAAATAAATCAATGATCACATCAAGGTTTATACTAAAGTGACTTAGTGTTCTGAGTCAACAAAAGGATCTTTAAGAAATCACAGATTCTCCCTTAATGTGTGTTCTCAGTGTCCCTCAGCTTTACCAGCTTCCTCATCAGGATTAAGGTCACTTTAGTAACCTTGTTACCTGTTTTGATAAATGTAGTAGTCTGACATAGGGTTGTCTCTTCTGAGTTTTAGTCTCTTGATGTACTGCTCTTAGTTTCTGCTTTATCTTCCTCTTGGTATAAGATCAGTACCTGAAATGTTAGTGCAGTTCTATATACATATAGAATCCATATCTATCAACCCTAAGCTAATGCATAACTCTCTAAATCTCACTTCAGCCAATGGTTTTGTAAAAATGTCAGCTCTTTGAATATCAGTATGGATCTTTTCCATCCTAATATTTTTCTTTTCCACATGATCCCTAATAAAATGATGTCTAATATCAACATGCTTGCATCTAGTGTGTAAAACGGGATTTTGTGTGATGGCAATGGCACTATTACTGTCACAATATATAGGTACATTAGATTCTACAATATTGTAGTCTCTGAGTTGTTGTATTAGCCAAAGGAGCTGACTACAACAACTACCTGCAGCCATATATTCTGCTTTAGTAGTAGAAGTTGCCACACTTGTTTGTTTCTTTGAAAACCAGGAAATGAGCTTAGTTCCTAAGAATTGACATGAACCTGAAGTAGATTTTCTATCTATTTTGCAACCTCCAAAGTCAGAGTCTGAATAACCACTTAAGGATATATCATCATTTGCAAGATACCATAATCCTCGATTAATGGTCCCCTTTAGATATTTCAATATCCTTTTAGCAGCTTCCAGATGACTTTCTTTAGGGTTTGCTTGAAATCTTGCACACACACCAACAGAAAAAACAATATCAGGTCTGCTGGTAGTTAGATAGAGTAGAGAGCCAATTAAAGCACGATAATGAGGTTGGTCAGAAGACTTACCTCCTTCATCAGGATCCATTCTGTATGTAGGTTGCATGGGCACACCAACTGTCTTACAGGTTTTAATACCAAATTTATCTAGCAAATTCTTTGTATATTTTGCTTGATTTATAAAGATACCTTCTGGAGTTTGTTTTACTTGAAGACCAAGAAAATATGTCATTTCACCCATCATAGACATTTCAAATTTACTTTGCATGAGTGTAGAAAAACTTTCACTCAAGGTTGTGTTGGGTGATCCAAAAATAATGTCATCCACATAAATTTGAACAAGTAATATGTCATTACCTTCTTCTCTTCGAAACAAAGTTTTATCAACCTTGCCTTTTGTAAAACCATTTTCAAGTAAGAATAGAGAAAGTGTATCATACCAGGCTCTTGGGGCTTGTTTCAGTCCATAGAGTGCTTTCTTTAACCTGTATACTTGGTGACTATTCACTTCAAAACCAGGTGGTTGTTCCACATAAACTTCTTCAGCAAGTATACCATTCAAAAATGCACTTTTCACATCCATTTGATACACAGTGAATTTCATATGTGCAGCATAAGCAAGGAACAATCTTATAGCTTCTAGTCTAGCTACAGGAGCAAAAGTTTCATCATAATCAATACCCTCAGCTTGAGAGTAGCCCTGAGCAACTAATCTAGCTTTATTTCTAACTACAAGATCATTTTCATCCTTTTTATTCTTGAAAATCCACTTAGTGCCTACAACATTATGATCACTGGGTTTATCCACAAGTTCCCAAACTTCATTTCTAGTAAACTGATTAAGTTCTTCTTGCATGGCTATAATCCAGTTACTATCACTTAAAGCTTCATTCATAGTTTTAGGCTCAATAGAGGATAGAAAACAACACCAGCAAAATAAAGACTTACTAGGTTCTTCCTGGGAGTCAAACAATTGTTTTCTAGTTTTAACACCTTTACTGGAATCACCTAGAATCAGATCAGTAGAATGGGCAGACTTCCATGTCCTTCTATTCTTAACAAAAATACTATCACCATTTATATCATGCAAATCATCATGCAGATCAGTATCATTGTTTTGCATCAAATTAGCAGATTTGTTCATAGGGGAGCAGTCATTCATTTCTGGCATATCAGAAGTTTTAGTTGACTTACCTTTGTCTTTTACCTTTTCTTTATCAGAATCTTGATCTAGGACATTCAGGAAAGGATTATATGCTTGTACAGATTCATATACTTCTGTATCATCATCATCATTGTTGGTTTGAAGCTTTAGTTTGTCAATTTTCTTACTGAGCTGATGATCAGCAGAGTCCTGCACATTCTCATCAAAGACTACATGGGGTGTTTCTTCCACACATAGGGTAGAGTAGTTAAACACTCTAAATGCTTTGCTTACTGAAGAGTATCCCAAGAATATCCCTTCATCAGCTTTTGCATCAAAAGCATTTAGTTTACTTTTGCCATTGTTATGGACGAAACACTTACATCCAAAGATATGAAAATAAGAAACTCTAGGTCTTCTGCCTTTCCATACCTCATAAGGTGTTTTACCATGCACCTTATTAAGAGCACTTCGGTTTTGGGAGTGGCAAGCTGTGTTAATGACTTTAGCCCAAAACTTCTGAGGTGTGTTGAATTCTGCAATCATTGCTCTGCATGCTTCTTTCAGTGTTCTGTTTCTCCTTTCTGCAACACCATTTTGTTGGGGGGTTCTGGCTGCACTTGTTAGATGCTGTATGCCAGACTTAGAACAGTAGTCAGAGATGTAACAGTTAATAAACTCAGTCCCCTTGTCACTCCTTATCTTGACAATGGGTTGACCATTTTCAACCTGCAGCCTCTTCAATAGATCTAGAAGTAGTGTTTGTGTATCACTCTTTTTGTGTAGAAAGACTACCCAAGTAAACTTAGAATAATCATCTACTACAACCAGAGTATACCTTCTTCCATTCAATGTAGGAGGTTTGATAGGACCATGAAGATCCATATGCAAGAGTTCTAAGACTCTGTTGGTTGAAAGAGTTGGAATGGACTTAAATGAAACCTTTACCTGTTTACCTTTTTGACAGGAATCACACATTTGTGATTTGGAATAGATTTCATTAGGAATGCCCTCAACAAGATGTTCTCTTGCAATCTTGTTGATTATCTTAAAGTTCAGGTGGCAGAGGCGTTTATGCCAGAGCCAACTGTTTTCTTTAGGACTCTTAGTAATAAGACAAGCATTCTTAGGACAACTATTCCAATTCACAATGTATACACTTCCTTGTCTTGTGCCAACAAGTAAAACATTGTGAGCCCTTTTGTCTATTATTTCACATCTTCTGGTCTTGAACTGAACTTTGTATCCCCTGTCACAGAATTGAGATACAGATAACAAATTATATTTCAAACCTTCAACATAGGAGACATCTTGGATTTCAACATCTCCTTTCTTGATGAATCCAAATCCTTTTGTGATTGCCATAGAGCTATCACCAAAGATGACTTTTGGTCCTTCCTGCTCATGATAGTCAGTAAGTAAGGCCTTGGTACCAGTCATGTGGTGTGAACACCCACTGTCTATGTACCAGGTCTCACCTACTGAACCACCTTTCTTGTATAAGTCCAGTCGATCCTGCAAGGTAGTGATCTTAATAATTTAGGTACCCTAGTTTATTGGGGTCCTTGGGGGTTAGTAGTGAGAGGTACCCAGATAAACATTGAAGATTTGAATAAATGAGACCTCTTCAGTTTCCTTCCATATTTATCACAAAATAATACTTTATTAACCATTTCAGAACTATCAGCAGACTTAGGATCTATTTTTCTGAGATAGGCTTTCCTTGGTTCTATCCCCTTTTCAGTAAGATCAGTATGCCTGTAATAGTTTGAATAGGGTCTGAAAGAATGTGGACCATACGGCTTATAAATTCGTTTTGGTCTTTCCTCTCCAATGATATCATAAGATAAAGGTGGAGGATAAAGAACGGGTTTGTTATGATAATGAGGCACAAATCTCCTAGGTTTAGTTGAATACAACTGAGACTGCCTTATAAAAGGAGGTCTAGGCTGTTCCCAACTTGCCTGTGCTTGTCTTGACCAACTGTTCTGAGTTTGTCTCTTCTGATACCAGGACTGGTCTGTTCTGGTCAGAGGAGTATAACTCTTCTGGTATGGTCTTGACTGTACTGGTCTTAATACATTCTTCATTTTACCATTCTTGGTAGTAGGGGGGATGTATTTAGACTGTACTTTGAGTTTTGGATCATCATCATAAATCATAGGTTCTTTTCCTTTATCCAGTTGCAAAGAACTTGAACTAGCTCCATTAGTGTTCTTAAAGCCTGAAGTAGAGGAACTAGGCAGATCAGTACCTATCCCACTTTTATCATTTGGAGCTCTATATCTGACTGAAATTGTTTGATTAATCTTGGTGGAATTAATCATTTCAGATAGCTTTCGATCTAGGCTCACTACTTCAGATTCTAAGAATCTATTGCGCTCTTCTAGTTTTTCACATTTAATCTTTAAATCATTGAATTCATTAGTCTCTTTGGCTTGAGTTTTAAGCATACCCTGATATAGTTTGTCAATGGATGCATACTTTTCTTGGAGTTGGGACAACTCTTCTGATAGTCGTGCATTTATGACAGCTACATTAGGATCCACTTTTAACTGAGCTTCTTTTAGGCGAATGATTTCTTGTTTCAAAGATATATTTTCATCACTGATTTCCATGAATGCTTTGTTATCTTGTAGAAGGTCTTCTTCAGTCACCCCTTGGGAATGATGAAGACTACTTCCTACACTACTAACAGCAGTGTCACTTTCATCAGTGTCAGAATTTTTGCAAGATTGAAAAGAATTAGCAGATGATACCTCATCGTTTATTTTAGCCATCATTGTCAGTCCATCATTTGTGATGAAGGCTTCATTCTCATTGCTAGAGGGGTATTCAGATGAAGACGAGGGCAACTCTTCTGAATCCGAATCAGATTCATTGTATGCCATCATTGCCTTCTTACCCTTGGCATATTTTCGATCTCTTCTGGTTTTCCTTTCTTCTCGATCTTCAGAACTCAGATCAGGACATTCATATGCATAATGACCTGGCTTATCACAATTATAGAAAACAGGACTGTTAGAAGATCTCTTAGGTGGTGAATGATTTCGGTTCCTGTTATGCTTGACAATAGAGTTCCTATCTTTCTTATCAGAATACTTTCTATCCCTCTTATCAGATGAGTTCCTATCTCTTCTGTTCTCATTAGAGATCTCATCCCTTCTTTCAGAAGAGTTTTGATCCCTTCTGTTCCCAGAAGAGTCCCTATTACTAGAACCCTTGGTTTCCTTATAGAATTTCTTGTATCTACCATACCTCTTATTTAGTCTATCAAATCTTTTGATCATAAGACTCATCTGATCTTTCAGACTAAGATCAGAACTATCTAGTTCATCTTTTATGCTTGAGGCCTTAGACTTAGATGATCTAGACCCCTTAGAGGTAGAGGCTTTAAAAGCTATGTCCTTGGAGGCATCCTTATGACTAACAGTAATAGGATCTTCTTCATCTAACTCAAACTCATGTGCCTTAAGTGTTTGGAACATAGTTTCTGCTGGCCAAGAATCAATGTCTTGTGTGGTTTTAATGATCATCTTGACCATTTTCCACCTTTCATCCAAAGCTTTCAAGATTCTCAAGTTAATTTCTCTTTCAGTATAAGTCTTTCCTAACACATCAAGATCATTCATAATCTTAGTAAATCGAGTATCCAATTCATCAATTGTTTCTCCTGGCTTCATCTTAAATGTTTCAAACCTTTGGACAACTGTGGATAATTTGCTTTCTTTGATCAGAGTAGTACCTTCACAAAGAATAGCTAATTTGTCCCACATTTGCTTTGCAGTCTTACATTTTAACACTTTGCCAAGATACTCATTTGGCAAGGTGTGTAAAATATAATTCTTAGCAAGACTATCCAAATTGTTTTGTCGCATTTCTTCAGAAGTCAGTTATGACCTTGGTTTAGGGACTAGTGCTCCAACAGGTTTAGAAGGATCCAGAACAGCAGTATTTTCCACCATGGTAACAATTGGTCCTTCAGTTACCACAGAAACCATCAGATCATGGGTTGAGCTAAAGATGGCCTCCATCCTAAGCTTCCAGTAGTCATAATCTGCAAGCTTGAACTTAGGAAGTTTGTTCACATTAGTGTCATCCATGTTTGATCAGACAAATAGGATCAGTAGTATAGTAGATAATTTTCAAGTATTCAGAGAGTGACAAATATCAAGAAATAGTAGCAAGATCAGTGAGATTTCCCTCAAGATCTACAAGGTTATCAAGAAACAGCAGTCCAAAGAACTACTGCTCTGATACCACTTGTTGGTCCCAAGTTGAGTTAAGATTGATTAAGCTAGTAAAAGTCTAGAGGGGAGGGGTGAATAGACTTTTAAAATTCTTTCAAAATATCAAAGTTTTAATGCGGAATAGTGTTCTGAATAGTACTGTTCTTACTGAGTCAGATCAGTACTTCCAGTTTCAGTTTTATACTCAACTTTTATTCAGATCTTTACTTAGTAAATTCTACTGTTCTTGGTTAAACAAATATGAAACAAATATCAAACAGAAAAGTAAAGAACACAAGATTTATAGTGGTTCGACAAATGTCTACATCCACTCTCACAATCCCAGTTGTGATGTTTTATTACTCTTCCTTGAGTTTCTTGTGGCTTAAAGTCCCAAGATTAAGACTGTGATCTTTTCGATTACACTTCCAAGTGTAACTTCGATCGACTAGTAATTTCACAAGTAACTAGCACACTTGTTTACAACAGCACAAACTTAAAATGAAATGTAAAACTTCTCTTGAATAGCCTTTGATTTCTTCTCTTCAAATCTGTGGCTCTTCTCAGATTTCTTGATCTCTTTAACTCTGTGAGTTCTTCAAATGCTCTGTAGACTTGCTCTTGAATGCTTTAGGATCAGTAAATGTTCAGTAGTCTTCAGCAGTATGAGATCACACAGTATTTATAGAACTTAGTATGACAGTTAGCAGTTTGCAAAACTAACTCTCAACTAACTCTAAAACTGTTTTTGTAACTTCCTTTTTGTAACCGACTTTGTAACTTATCCTTCCAAGTCAGCATCTCTTCAACAATATTCAGTTACGCCTTAAATAAGTTATCCAAACTTATTCTTCAAACTTACCAACTCAGCACAGTAAACTACTCTTCTTAGTTTTACTGTTCTTAGTCAGTCAGCACAGTTCTTCAAAACTGTTCTGCACTTCTCCTGAATTCTTCTAAGCTTATCTTCAACTCTTCTTTGAAGCCTTCTTATTCTGAAGTAGTCTTCTGAGTCTTCATAAGTCTTCTGATCTTCTTCTAATCTATTCCTAATCTACTGTTCTGAACTTTACAATGCTGAATACAATAGAATACAACTTTACATATATAAAACCTATCTATACATCAACTGAACTACATACTGATGAGTACATCTAAGTCCTACACTATAAGCTGTCTATACAATACAAAACATCAGCTTAGTTCCTAACAGTTCATATATCAGATCAGAAAACACACTAAGATCAGTAACCATATATAAGATCAGTAACTCAGATTCAAATATCTCATTAAGATCAGTAAAATCAGATTTCATATAACACAATTATATCAACATATAATCACATATATCATTAACTTCAAGTTGCTTTTGGCCATCAAAACATACAATCATCAACTAGAACATTGTTTATAGAATTCATATCCCAACACAAATAAATCTCATTCCAGTGTAAGTAATTATTGTTGTGATTTATCTTTAATTTGACATTATTTTTTTTCCAATAAAAATACTCATTAAAAATTTATATTTTTACAGGTTTGAAAGACAGAAAGACAGCTTTTGAGCAAGTCGTACCAATTCATCAACTTGATGATTTATTTAATATTTATGTAATTTATTTTAGACATTTAATTTTAATTTATCTAGTTTATTTTATGCAATGACTCACAATTTTATTTTAAGTATTAATGTATTTTAAATTTGCACTTTTGTATTCCTTGTTTATATTTAATCACAAGTTTTACTTTCAATTTTTTGTAATATTTTATTTTCAATACATAAATAGATTATTTTATAGGTATAAAAACATTGTTAGGAAAATATTGTCACTAAGCTTAGAACTATATATAAATATTTGTCACAATATCTTCTTTTAATTTTTTCTCATTATTATTATTATTTTAATCAAATTAATATTAATATAATGTTTAGATTTTAATGATAACAAAGTGTGACTATAGTTAAAATACTTTTATTACAATTTTATAAATATTATTATTTATATTGAATTTATTTAAAATATCAATATTAAAACATAAATTGTGATAAATTTTTTTAGCATTCAGTGATAATTGCATTGTAATTAGTGACATAACAATAGTGATGGCTTGTAAGTAATTATAGATACAACGTTATATTTTGTGATAATAATTAGTCATGACTAAAAACCTTAATTATAGTGACATAATAATTTTGTAACTATATTATTTATTTTAGTGTCAATGAACAACTGTGACTAAAATCTTGAGCAATAGTGACAATAAATATATGTGACTGAAACATTGAGTAATAGTGGCAACAAAGATATGAGACTAAAAACATTGGGTTATAGTGACAATAAACATATGTGACTAAAACACTGAGTTATAGTGACAATAAATATATGTGACTAAAACATTGAGTTATAGTGACAATAAACATATGTGACTAAAACATTGAGTTATAGTAACAATAAACATATGTGACTACAACATTAAGTTATAGTGACAATAAACATATGTTACTAAAACACTGAGTTATAGTGACAATAAACATATGTGACTAAAACATTGAGTTATAGTGACAACAAGGAAATGCGACTAAATTATTGAGTAATAGTGACAACACATATATGTCACTATAAAATAATTTTTGGTAACAAAATATGTACGTGACTAAAAATATGACATATAGTGATGTTTAAGACATTTTCGCCACTAATCTTTTAGCCACACGATTTATAGCCACAAACTCAAAAATTGTCGCTAATTATTTTTAGTGACAAAATTCAAAGATTTAGTGACAAAAAAAGTTATCACTAAAAGCTATTTTTTTTTTTGTAGTGATATATGCTAGTATTGTGATGAAATGATTGATATATGCTAGTATGGATGATGAAATGATTGATGTATGCTAATATTATGACGAGATGAGGAATATGCGCGGATATTAAGACATAAGATAAAGGGAGAACGCGTAGGTTTACTTAAACCTCACCCTGAGAGAATAAGTGGGTTCCGATGAACCTCACTCAGAGAAAATGCGAAGGTTTATACAAACCTCACCCTGAGAAAATAAGTGGGTTCCGATGAACTTCACTTAGAGAAAATGTGAAGGTTTATACAAACCTTACCTTGAGAGAATAAGTGGGTTCCGATGAACCTCACTTAGAGAAAATGCGAAGGTTTATACAAACCTCACCCTGAGAAAATAAGTAGGTTCCGATGAACCTCACTTAGAGAAAATGCGAAGGTTTATACAAACCTCACCCTGAGAGAATAAGTGGGTTCCGATGAACCTCACTTAGAGAAAATGCGAAGGTTTATACAAACCTCACCCTGAGAAAATAAGTAGGTTCCGATGAACTTCACTTAGAGAAAATGCGAAGGTTTATACAAACCTCACCCTGAGAGAATAAGTGGGTTCCGATGAACCTCACTTAGAGAAAATGCGAAGGTTTATACAAACCTCACCCTGAGAAAATAAGTAGGTTCCGATGAACTTCACTTAGAGAAAATGCGAAGGTTTATACAAACCTCACCCTGAGAGAATAAGTGGGTTTCGATGAACCTCACTTAGAGAAAATGCGAAGGTTTATACAAACCTCACCCTGAGAAAATAAGTGGGTTCCGATGAACCTCACTTAGAGAAAATGCGACGGTTTATACAAATCCCACCCTGAAAAACAAGTGAGTTCCAATGAACTTCACTTAAAGAAAGTGCAAAGGTTTACATAAACCTCATTCTAAGAAAACAAGGGGGTTCGATCTGCTGAACCTCCCTATAAAAGCTAATACAGATTCAGAATGGATTTCATCCTAAAGGAAGGATTCAAAGTTGCAAAGGAGAAAATCTTCATCCACTATAACCTCTAAGGCTGGGGGGAATAGGACTTATGATAATATCCTACGAACACCATCAAGTTAGTACAGAAGCTTAAAATTTTCTAAATTCGAAGCCTTAGAGCCTATATACGTTAGAAGGATATTAGAGGTATGCATTGAGATATAGCTAGGAGAAGTTAAACATGCAACATACGACATGCTTATTATCTTAGACATAATACTTGACATGCTCATGAAAAGAAAGCAACGTATATATATGCATGCAGTAAGACAATATGCAGGTATAAGAAGAAGGAGTAAAATAAAGCAGCAGAAGTTGAGAGATATTCAAGACCAAGGGCACTATGCTCTGGCCCTCCACAAAAAAACACAGGAGTGTGGAGTCTCCTGAAAATACCAAAAGAGCTCGAAGGCCCCAACAAAAGAAAGTGTTTTAAAAGGTACCAGAATATTGTTATCAAAAATAAAGTAAATAGAGTTATAAAGAGGGAGGAATTTCAACCCCTCCAATGCCTTCCACCGCCTCGTCGACCTGTCCGCTGGAGCCCCCACCCTCTTCCTTCTCCTCCGAGGCACCAGCTGCCACGGTAGCCAGGGGATCAGGGTTAGCTACATGAATGAGAAATTCTGGATTGCTCACCGGCACCAAATCTTTCACTTCCAAGGCAGCATTCTTCAGCTCCGAAACAGCCTTCCTCATACCCGACAGCCACCAAGGAGTGTTGATGTCCTCCTTGGGATCTCCCGGGAATTTCGGGGGAGTAGCCAGTTCGTCCAGGCGGAGGGCGCGAGTATAGTGACCATCGAACCCTGCAGCGGAGTGTTCGGCTACAGCATTGGAGAAGCCGTGATCATTGAAATGTGGAATGTATACCCCCATTGCCCCTAGAAAACTAGTGCTTTTGAGGAAAGCCTCCAGCCATTCTCGGTGCAAAGGTCTCAGAAAGGTCTGTCCCGCTGCGGATGAAAAGAGGGAGTCAATACAAAGCTTTACCCCAGCTAGAGGTAGTTCCGTCTCCAAGCGCTGGATCCCCCTATCCCGCTCGGCGATCTGGGCCCGGAGTAAAGAAACCTCCTCGGACAAAGCCTGATTCTGCGTGGAAAGTTGAACCTTCTCAGCCACGGCCGCCTTCCTCCCCAAAGTGGCTTCTCGAAGCTCTCCCTCGAGTATTTCCTTCTTCACCTTCTCTAGCTCTATCTGGCTCTGGAGATCGTCGTGGAGTTGAAGGGATCGGAGGGCTCGCTCGGATACGTCAGAATAGAGAATACCAAACTACATAAACAATAAAGAGTAACAGAAAGAATTATGACAGCTGCTCTACCCCTCATCAGTCATATGAAATAACATACATATTACAAACTTACTTGAGAAAAGCTATGAGCAGTGTGCACTATCCTCTCCTCCAGGGACAGAGCACTGAGAGCTTTTATAGCAGGATCCGGGGTATGGCGTTCCACAAAAGCAGTTAACTGATCAATGCTGATATCACTCGGGGCTTCCAGATCAATGGTCTCCAAGGGAGTGAAGGAGGACTTGTCCCTATTTTTCTTCTTCTTGGAAGCGCCAGAAGCGGGGAGTCCCGAGGAGAACGCAACCTTCCCAGTAGAGGACCGGGTACGCTTAGCAATCGACCCCGCTGAGGGCTTCATTAGCGGAGGAGGAGGAGGAGCTTTAGTAGAACTCTCTGGGGCAGAAGGCTTAGTCACCATGGAAAGTGGAGCTGCATCTCGTGAGATTTGGGACAACAAACTCATAGCTGCAACAAAAATAAAAGACATCAGAAACCAAGGAGATTCAAACCTCGAAGGTAACCACAGAAGAAAAAGAAATGATATTACCGTCGTCTGGACCTAAAGGGTAATATGTATGACCAAAACCGAAATGGGATAAAGCCCTAGGATTTTTACAAATACCCATTACATTAAAGTATCCGTGTTGAGCTACGTGTTGATTCAGGTTTTCCATCACGACCAAGTTAAGAGGGGAACAAGCGGTAAGAGGAGGATAGGGCACCCCTGGATTCTCATAAACCCACTTTTCATGAGGGAAATCCCATGAGGAGGGATTGGTAACAAAGAAGTAGTAATCCCGCCAGTCTTGAACCCCTTCATGGAGTTTCTCCATGAATTTCTCAGTTCGGTTAGCACGACCACTTACATAGAAGAATCCGTCCGCAAGTTTGCAGGCGTATTGGGTCAAGAAAAGTTGGGCCGAAGGTTCTCCCCCATTTCCCTTTATTAAGATATAAAACCCTAACATTGCCCTAATGGCGTTGGGGTGAATTGATTAAAAGGGATACGAGCGTAGGAGGAAATTTCAGCTAAATATGGATTAATGGGAAAACGTAGCCCGACTTTCAATTGAGCCTCCTAGAAAGCTAAGCTTTGGGGGCCGGGAAAATTGGGGC
The DNA here is from genome assembly GCA_963675135.1 of Galeopsis tetrahit. NCBI lineage: Eukaryota > Viridiplantae > Streptophyta > Magnoliopsida > Lamiales > Lamiaceae > Galeopsis > Galeopsis tetrahit. Next base: position 40,226,423 of record OY776126.1, on the reverse strand, counting down.
GTTCCTTCGAATGGGCGGTTCTCACTATGCAGTTCTGAGGAAACATGCCTGACTGAACGAAGGAGGCTAAGCGCTCGTCTGAGAGAGAAGAAGAGGTGGATATTCTGTTTCTTAGGGCGGGTATGGTTATAGGAAATCGAGGGATCCGACTAGAGGAAGAGTTAGAAGTTTCTCTCGAAACATCTTCCGCCGGAGAGTGGGAGGAAGAAGACATGATGATAAAATAAAAGAAAAAGAAAGAAGGTAAAAGAAATGAAGATGGGTACCTGAGAGTGAAAGCACCTCTGGAAAATAAGTGGCGTACCGACGAACGTGCGAAGAAGGGGGTTGAGCGCTGGAAACAAAAGGAAGATGTTGAGGAATTTTGAAGATGGGGAAGTTATGATGGTTAAGCAAAAGCGGGGGAAAGATCGAGAGGGGGTATTATCGAGAACCAGTGAGAACGCGCGTGAGTGAAGAATGGCGGCGAGATGTCTTATCCGCTGCAGGCACTATAGTAGAGAATGGGGAGGGTTTCGAGGCTGTGCAAAAGCGAAGAGTCGAAGGGGGTATTAAAGGTTAAAAAATCCTTTTAGATAGCGATAAATGCCGGACCCGAGATTCGATTAGATTTAAAGGGATATGGTTTTAGAATAATGTGCTTGAAAAATGTGAGAGTTAAGGATAACCAGGGCAGGGAAATGTTCCGCTTAATTCATCTTACTTTCTCTTCCTACTCTCATAAAATTATTAACCCTTTTACGAGAGTAGGGGGAGTAGTTGATGCGGACAAAATATGTCGTCTTTGGAGAGGACGACACGTAGATATAAGATGAATTAAATTCGCTTTATGGTGAATGAGGGTTTAATTAGAGGGATTAATACACCCCTAAGTCCAGGAAGGGAAGTAGGTGTAGGTGGGCTTCCGGCCCACATCTGCAGCTTAATTGTCCTTGGGCCCAATGTTCCTAGCCCAGGAGGGAAAGAGCTAGAATTCGTTTTTTGATAAGGCCTGAGAAGAAGTCAAGGAGAAGACGTGGGGAGAGTCCACTAAAGGACCGCGTCTTGCGGAACGGTTGAGAAGAAAAAGGGAGAGGGAGCCTCCCTCTCTCCCACAAAACGAGGAAAGGTATATAATCAAGTAGGTTCTACCATTTTGACTACGTTTTTTACATTGAGTTTACTCTTTTCACACTATCCATAAGAACTACACAAGAAATACACTGGAAATACAGAAAACTCCACGATACTTGAGAGAATTTCCCTTGAATTACAGGGAAATTCCTCTTTGATTCTCTTGAGAAAGATTCTGACTTGAGCGTCGGAGATTCCGCGCCGGAATCCCCTCCGGCGTGTTTTTGCAGGTTTCTAAGAAGCTTGAAGGAGATTATTCGTGGATAAGCTCGCAAGGAAAGTGACGACTTAAGCCCGTAACTATCACAATCCACACGAGAAGATTTGGTATCCTTAGTCGTTATTTTTTGACGCAACACTTGGCCTTGGAGTTACCTCCTCCTCTTGGACAACCTACCTGACCCTCTATCTTGAAGAAGTCACCTCCTTGTGCTTCTTCATGATTCGGGTGGAATTTACACAATTTAGAGGCACATGTGAAGCATGTTTTCGATGAGATTTCATTGATTTATGCATGGATTATGATGATTTGAGCCAAAATGAGGGAAAGGTTGTGTTTTGTCGATTTTGTAGGAAATACGATGGAATTTGGAGCAAAACACCAACCACGCTTTACTGGATCAGGAAGAGGAGTGCACCGTTGGGTTCGTCTCGAAAATCGGAGTGGAATAGCCTAAAGAATCGAGTCAATCGGACAACCGAGGCGAAAGATATGCACGAAACAAGTTTGGAGTGCCGAGCAACTCGGCCGAGCTAGCCAACTCGGCCGAGCCCTTGATCAAGGCAGATTCTGGAATCAATTTCCATCCGGCCGAGCTAGCTAATCCGGCCGAGTGCGAGGAAAAGTTTGGAGAGACAACTCGGCCGAGTTGGACAACTCGGCCGAGCTACTGAAGGATGCAGAATCTGGAACCCATTTCCACTCGGCCGAGTTGGACAACTCGGCCGAGTTGCGAGGCAAAACTTGGAAGCTGGAACGAGATGCATCCGGCCGAGTGACCGAACTCGGCCGAGCCCTGAAACGACTCGTAGCCCCTGGAACGAAGTGCATCCGGCCGAGTGACCCAACTCGGCCGAGCCCTGAAGATTTTGGCCATGATTTTAACACCCCAACTCGGCCGAGCTGTCCCACTCGGCCGAGTCACCCCTGCTCTCGGTGCCTTTTGCATATTTTGTCCAATTTCCAAGGACTTAAGTGCAATTTTCATCCTTAAACCCTACCCCAACACTATATAAGGCCTCATTCTTGAAACCCAAGACATTCTCCCCCAATCCACACATAGTTACACATACTTGGAGGTGTTTTGGCCATATCTTCATCAATTCTTCACCAAATCAAGGAAGAAAGGATGCAATAGCTCCCAAATTCCATTCCACACCACATTCTAGACTAAGCTTTCTCGTTCTTTTCCTTTTTATTTAGTTATTTCATTTGGGATTTGTAATTTGATTATGTTAGTAGTTAGCTAAACAACTTTGTGGTTCTAAGGCATTGTAAGACTTGGATTGATGTTTATGAGTAATTTCTTGCTTTAATTGGTGTTTATCTCGTATTTGCATATTCAATTATTCATTGTAAAGCATGTTGTTAGTGGCCATAATGATTTGCTTGATTTATTGTTAATTGGGGTAGTATCGGGAGATTTATTCCATTTAATCGTATGCGAATATGCAACCCGGTATTATTATGATCTCGGGAGAGGATTAATTATCGGAGAGGGAATCGAATGATCTTAGGAGCTATTTTAGATGGTGTAATGTTTGTGATGTAGACATACGAGCTTATATTACATTGCATCTTTGGATTAATTTGTATCGGGAGATCGATTAGTTCTTTTTGTGTGATCACCTTATACGGGATAACCTTAATAGCCCTTTAAACGAGATAACTCTCATAAACGGACGTCTACGTACTACAATCGCCTTGGAACCCACCTTTTCTCTTTGAGTTACATTCGTTTTACGTTCATTTTACTTGTTTGCTTGGTATTTGATCGATTTTATATTTGCTCTTTGTTGCTTATTCGTGACACTTGGTAGGTAATTTTAGAGTAAATCACCATATTCAAACTATCGATCACGTCTATTTAGAATTCGACTAGCAAACTACTACTTTTACGCTTAACCTCCTTGTGGGATCGACCTCGTGCTTATCACGCTACGATAGACACCGTACACTTGCGGTTGTTTATTTTAGTGGTGCATAACACGGGAATCACTTCACAGAAATTGGAAACTTTTCCCTCAACTCTTTTGAATCAGAGGGGATACTAACACCCTCTTCAACAACCTTCTCCAACTCTACTGAAGTATCAGATTCCTCTTCTGAAACAATTTCCTTCAGCTTCTTTGTCTTCACAGCCCTAGCCTTCCTCGTAGGCTTCATTGGTGGTTTTTGCTCCTCTTCTTTAGGAGGTTTGGACACCACCATTTTCCTCTTTCAGTTTTCTTGGACAGCTTCCTGAATAAGATCTTTTGGGCTGGAATGGGCTTTGCAAAGGTCTGCATTTGAGAATAGTGAGAGAACCTCTCAATCATTAGACATGCCCTTGTGCAATATCTCAGCTTGCTTTCCACAACCACCTTGTTGTGGGCTTTCACCTTGAATTTGAATTTCTCCTTCATCATTTCTCCCAAAATGAAATCCCTCCAATTAAACTTAATGCCTTTATCACTGGCATCAACCACAACAACCATTATCCTCAATCTTGGATGGCTTATCTGCTCCAAGCTTCCAGTGTTACTAAGAATACTCTTAGTAACTACCTCAAACAGTGTTTGGAACACAAGTTTCAATGTGTTCTTGTGCTAGGCAGAGGCAAGAGGTGCAGGGGAAATGAGCCATTCATCAACAGTGGCTTGTTCATTTCCATCTCCATAGGTTTCTGGACTCCTTCCCTCTGAAGGCAACCCAAAAGCATCCTCAAGATCCTCTTCAGTGAATGTGATAACATGAGAAGATTCTTCTTCTTGTCCTTCATCAACATAAGTCACTTCACCACCTGTTGCTTTTCCTCTCCATCTGATAAAGGCAAAGAACTCAACCATGTATTGCTCCAAACAAGATGTGGGTTTGCATTCCATAAACTTCTGAAGGCCTGCCCTTCTTAGCCATCTAAGAATTAGGGTGATTTCAGGCTTTTCACTCTCAAATGAGACAATGGGTTCAAAGGCTAGGTTGGTTTTGTGGCTAAGTTAGGAAAAATCAACATCCAGCCTCTCATCAATGAAGTTTACAAGCTTATCTTGTCGAATTTTGGGTGCCCTTGATGAGTAAGAAAGCTTGAGAGAGTTTGAATGATTGAGTAAGAACTTTAGAGAGAAAGATTGTTTGTGTGGGAAAGAATGAATTGGATTAGGGCTTCTTAAGACTTGTGTATATTCCAAAAGGAATGTTTGTCATTGAGTTGGTGAGTCTTAAGGCAATTCAAAGGTTGATACTTTGGGAAATCAATTCTGGATGGCCAGGATTGATTCAGGGGATTTGGTCATCAAATGATCCAACGATTCAGATTTGAACTAAATCAATGTAACAGTTTGAATCAGAACGTGGGTATAGAAGTTAAGAGTTTTTAATGCTTGTGGGAGTTATCAAGGTAGATTGTGGGTTAAAGGGTTAATGCAAACAAAAGTGGATATCTTTTGCATTAAATGCTCGAAAGAGACTTATTGAGTAGGGGGCAAATTAGACATTGAAAAGGTGATGGCTTGAAAAGGAATGGGACAGCCATCGAAATAGGCAAAGAATACCCAAAATATGTGCTTATCATCCTTAGATTTTTCAAGTGAAAACCATTTCATTGTATTTGGTCCCACATGGGATTTTTCAAGTGAAAACCATTTCATTGTATTTGGTCCCATATGGACAACTACCCTGACCCAAAACACCTGAAGTGGGCCCAGAACAATAAATTGGTCGGCCCAACTTCTCAGACCTTCTTTGGGTCATCTCCTTTGATAAAATGTTGACTTTAATTTTTTTCAAAGATGTTTCTTGCCCAAGTCTCCTGATGAGCATTTCATGTTCCCCCTTGTTCCTTGAACTCCTTTAGACTCAACTGTCCATCTTTCTTGGATTAAGAAGTCCCAACTCTGCTGATAATTCCATGAATCTTGCTGCAGCTAGAGGCTTGGTCAGAATATCAACTTTTTGATGATCTGTACGGATTTTTTCCAATTTGATGTCCTTCTTCTCCACATGATCTCTTATGAAGTGATGCTTGATGTCCACGTGCTTGCATCTGGTGTGCAACACTGGATTTTGTGAAATAGCAATTGCACTGTTGTTATTACAAAATATTGGCACTTCAGTAGAGTTGACATTGTAATCTCTTAGTTGTTGTCTCAGCCATAGAATTTGAGCACAACAACTTCTAGCTGCAACATACTCAGCTTCATTAGTTAAAGTTGCCACAGTGTTTTGTTTATTTGAGAACTAAGAGATGAGCTTGCTTCCCAAGAACTGACATGTTCCTGAAGTGGACTTCCTATCAATTCTGCATCCTCCATAATCAACATCTGAATAACCAGTGAGCTCAATGTTGTCATCTGATGGATACCAAAGGCCAACATTTTCAGTGCCTTTGAGATCTCAATATCCTTTTTGCAGCTTCAAGATGACTCTTCTTAGGGTTGGCTTGAAACCTTGCATATACATCTATTGCAAAGGTGATTTCAGGTGTACTGGCTATGAGATACAGAAGTGATACAATAATTCCTCTGTATTCAGTGGAGTTGGTTGAAACTCCATTCTCATATGGATCCATCTTCCAGTTGGTGTTCATTGGAATTCTTACAGATTTGCTTGTTAAACATCCAAATTTCTTGATCATGTATTTGGACAAGCAAAATGTCATCTCCTTCACAAATTCTGAACAAGGTTCTGTCTACTTTCCCTTTGACAAAACCATGATCTAGCAGAAATTGTGACAAGGTGTCATACCAAGCTCTTGGAGCTTGCTAAGTCCATAGAGGGCATTCTTGAGTTTGTACACCTTATCTACTTCCTCAAACCCTAGAGGTTGCTCTACATAGACTTCTTCTTTGAGCACTCCATCCAGAAAAGCACTCTTGACATCCATTTGATAGACTTTGAACCTCTTATGGGCAACATATGCTAGAAATAGTCATATTGCCTCTAAGTCTTGCCACTGGTGCAAAAGTCTCATCATAGTCTATGTCTTCTGATTGACAATATCCTCTAGCCACTAATTTGGCTTTGTTCCTCACAATCACATCATTTTCATTTTTCTTGTTCTTGAACACCCACTTAGTTCCAATAACATCTTGATGTGATTGTCTGTCAACCAGCTCCCAAAAATCATTTCTTGTAAATTAGTTCAGCTCCTCTTGCATGGCAGTGATCCAGTTTGCATCTTGAAGTGCTTCTTAAATGTCTTGAGGTTCATGTTCTGATAAAAAACAACAAAACAAAGCACTTTCACCATGAAACCTTCTAGTTTTGACTCCAACACTTGGATTTCCAAGTATCAGGCTAGTTGGATGGTCAGATAACCAACTCCTTTATAGATGTTGTTAACTCTTAAATGCTTTAACATTATCAACAACATCTTAATTTGACCTTCCTTAATTTATTCTAAGTCCTTTCTGAAATGTTACATTAAATGTTGGACTAAATGCTCTCACATTCAGGGACGATTCTAGAAGCTTCTACAAGAGTCTAGAACCTAGAAGATTCCAAAATGTTGGAGGACGTGCTAGAAGAGCCTGGAGCATCTTAGAACGACCTGGAAGATGGAAGAAGGATCTAGAGAGATCATGGGAGTGGAGATCCTAAAAAATAGGATCTCATATGGAAGGCCTTAGAACTCGACTGTTTTCTCTATAAATATCGAAGGAGGCTTTCATTCTCAAGCATGCACTATTCGAGTAACATCTTTCTTGAGCGTTCAACCCTGTTAGGAGTTATGGTCAGTAGTTGTATCTTTTAATGTACACCGAGGGACACCACACCTTCCCGTGTATTTAGTTCTAGTCTTATATCGAGTGAGAGTGAATCATATATCAGATTAGTTCTTTAGACAGTGATCGAACACTTAAGTCTATTTACAGATTCAGACACCTACCTCGATTGTAGTTTTCGTTTGTGGAATGTTGAAGTAATTGCTGAGACATTTCACACGACATTTTTGTAACTTACAAGCTAAGTCTTTTTCACCGTAAGACATAGCATAAGTTTTGTTATTAATAAAATCTATGTTAAAATTATTCCATTGTGTTCTTATTGTGTTTTAGTGTTTTAGTCTTCCGCTATGTGTTCTATATTCTTATATTCTGTTAGAGTTAGTGTTGCACTATTTGTCTTAACATTCTGTGCACCATTTCTGTCTTTACTTGAACACTAGATACCACACACACTTTCAGTTGGTATCAGAGCCAACACCAGATGACACTAGGTTTAGATCCTTGCTTAAAGTGTGTTTTAGTTTATGTTAGCAATGTAAACACATCACATATCCATTGCACTAACGCCACCCGTTTTAGATGGTTCAAACTATGCTTATTGGAAGCCTAAGATGCGAATGTACATCAAGTCAATTGATGAACGTGCTTGGAGGACTGTTCTTACAGGTTGGAATGCACCAAAGAATCCAGCAGATGAAGATGGTGAAATTCAACTCAAGAAAGAAGTTGATTGGACGACTGATGAGATAACAACCGCAGGATTTAATTCTAAAGCTTTAAATGCTATATTTACTTCTGTTGATATCTCTATGTTTAAAATTATATCTAACTGTTCTACTTCTAAAGATGCATGGAACAGGTTGCAAGAGCATTGTGAAGGTTCAGAAAGCGTTCGAAGGACAAAGCTTCAAATGTTGGGAACAAAAGGTATGGTGGATGCTTCGGCTGGACGGGTGTTGGGATATAAATCCTTGAAACAATGTTCTAATTGATGAAAGTATATTTTGATGGCCAAAAGCAACTTAAAGTTAGTAATATATGTGGTTCTAAGTCATCTTAACTAAGTCATCTGAAATAAGTTTACTGATCTTAATGAGATATTTGAAATCTGGGTTACTGATCTTATATATATGATTACTGATCTTAGTGTATTTACTGATCTGATATAAGAACTGTTAGGAACTAAGCTGATGTTTTGTATTGTATAGACAACTCATAGTATAGGACTTAGATGTACTCTTCTGTATATAGTTCAGATGTTGTATAGATAGGTTTTATATATGTAAAGTTGTATTCAGCATTGTAAAAGTTCAGAACAGTAGTTTAGAATACTAGATTAGAAGAAGATCAGAAGATTATTGAAGACTCAGAAGACTACTTCAGAATCAGAAGTCTTTGAAGAAAAGCTTAGAAGTATTCTGGAGAAGTGCAGAACAGTTTTGAAGAACTGTGCTGACTGGCTCAGAACAGTAAAACTAAGAAGAGTAGTTTACTGTGCTGAGTTAGTTTGTTTGAAGAATAAGTTTGGAAAACTTATTTAAGGCGTAACTGAATATTTATTGAAGATATGCTGACTTGGAATAAGAAGGAAGTTACAAAGTCGATTACAAGAAGAAGTTACAAAAACAATTTTAGAGTTAGTTGAAAGTTAGTTCACAAACTGCTAACTGTCATACTAAGTTCTATAAATATTGTGTGATCTCATACTGCTGAAGACTACTGAACATTTTACTGATCTAAGAGCAATCGAAGAGCAAGTCTACAGAGCATTTGAAGAATTCACATAATTGAAGAGATCAAGAAGTCTGAAGAGCCACTGAATTGAAGAGAAGAAATCAAAGGCTATTCAAGAGAAGTTTTACTTTTCATTTTAAGTTTGTGTTGTTGTAAACAAGTGTGCTAGTTACTTGTGAAATTACTAGTCGATCGAAGATACACTTGGTAGTGTAATCGAAAAGATCACAGTTTTAATCTTGGGACTTTAAGCCACAAGAAACTCAAGGAAGAGTAATAAACATCACAACTGGGATTGTGAGAGTGGATGTAGACATTTGTCGAACCACTATAAATCTTGTGTTCTTTACTTTCTGTTTGGTATTTTCTGTTTGATATTTGTTTCATATTTGTTTAACCAAGAACAGTAGAATTTACAAAGTAAAGATCTAAATAAAAGTTGAGTATAAACTGAAACTGGAAAGTACTGATCTAACTCAGTAAGAGCAGTACTATTCAGAACACTATTCCGCATTAAACTCTGATATTTTGAAAGAATTTTAAAAGTCTATTCACCCCTCCCCTCTTGACTTTTACTAGCTTAATCAATCTTAACTCAACTTGGGACCAACAAGTGGTATCAGAGCAGGAGTTCGAAAGGACTGCTGTTTCTAGATTACCAAGAAGAATTTGAGGGAAAGTCTTGTTGTCCTCTTTGAATTGATCTGTGAATTTTACTTATTACTCAGATTTGGTGCTATTACTGATCTTATTACTCCAGCTGATCTTTTATGTCTTCAAACATGGTACTAATGCTACAAAACTGCATAAGTTCTCTATTTCAGATTATGATCGTGATGACGACTTGGCACTCATGGCCAAACAAGAGATTGAGGTATCATCTACTATTTCTTTCCGTTCTTGTGATAGTTCTGATTTTGATTCTCATGACACTGCTGATAGTAGTGTAGGAAGTAGTCTTCATCATTCCAATGGAGTGACTGAAGAGGACCTTCTACAAGCTAACAAAGCATTCATTGAAATCAGTGATGAAAATATATCTTTAAAGCAAGAAATCATTAATCTGAAAGAAGCTCAGTTAAAAGTGGATCCTAATGTAGTTGTCATAAATGCACGACTATCGGAAGAGTTGTCCCAACTCCAAGAAAAGTATGCATCCATTGACAAACTATATCAGGGTATGCTTAAAACTCAAGCCAAAGAGACTAATGAATTCAATGATTTAAAGATTAAATGTGAAAAACTAGAAGAGCGCAATAGATTCTTAGAATCTGAAGTAATGAGCCTAGATCGAAAGCTATCTGAAATGATTAATTCTGCCAAGATTAATCAAACAATTTCAGACAGATATAGAGCTCCAAATGATAAAAGTGGGATAGGTACTGATCTGCCTAGTTCCTCTACTTCAGGCTTTAAGAACACTAATGGAGCTAGTTCAAGTTCTTTGCAACTAGATAAAGGAAAAGAACCTATGATTTATGATGATGATCCAAAACTCATAGTACAGTCTAGATACATTCCTCCTACTACCAAGAATGGTAAAAAGAAAAATGTATCAAGACCAGTACAGTCAAGACCATACCAGAAGAGTTATACTCCTCTGACCAGAACAGACCAGTCCTGGTATCAGAAGAGACAAACTCAGAACAGTAGATCAAGACAAGCACAGGCAAGTTGGGAACAGCCTAGACCTCCTTTTATAAGGCAGTCTCAGCTGTATTCAACTAAACCTAGGAGATTTGTGCCTCATTATCATAACAAACCTGTTCTTTATCCTCCACCTTTATCTTATGATATCATTGGAGAGGAAAGACCAAAACGCATCTATAAGCCGTATGGTCCACATGCTTTCAGACCTTATTCAAACTATTACAGGCATACTGATCTTACTGAAAAAGGGATAGAACCAAGGAAAGGCTATCTCAAAAAAATAGATCCTAAGTCTGCTGATAGTTCTGAAATGGTTAACAAAGTACTGTTTTGTGATAAATTTGGAAGGAAACTGAAGAGGTCCCATCTATTCAAATCCTCAATGTTTATTTGGGTACCTCTCACCACTAACCCCCAAGGACCCCAATAAACAAGGGTACCTAAATTATTTAGATCACTATCTTGCAGGATCGACTGGACTTGTACAAGAAAGGTGGTTCAGTTGGTGAGACCTGGTACATAGACAGTGGGTGTTCACACCACATGACTGGTACCAAGGCCTTGCTTACTGACTATCATGAGAAGGAAGGACCAAAAGTCATCTTTGGTGATAGCTCCATGGCAATCACAAAAGGATTTGGATTCATCAAGAATGGAGATGTTGAAATCCAAGATGTCTCCTATGTTGAAGGTTTGAAATATAACTTGTTATCTGTATCTCAATTCTGTGACAGGGGATACAAAGTTCAGTTCAAGACCAGAAGATGTGAAATAATAGACAAAATGACTCACAATGTTTTACTTGTTGGCACAAGACAAGGAAGTGTATACATTGTGAATTGGAATAGTTGTCCTAAGAATGCTTGTCTTATTACTAAGAGTCCTAAAGAAAACAGTTGGCTCTGGCATAAACGCCTCTGCCACCTGAACTTTAAGATAATCAACAAGATTGCAAGAGAACATCTTGTTGAGGGCATTCCTAATGAAATCTATTCCAAATCACAAATGTGTGACTCCTGTCAAAAAGGTAAACAGGTAAAGGTTTCATTTAAGTCCATTCCAACTCTTTCAACAAGCAGAGTCTTAGAACTCTTGCATATGGATCTTCATGGTCCTATCAAACCTCCTACATTGAATGGAAGAAGGTATACTCTGGTTGTAGTAGATGATTACTCTAAGTTTACTTGGGTAGTTTTTCTACACAAAAAGAGTGATACACAAACACTTCTCCCAGGTCTATTGAAGAGGTTGCAGGTTGAAAAGGGTCAACCCATTGTCAAAATTAGGAGTGACAAGGGGACTGAGTTTATTAACTGTTACATCTCTGACTACTGTTCTAAGTCTGGCATACAACATCTAACAAGTGCAGCCAGAACCCCCCAACAAAATGGTGTTGCAGAAAGGAGAAACAGAACACTAAAAGAAGCATGCATAGCTATGATTGCAGAATTCAACACACCTCAGAAGTTTTGGGCTGAAGCCATTAACACAGCTTGCCACTCCCAAAACCGAAGTGCTCTTAATAAGGTGCATGGTAAAACACCTTATGAGGTATGGAAAGGCAGAAGACCTAGATTTTCTTATTTTCATATCTTTGGATGTAAGTGTTTCATACATAACAATGGCAAAAGTAAATTAAATGCTTTTGATGCAAAAGCTGATGAAGGGATATTCTTAGGATACTCTTCTCTAAGCAAAGCATTTAGAGTGTTTAATTACTCTACCCTATGTGTGGAAGAAACACCCCATGTAGTCTTTGATGAGAATGTGCAGGACTCTGCTGATCATCAGCTCAGTAAGAAAATTGACAATCTAAAGCTTCAAACCAACAATGATGATGATGATGATGCAGAAATATATGAATCTGTTCAAGCATATAATCCTTTCCTGAAAGTCCTATATCAAGATTCTGATAAAGAAAAGGTAAAAGACAAAGGTGAGTCATCTAAAACTTCTGAACTGCCAGAATTAAATGACTGCTCTCCTATGAACAAATCTGCTGATTTGATGCAAAACAATGATACTGATCTGCATGATTATTTGCATGATATAAATGATGATAGTATTTCTGTTAAGAATAGAAGGACATGGAAGTCTGCTCATTCTACTGATCTGATTCTAGGTGATTCTAGCAAAGGTGTTAAAACTAGAAAACAATTGTTTGACTCCCAGGAAGAACCTAGTAAGTCTTTATTTTGCTGGTGTTGTTTTCTATCCTCTATTGAGCCTAAAACTGTGAATGAAGTTTTAAGTGATAGTAACTGGATTATAGCCATGCAAGAAGAACTTAATCAGTTCACTAGAAATGAAGTTTGGGAACTTGTTGATAGACCTAGTGATCATAATGTTGTAGGCACTAAGTGGATTTTTAAAAATAAAAGGGATGAAAATGATCTTGTAGTTAGAAATAAAGCTAGATTAGTTGCTCAGGGCTACTCTCAAGCTGAGGGTATTGATTATGATGAAACTTTTGCTCCTGTAGCTAGACTAGAAGCTATAAGATTGTTCCTTGCTTATGCTGCACATATGAAATTTACTGTGTATCAAATGGATGTGAAAAGTGCATTTTTGAATGGTATACTTGCTGAAGAAGTTTATGTGGAACAACCACCTGGTTTTGAAGTAAATAGTCACCAAGTATACAGGTTAAAGAAAGCACTCTATGGATTAAAACAAGCCCCAAGAGCCTGGTATGATACACTTTCTCTATTCTTACTTGAAAATGGTTTTACTAAAGGCAAGGTTGATAGAACTTTGTTTCGAAGACAAGAAGGTAATGACATATTACTTGTTCAAATTTATGTGGATGACATTATTTTTGGATCACCCAACAAAACCTTGAGTGAAAGCTTTTCTACACTCATGCAAAGTAAATTTGAAATGTCTATGATGGGTAAAATGACATATTTTCTTGGTCTTCAAGTAAAACAAACTCCAGAAGGTATCTTTATAAATCAAGCAAAATATACAAAGAATTTGCTAGATAAATTTGGTATTAAAACCTGTAAGACAGTTGGTGTGCCTATGCAACCTACATACAGAATGGATCCTGATGAAAGAGGTAAGTCTTCTGATCAACCTCATTATCGTGCTTTGATTGGCTCTCTACTCTATCTAACTGCCAGCAGACCTGATATTGCTTTTTCTGTTGGTGTATGTGCAAGATTTCAAGCAAACCCCAAAGAAAGTCATCTGGAAGCTGCCAAAAGGATATTGAAATATCTAAAGGGGACCATTAATCGAGGATTATGGTATCCTGCAGATGATGATATATCCTTAAGTGGTTATTCAGACTCGGACTTTGGAGGTTGCAAAATAGATAGAAAATCTACTTCAGGTTCATGTCAATTCTTAGGAACTAAGCTCATTTCCTGGTTTTCAAAGAAACAAACAAGTGTGGCAACTTCTACTACTGAAGCAGAATATATGGCTGCAGGTAGTTGTTGTAGTCAGCTTCTTTGGCTAATACAACAACTCAGAGACTACAATATTGTAGAATTTAATGTACCTATATATTGTGACAGTAATAGTGCCATTGCCATCACACAAAATCCCGTTTTACATACTAGATGCAAGCATGTTGATATTAGACATCATTTTATTAGGGATCATGTGGAAAAGAAAAATATTAGGATGGAAAAGATTCATACTGATATTCAAAGAGCTGACATTTTTACAAAACCATTAGCTGAAGTAAGATTTAGAGAGTTATGCATTAGCTTAGGGTTGATAGATATGGATTCTATATGTATATAGAATTGCACTAACATTTCAGGTACTGATCTTATACCAAGAGGAAGATAAAGCAGAAACTAAGAGCAGTACATCAAATATCAAAATTCAGAAGAGACAACCCTATGTCAGACCACTACATTGATCAAAACAGGTAACAAGGTTACTAAAGTGACCTTAATCCCGATGAGGAAGCTGGTAAAGCTGAGGGACACTGAGAACACACATTAAGGGGGAATCTGTGATTTCTTAAAGATCCTTTTGTTGACTCAGAACACTAAGTCACTTTAGCATAAACCTTGATGTGATCATTGATTTAATTATAACATTACTAATCTGTACTGTTTTACACTTATATCTCATAAACTAACACTTCTACCAAGGTGAAACAGGCACAGAAGAGAAGTTCTCCACTGAAGGGGGAACTGATCTGATTACAGATTTGAAATGTCTACAAATCTGATCTGATTACAGGCTATATCAGTCTACAAATTTGTTCTGATTAATAAATTGACTTGTCTACAGAACTGATCTAATTACAAAGTTTCTTTGTCTACAGAACTGATCTGACTACAAATTCAATTATTCTACAGAACTAATCTGACTACTAATTAACTGTCTACAGAAAGATTTGATTACTACTAATCTGTCCACTGAAGAGAAATGATCTTAGTCATAGTACTGATCTGATAGTACTGTGCTGATACTAAAAAATGATCTACACTTCGAGAAAGTAATAATCAGAAAAGTTTGAGAACTGATCTGAAAACTACTGTGCTGACCCAACTACTGATCTGATGTCTGAAAAGGTTTACTCAGCTGATCATAGTACTCAGCTGAATCCAGATAAGTAGTTCTTATAATAAAATTGTGATAAAAATGATGTAAATGTGTGCTGGAAACAACTGTGCTGATAAAAATCAGCAGAGTATTTTTAACCTAACTTGGTGTTGTATCTACTAAACAATATACTAATGACCTTACCCAGACCTTGAAGGGTGAAATCATGCAACAACTGAAATCTTATTAGGGAGTTGTATGATGAAGCCAAAAAGGGGGAAGGAAAAGTTATAAATGTTACAGAGAATATAAATGTGGATGAAGGAATTATTGATCTTCAACATGAGAGATATCAAAACAAGGTTGTATGTGGCATACAGAATCTGAAGTTGAAGAAAGAAGATGAAGGACTAAGCTCACAAGATAACATTTCTTAACCTTAATCTTTATTTCTATATTTTCTATTTATTTCATATTTCAAGATTATGTGTAAAATGTGATATCTGATCTGATTATGAATATGAATCTGGAATTTTAACTTTGATGAGCTGTTATGATTGACTACATACTTAACTACTGATTTATTAACATTTAAGTAGTTTTGGCTTCATCAAAAAGGGGGAAATTGTTGGGATATGAATCCTTGAAACAATGTTCTAATTGATGAAAGTATGTTTTGATGGCCAAAAGCAACTTAAATTTAGTAATATATGTGGTTCTAAGTCATCTTAACTAAGTCATCTGAAATAAGTTTACTGGTCTTAATGAGATATTTGAAATCTGGGTTACTGATCTTATATATATGATTACTGATCTTAGTGTATTTACTGATCTGATATAAGAACTGTTAGGAACTAAGCTGATGTTTTGTATTGTATAGACAACTCATAGTATAGGACTTAGATGTACTCTTCTGTATATAGTTCAGATGTTGTATAGATAGGTTTTATATATGTAAAGTTGTATTCTATTGTATTCGGCATTGTAAAAGTTCAGAACAGTAGTTTAGAACACTAGATTAGAAGAAGATCAGAAGATTATTGAAGACTCAGAAGACTACTTCAGAATCAGAAGTCTTTGAAGAAAAGCTTAGAAGTATTCTGGAGAAGTGCAGAACAGTTTTGAAGAACTGTGCTGACTGGCTCAGAACAGTAAAACTAAGAAGAGTAGTTTACTGTGCTGAGTTAGTTTGTTTGAAGAATAAGTATGGAAAACTTATTTAAGGCATAACTGAAGATTTATTGAAGATATGCTGACTTGGAATAAGAAGGAAGTTACAAAGTCGGTTACAAGAAGAAGTTACAAAAACAGTTTTAGAGTTAGTTGAAAGTTAGTTCACAAACTGCTAACTGTCATACTAAGTTCTATAAATACTGTGTGATCTCATACTGCTGAAGACTACTGAACATTTTATTGATCTAAGAGCAATCGAAGAGCAAGTCTACAGATCATTTGAAGAATTCACAGAATTGAAGAGATCAAGAAGTCTGAAGAGCCACTGAATTGAAGAGAAGAAATCAAAGGCTATTCAAGAGAAGTTTTACTTTTCATTTTAAGTTTGTGTTGTTGTAAACAAGTGTGCTAGTTACTTGTGAAATTACTAGTCGATCGAAGATACACTTGGTAGTGTAATCGAAAAGATCACAGTCTTAATCTTGGGACTTTAAGCCACAAGAAACTCAAGGAAGAGTAATAAACATCACAACTGGGATTGTGAGAGTGGATGTAGACATTTGTCGAACCACTATAAATCTTGTGTTCTTTACTTTCTGTTTGGTATTTTCTGTTTGATATTTGTTTCATATTTGTTTAACCAAGAACAGTAGAATTTACAAAGTAAAGATCTAAATAAAAGTTGAGTATAAACTGAAACTGGAAAGTACTGATCTAACTCAGTAAGAGCAGTACTATTCAGAACACTATTCCGCATTAAACTCTGATATTTTGAAAGAATTTTAAAAGTCTATTCACCCCTCCCCTCTAGACTTTTACTAGCTTAATCAATCTTAACTCAACTTGGGACCAACAAGGGGGGTCTTAATTTGTTGGGAAAGACTACGAAGGAAGGATATGTTCTCTTGGAAGAGATGGCTAAAATGGAAATCAATGGCCATCCGAACAAAGGCAAAATTGAAGAATAGCTTCAACCCACGACTCAGACACCATTACAAACTTGTCTAACAAAATGGACAAGTTAAGTTCTTTGATGATGGCCAAGGCACTAGTGGAGCCTAACGATGCACAATACGAAGAGGTCCATTACATGAACAACCAAAGAGACCGAAATCTTAGAGAAAGAGGTTGGAGCGAAAGACAAAATCGAGGGAACCATCTTTCTTCTGATCCAAATCATTACCATCCCTGCTTGAGACACCATGAAAATTTCTCGTATGCTAACCCACGCAATGCCATTCAACCACCGTCGAACTTCAATGTACAAGATGGCAGTATTATCAAAGAGTCTTCCTCAAAGCTTACCATGGAAGAAATGTTTACAACATTCATGAGAGAAACCAAGAATTTCATAGGACAGACGAAGAATTTTATGACAAAGAATTGGCAAAAGATTGCAAGTCAAGATGAGAAAATCGATCATTTGGCAAATGAGGTGAACGAAATCAAGAATGATGTGAAAACCAATGAGATTCGTGTGGGTCAAATTGCTAACATGGTTGGAAATCAACACAAGCATGGTCAATTTCCTTCAACCACGAAATTGAACCCTAAAGAGCAATGCAAGGCAATTAAATTGAGGAGTGTCACAAGTTAAGAAGGCCTCGTGATGTCAAATGAAGATAATGAAGAGGAGCATCAAGGAAGAAAAAAAATGGAGAAGGCATCGTCGTTGGGGAAGGAGCAGTGACGCCTTGGGAGGGAGGAAAAAGTCGGCGTGGGCTTACGGTGGGGACGGCCGACAGGGGGCTGGGAGAGGGGGTGGGGCCGGGCAGGGGAGATTTACAAAAAAAAAAAAAGATCGGGACGGAGCGATGGGGGGTCGCTGCGGCGATGGGGCAGCGGCCTGCGTACGGTGGTTGGGGTGGTCGCTGCCGTCTAAAAATGAAGAGGAAAGGAAGACGAGGGAGAAAAAGAAACCCTAGATTTTGGGGGAGTGTATTGATTGAGGATGTAGTTAAAGAGAAAGGGATAATTTAGGTAATTTGACTCATTTTTTGGGAGTACATGTATCTAGGTAGTGTATCTAACAAGGCTGGAGGGGTATATATAAGACTAGCCCAAACAATTACTCCATTCGTCCCACAAAAATAACTACATATTCCTTTTTTGGATGTCCCAAATTATAGCTACATTTCCTCTTTTACTTCAGCATTAAATATTTTATTGTCAATTTTACCCCTAATTAATAAGAGTAATTAAGACTTAGCAGATTTTGGAGTATGTGATTTTAAGGACAAATTTTGACTACATTTATTGATTTTTTTAAATTTGTATGTAAAGTCAAATATAACTATTTTTATGGGTTTGAGAGAGTATTAGGATTGTATACATGTTTTGCTAAAAATACCCTTTTGATAGATATGAGGCACAATAAGAATATTATAAACAAATTAAGTTTTGTTTATAATAAGAACTAATTAAAATAAGTTATACTTAATAATTGCAAGAATATATTGATAAGTTAACACATGTTTCTCTTTTTTCAAATAAACAATTCAAAAGATTAAGAGATAAGATCTAATTTAGATTAATTTGGGACAATCTATTTTTCAAGAATTTTAGTAAACATTAAGGGGGATTCACTATTACACAAAAAGTTGGGTGACTTATTACAACTAGACATAGAAGAAAAAAAAAGTTGCAACTACACACAAAATGACATGAGAAATGACGAAAATAACCTTACTCTCCCATCAAATATCAAATCCAATTAATAGTACAAAAATGTTTTTTTATTCTTTTCCAACCACCTACTATGCTATTCCCCACGCGTTTTATTCCCTGTCATTTGAACAAAACTCTATTAACATTTGATTGACGAAGAAAATTCCATTAAAATGGATAAAAAGAAAACTACTTTCAGTTAAAAAAAAAAAATCAAAATGAGGTGGTATTTTTTGTTCTTTGATTTTAATTACTTTATCCGTCTCATAATTATTTGCACACTTTTTTTATTGAGACGTTTCAAAATTATTTGCATACTCTTAATATGGAAATATGCCCCACAAAATTAATACCCTCTCAACATCATTTTATTTTTAAAATTGCACTTTTTTTTTACATACAGTTTACTTTACACCTCATCAAATCAATTAAAATACCCATCATTTATTTTACATCATCAATCACTTTATTCCATTTTCTTAAAAACCGTAACAGTTAAAGTGGGCAAAAATGCTAGGACGGAGGGAGAAGTATTTTTCATTTTGAATTGGTTAGTTGCGTATTTATGGATTGTATTTGTGGGGGTAATGTTATATTGCTTTCTGTTTGGTTTTCATTGAGATTTCCAACAAGAGTGCTTTTGTTTGGTTTTCATTTTTATTTCATCTTAAGATTTATTTACAGAAGTTAATTTACATTTAATAAAATATAATATAATAGATAGATAGATGTGAAATTAAATATTAATATGCACAATTTAAATTGAAATTTGAATCATTCTTTTATTAAATTTAAATATATAAATTAAATTTGAATATTACATAGGTTACTAAACTTAAATGGTATATATAAGGTATTAAATTTAAATTGAGTTTGAACATTACATCGATTACTAAAATTTAAGTTGAAATTGAATATTACATAAATTACTAAAACTTAAATTGAGATTAAATATTATGTTTAGTAACTTAGTTTAGGGTTCGGTACCTTATTGACATTCAATTTATATCCGGAGCATGTAAATTTAATGAATGAATCAACCCGTCAATTTCAATTTAAGTTTAAGTTTAGTACCTTATGTAATATTTAAATTTAATTTAAGGTTTAGAGTTTAGTACCTTATGTAGTAGTATTTAAATTCATAATTAGAAGAAAAATTCAAAAAAGAAAACTCTTTGTTAAGATATTCTCCATTTGTATTCAAATATTCGCCCTATGTAATATTCAAACTCAATTTCAATTTAAGTTTTAGTAACTTATATAATATTCAATTTTCAATTTAAGTTTTAGTAACTTATGTAATATCCAAACTCAATTTAGGTTTAAGGTTTATGTTTGATACCTTATATGGAGTATATCATTTAAGTTTAGTAACTTATGTAATATTCAAACTCAATTTAGGTTTGAGGTTTATGTTTTATATCTTATATATAATTTAAGTTTAGTAGTTTATGTAATATTCAACTCCATTTAGGTTTAAGGTTTATGTTTGATACCTTATATATCATTTAAGTTTTAGTAACTTATGTAATATTCAAACTCAATTTAGGTTTGAGGTTTATGTTTGATACCTTATATATCATTTAAGTTTAATAACTTATTCAAATATTCAAATTTAATGTCAATTTAAGTTTTAGTAACTTATAAAATATTCAAACTCAATTTAGGTTTAAAATTTGTGTTTAGTACCTTATACACAATTTAAGTTCAGTAACTTATGTAATATTTCAATTCATTTTATATATTTAAATTTAATAAATGAATAATTTCATTTTAGTACCTTATGTAATACTCCCTCCATCCAATTTCATTATTCCCACTTTCCTTTTTTCGTTGTCCAATTTTATTATGCACATTCCCTTTTTGGAAATAATACTATTCATACTACTTTATCTCCACCCTCCAACCATCACTTATTTACTCAAATTGTCACTAACTTTATTCATAAACAATCAATTTACCTATAAATGGACCCCACAACATCCCATCAAACCCCCCAACTTATCTACTTTATACATAAACTAATCAATATTAATTAAAACCCGTGCCCGGAGAAGTGGGCATAATAAAATTGGACGGAGGGAGTATAAGAATTTTTGATTTTGGATTTAGAGTTTAGTACCTTAAGTTTGGGTTCGAGACCTTATTGACATTCAATTTAATGTAAATTTAATGAATGAATGAATAAATTTCAATTTAAGCTTAGTACCTTATGTAATATTTAAATTTAATTTAAGGTTTGGGGTTTAGAGTTTAGTACCTTATTAAATATTTAAATTCATAAATTTTCATTATGAGAAAAAAATTCAAAAAAGTAAGCTATTTGTTCCGATATTCATCATTTGTGTTCAAATATTGAAAAATTGATACTCACCTAATAAATTTTGGAGAAGCAAAACAAATGTTCATTAATATTCACTTTCCACCCTCCTGAAACAGAGATAAACCATTACAAAAAGTTGTAAAAATAAAATGTAAACCAAATTCAAGAGAAAATTATGAAGGAAAACCAATTCGTGAATTAGATTGCATCTATCTATGAAGGTACTAAATATAAACCTTAAACCTAATTTGAGTTTGAATATTACATAAATTGCTAAAACTTAAATTAAAATTAAATTGAAATAATAAATAACTTAGTAAACTTATATACTATATAAGATATCAAACATAAACTTTAAACATAAATTGAGTTTGAATATTACATAGGTTACTAAAAATTAAATTGAAATTGAGTTTGAATATTATATAGGGCGGATATTTGAACACAAATGGTGCGTTTCTGAATAAAGAGTGTCATTTTTTGAATTTTTCTCCTTATAAAGGAAATTTATGAATTTAAATATTACATAAGGTAATAAACTTTAAACCCTAAATTAAATTAAATTTAAATATTACATAAGGTACTGAACATATACTTAAATTGAAATTGATTCATTCATTAATTAAATTTACATATATAAATTGAATGTCAATAAAGTACCCAGCCATAACCTAAGATATTAAACCCTAAATCCTAAATAGAAGATTTGAATACCACGAAAGATATAAATTTAAATTGAAATTGAATCATTCATTAAAATTAAATATATAAATTGAATATCACATAAGGTATTAAACCTAAGATATTAGACCCTCTAAATTGAATATTAATATTACATAAGGTATACAAGTTAAACTTAAATTGAAATTGAATCATTCATTAAATTTTAAAAAATATATATAAATTGAATACTCCCTTCGTCCCAATGTATTTTGCAATTTTGAGACTGTCCACATTTTAAAAAATGTGTAAGAAAAGATGTAATGACTAATGAGTGACGTTTTAAGAAATAAATTTATAAAATTTTATGAATAAAATAAAGAAAATGCTAAATTGAGTGTGAAAAAAGTAATGACATATGCGTTTTTTTTTTTTTTGGAATGTGCAAATTGCTATGAGACATTCAAATATGACAAGTGTACAAATTTATGTGGAATTGAGGGAGTATCATATAAGTTGTAATATTACATGAATTACTAAACTTAAATTGTATGTAAGGTACTAAACATAAACCTTAAACCTAAATTGAGATTCAATATTACATAAGTTACTCAAACTTAAATTGAAATTAAATTTGAATATTACATAAATTACCAAAACTAAACTTAAGTGGTATATAAGTTACCAAACATAAACCTAAATTGAGTTTGAATATTATATAAGTTACTAAAACTTAAATTGAATATTGAATATTACATAAGTTTCTAAAATATAAATTGAAATTGAGTTTGAATATTACATAAGACAAATATTTGAACACAAAGGGTAAATATTTGAACAAAGAGTGTCCTTTTTAGAAATTTTCTCCTGATAATTATTTTTTTTAAATTTAAATATTATATAAGTTACTAAACTCTAAACCCTAAATCTTAAATTAAATATAAATATTACATAAGGTATTAAACTTAAACTTAAATTGAAATTAATTCATTCATTCATTAAATTTACATATATAAATTGAATGTCAATAAGGTACCGAGCCCTAACCTAAGGTACTAAACCCTAAATCCAAAATCGAAAATTCTTATATTACACAGGGTACTAAATAAATTGAATTGAAATATTACATAAGTTTAGTGATTAAATTGGGATTGAATATTATATAAGTTACCAACTTTTAAATTGAAATTAAATTTGAATATTACATAAGTTACTACACTTAAATGGTATATAAAGTACCAAATATAAACATAAATTGAGTTTGAATATTACATAACTTATTAAAACTTAAATTGACAATTGAATATTACATAAGTTATTAAAATTAAAATTAAAATTGAGTTTGAATATTACATAACCTGAATATTTGAACATAAATAATGAATATTTGAACAAAGAATGTACGGAGAATTTTTTTTTTTTTTTGAATTTTTCTCCTAATAACAAAGAACGTACGGAGTATTTTTTTTTAATTTTTCTCATAATAATGAATTTTTAAATTTAAATATTACATAACATACCAAACCAAACTCTAAATCCTAAACCTTAAATTGGGTGATACTTGGGTACACTCACATGCACCGTGCCCCCAATTTTAATTTTTTATTTATATTTTATCTGCACCTGTTCATTTAATTAGTTCACCTCCAAATTATTTTATTACTACATCTATCTACACCTGTTCATTTTATGAGTTCACCCAAAATCATTTTTTTACCATGTTTATATGCACCCTCTCATTTCATGAGTTCACCCCAAATCATTTTTTTACCATGTTTATATGCACCGCTCATTTTATGAGTTCACCCTCAAATAATTTATTTTACCACAATTATCTGCACCCACTCATTTTATGAGTTCACCATCAAATTATTTGTTACCACGGTTATTCACACCCGTTCATTTTTTGAGCTCACCCCAAAATATTTTTTTTTAAATTATTATATTTAAAAGACTAAATTATCCTTTTATTAATTTACACAAAATATAATAAAATAAACCTCAATTATATATTTACAATCTGCAGTCAAGTTACCGTTTTTTTTTTTTTTTTTGATGGAGCAGTCAAGTTACCGTTGATTCACCATCAAATCACCTATAATTTTAGAAAAAAAATCGTAAAAACATAATTAAAAAAAATCAGAATTAGACACAAATCTTTTTTTTTCTTCTCTCTCATATTTTTCTTTTTTCTTCTCATTTTCAAATTGTATTCCAAACTTTTTATTTCTTCATTTTTTTCCTTTTACTTTTTTTTTTAAATTTTAATACGGAGTATAAAATAATATTATAGGTATGATTTTATTATAGTCGGTAATACAATAAGTAGTAACCGGTAATACCATAACAGTAATTAGTAATACAATTAACAGTAATTAATACTCCAATATTCAGTAATACCAAAAATAATTATTAGTAATACCATGAACATTAATCAGTAAAGTTTTATACAATAACAACTAATTTCACATAATTAATAATACCACAAACAATAACCAATAATACCACAATTAATAATCAATAATACCGTAATCAATAATCATTAATATTAATTCAATCATGTATTAATATAAAATAATCGAAATTAGTAATACCATAAACAAAAATCAGTAATACCATAATATCTTATACAATAAAAAATAATTTTATACATCTAATTCCACATAAATTCCACAATCAAACTCGACTGAAAACACCACCGGCATAACACCGAGACCAAGCAAATTGGCCAACAACAACAAAATCAAACAAAAAAATATATATTAAACTAAAATTGGACAACATACACAAAAATCTTAAACAAGAAAAAGGATAGTGGCCAACAGTTTAGAAATAAAGTTGAACAATTTAATTTCTTTCACACAAAACCAGAAACAATATGGATTACTATATGTGCAATCAAACAATTCTATTATATTATATATACTCTAAAAGGCTACTCTAATGCAATAATTAATAATCTTTTGGGCTTTCACTCTCTCTAGTCTGTATATTTTGCAACCCATTTGAAAAAAATAAAGAAATACAAGGATGAAAAGTGTGTGGCTGTTGAAATTTGATGTGGGAAATTGCAGGCTTAAAACTAACACAAAGGAACTCCGATCCTTAGCCATGTTGTAGCTCCGCCCTCCCTAGACGGTGGTCCGGCGGTGGTGAACGGCGATCCGATGGTGGTGTTACTTCTTATAAAAAGAAAAGTTTAATAGATCTACCTAATACTATATATCTAACTACCAGAG
Organism: Galeopsis tetrahit; assembly: GCA_963675135.1. Taxonomy (NCBI): domain Eukaryota; kingdom Viridiplantae; phylum Streptophyta; class Magnoliopsida; order Lamiales; family Lamiaceae; genus Galeopsis; species Galeopsis tetrahit. Next base: position 40,201,427 of record OY776126.1, on the reverse strand, counting down.
GAGGATTTGAGGAAAAAAGAGGATGAAAGGAGAGAAAAAGTGACCGACGGTGTTGGAGGGAGACGACGGCGGGCGACAGACGCCCTAAACTTGGCAACTGATAACCGATTTACATTATATGAAGAGGAGTATGTCTGTTTGGTGGATGGGGGTATTTCCGGCGAGAGAAAAACAGGGGAGGGGGAAGAGTGGTTTGGGTTTTTAGTAGATGCCATAAGCTTGGTAGACTCTCTTCTTGATTTCTCGAACAATTTGTTTGTCTCGAATCTTCTCATCCAAGACAATGTTCTGAGCACGCAGATCAGCTTCCCTAATATCTGGCCTTCCATTGGTAGTTTAAGGTGCCTTCCAACATGGAGATTCAGGTAGAAGGATGTTGATATTCTTTTCAGCTGCTTCTTTTATCACGATGTTAAGGAACTCTTCGTTTTTCCAGTGAGAAAAGCTTCGAAGCATCTGAAACCCGTTTGCTGATCAAGATCTCCACATCTATGCGCAAGATAATATATTATCTGCCATTGCCTTTTCAGATTCAACCATCTTAGATTGTGAACAGGTTCAAGAAAGTCATCAATCTGTTGACCTGATTGCTCTGGGAGTTCGTCTTGATCTTCTACATCATCTTCGATGCCTTCAGGGATCGGCTCTTCAACTGGCTTCTTCTTCTTCCTCTTCGGTAGAGTCTTCCTTCTTTTGTAGTTTTGCATCAAAAGGTGCAGATTGCTTCCTCTTCAATTCAGTCATACGTCGTTCCTCATCTATCGGAGCAGGGCATCGAGTCCCTTTCCTTAGAGCAATAGGAACATTGTCTTCATCTTGTTCTGTTTGAGCAGGAGGTAAAGCAAGAGCTTTTGATTGGATTGCTTTTTGCTTCTGCATCTGAATGTCTTCATTCCTTGCAATCACAACATCAACTACAATAGCCAAGGCCGGGTTAGACAAATGATGAGTAGAATGAGTAGATGAGGAGGGATTTGCTGAAATTCCCCCTTGAGAAGTGAATTCCTTCATCTGTTCTACCTGCTTCTTAAGTTGCTCTTCTGTATCTGCTAATCTCCTAGCCAGATCAGATTGAGCCTCTGCTAACTTCTTCAACTTTTCAGAAACTTGCATGCATAACTTAGCTCTGGCCTCTTCTCCCCCCTAGCCAGATCAAATTGAGCCTCTGCTAACTTCTTCAACTTTTCAGAAACTTGCATGGATAACTTAGCTCTGGCCTCTTTTCAGATCAGATTGAGCCTCTGCTAACTTCTTCAACTTTTCAGAAACTTGCATGGATAACTTAGCTCTGGCCTCTTCTCCCCCCTTTTTGGCTTCATCAATGTGGGAAGTGAGCGCTTGAGTAAGCTTCTTGAATTGGTCTTCATTGGCAAAGTTGGCATTGTTCAGAACAGCAGTTGTTGTCTTCTCAAAACGTTCAGTAGCCAAAATTGCAGCTTTTGTTTTATGTCTGGTACAACAGATGCAAGTTCAAGTCTTGCCTTCAGATCTTCAACAATGAGGGAAAGTTGATTCTTGGTCATTTTCAACTCCTCGTTTTCCTTTTCCATCTCGAGGTTAAGGTCCTTCGACCATTCTAGCTGCTTCAGCAATGCTTCCCTTTGAGTAGATGCAATGTTCTCTACTTCTTGATATTTTGCTTGAAGTTGTTCAGTAGAGGAGTGCTCTCGGGCCATGCTTCTCTTCAATTCTTCCTCCTTGCTGTCATATATAATCTTTAGCAATTCAGCTCTGCCAACCTGATCCATTACTTCTAAAGTATTTGCCATCAGCTCTCCATTCTGCTTAATCAACTCATTCACAGACTTCATGATAGCTTCTGTAAGATCAGCATCAAAGTACTTCTTCATATTATCAAGAATTTCCTTATAGATGTTCTTACAGTTGTTCTTCTCACCATCTTCTATTCGACGAGCAGAATCTTTGATCTTGGGAGCAAGATCTTCGAAAACCGACTTTGACAATTCAACAACCATCAAAGAGACGAAGGGCAAGTTGACTTCTGAATCCATTACCTTCAGCTTATACCAGATGATATCATCCAAGTTGATTTCATCTGTCATGATAGCAGTCGAAGTGCCTGCTTGCTGATTTTCAGAGTTTGCTATAAGGGTTTGCATCAATTCCCTTATTGTCCTTCTTGCAATCACTTCTCCTTGCCTAGGAGCATCAACTTGATTCAGAATAACAACTTCATCGTCATCTTCTTTATCAAAAACATTCTTTTCAGCAGCGTCTTCCTCCATCTCATCCTTCTCTTCTTCCTCTTCCTCTTTCTCATCAGAATCCTTCTCCTCTGCTCTAAGAGCGGGCTGTTCATTATGTTTATATCCCCGAATCTCTGAGACCGCAGGCTATGAAGACTCAGCTACCACAATTGCTAGCTTGTGATTGATCGAGATGAACATTGGACTATACTTGTTATGTATTGACTGTCTCCATCACCAGGTCAAAAACAGATTTTAGTTCTAATGCCTCCGAGCCTAAAGACTCATCTTGGGCAAGGACTTCAGCTATTTGCATAGCATCAGTCTCTAGCTCTGCTGATTTCTCAGCATCATTTCCAGACTGTTTAGGTGAACTCCCACCTAAATCAGTTGCGGGGTCAGCCGATCCTCCATCAGCTTTCCCTCCGACTTGATCCTTTGAAAGATCTTCATCGTTGGTCGAGCCCATATTAGCTCCGGACTCAAGTCCATCATCGCTGTGATATTTTTGTTCCTTAGCAGTTTTAAGAACTTGTGATTTCGAAAGTTGTCTAAGATTTCTAGTAACAAGTGCTAAAAGTGCATCATCAAAAGCAAGATCATATGCACTTTCAATTTCAGCAACCTCTAACTCCTCTAACTCCCATCCATAGAAAATATCTAGGCCTCCTTTTTCTATAATGGCCGGCTTGAGCGAATTGGTGAACACTAGAGCCACGAATCTCTCTCCACGACCAGATTCGCAGAATTCGCTCAAAGAGAGCTTTGTGCTGCAACAGCTTTGAGAACTTTTATTCTAGTTCCGCCTCGATCTACATCGGATAGAACTGCCCCATCGGGCCAATAAGGTAGGTTGAGAGATAGGGGTTGTAAGGCTTTGGGAGTAGAAGTGAAGGGTTGGATGCTCCGACTGGTTCTGGTCGAGCAACATCAGAAGTGGTCTCAATGTGGGTAGGAGAGGGAGAATTAGAAACTTGTGCATAAGTTTCAACAACTTTTGCAGCAAGATTTAAAGGATCGATTTGGGGATCAACAGACGTGAGGTCTACTGATGGTTGGATTTCAGAGCCTAGAATAGGTTCTTCAGAACGGAGAATGGGTTCTTCAGAGACTAGAATAGGTTCCGAAGGTAGGTTAGATAGGTCAACTGGAACAATAGCTAAATTGGCTAAGTCCTTTTTCTCAGCAAATGCACAAATGTAATAACAAGTACGTATTTTGGGCTAAGATTAATTCTTTCAACAATACATACATTGTAGCTAGTAACATTCAGCTAGCGATGTTTTTGAGTGTAGTGACAGATATATATTAAAGGAAGAATCATCTAATGATTCAAGCTTTAATAATAAGATTCAATATATTTTGATTATGAATGTCAAAAGAATATATATTTGAGAAAAATGTCAGATTAATTTTGTTGATTCAAGCTTTAATAATAAAATTCAGTAAGGATTATACAAAAACGTGTTGGTCTCGTCTCGATTAATTGTGCTTTGCTTCATACAAATTTATTTACTTACTTTTTTGAGTCTCTGTTTGTGATGAGCGAGCTAGATCTTCTACACTCTTGCTTATGCCTAATTCCTTTATGTGTTTCTCAATATCAATAGGTGGAGTGTTGTAACAATCTACTCCGTACGTCCCATAATACCTTTCACACCCTTAAAATGGAAAACTCATTGTATGCCGTAAAATCCATTTTACGGTGAGGAATTGTTCAACAGTGGGCGACTGAAGGAAGTGACTAACATGATTGAAAACATAAGACAGATCCGGGCGAGTGATAGTCAGATACTGAAGGGCACCAACGAGCGAGCGATAAAGAGTGTGGTCGTCGAAGGGTCTCCCAAAGCGAACAAGAGATTCCCCAAGGGGAGTGGAAATAGGCTTGGAGTCAAGCAGCTCGGCGCGGACGAGGATGTCATGAGTGTACTTGGTCCGACTGAGGAAAAGTCCACCAGAAGTGTGCGAGACCTCAAGGCCAAGGAAGTAGCTGAGGCGACCAAGATCCTTGATCGCAAATTCTTTGTTGACAAGACGAATGAAACGTCGAATGACATTATGGTCGCTCCCTGTCACAATAATATCATTGACATAAAGTAAGAGGTACAAGGTAATGTTACCATGCCGAAAGTTGAAGAGAGAAGGATCTGCTCGACTACACAGAAAACTCAAGGTCTTAAGGAAGCTACTGAAGCGAACAAACCAGGTGATTGGAGCTTGACGAAGACCATACAAAGCTTTTTTGAGGCGACAAACATTGTCGAGGAAGCGAGGATCAACAAAACCACGGGGTTGAGCCATGTAAAGAGTGTTTGTTAACTTCCCATGAAGAAAGGCATTATTCAGATCAAGTTGATGTATGTGCCACTGATTTCGAACAGCCAGACACATGATGATGCGAACAGTTGCAGCTTTGACGACCGGACTGAAGGTATGTGAGAAGTCAATTCTCTTAGTTATTGCGTCCGAAATTTCGCCTACTCAATTCTCTTAGTTATTGCGAGTATTCCACTAAGATCTTATTTCCTCTTAATTATCCAAGTAGTCCCTTCTTATTTTCCATGTCTACTCATAAACTAGCTAAAAGTATTTCTCGATTTCTTAAAATACGAGTCTTCCTTCCCAAGTTTTGTTATAGGCCTTTCCTTATAAGTTCAAATCATGTCTTATTCGGTGTTCATCCAATTCTAGCTTCGCTCATTCTATAGGTTTTTGGTTCTGATCATATATTCCTGGACCGTGTAGGCACTGTAAAAATCTCTTCCTCAATACTTTTTATTCCCAGATTTCCTCAAACATTTAAACACAAGAGAGTGGGATGCTAACGTATTAAGCAATACATAAGTAGGTAGTCCCGATACTAGCTGCATACCTATAACGACGTCAATTTCATTCAATCTTTATTTTTTTCCTTCAAGTATCTCCATCCTCCTAGGCTTCTTATTGGTATTCTTGTACTAGACCATTCCTAATCTCTTGAGGATCTAAAAAGTAGTTGTTCTCTCTTAGCAGAAGTTGTGAACACAGAAATTGTTTGATGTTCTCTATAATTCTAGAACAAGGTTGAGGTATTGTGCCAATTGATGGTGGAAATTGATATCTGCCAGCTTATGTAGAGTATGAGAATTCCCTAATCATTCAACTCTAGGAGTTACGTTCCGAAGTTTCTAGTCCTACTGGTTTCCTCATAAGGGTTACAGATCCTATCATGTAGTGTTCTTGTTGATGTCATCTAAAAGGTATGAAAGAAAAGAATATTATATCACTATTTCATATATAGGTATGATAAAACTTTCAAAAACAGAACCCAAATCGTAACAACAAGGTACTAGCACCAGATCTACATTAGAGTACACAGTACATTGGAACACACTGTGGCCACAATGGCACAATGACGGCACTCGAAATTTGTATGTTAGGAGCCATTGATCGCATGTCATTAAAGCGATAGTTAAGTAAAAGTAATAGATAGAATAATACAATCTCACCTGAAGTAAGTTGCATAACATTATATATATATATATATTGATTAAAACATGGAGTGACCTTCCCCATTGAAAAAAGAACAACAGTCTCAAATTAATAAGATAAAACAAGATCATAAGCATATAGCGTTTTATAGCCTATATAGTGAAATAGGGACTGAAGTCGAAGTAAAATATAGCTTTTAGGTCCGCCCTTTTATTTTTCACAAAGCAAAGAGGTCTAACTGTCTACAATAAATGTGAGGAATAGTGTATCATAAGTATCGTGAACACAGGCAAAATATTTTTATAAACTTCCACTTGTACTATAGAAAACAAGTAAATCATTTCATAACGTTCCTCTTTCATTTCATTTAATAGACATTATCTTATCATTCCTCACATTCGTAACTTTTGTATATTATGTAAGTCAAAGTCCTTGAAATCTTTATTCAATTTTACTTGAAAACCATTAAAATAATTACATACCTTGAGGTGCTTCGGCTGCGGTAGGAGACACGTTTTTCCACTGATAAAACTTTTTAATATTATCTTAATATTCTTGACATGCTTTAGTATAATACTTTATAATATATACTTACTGAATAAAATTTCTCTTGCTTGAAAATATTTATAAAGATATTCTTTTTAGAAAGACTTTTACGGAAAAACATTACTTTGTAAGATAAACATTTTGAAAAGAAGAGAGAATAAATTATTTTGTCCAAGGTTTGAACCTAGGATCTGATACGACCTGTAACGCCCCGAATCCGGAATGCAGCCCTTTAGCCTTGAACACTCTAAATTCGGGTCGCCACTTAGTGACCGAAAAACCGAACCTAAAATTTCTTTTAAAAATATATAACACGAGTGAATCGATAAGAGTTTTGCAGCGGAAATAATTTAAAGATAGTTATGAGTTGCAATAGAAGTAGTGTGGCCCATTTATTTTAAAACTTAGAACGTGATAAAAATAGCAGTCGGTTTAAAGATAGCTTACATATTAGTCATCGAGTAACTTTAAGAAAGTTTGTTACTCAACATAAGAATAAATATTGTCTTTTATACAACATGATATATATATTTTAACATCTTTAATGAAATTTTGGCTTGAATGAATTCCTTCACAATCCTCCCACTTGTTCTATTTTCTTTCGTTGCTCGGGGACGAGCAACACTTTAAGTTTGGGGGTTGATTAGTGTGAAAATTGCTTGAAATTCATGGATTTAATTTGCATAATTTTGTAGGATTTTGTGCATTGTTTACATTACTTTGACTCATTGCTCTTGATTTGGAGAAAGGTGGCGCGTTTTGTTTATTTTATAGGAAAATGAGCATTTTTGGAACAAAACACGCCTCGATAATATTGTAGAGTCAATCGAAGGAATAAATCGAGAAAAGCAAAACTGGAAAAAGAATAATGAGCTGCAATTGAGCACATTATTCAATTGATGAAGAAAAGCCCAATCTTACAAACACACAGATGGCCCATTTCACTCATTTCAGCCAAGCTTTGCAATTAAAATTGCAAAAAGCCCAGGGCCCACCTCCTTACCCATACGCGTACACACAATGGAAGCATGCAACCTTTGACCATAATTTCATCACTTTGAGCGGCCCAATACGACATTGAATAGAAGCAAGTAGCTGAAATATTTTAAGGGCGCGGCTAAAGGCACCCAAGGATCCTATGAGGACACCCACGCGATGAGAACACCCACAAAATGGATGAGGACACCCACGTGGAAAATACAAAAATACCCTTCGTTCTATTAAAACCCTAAATCATCTTCATTCTCAAAATTAAAAGAGTACACCCACCTCCTTGACTACCATTTCCTCCGCCTCCTCCACTCTCGTGAAGACGACGGCGCCCACGCCACCGCCGCCCACGCCGCCGCTCGCACAGTGCCGCCGCCTCTCGCACTGTGTCGCCGCCGCCCACGCCACCGCCTTCGCCGCGCACGCCACCGCCTTCTCCTCGCTGCGCCGCGCACGCCACCGCCTTCGCCTCTCTGCGGTTCGCGGCCGCAGCTCTTCCCTCTCCCCTTCGCGGCCGTTCGCGGCCGCAGCCCTTTCCCCTTCCCTTCGCGGCCGTTCGCGGCCGCAACCCCTCCCACTCCCCTTCATCGCACCCAGCTACCCACGCCGCCGCCGCCGCCGTTCAAAGGTAAGTTTTTTTTTTTTACAATTTTTAGTTTTTAAAAAATTAGGGTTTTGAAAATTTAGGAAAATTAGGGTTTTTAGTAGTTCGACAATTATTTTCGAACATATAGAGTTTGTTTTGGAAAAAATTTCGAACATATTGCGTTTGTTTTGAAAAAAATTTCGAACATATTTCGTTTGTTTTGGAAAAAATTTCGAACAAGATGTTCGAATTCTTTTTTCGAACAAATCTAAGTTGTTTTGAATTTTTTTTCGAACTTATTGTGTTTGTTTTGGAAACAATTTCGAACAACTTGAGTTTGTTTTGGAAAAAATTTCGAACAAGATGTATCTTTTTTTTCGAACAAATTTGAGTTGTTTTAGAATTTTTTTCGAACATATTGGGTTTGTTTTGAAATTTTTTTCGAACATGTTGAGTTTGTTTTGGTAAAAATTTCGAACATGTTTGTTTTAGAAATTTTTTCGAAAAGTTGGTGTTTTGTGTTAATTTTTGTTGCAATTTTGGAATTTTTTTTGTTGGGTGGTGGTGGTGGTGGTGGTGGTGGAGGAGTTGTGGTGGTGGTGGTGATGATGGAGTAGAATGGATGGGTGTACTCATCCGGGAATTTTTTTAAAAATATACAGGAGGGGTAAAAACGTAATTTCGCTGCACCCTTTTCACAAAAAAAAACTTGCCTGGGTGTACTCATAGGATCGCCGGGTGCCTTTAGCCGCGCCCATATTTTAATACCAGGCCCATTTAATTAAATTGGAAGAGGCCCAAGCTGCCATTGAATAAAATGAAGGGTTTGACTATTTACACCTCCATTTCGGGGAGATGTACTCTCACTACTACATATTTGATCTTGAAGAGCTTTTAGAATAGCTCTCCAAGTGGGAGCTGTCCAAGCTAAATTGCACTTGGAGAGCCCTTTTTGCACTTGGAGAGCCCTTTAAGGGCTCTCCAAGTGCAATTTAGCTTGGACAGCTCCCACTTGGAGAGCTCTTCTAAAAGCTCTCCAAGGCGAAATATGTCCAATTCACTTTATTAATAAATTAATAGTGTAAAAAACCAAAAATACCCTTCATTAAAATATACTCCCTCCGTCCCACAGGAATTTGCACACTTTCCATATATGGATGTCCCATACCAATTTGCACACTCCATAAAAGGAAATATCTTCACAACCCTCACCCTTAAAATATACTCATATTTACCCATATGCCATTACTTTTTCACACTCAATCTACTTTTTACTTTACTTTATTCATAAAAGTTTACAAAACTACCCCTCAAAACATCAATCATTACACATTTTCTTACACATTTCTTAAAATGTGTGCCGGTCAAAGGGTGCAAATTCCCCCGGGACAGAGGGAGTAACATACTAATGCACCCTCCCTACTGAACGCACCCCTGCTGTCATTTCTTTCACTTTCCCCCTACTTCCGGCCGCCGCCGCCATCATTTCCGACGACCATCAAACCAAAAAAAAATTCAGAAATTCCAAAATATACTTTAAAAATCACAATTTTTTTTATAAATTTTGACCAACCAGGATCGACCATATACACTCCCGTCGACAACGATTTGTCGACCAAAGTGTATATAGTCGACCAAAGTGTGTCAATAAAAAAATAAAATAACAAATTAAAAAAAAATTCGACACACTAGGGTCGACCAAATACACTCTCATCGACAAATTGTTGTCGACGAGAGTGTGTTTAATCGACCCTGGTGTGTTAAAATTAAAAAAAAAAAAAAAAAACCCTGTTGTGCTTTCTTTGATGAAGAGGAGCATTGACTTGACGAAGGTGGACAGTGGACAGTGAATGGGAAAAGAGGAGGGGTGCCTGTGCGTTCAATAAAAAAAAAAGGTTTGTGGGGGTAGGGGATATGTTTGCTGGGGGAGGGGCTGTACGTGACTGGTGGGGGTGGGGGTAGGGGAGATGTTTGGTGTGGTGGATTTTTTTTCTGGGTTTTTTTTACACTAGGGGAAGGGGAAGGGAGGGGAGGGCGGCCGACGGCAGCCGTGGCAGCGGACAGGAGGATGGGGCCAGCGTTGCCAGCGAGGGGCGGTGGAGGGGGCCAGCGGTGGCCGGTGACGGGACAGTAGTGAAGGTGGTGGTGTGTAGTGAGGGTGGGGAGAATGAGAGGAAGATGATGATCGAAGGAGGAAATTAGGGTTGGGAAAATTAGAGTTGGGGTGTGGACAATAATAGGGATTTTATGGGGAAAAGGCATTTTTGACAATTAAGTGGGGGTGTGATCCAATTTTGAAGGAGTGTATAAATCGGGGGGAGTGCATCTCTCCGAAATAGAGGTGTAAATAGTCAAACCTTAAAATGAAAAGGGTAGAACACGCGGAAGGGGATTCGCATATAGCACAGACGCGAGAATTGGAAAACATGGCAACTCCTTCCATTGGGGATAGTTTAGTTTAATTGTTTTTTCATTTCTTAGATAGATTTCAATTCAGTATTTCATTTTATTATGGAATTGAAGGATTTGAAGACATGGATGTGATATATTTCCTTTATTTCAATATTGTTTTAGTAATTTCAATTTTTAATGTTTTGTAGTTTAATTTCATGAGTTTTATTCTAGTTGTTAATTTAGATATGTGGTAATCTCTTATTGCTTTGGGTGTTGGAATTATTTGAGTAATTAGTGGATTTATGAATTAATTGCATATTTTAGTCTATGTCTTGAATTTTAATTGTTTCTAGTGTTGTGATATGTGTGATTCAATTAATTGATTGATTCTATTAGCTAGCATTTTCGATTATGTTAATTGCAACGAGAGTTGGGTTTGCATGATTGGGGTGTGAGTGTGAGCCTTGATTAATTAATTGAATTTAAATAGTAATTAGTTTAACCGAGAGAGGGTTGATTGCTTAGATCGACAACATTCGACATTAATCAAATAGAGATCGTCGAGGAGATTGGTGAGATGCGTCTCATAAGCATTAGTAACCGTGTTGAAAGTGCTTATGAGACACTATCTTAGGAGCTTATGGTATTTGATTAGATCCTATAATTGTTAATCAATGCACGTGTTCACCTATACCTTTCGAGGGGGTCTACACATATATGTGATAGCCTTTAGCATAATTCAAGACATTAGATTTAATTATTGTGATTAGTTCGTTAGTTCATTAGTGATCTCACATAAGGAAAACACCCGAAGCAATTCTTCCACTTGCACTTTCATTATTGAGAGTTAGTTTAGTTGTTTACTTAGTGTTTCTTTTCTTATTGGTATTTACCTTATCCTCCTGTTTAGCTTCTATAACACCATTTTAACTTATAGTTTTGGGGCTCCACGCTCTCCTAGCTAGCTAGATCTTTGGAACGAAAAACTACTAGGTCGTATACTTATCATACTACTATCGAACCCATACGCTTGTGGGGATCGTATAGTTGTTTAAAAAGAGCAAAAATACGTTACAAGTCAATATCCTTGTACGTTATTATACAGATTGACAGTATGCCGAAATAATAAATATTAGTATTTCATCGTAAATTATTTTTATTCTTTATATAGTGAACTTGTTATTCACTGGAGATTTAAATCTTTTGGTAGTGAACTTTCATTCACTGAGGATTTACAGTATATCCTTATTCATAATTATCGTAAATCATCATATATCATAATTATCATAAAATATAATTATTATACGGGTCACTGGTAGCGACTCTACCACATGCTACCCCCTAAACGCTTCCACCTCCTTCATGTATATTAATCATACGGGACACTGATAGCGACTCTATCACATGAAATTCCCTAAACACTTCCACCTCCTTCAAGTATGTTAATCATACGGGACACTGATAGCGACTTTATCACAGATTACAATATCATAATTTATTCTTGTATTCTTGTGTTCTTAGTTATATGTTGATGTTTGTTTAGTTTATTTCAGAATACACCAACAGTCCATATAACATTACGACAATACAGTAGTGACATCCACCTGGTTAACTTTAAGAAAAGTTACAAACTTCTTGAATGATTTTAGCAAGCATAACACAGAAGAGGTCGTCCGAGCTCTGATTAGGCCACACTTCGCCTAGCACGTTTTCTTGAATATTTAATTATTATCAGAACTCTTGTCTCTTAATTTTACTTAACAATTTCCTTTATGAATAAATGTTATAATCACATAACAAGTAATATCAAAATAATAAATTCAATAAAAAACATTTTAACATTTATCAATTGGTGTGCTTCAACAAATAATAACAAATCATGGAGAAACATATTAATAATTTAAACACGTATTTCACTAAAAAATTCAAAAGGAACAACATATAAAATAAGATAACTAACTCGAGTTTATATAAATATAAATATATATAGATATAAATATTTGAATTAAATGACTTTTGTAAAATCAACATTTTAAAAACCTTAATAATGGTTAATTGGCATATACACAAAAATGGTACTAATACTCAAATAATAAATAATGTATTTATAATATTCGTAATAACAATAATACTAACACATATTTAATTTAAACACGTTCTGGTGTGCTGTCACCGGCACCAAAAAATAATTCCTTAGCTACCCACTAATATAGTAGGGCAAGTAAGGGTCGATCCACAGGGAACGGTGTAATTTAATCGAATTAATTTGTGTATGAAAGCAATAAAAAGGGGGTGGGAAATTTGGATTGGTTAACTAAAAAAATAAAATAATAATAAAGTGCAAATAAAATAATGAGTATTCAAATAGTAAGAACGATCTAGCCCTCGGATAGTGTCCCCTTAATTAATTATACTAATTTAATCAACAAACCCGATTATCTCAATTTATTCTCGAATCTTATCCCTAAACCAGTGGTACGACCAAACTAGTTCGAATTGCTTCTTACGTTTAATTAATCAGCAGGCACGACCTCCAATTAATCTATCCCTACGAATAACCCTAAAACATGTATCTAAGATTCAACTCGAGGAACGCATTCGAGAATTAAAACAATAGGATAAATTTGACCATGAACACGAGACTCTCGTTTCATGCAACCTAAATATTACTACTCCCTAAGGTCTAAGGTGTTCTGCCTTAGTTGCTACAATTCCCAAAATATTATAACAATTACAGATTATAATTTATGGGATAGCTAGAATTGATATAGGAATAAAATCGGGTGATCAAGCCTATTAAACTCCTAATTCAAACACGCATAGCATCTACTCAAGTAATAACAAAATCGAGATGTAAATCAAAATCAACCAGGGATTAATTAATTAAACAGACATAATCAATATAAGATTTCACGTCCTCGAACTAGAATAAGGACATTAGCTACTCATAATCAATGAAACAAGACAAATAATTTATAAATTCATAATATTCAATCTCAAATTAAGAAAGAGTACATAAATAATCAAACCAAATGTAATATAGAAAATCCTCCTTTCTGCATTCACAGTGGCATGGCCAATTGCCCTTCTCCAATTCCACAACGTTGACTCTCTCACTGGTCCTCAATGGCGGCTGTGCTCTTTTGTTGCGTGGGTTTCCTAGGCAATCACTCCTGAAAAGTCCATTCTTCCTACTCCAATTGGAAAGCCCAGTAGCAGCCATTAACTTATAAAAAAGGCCCACAAATAGTTCCTGAATTATTTCTTCTATACCCAAGCCCACAACAAGCCCCTTAGAGTCTTGGGTTTCTTCTCACAAAATGTATTCATTTTTCCCTGAATAAAAATATCAAAGTAATTGAAGATACAAAATAATGAGTCTAAGAATGCACTAAAATACCAATTTAATTCTCAAAAAATATTCAATTAAAGCACAAAAATATACAATAAATCCGACTCATCAAATCCCCCCACACTTGAACCATTGCTTGTCCTCAAGCAATAATTAGAATAAAAGGGAAAACAGTACCATATCAATAACACAACCAACCAACAACTCAAATGTTCGAACAAGATTAACAAAAATACTTCCACACAACTCTAGCATTTGAATTTGCTTTTTGAGCCATAATCAAAAGTAACTCGTCCCTCTTATACAACTAAGACCTTTTATTCACACCTAAGAATGAAACTTATCAATTAACGATCATCCTGAGTACATTAGTTGTTCCTTAAAACCTTGTTTTCGGTTCATTTGATTCAATCCTCTATCAAAGTACAATCTGAGTGGCGTCCGTCTCCTTTTTTTTTTCTCATCTTTTTTTTTTTCTTGGAATTAATTTTTTTTTTCTTCAACTTTCAAACAAGGTCCGCAGCTCCTCTCTACTTTTCGGGTTTTAGCTCTTTTTTGTGTTATTAATTTTTCATTCAAAGCACATGAGCCCCCTCAAGTAGGTAGTTGTTTCAGCCCCTCGTTATTTTTTTCATTTCAATGCTTTTCAACTCAACTCCTTTTTTTTTTCTTTTCCTCCATCCACAATCATTTCATTATTTTCAACTTCAAACACCAACTCAAATTTTCCTTCTTAAGAGAACTAAAAATAAATTTACCCAAAATACAAGAAATCTAGGACTACTTCAGCACCAAAATAACCAAAAATCAACTCGATTCCACCACTCAAGCATGAGTATCAAATCCAATCGTCAATTAAGACAAACTACCAAAGATCACAACATATTTAACATAAAGAAAAAATCATCCTCTAGACTCATATGCAAATACTCAAATCATCAAGTTTCAAACACTCAAGAATGCCCAATACCAACATATACAAAACACAAGAACAAGAAAGACACCACACATGATATAATTCACTCCCCCACACTTAAATAGGTGTTAGTCCCTTAACACTAAAGCATAAAGCAAGACATACAAAAATATAACACCGTATAAAAATGAAAAACAGAGTGGAACGGGGGTACCAAAATTTTAATGTGACGACGATTGATCCGGTAACAAAGATGAGAGATGAGATGGTTCAGGGTTCTTCTCTACCCCTGGGCTCCTTTACACTGTGGTGGGCTGAAAAATGAATGCCCTCTTGTTGTTTCCCAAGAATGATTTGGCATTATATGGGTTGCAATACTAGAAAAAATATTAAATAGATAAATGAAGCAGGCACAATCTCATGTCCATCACCTATCCATGCAAATCAACTCAGCCCATGTTATCAATTCACCTATGTAGACAACAACGAAGGAAAATATCAAAAGAGGAAGGACAAAAAAAACTAAAACTAATAACAAAACAAAAGCAAATCAAATGAAAATGAAAATGAAAATAATAAAACCAAACATTGGGTTGCCTCCCAATAAGCGCCTTTTCTTAACGTCGTTGGCTCGACGACCAACTTCTCTTTCACGTAATCGGAGTAGAATAATTCTCTCTATGTAATGGCATTTTACATTGCGAAACAATGTTCTCTCCAATCAGGTTCTCAATCCAAGATATCCACTGCTTGTCGATGTAAAGCTCGTTCAATAATTTGGCATATCTAGGATTTTGCTCTTTCGGCTCAACTAGTGGTATGTTGATCTCAACCCTCCGAAAGACATCGACTAGTTGCTGCTCCTTGGCATCTTTCTCGACCTTTTTGAGCCTAGACAGAAAGGGAACTACATATAATAACAGGATTGAATTCATGAGATTTTACCTTATTTTTCTGTTCTAGTACACTGACACTGAGAGGGTCAGTGTTAGTGAAAACTACATCCTGTTTTTTCTGTATAACTTCCTCAGTCTCAACTGGCTCGTCTCGTGCCTCAATCTTCTCACTAGGTTTCTCGAGTCTTTCCTCTATGTCGATTCGGTTAACCAATCCAAATTCCCCCCTTTTATTGCTTTCATACACAAATTAATTCGATTAAATTACACTGTTCTCTTTGGATCGACTCTTACTTGCCCTACTATATTAGTGGGTAGCTAAGGAATTATTTTTGGGTGCCGGCGACAGCACACCAAGCCGGGGAATGGTTGTAAATTTTATTGAATTTTTTTTTTTGTTTTTAATTATACTAATTTAATCAACAAACCCGGTTATCTCAATTTATTCTCGAATCTTATCCCTAAACCAGTGGTACGACCAAACTAGTTCGAATTGCTTCTTACGTTTAATTAATCAGCAGGTACGACCCCCAATTAATTTATCCCTACGAATAACCCTAAAACATGTATCTAAGGTTCAACTCGAGGAACGCATTCGAGAATTAAAAAAATAGGATAAATTAGACCATGAACACGAGACGCTCATTTCATGCAACCTAAATGTTACTACTCCCTAAGGTCTAAGGTGTTCTGCCTTAGTTGCTACAATTCCCAAAATATTATAACAATTACGGATTATAATTTATGGGATAACTAGAATTGATATAGGAATAAAATCGGGTGATCAAGCCTATTAAACTCCTAATTCAAACACGCATAACATCTACTCAAGTAATAACAAAATCGAGATGTAAATCAAAATCAACCAGGAATTAATTAATTAAATAGACATAATCAATATAAGGTTTCACGTCCTCGGGCTAAAATAAGGAAATTAGCTACTCATAATCAATGAAACAACACAAATAGTTTATAAATTCATAATATTCAATCTCAAATCAAGAAAGAGTACATAAATAATCAAACCAAATGTAATATAGAAAATCCTCCTTTCTGCATTGCATGGCCAATTGCCCTTCTCCAATTCCACAACGTTGACTCCCTCACTGGTCCTCAATGGCGGCTGTGCTCTTTTGTTGCGTGGGTTTCCTAGACAATAATTCCTTAAAAGCCCATTCTTCCTACTCCAATTGGAAAGCCCAGCAGCAGCCATTAACTTATAAAAAAGGCCCACAAATAGTTCCTGAATTATTTCTTCTATACCCAAGCCCACAACAAGCCCATCTAGAGTCACTACAGGAAATTTGAGATATCGCGACGAAAAAATTCGTCACAAAAACACTATTTTTCGTCATGAAAGGTCTTTGGTGATAAAAAAATTTGTCACAAAGAACGTCACTGTATGTGCGTCACCAGTGGCGGACCCAGGATTTTAAAACTGGGGTACGATCGAACAATAGATAATTTAAAAATATTTGTACACAAACATTGTTTTATATAAAAATGAAATATACTAATAAAATTACAACTACAAGCAACAACTGAATTCGACGAGTTTTCATTTTTTGAAAGCAATCTATGACATTTTCATCAAAAATTTGTAAAAATAAGTATTTTTCAATGAAAGTGATCAAGGCAATCATTTGATTTTTTTAGCATCAATTTATTTAAGTAACTTAGAAATTTAACAAAATTAAATTATAATAAAAAGAGGGTTATGATGCTGCTGTTACTATTTGTTAAAACTTAAAAGTGAAAACAGATTTATATATATATATATATATATGGTATTTCTTTAAATTCTTTTATAATATTTTTATTAGTAATTTATTAGTGGATGACTGGATGGTAGCCCAACTTTAATGGGCTAATGTAGTAATGCCCAATGGACTATTGAGCTCAAGTTTGGTTATTTTTCTGCGAGAGCCTACAAACGCAGGGTATAACTCACATATATATATATATATATATATATATAATATATGTGTATATATAATATATATAGAGCAAAAAAAAAATTGGGGGTACAACTGTACCCCCTTGTCTCTGAATAGGTCCGCCACTATGCGTCACAGTAGATCAATGCAACGATATTTCGATTCGACATCAAAAGTCATCATTTGATGACGATAAAGGCCATCGTCACTATATCTTTTCATCTATAGTGACATATAAATCGTCACATTTGGCATCAAAATTTCGTCGCTAAATATGATATTTCGTCACTAATAATTAAAATTTTCAAGACAATTGATTTATTGTCACTAAAAAATTAACCTTTTGTGACGATTGTCCATATATTACTAACTTTATCAAATTTTAGTGACGTCCTTTTTTGTTACAATTATATTAACTATTTCGTCATATTTTGTAAAATTCGTCACAAAAAAATATTCTTTTATGACAAAATGTTGTTCGTTGCTATATGTTTGCATATATAATGACGACAAAATTTGTCACTAAAGAGTATGATTTAGTGACAAAATTTTTACCGTCACTAAATGGTGTGAAAATAGTGACAAATTATTTTTGTCATTATAATATATTATTTAGTGACAAAAACGGTGATCATCACTTTTAGTTTAGAAACGACGACAACAAATTCTTTGTCATATATCAAATCTTTTGTCATTAAAGAATTGCACTGTAGTGACTAAAATTTTATCGTCATTATATATATAGATATAACGACGACACATTTCGTCACCCAAAATTAGAATATTGTCATTATTAATTAACCTACAATGACAAAATATTTAGTTTATCATAAAAAGTAATATATATTGTGACACATAATTCGTCATGAAATGATTACAATAGTCGTAATAAATTAATTTCATTTACTAAAAAAAATTCCTTCAAGCATTTAGAAATATAAGAAGAAATATTTCTCTATCACCTCATGAAACTAAACAAAAAAATTTATAATTCTAAGTCATAAATTTCTCAATATTTGCACCTTGGACAATCATCTTTGCATCCTGCACAACTATATTTGCATTCAAAACAATCGCATGTATTTTAAGTTCTTGCACTTGAGCTTCATACTCTTGCAGCTTTTCTTTCGTGTTTTTTAGTTCTTCTGGTAACTGATTAGAAGAATCGTATAGTGTGTTGCGTCTGCTTGGAGGCTTTGGACATTAACTAAGACCTTTTACATATCCTGCCTGTTCCATGACCCAACACTTCAAATACTATCTCATTTGTACCATTTTCAATCCCGAGCTCAATATATTCTTTCCGCTTTTTTTCTTTCATCATCTCCTGATAATTAAGCATAACAATAAGTAAATTACCATCAACTTTAGTAATAAAATTAAAAATCATAAATATTTCTCTAAAAAGAAATTTAAAGCAAACTATCAAGATAGCCATCTATTTATTCAGTGGTAAAAAAATTAATGTATTAAATCTAAGCATTTAATCAAAATTACAAGTAATATCTTAAATAGTTTAAGTGATACATTTTTATCGATGAAAACTAGTAAGTATTGTTACTACCAATGGAGAGCATACAATAATCGACCCTAATTCAGCCAGTAAATAGAAATGACGTACATGACTAATGGCATGAGTCACATGACAACACAAATATTATACTCAGAAAGAAGTAGAAGAAGTAAAACTAAATACAAGAACAGTTCAACTTAATAAATTAGTTACCCTAGCATATCCATATCTAAGTTGCTGCATTGCAACACATGCATCCATTTTTTCATAATTCATCTATGTGGTGCACAGACTAGTATTGCTTAATCTCAAAGCCCATCAACCCAATGACTTCTTAAAATACCTATAAATTACAAGAATCTAGTTATGATTTTGGTACATTTTCCCTCATTGTAGAGTATGATGCTCATAGAGGCAAATCTAAAACTTCAACAAACTAGCTAAGCACGTCTTACCGGCAAGGACATACACATTTCTGACAATTGTGCAAATGCTACATAGACTAGCATAACCAGGGCATATATCTTGAGCTATTTCGATAAATAAAGGAATGGATCCAATGACTATTGTGAGGCCAAAACCAGAACAGAAAATCCCAACAAATCCAACAAAAAAAAGACATGCTCAAACATAACTTAAGATTCCCAGAACTGAAAATTTACTCAAAGATGTAGGAAACCCTTGTTTTAAAGTAGATCTCCTATAGCAGTAACTAACACTCTCAAACACCGATTATTTAGAATTGAAAACTGAAATCAAATTTTGATCAAACAACTCAACAATAAATCCCAACAACTAAAAATTCAATAATGAATTCCAAAATCGACTGAAAAATTAAACAAACTAAACAATAAATCTGAAGTATGTGTGGTTTGTTAAGTACTGAAGAGACTATATACAAACAAAATTAATATTTACTGAACAGGTTTAGTCCTATACAAACAAAATTTGTATCCATAGAATAATGTTTGCTGTAATTCAAAAGTTTACATATCAAAGTTAAAGAAACTAAAGAAAATATATTAAAGTCGACAGAAGAGAAATTAAAAGCCAAGAACAATAAATCCAACTAAAAAAGAACTACAAAAATGGAAAAGAAACGCCCAAAGAACACAGGGTCACGCATTAACTCACCTCTTGAGAAGATTGGGGAGGGAGCGAAAGTGGGTGGATTAATTAATCCAGCAACAACGTAGTGTTATAAGTGAGTGGATGACTCTGTAAAAGACAAAAAAAGATGAGTATGTGTAATTGAGATGAACAGAGAGGAGTTACTGAGAATTTGTTTACAGAGGAGTTACCCGATAATTTTTTTCACTCAAATCATCAGATGTGATGCTACGAAATCAGGCAACAACGTGGGTCGTGGCAGGCGCTGAGTGAAATTATGAATTGAAGTTTTTTTGGGGGAGCTTCGCAACAGGGGCCCGGCAGACGGTGTGGGCGTCGCCGTGGTAGGAACAAGAAATTACGATAATGATCAGCAGTAATCGATCCCATCGAGTAAAAAATAAATCATTAAAATTCGCAGCGTCGAATTTAGGGATCTGGCGTAAGATTAAGGATTTAGAAGATTGAGCGTGGGGAATTTTTAGCGTAAGATTAGGGAATTTAGAAGATCTCTACTTACCCACGTTGCTGAAAACTTTTACCTAGCGCGCGTTTTGAATTTTTATTTGGGCTAACCGTGTTTTTAAATCTAATTTACATGTGAGCTATTGCGCTTCAAAAAATGGAGCATATTGTAAGCCTCAAATAATTAATTAAACAAATTCTTAATTTAAAGTTTGAACCTCAAATAATTTTAAAAAATGGGTATTATAAGCCTCAGATACTGGGGGAAATTTGGTGGTATGATTAATAAATAAATAGACAAATAAGATGAAAGCTTATGGCTCAAATTGCTCTTATCAAAGTATATAGTAAATTGTAATAATAATTAAATAAAAATGAAATAAATAATTGAATAAAACAAAATAATACTCCTCTGTCCCAATGAAAGCTATCTGGGAGCTTTGAGCACGAAGGTTAAAAAGTAAGATAGAATAAGTAGATGTATTAAAGTTGATGTGATTGAGATAGAAGAATATAATTAAATGTGAGAGAATAGTTTACTAAAAAAAATAATATGTAACTTTTATTGAGACTGACAAAAAATGAAAGTTAATAATTTTCATTGGAATGAAGAAAATTAGTAGTTAATAATGTAAGAGAAAATTTCATTTTACGTCCTGTAACTTAGGCCTAATCCAGTTTATATCCTTTAAGTTTTTAGTTTTTGATTTATATCCTTTTTGGTCTAATTTACGTCATTTCCGCCTGAAAATTTTAAAACTCACCGAAATGTGGGGAATAAATTGGGATTCCGGCCAAATAGTCCAATTTACGTCCTTTAAGTTTGAAAATTAAAGTTTAATAATTAAATTATTTTCTAAAAATCTCATTAAAGATTTAAAAAATCTAAAAGTATAATTAAAAATCCAAAAATTTCCTTAAAATTAAAAACTATAAAATGTGTAAAATAAAATTTAAAATATTTCACTAAAATTTCTAAAAATATCATTACAATTTATAAATATGTAAAATAAAAAATTCTAAAATTTTGAAAATACAAAAAATAAAAAATTATACAATTAAAAGAATGGAAAATGTGTAATTTAAAAATTAAGAAATTCAAAATCTCATTGAAATTTCTAAAAACTTCGGAATTTTACCGTGGAGGTTGAATGGAAGTTCCACACATTGATCGATTTTGGAAACGTCCCAAATCCATTTTCACAATATTTTTAAAATTGTGGAATTTTTTATTTTAAACATTTTTAAAATTTTAATTTATAGATTTTTTTATGAGGATTTTGAAAAACAAACATTTTCAGATTTTTAGAATTGTAGAATTTATAATTTTTTTAGAATTTTAAATTTTTATATTTATTTTAGACAATTTATAAGTTTTTAATGAGATTTTTCAGATTTTTAATGAGATTTTTGAATTTTAAATGATATGTTCAGAATTTTTTAATTATTAATTTATAATTTTTAAACATAAAGGATGTAAATTGGACTATTTGATCGAAATTCCAATTTTTCGGTGGAAAGGACGTAAATTGGACCGAAAAGGATGTAAATTGGACACCCTAGGACGTAAATTAAAAATGTAAAAACTTAAAGGATATATACTGGATTAGGCCTAAGTTACAGGACGTAAAATGAAATTATCTCATAATGTAACATGACAAGGGCAATCATTTTTAATTTACATATGTTCTTTAAAAATATATAATAATAAGAAGACATCGTAGGAGGACAATGAGAATTCTCTTTAATTTACATATGTTTTAAAAAAATGAATGAATTAAACGAATAAGAAGTTATTTACTATTGAACTCGACTTTACATAGGTTTTTGCTGATACTTTTATATATCAGTGCACGGTTGCACCGTACAACTTATATTCATTTTAAAATGATTGTATTAGTTATTTTACTAAAAGATATTATTTAGAAGTTCACAATATAAACAAATATGTATTACTATATACACAAGTACATGTTGTTATAGTTTTAGTAATACACATACTTGTTCATACAGTAACATATGCCCGTTAAAAAAAATAAAAAAATATGGGGAAGAAATAATCATGAAAATGTGTGAGGAAGAAGGAAACATGTATGATGAAAGGAAGAAGAAAGCAAGACTTTACTCGAGTGGGGACATGATGAAGTTCGTGTTCTATTTCTTTATACGTTTGCTTTCATTTTATGCCACGTGTGAGACCCGGAGTTTCTCACTAATCTAATTGGCATGAGACCCAATGAGAATTATGTGTCAACGTCACAGGTATACGAACGTACAACAACATTCATGAGGGTTGTATGAATGTAGGATAAGTATGTAACCATTATAAATGAAAAAAAATTTATGCATAATTTAATTATATATGTCTACACTTTTTGAAATGAATAAATAAATATTTGTTGTAATTAACACAAACGAATTCAATTAATTTGGTTTGATTAAAGAAATGACAAAAACTAATGAATTGACTGAATGCTGAACCTATAAAGATAATGTTGGGTTAAATTACAATAAACTTAAATACAAATCAAATTTGTATTCATATAGCTAGACTGACTTGTGATTATTCTAAGAATGTGATGAAAAGGTGCATGTTTTGGGAGCTGGGACTACAAATGAAACACTTTTATTAAATTCATGTTGTGTGACAATTTGTAACACTCTTATATTTATAATACTTATGAAACAATTTTTGTAACAATATTCCATAAATTTGCCATACGTAAACACACCATTTTGATAAAAAGTACTCTATATCACTTTTAATGTTATGCTTTTTTGTTTCACTTTATCTAATTAATTTATAACAAAAACATAACTATTTTAAAAAATATGTATTACTTCCGTGGTACACGATTTTTCATTTTTTTTTATCAAATTTAAATTAAAAAATGTTTAGGGCCATTAAGAAAAAGAGCGCAAAATTTCACCGCCACAAAATTGTTTAGCGCCACTATGAAAAGAAGACTGCAAATTTTCACCGCCAATAAAGCTAACCTGCTGTATTCTTCTTTTATTCAAATCTAGACCTAAGCAACCCCCTCTCTCCATAATCGGATCACTATTTTCAAGAAATTTTAAACGGCCTCTCTCAGAATGCTCTCTTCCCTCTCTTTGATAAGTTCACTATTTTCTTGAGTTCTTGCCGGATTATTCATGTTTTTTTCGTTCACTAATCATGATGCATGGGAAAACATAATGAAATAGGCCGGTTGTTTAGGCTATCTTTAGTTGAATGGGGTTTTAGGTCCTGCCCTTTGTTTGGTTTCAAACGTTTTTTTAGTTTCAATTTATTTTTTATCAAATTCAGTCTCTCCATTTGATTAGTTGATTCTTGTTGCGAATATTGTATTATTTGCTTAAATCTCACTTTAAACTGGTTTGTTATTGTCTTAATTTTGAGATCTAGTGTCAATTTCTGATTGTTGGTTACTTTTTGTTTCTCTCAATTTCGTGTAACTCGGGTTGGTTTTAGTGATGCCAGTTATGTTTTCTAACCTTGTGTATTTTTATCTTTTTAGATGGAATCAAATGGTACTCATGTGGTTTGTGAAGAATTATTGGAGAGTAGCTCCTTATGCACGTGTTTATTCAATGAACGATGAATTCTCTAGAGTCCCGCACCAGTAATCCTATCCAAGCACAGAAAACCACATAAGGGAGTTAGTAAGGCAAGTAAAAGTCTGCACCTTCTTTTCTTTGTCAGTCTTTGAAAATATGAAATGTCTTACAGATTCTTAAAGATTCAATCCATTTTTTTTTTTTTTTATTATTGCATATCATGTTATTGAAGTGGCTGTGTGTTTTGAGTCTCTTGGGAAATTGATCATGATCTTTTAATTTTTAGGAAACTAGCAGCCTCTTTTGATAGGAATGTGAACTCTGCAAGTTGGTTTTATGCTAGTTGCCTAAATGAAGTTCTTTAAGCGGAAAGCCTTGAAATGTCTATTTCATTTTTTATGAATTTAGATTTTCCTGTTCAGTTTTTCAGTCTGCATTCAGTTCTGTAAAATTTTGTTTCGACCCACTCAATACAATCTCCCTGTCCCTACTTTGCTGCAAACAAACATAAATTCATGAGCTATATGTGGAAATTAAAGTTGTAAATTAGCAATTACATAGTTGTTTTCTTTGACACAAGAATTCTATATGGTTTTTATTTTGCCCATAAGTCATTTTATGTAAGTCTTTTACAAAATACTCTACTTGTACAATATAAATGCATGGATTGTACTGATGTCTGTTTCCATCTTGAAAAGATATTCATGAATTTACTTGGATAATTTATGGTGTATCAAATAATAGCTAAACACACAATTTATGGGAAATTTTATCAAAAGCATCTGCTCTGTTTCAAACATGTTTCTTTTCTCTATCTTTTCAATATATATTTTGTCTCTCCCACTCAGTTTTTGGAACATATACTATTCACCTATGTGTACTTGAGCATACGCATAATTTTATTGACATACCCCTGGTAATACAATTCCACAGACTGTTTTGATCAATTAATTCAGTAACCTTTTATTAATCTGTGGCTAATTGGTTTATCAGTTTTTGTAATTTTGCAAATTGGGTCTTTTCTATTAATGAGTTTTAGATTTTCGTAATGACTGGGCAATTTTTGAGTTTCTGTTTAGTACAAGTTCAATTTCTTTTACAGGTTCTTGGTGATTCACTTGGTGTTTCGTAATGTTTGGCTAAATCTGAGGAGTTTCGTTTGTTGCAGGTTGTGTCAGTGGGAGAGGGCTTCGTGGCAGGGGCCATGGATTCAGGGAATTTAAAATGTTTTCAGGCAACAACTTCCTTAATTTATCAAGTACTCCTACATATTTTCC
This sequence comes from Galeopsis tetrahit, assembly GCA_963675135.1. NCBI lineage: Eukaryota > Viridiplantae > Streptophyta > Magnoliopsida > Lamiales > Lamiaceae > Galeopsis > Galeopsis tetrahit. The sequence continues at coordinate 40,176,203 of OY776126.1, read as the reverse complement.
ACCCTTGTGTTTGAAGGATTCTATATCTTGTTCTAGATACTTCATCTCTATACAGATTTGAATCCTACTACCTACCGTTGTTCCTGAAATTGCTAAATGATGTGCTTCGAATGTGTTCTCATTGTTGTAATTGATATGCTGCTGTGATTTAATTTTTTGCTAAAAGGGAAATTCTTTAGATTTTCTTGATAAATATTTACTTTGTTTTTATTTGTTATTTATGTCTAGTAATAGTTCTTTATTGAATGAGATTCTTAATCATTTTTCTTTTTGATGGTACACAGAGTTAAATGGAATAGTTGTCTTACTTTACTGGTTTTCTAATGAGAGAAATGTCGAATAATATATTGTTCATTTTAGCTTTTGATCCCGATCTGCAAACTACCGGCTAAGCTTGGTTATAATTGATTGTTTATGTCTTTTGCTCAGTTCAGGTTAGAATCTGTTGAGAGAACTTAATTAGCCACATGTCTTTTCTATTTGTAATCATGAAGTTTATTCTGAATATTTTTATGATTGTGGTGAAAGTTAACAATAATTGCATTATTTATTTTTGTTGGGTCGTATTTCAGTTCTTCATACTTTGAAGAATAAATTAATGAAGTGAAAAACGAAGCGGGACGAATGCCTTCAAAATTACATTGATGCAATAGAAAAAGGTAAATTAACGTTGTTAAATGCAACTTGTATTTTTGTATGCACAATTTGAAGTAGTTGGAAGATTAAATAATTTATAGATTGATTTAGTCGGTAAGAAATATAAATAATTTATAGATTAATTATATAACTGAGGTTCATGGTTCAAGTCTGAATTATTGTTTTACCAAGATTGCATACATTTATTTAATTTTGTGACACATATTCATAATTGTCATGAAATATACTCACTCTTGCATAGGTTGATGGGCACACTCTTTAGGAAAATGAGATTTAGTGGAGTGTAGGGTAAAATAAAGGGGAGTATTTTGAGTGATTTAGTAAAATGTAAAAAAAAAAATTGATGAGGTGTAGAGGGACGGGGAATGTGAGACCAAATGAGTAACAATTTTAAAAATAAAATGATATTGTGAGTGTAATAATTTTGCGGGTTATTTTAATATTAAGAGTGTGTAAGTAATTTTGAGACGTTCTAATAAAAAAAATATGCAAGTAATCCCGGAACGAAGAGAGTACTAATTAGTGGCAAATAAAATTATGAATAATGGCACAAGTATAATTTCTAATGACAAAATTCAAACGCGTCATGTTTGTGTAACAAAAAATGACAAAATTCATGTGATCACAAAAAATCATAATTAAATTTAAGGTCTTTTGTGAAAAAGTGATAAATAATTATTAATCGTCACTATATATAAATATTGATGACAAAAAATGTCACTAATTATTATGAACAATTAATGACAAAATATTATCTCGTCATGATTATTCTGTATTATATGACGAATATGTTCGTCACTAATTATAATGAATATCGTCGCTAAATAATATTGCGATGAAATAATTATGTCACTAGTTATTTCTAATAATCAATGACAAAATATATATAGCATCGTCATAAAAATATTAATTTTCATGACGTAAAATATTGTTACTGATTGTTATAAATTTTGTCACCAAAGTTTTTAGTGACGAATATATTAATTTCGTCATGAAAATTTCAAATTAGTGACGATTTTTTTAATTATTGGTGACAAGATAAAATTTCGTCAAGAATAATATTATTATTGGTGACAATTTAAATTTTTTTCATGAAATCTAACTTTTAAGTGACGAAAAATAAATTTGTCACCTTTAAGTAACAAGTCGTGACGAATTTTGTGTCGTCACAAAAAATTTCGTCATGTAAAGTGTGATTTCCTGTAGTGAGTCTTGGGTTTCTTCTCACAAAATGTATTCATTTTTCCCTGAATTAAATCAGAAAATAAAAATATCAAAGTAATTGAAGATACAAAATAATGAGTCTAAGAATGCACTAAAATACCAATTTAATTCTCAAAAAATATTCAATTAAAGCACAAAAATATACAATAAATCCGACTCATCACGTTCCTCACTTAACAATCACATACGAGCAACTTATAAAATAATGCAATTAAAGTAGGTTATAACTTAAAACATCATTCTTATTTTACTAGCATAAATAAATTAATATATTATTACTGTATTAACACTTGCGCGCATACGCAAAATTCACAAATGAAATAACATCCACATATTTAGCATATATATTGTAATAATAAATATAAACAGGTTGTTTGCGGAAAACTGGTTTAGCTATAAAGTAGGCATTTAGATCTTTAAGAAACATTTCAATAATCTCTACCATATGTATATTATACTCACGTTGGTTTCGTGTCAAAACCATTTTTCGTTTAAAAGATATAAGTCTCCAAAGTCACTACGTACTACTTTAAAAATTCATATCTCTTAAACCGTTGGCTCAATTCATACATGGTTTATACAGTAACTTCATGACTAAACATAGTTCATTTCCATATTTTTAGTTTTAGCAAAAACTCCCTGTAATAAAAGTCGAACTACAGGGCAGTAGCTATGTTCTTAAATTCCAGGTTTTCGGTTTTGTGTCTTACCATGTTCGTGCATAGAAATGGGCGGCATAACATTTCTATAATCGAAAACTAAAATTATGTATTTAAAGTACAACAATCAAGAAACAAATAAGAGTTTTAAACTAACAAATATCATCAAATTTAAACAAGATAAAAACAGATATAAAAACAACACTGTGTAGTTTTTAGTTTACAGGTTTGCGGAAAAACCTTTTGATTTTCGGTTAGAATTCGAATGGTTTGAAGCCTGGGTACTGAGTATATCGATCATGGACTAAGAGGGGGTCGATTTTTCAAGATATTAGTAAGAAAACAAGAATTAAGTTAGCTTAATTTCTGGATAAGTCAAAAACAGGGGAAAGAATGAAAAATGGTGTTTCCTTCACCTCTCTATGAATTTTTTAGATTGAACTTCAGTTCCTTCACTTTGGGTTCATCTCGGATGATGAGAGGACGCCTGGAACTTCAAGAAAATGTCAGAAATAATCGAATTATTTCTATGAATTAGAAGAACCGATCGAAAAGACAAAAGGAAGAAGAAATGAAGTATTCTCCTTAATCTTTGAATCCATTTTTTTAAAAATGAAAAAGGGGGCAATTTGCAGAGCCTTGGAGAGGGACCTACGAAATGGAGGATGAATGAAGAAGCTGAAGAGAGGGAGATATATATAGAGGGAAAACAGGGTATACTAATTAATCTCTTGGTTGGGGAGAATGTAAGTGACCGTCCACTTGGTAGTAGAGTAAAAGGCCTAGTTGCAATTACCTATCCAAGGTTGTAAATATCTTAGGGGCTAATTGTTGTATTTAATCATTTGTGAAGGGGGTGAGTATAAGTTGTAATTGGCTGAGAAGGGAGGTAGGTGGGCCATGGTTTATTTCAATTGGACCAACTTTAAAAGTAGGGAATATTTGTTTTCGTCACGGTATTCGTTAGTACTAGATATTTACTACAGATTCGTTACTTATATTCGTGTTAGTTTGCCGCAGAAAATTACGTAAGAGCTATAAATATTTATTTAGGATTTTATGGTGATAAAATCGTCGCGCTATGAGATGAAAATTATTTAATTATAAAATTCGACTTAAGGCTACTTATGTTATTTTAGTTTTAATTTTAATATTAATTTAATAGCGAATTATCAGAATGAGTCCTAATATAAAATAAAATCAGATAAGGCAAACATTATATCACAAAGATACGAAAAGCATGGAAACCAATTAAATGTAATTTTCATGATCATGAATTTTTTACTTATAAGATATTATTTAAATGATCAGGCAAGTAAATGAATCAGATCTCTATATTTTATATTAAGATTGAAATGGCAAGGCAATATTATTTATTAAAATGCATCTTATGCTTCGTTAAATTGTTTATCACATAAACTTTGATAAAATTATTTGTAAGGTTATTAATTAGACTTCTTTCATTTTCGACACTTATTACATACTCATCAAACCTTATACTTTATTTATTTCTTTATTAGGTGCTAGGAGTGTTCCCCGATCAGAATGCTCGTTCGTCTTCCTGAAAATCAAGTCTTTTGAAAACAAATAACGACGTTAATATAATTGAAAACTCTTAAATTATTTATTAATTTATTTCATATTAAATTTTGGGACGGGGTGTTACATCTCATGTATAATTGAACATTTTTTATTTGAAAAAAACAACTTCTTACTCCAAAATCTCTTATTTACACCACATGTCATTATTTTTTACACACTAACAAAAGCTTCTATCTCCAATAAAGTTGAATTACCCATTATATTCCTCCTAAAATATCATTTTATCATCTTTAATACCAATAATCAAAAAAATATATTAAAACCCAATTTTCGGTCCACATTTTACCCTACCCTACACTTTACGAAATTTCCTTTACACCCCACTAAATTACCTAAAATACCCTTAATTTATTTTGAAAGTGTGTACGTGCGAAATTAGAGATGTTGTCTGTCTTGTTGGCACTGTCCAGACAAGACTTTGTAGCGGAAATTAAATTGCACTTTGAAAAATGAAAGTATTCAAAATTTGAATAATTATAAAATAATCTAGTTCACTATATAAAAATATGTGAAACGGATTACAACCTCTTATAGGTGTACAAAAACAATTTGAATGAGTGTATACAATTTACTAGATCCTACGGAACTATCTCCCTCATAGATCTATGTATATAACCTTGTAAATAAGACCATGATCAACACACTATTACTCGGGTTTACAATAGTACATAGATCTACAAGAAGAAACAAAGATTTTCCTAACTAGAAGCGTAAGAGCGTTCGATAGACTAGTGGTCGAGAATAACTTTTCTTCTTGTGTATCTTGTGTTGAGGCAGCTACAGTATTTATAGGCTTCATAGACAAAATGCCTTCAACTCCTGTGATCATCACAACCGTGAGATCAAGCGATTAATGGAACTTCTCTTCACATCTCCTTGAATGTAGGACTTGTTATCTCATGTCTAGTAACTTCTCACTCCCATACAATTGCGTGACCTGGTGTTGCCCACGTCTTATAACTGCACTATGGACATTACTAAACAACAAGTGTAAGATCGGAGTTAGTGAGAAAAGAAAGGGCAAATTCTGATATTGTCTTAAGTGTTGGGAACATTAGTTACAACACTCAGGCTGTTAGTGTTGGATCATTTTACAGAACACTTATATCAACATTAACATATTTGACCCTACACTACTAAATTTTCTTTTCTTAAAACATGTATTGATCAAACTATACAAGTTATTGTAAAACAGAGACAATAATATTTTAAATATTTTTCATACCCCAAATTTCAAATCCTGGATATGCCATTGGACAGAGGGGTATAAGATAAGGGACTAATTAAAGTGAGGAGAAATTTGAGAGAGAGATGATCAGTGGTGAGGTCGGTAGAGACTTTTTGGCTAGGTGTGGAATTTTTAAGGATTTAAAAGTAGGAGTAACAGGTTTTAGACATGGCTGCAAATGTTGTGATGTTAATATATAGAGGAACTCCAAAAGACACGCCTATTTAATTGCTCTATCTAAGTACTTATCACAGCTATGCACAAGCACACGTTGTTTCTGCCAAATCACAAAATAAAATTAATTTACATCAATGCGAGATTAAAGTTGTGTCAAATTTTACATTTAAGAAATAGTGTGGCTGTAATAATTAAGATTCAACAATATATATGATAATGTGGATCAAGTTCTCCAGGTCTTACTCCAACAAACTATTTTTTTGATCCATCTTCTTTTATGCAATGCCAGCTTCCATGAAGGGAAATATTCAAATCCATGTCTTATTATTTTCAATATATAATACATACTTGTAGCAATAAAATACTATTATTCCTCCTCTAAGTGATAAATGATTGATTACAAATCCAAATATCTATTACATATCTTCTCTATAAAGGACCAGAAACACCTTGTTTACGTATCATTGGAAAGTGCATTAACATAAATACAGCCGTAAGAAGCGGCAAGACAAAAGTGGATTGTCCCACACATGCACTTCCGCGCAATAATTCTACCACAGGGGATCCTATTACAGGAATAGCCTCAGGTACACCTGTTACAATTTTCACCGCCAAATAACTAATTTGGTCCCGAGGTAGGGAATAACCAGTTACCCCAAAAGATGCGGTCAATACTACTAGAACCACACCCGTAACCCAAGTCAATTCACGAGGTTTTTTAAATCCACCAGTGAGATACACACGTAAAACATGTAGAATCATCATTAGGACCATCATACTTGGCTACCATCGATGAACTGATCGGATTAACCAACCAAAATTGGCTTTAGTAACGGTCAGACGATAGTAAAAAGTCATAGCAAACCCTGTAGCAACTTGTACTAAAAAACAGGTAAGTGTAATTCCCGTGCAAAATTCATTTTACGTCCTCTAACTTAGGCCTAATCCAATTTATATCCTTTAAGTTTTCACTTTTTCAATTTACGTCCTTTTTGGTCCAATTTACGTCCTTTTTGCCGGAAAATTTTCAAACTCACCAGAATTTGAGGAATAAATTGGGATTCCGGCCAAATAGTCCAATTTACGTCCTTTATGTTTGAAAATTAAAATTTAATAAATAAAATTTCTAAAAATATCATTAAAAATTCGAAAACATCATTAAAATTAAAAACTATAAAATGTGTAAAATAAAATTCAAAATATCTTATTTAATTTTTTTAAAATCTCATTAAAATTTATAAAATGTGTAAAATAAATATAAAAAAATTTACAATTCAAAAAATCGAAAATGTTTAACTTAAAATTAAGAAATTCAAAAATCTCATTAAAAATTCCAAATATCTCATTAAAAATTCTAAAAATCTCTCTCTCTTTTTTTTTTTAAATGTGTAGATTAAATATTAAAAATTCTAAAAATCCAATAAGAATAATAAAAATTATTAATATTTCATTAAAAATCAGACTTGATTCGGACTCATCCGCCATTAAAGTTTTTCTCAAACTCCTAATTTTTTTGTATTCCACGCCTTGATTGATTGTAGAACCGTGCAAATTCATTTTAATGAGGTTTTTAGAATTGTATAATTTTTAATTTTATTTTAAACATTTTTAAAATTTTAATTTATAAATTTTTTATATTTAGAATTTTACGTTTTTATGAGATTTTAGAAATTTTTATTTTTAGTTTAAAAAATTTTCAAATTTTTAGAATTGTAGATTTTTTTATTTTTTTATTTTTTTTTAGAATTTTATTTTATTTTACACAATTTATAAAATTTAATGATATTTTTAGTTTTTAATGAGATTTTTAATTTTTTTCAGAATTTTTTAATTATTAATTTCTAATTTTCAAACTTAAAGGACGTAAATTGGACTATTTGACCAGAATTTCAATTTTCCGGCGAAAATGATACAAATTGGACCTAAAGGACATAAATTGGACACCCTAGGATGTAAATTGAAAAAGTGAAAACTTAAAGGATATAAATTGGATTAGGCCTAAGTTACAGGACGTAAAATTAAATTTTCTCTGTAATTCCCCCTAAACAATAAAACATATTGACATGGGGAGGAACATATTTACTAGTTATATCATCCACAATCGCTTGAATCTCGAGACGTTCTTCGAACCAATCATAGACTTTATTGAGATAGGCGAAAACCCCCCTTCAAGAACCGTATATGAGACTTTCATCTCGTACAGCTCAAGCAAAAAACCCCAATAAAAAAATAGAAAATAATAGTTGGATATGTAAATGTAATAGAAAGTTTTCAACTTCTTAATCTCCGATTCAATCTTCTCTAAATGTACGAAAGAAGAAAAAATACGAAAGCTCCTCTTTGTGGTGATTATAATACAAAAATATCAAGTTGGCTCAATCATCTTTATGTTGATCCTTATGGGCCTCTTGAATCCTCTTTTTACCTATTTTTTTTCCTTTTAATTTGTTTTTGTCTTTAATCTGGCTTTTTTTCCTTTCTTTTTTATTTACTTGATTGGAATTCTCTTGTTAAGACCCTATGAATCGATTAAAACTTCAGATTCATACTAGAACCACGATGATTCAATAAAAAATCACATATTCCATGTCTTGCAACTTCTATTGGCTTCACTGGGAGACAAGCCACGACGATTTTTGGTAATGAAAAAGGCTCATTGAGAATGACAGGTACTTAAACTTCTCATTTTTAAGAGACCACTAATTAGATAATATCATATATCCCTTATTTATGAAAACATCAACACCAAATCAACTAATTTCAATGCACAGAAAAAAATAAGACGATAAACACATATTGCATATGCGATGTAGCTAATAAGGTAATTTACACTTTTTAGAATGTTAGAGATTGCAAGTTATTACCGTCGTGTACTAGAAAAATCGATGTTTGATTTTTTGTAGCTTCGATAGAGTTTCTTTCATACTTATCCTATCTCCAGGAGATTCAGCTGAGCACTTCAAAGCCAACACCAATATGGAAAATACACAGTGCATCATCTTGTCACAATGTTCATCATCAAGATCCGTGAGTAAGTTGATATCCATAATCTGATGCAATGACTGTGGAAGCAACCTTTCAACCCAACTCTTCAAACTCAAATCTCCACTAAACATATCATCACTTGGCCTTTTTCTTGTAAAGGTTTCCAGCAACATAATACCATAACTATAAACATCACACCTCGTCGAAACTAACCCTTCCAAACCATATTCTGCAACAAAAATATTAACTCATTACAAGAATATGCATTGACCCGAATGTATATACAATTAATGGTGATTAGAATAGGGGGGGAAAATCACCTGGTGCGATGTACCCCAGTGTGGCAATGGTGTTAGTTAGCACGGTGCTATCCCCTTCGCCTAACATTTTAGATATCCCAAAATCACTTACATGAGCAATCATCTCTTCGTCTAACAACACATTACTTGGCTTCAAGTCACAATGAACAATGGGTGGCGAATAACCATGATGAAGGTATTCCAATGCTGAAGCAACATCAATCATCACGTTCAACCTTTGCACGACATCCAAGCAATAGTTGTGGGAATACAACCATTTTTCAAGGTTTCCCATGGGCATATATTCAAGTACTAAAGCCCTGAAATATTCGTTTGAGCAGCTGTTTATAACTTTGGTTAGGTTTCTATGACGAATGGTACGCAATACATTGCATTCGACATCAAAACTCCTGAAAGCAGCTTCCGTTTGAAGATTAAAGACCTTCACAGCAATAACATTCCCATCTCCGAGAACTCCTCTATAAACAGAACCAAAACTTCCAATGCCTAGCAAGTTACTTTCATTGAAATGCTCAGTTGACCGCAAGATTTCGTAATAAGAAATTCTTTCCAACACATTAGAGTGCACATGCTCATAAATTCGACAAGTAGTCTTGTTCTTCCCTTTGTATCTTAAGAGGACGAAGGTTAAAGAGACAATGGTGACAAGCACAACCATCCCAACAAGAATAAATAAAGAAAATTCCAATGTCTTTCTCATTGACTTGTGATCGGGAATAACAGAGCAAAGTGGGACATTAAACCTCGAAATTCCACATAATGCTTTATTACCTTTAAAAGAATCCATTGTGAAGTTTTTGAAATGACCACCTGAAGGAATTTCTCCATTTAAATCATTGAAAGAGACATTGAAGTAGTCGAGATCCCGAAGTGTCTCCAAGGACTTTGGGATTAGACCAGAAAGGTTGTTGTATGAGAGATCTAGAACCGACAAACTGATCATGCTTCCCACAGATTCAGGAATAGAACCTTCCAGTTTGTTATGTGCTAGTGAGAGATGTATCAGATTTTGTAACTTCCCGATCGTGGTGGGAATAGTCTCAGAAAACTGATTCATGGCTAGTTCTATACTAATTAATGCCACTAAATTACCCATATCTGGATGTAAAGGTCCACCAAAGAAATTTGAGGAAAGGTCAAGCTCCAACAAATTTGTGAGGCGCCAAAAGCTTAAAGGAATGCTTGAAGTTAGCTTGTTTGAATCTAGATAAAGTTTTCTTAAAGAAGTGAGATTTCCAAAGCATTCGTGAATTTGACCTGATAATTGGTTATGGCTTAAAGTTACAGAATCGATGTTGTGGATGTGGCACAAAGACTCTGGAATGGAACCTCCGAGATTGTTGTTACTTAGATCTAACCCTTGAAGGTTATTCAAGTGTTTGAAAGTATATGGAATAATACCAGAAAACTCGTTATCGGATAATGAAAGCGAGATCATGTTGCTTAAGTTACCCATAGAAGAAGGAATGTTTCCCTTAATTTTGCACATGCTGGCATAGAAATGTTGCAACGAGGTAGAAAAATTTCCAATGGAGGGTGGAATGATGCCACCTAGAGGGTTATTATAAATTACAAAATACTTCAATGATCTACAATTTGTGAGAGAAGTAATGAAGCTCAATTCTGAAGAAGATGATTCAATCCGTAAATGATTATCTGACAGGAACAGATCCTCAAGGAGAGTTAGGTTGCCAAGAAAGTGGGGTACAACACCAATGAATCTATTGTAACTGAGACCCAGGGTCGTGAGATAAGCACAATGAGAGATAGAGTTGGGTATAACTCCACTCAAATTATTACGACCGAGGGAAAGTACTTGAAGAAGAGGTGTTCCGTAGCACAAATTGGCGGGAAGACCGCCTGACAGACCATTTTCAGCAAGTGCAAGAATACGAAGGGTTGAGATGTTAAAGAGTTCCAGTGGGACTGAACCAGTGAAGGCATTGGAGCTTAAATGCAATTGCTCGAGTTGGTAAAGTTGGGCAATTTTTGTGGATAAAATGCCTGTCATAGTTTAAAAGAAGCATTGGAATAAGAGATTAGAGAATGAGAGTGGTGATTCGGGTCACATTATTTTGAATCGATTGAAATATCTTTAAAGCCCCTAATATAATATGCAAGCTCCTACAAGGCCACTCCTAATCATATACTAGTAATAATGGAGAGAATAAATGGTAGAGGTGGTGTTACCTGTGAAGTTGTTTTCCTGGAGTTCCAAGTCCTTGAGCATTGTAAGATTTGCAATATCCTTTGAGAGACTCCCACTCAGCTTATTACGCCACAGATATAAAACTTGCAACGAAGTCAAGTTGAAAATGTTTAGGGGCAGAGGGCCACTAATATTACTCTCTTCAATGGAAAGTTGAACCAAGTTTTGAAGATTGCTAATCTCCTCTGGAATTGCACCTGTCAAACAAATTTGCATTGAAGTAAAATGACGTCATTCTCGTGCATGACACCATTTAATTTTATGGAGTACTAATTAACAGATGGAATATATACCATTGAAGTTGTTACCACCAAGAACTAACATCTGGAGAGAGTTTAGCTGCCCAATTGCTGAGGGTATCTCCCCACTAAAAGAGTTGTAAGACAAGGACAACTTTTGAAGTTGTCCACACTCGGATAGATTCGACGGGATTTGGCCGCTCAGCTGATTGGAAGAAAGGTAAATCCCTTGAAGAGAGTGAAGATTGTGGCAAATGTCATTTGGAAGGCTGCCACTCAATTCATTTGATGTCAGTGCCAAAATTTGTAGAGTGGATATGTTATATATGGCAGACGGTATAACACCTGATAGATGATTGTATTGCATGTTCAGAACTTGAAGATTATCAAGTCTCCCCAGCTCTTGTGGAATTTCTCCATGGAGGGAATTGAAAGAAAGATCAAGAAAGAGTAGATTTGATGAGAGGGAGTTTGGGATAGAACCCATGAAGCTGTTGTTTCTCAAGGACAAGTACTCAAGTTTAGGAAATTTTCCTAACCACGGTGGAATCTCCCCACTGAAGTTGTTAACTCTGAGTGAAATATACTTCAAGCGGTGTAGGTTAGAGAGCTCTAGAAGCAAAGTGCCACTAAAGTGGTTGTTTGTGAGGTTGAGGGAAACGAGGAAGGAGAGGTTTCCTAATTGCGGTGGAATAGTGCCAGAGAGACCCATATTGAATAAATTCAAGGTCGTGACTCTGCGGTGACGAAAGCCGCAAGTGACACCAATCCAAGTGCAAACGTCACTCGAAGTGGTCCAATTTGTGGTAAGTATTTGATAAGGGTCGGAAGTGACGAATGCTTTTAGAGACAGAAGAGCAGATTGATCAGTGGTGAGGTTGTTGGCTTGACAAAGCATTAATAAGGTAAGTAAGAGTACTGCAAATGCACACAAGTAATAATAACAAGTTGTTTTCATGGCTGCAAATATTAATGTATATAATTGTGTGAGTTGCTGGAGGTATATAATTGCAACACTATATATATATAGAGAGAGAGAGGCATATTTTTCATTATATATAATTTGTGGTTAGTGATATAATTGAGGAAATTATAATAACCCCTGCCCCCACCTCCAGCACTGATAATTGCATTGCCAGCCATCATGGGACCATATATCTCAGTACGTATTTTGGGATAAGATTCAACGATGTTTTTAAGTGTAGTGACAGTTACTAAATGAATAATCATATAATGTGCTTCACGCTTTAACAATTAATATTCAATAAATTTTGATGATGAATGTCAAAAGAATATATATTTGAGAAAAATGTCAGAATATTGATTTTGATGAGATGAATGAATGATTCAAGCTTTAATAATAATAATAAATAAATAAATAACTGTAAATTTATGCCGAAATTGTGGTTATTTTTCACAAAAAAAATTCTGAAAATTTATTTCGATTTTCTTTTCCCGAGATTAATGGTTTTCTAAGTAATCTTTTTTCGATATTTATAATTTTTTTTCGAAAATTTAAAAAAAAGTATAATATGTGACTAAATGGTGACTCGGTGATTCGGGTGAATGTATAATTAAAAATTTTAATTGATAAAAGGGTAATATAACATTTTTACATATAATATTTTTTATAAAAAATTGAGGGTGAACTTATAAAAAAAGAGTACACAAATAATTGTGACATATATGAAAACTCATTTCATAGTCCATGAGTATCATCGAACTCATCTACAAAATTGGATCCAATTGCACATTGTGTAATTGGTACATTAAAAAAAAACTATATTAAATAATTTTTAAAAAATCACAATTCAACGTAATATGCAGAGTATGGTAATGATCTATATTTTATAAATAAATTAAATAATATTCAATAAAACTCATGCCCAATAAATAGACATAATTAGTATTAATTTAAAAAATAAATAATATTTTATAATTAATATTGGATTGAACTTAAATTAAATCAGAATTATATTTCAATCGATCTAGAATTCTTTAGTAACACACTAAGTATTAGTATAATTTTATATTCAATAGTTACTTCAATATATTTATATGAAATATTTTTAAAATTGGCAAATAAAATTTAGAAGTATGATTGTGCATTTTTAATTTGTAGATAATAACAAATGACAATCACCTCCTCAATAAGACGAGAGCCGCAAAAGTTTTGTAGTGGAGTAATAAATGTATAGATGGTATGTTTTTATGATAAAAAAAAGTCATTTCAAATGAAATGATCATTCCCCAAATTAATGAATGATAATTCCTCTCATCCTTCGTAATTTTACCCATTTTCATACTTTTAGGAATGAATTTTTTAAAAATTATTTTACAAAAATGTCATATCTTATTTTTTTAATTTTAACAACGTTATTTGATACTTCCCAAAAATAACAACAATAATTATATCATTAAAATAATAATTTTAATGGTCAAAATAATAATAATAATAATAATTATTCAAAAAATAAATAATAAATTTAATTTTAATAATAAAAATAATAGTACAATATTTTAATAATATAAATAATATAATAATAATTCAACGTATATTCTAATTTCAGAGACCAGCAAGCTAGCTACAACAAGTTTTGCGCGTTATTTTAAACTCTTCTCATTGCTATCCTCATCTTCAACGTATATTCTAACTAGTGTAAGACCCGCGTTTTAGGGGTTGAAATAAATTTATAAAATATTTTATTTTTATTTATTAATTAAAAATTAAAAATTAAAATTTTAAAATAAAAGTCTTAATTTTAAAATATTATAGTTGAATTTTAAGTGATTGTCTAATTGAGTTAGAACAAAGAAAAAAATTATTACAAATTTTAATTTATATTGTAGATTTATTTGTATTCTATAGTATGAAAATCAATTTAAAAATAATATCTTTTAATGATATATAAATTTAATAAATTGATAAAAATGTAAAAAAAAAAGGACAAACAATTAAGAGGAGCAACAAAAATGAAGTGGAAAAATGAATTTGAAAAAAAAAAAGAATTAAGGAAAATAAATAAATACATGTAGGATAAAAAAAAATGTAATATAAAATTAGAATAAGAACATAAAATTATAAGAATGAATAGACGGTCACGAATAAACAAAATTGACTTTGGAAGATCTTCAAATTTAAAGAACAAAAACAAAAAACCGCAAATAAAATAAAATTTAATAAATTAATTAAAACTTACAATAGAAGCATTAGTAAGCTAAGAATATATATTTCAAGAGGAGAGTTGTTATTTTGTTATTTGTATTCTCTTTGTTTGTTTGAGTTGAAGTTGTTATTTGTTAATTATTTTGTCACTCAATTCAATTTCTATATTCAATAAAAAATGCAAGAATAATGAAATTTAATTATTAATTAATATATCAGATTTAGTTAAAAAATAAATTTTAATAAAATAAATTATAAAACAATTTACTATACAGTTGTTAGATGTGTCAACACGTTATGTTTTATAAGTTAAAATATACTCCAAAAAAATCTTCATCTATCCCAGGATTACTTTCACTTTTTTTTAAGAAACATCTCAAAAATGACTTGCACACTCCCTGTATAAAAATAATCAATAAAATTAATATTTTCATAACATCATTTTATTTTAAAATTATTACTCATTTTTTTGTCCATATTTCTCTTTACACCACACTAAATCACACTTTTACCCCTCACCCAAAATACAACTTCTTTATTTTGCCCCCACAATCCACCAATCATTAAATCTCATTCTCTTAAAAGGTGTATCAATTAAACCATGCAACTAATCTTGCAAAGGGGGGTTGCGAAATAGCATAAAAATAAAGAGTACAAAACGAAAATTTTCAATTTTATTTTTATTGTAATATTTTCAAACATAAAAACATATTATTTGGTTTAATAAGGGTACGTTTACTTTTGGTTTTAAAAACCAGGTTTTGGATTTCAAGATCCAAAACCCGTTTTACTTCGAGATTTAAAAATCGGTTTTCAAAATCCACTCAAAACCACTCCTATCAAACATATTGATTTGACATAAATTATATCTATATAATATTACTCAAATCATTATATTCTTTCTCAACAATAATATAATAATATTATAATAATATAATAATACAATAATATAATTCATTTAATCATTACACACTTAAATAATCATTATAATCTCATCAAACAATAATATAATAATACAAACTCATTTAATCTTACAACTTGATTTGACATAAAGTTAAATCCTTCACTATTACAAAACCCAAAATAAACACTCATATTACTATTTATCGGGATTTCAAAAACCAAGATTTTAAAAACACGATTTTTAAAACCACCCAAAGCCCAAAGTAAACACCCCCTAAACGTTAAAACTTTAAAATATATCATCCTTTTTATTTTAAATAAAATATCCTTTGACCTTTGACACAATTACACTTTCAAAATTCAACACGTACGTTTATAATTCAACAAAAAAAAAATCACTAATACCCTGATTTAATATTTCTAATTTATATTATTCAAATTGTTTTATATATGTTACATGATTTAGTAATACTGTATTTTTATAATGAGATATCTTTCAGTGTTATATATTAAATATTATTCAATATTATATACTACAAATTTTTATCAATAAATAACTTAAATTTCAAATGAAACACTGTTTCAATAATTAGGGGTTCTTTTTAAAAAGAAATTACTACAATTAATTGACATGATATTGGATAGAAAAATATTTAATAATTGATCGAATAACAATGATTTTCTTATAGCTAATTTGAATTAAAACTAAAATGAATGTTGTACTTGATAAAATTTGATACTCCTATAAGATATCCAATTAAACCAACTCCTCAAATTCTAAACCAAAAAAAAATTAAAAAAAATTGCAATATTTATTGAGGCACAATAAAAATTATATTTCATCCATACCTCAATTACCAAAAATTTTATATTGGTTTATATATGAAAACCCCTTCTTTATAATCGAAAATTAGTTGAAAGAAATGTATATTGAAATTTTAATTTGAACTTTTAAATTGACATAGTGGATTCTATGAATTAAAGAACTTATTCAATAGGCAATAATTGTAGAAATTTAACTGAGTAAATTATGGACCAGTTATTTAAAAACATGTGCTTAAAAAATGTATAATAATAAATTTGAAGAAATGTAGATAAGTTACGTTTATTGGATCATATATATTAATTGCATAAATTACGGAACAATTAATTAGCTCCATTTATAAAATATATAGTGAGTTTTCAATATATATTAATGTGTGATTTTTATGTGAATTGATCACATTTTTTTTATGAACTTGCCAAATTTATGTCACAATAGAAGCAATTTTTGTGCAATTAGGACTTAGGTTTAGGAATTTGGTTTAAGGAATTTTTAAAATTTAAGGAATTTCAAATATTAAGTACATATTATAGTTAAAAATATTTTATGTCACGTGTCAAAGATAAATTAAGTATATGGATCAACTATTTTATTTTCTTAATTTAAGATCATTGGCATAAATTTTATTTATGACTAAATTAATTAAATTAATTTGAATATCTAGTCAATACAATTTTTGACTTAATAGAGATTTTATTTTTATATTAATACATTTAACAATATTTTTTGATGATATATCTTACTAAATTATTACATTAGGAAACTTTTTGGTTATTGTCTTCAAGTTTATAATATATTTTAATTATTTATTAACCTAGTTATAAGTATATTTCCAAATATTGAAATGAAGTAACATATTTTAATCCTAATATAATTTTAAAATTAAAATGATTTCAATACATATAATTCAATTTTTTTATGGGAATGATTTCACGTATTACATCACAATACACATATTTTCAATAATTTAATGGTGGACTATTTATTGTATAAGAAAAACATTGAGAGTAATTTATGAAATTTTAAATAATTTAAATTGAGGTCAACTCAATTTTTTATATAAAAATTGTTAAATTTTAGTTGTTACATTAAATATAATTATTGGTTTACTGAATTTAAATTGAAACATAACAAAGTGTAATATTAATTAAGATTCGTTATAATTATAATCACAAAATATTCCTTAATTAGTTATAATTACTAAAATATATTACTATTATGTAAAAAAACATCTAATCTAATCTTAATTGATTATATTATTAATCACCACATTAATTTATGCAAATGTTCAAGAACTAATTTTTCATTTTTTTGTATCCACAAAATATTGGAACTAAAATATGTATATCCTTAAATTGTGAAAAAATGTCCATTATAGATACACATTAAAAATATAGACGAAATCTTAATAATTATTTTATACAAACATTGGATCAAATGATACACCAACCATCATTCCATTCGTAAATAATACATAATATTTTATATTAAATTAATAACAACTCTTTTATTCATTGCAAGAGTATGTGTTCGGGGAAGTCCAACCACAAAATTAGGCGGATCATCCCAACAGTGAGGGCTCCCATATAATCGAGAAGCCCTTGTGATATAATTTGACATATATCTAATCAGAAATACACATAAAAAAAAATGACATCTGATCAGAATCATAGAAAGAAGGGCATACAAAACAAAATAAAAACTATGTGACACGTGATGATTCTAATCAGAATAGACGCTTCTAAAGTTCTCTGAAAATGAATGTACGTTGAAAATGAAAGTAGGAGTGTTGTTATATAGGAGATTATATAAAGATCAAACGGTTAATATTAATTTGTTTAAATGGACAGATGAGATTAGAATAAAAATGAGGAAAATGAGGTGATCGAGAAGAGGATTTTTGAAATGGAGAACATTGAGAGGAGAGAGATTGTGGCAGACGAATCAGGCTAACACGTGGCAGTCCAAAAGTTTGCAAATATATATAACTAGACTAGATGACATCCCACAACACGCGGACAACTAATAGAAACTATTTTACAACATAATGTTTTATATATGTATAAATTAAAATTTTCATCATATAAAATACTAATATAAATAAATTAATTAAAATTATATATATATATATATATATATAAAATTTTATAATATATATATTAAAGCTTCACTTTTCAAATATGTAAGCTTATAAATTATTTAAGCATTTGAAAAACTAATTCGTTGGTATTCTATCACTTTTTTATTAATATAATTATGTAAAAAATGTATTATAATTATATTTTTAGTAATAATATATACTATATACATTAATATATAGATTAGGAATTGATTGAGTAATTATTCCTTATTTAATTGTATTTATCCATGATATTAATACTCATGACACATCATTATTATTAATACACCAAACTCTTTATATATTTGACACCTAACTATTTACATAATTATAACTTCTTTATTAATCGACACATCATTCAAACTTACGAAAAATCGACACATAAGCAATAAGAACTCCCTATTAGTATATAGGGGATAAAGATTTCAAAGACTAGCAATTCTACAACAAGTTTTGCGCGTTATTTTGATTATTTTTTGGCGGACCCTATAATCTTGACTTGATTGTCTTTCGGAAGACTTAAAGAAACAGCCTTGAAGCAGGTTTATGTGAGGGTGGTTTTGATAGGTGTTATTTTCTAATTCTTTTAGGAACATTAATGGGCATGTCCATTGGTAAGAGTAATCAAGGTTACTTAGATAAAACCAAGAATGGTAGTAGAGAGGTTATTAATGATGTAATTAGAAAGGTCACATATGGTGACAATAGGGATAGAGTGAAAGTGTACGATGACGACATGCGTTGTAACTTGCGGGCGTTTTCCCTTATGGAATAAGCGTTTTTTTGAAAAATAATTTTTTTACCCTTTTTCTCAAAAAAAAATAAAAAAATGTGCACCACACCAATATCCAAGTCTTCGCGGAAGACTTAAAATTGCACCACACCTACTTCAAAATGAATTTATCATCATACTTTCTAATACTCCTATCTCTTATTTGAGGACTCATAACATTTGAAGACAAATTTTAGCCAAAGTCTTATATGTACTCAAGTACACTGTGCACTTGAGTAGACTTTATTTTTTTTGAATTTTCTTTTTCGTTTTTTTTTTTCAAAAAGTGTATGTTATTATAATTAAAAAGTGTATCTTTATTTTTTTTAATGAAAAGTGTATATTATTATATTAAAAAGTGTAACATTGTTTTTAATGAAAAGTGTATGTTATTATAACTGAAAAGTGTATACGATCTATTAATGAAAAGTGTAAGTTATTTTTTTTTTTTTGATCAGGCAAAGAAGATTTTTATTTATAAATAGAGTTTAGACACTCAAAATTGGTACAAGGTGTACCTGACAATTATCATAACGATGCTTCACAGAAAATGAAAAGTGTAAGTTATATATTAATGAAAAATGTATGTTATTATAACTGCAAAATATATGATCTATTAATGAAAATTGTACGTATGTTATATTAATGAAAAGTGTATATTATTATAACTGCAAAGTGTATGATCTATTTAATGAAAAGTGTATGTTATTATAACTAAAAAGTGTATGTTCTATTAATGAAAAGTGTAAGTTTATATTAATGAAAAGTGTATGTTATTATAATTGAAAAGTGTATGATATTATAACTGAAAAGTGTATGCTAATGATACACCTTGGTTATTTGTACTTGCACTTTCATAATCAAGAAAAACTGGTGCTAAATTTTTTTTTAAAAAATATTATTAATTTTACACATTTTTTTTTTATTTGCACTTTTATTACTATTAATGATATTATTAGTAAGTGCAATTAATGATATTATTAGTACTTGCACTTTTTAAATTGACCTTTTGGTTATTACCTTGTGGTAAAAAATTCAAAGGCAACCACTAGGCTGTAACAACAACTAAGTAAATATGCGTGCAATATTCTATTTATGCGCATGTTTAACCGGTTTACAAGTGGCATGTTTAACCGGTTTACAAGTGGACTCAAGTACATCATGTACCTGAGTACACAACAGCCATACCCATAATTTATGAAAGGTAAAGTCTAGTATGCATTCGAGTGCATGTTGTGTACCCTAGTCCATGTTGTACTTTTTAGTTTTACTGATTTTCACTTTTTGATAAATGGTGTTGCACTTTTCAATTATTACTAAAAATATTATTATACAGTTTAATAATTAAAAAGTGCAACACCATTTACCAAAAAGTGCAAGTCAGTAAAACTGAAAAGTGCAACATGGACTAGGGTGCACAACATGCACTCGAGTCCATAGCAGACCAACCCTTTGTGAAAAATTATTTATGAAAAAAATTCAATCTTATCTAAATGTTCAAACTTGTAGATAAATGTGAAATTAATTCTTATATATTAGTTTTCTAATAATTTATTAGTGTTGTGGACAGAGACGGAGTAATTCTTTTTGAAGGTATTTTTATAATTTTACACATATATATATTTAAATAATATTAATATTATATATGGTTAGTATGGAACTATAGCCTGTCGCCTTCACACCGAAAGTTACGGCACATATTTACAATATATATTATATTAATATAATATTCCCCTCATCCCTGAAAGTCAATAAGTAATCCTTTTCTATTTTTATTGTCTCCCCTCCTTTTCATTTTACACGCGGTCACACAGAGCTTTCAAGACATAAATCAAGAAACCATTAATTTTAGATATTAAAAGTAAAATTGGTTCATTATTAATTTAATTATTTTGTTTTTTATTATTAATTTGGTTGGTCCATCACAATTAATTTTATTTCTATTCTTTTATCTTCTTATTAAATTCAGATTTTCAAATTTTAGAATTTCTAAAAAAAAATTAATACTCCACTTAGGAGTTTTGATATGAAATAAATTTTGAAGTTTAAGAATAAATATGCATCTTGTTAATTAATGTATTATGTATTGATTCTTATAGGCAAACGACAAAAAATTATTGGATTGTATAATTGAAAAAATAATTATTTATTTGTGCAATTAGATGAGTTATATTATTGATATTTAATTATTTATGATTAATTGGTTATGGTGATTAATTTGGCCATTTGGGGATAGGGATTAATTTGGAGATAACATAAATTACAAATTGGAAGGATCACAAATTATATGATGAGTTTTGCTTCTAATGTATTGATTCATATACAATAAACTTGACAAATCTATTTTTTTTAGATAATGGAGCGATATTACAAGAAAACTTCGGATAATATTGAGGGAATATCGTCTTCACCACTCGATGTGTCTACTTCTAATGTTCAACTTCAAAAATCATCAATTCAAAACATTATTGAGATTGATTCAGAAAATCTTCCTAGTGATCCGAGACTTCGGCCTAAGATAAGGAGCTATCCACCAAACTTGATTGAACAGGTTCATAGAGCTTATTTATTAAAAGGTCCATGTCAACCACGTAATTATTATTTTTTAATTGTTATTATTTGGGCCCCCGACTTGAAAATCGTGGGTCCGTCACTGGTTGTGGAAAGTAATTGTGGGATGGTAAAAAAACTTTAACTTTATAAAAGTAATAAAATTGTTTTTAGTGTTTATAAAGTAATGACATTTGATATAAATGAGCCGAGTCGAGCCAAGTAGTACCGAACTCGAAACTCGTCTCAAAATCAGTTGAGCTTAAATTTTTAAGCTCTACTCGACTTGATTACCTGTATAATTTTACAAAATTAAATGTATAACATATTTTTCATAATATAATTAATGGCAAAATAAACTCGATCTTGGCTTGACTCGAGTCACTCAACTCAACTATCTGTATATAAATATTGTACAAATTTGATTAGGCTCGCGAGCCTTTCGAGCCAGGTATTTATGAACTCAAACTTGATTCGATTAATTTTGAGTCGATTTCGATCTTTTTTCTAAGTCGAGCACGAGTTGGCTCGACTCACTTATACACCTAACCCCACCAATTTCCACTCGAGAAAATAATTATTTACCGTTGGTCCCAAAACGAGTATGGTGAAAGTCTAGAGGGATGTGAATAGACTTTCAAGTGTTTAAAACCTTTTCGTGTTTAGATCAGATGAGACGATCAGATGAGTTATATACTCTATCGTCTGACAAATAGTAATGATATGATCTTGAGTGCGAGTGTATATAGCAGATCAAGATAACAAACCTACTGATTGCTTAAATCAGCTGTTCAGTTGGAAAGCTATCTTAACAGCTAAGGTGCGGAAATGTGTAGGCCCTAAATGTTTAGACTTCGTGGATTGATATGAAAGCCTCTTTTTAAAGAATGACTTTAAAACAAAGAATGTTTATCAGCTGATATATGATATCTGCTGATTATAAAACTTATACTTAGTGGATTTTAATTCTTTTGGAAAAACTATGATTTACAAAGTATGAACAATATATATTGGTATGTGCAGTATTAATGATATACATAATTATAAATAAAGCAATAAGAACACAAGTATTTATAGTGGTTCGCATCTTAATATCCTACGTCTACTCTCTCTAATCAGATAGAGAAATTCATTATCTTGCTGCTTTAGAGTCCCAAGAGAAGACTTGTGATCAAGAACCTCAACTACTTTATGAGGCTACGGATCTACTTGTTGGTTAGGTAACAAGTAACCTTTGAGTTGGTTATCTAAACAAAGTATTTAAAACGTTAATAACCAACTCAATGTGCTAAAAAACACACTGCTAATCTAAGCACTAAATATATGATACTTTAAACGGGATTAGGATCGGAAACTTAGAGTTTCTAAGGATATAAATCTTTGCAGGCTCTAAAAAACTCGACACTTATAATATTTCTTAATTGGGTGTTCTTGATATCAGCTGAATACGAGAGTTCTTGCTTGTAAGGTTTCCGATACCTTGTTCTAAAGAACAAGTGTTGTATTTATAGAGAGATTTGAGCTTTGATCTAGCCGTTGGTGAGAAACTAGCCGTTGCAAGCAAATCTTCTAAGTATGGTCAAGATCGTCATTGAGTAGATGTTTGCAGATATTCTGGTACGACATTACCAGAAATGGTAACGGTGCATTTAATGCGTGTACTTCTTCTGACAGATCTCTAAATGACCTAGTTCAAGTCAACTCTATAGGCTTGTTGTCAATTTTTCATTGGTCCACATCAGCCAAGTTGTTGAACGACTATCTTGTCTTCTGATTGAGCAATTCAGAACTGGTCTGACATTCTCTTTGTCTTTTGAAATCAATGCATCTTCTTCCTTTGACTTAGTATCATAAATGAACTAACACTTATCAAGGTGTCTTCATCATAAATACTAACTGTCATCTGAAACTTCAGATGAGCTTGACTTAAATGCTTCTTGAAGCTTTGCTTCGACAAGATCAAGTGAGCTCATATCAACTGAAAGGTCTTCTGAACTTGAGTGCAAATTATCATATAGTTACTTTCAGTCTATGAGGTATACAACAACCTTTAGATCTGATTTCACTAATGAGCTCTATTGTCTTCTAGTCTTCAAAAGCGCGTGTTAATTCAGATGAGGTATCAGCTGATATACATACAGCTGATTCCTCAGACTTAGCCTTAGACACATTTACATTACATCTAAACTTTATAAAACAGCTTAGGTAACTTACTTCTAGATTAAAAATTATTGATCTAACATGTGCTCTACTGATCTGGTTTTGGCCATCAAAATTAAACTTATAAATTACAAGCATATTAGAGACTGGATGAATATCCCAACATTTACATCCTGTAACTTTCACCTTTTTAAAAAGAGTTTATTGACATTAAGAGATAAAATCCAACCCACTACTACAATTAAATCCAAAAGTTTTCAGCAATTCAATTAGGGACAAATTACATTACATCTAAGATGATATGCATACAACTGTTTCCTCAAACTTAGACGACTTAGACATATTTACATTACATCTAAACTTTATAAAACAACTTAGGTAACTTACTTCTAGATTACAAATTATTGATCTAACCTATGCTCTACTAATCTGGTTTTAGCCATCAAAACTAAACTTATAAATTACAATCAGATTAGGGGCTGGATGAATATCCTAATAATTTCTCCCTTTTGATAAAGCCAAAACTAACTAAGCTAAGTTATTAGATCAGTTAGCTAATAATTTGAAATTCATCAAAGGTTAGAAATAACATATATAAGAGTATATTAGAGTAATAAATAGAGTGCAGATGGCTTCTAAAGAAGACAATTGGATGTTGTCTGAAGCTGAAAAAGTAGGTACTTGTATTAATCAGAGCATATGAAAATGAGATTACAGTTGAAAAATTACTTAACAGCTGAAAGGGAGATGTCTTCAGTAGTTGCCAAAAGCTTGATATGCTTTATTTGACGTCGTTCCTCATATGTTGGCTCAGGGCGTCGAGACCCTTTCCTCAATGCAATTGGAACATTGTCATCTTCATCATTAATCTGAATAGAAGGTAAGGCAAGTGCTACTGATTGATCTATTGCTGGTTGCTTCAGCATCTGAATGTCTTCGTTCCTTGCAACAACAACATCAACAACCTGTTCTAAGGCAGGGCCAGATAGGTGAAGTGTAGATGAGGAAGGAATTTCAGAAATTCCCCCTTGAATAGTGAATTTCTTCATCTGGTCCTCCTGGGATCCAATTTTCTCTTCTGCATCTACTAATCTCCTAGCAAGATCAGTTTGAGAATCTGAAAACTTCTTCAATTCTTCACCTTCTTTCTTTATTTCTTTTGAAACTTGATCAGATAACTTAGCTCTGACCTCTTCTTCCCCCCTTTTGGCTTCAGCAATATGGGAAGTGAGCGTTTGAGTAAACTTCTCAAATTGATCCTTGTTGGCATAGTTGGCATTGTTCAATACAGCAGAGGTTGTCTTCTCAATTCGTTTAGTAGCCAACTTTGCCGCTTCAGAAGCAGCATCAGATGCGATCTGCTTAATATCAGGTATAGATTGAGCAAGGTCCAATCTTGCTTTCAAATCATCCACAATCAAAGAAAGTCGATTCTTAGCCATCAGAAGATCACCAATCTGTTCTTCCATCTTGACATTGTGGTCCTTAGTCATTTCAAGCTGTTTCATTAGATCAGCTCTTTGATCAGACGCAACCTTCTCTAATTCTAAGTATTTCTTCTGAAGATCATCAGTGGATGCACGCTGTCGAGCTTGATTTCTTTTTAGCTCATCTTCCTTGAGATCATCAATGGTTGTCAACAAGGTTGTTTTTTGCTCATTATCCATTATGTTGATTGTCGTTTCCAACTGATCTGCTGATTTTTTAAGCACTTCATCAACATTTTTCATTATAGCAGAGGTCGGATCAACATTGAAATACTTCTTCATGTTGTCTCGAACAAATTTGTAGATGTTGTCGTAGTTGGTCTTCTCTGATTCAATAATTCTGGGCGAGGAATCTTTGATTTTAGGAGCAAGATCCTCATGAACCAACATACTGAGATCAACCAGAACTTGAGCAATCAAGGGTAGTTCAACTTCTGGTCCCATTATCTTCAACTTGTACCAAATGACACTGGCTAGATTAGGACATGTAGAAACAAAAGTCGATGGGCCTGCATGCTCATTTTCAGTATTGATTGAAATTGATCTCATAATCTCTTCAATAGATCTTACTCGTGGAAGAACAAAATCTTGTGGAGTAGGAGCGTCCTTCTCGTCTGTTATCTGAACATCATCTTCATCATCATTGATGTTCACAATATCAGTTGTTTGATCAACTCTATCAACTTCATCTTCTTTCTCCTTAGCTGAAGTAGCTGGTAACTTCTCCTCAACTCTAGGAGCTGGCTGTTCATTGTTTTTAGATCCCTGAATCTCTAAGACCGGGGGCTATGAAGTTGCAGTTACCACAATTTCTTGTGATTGATCGATATAAACATTGGACGGTGCATTTTCTTTTCTGATTGTCTCCATCACCAAGTCAAAAACATATTTTTGCACAAATGCCTCAGAGTTCAAAGAATCGTCATGGGCAGTGACTTCAGCTGTTTTCAAAACTCCAGTCTATAGCTCTGCTGATTTCTCAACATCGTTGCCAATATATTTAGGTGAACTCCCACCTAAATCAGATGTTGGGTCAGCTGTCCTTCCGACAACGTTCCCTCCGATTAGATCTTGTGTAAGATCTTCATCGTTGGTGTTGGGATATGAATCCTAATATAAGTCCTAAATGATGAAAAGGTGAGTTGAGTTTTGATAAGCCAAAAGAAGACTTGAATAATTTCTAAGTGTTGACTTATCTAGTCTAGTTATGTAAGTCGTCTTCAGCAGATCAGTAGAGTATACAAAAGTTGAGTACAAAGTACAAAAGACAAGTAAAAGATAAGTATGATTGAAAGACAAGTACGAATTATAAGTACTGTATAGATTTTGTACTGAACTATTTGAATCAATGTATAGAAGCTCATTGTTTTATTGATTTGTATTCGTTTATTATTGTATAGATCTTAAGGTCACTAAGTTGAAGTTATAAAGCTTAAAGTAATGTAATAGTCTTGTAAGGATTAGATGATAGGACTAGTATAGTGTTAGTCTATTTAGAAGTCTACTGAAGATTGAAGCTCGCGCAAGACAAGACAAGTGTTGAAGAAAACTAAGATTTTGTCTAAGTGTTGAAACCAGACAAGACAGGTGCGTGATAAGTGAAGAAAAGAAATCTTAAGTTGGAAACGCATATGGAGATAAGGATTGAAGAGTTAGTTATAGAAGTAACTAATTAACTAAAGAAACGCGTGGAATGATAAGAAGAAGCGGTTAAAGTTGGTTACCAAGAAAAGGTGGTTACATAACAGAATGTTCTTGAAGATTGAAGTTTATAAATACCCCATGGTATTCAACGATTCAAGACTACTGATATACTGATATTCTACACACTATTCAAAGCGATAACGAAGTATTCAAAGAGATTAAACTCTCAGAGCTGATTTAGAAAGTTCAAGCTGAAGAGACAAGTGAAGAAACCAGAAGGCTGCTACTGAATTAGAGAAGTTTTTCTTATTTGTTGTTAATTGTTTCAAGTCGCTAGTTACTTGTATATATCTAGTTGGATCGAAGATATATCTGGAGATATAATCGAGAAGATCAAAGTCTTATTTCTTGGGACTTAAAGCCACAAGCAAGGATGAAAATATCACGAAATATCGCGGATATATCACAAATTTGGATATTGCGATATGGATATTGGGGTCTAATGTATTTTTTCTGGGAAAATTTCATTTTACGTCCTGTAAGTTAGGGCGAATCCATTTTATATCCTTTAAATATTCACTTTATCAATTTACATTATTTTTAGTCCAATTTACATCCTTTTGAGTCCAATTTACATCCTTTTACCGGAAAATTAAAAAATTCGTCGGAATGTCTATTTTTAATTAGGGCTTCCGACGAGTATTATGACATGTCGCCACATGTGACGCCACATGTATAAAAATTGCCAACAATGCATGAAAAAAGAAATTAAAAACTGTCAACAATGAATTAAAATAAAACTAAACAGAACCATTAAAAACCGTAGGACAAATCTGAATTAAAATTAAAAATATTAAAATAATGAAGTGAACCAGGATTTAAGAAATGCAGAATTAAAATCTGAATTAAAATTAAAAAGTATTAATGAACTGAACTGAAAAATAAATAATTTCCCCTCCAAAATTGCCCTCAAATCTCCCCAAATCATGAATCCGCGAGACAGAATAGAACGCAGAACAAATCAGAGAAATCGCAGATAAAGATGAACAAGTTTTTAATTTTTGAAGAGTCTGAAACCTTTGGCAGGGGCGAGTGCGTTTGGGATGACAGTCAATACATGGAAGATTTCTGTGATTTTGTTCTATGTTATATTCTTTCTCGTGGGTTCATGATTTGGGGAGATTTGAGGGCGATTTTGAAGGGACGATTTTTTTTTCACAAGTTCATTATTTTAATCTTTTAATTTAATTCAGATTTTAATTCTGCGTTTCTTAAATTTTGGTTCAGTTCATTATTTTAATCTTTTTAATTTTAATTCAGATTTGTCCTACAATTTTTAATGGTTCTGTTTAGTTTTATTTTAATTCATTGTGTTGACAGTTTTTAATTTCTTTTTTCATGCATTGTTGGCAGTTTTTATATGTGGCGTCACATGTGGCGCCATGTCACAATACTCGTCGAAAGCCCCAATTAAAAATACACATTCCGGTGAATTTTTTAATTTTCCGGTAAAAGGATGTAAATTGGACTCAAAAGGATGTAAATTGGACTAAAAAGGATATAAATTGATAAAGTGAATATTTAAAGGATATAAAATGGATTCGCCCTAACTTACAAGACGTAAAATGAATTTTTCTTATTTTTTCCCGAGTATCGCGGATATATCGCAAAATATCTCTAAATATTGATGTCGATATCGTTCAACCGTAGTGTAAAATTGGACGGGAATCGGGAAATATCGCGGATATATCGCACGATATCGCACAATATCGCAAAATCTGAAAAATTGCAAATTTATTTGAAATTTTATTTTTATACACACAAAATTATACATTTTATTTTATTTTTAATAGTGCAAGCGAATATATTCTCAATTCACCTCATATATTTAGTAGTTTTTTTAAACATATGGATTACATGTGCATAACTATATCCTAAATTACTATAATGTGATGAGTTAGTATGAATGTTGTTCGGACAAATATGTCATTTCACCTACTATTTGTGAACTCCTTATGTATCATTTTGATATTAATTGTATTTTATCATGTATATTTATTTAATCATTTTGTATTGTATTATGTTGTCAATTAGTTTTCATCGTATTTAATTGTATTTTATCAATGTTGTTTGGAAAAAAATGTCATTTCACCTACTATATTTGAACCTCATATGTTATCATTTTGATATTAATTGTATTTCATCATGTATATTTAATCATTTTATATTGTATTATGTTGTCAATCAGTTTTCGTCAGCCAGCATTTATATAATTTATTATCTATATGTTTGTTTTAAACATATAATTTTAATGACTTTTGAATGGAATGCATGTATAATATTATGTTTTAATAATCCCTAAAATTTCATGTTAAATTTCTAATATTTTAATAAGATTTCCGTCGTGTTTATAAATTTTTTGCGATATCGATATGCGATATCGATATATCCCGCGATATATCCGAAAAATTAAGGTTGCGATATTTGTTGCGATAGAGATATTTTCATCCTTGGCCACAAGAACACACTACTCGAAGAGAAGAGTAATAAGAATTTCACAACTGGGTTTGTGAGAGTTGATGTAGACAAGTTGTCGAACCACTATAAATCATTGTGTTGATTGTTTTACTGTTCTATTTTGTGTTTGATTGATTAACTGTTTAATTGATTAATTGCATATAAGAACAAGACAAGGTCAGTGTTCGAATTTCGAATATAAGTTGAGTATAAACTTGATTCGGCTCATTGTTAATCTGATAAATTCCGCATTGTGTATTCTGATATATTGAAAGATTTTGAAAAGTATATTCACCCCCCTCTAGGCATTTTCCTAGCTTACTCAATATTATTAACTCAACTTAGGACCAACAGTTGGTCGTGTCTTTATCAGCTCCGGAATCGGGTCCATCGTTGTTGCAATCTGAATAATCCTTAGCAGTTTCAGATGATTGTAATTTCAAAGCTGTCCAAGCTTTCTAGTGACAAGTTCTGAAAGTGCATCATCGGAAGCTAGATCAAAGACACTTTCAATTTCAGTATGTTGCAAAAATTTATCAAGGCCTCATTTCTCTTCTACGGCCTGAAAGATCTTTTGAATGTTTGAATTCTGGATTTCTCTCCAACTCCAAATCCTCAGAATTTGCTCAAGGAGAGCTGGATGCTTCAACAGGTCTGGAAACTTCTCTTCTAAATCTCCTTCAATCTGCTAGCGATAGAACTGCTCTCGGGGTCCAATGGGGTAGATAGAAAGGTTAGGGTTGAAAGGTTTGGGGAGTTGAAATGAAGGGGTAGATGTGTCGACAGGTTCTGGTCGAGCAACATTAATTAGAAGAGGTCTCAATGTTGATTGGGGAAGGAGAAGTAGAAACTTGAGCATAAGTTTTGGCAACTTATGCAGCAAGTTCTAGAGGTTCAATTTGGGGATCAGCAGGCTTGAGGTCTGCTCATGTTTGGGTTTCGGAGACTAGAATAGGTTCCGGGGTTGGATTAGAAGGTAGGATAGGAACAATGACTAAAGAATCATCAGCTGTTGAAGTATCAGCTGAAGTTGGGGTAGACTTAGAAAGGTTAGAAAGTGGGGAATGAATGGATTTGGGTAAGGGTTCAGAGGATGAGATAGGAATGAGGTTAAGAGGGTAAGAAGTAGAATCTAAGGTAAGTTTTCGATTTACCTTAGCTTTGGGTTTGGAGATGGGCTTGGTTAGGGTTGGAGCAGATTCAACAGCATCTCCAGTAGTCTGGTCCTCTTCATCTGATTCAGTAGATTCAGAAGATGCAGATTTAGAGGGCTTAACAATTTTGGACTTAAGCTTATGCTTCTTCTGAGGAGCTTCAACTTTTGATGAGTCTCCTCCCTTCTTTCTTTTTGCAGCTTCAGCCTTGTTTTCCTTGGATTTAGTCAACATCCATTTGGAGCCTCTAAACACTAAACCAGGGCCCCAACTTTTCTTATTTGGCAAAGGATGAGATTTTACTTAGTGATAAAACTAAGTTTGGAATCATGCCAGAAAACACCATCATCCTTCCTAATAATATTGGCCGCCTCCTGAGCGTATCTCGTCATGAAATACCTTGGCCAATTGATCTTAGTACGATCCAGAATTGCCTTCATCATTCGCACCTTAGGCAAAGTGATGCCATCCAGAGACGAATGATGTCCCATCAAGATCTTGCACACTATGTCGAATAGGTCTATAAACCTCTCTTTCAACATAGATTTCTTCAAGGCACTAGCACTACAAAAAACGAGCGATTTACCGACGGACCTACCGACGGAATTGTCGTCGGTAGGCGTGGTTTCCCGACGGAATTACCGACGGAATAATTCAGTCGGCTCTAGACTCGTCGGTACGGGTTACCGACGGAATTTTTTTTTCCGTCGGTAGTCCCGACGGATTCCCGACGGAATAAATCTGTCGAGTCTGCCGACGGATCTCATTCCGTCGGTAGTCCGAATGACCCGTTTCGAAACCGGGTCTGATATCTGTCGACAATTCCGTCGGTCCGTCCGTCGGTAGTACCGACGGACTTACCGACGGATATTTAATTTTAGCATTTTTTTTAAGAAAAATATATCCGTCGGCTTCTGTCGGTAATTCCGTCGGTACGTGCCGACGGAACTGCCGACGGATCTAGATTTTATATTTTTTAAATTCGGGATTATATTCAGTCGGTGTCCGTCGGGGGTTCCGTCGGTAGTGCCGACGGAATTATCCGTCGGCAAGTCAACCCAAAAAAAAAAAATTAATTGACGTGGGTCACCGACCCGACCCCCGACCCGACCCGACCCCCGACCCGACCCGACCCCCGAACTGTTATTAAGGCCACCATATATTATTCTGGCCTTGCTAGGAATCGAACCCGGGTGTGTGGGCGCCTAGTGAAGGGCGCCTACCACTCGGACAGATGTGTTACTTGTTCGTAATTGTAGTATTAATTGTATATGTACTCATTTTCGACCCATTTTTTTTTTAAAATTCACAAAATTAATTTCTTTCAAATATATCAAATAATTAAATTTGAAATCTATAATTTATATTTTTATAATTTATATATTTTAAAATACTAAAATATTCATATTTTAACTAAAATACTAATATTTTTTTAGTAAAAAATTCATTTTTTTGCTAATTATTTTTAAAAAAATTTCATAAAATTAATTTCATTCACA
The DNA here is from genome assembly GCA_963675135.1 of Galeopsis tetrahit. Lineage (NCBI taxonomy): Eukaryota > Viridiplantae > Streptophyta > Magnoliopsida > Lamiales > Lamiaceae > Galeopsis > Galeopsis tetrahit. The sequence goes on along the minus strand of OY776126.1, from coordinate 40,144,109 downwards.
TAAATTAAATAATTAAATTTGTAATATAATTTATATATTTTTAAATACTAAAATATTCATTTTTTTGCGAATTATATTTTTAAAAAAATCAAAAAAATAATTTCTTTTCACAATTTTTAGTTGTAACTTAATGATAAATAAATATTTTTAAATTGTACATCTAATAAAATAATTAGCTTACATTATATAATTTATTCTTCATCTTCTTCCTCTTCATCTTCTTCATCTACATTTTCATTATTTGTCTCATCTTCCTCCTCATCATCATCCTCCTCCTCCTCCTCCTCCTCCTCCTCCTCCTCCTCCTCTTCCTCTTCATTTTCATCATCTTCCTCATTTCCATTATCGTTTTCAATTTCGATCAATTGTGAATTTCCAGCCGTCAAGTCTACGTGGATATTCAAATCTCCCGTAAAGACTTCAGTTCTAGCCTCTATTTGTTCCGTTTGAAACGGAGAATCATCTTCATCACTCTTGTCCTTTGTAGGGACTTCTACCATTGATCTTGTCTTTACTTTGCAAACAGCGTGCCATTCAATTTTACTACGTGATGATCGTACTGGATACTTGCAGTAGTATACTTGAGATACTTGATGGGCAAATACAAATGGATCATTCCCGATATAGCTCCTTTTCGGATTAACATCGACGAGTTTGTACTCCGGATGAATCCTTGTTCCTGAAGGGCCTGAATCAAACCAATGACACTTGAACAACACTACAGTCTTTGTTGGATATCCCGGATATTCTACTTCAACGACTTCGTGCAACACCCCATAGTAGTCACTTGCATCTGCATTGTAGTTTGCACTGCTAACGCAAACACCACTGTTGGTAGTCGCTTTTCTCGATGCATACTCAGATGTATGAAATCTGTAGCCCTTCACAATATAGCCGTTGTAAGTCTTTACACGACGTAGTGGTCCTTTGCTGAGATCCTTTAAGAATCGATTCCCAAAATCGTTTGACCGTCCCTATACAGTTCAAATAATTAACATTAATTATGAATCATATTTATTTACGTAAAATTTAAGGAAATGGTACTCACACAACGTTGGAACCATCGGGCAAAATCACGTTGAAGACGAGCATCTATATCTGTATCTGAGATGTTTTGTTCTGTTCGTCTTAGTTCTTGAGTATACATCCTAATTCACAACATCCAATCACAATTAATATTAAATTACATAAATGAAGTAATGATAAAAATATGAAATACTTACTCAATGTAAGGCTGAACTTCATCACAATTCAATAACACATACGTTTGTGCTATTTCTGCCTCTCTGTTCGACTCCCACTCTCGTTCAGTGAATTTTCCTATTGATCGTCCCTTAGACTTGAATATAGACAGCATTCCATCAACCTCTTCACCGATATTGTCTGTATCTCTACCATCGTAGTTACGTGGTTCACTTCTCAACCGAGTGTTGACATGGTCTTCAAAATAATAAGAACAAAACATGCCAACCTCTTCATTCAAATATGCATTAACAATCGATGCTTCCACATTTGCCTTTTGTTTAGCATTGCGTTTCAAGTTGTGGAGATATCTGATTTATAATAAAAAAACATATATTTTAATTCAGTGAACATGCATGCATGTAGTATATATAAAAAATGAAAAATGTAAGAGTTTACCTTTCAAATGGGTACATCCACCTGTACTGCACTGGACCACAAATTCTGGCTTCATACGCTAAATGAACGGGTAAGTGTTCCATGGAGTTGAAGAAGCTAGGTGGAAAAATTTGTTCCAACTTACACAAAATCACTGGAATATCTTGCTCCAAACGAATCATATCATCGATCTTGATCGTTGAAGATGTTAAATCTCTAAAAAAAAGACTTAATTCAGTGATAGCCCTCCACACATTGAGAGGAACAACGTCTCGGAACGCAATCGGTATCAAGCGCTGCATAAAAACATGACAATCGTGACTCTTCATCCCTGAAACCTTACCCCTGTTTATGTCTGCGCATCGACTCAAGTTTGACACGTAGTTGTCTGGAAAATTCAACTCGTGAATCCAACGACACAGTTGTTGTTTCTGTGGCTTGTCCAGTGTGTAGCAAGCCTTCGGATATTTACCTGTACTGGGATCCTTTTCCAACTCTTGACGACGACAATAAATGTTCAGCTCTTCCCGGGACTTTGGAGTATCTTTCGGCTTGCCTTCTGTGTTCATCATTGTGTGGAACACATTATCAAACACATTCTTCTCAATGTGCATCACGTCCAAATTGTGTCGGATCAATAGTGAACTCCAGTATGGCAAATCCCAAAAAATACTCATTTTATTCCATCCACCTGGGATTCGACCGTTGTGTTCAGCTGCATTTTCCTCAGTAGATTTTTTCAAACCCGTCCACTGAATCTCATGTAACAACGTATGTCCTGTACGGTAACATTATACTAGAAGAAATTAATAAAACATATACGTATAACATTATACTAGATCAAATAATTGTATAATTAATTAAAATACGTACCGTTTCGAATGGGCGGTCGATTGATTGTAACTGTTCTGTTCTTCAAGAAGTTGTTCTTATTCCTTCTAAATGGATGATCTCGAGGTAAGAACTTTCGGTGATTATCGAACCATGTAACTTTCCTACTCTTTTCAAGACTGAAAGCTTCAGAAAAATCCATACAATACGGACATGCTTGAAAACCAGCCGTTTTCCATCCAGACAACATAGAATATGCAGGAAAATCGCTAATGGTCCACAATAAAGCAGCACGCATCGTGAAATTCTGTTTTCTGAACACATCATACGTTTGGACACCACTTTCCCATAAAAAGATCAGGTCTTTTATAAGAGGCTGGAGATAAACGTCAAGCTTATCTTTTGGATTCGACGGACCTGGCACCAATACAGTTAGAAACATTGTTTGAGGTTTCAAGCACATCCACGGAGGAAGATTATACGGAGTCAGAATCACCGGCCACAACGAATACTGCTTTCCAAAGCTCCCAAACGGTGCAAAACCATCAGTACACAAACCTAGCCTCACATTCCTCGGTTCAGAAGAAAAATTGGGATACACGTTGTCAAGGTGTTTCCAGGCCTCCGAGTCCGCCGGATGTCGCATCTCCCTAGACTCGGTCGAAGACGAATCTGTTGCATGCCACGTCATGTGTTGTGCTGTGGCAGTAGATTGATACAATCTCATTAAACGAGGAATGATTGGAAGATAATACATCTTCTTGTGTGCCACTTTCTTCTTCGACGGCTTCGATTGACCAGCGGGCCCCTTCCGACGTGGCTCTTTGTAACGAGGATGACCACACATCCTACACATGTTCAGATTGCTATCTTCATCACCCCAATATAACATGCAACCGTTTATACAACAATCAATCTTCTCGACCGGCAATCCCATATTTTTCAGCATTTGCTTGCTTTGATGATACGTTGTAGGCACCTTATTCTCAGGAGGGCAGATCTCACTGCATAATTGTGTCATTTGCTCATATGCCCTGTTAGAAAGCTTGTTCTCGGTCTTGATAGCCATAAGTCGGGCATTAAATGACAGTTGAGAGTGTGAATCACAACCCGGATACAAATCTTGATCGAGAAATTTGAGCATTTCATAAAACCGAAATGCTTCATCCGTCGGCTCCTCTTCTACATTTGAAAAACCGGCTTCCATTATCATTGTTTGATACATATTGGGTTCTCCCTCCCCAAGTTGTTCTTCCCCACCAAACTGTTGTTCCCCACCGAACTGTTGTTCCCCACCAAATTGTTGTTCAGTACTCGTGCCGGCATGATTACCATATATTTGTCTTTCATAGATACCAGCAGTGTAATAGTATAAAACTTGATCAAAGTTATAAGGCCAACGTACTTCGCCGTGAAATGTCCAATTATAATAATTAACAGTGAAACCATTCTTCAGAACATGTACCAAAACCTCATCAATCGACTTAAATATTTTATTCTGACATTTTTTGGCATTACACGGACACTTGATACAATCCCCATGCATGTAATGTGGGTGGAGCTTTGCAAATTCAACAAATGACACAAGTTCATTGTAAAATTCACTATTCACATTTCCTAAAATGAACCTAGGAGTTTCATACATCCATCGACGATCCGGCAAATCCATCTGTTAAACATTTAACATAAAATTCTTACAAACATCCAGAAAAATGCACAACTAAACTAAACTACACATATATAAAATGCACAATTAAAATACACAACTAAACTACAAATATATAAAATGCACAACTAATTAAACTATAACAATATAAAATGCACAACTAAACTACAAAATTTAACCAAGTAAAAAAGGAAAACGTACCGAAATTTGCTTGCTCTCATACAATTTTTACAATTTCCACGATTTTTTTCGACTGAGTGAGAAAGGGGAAAAAAGCTTCTGTAAATATCACGCGCTACCGACGGATTGTGAAATTCCGTCGGTGCGTACATTTTGAATCTACCGACGGATTCTGAAATTCCGTCGGTATGTTGCCGCCCAAAATTCCGTCGGTCGAGTACTTGGCCGACGGAATATCCGTCGGCAGACACTACCGACGGAGTTTTTATTTCCGTCGGTAACATTGGCGGAATAAAAAAAAAATCGAAAAAAAAAATTAAAAAATACTTTACTTTATACCAAAATCTAACGAAAAATTATGTATTATGTATAAATTAAAAAAAATAACATAAATAAACAATCCATTGACAAACATCGATCAACCGAAATAAATATGTCCATCGGAAAATTAAATAGTTTGACAGAAAAAATAAATAGTTCGACGGAAAATTAAATAGTTCGACAGAAAAATAAATAGTTCAAACATCAACCATTATACGGAAAAAAATCATCACCACCAATGAAATCATCCAAGCCGTCGTCTGCGGCTGCATCTGGATTTTGATCTGGAGCATTGAAAGGGGGAACTGAACCACCAACCGGAGCATCGAAAGGCGGAGGGGGAAATGGACCAACCGGAGCAGCGAAAGGCGGAGGAGGGGGGACGCTCATCGCCTGTTCAAAGCATGTATCTATTTGATCCTGAGGCATCCCCAACGATCGACCCATAGTGTCAGCCATCTGTCGGAAGTAGTGGTTCATCCAGTTGACAATGTTCGGGTCCGGAGGAGCAGCAGTGGAGGATACAGAGGCCTGCGATGCACGTTGGGACGAACTGGACGACGCAGCTCTCACTGAGCGGCTCATCCGGCCAAGGCCAAGGACCCGTCCTCGATCAGCCGGGGCCTTCTCCAGGTAAATCCGGTTAAGATCAGGCGGAGGGGCGGCGCTGGGCCCGGCTTCATCAGCAGAAGCCTGTGTCGTCGCCTCTGCAATCCTCCGGTTCACATTCAACTACATAATTACAAAAATATTAAATTAATACATAGTTCAATACATTTAATTAATTAAATATTAAAAAACACATCACAGTTTAATTAAACTTACGTGAAGCTCAGTAGTGCGTCCATATGTGGACGTCTGCGAATCTCGATCAAACGGATGAAGAACGTTCAACCGATCCACGTGAGTGGGTTCACGCCCAAGATCCCGCTCCTATTTTGTACCAAATGAGCATATAAAAATTATTTTATATAATATTATAATATAAATAATTGAAATAAATTTAGTGAACACTTACTAGAGCAATTGAGTGCTCATACGCGGATCGGGCCCCCCCCCCCCCGATGCCTTGACATCCCACCTCCCACATCACTTCTACGGTTGGCTCGAGCAGTTGCACACTTCCGCACGTACTCCGGGCTACTCCAATACGTGGTCAACGTGTTCCACACGTCGACTCCATCGTCCTCCCCCAACGTCGTCTGCTCCACGCCACGACTACGCCAAGCAGTCCTCCAGGTGTACATAATCTCATTATACCTAGACTGACATGAAGATACCCAGAGCCTGTGGATATCGTTGTCCGAAAAAAACTCCCTATGCCAATAAGCATGTTTCTGCACATATTCGATCAGCATATTTATCAAATAATATATATAATAAATTGTTTATTAATATTTAATTGAATGCACTCAAATACCTGAAATTCCTCCCAGTATTCATCCTTTTTCGTCTGCGGCACCTTCAGCCAAGAGTAGGCATTCGCAGCAATCTTGCACTTAGTAATCACCTCAGTGCAAATCTTCGATATCTCATTACCAGGAAGTAAGCTGTGACATTATATATATATTAAGAAATAAACACATTATAAATTAAAAAACGTACAAAAATTGATGCTATTAAATATTGTTAAACCTTAAAATTATTTAATTAATTACTTACTGTACATTATCTTCAATCCATATTCTCAGTCTGGTTTCTCGGGCACGCGTGGGATGTCGACGAGCTGCCGACGACTGAGATGACGGCGGCGAATGCTGTGGAACGGATGCCGACGACGTCAACGTAGCAGGCTCAACAGGCCTAAGTGAGGTTCTCCTACGTCGAGATCCTGAGGCCCCACTAGCATCTTGACTCATCTATTTTAATAAATAAAATTTAAAAGTATAATAAATTAATCAATAATTAATATAGTAATGAAATCAATAATTTCCTAATTTAATTAATAACATTTTAGTAATTTAAGTCAATAATTTCCTAATTTAATCAATAACAAAATCACGTTACTAATGAAATAAATAATTTACCAAACTAATTAATAATGACTTAATTTAAACAATAACAATAATTATTATATTAATCATACCGTACAACACCCCTACTTATAAGAATAATTACTAATTTAATCAACAATAATAACCTAGTTTAATTATAAGAATAATTACTAATTTAATCAACAATAATAACCTAGTTTAATTATCAAAACGAACTAACAAGAACTACATTATATATTTGAACTAACATGCAATTTTTAATTACAATTAACCAATAAAAAACATATAATCCACGTACTAACATATATTTGAATTAATTATACATATATATTCATCAACTACGTACATGAAATTTTATACGAACTAACATGCAATTTATAATAATTCAATAACAGTTTTATAATAATTATAAACATGCAATTTATAATACAATAACTTAATTAAAATTAATTAAGAATTTATAAAACGTACCGTTTAAATTGAAGAAAATTGGAGTAGATAATCGTTATGCCCTTTCTCGATCAATCCACGCACCACGCACAAGAAAATCCAATCCACGAGGAGAGAACAGGAGATGAACAGGGAGAGGGGGACGAAAGGAATTTTTTTTTTTCCCTTATGAGGAAGAACTGCCGAAGGCAGTGCTTATTTAAAAAAAAAATTCTGGCTACCGACGGATATTTCCGTCGGTAGCACGCGAATATTAATGACACGCGTCTTTTCCGTGGTATTTTCCGTGGTATCCGAGGCGGTTAGTCAAAGCGGGTCGGCTACCGACGGATATTTTCCGTCGGCAGTCGAAATTTGAACGGCCGACGGAAATAATCCGTCGGGAAGTAAGGCTAAACGACACCGTTTGGCCGCGAAACTGAATTCCGTCGGGAAGTCCGTCGGACGGTCCCGACGGATCTTGGATTCCGTCGGGAGTCAGTCGTTTCGAAAATTCCGTCGGCGATCCGTCGGGGCGGCCGACGGAATGGATTCCGTCGGTAGCCCTCCGTCGGCAAACTCCGCGTTTTTTGTAGTGTAGATGCCAAACCCAAATACTTAGATTCGAGGAACTCCTTCATCAAGGCAGCTTCCTCACCAAATTTTTATTCTTCTGGCTTCACCATTCCTTCATTCTTCAAACCGAACAAATCATCGAACACCTCTGGGGCTAGGCGAACTTTGCTATTTCCAACATATGAAGAAATAGTTCCATCCTTTTTGGGAACCAGATACAGGTAGAAGTAGGCTACATCTTCCCCAAAGATAGCTTTGGGATGGGCACCCAAGTATCTTTTCAAACCTGCATCAGTTAGGACTTTAGCAGTCCATTGTTGTAAATCATTGTGAGGTCCTGAGAAAGAAACACATCTTTCTACAACCATCCTCTCCTTCGCCCAGATGGCAGGATGAAACATCTCAGGGTTGACCTCCGATTCTACTTCACGAGTTGCAGAGGGGTGATGTCTTGAAGCCATTGATACGAGTTGAAGCTTTGAAAACGAGAGAGAAATCAGTTTTAGGAAGATAATGATTCGAAAATATCAGTGCTTGTAATGAAGGGCTTAGATGAAGGGGTGTATTCATCCAGATTTGAAAATTAAATTTTGCCACTTCAAATTCGGGTCTGCATTTAATGTGAAGGCATGCTATTAGTTGGAAAATAAAGCAAGTGTCCACTCAACAAGTAAAATGAGAATTTGTACTCATTACTTAGAATGTAAAACGTTTTAGACAAGTTTGCAATTCTATTTACCAATTTATATCAGATCGAATGTTGCATGCTGAATCACAATAAATGTAAACATAATGTAATAAATGAAAACAGGCTTCATTAAATATGTCTCCTAATCATTAGAAATAAATGAGTTAGATTTCTAAGTAATGGTTTATCTGTATTGGTTGTGTACTGAGAACAATTGATTTGGCTTCTGGTTCATCTTCTGTTTTCTAATATCAGCTGAAACGTTCCCCCTTCAGCTGATACCACTTGGTATAATTCTTGTCATCTGAATTAAATACCACTTGCTATAATTTTTGTCAGCTGATACCATTTGTTTGAATCTTCTTTAGAGCACTTGTTGGAATATCAGTTGCGTTCCCACTCCAGCTGATAAACACTTGCTGAATTATATCCTATAAACACCACTTAGTTGAATATGTTCTAAGTAAGTGAGTAAAATAGAATATACATTGTAAGTTCAGAAGTGTAAGTGTTAGGCTTACATATTGACAAATTTTTTAGAGTAAGCATGTAATTCAGAACATAAAAAAAAAAAACAGAAAGCAAAGAGTCGTCTGAATTAAGGATCTTTAGGAATTTCAAGGAAATTCCCCCTAAAACAGATGTCTCTTGTTAAATATCCCTCAACTTTAACCGCTTTCTTCATTTGGAATAGATTTACCTGAATGATGAGTGTGTCAATTCAACTCATCTAGATTTGTTGTCCGACTAGAGTTGCTCTATGATCAACTGAGTCAGAGAAGACTTCTCAACTGCAGTGTTCAAAATATCCAGCTCTAAAAGTCCTAATGTGAAAACACAACTCTCTAAACCTCGTCTCAGCTAGAGGCTTAGTGAGCATATCCGCCCTTTGGATATCCGCGTGAATCTTTTCCATTCTGATGTCCTTCTTCTCCACATGATCTCGAATAAAACGATGTCTAATATGAACATGCTTACATATAGTATGGAGAACATGATTCTGAGTGATGGCTATTGCACTGTTGCTATCACAATAAATTGGGACTTCTCTAGCAACAATATTGTAATCCAATAACTGCTGACTTAACATAACGACTGACTACAACAACTACTAGCAGTCATATATTCGGCTTTAGTAGTGGAGGTAGCAACTGAGGTTTGCTTCTTGGAGAACCAAGAAATCAGCTTGTTTCCTAGAAACTGACATGTGCCAGAAGTAGATTTCCTATCTATTCTACACCCTCCAAAGTCAGAATTAGAATAGCCACTCAAATTTAAACTATCTTCAGATGGATACCACAAACCCATATTCACTGTAACTTTCAAATACCTCAGAATTCTCTTGGCTGCTTCTAGCTGACTAAACTTAGGATTAAATTGAAATCTAGCACAAACACCTACAACAAAGGTAATATCTGGTCTACTAGCAGTTAGGTACAGAAGAGATCCTATAAGGGCTCTATATTTGGATTGGTCTACAAACTTACCATTCTCATGGGAATCTTACATACTTTACTTGTCTGAGCACCAAACTTGGCAATCGGCCGGATTCCTTGTATACTTAGATGAATATCCCATCTTGACTTTGGTTCACTTGTAGACCTAAGAAGTAGTTCATCTCTCCCATCATGGACAGAAGTTTTAATGTGGTCAAACTCGACTTGTATAGCGTGGAAAAACAATGATCGTGTAGATTAAAATTAATATTACAAGTCACTATTCATAATTTACATAATGAAGAAAATTGATGTATATATATTAACTAATTTACGAAATTATGAGACGTAAATTAATTTTTTATCTTTTATGAGACGTAAATTAATAAATTTAAGAAATTATGGAACGTGAATTAAGTAATTTACAAAATTATGGAATGTAAATTAAATATTTATCCTTTTTGGACGTTTTCAAAAAAGCTAAAGTCTTGTATAAAATCAATTTTATACAAGAAACTGAGTTGACCAAGTCAACGATCAACCATTAACCGTTGACTGTTCTCCTCTTTTTTTTTTCTTTTTTTTTCTCCGAAAACGTGTATGTTGAAAAGTGTAAATCATTATAACTAAAAATTGCAACACAATATTACTGAAAAGTGCAACACATTTTTTTTATTAAAAAGTGTAAGTCACTATAATTGAAAAGTGCAACACAATTTTTAATTAAAAGTGTAAGTCATTATAACTATAAGTGCAACACAATATTACTGAAAAGTGCAACATAACATTATTTAAAAAGTGCAAGTCAGTATAACTGAAAAGTGCAACACAATATTTAATGAAAAGTGTAAGTTATTATAACTGAAAAGTGCAACATAATATTACTGAAAAATGCATTTCTATACAACTAAAATGTGCAATATAACACTACCAAAAAGTGTACATCAATTTAACCGATTTTTTTTATTAAAGTGTTACTCACTACAATTGAAAAGTGTAACAGTAAAAAAATATTACCAAAAAAGAGAAAAGTGGTACATTGCCAGTTGATTGGTCAACTCAGTTTTTTATATATGTGAGTGTTATCTCATAATCTCATAGTCAGCACAGTAAGTAGTGAGCTGATGGGATCAGATAAGATGACTTAGGCCGAAATCAGATAAGTTGAAGGTTTTCAATCAGTTGAAGAGGTGATGCTTAAAGTTTAGCACAGTTGGTCAGATCAGCACAGTGTATCAGTACAGTACTTCAATAGAGTATATCAGCACAGTACTGCAGCAGGGTATATCAGCACAGTACTAACAGCACAGTAAAGATCAGCACAATAGAAGTCTATCAGCAGAGTCAGCTTTTGATCACAAGAACAGAAGAGTTGAGTATCAGAACACTAAGTAGTGTTCTGATCTTTATGGACAAGTCTTCAGATATGAAAGTTAGTTAGTTTAACTAGCTGTATTACAGTTACAACTACTTGAGGGCATAACTACCATTTCAGTTGGGCAATAACATAGCACATTGGTTGTTACAAGCGGTTGCAAACAGTTGCTAACTACTCAAGCAGTTCCTAACATCAGCAACTACCTTGGTCTTTATATACTCTTGTATGTGTACATTGTAAAAGTTAGAGATTTTAGATGCAAGTACGATTGTAATCTTTGAGTTGTGTGAGTTCACGAGCGAAGTGAGGAAATATCCTATTTCGAGTGAATGAGTGTGTAAACATTCTTGATCAATCAAAGAAGTACTCGTCTGGTCCAGTGGATGTAGATCACATTGATCGAACCACTTAAATTCTTTGTGTGTTGTTTGCCTCTTTACTTACTTTTCGAAATACAATCTTAGCTGGTTATTTCTTATATATTCAAGTGTTCTACTTGGTTGGAGACGTCTAATCGATTAGAATTCTTGACAATATAGAATCAATTCTACAAGACCTACTTTTTAATAAAAGGTGGAAGTTATGGTAAGTAAATAATTTTTTTCTCATTTCCACTCGATCCCATGCATTCAGCCATCATCGACCAGTCACAGGGAAGTGTACATACATGATACATCCAACAACACCAATTCTATTATACGAACAAGTATGTTCTGAATTATTATAACGTTATGGGTTAGTCAACACGCGCGTAAGACTTTCGTAATCCCATTAAAATTGCTAATATTCTGCTGCTGCAGTTTCTTTTTAGTGAAATTTGTTTGAAAGAAAAGAGAGATGCATAAAAGTGGTTTTCAACTTGTCCTTGATCAAAATTGAGCAAATCCTAAACCTTATTAAGCTAAATTCGCTTGATAGGAGCCTGCGATGTGTACCGCCAACTCAAACGTAGAGTATTAGGACAAAACAACTGTTATGCTGTTACTTCACTCGTTGGTATGCCAGGCATTGGTAAAACTACTCTTGCCAATAAACTTTTCTACAATCCAATGACAACCACAACAATTCAATTATTGTGTGTGGATTCAAGTGGGCAAAATGTATCGAACTAAAGATATCCCACGTGGCATTCTGACGGAGATTGATCCTGCACGTGGCATTCTGACGGAGATTGATCCTGCCGCCCTGGAGTAGATGATGAGGAAGAAGTTCATGACTACCTCAAGTAAATTCTCAACAGTAAGAAATACATACCCCATTGTCATAGATGATGTATATATGGGACAAATACATCACCTCGATCTCTCTGCCACCCTATTATGCGCGGGGTACAAAACCATCCCTTTCTTTCGTTAGAGAGTGGAAGTCGCATCCTTCTTACGAGTAGGCTGAAACAAGTATCCTTCTTACGAGTAGGCTGAAACAAGTATCTGATCAATTCGGTTCAAGTTTTAAATTGCTCCACGGCGTAGTTACAATGCGGTTATTGAACAAAGAAGAAAGTTGGAATCTATTTTGCGACAAAGATTATTATAATAAAATTGGGTAAAATTTATGGGACGCAATTTCCTGGTGTAACATCTACTGTTACACTTACACCATTTAGATTTGCGTCACGTGTCCATGGATCGAAATTCACAAATATATGCATAGCATCGTAACATAACCATTTGTTTCTATTTAGGTAATGACATTAATTTAGGAAAAAATAAATTCCTCCAAAAAAATAAAATTTCAAAATTCACACTAAATATCCTAATTTAACAAATTCCTTAACGAACAGTGATAAGAAAACAATATTAAAAAAAAAAAAACTCAAAATAAATATGATCAGAAAAATGTGTGGAAAAAATTAACTCACTACTGAATGATATTAATTAATATGTTTTCATGTAATTTTAAATTATTATGTTTTATATGTGTATTGTCAAGAGCTTGCTTGTGGAATAAATTTTTATAATTTTAGTTCAAAATTTATTATAATGTACAATATTTAGTTTCTACTAATTTTATAAAATTTTAGGACTTTGTAAAATTATTTATTATGTACAAAATGTATACTAGTATTAAATATGTACAATTTGTAAAGGGTTAATTGCAAAAAAAAATCACGACTTTTAGTAGATTTATCAATTACAACATATATTTTTTTTTTTGCAATTCGATACACCAACTTTTTTTAATTTTACAATTTAATGCACCGACAAATTTTTCGATTAATTGTAAAATGATGTGGCGCCAAAAAATCAAAATCGCCACATTGACCCCAAGTAAGACTGCCTACTAATTAATTATTATTTTTTAATGAAAAAAAAAACAATTTTAAAACTCTAAAAAAAATACAAAATAAAACAAGCCCTTATTTGCACAAAAATCATCAATTCGTCAATCCTTCAATCGATTTGTTTGTTTAAGATGGGCTCAGATTCACGGTGCTCTTATTCTCCATGGAATTTGGGAATAAGAGAAACCCAATTTTATTAACTAATCACCCAATTTTATTTTCTCTATTGACTTAATTTTTCCTAATCGCACACCAATAGTACAAACCACACTTATTGATAAATCCTAGAAGAGTCATTAAATGACACCGTGAACAGAAAATACCCTTAGTAAGAAGAAAAAAAAATTTGTGTAATTGCAAGGGTGCATGCGAATTCGATTGAGTAACTACACTTATTTTCTCTATTGACTAAATAAGATTATAGGAACCACTGTGTTTGACAGATGCATGCGAATTATGACTTTATGAGTGAATAGAATTGATAATTATTAGTAAGTGCTAGCTCGTTTAATTTTGTATTTTTTTAGAGTTTTAAAATTATTTTTTTTCATTAAAAATAATAATTAATTAGTTGGCAGTTATATTTGGCCTTGGAGAGTTTTAAAAGAGTTCTCCAAGTGGGAGCTGTCGAAGCTAAATTGCACTTGGAGAGCCCTTAAAAGCTCTGTAAGTGCTTTTAAGGGCTCTCCAAGTGCAATTTAGCTTGGACAGCTCCCACTTGGAGAGCTCTTTTAAAAGCTCTTCAAGGCCAAATATGTAGTAGGTACTTGACACCAATGTGGCGATTTTGATCTTTCCGGCGTCACATCATTTTAAAGTTGATCGGAAAATTTACTGGTGCATTAAATTGTAAAACTAAAAAAGTTGGTGTATCGAATTGCAAAGAAAAAAAATATATGTTGTAATTGATAAATCTACTAAATGTCGTGATTTTTTTTGCAATTAATCGATTTGTAAATTGAATTTTTTGTTACAATATAATTAATTTATAGGTAAACCTCAAAAATTATATACTACCTTTTTACAATATATATATATATATATATATATATATATATATATATACACTAATTGATTTTTTTTTTGTTACAAATTACAATATTAACATATTGGGTATGTTAATCGGTGCCACACATATATATATATATATATATATTTTTAATTTAGAAACGTGAAATATGTTTAATAAATTTCTCTATTTTTTTTTTTTTTTGCAATTTTCATTTTTGCAAATGAAATATTTACTATATAGACTGTGGATTTGGAATCATATTTTTAAATGGTTGTGATATGGTGTTATGCATATATTTATGAATTTGAATTAATGACACGTGGTGCAAATTTAAATGGTGTAACGGGAGATGTTACATCATTGTGTAACAGAAGATTCCGTCCCAAAATTTATGTGCAATATTGTATGTAATATTTTCTTTATTTAAGGGAGGAGCAGAAAAATTTGCACGTAGAATTCGGAGAAATTCACATGAGACAAACATAAAAAATTCCTCTCAAATCTGTGTAACCATAAGGAAAAATGTATGTTACTGTAAAAAAAAAATGTGTTATTTATTCTTACACTTGGGAGCGAGATTTTTTAGTAGCCTTATGCTATTTTTATAGACAAATCTATTTCACCCGCTTTTCTGCGAATATATTTTTCTACCACCTTCTATCTTGTGCTATTATTGCGCGTGATAGGCACCAGTTGTATACAAATATTTGCACCAATTGTGATTATTATTTCTTAAATAACTAACCTAATCTAAAAGGACCTTCATAATTTCTTATTTTTTCCCACACTAAATATTAACAAATTGTGAATAATTTCTAAAAGGACCTACAAATATTTGCACCAATTGTGAATATATGCACCAAATTGTATACATCAATTCTTAGATACATTATTAAATGGGTAGGGTACTCAAATACACGGTGTAGTTGAGTCCAACTATATAGAAAATATAAATTATATATAGGCTAAATAATAAAAACATTTAACAAAAGTCCTTGTAGCCTAGTGGTTATCCTTGGATTGTATTACTATCATGTCTCAGGTTCGAATCCCACTTTTAGCAGTTTTCGAAAATAAGCAGTATTTTAGCAGTTTTAGTGCAATTAATAAATAATAAAATTTGTAAAATTAATAATAATTTTAGCAGTTTTATTGAAATTAATAAATAAGCAGTTTTAGTGCAATTAATAAATAATAAAATTTGTAAAATTAATAATAATTTAAAAAAAAAAATTAGCAAGACTTTTTTTATACATTATAAAAAAAGAAAATTTTATTTTAGCAATTTTAGTGCAATTAATAAATAAGCAGTTTTAGTGCAATTAATAAATAATAATAAAAGTGCAATTAATAAATAATAAAATTTGTAAAATTAATAATAATTTTAAAAAAAATTTGCAACACTTTTTTTATACATTATAAAAAAAGTGCAAGTACTGGTAATATCATTAATTGCACTTACTAATAATATTATTAATAGTAATAAAAGTGCAAGTAAAAAAATAATAAAACGTGTAAAATTAATAATAATTTTTTTTAAAAAAATTAGCACCAGTTTTTTCTAGATTATGAAAGTGCAAGTACAAATAAATAAAAGGTGTATCATTAGCATACACTTTTCAGTTATAAAATCGTACACTTTTCAATTATAATAACATACACTTTTCATTAATATATAACTTACACTTTTCATTAATAGAACATACACTTTTTATTTATAATAAATACACTTTTCATTAAATATATCATACACCTTTTCAATTATAATAACATATGTTGGTCCTAAAAGGAGTATATAACAAGTGTATGGGGGGGGGGGGAATACACTTGTATGCAATTCTTTTTCTATTTTGAACAAACCAGAGTTCAGCAAGGTTGTCTTGGACAACTCTGCTGAAGATGATTAACTCTTCTAAGATAATCAAACTACTAAGTACTCAGTTGAATAACTATCTAGGGGAGTTATATGTGCGGAATAGTGGTTGGCCCTTTAAGTTTAGACTCCTTAAGTTTCTGAAATCACTTTGTCAATCCAAAACAGTCCTGTTTAGTTTCAGGGAACTTGTCCAAATCAGTTTTGCACAGTCTTTGAATATGTATCTTTTGAAGATCAGTTTTGTGTGCAGTGTTGAATGAATGTAAGTACTTTGTAAGGTAAATCAACACAAGAGTTTATAGTGGTTCAGAGACTCAAGCTCCTACATCCACTTTCCCTGATTTAACAGGATAATTCCTTCACTCTTGGAATTAACTTGTTTTATAGTGCCAAGGTGCACTTGATCAATAACACCACTCCTTGGTGAATTGATCCCTAGGATGTCTAGAGTCCTAGTACCCTCTTCTCAACTCAGAACTGAACTGTTCTTCTCTCAACAGTCAGCTCCTACCACTTCTACTACTACAACCTTCTCACTTTCTCACTTGAAAGGGGTAAGGATTGAAGTAAGGTTCCAACTAATGAGATATCCTTTACAATGAAGATCAGTGTATGAGGATAGGATATCTCTCTAAGCTTATGTATGGATATACAATTGGGATTAGCTTAGAAGAAGTGTATGAAGACTAAGATAGTCTCTTTGAAAGCACTTTGACTTTTAGGATAGTTGGATATTCTTGTCAAGGTTGAGGTCAGTTGGATACTTTCAAATGGTCTTCACACTTCTGTATTTATAGACAAAATGGAGGATTTGCCCGTTGGAGAGGCATCCCCAAATTGCTATAAATGTCTTCCTTGAGTTCTTTAAACTGGAAGGCAGATTCTTGATAGTGACATGTCCTCATTTGGGTAATAAACGGCTTGTAAGACTTTGTCTTCATTCTGCAGCACCTTTCCCAATGTTTGACTTCTTGTTAGGACTTGGACATGGCTTCTGAAGGTTGATCCAATGATAGGACAACATTCCTTATCAAGTGGACAACTCTCCTTATCACTATCAGCAGTCTTGCTTATCAGCAAGGTTGGCTTGCTCTTCTTCAGATGACTTGGCTCTTCCCTTTATTTCACTTCAAAGTGATCTAGGCATGTTGTTTTGGAATTCTTTAAGGTATAGTTGTCTCTAATTCTTCAGCATAGTTGACCTTCAACCTTTAGAGCATCTGTTCTGATTCAATCATGCTGAGACAACTCATCTGGACAACTCTTCTGATCAGTATACTTGGTCTTTTAGCATCAGAGCATTTTTCACATAGAGTTGGCTTCTCTGGACAACTCTCCTGATCAAAAACCTTTGAGTAGCCTTGTCCTTTTGAGCTAGGTAAACTTGTTCTTGCATATGGCTAACTTCTTTGGACAACTCTCCTGATCAGAGTCATTAAGCTTGTCCTTTTGATTTTACCAATCTTGCATATGGACAGTTTCTCTGGACAACTCTCCTCATCAGAGCATCTTATTGGATTTGTCCTTTGAGCTTTATAATCTTGTTCTGTATAAGGACATCTTCTCTGGACAACTCTCCTGATCAGAGTATTTGATGTTTCATAGAGTGTCCTTGATCATAAGTGATAGTTCCAGAATTTGAGCCTTGAGGGGACTTGATCTTCATCATCTTCAAAGCATAGGTTCCCCCTCAAATTGTGCATCTAATTATCTAAGAGCTGCCTAACATTTCAGCTTCTCATCTAGCATTATGCTATGTGTTCTAACATTTTTAGAACACTATCAGTTTGATTTAGGCATGTCTTAGGGGGTTTTGGTATTTAATCAAAACATGTATCATTTTATTCCCAACAATTTCCCCCTTTTTGATGATGCCAAAACCTACATTCTAAGCAAAAGTGACTTGTCTACACCTATTACATGTATCTTCAGAAGACATGACTAAGGTCAATATTCCTGAAAAGACAATGTGTTAGTGTATTCACTGTTTTTGTTGCAAATAGGTTTCAAATATAAGCATAGAGAGATTTTTGCAATAATGTATCTTGATTCAAAGGTGGTTCAACTATCATTCATATAAAAATCATTACAGGCATGTTGATAGTTGAAGATAACTTATCAGAGCATGAATTCAAGATAACATTTCACTACAAATACATTCTAAACATAAGATCAGAGCAAAACAACTTCTTCAAGTATCAGAGCTAGTACAAAGTATTTCAGATATCAATGTAGAGCACATCAAATCTTGTTTCAGAGCAATTTAAACCATATCAGAGCAAACACCAAATCAGCAGGTTTGTCCAAAACTTCAGCAGATTTGACCACATAGCAAAAGATATCTTCAGATAAGATAATTTTTCATCCAGAAAAAGTCAGAAGACTTAGCCATTCTTAGAGATCATCCTCAGGAGGTGGGTTCATCCCATATTGTGCCCACACTCTCTTCTTGAGTTCCATGGCTTCCTGGTTAGTTCCTTTGGGTCCAAGGGTCATCTTGTTCAGCTTCAGAATTTCTGTGAACTCCCTTAGGATCCTTGCTTGGTCAATCCATCCATCAAGCTTTGGAGGCATGTAGATGATAGGCTTGGGAGCATTGAGTTCAATTCTTGCAATGTCAGCAGCTGCAAGTAATTGTTGATACAATTCTCTGTAGTATTCCAGCATGAACTCAGTAAAGGCAGAGTTTGCATCTCCTCCATTCCATCTGTCAATGACATAATAGTCATAGACAAACTCCCTTTTAGCCTCTTCCCATGTATCATTTAGCTGAATTGGCACCCATTTATCCAAGTGTGGATATTTGGTGTCCATTGTGATTAGAAGCTGAGGCTTCATCTTGCTGTAGGTTGCTCTCCTTCTTCTTGGTTTCTGAAAGTTAGCTCTTCTCTTGTCTCTTGCTCTGTTAGCCTCTTCTATCAAATCCATTTTCTCCTGGGCCCTCATCATGGCCAGCTTCTGTTGTGTTTCAGGGTCTTTGCCATACCCTTCATGAAACAACTTTGATGGATCATGAGATAGGACAGTGGTCTTCTTTTTAGGTTCAGGTCCAAATCCTTCAGCAAATAGTTCTTCAATGTCTTCAGTGGACTTGGGACCTTCAGCACTTTTGGCAGAATCAGAGGACTTGTCCTTTTCAGCAATTTTGGTCTCTTCAGCAGCTTTGGCCTTCTTTGATGTAGGCTCATCTTCATCAATTCTGAATTCAGGTGGAAGATCAAGACTGTTAGGGAAGTCAGTGAAGGTTTCAACTTGCCTTTTCTTTCCTTTTGCCCTCTTGATCTTTCCTCTGGTTTGGACACCTTCATCACCTTTGTCCAAACCAGATGCCTCACCACCTGGTCTCTGCTGTAGCCTTATTCTTTCTTCTTGAACTGAGGCCATAGAGTTCTTTAATGCAAGTGCTAATTGCTCTTCTTCATCCAATTCTTCCAAGTTTAGCACTGCAGGCTCTTTTCCTTTTCCTTCAGCAGCTTTGTCTTTCCCTTTGACTGGGCTCCCAATCACCAAGGCACCTTTTGCTCTAGCTCTTTCCCTTTCCCCCTTTTTGGCAGCATCAAAACACCGGGGTTTTAGCTCACTCATGGTTGTGGCCATTAGGGATTGGGCCTGGTTCAGGGACTTCATCTCCTCCAACAGATATACATTTTCATCATGTATATTCTGCATCCTATCACTGCTCAAGCTAAGGAAAGCTAGAACAGGCTTCATCTTTTGTTGAACAACCTCCTCCAAGGTTGCTTTCATGGATGCATCCAGTTGGTCTTTAAGAAGCTCAGTGAGGTTGGCCACTGCTCCTTCAGCAATGTTGGCCAATACCTCTTGGGAAAACTTTTCAGAGGCTGCTCTCATCATAGCTAGCCTTTGCTCTTCAGCTCTTCTCTTTTGTAGTGCTGTCTTCTTTCCAAGAGCTTGCTTGATAGTTAGCCTGAGAGCTTTGACATTGGCATTATGATTGTCTCTCAGCAACTTTTGTTCTTTCTTGACCTCCTCTGAGATGGCTTCCATGGTGGATTTGACATTTTGAACTTCAGTGGAAATGGTTTGGAGACCAGTTTCCACACCACTGATCCTTGCTTCAAGGGTTGGTAGCACAACATCTTTAGAGCCAGTGAGCCTCATCTCTACAGATGCTAAAGTCCTTCCTTGCTCATTCAATGCTCCTGAGGTTTCAGCATGAGCAGATTGGACTTGATGAGCCAAGGAGTCCAACTTCTCTGATTGCATTCCAAGTAAGGCCTGAGCTGAGCCTGTATCTACTTGGATAGGTGCATCTGTTAAGAACTCATCTGCAAAAATTTGGTCAAAAGAGATACCTGCAATATTAGACAAATCAAACATGTTAGGAAATAGACACTCATCACCCTCAATTTCTTTTATATAAGACTCTGATACATCAGCAGTCTTCTTCTCATTTTCAACTCTTTCTTTTCTCCCTTCTTTTAAGATGTTCTCACCCAAGGAATCAGGCCTCCTTTCATCAAGGGATTCCTGAAGTTCAGATTTGACTTCAAGAATAACCTGTCCTTCCTCACTTATTCCACCCTCATATGGTGGTACACTCACTATCTTAGTGATGACTACTTCTCTTTCATCCACAACTCCCTCTGATTTTTCAACTATTCTCTCCTTTTCAACTCCTTCTCCTAAACCTGCAACATCTTTACCTTCAACAAGGTTCAAAGATGGCAGTTGTGAGGAGATCACAGTGCTTATCTCAGCAGCCACTGAGTCATCCTGAATGATTAAGGGCTGATCAGTGTCCAACTCTTCTGACACTGAATAGGCCTTAATCAAACTAGCCTCTAGAACAGGAACCTCAACATCTTTAGGCTGTGCCTTGGGTTCAGAAGAACCTTCATTGGCAGATGTGTCCTTGGTTGTGTTACCACCCTTGGTCAACACCTCTGATGACACAGAGCCTTTCCTATGGTAGGTTCTAGGAGGGTTGGAAAGTCTATCTGCTATAGAAGACTTGGGTTGAGGGGGTTCATGAAGGTTGGCTTGAGGGGTTTCAGGAGGGTTGGGATTTTGAGGGTTTGAGGGATCATCAGGGGAATCATCATCATTGGAGCTACTGTCAGGGTGTTTGATTTCCTTAGCTTTTCTTTCTTTCTCCTCCTCAATTTTATCAGCTACTAGCTTTGCAAAACTTTCCTCATCAATGAGAAATCTTGTCTTTGAAACTCCAGCAAAATGTAGCAATTTGTTCTCCTCCATTTGCCACCAGTTTGCACCCTTATCTTGGATGACTTGTGATATCTCCATCATAGACTTGTCTTTTACATCAACAAGCATCCTTAGATCATGAAATGTCTTCTGAATTCTTGGAAATTCAGCAAGTTGTGGATACAAACTGTCCACAGTAGCTTTAGCTCCTCCTCTGAGCATACTTTCATAAGTATACTCCTCCTCATCTCCACTTGAATGGGGACTTTGGGTTATAGGGGAGTTGGCTCTGGGTTCTCCTAGTGTGGCTTCAGGCAGGTTAAGTTCAGGGATGTTGGCTTCAGAAGGGTTAGGCTCAAATGAAGGTACTTCAGTTGCTTTAGAGAGCAATGAATCTGAAGGGGCTTTACTCAGGGGGGTTGGCTCATTGAGTGCATGTTCTAAGAGTTTTGAATAATTGAGCATGGATGAGTCAAGGGGAGACATGAGTCTTGTCTCATCTACTGCTAAATCTGCAAGCACATCAATGCCACTTCTTTGCACATTCCCTTCTGGAGAATATCTCTTAGTGAGATTTACAGGGGTAATGGGTTGGTTGGAAGGGGTAACATGGGTTTCAGGGGAGTTGGGCTCAAGATTCTGAAACTCAGGGATGTTGGCCTCTATAGGTTGACCTTCAGGAATCTTGGATTCTGGAGTTCCAGAACCAGATGAGTTGGTTCTTGACCTAGATTTGGTCCTGCTTTCAGCTCTGCTCTCCCTTAGAGCCAATTGAAGAGTCCTTTCTTCTTGAAGCTCCAACACTTTCTCAGTAGGCTTGGCCCTTCTCTTGCTGGCCCTACTGCTCCCACTTCCTTCACCTTCCTTCTCAGGGACAACTTCCCTGATCCTCTTATCACCCTTCTTCTTTTGCCTAGTCTCATTGTACTTCCTCCTCAACTCTTCTGAGTGGTCAGAAGGCACACACACTCCCTCTTCTGCCACTGCATCAACTTCAGCTGATGCTCCTGAGGCTTCTCTTGAAGACAATTGAGACATTTTCCTTGTTTTGACAGCCCTGGCCTTGGTTCTCTTCTTCATCTTAGGCTTTTCTTCAACTTGTTCTTCAGCAGGTTTGGCCATAAGCATCCTTCTCTGTTCAGTTTTCTTGCTGAGCTTTCTGAACAAGATCTTTTGGGCTGGGAGGGGCTTTGCAAAGGTCTGCATTTGAGAGTAGTGGGAAAACCTTTCAATCAACAAGCTTGCCCTGGTGCAATACTTGATTTTCCCTTCTAGCACCACCTTGTTGTGGGTTTTCACCTTGAATTTTGCCTTTTCCTTCATCATCTCAGACATGATGAAGGTCCTCCAATCAAACTTGATGCCCTTGTCACTGGCATCAATAATGGCAGCCATGATTCTGATTCTTGGATGACTGACCTGCTCCAAGCTTCCAGTGTTGCTTAAGAGGCTCTTAGCAACTACCTCAAAGAGGTTAAGAAATTCTGGCTTGAGAGTCTTCTTGTTCTGTGTTGAAGAAATGGGGCCTGGAACCAATAGCCATTCTTGAGCTATGTCATCTTCATGGCCAGTACCATAAGCTTCTGGATTCCTTCCCTCATAAGGCAATCCAAAGGCTCCTTCCAGATCTTCTGAAGAGAATTTCACTCTATGAAATCTCTCTTCTTCCTCTCCTTCTGCAGTATATGACAATCTGGTGGATACTTCACCATCTTCAGGTTTGCCTCTCCACTTGAGGAAGGCAAAGAATTCTGCCATGTAGCTTTCCAAGCAAGAGCTTGGTCTTTCTTCCATGAACTTTTGAAGTCCAGCTCTCCTCAACCATCTCAAGGTTGGTGTAATTTCAGGATCCTCACTCTCAAAGGATACTATTGGCTCAAAATGAAGATTGTTTTTGTTGCTTAAGTAGTCAAAATCAAGGTCTAGAGCCTTGTTAGAGAAATCAACAAGCATCTCTGGTTTAACTTTGGGGGCCATTGAAATTTGCAGAGAAGATTTGAGAAAAGATTGAGAGAGTTTGAGTAAATTTAGAGCTAGGGTTTCGAATACTTGGGGAAGAAGTGTTTGGGAGGGATCTTAAGACTTGTGAATATTCTAAAAAGAATGTTTGTCAATGAGTTGGTAAGGTCTTGATGCAATTCAAAGGTGAGCAAAAATGGAAATCCCCAATGGACGGCTAGGATTGATTTCAGGGGAGTTGTCCATTATTGATCCAATGGTCAAAAAGCAATGTAACAGTGAAAGAACTGTTTTATTCAAAACGTGGGTGGTTTTTAATGTTTGTTTAAGGCTGGGGGTTTTTCGAGATAGATCATGTCCCAAAAAGTTTAATGCAAACAAGAGTTAAATCTTGGCATTTAATGCATGGAAAGTGACCTTTTGGGTGGGAGACAAATTAAATCCCAGAAAGGTGAAAACTGTATTTCAATGGGACAGATTTCGAAATAGGCATTGATCACCAAATATAGGTGCTTATCATACCAAGATTTGGTTTGATAGTCAAGACAACTTATCTGACCCTACTTGGACAAGTGTCCTGAAAAGTTGTGGACAAGTGTCCTGAATAAGTAAGGTCATCTTTTCTGAATTTCAGTAGACTTGACCAAGTCTGCTGAAGTTTGAGTTTATTTCCTCCTTAATGAATGAACTTCTTTGGACTCACTTGTCCAACTTCCCTGGATCAAGAAGTCCCAACTCTGCTGATAATTCCAGGAACCTTGCCTCTGCAAGTGGCTTAGTTAGTATATCAGCTTTTTGATGATCTGTGTGGATCTTTACCAACTTAATATCCTTCTTCTCCACATGATCTCTAATGAAGTGATGCTTGATATCCACATGTTTGCATCTTGTGTGCAAGACAGGATTTTGTGATATAGCAATGGCACTATTGTTATCACAGAATATTGGCACTTCAGTAGAGTTGACTTTGTAGTCTCTGAGTTGTTGTCTCAGCCAAAGGATTTGAGCACAACAACTTCCAGCAGCAACATATTCAGCTTCAGTGGTGGAGGTAGCCACTGTGTTTTGCTTCTTGGAAAACCAAGATATGAGTTTGTTGCCTAAGAATTGACAAGTTCCTGAAGTGGATTTTCTGTCAATTCTGCATCCTCCATAATCAGCATCTGAGTAGCCAGTTAACTCAATATTGTCATCAGCAGGGTACCAAAGGCCTAGATTTTCAGAGCCTTTGAGATACCTCAAGATCCTCTTTGCAGCCTCAATGTGGCTTTTCTTAGGATTTGCTTGAAACCTTGCACAAACACCTACTGAAAAGGTGATGTCAGGCCTGCTGGCAGTGAGATAGAGGAGTGATCCAATTATTCCTCTATACTCAGTGGAGTTGGTTGGAACACCACCCTCATCAGGATCCATCTTCCAATTAGTATTCATTGGGATCCTCACTGGCTTGCTTGATGTACACCCAAATTTCTTGATCATCTCTCTGGTGTACTTAGCTTGGTTAATGAAGATTCCTTCTTTTGATTGCTTGACTTGTAGACCCAAAAAGAAGTTCATCAACCCCATCATGGACATCTCAAACTTGCTTTGCATGAGCTTGGAGAATTTTTCACACAGCTTCTCATTAGGGGATCCAAAAATTATGTCATCTACATAAATTTGGACAAGTAAGATGTCCTCTCCTTCAGATATTCTGAAGAGAGTTCTGTCCACAGTTCCCTTGGTGAATCCATGACCCAGTAGGAACTGTGACAGTGTATCATACCAAGCCCTAGGGGCCTGTTTGAGTCTATATAGAGCCTTCTTCAGCCTGTATACTTGGTTTCCAATCTCAAAACCTGGTGGTTGCTCCACATAGACCTCTTCTTTCAAGACTCCATTCAGAAAGGCACTCTTGACATCCATTTGGTACACTTTGAACCTCTTGTGGGCTGCATAGGCTAGGAAAAGCCTTATTGCTTCTAGCCTTGCCACAGGTGCAAAGGTCTCATCATAGTCACTGCCTTCATGCTGGCAGTATCCTTTTGCCACTAGTCTTGCTTTGTTTCTGACAATCACATCATTTTCATTCTTTTTGTTCTTGAACACCCACTTGGTTCCAATAACATCTTGATGTGAAGGTCTATCAACCAGCTCCCAAACTTCATTTCTGGTGAATTGGTTGAGCTCTTCCTGCATTGCTGTGATCCAATTGGCATCCTGAAGTGCTTCATCAATGTCTTTTGGTTCCTGTTCTGACAAGAAACAACAGAACATAGCACTTTCACCATGAAATTTTCTGGTTCTGACTCCTATACTTGGGTCACCAAGTATCAGATCAATAGGATGGTCATACAACCAAGTCCTTCTTTTTCTGATTCCTTCAGTAGAGTTATCCTCTACTGAGGTTAAGTCATTTTGATCATAAAATTCAGGATAATTTAGTGCAGGATCTAATTCAGGATCATAATCAGGGGTGTTGTCCTCAATGTCAGGGACATTGGCATTTTCAACATTTTGAGTTCCCCCTTGATTATTTGACCCATTAACTACCTCAGCAGGAACTGCTTCTTCATTGGTAGTTGTTACCTGAATGTGAACTGGGATTGGTTCATTCAGTTCATCATTTCCATCTGTAGGATTTGTCTCAGGAAGATTGCCTTCAGGATAGTTGTCCAATGTTGTATTTTCAGGTAGACTTGCTTGGACAACATCAATGAATTCAGTGTCTTTGTCTTTTAGGCTCAATCTGGTTGTCCTCTGTGTGATTTCTTCAGATTCCAAACTATCATTCCTGATCTCAAAGATAGATTCATCAAACACAACATGAGGTGTTTCTTCCACTATAAGGGTTTTCTTGTTGTAGACTCTGAAAGCTCTACTGATTTGAGAGTATCCAAGAAATACTCCCTCATCAGCTTTGCTGTCAAAAGCTTTCAACTGTTCTTTCCCATTATTGTGAATGAAACATTTGCAACCAAATATATGAAAGTATGACACTTTAGGAGTTCTTCCTTTCCAGAGTTCATAGGGGGTTTTGCCTTGCCCCTTTGTGATCAAACATCTATTTTGAGTATGGCATGCAATATTTATAGCTTCAGCCCAAAACCTCTTAGGTAAGTTTGAATCAGCAATTAAGGTTCTAGCAGCTTCTTTTAAGGTCCTATTCCTTCTTTCTGCAATTCCATTTTGTTGAGGAGTTCTAGCTGCTGAGGTTTCATGAGCTATTCCATTAGATGTGCAATACTCATTGATGTATGAGTTTATGAACTCAGTGCCTTTATCAGATCTTATCTTGATAATGCTAAGGCTTTTCTCATTTGACAGTCTCTTAAGAAGTTCAGGTAGTTTGACTTGTGTTTCCTTCTTATTAAGGAGAAATACTACCCAAGTGAACCTAGAGAAGTCATCTACTACCACCAATGTGTATTTTCTACCATTTATGCTTGAAGGGGTAATTGGTCCAAACAGATCCATATGTAGAAGTTCAAGTACCCTTTCAGTAGAAATGACTGGTTTACCTTTGAATGAGGCTTTAATCTGCTTTCCTTCTTGACATGGCTTACACACATGTTCTTTAATGAAAACCTCATTTGGCAGTCCTTTAACTAATGCATTTCTAGCAAGTTTATTCATAGATTTGAAGTTCAGGTGGTTTAGCCTCTTGTGCCATAACCAACTTTGTTCACTAGAACTTTTAGCAATGAAACATGCAGCATCAGTAGACTTGTCCCAGTCTGCAAAAATACACATTTCCCTTCCTAGTTCCAGTCAGTAAGGTTTGTTGAGTTTTATCCTTAATTAGGCATTTTCCACTTGAGAACTCAACTTTAAAATTTTTATCACAGAATTGACTGATACTTAGGAGATTATATTTGAGACCAGCTACATAAGATACATTGGTTACTTTGATGTTACCAATCATCAAAGTACCATAACCTTTTGTTGTTGCTTGTGAGCTGTCTCCAAAAGTAACATTTGGGCCTTCTTTTTCAATGAAGTCAGTGAGGAGTTCCTTGTTTCCAGTCATGTGCCTTGAGCATCCATTGCAAAGGTACCATGCTGTCTTTTTGTTCATGCTCCTCTTCTTGTGGCCCAATTGTACCTGCAATTAGATAGGTTTAGGTACCCTTTGAGTTTTGGGTCCTGAGAGGTTAGCTGTACCTTTAGGAACCCAAACTTGCCTAATCACCCTGATTGATTCAAGGTGGCTAAGTTGTTTTCCTTGTGCATCAACATACACTGTCTTTCCCTTGAATGCCTTGGGGAAAGCATGTGTAAATGTGTTGACTCTGTAAGTTTCAGGGGAGTTGTCAATTCTCCTGAACTTATGAGTCCTTTGTGCAGCTTGATGAAATCTTTGAGGAAAGGTATTTTTATGACCATTACCCTTTGGCATGAGGGGTTTTGGTTGTCTCATTTTATTTTGCCTTAGAGGATAGTTTTCCTTAGGTCTATTCAGCTGATGCTTTCTCAGATGAGTTGGCCTAGGCTGATTATACCTTGGATAACTCCTCTGAACATTGTTCAGGAGAGTTGTCCTTCCATTGGGTCTACTCTGCTGACCAACATTCCTCTTGTGTTCAGAAGCCTTGACCTTTTCCAAAGGTTTGGGTCTAGTCTCCTGAAGTACTAGAGTAGGCATTTCATTCATTTTGCCCTTTCCTTTGTTTAGTGGCTGAGTTATTTCATTTTCAGCTTGTTGTGCCACTGATTTAACAAAGATTTTCTTAGTGTTACTTGTAGAGGTAACACTAAGACAAGGTGAAGATTCAAATGGATCAAAACCTAATCCACTTCTTTGAGCCATAGGTCTTTGATAACTCTGAATTTCCTCTATTGCTCTAGAGGACTTGTTCAAAGCAGACATCTTTAATTTCAGGCTTTCTTCACTTGATTTAAGAATATCATATTCATGTGAGAGATTTTCAAACTTGGCATTTAGAATTTTTAGTTCAAAGTCTTTTCTTTTATGAGAAAGTAGTTGATTGTCAATCTCCTTTTGTTGGTCAACTATCCTGAGATTTGCTTCCTTAAGCTCTCTCAAGGCTTGTTGATACAACTCAGTAGATTTGACATCAACAGCTATCTCAGAGTTTTTGGTAAGTTCAATAGCCAATCTTTCATTTTCTCTCACACAGTTATCATGAAATTCTTGTAATCTAGTGAAATCTTCCATCAACTTCCCAAAGGAAAGTTTCAAGTTGACTTCACTAGTGTTCTGTGATAAAAATGATGGTGAGCTAGAAGTGGAGGATACCTCATCATCCTCAAGAGCCATGTTGCACACATCATCATCATCATCACTGTTTGAGAACAATCCATCTGAAGAGTTGAAGCTTTCAGCACTATCAGATTCTTCACCGGCCATCATGGCCTTTCTATTGGTGAACTTTCTGTCTCTTTTAGCTTGTCTTTCTCTTCTTTCTTTAGAGCTTAGTTCAGGGCAGTCATACTGGAAGTGCCCTTTCTTTTTGCAATTGTAGCACAGGTCTTCATCATCATCCTTCTTGGATTCATCTCTTCCTTTTGATGATGAGGGGTCAGCTCTACTGGACCTTCTCCTATCAGAGTACTTGTCCTCTGATCTCTTTTCTTCAGGCTTTTTGTCTTTGGCCTGATCTTCAGGGGAGTTGTATCTTCTCCTGAATTTGTTGTCTTGGTAGAATTTCTTGTATCTACCAAACCTTGTGTTCAGCTTGTCAAACCTTCTAGCCATCAAGGCTAGTTCTTCCTTCATTTCAGTCTTAGAGACTGACTTTGATGATCTGGGAGTGGGTTGCATTTCAGGTTCAGCAACTTTGGCTTTGAATGCCACTCCCTTAGTAGGATTTGAAGGTTCCTCAACAGGTTTTCTTCTATTGAGGTCGAACTCATAGGCTTTGAGTTCTGAGAAGATTTGTTGCATGGGAATGGAGGAGAGATCTTTGGTGTTCTGCATCATCACAGCATAGACATCCCACTTTTGAGTGAGACTTCTCAAGATCTTTAGTCCAACTTCTCTCCTGGAGTACACTTTGCCCAATGAGTTGATTTCATTCATCACATCAGTGAATCTACCAGCAAACTTATCAATGGATTCATCAGCTTCCATTGTGAATTGCTCAAATTTTTGCACAGCAACTTGGAGCTTGTTCTCCTTGATCTTTTCTGTACCCTCACACATCTCAGCAAGAGTATCCCAGATTTCGTTGGCTGTGGTGCAATGGTAGACTCTTCCCATGACTGCATCTGGAATTGTTTGATAGAGGGTATTCATGGCAAGATAATTTAGATTATCTTTCCTCTTTTCATCAGCAGTGAAGTCATCCTCATCCTTGGGAATCAGTTCCCTTACATCTGCTCTTTGCTCATCTGTTACTCTGGGGTTAGTTTGGGTAAACACAAAAGGTCCTCTTGTGATTACTCTTAACATGTCAGTATGAAGAGATGCAATATGAGCCCTCATTCTAATTTTCCAGAAATCATAGTTGTCTATAGAGAACATGGGCAATTTATGATGTGAAATGTGATTGACTGGATTTGTGGCCATGTTGTCCAATCCTTGAACAGCAGGTGGAGGAACAGCATTGTTGTTGGCCATATCTCAAGAATAATCAGTTAGTCAACAAGTAATAGATTTCAGATAGAGATCAGTTCAGTGACCACACAAATATGTGAATTTTGAAAATCAAGATGGATTTTCAGAGGCAGTGGTCTTTGAACCCCTGCTCTGATACCACTTGTTGGTCCTAAAAGGAGTATATAACAAGTGTATGAGGGGGGGGGGGGGGGAATACACTTGTATGCAATTCTTTTTCTATTTTGAACAAACCAGAGTTCAGCAAGGTTGTCTTGGACAACTCTGCTGAAGATGATTAACTCTTCTAAGATAATCAAACTACTAAGTACTATTGAGTACTCAGTTGAATAACTATCTAGGGGAGTTATATGTGCGGAATAGTGGTTGGCCCTTTAAGTTTAGACTCCTTAAGTTTCTGAAATCACTTTGTCAATCCAAAACAGTCCTGTTTAGTTTCAGGGAACTTGTCCAAATCAGTTTTGCACAGTCTTTGAATATGTATCTTTTGAAGATCAGTTTTGTGTGCAGTGTTGAATGAATGTAAGTACTTTGTAAGGTAAATCAACACAAGAGTTTATAGTGGTTCAGAGACTCAAGCTCCTACATCCACTTTCCCTGATTTAACAGGATAATTCCTTCACTCTTGGAATTAACTTGTTTTATAGTGCCAAGGTGCACTTGATCAATAACACCACTCCTTGGTGAATTGATCCCTAGGATGTCTAGAGTCCTAGTACCCTCTTCTCAACTCAGAACTGAACTGTTCTTCTCTCAACAGTCAGCTCCTACCACTTCTACTACTACAACCTTCTCACTTTCTCACTTGAAAGGGGTAAGGATTGAAGTAAGGTTCCAACTAATGAGATATCCTTTACAATGAAGATCAGTGTATGAGGATAGGATATCTCTCTAAGCTTATGTATGGATATACAATTGGGATTAGCTTAGAAGAAGTGTATGAAGACTAAGATAGTCTCTTTGAAAGCACTTTGACTTTTAGGATAGTTGGATATTCTTGTCAAGGTTGAGGTCAGTTGGATACTTTCAAATGGTCTTCACACTTCTGTATTTATAGACAAAATGGAGGATTTGCCCGTTGGAGAGGCAGCCCCAAATTGCTATAAATGTCTTCCTTGAGTTCTTTAAACTGGAAGGCAGATTCTTGATAGTGACATGTCCTCATTTGGGTAATAAACGGCTTGTAAGACTTTGTCTTCATTCTGCAGCACCTTTCCCAATGTTTGACTTCTTGTTAGGACTTGGACATGGCTTCTGAAGGTTGATCCAATGATAGGACAACATTCCTTATCAAGTGGACAACTCTCCTTATCACTATCAGCAGTCTTGCTTATCAGCAAGGTTGGCTTGCTCTTCTTCAGATGACTTGGCTCTTCCCTTTATTTCACTTCAAGGTGATCTAGGCATGTTGTTTTGGAATTCTTTAAGGTATAGTTGTCTCTAATTCTTCAGCATAGTTGACCTTCAACCTTTAGAGCATCTGTTCTGATTCAATCATGCTGAGACAACTCATCTGGACAACTCTTCTGATCAGTATACTTGGTCTTTTAGCATCAGAGCATTTTTCACATAGAGTTGGCTTCTCTGGACAACTCTCCTGATCAAAAACCTTTGAGTAGCCTTGTCCTTTTGAGCTAGGTAAACTTGTTCTTGCATATGGCTAACTTCTTTGGACAACTCTCCTGATCAGAGTCATTAAGCTTGTCCTTTTGATTTTACCAATCTTGCATATGGACAGTTTCTCTGGACAACTCTCCTTATCAGAGCATCTTATTGGATTTGTCCTTTGAGCTTTATAATCTTGTTCTGTATAAGGACATCTTCTCTGGACAACTCTCCTGATCAGAGTATTTGATGTTTCATAGAGTGTCCTTGATCATAAGTGATAGTTCCAGAATTTGAGCCTTGAGGGGACTTGATCTTCATCATCTTCAAAGCATAGGTTCCCCCTCAAATTGTGCATCTAATTATCTAAGAGCTGCCTAACATTTCAGCTTCTCATCTAGCATTATGCTATGTGTTCTAACATTTTTAGAACACTATCAGTTTGATTTAGGCATGTCTCAGGGGGTTTTGGTATTTAATCAAAACATGTATCATTTTATTCCCAACAACATACACTTTTCATTAATATATAATTTACACTTTTCATTAATAGAACATACACTTTTTATTTATAATACCATACACTTTTCATTAAATATATCATACACTTTGCAGTTATAATAACATACACTTTTCATTAATATATAACTTACACTTTTCAGTAAATATATCATACACTTCGCAGTTATAATAACATACACTTTTCATTAATAAAACATACATTTTTCATTAATAGATCATACACTTTGCAGTTATAATAACATACACTTTTCATTAATATATAACTTACACTTTTCAGTTATAATATCATACACTTTTCAGTTATAATAACATACACTTTTCATTAAAAACAATGTTGCACTTTTCAATATAGTAACATACGCCTTTTATTAAAAAAACAAAAATACACTTTTTAGTTATAATAACATACACTTTTTCAAAAAAAAAAAAATCGAAAAAAAAACCGAAAACAAATAATTTTTTTTTTTAAAAGTCAAAGTTTGACCGTTGACCAGTCAACGGTCAACATTTGAATAGTAAAAGTGTACTCAAGTACATGGTGTACTTGAGTACATACAAAACTTTGACTTATTAAATATTATAGTAATAATCATTATTATAATAATTTCATAAAGAAATATATCTGACTAGGGCTATCAAAATAGGCTCGGTCCGATGGGCCAGCCTGGCCCACCCGACCTATAGGCTGGACTGGGCTGTAATTTAAGTGGCCCGAAACAACCGGGCCAATTTGGCCCGGTCCACTTGAACAACCGGGCCGACCGGGCTTGGGCCGGGCTAAGCCCAATTTTTCGGGCTGGCCCAGTTCTGGTTTTTTATTTTATTTTATTATCATTACCATGTCATGAATAAAGAATCAGACCCTGACTACATGTAGAAGA
Organism: Galeopsis tetrahit; assembly: GCA_963675135.1. NCBI lineage: Eukaryota > Viridiplantae > Streptophyta > Magnoliopsida > Lamiales > Lamiaceae > Galeopsis > Galeopsis tetrahit. Next base: position 40,111,123 of record OY776126.1, on the reverse strand, counting down.
TCTCAAAGAAGATACACAGTATTACTATAATTTAGGATTAAATTAAATATTCCTCTTTTTCACAGCCTTTTTTTTTTTAATTTAATCCCCTTTTATCTTGGACACATTATACACACACGAGTTTATTTCTGATAATTTCAAAGAAATCTGCTTTGAAAAAATACCATTCAAAAGAAATATGCTTTAAAAAAATACAATTCAAAAGAAATCTGCTTAAAAAAAATGCAGAAAAGAAGAAAATGGCAAAAAAAAAAAAAAAAAAATTGCCGCCTTAAGAAGCGCACGTCGACTTCATGACTCCGTCGCTTAGCCTAGATGCATAAGGAGGGCACCATGGAATGGAAAGGAAGTGTGCCATGCTGCCCTTCTCTAATTTGTCTGTGCTAAGTGTCGCCCTCAATATTTCTCCTGTATACTGTAATTGGTAATTTGAATGCATATTTAATTACTATTTATAATTAGGGTTAGCTTTTAGTACTCTGTATATTTGAATGCATATTCTTGGGCTGGGCTGGCCCGGCCCAAAAATTTTTTGCAGCCCGGCGGGCTGGTACCAGGCTGGCCCGGACCAGCCCATTTGACAGCTCTATATCAGACTTTTGCAAAACATATTAGAGAATTGGGTTGGATGGAGACAAGACAAATTCTAAGGCATGTTTGATAGCTTAGATTAAATCTAGATTAATTATATATCATTTTTATTGGTTGTTTGATAACTTAGATTAAGGGTAGATCGATTATGCTTTAAAATTAATAAAGTTTAGATATCATCTTAATCTAAGATAATCAGTTTTTGCTATCAAACATGTGCCCTAAATTGTGCCGTATATTACCAAAATATATAATATCTCATCATATATACTAGTTTGGAGAAATTTTTTTTTTTTTTTTAGCGTAAAAGGTAATTATTATAGCTCAAAAAACGTCAGCCCAAAGAGCTGCGCAACCCGTACAACAACCTCATCCCTCCTATCTCCATCCCATCGGGTTTTCGGGTAAAAAACCGTGGGTGGTAAATCCTATGGGAAAAACCCACCTCATGGAAAACCGTGAACCTTCATATGGGATAGATCTCCTCTATCATCAGTCCAAAGTTCATCATTCTCATTGTTACAAATACAAAAAACTGGACTTAACATTTCCAGCTTACTAATCAAATAAAACCCTATCACATTATGCCTATTACACGTAAATGAATAAATTCCAGCCATCTCCTTTACGTGCCACCTCTTTGCTTCACTCCAATCATCAAGCCTTCTATCCTCCTTTAGCATTTCTGCCCCTCCATGCCATCTTGTTTGCCCCCATGCAACCTGCCATATTATAATACAAACAGCAGCATTCGTCCATACTATAAGACTACATGAATAAATGCACAAAAAAATGCATAGTACCGTGCAGTCAAAACTGGCCAAATCACAGGCCAGTATACGCATTGATGTCTTTAAGCTTGCTTCCATATCTAAGCACACTCATCTTCGTTCTCCACACAATGTCGTCGACCGTCGCCCTCACGCCTTGAAAAATATGAGCATTTCTTGCCCTCCAAATGTGATAAACAATCGAACATGCAGCCAATCTCACCACATCTTTTTTGCTCCTCTTCAAGCCTCTACATTTCCTAATATCTTCAAACAACTCGTCAATACTCCTAGCCTCATTGCCCCATCCTATCCATCTCCAAGCTTTAGTCCACACCTCCCTTGCAAACGAGCACTCAAAGATAAGGTGGTTTGCCGTCTCAATATTGTTGATACACCAAGTGCATTCACGATCATCATCAATAAAGTGCAATCTATCCTTGGTCGACAATCTACCCCTCACAACCAACCATGAAATAATGGTATACTTTGGGGGAATAAAACCCTTCCAGATTTCCTCAAATTTAAATCCATACTCATTTATATGGTGATTTATTTTACCATACATTCCAGCCACTATTATGCCCTTAGGACCCACCTGAAGCCAGCAAATCAATTGCTTCCTCCACTCCACCATAAGTATCGACCAGCTATTCCTTTATTCTTGTCATAAATCGCCTCAACTTCGACCCATTTTTCCCACACACCATGTCCCATGGGCTAGCCCCCTTAAGCCAATATGCATGAACCCATTGAATCCACATTGACTCCTTATTAGTATGCATGTCCCAAAGGTATCGAATAAACATCACTTTTTTCCATGCCTCCAATTTTCGAAGCCCAAGACCTCCTGCCTTTTTCTCCACACACACCTTATCCCAAGCAACTAGATGCCTCTTCCCCCCCAAAGGAAAGCACTTGCCAACCTATTTATTCTGTTTATCACCAATTTAGGCATAGGAAATATACCACACCAATAGCCACAGATGCCTTGCACCACTGAAGTTATTAGTTCCAGTCTACCCCCATAAGACAACTTTTTCGAATTCCACTTCCCAATTTGGTCTCTTATTTTATCAATTAATGGATCAAAGTGCTCCACTTTAAGTCTAGCCGAACCAAGAGGTATCCCCAAGTATTTAATTGGGAGTTTCCCTTCACCAAAGTCCATCACATCCAGAATTGCACACCTTTCCTCGTCTTTCACACCCACCATAACAATCGTTGACTTACTAGGGCTTACCGCTAGACCCGAGACCTTTTCAAAGTCATCAAGAGTTTCCTTAATGATCCTCGCCGAATGAACATCGCCTCCAGCAAAGATGAGAAGGTCGTCCGCGAACATCAAATTAGTAAGTCTATACACATCGCACTTAGGGTGACACCCAAAACCTGTCCCATGCGTCCTCAATTTCAGTAAACGCGCAAAATATTCCATACATAACACAAAAAGGAAGGGGGAAAGAGGATCCCCTTGCCTCACACCTCTTCTCCCTTTTATGAATCCACGAGGTACGCCATTTACGAGAATCGAAAACATGGGTGTGGTCACACATTGCATTATCCACCCTATGAATCTTCTTGGAAAGTTCATCCCTTCTAGCACTCCTTTCAAGAACTCCCATGATATTGAATCATATGCTTTTCTAATGTCCACTTTAGCAAACATCCGAGGCGACACATTAGTCTTCTTTCCATACTTGTGTACCAACTCTTGTGCCAAATGAATGTTCTCCACAATCGACCTCCCCTTCACAAAAGCCCCTTGTGTATCACTAATTATTTCTTTTGCTGCACAACTAATTCTTGTAGCCAATATCTTTCATTTTACGTCCTGTAAATTAGGCCTAATCCAGTTTATATCCTTTAAGTTTTCACTTTTTCAATTTATGTCCTAGGGTGTCCAATTTATGTCCTTTTAAGTCCAATTTATATCCTTTTCGCCGGAAAATTGGAATTCCGGTCAAATAGTCAAATTTACGTCCTTTAAGTTTGAAAATTAGAAATTAATAATTAAAAAATTCTGAAAAAAAATTAAATATATCATTAAAAACAAAAAATATCATTAAAATTTATAAATTATGTAAAATAAAAATAAGATATTCTAAAATATTAAAAAAATTAAAAAATCTAAAATTTAAAAAATTTGTAAATTAAAAATAAAAAATTTCTAAAAATCTCAGAAAAACATAAAATTCTAAATATAAAAAATCTATAAATTAAAATTTTAAAAATGTTTAAAATAAAATAAAAAATTATACCATTCTAAAAACCTCATTAAAATGAAATTGACACGGTTCTACAATCAATCAAGGCGTGGAATACAAAAAGAAAATTAGGAGTTTGAGAAAAACTTTAATGGCGGATGAGTTCGAATCAAGTCTAATTTTTTAATAATTTTTATTATTCTGTTTTTAGAATTTTTAATATTTAATCTACACATTTTTAAAAAATTAAAGAGATTTTTAGAATTTTTAATGAGATTTTTTAATTTCTTAATTTTAAGTTAAACATTTATATTTTTTGAATTGTAAAATTTTTTATTTTTATTTAACACATTTTATAAATTTTAATGAGATTTTTAAAAAATTAAATAATATTTTAAATTTTATTTTACACATTTTATAGTTTTTAATTTTAATGATATTTTCGGATTTTTAATAATATTTTAAAAGTTCGAATGATATTTTTAGAAAATTTATTTATTAAATTTTAATTTTCAAATTTAAAGGACGTAAATTAGACTATTTTGTCGGAATCACAATTTATTCCTTAAATTTCGGTGAGTTTGAAAACTTAAAGGATATTAATTGGATTAGTCTTAAGTTACAGGACGTAAACTGAATTTTTCTCTACTAGTTTGCCCGAAGCAAACATGTACTTTGACAATGATTATTTTTCTTAATATTTGATGCACGGTTGACTCTAATTGAAATTTAACAATCATAATTATTTTTAAGATTTTGAAGATATATAATGAGTAATCGAGATAAATAGTGTTACTCCCTCGTCCCTCATTCAAGATAATATATATTTACTATTTGCATGAATTTTGAGGTATAATTACGTTAGATGATCAATTGAAGTAAATATGACAGAACTTGAAAATTTTCTTCACACTACATGTTGATTATTCGATTCAAGTCCGACCACCTATCGCATATCATTTTACAGAGAGTGTATAGGAAAGGATAAAACATTTCTCATATGTGAGTGTATGTTTTTGTATCATCATTCACTACAAGAAAATTGACTTTTAGTGACATAATCATCTTATTATTGTTTTTCTAGTTAAAAGTTTTTAGTGTCAGAAAATTGAGAATTAATGATAGTACATGTTATTAAAAGTTAGTTTCAGACTTTTAACAATATAATCTATAATAATAGAATTTATGTCATTAAAAGTCAAATTTTCTGTAATTATTACAACATACCTCTATCATGGGCCTGCAAAAGTGAGAAGAGCATATTGATCAGAGGTGAGGTCGGTAGACTTTTTGGCTAGGCGAGGGATATTTTTGAAGGATTTACTAGTAGGAGTACTGCAAAAGCAAAAACAAGTAACAGGTTTTGGCCATGGCAGCAAATGTTGTGATACTAAATTAATAATATATAGAGGAACTCCAAAAAGACACGCCTATTTAATTTCTCCATCCAAGTACTTATCACGTACAGCTATGCACAAGAACACTTGCAAAACTAAAAATAGATCGAAGATAATTTTTATTGTATTGGGCAAATCACATAAATAAAATTAATTTACATTAATGCGAGATTAAAAGTTGTTTCAAATTTTATATTTAAGAAATAATCGCGGCTGTAATAATTAAGATTCAACAATAGATATGATAATGTGGACCAAGTTCTCCTCCAGAAAACCAATTTTTGATCCATCTTCTTCTTTGCAAAGCCAACTTCCATGTTTGTCTTGCAAGCAATGACTGTTTTTGGGCATGAAATCATGAGATAAATAAGGCCTGTTGACAATGCCAGGTACTTCAAATTAGTTATTAACTTATTATCATGCAATCCTTATTTATAAAAACAACACTAGATCAACTAATTTCAATGCACATAACAAAATATGATCATAAACACATATTGCATATGCGATGTCGTATAGTAACAAAGTAATTTAGATCATTAGAGATTGCAAGGTCTTACCGGCATCTAAATACTAGAAAATTGATGTTTGATTTTCTGTAGCTCCGATAAAGTTTCTTTCATATTTATCCTGTCTCCTGGAGATTCAGCTGAGCACTTCAAAGCCAACACCAGTATGGAGAATACACCGTGCATCATCTTGTCACAACGTTCATCATCGAGATTCTCGAGTAAGTTGATATCTATAATTTGATGCAGTGATCGTGGGAGCAAGCTTTCAACCCAACTTTTCAAACTCAAATCTCCACCAAACATATCATCACTTGGCCTTTTTCTTGTAAATGTTTCCATCAACATAACACCATAACTATAAACATCACACCTCGTAGAAATTAGCCCTTCCAACCCATACTCTAAAACAAAAATATTAATCCATTACAAGAATATACAATTAATGGTTATTTGAAGAGGAATAAAAAATGATCACCTGGTGCAATGTACCCCAGTGTGGCAAGTGTGTTAGTTAGCACAGTACTATCCCCTTCACCTAACATTTTAGATATTCCGAAATCACTTACACGGCCAATCATCTCTTCGTCTAACAATACATTACTTGGTTTCAAGTCACAATGAACAATGGGTGTCAAATAGCCATAATGAAGGTATTCCAATGCTGATGCAACATCAATCATTACATTTAACCTTTGCATGACATCCAAACAATAGTTGTGTGAATACAACCATTTTTCAAGGTTTCCCATGGGCATATATTCAAGTATTAATGCCCTGAAATCTTCGTTTGAGCAACTGTTTATAACTTTGGTCAAGTTTCTATGACGAATGTTACGCAGTACATTGCATTCCACATCAAAACTCCTGAAAGAAGCCTCAGTTTGAAGATTAAACACCTTTACAACAATAACGTTCCCATCTCCGAGAACCCCTCTATAAACGGAACCAAAACTCCCAATGCCTAACAAATTAGTTTCATTGAAATGCTCAGTTGACCGCAAGATTTCGTAATAGGAAATTCTTTCCAACACAGTAGAGTGCACATGCTCATTAATTCGAGAAGTAGCCTTATTCTTCCCTTTGTATCTTAAGAGGACGAAGGCTCACTACAAAAAATACCTAAATTAGGGACCAAAGTTTTGAGACCGTCATAAAATGGTCTCAAATAAAGACTGATTTGAGACCGTTTTGAAAAAATTACGAATTTTGAGACCGATTTCACTTCAGTCTTTAATTTTATGTATTCAGACCGTTTAGAGACCGTATTGGTGGTCTCTAATCCAAAATTAAAATTTAAAAAAAAAAAAATTTTTTTAGACCTCATTAGCAGTCTTTAATTGGTATTAAGAATTCCAATTCCGACAAAGTGGGATAGCTCAAGTGGTTAGAGCACCACTACCTAGGCCTTAGGTCCTGGGTTCGAGTCATGGGGAGGGAAAAAAAAAGGGATGGGTATTTAACTTTCCATAAAAAAAAAAAAATTCCAATTCCCAAATTTTATTTTGACCGCCATATTTGCCCTCTCATTTAGAGACTGTTTTATGAATACGGTCTCTAACCCGTTTATAAACCCATCTGTAACCCATCTATAAACCCTAATTCATTTGTACCGCCTCTTTCACTTTCACCCTACTCAATTTTTCAAGGCCCTCACTCACGATTCTCTCTTGCTCTCCCGTCGCGACTAGAGTTGGCAAATCGGGTTGTCCGGCCCAGCCCATCGGGCCAAGCGATGTTTGTGGGCTGGGTCGGGCCGGCCCATGAATTATTCAGGCCTATAAAATGTGAGCCCAACCTAGCCCACTGGGCTAGCGGTCCGGCCTAGCCCATAAAATAATTTAAAAAATAATATGTTTAGCAAAGATTATATATATAAATCTTGTATTGGTCACACTCACATATAATTGTTATTTATACAAATAATTATAATTAAAAATATGCAATACTAATGTATTAACTATACATAATTCATAAATGGTCATAATCAGTATAACATTACACTATATAACAACTTCAAATAAAATTATAAATAATTCATAAGTTAAAATTTCAAAGTCAAAATAAATTAAAAACACAATAATATTTAAATATAAAATACTTAACTTATTTTAATTGTCTATTTGCCTAAAGAAAAAATATTGATCGGGCCAAACAGGCTGTCCATGGGCCGGCGGGCCAAATTCAGCCTAGCCCATTAGGCCCATCGGATCAGGCCAAATAGGCCCAGTTCTACATGGGCCTCTAATTTTAGAGCCCAACCCATACTAGGTTTCGGGTTTGCCTGTTGATTATCAATTGTCTCCACAGAATTTAAGTCAAGATAATCTTTGAGTTTTTCTGTTTTGAGATTCCGTTTTAAAGAATTGATACTAGAATATTAAAAGATGAGAGAAATAAATTGATGAGAAAAAAATATTAGATGAGTATGAAATTAAAAATAATAAAATAATAAATAAAGTATAAGTGAAATATGAAAAAAATAAAAAATTGAATGAGAAACTTATTGTGGGATTTATAGTGGGATGGAGGGAGTATATAATAAAGAAATTAATTAATACATATATAATTAATTTTAAAAATTACATAAGACATTTACTTGTCAAAGTGGTGGGTGCCCAGTAATGGGCATCCATCCACCCGGGATCAATTCCCACCGAGAACAAATAAATGGTCATTTAAATAAAGTGGGTGTGGGTTCGGGTCAGGTCGGGTGTGGGTTCGGGTGGGTCAAGTCGGGTGTGGGTTCAGGTCGGGTGGGTCAAGTCGTGTGTGAGTTCGGGTCGGATGGGTCAGGTCGGGTGTGGGTTCGGGTCGGGTGTGGGTTCAGTTTGGCCGGGTGGGTCGGGGTTCGAGACCGGATGGGACGGTTTCTAAATTAAAGACCGTTTTGTGACCGTCTTAGGGCCCGGAAAAAATTCGGGCCAACCAATCGTTTGAGATGCGGTCTACAATTTAGAGACCTAAAAAAATCGGTCTATAATTTGAGACCAATACATGAAAACGGTCTCAAAATATTTAAAACGAACCTAATAGTGACCATCCAAAAACGGTCTGTAATGCATATATAGACCATTTTTACGGTCTCTAATTGGTTGTTAATTGAGGTGTTTTTTGTAGTGGCTAAAGAGACAATGGTGACAAGCACAACAACCCCAACAAGAATAAATAAAGAAAATTTCAACGTCTTTCTCATTGATTTGTGATTGGGAATAACAGAGCAAAGTGGGACATGAAAACTCGAAATTCCACATAATGCTTTATTACCTCTAAAAGAATCCATTGTGAAGTTTTTGAAACGACCACCTGAAGGAATTTCTCCACTTAAATCATTGAAAGAGACATTGAAGTAGTCGAGATCTCGAAGTGTCTCCAAGGACTTTGGAATTAGCCCAGAAAGGTTGTTGTATGAGAGATATAGGACCGACAAACTAATCATGCTTCCCACAGATTCAGGAATAGAACCTTCCAGTGTGTTATGTGCTAATGAGAGATGTATCAGATTCTGTAACTTCCCGATCGTGGTGGGAATAGTCTTAAAAAACTGATTCATGGCTAGTTCTATACTAGTTAATGCCACTAAATTACCCACATCTGGATGTAAAGGTCCACCAAAGAAATTTGAGGAAAGGTCAAGCTTCAACAAATTTGTGAGGCGCCAAAAGCTTAAAGGAATGCTTGAAGTTAGCTTGTTTGCATCTAGATAAAGTTCTCTTAAAGAAGTGAGATTTCCAAAGCATTCAGGAATTTGACCTGATAATTGGTTATGGCTTAAATATACATAACTGATGCTGTGCATGTGGCACAAAGACTCTGTAATGAAACCTCTGAGATTGTTGTTACTTAGATATAACCCTTGAAGGTTATTCAAGTGTTTGAAAGTAGGTGGGATAGTACCAGAAAACTCATTCTTGAATAATACAAGCGAGATCAAGTTGCTTAAGTTGCCTATAGAAGCAGGATTAATGTTGCCCTTAATTTTGCAATTGAAGGCATAGAAGTATTGCAACGAGGAAGAAAAATTTCCAATGGAGGTTGGAATGATCCCACCTAGAGGATTACCATCTGATGCGACCTTATCGAATCCATGGGAATGGATGATAAGGAACACAATCAAAGAGAGAATAAAGATAAGAAATACCCGGATGAGCCCTTGATAATCCTTGAAATGATTGATGAAAATGGAAGATGACGATTGCTCCCAGGACCTGCACGAAAACCGGGCCGGAGGGGTGTCCGGCGACGGACCTCCGACGCTCAAGTCAGTCGAAGAAGATGATGAATAATAGAGAGAGAAAGTATATATTCATGAGAGCTAGATTAACCTCCTCTAAAAATGAAAGGGGGTGCTTTTATACCTTTTTCTTGAAGGGTAAAGAAGTAAACTCGCCTCTAGGGTTTGCTACTGATTGGGCCACGTCATGGTACGACCCTGACACGTAACTAATTGTTTAAGTGATGTGCATACATTTGCAGAGATATTTTGACATACCAAAGTTGCTTGCTTCTCCTTGTCAACCAAGACAATTTAACGTTCTGGTTTTGATTACTCGAGGAAGACCGAATCACGACCTTACTCTCCCGTCCACATCCATAAGGTCTGATCATGTCCGAGATGAGAGTATCAATATCAGATCAGATCTTTGGAGGATCTGATCATATCATGACCCTTATCATGGGTGAAGACTTTTCTGGTTCTGATCCTAGAAGGAAGTGATCAGCTTTTATTTTGGTCTCAGTCAGTAGCCATTCCTTTCTGGACCTGCACCATTATGTCACATCACCATCAATTGCGAAATTTTTCAATGATCTACAATTTGTGACAGAAGTAATGAAGCTCAATTCCGAAGAAGATGATTCAATACTCAAATGGTTTCTTGACAGGTGCAGATACTCAAGGAGAGTTAGGTTGCCAAAAAACTGGGGCACAACACCAGTAAATCTGTTGTTAGAGAGAACGAGATTTGTGAGATAAGCACAATGAGAGATGGAGTTGGGTATAACTCCACTCAAATTATTATCAGCGAGGTAAAGTCCTTGAAGAAGAGGTGTTCTGTAGCACAAACTGATGGGAAGACCGCCTGAGAAACCATTTTGAACAAGTGCAAGACTACGAAGTGTTGAGATGTTAAAGAGTTCCGATGGAATTGAACCAGTGAACGCGTTAATGCCTAATTGCAGTTCCTCGAGTTGGTAAAGTTGGGCAATTCCTGTGGGTAAAATGCCTGTCATGGTTTATGAGACCAGAGAATGAGAATGGTGATTTGGGTCACATTATTATTATTATTATTTTTTGGGTCAAGTAATTTTACAATTTTTAATAAAATAATAAATTAATTACAGAGAAGACGGAACGAGGTTTTAGTTTTAAAAATTTGATGAATACTGTTAGATAACTTACCCATATTTCAATTTTATTCTACTACCAAGTATATATAATTAATTTATGTTTTGTAACTTCCACGAATTCGACATTAATTATTGAGTGCACGTGGTAACCAAATACTCCACCTAAGATAAAGTATTCCGTTGATGCTAACATGGCATATTATTTTAATAATTTATTCAAAAATTCATTTAATTTAAGAGATTATTATCTTTTTTTTTTTTTTGAGTGCAAGAGATTATTATCTAAAAACTGAAAATTCATTTGAGAAAATCTATTATATTGTTCTAATAAATTGTAAATTATTATAAAATTTTAAATTGCATATATATTAAACTTGTAATTAAAAAAAAATAAAACCTAATAAATAATAAATAATTTTACTATTAATTTTAAAATTTAAAAAAATAATATAAAATAAAAAAATATAATAAATTATCTTAAAATTTGTTTTTCCTAAGCCGAAAACAATATTTTTAGGCCTCAAATTAATAGTTTTATTTTTTAAATTTTGAATCCATTGAAAATATATTTAAAGCCCCTAGCTAATATAATATGCAAAGCAAGGTGTGTTTGAACTAGAATTATGTTGAAAAGGCCACTCCTAATCAAAACCTTAGAAGGGATTTTTTTTTTCATATACTAGAAATAGTAATGGAGAGAAAAAGAGTAAAGGTAGTGTTACCAGTGAAGTTGTTTTCCGAGAGTTCCAATTCCTTGAGCATTGAAAGATTTGCAATGACTTTTGAGAGACTTTCACTCAGATTATTACGCCCTAGATATAAAAGTTGCAAAGAAGTCAAGTTGAAAATGTTTAGGGGCAGCGTGCCACTGATATTACTCTTTTCAATACCAAGTTCAACCAAGTTTCGAAGATTGCTAATCTCCTCTGGAATTGCACCTGTCAAACAAATTTGAAGTAAAATGACGTCATTCTCGTGCATGACACCATTTAATTTTATTAACAGATGGAGATATGTGGAGCAAAGCGTATATACCATTGAAATTGTTACCACCAAGATATAATATCCGGAGAGATTTCAACTGCCCAATTGTTGTGGGTATCGATCTTTCCAGTGAAAGAGTTGTAAGACAAGGACAATATTTGAAGTTGTCGACACTCTGATAGATTCGACGGGATTTGGCCGCTCAGCTGATTGTAGGAAAGGTAAATCCATTGAAGAGAAGGAAGATTGTGGCAAATGTCATTTGGAAGGCTGCCACTCAATTCATTTGATGTCAATGCTAACATTTGCAGAGTCGATATGTTGTATATGGCAAACGGTATAACACCTGATAGATGATTGTTTTGCAAGCCCAGAACTTGAAGATTATCAAGTCTCCCCAGCTCTTGTGGAATTTCTCCATGTACAGAATTGAAAGTCAAATCAAGAAAGAGTAGATTTGAGAGGTTAGAAAGGGAGTTTGGGATGAAACCTGTGAAACTGTTATTTTTCAAGGACAAGTACTCGAGTTTAGGTAAATGGCCAAACCATGGTGGAATCTCTCCCGTGAAGTTGTTAACATCAAGTGAAATATGCTTCCAGCGGTGTAGGCGAGAGAGCTGTAGAGGCAAAGTGCCACTAAAGTGGTTGTGTGTGAGGTTTAGGGAAACGAGGAAGGAGAGGTTTCCTAGTTCGGGTGGAATAGTGCCCGAGAGACCCATATTGAACAAATTCAAGGCCGTTACTCTGGGGTGACGTAACCCACAAGTGACGCCAATCCAACTGCAAACATCACTTGAACTGTTCCAATTTGTGGTAATTATTTGAAAAGGGTCTGAAGTGAGGAGCGCCTTTAGGGACAAAAGAGCAGATTGATCAGTGGTGAGGTTATTGGCTTCACAAGGTAATAAGGATAGTAAGAGTACTGCAAATGCACACAAGTAATAACAACTACTACTTCTTTCCATGGCTGCAAATATTGTTGTAATTAAGGCTAATTGTGGGAGGTATATAATTGCAACACTATATATATATATATAGAGAGAGAGGATATCTAAAAGTACGTACGTCGTGCTTGGGACGGCAATAAGAAAAGTCGTACTCCCTCGTCCCACTATAAGTTTTCCACTTTACTTTTATGGATGTTCCACAATAAGTTTCTTATTTCATTTTTTTTTTCATTTTTGGCATATTATTTTCCCTCTCTCTCCTCAATCACATCACTTACACTTTGAGCATGTTTGCTTCATGTGTTGGGATAAGATGTGTTTAGATGTGGTGGGTTTGCTAGATAAACCCAAGGGGAGGCTAGGTTGTCTAAACCCATGGAATCTAGTTTATTAAAACCGGGTCAAATTATAAACACGGGTCAAGGTGTTTAAAGTTATGAGAAACCAAATATGGGAGAAGATGAGTTTACATATCAAACCCATCACTAAACCCACCTAAACCCATGAAACAAACATGCCCTTTATGTATTATTTATCATACTTCATCTCTTACCCCTCTATTATTTTCTCTCTCACCATCACATCACTTGTACTACATCTATTATTTAATCATATTTCTTACTCAAAACAACCAAAAGAAAGGGAAAACTTATAGCGGAACGGAGGAAGTAGTATATAATTTGTGGTTAATATGGATTGATACTCTATCCGTAAGAATTATTCAATCTATCTAGAATTCGATCTTTATTAGTACACATTTAATATAGACAAAGTGGGATAGCTCAAGTGGTTAGAGCACCACTACCTAGGTCTTAGGTCCTGAGTTCGAGTCATGGGGAGGGAAAAAAAGGGATGGGTATTTAACTTTCCATAAAAAAAAAAAAGTATTAGTATGATTTTAAATTCAATATTTACATAATTTGATTATTGATTAATGTTTATATGGAATACTTTTAAAATTGGAAAATTAAATTTAGAAGTATAATTGTGCATTTTCAATTTGTAGATAATAACAAATGACAATCATCTCCTCATAAGACGAGAGCCACACAAGTTTAATTTGTAATAAGCGAAGACTTTGTCCCGTTCCTTATTATTTCCACCACCACAAGTGCTGTCTTAATCTGGAATTAAAAGAACACATTTGATGTCTTTTTCCTTATTATTTCCACCACTAGTGCTGTCTTTATTTAGAAAAGTAACACATTTAGTTGGTCTTCAACGTATGTTCTAGTTTCAGAGACTTGCAATTCTACAACAAGTTTTGCGCCTTATTTAATTTGCTCCTTTTTTTTTTTTTGACGGATCCTAGAGTCTTGACTGATTGATTTTATTATATATATACTTAAAGAGTAACCACTCGAGCTATCCACCTCGTCTCCCTTTTCCTTCATCAGGGGTTTTATCTCTAAGGAGGATTTTCTCCGAAAAAGGTTTTTAATGGGGCCCCGACCTCTTGAACTGTGTGTGTTTATATGGTTTTAGGTTTTATAAGATTTAATATATATCCCACCTCGTCAATATAAAATGGAGCTTTAGATTGTTTTTCGTAGGCAAATTTGGTAGGTTGTACAACTTCACGTCCAAAGCCGCATTAATATGCCGACCAAAATTGTAATTAATCTCAACTTACCACTATATACCTTATCCTATAAAACCCCCCTTTTATTTTAGACACTTTTTAACTTTCTCAAGTTTTTTAGGAAATACTCATCAAAATGTTGTTCTTGACTAAAGAGTCAACAGTTGGATTGTGTGGCTTGGAAATTTGATTTCCAATAAAAGGATGTGTTAAAATCGAATGAAATATGCGCATAAAGAATTAGTTTTCTCATTAGTTCTGAAAGTGCCGCTGCCGTAGCATAACAATCCCCTTATATACTAGTAGGGAGTTTAAATTGATGATGTGTCATCTTGTGGTTAATTTGACTTATGTGTCATTTTGTAGTTAATTTGACATATGTGTCATATTTAAGAAGGTTGTTAATTTAAGGAGGTTGTTAATTGAAATTGTCAAAAAGACTAAATTGCAACAATATTTAAAGTTTGTGATTTATTTGCAATTATCTTAAAGTTTAGATTAAATTACAAATGAGGAAAAGGTTGTGATTTAATTAGCAATTAACCAAAATATTTATTTATTTAAGGTGTTGTGGTTGATATTGAAGGGTGACTTACAATTTATCTCGCTCATTTCCCCTGTTTCTCACACATTTTCACTATAAGAAAATTGACTTTTAGTGACAGAAATTCTGTCATTATAGCTTCTCTAACTAAAAGCCTTGAATGACAGGAATTGACTTTTAGTGACAGGTCCTGTCATTAATTCTCAATTTTCTGCCACTATAGACTTTTAGCTAGAGAAGCAATAATGAGAGAATTTTGTAACTAAAAATATGTTTTCTTGTAGTGTTTATTTGAAATTTACTTTATAAAATCATTAAATTATTTATAGAGAAAAATTCATTTTATGTCTTGTAACTTAGGCCTAATCCAATTTAAATCCTTTAAGTTTTCACTTTTTCGATTTACGTCCTTTCTGGTCCAATTTACGTCCTTTTCACCAGAAAATTTTCAAACTCACGGGAATGTAAGGAATAAATTGGGATTCCGGCCAAATAGTCCAATTTACATCCTTTAAGTTTGAATTTTTTTAAATTTTAATAAATAATTTTTCTAAAAATATCTTTAAAATTTTTAAAATATTATTAAAAATCCGAAAACATCATTAAAATTAAAAAATATAAAATGTGTAAAATAAAAATAAAAAATTTTACAATTGAAAAAATAAAAAATGTTTAACTTAAAATAAAAAATTCAAAATCTTATTAAAAATTCTAAAAATTTCATTATGAATTCTAAAAATCTCTTTAATTTTTAAAAAATGTGTAGATTAAATATTAAAAATTCTAAAAACCCAATAATAATAATAAAAATCAGACTTGATTCGAACTAATACGCCATTAAAGTTTTTCTCGAACGCCTAATTTTTTTTGGATTCCACGCCTTGATTTATTGTAGAACCGTGTCAAATTCATTTTAATGAGGTTTTTAGAATTGTATAATTTTTAATTTTATTTTAAAAATTTTAATTTATAGATTTTTTTTATTTAGAATTTTATGTTTTTATGAGATTTTTAGAAATTTTTTATTTTTAGTTTACAAATTTTTAAAATTTTTAGAATTGTAGATTTTTTAATTTTTTTAAAGAATTTTTTATTTTTATTTTACACAGTTTATAAATTTTAATGATATTTTTAATTTTTTTCAGAATTTTTTAATTATTAATTTCTAATTTTCAAACTTAAAGGACATAAATTTGACTATTTGACCGGAATTCCAATTTTCCGGCGAAAAGGACATAAATTGGACATCCTAGGACGTAAATTAAAAAAGTGAAAACTTAAAGGATATAAACTGGATTAGGCTTAAGTTACAGGACGTAAAATGAAATTTTATCTTATTTATAATATAAATATTTATTTTTATTAATTTTCCGCGTAATACGCGGGTGCTAATCTAGTATTTATATATACAAGAGAAACCCTTTTCACTGTAAAATAAGGGAGGAATATATCTTGTAAATAAGGAAAGGATATATACGTAAACCAAATCTAATCAATTCAAATATATTCAGCATATCTCAATATATTTGAAGCATATCTTCCAATACTCCCCCTCAAGCGTAAGTCTCGAACACCCAACTTGCTTCGAAGAAAACAAAAATGTTCGGCACCAAGAGGTTTTGTGAAAATATCGGCTATTTGGTTAGCTGTGGAAATCATGCAAGGCTTTATGTAACCATTCGCCACACGTTCATGAACAAAATAGCAATCCATCTCAACATGCTTCGTTCGTTCATGAAAAACTAGATTGACGGCAATGTGACGAGCGGCTTGGTTGTCACAAAATAAAGGTGTGGGGCCGGTCTGATAGACCACCGTAACCAAATTATCTCACAAACGGTGGTTGCCATAGCTCGATACTTTGCTTCTGCGGAAGATCGAGACACAACAGATTGTTTCTTGGTATGCCACGGAACGGGAGAGTCGCCAAGTGTGATAAAAAAACCTGTGGATGATCGTCGTGTGAAAGGACATCCCGCCCAATCGGCATCGCAGTATCCATGAAGATCAAGACTCGCATGGGCAGAGAGAAAGATACCTTGCCCTGGATTTTGCTTGAGGTATTGAAGCACGCGGTATACTGCCATAAGGTGACTTTGTCGAGACTTACTTAAGAATTGACTCACCTGGCTAAGTGGGAGGACGATGTCCGGACGAGTAATAGTGAGATAGAGTAGGCGTCCAACTAAACGTCGATACTGAGTTTCATCACAAAATGGTGTATCGTCATCCGATCGTAGTTTAAGGTTTTGTTCCATTGGAAAAGCACTAGGGCGACAACCTTGCAAACCACTTTCTTCAAGAATATCAAGAGCATATTTTCGTTGGCTTAACACAAAACCTTCGGGGGAACGGGCGACCTCGATTCCCAAAAAATATTTGAGCGTTCCCAAGTCTTTAATGCTAAATTTCTCATCCAAGTGTCGTTTAACAAAAGCAATATGGGTGGGATCATTCCCAGCAAGGAGTACATCATCAACATAAATGAGTGTGGAAACGTAAGTGGTCCCTTTTCGATAAATAAAGAGGGAATGATCGGCTCGGGATTATCGGAAACCAATATTTTTAAGAGTACGAGTAAATTTTGCGTACCAATTTCGGGAAGCTTGGCGAAGGCCATAGATGGACTTTTGAAGCTTGCAAACTCGAGAATCGCCTTCTTTTGTAAAACCCTGCGGCATACGCATGTAGACATTTTCATGCAAATCTCCGTGTAAAAAGGCATTGTTGACGTCAAGTTGGTGAACTTCCCAATTCCGCTTTGCTGCAACACTTAGCATACAACGGACTGTGAAAAGTTTCGCCACGGGGGCGAATGTTTCATGAAAGTCGACTCCTTCAATTTGAGTAAAACCCCTGGCTACCAAACGAGCTTTATACCTTTCCACCTCTCCATTAGGTTTGTACTTGATCTTATATACCCACTTCGATCCAACACCCTTCTTTCCGGGAGGTAAATCAGTTATAATCCAAGTCTTATTTGCTTCCAATGCACGGATTTCCTTTTCCATGGCTTCGCGCCATAATGGGTCTTTGATTGCCTGGGAAAATGAGTTGGCTCATCACGACACGTGATGGCCGCTAAGAAGACCTTATGAGCAGGAGAGAATTTATCATATGTAATGAAATGAGATAAAGGGTGTACCGTTGAGGCTACTGAATTGGCAGTGGGTCGTGAGTGGTCTATAGATGGAGGCAGAGTTGTGTCGAATGCGTCCAAATGCTTAGGACGTTTCTTGGTACATTGACTAACCGGACACTCAACCGTCGGTGCTGAAGGAACAGGAGGGGCGACACTCGGCGCATTGTCCAGTACGACTATATTAGGTTGGTGTGGCAACTGATCTTGATGGACAGACTGTATCAGGTCATGTGGCAGTGATCGCCTGATGAAGGGACGTGCTGTGAGTGGCATGTGTGCATGGCTGGAAGGGGCTCATACTCGGCCTAAAGCAGCCCGAGTAGCATCATCAAAATCTAAGTCGGGCATCTCGCCAGCACCCTTGAATGGAAATATATGCTCAACGAAAGTGACGTCACGTGAGCTAAAAAACTTTTGATGCTCCAAATCAAATACACGATACGCCTTTTGTCCATTTGGGTAACCCACGAACACGCATGCACTACCTCTTTCATCAAACTTATCCTTCCGTCGATTCTCATGGGCGTATACTAAACAACCAAATACTCTAATATGATCGTAAATTGGAGGCTTTTGAAATAAAACTTCATATGGTGATTTGTTTCCAATGATAGGCGAACGTAGGCGATTTATGATGTATACCGCAGTCAAAATGCATTCTCCCCAAAATTCAATCGGTAATCCAGACTCAAAACGAAGAGCTCTGGCAACTTCTAATATATGACGGTGCTTTCGTTCCACAACTCCATTCTGCTGCGGAGTATCTGTGCAAGAATTCTCCAACAATATCCCATTAGTTGCATAAAAATTAATCAATGTTGAGGCCTTAAACTCGACTCCATTATCCAAGCGAACCCTCTTAACATGTTTATTGAATTGTGTGTGAACCATATTAATGAAATCAATAAGGGCAGCCGTGACCTCAGACTTTTGACGCACAAGAAATACCCAAACACCCCTACTATGATCATCAACAATTGATAAAAAATAACGGGCGCCACTAAAGGTATCACATCTATAAGGACCCCAAATATCACAATGAATCAACTCAAAATAATGCGAAGTAGTGGTGGTGCTAATAGGAAAAGGTAAGCGAGTTTGTTTAGCTCGAACACACGAATCACAGAAAGAAAGATTGTTCTTATACCCCTTCGAACAATTAATATGCTGTAAATTGTCATCCGAGGCATGACCCAATCGTCTATGCCATAATTCTGGATTACCAAAGACTGCTAGAACTGCCCCCTTCATTAACAAAGGCTCCATGTAGTAGAGACCATCACGATGTCTACCCACTCCAATCAGAGTCCTCGAGGGTAAGTCCTGCAAGATGCAAAAATCCGAAAAGAAGGTGAAAACACAATTTAATTCTTTTGTGATTCGACCAACATATAAAAGATTGCAATGAAATTGCGGTATATAGAGGACACGACTAAGTTTTAACCCGTTCCCAAGATCAACACTTCCAACACCTTGAACCGGAATTGATTCACCATTGGGAATTCTTACTAATGGTTCACAATTTTTCGTCACCATGTTAAGTAATCCATTAACTACACAAGAAATATGTTTTGTTTCCCCGGAGTCAATCACCCATGATTGATAACTAAATGGCAGCATTCCTGCCATATTTGTTGTCGGCTCAATGGACAATTTGGCGTTGTCATCCCTCATCACGCCCATAAATTCCGTGAGCCTCTGCAATTGATCATTCGAAAGGCCTGGAACAGAACCGCTGCCACTGGTTTTGTTGCCATCCGTCATTGATTGGCCGGCGAAATTCGTAACTTGCCGATTTTAAAATTTTGATTAGATTACCAGGTTTTTGGCTCTAATGCCATGTTAAAATCGAATGAAATATGTGCATAAAGAATTAGTTTTCTCATTAGTTCTGAAAGTGCCGCTGCCGCAGCATAACAATATTTATATATACAAGAGAAACCCTTTTCACCGTAAAATAAGGGAGGAATATATCTTGTAAATAAGGAAAGGATATATACGTGATTAATAGTACTTTGAATATTAATTGTATACAAGTGCTCACCAAATCTAATCAATTCAAATATATTCAACATATCTCAATATATTTGAAGCATATCTTCCAATAGGATGTTTGTGTTGATCAAAGTTAAATATTCTCAGAGTTATTAGATCGACCTTATACTTTGAATATTAATTGTATACAAGTGCTCACTTTTGAAAAACGCAATTAACCAACTTAACAATTTTAAGACTCTAACAGCTGAACGAACAACTACAGTTGAGGTTTTAAACTTGCATGTAAAACAATTTGTTATGTGTTCAACCAACAAATATTGCATTATATACCATAAATGAATGCAATTCAATATACAGATTACAAAGTGTATGTAATATAATAGTACTTCTAGTCTAGGACATGTTTGCTTCATGGGTTTAAGGGGGGTTTAGTGATGGGTTTGATATGTAAACCCATCATCTCCCATGTTTGGTTTCTCATAACTTTAAACACCTTAACCCGGGTTTATAATTTGACCCGGTTTTTATAAACTAGATTCCATGGGTTTAGACAACCTAGCCTCCCCTTGGGTTTATCTAGCCTCCCACCACATCTAAACCCATCTTATCTCAACCCATGAAGCAAACATGTCCCTACCGTACATTGTTACATCCCCAGGTGCCAAATCCACTAAATCGGATATACAGTTTTTTACCTAGGAAGCAACTTTAAGGGTTTGAATGTTATTGCTTGAAAAGGTGTCATGATAAGTTTTCTTTCATGATTTTATGGAGATGTGTCAGCTGATCATTCGGCATTTAAATAACTTATTATCGCTACGCTTGGAAGCGTGACTACAAATTTCTATTGTGATGCCTTTATGTGTCATATCAACATTCTATAGCGACACCCTTTGGCAACGCTAACTAGCATTATGCCACTGTGCTTTAGTGACACTCTCTAGCGTCATGTAAAGGTTTACAAGACATTGGTCCAGAGATAAAAGTCATTGCACTGTTGACATTACATAGAAGCAGAATAATTACAAGTTCGTGCCTATCAGTTTCACAAAAACTTATATGCAATATTGCATACATGCAATATTGACTAATTAAGTCAATTGGGCTGAAAATATTGACTTATTAAGTCAATGGACTGAAAATATATATTATTGGGCCACCATTAATTCACTTGGATTAATTCTTAATTTATTTGTCAACTGGCCCGCTTGTGTTCTAATTTTGACAAAAAAATTTAACCCGTTTATTTTGTTAATTTCTGTGATTTTTTTATCTTTTATTTTATTGGCGAACGCGGGATATTAAATGTAGTAATTCAAATCGTAATATGTAGTAACACACATTATTTTATGTAGTAATAACACAAACTATTTTATATAATAATACAAATTCTTTTATTTAGTAACCCGTTTTTTTCTAGTGGTTTTGTTAATGTAGTAACTCACATTATAATACGTAGTAACATATACTATCGCATGTAGTAAACACAATAACCATGTTGTAATGCAAATCATTTGATAAAGTTACATATAGTAACAAACGCATATTCAATGTAGTAATTCAAACTGAAGTATGTAGTAACATATAATATTTTATATAGTAATACCGATTCTTTTATGTAGTATTTTTTTCTAGAATTTTTATTGATTAAGTAACTCACATTATAACATATAGTAACATATATTATTGCATGTAGTAATATAAAATAACCTCGATCCATAATAATAATTAAAGAAAACTGCAGCGTTCGGCTGCGGCCTCGAGTGGCTGAAAACTGCTCGGAGAAGACGACTAAGTACAATTTCTGCTAGTGGGTGTATTAATAAAAAATATTTCTGCTAGTGGGTGTATTTATAAAAAACATGGGTGTGAATTGAACTGTCAGTGGGTGTATTTATAAAAAAATGTGGGTTGAACTGTCACTGAGTGTATTCATAAAGAATGTGAGTGTAAATGACTGAAATGCATATATGCAATATTTCACAAAAGACTAGCCCATGAGTTTAAAATAAAATCAACGTGTTATATATATATATATATTATATTCAATCAAAGAGTCAACAAATAATTTGTTAACTAGTCAATCGGTTAACGAAAAATAGTCAAAGTCTTCAATTCTAGTCAGCAATGGCGAGGACGAGCATCTAATAAGAAGCGAGTCAGAAAGTCTTTATAAAAGGGTCAACAAGTCAAGAAGATCCACGTGGGAGCGAGAACGAGAAATGATATTATATTGGCGAACAGATAAGAAATGGTCGCCTAATTATGAGGTATTAATAAAGTCATTTGTGTAATCCAAGTTAAGATGATAAAGACAACGAGCAACGTCATGCTTACGAAGAAGAAGCCTTGAAGATCCGAGAGTGCAGTTCTAATGAGAAGATCCAAAGACCAATTGCTCGCCAAAGGACCAGGTTAGGGCGAGGACAACCAGAAGCCAGCATAATCGAGCAATATATAGCGAACAACAAGCTATGTAATTCATCTTGGGAGCGTTGACAAGTTAAAGGCGGTGTAATTAGGGTGTTCGGCGACGAACACCGTGTAGTATGGGACATATAATGGCTGGTATCAGAGACATTTAATGCAAAGTAGCTGCATTAAATGCATGAAATGATCATATTAATGACAACTGTATTTCAATTAATAGGTGGATTAATGCTGAGCTGCCAGCACTTAATTGCATGCAAATGTAAACCTAGTATATAAAGCCATTGAATGTTGAATAATATTCATTCATTCCAAACAGTGGCGGAGCCAGATTTTGTGTGTTGGGGCCCCGATTAACACTATTATAAAAACATAATAGATGAAAATAAATTTAACTCGGCGTAACAATATATCTCATTCGTCCTGTTAATCAACTTTATTCATAAATAAATAATATTTCTTAAAATATGTGTAAAAAGAAAAACACACACTAACAAATACTCCCTTCATTTTTTAATAAATGTCACTTTGGCCTTTTAACTAATTTTAAAATAAGTGTCATTCTAGGATTTTTTCTTTAATTTTGACTATTTTACTCTTATTCATTTACCATAAATATATTTCATAAATAAATTCCACAAAAATTGTTTATACCAAAATTAGTTTGATTTATGAATACTAGTTACATTCTTGACCACATTCTTTATTAAACAAAATTTCTATATTAAAATTAGTTATAATTAATGAAGAGTAGTATAGACCACAATTTATAATCTTAATTTGTTGAAAAAAACTAAAATGACACTTATTAAAAAATGGAGGGAGTAATTAATAATCAATTTTTTCGTTTGGAAGGGGTTATTCTATTTTTTAAAAAATTAAAAAAGTAAAAATGGAAATAATATAGGAGCACCCACAATGGGAGGTAGAAGTCCCATGTGGATTCCTACTTCTAACTCAAATTAAGTAGTAATTCATGATCTTATATACTCCCTCCGTCCATCAATATGCTCACTTTCTTTATTTGCATGTCCATAAAAAAGTATGTTCATTTTCTTTTATGGAAATAATAACTTTAATTTTAATATTTGAGCATACTTTTGATGGACATGATGAGTATTTTAAAATTAAACAGACGAAATTATAAAATTGAACGCGTATAATATTATTATTTAAATATATATATGTATGTGTAAATTATTACTCCCTCCGTCCCATACTTGAAGACACATTTTACTATTTTGGGCGTCCCATACTTGAAGGCAGATTATCTAAAATAGCAAAAACACTTTTAAACATTTCCCTTAAAACATCACAATATTACAACAAATGTCACTACTTTATTACACTAAAAAGTAACTTTATTACTCCCTCCGTCCCGTGATTATTTGCACACTTTCCTTAACGGGCGTCCCAACATTATTTGCACACTCCAAAAAAAGGAAATAACTCACATAATTTTTATCCCTACAACATTCATATAATTTCAAAAATGTCACTCTATTTGGGCCCACAATTTAACCCAATTTATAACTTTAGTCAAATCTCATTCACTTTAGTCAATGAATTACCAATAATACCCCTCCTTTATTCTACAATACACATCACTATATTCCATTTTCTTAATCTCCGTGCCGGTCAAACCATGCACAAAATCTTGGGACGGAGGGAGTACTATATATAAAGTTGAAAAGTCTTTACTACCCCCACTTTATCTTACACAATATTAATTAAAACCCGTGCCCAATTGGTTTGAGCCTTCAAGTATGGGACGAAGGGAGTACTAAAATACCCTCAAAAAAATTACAAAATTAGTGGGGGGCCCAGTGGCCCCCCTTGCCCCAATGTGCATTCGTCATTGATTCCAAACTTTCCTAAAAAAACACAACACATTCGATAGCTTAATTTCAAAAGTTCATCAACAACTTTTTTGATCATCTTATAATCCGTATAAACAACTTAATTAAATATAAATGATTATGTTTATTAACGTTTGATACATACACCCCCGACAGAAATCGTTACAACACAATGTTTAATTGTTTGAATTTGTGCAGCTCCAAAAGAGCTTCTTCCATGTATGCACTGTATTAGAGAATATTATAGAATAATATATTATAGAAATTGTATAATATATTATAGGTAGCAATCTTTTATTTATGTTAGTCATATCTTTGAATATATTCTCAAAAACATGATTTATATTTATTTCCTTATTTATCTATTTCCTTGTGTATCTCTTGTAATCCCTATATATAGTTGACTACTCTTATCATCTCATTAACGGTGATCTAATATAATTCTCACATTGTATCAGCCTAATACACTGAACCCTTCTCTCCTCCCTCCCTATTTTTTCAGCGTCTCCGACAGGTTGGTATCCCACGTCGCCGCCTTGCCCCTTCCCCTTTTAGTTGTTTTTTTATTTATCTCGAATGAGCTAGTCTCCCTTGTTCCCTCTTCCGGCCGCTTTTAGCTGCCAACGACGAGCTTGTATTCCTCGTCCCTCTTCTTCTTCTCGAATGAGCTGGTTTCCCTCGTTCCCTCTCTTGGCCGCTATTAGCTGCCTCTGACAAGTTGGTATCCCTCGTCCCTCCCTTTTTCTTCTTCTCGAGCGAGCAAGTCTCCTCGTTTCCTCTCATGGTTGATCATGCTATCTCCATGACCGTTTTCACGCATATGGTGTTACTCATACTCACCTATATATACTCTAATTTTCTCTATAATCTCACGCTACATCCTTTTTCTTCTACTTTCCTCTATATCCGGAGAGTCCACGATCGATATCATTGGTTACTCGCCCGTCATATCTGTCTGGTTTGTGCTCGAATCAACTACTTTCGACACACTTGCAAGTGTTTCTTCCCTATTTTTTGTCATCGTTCGTCATTAAAAGGATTTCGCTGTTTCGATCCATTTACTTTCCGCTTTTATGCGCCTTGGCATGTTCTATTTGGTGATTCTGGATTTCTGTTATTTCTCCTGCTGTATGACAACAAAAGTACATTATTTTGCGGATGGCTTCGCCAAGTTTCTATCTCAAACTCGCTTCAGATTGTTGCGTACCAAGCTCGTGTTCATTTACATTCCCAGCTTCGCTTGACCGGGGGTATTAGAGAATATTATAGAATAATATATTATAGGAATTGTATAATATATTATAGGTAGCAATATTTTATTTGTATTAGTCATATCTGTGAATATATTCTCAAAGATATGGTTTATATTTATTTTCTTATTTATCTATTTTCTTGTGTATCTCTTGTAATCCCTATATATAGTAGACTACTCTTATCATCTCTCTCATTAACGGTGATTGAATATAATTCTCACACACTACAACACTTTGTCATCTGGATATAATATAAGTTGGAATCACAGCTTAACTATGCACGTCACTAGCCCCTCGCCTCGTAGAAACACAGCTTTTTTATTTAGGTGGAATTTGTGTGAGCATTATGTACTATTTTTATGAAATTTCACTCTTTAATTTTCAGGTATTTTTTTACTATTAAATTGTTGCTTAATTGTTGAGAAGAGATTTTTTTATTTTTAGGAAAAAATGAACAATTTTAAAAGGCAAGGAAAGTTACCGTTCGAAAACGAATTAGAAACGACATGAGAAATTTTTTGGAGATCACTAGTCATTTCACTTAAGTAGTCAAGCAGAGACTAAGGGAGGGGTGGTTCCAGCGGGGCCGTCCCATTTCATTTTATTATGTATCATATATAATATATTTTAAAACTCTTTTATAAGAAATTAAAATACAAAGAAAATTATGTTCAAAGTTTTATATATGTGTAAAATAAATATAAAAATCCAAAAAAAATTTATAAATTCTACAATTCAAAAAATCTGAAAATGTGTAAAAAAATTTTTTTTCTAAAAACTCATAAAAATAAATCTATAATTTCTATCATTCAAAAAATCTGAAATGTGTAAAAAAAAAACTACAAATTAAAATTTTAAAAATGTTTATAATAAAAAATTCCACAATTTTAAAAATATCCTGAAAATGAATTTGGGACGGTTCCAAAATCGATCTAGGTGTGAAACTTCCACTCAACCTCGACGGTAAGTTGGAAAATCTCGTGGGACCCAAAATGTTTAGGAGTTCGAGCAAAACTTTAATGGCAGACGAGTCTGAATCAAGTCTGGTTTTTAATGAAATGTTAATAATTATTATTATTCTTATTAGATTTTTAGAATTAGTAATTTTTAATCTATACATTTTTAATAAATTAATGAGATTTTTAGAGTTTTTAGAAATTTTAATGAGATTTTGAATTTCTTAATTTTTAAATTACATATTTTCCATTCTTTGAATTGTAGTTTTTTTTTTTTTTTTTGTATTTTAAAAATTTTAGAATTTTTAATTTTTATTTACACATTTTATAATTTGTAATGATATTTTTCGAAATTTTAGTGATATATTTTGAATTTTATTTTACACATTTTATATTTTTTAATTTTAAGGAGATTTTTGGATTTTTAATGATACTTTTAGATTTTTTAAATCTTTAATGGGATTTTTTTTAATTTTAATTATTAAATTTTAATTTTCAAACTTAAAGGACGTAAATTGGACTATTTGGCCGGAATCCCAATTTATTCCTCACATTCTGGTGAGTTTTAAAATTTTCCGGCGGAAAGGACGTAAATTGGACCAAAAAGGACGTAAATCGAAAAAGTAAAAACTTAAAGGATATAAATTGGATTAGGCCTAAATTACAGGACGTAAAATGAAATTTTCTCATAATTTTATAATCCGTTTTGCGTAAATGGATTTAGTTGATTTGATTTTTTAAAATCAAATTTTGGTTAAATGAGAAATTAATATTAAAGTTGATCATTTAATGTGTGGATAATTACATTGTTGAATGTATTTATAATGGTAATAGTGATGAATTGTGACTTATAGACATGAAATGTCATTTCTTTCGGTGGAATGATTTTATCCAAAGGTTGTGTCTTTTAGAATTATTATAGTATTAGTTTAATAAATACACCTTTTGGTGAATAATTGATTATTTCAAAGTTTGTGCCTTTTAGAATTATTGTGCTAATTTAAAAGACATACATTTTATGAATAGTTGCTTATTTTTAAAGGTTGCAACTTTTGAGAAAATAAGTTTATTGTGAAGAGTCACACCTATTACCACTGACGGAGCCAGAAAATCCCGACTAGGGGGCCCGATTAACATTATTTTAAAGATAAAATAATATGTACGTATACTCATTAAAATTTCTCATGATAAAATTGTCAATACATTTAATTTCATTAAATTAAATCGAACAAGTTTTGTAAGAAGTTTTGATTGTTCCGACTCAAAATGAAACTACATTAATGTATTACAACATTTTATGATTCATACAATATAATACTTTTAAATATAAATGTAAAAAAAAATTAAACCCCTAAATTAATAATTTTTTAAAAACATCAATAATATTGTTCAACTTTAAAAACATTTTTATAAGTCTTAGCAAAAATTTAGGCAATAATCTCAAATACAACATCAATCCATTCACTCTATTTTTAAAAAATTAAGGAATTATGAAACAAATTTAATAAGAAAATACATGAAAAAAAATAAAATTCTTCCTTTCAACCTTTGTATACAAGCATTTATTTTTTGTTCCGTCTAAACTTAATATGTACTATATTACTTAAAATGAAAAAAATAGTTTTCTTTTCTTTTCATTTATATATATATATATATATATATATATAATGAAAATAATTATTACTAAAACAATACATATAATTATTAATTTTTTTTATCATATATATAAAAAATAAAAATAAAAATTGGTGGGGGGCCACTGGGCTCCTCTGGACCCAGTGTGACTCCGTCCTTGCCTATTACCTAAAGACTATTGGAAGTCTATAAATAGATCGTCCTACATTGATTTTTTTTTTTTTTGATCAGTAAAAGATAACTTTAATTAATAAATTGCAAAATAGTTTTTGAGTATAAGTATACCCTACAACCACACACTACAAATTGAAGTTCTTATTTGGCAGTGCCACTCTCATGTATCCATCTACTCCCAGTATTACACACTAGCAGTTTCTTCAAGATGCACCAGCTCCACACATAAGCTTTCATATCCTCTAGCAACCTGTCCATTATCAATTGTTCATTCTGAAAAACTACCTTATTTCTTGCCCTCCATAGCAGCCATGTCGTGCATTCCCAGAGTCATAGTGCCATTGCACGTCCACTTTTACCTTTCAATAGCCCAACGAACTGCAGTAAGTTTATCGAGGGGTCGGAGTGCAACGTCGTTTCCTTCCCCATCCATTTGACTATCACCATCCACACCCGATGCGATGCGGGACGATCAAATATAGCATGTCGTGCAGTTTCTTCCTCTACATTGCAGAAGCAACAGCTGGAGGAGGCGCCAGGAGGAAGCATTCCTCTTCTTTGAAGATTTGTCTTAGTCGGAATCCTGTCCCGTACTAGTCGAGCGTGGATACGCACTTTCAGCGGTGCGACACTCTTCCATATCCGACTGTACTCCTCTCTCTCGCCTTCCGAGAAAGCTATCTGCTGGCGTCGCGCTACGTCGTAAGCCTCCCTAGTTGAGTACCTTCCTTTCGAACCGTGCTTCCATCTCCATGTATCGTCCGTCCCCTGTGTTGGTTTACTCCTGTCTATCACATAAATTAATTCATTTAGCATGGAACATTCTTTGTCAAATAATTCACGTCTACATCTCCACCTCCAACCCCACACCCCATCTCTCCACTCCCTCATTTCCTTAACACTTTCCCCCTTGTTACATGCTAGATTATACAGCCTAGGAAATCTAAATCCGAGAGAAACTGACTCCACCCATACCTCCTCCCAGAACCTTATATGCCTCCCTTCTCCCAGTATTCTCTCCAATCCTCCCCTAAACCAGCCCCCGTCCCCCCTCACCTATAATCTTATTCATCTCCCCCCAACATCCGCTAGGTTTTACACCCCGCCTCGCCCCCACCTCTCCAGCTTCCCAGCCCCACATCTCTCCCCACCTAGACTTAATGACCTGAGCCCACAGTCGATCCCCTTCCATTAAGAACCTCCACACCCATTTTCCCAATAGTGCTTTGTTAAAGTACTCTAGATCCCTAACCCCAAGCCCCCCCAATTGTTTGAGATTGCATATAGTTTTCCAACTCACCCATGCTATTTTTTTCGACTCCCCTTGATCCCCCCCCCCCCGGCCAAAAAAAAAAAAGAAGTTTCTCTGAAGGCTTGAAATTACACTCACAACCCGTTTTGGCATACGGTAGATGGATAGGAGATAAGTCGGCATAGTTGCCAAAACCGCATTAACCAGAGTTAATCTTCCCCCTATAGATAGCTTCATTCCTTCCCATTTCTGTAGTCTCTGCCTTATCTTCTGGACCACGTAATCCCACTCCACTGCTTTACGGTGTGCACAACCTACTTTAATTCCCAGGTAGTTGAAGGGAAGGCTTCCCTTGCCACAGCCCAGAATTTCAGCGAACTCGTTCAATTTTACCTCCCCAATGTTCAACCCATAAATGCTACATTTTATTTTGTTTATCTTCAAGCCAGATATCAATTCTAAATTCAAGAGGAACCTCTTGAGGAAATTGATATTTTCGATACTTGCCTTTCCCAAGAAAACAGTGTCCTCTGAAAATTGAAGGTGGGATACTTGGACCTTCTCCCTCCCTATTTCCACTGGTTTGAAACGGCCCGATTGAACTACTCGCGCCATCATTATGCTGACTCCCTCGGCTGCTATTAGGAACACAAGGGGTGATAATGGGTCACCTTGCCGAAGTCCCCTCTCTAGTTGGAATTCTGCATACGGACTCCCATTGACTAGTACCGAGGCTCGTGCTGTAGAAACGCATTCCATCACCCACTTAACCCATCTTGGGTCGAATCTAAAACTCTCCAACATCGCTTTCAAATAGCCCCAATCCACTGAGTCATTTAATTCATTCAATCATTCGATTGGTTCATGGTCAAGAATTGAAAACTTGAGTTAAAACTACATATGCATACTTAACATTTTAGAGTTGTAGTTGCTAAAATAGAGTCGATTCAAAAGCTCTGGATACTTGTTTATGATTCGCCGATAGCTTTTGATTTGTAGTGCAACAGTCATGAAGTTTGAAGTCGTTGTATCTTGGGGACGGTTGTCAGTGATCCGTATGTATTGCACCTGTGTACAGTCATGAAGTTTTAAGGCGCCTGGCAAACGATTAGGAAAGCCTAAGAAAAGATGGATTTTAGACGAGGAGAAAAAAGTTGCTCATACGTACGTGTTGTTGAATTGTGATGAGGTGCAGCCATATGTTCAGTAAGTCAATCTGACCAAAATGTTTGTTAATCAAATACTTAGTGTTGACATGTCTTATTAATCTTATATCGATCGTACGTAGGTTATTCATGCAACAACTTCAAGTTCGTCAACCAAATCTCTCGGCCGCTGAATCAGATTTAAGGCTACAAGATGGATTTGTGTCGTGGTTTGAAGAAATTGTAAGTTATCTTAAAATAACGATCTGTGTAAAGTGTTAAGTTATAGAAATTCTCACATCGTCATGGCTTATAAATATATAGGTGAAGATAAATCGCATCGAGAACAGGTTTTTATACGATCTCTCGGCCGGTCCGTTTGGTCAAGTTCTTACGTACGTAGGGTATTACGTGAACGGGTACAAATTCCACACTATGGCTTATGGTGCATCTAGAGCAACATCAAACAGTGGGGTTTGTATCAAGGGAAAAAACTACGATGCGAATGAGGAAGATTTCTATGGAAAACTCGAGGAAGTAGTCGAATTGGACTATCAGGGGTACCACGAGAAGAAAGTGGTTTTGTTCAAGTGTCAGTGGTTTGATCCCTCAAATAATGGGACAAAAGTTCATCCTAACTACAAGCTCGTGGAGCTTAATCAGAGGCGATCTTACGGCCGGTACGATCCATTCGTACTAGCAACTCAAGCCACACAAGTCTATTATTGTCCAAACCCTGGACCCCGTACTGATTGGATATTTGTCTACAAAGTCAAACCGAGATACTTAGTAAAAAGATACTACTGAAGATAAAGTTCCCGCGTGGCAAGAGGATAACTTAGAGACTCAAATGATTGTGCAAGTAGATGATGATCTTGTCATGTTAACTGATGACACCGGTACAATGATGGAAGTGGCAGAATATGAAGAAGAAGATGAAGAAGAAGCTCACTACAAAAAAAGTCTGATTTTGATACCAACGATTTAGAGACGGATATCCAATCAGTCTCTAATAGGTATGATTAGAGACTGATTTTCATTAATTTTTGGTTTCAAATCTCGATTTTTTAATAAATTAGTCTCTAATCTGTACCTATTAGGGACATATTGGATATCCGTCTCTAAATCGTTGGTATCAAAATCAGACTTTTTTTGTAGTGAAGATGGAGAAGAAGATGGAGAAGAAGATGGAGAAGAAGACGGAGAAGAAGAAGATGAAGAAGAAGATGGAGAAGAAGACGTAGAAGAAGATGGAGAAGAAGACGGAGAAGACGACGAAGATGAAGCTGAAGATGAATGATGAATGATGTTGTTAATTAATTGCTAAACAATGTTATCTAAATTCCTTAATTATATTCCTTATTTATATTATAGTGTTAATCCTTACAGTGATGTTCATATATAATTTTTTTAATTGTTACAATGTTAAACGTTAATAATGTTTTAATGTTCATTTTGACAGATGAGTGGTCGTAGACATGATTCTGGACAGGGCTCTGGTCAGGGTGGCTCTGGTCAGGGTTCTACTGGACATGGGCGAGGTAGAGGTAGAAGTACTAGAGGTAGAGGAGAGCCGGTGGATGAGACACCGATTGTGCACACACCACAGGGTTTATATATGCCCGATATAACCCAGCTACAGTTGCCCGAAATGAACCTAGATTCCTATTACACTCAAGTGCCTCATATGGTTCCACCTGCACAGCAACCATCCCCTCCACAGCAACCATCCCCTCCATCGAAAATAATTATACTCAATGTTGTATGTAATTATAATGTTGTGAATTGAAAATTAGAATGAATTTAAATGATGTATATTGAAGATTAGAATAAATTTAAATAGTGTAAATTAATTAATGATACCGTAATTAAATTATTTAATTTGAAACACATTATAATTTAGTTAATTCTCGTTTAGAAATAAATATGATATGCTTTGACAATTTAATAAGCAACATTAATTAAACTTAAAATGGATTGAAATAAAGAATTGAAACTAAAATTAAATTGAATATAGTATATTAATTGTGTTCACAACATGACGACTAAAGCTCCTAGCCTAAACGGCACACAGGGGGAGCTCAAAACTTTACAGGTCCGAGAGGTCCCGTGCTCGAAACCCAGCTAGAGCGAAAATTCGCGAATATTGGTGGCCTAGTGGTGGGGGGTGTGTTGGTTGCCTTAGAGACCTGGGTTCGAAACCCAGGTTCTCATTTTTTAAAAGTAAACAAAAAGGCGATGGCCTTGACAACGGCAGTGGGCCCGTTGCGAAAAGGCATCGGCTGGGCCCCATTGCGAAAAGGCGACGGCCTCCACGCCCTTGCCAAAAGGCGACGGCCATCTACCGTTGCCTTTTTCCAAAAGTTCGTTGCCTATAAAATAGCAACGCCCATATTGGCAACAGCGGAGTGCCGTTGCCTTTGCCGTTGCCTTCTTGATTAGTGAGGGGGAATCCGTTGCCTTTCCCCGTCGCCATTTTGGCATTTTTTTGTAGTGGTATTGCACCTGTGTACAGGGCAATAACGTCTTACGGAGATAGAGTCACACTCTAGCCTCGACTTCCGTGAAGTATGTATCATCATTTAATCTTCGTATACAAATACACTTCACATTTCTAACACAACTTTCATTTTTCGTCCATTTCAATAAAAGCTACTCATTTCTCTTTTACTCCTCTCACATTTAATTATATTTTTCTCTCTTTCAATCACATTACATCTAATACATCTACTTATTTTATCACATTTTTTAACCTCTATGTCAAAATCTTGCGGATAACTTTCAGGAGGGAGTATTTGATAATTTATAGGTGTGTTTTTTAATATTATTAATAAAGTTATTATACAATAATAAAAATTATAATGAACTAAAGCATAAAAAATAATAGATGCTCACATATAGATAGTATAAGATTTATTTCATGGATTAAAAGTGTATTTTGAGACTTATATTAAAATATAATAGTTTTTTTATTTTTTTATTAATAGATTATTTTGAGAATACAAATATGAAATTAAATAAAAAAAACATTTTTTAATTGAATCCCCTTAATTGAGTTTCTAGCTCCGTCGTCACTATGGTCATGTGACACAAAAATTCCAGCAAACTTTGATTTTAATTTGCCACTTGCATGACTGTACAGCTGTCAAAATGGGCTAACGGGGCGGTGCGTAACCCACCTCAACCCATCATATTGCGGGTTTTGGCGGGCCGATTCACGGCGAAAATGGGTTGAAAAATACTCAATCCAACCCAATACATGGCGGGTTGCGGACTAGCTAGCCCACGAACTTTTTCATAATATATTTATTTTTTTATTTTTCACATTTATTATTATAATAAACTTTAAACAATACATAAATAATTACTAAAAATATAAAAAAAATAAAGTGCAAATAATTTTGGATAATCTTTAATTAAATAAATCACGTGAATAATTTTAATCTCTTATAATCAAAAGTAAACCTCAAATAATTATTTTTGTTTAATTGAAAAATCAATCGAACTAAAATTTAAACTTTAATATTGTTTAAATCCTTATTCCCAAAAGGGCAGAATCAATGTATAATATTTAGCGAAAGTTTAATGGGCAAATAAACTCAACTATCAATAACAAAAATATATAATATTCAAAGAAATTTAATTGATAAATCAACCCAACAATCAGTAACATGTATCAATTTATGAATACACATATCACCACAAACTCTCTCAATCTACCCATGATAATTATGCATTTATAAAGAGAAAGTTAAAAAAAGAAATTCAAATCTACGTTAATTATAAAATTTCTCTTTGAGTTATATGAATACATGGACGACAATGGTGTATTCTCATTCTCAAAGCTTAATTTTGTTTAATATAATATTTTGTAATTATGTATATTGATTTAAAGTTGAATTGAATTCATAAATTTCTAATATCACATCTTACTCACAGTCACGGTTCAACTTAATCAGTTATGCTTCATTTAACTTTAAAAAATAAAAAAAATAAAAAGTCCAGGGGCCAACCCGCCCCGTCCACGGTCCAACCCGCGAAAATCCACAATCCATACGGTCTAGTCCATACGGCCCGCATCTTAAACGGTCTTGTATTATTCACCACAAAAAACTTGCGAGATGGCGAGGGGGAAGGCAACAGATTCCCCCTCACTAATCATCAAGGTAACGGCAAAGTGGCAGTTGCGAGCGCGTGCAGCTCGTTGCCTTTTGGTGAGTGCGACAGCCGTTGCCAATTGGCAACGGCTATAATCCGTTGCCTTTTCGAAACGGGGCCCACTCCCGTCGCCTTTTTGCAACGGGCCCACTGCCGTTGCCTTTTCGAAATAGGCCCACATCCGTTGCAATTTTGGCCGTCGCCTTTTTGTCATTTTTAAAAAAATGAGAACCTGGGTTTCGAACCCAGGTATCGAAGGCAACCAACACCCCCCCCCCCACCGCTGGGTCACACAATATTCGCGATTTTTGCTTCAGGCAGGTTTCGAACACAGGGTCTCTCGGTCACGAAGAGTTTTGGGCGCCCCTGTGTGCCGTTTAGGCTAGGAGCTTTAGTCGACATGTTGTGACCGCAAATAATATATATCCAATTTAATTTTAGTTTCAATTCTTTAATTCAATCCATTTTAACTTTAATTGTTGTTTATTAAATTGTCAAAGCATATCATATTTATTTCTAAATGAGAATTTACTAAATTATGTGTTTCAAATTAAATAATTTAATTACGGTGATTAAAAATTAAATATTATCAATTCACACCATTTAAATTTATTCTAATCTTCAATTCACAACAATATCATTACACACAACATTGAGTATAATTATTTTCACTTATACATTTAGAAATATCAATTCATTTATCCATTTAAAACTATTTTCATCTTAATTAAATTCATTTATCCATTTAAAACTATTTTCATCTTAATTAAATATCAATTCACTTATACATTTAAAATATCAATTCATTTATACATTTAAATTTATTCTAATCTCAATTTTCAACATTTAAATTCATTAATCTAATTTTCAATTCACAACAATATAATGACATACAACATTAAATATAATTATTTTCACTTATCCATTTAAAAATATCAATTCACTTATCCATTTAATTAAAACAATTTTCATCTTAATTAATATCATTATCAAGTTCATGATTTTCAATTAAAATAACATAACAAACAACATTAATTATAGTCATTAGCATGTTCACGTCAATTAAAATAACATCACACACAACATTAAAATAAACAATCTTCAACGTCATTGTAATATAATTAAACATAACAAAGTAATAGAAAATGTATCACTCCTCATCACCACCTTCATCCTCAACATCACCCTGATCATGAACCTGGATACCATCCTGAACGTTCCTCGACGCCCCCGACGGTCTCAGCGCCCCACCCATCTGACCCATCTGAGGGATATTGAAAGTGTGTTGGGGTGTATAAAAGTGTTTAAGTATAAGTAGATAAATGTTGCACAGAATGTAGAGACAAATAGTGCAACACTGACTCTAACAGAATATCAGAAATTAAGATACACAGCGGAAGACTTGAAACACTAAAAACAAACGAGACACAATGGAAATACTTTTAACATAGATTTTATAAATAAAAATCTATGTATGCCTTATGGCGTAAAATCAATACTTATCTTCAAGTACAAATGTTGTGTGAAATGTTACAACAATAACTTTCACAACGAAACTATAAACGAGGCAGGTGCCAAGTCTAGAAAACGAACTAAGTGTATAAATTATACACAGTCGAAATGCCTAGTCTATCTAATGATTACACTCTCAATAGATAAGAAGACACACAGCCATACAGGTGGTATACAACGTATGATCTAAAATGTAGAACTATTGGCCACAATTTCCTAACAGGGATCAACGCTCGGTCTAGGATATTGCTCGAATAGAACACACTGAATTATGAAGCCTTCAATCGGTATTTATAGAGGTGGTATGCGAATTCTAGAGGCTTCCACATTGAGGTCCTATTTTTTAGGAACTCAACTTCCACAACTTCCATGATCTTTCTAGATCCTTCTTGTATGCTCCAGGCCGTTCCAAATGCATCTAGGCTGTTCTAGCATGTTCTCCAATGTTCTGGAATCTTCCAGGTTCCAGATCCTGCCAGAAATGCGACAACATTTAGATCAACATTTAATGTAGCATTTCAGAAAAGACTTAGAAAAAATCTCGGAAGGTCAAATTAAGATGTTGTT
This sequence comes from Galeopsis tetrahit, assembly GCA_963675135.1. Taxonomy (NCBI): domain Eukaryota; kingdom Viridiplantae; phylum Streptophyta; class Magnoliopsida; order Lamiales; family Lamiaceae; genus Galeopsis; species Galeopsis tetrahit. Next base: position 40,074,162 of record OY776126.1, on the reverse strand, counting down.
GATAATATTAAGGCATTCAGGAATTAACAACATCTACAATCTCCCCCAATTTGACCTTTCGACTACAACACACCTGATGCACATATATTTCTATACATACTCAGTTTTATGTACTTAGTTGAGGTTGACATCATTGCTAAGTACTAGTCAAGTCAATACCTGTTGTAATCGTTGGATCAAATCAAATGAAGATCAATGATAATTTCATAATGGTCCGTGCCAAAGGATCAAAACTATTTTATCCAAAATAGAATAAGCATAAACAATACACTTACTCACAACATAAGTAACTATACTGAGATCATAAGTTGAACTGGAAGAATTAACTTAGAATCAAAGTAAGACACTAACAAAAACAAAATACAAAAAAAATTAGAGCGAAAAGAATAAACAAAACAAATACTCAGCAACCTGCAGTAAACACATGATAATCTGTAAACATATTAAGCAAAGGCAGTAAACAAATATCATCAAATGTAACCATTTTAAGCAAGTTGCAACAAATAAACAATCTAACATCTAAGAAATAAATAACAAGTGTATCAGAATTTCAGAATACTTAAACATTAATTATAGAGATTGAACTGAATAAATGGCATAAACAGCAGCCATTATGAAATCACATCTCCCCCTGTCTTGCTTGTCCCTGTTCATCAGTGGAGATCACCATACAAGGTCTCCATCTCAGCATCATCATCATCAACTTCATCCACAAAATAAGTAGATGCAAGATGTGCAACTACATTAGTTACTCCAGCATCAGCAGCATCAGGTTCACCACCAGCAGCAGCAGGAACTCCATCATCATTCAACTCTTCAATCACCACATTGGAATTTGATGGTGGTGGTACTCCCCCTGTTGTAGGTGAAAGCATACTGGTCCACATATCCTTCAGGAACTGGAGTTCATCAATAGTTTCCTGCAAGTGTTTGAGCTGTGGTTTGATGAATTCCTGTGAAAGATACACATTACCAGAAATGTTGACACGAATGTTCTCAACATTTGGGGGTGCATTTCTCTGATGTGTTCTGGAAGGGCCTGGTTGAGCAGAAGTAGAGGGTCTAGAAGATCTCTGTGGACTATCAGTACCATGAGCAACTATGGGCAGATCAATGATTCTGTCCCCAATCAATAAGGCAGGAGCAATAGCAAGCAGTGGCACTCTCTCCCTCAAAACATCAGTCTTCTTAGCAGTGAAGCCATGGTGCTTCAGATAGTTTGAAATCATGACTGGATATGGCAGATTTCCTTTCCCAGTAGTTTTTCCAGTAAATTTCCTCATATGGTGAAAGACAGTATGTCCCAGATTGAACTTCTTAAGTATAGAGATCCTATACATAAGAATGGCTTGGTCTCTTGTAATCTTAGTGGTGTTGGTAGTGGGAATGCAATTGTATATGATCAGCTTATACAAAATAGAATGTAAAGAGGTTAAGTGTCTAGCTAGCATCTTCCTAGTCCACTTAGTCTTTCTACCCCCTGTGATTGCAGTAATCACAACATCCATATCTGGATCATCATCCTCATCAACATTAGGAGTGTGCAAGAACTCATTAATAAGTTCTGGAGTGAATGTCACATCCCTCCCCCTAAAATTAACAGTACCATATGACCTAGAACTTCTTTTTCCATAACTTTTCTTCATACAGGCATAGAACTCATAAGACCAGTTTGTAAGAAAAGCTTCACCAAATGTAACAGCATTCAACAGATTTCTATCCTCTAAAAACTTAATCATCCCCTTACTATCAAAATCAGGCACATTAATCCTTTTCTCAATTAACAGCTTCCTCTTAGAGTAAATTTCTAACCTTTTCTCAACATAATTAGAGTGATCAAAGATACCTTCGCTTTCTTCCTCAGAAGGTAGTTCCTCATCAGGATCAGTGTCTCCATCATGTGCAGAGGAGCTTTTGGATGAGCTCTTTGCTTCAGCAGATGAGCTCTTTGCCTCAGAAGATGAACTGTCTCCACTTCCACCATCATCAGGTTCTGGTGTGGACTCTTTTGCAGCAGCAAATGACTCAGCATTCTTCTTAAGAGACTCTTGCATGTCTCTTAGGCAAACATTGAAATCAGAATCAGAGTCTGATTCAGCAGGTTCTTCTTCAGGGATCATTTTGGCCTTCCCTTTTCCTTTAGGATCAGCAACAATTTTCTTCTCAATTGGTTTCTCAACAGCAACTTTCTTTGGTTTCTTTGCAGCAACAGTGGCAACTTCAGTTTCTTCATCAGAATCAGTGAACACTTGAATGGGTTCACCTGCATCAGCTCCAACTTTTTTCTTCTTCCTCATGGATTCAGAGTAATCCACACGAGTGAACACACTGTATGATCTCCTTCTTTGAACAGGGCTTCTCTGTCTTTTCCCTTTCTACACATTCTTCTTGAAAGGAATGGGAGCAGATTCATCAGAAAGTGAGAGAGAGGAGTTTGTACCAGAATCAGAAGCTTGGGCGTCCTCCATTTCTTCATCCTCAGAATCGGATGCAGCAGTAGCTTCTCCTTCAACAACGGTTTCGACATGTTCCTCCGTTGAAACTGGAACAGTAGGATTAGGGCTTTTTGTTGCAGCAGTCATTTGAGCAGTTTGATCGGCCAAATAACTTGAGATATCCACAGTGATATCTCCGAATTGCATCACGGGTAGATGTCCGGTAGTTTGAAGAGTCGCAGACACCTCTTCGACAGCTCTCGTAAACTGTTCAACGGTCGAATCTTGTGGGATTTGGGTAGTTGTTGGAACAGGAGCGGTTGTTGATGGGTTTGCAGAGACATTGGAGTCGGCATTTGAGGATTTGGATTGTTGCGAAGCCATTGAAGAAAGAATTTCAAGAGAGTTTTGGGCAGTTTGTTCGGAAGTTTCAGAAACAGAGTGTGAGTGAGAGTGAGATTGTGATTGGTTTCCAGCCATTAAAGGGACGATTTGAATTTCGAGGCACAAGGTGGGAGAGTGTATACAACAATTTTGGGAAATACACGGCCAAACACAATTTCTGCAAGAAGTGTACTTAACAAAGCTCGACAAAAATCAATTAGCAGCATAAATCACAATTTTGAGTTTTATAGGGAGAATGTGTTTAGTTGGAGGTTAACTCAATTTATTCCAGAAATAATTTGATAGTGCTCCACATTTTTAGCCACAACCTAGATCATGGTTAATTAGTGGGTAAAATCAATTTTATTAATTAATTAGGTAATTAAGAAGTTTCTAGAATTCTTTACTAAGACCAAGCATAATCTGAAAAATAAAAGCGTGGGTTAGTAATATAATTTAAATAAATAAAATAAATCTCATTAAATAATTAAATAATTATTACTTATAAAAATAAATTCGAATCAGGCAATGTTGTGCTCAAAACTGTTACAAACACCTCAACACGGTTTTTACATGAATTTGCTTCATTTGTGTTGCACCATATTTTTTCTTTTTGTGTTATAGCATCTAATTTGTATTGATCCATTGTTCTTGTAGAGTACATCGTAGTAGCGAACTTCGTGCCCCATACTTACTTAATGGATTACAAATATATTGATGTTTTTGCCAAAAAATCACCTTTTGAAAAGAAAGCATCGTAGTAGTGAACTTCGTGCTTCATAGTTACTCAGTGATTTGGTACATCTTTTAGTATGCTAATAACATTCTCATTTTTATGCATTTGAGAGGTGTAAGACATGTTTATTTTTGCACTTCAAGGTTCTTAGATTCGTAGATATTTTACAAAGAAATTATTTAACTAAGTAAGAAATAAATTCAACTTATAAAATTTTTACAACCCATGATGTTGTCCCAAATGCTGACGCATTTGTGACAACATCCATCCGAATTTTTCAGATAGTGCTCATGCCAAGAGATTTCCTCAAGATAGAGAATCTCTCATGGTCTAAAGCTTTAGTAAAAATGTCAGCATTTTGTTTCTCAGTAGGTATATACTCCAACTTAACAATATTCTTCTCTACTAAATCTCTCATAAAGTGATGTCTTATGCTAATGTGCTTTGTGAGTGAGTGTTGTACAGGATTCTTAGAAATGTTAATGGCACTAGTATTATCACAAAAGATTGTAAGTATACCATTCTCAATACCATAGTCATGGAACATCTTGCTCAGCCACAAGAGTTGTGTACAGCAGCTTCCAGCAGCTATATATTCAGATTCTGCAGTAGATTGTGAAACACAATTCTGCTTCTTGCTGTGCCATGATACAAGATTGTTTCCCATGTAGAAACATCCTCCACTCGTACTCTTTCTACCATCTATATCTCCAGCCCAATCAGCATCACTGTAGCCAATCAAAATGTTGTTGGTGTCCTTAGTATACCAGATTTCAAGGTCACTTGTACCTGAAACATACTTGATAATCCTTTTCACAGCATTCAGGTGAGATTCATTTGGATTAGCTTGGTACCTAGCACAAACACACACACTGTACATAATATCTGGTCTACTAGAGGTTAAATACAGTAAACTACCTATCATGGATCTGTAAAGTGTTGGATCAACATCTGTTCCAGCACTGTCTTTGCAAAGTTTCAAAGAAGATCCCATAGGAGTTTTCATTGGTTTTGAATTCTCAAGACCAAATCTTTTAACCAAGTTCTTAGCATACTTACTCTGGGAGAAGAAAATACCATCACTGCATTGTTTGATTTGAAGACCTAGAAAATAGTTCAAGTCTCCAACCATACTCATTTCAAATGTTGTAGTCATTGCCTCAACAAATTTACTCAACATTTTATCACAAGTAGAACCAAACACAATGTCATCAACATATATTTGAGCAATTAGTATATCATTTTCAGTGTGCTTAATGAACAAAGTTCTATCTGCCTCTCCTCTAATAAATCCATATTCCAAAAGAAAGTCAGTAAGCCTACCATACCATGCTCTAGGAGCTTGTTTAAGACCATACAAAGCTTTCTTAAGTTTATATACATGATCAGGATACTGTGGATCTTCAAATCCTATAGGTTGTTCAACATATGCTTCTTCATTTAATATGCCATTTAGAAATGCAGCATTTACATCCATTTGATGAAGTTTAATATCAATAAAACATGCAATATCTAGCAGTAATCTAATAGATTCTATCCTAGCAACAGGTGCAAAAGTTTCATCAAAATCAATTCCTTCAACTTGGGTGTAACCTTGTGCTACTAACCTAGCCTTGTTCCTAACAATATTACCAGATTCATCAGTTTTATTCTTGAACATCCACTTTGTTTCAATGACATTAGTATGACTAGGTCTAGGAACAAGTGTCCACACTTCATTTCTTTCAAACTGACCAAGTTCTTCATGCATAGCATTAATCCAGTTTTCATCAGTTAAGGCTTCTTTAGCACTCTTAGGTTCAATTTCAGATAAATAGCATTCAACATTTACAACATTACACATAGAAGACATGCATATTGTTCTTACCACATCTACCTTGTTTAATCTTACTCTTCCTCTTGTTTGCACTCCAACTGTAGCATCGCCTATGATCTGGTCAGAAGGATTCGTTTTGGGAATGTACTGATCATTCTGTGAATTTACAGCTGACTGTTCTGTAGATGTTGACCCAGATGTGTTAACATTTGGTGCAACATTTTCAGACTTCGGTGTATCTTCAGAAGTGTCAGTAATTTGTGATACATCTTCTTCATCTTTGTCAATTGTAAGACCTTTATCATCATCAAACACAACGTTAACAGATTCTTGAACAATGTTAGTTCTAAGGTTATAAACTCTATAAGCTTTACTGTTTCTAGAATAGCCTAAAAAGAAACCTTTATCACTTTTAGAATCAAACTTATGAAGTTGATCCCTATCATTCAGGATATAACACACACAACCAAATACATGAAAATATTTCACATTAGGTTTTCTGTTGTTCAAAACCTCATAAGGTGTTTGATTAGTGCCAGAACGAATAAAAACCCTATTAATAATATGGCATGCAGTATTCAATGCTTCTCCCCAAAATTTCTTAGCAAGACATTTGGATGTAAGCATAACTCTAGCCATTTCTTGTAAAGTTCTATTCTTTCTTTCAACAATTCCATTTTGTTGTGGAGTTTTAGGAGATGAATATTCTTGCAAGATACCCTTTTTATCACAAAAATCATTAAACATGCTGTTTTCAAATTCCCTACCATGATCAGTTCTAATACGGCCAACTTTCAAGTTAAACACATTTTTGAACCTCTTATAAAGAATTTTAAATGCAGCAAATGCTTCAGATTTGTCTCTCAAAGACTCTACCCAGGTATATCTAGAAAAATCATCTACCACAACTAAGGAATACCTCTTTCCTCCAATGCTTTCAGTTTCCATAGGACCCATCAAATCCATGTGCAGTAATTCAAAGCATCGATGTGTAGTACAATGTGACAGCATTTTGTGTGACATTCTTACCTGCTTACCTTTTTGGCATGGTCCACATACAGTGGTGTTGTGAAACCTAAGTTCTGGAATTCCTTTTACTGCATCTGCTTTGATTAGCTTTTTCATTGCTCTGTAATTTGCATGACCCAATCTTTGATGCCATAGAACATTTTCATCATGTTTTGACAAGTTACACATATTTGTTCCAATAAGATAGCAATTATCAGCTGACCTAGTACCAGTCATGACACAAACTTCATCTTTATTAAGAACATAACATGAATTTTATCAAATTTCACATGCAAATTATCATCACAAAGTTGACTAATGCTAATCAGATTTGCAAGTAATCCATCAACATGTAATACATTTTTAAGCTTAGGAAAACCTTCAACATTCAAAGTTCCTTTACCAACAATCTTTCCTTTAGAACCTCCACTATATGTAACACTACCACTATTCAAGGTCACATAATCAGATAAGAAATCAATACGACCTGTCATATGTCTAGAACAACCACTATCAAAGTACCATAAATCAGGTAGACATGCTTTTAAGGAGGTATGAACAACATTACAGGTAGCTTTTGGTTTCCATGCAGATTTCAAAAACTGTTTACCAGGATGTGATAGTTTCTTATGCAGCATTTTCAAGTTTTTCTGTTCTTCAAACAACTTTATACAGTAAGGACGAATGTGACCAATTTTGAAACAATAATGACAAATATACTTTCTTTTAACCTTGTGAGACTCTGTTTCTGCAGATGTTGCACCAGATGTGTCAACATTTGCCTTAACAAATTTCACAGGTTTTCTGAATTTATCAGAAATAGAAGCAGTAGTACCATCATAACCTAAACCATGATTGTTAGACTTACCAGTAGCTATAACATTATTTACCTCAGAAGCACTCTTGGAATATTTCTTGAAACATAAAGTAGAATTTATCAGTTTCTCCTTTAAGTTACAGATTTCCAGATCTCTTTTGGTAAGAATAACTTCTAGCTTGGTGATTGTGTCTGTCAGATCCTCATTCCTTTTATTCAGAGAATCAAGGGTGAGTTTCTGATTCTTCCAATCATCTAACAGCTTTTGGTATTCATTGTCATCAGTCTTTTTTCCTGCATCATCAACTAAACCATTAAAACAGTTCAAATCTGGGTGACTCTGTTCTGATGTTGCTGTAGATGTTGAAGCATCAGGTACAACATTAGAATCTGTTTCATCCAAATCATCATCTGAGGAATCATTATAATCAATTCTGGTAAAATTAGAATATTCATTCTGATTTAATTCATCAAGATCATCATCAGAATCATCACTCAAGGTAGCACTAAAATTCAGTTTTTGCTTAAGTCTAGTATTGGCACATTCATTTGCATAATGGCCATAACCAGAACAAGCATTGCATTGAACTGATTTTCGAAATTCAGGATCATACCTTGGTTTACCTTCACTCTTTGATAGTCTTGGTGTGAATTGACCTTTCCTCCTTTCTGGTTAAGGTGTTGATGTGTTGATTTGAATCTTAGGTTGAATGTTGCTAGATTTGTTCACAGATTTCTTAAGAAACTTATTAAAGTGCTTAGTAAGTAAGGCAATGTTGTTAGGATCCTTGAGACATTTATCAAGCAATTCTTCATCAGAATCAACTTCAGTAATGATAGGTTGAGACTCATAAATGTTTGATGTTTCCCCTTTAAAAACCACAACTTTCTTATCAGCATCATTTTCATCAACTTGATTAGTGTTTATTTCATATGTTCTAAGAATACTCACTAACTCATTTTGACTTAATGTATCTGTATTTTTTGCCTCTTCAATAGCACAAATTTTAGCATCAAATCTTTTAGGAACAGATCTTAATATCTTATGAACTACTCTAACATTAGAAATAGGGTCACCAAGAGAATGTGATTCATTGATTATCTCACTTAACCTTTCATTGTAGGATGAAATGGTTTCATCTTCCTTCATTCGGAGATTCTCAAATTTTGTCCCCAACATTCGAAGCTTAGTCCTTCGAACACTGTCTGAACCCTCACAATGCTCTTGCAACCTGTCCCCTGCATCTTTAGAAGTAGAACAGTTAGATATAATTTTAAACATTGAAACATCAACAGAAGTAAAAATAGCATTTAAAGCTTTAGAATTGTAGCTTGCTGTTGTTATTTCATCAGCCGTCCAATCAACTTCTCTTTTGAGTTGAACTTCACCATCTGCGTCTGCTGGTCTCTTTGGAGCTTCCCAACCTGTAAGTACAGTCCTCCAAGCACGTTCATCAATTGACTTGATGTACATACGCATCTTAGGCTTCCAATAAGAATAATTTGAACCATCTAAAACGGGTGGCCTAAGTGTGCTGGGGTGTATAAAAGTGTTTAAGTATAAGTAGATAAATGTTGCACAGAATGTTGAGATAAATAGTGCAACACTGACTCTAACAGAATATCAGAAATTAAGATACACAACGGATGACTTGAAACACTAAAAACAAACGAGACACAATGGAAATAGTTTTAACATAGATTTTATAAATAAAAATCTATGTCTGCCTTATGGCGTAAAATCAATACTTATCTTCAAGTACAAATGTTGTGTGAAATGTTACAACTATAACTTTCACAACGAAACTATAAACGAGGCAGGTGCCAAGTCTAGAAAACGAACTAAGTGTATAAATTATACACTGTCGAAATGCCTAGTCTATCTAATGATTACACTCTCAATAGATAAGAAGACACACAGCCATACGGGTGGTATACAACGTATGATCTAAAATGTAGAACTATTGGCCACAATTTCCTAACAGGGATGAACGCTCGGTCTAGGATATTGCTCGAATAGAACACATTGAATTATGAAGCCTTCAATCGGTATTTATAGAGGTGGTATGCGAATTCTAGAGGCTTCCACATTGAGGTCCTATTTTTTAGGAACTCAACTTCCACAACTTCCATGATTTTTCTAGATCCTTCTTGTATGCTCCAGGTCGTTCCAAATGCATCTAGGCTGTTCTAGCATGTTCTCCAATGTTCTGGAATCTTCTAGGTTCCAGATCCTTGTAGAAGCTTCTAGATCCTGCCAGAAATGCGACAACATTTAGATCAACATTTAATGTAGCATTTCAGAAAAGACTTAGAAAAAATCTCGGAAGGTCAAATTAAGATGTTGTTGATAATGTTAAGGCATTTATGAATTAACAAAATCTACAGATATGACCCATCATCGCTTGCATTTGTTCCTTAAAATGTTTGAGTAAGCGCTCCTCCGTCTATTGCATTTTGTAGGAGTAAGTGTTGCTCTCTTTCCTCATTGATTCTCCGTTCTTCAGAAATAGCACGGTCAATGTCGGCCTGGGTGAATCGTCCATAAGCCGTACCACGTGACGTCTCGCCAGGACCAGAGGAGACCTGTCTATTCTTGCCTACTTGTCCAAGGCCCTTAACACGTCCATGAGACCTGCCGACCTTCTTCAAGTACAATTCAAACATGTCGGGTATAGATGGGATCTGGATTGAACCATCCTCTAAAGTATGTCCATCTGACGGTTCACCTGAGAGATGTGACAACTCCTCCTGCACTTGGTCCTATACGTGCATATTTAAAAGTGGGTTAATACATTATCAAGTACAATTAAATATATATTTATTATATAATTTTATATGGACGTATACATATATGTACACACTTATAATAATATCACCCATAAAACCATAAATGTATGTGCCGTTTTCGTAACGGTGGTAATATTCAACTATCTCCCAGTCGTAGGCAGGGCGTCCCATCTTCTCCTCCTATATTTTTAAATGAAGACGTACAAATTAAATAAAAAATTAACTCAAATTAAGTATAATTGACCACAAATACTTACAATGCGCCGTGCGACCTCTGTTGCTCCACGAGCTCCATCTTTATGAGTATCATATCCAGTACCCGGACCTCCAGACTCGGATAAGCGGTTCTTACGACACTGCTCGCTCTTCTTAATTGTGGCAGGATCGTTCCATTGACGAACTAAGTCGTTCCAAACATTGACATCCCACTTCGGCTTCTTCTTCTTGGAATCTTGATCTCCCATGTTGACTTGACGTTTGATAACATGCCAGAATACCAATTTACTGCTCTTTCAAGAAAGAGTTTGTACACATGTTCAGTAGATGTGGTTTCAGGGTCCCACGTGACCTCGGTCTGCAAAAAACAATTAATGAATTAATTTTACAAAATGTAAATGTAAAGTTATTTTATACTTCATTAATTAATTATACCTGAAATGTCTCCCACCATCGCTGAATCGTACCGGTGATACCTGGGCAAAGCTGTGTGCACCAAGCTCCATATTCTTGTACATAATCTGTCTGATCGTCCTCGAGATTAAATTTGAAGGAATCATCCTGTTACACATAATTTATAATAATGAAAAATTATTAATAAACATGTTATACATACGTCTAATGAAAATTAAATATATTATACTTACATATCAAGGTAGATCGACAGTACAATGCGACTCTCGGGTGCATCAGTAGTCGACATGCTGGCCTGTGTCCCGACAGAGGACGGTCCAACTAGCGAATGTGTCGGTGGAGGGGATGGTTCCTGTGCATGTGGAACCATATGAGGCACTTGAGTGTAATAGGGATTGGGGTTCATTACGGGCATCTGGGGCAACTTTAGTATATGGGTCATATCGGGCATATAAAAACCTTGTGGTATGGGCACAGTCGGTGTCTCATCCACCGGCTCTCCTCTACCTCTACCTCTACCTCACCCATATCCAGAAGAACCCTGTCCAGAAGAACCATATCTACGACCATGCCCATGATCCTGTCCACTCATATGTCAAAATGAACATTAAAACATTATTAATGTTGAACATTGTAAAAATTAAAATACCATATATATGAACATCTCTGTAACGATTAACACTAGAATATATGGAATTAATATTTTATAAAATTAATGTTAGATAACATTGTCTAATAATTAACAACATCATTAATCTTCATCATCTTCATCTTCAGCTTCATCTTCGTCTTCTTCTCCGTCTTCTTCTCCATCTTCTTCTTCATCTTCTTCATATTCTGCCACTTCCATCAGTGTACTAGTGTCATCAGTTAACATGACAGGATCATCATCTACTTGCACAATCATTTGAGTCTTTATGTTATCCACTTGCCACGCGGGAACTTCATCTTAAGTAGTATCTTTTGCATCCACCAAGTATCTCGGTTATCAAACACATTTTTCTCAATATGCATCACGTATAAATTGTGTAGTATCAACAAGGTACTCCAATACGGCAACTCCCAGAAAATGCTTTTCCACTTCCACCCTCCAGAAAGTTTTTTGTTGTGGGCCTCAGCACCCTCCTTTGTAACCTTTCTATATCCCAAATGATCAATTTCGTATAGGAGACTTGCACCCGTTCGAATAGGCGGTGGATCATCTGTGACTACTACTCCGGCCATGAATGCAGTTTTATTCATTCGCTACGTGTGATTCAGTGGTAAGAACTTTTGGTGGTTGTCGAACCACGACTGCTTTCGACTGAGCTTCAAATAGAATGCATCGGTGTACTCTCCACAATATGGACGAGCAAGCCTTCCGGCTGTACTCCAACCAAACAACATTGAGTATGCTGGGAAGTCACTAATGGTCCAGATAAGTGCAACTCGCATCAAAAAGTTTTGCTTTCTAGCAACATCGTAAGTTTGTACCCCATTTTCCCATAAAAATCTCAAATCTGCTATCAGTGGTTGCAAAAACACATCAAGTTTGTCCTTCGAACTTTTAGGCCCGGGCACGAGAATCGAAAGAAACATGAATTGATCCTTCATGCATAACCACGGGGGTAGATTGTACGGAGTAAGTATAACTGGCCATGACGAATATTGTTTTCCCGTCATTCCAAACGGTGCAAAACCATCTGTGCTCAAGTCCAACCTAACATTCCTAATTTCAGATGCAAAATCAGGATACGAACGGTCCAAATGCTTCCAAGCCAACGAGTCTGCCAGGTGACGCATAACACTAGAGTCATCAGAAGCGCACGAGGCATGCCATGTCATATCCTTCGTAGTGGCCTTGGACATGTACAATCTTTGCAAACGAGGAATTATCGGAAAGTAGAACATCTCCTTAACAGGGCGTTTCTTTTTCAACCGACCATCTGCATGAACCCTACTCGGCTTATACCATGATCGACCACAAATCTTACAAAAATCTAGTTCGCTGTCTACACCCCAGAATAACATGCAATCTCACTCATCAAATGTTTGGTGTCGTTAAATTTCTTGGGAACCTTATTTTCGGGAGGACAAATCTCACGAATCAACTCAACGACCTGATTGTATCCCCTTTCAGATAATCTATTTTCCATTTTAATGTTCAACAATCTGGAATTGAATGACAATTGCGAATGAGATTCACAACCAGGATACAAATCTTGGTCCGCTGCATGAAGCATGCCGTAAAACTGTGCCGCATTCTCGTTAGAGGGTTCTTCATTAAGTGCCTCCTCTTCCACGTCTATTCCAAAATTAATGTTTGGGCCACCCATTAACTCTTCTAACATAGGGTGGTACGAACTAGGTCCTGTTGGGTCAACGTCATTTGAAGTTGATGCAAATTTATTAGTGTTTTGAAATGGACATGGACCCTAACTCTCTTTCCCGTGATAAGTCCAATTATAATAATTCAGTGTAAAATCATTTTGATATAAATGAGATTTCACTTCATTAGGATCTCTATAAGTTTTTTTGGTCGTGAAAGGAGTATATAACAAGTGTATGGGGGGGGGGAATACACTTGTATGCAATTTCTTTTCAAACTATGATCAAATCAGACTTCAGCAAGGTTGTCCTGGACAACTCTGCTGGTATGATTAACTCTTTATAGATAGCCAATCTACTAAGTACTATTGAGTACTTAGTTGAATAGTTATCTAAGGGAGTTATATGTGCGGAATTAGTGGTTCGACCTTTAATTTAAACTCCTTTTAAATTCTGAAATCACCTTAACAGCTTATCCAGTTCAGGGAACTTGTCCAAATCTTATTTTGCATAGTTTAGGATATGTATCTTTGAAAGTACAATTTGTGCAGTGTTGAGTGTATGTGAATGCTTGAAAGTAAATCAACACAATGGTTTATAGTGGTTCAGAGACTCAACCTCCTACATCCACTTTCTCTGATTTAATAGGATAATTCCTTCATTCTTGGAATTAACTTGTTTTATAGTGCCAAGGTGCACTTGATCAACCACACCACTCCTTGGTGCCTTGATCCCTAGGATGTCTAGAGTCCTAGTACCCTTTCTCAACTCAGAACTGAAATGTTCTTCTCTCAAAAGTTAGTTCCTTCCACTTCTACTACTACAACCTTCTAACTTTCACACTTGAAAGGTATAAGGGTTGAAGTAAGGTTCCAACTAATGAGATATCCTTTACAATGGAGATCAGTGTATAAGGATAGGATATTTCTCTAAGCTTTGTATGGATATACAATAAAGTTCAGCTTAGATGAAGTGTTTGAAGACTAAGAATGTCTTTTGAGGACTTTGAAGCTTCAGGATAGTTGTAGTTGGATTCTGTAGATTGGATACTTCAAATGGTCTTCACACTTCTGTATTTATAGATAAATTTGAGGATTTGCCCGTTGGAGAGGCAGCCTCAAATGTCTATAAATGTCTTCCTTGAAATCTTCAAACTGGAAGACAGATTCTGATAGTGACATGTCCTTGTTTTGGGAAATAAACGACTGTAACCACTTTGTCTTCATTCAGAGCACTTTTCCCAATGTCTGACTTCAAGATTCACTTGGTCAAACATGGACATCTCTTCTTATCAATAATCCTGAGATAAGGACAACATTCCTTATCACTTGGACAACTCTACTTATCAGATTCAGCAGAGTTCATTCATCAGCAGTGTTGGCTCTTTAGCTCTTTAGATGACTTAGCTCCTTCTCATTCTATTTCTTCTTTGCATTGCTATTTGAGCATATATGTCTTGGATAGGTGGACTTTACCTCTTCAGCATAGTTGGCCTTGAACTTCAAAGCTTGTTCTGGTTCAATTGTGCTGAGACAATGTTGCTGGACAACTCTTTTGAACTTGACATTTCTTGTAGTAGACTTGATCTTTAGGATCTATTCTACTTAGTTGATCTTCAGATAGGTTGTTCCACTTTGATTATACTTGATCAGCATACTTGTCCTTCAGCAGACTTGGGGTCAATCCAAAACTGAGCCTTGAGGGGACTTGGACAGTTTTAAGCTTTTAAGCATGTGTTCCCCCTCAACTTGTGCATCTATTTCTCTAAGAGCTGCCTAACACATCAGCTTCTCTACTTGTCTTAGTCTACATGTTCCAACAGTCCTGAAACATGTTCATTTCACTTGACTTATCTACTTGGCATATCTCAGGGGGTTTTGGGATCATAATCAAAACTCATTTTATTCCCAACAATTTCCCCCTTTTTGATGATGCCAAAACTTATACAATCTATGCAAAGGATACTTGATTACACTTATTACATTTTACTTCAGTGAAGGTGACTGGAGTCAAGTTCCCTGAAAAAGAATGTGTTAGTGTATTTTCTGTTTTTTTTCAGTGCATAAAGGTTGATAAGTCAGACAAGTTAGGGTTCAGTAATGTTGATTCAAAATGTGTTCAACTATCATTCAAATACGAGATCATTACAAGCATGTTGATAGTTGAGCAAACATATCAGAGCATGATCATTACATCAGAGCATAAGATATCTAAATTACATAATCAGAGCAATAAACTATCTAATGATCAGATCAATACTTAACAAGATAGTCTATCAGAGCATTAATCCTTAAGTATCAGAGCAAAAAGTCATCAGAGCAAAACACATCAGCAGTCTTGAGCCATTTCAGCATAGATGACCAATTTCAACAAATCAGTAGTCAAGACATTCAGATCAGCAGAAAGAAGGGTCAAGAGGACTTAGCCAATTCAGAGATTATATTCAGGATGTGGCACGATTCTATTCAGAGATTTAATTCCATGGCCTCTTGGTTAGTGCCCTTTGGTCCAAGTTCCATCCTGTTCAACTTCAGGATCTCAAAGAATTCTTGGAAGATTCTTGACTGATCAATCCATCCATTCAAATTTGGAGGCATGTATATGATTGGCTTAGGGGCAGTGAGTTCAATTCTTGCAATGTTAGCAGTTGCAAGCAATTGTTGATATAATTTCCTGTGATATTCTATCATGAACTCAGTATAAGTGGAGTTGACATATTTTCCATTCCATCTGTCAATGACATAGTAGTCATAGAGAAACTCCCTTTTTGCCTCTTCCCATGTATCATTCAGCTGTATTGGCACCCATTTATCCAAGTGTGGATATTTGGTGTCCATGGGGATCAGCAGCTGTGGCTTTAATTTGCTGTATGTAGCTCTTCTTCTTCTTGGTTTCTGAAAATCAGCCCTTCTCTTGTCTCTTGCTCTGTTAGCTTCTTTCATCAGATCCATCTTTTCTTGGGCCCTCATCATGGCCAGCTTCTGCTGTGTTTCAGGGTCCTTGCCATATCCTTCCTGAAACAACTTTGATGGATCATTTAGCAGCACAATTGTCTTCTTCTTTGGTTGAGGTCCAAAGCCTTCTTCATATAGCTCTTCAATGTTCTTAGCAGCTTTGGCACCTTCTTTGGACTTAGTATCAGAAGACTTGGCTTTTTCAGTAGTCTTAGTCACTTCAGCAGTTTTGACCTTTTCAGCAGTTTTGCTCTTCTTGGAGGTAGGCTCTTCTTCCTCAATCCTGAATTCAAGTGGCAAATCAAGACTGTTAGGAAAATCTGTAAATGTTTCAACAGCTTTCCTTTTGTTTCCTTTTGCTTTCTTGACTTGGCCTCTTGTTTGGATTCTTTCAGTGGATTTGTCCATGCCAGAAACTTCTCCTCCTGGCCTCTGCTGTAGCCTAGCTCTCTCTTCTTGTGCTGATGCCATTGAATTTTTCAATGCTATAGCTAACTGCTCTTCTTCATCAAGATCTTCTAAGTTCAGAACTGCTTGTTTCTTGCCCTTGTCTTCAGCACCCTTTTCCTTGCCCTTGTCTGAACCACCAATTATCAAGGCACCCTTGGCCCTTGCTCTTTCTCTTTCCCCCTTTTTGGCAGCATCAAAACACTGAGGTTTGAGCTCACTCATGGTAGTTGCCATTAAGGATTGGGCTTGGTTCAGGGATTTCATCTCTTCTAGCAAATATACATTCTCATCATGTATATTCTGCATTCTGTCACTGCTCAATCTAAGGAAAGCTAGAACAGGCTTCATCTTTTGCTCAACAACTGCTTCCATAGTTGCTTTCAGAGATGCATCAAGTTGGGCTTGGAGGAACTCAGTAAGGTTGGCCACTGCACTTTCAGCAATGTTGGCCATCACTTCTTGGGAAAACTTCTCTAAGGCAGCTTTCACCATTGCCAGCCTCATCTCTTCAGCTCTCTTCTTTTGTAAGGCATTTTTCTTTCCAAGTGCCTGCTTGACAGTCAACCTAAGAGCTTTGACATTTGAGTTGTGATTGTCTCTTAACAACTTCTGTTCCTTCTTGACCCCCTTTGAGATAGACTCCATGCTGTCTTTTGCTTTTTGAACCTCAGTGGAGATGGTTTGCAGACCAGATTCCACTCCACTTATTCTTGCTTCCAATGTAGGTAGCACTACATCTTCAGAGCCAGTCAATCTCATCTCCACAGATGCCAATGTTCTACCTTGCTCATCCAAGGTTCCAGAGGTTTCAGCATGAGCAGATTGGACTTTATGAGCTTGTGCTGATACAAAATCCACTTGGATGGGAGCATCTGTTAAGAAATCATCTGCAAAGATTTTGTCAAGAGAAATACCTGCAAGTTCAGACAAATCAAATGGGTTAGGGAATAAACACTCATCACCCTCAGTATTTTTTGTATAAGACTCTGATACATCAACAGTCTTCTTCTCATTTTCAACTTCTTTTTGTCTCCCTTCATAAATAATGTCCTCACACAAAGGAACAGGCCTCCTTTCACCAAGGGATTCTTGAAGTTCAAATTTGACTTCAAGAATATCCTGTCCTTCCTCACTTATTCCACCCTCATTTGGTGGTACACTCACAATCTTAGTGATAACTACCTATCTATCATCCAGCACTTTAACCCTCAACAGGGTTTAAAAGTGGTAGTTGTTGGGAGATCACAGTGCTTTTCTCAGCAGCCACTGAGTCATCCTGAATGATTAAGGGTTGATTAGTGTCCAACTCTCCAGCTTCTAAGATAGGAGCCTCCACATCTGTAAGCTGTGCCTTGGGTTCAGAAGAACCTTCATTGGCAGATGTGTCTTTGGCTGTGTTACCAGCTCTGGTCAACACCTCTGAAGAGACAGAGCCTTTTCTATGATAGGTTACAAGATTTGAAAACTTGCTGGATTCAGAAGGGTTGGGTTGGGAAGGTTCTGGGAGGTTGGTCTGGGATGGTTCAGGAGGGTTGTCTTGAGGAGGGTTGGATGGGTTTGAAGGGTCATCTTTGCCATCATCACTTGAGCTGCTATCAGGGTGCTTGATCCCTTTAGCCAGTCTCTCTCTTTCTTCAGCAATTTTGACAGCAACCAAATTGACAAATACTTCCTCATCAGTGAGGAATCTTGTCTTGTTTACTCCAGCAAAATGGAGTAATCTGCCCTCTTCAATCTGCCACCAATTTGCACCTTTGTCAAGAATGACTTGTGCAATCTCCATGATAGATTTATCTTTCACCTCCACTAACATCCTTAGATCATGGAACATAGTTTGAAGTCTTGGGAATTCTGCAAGTTGTGGGTATAGGCTGTCCACAGTAGCCCTTGCTCCACCTCTGAGCATACTCTCATAAGTATACTCCTCCTCATCTCCACTTGAGTGGGGACTTTGGGTTATAGGGGAGATGGCTCTGGTTTCAGGAATAGCAGCTTCAGGAAGTTTGAGTTCAGGGGGGTTGGCTTCAGAAGGGTTAAGCTCAATAGAAGGTACTTCAGTTGATTTTGAGAGCAATGGTTCTGAAGGGGCTTTGCTATGGGGAGTTGGCTCATGAAGTGCACTTTCTAAGAATTTTGAATAATGGAGCATAGATGAGTCAAGGGGAGACATGAGTCTTGTCTCATCTACTGCTAGATCAGCTAGCACATCAATGCCACTTCTTTGTACACTCCCTTCAGGAGAATATCTCTTTGTAAGATCAACAGGGGTAATGGGTTGGTTGGGAGGGGTAACATGGGTTTCAGGGGAGTTGGGTTCAGGGTTATGGGTTTCAGGAGGGTTGGGTTGGTCTTCAGGGACTTTGGACTCAGGGGTTCCAGAACCAGAAGAGTTGGTCCTGGACTTAGATTTTGTCCTGCTTTCTGCCCTGCTCTCCCTTAGAGCTACTTGGAGAGACCTTTCCTCCTGAAGTTCCAGCACCTTTTCAGGGACAACTTCCTTCTTCTTCCTTTTCAGTTGGCTCTCCTCTTACTTGCCCTGCTGCTCCCACTTCCTTCTTCTTCCTTTTCAGGGACAACTTCCCTGGGCCTTTTATCACCCTTTTTCTTTTTCCTTGTCTCATTGTATTTTTTCCTCAACTCTTATGAGTGGTCAGAAGGCACTTGCACTCCCTCTTCTGCCACTTCATCAACTTCAGTTGCTGCTCCTGAGGCTTCTTCTGAAGGTAGTTGAGACAGCTTCTTTGTCTTTACAGCCCTTGCCTTAGTTCTCTTCTTCAACTTTGGTTTCTCCTCTTGCTTAGCTTCAGCAGGTTTGGCCAGAAGCATCCTCCTTTGTTCAGTTTTCTTGCTTAACTTTCTGAACAAGATTTTCTGGGCAGGGAGGGGTTTTGCAAAAGTTTGCATTTGAGAGTAATGAGAGAACTTCTCAATCAACAAGCTTGCCCTGGTGCAATACTTCAATTTCCCTTCTAGCACAACCTTGTTGTGAGTTTTCACTTTAAACTTGGCCTTCTCTATCATCATTTCATTCAAGATGAATGTCCTCCAGTTGAATTTGATGCCCTTATCACTGGCATCAATTACTGCAGCCATAATTCTGATCCTTGGAAAGCTAACCTGCTCTAGACTCCCAGTGTTGCTTAACAAGCTCTTTGTTATTACCTCAAACAAGTTGAGGAACTTGGGCTTGAGAGTCCTCTTGTGCTGAGTAGAGGAGATGGGACCTGGTACAAGCAACTATTCTTGAGCAATCTCCTCTTCATGCCCATTTCCATAAAACTCTAGATTTCTCCCTTCAGAAGGTAATCCAAAAGCTTCTTCAAGATCTTCTTCAGAAAATTTCACCCTGTGAAATCTTTCTTCTTCATCTCCCTCTGCAACATAAGCTAATCCTGTTGCCACTTCTCCATCTTCAGGCTTTCCTCTCCACTCTAGGAAGGCAAAGAATTCAGCCATGTAGTTTTCAAGGCATGAGTTTGGTCTTTCCTCCATCAACTTCTTGAGACCAGCTCTTCTAAGGCATCTAAGTGTTGGAGTGATTTCAGCATCTTCACTCTCAAAAAAGACAATAGGCTCAAATATGAGGTTGTTCTAGTTGCTAAGATAGCCAAAATCAAGGTCTAGATCCTTGTTTGTGAAGTCAACAACCATTTCAGTTCTAACTTTGGGAGCCATTGAAGAACATTGATGGATATTGAGAGAGGTTTTAGAGAAGATGAAATATAGGGTTTCAAGAGAGTTTGAATGCGTGGGGAAGAATAAATTGTTGTATGGCTTCTTAAGACTTGTGAATATTCCAAAAGGAATGTATGTCAATGAGAAGCTGAGTCTTAAGGCAATTCAACGATTTACAAATGAGGAAATCTAGATTGAACGGCCAAGATCAGTTTCAGGGGAGTTGGCCAGTTTTGATCCAACGGTCAATAACCAATGGAACAGTGAAAAACTGTTTTTATTCAAACGTGGGAAGGAGTTTAATGTTTTTTTAAAGCTGGGGGGTTATCAAGGTAGATCATGGCTCGAATTGTTTAATGCAAACAAGAGTTAAATCCTGGCATTTAATGCATTGAAAGCGACTTTTTGGGTAAGTGACAAATTGAATCCTTGAAAAGGTGATATCTTTAAAAGGAATGGGACAGTTATTGAGATAGGCAATAATTACCCAAAATAGGTGCTTATCAAACAAAATTTGTTTGATAGCCAAGACAACTTATCTGACCCTACATGGACAAGTGTCCTGAGATGATGTGGACAAGTGTCCAGAATTTCAGTGGACAAGTGTCCTGAACAATTGAGGTCATCTCTTCTGAGTTTCAGTAGACTTGACCAAGTCTGCTGAACTTTGCTTTCATTTCCCCCTTGATTAATTAACTCCTTTGGACTCACTTGTCCAACTTCCCTGGATCAAGAAGTCCCAACTCTGCTGATAATTCCAAGAATCTTGCCTCTGCAAGTGGTTTGGTCAATATATCAGCTTTTTGATGATCTGTGTGGATTTTTACCAACTTAATGTCCTTTTTCTCCACATGGTCTTTGATGAAGTGGTGCTTGATGTCCACATGTTTGCATCTAGTGTGCAAGACTGGATTCTGAGAAATAGTAATAGCAATATTGTTGTCACAGAATATTGACACTTCAGCAGAGTTGACATTGTAGTCTCTAAGTTGTTGTCTCAGCCATAAGATCTGAGCACAACAACTTCCAGCTGCAACATATTCAGCTTCAGTGGTGGAGGTTGCCACTGTGTTCTGTTTCTTAGAGAACCAAGAAATGAGCTTGTTCCCTAAGAATTGACAAGTCCCTGAGGTGGACTTTCTGTCAATTCTACATCCTCCATAATCAGCATCTGAGTAGCCAGTGAGCTCAATGTTGTCATCAGCAGGGTACCAAAGGCCTAGATTTTCAGTGCCTTTGAGATACCTCAAGATCCTCTTAGCAGGCTCTAGATGGCTCTTCTTTGGATTGGCTTGGAACCTTGCACAAACACCTACTGCAAAGGTGATGTCAGGTCTACTGGCAGTGAGGTAGAGAAGTGAACCACTCTCATCTGGATCCATCTTCCAATTTGTATTCATGGGAATCCTTACTGGCTTGCTGGTTGTACACCCAAATTTCTTGATCATTTCTCTGGTGCACTTGGCCTGGTTGATGAAGATTCCTTCCTTTGATTGCTTGACTTGAAGGCCTAGGAAGAAATTCATCATTCCCATCATTGACATCTCAAACTTGCTTTGCATGAGCTTTGAGAACTTCTCACACAGCTTCTCATTGGGGGATCCAAATATGATGTCATCAACATATATTTGGACAAGCAAGATGTCTTCTCCCTCAGTGATTCTGAAGAGTGTTCTGTCCACAGTTCCTTTGATAAAACCATGCTCCAAGAGGAACTGTGACAGTGTGTCATACCAAGCTATTGGGGCTTGCTTGAGTCCATATAGAGCTTTCTTCAATATGTAGACTTAGTTTCCAATTTCAAAACCAGGTGGTTGCTCCACATAGACTTCTTATTTCAAAACTCCATTTAAGAAGGCACTCTTGACATCCATCTGGTACACTTTGAACCTCTTGTGGGCTGAGTAAGCTAGGAAGAGGCTTATTGCCTCTAGCCTTGCCACAGGTGCAAAGGTCTCATCATAATCAATGCCTTCTGATTGACAATAGTGCTTCCACAATGTCACTTGGTTCCTGTTCTGATAGGAAACAATAAAACAAATCACTTTCACCATGAAATCTTCTGGTTTTGACTCCTATACTTGGATCACCAAGTATCAGATCAGTAGGATGGTCAGACAACCAAGTCCTTCTTTTTCTGATCCCTTCAGTAGAGTTGTCCTCTACTAAGGTTGAGTCACCAGTATTATAAAATTTTAGGATAATTGAATGCATGATCTAAAGAAAATGTCTAGAGGGGGGTGAATAGACTTTTCTAAAATCTTTCGATATATCAGAATTACAATGTGCGGAATACGAAATTAACAATGAGCCCAATTAAAGATTATACTCAACTTATTTCGAGAACTCTATTTCAGTAGTTTACTCAACTAGTCTTGTTCAGTTAGTATGTTTAACAAGTAAACAATTAATCAATTCAAATAAACAAAACAGTAAAGTAAATCAAACACGAGATTTATAGTGGTTCGACAACTTGTCTACATCCACTCTCACAAACCCAGTTGTGAAATTCTTATTAACTCGTCCAATGGAGTAATATGTTCTTGTAGCTTTCAGTCCCAAGAAATAAGACTTAGATCTTCTCGATTATATCTCCAGATATATCTTCGATCTTACTAGCTATTTTACAAGTAACTAGCAACTTGAAACAGTAAATGAAAATAAAACTTCTCTTCGTTCAGTAGTAGCCTTCTTCGATCTTCACTTGTCTTGTGTAGCTTCACTTTCTGAACTTCAATCTCTGAGAGTAACTTCGAACAATTCTTCAGTATGTAGCTTTAGTATATTTTTCAGTTGTCGTATCAGTATCTCAGTAGTCTCTAATGAATCAATACCATGAGGTATTTATAGATTCTAGAAATCAAAAACTCAGTTAGTTGTAACCAACTTTTCTTGAAAACTAACTTTTAACTGAAACTTCTTATCCTTTCACGCGTTTCTCCAGTTAATTAGTTATTCCTTAACTTACTCCTTTAATTATCTTCAATACGCGTTTCTTCAATCTTCTTGTCTTGTCTTGTTGAGTCGTACCTGTCTTGTGTAGTAGTAGTAGACTTCTCCAGATTACAACATAGAACTAATCTAGTCCTATCAACTAATCCTAACAAGACTATTACATTACTTTAAGCTTCTTGTTATAAAGCTTAGTCAACTTATAAAACTATACACAGAATCTATCTATTACATTTAAAATCATGAGCTCTATACAACAATTATTCATAGCTCAATAACAATCTTAACATATACAAATAACAAATATGAAGTACTTATAAATCGTACTTATCTTTCAATAATACTTATCTTTTAAAAACTAGTACTTGTCTTTTGAATTCTACTGATCTGTATAAGATGACTTCAACTTAACTAGACTAGATCAGTCAACACTTAGAAAATATTCAAGTCTTCCTTTGGCTTATCAAAACTTCATCTTTTATCTTTTATTCATCATTTAGGACTTGTTCTAGGATTCATATCCCAACAATTTCCCCCTTTTTGATGAAGCCAAAACTACTTGAATCTTTTCCACAATAATAGACTAGTTAAGTAGTTATCTTGTCTTAAACATCAAATAGTACTTATCTTTTCATTCATTTCGAAATAAGATCAGTAGATATTACAAATACTTAATCAAAATAAAACTAAGACAAAGTATCAGAGCAAAAACAAAAACTAATCTGGTAAAGTACCTTTTTAAGAACTTGGAACACCAAAAGCATCTAGTAGCCTTTTGTGAATTATAGTCATGTTTTCTTTAGTCTCGATCTTCTCTTTATCCAGTAAGTCTTCTTCAAACTTTTTAATATGGTTGTAATCGATCCTTTTTCCAGAACCTAACATAGGAGTAATCCACTTAGGAAAAATAGGAACAAGAATATTAAAACTTACAGCAGTTGCAATCCTCATGATCAAGTTCCATAGATTCCGATCTTGAGTTTCCATGAACTTGTCAAAAATTGCGTATAACTCTTCTTTGCTCTCTGGATCTCCAAACTTGCGAATAATCCAGTGATCCAACTCCCAATTCAGTTTGACTTTGAACCATGCATCTTTATGTTCATCATCAATGAAATTATCAATGTAGGCATCTTCAACTTGATCTGGATCAGTCTTCAACTTCAGCAAATTCTTGATATGTTTCCCTAACAATTTCTTGTTAGCATAACGATCTTCATTCAGCTTTTGCTTCTTATGAAGAGCTTCAACCTCTTCATCACCAATATCAGCTAGAATATCTCCTAACTGTTCTTTCTTCTTCTCTAGAACAAGTTTCCTCTTGACTTGTCTAGTCTCAGTTTCAACTTCAGGAGATGCAATACTTTTTCCTTTCAGCAATCTTTTCTTTTTCTGTTCTTCAGCTTCTTCAAGATCAGCTTTCTTGACCAGCCTTCCTCTCTTGGGATACCTTAACTCTTCTATCGCAGTCGCGGCAGCCTTAACTTCAGGTTCTGCACTTGACTTCTCTTCAACTCTTGTTGGTCCCAAAGTTGAGTTAATAATATTGAGTAAGCTAGTGAAAATGTCTAGAGGGGAGGGGTGAATAGACTTTTCAAAAATCTTTCAATATATCAGAATACACAATGCGGAATAATCAGATTACTAATGAGCCCAATCAAGTTTATACTCAACTTTTCTATAGATCTTTATCTTTGTTAATTCTTAATGTTCTTGATTAAACAATTCAAGCAAATATCAAACAGTAAAGTAAAGAACACAAAATTTTATAGTGGTTCGACAAATGTCTACATCCACTCTCACAACTCCAGTTGTGAAGTTTTATTACTCTTCTTGAGCTTCTTGTGGCTTAGAGTCCCAAGATTAAGACTTTGATCTTTTCGATTATACCTCCAGGTATATCTTCGATCTACTAGTAATTTTACAAGTAACTAGCACACTTGTTTTACAAAATACAAACTTAAACTTGAAAAGTAAAACTTCTCTTTGAATAGCCTTTGAATCTTCTCTTCAAATCAGTGGCTCTTCTTGCTTTGATATCCTTCAACTCTGTGAGTTCTTGCTTGTAGACTTGCTCTTTGAATTCTCTAAGATCAGTAATTTCTCAGTAGTCTTCAGCAGTAGGAGATTACACAGTATTTATAGAATTTAGTATGACAGTTAGCAGTTTGTGAACTAACTCTCAGCTAACTCTAAACTGTTTTTGTAACTTCTTCTTGTAACCGACTTTGTAACTTCTTTCAACTTCCAAGTCAGCATATCTTCAATAAATCTTCAGTTACACCTTAAATAAGCTTTCCAAACTTATTCTTTAAGTTCACTAAATCAGCACAGTAACTTACTGTTCTGATTTTTACTCTTCGGATTTTACTCTGCTGATTTTTACTCTTCTGATTCAATCAGCACAGTAACTTAAAACTGTTCAAAACTTCTCCAGATTTCTTCTAAGCTCTTCTTCAACTCTTCTTGAAGTCTTCTTATTCTGAAGTAGTCCTCTGAGTCTTCTTAGTTTTCTGATCTTCATCTAATCTATTCCTAATCTAGTGTTCTGATTTTACTGTTCTGAACTTTACAAAGCTGAATACAACAAAATACAACTTTACAAATATAAAACCTATCTATACACCAACTGAACTATATACAGATGAGTATATCTAAGTCCTACACTATAAGCTGTCTATACAATACAAAACATCAGCTTAGTTCCTAACAGTTCATATATCAGATCAGTAAACACAATAAGATCAGTAACTCATAAGATCAGTAACTCATGTAAGTTCAATAACTTCCATATAAGACCAGTAAATATTTAAGATCAGTAAACACTTAAGATCAGTAACTTACATATCAGATCAGTAAGTACATCAGATCAGTAACTCAGATTTCAAATAACTCATATAGGATCACTAAAAATATTCTCAGTTTCCACACTAAGATCAGTAATCTTATTTCACATAACTCAGTTAAGATCAGTAATTTTATTCTTACTATTACTCAATAAGATCAGTAAACTTATTTCAGTTAGCATTAAGATCAGTAATCTCAATTTAAGTTTCTCATCAGATTAGTAAGCTTATATTCAGATGACTTAGTTAAGATAACTTAGAACCACATATATTACTAACTTTAAGTTGCTTTTGGCCATCAAAACATACTTTCATCAACTAGAATATTGTTTATAGGATTCATATCCCAACAATTTCCCCCTTTTTGATGAAGCCAAAACTACTTATATGTTAATAAATCAGTAGTTAAGTATGTAGTCAATCATAACAGTTCATCAATTCAGAATTCATATCATATTCACAATCAAATCAGATATTTCACATATTACACATACTCACAAAATATGAAATGATCACAAAAATATAGAAATAAAGATTAAGGATAGAAATGTTATCTTCTGAGCTTGTCCTTCATCTTCATTCTGCATCTTCAGATTCTGAATGCCACATACATTCTTGCCTTGATATCCATCATGTGTTGATGATCAGTGATTCCTTCTTCCTTGATAATCTCAGCAATAATGTTGTTGATCTCCTTGTAATCAGGTTCTCCATTTTCCAGTCTTGGAGGTTCCCAATTAGGTTCTTCAGGGCACAAAATCTTTGTTCCTGCACGATTAACAACTTGTGCTATGTCTTCCCAGAATTCTTGATCAATATTCAGCATGAATTCTTCAAAATCAATAAATTCTGCTTCTTTGCTCGAATGATCACCAAACTTCTTCACAATGAAGTTAGCAATCTGCCATTTCTTCCTCAAATTCTTCCAGTATTCCATATGTTCTGTTAAAACAATGAAATCCACAAAGTTTTCATCTTGAAAATCTTTGTCAAACTGTTTTCCTTCAGCTTTCTTTTGAGCATTCATCTTTTTCTTCAAAGCTGCGACTCGATTATCAAATCTTGTCTTCAAGAACTTGACATCCTTTTCTTTCTTCTTTTTCAAGCTTTCTTCTTCACTTGTCAAAACAGCTTTCATTTTGCTCTTTGATCTAGTCATTCTTCCAGCTTCTTCCTCTTGTTGTTCTTCATCAGATAGGACTAACTTCCTCTTCTTCTGACTTGAACTTCCAGCAATATCAGGTCTTTTCTCAACAATTTCTTGACCTTGTTGCTTCTGTTGCTTTCTTTGCTTCAGTTTTTCATTTAACATATGAATTTCAGCTCTTAATTCATCCTGACTCACAACCAGCTGAGCTTGTTGTGACTGTGTTTGTTCCATCACTTGTCTTGTCCTATCTTCCCCCTTTTTGGCTTCATCATGCCACTCCTTCAGGGAAGATATGTGTTGTTCCAGCTTCTTATGCAACACCTGAGACAAATTCTTCTCTTGTACTCTATGAAGGTCAAAAGTTTTGGACATTGTATACTCCATTACCTTCTCATAAGAGTGTTCAGAATGCATCTTGTTCATCCTTTTAGTAGCTTCTTGAAACATTTGGATAGCAGCTTCCAACTTTGCTTGAAGCTCTGCATTCTGCTTTTTCAACATCTCAAATTCAGAAATATCAGACTCCTTCTCAACAGAACCTGTTCTGATCTGTTCTTGCACATCCTCAATAGGATCAGTAGGGTGAATTGGAATGCTTTCCAATTCTTCAGCATTTACATCCTGATTTTCAACAACTTCAGTCTCCTCAATCACAACAGTGTTCTCAAACACCTCTGTTGCATTGATAATATCTTCATCAATTTCCATAAAATCTGTCTCAGCAGCTTCAGTTTCATCAACACCTTTCTCTTCACTGAACAAATCCTCATCAGAGTTAGGAGTTGTAATCTTTTCAACAGTGTACTTGATCCCTGTTAATCTCTCAACAAGAAGTACAACAGATTCTGGAGTGACTAACTCAAGAAAAGAGTTAACACCAGCTGCTTGCATCTGTTCTGCTTCCCAATCATCAAAGATTGAAGCACCTCCCATTCCTTCCATGATGACTAAATTCTCCTTCAAAGTACTCCTCTTAAGATACACCCAAGTGCCTATCCTAAGGAGTTTCTCAAACTCAACAAAGCTTTCATCTAATCCAGGAAATTGTTTCAACAATGCTATCCTCAGATCTATCCTGATTCTATCTTCTTTGTCACAGATAGTGTACTCCATCAAATTAGCAAGTTTAGGAGTTATAAATTCAGGTTCAGGAGACGATGAAATATCAATTGGTTCAGTAGAAGGCTCAAATTCATGTTCAGTAGAGTGAGCATGAACCTGTATTGGGGATTGATGTGGTGAAGGTTGATGTGAAGTTTGTTGTTGAGGGGTAGGAATTGAAGTAGGCTCAAAGTTAGTGTGCTGAGGTGATGAATGGGGAGTGTTCTGAGTCTCAGAAAAATAGTGATCTGATCCTCCAGAACATGAAGGTTGAGGGTTTTGGGTTTCAGTGTGGTTTGATTCAGAGTTCGAAGGGGTAGGAGAGACAACAACTAACTTCCTCCTAACACTCCTTGACTTAGTCCTTTTATGAACAACAACAGGACTAGGAACACTAACCTCTTGCTCATCTGAGCTTGATTGTACCACAGTTTCCACAAAACGAACTGTTGGTTCTGAGGCAGCTGTAGGAGACCTTCCTCTCCTTAGTGTAGTACTGCTCGGATCATGCCTTGGTTTTGATCTAACCTCAGTTTGATCGTCCTCCGATTGGTACATTGAAGCTCCAGACTCTTCTGCTTCAATCTCTTGAGAGTGTTCCAAGGGGTTTTCTTGTTCAAATTGAACAGACTCCTTCTTCATCAAGAATTTCCCATGATGGAATTTCTTGGGATTACTCCAATATGGCTTTTTCACCAGCTGAGGCAGCAAGAAACTCAGCTTGTTTCCAAACCCTAATTTTGATTTAAGTGAGAATTCCATTGTATCCTCATCAAATAAAACTTTTTCCTTTTCAGTCATTAGCCTTTCCAGGAAGAATCCTTGCCAATCACCTTGCACTCTGTCGATGATTGCAGCCATAATTCTAATTTTGAAACTTGATAAGGCATCCTGGCTATGATGTTGCCCTAACAAGCACTTTCCTGCTATATCCATCAAGAACTGCAGACTAGTAGGAAGTACATCCTTCTTCAGATTAGTCAAGGTCTCTGTCTCAACACCTGACCATCTTCCCACACACTCCTTTTCCTCTCCAGCTTTGTAGGTCAAAATATCCACCGGACCTTGCGGTAAATCCAACATTACTTCGAGGATGTCCCTAGTAATGGTGACCTTGTGTCCAGCAAGCATGGAATGAACACCATTTTTATCTCCTTGGAGTTGTAAATAGAATTCCACAGCTTCCGGTTCGTAGACATTCACGGGAAATGACTCCAGAAACTTTCGTAGTCCGCATTCTTCACACATAGTTAGAATTGCTTGATTTTCGGCATTGTGTCTGCCATTGAAATAGACAGCGTTCTCCACGAAAATGCCCTTCTTGCGCATCCACACATTCGAATCAAAAGTTCCTGCTACTTGGTTAGCTTCATTGATAATATTGATAGTTGCCATTTGAGAATTTTGTAGAAATCAAATTTTTCAGAAGTTATGAAGTTAAGATATTTCCAGAAATGAGCTCGTAAGAACGAAGAAGATGAAGTGTGATTGTTTTTGTTATAATTCAAAACCAATCTAGGGCTAGGATTGAATTAGATTATTACAAAGAATGGTTGGGATTAAATCTCGAAATTCGAGTTAAACAATAACTGTTCACATTCTAGTAACATTCTTAATTTTTGGAGCCAACTAGTGTTTGATAAATACACCAC
Source organism: Galeopsis tetrahit (assembly GCA_963675135.1). Taxonomy (NCBI): domain Eukaryota; kingdom Viridiplantae; phylum Streptophyta; class Magnoliopsida; order Lamiales; family Lamiaceae; genus Galeopsis; species Galeopsis tetrahit. The sequence goes on along the minus strand of OY776126.1, from coordinate 40,044,459 downwards.
AATTTTTAGGTTAGAAATAGAAGAGTGTATTAATCTTCTCTATTAGTAATCTAAAAATTTGAACAATTTTTGACTTAGAGTAATCTAAACCAAAAGACTGTTCTGATACAAATCAGCACAGTAGTTTCCAAAACAATTTCACTTCATTTTCTTACAAGTATATAAAGAAAATTTCACTTATCTGGATCAACTGAGTACTATGATCAGCTGAGTAACCTTTTTAGAAATCAGATCAGTAGATGAATCAGCACAGTAGATTTCAGATCAGTAGATGGGTCAGCACAGTAATCCTCAGATCAGTACCCAAATTCCCTGATTTCACCTTTTTTATATCAGCACAGTAATCCTCAGATCAGTACTGTGTCAGATCAGTAGATTTCTTGTAGACAGATTAGTAGTAAACAAGTCTTTCTGTAGACAGATTAGTCAGTAATCAGATTAGTTCTGTAGAATAACTGAATTGTAATCAGATCAGTACTGTAGACAAAGAAACTTTGTAATCAGTACAGTTCTGTAGACAAGTCACTTTATTAATCAGAATATATCTGTAGACTGCTATAGTCTGTAATCAGATCAGATTAGTAGACTTTTCAAATCTGTAATCAGATCAGTTCCCCCTTCAATGGAGAATTCCTCTTCTGTGCCTGTTTCACCTTGGTAAAAGTGTTAGTTCATGAGATATAAGTGTAAAACAGTACAGATTAGTAACAATATGCATAATTTAATGATCACATCAAGGTTTATGCTAAAGTGACTTAGTGATCTGAGTCAACAAAAGGATCTTTAAGAAATCACAGATTCCCCCTTAATGTATGTTCTCAGTGTCCCTCAGCTTTACCAGCTTCCTCATTGGGATTAAGGTCACTTCAGTAACCTTGTTACCTGTTTTAGTGATCTGACATTGGATTGTCTCTTCTGACTGTTGAGTTTTGATGTACTGCTCTTACTTTCTGCTTTATCTTTCTCTTGGTATAAGATCAGTACCTGAAATGTTAGCACAGTTCTATATACACACAGAATCCATATCTATCAATCCTAAACTAATGCACAATTCTCTGAATCTCACTTCAGCCAATGGTTTTGTAAAAATGTCAGCTCTTTGAATATCAGTATGAATCTTTTCCATTCTAATATTCTTCTTTTCAACATGATCCCTAATAAAATGATGCCTAATGTCAACATGTTTGCATCTAGTATGTAAAACAGGATTTTGAGTGATGGCAATGGCACTATTACTGTCACAATATATAGGTACATTAGATTCTACAACATTGTAGTCTCTGAGTTGTTGTATTAGCCAAAGAAGCTGACTACAACAACTACCTGCAGCCATATATTCTACTTCAGTAGTAGAAGTTGCCACACTTGTTTGTTTCTTTGAAAACCATGAAATGAGCTTAGTTCCTAAGAATTGACATGAACCTGAAGTAGATTTTCTATCTATCTTGCAACCTCCAAAGTCCGAATCTGAATAACCACTTAAAGATATATCATCATCTGCAGGATACCATAATCCTCGATTAATGGTCCCCTTTAGATATTTCAATATCCTTTTAGCAGCTTCCAGATGACTTTCCTTGGGGTTTGCTTGAAATCTTGCACATACTCCAACAGAAAAAGCAATATCAGGTCTGCTGGCAGTTAGATAGAGTAGAGAGCCAATTAAAGCACGATAGTGAGGTTGGTCAGAAGACTTACCTCCTTCATCAGGATCCATTCTGTATGTAGGTTGCATGGGCACACCAACTGTCTTACAGGTTTTAATACCAAATTTATCTAGCAAATTCTTAGTGTACTTTGCTTGATTTATAAAAATACCTTCTGAAGTTTGTTTTACTTGAAGACCAAGAAAATATGTCATTTCTCCCATCATAGACATTTCAAATTTACTTTGCATGAGTGTAGAAAAGCTTTCACTCAAGTTTTTGTTGGGTGATCCAAAGATAATATCATCCACATAAATTTGAACAAGTAATATATCATTACCTTCTTGTCTTCTAAACAAAGTTCTATCAACTTTGCCTTTTGTAAAACCATTTTCAAGTAAGAATAGAGAAAGAGTATCATACCATGCTCTTGGGGCTTGTTTCAATCCATAGAGTGCTTTCTTTAACCTGTATACTTGGTGACTATTCACTTCAAAACCAGGTGGTTGTTCTACATAAACTTCTTCAGCAAGTATACCATTCAAAAATGCACTTTTCACATCCATTTGATATACAGTAAATTTCATATGTGCAGCATAAGCAAGGAACAATCTTATAGCTTCTAGTCTAGCTACAGGAGCAAAAGTTTCATCATAATCAATACCCTCAGCTTGAGAGTAGCTTTGAGCAACTAATCTAGCTTTGTTTCTTACTACAAGATCATTTTCATCCCTTTTGTTTCTTGCATGGCTACAATCCAGTTACTATCACTTAAAGCTTCAATCACAGTTTTAGGCTCAATGGATGATAGAAAACAACACCAGCAAAATAAGGACTTACTAGGTTCTTCTTTTGAATCAAACAATTATTTTCTAGTTTTAACACCTTTACTAGAATCACCTAGAATCAGATCAGTAGAATGAGCAGACTTCCATGTCCTTCTATTCTTAACAGTATCATCATTTACATCATGCAAATTATCATGCAGATCATTATTATTTATATCAGCAGATTTGTTCACAGGAGAGCAGTCATTCAGTTCTTGTATTTCAGAAGTTTTAGATGACTCACCTTTGTCTTTTACCTTTTCTTTATCAGAATCTTGATCTAGAACATTCAGGAAAGGATTATATGCTTGTACAGATTCATATATTCCTGTATCATCATCTTCATTGTTGATTTGAAGCTGTAGTTTGTCAATTTTCTTACTGAGCTGATGATCAGCAGAGTCCTGCACATTCTCATCAAAGACAACATGGGGTGTTTCTTCCACACATAGAGTAGAGTAATTAAACACTCTAAATGCTTTCCTTACAGAAGAGTATCCTAAGAATATCCCTTCATCAGCTTTTGCATCAAAAGCATTTAATTTACTTTTGCCATTGTTATGTATGAAACACTTACAACCAAAAATATGAAAATAAGAAACCCTTAGTTTTCTACCTTTCCATACCTCATAAGGTGTTTTACCATGCACCTTATTAAGAGCACTTCTATTTTGAGAGTGGCAAGCTGTGTTAATAGCTTCTGCCCAAAATTTCTGAGGTGTGTTGAATTCTGCAATCATGGCTCTGCAAGCTTCTTTTAGTGTTCTGTTTCTCCTCTCTGCAACACCATTTTGTTGAGGGGTTCTGGCTGCACTTGTCAAATGCTGTATGCCAGACTTAGAACAGTAGTCAGAAATGTAACAATTAATAAATTCAGTCCCCTTGTCACTCCTAATCTTGACAATGGGATGACCTTTTTCAACCTGCAATTTCTTCAATAGATCTGGAAGTAGTGTTTGTGTATCACTCTTTTTGTGTAGAAAGACTACCCAAGTAAACTTAGAATAATCATCTACAACAACTAGAGTATACCTTCTTCCATTCAATGTAGGAGGATTGATAGGACCATGAAGATCCATATGCAAGAGTTCTAAAACTCTGCTTGTTGAAAGAGTTGGAATGGACTTAAATGAAACCTTTACCTGTTTACCTTTTTGACAGGAATCACATACTTGTGATTTGGAATAGATTTCATTAGGAATGCCCTCAACAAGATGTTCTCTAGCAATCTTGTTGATTATCTTAAAGTTTAGATGGCAGAGGCGTTTATGCCAGAGCCAACTGTTTTCTTTAGGACTCTTAGTAATAAGACAGGCATTCTTAGGACAACTATTCCAGTTCACAATGTATACACTTCCCTGTCTTGTGCCAACAAGTAGAACATTGTGAGTCCTTTTATCAATTATTTCACATCTTCTGGTTTTGAACTGAACCTTGTATCCCCTGTCACAGAATTGAGATACAGATAACAAATTATACTTCAAACCTTCAACATAGGATACATCTTGAATTTCAACATCTCCATTCTTGATGAATCCAAATCCTTTTGTGATTGCTATTGAGCTATCACCAAAGATGACTTTTGGTCCTTCCTTCTCATGATAGTCAGTAAGTAAGGCCTTGGTACCAGTCATATGGTGTGAACACCCACTGTCTATGTACCAGGTCTCACCAACTGAACCACCTTTCTTGTATAAGTCCAGTCGATCCTGCAAGGTAGTGATCTTAATAACTTAGGTACCCTTGTTTATTGATCCTGCATATTTTCGATCTCTTCTGGCTTTCCTTTATTCTCGATCTTCAGAACTCAGATCAGGACATTCATAAGCATAATGACCTGGCTTATCACAATTATAGCAAACAGGATTGTTAGAAGTTCTTTTAAGAGGAGAATGCTTTCTGTTCCTGTCATGCTTGTCAATTGAGTTCCTGTCTTTCTTATCAGAATACTTTCTGTCTCTCTTTTCAGATGAGTTCCTATCTATCCTGTTTTCATTAGAGATCTCATCCCTTCTTTCAGAAGAGTTTTGATCCCTTCTGTTCTCAGAAGAGTCCCTGTTATTAGAACCCTTAGTTTCCTTATAGAATCTCTTGTACCTGCCATACCTCTTGTTCAGTTTATCAAATCTTTTGATCATAAGGCTCATCTGATCTTTCAGACTTAGATCAGAACCATCTAGTTCATCTTTTATGCTTGAAGCCTTAGTCTTAGATGATCTAGACCCCTTTGAAGTAGAGGCTTTGAAAGCTATGTCCTTAGAGACATCCTTATCCTTATGAATCACAGTAATAGGATCTTCTTCATCTAACTCAAACTCATGTGCCTTAAGTGTTTGGAACATAGTTTCTGCTGGCCAAGAATCAATGTCTTGTGTGGTTTTAATGATCATCTTGACCATTTTCCACCTTTCATCCAAGGCTTTCAAGATTCTCAAGTTAACTTCTCTGTCAGTATAAGTCTTTCCTAATACATCAAGATCATTCATAATTTTGGTAAATCGAGTATCTAACTCATCAATTGATTCTCCTGGCTTCATCTTAAATGATTCAAACCTTTGGACAGCAGTGGATAACTTGCTTTCTTTGATCAGTGTAGTACCTTCACAAAGAATAGCCAGTTTGTCCCACATCTGTTTTGCAGTCTTACATTTTAATACTTTACCAAGATACTCATTTGGTAAGGTATGTAGAATGTAGTTCTTGGCAAGACTATCCAAATTGTTTTGTTTCATTTCTTCTGAAGTCAGTTCTGACCTTGGTTTAGGGACCAGTGCTCCAACTGGTTTTGATGGATCCAGAACAGCAGTGTTTTCCACCATGATGACAATTGGTCCTTCAGTCACCACAGACACCATCAGATCATGGGTTGAGCTAAAGATGGCCTCCATCCTAAGCTTCCAGTAGTCATAATCTGCAATCTTGAACTTAGGCAGTTTGTTCACATTAGTGTCATCCATGTTTGATTAGACAAATAGGATCAGTATAGCAGATAGATTTCAGGTATTCAGATAGTAACAAGTATCAAGAAATAACAGTAAGATCAGTAAAATATCCCTCAAGATCTGTAAGGTTATCAAGAAACAGCAGTCCAATGAACTACTGCTCTGATACCACTTGTTGGTCCCAAAGTTGAGTTAATAATATTGAGTAAGCTAGTGAAAATGTCTAGAGGGGAGGGGTGAATAGACTTTTCAAAAATCTTTCAATATATCAGAATACACAATGCGGAATAATCAGATTACTAATGAGCCCAATCAAGTTTATACTCAACTTTTCTATAGATCTTTATCTTTGTTAATTCTTAATGTTCTTGATTAAACAATTCAAGCAAATATCAAACAGTAAAGTAAAGAACACAGAATTTTATAGCGGTTCGACAAATGTCTACATCCACTCTCACAACTCCAGTTGTGAAGTTTTATTCCTCTTCTTGAGCTTCTTGTGGCTTAGAGTCCCAAGATTAAGACTTTGATCTTTTCGATTATACCTCCAGGTATATCTTCGATCTACTAGTAATTTTACAAGTAACTAGCACACTTGTTTTACAAAATACAAACTTAAACTTGAAAAGTAAAACTTCTCTTTGAATAGCCTTTGAATCTTCTCTTCAAATCAGTGGCTCTTCTTGCTTTGATTTCCTTCAACTCTGTGAGTTCTTGCTTGTAGACTTGCTCTTTGAATTCTCTAAGATCAGTAATTTCTCAGTAGTCTTCAGCAGTAGGAGATTACACAGTATTTATAGAATTTAGTATGACAGTTAGCAGTTTGTGAACTAACTCTAAACTGTTTTTGTAACTTCTTCTTGTAACCGACTTTGTAACTTCTTTCAACTTCCAAGTCAGCATATCTTCAATAAATCTTCAGTTACACCTTAAATAAGCTTTCCAAACTTATTCTTTAAGTTCACTAAATCAGCACAGTAACTTACTATTCTGATTTTTACTCTTCGGATTTTACTCTGCTGATTTTTACTCTTCTGATTCAATCAGCACAGTAACTTAAAACTGTTCAAAACTTCTCCAGATTTCTTCTAAGCTCTTCTTCAACTCTTCTTGAAGTCTTCTTATTCTGAAGTAGTCCTCTGAGTCTTCTTAGTCTTCTGATCTTCATCTAATCTATTCCTAATCTAGTGTTCTAATTTTACTGTTTTGAACTTTACAAAGCTGAATACAACAAAATACAACTTTACAAATATAAAACCTATCTATACACCAACTGAACTATATACATATGAGTATATCTAAGTCCTACACTATAAGTTGTCTATACAATACAAAACATCAGCTTAGTTCCTAACAGTTCATATATCAGATCAGTAAACACAATAAGATCAGTAACTCATAAGATCAGTAACTCATGTAAGTTCAATAACTTCCATATAAGACCAGTAAATATTTAAGATCAGTAAACACTTAAGATCAGTAACTTACATATCAGATCAGTAAGTACATCAGATCAGTAACTCAGATTTCAAATATCTCATATAGGATCACTAAAAATATTCTCAGTTTCCACACTAAGATCAGTAATCTTATTTCACATAACTCAGTTAAGATCAGTAATTTTATTCTTACTATTACTCAATAAGATCAGTAAACTTATTTCAGTTAGCATTAAGATCAGTAATCTCAATTTAAGTTTCTCATCAGATTAGTAAGCTTATATTCAGATGACTTAGTTAAGATGACTTAGAACCACATATATTACTAACTTTAAGTTGCATTTGGCCATCAAAACATACTTTCATCAACTAGAATATTGTTTATAGGATTCATATCCCAACAACTCTACTTGTCTCTTCCCCCTTTTTGGCTTCATCACTTGCCTTAAGAGTGAATAGACTAGTGAATCGAGTCATTTCTTCTTTCAGTGCTTCCTTCATCGCTTCAGCCGCGAGCTCTATCTGCTTTTGTTGGGTCTGATCACGACTCATCTTGTCTAGTCGATCAGCAGTAGACTCCAACTTCTTCGAGTTAATTGCCAACTCATCCTTGAAATGAACAACTGTCTGACGCAGTAGGGTATTTTGCTTAGTCAGCTCAGTGAGAATAGCTTGAGAACGCACCAACTGATCTTGTGCTTCTCGTCTTTGCTCATCTGCTATCTCAATCTTCACCCTGTATAGTCTTTCCATCTTACTAGACCTTCAGCTAATGACCTAGCAAAATTAACAGACTTGTTCTCCAAGTAGTCAACTTGTCTTTTCAAGAAGTCTTCAATTTGCGTATACATTTCTTGTCGAAAAGTAGAATCCATCTTATTCACTTCTCCAACTATCAATTCCTTGGAGCTGTCAACTAGTGACTGATTTTGTTCAACAAGAACTGTCTTCAACTTTGATTCTAAGAACACTTCAATAGACGACTTTACTACTTCCTTTAATTCTGTCTTCAACTCATCTATAAGTCCTTCTGGAAACACATGAGCAGTAGAGTGAGTTTCAGTTAACTCATCTTCATTAAACAAGATGGCTTCAACAAACTCATCATCTTCTTCACCAAAATCGATTGAGTTGTTGTCTTCTTCTTCAACATTTACAGCATCTTCCTCAGACGGATCAGTCTGAACAGCAACATCAACTAACTCATCTGTCAACCCTTCTTCCACAAGATCAGTTTGAACACCAATATCAAACTTGACCTCTGAAGATAAAACATCATCAGGTATGTTTAACATTCTCTTCACTAATGCTGTCAATGCATGAGGTGGAAACAATTCAGAGTGGTCCTTGACTCCACTATTCTCCTTTTGTTCCATCTCCCAATCTTGAAAATTAGAGATACCTCCCATGCCTTGTATGACTTCAAACAGATTTTCTGTTGGGGATGACTTCAATGCATACCAAGTGCATATCCTTAGAAGTTTTTCATAAGCTTCTGAAGATGTGTCGATCTCTACTGATGGTAACATTTTCCTTAGATTGTGTGACATCTTCAATCGCAATCTCTTCTCTCGTAAACACATCGGGTAGTAGACGAGGGATTCGAATCTTATTTCAGAAGGGGTCTGAGCAGGTAAGGTCCCTGTCCCAGTTGTTGCAGTGGCAACTAGTGGAGTTTCTGAAATAGACGGGTTGGGGGGTTCAACATATTCTGTTGAGGTAATAGGAATTTGGATGGTGGTTTCTTGGGGCTTTAATGTGGCTTGGTTTGGTTCGACAGTTGTAGAAGTATCAATTGTATCGAATATAGTAGTGTGTGGGGTTATGTTGGCTCGAAGTGGATGCACTGCCAACACTGACGAGGTTTTGGGTACAGGTTTGGCACGAGATCGAAGTGATCTGGCCTTGGTTTTAACAGGGATAGAAAGAGGAATTGACAAAGCTCTAGAAGAAGTACCAACCTTTTCTTCAGTCGACTTGTCTGGTGAAGGACTCGACTCGACTCTCACCAGTCGATATACTTGCAATTCTTCCTCTTTCGTCTCAGGCTCCTTGTCTGAGTGAGTATCTTCTGAATCTCCTTCAGCCTCAATCATAGCCTCCTCTTCCACATACTGAACTAGTCTTCTACTAGTACCAGCCTCAACTTCTTCAGAACCTTCACTGCCTGACTCGTCTTCTCCAGAACTATACGAGGCAGCTTCAATCATGGCGTCATCAGGATTGATCTGGACTTGTCTGGCGGCAGCCGATCTAGCAGCAGCTTGCTTAGCCAGAGCCTCCTTCTTCAAATAATGCTTTAGAGGATGGAATGGCTTGCCTTTACTCCAACTCGTCTTGTTGGGCAATAAGATGGGTAGAATGATGCTCAGCTTGTTTCCGAAACTGACATTTGCAGACACAACCCAGTTCACTGTACTGGTGTCAACTTGCACAAACTTCTTGTAATACATCAATCTGTCCAAAAAGAGTTTAGTCCAGTTTCCTTCAGTGATTCCATCATGAATCACAGCCATAATTCTTGCTTTCTGGGGCGTCACAGAGTCAAAACTCCCAGTGGCTCCTAGCAACATTTTTGATGCGATATCAAGAAGAGTCTTGTACTTGTCAAGTAGCTCCTTCTTCTTGACCACAGGAACTTTTCCATCGTTTTTCAATTTCAGCTTTCTTCCACAGAAAATACTCAAATACCTCAACTCTCTGCCTTCAGCATATCTTTCGATATCTATCGAACCGGATGGCAATTTCAGAGATTCTGTCAGAAATTCACGAGTGATCTCCACTCGCCTTCTTCCAACAAAGGCTTCAATCGAGTCGCCTTGTCGAGTTGCAGTAGCATAAAATTCTAACACCTCTTACTCTAGCACAACTTCAGGAAACGCCTCCAAATAGGGTCTCAAACCGCATTTGAAGCATTTAATCAAAATTTCTTTGTTGTCTTCAGTGTGATTCCATTTGAAGAACACCGATCCTTCTACATGCACTCTTCCTTCGGTGATGTACTTACCGAGATCAAACCTAGCTTGCATGTTAGTACGGGCATCAAATATCGAAACAATCGACATAGTAGAATGATTAAGAAAAGTAAGAGATTTCGAAAGATCTTGAGTGCTTGAGAAGTTATGAGAATCAAGAGATAAAAACTTGTGAGCAGTTATGAACGAGTAGTGTGGGTTTTGTTGAGTTTGGAATCAATGGTTGAGATTGAGCGATTTAATCCAATGGTCAAGTATGAAAGTCTTTTGAAATTCAGTTTTACGGAATCGAGAATATTACGTGATTTAGTATCGTAACATTTGAAATCCGCCTCTTCTACAGGTAGAATAGAGGAGTGTATTCCTCTGACCTAGCACAGCAGAGTTTTTGGCGCGAACTGGTTATATACACCTCATTAAATGGAGTGTATAAATCCAATTCTAGGTTTTTCAAACTTTTCATCACTCAAATTACATATATATCCTTAATGTGTATTGTTTAAACACTTAGAGTATTTAAATCCTGAAACACTTCTCTTATCTGTTCGTGTCTATCCAGAACAGACGAGTAGACTGGCATGCACAAGACGAGTTCCCCCTTCGATTGTGCTTGTCTACTTTGAACATCAAACGATTATATGTACCTGTCTTTTCTTGCACTATAGATTAGATGTAATACAGGTAGTCGAGTAGAATAATTAGAATGAATATCAATCTAAGTCAATGATCAAGGTTCAAACAAGATGACTGTTACCAAACTAAAGTGTCAACATAAGGATCTTTAAGAAATCAAGAATTCCCCCTTAAATGTTTATTCCCTTAGTATTACCCTCAGCTTTACCAGCTTCCTCATCGGGTTGTTTGGTCAACTTGTCTGACTTTGTATACCTGTCTGTTGGGTGAGTAGACGAGTGCTCTGTACTTTTGTGGCAACTTGTCTGTTTCTCTTTTCTTCTTAGGACCGTACCTGTCTGGTTAGTACATTTCTACATACTAGTAGGATCAAGATCAATTAGTCCTAGACTAATGCATAATTCACGAAATCGGGCCTCAGCTAATGGTTTTGTGAAAATATCAGCTCTTTGAAAATCATTATGAATCTTTTCCATGCGAATATCCTTCTTTTCTACATGATCACGTATAAAATGATGTTTCACGTCGACATGCTTACATCGTGTGTGTAGAACGGGATTTTGTGTAATGGCAATAGCACTATTACTATCACAGAAAATAGGAACATTTGATTCATAGATATTATAATCTCTAAGCTGTTGAATAAGCCATAATAATTGACTACAACAACTACCAGCAGCCATGTACTCGGCTTCAGTAGTAGAGGTAGCAACACTTGTCTGCTTTTTTGAAAACCATGAAATGAGTTTTGAGCCTAAGAATTGACAAGAACCAGATGTAGATTTCCTATCTATTCTACAACCACCAAAATCAAAATCAGAGTAGCCACTTAGAGATAGATCATCATTTGAAGGATACCATATACCACGATTGATGGTCCCTTTCAAATATTTCAATATCCTTTTAGTGGTTTCCATATGACTCTCTTTTGGATTAGCTTGAAAACGAGCACATACACCAACAGAAAATGCAATATCAGGTCTACTAGCAGTCAAGTAGAGTAATGAACCAATAAGACCACGGTAATGAGTTTGATCAGTACATTTACCATTCTCGTCTGGATCCATCCTGTAAGTAGGTTGCATAGGTACTCCAGAAGATTTACATGTCTTAATACCATACTTGTCTAGTAGATTACGAGTATACTTTGCTTGATTTATGAAAATCCCTTCTGGGGTCTGTTTTACTTGAAGTCCAAGAAAGTAATTCATTTCACCCATCATAGACATCTCAAATTTACTTTGCATGAGTGTTGAGAAACTTTCACTCAGCTTTTTGTTAGGTGATCCAAAAATGATATCATCAACGTAAATTTGGACGAGTAAAATGTCCTTCCCTTCTTGTCTTCTGAACAAGGTTCTATCGATCTTACCCTTAGTAAAACCATTTTCTAATAGAAATTGAGAAAGAGTATCGTACCAGGCTCTTGGAGCTTGCTTTAGTCCATATAAGGCCTTCTTTAATTTGTATACCTGGTTACCTTTGACTTCGAAACCTGGGGGTTGTTCAACATACACTTCTTCCGCAAGAATACCGTTAAGAAATGCACTTTTAACATCCATTTGATATACAGTAAATTTCATGTAAGCAGCATATGCAAGGAACAATCGAATGGCTTCTAGTCTAGCAACAGGAGCATATGTTTCATCATAATCTATGCCTTCAGCTTGTGAGTAGCCTTGGGCGACTAGTCTAGCCTTGTTACGAACAACTACATCATTCTCATCTTTCTTATTCTTGAAAATCCATCGAGTGCCAACTACATTATGATGTTTAGGTCTATCAACAAGTTCCCAGACGTCATTTCGAACAAACTGATTCAACTCGTCTTGCATAGCGATGATCCAATTGCTATCAGTTAAAGCCTCTTTAATGGTTTTAGGCTCGATAGATGAGAGGAAACAACACCAGCAAAACAGAGATGGACTAGGTTGTTCTTGTGACTCAAAGAGTTGTCGTCTAGTCTTTACACCAATAGTAGAGTCTCCAATGATGTTTTCAGTATCATGAGCAGATTTCCATGTTTTTCTAGTCTTTGTAAGCATAGTATCATCATCTAGATCAGTTATAGCATCATGCATGTCAACATCATTTATATCATCAACAGATTTACCTGGAGTAGATGAGTCAACTAGAGCAGGCATGTCTACTAGTTTAGTAGACTTACCTTGAGCACTTACCCTTTCCTTGTCATCAGTTTCGAGGGCTTTCATGAATGGATTGTATGCTTGAACGGATTCATATACCTCTGAGTCTTTGTCAGATTCGATAGTTAGCTCAGTAACTTTCTCACTGATCTTGTTGGCAGACGAGTCCTGTTGAGATTCTTCGAAAACCACATGTGGTGTTTCTTCCACACAAAGGGTTGAGTAGTTGAATACTCTAAATGCTTTGCTAGTCGAGGAGTATCCTAAGAATATCCCCTCGTCTGCTTTAGCATCGAATGCATTCAACTTGCTTTTCCCGTTGTTATGGATGAAACACTTACAACCAAATATATGAAAATATGAGACTCTGGGTTTTCTACCTTTCCATACCTCATAGGGTGTCTTACCTAGTGCTTTATTGATAGCACTTCTATTTTGTGAGTGGCATGCAGTATTGATAGCTTCTGCCCAAAATTTCTGAGGCGAATTATACTCTGTCAGCATAGTCCTGCAGGCCTCCTTAAGAGTTCTGTTCCTTCGCTCTGCTACTCCATTTTGTTGTGGTGTCCTTGCTGCACTAGTAAGGTGCTGGATGCCACGCTTAGAACAAAATTCTTTAATATAGCAGTTAATGAATTCAGTACCCTTGTCACTACGGATCTTGACAATGGTCTGATTCTTCTCAACCTGTAACTTCTTCAACAGATCAGGCAAAAGTGTTTGTGTATCACTCTTCTTGTGTAAGAAGACTACCCAAGTGAACTTAGAATAGTCATCTACCACAACAAGTGTGTACCTTCTACCGTTCAAAGTTGGAGGAGTTATTGGGCCATGTAGGTCCATATGTAGGAGTTCAAGAACTCTACTTGTTGAGAGGGATGGAATAGATTTAAAGGAACCTTTTACCTGTTTACCTTTCTGACAGGACGTGCATACATGTGACTTGTAGTAGACTTCATTGGGAATACCTTCCACAAGGTAGTCTCTGGCTATCTTATTAAGAACCTTAAAGTTTAGATGACAGAGGCGTCTATGCCAGAGCCAACCAAGTTCTTTAGGATTCTTAGTAAGTAGACAGGTGTCCCTCGGACAACTGTTCCAGTTCACTATGTACACACTTCCTTGTCTTATGCCGACCAGTAAGACTGTGTGTGTCCTCTTGTCAATGATTTCACATTTGCGACTCTTGAACTGCACCTTGTATCCACGATCACAGAATTGCGAAACAGAGAGTAAATTGTATTTCAAGCCTTCAACATATGAGACATCTTGGATCTCTATGTCTCCATTCCGAATGTAACCGAATCCTTTGGTAACAGCAGTGGAGCTATCACCAAATATCACTTTTGGTCCTTCTTGTTCATGGTAGCTTGATAGAAGTGTCTTAATACCAGTCATGTGGTGCGAACAACCACTGTCTATGTACCAAGTTTCTCCTATTGAGCCACCCTTCTTGTATAGATCGAGTCGACCCTGCATTAGATGATATTTCATAATTTAGGTACCCTCCTTGTTTATTGGGGTCCTGGGGGGTTAGTCGAGTTCAATGGAATCCAAATGTACATTGGAGTCCTGAACAAGTTTGATCTTTTAAGCTTTCGACCATATTTGTTGCAAAATAAGACCTTGTTGTCCTTATCTGGCCTATCAGTCGAGTTCGGGTCTACTCTTTGGAGATAACCTTTCGACTTGATCTCTACTTGAGTAGGCACTTGTCTATGATAGTCAGAGTAGGGTTTATATGCATTAGGTCCATACGGTTTATAGACATGTTTAGGTCTTTCTTCTCCTTCGATATCATATGACAAAGGTGGAGGATATAGAACAGCTTGTGTACGATATTTTGGACCTTCTTGTCTAGGTCTAGACGAGTAGAGTTGAGACTGCCTTATGAAAGGAGGTCTAGACTCTTGTCGTCTAGTCTGTACTTGTCTAGTACTCGTCTCCTCGGGATACCAATCCTCGTATCTGACCTGGTTGGATCGTCTACGATTAGTGGTCCTTAGAAGATTAGTTCTAGGTTGAACAGGCTTGTTGTTACCATTCTTTTTACCTCCTTTGGTAATTGGAATGTTAACTCGAGCTTGTTTTGGTACAGTACCTTTAGATGGAGTATCAATATTGTATATCATTGGTTCTTTTCCTTTATCATTAGTCAAAGAGCTTGAGATGAAAATAGTAGGGTTCTTAGGAACTAGAGTAGACGAGCTTGATGTCTCAACACCTATGCCTGTCTTGTCAGCAGGAGCCCTATACCTATCTGACAATTCAAGATTAACCTTTGAAGAGTTAACCAGGTCAGTAAGTTTAAGGTCTAGAGTGACAACCTCGGTTTCTAAGAACTTATTACGTTCTTCAAGCTTTTTGCACTTGCTTTTTAAAACATTGAAATCATGTTTCTCAGTAGCATGTGTCTTAAGTAGGTCTTGATACAACTTGTCTGTCAATGCACACTTGTCTTTGAGTTGACTCAACTCTTCTTGCAAGCGTTCATTTAGGACTATTATATTAGGATCTACTTTAGACTGAGCTTCCTTAAGATCAATGATTTCTTGTCTTAAAATGACATTTTCGTCACTGACTTCAATGATTGCCTTGTTGGCAAGTAGGAGGTCGTCTTCAACTGCACTAATAGAGTGCTGAAGGCTACTCCCTACTTTGCTACTGGCAGTATCACTTTCATCAGAATCTGATTCATCACAAGATTGAAAAAAAGTAGCAGATGATACCTCTTGGTCGATTTTAGCCATGCAGCATAGACCATCATCTACTATAAAAGCTTCATCGTGATCTGGTTCAAACGGGTAGCTAGATGAGGATGATGGCAACTCGTCTGAGTCAGACTCAGAGTCATCCTTGGCCATCATTGCCTTCTTACCACGGTTGTATCTTCTTTCCCTTCGTGCTTTGCGTTCTTCTCGATCATCAGTACTCAGGTCTGGACATTCATATATGTAGTGACCTGGCTTTTCACAGTTATAGCACAAGAGATCATTAGTAGCCTTTTTAATAGGAGAGTTGTTCCTTCGTTTATCGCGTCTATCAGAACGAGTAATCTTCCTACCATCAGACTCTCTATCTTGTCTGTTACCTTTCGAGACTTCGTCTCTCCTTTCGGACGAGTTTCGGTCTCGTCTGGTCTCAAACGAGTTCTTAGAAGCAGACCCTCTATGCTCTCTATAGAACTTCTTATATCTTCCGAAACGTTTATTCAGCCTATCAAACTTTCTAACCATGAGGCTTACCTGATCCTTCAGACTAAGATCAATATCTAACTCGTCTTTCACAGAAGTAGACCTAGTCTTAGACTTCGACCTGTCTACCTTAGACGAACTAGCCTTAAAAGCAACGTTCTTAGATACAGCATGTTCTCTGTCACTACTTATTATAGGTTCATCTTCGTCTAAATCAAACTCATGGGCCTTTAGAGTTTGAAACATGGTTTCTGCTGTCCATACATCTATATCTTGGGTATTCTTAACAAGCATTTTTACCATTTTCCATCGACTATCAAGGCTTTTGAGAATCCTAAGATTGATTTCACGTGGAGTATAAGATTTACCAAGGACTTCCAAGTCATTCATGATTTTGGTAAAACGAGTATCCAACTGGTCTATAGTTTCGCCAGCTTTCATATGAAATGATTCAAATCTTTGGACTGCAGTGGAAAGCTTGCTTTCTTTGATTAGGGATGTTCCTTCACAAATGATAGCTAAGCGATCTCACATTTCTTTGGCAGTTTTACATTTTAACACTTTTCCCAGATACTCGTTAGGAAGAGTGTGTAAGATGTAATTCTTGGCCAAGCTATCCAAATTATTCTGTCTCATTTCTTCTGATGTTAGTTCTGACCTTGGTTTCTTGACGAGTGTGCCCACTGGTTGATTTATGTCGAGGGCAGCAGTATTGGGGACCATGGTCACAATTGGACCTTCAGTGATGACGGAGATCATTAAGTCGTGAGTGGAACTGAAGATGGCTTCCATCCTTAGTTTCCAATAGTCATAGTCTTGAACCTGGAACTTAGGTAACTTGTTAGCACTAATTTTGAGAGACATGATTCAAGAAGATACGAATATCACAGTATAGTATCAAGAAACAGATGTTTTCAAGTTCAGCGATAAAGAACACGTAAGCAAGTATGATTTTGGACTGAGATTTTCACCCAAGTCTTGAGTTGGTTATCAAGAAACAGCAGTTCGTAAACTAGTGCTTTGATACCACTTGTAGGTCCCTAAGTTGAGTTAATATCGAGGGAAGCTAAAGAAAATGTCTAGAGGGGGGTGAATAGACTTTTCTAAAATCTTTCGATATATCAGAATTACAATGTGCGGAATACGAAATTAACAATGAGCCCAATTAAAGATTATACTCAACTTATTTCGAGAACTCTATTTCAGTAGTTTACTCAACTAGTCTTGTTCAGTTAGTATGTTTAACAAGTAAACAATTAATCAATTCAAATTAACAAAACAGTAAAGTAAATCAAACACGAGATTTATAGTGGTTCGACAACTTGTCTACATCCACTCTCACAAACCCAGTTGTGAAATTCTTATTAACTCGTCCAATGGAGTAATATGTTCTTGTAGCTTTAAGTCCCAAGAAATAAGACTTAGATCTTCTCGATTATATCTCCAGATATATCTTCGATCTTACTAGCTATTTTACAAGTAACTAGCAACTTGAAACAGTAAATGAAAATAAAACTTCTCTTCGTTCAGTAGTAGCCTTCTTCGATCTTCACTTGTCTTGTGTAGCTTCACTTTCTAAACTTCAATCTCTGAGAGTAACTTCGAACAATTCTTCAGTATGTAGCTTTAGTATATTTTTCAGTTGTCGTATCAGTATCTCAGTAGTCTCTAATGAATCAATACCATGAGGTATTTATAGATTCTAGAAATCAAAAACTCAGTTAGTTGTAACCAACTTTTCTTGAAAACTAACTTTTAACTGAAACTTCTTATCCTTTCACGCGTTTCTCCAGTTAATTAGTTATTCCTTAACTTACTCCTTTAATTATCTTCAATACGCGTTTCTTCAATCTTCTTGTCTTGTTGAGTCGTACCTGTCTTGTGTAGTAGTAGTAGACTTCTCCAGATTACAACATAGAACTAATCTAGTCCTATCAACTAATCCTAACAAGACTATTACATTACTTTAAGCTTCTTGTTATAAAGCTTAGTCAACTTATAAAACTATACACAGAATCTATCTATTACATTTAAAATCATGAGCTCTATACAACAATTATTCATAGCTCAATAACAATCTTAACATATACAAATAACAAATATGAAGTACTTATAAATCGTACTTATCTTTCAATAATACTTATCTTTTAAAAACTAGTACTTGTCTTTTGAATTCTACTGATCTGTACAAGATGACTTCAACTTAACTAGACTAGATCAGTCAACACTTAGAAAATATTCAAGTCTTCCTTTGGCTTATCAAAACTTCATCTTTTATCTTTTATTCATCATTTAGGACTTGTTCTAGGATTCATATCCCAACAGTAACAGTTCAAGTACCCTTTCAGTAAATATGACTGGTTTCCCTTTGAATGAGGCTTTAATCTGTTTTCCTTCTTGGCATGGTTTGCAAACATGTTTCTTAATGAAAACCTCATTAGGTAGTCCTTTCACTAATGCATTTCTAGCAAGTTTGTTCATTGATTTAAAGTTCAGGTGGTTTAGCATTTTATGCCATAACCAACTTTGTTCACTAGTGCTCTTAGCAATGAAACATGCAGCATCAGTAGACTTGTCCCAGTCAGCAAAATACACATTTCCTTTTCTAGTTCCAGTCAGTAGAGTTTGTTGAGTTCTATCTTTGATTAAGCATTTTCCACTTGAAAACTCAACATTAAAGCCTTTATCACAAAACTGACTTATGCTTAGCAAGTTGTATTTGAGACCAGCCACATAAGATACATTAGATACCTTGATATTACCAATTATCAAGGTACCATAACCTTTAGTTGTTGCTTGTGGGCTGTCTCCAAATGTGACATTTGGGCCTTCTTTTTCAGTGAAATCAGTGAGGAGTTATTTGTTTCCTGTCATGTGCCTTGAGCATCCACTGTCAAGGTATCATGTTGACTTTTTGCTCATGCTCCTCTTCTTCTTATGGCCCTTGGGTACCTGCAATTAGCAAGCGTTAGGTACCCTTACTTGCCTAATTACCCTGATTGATTCAAGGTGGCTAAGTTGTTTTCCTTGTGCATCAACATACACTGTCTTTCCCTTGAATGCCTCTGGGAAAGTATGTGTGAAAGTGTTGACTCTGTAAGTTTCAGGAGAGTTGTCAAATCTCCTGAACTTATGAGTTCTTTGTGCAACTTGAGGAAATCTTTGAGGGAAGGCATATTTATGACCATTACCCTTTGGCATGAAGGGTTTTATTTGTCTCATTTTATTCTGCCATTGAGGATAGTTGTCCTTAGGTCTGTTCATTTGAGGCTTCCTCAGTAGAGTTGGCCTAGGCTTACCAAACCCTGGATAACTCCTCTGAACATTGTTCAGGAGAGTTGCCCTTCCATTGGGTCTACTCTTCTGACCAACATTCCTCTTGTGTTCAAGGACTTTGACCTTTTCCTTAGGTTTGGGCCTAGTCTCCTGAAACACTTGAGTGGGCATCTCATTCATTTTGCCCTTCCCTTTGTTCAGTGGCTGAATTATTTCATTTTCAGCTTGTTGTGCCACTGATTTAACAAAGATTTTCTTAGTGTTACTTGTAGAAGCAACACTAAGACAAGGTGAAGATTCAAATGGATCAAAGCCTAATCCACTTCTTTGAGCCATAGGTCTTTGGTAACTTTGAATTTCCTCTATTGCTCTAGAGGCTTTCTTCAAAGCAGACATGTTTAATTTCAGGTTCTCTTCACTTGATTTAAGAATGTCATACTCATGTGAGAGGTTTTCAAATTTAACTTGAAGAATTTTCAGTTCAAAATTTTTTTCTCTTCTGAGAAAGCAGTTGATCATCAATCTGTCTTTGTTGGTCAACTATCCTGAGATTTGCTTCCTCAAGCTCTCTCAAGACTTGTTGATACAATTCAGTAGACTTGATATCAACTAATGTCTCAGCAGGTTTTGAAAGCTCAATTTAAAGCCTTTCATTCTCTCTCACATAGTTGTCATGAAATTCTTATAACCTAGTGAAATCTTCCATCAACTTCCCAAGGGAAAGTTTCAAGTTGACTTCACTAGTGTTCTGTGATAAAAATAATGGTGAGCTAGAAGTAGAGGATACCTCATCATCCTCAATGGCCATGTTGCACACATCATCATCATCATCACTGTTTGAGAACAGTCCATCAGAAGAGTTGAAGCTTTCAGCACTATCAGACTCATCACCAGCCATCATGGCTTTTCTGTTGGTGAATTTCATATCTCTTTTGGCTTGCCTCTCTCTTCTTTCCTTAGAGCTAAGTTCAGGGCAGTCATACTGGAAGTGCCCTTTCTTCTTGCAGTTGTATCACAGATCCTCATCATCATCTTTCTTTGGATCATCTCTCCTTCTAGATAAGGAGGGTTCAGCTCTGCTGGACTTTCTCCTATCAGAGTACTTGTCCTCTGATCTTTTCTCTTCAGGCTTCTTGTCCTCAGCCTGTGCTTCGGGAGAGTTGTACCTTCTCCTGTATTTGTTGTCTTGGTAGAATTTCTTGTATCTACCAAATCTTGAGTTGAGTTTGTCAAACCTCCTGGCCATCAGGGCCATTTCTTCCTTCATTTCAGCCTTAGAAACTGACTTTGATGATCTTGGAGTGGACTGCATTTCTGGTTCAGCAGCTTTGGCTTTGAATACCACTCATTTGGTTGGTAAGGAAGATTCCTCTGCTGGCTTCCTTCTGTTGAGGTCAAACTCATAAGCCTTGAGTTCAGAGAAGATTTGTTGCATGTGCATGGTGGAGAGATCCTTGGTATTTTGCATCATCACAGCATATACATCCCACTTTTGAGTGAGACTTCTCAAGATCTTCAATCCAACTTCTCTCTTGGAGTACACCTTGCCCAAGGAGTTGATTTCATTCATCACATCTGTGAATCTACCAGCAAACTTGTCAATGGACTCATCTGACTCCATTGTGAATTGTTCAAACTTCTGTACAGCCACTTGGAGCTTGTTCTCCTTTATCTTTTCTGTACCCTCACACATTTCTGCAACAGTATCCCATATTTATTTGGCAGTTGTGCAGTGGTAGACCCTTCCCATGATTGCATATGGAATTGTTTGATAGAGAGTATTCATGGCTAGATAATTCAAATTATCTTTCCTTTTCTCCTCAGAGGTGAAGTCATCTTCATCCTTGGGAATCACATCCCTTGTGTCAGCTCTTTGTTCATCAGTTAATCTGGGGTTAAGTTGAGTGAACACATAAGGTCCTCTTGTAATCACCCTCAACATGTAAGTGTGGAGAGATGCAAGATGAGCTGTCATTCTGATTTTCCAGAAATCATAATTATCATTGAGAACATGGGTAATTTATGATGTGATATATGGTTAACTGGATTGGTAGCCATATTGTCCAGCCCTTGAACAGCAGGAGGAGGAACAACATTCATGTTTTGTTCCACATTTTGATCTTGGTTCTGGTCCTGGTTCTGTTGCTGATTCCTGTCGTTGTTACCACCCCTTGCCATATCTTCAAGGTAAGGGTTAGACAATGGATATACAAGATCTCAGAAAGATCAATTCAGTGACCACACCAAATATGTGATTTTGAAAATCAAGATGGATTTTCAGAAGCAGTGGTCTTTGAACCTCTGCTCTGATACCACTTGTTGGTCCTGAAATGAGTATATAACAAGTGTATGGGGGGGGGGGAATACACTTGTATGCAATTTCTTTTCAAACTATGATCAAATCAGGCTTTAGCAAGGTTGTCCTAGACAACTCTGCTGGTATGATTAACTCTTTATAGATAGCCAATCTACTAAGTACTATTGAGTACTTAGTTGAATAGTTATTTAAGGGAGTTATATGTGCGGAATTAGTGGTTGGCCCTTTAGTTTAAACTCCTTTTAAAATCTGAAATCACCTTAACAGTTTATCCAGTTCAGGGAACTTGTCCAAATCTTGTTTTGCACAGTTTAGGATATGTATCTTTGAAAGTCCAATTTGTGCAGTGTTGAGTGTGTGTGAATGCTTGAAAGTAAATCAACACAATGGTTTATAGTGGTTCAGAGACTCAAGCTCCTACATCCACTTTCCCTGATTTAACAGGATAATTCCTTCACTCTTGGAATTAACTTGTTTTATAGTGCCAAGGTGCACTTGATCAACCACACCACTCCTTGGTGCCTTGATCCCTAGGATGTCTAGAGTCCTAGTACCCTTTCTCAACTCAGAACTGAACTGTTCTTCTCTCAACAGTTAGTTCATTCCACTTCTACTACTACAACCTTCTAACTTTCTCACTTGAAAGGTATAAGGGTTGAAGTAAGGTTCCAACTAATGAGATATCCTTTACAATGGAGATCAGGTATAAGGATAGGATATCTCGCTAAGCTTTGTATGGATATACAATAAAGTTCAGCTTAGATGAAGTGTTTGAAGACTAAGAATGTCTTTTGAGGACTTTGAAGCTTCAGGATAGTTGTAGTTGGATTCTGTAGATTGGATACTTCAAATGGTCTTCACACTTCTGTATTTATAGATAAATTTGAGGATTTGCCCGTTGGAGAGGCAGCGTCAAATGTCTATAAATGTCTTCCTTGAAATCTTCAAACTGGAAGACAGATTCTGATAGTAACATGTCCTTGTTTTGGGAAATAAACGGCTGTAACCACTTTGTCTTCATTCAGAGCACTTTTCCCAATGTCTGACTTCAAGATTCACTTGGTGAAACATGGACATCTCTTCTTATCAATAATCCTGAGATAAGGACAACATTCCTTATCACTTGGACAACTCTACTTATTAGATTCAGCAGAGTTCATTCATCAGCAGTGTTAGCTCTTTAGCTCTTCAGATGACTTGACTCATTCTCATTCCATTTCTTCTTTGCATTGCTATTTGAGCATATATGTCTTGGATAGGTGGACTTGACCTCTTCAGCATAGTTGGCCTTGAACTTCAAAGCTTGTTCTGGTTCAATTGTGCTGAGACAATGTTGCTGGACAACTCTTCTGAACTTGACATTTCTTGTAGTAGACTTGATCTTCAGGATCTATTCTACTTAGTTGATCTTTAGATAGGTTGTTCCACTTTGATTATACTTGATCAGCATACTTGTCCTTCAGCAGACTTGGGGTCAATCCAAAACTGAGCCTTGAGGGGACTTGGACAGATTTAAGCTTTTAAGCATGTGTTCCCCCTCAACTTGTGCATCTATTTCTCTAAGAGCTGCCTAACACATCAGCTTCTCTACTTGTCTTAGTCTACATGTTCCAACAGTCCTGAAACATGTTCATTTCACTTGAATTATCTACTTGGCATGTCTCAGGGGGTTTTGGTATCATAATCAAAACTCATTTTATTCCCAATAAGTTTGATTTCGACATCTAGCTTTCGAACAAGGACACTTAATTTTTCCTTCTCAAATCGAATTCGGATTACTAGTGGCAGCTTCAATAAATCCATTTACTCCACTAAAAAATCCGGGGTTCATAATCCCATTCACTAATCTTGGACTATACATCCAACTACGACTTGAATAATTCATGTCAATCGACGTCTACAACACACAAACAACCAACGTCTCATTCCTCCAACTCTATTAAAATTAATTAATACAATTCCAAATATATTCTAATAATTATTCTAACACCCTAACAAATATATTCATATAACTTAATTAAAGCATACATATACATAACACAATTAACAATTAAATTCTAACAATTAACACATGCATGCATAAAAATTAACATTTGATTTCAAACAATTCTAAAAATAAAATTATATATATATTTTTTCAACAATTTTATATATACATACAACATATATGCATATATATACTAAAACTATATATATACATATAACTTCAAATTTAACCAATGAAAAAATGAAAAACATTACCGTAGAAATGCTCCCGTCGAAGTGTAGAACACAAATGGCCAAAAACTGAGTTCGATCTGCAAACGAATGTGGATGTTGAGTTTGGAGGTGTAAAACTCGTGTTTAATGGAGGAGGGGTGTGCCGCTTCTGTTATGGAAGAAAGGGGACGTAGGCGAGTTTTAATTCAATTAGGGCAACGGTTTAGGCAACGGGGCCCACTGTCGTTGCCTTTTAGTGAGTGGAGTCTCATTGCCATTTCGCAACGGGCCCACTCCCGTCCCCTTTTGGCGAGTGCAGAACACGCCCTTGCCTTTGCCGTTGCCAAAAGGCAAGGGCATTATAATCCGTCGCCTTTTCGCAACGGGGCCCACTCCCGTTGCGTTATCCGTTGCCAAAAGGTAAGGGCACCCACCCCGTCGCCTTTTTTCTGTCCGTTGCCAATTGGCAACGGTACACTGCCCTTGTTAAAATCCGTTGCCTTTTAGCCAATATTTTATAGTGATTCAACCCAACCCACATATTTAACAGGTGAAAACAGACCGACTCAAACCATAAAGCACGGCAAGCTATGGAGAAGAAAATGGAAGGAGAAAATTATTCACCAATTCTATTCTTACCTATCTTATTAGTCCGTTTCTCAAATTTATTTACATACTTTTTTATGGAAAAAATCATTTTATTATAATATTTCCACCACCACTTAATTATTTAAAATATTATTCAACTCCATTCATAAATAACCACTATATTCACAATGAATTTCATAATACTTTAAAATAATTTTACTTTTTTTATTTTTTTTTCTTAAAACGCGTGTTGAAATGGAATAAGTAGGGATAACAATAGAACGAGTAAAAATCCGAACCGACATGAAATTAGTTTGCACAGGACGGGTAAATACCCAATTAAATGGGTCTCGGGTCGGGTAAATATTCAGTCAAACAATACCCACCGAGTCTAAAATGAATAATAGTTTTATATACACTCAATCCGATAACCCGTATAACTATATATATTTAATATATATTATATGTATATTAAAAAAATATATATGCATATCAGTATATTTATGTATCTTTAAAAAAAAAAAAAATATATATATATATGTTAATAAATATATATCTATATCAGTATATATATATATATATATATATTAAAAAATATATATCATACAAGGCATTATGCTGTACATGGTTTTAACGTTGAATAAAGTTTATTTACCGACCATATATATATATATGGGTTAATTCTAAATAAATACACAACCTTTAGTCTTAATATCAATTTAATCATGATCTTTACGATTATTGTAAAAATCTTCAACTTTTCATCATATTGTAATTAGATACACATTTTTTTCTCCGGCCAACAATTGATGGAGCTTACCAGTTACCACGTCAGATTACACATATTCTTTTTTTTTTTTATTATTATTATTTTCCACATCAGATTACACTTTATAGAAATAAAAATAAAATTTTATAAAAATAAAAAAATGAACTACTTCTCAAACTCAATAGAGTTCTTCTTCTTTTCAACCTCATTCTTCTTCTTCTCAAATGCAAGTTCTTCTTCTCAAAATCACAAGTTATTCTTCTCAAAATCAATAGAGTTCTTCTTCTACGTCTTTCTCACTTCTCAAACTCAATCAAGGTCTTCTATTCTAACCTTAAAAATCAAAATCCCCTAAAAATCATCCAAAAAGAACCACACGTCTAATCCATGACCATGATAAAAATATACAAATATTTTATAAAATAAGAAACTTACCGTCATATAATAGTGCAAAGGTCGCACTCATGTCTTGGTTTGCCATTTTTTTTTCAAACATGACAACATATACCATGACATTTTTTTGGAAGGAATAACATGACATTTTAAATATGTGTGCCAAAAAAATCAGTATGAATGACCATAAACACAATCTTACATGCAATTTCTCTAGTCTTTTTGAAGTCCTTTGCACGGGTATAACTTTTGTTGTTGTGGTCCACTACATTACATACAGAGCAAGTCATTAATTTGTATTTGTATCCCATGTCTTGTCAATTTTGTAGAATTTTTCTGATATGCTTGACCTATCAACAATGTAGTACCTAGAATTTTTTACAATTTATTTTTCTTTTTTTTGCCATATTTTTAAGTTCTATCCTTATGTTATGTTCTATGGATTTTTACTGTTAGAAGAGAAGAACTTGTTTGATTGAGTTTGAGAAAGTAAAAAAGATTTAGTTTGATTTTTAGGGTTAGAAGAGAAGAACTTGTTTGATTGAGTTTGAGAAGTAAGAAAGACGTAGAAGAAGAACTTTATTGAGTTTGAGAAGTTGAGAAAGACCAGAAGAAGCGGAAGTTTTATTTTTATTTTTATAAAATTTTATTTTTATTTATATAAAATGTAATCTGATGTGAAAAATAAAAAAATAAAAAAGAATATGTGTAATGGCAAACAAATCACATCATCAATGGTTGGCCGGAGAAAAAAAAATGTGTATCTAATTGCAACACGATGAAAGGTTGGGGTTTTTTACAATAATCGTAAAGGTCTGTGATTAAATTGATACTGAGACTAAATGTGGTGTATTTATTTAGAATTAACCATATATAGAGAGAGAGTAGTGATATAGAACCAACCTTCACTAGATTACTGAACTGTCACTCTGCGTCATCATCCACATCATTCTTATTGATATATTTTAAAAGATAATTTAAAACAAATCTTATCCATTAATCAAATCTTCCATCTACCCACCCACCAACTATTTATTTTTTCTGATTTACGATTTATTTTTCCTGAAAAATCAGGAAAAGCAGAAAGCTTTCCCACAAAGCAAATCAAGTTTTCTGCAATTATTACTTCCTCCGTTCCGTGAATATCTTCACTTGTGAATGGCACGCGGAATAAGAAAAGTGAATTTAGTGGGGATTTTAAGGGGTAATTTTGTAAATCTTTATGTATAAAGTAGAGGAATGAATTGACTTTGGGTATGTGTGGAGAAAAGGTAATGACATTTGTGTGAATTTGAGGATATTGTGAGGGTGGAGTTTATAAAGGGTTATCCATTTTAGGGGTGTGAAAGTAATTATGGGACGTCCCTAAAAGGAAAGTGTGAAAGTAATTGCGGGACAGAGAGAGTACTTGAGTGTACGAGTGGGGTATTTGATTGTGAACCAAGAAATTATATTAATGCTGGGTACAGAGAGAATATCTTCCTTTTTTTTTGATTAAAAAGGAATTATATTAATGCTGGGTACAAGAAATACCCGAATAGTTTAGTGTACAAGTTTTACATCAAGGGGAAAGCAATAAAGGTAACAATGTGCTAAGTGACTCAAATCATGCACTTGAGTGGGTCTGTCACCCAGACTTTGAAGGATAAATTGGTACGAGTGGGGTATTTGATTGTGAACCAACTCCAAAGTCTTGCCCTTAATTCCTCCTTGACCTTTGTGATCGAGAAAGTTTCGTTTCGGTAGAGGATTGCGTTTCTCCATTTCCATATTAGTTATACCACACATAGCCATATGCATGTGGCGGTCTTCTTTCCATCTTTTCCGCCGATAAGGCCTCCAAATCCTAGGAGATGATCTAGTAATTCTGATGGTAGAGGTGATGGTATCTTGAGCCAGTTTAGGCACTCCATCCAAACTTTGTATGCTTGAGGGCATTCCAAAAATATGTGTTTCTCAGTTTCTTCGCTCCCGCCACATAACACACACCTTAGGTCGTCATTCTGGTTGAGGATGTTCCTTCGTCTAAGGTCTGATCGTGTTGGCAGTCTACCCCATAGGAGCCTCCATGTCTGGGCCTTGACTTTTGAGGGGACAAAGCTCTTCCAAGTGTTCTTGAATCCTTGAATCAGTCTGTCATCCGGTCTAGTGTCTTGACTTTGGTTGAACAAGACCGAGTACGTTTCTTTTGTGGAGTATTTCCCCGTACTTGATGCCTTCCATTTCCACGCGTCCTCGATTCCCTCTTTGGGTTGGAACCTGTTCATCACAGACAGCATATCGTTACAGAGTATTAGTTCCCTATCAAATAGTTCTCTTCTCCAGCCCCATGTCCATCTCTAGTTACTCCCCTCCCATGAACTCATTTCCCCCACCGTCTTTCCTTTGTCTAAGCTAAGCAGATATAATCTCATAAACCTATCCTTCAATATTCCCTCCCCAGAGCAGTTTTCCTCTCAGAAGAAAGATTTTTTCCCATCCCCTAAGACCTTAGATAGATTTTCATGAAACCATTCCCCATTACCCTCACCTACCACTCTTACGACATCTTTCCACCACAATGATACCCTCCCAACCCACCCCTTTGGGAATAAGTTAAAGCCATCTCCCTAACAACCCCATATCTAGACCTAAGAACCCTAACCAACATACTGTTCTTTTCATTTAGGAATCTCCACCCCCACTTCCCCAAGAGAGTTTTGTTAAAGTAACCAATATCTCTCACCCCTAGCCCCCCTAGTTGTTTCGTGTTACACACTCTTTTCCAATCAATCCATGTTATTTTCTTTCCATTGCTCCCACCCCCCCCCCCAAAAGAAAATTACGTTGTAGCCTCACAATCTCACACATGGTTTTCTTAGGTATGTAGTAGAAGGACATATAGTATATTGGAATAGAAGAGATAACCGAATTCAACAGTGTGATCCTGCCACCCATAGGAGTACTTATTTTCTCAACAAAAAATAAATTAATTTCATACCTTAATTTTGTATATGTATAATTTTCTAACGTTATTTCATAAAATATTTTAGAAAATTTTGATGTATTCACTTGTATATAATGACAAATTCTTAGCAATTTTTTTTTTCAATTTACTAACATAATTTATAATTTAGCAGTAACATGATAAAAAAAAATGATAATATATATTGAATTAAAACTTTTGTCCGGTTATCTTTGTTTGACTCGAAAATGGAGGATGTACTTATCGCCTAATTCAACGACTTGTTTGACTCGAAAATGGAGGATGTACTTATTACCTAAGGACTTGTTTGACTCAAAAATATAATATATCAGCAAGTGTCTACATGATATTCCTTCAAACTCAAACATTTTACAGTTGCATGAAATGTGATGTTGCTTCTTCCATTCTTCCATCAATTGTGTGAGCCCTCTGAACAACGTAAATCTCATTCTCTTTGCAACTAGACTCAAGATTATCTCTTTGCAACTAGAATAATGCATCATCAATTTATTTCTGGAAGCACAAAAAGTTTCACTTTGTGTACAAATTGGCTTGTTTCTGGAAGCACAAAACAAATTGACCATTTGTCTTTCTATTGGCCATATTCTATTGGTCATATTGACTTACATTTTGGTATATTCCGGCACTAAAAACGTATTTCACATATGCCGGAACCCATCGACTACGCAAATGATACACACGTTTTGCAACCACTCATTATCTTTTAACTTTATAGTTTTTACCACCTCACTCCATTTGAACATTTTTTTTCAAATTCATGAAGTGTCTCTAAATATAATACAGTAGAAACTCTTTAAATTAATACTCGATAAATTAATAAACTCTCTAAGATAATATTTTTTGTCGGTCCCGACTCGGGGATAGCGTGCTAAATTAATAAACTCGCTAAAATTATAAGATAATACATTTTTTGTAATTTCTATAGACCCCAAATAAAATATAAATTAATAATTCCATATATACTACCTATTACATGAATGATTTATGAATGTTTCTTAAAAAATGACTCAATTATTTTTGTTTTTTTTGTTGAAATCAATTTCACCTTAAATCTCGTCTCTAATTTTCCTTATCAATTTCACCTAAAAGTTTCACTATAGTTACTAAGAACCCATTCTTGCAATTGCTTTTGAGTGAGACTTGGATTATCCTTGTTGAGCTTGCATAATACTTTTCGAATCTTGTCGGTCAATGTTATTTTTTTCACACCTGTAAGATGAGAAGTCATGTTGTGTGTATGCATGATTTGTCTGTGTTAGCATATTTTGATCTTGTATATTTATATTGAAAAATATTTTTTAATGTTCATAAATGATACAATGAACACAAGAACTATAATAATGTGGAAGATTGAAGAATTCTTTTAAATTAGACCCTTCATTTGATATACAATAAATAATTAGAAGTTTGAAAGAGTGTTTTTATAAATTAATAAAATATTAATTAATATATAAATTAATAACTATTAATTTATAGATAAATTAATAACTCTTTTAATTAATAAATTTTGGTGGTCCCAAAATTATTAATTTATAGAGTTTCTACTGTATTATTAATGAGGTGTCTCTGAATATAATATTACATTTTTCATATTATAATATGTACGTGGGAATGCTTGAGCTTTTGACATTACATTGTTTCATATTATAATATTCATCCCTGTAAATGGATTAACCTATGAATGACTCTGTTTTGATTGAATATTATCAAATTTTTTATCATTTTATTGCTAAATTATAAATTTTGTCATCAATTACCACTATTTGTTTGTGTTAGTAAATCGAAAAAAAAAATATGGGTAAAAACTTTTTCATTATATACAAGTGAGTTTCCTAATTTATGATACATCAAATCTTTCTAGAATATTTTATAAAACAACGGTTTAACATGTGGCATTCAAGATTGGAAATTGATGTATGAAATTAATTTAATTTTTGTTGAGAAAATAAGTAATAATTGCATAAAACTTGATTTGGGGAAAGCTTTCAGCTTTTTCTCATTTTTTCAGGAAAAATAAATCGTAAATCAGAAAAAATAAATCGTTGGTGGGGTGGGCAGATGAAAGATTTGATTTGCTTTGGAGTGTTTTCTGTTTTTTACTAACGGTTAAGTGAGAGATTACATATTAAAAAATTAAAACATATTTTAATGGGTAAGATTTGTTTTAAATTATCTTTTAAAATATATGAATAAGAACGATGTGGATGATGACGCGGAGTGACACCTCAATAATCAATCTGGTTCCATAAAAAACCCTAAGGTTGGTTCTATATCACTACTCTCTCTCTCTCTCTATATATATATATATATATTTTGTAGTTTAAAGTAGTTTTTATGTTTTATTTTATTGAAATAATAAATTAAAAAAAAAAAAAACAGGTTTGTCTAAATTTTTATTATTATATATATTAAGTAATTCTATTTTTTTTGGGTAAATTATTAATAAGGTCATTTCACTACTAGTTTTATCTAATAAAACCTACAACATATTTTCTTGTCTAATAGAGTCAAATTGAAAAATCTAAGACAATTATACCCTTTTACTAATTTGAAACAATTCGAATTTCTTAATTCAAATTAATAGGTCAACTAAATACCATAATTATAGATTAAGAGAAGATCTCGAAAAACGCGAAATTTAAGCAACTTCCATAAATTTAAAAATTTCCTAAAAAGTAGGTATCCTCATTAATTCGTTTAACTTACTTGAGCTTCGAGATTTCTGCACTCTGCATTTACTTCCAGCGATTGTTTCATCCTTATCTGCATTTTCCGGCGACGAGGAAGACGATTCACCCCGCATCAGGTATGCGATCATCTGCATGTTTGATTTTAATGGTTTTCTGGTCAATAATGGTTCTGAGATATTGTAAATCAAACTCCTGTTCAAAGTATTTGTTGTAGACGATACTGGAAAAGATGGATTTCATAGTGGGTAAATTAATGTACATAAAAAGACATGTGGACAGGTGTCAAACATAAGATGCAGATTGAATATGCATTTGCAGTCTACAATACAGATAAGTAGAGATGTTTATCCAGATCGGGCTAATCGGGTTGGCCCGTTTAACCCTGAAAAATACAGGGTTAGGGTTCATGAATTATAGGCCCGTTTAAAACCGGGCTTTTTTGACCCTGACCGGTTAGCCCGCAGGGCTACAGGGCCAGCCCGCTAGCCCGAGTTGTTACCTTTTTTTCTTTTTT
Organism: Galeopsis tetrahit; assembly: GCA_963675135.1. Classification (NCBI taxonomy): domain Eukaryota; kingdom Viridiplantae; phylum Streptophyta; class Magnoliopsida; order Lamiales; family Lamiaceae; genus Galeopsis; species Galeopsis tetrahit. The sequence goes on along the minus strand of OY776126.1, from coordinate 40,012,924 downwards.
TTTTTTAAATAAATAACCTAAGAACAAAATTTGGATCATTTGACCAATAACCATAACTATAAGCATTAAGAAGCTTATTACCATCTATTAGTCATTATTACTATTTTTTATTAGATTATGATGTTTATTTAGCTTTATTTGGTCATATTAAGGACCAATGAGTTTTAGAATTGTGTTTAAATTATACTTTTGTTTTCTTATCATTAAATAATTATGTGTTTTTTTATTTTATTTGCTGGTTGTACGTGCCAATTGAGACCTTTAATTTTAAATAAAAAAAATTATTGTAGCCCGTTAGTGGCCTGTTTAGCCCGTGGCCCGCTAGGGTTAGGGTTAGGTCCCAACAATTGTAGGCCCGTTAAATATGAAACGGTTAAGGCCCTAACCCATTTAGCCTGTAGCCCTGTAGGGCTGGCCCTATAGGGCTAGGGCCAACCCGATAGACATCTCTACAGATAGGTATGCATGTTATATATGCACCGAAATGTGCATAAACACCTTGTGTATACAATTGATAAGTAAAAAAAAAATAGGGTTAAAAAGTAAATAGTCATCCAAGTTTACACAAGAAAACTCAATAAAACATAGCATTACCCTTAATCTTATATGAAGTTCTCCCTCACCCTAAACTTCTCTTAGTTCTCTAGCCCAATTCAAAAAATGCCGGGAGATTTGCATGAATAGCTGTATGTAGGTAAATATGCACAACTATATATGCACTAACGTATGCATAAAATAAAAAGAATGAACACATCCAATGAAGTTCATAATGCATATGCCAGTGAAGTGAGTGTTGAATACGTAAATATAGTTAATAATGCATAAGAAGATCCTGTTAAAGCTTCTTTCCCTTGATGAACCATTCACAGCTCGAGTTTGCAGCCTCGTTGTACTGCATATACATACCTGGGTCCATTTTTTCTATACTTGTACTTAAAGTTGAGTTTTGTGGAGTATTTTATCAACTCAGTCCTAAATTCAGAAGCACCTCAAACAAAAACAGTCCCCACACCACCTTCCATTACATTCACCCAGTGATCAGACAAATAGGTCTTCTTCTTCTCAACTAGACATATGTCAGAATACAATATAATCCATGTCAAGTCTTCTCGATTTAGAGATGCCTGTGGAATTGGAGTGAGATTAATATACAAATGATGGATTGATAAAAAATCAAAAAGTATAATGCAGTCTGTAAATATAAATCGAGAATACACCATACTATGACAATGAAAACTACGACGGAATTGATAATATGAAAAATACAGGATTAATAATCAAGAAATTGAAATGAATATACGTACAATGCAGTTGAATTGGATTGAAGACGTACGATGCAGTTGATTTGGATTGAAGACGTACGATGCAGATGATTTGAATTGAAGATGAATATTGAATTTCCAATTTTTTATTCTGTTTTGATCGAATCTGCAGAACCTTTTCGAAATCAAATTTTGGAAATTCAAAATTTGGAAAGTCTACGACTTTCCCATTCTGTAACCTAATATTAAGGAATTGAATGAAACGCAAAATTGTGGCCAGAATAACTATCTGATTTAATATCAATTTCGAAATTTTAAATCAATTTGTATAATAAGGGTAATTATGGTTTTTTGTATTCAAAATGAAGCGATTAGACAAAATTTGAAGTGGTTGTTCCTATTTGTTGAATGGGTTGTGATAATGACTCTATTGGTAAAAAAATCTTCTTTTTTTTTTTCTAATTTTTCCTTTTAAAATTTATTAGAAATCTCTTTAAATTAGCAAATTATTTCATTCTTAATTGCTTAAATTATTTAAATACATTGTCTAAATTTTCGCAACCACTCGTAATGTGTTCAAAAAAATTTAACATTTAAGTATTTTTAAGATTTTTTTGGAGTGTTAGTTTTGTTTTTTAATTGAAGAAAAAAATTACTCAGTATATTTTATTTATTTTTTATGATATTAATATTTTAATAATTTCCATATTGTTTCGTCCCTTATGAGCCGAAAAAATTAAAAACTTCTCTAAAATATTACGGAAGTCGATTTGTTCAATTTAAAATAATGAAATGAAATATATTGACACAGTTTGTTATTTTGGTGGTTTCAACTAAAGTGATTCATTTCCTAAAATGTGAACATGCCACTATCTCTCTACATTTATTCTTTTCCATCTCCCTAAACCTTTATCATTTTTGACATTTTTCATCAACTCAATGACATTTTAATACCTAAAAACATGTGAAAAAGGAAAACGGGTCAAATTTAGAGGGGTGAAAAAAGTATTATTTAGTCTTTAAAGTAATGTTAATTGGGTCCCTCTACCCAAATTTTCTGCTCCGTCACTACCTTTACCTCAAAAAAAAATAAAAAATTATTGTATATAAATAAATAAAGAGAACAATAATTTAAATAAATATATGATATGTTGGTCCTGAAAGGAGTATATGACAAGTGTATGGGGGGGGGAAATACACTTGTATGCAATTCTTTTGCTAATTTGATCAAACCAGAGTTCAGCAAGGTTGTCTTGGACAACTCTGCTGAAGGAGATTAACTCTTCTAAGATAATCAAACTACTAAGTACTATTGAGTACTTAGTTGAATAACTATCTAGGGGAGTTATATATGCGGAATAGTGGCTGGCCCTTTAAGTTTAGACTCCTTTAATTTCTGAAATCACTTAGTCAATGCAACACAGTCCAGTTTTCAGGGAACTTGTCCAAATAGGTTTTTGCACAGTCTTTGAATGTTTATCCTTGAAAAATCAGTTTTGTGTGCAGTGTTGGATGTATGAAAGTACTTGGAATGTAAATCAACACAAGAAGTTATAGTGGTTCAGAGACTCAAGCTCCTACATCCACTTTCCCTGATTTAACAGGACAATTCCTTCACTCTTGGAATTAACTTGTTTTATAGTGCCAAGGTGCACTTGATCAAGAACACCACTCCTTGGTGAATTGATCCCTAGGATGTCTAGAGTCCTAGTACCCTCTCCTCAACTCAGAACTGAACTGTTCTTCTCTCAACAGTCAGCTCCTACCACTTCTACTACTACAACCTTCTCACTTTCACTCTTGAAAGATGTAAGGGTTGAAGTAAGGTTCCAACTAATGAGATATCCTTTACAATGAAGATCAGTGTATAAGGATAGGATATCTCTCTAAGCTTGTGTATGGATATACAATGAGGTTCAGCTTAGATGAAGTGTTTGAAGACTAAGATAGTCTTTGAAAGCTTTGAAAGCACTCTAGCTTGTAAGAACTTTGAGCTTAGTTGGATGCTGTTGAGGTTAGTTGGATGCTTTCAAATGGTCTTCACACTTCTGTATTTATAGACAAAATGGAGGATTTGCCCGTTGGAGAGGCAGCCCCAAATTGCTATAAATGTCTTCCTTGAGTTCTTCAAACTGGAAGACAGATTCTTGATAGTGACATGTCCTCATTTGGGTAATAAACGGCTTGTAAGACTTTGTCTTCATTCTGCAGCACTTTTCCCAATGTTTGACTTCTTGTTAGGACTTGGACATGGTTTCTGAAGGTTGATCCAATGATAGGACAACATTCCTTATCATCTGGACAACTCTCCTTATCACTATCAGCAGTTTTGCTTTTCAGCAAGGTTGGCTTGCTCTTCTTCAGATGACTTGGCTCTTTCCCTTTATTTCACTTCAAGGTGATCTTAGCTTGTTTCTTTGGTGATCTTTAGGGTGTGGTTGTCTCTTTCTCTTCAGCATAGTTGACCTTCAACCTTTAGAACATCTGTTCTGATTCAATCATGCTGAGACAACTCTTCTGGACAACTCTTCTGATCAGCATATTTGGTCTTTTAGCATTAGAGCACTTTACACATAGAGTTGGCTTCTTTGGACAACTCTCCTGATCCAAGGCCTTTGAGTAGCCTTGTCCTTTTGAGCTAGGTAAATTTGTTCTTGCATATGGCTAGCTTCTTTGGACAACTCTGCTGATCAGAGTTATTAAGCTTGTCCTTTTGATTTTACCAATCTTGCATATGGACACTTTCTCTGGACAACTCTCCTGATCAGATCATCTTATTGGACTTGTCCTTTTGAGCTTTACAATCTTGTTCTTGCATAAGAACATCTTCTCTGGACAACTCTCCTGATCAGTGCATTTGGTTTTTCATAGAGTGTCCTTGCTCTTAAGTGATTGTTCCAGAATTTGAGCCTTGAGGGGACTTGATCTTGATCATCTTCAAAGCATAGGTTCCCCCTCAAATTGTGCATCTAATTGTCTAAGAGCTGCCTAACATTTCAGCTTCCTATCTAGCCTATAAACTATATGTTCTATCATTTCTAGAACATATTTATCTTGACTTAGGCATGTCTCAGGGGGTTTTGGTATTAGATCAAAACATATCTCATTTTATTCCCAACTATTTCCCCCTTTTTGATGATGCCAAAACCTATACTATCTAAGCAAAAGTGACTTGTCTACACCTATTACATGTATCTTCAGAAGACATGACTAAGGTCAATATTCCTGAAAAAATAATGTGTTAGTGTATTCACTGTTTCTGTTGCAAGTAGGTTCAAGATAGGCATAGAGAGATTAGTGTTTCTTGATTCAAAATAAGTTCAACTATCATTCATTAAAAAATCATTACAAGCATGTTGATAGTTGAAATTAACATATCAGAGCATGAATCAATAACACTTAAATACATCAGAGCATTTCATTCTAACAATTCAAGACATAAATAAGATATTCAGCATCAGAGCACAGAGCTTGTATCAGAGCAATCCATAACAGATCAGAGCAACCAGATTAGCACACCACATCAGCAATCTTGACCATATTTTAGCATAGTTGATCAATCAAGAAAGGTCAGAAGACTTAGCCATTTCAAAGATCATCTTCAGGGGGTGGCAGCATTCCATACTGTGCCCACACTCTTCTTTTCAATGCCATGGCTTCTTGGTTGGTTCCCTTAGGTCCAAGAACCATCTTGTTTAGCTTAAGGATCTCAGTGAATTCTCTCAGAATTCTTGCTTGGTCAATCCATCCTTCAAGCTTTGGAGGCATGTATATGATTGGCTTGGGAGCTGTGAGTTCAATTCTTGCAATGTCAGCAGCTGCAAGAAGTTGTTGATACAACTCTCTATAGTATTCTAGCATGAACTCAGTGAAGGCAGAGTTTGCATCTCCTCCATTCCATCTGTCAATGACATAGTAGTCATAGACAAACTCCCTTTTGGCTTCTTCCCATGTGTCATTCAGTTGAATTGGCACCCATTTATCCAAGTGTGGATATTTGGTGTCCATTGGGATTAGAAGCTGAGGCTTCATCTTGCTGTAAGCTGCTCTCCTCCTTCTTGGTTTCTGAAAGTTTGCTCTCCTTTCATCTCTTGCTCTGTTGGCTTCTTCCATCAGATCCATTTTCTCTTGGGCCCTCATCATGGCCAATTTCTGTTGTGTTTCAGGGTCTTTGCCATACCCTTCACGAAACAGCTTTGATGGATCATGGGCTAGAACAGTTGTCTTCTTCTTAGGTTCAGGTCCAAATCCTTCAGCAAATATTTCTTCAATGTCTTCAGTGGACTTGGTACCTTCAGCAGTTTTGCCAGATTCAGAAGATTTGTCCTTTTCAGCAGCTTTGAGCTCTTCAGCAGTTTTGGCTTTCTTTGATGTAGGCTCATCTTCATCAATTCTGAATTCAGGTGGAAGATCAAGGCTTCTAGGAAAGTCAGTGAATTTCTCAATTTGTCTCTTCTTTCCTTGGGCCTTCTTGATCTTTCCTCTAGTTTGGACACCTTCATCATCTTTGTCCAAACCTGACACTTCACCACCTGGTCTTTGTTGTAGCCTCACTCTTTCCTCTTGAGCTGAGGCCATTGAGTTTTTCAATGCCAATGCTAACTGCTCCTCTTCATCCAATTCTTCCAAGTTCAGCACTGCTGGCTCTTTTCCCTTTCCTTCAGGGACTTTGTCCTTCCCTTTCACTAGACTCCCAATTACTAAGGCACCTTTTTCCCTTGCTCTTTCCCTTTCCCCCTTTTTGGCAGCATCAAAACACTGGGGCTTGAGGTCACTCATTGTTGAGGCCATCAGGGATTGGGCCTGGTTTAGGGACTTCATCTCTTCCAACAAATACACATTTTCATCATGTATATCTTGCATTTTATCATTGCTCAAGCTAAGAAAAGCTAGAACAGGCTTCATTTTTTGTTGGACAACCTCCTCCAAGGTTGCCTTGAGAGATGCATCCAATTTAGCTTTCAGGAGCTCAGTGAGGTTGGCTACTGCACCTTCAGCAATGTTGGCCAGCACATCTTGGGAAAATTTTTCAGAGGCTGCTTTCACCATAGCTAGCCTTTGCTCTTCAGCTCTTCTCTTTTGTAATGCAGTCTTCTTTCCAATAGCTTGTTTGACAGTGAGCCTGAGAGCTTTGACATTAGCATTGTGATTATCTCTCAGCAGCTTTTGCTCTTTCTTGACCTCCTCTGAGATGGCTTCCATGGTAGATTTGGCATTTTGAACTTCAGTGGAGATGGTTTGGAGACCAGATTCCACACCACTAATTCTTGCCTCAAGGGTTGGTAGCACAACATCTTTAGAGCCAGTGAGCCTCATTTCTACAGATGCTAGAGTCCTTCCTTGCTCATTCAATGCTCCTGAAGTTTCAGCATGAGCAGATTGGACTTGATGAGCCAAGGAGTCCAACTTCTCTGATTGCATTCCAAGTAAGGCCTGAGCTGAGCCTGTGTCTACTTGGATAGGTGCATCTGTTAAGAACTCATCTGCAAAAATTTGATCAAGAGAAATACCTGCAACATCAGACAAGTCAAACAAGTTAGGAAATAAGCACTCATCACCCTCAATTTCTTTTGAATAAGACTCTGATACATCAGCAGTCTTCTTCTCATTTTCAACTTGTTCTTTTCTCCCTTCTTTAATAATGTTCTCACTCAAGGAATCAGGCCTCCTCTCATCAAGGGATTCTTGAAGTTCAGATTTGACTTCAAGAATAACCTGTCCTTCCTCACTTATTCCACCCTCATATGGTGGTACACTCACTATCTTAGTGATGACTACCTCTCTTTCATCCTCAACTCCCTCTGATTTTTCAAAACTACTTTCCTTTTCAACTCCTTCTCTTAAACCTGCAGCATCTCCACCTTCAACAAGGTTCAAAGATGGCAGTTGTGGGGAGATCACAGTGCTTATATCAGCAGCCACTGAGTCATCCTGAATGATTAAGGGCTGATCAGTGTCCAACTCTTCTGACACTGAATAGGCCTTAATCAAACTTGCCTCTAGAGAAGGAACCTCCACATCTTTAGGCTGTGCCTTGGGTTCAGAAGAACCTTCATTGGCAGATGTGTCCTTGGTTGTGTTACCACCCTTGGTCAACACCTCTGATAACACAGAGCCTTTCCTATGGTAGGTTTTAGGAGGGTTAGAAAGTCTATCTGCTATAGAAGACTTGGGTTGAAAGGATTCAGGGAGGTTGGCTTGAGGGGTTTCAGGAGGGTTGGGATTTGAAGGGTTTGAGGGATCATCAAGGGAATCATCATCATTTGAGCTACTGTCAGGGTGTTTGATTCCCTTGGCTTTTCTTTCTTTCTCCTCCTCAATTTTATCAGCTACTAACTTTGCAAAAATGTCCTCATCAATGAGAAATCTTGTCTTTGAAACTCCAGCAAAGTGTAGCAATCTGTTTTCCTCTATTTGCCACCAGTTTGCACCCTTATCTTGGATGACTTGTGATATCTCCATCATAGATTTGTCTTTCACATCAACAAGCATCCTCAAATCATGAAAGGCCTTCTGAATTCTTGGAAATTCAGCAAGTTGTGGATACAAACTGTCCACAGTAGCCTTGGCTCCTCCACTGAGCATACTTTCAAAAGTATACTCCTCCTCATCTCCACTTGAATGGGGACTTTGGGTTATAGGGGAGTTGGCTCTGGGTTCTCCTAATGTGGCTTCAGGCAGATTAAGTTCAGGGATATTGGATTCAGAAGGTTTGGGCTCAAATGAAGGTATTTCAGTTGCTTTAGAGAGCAATGAATCTGAAGGGGCTTTACTCAAGGGGGTTGGCTCATGGAGTGCATGCTCTAAGAGCTTTGAATAGTTGAGCATGGATGAGTCAAGGGGAGACAGGAGTCTTGTCTCATCTACAGCTAAATCTGCAAGCACATCTATGCCACTTCTTTGCACATTCCCTTCTGGAGAATATCTCTTAGTGAGATTTACAGGGGTAATGGGTTGGTTGGAAGGGGTGACATGGGTTTCAGGGGAGTTGGGCTCAAGGTACTGAATTTCAGGGAGGTTGGCCTCTATAGGTTGACCTTCAGGGACTTTGGATTCTGGAGTTCCAGAACCAGAAGAATTAGTCCTTGACATGGATTTGGTCCTGCTTTCAGCTCTGCTCTCCCTTAGAGCCAATTGAAGAGATCTTTCTTCTTGAAACTCCAACACCTTTTCAGTAGGTTTGGCCCTTCTCTTGGTGGCCCTACTGCTTCCACTTCCTTCCTTCTCAGGGACAACTTCCCTGATTCTCTTATCACCCTTCTTCTTTTGCCTAGTCTCATTGTACTTCCTCCTCAACTCTTCTGAGTGGTCAGAAGGCACACTCACTCCCTCTTCTGCCACTGCATCAACTTCAGCTGATGCTCCTGAGGCTTCTCTTGAAGACAATTGGGACATCTTCCTTGTTTTGACAGCCCTGGCCTTTGTTCTCTTTTTCATCTTAGGCTTCTCTTCCTCCTGTTCTTCAGCAGGCTTGGCCAGTAACATCCTTCTTTTCTCAGTTTTCTTGCTGAGCTTTCTGAATAGGATCTTTTGGGCTGGGAGGGGCTTTGCAAAGGTTTGCATCTGGGAATAGTGGGAAAACCTCTCAATCAACAAGCTTGCCCTGGTGCAATACTTGATTTTCCCTTCTAGCACCACCTTATTGTGGGTTTTCACCTTAAATTTAGCCTTCTCCTTCATCATCTCAGACATGATGAAGGTCCTCCAATCAAACTTGATGCCCTTATCACTGGCATCAATAATGGCAGCCATGATTCTGATCCTTGGATGGCTGACCTGCTCTAAGCTTCCAGTGTTGCTTAAGAGGCTCTTAGCAACTACCTCAAAAAGATTGAGAAACTCTGGCTTGAGAGTTTTCTTGTTTTGAGTTGAGGAGAGAGGGCCTAGAACTAATAACCATTCTTGGGCTATTTCATCTTCATGCCCAGTACCATAAACCTCTGGATTCCTTCCCTCATAAGGCAATCCAAAAGCTCCTTCCAGATCTTCTGAGGAGAATTTTACTCTGTGGAATCTCTCCTCTTCCTCTCCTTCTGCTGTGTAAGATAATCTGGTTGATACTTCACCATCTTCAGGCTTGCCTCTCCACTTGAGGAAGGCAAAGAATTCTGCCATGTAGCTCTCCAAGCAAGAGCTTGGTCTTTCTTCCAAGAACTTTCGAAGACCAGCTCTACTCAACCACCTCAGGGTTGGAGTAATCTCAGGATCTTCACTTTCAAAGGAGACTATTGGCTCAAAGTGAAGATTGTTTTTGTTGCTTAGGTAGGCAAAATCCAGGTCTAGATCCTTGTTAGAGAAATCAACAAGCATCTCAGGTCTAACTTTGGGGGCCATTGAAATTTGCAGAGAGAGTTTTGAGAGAGTTTGAAGAAAATTTGAGTTAGGGTTTCGAATACTTGGGGAAGAAGTGTTTGTGGGGACCTTAAGACTTGTGAATATTCTAAAAAGAATGTTTGTCAATGAGTTGGTAAGGTCTTGAAACAATTCAAAGGTGAACAAAAATGGAAATCCAAAATGGACGGCTAGGATTGATTTCAGGGGAGTTGTCCATTTTTTGATCCAATGGTCAAAAACCATTGTAACAGTGAAATAACTGTTTTATTCAAAACGTGGGTGGTTTTTAATGTTTGTTAAAGGCTGGGGGTTTTTCGAGATAGATCATGTCCCAAAAAGTTTAATGCAAACAAGAGTTAAATCTTGGCATTTAATGCATGGAAAGTGACCTTTTGGGTGGGAGACAAATTAAATCCCAGAAAGGTGAAAACTGTATTTCAAGGGACAGATTTCGAGATAGGTATTGATCACCAAAAATAGGTGCTTATCATACCAAGATTTGGTTTGATAGCTGGGACAACTTATCTGACCCTACATGGACAAGTGTCCTGGAAGACTGTGGACAAGTGTCCTGAATTTCAAAGGACAAGTGTCCTGAAGAAGTAAGGTCATGTTTCTGAGTTTCAGTAGACTTGACCAGGTCTGCTGAAGTTTGAGTTTGTTTCCCCCTTAATCAATGAACTTCTTTGGACTCATTTGTCCAACTTCCCTGGATCAAGAAGTCCCAACTCTGCTGATAATTCCAGGAACCTTGCCTCTGCAAGTGGCTTAGTTAATATATCAGCTTTTTGATGGTCTGTGTGAATTTTCACTAGCTTGATATCCTTCTTCTCCACATGATCTCTAATGAAGTGGTGCTTGATGTCCACATGTTTGCATCTTGTGTGCAAGACAGGATTTTGTGATATAGCAATGGCACTATTGTTATCACAGAAAATTGGCACTTCAGTAGAGTTGACTTTGTAGTCTCTGAGTTGTTGTCTTAGCCAAAGGATTTGAGCACAACAACTTCCAGCTGCAACATATTCAGCTTCAGTGGTGGAGGTGGCCACTGTATTTTGTTTCTTGGAGAACCAAGATATGAGTTTGTTGCCCAAGAATTGACAAGTCCCTGAGGTGGACTTTCTGTCAATCCTACATCCTCCATAATCAGCATCTGAGTAGCCAGTTAGCTCAATATTGTCATCAGCAGGGTACCAAAGGCCTAGATTCTCAGTGCCTTTGAGGTACCTCAAGATCCTCTTTGCAGCCTCAAGGTGGCTTTTCTTAGGATTTGCTTGAAACCTTGCACAAACACCTACTGCAAACGTGATGTCAGGTCTGCTGGCAGTGAGATAGAGGAGTGAACCAATTATTCCTCTATACTCAGTAGAGTTGGTTGGCACACCACTCTCATCAGGATCCATCTTCCAATTGGTGTTCATAGGGATCCTTACTGGCTTGCTAGTTGTACACCCAAACTTTTTGATCATTTCTCTGGTGTACTTAGCTTGGTTGATGAAGATTCCTTCTTTAGATTGCTTGACTTGTAGACCCAAAAAGAAGTTCATCAACCCCATCATGGACATCTCAAACTTGCTTTGCATGAGCTTGGAGAATTTTTCACACAGCTTCTCATTAGGGGATCCAAAAATTATGTCATCCACATAAATTTGGACAAGCAAGATGTCCTCTCCTTCAGAGATTCTGAAGAGAGTTCTGTCCACGGTTCCCTTGGTGAATCCATGATCCAAGAGGAATTGTGACAGTGTATCATACCAAGCCCTAGGGGCTTGTTTGAGTCCATATAGAGCTTTCTTGAGTCTGTAAACTTGGTTTCCAACTTCAAAACCTGGTGGTTGCTCCACATAGACTTCTTCTTTCAAGACTCCATTCAGAAAGGCACTCTTGACATCCATTTGGTATACTTTGAACCTCTTGTGGGCTGCATAGGCTAGAAAGAGCCTTATTGCTTCTAGCATTGCCACAGGTGCAAATGTCTCATCATAGTCAATCCCTTCATGTTGGCAATATCCTTTTGCCACTAGTCTTGCTTTGTTTCTGACAATCACATCATTTTCATTTTTCTTGTTCTTGAACACCCACTTTGTTCCAATAACATCTTGATGTGAAGGCCTATCCACCAGCTCCCATACTTCATTTCTGGTGAATTGGTTCAGTTCTTCCTGCATGGCTGTGATCCAATTGGCATCTTGAAGTGCTTCCTCAATATCACTTGGTTCTTGCTCTGACAAGAAACAACAGAACATAGCACTTTCACCGTGAAACTTCCTGGTTCTGACTCCTATACTTGGGTCACCAAGTATCAGATCAGTAGGATGGTCAGACAACCAAGTCCTTCTTTTCCTGATCTCTTCAGTAGAGTTGTCTTCTACTGAAGGTGAGTCATTTTGATCATAGAATTCAGGATAATTTAATGCAGGATGTAATTCAGGATCATAATCAGGGGTGTTGTCCTCAATGTCAGGGACATTGGCATTTTCAACATTTTGAGTTCCCCCTTGATTATTTGACCCATTAACTACCTCAGCAGGAACTGCTTCTTCATTGGTAGTTGTTACCTGGATGTGAACTGAGATTGGTTCATTCAGTTCACCATTTCCATCTGTAGGATTTGTCTCAGGAAGGTTGCCTTCAGGATTGTTGTCCAATGTGGGTTTTTCAGGCAGATTGGCTTGAACAACATCTATGAATTCAGTGTCTTTGTCTTTAAGGCTTAGTCTGGTTGTCCTCTGTGTGATTTCTTCAGGTTCCAAATGATCATTCCTGATCTCAAAGATAGACTCATCAAACACAACATGAGGTGTTTCTTCCACTATAAGGGTTTTCTTGTTGTAGACTCTGAAAGCTCTACTGATTTGAGAGTATCCAAGAAATACTCCCTCATCAGCTTTGCTGTCAAAGGCTTTCAACTGTTCTTTCCCATTATTGTGAATGAAACATTTACAACCAAATATATGAAAGTATGACACTTTAGGCATTCTTCCTTTCCAGAGTTCATAGGGGGTTTTGCCTTGCCCCTTAGTGATCAAACATCTATTTTGAGTATGGCATGCAGTGTTTATAGCTTCAACCCAAAACCTCTTAGGTAAATTTGAGTCAGCAATTAGAGTTCTAGCAGCTTCTTTTAAAGTTCTATTCCTTCTTTCAGCAACTCCATTTTGTTGGGGAGTTCTAGCTGCTGAGGTTTCATGAGCTATTCCATTTGATGTGCAGTACTCATTGATGTATGAATTAATGAACTCAGTGCCTTTATCAGATCTTATCTTGATAATGCTAAGGCTTTTCTCATTTGACAATCTCTTGAGAAGTTCACGTAGTTTGACTTGTGTTTCCTTTTTATTAAGGAGAAATACTACCCATGTGAACCTAGAGAAGTCATCTACTACCACCAATGTGTATTTTCTACCATTTATGCTTGAAGGGGTAATTGGTCCAAATAGGTCCATATGTAACAGTTCAAGTACCCTTTCAGTAGAGATGACTGGTTTTCCTTTGAATGAGGCTTTAATCTGTTTTCCTTCTTGACATGGCTTACACACATGTTCTTTAATGAAAACCTCATTAGGTAGTCCTTTAACTAATGCATTTCTAGCAAGTTTATTCATAGATTTGAAGTTCAGGTGGTTTAGCCTCTTGTGCCATAGCCAACTTTGTTCACTAGAACTTTTAGCAATAAAACATGCAGCATCAGTAGACTTGTCCCAGTCTGCAAAGTACACATTTCCCTTCCTAGTTCCAGTCAATAGAGTTTGTTGAGTTTTATCCTTAATTAGACACTTTCCACTTGAGAACTCAACATTAAAATCTTTATCACAGAATTGACTGATACTTAGGAGATTATATTTGAGACCAGCCACATAAGATACATTGGATACTTTGATGTTACCAATCATCAAAGTACCATAACCTTTTGTAGTTGCTTGTGAGCTGTCTCCAAAAGTAACATTTGGGCCTTCTTTTTCGATGAAGTCAGTCAGGAGTTCCTTGTTTCCACTCATGTGCCTTGAGCATCCACTGTCAAGGTACCATGCTGTCTTTTTGTTCATGCTCCTCTTCTTGTGGCCCAGTGGTACCTACATTTAGATAGGTTTAGGTACCCTTTGAGTTTTGGGTCCTGAGAGGTTAGCTGTACCTTTGGGAACCCAACCTTGCCTAATAACCCTGATTGATTCAAGGTGGCTAAGTTGATTTCCCAGTGCATCAACATACACTGTCTTTCCCTTAAATGCCTTTGGGAAAGTATGTGTGAATGTGTTAACTCTGTAAGTTTCAGAGGAGTTGTCCACTCTCCTGAACTTATGAGTTCTTTGTGCAGCTTGATGAAATCTTTGAGGAAAGGCCTTTTTATGACCATTACCCTTTGGCATGAAGGGTTTTGGTTGTCTCATTTTATTCTGCCTGTGAGGGTAGTTGTCCTTAGGTCTATTCAGCTGAGGCTTTCTCAGATGAGTTGGCCTAGGCTGATTATACCTTGGATAATTCCTCTGAACATTGTTCAGGAGAGTTGCCCTTCCATTGGGTCTACTCCGCTGATCAATATTCCTCTTGTGCTCAGGAGCTTTGGCCATTTCCTTAGGTTTTGGCCTATTCTCCTGAATCACTTGAGTAGGCATTTCATTTAATTTGCCCTTTCCTTTGTTCAGTGGCTGAATTATTTCATTTTCAGTTTGTGCCACTGACTTAACAAAGATTCTCTTAGTGTTACTTGTGGATGCAACACTAAGACAAGGTGAAGATTCAAATGGATCAAAACCCAATCCACTTCTTTGAGCCATAGGTCTTTGATAACTTTGAATTTCCTCTATTGCTCTAGAGGATTTGTTCAAAGCAGACATCTTTAATTTCAGACTCTCTTCACTTGATTTAAGAATATCATACTCATGTGAGAGGTTTTCAAATTTGGCATTTAGAATTTTAAATTCAAATTCTTTTCTCTTCTGAGAGAGAAGTTGATCATCAATCTCCTTTTGTTGGTCAACTATCCTGAGATTTGCTTCCTCAAGCTTTCTCAAGACTTGTTGATACAACTCAGTAGACTTGACATCAACAGCTACCTCAGAATTCTTGGTTAGTTCAGTAGCCAATCTTTCATTTTCTCTCACACAGTTGTCATGAAATTCTTGTAATCTAGTGAAATCTTCCATCAACTTTCCTAAGGAAAGTTTCAGGTTAACCTCACTAGTGTTTTGTGAGATGAATGATGGTGAACTAGAAGTAGAGGATACCTCATTATCCTCAAGAGCCATGTTGCAAACATCATCATCATCATCACTGTTGGAGAATAATCCATCAGAGGAGTTGAAGCTTTCAGCACTATCAGATTCTTCACCAGCCATCATGGCTTTTCTATTGGTGAACTTTCTGTCTCTTTTAGCTTGTCTCTCTCTTCTTTCTTTAGAGCTCAATTCAGGGCAGTCATACTGGAAGTGTCCTTTCTTTTTACAGTTGTAGCACAGATCTTCATCATCTTCTTTCTTTGATTCTTCTCTTCTTTTTGATGATGAAAGTTCAGCTCTACTGGATCTTCTCCTATCAGAGTACTTGTCCTCTGATCTTTTCTCTTCAGGCTTTTTGACTTCAGCCTGTGTTTCAGGAGAGTTGTATCTCCTGAATTTGTTGTCCTGGTAGAATTTCTTGTATCTACCAAACCTTGAGTTCAACTTTTCAAACCTTCTAGCCATCAAGGCTAGTTCTTCCTTCATTTCAGTCTTTGAGACTGTCTTTGATGATCTGGGAGTGGGTTGCATTTCTGGTTCAGCAACTTTGGCTTTGAATGCCACTCCCTTAGTAGGATTTGAAGGTTCCTCAACAGGCTTTCTTCTATTTAGATCAAACTCATAGGCTTTGAGTTCAGAGAAGATTTGTTGCATGGGCATGGTGGAAAGATCTTTAGTGTTTTGCATCATTACAGCATAGACATCCCACTTTTGAGTGAGACTTCTCAAGATTTTCAATCCCACTTCTCTCTTGGTGTAGACCTTGCCCAATGAGTTAATTTCATTCATCACATCAGTGAATCTACCAGCAAATTTGTCAATGGACTCATCAGTTTCCATTGAAAATTGTTCAAACTTCTGCACAGCAACTTGGAGCTTGTTCTCCTTGATCTGTTCAGTGCCCTCACACATTTCAGCAAGAGTATCCCAAATTTCTTTGGCTGTTGTGCAGTGGTAGACTCTTCCCATGACTGCATCTGGAATTGTTTGATAAAGGGTGTTCATTGCTAGATAATTCAGATTATCCTTCCTCTTTTCATCAGTAGTGAAGTCATCTTCATCTTTGGGAATCAGTTCCCTTATATCTGCTTTTTGCTCAGCTGTCACTCTGGGGTTAGTTTGAGTAAACACAAAAGGTCCTCTTGTGATTACTCTTAGCATATCAGTATGGAGAGATGCAAGATGAGCCCTCATTCTAATTTTCCAGAAATCATAATTGTCTATTGAAAACATGGGCAGTTTGTGATGAGAAATGTGGTTGACTGGATTTGTGGCCATGTTGTCTAATCCTTGAACAGCAGGTGGAGGAACAACATTGTTGTTGGCCATTTCTCAAGAATAATCAGTTAGTCAACAGGTAATAGATTTCAGATAAAGATCAGTTCAGTGACCACACAAATATGAGAGTTTTGAAAATCAAGATGGATTTTCAGAAGCAGTGATCTTTGAACCCCTGCTCTGATACCACTTGTTGGTCCTGAAAGGAGTATATGACAAGTGTATGGGGGGGGGGGAATACACTTGTATGCAATTCTTTTGCTAATTTGATCAAACCAGAGTTCAGCAAGGTTGTCTTGGACAACTCTGCTGAAGGAGATTAACTCTTCTAAGATAATCAAACTACTAAGTACTATTGAGTACTTAGTTGAATAACTATCTAGGGGAGTTATATATGCGGAATAGTGGCTGGCCCTTTAAGTTTAGACTCCTTTAATATCTGAAATCACTTAGTCAATGCAACACAGTCCAGTTTTCAGGGAACTTGTCCAAATAGGTTTTTGCACAGTCTTTGAATGTTTATCCTTGAAAAATCAGTTTTGTGTGCAGTGTTGGATGTATGAAAGTACTTGGAATGTAAATCAACACAAGAAGTTATAGTGGTTCAGAGACTCAAGCTCCTACATCCACTTTCCCTGATTTAACAGGATAATTCCTTCACTCTTGGAATTAACTTGTTTTATAGTGCCAAGGTGCACTTGATCAAGAACACCACTCCTTGGTGAATTGATCCCTAGGATGTCTAGAGTCCTAGTACCCTCTCCTCAACTCAGAACTGAACTGTTCTTCTCTCAACAGTCAGCTCCTACCACTTCTACTACTACAACCTTCTCACTTTCACTCTTGAAAGATGTAAGGGTTGAAGTAAGGTTCCAACTAATGAGATATCCTTTACAATGAAGATCAGTGTATAAGGATAGGATATCTCTCTAAGCTTGTGTATGGATATACAATGAGGTTCAGCTTAGATGAAGTGTTTGAAGACTAAGATAGTCTTTGAAAGCTTTGAAAGCACTCTAGCTTGTAAGAACTTTGAGCTTAGTTGGATGCTGTTGAGGTTAGTTGGATGCTTTCAAATGGTCTTCACACTTCTGTATTTATAGACAAAATGGAGGATTTGCCCGTTGGAGAGGCAGCCCCAAATTGCTATAAATGTCTTCCTTGAGTTCTTCAAACTGGAAGACAGATTCTTGATAGTGACATGTCCTCATTTGGGTAATAAACGGCTTGTAAGACTTTGTCTTCATTCTGCAGCACTTTTCCCAATGTTTGACTTCTTGTTAGGACTTGGACATGGTTTCTGAAGGTTGATCCAATGATAGGACAACATTCCTTATCATCTGGACAACTCTCCTTATCATTATCAGCAGTTTTGCTTTTCAGCAAGGTTGGCTTGCTCTTCTTCAGATGACTTGGCTCTTTCCCTTTATTTCACTTCAAGGTGATCTTAGCTTGTTTCTTTGGTGATCTTTAGCGTGTGGTTGTCTCTTTCTCTTCAGCATAGTTGACCTTCAACCTTTAGAACATCTGTTCTGATTCAATCATGCTGAGACAACTCTCCTGGACAACTCTTCTGATCAGCATATTTGGTCTTTTAGCATTAGAGCACTTTACACATAGAGTTGGCTTCTTTGGACAACTCTCCTGATCCAAGGCCTTTGAGTAGCCTTGTCCTTTTGAGCTAGGTAAATTTGTTCTTGCATATGGCTAGCTTCTTTGGACAACTCTGCTGATCAGAGTTATTAAGCTTGTCCTTTTGATTTTACCAATCTTGCATATGGACACTTTCTCTGGACAACTCTCCTGATCAGATCATCTTATTGGACTTGTCCTTTTGAGCTTTACAATCTTGTTCTTGCATAAGAACATCTTCTCTGGACAACTCTCCTGATCAGTGCATTTGGTTTTTCATAGAGTGTCCTTGCTCTTAAGTGATTGTTCCAGAATTTGAGCCTTGAGGGGACTTGATCTTGATCATCTTCAAAGCATAGGTTCCCCCTCAAATTGTGCATCTAATTGTCTAAGAGCTGCCTAACATTTCAGCTTCCTATCTAGCCTATAAACTATATGTTCTATCATTTCTAGAACATATTTATCTTGACTTAGGCATGTCTCAGGGGTTTTGGTATTAGATCAAAACATATCTCATTTTATTCCCAACATGATAGTTTGAAAATTGATAATAAAAACATTATTTTCTATTTTAAAATATATTAAATTTAAACAAATTAAACGTACGTGAATACTTACCTATAAAATTTAATTTAGACGAACGAGATATTTCGTTTTGTTTCATTATCATCATCTGGGCCCCACACGGCTATTTTATGCCATCCAGCTACAATTTTGCCGAGAAAATGAATTCATGAAAACAAGAAAAATATGACAAGAGAAAAAAATATTAAAGATCACTTGACCAGGATCATTTCACTCAAGTGGTCGAGTGACAAAAATTCAAAGAAACCCAAATTTTAATTTGTCAATTGACCGGGTGGAGTCCATTTACTGAGTCATGTGATTGAAATATCTTCGAACTCATTTACAAAATTGGATCCAATTGCACACTGTGTAATTGATACATTTAAAAAAAAAAATTGTATTAAATAATAAAAAAATCACAATTCAACGTAATACGGAGTATTGTAATGATCTATATTCAATAAAACACATGGCCGATAAATGAACATAATGAGTATTAATTTAAAAAATAAGTAATATTTTATAATTAATATTGGATTGAACTTAAATTAATTCAGAATTATATTTCAATCTATCTAGAATTCTTTAGTAAAACACTGTTAGGAATTAATATACAAGAATTAATTTCCACCCTCTATACAAGTTCAAACTTTTAGATAAGACATAATTATTTCATGATATCAGAGCAAACCGGGCAAACGACCTAAGAGGTGTTAATCCGGCCCACGAGTGAGGGGGAGTGTTAGGAATTAATATACAAAAATTAATTTCCACCATCTCTACAAGTTCGGACATTTAGATGAGACGGAATTCTTTCAAACACATTAAGTATTTAAATTCAATAGTTACTAAATTGATATTTATATGAAATATTTTTAAAATTGGCAAATAAAATATAGAAGTATTATTGTGCGTTTATTAATTTGAAGATAATTACAAATGACAATCACCTCCTCAATAAGACGAGAGCCACAAAAGTTTTGTAGTGGTGTAATAAGTGAAGACTTCTTCCACTCATTATTTCTACCGCTAGTGCTGTCTTAACACATTTGGGGTCTTTTTCCATTATTATTTCCACAAGTGCTGTATTTACTTCAAAAAAGTAACGCATTTAGTTTTTTTTTTTAACCAAAAAGTAACGCATTTAGTTAGTCTTCAAAGTATATTCTAGTTTTAGAGACCAGCAATCTACAACAAGTTTTGCGCGTTATTTTGCTTGTAGAAACATATACTTCATATTAAATATTATTGTATTTATATATATCGGATTCAGATACGGGCTGATGGGGCAGATTTGGTAAAAATTATGATCGGTCTCATACCCGCTTAACTGGGTCCGTGGAGTGGATTCAATTCGGGTCCAAATTTAAACTCGTTTCATTGTCATCCCCATCTTCAAAGTATATTCTAATTTCAGAGACTAGCAATTCTACAACATGTTTTGCGCGTTATTTTGATTATTTTTTGGCGGACCCTATAGTCTTGACTTGATTGTCTTCGCGGAAGACTTGAATGTGCACCACACCAATATCCAAGTCTTCGCGGGAAGACTTACAATTGCACCACACCTATTTCAAAATGAATTTATCATCATACTTTCTAAGTCCAATACTCCTATCTCCGATTTAAGGACTCGTAACATTTGAATACAAATTTTAATGTATAAATTATTAATGAAAGAATTCAATTTTATCTAAATGTTTAAATTTGTAGATGAGTGTGAAATTAATTCTTATATATTAGTTTTCTAATATTAATTTATTAGTGTTGTGGGCAGAGACGGACATATGCAGTGTCCAGTAATTTTATAATTTTTTAAAGATATTTTTGTAATTTTACACATATATATTTAAATAATACTGTATTAATATTATATATGGTTAGTATGTCGCCTGCACACCGAAAGTTACGGCACATATTTACAATATATATTATACTAATATAATATTCCACTCATCCCTGAAAGTCAATAAGTAATCCTTTTCTATTTTTTTTTTTGTCTTCCCTCCTTTTCATTTTACACGCAGTCATGCAGAACTTTCAAGACATAAATCAAGAAACTAAAATTTGTTCATTATTATTTTAATTATTTTATTTTTCTTTATTACTTTGGTTGGTCTATCATAATTAATTTTATTTCTATTCTTTTACTTCTTATTAAATTTAAGATTTTTCAAATTTTAGAGTTTCTAAAAAAAATTAATACCCCACTTAGGAGTTTTGATATGAAATAAATTCTTTATATTTGAAGTTTAAGAATAAATATGCATCTTGTTAATTAATGTATTATGTATTGATTTTTATAAGGCAAACCGACAACAAATTATTGGAGTGCATAATTGGAAAAATAATTATTTATTTGGGTAATTTTTTTTTTTTTTGACAAAATTTATTTGGGTAATTAGGTGAGTTATATTATTGATATTTAATTATTTATGATTAATTGGTTATGCTGATTAATTTAGCTATTTGGGGGTAGGGATTAATTTGGAGATAACATAAATTACAGATTGGAAGAATAAAAAATTATATGATGAGTTTTGCTTCTAATATATTGATTCGTATACAATAAACCGACAAATCTTTTTTTTTTTAGATAATGGAGCGATATTACAAGAAAACTTCGGATAATATTGAGGGAATATCGTCTTCATCACTCGATGTGTCTACTTCTAATGTTCAACTTCAAGAATCATTAATTCAAAAACATTATTAAGATTGATTTAGAAAATCTTCCTAGTGATCCGCGACTTCGACCTAAAATAAGGAGCTATCCACCAAACTTGATTGAACAGGTTCGTAGAGCTTAATTATTAAAAGGTCCATGTCAACCATGTAATCATTATTTTTTTTAATTGTTATTATTTGGGCCCCCGACTTGAAAATCATGGTTCCGTCACTGGTTGTGGGAAATAATTGTGGGATAGTAAAAAAACTTTAACTTTATAAAAGTAATAAAATTGTTTTTAGTGTTTATAAAGTAATGACATTTGATGTAAATGAGCCGAGTCGAGCCAAGTAGTACCGAACTTGAAACTCGACTCAAAATTAGTTGAGCTTAAATTTTTTAAGCCCTACTCGACAAGAAACTGGAGCTCGGCTTGACTCGATTACTTGTATAATTTTACAAAATTAAATGTATAACATATTTTTCATAATATAATTAATGGCAAAATAAACTCGAGCTTGGCTTGACTCGAGTCACTCAACTCAACTATCTGTATATAAACATTGTACAGGTTTGATTAGGCTCGCGAGCCTTTCGAGCCAAGTATTTATGAACTCAAACTTGATTCGATTAATTTTGAGTCGATTTCGATCTTTTTTCTAAGCCGAGCACGAGTAGCTCACGAGTTGGCTCGACTCACTTATACACCTAACCCCACCAATTTCCACTCGAGAAAAAAATTATTTACCGTTGGTCCCAAATTGAGTATGGTGAAAGTCTAGAGGGGAGTGTGAATAGACTTTCAAGTGTTTAAAACTTTTTCGTGTTTAGATCAGATGAGTTATATACCCTATCATCTTAATGCAAATAGTAATGATCTGATCTTGAGTGCGAGTGTATATAGTAGATCAAGATAACAAACCTATTGATTGCTTAAATCAGCTGGTCAGATGGAAAGCTATCTTAACATCTAAAGTGCAAAATGTGTAGGCCCTAAATGTTTAGACTCGTAGATTGATATGAAAACCTCTTTTTAAAGAATGACTTTAAAACAAAGAATGTTTATTAGCTGATATATGATATCTGCTGATTATAAAACTTATACTTAGTGGATTTTGACTCTTTTGAAAAAACTATGATTTACAAAGTATGAACAATATATATTGGTATGTGCAGTATGAATGATATACATAATTATAAATAAAGCAATAAGAACCCAAGTATTTATAGTGGTTCACATCTCAATATCCTACGTCCACTCTCTTTAATCAAATAGAAAAATTCACTATCTAGCTGCTTTAGAGTCCCAAGAGAAGACTTGTGATCAAGAACCTCGACTACTTTCTGAGGCTACGAATCTACTTGTTGGTTAGGTAAGCAATAACATTTACAGTGGTTATCTAAACAAAGTATTTAAAACGTTAATAACCAACACAATGTGCTAAAAAAACACACTGCTAATCTAAGCACTAAAGATATGATTCTTTAAACGGGCTTAGGATCGGAAACTTAGAGCTTCTAAGGATAGAAATCTTTGCAGGCTCTAAAGAACTCGACACTTAGAATATTTCTGGATTGGCTGTTCATGATATCAGCTGAATACGAGAGTTCTTGCTTGTAAGCTTTCCGGTATCTTGTTCTAAAGAACAAGTGTTGTATTTATAGAGAGATTTGAGCTTCGAACTAGCCGTTGGTGAGAAACTAGCCGTTGCAAGAAAATCTTCTAAGTATGGTCGAGATCGTCATTGAGTAGATGTTTGCAAATATTCTGATACAACATTATTAGAAATGGTAATGATGCATTTAATGCTTGTACTTCTTCTGACATAACTCTGAATGACCTAGTTCAAGTCAACTTTGTAGGCTTGTTCTCAATTTGTCATTGGTCCACATCAGCCAAGTTGTTGAACGACTGTCTTGTCTTCTGATTGAGCAATTCAGAACTGGTCCGACATTCTCTTTGTCTTCTGAAATCAATGCCTCTTCTTCCTTTGACTTAGTATCATAAATGAACAAACACTTATCAAGGTGTCTTCATCATAAATACTAACTGTCATCTGAAACATCAGATGAGCTTGACTTAAATGCTTCTTGAGGCTTTGCTTCGACAAGATCAAGTGAGCTCATATCTGTTGAAAGGTCTTCAAAACTCGAGTGCAGATTATCATATAGTTACTTTCAATCTATGGGGTATACAACAACCTTTAGATCTGATTTCACTAATGAGCTCTAGTGTCTTTTAGTCTTCAAACACTCGTGTTAATTCAGATGAGGTATCAACTGATATACATACAACTGATTCCTCAAACTTAGGTATATTTACATTACATCTAAGCTTTATAAAACAACTTAGGTAACTTACTTCTAGATTACAAATTATTGATCTAACCCGTGCTCTACTGGTCTGATTTTGGCCATCAAAACTAAATTTATAAATTACAATCAGATTAGGGGCTGGATGAATATTCCCAACAATTTCCCCCTTTTTGATGAAACCAGAACTAACTAAGCTAAGTTATGAGATCAGTTAGCTAATAATTTGAAATTCATCAAAGGTTAGAAATAACATTTATAAGAGTATATCAGAGTAATAAATAGAGTGCAGATGGCTTCTAAAGAAGACAATGAGACGTTGTCTGAAGCTGAAAAAGTAGGTACTTGTATTAATCAGAGCATATGGAAATGATATTACATCTGAAAAATTACTTAACAGCTGAAAGGGAGATGTCTTCAGTAGTTGCCAAAAGCTTGATATGCTCTATTTGACGTCGTTCTTCATCTGTTGTCTCAGGGCGTCGAGACCCTTTCCTTAATGCAATTGGAACATTGTCATCTTTATCATCAATTTGAATAGAAGGTAAAGCAAGTGCCGCTGATTGATCTGTTGTTGGTTGCTTCTGCATCTGAATGTCTTCGTTCCTTGCAACAACAACATCAACAACTTGTTCTAAGGCAGGATTAGACAGGTGAAGTGTAGATGAGGAAGGAATTTCATAAATTCCCCCTTGAATAGTGAGTTTCTTCATCTCGTCCTCCTGGGATCTGATTTTCTCTTCTGCATCTGCTAATCTCCTAGCCAGATCAGTCTGAGAATCTGAAAACTTCTTCAATTCTTCACCTGCTTTCTTCAGTTCTTTTGAAACTTGATTAGATAACTTAGCTCTGGCCTCTTCTTCCCCCTTTTTGGCTTCAGCAAATATGAGAAGTGAGCGTTTGAGTAAGCTTCTCAAATTGATCCTTGTTGGCATAGTTGGCATTGTTCAATACAACAGAGGCTGTCTTCTCAATTCGTTCAGTAGCCAACCTTGCAGCTTCAGAAGCAGCATCAGATGTGATCTGCTTAATATCAGGTACAGCTTGAGCATGTCCAATCTTGCTTTCAAATCATCCAAAATCAAAGAAAGTCGATTCTTAGCCATCAGGAGATCACCAATCTGTTCTTCCATCTTGACATTGTGGTCCTTAGTCAGTTCAAGCTGTTTCATCAGATCAGCTCTTTGATCAGACGCAACCTTCTCCAATTATAAGTATTTCTTCTAAATATCACCAGTGGATGCACGCTCTCGTGCTTTACTTCTTTTGAGCTCATCTTTCTTGAGATCATCAATGGTTGTTAACAAGGTTGTTTTGTGCTCATTATCCATTGTGCTGATTGCCATTTCCAACTGATGTGCTGATTTTGTGGTCATCATACATGAACTAAGTGAAAATGCTCTCCACATCTTCATCAAGCTACCTCCCTATGACATAAAAGTTATACACAAATTATCTTTTCGCTTCTTCCCATTGGTCATTTAGTGAGATTGAGATCCAAGTATCAAGATGGGGGTATTTGGTCTCCCATCTGATCAACAGTTTAGGCTTCAACTGATTATAAGTTTCTCTTCTTCTTTTTGGCATTACAAACTGTTGTCTCCTTTGTCCCATGCTTTGTTTGCTTCCATAAGAGCCTCCATCTTCTCTATGGCTCTTTCCATTGATAGCTTCTCCTGAGTTTCAGGATCCTTCCCAAATCCTTTTTCAAACAACTTTGAAGGATCATCATCTAAGACAAGTGCTCTCTTCTTTTCAGGGCTCTTCACCACTTTTGCTTCAGTAGTCTTGCTTTTCTTGGGAATGGGTTGATCTTCAACTTGAAACTCAGTTGGTAGACTCAGGCTACTTGGGGAATCAGTGAAGGTTTCTTCTCTTCTCTTGCTCTTCTTAGCCTTCTTCACCTTCCCCGTGACTTGGATATCTTCATCCTCCTTATCCAAGCCTGCTGGTTCACTCCCTGGCCTTTGCTGCCATCTTGCTTCATCCTTTTGGATTGATGCTATAGAGTTCTTTACAACTATGTCAAGCTGTTCTTCTTCAGTTAAATCCTCTATCCTCATCACTTGCTTCCCCTTCCCTTTGACTTTAGGTTGTTTGGACTTAGGATCAGATCTGCTGCTGCTACCAATGTTCAAGTCACCCCTAGCTCTCTTTCCCCCTTTTTAGCAACATCAAAACATTAGGGCTTCAAATCACTCATAGTGATTGTCAATTGAGTTTGTGCCTGGTTTAGGGACTTTATCTCATCCAAGAGATAAACATTCTCATCATGGATGTTCTGCATTTTGTCATTGCTCATTCTAACAAATGAAAGAATTGACTTCATCTTCTGCTCTGCAACAACCTCTATGGTAGCCTTTAGGGATTCATCCAATTTGGCTTTGAGAAATTCAGTGAGGTTTGCCACTACATCTTTAGAGATCTTAGCAAGTATATCACTTATGAACTTAGCTGAGGCTTCCTTTATCATAGCCAACCTAAGCTCTTCAACCCTCTTCCTATGTATATCAGTTTTTTCCCCTAGTGAATTTTTGACAATATTCTTAAGGGCAAAGATATTTTTGTTATGGCTCTTGACAAACAGCTTTTGTCCATTCTGCACTGATTTTGTGAACTTCTTCATGGTGGATTTAGCTTTCTGCACATCAGTGGAGATGGTCTGCAACCCAGTCTCTACACCACTAAGCCTTGCTTCAATTGTAGGAAGCTCTACATTTTCAGATCCACTCAGCCTCATCTCCACTGAAGCTAGTGTCCTCCCTTGCTCATCTAGAGCTTCTGTAGTGTGCACATGGGCCTTTCCTACTTTCTTCACTAGAGTATCCAATTTAGCTGAGTGATCTTCAATTGCATCATATGCAAATTTTAGACTTGGTAGGTCATGGTCAGTTAGTATGGGAGTTTCAGTGAACTCATCTGCAGCAAATATATGTTCAAAGGAGATACCTTCATTATCCGCAAAGAAAAACTTGTTAGGTAAATCTCCCTCAACACCCTCAAATTCTTTTTCCAAAAGTTATGAATCATCATCAACTTTCTCCTCATTTTCAACTAAATTCTTTTCTTCTTTACCAATAATTGTTTTCTCATATTCACTAAGATCGGGCCTCTTTTCACCAAGGGATTCTTCAAGTTCAGATTTGACTTAAAGAATAACCTGACCTTCCTCGCTTACACTTCCATCACCCTCTTTAGTTGGTGTACTCACTACTTTAGTTATTTCAACATCATCATATTTACCAACACCTCCCTCTAACTTTTCAGTACTATGCTCCTTTTCAACTCCTTCTCCTAAACCTGACACTTCTACATCCTCAATATGATTCATATAAGGCAGTTTTGAGGTGATCACAATGTTTGGGCATCCCAAATCCACTGAGTCAGCCTGAATGGAAGGAAGTACCCTAGTGTCCAACTCCTCTGACACTTTGGTAGTCCCAGCCAAACAAACTTCTCCTATGGAAGTCTCAACATCATTTATATGTGCCATAGGCTCTGAAGAACCATCCTTGGCTGATGTCTCTTTGACTATCTTGGCATCCTCCACTGATGCCAAAACCTCTAAATTATCAGAGTCCTTTCACCTTCTTAAGATAAGAGTTGTACCTCAACATTCTTGGAGCCAGGGGGCTTAGGGTTAGATGGATCATCATCATCATCATCATTTGAGCTGTTATCAGGGTGTTTGATCCCTTTAGCAATTCTATCAGCTTCCTCTTCCATCTTCATTTCCACCAAGTTGGCAAAAACAACTTCATTAGTGAGAGTTCTAGTTTTCTGAATACCAACAAAGTGTAGAAGTCTGTTCTCCTCTATTTGCCACCAACTTGCACCCTCATCTTGAATAGCCTGAGCAATCTGCATGATGGTTTTGTCTTTTATCTCCACTAAAGCTCTCAGGTCATGGAACTGCTTCTGCAATGTAGGATACTTGTTCAAGTTTGGATACAATGTATCAACATTGGCCCTTGCTACTCCTCTGAGCATACCTTCATAGGTATACTCCTTCTCATCATCATCAGATTGGTGACTTTGGTTTATAGGAGAGTTGGCTTCTGTTTCAGGAGGATTGGAAGATTGGGTAGGTTCAGGGATATTGGGTTCAGAAAGGTTGAAATCAGGTGCTTTTGAGAGCAATGGTCCTGATGGGCTTTTAGGCTTTGGAGTAGGTTCCATAATGACTAACTTAAGGAATTTTGAGTAAGAAAGTAATTCAACGCCAAGAGAGGATTGCAACCTAGATTCATTTATATCAATATCAGCCAATATGTCAATTGGCCCTCTTTGAGCTATTCCCTCAGGAGAGTATCTCTTTTCAAGTACAATGGGAATGATAGGTTGATTTTATGGGGTTCTGTGGGATTCAGGGGGATTGGCTTGGTAAGATTAAATTTTAGGGGATTTAGACTTAGGGATTTTGTGTTCAGGAGAGATGGATTTTGACTTGGATCTACTTGCAACTTTACTCTCCTTAAGAACTTGCTTGAGAATGGCATCCTCTTTCAATTTTTTTCATCTTTTTTCAGAGGATTTAACCAACCTCTTACTTGGCCTTCGATTTTCCTCCACTTCTGGGACAACTTCCCTGACTCGTTTCCTTCTCACCACTGGGGTCTTTGAGGATACTTCCTTGGGCTCCTTCACTGCCATTGGGAACTTTTCCCTTAATTCTTCTAAATAAGAAGGGACAGTTACCCCTTCTTCAGCCACTTTCAATTTCTTTGTCTTCACAGCCCTTGCCTTCCTCATTGGCTTCACTGGGGGCTTATGTTCTTCTTCTTCTTCACCAGGTTTTGTTGGAACCTCCATCTTCCTCTTCTCAGTTTTCTTGGATAATTTTCTATACAAGATTTTCTGGGCTCGTAAAGGGTTGGCAAATGTTTGCATTTTAAAGTAGTGTGAAAACCTCTCAATTAGAAGTAATAAAGTTAGGTGTAGTAGGCATGAGAGAAAATATAAGTAAATGAAGAGGACTCATTAATTATTGTTGCAGAGATTGTTCATTTCAAGTTGATTTCTCAATACACTTTCATGCCTATTTATACACACTATAGGAAAGTCCTAGAGCCTAGCTACTTGTTGAAAGCTCATTGGTTCAAGGTAAAATACAAAAGTACATAACAAACTCTTATACTTTAGCTGGCATCTGCAAACAACTTTGGACATTAGTATAGGTACTGCAGTGTGCTGAGTATGTCCTTGTTGGACCACTTTTGGTTTTATCAGATACGTTGGAGTGCATGGGAGTATGGTGTTCTTCATGCTCTCTCTTATCACGTCCCCTCGATTCTAGCGGGTCTTGGGGAAGCACTCCGAGCTTATTCCGAAGACGAGCATAGAATTGACCAGAGAGTGGTTTGGTGAAGGTATCGGCTACTTGATCTATGCTTGGTACGTGGAGAACTTGAATATCTTTGTTGTTGACCTTTTCTCTTACGAAATGAAGGTCAAGTTCCAAGTGCTTTGTCCTTGAGTGAAAAACTGGGTTCGAAGCAAGAGATATGGCTCCTTGATTGTCGACCCATATGACCGAGGGCTTTGGTTTGAGCAGACGTAGTTCTTGGAGAAGATATCTAATCCACATTACTTCACATGTTGCATATGCAAGACTTCTATATTCTGCCTCCGTACTCGATCGTGAAACCGTAGCTTGTTTCTTAGAACTCCATGATATTAAATTACTCCCAAGGAAAATGCAATAGCCTGAAGTCGATTTTCTATCATCAAGATCTGATCCCCAGTCAGCATCCGTGAATGCAACAATATCAAGAGATCTTGGTATGGAATATGCAAGACCATAGTCGATAGTTCCAGCAAGATAACGAAGGATCCTTTTAACGGCTTTCCAATGCGTGTCAAGTGGTTGCTGCATGTATTGACTAACCTTATTGACCGAGAAGGCTATGTCTGGTCGTGTCACGGTTGCATATTGCAATGCTCCAACGATGCTTCGATATTGTTGAGCATTGGGAAATGGTTGGCCCTCAAATCGTGACATTAGATTCCCAGAAACCATCGGAGTTGATAGCCCTTTGGCGTCAATCATTCCAGCTCGATGGATGATGTCATTGATATATTTCTTTTGGCATAAATGGAGATTGGTGGCAGAACGTTTAATCTCAATACCAAGGAAGAAATTGAGCTCTCCAAGATCCTTCAACGAAAAGAATTTGTGAAGACCTTAATAACTTGTGCAACCTGAGAGGAATCTGAACCGGTTAAGATTATATCGTCAACATATGCTAACAGAAGAATGGTGCAATTCTTGGAGTGCCTTATATAAAGTGAATTATCAGCCCTGGAAGTGATAAACCCAAGAGTTTTGAGTACCAAAGAAAGCTTAGAGGTCTAAGCCCTTGAGGCTTGTTTCAAGTCGTATAATGATCTCTTAAGCTTGCAAACTAAATTTTGACCAAGCTCATAACCTAGGGGTTGAGCCATGTAGAGATCTTTATCAACTTCACCATTAAGAAAGGCATTATCGACGTCAAGTTGGTGCAGCGGCCAAGAATGAGAAAGTGCAAGAGTTAAAATAATTCTTACAGTCACCGGCTTGTTTACGGGGCTGAATGTGTTGGTGTAATCGAACCCTGGTTGCTGCGTGTATCCCTTGGCAACCAACCTAGCTTTGTGTCTAGAGATAGTGCCATCAACATTGGTTTTTAGTTTAAAAACCCATTTGCACCCAATGATTGTATGATCAGAAGGAGGGGAGCACAATTCCCATGTCCCATTCTTTATCAAAGCCGTGTATTCTCTATCCATTGCAGCTTTCCATGATGGATCTTGAAGGGCTTCGAGGTGGTTCCTAGGTTCGGATTGTACAAAACTTTGTCGAATGGCATTGAGAACCTTGGGCTTATGGATTCCTGCTTTTGCCCTAGTAACCATATGGTGTTGATTGAGACTACGATCGGCCGCATCAATCTCTTCAAAAGTTTCAGAACCTGTAGGCAAAGATTGAGAGACACTGGAAGAAGTATTGTTATCACAATTCTCAATAGGCAAATCTACATATGACTGCCCCTCAAGCAAACTGTTATTAGAATGTGAAGGACTGGTATTATCTGCAAGAATGGAAGGTGATGCAGAATCTGTTTGAGGAGGGGAGTTTGAAGGTTGAGAATAAGATGATGATGGGTTAGGTATGGGATTGAGGATAGGAGGGGTGAAGAAATGTTGTGGTGTAGCAAATTCATGTACGGATGGTTGAGGGGTTTGGTGGAATGGGAATACATGCTCATTGAAGACGACATGTCTAGTTATGATTAACTTCTTATTAGGTAAAAGTACTTTGTAACCTTTGTAAGCTGAGTTATATCCCAAGAAAACACCACACTGAGATTTAGGTTGCAATTTGTGTTGATTATAGGCTTTGAGATGAGGAAAGCATAGGCAACCAAAAATTTTGAGGTGAGTATAATTTGGTATTTGTCCAGTGAGAAGCTCGTGAGGAGTTTTGTGATTTAGAACGACAGAAGGGGTACGGTTTATAAGATAAACACTAGTGATGAAGGCGTCGTCCCAGTGCTTAAGGGGAACTTTAGAATGGTTAAGCAAAGTGAGTGCCTTCTCAACTATGTGCCTATGTTTTCGTTCGGCCGTGCCATTTTGTTCAGGAGTATAAGGACATGAAAGCCTATGAATAATTCCAAGCTCATGAAAAAGAGGTGTCAAAGTTTTGTATTCTGTACCATTGTCACTTTGAAAGATCTTGATTTTAGCATTGTATTGATTAGTGACAAGGTTTTTGAAGTGAATGAATGCTTCTTTCACATCGGATTTGAGTTTAAGTAAATAAATCCATGTATATCGAGTGGCTTCATCAACAAAATTCACGTAATAACAGAATCCATTGTGAGATTTAATGGGAGATGGCCCCCAAAGATCAGAGTGGATGATATGAAAAGGTAATGCAATACTGGATTCAGAATGTGAGAAAGGTAATTTGTGACTCTTTCCCATCATACAAGCGGTACAAACATCAGTTTTTACATCATCAAGATAAGAGACATGGCATCTATCAAGTGCCTTTCTGGTAATAGGAAAAGAACAATGACCTAGTCTACTATGCCATGTGGAAAGAGGTGTATTCTTCCTATGGGTGGAAGCAAATTGCACCGTGGCATTGACAGCAGGTCTTTTAGGGAAAACATCTGAAATGGGAGAAGAACTCGGTGGAATGGATTTCTTGGAAGTGAGAAGGGAGAACTTGTAAAGGCCATGGTCAAGGGTTCCTTTGAGTAGTATCCTGTGTGATAATTGATCCTTCACGAGACAAAAATTAGGATGAAACTCAAAATAAACCTTATTATCAGTGGAAAATTTAGAGACACTAAGCAAATTTTTCTTAATGTGAGGAACATGCAAGAGATTTTTAAGAATGAAAGATTGGTTGTTAGAGGCAGTCATAATAGATGAACCAAAATGAGAAATGTTCAAACCTGAGTCGTTTCCAATGTGCACTCTCTCGGTGCCTTGATATTCTGATCCTATGTTGAGATTACTGAGCTCGTTCGTGACATGGCTATTTGCTCCCGAGTCTGGATACCAAGCGTTCATAGTTGACAAACTATCCATTGCTCCATAACTCGTGGCCATATTAGCAGAAGGAGGAAAGAAGCTTTGATTTGTGTTTTGAGGTGGTGTGTAATTGAGGTCTTGCCTGTAGTAACATTTTTCGGCAGTGTGGTTGTTTCGATAGCAAATTTGGCACCTTGGACCATTCATACGTCCACCTCTGCCTCTTGCATTGCCTCCTCTAAATGGTGCTCTCCCTCCTCTTTGTCCATTTCCTCCGTTGTTGTTCCTAGGCTTCTGAAACTGGAAATTGGAGTTCCTGGTACCTCTAGATTGTTGAGAGAAATTGATAGTAGGGCTAGAACCATCTGTGCTGAAGTTGGGTATAGGTGTACCTTCTAACCGTGCCTCGAAGCTCAACAGTAGGGCACTGACATCAGAAATGGAGATAGGATCGAGTTTGGATGAGACTGAGACAACCACAGGATTGTATTCTTGTCCTAGGCCGGAAAGAATATAGAGTATTTGATCATCGCTGCTTACAAGGTGGCCAGAAGCATTGAGTGCATCACAACATCCTTTAATCTTGTTGAGATACTCTCTCATATTCATAGTATTCTTTCTGATTCCCTGGAGTTGAGATTTGTAGTGCATGATCTTTGCTCGAGATTGGTGTGTAAAATTCGTTTCCAAGCTCTTCCAGATTTCTTCTGAGGTGTTGAGGCCAACGGTGCTGACGAGTATCCCTTCTGTTAGGGAGGCCAGGAGCCAGGATACTATAAGTTGGTCTTGCTTCACCCAACTTACGTATTCTGTGGTGATTTCGGTGGAGTTAGAAGCAAATTTTGGTGGGCATTTTTCTTCTCCGGTGAGGTAGCCTTCAAGACCGTGGCCTCTCATGGATGCTAAGACTTGCTGCTTCCATAATAGATAGTTTTCTTCGGTGAGTTTGATGGAGATGATTTGATGCGATTGGAATGAAGTAGGAAATGGTGAAGTGGTTGAATTATCAGATAAGGTACTCATGGTAAATAGAGAGAAGTAAGGATGTTCAAGGATGGGAACGGCTCAGAGTCATCAGGTTAAACCCAATGCTCTGATACCATAATAAAGTTAGGTGTAGTAGGCATGAGAGAAAATATAAGTAAATGAAGAGGACTCATTAATTGTTGTTGCAGAGATTGTTCATTTCAAGTTGATTTCTCAATACACTTTCATGCCTATTTATACACACTATAGGAAAGTCCTAGAGCCTAGCTACTTGTTGAAAGCTCATTGGTTCAAGGTAAAATACAAAAGTACATAACAAACTCTTATACTTTAGCTGGCATCTGCAAACAACTTTGGACATTAGTATAGGTACTGCAGTGTGCTGAGTATGTCCTTGTTGGACCACTTTTGATTTTATCAGATACATTGGAGTGCATGGGAGTATGGTGTTCTTCATGCTCTCTCTTATCAAGAAGACCTGCCCTTGTGCAGTATCTGATTTTACTTTCTACCACAACCTTGTTGTGAGTCTTCACCTTGAACTTGTATTTCTCCTTCATCATTTTACCCAATATGAAGTCCCTCCAATTGAACTTGATGTTGTTATCACTTGCATAAGTTATATATTATTAAATGAATTTATGATATGCTGAGGTATGCGTGTACAATTATATAGGAAATTGTAAAAGTTGCATTAATTTCAATTATTGGTCTTGCACTCATTTTCACCATATGTTTTTTAATTATATATGAGAATTATGGAAATTAAAGCTGTAAACGTTTTCATTTATTCCTTTATCCACTACTTGCCCTTCATTTTTCTCATGCCTTTTTTCATTATGAGAATTCAATTCTCTAGCTAATATGTACGTATATATTTGCTTCTTCACCCCCAAATGCTATATATGTAATTCGTGGTGAGGGGCAGTGATTAAACCAACATGATGCAATTGCCCTTTTGTTTCTTAAGTATTGTTTTAAAATTGATTTTAAGTGACCCTTGTCATGCTTTATACATCACGTCTAGGCAATAATCACGAGTACTAATTTAATTTGAACGAGGCATTTACGTAGCGTTTTCACGTTCATCTATCGAGGTGGATTTTTAATTGCTTTAATCTTTACAGTGGTTGGTAGAGTTCTATTGCATTAATTGTTATTCTGTATTTAATATTTTAGATAAATAATTTGAGTTAATTGTTTGCTATGTGAATTCATTTCTATTGTTATGATCTATTGTCAAAGTTACAATGGCAAAGTTTCATTGGTAAAGTTGGCAATGTATCAATGGCAAAGCATATGTGGCAATGTGAATGTTATTTACTAAGTTGCAATTACTTGATTATTTATTTTTAGCATTAAATATTGAATAACGTAATCTCACTGAGTGTGTTTGCATGCTCACCCCCAACAATTTACAATTTCAGGTTGAGAAGTTGGATGGCGAGGAGTGGTGATGGGAGACGGCGATTTATTTAAGAATAAAAGACTATTTGCACGCATGTTTATTAAAATTGAGTTATGATTTTTCTTATGGATGTTTGGTTAACGAGTTAGTTGTGAACTTCTTGATTTTATTATAATCGTTTCCGCTGCAATACTTAAAATGATTTTAAATATAATAGTTGTTACGTTCCTTTTACCTTAGTGTTTTAAATTTAAGATTTAATTTTGGCACGTTAAAATTAGTTATTTTAACTACTTTTTGAAATGTCCATATTTTGAAATTTGGGATGTGTCAGTATTAAGGTGGGTAGACATGCATTTTGGCTAAGTGATGGATTTTGAAGGATATTATATATAGTAGGAGTGCAAATGCAAAATAAAATAGCAGGCTTTGGCCACGGCCGCAAATGTTGTATAATACTTGGAACTCCAAAACACATGCCTATTTAAATTCTTCATCTACATACTTATCACATATATGGACAAACACACTTAACAAAACAAGAAACTGAAGATAAAACCACACTTATACTGTATTGGTGAAATCAGAAAAATAAAATTAATTTACACCAACAAGAGATTAAAATTGTGTCAAATTTTATATTTTGAGAAACGATTGTGGCTGACTGAAAATTGGCGCCATTACAATCAACCATTGAGATTCAACAACAGATATGATGATGTGGTGGCGTATCCAGGATTTTAAATTTCGGGGTACGGAAAATATTAAGTAAAATATTACTCTCTCCGCCCCATGATAATTTGCATAGTTTGACCGACACACTTCTTAAGAAAAGGGAATTTATTGTTGTATTGGTCAAATAAATGAGAGTTATTTTTAGTAATTTAGTGGGGTGTAGATGGAATTTCGTGAAGTGTAGGGTAAAATGTGAGTCCAAAATGGGTGACAATTTTAAAAATAAAATAATGTTGAGTAATTTTTTTGGTTTGTTTTCATTTTGAGAGTGTGCAAGTAATCACGAGACGGAATATTATTTAATAATAAAAGTCGTACGATTTAATGCAACTTAAATAAAAAAATTACATAATGTTCAAATTAAATTACAATTAGTCGACAAAATTCTCATATTTTGAGAATGATCTATGATATCATTATCAAAAATTTATAGAAGTACATTTTTCTCAACAAAAGTAATTAAACTGTCATTTAATAATTGTTCGAAGAGGCATGTAATCGCGTGGAAGAAGAAAATAAACTGTTGCAAGATTTTTTTAAAATAATTATATCCATTGTGCATAATTAATAAACTTTACAGACATTATTAATTTTTATATATTTTTTGCATAAGAAAAAAAAAAAAAACCAATCTGGGGGTACAATGTACCACACTAACTCCGTCCCTGGTGATGTGGATCAAGTCCTCTGGGTCTTACTCCGACATACTCCCTCCGTCCCGGAGGAACTTGCACCCTTTGACCGGCACACATTTTAAGAAATGTGTAAGAAAAGATGTAATGATTGATGTTTTGAGGGGTAGT
This sequence comes from Galeopsis tetrahit, assembly GCA_963675135.1. NCBI lineage: Eukaryota > Viridiplantae > Streptophyta > Magnoliopsida > Lamiales > Lamiaceae > Galeopsis > Galeopsis tetrahit. The sequence continues at coordinate 39,977,192 of OY776126.1, read as the reverse complement.
TTTGTAAACTTTTATGAATAAAGTAAAGTAAAAAGTAGATTGAGTGTGGAAAAGTAATGGCATATGGGTAAATATGAGTATATTTCAAGGGTGAGGGTTGTGAAGATATTTTCTTTTATGGAGTGTGCAAATTGGTATGGGACATCCATATATAGAAAGTGTGCAAATTCCTGTGGGACGGAGGGATTACCAATTTTTTATCCATCTTCTTCTTTCCAAAGCCCGCTTCCATGTTTGTCTTGTAACTGCTATTGGCTACACGGAGACACGAGCCACAACGGTTTTCGGACATGAAATCAAGAGGTCAATAATTAACTTTTGACATACAACCTTTTAATTAACTAATTTCAATGAACATAACAAAACATGATCATAAACAAAGTAATATACACTTTTGTATATATAACATTATAGATTTCAAGGTCTTACCAAGCAATTACTAGAAAAATCGATGTTTGATTTTCAGTAGCTCTGATAGAGTTTCTTTCATATTTATCCTATCTCCAGGAGATTCAGTTGAGCACTTCAAAGCCAACACTAATATGGAGAATACACAGTGCAACATCTTGTCACAACGTTCATCATCAAGATTCGTGAGTAAGTTGATATCCATAATCTGATGCAGCGACTGTGGAAGTAAGTTTTCAACCCAACTCTTCAAACTCAAGTCTTCACTAAACATATCATCACTTGGCCTTTTTCTTGTAAAGGTTTCCATCAACATAACGCCATAACTATAAACATCACATCTCGTAGAAACTAACCCTTCCAACCCATACTCTGAAATAAAAATACTAATCAATTGCAACAATATGTAGTGGAATATAAAATTAATGGTGATTTGAAGAGGAATAAAATAATAACCTGGTGCGATGTACCCTAGTGTAGCAAGGGTGTTAGTTATCACAATGCTATCCCCTTCACCTAACATTTTAGATATCCCGAAATCACTTACATGGCCAATCATCTCTTCGTCTAACAACACATTACTTGGCTTCAAGTCACAATGAACAATGGGTGGTGAATAGCCATAATGCAGGTATTCCAATGCTGATGCGACATCAATCATCACGTTCAACCTTTGCATGACATCCAAGCAATAGTTGTGGGAATACAACCATTTTTCAAGGTTTCCCATGGGCATATATTCAAGTACTAATGCCCTGAAATCTTCATTTGAGCAGCTGCTTATAACTTTGGTCAGGTTTCTATGACGAATGTTACGCAGTACATTGCATTCCACATCAAAACTCCTAAAAGTAGCTTCAGTTTGAATATTAAACACCTTCACAGCAATAACATTTCCATCGCCGAGAACTCCTCTATAAACCGAACCAAAACTCCCAATGCCTAGCAAATTACTTTCGTTAAAATGCTCAGTTGACTGCAAGATTTCGTAATAAGAAATTCTTTCCAACTTGGTAGAATGCACATGATCATTGATTCGAGAAGTAGCCTTGTTCTTCCCCTTGTATCTTAAGAAGACGAAGGCCAAAAAGACAATGGTGACAAACATAACCACCCCAGCAAGAATAAATAAAGGAAATTCCATTGTATTTCTCCTTGATTTGTGATTGGGGCAAAGTGGGACATGAAATCTCGGAATTCCACATAATGCTTTATTAGCTTTAAAGGAATTCAGTGTGAAGTTTCTAAAACAACCACCTGAAGGAATTTCTCCACTCAAATCATTGAAAGAGACATTGAAGTAGTTGAGATCTCGAAGTGTCTCCAAGGACTTTGGGATTAGACCAGAAAGGTTGTTGTATGAGAGATCTAGAACTGACAAACTGATCATGTTTCCCACTGATTCAGGAATAGAACCTTTCAGTTTGTTATATGCTAGAGAGAGACGTATCAGATTTTGTAACTTCCCGATCGTGATGGGGATAGTCTCAGAAAACTGATTCATGGCCAGTTCTATACTAGTTAATGCCACTAAGTTACCCATATCTAGATGTAAAGCCCCGCCAAAGGAATTTGAGGATAGGTTGAGCTCCAACAAATTTGTGAGGCGCCAAAAGCTTAACGGAATGCTTGAAGTTAGCTTGTTTGAATCCAGATAAAGTGTTGTTAAAGAAGTGAGATTTCCGAAACATTCAGGAATCGAACCTGATAAATTGGCGTGGGTTAAATATACAAAACTTATGCTATGCAAGTGGCACAAAGACTCTGGAATGGAACCTCTAAAATTGTTGTTACTCAGATCTAACGCTTGAAGGTTATCCAAGTGTTTGATAGTAAATGGGATAATACCAGTAAACTCATTCTCGAATAATGAAAGCGTGATCAAGTTACTTAAGTTGCCTGTAGAAGCAGGAATGCTGCCCTTAATTTTGCAATTGTTGGCATAGAAGTATTGCAACGAGGAAGAAAAGTTCCCAATGGAGGGTGGAATGATGCCACCTATAGGATTATCATCAATTGCGAAAATCTTCAATGCTCTGCAATTTGTCATATATGTAATGAAGCCCAGTTCGGAAGAAGATGATTCAATCCTTAGATGGTTGCTTCTTAGGCTCAACAACTCAAGGAGAGTTAGGTTGCCAAGAAAGTGGGGAAAAACACCAGTGAATCTGTTGTGGCCGAGATCCAACCTTGTAAGACAAGCACAATGAGAGATCCACTCAAATTATTATCAGCGAGGTAAATTCCTTCAAGAAGAGGTGTTCCGTAGCACATATTGGAGGGAAGACCTCTTGACAAACCATTTTCACCAAGTGCAAGACTACGAAGAGTTGAGATGTTAAAGAGTTCTGGTGGGATTGAACCAGTGAAGGCATTAACGCTTAAATGCAATTTCTCGAGTTGGTAAAGTTGGGCAATATCTTTGGGTAAAATGCCTGCCATATATGGTTTAAAATAAGCATTGCAATAATTTTGTGTCACTAGAGAATGAGAATGGTGATTCGCGCGAGTCACTTTATTTTGTGCTTTTATTGAGACGTTCAAGTAATTTTACAAGCTTTAATAATAAATAATGTTACGAATAAATATCAGAGGTGTGTTACCTGTGAAGTTGTTATCCCTGAGTTCCAACTCCTCGAGCATGGTAAGATTTGCAATATCTGTTGAAAGACTCCCACTCAATTTATTAAGCCGCACATTTAAAACTTGCAAAGAAGTCAAGTTGAAAATGTTTAGGGGCAGTGTGCCACTAATATTATTCCTTTCCATGTAAAGTTCAACCAAGTTTTGAAGATGGCTAATCTCCTGTGGTATTGCACCTGTCAAAAAAATTGAAATTTTAAAGTAAATGGAGCTAGAAATGTAATGGTCATTCCTTAATTAATTCTAAATATTATAATTGATATGTTATTTTATTGGAAATGATCATTCTAAATAAAATGTTAATTTCCAAAAGTTAAGAAATGATCATCCATACCCCTAAAACTCAGAAAATTCTCAAAATATATTCAGGTATTAACCCTTGAAAATATGCAGACAAAGTGGGATATATAGCTCAAAGTGGTTAGAGCATCGCTACCTAGGCCTTAGGTTTTAACTTCCATAAAAAAAAAAAAAAAAAAACCCTTGAAAATATGCAAATATATAATAAAAGGCAAAACATTAAAATTATACACCAATTTTATTTTACAATACATATTGCTATTTTTTTATAACTTATTATTAGAACCATAGTAAAAAAAAAAAAACTCATAGGGATAATTTTTTGATATTAATATTAATTATTTTCAATTGTAATAATTTACACCATTTTACCTTACAAAGTATATTTAAGTTTTATATATTAGAATGCATATTATCAATATTTAAGAGTGATGAATTTTTTTTTTTCATTATTATTATTATACAAAAATGTCAATACTTATTTTACTTTTACAATATTATTTTTCAATTCATACAATAGTAATATTAATAATTAAAAAAAATTAATTAATAAATATGTTTAATATTTTAATTATTAAATAAAAAAATAAACAATAAAGAGTGAAATTAAAAAGTAACTTAATTATAAATATTAGTAAACACCAATTTAAAGTCATTTGGAAAATAATTTAAATGAGCTTATCTTGGGTGAGACCTTCTCACGGATCTCATTTCGTGAGACGGGTCTTCCCTAACCTGAATTTACAATGTTTATTTACAAAGCTGTGACATTGTTATTGTAAAAAGTTATAATGTTTAAATAAAAAAATAATTAATATTCACCTTTGTTAAAAATATTATCACTTCTTAAATGTAGTGTAAAAAAAATACACTTAGCCATATTTTGGCAAACATAAATCTGGAAAAAATAATGGAGTAATAATAATAAAGATTGTTCAATCAAAAAATCTGGAATATGGATAAAAAACTTCATGGTTTCAAGTTGGATTGGTCTTGTGTAGAATCAATTCTATACAAGGAATTGAGTTGAAAAGTGTGTGTTGAAAAGTATGTGCGTGTTGAAAAGTGTAAGTCAATATTACTAAAAAGTATAACACAATATTATTAAAAAACGTCACACATTTTTTTATTAAAAAATGTAAGTCACTATATAATTGAAAAGTTCACACAACTTTAATTTTAATGAAAAGTGTAAGTCATTATAACTAGAAAGTACAAGTTAGTATAACTAAAAAGTGCAACACAATATTATTAAAAAGTGCATGTCATTATAACTGAAAAGTGCAATATAATATTTTAATGAAAAATGTAAGTTATTATAACTGAAAAGTGCAACACAATTTTATTGAAAAGTGCATGTCTATATGACTAAAAGGTGCAATATAACATTACCAAAAAGTGTACATTAATATAACTGAAAATATTATTTTAAAAAGTAAAAGTCACGACAATTGAAAAGTGTAACACTAAAAAAACGATTAATTAAATATGACAGAGAGAAATGCATGAAGAATGAAGCATATATACCATTGAAGTTGTTACCACCAAGATATAGACTCTCAAGAGATTTCAACTTTCCAATTGCTGCTGGTATCTCCCCACCGAAAATGTTTTTAGATAGATACAGGGTTTGAAGATTTGAACAGTGGGATATATTAGATGGAATTTGGCCGCTCAGCTGATTGGAATAAAGCCCAATCCGTTTAACAAAGGGAAGATTGTCACACATGTTGATTGGAAGAGTACCACTGAATTCATTATGTGAGAAATCTAGAGTTTGTAAGGTGGATATGTTGAATATGGCGGATGGTATAGCACCTGATAGATGATTCGAAAACGCCCCTAGAAATTGCAGATTATCAAGTCGTCCCAACTCCTGTGGAATTTCTCCCGTGAAGTTGTTAAAATCGAGTGAAATATACTTCAAGCGATGAAGGTGAGAGAGCTCTAGAGGCAGAGTGCCACTAAAGTGGTTGTTTGAGAGGTTGAGGGAAACGAGAAAGGAGAGGTTTCCTAGTTGTGGCGGAATATGAGTGCCCGACAGACCCATATTGGAAATATCTAACGCTGTGACTCTGCGGTGACGCAAGCCACAAGTGACACCAATCCAAGTGCAAACGTCACTCGAAGTGCTCCAATTGGTGGTAAGTATTTGATAAGGGTCGGAAGTGAGGAGTGCTTTTAGAGACAAAAGAGCAGATTGATCAGTGGTGAGGTTGTTGGCTTCTTCACAAGGCAATAAGGTTAGTAGTAAAAGCACTGCAAATGCAAATATGTGATTATAACTAGTTTTCTCCATGGCTGTAAGGCTAATTGTGAGAAAGAGTTGCTGCAGATATATAATTGCAACACTATATATACATACATAAAGGATATTCAAAAGTGGTGTTTCGGATCCATAGATTGATGGTACGTAGATATTTGAGGAGTAATTAGCGGCGATATTTTAGAAATAATACAACTATTGCATTCACAAATATTGTTGCCATCATGGGACCATCTCTGTACTATTTGGAACACGAATTGTTTATAACAGTTGGGCACACTGCAGAAAAATAGAGTTACAGTACTCTTTTTGCCACAAATAAAGTTGCGGTCCTCTTTTTGTTACTTCCCAAAGTTTGACTCGAAAAAATGGGCCTCAACCAGCTCGAAATTGAATTGATCGGGCTAATTCGACCTAAAATTGCGAAAAAAATTAGTTACGGGCCTAATTTTATCAGTCCGTAAAGTTGCGATCTCTTTTTGCAAACCCCCCTAAGTTGCGGTCCTGAAAAAATAATTTTCCCCCAATTCATACACAGAATTTTTTTTTCATTATTTCCTTTTTAATTTGTTACTCAAAAGGTTTGCATACCCCTAAATGAAAATCATCACAATCTTCACCCTCACAATATACACATATTTACTTTTTATGGTATTACGTTTTGCGCTCATCGATCATCATATACTCAATCCAACTACTTCATTTTTTTATTTACTTTATATATAAAAGTTTACAAAATTACATTTCACTACAAAAAACGCGCGGTTTACCGACAGATCTACCGACGAAATTGTGGTCGGTAGGCGTGGTTTCCGACGGAATAATTCAGTCGACTCTAGTCTCATCGGCCCGGTTTACCGACGGAATTTTTTTTTCTGTCGGTAGTCCCGACGGAATAAATCAGTCGAGTCTGCCGACGGATCTCATTCCGTCGGTAGGCCGAATGACCCGTTTTGAAACCGGGTCTGATTTCTGTCGGCAATTCCGTCGGCCGTCCGTCGGTAGTACCGACGGACTTACCGACGGAAATTTATTTTAGAATTTTTTTTAACAAAAATATATCCGTCGGCTTCTGTCGGGAATTCCGTCGGTACCTTCCGACGGATCTGCCGACGGAACTCGATTTTATATTTTTTAAATTCGGAATTATATTCAGTCGGTGCCCGTCGGTGGTTCCGTCGATAGTACCGACGGAATTTTCCGTCGGTAAGTCAACCCAAAAAAAATAAAACTGGGGTGGATCGGACCCGGACCCGACCCGACCCGCGATCTGTTATTAAGGCCACCATTTATTCTGGCCTTGCTAGGAATCGAACCCGGGTGTGTGGGCGCCTAGTGAGGGGCGCCTACCACTCGGACAGGTGTGTTACTTGTTCGTAATTGTAATATTAATTGTATATGTACTCATTTTCGACCCATTTTTTTTTAAAATTCACAAAATTAATTTCTTTCATATATATCAAATAATTAAATTTGAAATCTATAATTTATATTTTTATAATTTATATATTTTAAAATACTAAAATATTCATATTTTAACTAAAATACTAATATTTTTTAGTAAAAAATTCATTTTTTTGCTAATTATTTTTTAAAATATTTCAAAAAATTAATTTCATTCACATAAATTAAATAATTAAATTTGTAATCTATAATTTATATATTTTTAAATACTAAAATATTCATTTTTTTGCTAATTATATTTTAAAAATTTTCAAAAAATTAATTTTTTTTCACAATTTTTAGTTGTAACTTAATGATAAATAAATATTTTTAAATTGTACATTTAATAAAATAATTATCTTACATTATATAATTTATTATTCATCTTCTTCCTCTTCATCTTCTTCATCTACATTTTGATTATTTGTCTCATCTTCCTCCTCTTCATCATCATCATCCTCCTCCTCCTCCTGCTCTTCCTCTTCATTTTCATCATCTTCCTCATTTCCATTATCGTTTTCAATTTCGATCAATTGTGAATTTCCACCCTTCAAGTCTACGTGGATATTCAAATCTCCCGAAAAGACTTCAGTTCTAGCCTCTATTTGTTCCGTTTGAAACGGAGAATCATGTTCATCACTCCTGTCCTTTGTAGGGACTTCTACCATTGATCTTGCCTTTACTTTGCAAACAGCGTGCCATTCAATTTTACTACGTGATCGTACTGGATACTTGCAGTAGTATACTTGAGATACTTGATGGGCAAATACAAATGGATCATTCCTGATATAGCTCCTTTTCGGATTAACATCGACGAGTTTGTACTCCGGATTAATCCTTGTTCCTGAAGGGCCTGAATCAAACCAATGACACTTGAACAACACCACAGTCTTTGCTGGATATCCCGGATATTCTACTTCAACGACTTCGTGCAACACCCCATAGTAGTCACTTGCATTTGCATTGTAGTTTGCACTGCTAATGCAAACACCACTGTTGGTAGTCGCTTTTCTTGATGCATACTCGGATGTATGAAATCTGTAGCCCTTCACAATATAACCGTTGTAAGTCTTTACACGACGTAGTGGTCCTTTGCTGAGATCTTTTAAGAATCGATTCTCAAAATCGTTTGACCGTCCCTATACAGTTCAAATAATTAACATTAATTATGAATCATATTTATTTACGTAAAATTTAAGGAAATGGTACTCACACAACGTTGGAACCATCGGGCAAAATCACGTTGAAGACGAGCATCTATATCTATATCTGAGATGTTTTGTTCTGTTCGTCTTAGTTCTTGAGTATACATCCTAATTCACAACATCGAATCACAATTAATATTAAATTACATAAATGAAGTAATGATAAAAATATGAAATACTTACTCAATGTAAGGCTGAACTTCATCACAATTCAATAACACATACGTTTGTGCTATTTCTGCCTCTCTGTTCAACTCCCACTCTCGTTCTGTGAATTTTCCTATTGGTCGTCCCTTAGACTTGAATATAGACAGCATTCCATCGACCTCTTCACCGATATTGTCTGTATCTCTACCACCGTAGTTACGTGGTTCACTTCTCAACCGAGTGTTGACATGGTCTTCAAAATAATAAGAACAAAACATGCCAACCTCTTCATTCAAATATGCATTAACAATCGATGCTTCCACATTTGCCTTTTGTTTAGCATTGCGTTTCAAGTTGTGGAGATATCTGATTTATAATAAAAAAAACATATATTTTAATTCAGTGAACATGCATGTAGTATATATAAAAAATGAAAAATGTAAGAGTTTACCTTTCAAATGGGTACATCCACCTGTACTGCACTGGACCACAAATTCTGGCTTCATACGCTAAATGAACGGGTAAGTGTTCCATGGAGTTGAAGAAGCTAGGTGGAAAAATTTGTTCCAACTTACACAAAATCACTGGAATGTCTTGCTCCAAACGAATCATATCATCGATCTTGATCGTTGAAGATGTTAAATCTCTAAAAAAAAAGACTTAATTCAGTGATAGCCCTCCACACATTGAGAGGAACAACGTCTCGGAACGCAATCGGTATCAAGCGCTGCATAAAAACATGACAATCGTGACTCTTCATCCCTGAAACCTTACCCCTGTTTATGTCTGCGCATCCACTCAAGTTTGACACGTAGTTGTCTGGAAAATTCAACTCGTGAATCCAACGACACAGTTGTTGTTTCTGTGGCTTGTCCAGTGTGTAGCAAGACTTCGGATATTTACCTGTACTGGGATCCATTTTCAACTCTTCGCGACGACAATAAATGTTCAACTCTTCCCGGGACTTTGGAGTATCTTTCGTCTTGCCTTTTGTGTTCATCATTGTGTGGAACACATTATCAAACACATTCTTCTCAATGTGCATCACGTCCAAATTGTGTCAGATCAATAGTGAACTCCAGTATGGCAAATCCCAAAAAATACTCTTTCTATTCCATCTACCTGGGATTCGATCGTTGTGTTCAGCTGCATTTTCCTCAGTAGATTTTTTCAAACCCGTCCACTGAATCTCATGTAACAACGTTTGTCCTGTACGGTAACATTATACTAGAAGAAATTAATAAAACATATACGTATAACATTATACTAGATCAAATAATTGTATAATTAAAATACCATTTCGAAGGGGCGGTCGATTGTGTGTAACTGTTCTGTTCTTCAAGAAGTTGTTCTTATTCCTTCTAAATGGATGATCTCGAGGTAAGAACTTTCGGTGATTATCGAACCATGTAACTTTCCTACTCTTCTCAAGACTGAAAGCTTCAGAAAAATCCATACAATACGGACATGCTTGAAACCCAGCCGTTTTCCACCCAGACAACATAGAATATGCAGGAAAGTCGCTAATGGTCCACAATACAGCAACACGCATCGTGAAATTCTGTTTTCTGAACACATCATACGTTTGGACACCACTTTCCCATAAAAAGATCAAGTCTTTTATAAGAGGCTGGAGATAAACGTCAAGTTTATCCTTTGGATACGACGGACCTGGCACCAATACAGTTAGAAACATTGTTTGAGGTTTCAAGCACATCCATGGAGGAAGATTATACGGAGTCAGAATCACCGGCCACAACGAATACTACTTTCCAAAGCTCCCAAACGGTGCAAAACCATCAGTACACAAACCTAGCCTCACATTCCTCGGTTCAGAAGAAAAATTGGGATACACGTTGTCAAGGTGTTTCTAGGCCTCCGAGTCCGCCGGATGTCGCATCTCCCTAGACTCGGTCGAAGACGAATCTGTTGCATGCCACGTCATGTGTTGTGCTGTGGCAGTAGATTGATACAATCTCATTAAACGGGGAATGATTGGAAGATAATACATCTTCTTGTGTGCCACTTTCTTCTTCGACGACTTCGATTGACCAGCGGGCCCCTTTCGACGTGGCTCTTTGTAACGAGGATGACCACACATCTTACACATGTTCAGATTGTTATCTTCATCACCCCAATATCTTTGATGATACGTTGTAGGCACCTTATTCTCAGGAGGGCAGATCTCACTGCATAATTGTGTCATTTGCTCATATGCCCTGTTAGAAAGCTTGTTCTCGGTCTTGATAGCCATAAGTCGGGCATTAAATGACAGTTCAGAGTGAGAATCACAACCCGGATACAAATCTTGATCGCATAATTTGAGCATTTCATAAAACCTAAATGCTTCATCCGTCGGCTGCTCTTCTACATTTGAAAAACCGGCTTCCATTATCATTGTTTGATACATATTGGGTTCTCCCCCCCCCCCCCCCCAAACTGTTCTTCCCCACCAAACTGTTGTTCCCCACCAAATTGTTGTTCATTACTCGTGCCGGCTTGATTACCATATATTTGTCTTTCATAGATACCAGCAGTGTAATAGAATAAAACTTGATCAAAGTTATAAGGCCAACGTCCTTCGCCGTGAAATGTCCAGTTATAATAATTAACAGTGAAACCATTCTTCAGAACATGTACCAAAACCTCATCAATCGACTTAAATATTTTATTCTGACATTTTTTGGCATTACACGGACACTTGATACAATCCCCATGCATGTAATGTGGGTGGAGCTTTGCAAATTCAACAAATGACACAAGTTCATTGTAAAATTCACTATTCACATTTTCTAAAATGAACCTAGGAGTTTCATACATCCATCGACGATCCGGCAATACCATCTGTTAAACATTTAACATAAAATTCTTACAAACATATAAAAAAATGCACAACTAATTAAACTACACAACTAAACTACAAATATATAAAATGCACAACTAATTAAACTATAACCATATAAAATGCACAACTAAACTACAAAATTTAACCAAGTAAAAAAGAAAAACGTACCGAATTTTTCTTGCTCTCATACAATTTCCACAATTTTTTTCGACTGAGTGAGAAAGGGGAAAAAAGTTTCTGTAAATATTACGCTCTACCGACGGATTTTGAAATTCCGTCGGTGCGTACATTTTGAATCTACCGACGGATTCTGAAATTCCGTCGGTAGGGTGCCGCCCAAAATTCCGTCGATAGAGTACTTGGCCGACGGAATTTCCGTCGGCAGACTTTATTTCCGACGGAATATTTATTTTCGTCGGTAATATTGGCGGGATAAAATAAAAATCGAAAAAAAAAAAAAATACTTTACTTTATACCAAAATCTAACGAAAAATTATGTATTATGTATAAATTAAAAACAATAACATAAATAAACAATCCATTGACAAACAAGCATCAACCGAAATAAATATGTCCAACGGAAAATTAAATAGTTTGACAGAAAAAATAAATAGTTCGACAGAAAATTAAATAGTTCGACAGAAAATTAAATAGTTCGACAGAAAAATAAATAGTTCAAACATCAACCATTATACTAAAAAAACTCATCATCACCACCAATGAAATCCAAGCCGTCGTCTGCCTCTGCATCTAGAGCATTGAAATGGGGAACTGAACCAACCGGAGCATCGAAATGCGGAGGGGGAACTGGACCAACCGGAGCATCGAAAGGCGGAGGGGGAACGCTCATCGCCTGTTCAAAGCATGTATTTATTTGTTCAGAAGACATCCCCAACGATCGACCCATAGTGTCAGTTAGCTGTCGGAAGTAGTGGTTCATCATGTGTACTACGTTCGGGTCCGGAACAGCAGTGGAGGATACAGAGGCCTGCGATGCACGCTGGGACGAACTGGACGACGCAGCTCTCACTGAGCGGCTCATCCGGCCAAGGCCAAGGACTCGTCCTCGATCAGCCGGGGCAACGTCCAGGTAAATCCGGTTAAGATCAGGCGGAGCGCTGGGCCCGGCTTCAGCAGAAGCCTGTGTCGTCTCCTCTTCAATCCTCCGGTTCACATCCAACTACATAATTACAAAAAAATTAAATTAATACATAGTTCAATACATTTAATTAATTAAATATTAAAAAAACATCACAATTTAATTAAACTTACGTGAAGCTGGGTAGTGCGTCCATATGTGGACGTCTGCGAATCTGGATCAAACGGATGAAGAACGTTCAACCGATCTACGTGTGTGGGTTCACGCCCAAGTTCCCGCTCCTATTTCGTACCAAATGAGCATATAAAAATTATTTTATATAATATAATATAAATAATTGAAATAAATTTAGTGAACACTTATTAGAGCAATTGAGTGCTCATACGCGGATCGGACCCCCCCCCCCGATGCCTTGACATCCCACCCCCCATCACTTATACGGTTGGCTCGAGCAGTTGCACACTTCCTCATGTACTCCGGGATACTCCAATACGTGGTCAACGTGTTCCACACGTCGACTCCATTTTCGTCCTCCCCCAACGTCTGCACCACGCCACGTCTACGCCAAGCCAACCTCCAGGTGTACATTATCTCATTATACCTAGACTGACATGAAGATTGCCAGTGACTGTGGATATCGTTGTCCGAAAAAAACTCCCTATGCCAATAAGCATGTTTCTGCACATATTCGATCAGCATATTTATCAAATAATATATATAATAAATTGTTTATTAATATTTAATTGAATGCACTCAAATACCTGGAATTCCTCCCAGTATTCATCCTTTTTCGTCTGCGGCACCTTCAACCAAGAGTACGCATTCGCAACAACCTTGCACTTAGTAATCACCACAGTGCAAATCTTCGATATCTCATTACCAGGAAGTAAGCTGTGACATTATATATTAAGAAACAAACACATGATAAATTAAAAAACGTACAAAAATTGATGCTATTAAATATTGTTAAACCTTAAAATTATTTAATTAATTACTTACTGTACACCATCAATCCATATTTTCAGTCTGTTTTCTCGGGCCCGCGTGGGATGTCCACGAGCTGCCGACGACTGAGATGACGGCGACGAATGCTGTGGAACGGATGCCGACGACGTCAACGTAGCAGGCTCAACAGGCCAAAGTGAGCCTCTCCTACGTCGAGATCCTGAGGCCCCACTAGCATCTTGACTCATCTATTTTAATAAATAAAATTTAAAAGTATAATAAATTAATCAATAATTAATATAGTAATGAAATCAATAATTTTCTATTTTAATTAATAACATTTTAGTAATTTAAGTCAATAATTTCCTAATTTAATCAATAACAAAATCACGTTACTAATGAAATCAATAATTTACCAAACTAATTAATAATGACTTAATTTAAACAATAACAATAATTACTATATTAATCAAACCATACAACACCCCTACTTATAAGAATAATTACTAATTTAATCAACAATAATAACCTAGTTTAATTATAAGAATAATTACTAATTTAATCAACAATAATAACCTAGTTTAATTATCAAAACGAACTAACAAAACTACATTATATATTTGAACTAACATACATTAATTAATTACAATTAACCAATAAAAAACATATAATCCACGTACTAACATATATTTGAATTAATTATACATATATATTCATCAACTACGTACATGAAATTTTATAATAATTAACATGCAATTTATAATACAATAACTTAATTAAAATTAATTAAGAATTTATAAAACGTACTGTTTAAATTGAAGAAAATTGGAGTAGATAATCGTAATGCCCTTTGTCGATCAATCCACACACCACGCACAAGAAAATCCAATCCACGAGGACAGAACAAGAGACGAACAGGGAGAGGGGGACGAAAGCCAATTTTTTTTTCCCTTATGGGGAAGAACCGCCTCCTTCGGCAGTTCTTATAAAAAAAAATTTGTGGCTACCGACGGATATTTCCGTCGGTAGCACGCGAATATTAATGTCAGTCAAAGCGGGTCGGCTACCGACGGATATATTCCGTCGGCAGTCGAAATTTGAACGACCGACGGAAAAAATCCGTCGGGAAGCAAGGCTAAACGACACCGTTTGGCCGCGGAACTGAATTCCGTCGGGAAGTCCGTCGGACGGTCCCGACGGATCTTGGATTCCGTCGGGAGTCAGTCGATTCGAAAATTCCGTCAGCGATTCGTCGGGGCAGCCGACAGAATGGATTCCGTCGGTAGCCTTCCGTCGACAAACTCCGCGTTTTTTGTAGTGTTTCAACATTCTAATCTTTACACTTTTTCCTTAATCTTTGTATTAAAAAAGCACCGTAAAATTTTTAAGGACGTAAGGGCGAGTAGAAATTTTAGAATTTCATCAAAACAAAATGGAAATTTAGATCAAAACAACAAGAATCATCAGCCAATTATTAGGGGATGTTTGTTTTGTGATGTAAAATTTGGATTTGAGATTTTGAAATTCAACCCATGTTCTACTTTGAAATTTAGAAATTATAATTTTAAAATCTCACCCTAGAAAATACCTATAAATTATATAAAAGTCAACACTATAAATATCTACGAACCCTATATAAATACTTATAAATTGCCTATAAAATAAAATTAATCATACCCTACTTAAATTTCAAAACTTTGAAATTTTCGAATTTCAAAATCCTAAAAATTTCAAAACAAATGAATTGATTAAACACCTCCCTCCCTAAACATATATAAAACCAAAAAAAGAAAAGACTCGAGTACTTGTATACACCCTAGTTGACCGGTTAATTTTTTTTTTTTTTTTTTAAGTGTAAGTCACTATAACTGAAAAGTATAACACAATTTTTAATGAAAAGTGTAAGACATTATAACTAAAAGGTGCAACACAATTTTTATTAAAATGTACAAGACTGTATAACTGAAAATTGCAACACAATATTAATGAAAAGTGTAAGTTATTATAATTGCAAAGTGCAATACAATTTTTTACTGAAAAGTGCATGTCAGTGTCACATTTTTTTTATGAAAAGTGTAAGTTAGTATAAAAGAAAAGTGCAACACAATATTAATGAAAAGTGTAAGTTATTATAACTGAAAACTGCAACACAATTTTTATTAAAAAGTAAAAAACAGTATAACTGAAAAGTGCAACACAATTTTTATTAAAACGTAAAAAACAGTATAACTGAAAAGTGCAACACAATTTTTATTTATTAAAAAGTGTAAGTTATTATAACTAAAAAGTGCAACACAATATTAATGAAAAATGTAAGTTCTTATAACTGAAAAGTGTAACACAATATTTTTACTGAAAAGTGCAACGCAATATTATTAAAAAGTGCAAGTAAGTATTATATTTTTAATGAAAAGTGTAAGTTATTATAATTAAAAAGTGCAACACAGTATTACTAAAAAGTGTAAGTCACTATAAATGAAAATATTATTTATCTAGTGTAAGACACTACAATTTAAAAGCACAACACTGTTTATTAAAATGTACTATAAGTCATTACAAATGAAAAGTGTAACATAAAAAAAATAAAAAATCAACGGTGAATCCATAGGAGACCGTACTCATAAAGAGAAGTGTTGGTTATACAATTAAACCTCTCAGTCATTAAAGTTGGTTATTAAGAAGAGTTATATATTCACATATCCTTGGATATATTAAATACAAATTTATTTACATGCTTTTGGCATCTCCTTGACTGGCTTGATTTTAATTTTTCTACAATTCTCGATATATATAATTGATTGGGTTGATGTGAATATGTAAGTGTTTTGTTTAATGATCCAACACTAACAGACGAGTGTTGTGTTTAATGTTTTCAACACTTATGACAACATCAGAATTTGTCCTTCCTTTTCTCACTAACTCCGATCTTACACTTGTTGTCTAATGTCCCCAGGGCAGTTAGAAGACGTGGGCAACACCAAGTCATGCAACTGCGTGGGAGTGAGAAGTTATTGGACATGATATAACAAGTCCTACATTCAAGAAAAGTGGAGAGAAGTTATGGAAACTGCTTGATCTCACGGCTGTGATGATCATAGGAGTTGAGAGCAGTTCGTATCTCATGCCTATAAATACAGTAGCTGCCTCAACACAAGATACACAAGAAGAACGCTATATACGCTTCTAGTTAGGGAAACACTTGTTTTTTCTTGTAGATCTTCACATTATTGTAAACCCGAATAATAGTGTGTTAGATCGTAGTCTTATTTACTAGGTTATATGCATAGATCTATGACGGAGATAGTTTCATAGGATCTAGTAAATCATTTACACTTTCGTAGTGTTATTGTACACCTCTAAGAGGTTGTAATCGTTTCACATATTTTTATATAGTGAGCAGCGTAGATTATTTTATAATCTACACAAATTTTGAATACTTCAATTTTCACTACGTGCAATTTAATTTCCGCTGCATAGTGTTGTCTGGACAGTGCCAACACGACAGACAACATCTCTGATATCGCACGCACACACTTTCAGATTGTTCTGTATAGATTATCTTGTACATTTCTTTTACTTTATCGCATTACATTTCATCTTTTTAAATCACTAACCTGTCCCTTAATATTTAATTAATTTTATGATAAATTATGTTAATTTAAAAATAAATAATATTTTATTATTAATATTGGATTAAACTTAAAATAATTTAATTAGAATTATATTTCATTCCATTTAGAATCCTTCATTAGTACACCTTATAGATATATTACTCCCTCTGTCCACAAAATATAGTCGCATTTATCTTATATTATTTATCTATAAAATTTAGTCGATCCCATGCCCTTTTTAAAATACACTTATACACAACACTTAATTTATACCCTTTAAAAATATCACATATAAAACTTAATGTCATTAAATAATTCACTACAAAAAATCGGGATTTGCCGACGGAAAGTTACCGACGGAATAGATTGTGTCGGTCGTGCCGACGGATTTTCGACGGAATATCAGAATCTGCATACTCCCGACGGATTTCAACTTCCGTCGGAATTCCCGACAGAATATAGGTTGAAGGTGAAATGGCGCCGTTTTCGGCCCGCTTCCCGACGAAATATTCCGTCGGTAGTTCAAATTTCGGTTACCGACGAAAATATCCGTCGGTAGCTGAACCGCTTTTAATCCCACCGCCTCGTAAACCCCTCAAAAGCCGATATATCGACGAAAATTTCCGTCATTAGCAATTTTTTTTTATATAAACTGCCGAGAGGCAGTTTGATTAAGAAGGAAAAAAATTCACTTTCCTACTCTCGTGCGTGGATTCGAAGACGAAGAGCATTCCATCCGATCATCTACTTCAGTTTTCTTCAATTTGAACGGTACGTTTTATATTTTCTTCAATTAAGTTATTGTAATATTGTAAATTGTATATCAATTATTATAAAATTGCATGTACGTAGTTGATGAATATGTATAATTAATTGATATATAGATTATGATGTTTTTGGTTAATTGTAATTAATTGTTCGTGTTATATATAGTGTAGTTCTTTATAAATTCGCAAGATTTTTTTACGTTAGATTGTTATATAGTTTGTTTATTTAATTAATATATGATTGGTACTTGTTAGTTAGTGTTAAAATAATTAATTATCTAGTTAGTGCATGTACAATATGATTATAGTTAACATTGAAAAGAATGTGTTTGATAATTAAATTAGGTTATTGTCAATTAATTAAATTAGGTTATTGTTAATTTAATTAAGAAATTACTATAATTAAATTAGGAAAATTTTGGTTGAATTAGTAAACT
The DNA here is from genome assembly GCA_963675135.1 of Galeopsis tetrahit. Lineage (NCBI taxonomy): Eukaryota > Viridiplantae > Streptophyta > Magnoliopsida > Lamiales > Lamiaceae > Galeopsis > Galeopsis tetrahit. Next base: position 39,959,076 of record OY776126.1, on the reverse strand, counting down.
ATATATCGATTAAATTAGGTTATTAATATTTTTGATTAAATTAGTAATTATTGTTGATTAATATAGTAATTATTGATATTGTTTAAATTATTTCATTATTAATTAACTTAGTAAATTATTGATTTCATTAGTAAGTTATGATTATTGATTAAATTAAGAAATTATTGATTAGTAAAATGTTATTGATTAAATTAGGAAATTATTGATTTCATTAGTAAATTATTGATTAATTTATTATACTGTTTTAGTTTTATTTATTAAAAAATTAAAATATATGAGTCAAGATGCCAATGCTCCTTCTGGTGCTGGTGGGGCCTCAGGGTCTCGACGTAGCCGGTCGAAGAGGGGTGAAAGTGTGCGTGGGGTATCTACTGTTTAAGTAAAAATAGAACAATGCTACACTGAATGTTGAGACAAATAGTGTAGCATCAACTCTAACAGAATATAAAGAAATAAACACAGCGGAAGACTAAAACACTAAACAATAAGAACACAATGGAATAATTTTAACATAGATTTTATTAATAACAAAATCTATGTTATGCCTTATGGCGAAAACAACTTACTTCGTAAGTTTACTAAAAATGTCGTGTGAAATGTCTCAGCAATTACTTCAACATTCCACAAACCGAAACTACAATTGAGGCAGGTGCCTGAATCTATAAAGAGACTTACTGTCTAAAGAACTAATCTGATATATGATTCACTCTCAATCGATACAAGACTAGAACTAAGTACACTAGAAGGTATGGTATCCCTCGACGTACGTTAAAAGATACAACTACTGACCATAACTTCTAATAGGGTTGAACTCTCAAAAAGGTGTTACTCGAATAGTGCATGCTTTGGAATGAAAGTCTCCAGCGGTATTTATAGAGAAATAACTGAATTCTAGATCCTTCCATATGAGATCCTATTTTTTAGGATCTCCACTTCCATGATCTCTCTAGATCCTTCTTCCATCTTTCAGGTCGTTCTAAGATGCTCCACACTCTTCTAGCACGTCCTCCAACATTCTGGAATCTTCCAGGTTCCAGACTCTTGTAGAAGCTTATAGAATCGTACCTGAATGTGAAAGTATTTAGTCCAACATTTAATGTAACGTTTCAGAAAGGACTTAGAATAAATCACGGAAGGTCAAATTAATATGTTGTTGATAATGTTTAAGCATTTAAGAGTTAACAACATCTACAATCTCCCCCAATTTGACTTGGCGACTACAACACACCTGATGCACATATATTTCTATACATACGTCAATAATATGTATTTAGGTGAGGTTAACATCTACTCTAAATACTAGTCAATACAATACCTAGTTGTAACCGTTGGATCAAATCAAAAGAAGACCAAGAATAATCTCACTAAGAGCCGTGCCATAAGATCAAAGTAATCTTATTCAAAACCAAAACAAGTATAAACAGTACACTTGTTTACAAAACATATAGCTTTACAAAAATCAAAGATTAAATCAGAGCATTATGTGAAAGTATATACTAGATTAACCTAAGACTTATGTAAGACTCAAAACAAATCAGAGCAAGGACTAAAAATAGAAAAACAAAAAATCAGAGCAAAAATAATTAACTAAGATTAAATCCCTATGCAGTAAGCAAATAAAATTTTATTCTTTGACAAACAATGTTAAGCCTTCTATAGCAGTAAGCCAAATAAGAATACAAATTTTAAGACAAACAAGTTTAAGCATATTGGACATAGATCAGAGTTAAATAAAAATACAATAAAAAATAAAAGAATACAAAACAAGACATATTCATCATGTAGTAAACATTTAATGATAAGAAAATAAATTAAGCAAAAAGCAGTAATCAAATATCATTAATGCAAACTAATTAAGCAAGATAAATATAAACATCCTATCAACTATAAATAAATAATATTGTATCAAAATAAACAGAATTTAACATAAACAAAACAAAATAACAAAAATAAGAGAACTACTGAAAATGGCATGAATTGCTATGGTAATAGCAGCAGCATCAAGGTCCTGCGTATGTGCCATTTGAACTTCAGTACTCCCCATGTCTTGCAGCATCTGTTCTAGATATCATCATAGAGGATTTCCATATCCTCATCATCTTCAGCAGGATCAACAAACTTATCTTCATCAACCTCTGGTTCTTCAATAAAACAAGTTGCAGCAAAGAGTGCAACAACATTGTTATCAGCAGCATTTCCATTTCCACCATTCTCTGCAACATCAGGTACACCTCCACCATCAGGATTCAGCTCTTCAATAACAACTCCTGAAGCTCTAGCTGAAGTGGATGGTGGTACTCCCCCTATTGTAGTGGAAAGTAGTTTGGTCCACTTGTCTTTGATTAACTGGAGCTCATCAATTTGGTCCTGTAAGTGTTGTAACTGCAGTAATATAAAAGATCTGGGAACAGATAGTGTGGGGTCAGAATTACCACCAATGTTCTCAGCATCTGGTGCAACATTAGGTGCAGCTGGTCTCTGTGGAAGTCTAGTTGGTGTGGGTTGAGGTTGAGCAGGAGCTGGTCTGTGAGAAGTACTTCCAAGATTGTTTAAGGGAAGATCAATCACTCTTTCACCAATGAGCAAAGCAGGTGAAATGGTGTATAAAGGAACCTTTCCACTAAGAACTTCAGTCTTCTTAGGGGTAAAACCATGCATCTTCAAGTATGAACATATAAGCACAAGGTATTGAAGATTGCCTTTATCAGAATTGTCACCACTAAACTTCATCATGTGGTGAAAAATAGTCAATCCCAAATTAAACTTCTTCAAAACCACTATCCTATAAAGCAAGATTGCTTGATCCTTTGTGACTTTGGTTGAGTTGGTAGAGGGTATCTAGTCATAAACAATTAACTTATGCAATACAGAATAAATTGATGTGAGGTCCTTAAGCAAGCATTCTATTTTTCCACTTAGTCAATAAACTACTAGTCATAGAAACAGTAACCACATCTAAATCAGGTTCATCATCATCAAACATTGGTTCTATTCCTAAGAATTCATTAATCAATTTTGGGGTGAATGGAACTGACCTCCCTCTAAACTGTACATTCTCATACCAACGAGAACTCCTCCTACCATTACTCTTCCTCAGACATGCATAGAATTCAATCAGAAACAAATGTGTCACACAATGCCAGAGTTTTCATCAATTTTCTATCCTCTAAGAATTGAATCAAATTCTTACTCTCAAAATCAGAAACATAAATTCTCCTTTCCATTAACAACTTTCTCAAAATTTCAGAATCTACATCAGGTTCAGAATTACCTTCCTCAAAATTTCCTTCCTCAGAGCTGGATTCTTGTTCTTTTTCAGAACCGGATTCAGCATCTTTCTCAGAGCTTTCCTCGGATTCTTCACTGCTGGAATCACCTACATCATCAGGTTCTGGTACTGGAGCACTTGATTCAGCATGTGAGGTAACATTCTTCTTCAGAGTTTGCTGAATATCCCTGAGGCAGACCTCCATTTCAGAATCAGAATCAATTTCTGGTTCTTCAGGCATAGTTCGAACATTATCAATCTTTGCCTTCCCTTTCCCCTTTGGATCAGCCTTCTTTTTGGTTGGCTTCTCAACCACCACCTGATCTTCATCAGATTTAAAAAATACCTGAATCGGTTCAGCAGCATCACCTCCTGTCTTCTTCTTCTTCCTCAAAGACTCTGAGTAATCTACTCGAGTGAAAACTCGATTTGATCGTCTCCTTGGGACTGGGCTCCTCTCTTTCTCTTCCCTGTTTCAGCATTCTTCTTGAAGGGAATAGGTTCAGAGTCGGACTTTGATATATCTGAGTCAGTTTTGTGAGTTTCAGCATCCTCCATCTGAGCGTCCTTAGTTTCGAAGGCTCCTTTGACTCAACAACAGGGGATTCTACGATCTCCTTATCTTTCTCCCCCATAGAGGCAGCAGTCGGGGCCTCTGTTTCAGCATTAGGGCTCGCAATTTGGGGCTTTTGAGTTGTGGACGAAGAGGGTGCAGTAGTGATGACTTCTTGGGTGCGCAAGTAGTGTGAGATGTCATTAGACATGTCTCCAATGGTGAGGATGGGTGAGTGTGTAGACCTCATCGATTGAGAAAAGTTCTCAACCGCCTGGTTCAGTTCTGAGAGTGAGGCTCCGTGTGGGATGTGGATTGTTGTTGTGGGAGTAGTTGGAATGGGTGTGACGGTTTCGGAAGTTGGGGGTGATTTCTCGTGTGAAGCGGCCATGGAAGCTAAAGTATTGATGTTAGAGAGAGATGGAGATGACGGTTGTGAATTCGAATTTGGTGAATTTGGTTTCTGTGGGTTAGTTTCCTTGTTCCCTGCCATTTAAACTCAAGAATTAGAAAATATGGTTACACAAGATTCGAGATAAACAATAACTTAAACAAATCTTACAACTCAAATACTTAACTTACTCAATTAAATACAAAATTGGAGTATTTATAGAGAGAACTAGCAGTTGGAATTTATGCGTGAGATTAAAAATAAATAAACTAAGGAAAATTCCAGAAGTTTTCGATAATGCTCCACAAATTCAGCCACAAGTAAATTCATTGGTGAGTTAGTGGGGTAAAATCTTAATTAATTAAAATAAAATGCGTATAATCTGAAATAATAAAAGAACGTGGTTAGTATAATTAAAAATAAATAAAATAAATTCCCACAATTAATTAAACAATTACAGCTTATAAAAATATAATTGAATCATGTAATGTTGTGCTCAAGGATTTGACATACACCTCAACATTGGTTTTTCATGACAGGTTTTATCTATCCAATGTAACCAATTTTTCAGCATTTTTGTTTTCATTTATTTTCTTCTTTTTGTGCTACAACATCTAGTTCGTATTGATCCATTTTTCCTGTAGAGTGCATCGTAGTAGCGAACTCCGTGCCCCATACTTAATTAATGGATTACAAACCTCTTGATGTTTTTACCAAAAATTCACCTTTAGAAAAGAAGGCATCGTAGTAGCGAACTGCGTGCTCCATAGTTACTCAGTGAATTGGTACATCTTTTAGTATGCTGTAACATTCTAATTTTTCAAGCTTTTGAGAGGTGTAGTACATGCCTATTTTTGCACAAATAAATTTCAGATTCAAGAATATTTTACAAAGGAATTATTCAACGAAAATAAGAAATAAATCAAATCTATAATAACTATACTACCTTAGGATGTTGTCCCAAATGCTACTGCGTTTGTGACAACATCCTCTCAAGGATTATTCAGATAATACACATACCAAGAGATTTCCTCAGAAATAAGAATCTCTCAAGGTCAAGGGCCTTAGTAAAAATATCAGCATTTTGATTTTCAGTAGGCAGATATTTCAACTGAACTATGTTCTTCTCCACTAAATCTCTCATAAAGTGGTGTCTAATGCTAATGTGCTTAGTGAGTGAGTGTTGTACTGGATTTTTAGATATGTTTATGGCACTTGTGTTATCACAAAAAATTGCGAGGATATCATTTTCGATTCCATAGTCATGAAACATCTTACTTAACCATAATAGTTGTGTGCAACAACTTCCTGCAACTATGTATTCTGACTCAGCAGTGGATTGAAAAACACAATTTTGTTTCTTGCTATGCCAAGACACAAGATTTTTTCCCATGTAGAAACATCCTCCACTCGTACTCTTTCTGTCATCTATATCTCCATCTCAATCAGCATCATTGTATTCAATCAATGTGTTGTTGGTGTCCTTAGTGTACCATATCCCTAGTTCACTTGTACCTGAAACATACTTGATAATTCTTTTCACTGCATTCAGGTGAGATTCCTTTGGATTTGCTTGGTACCTAGCACAAACACACACATTATACATGATGTCAGGTCTACTAGAGGTTAGATAAAGTAAACTACCTATCATGGATCTATACAGTGTTGGATCAACATCCTTTCCAACATTGTCTTTGCAAAGTTTCAAAGTAGAACCCATAGGTGTTTTCATTACTTTTGAGCTTTCAAGACCAAACCGTTTGACTAAGTTTTTAGCATACTTACTTTGAGAGAAGAAAATACCATCCTTACATTGCTTGATTTGAAGAACTAAAAAATAATTCAAGTCTCCAACCATCCTCATCTCAAATGTTGTTGTCATTGCTTCAACAAATTTGTTCAGCATTTTATCACAGGTTGAACCAAACACAATATCATCAACATATATTTGAGCAATAAGTAAATCTTCTCCAGTGTTCTTAATAAATAAAGTCCTATCGGCTTCTCCTCTAATAAAACCATATTCTAAAAGAAAGTCAGTAAGCCTACCATACCATGCTCTAGGAGCTTGTTTTAGACCATATAATGCTTCCTTTAGTTTGTACACATGATCCGGGTATTGTGAATCTACAAAACCTTTAGGTTGTTCTACATATGCCTCTTCATTCAATATGTCATTTAGAAATGCAGCTTTTACATCCATTTGATGAAGTTTAAAGTCAATAAAACATGCAATTGCTAGCAATAATCTAATAGATTCTATCCTAGCAACAGGTGCAAACGCTTCATCAAAATCAACACCCTCAACTTGAGTGTAACCTTGTGCAACTAACCTAGCTTTGTTCCTAACAATGTTTCCAGACTCATCAGTTTTATTCTTATAAATCCACTTTGTTCCAATGACATTAGTATGACTAGGTCTTGGAATAAGTGTCCATACTTCATTTCTTTCAAACTGATTAAGTTCCTCATGCATATTGTTCTTACCACATCTACCTTATTTGATCTTATTCTTCCTCTTGTTTGCACTCCAACTGTAGCATCACCTATGATCTGGTTAGAAGGATGACTTTTCCCCATTCTTGAAGAAGGATTTGTTTTGGGGACATACTGATCATTCTGTGAAATTACAACCGACTGATCTGTAGATATTGCTCTAGATGTGTTAGAATTTGGTGCAGCATTTTCAGGCTTCAGTGTATTCTCATAATTGTCAGTGACTTGTGATACATCTTCTTCATCTTTGTCATCTATAAGACCTTTATCATCATCAAACACAACATTAACAGATTCTTGAATAGTTTTAGTCCTAAGGTTATAAACTCTATAGGCTTTACTATTTCTAGAATAGCCTAAAAAGAAACCTTTATCACTTTTAGAATCAAACTTGTGAAGTTGATCTCTATCATTCAAAATAAAACACACACAACCAAATACATGAAAATACTTCACATTTGGTTTTCTAACATTCAAAATCTCATAAGGTGTTTGATTTGTGCCAGAATGAATATAAACTCTATTAATAATATGACATGTTGTATTCAATGCTTCAACCCAAAATCTTTTATAAAGGCTTTTAGATAAAAACATAACTCTTGCCATTTCTTCTAAAGTTATATTCTTTCTTTCAACAATTCCATTCTATTGTGGAGTTTTAGGAGATGAATATTCTTGCAAGATACCTTTCTTATCACAGAAATCATTAAACATGCTATTCTCAAATTCCCTACCATGATCAGTTCTAATACGGCCAGATTTCAAGTTATACACGTTTTTGAACCTCTTATAGAGGACTTTAAAAGCAGCAAATGTTTCAGATTTGTCTCTTAAAAACTCAATCCAAGTATATCTAGAAAAATCATCTACCACAACTAAGGAATATCTTTTGCCTCCGATGCTTTAAGTTTCCATAGGACCCATCAAATTCATGTGCAACAATTCAAAGCATCGATGTGTAGAACAATGTGACAGCATTTTATGCGACACTCTTACCTGCTTACCTTTATGGCATGATCCACATACAGTGGTATTCTGGAAGTTCAGTTTTGGTAGTCCTTTGATTGCATCTGATATGATTAGTTTCTTCATTACCCTGTAATTCACATGTCCTAATCTTTGGTGCCATAAGACATTCTCACCATGTTTTGACAAATTACAAACATTTGTCCCAATAAGATAATAATTATCAGTAGACCTAGTACCAGTCATTAAACAATCATCATCTTCATTAAGAACATAGCATGATTCTTTGTCAAATTTTACATGCAAATTATCATCACAAAGTTGACTAATACTAATCAGATTAGCAAGTAAGCCATCAACATGCAAAACGCTTTTAAGCTTAGGAAAACTTTCAACATTCAAAGTTCATTTTCCTATTATCTTTCCTTTTTATCCACCACCATATGTAACATTACCACCATTCAAGGTCACATAATCAGATAAGTAGTGTATTTGTCCTGTCATATGTCTAGAACAACCACTGTCAAAATACCATAGACCAGGTAAACATGCTTTCAAGGATTTGTGAACAACATTACACGTAACTTTTGATTTCCAAGCAGATTTCTGAAAATATTTTCTAGGATGTGAAGACATTTTGGATAACATAAATTCATTTTTCATATCATTAACCATTTTCAAGCAAAAGGGACGAATATGACCATATCTAAAGAAATAATGACAAAGATACTTCTTTTTGACCTTGTGACAATCTGTTTGTGCAGATGTTACATCAGATGTGTTAGCATTTGCCTTCACAAATTTCACAAATTTTCTGAAATTTTCAGAAATAAAAGCAGTTTCACCATCATAACCTAAACTATAATTATTAGATTTACCAACATCTATAGCATGATCCACATCAGAAGCACTCTTAGAAAATTTTCTGAAACTTAAATTAGAGGTGATCAATTTCTCGTTCAATTTGCAAACTTCAAGATCTCTTTTGTTAAGTAAGACTTCTAGCTTCGTGATTGTGTCTTTCAGATCCTCATTTTCTTTATTCAAAGAATTCAGAGTGAGTTTATGAGAGTTCCAATCATCTAACAATTTCTGATATGTCTCATCATCAATCCTTTTTCCTGCATCATCAACAAAACCATTAAAACAGTTCAAATCTGGGTGACTCTGTTTTGATGTTACTGTAGATGTGAAGACAGCGGGTGCAACATCAGAATATGCATCATCCAGATCATCATCTGAGGAATCATTATAATCAATTCTGGTAAAATGAGCATATTCATTTTCATCAAGATCATCATTATCTGATTCATCACTCAAGGAAGCACTAAAATTCAGTTTTTTCTTCAGTCTGGTATTGGCACATTCATTTTCATAATGGTCATATCCAGAACATGCATTGCATTAAACTGATTTTCTAAATTCAGGGTCATATATTGGTTTACCTCCACTCTTTGATGGTCTTGGTGTGAATTGACTCTTCCTCCTCTCTGGTTGTGGTGTTGATGTGTCGATTTGGATCTTAGGCTGAATGGTTCCTTTAGATTTATGCATAGACTTCTTAAGTAATTATAGGCTGAATCTCAGATTTGTTTGATGTTTATCCTTTAAAAACAACAACTTTCTTATCATCTTTAGTTTCATCAGTTTGATTAGTGTTTATTTCATAGGTTCTAAGAATACTCACTAATTCATTTTGAGTCAACTTATTAGTGTCTTTTGCCTCTTCAATAACACAAATTTTAGCATCAAATCTTTTAGAAACAAACCTTAATATCTTATGAACTACTCTAAAATTAGAAATAGGGTCACCAAGAGAATGTTATTCATTGATAATCTCACTTAAACTTTTGTTATAGGATGAAATTATTTCATCTTCCTTCATTCAGAGATTCTCAAACTTTGTCCCCAACATTCGAAGCTTTGTCCTACGAACACTGTCTGAACCTTCACAATGCTCTTGCAACCTGTCCCATGCATCTTTAGAAGTAGAACATTTAGATATAATTTTAAACATAGAGGTATCAACAGAGGTAAAAATAGCATTTAATTCTTTAGAATTGTATCCTGCTGTTGTTCTCTCATCAGCTGTCCAATCAACTTCTTTCTTGAGTTGAATTTCACCATCGGCATCTACTCGATTCTTTGGTGCATCACAGCCTGTAAGATAAGTCCTCCAAGCACGTTCATCAATTGACTTGATGTACATTCGCATCTTAGGCTTCCAATAAGCATAATTTGAACCATCTAAAACGGGTGGCCTAAGTGCAGTGGATATGTGATGTGTTTCCATTGCTAACATAAACTAAAACACACTTTAAGAAAAGACCTAAACCTAGTGTCGTCTGGTGTTGGCTCTGATACCAACTGAAAGTGTGCGTAGGGTATCTAGTGTTTAAGTAAAAACAGAACAATGTTACACTGAATGTTGAGACAAATAGTGTAGCATCAACTCTAACAGAATATAAAGAAGTAAACACAGCGGAAGACTAAAACACTAAACAATAAGAACACAATGGAATATTTTTAACATAGATTTTACTAATAACAAAACCTATGCTATGCCTTACGGCGAAAACAACTTACTTTGTAAGTAAACTAAAAATGCCGTGTGAAATGTCTCAGCAATTACTTCAACATTCCACAAATCGAAACTATAATCGAGGCAGATGCGTGAATATTTAAAGAGACTTAAGTTTTTGATCACTGTCTAAAGAACTAATATGATCTATGATTCACTCTCAATCGATACAAGACTAGAACTAAGTACACTGGAAGGTATGGTATCCCTCGTCGTACGTTAAAAGATACAACTACTGACCATAACTCCTAATAGGGTTTAACTCTAAAAAAGGTGTTACTCGAATAATGCATGCTTTGGAATGAAAGTCTCCAGTGGTATTTATAGAGAAATAGCCGAATTCTAGATCCTTCCATATGAGATTCTATTTTTTAGGATCTCCACTTCCATGATCTCTCTAGATCCTTCTTCCATCTTCCAGGCCGTTCTAAGATGCTCCAGACTCTTCTAGCACGTCCTCCAACATTCTGGAATCTTCCAGGTTCCAGACTCTTGTAGAAGCTTCTAGAATCATACCTGAATGTGAGAGAATTTAGTCCAACATTTAATGTAACATTTCAGAAAGGACTTAGAATAAATCACGGAAGGTCAAATTAAGATGTTGTTGATAATGTTAAAGCATTTAAGATTTAACAACATCTACAAGGGGCCCACTTAGGCCTCAGCTCGTGATCTCAGTCGTCGGCAGCTCGTCAACATCCCAGGGTATCCATCGAGACCAGAGATCAAATATGGAATCAGGATGGACAGTAAGTAATTAATTAAATAATTTTAAGGTTTAACAATATTTAACAACATTAATTTTTATTAGTTTTTTTATTTATAATGTGTTTGTGTAAGTTGAAACGAATTTTGTGTACCCAGTGATTTTGTGTAAGTTGGAACGAATTTTTCCACCTAACTTCTTCGACTCGATGGAACACTTACCTGTTCACTTAGCGTATGAAGCCAGAATTGGTGGTCCAGTGTAGTACATGTGGATGTACCCATTTGAAAGGTAAACTCTTACTTGCTTCATTTTTTATTATACATGCATGTTCACTTAATTAATATTTTTTTTATATATATCAGATATGTCCACAACTTGAAACACAATGCTAAACAAAAGGCAAATGTGGAAGCATCGATTGTTAATGCATATTTGAATGAAGAGGTTGGCATGTTTTGTTCTTATTATTTTGAAGACCATGTCAATACTCGGTTGAGAAGTGAACCACGTAACTACGGTGATAGAGGTAAAGACAATATCGGTGAAGAGGTAGATGGAATGCTGTCTATATTCAAGTCTAATGGACGACCTATCAAAAAATTCACTGAACAAGATTGGGAGACGAATAGAGAGGCAGAAATAGCATAAACGTATGCGTTATTGAATTGTGATGAAGTTCAGCCTTATATTGAGTAAGTATTTCATATATTTATCATCTAAGAAAATTAATAGTACTAGCTACTTCATTTATGTAATTTAATATTAATTGTGGTTGGATGTTGTGAATTAGGATGTATACTCAAGAACTACAACGAGCAGAACAAAACATCTCAGATACAAATATAGATGCTCGTCTTCAACGTGAATTTGCCCGATGGTTCCAACGTTATGTGAGTACCATTTTCTTAATTTTACGTAAATAAATATGATTCATAATTAATGTTAATTATTTGAACTATATAGGGATGGTCACACGATTTTGAGAGTCTATTCTTAAGGGATCTCAGCAAAGGACAACTACGTCGTGTAAAGACTTACAACGACTATATTGTGAATGGCTTCATATTTCATACATCCGAGTATGCATCAAGAAAATCGACAACCAACAGTGGTGTTTACATTAACAGTGCGAATTACAATGCAGATGCAAGTGACTACTTTGGGGTGTTGCATGAAGTCGTTGAAGTAGAATATCCGGGATATCCAGCAAAGACTGTAGTGTTGTTCAAGTGTCATTGCTTTGATTCAGGCCCTTTAGGAACAAGGATTCATCCTAAGTACAAGCTCGTTGATGTTAATCCAAAAAGGAACTATAGCGGGAGATGATACATTTGTATTTGCCCATCAAGTATCTCAATTATACTATTGCAAGTATCCAGTACGATCACGTAGTAATATTGAATGGCACGCTGTTTGCAAAGTAAAGGCAAGATCAATGGTAGAAGTCCCTAAAAAGGAAAAGAGTAATGAATATGATTCTCCGTTTCAAACGAAATAAATAGAGACTCGAACTGAAGTTTTTACGGGAGATTTGAATTTTTACGTAGACTCGACGGCTGCAAATCCACAATTGATCGAAATTGAAAACGAGAGTGAAAATGAGGAAGAGGATGAAAATGAAGAGGAGGATGAAGAGGAAGAGGAAGAGGAGGAGGATGAAGATGAAGAGGAAGAGGAGGAAGATGAATATTAAATTAATGTAAGCTAATTATTTTATGATATGTACAATTTAAAAATGTTTATTTATCATTAAGTTACAACTAAAAAGTGTGAAAATAAATTAATTTTGTGGAATTTTTTTTAAAAAATTTAGTAAAAATATGAATATTTTAGAATTTTTAAAAATATTTAAAAAAATAACATTTAAAATATATAAATTACAAAAATTAAATTTACAATAAAGATAAATTAAGAATTTAATTATTAATGTATGTGAAAAGAAATTAATTTTGTGAATTTTTAAAAAAAAATTGGGTCGAAAAAGAAATTAATATTACAACTATGAACAAGAAAGACTTGTCCGAGTGGTAGGCGCCCCTCACTAGGCGCCCACACACTCGGTTCGTAAACGGATCATGGATATTACCGACAGACATTATTCCATTGGAAGTGACGACTGTTATTTTCCGTCGGTAGAATAGAAATTTATGTCGGTAATCCTTACCGACGAGGTAAGCACCGACCGAATTTTTCGGTCAGTATTTCTGTCGATAACCGCGGTTTCCGACTGAAAGAGTATAATTTTGCTTAAAACATGTGACAATTTTGAACTGAGACTGCTTAGGATGGAAAGAGTATAATTTTAAATTCAATATTTACCTAATTTAATTCCAGATTTAATATTTAGAAATATTATAGTGCATTTTCAATTTGAAGATAATAACAAATGACAATAGACAATTTAATATTTAGAAATAAGACTGGAGCCACAAAAAAGTTTTGTAATAAGCCGAGACTCTGTATTTGCACAAGTATTGTCTTAATCAGTTGGTGTCTTTTTCCTTATTATTTCCACAAGATCAGTTGTCTTTATTAACATGTAACACGTTTAGATTTTATTTATATATTTATTTGAAACAAATATTGTCTTAATCTGGAATGTAACACGTTTAGATTTTATTTATTTATTTATTTGAAACAAATATTGTCTTAATCTGGAATGTAACACGTTTAGTTGGTCTTCAATCTAGTTTCAGACTAGCAATTCTTTTTCGCGAATTATTTTGTTCTTTTTTGTTTTTTTTGCAGACGGACTTGATTAACTTTTATTATACACTTATGGCATGTTTGGTAGAAATATCAAAGGGAGGGTGGCATCGTCGTAGTGGAATAAGGGGCGGCGCCAACGGGAATGGGGTGGGGGCTATGGGGACTGGAAAAAATAGGACAAACGTGTATTTACTAAAAGGGTTAATAATGAGTATTTTGAAAGGAAAAAAGTAGAGGAGTGTATCTATTAAAGCTGGAGATGCTACCCCAAACAATGTGCTCAAGTAGGAACCCAACTTAATGGCCAAACATTTCGGTTTTATGAGATGGCACTTCCTTTGGATTGAGTCGGACTCGACACTTACGATTGACACTTTTACGAGCACCAATCCCACCATTCCTTGGCGTCTGCAAGGTCTTTGGAGCCAGATCCACCCTCTTACACAAGACATGCACATCAGATACTCACACGTCTTCAGAGAGGTCAACCAGGCGGCGGATGTTGTTGCCAAGAATGGCCATGATTGTGTCTGGAGAGGCTACCCCCCCCCCCAGACTTTTTACTCTCATTTCGGCATAGTGATTTATATTCTACTTGTCATAGACATTGATTTTAGAGGAGCGTACCTAGGGGTGGGTAAATATATCGAAATTTCGATATACCGAGCTTTTCAGACCGAAAAATATCGAAATTTTTGGTATACCGAAATTTTCGATACGGTATGATATCGTACCGAAATTTTCGTTACACGGTAACGTTATGGAAAATGATTATACCGCGGTATTTCGGTATACTGAAATTTTTTCGGTATTCGTTATGAAACGGTATATCGATATAACGAAATATCGAAACCTTAATAAAATAATAATTTTATATTATTTTTAAATTAAAATAACTTTAATTATTAAAACATAAATAAAATAATCCTTAAATAATTAATTTTGGTATAAAATAATATTTCAATATTATAGATATACGGATATGGTACGGTATACCGATATACCGTACCGAAAATTCGGTATACCGAAACTACGGTATGGTATCGGTATGAATTTTTACATACCGAAAATTTCGGTATACCGAGATTACGGTATACCGAAATTTCGGTATGGTAACGGTATGAATTTTTTCAATATCAAAATTTTCGATATGATAACGGTATGCTTCTGTATGGTCGGTATACCGTACCGAACCACCCCTAAGCGTACCTTTTTCCTTGACCTGAGTTTTATCCCTAAGGAGGGTGTTGGGAATAAAATGATTTTGATCTAGATACCAAAACCCCTGATTGATGATGTACAAATTAGTTGAGATATGCTCAAGTTATTGTTCAGGCAAGTTGTCCCAGAACACTTGAGTGTGTAGAATGCTTAAGTTAAAATCTCAGGAATGTTGTGAGATTTTAGAGTTCAGGATAGTTGTCAAAAGCTGGAATGTTAGGCAGCTTGATAGGTCTATAGGACAAAGTTGCTGATCCATTCAAGACAAGCTGATCAAATGGACAACTGAGCTGAAGAGATCAAGAACAATAAAGCTGTGTACATAAATGCAAAAGATCAAGACAGTTGAAGTACAAATGATCAAGAGAATTGAATGTCAAAAGCTTACAGAAGACACATTCAATGAAACATTTATTGCCAATCATGCCTGAACCAAGCATTAAAGACTTAGAGCATTAAAGAGTGAAGCATTGAATGAATGTTGGAACATTCTAAACTGCAGCAAGAATGTTCAGGGAGCTTGTCCCATCTGACCGTTGGTTGAGTGTAGAGTTTGCCACAAATCATCCTAGGACAATGTGCAAAATTGGAAACTGACACAAGTCTTCTCAGCCGCATTTTTCAGAAGTCAACACATTCATTCAAGCAACCATTGAAGACCCCTTTTACACAGTGGGTAAAAGGATGCCAAGCTTCATAGCCGTTTCAATGGTGCTGCAAATAGACATATTTGAATTGCTAATCCCTCCAACGGTTAGTTGTTCAAATTGCCTATAAATACAGAAGTGATCAAAGGAATTCGACATCCAACTACAAGCTATCAAACTATCATCAAGCTTTCAAAAGGAAACCAAGCTGTTCTCTAGAATTCCAAGTTTCCTGAATCACTTCAAGTCAGCTAAGCCAATCTTTGTAAACATCCTAGCTTAGCATTGAGATATCCTAAGCCTTTACTCCTGTTCTCATTGTAAAGGATATCTCTACTAGTTGGAACCAAACCTCAAACCTTATCTCATTTAGTGAAGAGAGTGTTTGTTGTAGAAGTGAGGAGTTAAGGACTGTTAGTGTGAAACACAGTCTTAACTCAGAGAGATTGAGCACTAGGACTCAAGTTATCCTAGGGATCAAAACACTAAGAGAGTGTTGTTGATCAGTGCACCTTGGCACTATAAAACAAGCTAATTCCATTGTGAAGGAATTATCCTGTTCAATTAGGGAAAGTGGATGTAGGAGCTTGAGTCTCTGAACCACTATAAACTTGTGTCCCATTTACTTACTGCATTCTTAACTTCACTTCATTCAAACATATTTTAAAGAATCATAACTCAGTAAGTAAGAAAATTTGTTTTGGACAAAGTCCCTGATAACCTGTATTTTCAGAAATTAACTTGGAGTATTTCTTTAATCAAAGGCCAACCACATTCCGCACTAAGTAACTCTTTTAGAAATTTAGCCAACTGATCACTCAATAGTAATCAGTAGGACAAGTATCTATCAAAGTTCACACTCAGGCCAGTTGTAAGACAACTTGCCTGATAAGACCAATTTGTCAAAAAGAAAAGAATTTGCATACACAAGTGCATTCCCCCCCCCCCCATACACTTGTGTTATACTCCACCAAGGACCAACAAGTGGTATCAGAGCAGGGGTTCAAAGACCACTGCTTCTGAAAATCCAACTGATTTCAAAATCACATTTTCTGTGGTCACTGAACTGATCCAAATTTCTGAAAAACTTATCTGTGTTCATCTTATATTACATTTGTTGAAATGGCTAACAATGCAGTTCCAGGAGATGCTGTCAACACCATCAACAATATGGGTCCAAACCAAGTCAACCATATTTCTCATCACAAACTGCCAATGTTCTCAATTGAGAACTATGATTTCTGGAAGATCAGGATGAGAGCACATCTTGCTTGCCAGCATGATGAGATGCTTAAAGTCATCACTAGAGGGCCATTTACATTCACTAAAGCAAATCCCAAGCTCACTGATGCTCAAAAAGCTGATCCAAGGGAGTTGCTGCCAAAAGATGAAGATGACCTTACAGCTGAAGAAAGAAAAAGGCACAACCTGAACTACATTGCAATGAACACATTGTACCAGACAATTCCAGATGCAGTGATGGGAAGAATGTACCACTGCACATCAGCTAAAGAGATTTGGGATACCTTAGCACTTATGTGTGAAGGTACCCAAAAGATCAAGGAGAACAAGCTTCAAGTGGCTATCCAAAAATATGAACAATTCTCTATGGAAGCCAATGAAACTATTGATCATCTTGATGGCAGGTTCACTGACATCATGAATGAAATAAACTCTCTTGGAAAGTTCTATGCCAAAAGAGAGGTTGCTTTCAAGATCTTGAGAAGTCTCACATCCAAGTGGGACATATATTCTGTCATGATGCAAAATACCAGCAATCTTGACAACATGCCAATGCAGCAAGTATTCTCTGAACTCAAAGCATATGAGTTTGATCTCAACAGAAAGAAGGTGCATGAAGAGCCATCCTCTTCAAACAAAGGTGTTGCCTTCAAAGCTGCTGAAACAGAAAAGAAGATTACTCAAAGATCCTCTCAATCTGTTTCAAAATCTGAAATAAAGGAGGAGCTGGCACTCATGGCTAGAAGATTTGAGAAGCTCAACTCCAGATTTGGTAGATACAAGAAGTTCTACCAAGATAACAGAACCAGAAGGAGATTCAATTCTCCTGAACATAAATCAGAGGACAAAGTCTCTGATGAAAAGAAAGAAGACAGATATGCTGATAGGAAGAAATTCAGCAAAGGTGAACCATCATCATCAAGGAGGAAGGAGTCCTCAAGCAAGAAGAATGATGATGAAGATGTGTGTTACAACTGCCAGAAGAAGGGTCACTTTCAGTATGACTGTCCTGACCTCAGTGCAAAAGAAAGGAAGGAAAGGCAGAACAAAAGAGATAAAAGGCTGAACAACAGGAAGGCTATGGTAGCTGGAGATTCAGCAAGTGAAGAGAGTGTCTACTCTTCTGATGATGGACTATTCTCCAACAGTGACAGTGATGATGACTGTCAAATGGCATTGGAAAATGATGAGGTATGTTCATCTTCTAGTTCTTCAAATAACACACATGAGTCCAGTGAAATCCCCTTAAAACTCAACTTTGTAAAACTATTTGAGGATTTCACCAGGCTAAGAGAAGTATGCAATATAGCACTAAGAGAAAATGAGCTACTGAATTCGAAAGCTCAAACTCCCAACCTTCCTGAACCTGAGCTTGACATTAAATCAACTGAGTTGTATCAGCAGATTGTGAGAGAACTTGAGGAAGTGTCTCTCAAAGTCTCTGAACAACAAAAGTTGATTGATGATCAAGAACTGGCCTTGAGGAAACAGGATTTTGATCTTAGAACTCTTCAAGCAAAATTTGACAATCTCTCAAGTGAATTTGATACTCTAAAATTGAGTGAGGGGAGCTTAAAAATGAAAATGTCTGCCTTGAACAAATCTGCTAAGGCAATAGAAGAGATTCAAGGGTTTCAAAGACCATTTGCTCAAAAGGGTGGATTAGGCTATAATCCATTTGAACCCTCACCTGGTCTTAGTATTGCTTCATCAAGCAATTCTAAGATGACTTTTGTGAGATCAGTGGCACAACAAAATGAAATTGAAGTAAATCAACCACTGATCAAGGATAAGGGTAAAGGAATTTTTATACCAACTCAGGTAAACAATGTACGTAAACCCACACCTTTGGAAAAGGTTAAAGGCATTGCTTACAGGAGGAATGAGGTTCAGAAAGGTAGAACCAATGGAAGGCCAACCTATCTGAATCATCATCAGAGGAGTTGTCCAAAACCTGTTCAGAAGAGGCCAACTCAAATGAGGCAACCTCAACTGAATGGATTAAGGCCAATCCCCTCTGATAGGTATAAAACATTCAGGAAGCCTGGACCTTACTTGCCAAATGGAAAAGGCCATCCAAAAACCTATCCTCAAAAGTCTTACCCAGCTGCACCTAAGCTTAGTAACTTCAGGAGAAATGTCCCAAAGAAATTTACCAACTCTCCTGAACCCTACAAAGCTAACACTTATACACAGAGATCACCCAAGGCATTTAAGGGTCAAACTGTGTATGTAGATGTAAATGGAAACCAAGTCAGTCACTTTGAATCAATCAGAGTAATCAGGCAGATTTGGGTTCCAAAAGGTACAGCTAACCCTCTAGGACCCAACACTCAAAGGGTACCTAAATTTTGACTTTGCAGGGCTGCAAGGACCCCAAAAAGAAGAGAAGCATCAACAAGAAAACAGCATGGTACCTGGACAGTGGATGTTCAAGGCACATGACTGGAAACAAGGAACTTCTCTCAGACTTCATAGAAAAAGATGGTCCTTCAGTAACCTTTGGAGACAGCTCTCAAGGCATCACAAGAGGCTATGGTACATTAAACATTGGTAGTGTTAAAATTACTGATGTCTCATATGTTCTAGGCCTAAAATATAACTTGCTGTCTATAAGTCAAATATGTGACAAAGGATATTGTGTTGAATTTGCACCAAATGAATGTACTATCAAAAATAAATCAACACAACAGGTGCTACTAACAGGGGTGAGAAAGGGAAATGTCTATTTTGCAGATTGGAGCAAAACCCCTGAAGCAGTTTGTCTTGTTGCCAAAAGCACAAATGAGCAAAGCTGGCTATGGCACAAAAGACTGAATCACCTGAACTTCAAAACCATCAACAAGATTGCAAGAAACTCTCTAGTTAAAGGGCTGCCAAATCAAGTGTTCACCAAAGAACACTTATGTCAGCCATGTCAGGAAGGAAAGCAGATCAAAGCTTCATTCAAAGGGAAACCTGTCATCTCAACTGAGAGAATTCTTCAACTACTGCATATGGATTTATTTGGGCCAATAACCCCAGTAAGTATAAATGGAAGAAAATATGCTTTAGTTGTTGTTGATGATTTTTCCAGGTACACTTGGGTAGTATTTTTGCTGAACAAAAAGGAGACCCAAGTCAAGCTACCTGAATTGATGATGAGATTGAGCAATGAAAAGGGCCTAAGCATTGTCAAGATCAGATCTGACAAAGGAACTGAATTCATAAACTCATACATCAATGAGTATTGCAGCAAGAATGGCATCACTCATGAAACTTCAGCAGCAAGAACACCTCAACAAAATGGGGTTGCTGAAAGAAGGAACAGGACCTTGAAGGAGGCAGCTAGAACCTTGATTGCTGAATCCAAACTGCCTAAAAGGTTCTGGGCTGAAGCCATTAGCACTGCATGTCACACTCAAAACAGGTCCTTAATCACCAAAGGGCAAGGTAAGACTCCATATCAAATATGGAAAGGTAGATTGCCCACTGTTGCTTATTTTCACATATTTGGTTGTAAGTGTTTCATCCATAATAATGGGAAAGAGCAATTGAAAGCTTTTGATAGCAAAGCTGATGAAGGAATATTTGTTGGATATTCACAAATCAGCAAGGCTTACAGAGTTTACAATTGCAAAACTCTTATTGTGGAAGAAACACCTCATGTTGTGTTTGATGAATCTATTAATGAGTTCAGGGATAAAAACCTAAATATTGATGAGATAACACAAAGAACAACCAGATTAAGGCTTCAAAGCAAGGAAACAGTGTTTGTGGATGTTGCCCAGCCTGAACTTCATGAAAATCAAGAACTGGACAACCTACCTGATAGCAATCAACCAGTAGACAACCAACCTGAAGGAGAAATTGAACTGACTGACACCATCCCAGTTCAAAACCAGGTAACAACTACCAATGAAGAAGCAGGCAATGCTGAGGTAGTTAATGGATCCACTATTCAAGGGGGAACCAATGAAAATGTCAACTTATCTGACAATGAGGACAACACCCCTGAATATGATCCTGAACTTGATCCTTCAATTAACTTTCCTGAATTTAATGAATCTAGTGATCCAACTTCAGAAGAGGACAATCCTCCTGAAAGGATCAGGTCTAGAAGGACTTGGTTGCAAGACCACCCATCTAGCCTGATACTTGGTAATCCAAGTGAAGGGATCAAAACTAGAAGATTTCATGGAGAAAGTGCTCTGTTTTGTTGTTTTCTTTCAGAACAGGAACCTAAATACATTGAGGAAGCACTACAAGACACCAACTGGATCATAGCTATGCAAGAAGAGCTGAATCAGTTCACCAGAAATGAAGTATGGGAGCTGGTAGACAGGCCAACTCATCAAGATGTCATTGGAACTAAATGGGTGTTCAAAAACAAGAAAAATGAAAATGACATCATTGTGAGAAACAAAGCAAGACTGGTGGCCAAAGGATATTGTCAATCTGAAGGGATTGATTATGATGAGACTTTTGCTCCAGTGGCCAGACTTGAGGCAATCAGACTCTTCCTAGCATATGCAGCTCACATGAGATTCAAGGTGTATCAAATGGATGTGAAGAGTGCATTTCTCAATGGGGTGCTCAAAGAAGAAGTATATGTGGAACAGCCCCCAGGATTTGAAGAAGGAGACAAGGTGTACAGATTGAAGAAAGCCCTCTATGGCTTAAAACAAGCTCCAAGAGCTTGGTATGACACCTTATCACAGTTTCTTCTAGATCATGGTTTTGTCAAAGGCACTGTTGACAGAACCTTGTTCAGAATCTGTGAAGGAAATGATATTTTGTTAGTCCAAATCTATGTGGATAACATTATATTTGGATCTCCAAATGAGAAGTTATGTGAGAAGTTCTCCAAACTCATGCAAAGCAAGTTTGAGATGTCCATGATGGGATTGATGAATTTCTTCTTAGGACTTCAGGTCACTCAATCAAAGAAGGGAATATTCATCAATCAGGCCAAGTACACAAGGGACATGATCAAAAAATTTAGATGTGCAACAAGCAAGCCAGTCAGAATTCCTATGAATACTAACTGGAAGATGGATCCTGATGAAGGTGGAGATTCAACAAACTCCACTAACTACAGAGGAATCATAGGATCATTGCTATATCTCACTGCAAGCAGGCCTGATATCACATTTGCAGTTGGAGTATGTGCAAGATTTCAGGCAAATCCAAAGAAAAGCCACCTTGAAGCTGCCAAGAGAATTCTAAGATATCTCAAGGGATCTGAGAATCTTGGATTGTGGTATCCAGCTGATGACAATATTGAGCTCACTGGATACTCAGATGCAGACTATGGAGGATGCAAAATTGACAGAAAATCCACCTCAGGAACTTGTCAATTCTTGGGCAGCAAGCTTATCTCATGGTTCTCCAAGAAGCAAAATACAGTTGCAACTTCAACAACTGAAGCTGAGTATGTAGCAGCTGGAAGTTGCTGTGCTCAGATACTTTGGCTCAGGCAACAATTGAGAGATTACAAAATAATCACAAATGAAGTGCCAATATTCTGTGACAACAATAGTGCAATTGCCATCTCACAGAATCCAGTGCTCCACACCAGATGCAAGCATGTGGACATCAAGCATCATTTCATAAGGGATCATGTGGAGAAGAAAGATATCAAGCTTGTCAAAATTCACACTGATAAGCAAAAAGCTGATATTTTGACCAAACCTCTAGCTGAAGCAAGGTTCTTGGAGTTGTCAGCTGAATTGGGGTTACTTGATCCAGGCAAGATGGAAAAATGAGGAAAGAAAGCTCATATGAAGGGGGAAGTTCATCAAAGTTTAATTTCAGCAAAGTTGACCAACCTCACTGAAGCTGTCAGCCCAAGGAGGATACTCAGCAAGGTTGTCCCTGTAATGTTCAGCAATGTTGATCAGGGAATTTGTCCAAGTGGGACCCAGTCAGCAACTTTGGGATCCACTCAGGCAAGGTAATCAGGCAGTTTGACCTTCACAGAAACCAAAGCACATCTCAGGATGTTTGTCCGAGTTAATTAGATAATCATTGCTATTTTTAGCATTGATTAGACATTTAAGAGGTTTCTTGGTCTAAGAGTAGGCCATTTTAGGATGGAGTGTGCTATAAAGATTTTTACCACCAAAAAGGCAAATCAGCATTTAATGCAGAAATCTTAATTGGGATTTCATGAATTCTTGAGCATTCATCAAGACCATTAATTTGCATTAAACTTCCATCAAACCGCCTCAATCCCACCACCACATATTATCCAATTGGTCATACCTATTACCCACGGTTATTTTCTCTTAACCAACGGTTAATAAACTCCCCACATATATAAACTCCTCAATTTTCACTACCATCTTTACGCACTCAAAATTTCAAAAACCCTTAAGTTTTTCTGCATACTCTCAAACCTGCAACTCCTCTCCAAAAACCTTCCAATCTCTCATATTATCCATGGCACCTAAGATTAAGAGAGAAGAGCTTGTAGACTTCAATGATTCCTCTTTGGACATTGATCTCTCTTATCTTAGCAACCCAAATTCCCTTTGGTTTGAAAAGCTGGTAGCTTTTGATAGCCCAGATTCAGAAGTTCAACAAGTCCTCCAATGGCTGAGGGAGGCAGGGCTAGAGAAATTTCTTGGCACCAAGCCTGATTCCTGCCTGAATCCATTCATGGCAGAATTCTTTGCCCATCTCAGATGGAAAGGGAAAAAGGGAGATGTGTGCACTAAGCTCTCATATGCTGAGGAAGATGAAGAAGAAGAAACTCAACACACAATCATCTTCACTGCAGAGGATTTAGAAGCTAGCTTTGGGCTACCTTCTGAAGGCATGAATCCAGAAATGTACAAGGAAGAAGATGACCAGGAGTTCTACTACTCTTGGATGATAGAACCAAAGAAACTTGTAAGTGCTCAGAACAAGAACACTTTAAAGCCTCCTTACAGACACTTATTTGATTGTGTAGTAAAGAGCCTGTTGAGCCACTCAGGGAGTGTTGAACAAATCAGTATGCCTAAATTGAGAGTGATGGCTGCTGTGATTGACTCTACTGAGAAGAGAGTCAAGTTCAACTGGAAAAATTTCATTCTTGACAAGATGATGAATGAAAAATTTAAGTTTAAGGAGATGAAGCACCACAAGGTGGTGGTTGAAGGAAGACTCCAGTTCTGCACAAGAGCCAGCCTGCTCTTGGAAAGATTTGCTCACTACACCCACCTCCAAGCAAAGCCAAAGCCTTTTCCTGCACAAAAGGTGATGTTTAGAAAATTGTCTTCTAAGACAGAGAAGAGAAAGCAGGAGGCTACCTCCAAGAAAGCTGTTGCTATTGTTCCAGTCCCAAGAGCCTCTCCTAGAAAGAGGAAAGCCCAGCCACCAAAAGCTCAGCCAAAGATGAAAAAGATGAAGAAGATTCTGAATGAATCTTCACCAGAAAGTCAGTCAAGAAGTGGAGGAGCCACTTCTGAGGAAATAGAGAAGGTTGCTGAGGAAGGAGTCAACCCTCCTGAAGAGGGTGAAGTATTCAGAGAGGTTGTCCCCTTACAGCCTGAAAGTATAACTGAATTCAGAGACCTTGACCAGCCAACAAGGTATGAAAGGAGAAGAAGAATCATCAAGACTTCTGAGAAGCAGAGGTTGATGGAAGAAGAAAAGAAGAAGAAAGAATTCTTCAAGGAAATTAGACAGGCAAGTAAGTCTAACTCCAAATCCAAGTCAAAACCCAACAGCCCTGAAGCCAACTCCCCTGATATTCAATCTAGAAGAATATCTCCAAGGCAAGAAGAAGAGGAGTGCAAGACTCCTGAAGATGCACCAATCATTGCCAAGAAAGTGTACTCCCCTGAAGGTGCACCTGATAGATCAGGTATTGATGTGTTGGCAGATTTGGTCAATCTTGAAGATAGACCCTTTTCCCCACTTGATCCAAGACTTCTCTCTTATACCAAACTTCTTGAAACTGCTCTTCAAGAAGGTGATCAAGTTGTTTTCCCACCCATTCCAGCCATTCCAATTACCTCTTCAGGCACAATGCTCTCAAAAGCACCTGAATCCCAACTTGTTTTGACCTCTCCTGAACCCAATCCTTCTGAACCCAACCTACCTGAATCCCAGCCAAGCTTACTAGAATCCCATTCCAACCCTTCTGAATCCCAAACCAACTCTTCTGGAGATGATAGTGGTGAAGAGTATACCTGTGAGGGGATGTTGAGGCAGATTGCAAGAGCCAATGTGGATGAATTATATCCAGGATTGAAGGCTTATCCCAGGCTGCAACAACAATTCTATGATCTCAGAGCACTTGTTGAGATCAAAGATAGAACTATTGTGGAAATAGCTCAGGCTATTCAGGATAAGGGTGCCAACTGGTGGCAGGTTGAGGAAAATAGGCTGCTACATTTTGCAAATGTAAAGAAGACCAGTGTATTAACCACTGAGGCCCTATTTTGCACCATTGTTCATGAAAAGGTGCTTGCTGAAAGAGAGAGGATAGCACAAGGAATCAAGCATCCTGACAGTCCATCTGATGATGATGATGATGATGATGATCACACCAATCCCAATCCCCCTGGTATCAACTCAGCTCAGGTACATTACTTGACTTTTCATTCTGTGAAGGACTCTGATCATTCAGAGGAGTTGACCAAAGATGGTGACTCAGTCCAAGATGCATTGGCCAAGGATGGTTCTTTTGAACCTGAGGCACAGCTTGACAATGCTGAGACTTCCATAGGAGAAGCTAGTTTGGCTAAAGCCTCATCAATGTCAGGCAAGTTGGACATTGACCAGCCTTTAGTCATTCAGGATGACTCAGTGGACTTGGGATGCCCAAGCACTGTGATCTCCCAACAACTGCCCTCTGTGGATCCTGCTGAGGATATAGAGGTGTCAGGTTTAGAGATTGAAGGAGTTGAAAAGGCTGTGAGTGCTGAAAAATCAGAGGGAGATGATGGTGCGAAGTGTGTGATCACTGGTTCCTTGAGTGCACCACAAATAGAGGGTGAGGAAGTAGAAATATTGGGTGCAGCCCAATATGAGAGTCAGGCTATTCTTCAAGTCAAATCTGAACTTGATGAATCCCTTGGTGAAAGGAGGCCTGATTTTCCAGTGAATGTGAGTCTATCTTTTGAAAATGAAGAAGAAAAGAATATAGTTGAAAATGAGAGAGAAGGTGCTGATGTATCAGACCTTATGGGAGAAAAAGAAATAGAGGGTGATGAGGGAGTTTTTACTAATACTGTCAGTTTTGCAGATTCAGTTGCTGTCACTCTTGAGCAAATTTTTGCAGATGCATCCCTGACAGATATACCAGTTGATGCTGACACTGATCTTGAAGCAGTATCAGCAAATGTGTCCACACTTAACCAGATCTACTTTGAACAAGCCAACACCTCTGAGGCTCACTTTCAGATTGCTACTCAGACTGCATCCATAATTGAAGAGCAGTCAGAGAAGTTGGACACACTGGTCAGGGAAGTTGAGAAGGCTCATGCAACCACTGCTGATACCCTAGATGGCCAAAGCAAGACTCTAGCCTCTGTGGAGATGAGGCTCACAGGGTCAGAAGAAGTGATCTTGCCTACTCTCTCATTGAAACTGGACTTCAAACAGTCTCAACTGAAGTGACAAAAGCCAAAGATGCTATGGGTAAATTCACTAGATCTGTGAAGAAAGAGCAGCAGGGTCTCAAAACTTTGTACAAGCACAATGTGAAAGCATTGAGAAAGACAATCAAGGATTCTTTAAGGCAGAGGACAGCAGCCCAGAGAAAGAAGGCAGAAGAGCTGAAAGCTGCAATGGTGAAAGAGGCTGCTGAAAAGTTCACTGTTGAACTATGGCCAAAGTGTCTGATCAAGTTGTGGCCAATCTCACTGAACAACTTCAGGCCAAACTTGATCAATCACTGAAAGCCACATTGGATGCCATAGTTTCCCAAAAGATGAAGCCAGTTCACACTTTTTTGAGCATGGCAGATGATAAAATGTAAAATATTCATGATGAGAATGTTTACCTACTGCAGGAGTTGAAGTCCCTCACTCATTCCCACTCACATCTCTCTGTCACTATGAGTGAATTGAAGCCCCAGTGTTTTGATAATGCCAAAAAGGGGGAAAGAGAGAGAGCAAGGGCAAAGGGAACCTTGGTAATTGGTGAATCCAAGGGAAAGGAGAAGGTCCCTGAGATTGAGGAGGAAGCAGTAGAAGACATTGGGAAAGGCAAAGGCCCAATGAATGTTGAAAATTTGACTGAGGAAGAGCAGATTCAAATAGCTGTCAAGGAGTCCATGATGTCAGCTATGGAAAGTCAGGCAAGAAATCTTCAAAGGCCAGGTGGTGAGTCTACAGGACTTGAACCTCAAGAGAAGGTTGCTGAAGTAAGGGGGAAGGTGACAAGGTCATCTAAAAGAAAGAGGAAGGAATTGGAAGCCTTCAATGAATTCCCAACCAGCCTGACTTTGCCATCAGAATTTCAGTCTGATGAATCTACTCCAGCAAGGCAATCAAAAAGATTAAAGAAAGCAGCAAGGCTGCCTGCCACTGAAGAAGAAGAAGTTGAAGAGGAAGTACAAGACAGAATGCCTAAAGTTGGTGTGCCCAAACTTGCTGATGATCCCTCTAAATTGTTTGAAGAAGGTTTTGGAAAAGATCCAGAAACCCAAAGAGAGGATGGAGCAATTGATTGAGGCCAACAAGGCAAGGGATGAAAGAAGGGCAAATTTCAAAGCCCCAAGAAGGAGAGCCTCATACAGAAGACTCAAACCTAAAATGCTGCAAAGATGGGACACTCAATACCCTCACCATGATAAGTGGGTTCCAATCTCACTGAATGATGCATGGGAGGAGGCCAAGAGAAGTTTTGTATATGATTTCTATGTCATTGGGAAGTGGCTTGGAGAGAGTGTAGATGAAGTCTTTGTCCAGTTCATGTTTGAGAATCATAGGGACCTCTACCAAAAGCTGTTTGCAGCAGCTGATATGGCTAGAGTGGAGTTCAAGGCCCCTGGTCCAATTCTGTACATGCCTCCTAAGTTCAATGGGAACTTGATTGATGAGGGAAAGATTCTGGAGGAGTTCATCAACATCATGAAGATGGAGAAGATGAAGATAGGCCCTAGAGGCTCCAACAAGGATGTTTGGGAACTGAAGAAAAGGGTCTGGGCTCAATATGGCATTGCTCCCCAAGATGATGGAACTCTTTGATGGATAAGTTTATCTCTTCCCTACTCTTGTTTTATGATTGCTGATGATGTTGTTATTTTATATTCTTGTATCAGTTAGTGTGTCCTTTTAATTTTCTGATCTGTAATGCTCCATGATATATAAAAGGACCAATGATTTTCTATCAAGAGATAACAACTCATTATCTCAACTAACCTGACATGACACATATACTTGATTTATTGTGCTAACAGTTTCTTTCAGGAAAGTTGACCAATTCATTCATCCTGAAGGTAATATTTAGTTTTAGTCAAGGTCCCTTTGTAATAGGTTTTGGCATCATCAAAAAGGGGGAAATTGTTGGGAATAAAATGATTTTGATCTAGATACCAAAACCCCTGATTGATGATGTACAAATTAGTTGAGATATGCTCAAGTTATTGTTCAGGCAAGTTGTCCCAGAACACTTGAGTGTGTAGAATGCTTAAGTTAAAATCTCAGGAATGTTGTGAGATTTTAGAGTTCAGGATAGTTGTCCAAAGCTGGAATGTTAGGCAGCTTGATAGGTCTATAGGACAAAGTTGCTGATCCATTCAAGACAAGCTGATCAAATGGACAACTGAGCTGAAGAGATCAAGAACAATAAAGCTGTGTACATAAATGCAAAAGATCAAGACAGTTGAAGTACAAATGATCAAGAGAATTGAATGTCAAAAGCTTACAGAAGACACATTCAATGAAGCATTTATTGCCAATCATGCCTGAACCAAGCATTAAAGACTTAGAGCATTAAAGAGTGAAGCATTGAATGAATGTTGGAACATTCTAAACTGCAGCAAGAATGTTCAGGGAGCTTGTCCCATCTGACCGTTGGTTGAGTGTAGAGTTTGCCACAAATCAACCTAGGACAATGTGCAAAATTGGAAACTGACACAAGTCTTCTCAGTCGCATTTTTCAGAAGTCAACACATTCATTCAAGCAACCATTGAAGACCCCTTTTACACAGTGGGTAAAAGGATGCCAAGCTTCATAGCCGTTTCAATGGTGCTGCAAATAGACATATTTGAATTGCTAATCCCTCCAACGGTTAGTTGTTCAAATTGCCTATAAATACAGAAGTGATCAAAGGAATTCAACATCCAACTACAAGCTATCAAACTATCATCAAGCTTTCAAAAGGAAACCAAGCTGTTCTCTAGAATTCCAAGTTTCCTGAATCACTTCAAGTCAGCTAAGACAATCTTTGTAAACATCCTAGCTTAGCATTGAGATATCCTAAGCCTTTACTCCTGTTCTCATTGTAAAGGATATCTCTACTAGTTGGAACCAAACCTCAAACCTTATCTCATTTAGTGAAGAGAGTGTTTGTTGTAGAAGTGAGGAGTTAAGGACTGTTAGTGTGAAACACAGTCTTAACTCAGAGAGATTGAGCACTAGGACTCAAGTTATCCTAGGGATCAAAACACTAAGAGAGTGTTGTTGATCAGTGCACCTTGGCACTATAAAACAAGCTAATTCCATTGTGAAGGAATTATCCTGTTCAATCAGGGAAAGTGGATGTAGGAGCTTGAGTCTCTGAACCACTATAAACTTGTGTCCCATTTACTTACTACATTCTTAACTTCACTTCATTCAAACATATTTTAAAGAATCATAACTCAGTAAGTAAGAAAATCTGTTTTGGACAAAGTCCCTGATAACCTGTATTTTCAGAAATTAACTTGGAGTATTTCTTTAATCAAAGGCCAACCACATTCCGCACTAAGTAACTCTTTTAGAAATTTAGCCAACTGATCACTCAATAGTAATCAGTAGGACAAGTATCTATCAAAGTTCACACTCAGGCCAGTTGTAAGACAACTTGCCTGATAAGACCAATTTGTCAAAAAGAAAAGAATTTGCATACACAAGTGCATTCCCCCCCCCCCCCCATACACTTATGTTATACTCCACCAAGGACCAACAGAGGGTTTTTCCAGGCAAGATTTTAATGGCACTCCGGCCTCTGGCTCGACTTGTGAGCTTATGTTCCTAGGTTTCTATTCTTTTATATGGTATGCCTTTTATTGTCAAAGTAGTCCATCAAGATTTCTATGATGGTTGTGATTCTCACTCTCAGTTGTCATTCAATCCTCGACTTATGGCCATCAAGACTGAGAACAAGCTTCTCAAAGGACACATGAGCTAATGACACAATTATGCAGTGAGATTTGTCCTCCAAGTAATAAGGTGTCTACAACGCTTCATCAAAGCAAACAACTAATGCAGGATATGTGTTTGCCGGTTGAGAAGATTAATGATTGTTGTGTGAACAAAACATCTACGACGTATACTCGACATCTACGACAAGAAGAACAAAATATCTCAGATGCGAATATAGATGCTAGTATTCAACGTGATTTTGTCGAAATGTGATTTGTTTGTCAAATGCTCATATTCACATGTTTATTTGGTCTTAATTGATATGTTTTCATATACTTTTTCCACAAAAATGCTTGAATAAGTGTATATATAATGGTTGAGAAGTGTATTGAATTTTCTTTTGTAGGAATTTGAAGCGTAATTGAGAGAAAATCACAAGAAAATAAGTGATCAATCATCCTTGATACTCGCATAAGGAGGAGAAACGAAGTATGTGAGCTTGAACGATGATTTTTGAAATAAAATGATCGAAAAACGAAAGGAAACGGTGAAAGCACGAAGAGGCTGCGTCAAAAGACACGGGTGGGATGACCCGACCACTCTCCTTGCCCACGTAAATGGGTCGGGTGACTCGACCCGACCAAAACCCCATGCTCCAAATCACGGCTTTTTCCCAAGTGACTTCACCCTGCCGGCTACACTCACTCCCCAAGTAAATCGGTCGGGTGGCGTGACCGAGTGGGTGGAACCCATTTTCGGGGGGTTTTGTCAAATTTCACCATTTTCGAGGGACCAAAGTGAAAAATTTGACCTAGTACGTTATAGCCATGGGTTTCACTTCTAGAACCATGGGCTAAGTTTTATTTGCTTTGGGTGTTGAAATTATATGGGTGATTAGTGTATTTATGGATTAATTGTTTATTTAATTAACCTATGTCTTGATTTTTAATCACCTCTGTTGATGTTGAAATAAGTGTTATGTATAATGATCCAACACTAACAGCCGAGTGTTGTAACTAATGTTCCCAACACTTATGACTACATCAAAATTTGCCCTTCATTTTCTCACTAACTCCGATCTTACACTTGTTGTTTAGTAATGCCCCCAATGCAGTTAGAAGACGTGGGCAACACCAGGTCACATATTTGTATGGGAGGGAGAAGTTACTAGGCATAATATATCAAGTTCCTACATTTAAGGAGATGTGAAGAGAAGTTATATAAACCGCTTGATCTCACGGCTGTGATGATCATAGAAGTTGAAGGCAGTTCATCCATGAAGCCTATAACTACCGCAACTACCTCTACACAAGATACACAAGAAGAAAAGTTATTCTTGATTATAGGTCTATTGAACGCTCTTACGCTTCTAGTTAGGAAAACTCTTGTTTCTTCTTGTAGATTTACACATTATTGTAAACCCGAATAATATTGTGTTGATCATGGTCTTATTTACTAGGTTATATGCATATATCTATGAGGGAGATAGTTTCGTAGGATCTAGTAAATTGTATACACTTATCGAAGTGTTTTTGTACACCTCTAAGAGGTTGTAATTCGTTTCACATATTTTATATAGTGAACAGCGTAGATTATTTTATAATCTACGCAAATTTTGAATACTTCCATTGTACAAAGTGCATTTTAATTTTCGCTTCATAATGTTGTCAGGACAGTGCTAACATGACTGACAACCCCTCTGATTTCGCACGCACACACACTTTCAGTTGGTATCAGAGCCAACTACTTGATACACTAAGTAGAGATTCTGCTTAGAGTGTGTGATTTTAAAATGGAGTTTCCACTTTCACCCGCACTAAAGCCTCCTATTCTAGATACACGACCTATGCCTTCTGGAAACCAAAGATGAGAATGTACATCAAATTCATTGATGAACGAGCCTGTAGGAGTGTTCTTGCTGGTTGGACTCAACTAAGAACCACGGCAGATGAAGACAATGAAGCTCGGATCAAGAGAGAGCTCGACTGGAATAATGATGAGACCACTGCTGCCAATTACAATTCAAAGGTATTGAATGGGATTTT
The DNA here is from genome assembly GCA_963675135.1 of Galeopsis tetrahit. Classification (NCBI taxonomy): domain Eukaryota; kingdom Viridiplantae; phylum Streptophyta; class Magnoliopsida; order Lamiales; family Lamiaceae; genus Galeopsis; species Galeopsis tetrahit. The sequence continues at coordinate 39,926,979 of OY776126.1, read as the reverse complement.
TACCTCATCTGATGCCTCAATGTTCAAAATTATCTCAAATTGCATATCTTTGAAGGATGCATGAGATAGATTACAAGAACATTATGAAGGATCGGATAGTGTACGAAGAACCAGAATTCGTATGCTTGGAACGAAGTTCGAGAATTTGAGGATGAAAGAAGATGAAACTTTTCATCTTACAATGAACGGTTGACTGAAATCTCAAATGAAGCTCACTCTCTTGGACATCCAATATCCAACATAAGGTTAGTACATAAAATTCCTAGATTTGTACCTAAACGTTTTGAGCCTAAGATATGTGTTATAGAGGAAGCTAAAGATACAGTACTGATGTTTTAAGTCAAAATGAGTTGATTGATATTTTGAAAACTTATGAAATGAACATTTCTGAAAAGACTTATAATGATAAGAAAGACCTTGTTTTCAAAGGTGATGCCTCATCATCAACATCATCAGGTTCCGAAAAGTCTCCTTATGTTACTGAAATTGAATCTGATGAAGATGATATTGAGAAATGTTTCAACAATCCTGATTACATGGCTTTCATTACCAAGCAGTTCAAAACTTTCTTAAGAAACAAGAACAACAAGTTTAAGAAAAAAACTTAATTTCAGTGCTACTTTAAGTGATGAGTCTGATGTTGAACATGATCCTGAAAAAGATATTGAAAATGATCCTGAAAAAGATATTGAAAAAGCTTTCACTGCTAGAATAAAATATAATGATACTTTTGATGATGATCTGGATGATTATTATGATGTGAGATCAAATGAAACATCATTTGAAAAATCACTGAATAATAGTACTCCAAAATTTAATTGTTTCACAAGTTCTGTCTCAGAAAAAACAGGTACATCAAGTAAAGCAAGTCTATCCAGAAGAGATGCTGACATTCAAGACTCCAAAACTGTTTCTAAACTAGAAAGTCTTTTAACAAAGAAGGATAAAGAAATTTCTAAACTTAAGGAAAGACTAGAAGTTTTTGTTCTTGATTTAAGAAATATTCTTATGATAATCCTTTAACAAATGAAAAGATTTTTAAGATATCTTCGGAAACTGAGAAGCTTAACCATATAATTAAGTCTCTGAATTTTGAAAACTCTGACTTAAGAGAATCTATTACCAAGTTTGAAGGCATTCTAATAAGAAAGGATGTTGAAATCTCTAAACTTGAAGACAGGTTGAAAGAAGCCTCACTGAGCTTTAAAAGATTTTCAGAAGGAAAGATGAAACTAGAAGAGTCTCTAATGACTAACAACTCAAGGAAAACATGTATTGGCTATCAAGGCAAAAATTCTAAATTTTATGAAAATAAAAAACATACTGTGTTTGTAAAAGCAGAAGTAAATTATAACCCTGGTGGTTCTACTAAAACTCAGATCAGTGTAAAAGATTTGGTATGCCATTACTGTTTTAAGAAAGGTCACAAAAGTCCTCAATGTTTGAAAAGGAAAAATCCTCTGAAAACTTATGTATTGCCCAACATGACTCAACATTTGAAACAACATGGTCATAAATCTGTATGGATTTCAAAAGAAAATTGTTGTAATGTTGTTCATATGTCTCTGAAAGCATGTATTCCTGGTCAATGGTACTTTGACAGTGGTTGTTCTAAACACATGACCAGTCAAATTGATTGTTTAACTGGTTATACAACTTATGATGGTGGATCTAAAGGAAAAAATATTGGTAGAGGGACATTGAATGTTCTTGGTTTTTCTAGGTTATCCAATGTTCTGCATGTTGATGGATTACTTGTTAATCTTATAAGCATTAGTCAATTATATGATGATGACTTGCATGTTAAATTTGACATAAATTCATGTTATGTGTTGGACAGAGATTCTGAATGTATCATGATGGGAAACAGATCTGCTGACAATTTTTATCTCATTGAATCTAAATTTACATGTAATAATGCTAAACTTGATTAGAGCACTTTGTGGCATCACAAACTTGGACATGCTAATTACATCCAAATTGATAAATTGATTAGATTGAAAGCTGTTACAGGTTTATCAAATCTGAGATTAATTACAGATAAAAAGGTATGTGGACCTTGTCAAAAAGGTGAACATGTAAAGGTGTCTCACAAAATGTTAGAACACTGCTCAACTAAACAATGCTTCAAATTACTTCACATGGATCTTATGGGTCCTATGAAAACAGAAAGTATTGGAGGTAAAAGATATTATTTAATAGTGGTTGATGACTACTCTAGATTCACATGGATTGAATTCTTAAAAGATAAATCTGAAACTTTCTCCATTTTCAAAGTTCTGTACAAAAGATTCAAAAATTTCTTTAATTCTAAAATGTGCAAAATTAGGTCTGATCATGGAAGAGAATTTGAAAATAGTTCTTTTACTGAGTTCTGTGAATCAAAAGGAATAATACAAGAGTTTTCATCACCTAAAACTCCTCAACAAAATGGCATAGTTTAAAGGAAAAATAGAACTCTTCAAGAAATGGCTAGAGTCATGTTATGTTCTAATAATCTATCTAAAAGGTTTTGGGCTGAATCTCTAAACACTGTTTGTCATATCTCTAATAGAGTTTATATTAGAACAAATTCTACTAGAACTCCTTATAAAATTCTGAACAATAGGAAGCCTAATCTTAAATATTTTCATGTCTTTAGTTGTGTTTGTTACATCTTAAATGACAGGGATCAATTACACAAATTTAATTCAAAGAGTGACAAAAGGGTGGTTACTCTAGGAATAGCAAAGCCTACACAATCTACAACTTCAAGACTGATACTGTACAAGAATCAGTAAATGTTGTATTTGATGATGACACAATCGATACTGAAAAAGTTGAACAGGTTTAGAATGTTGAGAAGAATGATGACACACTATAGGAATCATCTGAAAATACAGATCCTGAAAATGTTAGAGAAAAACATAAGAAACAAATTAAAGAATTAGGAAAAATTTAGAAAGAAAATCACGGCAGTTCATAAACAAATAAAAATGGAAAATGTATGAAAACTCCCTAATCATTCTCGTTCTCTAACGCCTATTATTATGCCTCAATCATATATAGTATATTTGCTCCATTTGATGGTTGAAATATATATCTTAGAAAAAAAAGTTGTCTCTCTTGGAAAGCACAAGACTTTCAACATATATCCTTAATTCACCATATCATAAAAAGAAAAAGAAATTATTTTGATCAAATTAATAAAAAAAAAAAATTATTTGAGATAAATATTTATAAAAAAGAAAAAAATATCCCTAAAAATATCCCTAAATTATATATAAATTATATATAGCAGTTAAAATTAATATATATGATTAATTAATAAAAATTAAATATATATAAAGAATTTTATTTAAGATAAATATTTATAAATTAATAAAAAATATCAAACATTTTGAAAGTGTACGGGGTGTAGTATGAAGTGTTTAGGTACGTATAAGTAGATAAATGTTGCACAGAATGTTGAGACAAATAGTGCAACACTGACTCTAACAGAATATCAGAAATTTAGATACACAGTGGAAGACTTGAAACACTAAAAACAAACAAGACACAATGGAAATATTTTTCACATAGATTTTATAAATAAAAATCTATGCGAGCCTTACGGCGAAAATCAATACTTATCTTCAAGTATAAATGTTGTGTGAAATGTTACAACAATAACCTTCACAACTGACACTATAAACGAGGCAGGTGCCAAGTTTAGAAAACGATCTAAGTGTATAAGATTACACACTGTCGAAATGCCTAGTCTATCTATGATTACACTCTCAATAGATAACAAGACACACAGTCATACGGGTGGGATACTTCGTATGATCTAAAAGGTAAAACTATTGGCCACAATTCCTAACAGGGGTGAACGCTCGATCTAGGATATTGATCGAATAGAATACACTGAATTATGAAGCCTTCCTTCGGTATTTATAGAGTAGGGTGCGAATTCTAGAGGCTTCCACATTGAGGTCCTATTTTTTAGGAGCTCAACTTCCAAGATCTTTCTAGATCCTTCTTGTATGCTCCAGGTCGTTCTAAATGGTTCCAGGCTGCTCTAGCATATTCTGCAATATTCTGGAATCTTCCAGGTTCCAGATCCTTGTAGAAGCTTCTAGATCCTGCCATAAATGCAACAACATTTAGATCAACATTTAATGTAGCATTTCAGAAAAGACTTAGAAAAAATCTCGGAAGGTCAAATTAAGATGTTGTTGATAATGTTAAGGCATGTAAGGATTAACAACATCTACAATCTCCCCCAATTTGACCTTTCGACTACAACACACCTGATGCACATATATTTCTATACATACTCAGTATTATGTACTTAGTTGAGGTCGACATCATTGCTAAGCACTAGTCAAGACAATACCTGTTGTAATCGTTGGATCAAATCGAATGAAGATCAACGATAATCTTATAATGATCCGTGCCATAAGATCAAGATAGTTTTTATCCAAAACAGAACAAGTATAAACAATACACTTATTCACAACATATATATTTACTAAAATCATAAGTTAGATTGGAAGAGATAACTTAAGATTTAAGTATGACACAAAAAAATCAGAAAACAGAGCAAAAAAAAAAAAAAAAAAAATACAAAACAAATACTAACAATCTAAACAGACCTAAAAACAAGACTTATATTATCAATAGGCAGTAAGCATATGAGAATTTTGAAAGATGTATACTTCAAATCTATTAAGGCAAACCATTAAATTAAGCACTTAGACAGTAAGCCAAAAAGAAATGTACTCCTTGTTTATTCTCAAAACAAACAATTTAAGCAAATTGAATAATAAGGCAAGTTAGAAAGACAAAACAAGCAACAGCTAACAAAGACCTAAAATCAGCAAGTAGTAAGCCAATAAGGATAATTCTTTAAGGCAAACAATTTAAGCAAACTTGATGCAGTAAGCAAATAAGAATAACTCTTAAGACAAACAGTTTAAGCAAACTGAAAATAGAGCAAAGTTAGGGAAAACAACTAACATATACAACATGCATTAAGCAAATAGTGATAAGTAAGAAAACAATTTAAGCATAGAAGCAGTAATCTGTTATCATAAATGCAAACAAATTAAGCAAGTTGAATAAAAGACAACCTATCAACTAGAAAGAAAAAAAACAAAGTCTGCAAATCAACTTAAACACAGAAACAACAATGCATAAGATCAAGGGAAGTATAAAACACACAAATACTTAAGAAACTAAACATGTGACATATATTACTATAACACCAGCTGCAGCATCATGTTCCTGCACATAATCACTTATAATGTTCAGCCCTCACCCTGTCTTGTATCAACCTGTTCAGTTGTTACCATAACCTGTTTAGATGTCATAAAGAACATCAATACGCGTTCATCAGCATCAGCAAATTAATCCTCCTCCTCTTCAACAACAATGCACGTTGTAGCAAAGTGAACTACAACATCTGGTTCAGCAGTCTCTTCATGAATAGCATCAGGTACACAATCAGCTTCTGGTACATCTCCATGGAGCTCTTCACTTCGAACCCCAGAAGTTGATGGTGTTTCTCCCCCTGTGGTAGTAGAAAGCGTCTATAACCACTGGATTAAGGAACTGAAGGCCATCAATAGAGTCCTGTAAATGTTTTAGTTGAAGTAAAATAAAAGATCTGGAAACAGAAATATTTTGACCAATGTGATCGCCAATGTGTTCACATTCGGTGTAGCATTTCTCTGTTCAGGTCTTGCTGGAGCTGGTCGAACTGGAGTAAGAGCATCTCTGTGATCAGAACCATCTGAATTTTGTAACAAAGCAAATCAACAGTCCTTTCACCAAGTAACAAAGCAGGTGAGATAGTCATCAAGGGTACCTTGCCTCTAATAACCTCAGTTTCCTTAGGTTTAAAAATTCATGCCTCTTGAGGTATGAACATATCAGCAAATGATAATGTAAAATCCCTTTATAATAAATATCACAATAAACTGCATGTGGTGAAAATAGTTAAATCCAGATTGAAATTCTTCATCACAAAAATCTTATACAACAGTATGGCTTAGTCCTCAATCACCTTAGTGGAATTTGTAGAGGGTATCCTATTGTAGACAATCAATTTATGGAGTACAGAGTATAGAGATGTGTGATATTTAGCAAGCATAAAAATATGTTATCTAGTTAATCTACCCCTAGTTATAGAAGTAGCAACCAAGTTCAAATCAAGTTCATCTTCATCAATCACAAGCTCTATCTCTAAAATATCATTAATCAATTCTATAGTAAATGGAACTGATCTCCCCCTAAATTGTACATTCCCATATCATTTAGAGCTATGTCTACCCGTACTCTTCCTAAATCAAGCATAAAGTACATATACCCAATCAAACACAAAAGTATCACTCAAAGTTACAGTTTTCAACAATAAATTTTTTTATCAACCATTTATTCTCAAAATCAGCAATGTTAATTCTTCTTTCCATTAACAATTTTCATCTTAGACAGTTTAGATATTTTAGGAACTAACCTATCTATCAAAAAATTATTATTAGGATCAGAATTACCTCCTTCATAATTTGTTTCCTCAGCTGATTCAGAATCGAGTTAAGGATCGAATCGAGTTCAATGTGAACAGTTGTAGGAATGGGTGTAACTGGAGTTGTTTTGGGTAAGTGTTTCAGCTTTTCTTGTAGCAGTTGGTGAGTTTTGGTGTGAAACGGCCATGAAAGCGAAACTATTAAAGTTTGAGAGAGATGGAGATAATGATTTCTTGGGAGTTTGAGTGTGGTGAGATAGTTTCCTGTCATTTAAGCACCAAGAAATCGAAAAGATAATTACAATAACCGAGAAAAACAAGGCATTAGAAAATCTTAAAATGAAATACTCAAATCACTCGAAAAAATGCAATGCTTAGTATATCATCTTATGAGAAGTATATAGGAGAGAATGCATAGTTGGAAGTAATACGTATAATAATAAGAACTAACTAAGGAAGATTCTAGAAGAAATTCGATAATACTCCATAAACTTAGCCACAAAAATAAATCATGTGTAAGTAGTGGATAAAATCATAATTAAATAATTAATTAAATTAAGAACATTCTAGAATAATTAACATATTTAAATGTGTATAATCTGAAATAAAACAAGGATGTGGGTTAGTATAATCAGGAATAAATAAAATGAATTTCCACAAATAATCAAATAATTACAACTTATAAAAATATAATTGAATCATCTAATGCTATGCTCAAGACTGTTACATACACCTCAACACGGATTTTACATGAATTTACTTCATTTGTGTTGCACCATATTTTTTTCTTTTTGTGTTATAACATCTAATTTGTATTGATCCATTGTTCCTGTAGAGTACATCGTAGTAGCAAACTCCGTGCCCCATACTTACTTAATGGATTACAAATATCTTGATGTTTTTACCAAAAAATCATCTTTTGAAAAGAAGGCATCGTAGTAGTGAACTCTGTGCTCCATAGTTACTCAGTGATTTTGGTACATCTTTTAGTATGCTAATAACATTCTATTTTTTTATGCATTTGAGAGGTGTAAGACATGTTTATTTTTGCACAACAAATTTTAGATTCAAGAATATTTTACAAAGGAATTATTCAACGAAAATAGGAAATAAATTGAATCTATAACAATTGTACAACCTATGATGTTTTCCCAAATGCTACGACATTTGTGACACCATCCATCTAGGATTATTCAGATACTACACATACCAAGAGATTTTCTCAAAGCTAAGAATGTCTCAAGGTCAAGACCTTAGTAAATATATCAACATTATGATTTTCAGTAGGTACGTATTCCAACTTCACTATGTTCTTCTCCACTAAATCTCTCATAAAATAATGTCTAATGCAAATGTATTTAGTGAGTGAGTGTTGTACTGAATTTTTAAAAATGTTTATGCACTCGTATTATCACAGAAACTTGTAAGGATATCAATTTCAATTTCATAAGTCATGAAACATCTTGCTTAACCACAAGATTGTTTCCCATGTAGAAACATTCTCTACTCTTACTCTTTATGTCATCTATCTCTCATGTTCAATCCGCATCACTGTATCCAATCAAAGTATTGTTGGTGTCCTCAGTGTACCATATCCCAAGTTCACTTGTACCTGCATCATACTTGATAATTCTTTTCAAAACATTCAGGTGAGATTCCTTTAGATTAGCTTGGTACCTAGAACAAACAAAAACACAAACATTGTGCATAATATCTGGTCTATTAGAGGTTAGATAAAGTAAACTTCTTATCATGGATCTATACAATGTTGGATCAAAATCATTTCCAGCACTGTCTTTGCAAAGTATCAAAGTAGATCTCATAGAAGTTTTCATTACTTTTTAACTTTCAAAACCAAACCTTTTAACTAAATTCTTAGCATACATACCTTGAGAGAAGAATATACCATCCTTACATTGCTTGATTTGAAGACCTAAAAGATAATTCAAATCTCCAACCATACTCATTTCAAATGTTGCAGTCATTGCTTTAACAAATTGGTTAACATTTTATCACAAGTTAAACCAAACACATTGTCATCAACATATATTTGAGCAATAAGTAAATCTTCTCCAGTGAGCTAAATGAACAAAGTTACAACGGCTTCTCCTCTAATAAAATGATCAGGGTATTGTGGATCTTCAAATCCTTTAAGTTGTTCAACATATGCTTCTTCATTCAAAATGCAATTTAGAAATGCAGCATATACATCCATTTGATGAAGTTTAATGTCAATAAAACATGCAATTGCTAGCAATAATCTAATAGATTCTATCCTAACAACAAGTGCAAAAGTTTCATCAAAATAAATAACTTCAACTTGGGTGTAATCTTGTGCAACCAATCTAGTCTCATTCCTAAAAAATGTTATCAAACTCATCAGTTTTATTCTTAAAAATCCACTTTGTTCCAATGACATTAGTATTACTAGGTCTTGAAACAAATGTCCAACTTCAAATCTTTCAAACTGATTAAGTTCATCATGCATAGCATTTATCCAATTTTCATCAGTTAATGCTTCATTCACATTTTTAGGTTCAACTTCAGAATAGTAACACTCTACATTCACAACATTGCAAATAGAAGACATGCATATTGTTCTTACCACATCTACCTTATTAGCTCTTACTTTTCCTCTTGTTTGCACACCAACTGTAGCATCACCTATGATCTGGTCAGAAGGATGACTTTTCCCTATTCTTGAAGAAGGATTTCTTTTGGGAACATACTGAACATTCTGTGAAATTACAACTGTCTGTTCTGTAGATGTTGACCCAAATGTGTTAACATTCGGTGCAACATTTTCAGACTTCAGTGTATTCTCAGAATTGTCAGTCACTTGTGATACATCTTCTTCATCTTTCTCATCTGTAAGACCTTACTCATCATCAAACACAACATTAACAGATTCTTGAACAGTGTTAGTCCTAAGGTTATAAACTCTATAAACTTTACTATTTCTAGAATAGCCTAAAAAGAAACCTTTATCACTTTTAGAATCAAACTTATGAAGTTGATCCCTATCATTCAGAATATAACACATACAACCAAATACATGAAAATACTTCACACTTGGTTATCTAATGTTCAAAAATCTCATAAGGTGTTTGAATAGAACCAGATAGAATATAAACTATATCAATAATATGACATGATGTATTCAATGCTACAACCCAAAATCTCTTAGCAAGGCTTTTAGACGTAAGCACGACTCATATCATTTCTTGTAGAGTTATATTCTTTCTTTCAGCAAAGACATTCCGTTGTGGAGTTTTAGGAGATGAATATTCTAGCAAAATACCTTTTTTATCACAAAAATCATTAAAATGCTGTTTTCAAATTCCCTACCATAATCAATTCTAATACGCCCAACTTTCAAGTTAAACACATTTTAGAATATTTTGTAAAGAATTTTAAATGCAGCAAATTAATGTTTTAAATATATCTCTTAAAAAAAAATCCAGGTAAATCTAGAAAAATCATCTACTACAACAAGTGAATATATTTTGCTAACAATGCTTTCAGTTTTCATAGGACTAATAAAATCCATGTGCAAAACAATTCGAAACATTGATGTGTAGAACAATGTGACAGCATCTTATGCAACACTCTTACCTGCTTACCTTTCTGGTATGGTCCACATACAGTAGTACTCTGAAACTTCTGTTTTGGTAATCCTTTTCGCTGCATCGACTTTGATTAGTCTCTTCACTGGTGTATAATATGCATGTCCCAATTTTTGATGCAATAAGACATTTTCATCATTCTTTAACAAATTACACTCATTTGTTCCAATGAGATAACAATTATCTACTGCCCTAGACAATTTTCGTATTCATTAAGAACATACACATGATTCTTTGTCAAATTTTACATGCATATTATTATCACAAAGTTGACTAATACTAATCAAATCAGCAAGCAAGCCATCAAAATGTAAAACATTTTTTAAGCTCAGGAAAACCTTCAACATTCAAAGTTCCTTTTCCTATAATTTGTCCTTTCGAACAACCACCATATGTAACATTACGATCATTCAAGGTCACAAATCAGACAAGTAGTCAATTTGTCCTGTCATATGTCTAGAACAACAACTATCAAAAATACCATTGACCAAGTAAACATGCTTTCAAAGAGGTGTGAACAGCATTACAAGTAACATCAGATTTCCATGCAGATTTTAGAAAATGTTTCATAGGATGTGAAATCATTTTAGGTAACATTTTCTCATATCTCAGATCATCAAACATTTGCATGCAGTAAGGGCAAATATGATCAATTATCGAATAATAATGATATACACACTTCTTTTCAATGTTTTTGACTTTGTGAGAATCTATTTGTGCAGATGTTACTACAAATATTTTAACATTTGCCTTCACAAATTTCACAGTATTTTCAAAAAATTCTTAAAAATGGAAGCAGTTTAACCATCATAACGTATACCACAATTATCAGATTTACCAATAGCTATAACATATATCAGAAGCACTCATAGAAAATTTTATGAAACTTAAAGTAGAGGTGATCAATTTCTCCTTCAGTTTACAAACTTCAAAAATCTCTTCTGGAATGTATGACTTCTAGCTTGGTAATTGTTCCTTTCATATTCTCATTCTCTTTGTTCAAAGAATTAAGAGTGGGTTTCTGAGAGTTACAATCGTCTAACAACTTTTGGTATTTAGAATCATCAATCCTTATACCTGCATCATCAACAAACCCATTAAAACAATTCAAATTTGGGTGACTCTGTTTTGATGTTACCATAAATGTTATGACATTAGGTGCAACATCAGAATCTGTATCATCCAGATTATCATTTAAAAGAATCATCATAATCAATCTTGGTATGAAAAGCGAATTCAACATATTTTGATTCATCAAATTCATCATTTGATTCATCACTTAAGGTAGTACTAAAATCTAGTTTTTGCTTAAGTCTAATATTGGCACATTAATTTTCATAAAGACCATATTTAGAACATGCATTGACCATATTTTCTACATTAAAGATCATACCTTGGTTTACCTTCACTTTTTGATAACCTTGGTTGAAATTGACTTTTCCTTCTTTCTGGTGGGGTGTTGATGTGTTGATTTAGATCTTTGGTACATCATAACCTGTAAGTACAGTCCTCCAAGCACGTTCATCAATCGACTTGATATACATGCACAACTTAGGCTTTAAAATATGGATAATATGTTCGGGTGCCTAAGTGTAGTGGATATGTGATGTGTTTCCATTGCTAACATAAACTAAAAACACACTAAAAACAAGGATCTAACCTAGTGTCGTCAGGTATCGGCTCTGATACCAACTGAAAGTGTGCGGGGTGTAGTATGAAGTGTTTAAGTATAAGTAGATAAATGTTGCACAGAATGTTGAGACAAATAGTGCAACACTGACTCTAACAGAATATCAGAAATTTAGATACACAGCGGAAGACTTGAAACACTAAAAACAAACAAGACACAATGGAAATATTTTTCACATAGATTTTATAAATAAAAATCTATGCGAGCCTTACGGCGAAAATCAATACTTATCTTCAAGTATAAATGTTGTGTGAAATGTTACAACAATAACCTTCACAACTCAAAACTATAAACGAGGCAGGTGCCAAGTTTAGAAAACGATCTAAGTGTATAAGATTACACACTGTCGAAATGCCTAGTCTATTTATGATTACACTCTCAATAGATAACAAGACACACAGCCATACGGGTGGGATACTTCGTATGATCTAAAAGGTAAAACTATTGACCACAATTCCTAACAGGGGTGAACGCTCGGTCTAGGATATTGATCGAATAGAATACACTGAATTATGAAGCCTTCCTTCGGTATTTATAGAGTAGGGTGCGAATTCTAAAGGCTTCCACATTGAGGTCCTATTTTTTAGGAGCTCAACTTCCATGATATTTCTAAATCCTTCTTGTATGCTCCAGGTCGTCCTAAATGGTTCCAGGCTGCTCTAGCATATTCTGCAATATTCTGGAATCTTCCAGATTCCAGATCCTTGTAGAAGCTTCTAGATCCTGCCAGAAATGCAACAACATTTAGATCAACATTTAATGTAGCATTTCAGAAAAGACTTAGAAAAAATCTCGGAAGGTCAAATTAAGATGTTGTTGATAATGTTAAGACATTTAAGGACTAACAACATCTACACATTTTTTTTTCATTTTTTTTAATGGATTTTGCTTTTAAAAGACTGAAAGATGGAAATAGAATCTGAGTTGAATTAAAAAAAAAAGATTAAATCCTAAAATTTATTTAATCCGGATAAGTTTTAAAATAATTCTTATTTAATTATTATATGCTTATAAAATAAATTTGATATTTTAATTATTATATGGTTATAAAATAAATTTGCTATTTATTTTAAATAATTTCTAGGTTTTATTATTCTAATGTAAATATAAATTTTATTGGTCTTTTAAGATTTGTATCTAATACGTACAATACATACAGAGTTATATGAAAGTGTGTATGCGTGCGAAATCAGAGATGTTGTCTGTCGTGTTGGCACTATCTAGACAACACTATGCAGCGGAAATTAAAATGCACGTACTGAAAATAAAAGTATTCAAAATTTGCGTAGATTATAAAATAATCTACGTTGTTCACTATATAAAAATATGTGAAACGAGTACAACCTCTTTGAGGCGTATAATAACACTACGAAAGTGTATAATGATTTACTAAGTTCTATGAAACTATCTCCCTCATAGATCTAATCACACAATCTAGTAAATAAGACTATGATCTAACACACTACTATTCGAGTTTACAATAGTATGAAGATCTACAAGAAGAAACAAAGATATTCCTAACTAGAAGCGTATATAGCGTTCAATAGTGTAGTAGTCGTTTTTAGCTTTCCTTCTTGTGTATCTTGTGTTGAGGGCAGCTTCTGTATTTATAGGCATTATGCACGAACTGCCATCAACTCCCATGATCATCACAGCCGTGAGATCATGCGGTTATAAACTTCTCTCCACCACTCCTAGAATTTAGGGACTTGTTATACCATGTCTAATAACTTCTCACTCCCACGCAATGGCATGACTTGGGTGTTGCCCACGTCTTCTAACTGCTCTGGGGACATCATTAGACAACAAGCGTAAGATCGGAGTTAGTGAGAAAAGGAAGGGAAAATTCTGATGTTGTCATAAGTGTTGGGAACATTAAACACAACACTCGGCTGTTAGTGTTGGATCATTAAACAAAACACTTATATCAACATCAACAATCTCCCCCAATTTGACCTTTCTGCATCAACATAACTGAAGTTCACACAACAGAAACATTGATTAAGAAATTTACACAATTGATATTCCAAAAATATGAAGTAACAATTAGTATAAGATCAAATTAAAATAAACAACATCTAAACCAAAAAACTTGTTTAGATTTAAATAACTTAAGCAAAAATAAATCCTAAATAATTACAGAATGTAAATAACAGAGTTTGAAAAATAAAAAAACATAAGTACAAAGTTTTTACAACAAAGAAAGAACTGTATTAACACATAGGAAAGGATTTGGCTTAATGTGTATCAGTTGCATCTCCATAGTCTGCATATACTCCCCCATAGTGTAAGCTCTCCCCCTGTCTTCAAGCTTATCATGCACCCAGATCACAGATCACCATAGAGATCCTGGATGTCCTGTTCATCTCCCTCAGTCATTGTAGTGTCAGCAGCAGGTTCAGTAGTTCGGCCAGGAACTGAATCCGATTCATCTACAGCAGGAGCAACAATGTTAGTAGGCTGATTGTGTGAACTGTCAGCTACTCCCCCTGTTGAAGTGGAAAGGAGATCCATCCAAAATTTCTTTTGGACTAGAAGATCCTCCACAGAGTGCTGTAAATTAAGAATAGATCCCTGCAAGATATCAATCTGCCTCATTATAAAGTGGGAAGATAAATAAATAGAGGAGGCAGCTCCTTCTGGAGGCAGTGTGGAACTGTGGAAGGGATCATTTGCTGGAACACTGGTTGTTGTACTTGGGCCTGCTTCATCATCATTCCTTCTTAAAGGAAGATTAACCACCCTGTCACCTCTCACTAAGAACTTATTTGAGATGCTGAAACCTGGGATATAGGAGCTTACAACCTCATCTTCATATCTTTCAAAGTCTTTGTCCAGCATGTATTTGTACACAAGACATGGGTAAGGTAGTATGCCTCTTCCAGACATATCAGACTTAAAGGTTATCATATTAGTGAAAATAACCTGGCCTAGGTTAAACCTTTTTAAGTGCCCAATCTTGTACATCAAAACAGCATATTCTAAGGTGAGAGTGGTGTTGTTTGTGGTAGGCAGCCAATTAAAATAAACCAACTTATGCAGGACAGAATACAAACTAGTCAGTTTAGAGGCTAAAATTCTTCTTCTCCATTTGGTGATTACTCCCCCTGTCAAGATGCTTATCATGACACCATGATCAGTAACAACAGGATCTTCCATAATTTTTGTTTTAAGCAAAATATTGATCCTTCTAGGGGTAATCATATGCATATTTCCTCTAAACCAAAACTGTCCATATCTTGTGGAGTTTGAATCACTAGCAAATTGAGGGATATTAGCATAAAATTCATATATCCAGTCAACAACATAAGGACAAGGAAATTGTAAGGCATTCAGTAAAGATCTCTCTTTAAGCCAATCAAGCAGATTCATCTCTTCAAAATCAGGAACTTTAATCAATCTTTCACTGAGAATCTGCCTAGTTCTTATAGTTCTATACTGTATGTTTGACTTATCATTATAATCCTCATCAGAGTCACTATTCCTATCATCAGAAAAAGAAGATACCTCGTTTTCATCCTCATCTGAAGAGCTGGAAGTCTGTTCAGACTCTGATGGTTCTGGTGTTGCCATCGGAGAGGCAACACTCTCGGGCTCTTGGAGCCTTTTTGATCGTCAGACTGGTGGAGTGGGTTCACACTCCTCTTCCATTTCCTCAGCTACTTCATCGACATCATCCTCATTGACAGCCACTGCTTCTTCCATCTGGGCTGTAGTTTGTTCGTGCTCTGTTTCCGGTTATGATTCAGAATCAGACACCGCAATGGGTTCGGATGAGTTTCCATCTGTTCTGGGCTTCTTCTTCCCAGTGTAGTCAACAATTTTGCCCAGATTCCTTTGGGACTTTCTCTTTCCACTCGGCCACTTTCTTGCAGTAGGAACAACAACGACCTTCTTCTTGCCCTTTTTCTACCGATGTAACCTTTCGAACTTAGCGGCTAGAACTTCATCATCTGAAGATTCCTGCTGAGTATGCATGTCCACATCACCTTTGAACATGGCATTGTCCAGTGTTTCTCCTTCAAGCACTAAAACAGGGTGTGCTGTTTTTAGGCTTAGGGTTTCGAAGGCATCTTTCAAAGTGTTGAAAGGGGTGCCCAGAGGAAAGTGTAGAGTAACCAGAGTGTTTTCAGGTGCGGGAGCTTCGGATGAGGGCTCATTTAGTGGTTTGGAGGCCGAAATTTTAGCAGCTGCGTTTGCATTTGCAATTTCTGTGCGAATGTCAAACGGATTGTGTTGGGAATAAAATGAGCTATGTTTTGATTAAATACCAAAAACCCCCTTAGACATGCCTAATTTATAAATGAATATGTTCTAGAGATGTTAGAACATATAGCATAAGGCTAGATGAGAAGCTGAAATGTTAGGCAGCTCTTAGACAATTAGATGCACAATTTGAGGGGGAACCTATGCTTTGAAGATGATCAAGATCAAGTCCCCCCAAGGCTCAAATTCTGGAAAAATCACTTAAGAGTAAGGACACTCTATGAAATCTAAGATGCTCTTATCAGGAGAGTTGTCCAGAGAAGATGCTCTTATACAAGGACAAGATTGTGAAGCTCAAAAGGACAAGTCCAATGAAGATGCTCTTATCAGGAGAGTTGTCCAGAGAAAGTACTCATAAAACTCTGATCAGGAGAGTTGTCCGAAGAAGCTAACCATATGCAAGAACAAGTTTACATAGCTCAAAAGGACAAGACTACTCAAAGGTTTTCATCAGGAGAGTTGTCCAGAGAAGTCAACTCTAGGCATAAAGTGCTCTGATGCAAAAAGATTAAATATACTGATCAGGAGAGTTGTCCAGATGAGTTGTCTCAGCTAAATTGACCAAGATCAAGTGCTCTGAAAGCCTGAGATCAACTATGCTGAAGAGATTGAGACAACCAGTCCCTAAAGGTCCTCAAAGAAATAAGCTAAGACCATACTCAAGAGAAATAAAGGGAAAGAGCCAAGTCATCTGAAGAAGAGCAAGCCAACCATGCTGAAAAGCAAAACTGCTGATAGTGATAAGGAGAGTTGTCCAGATGATAAGGAATGTTGTCCTATCATTGGATCAACCTTCAGAAGCCATGTCCAAGTCCTAACAAGAAGTCAAACATTGGGAAAAGTGCTGCAGAATGAAGACAAAACTGTTACAGCCGTTTATTACCCAAATGAGGACATGTCACTATCAAGAATCTGTCTTCCAGATTGAAGAACTCAAGGAAGACATTTATAGCAATTTGGGGCTGCCTCTCCAACGGGCAAATCCTCCATTTTGTCTATAAATACAGAAGTGTGAAGACCATTTGAAAGCACCTCAACACAATCCAAAGCACCTCAACCCCAACAAGAATATCCAACTATCCTACAAGTTGACAAGTGCTTTCAAGCTTTCAAAGAGACTATCTTAGTCTTTATACTTACCCCTTACTTCATTGTAAAGGATATCTCATTAGTTGGAACCTTACTTCAATCCTTACCCCTTTCAAGAGTGAAAGTGAGAAGGTTGTAGTAGTAGAAGTGGTAGGAGCTGACTGTTGAGAGAAGAACAGTTCAGTTCTGAGTTGAGAAGAGGGTACTAGGACTCTAGACATCCTAGGGATCAATTCACCAAGGAGTGGTGTTCTTGATCAAGTGCACCTTGGCACTATAAAACAAGTTAATTCCAAGAGTGAAGGAATTATCCTGTTAAATCAGGGAAAGTGGATGTAGGAGCTTGAGTCTCCGAACCACTATAACTTCTTGTGTTGATTTGCTTTACAAGTACTTACATTCATCCAACACTGCACACAAAACTGATCTTTCAAAGATACATATTCGAAGACTGTGCAAAACTGATTTGGACAAGTTCCCTGAAGCTAAACTGAACTGTGTTGCATTGACTAAGTGATTTCAGAAATTAAAGGAGTCTAAACTTAAAGGGCCAACCACTATTCCGCACATATAACTCCCCTAGATAGTTATTCAACTAAGTACTCAATAGTACTTAGTAGTTTGATTATCTTAGAAGAGTTAATCTTCTTCAGCAGAGTTGTCCAAGACAACCTTGCTGAACTCTGGTTTGATCAAGTTAGCAAAAGAATTGCATACAAGTGTATTCCCCCCCCCCCCATACACTTGTCATATACTCCTTTCAGGACCAACAGATTGTAAGGAACGATCTCGAGAGGAGATGATTGAGTGGGAGTTTGGGCTTCAACATAAGGAACAACTATGGTTCCTACAGTGAATGATGGAGAGTTTGGTGAGTTGGATGAAGCCATTTCTGCGAGAAGGTTGAGAGGATTTGGAGAATTCTTGGTGCTTGAATTTGAGTTCGAATGTGCAGTAGAGTCCTGTGAATTGTTAGGCATAATAGAAGCTGTACACACAAAACGAGACAAAAGGTTAATTCTGGAGACCTTTCAAAATTTTCAAATAAATGCAAAGCAAGTTTCAAAAAGTGTGAGTCAAGAAATGACATAGGTACTAGATATACTTGAGTGCTGTAAATAAAATTAAGAACAGTAATTACCAGGCTTAAATGAATTAACAAAGCTTTTCAAGTATTTTCCAACACTGTTATGGAGACTCATCTTATAGGGAGAATTTAGAGGAAGGAGTTACACGATTTGGAGAGTGAGGGGAGTGAAGTAGTGGAACACTACAGGAAATCACACATTTCGTGACGAATTTTTTTGCGACGACACAAAATTCGTCACAATTTCTTACTTAAACATGACGAAATTTATTTTTCGTCATTAAAGTACTAAAATTGTGACAAGATTTAAATTCGTCACCAATCACAAATTTTTTCGTCACAAATTTGTTTATTTCGCGACAATGTTGATAAATATGTCACAATAATACTATGTGACGATTTTAATATTAAATGGTGACGAAATTCGACGTCATGGAAAATAGTTTTTCTTGACAATGCTAAACTATCGCCACAATAATAATTGGTGATGATTTTAATAATAATTGATGATGATATTCGATGTCATAAAAAATATATTTTCATGACGATACTATATTTCGTCATTAATTATTCGAAATAATTAGAGACAAAATATTTCTCGTCACAATAATAATTGGTGACGATTTTAATTGTAATAGATGACGATATTTGACGTCATGAAAAATATTATTTTATGACAATATTATTTTTCGTCATTAATTATTCGAGATATTTAGTGACAAAATATTTTCGTTACACAAATAATTGGTGACGATTTTCATAATAATTGATGACAACAGTCAACGTCATGAAAAATATATTTTCATGACGATATTATTTTTCATCATTAATTATTCGAAATATTCAGTGATAAAATTATTTCGTCACAAAAATAATTAGTGACGATTTTGCTAATTATTGATGACGATATTCAACGTCAAAAATATACATATATTCATGACAATACTATTTTTCGTCATAATTATTTGATATATTTAGTGACAAACTTTTTTCGTCCCGAAAATAATTGTTGACGATTTGAATAATAATTGATGACGATAATCAACGTCATAAAAATATATATTTTCATGACGATGTTATTTTTCGTCATTAATTACTTGAAATATTTAGTGATTTTTTTTTATTGTCACTATGATAATTGGTGACAATTTTAATAATAATTGATGACGATATTCAACGTCATAAAAAATATATTTTCATGCCGAATTTTACCCGTATCGTCCCGCGTAATTTTTTTAATTTTTTAAAATTAATTTTAATAAATACAATATATTTATTTTGATATTATATAATTCAAATTAAATATATAATTGTTTAAAATAACATTTCCTATTCATTTTATACTAAAAAACTAAATAAACAATATTTTTACAAACATATATATAAATTTAAATTTTAACATTTTCATTTTATATGACATATTATTATAACATTTACTTAATTTAAATTTTAACATTTTCATTTTATATGACATATTATTATAATTATATTATAATTCTTTTTTCGCATATAATTCTAAATACGTTTGCGAAAATTTTATTTAATAGTACTATATTAACTGTGATGATGTAGATGTAGATGTAAATGTAAAAAATTGAATGTTATTATTTTGTACCATTCATTAAAAAAAAAAAAAAAAAAAAAACAACAACAACACTCCTCGCTCCAATTTTATAATTTCCACTTTTTCTTTTTAACTATCCAATTTTATTATTCTCATTCCTTATTTGGATATTCACACTATTTTATCTTCACCCTTCTATCATCACTTGTTCAAATAGATAGAACATCTTAATCATCGGATTGGAGTAGAGCTATAGAGGAATGTTTATGGGTCAATTTCTAAGTATTTTCAAATTAACATGACTACATATATAGTGATCCACTCCAAAAAAAAAAAAAAAAAGAACCCTCGTAAAAAACACTTCTAGAAAGCCTTCTATGATGATTGGACTTATGTTGCATAATGTCACGAAAACTATAAATCAAATTTTAATCCACCATTCCTGTCAACCTTCATCATCGACAATTGAACATCCAAGTAGAAAATTTAAAGAACTCAACAACAACAAAAATTGCAAAATTTGCAGAACACATATTCTGCATTGTAGAAACACATTTCAGATCATTAGCAACAAATGATGTGTTGCATATTTATGCAAACCACACAGTAAAATAAAATATTAATTCAAGTTGCATATTTCAGAAAACCAAAATACTACCATAATTACTCGAAAAAAAAATATATACATATATATATACAAACCTAATTTGCCAAATCGAACCATAATTGAATAACTAATCCCCTTCAAAGAAATTAAATTCATGCTGCATATGACATCATAATCCAGAAACTACAAATTCATAAAGAATATTAATTAAACAAATCATCACCATCCAATCCAAAAACCAGCAGCTATGAATAATCGAAAGAAAACTCATTCAATTACAAATTAAACATCGAGAAACAGAACAGCAAAACACCACCATATAAGCAAAGAAAGCAAGGGAAACATTCCAAAATTTTAATCTAACCTCAGCTGCTAAAAAAAAGTTTTCTGCTGTCAATAATAATTTTACTGTTGTTAGAAACAGCTCTTTATATATAACATTGGCATTGCATACATTCTGCTGTTAAAAAACAGCACATTCTGCTGTTAATCAGGGTATGCAATGTACACCAAAATTTGTCTCAAGCACAAATCATACATCAAATACCAATCATACATTAAGCGATGAAATAAAATAACACAAAAAGGAAAGATAATACCAATCATGCTTTTAGTCAAGAATTCCAAGAATTTTTTACATCCAAGCACAAATGAGAATATTCCAAGAATTCCAAATTATTGGACCAAACTCGAAGAAAGGGAGGGGTAGTGTTTCAAGATTAGCTAGTGTAATTACGAATCTTTTTTTTTGCAAACACAAAACGTTTTTAGATTCTGAACACAATTCGAGTATTACAGCTAGAACAAGATTGCTAGGGGCAATCGATAAATGTTAAATTTGACCTAGACAATTTTCCAACATAACAACAGATACAATGCAAGTCAATCACTCTGAATTGACCTCCAAACATAAGAACTCTTTAAAATGTGTAATTACGAATCTTATTTATATGATTTGGTATTTTTCTACCAATGGCTGCCTGTTGTATTTTTTTAACCATTACAAGGTTGAAAATATCATTCTAAGAAATCATGATGATGGTAAAAGATAGTGGCCAAATTATGAAGAATTCAGAGTTTAGCAAGTCCATCCTTCATTATCTAAAAAGAGCCACATTATTGCTGGAAAATATATACACTCTGCCAATGAAGGCCATTACCCATCCTTCATCTTCACTTTTCTAATTATTTCATAAATCATTTCAGGTCAAACTTTCTCTATTTTGGATCATTATTATACTATTTCTGTTTAGTTTTATTTTCTCTAATATACATGTATGTATTAAAAGACAATTGAAAAATGTGCGATTCGTGGAATTTCTCTTTCAAATTTTATTAGAATTTACTATAAATTCCAGCAATTTTTCTTAAAAATTTATGGCATCTTATAAAATGAAAAATCAGTAAGAAGGACAACTAAGTTTTGAAACCACCAGTAATTACTAATTACCATGGGTCCGAACAGTAGAAAATATAATAAAAGCAGCTCATTGTAACAAAACGAAAATGACAAGTTTTCCTGTCACTGTAGCAAAAATAAAACAAATTAATTTGTTATAGATCATAACCTTAATTCGTTGAATGAATGTGCAATATGACTTTCGTGAAAGCACACATAAATCTCAGTATCAAATTCAAGATAAACAGCTCTTTATTTTCAGCCAACCAAAAAATTCAAATCAAATCGTTATGACACATGTTCAGTAAACACCCCGGAAACAACAGAACAGAGCATCACGGCCCTAATATTTACCGCCTAAGAAACAACTTTTCTTTAACCAATCACAAAACGCTTTATTCACTGTAATTCATCATGAATTGACCAAAGATTCAGAACAACAAAAAACCAAAAACCAAGTAATTCAATTAGCGTGTGATAGCATAATTAGAGAAAGAATGAGCAAATCCATACACAGATTCGGGGAACACCAGGCGCGTTCAACATGAACTCAAATTCGGGGAACACCAGGTGCCATCCTTCAGCAATACTTATTCAACATGAACTCAAATTGAATAGAAGGGTTTGAGCAATACTTATTCAACATGAACTCAAATTGAATAGAAGGGTTTGTTATATTTAACGTAAAGGCGTGATTGTGGTTGGCGAATTGATCCGCGCATAGGAGAGTCGAGGGTTCTAAGATTTAGGTCTTGTGACTGAATTTATAGGATTAGGGATTTGGATTTACCCGCTCCGCTGCTAGCGCCAAATTTTCCTGGCAAAAAAATTAAAGATAAAATCGTATTATATTTAAATTATTTTCCTTTATATAATAATTAATTTAAATTATTTATATCTTTCAAAATTGATTAAGTGATATTTGGTGCAATAATAAGGAAGAATATTGATATGGAAATATATTCTTGGAGTATATATTATTATCCGAGGACTAAGGAGAATATTGATATGGAAATATATTCTTGGAGTATATATTATTATCTGAGGACTAAGGAAGAATACTGATATGGAAATATGTTCTTAAGTATATTATTATGAAATATATTATTAGCATCTAAAAAATCTAAATCTTTTGGCATTTTTCTAATTAAAATTTGAATTATTTATGTCTATTTTGTTGTATTTATACCATTGAAATTAGACTTCAATGAATTGAGTCAAAATGTTTCTTTAAAATTAAATTGAACATTAAAATTCAAGTGTATTTATACACTCGATTACATGAGAGAATTTGTCAAGTACATAAGTATATAAATTTTGTTTGTGAATATTTATAAACATTAGTTACTTATGATAATATGGGATTTATATGCATCTTTATACAAAAATCTTTTTTTAGAACAAGCACCTTTAAAATTAATATTGTGTATTAGTTTTAATTATACTTTTCAAATTTAACAATAATAAATTATTTGTTTCTCATATAATGTAATATTTTAATTAGAGTATTAATCTATGAGATCGGACATTGAAGAAGTTTGATATATACGAAGAGTAGTGAAGAATTTAAATCTAACTAATTTTTTGATCTCAACTCTTGTTTTTTTATGGTGTACTGAAATAGTGAAATTTAAAACTACTAATACAAAAGTTTTTATTTGAGAATATGTGTGTATGCAATCACATGGCTTCGGGTTTCCCAAAATCTCAATACAATTCGTCAGCTGATCATAGAAGTTATCATCTGGACATCTTTCTCGTTTCTTTGATTTTGGTCGAGAAAAGCCTTTGCATTGAAATTGTTCATGTGCATTTTGTGGCATCGAGTTCTGATCAATTTAACTAACTTTATTACTCCCTCCGTCCCCTACTTGATGACCCATTTTGCCATTATGAGTGTCCCTTACTTGATGAGACATTACCTAAAATAGCAAAAACACTTTTAAATAATCCCCTTAAAACATCACACTACTTTATTACACTAAAAATTAACTTATTACTATTTATAAAGTAGAAAAATATTTACTACCCTCACTTTATTTTTCATAATACTAATAAACAATTCATTCCTTAAAACTCGTGGCCAATAGGTTTGTGTCATTAAGTAGGGGACGGAGGGAGTAATATTTATAAAGTTGAAAAGTCTTTACTATCACTACTTTATCTTTTGTAATACTAATAAACAATTCGTTCGTTAAAAACTGTGCCAATAGTTTTGTGTCATCAAGTTGGAGACGGAGGGAGTATCACTTATTAACCGAAATAATTACATTTATAAACTTATATCTTATCACTTATTAACCGAAACTATTATACTTATAAATTTGTACTTTAACTTTTGTGTCCAGTTCAACATGTCAGTGTGTAAATGTTATTGTATTAGTTTATAAACGTAATTGTATCATTGAATTTAGGGTACATGAACAAATTTTCCCAAAAGAATTTACATTTTTTTTAACACACTAGTAAGTAAATAGTGATGCTACTTAGTAATATAATACAAAAATATTTTAGTCAAAGAAATGTATTTGTTTTATGTGTTCAAATTAAATAATTAAATAAATTAAGAAATTTGAGCCAAAAGAATTTTGGAATTGGAGCCAAATCAAAAGAATTTAGAGCCAAAAGATTTCAGCGGATATTTCAAAATTCTTTTGAAGATTTTTTTTAAATTTTAATTAGGAAAATCCCAAAATATTGAATTATTTTATCCGGGGAATACCATATACAGTGTATATTATATTAATTAATATTATAAAATTTGAAGATTATTTCAAATTTTACTTAGGAAAATTCTAAAAGATTTAAATTTTTTATGCCGCTATTACCATATATCATAATAATATACTCCAAGAATATATTTCCATATCAATATTCTTCCTTATTCCTCGCATAATCATTCAATTCATATTAATCTTCCGTATTCCTCTCGGCTCTCACCGCGCAAGTCGGTATTTTTTTCTCTCTAAATTTCATATACAGCGGGATTCTCAAAATTTTTATTAGGAATATTTCAAAATTTGATTTTATTCAATCTCCCACAAAAATATATATTTACTTTAAATTCGCATGCCTCCATGAGTTTATTAAGGTTTTCTTACTTTTTTTCACATATCCAAATCACTCTCAACCCCTACACTCCATTGGTGTGTTCTTATTTCGGTTCTTGTGCTGATACTGATTTCTTATCGTGCCCTAGGTGAGTTTTCTATATATATATGTGTGCGTGCGCGCTGTGCGTATATATATAGTTATATGTGTATGACTTGTCTGAGTGTGTATATATAATACCTATGTACTGTTGATTTCCAGTAATATTGTTTGCGTAATTTTGTTTCAATTTGAGTACAATTTATATATTTCTTCAAACCAAATAATAATTTAATGTAAATTCTAAAATTATTCTAAATAATCTATGAATTAAAAATCTACATTAAAACTTAAATTTAAGGTTCTCAAAAAAAGAAAAAAAAAAAAGCCAAAATAAAAAAAATATGAAAAGCGGTCTGAGATGATATTAAAAAAATCTGGAGATCGATTAAAATATCAGTAAAAAAAAATCTCTTAACCCATATCCTTCCCAAAATTAAAACACCCACCCACCTGCCTTATAACCCATGTACTCTCAGCGTGATTCATCTAAATCATAATAACAAAACACGTCTAATTCCGCGGCGGCGCAAACAGAGGCAAGGACGACGACCACCATCGACGAGCAGGGTAGCACCACCGTGGAAGAGGATCGACGACGAGTAGCGTATTCATATTTTTTTCTAATTGAGAGGAATACGGCGGCAGGCATAAGGCGGAGGTAAGGGTGACGACTACCATCGGCGCGGAGGGTTTCTCCATCTTGGTGAACCTTCAATTTTTGGTACCCATCATCCTCCCTCCCTTTGCGATTTTCTATTTTCTCCAGTTAACCCCTTTTTTTTTTTGGCGAAGAACCCTAATTCACAGCCCCTTCTTCTACCGCTTCTATTTAACATTCACGGCCCCTTCCCGGATCATGTATTATTGATGTTCTTCATACTACTTTATCCATTGAATTTTGGGTTTGATTTCTTGTGATTTTCGGGTACAATTCTGTGGTGGATTTTTGGGTTTCATTTTTTTGTTATTTTGTTGGTGATTTATGTGAAGATTTTGTTAAATATGTTATTAGGCATTTATTTTTCTTTGTATGTTCTAACGGCTGCGTGTATGACACACACATTAAATTTGTTAAAATTAACAGAAAATAACTATGGGACTACAAGTGTAGAAAAAAAGACCAAAATTGATTTTTACTATATTTTTACGGAACTAAAAGTGCAATTTTCCCATTAAAAGGTCATCCACTCCCAGGGGACCATAATAGGGTTTTACCTCTTATATGCCATGTCTCACATGAATATTTTTTTAATGTAACTATTTTCATCGATATCTAGATAATGGCTCTTGGAGGTATGAAAAGAAAACACAATTTTATTTCAAGGGAAGGTATTAGAGAATATGAAAAGAAATAAATAGAATGGCAACAACAGAAACATATCATCCTTCAAGTGAAGGAAATCAACAGGGTGGTGTTTTTGCGCCAAATTTGGCAACCGAAAGTGTTGAATTATTGAGGCATGGCACCTCTGAAGTTCCATCAACAGAAGATGAAGCTGCAACAATAGGTAAATTTATCATTTTAATTATTGTTATGTTTACTTGACTATCTATATATTATAACAAATGTTTAATGTCCACATGTAGGTGTTGAGTCTAAGAAAAAATGTCGAGGTCAAACACTTGGGAAGGGAATACTGAAGTACTTTACAAATACTGGAAATAAAATGAAGATTAGAGTAGATCCTACGGTTGGAAGACCTTTAAACGGATACGAGTCTGCAAAGCTTGCATCCCAAATTGGGATAGTGACTCGGGATGTTCTTCCAGTTCCGAAAAAGTGGAAAGAAGAGGATACAAAAGATGGGTTGGAGCCGAAAGATGGGTTGGAGCCGGGATTCGATCATTTGAAGGTATGTGTATAAATTGATCTCATTTATCTTCACATTTTGTAATTAATCTGAAGTGTTTACATTAAATGTAGATCCACATGGATGTCACATGGATGTCAATATTGATGAGCCTGGTGTGAGACAAGCTCTAGTTGATAGGTTGAAAATTAGTAGTCGAAACCAACGTCACAAGTTGCATAAGCATTTTGTTAAATATGCAACTTTGGAAGAAGCAAAAAATAACAAACCCGATTTATGTCGTACCCAAGAACAATGGGAAGAGCTTTGTGATCTTTTTTCATCAGATAACTACAAGGTAATAATTCTTTTTAAAAAATTATGCTTAAATGTTATGATAAATTTATTAGTATAATTTTATATATTAAAGTTGTATTGTTTTTCTAGCGTGAGTGTCAGGTGAATAAAGAAAATAGGAGCAAGTTGAAATGCAAGCTTATAAGCTTATTTCGGGAAGAAAGGCTTTTGTAGTTAAGTTCCATGAAATTGTAAGTAATTTCTTACTCATGTTTAGTAATGTTTAATTATTGGTTGATGGTTGGATTTTGTTTAATTAATTAACTTTAAATATATTTGTGTTTTTTTTTTTTGGATAGTTGTGGTGTTATTGATTTTACGATAAATTCATTTGAGCTAGGTAAATATGTTAATTTTTTATTAATTTTTTACAGTCTAAACATGAGTTAAATGGTGAAGAGTGTGATAAGATTGAATTGTATGTCCGTACACATTCTTCAGAGAAAGATGGTTGGAAATCCAACGAGGCTAAAGAAAATTGGGTAAGTCATGTAGGCATGTACAAATGAGATTTCATTTTATTACTAAAATTGATGCTAATTTTTTTTGTCATAATTAATGACCACATAGGAGAAAATGGTAAAGAAGCGAGAAGAATATGTTGAGCAAGGAATTGATAAAAGTTCTGCTGAAATTGTTCTTGAGGTCCTAGGCCATGGGACTGGTTATATAAAAGGGTTTGGTTATGGTCCAAAGCCTCCGAGTAGACGTAGTGTTTCAGATGCTGCTTCTAACCAATTGGAAATGGAGTTACTTGAGACAAAAGAAAAGTTGGAAGCGTCTGAAACTCGCGTAGGTGCACTCCAGGAAGAAGTGAGTGATATAAAATGCACCATGAACAAACTTATGAATTTCTTGGCCGAGAGAGGAATAAGTCTTTAAGATTTAGGAGAATCTTCCTTATAATTATGTTTATTCATTTGTTTGTTGCTTTTAACTTTTGAAACAATTAAGTTCATTGTATTTTTTTTATCTTATCATACAATTTAAATTTATTTATCATCTTTAATTTAGTGGTCAATCTAAATATTTATTTATTATAAATTATTAATTAAATTAGTTCATTAAAAATGCAATTAATGACAAAAAAAATTGTCACCGTACACTAATTAGTATTGACGATAAATATTGTCACTATATATATATGTATAAATTTATGACGATTGTTATTTTGTCACTAAAATATTACTATTTAATGACAAATTGTGTTGTCATTATATATATGCACATATGATGACAATAAAAAATTCGTAACAATACAATTATCATATTCGTCACTAAATAATATTTCTTATGACAAAAATGTTCTGTCACTAAATAATATTTCTTATGACAAAAATGTTTCGTCACCATTTCTATGCTATTTAGTGATCAAAAATATTTTGTCGCTGAATATTACCCTTTCGTGCATGACGCATTGTGTCGTCATTATAAATACATATGTATAACAACGATTAAAATTTTGTCACTAAAGTGTTATTCTTTGATGACGAACTATATAAAAGGTGACGAAATTATTCATTTAAATTGTGACGATAATATTGTCACTAAAATTTGACAAATGCGGTAGAAAATGGAAAAAATCGTCACTTAAAATTATTATTTTAGTGACAATAAATCAAATCGTCATGTAAAGTTGAACTATTTGGTGACGAACTCTATAAATTACGACGAAATAATTAATTTATTTGTGACGGAAATTTCGTCATTACAATTTTAAAAGGTTGATATGAAATGGATAATCGTCGCTAAAAATTAATATTTTAGTGATAATAAATAAAAACGTCATTTAAAGTTAAACTTTTAGTGACGAAATATCATATTCAGCGATAAAATTTAGTGTCAAATGTGATGATTTATTCGTCACCGTAGATGGAATAATATAGCGACGATGAACTTTAGTGTCGCCAAAAGATGATTGTTGATGACGAATTCAAATAAAGTCACGTTTACCTAATGCGACGCACCTACGACGACCTTCTTTGCGACGGAGAAAAATCGTCGTCAAACACATTTCGTGACGAAAATTGATGTTTTTATGACGAATTGTTGTCGTCGCGATTTCTCAAATTTCCTGTAGTGGAAGTAACTTCCCACTAATTGATCGTGGTTAATAGGGAGAATAAGAATTCTGAAAAACAAAAATAATAAAAAGCGGAATATATAATAACTGAATTAATAAACAAGGTAAGACTAAGTCAAATTAAATATTTCAGAGGATAATATTTAATAATTATCAAAAATAACGAATTCCACGAAAATTGGGATAAGAATTTGAATTAACGAGTGTTTTTACTATTGTTGGCATTCTATACACCTCAACACAGTTTTTCATGATTTTTCATCATACGTGTTGCTCTAATATCTTTTTCTTTTTATCACGTACACTTCACATTGATCCATCTTTTGAAAAGAGTGCATCGTAGCAGTGAACTCCGTGCCCCATAGTTACTCAATGGATTTGTGAATATAGTGATGCAATTTATATCACCTATTGAAAAGAGATCATCGTAGTAGCGAGCTCCGTGTCCCATAGTTACTCAGTGATTTATAAAGCATCTAATATGTGATTTTTCTTTTGTAGCATTTGAGAGATGTATAGGCTCTTTTAGTATTTTTCACAAGTCACTCAGAATTCAAATAGCAATCTCAAGGAATTTCATTAATTCAATAATTATGAAAATTAAAGCATGGAAACAAATAAGAGACTTTATCTTAGTGTTGTCTCAAATGTTGCCGCATTTGATACAACACCCTTGATCATATTTTCAGATATTACACAAACCAAGAGATTTTCGAAGAGATGAAAACCTCTTGTCATCAAGAGCTTTAGTAAATATATCAGCCAATTATTTTTCAGTAGATATGTACTCCAACTTAACAACTTCCTTTTCAACAAGATCTCTTAAAAAGTGATGTCTAAGACTTATATGCTTTGTTAATGAGTGTTGCACTGGATTTTTTTAGATATTTATAGCACTAGTATTATCACAGTACACAGTCAAAACATCACTAAGCAAGCTATAATACCCGATATTTTATTTTTACTTTAGTCTAAATTTACTTTCATTTTAAATT
Organism: Galeopsis tetrahit; assembly: GCA_963675135.1. Taxonomy (NCBI): domain Eukaryota; kingdom Viridiplantae; phylum Streptophyta; class Magnoliopsida; order Lamiales; family Lamiaceae; genus Galeopsis; species Galeopsis tetrahit. Next base: position 39,896,786 of record OY776126.1, on the reverse strand, counting down.
TTATTTATTCAAGTCTTAGCTCTATTTTTACCCCCAAATCTTTCCCAATTTAGAACCCAAAATCTCAGCCAATTGAATATTAAGTTGGTCCTTAATCACAATCATCCCGGAGGCCAAATATTCCGCCAAAACCCAAAATTTTCTCTATCAATTATCATAGTAAGTCAACCTTTGGAGAGAAGCATGGAGACGTTATATTCATAACCAAAATTTCAGGAACAAATTTTCTTCTTTTAGAACCCAAAACAGATATTGATCTCACTTCTTCCTCACAAAGAAAATTTTAATCACTCCCTAGCACCGTCAAGCAAATTCGTGCTACAGGAATTCTTTACTTCTAAGACTATTGTTCTTCTCACTATTTTGGCACAAAGGTCACAACAATCACGGAGGCTAGTTTGATTCGAGGTTTCTGCGTTACGCATTCGCATTGAATATATAAGGTGGGGGTTTCTATCTAATTCGTTTGTCATTATTAAATATGATATGTATTTACATTGATATTCATGTGAAAGATGTACAAGGACAGGTCATTTGACCTTTATAAACGAGGATAGGTCATTTGACCTTTATAAACGAGGATAGGTCATTTGACCTTTATAAACGAGGATAGGTCTTCTGACCTTTATAAACGAGGATATGCCAATTGATATTTACGAACAAAGTGATGATATTGAATTGTTATGGAGTTATACATGTTGTTGATTTAATTACTTATTGTATTTATTTTTGACAAACTTGTCCCCACTGAGCTGTGGTTGCTCACCCCTTATTTTTAACATTTCAGGTTAAGGAGTTGGCGGCGGGATGAGGCGATGGATGTAGTTAATTAACAATTTTTTCGAACTAGTTTATTTAAATTTTCAGCAATCCAATTGTTAAGTCTTTTTATAAGATAATTAAATGTGCATGGTTGACATTCTTTTTTTTTATCTAAACACAATTTATATTTTTTCTTGAATCTTCTGCAATTAATATTTTAAGTAATTTTTGTTGAGTAAATTCGCAAATAAAAATCTCATATCGCATTCCCTTTTTGCTATATTGATAGTTTTATTGTTAAAATTCACTTTTATGAAAAAATAGGGCGTGACAGAGTGGTATCAGAGCAGGTCTATGTTTCTGTAGACTTGTAAAAAAAAAAAAAAAAAAAATTATTTCCTTTTTAGTTAAGAGAATATTTTTTCAAATAAAATTAAATCATGTATTATTGTGTATAGTTTACGACATTCACCATCGCCCACCGCCACCACTCCAATAAGGTAAGATATGAGATTTTGTTTGATATAATATATATTTATCATGGAAAATAAGTGGTTTATTGTAACAGGAACAAAATTTCCTAAAGATTTATGGAAGACCATAATAAATTCTTTTATTATAATAATGACTGGCAGAGACATATAAAATGGCGCCGCGTCGACAACCAAATCGAGATCAAGCAAGGGGAAATCAAGATCAGGACAACGATGAAGATGTTCCATTAGCAGAGATGTTGCGGGCACAAAATGCCGTCAATCAGAATCGAACCATTAACAATGAAGCTCAGAATTTTCAGAACAATGTTAGCATCGTGGAGCAGTTCCGCCGCTATAAACCACCCACTTTCAATGGACGCGATGGACCCACTGCCGTTGAGGAGTGGTTTCGAGCCCTCGAACGCATCTTTCGCCTCCTCAGATGCACATCTCACCAGCGTGTGACTTGCGCTGAGTTTCAACTAGTGGAGGATGAAGACCATTGGTGGGAAGGCTTTTGGAGATCGAGAACGGAGGATGAACGTGATGGGGTGTCATGGGATAAATTTAAGGAGATAGTTATGGAAAGGTTTTTCCCTGACACCTATCGGGAACAGTTGGAGTCCGAATTTTTTGAATTTCAACAAGGGGACTTAAGTGTGGAGGAGTATGAGAGAGAGTTTTGTCAGTTGGCCCGCTTCGCCCCACACATGGTAGATACCGAACGAAAGAAAGCAAAAAATTTAAGAAAGGATTGCGTTCTGAAGTACGTAGTATCCTTGCAAGCCACGGGGACATGCCTTTCAGTGACTTGGTGAGAAGAGCGGGAGAAATCGAGGCAAGTCAACAGCCTAAGAGAACCAAGTTAAGGCCAACTGAAAACATGGGAAAAAGAAAACGAGAAGATGAAAACCAAAACGACAACCAATATAAGGAGGAAAGATTTCGGAGTACCCCTGCACCAGACGAATTTGATAATACTATGAATGCAAATGCTCAACCTACCATGCCGCTTTGTGCAAACTGCGGCAAGAGTCACAAGGGAGAATGTCTACTTGGACAAGGGAGGTGTTACAAATGTCGTGAATCGGGACACACAACACACAATTGCCCCAAACTAAATCACGGATCGGGATCAAAGGCAAACACTTCAGGAGGGAAAGCACGAGTTTACTCTTTAATTCGTCAAAACAAAGAACACAAACACGCATCATTCCCAGGTACAAAAAAATAAATAAAATTTTAAAACGTACTTGGATGTTTTACAAGCTTGATTCTAATACTCATTTAATTGAAGTGTAATTTCGAGGACGATATTTTAGTTAAGTGGGGTAGGATGTAATACTCGATATTTTATTTTTACTTTAGTCTAAATTTACTTTCATTTTAAATTTTATTTATTCAAGTCTTAGCCCTATTTTTACCCCCAAATCTTTCCCAATTTAGAACCCAAAATCTCAGCCAATTGAATATTAAGTTGGTCCTTAATCACAATCAACCCGGAGGCCAAATATTCCGCCAAAACCCAAAATTTTCTCTATCAATTATCATAGTAAGTCAACCTTTGGAGAGAAGCATGGAGACGTTATATTCATAACCAAAATTTCAGGAACAGATTTTCTTCTTTTAGAACCCAAAACAGATATTGATCTCACTTCTTCCTCACAAAGAAAATTTTAATCACTCCCTAGCACCTTCAAGCAAATTCGTGCTGCAGGAATTCTTTACTTCTAAGACTATTGTTCTTCTCACTATTTTGGCACAAAGGTCACAACAATCACGGAGGCTAGTTTGATTCGAGGTTTATGCGTTACGCATTCGCATTGAATATATAAGGTGGGGGTTTCTATCTAATTCGTTTGTCATTATTAAATATGATATGTATTTACATTGATATTCATGTGAAAGATGTACAAGGACAGGTCATTTGACCTTTATAAACGAGGATAGGTCATTTGACCTTTATAAACGAGGATAGGTCATTTGACCTTTATAAACGAGGATAGGTCTTCTGACCTTTATAAACGAGGATATGCCAATTGATATTTACGAACAAAGTGATGATATTGAATTGTTATGGAGTTATACATGTTGTTGATTTAATTACTTATTGTATTTATTTTTGACAAACTTGTCCCCACTGAGCTGTGGTTGCTCACCCCTTATTTTTAACATTTCAGGTTAAGGAGTTGGCGGCGGGATGAGGCGATGGATGTAGTTAATTAACAATTTTTTCGAACTAGTTTATTTAAATTTTCAGCAATCCAATTGTTAAGTCTTTTTATAAGATAATTAAATGTGCATGGTTGACATTCTTTTTTTTTTTTATCTAAACACAATTTATATTTTTTTCTTGAATCTTCTACAATTAATATTTTAAGTAATTTTTGTTGAGTAAATTCGCAAATAAAAATCTCATATCGCATTCCCTTTTTGCTATATTGATAGTTTTATTGTTAAAATTCACTTTTATGAAAAAATGGGGCGTGACACAAGCCATAATCATGAAACAATTTTTGCAACCAAAGTAATTGAGTACAACAACTCCCTACTGCAATGTATTCTGATTCAGCTGTTGATTGAGACACACAGTTCTGTTTTCTGTTGTGCCAAGAGATTAAGTTGTTTCCCATATAGAAGCAGCCACCACTTGTGCTTTTTCTATCATCACAGTCTCCTGCCCAATCTGAATCACTATACCCTATTAAGGTACAGTTTGTGTCTTTGCTATACCAGATGCCTAAATCACTTATTCCTGCAACATACTTAATGATTCTTTTAACAGCATTCATATGTGATTCTTTGGGGTTAACCTGGTATCTAGCACATAAACAAACACTGAACATAATATCAGGTCTACTGGAGCTTAAATATAGAAGACTGCATATCATTGATCTGTACAGTGTTGGATCAACATTCTGGCCAACATTGTCTTTACTCAGTTTCTGAGTTGATCCCATATGAGTTTTCATGTGTTTAGCACTCTCTAATCCAAATCTTTTTACAAGACTTCTAGCATACTTACTTTGTGAAATAAAAATCCCATCTTTTTGCTGTTTTATTTGCAATCCTAGGAAGTAATTCAAATCACCAACCATGGACATTTCAAATGTAGATGTCATTTCATTCACAAAGTGTTTAAGCATATTGTCACAAGTAGAACCAAATACTATATCATCAACATAAATTTGAGCAATCATAATATCATGTTTATCATGTTTGATGAACAGTGTTCTGTCAGCTTCTCCTCTTAAAAAGCCAAACTCAATTAAGAAATATGTTAACCTTTCATACCATGCTCTAGGTGCTTGTTTCAAGCCATATAGAGCCTTTTTCAGTTTAAAGACATGATCAGGGTAATCAGGGTTTTCAAAGCCTTTTGGCTGTTCAACATAGGCTTCTTCCATAAGAATGCCATTTAGAAAAGTAGCTTTAACATCCATTTGGTGCAATTTTATATCAATATAGCATGCAATAGCAAGTAATAACCTAATGGATTCAATTCTAGCAACTGGAGCAAATGTTTCATCAAAGTCTACACCTTCTACTTGTGTATACCCTTGAGCAACCAACCTAGCTTTATTTCTAATTATGTTTCCCATCTTATCAGTCTTGTTTTTGAAAATCCATTTAGTCCCTATGACATTAACATGGTCTGGTCTAGAAACTAATGTCCAAACATCATTCCTAACAAACTGATTAAGTTCTTCATGCATAGCTTCAATCCAATTCTCATCATCTAATGCTTCTTTAACAGTTTTAGGTTCAATCTCAGAGTGATAGCATTCATGATTAACTTTACTACACATACATGACATACATATAGATCTTACCACATCCTTTGAGTTCATACCCATTCTTCTTCTGGTTTGAACACCTGTAGACTGTTCACCAATGATTTGATCTTGTGGGTGATACTTCTGAATCCTTATGGAGGGAGTTTTCTAGAGATTATACAGATTTTCAGGGTTTGTATTATCAGATGTTTCCTCTGGTGTGTCATCATTCTTCTCAACATTCTGAACCTGTTCAACATTTTCAGTGTTGATTGGAACATCAATCAAATCTGATATATCTTCATCTTCAATGCTTTTTCCTGTAATACTTGAATCATCATCAAAAACAACATTTACAGATTCTTGTACAGTATCAGTCCTAAAGTTATAAATTCTATAGGCCTTGCTATTTCTTGAATAGCCAAGAAAGAATCCTTTATCACTTTTTGAATCGAACTTATGTAACTGATCCCTGTCATTCAAGATGTAGCATACACAACCAAACACATGGACATATTTAAGGTTAGGCTTTTTATTGTTCAGAATTTCATAAGGAGTTCTAGTAGAATCTGTTCTAATGTAGACTCTATTGGCAATATGACAAGCAGTATTAAGAGCTTCTGGCCAAAATCTTTTGGATAGGTTCTTAGAACATAGCATGACTCTAGCCATTTCTTGAAGTGTTCTATTCTTCCTTTCTGCAATGCCATTTTGTTGAGGAGTTTTAGGTGATGAAAACTCTTGTATAATACCTTTTGATTCACAAAACTCAGTAAATGAACTATTTTCAAATTCCCTTCCATGACCAGACCTAATTCTGCTAACTTTGGAATTGAAAACATTCTTAAATCTTTTATACAGAATTTTGAAAATGGAAAAAGTTTCAGATTTATCTTTTAAGAACTCAATCCATGTGAATCTAGAATAATCATCAACCACAACTAGAGAATACCTTTTACCTCCAATACTTTCTGTTTCCATAGGACCCATAAGATCTATGTGCAGTAATTCGAAGCAATGTTTGGTTGAGCAATGTCCCAACATTTTGTGAGACACCTTGACCTGTTTGCCATTTTGACAAGGTCCACAAACCTTTTTATCTAAAAATTTCAGATCTGGTACACCTGTAACATCTTTTAATCTAACAAGTTTATCAAGTTGTCTGTAGTTAGCATGTCCAAGTTTGTGATGCCACAATGTACTATCATCAACTTTAGCCTTATTACAAATAAGTTTAGATTCAATAAGATAGCAATTATCAGCAGACCTGTTTCCCATCATGATACATTCAGAGTCTTTGTCTAACACATAACATGAATTCTTGTCAAATTTTACATGCAAATCATCATCACATAATTGACTAATACTTATAAGATTGGCCAGTAATCCATCAACATGCAGAACATTGGATAACTTAGGAAAACCAGGAACATTCAATGTCCCTTTACCAATGATTTTTCCTTTAGATCCACCACCATATGTGACATTACCACCATTATAAACAATATAATCAGTAAGATAATCAATTTGACCTGTCATGTGTTTAGAACAACCACTATCAAAGTACCATAATCCAGGAATACATGCTTTTAAAGACATATGAACAACATTACAGGATGTATTTTCTTTTGAAACCCATGTAGATTTACCACTGTGTGATCTTGAATGTTGAGTCATTCCAGGCAATACAGAATTTTTCAGATGATTTTTCTTCTTCAAGCATTGAGGACTTTTATGACCCTTTTTGAAACAGTAATGGCATATCACAACTTTTGCATTGATCCGAGTCTTAGCAGAAACATTATAATTGTAATTAACTTTAGCTTTTACAAACACAGTGGGTTTCTTAGTTTCAGAATTTTTAGAGGTTTTACCTTGGTCGAAAGTGGAATATCAGAAAGCTGGCAGTCCTCAATAGCCTCTCGGAAGCCTCAGAATAGATGGCGTGGGTGGGGGAGTCTGCCTTTTTTATCTCCAGGGTTGAGGAGGTCATTGAAATCTCTTATGCAAATCCAAGGGATCCCCTCCGTATTTGCTAGAGACCGGAGAAGGTTCCAAGAAAGATGTCGTTGACTCCTTTCGGGGTAGCCGTAGTAACCTGTCAAAAGCCAAGTACCATTATCATCAGAAATTTGTGCGTGGATGTGGTTGTTGGAGTAATTCAAAACAGTGCAAGAAGTTTTATTATTCCACATAATTGTCAAACCGCCACTATGGCCAATACAGTCTACAGAAAAACAGGAATTGAACTTTAACTTAATACGAATGGCTTCAAGCCTAACACCATAAGACATAATTTCAGAAAGGAAAATAATATCGGGCCTCTGAGCTCGAACGAGCTCACGCAGTGCCGGAATTGCAGTTGGTTGGCCCAACCCCCTGCAATTCCAACTGAGGATTTTCATGTCTCCCGGCTGGCCTCCGAGCCGGGGCCAGCCGCTAAAAAATAGCCTTCCTCGTCTTGGGTTGCAATGGGGGCCTTTCCTTGCTTGATGATGTCTCTTTTCCTTTTCTTGAGTTCCAGCATGTCAGTATCTTCAGTTGCCTCATCATCATAGGTGGATTCCAGGTCATAGATCGGATTAGAGATGATTATTCCCCTGTTGGCATGATTGGCGGTGGCATTGGTTGCTGCATAATTGTGGGAGTTATTGAGGGTGGTTTTTAATGTTGAATTTAGTTTTCCCTGATTTGCCTCCTCATGATTGGTGTGGGTAAATGGGGAATGAATTTTGGAACCGCCTGTGTCGTTACTTTTTGATTCGTAACTGCTCTGTTCTTTTGCTGATTTTCCGGGGTCTCCGGCATCTGTCCAAAGCCACTTGTCTCCGGCATGAAGCGGTTTACGCCGGTACGGGGCCACCAGTTTCTTGCTCCATTTGTTTTTTTTATTCTCAGCCTTCTCATCAAATTTGTCCGCGCAGAAGTGGATTGTGTGGTCTAATAAGCCACAGTAGAAGCAGAAATTATTGAGCCGCTCATATTTGAATTTGACCTTGGATCTAGCCCCTGTTTCCAGTCGAATTTTTTTGGATCGTTTGAGTGGTTTTTTGACATCTAAGGCGACTCGGATGCGCATGAATTGCATCCATGATGCTCCTTTGTTTGAGCTGTCGTACTCCATAAATCGGCCGATGTAGTCGCCTAGTGCTCGTCCCACTTGCTCCGAGAAGTATCCAATTGGAATTTCATAAATCTGGACCCAGAATGGAGCCATTGTTAGTGGGACCTGGGAGGGGATTTCACCTCTCTGTAGTTGGTGAAGGATGAGCATGTGATTCCCCACGTGCCACGGACCTCCGTCTACCACTCGTTTGAAGTCCATCATGTGGTTAAATTGGAAGAGGAGTCTGCCATCAGCAAAAGCTTTTATCATCATGCCTCTAGAGGGTTGCCAAAGGTTAGCGATTCTGCTGCGAGTTAGGTTGAAAGAGAGGTTCGGTTCGGTGAGGAATCGTCCCAGAATGCTGAGATGTGCTCCTCCACCGCCTGGGATTTCGTCTTGGCCCGGGGTTAGGAAGAGGTCGGCTTCGTCGCCTTTTTCCGAGATGTTAATGTAGATGTTGTTAATCCTTAAATGCCTTAACATTATCAACAACATCTTAATTTGACCTTCCGATATTTTTTCTAAGTCTTTTCTAAAATGCTACATTAAATGTTGATCTAAATGTTGTCGCATTTCTGGCAGGATCTAGAAGCTTCTACAAGGATCTGGAACCTGGAAGATTCCAGAACATTGGAGAACATGCTAGAACGGCCTGGAACCATTTGGAACGACCTGGAGCATTCAAGAAAGATCTAGAAAGATCATGGAAGTTGAGTTCCTAAAAAATAGGACCTCATTGTGGAAGCCTCTAGAATCAGCACCCCACTACTATAAATACCGATGGAAGGCTTCTCAAATCAGTGTACTCTATTCGATCAACTTCCTAGACCGAGCGTATATACCTGTTAGGAATTGTGGCCAGTAGAACTACCTTTTAGATCATACGTTCGTATCCCACCCGTATGGCTGTGTGTCTTCTTATCTATTGAGAGTGTAATCTTTAGATAGACTAGGCATTTCGACAGTGTATACATTATACACTTAGTTCATTTTTAGAACAAGGCACCTGCCTCGTTTGTAGTTTCTGTTGTGAATGTTAATGTTGTAACATTTCACACAACATTTATACTTGAAGATAAGTATTGGTTTTCGCCGTAAGGCTAGCATAGATTTTTATTTATAAAATCTATGTGAAAAATTATTTCCATTGTGTCACGTTTTGTTTTTAGTGTTTCAAGTCTTCCGCTGTGTTAATCAAAATTTCTGATATTCTGTTAGAGCCAGTGTTGTACCAATTGTCACAACATTTAGTACAACATTATTCTACTTAAACTTAAACACTTCATATTCATAAACACCACACACTTTCAGTTGGTATGAGAGCTGATACCTGACGACACTAGGTTAGATCTTTGGTCAAGTGTGTTTTTAGTGTAGGTTAGCAATGGAAACACATCACATATCCACGACACTTAGGCCACATGTATTAGATGGATCGAATCACGTTTATTGGAAGCCTAAGATGCGTATGTACATCAAGTCAGTTGATGAACGTGCTTGGAGGACTGTACTTACAGGTTGGGAAGCTCCAAAAAGACCAGCAGACGCAGATGGTGAAATACAACTTAAGAGAGAAGTTGACTGGACGGCTGATGAAATAACAACAACAAGCTACAATTCTAAAGCATTAAATGCAATTTTTACTTCTGTTGATGTTTCAATGTTTAAAATTATATCTAACTGTTCTACTTCTAAACATGCATGGGACAGGTTGCAAGAGCATTGTGAAGGTTCAGAAAGTGTTCGAAGGAATAAGCTTCGAATGTTGGGAACAAAATTTGAGAATCTCCAATGAAGGAAGATGAAACAATTACAGCCTACAATGAAAGGTTAAGTGAGATTATCAATGAATCACATTCTCTTGGTGACCCTATTTCTAATGTTAGAGTAGTTCATAATATATTAAGATCTGTTCCTAAAAGATTTGATGCTAAAATTTGTGCTATTGAAGAGGCAAAAGATACAAATAAGTTAAGTCAAAATGAGTTAGTGAGTATTCTTAGAACATATGAAATAAACACTAATCAAGATGATGAAGCTAATGCTGATAAGAAAGTTGTAGTTTTTAAAGGGGAAACATCAAACACTTCTGAAGCTCAACCCATCATTACTGAAGTTGACTCTGATGAAGAATTGCTTGATGTATGCCTCAAAAATCCGAACAACGTTGCCTTGCTCACTAAGCACTTTAATAAGTTTCTTAAGAAATCTGTGAACAAATCTAGAAACATTCAGCCTAAGATTCAAATCAATACATCAACACCTCAACCAGAAAGGAGGAAAGCTCAATTCACACCAAGACTATCAAAGAGTGAAGGTAAACCAAGGTATGATCCTGAATTTCGAAAATCAGTTCAATGCAATGCTTGTTCTGGTTATGGCCATTATGCAAATGAATGTGCCAACACTAGACTTAAGCAAAAGCTGAACTTTAGTGCTACCTTGAGTGATGAATCTGATGATGATGATCTTGATGAATTAAATCAGAATGAATATTCTAATTTTACCAGAATTGATTATAATGATTCCTCAGATGATGATCTGGATGAAACAGATTCTGATGTTGTACCTGATGTCTCAACATCTACAGCAACATCAGAACAGAGTCACCCAGATTTGAACAGTTTTAATGGTTTAGTTGATGATGCAGGAAAAAGGACTGATGACAAGGAACACCAAAAGTTGTTAGATGATTGGAACAATCAGAAACTCACTCTTAATTCCTTGAATAAAGAGAATGAGGATCTGAAAGACACAATCACCAAGCTAGAGGTTATTCTTACCAAAAGAGATCTGGAAATCTGTAACTTAAAGGAGAAATTGATAAATTCCACCTTATGTTTCAAGAAATATTCCAAGAGTGCTTCTGAGGTTGTTGGGATATGAATCCTAGAACAAGTCCTAAATGATGATAAAAGATAAAAGATAAAGTTTTGATAAGCCAAAGGAAGACTTGAATATTTTCTAAGTGTTGACTGATCTAGTCTAGTTAAGTTGAAGTCATCTTGTACAGATCAGTAGAATTCACAAGACAAGTACTAGTTTTTACAAGACAAGTATTATTGAAAGATAAGTACGATTTATAAGTACTTCATATTTTGTATATTTTAAGATTGTTATTGAGCTATGAATAATTGTTGTATAGAGCTCATGATTTTAAATGTAATAGTTAGATTCTGTGTATAGTTTTATAAGTTGACTAAGCTTTATAACAAGAAGCTTAAAGTAATGTAATAGTCTTGTTAGGATTAGTTGATAGGACTAGATTAGTTCTATGTTGTAATCTGGAGAAGTCTACTACTACACAAGACAGGTACGACGCGACAAGACAAGACAAGAAGATTAAAGTTAGTTACAGGAACGCGTGTTGAAGATAAAATTGAAGGAGTTAGTTAAGGAATAACTAATTAACTGGAGAAACGCGTGAAAGGATAAGAAGTTTCAGTTAGAAGTTAGTTTTCAAGAAAAGTTGGTTACAACTAACTGAGTTCTTGATTTCTAGAATCTATAAATACCTCATGGTATTGATTCATTAGAGAGTACTGAGATACTGATACGATAACTGAAAATACATATATTGAAGCTACATACTGAAGAAATTGTTCGAAGTTTATCTCAGAGATTGATGTTCAGAAAGTGAAGCTACACAAGTCAAGTGAAGAAATCAGAAGGCTACTACTGAACGAAGAGAAGTTTTATTTTCGTTTACTGTTTCAAGTTGCTAGTTACTTGTAAAATAGCTAGTAAGATCGAAGATATATCTGGAGATATAATCGAGAAGATCTAAGTCTTATTTCTTGGGACTTAAAGCTACAAGAACATATTACTCGATTGGAAGAGTTAATAAGAATTTCACAACTGGGTTTGTGAGAGTGGATGTAGACAAGTTGTCGAACCACTATAAATCTCGTGTTTGATTTACTTTACTGTTTTGTTTGTTTGAATTGATTAATTGTTTACTTGTTAAACATACTAACTGAACAAGACTAGTTGAGTAAACTACTAAAACAGAGTTCTCGAAATAGGTTGAGTATAATCTTTAATTGGGCTCATTATTAATTTCGTATTCCGCACATTGTAATTCTGATATATCGAAAGATTTTAGAAAAGTCTATTCACCCCCCTCTAGACATTTTCTTTAGCTTCCCTCGATATTAACTCAACTTAGGGACCTACAAGTGGTATCAGAGCAGTGGTTTACGAACTGCTGTTTCTTGATAACCAACTCAAGACTTGGGTGAAAATCTCAGTCCAAGATCATACTTGCTTACGTGTTCTTGATCAATATTCTTGATATATTGTTTTCTTGTTCCCTGTTCTTGACTCATATACTTCTTGATCATAAAACTGATTAGCACTAGACTACTTGTTTAAACATGTCTCTTGAAATAAGCGCTAACAAGTTGCCTAAGTTTCAGGTTCAAGATTATGACTATTGGAAACTATGGATGGAAGCCATCTTCAGTTCCACTCACGACTTAATGATCTCCGTCATCACTGAAGGTCCGATAGTGACCATGATCCCCAATACTGCTGCCCTTGACACAAATCAACCCGTGGGTACACTCGTCAAGAAACCAAGGTCAGAACTAACCTCAGTAGAAATGAGACAGAATAATTTGGATAGCTTGGCCAAGAATTACATCTTACACACTCTTCCTAACGAGTATCTGGGAAAAGTGTTAAAATGTAAAACTGCCAAAGAAATGTGGGATCGCTTAGCTATCATTTGTGAAGGAACATCCCTAATCAAAGAAAGCAAGCTTTCCACTGCAGTCCAAAGATTTGAATCATTTCATATGAAAGTTGGCGAAACTATAGACCAGTTGGATACTCGTTTTACCAAAATCATGAATGACTTGGAAGTCCTTGGTAAATCTTATACTCCACGTGAAATCAATCTTAGGATTCTCAAAAGCCTTGATAGTCGATGGAAAGTGGTAAAAATGCTTGTTAAGAATACCCAAGATATAGATGTATGGACAGCAGAAACCATGTTTCAAACTCTAAAGGCCCATGAGTTTGATTTAGACGAAGATGAACCTATAGTAAGTAGTGACAGAGAACATGCTGTATCTAAGAACGTTGCTTTTAAGGCTAGTTCGTCTAAGGTAGACAGGTCGAAGTCTAAGACTAGGTCTACTTCTGTGAAAGACAAGTTAGATACTGATCTTAGTCTGAAGGATCAGGTAAGCCTCATGGTTAGAAAGTTTGATAGGCTGAATAAACGTTTCGGAAGATATAAGAAGTTCTATAGAGAGCATAGAGGGTCTGCTTCTAAGAACTCGTCTGAGACCAGACGAGACCGAAACTCGTCTGAAAGGAGAGACGAAGTCTCGAAAGGTAACAAACAAGATAGAGAGTCTGATGGTAGGAAGATTACTCGTTCTGATAGACGTGATAAACGAAGGAACAATTCTCCTATTAAAAAGGCTACTAATGATCTCTTGTGCTATAACTGTGAAAAGCCAGGTCACTACATATATGAATGTCCAGACCTGAGTACTGATGATCGAGAAGAACACAAAGCACGAAGGGAAAGAAGATACAACCGTGGTAAAAAGGCAATGATGGCCAATGATGACTCTGAGTCTGACTCAGACGAGTTGCCATCATCCTCATCTAGCTACCCGTCTGAACCAGATCACGATGAAGCTTTTATAGTAGATGATGGTCTATGCTGCATGGCTAAAATCGACCAAGAGGTATCATCTGCTACTTCTTTTCAATCTTGTGATGAATCAGATTCTGATGAAAGTGACACTGCCAGTAGCAAAGTAGGGAGTAGCCTTCAGCACTCTACTAGTGCAGTTGAAGACGACCTCCTACTTGCCAACAAGGCAATCATTGAAGTCAGTGACGAAAACATCATCTTAAGACAAGAAATCATTGATCTTAAGGAAGCTCAGTCTAAAATAGATCCTAATATAACATTCCTAAATGAACGCTTGCAAGAAGAGTTGAGGCAACTTAAAGACAAGTGTGCATTGACAGACAAGTTGTATCAAGACCTACTTAAGACACATGCTACTGAGAAACATGATTTCAATGTTTTAAAAAGCAAGTGCAGAAAGCTTGAAGAACGTAATAAGTTCTTAGAAACCGAGGTTGTCACTCTAGACCTTAAACTTACTGACCTGGTTAACTCTTCAAAGGTTAACCTTGAATTGTCAGATAGGTATAGGGCTCCTGCTGACAAGACAGGCATAGGTGCTGAAACATCAAGCTCGTCTACTCTAGTTCCTAAGAACCCTACTATTTTCATCTCAAGCTCTTTAACTAATGATAAAGGAAAAGAACCAATGATATACGATATTGATACTCCAACTAAAGGTACTGTACCAAAACAAGCTCGAGTTAACATTCCAACTACCAAAGGAAGTAAAAAGAATGGTAACAACAAGCCTGTTCAACCTAGAACTAATCTTCTAAGGACCACTAATCGTAGACGATCCAACCAGGTCAGATACGAGGATTGGTATCCTGAGGAGACGAGTACTAGACAAGTACAGACTAGACGACAAGAGTCTAGACCTCCTTTCATAAGGCAGTCTCAACTCTACTCGTCTAGACCTAGACAGGAAGGTCCAAAATATCGTACACAAGTTGTTCTATATCGTCCACCTTTGTCATATGATATCGAAGGAAAAGAAAGACCTAAACATGTCTATAAACCATATGGACCTAATGCATATAAACCCTACTATGACTATCATAGACAAGTGCCTGCTCAAGTAGAGATCAAGTCGAAAGGCTATCTCCAAAGAGTAGACCCGAACTCGACTGATAGGCCAGATAAGGACAACAAGGTCTTATTTTGCAACAAATATGGTCGAAAGCTCAGAAGATCAAACTTGTTCAGGACTCCAATGTACATTTGGATTCCATTGAACTCGACTAACCCCCCAGGACCCCAATAAACAAGGAGGGTACCTAAATTATGTAATATCATCTAATGCAGGGTCGACTCGATCTATACAAGAAAGGTGGCTCAATAGGAGAAACTTGGTACATAGACAGTGGCTGTTCGCACCACATGACTGGTACCAAGACTCTCTTATCAAGCTACCATGAGCAAGAAGGACCAAAAGTAATATTTGGTGATAGCTCCACTGCTGTTACCAAAGGATTCGGCTACATTCGGAATGGAGACATAGAGATCCAAGATGTCTCATATGTTGAAGGCTTGAAATACAATTTACTCTCTGTTTCACAATTTTGTGATCGTGGATACAAGGTGCAGTTCAAGAGTCACAAATGTGAAATCATTGACAAGAGGACTCATACCGTAGTACTCGTCGGCATAAGACAAGGAAGTGTGTACATAGTGAATTGGAACAGTTGTCCGAGGGACACCTGTCTACTTACTAAGAATCCTAAAGAACTTGGCTGGCTCTGGCATAGACGCCTCTGTCATCTAAACTTTAATGTTCTTAATAAGATAGCCATAGACTACCTTGTGGAAGGTATTCCCAATGAAGTCTACTACAAGTCACATGTATGCACGTCTTGTCAGAAAGGTAAACAGGTAAAAGGTTCCTTTAAATCTATTCCATCCCTCTCAACAAGTAGAGTTCTTGAACTTCTACATATGGACTTACATGGCCCAATAACTCCTCCAACCTTGAACGGTAGAAGGTACACACTTGTTGTGGTAGATGACTATTCTAAGTTCACTTGGGTAGTCTTCTTACACAAGAAGAGTGATACACAAACACTTTTGCCTGATCTGTTGAAGAAGTTACAGGTTGAGAAGAATCAGTCAATTGTCAAGATCCGTAGTGACAAGGGTACAGAATTCATTAACTGCTATATTAAAGAATTTTGTTCTAAGCAAGGCATCCAGCACCTTACTAGTGCAGCAAGAACACCACAACAAAATGGAGTAGCAGAACGAAGGAACAGAACTCTTAAGGAGGCCTGCAGGACCATGCTGACAGAGTATAATACGCCTCAGAAGTTTTGGGCAGAAGCTATCAATACTGCATGCCACTCACAAAACAGAAGTGCTATCAATAAAGCACTAGGTAAGACACCCTATGAGGTATGATAAGCTCGAAAACCCAGAGTCTCATATTTCCATATATTTGGTTGTAAGTGTTTTATCCATAACAATGGGAAAACCAAGTTGAATGCATTTGATGCTAAAGCAGACGAGGGAATATTCTTACTGATCGTGAATGCAGTCAATCAGATAGATGATGAATTCAGACAACATATGTTTGAGCAACTTGAAGGATTTCTCCAAGATCAGGTTGAATACTCGGAGAAAAGTTCAGTCGATTTTGCTCGTGTTCTAGCTACTGAATCCAGGAAGTTGGAAAGAGTCTATAGAGCAAGAATCGAGGTTGCTGATGTTCAGAGGAAGGAAGCTTATGATCAGTTACCCAAGCTAAACAACTTATTTCTGCTATGACTGATGAGAATAAGAAGTTACGTTTGACCGCAACCCATTTTAAGAATGAGTTGAACTTGTCTACTCAAAAGCTGGAGTTGGTGGCAACCAAGCTGGACAAGTTGAGTCAGAATAGTTCGCATGAAAAACAGATTGAAAGAGCTACGAGTCTAATGAAGCAAGCCATGTATGAAGAGATGACTCGTTTCACTTCTCTTTTCTCTCTCCAGGCTACTGATGAAGCCAAAAAGGGGGAAGAGACAAAGACAAGTCGAGTGGATATTAGTATTGAAGGAGAAAAAGCTAAATCCAGTGCTGAACCAGAAGCGAAGGAAGTTGCTGAAGCTATGCAAGATCTCAGAAGGCCTAAGAGAGGCAGAGGCAGATTGGTTAAAACTGCAGATATTGAGCAAGCTAAGGCTGAAGCAGAAGAGTTGAAAAAGAAGGAGAAGGGCAAAGCAGTTTGTTGGAAATAAAATGATTTTGATATTGATACCAAAACCCCTGATTGATGATGTACAGATTAGTTGAGATATGCTCAAAGTATTGTTCAGGCAAGTTGTCCCAGAACACTTGATGTGTAGTATGCTTAAGTTAAAATCTCAGAAATGTTATGAGATATTAGTGATCAGGATAGTTGTCCAAAGCTGGAATGTTAGGCAGCTTGATAGGTCTATAGGACAAAGTTGCTGATCTATTCAAGACAAACTGATCAGATGGACAACCTGGCTGAAGAGTTCAAGAATACTGAAGCTGTGCTCATAAATGCATAAGATCAAGGCAGTTGAAGTACAAATGATCAAGAGAATTAAATGTCAAAAGCTTACAGAAGACACATTCAATGAAGCATTTATTGCCAATCATGCCTGAACCAAGCATTAAAGACTTAGAGCATTAAAGAGTGAAGCATTGAATGAATGTTGGAACATTCTAAAACTGCAGCAAGAATGTTCAGGGAGCTTGTCCCATCTGACCGTTGGTTGTGTGTAGAATTTGCCACAAATCAACCTAGGACAATGTGCAAAATTGGGAACTGTCACAAGTCTTCTCAGCCGCATTTGTCAGAAGTCAACACATTCATTCAAGCAACCATTGAAGACCCCTTTTACACAGTGGATAAAAGGATGCCAAGCTTCATAGCCGTTTCAATGGTGCTACAAATAGACATATTTGAATTGCTAATCCCTCCAACGGTTAGTTGTTCAAATTGCCTATAAATACAGAAGTGATCAAAGGAATTCAGTATCCAACTACATGCTATAAAACTCATATTAAGCTTTCAAAGGAAACCAAGCTATTCTCTAGAATTCCAAGTTTCCTGAATCACTTCAAGTCAGCTAAGCCAATCTTTGTAAACATCCTAGCTTAGCATTGAGATATCCTAAGCCTTTACTCTGTTCTTATTGTAAAGGATATCTCTAATAGTTGGAACCAAACCTCAAACCTTATCTCATTTAGTGAAGAGAGTGTTTGTGTAGAAGTGAGGAGTTAAGGGCTGTTAGTGAGAAACACAGTCTTAACTCAGAGAGATTGAGCACTAGGACTCAAGTTATCCTAGGGATCAAAACACTAAGAGAGTGTTGTTGATCAGTGCACCTTGGCACTATAAAACAAGCTAATTCCATTGAGAAGGAATTATCCTGTTCAATCAGGGAAAGTGGATGTAGGAGCTTGAGTCTCTGAACCACTATAAACTTGTGTCTCATTTACTTACTGCTTTCTTAACTTCACTTCATTCAAACATATTTTAAAGATTCATAACTCAGTAAGTAAGAGAATCTGTTTTGGACAAAGTCCCTGATAACCTGTATTTTCAGAAATTAACTTGGAGTATTTCTTTAGTCAAAGGCCAACCACATTCCGCACTAAGCAACTCTTTTAGATATTTACCCAAATGATCACTCAATAGTAATCAGTAGGACAAGTATCTATCAAAGTTCCCACTCAGGCCAGTTGTGAGACAACTTGCCTGATAAGACAAATTTGTCAAAAAGAAAGAATTTGCATACACAAGTGCATTCCCCCCCCCCCCCGTACACTTGTGTTATACTCCACCAAGGACCAACAAGTGGTATCAGAGCGGGGGTTCAAAGACCACTGCTTCTGAAAATCCAACTGATTTTCAAAATCACATTTTTCTGTGGTCACTGAACTGATCCAAATTTCTGAAAAACTTATCTGTGTTCATCTTATATTACATTTGTTGAAATGGCTAACAATGCAGTTCCAGGAGATGCTGTCAACACCATCAACAATATGGGTCCAAACCAAGTCAATCATATTTCTCATCACAAACTGCCAATGTTCTCAATTGAGAACTATGATTTCTGGAAGATCAGGATGAGAGCACATCTTGCTTGCCAGCATGATGAAATGCTTAAAGTCATCACTAGAGGGCCATTTACATTCACTAAAGCAAATCCCAAGCTCACTGATGCTCAAAAAGCTGATCCAAGGGAGTTGCTGCCAAAAGATGAAGATGACCTTACAGCTGAAGAAAGAAAAAGGCACAACCTGAACTACATTGCAATGAACACATTGTACCAGACAATTCCAGATGCAGTGATGGGGAGAGTGTACCACTGCACATCAGCTAAAGAAATTTGGGATACCTTAGCACTTATGTGTGAAGGTACCCAAAAGATCAAGGAGAACAAGCTTCAAGTGGCTATCCAAAAATATGAACAATTCTCTATGGAAGCCAATGAAACTATTGATCATCTTGATGGCAGGTTCACTGACATCATGAATGAAATAAACTCTCTTGGCAAGTTCTATGCCAAAAGAGAGGTTGCTTTAAAAATCTTGAGAAGTCTCACATCCAAGTGGGACATATATTCGGTCATGATGCAAAATACCAGCAATCTTGACAACATGCCAATGCAGCAAGTATTCTCTGAACTCAAAGCATATGAGTTTGATCTCAATAGAAAGAAGGTGCATGAAGAACCATCCTCTTCAAACAAAGGTGTTGCCTTCAAAGCTGCTGAAACAGAAAAGAAGATTACTCAAAGATCCTCTCAATCTGTTTCAAAATCTGAAATAAAGGAGGAGCTGGCACTCATAGCTAGAAGATTTGAGAAGCTCAACTCCAGATTTGGTAGATACAAGAAGTTCTACCAAGATAACAGAACCAGAAGAAGATTCAGTTCTCCTGAACATAAATCAGAGGACAAAGTCTCTGATGAAAAGAAAGAAGACAGATATGCTGATAGGAAGAAATTCAGCAAAGGTGAACCATCATCATCAAGGAGGAAGGAGTCCTCAAGCAAGAAGAATGATGATGAAGATGTGCGTTACAACTGCCAGAAGAAGGGTCACTTTCAGTATGACTGTCCTGACCTCAGTGCAAAAGAAAGGAAGGAAAGGCAGAACAAAAGAGATAAAAGGCTGAACAACAGGAAGGCTATGGTAGCTGGAGATTCAGCAAGTGAAGAGAGTGTCTACTCTTCTGATGATGGACTGTTCTCCAACAGTGACAGTGATGAAGACTGTCAAATGGCACTTGAAGATGAAGAGGTATGTTCAACTTCCAACTTGTCAATTAACACACATGAATCTAGTGAAATCCATCTTGACTTTGAAAAGTTGTTGGAAGATTTCACCAGAATGCAAGAAGTATGCAATATGGCTCTGAGAGAAAATGAACAGTTGAGGTCTAAAGTCAAAATGTCCAATCCTCCTGAATCTGAAGTTGACATTAAATCAACTGAGTTGTATCAACAGATTGTGAGAGAACATGAAGAAATGTCTCTCAAAGTCTCTGAACAACAAAAGGTGATTGATGAACAAAATCAGACTCTAAAGAAAAAGGATTTTGACTCTAGAACTCTTCAAGCTAAATTTGACAATCTCTCAAGAGAATTTGATACTCTAAAATTAAGTGAGGGGAGCTTGAAAATGAAGATGTCTGCCTTGAACAAATCTGCTAAGGCAATAGAGGAAATTCAAGGGTTTCAAAGACCATTTGCTCAAAGGGATGGATTAGGCTATAATCCATGTGAACCCTCACCTGGTCTTAGTATTGCTTCATCAAGCAACTCTAGGATGACTTTTGTGAGATCAGTGGCACAACAAAATGAAATTGAAGTAAATCAACCACTGATCAAGGATAAGGGAAAAGGAATTTTTATACCAACTCAGGTAAACAATGTACTTAAACCCACACCTTTGGAAAAGGTTAAAGGCATTGCTTACAGGAGAAATGAGGTTCAGAAAGGTAGAACCAAAGGAAGGTCAACCTATCTGAATCATCATCAGAGGAGTTGTCCAAAATCTGTTCAGAAGAGGCCAACTCAAATAAGGCAACCTCAACTGAATGGATTAAGGCCAATACCCTCTGATAGGTATAAAACATTCAGGAAGCCTGGACCTTACCTGCCAAATGGAAAAGGCCATCCAAAAGCCTATCCTCAAAAGTCTTATCCAGCTGCACCTAAGCTTAGTAACTTCAGGAGAAATGTCCCAAAGAAATTTACCAACTCTCCTGAACCCTACAAAGCTAACACTTATACACAGAGATCACCCAAGGAATTTAAGGGTCAAACTGTGTATGTAGATGTAAATGGAAACCAAGTCAGTCACTTTGAATCAATCAGAGTAATCAGGCAGATTTGGGTTCCAAAAGGTACAGCTAACCCTCTAGGACCCAACACTCAAAGGGTACCTAAATTTTGACTTTGCAGGACTGCAAGGACCCAAAAAAGAAGAGAAGCATCAACAAGAAAACAGCATGGTACCTGGACAGTGGATGTTCAAGGCACATGACTGGAAACAAGGAGCTTCTCTCTGACTTCATAGAAAAAGATGGTCCTTCAGTAACCTTTGGAGACAGCTCTCAAGGCATCACAAGAGGCTATGGTACATTAAACATTGGTAGTGTTAAAATTACTGATGTCTCATATGTTCTAGGCCTAAAATATAACTTGTTGTCTATAAGTCAAATTTGTGACAAAGGATATTGTGTTGAATTTGCACCAAATGAATGTACTATCAAAAACAAATCAACACAACAGGTGCTACTAACAGGGGTGAGAAAGGGAAATGTTTATTTTGCAGATTGGAGCAAAACCCCTGAAGCAGTCTGTCTTGTTGCCAAAAGCACAAATGAGCAAAGCTGGCTATGGCACAAGAGACTGAATCACCTGAACTTCAAAACCATCAACAAGATTGCAAGAAACTCTCTAGTTAAAGGGCTGCCAAATCAAGTGTTCACCAAAGAACACATATGCCAGCCATGTCAGGAAGGAAAGCAGATCAAAGCCTCTTTCAAAGGAAAACCTGTCATCTCAACTGAGAGAGTTCTTCAACTACTGCATATGGATTTATTTGGGCCAATAACCCCAGTAAGTATAAATGGAAGAAAATATGCTTTAGTTATTGTTGATGATTTTTCCAGGTACACTTGGGTAGTATTCTTGCTGAACAAAAAGGAGACCCAAGTCAAACTACCTGAATTGATGATGAGATTGAGCAATGAAAAGGGCCTAAGCATTGTCAAGATCAGATCTGACAAAGGCACTGAGTTCATAAACTCATACATCAATGAGTATTGCAGCAAGAATGGCATCACTCATGAAACTTCAGCAGCAAGAACACCTCAACAAAATGGGGTTGCTGAAAGAAGGAACAGGACCTTGAAGGAGGCAGCTAGAACCTTAATTGCTGAATCCAAACTGCCTAAAAGGTTCTGGGCTGAAGCCATTAGCACTGCATGTCACACTCAAAACAGGTCCTTAATCACCAAAGGACAAGGTAAGACTCCATATCAAATATGGAAAGGTAGATTGCCCACTGTTGCTTATTTTCACATATTTGGTTGTAAGTGTTTCATCCATAATAATGGGAAAGAGCAATTGAAAGCTTTTGATAGCAAAGCTGATGAAGGAATATTTGTTGGATATTCACAAGTCAGCAAGGCTTATAGAGTTTACAATTGCAAAACTCTTATTGTGGAAGAAACACCTCATGTTGTGTTTGATGAATCTATTAATGAGTTCAGGGATAGAAACCTGAATATTGATGAGATAACACAAAGAACAACCAGATTAAGGCTTCAAAACAAGGAAACAGTGTTTGTGGATGTTGCCCAGCCTGAACTTCATGAAAATCAAAAACTGGACAACCTACCTGATAGCAATCAACCAGTAGACAACCAACCTGAATGAGAAATTGAACTGACTGATCCCATCCCAGTTCAAAACCAGGTAACAACTACCAATGAAGAAGCACGCAATGCTGAGGTAGTTAATGGATCCACTATTCAAGGGGGAACCAATGAAAATGTCAACTTATCTGACAATGAGGACAACACCCCTGAATATGATCCTAAGCTTGATCCTTCAATTAACTTTCCTGAATTTAATGAATCTAGTGATCCAACCTCAGATGAGGACAATCCTCCTGAAAGGATCAGGTCTAGAAGGACTTGGTTGCAAGACCACTCATCTAGCCTGATACTTGGTAATCCAAGTGAAGGGATCAAAACTAGAAGATTTCATGGAGAAAGTGCTCTGTTTTGTTGTTTTCTTTCAGAACAGGAACCTAAAGACATTGAGGAAGCACTACAAGACACAAACTGGATCATAGCCATGCAAGAAGAGCTGAATCAGTTCACCAGAAATGAAGTATGGGAGCTGGTAGACAGGCCAACTCATCAAGATGTCATTGGAACTAAATGGGTGTTCAAAAACAAGAAAAATGAAAATGACATCATTGTGAGAAATAAAGCAAGATTGGTGGCCAAAGGATATTGTCAATATGAAGGGATTGATTATGATGAGACTTTTGCTCCAGTGGCCAGACTTGAGGCAATCAGACTCTTTCTAGCATATGCAGCTCACATGAGATTCAAGGTGTATCAAATGGATGTGAAGAGTGCATTTCTCAATGGGGTGCTCAAAGAAGAAGTGTATGTGGAACAGCCCCCAGGCTTTGAAGAAGGAGACAAGGTGTACAGATTGAAGAAAGCCCTCTATGGCTTAAAACAAGCTCCAAGAGCTTGGTATGACACCTTATCACAGTTTCTTCTAGATCATGGCTTTGTCAAAGGCACTGTTGACAGAACCTTGTTCAGAATCTGTGAAGGAGATGATATTTTGTTAGTCCAAATCTATGTGGATGACATTATATTTGGATCTCCAAATGAGAAGCTATGTGAGAAGTTCTCCAAACTCATGCAAAGCAAATTTGAGATGTCCATGATGGGATTGATGAATTTCTTCCTAGGACTTCAAGTCACTCAATCAAAGAAGGGAATATTCATCAATCAGGCCAAGTACACAAGGGACATGATCAAAAAATTTGGATGTGCAACAAGCAAGCCAGTCAGAATTCCTATGAATACTAACTGGAAGATGGATCCTGATGAAGGTGGAGAGTCAACAAACTCCACTAACTACAGAGGAATTATAGGATCATTGCTATATCTCACTGCAAGCAGGCCTGATATCACATTTGCAGTTGGAGTATGTGCAAGATTTCAAGTTAATCCAAGGAAGAGCCATCTTGATGCTGCCAAGAGAATTCTAAGATATCTCAAGGGATCTGAGAATCTTGGATTATGGTATCCAGCTGATGACAACATTGAACTCACTGGATATTCAGATGCAGACTATGGAGGATGCAGAATTGATAGAAAATCCACCTCAGGAACATGTCAATTCTTGGGCAGCAAGCTTATCTCATGGTTCTCCAAGAAGCAAAATACAGTTGCAACTTCAACAACTGAAGCTGAGTATGTAGCAGCTGGAAGTTGCTGTGCTCAGATACTTTGGCTCAGGCAACAATTGAGAGATTACAAAGTCATCTCTAATGAAGTGCCAATATTCTGTGACAACAATAGTGCAATTGCCATCTCACAGAATCCAGTACTCCACACCAGATGCAAGCATGTGGACATCAAGCATCATTTCATAAGGGATCATGTGGAGAAGAAAGATATCAAGCTTGTCAAAATCCACACTG
The DNA here is from genome assembly GCA_963675135.1 of Galeopsis tetrahit. Classification (NCBI taxonomy): domain Eukaryota; kingdom Viridiplantae; phylum Streptophyta; class Magnoliopsida; order Lamiales; family Lamiaceae; genus Galeopsis; species Galeopsis tetrahit. Next base: position 39,872,306 of record OY776126.1, on the reverse strand, counting down.
ATAAACAAAAAGCTGATATTTTGACCAAGCCTCTAGCTGAAGCAAGGTTCTTGGAGTTGTCAGCTGAATTAGGGTTACTTGATCCAGGCAAGATGGACAAATAAGGAAAGTAAAGCTCATATGAAGGGGGAAGTTCATCATAGCTGAACTTCAGTAAAGTTGACCAACCTCACTGAAGCTGTCAGCCAAAGAGGGAAACTCAGCAAGGTTGTCCCTGTAGTGCTCAGCAATGTTGGTCAGGGGATTTGTCCAAGTGGGACCCAGTCAGCAACTTTGGGACCCACTCAGGCAAAGCAATCAGGCAATTTGACCCACACAGAAACCAAAGCACATCTCAGGATGTTTGTCCTAGTTAATTGGATAATTATTGCTATTTTTAGCATTGATTAGACATTTAAGAGGTTTCTTGGTCTAAGAGTAGGCCATTTTAGGATGGAGTGTGCTATAAAGATTTTTACTACCAAAAAGGCAAATCAGCATTTAATGCAGAAATCTTAATAAGATTGCATGAATTCTTGAGCCTTCATCAAAACCATTAAATTGCATTCAAAACTTCATCGAACCATTGAAAGTCCACTACCCCACTATATTCAAACGGTTTTTCAAATTACCCACTGTTACATTCCATTAACCAACGGTTAATAAATTCCTTCCATATATAAACTTCTCAATTTTCACTACCATCCTTACGCACTCATATTTCCCAAAACCTTTGAAGTCTCAAAACCTCTAAACCTGCAATTTTTTCTCCAAAACTTTCCATCTCTCATATTATCCATGGCACCTAAGATCAAGAGAGAAGAGCTTGTAGACTTCAATGATTCCTCCCTGGACATTGATTTCTCTTATCTTAGCAACCCAAATTCCCTTTGGTTTGAAAAACTGGTAGCTTTTGATAGCCCAGATTCAGGAGTTCAACAAGTCCTCCAATGGCTGAGGGAGGCAGGGCTAGAGAAATTTCTTGGCACCAAGCCTGATTCCTGCCTGACTCCATTCATGGCAGAATTCTTTGCCCATCTCAGATGGAAAGGGAAAAAGGGAGATGTGTGCACTAAGCTCACATATGCTGGGGAAGATAAAGAAGAAGAAACTCAACACACAATCATCTTCACTGCAGAGGATTTAGAAGCTAGCTTTGGGCTACCTTCTGAAGGCATGAATCCATAAATGTACAAGGAAGAAGATGATCAGGAGTTCTATTATTCTTGGATGATAGAACCTAAAAGGGTTGTGAGTGCACAAAACAAAAACACCTTAAAGCCAGTGTTTAGGCACTTGTTTGATTGTGTTGTAAAGAGCCTGTAGGGCCACTCAGGGAGTGTTGAACAAATCAGTATGCCTAAATTGAGAGTGATGGCTGCTGTGATTGACTCTGCTGAGAAGAGAGTCAAGTTCAACTGGAAGAAATTCATTCTTGACAAGATGATGAATGAAAAATTTAAGTTTAAGGAAATGAAGCACCACAAGGTGGTGATAGAAGGAAAACTCCAGTTCTGCACAAGAGCCAGCCTGCTCTTGGAAAGATTTGCTCACTACACCCACCTCCAAGTAAAACCAAAACCTTTTCCTGCACAAAAGGTGATGTTTAGGAAGCTGTCTTCTAAGACTGAGAAAATGAAGTAGGATGCAGTTTCTAAGAAGGCTGTTGCAATTGTTCCAAGAGCCTCTCCTAGAAAGAGGAAAGCCCAGCCACCAAAAGCTCAACCAAAGATGAAGAAGTTGAAGAAGATTTTGCATGAATCTTCACCAGAAAGTCAGTCAAGAAGTGGAGGAGCCACTTCTGAGGAAATAGAGAAGGTTGCTGAGGAAGGAGTCAACCCTCCTGAAGAAAGTGTGGAAGTCAGAGAGGTTGTCCCACTGCAACCTGAAACAATCACAGAATTCGGAGACCTTGACCAGCCAACAAGGTATGCAAGAAAAAGAAGAATCATCAAGACCTCTGAGAAGCAGAGGTTGATGGAGGAAGAAAAGAAGAAGAAAGAGTTCTTCAAGGAGATTAGACAGGCAAGCAAGTCTAACTCCAAATCCAAGTCAAACCCAACAGCCCTGAAGCCAACTCCCCTGATATTCAATCTAGAAGAATATCTCCAAGGCAAGAAGAAGAGGAGTGCAAGACTCCTGAAGATGCACCAATCATTGCCAAGAAAGTGTACTCCCCTGAAGGTGCACCTGATAGATCAGGTATTGATGTGCTGGCAGATTTGGTCAATCTTGAAGATAGACCCTTTTCCCCACTTGATCCAAGACTTCTCTCATATACCAAACTTCTTGAAACTGCTCTTCAAGAAGGTGATCAAGTTGTGTTCCCACCCATTACAGCCATTCCAATTACCTCTTCAGGCACAATGCTCTCAAAAGCACCTGAATCCCAACTTGTTTTGACCTCTCCTGAACCCAATCCTTCTGAACCCAACCTACCTGAATCCCAGCCAAGCCTACTTGAATCTCATTCCAACCCTCCTGAATCCCAAACCAACTCTTCTGGAGAAGATAGTGGTGAAGAATATACCTATGAGGGGATGTTGAGGCAGATTGCAAGAGCCAATGTGGATGAACTATATCCAGGATTGAAGGCTTATCCCAGGCTGCAACAACAATTCTATGATCTCAGAGCACTTGTTGAGATCAAAGATAGAACTATTGTGGAAATAGCTCAGGCTATTCAGGATAAGGGTGCCAACTGGTGGCAGGTTGAGGAAAATAGGCTGCTACATTTTGCAAATGTAAAGAAGACCAGTGTATTAACCACTGAGGCCCTATTTTGCACCATTGTCCATGAAAAGGTGCTTGCTGAAAGAGAGAGGATAGCACAAGGAATCAAGCATCCTGACAGCCCATCTGATGATGATGATGATGATGATGATCACACCAATCCCAATCCCCCTGGTTTCAACTCAGCTCAGGTACATTACTTGACCTTTCATTCTGTGAAGGACTCTGATCATTCAGAGGAGTTGACCAAAGATGGTGACTCAGTCCAAGATGCATTGGCCAAGGATGGTTCTTTTGAACCTGAGGCACAGCTTAACAATGCTGAGACTTCCATAGGAGAAGCTGGTTTGGCTAAAGCCTCATCAATGTCAGGCAAGTTGGACATTGACCAGCCTTTAGTCATTCAGGATGACTCAGTGGACTTGGGATGCCCAAGCACTGTGATCTCCCAACAACTGCCCTCTGTGGATCCTGTTGAGGATATAGAGGTGTCAGAAATTGAAGGAGTTGAAAAGGCTGTGAGTGCTGAAAATTCAGAGGGAGATGATGGTGAGGAGTGTGTGATCACTGGTTCCTTGAGTGCACCACAAATAGAGGGTGAGGAAGTAGAAATATTGGGTGCAGCCCAATATGAGAGTCAGGCTATTCTTCAAGTCAAATCTGAACTTGATGAATCCCTTGGTGAAAGGAGGCCTAATTCTCCAGTGAATGTGAGTTTATCTCTTGAAAATGAAGAAGAAAAGAATCAAGTTGAAAATGAGAGAAAAGGTGCTGATGTATCAGACCTTATGGGAGAAAAAGAAATAGAGGGTGATGAGGGAATTTTTACTAACACTGTCAGTTTTACAGATTCAGTTGCTGTCACTCTTGAGCAAATTTTTGCAGATGCCTCCCTGACAGATATACCAGTTGATGCTGACACTGATCTTGAAGCAGTATCAGCAACTGTGTCCACACTCAACCAGATCTACTTTGAACAAGCCAACACTTCTGAGGCTCACTTTCAGATGGCTACTCAGACTGCATCCATCATTGAAGAGCAGTCAGAGAAGTTGGACACACTGGTCAGGGAAGTTGAGAAGGCCCATGCAACCACTGCTGATACCTTAGATGGCCAAGGCAAGACTCTAGCCTCTGTGGAGATGAGGCTCACAGGGTCAGAAGAAGTGATCTTGCCTACTCTTGATGCAAGAATATGTGGAGTTGAAACTGGACTTCAAACAGTTTCAACTGAAGTAACCAAGGCCAAAGATGTTATGGTAAAATTCACAAGATCTGTGAAGAAAGAGCAACATGGTCTCAAAAATTTGTACAAGCATAATGTGAAAGCATTGAGAAAGACAATCAAGGATGCTTTAAGGCAGAGGACAGCAGCACAGAGAAAGAAGGCAGAAGAGTTGAAAGCTGCAATGGTGAAGGAAGCTGCTGAAAAGTTCACAGTTGAACTCATGGCCAAAGTGTCTGATCAAGTTGTGGCCAATCTCACTGAACAACTTCAGGCCAAACTTGATCAATCACTGAAAGCCACATTGGATGCCATAGTTTCCCAAAAGATGAAGCCAGTTCACACCTTTTTGAGCATGGCAGATGATAAAATGCAAAACATTCATGATGAGAATGTTTACCTACTGCAGGAATTGAAATCCCTCACTCATTCCCACTCACATCTCTTTGTAACTATGAGTGAATTGAAGCCCCAGTGTTTTGATAATGCCAAAAAGGGGGAAAGAGAGAGAGCAAGGGCAAATGGAACCTTGGTGATTGGTGAATCCAAGGGAAAGGAGAAGATCCCTGAAATTGAGGAGGAAGCAGTAGAAGACATTGGGAAAGGCAAAGGCCCAATGAATGTTAAAGACTTAACTGAGGAAGAGCAGATTCAAATAGCTGTCAAGAAGTCCATGATGTCAGCTATGGAAAGTCAGGCAAGAAAGCTTCAAAGGCCAGGTGGTGAGTCTACAGGACTTGAACCTAAAGAGAAGGTTGCTGAAGTAAGGGGGAAGGTGACAAGGTCATCTGAAAGAAAGAGGAAGGAACTGGAAACCTTCAATGAATTCCCAACCAGCCTGACTTTGCCTTCAGAATTTCAATCTGAAGAATCTACTCCAGCAAGGAAATCCAAGAAAATGAAGAAAGCAGCTCAAATGCCTGCCATTGAAGAAGAAGAAGTTGAAGAGGAAGTACAGGACAGAATGCCTGAAGTTGGTGTGCCCAAACTTGCTGATGATCCCTCTAAATTGTTTGAAGAAGGTTTTGGAAAAGATCCAGAAACCCAAGAGAAGCTAGCTCTTCAGAGAGCTAAAGAGAGGATGGAGCAATTGGTTGAGGCCAACAAGGCAAGGGATGAAAGAAGGGCAAATTTCAAAGCCCCAAGAAGGAGAGCCTCATACAGAAGACTCAAACCTAAAATGCTACAAAGATGGGACACTCAATACCCTCACCATGATAAGTGGGTTCCAATCTCACTGAATGATGCATGGGAGGAGGCCAAGAGAAGCTTTGTATATGACTTCTATGTCATTGGGAAGTGGCTTGGAGAGAATGTAGATGAAGTCTTTGTCCAGTTCATGTTTGAGAATCATAGGGACCTCTACCAAAAGCTGTTTGCAGCAGCTGATATGGCTAGAGTGGAGTTCAAGGCCCCTGGTCCAATTCTGTACATGCCTCCTAAGTTCAATGGGAACTTGATTGATGAGGGAAGATTCTGGAGGAGTTCTTCAACATCATGAAGATGGAGAAGATGAAGATAGGCCCTAGAGGCTCCAACAAGGATGTTTGGGAGCTGAAGAAGAGGGTCTGGGCTCAATATGGCATTGCTTCCCAAGATGATGGAACTCTCTAATGGATAAGTTTATCTCCTCCCTACCCTTGTTTTTAATATTGCTGATGATGTTGTTATTTTACATTCCTGTATCAGTCAGTATGTCCTTTTAAGTTTTCTGATCTGTAATACTCCATGATATATAAAAGGACCAATGTTTTTAGAGATAACAACTCATTATCTCAACTAATCTAACATGACATATATTACTTGATTTATTGTGCTAACAGTTTCTTTCGGGAAAGTTGATCAGTTCACTCTCCCTGAAGGTAATATTGAGTATAAGTCAAGGTTCCTTTGTTATAGGTTTAGGCATCATCAAAAAGGGGGAAATTGTTGGAAATAAAATGATTTTGATATTGATACCAAAACCCCTGATTGATGATGTACAGATTAGTTGAGATATGCTCAAAGTATTGTTCAGGCAAGTTGTCCCAGAACACTTGATGTGTAGTATGCTTAAGTTAAAATCTCAGAAATGTTATGAGATATTAGTGATCAGGATAGTTGTCCAAAGCTGGAATGTTAGGCAGCTTGATAGGTCTATAGGACAAAGTTACTGATCTATTCAAGACAAACTGATCAGATGGACAACCTGGCTGAAGAGTTCAAGAATACTGAAGCTGTGCTCATAAATGCATAAGATCAAGGCAGTTGAAGTACAAATGATCAAGAGAATTAAATGTCAAAAGCTTACAGAAGACACATTCAATGAAGCATTTATTGCCAATCATGCCTGAACCAAGCATTAAAGACTTAGAGCATTAAAGAGTGAAGCATTGAATGAATGTTGGAACATTCTAAAACTGCAGCAAGAATGTTCAGGGAGCTTGTCCCATCTGACCGTTGGTTGTGTGTAGAATTTGCCACAAATCAACCTAGGACAATGTGCAAAATTGGGAACTGTCACAAGTCTTCTCAGCCGCATTTGTCAGAAGTCAACACATTCATTCAAGCAACCATTGAAGACCCCTTTTACACAGTGGATAAAAGGATGCCAAGCTTCATATCCGTATCAATGGTGCTACAAATAGACATATTTGAATTGCTAATCCCTCCAACGGTTAGTTGTTCAAATTGCCTATAAATACAGAAGTGATCAAAGGAATTCAGTATCCAACTACATGCTATAAAACTCATATTAAGCTTTTAAAGGAAACCAAGCTATTCTCTAGAATTCCAAGTTTCCTGAATCACTTCAAGTCAGCTAAGCCAATCTTTGTAAACATCCTAGCTTAGCATTGAGATATCCTAAGCCTTTACTCTGTTCTTATTGTAAAGGATATCTCTAATAGTTGGAACCAAACCTCAAACCTTATCTCATTTAGTGAAGAGAGTGTTTGTGTAGAAGTGAGGAGTTAAGGGCTGTTAGTGAGAAACACAGTCTTAACTCAGAGAGATTGAGCACTAGGACTCAAGTTATCCTAGGGATCAAAACACTAAGAGAGTGTTGTTGATCAGTGCACCTTGGCACTATAAAACAAGCTAATTCCATTGAGAAGGAATTATCCTGTTCAATCAGGGAAAGTGGATGTAGGAGCTTGAGTCTCTGAACCACTATAAACTTGTGTCTCATTTACTTACTGCTTTCTTAACTTCACTTCATTCAAACATATTTTAAAGATTCATAACTCAGTAAGTAAGAGAATCTGTTTTGGACAAAGTCCCTGATAACCTGTATTTTCAGAAATTAACTTGGAGTATTTCTTTAGTCAAAGGCCAACCACATTCCGCACTAAGCAACTCTTTTAGATATTTACCCAAATGATCACTCAATAGTAATCAGTAGGACAAGTATCTATCAAAGTTCCCACTCAGGCCAGTTGTGAGACAACTTGCCTGATAAGACAAATTTGTCAAAAAGAAAGAATTTGCATACACAAGTGCATTCCCCCCCCCCCATACACTTGTGTTATACTCCACCAAGGACCAACACAGTTGCATCTCCTGAAGTTGAAGTTCATACTAGACTGATATCTAAAAGGAAATCTATTCAGATAGAAGAGCCAAAAGAAGTGGAAACAACAACAAAAATGAAAAAGCAGAAGGTTGTTGATCCAAGTGATGAATCTCACTATGCAAGCAAAAAGAAAATTGAAAAACATATTGAGAATTTGCAGAAGCTGAAGGCAGATGAAGAGAAAATAGAAGATCAGTTCATTGACTACTTCATTGACAAAGAGCATCGTCAAGATTGGCTCAAAGTGAAGAGACAATGGGAACTTGATCACTGGATAATCAGAAAGTATGGTGATTCTGAAAGTTCAGATGAACTGTATTCTATGTTTGATAAGTTTATGGAAGGTCAGAATCAAATGCTTTGGAATCTGATATTGAGGATATCTGCTGCTACAAATTTCAACATCTTAGTACCGATCTTTCCAAGATGGAAGACTCCCATGACCAGCTCAGGTAAAAGAGTTGATCTTAACCAGATCAAGAAATTTGAAGAAGAGCTACTTGACAAGGAGAAGATCGAGACTGAAGACCATATCAGAGTAATTCATAAGAGACTCCTAGATGCATTCTGTGTTTCAGATCCAGACGAAGGTACTCTTGAAGACTAATTTTTTTTTTGCTCTGATTACTTAGTTTTTATTTTTGATTAAGTATTTGTAATATCTACTGATCATATTTCTGAATGAATGAAAAGATAAGTACTATTTGATATTTAAGACAAGATAACTACTTAACCAGTCTATTATTGTGGAAAAGATTCAAGTAGTTTTGGCTTCATCAAAAAGGGGGAAATTGTTGGGATATGAATCCTAGAACAAGTCCTAAATGATGATAAAAGATAAAAGATAAAGTTTTGATAAGCCAAAGGAAGACTTGAATATTTTCTAAGTGTTGACTGATCTAGTCTAGTTAAGTTGAAGTCAACTTGTACAGATCAGTAGAATTCACAAGACAAGTACTAGTTTTTACAAGACAAGTATTATTGAAAGATAAGTACGATTTATAAGTACTTCATATTTTGTATATGTTAAGATTGTTATTGAGCTATGAATAATTGTTGTATAGAGCTCATGATTTTAAATGTAATAGTTAGATTCTGTGTATAGTTTTATAAGTTGACTAAGCTTTATAACAAGAAGCTTAAAGTAATGTAATAGTCTTGTTAGGATTAGTTGATAGGACTAGATTAGTTCTATGTTGTAATCTGGAGAAGTCTACTACTACACAAGACAGGTACGACGCGACAAGACAAGACAAGACAAGACAAGACAAGACAAGACGATTAAAGTTAGTTACAGGAACGCGTGTTGAAGATAAAATTTAAGGAGTTAGTTAAGGAATAACTAATTAACCGGAGAAACGCCTGAAAGGATAAGAAGTTTCAGTTAGAAGTTAGTTTTCAAGAAAAGTTGGTTACAACTAACTGAGTTCTTGATTTCTAGAATCTATAAATACCTCATGGTATTGATTCATTAGAGAGTACTGAGATACTGATACGATAACTGAAAATACATATACTGAAGCTACATACTGAAGAAATTGTTCGAAGTTTATCTCAGAGATTGAAGTTCAGAAAGTGAAGCTACACAAGTCAAGTGAAGAAATCAGAAGGCTACTACTGAACGAAGAGAAGTTTTATTTTCGTTTACTGTTTCAAGTTGCTAGTTACTTGTAAAATAGCCAGTAAGATCGAAGATATATCTGGAGATATCATCGAGAAGATCTAAGTCTTATTTCTTGGGACTTAAAGCTACAAGAACATATTACTCGATTGGAAGAGTTAATAAGAATTTCACAACTGGGTTTGTGAGAGTGGATGTAGACAAGTTGTCGAACCACTATAAATCTCGTGTTTGATTTACTTTACTGTTTTGTTTGTTTGAATTGATTAATTGTTTACTTGTTAAACATACTAACTGAACAAGACTAGTTGAGTAAACTACTAAAACAGAGTTCTCGAAATAGGTTGAGTATAATCTTTAATTGGGCTCATTATTAATTTCGTATTCCGCACATTGTAATTCTGATATATCGAAAGATTTTAGAAAAGTCTATTCACCCCCCTCTAGACATTTTCTTTAGCTTCCCTCGATATTAACTCAACTTAGGGACCTACAGAGGTAAATAATGCTATAGCTACTGGTAAGTCTAATAATCATGGTTTAGGTTATGATGGTACTACTGCTTCTATTTCTGAGAAATTTAGAAAACCTGTGAAATTTGTGAAGGCAAATGTTGTCACATCTGATGCAACATCTGCACAATCAAATCCTCACAAGGTTAAAAGGAAGTATATCTGTCATTACTGTACTAAAGTTGGTCATATTCGCCCTTACTGTGTAAAATTGTTTGAAGAACAGAAAACTTTGGAAATGCTGCATAAAAAACTGTCACATTCTGGTAAACAGTTAATGAAATCTGCTTGGAAACCAAAAACTACCTGTAATGTTGCTCATACCTCCTTAAAAGCATGTCTACCTGACTCATGGTACTTTGATAGTGGTTGTTCTAGATATATGACAGGTCGTACTGATTTCTTATCTGATTATGTGACCTTGAATAGTGGTAATGTTACATATGGTGGAGGTTCTAAAGGAAAGATTCTTGGTAAAGGAACTTTGAATGTTGAAGGTTTTCCTAAGCTTAAAAATGTATTACATGTTGATGGCTTACTTGCAAATCTGATTAGCATTAGTCAACTTTGTGATGATAATTTGCATGTGAAATTTGATAAAGATTCATGTTATGTTCTTAATAAAGATGAAGTTTGTGTCATGACTGGTACTAGGTCAGCTGATAGTTGCTATCTTATTGGGAACAAATATGTGTAACTTGTCAAAACATGATGAAAATGTTCTATGGCGTCAAAGATTGGGTCATGCAAATTACAGAGCAATGAATAGACTAATCAAAGCAGACGCAGTAAAAGGAATTCCAAAACTAAATCTTCACAACAACATTGTATGTGGACCATGCCAAAAAGGTAAGCAGGTAAGAATGTCGCACAAAATGCTGTCACATTGTACTACACATCGAAGTTTTGAATTACTGCACATGGACTTGATGGGTCCTATGGAAACTGAAAGCATTGGAGGAAAGAGGTATTCCTTAGTTGTGGTAGATGATTTTTCTAGATATACCTGGGTAGAGTCTTTAAGAGACAAATCTGAAGCATTTGCTGCATTTAAAATTCTTTATAAAAGGTTCAAAAATGTGTTTAACTTGAAAGTTGGCCGTATTAGAACTGATCATGGTATGGAATTTGAAAACAGCATGTTTAATGATTTCTGTGATAAAAAGGGTATCTTGCAAGAATATTCATCTCCTAAAACTCCACAACAAAATGGAATTGTTGAAAGAAAGAATAGAACTTTACAAGAAATGGCTAGAGTTATGCTAACATCCAAATGTCTTGCTAAGAAATTTTGGGGAGAAGCATTGAATACTGCATGTCATGTTATTAATAGGGTTTTTATTCGTTCTGGCACAAGTCAAACACCATATGAGATTTTGAACAACAGAAAACCAAGTGTGAAATATTTTCATGTATTTGGTTGTGTGTGTTATATTTTGAATGATAGGGATCAACTTCATAAGTTCGATTCTAAAAGCGATAAAGGTTTCTTTTTAGGCTATTCTAGAAATAGTAAAGCTTATAGAGTATATAACCTTAGAACTAACACTGTTCAAGAATCTGTTAATGTTGTGTTTGATGATGATAAAGGTCTTACAGATGACAAAGATGAAGAAGATGTATCACAGGTTACTGACACTTCTGAGAATAGACTGAAGTCTGAAAATGTTGCACCAAATGTTAACACATCTGGGTCAACATCTACAGAACAGACAGTTGTAACTTCACAGAATGACCAGTACATTCCCAAAACTAATCCTTCTTCAAGAATAGGTAAAAGTCATCCTTCTGACCAGATCATAGGCGATGCTACAGTTGGAGTGCAAACAAGAGGAAGAGTAAGATCAAACAAGGTAGATGTGGTAAGAACAATATGCATGTCTTCTATGTGTAACATTGTAAATGCTGAATGCTATTTATCTGAAATTGAACCTAAGAGTGCTAAAGAAGCCTTAACTGATGAAAACTGGATTAATGCTATGCATGAAGAACTTGGTCAGTTTGAAAGAAATGAAGTATGGACACTTGTTCCAAGACCTAGTCATACTAATGTCATTGGAACAAAGTGGATATTCAAGAATAAAACTGATGAATCTGGTAATATTGTTAGGAACAAGGCTAGGTTAGTAGCACAAGGTTACACCCAAGTTGAAGGAGTTGATTTTGATGAGACTTTTGCACCTGTTGCTAGGATAGAATCTATTAGATTACTGCTAGCTATTGCATGTTTTATTGATATTAAACTTCATCAAATGGATGTAAAGGCTGCATTTCTAAATGGCATATTGAATGAAGAAGCATATGTTGAACAACCTATAGGATTTGAAGATCCACAGTATCCTGATCATGTATATAAACTTAAGAAAGCTTTGTATGGTCTTAAACAAGCTCCTAGAGCATGGTATGGTAGGCTTACTGACTTTCTTTTGGAATATGGATTTATTAGAGGAGAAGCTGATAAAACTTTGTTCATTAAGCACACTGAAGGAAATTTACTTATTGCACAAATATATGTTGATGACATTGTGTTTGGTTCTACGTGTGATAAAATGTTGAGTAACTTTGTTGAGGCAATGACTGCAACATTTGAAATGAGTATGGTTGGAGACTTGAACTATTTTCTAGGTCTTCAAATCAAACAGTGCAGAGATGGTATTTTCTTTTCCCAGAGTAAGTATGCTAAGAACTTGGTTAAAAGATTTGGTCTTGAGAATTCAAAACCAATGAAAACTCCTATGGGATCTACTTTGAAACTTTGCAAAGACAGTGCTGGAACAGATGTTGATCCAACACTTTACAGATCCATGATAGGTAGTTTACTATATTTAACCTCTAGTAGACCAGATATTATGTACAGTGTGTGTGTTTGTGCTAGGTACCAAGCAAATCCAAAGGAATCACACCTGAATGCTGTGAAGAGAATCATCAAGTATGTTTCAGGAACAAGTGACCTTGGAATCTGATATACTAAGGACACCAACAACATTTTGATTGGTTATAGTGATGCTGATTGGGCTGGAGACATAAATGATAGAAAGAGTACGAGTGGAGGATGTTTCTACATGGGAAACAATCTTGTATCATGGCACAGCAAGAAACAGAATTGTGTTTCACAATCCACTGCAGAATCTGAGTATATTGCTGCTAGAAGCTGCTGCACACAACTCTTGTGGCTGAGCAAGATGTTCCATGACTATGGTATTGAGAATGGTATACTTACTATCTTCTGTGATAATACTAGTGCCATTAACATTTCTAAAAATCCTGTACAACACTCACTCACAAAACACATTAGCATTAGACACCATTTTATGAGAGATTTAGTAGAGAAGAATATTGTTAAGTTGGAGTATGTACCTACTGAAAAACAGAATGCTGATATTTTTACTAAAGCCTTAGACCATGAGAGATTCTCTATCTTGAGGAAATCTCTTGGCATGAGCACTATCTGAAAAGAATTCGGATGGATGGTGTCACAAATGCGTCAGCATTTGGGACAACATCATGGGTTGTATAAATTTTATAAGTTGAATTTATTTCTTACTTAGTTAAATAATTCCTTTGTAAAATATCTACGAATCTAAGAACCTTGGAGTGCAAAAATAAACGTCTTACAACTCTCAAATGTATAAAAATGAGAATGTTATTAGCATACTAAAAGATGTACCAAATCACTGAGTAACTATGGAGCACGGAGTTCACTACTACGATGCCTTCTTTTCAAAAGGTGATATTTGGTAAAAACATCAACATATTTGTAATCCATTAAGTAAGTATGGGGCACGAAGTTCGCTACTACGATGTACTCTACAGGAACAATGGATCAATACAAATTAGATGCTATAACACAAAAAAAAAAAAAAATATGGTGCAACACTAATGAAGCAAATTCATGTAAAAACCGTGTTGAGGTGTTTGTAACAGTTTTGAGCACAACATTGCCTGATTCGAATTTATTTTTATCTGTGTAATAATTTAATTATTTATTGAGATTCAGTTTATTTATTTAATTAATTACTGACCCGTATCTATTTTTTTCAGATTATGCGAAATTAATTCTGTAATCTTCCTAATTATCTAATTAATTTAATTAATTGATTTTTTCCACTAATTAACCATGATCTAGGTTGTGGCTAATAATGTGGAGCACTTTCGAAAATTCTAGATTAATTCTTCTGTTTTATTTTCTTAACCTCCAACTACATTACTCTCTCTATAAATATCGAACATAAGATGCCATTTATTTGCCAATTGTGATTTCTGATTGTGTTGAGTACTAAGATTGCAGAATTGTTATTTGGTTGTGTATATCTCAAAGAAGTGTGTGCAAATTTCCATCCTTACCTTGAAATTCCAACCGCCTAACTTAAATGGCTGGAACAAACTCGAATTCCTCACAATCTCTCTCTGATTCGAAAACCTCATCTCACTCTCGCACAAATCCTCTCGAAATTCTTGCTTCCATGGCTTCACAAAACTCTACCGCTTCAAATGCTGGCTCGAATGTCTCTGCAACTCCATCAACAACTGTTCCCACTCCTCAAACCACTCCTCAAACTGCTCCTTAAACAAACTTCCCTCAAGATGCAACTGTTGAACAGGTCACTAGGGCTATCGATGAGGTGTCTGATACTCTTCGAACTACAGGCCATTTGCCCGTGATGACTTTTGGAGGAATCACGGTGGACATATCAAGCTATTTGACTGAGCAAACCGCCCAAATGGCTTCTGCTTCAAAAAGCCCCAAATCACCCTCTGTTCACGAACTGCAAACTGAGAATGTTGAAGCTTCTGTTGAAGAAGAAGCCACTGCCACGTCTGACCCTGAAGACGTTGAAATGGAGGATGCAAACATTTCTGAAGGTACAAACTCTCCACTCTCTGTTTCAGATGAGTCTGCCCCCATTCCTCTCAAGAAGAATGCACAAAAAAGGAAAAGACAGAGAAGCCCTATACAAAGAAGGAGGAGATCAAATCGCGTTTTTACTCGTGTGGATTATTCTGAATCCATGAGGAAGAAGAAGAAGGATGGAGCTGATGCTGGTGAACCTATTCAAGTGTTCACAGATTCTGAAGATGAAGCTCCTATTGTTGCTGAGAAACCAAAGAAAACTAAGACTGTTGTTACTGAAAAATCCAAAAAGAAGGTTGTTGCTGAAGAGAAACGGAAAGGGAAGTCTGTTGCTGAACCAAAAGGCAAAGAAAAGATGATCACTGAAGATGAACCAGCTGAGTCAGAGTCCAATTCTGATTCTGAAAGATGCTTGAGAGACATTCTGAAGTCTCTTAGGAAAAATGCTGAGCACTATGCTGCTGCAAAGGAAGCTGCACCAGAACCTGAAGATGGTGGCAGTGGAGATAGCTCTTCCAGTGCAGCAAGCAGCCCTGAACAGAGCTCTGCTAAAAGCTCTACACCAAGCTCAGATGACCTTGCTTCTGAAGAGGGAGGTATTTCTGATTCTCTTGATACACTAGAGAATAGATTGGCCATTTATTCTAAGAGAAAACTGCTGATAGAGAAGAGGATCAATATACCTGATTTTTATAGTAAAGGCATGGTTAGTTTCTTAGAAGAAAGGAATTTGATGCATGCTGTAAATTTTGGTGAATCTTTCTTGACAAATTGGGCATATGAATTCTATGCATGTTTGAAAAAGAGCACTGGTAGGAGATCTTCTAAGTGGTATGGGACTGTTAATTTTAGAGGGGGGGATGTACCTTTTACTCCTGAATTGATAAATGAGTTTTTAGAAATTCCCAATGTTGAGGTTGATGAAGAACCTGACATGGATGTGGTCATTTCTGCTATAACTGCTGGTAGGGTAGTTAAATGGACTAGACACATGCTAGCCAAAGACCTCACTTCCCTACACTCTGTGTTATACAAACTCATCATCTACAATTGGATTCCCACCACAAATACTACCAAGATCACTAAGGATCAAGCTGTTTTGATATATAGGATTTCTGTGCTTAAGAAATTTAATTTGGGTCTCACAATATTCCAACATATGATGAGATTTACTGGGAGAGTTTCTGAGAAAGACAATTTACCCTATCCTGTTCTGATTTCTAATTATTTGAGACATCATGGATTTGTTGCCAAGAACACTGATGTGTTGAGGGGGAGAGTTCCACTTTTGGCCATATCTCCTGCCTTACTCACTGGGGATAGAGTAATTGATCTGCCCTTGCTTGCTCCTGGTACTGAACATCAGCAAAGACCCTCTACTTCTGCTCAACCAGAACCAACCAGACCCTCTACTACTGATCATCCTGAATCATTCAGATCAAGACAGAGAAATGCAACCCCAAATGTTGAGAACATCCGTATCAACATTTCTGGTAATGTGTATCTTTCACAGGAATTCATCAAACTCCAACTCCAACACTTGCAGGACACAATAGATGAGCTTCAGTTCCTGAAGAACAGGTGGACCAACCTACTTTCACCTACAACAGGGGGAGTACCACCACCATCCAACTCCAATGTGGTCATTGAGGAGATTATTGATGATGGAGTTCCAGCTGCTGCTGATGCTGGTGATGGACCTGATGCTGGAGGAGATGATGTTGTTACTGATGTAGTTGCATACCTTGCATCTACTTACTTTGTTGATGAAGGAGATGATGATGATACTGCTGAGATGGACACCTTGTATGGTGATCTACTTGGAGAAAACTGCTAGACAGGGGGAGATCTGAAATCCACAATGGCTATGGTGCAGGAAGATGATGCTGCAGCTGTTTCCACAGCAATATAAGCCATTTATTTAGTTCTACCTTTGTAATTAATGTTTAAGTTTGAATTCTGAAATTCTGATACACTTATTGTTATTTATTGTCTAGATTGTAGGATGTTTATTACTGCAACTTGCTTAATGGTTCCACTTGATATTTGTTTACTGCCTTGCTTAAGTTGTTTGCAGATTGTCATGTGTCTACTATTGCAGGTTGTGTATAGTGTAGTTTTTGTTTATGTTTATGTTTTTGTTTTCTATGTTTGTTGCTCTGATTTTTTTTTGTTTTGTTTTTGTTAGTGTCTTACTTAGATTTTAAGTTAATTTCTTCCAGTTTAACTTATGATCTTAGTAAAGTTACTTATGTTGTGAATAAGTGTAGTGTTTATACTTGTTCTATTTTGGATAAAATTTATCTTGATCTTATGGCACGGATCATTGTAAAATTATCTCTGATCTTCATTTGATTTGATCGAACGGTTACAACAGGTATTGTCTTGACTAGTGCTTAGCAATGATGTTAACCTCAACTAAGTACATAATACTGAGTATGTATAGAAATATATGTGCATCAGGTGTGTTGTAGTCGAAAGGTCAAATTGGGGGAGATTGTAGATGTTGTTAATCCTTAAATGCCTTAACATTATCAACAACATCTTAATTTGACCTTCCGAGATTTTTTCTAAGTCTTTTCTGAAATGCTACATTAAATGTTGATCTAAATGTTGTCGCATTTCTGGCAGGATCTAGAAGCTTCTACAAGGATCTGGAACCTGGAAGATTCCAGAACATTGGAGAACATGCTAGAACGGCCTGGAACCATTTGGAACGACCTGGAGCATTCAAGAAAGATCTAGAAAGATCATGGAAGTTGAGTTCCTAAAAAATAGGACCTCATTGTGGAAGCCTCTAGAATCAGCACCCCACTACTATAAATACCGATGGAAGGCTTCTCAAATCAGTGTACTCTATTCGATCAACTTCCTAGACCGAGCGTATATCCCTGTTAGGAATTGTGGCCAGTAGAACTACCTTTTAGATCATACGTTCGTATCCCACCTGTATGGCTGTGTGTCTTCTTATCTATTGAGAGTGTAATCTTTAGATAGACTAGGCATTTCGACAGTGTATACATTATACACTTAATTCGTTTTTAGAACAAGGCACCTGCCTCGTTTGTAGTTTCTGTTGTGAATGTTAATGCTGTAACATTTCACACAACATTTATACTTGAAGATAAGTATTGGTTTTCGCCGTAAGGCTAGCATAGATTTTTATTTATAAAATCTATGTGAAAAATTATTTCCATTATGTCACGTTTTGTTTTTAGTGTTTCAAGTCTTCCGCTGTGTTAATCAAAATTTCTGATATTCTGTTAGAGCCAGTGTTGTACCAATTGTCACAACATTTAGTACAACATTATTCTACTTAAACTTAAACACTTCATATTCATACACAACACCACACACTTTCAGTTAAGGTTTTCCATTGGATGAGAGGTGAGTGATCAATTGGGGAGTGTAGAAACACGATTAAATAGGGAGGGGGGAGGAAGGTTCTGGGGGTTGAGATTTGGGTGAGAATCAGGAGTATCCCGGCTGATGATGCAAATTAAGTAGATAGTTGTCCTACTGATCAGCTAACAAGCAATCAGTAGATTAGTTATCTATCCTTGTTGTATACACTCGCACCCGATATCAGATCATTCTATGTTCATAAAACGACTTGATATTTCACCAAGTCTGTCTACCTCATCTGATCACAATGAAGAAAAGATTTAAAAAGTTGGAAAGTCTATTCAAACCCTCCCCCTCTAAACTTTCCCTATCATACTTATTTTAAGAGACCAACAATAAATAATTCATGTTTAAAATTAATCATTCAAAAGGAGATTGAGATCATGAAGAAAGTTCAACATAGATTCACTTATAGATGATCATTATGGGTCCGCCTTTACGTCAAACCAATAGATGAAGCAACTATCTCATGTAGTGTAGAAGAGGTGAAAAATAGGTAGAAAATTAATGAATAGGGGTACTGGTGTCTTTTCAAATCCCAAAATCGATATCCCATTTTGTTTAATGGTCCCAAAATAGATTATTTTTCATTTTCTTCCCTAATGTAGGTTAAATATTTGTTTTCCCAGTATATCAGATATTAATTGACAATAATAATTAAGTATTCCCTTCTTCCGTCTATAAGTTTTTCGTTTTACCATTTTAGTCCGTCCATTTATAACACATTTAAAAAAAACGTTAGAAAAATTGCAAATGAGCCAAACATACCTATCAAAAAATACGGACAAACACCTTATGACAAAACAATAAACCAAAAAAAAAAAATTACATCTTTGGAAGATTAAAATTGTGTTAATTTTTTTTAATTATATTTAACAAACCATTAGGCTGATAGAAAATTGGTGCCATTATTACAATCTACCATTAAAATTCAAGAATAGATATGATGACGTGGATCAAGTCCTCCAGGACTTACTTCAGAAGGCCAATTTTTTAACCATCTTCTTCCTTGCAAAGTCAACTTTCATGTTTGACTTGCAACCGCTATTGACTTAACAGAGAGACAAGCCACGATGATTTTCGCGCATGAAATCAGGAGACAAATGTCAAGGCTCATTGAATATATATTGACAAGTACTACAAACTACTTAACTTTAAGAGATCATTAATTAGTTATTATCATACAACCCTTATTTAGAAGAACAGCGAGACTGAATCAACTAATTTCAATGCACAAAACATGATCATAAACATATTGTATATGTAATGCAGTAACAATGTAATTTACACTTTTATAGAAACATTAGAGATTGCAAGGTCTTACCATGCAATTGCTAGAAAAATCGATGTTTGATTTTCTGTAGCTCCGATAGAGTTTCTTTCATATTTATCCTGTCTCTAGGAGATTCAGCTGAGCACTTCAAAGCCAACACTAATATGGAGAATACACAGTGCATCATCTTGTCACAGCTTTCATCATCGAGATTCTTGAGTAAGTTGATATCTATAATCTGGTGGAATGACTGTGGAAGCAAGATTTCAACCCAACTCTTCAAACTCAAATCTCCACAAAACAAATCATCACTCGGCCTTTTTCTTGTAAAAGTTTCCATCAACAAAATGCAAAAACTATAAACATGACACCTCGTTGAAACTAACCCTTTCAACTGATTAGTGTGATAATTGCTTGAAATTCACATACTTATTTGGATATAATTTTATAGAATTTCATGCATTATTTACACTAAATTGAATTATTGCACTTGACTTGGAGAAAAGGTGTGGTTTGCTATTTTTTAGGAAAAGTGAGGATATTTGAAGCAAAACATGCCTCATTTATTTTGTGAAGTCAATTGAAGGAATAAATCGAGAAAAAAATAATTTGGCTAATTTAATTAAAGGTGGCAGCAACAGTTTTGGGCTTGATTAATTAAGCCCATCCATTCTTTATAATGGAATGTAGGCCCAATTGTTAATGAGCGGGGATAATAGCTCATTTACTTTTACAGGAAAATTAAATGGAGAAAGCATTTGTTGCTTTTAATTTAATTTAATGGGGCCAAACCATTTGTTTGATTGATGAGAAGGCCGCAACTTTTGATAGGGCGCGGCTAAAGGCACCCGGATTTCCTATGAGTACACCCACGGAAAATATTTTTTGTTCCAAGGGTGGTGTGAAAAGACACTTTTACCCCTCATGTAGTTTTTTTTTTAAAAAAGTCGGATGAGTACACCCATCTATTCCGGTTCACAAGCGATTCATCATTTCACATCCGAATCATTCCGGATTCCCATCGTCAACACCAAAACATCAAAAATCCTAAAAATTCAAAATTTTCAACAACAAAAATAAAATCTTAACATGTTCGAAAATTTTACCAAAACAAAGTTGAGATGTTCGAAAATTTTAATAAAACAAACCCAATATGTTCGAAAAAAATTTCAAAACAACTTAGATTTGTTCGAAAAAAAAATTCGAACATCTTGTTCGAAATATTTTCCAAAACAAACTCAAGTTGTTCGAAAATTTTTCCAAAACAAACGCAATATGTTCGAAATTTTTTCCAAAAAAATCTCGATATGTTCGAAAATAATTCCCGAACTACTAAAAACCCTAATTTTCCTAAATTTTCAAAACCCTAATTTTTTGTAATAAAAAAAAACTTACCTTCGAACGCGGCGGCGTGGGTAGATGGGTGCGATGAAGGGGAGTGGGAGAGGTTGCGGCCGCGAACGGCCGCGAAGGGAAGAGGAAGGGGCTGCGGCCGCGAACGGCCGCGAAGGGGAGGGGAAGGGACTGCGGCCGCGAAGGGGAGAGGGAGGCATGCGCGGCGCAGCGAGGCAAAGGCGGTGGCGTGGGCGGCGGCGGCACTGTGCGAGCGGCCGCCTGGAAGGAGGAGGTGGCGGTGGTGTGGGCGGCGCTGTCGTCTTCAAGAGAGTGGAGGAGGCAGAGGAAATGGGTTGTGTGGGTGTACGCTTTTAATTTTGAAAATGGGGGAGAATTTAGGGTTTTAATAGGATGAAGGGTATTTTTATATTTTCCACGTGGGTGTCCTCATCCATCGCGTGGGTGTCCTCATAGGATCCTTGGGTGCCTTTAGCCACGCCCCTTTTGATAAGAGAGTGCAACTTATGAAATTCAATTGGGCCACAATCCACTCTACTTTTAGGATCATCATATATATATCAAAAGAAGAACAGAAGCCGTGAGCTGGAGGGGAGCAATACGCAGAGAGCACATTGGCGAAAACAGAGGGCACGCGACTCCATTCGGGGAGAAATCTTTTCTCCTCCCCACCACTCTACTCAATAGATTAGTTAGTTTTAATTGTTCTTTCATTTCTTAGCTAGTGTTTAATTTAGTATTTCAATTTAATGTTAGCTTTGGAGGATTTGAAGACAAGAGGTGATATTTTTCTATTATTGCAATTTTTATTTGGTAATTTCATTTTCATTCATGTTTTGTAGTATAATTTCTATGAGTTTTATTCTAGTTGTTAATTTAGTTAAGGGCTAATCTTGGCTTGGGTGTGGATATTTTGATGAGAATTTAGTGTAATTGTGGAGTAATTGCATGATTAACTTATAATTTTGGTGTTTAGGTTTCTAGGGTTGTATTTTGATGATTCATTTAGTTGATCAACCCTATTAGCAAACATGTTCGATTATGTTTATTGCAACGAGAGTTGGGTAGCATGATTGGGAGTGTGAGTGTGAGCTTTGATCAATTGAATAGAAATTAATTAGTAATTAGCTCACCCGAGAGGGGGGTTAATGGCTAGACCGACAACTTTAGACACTAAACAAATAGAGGTCATCTAGGAGTTTTGTGAGAGGGCGTTTCATAAGCATTAGTAACCGTGTTGAAAGTGCTTATGCAACACTATCTTATGAGCTTATGGTATTTGGTTAGATCCTATAATTGCTAATCAATGCACGATGTTTACCTATGCATTTCGAGGGGGTTTGCACACATTTGTGATAGCCTTTAGCTTGACCCAAATTCATAGCTAATTCATGTAATTGGTCTACTAACTCACTTAATTGCTCACAAAGCGGAAACACCCGAGGCAATACCCTTCCCTTGCACTTTCATCTTTTTGAGAGTTAGTTTTAGTTGTTTGCATTAGTTGTTTATTTTCTTATTTGGTATTTGTTTTATCCTCCTATTTAGCTTCTATAACACCATTTTAACTTATAGTTTCGGGGGTCCACATTCATTCAACTAGGTCCTTGGACGATAACTATTAGGTCGTATACTTACTCAACTATAACGAACCCATACGCTTGTGGGGATTGTTATTGTTGTACTAAAAAGTGTGCAAAATACGATTCAAGTCAATGGCGCCGCTGCCGGGGATCTAGTTGAGAGTCTTACGTGGGACTTGAAACTTGTTGAGTGGTGTTACTAGTAGCATTTTATTTTTGTTATCTTGTGTTTAGTTGTTTTCTTTGAATTTGATACTTTGGTTTTTTTTACAGGTGTGCACTTCATTGGCGAGATGGATGGATATAATCAATACCCGTGGAATCATTGTTATGATACACGTGGCATAATTTATCCTCCACAACATGGAGATACGAGCTATGATGATTGAAGGAACTTTGATAACCATTATCAAATGCAACAAGTTCCCTCCTATTATCAAGATTGGAGGAATGAAGAAGAATCACCTCCTCCTCAAGGATATTACCCTCCACCTCCACATCAATACCCTCTTCCTCAACACTCATATCCACCGTATCCATATCCTCCCCCACCACCTGAAGAGTTGTATCGTCCACCTTCTCCTCTACCTATGGAGGAACCTTGCTTTGAATTCCATGGAATTTCAGAAGGAAATTGGTATGATAGTGGGAGCAGCTTTGAGTATGATTATCAAATGCAACAAGCTCCCTCTCATTATCAAGATTGGGAAAGCAATGAGGGTAAGACTACTACTGAAGAGATCATTGCACACATAAAGGAGAGAAATGAAGAAAGAGAGAATAACCTCAAGTCACTTCTGAATGGAATGGAGCGGATGAACTCAACACTCGAGGCATTAGTCATCGCTATGAAAGAAAAAGAGGATCCAATTGAGGATGAGGATGAAAAGGGGTATCCACTTGAAGACATGAGAACGGGAATGAGCTTAATGGTGATTGAAGAAGATGATAAAGAGGAATGTCCTTTGATGGACATGAGCTACAAGGAACAAGAAAATCAAGAAGCATCACAAGATGAGTTAGAGAGCGAAATGAGCATTTCTAAACCTTTAAACTCTTCAATTTACTCTTTAATTGATATTGATGCTTATATTGATTTCATTTTGCCTCTTGATCATTTTAATCCAAAAAAGGAAGTTGAGAAGAACTTAGGTATTCTTGAGAAGAAAGGAAAGCAGTGGAAAGAGCAAGAGAAGCCTACATTGATGAAAGTATGGAGGAAACACGTGGATGATAAGTCTTCCATTCATAAGAGCCTCCTTGAGTTTGAAGCTCAAAGGTTGAAATACAATGGGAAGGAAGACCGATATCCATGGCCTTTCCGATGAGTTCTTTTATTTCCGTCCGGCTTGAAGACGTTAAACTTAGCGCTAAATGGGAGGCAACCCATTCTTTATTGCTTTCTTTTATTTTTAGATTTGTAGCTTGTTTGATCTTTTGTTTAGTTTTTGTTTTGTAGGTTGAGTGTTGTATTGGTGGTCAAGGATGAGAGATATGCATGGTGGAGCTCAAGGGTAGTGGTTTTTTGGTGCTAAAGGTCCAAGGGACAATTGGTGACGATAGCTTGCTTCTTTAGTGGGCTTAGTTGGTGGCAAAATTCTAAGGTAACACACTCATTCCCAAACTTTGCATTCAACTAGATAGTTTCATTTAAGTTTGGGGGGAGATTTCGTGTGTTTATCTTCATTTTTATTGCACCATTTGTCCTACTATATTGTGTAGCTTTGTTGGATGAAATTTATTGTGGATGGTTGGTATTTGAGGCTTAATTGATGGTGATTGTTGGTTATTGAGATTTGGTTGAGCTTGTTAGTATGGATTGATGCTTGCTTGTTCACTTGATTTTGTGAAAATTTGTGCTTGGTTTGGTGCTCTCGATTCATGATTAGACAATCTTGTGAGCTTTAGAGCCTTTAGACTTTCATATATTGTGGTCTATTTTCCTTCATGTGAGTATCATTCATGCTTGTGTGCTCTAAAACTTGCCAATTGTCTTGTTTGAAGCTACTATTTGTGTGGAATCTTTGGAAGTGATATAAGGCCATCTTTCTTTTGAATAGTCACTTGGCCAAATGTTCCATACCAAATGAAATATTTTCCGTAGTTAGCCACTTTGAGCCTATTGATCAATTTTCTTTGGCAACCTACAAATTTAGCCTATTTGTCCATCTTGTATGAGCCTAATTTTCCCTATGAACTAGTGGAGCTTAGATGTTGACAAATGTGGTTGAATTGAGGTGAAATATGAATTTGGTGGATTTGTTTGGTTGAAAAGTGAAGAGATTGAAAAGAAAGAAAAAAAAAAAGATGAATTTTGAGTTGTGCATAAAAAAGATTGAATTGATGTGAAAAAAAAAAATCAAAAAAAAAAAAACACTCTTGTGCACAAGAATTTGGTAGAGCTTGAAGTTCAAAAGTGTTGATTGGTTGATGGTGAGGAATGAACTTAAAAAGAAAATTAGCAAGTAAATTGTGTGGGATGTAGAACTTTGAGTTGCAACTTGATCAATTGCAATTTTCCTTCTTACTCCACTAGTTTATGAGTCACTTTATCCAAATCTTCCCTACCTTAACCAAATGTGAAGTCCTTGTTGATTCATTGATTGAACACTTTCATGTGGTGGAGAACTTAGATATTTGGCAAGCATATGGTAGTGCACTTGTGTGATTTGATGTTGAGAGTATACACTTCCTTAATATACACTTTTGAGTGATGAGTTGATACACTCACTTGAGAGGAATTGTGAATTGAGCACCTAATCTTGCATTGATTTGAGCATATCTTGTGAACTTGCTTGTTGATTTTTCTACCTCTTGCCTTAACTAGATTGAGATAACTTGACAATTACTTGATCTATTTTGGCTTGAATGAATTCCTTCACAATTATCCCACTTGTTTTATTTTTCTTTCGTTGCTCGGGGACGAGCAACACTTCAAGTTTGGGGGAGTTGATTAGTGTGATAATTGCTTGAAATTCACATACTTATTTGGATATAATTTTATAGGATTTCATGCATTATTTACACTAAATTGAATCATTGCACTTGACTTGGAGAAAAGGTGTAGTTTGCTATTTTTGTAGGAAAAGTGAGGATATTTGAAGCAAAACATGCCTCATTTAGTTTGTGGAGTCAATTGAAGGAATAAATCGAGAAAAAAATAATTTGGCTAATTTAATTAAAGGAGGCAGCAACAGTTTTGGGCTTGATTAATTAAGCCCATCCATTCTTTATAATGGAATGTAGGCCCAATCGTTAATGAGCGGGGATAATAGCTCATTTACTTTTACAGGAAAATTAAATGGAGAAAGCATTTGTTGCTTTTAATTTAATTTAATGGAGCCAAACCATTTGTTTGATTGATGAGAAGGCCGCAACTTTTGATAAGAGAGTGCAACTTATGCAATTCAATTGGGCCACAATCCACTCCACTTTTAGGCCCATCATATATATATCAAAAGAAGAGCAGAAGCCGTGAGCTGGAGGGGAGCAATACGCAGAGAGCACATTGGCGAAAACAGAGGGCACGCGACTCCATCAAAAGAAGAGCAGAAGCCGTGAGCTGGAGGGGAGCAATACGCAGAGAGCACATTGGCGAAAACAGAGGGCACGCGACTCCATTGGGGGAGAAATCTTTTCTCCTCCCCACCACTCTACTCAATAGATTAGTTAATTTTAATTGTTCTTTAATTTCTTAGCTAGTGTTTAATTTAGTATTTCAATTTAATGTTACCTTTGGAGGATTTGAAGACAAGAGGTGATATTTTTCTATTATTGCAATTTTTATTTGGTAATTTCATTTTCATTCATGTTTTGTAGTATAATTTCTATGAGTTTTATTCTAGTTGTTAATTTAGTTATGGGCTAATCTTGGCTTGGGTGTGGATGTTTTGATGAGAATTTAGTGTAATTGTGGATTAATTGCATGATTAACTTATAATTTTGGTGTTTAGGTTTCTAGGGTTGTATTTTGATGATTCATTTAGTTGATCAACCCTATTAGCAAACATGTTCGATTATGTTTATTGCAACGAGAGTTGGGTAGCATGATTGAGAGTGTGAGTGTGAGCTTTGATCAATTGAATAGAAGTCAATTAGTAATTAGCTCACCCGAGAGGGGGGTTAATGGCTAGACCGACAACTTTAGACACTAAACAAATAGAGGTCGTCTAGGAGTTTGGTGAGAGGGCGTTTCATAAGCATTAGTAACCGTGTTGAAAGTGCTTATGCAACACTATCTTAGGAGCTTATGGTATTTGGTTAGATCCTATAATTGATAATCAATGCACAATGTTTATCTATGCCTTTCGAGGGGGTTTGCACACATTTGTGATAGCCTTTAGCTTGACCCAAATTCGTAGTAAAATCATGTAATTGGTTCACTAGTTCACTTAATTGCTCACAAAACGGAAACACCCGAGGCAATACCCTTCTCTTGCACTTTCTATCGAAAGTTAGATAGTTCGTTATTTCTTTTGTTATATTCTTGTTAGCTTAGTTAATCTAGTTTAATACCTTTGTTCTTATTCCCAAAAATCCAAACAACATCATTTAGTTACTACAATAGCATGATAACTTGCAACTTTAGGGGCTCATTCTCACTCAATTAAGTCCTTGGACGATAACTACTAGGTCGTATACTTACTCAACTATAACGAACCCATACGCTTGTGGGGATTGTTATTGTTGTGCTAAAAAATGCAAAATTTCGATCCAAGTCACCAACCCATACTCTAAAACAAAAATATTAATCAATTACAACAATATATATGTTTGTCCCGAAAGGAGTGTGACACGTGTATGGGGGGGGGGGGGGAATACACGTGTATGTGTTTTTCAAAAAACTTTTTGCAAGTAATCAACACAAATAATCAGAATCAAATAAGTTGCACAGTATGTCAAGTCCTATGAAAATACTAATAGTAAATTGTAATTGATCTTAACCATAAGACATTCTTCATCACTGCTGTCAGTAAACATCTCAGATGATGAAGATGGAAGTTGATCATCTTCAGAGGTTTCTTCTTCGCTTTCAAAGCTTTCCTTTTTCCATATTTCTTGTCCCTCTTAGCTTGTCTTTCCTTTATTTCCTTGGAAGTCAGCTCTGGACAATCATATTGGAAATGTCCTGTCCTCTTGCAGTTGTAGCATGTATCCTCATCTTCATCTTTCTTCTTTTCAGCATCTCTCTTCTTAGTTGATGAAGATGGATCCTCTTTGGAGTTGTCCCTTCTGGATCTCCTTTCATCATTCTTCTTCTCTGGTGAGTTGTATCTTCTTTTTATATCTTGGTAATACCTCTTGTATTTACCAAACCTAGAATTTAATCTTTCAAATCTTCTAGCCATCATTGCCAACTTATCTGAAATATCAGCTTTAGAAGCTCCTTTTCCACTTTTGCTTGATCTGTTGACTTTCTTGAAATCAGGTTCATTGGATTTGGCCTTCAGTGCAATTCCTTTGCTTTCAGGTTCCTCAGTGTTGTTCTTCCTGTTCAAGTCATATTCATATGCCTTGAGTTCTGAGAACACCTGTTGCATTGGCATTGTTGACAAATCCTTCATATTCTGCATCATGACAGCATACACATTCCATTTGGTTGTCAAGCTCCTAAGAATCTTCAGAGCCACTTCTCTCTTGGAGTATATTTTTCCAAGTGAGTTGATCTCATTCATGATGTCTGTGAACCTTCCATCCAGTTGATCAATGTTTTCACCAGACTTCATTCTAAATTGCTCATACTTTTGAACAACAACTTGAAGTTTGTTTTCCTTGATCTTGTCAGTTCCTTCACACATTAGAGCTAATGTGTCCCAAATCTCCTTTGCAGATCCTTATAGTGATTCGTATGCGAGATCCTCTACTACGGTATCCACGTAATCCTCGTCTACGAACTTGTGATCCAGATTGGAGTTCTCTAAAAGAATTTACAAGGAAAATTATAGAGAGAACCGGAGAAATATTATCAGTGATAAATTGTTACGACTCAGAACCTCTAACCCTATATGTATTTATATAGTAAAACAGAAACCCTATCTATGCACATGGACTTGAGCCCAAGTATATATTTTACCATATTTATGATATACCTAATATATCATCTTATTAATTAAATCTAATTTAATTAAATAAGTTATAATTCTATCAAATAAAATTATTCTATATTTCTCTATAAATTAAATATCTTGATCAAATCAAATAATTAATTCATCCAAACTTTAATTCGTAAATTAAGACTACATGTTGTGTGACCCATAGACCCTCACATATCAAGCGATTAGTCAAACTAACGGTTTTAGCAGAACCCTAGACAATGAACTAGACAATCTCAATATGTGAGGTACGATGCGAGGAAATAGCAACGACCTGTAATGTGAAGCTCACAATGATATGATCCTTTCATTCACGAATACTCCGATTAAATATAGAACATGATGATGTGTATATTCCAATAATTTAATCACGTTATCTCATTCTACTAATTGATCACATTGTCGCATTTGAACACCATTCCAAATGTGACGTGCATTTGCCAATGACTAACGATCTAATTAGTTATGAGAAGACGAGTATTCTCTCTAAATCTATTTGAGGAATGAATCATATTCTTGGCTCAACTACCGCGCACATGTACTTTATGGTGTGCTCAACACATGCCTAATCTACCCCGTTAGGAGTGCAAGCGTCGGTCATGGTCAAAGCCCATCACGCCATACATGTCGCGTGTATTGACCTCAAGTCGAAGGACATTACATTGCTCCACAAATCGATATTCCCGTAGACACGTAAATAGAATACACAAAACAGTTTCTCGATTGGGCAAGCCAATACTCTCAAAGTATCCGTGCATCCATCATGAGATACCTAGTATCTCGTAGTTGTGAGAAACACTACATCCTCTAAGGATATGATGCAGATCGCACACCAATCTCAATCGCATCATCGATATCTCAATCTCGATGATCCTTGATTGGGGCTACTTTAAGAACCATGATATAGTCAATCGAGATCTCACATCTCAATGACATCATTGGTTCATGGGAACACATATATAAGAATAAATGCAAACAATCAAACATAACATTCTATAAGTGTATCACCGAATATTATTACTAAAATTAATAATACTTAAATAATCAAATATGATGAAGTACAATGTCCTTATAATGATTGTCTCTAGGACGTCCATACTAACATAATCTTCATTTATTTTGATGTTTTGAGTCAGACTGCAATAACTTGTATGGACCATTAGGTATAACCATTTGCCTTAAGAGAAAAAGGGACAATCAGAACTTAAATCTAACCATTTCAGGCACTCAAGCAGCTACGAAAGTTCTATTACAAGTTACCTTGCATTCAAAATCAAAAAATAAGTATATTATAGAGCAGAATAGTACATTATATATAAGCTTAAGAATAAACCCCAGTCATCTGCAGTCACCTAGATGTTTCCACCTTAGACTAAAGTATACATAAACGGGTAATCTTTACTTTAGATGCATTATAATTTATAACACACACTTTGAAGCTCAAATGAAACAGAAAATATAAACAAATAAAAAAGAATTAAACATTGCCCTTAATTTGTTTCAAAAAACAAATTCTGATCGAGTTGATTTTTCTTAGTACCTCCATGATTCGATCAACATTCAAAATGGAGCATTACAAATAACTAAAAAGTAAACATTTTGAGTAATGTATCCCATTATTCCACTATCAAATACCCAGGACATAAAAAGAACATCTCCACCCAAAATAAAGAAATGGCAATTTCAGAAATCTCCTAAAAACCAGGGTGTTAGTATTTTGATTCTCTAAAGATAAATAAAAAAGAGTTGTTAGTTTATTATCAAGAGTTGTTAGTTTCATTAGTTAGCTAGTTATTATATTATAAAATATATATATAGTGGCAAAGTGCATTTCAGAATACAACTTTGAGATTCTTGTAAGAGACATTCAGTTCCTTCATTCAAAATTAATTTCATTCATCTTGCTTATCTCGATTGTTAATATTTTATGATCAATTGAAGTTGGTAAGGTAGTATGATAAACATCAAGATAAGCAGGTTGATGCCTAATTCTTTCAAATCTTCTACAACACTCATTCCAAGATGTTTGTTCATTACTTTCAACAGAAACAGTATTATCAATTTGTTGTTCAAACATTATCAGAATTAGTATTATTTACTTCTTCAAGCAAATCAGAATGTTGTTCTAAAGAATGTGAAACATCATCAGAACGAACCAGCACATCATTAGAATGACCAATTTCAGTGTGTAAGTTAGGAATATTATTATTCCCAGAACTAAAATCATTCAAAGAATCATAATAGGCCTCCAAAGACTTTTCTTTTGCATATAAATCTTGTATAAATGTTCCAGTTTGTTGCTTATTAGCATAAGGAAAAACTTCCTCAAAAAAGGTAACATTTCTAGAAATAATGATCTTTCCTGTATTTAATTCTAGCAATCTATAACCTTTTGTGCCAAAAGGATACCCTAAAAACACACACTTAGTGGCTCTAGGATGAAATTTATGCCTATGTGCTGCTAGTGTATTGGCAAAACATAGACAACCAAAAACTCTCATATATGAATAATCCACATCTTTCTTATATAAAAGTTCAAAAGGTGATTTGTTAAACAACACAGGAGAAGGAATCATGTTAATTAAATGTGCAGCAATAAGCACACAATCACTCCAGTGTTTAAGAGGCAAGCAAGATTGAAATAAAAGTGATCTTGCAACTTGAAGTAAATGCTGATGTTTCCTTTCTACCAATCCATTTTGTTGTGGAGTTTCTACACAAGAAGTTTGATGTATAATACCCAAATTATGATAGAATTCTTGCAGACTAAGCTCTGATACTATATTAACAATCGAGCTAAGCAAGATGAATGAAATTCATTTTGAATGAAAGAAATGAATGTGTTTTACAAGAATCTCAAAGTTGTATTTATTTATTTATTTTTATTTTTTTTTGAATTATCTTCATAACAAATTCACTATTAAAGATTTAGGAGTCTTAAAGTGCATACTTGTATTGAAGTAGCTAAAAATAGTAAAGGCATTCAATTGTGCCAAAGAAAGTATACATTAGATTTACTTACAGATTGTGGATACTTAGGAAGTAAACCATGTTCTACTCCAATGGATCCAAAACAGGCCTTTATACATGAATCTTCATCTCTTTTAAAAGATCCAGCATCTTATAGGAAAATAGTAGGAAAATTGTTATACGTACTTAACTGTCACGAGACCTTATATTTCCTATGCTGTACAAACTTTGACACAATTCATGAGTAAACCTAATGAATCACACATGGCTGCAGTTCATAGACTGCAAAGGTATCTTAAGAGTAATCCAGGTCAAGGAATCTTTTATCCTTTACATAATAATCTTCAAATACATGCATTTTCTGATTCTGATTAGGCCAGGTGTGAAGAAACAAGAAAGAGTATTACAGGTTATGCCATTTACATTGGAAGCTCATTGATATCTTGGAAATCAAAGAAACAAAGTACAGTTAGTAGGTCTTCAGCTGAAGCAGAATACAGGGCCTTGGCTTCTACAACAAGTGAAACTCAATGGATTATCTACATCTTGAAGGATCTACAAGTGCCTTACAACCAACCTGCAATTATGTACACGGATAGCAAGTCAGCTTATTGTATGGCTCATAACCCTGCCTCCATGAGAAGACCAATCACATATCTATAGATATTCACTTCACAAGACAGAAGATTCAAGAAGGAATCATCAAGTTAATTCAGATTCCAACGGAGGAAAATTTAACTGACATCATGACGAAGTCATTATCTCCAACTTCTTTCAACAAGTTCAAGTCCAAAATGGGTCTCGTCAACATACATGCCCATTTTGAGGGGGTCTAAAGATAAATAAACAAGAGTTGTTAGTTTCATTAGTTATAGTTAGCTAGTTATTATATTATAAAATATATAAATAGTGGCAAAGTGCATTTCAGAATACAACTTTGAGATTCTTGTAAAACACATTCAGTTCCTTCATTCCAAATTAATTTCATTCATCTTGCTTATCTCGATTGTTAATAGATTCTATACGGAACTTCGGAAAACTATTTCTAAAAATAGAAATTTTCCGAGAAAACGGTAGTCAATTCAACCCTCTCAGTGGATCCATTTCAGCTTCAAAACAACAGATTCAATATATGCATAAATTCAAATACCGACGATACCAAGATGGCTATACACTGACGAACTGTATCGATTCGAAGACTAATTCAGTGGATCCATATCAGCTTCAAAACAACAGATTCAATATATGCCTAATTCTTAAACCCAATGCAAAAAGAGCCTTTAAGTATAATAAGCAAGCAAGAAACTTACCCCATGCCTATGGTGAATTCCAAAAGGGCACATATGGAAAAAAAAATGTATGTCATTTGAAGCCATGGCTAAAAGAGATAACTTAGACACAACAATCATCACCAATTTTGGGCTAATCATATAACAGTCAGAAACTCGTACCATGCTTGGTACTTTTACTATGACAAAGCAGCAAGTTTGCATCTGCATCAACATTGAGTAGTAGCTCTGCTTGAAGGTATGTACCAGATGACAATTGACCAGCTTGCGCAGCATCACCAATAGGATGCAACGATAATGAAGCTGCATATTCCATGAGACGAAGCCCCAATTTAAATTTATTATTGAATGATGCCATTAGGTTATGGGACACTAAGTTTTTGTGCAAAGCCCTATCATTTTACTTGCATCCCTTTTCCATTTTTCGACAGCAGAATTAAAGGAAATTATTACTCGTATGATTTTCTTGTACCCTAATAAGAAGGATTGGTTGGAAAGATGAAGAAAAAGAAACTTAGGGAATAATTACTAAGAACCAAAAGGGCTACTAAAAAGAATTAGACTTTGGGGCTGTTGGGATTTAGCCCAAGTGTTGTTTTGGTCATTGGGCCTACACACAAGGGCCCAACTTGTTGGTGCCCTAATTCTTGGCAGCCTTCCCATTTATACTGATCAGTCACCCTCTCCATTGACTAGGACATGAGATGAGACGCGTGATATAAACGTGAGATTGGAGAGTGAGAGAACAGTAAGTGCAAAGTGCTACCCATCTTTGTGTTTGGTTATCTCCACTATATCCCGATACAATCCCGACACTTGTCTGAGCCCGTCTAAGTGATCCGAGTACGAGTGGCGGTCGACGGCACTGAAACCCAACAGTGGTATTAGAGCCTGGTTTCGCCGTCGGCCACCTTGCCACCGTAACGCTAGCCGGAGTTGTTCACAGGATCGTCGCCCGCTGCCGTCTTTGTAGGTGGAACCCTAGAAGCCTCCTCCGTGGATGCCTGTGCTGCCTTTGTGAAGCCGCCAGTCCGCCTCCCTCAGCCAGAATCTGACCCGCAACTGTTCGCCTCTGCTGCACCAATCCTTGCAGCCGTGAGCAACCGCGTCACCACTGCTCATCTCCGTTGCCGCCGTGGGCGCCACCGCTTAGTGCGCTTCCAGATCATCCGCCTACCGCTGCCCGTTTCCAGATCGTGCCGCTCGAAGCCCCTCCGCGGGCAGCCTCCACCGCCCTCCGCGTCGCGCTCCCGTCTAGCCGCCGCCTCTGCTCGCGACCAGATGCTGCGCCGTGCAGCCTCCCATTCCGTCGGTGTAAGTTTTTGGGGGAAAGAGGTGAGTTTGTTTTTCTTTCCTCCTTGTTTTGTGTCGTGACGCCTGCTGCTGCTGTGTTAAGTTTTTAGGGGAGAAAGAGTTGTAGGTTGCAAAGTCTGAGGTAGAGGTAGGTGAGAATTTATATTAATTTTTGATTTTGTTTACGCAGTATGAGCTATTTGTTTGCTTGGAGGTTGTTTGCTTGGAGGTGGTGAATGAAATAATCTTATTCTGTTTTCGGCAGTAGGGTCATAGGGCTATTTGTTTTTAATTCTAATTGATTTGAGGTTGAGATTCTTTTGCCATGGACTGTGTTTGAGATTATTTAAATGAGTTTGTGTTTTACTAATTCCTGTTACTCTCTGCTTTATCAGATTGGATTAATTTGGGCAATGGGTTATGTGGGTTAATTATTTGGCAGTGGTTTAATTTGAGTTGCTTAAATTATTTTACCCCGGTAGATTTTATGATATCTTTGTGAGTCTTGTCTCTTTATGATTTTATTTACGCCTTTGTGTATCGTAAATGTTATTGCTTTCGCTTGTCCTCTGTGATATGTTCTTGGTGGTTGTTTTCCCTCTGTGATGACATTTTTTCTTTGTGCTTAATGTCTTTATGTGTTTGCCTTTGTAAGGTTTTCCTGTGCAATTTGTATTGTTCGCTTTGTGGTTAATTGCTTGGTGCATGTTGTTTGCTTCCTGCAATCTCTTTGTATTGCTTTGTGATTTTCTTTGTGATGCGTGAGTAGATGATGGGCTAGTGGGAAAGTGGGGGAATGGTTGCATGATTATACTTATGGGTTCCATGGGAATTATGAGTATATGTTTATATTTAAGTGTGTTATGCATGGCTTCATACATTGTGGTTTAATTTCATGTTTTCCCCTTACCCCATATTCATCTAGTTACATGTTTATTTGTTTCTTTGTGTTTGGAGATCATTCCTAGTAAGGTGGAGTGATTTTGTCTTTGTGAGCTATGTATACGTTATGATATCATGTCTCTGTGCCTTTGTGTTAAATCTTTGTGAATGATTTGTGTGAGGTGGAGCCTGTCTTTGTGTTTCTCCTTGTGATTGCTCCAATTGAGGTGGAGCACTGTGTGTTTTCTTTGTGGACTAACTTTTACGTACGTGGACAAACTTGGTGTGTTTCTTTGTGTGCCGTATTTTGCAGGTACGTGGAAGTGGGTTGGGCAATGATGACAAAATTGTTTGTGGATTGTGGATTGTAGTTGGGGATGGCCAAAAAGGTGGAGAAATGTTGGGATTTAGCCCAAGAGTTGTTTTGGCCATTGGGCTTACACACAAGGGCCCAACTTGTTGGTGCCCTAATTCTTGGCAGCCTTCCCATTTATACTGAGTCACCCTCTCCATTGACTAGGACATGAGATGAGACGCGTGATGTAAACGTGAGATTGGAGAGTGAGAGAACAGTAAGTGTGAAGTGCTACCCATCTTTGTGTTTGGTTATCTCCACTATATCCCGATACAATCCCGACATGTGTTTGAGCCCGTCTAAATGATCCGAGTACAAGTGGCGGCCGGCGGCACCGAAACCCAACAGGGGCAATACAACAAACACGTTGTGTTCATGTTTCTTAATTCTTACTTTCACAATACTCGTAACAAATTCTAAGCTCAAACTAGAAATCAAGAAATACGATTGGTAGGAAAATGGAATTACCTGAAGGTGTTGACCAGAGAAGAGTCGAGAATCTGAATTTCAGGTTCTTGAAGGGATGAAGGTCGGTGAATATGAAACTCTCTTCTCGCTCTTTCAATTCTCTTCTCTTCGCGAGTCAATTTAAGCGTATTTTTTCCACGCCTGATTTCTTTCTCCGATGCATCCATTTTTCCGTGCCCGTTTCTACACTCCGCGGGTACTCTCAGCACTGAAATCCCTAGTCAGCTCCAGATATTCAGCCCTACAAGTGAACGCCGCGGCGGCGTTGGTGAATCTGTCTCTAGAGAAATAGAACAAGGTGAAGATCGTACGGTTGGTGATAGTTCCACCGTTGATCGACGCTCTAAGGGGGGGATTCTCTGAATCACAGGATCACGCGGCCGGTGCGCTCTTCAGTTTATCCCTTGATGATCAGAACAAAACCGCCATCGGAGTATTAGGCGCGTTGCCGCCGCTGCTCCACGCTCTGCGTTCTGAGTCAGAGCGGACTCGGCATGACTCTGCGCTTGCGTTGTACAATCTTTCTATGGTGTACATACAATTTAGGCGTATAAAACATGAAGGGCATTTCAAAACCTAGCTCTTAGAGAGCGGTTATGAAGGGTTTCCAAGTGTTTTACTTGGACATAGGTTATAAACAGTTGTCTATGTGGTTTTTTTTTTTAATAAAGTCGTTCTCCAAGCTATATCTTGGAGAGTTGTTTGAAAAAAGAGATTTCCAAGTGCAACTCTCCAAGCTTAAATGTGTAGTAGTGTTTGTTTTTTTGTTCACCTGTTTTACTTGCATGTCTAATATAATTCTTTTGTCGTCTTTTCAGTTCCGCCGACCGTCACGACTTGTCTTCCTCGAAAGACGAACATCCCCAAAATCCTTAAAAATATGATGCTCAACATGCTGAAAACACTATGATCCGGGAAACGAGGTATTGTTAATAAGGGGGTGATGAGGGATACTAGCTCGTCGAGAAGGAAAATAAGGGGGTGATGAGGGATACTAGCTCGTCGGGGCGGCGAAAAGCGGTCGGGAGAGGGAACGAGGGAGACCAACTCGTTCGAATAGTATAATATATTAAAGGTAGCAATCTTTTATTTATATTAATCATTATCTTTGAATATATTCTCAAAGGTATTGTTTGAAAGTGTGTGGGG
The DNA here is from genome assembly GCA_963675135.1 of Galeopsis tetrahit. NCBI lineage: Eukaryota > Viridiplantae > Streptophyta > Magnoliopsida > Lamiales > Lamiaceae > Galeopsis > Galeopsis tetrahit. Next base: position 39,835,719 of record OY776126.1, on the reverse strand, counting down.
GGATGGTATCTAGTGTTTAAGTGAAAAACAGAACAATGTTACACTGAATGTTGTGACAATTAGTGTAGCATTAACTCTAACAGAATGTGAATAATTAAACACAGTACACAGCGGAAGTCTAAAACACTAAACACAATAAAGACACAATGGAATAATTTTTAACATAGATTTTATTAATAACAAAACCTATGCTAAGCCTTACGGCGAAAACAATAACTTAGTTCCTAAGTTATACACAAAAATGTCGTGTGAAATGTCTCAGCAATTACTTCAACATTCAACAAACAGAAACTACAATCGAGGCAGGTGCCTGAATCTATAAATAGACTTAAGTGTAAGACACTGTCTAAAGAACTAATCTGATCTATGATTCACTCTCACTCGATACAAGACTAGAACTAAGTACACTGGAAGGTGTGGTATCCCTCGGCGTACGTTAAATGATACAACTACTGGCCATAACTCCGAACTAGGGTTGAACGCTCAAGAAGGTGTTACTCGAATAGTGCATACTTTGAAATGAAAGATTCTGGCGGTATTTATATAGAAATACACAGCTTCTAGATCCTTCCATTATGAGATCCTATTTTTTAGGACCTTAACCTCCATGATCTCTCTAGATCTTTCTGCCATGTTCCAGGTCATTCTACAATGCTCTAAACTCTTCTATCACGTTCTGCAACCTTCTTGACTCTTCTATGTTCCAGACCCTTGTAGAACCTTCTGGAATCGTTCCTGAATGTGAGAGCATTTAGAACAACATTTAATGTAACATTTCAGAAAAGACTTAGAATAAATCAAGGAAGGTCAAATTAAGATGTTGTTGATAATGTTAAAGCATTTAAGAGTTAACAACATCTACAATCTCCCCCAATTTGACCTTTCGACTACAACACACCTGATGCACATATATTTCTATACATACTCAGTATTATGTATTTAGGTGAGTTGAACTCCAAAGCTAAATACTAGTCAAGACAATACCTGTTGTAACCGTTGGATCAAATCAAAATGAGATCAAGAATAATTTTACTAAGATCCGTGCCATAAGATCAAAGTAATCTTACTCAAAAACAAAACAAGTATAAACAGTACACTTGTTTACAAAACAATTAACTTTTACAAAAAAAATCAAAGATTAAATCAGAGCATATAAGGGTATATATCAGATTAGTTCTAAGACTTATGTAAGACTAAAAAACAGACAAACAAAAACAAACAATGACTAAACAATATAATCAAGGCAAACAAAAAAAAAAAAAAAAAAAAAAAACTAAACAAAGCATATTCATCATGCAGTAAGCAATTAATGATAGGAAAACAAATTAAGCAATAAGCAGTAATCAAATATCATTAGTGCAAACTAATTTAAGCAAGATAAATATAGACATCCTATCAACTAGAAATAGTAAATATTGTATCAGAATAAACAGAATTTTAACTTAAACATAACAGAATAACAAAAACAAAAGTAGGACTAAAAATGGCATGAATTGCTATAACAATAGCAGCAGCATCAAGGTCCTGCACATGTGCCATCTGTACTTCAGTACTCCCCCTGTCTTGAATCATTTGTTCTAGATATCAGCATAGAGGATTTCCATATCCTCATCATTTTCAGCAGCATCTGCAAACTTGTCTTCATCAGCCTCCTCTGGTTCCTCAATAAAACAAGTTGATGCAAAGAGTGCAACAACATTGTTAGTAGCAGCAGTTCCTCCATTCTCTGTAGCAGCATCAGGTACACCTCCAACTTCAGGATCCAATTCTTCAATAACAACTCCAGAAGTTCTAGTTGAAGTGGAAGGTGGTACTCCCCCTGTTGTAGTGGGAAGTAGCCTGGTCCACTTGTCTTTGATGAATTGGAGTTCATCAATCTGGTCATGTAAGTGTTGTAACTGCAATAATATAAAAGATCTGGGAACAGAGAACATGGTATCAAAATTACCACCAAAGTTCTCAGCATCTGGTGCAGCATTAGGTGCAGCTGTGTTCTGTTCAGGTCTCTGTGCTGATGAGGGTTGAGGTTGAGGTTGAGCAGGAGCTGGTCTTTGAGAAGAACTTTCAGGATTGTGCAAGGGCAGATCTCACTCTTTCACCAATGAGTAAAGCAGGTGAAATGGTGTATAAAGGAACCTTACCTCTAAGAACTTCAGTCTTCTTAGGGCTAAAACCATGCATCTTCAAGTATGAACAAATAAGCACATGGTATGGAAGGTTTCCTTTATCAGAAATGTCACCACTAAACTTCATCATGTGGTGGAAAATAGTCAATCCCAAATTAAACTTCTTCAAAACCACTATCCTATAGAGCAAGATTGCTTGATCCTTTGTCACTTTGGTTGAGTTGGTTGAAGGTATCCAATTATAAACTATCAATTTATGTAGCACAGAATAAAGAGATGTAAGGTCCTTGGCTAACTTCCATTTTTCCATCTAGTCAACAAACCACCAGTCATAGAAGCAGTAACAACATCCAAATCAGGTTCATTATCATCAAGTACTGGTTCTATGCCTAAGAAGTCATTAATAAACTCTGGTGTAAATGGAACTATACTCCCCCTAAACTGTATATTTCCATACCAACGGGAACTCCTCCTACCATTACTCTTCCTCAGACATGCATAAAATTCATACACCCAATCAGAAACAAATGTATCACACAAGTTCAGAGCTTTCAACAACTTTCTATCCTCTAAGAATTGAATCAAATTCTTACTCTCAAAATCAGAAATATGAATTCTCCTTTCCATCAACAGTTTTCTCCTAGACAACCTAGTTATCTTATCAACCAATCCATCAATATCAGATTCTACTTCAGTTTCAGAATTACCTTCCTCAGAAGTAGTGTCCTTTGAGCTTGGTTCTTTCACCTCTTCAGAGCTTGATTCCCCTTCCTTTTCAGAGCTTTTGTCAGAAGCTGCACTGCTTGAATCACCTCCATCATCAGGTTCTGGTGCTGGAGCACTTGATTCAGCATGTGAGGCAGCATTCTTCTTCAGGGCTTGCTGCATATCCCTGGGACAAATCTCCATTTCAGAATCAGAATCATGTTCTGGTTCTTCAGGCATTGTTCGAACAGCATCAACCTTTGCCTTTCCCTTTCCTTTTGGATCAGCTTTCTTCTTAGTTGGCTTTTCAATCACCACTTCTTCTTCAGATTCAGAGAATACCTGAATTGGTTCAGCAACATCACCACCTAGCTTCTTCTTCTTCCTCAAAGAGTCTGAGTAATCAACTCGAGTAAAAACTCAACCTGATCGTCTTCTTGGAACTGGGCTCCTCTTTCTCTTCTTCTCTTCAGCATTCCTCTTGAAAGGAATCGGTTCAGAGTCGGATTTCGAGATGTCAGAGTCGGTTTTGTCGGATTCTTCAGCATCCTCCATTTGAGCGTCCTCATTGTCGGATGTCTCCGCATTCGACGGCTCCTTTGACTCAGCAACAAGGGATTCTTCAATCTCCTTTTCAGTCTCCCCCATAGAGGCAGCAGTCGGGGCCTCTGTTTCAGCGTTAGGGCTCGGAATTTGGGGCTTTTCGGCTGTGGATGAAGAAGGTGCAGTAGTGATCACTTCTTGGGTGCGCAAGTAGTGAGAGATGTCAATGGACATATCACCAATCGTGAGGATGGGTGGATTAGGTGATCTCATCGATTGAGAAAAATTCTCAACCGCCTGGCTCAGCTCGGAGAGTGTAGCTTGGGTTGGGATGTGGATGGTTGTCGGAGTAGCTGGAATGGGTGTGACGGTTGCGGTAGTTGGGGGTGAATTTTCGTGTGAAGCAGTCATGGAAGCTAGTGTATGAAGATTTGAGAGAGATGAAGATGACGGTTTTGAGTTGGGAGAGGTTGGTTTCTGTGAGTTTAATTTCTTGTTCCCTGCCATTTAAACCAAGAATTCGAAAAGCACTACACAAGAATCGAGATAAGCAAAAAATGATTTATAACAAAATCTGCAAAAACTAATACTCAACTTACTCAATTAATTACAAAGATTAGAAAATCATGAAATTGAGTTTATATAGAGAAGACTTAGTAGTTGGAATGTTTGTACGTGTGATCAAGGCTTGACTTAAGAAAATTCTAGATAATAGTCGATAATGCTCCACAAATTCAGCCACAAGTAATATCATGGGTGAGTTAGTGGGGTAAAATCCTAATTAATAAATTAAGTTAATTAATTAATTAAATTAAGAAAGTTCCAGAATTAATTAAAAATAAAAATGCGTAAAATCTGAAATAAAACAAAGTGGTTAGTATAATTATAAATAAATAAAATAAATTCCCACAATTAATTAAATAATTACAACTTATAAAAATATAATTGAATCATGTAATGTTGTGCTCAAGGATTTGACATACACCTCAACATTGGTTTTTCACAGGCTTTACCTATCCAATGCAGCCAATTTTTCAGCATTTTTCTTTTCATTGCATTTCTTCTTTTTGTGCTACAGGATCTAATTCGTATTGATCCATTGTTCCTGTAGAGTACATCGTAGCAGCAAACTCCGTGCCCCATACTTACTTAATGGATTACGAACCTCTTGATGTTTTTACCAAATTCACCTTTTGAAAAGAAGGCATCGTAGTAGCGATCTCCGTGCTCCATAGTTACTCAGTGAATTGGTACATCTTTTAGTATGCTGTAACATTCTCAATTTTTTCAAGCTTTTGAGAGGTGTAGTAAATGTCTATTTTTGCACAAACAAACTTCAGATTCAAGAATATTTTACAAAGGAATTATTCAACGAAAATAAGAAATAAATCAAATCTATAATAACTATACCACCTTAGGCTGTTGGCCCAAATGCTACCGCATTTGTGACAACATCCTCTCAAGAATTATTCAGATATTACACATACCAAGAGATTTCCTCAAAAATGAGAATCTCTCATGGTCAAGAGCCTTAGTAAATATATCAGTATTTTTTTTTTCAGTAGGCACATATTCCAACTTAACTATGTTCTTCTCCACTAAATCTCTCATAAAATGATGTCTAATGCTAATGTGCTTAGTGAGTGAGTGTTGTACCGGATTCTTAGATATGTTAATAGCACTTGTGTTATCACAGAAAATTGTGAGAATATTGTTTTCAATTCCATAGTTATGAAACATCTTACTTAACCACAATAGCTGTGTGCAACAACTTCCTGCAGCTATGTATTCAGACTCGGCAGTGGATTGAGAAACACAATTTTTGTTTCTTGCTATGCCAAGACACAAGATTGTTTCCCATGTAGAAACATCCTCCACTTGTACTCTTTCTGTCATCAATATCTCCAGCCCAATCCGCATCACTGTATCCAATCAATGTGTTGTTGGTGTCCTTAGTGTACCATATCCCTAGTTCACTTGTACCTGAAACATATCTGATAATTCTTTTCACTGCATTCAGGTGAGATTCCTTTGGATTAGCTTGGTACCTATCACAAACACACACACTATACATAATGTCAGGTCTACTAGAGGTTAGATAAAGTAAACTACCTATCATGGATCTATACAATGTTGGATCAACATCCTTTCCACCATTGTCTTTGCAAAGTTTCAAAGTAGAACCCATAGGTGTTTTCATTACTTTTGAGTTTTCAAGACCAAACCGTTTGACCAAGTTTTTAGCATACTTACCTTGAGAGAAGAAAATACCATCCTTACATTGCTTGATTTGAAGACCTAAAAAATAATTCAAGTCTCCAACCATACTCATCTCAAATGTGGCTGTCATTGCTTCAACAAATTTGTTCAGCATTTTATCACAGGTTGAACCAAACACATGTCATCAACATATATTTGAGCAATTAGTAAACCTTCTCCAGTGTGCTTAATAAACAAAGTTCTATCGACTTCTCCTCTAATAAATCCATACTCTAAAAGAAAGTCCGTAAGCCTACCATACCATGCTCTAGGAGCTTGTTTTAGACCATACAATGCTTTCTTTAGTTTGTACACATGATCCGGGTATTGTGGATCTTCAAAACCTTTAGGTTGTTCTACATATGCTTCTTCATTTAATATGCCATTTAAGAATGCAGATTTTACATCCATTTGATGTAGTTTAATATCAATAAAACATGCAATTTCTAGCAATAATCTAATAGATTCTATCCTAGCAACGGGTGCAAAAGTTTCATCAAAATCAACTCCTTCAACTTGGGTGTAACCTTGTGCAACTAACCTAGCTTTGTTCCTAACAATGTTTCCAGACTCATCAGTTTTATTCTTATAAATCCACTTTGTTCCAATGACTAGGTCTTGGAACAAGTGTCCAAACTTCATTTCTTTCAAACTGATTAAGTTCCTCATGCATAGCATTTATCCAATATTCATCAGTTAATGCTTCATTCACACTTTTAGGTTCAATTTCAGAATAGTAACACTCAGCATTCACAACATTGCAAATAGAAGACATGCATATTGTTCTTATCACATCTACCTTATTCGATGTTATTCTTCCTCTTGTTTGCACTCCAACTGTAGCATCGCCTATGATCTGGTCAGTAGGATGACTTTTCCCCATTCTTGAAGAAGGATTCGTTTTGGGAACATACTGATCATTCTGTGGAATTACAACTGACTGTTCTGTAGATGTTGCTCCAGATGTGTTAGCATTTGGTGCAGCATTATCAGACTTCAGTGTATTCTCAGAATTGTCAGTGACTTGTGATATATCTTCTTCATCTTTATCATCTGTGAGACCTTTATCATCATCAAACACAACATTAACAGATTCTTGAACAGTGTTAGTCCTAAGGTTATAAACTCTATAAGCTTTACTATTTCTAGAATAGCCTAAAAAGAAACCTTTATCACTTTTAGAATCAAACTTGTGAAGTTGATCCCTATCATTCAAAATATAACACACACAACCAAATATATTGAAAATATTTCACACTTGGTTTTCTAACATTCAAAATCTCATAAGGTGTTTGATTAGTACCAGATCGAATATAAACTCTATTAATAATATGACATGCTGTATTCAATGCTTCAGCCCAAAATCTTTTAGAAAGACTTTTAGATAAAAGCATGACTCTTGCCATTTCTTGTAAAGTTCTATTCTTTCTTTCAACAATTCCATTTTGTTGTGGAGTTTTAGGAGATGAATATTCTTGCAAGATACCTTTCTTATCACAGAAATCATTAAACATGCTATTCTCAAATTCCCTACCATGATCAGTTCTAATACGGCCAACTTTCAAGTTAAACACATTTTTGAACCTTTTATAGAGAACTTTAAAAGCAGCAAATGTTTCAGATTTATCTCTTAAAAACTCAATCCAAGTATATCTAGAAAAATCATCTACCACAACTAAGGAATATCTCTTACCTCCAATGCTTTCAGTTTCCATAGGACCCATCAAATCCATGTGCAACAATTCAAAACATCGATGTGTAGAACAATGTGACAGCATTCTATGCGGCGCTCTTACCTGTTTACCTTTCTGGCATGATCCACATACAGTGGTATTCAGGAAGCTCAGTTTAGGTATTCCTTTGATTGCATCTGATATGATTAGTTTCTTCATTGCCCTGTAATTTACATGTCCTAATCTTTGGTGCCATAAGACATTCTCATCATGTTTTGACAAATTGCATACATTAGTTCCAATAAGATAACAGTTATCTGTAGACCTAGTACCAGTCATTACACAATCATCATCTTCATTAAGAACATAGCAAGACTCTTTGTCAAATTTTACATGCAAATTATCATCACAAAGTTGACTAATACTAATCAGATTAACAAGTAAGCCATCAACATGCAAAACATTTTTAAGCTTAGGAAAACCTTTAACATTCAAAGTTCCTTTTCCTATTATCTTTCCTTTTGATCCACCACCATATGTAACATTACCACCATTCAAGGTCACATAATCAGATAAGTAGTCTATTTGTCCTGTCATATGTCTAGAACAACCACTATCAAAATACCATAGACCAGGTAAACATGCTTTCAAGGATGTGTGAACAACATTACAGGTAACTTTTGGTTTCCATGCAGATTTCACAGAATGTTTCCTAGGATGTGAAGACATTCTGGATGGCATAAACTCAGTTCTTAACTCTTTAAACATTTTCAAGCAGAAGGGACGAATATGACCATATTTAAAGCAATAATGACAAATATACTTCCTTTCAACCTTGTGAGAATCTGTTTGTGCAGATGTTACACCAGATGTGCTAGCATTTGCCTTCACAAATTTCACAGGTTTTCTAAAATTTTCAGAAATAGAAGCAGTTTCACCATCATAACCTAAACCATAATTATTAGACTTACCTATAGTTATAGCATCATTCACATCATAAGCACTCTTGGAAAACTTTTTGAAACTTAAAGTAGAGTTGATCAATTTCTCTTTTAGTTTACAAACTTCAAGATCTCTTCTGGTAAGTAAGACTTCTAGCTTAGTGATTGTGTCTTTCAGATTCTCATTCTCTTTATTCAAAGAATTCAAAGTGAGTTTCTAAGAGTTCCAATCATCTAACAATTTCTGATATGTCTCATCATCAATCCTTTTTCCTGCATTATCAACAAAACCATTAAAACAGTTCAGATCTGGGTGACTCTGTTTTGATGTTACTGTAGATGTGAAGACATCTGGTGCAACATCAGAATCTGTATCATCCAGATCATCATCTGAGGAATCATTATAATCAATTCTAGTAAAATGAGCACTTTCTCTTTCATTAAACTCATCAAGATCATCATTATCAGATTCATCACTCAAGGTAGCACTAAAATTCGGTTTTTGCTTCAGTCTGGTATTGGCACACTTATTTTCATAGTGACTATATCCAGAACATGCATTGCATTGAACTGATTTTCTAAATTCAGGATCATACCTTGGTTTACCTTCACTCTTTGATGGTCTTGGTGTGAATTGAATCTTCCTCCTTTCTGGTTGTGGTGTTGATGTGTTGATTTGGATCTTAGGCTGTATATTTCCTTTAGACTTATGCATAGACTTCTTAAGAAATTTGTTAAAATGCTTTGTAACAAGGGCAATGTTGTCAGGATTGTTAAGGCATTCATCAATCAATTCTTCATCCGAATCAACCTCAGTAATGATAGGCTGAATCTCAGATTTGTTTGATGTTTCTCCTTTAAAAACAACAACTTTCTTATCATCTTTAGTTTCATCAATTTGATTAGTGTTTATTTCATAAGTTCTAAGAATACTCACTAATTAATTTTGCCTCTTCAATAGCACAAATTTTAGCATCAAATCTTTTAGGAACAGACCTTAATATCTTATGTACTACTCTAACATTAGAAATAGGGTCACCAAGAGAATGTGATTCATTAATAATCTCACTTAACCTTTCGTTGTAGGATGAAATTGTTTCATCTTCCCTCATTCGGAGATTCTCAAACTTTGTCCCCAACATCCGAAGCTTTGTCCTTCGAACACTATCGGAACCTTCACAATGCTCTTGTAACCTGTCCCATGCATCCTTAGAAGTAGAACAGTTAGATATAATTTTAAACATAGAGGTATCAACAGAAGTAAAAATAGCATTTAAAGCTTTAGAATTGTATCCTGCTGTTGTTATCTCATCGGCTGTCCAATCAACTTCTTTCTTGAGTTGAATTTCACCATCGGCATCTGCTGGATTCTTTGGTACGTCCCAACCTGTAAGAACAGTCCTCCAAGCACGTTCATCAATTGACTTGATGTACATTCGCATCTTAGGCTTCCAATAAGCATAATTTGAACCATCTAAAACGGGTGGCCTAAGTGCTGTGGATATGTGATGTGTTTCCATTGCTAACATAAACTAAAACACACTTTAAGCAAGGATCTAAACCTAGTGTCGTCAGGTATCGGCTCTGATACCAACTGAAAGTGTGTGGGGGGATGGTATCTAGTGTTTAAGTGAAAAACAGAACAATGTTACACTGAATGTTGTGACAATTAGTGTAGCATTAACTCTAACAGAATGTGAATAATTAAACACAGTACACAGCGGAAGTCTAAAACACTAAACACAATAAAGACACAATGGAATAATTTTTAACATAGATTTTATTAATAACAAAACCTATGCTAAGCCTTACGGCGAAAACAATAACTTAGTTCCTAAGTTATACACAAAAATGTCGTGTGAAATGTCTCAGCAATTACTTCAACATTCCACAAACAGAAACTACAATCGAGGCAGGTGCCTGAATCTGTAAATAGACTTAAGTGTAAGACACTATCTAAAGAACTAATCTGATCTATGATTCACTCTCACTCGATACAAGACTAGAACTAAGTACACTGGAAGGTGTGGTATCCCTCGGCGTACGTTAAATGATACAACTACTGGCCATAACTCCGAACTAGGGTTGAACGCTCAAGAAGTGTTATTAGAATAGTGCATACTTTGAAATGAAAGATTCTGGCGGTATTTATAGAGAAATACACAGCTTCTAGATCCTTCCATTATGAGATCCTATTTTTTAGGACCTCAACCTCCATGATCTCTCTAGATCTTCCTGCCATGTTCTAGGTCATTCTACAATGCTCTAAACTCTTCTATCACGTTCTGCAACCTTCTGGACTCTTCTATGTTCCAGACCCTTGTAGAACCTTCTGGAATCGTTCCTGAATGTGAGAGCATTTAGTACAACATTTAATGTAACATTTCAGAAAAGACTTAGAATAAATCAAGGAAGGTCAAATTAAGATGTTGTTGATAATGTTAAAGCATTTAAGAGTTAACAACATCTACATTGTTTATATTTATTTCCTTATTTATCTCACTTGTAATCCCTATGTATAGTGGATCACTCATCATCTCATTAATGGAGATTGAATATAATTCTCACACTCAACTTTTGTAGAGGAACGAATAACTGATTTTTGCTTCTTGGAGGACCAGGAAATGAGATTAATCCCAAGAAACACAACATATGCACTGGTAGAGGTTCGATCATCACTATTATCGGCCCAATCACCATCAGGGAAATATTGTAGTGATGGAGACGGGGAAGGTCTCAATGTAATACCCACGTCTCGAGTCCTATTTATGTAGCGGAGAAGTCGTTTGACCGCCCCTCAATTAGTGGAGGACGGAGCATGCATGAACTGAGACAACTTGTAAACAACAAATGCAATGTTAGGTCGAGTGAATTGTAAATATTGAAGATTACCAAGTACCTAACGATACAGAGTGGCATCAGCAGGCGGGGTGCCATTAGGGAGGTGCCATTAGGGAGAATGAGTCAAGTCGAGGTGAATAGAGGAGTCTGAACTGGTTTGGAAGTGAGCATGTTATGATGAGTGAGAAGGACAAAAACATACTTACGTTGGGAGAGTAAACAAGTCTTACTAGTCGAAGTACTTCTACTCCCAAAAAATAGGACAATGGTGCTAAATCTTTGACATAGAATTTGGCACCAAGATCGGTAACCACCTTAGAGAGGATGTGAACATTGTTTCTTGTGAGAATGATATCATCAACATAAACTAGGAAATATGCAGTGATACCAGATTTGTCGTATAAAAAAATGGACTCATCAGATTTTGTGTGAATAAAGTCAATCTCTTCCAGAAAACACCTGAGAGCATAGTACGAGGTGCTTGTTTTAAACCATAAATTTGCAAACGTAAAAGGGGGAATGATTTGTCAACAAAGCCGGTAGGTTGAGCCATAAATACTATGTTTGATAAAATGTCATGGAGAAATGCATTTTTAACCTTAAATTGTTGAAGGGGTCAATTGTGAGTGACAACAATACTGAGAACTTCCTGAACAGTTGCAGGTTTGACTACCGGAGTGAAAGTTTCTGAATAATCAACATCAGAACGTTAGTGAAACTCTTTTTCCACGAGGCGAGCTTTAAATTTGTCTAAGGATCCATCTGATTTGCATTTGATAAGAAAGAGCCACTTAGATTCCACAATGTTCTAAGACTCGTCGGGGTAACCAAGTCCTAAGTTCCATTCCTAAGAATGGCATCAAAGGACATACATCCCTCCATCTTTCATCAAATAAGGCATGTGTAACAGAATTGGATTCAGTACAATACCTTTTGATTAGGTTTGAAGAATCAATTATGGGATTGAGTGACCATACTCTATTTGAGTGGGGCGGGGGCTAGTGGTGTGGGAGGCCTGATTAGTGTAAAAATTGCTCGAAATTCATGTGTTTAATTTGCATAATTTTATAGGATTTCGTGCATTATTTACACTAAATTGACTAAGTGGTGTGGTTTGCTATTTTTTTAGGCAAAACGAGGTGTTTTGAATCAAATCAGGAAAAAATCAGTCGTTGAATCGAGTCCATGAGTTGACGACATGAAAGAAGGTGAAGTGAGGGTCGAAACGAGACAAGAATCGAGTCGATCGGACACCCGAAGCAAAAGATATGCACAAAACAAGAAGAGGTTGAAGGAAGGGTACGGCCGAGCCCGAGGCTCGAGCTGGACATGCCCGATACAGCAAACAATCAAAAGTGGGAGTGCACGGCCGAGCCACAAAATGGAAAAGCAAGCAGCTGATTTTTTATCAGGTCCATGCACGAAAAGTTTAATAGATTTTGGGCCTAAGCCCATTCATCTCTCTAATTAAATTAATCCAGCCCATGAATTAAATGGAGAGGCCCCATTTTAATATTTAGCTTCGGCCAATTGGATACGCACGCAGAGAGGCGCAGAGCACGCAGCTCATTGGGATAATCTCCTCCACTCCGCAATCCACTCATTAATTCAGTTTTTAATTTCTTTAATATTTTAGGTAGATTTAAATGTAGTATTTTATTTTATTGCAAGCATTTGGAGAATTTGAAGACATTTGAGGTGATACTTTTCTTTAATTTAATACTTTATTGTTTATGTTTTATGAATATGTTTTCATTTATTAATTTAGTTATTAGCTAGATTTGTTGGTGTTTGGGTGTTTGGATTTATGATGGAATTAGATTTTTAGCTTAATTTTGATTGTTTAATTTAATTGGAAGGTGTATTGATTAGGTTAATGGGTTTTGAATGATCATTTACTTGAATTCAATTATTAGATTTTATGTTGAAGCTTGATTAGTGCAACGAGAGTTGGTTAGTCTTGATAGATCGTATAATCGAGGGTTGGGAATCAAGTACATTGAGTTAATATTGGATTATCGCAACGAGAGTTGGGTAATTTTCATTAGAACCCCATTAATCTACACTAATTATTTGAATGAGAGTTTGAGTAATTGGTTTCTAGTATTCAAGTGGAAAAGCATGATTAGAGATTAAATTAGTATAGCTTAGGTAGAATCATCTAATTGTGTGATTACCCGGGTAAGAACGTCTCTATTCTTCCTCTCGATCTTAGGTGCTTTATTAATTATTTACATTTTTAGTGATTGCTCTTATCATACACCAACCAATGAATTAAACGTCCAAGTTAAGTTTTAATCGATTTCCACATAATGAAGAACACCCGAACACTACTTCTCACGTTTGATATTTGATCATCGTTTACTTGCTTTTTCTAGTTAGTTTTTATCTTGTAGATTTTTACATTTAGTCTTTAGCCCACCCCCATGTTCCATCACTATAATTACGTGTCGACACACAACACTAAGGCTACGCTAGCTAACTAGTCCTGTGGTTCGATAATTGAACCGGGCACTTACTTTTATTACTACGAACCTCTTACACTTGGGAGGTGAGTATTGAAAAATACGTGTCAAGGTCGCAAAGGAGTAGCTGGCGGCACGGGGTAAGTTGGTATTGGGGGTGGGTGACTTTTTCATATTTTTTCACAATTTAAGCACAACAATAACAATCCCAAAAGCGTATGGATTCGTTGGAATATGGAAACTATACAATCAAGTAGTATGGACCTAGGACCTAGGAGAGTATGAATCCCCAAAATTATATGTTGGCATGTTGTTTTAGTGACGACCTGTTGTTTTTGGATTTTGACTACTAATTAAAGTCTAAAAATGAAGCATAATATTAATTGCAAGTAATACTAAAATGAAACTAAGAGAAAGATACAATTCAAAAAACAAGTATACTAACTTTCGATGAAAAAGTGCAAGTGATGTGATTGCTTCATGCGTTTTCGTTATGCGGGATTCCTAATGAATTAATGAACTAATCACAATATTTAAGTCAAATGTCTTGATGTAAGCTAAAGGTTATCACATAAGTGTGTATACCAATCCATTTTGAGGTCACGGTGAACGCATGCACTAATTCGCCCATATAATTACTACCATACGCTCCTAAGATAGTGAACTCGTAAACACTTTCAACACGGTTACTAATGTTTACGGGTCGCCCTCTCACTAACCTCCTGAATGACCTCTATTCGATTAATTTCTAATGTTTTCGATCTAATAATTAACCCTCTCTCGGTTAAGTTAATTACTATATTAAACTTAAACTAATTAATCAATTTGTTCACACTAATCACAATCATGCAAACTCAACCCTCGTTGTAATTCAAAAAATCGTCAATGATAGCTAGTTAATAGAAATGACCAACTAATTTAATCATGCAATGTACAATATTAGAAGCAATTTTAACTCAAGACATAGGCTATATAAGCAATTAATCCATAAATTTACTAATCACCCAGGTAATTCTAACCCCTAAAAGTAAAAAAGACTTGGATAATGGTTCTAAAAGTGAAACTAATGGTTACAACAACATATAGAGTGAAGCTCATGTGAAAGAAGTGATGACATACCAATAATATTGAAATTACCAAAATTAAACTTGCAAAATAAGATCTCTTGTGGAAATTAGCTACAAACTTGTAGTAATTAATAATAAAGTCCAATGAGTATCCTGTTGGAGTGTAGAGCCTGAATTAAACTAATGGGCTTGGAGTGGGGAGCAAGTTTATTCCTTATGGGCTTGGAGTGGGGAGCAAGTTTGTTCCTAATATGATTAGGGCTAATTATGGCAAGTTTACTCCTAATGGGCTAGCTTGGAGTAGGGAGCAAGTTTGTTCCTAATGGCATAGGGTTAGGGCAAATTTTCTATTATAAATAGATGTTCTCTCATTGTAATCAGAATCCGAAAAATAAAGTGAAATACCTGGCTTGGCATCGCCCCCAGACGTAGTCGCAAGACGAACTAGGTAAACAAATCGCGTGTTATTTTCTCTTGCATTATCGTGTGCGTGTGTTTATTTCCTAACAACTGGTATCTAGAGCTTCGGGTTCAGAGGGAGCAGTCACGATGAGCGATGAGAAGATTTCAATCAAGTAGTTTGACGGATCGAATTTCGGGTTCTGGAAGATGCAGATCGAGGATTACCTTTATGGTAAAGATTTGTATGTGGCCCTAGAGGAGAAGGAGAAACCCAAAAATATGGAATAGAAGGAGTGGAATCTGTTGAACAGAAAGGCGATGAGTGCAATACGTTTATCGTTGTCCATGAACGTAGCCTACCACACGACTAAAACCCGCAAGGGAGATGCTGTAGATCTTGGAGGAGATGTATCATAAGCGCACAACGGCGAACAAAGTTCACCTGATCAGACGGTTGTTCAACCTCGGGATGTCGGAGAGCACACCCGTGCAACAACACCTGAACGAGTTCAACATGATCATTGGGCAGTTGTGTTCTATCGAGATCGAATTCAGTGACGAGGTACTTGCTTTAGTTTTGTTATCTTCTTTGCCACAGTAACTGCAGTTAGCGCGTCATCCGCGAAAGATAAACTGAAGCTTGACGAAGTGAGGGATCTGATGATTAGCGAGGAGGTTCGCAGGAAAGAGTCAGGATCCACTTCAAGGTCAGCGCTGAACACGGAGGAAAGGGGCAGATCGAAGGGTAGGCAGATCAAAGTCCAGAGGAAATAGTTAATCCAAGAAAGATAAAGACTCGATCCAGTGCTGGAATTGTGATGAGTTTGGTCACTACAGGAACCAGTGTTCAGCACCTAAGAAAAATAAGAAGGGACAGAACGAGAAGAAGACAGCAAACGCAACCACAAATGATATTGGAGACCCGTTGGTCTTGAGTGTCAGTAGTCCGCTAGAATCGTGGGTGTTGGATTTTGGAGCATCATTCCACTCTTGCAGTGATGCTGAAATAATGGAGAACTATGTGTCTCGCGAATTCGGACAAGTCTACCTTGCTGATGATGAGCCCCTGAAAATCGTGGGAAAAGAAAATGTACGGATAACCACACCAAACGGACCGATGTTGAAGCTGAATGGTGTGAGGCACATTCCAGGATTGAAAAGAACTTGCTTTCAATCGGGCAGCTTGATGTAGAAGGATACTCAGTGACTTTCGGCAGCAACAGTTGGAAGATCAGTAGAGGAGCCATGATAGTAGCTTGGGGGAAGAAGAAAGGTACGTTGTATACTACATCTAACTCCAAGGATTGTATTGACCTTGTGGGAGCTACGACCAACGTTGATTTGTGGCACTGTCGGTTGGGTCACATGAGCGAGAAAGGGATGAAGGTAATGTGTTCGAAAGGGAGACTTCCAGGGCTGAAATCTGTTGAAGTTGGCCTATGCGAGGACTGTGTTTTCGGGAAACAAAGAAGGGTGAGTTTCTCGAGAGGTGGTAGAGCATTGAAGGCAGAAAAGCTGGAGCTGGTGCATAGCGATTTATGGGGACCAGCGCCCGTGAAGTCCCTTGGTGGTTCTGAAAAATAAAACAGATGCTTTTGATACCTTCAAGAAGTGGAAAGCTCTTGTAGAGAATGAAACAGGGCTGAAAGTAAAGTGTCTTCGTTCTGACAATGAAGGTGAATATGAACTCCGTGAGTTCAAGGAATATTGTGCTGAGAATGGGATTCGCATGGAGAAGACTGCGAGAGGAACTCCCCAGCAGAATGGAGTGGTAGAACGAATGAACAGAACGTTGAATGAGCGAGCCAGATGCATGAGGTTGAAGAGTGGGCTGCCTAAGATGTTTTTGGCAGATGCAGTAAATACAGCAGCATACCTGATTAACAGAGGTCCATCAGTTCCGTTGGAGAACAAAGTACCCGAAGAAGCATGGACGGGACAAGAGGTAAATTTGTCTTACTTGCGTGTCTTTGGCTGTGTTGCTTATGCTCATGTTAGTTCTTTTGATAGAAGTAAATTAGATGTTAAATCTGTTAAGTGTAAGTTCATTGGTTATGGTGGTGATGAGTTCGGTTATAAACTCTGGGATGAGAATAACCGAAAGATTATTCGCAGTAGAGATGTAGTTTTCAATGAGCAGGTTATGTACAAGAACGGATTGGAGGCATCAGATTCTAACAAAACCAATACCCAAGAGGTCGAGTTAGACATCTCAAACTCGAGTGGGAGTAAGGAAAGTCAGAATGAAGAAGAGGTTCTCATTGAAGAACCAAGGACCCCACCACCACCGGAGAATCCACTGCAGAGACCAGTTAGAGAGCGACGTGCACCTAATAGGTATTCACCCTCTAACTACTACTTGTTACTTACTGATACTGGTGAACCTGAATGCTATGCAAAGGCACAGCAGGGTGCAGATAGACGTAAGTGGAGAGTTGCTATGGATGACGAGTTAGCATCTCTTCTGTTGAATGACACTTGGGAACTTGTTGAGCTCCCAAAGGGCAAGAAGGTTTTGCACTGCAAGTGGGTCTACCGAATCAAGAATGAAGTTGATGGTAGCAAACGTTACAAACCCCGGCTGGTTGTCAAGGGGTTTGAGCAGCGACATGGTATTGATTATACTAATGTCTTTACTCCTGTTGTGAAACTGACCACTATTAGAATGGCATTGAGTATGGTAGCTGTAGAAAACTTGTTGTTACATTAGATGGATGTGAAGACAGCATTCCTCCACGGTGACTTGGTGGAGGAGTTGTACATGACACAGCCTGAGGGGTTCGTAGAGAAAGGAAAGGAGGAACTTGTATGCAAGTTAAAGAAGAGTTTGTATGGCCTGAAACAAGCTCCAAAGCAGTGGTACATGAAGTTTGACAGCTTCATGATGGAGATCGACTACTAGAAATGCCACGCAGATCATTGTTGCTACTACAAGAGGTTTGACAAAAGCTTTCTTATTCTCTTGCTATATGTTGATGACATGTTGATCATAGGAGCTGATGCAAGAGAAGTGAATAAGTTGAAGAGGCAATTGTTCGAACGGTTCTCTATGAAGGATCTCGGAGAGGCCAAACAAATTTTGGGTATGAGGATTGAACGTGATAAGGCGACAAGAAGTGTGTATCTTTCGCAGGCGAGTTACATTCAGAAGGTCCTGAAAAGATTCAACATGTCAGAGTCGAAGCCCGTGAGTGTTCCGTTGGGCAGTCAGTTCAAGCTTTCAAGAAGGGAGTCCCCTAGGAGAAAGGAGTTTTGGGATATGAATCCTAATACAAGTTCAATTTGATGATGAGATGGATTTTCATAAAGCCAAAAAGAAGACTTGAATATATTCTAAGTATTGAGTGATCTGTTGGAGAAGTCGTCTTGTTTGACACAAGATCAGATGAGTTAAAAAGTAATATGAAATATGACTAAGTATAAAAAGACAGATTACTTTTTATAGGATTTTATGATAAGCTTGAAATGTTGTATAGAAGCTTATGTTTATATTCTTGTATTGATTGTAATAGTCTTTAAGATGACTAAGCTAATCTACAAAGCTTAAAGTAATGTAATAGATTAGATAGCTTAGATAGATAGAACAAGCAGAGTTCTACTGAAGACTGGAAGACAAGACAAGTGTTGAAGGAAGCTGAAATATTCTAAGTGCTGAAGACAAGACGAGTCAAGACAGTTAAACAGAATTGAAGGTTCATATTAAACATATTGAAGTCTGAAGATAAGAAGTTGGTTACAACTTAATTAACAAAATTAACCGTCGTATTAAGAGATACTTATCCAGAAACGGTTGAAGTGTTTGTTAAAGGAAGTTATCAAGAAAGATTGTTGGATAACTAACTAATCTTGATAATTGGTAGTCTATAAATACCTTGGAGTATTCTACATTTGAAGACTACTGTTACGAAGAGATTTGAAGCATTCTAAAAGAGATATTCGAAGCAAATAAAACTCACAGAGTTCAAGTTCGGAAAGTTTAAGCCAGAAGACAAGTGAAGAAACCAGAAGGCTGCTACTGGACAAAAGAGAAGTTTTACTTTTGTTATTGTTGTTCAAGTTGCCAGTTACTTGTAAAATAGCTAGTTAGATCGAAGATATATCTGGAGATATAATCGAGAAGATCAAAGTCTTATTTCTTGGGACTCTAAGCCACAAGAACACACTACTCGATTGGAAGAATAATAAGAATTTCACAACTGGAGTTGTGAGAGTGGATGTAGACAAGTTGTTGAACCACTATATATTCTTGTGTTGTTTACTTTACTGTTTTATTTGTGTTTGATTGATTAACTGTTTAATTGATTAATTGCATATAAGATCAAGACAAGTAGAGTGTTCATACAAAAGTTCGCGAAATTAGTTGAGTATAAGTTGTTGGGCTCATTGTTAATCTGATAAATTCCGCATTGTGTATTCTGATATATTGAAAGATTTTGAAAAGTTCACCCCCCTCTAGACATTTTCCTAGCTTACTCAATATTATAAACTCAACTAGGGACCTACAAGGAGGAACGTGCCCATATGTTGAATGTTTCGTATGCCTCAGCGATTGGTAGCATTATGTATGCCATGGTGTGTACGAGGCCAAACATTGCTCATGCAGTGGGAGTAATAAGCCGGTTTATGAGTGATTCGGGCAAGCAACATTGGGAAGCAGTCAGAGTGGGTCCTGCGATACTTGAGAGGTACTACCGACAAGGCTTTGTGTTTCAAAGGCAAGAGCACGGAGTTGATGGGTTATGTGGATGCAGACTAGGCATCAAACGACCTTGATAGGAGAAGAAGTACAACCGGGTATGTCTTTACTTATGGTGGTACTGCTATATCTTGGACTTCTAAGTTGCAGAAGGTTGTTGCACTGTCCACTACTGAGGCAGAATATGTAGCTGTGACAGAGGCAAGTAAGGAGATGGTGTGGTTGCAGAATTTCTTGGGAGAACTTGGGAAGGTTCATGAGAATAGCACTCTTTTCAGTGATACTCAAAGTGCTATATTTCTTGCAAAGAATCCGGCGTTCCACTCAAGGACAAAGCATGTTAGGTTGAAGTACCACTACATTCGTCACCTTTTAGAGAAGAGATCTTGCAGCTTGTGAAGATCCTTGGAAGTGAGAATCCAGCAGACATGTTTACTAAGGTAGTGATCTTAGAGAAGTTGAAGCTATGCATATCTTCAATTGGTCTTGGAACTTGAAGATAAGGTTTGGCGATGCCAGGCGGATACGGGAGGAGAATCAAGAAGATATGATTACATGGAGGATTAAGTCTCCAAGTGGGAGATTGTTGGAGTGTGGAGCCTGAATTAACCTAATGGGCTTGGAGTGGGGAGTAAGTTTATTCCTTATGGGCTTGGAGTGGGGAGCAAGTTTGTTCCTAATATGATTAGGGCTAATTATGACAAGTTTGCTCCTAATGGGCTAGCTTGGAGTAGGGAGCAAGTTTGTTCCTAATGGGCTTAGGGTTAGGGCAATTTTTTTAATTATAAATAGATGTTCTCTCATTGTAATCAGTATCCGAAAAACATAGTGAAATACCTGGCTTTGCATCGCCCCAGACGTAGTCGCAAGACGAACTGGGTAAACAAATCGCGTGTTATTTTCTCTTGATGTGAAAGAAGTGATGACATACCAATAATATTGAAATTACCAAAATTAAACTTGCAAAATAAGATCTCTTGTGGAAATTAACTACAAACTTGAAGTAATTAATAATAAAGTACAATGAGTATCCTTGCTTGAAATTGAAAGTAGAAACTAATTTAAGCTAATCTATCTATGAAAATTGAAGTGAAACTACGAACACCTAATACTATGTGTAAAAGGCTCTCCAAAATGTGAACAAGCTTCCCAAAAATCTGATAAAAAAATTCATTTTATAGTTTGCAAGGAGCCTTTGGACGAATTTTGCACTCGGTGAAATTTGGCAAAAAAAAACCCAAAAAATGGGTTCCACCCGACCAATTTTCGTAGAGATTGAGTGTGGCCGGGTGGAGTCATCCAGCCGGGTCGACTTGCCCGGCCAAATGTCGAGAGGAATGAGTGCGGCCGAGTTGAGTCATCCGGCCAACTCAGCTTAGTGTACACTTTTTTCTCTGAAAATGTGGTTTGACAACTCAGCATAGTACCAAATACCTCTTTGGCGTGTGACATCAAATAATTTGTTCAACACCTTAAAATTTCAATCTTTGAGGCTGTGCCAAACGTCTATACGCAATGTTGTTTTAGTTTAACTAGAGTTGAACCTTTAAATCTTAATCAGTCAACGCATTATAAAAACAGTGTATATATATATTTTTGTATACACTTGGTTAATGAAGTTAAAGATAAGTTAAGGCACATCAAAAAAAATAATACTCCCTTCGTCTCATAATACTTTCTACACTTTGAATTTGTCAAATTTTGAAACTTAACATATATGATTTGGCTTTGGGACAATAAATCTAATAAAACGTGGTTGTTCAGGGGGATAATTTCCCCATGCAAGAAATTAAAAAGGCGACGACTTTGTGATGGTTTGTGCTTCGTGGCCAACCAATCCAACACTCTTTGTCATGCTACCAAATACTCTGTTTCTTAATCACGTACTCATTATTTTGATCTCTTATACTGATAATTGGAATTCCTAGAAATGCCAATTAATAAAACTTGTCCAACTTTTAAAAAAGTCACATGTCACATCCCGATTTTAGGGCCTAGGTGAAAACACCATACTTCTACTTTGAATGCTAACGTAACTCGAGTTTACGAATTTGTAAAAAGATTTGCAGCGGAAGATTAAATAAAACTCAAATTTCTTTAAAGAAAATCATTACCAAATTTAATTCAAAAGACAAGACTCTAGCATTTGTTTCAAAAGTAAATAAAGTAGGGCATCAATTAAGAATGTGTTTAACTCAAGATGCGACTAATTAATTAAAAGGAAAACTAATAAAGAGAAAAGCATTTGTATGGCAAGATATCCACATCCACCGACCCTCCACCGCAACTCCGTCAATCTGTAAAATGTTTAATAGATTGGGGTGAGCAAAACAACTAGCTCAGTGGGGTCCCCTTTGTCACAGTTAAATATAAATGCAAATAAAATCATAAACTCACAAACATGCATAAATAAGTCTTCCATATATTGACCAATTAAATTGGCCAATCTGTATACGGTGGAGTTGCCCCCAAGGATCTTACCATCCTGGACCGTAGTCCCCGCTAGTTACAACGACCTTTCCGTCGAAATAACCTATAATAAGCATAAGCACAAACATAAACATATGATCATGTAGTTAAGCAACAATTTAAATTCACATAACATTTAAAAGTGACAAAGTGAATACATAGTAAGAAAACCCCACCTTAAAGTCTTGATTAATTTGATAAATATGTAGCTTGATTTATCACGAGCGCCTCTCGTCACCTATAACAATAAATAATAGTAATTCTTAACACTACTACTTATAATATATATATATAGCAATAACTATCTAATATTTTCACTACTGGCTTAGTTAAACTACTAACATATATCATATCTTTAACTTAGTACATACTTAGTAAATGTACAGAATCTCAAAATAAATCATTAACCCATATCATATTCATTAATATGAGTACTCGACCTGCAAATGCTTACACAGAATTAATTGTAGAGTTTTTTTTTTCTTGCGGTGTCTTTGGGATTTGCATAGAAACAAGGAATCGATGTGGGTCCGTTGGGTGCACGCCTATTGGCTAAAGGGGGATAGTCCATGGGAGTTAGTGTGTGGGAGGAATGGATCTAAATTGATGAGATTCATTGCTAGAATAAAAGATGGCTTGATCGAGACCTATGGGGGTGTTGAGGAGGCAATTGCTTTAGTGGCTTCAACGGTGGGTCCGAAAGGTGTCATTGTAAGCAATTTGTACGGAAAAATTGTCAACCATCAAAGCATGGAGTATGTCTTCAAGTTTGAGGAGATATGGAAGGGGTACATCCCTCCTAAGTTCTCCATTATCACGTGGCTTGTGGCAAGGGGCAGATTGGCTACAAAGGATATGTTGTTCTACATCGATGATGATAAGGGCTGTAATTGGTGTGTCAATAATGTGGAGACGGCTAGGCACCTTAATTTTGTTCGAATGTTCTTTTGCAAGGGCAGTGTGGGATAGGATTTGGCAGTGGATCGGATGGAGGAACGAAGCTACGAATATTGATGATCTATACGATGACATTAGGGGGAGTCGAAGGCTTAAGAAAAGTCTTAAAGACGTGGCTAGGCTGGCTGCTTGTGCGACAGTTTACCACATTTTGCGAGCACGAAATGACCATGCATTTCAAGGCGTAAGGGCGACGGTCGAGAGCGTCGTGAGGATGACGAAGATCAGTGTGCTACGATATGGAAGCAAGATCAAGGATTTTAACGCGATTACTGGTCTGTAATTTGGCCAGAATTGCCTACAAGGTATTATGCATCATTTTATGCATACTTCTTGTAGCATATTTGGGTGGGCATTTGCTGCCGTTTGTATCTTATTATGGCAGGATGCGTGGAGGCTGGTTCGATGACTTGAAAGGCGAAATCCAGCAAGGAGTGATTGAGGGCTTGATGATAAGCAAGAAGCAAGGAATGGACGTGACAAGAAGACCTTTTATAAGTGTAATATGCATAGTTTGTTTAGGGTTTCTTGTTAGATTGAAGTGGCCATTGTTTAGGCCTTATTTTGATGCTTGTAAACATGTACATGTTGAACTTTTGAGTGGGGGTCTACCCCATAGGATGGTTCACGGTTTTCCGTGAGGTGGGTTTATCCCACTGGGGTTTTAGGGGAACACTTGTCACTCTTTAATTAGACGTTACTACAAAACAAATGTAACAACCTTGCAGCTGGCAGTACTCCACAACAGCCTGCACGCTGTAATTTTTCCGATGATGCATAGACTCAATCTTGACCCTTCATCTTCATCTTGTGTACAACTTTTGATCATGGCCATCAATATTCATCTTAGCAAATGGGCCGATTATAGATTATTCAGAATTGAGGATTGACTTAATTAGTTGAGGGGATATACTGAGTTCTATGGTATCTGCTCAATAAGCGTTTGTTTTCAAATCTCCAATAAAATATTATATATATATATATATATATATATATACATTCTTCCTATGAACCCACTTTAAAAATATTAATTAATATATATAGCACAATTCTTACTACCCCATACGCATATATATATATATATTCAAATCTTATAACTCCTAATTAGTAGGTATATATACATATTAATTTATTTAAAATATGTATATGAATTTGTGTGTATCTTAATTTATTTATATAGAAATATTATCCTATGCACTTCAATTATTTATGGTGATTGAAATTCACGGGTGTTACATCCTACACCCCTAAAAAATAAATTGCGTCCTCGAAATTGGTTACGTACCTTGATCATGTTGTCCCATGGCAAAAGTTCAAGCTCCGCCACCAGTTCCCTTATTTGGTCCTTTTGTTCCAGCTCCACGTTTCGTCTTTGGACATTCACCAATCATATGACCCTTTTCCTTGCACCAATAACACCGATTTTGACCCATCAAACATTCACCATTGTGATTCTTTCCACATTGCGGACAAGTAGGTTTGTCTGTTCTTTCTTTACCTCTCACGTCACCATTGATATTTACTTGCTTACCTACATCTTCCCTTTCACTCGATCCTTCCCTCTTTCTTTTTCCACGATCCCCTTCAATACTTGCTTTTGGTGCATCCATAGCAATGCTAGCAGCGATTTCCTTCGCACGTTCAAACGTTTCAGCTAAAGTTGTAATGCCTTGACCCGAAACCACGTTTCGAATTTTCGAACGGAGACCATACCTAAAACGTTAAGCCTTCTTAGCCTCTGTGTCCACCAGATGTGGAGCAAAACGACTCATCTGACTGAATTTCCGCTCATATTCTGTCACTGTCATGTTTCCTTGTTTAAGGTTGAAAAATTCTGATTCCATCTTCACCTCGTACGACAGGGGATAGTACTTCACCTTGATGATACGTTTAAACTCCTCCCATGATAGTGTTGCACGCTCAACAGCTGGTCGCATGCCCCAATATGAGTTCCACCATATTCTTGCGTCTTCCCGAAGTTGAAAGGATGCACAAGCTACTCGTTGTGCATCAGTGCACATTATAAGTCCAAGAATGCCCTCGATGGTCTCCAACCATTCTTCAAGTGCAGCCGGTCCATCCCGACCGTTAAAAGTAGGAGGTTTGAATCTGTTGAACTGTTCAACAACTTGGAGTTGACGTGGGGGTTGTTGAGGAAGATTTTTTGCATTCAGAGTCTGAAGTAGGTTGGCCAAATTTTCCAACAGAACATTTCCACCTTGAGGTTGATTCTGGTTTCCAGCAGCTTGGCCCGGATTAGCAGCATTTTGGGCTCCAAACAAATATGCTAATGAAATATCTTCCTCGTTTTGCTGATTTTGATTTCTGTTATTAGCAGCTCGTGCACGGTTACCTTGACCCTCACGTCGATTAGCCATCTCCTAGAAAAGAACTCGATTGTTTTAGCTTTAATGGTATTATTATTATTATTATTTTCTAGTATAAAAGGTAAAATCAATTCCATTATAGCACTTAATCATCCATACTTGTTTATACCATTCATACTACCATCCGTAATTTAAAATAAACAGAAAATTACAGCTACCGAAAATATAAGAAGATAATTCTCTAAACTACTCAGTAAGATCCCTCATCATCGCTCTCATCGTCGCTCTCATCATCGCTCTCATCATCGCTCTCATCGTCTCTCTCATCATCCACAGGATCTGGGCTCGATTCCTTCATTCCTACCGGCTTGCCGTTCTCGTGCGTAGTGTGGATTATCGTTTCTTCTTCCAGAATAGGTTCCTCCTTTGGGAGTGGTAGTATTTCCTCCGGATCCTCTACTGCATTCCCAGTTTGTGCCCATCTATACAAACACTCGACTACCACGTTCTCTAAGTCGGTCTGCATTCTTCGTTGCTCTCTATCCTCAATGAAGCGTCTAACTTCCCTTTCCCAGTTCAAAGGTAAACGAGTTATCATTGGGTTTATGGCCGCCTCATAGTGAGGTCGGTTTGACATCTCTCTAACTCGTTGTAAGCATCCCACAAGAAATTTTGGGACATTATCTCCCTCATCAATAACCCTCCCATCCCTTTTGCGCTTATTCATGTTATCTATTAATCACGTACCATAGTTATTATAATAGTTTATCAGAACCATTATATCATAATTGTGTGTCGTAATATCACTTCCAACATTAATCGTGTGTCGTCTATCATGCAAACATCTTTCCATGATAAATAACATAGCATAATAACATATTATACCTTGGAGTTGGAGCGGTGGGCGGTGGTGGATGCCATAACTTATATATAAACTCAACAATGTCCGATTTAAATTATTTTGAAAAAAAAAAAAATTCCTTAACTCAAGATTTTTTTTTTAACAAGTCTACAAGAACGTAGACCTGCTCTGATACCACTCTGTCACATCCCGATTTTAGGGCCTAGGTGAAAACACCATACTTCTACTTTGAATGCTAACGTAACTCGAGTTTACGAATTTATAAAAAGATTTGCAGCGGAAGATTAAATAAAACTCAAATTTCTTTAAAGAAAATCATTACCAAATTTAATTCAAAAGACAAGACTCTAGCATTTGTTTCAAAAGTAAATAAAGTAGGGCATCAATTAAGAATGTGTTTAACTCAAGATGCGACTAATTAATTAAAAGGAAAACTAATAAAGAGAAAAGCATTTGCATGGCAAGACATCCACATCCACCGACCCTCCGCCGCAACTCCGTCAATCTGTAAAATGTTTAATAGATTGGGGTGAGCAACACAACTAGCTCAGTGGGGTCCACTTTGTCACAGTTAAATATAAATGCAAATAAAATCATAAACTCACAAACATGCATAAATAAGTCTTCCATATATTGACCAATTAAATTGGCCAATCTGTATACGGTGGAGTTGCCCCCAAGGATCTTACCATCCCGGACCGTAGTCCCCGCTAGTTACAACGACCTTTCCGTCGAAATAACCCATAATAAGCATAAGCATAAACATAAACATATGATCATGTAGTTAAGCAACAATTTAAATTCACATAACATTTAAAAGTGACAAAGTGAATACATAGTAAGAAAACCCCACCTTAAAGTCTTGATTAATCTGATAAATATGTAGCTTGATTTATCACGAGCGTCTCTCGTCACCTATAACAATAAATAATAGTAATTCTTAACACTACTACTTATAATATATATATATATATATATATATATAGCAATAACTATCTAATATTTTCACTACTGGCTTAGTTAAACTAGTAACATATATCATATCTTTAACTTAGTACATACTTAGTAAATGTACAAAATCTCAAAATAAATCTTTAACCCATATCATATTCATTAATATGAGTACTCGACCTGCAAATGCTTACACAGAATTAATTGTAGAGTTTTTTTTTTCTTGCGGTATCTTTGGGATTTGCATAGAAACAAGGAATCGATGTGGGTCCGTTGGGTGCACGCCTATTGGCTAACGGGGGATAGTCCATGGGAGTTAGTGTGTGGGAGGAATGGATCTAAATTGATGAGATTCATTGCTAGAATAAAAGATGGCTTGATCGAGACCTATGGGGGTGTTGAGGAGGCAATTGCTTTAGTGGCTTCAATGGTGGCTCCGAAAGGTGTCATTGTAAGCAATTTGTATGGAAAAATTGTCAACCATCAAAGCATGGAGTATGTCTTCAAGTTTGAGGAGATATGGAAGGGGTACATCCCTCCTAAATTCTCCATTATCACGTGGCTTGTGGCAAGGGGCAGATTGGCTAAAAAGGATATGTTGTTCTACATCGATGATGATAAGGGCTGTAATTGGTGTGTCAATAATGTGGAGATGGCTATGCACCTTTTGTTCGAATGTTCTTTTGCAAGGGCAGTGTGGGATAGGATTTGGCAGTGGATCGGATGGAGGAACGAAGCTACGAATATTGATGATCTATACGATGATATTAGGGGGAGTCGAAGGCTTAAGAAAAGGCTTAAGGACGTGGCTAGGCTGGCTGCTTGTGCGACAGTTTACCACATTTGGCGAGCAAGAAATGACCATGCATTTCAAGGCGTAAGGGCGACGGTCGAGAGCGTCGTGAGGATGACGAAGATCAGTGTGCTACGATATGGATGCAAGATCAAGGATTTTAACGCGATTACTGGTCTGTAATTTGTCCAGAATTGCCTACAAGGTATTATGCATCATTTTATGCATACTTCTTGTAGCATATTTGGGTGGGCATTTGCTGTTGTTTGTATCTTATTATGGCAGGATGCGTGGAGGCTGGTTCGATGACTTGAAAGGCGAAATCCAGCAAGGAGTGATTGAGGGATTGATGATAAGCAAGAAGCAAGGAGTGGACGTGACAAGAAGACCTTTTATAAGTGTAATATGCATAGTTTGTTTAGGGTTTCTTGTTAGATTGAAGTGGCCATTGTTTAGGCCTGATTTTGATGCTTGTAAACATGTACATGTTGAACTTTTGAGTGGGGGTCTACCCCATAGGATGGTTCACGGTTTTCCGTGAGGTGGGTTTATCCCACTGGGTTTACCACCCACGGTTTTTTACCCGAAAACCTGATGGGGTGGACATAGGTGGCGTGTGAACGTTTGTACGGAGTGCGTGGTTTCTCGGGACTATCGCTTTTTGAGCTATAATATTTACCTTTTACGTTCAAAAAAATTGTAGAGTTTTTGGATCTGTAATTAAATTCTTAACCGAGTAGACTAGTGTTTTAAAAAAATACTAAGAGATTCCACTATATATATATATATATATATATATATATATGGGTACACATACGCTTGCAACAATTACAGTAAGCTTTAACTTTGACCAAGTCACATTTTATATATTAAACGTTAAACATTTTAGAAAAAGTCTTAGTGCTTATTAAAAACCATTGGTTTTAAAGGCGCACGCCATCTAACAAGCAACTGAATAGTTAATTTATTCAAAACAGTAATCTCAAAACAGCATTAGTTTGAAAGACCGACACTGCTGTCAATTTCGAAAAATAACTCTACCGATGAAGGTTTAGCGTAATGTTTTAAAACGTGTTATAACTACCAAGAACTTGACCAGAAAAATAGGAATTACGCAGGCATAGACACTGGCCAAAAAAAAAAGGAAAATGATAAAACATACAGTAGACAACTAACATCTAACAGAGAAGGGATAAGGATAGTTACTGCTTGTAATAGGGAAGGGATTCGCCACTGTTCAAGGGTCAGAAGTGCAACAATGGTTTCACGACACGGTGCTGCTGCTTGAAGGAAAATCGATTCTCGGTCGACGGGGATAAAATAATTCGAGTGAAATGTAAAGAGTGGAGAAATGATGATTATCCTTCAGTAATCTAAGACGCGGATGTATGTGTATAAGAAATTGGGATGAGAATAGATGAGGTGTGTAATATGAAGGATAGTGAAAATGATATACTTGGTATCAAAGCATCGTAAAAAAAAGGAAGGGGACATATCTTTAGCTAAGAATAGGTTTCATTGATAATGATTTACAAAAGCCTTGCTGCAACTATATATATATATATATAGCCTCAGTCTAGGGTTTTAGGGGAACACTTGTCACTCTTTAATTAGACGTTACTACAAAACAAATGTAACAACCTTGCAGCTGGCAGTACTCCACAACAGCCTGCACGCTGTAATTTTTCTGATGATGCATATACTCAATCTTGACCCTTCATCTTCATCTTGTGTACAACTTTTGATCATGGCCATCAATATTCATCTTAGCAAATGGGCCGATTATAGATTATTCAGAATTGAGGATTGACTTAATTAGTTGAGGGGATATACAGAGTTCTATGGTATCTGCTCAATAAGCGTTTGTTTTCAAATCTCCAATAAAATATTATATATATATATATATATATACACATTCTTCCTATGAACCCACTTTAAAAATATTAATTAATATATATAGCACAATTCTTACTACTCCATACGCATATATATATATATTCAAATCTTATAACTCCTAATTAGTAGGTATATGTACATATTAATTTATTTAAAATATGTATATGAATTTGTGTATATCTTAATTTATTTATATAGAAATATTATTCTATGCACTTAATTTATTTATGGTGATTGAAATTCACGGGTGTTACATCACATCCTCTTAATTAATTTTCGGTAAAAAAATGCAACATCCTCCTATCTTAATTAATTTTTGGTAAAAAAATGCAACATCCTCCTAATTAAACAGAGTGATTACAAGGCCGTCTCATAGGCGAAATTGTTGCTTGATTTTGTGCAGCGCCAATAGAGCTTCTTTCATATCTATCCTTTTCCGAGGTGACTCTTCAGAGCACTTCAAAGCCAACTCTAGTATGGAGGATATGCATAGCACCACTTTGTCCAATTCTTCATCATCCGAATCTAGTAAGTTAGAATCTATAACCTCGTGTGGTGATTGTGGAACTAAGCTTTCAACCCATTGTTTTAAGCTCAAATCTCCACCGAACATATTGTCACTTGGCCTCTTTCTTGTAAACACTTCCATCAACATTACTCCATAACTATACACGTCACACCTCGTAGAAACTTGGCCTTCCGAACCATATTCTTGAAACACAAACACAATGTATATGTATGACGTCATACACAATTCAATTGATATTTCATTATATAGCTAAAAGTCTTTATTAATGACAGGAAAATAAGAACAAGGGTTAAAAGGTATTTTCCCTGTCATTTAAGATTTTCAGCTAAAAAAGTTATAATGATTGATGGTATAAGTAAAAGATTAGAAGATTAACCTGGAGCAATGTACCCTAGTGTTGCTAAGGTTTTGGTTTGCACTATGCTCTCCCCGTCGCCTAACAGTTTCGCTATCCCAAAATCACTTACATGCGCAATAATATCTTCGTCTAGCAACACATTACTAGGCTTCAAATTGCAATGCACAACAGGTGTTGAATAGCCATGGTGAAGATACTCCAATGCAGATGCGACATCAATCACTATGTTCAACCTTTGCATGACGTCCAAGCAATAATTGTGGGAGTACAGCCATTTTTCAAGGCTTCCATTAGGCATGTATTCCAATACTATTGCCTTGAAATCTTTGTTGGAGCAACTGCTTACGACTTTGGTCAGATTTCTATGACGAATGTTGCGCAGTACTTCACACTCGACTTCAAAACTCCTGAAAGCAGCTTCAGTTTGCATATTAAACACCTTCACAGCAATAACACTCCCATCTCCAAGAACTCCTCTATAAACAGAACCAAAACTCCCAATGCCTAGTAAATTACTTTCATTGAAATGCTCAGTTGACCGCAAAATATCGTAATAGGAAATTCTTTCCAACATAGTAAGGTGCACATGCTCATCGATTAGAGAAGTAGCCTTGTTATTCCCTCTGTATCTTAAGAAGACAAAGGCCAAAGAGACAATAGTGACAAACACAACCACCCCAACAAGAATAAATAAAGAAAATTTTAATGTCTTTCTCCTTGATTTGTGATGAGGGCAAAGTGGGATATGAAATCTCTGTATTCCACACAATGCTTTATTACCTTTAAAAGAATTCATTGTGAAGTTTTTGAAATGACCATCTGAAGGAATTTCTCCACTTAAATCATTGAAAGAGACATTGAAGTAGTCGAGATCTCGAAGCGTCTCCAAGGACTTTGGGATTAGACCAGTAAGATTGTTATATGAGAGATCTAGAACTGACAAACTTATCATGCTTCCCACAGATTCAGGAATAGAACCTTTAAGTGTGTTATGTGCCAGAGAGAGATGTATCAAATTTTGTAGCTTCCCGATCGTGTTGGGGATAGTCTCGGAAAATTGATTCATTGCTAGTTCTAAACTAATTAATGCCACTAAATTACCCAAATCTGGATGTAAAGGTCCGCGAAAGGAATTGGAGGATAGGTTGAGCTCCAACAAATTTGTGAGGCGCCAAAAGCTTGACGGAATGCTTGAAGTTAACTTGTTTGAATCTAGATAAAGTTGTCTTAATGAAGTGAGATTTCCCAAGCATTCAAGGATTTGACCTGATAATTGGTTGTGACTTAAATGTACATAACTGATGCTGGGCAAATGGCACAAAGACTCTGGAATGGAACCTCTGAGATTGTTGCTACTAAGATTTAACACTTGAAGGTTATCCAAGTGTTTGAAAGTAGGTGGGATAATACCAGAAAACTCATTTTCCTCTAATGAAAGGATGATCAAGTTGCTTAAGTTGCCTATAGAAGCTGGAATGTTGCCCTTAATTCTGCAGTTGAAAGCATAAAGTTGTTGCAACGAGGAAGAAAAATTTCCAATGGAGCGTGGAATGATGCCACCTAAAGGATTATCAGCAATTAAGAAATACTTCAATGATCTACAATTTGTGATAGAAGTAATAAAGCTCAATTCTGAAGAAGAAGACGATTCAATCCTCAAATGGTTGCCTGCCAGGTTCAGAACCTCGAGAAGAGTTAGGTTGCCAAGATAGTGGGGCACAACACCAGTAAATCTGTTGTAACCGAGATCCAAATTCGTGAGATAAGCACAATGAGAGAAAGTGTTGGGTATAACTCCACTCAAATTATTATCAGTGAGGTAAAGTCCTTGAAGAAGAGGTGTTCCATAGCACAAATTGGTAGGAAGACTGCCTGATAGACCATTTTGACCAAGTGCAAGAATACTTAGAGTTGAAATGTTAAAGAGTTCTGGTGGGATTGAACCAGTGAAGGCATTATTGCTTAAATCCAATTCCTCGAGTTTGTAAAGTTGGGAAATTTTTGCCGATAAAACGTCTGCCATGGTTTAATATAAGCATTGGAATAAGAGACTAAAAATGAGAATTGTGATTCGGGTTACATTATTTTGTGCTTTTATTGAGACATGCTAGTAATTTTACAAGTTTTAATAATTATTATAAATTAATTACAGAGAAAACGAAACAAGGTTTAGGTTTAAAATTTTGACGAATCGTGTCAGATAACTCACCCCTATTTCCATTTTATTCTATCGATTATCCATAATTAATATTCGTTTTGTAACTTTCACGAATTCAATATTATTTTCTGGTAAGTGGTAACCAAGTACACAAGGTAAAATAGTATGTTGATGCTAACATGACATTTTTGTTTAACCTTGATTAGTCGGTTGCCGAAAATGTTATAATAATTTATTCGAAAATTCATTTAATTTAAGAGATTATTATCTAAAATCAATAATTTCACTATTACAGTAATTTGAATATTAAACTTTGAAAAATAATATAAATCCAAGTATTAATATTTTTTTTAATAATAAAAACATTAATAAATAGTAGAGGTGGTGTTACCTGTGAAGTGGTTTTCCGTGAGTTGCAAGACGTTGAGCATTGTAAGATTTGCAATATCTGTTGAGAGACTCCCACTCAGCTTATTACGCCATAGATATAAAGCTTGCAAAGAAGTCAAGTTGAAAATGTTTAGGGGCAGAGGGCCACTGATATTATTCTTTTCAATAGCAAGTTCCACCAAGTTCTGAAGATTGCCAATCTCCTGTGGAATTGCACCTATCAAAAAAATTGAATTTTTGCTCGTGACAGTAGCATTTAATTTTATAATTAACGGATGAAGAGAGAAGCATATATATATACCATTGAAGTTGTTACCACCAAGTTGTAACGTCTGGAGAGAGTTTAACTGCCCAATTGCTGCGGGTATCTCCCCACTCAAAGAGTTGTAAGACAAGAACAACATTTGAAGTTGTCGACACTCTGATAGATTCGACGGGATTTGACCGCTCAGCTGATTCCCGGAAAGGACAATCCGTTGAATTGAATGAAGATTGTGGCAAATGTCATTTGGAAGGCTGCCACTCAATTCATTTAATGTCAATGCCAAAATTTGTAGAGTCGATACGTTATATACCGAAGATGGTATAACACCTGCAGTTACAACAAATTAATTAAATTCATGAACAAAATGTTGGAATTTTTGAGCACCCAACAATGATTTTACAAAATTGACATAAATAAATAACAAAATTGTAAATACAATTAAATTAATATTTACACAGAATCTTCGATTTTCCTCTTTTAGAGGCTTTTCTCCTTTAACACCTTCCCAAAACAACGAACAGTAGGAACAAAGTTAAAGTCGAGTCAAGGAAACCCTTTTCCCACAAAACGAATACGTCCCGGCTACTGCTCACGGTTTGACGTAATGTTTTAAAAGGTAAAACGACTTTCGCCTCTATACGAGGCGCACCACAACGTATAGAGTTCCAACGAACTGAATCAACACGAAAACTGGACTGCACTCTATATGCTCGATGCAAATATGTATGATGTTATGATTTTTTCTATAAAATCAAGTGTTGTGTGTCTTTGTGTGAGTATGCAAGTGTGTGTGAGTGTATTTACAACATAAAACATGCATCCTATTTATAGGCACGTTCCAATATGTGAGGGGTCTCCACATTTATTATGACATTCATGCTATTTGTAACGCCTTGCGGTTACCAGATTTAAGTATGACATTCATGGTTATGTAACTCATCTGCAGATACAAATTCATTACTGAAACGTCTACGAACCTGGACAACCGAACGTCCAAGTTCATCACAATTTGTAACGTCAATGTACCAAGACATCCTCAACGTCCAAATTCAACTTTTAAATTTATTTGGGTTAACCCAATTTCAAATTGAGTTTCAACGTTTCAACTTTCTGGAAACTTGATTTGTATGAGCCAAACCCAAATATTCAAGTTCCAAAATTATAGATGGATCTGAAAGCCCAAATTTAAAACCCACGAGTCATGAGCCCAAGACTAAGCCCAAGCTCAATCGGACAAGCACACACGTGCATCCGTATAGACTATTGGATTGTTCCTTAGTCATTATTATTTGAACCATTGTAACACCCTCCTATTTATAAGGAGTAATTAGCCCCATTAAACTTTCAAAGTTTCAATGTGGGACAATTAGCATGATATAACACTTTATCCTATAAAGTGTATTATTTGACGTTTCAACTTCGTGAATTAATTTCTCACTCATCGAAATTCGGTTTGAGATTTTAAATACACTACGAACATTTACTCCGAGAGTAGAACGATTTTATGCCATTTAATTTCCTTGAAATTACTTTTATAGCCCTCAATAAATTGGTCAAAGACGAGTGTTCTCCACTCTCATTTTAAAATCAATTAATCAATTTCTAACCAATTTCTTCAACACAAAAATAATATATATTAATTGTTACTTATTCTCGTGACAATACGTACTCGTCGATCATGATGTATATAATACACAAAAAGTGGAGCAAATGTATATTAATACCATTATACTAGTGAAGTTGTTATAGAGAATATAGAAAATATAATTTCTTGATTAGTTGTAAAGAAGATTTACAATGGGTATTTATACAAGAGATATTTAGGTCTAACCTAACCCTAATGGGCTTTATAAGAGAGCCCATAGGAAACTAAGATGGGCCTATACAATAAATAAGAATAAGAGTGTATTTACTAATATAGGTCCAATACGCCCCCTCAAGATGGAGCACCATTGGTGAGTCCAATCTTGGACATGAGAAGCTGTAGGCGAGTGCTGGAGAGAGGTTTCGTGAGTGCGTCCGCAAGTTGATCGACAGAAGAGACATGAGACACACGTAGTTGTTTTGTCTTAATGAGATCACGAACAAAGTGAAAGTCGATGGCAATGTGCTTCATTCGTGAGTGGAAGACGGGGTTCGAGCACAGATAGGTGGCACCAATGTTGTCGCAGTAAAGGGCTGGTGTAGGTGAAGTGGGGAAGTAGAGTTCCTGAAATAGGGATTTGAGCCATTGAACTTCAGAGGCAGCAGCAGCAAGTGCTCGATATTCAGCTTCAGTCGAGGAGCGAGCAACAAACCTTTGTTTCTTAGACGACCATGAGATAGGGTTAGACCCTAGAAATACAATGTAGGCACTGGTGGAAGTTCGATCGTCTGTGTCTCCGGCCCAGTCCGCATCAGTGAAGCAGTGAAGTGATGAAGATGGACTAGAGGTGAGGGTAACCCCAACGTTCCGTGTACCATTCAAGTACCGCAGTAGACGTTTGACAGCACCCCAATGAGTGATGGTGGGTGCATGCATAAATTGTGAAAGTTTGTGCACGGCAAAGGCAATGTCGGGCCTGGTGAGTTGTAGATATTGAAGAGAACCAAGGACCTGACGATATTGGGTGGCATCTGCAGGCAAGGACCCATCTGAGATAGACAGGCGAGCAGAGGTTGGTAAAGGGGTGCGAACAGGTTTTGAAGTGAGCATGTTGTACCGGGCGAGCAGGTCAGTAACATACTTACGTTGAGAGAGGAAGCATGAGTTTTTAGATCTGAGAACTTCCACTCCCAGGAAATAAGATAGAGGACCAAGGTCCTTGACCGAGAACTTGGCACGAAGGTCGGCAGCCACACGGGCGAGCATGGGTGTGTTGTTGCCCGTCAGGATGAGGTCGTCGACATAGACGAGGAAGTAGGCGACCACCCCAGAGTTGTTGTAGAGTGAGGGTCAAGTTTGTGGGTGGTGTAAGGGCGAAGCAGAGGATAGCAGAGACAGCCAAATACACGGAGTTTGGTCAGATTCGAGGGGCGAGCAGTGAGTTTTTCATAGGCGGAAATCATGTTAAGGTTAACTTTGGGAAGGCGATTTATGGTGTAGGCTGTCGAGCAGACGGCATAGGGCCAATAAGTGAGGGGCATAGAAGCATGGTGAAGGAGAGCAAGGGTTGTGTCGACCACATGGCGATGGCGACGTTCAGACATGCCATTATGCTCGGGAGTGTGAGGTGGAGTGGTGAGATGTGCAATGCCATGGGTTTGAAGAAAGGGGCGAAGAGCAACGAATTCTCCCCCATTGTCTGAGTAAAAGGTTTTAATTGTGTTTTGATAGTTGTTTTCAACAAGGGTTTTGAAGGCGATGAATGTAGGGAGAACCTCCGATTTCCGTTTTAGGGGATAGACCCATATGTATTTGCTGAAGTGATCAACGAATAACACATAGTATTTGAGATTGTCAGGAGATAGAACAGGAGACGACCAGACATCAGAAAAGATAATATCAAGTGGTCTAGTAGATATAATGCTCGAATCATAAAATGGTAATTTGTGACTTTTGATACAAGAGCAAGAGTTACAGTTAAAATGTTTGGAAGGTGCATTGGATAAGCTAAGTTTGGAGAGAGTGTGAGCAAGAATTTTTGTCGACGGATGGCCAAGGCGAGCATGCCACGTGGTTGTTGTAAGGTGTTGAGTGGCGAAGGCTTGCGGGGAGGTGGTGGACATGTGTGCCGGCCAGACGTACAAGTTATTTGTACGACACCCAACGAGGAGAATGCTCCCCGAGTGACCATCCTGCACCTGAAAGGAAGAGCGATCAAAAACAACATTAACATTGTTATCACGACAGAGACTGGAGACTGAAATTAAGTTTTTCAAGATGTGTGGGACGACTAAGACATTCGAAAAACTGAGAGACTCAAGTTGAGGAAAACACATAGAGCCAGTGTGAGATATGTGTAAACCTTTACCATCACCAATTTCTACATTGTTAGGCCCATCAAATGGGGAGTGAAGAGAGAGGTTGGCGAGGTCGTTGGTGATGTGATGCGAAGCACCTGAGTCAAGCATCCAGTGATCGGTAGGATGTGCCGAGGAGGCTGAGTGAGCCGAGTATGCCGGGCGAGCAGCTGTCCGATTGAGACGAGAGGGTGGTGTGTACTGTCCATGTGGGCGGCGAGGACCCGTAGAAGGAGCAGTGGGCGAGAGTGATGAAGGAATCTCAGGGCAGGTGCGAGCAGTGTGACTTGGTGTTCGGCAATATTGGCAGGTGCCAAGATAGGGCCTTTGCGAGGACTGGCGAGGACGAGTGTCAGCAGTTTTAGACCTCGAGTCAGGTCGCGAGGGGCGATGATGAGGTTTACTGGCAGTGAGTGCAGATGCAGGTATTGAGGCCGAGGGTGGTCGCGAGGCAATTTGAGCCTCGGCACTGAGGAGCTTGTCGCAGAGCTCGGTAAAGGAAATGGGTTGTTCGCGAGCTTGGATGGCATTTGCAATGTCATTGTAAGATTCATCAAGGCCAGTTAGGACTTGGAGAGTGACGTCCTCGGCATCAGAGGAAATGCCGAGGAGGGCAAGCTCGTCGACCACCGAGCGAACTTCCATTAGGAAGTCAGAAATTGGGCGAGCACCTTTGGTCAGAGAGCGAAACTTGGTTTTGAGGGCAAGGATGCGGCCTCTGGAGGGTTTCCCATACATGCTTTCAAGCATTGACCAGGCTTCGCAAGAGGTTTTGGTCGATGCCACAAAGGGAATGAGTTCAGGAGACATGGATCCAACCATGGCTGAGAAAATAAGGTTGTCCTGACACACCCACAGATCGTGTGCCGGGTTGGGAACGGTGGCGGTGGTGTTGGTGGTGTTGGTGGTGTCGTCGGCAGCTGGGATTGTGGACGGGGGGCATGGATGTGTGCCCAAGACATAGCCAAAGAGGTTGTGTCCAGTGAGGAGAAGACGAAGCTGGAAAGACCAAGCACCATAGTTGGTGGAGGTGAGCTTCAAGGACATATTTGCAAGTCCTTTGAAGGTGATTGGTGTCGGCGACTGAGAGGAGGTGGCCATTGTTTTGAGTAGAGCAGCGGAGAGGAGAGGAGCAGCAATGAGCTGGGCGTCTTTAAGACGGATGGCGGCGGCGGCGCTTCAAAGACGAAGGCGGCGGCGGCAGGATGTGTAGCGGCGGCGGCGGCTAGGGTCTGTAGCAACGGCGGCGGCTAGGGTTTGGATCAGGCGTGAGCCAAATGACTCGATGATACCATATAGAGAATATAGAAAATATAATTTCTTGATTAGTTGTAAAGAAGATTTACAATGGGTATTTATACAAGAGATATTTAGGTCTAACTTAACCCTAATGGGCTTTGTAAGAGAGCCCATAGGAAACTAAGATGGGCCTATACAATAAATAAGAATAAGAGTGTATTTACTAATATAGGTCCAATAGTTGTTACCACCAAGATATTTTGTCTCAAGAGATTTCAATTTTAATTTACACGATTTAGAGTGCTACAATTTATTAAAAGAGCGACATTAATACATAAAGAAATTAAGAAGCATACCATTGAAGTTGTTAGCAGTGAGATATAATAACTCAAGAGATTTCAACTGCCCAATTGCTGCGGGTATCTCCCCACTAAAAGAGTTGTAAGACAAGGACAACATTTGAAGTTGTCGACACTCTGATAGATTCGACGGGATTTGGCCGCTCAGCTGATTCTCAGAAAGGTTAATCCATTCAACAAAGGGAAGATTGAGACACATGTTGATAGGAAGAGTGCCACTCAATTCATTCATTGACAATTCAAGAGTTTGTAATGCGGATATGTTATATATGGCGGATGGTACAGCACCTGATAGATGATTCGAATACGCGCCTAGATATTGCAGATTATCAAGTCTTGCCAACTCTTGTGGAATTTCTCCTTGGAGAGAGTTGAAAGCCAAATCAAGAGAGCGTAGATTTGATAAGTTAGAAAGGGAGTTTGGGATGAAACCTGTGAAACTGTTATTTCCTAAGGATAAGTACTCGAGTTTAGGAAAATGGCCAAACCACGGTGGAATCTCTCCCGTGAAGTTGTTAACTTTGAGTGAAATATACTTCAAGCGGTGTAGGCGAGAGAGCTGTAGAGGCAAAGTGCCACTAAAGCGGTTGTAGGTGAGGTCGAGAGAAACGAGAAAGGAGAGGTTTCCTAATTGTGGTGGAATAGTGCCCGAGAGACCCATATTGAATAAATCCAAGGCAGTGACTCTTCGGTGATGCAAGCCACAAGTAACACCAATCCAACTGCAAACATCGCTCGAACTGGTCCAATTTCTTGTAAGTATTTGTTTTGGGTGATCTGAGGTGACAAGTGCCTTTAGCGAAAGAAGAGCAGATTGATCAGTGGTGAGGTTGTTGGCTTCTTTACAAGGCAATAAGGTTAGTTGTAAGACTACTGCAAATGCACACAAGTAATAACAACTTCTTTCCATGGCTAGCTGCAAATTAATATTATTGTGTGAGATAATTAGAGGATATTCAAAAGTCCCTGGAGGCATATATATATATAACATCTCAGTCTTTGGAATCATGTGAAGGATTATGTGCGTGTTGAAATTAATATACATGGGAGGAAAAGTCATGATAGTACAGCTGGGCTAATAAATCTATGTCGACCATTAATAATTACACCACTAAATTTGAATGATTTTCATTATTATTGACGGTGATTAGTTTTGACTTTTCAAAGTGTTTAAATAGGTTCTGAGAAAATTTGACACAGAAGACGAGCCAATTTCACAAACCGCCATGTTTTATTATTGGTCGAATTCAATGTTAGTTGATCTTACTTTTTAAATTTTCCCCTTTTTTGCCGTAAAAGTCAATATTTTCCAAATAAATTGAGAGATTTTTATGTCATTTATCACAATTGAACTATAATTCTTCCACCAAAAATAAATTTCCCTAGTTGTTGTGATTGAATTGAAAAATTGAAGGTAACAAAAGAACGGGTTGAACGAGACAATGAGTTTGGTATATCAAGAACTTAATATACAATAATTAATTTTTCGGTTACTTTGTAAGTTCTGACTTTTAGATAAAACACATTTTTTTATGGTATCAGAGCCTTAAATCTCAAGCCCACACATTCTGGGTTCGATTCCAGCTAAAATCAACTTCACCCATTTAAATTGGGTCTGACTATATGCACCTCCATTTCGGAGAGATGCACTCCCCCAATTTATACACACCCAGAAATTTAGGTCACACACCCCCTCAAATGTCATAAATACCCCTCCCTTCATAATATACCTATTACTACCCACACCCAACCCTAAATTCATTTCATCTTCCCCAACCCAACCCACCCCACCTTCACCCGCCCCCTCCCTCCACCCCGTCGCCGGCCACCCACGCCTCACCCCGTCGCCGGCCACCCACGCCTCACCTCGTCGCGGCCACCCCCGTCTCGTCTCGCCACGGCCGCCCCAACCTCCTGTAAAAAAATAATATACAGATTGGCGGCCGCGCGGCCGCCCCGTCCATCGGCCGCCGCGACCGCCCCCCAGGTTTGCCCCCCTCTCCCTCCTTCCTCCCCCTCTCCCTCGATCTCTTCTCTCCCCTCCATTTCCCCCGCTGCCGGAATCGTCCTGATTTGTAAAAAAAAAAATACAACGGCCGCGCTGCCGCCCCGTCAATCGGCCGCCGCGCCGCCCTCTCCCCTCCATTCCCCCCTGTCCCCTCCATTCCCCCCCTCCAAACACCACCCCGATCTGTAAAAAAAAAAAAAATTAAATTCAGGGCCGCCCCCGTCCATCGGCAGGCCGCGGCCGCCCCTACCTCTCTCTTCTCTCCCTCTCTTCACCGGCGTTGGTTCACGGCGTTAGCCCACCCCGATTCGCCGGCGTTAAACACCATTTTTGTTTTTTATTTCGACACTGTAATGTCGACCATGTACACTTTCATCGACATAATAAATGTCGACGAAAGTGTACATGGTCGACATTACAGTGTCGATCGACATTTGTTGGTCGACCATATATTCTTCCGTCGACAAAATGCGGTCGACGGAAAGATATATGGTCGACGAAATGTGGTCGACCGGAAGATATATGTTTGGCACTGTTTTGACGAATTTTTTTTAAAAAATGTTAGTTTTCTAAGTTTTGATAATGGTGTTTGTTTTGACTATTTTTTTTTAGAAAAATGTTAGTTTTCTAAGTTTTGATAATGGTGTTTGTTAATGGGTTTGATAATGGTAATTTGTGGATGAATATGATTGATTTGTTGAAATTTTTAATTTTTTTTATTTCTTGTTACCGGAAAAAATGGTGACGGTGGCCGGAGTTTTGGGTTAGGAATAAGGTGAAAGAAAGGATAGTAAAGGGTGCGATTAGTAAAGGGGGTGCATCTAGTACGCTGTATTTTAATGAAGGGTATTTTTGACTTTTTACTCCATTATTATATTAATAAATTGAAAGGGGGAGTGCATCCCTCCGAAATGGAGGTGCATATAGTCAGACCCATTTAAATTATCCATTTGATGGGTCTCCACTAGGGGTGGGAATAGGCCAGGCCGGGTCAGGCCTTAAGAAAAAAATCCTGGGCCTAGTATATAATATTTGGGCTCAAGCCTGACCTGTGGCCTATTATAGGCTTTTTTAAGAGGCTAGGCCTGACCTTTTTATTAAATAGGCCTGGCCCGAAAGTCTTTTAAGGACCTTTTTATAGTGTGTTTATTCAAAATTATTTTTTAGTATTACCATTAAATCATAAAAACTAACTTTTTAAATTCTCAAAATAAAAAAAATAAGAAGAATAAGAAATTAATCAAAAGGTCCATAAAATTATACTCAAATACAAATGTTCATATCAATTATTTTTAACTATTACAAAGAAAAATAAAACAAAAAATTATATAATTTCTTCAAGATAATCTCATCATATATTGAATATTATTTATTATGTGTCACATATTATGTATTATATTATATATTTATTGTATTTTTATATATTATATATTTATACATATAGAAATAGAGTTAAATAGGCCGGCCTGTTGGGCTTAAAAGGCTTACGAAAAAGCTCAAGTCCTGCCTATTTAATTAAAAAGGCTTTTAAAAAAGTTTGAGCCTGGCTTGTTTATTAAACAAGCCGAGCTTTAGAAGGCTGAGCCGTAGACCCCTGTTGGGTAGCCTGGCCCATTCCCACCCCTAGTCTCCACCCCCAAAGAGTAGAGGTGACAATCTTATCCAGCAAAATGAATTTTTCAGAGTTTTGGTAATCTGATTGAGAAATTTATAAAAGTAGCAATAGAATAGGCTAAATGAGACAATCGAAAAGTTTGGTATGGGACAACGTGTTACTCATATCCAATTTTGCCAACAACCCATATCTCTTTCTATCGTTTTTCTTTTCTATTTATCTCTACCTTAATACCTCACTACGTACACATTTAACATTATATATTTTTTTTAAATTAATGTAAATAATAAATGAGTAACTTCACGATAAATGGAGTAAATACTTAATGTTATTTATTTACATGTATATTAATGTTATGTGGGGTGTCAAGGCAACCAAATCACTTTGAGCACTACCGAGTTTTTCATCAGGTTGAGCTCGAGTTCTAAATAACTGGGTTCAATTAAGTTGAAACAAATTTTGGATAACAGATACTCCCTCCCTCCGCCTATAAGCTTTCTATTTCACCTTTTTGGTCCGTCCGCCTATAAGGGCATCTCCAATGGGGTAGAAGTCCCATGTGGATTTCTACTCCTAACTCAAATCAAGGGTAGAAGGGGTTGGGGAGAAGATGATGTGGAGTAGAGAGGAGGAATTGGGTACGAGAACTTCTACCCAAGTAGAAGTAAAATTAGAAAAAAAGAGAGAGTGGGATAGAGGGAGAGTGAATAACAAATGAGAAAAATAGGAGAACAAGTTGGAGAGTGTAACTCACTTGCGAGAGTGGGCTTTAATGTGATCCCAACACTTTTTTATTTGCATTTTTTTTTTTTGGTAGAATGCATTGTGAAGGTAGAAGTTTTTTGAGATAGAAGAAATAAACTTTTGAGGTGGCACATATGTGGCACACATGTGTTAAACTTAAAACCAAAAAATTCTAACCCGCACTTAGGATGCCCTAAGCTTCACATACCCTTTTTGGTAAATACTTTTTCTTACACTTCACTTTATATTTTACTTTTTCTCTCTATCTCTCTCCTTCTTCCAATCACATCAATTGTACTATATATATTATTTAATCACTTTTCTTAATCTTTGTGCCAAAAAGTAGCGGAAAACTTATAGGCAGACGGAGGGAGTATATCATAGGAATGATTATCTCCAATCACTTGCTACATTACCTCAGTCAACTCTATCAATTGTAAAGAGTAATTATACGGATTGCTACATTTTAGGAACCGTTACATTAGTTAAACATCTATATATTGTAAACTCTTGTACATAAGTTAATCAATTCAATACATTACAATTCTATATGGTATCACGAGGGGTTTCGATCTAAATCACCTTCTTTTGCTGCTCTTACACCTCTAAAAATGTCAACTTCCAACAACATCACTGCTATTGAATCCCCAGTCACAAAACAACCCTCAATCATTCCTATCACCGCTCATCACCACCTCCCTATCAAACTAGACCACACCAATTACCCTTCCTGGAGAGCTCACCTCGTCGCCTTGCTAAAAGGGCATAACCTCATTGGTTTTAACGACGGATTGTCCACTTACCCCACTCTCCAGTAAAATGGCTCCAATACTGAGGAAGTTACATATTGGACCTGCCAAGATCAGCTTCT
Source organism: Galeopsis tetrahit (assembly GCA_963675135.1). Classification (NCBI taxonomy): domain Eukaryota; kingdom Viridiplantae; phylum Streptophyta; class Magnoliopsida; order Lamiales; family Lamiaceae; genus Galeopsis; species Galeopsis tetrahit. Next base: position 39,791,268 of record OY776126.1, on the reverse strand, counting down.
TCTCGCTGCCATTTTTGGCTCCCTTTCAGCGATTGTCCTTCCATTGGTCTCCTCTGCGACCACATCGACTGAGGCATGGGCTATCCTCAATCGCCTTCTTGCGAGAAAATCTTGCTCACGTATCAACCAACTCAAGAGTGAGTTATATCGAATTCAGATCAATGATCGTTCTATTTTCGATTACCTACACTATGTCAAAGCCAAGGCAGATGATCTCACCCTAATTGATGAATCGGTCACTGATTATGACCTTACTCTCTTTGCGATCAACGGGCTTGGCCCAGAATACGCCACTATTGTTGGCCCTATTCGGACGCGTGAGGCGTCCTTACGATTTGAGGAATTGCATGATCTCCTTTTCGAGCACGAACTATCCATAAAAAATACCGAAATATCCCAATCCCAGCTTCCTACCACTGCCAACATGACCCACTCCCAGCCTCGAGGCTACAACCGTGGTAACTCTTCCCAACGTGGAAGTTTTCGGGGACCTTCTCACCGAGGAAATCATTCACACGGAAACTATTCTCGAGGAAATCGTACTAGTTCTCCTCGCCGTTTTTACCAGCGAAGCAACCACAATGCTCGGCCCCCTCCTATCTCAGGTATTTCCTCCCCTAATACTCGAGATCCGATCCTTTGCCAACTTTGTGGATTCCCAGGACACATTGCTCCCACATGCAGCCGAGCATCTTACTCAGCAAGTGTCTGCTCACTCCACTCCTCAGTCACCAGTTAATCCTTGGTTGGTGAACTCCGAAGCATCCCACAACCTGACATCTGATTCGAATAATTTGTCCATTCACTTGGAATATGACAGCACTGATGAGGTCCATATAGCCGACGACTCAAGCCTTCCAATCTCTCACACAGGTACTTCTACAATTCCATTCCCTGATCGCAAATTAATTTTGTCTGATATTTTATGTGTTCCGTCGGCATCCCAAAATCTCTTATCGGTCAGCAAATTCACTAAAGTAAATAACGTGTCTATGGAATTTCTTCGCGGCTTTTTTGTTATTAAGGATATAGTCACGGGAGATCGTCTTCTTACGGGCCCCTATCAAGATGGTGTTTATCGCTTATTTCCTCCGGCAGCTGTGCAAAGACAGATCACGGTCACCATTGGTGTTCACACCTTTCATGACTCGTGGCATGCTGGTCTTGGACATCCTTCTCAAGATACGAGTGAATCAATAATTAGACATTTCAATTTACCTGTTTTAAATAAATCCCGCACATCGGGATCAGATTATATTTCCTGCACATTGAGCAAATCTCATAAACTACCATTTCGGTCATCATCTTTTATTGCACATCATCCGTTACATTATATTTATGCCGATGTTTGGGGTCCAACTCCCGTGTGCTCATTGGATGGTTCAAAATACTTTATCTTGTTGGTGGATTTGTTTACGCATTATTATTGGATCTATCCATTGTGTTCTAAATCACAGGTTGCTTCAATATTTCCTTAGTATCGCACACTTGTAGAGAAACAGTTCGACTATGTGATTAAGAACCTGTTTTCTGACAATGGAGAAGAGTTTACTGTCTTACGCCCTTACTTAACTATGAATGGCATCTCTTAGCTCACAACTGCTCCACATACCCCATAACAAAATGACATGGTGGAACACCATAACTGCCACATCCTTGAGATTGCTCGCTCACTACTCCACGATGCTTCTCTACCGCCATCTTACTAGTCGGATGCAATCCAAATGGCGGTTTACTTAATCAATCGCATGCCTACTCCAAATCTTCAAGGCCGTAGCCCATTCCAGTCACTCTTTCAGAAACAACCCAACTATTCAAAGCTTAGAATATTTGGGTGCCTATGCTTTCCATGGTTGCGTCTGTATCTACCAGGTAAACTTACTCCACCATCTTTACCATATGTATTCATTGGGTACTCAACCTCTCAAAATGCTTACAAATGTTATGAACCCATGTCTGGTCGCACTTACATCTCATGACATGTTATATTCCATGAGACTAAGTTTCCATATTCACCTTCTTCTCCTACGACATTTGACGAAGATAACACCAACCGGTTCTCTCTTACAATCCTACCTCATATTCAGTCACAACCAAATGTTCGCCCAGACTCACCCGAGCAAGCACCACCACCGGCGAACACAATGCCTCAACTTGTAACCACGCCACCAACTGTTCCATCAGACACTCAAGTTTCGACACTGCATGTGGTCGCTCCTCGACGAACTCACACCATGTAGACTCGCAGACTTAACAATGTTCACAAGCCTAAACGCCTATTCGCTGCGACCAAGCACCCATTACCTAGTGATGTCGAACCAACCACTATTCGCCAGGCCCTAACCGACCAGCGCTGGCGAGCAGCCATGGACGAGGAATTCTTTGCTCTTCAAAAATTTGGAACATGGGATTTGGTGAAACCGCCATCGAATGCAAACATCATAGGGTGTAAATAGGTTTTTCGCATTAAAAGGAATCCTAATGGCTGGATTGATAAATTTAAAGCACGCCTCGTCGCAAAAGGATTCCACCAACGACCAGGAATAGACTTTCGGGAAACCTTCAGTCCCGTTGTCAAACCTGCAACCATCTGGGTCGTCTTATCTTTGGCCCTGCAGTACGATTGGTCGCTCCGTCAACTCGACATTAGCAGTGCCTTTTTGCATGGCAAACTAGATGTTCCACCAGGTATGGCAGATCGCTCATTCCTTGACCATGTATATCTTCTTCGCCGAACTCTCTATGGTCTTCGTCAAGCTCCCAGGGCCTGGTACACCGCTCTCAGTTCTAGCCTTATCTCGTTTGGTTTTACACAATCCCGGGCTGATTCATCCCTCTGCACATTCCAACGCAGCTCAATCACTCTATTTGTGCTCGCATATGTTGACGATCTCATCTTGACCGGCTCATGCTCGTCTACTATATCAGCCCTCACCCGCCACTTACAACTCAGTTCGCTGTTTCCGCCTTGATGGTGTTAAACTAGTTAGTACACCTATCTTCATGAAGACATCCTCATCCATGTGCTCGCCTGATGTCACTAAGTACCGAAGTGCAATTGGTGGTCATATGACCTGATTCTATATTTTGAACTCCAAATTTACAAGTTGGATCGTATTTGAATCTGATATTACTTAACTCAACTCGACTCGACTCGACTCATGTACACCTAAATCTTTTGTTAAGGTATACTTGGCCCCTTGAGCCTTCTTGAGTCAATAAATACCTCTTTGGCGTGTGAAATCAAAGAATTTGGTCTACACCAAAATTTCAATCTTTGTGGCTGTGCCAAACGACTATAAACAATATAATGTTGTTTTGGTTTAACTAGAGTTGACCCTTTAAATCTTTATCAGTCAACGCATTATAAAAACAGTGTATGTATTATTGTATACACTTGGTTAATGAAGTTAAAGATAAGTTAAGGCACATCAAAAAATAATAATATATCTATATTTAAATGTATTAATTTAATTTCTCACACTAAAATGTAAATAGTTCTCAAAAAGTTAACCTTTCAGATTTAAAAAATATATATATATTAAAATTCGATAGTTATACTCTCATGAATTTCAAAAGTAAGGAGTAAGGACTGCCCAAAAATTGAAGACTCTACTTCAGTATATATATATATACAGAGATACAATTTCAGAAGAATCAAATACTCTGTTTCTTCACCTACTCATTATGCTCATATCTTAGATTGATAAATTGGAATTCCTAAAAATGCCAATCAATAAAACTTGTCCAACTTTTAAAAAAGCCACATCCTCTTAATTTTTGGTTAAAAAATGCAACATCCTCATAATTAAACAGAGTGATTACAAGGCCGTCTCATACCCGAAATTGTTGCTTGATTTTGTGCAGCGCCAATAGAGCTTCTTTCATATCTATCCTTTTCCGAGGGGATTCTTCGGAGCACTTCAAAGCCAACTCTAGTATGGAGGATATGCATAACACCACTTTGTCCAATTCTTCATCATCTGAATGTAGTAGTAAGTTGGAATCTATGACCTCGTGTGGTGATTGTGGAACTAATCTTTCCACCCAATTCTTTAAGCTTAAATCTCCGCCAAACATATCGTCACTTGGCCTCTTTCTTGTAAACACTTCCATCAACATCACACCATAGCTATACACGTCACACCTCGTAGAAACTTGGCCTTCCGAACCATATTCTTGAACCATAGACACAACGTATATATATGTCATACACAATTCAATTGATATTTCATTATAACATCTCTAGCTAAAAGTCTTTATTAACGACAGAAAAATAAGAACAAGGGTTAAAAGGTATTTTTATGTCATTTAAGATTTTCAGCTAGAAAAGTTATAATGATTGATGGTATAAGTAAAAGATTAGAAGATTAACCTGGAGCAATGTACCCTAGTGTTGCTAAGGTTTTGGTTTGCACTATGCTCTCCCCGTCATCTAACAGTTTCGCTATCCCAAAATCATGTTGGAAAATGTTGGTTTTGACCACATTTTATAAAATATTAAGTGACAATTTTATAATCCGTTTTGCGTAAATGGATTTAGTTGATTTGATTTCTCAAAATCAAATTTTTGGTGAATGCGAAATTAATATTAAAGTTGGTCATTTAATGTGTGGATAAATACATTGTTGAATGTATTTATAATGGTAATAGTGATGGATTGTGACTTGACATGAATGTCATGTCTTTTGATGAATAATTGATTATTTCAAAGGTTGTGTCTCTTAGAATTATTGTATTAATTTGAGAGACATATCTTTTGGTGAATAATTGATTATCCAAAGGTTGTGTCTTTTAGAATTATTGTGTTAATTTAAAAGACATACCTTTTGTGAATAGTTGCTTATTTCTAAAGGTTGCAACTTTTGGGAAAATAAGCTTATTGTGAAGAGTCATACCTATTACCTAAAGACTATTGGAAGTCTATTAATAGATTCCCCTACATTAATTCATTCATTCATTCGAAAATTCATTTCCATTGATTCATAGTCAAGAAGTGAGAACTTGAGTTAAAACTACATATGCATACTTAGCATTTTAGAATTGTAGTTGCTACATTAGAGTCGAGTCGAAAGTTCCGGATATCCATTTTGAGATTCGCTGATAGCTTCCGATTTGTTGTGCAACAGTCGTGAAGTTTTAAGTCGTTGTATCTTGGGGACGGTTGCCAGTGATCCGTATTGCACCTGTGTACGGGGCAATAACGTCTTACGGAGATAGAGTCAAACTCTAGCCTCGACTTTCGTGTTTAAGTCTGTGTCAACATTTAATCTTCGTCTACACATACACCTCTATTTTTAACCATCATAAGACGTTAACTTGTGTATTCGAAGTTGGCTAATAAGAAAGTGTTTCCAAAACACTGCAGCAAAAATTCTCGATTCTGTTGTCGGGGAAGATAAATCTCAAATTTTTGTTTGATTCTTTCTGAACTGACTAATGTATAAAATTATGTACACCCTTTTCTCTCTCGTGGGTGCATTTAGCGTAATAATTTTATATGGTTTGAAATATAGCTATAATATGGCCAGTACAAGTCCAAAATAGCGGAAATTAATGGAGTACTTGCGAGTTGCGGTCACCAAGCTATTGGGAAACACCAAATTCCTCATAGGCATTTGATCAAACAGGTAATATGCAGGATTCTGAGAGCATGCCTGGAGATCCAATTAAATTGGTGCAATGAATTGCACCTGTGTTGACATATTGATTAATTACATCAATTGAGAAATCAAGAGGGGGCGGTGATCAAGCGTTCAATGTTAAAAGAGAGAATTGAAACGGTATGTCATTTCTCTTAATTTCGAACAAGTGTATATCTAATGGAGGGTGATATTCCTTCGAGCTTCTCGAATGGACGAAATAGTCCAGACTCAAAAGTGAGAGTCAGAACGAGAGATCATGAAGTGCGATCTTCCTCTGTTCTCGAGTGGCGACACTTCAGATCAACGTTTGGGAGGGAAGTCGTGTCATTTCAGTCGGGCAAATCGCGACCATTTATTGGTGCCGATTGCATGAGGCAATCGATCGCGACTGAAGGAGGATACGCTGCAATTTCAAGATTCTGAAGTGGTGATAGAAATTGGTAAGATGCGTGATGTTGATTTGGTCAACATTTTCATTCCATTCAATTAAATTAAATTGAGTCAGAAAGGTAAGAAAATTTATCTTTATTTTACTCATTATTAATTTAATTGAAATTTAATCCACGGCAAAATGGATAAAATGCTATGAATTAATTTATTTGATAATAGATCGGGTATTATAAAATTATTTCATAATTTTGGATCTATATCAAATTAAATTTGATTGGGGTCAAATAATTTGAGCTTGAAGAGCACAGATTGTATTTTGGATTCAGTCCAAAAAAAAAAAAAAAAAAGATCTTGACTCGTATAATTTGATCAAAAATTATGCTCGAGTCACGAGTGACTCACATTTGAAATTGAATTTAATTTTGGTATGTTGACCAAAGATAAGATTAATTTCGCAGTTGAAAATAAGTCCAAAAAAAGAAAATTTTAAAGATTTTGACTCGTATAGTTTGATCGAAAAATTATGCTCAAGTTATGGGTGGCATTAAATGCTACATTTGAAATTGAATTTAATTTTGGTAGGTTGACCAAATATTAAATTAATTTTGAGTTGAAAATTGGAATGAAGTCCAATAAAAGAAAAATTCAACGTTTGATTTTCCAATATTTCGAGATTGTGTCCAAATTTGGTGAATAAGAGAAATTCACAAATGTAGGGGAATGCGTCTCCACACATGGATACATTCGAATGTGGGGGAAATAGGTCTCCGTCGACATATTCGAATGTAAGGGGGTTAGCAAAGGTGTGACCCTAAAAGCTAAATATGGAAAAACCTAAAACGGTTGAATTCCGTGGAATGCTTTCCACAAGTTATATGGATTTGTTCATAGTGAAAAATCACATTCGAGTAAAGTCACCAGACAAGGAGATAAAATCATGTGAACTATGAAAAGGGATAAAGTGATTCCATGATTATCTCGAAGTGTGGGAGTGACTAGTAAAGATTGAAGCATGTGGTAATGCTTATCGATTTAAAATGAACAAATCGAAAATTCCTGAGATGGAATTTTATCTAGTTGTGAAAACTGGATATTTGGACACAAACTCTGAGCCCATCATTGGAAATGTGGGGGATCAGTGTCATGGAAACCCTCTAAGCAAACTTGCATAGCCCGTTCCACAATGAAATCGGAGTTCATTGCATTGGACAAGGCTGGTGAAGAAGCAGAATGACTTCGAAACTTCTTAGAGGATATTCCCGGTTGGAACAAACCAGTGCCTCCAGTGATGATACATTGTGATAGCATGTCGGCTATTGGGAGGGCAAGAAGTAATATGTATAACGGTAAATCTCGACACATTCGTCGGAGACACAACACCGTTAGACATTTGATCTCAAGTGGAGTAATCTCCATTGACTATGTGAAGTCAAAAGAAAATATTGCGGATCCGCTTACAAAAGGCATTAATCGAGATCAAATGTATAGTGCGGTAAGGGGAATGGGGTTAAAACCCACACATTAAAGGGTGTTCATAGCGGTAACTCGTCCATGCTGACTGGAGGATCCCAAGAACTTGGTTCAACGAGACAACTAAGTTATGAAGCACTCAGATGTGCACTTGAGAAAACTAAAGAAACCCATTCTCGATTCCCTTCAAGTGCAACCTTACACCTTCTGGTGCAGAAAACCTGCTGACGTGTGGTGAGGTTAAGCTTAATAGCTTTTAATGATTCCTATATCCCAAGGGTGGAGTATTGCAGGGTACTCTTCATAGGAGATCACCTATATAAGTGTGAAGTGGGGCCGCTTCAAATGAAAACACACTTATGAATCCAAGATATGGTCCAGGGCCGAAATGGACACAACGTGAGAACCAAAGGGTATTAGAGTCGTTGCTGTGTATATGTCATTGTCTTGGTTTACACAAAACGCCAACCACTTCAAGACATCGTGTTCACTGAGTGGCAAGTAAATCCGATGGCATTTTACTAGGGAAGGTTCAAAGCCTGAAGCTACCTATCTCGATGCAGTAACGGTTCGCGGGAACTTTCATAGGGAGTCACATACATTAATTTCATTCATGTGGGGGATTGTTGGAAAATGTTGGTTTTGACCACATTTTATAAAATATTAAGTGACAATTTTATAATCCGTTTTGCATAAATGGATTTAGTTGATTTGATTTCTCAAAAACCAAATTTTGAGTGAATGAGAAATTAATATTAAAGTTGGTCATTTAATGTGTGGATAAATACATTGTTGAATGTATTTATAATGGATAAATACATTGTTGAATGTATTTATAATTGGTGAATAATTGATTATCCAAAGGTTGTGTCTTTTAGAATTATTGTCTTAATTTAAAAGACATACCTTTTGTGAATAGTTGCTTATTTCTAAAGGTTGCAACTTTTGGGAAAATAAGCTTATTGTGAAGAGTCACACCTATTACCTAAAGACTATTGGAAGTGTATAAATAGATTCCCCTACATTGATTCATTCATTCATTCGAAAATTCATTTCCATTGATTCATAGTCAAGAAGTGAGAACTTGAGTTAAAACTACATATGCATACTTAGCATTTTAGAATTGTAGTTGCTACATTAGAGTCGAGTCGAAAGTTCCGGATATCCATTTTGAGATTCGCCGATAGCTTCCGATTTGTAGTGCAACAGTCGTGAAGTTTTAAGTCGTTGTATCTTGGGGACGGTTGCCAGTGATCCGTATTGCACCTGTGTACGGGGCAATAACGTCTTACGGAGATAGAGTCAAACTCTAGCCTCGACTTTCGTGTTTAAGTCCGTGTCAACATTTAATCTTCGTCTACACATACACCTCTATTTCTAACAAATCACTTACATGGGCAATCATATCTTCGTCTAGCAACACATTACTAGGCTTCAAATCGCAATGCACAACAGGTGTTGAATAGCCATGGGGAAGATACTCCAATGCAGATGCGACATCAGTCACTATGTTCAACCTTTGCATGACGTCCAAGCAGTAATTGTGGGAGTACAACCATTTTTCAAGGCTTCCATTGGGCATGTATTCCAATACTATTGCCTTGAAATCTTTGTTGGAGCAACTGCTTACGACTTTGGTCAGATTTCTGTGACAAATGCTGCGCAGTACTTCACACTCGGCTTTAAAACTTCTTAAAGTAGCTTCAGTTTGCATATTAAACACCTTCACAGCAATAACCTTTCCATCTTTGAGAACTCCTTTATAAACAGAACCGAAACTCCCAACGCCAACCAAATTGGTTTCATTGAAATGTTCAGTAGACTGCAAGATTTCGTAATAGGAAATCCTCTCCAACATAGTAAGGTGTATATGCTCATCAATTCGTGAAGTATCCTTGTTATTCCCTTTGTATATTAAGATCGAAGATGTAGGCCAAAGAGACAATGGTGACAAACATAACCACCCCAACTAGAATAAATAAATAAAATTTTAGTGTCTTTCTTCTTGATTTGTGATTGAGGCAAAGTGGGACATGAAATCTCGGAATTCCACATAATGCTTTATTACCTTTAAAAGAATCCATTGTGAAGTTTCTGAAATGACCACCTGAAGGAATTTCTCCACTTAAATCATTGAAAGAGACATTGAAGTAATCGAGATCTCGAAGTATCTCCAAGGACTTTGGGATTAGACCAGTAAGGTTGTTGTATGAGAGGTCTAGAACTGATAAACTGATCATGCTTCCCATAGATTCAGGAATAGAACCTTCCAGTATGTTATGTGCGAGAGAGAGATTAATCAGATTCTGTAACTTCCCGATCGTGGTGGGGATAGTCCCAGAAAACTGATTCATGGCTAGTTCTATACTAGTTACTGCCAATAAATTACCCATATCAGGATGTAAAGGTCCGCCAAAGGAATTTGAGGATAGGTCGAGCTCCAACAAATTTGTGAGGCGCCAAAAGCGTGAAGGAATGCTTAAAGTTAGCTTGTTTGACTGCAGATAAAGTTTTCTTAAAGAAGTGAGATTTCCAAAACATTCAGGAATCGGACCTGATAATTGGTTGTAGCCTAAATATAGAGAACCAATGTAGGGCAAGTGGCACAAAGAGTCTGGAATGGAACCTCTGAAATTGTTGTTACTTAGACTTAAGCCTTGAAGGTAATTCAAGTGTTTGAAAATAGGTGGGATAATACCAGAAATCTCATTGTCCCCTAATGAAAGCGTGATCAAGTTGCTTAAGTTGCCTATAGAAGCAGGAATTTTGCCCTTAATTTTGCAATTGTAGGCAAAGAAGCTTTGCAACGAGGAAGAAAAATTCCCAATAGAGGGTGGAATGATGCCACCTAGAGGATTATCAGCAATTGTGAATTTCTTCAGTGATCTGCAATTTGTGACAGATGTAATGAAGCTCAATTCTGAAGAAGATGATTCAATCCTTAGATTGTTGCTTGCCAGGTTTATCGATTGTAGAAGAGTTAGGTTGCCAAGAAAATGGGGCACAATACCACTGAATCTGTTGACACTGAGATCCAAAACTGTGAGATGACCACACTGAGAGACAGAGCTGGGTATAACTCCACTCAAATTATTAGAAGGTAGGTAAATTCCTTCAAGAAAAGGTGTTCCGTAGCACATATTGGAGGGAAGACCGCCTGACAGACCATTTTCACCAATTGCAAGACTACGAAGAGTTGAGATATTAAATACTTCTGGTGGGATTGAACCAGTGAATGCATTAAAGCTTAAATGCAATATCTCGAGTTGGTAAAGTTGAGCAATTTCCGTGGGTAAAATGCCTGTCATGGTTTAAAATAAACATTGCAAATAAGACACTGAAAAATGAGAATGGTGATTCAAGTCACATTATTTTTTGCTTTTATTGAGACAAGCAATTTGACAAGTTTAACTTTAATGATAATAAATCAATTACAAAGAAAACGTAACAATGTTTCAAGTTTTAAAAATTTGATCACATGATTGATTTTTGTTTTGTAACTTCCACGAAATCAATATTATTGTCCGGTAACCATGTACATAAGGTAAAATATTCGTGGTACAGTCTTAAGTTGGTTGACGAAGATGTGATAATAATTTATTATCTAAAAATTGGAAATTCGTTTTAAGAAAATCGATTATATTGTTCTAAAAATATAAGGAATCCCAGCCTACACACATTTAATACTCCGTACTAGTTATGGAGATAATAAATTAATACTGTATATAGTAGAGGTGTTCATACCCGTGAAGTTGTTTTCCCTGAGTTCCAATTCTTTGAGCATCGTAAGATTTGTAATATTTGAGACTCCCACTCATTTTATTACGCGCTACACTTAAAACTTGCAACGAAGTCAAGTTGAAAATGTTTAGGGGGAGTGCTCCACTAATATTATTCCCTTCAATAGCAAGTTCAACCAAGTTTCCAAGATTGCTAATCTCCTCTGGAATTGCACCTGTAAAGCAAAAACAAAAAATGAATCCTCACGACACACCATTAAATTTTATTAACAGATTGATGGAGTGAAGTATATATGTATATACCATTGAAGTTGTTACCACCAAGATATAATAACTCCAGAGATTTCAACTTTCCAATTGATGCGGGTATCTCCCCACTAAAAAGGTTTTGAGATAGATCCAGGATTTGAAGATTTGAACACTGGGACAGATTAGATGGAATTTGGCCGCTCATCTCATTGGAATAAAACCCAATCCATTCAACAATGGGAAGATTGTCACATATGTTGATAGGAAGAGTGCCACTCAATTCATTCATTGAAAAATCTAGAGTTTGTAATGTGGATATGTTAAATATGGCGGATGGTATAGCACCTGATAGATGATTCGAATACGCCCTTAGAAATTGGAGCTTATCAAGTCTTGCCAACTCTTGTGGAATTTCTCCTTGGAGAGAATTGAAAGCAAAATCAAGATAGAGTAGATTTGATGAGAGGTTAGAAAGGGACTTTGGAATCAAACCTGTGAAACTGTTATTTCTCAAGGACAAGTACTCAAGTTTACCAAAATTCCCAAACCATGGTGGAATCTCTCCTGTGAAGTTGTTAACTTTGAGTGAAATATACTTCAAGGGGTGTAGGCGAGAGAGCTGTAGAGGCAAAGCGCCACTAAAGTAGTTGTAGGTGAGGTTGAGGGAAACGAGAAAGGAGAGGTTTCCCAGTTGTGGTGGAATAGTGCCCGACAGACCCATATTGAATAAATTCAAGGCCGTAACTCTGTGGTGACGCAAACCACAAGTGACACCAATCCAACTGCAAACATCACTCGAACTGCTCCAATTTGTGGTAAGTATTTGATAAGGGTCGGAAGTGACGAGTACTTTTAGAGACAGAAGTGCAGATTGATCAGTGGTGAGGTTGTTGGCTTCTTCACAAGGTAATAAGGATAGTAAGAGTACTGCAAATGCACACAAGTAATAACAACTACTACTTCTTTCCATGGCTGCAAATATTGTTGTAAGGCTAATTGTGAGAGTTGTTGTAGATATATAATTAATTGCAACACTATACAGAGGATATTCAAAGTCGTGCTTGGGACGGCAATAAGAAAAGTCATACTATATAATCAGTAGTTAATATGGATTGATGCTCTATATGTAGATAAGGTAGCTAATTGGATATTAATAATAGAATAGAATAGAATTGAATTGGTCAAGAGATAATAAGTAGCCCTGCCCAACTCATAATTGCATTCATAGAATTAGCAGAGTAATAGTAGTATATTAAAGTAAAATGGAGGTTTTTAAATTAAATAGATCACCTTCTTTCATGTATGCACTGCAGGACTTAGCTTTGTCATCTTGATGTAGTAAGTTGGAACCACAGCCCAAATGGTACGTATACACATCACACGCACCTCGTACAAACACGGCCTTTTGATTCGGATGGAAATTGTATGAGATGCTACATGTGATGAGCTGGATAATATCGATCTCTTTGGCATTATGTATTATTAACTCTGCTTATGTCTTCCTTTAGTCTGTGTTTGGTTGGGTGGATTTGGGTTTATGGATTTCAAATCCACAGCCCAAATCTATTCTATATGTTTGGATTATAAATGAATTTCAAATACTTAGATTTGTGTCCACACACTTTTTAGTTAAAATTTAGAGAAATTTCAAATTCTCGCTGAAATCATGTCATTTGAAATCCATTTATTTTTAACTCATTTCATTTGAAATGACTCCTCAAATCAAATCCCTCAATCCAAACACAACCTTAGGCTCAATTGATAAGTAAGATTAGTTTTAAATAGATAGATAATGGGGTTAAGATAAATGGTTGATTAGACATAAAAATAAAATTTCCACACAAACAAACAATACCACTACTTGTGTATACCAGATGATTGAAAGACACACCATTTACTGTTGGGATATAAATTCACCCTAAGCCCCTCAATGTAATAGGATAGTTTTGATGGCCAAAACAGTTAGAGTTTATAAAATGAATGTAACAGGGTCAGCTGATATTGTATAGATCAGCTCACTTTGTAATCTAGTCGTGTGTGATCAGCTGTGTATATCTCATCTGATTACACGGTCCAAGCCTACATGTGCAAACTCAAGAGACGAAGAGAAGAAGACCTGAAGACTAGAAAACCCTTGAAGAACAGTTAAGTCAGGTACTTGTATACCTACTTAGCTGATAATGTCCAAGCTGAAGCTGGCCAACTCAGAAGAGTATTGCTCAGATCCGAAGAGGGTTACTCATCTGATAATAGAAGTCAAATGATATATGGCCAGACGAGCTTATCAGGTGACTATAGAATAACATCAGCAGACTAGTGGTTCATCAAGAAAATTCGCCTAAGGACAAGATTCCAAGTCATCTTACAACTTTCAAAAGAAGACTTACCATACATAGAAGATCGACGAAGATTCTAGAATTAAAGCAATCAAGATCAATCAACTAGAATCAAGGAATCAACATCAAACAAGGAAAGATTGTTAACGGCTAGTCAACTCCAACGGCTAGTTGCTCTAATCTTCCCTATAAATACAAGAAGATGAGGAAGAACAAAAAAAAACGGAAAAACCATGCACGAACTCTAAAGCTATACTCAAGCAAGCAATCAAAAGTCATACCAACAAGGAGTTCTCTAAGAGCCTGTTTATTTCAGATTAAGTCCAACTCTTAAGTTTTTTCCTCATCCAACCAAGAACCTGAATCCAAATCAACACTGTAAACACTTTGATTTAGGCATAGTGGTTAAGCGTATCTATAAGCTTGAACCATTAGTTGGATCCTTTCAAAAACCTAAAAACCCTTTCCGAAAGGTTTAATTTTTGAACCTTTGTAAGCGTGCAAGTGCATATCCATCACTTGTGGAGACCGTAACATTTTGAAACTGTTCAGATCTTAAAGTCCTTCTCTTGGGACTATAAAGGACAAGTCCCTGTAATTTTTGGGAAATTAAGGGATTAACATAACGATTGGAATCGTGAGAGTGGACGTAGGACCTGTAATCCGAACCACTATAAATCTACTGTGTCATTTACTTATCTGCACTTTATTTTCAAGTTATTTCATATTTTATTTCATTATAGTGCATACTGTGCTTTTGAACTACCTTTGCAAACAAGGCCATACATTCTTTAAACCAGCATCAGCTGAGCATTCTATATAACAAATTAATTAAGGTTTTCTAAAGAACACTTGGACGAGTCTAAATAAAAGGGCCTACACATTTCCGCATACAACACTCTATCCGAACACTATAGTCATGTGGACCAACAGACTTGTAGTCCAGGTGACTTAGTAAATCAGAAGAGTACTCACTATTTTACTCGAAAAAGTTTTAAAGTTTATTCACTCTTCCCCTCTAGACTTTAATCTCATCCACTACTCGTTGAGGTACCAACAAGTAGTATTAGAGCAGTGGTTCTAACGGACTACTGTCTCTAGATCGATTATCAGAAGACTTGAGGGAGTCTTTTTATAGTCCTCTTGAACAGATCTCTATCTTTTGGAAAACTTGTTTTTGAAAATTCATACAGCATGAGTGCTAATATGCGTAAGCTTCCTAAGTTCTCAGTAGAAGACTATGACTACTGGAAGATAAGAATGAAGAAGAATCTCAGCTCAATACACTACAAGATGTGGTTTGTAATCACCGAAGGGCCAATTACAGTTATGGCCGTTAACACTGCAAATGGTGATCCAGATGTCCCAGTTGGTGAGCTCGCCCCCAAACCAATGAAAGATCTCACTCCAGAAGAGATGAAGCAATCAAATCTTGACAGCATTGCTCAAGATTATATTATGCAGACTCTTCCTAATGAGTACATAGGAAAGGTACTCAACTGCGACTCAGCTAAAGAGATGTGGGATGCCCTGGCTCTCCTATGTGAAGGAACGGAGCTAATTAAAGAAGCAAACTCTCAACAACAGTCAAGAAGTTTGAACACTTCAAAATGCAACCAGAAGAGAACATTGACCAGTTGGATAATCGATTCACCAAGATTATTAATGAAATTGAGTCTCTAGGCAAGAAGTACACAAATAGAGAGAAGAATCTTAAAGTGTTGGACTCTCTATCAAAGAAGTGGAAACTCAAGAAGACCATCATCAAAGATACTCAGGATATCAAGAGCTGGAAAACTCAGACCTTGTTCCAGAATCTTAAAGCCCATGAGTATGATCTGGAGAGAGAAGAAAACTCAGAGAATGAAGAACAAACTCCAACTCCATCTTCCACCAAGACCGTAGCATTCAAGGCATCTACAAGTGCAAGAGCTGCAAGTACCTCATCTAGCAAAACCTCCTTGAGAACAGAAGAAGTAGGAGGGTCAGATATGAGTTTGAAAGAGCAGATGGCTCTTATGATCAAGAGATTTGAAAGGATGAATAACCGGAACAACAAGTATAGAAAATTTTATAGGATCTACAAAGACAAGAACGCTGGTTCATCCACTAGAGAAGCAAGAGAGAAGACTCCAGAAAGGTATCCCAGAAAGGATAAGGAGTCATCTCATAGCAGAAGTTATAGGAGAAAAGATGATACACCTCTAAGAAGAAGTACCTCAAACCAGAAATTAGGTACCTGCTTCAACTGCCACAAACCTGGATACTACGTTTATGAATGTCCAGATCTGAGCTCAGAAGAGAAAGAAGAAAGAAAGACTAGACGAGATAAGAGGAACTCAGACCGACAAGTAATGGTGATCGAAGAATCTGAGTACCAAAGTGATGATCTGCCTTCATCACCTGACTCTGGACTTTTCTCAAATGATGACTCAGACGATGTAGCTATGATGGCCATAGTTGAAACCGAGGTAAACTCTTATACCTCAACTTATCATTTACCCGCGTCTTCACAAACAGATGAGGCCAACTCATTTGTAGGAGAAATCGAAAACACCTATTACCAATCCTTGGAGGAAGTAAAAGGTGATCTCGATATCGCAACTAAAGCATTTATAGAAGTGGAAGAAGAGAACAAAGATTTAAGAAGAGAAATTACTAGGTTGAAAAAGGGCAAGTTTAAAAGCACCCCCGAGTTATTAACAATGAATGAACGTCTAAATAGAGAAATTGAACTTCTTAAGGAATAAAACACCACAATAACTCAGTTGTATGAGGGGATGCTGAAAACCCAAGCCCAAGAAACCAAGGAATTTCGAACACTTCAATCTAAGTTCGATGATCTTTTTCATGCAAAAGAGCTCTTAGAAAAGGAGAAGAACAGCCTAGATCTAAAGATATCAGAGTTCAATAAAGCCTCGGCTACTATAGAACACATCTCTGAATATTATAGATCAAATGGCAACAAGATGGGATATGGTTTTGAACCTAACCCATCAACATCTTGTCCAGCTGAGGGTAGTACACCTAACAAGTTTACTAATCGACTACACGAGACTGGTGAATGTTCTAAATATAATGAACCTAATATAGATCAAAAGGCATATGTACCAGCTAAGGTTAATTCTCTTAACAACAGAAATGGTAAAAGACAAGCTAACCCCAAGTCGGAACAGCTAAGGCAACCTCATTTGGGTCCTACTCAGCTGAGTGCGCCAAGGCATGTACAGAGGAACAACAAACAGCCTAGACCATCTCGTCTGAGACAGTCTCAGCTGTATGCTGCTCCAGCCAAGAAGAAGAAGTCTTCTTCACACAAATCTGTTCTCTTTGCACCCCTTATCTCTTATGATATTGTGAGAACATAGGAGTATGGTCCATATAATCGTGTACATCGATCAGCTAATGCACCCAAGCCGAATGTAACTAGTCAGAAGATAATTCATACCCACTCCTATCAAAAGAAATCATCTGACTGTTACCTAGCTGACACTAATATAAGATCAAACCATGCTAAGGTGTCAATTGGTAAGATTTGGTTCTGTTGGTCCCAAAGTTGAGTTAATAATATTGAGTAAGCTAGTGAAAATGTCTAGAGGGGAGGGGTGAATAGACTTTTCAAAAATCTTTCAATATATCAGAATACACAATGCGGAATAATCAGATTACTAATGAGCCCAATCAAATTTATACTCAACTTTTCTATAGATCTTTATCTTTGTTAATTCTTAATGTTCTTGGTTAAAACAACTCAAACAAATATCAAACAGTAAATGTAAAGAACACAGAATTTTATAGTGGTTCGACAAATGTCTACATCCACTCTCACAACTCCAGTTGTGAAGTTTTATTACTCTTCTTGAGCTTCTTGTGGCTTAAAGTCCCAAGATTAAGACTTTGATCTTTTCGATTATACCTCCAGGTATATCTTCGATCTACTAGTAATTCTACAAGTAACTAGCACACTTGTTTTACAAAATACAAACTTAAACTTGAAAAGTAAAACTTCTCTTTGAATAGCCTTTGTTCTTCTCTTCAATTCAGTGGCTCTTCTTGCTTTGATTTCCTTAACTCTGTGAGTTCTTGCTTGTAGACTTGCTCTTGAATTCTCTAAGATCAGTAATTGCTCAGTAGTAGCAGTAGTCTCTTCAAGTAGGAGATCATACAACATTTATAGAATTTAGTATGACAGTTAGCAGTTTGTGAACTAACTCTCAACTAACTCTAAACTGTTTTTGTAACTTCTTCTTGTAACCGACTTTGTAACTTCCTTCAACTTCCAAGTCAGCATATCTTCAATAAATCTTCAATTACACTTTAAATAAGCTTTCCAAACTTATTCTTCAATTTCACTAAATCAGCGCAGTAACTTAGTGTTCTGATTTTTACTCTTCGGATTTTACTCTGCTGATTTTTACTCTTCTGATTCAATCAGCACAGTAACTTAAAACTGTTCAAAACTTCTCCAGATTTCTTCTGAGCTTATCTTCAACTCTCCTTTGAAGTCTTCTTATTATGAAGTAGTCCTCTGAGTCTTCTTTAGTCTTCTGATCTTCTTCTAATCTAGTTCTAAACTTACAATTCTGAACTTTTACACTGCTGAATATAATAAAATACAACTTTACATATATAAAACCTACCTATACATCAATTGAACTATATACAGATGAGTATATCTAAGTCCTACACTATAAGCTGTCTATACAATACAAAACATCAGCTTAGTTCCTAACAGTTCATATATCAGATCAGTAACCAATAAGATCAGTAACTCATAAGATCAGTAACTCATGTAAGTTCAATAACTTCCATATAAGATCAGTAAATACTAAGATCAGTAAACACTTAAGATCAGTAACTTACATATAAGTTCAGTAAGCATATAAGATCAGTAAGTATATCAGATCAGTAACTCAGATTTCAAATATCTCATATAAGATCACTAAAATTGTTCTCAGTTTCCATACTCAGATCAGTAATCTTATTTCATATGACTCAGTTAAGATCAGTAATTTTATTCCTACTATTACTAAATAAGATCAGTAAACTTATTTCAGATATCATTAAGATCAGTAATCTCAATTTAAGTTTCTCATCAGATTAGTAAGCTTATATTCAGATGACTTAGTTAAGATGACTTAGAACCACATATATCACTAACTTTAAGTTGCTTTTGGCCATCAAAACATACAACACCAATTAGAACATTGTTTATAGGATTCATATCCCAACAATTTCCCCCTTTTTGATGAAGCCAAAACTACTTAAATGTTAATAAATCAGTAGTTAAGTATGTAGTCAATCATAACAGTTCATCAATTCAGAAATTCATATCATATTCACAATCAAATCAGATATTTCACATATTACACATACTCACAAAATATGAAATGATCACAAAATATAAAAAATAAAGATTAAGGATAGAAATGTTATCTTCTGAGCTTGTCCTTCATCTTCATTCTGCATCTTCAGATTCTAAATGCCACATACATCCTTGCTTTGATATCCATCATATGTTGATGATCAGTAATTCCTTCTTCCTTGATAATCTCTGCAATAATGTTGTTGATCTCTTTGTAATCAGGTTCTCCACTTTCCAGTCTTGGAGGTTCCCAATTTGGCTCTTCAGGACACAATATTTTTGTTCCAGCACGATTAGCAACTTGAACTATGTCCTCCCAGAATTCTTGATCAATATTCAGCATGAATTCTTCAAAATCAATAAATTCTGCTTCCTTGCTCAAATGATCACCAAACTTCTTCACAATGAAGTTTGCAATCTGCCACTTCTTCTTCAAATTTTTCCAGTATTCCATATGTTTTGTCAAAACAATAAAATCCACAAAGTTTTCATCTTGAAAATCTTTGTCAAACTGTTTTCCTTCAGCTTTCTTTTGAGCATTCATCTTTTTCTTCAAAGCTGTAACTCGATTATCAAATCTTGTTTTCAAGAACTTGACATCCTTTTCTTTCTTTTTTTTCAAGTTTTCTTCTTCACTTGTCATAACAGCTTTCATTTTTCTTTTTGATCTAGTCATTCTTCCAGCTTCTTCTTCTTGTTGTTCTTCATCAGATAGGACTAACTTCCTCTTCTTCTGACTTGAACTTCCAGCAATATCAATATCAGGTCTTTTCTCAACAATTTCTTGACCTAGTTGCTTCTGTTGCTTCCTTAGCTTCAGCTTCTCATTCAGAATAGCAATTTCAGCTTTTAATTCATCCTGACTCACAACCAATTGAGCTTGTTGTGACTGTGTTTGTTCCATTACTTCCCTTGTCCTATCTTCCCCCTTTTTGGCTTCATCATGCCACTCTTTCAAGGAAGATATGTGTTGCTCCAACTTTTTATGCAACACTTGAGACAGGTTCTTTTCTTGTACTCTATGAAGGTCAAAAATTTTGGACATTGTATGCTCCATCACCTTTTCATAAGAGTGTTCAGAATGCATCTTGTTCATTCTTTCAGTAGCTTCTTGAAACATCTGGACAGCAGCTTCCAACTTTGCTTGAAGCTCTGCATTTTGCTTTTTCAGCATCTCAAAGTCAGGATTTTCAGATTCTTTCTCAATAGGACCTGTTCTGATCTGTTCTTGCACATCCTCAAGAACAATAGGATCACTAGAGTGAATTGGAATGCTTTCCATTTCTTCAGTATTTACATCCTGATTTTCAACAACTTCAGTTTCTTCAATCACAACAGTGTTCTCAAACACCTCTGTTGCATTGACAATATCTTCATCAATTTCCATAAAATCTTTCTCAGCAGCAGTTTCAGTTTCATCAAGACCTTTCTCTTCACTAAACAAATCCTCATCAGAGTTAGGAGTTGTAATCTTCTCAACAGTGTACTTGATTCCTGTCAATCTCTCAACAAGAAGTACAACAGATTCTGGAGTGACTAACTCAAGAAAAGAGTTAACACCAGCTGCTTGCATTTGTTCTGCTTCCCAATCATCAAAGATTGAAGCACCTCCCATTCCTTCCATGATGGCTAAACTCTCCTTCAAAGTACTCCTCTTAAGATACACCCATGTGCCTATCCTAAGGAGTTTCTCAAACTCTTTAGAGCTCTCATCCAATCCAGGAAATTGTTTCAACAATGCTATCCTCAGATCTATCCTGATTCTATCCTCTTTATCACAGATAGTATACTCCATCAAATCAGCAGGTTTATGAGTTATAAATTCAGGTTCAGGGGATGAGGAAATGTCAATTGGTTCAGTAGAAGGCTCAAATTCATGTTCAGTAGAGTGAGCATGAACCTGTGTTGGGGTTTGATGTGGTGAAGATTGATGTGAAGTTTGATGTTGAGGGGTAGAAATTGAAGTAGGCTCAAGGTTAGTGTGCTGAGGTGATGAATGGGGAGTGTTCTGAGTCTCAGAAAAATAGTGATCTGATCTTCCAGAACATGAAGGTTGAGGGTTTTGGGTTTCAGTTTGGCTTGGTTCAAAGTTTGAAGGGGTAGGGGAGACAATAATCAATTTCCTCCTAACACTCCTTGTCTTAGTCCTTTTATGAATAGCAATAGGACTAGGAACACTAACCTCTTGCTCATCTGAGCTTGATTGCACCACAGTTTCAACAAATCGAACTGTTGGTTCTGAGGCAGCTGTAGCAGACCTTCCTCTCCTTGGTCTAGTACTGCTCGGATCATGCCTTGCCTTTGACCTAACTTCAGGCTGATTGTCCTCCGATTGGTACATTGAAGCTCCAGACTCTTCTGCTTCAATCTCTTGAGAGTGTTCCAAAGGGTTCTCTTGTTCAAACTGAACAGACTCCTTCTTCATCAAGAATTTTCCATGATGGAATTTCTTGGGATTACTCCAATATGGCTTTTTCACCAGCTGAGGTAGCAAGAAACTCAGCTTGTTTCCAAACCCTAATTTTGATTTAATTGAAAATTCCATTGTATCCTCATCAAATAAAACTTTTTCTTTTTCAGTCAGCAGCCTTTCTAAGAAGAATCCTTGCCAATCACCTTGAACTTTGTCGATGATTGCAGCCATAATTCTAATCTTGAAACTCGATAAGGCATCCTGGCTATGATGTTGCCCTAACAAGCATTTTCCAGCTATATCCATCAAGAATTGCAGACCAGTAGGAAGAACATCCTTCTTCAGATTAGTCAAGGTCTCTGTTTCAACACCTGACCACCTTCCCACACACTCCTTTTCCTCTCCAGCTTTGTAAGTCAAAATATCCACTGGACCTTGTGGTAAATCCAACATTACTTCGAGGATGTCCCTAGTAATTGTGACCTTGTGTCCAGCAAGCATGGAGTGAACACCATTTTTATCACCTTGAAGTTGTAAATAAAATTCCACAGCTTCTGGTTCATAGACATTCATGGGAAATGATTCCAGAAATTTTCGTAGTCCGCACTCTTCACACATAGTTAGAATGACTTGATTTTCAGCACTGTGTCGGCCATTGAAATAGACAGCGTTCTCCACGAAAATGCCCTTCTTGCGAATCCACAAATTCGAATCGAAAGTTCCTGCAACTTGGTTAGCTTCATTGATAATATTAATGGTTGCCATTTGAGAATTTTGTAGAAATCAGATTTTCAGAAG
Organism: Galeopsis tetrahit; assembly: GCA_963675135.1. Lineage (NCBI taxonomy): Eukaryota > Viridiplantae > Streptophyta > Magnoliopsida > Lamiales > Lamiaceae > Galeopsis > Galeopsis tetrahit. Next base: position 39,768,862 of record OY776126.1, on the reverse strand, counting down.
TTATGAAGTTAAGAAATTTCCAGAAATGAACTCGTAAGAACGAAGAAGATGAAGTGTGATCGTTTTTGTTAAATTCAAAACCAATCTAGGGCTAGGATTGAATTAGATTATTACAAAGAATGGTTGGGATTAAGTCTCGAAATTCGAGTTAAACAATAACTGTTCACATTCTAGTAACATTCTTAATTTTTGGAGCCAACTTGTGTTTGATAAATACACCACAATTTTTAGGTTAGAAATAGAAGAGTGTATTAATCTTCTCTATTAGTAATCTAAAAATATGAACAATTTCTGACTTAGAGTAATCTAAACCAAAAGACTGTTCTGATGCAAATCAGCACAGTAGTTTCCAAAGCTATTTCACTTCATTTTCTTACAAGTATATAAAGAAAATATCACTTATCTGGATCAGCTGAGTACTGTGATCAACTGAGTAACCTTTTTAGAAATCAGATCAGTAGATGAATCAGCACAGTAGATTTCAGATCAGTAGATGGGTCAGCACAGTAATCCTCAGATCAGTACCCAAATTTCCTGATTTCATCTTTTTGATATCAGCATAGTAATCCTCAGATCAGTACTGTGTCAGATCAGTAGATTTCTTGTAGACAGATTAGTTGTAAACAAATCTTTCTGTAGAAGAACTGAATTGTAATCAGATCAGTTCCCCCTTCAATGGAGAATTCCTCTTCTGTGCCTGTTTCACCTTGGTAGAAGTGTTAGTTTATGAGATATAAGTGTAAAACAGTACAGATTAGTAACAATATGTTTAACTTAATTATCATATCAAGGTTTTTGCTAAAGTGACTTAGTGATCTGAGTCAACAAAAGGATCTTTAAGAAATCACAGATTCCCCCTTAATGTGTGTTCTCAGTGTCCCTCAGCTTTACCAGCTTCCTCATTGGGATTAAGGTCACTTTAGTAACCTTGTTACCTGTTTTAGTGATCTGACATAGGATGGTCTCTTCTGAATGTTGAGTTTTGATGTACTGCTCTTAGTTTCTGCTTCATGTACTTCTTGGTATAAGATCAGTACCTGAAATGTTAGTACATATCTCTATACACATGTAATTTAGGTACCCACTATTTATTGGGGTCCTTGAGTGTTAGTAGCAGTAAGAGGCACCCAAATGAACATTGAGGATTTGAATAAGTGGGACCTCTTCAGTTTTCTTCCAAATTTATCACAGAACAGTACTTTATTAACCAGTTCAGAATTATCAGCAGACTTAGGATCTATTTTTCTGAGATAGCCTTTCCTTGGTTCTATCCCTTTTTCAGTAAGATCAGTATGTCTGTAATAGTTTGAATATGGTCTAAAAGCATGTGGACCATAAGGCTTATAAATTTGCTTTGATCTTTTCTCTCCATAGATATCATAGGATAAAGGAGGAGGATAAAGAACAGGTTTGTTATGATAATGAGGCACAAATCTCCTAGGTTTAGTTGAATACAGCTGAGACTGCCTTATGAAAGGAGGTCTAGGCTGTTCCCAACTTGCCTGTGCTTGTCTTGACCTACTGTTCTGAGTTTGTCTCTTCTGATTCCAGGACTGATCTGATCTGGTCAGAGGAGTATAACTCTTCTGGTATGGTCTTGACTGTACTGGTCTTAATACATTCTTCATTTTACCATTCTTGGTAGTAGGAGGGATGTATTTAGACTGTACTTTGAGTTTTGGATCATCATCATAAGTCATAGGTTCTTTTCCTTTATCTAGTTGCAAAGAACTTGTACTAGCTCCATTAGTGTTCTTAAATTCTGAAGTAGATGGACTAGGCAGATCAGTACCTATTCCTCTTTTATCATTTGGAGCTCTATATCTGTCTGAGATAGTTTGATTAATCTTAGTAGAGTTAATCATCCCAGATAGCTTTCGATCTAGGCTCACTACTTCAGATTCTAAGAATCTATTGCGCTCTTCAAGTTTTTCACATTTAATCTTTAAATCATTGAATTCATTAGTCTCTTTGGCTTGAGTTTTAAGCATACCCTGATATAGTTTGTCAATTGATGCATACTTTTCTTGGAGTTGGGACAACTCTTCTGATAGCCTTGCATTTATGACAGCTATATTAGGATCTACTTTTGACTGAGCTTCTTTTAGCTTAATGATTTCATGCTTTAAAGATATATTCTCATCACTAATTTCAATGAATGCTTTGTTAGCTTGTAGAAGGTCTTCTTCAGTCACTCCTTGGGAATGATGAAGACTACTTCCTACACTGCTAACAGCAGCATCACTTTCATCAGTGTCAGAATTGTCACAAGTTTGAAAGGAGTTAGCAGATGATACCTCATCATTTATTTTGGCCATCATTACCAGTCCATCATCTGCTATGAAGGCTTCATCTTCATTGCTAGAGGGGTAGTCAGATGAAGATGATGGTAACTCTTCTGATTCCGAATCACAGTCATTGTAAGCCATCATTGCCTTCTTACCCTTGGCATATTTTCGATCTCTTCTGGCTTTCCTTTCTTCTCGATCTTCAGAACTCAGATCAGGACATTCATAAGCATAATGACCTGGCTTATCACAATTATAGCAAACAGGATTGTTAGAAGTTCTTTTAGGTGGAGAATGCTTTCTGTTCCTGTCATGCTTGTCAATTGAGTTCCTGTCTTTCTTATCAGAATACTTTATGTCTCTCTTTTCAGATGAGTTCCTATCTCTCCTGTTCTCATTAGAGATCTCATCCCTTCTTTCAGAAGAGTTTTGATCCCTTCTGTTCACAGAAGAGTCCCTGTTATTAGAACCCTTAGTTTCCTTATAGAATCTTTTGTACCTGCCATACCTCTTATTCAGTTTATCAAATCTTTTGATCATAAGGCTCATCTGATCTTTCAGACTAAGATCAGAACAATCTAGTTCATCTTTTATGCTTGAGGCCTTAGACTTAGATGATCTAGACCCCTTTGAGGTAGAGGCTTTAAAGGCTATGTCCTTAGAGGCATCCTTATCCTTATGAATCACAGTAATTGGATCTTCTTCATCTAACTTAAACTCATGTGCTTTAAGTGTTTGGAACATAGTTTCTGCTGGCCAAGAATCAATGTCTTGCGTGGTTTTAATGATCATCTTGACCATTTTCCACCTTTCATCCAAGGCTTTCAAGATTCTCAGGTTAACTTCTCTGTCAGTATAAGTCTTTCCTAATACATCAAGATCATTCATAATTTTGGTAAATCGAGTATCCAACTCATCAATTGATTCTCCTGGCTTCATCTTAAATGATTCAAACCTTTGGACAGCAGTGGATAACTTGCTTTCTTTGATCAGTGTAGTACCTTCACAAAGAATAGCCAGTTTGTCCCACATCTGTTTTGCAGTCTTACATTTTAGTACTTTACCAAGATACTCATTTGGTAAGGTATGTAAAATGTAGTTCTTGGCAAGACTGTCCAAATTGTTTTGTTTCATTTCTTCCGAAGTCAGTTCTGACCTTGTTTTAGGGACCAGTGCTCCAACTGGTTTTGATGGATCTAGAACAGCAGTGTTTTCCACCATGATGACAATTGGTCCTTCAGTCACCACAGACACCATTAGATCATGGGTCGAGCTAAAGATGGCCTCCATCCTAAGCTTCCAGTAGTCATAATCTGCAATCTTGAACTTAGGCAGCTTGTTCACATTAGTGTCATCCATGTTTGATTAGACAAATAGTATCAGTAGTATAGCAGATAGGTTTCAAGTATTCAGATAGTAACAAATATCAAGAAATAACAGCAAGATCAGTAAAATATCCCTCAAGATCTGTAAGGTTATCAAGAAACAGCAGTCCAATGAACTACTGCTCTGATACCACTTGTTGGTCCCAAAGTTGAGTTAATAATATTGAGTAAGCTAGTGAAAATGTCTAGAGGGGAGGGGTGAATAGACTTTTCAAAAATCTTTCAATATATCAGAATACACAATGCGGAATAATCAGATTACTAATGAGCCCAATCAAATTTATACTCAACTTTTCTATAGATCTTTATCTTTGTTAATTCTTAATGTTCTTGGTTAAAACAACTCAAACAAATATCAAACAGTAAATGTAAAGAACACAGAATTTTATAGTGGTTCGACAAATGTCTACATCCACTCTCACAACTCCAGTTGTGAAGTTTTATTACTCTTCTTGAGCTTCTTGTGGCTTAAAGTCCCAAGATTAAGACTTTGATCTTTTCGATTATACCTCCAGGTATATCTTCGATCTACTAGTAATTCTACAAGTAACTAGCACACTTGTTTTACAAAATACAAACTTAAACTTGAAAAGTAAAACTTCTCTTTGAATAGCCTTTGTTCTTCTCTTCAATTCAGTGGCTCTTCTTGCTTTGATTTCCTTAACTCTGTGAGTTCTTGCTTGTAGACTTGCTCTTGAATTCTCTAAGATCAGTAATTGCTCAGTAGTAGCAGTAGTCTCTTCAAGTAGGAGATCATACAGTATTTATAGAATTTAGTATGACAGTTAGCAGTTTGTGAACTAACTCTCAACTAACTCTAAACTGTTTTTGTAACTTCTTCTTGTAACCGACTTTGTAACTTCCTTCAACTTCCAAGTCAACATATCTTCAATAAATCTTCAGTTACACTTTAAATAAGCTTTCCAAACTTATTCTTCAATTTCACTAAATCAGCACAGTAACTTACTGTTCTGATTTTTACTCTTCGGATTTTACTCTGCTGATTTTTACTCTTCTGATTCAATCAGCACAGTAACTTAAAACTGTTCAAAACTTCTCCAGATTTCTTCTGAGCTTATCTTCAACTCTCCTTTGAAGTCTTCTTATTATGAAGTAGTCCTCTGAGTCTTCTTTAGTCTTCTGATCTTCTTCTAATCTAGTTCTAAACTTACAGTTCTGAACTTTTACACTGCTGAATATAATAAAATACAACTTTACATATATAAAACCTATCTATACATCAACTGAACTATATACAGATGAGTATATCTAAGTCCTACACTATAAGATGTCTATACAATACAAAACATCAGCTTAGTTCCTAACAGTTCATATATCAGATCAGTAACCAATAAGATCAGTAACTCATAAGATCAGTAATTCATGTAAGTTCAATAACTTCCATATAAGATCAGTAAATACTAAGATCAGTAAACACTTAAGATCAGTAACTTACATATAAGTTCAGTAAGCATATAAGATCAGTAAGTATATCAGATCAGTAACTCAGATTTCAAATATCTCATATAAGATCACTAAAATTGTTCTCAGTTTCCATACTCAGATCAGTAATCTTATTTCATATGACTCAGTTAAGATCAGTAATTTTATTCCTACTATTACTAAATAAGATCAGTAAACTTATTTCAGATATCATTAAGATCAGTAATCTCAATTTAAGTTTCTCATCAGATTAGTAAGCTTATATTCAGATGACTTAGTTAAGATGACTTAGAACCACATATATCACTAACTTTAAGTTGCTTTTGGCCATCAAAACATACAACATCAATTAGAACATTGTTTATAGGATTCATATCCCAACAGGTTCTGTGATGCCCGAGGGAGACAACTCAAATGCTCAAGGTTTTTCAAAAGAGCAATGTATATGTGGGTTCCCAAGGGTACTACTACTAACACCTCAGGACCCAAAACAAAATGGGTACTTAAGATCTAATTTGTCTTGCAGAAAATAAGGGACCTATATAGAAAGAGCAGTTTAGCAGGAGAAACTTGGTACATAGACAGCGGATGTTCATCTCACATGAATGGAACCAAAAAACCCTGCTTACCAACTACACAAAAAAGAAAGGTCCAAAAGTTTTCTTTGGTGATAACGCGCACGGTAACACTAAAGGATGTGGCCCCTTAAAGAATGGTGACATTGAGGTACATGATGTATCTTATGTAAAAGGTTTGAAGTTCAATTTACTGTCAGTATCTCTTTTCTGTGACACTGGATATTCGGTAAAACTCTTTAAAGATAATTGTCACGTAAGTGATAAACGAACAAAACAAACCCTTCTAACAGGTTCTAGAAAAGGTAGTATGTATCTTGCAAATTGGAACAGCTGTCCTAAGGATACTTATCTGCTTGTAAAAAGCCCTAAAGAGATCAGCTGGCTATGGTACAAACGTCTTAGCCACTTGAACTTTAAGACTTTAAACAAGCTAGCAAGGGAATCCTTAGTTGATGGTCTGCCTAATGAACTCTACCGTAAAGATCAGGTATGTGATGCATGTCAACAAGGGAAGCAATCAAAGGTTTCTTTTAAAACGAAGAAGACTGCATCAACCAGCAGAGTTCTCGAACTGCTCCACATGGACCTTTTTGGACCAATCACTCCAACAACTCTAATAGGAAGAAAGTGCACTCTAATTGTAGCAGATGATTACTCCAAGTACACTTGTGTTATCTTTCTATACAAGAAAAGTGAAACCCAACAAAAGCTTCCTGAACTGCTCAAAAGGATCCAAATAGAAAAGGGAGAACCTATTGTCAAAATTAGAAGTGACAAAGGCACTGAATTCATTAATTCTCATATCATTGCTTATTGTACTTCTAATGGCATTCAACATGAAACAAGTGCAGCAAGAACACCTCAACAAAATGGTGTAGCTGAAAGAAGGGTTAGAACACTTAAAGAAGCTGCAAGAACCCTTCTAGTTGAGTTCTCCACTCCCAAGAAATTATAGGCAGAAGCCATCAACAGAGGAACCAATTCAAAAAACACTACAGTCCAAACCTCTGCTGATACTCACACAACAGAGGAACCAATTCAGAAAACCCAATCTTCTGACCCTAATACCTCTTCTATCCCCAAGAAGACAGCACCAGAAGACACACCCCAACCTCAATCTAAGTACAAGATGGTCAACTATCCTATGTGCACTCGAGAGAAGATGATGAGATTAAGGATAGCTAATCTGTTGAAATCTACTGTGCCGGGAGTTGATGAGAATTCGATTCAGTTTGAGCAAGTGCTCAGAGTATGTACCTGGATCGAGCTTAGAAGAGATGATGTAGATGATCTTGCAGAGGTCATGGAAGGAGTGAGAGGTTTAGCACACTTCCTTGATTGGGAAATGGAACAGAAGGAAGTTGCTCAAGTGAAGTCATTCACTGAATTGTTACCCGAGGACACACTGGCTCGAGTTTGTGATAGGATTCTAGGAATCACACCTACCACAACCTCGTAGTTCACTGCTGAGGATCTGACAGTTTCGGCACCAGAAAACACCTTAGTCTCTGAAGACCTGGATCAATCTCAAATCCAGCTGAAGACAATTGACAAAGTGCAGGGAGATGACTTAGCTCCATCAAACGATCCAACAAGTTAGATACCTGCCTTGGTATCAGTTGAGCCATCACAACCCCAGGTCTCGGTGGCTTCAGGGACTCAAGAGTTTGGATCAGTCAACTGCTGAAGCTGAGGTAGAAGAAGCAGTGAAGGAGGTCCTGAAGATTCCAGCTTATTTCAGGGCTAGAAATGAGTTTGAGTATTTCACATCTCAACCAATCCAAAAAGAGAAGAGTCTCTTTACTAGGTTGGTGGATGTAACAACGACCTTTCTAGATGAAGGTCATCTGACTGCAGAAGAGAAAGGACGTGCATTGGTAGTATTCAGACCAAACACCTTTCAGATGGCACTAAGAATCTCTCAAGGTACCCCTTCTTCCTCAAACACGTCTATTGATATTAGAGCAGATGTATGTTCTCAAGTACGGGAAGCAATCGACAAGCACTTTGAGAAAGGGCTAGGCATGGAGCTGGCTAGATATATTGGTCGAGCTGCTCAGGAGCAGAGGACTCGCCTTACTAACCAAATTTATGACATTGATGACAAATTTGGTGAGGCACTACATAATCAAATAGATGAGTATCTCAACAGTGAGATGAGAAAGACAGCAGACAGAGCCAATATGTTTGCTGAACTCTACTCCAATGAGACATCCCGAATGGAAAACATCTACAAGTCTAGACTCGAAGATGCTGAATCCAGGGCTGCACAAGGACAAGCCCTACTCAAGACTACAGCTGAAGAAAATGAGAAGCTCTCAGCACAGCTGAAGTAGACAGTTGACAAACTGGAACTTCTAACAGCTCCGCTAGAAAAAGCGTCTGCCCCTGCTTCTCATGCTCAAATCCTGGAGTACAACATTACCCAACTGTCTCATTTCAGCAGAGTACATGTCATGGCTCTCAAGCAAACTCTCCAGGTTGAAATTCTAAATGCCATGAAAACTTTTGCGGTGCACTTGCTGAAGCCAAAAAGGGGGAAGATGTGTTGATAAATGCTCTAGAGAAGTCCACTGCCTAGCAGGCTGAGCTAGTTGTAGCTCAAGATGATTTGACTGAGACCTTGGGAGGTTGAAGAGCAAAATCAAGAACAGAAAAGGAAAGGAGGTTGTTCAAGAAGAGACCTAAGGCACTAAACCTCAAATCACTGTTGCTGAAGAGTCAACTCCAGATAGGAGAATGACAAGAAAAAGAAAGGCAGCTGAAACCTCAGCAGAGCCTACGGCAGAAGAGAAAGAAGGCCAAGAATTGAAGAAAAGAAAGCTGTAAGAAGCCCAAGAACTCAAACAGAAGAAGCTAAATGATGCGAAGGCATTCAAAAACAAATTTGAGAGAAAATTGGCCAAGATCAGGAAAGCACTAAAGGAAAAGGAACAAGAAGAAAGTGATCAGATTACAGACAGCACATATGTGGATTTGCTGGAATTACAAGATGAGCTACCAAGATGGTACTCCCTGAAGAAGAAATGACAGCTAGCTCACCACATAGTCAGAAATTTTGGCCCTCTCTCCACTTATGAAGAAGAGCTACTTCAATTCTCTCAATTCATGGAATTTGAAGATGAAGTACTCTAGATAGAAGCCTTAAAGACAGCTAAGGCCCTAGGCTACAAGATCCTAACTCCAGAAGACACTGTATGGGATCCTCCTAAGTTGGACTCTAGAAGGACAAACATGGCTGAAGTCAAGAGCATCCTGGAGAAGATCCTCACTAAAGAAAATGTTACAAACTTAGAACACATGGAAGGAATTCGCACACGTCTGTATCTTTCCTACCGCATCTGAAGACCTGACGAAGACTACTCAAGAGGCTCAAGGAAACTGAAACTTATAATCTGTAATCTCTAAACAACTTATATACAAGTGATAATTCTTTTGGCTTACAAGACACATTCTCATTGTCTTCATCAGAACTATTATGTGATAATTTATAAACTATTATTCCTTGTAATACATAGGAGCATTTATCAAGATAATTTTGGCTTCATCAAAAAGGGGGAAATTGTTGGGATATAAATTCACCCTAAGCCCCTCAATGTAATAGGATAGTATTGATGGCCAAAACACTTAGAGTTTATAAAATGAATGTAATAGGGTCAGCTGATATTGTATAGATCAACTCACTTTGTAATCTAGTCGTGTGTGATCAGCTGTATATATCTCAGCTGATAACACTGTCCAAGCCTACATGCACAAACTCAAGAGATGAAGAGAAGAAGACCTGAAGACTAGAAGACCCTTGAAGAACGACTAAGTCAGGTACTTGTATACCTACTTAGCTGATAATGTACAAGCTGAAGCTGGCCAACTCAGAAGAGTATTGCTCAAATCCGAAGAGGGTTACTCATCTGATAATAGAAGTCAGATGATACCTGGCCAGACGAGCTTATCAGGCGACTAAAGAATAACATCAGCAGACTAGTGGTTCATCAAGAGAATTCGCCTAAGGACAAGATTCCAAGTCATCTTACAACTTTCAAAAGAAGACTTACCATACATAGAAGATCGACGAAGATTCCAAAATTAAAGCAATCAAGATCAATCAACTGGAATCAAGGAATCAACATCAAATAAGGAAAGATTGTTAACGGCTAGTCAACTCCAACGGCTAGTCAACTCCAACGGCTAGTTGCTCTAATCTTCCCTATAAATACAAGAAGATCAAGAAGAACAAAAAAAAAAAAACAGAAAAACCACGCACGACTCTAAAGCTATACTCAAGCAAGCAATCAAAAGTCATACCAACAAGGAGTTCTCTAAGAGCCTGTTTATTTCAGATTAAGTCTAGCTCTTAAGTTTTTCCCTCATCCAACCAAGAACCTGAATCCAAATCAACACTGTAAACACTTTGATTTAGGCATAGTGGTTAAGCGTATCTATAAGCTTGAACCATTAGTTGGATCCTTTCAAAAACCCAAAACCCCTTTCCAAAAGGTTTAGTTTTTGAACCCTTGTAAGAGTGCAAGTGCTCATCCATCACTTGTGGAGACCGTAACAATTTGGAACTGTTCAGATCTCAAAGTCCTTCTCTTGGGACTATAAAGGACAAGCCCCTGTAATTTTTTGGAAATTAAGTGATTAACATCACGATTGGAATCGTAAGAGTGCACGTAGGACCTGCAATCTGAACGACTATAAATCTACGGTGTCATTTACTTATCTGCACCTTATTTTCAAGTTATTTCATCTTTTATTTCATTATAGTGCATACTGTGCTTTTGAACTACCTTTGCAAACAAGGCCATACATTCTTTAAACCAGCATCAGCTGAGCATTCTATATAACAAATTAATTAAGGTTTTTCTAAAGAACACTTGGACGAGTCTAAATAAAAGGGCCTACACATTTCCACATATAACACTCTATCTGAACACTATAGTCATCTGGACCAGCAGACTTGTAGTCCAGCTGACTTAGTAAATCAGAAGAGTACTCACTATTTTACTCGAAAAAGTTTTAAAGTCTATTCACCCCTCCCCTCTAGACTTTAATCCCAGTCACTACTCCTTCATGGACCAACATTTACCATTAATACGAATCAGTTGAGATATCCAAATATGACCATAAATTATGTGTTTCTCAATCTAAGTTCTAATTGGGCTGAATTCATTTTATAATAATCTTAATTTTAATTTCTCTATAATTCGCTACTTGATTATCTTGTGCATTTCTTTACTTTAATTATCACATTATATTTAAATTATGTAAATTTGAAAAATGAATAATAATTTATTATTAATATTGGATTGAACTTAAAATAATTTAATTAGAATTATATTTGAATCCATTTCGAATTCCTTATTAGTACACATTAAATATTACTCCCTCCGTCTGTCTATAAGCTTCTCATTAATTTTGAGCATATAAAATAAGAAAAGTGATTAAATTATAGATATAGTACAAACAATGTGATTGAGAGATAAAGAAGAAAATAAAGAGAAAAAGTAAGATATAAAGTGAAATGTAACAATAAAAAATTAAAAGATATTTATCAAAAAAAGTATGAGAATCTTATAGCCGAACAGACTAAAATGGGAAACTTGTAGACGGGCGGAGGGAGTATAATTTTAAGAATGATACTTGGGTATAATTGATTGTACATATACTATTATTGTGAGGTTTATCTCATAATCTCGAGATTCAGATGAGTTCTACTCATCTGATGGTTAATTCAAAAGGGTTTTTAGTCTGCTGAAGTACTCAGCTGTTGAGAGAATCAGATGGTGTTACTTAGCTAATAGAAGTCTTCTGAAGGACTCAGCTGTTGGGCGTATCAGCTGTTGGAGTCAGGCAAGATAGCTCAGGCCTGATCAGATGAAGGAGGATTCCATTCAGATGAGAAGGTGTTGCTTAGGATCTGCTGAGATGAGAAGATTAGAAGAGATCAGATCAGACCAGTAGAGTTCTATTTACAAAGTTAGTCTTTTGACTAAGTGTTGGATATCAGAAGAGTAATCAGAAGATGGAGGTCTTCTGATGGTGTCATATGTTTGCAAGAACAAGTGAAGGGCATTGATGTCAATTCAGATTGGGTCATGCTGAAAGTGTGAGTTTGTTAGGAGGGTGTAACAGAATTCAGTCTGGCATTGATCATGCAATCAACGCACGCTGCAATCAACCTTGGCTTCTATAAATACCCCATTACTTGTAATTGTAAAAGTTTGACGCCTTCGAGCATTCGTTCTTGAGTTTTGAGTTCACGAGTGAAGTGAGGAGAAATCCCTTTTCGAGTGTTGAGTGTGTAAACATTCTTTTATCAATCAAGATTGAAGTCGTGTGTCCAGTGGATGTAGATCAAGTTGATCGAACCACTTAAATATTTGCGTGCTCTGTTTTTTGTTCTCGTCTGTTTATATTTGTGAATTGCCTTCTTTGTTGGATTGTATTTGTGGTCTGATTATTCACTTGTGATTGGAGACGTATAATCAGAGAGGGTAATTAATGACAATTGGTGTCGTCTGTGTGAATCGAGTCAGCCATACAGCAATTGCCAGATCGGAGATGGAGAATTCGACCAAGTATAATATTGAGAAGTTCTCAGGCACCAGTGACTTTGGGCTGTGGAGATTCAAGATGTAGGCTCTCCTAAAACAGCAAGGTTTGTTCGACGTGCTCGAAAAATCTACAGCCCCAGATGGTGAATCTGCAACAGCTGCTGCTGAAAGGAACAAAATGTTACGGAAAGCTCGAAGCACTATTCTGCTCTGCCTTGGTGACAAGTTTTTGAGAGTGGTGGCTAAAGAGAAAACCGCGAAGGAGGTCTGGGACAAGGTAGGTACACTTTACATGGTTAAAACCTTAGTTAACCGTCTCTATTCGAAACAGAAGTTGTATGCCTTCAGAACGAGTGATGAAAAACCCATCCGGATCAGCTTAATGAGTTCAATAAAATTCTTGATGATCTACATAATTCAAATGTCAAGTTAGAGAAAGAGGATAAAACTCTGATTCTATTGAGTGCTCTCCCAAAGTCCTTTGAAATCTTAAAGGACACCATCTTGTATGGTAGAAAGGAAAGTATTACATTGGAGAATGTAATGTTGGTTGTAAAGTCCAAGTTGTTGCACAACAAGACATCTCAAGGAGATAAGAGCAGCAGTGGTGAATTATTGGCAATCAAAGGTGGCCAGAAGAGATCTGGTGACAAGAAGGGGCCTAGTCAATCAAAAGGAGCTGATAAGGGAAAATCAGTTGTGTCCAATCAAGGTGATGCAGTGTGCTACCATTGCAATAAACCTGGGCACCATAAGAATGTTTGTCACGAGTATACGCAGTTCTTGAGGAAATCTGGTGTCAAGACCCCTGCTGACAAGAATCAAGTTAATCAGACTCAAGAAGATAAGGAGCAAGAAGGATATGAGTCTGCTCAAGTGCTAACCATATCATCCTCCTCATAATAGAAAGCATGGATCCTAGATTCAGGGTGTTCTTTCCATATGACTCCAAGAAGAGATTGGTTTCATGACTTCAAGCTTCAGAAGGGCAGTTCTGTTCTGCTTGGGAATGATCACACTTGCAAAGTTGTTGGAGAAGGTAGTGTTCACCTGAAGATGTATGATGGTGTAGTAAGAATACTCAAAAGTATCAAGTATGTGCCTGAACTTAAGAGGAATTTGATATCTCTTGGGATGCTGGATTCTATGGGCTATACATTCCAGTCTGCTGATGGAGAGCTCAGTGTGTCAAAGGGGGAGCTGACTGTCCTGAAAGGTGTGAGAAGAAATGATCTCTACTTTCTAAAGGGAAATACAGTAGTTGGTAGATCTGATGTAGCACAGGTGCAAGACAACTCTATGTTGTGGCACAGAAGACTAGCTCATGTAGGTGAGAAATGCTTAATTGAGATGTCTAAGCAAGGTTTGCTTGACAAGGACAAGATCACAAAGCTGGATTTATGTGAGTCTTGCATTCTTGGTAAAGTCAAGAGGTTAAGGTTTGGTAAGGGTGTTCACTCTACCAATGGGATCATGGACTATGTCCATTCAGATCTATGGGGGCCAACAAGGAATCAGACGAGATCTGGTGGTAGATACTTCTTGTTTATCATAGATGACTACTCAATGAAGGTTTGGGTAGCTATTCTCAAATCCAAATCAGAAGCATTTGAAAAATTCAGGGAATGGCTCACTGAGGTGGAGAATGTCTCTGGGAGGAATCTCATGCATTTGAGAACTGATAATGGACTGGAGTTCATTTCAGCAGAGTTCAATGAGTTCTGTAAGGAGAATGGGATAGTGAGACATATAACTGTGCCAGGCACACTGTTGGTCCATAAACGAGTAGTGATGGGTTTAAGGTTTAGACGGGAGGGGTGAATGGACTTTAAAACCTTTTCTAAACAGAGTTGTGTGTTACTCAGCTAATATACTTAGTCTGCTGGATTAGCAGGTCTGCTGATCCAACTTACTTAGTAATTTGTTGAATGTTAGTTTGCGGAATAGTGTGGGCTCTTTGTTTAGACTTGTTCGTTATTATATGAAAAAAACCTTTAGCCAAATTAAGTACTCAACTGACTTGGTGTCTGCTGGTTTTGAATACTTCTTTAGACGGCCTTTCTTTTAAAATCATTTGAAAGCAGTATGCAATATGAATAATAAGTGCAGTAAAAGTGTGTAATTGAAATGGCAATAAAGTAAATAACACCAGGGTTTATAGTAGTTCAGATATACGATCCTACGTCCACTCTCACGATCTGCTCGCGATGTTAATACTTTAATCACCAAATCAAAGGGCTTGTCCTGTTGAGTCCCAAGAGAGGACTTTGAGCTCTAAGCAATCACAAAATTGTTACAGTCTCCACAAGTGTTTTTGAGCACGTACTTGTACTCTTACAAGTTTTCAACTGAAACCTTGTATTGGCTAGAGTGTTTAGGTTTGGGTTGTTTGATCTATCTCAAAACTAATGGTTCAAGCAACAGATGGCTTAACGACTATGCTTAAACCAATAAATATGTCTAATGATAAACGTGATTCGGTGATTCAGTTTCTTGTTGGTGAGAAAACTAGTAAATTTAAAACAGGCTTGAAGAACTTCTCTTTGAACGTTCTTTGCTTCAATCAGCTGGGTGTGTTCTTCGTAAAGTTTGATAACTATGTATAGTTTCCGTGTTCCTCACTTTGATTTGATCTTGTATTTATAGGACTAATCTTCAATCAACTAGCCGTTAGGAGTAGCTAGTCGTTGTGATTATCCTTGATTGCAGCGTAATCTCTTGATTGATACTAATTCCACCAAATCTGGAACTTGCCTTCTTTGGTTATGGAAAGTCAATGTCTTCGAGATTTTCACTTAGCTTTCATGCAGATTTTAATCAGCTGGTCTTATACTCATCTGATCTTGGTACTCTTCTGATCTGATGCTCATCTGATCTGGTACTTGATCTCGTATGATACTTATTTAATCTAATCTTGTAAGTGCAGTAGCCTATCTGTCATGAAGAAGTCATCTGATTATTGATCTTTATCTTCACCTCTGATTTGAGTCATTCTAAGTCTTAAGAACTTCGATCAGTAGACATATCTGGAAGTTCATGTCATCTGATAAGGCATACAAGGGCCTTCTCATCTGATTCTTCAAACTTGGTCTTCCTTCGATCTTCAAGGTCTTCTTAGTCTTCTAGTCTTCTACTCTTCAAATCTTGAGTGATCGCGTGTAAAACCAAATGTGATCTCAACTGATATACATACAGCTGATCTCACTTAGACTAGACTAAGAATCTGTAAGTTGTTCTATACATCTCATCTTGTCCTATCAGACCACTAAACTAATTAAGTGTTTTGGCCATCAAAACTAATTACATCATAATCATATCAAACCTAAGGGGTGGGTTCATATCCCAACAATTTCCCCCTTTCTAATGAAGCCAAAACCACTTAATCTAATCTATCTAAATTATTTAAGAAAGATAAATTAAAGCAGTTTATAAAGAAATTTAAATCGCACACGAAAGGCTTAGATGAAGACAATGAGAGGTTGTCTTATAAGCCGAGAAAACTACTTGTATTAATAATATGCAATGAATGCAGATTACAAGTTTTCCTATCAGCTAACAAAAGGTAGATCTTCATCTGCTTCTGGTCTTTTCTTCTCTTCTTCTCTACGATGTGATGGGAACATCTCATCTTTTCTATCTTCCGCTAGGCTCTATCTCCCTTTTGTCCCCATTAATCTGCCACTGGACTCCTTCCAACCTATCTTCATATTTCCCCATTTTTGACTTCATCAAAACGTGTCAGAAGAACCTTTATACACCAATGCTTATGTTTAATTGCAAGGGTAGTATTCAGGTCCTTGCTGAGTACCTTACATAAAAAAGGTCTAAGAGAGGGAGAAGAAGAAGATTTTGGAAGAAATTCCAGGAAAAGTGATATGAGAGTGATTACTATCTCTTCTATGAGATATAAGGTGGTATCGGTTGACTTATAGGAGAGCAGGCTGAGGTCGTCTGAATCGAAGGATTGGTCCGTTTTGTACGCATCAGACGCCTCTTCTCATTCTAATGGGTCTGCCTCAACTACTTCACTCTCCTCTTTTGATTGAGTCGATTTAGTACAGAGTGGCTTACTTTTGACTTCAACTGCTGAAGGTGTTGGTTTATGGCCATCTCCATAGAGTGTAGCCATAAATCCAATCTTTATTCCTCTAGTGAGTTCCCATTCGAGTTGGATGATGTTCTTCATGAATAACTTTTGTGTTACCTCCAACACCTTTGTGATATATGAAGCCAGATACTTGAGTTTGTGAGTATCTATCATTTAGAAGAAATAAAAGTGAGAAGGTATACATTTTGGAAAGTTATGTATCCATCCTTATAAAGAGATATTACGTGTATTTTTTTAATAAAAGTGATAGATGTGATAGCTTCTGTAAGTTCAGAAATGCACTTTCGAATATAGGGTTTAGATTCAAGATACTTTTTGATCTGAGGGTCGAAATTTAAAGAGGTGTCTTTGTACTTCAGACAAACATTATGTTGAAATAATAAATCTGGAGTCCGCATTCAATGCTCCTTGACCAATGTCGGTCAATTTAGGAAGTGTGTAGATTCAACCTAGACTGTACCAAAAGCTGGTGGAAATAACTTATATAAATTACTTTACAAAGAGTATGTCTTCTAAGTTACTCACTTGCATTGATTGCATACTTAAGATTTAATATTCAGTAACTTAAATCCATCTGATATACCTTAAATCTCATATAAGATGCATAAGCCAAGAATAACCTAATGGCCTCAAGACGAGCAACTGGTGCAAAGGTTTCATCATAATCAATACCTTCTAATTGTGAATATCTCTTACCAACCAATCATGCCTTGTTTATGGTTATAACATCATTTTCATCCTTCTTGTTCTTAAATACCCACTTAGTTCCTACGACATTGTGGTTTGTAGGACGGTCTACAAGTTCCCAAACATCATTTCTAGTAAACTGATTCAGCTCTTCTTGCATGGCTATAATCCAGTTACTATCCTGCATAACTTCTTCTATGGATGTTGGTTCTATATTTGACAAGAAAGCACACCAACAAAACATATAAGACTGATCTTCATTCTGGTTCAGTTGTCTTCTGGTTCTTACACCTGCTTGTGCATCTCCTATGATCAGATTAGTAGAGTGGCCTGTCATTTTTGTCTTTGGGGCACGAGCATCAGATGAGGTGTGGACTTCATCTGGGTGTTCAGAAGAGTTCCCTTGATCTATTTGGACCTCTTCTGTATCTACTTGAGTATCAAATAGATCATTCCTTCTTATGATATTAAATCCATCTCCTGCTCTAGGGGTTACTTGTTCTTCTTGAACAATGCTCTGGGTTTGAGATCTGGTGGTTGGTCTTCTAGGTATTTGTTCGATATTGCGAGCAAAATTATTATGGGCATACATATAGCTTAGATGTTATCTCATTGCCCAAGGTCAGGGTGATGATGGCGGTCTTAAATGGAGTTGAGATCAACTGGCCAAGGTATTGGATGGACAAATATATGCCTTAGAAGTGGCCAAGATCAAGAAAGAAAACGGAAAGTTCTACCCAACCCTTAGTTTATGTACCAAGATTAGTATCATCATATCCCATCTACTCCCCGAGAAGAAGTCGTGGGGA
Organism: Galeopsis tetrahit; assembly: GCA_963675135.1. NCBI lineage: Eukaryota > Viridiplantae > Streptophyta > Magnoliopsida > Lamiales > Lamiaceae > Galeopsis > Galeopsis tetrahit. Next base: position 39,751,010 of record OY776126.1, on the reverse strand, counting down.
AAGAGCAAAATATTCAACTACTCTAAGTAGATGTTCACTGCTGAGAAGGCGAAGCTGGCCAAGGCTACTCAAGCTCAGAAGAGGAAGAAGGAACCTCTTCCTGCCCAGAAGTCAAAAATGCTAAGAAGCCCAAGCCCAAGAAAATTCATCATCGTTTGAGGTTACGACATCAGATGACCAAATCAGACCAGCACCACCTGATGCACCAGAAGCTACATCAGCTCCTCCCCCTCCCAAGCCAACTAAACCTAAGGTTAGTAGAAAATTTGCCTCGACACTACCAAACCTCTTTCTATCCAACCCCTTTCTTCTAAACCTTCATCCAAAACCCCATCCCAAAAACGCCCAACACCCCAACCTTCACCTAAACATCTAGCTCCTCTAACCCAAATTGAATCAGCTGACATCCCATCACCTGATGTTTTCTTAACCATTCCTTATATCCATTCCCCATCTCCCTAACTTAAAAGTTTACCCGAGCCAAGCCAAACACTCCCAAATCAATCAGTTGATATTTCTACAACTAATCAAACAAACCCACCCACAACAGACTACTAACCCACTAGCCCCCATCCTCAACCCATTGGAAATAGCAACTGAAGTTGCCCAAACCTACGTAGAAATTTTTAACTTACCATCCGCTTCAAACATCAAACCACAACAGATGTTGCTCGACCAGACCCAATCGAGAGAACAAACAAACCTACCTCACTCCCTACTCAATATAATCCAAACGTTTCTAACTACCCGATCGGAATTACTAAGCAATTTATGAAACTTGAAATAAGTGCAAAGCTCAAATCCGACTACCCTGAGCTGATGTTAGACGAAGGACTCTTTGAGTCGATTCTTCGAATCTGGATATGGAGGCAGCTAAGGAAAGGCAGCGTGCATAATATGGCTGCTATAATCGAGGAGAAAGGTGGCCTCGATAACTTCTACGACTAGGACTTGGAGCTGACCGAGTCTGCTGAAGTAGAAGATGCCTTTTGTCTTCATTTTGATGACTCACTCTCTACGCTTGTTGCTAGAAAGCTTGGACAATTTTTGAAACCACAAGTTCAAGTCGAAGGGAAAACTGATGGAGGATCAGAACACACCGCAATTGACTTAGTTGGAAGTTCAACTAAGCAGTCTGGCGATGAAGCTGAGAAATCAGCTGAGTTAGACACAGAAGTTGTGCAAGCAGCTGATGTCAATGTCCAAGATGAGTCCTTAGACTCAGAGGCATCAGTGTTGAAAGTTGTAAGTGATATGGTGATGGAAACATTCACTACATCAGCTGAAACACAGTCCAATGTTCAACCAGATCAATTACAAGCAATTGTAACAGCTGAGCCTTTACAATCCCATATCTCAGAGGCTCAGGGATCCAAGGGTGTTGAATAGCCAGCTTTTAGATCTGAGGAGAAGATCACTTTTGAAGAAGGAGAAGACATCATCTTAATGTTAGTTGTTGATACAGAACCAGGCTCTGTAGCCTTTGGTCTAAAGAGAAGTGTTGAAGAACGGTTGCTAGAATTCAAAGAAGTAGAATCAGAAGAGGTCAATGCCCCACTAGCAATTGTTCCATTGGATGTACCAAGTTCCTCTCGTCTACTGTTAGATCTTTATCCTCCAATGACTCAAGCTTAATGGGACTCTTGGATGCAGCTGTGCAAAGATGTGGAATTTCCTTTAGTTCCTCATGTTGAAGAAGGCTACATCAGACCATCCAAAGATCAAAGATTGGATATGTACATCAAAACTTATGAGCCCGGAACCAGAAATGACTCTCTTCTAAAACAGATGAGCTGATTTATCCCATCAAGTCTTCGATGAGCTGTCTCCCCAATTTCATTCTCTAAATCTCAGGCTCCGCCAAAGGGAACAATTAGAAGAGGAGACAATTACTAAGATTATTCATTTCTGCATGAACAAATATTTTGAAAATAATCTTAGTGTTGCCATCATGAAGAAGGTTGAAGACTTCATGCAAGTTGACACTACAAATATGGTGAAGATAGTCACCAGCTTTGACCAAACTGCCAGAACTGAAATGATGAAGGCACTGGATGATTACAAAGATGAAGAGTTAAAGAGAATTCAAGAACGATAACATGCCTCTACTCAAAATCTTTTGTCTAAATTTGATGAGTTTGAAAAGATTGCTTCAAAGCAAAGAGAGGGTCTACTTCAATAACTAGACCGGTCGAAGGACCTTAACCTTGAAATGGAATCTCAAAATGAGAAGTTGAAAATGAAGGAAAATCACCTATCTCATCTTATCTCTCAATTGAATGATCACAAGTTAAACTCCTTATCTATTGTTATAGACGTGAACGTTGTTTCAAAAGAAGTAGATACTATGGCTACTGATCGACTTGAAAAGAATGTATCTGCATTAATGTACAACGTCACCTCTACCCTCCAAGAAGAATTCAAGAAGCTTGCTCAAGCGCTCACTTCCAAATTGATGATGTAAAAAAGGGGGAAGAAGAGGCTAGAGCTAAGTTATCAGAAGAAATGAGGAAATCAGTTGAAGCTCAAGATCAGCTGGCCAGGAGATTGGCAGCTACTGAAGAGCAACTGAAGGCTCAGAATGAGCAAGTGAAGACCTTTATCAGCCAAGGGGGAACAACACAAGACCCTACTAGTTCAACTCATAACTTGTCTGATTCATATTTGGCAAGAATAGATTATATATCTTAGCCAAAGCTGCTTCAAAGGAAAAGCAACCCATGTTAGCTCTTCCACCCATTCAACAATCAGTAGAGGAAGATGATCCTATAGATGACATTCATATTTCTCTAAGGAAAACAACTCTATCAGAAGAGGAATTGCGTCTGAGGCAAAAGAAGAGAAAAGATGCATCTCCAATGGATGTCACATTCAAGAAAAGGACTCTTAAGAAAAATAAGATGACTCAAGAGCACATTGTAGAGCTAGAAGACGAAGAAGAAGATAAGCCAGAACCTGAGTTGTTCAACAAGGAGATCGATGAATTTATTGAAGACACTCACAATCTTAGGCTAAATATGAAGAAGAAGAAGAAGAAGAAGAAGTGGCAAATAATTTATTATTTGGCCCATCGCTATGTGATCTTGAAGACGGGATAGCTTTTCAATACTTTGAAAAGCTCATGCGAGAAGAGGATGATCAATTCTGTAAGATTGTTATCCAAGTGGCTGCTAATAACAACATCAACATCATCTTGCCTAAATTCCCTTGTTGGATGTCACATTCAGGAAAAGAAGGACTCTTAAAAAAAGAAGAGGACTCAAGAGCCTATTGCAGAGCTAGAAGACGAAGTAGAAGATGAGCCAGAATTTGAATTGTCCAACAAGTAGTTCGATGAATTTATTGAAGACACTCACAATATTAGATGGCTAAATCTAAAGAAGTGGCAAATAATTTATTATTTGGCCCATCGCTATGGTGATCTTGAAGATTAGATAGTTTTTCAGTACTTTGAAAAGTTCATGCAAGAAGAGGATGATTAATTCTGGAAGATTGTTATCCAAGCCGTTGTTGATAACAAGATTCTTATCCAAGCCTAAATTCCCTTGCTAGAAGCTAAACTCAGACAAGGTTCGGAAGAGACGACACCAGAGAAGTTGATCTGATGATAATGAACATAGTTGTCAATGAAAAGATCGCAGATCCCGATCGAATGAAAGAGATGAAAGCACGAGTCAAAAGAGTTTTCCAAATGGAGTGATCACTACAAAAAACACCTCAATTAACAACCGATTAAAGACCATTTTTTGGTTGGTCACTATTAGTTTCGTTTCAAATATTTAGAGACCATTTTCATATATCGGTCTCAAATTATAGACCGATTTTTTTCGGTCTCTAAATTATAAGACCGTTAATGCGGTCTACAAACGGTCTCAAATGATTAGTCGGCCCGAATTTTTTTCGGGCCCTAAGACGGTCTCAAAACGGTCTTTAATATATATGGTCTCTAAACGGTTTTTGACACACACGACCCACCTGACCTGAACCGAACTGCCCACACCCACACCCACTTTATTTAAATGACCATTTATTTGGTCTTGGTGGGAATTGATCCCGGGTGGATGATGGGCACCCACCACTTTGACAAGTAATTGTCTTGTGTAAATTTTAAAATTAATTATATATGTGTTAATTAATTTCTTTATTATATACTCGCACCATCCCACTATAAACCCCACAATAAGTTTCTCATTCAATTTTTTTGCATATTACTTTCTCTTTCTCAATCACATCACTTAATACTTTATTTATTATTTTATTATCACAAAAACTTATATGCAATATTGACTAATTAAGTCAATTGGGCTGAAAATATTGAATTATTAAGTCAATGGTCTGAAAATATATATTATTAGGCCACCATTAATTCATTTGGGTTAATTCTTAATTTATTTGTCAACTGGCCCGCTTGTGTTCTAATTTTGACCAAAAAATTTAACCCATTTATTTTACCAGTTTCTATGATTTTTTTATCTTTTATTTTATTGACGAATGCGGGATATTAAATGTAGTAATTTAAATTGTAATATGTAGTACCACACATTATTTTATATAGTAATAACACAAGCTATTTTATATAATAATACAAATTCTTTTATTTAGTAACATGTTTTTTTCTAGTATTTTTGTTAATGTAGTAACTCACATTATAATACGTAGTAACATATATTATCGTATGTAGTAAACACAATAACCATGTTGTAATGCAAATCATTTGATAAAGTTACATATAGTAACAAACGCATATTCAATGTAATAATTCAAACTGTAGTATGTAGTAACATATAATTTTTTATATAGTAATACCGATTCTTTTATGTAGTATTTTTTTTTCTAGAATTTTTATTGATTAAGTAACTCACGTTATAAAATATAGTAACATATATTATTGCATGTAGTAATATAAAATAACCTTGATCCATAATAATTATTAAAGAATATTTAAAGAAATAGAAAATATTTAAAGATTAAGGTCGTCTTAAATTGCAGCGTTCGACAGCGGTCTGGGGTGGCCGAAAACTGCTCGGAGAAGACGACTAAGTACAATTTCTGCTAGTGAGTGGTTTTACAAAAAATATGAGTGTGAATTGAACTGTCAGTGGGTGTATTTATAAAAAATGTGGGTTGAGCTATCAGTGGGTGTATTTATAAAGAATGTGAGTATGAATGGCTGAAATGCATATATGCAATATTTCACATAAGACTAGCCATTTTATTATATTTAATCTCATACTCATCTAGCATTTTTTTCTCTTTCACCATCAAATCACTTGTACTACATCTATTATTTTATCATATTCCTTAATGAAAACACCCAAAAGAAAGGAGAAATTTATAGTGGAATAGAGGGAATATTTAATTAATAATTTTTAAAAACTTCATATCTCAAATGTAAATGTATTTTCACATGTATTAATTGACAAAAATCATTCAATTGTTAACAAGTCCAAAACAATATTGACTAAGATATTAACAAGTTCAAAACAATATTAACTAAGATATTAACAAGTCCAAAACAGTATTGTAGGATCTATTATGAGTAAATCAATTGTAATTCACTCAAACAATCTTATCAGTCTTGTCTCTTGTATTTCACTATTTCAATAATCTTAAGCATATTAAAATTCATTATAGCAGAACTAAGATATGAACTCAGTTACTATTATTATAATGGCTCTACTCCATTGCTTACATCATATTCTTAGAATTCATGCATGTTGAAGTAGTGTTCACAGCCATCAACACAAATATAATAGTCTACATGCACTAACATTAATAGCAAGCAAGATTGTATTTTCAACTGATAAGTCTAAATGCTCAAAAAGTACCAAGTGAAATTAATCTATTTTAAACAAGTAAACAAATTACACGTTTCAAGAGAGACATTTTTTGTAGTGGATGAAGACACTACCTTAGCTGATAGGTCTACTTATATTTGTACTCCCTCCGTCCCCCAAAAGTTTTCATACTTTCCTTTTTAGTTGTCCCCGAAAAGCTTGCATACCCAAAAATAGAAATAATCATTACAATCCCCACTCTCACAATATACACATATTTACCCTTCATGACATTACTTTTTGGGCCCACCATACACTGAATCCACCTACTTTATTTACTTTATATATAAAAGTTTACAAAATTACCTCTCAACTCTCACATCATTATACTTTTTTCTTAAACCATTTGCCCAAGATTCCCCGCAAACTTTTTCCGGGGACGGAGGGAGTAATATTTTTTTTTCACATCTTATCAATACGAGTATTTCCGTTTTTCAACTTCTAGACAACATCTCACTGTCTTCATCAGAAGTAGTATTTCTTTTACTTATTACTACTAACACTTTTTATGATTAGAAATTATCTTATCTGTTCTGATAACTTAGACAGATTTGTTTAGATAGTTTTGTCATCATCAAAAAGGGGAAAATTGTTGGGATATTCATCCTACCCCTAATCAGATTAGATATATGTTTTAGTTTTGATGTCCAAAACAAGATCATGTAATATTCTTAGTGTTAGATATAATTTGTAATCTAGTTCATAGGTTATCTAAGTTGTTCTTATAAAGCTTAAAAATTAATATTTAGTCTAAGTCTTAGTCATGTGGAATCAGATGTATGTATATTCAGCTGATACCACATTTGGTTAAACCCGCGTATGCTCAAAACTTAAAGAGAAGAAGAATAAAGATTAGAAGACACCATCGAGTCCATTAGTGAAATCAGACTGAAATGTTCTTGTTGTATACCTTTATCAGCTGACTAGCTACATGAGATCAGCCGATTAGAAGATGCCAGGATGATATGAACGCGATCAAGAATCTTGTCAAGCCTTAAAGACTGTTCATCATTTTGTTGATTCAACGAGTTTCATAGAGATTCTTATGTTTCTTCATAGATATCGATGCACTACATCAGTCGGTATCAAACCAGTATACGTTTCAGTTATGTTTCTAAAAAGTCCAAATACTATTTCTCCTATGAAAATGGTGTCTATTATGAACCATCTATTTTCGATTAATTTGTTGATCGATGGTCTGTATAATGGATCATCCATCTTTGGTGACTTCTCGGATTAAAATAATGGTTATGACAGACCTTCAATTTTTTTATGAGTATATATATTGTTAATGATGATTGATACGTGATATTTGGTAGTTGGGCCTACTAATAAAGTGTCAGAATGTCTCCTTTGCTATAGTTAGCCGTGTAAGCTGGTTTGGGCATAAGGGCCCATTTAAATTCGAGGGGTATGAATCGGATCGGCCCTAACAAGTTCTTGCCCAGCCAGTATTGCATGAATTTATTAATCACTTAACCAGCTCTGGTCAAGTTGCATCAGCTAGGTCAGTTCTTAAGGGAGCTGAAATATTTAGATTCGTCTCCACCTTGGTTTTAACGGTACGACCAGATCTGAAATTCATGACAAGCGACGTGAAAATATCTTATGAATTTGGAGAGCTGGTTCCGTCATGAATTAAAACCACAGGCCGGTGTTCTTAAGAGTCTGTCCAATCCTAACCCATATGGTTAACTAAATGTACCAACAGAATCTGAGAGAATATGAGATGTCAGGTATAGTACGTCCACGTGGCGCAATATAGATGGTTACCTCGTAAGACTTCAAATGACATAAATACCCTGAGAATTAAAAGTATAAATACTAATGAATTCTTGTGGTGAAAGGTATCATTACTCATATCACACACACACTCACACACTCTTTACATTGTTAGTTTTTGGCTTCGATTCATCATCTGACTTGAGCGTCGGAGGCTCGTCGCTGGGAACTCCCCCGACGGGTTCATTGCAGGCTCGGAGCACGCGCGGAGCACGTGGTTATCATCTTTGAAGGAGCAAATTTGGAGAAATCTATAGGTAATTTTCATAATATTCATAATGTGTTTTAATTGTTGATAGGTGGATTTATTTCGTCCACATCAACTGGCGCCGTCTGTGGGAAAAAAGAGCTGAGACGTGAGTTTTTTCATGAAAATTTGGTATGATAGTGTTTTTCCTCAAAAATTATCTCATGTTGTCATGAAAGTATATTTGATAAAGTTATGTAGTCATTAATCCCCCCTAAGTGGGCCTTTGGGTTATCTTATGCGTATATTATGAAATGCTCAAGAGTTCTTATGCTAGAAAAATGGGAGATGAGTACAATCAGGCCTAATCAATTCATGAATAATGCCTAGATAGAACTTGTGAATACTAAAAATAGAAATAACAGATGTTTATGAGTTTTCTCTTAGTTTTTAACAATGTTCCGAGTATGTGATAATATTTTGTATGAAATCCTAAATGAGGGAAATGGGAATTAAATTCTATAGACAAATGGAAAAACAAACAAATCGAGACCTGGATGCTGATTTCCAAAAGGAAAAGGACACTGATGAGGAGCTCAATGTCCATGATCCCACACCCGAGGTGGGAGGAAGTGGAACTCAAAACCCGTTGCAGAGCGGGTCACAATCCACTATTATGCTGACTGCTGAGCAGCTCCGAAATTTAATTGCTCAAGAAGTGAGCCGCGCTCTGTTGGGAGCGGGAGTGTCCCAGGGAACTTCTCCCGCTCACCCAACACCTGAAATCAGAACTGCGAATACCAGAGTTGGGAAGCGCCCTATGAACCCCGCTCTAGCACCAAATCCGGAGCTCGCAGAATCTATGCCCTCTCCATTGGAGGAGGGAACTCTCATAAAAGATATGAGGCAGGCAGAAAGGATCACTATAGCGGAAACAGATAGCTCCTGGGTAGAAGAATCTAGTGCCGCCACTAAAATCGGCGCCCTGAAGAAGGAGATAGAAAAAATGAAGGAGAGATATAATCACCTAGAAAATTCAGCGCTGAAGCCTTTGGGATCTCCATTTACTCAAGAAATTTTGGATGATCCCTTGCCTCATGGGTTTAAGGCCCTAACCTTCGAATATGACGGGAGAACAGACCCTCAAGAGCACTTGTTGAGGTTCGAAAATGGAGCACTTCTCCATCAATACTCAGATGGAGTGAAGTGTCGAGTTTTTCTCACAACTCTAACCAAATCCGCTCAACAGTGGTTCAGTCAGCTTCCAGTAGCCACAATCCATTCGTTCAGGGACTTCAGCTCCCTTTTCTTGCATCAGTTTGCTAGCGCAAAGAGATTAGTGAAAACCCCGTTAACTCTTTTAGGGTTAAAACAGAAGCCCGGGGAGAGCTTGAGAAAGTATCTCTCCAGATTTAATACTTCAGCTCTAGAAGTCCCTACAGCTACGGACGATGTGAAAATCAACGATTTGGCTCAGGGATTGAGGGACGAGGACTTTTTCAGGTCTTTGGCTAAACGTCCCCCAAGAACTTTTGACGAACTTCTAGAAAGGGCCGACAAATATATAAACTTAGAGGAGGTAAGAGAGGTGAAGAAAGATGAAGGAAGGACTTCATCAAAGAAGGAGCAGGGTAAGAAAGGTGGGAAGAATGCTATAAAAGAGTCCAAGAGTAGGTCCGGACATGGAGGTCACGACCGTTATACACCTTTAACGCGGGAACCCTCAGAGCTCCTCCCTATCGTTGCGGAGTTGCCGAGCTTTAGGTACCCACCATCCGCCAGAGCTGGTCCACGACACCCTAAGTCGGACTTATATTGTAGGTTCCACAATGACTATGGACATGACACCAACAATTGCTTTACTCTAAAAGGGGAAATTGAGAGGTTGGTCCAAGAGGGCCACCTAAAAGAATTCGTTAGGAGGGACAGGGATCGAGGATATAAAAGAAAAGCAGAAATTGAACGAGAGAAGGAAGAAAACGAGCTCCAAAGGAAGGATGGCCCCAGTCAAAAGAAAGTTTTCATTCAAATGATCGTGGGGGGACCTACAGATGGGGACTCTCACAGAGCAAGAAAAACCTCAGCCAGAGCTGCTCATGCTTGGTCTGAAAGAGGAATGCAAGAGGTGGGAGAGCTAAGTGACTCCCCTGAAATCAGCTTTGGACCGAAGGACGAAGGAATGGTGCTGAGACCTCACAATGATGCATTGGTCATCACTGCCGAGGTAGGGGGTTATGACGTGGCGAGAATATTTGTGGATACAGGGAGCTCGGCTGATATCATGTTTAAGAGCTGCTTTGAAAAAATGGACCTGAACGTTGAGCTGAAACCAGTGGAGACCACACTATTTGGTTTCACTGGGGGATCTGTTCAGCCCTTGGGAGAGGTCCTGCTTCAGGTCCAAATTGGGAGCTACCCTTTACAGAGGGTGCGAATGATTAAGTTCTTGATAGTAGACGCTCCGTCATCCTATAATGTTATCTTGGGAAGACCTTCTCTTAATCTCTTCCAGGCCATAGTGTCAACTCTTCACATGAAGATTAAGTTTCCAGTGGGGGGGGGGGGGGAGGTCGGTGAGGTCCTAGGAAATCAAAGTTGCTCTAGAAAATGCTACGTGGAAACTGTGAAAGAAGCTAGTCGCGCGATTTTTAAAGACTGGAGCAGGGGTGATGACCCTGTGGGAAAAAAGCTCAAGGCTGCTGAAATGATGGAAGAAGATCCAATAACTCAAATTAGGCCAGAGGAGGAGCTCATGCCCGTTGAGTTATTCGAAGGAAGAAACGGATATACGACTAGAATAGGGTCCAAAATGAATCAGATCTTGACAGAGGAAGCAGGACATGTAGTCGAAGTGCAGTTCCTAGAATGGTTGTCAAACGCGGTCATGGTTAAAAAAGAAAACGGTTCATGGCGAATGTGCATGGATTTCAGGGACCTGAACAAAGCTTGTCCTAAAGATCACTACCCTTTACCTAGGATCGACCAGCTTGTAGATTCTACTTCAGGTTGTGAGCTGTTATCTATGATGGATGCCTATCAAGGCTATCATCAGATCTTTCTTAGCCCTGAAGACATCAAAAGAGCTTGCTTTGTGGTGGCGTGTGGAACCTTTGGTTATGTAAAAATGACCTTTGGATTAAAAAATGCTGGTGCCACTTACCAGAGAATGGTCGATTCAGTGTTTAAACACCAAATTGGGAAAAACATGGAGGTGTATGTAGATGATATGTTGGTGAAGAGCTGCAAAGAAAAAGACCATGTAGCAGATTTAAGCGAAGCATTTGCTGTTATCAGAGCGCACAACATTCGGCTAAATCCTGAAAAATGTGCTTTTGGAGTTCAGTCCGGAAAGTTCTTAGGATACATGGTAACTCCGAATGGGATAGAGGTAAACAAGGCGAAAGTAAAGGCAGTTCTGGATATGCAACCACCCCGCAATATAAAATAAATTCAAAGGTTGAATGGCCGGATAGCCGCCTTAAGCAGGTTCATTTCCAGGTCTGCTGAGAGGAGTTTCCCATTCTTCAAAATTCTAAGAAAGAGGGGTAGGTTTGAATGGAATGATTATTTTCAAAAAGCATTTGAGGAGCTCAAAGTTCATCTTGCAGCTCTACCTCGCCTCACTAAACCAGTGGCCGGAGAGACCCTCTTTTTATACTTCGCAGTAGGAACTCAGGCTCTTAGCTCAGTTCTTATCAAAGAAGAAGGCACGATGCAGAAGCCAATTTATTATGTTAGCAAGATGCTGCAGGGACCTAAAGTGAGGTACTCAGAATTAGAGAAGTCGGCATTGGCTGTGATGGTCACGGTGAGAAGACTAAGGCCATACTTTCTATCTCATAGGGTGATCGTGCGCACTAACGAGCCCCTGAAACAGACTCTTAGTCGCCCAGACCTGTCTGGGAGGATGGTGAAATGGGCCGTGGAGCTAGGTGAATATGACGTTGAGTTCGAACCAAGAACTGCGATTAAGGCCCAAGCGCTTGCAGACTTTATCCAAGAGACAACCAGGAGAGCAGAACTTGAAAGTTTGAAAGCTTTTGTTGATGGATCCTCGTCTCTACAAGGCAGTGGAGCGGGCATTTTAATCATATCACCTGCTGGTGAAGAGCTCCAATTCGCCATCAAGTTTGAATTTAAAGCATCTAATAATGAAGCAGAATATGAGGCATTCATCAGAGGGTTGCAGATGCTATCAGAGTTAGGCGCTCAGAAAGCGGAAATTTATTCTGACTCCCAGCTAGTGATTCAGCATGTCTTGATTAATTCTTTATTGTTGTCATTATCAAAACAAGATGTCATTTTTATTAATCTTATAAAGGTTCAGGTCATGGGAGCGTATGAGGTGAAAGATGAAAAAATGCAGCGGTATGCGCAACGGGTGGAGGAGCTGAAAGGAAAATTCACAGAACTGCATATCGAGCAGATCCCAAGATCAAAGAATAATAAGGCTGACTATCTAGCGAAATTAGCCAGCTCTGCTGAAAAGGGGTCCGCCGCCGGAAAGATTACCATTTTGACAGCGCAAGACAGGTCTTCAGAGCTGGACATAGGAGCAATCGAGGAGGAGCCGGATTGGAGGACACCTATTGTCCATTTCTTGAAAACAGGGCAGCATGCAGAAGGACCTAGAGCTCGCAAAAGGACAACGTATGCTATGTACTGCTTAATGGGAGGATACCTTTATAAGAGATCTTTCACACACCCATATCTAAGGTGTTTGTCAGAACTGGAGGGAGACTATGTCTTGAGAGAAATACACGCGGGATGTTGCTCCAATCACTCCGGCTTTAAGGATGTAGTGAGGAAAGCTCTCAGAGCTGGTTACTACTGGCCCACTATGATCTCGGATGCAAGGGAGCTGGTAAGAAAGTGTGTTAAATGTAAAAAATATGGACCTCTGATTCACGTCCCAGCGGAGGAACTTGGAGTAATGCACTCTCCGTGTCCTTTCGATAAGTGGGGGATCGACATCGTTGGCAAGCTCCCAACGGCACCTGGCGGATTTGTGTTCTTAATAGTTGCAGTGGATTATTTTACCAAATGGGTAGAAGCAAAGGCCGTAACCAAGATTGATGAGGAGCATATTGAGGACTTCTTATGGAGAAATATATATTGTCGATTTGGAATCCCTCGAATTCTGGTTTCTGACAATGGAACTCAGTTCTTTGGAGCTAGGATACAAGGTTGGTGTAAGAAGATGAAAATTGAGCAAAGATTCACATCTGTGGCACATCCTCAAGCCAATGGTCAGGTCGAGGTCACAAACCGAACAATTATGGATGGCATTAAAACCCGCCTTGATAAAAAGAAAGGAAAGTGGGTGGAGGAGCTGGATTCAGTCTTATGGGCTTATCGAACAAGTCATAAAACTGCCACTGGAGAGTCACCATTCAATTTGGTTTACGGATCTGCCGCGGTCATTCCAGCGGAGATTGGAATGGAAACTCATCGAATTATAAACTATGATGAGAACCAGAACTTGGGTCTGTTGGGGGAAAACCTGGATATGATTGAAGAAGAAAGAGAGAAAGCTAGATTGAGAGCTGAGAGGTACAAAAGTCAGATCAGGGCTGCATACAACAAAAGAGTCAAGATAAGAAGATTCTGAGAAGGAGATCTGGTTCTGAAAAGAAGTGACGCACTAAGAGCAACCAAGAAACTTGAGCCCAACTGGGAGGGACCATTTGTGATCACCAAGGTGTTAGCAGGTGGCGCATATGAACTGACAGACCAGGAAGGAAAGAAGGCTCCTCGGCCATGGAACGTGAGCAAGCTAAAGAAGTATTATGTTTAAATCTAAATTTTGTTTTTGCTGTTTCTGAATCATGACAACTACTCTAAGATTCTCAGCTCACGTTATTAGTTTTCAATGAAAAAAACAGATGAAGGGTTGTTTAAACAAGTTCTCCAGATTAAATTGGTAATTCAACTCTTAAATGATAACGCCATTTTTTTGCAAAAATAATAAACAGTAATAGCTCCCAATGTTGAATTCTTGAAATAACAGCTAGAATGCAGAAAGTTAGGAAACAAATACTATAAAACATGTGAGAATGGTTGAGAAGCACAATAAGGGCGCAATCACATGTCCAAAACATCTACATCAAAGCCTAGCTACAAGTTAAGGAGTAACAAAATAAAAGAAGAGCTCATCTAGGAGCCTTCGTCTAATTTAACATTCTAATTTTAGAGGTTGACATAGTCAAGTTCTGGAGCATCGGTCTCACCAATGGACGGCAGTGCTGGAGGATGGTCGGAGCCCAGGGTGCGCAAGATACTCTCCGGAGGGTCAGTATCATACCAGATTTCCTTAGCAAAAGACATGTCAGCAGTTATGCACTCGTCATCGGACAGATGAATGGCAGCTCTCCTCATCACCGGAAGCCACCAAGGGTTGTTCCAATCCTCCTGCTCGTCTCCTTCAAAAGTTGGAGAGGTTGTTACAGTCCTGGCCGCAAGTTGAGGATCTAGTTCGCTAGTAAAACCTTGAGCCTGTGCTTGAGAGAGAGCTGAGTAAAAGCCATGACCCAAAGAGTGGCTAATATGAGGCCGCATGTTTCTTAAGTATAAGGTGCTCCGGTGATACGCTGCGATCAAGCCCTCATGAAGCTCTTTTAAGAAGAATTGGCCAGATCTGGTTTTAAGAAATCGTTGACGACAGCTTTGAACACCCTCTGAAAAGCCTAAACTATAGGCTTTGTCCCTCTCTTTCTCGAAATTAGCTTGAGACCGCTCTAGTTCTTCATATTTTTTCTTATACAAAGCGACTTCATCACGCAGAGCGTTGAGCTCCCTCGATTGTTGATCATTTTGGAGGGAAAGCTCACTCATGTTTTCCGTGACCTTGACCACTTCCTGCTCTCGCGTTGACAGCTTGTTGCGCAAATCAGCAGTCGCACTGGGACTCACCCGGTTCGACAGGCGGCTATAGCAAGCCAAGAACTGAAACGGTAACAAAGTATTCATGCATAAATAATAACGAGCAAACACTCCCAGAAAAAATACGAATGAAGAGCTATAATACATACCTTAACGAGATAAATAGCTGCGCTACGTTCAACCTGCTCGTCAGTATGATCGCTGAAGGTGTACCGATCATCAGCTGTTTCTAAAGTCTTAATAAATGATAAACTTTCCTCCTTTCCGAGGTGAGCAAAGCCTTTAGGCAACTCTACAGTAAATGGATCATGAGAACGCGTTCGGGCTTCATCAACTTGACTCTTATCCTTACTTTTTGCCGCAGCCAGAGCTGACTTATCAGTTCTAGAGTTTTTCCCCTTTTTAGAGGGGTTACCCGCTTCAGAGGTAAGTGTTCTCTTCTCACGAAGCGAAGCTGATCGCAGGACCTGGCCGCTATCTCCGGGTATAAGTTCAATACCCGAGGGAATCCGAGTAGGGCCAGTATCCTCAGAGCTCTGTTTGTCTCCCACGGAGGCGACAGTAACAGCTTTAGCTCGTGTGTCTGCTAGTGTCGGCATGTCTATCACGAGGTCAGTAGCCCAATTCATTTCTGCAAAAAAAAAAAAAAAAAAGAGAGAGAGAGAGAAAAAAGGGAGAAACTTATTTTAGAATAATAAAGAAAAGACCTGAGGACATGAGATATGGGCACATTAGGATAAAAATAAGAAAACAATGTGAGCTATATAAATAAATAAAAAATGGATCAACCTCGAAGCAAGTCATCTGGATCTAGAGGACAAAAGCCAAAGTGCTTCAACACGTCCTCATTGCGAAGAATGCGTTGAGGAGGAAAGTTTCCCTTTAGATCCCTGACCCAGAAGCTAAGAAGCGTGATTATCTCGAAATCAGAGGGGGGAATTACGTCCAGAGAAGGACGTCTGGTGTGAGGAGTTTCATATATCCAGTTTTGGCAAGGAAAATCCCATTTCCCAGATCGAGGAGTCACTACGAACCATCTTTTTTCCCATTGTTCATCGATACTAGAGGGTTTTTGGATAAAATGGGCCGGGCCTTTTGGAACTGAAGACACATAGAAAAAAGAGCCAGAGCGTTTCACGTCATAGCACGCCCTAAATGCCAGTGTCGTAGGATTCCCCCCGTTGGCTTTTACAATCAAATAAAAGAGGTGAATGATTCGAATAGACGAGGGCGTAAATTGATTAAGGGGAACTCTTGTGACACGAGATACCTCGCAAAGGAAAGGATGTAAGGGAAATCTAATTCCGGCATCGAGGTGTTGGGTCCAAAAAGCTAAGGATGGATAGCATAAATGATCGGGTCGTTCATCAGGACGGGGAATGTGTATCAAAAAATCAGGGCACATAAATAAATTCTGCCTCAGAGCTGGAAGGTCATCTTCATCCATTTCAGTGGATTTCAATACTTTATCCCAATCAAGTCTATACTTTTCAGAAATCACCACTGAGGGCCTGCGGGTTAGCCGTTGCCCGGAGCTAGAATGAGTTTTATCACTAGAAATAATTGTCGGAGCGTTAATTTTTTAATTAGGCCCTACTTCAGTATACCCAGATTGTGAAGGCTCGGAGGGGTTCGATTCTTCATTGCCTTCATAAGAAGAATCTACGCGCTCTGAACTAGAGGTTTCAGAGGTCAACGCGGCGGAGTGGGAGCACGCAGAGTCACTCATTTTTCTTCTGTTATAGCGGATGATTCATTCAAAAAAAAAAAGGAAAAATCAAATAAGCGGATACATATATATATATATATATATATATATATATATATATACCTACTCACAATCGAACAGGGGAAGATCGAACAGAAAAAGCAAAAGGAAAAAAGAAAGAAAGGGCATACCTCAGAAGGATGCCGCAACTGAGATTTAAATATGAGATTAACCGACCAAAGATCCAAGGAGGAGGAGCTGGATGGCTGATTAGTGCGCCAAAAACTCGCGGAGTAGCGTTGGAGGTAGGCAATTTACTGTGATAAAGGAAATACCAAATTTCTTGACTTGAAGGAATAAGCAGGCGTGAAAATTAATTCTTAAGGAAACAAGGATTTTCTTTTGTTTTTGAAATGGGTCAAATGAGAAAACCTAGGGCCTAGGAAGCGTGAGGTTTGAGGCTGATTTGACATATGATTAATGGGCTACTGGCCAATGTCCAAACTTAAAAAATAAAAATAATATATATATATATATATATATATATATATTAATCTTATGGGATTTACTGAATGAGACACTCTGGAAATACACTGAAACAACTCATGAATTATAGCAAGAATTCAGAGCTGCCTTAGGGGGGAGTAGTTGATAGGTGATATTTGGTAGTTGGGCCTACTAATAAAGTGTCAGAATGTCTCCTTTGCTATAGTTAGCCGTGTAAGCTGGTTTGGGCATAAGGGCCCATTTAAATTCGAGGGGTATGAATCGGATCGGCCCTAACAAGTTCTTGCCCAGCCAGTATTGCATGAATTTATTAATCACTTAACCAGCTCTGGTCAAGTTGCATCAGCTAGGTCAGTTCTTAAGGGAGCTGAAATATTTAGATTCGTCTCCACCTTGGTTTTAACGGTACGACCAGATCTGAAATTCATGACAGGCGACGTGAAAATATCTTATGAATTTGGAGAGCTGGTTCCGTCATGAATTAAAACCACAAGCAAGTGTTCTTAAGAGTCTGTTCAATCCTAACAATATGGTTAACTAAATGTACCAACAGAATCTGAGAGAATATGAGATGTCAGGTATAGTACGTCCACGTGGCGCAATATAGATGGTTACCTCGTAAGACTTCAAATGACATAAATACCCTGAGAATTAAAAGTATAAATACTAATGAATTCTTTTGGTGAAAGGTATCATTACTCATATCACACACACTCACACACTCTTTACATTGTTAGTTTTTGGCTTCGATTCATCATCTGACTTGAGCGTCGGAGGCTCGTCGCCGGGAATTCCCCCGACGGGTTCATTGCAGGCTCGGAGCACGCGCGGAGCACGTGGTTATCATCTTTGAAGGAGCAAATTTGGAGAACTCTATAGGTAATTTTCATAATATTCATAATGTGTTTTAATTGTTGAGAATGCGATCAAGAATCTTGTCAAGCCTTAAAGACTGTTCATCATTTTGTTGATTCAACGAGTTTCATAGAGATTCTTATGTTTCTTCATAGATATCGATGCGCTACATCAGTCGGTATCAAACCAGTATACGTTTCAGTTATGTTTCTAAAAAGTCCAAATACTATTTCTCCTATGAAAATGGTGTCTATTATGAACCATCTATTTTCGATTAATTTGTTGATTGATGGTCTGTATAATGGATCATCCATCTTTGGTGACTTCGCTGATTAAAATAATGGTTATGACAGACCTTCAATTTTTTTATGAGTATATATATTGTTAATGATGATTATGATCGAGTCCACCGAATTTTAACACAGACGATACAAATCACTTTTCGACGGTTGAAGCCTTCTAGAGTCAATCAACCAGTATATACTCCCTTCGTAACTCTCCTGCGTGTGAAATCAAAGAATTTCTTCTACACCAAAATTTCAATATTTGCAGCTGTGCCAAACGTGAAACGTCTATAAAGTTATAAACAATGTTGTTTTGGTTTAACTAGAGTTCTTTTAAATCTCTATCAGTCAACGCATTATAAAAACAGTGTATATATTGTTGTATACACTTGGTTAATGATGTTAAAGGTAATACTTTTAATATATTTTATTTTCAAATTATCACTCATTGGACCCACAACATTTTCCTCTCCACTTCACTAAATTTACTTCTCACTAAATCATCCGAAATATTCCTCCTTTATTTGATCTTACACTCCACTTCATTTTTCTTAAAACGTGAGCCGGTCAAGCAAGCCATTCATCACAGGACAGAGGGAGTATAAGAGTGTCCACAACGGTTGGTTATTAGAGGGTTATAACTTTAAAAATAGGGTTACAACCATTGTGGCGCTGAGTTATAACTTAAAAAAATTTATCTCTCCTCAAATGGGTTAGTCCGGCATAACCCTACTTTTTGCTAACAACGATGAATTGACCCACATTAATATTTGAATTTTCTAATTTTTTTTTTCATCTTCAAATTTTAAATTAATAGAACGGTCTTTTTTTTTTTTTTCTCTTTAAATACTTCATATTCACAGTTTTTTCTTCTGTAAATACTTAACAAATGGATAAAGATTCTTCACCTCGTAGAAATTTGTTCAATCATACTGATGAAATTCCACTCTCCCAAAATTCTTTAAATCTATAAAATTTTCAATATTCTCCTTCATATTCTCAAAATGTTCAAGTTCACACGAATTTCGTTGATAACTCGAGCAACTCTTTCCCATTAAATTTTTTCACTCAGACTTCTGAATTTTGGCAACACTCAGCTGGCCAACATTTCGGTTTGTAAAATATATTAATTGATATCCTAAAAAAATTTGACTAAATAATTTTAATATATTCATATATTAATTTTTTTCACATATATTAAATTTTAATATATTCATATATTAATTTTTTTAAATAATTTTAAAACCTTAAATAAAAAATAAAAAATTAAAAAGAAATGTAATGAATAGTGGGTCCCTCAAATGTAAGTTATAACTTTGGAATGGTTGTAGGAGTTGTTGGGGGTTGAGTTATTTATGTAAAAATGATGAGGTGGAGGAGAGAGGGGAGTTATAACTCTCTAACCATTGTGGACACTCTAATTTAAGTTCTACATTTGTTTAATAGTGGTAAAAGTGTCTATGAGGATGCAAGTTAAATTTTAACACCATTTCGTCTATTATGAGTCGAAACAATCAAAAAAATTTTTTTTCAAAACATAACAAAAATCGTTAAATTTAAATTAATGAAATGAGATGTTTCAAAAAGTTTATTATAAAATATTTTTATAGGTATAATATTATTTTATTTTTATAGTAATGTAAATCGGCCCCCAATTTACAATTTTTGGTTCCGTCACTGCTTTCGGATTTTAAAAAATACGGAGTAATAATCTTAAAATTCGATAGTTATACAGTTATACACTCCTGAATTTCAGAAGTTGATTAAATAAAATAAGGACTGCCCAAAAATTGAAGAGACTTTTTTTTTAATTGAAGACTCTACTTCAGTATATAGAGAGATACAATTTCAGAAGAATCAAACCGCCTTAATAGCTCTTAATATGGCCTTTGATATGATAGGAAACGGTTTTTATCTCTAGGTTTGTTAAATACACTTACCTTTATATATATTTTAACAAAAATTATGAAATGTTTAAAATCTCGTTAATATACATCTCTGTCTCATTTTCTCGTCCCGGGTAACTTTAGGGAGTTAATAATACAGTAAAACCTCTCTATAGTCATATCCTTGGGACCACAAAAAAAAATAGAGAATTTTTATAAAAAAGGCAATTCATAGCCTTACCTTCTTAATAAAAGACCAAGAATAAAATCTTTTTAAAAAAGGACAAAAACACATGTTAATAACCTTTTATACCCTTATATTTAAATATGAAAATTAATTTATTAATTAAAGAATAAGTTTTCATCTTCCTTATTTATCTGTCATATATTCAAGCGCCATTCATATCCTTACCTTTTCATCTTCCGTTTAATTTGGCAGCTATGGAAATAATAATATGACCTTCCTTATTCGTATGGGAATTGATGTAATTCGCTTGACTTTCCCTTCTAATTGTTTTTACATGTTTTTCTCATTTGATTTCACTTCTTCCAGTGCGTCTAAACACGTTTCTTGATCCGTCACCACGGTGCTCAACCATGTTCTCACGTCGTTCAACATATTCTTCTTCTCGCTCTGCAGTATCGATATGGCGTAGTCCAACGACTCAAGGGCGTCGTTTAGCGCCTCCGTACACACCTTTAAAGCCTCTTTGGCTACCGTTACATTATTTATTAATTAATCTACTCATCTGGGAAATAAATGTTGTGGGAGAGAAAGCAATTGTGTTCTCCCAGTTGACAAGGATGTTGGATTTGCTTGAAGGGTTTTTGAAGAACTCTTCGGTTTAGTACCGCAGGCTTAATGGAACGATGCCCATTTCTGCCAGAGACAGTGCAGTGAAGGATTTTAATACAATTCCCGAGGTTTGTGAGTCTTGTTAGTGGATAACAACTTCATAGAGAATCCCTCAGATTTGTTGAGTTGGAGGCTTGCAGTTAGGTGCAGTTAGGTACAGACTCAATATTTTCTTCAACCATCTTCCATTGATTCAATATTATTTTTTTCAAATCATGCATCAATATCGTGGAAATTATATTGAGTTTTTTTACTTTCTTTAATTCTACCCATTGATTCTAGTTTCAAAAGTATTTTATGTTCATATATTTGGTCAAACACAAAGATGCAGATTGATTGTTATTTGTTAGTAGTTCCTGGTTCGTGTTAATCAGTTTTCAACGTTTCTAGAAGTCTTGAATCAAGTCACTGGTATGTGGCCTACATTAATAGACGAATTTTATTAATGCAGATCTAATTTGCATAAAGTCATTTTCTGCATAATGATATTTGCATATGCCCCTAATTGAGATTATTACCTAATAAGGTCACTTTTATAGACTATTAAACAACTAAAACATACAACTTTTAAAATTTTCTAATAAGGTCATTTTTGTGTCAAAAAACCGTATTTGCCCTTAATATTCATATACTCCTTTAATTTATATATTTGAAATGTAATTCAAAATTTAAATTCATAATTAATGGTTATCAATTAATTCCCGGCACGTTCATTCCCCAAAAAAACAAAACCCTAGATCCCTCCCCCACCCCCAATCGGTCGAGCTCCCTCCCCACCTTGGCCGCCGCATAATTCCGCTTTTCAGAAACCTCTGCCGATCATTCTTTTCTTACAACTCTATTCACAAATCTTTCCAATTTATCTATTCATTCTTCGTTTGGATCCTGCTCCTCATTCCCCGTCGCCACCAATTATCCTCCGCAACCGCATCACCGCCTTCGTCCCCTAGAACGTCGCCGTCCTCGGTGAAGCGTCGGAAATTCGGAATTCGGAGGGATGAGGAGGATACGATTAGGCGTAGGGCTTTAGTTGAGGCAATTGAGATGGTGACGGATGATGACAGCTGGTGCCATTGGACGACCTCTGTTTTGTTCTTAGTGGTGGCTGTCGACCGACTCCATTAATGGCCGGAGAGGACGATTTGTGGCCGGAACCTCCCTAAAACTCTGATCTGTACGTCGCCCTTTTCCGGTGAGATTTTGTTTTGCCAAATCTTTGATTTTTGTTTATAAATTCTAAATCTTTGATTTTTGTTTATAAATTTTGATGTTTTGTTCTGCAACTTTATTTTCAGCCGTCTGTAAATTTGGGTCTGGGTGATGTACTTGTATCACATGATTTATCTGTTTCTTTTTGGGTCTATAGTGTTTTCGGAGGAATATCTTTTTGGGTCTGTAGTTCAATAATAATTTTAAAATGTTTAATGTGTTATGTTGAACTCTGAGAGTGCGATGAACTGAAAGCTTGGATCTCATTCTCAAATTTTGTTTTAATCTGTATTTGTTGTTTCTCTGGTGTTTTAATTCTTCTTTGGCTTTAATTGGTTCGTTTACTGGATTGTTAGTTGTAGAGTTAATGCATTCATGAGATTCTAGTTTCATTTCTGTTATATGTCACTTGTTTGTGATTTGAGTTTTTTCCTGCTATTCAGTGATATGCATTGGTGTTGCATTACAGAAACTGTTCTCCATGTTGCATGATGAGTCCATTATTCTTGCTTTCTTTTTGTTCATTTTGGTCTCTTCTATCATGAGAAAACGATGGTCAAAGAGAGTTCAATATGATCCATATGGTTAGTTTTCGCTAAAATTTCTTCTTCACTTAAATATATCGCTATTATTGATCTTCTTTCTGGATCAGAAAGACATTCAAGATAACTGATGAGAGACTATTATGATCCTGCAGGTAGAATTTAACATGCTGCAAGTCACGGTGAATGCCACTACAAAGTTTGTGGAGCTCAACCCAGATTAGGGGTACGTGGGAGCAATCATGCTTTTCTTCCACTATGTATGTTTCGGAAAACTCCATCTCCATTGCTAATTATGTTCTTTCGGTTGATTGTTTCTGCTTGTATTTTAGTTCTTACTAAATATGTAAATCACTGATATAATTATACTCTTAACACATGGACTCTTTTGTACAGGGAACCTATGCTGGAGACGGGTCCAGACAGCCTTCAGGGACGGAACTAGAGCAGGCTTTCCATCAAGCGAAGTACATTGCTGGAATCACCAAGAAGCTCAAAACAACTGCCTGATTTCGTTATTCTGTCATGAGACCTCGTATTCGTTCTACAAATATAGTTTTTCGTTTATAGTTTTTCCAGCTTGAATTTAGATAAACTGATTATTCAATTGCTATTCGCAAGTGCATCTGAAAGGTGCATATACTACTCCTACAACTTCATATCAAAATGAACTTTCAATATGAAACATGAATACCGATGTAGGCATTATCATTTTATGTCTTCGTCTTATTATTCTGAACAATTCTTTTCAGTGATATTAACTGAATTAAGTATGAAATACCTACATCACAACAAACCGCTTTTTGAATATGCCATTTACAAATGTGCACATCTATTTTGCATATTGATATGCATGTCACTCTGTGCACATTGGTTCATGTTATTTTATGCATACCAAAAAATTCAGTCATGTATGCCGTTTAAAACTTCATATTGAAATGAACATATGTCTTCATAACCCATTTCTACATACCAAAATTCATTTCACTGTTCATATTAAAATTCATAATCTATTTCATATATATATATATATATATATATATATGCATATTCAAAATATGGGGAATTGTATACTCTATGACACACTTATTTCTGAATCATAAAATGCCGATTTTTTAATTTTTTTTGTTTGGATAATTAACAATTAATTCGAATTGCTTAATTTTAGGAATATTTGAATAATTGGAAGGATCATAAAATGCAGATTTTTTAATTTTATTGGTTTGAATAATTAACAATTAATTCGAATTGCTTAATTTTAGGAATTTTTTAATAATTGGAAGGTGCGTATAACTAGGAACTGCATTAATTCAAAATTATTAATTTCAAATTATTAATATTTATTAATTTCAAATTATTTAAATTGGTAAAGGGCAACAATGTCTTATTAGGTGCCATTTTCACCTTAATAGATTTAAAAAAAAAAACATATGCCCTATTAGATAAAACTCTTAGTGAAATGACTTTAACAATAATTTCCCCCACATAATTTACTTCACACTTCTGCATTATTCATATATTATTCATATGATGATGCAACTTTAGTTTTTTTTTTTGCATTATATTCAACGATTTTTCTGCAGATCTTTCTGCATAATCAAGTCAGAGATTTTTCTGAAGAACATATCTAATTTGATTTGACGATTTTTCTGCAGATCTTCAAGTCTGAAAATGAAATTGAATATTAGAGTTTTGAGGAAAATGCAATTGAATATCAGAAATTTGGGGAAGACTTGAATATCAAAGATTTGAGGAAGATTTGAATATCAAAGATTTGGGGAAGACTTGAATATCAGAGCTTTGGGAAAATTCCTAAAATTGGGGCGGTGATTTGGGGAAGATTTGAATATTAGAGATTTGGAAAAGTCCTAAAATTGGGGAAGACTTAGTAATTAATGGCGATTTGCATTCAAAATTTAAAATTAGTTGACTCAATATTATATTAAAACGCAATTTTAAATATTGAGGGTAAAATAGTACATTTAAGTTGAATTTTGACCTTAATTTAAAACTATTTTAAACCATGTCTTTATTTAAAAAACTCAGTAGGTGAAAAGATCTAATATGTGAAATCCCCAAAAAAATATTCCTAAATGAGGATTATTTCTAAATAGAGTTATAAGGTTTTTTTTTTTTTTAAATTTCATGTGAAGAAGCTTTAAACTTAATCGACAAGTTGGAAATGTTTTGGGTTCAACAAGAAGGTGGTCATGTGGACGAGCTAATGCGCACACGCAAGTTGAAGGATAAGGTTACAACACAAAAGATTAAATCATTGTCACAATCAACCTTGAACAAGTATTTTAAATCAACTTAAATCTATTGTAAAATTATACTATATATTATTATGATTTATTCCTAAATGGAGGTGTATTTCTTTATGTTGGGACTTGAAAAAATATGAATTATGACAATATGAAGTTTATTCCAAATTATAACTGCGGACCATGAATTTTTATTCCTAAAGAGAGTTTATTCGTTAATAGAGTATTCTTTTTTAGAGGTTTTACTAGTGAATTATCCATGTACAAGTTTGAAATTTTAGATACAATGCTTTTATGATATTATTGAAACTCCTTAAAACAGATATAATTCGGCAACGACTCATTATGCTTATCTCTTAGATTGATAATTGGAATTCCTAAAAAATGCCAATCAATAAAACTTGTCCAACTTTTAAAAAAGCCACATCCTCTTAATTTTTGGTAAAAAAATGAATAATCCTCATAATTAAACAGAGTGATTACAAGGCCGTCTCATACCCGAAATTGTTGCTTGATTTTGTGCAGCGCCAATAGAGCTTCTTTCATATCTATCCTTTTCCGAGGGGATTCTTCGGAGCACTTCAAAGCCAACTCTAGTATGGAGGATATGCATAACACCACTTTGTCCAATTCTTCATCATCTGAATGTAGTAGTAAGTTGGAATCTATGACCTCGTGTGGTGATTGTGGAACTAATCTTTCCACCCAATTCTTTAAGCTTAAATCTCCGCCAAACATATCGTCACTTGGCCTCTTTCTTGTAAACACTTCCATCAACATCACACCATAGCTATACACGTCACACCTCGTAGAAACTTGGCCTTCCGAACCATATTCTTGAACCATAGACACAACGTATATATATGTCATACACAATTCAATTGATATTTCATTATAACATCTCTAGCTAAAAGTCTTTATTAACGACAGAAAAATAAGAACAAGGGTTAAAAGGTATTTTTATGTCATTTAAGATTTTCAGCTAGAAAAATTATAATGATTGATGGTATAAGTAAAAGATTAGAAGATTAACCTGGAGCAATGTACCCTAGTGTTGCTAAAGTTTTGGTTTGCACTATGCTCTCCCCGTCGCCTAAAAGTTTCGCTATCCCAAAATCGCTTACATGGGCAATCATATCTTCGTCTAGCAACACATTACTAGGCTTCAAATCGCAATGCACAACAGGTGTTGAATAGCCATGGTGAAGATACTCCAATGCAGATGCGACATCAATCACTATGTTCAACCTTTTCATGACGTCCAAGCAATAATTGTGGGAGTACAGCCATTTTTCAAGGCTTCCATTGGGCATGTACTCCAATACTATTGCCTTGAAATCTTCGTTGGAGCAACTGCTTACAACTTTGGTCAGATTTCTGTGACGAATGTTGCGCAGTACTTCACATTCGACTTCAAAACTTCTGAAAGCAGCTTCAGTTTGCATATTAAACACCTTCACAGCAATAACCTTCCCATCTCCGAGAACTCCTCTATAAACAGAACCGAAACTCCCAACGCCAAGTAAAATGGTTTCATTGAAATCTTCAGTAGACTGCAAGATTTCGTAATATGAAATTCTTTGAGGCACAGCTGACTGCACCTGCTCATCAATTTTGCCAGCTGTTTTACCTTTTCTTCGGCGTCTTATGATGATAAAGGCTGAAGAGACGATGGTGATAAGCGCAACCACCCCTGCAACACCAAACAGAGCAAATTCCACCTTCTTTCTCCTTGATATGTGATTGGGAACAATAATACGGCAAAGGGGGACATGAAACCGAGGAATTCCACATAACGCTTTATTACCTTTAAAAGACTCTATAGTGAAGTTTCCAAATGGACCACTCGTAGGAATTTCTCCACTTAGAGCATTGAAAGAGACGTTGAACAAGTCGAGGTGCTTAAGTGTCTCGAAGGACTTTGGGATTGGACCAGAAAGGTTATTGTAAGAGAGGTCTAGAGTTACCAAACTGACCATACTCCCCATAGACATAGGAATAGAACCTTCGAGTCTGTTATGTTCCAAAGACAGATTAACCAAATTCTGTAAATTCCCAATTGTGTTTGGGATAGACCCATGCAACTGGTTCATTGACATGTTCATATGAATTGCTGCTACTAAATTACCCACCTCTAAAGGTAAAGTTCCTTTTAAGGAATTCCGGGATAAGTCCACCTTCAACAAATCTGTGAGGCTCCACAACGTTGGCGGTATGCTCCCAATCATCTTGTTTGAATCAAGAAAAAGTTCTCTTAAAGAAGAGGCATTTCCAAAGCATTCAAGAATAGGGCCTGATAATTGGTTTTTGCTTAAATATATTAAAGTGATGCTGTGTAAAGTACACAGACCATCTGCAATGGGACCTTCAAGATTGTTGGTATGTAAATCCAATTCTTGAAGATTATGCATATGTTGGAGAGTAGAAGGAATATTACCAGACAACTCGTTTTCGGACAATGAAAGTGCGATCAAGCCGCTTAGGTTGCCTATACTAACCGGAATGCTACCCTCAATCTTGCTATTGGAGGCATAGAGATATTCTAACGAGGAAGAAAAATTCCCAATGGAGAATGGAATGGTACCATGTAGAAAATTATCAAATATGCCCAAATATCTCAAAGATCTGATCTTTGTGAAAGAAGTAATGAAAGAGAGTTCGGAAGAAGATGGTTCAATCCTTAGATTGTTTCTTGAGAGATGCAGATACTCAAGGAGAGTTAAGTTGGCGAGAAAGTGAGGTACAACACCAGAGAATCTGTTATAACTGAGATCGAGAGTTGTGAGAAGAGCACAGTAAGAGATAGAGGTGGGTATTTGTCCACTCAAGTTGTTATCAGCAAGGTAAAGGTTTTCAAGAAGTGGTGAGGCGTAGCATAAATTGGAGGGAACGTCGCCCGAGAGGTCGTTGCCACTAAGTCCAAGAGTTTGTAGAGTTGAAATGTTAGAGAGCTGTGGTGGAATGGAACCAAAGAAGCTGTTGAGGCTTAGTCCTAAGTATTCCAGTTGATAAAGTTGGCCAAATTCTGTGGGTAAAACACCTGCATGCCATTGTTGGTGATGAAGCCTGTCAAATTGTTTTGCACATCCAAGGGCTTTGAAGGATTTTGTATATGACTTATTATAAAATACTGAAAACCAATGTTGGTTTCATGTTATATATTTGCATTGGACCCTTTTGTACAGGAGGGGATCCGAATCTCTAATTACAGATGATAAATAATAATTTCAAATATATGTATATACTACAAAAAAAATTGACCTTTAAGGATAGAATCATGTCATTAATTAGAGCTTTTGTACCTAAAAGTCATTAAAGACTTTTAGCTACAAAAACTATATATAATGACTGAATTATGTCATTAAATGTTAATTTTATTGTAGATGGTCGCACGTACGTACCTGTGAAGTCGTTTTCCCTGAGTTCCAAGTATGTTAGCATTGTAAGATTAGCAATGTCTCTTGAGAGGCTCCCACTCAGGTTATTCCGAAACAGACTTAAAATTTGTAAGGAAGACAGATTGAAAATGCTGATGGGCAGTGTGCCCCTAATATTATAATTCTCTTCAATAGCAAGTTCAACCAAGTTTTCAAGATTTCCAATCTCCTGTGGTATAACACCTGCACTTACAACAAATTTAATTGAAGAAAAAATGTTAGTTATCTCGTGACACTACTCATAATGCACAAAAACTGAAGCATATATATATATATATATTTATACCAGTTAACTTGTTACCACCAAGTTCTAACATCTGGAGAGAGTTTAACTGCCCAATAGCTGCGGGTATCTCCCCACTCAAAGAGTTGTAAGACAAGGACAACATTTGAAGTTGTCGACACTCTGATATATTCGATGGGATTTGGCCGCTCAGCTGATTGTTGGAAAGGTAAATCCCTTGAAGAGAAGGAAGTTTGTGGCAAATGTCATTTGGAAGGCTGCCACTCAATTCATTTGATTTCAGTGCCAAAATTTGTAGTGTCGATATGTTGTATATGGCAGACGGTATAACACCGGATAGATGATTGTTTTGCAAGCCCAGAGCTTGAAGATTATCAAGTCTCCCCAGCTCTTGTGGAATTTCTCCATGGACAGAATTGTAAGAAAAATCAAGAAAGAGTAGATTTGAGAGGTTAGAAAGGGAGTTTGGGATAGAACCCATGAAGCTGTTATTTCTTAAGGACAAGTGCTCGAGTTTAGGTAAATGGCCTAACCACGGTGGAATCTCTCCCGTGAAGTTGTTAACTTTGAGTGAAATATACTTCAAGCGGTGTAGGCGAGAGAGCTCTAGAGGCAGAGTGCCAATAAAGTGGTTGTAGGTGAGGTCGACAGAAACGAGGAAGGAAAGGTTTCCTAGTTGGGGTGGAATAGTGCCCGAGAGACCCATGTTGGAAATATTCAATGCTGTGACTCTGTGGTGGCGCAAGCCACAAGTTACGCCAATCCAACTACAAACAGGACTTGTATTCGTCCAATTTGTTGTGAGTACGTGATAAGGATCTGAAGTGAGGAGTGATTTTAAAGAAAGAAGAGTGGATTGATCAGTAGTGAGGTTGGTGGGTAGACAAGGGGTTCCGAAGGTTACTAGTAAGACTAAGTATGCAAAAATATAGTAGCAAGTGTGCTGATCCATAGCTGCTAATTACTAATAGGGTGAGTTGGGTGATAAATGTAAGAATATATACACAGATTATGTATTTTGCACTGAACTCAAAAGGACAATAATGGAACATGGACTTATGTGAGGTGTGAACAATTATATGTGTGGCTTGAAATTAATATACATGGTATATATTGGGAGGAAAAGTCATGATAGTACAGCTGTGCTAAGAAATCTATGTCGACCATTAATAATTACCACTAAATTTAAGTGAGAGTTTGATTTGTGTATAGAGGAATTTGAATAAGATTGATAGCAGTGACGGAGATAGAAAATTTGTACAGGGGTCCAATCAACATTACTCTTAATACAGAAATATTATCAAAATAATATAATAAAAAATTCATTATAGTATAGTACAAACATCTCAAACTAGCTATATTAATATTAATGCATTTGTTTAGATGTTTTGATAGGTGTTTCTTTGTAATACTCTTGGGCACTCATATGGGCTCGTCCAAGAGGGGTGGTAGACGGATGTATAGGGAAACAATACATAGGGATAAGATGATAGGATGTTATGCTTTTAAGCGATGTAATCTGTTGGCGTTTATCCTTTGGATTAGCGTTTTTTGAGTGAATAAATTTTTTACCCTTTTTGCTCAAAAAAAATATTATAATTTATAAAATACAATATATGCATTTTCATATATAAGCAAATTGATACCTGCTTCAGGAAATCTAAGGGAGTTAACCCTCACATTGAAAACCACTCCGCCAAACCGAAATACACAACATATAAGAAACATATCAAAATATATAATAAAACTTCAGAAATTTACTGGGGGCATATTAGTGTTCTTGATTATCATTATTATTGATGGTGATTGGTTTTGAATTTTTTTTTTTAAGTTAGTATTGAATTTTTTTTTTTTTAACAAATTGCCATGTATTATTGACCGAAATCAATTTTAGTCTTATCTTTTATTACTATTATCAATTTTCATCTTTTTCGCAATAAAAATCAATATTTTCCAAATTAATTAGTTGTGGTAAACTGATTGAGAAATTAAAAGTAGCAATAAAACTTGAGGCTAGATGAGATGAGACAAAGAGTTTGATATGGAACGATACAACCTTCGACTAACCAAGAAATGAATTTTACGACCAATTAATTGTGCAGCAAAAACAACCATAATCGATCGACACAAATGATCAAAATTGTTGAAGTACAAAAGAAAGTAATATGAGACGGAATTAATTGTTGAATTAATATACAAGAATTAATTTTCAACCTCTCTACAGGTTCGGACTTTTAGATGAGACGGAATTCTTTCATGGTGTCAAAGCCATAAGGCTCACGCCCACACGTCCTAGGTTCAATTCCTGTTGAAAGCAACTCCACACGTCCTGGGTTCAATTCCTGTTGAAAGCAACTCCACCCATTTAAATTGTCCACTCAATGGGCCTTCCCAAGAATTAACCCATTTAAATTGTCCACTCAATGGGCCTTCCCAAGAATTAATTCTCAACTGTTTACAAAAAAGGTAAAAATTTATTTTACGTCTCACAATTTTGTAAATTGCTTAATTTATGTTTCATAATTTCGTAAATTAATTAATATACATCATTTTTCTTCATTATGTAAATTATAAATAGTGGCTTGTAATATTTTTTTTAATTCATATGGTCATTGTTTTTCCACGCTATACAGGTCGAGTTTGGCCATGTTGCAACTATTGTCGACTTTCCATAATTTTTATGCGCACTTGACAAAAGTGTGAGTGAAACAATGTCATTTTGGTGTATTCGAAAAAAAATGGACGTAAATTAAGTAATTTACAAAATTATGTGGCGTAAATTAATCTTTTTTGTCGCCCTACCCACTCGCCGCCGCCGCCCCCACCCCGATCCCGATCCAAGACGGCGGCCCCAGGTTTGGATGTTTAGGGTTTTTTTGCTTTTTTATTTTGACATTTTTCTCCTTTTTTTCCTGTTGTTCTTCATTTTTCTATTTTTTTCGACCATTTTAGGTCGACCATATACATGTCCGTCGATAAATTGTTGTCGACGAGATTGTATATGATCGACCTAAAATGGTCGATTTTTTTTTTTTTAAATTACATTTTTATCGACAAACTAGTGTCGACCATATACACTTTCTGAAGAATATTACCGAAGATACAGATCGAGGATATTCACTTTTTCATAATTGTAGACAATCATTTGACCATATCTTTTATTTCCATATGTATAACACAATTAGCGTAGTATATTTTCTAACATTATTTTTGTAAAGTTGTATATATTCTTTAGCTTATGAATGAGAATAATCATCACAACGTTTAATTTTACGTGGTACCAGAGCACGTTGAGATCCATAGAAACCATAAACACAAGTTGCCTACCCGCTGCATATTTTTTCTTCGCTAAATATGAGTAAATCTGGCAATGATAAAACAACAGATCTCGCCACTTCTTCCACCATAGACATCATGTCACCGTTCTATATCCACACGTCGGATAATCCTGGCCAGATTTATGTTAGTGAAGTGCTTCATGATGGCAACCATGGAGATTGGATGAATGAGATGAGTAATGTTTTATATGCCAAGAACAAGATTGGATTTGTAGATGGCACAGTTCCAATCCCAAACGATAACTCACCTAATTTGAGTTATTGGAAGAGGTGTAATGCCATGGTGAGGGGTTGGTTGACCGCTGCCATGAGCAAGGAGATACGAAACAGTGTCGAGCATGCAAAATCCGCTCAAGAAATTTGGGAAGACCTTGAAGAACGATTCGGGAAGGAGAGTGCACCCAAAGCATATGAATTGAAAAGGACCCTTGCTCACACGATGCAAGAAAACATGTCAATTTCAGGTTATTACACCAAACTGAGAAGTATATGGGAAGAGATACAATCTGTATCTCCCAGTCCAAAGTGCACATGTGGTAAATGCACATGTGATGTTGGGAAACAACTACGGTCGATGCGTGAACAGGAACGGCTATACGAGTTTCTGATGGGGTTAGACGAGTCCTTCGGCACTGTAAAACATAGATCCTGAGCACAAAATCGACGCCGAGCATTGGATCGGCCTACCATCTCGTCGCCGAAGATGAAGCCCAATGACAGATCTCTGCTGCACGAAAGCCTGGTGTAGAGGCAGCAGCATTCCAATTGCATACTCAACGAGGAGAGGGAGATGGAAACAATCGAAAAGGTACTAAGTGTGAGCCTGTGAAGTGTGAACATTGTGGAGGGCTATACCACACCAAAGAACACTGCTATGAATTGATAGGATATCCTGAAGGTTGGACTCCAGGAAGAAAAATTGGTGACAAAAGGTTTGGCCAACAAAAGGAAAACAACTCGAAAGGGAGGCCTGGAGCAGCACAGAACCAAGGCAATGGCTTGAAAGCTGCTCACATTGGGACAAGAAGTAGCCCAATCCCAGGGCTCAATCACGAGTAGTACACTCGATTGTTGACTTACTTGGGAGAAGATCTTGTTAATTCTAAGGGACAATCATCATCATCTCAACCAAACGTAAATATGGTCGGTAAGCTTCTTTCTAATGGACCCTGGATAATTAATTCGGGAGCCACAGAGCATATAACTTGCAATGCAGGTACCCTTGAGAATTAGAGATATTATGAAACTGGGATCTCTGTTCAAATTCCAAATGGTGAATATGTCCCAGTTGAAAGTGTTGGCGATACTTATCTACCAAATGGATTAAGAATAAAACATGTTCTTAATATTCCAGATTTTAAGTGCAACTTAATTTCAGTGAGCAAGTTGACAAAAGATCTAAATTGTGTGTTGACATTTTTTGGGAATTTTGGTATTGTACAGGACTCACCTTCGAGGAACCTGATTGGAGTGGGTAAGGAATGTGGTGGTCTATATTACATGGAGCCTGTGAAAGAGGGAGGTGTGTCCTTATCAGCAGTTGTTAAATCAGATAATTGGCATCGAAGGTTTAGGACACGCCTCAGACGTGAAGCTCCAACGTATTGAGTCTTTAAATTTTAAAGTAAATCGTAGTCATTGTGATTCCTGTTTGCGAGCGAAACAGACTCGAGTTCCTTTTCCAGTTAGTTATATTAAAACCAACACTTGTTTTGAGTTATTGCACTGTGATATGTGGGGTAGTTATAGTTGATGATTACAATAGAGCTATATGGGTGTTTTTTATGACTCGAAAATCTGAGGTTGCACATTTTCTTTGCATGTTTGCAATATGGTTCACCGTCAATTTGATAAGATGGTGAAACGTATTAGAACTGATAACGGAGTTGAGTTTCAATCAAACAATATGATGAAATACTATTTCGAAAATGGCATCGTGTTGGAAACTAGATTTGAAGCTAGTTTACCGCTTTATTTTTGGGGGGAGTGTGTGCTTACAACCACATATATTATAAATAGGTTACCCTCCACAGCTATTCAAAACTAAACACCTTGTGAGATTCTTTTGAACAAGAAACCTAATTATGATCATATGCGTGTCTTTGGGTGTCTAGCGTATGCACATGACAATAAGAAAGGGGGAGATAAATTCGGTGAAAGGGAGAGACCGTGTGTTTTTTTAGGTTACCCTAATGCGCAAAAGGGTTATTGATTGGGTGTGAGATTGCTCGTATTTGTGCTCGTTATTAATATATTATTGTAGCATTTTGATGTGATTTTGGTCGTAATTGATAGAAATGGCGCTACTAACCTTGTTGTCAAGAAATGTGTTCAAAGTGTAGGAAATAAGGTAAAATAGTCCATTTTAGAAGTAAAACGAGCATTGGCGCATGGGAATGGATGTTCGGTTGAAGGACGAGCAAGGAAAGCCAAGAAAAATAGAAGAAAAACTCCAAGGAGCAGAAACCAAACGGGCGTTCGAGTGAGCCTACACTGGCGGCCGAGTGAGGTCGAGTTACAAAAGATTTCGAGGGAATTCATCCCACACTGGCGGCCGAGTGAAATGATTTCACACTGGCGGCCGAGTGAGCCCACACTGGCACCCATTTGGGATCTGGAACCCAGTTTTGTACTGTAATCCATTTTCACTCGGGCGGTCGAGTGAACTCACTCGGTTGGCCGTTTGAACTTGCGTTTTTTGGAGAATTTTGCGAATTTTGAAAAACTTCAAGGACCCAAATGCTAATTTCGTCTCACACACTCTTCCAAGCTATAAATAGCTCCTCAATCAGATTGTTTATGAGGTTTTGCCTCACTTCTACACACTCAAGCCCTAGTTCATTTTCCCCCAACATGTGAGAAATAGAGGAGCAATTAGCTTAGGGTTTGAGGAGCTTATCTCCTCAAACACACTCTTCATTTTTATGCTTTCTTAGTTTAAAATCATTTGAGTATTTTATTTTCATGTAAGAATGGAGGAATTACAAGACTCTCAAGGTGATATTTTTCTTTTATTTAAGCTTTGTTTGATAAATTTCTTGTTTATTTCTATTTATTTTGGTGTTTTAGCCATGGGTGTTTCCTCAAATACCATGGGCTAAGATTTTTATGCTTTGGGTGTTTGAAACCATGTGAATATTGAGTGTTGGAATTGTTTATACTTTGATTATTGTTGATATTTGGATTATTGCTTCTCTTATTGGGTTTTATTGGTGCTTTGTGTATTAGCTTCTATTAATCCATATTTTTAGGCATGTTTAGCGTAGACGAGAGTTACATGAACATGTATAAATTTATGGTGTGAGTTGTTGGTATAAAAATGTGTTTATTATACTTTTAATTCGTCGAGAGAGAGTTAATCGTATTAGAACTCCCATTATGAGACATTAATTACTTGAATGGTTATTTGGGTAGTTGGTGAGGATTAGGAAAAGGTCTTATTACCGGGTTTGGGAACACCTTAGACGTAAGGCTATAGTACCCGAAGGGAATCGATTTTCATCCTAGCATTTAGGTGCTCTTAGCAAACTTTAATTGAAGCATTAACAAAGTAAAAGCAATTCCTCTCAATTTCACTAGGTAGAGAACACCTGAAGCATTCTCTCACCCTTGCACTTCTTCTAATTATATTCGTAGTTGTTATCTTTATTTATTTGTCAATTTTTTGTTCTGTTAGTAATTTTCATTCTTTAGTTGTGGTAATTTTTCTTGTTGGTTATTTGCTTCCTTTTAGTAATTTAAAAAACTTGTTAGTTTCTAGGTTGGTGTTTGATTTAAACCTTTGAAGTTTGGTAGTAATTTAGCTTTATCTTAGAGATTCAAAACCCGAAGTCATAGTTACATTGGTTATGCCAACACACAACTCTAGGGACTCATTGCACACACCCACCTCCTAGGTCGATACTACTTGGTCGAATACTTCCAATACTACTACGATCCCTTATTCTTGAGGGGAAGTAGTTAGTCAAAACATATAGACTAAAATTCGTTCAAGTCAGTTATTGAGTGAGTCTATGACTTAGGGAGTGGAAAAATATACACTTCTAGAGATGTTACCTTCGTAGAACATGTTTTCCCTTTCAATGAAAAACTGCCACACCCAAACACTTATGATGTTATCAATGGAAGAGAGGAAGAGTGGAGTATGGATGAAGTTGAAGATGGTATTAATAAAGCAACTACCATGGGCCATCCTTCTGTTGAGCTTACACCAAGAGGTGAAACACATGGGAGTGCCAACATTAATGAATTACTTGATGTGCCTATTGAGTCAGTCCCAAGGGGAACTTCAAGCTAGTAACATTGAGCCCCAAATTACAGCTGCACCACTCATTTCTGAAGGAGACTCAATTTCGGTACGTCGAAGTGAAAGAATGCGACACAAGTCGAAACTCTTTGAGGCCTATGAGACAGATTTGCCTCCTTCTATAGACCATCCACCACCCACTTCGCCATCAGGAACCTCGACGGTACATCCCATCTCTCATTTTATTTCTTATAATAAATTCTCTAATGCTCACAAAACCTTTTTAGCGGCCATCGGGTCCCACGATGAGCCGAAATATTTTCATCAGGCCGTGAAAGACCCTGCATGGCGAGAGGCAATGAAAAAGGAAATTCGAGCATTGGAAGAAAATGAGGCATGGACTCTTGAGGAGCTTCCGAAAGGGAAACGGGCTATCGACTCGAAATGGGTTTACAAGATTAAATATAAACCCACAGGTGAAATTGAGAGATATAAAGCCCGGCTCGTTGCCAAAGGCTACACACAAATTGAAGGAGTGAATTTCCACGAGACATTTGCACCAGTTGCTAGACTCACCACAGTACGTACCGTACTAGCAGTTGCGGCACAACGTAACTGGATAATCCATCAACCAGACGTTAATAACGCCTTTTTACATGGAGACCTTGCGGATGAGTTGTATAAATTACTCAAGGATTTTCAAAAGACGGTGAAACACGTGTTTGTAGATTGCGAAATTCTTTGTATGGTCTGCACCAGGCATTTAGGAATTGGCACACTAAGTTTACGGAAGCTCTGCTCGCCATCTAGCTTTCGCCAATCAAAGGCTGACCATTCCTTGTTCATTTTGGAACATGGTACGTCATTTCTTTTGGCCCTTATTTATGTTGATGATGTTATTCTTGCTGGCACCCATGATGCCCCTTTTCAAGATGTGAAGAGCCTTGATGATCGTTTTAGCATAAAGGATTTGGGTCCCTTGAAGTTTTTTCTCGGGATAGAGGTAGCTCGATATCCCGAAGGCATTGTTCTTAGCCAAAGGAAGTACACTTTGGATATTTTACGAGAGAGTGGGTTACAAGGGAGCCGTCCGAGTTCTTTTCCCATGGAATAAAATATTAAGTTCTCATCCGATGATGATACCCATGAGTAGACATGCGCAAAACCGAACTGCCAAACCGGCCAAACCGCCGGTTACGGTTTACAAACTGAACCGTAACTGCAAAATGGCGGTTCGGTTACGGTTTAACATTTTGACAAACCGCACACCGCCGGTTTGGCCGGTTCTGGTGGTTAACCACCGGTTTGACGGTTTTTATAAACAAAAAAAATATTTAATACACAAATTCTTCTATTTTTAATGTATAAATTTAAGTTATATAATTTTTATTCAAAACTAGTAATGTATTTTCTAAAAAATGAGTTAAAATGAATAAAAAACGAGCGAAAACAGAGTGAAAACGAGCGAAAACGGAGATAATATTAAAAAATATATATATATTTCAAACCGCCAAACCGGCGGTTTTCAAACCAAATCGGCAGTTCATAAACCTTAACCGTAACCGGCGGTTCGCGGTTCGGTTACGGTTCGCCATTTCCGAAAACCGTAATCGGGGGTTTCTAACCGAAACCGGCGGTTTTCAACTGGCGAAGATGTCTACCCATAAG
The DNA here is from genome assembly GCA_963675135.1 of Galeopsis tetrahit. NCBI lineage: Eukaryota > Viridiplantae > Streptophyta > Magnoliopsida > Lamiales > Lamiaceae > Galeopsis > Galeopsis tetrahit. The sequence goes on along the minus strand of OY776126.1, from coordinate 39,713,278 downwards.
GTCGATGCCGGCCAATATCGTCGTCTCATAGGCAGATTGCTATACCTCACAATCACGAGGCCTGACATCACGTTTGCGGTTAATCTACTCAGCCAATTTCTTGGCAAACCACTCCAATCACATCTCGATGCAGCTCATCGAATTTTACGTTACTTGAAAACTACAACAGGCTTGGGCATTTTCTTACCAACAGATGGGGACTTAAAATTGACTGCCTTTTGTGATGCGGATTGGGAGGTTGTCCCATGACTCTCCGCTCCAGTACCGGCTATTTTATATCACTCGGATGTGCGCCCATTTGATGGCGAACTAAGAAACAATATGTGGTAGCTTGCTCCTCAACTGAAGCAGAGTACCGAGCTATGGCCTCTACCGTTTGCGAGATAGTGTGGCTACGCTGGTTGCTCCAAGACTTGCGAGCTGTTCAACAAGAACCTACCTCTTTGTTCTGTGATAACAAAGCTTCTCGACATATCGCCAGAAATCCCGTTTATCATGAGCGTACTAAACATGTTGAGATGGACTGTTACTTTGTGAGGGAGAAAGTAGAAGCAAATATGATCGAACCTTGCGCCATCTCCACTGAACTTCAAGTCGCAGCTATCTTCACTAAACTTCTTGGTCGTGAACGTTTCCAGTTTTTAGTCGGCAAGTTGGGCGTTCGTAACCTTCACAGTCCAACTTGAGGGGGAGTGAAGAATATTACGGAAGATACAGAGGATATTCACTTTTCCATAATTGTAGACAATCATTTGACCATATCTTTTATTTCCATATGTATAGCACAATTATCGTAGTATATTTTCTATCATTATCTTTGTAAAGCTGTATATATTCTTTAGCCTATGAATGAGAATAATCATCACAACGTTTAATTTCGTCGATAAATTGTTGTCGACGAAAGTGTATATGGTCGACCTTGATTTGTTGAAAATTATAAAAAAAAATGGGATTTTTTCTAAGTTTTTTTGGAATTTCTAATTTTTTTTTTGTGAAGTTTGCCACCGGAAATGGTGGCGGTGGCGACGGCGACGACTTCAATTAGGGTTAGAGTTTATAGGGTGCATTTAGTAGTGGTATTTTATTTAAAAGGGTATTTTAAGTTTTTTAAACTATTATTAAATTAATAAATTTAAAGTAGCCCCATAAGAAACATATCAAAATGTATAATAAAACTTGGCCAGGCTATATACCCCTCCAGGTTTATTAAGTATACTCCCCCGATTTATGACCCCTTCAATTCAATGTGACACATGATAGATGTACTCCATCTCGAATTACCCAAAATACCCTTATTCCTTTTTTTATTTATTTCCTTCTTTCTTCTTCCCTAATTAAAAAAAAAAAAAATCTACCTCTTCCTCTCTCCCAACACTAAAGTGCCGCCCCAGTCCCGTGCCCAGTGCAGGCGCCTGCCGACACCGTCCCGCCCCACCACCCTCTCCAGCTTTTCTATCTACCCTCCCCCTTCTGCGTTTTATTTTTCCTCCCTCTCCCCCTCCATTCCATTCTCTCAAAAAAAAAAATTATCTGTTGTATACACTGCCACCCAAGCCCCCCAAACCCCATTCTTGTGCGGCCAACAGGTGTCTCTCTCTCTTTAAAAAAAAAAATCGACACACTAGGATCGATCATATAAACTCACATCGATAAATTGTTGTCGACGGAAGTGTATATAGTCGACCTAAAATTTTTCGAAATTTTAAAAAAAAAAATCGACAATCCATTGTCGACCATATACACTCCCGTCGACAAATTGTTGTTGACGGGAGTGTATATGGTCGACCCTGTTGTGTCGAAATTTATATAAAAAAAAATTGAGATTTTTTTCTAAGTTTTTTTATTTTTTTTATTTCTGATTTGTTTTTTGAAATGTTTGGGTGGTGGGTCGTCGTAGATGGTGGTGGCGATAGTGGATGGTGGCAGAGGCACCGGCTGCTATAAAAATTAGGGTTAGATTTTCAATTTTAAAGGGTGTGAATTAATTTATCTGATGAATGTTTTACTAAAAGGACACATTGGATATTTTACACGAATATTAAATTAATAAATGGGGAGGGAGAGTATACTTAACAAAGCTGGAGGGTATATAGCCTCGCCTAAAACTTCAGAAATTTACTCGGGGAGGGCAATGCCCCCGGCCCAACTTATTAGCAAGGAGCATTTGGGTGTGGGACATAAGCTCTCTCTAAATCCATCGTTATTTTATGTAGCGAAGTTTTTTCCCTCGCTAAACAGGTTTTTTTTTTGTAGTGTTCCGAAGGTAGCTAGTAAGAATACATATGCAAAAATTATAATAACAAGTGTGCTCCATGGCCACTAATTATTAATACGGTGAGTTGCTGATAAATGTAAGAATATATATACAAGAGAGGAATTTAAATCGTGATACTCCGTATTTTGCACTAAAAAAGAATGGTAATGGAACTTGGAATCATGTGAAGGTGTGAACGATTATGTGCGGCTTGAAATTTATATGCATCGTATATATTGGGAGAAATTATAAGTCTATGTCGGCCATTAATTAATTACCACTAAATTTTCAAGTGATCTTTAATTGATTTTTGGAATTTGATTGACAATGATATTGATAGTGGTACTTATTATCATTATTATGGATGGTCATTGGTTTTAAAAGCGTATAAAAAGGTTGTGTGAAAAATTGAGCAAGAAATGTTATACTATATCGTGACAAGTTAATTTTACAAATCGCCATCTATTATTAATTGGCCGAATTCAATTTTATTTTATTTGTCTTATTAATTATTCTATCAATATATTTTTGTCTTTTTTACCGTCACTACAAAAAAAATTTCTTTTAAAGACATGCAAAAATGTTTTAAAAAAATATCTATAATCATAGCCTAATAAGATATTATCACACTTTACAATGAGAAGATAAATTAGATGTTATTTGTATACTAATTAAAATTAAAATATAAAAAAATAAAACACACAGAATCCACCTCTGTGGGATTCGATCCTGCACCTCTAGGAGGAAATGTGATGACTTTGCCACTATGCTACAACTTATTTATTATTACAAAATTACGTGAATATATATGTATATGAAATCAAATATGCAGTATAAATAATTTTTTTCTATAAAGTTTGTAAAAAAATGAAGAACTTTTATATTTCAATGTGATTATAATTTTTTAATAGAAAACGAAAAATATAAAAAAAGTGATTTGCACGTGTTCAATGAATGACATTCTTTTTTTTTTTTTAAGGAACCAATTTAAATTAATTTTTATTTATTCTTAAAATTTTAATTTAAGAAAAAAAAATCATCTAACTAAAAAAAAGTACATTTTTTTATCAGTCAAATATAAAATGAAAATAAAAAATTAATATTAATTTTGAATTTTTATAATTATAACATAATAGTGTGGCATTAAAGTTAATATTAATACAACTTTTTTTTGTTAATGTGTAAATAACATACTTATTAACACACTTAAAATATAATGTATTTAAAAGGTACTTATAAACACATCTATTTTTAGTGTGTTAAAAGACGTGTGACAATAGACAATGTTTATTATGGTGTGTGGTAATTGAGTATATATTCACACACGTATTATTCAATGTCTTTATAAAAACACATATTAACACACTAAAAAATTTAATGTGACTACATAATAGTTTTTACAACATTTATTTTACAGTGTGACAAAAAGCATGTGACAAAAGGCCTTTTTTCTTGTAGTGCGTAAAAGTCAATATTTTAAAATCAATATGGGGATTTTTATGCCCTGTCCCCTATGTCAAAATTGAACAATGATTCTTCCCCCAAAAATAAATCTCTGAAGTTGTGGTGATTGAATTGAGAAATTAAAGGTAACGGGTTCAACGAGACACAACCTTCGACTTACTGGAAAATGGCTGAAAATTGGTCATGAAGGTGTAGGTTTGGGACTTAGGAGTGTACTCCTCTATAGGTCTCAGGTTTAAAATTCCTAAGTTGCAAACAATTTATAAGGGGTCAAGTGTTAGGAATTAATATACAAGAATTAATTCCCACCCTCTCTACAAGTTCGGACTTTTAGATGAGATGGAATTCTTTCATGGTATCAGAGCAAACCGGGCAAACGACCTGGGTTCGATTCCTGTTGAAAGCACTCCACCCATTTAAATTGTCCACTCGATGGGCCTCCTCCCAAAAAAGGGTAAGAGGTGTTAATCTGGCCCACGAGTGAGGGGGAGTGTTAGGAATTAATATACAGGAATTGATTCTCAACCTCACTATAAGTTCGGAAGGTCGTTTTTGCCCAGTTCACCCAGAGACTCCGCAAGTGGACGGTGGAATTGGTCCCCCCTAATTAGTCAGTCATTTGACCGGATATCATGCGTGACGGTGGAATTGGTCCCCCCGAATTAGTCGGATATCGAGGCATAAAAAAATGCGTGACGGTGGAATTGGTCCCCCCGAATTAGTCAGTCATTTGACCGGATATCGAGGCATAAAAAAATGCGTGGACGGTGGAATTGGTCCCCCTGAATTAGTCAGTCCTTTGACCGGATATCGAGGCATAAAAAAATGCGTGTATGAATAGTTGATTCATCCAACTAACACAAAATTTCAAGAATTGTGGTTATCTCAATTTCAAGAATTGTGGTTATCTGATTGAGAAATTGAAAGTAGCAATTGAACGGACTAAATGAGACGAAGAGTTTGGTATGGAACGACACAACCTTCTACTCACCGAAAAATTAAATTCCCAACCATTTTTTTAAAATTTTCTAGAAGAATAACCATAATTGACACAAATTATCAAAATTGTTAAATTAAAAAACAAAAGGGAATAAAATTGAATCATACATGACGATTTATTTATAAACACAAAAACTTATATGCAATATTGCATATTGACTTATTAAGTCAATTGGGCTGAAAATATTGACTTATTAAGTCAATGGGCCGAAAATATATATTATTGGGCCACCATTAATTCATTTTGGTTAATTCTTAATTTATTTGTCAATTGGCCCGCTTGTGTTCTAATTTTGACAAAACAATTTAACCCATTTATTTTGCAATTTCTGTGATTTTTTTATCTTTAATTTTATTGCCGAACGCGGGATATTAAATGTAGTAATTCAAATCGTAATATGTAGTAACACACATTATTTTATGTAGTAATAACACAAACTATTTTATATAATAATACAAATTCTTTTATTTAGTAACCCATTTTTTTCTAGTGTTTTTGTTAATGTAGTAACTAACATTATAATACGTAGTAACATATACTATCGCATGTAGTAAACACAATAACCATGTTGTAATGCAAATCATTTGATAAAGTTACATATAGTAACAAACGCATATTCAATGTAGTAATTCAAACTGAAGTATGTAGTAACATATAATTTTTTATATAGTAATACCGATTCTTTTATGTAGTATTTTTTTTTCTAGAATTTTTATTGATTAAGTAACTCACATTATAACATATAGTAACATATATTATTGCATGTAGTAATATAAAATAACCTCGATCCATAATAATAATTAAAGAATATTTAAAGAAATAGAAAATATTTAAAGATTAAGGCCGTCGTAAATTGACGCGTTCGGCCGCGGCCTCGGGTGGCTGAAAACTGCTCGGAGAAGACGACTAAGTACAATTTCTGCTAGTGGGTGTATTTATAAAAAATATTTCTGCTAGTGGGTGTATTTATAAAAAATATGGGTGTGAATTGAACTGTCAGTGAGTGTATTTATAAAAAATGTGGGTTGAACGGATGTATTTATAAAGAGTGTGAGTGTGAATGACTGAAATGCATATATGCAATATTTCACAAAAGACTAGCTCCCTAATTAACTCCCAATGTGGCTACAAGTTGAATAATTTAGACAGCAAAACACTAAGGTTGTGTTTGAATGGAGGAATTTGATATGAGGAGGTATTTCAAATGAAAGATTTTGAAAATAGATGGATTTCAAATGACATGGTTTTAGGGAGGATTTAAAATCCTCTCAATTTTAACTAAAAAAATATGCTTAGGATTTTAAATTCATTCATTTACTTTTTAATCCAAATAAGGGGAGTGAATTTGAATGATAGATTTGAAATCTATAGATCAAATCACTCCATCCAAACAGAGCCTAACTGATTTTACAAATGGAAAAAAATCTTTCACAAACATAAAGTATCACTATCTTAAAAGACATCCATGTTGGAAATATTTAAAGTTGTCACTGTATGGTCGCGCAAGTCGCAAGTGACACTAATTCGGTCTCCTGCATTGAGAAACAAAAAATTTCCTCCCATTTCTTCTTTTTGGTCTCATTTAACATATAATAAGAAGAGTCTTATAGAGCATTTTACACTTCAATTGGAATGGAAGATTCCATGTACTACTATAACTATAAGTGCCCCTTGACTACAACTACATACGCATCTGATCATATATGCATTATCTTTTTATATATTACAATAAATAAAAAGGGGAGGATTTTCAATGTGAGATCTAAAAGTATATCTCTCAACTGCAAATCGAGTGTGAGAGTAATTAGAAAGGTTTCATTGATTGACAAAATGACCTAAAGATTATATATATACAAAGGAAGAAGAAACTACTCTTGAGTAGTTATCAAGAAGTAGTTCGAGCTTTCCTAACTAACAAAACAAGTAGAGTTATTTAATTATGTTGATACCCCCGATCATATACTCTAAACTTGGATCTAAAAAATTCAAATAGCGGACAAGGAAGTGCTTTCGTAAAGATGTCTGCGATTTGTAAATTGGACGGAACGAACTTAGTAGATAGACGACCAGCAACCACTAGCTCGCACACGAAATGATAATCAGTGTCGATATGTTTGGCTCTTTTGTGCGCAACAAGATTTTGACTGAGAAAAATGGCGCTTTTGTTGTCGTAAAGAAGGCGAGGAGGATCGGTGGGCGAGGCATGAAACTCGCGAAGAAGAGAGGTGATCCATATTATCTCGGAGGCAGTATATGCCATTGCACGATATTAGGACTCACAACTTGACCTGGAAACTGTTGGCTGCTTTTTGGCACTCCTTGAGATAAGGTTAGGTCCTAAGAAGATGGAATACCCATACGTGGAACAACGAGTATCCAAGCAACGGGCCCAGTCGGCATCAGAGTAGGCGAGGAGATGGTTTGGGCCGCGCAAGAAATCGAGACCGTATTGGAGAGTGCCTTGAACATATCGTAGAATGCGTTTGACAGCCTGGAAGTGCTCGGCAGTTGGAGAAGCCTGAAACTGGCTGACAGTGTTGACAGGAAAGGAGAGGTTTGGGCTGGTGATTGTGAGATATTGAAGAGCACCGACCAAGGAATGCCATTGAGTGATGTTGGAATGAGGAGTGCCGAGGACACGGATATGGTTGGTTGGAGAAAGAGGAGTAGAGACCGGTTTGGAGTCGAGCATATTGACACGGGAGAGAATGTCGCGAGCATATTTTGATTGGCTGAGAAAGAGACCAGTAGAAGTATAAGTAATTTCTAAGCCAAGAAAATAAGTAAGTTTACCGAGATCTTTGATGGCGAACTCCTTTTGGATTCGAGCAATAAAAACATCGTCATTTCCTGTGATGATGATGTCATCAACATAAACGAGAAGGTAAAGAGTAGTGGTCGCCTGATGAAAAAGAAATAGAGATGTGTTAGATTTACTTTCAGTAAAGTCCAAAGATGGAAGAAAAGTGCTAAAGCGAAGAAACCAGACCCTGGGTGCCTATTTTAGACCATAGATGGCTTTGTTTAAGCAGCAAACGTGGTCTGGGCGAGTAGGGTCAATGTGACCAGGAGGCTGCTCCATATAGACAGGTTTAGTTAGGAGACCATGGAGAAAAGCATTGTTGACATCTAACTGGCGAAGAGGCCATTGTTTGAGAACAACAAGAGATATGATAATGCGAACAGTGGAGGCTTTAACAACGGGGCTAAAGGTATGGTCATAGTCAAAACAAGGATGTTGCGAAAACCCTTGAGCGACGAGGCGGGCTTTATGGAGATCAATACTTCCATCTAGGGATGGCAATTTCAACCCGCCCCGCCCCGACCCGTGCTATTTGGGTCGCCCCGCCCCGGACCCGTATTGAAATAGGGCGGGTCCGGGTATCACCCTCGACCCGTGACCCATTTTTATATTTATTTTTTATATACATTATACATAAAAATATAATATATCTTCAATATTTTGCATGTAACATGTTTATTAATACATATAACAATAATTCATCTTCATATATATTTTTTAGGTTAATATAAATTGATAAAAAATAATTTCAAATACTTCATCTAAAAATTTATATCAATATTAACCTCTTTATAATGTGGAAATAAATTTATAAACATGTTTCTAAGAATATTTTATTTATTTTTCAATACAAATTTAATTTTTTTGTTATATATTTTAAAAAATATATTTATTATTTTTTTTAAATATATAATGACCCGCCCCGTGAACCGAACGGGTCGGGTCCGGGTATCTAGGTACTTGGCCCGACCCGGCCCATTGACATCCCTACTTCCATCAGACAAAAACTTTGTTCTAAACACCCATTTAGAACCAATGATATTTTCAGATTGAGGGCGAGGAACAAGAGTCCAGGTATTGTTGGAATGGAGGGCACGGAGCTCGGCATCCATGGCGGCAGTCCATTCAGGAGATTTTGAGGCAGATTTGAATCCTTTAGGCTCTTTGGTGGAGTGAATAGAGGCGAGCAAAGAATTTGTGGCGAGGAAGGAAGTATTGATAGGATATTTTGGTTTGAAGATGCCATCTTTGGAGCGAGTTCTCATAGCATGACTCGGGCGAGAAAGATCCTGTCGATGAGGAGTGGAGTGAGCAAGAGGAAATGGGAGAGGACGAACAGGCGGATCAGGCGGTGGAGCTAGTGAATGAGGGAGAGGAACGTCATTTGCAGAAATGCTGACAGAGCAGGGTAAGGGAGATGATGGACCCATGTAAGTAGAGACATCAAAGGTGGAGGGAGAGGAAGAACAGCGCTCCAGAGTTTTGAAAGGAAATTTATGTTCGTCAAACTGGGCATGACGACTAACATAGATGGGAGCAGATGAAGGATCAGGACAGCACAAGCCTTGATGGCGAGAGTTGTAGCCAATGAAAATACAAGGAATGTTGCGAGGAGATAATTTGTTAACAGCATAGTCGTGAAGATAAGGAAAGACTTGACAACCAAACACATGTATATTTTCGAAGCGAGGAGGAGAAGAGAAAACTAGTTCATAAGGGGATTTGTTGTTAAGCACCGAGGATGGAAGGCGATTAATAAGGTATACAGCTGTGCCGAAGGCTTCAACCCAATATTGGGTAGGTATAGAGGAGTGAAAAAGAAGAGATAAACCTGTTTCAGTGATGTGCCGATGTTTTCTTTCAGCTCGGCCATTATGTGCACGTGTATAGGGACAAGACATAGTATGAAGAATGTCGTGTTGCGAGAATAAGTTTTGCAGATTTTTATTTGTGAATTTAGTGCCCCCATCAGAATGAAAGTATTTTGGAGCATAGTTGATTTTCAACTAGTTGTTTAAATTGAGTAAAGATAGAGAAAAAGTCAAATTTATGTTTTAAAGGATAGAACCACACAAATCGAGAAAAATCATCAACAAATATAGTGTAATATCTATAACCATCACAAGAGGGGGTTGGAGAAGGACCTCATAAGTCACAATGCACAAGATCGAGCAAAGCAAGAGCATGAGATTTATTTACAGTAAAGGGTTGTCGAGAACTCTTAGCAATTTGACATAGAGTACAAGATACAGGGGTAGGGAGAACAGAAGTAACATATATGTGTCCTAGGTTAGCGAGCAGTTTTACATTGTTAAAATGAGTGTGCCCAAGATGATTATGCCAAAGTTCATAAGAGCCCTTAGTTTTATTCTTAGTATGGAGAGCAAAGACAAAAGATTGAGTAGGTATATCCAGGATATAAAGGCCATTTTCACGATGCCCCTGGCCGAGTAAAGTCCCTGTAGCTCGATTCTGAATTTCAAAAGAAGAGTTAGTGAACAGAACCGAGACAGGATTATCAGAAGTAAGCTGACTAACAGATAAATAATTTTTTTGTTATGTTGGGGACGACAAGAACATTCGAAAGAGAGAGAGGGGTAGATAAAGATTTAGAGCCAGTGTGGGTGATCGGCAAGGAGTTGCCATTGCCAACCACTACACTATCCAAACCTGATTAGAGCGACGAGGAGTCAAGAGCCGCAGGCGAGGAGACCATATGGGCAGAAGCTCCAGTGTCAAGGTACCAATCTGAAATATTAGAAGGAGTAATGAAGGAATAGGTCGGTGTGGACTCAGCACAGTTGGACTGACGAGCAGGAGGAGCGGTATAGCGTTGAGGACAGGAGTCAGCTAAGTGGCCATCAAACTTGCAAATTTGACATCGCGGAGAGTAGCGACCACGACCTCGACCGTCAGAGCGACCTTGAAAGCGGCCAGGAGACGGAGAGCGACCAAGAATGCCTCTACCACGGCGAGGAGGGCGAGCAGTTTGAGCAAATAATGAGGGAACAGCGGGAGCAGATGTGGAAGAACTATTGAGAGATCTTGTAAAGAGATCATGAGATTCTGCCATGGCGAGAAGGTCCGGGAAAATAGGGAGGGGAGAGATATTGATTTGGGACGTGGAAAAACCATGATTTGGGATTTTGGATCATGAGATTCTCTTATGGCGATGACCTTTCTTGACGGTTTGGAGTTCATCTTTGAGGCGGATTTCTCGAGCCTTGGATGGTTGATTGAATAATTTAGACAGCAAAACACTAAGGTTGTGTTTGAATGGAGGAATTTGATATGAGGAGGTATTTCAAATGAAAGATTTTGAAAATAGATGGATTTCAAATGACATGGTTTTAGGGAGGATTTAAAATCCTCTCAATTTTAACTAAAAAAATATGCTTAGGATTTTAAATTCATTCATTTACTTTTTAATCCAAATAAGGGGAGTGAATTTGAATGATAGATTTGAAATCTATAGATCAAATCACTCCATCCAAACAGAGCCTAACTGATTTTACAAATGGAAAAAAATCTTTCACAAACATAAAGTATCACTATCTTAAAAGACATCCATGTTGGAAATATTTAAAGTTGTCACTGTATGGTCGCGCAAGTCGCAAGTGACACTAATTCGGTCTCCTGCATTGAGAAACAAAAAATTTCCTCCCATTTCTTCTTTTTGGTCTCATTTAACATATAATAAGAAGAGTCTTATAGAGCATTTTACACTTCAATTGGAATGGAAGATTCCATGTACTACTATAACTATAAGTGCCCCTTGACTACAACTACATACGCATCTGATCATATATGCATTATCTTTTTATATATTACAATAAATAAAAAGGGGAGGATTTTCAATGTGAGATCTAAAAGTATATCTCTCAACTGCAAATCGAGTGTGAGAGTAATTAGAAAGGTTTCATTGATTGACAAAATGACCTAAAGATTATATATATACAAAGGAAGAAGAAACTACTCTTGAGTAGTTATCAAGAAGTAGTTCGAGCTTTCCTAACTAACAAAACAAGTAGAGTTATTTAATTATGTTGATACCCCCGATCATATACTCTAAACTTGGATCTAAAAAATTCAAATAGCGGACAAGGAAGTGCTTTCGTAAAGATGTCTGCGATTTGTAAATTGGACGGAACGAACTTAGTAGATAGACGACCAGCAACCACTAGCTCGCACACGAAATGATAATCAGTGTCGATATGTTTGGCTCTTTTGTGCGCAACAAGATTTTGACTGAGAAAAATGGCGCTTTTGTTGTCGTAAAGAAGGCGAGGAGGATCGGTGGGCGAGGCATGAAACTCGCGAAGAAGAGAGGTGATCCATATTATCTCGGAGGCAGTATATGCCATTGCACGATATTAGGACTCACAACTTGACCTGGAAACTGTTGGCTGCTTTTTGGCACTCCTTGAGATAAGGTTAGGTCCTAAGAAGATGGAATACCCATACGTGGAACAACGAGTATCCAAGCAACGGGCCCAGTCGGCATCAGAGTAGGCGAGGAGATGGTTTGGGCCGCGCAAGAAATCGAGACCGTATTGGAGAGTGCCTTGAACATATCGTAGAATGCGTTTGACAGCCTGGAAGTGCTCGGCAGTTGGAGAAGCCTGAAACTGGCTGACAGTGTTGACAGGAAAGGAGAGGTTTGGGCTGGTGATTGTGAGATATTGAAGAGCACCGACCAAGGAATGCCATTGAGTGATGTTGGAATGAGGAGTGCCGAGGACACGGATATGGTTGGTTGGAGAAAGAGGAGTAGAGACCGGTTTGGAGTCGAGCATATTGACACGGGAGAGAATGTCGCGAGCATATTTTGATTGGCTGAGAAAGAGACCAGTAGAAGTATAAGTAATTTCTAAGCCAAGAAAATAAGTAAGTTTACCGAGATCTTTGATGGCGAACTCCTTTTGGATTCGAGCAATAAAAACATCGTCATTTCCTGTGATGATGATGTCATCAACATAAACGAGAAGGTAAAGAGTAGTGGTCGCCTGATGAAAAAGAAATAGAGATGTGTTAGATTTACTTTCAGTAAAGTCCAAAGATGGAAGAAAAGTGCTAAAGCGAAGAAACCAGACCCTGGGTGCCTATTTTAGACCATAGATGGCTTTGTTTAAGCAGCAAACGTGGTCTGGGCGAGTAGGGTCAATGTGACCAGGAGGCTGCTCCATATAGACAGGTTTAGTTAGGAGACCATGGAGAAAAGCATTGTTGACATCTAACTGGCGAAGAGGCCATTGTTTGAGAACAACAAGAGATATGATAATGCGAACAGTGGAGGCTTTAACAACGGGGCTAAAGGTATGGTCATAGTCAAAACAAGGATGTTGCGAAAACCCTTGAGCGACGAGGCGGGCTTTATGGAGATCAATACTTCCATCTAGGGATGGCAATTTCAACCCGCCCCGCCCCGACCCGTGCTATTTGGGTCGCCCCGCCCCGAACCCGTATTGAAATAGGGCGGGTCCGGGTATCACCCTCGACCCGTGACCCATTTTTATATTTATTTTTTATATACATTATACATAAAAATATAATATATCTTCAATATTTTGCATGTAACATGTTTATTAATACATATAACAATAATTCATCTTCATATATATTTTTTAGGTTAATATAAATTGATAAAAAATAATTTCAAATACTTCATCTAAAAATTTATATCAATATTAACCTCTTTATAATGTGGAAATAAATTTATAAACATGTTTCTAAGAATATTTTATTTATTTTTCAATACAAATTTAATTTTTTTGTTATATATTTTAAAAAATATATTTATTATTTTTTTTAAATATATAATGACCCGCCCCGTGAACCGAACGGGTCGGGTCCGGGTATCTAGGTACTTGGCCCGACCCGGCCCATTGACATCCCTACTTCCATCAGACAAAAACTTTGTTCTAAACACCCATTTAGAACCAATGATATTTTCAGATTGAGGGCGAGGAACAAGAGTCCAGGTATTGTTGGAATGGAGGGCACGGAGCTCGGCATCCATGGCGGCAGTCCATTCAGGAGATTTTGAGGCAGATTTGAATCCTTTAGGCTCTTTGGTGGAGTGAATAGAGGCGAGCAAAGAATTTGTGGCGAGGAAGGAAGTATTGATAGGATATTTTGGTTTGAAGATGCCATCTTTGGAGCGAGTTCTCATAGCATGACTCGGGCGAGAAAGATCCTGTCGATGAGTAGTGGAGTGAGCAAGAGGAAATGGGAGAGGACGAACAGGCGGATCAGGCGGTGGAGCTAGTGAATGAGGGAGAGGAACGTCATTTGCAGAAATGCTGACAGAGCAGGGTAAGGGAGATGATGGACCCATGTAAGTAGAGACATCAAGGGTGGAGGGCGAGGAAGAACAGCGCTCCAGAGTTTTGAAAGGAAATTTATATATGTTCGTCAAACTGGGCATGACGACTAACATAGATGGGAGCAGATGAAGGATCAGGACAGCACAAGCCTTGATGGCGAGAGTTGTAGCCAATGAAAATACAAGGAATGTTGCGAGGAGATAATTTGTTAACAGCATAGTCGTGAAGATAAGGAAAGACTTGACAACCAAACACATGTATATTTTCGAAGCGAGGAGGAGAAGAGAAAACTAGTTCATAAGGGGATTTGTTGTTAAGCACCGAGGATGGAAGGCGATTAATAAGGTATACAGCTGTGCCGAAGGCTTCAACCCAATATTGGGTAGGTATAGAGGAGTGAAAAAGAAGAGATAAACCTGTTTCAGTGATGTGCCGATGTTTTCTTTCAGCTCGGCCATTATGTGCACGTGTATAGGGACAAGACATAGTATGAAGAATGTCGTGTTGCGAGAATAAGTTTTGCAGATTTTTATTTGTGAATTTAGTGCCCCCATCAGAATGAAAGTATTTTGGAGCATAGTTGATTTTCAACTAGTTGTTTAAATTGAGTAAAGATAGAGAAAAAGTCAAATTTATGTTTTAAAGGATAGAACCACACAAATCGAGAAAAATCATCAACAAATATAGTGTAATATCTATAACCATCACAAGAGGGGGTTGGAGAAGGACCTCATAAGTCACAATGCACAAGATCGAGCAAAGCAAGAGCATGAGATTTATTTACAGTAAAGGGTTGTCGAGAACTCTTAGCAATTTGACATAGAGTACAAGATACAGGGGTAGGGAGAACAGAAGTAACATATATGTGTCCTAGGTTAGCGAGCAGTTTTACATTGTTAAAATGAGTGTGCCCAAGATGATTATGCCAAAGTTCATAAGAGCCCTTAGTTTTATTCTTAGTATGGAGAGCAAAGACAAAAGATTGAGTAGGTATATCCAGGATATAAAGGCCATTTTCACGATGCCCCTGGCCGAGTAAAGTCCCTGTAGCTCGATTCTGAATTTCAAAAGAAGAGTTAGTGAACAGAACCGAGACAGGATTATCAGAAGTAAGCTGACTAACAGATAAATAATTTTTTTGTTATGTTGGGGACGACAAGAACATTCGAAAGAGAGAGAGGGGTAGATAAAGATTTAGAGCCAGTGTGGGTGATCGGCAAGGAGTTGCCATTGCCAACCACTACACTATCCAAACCTGATTAGAGCGACGAGGAGTCAAGAGCCGCAGGCGAGGAGACCATATGGGCAGAAGCTCCAGTGTCAAGGTACCAATCTGAAATATTAGAAGGAGTAATGAAGGAATAGGTCGGTGTGGACTCAGCACAGTTGGACTGACGAGCAGGAGGAGCGGTATAGCGTTGAGGACAGGAGTCAGCTAAGTGGCCATCAAACTTGCAAATTTGACATCGCGGAGAGTAGCGACCACGACCTCGACCGTCAGAGCGACCTTGAAAGCGGCCAGGAGACGGAGAGCGACCAAGAATGCCTCTACCACGGCGAGGAGGGCGAGCAGTTTGAGCAAATAATGAGGGAACAGCGGGAGCAGATGTGGAAGAACTATTGAGAGATCTTGTAAAGAGATCATGAGATTCTGCCATGGCGAGAAGGTCCGGGAAAATAGGGAGGGGAGAGATATTGATTTGGGACGTGGAAAAACCATGATTTGGGATTTTGGATCATGAGATTCTCTTATGGCGATGACCTTTCTTGACGGTTTGGAGTTCATCTTTGAGGCGGATTTCTCGAGCCTTGGATGGTTGATTGAAGGCGGTGGCAAGATTTGTCCTTTTTTCGGTAGAGGACTGACAGCCGACGATAACTGTCATGGTTTCCTCCGTTAGAGTGGATACCAAGAAGAAACGAATGATCTGATCTCGAGCAGACCAAGAAGCGTGGAAGGGATTGGATTCTGAACGTCCATCTTTGGAGATGGTGGGCGGTGGCGTTGGAGAAGTGCCATCGACGAACGGGAAAAACTTTTGGGTAGCTAACAAATGATGAATTTGGGCGAACCACATAGGATAATTTGTGGATTTATGTTTGGCAGTGACGAGATGGGTCATAGCATGTAAGGTGAGGGTAGAATCAAAAACGGAAGTAGCCGATGTGGTGGTGGATGAAGAAGAAGAAGTTATCAAGAAATAGTTGGAGCTTTCCTAACTAACAAAACAAGTAGATTTATTTAATTATGTTGACACCGAGTTTGAATTGGTCCAATTTCTGCTAAGTGTAAGATAAGGGTCTAAAGTGAGAAAGAGATTTAGAGAGAGCTAGACAAGAGATTTGGAAGGATATTATTAGTAGGGGTGCAAATGCAAAAATTAAATAACAAGTTTTGGTCATGGCTGCAAATGTTGAAATGCAAATATACAGAGGAATTCGAAAAGGCCATTTAATTGCTTTATCTTCACACTCAGGAATTTAGAACACTAACTTTCGATTTTGGTGAAGTGTGATATCACATGTACTTCATTAAAACTATTGTACCAATAAAATCGAGCATTTTGGAACCAAAATGTTCATCAAGATTGGTCACATGCAATACTAGCACATTAAAGAGAGGGGCTAGAAAAGTGACTCGGCTCAATGGGACATATCGCGCCCCGAAAGAGATCGGTTTGCTTCATGGATTTCCACCACCACCAGGAAAGGAAAAGGTGAAAAGGATGAGCTCCTAGGCTAGCTCCATGGGAGGTTTGAAAAACCGAAAGAAGGTAGTGGCGCGCCTACCTGTACACCGAGTGGGGCTTTCCCCATACCACCCGAGTTCTTCACAGATGAAATATATTTATAACGAATATGGAAAAACACATTTGACAAAACAAGAAACAAAAGTTAAAACCTCCCTCATAATATATTGGCCAAATCACAAAAATAAAATTTACATCATTGTAAAATTAAAATTGTGTCAAGTTTTATATTTAAGAAAAGATCAAGCTAGGCTGACACAAAATTGGCGCCATTACAATCAACCATTAAGATACAACAATATATATGATGATGTGGATCAAGTCCTCCGGGTCTTATTGCGACAGACCAATTTTTTATCCATCTTCTTCTTTGCAAAGCCAGCTTCCATGTATTAGCTTCACGGGGACACGAGCCACGATTGAAAGTTATTAGCTTCAAACTACTCATGTTTAGAGGTCAGTAATTAGTTATTATCATATAAACCTTATTTATAAGAACAGCAATACCAGATCAACTAATTTCAATGCACAGAACAAAACATGACCATAAACGTATTGTATATATATGCGACATAGCAACAGAGTAATATACACTGTCGTATAACATTAGAGGTTTCAAGGTCTTACCATGCAATTACTAGAAAAATCGATGTTTAATTTTCAGCAGCTCCGATAGAGTTTCTTTCATATTTATCCTCTCTCCAGGAGATTCAGCTGAACACTTCAAAGCCAACACTAATATGGAGAATACACAGTGCATCATCTTGTCACAACGTTCATCATCAAGATTCATGAGTAAGTTTATATCCATAATCTGATGCAGCGACTGTGGAAGCAAGCTTTCAACCCAGCTCTTCAAACTCAAATCTCCACAAAACATATCATCACTTGGCTTTTTTCTTGTAAAGGTTTCCATCAACATAACGCCATAACTATAAACATCACATCTCGTAGAAACTAACCCTTCCAACCCATACTCTGAAATAAGAATATTAATATACATTACAAGAATATGTAGTTGAATATACAATTAATGATGATTTGAAGAGAAATGAAAAAAATCACCTGGTGTGATGTATCCCATTGTGGCAAGGGTGTTAGTTAGCACAATGCTATCCCCTTCGCCTAACATTTTAGATATCCCGAAATCACTTACATGGGCAATCATTTCTTCGTCTAACAACACATTACTTGGCTTCAAGTCACAATGAATAATGGGTGTCGAATAGCCATAATGAAGGTATTCCAATGCTGATGCGACATCAATCATCACGTTCAACCTTTGCACGACATCCAAGAAATAGTTGTGTGAATACAACCATTTTTCAAGGTTTCCCATTGCCATATATTCAAGTACTAATGCTCTGAAATCTTCGTTTGAGCAACTGCTTATAACTTTGGTTAGGTTTCTATGACGAATGTTACGCAGTACATTGCATTCGACATCAAAACTCCTGAAAGCATCTTCAGTTTGAAGATTAAACACCTTCACAGCAATAACATTCCCATCTCCGAGAACTCCTCTATAAACAGAACCAAAACTCCCAATGCCTAGCAAATTACTTTCACTGAAATGCCCAGTTGACCGCAAGATTTCGTAATAGGAAAGTCTTTCCAACATAGTTAAGTGCATATGCTCATCAATTCGAGAAGTATCATTGTTCTTTCCTTTGTATCTTAAGGAGATGAAGGCCAAAGAGACAATGCAGACAAACACAACTACCCCAGCAAGGATAAATAAAGAAAATTTAATTGTCTTTCTCCTCGATTTGCGATTGGGAATAACAGGGCAAATTGGGACATGAAACCTCGGAATTCCACATAACGCTTTATTAGCTTTAAAAGAATCCAATGTGAAGTTTCTGAATGGACCACCAGAAGGAATTTCTCCACTTAAATCATTGAAAGAGACATTGAAGTAGTCGAGATCTCGAAGTGTCTCCAAGGACTTTGGAATTAGACCAGAAAGGTTGTTGTGTGAGAGATCTAGAATTGACAAACTGCTCATGCTTCCTACAGATTCAGGAATAGAACCTTCTAGTGTGTTATGTGCCAGCGAGAGATATATCAGATTCTTTAATTTTCCGATCGTGGTGGGGATAGTCTCAGAAAATTGATTCATGGCTAGTTCTATACTAATTAATGTCACTAAATTACCACATATGGATGTAAAGGTCCGCCAAAGGAATTTGAGGATAAGTCGAGCACTAATAAATTTGTGAGACGCCAAAAGCTTGGTGGAATGCTTGAAGTTAACTTGTTTGAATCCAGATAAAGTTGCCTTAAAGAGGTGAGATTTCCAAAGCATTCAGGGATTTGACCTGATAATTGGTTGTGGCTTAAATGTACATAACTTATGCTTTGTAAATGGCACAAAGACTCTGGAATGGAATCTCTGAGATTGTTGTTACTTAGATATAACCCTTGAAGGTTATCCAAGTGTTTGAAAGTAGGTGGAATAATACCTGAAAACTCATTTTCATACAATGAAAGCATGATCAAATTCGTGAGATAAGCACAATGAGAGAAAGTGTTGGGTATAACTCCACTCAAATTATTATCAGTGAGGTAAAGTCCTTGAAGAAGAGGTGTTCCATAGCACAAATTGGTAGAAAGACTGCCTGATAGACCATTTTGACCAAGTGCAAGAGTACGAAGAGTTGAGATGTTAAAGAGTTTAGGTGGGATTGGACCAGTGAACACATTAATATGTAATTGCAATCTCTTCAGTTGGTAAAGTTGGGCAATTTCTGTGGGTAAAACGCCTGCCATGGTTTGAAGTAAGCGAATTGCAATAAGAGAATAGACAATAGAGAATGAGAATGGTTATCTAGGTCACATTATTTTGTGCTTTTATTGAGACAAGTAATTTTACAAGTTTTAATAATATAATTATTTTATAGTAATATTTTTATCAATAAAAATATTAGATAATGTTGAGAATGAAAATGTCAAATAAGAATCTTGTGGTTTGTTTAATGAAAATAGATTTTTAATGACAGGTCCCGTCATTAATTTTTAATTTTTCATCACTAAAGGTTTTTAGCTAGAAAAACAATAATGAGAGGATTATGTCACTAAAAGTCAATTTTCTTCTACAGCAATCGATTGAGAGAACAGATAGTAGATGGAGGTGGTACGTGTTACCTGTGAAGCTGTTTTCCCCGAGTTCCAAGATGTTGAGCATTGTAAGATTTGCAATATTTGTTGAGAGACTCCCACTCAGCTTATTACGCCCTAGATTTACAAACTTTACCATAGATATCTCAATTATGTGTTTCTCAATCTGAGTTCTAATTTCTGCTAATTAGTCTTTATAATAATCTTAATTTTTTATTTCTCTATAATTCTCTAGTTGATTATCTTGTGCATTTCTTTACTTTAATTATCACATTACATTTAAATTATTCTATATATATAAATTATGTTAATTTAAAAAATTAAATATTATTAATATTGGATTGAACTTAAATTAATTTAGAATTGTATTTCAATCGATCTGGAATTTTTTATTAATACACAAGTATAATTTTATATTCAATATTTACATAATTTATATGAAATATTTTAAAATTGAAAAATTAAATTTAGAAATATGATTGTGAATTTTCAATTTGAAGATAATAACAAATGACAATGACCTCACGCACTAAGACTGTAGCCAGTGACGGACCCAGAAATTTTCGGTTGGGGGCCCGATTAACATTACTATAAAGATAAAATAATACTTCCCCTGTTCCGTAATTATTTGTATACTTTTTTTATTGGGACGTCCCAAAATTACTTGCACACTCTTAATATGAAAATACCCCACAAAATTAATACACTTTCAACATCATTTTATTTTTAAAATTGTCACTTATGTTTTAAGTACATTTTAATTTACACCTCACCAAATCCACTTTACACATTATCAAATCACCTAAAATACCTCTTATTTATCTTACATCACCAACCACTAAATTAATTTTTCTTAAAAAGTGTGTGGGTCAAACCGTGCAAGTCATCCGAGGACGGAGGGAGTATGTCGTAGTATTAATTGTACTCATTAAAAAAAATTATGATAAAATTGTCAATACATCTCATTCCATTAAATTAAATTGATGGAACAAGTTGATTTCGTTGTGTTTTGATAGAAGTTCATACTCCCTCAATTTTGTGATGACTTGCACATGTTAACCAACTCACATTTTAAGAAAATGAATTTAGTAGAGTGTAAGATCAAATAAAAGAAAAATATTTTGAGTGATTTTGTGATGTGCAAAGGGAATTTTTAGTGAGATGTAGGATAAAATATGGACCCAAAATTAAATTAGTGTCAATTTTGAAAATAAAATAATAAGGGCATTAATTTTGTGAGTTATTTTTATATTACTCGGAATTTTTCAATAATTTTAAAATGTTCCAATAAAAAAGTGTAAAAATAAATATGAAATGAAAAATTAATTATATATGTGTGAAATTACTAAAATACCCCTAGTAAAATTTCAAAATTAATGGGGAGCCCACAGGCCCCCCTGGGCATAGCGTAGGTCCGTCTCTGACTGTAGCCACAAAAGATTTGTAGTAATAAGTGAAGACTTTTGTCCCGTTCCTTATTATTTCCACCACAAGTGCTGTTATAATCTGGAATTTAAAGAACACATTTAATTTGGTGTCTTTTTCCATTATTATTTCCACAGGAGAAGTCTATATTTTGAAAAGTAACACATTTTCTTGGTCTTCAACGTATGTTGTAGTTTAAGAGACTAGCAATTCTACAACAAGTTTTGCGCGTTATTTTGCTCTTTTTCTTTTATTGGCGGACCCTACGCCATCTTGACTTATTGGACTATATGGCGTACACGCACATCAAAAAAAAATCGCAATTTCAGGCTGATTTTGCACGTGAAAGTCATGTGAGGCCGTTTTTTAGGTCGAACTTTGGAGGACTACAACTTTACAGGCTGGCAAAATTAGACATGTAACTTCCTTTTTTTTTCGCAATTTCAAATCCAATTAGCTCGATTGTTTAAAATTACAAAAATCACGATGTAATTCAAGAAATTACAAAATTCACAAATTTCAAAGTACACGGTGTAATTATAAAGATTATACAAAAATCCTAAAAAAAATCTTACATTAAAAATTCCTTCATCTTCAAATCTTTAACATCGTGCCATCGCCGCTCCCACCCCTAGCTCGTTTGCCACCAAATCTAAGATTACGTTGTGGAGATATTTTTGGAAAATATGGACTTGAGTAGATTTTAAAAATTATATATATATATACACTATAAATATAATCGAATACTTACAAATAACGAATCAAATATTATATTTTTTTATTTGTATATGTTTATGAATCGAATAAAAAAATGTGTATATGGATTCGAATAATAAAATTTAGAATATGAATACCAAATCAATCAATTTTTTTATTCATTTACAACCCTAGTTGTGAGGATGTAGTTTGAAGTATGATGGTGGGGTTGAGGTGTGGCGGCATCAAGACGGTGGGGGTGAAGGTGCAACAGTTGTAGGATATGCAAAATTAGCCTAAAAATGGGCATCGCGTGTGCATTCAACCCAAAAAAATGGGTCTCACGTGCGAAATTAGCTCAAAATTGGGTCAATCAAGCTAATTTGGCGTGAAATTGCAGAAAATAAAAAGTTACGGTCTAATTTTATTTGTAGTCCTCATTTTGCTACCTATTGAAAGTTCAATCCGAAACAATGGGCCTCATATGACTTTCACGTGCAAATTAAATCAGCCCGAAATTGGGTCATTCGGGCTAATTTGGTCAGAAATTGCAGGAAAAAAAAAATTAACGGCCTTATAGGTCTAATATTGCTAGCTCGTAGAATTACAGTCCTCTTTTTGTCAATCCACAAAATTGCGGTCCTGAAAAAAAAATTCCCGCTAAAATTATCATGGCACCGGAGCGGGTTAAGATCCTGAGTTACTAACGCCTTTGCATACTCATCATCTTATGTGCCTAATCTTCTTTAAAAGGGAAATCAATGCAAAAGAAGGTGACAGTAGTAAATCTGGAGCCACCATTGATATGATGTCTCTCTATTATATTGGCTCATCTGATAACCTAAGCCATGCGTTCGTTGCCGTTGTTCTTAGCGACGAGAATTATGGAGACTGGTCCGAGGAGATGGGTAAATGCCTCTTTGCTAAGGACAAGTTTGATTTTGTTGACGGGTCCATTCTTATGCTCAAGGAAGAATCGACCGAATTTCCCTTGTGAAAACGTTGCAATGCAATGGTCAAGGGATGGCCAGTGGTCACCATGGACAAACAGATCTGAAACAGTATTATTAAGTATGTGAAAACTACGCACAAGATATGGATCGATTTTGAAGAGAGATTCGAGAAGGAAAGTGTGCCCAAAGCATATGAAATCCCTACCTTCATGCGCCAAGACAAAATGTATGTCTTGACATATTACACGAAATTGAAAGGGCATGTTTGTTTTGGGACTCACACGTCCGGACGTGAGACGTAACATCCCCTGTCTTGTTCTAGTTTGCGAGTTCACCATCCAACTACATCAACCCCTAAAAATATTTATATATCATACTATTATAATAATATAACATCATTCACTCTTACACATTTGAATTGACATAAAGTTACATCCTATAATACTACATCACCCACTCTTACGCAATTGATTTGATATAAAGTTACATTCTATCTTACTCAAAATCTCAAAAGACACACGCAGTCACTATTCATCGGGATTTTCTCATTCGAATCTCCCTCATCCTACATAATCTCAAAACAAACATAGCCAAAGGGATCTAGGATGAAGTTGATTCAATCTCAGCAATTCTGAGGTGTACGTGTGGCAAATGTACTTGCAATGTGTCCAAAATATTAGCAGGAAGAAGCAAAATGAGCGGATTTATGAATTCCTCATGGTTTTAAACGATGCCTTCAATACAATCAAAACTCAAATATTGAGCACAAAACCTATGTCGGCCCTAGGAATGGCAGAGGATGAGAGGCAACGGCTGATCATTTAGGCCGACAATTGGCGGTGTTGTTTTTAAGGTACAACGAAAAGGTAGTATGGAACTTAAGGATGATTGCGACAGCAGTAATGGCCCTCCATGATGTGGAAACATACCATTGAAAACTACTTCGAGATCACCGGATATCCCGAATCAAAGAAAGTGTGTAAAACTAAAAAACAAAGGACTGCGAGATAGGTAAATTAACAATCGACACATAATGTTGCTCACGTAAATGCAGGTCCTCCAAACAAAACAAACGTTCTATCGGGATTCACTGTGGCACAATTAAGACAGCTTATCAATTATAGTGTCGGTGCCACAAACGCCCATTCCTTTAACATGGTAAGATCAATTTTAATTCACTGTGGGTAATACATTGCGGAGCCTCGGAACATGATATTACACATGATGTACTCTCACAAATAAAAATAATGAAATTCCTATAACAATCTCTAATAGGGAAAGAATACCAGTACAATGTGTTGGGACCATTAACTTACCCAATGGTTTAAATATTGAACATATTTGGCATGTACCAGATTTTCAATGTAACCTACTTTCAATTAGTCGACTCACAAAGGCCCAGAATTTTACTTTGACATTCTTTCCAAATTTGTGTGTGATGCAGAACTTAATAGTTTCGGAGAACCTGATTAATTGGAGTGGATATACAGCATGAGGGCATGTATCTTCTAGAATCGATTTATAGTGATCGAAATGATTTATTTTTTATTTATTTATGTTTGCATTCGTTGATCCTAACATCTAGTATAGAAGATTGGGGCATGCTTTTTACGTGAAGCTCCAAAGTATTAGTTCCTTCAATAAACCCTTAAATATTTTGTGATTCTTGCATAAGGAAAAAATAAAACTAGGAATCCTTTTTCCATAAGTTCTATACAATCTTCTGAATGTTTTGATTTGATACTCCATGACATTTGGGCCGGATATAAATTTGCTTCTTTTACAAGAGCTTATTATATTCTCACTATTTTTTATGACTATAGCCGAGAAGCATGGATTTATTTAATGAAATTTAAATCTGATGTATGCAAACATCTCCAATTATTTTGCAATATGGTGAAAACTTAGTTTGAAAAAATTGTAAAATGCATTAGAACTGATAATGTGGTGAATTTCAATCACATGAGATGATGAATTACTATGCAAATCTCGTCATCGTTTTTGAAACTTCATGTGTTAAATACACCACAGCAAAACATAGTAGTAGAACTATTAGAGAATATAATAGAATAATATATTATAGGAATCGTATAATGTATTATAGGAATAGTATAATACTCCCTCCATCCATGAAAAGTAGTCTCATGGGAGTGGGGCACATGTTTTAAAAAACGCAAAAACTTATATGCAATATTGCATAAATGCAATATGACTAATTAAGGTAAATTAGGTCAAAATTCGTGGGTCAACGCGGGTCAACACGGGTCAAAGCGGGTCAACCTTAATTAAAATATTTATTTTCACTCTAATATACTATTATTTTACTACATGACCAAAATTATGTTACTACAAGAACTAAATTTTGTCACTACAAGGTCAAAAGTGTATTACTACAAGTCCAAAAATATTTTGGACACTTATTTTTTGGGGGCAAAATTACTAAAATAATTTTGACTTATTCGGCTACTACATGACTAAAACAATGTTACTACAAGACCAAAATTTTATCACTACAAGGTCAAAAGTGTATTACTACATGTTCAAAAATATTCTGGAGACTTTATTTTTTGGTGAATTTTTCAGAATGTTTTTGTTGGTCCTGAAAGGAGTATATGACAAGTGTATGGGGGGGGGGGGGAATACACTTGTATGCAATTATTTTGCTAGTTTGATCAAACCAGAGTTTCAGCAAGGTTGTCTTGGACAACTCTGCTGAAGAAGATTAACTCTTCTAAGATAATCAAACTACTAAGTACTATTGAGTGCTTAGTTGAATAACTATCTAGGGGAGTTATATGTGCGGAATAGTGGTTGGCCCTTTAAGTTTAGACTCCTTTAATTTCTGAAATCACTTTCTCAATCCAAAACAGTCTAGTTAAGCTTCAGGGAAGTTGTCCAAAAACAGTTTTGCACAGTCTTTGAATATGTATCTTTGAAAGATCAGTTTTGTGTGCAGTGTTGAGTGAATGTAAGTATTTGTAAAGTAAATCAACACAAGAGTTTATAGTGGTTCAGAGACTCAAGCTCCTACATCCACTTTCCCTGATTTAACAGGATAATTCCTTCACTCTTGGAATTAACTTGTTTTATAGTGCCAAGGTGCACTTGATCAAGAACACCACTCCTTGGTGAATTGATCCCTAGGATGTCTAGAGTCCTAGTACCCTCTTCTCAACTCAGAACTGAACTGTTCTTCTCTCAACAGTCAGCTCCTACCACTTCTACTACTACAACCTTCTCACTTTCACTCTTGAAAGGGGTAAGGATTGAAGTAAGGTTCCAACTAATGAGATATCCTTTACAATGAGGATCAAGGTATAAGGATAGGATATCTCTCTAAGCTTGTGTATGGTTATACAATGAAGTTCAGCTTAGATGAAGTGTATGAAGACTAAGATAGTCTCTTTGAAGGCTTTAAGAGCACTTGTCAACTTGTAGGATAGTTGGATATTCTTGTCAAGGTTGAGGTGCTTTCAAATGGTCTTCACACTTCTGTATTTATAGACAAAATGGAGGATTTGCCCGTTGGAGAGGCAGCCCCAAATTGCTATAAATGTCTTCTTTGAGTTCTTCAAACTGGAAGACAGATTCTTGATAGTGACATGTCCTCATTTGGGTAATAAACGGCTGTAACAGTTTTGTCTTCATTCTGCAGCACTTTTCCCAATGTTTGACTTCTTGTTAGGACTTGGACATGGCTTCTGAAGGTTGATCCAATGATAGGACAACATTCCTTATCAACTGGACAACTCTCCTTATCACTATCAGCAGTTTTGCCTTTCAGCAAGGTTGGCTTGCTCTTCTTCAGATGACTTGGCTCTTTCCCTCTATTTCACTTCAAGGTGATCTTGGCTTGTTTCTTTGGTGATCTTTAGGGTGTGGTTGTCTCTTTCTCTTCAGCATAGTTGACCTTCAACCTTCTGATTCAATCATGCTGAGACAACTTTTCTGGACAACTCTTCTGATCAGCATATTTGGTCTTTTAGCATCAGAGCACTTTACACATAGAGTTGGCTTCTTTGGACAACTCTCCTGATCAAAAGCCTTTGAGTAGCCTTGTCCTTTTGAGCTAGGTAAGTTTGTTCTTGCATATGGCTAGCTTCTTTGGACAACTCTGCTGATCAGAGTTATTCAGCTTGTCTTTTGGTTTTACCAATCTTGCATATGGACACTTTCTCTGGACAACTCTCCTGATCAGATCATCTTATTGGACTTGTCCTTTTGAGCTTTACAATCTTGTTCTTGCATAAGAACATCTTCTCTGGACAACTCTTCTGATCAGTGCATTTGGTTTTTCATAGAGTGTCCTTGCTCTTAAGTGGTTGTTCCAGAATTTGAGCCTTGAGGGGACTTGATCTTGATCATCTTCAAAGCATAGGTTCCCCCTCAAATTGTGCATCTAATTGTCTAAGAGCTGCCTAACATTTCAGCTTCTCATCTAGCCTTATGCTATGTGTTCTAACGTTTTTAGAACACTATCAATTTGACTTAGGCATGTCTAAGGGGGTTTTGGTATTAGATCAAAACATATCTCATTTTATTCCCAACAGTTTTGACATGTAGTATTAAATTTTTGGCCTTGTAGTGGTAATATTTTGGACTTGTAGTAACAATATTTTGGTCATGTAGTAAACCACATGTTTGCAACCCGCGAATTTTCTGGGCAACCCGGATCCAGGCTTATGACCCGCGAATTTTTTAAAATTGACTTAATTTGACTTTTGGACTTAGGGTTTCGACTTGCCTAATTGGGATGGAATGCATGTACGCAATATTTCACATAAGACTAACCCTTTAAAAAAAAGGTAGATAAAGTAGATAAAGTAATGGTATTATAGGGTATTGTGGGGTCCATTGTGAATAAAGTGATTGTTTGTGAATAAAGTTGATGGCAATTTGAGTAATTAAGTGATGGTTGAAGGGTGATAGTATCCATAAAGGAAATGGGACTACATTTTGTGGACAAGAAATATAAGGCAAATGGGACTACTTTTCATGGACGGAGGAAGTATATTATAGGTAGCAATCTTTTATTTATGGTTTATATTTATTTCCTTATTTATCTATTTTCTTGTATATCTCTTGTAATCCCTATATATAGTGGACCACTCTTATCATCTCATTAACTGTGATTGAATATAATTCTTACATAGTATCAGAGCTGGTATTCTCACATGGTATCAGCCTAATACACTGAAACCCTTCTCTCCTCCTCCCTATTTTTCTTTTCTCCTCCTCCCAATTTTTTCGGCGTCTCCGACGGGCAGGTATCCCCCGTCGCCGTCTTGCCTCTTCCCCTTTCTTCTCAATTTTTCGGTGTCTCCGACGGGCTAGTATCCCCCGTCGCCGCCTTGCTCCTACCCCTTTCTTCTCAATTTTTCGGCGTCCTCGACAAGCCGGTCTCTCTCGTCGCCGCCTTGTTTATCTCGAACGAGCTGGTCTCCCTCGTTCCCTCCTTTGGCCACTTTTAGTCGCCACCGACGAGCTGGTATCCCTCGTCCCCCCTCTTCTTCTCGAACGAGCTGGTCTCCCTCGTTCCCTCTCCCGGACGCTTTTAGCCGCCACCGACGAGCTTGTATTCCTCGTCCCCCTTCTTCTTCTCGAACGAGCTGGTCTCCCTTGTTCCCTCTCCCGACCGCTTTTAGCCGCCACCAACGAGCTTGTATTCCTCGTCCCCCTTCTTCTTCTTCTCGAACGAGCTGGTCTCCCTCGTTCCCTCTCTTGGCCGCTTTTAGCCGCCACCGACGAGCTTGTATTCCTCGTCCCCCTTCTTCTTCTCGAGCGAGCAAGTCTTCTTGTCCCCCCTTCTTCTTCTTCTTCTTCTCAAGCGAGCAAGTCTCCTCGTCCCCCCTTCTTCTTCTTCTCGAGCGAGCAAGTCTCCTCGTTCCCTCTCATGGCTGATCATGTTATCTCCATGACCGTTTTCACTAATATGGTGTTAGTCACACTCACCTACACTCTAATTTTCTCTATAGCCTCACGCAACATCTTCTTTCTTCTACTTTCCTCTCTCTGCAGAGAGCCCATGACCGACTTCATTGGCTTCTCGCCTCTCCAATCTATTTGGTTTGTGCTCGGTTCAATTGCTTCCACTAAACTTGCAAGTGTTTCTTGCCTATTTTTTTATTATCGTTCGTCCTTCAAAGGATTTCGGTGTTTGGATCCATTTGCTTCCCTTTTTTTGCGTCTTGACATGTTTTATTTGGTGATTCCGAATTTCATTATTTCTCCTGCTCTATGACAACAAAAGTGCATTGTTTTAAAGATGTTTTGACAAAGCTTATATCTCAAACTCGCTTCAAATTGTTGCGTACCAAGCTCGTGTTCATTTACATTCCCAACTTAGTTTGACCGGGGTATTAGAGAATATAATAGAATAATATATTATAGGAATCGTATAATGTATTATAGGAATATATAGTAAAATATATTATAGGTAGCAATCTTTTATTTATAGTTTATATTTATTTTCTTTTTTTATCTATTTCCTTATATATCTCTTGTAATCCCTATAGTGGACCACTCTTATCATCTCATTAACTATGATTGAATATAATTCTAATAGATACATTCTTTGACATTGCCCTAGCTTTACGTTTCCAAGCAGATCGGTATTACTAGTGTGGAGGAATGTTTTGATTCGTTTTGTACCAAAACCTGGAATTGAAATCAGAGGTCTCATTACAGCGCAAAACCCAATTGAATGCCTTTGAAGATAGCCTCTATATTTAATGGGCAAGTTGGTGTCTAGCACAAAAGGCACCCTTTAAGAACTTATTGGTACATTCAATGGAAAATAATGTTAGGAGATACAAATTGTTACTTAGAAAAACCCTTGTGCCCTTAAAAAAAAATCTCACCTACTCTCTTCTTTCATACTCTTTCTACTCAATTATTTTATTAAAAAAATTATATTCAGATTTCTTATTTTTTTATTCATCCAATTTTTTTATTCAAACATTTTAATTCCAATTTTACTTGAATTTTAAATTCAAAAATTTTCAAATTTCAGATTTTTTTTGTTTTTCAAATTATATTTTATTCTCTTTTACTCAATTTTTATATTCAAATTTCTTAGCTTTTCTAATTCACGCAAAAAAAAAAAAAAAAAAATTCAAATTTAACTTGAATTTTTTTTATTCATTTTTTCAAAAATTTAAGTCAGATTTTTTATCAAATTTTTTTAATTTACTTAAAAATCTTTTTTTACTAAGTCTTTGACCGGTCAAATCATACATTTTTATCAACTTAATTCAATTTTTTTATTCAAATTATTTTTCTTTTGTTTTTTTATTTATATTTTATTCAAATATTTAATTTATATTTTATTCAAATTTTACTCAATTTTTTTGTTGAATTTTTTTTTTCAAAATTTCTAAGTCATTTTTTTTAGTTCATTTTTCTTTATTCAAATATTTTAATTTATATTTTTTACATAATTAAAATATGAATATCAACATATATATTGAATATTGAACACTGAATATGATACGATTGTTGAACATATATAATTACATTTAATTAAAATGTTGACATACAAGACTAGATATACCCAGAAAAAATGAAATGAAATAACAAAAGTAGAGAAATCATACTAAATCTTTGCAATTAGAATGTGTATTTTTTCTTTAAGAAATGCTTGAGACATGCTCTTAAGTCGATGCAGGAGTGAATATAAATCAGATTTATATATAGAACACTAGCCACATAATCAGATTTATATATTGAATTATATATATATATATATATATATATATATATATATATATATTGAACACTAGCCATTTATTGAATCATATATACATATTTGATCCAGACTGCACACCATCTTAAAGTAACACAGAAGGGATTGCCTTTTATCCCAATGAACTCAAATAATGATTTAGTCGCATTACAGAATTCAAGGAAGTACTACCAAGGACATCCATAGGTAGCTGACTTCAAATATATTTATAGAAAAGGGAAATACAGGCCCTAATGCAAGGAGCTAAACATACCATGACTCTTCTTCTTTTCACCATGCATAAGATAGACATCTTGAACTCTACCATAAGGTAAAAAATCTGGAAAAGGAAATCATTGTAGCACCAGTCATTTTTCCTTCAGTAAAAGTTGCAGCAAATCAGAATAATCCAAGTATTTAACAAATAAACTTGAGATAGAATAGTTCAGTAAGTCACAAAACATTTGATGCTAAAGAACCAATGCCAAAGAACCAAAATTGTCTGCTATTAGTTGCACTAGTCAATGACTAACTACTCAGGTGCACAAAATCCACTTCCCAGACCTCATCAACCAAAAGAAAATAGAAACAGAATATGCATGTAAAACATTATGGTTCCCTCAGGCAAAGTCCTAGTAACATCAAGCACATACTTCTTCATCATCCTTCTTTGTAGCTTGTTTGCTCAATGACCCAACAAACAACTTGTATTCAGTTGCACCTGCAATCAGGTGAAAAAACCAACGGAAATATATATAGAGCTGCTTTACCAAATACTCCATAAAAATTCAAAGTACATAGTTGAGGGCAACAACAAAATTTGGAAACAAACTATTATATGAGGTTTAAGAGCTCTGCAAACTAGAGATTATAATAAAGTATCAAGACGTTCTCGCTCTCCATCAGCATATCTGACTTGTATAGGACCCGCTCCCTGTATAACCCATGAATAAATGAGACATATATGAGCAAAAATTATCAGCATAAGGAAACTGACAAAAAAATATAACCCTGTTAATGTGTACTGGTTATGTAATGCTCTAATGGCCCTATCTATCAGCCTCTTCAGAAGAAGCATATTTAATGAAACAGAATCCTGCATAAGCCAAAAATTGGTACCCAGATTTTATGATTTATTCTTCCATCATCAAAGAAAAAACATAAGTGCAGTAACATTGAAGCTCAAAAAAATTGTGGTTATATCAAAGCTAAAGAAGTTACAAAAATTTATTTAGGTACAATATATCTATATAGATGCACCCAATGGATCAAGATACAAAACCACACATTCTAGTATTCAAACGTTACGTGCTAATCAACCCATATATACACTGTAAACCGCATAACAAAGCACAATAGCATCTCACATTACTTTCTTCTTATACTTAAAGGCCATAATGAGGAGATTACAAATATAATGGAAGTTGGATAGCAGAAAAATGAATCTGAAGAAAATCACCTTTGACATTTAACCCAAATCAAAACTCAACTGAAATATATAATTACCCACAAATTATCAGATCGGTTCTTTAGTATTTTGAGTTTTAAGATTTTTTGGAAGAAATTCTAAGAAAATAAAAACTTGGAAAAGAGAGTAGAAACTCACTGAGTCAACTCAGTGTGCGCAGATCGGAGAAGACGAGCCCCTTGATGGAGCATTCAGGCTCTGCACCGTCGGCGTCTCGCTGACTTCTTCGCCGTCTCAAAATACCCAAACGGCCGCCATTTTTGACGAGCTGCGAAAACGTCCGATTTAGGAGAGAAACTCCGGTTGGCGGTGGAGATCGATGAGCAGCGCCCGCGCCACCTCCGCCGTCTAAAACTCTCAAGCCACACCCTCCTCTTCCTCGTATTTGCGTATCTCCTGTGTATGTATATTTTTTTCCACTTCAGATCTTCTGTGTGCGTGTTTCTTCCCCATTTGAAAATGTGATAGAAAAGAGAGAAACATTTGAAAATGAAATAGAAAGAGAGAAGACAATATTAGTAATTGTTTGAGAGGGAGGAAAGAGAAAAATATCTAATCTTTTGAAAATGAAGGGTAGGAAAGACATTTTATAAGACAATTTATACTGTCACAGGAACTAAAAATATGACTTGTACTTTTGAACTCTTAAGAGGCAAAATATGTACTAATAAGTCAATAATCTCATATTTAATTGTTTCATTCTCTTAATAACCTCAAAAAAAAAAAAAGATAGCCTCTATATATTATTCAGTTTTTGTTCAGCTTATTTAATTGTTTCATTCTCTTAATAACCTTCATTACATTAGCCCATTGCATGCCCTTTCAAAAAATAACCTTTATTAGCTTAGCAAACCCAAAATCTAGTGCAAATAAGTGTGGAAATCAATCTACAAGAGAAATTGATGATTTTTAGGTTTTAAGTTTGACACATGTGTAACACCTCAAAAGTTTTATATTTTATCTTAAAAAACTTCTACATCTCCAATGCATTCTACCAAAAAAATAATAATAATACAAATAAAAAATAGTTGGGACCACATTAAAGCCCACTCTCGCAAGTGAGTTACACTCGACAAATTGTTCTCTTTTTTTTTTGGCATGTGTTGTTCACTCTCTCTCTCTATCCCACACTCTTTTCTCCTAATTTTTTACTTCTATTTGGGTAGAAGTATTCCTACCCCATTTACTTTCTTTCCTCCACATCACCACCTACACAATGTGTCCTACCCTTATTTTGAGTGAGGCGTAGAAATCCACCTAGGATTCCTCACCCCCATTGGAGATGCTCTTATATATATAGATTAATACCTCCTTGTTTCCTGCAAATGAACAACAAATATTTAAATATTCGTAAATGACAATCAAAAGCATAAAAAAATAGATAAGAATTGAATTATAGCAAAGCACCACAACTTTAAGATTATTCTAACGTGGTTCCCTTCCTATTTTTAAATCATGAATAAATTCAAATTAGATCATAGAATATTTCTCATTCCCAACAAATAATTATGAACATATTTATATGTAAAACTAAGACCTTTGAACTTTCCAATTTAAAGCCATAAATATGGTTAATGTGAAAAAACTTTTGAAAGAATCCTTCGTAAAAAAAAAAAAAATTATTGAGAGAAAGTTAAGTGAAAAAACTTACTTGGGCAATTCTTACGGCAGTCACATTTTACGAATTGACTATAT
Organism: Galeopsis tetrahit; assembly: GCA_963675135.1. Taxonomy (NCBI): domain Eukaryota; kingdom Viridiplantae; phylum Streptophyta; class Magnoliopsida; order Lamiales; family Lamiaceae; genus Galeopsis; species Galeopsis tetrahit. The sequence goes on along the minus strand of OY776126.1, from coordinate 39,679,601 downwards.
AGTCACTTTATCGAATCGCGCCACGTGGCGTCGTAAACGTCGTAACGACCTGCTACCTGTTATACAAATTTAAGTTATTTATATCATTTTTTAAATTGTATTTTGTTATTTACTATATTACCCTTCTTTTATTTAAATTATTTTTAATATATATATATATATTAAGTAAAATTATTGTTCTACCCTTTCTTTTTAAATTTTATTTATATTTTACCTGCACCCACTAATTTAATGAGTGCACCCCCTAATCATATTTTTACTACAATTATCTGCACCCGCTAAATTAATGAATTCACACTCTAATCATGTTTTTACTACAGTTATCTGCACCCGCTCATTTAATGAGTTCACCCCCAAATCATTTCTTTTTTAAAACAGTTATCTACATCCGCTCATTCTATGAGTTCACCCCCAAATTATTTTTTACCACAATTATCTTCACTCGCTCATTTTATGAGTTCACCCCCAAATTATTGTTTTACCACGGTTATCTGCACTTGCACATTTTATGAGTGCACCCCAAAATATTTTTAAAAAAATAATCACATTTAAAAGACTATATTATCCTTTTATTAATTTACACAAAATATAATAAAATAAACTCTAAAAAATCGATTCACCACCAAATCACCCATATTTAAAAAAAAAACGTAAAAATATAATTAATAAAAAACTATCGAAATTAGCCACAAATCTCGATTTTTTTTCTTTTTAATTTTTCTTCCCCCTTCTCTTTTTCTTTTTTCTTCCCATTTTCAATTTTTTTTCCAAATTTTTTATTTCCTTGTTTTTTTTTCTTTTTCTTTTTAAATTTTTGTCTTTCTTTTCCATTTTTTGCATGTGTATTCTCCATTTTTAAATAAAAAGTTTGGAATAACAATTGAAAATGGGAAGAAAAATTAAAAAGAAAAAAAATCGGAATTTGTGCCTAATCTCGATAGTTTTTTTTAATTATGTTTTTATGATTTTTTTTTCTAAAAATATGAGTGATTTGGTGGTGAATCGACGATAACTCGGCAATGACTCGGCTGTAGATTGTAAATGTATAAATTAGGGTTGATTTTATTATATTTTGTGTTAATTAATAAAAAAATAATATAGTCTTTTAAATGTAATTATTTTTTAAAAAATATTTTGGGGTGAACTCATAAAATGATTGGGTGCATATAACTGTGGCATAAAAATATTTTGGGGTGAACTCATAAAATGAGCGGGTGCAAATAACTTTGGTAAAAATATAATTTGGGGGTGAACTCATAAAATGAATGGGTGCAGATAATAAATATGGTAAAAAATGATTTGGGGTGAACTCATAAAATTAGCGGGGTAGATAATTGTTGTAAAAAAAATGATGTGGGGGTGAACTCATAAAATGAGTGTGTGCAAATAACTGCTGTAAAAATATAATTTGGGGGTGAACTCATTAAATTAATGAGTGCAGATAAAATATAAATAAATAATTATAATTAAAATAAGGGGTACGGTAAATACGAGTGTACCCAAGTATCACCCTTTTTTCTTCCCCAATTCCAATTAGTCGACACAATTCTTAAGATGTTTGAGAATGACTTATTTCTCCCCAAATTGATTTAATTTGAAACTCTCAATCGTCATTAGGAGGTTTGAAGCAAGAAAGAGTTTTTCTCACTGATTTGATTTGTTTTATTGTTAATAAATTGATTTGATTTATATTTTGTTATTAATTTTATTAATAACATAAGGGTAAATATGTAATTTTAACATTACATATTTTAATTACATTAACAAAAATATAATAAATTATTTTATTGTGTAAGAATAAAAATGTAAATTTACAATAATATTTTTTAATTAATTTAATTTAATAGAAAATACAAATTTATGACACATTACGACACATTACGACAATACATATCGTAAAAATTACAAAAGGTAACAGGTCATCAAATCTAAACCTTTAGATTAGATTTTTAATGGCTTAGATTAACTGACTACGATAGTCATTACGACACGTTACGACACCCTGACTACATTTAGAAGGTCCCAACTTACTACATATAGAAGGTCCCAATTTACATTAAAAGTGAAATTAAAAAATTAATATTCCATAGCTAAAACATTTAAGAAAGGAAAAAATATTTAGTTTACTCAAATAATGCACATTAATATTTGAAATCTATTGAGAGAAAGTTGAAGACATATAGATAGAGACATTAAAAGTGAAATTAAAAAAGGGTTAATTGCAAATTAAATCACCATCTTTCTTTGAATTGCAATTTAATCTAAACTTTTGAATAATTGCAAATAAAATCACCACCTTTCAATATTGTTGCAATTTAAACTTTTTGATAGTTTCATTTGTATCCTAATCTAACGTATCTAGGTTATGTGACACCTCCTTAATGATACAACATTGTTTTTTTTATTTCGACATAATCTCGAAACATTAAATTCGAACACAAATGGTATTGTCTAGAAGTTTAAATTGCAACAATATTGAAAGGTGGTGATTTTATTTACAATTATTCAAAAGTTTAGATTAAATTTCAATTCAAAGAAAGGTGGTGATTTAATTTGCAATTAACCCATTAAAAAATTAATATTCCATAACTGAAAGATTTAAGAGAGGAAAAAATATTTAGTTTACTCAAATAATACACATTAATATTTGTAGATATGAATAATGCATGTCTACCAATCAAAATGAACAATGCATATTTACCAATCAAAAAAACATAATCGAACGTGAATAATTAAAGAGGGAATCGAAAGGATACATCATTTCCTTATTTTTGTAATGGAGGGTCCTCTAATTATAATTAATACATGCATTAACTTAGCCGTTAGAAATTAAAAGACACATGTTTCAAAGATTTTTGTCACAAGTGACAAATGGCGAAATGACATGGCATACACATGGCGGAAGAAGGAGGGGTCTCAAATGCACACGTGTCGAAAGCAGGAGAGCCCTCATCCTCCTTTTATATATATAGATTTGTACTTTCTCTTTAAAAACATTTATATAATCTCTTTGGTTGAGTATACTTCTTGTACTTAACTTTAAATAAATTGATGTTCCAAAAAAAGGTGGTGGAATGTGAGAATTTCAAGTTAATCCACCGTTTGAAGCTCCCATGAAAAGCACCTTCCACTAGGTGTTGGTGTGTTAGTTAAATTCGTTGGTGTCTTAAAATATTTTCCACCCTCCATTTTTCTACTCCCTAGAAATTAAATTTGGACTTGGAAATAAAAGGGTTTGGCTATATACCCCTCCAGCATTGTTAGATATACCCCCAGATACATACACCCCCATAAAGTGTACAATGTTAGATGTACTCCCCCAAATTACCTACAATACCCTTTAATACATTTGAATCATATTATACATACACTCCTCCTTTTAAATCAAACCATAAACCTAATTCTTATCTCCTCCATTTGAATCATATTATACATACCTTCCCCAAGACGTCGTCGGCGCGGCGCCGCCTGCCCCACCCACGGCGTACGCCGCCTTCCCCTCCCTCTCGCCGCTGTTGGCGGCAACGCCGGGAATTCTTTTTTTTTCTCTCTTCTGCTCGCGGCGGCGGCGCACCCCTCGCCCAGCGCCGCCCGCCGCTCTCTCCTCCCCCGTGCGCCGCCTCTCCCTCGCCGTCGTCAACCAGGTAAGGTAGGTTTTTTGTTTTTTTTTACTTTATGCTCGCGCGGCAGCGGCGCCTCCCTGCCTCTTCAGGTAGGACGCCGCTTTCTAGGGAGTAGAAAAATGGAGGGTGGAAAATATTTTAAAAATCATTGTGGACGCCGCTTTCTTCGCGTATTTGATGGAGATGGTTATAGAAATCATTGTGCACGATTACATCGAGGCGTTCATTTGTTGTCACACGATTAAAATCCAAGGTCTCCACCATGTTGACGAGGGCGAAGTTATGAGACTTCTTGAAGCACTCTCATAGGTTAAAGAATTAGGGTTCGAGAAGGTAGAAATTGAAATTGATGCTAAACTGGTTTCGAATGCTATGAAAACGCCTCAACGAGCGACTTTTGTTGGGATATGGTTTATATTAATAAAAGAAAATTCCATTTTAATTAGATACCAAAACTCTAGAAAAACTAAGTATGATGAATTATCAAGTTAGATTTTTAGGTAATAAAAACTCATGAATGTTAGAGAGCTTTGTTTTACTTATGATAGATTTTTTAAAATTTATGACAGTTGGCCTGAGAACTAAGAGCAATGAAGACATGAAGACTGAATGCACAGGGTGACAAGTCTAAAAAAATACTTCATTGAAGTTAACATACTACAAGAATGGTCAAGTTTCATGAAGATGAGTTAAGAAGGCTTTTACAATAAAAGTATTGGACAAGTGACATGAATAGAGATCAAGTGCAGTTATTAAGTTAGAGGAACTCCAAGTCGCATGAATTGAGGCTCAGAATAAAAGTTTAAGTATGAAATGGGCAAGTAGCCTGAAGTGACATTCCGAGTACTTTGCAAGATGGACAAGTATCTTGAAGTAACATTCAGAATACTTTACAGCAGTTATGAACACAGTTAAGTAGTTAACACCGTTATCCAATTGTTGTAACAACCCATGTGCCAAGTTAGAGCCCAATTGAATGGTAATTATTCCCCTTGTTAGTTCAAACTGTTTGTAACGACCTCTTCAAAAGACTTGTCCAGACAGCCCAAGAAACTCTTTCTTCCGAGAAAAGCTTTTTGAACTAACAAGGGGAACTAACAAGGGGAATAATTACCACGAGAGAAAAGCTTATGTGGGGGTTATTACGTGTTAATACGGATTAATCGGGTGATTTGTTATGATCTTAACGACGAACAATCAAGAACACAAGAAGTAGCTTCTTGGAGAAGCTAAAAGCTTTGAGCTTTGGGAGGTGTATTGCTTTAGGTTGGGGTGTGTAGGAAAAATCTAACTTGTGTTTACAAATGAGCCTTTTAGGCATTATATACTAGGTTTTTGGGCTGCCCGGCCTTTACACGTGGCGGGCATATATTGGACCTGAAATCCCACCACATAAAGGTGATGGGATGCTGCATTAAATGCTAAACCGCCTCTTTGGTGGTCGTCCTCGCCGGGAACGAGGAGCTGGGCCACGGTGGTCGCCGGAGCACCTGGTCGTCCGATCATCTTCATGGATGGTGGTCGCACTCGCCGTGCTTGCCACGCTTCATACTCTCTCCCAAGGCTTTTACACTTGTCTTTTCTAGCTAGCTCTAAATGTGCTCGCCAACATCTTTGGGCGAGCACACAATTACATTTTCTTCACAGTTGACTAGTCGTCGCATGACTTGGTTGACTAGTAGTCGCCATGCAAGCTGGGGACTATGATTGACTTCTTTGACTTAGTGTAACATTTGCCCCCTGGTCGCCTTTCTTCGCGTTCGTAGAATAGGAAGGCGGGCAGTGTGATATCGTCTTCTTGGAAGGCGGACTTGTCTTCGAAAAACAAATCAATTTAGAATCTTGATGATGAGATTTGGCGGCGGTCGCCTCGTTTCCCGCACCGAGCACGCTTTCCGAAGCGCTTTAATGACGTCAGCAGCCGCCAATGTCAGGCGCGTGGGGAGGCGCGAAAATTTGAATTTTTCGCGTGGGCGCGTGCCGACCTCAAAGGTCGCGCGTGACGCCCACTTTCCCGCCTCGATTTCGGGGATGACCCCAGATTTTTGGGAAATTTGCAATTTTGACCCCGTTTTTTACACTTTGGTCCCTGGATATTTTTGCTTATAAACAGAAGCTCTCGCCTTCATAAATCACTTTTCTCACTTTGCATCCTTACGAACTTCTTCTCGAGTCTTCTTCCAAGCAAGTTTCTTCAAGCTTTCCGGCGACTTTGGGTGTTTTCGACCGGTGTAAAGGTAAATAACATACATTTTCTTCTTTTTCTTCCATTTTCCCCCCTTTTCATCGGAAAAAATGGTGGTTAGTGGTACTTCCGGTGGTGGTTCGCCGCCGTTTGGTGGTGGTGCTTAGTGCTGTTATTCGAACCGAGCCTTAACGAGACTCGGCTCGGCTCGACTCGTTAAGGCTCGATAAAGCTCGACTCGTTTAGCTAAACAAGCCGAGCTCGAGCTTGTTAGATACTCGATTTACTAACGAGCCGGATCGAGCTTGACTTGTTAGGCTCGATAACTAATATTTTGTAAAAAATTCCATTAGGCTCGTTAGGCTCGGCTCGACTCGATAGGCTCGTTAACGAGTTAAGTCGAGCTCAATTTTGAACTCGGTAATGTTATCGAGCCGAGCTCGGCTCGATAAGAGCTCGAGTCGAGCTCGAACCTCAAATACTCGGCTCGACTCGGCTCGAATAACAGCTCTAGTGGTGCTGGACCTTCCGGCGAGAGTCCTCGCCGGAACCTAGGAGAAAGAGTGGTCTCCTCTGATTCTGGCATACATTCGCCTAACCCCCTTAGCGTATAGGAATTCCTAACCATCCGGCCTACAGTTGGGAGGAGATGTTAGAGGTGGTTGGTGTCGCGGTCGCCAATGAGACCGATGACTCTGAAAGGGACGATGCCGACAATGATGTCGAGGACGAACACGAGGAAGCAGATTCGGATCTGGGCGACCCAGACTTAAATGTGGAGAGGGGCGAGCAAATTGACTCGGCAAGAGTCGAAGACACTCTAAATTACACCCTCCGCGAGGAATATGAGGAGATTGCTCGCTACGCGGCGAGCATTAGGGATATTTTGAGCGGGAGGGAAGAGCTGGATGGGGACGAGTTCTCGAGGGAAACATATTATCAATATGTTTCCGAGTATCCGCCTAGAGAGATTTCTCGCTCATACCGAGAAGCATATGAATCAGAATATGCAGCTAGCGAATATGTGAGCACCGTCTCCTCGGCCTAGCTTGCAAATTCTCGGAAAAGATATCAATTGCCACAAGATGTCTGTTTCTTCGTTCCGCGAGAGGATGAGAGGGCCGACCAGCCCCCCGAAGGAATGGTCGCCGTTAACAATGGTATGATGGAGGCCGGCCTGAGATTTCCTTTGCATCAGGGAGTTAGCTTTTACCTAAACTTCCTGGGTATAGCTCCTTCTCAATTGACACTGAATGGGTGGTCGAACCTCATCGGTCTCCTCACCGTGTTCGGCCTTGAAGCCGCCGAGAACGGTTGTCGCCACACATACCTAACACCTCGCGAAAATAATTACCTCCTTCAAGCTTTCGAGGCTGGCAAAAAGGTGGGGCATGGTTGGTATTACGTGAGGGGTCGTGATCACCTCAAACTGGTCGAGGGTGTTCCAAACAAAATTCGTGATTGGAAAACCAACTGGTGGTGGGTGGCCGGCGACTGGAGAAGTGCCGTGAGACTCGATGGGTCATCCGATCGCGTTCCCATCGCGATCGAATATAGAAGAATTCGCAATAAGTCTTTAATTTGGTGTTCGTTCTTGTCTATACTGAATAACTCCTCGTTTTTGCAGGTAACGCTGCTCGTGCGAAGGTTGGCGACCACCTTTTGTCACCCTTGTTCCAGTATCATACTTGTTGTGTTGCTCGTTGTCGCTATCTGGAAAGGTCTTGCCATTTCTTAAATCGCGAGAACGTACGAGAGCGAGCAGGTCTTCGAGTGCCCCCTCATCATACCACTAGAGAGTTTCCTCCAAGTATTGAAATGTTTCTAAGTACCTTTTTTCTTCTTACTTTCTTCTCAAAATGCTGACACTTTGTGCTTTAGTAGTGATTCCTACGAAAGTCGTCACCTACCTTCCCCCGACAATCGAATTGCAAGACGTGATGGTCAACTGATCACTTCGACTGGCGACCGTCAATCGTGAGCGCGATACTGTCGAGGGTACCAACAAGAAGAGAAAGAGCCGACAGAGCCGTCGCGCTCCCGCCCAAGAAGAGTGCGATGGTCGCAAAAAAGGAGATCCCCACCGAGGAGGAGTTCACCCCTCCCAAAAAATCATCTCCTGCTCGCAAAACAAAGAAGTCGACGAGGGAGGTGGTAGCGACCTCCTCGGCCGGGCAAAGACATCCCGACGACATCAACATGCTCGGTTGGAGTGCCGAGAGGGTTGCCAAGTAAGTTCTCTCTAGAGAAAATACCTTTAAACACTTCTAAGTGTTTCTTTCTGAGTGTTTTTTTTTCTTTGTTAGGATTGCCGAGCACCCGAATTCTGCTCCTTGTAGTGAAGATCTTCTCAACTACTACCGGTCGCGGGACCCGATCGATGACGATACGCTAGACCAGCTCGCGATCCGAGCAATGAAGAACTTTCCCCGGTCGCTCACTAAAACCTTCGCCGAGGAGGTCGACTGTCACAATGTTTCCAAGAATGCTCGGTAGATCGCCATCAGCGCTTGTCGCCAAGCCTATGCAGCCGAGCAGCTTTCCCTTCAAATTCACGAACTTCGGAAGGGCAATGAAGAGAAAGAGGTGGCGATCGCCCGTCTGATGAAGGCTAATGCGGGCCTTGAGAAAAGGGTGGCCGACTTGGAGGCCCAACTCGCAGCTGTTCGGAAGAAAGATCAAGAGGATCATCAAAAGATCGAAGATCTCCGTGCTCGCCTGAAAGCTGCCGAGGATGAGAGGACAGAGAAGTCCAACGCGCTCACTGCTACTCGCGAGGAGGCGGCCACTCTGCAAACTCGTCTGACAAATGCTAAGGATGAGTTGGCTTCTCTTGGGCGAGAGCTGGCCGTTGTGAAGAAAGATCGGGATAGGCAAGCTTATCTCGCAGAATCTGGAGCGTGCTACTCGGCGGCCTTCACCGCGCACGAGCTTGTTCGCCACTTCAAAGATACTCATCCGGAGGCAGATGTGTCCCTCTTTGGTGACTTCATTGATAATCATCTCTTCGAAGAGGACGCTGCAGAAGGCTCCGTCCTCCCTCTGCTCGACCTTGTGAAAATGGGTCTCATGTTTCCTCGCCTTTTGTCGAGGAAAGTCTTGTTTGAGAGTCCGCCCCAACTCCCACCGGTCCAGGGCGAGCAGAGTGCTCCTGTCGAGGAGGTGGCTGCTGGCAAGCAAGATGCTCCGGCCGGGGAAGAGGTTGTAGAGATTGATCAAGCTTAAACCCTGCTCGGCTTTTGAAGCCTCCTTTTTTTTTTTGTATCTGGTCGGCCTATAAGGCCTTTTTGTAGTGTTCGGCCTTAGAGGCCTTTTTTGTAATCTCAGCCTTCGAGACTTTTTGATATGAATGAACTTTTTTCTTACAATGTGTGTTCGATTTTTAGTGATTGTCTTCGTCACTGTCTTTCAATTTTGTGATTTATTTTTGCAAGTATCTTTCAATGAGTACGTCTTTCGAGTTTAAACCTTTCATTGGTCTGTGCCCGTTTCTTAGTAATGATCGTCCTCGTCACTGTTTTACAATTTGTGATTATTTTTGCAAGTATCTTTCAATGAGTACTTATCTTTAGAGTTAAACCTTTCATTGGTCTGTGCTCGTTTCCGGACATCTACCATTCGTTGGTTTACGTCCGTATGTGTTTAGAGTTAACCATTCGTCGGTTGAACTCATTTCCGGACCTCTACCATTCGTTTATTTACGTCCGTATGTATTTAGAGTTAACCATTCGTCGGTTGAACTCGTTTCCGGAACTCTACCATTCGTTGGTTTACGTCCGTATGTGTTTAGAGTTAACCATTCGTCAGTTGAACTCGTTTCTAGTTGGCTACGCAGAGCCTCATCTAAAAATTCTAAAATTTATCTAACACTTGATGAAATTTAAAACTTGACATGTATTGACATGATTCTAAATACAAACTATACAAATGTACGAAAATGAAACTTACTGATAATATTTCTTCAATTTGACCGCATTCCATGGGTACTTGCTTGGCTTGCCCTCAAGATCTTCTAACTCGTACGATCCGTTTGAGTACGTGCGCGTTATGCGGTACGGACCCTCCCAAGTCGGGTCAAGTATGCCTATGGACTGTTCCGTCGCCTGTCAAAGTACGAGTTGGCCAATAGTAAATTGACGAGCACGTACTTTGGTGTTGTAATATCAATCTGACCTTTGTTTGTAGACCATGTTCTTCTCGTCCGATGTTAGTCTTCGTTCTTCAAGGAAGTCCAAATCGGAGAGTTGTGCATCGTTGTTTAGCTACTCGTCATAATTTGCCACTCGGAAAGTGGTGACGTGTGCTTCTACTGGTATGACAGCCTCTGTTCCGAATGAGAGCGCGAACGGAGTTTCACTTGTAGAGTTTCTTGTGGTCGTCCGATATGCCCACAGAACCATGTGCAGCTCGTCCGCCCATTTGCCCTTCAATCCTTCCAGCTTTGCCTTTAGTGTGTGTTTGATAATTTTGTTTATCGCTTCTACCTGACCATTTGATTGTGGATGATAGGGTGTAGAGAAAAGCTTTTTGATGTTCCATTTTGCGCAGAAATCCAGCATGTCTTGACTGGTGAATTGGCGTCCGTTGTTCTTCACAATAGCTCGTGGTAAGCCGAACCTGCAAATGATGTTTTTCCAAATGAAGTTTGTCATTTGAGCTGATGTGATGGTCTTCAGTGCCTTTGCCTCCGTCCATTTGGTGAAGTAGTCGACTGCTACAACGACGAACGTTACTCCCCCCACAGCTGGAGGGAAAGGTCCTATAATGTCGATGCCCCACTTCGCGAAAGGCCAATAACTATACACCGATATGAGCTCGTCTGGTGGTGAATTGTAGATGTTGTTAATCCTTAAATGCCTTAACATTATCAACAACATCTTAATTTGACCTTCCGAGATTTTTTCTAAGTCTTTTCTGAAATGCTACATTAAATGTTGATCTAAATGTTGTCGCATTTCTGGCAGGATCTAGAAGCTTCTACAAGGATCTGGAACCTGGAAGATTCCAGAACATTGGAGAACATGCTAGAACAGCCTAGATACATTTGGAACGACCTGGAGCAGCCTAGAAGGATCTAGAAAGATCATGGAAGTTGTGGAAGTTGAGTTTCCTAAAAAATAGGACCTCAATGTGGAAGCCTCTAGAATCAGCACCCCACTACTATAAATACCGATGGAAGGCTTCTCAAATCAGTGTACTCTATTCGATCAACTTCCTAGACCGAGCGTATATCCCTGTTAGGAATTGTGGCCAGTAGAACTACCTTTTAGATCATACGTTCGTATCCCACCCGTATGGCTGTGTGTCTTCTTATCTATTGAGAGTGTAATCTTTAGATAGACTAGGCATTTCGACAGTGTATACATTATACACTTAGTTCGTTTTTAGAACAAGGCACCTGCCTCGTTTGTAGTTTATGTTGTGAATGTTAATGCTGTAACATTTCACACAACATTTATACTTGAAGATAAGTATTGTTTTTCGCCGTAAGGCTAGCATAGATTTTTATTTATAAAATCTATGTGAAAAATTATTTCCATTGTGTCATGTTTTGTTTTTAGTGTTTCAAGTCTTCCGCTGTGTTAATCATAATTTCTGATATTCTGTTAGAGTCAGTGTTGTACCAATTGTCACAACATTTAGTACAACATTATTCTACTTAAACTTAAACACTTCATATCTATACACCCACACCACACTTTCAGTTGGTATCAGAGCCGATACCTGACGACACTAGGTTAGATCTTTGGTCAAGTGTGTTTTTAGTGTAGGTTAGCAATGGAAACACATCACATATCCACGGCACTTAGGCCACCCGTATTAGATGGATCGAATTACGCTTATTGGAAGCCTAAGATGCGTATGTACATCAAGTCAGTTGATGAACGTGCTTGGAGGACTATACTTACAGGTTGGGAAGCTCCAAAAAGACCAGCAGACGCAGATGGTGAAATACAACTCAAGAGAGAAGTTGACTGGACGGCTGATGAAATAACAACAGCAAGCTACAATTCTAAAGCTTTAAATGCTATTTTTACTTCTGTTGATGTTTCAATGTTTAAAATTATATCTAACTGTTCTACTTCTAAAGATGCATGGGACAGGTTGCAAGAGCATTGTGAAGGTTCAGAAAGTGTTCGAAGGACTAAGCTTCGAATGTTGGGAACAAAATTTGAGAATCTCCGAATGAAGGAAGATGAAACAATTACAGCCTACAATGAAAGGTTAAGTGAGATTATCAATGAATCACATTCTCTTGGTGACCCTATTTCTAATGTTAGAGTAGTTCATAAGATATTAAGATATGTTCCTAAAAGATTTGATGCTAAAATATGTGCTATTGAAGAGGCAAAAGATACAGATAAGTTAAGTCAAAATGAGTTAGTGAGTATTCTTAGAACATATGAAATAAACACTAATCAAGATGATGAAGCTAATGCTGATAAGAAAGTTGTAGTTTTTAAAGGAGAAACATCAAACATTTCTGAGTCTCAACCTATCATTACTGAAGTTGATTCTGATGAAGAATTGCTTGATGAATGTCTCAACAATCCTAACAACATTGCCTTGCTCACTAAGCACTTTAATAAGTTTCTTAAGAAATCTGTGAACAAATCTAGAAATATTCAGCCTAAGATTCAAATCAATACATCAACACCTCAACCAGAAAGGAGGAAAGCTCAATTCACACCAAGACTATCAAAGAGTGAAGGTAAACCAAGGTATGATCCTGAATTTCGAAAATCAGTTCAATGCAATGCTTGTTCTGGTTATGGCCATTATGCAAATGAATGTGCCAACACTAGACTTAAGCAAAAGCTGAACTTTAGTGCTACCTTGAGTGATGAATCTGATGATGATGATCTTGATGAATTAAATCAGAATGAATATTCTAATTTTACCAGAATTGATTATAATGATTCCTCAGATGATGATCTGGATGAAACAGATTCTGATGCTGTACCTGATGTCTCAACATCTACAGCAACATTAGAACAGAGTCACCCAGATTTGAACTGTTTTAATGGTTTAGTTGATGATGCAGGAAAAAGGACTGATGACAAGGAACACCAAAAATTGTTAGATGATTGGAACAATCAGAAACTCACTCTTAATTCCTTGAATAAAGAGAATGAGGATCTGAAAGACACAATCACCAAGCTAGAGGTTATTCTTACCAAAAGAGATCTGGAAATCTGTAACTTAAAGGAGAAATTGATAAATTCCACCTTATGTTTCAAGAAATATTCCAAGAGTGCTTCTGAGGTAAATAATGCTATAGCTACTGGTAAGTCTAATAATCATGGTTTAGGTTATGATGGTACTACTGCTTCTATTTCTGATAAATTTAGAAAACCTGTGAAATTTGTTAAGGCAAATGTTGACACATCTGGGTCAACAACTACAGAAACAGAGTCTCACAAGGTTAAAAGGAAGTATATCTGTCATTACTGTTTCAAAATTGGTCACATTCGTCCTTACTGTATAAAGTTGTTTGAAGAACAGAAAAACTTGAAAATGCTGCATAAGAAACTGTCACATCCTGGTAAACAGTTTTTGAAATCTGCATGGAAACCAAAAGCTACCTGTAATGTTGTTCATACCTCCTTAAAAGCATGTCTACCTGAATTATGGTACTTTGATAGTGGTTGTTCTAGACATATGACATGTCGTACTGATTTCTTATCTGATTATGTGACCTTGAATAGTGGTAATGTTACATATGGTGGAGGTTCTAAAGGAAAGATTCTTGGTAAAGGAACTTTGAATGTTGAAGGTTTTCCTAAGCTTAAAAATGTATTACATGTTGATGGCTTACTTGCAAATCTGATTAGCATTAGTCAACTTTGTGATGATAATTTGCATGTGAAATTTGATAAAGATTCATGTTATGTTCTTAATAAAGATGAAGTTTGTGTTATGACTGGTACTAGGTCAGCTGATAATTGTTATCTTATTGGAACAAATATGTGTAACTTGTCAAAATATGATGAAAATGTTCTATGGCATCAAAGATTGGGTCATGCAAATTACAGAGCAATGAACAGACTAATCAAAGCAGACGCAGTAAAAGGAATTCCAAAACTAAATCTTCACAACAACACTGTATGTGGACCATGCCAAAAAAGTAAGAAGGTAAGAATGTCGCACAAAATGCTGTCACATTGTACTACACATCGATGTTTTGAATTACTGCACATGGACTTGATGGGTCCTATGGAAACTGAAAGCATTGGAGGAAAGAGGTATTCCTTAGTTGTGGTAGATGATTTTTCTAGATATACCTGGGTAGAGTCTTTAAGAGACAAATCTGAAGCATTTGCTGCATTTAAAATTCTTTATAAAAAGTTCAAAAATGTGTTTAACTTGAAAGTTGGCCGTATTAGAACTGATCATGGTAGGGAATTTGAAAACAGCATGTTTAATGATTTTTGTGATAAAAAGGGTATCTTGCAAGAGTATTCATCTCCTAAAACTCCACAACAAAATGGAATTGTTGAAAGAAAGAATAGAACTTTACAAGAAATGGCTAGAGTTATGCTAACATCCAAATGTCTTGCTAAGAAATTTTGGGGAGAAGCATTGAATACTGCATGTCATGTTATTAATAGGGTTTTTATTCGTTCTGGCACAAGTCAAACACCATATGAGATTTTGAACAACAGAAAACCTAATGTGAAATATTTTCATATATTTGGTTGTGTGTGTTATATTCTGAATGATAGGGATCAACTTCATAAGTTTGATTCTAAAAGTGATAAAGGTTTCTTTTTAGGCTATTCTAGAAATAGTAAAGCTTATAGAGTATATAACCTTAGAACTAACACTGTTCAAGAATCTGTTAATGTTGTGTTTGATGATGATAAAGGTCTTACAGATGACAAAGATGAAGAAGATGTATCACAGGTTACTGACACTTCTGAGAATACACTGAAGTCTGAAAATGTTGTACCAAATGTTAACACATCTGGGTCAACATCTACAGAACAGTCAGCTGTAAATTCACTGAATGATCAGTACATCCCCAAAACAAATCCTTCTTCAAGAATAGGCAAAAGTCATCCTTCTGACCAGATCATAGGCGATGCTACAGTTGGAGTGCAAACAAGAGGAAGAGTAAGATCAAACAAGGTAGATGTGGTAAGAACAATATGCATGTCTTCTATGTGTAATGTTGTAAATGCTGAATGCTATTTATCTGAAATTGAACCTAAGAGTGCTAAAGAAGCCTTAACTGATGAAAACTGGATTAATGCTATGCATGAAGAACTTGGTCAGTTTGAAAGAAATGAAGTATGGACACTTGTTCCAAGACCTAGTCATACTAATGTCATTGGAACAAAGTGGATATTCAAGAATAAAACTGATGAATCTGGTAATATTGTTAGAAACAAGGCTAGGTTAGTAGCACAAGGTTACACCCAAGTTGAAGGAGTTGATTTTGATGAGACTTTTGCACCTGTTGCTAGGATAGAATCTATTAGATTACTGCTAGCTATTGCATGTTTTATTGATATTAAACTTCATCAAATGGATGTAAAGGCTGCATTTCTAAATGGCATATTAAATGAAGAAGCATATGTTGAACAACCTATAGGATTTGAAGATCCACTATATCCTGATCATGTATATAAACTTAAGAAAGCTTTGTATGGTCTTAAACAAGCTCCTAGAGCATGGTATGGTAGGCTTACTGACTTTCTTTTGGAATATGGATTTATTAGAGGAGAAGCTGATAGAACTTTGTTCATTAAGCACACTGAAAATGATATACTAATTGCTCAAATATATGTTGATGACATTGTGTTTGGTTCTACTTGTGATAAAATGTTGAGTAAATTTGTTGAGGCAATGACTGCAACATTTGAAATGAGTATGGTTGGAGACTTGAACTATTTTCTAGGTCTTCAAATCAAACAGTGCAGAGATGGTATTTTCTTTTCCCAGAGTAAGTATGCTAAGAACTTGGTTAAAAGATTTGGTCTTGAGAATTCAAAACCAATGAAAACTCCTATGGGATCTACTTTGAAACTTTGCAAAGACAGTGCTGGAACAGATGTTGATCCAACACTTTACAGATCCATGATAGGTAGTTTACTATATTTAACCTCTAGTAGACCAGATATTATGTACAGTGTGTGTGTTTGTGCTAGGTACCAAGCAAATCCAAAGGAATCACATCTGAATGCTGTGAAGAGAATCATCAAGTATGTTTCAGGAACAAGTGACCTTGGAATCTGGTATACTAAGGACACCAACAACATTTTGATTGGTTATAGTGATGCTGATTGGGCTGGAGACATAGATGATAGAAAGAGTACGAGTGGAGGATGTTTCTACATGGGAAACAATCTTGTATCATGGCACAGCAAGAAACAGAATTGTGTTTCACAATCCACTGCAGAATCTGAGTATATTGCTGCTGGAAGCTGCTGCACACAACTCTTGTGGCTGAGCAAGATGTTCCATGACTATGGTATGGAGAATGGTATACTTACTATATTTTGTGATAATACTAGTGCCATTAACATTTCTAAAAATCCTGTACAACACTCACTCACAAAACACATTAGCATTAGACACCATTTTATGAGAGATTTAGTAGAGAAGAATATTGTTAAGTTGGAGTATGTACCTACTGAAAAACAGAATGCTGATATCTTTACTAAAGCCTTAGACCATGAGAGATTCTCTATCTTGAGGAAATCTCTTGGCATGAGCACTATCTGAAAAAAATTCGGATGGATGTTGTCACAAATGCGGTAGCATTTGGGACAACATCATGGGTTGTAAAATTTTATAAGTTGAATTTATTTCTTACTTAGTTAAATAATTCCTTTGTAAAATATCTACGAATCTAAGAACCTTGTAGTGCAAAAATAAACTTGTCTCACACCTCTCAAATGCATAAAAATGAGAATGTTATTAGCATACTAAAAGATGTACCAAATCACTGAGTAACTATGGAGCACGGAGTTCACTACTACGATGCCTTCTTTTCAAAAGGTGATATTTGGTAAAAACATCAACATATTTGTAATCCATTAAGTAAGTATGGGGCACGGAGTTCGCTACTACGATGTACTCTACAGGAACAATGGATCAATACAAATTAGATGCTATAACACAAAAAGAAAAATATGGTGCAACACTAATGAAGCAAATTCATGTAAAAACCGTGTTGAGGTGTTTGTAACAGTTTTGAGCACAACATTGCCTGATTCGAATTTATTTTTATCTGTGTAATTATTTAATTATTTATTGAAATTAAGTTTATTTATTTAATTAATTACTGGCCCTTATCTATTTCTTTCAGATTATGCGAAATTAATTCTGGAATCTTCCTAATTATCTAATTTAATTAATTTAATTAATTGATTTTTTTCCCACTAATTAACCATGATCTAGGTTGTGGCTAATAATGTGGAGCACTTTCGAAAATTCTAGATTAATTCTTCTGTTTTATTTTTCTTAACCTCCAACTACATTACTCTCTCTATAAATATCGAACATAAGATGCCATTTATTTGCTAAATTGTGATTTCTGATTGTGTTGAGTACTAAGATTGCAAAATTGTTATTTGGTTGTGTATATCTCAAAGAAGTGTGTGCAAATTTCCATCCTTACCTTGAAATTACAACCGCCTAACTTAAATGGCTGGAACAAACTCGAATTCCTCACAATCTCTCTCTGATTCGAAAACCTCATCTCACTCTCGCACAAATCCTCTCGAAATTCTTGCTTCCATGGCTTCACAAAACTCTACCGCTTCAAATGCTGACTCGAATGTCTCTGCAACTCCATCAACAACCACTCCTACTCCTCAAACTGCTCCTCAAACCATTCCACCAACAACCAACATTCCTCAAGATGCAACTGTTGAACAGTTCAACAAGGCTATCGAAGAAGTGTCTGACTCTCTTCGAACAACTGGTCATCTGCCCGTGATGACATTTGGAGATATCACAGTGGATATCTCAAGCTATTTGGCTGATCAAACCGCCCAAATGGCTGCCGCTTCAAAAAGCCCTAAATCACCCTCTGTTCACGAACTGCAAACTGAGAATGTTGAAGCTTCTGTTGAAGAAGAAGCCACTGCTACTTCCGACCCTGAAGATGTTGAAATGGAGGATGCAAACATCTCTGAAGACGGTACAAACTCTTCACTCTCTGTTTCTGATGAATCTGCTCCCATTCCTTTCAAGAAGAATGCGCAGAAAGGAAAGAGACAGAGGAGTCCAGTTCAAAGAAGAAGATCATACCGTGTATTCACTCGTGTGGATTATTCTGAATCCATGAGGAAGAAGAAGAAAGCTGGAGCTGATGCTGGTGAACCTATTCAAGTGTTCACAGATTCTGAAGATGAAGCTCCTATTGTTGCTGAGAATCCAAAGAAAACTAAGACTGTTGTTGCTGAAAAATCCAAAACGAAGGTTGTTGCTGAAAAGAAAGGGAAAGGAAAGTTTGTTGCTGAACCAAAAGGCAAAGAAAAGATGATCACTGAAGATGAACCAGCTGAGTCAGAGTCCAATTCTGATTCTGAAAGATGCTTGAGAGACATTCTGAAGTCTCTTAGGAAAAATGCTGAGCACAATGCTGCTGCAAAGGAAGCTGCACCAGAACCTGAAGATGGTGGCAGTGGAGATAGCTCTTCCAGTGCAGCAAGCAGCCCTGAACAGAGCTCTGCTAAAAGCTCTACACCAAGCTCAGATGACCTTGCTTCTGAAGAGGGAGGTATTTCTGATTCTCTTGATACACTAGAGAATAGATTGGCCATTTATTCTAAAAGAAAACTGCTGATAGAGAAGAGGATCAATATACCTGATTTTGATAGTAAAGGCATGGTTAGTTTCTTAGAGGATAGAAATTTGATGCATGCTGTAAATTTTGGTGAATCTTTCTTGACAAATTGGGCATATGAATTCTATGCATGTTTGAAAAAGAGCACTGGTAGGAGATCTTCTAAGTGGTATGGGACTGTTAATTTTAGGGGGAGGGATGTACCTTTTACTCCTGAGTTGATAAATGAGTTTTTAGAAATTCCCAATGTTGAGGTTGATGAAGAACCTGACATGGATGTGGTCATTTCTGCTATAACTGCTGGTAGGGTAGTTAAATGGACTAGACACATGCTAGCCAAAGACCTCACTTCCCTACACTCTGTGTTATACAAACTCATCATTTACAATTGGATTCCCACCACAAATACTACCAAGATCACTAAGGATCAAGCTGTTTTGATATATAGGATTTCTGTGCTTAAGAAGTTTAATTTGGGTCTCACAATATTCCAACATATGATGAGATTTACTGGGAGAGTTTCTGAAAAAGGCAATTTACCCCATCCTGTTCTGATTTCTAACTACTTGAGGCATCATGGTTTTGTTGCCAAGAACACTGATGTGTTGAGGGGGAGAGTTCCATTGTTGGCTATAGCTCCTGCCTTACTCACTGGGGATAGAGTAATTGATCTGCCCTTGCTTGCTCCTGGTACTGAACATCAGCAAAGACCCTCTACTTCTGCTCAACCAGAACCAACCAGACCCTCTACTACTGATCATCCTGAATCATCCAGACAAAGACAGAGAAATGCAACCCCAAATGTTGAGAACATCCGTATCAACATTTCTGGTAATGTGTATCTTTCACAGGAATTCATCAAACTCCAACTCCAACACTTGCAGGACACAATAGATGAGCTTCAGTTCCTGAAGAACAGGTGGACCACCCTACTTTCACCTACAACAGGGGGAGTACCACCACCATCCAACTCCAATGTGGTCATTGAGGAGATTAATGATGATGGAGTTCCAGCTGCTGCTGATGCTGGTGATGGACCTGATGCTGGAGGAGATGCTGCTGTTACTGATGTAGTGGCACACCTTGCATCTACTTACTTTGTTGATGAAGGAGATGATGATGATACTACTGAGATGGACACCTTGTATGGTGATCTAACTGGAGAAAGCTGTTAGACAGGGGGAGATCTGAATTCCACAATGGCTATGGTGCAGGAAGATGATGCTGCAGCTGTTACCACAGCAATATAAGCCATTTATTCAGTTCTACCTTTGTATTAATGTTTAAGTTTTTGAATTCTGAAATTCTGATACAATTGTTTTTTTTTTATTCCTAGATGATAGGGTACTTACTACTGCAACTTGCTTAATGATTCCACTTGATATTTGTTTACTGCCTTGCTTAAGTTGTTTGCAGATTGTCATGTGTTTACTATTGCAGGTTGTGTATAGTATAGTTTTTGTTTATGTTTTTTTTATGTTATGTTTGTTGCTCTGATTTATTTTTGTTAGTGTCATACTTAGATTCTAAGTGAATTTCTTCCAGTTCAACTTATTATCTTAGTATAGTTACTTATGTTGTGAATAAGTGTAGTGTTTATACTTGTTCTATTTTGGATAAAATTTATCTTGATCTTATGGCACGGATCATTGTAAAATTATCCCTGATCTTCATTTGATTTGATCGAACGGTTACAACAGGTATTGTCTTGACTAGTGCTTAGCAATGATGTTAACCTCAACTAAGTACATAATACTGAGTATGTATAGAAATATATGTGCATCAGGTGTGTTGTAGTCGAAAGGTCAAATTGGGGGAGATTGTAGATGTTGTTAATCCTTAAATGCCTTAACATTATCAACAACATCTTAATTTGACCTTCCGAGATTTTTTCTAAGTCTTTTCTGAAATGCTACATTAAATGTTGATCTAAATGTTGTCGCATTTCTGGCAGGATCTAGAAGCTTCTACAAGGATCTGGAACCTGGAAGATTCCAGAACATTGGAGAACATGCTAGAACAGCCTAGATACATTTGGAACGACCTGGAGCAGCCTAGAAGGATCTAGAAAGATCATGGAAGTTGTGGAAGTTGAGTTTCCTAAGAAATAGGACCTCAATGTGGAAGCCTCTAGAATCAGCACCCCACTACTATAAATACCGATGGAAGGCTTCTCAAATCAGTGTACTCTATTCGATCAACTTCCTAGACCGAGCGTATATCCCTGTTAGGAATTGTGGCCAGTAGAACTACCTTTTAGATCATACGTTCGTATCCCACCCGTATGGCTGTGTGTCTTCTTATCTATTGAGAGTGTAATCTTTAGATAGACTAGGCATTTCGACAGTGTATACATTATACACTTAGTTCGTTTTTAGAACAAGGCACCTGCCTCGTTTGTAGTTTCTGTTGTGAATGTTAATGCTGTAACATTTCACACAACATTTATACTTGAAGATAAGTATTGTTTTTCGCCGTAAGGCTAGCATAGATTTTTATTTATAAAATCTATGTGAAAAATTATTTCCATTGTGTCACGTTTTGTTTTTAGTGTTTCAAGTCTTCCGCTGTGTTAATCATAATTTCTGATATTCTGTTAGAGTCAGTGTTGTACCAATTGTCACAACATTTAGTACAACATTATTCTACTTAAACTTAAACACTTCATATCTATACACCCACACCACACTTTCATGAGTGTATGGCGGGAGCGAAAGCTTGACATCTCCTACACGTCTGCGCGTGGTGGATTGCGTCCTTCTTCAGGGTAGGCCAAAAGTAGCCTTGTCTCATTATCTTCAAAGCGAGTGCTTGCCCCCCTGTATGATTTCCACATACTCCATCGTGGATTTCGTGCATGACGATCTTCGCTTCATCTTCTCCGACGCATTTCAATAAAGACATTGAAAAACCTCGTTTGTATAGCTGGTCGTCGATGATAGTGTATCTAGCTGACCTGAGTTGCAGTCTGGTCGCCTTAACTTTGTCTTCCGAGAGCTCGCCGGTCTTGATGTACTTGGTGATCGGCGACATCCAGTCCTCGTCGCTGGTCGCTTCAACCTGCAAAATTTGACTTCTACTTACTGATGGGGAAGAAATCTTTGTGATCGTCGCTTCGGAAAATGTTGCCTCCCCCTCTGAAGTGGCCAGTCGTGCTAAAGCATCTGCTTGCGTATTCTCCTCCCTAGGGATTTGCTCGATGTGGATTTGATCGAATTGCTCGAGCAATCCTTTCACTAAGTCATGATACTTCAACATCTGGTTACCGCGAGCCTCGTAATCGCCCGTAATTTGGCATACCACTAGCTGTGAGTCTGGAAAAAAAAATCAGCTTTCTAGCGCCTACGGCCATTGCCATCTTGATTCCAGCGACCAGAGCCTCGTACTCTGCCTCGTTGTTGGTCGCCCGATACTCGAACTCGATCGCCGAAGCAAAAGTTTGTCCGGACGGGCTGGTGACGACGATTCCTGCCCCCGCTTTGGTGCTCGTCGACGAGCCGTCGACGAACAGTGTCCAAGGAAGTTCGAATTCCTTGTCAAATTTATCTAGGAAAGTGAATTCCACTATGAATTCTACCAACACTTGTCCCTTAATCGCCGTTCTAGGTGCGCAGGTGAGCCCAAATTGCCCGATTTCGACTGACCATTTCAAAAGTCTTCCAGTGGTATCCGGCCGATGTAGTGCTCGTCGTAGAGGAAAGGTCGTAAGAACCACCACCTCGTGGTCGAACAGGTACTGCCTTAGCTTTCTCACACTCATGCCCAAAGCGTAAGACAATCTTTCCATTGGGGTGTATCTTAGCTCAGCATCTCTCAGTGACTGACTTACATAGTATATTGGCAGATGTGTGCTCCCTTCTGCTTGGACGAGCACTGAACTGATCGCACAGTCAGTGGCCGCCAAGTATAGATATAAAATTTCGCCCGGGACTGGCTTAGATAGGACCTTCGGATCCGATAGATATTCTTTCAGCTTTTCGAAAGCTTTCTCGCACTCATCGGTCCATTCGAACCTTCCTTTTTTCAAAGTGTTGAAAAAGGTTTGCAACGATCGCCCGTTCGTGCAATGAATCTGTTCAGCGATGCTAGGCATCCTGTCAATCTTTGTACTTCTTTCACATTCCTTGGGCTTTGCATGTCGATGACTACTTGAATTTTTGTAGGATTCGCCTCGATGCCCCTCTGGCTAACCAGGTGCCCCAGAAATTTTCCGGAGCCAACACCGAAACTGCACTTCTTTGGATTCAGCTTCATGTTATACTCTTTCAAGATATTGAAAGTCATGGCGAGGTGGTGTAGCTGATCTTCTTTCCGCAAGCTTTTAACGACAATGTCGTCGATATAGACCTCCACCATCTCACCGATATGTTTCTCGAACATTTTATTTACCAGTCTTTGGTACGTTGCCCCCGCGTTTTTCAAATCGAAAGGCATTCTTTTCCAGTTGTACATGTCTGTCGCTGTCATGAACGTTGTATGTCTCTGGTCATCGGGATGCATCGCGATTTGATGGTATCCCGCGAAAGCATCCATAAATGTCAGCATTTCATGCCCCGTCGTATTATCCACCAGATGATCAATGTGGGGCATCGGAAAATGGTCTTTTGGACAAGTATCGTTTAGATCTGTGAAGTCTATACACAGTTGCCACGACCCGGTCGTTTTTCGAACGAGCACTGGATTTGCCAACCACTCGGGATCAGTTCCTGTTTTCTCGATTAACTTGTTATCGATCAACTTTTTAACTTCGACCGCCATAGCCGCATATTTATCAGGCCCAAACTTTCTTCGTTTTTGCGTGATGGGTCTTCTTGTCGGGTCAATGTTTAACCTATGGCAGGCATGATTCATGTTGATTCCCACCATATCTTCGTGCGACCAGGCGAATGCCCCACTGTTCTCTGACCGCAACTGTACTGTTAAATTTGAACCTATGAACACTTCAAGTTCTTGACGAGCTTCATTTAAATGGATGGTTTCAAGGTCCTCCGCTTGGGTTGCCCGTTCTTTGTGTTCTTTCCAACGAGGATCCTCGATTCCGATCTCCGGCTCAAAGCCTAGCCTAGGTTCCAAATCTGGAACCTGGTCGTCGATCGCCTCAGGGAGTTAATCGTTCTGATCTGTCTGATCGTGCTCGTCTATTTCCATTAGGGTGTGCTCGTCCCCCTCTGCTTGGTGGTCGTAAAAAATCTGACTTGACTCCCCAATTTCTATCTTTTGATACTTGTTAGGAAATCCATCCAAGTAGTTCATTTGTGTTTTTTCGTTATGACACTCAATATACTTTCCAAACATAGGAGTTTCTTTAGAATGACGCTTAGCAAAATGGACGAGACACTCCCTCGCCCGCGTCTGGTCGCCTTTGACGGTTATAACTCCCGTCGGGGTTGAAAACTTTACACAGTAGTAATAAGTAGAGACGGCCGCCTTAAATTCGTCGAAGAAAGGTCGGCCAAGGAAAGCATTGTACGAGGATGCCATGTCGACGATCATGAAGTCGAGCTGCCGAGTGTAATGCATTGCTTGCTCTTTCGTTGATGCCAGTTCTAGTGATAGCCTGATTCTCCCCATCGGAAGGGAGCGGGTGTCCCCAAAGCCTACAATAATATTGTCGCAAGGCTCGATATATGTAGCGTATCCACCAAGAGCATCCAAAGTGTGTTTGAATAGGACATTGGTGTATGCCCCGGTGTCGACCATCAGGCGATGGACATTGGTTCCCATGATTTTTCCGGTGACAACCAAAGCATCGTTATTTGGTTGCACCACGCCATTTAGATCATCGTCCATGAAAAGGACTTGGTGGGATATAGGCTTCTCGGCAGCCGGGGCGACACACACTTGGTGCACGTTGTTGAGTGCTCGCATCTCGCTCTGCTGTCGGTGAATAGACAGAGCCAATCCAGATTCAGTTCCCCCAAGGGGGCCCTTAATGACATTGCAGCCGCCGCCCACAAAATCAACGTCGCCAAGAGGACCATTCGGCATTGGGGGGAGCAGTTTCTGGCGATTGATTTTTTTACGGAGGTCCTCGTCGCCTCCGTCGTCGTCGTCACGACGCTTCTTACCACGGTGGTCGGCATTCCCATCCCTGGGTTTGATGAACTGGGCGAGCTTGACCTCATTGTACAACTTGTATAAATTCTTCATTAAATCTCGACACCCATTCGTGTGGTGGCCGATGGAGTTGTGATAGTTGCAGAACTTATTTCCATCCAGATTGTTCTCGTTCGTATGCATTGCCCTCGCTAGGGGGAGTAGATTCTTTCCACTGATCGCATCGAGGATGGCCCTGGGATAAAAAACAAGGGTCTCCCTGAACTGCGTGATCTCTGGAGCCTCCTCAAATGGCCTGAAATTGGATGGGCGAGCACTGCTCCCTTGGTTGACTGCCTTTTTTGGCTGGGACGGCTCCCCAGTGGTAAAGTTCTTTTTCGGCCACACTTTCTTGGCCGCTTCAGGCTGCTCGTTAGCCTTGGCGGCGTCCATTATCTCCTCCATTTGAATGATGTTCCCGGCCCGATTACGGAAATCTGCATAAGATTCTAGGAAGAGTGTATGCATTGATTCCCACAACTTGGAACCTATCCTTAGGCCGGAAACAATTGAGATCAACTTTGTCTCGTCATTCACTGCCTCCCCGTCAATCACCAACCTATCGAACCGTTCGATAAAGTCTTTGCCTGATTCGGTCAGTACCTGGCGAACGTTTGCCAAACACTACTTTGATGCTGAGCGAGCAGCAATTGACCCATAGTACGTCAAGAATTGCTGCCCCATCTCGAGGAAGGAATTGATGGACCCGGCTCCCAAGGTTGTGTACCAACGATGGGACCGGTCTCCCAAAGTTAGGGAGAAGTTTCGACATTGTGTAGCGTTTGTTACCCCGATTGAGGCCATGTAATTTGAGTACTTCGACAAGTGTACCCGGGGGTCGGACATCCCATCATATGCTGCCATTGAAGGCATCTGAATCTTTCTTTGTATGGGGGCGGTGAGGATCATAACACTTAGAGGTAGAGCGGGAAGAGTGACTGGTGGGACTGTGCCTCTCTTTGATGCGGCCACCTCTGCTCGCAGGTTCTCCATCTCCAGTTTCATTTATTTCTGTGTTTCGATGAACTGGGCAATCTGCCCTTCCTCGGCAGTCTGTGGTCAGGGGACGACGATCTCGTCTCGTCGACTCCCATATGATGCGACCGGACGATCATCTCGGTGTGATCGTCCGGGGGAATGATGGCGTGATCGCTCCGGCTGATGGCTGCGATAACTTTTCCCCGGTGCTCGCGAGTTTGGCCCTACTCGGTCGAGGGCGGAGATTCTGTCTCCTTGATCTTTCTTTCCACCACGGTCTCTGTGGTCGTCTTTCTCTAGTCGGCCCCCGACTTTAAAAGGTATTGGGCGAGGAGCTCTCGGGTCCTTATCGCCCACGCGATTGAAAACAGAGTTCCGACCACCCTGTGAGTCTCCAGTATGATTGTTGTGGGAGCGCTCGTAAGCTTTACTTTTCCCCTTATCGCGGGGATGTACCGAGTACGAGTGATAGGAGTGCTCGTCCTCGTCATTAATGTTGGCGTTGGCCTTCGTCTTTTGAGCTTTGTTAAAAGCCTGATCCTTGGCTTTTTCAAGTTCCATAGCCTCATTCTTCGTCCTCTTTTCGTTGAGGTAGTCAGTGAATTCTCTTAAGTGCTAGGGATCATTAAAGATTTCCCCAAGGTTGATGTTTGCCAAAGGATTGGCCACCGGAGCAATCGGTGGTGGAGGGTTTTCGTTCCCTCCGGGAGGTGGAATTTCGTCATGATTGGAGTGATGAGACATCTTTTGAGAGTGATTTCTGGTAAACGGTTACAAAAATATGAACTTGGCCTAAGCTTTCGACGCTAAAAAACCAAAGATTCAAGTTCTTACGCAGAAGAACGTGCTATTACAACTACAAATTTGCAAAGTAACAACAAAAAAGAGCTAAAAACAGAATTACAAGGAGATCAAACTCCAAAATATGCCTAGAATACCGAAAATATTCAAGAACACGAAGATAATTAAATTACGTATGAAATACGTAGACGATGTTCTAAAAGGTATTTCTACCAATTAAAACCTGAAATAAAGAGTTTGCAAGCCGATTGTTCGACGATCGGTTGAAACTTTGATGAAGAACACGTAAAAGGTCCCCTCCTTCTAGTGCCAAATGTTGTACGTGCTTTTGGATGGATGATCTGGATGTGGACTTTCGTAAGCACTAAACAATCATGTAATTTATGTGGGGGTTATTACGTGTTAATACGGATTAATCGGGTGATTTGTTGTGATCTTAATGAAGAACAATCAAGAACACAAGAAGTAGCTTCTTGGAGAAGCTAAAAGCTTTGAGCCCTTGGGAGGTGTATTGCTTTAGGTTGGGGTGTGTAGGAAAAATCTAACTTGTGTTTACAAATGAGCCTTTTAGGCATTATATACTAGGTTTTTTGGGCTTCCCGGCCTTTACACGTGGCGGGCATATATTGGACCTGAAATCCCACCACATAAAGGTGATGGGACGCTGTATTAAATGCTAAACCGCCTCTTTGGTGGTCGTCCTCGCCGGGAACGAGGAGCTGGGCCACGGTAGTCGCCGGAGGACCTGGTCGTCCGATCATCTTCATGGATGGTGGTCGTACTCGCCGTGCTCGCCACGCTTCATACTCTCTCCCAAGGCTTTTACACTTGTCTTTTCTAGCTAGCTCTACATGTGTTCGCCAACATCTTTGGGCGAGCACACAATTATATTTTCTTCACAGTTGACTAGTCGTCGCATGACTTGGTTAACTAGTCATCGCCACGCAACCTGGTGACTAGGATTGACTTGTCAAAGATTAACTTATTTGACCTGGTGTAACAGCTCTCATACTCGACTGAAAATAAGAATACCCACAACAATTTATCTCTAGGGAGTCATTCTTACGGGTAATTTAGAAACAAGATTTGCACTTCAATGTAAAAAAGCATTCAGTTTACTTTTAGGTACAATTGGTTTGCACACTACGAACTTGAAATGCTCACTATGAATTTGACATGCACAATCAAGTAGAATTTATTTTCGACAATTTTCGTGCATCAAATCAAGAGATAAATATTAAGGCTCATTGAAAATAACAGGTACTTCAAACTACTCATGTTTAAGAGATCACTAATTAACTATTATCATACAACTCTAATTTATAAGAACAACAAGACCATAGCAATTAATTTCAATGAACGTAACATAACATGGCCATAAACATATATATTGTATATGCGATGTAGTAACAGAATAATTTACATTTTTGTATAACATTAAAGATTGCAAGGTTTTACCATGCAATTTCTAAAAAAATCGATGTTTGATTTTTAGTAGCTCCGATAGAGTTTCTTTCATATTTATCCTGTCTCCAGGAGATTCAGCTGAGCACTTCAAAGCCAACACTAATATGGAGAATACACAATGCATCATCTTGTCACAGAGTTCATCATCAAGATTCATGAGTAAGTTGATATCCATAATCTGATGCAGCGACTGTGGAAGAAAACTTTCAACCCAACTCTTCAAACTCAAATCTCCACCAAACATATCATCACTTGGTCGTTTTCTTGTAAAGGTTTTCATCAACATAACACCATAACTATAAACATCACACCTCGTAGAAACTAACCCTTCCAGCCCATACTCTGCAACAAAAATATTAATCCATTACAAGAATATGTAGTGGCCGAATTATACAATTAATGGTGATTTGAAGAGGAATAAAAAAATCACCTGGTGCGATGTACCCTAGTGTAGCAAGGGTTTTAGTTAACACGATGCTATCTCATTCGCCTAACATTTTAGATATCCCGAAATCACTTAAATGAGCAACCATATCTTCATCTAACAACACATTACTCGGCTTCAAGTCACAATGAACAATGGGTGGTGAAGAGCCATAATGAAGGTATTCCAATGCTGATGCGACATCAATCATCACGTTCAACCTTTGCATGATATCCAAGAAATAGTTGTGGGAATACAACCATTTTTCAAGGTTTCCCAGAGGCATATATTCAAGTACTAATGCCATGAAATCTTCGTTTGAGCGGCTGCTTATAACTTTGGTTAAGTTTCTATGACGGATGTTACGTAGTACATTGCATTCCACATCAAAATTCTTAAAAGCAGCCTCGGTTTGAATATTGAACACCTTCACAGCAATAACATTTCCATCTCCGAGAACTCCTCTATAAACATAACCAAAATTCCCAATGCCTAGCAAATTAGTTTCATTGAAATGCTCAGTTGACCGCAAGATTTCATAATAGGAAATTCTTTCAAACGTGGTAAAGCGCACATGCTCATCGACTCGAGAAGTAGCCTTGCTCTTCCCTTTATATATTAAAAAGAAGAAGGCCAAAGATACAATGGCGAAAAACATAACCAACCCAGCAATAATAAATAATGAAAATTCCACTATATTTCTCCTTGATTTGTGATTGGGAATAACAAGGCAAAGTGGGACATGAAACCTCGGAATTCCACATAATGCTTTATTAGCTTTAAAAGAATCCATTGTGAAGTTTCTGAAATGACCACCTAAAGGAATTTCTCCACTTAAATTATTGAAAGAGACATTGAAGTGGTGGAGATCTCGAAGTGTCTCCAAGGACTTTGGGATTAGACCGGAAAGGTTGTTGTATGAGAGATCTAGAACATACAAACTGATCATGCTTCCCATAGATTCGGGAATAGAACCTTTTAGTGTGTTATGTGCTAGAGAGAGATGTATCAGATTTTGTAACTTTCCAATCGTGGTGGGGATAGTCTCAGAAAACTGATTCATGGTTAGTGTTATACTAATTACTGCCACTAAATTACCCATATCTGGATGTAAAGGTCCACCAAAGAAATTTGAGGATAGGTTGAGCACCAACAAATTTGTGAGGCGCCAAAAGCTTGACGGAATGCTTGAAGTTAGCTTGTTTGAATCCATATGAAGCACTCTTAAAGATGTGAGATTTCCAAAACATTCGGGAATCGGACCTGATAATTGGTTTTGTGCTAGGAATAACTCGCTAATGCTGTGAAAGTGGCACAGAGACTCTGGAATGGAACCTTTGAGATTATTGTTACTTAGATATAACCCTTGAAGGTTATCCAAGTGTTTGAAAGTAGGTGGGATAATACCTGAAAACTCATTCTCGGATAATGAAAGCGTGATCAAGTTGCTTAAGTTGCAGGAATGTTGCCCTTAATTTTGCAATTGTAAGCGTACAAGTATTGTAATGAGGAAGAAAAATTCCCAATTGATGGTGGAATGATGCCACGTAGAGGATTATCTGCAATTTGTGAGAGAAGTAATGAAGGTCAATTTTGAAGAAGACGATGGTTGCTTGACAGGAACAAAACCTCAAGGAGAGTTAGGTTGCCAAGAAAGTGGGGCACAAATCCATTGAGTTTGTTGCCTTTGAGTGAAATATGCTTCAAGCGGTGTAGGCGTGAGAGCTGTAGAGGCAAAGTGCCACTAAAGTAGTTGTTTGAGAGGTTGAGGGAAACGAGGAAGGAGAGGTTTCCTAATTGGGGTGGAATAGTGCCCGAGAGTCCCATGTTGAATAAATTCAAGGTCGTGACTCTGCGGTGGCGCAAGCCACAAGTGACACCAATCCAAGTGCAAACGTCACTCGAAGTGCTCCAATTTGTGGTAAGTATTTGGTAAGGGTCAGAAGTTAAAAGTGCCTTTAGAGAAAGAAGAGCAGATTGATCAGTGGTGAGGTTGTTGGCTTCTTCACAAGGCAAAAAGGTTAGAAAGAGTACTGCAAATGCACACAAGTAATAACAACTTGTTTCCATGGGTGTAAATATTAATGTAACAAGGACAATTGTGTGAGTTGCAACACTACATATATAGAGGAACCGTGGCAAATGTTGCCATCATACATGGGACCATCTCAGTATTTGGAATAAAACAGAGTATTATTTGTTCGGCACATGACCATCTCAATGTGTAACATGTGATGTTTACTTTAACAAAATTTTATTTAGTGTTCAAAATGCACCCTATGCACCAAACTAGAATTTCTTCTCCTTTCTTTCTCTCTCCCACATCCTCTTTTCATCTTCTCCTTTCTTTGTCTCTCCCACATCTATAACCACTTTATTTTTACCACTTTCTTTTCCCACTCCTTTCTTTCTCTCTCTCACATTGTAACCACAACTTCTTTTCTAAATTAATTTCTGGTTCATATGTAATTCTTATTATTATTAAAAGGGGTTACATATTTTAATTGAAAAATGTTATTTTTATTATTAAAACTGGTAGATATTTTAACTTGAAAAGTGTAATTTTTATTATTGAAAAGTGGTAGTTTTTGTTATTGAAAAATGTAATTCTTATTATTGAAAAGTGGTAGATATTTTTAATTGAAAAGTGTAATTCTTATTATTAAAAAGCAGTAGATTTAGTTAGTGAAAAGTGTAATTCGGTAGATATTTTGTAGTGTTAAAATATACGGAGTAATTATTATTGAAAGATGGTCACATGTAGTTAGGATGGTGTAACCACTTGAGCAGCAGTTACTTTAATTTAAATTTTTAGTTTAAGCAATATATATTAGTTTGATTTGTGCATTAGCGTGCACGGTCTACACTATGCACAAGAGATCAACTCTTATTTTTATAAAGATATTTAATGTTCTAACTGATAAAATATTTAAGAGTTGAAATTTGATGGATGTTGGAGATTAGATTATAACTCTTTCACCTCGTTTTGAACCAGAACAATCAAAACTTCTAAAAACACATAAGTGACATAACAAAAGTCAAATTGTTCGATTAATTTATTTTAATGAAATGAGACATATTGATAATTTTATCATGAAAACTTTGATGAGTATAATTGATATATATCATACATATTATTTCGTCTTTTTATATAGTAATACTTTCTCCGTTTCGATGAAAGCTACTCATAATATATATATATATATATAACAAAATGTGAAAGGGTAATTTGGTAAAATATAACGAATTATTTCAACCAAGAAAGAAACAAAAGGACGAGAGTTGTAACATGGGATGTCGTTTGATTTTTTTTAAAAAAGGGCGCTCGTATTTTTTTCATGTCGTAGGTTGCACGTCATTCATCATATTATTATACTCTAGCCTCCATCCAAGTGTAGTGTTCTCACTCCCCGGTCCACATTTTATGCTCTCATACTCCAATGAAAATTTGAATACCCACAACAATTTATCTTCAGGTGTCATTCTCACGTGCAATTTAGAAACAATATTTGTATTTTTATGTAAAAATTAATTTACTTTTAGGTACAATTAATTTGCATACTACAATCCCTACCTGTACACTAATTATGAACGGTAAATGCACATTAAAAACTCGCAATGCACACCTAATAGTAATAATACAATAAAAAATGGTTTGCATCTAATAATAGTTTGCACATAATAGTAATAATACAATAAAAATGGTTTGCATCTTGTGATGGACATTAATTATAACAAGCAGGGGCGGACCCAGGACTCAAGGTTAGGGGGGGCCAAATATTTTTTAATGATTCGAAACAATACTAATATTTGGGTATATTAAATTTGCATCAAAATACATAACACTCAAATTATGCGAATATTTTTATTATTTATTTATTTTATTTAATGTGATATAAAATTTAAAAAAAAATAACATATTAAACAATCAATTACATTTTCTTCATTAATCTTTTTTAAGGGATTGCAGGCGTGTTTCAAAAATACTAAAGTAATTAAAGATGATCATGTTTTTATTAATAATAGTTTCAAACATGTAAAATATAATTATTTTGATATTTATTTTATAATTAAAATATGTATAAAATAATTATTTTTATATATAAGCATCAATAGTATAATAAAATACGTCTTTTTAGATTACTTTTACAATAAACTCAACACTAAAATTTTTAAAAAATATATATACATATAAAGGAGGGTGGGTGGGGTAGGGGGGAGCTAAGGCCCCCTTAGACTATATGTGCGTCCGCCCCTGGACTTCTATGATTGAATATTAAATATCTCATTGACTTCAACCCTCAAAGATTTTGAGGGACGACTTTCATCATTATTTATATTTTCATTCTTTCTTTCTTTTGAAAAAAAAATCTATTGTAGATGACTTTTTCATCTACAAAGAATCAAATACAAATTAATTAAAAGACTACATTAAATTTCAAACTTAACCAACCATTAATTATACGATTCTTGTTTACTTTTTAACCTAATACATCAATTAACAATTGAATAGATTAACTAATTTGAGGAACAATTAAAATAATAAAATTAAACAAATAATATAATATATAAATAAAAAATATATCTGAGAGTCCGATTATTTGAAACCAGAAGAATGTCAAGAATTGCGGCCAGAACAGAAGGATGTCAAAGTTTTCAATTTGCCGCCGCCACCATAGTATGTAGCTTAGGTTTATGTTTAGATTTTATAAATTAATTAATCAAATAAAAGTTTATATAGATTTTAAATTTTTGGTGGGCTAGGCTGTAGGCACCAGCATGCGGGCTTTTATTTTATTATTTTATAAAGGCATAAAGCCCATTCACTCATTTGGGGAGGGGGGCCAAATTAAAAGAAAAAAAAATTACAATACTAATACACATGTATATCCTACTTGGCCAACAAAATTTGGGTTGGGGGGCCATGGCCCTCCTTAGAGACAACGTACGTCCGCCCCTGATAACAAGAATGATAAAAGAGAAAATTAAGTGGAATATGAAGATTCCCTGATAACAAGAATGATAAAAGAGAAAATTAAGTGGAATATGAAGATTAATTGATTTATATTTCTTTAATTATCGATTTATTAGTATTTTAGAAGATTTAAATTTTGATTTTATTTTATTAGAGCATTTATTTGTTTATTTATCTGTTATTACATATTACTTCTTCCGAGTACAGAAATTAAGAAAATGTGATAAAGTAAAAGTATTGATTTCCTTTTAACTTTATTAAATTGATAAAGTAACGGTATTGTATAAGAAAAGTAAAGGTCGAGAGTAAATAAGTGAGAATTTTGAAGGTAAGAGTTTTTAGAAATTTTCTTTTTTAGAATATGAAAACTAATATTGGACAAATAATAAATGAAAGTGTGAAAACTGATTTGGAACATTGGGAGAATTAATAGATAGATTCTAGATTTTTAATATTAGAGACTTGAATTATAGAGATTTTTATGTTTCTACATCGTTGTGTTACATCGGTTGGTATCAGTCCAGTATACATTTCAGTTATGTTTCTAAAAAGTCCAAACGTTATTTCTTTGATGAAGATCTATGAACCACCCGATTAATTTGTTGATCGATGATCTGTATAATGGACCATCCATCTTTAGTGACTTCTTTGATTAAAATAATTGTTATGGAATTTGAACAAATTAAGCTATTTCAAATTCAAATGATAAAACAAGACACTCAAAAACGCAATGAAATAAAGAAGTAAGAACAAACACAGAATTTTACGGGGTTCGATCCAATTGATCTATGTCCACGGAAGATATAGGCTCTCTTCACTAAACTTGAACAAAGTGTATAGATTACAAGTATTGCTCATGCACTAAGATAACTTGCTCTCTCACACGAATATTCAACTCACAAAGATTAATCACAAAGATTCTCGTTTCGATTCACTTATATTCGATCATCTCTGATCTATGCACTAAGTGGTGTATTTATAGAGATACAATGTCCACTTGAAATGTCACAAACTAACTAACTACCTAACAGAAATAATCGCTATAAACTGACTCTGAAATAATTGAATCAGCGGACTTGACTCAGCTAATATGTCTATCAGCTGACTTGGCTCAGACGACTTGGACTCCAACACAGCTGATACAGATCAGACAACCAACCTTAAGTAGAGTTGTCCTTACTCTATCAGACTAGATGACCCAAGATCAAATGACTTGGCCTTATCAACTGAGTTCGTCTTGTCAGCTGAGTTGACCTTACTCAGCTGATCTGATCCAACCAGACGACTACGACTTTTTTTTTTGCTAGATGTTAGAATCAGCTGACATCTTCAATATTACTTTACTTCTAACAATAATGGTTATAACAGGCCTTCAATTTTTTTTTATGAGAGTTATCAAAAGTTATGTGTATATTGTTAATGATGATTATGAGAATCCACAACTTTTAACACGGACTATGTAAATCACTTTTGGACGGTCGGATTGCTGCGCTGCTTTTTTGTCCACGGTATTCTTGGCCCATTAAGCCTTCTTGAGTCAACAAATACCTCTTTGGCGTGTGAAATCAAAGAATTTGTTCAAAACCTTAGAATTTCAATCTTTTGCGGCTGTGTCAAAAACATACACAGTGTTGTTTTTGTTTAACTGACCCTTTAGATCTTAATCAGTCAACGCATTATAAAAACAGTGTATATATTGTTGTATAAACTTGTTAATGAAGTTAAAGATAAGTTAATGCAAGTACTATATTTAAATGTATTAATTTCTCACACTAAAATGTAAATGGTTCTCAAAAAGTTGATAATTAAAAAAATATCTTAAAATTCGATAGTTATACTCTAGAGTGCAAACTGATTAAATCACTTTTAATGTACACGTATAGGATCAAGTGCAGGAGTAGTTGTACCATCTGACCCAGCAGGCTTCGAATGCTTCTGAGGAGAGTTCGAACCAGACCCCACCGATATCCGACTTGTCTGAGTTGTATATCAAGAAGGTCTAAAGATCTCATGCACGCATCAAGGGCCTTGGGCAGGTGGGAAAGAATAGATGCCTCCTCCGGCCCTAGCGAGACGTCATCTGTGTTGGGATATTCATCTTACCCTCTTATCTGATAAGAATGTATGCTTAGTTTTGATAGTCAAAACAAGATCATGTAATCTAGTGTTATAATATAATTTTTAATCTAGTGATAGGGTAACTAAGTTGTTTGTATAAAGCTTAGTTGATATGTCTAAGTCTTAGTTATGTGGAATCAGTTGTATGTATATCAGCTGATACCACATTTGGTTAACACGCGCTCACTCAAGACTTAAAGAGTAGAAGACTGGAGACTAGAAGACACTTGAAGTCTATTAGTGAAATCAGATGACAAGGTCCTTGTATACCTATGTCAGCTGATATTAGCTACATGAGATCAGCCGAGTAGAAGATGTTAGCTGATATGGACTCAACCAGATCTTGTCAAGCCTTAAACATTTTATAAAAATTGTTCATATGTTGGAACAAATAACATAATGCATTGAAGAAGAAGGCAACAACCTTAAAGACAAAGAGAATGCCAGAGCTGGTCCGATATAACTCAACTGAAGACAAGACTGAAAGTCTAACCAACTCAGCTGACGTGGACCAATGAAAGCATGTCAACACAGCTATTGAGTTTACTTAGACTAGGGTTTCAGAGATCGTACAACAGCATTTAATGCACATTAAATGTTCATTCCTTTTGTAGGAATGTCGTACCAGAATCAAATAAATTGTCATATCCATGAATATCTCGACCCTTACTTAAAAGATTTGTTGCAACGGATAGTTCATCCAACGGCTAGTTACAAGTCCCAAATCATCTATAAATACAAGATATTGTTCTAGCAACAACTTACGGAAACTATACCCAAGAACTCCCACATCAGCCGAGCAAAGTTCATCATTCAAGCTTACAAAATCTTTAAGAGTTCTACTAGAGCCATCATCGATCCTTTGTTATTTCCTAGCTCTAAGTTTCCCGAATCTAAGCATGTATTCCAATATTATCTTAAGCTTAGAAAAGTGTGGATTGAACCTCTTTGTTCATCACACTAGTTGGTATTTTCATAAACCCCAAAATCTACTTTTTATACCTTGGAAGTTAGTTTATTTTTTAGCCAACCCCGTTGTAAAAGTACTTGTTCTTACAATAACAAGTAGAACCAATTACACTTAGGAAGTGTATCGAGCTCAAAAGTCTTCTCTTAGAACTATAAAATAGCAAGGATCCTTTTAAGGAATTAATATCACAGCAAAGCTGTGAGAGTGGATGTAGGACAAGGTTCGAACCACTATAAATCTTGTGTGTGCTGATTTACTTTCTTAACATTGCTTATTGTTTATCATCTTATTAATTGTCATAATATTTAATTGATTACACAAGCTTACAAAAGAGTCAAAATCACAAAAGTAATTTTATCCATAATCAGCTGATAGCTCACTCATTGCTTTATAATCATACTTTTAGAAAGGTTTTCATTCAAATCACGATCGAGTTTAAATATTTAGGGCCTACACAATTTTGCACTAACAGTTGAGTATATAGTTGTCCAACTGATCAGCTAACAAGCAATCAGTAGGTCAGTTATCTATCTTTGTTGTTCCACACTTGCACTCTAAATCAGAGCATACTATTTGTCAGACTACTAGATATTTCACCTAATTAGTCATCTCATCTGATCACATTTGATAAAAGTTTTAACATGTTGTAAAGTTTATTCCCCACCTCTAGACTTTACTAATCATACTCGTTTTAAAGGACCAACAAGTGGTATCAGAGCAGTGGTTCTAACGAGCTACTAACTTTGAAAATCATTGGCTTTTGAGAAAAAACCCTTGTAGTTCACTAGAACAGGTCTTTAAAAAACCTCATATTTTTCATAAAATCATGAGCATGGATATTAATGCAAGGCATCTGCCTAAGTTTTATGTTGAAGGTTATGAGTATTGGAAGGTGCGCATGGAATCGCATATTTTCCAAATCCACGATCTCATGTGGGATGTGATCACTGATGGCTCCTAATACAACAACAAGTGACAACAATGTAGGTGTTGGAGAGCCAGTTCCTAAAGCCAAAGCTGATCTCACTTCTGATGAGATGAAATAAAACAACCTCGACAAAATAGCTAAGAATCCCAATCTCACTACTCTATCTAATTATTATATTGGCAAAGTTATTAAATGCAAATCTACTAAAGAAATGTGGGACACATTAGCTCTTATGTGTGAAGGAATAGAGCAGGTTAAAGAAAACAAACTTACAACATTTTTTCAAAGGTATAAAGCATTTAAGATGCAACCAGGTGAGACTATTGATCAGCTGGATGCTAAATTTACCAAGATCATCAATGAGTCTGACTCATCAGCTGACTCAAAGACTCACCTTCAGTTCACTTGTGAACAATTGAAGGATGATCTTAAGTTAGCTAGAAAAGCTTATATGGATTCTGAGGATGAAACGATGCGCTTGAGAGCTGAAATTACTCAGTTAAAAGAGAGTAAGTCTGAAGCTGGCCTTAGGCTTATGACTATGAATGAACGTTCGACTAAAGAGCTTGACCAGCTCAAAAGAAAGCACAAATTCTTTATTCATGTGCATAAAGGGCATGCTTGAGACTCACACTCTTGAAACTAAAGAATTTTTTGATCTCGAAGCAAAGTATAATGAACTCCTTCAGAACCATGAAGAGCTGACAAAAGAGAAGAATCTTTTAGATCTTGAAGTAGCTGGTACTAATAGAGCTAAGGATGTTGTAGATCATTTCAGTGGCTATTATAGAGGTCCGAAAGAAAATATGGGAATTGGCATGGAAGCTAAGTTGCAAGCTGAAAAGCAAGCAAGTAAGCAAACTAGTTGTTCCTCATCGAATTCTTCCACAACTGCAAGTACTGGGTGTGTTAGCTCACGCACTTATGTGATTGAACAAGGTAAAGGGCCTTTGAAGCCAATACCTATTGAAAACCCAAAGACCACTGTTGAAGCTACTCCCAAGGTCAATTTTATTATTGCTAGAAATGGTGTTAGGACAACTGACTCTAAGGATAAGCAGCAGAGACTAAGACAGAAGAATTACCCTCAAATGTTAAAGTCGATCTGTGCAACAACAGCAGGGTTGTAATCAACCTGGACCATCTTATGGTGAGACAATTTTTTTTCCGAGTCATGCTTTAATTCCTCAAGACTGTGGTGAATAGAGGAGGCTGACACACGATAGAATGGAGTGTAGAGAGGAACGGTGAATTGAGTCCTTTTTTTTAACGGAACTAATTAGAACTTAAAGTGAGAATTTTTTTTTTTTTTTTTTTTACAAGAATGATCTAACAAGAGTTGTCTCTCTAACTAGGGATCTCTGCTTCAATCCAAACTTGAGGAAAATGAGAGACAATTGCAAGTTTAGCCATTTTGTGTGCCAACACCGTCTTCGCTCATGGCCAGTGACGGACCCAGAAATTTTCGGTAGGACCCGATTAACATTATTATAAAAAAATATATGTACTCATTATTTTCATCAAAATTTCACATTATAAAATTGTCAATACGTCACATTTCATTAAATTAAATTGATCGGATAAGTTGACTTTTGCTATGTTTTGGTACAAGCTAATACTTCCTCCGTCACGTGATAACTTGCACATTTTAACCGATTCACTTTAAAAAAACAATTGAATTTAGTGGTGTAGAGTCAAATAAGAAATCGTATTTTGAGTGATTTGATAAGGTGTAAGGAGGATTTAGTAGGATGTAAAATAGATTTAGTGAAATTTAGGATAAAATGTAGACCCAAAATGAGTGACGATTTTAAAATAAAATGATGTTCGAATATATATTAATTTTGTGGAATATTTTTATATCAGAAGTGTGCAAATAATTATAAAACAGAGTATTAATTTTAATATGTGTGAAATTACCAAAATACCCCTAACAAATTTACAAAATTAGTGGGGGGCCCGTGGGCATTACGTAGGTCCGTCACTGACTGTCGTGGCAAGTAGTGAATGTTGAAAATTCTGTCACTACGAACAACATCTCGAAGCTCATTGATGGTGTCCTCTTCTCATCCAAAGAACCGGTCTGAAGGTTGCAGGCTGCCGAGGCAGTTTCAGTGGAGTCAGTAAATATTCTCACCGCCCCAACATGCAAAGTGTCAAGAATACGTGCCCCCACAATCATTGCCCTTTCCTCCGCACCCAAGACCGATCCTGTTGTCGAAATCTTTTGACAACCTGCTGTAACTACCTGGCCATCTGAGTTTAACACACCATACCTAAAATGATATCTGAAAAGGCACGATACAATCATCTCTTAGGGCATGTTTGTTTTGGGATGGGAAATTCGGATTTTGGATTTCGAAACTCCATCCCCCACCACAAAAAATTGCTCAAATAACGAGGGGAATTGGCGAGGGGTATTTCACCCTTGCTATTTGGCGAGGGATTTAAAGAGGGGCACAAATAAAGAGGGGATTGGCGAGGGGCGGAATCACACTCGCTATTTAGCGAGTGGAAAAAGATGCGAGTGCCAATTGGCGAGGGATTTGG
This sequence comes from Galeopsis tetrahit, assembly GCA_963675135.1. Taxonomy (NCBI): domain Eukaryota; kingdom Viridiplantae; phylum Streptophyta; class Magnoliopsida; order Lamiales; family Lamiaceae; genus Galeopsis; species Galeopsis tetrahit. The sequence goes on along the minus strand of OY776126.1, from coordinate 39,639,684 downwards.
CGACGGCGTGTGTTGCACTCGCTCATTGGGATTTCAAAATCCCACCCTATAACCCTATAAAAGTCAACTCTATAAATATCTACAAACCCTATATAAATACCTATAAAACCTATAATCATATACTATAAATTTAAATCATACCCTACATAAATCTCAAAACAAATACAAAACATAAAAAGCATTAGGATTTTGAAATCCACTAGATTTTAAAATCCGGATTACAAAATCCCAAAACAAACATGCAGGAGGAGTGTATACTAATGAAATTTATATGCTAAAGTAGTACTCCGTATTTTGGATATTTTAAAGTCTTATTAAAATAACAAATAAAGGAAATGAGTATATCTAACATTGTTGAAGGTGCAAATACTTGTACAAATAACTAACCAAGTGGGTTGCAAATTAATTGTTGGGTTGGGGTATATACCCCTCCAGCTTTGTTTAATACACTCCCCCGATACATGTACTCCCCTTAAAATATGCTTAAGATAGATGCACTCCCCCTGAATTACCTATTATACCCCTTTCTTTTAAAATTATATGTGATAAATACACACCCCTATAAACCATAATTTTCATTATTTCTTCTCCCCCTTTCTTCCTCCCCACCTTTTCTTCTTCCCCACCCTTTCTAAACCTTAAAACCAATTTCTTCTCCAACCTTCTCCAGCCGCCCACCACCGCACGCCGGCGTCCATCGCCCTCCTGCCCACCACCGCACGCCGGCGTCCATCGCCCTCCTGCCCACCACCGCACACCGGCGTCCGTCGCCCTCCCTCCAGCGCTCGCCGTCGCCCTCCCGCCCACCACCGCACGCCGGCCGCTCCATCTTCTTTCTTTTTTTTAATTGTTCCCCAGCCATAAATCCAACCGAGCCTCCTACCCCAGAAGCCAGTCACCGTTCCCCCCAAGTCCGCCGCGGCCCTCCCTCCAGCGCTCGTCGGCGCTGTCTTTTTTTTTTTTTTTTTTGGTTCTACAACAAATTAAGCGGCGGCGGCGGCGCCCTCCCCCAGCGCCGCCGCCTCCGCATCTTCTCCCGCCTTCCTCCGCCACAAACCCCACCCAAGCCAGCCGTCGCTGTTCCCCCAGGTCGCCGGCGAAGAAACAGGTTTTTTTTTTTTTTTTATTTTCGACTGTTTTGGGTCGCCCAAATATAATCTCATCGACAATAGTTTGTCGATGAGAGTGTTTTTAGGGAGATAATTTCATTTTACGTCATGTAACTTAGGTGTAATCCAGTTTATATCCTTTAAGTTTTCACTTTTTCAATTTACGTCCTAAGGTGTCCAATTTATGTCCTTTTAGGTCCAATTTATGTCCTTTTCACCGGAAAATTGGAATTCCGGTCAAATAGTCCAATTTACGTCCTTTAAGTTTGAAAATTAAAAATTAATAATTAAAAAATTCTTAAAAAAATTAAATATCTCATTAAAAACTAAAAATATCATTAAAATTTATAAATTGTGTAAAATAAAAATAAAAAATTCTAAAATTCAAAAAAAAATTAAAAAATCTACAATTCTAAAAATTTGAAATATTGGAAATTAAAAATAAAAAAATTCTATAAATCTCATAAAAACATAAAATTCTAAATATAAAAAATCTATAAATTAAAATTTTAAAAATGTTTAGAATAAAATTAAAAATTATACAATTCTATAATCCTCATTAAAATGAATTTGACACGGTTATACAATCAATCAAGGCGTGGAATACAAAAAAAATTAGGAGTTCGAGAAAAACTTTAATGGCGGATGAGTCCGAATCAAGTCGTGTTTTTAATGACATATTAATATTTTTTATTATTCTTATTTGATTTTTAAATTTTTTAATATTTAATCTACACATTTAAAAAAAATTAAAGAGATTTTTAGAATTTTTAATGAGATTTTAGAATTTCTTAATTTTAAGTTAAACATTTTCGATTTTTTGAATTGTAAGATTTTTTATTTTTATTTTACACATTTTATAATATTTAATGAGATTTTTAAAAAATTAAATAAGGTATTTTGAATTTTATTTTTCAAATTTTATAGTTTTTAATTTTAATGATGTTTTCAGATTTTTAATAATATTTTAAAAATTTTAAAGATATTTTTAGAAAATTCATTTATTAAATTTTAAAAATTTCAAACTTAAAGGACGTAAATTGGACTATTTGGTCGGAATCCCAATTTATTCCTCACATTCCGGTGGGTTTGAAAATTTTCCGGCGAAAAGGACGTAAACTGGACCAAAAATGACGTAAATCAAAAAAGTGAAAACTTAAAGGATATAAATTGGATTAGGCCTAAGTTACAGGACGTAAAATGTTTTTTTCTCGTTTTTAGGCAATCTAAAATGGCCGAAAATCTTAGTTTTCTTAATTTTTTTTTAATATTTTCTTTCGAAACACCATAGTCGACCGGAGTATTTTTGGTCGACAAACCAGAGTCGACCGGAGTATTTTGGTCGACAAACCAGAGTCGACCGGAGTATTTTTGTTCGACAAACCAGATTCGACCGGAGTATTTTTGGTCGACAAACCGGTGTCGACCAAAGTGTTTTTAGTCGAATCTGGTTTGTTAAAAATACTAAGATTTTTATTTTGTTTTTAAGTTTTTTTTTAATTTCTAAATTTTTTCTGAAGCGGTGCGGGTGGCCGCCGGAGGAGGAGGGGCGGCGGCCAGAGTGCCGCGTAAATTTTGTGGGAGGAGCGGCGGCCCGTGTAAATTTTGTGGAGGAGCGGCGGCCATTGTTGTGCCTAATTAGGGTTATTGTTAAAATTAGGTTAGGGTTAGTTTAATTTTTGGGGAGTGTATGTATCCTTTGTATATTATTATAAGGGTAAAACAGGTATTTTGTATGAATATTTAATTAATAAAAGTGGAGGGGGAGTGTATTAAACAAAGCTGGAGGGGTATATACCCCAACCCTTAATTGTTCATGGGCCTTGAATTTCAGTTTCTTTTACACGGCTGAATGGGTAAGGAGGTGGGCCAAGAACAATTGACTCCCAAAAAGCATTCTAATTTTTATGGCCACGGATAAATGCCCCCTTTTATTTTATGACTTCACCTCTGAGATGTCTTCACCCACAGTTGAGTTCACCCATCAGCTTCTTTCCAAAATTACCATTTCTTTATAACTTTAATTCTAATTCTAATCTTTTTGTTTTCTGTAAAAATGGAATTGGTCACTTATGCACTAGATTTACTTCATGAATTAGGGCACTAATTTACTTTAGAAATGAAATGGAATTGGGCACTAATTTGGGTGATGATTTTTTCTTCAATTTTCGGGATGAATTTTGCTTTGATTTTTTTTTCTTTTCGTTTCTTCCGATTTTTCGTAAATTTTCTGAATTTATATCAAAAATTTTGATATTTTTTCAAATTTCTTTTTCGAAATCATTTTTTCGATTTTTTCCAAGTTTGATGTTTGGTTTCGATAGTTTTTTTGTATAATTAATTTTTTAATGAGTTGCATTTAATTTAAATAATAAAAGGGTAATACTGTCTTTTTACATGTAATTTAAAAAAAAAATCTTTGTAGGGTGAAATCATAATATGAGGAGGGCATTTATTCGTGGCCAATTTTTATTTCTCAAGTCAATGAGCAATTGAGCTCTGCACCCAACAATTTGATGATGGCCACGGCTATACACACAGAGTTATTAAGAACACCCACGGTTTATACACACTCACCATGAGATGCACCCACACTAAAAACTCCAAAGTACCCTTGTCCCTGTTAAACTTTCCCTCCACTCCATCTGCTCTTATTTTTTGGTACATCCCCCACATCGTCAACCTCCCTCAACCTCCTCAACTCACCTCACTTGACTGAACTTGAAGAAGGGACGCATTGCTCGTACGCGTATATGTTGAAGAAGACATGATAGCAGAAGAACGTGTTTTGGAAGAAAGAAGCTTTCGTGATTATTGGAAGAAGGGCACAACACGTACATTTTGAAAAAGAAGAAGGAACGCACACGATAGAAGAAGAGAGAGTTTTAAGGAAAAAAAAATTGAAGTAGAAGAAGACCGACACTACTATTGAAGAAAACAAAATGTGTACGCGATTTTAGAGTTTAGTTCTTTAAAATTGAGTCACATTTTTTAGTTTTTTTTTTTTTCGAATTTGAGTAACATGTTCATATTTTATTTTATTTTTGAACTTTGTTCATATTTTTTTTTCGAAAATTGTTCATTTGTTCATATTTTCTTTCCAAAAATGTGTTCATATTCTTTTTTTGAACATTGTTCATTCGTTCATTTTTTTTATCGAAAATTGTTCATTTGTTCACATATTTTTTTCGAAAATTGTTATGTTGTTCATATTAACAAGTTTAATTTTTTTTTCCCGAAATATCATCATCTTCTCAAACAACCAGAGTTAAAATTATAGTAATTATTCGATTTTTTCTCAAAATATGACCAATTTCCAGCTAATGAACTTTCACAAAAAAATAGTTTCAAAACAAGTTAAAAAAAACTTACAAATGAGTATGTAGCACCCCCACAAGTAGCCATTGCATCAATATCCACCATTTTAGGTCACACCAACACCTAGAATCGATTTTTTGTTTTTAGTAAGTTTTTTTTTACGTTTATTTGATAGTCTCTTTTTCTTCTCACGATAGATAAGTGAGTGGGTGTACTCATCGGGCATCTTTTTTAAAAAAATCAGTAAAGGGTATATTAGACATTCCATGCATCATTTAGTTGAAAAAATACTTTAGGTGGGTGTTCTCAACAATCGTGTGTGTGCGAATAACCGCGGTGCAATAGGCCTCAACATTATTAATTGGGCTTTTCATTTAATTAAATAATGGGCTGCAAAATTGGAGTTTGATGAATTTAAATTAGGGCGTGTTTGTAAACAATTGTAGTTGATTCAAAGTGATTATAGTTGATTTTTGTAGTAAAATTGAAAGTAGATAGTGTTTTAAAAATAAGCAATTCTAATAAATTTTTTAAATGTTGTGGTGTATGTTATACAAATCACTTTTTTATAATTTTACAAAAAACACCGTTATTACATTTGAATAAATAATGGGTAAAAATAAAATATTATTTAAGTTGTGAGGGCAAAATTGTAAAATTAGTGAGTGTAATGATTAGAAGCACTTAGAAGTTGTTAGAAGCATGTGGAGGGGTGCTTGACTAAAACAGCTTTTAAGTAATTAATTTAATCACTTACTTGTGTTTACAAACACTTAAAAAGTGATTCTATTTAAAAAATAAGTATTTTTAAGCCCATAGTTTTATTTGCAAACACCCACTTAATTGATCTGGATGAATTTAAATTAATTGATCTGGGCACTTTCTTTTTCTTTTTTTTCGATTCCTTCAATATACTCCAAAAAATATTTGAAGCGTTCTTTGTTCTAAAAAAATCTCAATCTACCTAGAAAGGGAAAATATCACTTTTGGTCACTGAACTATACCACTTTTCAGTTTTGGTCACCCACATTTAATCACTATCAAAATTGGTCACTCACTTATTCTTTACTATCAAAATTGGTCACTCACTTATTCTTTTTTTATTAATTTTGATGCTGCTGTTAGTGAATCCGTCATTTACTAACGGAGAAGAGGTTTTGAACCGCGAACTTTTATTTTCCCTCTTTTAATTCCTTAACCCTAAATCCCTAAACCACAATAGAGTGATTTTGAGTTTGTACTAAGAACTGAAGATGTCTAAAAGGAACCAGAATGCTTCTACACCCCAATACAGTAAGTTTCTATAACTTTTACGTTTAAATATATGGGTTAATTAGTTTTGTTTTGTTTACATTTTTATCAATTTTTTTTTTTGAACATTTAGATAGTGAGAGGGAAATGACTGTGGTTGATGGTGGTGATTTTGGTGCTGAAGTTGATATGTCTTTTTTAGATAATGTGATTTTAAATGAGCCTGGGGCCTCCAATTCTGAAAATTCTGAAGATAGTGACGTTCTAGTTGATAGTGAATATGATATGGATGAGGATGATATGTTATATGAAAAATATGTTGATCATGATGCTGAGTTTAATCGTGTTGAAATTACTGGTGATAAGATGGAAAATAAGTATGTGAGTGAGAAGGTTTATGCTAGGCTAGAGGATGAAAATGAGACATTTGATAATAGTAGTGATGAGTTTGAGAGTATTCAGGGGTCTGATGAAGAAGATTTGCCTAAATTCCCCAAATTTAATGAAGTAACTGAATCTAGAAAGCCTGAGTTGAAAGTTGGACTTATCTTTTCATCAAAAAAAGAAGCTAAGGAAGCCATTACCACTTTTTGTATTAAGAGGGGAATGGGTTTCAGGTTTAACCATAATGACAAAAAAAGACTACAAGGTGTATGTAGAAAAGAGGGATGTGAGTGGTATGTGTGGGTATCTCCAATGCATAATAACGGATCATGGCAGATTAAAGCTTACAATCCACAACACACAAAATGCTCCTGGAATTACAAGAATGAAAGTATTAAGTCAAATTGGGTTGGGAAGCATTATGTGAAGAAGTTAAAAAATAATCCCAAGTTAAAAGCAAATGAGTTTAGAGTTGAGGTATGCACCAAACTGAAAGTCAATATCTCAATGCAACAAGCCTATAGAGCAAGGAAGAAGGCATTGGAGCTAATAGAGGGTACAATGAAAGAACAATTTGGTAAAATCAGGGATTATTGTGAAGAGTTGTTAAGGACTAATCCTGGGTCATCTGTGGTGTTGAAATTGACTGATGGTGAAGGTAGTGCATCTCAATTTCAGAGGTTGTATATATGTTTTGAGGCCTGCAAACAAGGTTTTAAAGCTTGTAGAAAGGTGATTGGGGTTGATGGTTGTTTTCTAAAAGGGCATTATGGTGGTCAGCTTTTAACGGCAGTTGGGATAGATCCCAACAACAATTTGTTCCCAATTGCATATGCAGTAGTGGAGAGTGAAACCAAAGATACTTGGGAGTGGTTTCTAACATTGCTGGATAATGATATTGGGTTTGATAATCAGTATGCTTGGACTTTCATGAGTGACAAGCAAAAAGGGTTGATCCCAGCATTTGAGAATCTATTTCCTGACGCAGATAACAGATTTTGTGTACAACACCTTCACAGTAACATGAAAAAAGATGGTTTTTTAGGGCTTGCAGTTAAGAAGGCATTGTGGGCAGCGGCTAGAGCAACTAGAATTCAAAGCTTCAATGCTAGAATGGAAGCAATGAAGGACTTAGATGAAAAAGCATATGACTGGCTTATAAAGAGAAATCCTTCCCAGTGGTCCAGAGCATACTTCAATGCTTTTCCAAAGTGTGATATCTTGACCAATAACATGTGTGAGAGCTTCAACTCACTCATTCTTCCTGCAAGAGACAAACCAATCATCACCATGCTTGAAACAATCAGAAACATTATCATGGTGAGACTGCAAGTGAATAGAGATGCTGTAGAAAAATGGGATGATGAAATATGCCCTAGAATCAAGTTGACACTACAAAAAAATATGAAGGAAGCAGTTGAATGCATTCCTATGAAATCAGATGATTGGCATTTTCAAATCATAGGACCATTCGACCAACACACTGTAGACATATCACAAAAATCATGCAGTTGTAGGAGATGGGATTTAACAGGATCCCCTGTAAACATGCTATTTCAGCCATCTGGTGTAGAGATGAGCAACCAGAGTCTTATGTACACCCTTTTTACAGTGTAGAGTCATTTAAAGGAGCATATGCACATTCTATTTTAGGGATCATGAGTTCAGATTTTTGGCCAAAATGTGATTTGATAGCACCTTTGCCTCCTAAGTATGAAAAAAGGGCAGGCAGGCCTAAAAAATTGAGAAGAAGGGGTCATAATGAACCCCCACCCCCTACACAACCAACTTATCCACATAGGTTAAAAAAAAAATCAAAGACCTTCGAAATGTGGTAAATGTGGTGTGTTAGGACACAATGTAAGAACTTGTCCTGAAAGAAAAAATGAAACAAACGTAGAAGCAAGAATGGAGCATGTTGAACTTGCAGTTGTGGAGCCCGAAGAAATACCCAGTGGAAAATCTCAGTCAATCAGTGTGGAAAATACTCCAGCAAGCAATACTCAAGTAAAGAAACAAAAATTACCGGTATGTACAATATGTATTTCTTATTTCAATTTAATATTTAAGTTTTTTGTATCACTAAATTATGTTATTATATTTATATGTTGTAATAGGTTAGAAGGAATTCTTATGCATCTTCTAGAACATTGGGTGATTCATCAACCAACCCTTTCCAGAGCCAAGAATTATCAGTAAGTTGTTAATAATTATATAACTCAATTATAATTTATTATCATCTCTTGTTGGTTAACTTTTCATTTTACAGGGTAACCAGGAAATGGGAAACTCAGGAGGGGGTAGGAAAAGAAAAAATCACAATGAAGCAAATGTGAGTGTGTCTTGGCTTACCATGTCATTTTATAATTACTGTAATGTTATGTGACTAATTTTTTATTTTATAGATTGTGCAATCATCAAGAGTACACAATCCAATTATTGTGAAAGGGGGAGTGAATTACATCACTATGTCAAATCTAGCTACTTACATGGGAAAGAGTGGCAGTGGTTCATCAAAAGGACCCAACAAGGAAAATACCAAAGAAAAAACAAGTGAGAGTGATGGCAAGCTAAATTAGTTAAATTGTGTTGGTCATGTACTAGTTATGGAGTACTATGTTTTTATAATTATAGTGTGTAGTTCGATGGTTTATAATTATTGTATTCACTGTGGTTGAAAATTATTCAGACTTGCTTTTGTACTCTGTTTTTTTCAGACTTTTTTGAATAATATTTCAATTACTGATTTTCATATTGAATTTGTATAATGATGGGGAATATAAAATTATTTCAAAATAGTTAATTATTAGAATTCATTTCCCAATTTATAATTATTAGGACTTGATAATCTATTCTTAATCAAACAGTAGTAATATTAATTGGAGATAAATTCAGTAAAATTTAAAAAAAAAAATGGGTTTGGGAGTTTAGGGTTAAGGAATTAAAAGAGGGAAAATAAAAGTTCGCGCCTCAAAACTCTTCTCCGTTAGTAAATGACGGATTCACTAACAGAGCATCAAAATTGATAAAAAAAGAATAAGTGAGTGACCAATTTTGATAGTAAAGAATAAGTGAGTGACCAATTTTGATAGTGATTAAATGTGGGTGACCAAAACTGAAAAATGGTATAGTTCAGTGACCAAAAGTGATATTTTCCCACCTAGAAAAATAGAAAATCACTGTATATTTCATAATCAAGTGTAATTAGTCAAAAATGAGTAAAAACATATAAAATTATATTAAATTAAGATTAAAATTCTCAAAAAAAATCGTGCAATTTTCACTCGAATCAAGAACACATTCAAGTTAATGTGGCTCGTGCACCCTACAAATTACAGAACGAGTTTGGTTAACGCACGACCAATTAATGGTGTGTCATGTACGATTGCGCGTCCCTGTCTCATGCAAAAGGAAAATTATAGTACGTATTTCTTTAATGTCCGACCGCGAGTGTTCTGATCGTGCACGAGTGTACTGTTATACTTTGAATCACCACAAAGCTATCAAGATTTCAAACTATCCACAAGAATAATCTAATGAAAACTATGCATATGCAAGTTTAAACACAAACACAAGATTATGTGTTGTTCGATCGTAAGATCTACGTCCACGGAGGATAAATGCACTCTTCACTAAGAATCAAATATATCGAAAAGTTATAATTTACAATCTCAGGTACCGAAGGGGATGCATGATACTAGAGTTTCTAAATTATTTATCCTAGGGCAGCAGCGTTGGGACACCGAGCTGTTGGAGCCAACATAATTCTTCTAACTGTTATTCCTTTAATGGTTTTTTATAGACTAATTTGACATTTCTCTCGGGATGGACAGTACATCGTAAAATCGGCATATCACTTATCAAATAGATTGGTAAGAGGGGTTGAGTCTGGTGGTGTCGATTGAGCGTCATTATGGAAAATCTGAGTTCCGCCCAAGGTGCGTCAATTTTTTGTGGAGGTTGTGCAGAGATTTTCTTCCCACTAGACACAACCTATTTCGTCGTAAAGTTCTAGTTAACAAACATTGTCCAAATTGCGATCTAGAAATCGAGACGAAGTGGCATGCGTTTGTAGGTTGTGAGATGGTTATGGAGGTGTGGCGTACAGTTAGTTTCAGAGCACAATTGAGTAGGTATATGTTGGCTGTATCGATGACTGAGCTTGTGTTTGACTCAATTCAATAGATGAGTGCGGAGGAGATGGCGCTGTTGGCCATGACTATATGGCGTATGTGGAAAGAACGAAACAACAAAGTTTGGACAGGGAGAAGTAATCTGGCGATAGTCACTGCATCTCTTGCAGCGATCGCCATGGAGGAGTGGGAGAAGCTTTGGGCCCCAGCTGCTCGATCAAGTTTACAACAACAGCATGTTGTGTGGCATCGCCCATATCAACAATGCGTAAAGGTTATGTGGACGCCGCTTTCTTCGCGTATTTGATGGAGATGGTTATAGAAATCATTGTGCACGATTACATCGAGGCGTTCATTTGTTGTCACACGATTAAAATCCAAGGTCTCTACCATGTTGACGAGGGCGAAGTCATGAGACTTCTTGAAGCACTCTCATGGGTTAAAGAATTGGGGTTCGAGAAGGTGGAATGCCAAACTGGTTTCGAATGCTATGAAAACGCCTCAACGAACGACTTTAATATTTGGGAATTTTATAGATGATTGCAAACTATAATTTTTATTATTTCTTTATGTATTATTGATTTTGTCTGCCAATAAAAAGGCGCATTAACTTTCTAAAGCAGCTGCTAGGGAGTTCACGAGCCCCCATTAATTGGTTTGACCCACCATCTCTTGTGGTGGACTTGTCTAATGGTATTTACAGTTGTTGAATAAAATGGAGTTTTGACTTAAAAAAAATCCCTAATTTTAGAATATTGCGAACTCAAGAACTAGCTACATCTCCCTCTGTCGCTTACTTAACAACTAATGCCTAAAATAACAAAAGAGCATTTTAGTTATTCCCTCAACACATCAAAATATTACATCAAATGTCATTACTTTATTCACACTAAAAAAATAATTTTATTGCTCATAAATTTGAAAAGTCTTTATTACCCTCACTTTTTTCTCTCACAATACTAGGTCTAAAATAAAATTTATACTCAACACGTAAAAACACACTAAATTGTGTACATACCAAATGATCGAAAGATATATATCATATGTGATTCAATGTGAACCAGTTGAGATATTTGGACCCGACCATAAAAAATTCAACATATTTATCAAATGGGGTCCTAATAAAAAATTTATACATCAAAACCCCTAAAAATTATGGATTTTTAAATCCCTTATATTACTAATGTGGAGTTTAGAATGCTTATGTATCGTCTTTATATCTATTAGAGAATATAATAGAATAATATATTATAGGAATAGTATAATACCAGAGTATATTATAGGTAGCATTTTTTTTTTAGGCAAAACCTTACAGAAAAAGGCTGTGGAAAGAAATTCCAATAAAACTAAGGTTCTACATTCACTTCTCTAAATCTGTCATGAGAGTTGGTAGAGTAAACATCGTCTTGAGCCGACGAGTGGGCTTTTCTAGTGACTTCCCGGATAGGTAGGTAAATTTGCACACTACAAATTCATCTCTAAGTAAAACGATCCGACGGGCAATGTTAACTTCCGGTTTATATTTATGTTAATCATTATCTTTCAATATATTTTCAAAGATATGGTTTATATTTATTTCCTTATTTCCTTATTTGTCTTATTTGTAATCCTTATATATATTGGATCACTCATATCATCTCATTAACGGTGATTGAATATAATTCTCACATGGTATCATCCTAATACAGTGAAACCCTAATTCCCTTTCTCCCTTTCTTCCTCTTTCTTTTTTCTCTTCCACCCTATTTTTTCGGCGTCTTCGACGGGCTGGTCTCCTTCGTTGTTGCATTGCCTCACACAAAAACCCATATACTTTTCCCATTTCTTCACTATTTTCGGCGTCCTCGCCGAGCAGGAATCCTTCGTCGGTGCCTTGTTTATCTCGAACGAGCTGGTCTCCCTCGTTCCCTCTGATTTATCTGGTTTGTGCTCGATTCAATTGCTTCCACTAAACTTGCAAGTATTTTTTGCCTAATTTCTTATCATCGTTCGTCCTTCAAAGGTTTCGGTGTTTCGATTCATTTGCTTCCCGCTTTTATACGTCTTGGCATGCCTTATTTGGTGATTCCAAATTTCCGTTATTTCTCCTGTTTTATGACAACAAAAATGCATTGTTTTGTGGATGTGTTCACGAAGTTTCTATCTCAAACTCGCTTTAGATTGTTGCGTACCAAGCTCGTGTTAATTTACATTCTCAGCTTCACTTAACTGGGGGTATTAGAGAATATAATAGAATGATACTCCCTCTGTCCCATAGAAACTTGCACACCTAGGATGTCACATAATTTAAGAAATGTGTAAGAAAATGTGTAATGAGTGATGTTTTGAGGGGTAGTTTTGTAAAGTTTTATGAATAAAGTAAAGTAAAAAGTAGATTGAGTATGGAAAAGTAATGACATATTGGTAAGTAAGAGTATATTTTGAAGGTGGGAGTTATGAAGATATTTTCTTTTATGGGGTGTGCAAATTGGTATGGGACATTCATTTATAGAAAGTGTGCAAATTCCTGTGGAACGGAGTGAGTATATTATAGGATAGTGGAGTATAATATATTATAGGTAGCAATCTTTTATTTATGTTAATTATTATCTTTGAATATATTTTCAAAGATATGGTTTATATTTATTTCCTTATTTATTTCACTTGTAATCTCTATATATAGTGGATCACTCATACTGCGATTGAATATAATTCTCACAATATCAATTTTTTATGTATCATTTTCATATTAATTTTTTTATGTGTTAACATCTCAAAGGGTTACATATTTTTTCAGTGTAATTTTATTGGTTGATTATTACATGTGTCATTTTTATTATATATATATATATATATTCATATATTAAGATTATATTGAATTTATAAAATTAGAAAGTTAGCTATCACAATATATATTAATTATAATCAAATAATTAATTATATTAATATTACTAATTACTAAATTATTTTATTTTAAAAAATCTTTATTCTAATAGTTGAATTTATATTGTAATTTTATTTCTTAAAAAATTCTATATGATTAATAAATTATTATTAATAATAACTAATTACTATAAAATATAAATTTAATTTTAAAACTATTTAAAGATATTATATACTCTCTCTGTTCAATTTTATAATTTCCAATTTTATTTTTTGTCAGTCCAATTTTATAATTCCTTTTTTCCAAAAATGAAATATTACTATCACTCACTACTTTATTTCTAATTTTCATAGGTAGTTGGACACATATATATTAAGAAAGTGTATTCCTCTTTTCCAAAAATGAATTATTATCACTCACTACTTTATTTCTAATTTTCATAGGTAGTTGGACACATATATATTAAGAAAGTGTAATAATGAGTGGAGTTTTGAAGGGTAATTTCGTAAACTTTTATGTATTTCATAAAGTAAATAAATTAATTGACTTTTATGCATGTACAGTAACGGACCTAAGTTGGGTCCAGAGGGGGCAGTGCTCCCCCCCCCCCCTAATTTTGAAAATTTACTAGGAGTATTTTAGTAATTTCACACTTTTTTTAACGTTTCAAAATTATTGAAAAAACTTCGGAGTAATATAGAAATAACTCACAAAATTAATACTCTTACAATATTATTTTATTTTCAAAATTGTCACTAATTTTGGGTCCATATTGATTCACATGTTATACAACACTAAAATACACGACCGCAAGTATACGGTGTCTATCGTAGCGAAGTAAGTACGAGGTCGATCCCACAGGGAGGTATAACGTAAAGGTGTAGTTTGTTGACGGAATTCTAAATAGACGATGATCGATTAAATGAAAAATGGTTTGATTACCCCTAATTATCTACCAAGTGTCACAAATAGATAATTAAACGAGTAATGGAAAATCGATCAAATAGCATGCAATTCAAATAAACGAAAGAAAATGAATGAAAACTCAAGTATGAGAAGGTAGGTTCTAAAGCACATGCAATACTAATGAATCCATCTATGACTAACTATCTACTAAAGTGGTATTCATGCTTTGTCTATAAGATTGATCACATAATAATGGATTAAAAGTTCTTTCGATCCAAATAATCCAAAGGAAATATCACACAACTTAACATCTCTACCTAAATTGCACAATAAAACCCAATCAAGCTCCTAGGATCATCACACATCTTCCTAATCATTGTTCATCTTTCAATCTCACAATAAGATTAGGTTAAATGCTTGCAATCAATTAATCAAAGTAGATTTCTCAACCTAATTCAATTAACTAAGATTAACATATCATCATTGTACACTAATGACATGCTTTACAAGGCTCTAGAACCAAAAGTGTTCTAGCCAATAACTAGCATGATCAAATTAACAAAATTCAAAGAAATAACTAAATAAAAAGAAAGAGAAATAGAAAGCTTAGTCTATAATGTGATAGAGAATTGAATTTTCAAGCTATTGCATCCTTCCTTGCTTGATTTGATGGAGAAATGAAGAAGAAATGGCCAAAACACCTCCAAGTATGTGTAACTATGTGTGAAATTTGAGGAATTGGGGAAGAATGTCTTTGATTTCAAGAAAGAGGGCTTATATAGTGTTGGGGTAGGGTTTGGATGCCAAAATTGCAAGTTGGTCCCTCAAAAATGGCCAAAATAGGAAAAAGGCACCGAAAATGGGGGTAGCACGGTCGTGCACGGAGCACGGCCGTGCCATTGCGTAACAGGGGTGGAGGGTGACTCGGCCATGGCAAGTGGGCATGCAAGGTTCTCGGGCTCGGCTGAGCTTGTGTCTCGGCCGTGCTGTGTCGTAGCCCAAAGTTTCTGTCTCGGGCTTCCCAATTCCGCGCACTCGTCTCGACCGTGGCTTGATTTTGGCCTGAAAAGTGGCTCGGCCGAGCCCTGAGCTCGGCCGTGTTATTCCTCTTTTCGATCCTCTTTTGTTTCGTGCATATCTTTCGCCTCGGGTGTCCGATTGACTCGATTCTTTTGGCTATTCCACTCCGTTTTTCGAGACGAATCCAACGGTGCACTCCTCTTCCTGATCCAGTAAAGTATGGTTGGTGTTTTGCTCCAAATTCCATCGTATTTCCTACAAAATCGACAAAACACAACCTTTCTCTCATTTTGGCTCAAATCATCATAATCGATGCATAAATCAATGAAATCCACATAAAAATACGCTTCACATGTGCCTCTAAAGTGTGTAAATTCCACCCGAATCAAACCCCCCCCAAACTTAAAATGTTGTTTGTCCTCAAATAACTAAGCACTTAAAGCAATGAGGGTGGAATGATCACAATGGAATATTCAATGTAAATCACACATGCAAAATAGGATGTAGTGATGTCTCTTTCTCAAAGTATTTTCTCAATGAAGGTCATAGGCTCATTATTGCAATTCACACTTATGAATCAAAGAGTGCACAAACACACAACACATTGTGAATGGGAGACATAATCCAAGTGCTCAAGTCCTCTACTCACATGGTGGAGTGTTTCTCTCAAACAAACAAACAAATTGAGGATATTAATGCACTCATCAACCAAGTTATGCTATGCAATCACTATATGCTTGCCCACATTCTACTTTTTACGACACTCAAATGCTCAACAATGTGATCAATAGGACTTAATCAAGGATGTAACATTGGCTCTTTGGACAAGGTATGATGAATTTGAGAATTGTGACTCTTCTAGTGGAGGACAAAGCTTGTTGTTTTACAATTTGTGCTTTCACTTTCAAAGTTTACAAACTCCATCCTCACTTTTCCTTTTCTTTTCTTTTCTTTTTCAAGCATTCATCACCTCATATTTTTGAACCATTTTTTTCTTTTCAAGCTTTTGGGGCTCTTTGTCCCTCTTTTCTTTTCCATTGATTTTCTTTTCATCTTTTTCAACCTTTTCTTTCAACTTTTCCAAATTCTCCTTTCACCAAAGATATTCAAGCACATGTTTATCCACTTTGTCTTTTATCCCCCCACTAGATGTAGGTATCAAAGGCTCAAAAAGGCTAAGTGGTTAACATTGTAGTTTGCCAAAAAAAATGAGGAATTAAGCTCGAAGGGGCTAACTACGGAAGATTGCTTCGGTTTTAGGAAATTTTGGCTAAGTGACTCTTTAGAACAAGATGGCCTATATCATATCACAAAATCTTGCACAATCATGCTTTTAAACAAGAACTTGGGCAAGTTCTAGGATCACTAGCAATAACCTAATCCACTCTCAAATGAATCAAACCGGATTACATGTTCGATTTATGGCTCAATTCTCACCGGTTTATTCAATAGGACTCTCACAATCATCAAATGTTCCCAAACAACAACACAACATGCATTCAAGCCATCAAAGATCCCAAATATGAACACAACATGATACTAATATCCAACTCCAATCATGCATACATTCAAAGCAAATAGACATCACCACAACTACTCAACCATGGATTCCAATGATTATTCATGCTCACATTTCACCAAAGATCCACTACCCAACATATGATCAAAACCAACTTAAACAACAATAAGCATATGAAAGCAAAGTGTGCGCCGGTGCAAAATGTAACACAAGTAGAATGACGAACCGGTGCAAGGGTAACAACTAGTAGAAAAATAAAAGAAAAATAACTCCCCCAAACTTAGAATTTTACTATGTAAAAATTCTAAGTTTGGGGCTACAAGTTGTTACCTCCCTCCTTGCACATCCAATGCTCTTCAAAGATCGTCGTTGCAACACTTGCTTCCCCTCTCCAAAATTGGTTTTGCTTCCTTCTTTATTCTTCAAGCTAGAATGTCCAAAATGTTTTTCATCCTCACCTACAAAATAAACTAAGCTATCAAACTACCAAAGCAATAAAACCTTGGGTTGCCTCCCAAGAAGCGCTATTTTTAACGTCCTATGCCGGACGATTCTTCCTTGAGATGATTATCAAATCAACCCCTTGACATCCTTGTTCTTGAACTTCTTTCCCCATGCAACTTTCTTAAATCCGTCAAAACATCCACTAGCTAGCCCATCCGGCTCTTCAATCATGTCATAAGAAGTTGACGCCTCATTCACTCCCAAGCTTTCATAAGTAGCTTTTCTTGATTTGGCTTTCTTGCCCATCTTCAATTCACTTTCTTCCACTTTGGGGTCTTCTTTCACAAAATTTACCTTCAAATCTTCTCCCACTTCCTCTTTCATGGGCATTGGTGGGTGATCTCCCTTAGAATACCCATACTCTCCATCCTCATCATCCCGGACTTTGATAGCTCTATAGATGTTGAACACTACTTTCTCATTGTTCACTTGAAGTTCTAGCTTTCCTTTCCTTACATCAATGATAGCCCCACCAGTTGCCAAGAATGATCTTCCCAAGATTAATGGAATATACTTATCTTCCTCCATATCCAACACCACAAAGTCCACCGGGAAAATGAATTTGTCGACTTTAACCAACACATCCTCTACTATACCCAAAGGGTACGTCATGGATCTATCCGCCAATATAAGGCTCATTGTGGTTGGTATAAGCTTTCCCAAACCAAGAGATTTGCATATAGACAAATGCATAAGATTAATGCTCGCTCAAAAATCACACAAGGCTCGAAATGTACCTCCATCCCCGATGACACATGGTAAGGTGAAAGATCTGGGGTCTCTAAGTTTTTGAGGCAACTTAGCTTGAATAATCGAACTACACTCCTCGGTCAAATGCATCGTTTCGTACTCCACCATCTTCCTCTTGTTTGACATGATTTTCTTTAGGAATTTTTAGTGGTGGGGCATTTGCTCAAGTGCTTCGGCAAATGGGATGTTAATATGAATCTTCTTGAACATTTCCACAAACTTGGCAAATTTGTGGTCCAAACCCTTTTTCTTCAATCTTTAGGGGTATGGGAGAGGTACTTCACTTTTGACTTTGTCTTGAGGAAGGATTGCCTCCTCACTCTTCTTTTCCTCTTCTTTTTCCTCATCCCTTACCATCTCTTCTTGCCCTTCTTTCTCATGCCCTTCTTCTTTGTCAACATCCTTGGGTGCACTCACCATTTCCTCCTCTTGTGGCATCTTTGACCCCTCATAACTTGTCCCACTCCTTAGCTTGATAGCTTTGCAATGTTCCTTGGGGTTAAGCTCTGTGTTTGAGGGGAATTGCCCCGGAGTATGTTGACTTCCAATGACATTAGAGAGTTGACTCATTTGCTTCTCCATGGCTTTCATGTTGTTTGCCACATTCTTGATCATTTCACCTTGCTCATCAAGTCTTTGCCAAGTCTTGGTCGCATTATTCCTAGTCTCTCTCATGAAATTTTTGGTTTCCCCCATAAATGCGCCAAACATGTCTTCCAAGGATGGCTTTGGTGAGGAGTCAATGATCATCTCATCCCTTACATTGAAGTTTGGTGGTGGTTGAATGGCATTCCTCGGATTGGCATAAGAGAAGTTCTCATGATGCCTCAAATTCGGATGGTATTGGTTTGGATTGGGAGGACTCTCACGGGCTTGCCTCTCGTTCCAACCCCTTTCTCTAAATTGCCTATCTCTTTGATTGTTCATGTAGTGGGCTTCTTCATATTGCTCGTCACTTGGCCCCACTAAAGCTTTAGCCGTCATAAGAGATATCAATTTATCCACCTTGTTGGATAATTTAGCATTCTCCTCCGAATCTTGTGTTGAAGCAACCCTTCGGTTTTGCCTTCTTTCGGATGGCCATTGATGTCCATTCTTTGCCATCTCTTCCAAGAGAATATAACCCTCATTCGTTGTATTGCCCAACAAAGAACCTCCTCCGGCTGAAGCATCCACCATACCTCTTGTACGGTGGTCCATCCTGTTGTAGAAGTAGCATATCAATTGGTCTCGTGAAAAACCATGTTGAGGGCAACTTCTTATCAAATCCTTAAATCGCTCCCAAGCTTCGGCCAAGGACTCATCATCGTCTTGCCTAAATGAAGAGATCTCCCCTCGGATTTGGATAGTCTTGCTCGGAGGGAAGTACTTCATTAGGAATGCATCAACAAGGTCGACCCAATTTTCAATGGTTCTCAAGTCGAGAGAGAGATACCATTGCTTTGCTCGGTCCCGGAGTGAGAAGGGGAAGAGTTGCAATCAGATATAATCTTGAGGAACACGGTTGATCTTAACCGTTCCACTTATCTCGAGGAATTGAGACAAGTGGAGGTTAGGATCCTCCTTGGATAGCCCACCAAATTGGTTATTTTGAACCATGATTATCAAAGCCGGCTTAAGTTCGAAGTTGTGTGCATCAACGGGTTCTCGACCCGCTCCTCCATAAGGCCTTGGAATGGGACGGAAGTGGTCTCTCAAGACTCTTTGTGGTTCCTCATCCTCCCTTAGCCTACCATCTCTTTCCACACCAACATTTTCTCCAACTCTCCGGTGAAAGTTGTCCCTTAACACTCTTTGAGGTCGGTTACCTCCATTCCCATTTGGTTCCTCAACTCCTTCAACCCCTTGGTTCTCAACTTCCTCCTCGACCTCTTCAACAATCGGATTTTTCCTTCGATTCATACTTTCTAACTCACTTCTTCTCCTTTCGGCGTTCCTTCTTCGACAATTAGCTTCGATCTCCGGATCTAAAGGCAACACTTCTTGTTGATTCCACCTACATCGTGTGATCATAAACCATATCTATCAAAAGATCAAACGAAAGTGAGAAGTGCAAGTAAGATCAAGTAACAAACACAAATATTTTTTTGGATTTTCGAAAATAAGGAAAGCAAGTAAAGTGTCTAGACTAAAACTCTATCAACCTACACTCAAGAACTATAAAACCTCCCCGGCAACGGCGCCATAAACTTGATTCACGTATTATACAACACTAAAATACACGACCGCAAGTATACGGTGTCTATCGTAGCGAAGTAAGTACGAGGTCGATCCCACAGGGAGGTATAGCGTAAAAGTGTAGTTTGTTGACGAAATTCTAAATAGACGATGATCGATTAAATGAAAAATGGTTTGATTACCCCTAATTATCTACCAAGTGTCACAAATAGATAATTAAACGAGTAATGGAAAATCGATCAAATAGCATGCAATTCAAATAAACGAAAGAAAATGAATGAAAACTCAAGTATGAGAAGGTAGGTTCTAAAGCACATGCAATACTAATGAATCCATCTATGACTAACTATCTACTAAAGTGGTATTCATGCTTTGTCTATAAGATTGATCACATAATAATGGATTAAAAGTTCTTTCGATCCAAATAATCCAAAGGAAATATCACACAACTTAACATCTCTACCTAAATTGCACAATAAAACCCAATCAAGCTCCTAGGATCATCACACATCTTCCTAATCATTGTTCATCTTTCAATCTCACAATAAGATTAGGTTAAATGCTTGCAATCAATTAATCAAAGTAGATTTCTCAACCTAATTCAATTAACTAAGATTAACATATCATCATTGTACACTAATGACATGCTTTGCAATGAAAATCAAGCATTCAAATAGAATTAAGCCACACAAACACCAAATAAGCAAAACATTAATTCATAAATTTCAACAAGAGTATTTACAAGGCTCTAGAACCAAAAGTGTTTTAGCTAATAACTAGCATGATCAAATTAACAAAATCCAAAGAAATAACTAAATAAAAATAAAGAGAAAGAGAAAGATTAGTCTAGAATGTGATAGAGAATGGAATTTCCAAGCTATTGCATCCTTCCTTGCTTGATTTGATAGAGAAATGAAGAAGAAATGGCCAAAACACCTCCAAGTAAGTGTAACTATGTGTGAAATTTGAGGAATTGGGGAAGAATGTCTTTGATTTCAAGAAAGAGGGCTTATATAGTGTTGGGGTAGGGTTTGGATGTCAAAATTGCAAGTTGGTCCCTAAAAAATGGCCAAAATAGGGAAAAGGCACCGAAAATGGGGGTAGCACGGCCGTGCCATTGCGTAACAGGGGTGGAGGGTGACTCGGCCGTGGCAAGTGGGCATGCAAGGTTCTCGGGCTCGGCCGAGCTTGTGTCTCGGTCGTGCTGTGTCGTAGCCCAAAGTTTCTGTCTCGGGCTTCCCAATTCCGCGCACTCGTCTCGACCGTGGCTTGATTTTGGCCTGAAAAGTGGCTCGGCCGAGCCCTGAGCCCGGACGTGCTCTTGCTCTTTTCGATCCTCTTTTGTTTCGTGCATATCTTTCGCCTCGGGTGTCCGATTGACTCGATTCATGTGGCTATTCCACTCCGTTTTTCGAGACGAATCCAACGGTGCACTCCTCTTTCTGATCCAGTAAAGTATGGTTGTGTTTTGCTCCAAATTCCATCGTATTTCCTACAAAATCGACAAAACACAACATTTCTCTCATTTTGGCTCAAATCATCATAATCGATGCATAAATCAATGAAATTCACATCAAAATACGCTTCACATGTGCCTCTAAAGTGTGTAAATTCCACCCGAATCACATATTTAATCCTACATCTCACTAAAAATCCCTTTTATACATCACCAAACCACTCCAAATATTTTTCCTTTATTTGATCTCACCCTCTACTAATTCAATTCCCTTAAAAAGTGAATCAGTTAGGGGATGTTTACTTTGGGCTTTGGGTGGTTTTAAAAACCGGGTTTTTGAAATCCCGATAAATAGTATTGTGAGTGTTTCTTTTAGGTTTTGGAATAGTGAAGGATTTAACTTTATGTCAAATCAAGTTGTAAGATTGAATGAGTTTGTATTATTATATTATTGTTTGGTGAGATTATAATGATTAGTTGATTGTGTAATGATTAAATGTATTATATTATTATAGTATTATTATATTATTGTTGAGAAAGAATATAATGATTAGAGTAATATTATATAAATATAACTTTATGTCAAATCAATATGTTTGATAGGGGTGGTTTTGAGTGGATTTTGAAAACCGATTTTTAAATCCCGAAGTAAAACGAGTTTTGGATCTTGAGATCTAAAACCTGGTTTTTAAAACCAAAAGTAAACATCCCCTTAAGATGTGCAAGTCATCACGAAATTGAGGGAGTATGAATTTCTATTAAAACATAACGAAATCAACTTGTTCCATCAATTTAATTTAATGGAATGAGATGTATTAACAATTTTATCATAAATATTTTTGATGAGCATGATTAATACTCCAACATACTCCCTCCGTCCTGGGATGTCTTGCACAGTTTGACCCACACATTTTTTAAGAAAAGTGAATTTAGTGGTTTGTGATGTAAGATAAATGAGGGGTATTTTAGGTGATTTGGTAAGGTGTAAAGTGAATTTGGTGAGGTGTAAATAAAAATGTATGTAAAATCTGAGTGACAATTTTAAAAATAAAATGATGTTGGAAGGGTATTAATTTTGTGGGGGTATTTCCATATTAAGAGCGTGCAAGTAATTGTGGGACGTCCCAATAAAAAAAGGGCAAAAATTTATATGTAATATTGCATACATGCAATATTGACTAACTAAGATAAATTAAGTCAAAATTTGTGGGTCAACGCGGGTCAAAACGGGTCAACCTTAATTAGAATATTTTTTTTCACTTTAAAATATTATCTTACTACATGACCAAAACTATGTTACTACAAGACCTAAATTTCGTCACTATAAGGTCAAAAGGGTATTACTGCAAGTCTAAAAATATTTTGGACACTTATTTTTTTTGGGCAAAATTACTAAAATAATTAATTTTTTGGCTACTAAATGACTAAAATAATGTTATTACAAAACCAAAATTTTATCACTATAAGGTCAAAAGTGTATTACTACATGTTCAAAAATATTCTGAAAACTTAATTTTTTGGTGAATTTGTCAGAATTTTTCGACATGTATTATTAAATTTTTTGTCTTCTAGTGGTAATATTTTGGTCATGTAGTAAACCACTTGTTTGCAATCCGCGAATTTTTTGGACAATCGGGATCCAGGCTTATGACCCGCAATTTTTTTAAAATTGACTTAATTTGACTTTTGAGTTTAGGGTTTTGACTTGCCTAATTGAGATGGAATGCATGTATGCAATATTTCACACACGACTAGTCCTAAAAAAAGTGTGTAAGTAATTACAGAATGGAGGGAGTATTATTTTATTTTTATAGTAAGGTTAATCCGGCCTCCAATCGAAAAATTTTGGGTCTGTCACTGTGTATGTCTGTAGAAAAAATAATAATATTTGTGTAAAATTAAGAATATTATGGGGGTGGAGTTTATAAAATATTTTTAATTTTAAAAGTGTGAACATCCTAAAAAAAAAATGTGAAAATTATTGTGAGAGGGATAAAATATTAGCTTAATACGAAGGAGACAACTTTTATTGTCGACGGTTTTTATTTGACTGAAACGTTAGCGACATTGACATTCCCATTTTGAACAAGGCAAAACTTGGTAATTTCAGCCAAAACTGAGGGCTTTTCCCCAACTTCATTCGACAAAGAAAGAAAGAAAAAAGAGAAAAAAAGGAGAAGAGCTGTAATCACATGGGATGCTGTTTGGTTAATGGGTCCCACCAGCATCCCTACCACGACCCACCCCCCTCCCCTCTTCTCCTTTTCTCTCTCTATCCTCCTTCTGCTTTTCTTTTCCTTCTACCGACAACACAACTATGAGCTCTGAATCATACTCACCAAAAATGTTGCGCTGATTACCCACTGGAATTTCCTTGAGAAATTCTTCCTCTTCTTCGTTTTCTTCCTTTTGATTGCTTGCTTGCAGGAGTTTTGTTGCCATGGCGGATGATAAGGTAACGTTTCTGCTCGCCTTATCTAATTTTACTTTTATTTTATGGAACTTGTCTTCATATTGCAACAAAACTCTCCGATCTAGCTTTTTTCCCCCGATCAGCAGGTTTGGCCTGGGATTTATCAGCTTGTTGAGAGTCTCTCTTTCTATTTTGAGTTTAATTTTAGCTTTTACTTTACATTTTGGATGAGTTATAGGACCGGTACTAAGTAAGCGGAATTGTGGTATAGATTTGTGATATCAATTTTTTTCGTTGTTCTCAAGCTAATGGGAAGTTCTTCACTTCTTTCTACTTTTATTGCGTTGAAATTCTGTTGTTGGGAGTAGATCGGTGTGTTTTTTCGTCGTCTTATCTCATCCGGTTATGTATTTCAATTCCGTCCTTCAATTGGAATATCTTATTGGCTGATTGAGTTGGGGGACGGGTGTCATATAAACATCGATTTTGTATAATATACTAGAATCTGTACTGAATTATACTTGTGTGGTGCTAATTATGATACTCGATCTGATATTCTTGTGTATGTTTACGAGCTTTACATTTTCATTTAGAGGAGATATTGCTTTGATAGCGAATTACTTGTAGCACTGGTACTTTGGTACTTGACAATATTATATGTGTGTTCTTATAATAGTTAATTTTACTTTCTATAGGAGATGTCTGCTCCGGTAGTGGATGGTAATGGTGCAGTTACTGGCCACATAATTTCGACAACCATTGGGGGCAAGAATGGAGAACCTAAGCAGGTAAACCTCCTTTTTCTCTTTTTGTCAGCATGCCCATATTCCAATTTACGTTAGTGTTTCTCAAATTTGGATTGTTTAAAGCTTGTCCAAGCTTGACCTACGCTATGGAGAAACATCTTAGGCATATTTTGATGTAGTTCTTGAAATCATCTTCAGCTACGTACTGTATATGCTTAGGATATATCGAATAGAAATCTGAGGAGGTATTGGGGGAGGGAAACTGTCAAGAGGGTAGTCGTTGTCTTTTTCTCTAGCAAGGAGGAAAAACTTCTTCAGCATATTTTGGTGTCTTTTTCTCTAGTAAAGAGGGAAACTTCTTCAGCATAATCTTAGGCATATTTGGATTGTTTAAAGCTTGTCCAAGCTTGACCTACGCTATGGAGAAACATCTTCAGCATATTTTGGTGTCTTTTTCTCTAGTAAGGAGGAAAAACTTCTGCATTACATCTCACTCATTGTTTCCTTATTATGCAGACAGTTAGTTACATGGCAGAACGAGTTGTAGGGACGGGCTCATTTGGAATTGTGTTCCAGGTACTTATTTCTATGTGTTGTTAGTGCTAGTTTCATATTCATCACTTTTAGGGAGAATACTTTTTTTAGTATTTTAAGTTACCCTTATTTTTGTTTTAGTCCTGTCGATAATAGTCCTGTAACTTTCAATTTTTCAACATTTTTGTCCAATGACTGGCTATAGAAGGTGAAAAATCGTTGACAACTCAGAATTTGCCATGTTTACAAATCAGACTGCCACGTCAGCATCAACCAGATGTTTCACCTTCTATAGCCGGCTATCGGACCAATATGTGAAATTTGGAAGTTACTGGACTATTTTAATTTCGTGACAGGACTGAGACCAAAATATGGATAACTAACAGAACTAAAAAAACTATTTTCCCCACTTTTTTGTTTTTCAATTAACATGTTTGGCATGTGTAATTGTACTTAGGCAAAATGCATTGAAACTGGAGAGACTGTAGCTATTAAAAAGGTTTTGCAAGACAGGAGATACAAAAACCGTGAGCTGCAATTAATGCGGACTATGGATCATCCGAACATCGTTTCCTTGAAACATTGTTTCTTTTCAACCACAAGCCAAAATGAGCTCTTTCTCAATTTAGTTATGGAGTATGTTCCAGAAAGCATGTATAGCGTTCTGAAGCATTATAGTGACGCCAACCAGAAAATGCCACTCATCTATGTGAAACTTTATACTTATCAAGTAAGTAGCATATTTCCTAACAAGCTTGTGTTTAACTTTAGGTTTTTCTGTTTTCAATTATTAAGGATGTATTCTGCAGATTTTCAGAGGGTTGGCCTACATGCATTCTGTCGCTGGAGTGTGCCACAGAGACTTAAAGCCTCAAAATGTTTTGGTAGGCAAGAATAAATTATTGTACCCTGAATTTTTCGATAAAAGGGCTGGCCTTTTCTTAATATTGATTTCTTTCACTGTAGGTTGACCCTGTTACTCATCAGGTTAAAATATGCGATTTTGGAAGTGCAAAAGTATTAGTAAGTGATCTGTTTCTAGTTCCATTCTTATAGGGCCTCTTTCTTTGTCATTTGATGATGTGGAGATGAAATGAAAAATAGTAGCTATATATCTTTCCATATTGAATTTGAATTTATATTAAAAATAGGTGAGAGGTGAAGCGAACATATCATACATCTGCTCTCGGTTTTATCGGGCACCTGAACTTATTTTTGGTGCAACTGAATACACCACTTCGATTGATATATGGTCAGCCGGTTGTGTTCTTGCTGAGCTTCTTTTGGGCCAAGTGAGTAGCCTAATTATTTTCTTGCTTTCCTTTTATGTGGTTAATCACATTTGTCCTTCCGACTTAATTTTATGTATTGTGCAATGCAGCCTTTGTTTCCTGGGGAAAATGCTGTAGGCCAGCTTGTGGAAATCATCAAGGTAAATTTGGTCATTTGTTTCCAGCGTCATTGTAATGTGTTGAGGCATTGCGTAACTTTTATCATTTATTCCTCTAGGTTCTTGGAACTCCAACACGGGAGGAAATTCGGTGTATGAATCCAAACTACAATGACTTTAGGTTTCCACAAATAAAGGCGCACCCTTGGCACAAGGTATACCTTTTACGTATGAGGTTTTATATTATTTTGCTGAAGGAGCTATATATACTGGTGTTTGCCTTCTTCTTGCCTGCCAATTGACATATTATGATGGGAAAATAGTTTTTAGTCTATAAGTTACCTTTTCTATTTTTTAATTCCTGTTGACTTCTATAACTTGAAAATAGTCCTATAACTTTCATTTTCTTAATATTTTGGTCCGGTGACCATCTGTAAGAGGTGAGACATCCTGTTGACTAATCAGACTTTGCCACGTGGGCCAATCATGTTCTGCCACGTCAGCATGAATTGGATGTTTGGCATCCTACAGCTGGTTACCGGATGAAAATGTTGAAAAGTAAAAGTTACTATTTTCCCTATTATGATAAACTCCACTACTTTTTTATTTTTTCCTCGTGTGAGTACTGTTTATTGTTTGTGTATTTACTTGGCTCATGTGCTATATGGTATTCTCCTTTTCTGATGTGTGTTATAACTTATAAGGCTAGTAAAAACGAATTTTGCATCCATATATTTTCTTTTAAATTGATTGCTCTGTCCCGATGCTCACAGGTGTTTCACAAACGGATGCCTCCAGAAGCAATAGATCTTGCTTCCAGGTTGCTGCAATACTCTCCAAATCTCCGTTGCACTGCAGTGAGTTTCTTTCACTTTTCTTTTTCAGAGATACTTGGGAACTTATGGATGTGTTTGCAAATGCTACTAGCAGCTTCTAGAATCACCTTTTTTTATTCAAAAGCTGTGTGAGGACTGTAGAGTGGCCTTTTTTTGAAGAAAAAAAAAGTGATTCTAGAAGCTGATTCTGCGCCTCACTTTGGGTGTGTTTTCAACTCAAGTGTAGACCTAGAATCACTTTTTCTTTTTTTCAAAAAAATCTACAGCTTTGAGAAAAAAGTCATTCTACACTATTCAATTGACGAACACGCGGTAGAGTTTGCAACACTACCTAATTTTTGTTAAGGTTACATGTTCTCACTTCATACTAGTTCATAAATTTTATCGTTGTATAAATTTTTTGCAGCTTGAAGCATGTGCACATCCTTTCTTTGACGAGATTCGAGAAACTAATACTCGATTACCAAATGGTCGCCCACTCCCACCTCTATTTAACTTCAAACAGGAGGTGCGTATATTATCTTCTTTTGCATATTGGAATGAAAAGGTGATTTGAATATCTTGTAGGAAAGCGTATTTTGTTTTATTTACATACAAAGAAAACCATTGACACCATATCATAAGAACATCATTTAAGGCTTGTTAAATTCGTTCATGTTAACCAAGCTGAACATATGCAATATTGATCTGCCTATTTCCCTCTTAACTAGTATATAAATTGAAATCTACGTAGAATGAAAACAAATTCTACACAGGATCAGGAAACACCACCTCACTCATCCACTTAACTTATTATTCTGTCTTTCTGGTTTTAGTTGTCGAGTGCTTCTCCAGATCTGATCAACAAGCTGATACCAGATCATGTGAAAAGACAAATGGGGTTTCAGTTCTTCGCATCGTATGAAGGCACAACGTGAAATATTATAGCAGTGAGTAATACTAGTTACGTTAAGAGCCCAAACAGGTTCTAAATCACCTCTAATTGAGGGATGGCCCGATCAAACGGCTTGTCCTGAGCTTATGAGGACTAGAAACAGAAGGATGGGCAAGCAACTGTTGTATTTTCCTTTTGCCCGTTCGTCTCTGAGCAGCTGGAAAGGGGAAGATCCTTCTTTTTGTGTATATGTGTTTGGTTACTGAAAAGAAAGCAATGCAACAGGCAAAGATATCGAGTGTATGAATAGATATTTTGTCCCAAAGGAGAGCACCCTGAACCAAAATGGTGGGTTCGCCTCCTTTTCTTTTTTTAATATTAATTTGCTTCTCATGTTTCTGTTATTCTTGTTGTAGCTCCCCCTTTACATGTTGTGAAAGAAAATTGTTGCTTATTATGCAAAGTAATCTATTCTGCTTGTTTGCTTTCTCCATAACTTTTTTCGAGCCTTTATAGTTGTTACATCAGGTGAACTATGTAATGTTGTTTAATATAGATCTGAATGTTTAAATGTGCATGAAATGAGTAATAATACTGCACCTAATGTATCTCCCGTCCGCTTACAATTGCAAGTGTAAATTGGGATTTGTCTCGTCGGCCTGACGAAACTGGCTCTTGCGTTTTGTTGGGATGATGATATGGATCTCAGGAAGGCAGTGTGATCAACATTGATACAGGTAGAATTAATTTAATAAGTGGAATGTTGAGGTCATAAAGAATGAGCTTAAAGTCCGGCCGTTCATGTGAACCACCCCGGCTTTTGCCCATCACGGTGGGGCAACTGCCAACTGGCACTTACCCATGTGGCAGGACGTGGTTCTAGGCCACTACCCAAGTCTATTATACAGTATCCATGTACTCTTCATCCTACAATTATTTTTACATTTTTTTTTTTCGGAAAATTTCACAATAATTTTTACTCTTAAAATGAAAACTTTATCATTACATTTTTTTCACACATACACAAAAGTCAATGTGTGTCATTTTGCATTTGAAAGAAATTTCTATGCACATAATACTTATATTTTTTAATTTTTATGTAAAATTTAAGAGGAAGTTTGGAAGAAAACAGATTTATTAATCATCCAATATTTTTTGTTTTTGGAATGCGACCCATGTCTTTAACTTTATTTATTTTAATGTCGTCTGAAATAATGTAACACATGGAGAGGGACACCAATTATTGTGCCAGCGAGAGTACGCAATTCTAAGCTGCGCAAAATTCGGAATTTTAAAATTTCCCTCCCACCAGCATAACTCTCTTTCAGTAATATTGAAATCTCACCCAAAAATATTCATAAAGATAGTATAACATTACTTGGCTCATAATATTACCCGAAAAACAATCTACTACTAATATTATATCATAATGTGCTATTGTTTATCGTAATACCACCATAATAAATAAATAAGTTACCATCTCCGTTTCAAATCAATTTTCACATCGATGAACATAAAAACTAAAAAAAAAATGATACATTAAAAGTATTGAGGTCAATTTTGAATGATCTAAAATCTAAAATAGGATTTATTTTTGTTGTGACTTTTTTTGTTTTACTTTTTTAAGTCAAATAAATCAATAATAATTAATTTAAAAAATGTAATATTTTTTTTGGGGGGAGGAAGGTTCAATTCTTAAGTTATAGTAGAATTTACAAGAGTTGCGTCGAGAAAAGTATGAAATACAAAATAAAACAAAAATTCTAAACTAAACTTTTAACTTTAATAAAGTGATAAAATAAGAGGGTGAACAAACTAAAATTTTAAGGGTAAAAATTGTGAGAAAATTATTTTCAAAGTGTAAAAATTAATATGGAACATACGGAAAAAAAAAAAGAAGTGAAAACTTGTTTGAGACAGTGGGAGTATAATTCGGGGTAAGCATGTAACATTGTCTTTTTTTTTTTTTTTAAATACATGTAACATTGTCTTTAATTCGACTTGATTTTGGCTTGCCATTTTTTGATTTTTAGCCGCTCAATGTGGATCACTAGGATGAGTTAGCCAAAATGTCATATTTTTATAGGATTAATTTTACGAAATTCACTTGTGATAAAAAAAAAAAAATGTTCCCTGATATTCTTTTGAAATTGCATGAAATTCCAAAACAGATAAAATCTTTAATTCATTTCGCTTGATTTAATAAATTACATAGAAGTTTTGTAGTACAATTTTTAAACCACACAAAAATATTTTCCAACCATTCCATAAACCTTATTTTAATATTTGAATTAGGATAAAGATGTTGTAGTATGAGTGGTGGTGTGGCCTAAAACACTTCCCAAATCTCAAGGACATATTTCTTCCTAAAACATTTTAATAAACCTTGCCTCCCATTTTCTCATTTTTTCTATTCTTTAAATTGAATGATTGAGGGACTCGAGGCTTTTGCTCCCATTAGATTCATGTTTATTTCTTGTGTTATTATATATGTGCAATGTAATATTTAAGAGTCAGTTTTTTTTATGAGTACGACTGTACGAGGGATATACGAACCCGGCTAATTACAATTAGAGTAATTGGAAGAAAATACAAATGAACAATTACCGGTATATAAAACGTGATATTAGTTTTGACTGAAATATGATATTAACTTTAATTGATATGTATACGAGTTTATGAATACAAAGTTTGTGCACCTTAATGTAACGTAGATCTTTGTACATGGATTGATATGAAATTCCTAAAAAAAAAAAAAAGATTTATGCACCAGGTACATGTAAAACTTTGACAAATATTTAATCATCAATCCATTTAGATATGACAATAACTCATTCACATTTTTAAATGATAGGAGTATTAGTTTTGTCACCTAACAATATTAGTTATTGGAAAAGATGATGTAGTCACTGTTTCATGTAAATGCCATAAAGATCATCTTTTAAGGGCAGGACAATCAATTAAGAGGATTTTTTTTAGTGATATTTTTTCTTCTTTTGACTCGCTTTATTTGAGTGTAATCATGATCGCATGTTAGCAAAGAGATTATAATGGAATTTAATTTCTATGATTGACCTAGATATTTCAAAGTAAGTGTCTTTAAATTCTCATATCATGTCATGAAAATGTGCAAAAATTTCAAAGAAAGTGTCCTCTAATTCACATGATTTCCTTTTTTTTGTTTAAGTTTCATTGTTGTGTATACGCGCAAACAAACAATATACTATTGAAGTATACACACATAAATAAATTACTATAATTAGAGCTCTAGTTGGCATGGGCCCCCTGTGCGGTGGCACAACTCGATATCTTCGAGGCCATTTAAAAATAGGCACGGTAACATTTTATATGT
Source organism: Galeopsis tetrahit (assembly GCA_963675135.1). Lineage (NCBI taxonomy): Eukaryota > Viridiplantae > Streptophyta > Magnoliopsida > Lamiales > Lamiaceae > Galeopsis > Galeopsis tetrahit. The sequence goes on along the minus strand of OY776126.1, from coordinate 39,608,148 downwards.
ATAATCGTATCACTTAAAAATAAAAATTAATGTGAATTCGAATTTACACAAATATTACTCTATACACTCATTATCATTACCTTATTTTCAAAATAAAAACTTGTATAAGACGATTTATAACTAAAACAAAACTCATTTTAACATATTTTATGACTAAAAAATGTATGGAATGTCAATCCAATCTGTTAAATAAAAGCATAACACAAGATCAATCGTGTTAAACCTCTAAACATGCAATCAAGATAATCTAAAATACTCATATTTTATTTAACCATCCACTAAATCTCGAAATATAATTTAATGGAGTACTCCACTACAGACAGTTCACATTTCATTGGGATAAAAAAATTAAGAAATTTTACCTTGCTTCAATTCACAGTTAAAAAATGTTACTAATTTTATATTGAGTGTGAAGTGTGAAGAGTAGTAATGTTGGGGGTTGTGGCAGAGCCCTGCAGCAAAGGGAAACCAGCTAAATATTTTCTTCAGAGAAGCTCAAATTAAATTAATTTCCAGAAAGATAAGAGTAGCTTGTTGTTCCCAAGAGAAGAGATCTGATGAAAAAATTAGATTTGGTTTTTTCAGTTGTCATCTTCCAAGTGACCATTGTTGGTTGCTCCTTTAGCCTTCTTTCTCCAAAGGGTGTCAACTTTGAAGGTAACATTCATTCGCATTTTTTTTTTTAAATTGTGTGAAAGATTGAATATGGGGTTTGTTTAATGTTGGAAGCAGTTGCTGCATTGATGTCATTAAAGAAAGAAATGAGAGATGAAAATCATGTTCTTGATGGTTGGGATATCAATTCTGTTGACCCTTGTACTTGGAACATGATTAATTGCTCACCAGAAAGCTTTGTTATTTCTTTGTGAGTATTTTTCTGTTTATTTTCTTTTCTTCTTTTTTTGTATGTTTTGGTGTTTTATATTGATTTGATTTTTGTGAATTTGTGTTAGAGAAATGCCTAGTATGGGATTATCTGGCACTCTTTCACCAAGTATTGGGAATTTGACTCATCTTCGGACAATGTAAGTCCCCACATTTTTACTCACCATTCATCTAGGGCTTCTTCTTGATTTTTGATGAAGGCAAAGTTTTACTGATTTGCATTCTGTGTGTTTTTATACCGATTAGTTGCTTTACTACATTGTATTAATTGTGAAACAGTTGTATGGTAAAGCTGGTTTGTATAATATCACTGAGGCATCAGTAAGTGTAAGTTGCAGAAGCAGAATTGGTCACTATCTATTGGGGGTTACCGATTCTAATCCTATACGAATCAATTTTCTCAAATAAGTCTTGTAACTTTTAAATGATGCAGTTTTAGTTGAAATTAATATGTTGGGGTCTCATTATGTCACGTAAGCAACGCCAAGTCATTAGTCAGGTTGTGTTATATGGACTTTTGATAGCGGCACATGCAAAAATCCTGCAACTTTTGTTCATACATGATGACTAAAAACGCATCACTATAAAAATCATATGGGACTTAATTGAGAGTTTTGCACTTTACTAGCATTAGTAAGAACATATTTGAATGATTGCACAAGTAGAGTTTGTAATGTTAAAATCTTGATAAATGTCAATATTATCTTCCAAAAAATGTTAAAATTCTCTTGTGCTATTGTCCACAGGTTATTACAGAATAATCAGTTGTCTGGAATTATTCCCCCTGAGATTGGAAAGCTTTCTGAGTTACAAACGCTCGATCTTTCTAGTAATCAGTTCAATGGTGAAATTCCAAGCTCTCTGGGTCGCCTATCTCGACTTAGTTACTTGTAAGGACTATTGATATTGTTCGTGTAGACTTCTGATTTGTATGTGTTATTGTCATAATTATTGTGCATAATGAATTTCCAGGAAGCTTAGCAAAAACAAGTTATCTGGACAAATTCCGAAGGACGTAGCTACCCTTACAGGTCTTTCTGTCTTGTATGCTTTCTGACCCGAAACTTGAGTATATTGTTGGTATGACTTATGAGGTTCGAAAATGGATTTTGATAAATTGAAATACGGATTTGCAGGGACTTATCGTTTAATAACCTAAGTGGTCCGATCCCTAATATACTTGCTAAAGACTACAGGTAAGTTTCTTTAAAGCAATTTTTTAGTTTTCCATTTGTTTCTTATCTTTATACATTGTGCTGTTTCTTCAAAGAAGTAAAAGTCTCAAACTTGTTAGATGATATAGAAACCGAATATTCGTATAATAGGAATTTCTATAATGTTGTTATTACAAAATGGCTGAATAAGTTTAATGAAACAACTAATACTAACAAACTGTATTGTTTAGTAAAGTAACTAATACTTTAAAAAATACACACGGTGCAACTGGTGTATACAAGTATTTGCCTAAGTTTTTAAGTTGGTGAAACTGTTTTCCAGAGTTGTTCGTTATTTAATGCGATTCTTTTTTTTTGTTCCAGTGTTGCTGGGAACATCTTCTTATGCTCTTCAGACACACAATTATGTATGGCTGTTCCAAAACCAATGAATGGTATCATACGTTTCTTTTTCCATAATTCAATCAAGATAATACAGTTTATAATTATCCCGTATTGATCGAAATTCTATCTTCCTTTCAGAAACAAGTTCATACCCAAAAGGCAGCCATCATCATCATTTGGTGGTTGCTATTATAATAGGAGTCAGTTGCACTTTTGTTGTAATCATCCTACTGCTCGTATTTTGGGTGCATTATTGCAAATCTCGTTCTTTAATGACATCATACGGTACCTCCTAATCGTGCTCTTGTTTCTATCTTTTTATGATAATGAAACTAACTTGATTTGTGAACTTGCAGTTCAACATGATTATGAGTTCGATATTGGACACATAAACAGATTTTCGTTACGTGAGTTACAGCTGGCAACGAGTAACTTCAACCCGAAAAACATTCTTGGACAAGGAGGCTTCGGAGTTGTCTATAAAGGTGTGCTTCCAAACAGGACAGTGATAGCTGTTAAAAGACTAAAAGACCCAAGTGTCACCGGGGAAGTTCAGTTTCAGACCGAAGTTGAGATGATTGGCTTGGCTTTGCATCGAAATCTTTTACGTTTGTATGGATTTTGTATGACCGCTGAGGAAAAATTGCTCGTTTATCCTTATATGCCGAATGGAAGTGTTGCAGATCGATTGCGAGGTCACTCTCTCTCTCTCTCTCTCTCTCTCTCTCTCTCTCTTAAGTATTACGCCCCTCTATTTCATTTTAATTTATGTTTTAAAAAAATCCAACTCTACTATCAATTTCTCTTCTGAGCTTGGTTTTAAAAAAGATCCAACTTTTGGTTGATAGATCCTAGTCAGGAGAAGCCGTCGTTGGATTGGAGCAAGCGTATGTGGATTGCTCTTGGAGCGTCTCGTGGTCTTCTGTACCTGCATGAACAATGTAACCCGAAAATAATTCACCGGGATGTCAAAGCTGCTAACATCTTGCTGGACGAAAGTTTTGAAGCGGTTGTTGGAGATTTTGGCTTAGCTAAGCTCTTAGATCCTCGAGATTCACACGTAACCACTGCAGTCCGGGGTACCATAGGACATATTGCACCCGAGTATCTCTCGACTGGCCAATCATCGGAGAAAACAGACGTCTTTGGATTCGGCATACTGCTTTTAGAACTCATTACGGGGCACAGGGCGTTGGATGCTGCTAACGGGCAAGTCCAGAAAGGAATGATCCTCGACTGGGTAAGAAATGACACTCCCCGGCCCCCTCCCCACACACACACACCAAAAAAAGGCCTATTACAACACCGGGTTGGTTTTATTATGTAAAACGGTTTTACCATACAACTGGTGTGTAACTATCACTTTATAGTACAACGATAGATACCTTTGAATGAAACAACTGATACTGTTTAAAATTACACACAAAATTCAAACCAGTTGCACGGTTTACATAGAACAATGTTGTAACTCGAGTTTGTTGTTGGAATTACGCAGGTTAGAAGTCTATATGGAGAGAAGAGGGTGGAAATGCTTGTGGATAAAAATCTGAGGGGATGTTACAACTCAGATGAGTTAGAAAAGGCGGTCGATTTGGCTCTACAATGTACACAATCGAATCCAGAGGTGCGGCCTAAAATGTCGCAAGTCTTGAGGATCTTGGAACAGATAAACGGACATACAGAATCACAGGGTGGGGTGGACCTATGTCAAGGTCGAACGTTTAGTTTCTCGTTGAATCTTAACGAAGCGTGCGAGGAATCTTCGTTTGTTATTGAAGCAATAGAACTTTCAGGCCCCAGATAATGAATGCTTATTATGTAATGTGTTGTTAGCTTCTCAATCATCTTGAATTTGGACAGATTGTTGAGAATTTTATGTTTAGGTTCTGCAAAAAGCCTAATCCAAGTGTATATAAATTTCAAGATTGTTATGTTATATAGAGAGTAGCTTTTGCAGTTCTGTAGAAACAGATGAGAATTCCAATTTGAGTGGGTTTTAGTCTTTTTTTTTTTTATTTACAAAACAAACATGTTTAGTAGAATCATTGTTTGAATTTGCGTCTTAAGAGGGTGTATTCAATTGAGATTTGTTGGATTTTATTGGACTTTTAAAATCTGGGGTATTCAATCCAAATTTTTAAAAGTCTTTTAAAATTTTGAGGTATTTTAAAAAGTCTTTAGAAATCTTTAGGTATTCAACATAGAATTTTAATACTCTATGTATTTCATAAGCAGAGATTTCAACGGATTCTCTCAAGAAACTCTGAAAGAGAAGAAAGTAAAGAAAAAACAAACATTCTTGCTGTATTTCAAACCACATTTTATAGTAGGAGTATTATTTTTTTATTTTCTCGTGTTGTAATTATTTAATATTATTAAATTGATTAGAGTAGATTAATGCTAAAATTACAGTAAATAAATCTTGGGTACCACTAATAACACCCCAAAACATGTTATACACACCCCATCAATTTAAAAATGAAAATAGATAATTGTAAAATGACTAAGTAACCCTTATACAAATTAAAGATAATTTTTTTAAAAATATTGAAAAAATCTTAAAAAATGTAATTAAAATCTGAAAATTATTTTAAAAAATAAATAAAATCTTAAAAAAATAATTAATTTAAATAAATCAAATATTTTTTAAAAATAATCTGAAAAAATTAAACATTTTTTAAAAAGAAAATAAATAAATTATTCAAATAAAAAAAATTCAAAAATCAATTAAATATAAATAAATTTGTAAATATTTTAATAACTCGTAAAAAAAAATTTAATTAAAATTAAGAATTCGAATAATGATAAATAAAATCTAAAAAATTAAAAATCACTGAAATCTTACGAAATAATTAAATTAATTAAAAATATTAAAAATATAATTGATTTAATTATTTTTTAAAATTTAATTGAAATTTTTAATTTTTATTTAGCTTTAGTTTATTTTTAAAGATTTTATTTTTTTAATTTAATATTGAGTTGATTTTTCTTTATGGTTTTCTTTAATTTTAAAAAAATCGTTAATCCTTAAATTTTTTTATTTAATTTATTTTTCAGATTTTATTTAAATTTAATTATTATTATTATTTTCATTTTTTTTATTTTCTTAATTTTTTAATTGGCTGTTCTATTTTTAAATGATTTTTAAAATTTAGTTGATTTTATAAAATATTTTCGACATTTACACGTATTGTATTATTGATTTGTTTTTATATTAATTAAATTTAAATTTTATATGTTTTTAAAGATTTAGGTAATTTTTATTAGTTATGAGGATTGAAGGGTAAATAGAAAATAATTGGGGTGTGTATAGTAATAAAAATTGAATTTTAAATTTTAATGGGGTGTGTTTAACATTTGGGGTGGGTATAACATTTTAAATCTTTAGTTTCACTATGTATAGTTGACTAAACAACTGAAATCAGTATTCTTTTTGCTCTATAGTAATATCAAAATCAATTTTCTGTTTCAATCATGACTTTTACAGTTATATACTGTATTTAAATATGAGTCACATATACGTCTCAAGTCTTAATAAATTAAGACAATACGAACTGCTCCGTTTGCTTCTTCTCTCTAGAAAAAACAATTGTGAGAACCCCTTAAAAATTTACTCTTGTTTTCGAGTTTGAATTTTTTAAAAAAAACCACACCCCTAATCGGTTGATTGTTTCTGCCGAATTGATTCTTCCGATTGAATCTTTTTCTGGTTGATTTAGATGGCTTTTTCTGAGATTGCCTTTTAAAATACCCTTTACAAAATCTTTTTCTTGGTTTGTGCATCTTCTACAATCATTAGTTTTTCTTGGAATCCACCAATTTGGCGTCTGATTTTTTGAGCGTGCTTGCTACGCTATTGGGGATTGGGGCTCTGGTTAAGACGCTTGGAGTGCTTTCTCGATTCTGTGAAAACTCTAATGGGGATTGGTCGGTTTTGACGTGTGCAAAATGGATTTCTGGGAGCCAGCTTTCCCCAACTCTCTCTCTCTTGCACGCTGGTTTCGCAAACCAAGGGGCTGGTATTGGGGATTGGAGGTCTATATAAGCTGGGTTATACCTTCAGACGATATCACTTCTCATTTCTTTTCATTTCATCTTCTGTGGTTCTTATTATGGCTGAGAATATTCAAGAAGCTTTCGAGACTTTCTCTCTTGCTGACCATGAAACCACTAATATTGTGGTTCAGCAAACAGAGTTCGTCCCCCCAAAAAATGTGCTGGCTCTCCGGTTCGTTGCTAGGCGAAAGATTGCACCACCTGAGTTGAGATCTCTTCTTCAGAGGGTTTGGTCACTGAAGCATCCTTTAACAGTTTCGACTGTAGGTTCTGGTATCTTTCTTCTTGATTTTGCAGATGTGGTGGAAATGAGGAAAGCCCTGCATGGTCAACCATGGAACATTAGGAGATCTTTGGTGGTCCTCAAGCTGCTGCAAGGGCATGATCGCCCATCCACTTTAAACCTGGTGCATGTTCCTTTTTGGGTCCAGATTCATGGACTCCATTTTAACACAATGTCCAAACAAATAGGGACACGTGCTGGAAGCATCCTGGGTGAGGTGTTGGATGTTCAGACGGTTAAGGAAAATGAAGTTTGTGGTGAGTTCCTTAGAGTACGGGTTGTCATTGATGTTTCTAAACCATTATGCAGGTGTTTTTTTATCACTGTGGAACAAGGAAAATTTGCTGCAGTTTTTCGTTATGAACGCCTGTCTGATTTCTGCTATCTTTGTGGTCACCTTGATCATGTGGAAAAGGATTGTGGTATGGCTATGGGCAGACCAGATGCTTGGTGCTCTTCTCATAGGTTTTTCCCTGAATGGCTGCGGTCTGATCATCCCTTGGGACCTTCTGAGGAGGACATGCAAGGTTTTTTAAACCGTGTTGAAGGGGGTGTGGAGGATATCCAGCATCCTCGGGCTGCTCCAGTAAATGGGGAAAAAGATCCATCTGATCTGGATGATGAGGCTCGACGAAGGGCAAAAGGTAAGGGTGTGATGGTGGAGGATGATATTGATCATCTTAATCTTAGCATGGGCCCCAGTGCTAGAAAGGAAGTGTATCGTTTTGATGACTTAATGGACCAAGATGATGGTAATAGGCGTTTTGAAGCTGGGAATGGTTCGACTAAAGGTTCCAGATGGGATCCGGTTTCTGGTATGTTTTTGGATCCTCTTTCATTTGTTGTTCCATCTCATTTTGAGTACAGGTTGTTCAAGTTGCCTCTGTGGGGGAAGGATAATGGGATGGACTACTGTGTTGTTCACCATGTTGGGCGATGCTTCAGATCTTATGACTTTGATGAATATGTGGAAATCATTCGGTAAGGGGAAACTCCATATATTCCTATTTTTGAGGATCTTCTCAGAACTTACTCGGAGGAGGGTGGCACTTGTGGTAAAAAACATGCAAGGGAGGATTCGTTTGATTCTGATTCTGACTCGTTGTTCAGCTCAACTGCACCTTGTAAAAAGAGGTGCATTCCAACTCGTGATACTCGTTGCAAAGAAAAAGAGGTGTGGGAGGAATTTGCTAGCCGAAATCGAGATGATGGTGAGCTAAAGAGAGCCAAGGTTTTGGCGGAGGAGCTTGGAGCGGAGATTAAGACTTGTGGTACGGCGGAGCCTGATTTGAATCGGCCCCGCCATGATGAATGAGCATTTTATGTTGGAACGCGCGAGGAATCAGTAGTCCTCGTGCGTTCAGTTGTCTTAAGCGTCTTGTTATTACTTATCGTCCGTCTCTTTTCTTTATTTGTGAAACTAAGTGCTCCAAAGTCAGGGTTGAAGCCCTTAGGGTTATGCTAGGTTTTTCTTCTGCTTTCAATGTTGATTGTTGTGGTCTGTCAGGAGGTCTTTGCCTCTTTTGGAATGATTGGAATGTGCAACTTCTGTCTTTTTCTTTGGGCCATATTGACTGCCATATTGATGATTCTTTTCAATGTTGGCGCTTTACGGGTTTTTATGGAAATCCATCTTTGCAGCACCGTCATAACTCCTGGACACTTCTTAAACGACTCAAGAATCAATCTTTCTCAGATCATATACCTTGGTTAATTGGGGGGGACTTCAATGAGGTGCTTTTTCAGCATGAAAAAAAGGGGGGTGATCCAATTCTTATTAATCGCATGCTTCAATTTCAAGATGCTTTGGAGCATAATAACCTTAAAACTTTGAAGTCTAATGGCCCGAAATTTACTTGGATTAACAAAAGAAAGGGTAATGATCTAATTAAAGAACGGCTGGATCGCTTTGTTGCTAACAAGGATTGGTTTACTGTGTTTCCTTATTACACTTCTAAGACTCTTGAATTTTTGGGTTCCGATCATCGACCCATCCTGCTCAAATATGATCAATCCCCTTTGCCGATGCGAATCTACACTGCTAAGTCTTTCAAGTTTGAGAATCACTGGCTCAAGGAGCCTGATTTTAAGACCATTATCCTTCAAGCTAAATCGAAGATGGATGGTGTTCATAATATGGATGGAATCTTAGACCCTATTCGAACCTCACTTTGTGATTGGGATAAGGCTAAAGGGGGTTCGGTGCATGCAAGATTGAAAGGAGTTGCTGCTCAAATTGATTCTGAACTACGAGATGATAATATGGATCCTAATTTTGCCAAGATTGATTCGCTTGAAAAGGAATTTTTTAAGCTGCAATCTCAGAATGAAATCTATTGGAAGCAACGAGCTAGAGTAGATTGGCTTCGTGAAGGAGACCGTAATACGAAATTTTTCCATGCTAAGGCTACCTCTAGACGAAAGAGAAATCTCATCCGATCGATTCTGAATCATGAAGATGTGGACCTTAAAACAACACAAGATATCTCTCTTTGCTTTGTTCAGTCTTATCAGAATTTGTTCACTTCCTCTGAGCCAGGCAATGCTGATATACTTGATGCTACCAGTGCTTTAACATGCTCGGTTTCTAGTGAGACTGCCTCTCTTTTGGATGCTCCCTTCACTAAGGGTGAAATTGATAAAGCGGTTGGAGACCTCAGCCCTTGGAAGGCTCCAGGGCCAGATGGTTTTCCAGCCTCTTTCTACCAATCTAATTGGTCAGAAATTGGGGCTCAAATGGCTATACTAATGTTAGATGTCTTAAATGGGGAGGGCTCTTTGGTTTCATGGAACAAAACTATTATTTCTCTCATTCCAAAGATTAAGAATCCTTCAAAGGTAATTCATTATCGCCCCATTAGCCTATGCAATGTCAGTTATCGTATCTTGGCTCGTGCTATTACTAACAGATTGAAAGGCTTCATGAATGATATCATTGATCCTTTTCAAAGTGCTTTCATACCAAGCAGGCTTATAACTGATAATGTACTGGTTGCTTATGAGGCCATGCACTGGATTAAAGCTTCCAAGAGTAAGGAGGGTTATGCTGCCCTAAAACTTGATATGAGCAAAGCCTATGATCGGGTTGAATGGTCTTTTCTGGAGGCAGTGATGCTTAAATTAGGGTTTTCCTCAAAATGGGTATCCCTCATTATGAAATGCCTCTCCTCTGTCCAGTACCAGATCAATGTGAATGGAGAATTGTCCTCTTCTTTTTCTCCATCTAGGGGGCTTCGTCAAGGTGATCCACTATCGCCTTATCTTTTTGCTTTGTGTGCTCAGTGCTTATCTTCTATGATCTCTAGAAGCATTGAAGTGAGAAATTTTCAAGGTGTCAAAATTGCAAGAACTGCTCCTATCCTTTCTCACTTATTTTTTGCGGATGACAGTTTGATTTTCCTCAAAGCCACTCCAGCAAATAGCTTCATTTTGAAAAAGAATTTGTATAAGTATGAGAGAGCATCAGGACAGTTGGTGAATTTTGACAAGTCTGCTATCTCTTTTAGTCCGTTCACTAATGCTGATAATCGGGAAAGAGTGGCAGCTATTCTGGGTGTTCGGAGAACACAAGGTCATAGCATTTATCTTGGTCTTCCCACATTTTCTATCAAAGCAAAACGATTGCAGTTTGAATACCTTGTTGATCGTATGCGCCAAAAAATCAATTCATGGAATCATCGTTTTTTTTCAGAAGGTGGAAGGGAGGTTCTGATTAAAGCTGTTCTTCAAGCCATTCCCTCATATGCCATGTCATGTTTCCGTATTCCCACTTCTATTTGTGCTAAGATGGAGAGCTTAATGGCCAAATTTTGGTGGGAAGGTAATTTGAAGGGTCAGAAGATGCATTGGACCAAATGGAGGGATTTATGCCACCTTAAGGATAAAGGAGGTTTAGGTTTCAGAAGTATGATCCTCTTTAATAAAGCTTTACTTGCCAAGCACATTTGGAGGATAATCAGTAATCCTAATACATTGATGAGTAAGATCTTCAAAGCTAGATATTTCAAAAATATGGATTGTCTTGATGCTGGTCTTGGATCAAATCCTTCTTTTGTGTGGAGATCTATCATTTGGAGTAGGGACATTATTGATCAAGGTTGTCGATGGAGGATTGGAAATGGGGAAAAAATTCGCATCCTTAAGGATAGATGGATTTGGAATACAGAAACAGGGATTCCATCGTCCAGAATGGTGAGTGCCTCAAATGCAAAACGATTTATCACCAATGATTATATGTGGAATGTTGATCTGATACATCAGGCTTTTCCCCTTTATGAGGCACAGGCCATTCTTGCCACCCCTCTTCATGGTGTTGATAAGGAGGATATTCTTTTTTGGCCAGGCAATTCTAAGGGCACCTACTCAGTGGCGGAGGGATATCATCTTGCTAAGAATATTGAGTGGCAGGCGATGCACAAGGAAGATGATGGGCCTTCAGATCCCAGCGCTGATGATCGAATTTTCAAAACAATCTGGAAGTTAATGGTTCCACCCAAAGTTCGTATCTTTGGTTGGAAAATGATGCATGAGATTGTAGCAGCTGAAGGCAATCTTGCAAGACACCATGTGCCTATTAATCCTGCCTGCTCCCTCTGTGGTTTCTCATATGCGGATACTATGCATGTACTTTGTTGGTGTCCACAAGCTAAAGCAATTTGGAAGCAACAAAAGTTATGGCAACCTCTTAAAGAATCGGCTAGTGGGTATGTGCTTGATTTTTTCTCTAAACTCATGCATTTACTCAATAATCAGGAATTTGAAGTGTTTTTTATTATTGCTTGGGCCATTTGGAGAACTCGTTGCCAATGGATGCATAAGACTGATAACCCTATGATTGGTAAGGGTATATCCATGGATGTTCAATGGGCATTAGATTATCTGAATGATTTAGGATCTGCTAAAAGGCTCAGTTTGAGAAAACAATCTCCAGGAACTAATGATATGAGTGCATCAACGGATAGCCATAATTTTAGTCTCTTTACGGATGCTGCGTATGCGGAGAACAAGAATTTTTCTGCTGTTGGTTATGCTTTGATCAAGGATTATAATACAGTAATTATGGCTGGTTACAAAAGAATTACTCATCTGGGTTCGGTTCTGGCGGCGGAGTTATTAGCTATACAGGTTGGATTGGACAGATGCTTAGATGGAAATTTACAGGTTAAAAGAATTTGCTCCGATTCCTCTATTGCTATTGGGGCCATTAGAGCAGAGATTCATCTTAATGGTTTTGAAAAACAAGTGTTGGTGGATATCCAGAAAAAGTTAAGATCAATCCTAGTGTGGGATTATCAACATGTGCACCGGAACAAGAATCAACTTGCACACATTCTGGCTCAGAAAGCTTTTGTCTCTTCAGGTCCTTACGATTGGATTGGAGAAGATAATGTTAATTCCTTCAGGGAGAATTGGTTGTAATTTTATTCTCCTTGTTTGTTTTTTCAAAAAAAAAAAAAATATGAGTCACATATTGCATTTTTTTCAAATGCACTCTGGATGTACAAACAACTTTTAGAATCACTTTTTTTAAAACTGTCCTCTCACAGTTTTTACTTTTCAGAAGTGCTTTTAAGCTGTTTATAGAGTTTGCCAACACCCTCTTACATATGCAAAACATTTGAATTTCACGTTTCCCGCTAATTTGTATTTTTCAAATGGTCCCTAACACATGGAAAATTACTACTCATTTAGGTTCATGTTTTTCAAATGATCTCTTATATAGATGTAGTAACTTTTTTTTATTTTGAATTCATAAATTCTTTATGTGCAAGTACCATTCAATATGTCATTCATAAAATTCGTAGGTTCTAATCAATTATGAGGATTAAAAAACATCCTAGACGATGTGCTAATCAATTATTAGCAACTCGAATAATAAATTTAACAGAACATATGGAAATTAAAGGCATTTCTTGTTTGCACGCGTCCACAACTTCTAGAATGACTGATAGACCTTCCTGCTTCGAATTTACTGCGTCTGCCACCATCTTCAAATCCACCTCGATCAAGACCCGTGTATGGCCTAGCTGCTTAATCCGGGACAAAGCCTCGAGGTGTCCCATGACTTCTCCTTCATTCACTTTAGTCTTTATACTCTCTCAGAATCACCACTGAGCGATCCAAAATAAACATTCCGACACATATAATTTTAATATTTAACGTGTACAAATTATTTTATACTCTGTACATGGTAGTTCAAAGTTTAACACTAGAACTGTCAAAATGATAAGGCCCGACCTATAGACTGAACTGTAATTTCAAATTTTCATGCCCCCTCTTTATTATGTCTTCAATCCGATTGAGTTCACATCTCAATTTTGAGTTCACCCGCCTCTTATTTTCCAATAATACCCTTTTCCCATGAACCCTAATTTTCCCATTTTTTCTTATTTCTCCTCTTTCTGCCTCCATCCTTCCCTTCTTCCTCCCCTTCCCTCCTCCAAACGACCGCCGCCGGCGCCCTTAGCCCGTCGCCGCATCCCTCAGCCTTGCGGCGTCGTCGCCTCCCAGGTCGTCACACGTCGCCGTCGCTCGTAGGCCAGCCGCCCATCTCCGTCGCGGTTCGGTTTTTTTTTTTCCAATTCATTTTCTGCTTATATTGTTTATCTTGGTGTTTTTTTTTTTTTGGTGAAGAATGATAATATTGGTGAAAAATGAGTTATATTTTGGTATCTTGCAATTCTTTTTGTTTGTTTGGATGCTTGTGTAATTTTAGCAGTGCCTGAGGAAGAAGATGAAAATGGTGGCGGAAGTGTGTGGGGGAAGGAAGTGTGTGGGGGAAGAAGAGGAAATTTTATTTTTAGTCCTATAAGTTTGAGATATTTCAAAATAAATCCTTTAAGTTTCAACTTTACAAAATACGTCTTTTACCTTTCAATTTTAATCATTTTTTACATCATTTTTAATCCTTTATATTTTAATCCTTTACAAAATGCCACATATCATGCCACATCACTCTCTTCTCATGCCACATCACTCTCTTCTCTATATAGTATATTAAAAAAAAAAAGATAATAATACCCCCAAAATACTCTATACACACATTTTAAATAATTCATTTAAATGACTAAGAAACTCTTACATAAATAAATATAAATAAATAGTAAAATAATTTTTAAAAAATGGTTGCAGTTATAAATGATCAATGTGAATCTTATTTTTCTCTATTAATTGAATAAAAAATAAAAATATAATTTAAAATTCAACCAAATCATTAAAACTATATATAATGATTTTAAAATTAATTAAAAAATTGAAACATAGCAAATTGTTAATTTTTCCTTTTTTTTTAAAAAAAAGGCCTAAACGAAAAATTACAATATTGACAAATTTTTCTTTGCAATTGGATGTATGGACATATTTTAATTAAAAAATTTAATTTACATAATTTTATCTTTGATTAATATTTAACGCAATTCATTAGAGTTCAATTTCAATTGTATATACAGGTGCAATAAATTGCTTCTAAACATCACTCAACAATATTATCCGGGATCAAAATGAGATATAATCGACTCAGAACGACAATATTACCTGTTTATATTACTAGTTATGTGTTTGACAATATATATACATTATGTAAGAATTAATACAATATAAAACATTTGATTTAATTTTTTTTTTTAAGTATAAGACATGTAAAATTACATTATAGCGTAACACTCAAATAAATACTACGACTATAAAAATAAACAAATAATATTAATATCGCCTATCATTAAGTTGTGACTAGCATGTTTTTTTAATACTACTAGTACTTATTTTTTGCTTTAAGAAAAATTAAATATACTAATGATTCAATTTTTAAAATAACTAAATAAAATAAAAAATGAAAGAAAAATCAACCCAATCAAAAATAAATATTAAGAAATTTAAATAAAAAATGAAATCTTACTTTTTTATTGATTTTTTTTAATTTACTTTTTTTTTACGTTTTATTGATTTTTTTCATTATTTTTAATTTTGTTTTGATGATTTATTTTTTAATTTCAGATTCTATTTAATTTTTTAAGATTCTTTAAAAAAAATTAATTAATTCATGTAAATTATTTATTTTTAAATATTTAGTTAATTTTTTAAAATACTTTTAAATTTTAATTACATTTTTTAAAAGATTTTTTCAAGTTATTTTTTTTAAAATTGTTTTAATCTCTATTTGTATAAGGGTCGGTTGCTTAGTTATTTTATATACCTATAAAATATTTTGGGGTTTATTAGTTTTACATTTTTTTTAATATATATATATATAGGAGAGAGTGATGTGGCATGATATATGGCATTTATAATGGGTTAAAACATACTCCGTAAAAGATTAAAATTGATGTAAAAAAGGATTAAAATTGAAAGGTAAAGGACATATTGTGTAAAGTTGAAACTTAAAGGATTTATTTTGGAATGTCTCAAACTTATAGGACTAAAAATAAAATTTCCTCGGGGGAAGAATACAGAAAAAATGAAGTTTTTTTGGTTTAATTTTTTTTTTCCCGATTTTTTTTTTTTGCCTTTTTTCTGAATCTATTTTCTAAATTTCGATACATTTTCTATTATTTTTTCTCGAAAATCTATTATTTTACGGAAAAAAATCTGAATCTATAAATTAATAATCTTGGGACTACTCAAATTTATTAATTAAAAGAGTTATTAATTTATCTATAAATTAATAATTATTAATTTATACATTAATTAATATTTTATTAATTCATGGAGTAATAAAATACTCAATTTATAAATACTCTTTCAAACTTCTACATGTAATTAATTATTGTATATCAAATGAATGACCTAATTTGAAAGAATCTTTCAATCTTTCACATTATTATACTTTGTGTGTTATATAAATATACAAGATCAAAATATGCTAACTCAAACAAAATCATACACCTATGAGGCTATTAAATCAACATTAATCACGTTGAATAATTTTTTGTTGAGCTATGAGAAAACGACACCATAAGTTCGTACAATAATAAAGAAAATTAGAGACAAGATTTAAGGTGAAATTAATTTCAACAAAAAACAAAAGACAATTGAGTCATTTTTCAAGAAACCTTAATAAATTATTCATGTAATATGTAGTATATAAGAAATTATTAATTTATATTTAATATGGGGTCTATAGAAATTATAAAAAATGTATTATTTTATAATTTTAGCAAGTTTATTAATTTAGCACGCTATCCCCGAGTCGGGACCGGCTAAAAATATTATTTTAGAAAGTTTATTAATTTATCGAGTATTAATTTATAGAATTTCTACTGTATTTTCTTCCAACTCCGGTGTGGTGATTGGCGGCGGTAACTCGGTTGAGAAGTACTCCAAATTAGAGTATTGTTTGGATTATATCTTGTGTAATTAATAAAAGGGTAGCATAGTTTTATATGTAATTTTTCTTAAAAAAAAAAGTTGGGGTGAAGTCATAGAATAAGTGGGGGCATTTATCCGTGGCCATTTTCAATGGTCCGGAAATAATCGGGCCAATTTGGCCCGACCCACTTGAACAACTGGACTGGCCGGACTCAGGCCGGTATAATAGCCTCTTTTTTTTTTTTCTGAAGTCTAATTCTCTAAAAAATCTAATAATCTGTGTACTTGTATACTGTATACAGAATCCAAAAAAAAAACCCCAATCCCAATTGGCACGGCAGCGGCGCACCTCCTGTCGACCAGTCCAGATACACCACGGCGTCGGCGCACCTCCGGTCCTCCACGCACGGCGTTTACATTTCTTCCTCCTCGAGTCCTAGGTAATTAATTTTGCTAATTGTTGGATAAGAATCATAAGATTATTAGACTGAACTCTGAAGTTTCTGCTAATTCTTGAATAAGAAATGAAATTGATATTTGCTACTAACTCAATAAGTCATAATCTTAATACTGATGTTTCCTCATCTTATTAAACTTTAAAATTGATTATACGTATATTATTAAGCAACAAGCACACGGTATTCTATAGGCTATTAGAATGTAAATTGCAGCATGTTTTGGGTATTAGAATGACTCTATTTTATATGTTATTTGGGTATTTTATTAATTTTTGACTTGGACTTGGAGAATGGAGATGAATTGCAGGTTTTTTGTTAATTTTTGGGTATTATCCAGTTGAAGATATGAATTCATAGGCCTATTATCACTCTATTTCTGTCAAAGTACCAGTACATTGCTCAAATAATTTTATAAAATAAATAATAATAACGGGCTATTTAGTCCCATATCATTTATAGATGTAGTCAAAGATCGATGAATATATCAACAGATCCATAGGTTTTTTGAACTGAAACAATCAAAAGAAAAGAAAATCTTCACAGGGAATATAATCGCCATTCATAATTACCCATTTTCTGCTTTCGAGGACGACCACTATTTCTATAATTCGAAGCTCCGTTAGCACAACTGTTGTTTTTTCATTTTGTTTCCAGGTGCAGAGTATTTCCTCTTTATGATTACGAGGCAAGTTCGCTTCTTGCTGTTTTCTTGCGTTTTTTTTTTATTAATTTCTAGTTTTTCATTTTTTTTTCTTTCTAAATTCAATTAGTTGTTTTAGGTTATGTAATTGGGCGTGTTATTTCTATGCTGTTAATTGTATCTTCTATTGGAAATGAATTGATGGGCCAGTGAACAACCCCACACTTATCCGCCCGCCCTCTTCCTCCTCGTGGCTGCGCGGCTTCACCATTACCGGCCACCTCCACCACTCCGGTCTCCAGCCACAAGCGCATGGCCACCTCCATCACTAACTCAAAGCGTGCGCTCACCACATAACCCATTGTAAGTTCAGAAATTTGGGGCTAAAAGTTTCAGACGTCTTTCTTCCGATCGATATGTTATTAGACAATCTTGGTACTTTGTATGCTTAATTCCAGTGGTGATCTGTTTTGGGTTTTCAATCTTATGAACGACCTGGGATTTTTTTAGTACATAATCACTTTCTGGGAGAATTAGTTTTAAATTATGTTTTGACTGTTGGTATTTCTTGGAGAAATGTCTATTTGTATGTTTTTAATTATTAAGCATCATTCTGCATCCTGCTTCAGGGAAAAGAAAAGATGGAACATCCTTATGTTTGTTTCCTTCATCCTTTCTCCCTTTTTCTACACTATTTACTTTTGTCGTGTTTCCTTCTTCATTTTAGTTGAAATATTCAAGTCAGTTACCTACTTGTTCACAGTTGATATAAGTCAAGTATCTCAATTCTGTAATTACAATGTCGCTCATAGTAAGATTGAAATTCATATATTTCTGGAAGTAAATACATATTGTTTACTTTTCTGGCTATAGAAATTTAATTTATTGGTTTGTGTCAATTAGTTTTTTTGTGAACAAGCTTTGTATTGTATCAATTAGTTGCTAATTTCTTCTATAATGTAGTTGAAGATATGGATGGATTGCTAAATTGTTAAATCGGTTTATTTTGGCCCGATGGCCCAGCAGCCCACCTAGAGCCATGCTGGGCCTGGAAATCTGCGGCCCGACAGAAACGTGTGGCCCAACAGGCCAGTGCCAGCCCGGCCTAATAGAATTTTAAATAAATTAGCTTGTTTTCAATTTAAATTTTGCATGGGATTTAATTTTTTTTTCAATTAATATGTCAGTTCTACACAACAGTTTTTGGAAAGCTGACTTTAGGGCACAATAGAATTTTTCATGGGATTTTTCTGAAATCCCTGCAATTTGTAGTTGAATAACCTTGCTAGTTGAAAACTATCCAGATCCGGCTGCCAAGCTCCACTGTGGAAACTTAATTGTTGCTGGATATTTAGTTAATCTTGAGCGGCTGGGTGTTTTGATTAGGAAGATTCTTAATCAATTTATGATTTGGGTTCCACATATTATTTGCTTTAGGGAAGGTATCAGTGATTTCTATTGATTAAATGTACAACTTTTATATTCTTTTGGAAGAATAGATTGATCAGAGAATAATTGATAGTTGTTGATGAGCTGCTTCACAGCCCTTTATTTGTAGTCAAATTTTATGATGTTCTAGTAATTTTAGTTCATTGCGGATTTTGGTTGGAGTATTTTTACTTCTTATATGATGTAGAGTAGGTAGATATGGTGGTCTTGTTTCGTATCGAACGGTATAAATCGGTACGACACTGTATATACCGAATTTCGATATGGAACTGTATACCCAAATTTTGGTATGAAAATGGTATGCATTTTTCATATACCGAAATTCGATACGGTATGGGTATGACTTTTCAAATACCCAAATTTTCAGTATGGTAAGGTTTGGTATTTTCGGTATACCACCCCTAGATGTGTTATTGTAACTTTTCTTCTAATCTTACTTTCAGAAGAGACTTAAATGGCAAAACGAAGGGGTAGACCTGCTAAAAAACCAGCCAGCAATGAAAACGATTCCCATGAAGATGGAGTCCCTTCCAACAAAGAAGAAGAAGCATTTAATGACCATGAAGGTATTAAGATCATCTATACTATAAATAGGATGTTATACTTATTTTATGATTTTTATTTGATCTTTAAGTGTCCAACATGCAGAAAAGAAGTAGAGAACAGTAGATCATATACAAATTGTTATCTTAACAACTGGTGCTCTTAGGCTAACCACAATTTTTTTAATTAGTTTTTTTATGATACTCAGTGTTGGTTCTATGTTAACATATGCAATACCTTTTTAGATTTAATCCATATCTTTAGACTGAAGCAATTCTGTAGCTTGCTCTTCAAATGGTGGATGGAAGGTTTTCTGCTATTTCTGTGACCCTAAGTGTGTTGCATACATAATTGAGTTTATTCAGGTGTGAGTTGACGAGTGATGGCATATATATTTGACTAGTAATTAGATGATTTTGTGGACATGGTTTGTTTTATCCTGTATTTTAATATTTAATCTGGATTGATTTTTTTTTTTTTTGAAACAATTCTGGATTGATTCAAGGGGTTAAATTATGTATTGTAAGCAAAACTTCTCAACTTGCTCATAGAAATTTATAGTTTTGAGTTGAAGTCATGTACATTCAATTTCAACAAAATTAAAACAAGTCAATACTCCATCGAGAGTTGTGATGAGATCCTTTTTCTTACACCCCCTAGCAAAACGAAGGTATAGACCTGCTAAAAAACCAGCCAGCAATGAAAACGATTCCCATGAAGATGGAGTCCCTTCCAACAAAGAAGAAGAAGCATTTAATGACCATGAAGGTAAGTTCATCTATACTATAAATAAGATGTTATACTTGTTTTATGAGTTCTATTTGATCTTCAAGTGTCCAACATGCAGAAAAGAAGTAGGGAACAGTAGATCATATACAAATTGTTATCTTAACAACTGGTGCTCTTAGGCTAACCTAATTTTTTTAATTAGTTTTTTATGATACTCAGTGTTGGTTCTATGTTAACATATGCAATACCTTTTTAGATTTAATCCATATCTTTAGACTGAAGCAATTCTGTAGTTTGCTCTTCAAATGGTGGATGGAAGGTTTTCTGCTATTTCTGTGACCCTAAGGGCATGTTTGTTTTGGGATTTTGAGGATTTTGAAATCCGGATTTCAAAATCTAGTGGATTTCAAAATCCTAATACTTTTTATGTTTTGTGTCTGTTTTGGGATTTATGTAGGGTAGGATTTAACTTTATAGTATAGGATTATAGGTTTTATAGGTATTTATATAGGATTTGTAGGTATTTATAGAGTTGACTTTTATAGGGTTATAGGGTGGGATTTTGAAATCCTGAATCAAAATCCCAAACTGTAACGGGGGTGGAGTTTCGAAATCCCAAATCCGGATTTCCCATCCCAAAACAAACATGCCCTAAGTGTGTTGCATACATAATTGAGTTTATTCAGGTGTTAGTTGACGAGTGATGGCATATATATTTGACTAGTAATTAGATGATTTTGTGGACATAGTTTGTTTTATCCTGTATTCTAATATTTAATCTGGATTTTTTTTTTTTTTTGAAACAATTCTGGATTGATTCAAGGGGTTAAATTATGTATTATAAGCCAAACTTCTCAACTTGCTCATAGAAATCTATAGGTTTGAGTTGAAGTCATGTACATTCAATTTCAACAAAATTAAAACAAGTCAATACTCCATCGAGAGTTGTGATGAGATCCTTTTTCTTACAAACCCTAGCAAACATTAGAAATCAAGTTGCTGCAATTCTTTTTCTACCTCTAAAGCATGTGCAATTTTCCATATTGTCATGAACTCAAATAATTTCTTTCATCAGTTGAAGCTCGAAGTGCTGCAATCAGGGCTCTTCGGGATGTGGAAATCGAACAACTTCTGACTATGTTACGGTTACTTCGTTCCTACCCAAGCAAGGACCAACTGGAAATTCCTGTAAAGCAGTTTTTTCAGGAAAATCTTCCAAACTTATGCATTGCAGAGACAGGGAATGATGGGCAGTATGAAGTGGAATGGAAGGACAAAGATGTGAATTTACATGCTTCTCTTCTACATCGGTTCTCAGTTGCTTATCCTGATTTCTCTGCTAGAATTCCTTTGGGTGGCTTCGATTTTTCAAATCAATCAGGTATCCAGAAATTTTCTTTTTTTAGCAATATTTTCTGAATGCCTGAATTTATCTCGGTGCATTTAAATCTAATGTCAATTATTTATTTTGTGGCAGTGAAAACAACCCTCCTTGGCGTTGATAAACTACAGATCAGGAGTCTTGTATGTCCTTTAACTATGCTTAGGTGGCAAGTTTATACTTAAATGGTGTTTGCAAACTCTACAATGTGGAACAACTGTGATATGTTCATTTTAATTTTAAAATAGTGATTCTATTTTGAATAAAATTTAAGTTTCAGCATTAATTTTTTTTTTAAAAGTGATTCTATTTTGAATAAAATTTAAGTTTCAGCATTCATTTTTTTTAAAAGTGATTCTTAAAGCTATTTGTCGAGTTTGCAAACACAACCTTAGCCCGTTGTTACATATCCATCATTCTAAAAATGCTTGGTGAAAACTGAAATCATCCCTTTATTATGTTATCTGTCATATTTTTAGTTTTCAGTTGTCATTCCCCCGTATTCAAAACGTTTCAGGTCTTTGACGAGCCTTCTGATTCCCAAATATTAGAGCCAAAGGATGGCCTGAAGACTCCAAATGTACGTAATTTTTTCATAATACATGTTGTATTTAGTTATACTCAATATTCCTCAGTAATACTTAATCCTAAGTTCATCTGCTGAAGTCAATACAATGGTGATATCTCAGTTTCTTATGTATTATTTCTGTCTAGTTAAAATTCATTTTGGTCCATAAATTTTGCCTTTTCCGCAAAAGGTCCCAAAAAATCTCTGTCTAGTCTATTGATTGTTGGCTATCTCAGTTTTCTGTTATCTTATTTTGTTGGTATTGTAATTACAGGTGAATAACAATAGATTATCTTTTGGGATGACACCGAAAACTTTGAGGCATCCTAGGTACGGTGAGATGCTTCTGTCGGTACATGGCTCACCGCTCGGTGTTTATAAGGAAGATAACATGGAAACTATAAAAGGTATGCTTTCATACATTTCTGATTTTTTCTTCACCTTAAAATGCTTGATGTAATAATATATATCTTGAGAGTGACCAGAGATATTTTGAGAGCAATGCTACAAAAAAAATCACGACCTTCTCACACTTTTTCGGTTACGACTTGTGTTTTTCGAATTTTTGCAATCATAGCATATTGACTATTTTTCGGCAATTTATGTTGATGTGGCTGCCAGATTTCCGATTTAATCCCAACTTTTTAATTTCTCGCAATTTCGTGGATTGGCACATCAGCAGGACTTGCTAGAAAATTTTATTGTTTATTTTAAATTATAATTGTTGATGATGATTTGGAGTTGCAACTCACTAATCAGGTTCCATAAAAAATCAGATGGTTGGTTCTATATCATTCCTCTATATATGTTGTAATTGGAAAAAACGTGTAAATGTTGTGATTAATAGTTGGTAGTAAGACAATCTTTTATTATTAATCCTCTATATTATTATTATCTACAGAGACAGAAGATGGTTAAAGTAATGGTGGGAGAGACGAGCATTATTAATGTCTTTTGGTAGCTTGACTGCACTCGTGCTTCTTCAATGTACATAATCTAATCTCTCAATTATTTCCTTTTGCCTGTATTCTAACATCCAAATCATATGACAAACTTTTGTATTTCATTGTGTTTTACTCTCATGTTTCATTTTTACTACTCCTTCCGTCCGTTAATCTTTTACTTTCCCCCGTCCACGAATTCTATTCCTATACTTTTATGAAGACAAAAACTATATTCATCGAGACAAGAACTATATCCATCAAGACAATGCCTTTTAATATATATATATATATATATATATATATATATTGTACAAAGAAGAGATGATGAAAAGAGTAGATGGGAAAATTACAATGAATGATGAATAAGAGAAAAATGAGTATATTTAAAATGGAAGGGTATTTGAACCCTTTTAAATTGGGCAAAGAACAATTTGACATTAATAAAAATTAAATGAGAGATTGATGCATGTTATAAAGAGAAAATATGAGCAATATTTATTACTCCGTATAATTTTATAAGGTGTCATTTTGGTCCAATTTCGCCCCTACAAGCCATTTCTCTTTCTGTTATCCTTTGATACCACATTGCAGACAAGCCATATGGCATGTTTTTATTTTGTTTGTATTCTTGCGCGGAGACTTGCGGATGTAATCAAACTAAACTATTCACGAATTCTTAGAATTTTCAATTAAAAAATATTCGTTTGAGCTAATTTAATAAGGCTAGTTAATGTAAACAAATAAACACAGTAGAAAGTTCCTGAGTTAACTCGTATAAGTTATGCTTCCTCCTCCAATAAAACTACACACAAAGAGTTGAATATAAATTTTAGGAAAAAATAAATAAATAAGAGTATTTTTAAGTCTATATTGAATAAAATGATTGTTTGTGAATAAAATTGAATGACAATTTAAGTAATTAAAAGATGATTTAATGGTGTAGATAAATTGATGTTTTCATAAAAAAAAAATGCATATATTTTTAGTGAACGGACAAATAAGATAAGTGAGTAAAATTTTAATGGATACTGTAGTAATTAACCATTTAATTTTAACATACAATTTCTACATTTAATATTTATGATAAGTATAAAAATATGTAATTATAGAATTAAATTTATAGTTGATCATTATTTAGTTTTAAAATGTTTTTGAACCAATCATATATTCAATAAATAAGTTGGGTCGGCTAAAAAAATGTTCAAACATTTAGACTTGATACTTAGTGTGTGTTGGTGAGATGTGTGCAAGTGGCTATCACTCGATAATTAATTTCCTCCTTCACAAATAATTATGTAGGGTCTTTAAATTGAAGAGAAAATGAAATTGATCTAGACACTAATTTTTTTAATGAAATTACTGAAATACCCTTGTAATTTGCTTGAAATACATGATTGAAACATTGTTTAAAAAATGTAGAATTGTGAAATAATATTTGGAAACAGTTGTGCAGGTGTTGATATATTTATTGCAAAATAGGGGGGTTTTCTTGACAAAATAATTAGATTTTATGTACTTTAATTTGGTATAATCATCAATCAAACCTGAATTCGGAAATTTAGTTCACATGTACCAACTTGTTTGTTTGGTGGCAAACACTTTGTTTTACTTGGACTCATCTCGATATAGTCAATAGTCTAAGAAGAAAAACAAGGTGATACTGATATAATACACCAATGTTTTCGTATTTCAATAACCGACCGGACTGGCCGGTTCAATCGGAAACCAGTCCGATAACTTAAAAAATCGTTTTAACGGTCACACCGATCAAAACCAATAAAAACTGGGGAAATCAGCTAGAATCGATTTTCCTTTTTATTTATTTAAAAAAAATTATTAGAAATTAATATACAAGAATTAATTCTCCACCTCTCTATAAGTTCGAACTTTTTGATGCGTTAAAATTTTTTCATGGTATCAGAGCCTAGAGGCTCATGCCACACATCCCGAGTTCGATTCCTGCTGAAAGCAACTCCACCCATTTAAATTGTGCATTCGATGAGTCTCCTCCCAAAAAAGGGTAAGAGATAATGATCCAGCCCACGAGTGAGGGGTATTAGAAATTAATATACAAGAATTAATTCTCCACCTCTCTCGTGTTATTACTTTATAAACGTTTGCAGTTTTATAATTTGACTTGATTTGTTTCGAATCTTTTAACTTTCGTGTTGTTACTTTATAACTCTACTGTATCTATTTTAATATGAATTTTACAAATGTGTATATATATATATTTAATGTAACATAGAGACTATTAAAAAAAAAATAGAGATCATTTTAACGGTTGAACTAACGGTCCAATCCGGTCCAATCCGGTCCAACAAGTTGGGTTGTGAACTGTTGCCTAGTCTTTAATTGTCGATCCGGTTATGAAAACACTGATATACACGCATATTTTTTTTTTTTTTATGAAGTCTGATTTTTATCATAAACTATTTGAATTTTATTATAAAATACAAATAATATGTGTTTGAGCTTGACTCTCTATATCAAATAAAAAGTCGTGATTTTTTATTTTTTAATATAGTCAATTGGTTTGTAAATGATAATAAAAAGTTGTGAATTTTATTTTTTGTGTAATAATTATTGTATCTTAACAAGTGGATGTCTCCTACTCCTCAATTTGAAGTTGAATTGTCTTCAATGGCGTGGCCTACTTCAACCCATTTTTCATTATTATAGTAGTTGAACCATTTAACAAGTAAGAAAATAATGAACAAATTATTTCTCTAAAAATAAAATCGAAAATTGTGGTTTACCTAAGTCCGAATATTGTAGGCTTTTACTTTTTATTATTATTTTTAAAGTTTGAATGAGAAGCTACATTTGAATTCTTGGAAATGGTTGCAAGAGTTTTTATGTTGTAAAAATGTTTTTTATCGGGTATTTTAAAGATAATGTCTTTAAAAATAAATATTGAAGTATACAAAATGTTTTATCAACTTCTATAAATAGAGTAATCCAATTATTACATCCGTTACTTATTGACTTTCTCATTTGATCTAATATTGTATTCTTATTGGGCTATTAATGTACTAATAACTATACTCCCCTTTCATAAAGTTTATTGCATTTCTCATTTTGTATAGAATTAAGAAACATATTTTTTTGACAAATTTACCCCTCATTATTTTCTCTCCCTTTTTTTTCTTTTTCCTTTTATTTTTCCAACTTCCTTTTCCACCATTTCTTTGACCTTTAATTTTCAAAATAAATCGTAATTAATATATTTCCAAAAGAATATGGGCAATTTAGGGAGATCATTGGTAAAATTAGAAAAAGCGACAAACTTTTTAAAACAAATTTAAAGTCCAAATGCGACAAACTTTTTGGATCGGAGGGAGTATAAATTTATCATTTTTCTTCCAACGATACACATAATAAATATTAATCGTGTAATATATAAATAAATATATGTATAAAAATCAATTTAACTCAGTCGTTGCACTCAAAATTCATTAATGAGATGATGTTTGGTATGAACACTTATCCCTAACACTTTTCCATAATGCAGCTGAAGTATGAGTCGATTTAAAAGAAATATATAAAAAAAAAAATTGATACTATGAAATTTGACAACTTCGAAATTATTCATGACAACATTCAAAAAAGTCATCTTCAATTTGTAGATGGCACAATTCTCTTGGGCAACGGCTTCAAATAGTAATGCTAAGTTTATGAAAGGTGTTTGAGATTATATATTCGAAATATCTCAAATTGATTTTTTATTTTCTTTTCCTTTCTAAAGCTCTCTTCATGGGATTGGTATTGATGATGTAAATCTTGCTAGGCTATTTGGAATTATCAAATGCAATACACGAAAGATTTTGTTCACGTATCTTGGATTGTCTATTGATGAGATCGACATGAAATCGCTTTTAAAGTTGGCATCTTCAAATTCTCTTTTTTTTTTTTTTTAAAGATTCGAGTGATGAAGTTTTCAAGACGAAGTTGATGTGCCACATCTTGAGAGTTTCTGTACGGGAAATATGGTTATGGACACAAAGTTTTCTTACCTAAAACTGAAATATGGTTGTTGACACAATGGTGGTGGAAATAGGTCAGGACAGGCCATGCTTATTTATAAAAAATTAGTCTAAGTCTAGTCTATTATCTGTAATAGGTTTTTTTTATGGGTTTGACCGGGCTTTTAAGTAAATAGGTCAGGCCAACAAACATTTTAGAAGTCTACTTAATATTTATTTAATACGAAAATTTAAAAATGCAATTCAATATTTAAAATTACAAATAAATTCAGGATCTAAATGAGTGCATTATACAATGATAAAATTAAATAAAAATATAAAATAAATTTAATTAGCTATATTTTACTATTAATGTCAATATTATATTTCAAGAATTATTTTATTATTAGATACTCCCTCCATCCGCCTATAAGTGTTACGTTACTTTTTGGCACAGAGATTAAGAAAAATGATTAAATAATAGATATAGTACAAGTGATGTGATTGAGAGAGGAGAGAGATAGAGAGAAAAAGTAAGATATAAAGTGAAGTGTAAGAAAAAATACTTACCAAAAAAGGTATGAGAAGCTTATAGGCGGACGGACCAAAATAGTAAAATGGGAAGCTTATAGGCGGACGGAGGGAGTATTTAATATAAATATTTATCTACAATTATATATATATATATAAATACATAATTTTAAATAGGTTGACTTATTAAGCTTATAAGGCATAATACAAAGTCTAAGCCCGGCCTATTTAACTAAATAGGTTTTTTAAAAATCTTAGTCCGTCTTATATAATAAATAGGCTAAAATTTAGAGATGTTTATCCGGGCTGGCCCGTTTAACCCTGAAAAATACAGGGTTAGGGTTCATGAATCATAGGCCCGTTTAAATCCGAGCTTTTTTGACCCGGACCTGTTAGCCCGCTAGCCCGAGTTGTTACCCTTTTTAAAAAAAATATACTAATCTAAGAACAAATTTTGGGTCATTTGACCAATAACCATAACTACAAGCATTAAGCAACACATTACCATCTATTAGTCTATTATTTTTTATTAGATTATGATATTTGTTTAGCTTTATTTGACCTTATTAAGGATCAATGAGTTCTAAAATTGTGTCATACTTTGGTTTTATTATTTACCTATCATTAATTAATTATGTATCTTTCTATTTTATTTGGTTGTTGGACGTGTCAATTGAGACCTTTAATTTTAAAAGAAAAAAATTTATTGTAACCCATTAGTGACCCGTTTAGCCCGTGCCCCGCTAGGATTAAAGTTAGGTCCCAACAATTGTAGGATCATTAAGTATGAACCGGTTAAGACCCTAAACAGTTTAGCTCGTAGTCCTGTTGAACTAGTTCTATAGGGCTAGGGCCAGTCCGATAGACATCTCTTGACTAAATCAGATCAGACCGTTAATAGACCATAGCCTACTTCTAGACACAGAGTTTCCACATCTGAAATTTGACTATATTAAGATAGACTTTTAGATTGATTAATTCCATATTCAACTTTTCCAAAAAAATCAAAGAAACAAAATTAAGATTCGATTATTTTAAGATAGGTTTTTGCTTTAATTTTTTTTTGGGTTGGTCTGCTATGGACTCGAGTGCATGTTGTGCACCCTAGTCCATGTTGCACTTTTTAGTTTACTGACTGACTTACACTTTTTGGTAATGGGGTTGCACTTTTCAATTATTACTAAAAATATTATTATACACTTTAATAATTAAAAAGTGCAACACCATTTATCAAAAAATGTAAATCAGTAAAATTGAAAAGTGCACATGAACTAGGGTGCACAACATTCACTCGAGTGCATACTAGACTTTACCATTTTTTTTATTATTAAGATAAACTTTTAGAAGCATTAATTCATGTTGAATAACGTCATGATCATAATAAGATTTAAAAATAAATAAAGTTAGGCATTAAGCTGCTAATGCTACCTACATTTATGATGATGACCGACCTGCAAAAAGTGAAAACCGACTATTTTTAATTCGCTTTGACTTAACACTAACAATTTTCTTTTTCTTTACAATTAAACTCACATATGTTAATGTGAGACAATTTTAGAAAATCCTGTAAAACCCTTGGATGTAATTTTCATAACCATTAAATTTGATTAAATGGAGCAGTTGAGAAATAATAATTAGCATAATACGAGGACTTTAAATTATTAAATCACCTACCCTAATGACCTAAACTTTAACTAAAAAATACTACTATCTCTCCAAGAAAATAGGATGCCCCTACCCTACATTTGAATCTCACCTACCCCTCCACCCATTCCAGAAAAAAACTATCAAATTTTAACGAAAACTATTTATTCCTTTTTTTACAAACTATTTTCTTTCACATTTTATTTCTTTTTCGTGTTTCATAATACTTTTTTTTTAATGTTCATAATATCTTTCACACCCTTAAAATATAAATTCTTTATAAACTCCATATTTACGATATCCACAATTTTACATAAAATATCATTACTTTTAAATACATACATGAACACAATCCAACTAATTTATTTATTTTATACATAAAAGTTTATACATAGAAGTTTATAAAATTATACTTCAAAATACTGATTAACATTATAATTATCTATAGGGAGAATTTGAACAATTATAAAAATTCAAAATGTGTTATTACGTCAACACGAGCAAGGGTGTGACTAAAGTACTATCATGAATCATGAGTACTATAATTTCTTTCTCTCGCAATTATTGTTATAAAAAAAGGGGGAGTAAAAGTAAAAGAAAATGAACTAGAAGTGAATTTGTACTACTAAACTACAACCTAAGTATTGATGAAAGTTATCTATTTGGTACGAAAAGTTAAAAAATATAATAAATAGATGTATTAGACGAAAAGTTAAAAAATATAATAAATAGATGTATTAGACGTGATGTGATTTATGACTCTTAATAAAAAAAAATACACTTATATACATTATTTTATTTATAATATTAAAGAATAAACAAAAAAAATTACAGATTCTAAAGACAAGTTCGTGTTACTACATTAATAAGTACTTCGTATGTGTTACAATAACATGACTGCCCATGTGTTATTACTACATGAACACAGGGCGTAGCTATAACATGGCTAAGGGTGGCTGTAGGCCGGTAGCCCACCCCAGGTTTTGTAAATAAATTTAAAAAATATCTATATATCTTTAAAAAAAATAAAAATCCCAATCCAAAATTGAAACTACGAACCATTAAGTAATAAAAACAGTCATTCCCACTAAATCATATTCCCTCCATCTTTTAATAAATGATATTTTAGTTTTTTTTCTCTTGTACACAATTAAAAGATGTTTTAAAATTTTACACATTATTTGTTCCAATTATGCCCTCCAACTTTAGAAAATCTTCTAATTTCTATCTTAATTTTATTAACTATGAAAAATGTGCATTAGAGAATTAATGTGATTAGAAACCTCCTTTATTTAAGAGTATACTTGTCAATACATGCACTTTCTTAATTCCAACAACTTTCACGAAAACATCATTTACTAAAAAGTGGAGGGAGTATTAATAAAGTTTGCTAAATTATTTGTAAACATGTGTATTTAAATCTTTACATAAATTTATCAATTTAAATCTTCCAAAAAAAAAAATAGGTACTTTCAAAAAAAATTTCTACTAGTTAACCTTTTTATTTAAGTTATTCAGTCTCCCTAAAAAAAATTCTGGCTCCGCCCTTGCAGCAACACCTTAATTTGTGCTATTATATAAAACAATCACGTGTTATGAAACAAGTATGTATATTATAATTATACAGTGACCATATTTATTTTTATAGTAACACAAACTTGAAAATAAAAAATTATCTTTCTCTGTGTGCGATTTTTTGGAAGGTATCTATCTGACCCGGTCCAACTCGATTAAGATCAACAAGTTTTTCAACTTTTCTTTAATATGCTATATTGTACATGCAATATTTAAAGTAGAGTCTCATAAAAACAATGATTTTTCATAATAAAAATTATGTGCATTTTATTAAAAGTTACACAATCCATAATTTTTAAGACAAAAATTGACATATATAATCACCGATTCACCATGACATTCTTATATAAACAGTGTGTTCGAATACGATTTCAATCCATCGGTAACAATGCACATATCATAATATTTCATTCAATCCATCAATTTAATTTAAATCCAAGTATTTTAGTTTTATTCAACAACAATTCATTCTCAATATTATTTGTGTGTATTAATAATACTACTACTAATCATATCAAAAGCCGAAATGATACCAAAACACATAAAAATATCCCATAAGAAATGATGTGACATTGAAATTCATGTTTGAGAGTCTTTCACTTTTCCCAATTAAAAATCACGCTCTAAATTCAAGTACAAATTATGTAAGAGTAGGCCCTCTGAAAAAAATTGAAAAAAA
This sequence comes from Galeopsis tetrahit, assembly GCA_963675135.1. Lineage (NCBI taxonomy): Eukaryota > Viridiplantae > Streptophyta > Magnoliopsida > Lamiales > Lamiaceae > Galeopsis > Galeopsis tetrahit. The sequence continues at coordinate 39,576,956 of OY776126.1, read as the reverse complement.
TAAAAAAGACTTTCATTTCGAAAGTGATTGCATGTGTTACTCAACCCAACCCGTACATGAGAAAAAAGGAGAAAATAAAACAAGGAATTTTTTTTGAAAAAACAGTCATCATAAATTTGAGTTCACCTGAATCTTTCTTTCAAATGTAGTAACTTTTATACACATGAAATGTCATTATTAGAAATACATATTTTAATGCTCCTATTTAAAAATGGATAGATTCTCCTAAATTTTAATATTCAATTTATACAATTTAATATTTATTTTTTTACAGGAACCATTCTTATGCATAATAGTGATATTACAAAAACCCGATTCACATAAAATTTTTGACATGATTTATTAGGAATGAATTAATTCTTCACATCTCTATAAGCTCGAACTCTTAGGGGATGTTTACTTTTGGTTTTAAAAATCAGGTTTTGGATTTCAAGATCCAAAACCCATTTTACTTCGAGATTTAAAATCGGTTTTCAAAATCCACTCAAAAGCACTCATATCAAAAATATTGATTTGACATAAAGTTATATATATATATAATATTACTCCAATCATTATATTCTTTCACAAGAATAATATAATAATACTATAATACTATAATAATACAATAATATAATACATTTAATCATTAAACAATCAACTAATTATTATAATCTCACCAAAAAATAATATAATAATACAAACTCATTCAATCTTACAACTTGATTTGACATAAAGTTAAATCCTCCACTATTTCAAAACCCAAAAGAAACACTCATATTACTATTCATCGAGATTTCAAAAATCAGGATTTCAAAAACTCGATTTTTAAAACCACCCAAAGCCCAAAGTAAACACCCCCTTAGATCATGTTTGAAAGCAAATATAATTAAACCAAGAATGAGATGATATCTAAATCTTATACATTTTAAAGCATAATCTAAATTATCAAACAACCAATAAAAACGAGATGAAGTTAATCTAGATTTAATCTAAACTATCAAACATGACCTTAGATGAAACAAAATTTTTTTATGGTATAAATTCTTATGCATAATTTTATCAGAGTTTCAAATCTATCATACACACGTGGTGAGTTCAATTTCGGCTGAAAGTAATGAAAGTGTGCGTGCATGCGATATACAGAGATGTTGTCTGTAGTGTTGGCACAGTCCAGACAACAATGAGCAACGGAATTTAAACAAACACTTTGCAAAGAGTATCTCAAAAATTGTGTAGATTAAATAATTAATCTACACGAATCACTTATATTAACTCTTAATATCAGTGAAACAAAATCAACAACCTCGTAAGGTTTTGAACAACTACAACTCAAATTGAGTTTGAAAAGTTACTAGAAAAATACGAAACTATCTCCCTTATAGATCTAACATATTTTCCTAATAAACGACTATGATTGAGTACACAAATATTCGGGTTTATACAAGTGCACTAATCTACAAGAAAGAACAAAATGTTTTTCTAACTAGAAGTGTTGCGCATTCCATAGGTAGTAATCTAATTAAGCTTTCTCTCTTGTTGTCCTTTGAAGTGAAGGCAGTGGGTTCTATTTATAGGCTTGAGTTCGAACTGCCTTGCAACTCCTACAACTCCCTTGATCATTCTTAGCCATTGGATCAAGGTGGTTTCTTGTAACTTCCCTTCACACTCCACATTTGTAGGAACTTGCGTATTGAGGCTTAGAAACTTCTCACTCCCATGCAATTGCTTGAACTGGGTGTTGCCCACGTCTTCTACCTGCATTTGGCAACACAAGTTAAGTTAGAGTTAGTAAAAGGAGAAAGGGCAAATTCTGATGTTGTAGTAGGTGTTGGCACATTTAGTACAACATGTAACTGAAATGTTGGATCATAAAATACAACACCTATTCCAACATCAACAATCTCCCCCAATTTGGCCTTTCTACATCAACACCCCTAATGTTCACAACATTCAGAATTTTGATAAAGAAAAACAATACCCATGATATTTCAAATAAGAACCAATATTAGTATTTAGCCAAATTTAATCACAGCATCTAAGTTAAAAACAATGTACTTAGATTTAAAAACAGCAAAAACAGAAAACATAAGGCAATGTATGTGGGACAGAAAAATAAACAACATAAGTAAGGCTTTACAAATTGAGGGAGTAAATGAAAGCAGTGAAAGGGGAGGATTGGGCTGATAGTATCAGCTGCATCTTCAGAAGTCTGCACGAACTCCCCCATACTCTACACTTCCTCATTCTTCAAGCCTTCAAACTACATTGAGATCTCCATAGAGATCTTCAATGTCTTGAGCATCAGCATCTTCTTGCATTTCATCAGTGTTAAGGTTTGGATTAGGAACAACACTCTCTTCTTGAACTGCTTCTTGAACTAGAACAACATTGTGAACATTGGAACTCACTCCCCCTGTTGAGGTAGAAAGCAGCTCTTCCCAGAACTGTTTTTGGATGATCAAGTCCTCAACCGTACTCTGGAGGTTAGTTATGGTGCCTTGAAGTATATCAACCTGCCTGAGAATGAAGTGTGAAGATAAATAAACAGAGGTTACACAACCTGATGAAGGGTGTGTTCTGGAGGTTGATGGCACATTTGGATCAACACTTCTGGGGGCAGTAGTCTTTGGTATAGGCATATCCACAATCCGGTCACCACCACGAAGCAGAAGCTGTGGTGAAATTGAGAGGCTCGGAACATATCCACTAATGACCTCAGTGTCCAATCTTTAGAACTCCTTGTCGGCCAACAACTTATAAATCAAACAAGGATATGGAAGAAGGCCCTTACCAGTCATGTTGCAAGTGAAATTCATCATATTATGAAATATCACATGCCCTAGATTAAACTGCTTAAGGTGTCCAATCTTATAGAGTAGGACAGCCTGTTCCAAGGTAAGAGTTGTGTTGTTTGTTGTCGGTATCCAATTATAACACACAATCTTATGTAAAACAGAATATAAGCTAGTTAACCGAGACGCAAGCAATTTTGGCACCCAATGAGTAATTTTTCCACCTGTAAGCACACTGATCATCAAATCAAGGTCTGTTACTATGGGATCCTCCATAATTCTCGTTTTCAACATCATGTTGATTTTCCTAGGTGTAATAATAATCTCAAGACCACGAAACGACACACAACCATACCTTCTAGAATTCGTATAACCAGTTTTAGCACTAACATTTGCATAGAATTCGTGAACCCAATCAACTACGTACGGTACTGCAAATAATAAGGCATCCAAAATAGACCTTTCCCTAAACCAATCCATAAGATTAACTTCTTCAAAATCAGAGATTTTTAGAATTCGTTCACTGAGAATAGTCCTATTTCGAATTGTTTTATAACGTGTACTCGTATGATCGTTGTATTCAACCTCGTCATCACTAAAATCTGTATCAGAAGAAAAAGGTACCTCTTCCACGGGAGCAGAGGCGTATGAGTTGGATTCGGAGGATGAGCTTTTGGATGTGGCCACTGGAGAAGCAACTTGTTGAGTTTTTCGGGCCTTTTTGTGTACTGCCCGAGTATTGGGGATGTCTTCATCTGCATGCTCAACGGAAACGGCTTCGGGAAAGTTGTCAATGATATCATCGACACTTTGAGGATCCCCCTCAGATTCTGAATTAGATAGGACAATCGGTTGAGCTTTTCCTCCGTCCGTTCTGGGCTTTTTCTTCCCAGAGTAGTCGACTCGTTTCCCAAGAGTCCTATAAGAGACACGACGACCTCCAGGCCATTTGCGAGCGACAGGAACAAGGGCTTTTGCCTTTTTAGTGGTGAATTTCCTCTTTTGCCTTAAACGAGCTAGCTTTGCTGCCAAAATCTCCCCATCAGACGAGGAGGCATCTTCCATTTGCACATCACTTTTCTCCACCGCTGGAACATCTTCTCGGAACATTGCATTATCAAGAATCTCTCCCTCCAAGATAATGGTTGGGGAGGCTGTTTTACGAGCTAGGGCTTCGTAAGCCCTTTTCAGTTTCTCGAACCGAGTCCCTAGAGGGAATGATTTTTGGGCGATTGATGATGGAGGAGGTGAGCGATTATCTGCAGCAGCACTTGTTGGCTCAGGGATGTTTGCATGTGCCATTTCGCTTCGGATATCGAGAGGATTGTAAACAACCAGTGGTAAGGCGGAGAATTCAGGCTCGAACGGAACAACCATGGTTCCAACAACGAACGATGGTGAACCAGGTGCGGGAGAGTTTGGAATTTCAGTGATTATCACCATTTTGGGTTTGATTTTGAGTTTTTCGGAGAAGAAATCGCAGGGTAGTTGAGAAGGGGCTTTGTTTGAAATTTGAATTGAGAAAAACCAGACCTATTCGAATGATGATGATTATCTGCAAAAGCAAGAAATAAATTGATTAGACCCTTCGAATTCTGGAAGGAGGAGATAACCATAAAAAATTCAAATAATTATACCAATTTGTGAAGTAACACTTATGCCAAATATTATATTCTTGAATGAGTGTTGTAGAAACAGAAGTAAGCTCGATGGTATAAAATAACATATATATGAGATCTATTTATAGAGGATTTCAGGCGGGAGTTGAAACACGATTTCATAAAAACTGAAATGAAGAGAGTGGAAGGAAAAACTTCTCTCCATTAAATATATCGTGTGTTGTGGCAAATAATTACTGAGAAATAATAAATAAATGAAACAGATTAATTAATAACTGAACAAATAAAATAATTAGATTCAGATAAATATTTGCAGATAATAAAATTAATAATTATCAGAAATTAATTAATTCTATAAATAATCAAGATCATAAGTCTAAGTCAGGCGTTGAATAGATTGTTGGCATTTTGTACATCTCAACACAGTTTTTTCATGAATTTGCTTCATATGTGTTGCACTTTAATTTTTATCACATTTACACATTGATCCATCTTTTCAAAAGAGTGCATCGTAGCAGCGAACTCCGTGCCCCATAGTTACTCAATGGATTCGTGTTTAATTTGATGCATTATATATCACCTTTAGAAAAGAGAACATCGTAGTAGTGAGCTCCGTGTCCCTAGTTACTCAGTGATTTTCAAAGCATCTAATTTGTGATTTCCATTGCATTTGAGAGATTGTACAAGCTTTTCTCATATTCCACATGACTCAATTTAAGACTCCTAGACTAAGATTATAAAGAATTATGTTAAATCCGACACCTACGAAATTTATACAAAGAAATAATTAAATGAACAATTCTGGTGTTGTCCCAAATGCTGCCGCATTTGGTACAACACTCTGGATACAGTGTTCAGATATTGCATAATCCAAGAGACTTCCTTAGAGAGGAAAATCTCTTATCATCTAAAGCTTTTGTGAATATATCAGCAAGTTGTTTTTCTGTAGAAACATATTCCAACTTGACCACCTCTTTTTCTACTAGATCTCTTATGAAATGATGCCTTATACTTATGTGCTTAGTCAAAGAATGTTGCACTGGATTCTTTGATATATTTATGGCACTAGTGTTATCACAAAATACAGTTAGAGTATCACAGGGTAAACCATAATCACACAACATTTTCTGTAACCAAAGTAGTTGTGTACAACAACTCCCTGCTGCAATATACTCAGATTCGGCTGTGGATTTTGATACACAGTTCTGTTTCCTGCTATGCCAAGATATGAGATTATTTCCCATGTAGAAGCAGCCACCACTGGTGCTCTTTCTATCATCAGCATCTCCTGCCCAGTCAACATCACTATAGCCAATTAAGGGACAATTTGTGTCCTTGCTGGACCATAATCCTAGGTCACAAGTTCCTGCAACATACCTGATAATTCTTTTTACAGCATGCATGTGAGATTCTTTTGGATCAGACTGATATCTAGCACATAAGCATACACTAAACATAATATCAGGCCTAGTAGAGCTCAAGTAAAGAAGACTACTTATCATTGATCTATACAATGTTGGGTCAACATTCTGGCCAACACTGTCTTTACTCAGTTTCTGAGTTGATCCCATATGAGTTTTCATGTGTGTAGCATTCTCTAAACCAAACCTTTTCACAAGATTTTTAGCATATTTACTCTGTGATATAAAGATACCATCATTTTGCTGTTTAATTTGCAAGCCAAGGAAATAATTTAAGTCACCAACCATAGACATTTCAAAGGTTGATGTCATTTCATTCACAAACAGTTTTAGCATATCATCACAAGTAGAGCCAAACACTATATCATCAACATAAATTTGAGCTACCATAATATCATTTTTCTCATGTTTAATGAAAGAGTTCTATCAGCTTCTCCTCTAGTGAAACCAAATTCAATCAGAAAATCAGTTAATCTTTCATACCAAGCTCTAGGTGCTTGTTTCAAGCCATATAGAGCCTTTTTTAGTTTGAACACATAATCAGGAAATTCTGGATTTTCAAAGCCTTTTGGTTGCTCAACATAAGCTTCTTCCATTAAGATTCCATTTAGAAAGGCTGCTTTAACATCCATTTTGTATAGTTTTATGTTGATAAAGCATGCAATAACAAGTAAAAGTCTAATGGATTCTATTCTAGCAACAGGAGCAAATGTTTCATCAAAATCTACTCCCTCTACTTGAGTATATCCTTGAGCAACAAGCCTTGCTTTGTTTCTGATAATATTGCCTATTTCATCAGTTTTGTTTTTGAAAATCCATTTAGTACCAATAACATTTGTATGATCTAGCCTAGGTACTAATGTCCATACATCATTTCTAACAAATTGATTCAATTCTTCATGCATAGCTTCTATCCAATGTTCATCATTTAAAGCTTCTTTTACTGTTTTAGGTTCAATAGCAGAATGATAACACTCATGATTTACCTTGTTACACACAGAAGTCATGCAAATAGATCTTACCACATCTTTTGGATTTATACCCAACCTTCTTCTGGTCTGAATTCCAGTAGATTGATCACCTATAATCAGCTCCTGTGGATGATTCTTTTGAACTCTCCTTGAAGGAGTTTTATGCAGATTGTACAGATTTTCTGGATTTTCTGTAACTTCAGCAGATGTGTCTGTATGTGTTCCCTCATTCGGTTCATCATCTTTGATCTAATCTGTTCTGTCAGTAATTATTGGACTATCAGCAAGGTCTGAGACATCCTCTTCAATACTATTTCCTGTAATACTTATATTATCATCAAAAACCACATTTACAGATTCTTGAACAGTATTTGTTCTGAGATTATAGATCCTATATGCTTTACTGTTCCTTGAATAACCAAGGAAAAAGCCTTTGTCACTTTTAGAGTCAAATTTATGCAATTGTTCTCTATCATTTAGAATGTAGCAAACACAGCCAAATACATGAAAATACTTAAGATTAGGCTTTCTATTATTCAGTATTTCATAAGGAGTACTATTAGAGTCTGTTCTAATCAAGACTCTATTAAAAATATGACAAGCTGTATTTAGTGCTTCAACCCAAAACCTTTTAGCTAGATTTTTAGAACATAGCATAACTCTAGCCATCTCTTGAAGAGTTCTATTTTTCCTTTCTGCTATCCCATTCTGTTGAGGAGTTTTAGGTGATGAGAACTCCTGTAATATGCCTTTAGATTCACAGAATTCAGTGAAAGCACTGTTATCAAACTTTCTTCCATGGTCTGATCTAATTCTACAAACTTTAGAATTATAAACAGACTTGAATCTTTTGCATAGAGTTTTAAAGACAGAAAAGGTTTCTGATTTTTCTTTTAGGAATTCTATCCATGTGAATCTAGAATAATCATCGACAATGACAAAAGAATACCTTTTTCCACCTATACTATCAGTTTCCATAGGACCCATAAGATCTATATGAAGCAATTCAAAACAATGTTTTGTAGAACAATGGCCTAATAGTTTGAGAGAAGCTCTTACCTGTTTGCCCTTTTGACATGGTCCACAGATGTGTTTGTCTGAAAATTTCAGCATTGGTAAACCTGTAACAGCTTTGAGTCTAATTAATCTATTAATCTGTCTATGATTAACATGCCCAAGTCTATGATGCCATAGTGTACTTTCATCATTTTTCACATTATTGCATCTCACTTTGGATTCAATTAAATAACAATTATCAGCAGATCTATTACCCATCATAATGTAATCAGAATTTTCATCTAGCACATAACATGAATTTTTATCAAACTTTACATGCAAGTCATCATCACATAATTGGCTTATACTAATAAGGTTGGCAAGTAATCCATCAACATGTAAAACATTTAGTAATCTAGGAAATCCAGGAACATTTAAGGTTCCTTTACCAATGATCTTCCCTTTAGATCCACCTCCATAAGTAACATTACCACCATTATAAGCTTTGTAATCAGATAAGTAATCAATTTGACCTGTCATATGTTTTGAGCAGCCACTGTCAAAATACCATAAACCAGGAACACATGCTTTCAAAGACATATGCACAACATTACATATAGTATTTTTAGAAATCCATTCTGTTTTCTGTGAATGTTGCTTTGTGTGTGGTGTCATTTTAGACAATCCAGTAGCATTTAAATTCTTCTGCCTTTTTAAACAATAATAAGCTTTATGTCCCTTTTTAAAGCAGTAGTTACACACAAGTTCTTTCATATTGACAAGATTTTTCTTTGGAACAGTAGCATCATTTTTTTGTTCAGCTTTGACAAAAACTGTAGATCCATTACTTTGAGAATTAAGAACTGTTTTACCTTTATAACCAATACCTGCTTTATTGTTGAACAACAGTGATTCATCCAATTTTGCTTTTCCTTCAGAGAATTTCTTGAAGCTTAAAGACACTTCCTTCATCTTTTCTTCAAGTTTTTCAATCTCACAATCCTTCTTGGTCAAAACACTCTCAAGTTTTAAAACAGAGTTTCTTAAATCATCATTTTCAAATGTTAAAGATTTGATAATGCGATTTAATTAATTTTTCAGTTTCAGAATATGAAATGTGTTGTTCTTCATTTGTCAAAGGATTTTCATAAGAATATTTTCTGAAATCAAGAACAGATACTTCTAGTCTATCTTTTAGATTAGAAATTTCTTTATCTTTCTTTGTTAAAAGACTTTCCAGTTTGAACACAGTGTTAGACAAATCTTGAATATCAGCAGCTTTTGTGGATGTACTTGTCTCTGTAACAGAACTTGTGAAACAATTAAATTCTGGAATTTTATTACTCAGTGATTTCTCAAATGATGGCTCATCTGTCTTCACATCATAATAAAAATCATCCAGATCATCATCAAAGGTATCATCATAAATAATTCTAGCAGAAAAAGCTTGTTCAATGTCTTTTTCAGGATCATGCTCAACATCAGATTCATCACTTAAAGTAGCACTGAAATTTAGTTTCTTTTTCAGAATAGTGTTAGCACATTCATTAGCATAATGACCAAATCCAGAACATGCATCACATCTAACATTCTTCCTATAGTCTTGATCAGACCTAAACTTGTTTCCTCTTTCTAATTGTCTAGAAGGATTAAAAGTGTTCTTCCTAATAGGCAATTGTTGATTATTAGTAATCTGAACCTTAGGTTGAATATTGTCTTTAAATTTCTTATTCTTCATGAAAGTTTTAAACTGTCTAGTCATAAAAGCCATGTAATCAGGATCATTATAATATTCCTCAAGATTTTCTTCATCAGAATCAATTTCAGTAACATAAGGTGATTTTCCAGAACTGGATGATGCAGATAATGATGCATCACCTTTGAAAACAAGTACTTTCTTTTCATTATCAGCCTTTTCAGATATGTTCATCTCATATGTTTTCAAAATACCAATTAATTCATTTTGACTTAGCACATCTGTATCTTTAGCTTCTTCTATAGCACATATCTTATGTTCAAAACGTTTAGGAACAGATCTAAGAATTTTATGTACTAACCTTGTATTAGAGATTGGATCACCAAGAGAATGAGCTTCATTTGAGATTTCAGTCAACTTTTCATTGTAAGATGAGATGGTCTCATCTTCTTTCATCCTCAAATTTTTGAATTTTGTTCCAAGCATACGAAGTCTGGTCCTTCGTACACTGTCCGATCCTTCACAATGTTCTTGTAATCGATCCCATGCATCCTTGGATGAAATGCAGCTTGAAATGATTTTGAACATTGATGCATCAGTTGAGGTGAAAATTGCATTCAATGCCTTTGAATTGTAACTAGCTGTTGTGATTTCTTCGGTTGTCCAGTCTAGCTCTCTCTTGATTTGGGCTTCATTGTCCTCATCTGCAGCAGTTCTTGGCTGAGTCCAGCCACCAAGAACACTCCTCAATGCTCTTTCATCAATAGATTTGATGTACATCCTTATTTTAGGTTTCTAGAAGGCATAATTTGTGCCGTCCAGAATTGGAGGTTTTAGTGCGGGCGAAAGTGGATACTCCATTGCAAATAAACACACTCTAAGCAGAATATCTACTTAGTGTATCAAGTAGTTGGCTCTGATACCAACTGAAAGTGTGCGTGCGTGCGATATACAAAGATGTTGTCTGCAGTGTTGGCACAGTCCAGACAACAATGAGCAGCGGAATTTAAACAAACACTTTGCAAAGAGTATTTCAAAAATTGTGTAGATTAAATAATTAATCTACACGAATCACTTATATTAACTCTTAATATCAGTGAAACAAAATCAACAACCTCGTAAGGTTTTGAACAACTACAACTCAAATTGAGTTTGAAAAGTTACTAGAAAAATACGAAACTATCTCCCTTATAGATCTAACATATTTTCCTAATAAACGACTATAATTGAGTACACAAATATTCGGGTTTATACAAGTGCACTAATCTACAAGAAAGAACAAAATGTTTTCTAACTAGAAGCGTTGCGCATTCCATAGGTAGTAATCTAATTAAGCTTTCTCTCTTGTTGTCCTTTGTAGTGAAGGCAGTGGGTTCTATTTATAGGCTTGAGTTCGAACTGCCTTGCAACTCCTACAACTCCCTTGATCATTCTTAGCTATTGGATCAAGGTGGTTTCTTGTAACTTCCCTTCACACTCCACATTTGTAGGAACTTGCGTATTGAGGCTTAGAAACTTCTCACTCCCATGCAACTGCTTGACCTGGGTGTTGCCCACGTCTTCTGCCTGCATTTGGGACATCACTAAGAAACACAAGTTAAGTTAGAGTTAGTAAAAGGAGAAAGGGCAAATTCTGATGTTGTAGTAGGTGTTGGCACATTTAGTACAACATGTAACTGAAATGTTGGATCATAAAATACAACACCTATTCCAACATCAACAAGTAACTTTATTAGGAAACTCCACCCTCTAATTTACTAAGAGGGTGCATTCAATTGAAATTCTATTGGATTTTTTTGAACTTTAAAAAGTACGTGGATTTATAAAATTCATAGAGTTCATGCAGTGTTTGACTGACTTTTTTTATTGAATTATATGGATTTTGATAGACTTGACAGAATTGTGAAATATTTTTTTTATTGATTTACTGATTTGCATATATTTTCATAAATTTCGGCACTGAAACTATTGTGAATAGTTTTTTTTAAAATTAATATTATATATATATATATATATTTTATGTATATAAATAAATAAAGTATTTTATCAATAATATATATTATTAATTTATATATAATCCTTCCTTTTGATCTTTCTCTTCAAAGTTTTTTGAGAGAATCCGTTAAATTTTTTTTTTTTTTAGAAATTTTGGATAGTGAAATTTGTTTATTTATTATTTTTTTTTAAGAGAATTCAACAAAATTCATATAGTATTTAAATCATAATTCTTGAATACCTAAAGATTCAATCTCAAGATTTTTAAAGACTTTTTAAATTTCTTATTGAATATCTCATCATTTTTTTTAAAGACTTTTAAAAATTCAAATTGAATACCACGTACTTTTGAAATTTCAAAATATTTCTACAGAATTCACCACCAATATACCCCTAAGTTCGAGTTTTTAGATACGAATGATTTTTTCCAAATTTTATTAAGAAATAATTGGACGGCAAGAAAAAGAAAAGGAAAAAAAGAGAGGCGAGATAATGGCGTGATGATATTCCGTGAAGAATGAGATAAAAATTGTGGTTGCGCAATCGGACAAGACGTGGCCGTACCGTTTATGGAAAGGCCGCACTCCGCCATCGCATATACATACACGCCACCATATCTATATACTACTTGTATAATACTCCTATACAATAGAATAGAGTTGGTATAGAGAGAGAGAAGGCAGGGGTGAAGTCAACTGTCAACTGCCGGTGGTGAAGAAGTAGTAAATGATGGCGATTGTGCGAGCCAATTCCTCCTTTTATCACCATTAATGGCTTCTTATCAAACTTTATAACCTTCACCCAATCTGTTGTTTTTTCCTTTTTCCGCTTCTCTCGCAATTCTATATAAGGATTGCTGAAATTTCTGGTTCAGAGCCAATGGATCAGGAATTAGGGGAAATTAATCAAAGAGTGGGCGAGTTGAATTCAAGGGATTTAGAAGGAGAGAATGAAATTGGTGATTCGAATGGGTCATCGAAGAAGAAAAAGAGTGTTGTGGAAGATGAGGAAGAGAAAAAGGAGAAGAAAGATAAATGTTCATCTCATGTTATTGATATAGATTGCGACAGTTTTGTTGGGGATAATCAGAGAGTATGTAGAATATGCCATTTGAATGCAAAGGAAAGTGGTAATACTTCAGCTGATTTAATGGAGCTTGGTTGTGGATGTAAAGGGGAGCTGGGAGTTGCTCATTTGCACTGCGCTGAGGCTTGGTTTAGAGTCAGGGGTAATAGGTAAATTATCTCCATTGATTTGTTTTGATTGTTTGTTTATGTTGTTAATTTTAGTCTCCTTGATGATCATTTTTGCTAACTTTCATTGTTTGATGAACTTATAAGTTATTACATGACTATTCTTATTATTAATGAGTGGGAATTGAACGTAGTTAGCTTCGCATGGATGATTTTATTTCAACCTAAGATTGAGTTTTGTTGTAGTTATCGATGATTTGGATTCGTGAAATTGAATCCTATCGAAGAAATTGACTTGAGGTTCTTACCATGTTTCTGCATCTGTGGGTATTAGTGATCCACAGTTACAGAGTTTCTTGCATGATTTTTTTCTGTGTGTGTCAAAGCTTACATTAGTATACTGAGGGATGAAGATTCGTAATTGTTGTGCTGATAAATGCATCTCAATTGAGTTTTTACTGGTGTTATGGTACTTTTCTGATCTGTTAATCGGGGGTGTTCTGTGATTTGGCTTGATAAACACTTTGGTTCCATTTGGATTGATTTGAAATCTATAATAACCAATTCATTGGTCTGTATTTGGACATGGAATTAACTTTTGTGGATTGATTTTTAAATTAGTTCCATCTCATATCCTTCAGCCCAAACACTACCTTAATGTCAGCAGACAGTTGCTCCCTTTAGGATCCTTTGCTCCCCCATAGTCTCTGAAGTTTAGTTGTTTCCCAAAGGACGGGAGGGATTCTTTTACATTAAACAATCTTGCACGGCTCTACTTTCAACTCTAGAAAATCTTTTACAAAATTTATGCACTCCGTTTTTCTCTTTGTTCTAAACGCCAATTACACGTTTCTATGTTTTATACTTGAGGGAAACTGTTGACTTGTTTACTTGGTAAAGCCAAATAATTACTGCATTTTGCTTATGTAAGGTGCTGATATCATATCATGGATCATGGATAGAGTGCCTCTTGTTGATTTATGAATTCCCTGGAACTTGCTTGTGCATATTTACGAGACATAGAGTCGTGCTTTTCACATGCATATCATTTTCGATCATTTTTCTGTGTTTGTTTAATTATGGCCCCCATCCCACTTTCATTCCAAATTTAAATCCTCGTAATTTTGGTATAGGATTTAAAATCCTATATATTGTTCCTATTTTACTTTTTTTACAAACAATTTTCAATACACTATCAATCATCTATCTCCCACTTTTTAATTACTATCTTACTCAACACACTCTCCCCTATTTTACACCCAATTTTCAATACACAATCAATCATTTATCACTTATATTTTCAAAATCTTAACTTATCAAATCGTACAAAATCCACTCATACATATACAAAATCCAATATAGCTTTTACCATTCATCAAATCCACTGGATTTCAAATCCAATCACATTCGTAAACAAACACACCCTTAGGGAGGTGTTGGCTATGCTTATACCTTTGCTTGTTATGCTTCCCAAATCAATTCCAACCTTTTATTAATGTGTATGGCTTGTAATCTTGGCTAGATTTTAGACCTTCCAACTTTTTTCTCCCCAATACTTTTCTTGTGCGGTTTATATAATTTGCTCCAAATCATGGTTGCAGATTGTGTGAAATATGCAGTCAGACAGCAAAGAATATCGCAGGTGTTGGCGATATCGGATTCATGGAAGAGTGGAGTGAGACTCAATCGGGGGAGACTGGTACTAGCGCAACGGATGGCAGCAGAAGGTGCTTGCGTGGACAGCCATTGTGTAACTTCTTAATGGCGTGTTTGGTAATAGCATTTGTCCTTCCATGGTTTTTCCGTGTAAATATGTTTTAAATAAATTCCTAAATTTGCAGAGATGATCATCGTCCCATTCTATTCTATTCTATTCCCTTTGTGGTGAAGAATCCGCCATTTTTCCATGTTCAAATTAAGCTTTTTTTATGTTCTTCGAGTTTGCCTAGTGAAGTAGTTTCTTTTTAAAGTCATATTTTGAAGAAAGGAGTGTTGTATCATTGACTATATATGTTGATTGTTGTCCATTGGATATGGATCATACTTTCCTGGTCCAATTTCAGTGATTTTGCCAGCCAGTCGAGTATCAACTTAAGTAGTTCTTGAGCTCGAGTTCAGTCGTGCCTAGTTTGGTACAACACTTCCTTGTGAAATGTAGATATATGAAACTAGTCGTGAGATGAATCTCCAAATCCGCAATCCTACCCATTTGTAAAAAACAAAATATCATACAGTATATTATTTCTTTAAAGTATCATCTCTTGAATTTGGGCTCTCTCACATTTGTGATTGAGTAGCACTTCATCATTTTTTAATAAAAAAACCCCTCCATACACTTGATATTTAATTAAATATATATTCTGACTTCTCAAAAAGTTGAATCGAGTTCTAGTTTACCTAATGTTTGATTAAGTCAAGTTTGAGTTTGAAAAAAATTGAACTTCATCGAGATCTAGTTGAGTTTCGAATTTGTAATTTTGTAAGTACCAACCTAATATGATTCACATGACCAATCTTGTGCACATTTATCACTTTTTAATTTGAAAATTAATATTCCCTTCATTCAAATTTAAGTATAATTTTCTTTTTTATCCGTTTAAATTTATATGCACACTTTCATATACAAAAATATTTATTAACAAATTAATTGTACAAGTTCTTGTCTTGTTCTACTTCCTCCGTCCCACCTTAACTTTCACATTTACTGTTCACTCCCTTTTTAAAAAATATTATAATAAATAGAATTTTGAGATATAATTTTATAAAAAAATAAATAAGTAAGTTGACTTGTGTGTATGTATGTACCATAAAAATAATAACATTAAATATAATATTTTAGATATTGTATGAGTAGAGTTTCTAAAGGATCGAAAAAGTAGGTATGAAAGTTAATTTGGGACGGAGGGAGTATTATTTACAACAAGAAATATCAATGAATTCGGACTTTAGAGAAATAATTTTTAAATGAGATTGTTCAATTAAATAATTTTGTTATACATTTGTCAACAAATCCGTTGTAGTCTAGTTGGTCAGGATACTCGGCTCTCACCCGAGAGACCCGGGTTCAAGTCCCGGCAACGGAAAGCCTTTTATTTTTTTAATTTTTTGAATTTTAGAGGGTGGGGTTCATTTTCTAAAATAAAAAATAATTGGAAATACAAAAAGCTTAAAAAACGTCGACAGCAGGGTTCGAACCTGCGCGGGCGAAGCCCAACAGATTTCAAGTCTGTCTCCTTAACCACTCGGACATATCGACCACTTGTATTCATGGTTGTGCAACGTAGAATACAAAGCTCAAATCGTTTACAGATCAATATGAACAGGACGGCCATTTCAAAATTTGCAAAAAAAAAGGTAATTCCCTCCGTTTCGGTGAAAACTACTCGATAGTTTTGGGTGCGGAAATTAAAAAATATGATAAAATAAGTAGATGTATTAGAGGTGATGCGATTGAGAAAGAGAATAATATAATGAAATGTGAGGGATAGTTTACGCAAAAAGGATGAATAACTTTTATTGAAACGAACGAAAAAAGAAAAGTTAGGTAACTTTCAATAAAATGGACTACGGAGGACAGTGACGGAGCCAAAAATCTTGTGTCAGGGGGTCCAATTAACATTACTATAAAAACGTTGATAAAAGTTTTAGGTTCACACAAGTGTTGCTCAACGTTATAATATTATATTTATCAAATAATTTCATCGTAAAATTGTCAATAACCTCATTCTATTAATTTAAACAAATTGACTTTCATTTTGTTTCGAAAGAACATTTGATTGTTTCGATTCAGAAGAGACAAAGTTGTGTCAAAAATAATTGTTGAACAATGTATCCCTATAATATTCAATAGTTTGCAGGTCTCACAATTCTTCCAACATTTGGAAAATGTAAAATATTAAAAACAAATTATAAATGGAAAAAAAAAAAAAAAGTGTTAAAGGGAATTGAACCCTGGTTTAGGGGAACACAAAATCCTATTCTATTGTATCCAACAATTAGGCCACCAATAAATAGTTTACATATTTAGAGTATATATATTATATAAATTTTTATAAAATTAGTGGAGGGTCCAGTGACCCCATGCCCCAACGTGCATTCGTCACTGCTTATACTTGTAGTTGTAATTTTTACAACTTATTTGAAGGTATATTTCTGTGTTTCTTGATTGCATTTTTTGTTACTTTTCGTCCGTTTATAACGACTTGTAAAACTATATTACAATTTACAACAACATTGTAATTATATGATTGATCATTTGTATAAATGTAAATGATTTGACCAATCATTTTGTTAGAAGGGTAGGTCTCCTATGAAATTGAGTCTATATAAGAAATTGAGTTGATCAAGTCAGTGGTCAACCATTGACCGTTAAATTTTATTTTTTTTGGTAATACTTTTTTTTGTGTTATACTTTTCAATTGTAGTGATTTACACTTTTCTAAATAATTTTTTCAGTTATACTGACGTACACTTTTTAGTAATGTTATATTGTATATTTTAGTTATATAAACGTGCACTTTTCATAATATTGTGTTGCATGTTTTGTTATAATGACTTACACTTTTTATTAAAAATTGTGTTGCACTTTTCAATTATAATCACTTACATTTTTTAATAAAGAATGTGTTGCACTTTTCCGTAATATTGTGTTGCACTTTTTAGTTATAATAATTTACACTTTTCATTAAAATCTGTGTTACACTTTTTAATTATAGTGACTCACACTTTTTAATAAAAAATGTGTTGCACTTTTTAGTTAAAATGACTTACACTTTTCAACATACACTTATTTTGAATTTTTTTTTTTTTTACTAAAAACAAATGATTGACTTGATCAACTCGATTACTTATAAAGATTCGAGTCTATACAAGACCTTCGCTTGTTAGAATGTTTGAGTCTTTTAAAACCCTTATAATTAGGTCAAGACTTAAAACTCTTGTAATTAGGTGAAAGACTTGCTTTCATAAATTACTACAATTTAAGAAAATGAAAAACTTATAACAGTTTGTTCAAAATAGATAAGTGATTTTTTTTCGTACAACAAACTAAACTCTAAAAAAGTCTCTCTCTAAATTTTTTTATCTCCCTTCTCTCTAAAAAATTTCTCCCTTCACTCAAAACCGCCGTCCATCTCCAACTTCTCCAAACTCAGCGGCAACTTCTCCCCTGCCCTTCATCCAACATCCCCACCATATCTATAAAGAGATCTGATTTAATTAAAAAAAAAAGTAACTGCATCGCTCGTCGCGCCGCCGCACCACCTCCAGTCGTCCCACCACACCGTCGCTAGTCACACCGTCGCCTTATTTAATCTTTTTTAACAGATCATCCAGTGGGGTTAGGGGTTTCCTTTTAGGATTTTAATTGGGATCAATGGATAGATCCTCCATAACGACGCTATGGTGGCCGATCGGGTGAGCCATCCGTTGATCCCCATTTATTTTTCTGTATTTATTTTCCTATTTTTTTAGTTGCTTATGCTTTAGTTTTTATTTATTTTCTGTTGACGGTTTCTCCAACTTATCTGTGTTTTATGCGGTCTACTTCCTTTTTTTGGTACCTGTTTTCCCCTTTTGGGATATGTGGATATTTGGGGCTTAGATGTGTGTGAAGAACATGACGCTTGGTGATTCTTTGTCTTTATATTTTTATTTGTAGTTTTTTTGATTTGTTGATACCTTAGTGTGGGGTGTCTCGATTCGAGAAATGGAGACCTGTGCTTCTTTTGTGGACAAAGTTTACGCTCGTTTTTTTACTTTCTCACGATTGGAGGTGACAACGATGTCGTTTGGATTCGTCTCAGTTTGAAGATCTAGAGTTTGAAACTGTTTTATCACCATGTTTGATTTTTGTAACCCTAAAAAAAATTAGATAATCGAAAAACTTATAACAAAACTGAGGTGGGAGTATTATGATTGAAAAATTAATGAATTTTGATTAAATTATTTCTAAATTTTATAATGATATAATTTCCACTTACTAAATTTATTAAATCAGATGTAAGCTCTTAAATTGAAGTTGTTGGTCCTGAAAGGAGTATATAACAAGTGTATGTGGGGGGGGGGGGAGAATATACTTGTATGCAAATCTTTTTCAAACTAAACCAAATATGGCTTCAGCAAGACTGTCTTGGACAACTCTGCTGAGATGAATAACTTCTTAAAGATAATCAAACTACTAAGTACTATTGAGTACTTAGTTGAATAACTATCTAATAGAGTTATGTGTGCGGAATTAGTGGTTGGCCCTTTAGTTTAAACTCCTTTTAAATTCTGAAATCACCTTAACAGTTTATCCAGTTTCAGGGAACTTGTCCAAATCTGTTTTGCACAGTCTAAGGTATATGTCTTTGAAAGGTCAATTTATGTGCTGTGTTGAATGAATGTAAATGCTTGAAAGTAAATCAACACAAGAGTTTATAGTGGTTCAGAGACTCAAGCTCCTACATCCACTTTCCCTAATTTAATAGGATAATTCATTCACTCTTGGAATTAACTTGTTTTATAGTGCCAAGGTGCACTTGATCAACCACACTACTCCTTAGTGCCTTGATCCCTAGGATGTCAAGAGTCCTAGTACCCTCTTCACAACTCAGAACTGAACTGTTCTTCTCTCAATAGTCAGTTCCTTCCACTTCTACTACTACAACCTTCTAACTTTATTTCTTAAAAGGTATAAGGGTTGAAGTTTGGTTCCAACTAGGGTGAGATATCCTTTACAATGAGCTCAGTGTAATAGGATATGATATCTCTCTAAACTTGTATGGATATACAATGAAGAGTAGCTTAGATGAAGTGTTTCTGGAAACTGTGAATGTTCTAAGAGAGCTTGAAGGCTTTTAGTTTCTTCAGCAATGTAGATGCTTGTTGGATGTTGGACTCTCCAAATGGTTTCCACATTTCTGTATTTATAGACAAAATTGAGGATTTGCCCGTTGGAGAGACAACCTCGATTGTCTATAAATGTCTTCCTTGAACTCTGCAACTTGAAGACAGTTTCTTGATAGTGACATGTCCTTTGATTGGGAAATAAACGGCTGTAACTACTTTGTCTTCACTTTGCAGCACTCTTCCCAATGTCTGACTTCAAGATTCACTTGATCAAACATGGACACCACTTCTGATGATTGGTCTTTGGATAAGGACAACATTCCTTATCACTTGGACAGTTCTGCTTATCAGTATCAGCAGATTCTGCTTATCAGTAATGTTGGCTCTAGCTCTTCAGATGACTTGGCTCTTTCCCTTTCCATGCATCTTAGAATAGGTCTTTGTGCATTCAAGACAATGGATATATGACCTTGACCTCATCAACACAATTGGGCTTGATCTCCAAAACTTGTTCTTGTTCAAATGTGTTGAGACAAACTTGCTGGACAATCCATCTGAACTTTGATGTTAATTGCTGTAGACTTGATCTTAATGTTGAATTCTACTCAATTGATCTTCAGATAGGCTGTCCTTCACTGTGCACACTTGATCAATACAATTGTCCATCAGCAGACTTAAGGTCAATCCAACTTTGAGCTTTGAGGGGACTTGATCTTTGTAGAACTTCTAAGTATGAGTTCCCCCTCAATTTGTGCATCTAATGTATCTAAGAGCTGCCTAACATACCAGCTTCTCAACTAGCCTTAAGCTACATGTTCCAACAGTCCTGAAACATGTTCTATTAATATGACTTATCTAGTTGGCATGTCTATGGGGGGTTTTGGTATCATAATCAAAACTCATTTTATTCCCAACAATTTCCCCCTTTTTTATGATGCCAAAACCTATACAATCTATGCAAAAGTGACTTGACTACACTTATTACATTTATCTTCAGTAGAAGTGACTTAGGTCAAATTTTCCTGAAAAAGATTGTGTTAGTGTAATCACTGTTTTGGTTGCATATAGGTTACAAGACATGCAGGTTAAATTCATATGATGCTTTTTCTTGATTCAAAAAGTGTTCAACTATCATTCATTCAAGGATCATTACAGGCATGTTGATAGTTAAACAAACATATCAGAGTATGAATCAACAACATTACATATGAAGTATCAGAGCATAAGCTAACACAGTACATAATCAAAGCAAATAAATATTCATCAGAGCAAAAGACATATCCAGCAGACTTGAGCAGCTTTCAGCAGATAAGATCATATCATCAAGACAGCAATCAAAATCAAGTGTTCATCCAATTCAGCACATAAGGGTCAAGAGGACTTAGCCAATTCAGAGATTATCTTTAGGAGGTGGCACCATCCCATATTGTGCCCACACCCTTTTCTTTAGTTCCATTGCCTCTTGATTGGTTCCCTTGGGTCCTAGCACCATCCTGTTCAGCTTCAGGATTTCAAAGAACTCTTGGAAGATTCTTGATTAGTCTATGAAGCCTTCTTTCTTGGGATCAACAGTTGTGGCTTCATCTTGTTGTAGGTAGCCCTTCTTCTTCTGGGCTTTTGAAAGTGTGCCCTTCTTTTATCTCTGGCTCTGTTTGCTTCTTCAATCAAGTCCATCTTCTCTTGGGCTCTCATCATAACCAGCTTCTGTTGTGTTTCAAGATCCTTGCCATATCCTTCTACAAACAACTTGGATGGATCTAGCATGGTTGTCTTCTTCTTTGGTTCAGGTCCAAAGCCTTCTTCATATAGCACTTCAACATTTTCTTTGATTACAGCAGCTTTGGGACCTTCAGCAGATTTGCTCCTTTCAGAAGACTTGGCAGTTTCAGCATTCTTGACTTCTTCAGCAGTTTCAATCTTTTTAGTAGTCTTGTCTTTTCCAGCAGTTTTAACCCTTTTAGAGGTAGGCTCTTCTTCTTCAGTCCTGAATTCAAAAGGTAGATCAAGGCTGTTAGGAAAATCTGTAAAAGTTTCAGTTTTCCTCTTGCTTCCTTTAACCTTTTTGATTTGGCCTCTTGTCTGGACTCCTTCAGTGGATTTGTCCAATCCTGACACTTCTCCTCTAGTCCTCTGCTGAAGTCTTGCTCTCTCCTCTTGAGCAGATGCCATTGAATTTTTCATGGCTATGGCCAGTTGTTCTTCTTCATCAAGCTCTTCCAAATTTAAGACTGCTTCTTCTTTGCCTTTAGATTCAGACACTTTCTCCTTGCCTTTGCCCTCTCCAATGGTCAAGTCACCTTTTGCCCTTGCTCTGTCCCTTTCCCATTTTTTTGGCAGCATCAAAACATTGGGGCTTCAGCTCACTCATTGTAGTTGCCATCAGGGATTGGGCTTGATTTAAGGACTTCATCTCCTCAAGTAGATAGACATTTTCATCATGGATGTTCTGCATCCTATCACTGCTCAAGCTTAGAAAAGCTAGAACATGCTTCATTTTTTGTTCAACTACAGCTTCCATGGTGGACTTGAGTGATGCATCAAGGTTGGCTTTAAGAAGATCAGTGAGGTTGGCCACTGCACTCTCAGCAATTTTGGCCATTACTTCCTGAGAAAACTTCTCTGAAGCTGCTTTCACCATAGCTAGCCTCATCTCCTCAGCTCTTTTCTTTTGAATAACAGTCTTCTTGCCAAGTGCTTGTTTGACAACCAATCTCAGGGATTTCACATTGTTGTTGTGATTGTCTCTAAGCAATTTTTGCTCTTTCTTGACCTCATTGGAGATAGATTCCATACTGGCTTTTGCTTTCTGAACTTCAGTGGAGATGGTTTGCAAACCAGATTCCACTCCACTAATTCTTGCCTCAATTGTGGGTAACACCACATCTTCAGAGCCAGTAAGCCTCATCTCAACAGATGCCAAGGTTCTCCCTTGCTCATCCAAAGCTCCTGATGTTTCATCATAAGCAACCTGAACTTGATGAGCCAAAGAGTCTAACTTAGCTGACTGCTCTCCAAGTATGGCTTGGGCTGAGCTGGAATCTACTTGAATATGTGTGTCAGTAAGAAGATCATCTGCAAAGATTTGATCAAAAGAAATACCTGCAATATCAGACAAATCAAAAGGGTTAGAAAATAAACACTCATCACCCTCAATATTTTTTGCATAAAACTCTGATACATCAGCAATCTTCTTCTCATTTTCAACCTTTTCTTTTCTCCATTCTATATTAATTTCCTCACACAAAGGGACATGCCTCCTCTCCTTAAGGGTTTCCTGAAGTTCAGATTTGATTTCAAGAATAACATGCCTTTCCTCACTTATTCCACCCTCATTTGGTGGTACACTCACTATCTTAGTGATCACAACATCTCTCTCATCTCCAGCTCCCTCTGATTTTTCCACTAAGTTCTCCTTTTCAACTCCTTCACCTAGACCTGCAACATCTCCACCCTCAACAGGGTTCAAAGATTGCAGTTGTTGGGAGATCACAATGCTTATTTCAGCAGCCACTGAGTCATCCTGAATGATTAAGGGCTGGCCAGTGTCCAACTCTTCTGACACTGATGAGGCCTTAATCAAACCAGCTCCTAAGGTAGGAGCCTCAACATCATTAAGCTGTGCCTTAGGTTCAGATGAACCTTCATTGGCTGATGCATCTTTGGCTGTGTCACCAACTCTGGTCAACACTTCTGAAGATACAAAACCTTTTCTGTGATAGGTTAGGAGTTGGGTTGAGGGTTGGCTGGGACCAGGGGGTTTGGGATTTGATGGATCATCCTTGCTATCATCATCATTTGAGCTGCTATCAGGGTGTTTGATCCCTTTAGCAAGTCTCTCCTTCTCTTCAGCAATCTTGTCAGCTACCAACTTTGCAAACACATCCTCATCAGTGAGGAACCTTGTCTTGTTTACTCCAGCAAAGTGTAGTAGTCTGCTTTCCTCTAGCTGCCACCAATTTGCACCCTTATCTTGGATGACTTGAGCAATTTCCATGATTTTCTTATCCTTAACATCCACCAATGTCCTCAGATCATTCTGAAAGTTGTGGGTACAAACTCTGAAAGTTGTGGGTACAAACTGTTCACAGTAGCTCTATCTCCACCTCTGAGCATACTTTCATAAGTATACTCCTCCTCATCTCCACTGGAATGGGGACTTTGGGTTATAGGGGAGTTGGCTCTGGGTTCAGGGGAATTGGCTTGAAGAATGGCTTCAGGGAGGTTGAGCTCAGAAGGGTTGGATGCTACAAAGGTTGCTTCAGTTGATTTTGAGAGCAATGGATCTGAAGTGGCTTTTCTCAGGGGAGTTGGTTCTAAGAGTGCAATTTCTAAGAGCTTTGAATAATTCAGCATAGATGAGTCAAGTGGAGACTGAAGTCTTGTCTCATCTACTGCAAGATCAGCTAGCACATCTATTACACCTCTATTTGCAGCTCCTTCTGGTGAGTACCTCTTGGTTAGGTTCAGGGGGGTGATAGGTTGGTTTTCAGGGGTTTTGTGGGTATCAGGGGAGTTGGGTTCTTGATGTTGGGTTTCAGGGAGTTTGGACCCAGGAGTTCCAGAACCAGAAGAGTTGGTTCTGGACTTGGATTTGGTTCTGCTCTCTGCCCTACTTTCCCTTAAGGCAACTTGAAGAGTCATTTCCTCCTGAAGCTCCAAAATATTTTCACTGGGCTTGGCCCTTCTCTTGCTGGCCCTACTACTCCCACTTCCTTCATTTTCAGGGACATCTTCCCTGACCCTCTTATCTCTCTTTTTCTTCTGCCTTACTTCATTGTATTTTTGTCTCAACTCTTCTGAATGATCAGAAGGAACTTGTACTCCTTCTTCTGCAACCTCATCAACCTCAGTTGATGCTCATGACTTCTCCTCAGAGGAAATTTGAGACAATTTCTTTGTCTTTACAGCTCTGGCTTTAGTTCTCTTCTTCAACTTTGGCTTTTTTTCAGCCTCTTCTTCAGCAGGTTTGGCCATTTGCAATCTTCTTTGCTCAGTTTTCTTGCTAAGCTTTCTGAACATGATCTTCTGGGCTAGGAGAGGCTTTGCAAATGTTTGCATCTCAGAGTAGTGAGAAAAACTCTCTATCAGTAAGCTTTCCCTTGTGCAATACTTGAGTTTACCCTCTAACACCACCTTGTTGTGGACTCTCACTTTGAATTTAGCCTTCTCCTTCATCATCTCATTCAAGATGAATTCTCTCCAGTTGAATTTGATGCCCTTATCACTGGCATCAATCACTGCAGCCATGATTCTGATTCTTGGTGCACTTACTTGCTATAAGCTCCCAGTGTTGCTTAGCAGACTCTTTGTAATTACTTCAAAGAGATTGAGAAATTCAGGCTTGAGAGTCCTTTTGTGTTGAGTGGAGGAAATAGGGCCTGGTAATAACAACCATTCTTGAGCAATCTCCTCTTCATGCCCATTTCCATAGAGCTCTGGATTCCTTCCTTCAGAGGGTAATCCAAAAGCACTTTCAACATCTTCAGAAGAGAACTTAACTCTATGGAATCTCTTTTCTTCTTCACCTTCTGCAATGTATGACAACCTTGTTGTCACTTCACCATCCTCTGGTTTGCCTCTCCATTTGAGAAAGGCAAAGAACTCTGCCATATAACTTTTAAGGCAAGAACTGGGCCTTTCTTGCACGAACTTTTGCAAGCCTGCTCTTCTCAACCATCTCAGGCTTGGAGTGATTTTGGGATCCTCACTTTCAAAGGAAACTATGGGTTCAAAAATAAGGTTGTTTTTGTTACTGAGATACTCAAAATCAAGGTCAAGATCCTTGATTGTGAAATCAACAACCATCTCTGGTTTTGCTTTGGGTGCCATGAGTAGAACAGTAAAGATTTTTTAGAGTGTTTGAAGAAATGAATTGTGTGGCTTCTTAAGACTTGGGTATATTCTAAAAGGAATGTATGTCAATGAGTAGGTGAGTCTTAAGGTAATTCAACGGTTTACAAACGAGGAAATCAAGTTTGAACGACCAAGATTGATTTCAGAGGAGTTGGCTAAACTTGATCCAACGGTTATTATCCAATGGAACAGTGTTGGAAACCGTTTTTATTCAAACGTGAGAAGGAGTTAATATTTGTTTAAGGCTGGGGGGTTTTCAAGATAGATCATGGCTTGAAATGTTTAATGTAAACAAGAGTTAAATTTTGACATTTAATGCATTGAAAGTGACTTTTTGGGTAGGGGACAAATTAAATCCTTGAAAAGGTGATAGCTTTAAGAGGAATGGGACAACCATCAAAATAGGCAATGATTACCCAAAGTAGGTGCTTATCAGACCAAGATTTGGTTTGATAGCCAAAACAACTTATCTGACCCCACATGGACAAGTGTCCTGAAATGTGATGGACAAGTGTCCTGAGTTTCAATGGACAAGTGTCCTGCTCAATTGAGGTCATCTTTTCTGAGTTTCAGTAGACTTGTCCAAGTCTGCTGAACATCACTTTCAGTTCCCCCTTGACTCATTAACTCCTTTGGACTCACTTGTCCAACTTCCCTGGATCAAGAAGTCCCAATTCTGCTGATAATTCCACGAATCTTGCTTCAACAAGTGGCTTTGTCAAAATATCAGCTTTTTGGTGATCTGTGTGGATTTTCACCAGTTTAATGTCCTTCTTCTCCACATGGTCTTTGATGAAGTGATGCTTGATATCCACATGCTTGCACCTTGTGTGCAAGACTGGATTCTGTGATATTGCAATGGCAATGCTATTGTCACAGAATATTGGTACTTGAGCAGAGTTGACATTGTAATCTCTTAGTTGTTGCCTCAACTAAAGGATCTGAGCACAACAACTCCCAACTGCAACATACTCAGCTTCAGTAGTGGAGGTGGCCACATTGTTTTGTTTCTTTGAGAACCAAGAGATGAGCTTGTTTCCCAAGAATTGGCATGTCCCTGAAGTGGACTTCCTATCAATTCTTAAGATCCTTTTTGCAGCCTCTAGATGGCTTTTCTAAGGATTTGCTTGGAACCTTGCACAAACACCTACTGCAAAGGTGATGTCAGGTCTACTGGCAGTGAGATAGAGAAGTGAGCTAATGATTCCCCTATATTCAGTAGAGTTGGTTGGAACACCACTCTCATCAGGATCCATCTTCCAATTAGTGTTCATGGGGATCCTTACTGGCTTGCTGGTTGCACACCCAAATTTCTTGATCATTTCTCTGGTGTACTTTGCTTGGTTGATGAAGATTACTTCTTTTGATTGCTTGACTTGTAAGCCCAAAAAGAAGTTCATCATACCCATCATTGACATCTCAAATTTGCTTTGCATGAGCTTTGAGAACTTTTCACAAAGTCTTTCATTTGGGGATCCAAATATGATGTCATCAACATATATTTGGACAAGCAAGATGTCATCTCCATCAGTGATTCTGAAGAGAGTTCTATCCAAAGTTCCTTTGATAAATCCATGGTCCAAGAGGAACTGTGACAGTGTGTCATACCAAGCTCTTGGAGCTTGCTTGAGTCCATATAGAGCTTTCTTTAATCTGTAAACTTGGTTTCCAATCTCAAAACCAGGGGGTTGCTCTACATAGACTTCTTCCTTCAAAACTCCATTCAAGAAGGCACTCTTGACATCCATTTGGTACACTTTGAACCTCTTGTGGGCTGCATAGGCTAGGAAAAGCCTTATTGCTTCTAGCTTTGCCACAGGTGCAAATGTTTCATCATAGTCAATGCCTTCTGATTGACAATAACCCTTGGCCACCAATCTGGCTTTGTTTCTGACTATCACATCATTCTCATTCTTTTTATTCTTGAACACCCACTTGGTTCCAATTACATCTTGGTGTGAAGGTCTATCCACCAATTCCCATACATCATTTATGGTGAATTGGTTCAGCTCTTCCTGCATTGCTGTGATCCAATTTGCATCTTTAAGTGCTTCCTCAATGTCACTTGGTTCCTGTTCTAATAGGAAACAACAAAACAAAGCACTTTCACCATGAAACCTTCTAGTTTTGACTCCTACACTTGGATTACCAAGTATCAGATTAGTAGGATGGTCAGATAACCATGTCCTTCTTTTTCTGATCCCTTCAGTAGAGTTGTCCTCTACTAAGGTTAAGTCACTAGCATCATAAAATTCAGGAAAATTTAATGCAGGATCTAATTCAGGATCATATTCAAGGGTGTTGTCCTCAATGTCAGGGACATTGGCATTTTCAACATTATTGTTTCCCCCTTGAATATTGGATCCATTTACTACCTCAGCAGGGCCTGCTTCTTCATTGGTAGTTGTTACCTAATTATGAATTGGGATTGGATCATTCAGTTCATCATTTCCTTCAGTGGGGGTTTGCCTCAGGAGTATTGCCTTCAGAATTGTTGTCCAATCTAGTGATTTCAGGAGGGTTGTCCTGGACAACATCTATGAATGTAGTATCCTTATCTTTTAAGCTTAGTCTGGTTGTCCTCTGTGTGATTTCCTTAGTATCCAGGTTCTTGTTCCTGATCTCAAGAATAGATTCATCAAACACAACTTGAGGTGTTTCTTCCACAATTAGGGATTTACAATTGTAGACTCTGAAAGCTCTACTGATTTGAGAATATCCAAGAAATATCCCCTCATCAGCTTTGCTATCAAAAGCTTTCAATTATTCTTTCCCATTGTTGTGAATGAAACACTTACAACCAAATATGTGAAAGTAAGATACTTTAGGCAATCTTCCTTTCCAGAGTTCATAAGGGGTTTTGCTTTGGCCCTTAGTGATCAAACATCTATTCTGAGTATAGCATGCAGTGTTTATAGCTTCAGCCCAAAACCTCTTAGGTAAATTTGAATCAGCAATTAAGGTTCTAGCAGCTTCCTTAAGAGTTCTATTTCTTCTTTCTGCAACCCCATTCTGCTGAGGGGTTCTAGCTGCTGAAGTTTCATGGGCTATTCCATTTAGTGTGCAATACTCATTGATGTATGAATTTATGAACTCAGTGCCTTTATCAGATCTTATCTTGATTATATTAAGGCTTTTCTCATTAGACAGTCTTTTTAATAGTTCAAGGAGTTTGACTTGTGTTTCCTTCTTATTAAGAAGAAATACTACCCATGTGAACCTAGAGAAGTCATTTACTACAACCAATGTGTATTTTCTACCATTTATGCTTGCAGGGGTAATTGGTCCAAATAAGTCCATATGCAATAGTTCAAGTACCCTTTCAGTAGAGATGACTGGTTTTCCTTTGAATGAAGTTTTAATTTGTTTTCCTTCTTGGCATGGTTTACAAACATGCTCCTTAATGAAAACTTCATTTGGTAGTCCTTTTACTAATGCATTTATGGCAAGCTTGTTCATTGATTTAAAGTTCAGGTGGTTTAGCCTTTTATGCCATAACCAACTTTGTTCATTAGAGCTTTTAGCAATGAAACATGCAGCATCAGTAGACTTGTCACAGTCAGCAAAGTACACATTTCCTTTCCTAGTTCCAATCAGTAAGGTTTGTTGAGTTTTATCTCTTATTAGACATTTTTCACTTGAAAACTCAACATTAAATCCTTTATCACAGAACTGACTTATGATTAGGAGATTATATTTGAGACCAGCTACATAAGATACATTGAATACCTTGATATTACCAATTATCAAGGTACCATAACCTTTAGTGATTGCTTGTGAGCTGTCTCCAAATGTGACATTTAAGCCTTCCTTTTCAGTGAAATCAGTGATGAGATCTTTGTTTCCAGTCATGTGCCTTGAGCATCCACTGTCAAGGTACCATGCTGACTTTTTGCTCATACTTCTCATTTTCTTGTGGCCCATAGGTACCTGCAATTAGCAAGCTTTAGGTACCCTTTGAATTTTGGGTCCTGAGAGGTTAGCTGTACCTTTAGGAACCCAAACTTGCCTAATTACCCTGATTGATTCAAGGTGGCTAAGTTGTTTTCCTCTAGCATCTACATACACTGTCTTTCCCTTAAATGCCTTTGGGAAAGAATGTGTGAAAGTGTTAACTCTGTAAGTTTCAGGAGAGCTGTCAAATCTCCTGTACTTATGAGTTCTTTGTGCTACTTGAGGGAGTCTTTGAGGAAAGGCATATTTATGACCATTACCCTTTGGCATGAAGGGTTTTGGTTGTCTCATTTTATTCTGCTTTGGAGGAAAGTTGACCATGGGTCTGTTCAGCTGAGGCTTCCTCAGTAGAGTTAGCCTAGGCTGATCATACCTTGGATAACTCCTCTGAATATTGTTCAGATGAGTTGCCCTTCCACTGGGTCTACTCTGCTGAATAACATTTCTCTTGTGTTCAGGGACTTTGGCCTTTTTCTTAGGTATGGGCCTTGTTCCCTGAAGCACTTGAGTGGGCATCTCATGTATTTTACCCTTTCCTTTGTTCAGTGGCTGAATTATTTCATTTTCAACTTGTTGTGCCACTAATCTTACAAAGACTCTCTTAGTGTTACTTGTTGAAGCAACACTAAGACAAGGTGAAGATTCAAATGGATTGAAACCCAATCCACTCTTTTGAGCCATAGGTCTTAGGGAGCTTTGAATTTCCTCTATTGCTCTAGAGGATTTGTTCAAAGCAGACATCTTTAATTTCAGGCTCTCTTCACTTGTTTTAAGAATGTCATACTCATGTGAGAGATTTTCAAATTTAGCTTGAAGAATTTTTAGCTCAAAGTGTTTTCTCTTCTGAGTGAGTAGTTGTTCATCAATCTGCTTTTGTTGGTCAACTATCCTGAGAGAAGCTTCTTCAAGTTCTCTCAAGACTTGTTGATACAACTCAGTAGACTTGACATCCACTACTGATTCAGAGGGTTTTGCAAGTTCAATTGACAACCTTTCATTTTCTCTCACACAGTTGTCATGAAATTCTTGTAACCTAGTGAAACCTTCCATCAACTTTCCAAAAGAAAGTTTCAGGTTGACTTCACTAGTGTTTTGTGATAGAAGTGATGGTGAGCTAGAAGTAGAGGATACCTCATCATCCTCTATGGCCATGTTGCACACATCATCATCATCACTGTTTGAGAACAGTCCATCATCAGAGGAGTTGAAGCTTTCAGCAGAGTCAGATTCATCACCAGCCATCATGGCTTTCTTGTTGGTGAATTTTCTGTCTCTTTTTGCTTGCCTCTCCTTTATTTCCTTGGAGCTGAGTTCAGGGCAGTCATATTGAAAGTGCCCCTTCTTTTTGCAGTTGTAGCACAGGCCCTCATCATCATCCTTCTTTTGGTCATCTCTCCTTCTGGATGATGAGGGTTCAGCTCCGCTGGACTTTCTCATATCAGAGTACTTGTCCTCTGATGTTATTTTTCAGGCCTTTTGTCCTCAGCCTAGGCCTCAGGAGAGTTGAATCTTCTCCTGACCTTGTTGTCTTGGTAGAATTTCTTGTATCTACCAAACCTTGAGTTTAGCTTGTTAAATATTCTAGCCATCAGGGTTATTTCTTCCTTCATTTCAGCCTTAGAGACTGACTTTGATGATCTAGGAGTGGGCTGTATTTCTGGTTCAGCAACTTTAGTTTTAAAGGCCACTCCTTTGGTTGGTAGGGAAGATTCCTCAGCAGGTTTTCTCCTATTGAGGTCAAAATCATAAACTTTGAGTTCTGAGAAGATTTGTTGCATGGGCATGGTAGAGAGATCTTTTGTATTCTGCATCATTACAGAATATACATCCCACTTTTGAGTGAGACTCCTTAGGATTTTTAGTGCAACTTCTCTCCTGGAGTACACCTTGCCCAATGAGTTGATTTCATTCATTATATCTGTGAATCTACCAGCAAATTTGTCAATGGACTCTTTAGGCTCCATTGTGAATTGTTCAAACTTCTGCACAGCAACTTGAAGCTTATTCTCCTTGATTTTGTCTGTACCCTCACACATTTTAGCAAGAGTATCCCAAATTTCTTTGGCAGTTGTGCAGTGGTAGACTCTCCCCATTACTGCATCTGGAATTGTTTGATAGAGAGTGTTCATTGCTAGATAATTTAGATTATCTCTCCTTTTCTCCTCAGTGGTGAGGTCATCTTCATCCTTGGGGATTTCCTCCCTTATATCAGCTCTTTGAGCTTCAGTCATTCTGGGATTAATTTGAGTGAATACAAAGGGTCCTCTTGTAATCACTCTCAGCATATCAGTGTGGAGGCAGGCAAGATGAACTCTCATCCTGATTTTCCAGAAGTCATAGTTCTCAATTGAGAACATGGGCAGTTTGTGATGAGATATATGGTTGACTGGATCAGTAGCCATATTTTTTATCCCTTGAACATCATCATGTGGAACAACATTGTTGTTGGCCATATCTCAAACAAGGGGTAAGATACAGATGTGAATAGATTTCAGAAAAGATCAGTTCAGTGACCACACTAAATCTGTGTTTAGAAAATCGAGATGGATTTTCAGAAGCAGTGGTCTTTGAACCCCTGCTCTGATACCACTTGTTGGTCCTGAAAGGAGTATATAACAAGTGTATGGGGGGGGGGGGGGAAATACACTTGTATACAAATCTTTTTCAAACTAAACCAAATATGGCTTCAGCAAGACTGTCCTGGACAACTCTGTTGAGATGAATAACTTCTTAAAGATAATCAAACTACTAAGTACTATTGAATACTTAGTTGAATAACTATCTTATAGAGTTATGTGTGCGGAATTAGTGGTTGGCCCTTTAGTTTAAACTCCTTTTAAATTCTGAGAATCACCTTAACAGTTTATCCAGTTTCAGGGAACTTGTCCAAATATGTTTTGCACAGTCTAAGGTATATGTCTTTGAAAGGTCAATTTGTGTGCTGTGTTGAATGAATGTAAATGCTTGAAAGTAAATCAACACATGAGTTTATAGTGGTTCAAAGACTCAAGCTCCTACATCCACTTTCCCTGATTTAACATGATAATTCATTCACTCTTGGAATTAACTTGTTTTATAGTGCCAAGGTGCACTTGATCAACCACACTACTCCTTAGTGCCTTGATCCCTAGGATGTCAAGAGTCCTAGTACCCTCTTCACAGCTCAGAACTGAACTGTTCTTCTCTCAACAGTCAGTTCCTTCCACTTCTACTACTACAACCTTCTAACTTTCTTTCTTGAAAGGTATAAGGGTTGAAGTTTGGTTCCAACTAGGGTGAGATATCCTTTACAATGAGCTCAGTGTAATAGGATATGATATCTCTCTAAGCTTGTATGGATATACAATGAAGAGTAGCTTAGATGAAGTGTTTCTGGAAACTGTGAATGTTCTAAGAGAGCTTGAAGGCTTTTAGTTTCTTCAGCAATGTAGATGCTAGTTGGATGTTGGACTCTCCAAATGGTTTCCACACTTCTGTATTTATAGACAAAATTGAGGATGTGCCCGTTGGAGAGACAACCTCAATTGTCTATAAATGTCTTCCTTGAACTCTGCAACTGGAAGACAGTTTCTTGATAATGACATGTCCTTTGATTGGGAAATAAACGGATGTAACTACCTTGTCTTCACTTTGCAGCACTCTTCCCAATGTCTGACTTCAAGATTCACTTGATCAAACATAGACATCACTTCTGATGATTGGTCTTTGGATAAGGACAACATTCCTTATCACTTGGACAGTTCTACTTATCAGTATCAACAGATTCTGCTTATCAGTAGTGTTAGCTCTAGCTCTTCAGATGACTTGACTCTTTCCCTTTCCATGCATCTTAGAATAGGTATTTGTGCATTCAAGACAATGGATAGATGACCTTGACCTCATCAACACAGTTGGGCTCGATCTCCAAAACTTGTTCTGGTTCAAATGTGTTGAGACAAACTTGCTGGACAATCCATCTGAACTTTGATGTTAATTGTTGTAGACTTGATCTTAATGTTGAATTCTACTCAATTGATCTTCAGATAGGCTGTCCTTCACTGTGCACACTTGATGAGTACAGTTGTCCATCAGCAGACTTAAGGTCAATCCAACTTTGAGCTTTGAGGGGACTTGATCTTTGTAGAACTTCTAAGTATGAGTTCCCCCTAAATTTGTGCATCTAATGTATCTAAGAGCTGCCTAACATACCAACTTCTCAACTAGCCTTAAGCTATTCCAACAGTCCTAAAACATGTTCTGTTAATCTGACTTATCTAGTTGGTATGTTTAAGGGGGGTTTTGGTATCATAATCAAAACTCATTTTATTCCCAACAGAAGTAGAAGTGAAAAATGAGGAAAAGTGATTCAATAGGGGTTTCCCTGGGAGAGTATCAATTTTGACTCCCATTATTTTGTAAGAGGGAAATTGTATTTTTTCCTTTTCTAATTAATCTTTTATCGCTCCGCATTTTCTCTTCTGTTATATTTTTAGTTTTTTGCACCATGTTTTTCAGTTTTTTTGCCCCAGCATTGACTGCCTTTTCATTTTTCATACCATTTAATTTGCTCCTTATATAATTTTTTAAATTAAAAGGGTAAAATTGAGTAAAGTAAAAGTATAAGAGCTAAAAATGTGTTTTTTCAAAAAAAAATATATATATAAGGACAATAAATGCAAAATTACATGGAGCTAGAAGTGTGTTTTTGGAACGATATACAAAAAAGTAAATTACATATATAAACTAAAAAAATCTTATGGATGCATTTCTTTTTTAATTTACTTTATCAATAAATATATATATATATATATATATATATATATAATAAAATTTTTGGCCCTTGCAGTTTGCACTTTCATTTTTCATATTATTTGTTCCTTATATAATATTGTATCAAAAAGGGTAAAAATGAGAAAAAAAAACATTTTTAAAAAATACATGGTGCAAGAAATATATATTTCCAAAGTACAAGGAACTACTCCCTCCGTCGCGGGAAAAACTCCCCATAAACTCCGGATACGGTAGATGTATTAGAGGTGATGTGATTGAGCGAAAGAAAAATATAATGAAATGTAAAAGGGAATAGTTAACAAAAAATGAACGGATAACTTTTATTAAAATATACGAAAAATAAAAGTTGGTAGCTTTCATTGGAATGGAGAGAATATATATTTAGAAAATAAAGTACATAGGACAAAAAATGCTATCCTCCCTTTATTTTGTTTATGAATCTTACATGCACGACAATACAAATATATTCTTCAATAAATACATACTCCTATATAACATATATATCATACTCACACCCGTGGCTTATAGTAACATTTTTCATATTAGTTGCTCCTTATATAATATTGTATCAA
This sequence comes from Galeopsis tetrahit, assembly GCA_963675135.1. Lineage (NCBI taxonomy): Eukaryota > Viridiplantae > Streptophyta > Magnoliopsida > Lamiales > Lamiaceae > Galeopsis > Galeopsis tetrahit. The sequence goes on along the minus strand of OY776126.1, from coordinate 39,542,311 downwards.
AAAGGTAAAAAAAATGAGTAAACTACCAGTATAGAGAACTAAATAACCTCTTTTCAAAAGTACATTAGGACCCGTGGCTAAAATTAGAGATGTAAATAAGTCGAGTCGAGTCGAGTAGAGTAGTATTAAACTCGCCCTCGACTCAATATTAACATTAATTAAATATTCTTGTTGTATATATATTAAAGTACATTTATATATAATTAGGATATTAGGGATAAATTTGTAAAATTATGTGAAGTCGATTAGACTCGCGAGTTTGACAAGTCTACTATTGTTGAGATCGAATTCGAGTAACTTGATCTTAATTCGATAATTCAAGTTGATTTAAAAAAAATAAAAATTTAGTTGAGCATAAGTAACTTGTGAGGGGGTTTGACTCACTTAAAACCTAGCTAAAATATAGAACAAAAATCGTGAACGGCAGGATTCGAACCTGCGCGGGCAGAGCCCACATGATTTCTAGTCATGCCCGATAACCACTCCGGCACGTCCACTTGATGGCAAAATGATAATTTAATTAGATTAATCAAAATAGTTAAAAATTAATTAACATGGAATCTCCTTTGGCATTGGCAGTTCAGTAAAAATGCCAATGACATTCAAGTAAATGGACTTGGATCCCCCTCTGCAGGTTGTGGAACCTTTGATCTCACACACCCGCATGTAGGGACGGAGCCACATTGGGCCCCGTGCAGCAGGGGCGGACCTACCTATGACTGAGGAGGGCCATGACCCCCTCCTAAATTTCAAAATATATATAATAGCATTAGATTTTTTATTTTTATCTTAGTTGGCCCCCCTCGAAATATGCATCATGCGGGTATTTGCATCTTAAACACAAACCAAACCAAACCAAAATTTGGCTGTTCAAATTTTAAAAAACTCCCCCATTTAATTTATGTTTATATATTATTTGTTTTATATATTGTATTATTTTAATTTATGTTTATATATTATTTGTTTTATTTTATTATTTATTAAGTTATTTTTAAAATTATTTCCTAAATATTTAATATATTTATTGATGTTTAAAATTAATCATTCAATTATTAATTGATGTATTTTTAGAATTAAGTTTGTAGGTAAAATATAAACAATCATACAATTGGTTAAGAGTTAGAATTTGAAAACTAGAAAATCATAAATCTATGTGATTGTGTATAGAATGGTAACTCTAATTCTCACACTTTAAGTTTTCACTGCAACTACGGAACAATCTTTTTTAACTATGAACATAGTCAAGATCGCTTATTGATGATTTTCGTGACATGAAAGAAAAATATTCTAAATTTTAACATATTGTAAGTCAAATGCTATTATATTTTTTTTAAAAAAATGCAATGTATTATATATAAGCTTGTTAGTGTATAATTTGAGTACTTTAGAATTTTATTGTTGGCCCCCCTCACTTATTCACTATGGGTTCGCCCCTGCCGTGCAGGTTGTGAAACCTTTGATCTCACACATCCGCATGTAGGAACAGAGCCAGATTGGGCCTAGATGAGTTCAGTGGGCTCCCACCAATTTATATATATGTGTGATCAAAGGTGGATTAATATATAAATTTTTTGTATTTCAAATTATTTTTATTTTATTTTTTAGGTAAAATAAATAACTAATGTTTCAAAAGAATCTTGACAATTAAAATTCAATCCCCATTCTCAAACTTAATATATTTTGTACCTCTAAATTTAAATTCTAGATCCACCATTGTATATAATACATTAATGCATTTTTTTAAAATTGTATATATAGTTGTAGTAATGGTTACTCTCTTCGTTCAGACTTTATCTGCATGATTCATTTTTATGGATTTTAAAAATATATTGATTGTTTATATGTAAAATATATGAATTTGTACAATTATATTTAAAAATTTAGTTTAGTGTTTTCAAAATTTTATACATTTATATTTAAAAGTATTATATTGTATGGATTATAGAATGAAACAAATTAATTTATTGACAAATTCTTCGCAATTGAGTGTATAGATACACTCAATTGCATATAAAGTTTCTTATCCCCTACTCCACCGCCCTCCACCGTTTCATTATCGTTCTCCCTGCCCCCACCCACGTTGTTCCGTCACTGCAGCCGCCATCGATTTTTTTCTCTGTTTACATATCTTTGTTCGGCTTTGTAAAAATTAGTCAACAGATCTTCAAATCTACTTAGTTTTATCCGGGAAACTCTTTCCGCAGTTGTTGTTGTCGCCGATCATCTCAATTTCTTTTCCTTTTTTTTTATTTTTTATGTAGTTCTTCTTCGTATGTGGTTAGAGATCAACGTATAAATTATTGCTAATGGAGCCACAATGATTGTTTGGTATTTTTTTCGTTGTTCACGTTTACTGTTTTTCTAAGTAGTTTTTTAATTGTGTTTTCCTAGTATGATTTTTTAGTTACTGCTTGCTATTTTCCGGTGCACCTTGTGCGGTTTTTTTCTCGTTATGGGACTTTCATCTGGTGGTGGGCTCTTTAGAGATAGACTCGAGAATTCTTGGGATCTGGTACTTGGTGAAATTTTGTCTATTTTTTGTTTCCTATTCTTAACATGCGAACATCTTAGGGTATAATTGGTATGAGGTAATAACATTTGAATAGAATGATCATTCATGAATTAATTCCTAATATCACAATTGGTATGTTTTTTTGATTTGGAATCATCATTCCTTAAGGAATGGTGATTCCCAAAAATAAAGAATGGTGATTCCTCTCCTCCCCCCTATCTTTGGCCATTCCATTTAGGAGTGCACAATTTGGACCGGTCCTTAAAATTTTGGATTCCGGTTTTCCGGTCCGTACCGATTTGGACCGAATATTTTTTTTATTTTTATATTTTTTTACTAATACACTCTCACTTATTTTTCAAAACCAAGTAATTGGTGAGGATGTGAGATAAAATTGTTGAGATCTATTACAATTTTTCAAATATATAATTTAACGAATATATTTAATTTATTTTTAGGGTCAAAAGATCATTAATAATAATGTAAATAAAATACACATTGATGTAGATTGATTTAAAATTGTTGAAGTATAGCAAAGCTTGAGCATGCACACACACAAGCATGCAATGAGCATGCACTCTACACAAGCATGCAAACCCTAAACACTATATTTATGCTTAACACACACACTTGCAACACATGCCTCTCACATGCTTCTCACATGTAGGTAGTTGCTCTAACTAATAGTTGTTAGTTGTTAGATGATGGAAGGCTCTAGAATGTGAAGTCTACATCTATATATATTGTACATATTCCATATTGAACACTTGAGTTGAATACATACAAATTTAACATGGTATCATAAGGCCTACTCCTTGATTTTGTTTTTGATTTTGTGATATTGAACTACACTTGTTCTTCACACTTTTCTCAAATCTTCTTCACATCTTCATATCATCTCTTCGTATCTTCAACATTCCATCATCTATAACCGTTTTGTTCTTCGAATAACTGCTGTACTTTACTCAGTTTTTCAGCTTTTGTTCACAGCATCTTCACATCTTCTTCCCATCTTCTTCATATCTTCAAATCTTCATCCTTGTAACTGCTCTGTTCATAGTATAACTGCCATGATCATCTCTATCTTCTGAGTTGCTTCTCTACTCAGCTCATTTCAGCTTCGATCCATTGTTCCTGCTTCCGCTTCCATCTGAATCCATGGCTACTCAATCAAATTCAGCTCCTTCTCTTCCTCGATTCATTACTTTGTCTATTCGATTGGATAATGACAATTATCCTTTCTGGAGAAATCAGGTTCTAGCATCTGTTCGAGCACATTGCTTTGAGGATGTGCTTCTGTGCAAGGCAGTTCCTCCTAACTCAGCTGAGTCCACATCTGAATCTATATCTTGGCAGAGGAAAGAACAATTTCTTCTGAGTTGGATGTTAAGCTCAGTATCTGACACAATGCTTGGTCATGTTAGTAGGTGTGAGCACTCTTATCAGCTATGGCTGGTCTTTGAATCATTGTTTCAGTCACAATCTGGTGCAAAAGCTATGATACTACGATTGCAACTTCAGACATTGCAGAAAGGAGATCTAAGCATTGATGCTTACATTCTGAAGATGAGATCCATTGCAGATGGATTGCATCATGCTGGACAGGTGGTAAATGATACAGAATTGGTGTTGTATATCCTTGGAGGATTGGGTGCTGCTTATGATGCTGTGGTGGTGAATCTGACAACAAGAGGCACAATACCTTCCATAGCAGAGGTACAGTCTATTCTGCAGGCCTATGAAGTGAGATTGATCTCTCACACCTCACACTCAGTTCAGCTATCTGGAGGTAACATATCTACTCCATCTGCACATCTTGTGTCTAGAGATAGTGGTGCTAATCCTAGAATTGTATGTCAGTTGTGTGGTAGAAAATATCATGTGGCAGCTAAATGCTATAAGAGGTTTGATCAATCATTCACTGGTCTTGAAACTACTCAGCACAGATCACAGAACTCCAACATTCGACCTCCTCCTTTTCAGGCTCATCTCACTTACACAAATCCAACCCAATCACATGCTTACTATCCATCTGTCTCCCCTCCAACTCAATCTCCTGCTTACTACCCTTCTACTCCATCTCCTATTGCCCTTACCAACCACATGGATTTTGGTACCTCATCTACCAATACTTATCAGCCTCAGAATTCTACATGGTGTGTTGATAGTGGTGCAACTCACCATGTGACATCTCAACTAGCTAATATGCATGTTAACTCTCCTTACCAAGGTATGAATGCTCTTGTTGTTGGTAATGGTGAATCTACCCCTATTGTTAGCACTAGATCTCTTTCTATACCTGTTCCTGGTGCTCCAGATTTGATCATGAACAATGTATTGCATGTACCTGCCATTACTAAGAATCTTATGAGCATTTCACAGTTTCTTAAGGATAATGATGCAGTAATTATTTTTCATGCTGATTGTTGTATTGTTAAGGATCTCAAGTCCAACACGATACTCTTGAGAGGGGTGCTTAAAGATGGTCTATACACTCTGGACTTTGGAGGCTTGGATATTCATAAAGCTTCAAGCTCACACTGGAATAAAGGAAACTTCTCTGCTGCTGCTGTCAATAAAACTAGAAATGGTGATGTTGTTAGTAAAAATAAGTCCATATGGAGATTATGGCATTGTAGATTGGGTCATCCTGGTGATTCAGCTCTCTCTACTGTCTTGAGGAGCTTGAATATCACTTGTAAGGAATCCCACATTGGTTTTTGTGATGAATGTAAGCTTGGCAAGTTACATATGAAACATTTTTCTTCTGTGCCTCATCACACTTCTCATGCTTTTGATTTAATACATATGGATGTCTGGGGTCCTGCTTCTAGTGTTTCTATTGAGGGATATAGATTTTATCTATCTTTAGTGGATGATTACACAAGATATGTTTGGGTGTTTCCACTTATGGCAAAGTCTGAGGTGGTAAATGTACTCTCACAGTTCATGCACACAGTAGAGAGGTCTTTTGGGGTGTCTATCAAGGCTATTCAACATGACATGGGCACTGAATTTCTACCAGTAGCTAAGCTAGTAAAGCCTATTGGCATTCAAGTTAGGCTCTCTTGTGCTTACACACATCCCCAGAATGGATTGGTTGAGAGAAAACACCAACACATTACAGAATTTGGGCTAGCAATGCTTGCTAGATCCAGACTTTCAATGGCATTTTGGTGGCATGCCTTCTCTACTACTGCACACTTGATCAACATGCTGCCTTCTCCAGTGATACAGCAAAACTCACCTTTTGAGCTCCTTCACAAGAGATCTCCAGACTATCACTCCCTCAGAGTTTTTGGATGTGCATGTTTCCCTTTTCTCAGGCCATATAACTCATCCAAGCTTCAATTCAGAAGCTCAAAGTGCATTTTTTTGGGATATAGCCAATCTCATAAAGGATACAAATGTCTACATGAGTCTGGAAAGATTTTCATTTCAGCATCAGTTCAGTTTAATGAGGAGGAATTTCCACAGTTCTCTCAGCTCCCTCAAACACATCCTAAACCTCTCTTCCAGTTCTCAGCACAGATACCAACTCACCTTGATCATCCCTCACATCCACCATCTTCATCTTCACCTCAATCTTCCCATTCACATCATGATTCTGCTTCTCATATTTCCACACCCTCATATAACACCTCTCCACCACCTCACACTATCCAACCCAGCTCATCATCTACTCATCATGACTGCTCTTCATCAAGTTCTTCCAGATATATGCTCAATCCATCTTCTGTCCCTATAACTACTCCAGCTGTACCCTCCCTTACATCTCATCCAATGCAAACTAGATCAAAATCTGGCATATACAAACCCAAAACCCTCCTCTCTACACTCCCTATCCCAGAGCCTACCACTATTTCAGAAGCTATTCTCAGTTCAAAATGGAAAGATGCAATGCAGTTAGAATATGATGCTTTATTACAGAATGGGACATGGGATCTGGTGCCTCCTTCTTCTGATATTCACCCTATTACTACCAGATGGCTTTTCAGAGTTGAATACAATAAGGATGGCTCAGTGGAAAGATACAAAGCTAGATTGGTGGCTAGGGGGTTTCAACAGCAAGCTGGAATTGACTACTTTAGTACTTTCAGTCCTGTGATTAAGCCAGTTACACTCAGAATTGTCTTCACCCTTGCTGTCTCCAAAGGGTGGGCTATACAACAGGTTGATATCAACAATGCTTTTCTCAAGGGAGTGCTTCATGAGACAGTCTACATTGCTCAGCCTGAAGGATTCATTAACTCACAACACCCTCAGTATGTTTGTAAGCTTAAAAAGGCTTTGTATGGTTTGAAACAAGCACCAAAGGCCTGGTATGATACTCTCAAGGCTTTTCTGGTTCAGCAAGGGTTTACTCACTCATCTTCTGATCACTGCCTGTTCCACAGATTTCTACATGGACACACTACACTCTTGCTTGTCTATGTAGATGACATTTTGATCACTGGTGATAACTCCATTCTCATTCAGAATCTTATTGATGATCTCCACTCTAAGTTCTCTCTCAAACATCTTGGGGAGATCAACTACTTCTTGGGCATTGAAGCTCATTCCACCTCCTCTCATATCAAACTCACACAAACCAAATATGCCAGAGACATCATCTCCAAAGCCCATCTTTCTACCTGCAAACCATGTCCTTCCCCTATATGTCCTTCCTCTAAACTCTCCACATTAGACAGCCCTCTCTTTGATAATCCCACATTATACAGGAGCATTGTTGGTGCTCTTCAGTACCTCACTCTAACCAGGCCTGACATCTCTTTCAGTGTGAACAAGCTATCTCAGTTCTTGCAAAATCCTACACAAAATCAGTGGAAAGCCTGTAAGAGGGTTCTTAGATATCTCCAAGGCTCTCTTACTCATGGTATCTCTTTTTCTCCCGTTTCAGATTACAGGTTACAAGGATTCGTGGATGCTGACTATGCTTCAAGCATTGATGATAGGCGCAGCACTTCTGGATTTTGCATCAAACTTGGCAACAACCTCATCTCCTGGAGTTCTAGGAAGCAATCAGTGGTGGCACGTAGCAGTACTGAAGCAGAATATCGAGCTTTGGCCAGTGCTACCACAGACATCATGTGGATTGCTAGCCTATGCACAGAACTACACATTCCAATCACTACTCCATGCTTGCTGTGGTGTGACAATCAAGGGGCCATAACACTTGCTTTCAGCCCAGCTTTTCATTCGCGTACAAAGCACATTGAGATAGATGTGCACTTCTTGAGGGAGAAGGTACAAAAAGGCTTTCTTGATGTACGATTTATAGCTTCTGAAGAGCAGCCCGCAGACCTCTTAACCAAGCCTATTGCTCCAACTCGTTTCCTGCACTTACTTGATTGGTTTGAGCTTACATCACGTGGTGGTCCAACTTCTTTGGGGGTATGTTGAAGTATAGCAAAGCTTGAGCATGCACACACACAAGCATGCAATGAGCATGCACTCTACACAAGCATGCAAACCCTAAACACTAGATTTATGATTAACACACACACTTGCAACACATGCCTCTCACATGCTTCTCACATGTAGGTAGTTGCTCTAACTAATAGTTGTTAGTTGTTAGATGATGGAAGGCTCTAGAATGTGAAGTCTACATCTATATATATTGTACATATTCCATATTGAACACTTGAGTTGAATACATACAAATTTAACAAAAATAAAGAGCAACACTTTGATTTTCATACACAAATTCATCAATCTTGTTCTTGCTTCCATAAACTTTAAAAAAAAAAAAAAAAACTAGTCCAAACCCGGACTGGACCGGATAGATTACGGTCCGGTCTCCGGTCCGACCATTTGGTAAGATTCCGGTCCCGGTCCGATTTTGGACCGGTGCACACCCCTAATTCCATTCTTTAGAGAATCAATTTTTATTTTATTTTTTAAAAATAAATCACCACTCATATTTTACTTTCACAAAATTATCATTTCATAACAAATAAATATAATTTTCATAAATCTATTTTTTCTTGATTAAACATGTAATTTGAATTTAATAAATTTTATTGATTAAACATATAGTTTGAATTTTCATAATTTCGATTTTAATAAATTTTATTAATTAAAAATATAATTTTAATTTATGGAGTTAGTATTATAATTTGTCTAACATGTTTGTGTTATTTCATTTTTTTTTACTAATACGTAAATGTCGTTAACATATAATTTGAATTTATGGAGTTAGTATTATAATTTGTCTAACATATTTGTGTTATTTGATTTTTTTTTTTACTAATACGTAAATGTTCATTATTTTTTTTAAATGAACAATTAATTTTTTGTAAAGTTTTATTATTAAAACAATAGTATTGACTACTTTAATATGATATTATAAAATATATATTGAAGGACAATTTAGTCATTTAGGATAAACTCTATACATTATTATACATTTAATTTTATTATACCAATCGTGAGAATGAAATCAATCAAGGAATAATTTTTCCATTCCTAATCATACCAATCATAAGAATGGTCATTCAAACATACATTCCATTCTTGAGTTCATTTCATTCATTCCATCATACCAATCATGCCCTTAGTGTTGGGTTGCCTCGATTAAAGGTTGGAGACCTGAACGTCTTTTAAGGCAAAGGGAACACTCGTTTAATTTTCATCTTCTTACGATTGGAAGGGACAGCTATATTGTGGACCCGTGGTGATCCGCATTGGTTTGAAGATCAAGATCTTGAGCCTGAAGTTTATTTTATTTTGTTATGATCTTGTAAATCATCCTAAAAAAAAAAAAGTGGATAGATACACTTGAATTATAATGTTCAATTTACACAATTTAATATTTAACCTCAACATTTGATCAAATTCATTGGAGTCTAATTTCAATTGAATAAGTGTAATAAATTGCACCCAAGTATCACTCTAATTTATTATTTTAAAGAAATTTATCTTTCAACTAATAAAATATTTAAAAATTGAATTTTGACGTATGTTGGGGTTAAATTATAACAGAAGATTTTTTTTAAGTAAATAAATTAATAAATTTAGCAATTTTTTAATGAGAAAATTTCATTTTACGTCTTATAACTTAGGCCTAATCCAGATTATATTCTTTAAATTTTCATTTTTTCAATTTACATTCTAGGGTGTCAAATTTACATTCTTTTCGATCCATCGAAAAATTGGAATTCCGATCAAATAGTCCAATTTACGTCCTTTAAATTTTAAAAGAAAATAAAATCAAAAAATTCTGAAAATAACATTAAAAAAAATCTCATTAAATTTTATAAATTGTGTAAAATAAAAATAAAAAATTCTAAAATTCTTTAAAAAAGTAAAAAATAATCTACAATTCTAAAAATTTTAAAATGTGTCCATTAAAAAAAAATTAAAAATCTCATAAAAAATATAAAATCCTAAAAAAAAAAATGTACGTACTCCGTATAAATTAAAATTTGAAAAATGTTTAAAATAAAAATTCTAAAAATCTCATTAAAATGTATTTGGGACGGTGCCACAGTCGATCAAGGCGCGGAACTTCCACTCAACCTCGACGGTGAGTTGGGAAACCTTTTGGGACCCAAAATTTTTTGGAGCTCGAGCAAAACTTTAATGTCGAATGAGTTCGAATCAAGTCGGATTTTTAATGAAATATTAATACTTTTTTATTATTCTTATAAGATTTGTAGAATTTGTAAATTTTAATCCACCCATTTTAAAAAATATAAGATTTTTAAAAAATTTAATGAGTTTTTTTAGAAATTTTATTGAGATTTTAGAATTTCGTAATTTTTAAACTACACATTTTCTGATTTTTTAAATTCTAGAATTTTTTATTTTTAGTATTTTCAGAATTTTAGAATTTTTATTTATTTTACACATTTTAGAATGAAATTTATTGAATTAGACATGTTCAATTTAATTTAATGGAATTAAATGTATTTTCTTTTAAGAATTTATTTATTTTCTTTTAATTGTTTCACGTCGTTTTGAGGCAGAGCTATCAAAACTTCCTACAAAAACATAATGAAAGTCAACATGTTCAATTTAATTTAATGAAATTAAATGTATTGACAATTTTATCTAGAGAAATTTTGACGTATATAATAAATACATATTATTTTATTTTAATAGCAATGTTAATTGGGCTCCCCTATCAAATTTTTTTGGCTCAATTATTGTCCGCACGAGTGTGTGTACATGTAAAAGTAAAAAATTACACATTAATTGTATAAGTTTTTTTTTTTTTCGAATCTAGGAAGTCTTAGCTTCCATTATTGCATAAACAAGGAGCTAGGGTGGAAAAACTCAACCACAAAATTTGGTGGGTTTATCCAATTATTCGAGCGCGCTAACGTAAAAAAGAGACTTTCTAGCCAAAGTATGAGCGATCATATTGACACTTCTATGAACATAAGAAACTGAAACATTATTAAGTTGAGCTATAATGGCTCTGCAAGCAACAACATAGTCCCCAAATATAGAATCATACGTCTCCGTAGAGTTTATTGCATCAACGGCCACCTTAGCGTCTTTTTCTATATCTCAATTACTCCTCTCTTACTCTTTAATCCACGACAGGGCTTCCTAGAATCTCATGACATCGCCGATATAAATCAACCTCCACACTTCCGCTAAACACCATCGTCCTCCCCAACTCAAATCTTCCTCGTGAATCATGAACAACCTATTCTATTCCGATCTAATTAGAGTCTTTGAGAAAAGAGGCATCAACATTTAGTTAATTTGCTAATTCGATCCAATGAGAGGTTTATTCCAAGCATCGGATCGTTCCCTAATGCAGGAATTCCGAGCACCTACGCGACTAGCAGCTATCACACTCTTCCATTACATCCAGCTGCTAGCTGAAAGGTGCACTAGACTGCAGTTGTAGGATTGTACAAGTTTTTTAAAATTAGAAATACACATTAATTCTACAAGTTTTTTAAAAATTAAAAAGTACACATTAATTGTACAAGTTTTTGTCCTGTTGTATTATGTATAACAAAAAATAGCAATAAAAAATTATACTACGAGATTTTTCAATACCTTAATTTATGATGATTGGAATTTTTTATTTTTTGGGCGTATGGTAGGAGGAAATTCAGATGATTAATAATTAAGTGATACAGTAATTGATAGTGTAGTACATTGACAAATTCTAATGTATAGATGCACTTAAATTTTAATCAAATTTTATTGGTATAGGTACAATTGAACAATTCATTACATCAAGTATAGTAATTATTAGATAAAGTGGGATAGCTCAAGTGGTTAGAATACTAACGGGGAGTGTATTTGTTGTGAATTCTGTAGGATTTTTTTAGATTTTCAGAGTTTGGGAGTATTTAGTTCGAATTTTTAAAAGTTTTTAAAAATTCGGAGGTATTCAATACGGATTTTAAAAAGTCTTAAAAAAATCTTTAGGTATTCAACTGTTTATAAATTTTAACACTTTATGAATTTTGTTGGATTCTCCTCTAAAAATATAAATAAATTTCACTATCCAAAATCTCTTCTAAACACTAGAGATTTCAACGGATTCTCTTAGAGAACTATGAAGACGAAAGGTCAGAAGTAGGGATTAGGGGTGTAAACGAGTCGAGCCGAGTAGTGCTGAGCTCGAAACTCGACTCGATTGTTATACTCGAAGCTCGATACTCGACTCGGTCGAGCTTAAAATTTTGAAGATCGAGCTCGACTCGATAAGAAACTCGAGCTCGGCTCGACTCGACTCGATTATCTATATAATTTTCAAAATTAACTTTAAAACATATTTTTTCTAAAATAAACTCGAGCTCGACTCGACTTGGCTCGACTCGATTACTCGTATATAAATATAAATTATATATTAATGGCAAAATAGTAAATATTGTTCAAGCTCGATTAGGCTCGCGAGCCTTTCGAGCCGAGTATTTATGAGCTCGAACTCGAACTCGGTAGCTACTTGAGTAGCTCGAAACTCGACTCGATTAACTTCGAGTCGAATTCGATCTTTTTTCGAGTCGAGCACGAGTAGCTCGTGAGTAGGTTCGACTCACTTATATCCCTTGTAGGGATAGCAATATTATATTGATCCGACCCGCAAGCTTTGTGTCAGGTCGGATTCGCCCCGTATTAAGAACGGGTCGGATCGCACCACCCCGTATGTGGACGGATCGGGTCTTATGTTCAACCCGAATTATTATATAAATTTTATATAGTATAATTTTTTATTGATAAAATACTTTATATATATATATATATATTAATTTAAATAAACTCTTCCAATTATAAAAAACCTAACTTTCTACAATTTTTCACTTTTCGATGAAACTGTAAATTATTAAGAAATCAGTCATATCATTAATAAATACTTATATCAAATTAAAGATTAAAAAAAAAACTATCATTATCAATAAAAAAAAATGTATATTCCACAATTCAGTTAAATCTATTAAAATTCATATAAATCAATAAAAAAATATCAGTCAAATTATGCATAAACTCTATGAATTTTCTAAATTTTACAGAATTTTTAAAGTTCAACAAATCCCAATTGAAAATAGTACACTCCCCTAAAACAGGAAAGAGTAATTATTTTAAATACTTATCATTTTGTTCAATTACAAAAATATCTATTACTATCGCAACAAATATCGCAACCTTAATTTTATGGATATATCGCGGGATATATCGATATCGCATATCGATATCGCAAAAAAAATGAAAAAATGACGAAAATCTTATTAAAATCTTGGAAATTTAACATGAAATTTTAGGGATTATTAAAACATGCTATTATACATGTATTCCATTCAAAAGTCATTAAAATTATATGTTTAAAACAAACATATCCATAATAAAATATATAAATAATGGCTGACGAAAACTAATTGACAACATAATACCATATAAAATGATTAAATATACATGATGAAATACAATTAATATTAAAATGATGACATATGAGGTTCAAATATAGTAGGTGAAATGACATCTTTGTCCAAACAACATTGATAAAATACAATTAAATACTGGTTGACGAAAACTAATTGACAACATAATACAATACAAAATGATTAAATAAATATATATGATAAAATAAAATTAATATCAAAATAATAACGTATGAGGTTCACAAATAGTAGGTGAAATGACATATTTGTCCAAACAACATTCATACTAACTCATCACATTATAGTAATTTAGGATATAGTTATGTACGTGTAATTCATATGTTTAAACAAAAACTACTAAAATATATGAGGTGAATTGAGAATATATTCGCTTGCACTATTAAAAATAAAATAAAATGTATAATTTTTTACATATAAAAATAAAATTTCAAATAAGTTTGCGATTTTTTTTCAGATTTTGCGATATTGTGCGATATATCCGCGATATTTCCCGATTGCCGTCCAATTTTACACTACGGTTGAACGATATCGATATCGACATCGATATTTAGCGATATTTTGCGATATATCCGCGATACTCGGGAAAAAATACATTAGACCCCAATATCCATATCGCAATATCCAAATTTGCGATATATCCGCGATATTTTCATCCTTGCTATATACTAGGTAGGGTGTGCACCTCAAAATTTTGAGGCGCTAACCCGGATTTTTATGTTTTAATATTTGCATATATGTGTATTTTTATATTTTATTACATTAGAAATAAACAAAAGAAGTTGTGATTAAAGTTTTTATATGCATATATTTTTAATACTGCAATATCGAATGTAATCAATATTTATCAATATCCAATTATCCATGGCATTTGATTTGTTAATAAAAGCACATAAATTTGTATGGTGTGAAGTTATAATATTTTTTTTTGGAAAGTGTGTGAAGTTATAAGGTATACTTCGTATATATATATATATTGCGAGGGTGTTTTTTTTTTTTTGACAGGGAATTTAAATATATTAATTAGGTAGTGATGAAACAAAAATGAGTTCAGATATGAACTGTTCTTAGAGTGAATAGAATGTGACAATACTTAGTTTGATCCTTTGGAAATCCTTCAATGCTTGTTTGAATAATCGAATGGAGGTATGGAAATTGCGGACCTGCAACTAGGGATGGCAATTTCAACCCGCCCCGCCCCGTGCTATTTGGGTCGCCCCCCGGACCCGTATTGAAATGGGGCGGGTCCGGGTATCACCCTCGACCCGTGGGTCGGACCCGTGACCCGTTTTTATATTATTTTTTTATATATATTATACATATAAATATAATATATCTTCAATATTTTGATGTTTATTAATATATATAACAATAATTCACCTTCATAAATGTGAAAATAAATTTATAAAGATGCTTCTAACACTATTTTATTTATTTTTCAATACAAATCTAAATTTTATGTTATATGTTTTTAAAAATAATAATTATTTTTCAATTTTTTTTTTATAAAAAAAATTATAATGGGTCGCCCCGATTTGCCCCGGCCCGCCCCGTGACCCGAACGGGTCGCCCCGACCTGGACCCAAATTGAAACGGGTCGGGTCCGGGTATCTAGGTACCCGGCTCGACCCGGCCCATTGCCATCCCTACCTGCAACAAAACCGGGCCAGAGAGGATTCCGGCGACGGCCCTCCGACGCTCAAGTCAGTGAATATTTGATGAATGGATTGTGTGTGTGTGTGTGAGAGAGAGAGAGAGAGAGAGAGAGAGAGAGAGAGAGCTAACCTTTTAAATTGATAAAATGACACTATTTATACCTTGAAGGCTTGAGGGTAATATCGTAATTTTCGGAGCAAGGTTTTTGCCTAGGGGGACCACGCCATGTCATCGTCCTATTCTGTTATTTGAATGATGGAAAAAAGAATTTCCACCTGCAATAAATTCTGTTATGGGCAGAGAATAGTACATGGTGTGGACCACCAAGATGAGCTGTCAAGGATTTGAATCTACATGAGGAGAGTCTTAGCTCTGTGGATTTATGATTCTAAATTAAGATCTTTGAAGATACGATCATAAAGATATTCAGTTTTGTATCAATGCCTCTTTTTATCATGATTCTGAGCTTCGAGATGAAGCTAACACGTATAGTCAGAAGAGGTGATATTCAGATCTGGAAATCTAAAGGACACCCACCAAATTTGGAGATACGATCTTCTTCAGATGTCAATAGTCTCTCCTCTGCAAATAATCTTGACTTGAAGGGTGGGTACCCTTCAAGGGGTTGTTTTCCAGATGATATGACATCATTATGTCCTATCATCTACTCCCCCCTATTTAGAGTATCTGTTCTGATAAACTGATGCTCTAAAGTGGTAGATTCTATTTATCGTTCCCACTCTTTTTCTTCTTTTTGAAATTTCAAAATTTTACCATTGATCTGAGCCGCTCATTCGCTCACCGCCTTTTCACCACCTTGAATCTCCTCCCTACACGTGTACTTATTGGAATTTTAACCGTCCCCTTATTACGGAGTATAAAAGGAGGTGAAATGTTCCATTTTTGACTGTTTGATTTTTTAAGAGCGAAGCGTCTTGGCTACTTATTCCGCCGCGAATATTTCTCTCTCTAGGTCTTCGGCCTATCCTTCGGCGAACTTCTCAACTTCCTTTCTTTAGATCCGGTTTCTCCCTGTGACCAAGTAATTCTTCATTCCTTTTCTTCTTTTTTCCTCCCTTTTTTTTTTATTTCTTCTTCTAGGGCATGTCCAATTCAGCTCTGACATCTTCGTCAATTCTGTCTAGTTCTAAGAAACGTATCAGTGTTAAAACATCAACTCGCCAAGAAAACCAGACCCCAGATGATTTACTCAGATCTGGGTTCACAGATCCGTTAACCAACCAACTCTCGCGCGCCTTCCTATTCAGAACCAGTTCGTATGTCGTCGACACGCCCCTCCTCTGAACCTTCTTCTTCTTCTCACCCTTCTTCAACTCCTATTTCTGACCTGCAAGTTCGACCCATTCGAGTGACTACCACTCAAGATCTATGTAATCCTGAATGGAATGCCGTTTGCAGGGCTAGCACATTATCTTCCTCAGAATTACGAACTATAAAGAAGAAACTTCATTACCCCTCAGACCTATTAATTGACTTAGCTAACCCTGATGAACGTCCTAATTTTGCCAAACATCCCTCTCTAGCTTTCTTCAAAGCTCATATAGATGCATGCATTCGTTTCCCTATTTGTCCCTATTTGGTTCAGATCTGTAAGCATTATAGGATTTCAGTCAACCAAATTAACCCTTCCTCGATTCGGACAGCCCTGGCTTTCTTCGTCTTAATGAAACATTATAGTCATGAAGTTTCAGCGGAGAAGTTCATAGCCTGTCATGAGATGAAGTTAACGGAGGGCTTCTTCTACTTTAGTTCTTGCCCGGGAGGTCCTGCTAAGTTTTTGAAAAAACCTAACTCGGTAGATGGCAAATGGAAACCTAAGTATTTTTGGGTTACTCCCAAAAGAGGAGGATGGCCTTTTCCTACCGGATGGAAAGGCCAACTCCCAGATTATCTTCGCCTTCACTCATCTTTAATTTCTAAAGAGGAAAGGAAACTTATGAGATCTTTGAATAAAATGGCCATTCTGAACTTTAGAATAGCTAAGATGCTTAAAGATCCGGGTGTGTTAATTAGATTCGGGTTAGACAACTCTGGAGCGGTACTGACCCCTAGAGCCGGTATGTTTCATTTCTTCAAGAAATATTTATCTTCTCTTTTTCTCCTCTCTTCCCCTCTTTTTTTTTTTTTTAAACTTTATCTCTTCTTTTTCAGAGATGGATTTTGAGTTCCTGGACTTCGTGGACCTTCCAGAGGGGAACCAGACAGACGTGACCATTGCCGTATCTGTCGATGAGGTGTTATCTATTCATTCAGATGGAGATCAAGCAGATCTGCCCATCCCCGAAGCTGTTCTTGTAAGTTCTCACTCTCCTTCTAGAGGTCAAGGCAAGCGCATTGCTGATCCATCCTCTTCGCCTACTCTTAAGCGGCGAAAGACTCGTAACGTTCCTCCCAGAGAAAAGGAGAATTCCGAAACTCATGCCCATCATTCCTCTAATGATCCGCTTACTCTAGAGCTTCCTGAGTCTCTTTCTAACTTGAAAGGTTCAGCCAGTTTATCTTTCATTGCTTCTGCCCCCTCGGCAGCTGATGTGCTTCTCCATCAAGAGGCTTCTATTCCTCAACTCTATACTGATATTTCTGAGTCTATAACCCAGGTACATATAATCTCATTTCTTTCCCCTATTTTATCCTTCGATTTCTAAATTCCTTATTTTTATTCGTTATATTTTCAGATGATACTGAAACATGGTCTACTAGTGAACCGTTTGAGGGAGACTTCAGATCCTACTGAGTTGCAAAAGGATCTGATACAAAAAGATGACCAACTTCAAAAGTCAATACTGGAAGTAAGCCTTTTAACTGCAGAAGTGGAAGATTTGAAGAAACAGGTGCAATGCTTGAGCAATTCTTTAACTGGATCAAAAAGGAAACAGGCAGAAGTGGAAGCTCGTTTAGCTAAGGAAGTTGCAGAGAGTCGAGCTTAAGGTGTCAAAGTTGGCGTTGATACTTGTCGTCATAGGTTGTTTGCTACTCCTGCTGGCCAAAAGTTTCTCCGTAATTTTCATGAGGGAATGATGAAAGCATATCTCCTGAGCCCTGTTTCGGTACGAGATATGGGACATCACATCCTTCACTACCGAAATCATGGCTTCGATGCTGCAGTACTTCAGGCTCGAGAACAAGGGTGTTCTGGCCCCTTCGATAGGACTCGAGCAAGGAAGGACTTGAAGGTTTCCCCTGCCTTCAAAGGAGATGAGAAACTGGGCTATAACCATGCTTGGTGGCTGCCAGTTATGGAGAAAGTTGTTAAGGATATGTACTATGACACCTCATTTGATCTGGATCTCCCTACAGATGAGAATCCTACTTATAACATCTTTCCTCCTCGAATTCCAGTTTTGGCACCTAATGCTTTGCCTTCTGCTTCTACTGCTCCTCCGGCCATCTCCTCTGCTGCTGCTGCTCCATCTGTTGTTGAACAAGTTGAAGCTTCAACTAATACCTCCACTGTCAGATCTCAGAATGTGGAGCTCACCTCTTCTGTAGGTCCCTAAGTTGAGTTTAATAACGAGTAAGCTAGTGAAAATGTCTAGAGGGGGGGTGAATAAACTTTTCAAAAGTCTTTCGAAATATCAAAGTACGATGCGGAAATCAGAATATAACAATGAGCCCAATTCTAGTTTATACTCAACTTATTTCGAGAACTCTGTTTTAGTGTTTACTCAACTTGTCTTGTTCAGTTATGTATGTTCAACAAATAAACAGTTAATCAATTAAAACAAACAAAACATTAAAGTAAATCAGCACACAAAGATTTTATAGTGGTTCGACAACTTGTCTACATCCACTCTCACAAACCCAGTTGTGAAATTCTTATTAACTCGTCCAATGGAGTAATATGTTCTTGTAGCTTTAAGTCCCAAGAAATAAGACTTAGATCTTCTCGACAACACTACCAAGTATCTAAGCTGTTGAATAAGCCACAATAATTGACTACAACAACTACCAGCAGCCATGTACTCGGCTTCAGTAGTAGAGGTAGCAACACTTGTCTGCTTTTTCGAAAACCATGAAATGAGTTTTGTGCCTAAGAATTGACAAGAACCAGATGTAGATTTCCTATCTATTCTACAACCACCAAAATCAGAATCAGAGTAGCCACTTAGAGATAAATCATCATTTGAAGGATACCATATACCACGATTGATGGTCCCTTTCAAATATTTCAATATCCTTTTAGTGGTTTCCATATGACTCTCTTTTGGATTAGCTTGAAATCGAGCACATACACCAACAGAAAATGCAATATCAGGTCTACTAGCAGTCAAGTACAGTAATGAACCAATAAGGCCACGGTAATAGGAACTCCAGAAGATTTACAAGTCTTAATACCATACTTGTCTAGTAGATTACGAGTATACTTTGCTTGATTTATGAAAATCCCTTCTGGGGTCTGTTTTACTTGAAGTCCAAGAAAGTAATTCATTTCACTCATCATAGACATCTCAAATTTACTTTACATGAGTGTTGAGAAACTTTCACTCAGCTTTTTGTTAGGTGAACCAAAAATGATGTCATCTACGTAAATTTGGACGAGTAAAATGTCTTTCCCTTCTTGTCTTCTGAACAAGGTTCTATCGACCTTGCCCTTAGTAAAACCATTTTCTAATAGAAATTGAGAAAGTGTATCATACCATGCTCTTGGAGCTTGTTTTAGTCCATATAAGGCCTTCTTTAATCTGTATACCTGGTTACCTTTGACTTCGAAACCTGGGGGTTGTTCAACATACACTTCTTCCGCAAGAATACCATTAAGAAATGCACTTTTAACATCCATTTGATATACAGTAAACTTCATGTAAGCAGCATATGCAAGGAACAATCGAATGGCTTCTAGTCTAGCAACAGGAGCATATGTTTCATCATAATCTATGCCTTCAGCTTGTGAATAGCCTTGGGCTACTAGTCTAGCCTTATTCCTAACGACTACATCATTCTCATCTTTCTTGTTCTTGAAAATTCATCGTGTGCCTACTACATTATGATGTTTAGGTCTATCGACAAGTTCCCAGACGTCGTTTCGAACAAACTGGTTCAACTCGTCTTGCATAGCAATGATCCAATTACTATCAGCCAATGCCTCATTAATGGTTTTAGGCTCGATAGATGAGAGGAAACAACACCAGCAAAACAAGGATGGACTAGGTTGTTCTTGCGACTCAAAGAGTTGTCGTCTAGTCTTCACACCAACAGTAGAGTCACCAATGATATTTTCAGTATCATGAGCAGATTTCCATGTTTTTCTAGTCTTAGTATGCATATTATCATCATCTAGATCGATTATAGCATCATGCATTTCAATATCATTTACATCAGAAGATTTAGTAGGAGTAGACGAGTCGACTAGTTCAGGCATGTCAACTGGTCTAATAGATTTACGTTGAGCACTTACCTTCTCCTGATCATCAGACTCGAGAGCTTTCATGAACGGGTTATAGGCTTGAACAGATTCATAAACCTCTGATTCTTGGTCAGTTTGGATCGATAGATCAGTTACTTTCTTACTGATCTGGTTAACTGATCTGGTCAGTAGACGAGTCCTGTAGAGATTCATCGAAAACTACATGTGGTGTTTCTTCCACATATAAGGTAGAGTAGTTGAATACTCTGAATGCTTTGCTAGTCGAGGAGTATCCCAAGAATATCCGCTCGTCTGCTTTAGCATGAAATGCATTCAACTTGCTTTTCCCATTGTTATGGATAAAACACTTACATCCAAATATATGTGTAACATCCCAATTTTTTTTTTTTTTGTAAAAATTAAAAGTTTCTTTGTGGAAAATAAAGAACCCGCAACTAATTATAAATAATAGATTATGAAATCAACCTACTCCCGAGAAATCCAAAATAATGCATTTAATAGACCTAACAACTAAGCCTGCTTAATAAAAAGTCTCAAAACATTAATTTAAATAAGAAGCAAATTTAGTCCTCAAATACTGTTTATGAAGAAAAATATTAGACCGCTATCCATCACCACCCTCCACCAATCAACTCCTTAGCCTGAAATAGACAATATTTGGGGTGAGCATACAAGTACGCTCAGTGGAGCAGAGTTATTCTAGGCAAACTAATAAAATTACATAATCACATCATCAATGATAAATAAATGTAAATAGCATTTACCTATGTACTTTGCCAACATTAATATAAACACATATACTTTGCCCACATATACTTTGCCCATATATACTTTGCCATTTGAGCACGGCGGGTTAAAACCCGAAGATCCGTCGATCTCGGACCCCAATTAGGATCCCTGGCTATTAGATACTTTGCCACAAACTTTGCCACAAACTTTGCCAATAGATATTTGTCACAAACTTTGCCAATAGATATTTGCCATAAACTTTGCCAATAGATATTTGTCATAAACTTTGCCAATAGATAGTCTCCACAAACTTTGCCAATAGATATTTATCATAAACTTTGTCAATGGATAGTCTCCACAAACTTTGCCAATAGATATTTATCATAAACTTTGTCAATGGATAGTCTCCACAAACTTTGCCAATAGATATTTGTCATAAACTTTGCCAATAGAGGTTTTCATAAACTTTGCCAATGGATAATAAACATTGCCAATAGATAATTATCATAAACTTTGTAAATAGATACTTTGCCAATCGAATAACATAGAACAATTAATTCATGTAGAATTAACTCAACAATTACTTAAAGCATATAACCAAGAATAAGCAAATAAACCCCACCTTAAAATGTATATCGTCTATGGAGAGGATGCAAGAGTGCTATAACCTACTCCTCGCGATTATCGTCGCCTAGCAATAAATTACATATATTTAGCATACAACTCTTTAAATTAGAAGTAGTAAAATGAATTCTATCTGGAATTCTCATAACTGATTTAGTCTAAGTAATTAACCTTCCAACATAGAAAACTTAAATCTTATGTTTCAATCATATATATATATATAGAAAACCTAAATATTATGTTTCAATCGTATATATATATGAGTCTAAGCTACTTCAATCTGAACAACCCAATATAATCAATTATCACTAATTATGCATATACTGTTAACATTCTTACTAAGAGTTAACAATTGGTTTGCAGTCT
Organism: Galeopsis tetrahit; assembly: GCA_963675135.1. NCBI lineage: Eukaryota > Viridiplantae > Streptophyta > Magnoliopsida > Lamiales > Lamiaceae > Galeopsis > Galeopsis tetrahit. The sequence continues at coordinate 39,520,170 of OY776126.1, read as the reverse complement.
ATGTACATTAATACTTGTTGAAACCAAGTGAATATAAAATATTGTTGAGCATTATTAGCCAATACTTCTACGTGAGCTTACAAGAATATATGTAAACATATATTTATATATATATGCTATCTGCTACCAGCCATAACAAACTCTAATTAGGCCCCTAGCCTAATTATGGAAACAAATTAACTAATTGCAGAAACTGCCTCATTTGCAACTAATTCAAATGACTTGATTAAATACACAAGATTGATGGACTATCATCCAATATATTAACCTACGAATTAAACATATTTAATTAGATTAGATTATTGATCTGACCAATAATTGATATCCCAGTTGCATAAAGGCACTAACACCTAATCTATATACGCACATAGTGATGTTAAAGAAAATACTATAACTATTTTGACTATCTTGAATAAATGAACCTGGAAACAAATGAGGGAGAAAACATACCCGTTAGTCCAAATTATGAAATTATGCGTTTGCTAGTTGTCTCCAAAATAATTCCCGACTGAAATTTAATGGAGAGGATTTAACTAATTTGCTACGTAATTTGCTGTGAGATAGATATTCTGAAAATCTTTGCATAGAGGGTGGTTTTCTTCTGTGACGTAACTGAACGTGTTTATAAAGGTGAAGAATGTGAAATCAGTTGAGATCTTTGAGGTACATTCAAATAAAGTCTTCTAATTTCCAAACGTTTTGTGGATGCGGTCAAAACCGACCTTGCGATTTTCAAGTGAGGGCTGGATATATATATATATAATTGCATGTTTACACGTACACATATATTTATCTATACCCATCTTATTAATTAAGTATTTATTTATATATTATATATTATATATTATTTAATTAAGTATTTATGTCTTCTAATTTCCAAACATTAAAACTAATAATATTTAAATATATATATCATCCTGCCAATAATATCTTATGCACAATTAACGCATATGATAAATTCTTGGGTGTTACAATATGGAAATATGAAACTCTGGGTTTTCGACCTTTCCATACCTCATAGGGCGTCTTACCTAGTGCTTTATTGATAACACTTCTGTTTTGGGAATGGCATGCAGTATTGATCGCTTCTGCCCAAAACTTCTGAGGCGTATTATACTCTGTCAGCATGGTCCTGCAGGCCTCCTTAAGAGTTATGTTCCTTCGCTCTGCTACTCCATTTTGTTGTGGTGTCCTTGCTGCACTAGTAAGGTGCTGGATGCCACGCTTAGAACAAAATTCTTTAATATAGCAGTTAATGAATTCAGTACCCTTGTCACTACGGATCTTGACAATGGACTGATTCTTCTCAACTTGAATCTTCTTCAACAGATCAGGTAGGAGTGTTTGTGTATCACTCTTCTTGTGTAATAAGACTACCCAAGTGAACTTAGAATAGTCGTCTACCACAACAAGTGTGTACCTTCTACCGTTCAAAGTTGGAGGAGTAATTGGGCCATGTAAGTCCATATGTAGAAGTTCAAGAACTCTACTTGTTGAGAGGGTTGGAATAGATTTAAAGGAACCTTTTACATGTTTACCCTTTTGACAGGCATCGCATACATGTGATTTGAAATAGATTTCGTTGGGTATACCTTCAACAATGTAATCTCTCGCAATCTTATTAATTACCTTAAAGTTCATGTGGCAAAGGCGTCTATGCCAAAGCCAACTGACCTCTTTGGGTGTCTTAGTAAGAAGACAAGTGTCCCGCGGACAACTATTCCAATTCACAATGTACACACTACCTTGTCTTATGTCGACGAGTAGTACGGTGTGAGTCCTCTTGTCTATGATTTCTCACTTTTGACTTTTGAACTGCACTTTGTAACCTCGATCACAAAACTGTGAAACAGATAATAGATTATATTTCAAACCTTCTACGTAAGATACATCTTGTATCTCTACGTCGCCATTTCGGATGTAACCAAAGCCTTTTGTGATGGCTGTAGAGCTGTCACCGAATATAACCTTTGGTCCTTCTTGCTCATGGTAGCTTGATAGAAGTGCCATGGTGCCAGTCATGTGGTGCGAACAACCACTGTCTATGTACCAAGTTTCTCCTATTGAGCCACCCTTCTTGTATAGATCGAGTCGACCCTGCATTAGATGATATTTCATAATTTAGGTACCCTCCTTGTTTATTGGGGTCCTGGGGGGTTAGTCGAGTTCAATGGAATCCAAATGTACATTGGAGTCCTGAACAAGTTTGATCTTTTAAGCTTTCAACCATATTTGTTGCAAAATAAGACCCTGTTGTCCTTGTCTGGCCTATCAGCAGTTCTTGGGTCTACTCGTCTGAGGTAGCCTTTTGACTTAACCTCTACTTGAGTAGGCACAGGTCTGTGATAGTCAGAGTAGGGCTTGTATGCATTTGGGCCATACGGTTTATAGACATGTTTAGGTCTTTCTTCTCCTTCGATATCATATGATTCAGGCGGAGGATATAAGACGGGTTGAATACGATATTTTGAAGTCACTTTCCTAGGCCTAGACGAGTAGAGCTGAGTCTGCCTTATGAAAGGAGGTCTAGGTTCTTTCCATCTAGTTTGTACATGTCTAAAACTTGTCTCCTCAGGATACCAGTCCTCATATCTGACCTGATTAGGTCGTCCACGATTTCTAGTCCTTTGTTGACTTGTCTTAAATGGAACAGCCTTGTTGTTAACTTTCCTTTTACCTTCCTTGGTAATTGGGATGTTAACTTGAGTCGGTTTGGGTATAGTGCCTTCGGATGGAGTTCCAATATCGTATATCATTGGTCATTTTCCTTTATCATTAGTCAAAGAGCTTGAGATGAAAATAGTAGGGTTCTTAGGAACTTGAGTAGACGAGCTGGGTGTCTCAGCACCTATGCCTGTCTTGTCAGCAGGAGCCCTATACCTATCTGACAATTCAAGGTTAACCTTAGAAGAGTTAACCAGGTCAGTAAGTTTAAGGTCTAGAGTGACAACCTCAGTTTCTAAGAACTTATTACGTTCTTCAAGCTTTTTGCACTTGCTTTTTAAAACATTGAATTCATGTTTCTCAGTAGCATGTGTCTTAAGTAGTTCTTGATACAACTTGTCTGTTAATGCACACTTGTCTTTGAGTTGTCTCAACTCTTCTTGCAAGCGTTCATTTAGGACTGTTATATTAGGATCTACTTTAGACTGAGCTTCCTTAAGATCAATGATTTCTTGTTTTAAAATGATGTTTTCATCGCTGACTTCAATGAATGCCTGGTTAGCAAGTAGGAGGTCGTCTTCAACTGCACTAGTAGAGTGCTGAAGGCTACTCCCTACTTTGCTACTGGCAGTATCACTTTCATCAGAATCTGATTCATCACAAGATTGAAAAGAAGTAGCAGATGATACCTCTTGGTCGATTTTAGCCATGCAGCATAGACCATCATCTACTATGAAGGCTTCATCGTGATCTGGTTCAGACGGGTAGCTAGATGAGGATGATGGCAACTCGTCTGAGTCAGAATCAGAGTCATTATTGGCCATCATTGCCTTCTTGCCACGATTGTATCTTCTTTCCCTTCGTGCTTTGCGTTCTTCTCAATCATCAGTGCTCAGGTCTGGACATTCATATATGTAGTGACCTGGTTTCTCACAGTTATAGCACAAGAGATCATTAGTAGCCTTTTTAATAGGAGAGTTATTCCTTCGTTTATCACGTCTATCAGAACGAGTAATCTTCCTACCATCAAACTCTCTATCTTGTCTGTTACCTTTCGAGACTTCGTCTCTCCTTTCGGACGAGTTTTGGTCTCGTCTGGTCTCAGACGAGTTCTTAAAAGCAGACCTTCTATGATCTCTATAGAACTTCTTATATCTTCCGAAACGTTTATTCAGCCTATCAAACTTTCTAACCATGAGGCTTGCCTGATCCTTCAGACTAAGATCAGTGTCTAACTCGTCTTTCACTGAAGCAGACCTAGTCTTAGACTTTGACCTGTCTACCTTAGACGAACTAGCCTTAAAAGCAACGTTCTTAGATACAGCATGTTCTCTGTCACTACTTACTATGGGTTCATCTTCGTCTAAATCAAACTCATGGGCCTTTAGAGTTTGAAACATGGTCTCTGCCGTCCATACGTCTATATCTTGGGTATTCTTAACAAGCATTTTTACCATTTTCCATCGACTATCAAGGCTTTTGAGAATCCTAAGATTTATTTCACGCGGAGTATAAGATTTACCAAGGACTTCCAAGTTGATGGAGAATGAAGTTGCAAACGAAGAGTTCTTTCTAATTTTCTGCAATCTATTTAATTAAGTCAAGATTAGTTTTAAGACCATTTATTTTATTGTCATTAAGAATTTTGACTATTCTATTGTAAAATCCTATAAAAAGAGGATGTATAATGCATTTTCAAACATTCAGAAATTATATGAAAATTCTTAAGGTTTTAACCTTAATCGTTGTTGTGTTTGTACGGATATTTCTTTTAGAAATCAACGGAGTTTTCACATTCTATTAGACGCTTCCCTGCATCAATTGGTATCAGAGATAAGGTACGATTCTTGATGATGGTACCAGTTTTTTATGAACATTTTGATGAAAATCGCAGTTACGATGGACCACCAATTTTCGATGAATATTTTGAAGATTGTGGTTATGATGGACCACCAATTTTCGATGAATATTTTGATGAAGATGGTGGTTATGATGGACCACCAATTTTTTATGAATATTCCGATGACATTTGTGGTTATGATGTACCACCCATTTTCAATGAGTTTGTCAATATTTTGGTTGATGATATTGACGTAGGCTATAGTGGCCCCCCAATTTTTGTCGAGGAGAATGAAATTTTTTTTACAATTGAGAATGTTGATCCCAATATCAATAACTCAACGATAGGGGTTGAAAAAATTTATTTTGTGTTATTTACTTATGCTGATGGAAATTACATTGCTTTTGCGACGAAATGTCAAATTGTTATTATTTTGTGGCCAAAAGAGTACAAAGATGTTCCCGCTTATCTTCGTATAATTACAATGAGAATGAAGCTAGTAGCGATTCGAGGTCGAATCGTTTTCAACCGGGTGAGAATGATGGAGAATGAAGTTGCAAACGAAGAGTTCTTTCTAATTTTCTGCAATCTATTTAATTAAGTCAAGATTAGTTTTAAGACCATTTATTTTATTGTCATTAAGAATTTTGACTATTCTATTGTAAAATCCTATAAAAAGAGGATGTATAATGCATTTTCAAACATTCAGAAATTATATGAAAATTCTTAAGGTTTTAACCTTAATCGTTGTTGTGTTTGTCCGGATATTTCTTTTAGAAATCAACGGAGTTTTCACATTCTATTAGACGCTTCCCTGCATCACAAGTCATTCATGATTTTTGTAAAACGAGTATCCAACTGGTCTATTGTTTCACCAGCTTTCATATGAAATGATTCAAATCTTTGGACTGCTGTGGAAAGTTTGCTTTCTTTTATTAAGGATGTCCCTTCACAAATGATAGCTAAGCGATCCCACATTTCTTTGGCAGTTTTACATTTTAACACTTTTCCCAGATACTCGTTAGGAAGAGTGTGTAAGATGTAATTCTTGGCCAAGCTATCCAAATTATTCTGTCTCATTTCTTCTGAGGTTAGTTCTGACCTTGGTTTCTTGACGAGAGTACCCACGGGTTGGTGTTTGTCGAGGGCAGCAGTATTGGGGATCATGGTCACAATTGGACCTTCAGTGATGACGGAGATCATTAAGTCGTGAGTGGAACTGAAGATGGCTTCCATCCTTAGTTTCCAATAGTCATAGTCCTGAACCTGGAACTTAGGTAACTTGTTAGCGCTGATTTCGAGTGACATGATTCAAGAAGATACGTATGACACAGTATAGTATCAAGAAACAGGTATTTTCAAGTATAGTGATAAAGAACACGTAAGAGCACGTACAATCACGGACCAAGACTTCACCCAAGTCTTGAGTTGGTTATCAAGAAACAGCAGTTCGCAAACTACTGCTCTGATACCACTTGTAGGTCCCTAAGTTGAGTTTAATAACGAGTAAGCTAGTGAAAATGTCTAGAGGGGGGTGAATAGACTTTTCAAAAGTCTTTCGAAATATCAAAGTACGATGCGAATATAACAATGAGCCCAATTCTAGTTTATACTCAACTTATTTCGAGAACTCTGTTTTAGTGTTTACTCAACTTGTCTTGTTCAGTTATGTATGTTCAACAAATAAACAGTTAATCAATTAAAACAAACAAAACAGTAAAGTAAATCAGCACACAAAGATTTTATAGTGGTTCGACAACTTGTCTACATCCACTCTCACAAACCCAGTTGTGAAATTCTTATTAACTCGTCCAATGGAGTAATATGTTCTTGTAGCTTTAAGTCCCAAGAAATAAGACTTAGATCTTCTCGACAACACTACCAAGTGCCTCTTCGATCTTACTAGTGATTTACAAGTATCTAGCAACTTGAAACAATAACCAAAAATAAAACTTCTCTTCGTTCAGTAGTAGCCTTCTTGTTTTTCACTTGTCTTCTGGCTTCTTTCTGAATCTTCAATCTCTGAGAGTAATTTATTCTTTGAATGTAGAATATCAATGCTTCAATAGTTTTTCAGTTATTTCTAATGAATGAATACCTTGGGGCATATATAGACTTCTAATTCCAAGAACTTTCAGTTGTGTAACAACCTTTTCTTGAAAACTAACTTGTAACTTCCAAACTTATCAACTTACGCGTTTAAGCAGTTAATTAGTTATTCCTTAACTAATTCTTCCATCTTTACTTTCAACACGCGTTTCTGTAACTAACTCTTTAGTTCTTCTCGTCTTGTCTTGTCTTTGTTGAGTCGCGCACCTGTCTTGTTCAGTAGTAGTAGACTTCGTCATCTACTTGTCTTGTGCAGTAGACTTCTTCAGATTACAACATAGAACTAATCTAGTCCTATCATCTAATCCTAACAAGACTATTACATTACATTAAGCTCTTGTTACAAAGCTTAGTCATCTTAAGAATCTATATACAGAATACAAACGAAACATGAGCTTCTATACATCTCAAATAGCTCAGTATAAAACCTATCAAGTATACACAGTACTTATAAACTGTACTTGTCTTTTTTATTTATACTTATCATGTTAACTTTACTTGTCTTGTGAACTAGTACTTGTCTTGTGAACTCTACTGATCTGTACAAGATGACTCTTCTTAACTAGACTAGATCAGTCAACACTTAGAAAATATTCAATTCTTCTTTTGGCTTATCAAAACTTCATCTTTTATTTTTTATCATCATTTAGGACTTGTCTTTAGGATTCATATCCCAACATCTTCTTAGTCTAGAATCGTCTTACTTTACTTTACTTTGTTTTGTTTCTTTTTGATTTAGATGCTATTGTAAACTCTTGTTAATTCTACTTTTTGTTAATGAAGATGTTTTGCGATTTTCTCCACTATCTATTTTCATTTCTATTATTATGCTGATCTTGTGCAAAACAATTTCTAAGGAAAATTATTTCAAGATTTAATTTCGGATCTGAATTGAGAGTCTTCTCTCAACTCGTATTCATTCTCTTGAATAAAATAATTTTCTGAGGAAAATTATTTCAAAACTTAACTTCAGATCTGAGTTGAGAGTCTTCTCTCAACTCGTATTCATTCTCTTGAAATAATTTTCTGAGGAAAATTATTCCCAGATATAATTTCAGATTTGAGTTGAGAGTCTTCTCTCAACTCGTATTCATCCTCTTGAAAATAATTTTCTGAGGAAAATTATTCCTAGATATAATTTCAGATATGAGTTGAGAGTCTTCTCTCAACTCGTATTCATCCTCCTGAAAATAATTTTTTGAGGAAAATTATTCCCAGATATAATTTCAGATCTGAGTTGAGAGTCTTCTCTCAACTCGTATTCATCCTCTTGAAATAATTTTCTAAGGAAAATTATTTCAAAACTTAACTTCAGATCTGAGTTGAGAGTCTTCTCTCAACTCGTATTCATCCTCTTGAAATAATTTTTTGAGGAAAATTATTCCCAGATATAATTTCAGATCTGAGTTGAGAGTCTTCTCTCAACTCGTATTTATCCTCTTGAAATAATTATTTCAAAACTTAACTTCAGATCTGAGTTGAGAGTCTTCTCTCAACTCGTATTCATCCTCTTGAAATAATTTTCTGAGGAAAATTATTCCCAGATATAATTTCAGATCTGAGTTGAGAGTCTTCTCTCAACTCGTATTCATCCTCTTGAAATAATTTTATGAGGAAAATTATTTCAAAACTTAACTTAAGATCTGAGTTGAGAGTCTTCTCAAAGACTCTCAACTCGTATTCATCCTCTTGAAATAATTTTCTGAGGAAAATTATTCCCAGATATAATTTCAGATCTGAGTTGAGAGTCTTCTCTCAACTCGTATTCATCCTCTTGAAAATAATTTTCTGAGGAAAATTATTCCTAGATATAATTTCAGGTCTGAGTTGAGAGTCTTCTCTCAACTCGTATTCATCCTCTTGAAATAATTTTCTAAGGAAAATTATTCCCATATATAATTTCAGATATGAGTTGAGAGTCTTCTCTCAACTCGTATTCATCCTCTTGAAATAATTTTCTGAGGAAAATTATTTCAAAACTTAACTTCAGATCTGAGTTGAGAGTCTTCTCTCAACTCGTATTCATCCTCTTGAAATAATTTTCTGACGAAAATTATTCCCAGATATAATTTCAGATCTGAGTTGAGAGTCTTCTCTCAACTCGTATTCATCCTATTGAAATAATTTTCTGAGGAAAATTATTTCAAAACTTAACTTCAGATCTGAGTTGAGAGTCTTCTCTCAACTCGTATTCATCCTCTTGAAATAATTTTCTGAGGAAATTTATTCCCAGATATAATTTCAGATCTGAGTTGAGAGTCTTCTCTCAACTCGTATTCATCCTCTTGAAATAATTTTCTGAGGAAAATTATTTCAAAACTTAACTTCAGATCTGAGTTGAGAGTCTTCTCTCAACTCGTGAATATCATCTCTTCTGACTATACCTGTTAGCTTCATCTCGAAGCTCAGAATCATGATAAAAAGAGGCATTGATACAAAACTGAATATCTTTATGATCGTATCTTCAAAGATCTTAATTTAGAATCATAAATCCACAGAGCTAAGACTCTCCTCATGTAGATTCAAATCCTTGACAGCTCATCTTGGTGGTCCACACCATGTACTATTCTCTGCCCATAACAGAATTTATTGCAGGTGGAAATTCTTTTTTCCATCATTCAAATAACAGAATAGGACGATGACATGGCGTGGTCCCCCTAGGAAAAAACCCTAGCTCCGAAAATTACGATATTACCCTCAAGCCTTCAAGGTATAAATAGTGTCATTTTATCAATTTAGAAGGTTAGCTCACTTTTTAAGAACTCTCTCTCTTTATTATTCACACACAATCCATTCATCAAATATTCACTGACTTGAGCGTCGGAGGGCCGTCGCCGGAATCCTCTCCGACCCGGTTTTGTTGCAGGTCCGCAATTTCCATACCTCCATTCGATTATTCAAGCAAGCATTGAAGGATTTCCAAAGGATCAAACTAGGTATTGTCACATTCTATTCACTCTAAGAACAGTTCATATCTGAACTCATTTTTGTTTCATCAAGTAGGCTGTAAATCAGCAACACATCAGGCTCAATATGAGCAGGTACATAAGGAGAGAAGAACTCCTGATTACAATTAAAACCAAAGCAAGCTAGTCTATGCGCAACTAAATTGCAGGTTCTCCTTGACCAAACAAAATGAGCAGCAACAAAATTATTGGACAAAGCTAATATTTCACGAGTTAACACTCCCAGGTATGATAAGTCCGGTCGCGGTCTTAGCAAGGCATTGATAACAATTTGAGAGTCAGACTCAATGATCACCTCCATCTCCCCAGTCAACAACGCCCATTGAAGTCCTCGCCTAATAGCCTCTGCCTCCCCCATTTCTACACTCCAGTCCATCGACCGAAACTCCGCAAAGCACCATTTAACGACTCCCCCACTGTCCCGAGCCACACCACCAATCCCTACTCCCACCCCAGCTCTCACAGAAGCTTCTGTGTTAATTTTAATGAGATTACCCCGTGGACACTCCCACTTCCTCGCCACCCGATTCGATCGCACCATCGGGGTAGATATCGTCGCCCGTCGTACCTCAATTATGTGCTCATCCGCCATTTTAATCAGCTCATTGTGACCTTAGAGCTTCTCCCTAAACAATAAAGTGTTTCTAGCAAACCATAAGAACCAAAGCAGCACTACAAATCGGCATCGACGATCATCATCCCCCTGTATGCCATTCAGCGCTTCCACCACCCACTCTGCAAGGGACATCTCCACCCCTTCTGGAATAGGCATACCAGCCACCTCCCAAAACTCGCGCACCCACTCACAATCCCGACCCATGTGCTCTGCTGTCTCAATATCAATTCCACACCTCTTACACATAGGATCAACATCGACAAAACGACCAATTAGATTAATACTAATAGGCAAAATACCATGCAAAACACGCCACAAGAAGAACTGCACCCGCGAAACCACATCAAGCCCCCATAAACGGCCCCACCATTCTCCCATGTTCACGACTGTCGAGTCCATATGCGCTGGGCACCCATCAAAATATCCCGACTTCGCCATGTATATCCCGTTTTTCGTGTAGCGCCATGCTAGTACATTAGCCCCACCTGTAGGCGCGATTGGTATAGCACACACCCGACGCACCATAAGATCTGGAAGAAAATCTCTTAGCCTCTCTACATTCCACTCCCGCCTTCCAGGAACCAGCAGATCACTCACACGAAGGTCAGCAAAGGCTGCACCAGTTGCTGGCTCAAAAGATGGCTCTCCCCCATCAAATAACCAAGCATCTGCACCTGCCCGGATAGTCTCCCCATCTCCCACCACCCAAACCAGACCTCTCTCAAGGACCTCCCGACCTGCTAAGATACTCTGCCATGTGTAGCTAGAGTTATACCCCCTGGCCGCCGATCGAAAAGTTCCATTCGGGTAGTATCTAGCGCGCAAGGTCCTTGCTAGAAGAGAAGTAGCCGCCACCCTTGCTTAGCTAGAAGAGCATCGTTGAAATCCGACAGTCTTCGTAGCCCAAGCCCTCCCTCCCTCGTCGGACGACACAAAGTCTCCCATCTCAACCAATGAATGCGCTTCTCATCACCCCGTTGGCCCCACAAAAATCGGGCAATAGCAGATTCAATCTTGTGAATAATCACTTGTGGAATTTTAAAACAGGTCATCAAGTAAGTAGGAATCGTTTGTACCACCGATTTAACTAATGTAAGTTTTCCTGCCTGCGATAACATCCGACTCTTCCAATCCTTTATCTTTTTGCACACCTTGTCCACAATCGCCCTAAAAACTGTCGACCTTGACCTCCCTATCCGAGTAGGAATCCCCAAATAAACAGCATGCTCCGAGACTCGCTTAACCCCTAGAAAATCAGCCAACTCATCTCCTTTCACTTCCGGAATACCACCACTAAAAACAATTTCTGATTTCTCCAGATTCACCACCTGGCCCGAGGCCATCTCATAAACATGTAAAATTCGTTTAACACATGTCAACTCATCATACGTCGCCCTCCAAAAAATAACAGTGTCATCAGCAAATAACAGGTTCGAGACCGGAGGGGTCCGCCTACAAATCCTAATTACATGCAACACACCAATCTCCATATGTCTCCGGATTAAGGCCGACAAAGCCTCCGCAAAAAATAGAAACAGATAAGGGGACAAAGGGTCCCCTTGTCGAATTCCTCTTGTCGGCCTGAAAGTATCCGTTGGGGAACCATTGACAAGGACTGCAAAAGAAACATAACTAACACATCGCATAATCGTGGAAACAATAGAATCAATAATACCAATCTTTCTCATTGCTCTCTCCAGAAACTGCCATTCCACCCTTACTCATATCAAATTTAAACGCATAAGAGCCTCTAGACATGGTCTTATTTATACGCATATGATGAAAAATCTCAAAGGCTAATAAAGCATTATCAGTAATTAATCTACCAGGCACAAATGCAGACTGACACAGGTCAATAATGGAATTCAAAAAGGGCTTCAAACGATTCGCTATAGTTTTAGTAATAAGCTTGTACACAACATTACACAAACTAATAGGCCTAAAATCAGAAGGTAACAAAGGGGTTTTCTTTTTAGGAATAAGGGCTATAAAAGTATGATTTGCATCAGCAGGAGACACACCATTATTAAGAACATCAAGAACAGAAGAGGAAACCGAATGACCAATAAAATCCCAAAATTTGTGAAAAAAGATAGCTGACATACCATCCGGCCCCGGAGCCTTAGTGGGGTGCATCTAAGATAAAGCCTTTGTCACCTCCAACTCAGTAAACGATTGAGATAAGGCATCGTGCATATTCGTCGTCACCCTGCAATCTACAGCTCCCACTGCCTCCTCCATATCCAATCCCTATGAAGCCGTAAACAGCCCCTGAAAGTAGTTCAGGAAGTCCTCCTTGACCCCCTTAATCTCCACCTGCTTCACCCCATCAGAACCTGTTATCTCCCGAATATAATTCCTCCTCTTCCTCCCACTAGCAATCTGATGGAAAAATGTAGGATTTTTATCCCCCTCTCGCATTCAACTGACCTGAGATCTCTGTAACCAGTACAACTCCTCCTTCCTGACCAATGCAGTAATATTTTTTCCAAATGTCAAGCAACATACCTATTATAATGTTGTTGTTCCACATGTATTTTTATGTATCACGTAATGTGTGAAATAATTGTTATTTTTTAACTGTATAAAAATAACTGGAAAAAGATAATGTATAGTTTCTGAAATAGAAAATAAAGAATGTGATAAAAAGATAATTAATATTATATTTTGTGTAGCTAATTTTTTAGTTTTTTTTTTCTTTTTTAAAAGATTTTGACATTTTAGTTGTGATTACCTTGTGATATCAGTTTGTTTTTTAGTAAGTACTTGATAAGCTGATTGTAGAGTATATAATACTATTATACAAAGTTTATAACAATATTTTCAACATAAATATAAATAAAATCAGTACCGAAAAGAATAACAAAAACGTTCTAAGGTCTACCCACCAAAGCAAAACGTATGATAATAAAACAATATAAAGATAAAACTAACACTAATAATATTTACAAAACCACAAAATATATAAAAAAACAATACACAATAAGTTATGACAAAAAAATAACTAAAAAAATATTTGGTGCCCGACGGAGAAACAAGCTTTTTTTGTAGCTCAGTTGACATTAGAGGCAGCCAGGAGTCTGAAATTAACAAACATTAACCCGTTAAAATTAACTCTCAACAACCGAGGTAATAAACAAGCATCTAATATGTAAAAAAAAAAAAATGGAATAGGAACATATTTTCAACTTCTTTATAACTAAAGCATGTGAGGTTGGTTTATAATTGACTTTGTTAGGAATTAATATACAAGAATTAATTCTCACCCTCTTTATAAGTTCGTACTTTTAGATGAGACAGAATTCTTTCATGGTATCAGAGCAAATCGGGCAAACGCCCTGGGTTCGATTCCTGTTGGAAGCACTCCACCCATTTTAATTGTCCACTCGATGGGACTCCTCCCCAAAAAGGGTAAGATGTGTTAATCCGGCCCACGAGTGAGGGACCCATTTAAATTGTCCACTCGATGGGCCTCCTCCCCAAAAAAGGGTAAGAGGTGTTAATCCGACCCACGAGTGAGGGGGAGTGTTAGGATTTAATATACAAGAATTAATTCCCTCCTCCTCAAAAAGAGTAAGAGGTGTTAATCTGGCCCACGAGTGAGGGGGAGTGTTAGGAATTAATATACAAAAATTAATTCCCATCCTCTCTACAAGTTCAGACTTTTAGATGAGACAAAATTCTTTCAGACGAGATCATTGTTTCCTTTTTAGGTAGACAAAATTCTTTCAGACGAGATCATTGTTTCCTTTTTAGGTAGATAGAAGATGATGTAGGACATCTGCACATCTAAAAACCAAGAATTTTAGTTTATAAATCACTTACACAAAACAGAACTGAGAAAAAAAAAACATAATAACAACACAGTTTTATAAATTATCAAATCCTACCACTAAAATAGTGCACATCCCATGTTTTATGTACTCCGACATTAACCAAATTTAGGGGCCTGATTATTAGTAGAGACATCATCAGAGTGTTTTCTAAAGTTGACAAATATCATGCAAATATATTTTAATTTTTTACTACATATGATATGAACACTTTCAAAACCGTCCGTTCCTATTTCACTAGTTTTTTGCTCGTGCAATGCACGGGTCAGCTGTAATATATATATATATATATATATATATTTTTTTTTTTTTTTTTTAATTAGGAACTTATTGTCAATTTTATTATTTTTTACTTTAAAAATAACAAAAAAATATTATATCATGAAAAAAAATGTTCTTACATGTATTGTAGAATTGATGCGGTACAAAGTGTATAAACATTAAATTGCACTTATTTGAATTGGATACAATGTTCTTGATTTTTCACTTTGTTGCTTATTTCTAAGCAACTATCTATGTTAAATTGCACTTATTTGAATTGGATACGATGTTCTTGCCTTCTTGGTTTCAAACTTTCTTGCTTATTTTTAAAGCAACTATCTATGCAGCGCAAAGAGGTTTTATGGGCCAAATAGGCTAGACATGTCATCAATTGATGTAGCTAGTGGAAAATAAACCTTCTGGAAGCCAAAAATGGAAAAGAAAGAAAATCTGCAATTGTATTAGGGCATTTAGGTTTGGCTGTGCATGGTTTACCGTCGCTTCTTTCCCTAGTTCAGTTGGAAAAAAAGCTCGCACGTGCTTGCACGTATAGATACATTTCATGTGAGAACGAAACTGCTTAAAGAGGAAAATTCTCTACAAACAACAATAACCCTAACATGATGTCATACCATAATTTTAGTGACATTTTGTGTTGATTTAGACACTATATTTTCCTGCAACCTTCACTTAATACAAATGTAGAATTTAACTTTTGGTTGGTTTATTAAAGATTATACTACATAATAAGATCAAATGTAGAATTTTTCAAGTTTATCAACCCTGAAATTAAACAACCTCTAAAGGGTACCTACAGTACATACCCCTAAAAACTGCTTGGATGCATCAACTATTAAAACTGGTATATCATATACATCAAGATGGTTGTGCAGATAACCTTTTTCAGATGCCGCTACTCACTTAATTGGCTCTTTTGTTAATTCTGATCCGTAAATCCTCACGCCATTTCTATTATGGTAAACATGCATACACACAAATGAAAAGAAATATTAAGCTACCTATTTAGCAATATTGACAGAACAAAGCACACCTTTACTCCGGAACGCCTAATAGCCTTCATTTTACACACGATAGATGGATCCAAAAAAAATTAGTATCCTATTGCATAACAATTTATCAAAGTCGAGGGGTGAAAAAACGTTGAATCTTATATGGAAATATTTTTCATCAGTTAAAACACTGAGGCATGCAGCCCCACCTTTTTCATAAGATTTAGCAATCTCTACCTTATAACATATCCAAAAAAAATTGATAGCCTTCAACTATTAATTGCCTTAAGCATCTATATATGAGCTCCTAATTAGATTTAAATTCACCAATTGGAACTCGAAGAATCATTTTAATTAGATTATTATACATTAATCTGAACTAATTCTTCAAACCCCTTATAACATTACTCGTGTAATCCAGCAAAGCCCACCAAATAACAGGACACACACACTACACATACCAACCAAATACATAAAATATGTAATTAAAAATGTACACAACGTCAAGCAAATCCATGTAAAAATGTACCAAGATGGCCCTGCTTAGCAGCAATATGGAATGGATCGAAGCCATTATTCGCAAGAATCGAGCAAGTCTCAGCATCTGAAGGCTTCAAAAACTCCCCTACAAAGGCTTCAAAAACTCCCCTTAAGCAAAACTATACCAAAAAATGTTATATTTGATTACCTGGAATCAATTTATCATATAGATTAAAAATAAAACAATGGAAGATAACTCATTATCAGAGAGCCTGTGTCATGCGGCTCATGCCCAACAATTGACAGATGAAGAGTGATTAATTCAAACAACAAAAGCAAGAAGACCAACATACTATTCAAGAACTACAAACCTCTGAAACATATAGATATCTTGAAATTGAAAGTATATGTGGCTAAAGATGAAGACATCAAGAATCTAGGATCAGTTAACGTGAAGAATATATGAGCTCATGATTATTATCAACTTTCGTAAACTACGAAACACAGCCAAAAGAAGATCAATATCGATATTAACCTCTACAGAAAGAGAATCAAGACACCTTATGTTATTAACTTATAGATTTATACAAATATATACTAACATTTTTCTTTTCTAAAATCTGAATGAAAACAAACTTAAGGAAAACCCATACTACAGCTCCGTCTGATTATTTTGCCACAACCCGAATTGCAAATGATCACTCGAAACCACTGAATAATAAAAAGTCTTCATAAGTAATTGAGGTTACCAAATAAAAAATCTAAATAATAATTTAATGCTTGTAAATTTTCAAGCTTACACCGAAAATGTGGAGTATCAATCATCTCACATGTTTAGAGGATTTTCTAGATCATTCTACTTCACGTAATTATCGAGAACAGAAAAAAAATAGAGAAAAGCAGAGGAGAAGATGAATTACCTTATATTCAATATGGAGTATAATATTTTCTTACTTAAGAAATCAAATATCTGAAATAAAAGAAATTGAATACATGAAGCAGGGGAGAAGCTGAAATCTTAAGCTTTATTACGCTAGCAAATAGAATACCCTAAAATTATTTCAAATCAAAATGAATATATATGAATTAGCTTGTAACTTAAGCAAGTAATTGAATCTCTGAAATAGAGAAGATCCTACAAAAGATCAAATTGAATATGAAATTAGCGTGTACCTTTCGATCCCTTCAATGGCTGCCAACTTTGATCTTGGCTTTTCCCTTTGCGGTCCTACTCACAGAACATCTCTATAAGAACTGGGACCTTAGATAATCCATGGATGAAGTCAAGGGCTTCCATTTCTTGACCAATTAGTTAAGCTAGAGAAAAATAAAATTAAGAGATGAAATACTAATCATTCCAAAATAATTATCAGTAGGAACACCAGAATTAATCAGCCGTTAAAATGGAGTTTAAACCTGCAAACAAAAACTAAATAAATCAATTGACAAATAATTTGAAAAGAGAAAGGTAAAAATAAGGATGAAAAAAATGTATTTTTGGTTATTGGGTCTCCTATCAACGAAGATAAAAATAAGATACTTTTGGTGATGTAATTGTATGCTTATACCTAATATGATTATTTCATTGTGTTTTGTTCAGATCTTGCTTTTACTACTCTTAATACTTTAATTAATCAGCAACTCCATACAATATCATTTCTAAACATATTTCATATCCCCTCGCTGTTAAAAACTTTAAATACTCATATTAATGGGTTGTGGCATTGTGAATTATAAAACTGGAAATGGAAGAAGCAGAAGAAGACGTGCAACAACATTACTGGTTGAACAAAGGATTTTCGTATGCAATTTTTCGATGAGCATTTGGTAGGGTTCAAAAATATATCACATAATCAATTTGATATTCCTGAAAGATAATAAAATAACCAGCTTACATACATAAATGCAAAAACAAAATCATGAAGGCAAACACAAACTCCATGTTAGACAAAATGAGAATGAGTACAAACCTAAAATTGTTCAGTTATAAAAGAATCCTCAATCCTAAAAGCAATTGAAAACCAAGAAAACTAATGCCTTGAGTTGTTGATAAAACACCACTTGCTATGGGCCTCAACCTTGTTCCATGTATCTAAACCATGGTAAAATATCAAAATACAGACAAGATAATAAACACGGGGAAGAAGGAAGCACACTAAGCATGAATGAATCACATAGTGCAATAACTGAAAAATATTAAAATATGCTCTTAGTGCCATCCACATCATAAAGATCAAAGCTTGTTAGATAGTTAGTTCTACATCATGAACATGTTAAAAACACATTATATGCAATAGAACAAAGGGTATTTATTACCTCAGTATCAATATCCCGATCAAGAAGATCATGAATAGAGCACCCTGCACCGTGCAACAACAATGTCCCTGTACCAAAAACCATCATCATCTTAATATCCGGAAAACTCCCTTTAGCTTTTCTCCATATTTAATGAACTAAATTCTAATACGAACCGAGGCTACCAATAAGAAAACAAAAAAAATCCTTTAAAACCCATAAACCTTTCCGATTATTCATAGGATCAATCGACCGGAAAGTGATTGTTGAATGGACTGTTACCTTTCGTACAACAAACCCAGATTCCCAACTCTTTCCGCTGGAGTTCTCCGCTGAATTTGGCGTCAATGTGTTGAATAAGCCATGCTCACATATGCCCTTCCCCTATCCGCATAACTTGATAATCCCATTAGTTGAAGATGAAGAGGAGCAAGAATCAGAATAATGAAGTGAGAACTAAAAAAACAACAAAGAATTAAAAAGACACGTAAAAAAAGGATGGCGATAGTCTTTCCATCTCCCCATTCCTCAAATTTCACATATTTACAACACTACAAATACATACTGCATTCCTTCCAGTGATTCAAACCTCTTCATTTAGAAGTAGAAACCTCGAACTTCTCCCGCAGCTTTTGCATCTCCTCTTCCTTCTTCCTCTGGTCAAATTTCTTCCCCATCTTCCGCCTGTTGATAATACAAAACAATCAAATACTTGTTCGCCCCATTGAACCTCGACAGATGCTCTACGACGGTCTTCGCGTCGTAGATATCCTCGTACACAACAAAGGTTGTGTCCCTTGTATCCTCCGTACTTGCCGAATGTATTTGCTCTGTGGAGGCTGCCTTTGAATCATTGAATTAGGGTTCTAGTTTTGAAAATCGGGAGATTTTGATTTCAATGTAGAGAAAAAACATTTTTTTTCTTTTACTCAAGGAGAATATGAAGAAATTTATGATGGGCAGATACATGGCAGAAGGAAGGAGGAGTCTCAAATGCACGTGTCAAGTTATATATATAGATTCCAAGATAATTTAACTATAATTTAGAAGTCCTAGAAAATTAAAAACCACGAGCTAATTAACGATGGATAAAGAAAATAACATTGCACTTTGCCGTTCTCATGAATATATGGGTGTATCATTTTTTTCTTTCATTTAGCAATGCAAATTGTCAATAATTGAAATTAGAAAGATCATCTTGGAAAGATGCCTAGAAATGAAAAAGAAAAAAACTTTCTGTTAGAAGTTTTCATCAAAAGTTAATAGTTTTGCATCAAAATTATTAAAAGTTAAATGTCCAGGTTATGCAATACGTACCATCACTACAAGAAAATAATTAATTGGCTAGAGAATATTTTGTAGGCAATAATTCCAATTTTGTAGGCATTTATATTTACCTACGGAATACCAACGAAAATAATTCGTATGGAATTCGCTCGTAGGTAATTCGGTTGCCCACGAAAATTTAACTCGTAGGCAATTACCTACCACATTTTCGTAGCAAATCCATAACATTTCGGTAGGTAATATGATTACCATAATAAATGAAATTCCGTAGGTAAATATCAACTACGAAACATTTTGTTGGTAATTCCGTAGGCGAATTTGGCAACAAACATTTAAGTGGGAAATTTTTTAATATATATATTTTAAATTTTTTATTAATAAATTATATTTTTAGCCAAAGCCTACAAAATATATAAATTCATTCAAAATTGGACCAGTCGGTTCAACCGGTCCAACCATGAATCGATCATAAAACCAATTCAAAAGGTGTTAAAATATATAAACATTTTTAAAATACAAACTTAGGTGCACATTAGGCCCCTTTTATAAAGTTTTTCTCTCATGTTTCTTGAACTCCTTATTCGATGTGGGACAAAAAATTTATGTTTGTTGGTTACTAACTTATTAACACTACTACTTTTATATTGTTTTTTCTCTTATATTTTTTCTACTCTTTCGATGTGGGACATACTAAAGTTCATATGTTTATTTGTTAAAACACTATTGTTTTTCTAAGTTCCTAGCTAATTTTGTAGGTAATACAATTAAATAATGTATACATATAAATAGCTAGGAAAATTTTCGTAGGTAAATAAATAAACAAATCACCTACAATCATTTTGGTAGGGAAATGCTATTTTGCCTACGGATTATTTGGTAGGTAAATCAATATTTTCTAAGTTCCTAGCTAATTTTGTAGGTAATACAATTAGATAATTTATACATATAATTAGCTAGGAAAGTTTTCGTAGGTAAATAAATAAACAAATCACCTACAACCATTTTGGTAGGGAAATGTTATTTTGCCTACGGATTATTTTGTAGGTAAATCAATATTTTTTAAGTTCCTAGCTAATTTTGTAGGTAATACAATTAGATAATTTATACATATAATTAGCTAGGAAAGTTTTCGTAGGTAAATAAATAAACAAATCACCTACAACCATTTTGGTAGGGAAATGTTATTTTGCCTACGGATTATTTTGTAGGTAAATCAATATTTTTTAAGTTCCTAGCTAATTTTGTAGGTAATACAATTAGATAATTTATACATATAAATAGCTAGAAAAATTTTCGTAGGTAAATAAATAATCAAATCATCTACCATCATTTTGGTAGGGAAATACTATTTTGCCTACGAATTATTTTGTAGGTAAATCAATATTTTTTAAGTTCCTAGCTAATTTTGTAGGTAATACAATTAGATAATTTATACATATAAATAGCTAGGAAAGTTTTCGTTGGTAAATAAAAAAAAAATCACCTACAACCATTTCGGTAGGGAAATGCGATTTTACCTACGGATTATTTTGTAGGTAAATCACCATCAGATTTTTCCTTGGTAATTTCGTGGGTGAAAATGTGTAAAATAATCTATAAAGATCCGTAGGCAATCTGTAGGCAATTCTCAATATTTAAAGACGAAATTATTTCGTTGGAAAATTCTGTAGGTAATTCAACAATTTCTTGTAGTGCATATTTCCCATTTTCAGTCAATTTTTCATGTTTCTTGTACTATTGGGTTTGATGTTAGAAAATATGTTTGAGGTGGTTTAGGTAAATTACAGAAAAAGATGGGAAAAACAAAATAGTTGACAACAATATAAAGACACGATGTTAATCCAAACACAGTTTTCGAGGCTTTATCGGCTGAACTTAGATAAGGATAGGTACATTAATGAGCTGAGTTTTTGGGAGGGAGGTTTGTGGGTGTGGAACTGGGCGTGGCGGAGGCCTTTACTCGAGAGAGATTTAGATAGCTTTAACAATTTGTTGTCTGTGATCAACAGGTCCATCTTGACGGAGGACGAACAAGATGGGTGGAGATGGCGGAGCGACCCGAAAGGAATTTACACAACAGCAGGGCCAAGGGACATGGAGACGTCTAAGGAAAAAGCTATGGAACTAATCTGGAAAAGTCCATGTCCCGCTAAGGCATCGGCAATGGCATGGAGGCTCGTGTGGGATAGATTACCGACGAGATCAATAATATCCACGGACGAAGAGACCAAATGCACGATCTGTGACGTGGCGCCCGAATCTGCATCTCACTTCTTTTTCAATTGTAAGGCAACACACCTGGTTTGGTCTGAAATTTTAAATTGGCTTAAGTTGTCCGCGGCTCTCCTCGATCAAATTTTCTGGCAGTTTAGCAGTCTTCTCAACTCAAAAATGGGAACAAATTTATGGTAGGACTATGGATCTGTGTGGTGTGGACGTTATGGAATTGGAGAAATAAATTGATCTTTGAGAATGGGGAATGGAATAACAAGAAGATAACAGCGGAGATAAAGAGTCGATTTTGGAGCTGGTGCTCGGTGTCAAATTTAATTAACCATGGAGCATCTTTCAGGGGCTGGTTTGCTGACCCTGTGCGGACCTTAAGTGACAAATAGACAGCACCTTCTCAGTCTGTGTCATGAGCTTAGAAGGCATGTATTGAGCCCCTGAGGTTTTTGACTACCTGCAGTTTTTTCTTTCTTTTTGCAGCATCCTACTGGCTTTTCCTTGTCATACAATTCTGTTAGAACTATCATGTTGTACCCTGCACTTTTACATTTATGGAATTTCTCTTTTACCGACCAAAAAAAAAAACAATATAATTTCAGGGCATTAGAGAAATTTGACGGCATAAGATTAATAAATTATATAAATGCACATAAATTTGCCAAGCATGAAAAGGGAATCGACAGTCACTTAGAACATTGATTAACGAAAACTGAAAGCACCAACTTCTGAAGAATAAAATTAACATTTTTTCAATTAACAATGGATGCCGTTCAACAAAAACCTTAACCCCAAACCTACATTGACTACAAGAAATGAAAAGACTTACGTAGATGACTTAATTAGAGTACGTAGAAATCAGAAAGAAGTGTAAGTGTTCTCTTGATAGTTTCCTTAGATTTACATATACATATGAAAATACACAATAAATCAAAATAGAAATTACAATTATGCGTTTGTCTGATGATTCATTGAGAGCCAAGTTGCATACACGGTAACATATATATATATCTCTAAACCCCCCACTAAAAAAAAACTAAAAACTAAATAATGAAAAATAGATATAAATTTTCATAGAAAATCACATAATGTGAATTAGTAAATTTGAGAGGTAGTGATCCCAAGCCTATTCATATCTAATGCTTAGAAGTTAGCAGCATTTGAATCCCCCAAATTAAATTACCAAAATCGTAAGTTGAACGATGTATCAAAAGAGCAGCGCGCGACACATTTATTCGTGCATGCATGGACTGTAATTTAGCAGCATCAATCTGGTCAGATATTCTCAACTGGTTAAAGATTCTTATGGTCTTACATAGGGGTATCAAGGAGCATTCTACTCAATTTTCAAGAAAGGACACAATATAGCTAATGGATTATGGATTTTTGTATGGATTTTTGTGATCTGGAGGAACAAGGTAATCTTCATAAATGAAAATTGGATAAAGGAGAAGATTGTTGATGATATAAAGGGGAGGATATGGAGTTGGTGTGTGGCAAAATGCAAAATTATCTCACATACTTCGTTTAGAAACTGGCTCGTGGATCCTGCCTCATCACTGTTAATGCAAAAGGGGACTTCACTGATTTAATTTTGTATTTTTCATTTTTCTAGCAGCAAGTGTGCATGGTGGTTCTTAGTATGTGTAAACACAAATTCGTGAATTAAATATAAAAACGCGAAAATGGTAAACGATTTTATTTAATTTCGGATTAAAACCGAGTAATTTTGTGGGTTACAATCTCTAATTTTCTCCTCTGATTCTCTCTTCTTGAACTTCTTGAATTTCTTGAGCTTTTGGAGTTGGATCCGCAGCCGAATCCTTTCCGATCTTGTATTTGGGGCTTTTATAACGTTAATCCAAAGGCTTAACACCGTATTTTGGATTAAACGCCGGATTTAGGGACTTTTTAGATGAACGTCGTTGAAGATCGTTCTTGATTTGGGACTTTGTAACGTTAATCCAAGGGCTTGACGCCGTATTTTGGATTAAACGTTGATTTTCGGGACTTTTCGGGACCTTTCGGGACTTATCCGGGACTTATCGGGACGAACACCGTTGAAGATCCACGAAGCACTTTGAAGAAACACCGAATCGAAGAGGCTTAGCACCTTGATCTCCACTCGAACACTGCTTCTTGCTGCTTTGCACGAAGAACGCCTTGAAGAAACGCCGAATCGAAGATGCTTAGCACCTTGATCTCCACTCGAACACCACTTCTCGCCGCTCTAAAATCTCTGCAGAGAATTTTAGAGCCTTGAATGCTTCTGATTTCTTAATGATTAAAATGAATGAAATGAGACCTCTATTTATAGGTGTAGGCCTGGAGATTTTTGTGCAAGTAGTTAGGGTTTCAAATTTTGAATTACCTGGGCTAAGAATACCCATATTTGGGGCTCAATTTGGTTTGGGCTAAGAATACCCTATTTGGGCTCAATTTGGTTTGTTGGACTTTAGAGGCCCATCTTCATTTATGGGACTTTAGAGGCCCGTCTTGCTTTATTGGACTTTAGAGGTCCGTCTTTATTTATCGGACTTTTAGAGGTCCGTCTTTATTTATTGGGCTTCGAAAATCCATTTTAACTCATTGATCTTTCAAGGCCCAAATTAATTGGAGGGAACAATTAAATATTAATTAATTATATCTTTATTTTAGTAATTAAATTTATTCCAACAAATAAATAATAAATTTAATTAATGTTTAACCCGTAATTTCCACGCGTCGCAATTTAATTCGTAATTGAATTTTCCTCGTCTACAAATTGCCCCCTCGTATTTCATCCACAAGTACATTTGTCTTTGAAGTGGATGAATTGCGAAATTATTTCAATGTTTTCCCCATACCTAAATTTTGTATTATTGAACTTTATGAATTGTCACAATTAATAAAATTTATCTCATGGGCTCAAATAGTGTAGTCTTTTGGGCCAAAATGAACAAACAAGTTCATGAGTGTATGGAGTATTTCAAAGCTCAATTCTTCCTTCTTACAATTAGTCTAGTCCAAGAAGAAGGCCCAATTGTATTTGAATATCTTTCATCCGTAAATCACAAAATATATGTCACCAAATCTTTGAAATATGATTTTTCAAGAATTGTGGAGATTTAGTTGGGGAAAAAAATATGATTTTCCAAGAATTGTGGAGATTTAGTTGGGGAAAATTGCACTTCTAGTCCTGTAAGAATATGTCCAGATCACTTCTGGTCCTCACTTCCCTGTAAAATTTAGTCTGTTAATTCTAACAGAAAAGATAATAGTCAAGTGAGTCAACTGCATTTTCTTTTAGTTAAACTCAATTAATAAATTTATAATTACAATATAAAAGTTTGAATATTAAAATTTTAGCCTCTCCTGAACTCAAACATTTTCTGGCGAGTGTTCCTCTCGGAAGAATTTTCCGGCCACATCCCGACCACACACAGCTGCACCGCATATACGTTGTCCCAACTCCCAAGCCCGTCAATCCACCTAATCAACTCTCCGAAAATTCCTAAAATGCAAGAAAAAAAAATCACACACTCACGAGCCATGGGCCCATGTTTGTTCCTCCACTCTCAGCCACACCTTGTCGCCGGAAGCACCATCCAATATCACACCACGCCACTAGCCCCAATCCCAACACGAAATTCGCAAAAAAAATCAGAAAAAATTTGCAAAAAAAATTACAATGAAACTTCTACAATTGGAGATGAAGGAGGGATCAAAATTTAAAATTGACAAGGGGCTTTGATTCCTAACACTGACACGAGGCTAGAGTGGTTAGCGTTTCGTGATCGAATTAAAATTCGTAACCGGAATTCTCAAGAGATTTTAGAAGAATATGAGTTAACCGGGGATGGTGGTGTTGAGGTGTGGTGACAGGTGGCGGCGAAAAATAGAATGGGGCCAGAGTAGAGTGAAGGTGATTGGGGTGGGACGGAAACGCTTGTCGGCGAGAAGAAGAGCAGGACCGGAGTTATATGCATATAGCTACGGTGTGAATTCCTCAAAAAAGAAAAAACCTACTGTGTGAATATATATATATATATATATATATATATATATATATATATAGTATTTATCTAAATTTACATTTTAAATATTTATAATTAATATATTTGAATATTTTATTCAAAAATTATATAGAGTAATTCGAAAATTTAAATTGGATTATTATTTGGTTTGAAAAATTACGATTAGTATTTTTGAACTATATTCCAATTTTATAAATACTTTTTTAATTTTTAAAATTCTACATATATTATTATTTGTTTTTTTTTTTTCAATTTTCAAATTATACCAAATTCTATAATTTTTTTAATTAATTTATAATTTAATAATATATTTTATTGTACATAATTAATTTATTTTTTTAATATTATCTTTAAACTAACTGATTCCATCCAAAATTTAATGGACAGGACCATTACTGCATAAAATAGGACCACTTTTAAATGTCAGGACCAAAAGTGATTTAAAAACATTTTTACAGGACTAAAAATGCAATTTTCCCGATTTAGTTGAGATACACCAAAATATGTGCTTGTTGATCCTTATCTTTTCACCCCTTCAAGCCTATATAAAGGATGCCCTCCTTCAATCATCACTTCACAATTTCATCTTCAATCATTACTTCACAATTTCAACAAAGAAGTGAAGAAATTATCATCGAGTTCACGAGGTAGCATAGTATGCTGCTCTTCATTTTATTTTATTTCATCATTTTATTTTATTTCTAAACGTATATGCATGTATATAACACATATTAATTTTGTCAAGAACTATTCTCTTGTTTCTAGTTTTATTCTATATGCATGTATACGTTTGTCAACAACAATTATCTTGTTTCTTGTGAAATTATATCATCTAGAGTAGCAATAGGACCTTTTGTATTTAGCACACATATACCAAGAATAATTTCAAGAAATATGGCCTCACGAAAGAAATATCCCAACAAATATGGCAATTTAATTCGTAATTTCCACGCGTCGCAATTTAATTCGTAATTGAATTTTCCACGTCTACAGTATGACAAATAGGCTCTTAAACTTTCCTGCCTTTGTAGTGATACGGTACTACCTGTACCCAGCTTCGTGCTAATCAAATTTCATGTTTACGGACAAACAAAAAAAAAAAAAAAAAAAGAAGATATCATAGCAAACCCAAAAAACCCAACATAGACTTCACTGTATACAACTCCTAAAGAATAAAATAGCATTTTCTCAACCAACATTTTATCAAACATTTGGTGTGTATGTAAAAATCTAAACTACAATAGCCCATTCCCCTTTAATCAATAACAAAAAGAAAAAACTTATTTGTCTTTTTTCCTTGTTTGAATGAACTTTTATTTTTTTAATTAAACTATAAACTTACTGCATATGAGAACACAATATTGACTCGCTAATTATCAACCAACAAGATCAAATCAAAGAATTCGTTATATTTACAGAATAGAAACAGAAATGGAGGTATTGGGCAGTAAAAAAAATTGCACTGTCTTTTTTAATCAAACTTAGCAACTGAAATCCCAATTTTCCTCACCAATCAGAAAACAACAAATATTCATGGCCAGAATCAACACATACAAGCACAAAAATTGATGAAAATCTGGAAAGAAACAAAAAATACCTGATTCTGGAAAGAAACAAAAACACAAAAGGAAGATGAAAGTCCTTCGGCACTTCGGTGGAGGAGGAATTCAGGATGGCGAGGGAGATGAGACTACGGGAGCTGTGTGTGAATGAAGAGAAAGGGAATTTGGCAAAAAAGTGGAGATATGGGACACCATGTAGACGCGTGTAATTTTTATGACCTGAAACCTACTAAATATCGGACGATTCTAAATTATTCACACTTTATATATATAGGTAGGTGGGCTAGTCTTGTATGAAATATTGCATATATTCATTTCAGTCATTCACACACATGTTCTTTATAAATACACTCACAAGCTTAATTCACACACATTTTTTATAAGAATTTATATTTTTTTTAGTCCATCAAGTTACCACAATTTTGAATTTAGTCCACAAGGTTACCACTTTTTGAATTTAGTCCATTAACTTTCGATTTATTTTGATTTTGGTCCAGTTACCTGCTGCAGCGGGTTTAACAAGTCATTTTGTAAAACACACCCCATAAAATGTTATATACACCCCAAATGTTAAACACACCACACTAAAATTTAAAAATCATTTTTATTACTATACACACCCCCAACTATTTTCTATTTAATAAATTCCCAAAAATAATTAAATTAAAAAAATAATAATTCAAATTAATATGAAAAATATAAATAAAATCTATAAAAAATATGTTATCTTCAAAAAAAAAAAAAAGCTAAAAAAAAATTAATTAATTTAATTAGTTTTAAAGATTTAGATGATTTTCTACTATTTTAAAATTTTATTTAGTCTTATTTTCGACGTTTTTTTTATAAAAGTTAGAACGCAAATAAAACATTAATAAATCAATAGAGTTTTAAATTTTTTTTTTTTTATTTTTCACTCCAAACGTTAAACACAAAAATTCAATAATCAAATATAGTTAAATAAAATTATAAACATATTTAATAAATTATCAAAAATAATTTAATTAAAAAAGTAAGAATTCAAATTAATATGAAAAATATAAATAAAACCTATAAAAATACATAAATCTTCAAAATTTTAATAAAGCTAAAAAATTAATTAATTTAATTAGTTTTAAAATTTTATTTGATTTTTTTAATACTTATAAAGATTCTTTTTATTTAATATAATATTTTTTTCAAGTTGATTTTTAAAAAAAATATTAAAAATCTTCAAAAATAGTAAAAAAAATCAACTAAATCTTCAAATCTAATTAAATTAATTAATATTTTTTTAGCTTTGCTTAATTTTTAAAGATTTTGGTAACTTTGTATTGATTTTATTTATATTTTTTATATTAATTTGAATTCTTACTTTTTTTTTTAATTTAATTATTTTTAGCAATTTATTAAATATGTTTATAATTTTATTTAATTATATTTAATTTTTGAATTTTTGTGTTTAACGTTTGGAGTGTATATAAAATTTATGTGGTGTTGGTAGATTCATGTAATATAAAAAAAAATATTTAATTTTTTTTTCTTTGAAATTTCATTGCTTTATTAATGTTTTATTTCTAACTTCTATTAAAAAACGTCGAAAATAAGGCTAGATGAAATTTAAAAATAGTAGAAAATCAACTAAATCTTCAAAACTAATTAAATTAATTAAATTTTTTTAGCTTTGTTTAATTTTTTAAGATAACATATTTTTTATAGGTTTTATTTATATTTTTTTATATTAATTTGAATTCTTATTTTTTAATTTAATTATTTTTGGCAATTTATTAAATAGAAAATCGTTGGGGTGTGTATAGTAATAAGGAATTATTTTTAATTTTAATGGGGTGTGTATAACATGTTATGGGGTGTATTTTAAAAAATGACCTGTTAAACCTGCTATAGCAGGTTACTGGACCAAAATCAAAATAAATCGAAACTTAATGGACTAAATTCAAAAAGTGGTAACCTCATGGATTAAATTCAAAATTGTGGTAACTTAATGGACTAAAAAAAATATAATCCATTTTTATAAATACACCAACAAGCTTAATTCACACACACATTTTTTATAAATACACCAACAAACTTAATTCACACACACATTTTTTATAAATACACCCACTGACAGTTTAATTCGAAATTTTTAATCCGTTTATTTTACTCGTTTCTGTGATTTTTTTATCTTTTATTTTATTGTCGAACGCGGGATATTAAATGTAGTAATTCAAATTGTAATATGTAGTAATACACATTATTTTATGTAGTAATAACACAAACTATTTATATAGTAATACAAATTCTTTTATTTAGTAACACGTTTTTTCTAGTGTTTTTATTGATGTAGTAACTCACATTATAATATGTAGTAACATATATTATCGAATTTAGTTAACACAATAATCATGTTGTAATACAAAATGTTTTATTGTAGGATGATGCGAAAAATATTAGATCATTTGATAACGTTACATATAGTAACAAACGTCTATTCAATGTAGTAATTCAAATTGTAGTATGTAGTAACATATAATTTTTTATGTAGTAAAATAAATTATTACGTGTAGTAATAACACAATTTTATATAGTAATATTGATTCTTTTATATTTTTATATTTTTTTTATTGATTAAGTAACCCACATTATAATATATAGTAAAATATATTATTGCACATAATACAAAATAACATTGACCCATAATGATTAGTATTAAAGAATATTTAAAGAAATATAAAATATTTATATAAGAATTAAGGTCATCGTAAATTGCAGCGTCCGACCGCGGCTTGAGGTGATCGAAAACTGCTCGGAGAAGACGACCATGTTCAATTTCTGTCAGTGGGTGCATTTATAAAAAAATTGGGTGTGAATTGAGCTGTCAGTGGGTGTATTTATAAAAAAAGTGTGTGTGAATTAAGCTTGTGGGTGTATTTATAAAAAATGTGTGTGAATTAAACTTGTGGGTGTATTTATAAAGAATATGTGTGTGAATGACTAAAATGCATGTATGCAATATTGATATAAGTTTTTGTATAGGTAGGTAGGGTAAGATGGTCAGTTTTCTCCCGGTAGCAGGTTGCCCAAGCAGGTGCCACACAGGTAAGTCTTCAACGCAGTTACGCGTCATCTCTTTTTTTTTTTTTCGATCTTTACGGTTTTCTCTCACTTTTTTAGTTCAATTTGGTTCAGCAGCTTCTGCCGGCGTACGTCTTCCTCTGCTCACTTTTCTCTAATATGTACTATTTCATTTAATTAGTAGTTCATCTCTTTTTATGTTTCCTCTTTGTCCCCTTGTGAATTTCTGCAATTCTTGTAATTGTTAGTTTGATTCCCTCATATTTGGATTATCACATTTGTTTTGTCGCCATCCTTTTCACCCCTTTCTCAATTAGTGGTTTTGTTGGCAAAGAGGACAAGTGGGTTGAGATTTATTTAATTTGGGGCTTTTGCGTATCTTCTTATGCGCTAAGTAATAGATATGAATTGAGATCATTCAAGCACAGAAGCAATGTTGGTGGTTGCTTAAATTGCATAAATTAGAGATAGCAGGGGTTGGACTCCGGTGGTGATAATAGATAGTTAAGTGCTTGTTTGCCAATTCAGAACTTGAATCATTTTAAACATATTGATGGAATTTAAATTTAATAAAATTTCTTGCAATTTATAGAACTACACAGTACCTTTGTTAAGCCAAAGAACTACAATTCTTTTAGTACTAATGCTTTGTACACGAGACTCAGAAGAAAAATGTATATAAGCAACTAATGTTTTGTACTAATATTCTTCAGATGTTTGAACACAAATTTTGAGAGTGTAGGCAACTAAATTGACTCTGCTTCTATTTGTTGGTTTGTGATAGTGGTGATTTTGTGATTACATTGAAAAGAGATATAGGATTAGATTAAGAGTGTTGTACATTTATACGCTCACCAAGTGTTCGATAAATTGTTGTTTGAGATTATCTTAATCTAAATTGAATTTTTTTAACTTTCTTTCTTCGTGTCGTTGCTGTGTGCTTTTTCATATTTTTTCCCTTCTTGATCTTTCCCCTATCTAATATTTTCTTCATGTTCTAATGTTTTTTTTTTGGCACGTTTCTTAAGTTTCAGTTATAGGTATAAATAGATAAATACACATTCTTTGAAATTATAATGTAATCAATTGAAATATTATTATTACTCACCATTCCTAAGAGTTGGTTCATATTGTAGTTCGTATATGCATTGAGAAATTATACACACACAAAACATTATTAACAAGAAATTTTTTTATCTTGAAGAGATATACTACATTTAATGTACACAAAATAGATGCCCTCACTATATTAACAAAGAGAGGATACCTATTGTTGTTGTTAGCTTGTATGGAGGTTTATTTTTTAAAGTACAAGATATTTATATTTGACAATTGTTGTAAGATCTCTATTAATAGGCTTAGTTTCTGAGTCTCTGTTACCCACTATGCAACACTTAGTTTAGTGTGAAGTGTGAACATAAGATGTATTCTACTTAGATGTTAGAAGAAGGACAAGTGAAGTTGTTTCTATAATTCATTCATATGAAGAAAGTGTACCAGCTGATTGCTTTTAACTTATGTCAAAACTGGTATTGCATTAGTATCCAAAACCAATAAAGTGAGTTTCTATTCCTAATAATTTACTAATGTTTTCACAAGTCCTTGCTAGAAAGTTCAATTGTTTGTCTGAGAATTCTATAACTATATTGTGGCTTATATTTTTGGCAACTTGTATTTCATTAGATAGTAACTGGAAGTTCAAATGGTTCAACATTCTTACTACGTGTATGCTTATCTAAAAAAATTAGGAATAGTAATTGCATCTGGTTCATGGTTTGGGTTTTCATTTCTGTCATATTTTTTTACTTCCCTCTTTTGATTTAGGTCTCTGTGTTGTTCATTGATTGGTACAATATATGTAAACTTCCTGGAGCAAACAATGTAGCTTGTGTTCCTTATGTTTTACACTTACAGCAAAGACGGCTGTTTAAAGGAGATGAAACCACATATCGTTTTTTCAGCCGGAATATGGTGAAGTTTCTTATTATTGTTATGGTATAAATAATTGATTTTAAAAACTTATGTGTATTGTAATCAACTTTAGGAACTTTCTACGTCACACTGTGTATCTTCTGAGATGTATCTTTTGAGGAGATGAAAAAATATGTAATTTTATTGAGTTGTTTTAATTCTGTAAATGTAATTAGTTATATTATTTCCATGAATTTTTGTATTTTATTTTTTACTTATATGCATACAATGGAAACCTCCATCAATTTATAATGTTGTTTACCATGAGAGAATCTGGTATTCAAATGATCATACATTTCCATTGAATAATTTGGTATTAATGTGTTTCAAGTTTCACATTTAGATGTCAAAAGTACCTCCACTTTTACAATAATTAAAAGCACTTCAACCTGACTTGCCCAAACCCGCCGGTTTCCGATTCGGAATCGGAACCGCCAGTTTTCGGTTCGGAACCGGAACCGCCGGAATTGGAACCGCCACTTTCATAAACCGAAACCGTGAAAATTTCACGGTTCGGTTTCGGTTCGACCTTTACGGGTTTTGTAACCGCTGGTCCGGAACCGACGGTTCCGTAATTGTTTTTTAAATTCTTAAATAGACAAAAAATACTCAATTAATTCTTAAATAGACAAAAATACTCACTTAATTCTTCTTCAGGCCCAATTTGAGAGGATAAGACCTAAACAATTCTTCTTCATGCATATTCATCTTCATCGCATTTTTCTTATTTATTATAGTTTTTGGGCAGCGGTGGCATGGTTGATCTCCGGCAGCGATGGCGGCTCAGAGTCCTCTTCTTCTTCTAGGATTTGAGCCTTTGAGGTGGTCGAGGACGGCGAGGAGGTGTGGTCGTGCGGCTGGAGGCGGCAGTTTGGGGCCAGTGGCCGTGGCGTACGAGCGCCGGACACAAAACTGAGGCGTATATATTTTTCATTTTTTTTTTTAAAGATATTAGCAATAGCAAGGTAGGGTTTCTCCTTGATTACAAATTTGGGCCTTGAATTTTTTAATTTGGGACTTGATTTTTATTTATTTATAAATCTGTGGCTTCAGAATTCTAATTCACTACATCACACATTCAAACGCTATTTTTGTTTATTTATTTTTTTGGTTAATTCTGTAATTAAAAAAAAAAAAAGGTCACGGTTCAGAATCGAAATCGACGGTTTTAAATCGGAACCGGCTAGAACCGATCGAAATCGACGATTTTAAATCGGAACCGGCTAGAACCGGAACCGTCCAAAACTCAAACCGTCCCCCCTCTTTAGCCGTTCCGGTTCATGCCTTCCGAGACCGTTGAACCAACGATTCCGAACCAGAACCGACGGTTCTTGAACCTGGGTTAACACCTCAATCTTTGAGGTGCGCCCTCACTAGTACTAACGAAAAAGGACTATTTATACATTTATCAACAAATCTGTTGTAGTCTAGTTGGTCAGGATACTCGGCTCTCACCCGAGAGACCCGGGTTCAAGTCCCGGCAACGGAAAGTCCTTTTTTTTTTTTTTTAAATGGGTTCAAGTCCCGGCAACGGAAAGTCCTTTTTTTTTTTTTTTAAATTTTAGAGGGTGGGGTTCATTTTCTAAAATAAAGAATAATTGGAAATACAAAAAAACTAAAAAAACGTCGACAGCAGGGTTCGAACCTGCGCGGGCGAAGCCCAACAGATTTCAAGTCTGTCTCCTTAACCACTCGGACATATCGACTACTTCTGTTTATACTTTTTTTCAAAATAGAATATAATCTTTAAACACACACGCCCAACAAATCTTTTGCGTTATACGGAGTACTCCCTCCGTCCACCAAAAGTGTGCTCATTTCTTTTTTTTGGTCTACAAAAAACGTGCTTATTCTATTTAAATAGTTAACTTTTGAATATTTTTTCTATTTTACTAACAAGATTGAGTATCTACCAAATATATTTTTTACTCATTATATTAAATATATTCTTTATAATTAAAATATGATTTTTTTAAAAACATATATAAAAAAAAGTGAGCACTTTTTGGTGGACAGAGGAGTATTATAAATCAATAACAACACACACTACAGTTCCATTTCAATTTTTTTTTTTAATAAAGGTGATTAGTAGTAAAGTAGAAACTCTATAAATTAATAATCTTGAGACCATCAAAATTTATTAATTAAAAGAGTTATTAATTTATCTATAAATTAATAATTATTAATTTATATATTCATTTATAGAAACACTCTTTCAAACTTCCACTTGTAATTATTTATTGTATATTAAATTAAAAGCCTAATTTAAAAGAATCCTTCAATCTTCCACATTATTATACTTCGTGTGTTCATTGTATCACTTTATGAACATTAAAAAATATTTTCTATATAAATATATAAGATCAAAATATGCTAACACAAACAAATCATGCACACAACATGACTTCTCATCTGACAGTTGTAAAAAAAATAGCAATGACCGACGAGATTAAAAAATTATGCAAGCACAACAAGGATAATCCAAGTCTCATTAAAAAACAATTACAAGAATGAGTTCTTAGTAACTATTGTTGAGCTATGAGAAAATGACACAAGAAGTTCTTACAATGATAAGGAAAATTAGAGACGAGATTCAAGGTGAAATTGATTTCAACAAAAAAAATAAAAGACAATTGAGTCATTTTTTAAGAAACATTCATAAATCATTCATGTAATAGGTAGTATATAAGAAATTATTAATTTATATTTTATTTGGGGTCTATAGAAATTACAAAAAATGTACTCCGTATTATCTTATAATTTTAGCGAGTTTATTAATTTAACACGCTATCCCCGAGTTAGGACCGGCCAAAAATATTATTTTTGAGAGTTTATTAATTTATCGAGTATTAATTTAAAGAGTTTCTACTGTACTTTATACTTGAAGTTATGAATTTTACTACTTATTTGAAGCTCATTTTTTGTTACTTATCTATAACAACTTTGTGTTCTATTTTAAGATTGGCGATGGTCTATTTATTTACTACTCCATCCGTCCCGGATTAGCTTTAATACTTACTGTTTATCTCATTTTAAAAAAATATTATAATAAATAAAATTTTGAGATATAATTTTATAAAAAAATAAATAAATGAGTTGACTTGTGTGTATATATATATATGTACCATAAAAATAATAATATTAAATATAATTTTTTAGATATTGTACGAGTGAAGTTCTAAAGACTGAAAAATTAAGTGGGAAAGTTTCTTTGGGACGAAGGGAGTATATCTTTTGAGTTAGAGAATCTCTAAAGTTTTCTTTTTAATTTATTTTAGAGCCTTTCATTTTCTCTCTAAAATTGAGTCATTGTTTTTTCTCTTTGAGTCCAAGCCTTCTAGCTCATGATGTTGCTTCCCCGTTGTTGCAATCCCCTATATTACTTTTTTTTTTAATAAATTTAAATGAGACTGTAATATCAAACCAAATTGTAAAATAGATTCAAATAAATCCCCTATATTACTAATACGGAGTTTAAAACTGCTGAAGTGTCATTTTCTAAAAAATTTCACCTACGTGTCATTCTAATTCCACATATGAGCTGGATAGTCACGTCTGTGTCTACCCATTATCATCTAAAACCTAAATAAACATACGTCGTTCTTATTACTACTAGGATTTTTGCCGTCGATTGTCGCCGCTGTCTCGCCTTCTATCGAAAATTAATAAAGAATGGTTATGTGTATTACTTTGTAGGAGTATTATTTACTTTTTGCAGAACATTGCTAAGATGATGTTTCATATCTTCTTTGTTGATAAATTAATTTAGCTGATCTTTTCTTTTTTCTTGATCATTTCAGACAATTTTAATATCAAGTTGCTTATTTTTTTATTTTATTTTTTTGGTAATAATCTGAGGTATTTATGATGTATTTGATTGCAGGGAATGAGATTTAGGATGGAGTCTATGAGATCATTCGTGGGACGAGATGAGACGCACAATACTCAGTTCGATATTCAGAATGAGGTATTAGCCCAAGCACAACCACTTTGCATCCATGGTGTTTTAAATATGCCTTTGATCAATTATCATGTTGTGAAATACTCCCTCCATTCAAATTTTGTACTCCGTATATAAGTATTCTTTTGTGGTCCGTCCAAACTTAATATGGACATACATTTTCATGAATTTGAATATTTTTTCTCTCAATACAATAATAGACCATTCACTTTTTACTTTTCATATCTATTTTATACATAAACAATCAATACTTCTTAAAATACGTGCAACTTAATTTTTTCTTTGTATACATGAAAAAAAAATAGTAGGTGTGGTTCTTTTTTTTTTTTTTTTTTTTCAGGATGATTCATTCTATGATTTTTCATGCGCGTGAGTTATGAGTTATACCAATGGTTGGAATTCATACATCCGTTGAAGTTGTTTAATTTGAAACGCTTCTGTATATTTCTCTTAGTTCATGAAATTTTAAATAATTTATTCTTACAGTCAATTACTCCCTTAAGTCTCAAAATAAATAATATGTAAGAGAAAATTTCACATGATAGACTTATACAATAAAACCTCTATAAATTAATACTCTATAAATTAATAAACTCTCTAAAATAATAAAATCTTCCGGTCCCGACTTGGCCTTTATAAAAAATCATCAAATTCGATAAGATAATAAGATAATATTTTTTTTAAAAATCCCTTTATAAATATTAGGTCTCATTAAAACTCTAAATTAATAATTCATAAATATTACTCTACAATTATACTTCCTCTGTCCCACCCAACTTTCGTTTTTTGTCCGTTCCAATGAAAGTTACCCATTCTTTTTTGGATAACTATTTTTCACTCACATTTTATTATATTTTTCTCTCTCTCAATCACATCACCTCTAATACATCTACTTATTATATTAATATTTCTTAATCTCCGTGTTCGAAGCTCATGAGGAGCTTTCCCAGGGACGGAGGGTGTAAATATTATGATAATTTGTTAAAATATGAATCTATTGTTACTTGATTTTTCTTAAAATTTAAATCTAATTGGATTTCATCCCTAACTTTTTTAATTGCAGTCAAGAGTTCTAGTGTCGAGTTCTCTAGCAATAACAAAAAATTGGTTGATGCATAAATATAATCAATGAAACATATATGAATTCATTTATTTTCAATATATATGTACTAAATTTGATGAATTAAAAAAATTTCTCTTTTAATTAATAAATATTAATTTATCGATAATTTAATACTTCTTTAAATTAATAAAATTCCATGATCCCAAAGTTATTAATTTAAGGAGATTTTACTGTATTAAGAATTTCTTGACTATCGTTATATGAGTATATCTCTATCTTTCTTAACCATTCATTCATAGGTATATCCGTATATATCGACTACGACTATCTTTTCTGATATGCCTGATTTTTTTGTCATATTTGAAAGTCGGAAAATTAAAGAATGCTGCTTTTAATTGGGTATACAAATTGTTGTTCAGTTCTAAAAAACTTTGGGGACATTTTTTTAATAGCATTATAATTTTTAAAAACCTGTTTTTCTATAGAATTAGTACTCCGTATAATTTAATTGAAAGTGCGTCATCCTCATAAATTCAGTCCTCTCGGCATTAAAGCCCCTGTGTGTGATCAAAGCTATTGTGAAAGGGTAGGGCTGCTGTGTACTCAAGTACACGGTGTATTTGAATCCAGCTATATAGGAAATATATATTATATATATGATAAATAATAAAATATTTAAAAAAACTCATTGTAGTCTAATGGTTGTCCTGGGATTTCCTTAACAACCTGTCCCAGGTTCGATATCGTTATTTTATTTTAACAGTTTTAATATAAATTAATAAATAATAAAAGGGTTGTCCTGAGATTTCCTTAACAACCTGTGTCCCAGGTTCGATTCCCCCTTCTAGAAAAATATTTCGTTATTTTATTTTAACAGTTTTAATATAAATTAATAAATAATAAAAGGGTTGTCCTGAGATTTCCTTAACAACCTGTGTCCCAGGTTCGATTCCCCCTTCTAGAAAAATATTTCGTTATTTTATTTTAACAGTTTTAATATAAATTAATAAATAATAAAAGGGTTGTCCTGAGATTTCCTTAACAACCTGTGTCGTTATTTTATTTTAACAGTTTTAATATAAATTAATAAATAATAAAAGGGTTGTCCTGGGATTTCCTTAACAACCTGTGTCCCAGGTTCGATTCCCCCTTCTAGCAAAATATTTCGTTATTTTATTTTAACAGTTTTAATATAAATTAATAAATAATAAAATTTGTAAAAAAACAGTTTTTTTTATACATTAAAAAGTACAATTAATAAATAATAAAATTTTTAAAATTAATAATAATTTAAAAAAAAAATTAGGAACAATTTTTTTATACATTATAAATTAATAAATAATAAAATTTGTAAAAAAAAATAGCAACAGTTTTTTTTATACATTAAAAGTACAATTAATAAATAAAAAAAAAATTAGCAACAGGTTTTTTATACATTATAAAAAAAGTGCAAGTACTAGTAATATCATTAATTGCACTTACTAATAATATAATTAATAGTAATAAAAGTGCAAACGTGTAAAATTAATAATAATTTTTTAAAATAAATTAGCACCAGTTTTTCTAGATTATGAAAGTGCAAGTACAAATAAACAAAAGGTGTATCATTAGCATACACTTTTCAGTTATAATATCATACACTTTTCAATTATAATATCATACACTTTTCAATTATAATACCATACACTTTTCATTAATATATAACTTACACTTTTCATTAATAGAACATACACTTTTTAGTTATAATAACATACACTTTTCATTAATAGATCACACACTTTGCAGTTATAATAACATACAATTTTCATTAAATAAACACACTTTTCATTAATAGATCATACACTTTATAGTTATAATAACATACACTTTTCATTAATATATAACTTACATTTTTCATTTATAATATCATACACTTTTCACTTATAATAACATACACTTTTCATTAAAAACAATGTTGCACTTTTCAATATAGTAACATACACTTTTCATTAAAAAAAACAAAGATACACTTTTTAGTCATAATAACATACACTTTTTAAAAAAAAAAATCAAAAAAAAAAATTTCGAAAAAAAAAATCGAAAAAAAAACCAAAAAATTTTTTTTTAAAAAAAAAGTCAAAGTTTGACCGTTGACCGGTCAACGGTGGTCAACATTTGACTAGTAAAAGTCTACTCAAGTACACCATTTGTACTTGAGTACATACAAGACTTTGGCATTGTGAAATACCAAAGAGATTTTTTATGGGGAGGGAAGGAAGGTGGGAGGAAAATAGCTTGGGTCGGATGGGAAAATATTTGTAGAGAGAAGGGAGAGGGAGGATTAGGGGTGAGAGATATCGGGTGTTTTAATAATGCACTACTGTTTAAATGGGTTTGGAGAGTGATTTCTGGGGAAGAGTCCTTATGGGTCAAGCTTATTAAATCTAAATACGGAGACATGTTTGCTAATCATACTTTCACGGGTAGGAGTAGATCTGAGTCTAACTGGTGGAAGAATATAGTATCGTTAATTAGGGGAGAAGAGGGGATGGTATTTTTTGATAATATTGGAGTGTCTATGGGCAATGGGAGGTTGGTTAAATTATGGGAGGACCCGTGGCACGAGAGCAGGGTATGTCTTAGTGAGAAATTCAGGAATTTATATGCTCTGTCTCTGAATAAGGGCCAATTTATTTCTGAATTTTTTAGTGATGGGAGCTGGAACTTTTCTTGGAGCAGATCTTTTAATGCTTCTGAATTTGTTGAATTCTTAGAATTTTGGAATATCATTTGCAGGGTTGCTCTCAAGCCTGATTCAAAGGATTCGTGCATTTGGAGGGGCAACGACGGAGCAGGTTTCAGCACTAAAGGTGTGTACCAGCTATTAGAAAAATGTCGACCAAGAGAAGATGTCACAGCGGCACCTTGAAAAAATATTTGGTGGAAGGCAATACCCATTAAAGTCTCAGCTGTAACATGGAGGGTGTTCAGGGAAAGACTTGCAACCAAAAACAACTTATTCAGGAAAGGAATCGCGGTGAATAACGGTAATGGATCCTGCCCGATCTGTGCATCAACTATAGAATCTGTTTGTCACCTTTTCTTTTCTTGTCCCGGAGCGGTGGGCTTATGCTCGGCTGTCTGTTCTTGGCTGGATCGCCCTCGAGTTTATGTAGTTTGCCCACCGGAGCATTTTAAGGATTTTGTGGAAGCTGGTAGGGATAAATCGGTGAGGAAAGTTTTTTCTTTGATTTGGCAATGCGTGGTGTGGAAGATTTGGAAAATTCGTAACGAGTGGGTGTTCAAACAGAAATATCCAAAGTTAGATAGATATTTTGAGGGAATAATGTTTTGTTCTTGGAAGTGGCTTAGATCAATGTTTTCATCTAGTTTTACATGTTCGATATATGAGTGGGAATCATCACCTGTTCTGTGTATCCCAAGATCAATGTAAGAAGGTTAGTGGGCTGGGTGGTAGCTCTTGATTTTTTTCTGTTAAGTAGTTCGTTTGGCTGAGTTGGGGGTTAAATAGGCCATATATGGATACTGAACTTTGTAATCTTGTTTTGGGGTGCACTGCTTGTACTTCTCAAAAAAAAAAAAAAGTGTGTTACACTTTAACATTAATAATTAAGACTTGAGAAAGGCCACTACTAAACAAATTCCCGTACACAACCCAATACCCCATAACTCCAATTACTATACACACCCCATATAAAATACTCATAATTTAAAAAAATAAAAAAAATTAATACACATACCTCAATTTTAGATAATTATAACTCAATTCTAAAAAAAAGAAATTACGAAAAAATCATTTACCACTAACGAATCGGACAAAACACGGTAAAATGAGAAAAAGAAGAAAGTGAGTTCAAGTTTGAAAGGAAGAGTTTCAACTACATATTTGACATTCAAAATTTTCTACAAAATAAAATGAGTAAATTTGATACACTTAATTTTTTTTATGCAATTTCATTAGTTTTTATCAAAATTTAGGGTTTTAATTTTTGTGATTTTTTTTTTAATTTTGTGAAAATTTGAAGCATTTTGAATTCAATTTTTTTCTTCTTCTTTATTCACCATTTAAATGAGAAGGATTTTTTTTAATTTATTTTAAAAATTTGGGTATAATTGTTTAAAATTGGAATGTAGGCAAATTTTTTAAAATAAATTATATTTTTGATGTGACATTATGGTGTCACATCTAAGAAAGATCAGTTACTAGGCAAAACCAGAAAATGATCACTTCCTCCCGGGACCAGGACCAGAAAAATCCTTACCCCTGACACAAATCCTGACCTGATCAGATCCTTCAAAGATCTGATCTGATAATTAGGACCTGAGTCCAGGACCATGAGGATGAAGGATCTCTATTAATAAGAAGTAGTAGTGAATCTCAATAGGTCAGAATATCTCTGAGCATTCCTGCAAAACGAAGACGCATTATCTGAATAGTTAATTATGTGTCAGATTGTACAATGACGTGGCATTACTGGTAACAAACTATAGAGGTAAAATTACTTCTTTACCCCTCCATAACAAGGTATAAAAGTATCACTTCTTTCATTTTACAAGGTTTAAGTCATTCTTTTCATTATTATTCACTCTAAATACGAAACACGATTACTTTCACCATCTTCTCCATCGAACTCGACTGACTTGAGCGTCGGAGGTCCGTCGCCGGACACCCCTCCGGCCCGGTTTGTGTGTAGGTCCCCATATTCAGTAAAGGCGTGCATTACCACCAAATATCCAAGGATTTTCGAAGAACTCATTTAGGTATTTACTACTTTTTACCTCTTTTTGACTATGTTCCTTATTATTCACCATGGTGAATTCGATAAGGTCACATCAAATGGCGCCGTCTGTGGGAAAATCTGCCTAAGACGTGAGGTTTTCCATTCATTCAAGCTTTTTTCTGAAAATGGTTGGAGAAAAATCAGTCTCTCAATCTGCTGATAAAAATCCATAATCGTGGGGTCCTGTTCATGTGTATTTGTGAGGATATTAAACTGGTTTTGTGATTTTTACTCATTTAGCGATGTAGAATCAAGTGCAAAAGAACTTGATTAAAGATTTCGAGGGTGTAGCCACTGATCCGGCTAGTATCGCTGACCCAACTATTATCACTGAAGCGGCCAATGATACTAGGGTGGAAAATGCTACTATAGGCCAAGGAGGAGGAATGCCAGATCCATCTCTGCCTCTGGCCACACTGTTACTCTTCCTTTGGAGAGCCTGACAGATCTGATCACTGCTGCTGTAGATCGGGCCCTGGCTCAAAGGGGAGTGCCAGTTCGGGGTACTCCCATAACTCCCTCAACAGTGAACATTCGGGAACAACCTCTTCCAGAAGATGTCCCCCCACCCCCAGCTCAGAAGGATCCAGTATTGGGGGAACCAACAGAGATGTTGGCCACAACCACTGAAAAAGGCCCGAAGAGGAGGAAGGAAAGAGTTACACTGGCCTTGGGTAATGAGGAGGAAGATAGTTCAGGAGAAGAATATGTTCAATCCTCAGCCCAGGAGAGCCTCAATACTGAGATCGTGGCATTGAGAAAAGAAATGGAGGAAATGAAAGAAATGTATGAGAAAAATGCTAAGAGTGGGAGTAAAACAGTGGGATCTCCTTTTGCCGCAGAGATCCTGATGGACCCACTCCCTAAGAATTTTAAAACGCTCTCTTACGAGTATGATGGTACTACGGATCCTCAAGAGCATCTCCTCCGTTTCCAGAATGGAGCCCTCCTCCACCAATACACAGATGGAGTCAAGTGTCGTGTGTTCCTAACAACCTTGACAAAAGCGGCTCAGCAGTGGTTTGCACAACTTCTTCCTGATTCTGTGAGTTCCTTCGCAGAGATGAGCTCCCTTTTCTTGCACCAATTTGCAAGTGCTCGGAGACAACTCAGGACGTCCTTGTCTCTGATGAGCCTTAAGCAAAGAACTGGAGAAAGCTTAAGGACATTTCTGGGAAGATTCAACACGACAGCTCTAGAAGTGCCTAATGCCACAGGGGAGGTGAAAATTAACGCTCTCACTCAAGGTTTGGCAGAAGGAGATCTGTTTAAATCTTTGGCTAAGCGCCCTCCCATAACGTTCGATGAGCTCCTGGCTAGAGCAGAGAAGTATATCAATTTGGAGGAAATCCAGCACACTAAAAAAGGAGAAGTAAGAAGCTCTTACCCAAAAAGAGAAAGTGGCGGAGACAGGAAGCGAAAGTATGAGGATAAGGATGTCAGGGTGGAGACCAGGCACTTCCGAAACCACACGCCTCTGACCAAACAACCCTCAGAACTGCTGGAGGTGATGCAGAACCAACCGGGGTTTAAATTTCCGTATTCAGCCAAGGGTGGTCCTAAAAATCCCAGATCTGACAAATACTGCAAGTACCATAATGAGTATGGTCATGATACAAACCAGTGCCGTCATCTCAAAGATGCGATTGAGGGGATGATCCAGGAAGGGCAACTAGCTGAGTACGTGAGTGCTGAAAGAGATAAGAATTATGGTCGGAGGGAAGATAAAGGAAAAGAAAAAGAGCAACGCGAGCCACCTAGAGGAGGAGGAGCACCACAGAAAAGGGGTAACATCTCCATGATTGCAGGAGGACCTACTGATGGTGACTCGAACAGAGCACGAAAGGCTTTTATTAGAGAGGCTAGGACCTGGGGATCTGAAGTGC
Source organism: Galeopsis tetrahit (assembly GCA_963675135.1). Taxonomy (NCBI): domain Eukaryota; kingdom Viridiplantae; phylum Streptophyta; class Magnoliopsida; order Lamiales; family Lamiaceae; genus Galeopsis; species Galeopsis tetrahit. Next base: position 39,476,292 of record OY776126.1, on the reverse strand, counting down.
ATAGCGTGTCAGATCTGAGCATAGCACCCAACATCCAATTTGGTCCTGCTGATGGTGGAGGTGCACTCCAGCCCCACAATGATGCATTGGTTATCACAACGGAGATCGGGGGGTATGATGTGGCCAGGGTATTCATTGATACAAGGAGTTCTTGTGACATCCTGTTCAAAGAATGCTTCGATAAGATGTACCTGAATGTGAAGGTCGTGCTCGTCAAGATAACTTTGTACGGGTTCACCGGAGGAGCTATCCAACCATGGGGGCAGGTTACCCTGCAGCTCCGGATAGGAGAACAACCATTGCAAAGAGTAAGAATGGTGGAGTTCTTGATCGTAGATGCACCTTCCTCTTATAATGTGATCTTAGGAAGACCATCACTGAATTCGTTGCAAGCAGTGGTGTCCACCTTCTACATGAAGATGAAGTTTCCTGTGGGAGCTGAAGTGGGGGAGGTCCTGGGGGATCAGATCAGTTCCAGGAGGTGTTATGTGGACATTGTGAATCAAGCAGACAAGGTGTTCAAGAAAGATCAGGGGAGAGGAGATGATCCCGTGGGGAAGAGGATGAGAGAAGGAGAAATGATGGAAGAAGATCCCCACTTGCAGATCAGGCCCGAAGAAGAAACTATGGCAGTAGAACTGTTACCTCACAAGATAGGTTGTACAACTAAGATTGGTACTCAAATGAGTCATGAAGTAGCCCAAAAACTAATTCAATGTCTCAGGGCTAATTCTGACATCTTTGCATTTCATTTAGCCGACCTCACGGGAATAGATCCAGCCCTGGCTATGCACAGCTTGAATGTGAGTTCGCAAGTGAAACCGGTAAAGCAGAAGCTGAGAAGATTTGGTCCAGAGAAGGACAAGATCATCATTGAGGAGGTGGACAAGCTGCTGGTAGCAAAACACATTGTGGAGATCTAGTTCCCTGAATGGCTCTCCAATGCAGTAATGGTCTCTAAGGGAGCTGGAAAGTGGAGAATGTGTATAGATTTTCGGGACCTTAACAAAGCTTGCCCGAAGGATCATTACCCACTTCCTCGGATAGACCAATTGGTGGATTCCACATCCGGATGTGAATTGCTCTCAATGATGGATGCTTCTCAAGGCTATCACCAAATCAAGATGGATCCTAAAGATGTGGCAAAAACTAGCTTCGTGGTGTGTTGCAGAACATATGGATACACAAACATGCCCTTTGGTCTGAAGAATGCAGGAGCCACTTATCAGAGGATGGTGGACTCAATATTTCGAGAACAAATAGGGCGAAATGTAGAGGTGTATGTGGATGATATGCTGGTGAAAAGCTTAAGAGAAGGAGATCATGTGAAGGACCTGGAAGAGACCTTCGGGGTGATCAGAGCAAGTGGCATGAAACTTAATCCCGCGAAGTGTGCCTTTGGGGTTCAATCTGGAAAGTTCTTAGGGTATATGGTTACCCCAAGGGGAATTGAGGTGAACAAGGAAAAAGTAAAAGCTGTTCTCGAAATGCAAGAACTAAGGAATATAAGAGAGAGATACAGAGGCTGAATGGTCGTATAACGGGCCTTAGTCGTTTCATCTCCAGATCAGCAGAAAGAAGCCTCCCTTTCTTCAAAATCTTGAGGAAAGGATCTAAATTTGAATGGAGCGAGGAATGTAGAAAGGCCTTTCAGGAGCTGAAGGAACATCTTTCAGCATTACCTCTGCTCACCAAGCCAGTCCCAGGTGAAACCCTGTTCTTGTACTTCTCTGTAGGAGAACATTCTTTAAGTTCTGTTCTCCTAAGAGAAGAGGGAGGTTACCAAAGGCCAATATATTATGTGAGTAAAATGCTTCAAGGACCAGAAGAGAGATACTCAGAAATGGAGAAGTCAGCATTGGCAGTAATGGTGACAGCGAGAAGGCTTAGGCCATATTTCCTAGCCCATAAAGTGATGGTGAGAACAAATTTACCTCTGAGGCAGACCATGGGGAGACCTGATCTATCGGGGCGAATGGTAAAATGGGTAGTGGAAATAAGTGAGTATGACATAGAGTTCGAGCCGAGAACTTCTATTAAGGCTCAGGCCTTAGCAGATTTTATCCAAGAGACTACGAGGAGCATATAGTTGGAGGAATGGACAGCCTATGTAGATGGATCCTCTACCATGATGGGAAGTGGAGCTAGGGTAATGATCATTACACCAGCAGGAGAAGAACTGCAGTTCGCTATCAAATTTGGTTTCAAAGCCTCAAACAATGAGGCCCTGGTGAGAGGAATGAGAATGTTAGCAGACCTGGGGGCTCAAAAGGTAAAGATTTTTTCAGATTCCCAATTAGTGGCTCAGCAAGTAGCTGGATCATACGAGAGAAAGGACGAAAAGATGATCAAGTATGCCAAAATGGTGGAGAGCATTAAATCAAAATTTGTGGAGTTCTCCCCGGAACAGATACCAAGAGCAAAAAATGCCAAGGCCGATTATTTAGCAAAACTAGCTAGCTCAGTGGAAGAGAGAGCTAGAGGTCAAATCACCCTGTTAGCGGCAGATAGCAGAATGATAGACATGGAGGTGTTCTCAGTCGAGGAGGAAGTAGAGGATGAAGATTGGAGAGCCCCAATCATCCATTATCTGAAGACAGGGCAAAAACTTGATCAATTGGGAGTCCCTAAAAGGGCCATATTTGCAAAATATTGTATGATAGGTGAGGACCTGTACAAAAGATCATTTTCACAGCCTTACCTAAAATGCATAACTGAAGATGAAGGAAACTATGTCATTCGAGAAATCCATGAAGGATGTGGAGGAAGTCACACTGGTTTTAGGGATGTGGTTAGAAGAATCTTGAGAGCAGGATATTACTGGCCAAAAATGCTTAGAGATGCAAAGGAATTGGTGCGAAAGTGTGACAAATGTCAAAAGCATGGACCCCTTATCCATGTTCCTGGAGAAGAGTTGGGAGTTATGTACTCCCCATGCCCCTTTGATAAATGGGGGATTGACATTGTGGGAAAATTCCCTGAAGCATCAGGAAGGAGGTCCTTCTTGATTGTGGCTGTCGATTATTTCAGCAAATGGGTAGAAGCTGAGGCAGTAGCCACGATTGATGAGAGTAACATTCAGAAGTTCTTATGGAGGAACATTTGTTGCAGGTTCGGGATCCCTAGAATCCTTGTTTCAGACAATGGAACTCAGTTCAGTGGAAAAGCTATCAGGGACTGGTGTGATAAGATGAAGATCAAGCAAAGGTTCACATCAGTAGCACATCCTCAAGCCAATGGCCAAGTAGAAGTGACTAACAGAACCATAGTTGAAGGGATAAAAGCTAGATTGGATAAGAAGAAAGGAAGTTGGCCAGATGAGCTGGATTCTATTCTCTGGTCCTACAGGACCAGCCCAAAAACAGCCACAGGAGAAACGCCTTTCAACATGATCTATGGAGCGGCGGCTGTGATCCCGGTGGAGATCGGATCTGAGTCCCACCGAATCTCCTTTTATAATGAGGAACAAAACTCTGTCTTGATGAAAGAAAATCTGGATCTGGTGGAAGAAGAGAGGGAGATAGCTCGCCTCAAGGCTGAAGCGTACAAAAGTCAGATCAGGGCTGGGTACAATAAACGAGTAAGGATGCGAAAATTTGATCAAGGGGACATGGTCCTTAGAAGGGTTGATGCACTAAAGCCAGTAAATAAATTGGAGCAAAACTGGGAAGGATCATTTATTGTGAAAGAAGTATTGAAAGGAGGAGCATACAAATTGATGAAAGAGGATGGAAAGGAAGTAGCACGTCCATGGAATGTGAGCAAACTCAAAAAATATTATTGTTAAGAAACAGACAAGGTCTGAAACCTTTACTTTTGTCGTTTTTCTCATGAACTGGATGATATATTCGGGGCATGAAGAATCCTTGTAATAGTTTGCACTTTGAAATTTTCAATGAAACAAGGAGCTGGTGAGAGCAGTTCCTTTTTATCTTATTATTGCAAGAATATCCAGATTTGAATGAACTCCCCGAGGAGTATAAACAACTCATATAAGAGTATAAAATAGAACTCTGAATGAGCAAGTGCTGCTCCTTATATTCGGAGTATAAACAACTCCTTGAGGAGTATAAACGAGAAGAGATCTCAGGACCTGAGTCCGAGATCAGAAAATATTTATTCACTTAGAAAAAATCTCAATTTTTTCTGAGGATGAGAAGAGATCTCAGGACCTGAGTCCGAGATCAGAAAACATTTATTCACTTAGAAAAAATCTCAATTTTTTCTGAGGATGAGAAGAGATCTCAGGACCTGAGTCCGAGATCAGAAAATATTTATTCACTTAGAAAAAATCTCAATTTTTTCTGAGGAAGAGAAGAGATCTCAGGACCTGATTCCGAGATCAGAAAACATTTATTCACTTAGAAAAAATCTCAATTTTTTCTGAGGATGAGAAGAGATCTCAGGACCTGAGTCCGAGATCAGAAAATATTTATTCACTTAGAAAAAATCTCAATTTTTTCTGAGGATGAGAAGAGATCTCAGGACCTGAGTCCGAGATCAGAAAACATTTATTCACTTAGAAAAAGTCTCAATTTTTTCTGAGGATGAGAAGAGATCTCAGGACCTGAGTCCGAGATCAGAAAACATTTATTCACTTAGAAAAAATCTCATTTTTTTCTTAGGATGAGAAGAGATCTCAGATCAGAAAATATTTATTCACTTAGAAAAAATCTCAATTTTTTCTGAGGATGAGAAGAGATCTCAGGACCTGAGTCCGAGATCAGAAAACATTTATTCACTTAGAAAAAGTCTCAATTTTTTCTGAGGATGAGAAGAGATCTCAGGACCTGAGTCCGAGATCAGAAAACATTTATTCACTTAGAAAAAATCTCAATTTTTTCTGAGGATGAGAAGAGATCTCAGGACCTGAGTCCGAGATCAGAAAACATTTATTCACTTAGAAAAAGTCTCAATTTTTTCTAAGGAAATCAATGATAACACAAGCCGAAAATATTTAAGAACAGAAGCAATTCTAAAGAAAATAGAGGCATACATTTACAACTAAACCACATTCATACGCACGGAAAAGAGAAGTGCAGTCAAAACATAGAAAGTACGATAGCAAAAATAACAGAGTTTAGTAATAAAAAGAGCATGCAAGCTCTCAAATAAAGAAAAATATTAAGTCTGGGGATCAGTAACTGGAGCAGCTTCTTCCTCAGAAGTGGGGAGCTCAAGATCAGGAGTGTTGGACTCCTCCAGAGGAGGGAGATTGGGCAAAAGGATCAGATGAGGAGGAAGGGCCTTGGCGAGGAGGGAAAACGTCATAAACCAGAGGCGAAGCAACAGGCATCTCAGGACTCAATTCCTTCTCAAAAGCCAACTTCAGAGCCGCCTTCTGAATAACAGGCAACCACCATTCTTGATCAGGCCCTGCATTGAGATCTCCACGAAAGAAAGGAGAGGGAGTTAAACTCTTTATAATTGGATCAGTATCAATAGAAGGCTTAAAACCCTGCTCCTTCACTTGTGCAACAGTACACTTAACCCCATGGGTTATGAAATGGCCAATGTGTGGATTCATATCCCTAATATAGTGGGGGCTAAGCTGGTACGCTTCAATCAATCACGAATGAAGATCCTGGAGGAACTCTTGGCCAATAGAGGTCGTCAATAACCCACGACGACAGTCTTCAATACCTCGTTTTCGCCCCCGAATAAAAGCTTCCCCTGAAACTTTTTCTTGCTGAGCTAAACTTTCCTCCAGAGCCCTATCTTGCTGAATTCTTAAAGCTAACACCTCCTCTTGATGCTGGGAAATCAGATCAGAACGAACCTTTTCCATCAACTCCCAGCTCTCCTCAACTTTCTTCTTCAGATCAGCATTTTGAGTAGTAAGTAAATTGAGATCTACAGCTGCTTTCTGGACCTCTTCATCATTCTCCGACAACTCCAGGCGAAGACGCCCCAGATCCTTGTTAGCATGTTCTTTCTCAGCTTTATCTAGAAAAATCCCTTGGACAGTTATAAGCTGAAGAAGAAGAAATCTATTAGCAAAAAGAAAGGGTAACAAGAGGAGTAAATAACACATAAAAAGATAAGTTACCTGAGTACACAACTCAGAAGAGATCTCCCGGAGCTGAGGAGTTGAATGCTCAAAAAATCGATGTTTATCATCAGTAGTGGGAATCAGCTTCAGAAAAGTAGAGCTCTCCACACCCCTTAATTCAGAAACAGCTTTGGGAAGCTCCAGGGTGAATAAGTCCTTGGATGACCTTCGAGGAACAGAGATATCTGAGCGAGCATGATGGGATTCAGATTTCTTAGAAGAAACTTTATCACTGCCTCCGAGAGCAGGACGCTTATGAGCAGGAGGAGGCAAACCAACAGTCGTATTCCTAAGAATCCTATTAGTAGGAGGAATGGATGCTTCTTCAGGAGCAGATGGAGCTGAAGTCAAAGGAGCTGACAATGGAGCAGTACCGGCTACTTCAATTTTGGGAGTGGCTGAAGAAGTTTCGGCCACAGCAGTTTCACCACCCTCAACATCCACAAAGTCTAGTTTGATAGAACTAAAGGCAAAAACCATCTCTGAAAAACAAAAACAGGGAAAAAGGTTGGAACTAATACAAATAAGGCTAAAAAACAACGGAATAGAGAAAAGAGGGTAGTTTTACCGGCTCTGGGGGAAAGTTCCGCTCCAGAGCTCTCAAGACCAAAGTGGATTAGCACTCCACGATCCCGGACGAGATGATGTATTTTGAAAAGACCATTCTTCTTATCAAGAACATGGTCCTCTAAACGGTCCATAATTTTCAGATCTTTGGGAGAAACGATAGAATCAGGGATGGTAGGATAAGAAGGATTAGTCTGCTGCCATTCACCACTAGGAAAAGGCCACTCCCCACTCTTGGGAGTGACCCAGAAGTACTTCTTCTTCCATCCCACCTCAAGACTAGGAGGCTTCTTTATGAAGTTAGGGGGACCATTAACCCGAGAACTAAAATAGAAAAAGCCTTCCTTCAGCTTAATCTCGTGACAAGACACAAACATTTCGGCACTAGGATTGCCCCCGTAATGCTTCAAGAGAATATAGAATGAGAGACAGGTTCTCACGGATGAAGGGTTGACTTGGGCCACCGAAATATTAAAAAGACGGCATACACTTGCAAGATATGGACAAATGAGAAACCGAACCCCACAATCTATGTGCGCCTTGAAAAAGGGTGAAGAAGGAGGACAAAAGAAATTGGGTCTCTCCTCGGGAAGGGCCATGTCGGAAATGAAATCGGGAGGACTATGGCATATCTGTTTTATCTCCCTGAGTTCTAAAGGAATAAGAGTAGATTCGAAAGTGACTTTATCCCGTAAATCACTAGAATCTTCTCTGGGAATAGCTAATTTCCGAGGACGACGAGAAACCAAGGGTCGAGAAGAAAGGGAAGACGAAGATGGGACCGACACAGGTGGTGGAGACCTTAGTCGAGATCTAGGGTATTGATCGGATAACACATCTGTATGACCGGATGAGTAAAGTTGATCTGAGGTTAAACTTCTAGAGCTAAGATGATGAGAGTCAGAGCACGTATTTTCCTCTTTAGTCGAAGAAGAAGAACCACGAACGGAAAGAGTTGGGCTAGCATTTTAGAATTAGAAGAAAGAGAATAAAGAGAGAAAGAGAATAATACCTGGATACTAGGAGCAACGGTACCAAGACGGAAAGACTCGGCGGAGAAGAAAGGCCTTCCACCGGAATTTTAGGAGAGACGATTTCTGTAGAATAAGGAAGTTTTCTTAGACTAGAAGCAAAAAGGAGAAAAATGGAAATAAATGCCCATTTTTTATGGAAAAAGGTGATGGGACAGTTGTTGGGCTAGGTGAATGACACGTGTAAAGACCTGATGAAGGAATGCGAAAGGTTAGACCTCGAGGAACGGCCCAGATTAAAGAAGTAAGTATTCTTGGAGGAAATGAGCGGGAAACTAGAAATTTGAAAAGACTCTATTCTTAACTATTTCCGCCAAAAGCTACTATAGTCAAGAATAGGGGGGAGTGGATGATGTGACATTATGGTGTCACATCTAAGAAAGATCAGTTACTAGGCAAAACCAGAAAATGATCACTTCCTCCCGGGACCAGGATCAGAAAAATCCTTACCTCTGACACAAATCCTGACTTGATCAGATCCTTCAAAGATTTGATCTGATAATTAGGACCTGAGTCCAGGACCATGAGGATGAAGGATCTCTATTAATAAGAAGTAGTAGTGAATCTCAATAGGTAAGAATATCTCTGAGCATTCCTACAAAACGAAGGCGCATTATCTGAATAGTTAGTTATGTGTCAGATTGTACAATGATGTGGCATTACTGGTAACAAACTCTAGAGGTAAAATTACTTCTTTACCCCTCCATAACAAGGTATAAAAGTATCCCTTCTTTCATTTTACAAGGTTTAAGTCATTCTTTCCATTATTATTCACTCTAAATACGAAACACGATTACTTTCACCATCTTCTCCATCGAACTCGACTGACTTGAGCGTCGGAGGTCCGTCGCCGGACACCCCTCCGACCCGGTTTGTGTGCAGGTCCCCATATTCAGTAAAGGCGTGCATTACCACCAAATATCCAAGGATTTTCGAAGAACTCATTTAGATATTAATTTACTACTTTTTACCTCTTTTTGACTGTGTTCCTTATCATTCACCGTGGTGAATTCGATAAGGTCACATCAATTTTATATGGAGTGTGTTGGAGTTTTGTTTAGCCGGGCCCTTGAGAAAGGCCGGGTCTAGTGGTAACGTTAATCTTTTTAGAGAGTTAAAGATGGACTGATCAATTGCCTCAAACTTGCTACATTGTCGATCAAAATTAAGTATGTTTCTTTCCATGTGTTAATTGTTAATTACATTAATTATTCAAACGCCTCCTTCCCTTTAACATAATTTGACTTTAATCTTAAGATTAATTGCATACTTAATTCTTACTGTATAATATACGTCTAAAATTGACAGCAAAAATAATACCCTCATATATTTATGTTTCTTGCTTATGTTAATTTATCGTTTTTATTAATTATTCAAAGATTCTATATCTAATACTAATTATCTTAATTTTATTTCATTTTACATTGCTTACTTTATATTAAGGGATTGTGTTTGAAAGGGAAAATAGATCATAATTAAGCTTCTTACATCTGTCGATTTTAAGACCAACATACATTATTTTTGTATAACCTAAGATGTTCTATCGGTGTGTATATAATACTCCCTCCGTTTTTTATTAAGTGTCACTTTGCCTTTTTTAATATTTTCAAAATAAGTGTCATTCTACATTTTTTAATTTAATTTTGACAATTTTATCCTTATACATTATACTCCCCCCATTTTCTTTACCTTGATTTAAGCTTTTTTCCTTTCGAATATAGTATTATAGCATAAATCATGGATAAACCTTAATTATTGTATACATGAATATGACCTACAATATTGGTCACATTCATTACTAAACATAAGTTTAATATTAAAATTAGTTATCATTAATGAAGGGTAAAATTGTCAATGATTATATATTTTAATTTGTTGAAAATTGTTAAAATGACACTTAATTAAAAGTGGAGGGAGTATACAATAAAATAAGGACATCTGTTCTTAAAGGACCAATATATAAGATAATCATAAATTGCGTACTTTTTTTTTACCATTGGTTTATTATGAATTGTATAAAATAATTACATTCACAATTAGTATAATATAAAAAAATTATTGAATAAAATTTAAGCAACAATTTTAAAAAAATATATAATTATAATAATCTGTAATACAAAATGAAAATATTAAAATTTAAATTAAGTAAATACACAAAGATATAATATAAAATATTAAAATGATAATTTAAAATCTCGTATCTATTTCGAATAGAAAGGAGTATTTAAAGTAGATTATTTTATTAATTAATATGGCGCAAATTAGTGGATGAATGATTGGCGTAGTTAAAGCCCTCTTAAATTACATAATAACTTTGTTGTATGATCAAGTGGAATCAATCGTGTATATATACACATTACAATAGGTTTCATTTCATTCACAAATTAAATTACAAAAAGAAATTCAATGGCGCCCTTTCTCACAATTTTTAGCATTGTTTTTCTTGGTGCTTTCTCAACTCAAACAAAATTAGCAGCGGCTAATTTTCACAAACATTATAACTATCTATGGGGAAATAATCACTTCTCCGTTAACCCTGAAGGAAACTTTGTCCAACTTCTCATGGATCAATCCTCAGGAGGTTAGTGTATATATGGCTGTAAATGAGTCGAGTCGAAGGAGATGTAGTGCAAGCTAATATTATTTTTGTTACTGTAGGCGCCGGATTTAAATCCAAGTACCAATATGGATCAGGGTTGTTCCATATAAGAATGAAAACACCACGGAGGAAAACAGGAGGGATTGTTACGTCATTTTATGTAAAAAATCCTCACTTTTATTAATTTATTGTATCTCCACATGATAATAATTTTTATACAATATATAATTTTATATTTTTTTTCAGTTGACTTCTGCCCCGGATTATCAGGACCCTAATGTTAATCATTTTGAAATCGACTTTGAGTTTCTTGGCACTAATGGTACAGTTCAAACCAATGTTTATAATAATGATGGAGGCCATCGAGAGCAAAGTTTTAATCTTTGGTTTAATCCATCTAAAGCTTTCCATACTTACGAAATTCTCTGGAACCCTACCCGAATTGTGTAAGAATATACTTAGTTGATCTTTGAGTCGAATATCGAGAACAACATAATAGTTAATATTGTGTGTGTATTGCAGATTCAGGATTGACAATATCCCAATTAGAGTGTTCAACAACAACAAAGCACGTGGAATAGATTATCCAACGATACCAATGCACATTGAGTCAAGTATATGGAATGCAGATTGGGCCGGTGCAGTGGACTGGTCACAAGGCCCATTTATAGCCCAATATGCGGATTTCGATTTCCACGCTTGTCCGATCCAACGTCAAAATGTGGGTCTGTGTAGTTCACAACGGTTTTTCTGGAACAACCCGGGTTTTTGGAATCTGAATGCTAACGAGAAACGTATAATGGCGGCTTTCAGAAGACGCTACATGAGTTACGACTATTGCTCTTCTCCTTCCACTAGAAAACCAGAATGCGCTTTTAATTAATAACTAGATTTTAAATCCTGTTTTGGTTAATTTAATTGTTTACGAATAATTTTTATCTTTAGAATTAAAAGCTTAATTGGAATAAAATGCTTTTTTTTTTCTCCTCTTTCATTAGAATAATTGATTATATTTTTCTATAATCCTAAATTTTATCACACTAAAATATACATTTATGAACTTAAAAAAATTGAATGGTGAAAATATGCAATGTAAAATAGCATGTTCTTTTTTCTTCAATTTTGTATTCATTAATTTATGGTGCAAGAAAATAACAATTAATTGACAAAAAAATAATAACAAATCTCGAATAAATTACAAAAGATTTTCTAATTTTTTTAAATCAATAGAGTATGGGAAATGCTATAATGATTCTTATTTGATGCAAGAACATATTACATAAATTGCTTTACTCAGTATTATTATATAAGTAACAAATTATCCTTTGCGTCTAATATATTACATAAATTGCTTTACTCAGTATTAATCTCAAGAGAGTAATTAATTTTCCTCGTCATTTTTACCCTTTGCGTCTAATATATAATGATCCGATCATATAAATGGGGGTAGATTTATATATTTTTTTACTGATCCTGTGGAATTTTTTACCTATTTTTTTGCATTATATAAAATAACTTATCATATAATTCAAATATATACTCCATCCGTCCCATAATTGTTTGCACACTTATCTTATTTGTCCGTTCCACCCTTACAAAATTCACATATTTACACAAAATGCTTGTACTTTTACTATTATTCCAACCACTCTCTTTCCAATTGTTTATACACCTTAAAAAGGAAACTCCTCCATAAATTCCACCCTTACAAAATTCACATATTTACACAAAATGCCTAACACTGGACGACAATAGAATTATGTTTAAATTTCGGTTTAAAATAATAATATATTATATACATCCTATATCTATACGTAATGTTTGTTTCTTTTCTCCTTTACCAATTTTGATATTTTGTTTACCTTTTGTTAGTTGGTTTACTTTGGGTAATAATTACTCCATCTGTTCCCAGATTTTATGCACACTTTAAAAAAATAAAATAATTGAAAATACAAAAACTAAAAAAAACGTCGACAGCAGGGTTCGAACCTGTGCGGGCGTAGCCCAACAAATTTCAAGTCTGTCTCCTTAACCACTCGGACATATCGACTACTACAGTTCATAGTTTTGCAACGTATTCCCTACGTCCCGTGATTACTTGCACACTTTTCTTATTGGGACGTCCCAAAATTACTTGTACACTCTTAATATGGAAATGCCCCACAAAATTAATAACCTAACAACATCATTTTATTTTCAAATTTGCCACTCATTTTTTCCATACATTTCACTTTACACATCATTAAATCCACTTTACACATCATCAAATTACCTAAAATACCCCTCTTTATCTTACATCATCAACCACTAAATCCACTTTTCTTAAACAGCGTGCCGATCAAACTATGCAAGTTATCCCGGGACGGAGGGAGTAGTAAACAAAGCTTAAATCCTTTAGGCGGTGTTTGTTTTGGAAATTCCAATCCAATCTCTCTCAATCCATTTCAATCCAAATACAAATCCAAATACCAATCCACCCTTATAATACACCTATACACCTATTTTTATACAATCACTATTTTTCTTTTCATTCTCTCTCCTACTTTCTTCTCTCTCTTACTTTTCTTTCACACACTCATTATCTCTCATACTTTCTTCTCTCTCCTACTTTTCTTTCACTACTAACCATAATAAAATATTACTCCCTCCGTCCAATTTTATTATGCCCACTTCTCCGGGCACGAGTTTTAATGAATATTGATTAGTTTATTCATAAAGTAGATAAGTTAAGGGTATGATAGGTTATTGTGGGGTCCATTTGTAAATAAATGATTGTTTATGAATAAAGTGAATGACAAAGTGGGTAAATAAGTGATGGTAAGATGGTGGAGATAAAATAGTATGAATAGTATTGTTTCCAAAAATGGTATGGACATAATAAAATTGGACAACCAAAAAAGGAAAGCAGGAATAATGAAATTGGACGGAGGGAGTATAACATCCCTTTTGATGTGACATAAAGTTAAATCTACACATACTTCTCAATCTTTAACCAAACACAACTTACACACAATTACTATTCATGGATTACCCAAATCCCAATCCAATCCACCACAATCCAAATTCAATCCACCACAATCTCAAACCAAACACCACCTTACAAATCAATAAGAACACGACAACCATTTCAAAATTTGCAATCCGGTGAAAGCTACTTCAGAGTTTTGGGCGCGGAGATTAAAAAATATGATAGAATAAGTAGATGTATTAGAGGTGATGTAATTAAGAAAGAGAATAATATAATAAAATGTGAGGGGGAGTAGTTAAAAAAAAGGATGAATAGCATTTATTGGAACGAACGAAAAAGAAAAATTGGATAACTTTCACTGAAACGGACTATGGAGGAAGTACTTATACTTGAAGTTGTAATTTTTACAACTTATTTGAAGGTATATTTCTGCGTTTCTTGATTGCATTTTTTGTTACTTTTCGTCAGTTTATAACGACTTGTAAAACTATATTACAACAACATAGTAATTATACGATTGATCATTTGTATAAATGTAAATGATTTGACCAATCATTTTGTTCGAATGGTAGGTCTCCTATGAAATTAAGTCTATATAAGCAACTAAAAAATGAACGCGCCTCACGCGCCTGACTAGGTGCGATTTCACGTTCTAGTAGGTGCGAAAAGCTCAAGAGTCGCTCAAGGGGGGGATCTAGGGTTTTCACGCCCAAATTCAAGACATCATTACGGAGCCGCCTTGCTGCTGTCGAGGTAGCCTCGTTTCAAGTTTTTTTGGTGAGTTACGAAGAAAGACATCGAGTACAATCTATCTTGTAAGCCCAACTTCAATGGTATTGGCGAGAGGGTGAGGCAAGATGGCTATAAGTACCCAGATTCTGGGGCCCTGTTATTCACTGCAAGGTGAAGCAAAGTGTTTTCTTTTTCAAGTTGTAATACAATCAATACCAAAGGAAATGAGAGAAATGGCTGAACATCTGAATGCCAAGATGAGCAAAGTGTCCATTGCTCAAGTTGATGAGGAGGAGTTCGAGATTGGGGAAGGAGGGCTCATGAAGCCCACAAACATTCTGATAGGGCGGTATACGGTGAGGAAGAACATGGGGGCGGCGGATCTGAGTGCAGCAATGAGGAAGATCTGGAGACTGGAAGGAACGTTGAAAGTTTCACAAGTGGGAGACCAGCTGTTTGTTTTCGAATTTGGAGACAAGGTCGAATGCAACAAAGCACACTATAAGCAACCGTGGAACATCACAGGCACGACCCTGGTCATGGCGAGGCTTACCGGCAGCGAATGTCCGGCGACACTGGTCTTCAAGCAGGCTCCCTTCTGGATCCAACTTCACGGACTGCCCCTCAATTCTATGAACGAGGTGGTGGGACAAAGGATGGGGAACAGATTGGGGATGGTGCTGGAAGTCGACAAGCCATCAGGCGAAGCTACATGGGGTAGATGTCTAAGGGTCAGAACGGTAATCGATATCACCATGCCTTTGGCCAGAGGAACATCGATTAAGTTACAGGGAGGTAACCAACTCGTCCTGTTCAGGTATGAAAAATTGGTGGAATTTTGTGCAATTTGTGGGGTCTTGACACATTGGGAAAAGGATTGCCCAACTATTTTTGAGGAAGGGAGTAAAGCAAAGAGTAAGGAGGGGGGATATCCGGTTTGGCTGAAAGCAGATGGACATAAGAGCCCAACACTAGAGCACTTAGAATGGGCACGGAAGGTGGGTATCGGAAGGAAGAAGGTGACACCAGGAAGGGGTACGGGAGAGAAAGCGAAGGGCAGAGCAATGCCAACTTTGCCGGGGAACACGCCACTGTTAAGTCAGAAACAGGGGACGTCCAGTGCAGTCACAGCAGCAAAGGAGACGTCAACACTTTCCTTCAATACAAACCAAATCCTATCTGAGCCTAATAGCTATGGGGAAGAAGAGATGTTCAAGATGTTAAATAGCATGAGGTACTACGCTTTCCTAAACTCTTATTCTCAACAGGTAGGAGAGGGGGGAGGATATGTACAAAATTTTATGGGTCTGAATGGTGTGAATGCCCCCAAGATGAACTTTACTATAGGATAAGGAAGTGGTGTGAAGGAGCAGATTGAAAGAATGAAACTCAAGCAAGCAGTGCGAATAACCTTAGGAGGGGGTCAGGCGGAGAAGCAAAGCTCGGGAAAGCAAGGTGATATTGCAAAAGGTACGAGTCAGCCAGTGAAGAAAAGAGTCCGGGTGGCGGGTGCAGGGCAAAACGAAGGGGAAGCTGAAAATACTCAAGGAAACGGAGGGGAGAAGGAAGGGGGGAAACCAAAAAAATTAAAGAGTGAGGAGGAGCATGAGGCTGGGCTCATGGAGGCGGTGACTGACTTGGCTCAGCACCGCCGTCGCCCATGATAGTGATTGTGTGGAATGCACGGGGCTTGGGGGGGAAGTGTGCATTCCAGAACTTGCAGCATTTAGTTGCTGAACAGAACCCCGATCTTTTGTTTGTGACTGAAACGAAACTACTTGTTAGAATTTGTAATAGTTTGAAAGCTAGATTGAATTTTAACTTTTGTATTGGTAGTGATGCTAGGGGTAATAGTGGTAGACTAGCAATCTTTGGAAATGAATCAATGGAACTATCTTTACTTTCGTACTCGTGTGGCCATCTTGATGTTTTGATTTCAAGTAATAATGAGCAATTGAGATTTACTGGTTTCTACGAATCACCAATAACTCACTTAAGGCAACAATCTTGGGAGCTGCTTAAAAAAGTCAGAAGTACACATATGGGGGGAGCTAATGCATGGTTGGTAGGAGGAGACTTCTACACGATATGGTAGATACTTTTTCAAAATGAGAAGAAGGGGGGAGACAGTATGAGACAGAGACCGTATGGACAAATAAAAAGGTTTAGAGATGCAGTAAATGAAGTTGGATTGAGGGATATGGAAACAAAGGGACCTTTTTTTACGTGGGGGAATAAGAGGGCAGGAGTGGCACAACTTCGGGAGAAATTGGACAGATTTATGGCTAATGATGATTGGCTAGATACTTTTGAAACTTGGAAAGCTGTGAATCTCAATTTTTATGGGTTAGACCATCGTCCGGTGAAGCTGAGCATAAATGAGAGGGGGAAAGGTAGCAGAAGGGGGAAACACAAGCTCTTCAGGTTCGAGAGAGCATGGACGTTGGAGCAGGACTTCAAAGAAACAGTTAGAGGAGGATGGAGGAATGGGGGTAGAAATGACGGAGTTATGCAGAAAATAAATAATGTGGGCAAGCAATGAGCATATGGGCAACAGGTAGAGTGGGAGACATTAAGAAAAAAATAGGGGTGTGCCGAGGGAATATAAACTCTCTGATGAACAATGAGGAACACGAAGTGGATTTTGAGCGGATAAGGGAACTTGAAGGACGATTGGAGAAGTTACAAACGCAGGAAAATTTAAAATGGCAACAGCGTGCTAGAGTGGCTTGGCTGAAGGATGGAGACAGAAATACGAAGGTGTTCCATAGAAAAGCTAGCCAACGGCGGTGGACCAACATGATACGAGGGGTGGAAGATGAAAGTGGCGAGTGGGTGGAGAAGGAAGAAAGCATACAAAAAGTGGTGGAGGCGTATTTTGCTAAGATTTTTACTTCACAAAATCCAGATGTTAGTAAAGTTCAGGATTTACTCAATATAGTGGAGCCAGTAGTGGATGAAGCCATGATCCTGTTCTTGGACAGACCTTTCACAGAGACAGAAGTTAAAGAGGCAACAATGAACTTGAATCCGATGAAAGCACCGGGACCTGACGGAATGTCAGCTGGTTTTTATCAGCAGACGTGGGAGGAAGTGGGCTCAGATATTACAAAGGCTATACTGGACGTCTTGAACAATAATGGGGATGTCACATCTTGGAATGAAACATGGATCACCCTAATACCAAAGAAGAAAGAGCCAAGGAAGGTTATGGATTTTCGTCCGATAAGTCTAAGCAATGTGGTGTATCGAATTCTGGCAAGAACGATAACAAACAGGTTGAAGCATGTGATGGGCAAGATAGTTGACGATAATCAGAGTGCATTTACTCCGGGAATATTAATTTCAGACAACATCATACTAGGTTATGAGTGTATGCATTGGTTACGGAATAATAAGAGCAAGGAAGGATTTGCGGCTTTAAAACTCGATATGAGTAAAGCCTACGATCGAGTGGAATGGGGCTATTTGGAGATAATGCTGCAAAAGAGTGGCTTCAGTGACAAATGGATAAATCTGTTGATGAGATGCATCACGACAGTGAGATATGCCTTCAAAATAAACGATCAAATCATTGGAAGTTTAAAACCGACTAGAGGGCTAAGGCAGGGGGATCCGTTGTCACCTTTTATGTTTGTGATATGTGCGCAAGGTCTATCCGCACTATTACATACAGCTGCGAGAGAAGGGAAGATATCTGGGGTGAGAATATCAAGAGGAGCGTCGGCAGTCACACACTTATTCTTTGCAGACGACAGCCTATTTTTCTTCAAAGCTAGTAAAGGGGAATGCTTACATGTACGAGAGACTTTAAAGAAATATGAACAGGTGTGGGGGCAGTTGATAAATTTTGAGAAGTCTGCGGTGTCTTTTAGCCCAAGAACAATAAAGGAGAACATGGGAATGGTGAAGAATACTCTACAAATCAGAATGACAAGTGGACATGAGCTCTACTTGGGTCTTCCTACGTTTTCAATGAAAGCAAAACGACTGCAGTTTGGGTATCTAAGGGATAAAGTTAGTAAAAAAATAGAGGCATGTAGGGGGACAGATTTCTCGGAAGGGGGACGTGAGGTATTGATAAAGGCTGTGGTGCAAGCGGTCCCAACGTATACAATGGCATGTTTCAGGGTCCCAACGTCGATATGTAAGGATATCGAAAAACTAGTAGCAGATTTTTGGTGGGGGTTAAAGGAGGATGGAAAGAAAATGCACTAGAAAAAATGGAAAGTGTTGTGTAATGCACGAGAAATGGGGGGGGGGGGGGGGCTGGCATTTAGAGATTTGGTGCACTTCAACAAAGCATTATTGGCCAAACAATTGTGGCACATTTTGGAGCACCCCGAGTCGTTGCTGAGCAGAGTCTTGAAAGCAAGGTACTTTAAACATAATGAGATACTAGAAGCCGAGGTGGGAAGCAACCCTTCTTTAATTTGGAGGTCGTTGTGTTGGAGTAAATATCTGCTAGAGTCGGGAATACGATGGAGAGTGGGAAATGGGGAGTCGATAAAGCTCTTTAGAGATAAATGGGTAGCTGGAATGGAAGGGGGCAGATTGATATCTAAAAAGGCAAGTAGTTCAAGGGTAAACCAATTTATAAATGAAGATGCTACCTGGAATAGAGAATTGATACACCAGGTTTTTCTACCCCTAGAAGAAGAGGCAATATTACGAACACCGATAGGGGGTATACAGACAAGAGACTCCCTCTTTTGGAAGCCAGGGAAGAAAGGTAAATATAGTGTCAAAACTGGCTACTGGAAGAGCTTGGATGATATGAAGGAGGAGCGACAGAAACCGTCATGTTCGACGGATAGTAGCAGCCGAGAAAAGTGGTGTAAGGTCTGTAGATTAAATGTGCCGCCGAAGATCAGGATTTTTTGGTGGAAGGTAAACTGGGATATTTTGGCGATGGAAGAAAATCTAAGAAGACATCATGTACCAACAACAGGCATATGCACATTGTGTGGAGCGGGGGAGGCAACTACTACTCACGTTTTGTTTTTTTGCCCAAGTAATAAACATATTTGGAAGGCACAAGGCTGGTGGGAAACATTAAAGAGGTTAAGGACAATGTCGACTGAAGATGTACTGGATGGTTTGGAGACAGAAGTAGGGAAGCAGAAGATGGATTTGGCAGTATCTTTGGCATGGGGAATTTGGAAAGAAAGGTGTCAATTGATCTACAACCCAAAATTTCAACAAGATATAGTGGAAAGGGGAAGGAGGCTATCTAACCTGGAATGGGTAAAGAGTTTTTTGAAAGACTACCAGGAGACTAGAAGACAATTGACGACGCAGACGGTGGTTGTGGAGAATGCTCACGAAAGTGCGCAAAATGCAGGATGTATCCTTCAAGTCGATGCGGCGTTTAACGAAAAGGGAGAAAAATATGGGGTGGGAGCAGTGCTGCTAAATGCGGAGAGGGCAATACAAGGGGCAAGATGTAAACCAATATTGAACCCATGGTCTGTTTTAGGGGCGGAATTGAAGGCCATTGAAGAGAGGTTAATATGGTGCAGGGAGAAAAGGATTGCGACAGTGGAAGTGCGCTCGGATTCGATGGAGGCAGTGACATCCATAAACAAAGGAGAGAAAATATGGAGCATAGAAGGCTTGGTTCTGGAGAGGATTGACACGCTGATAAGGGACTTTGTGGTGTGCAAAGTTTCATATATCCCAAGGACAAGGAATGCAACAGCGGATGAATTGGCAAAGTTGGCTGCAAGAACGCGCTCTTCTCAAGATTGGAGAGATGACGATGTACCTCGAAGATTTGCAGACATAGCAGGAGAGAGAGGTGTAAAGGGCACAACATGGTGCCAATGTGTAAGCTATGTAGTTCTTTTTCTACAGAAATCCTCAAAAAAAAAAAAAAAAAAAGTCTATATAAGCAACTTTTTTTGTGTTGTAATTTTTTTTTTGTGTTACACTTTTTAATTGTAATGACTTACACTTTTCAAAATTTTTTTTCAACTATATTGACATACACTTTTTGTTAATGTTATATTACACCTTTTAGTTATATAGACGTGAATTTTTCTTAATATTGTGTTGCATTTTTTTTTTTAATAATGATTTACACTTTTTATTAAAAATTGTGTTGCACTTTTCAATTATAATGACTTACACTTTTTAATAAAAAATGTGTTGCACTTTTAGTAATATTGTGTTGCACTTTTTAGTTATAATGACTTACACTTTTCATTAAAATTTATGTTGCAGTTTTCAATTATAGTGACTCACATTTTTTAATAAAAAATGTTTTGCACTTTTTAGTTATAATTAATGACTTACACTTTTTAATATACACTTATTTGAAAAAGAAAATTGTCAAAAAAAAAAAAAAAAAGACTTGATCAACTCAATTACTTATAAAGAATTGAGTCTATACAAGACCGTCGCTTGTTAGAATGTTTGAGTCTTTTAAAACCCTTATAATTAGGTCAAGACTTAAGCTCCTTATAATTAAGTCAAGAATTTTGCTTTCTTAAATTACTACGATTTAAAAAAATGAAAAGCTTATAAAAGTTTTCTCCCTCCACTTAAATTCGTCGTCCACCTCCAACTTTTTCAAATCCAGCGGCGACTTCTCCCCTTCCCTTCATCCAATATGCACGTTAGATCTATAAAGAGATTTTGTTATAAATAACATTTATTTGTATGAATGTCCATTACTTCCTCCTTAATATCCACTATGTGCCCTTTGATTTTTCATGTACCTACATTTATAGTGCACCTCTTATTTCATCTTTTCAAGCTTGTATTGAGACCTATAAATAGGGGTGCAAATGTTATAGTAATCACTTGAAGTTGAATCAAATATTTCTATACTCCTTTTACATATTGTTTTCTTTCTACATACAAAATTATAAGTTTAAGTTGTTTCACAACACGTTATCAGCACGAGGCTCGAAAAACATTCCTACCGACGAAATTCAGATAGTGATCAATTTCAGGTATTGTACGAAGTTATGTATTGAAATATTTAGAATATATTATCTAACAATATTTATTTGTCACCTCTTATTTTATTACTATTTTGATGATCATTTGTTCTTGAAATTAATCAATCTCTTGTTTATTTGATAGTTTTCATCATGTCGAATTTGACAAAACTTGAATTTGTGGCTCTTGATATTACCGGAAAAAACTATTTGTCATGGATTCTTGATGCTGAAATTCATTTGGGTGCCATGGGTCTTGGAGATTCCATAAAAGTGGCAAATTAAGCATCTAATCAAGATAAGGCTAAAGCCATGATTTTCCTTCGTCACCATCTTTATGAAGGATTAAAAACTGAGTACCTCAATGTGAAAGATCCACTTGAATTGTGGACGAATCTTAAAGAAAGGTATGATCACAAAAAAACAGTGATTTTGCCAAAGGCTCGTTATAATTGGTTGCATTTAAGATTGCAAGATTATAAATCAGTGAGTGAGTATAACTCAGCTATGTTCAGAATCACTTCTCAATTAAAAATATGTGGAGAAAATATTATTGATGATGATATGCTTGAAAAGACATTCTTCACATTTCATGTTTCTAATGTGCTTTTGCAACAACAATATCGTGAGAAGGGTTTTACTAAATATTCTGAACTAATTTCATGTCTCTTGGTGGCTGAGCAAAATAATGAGCTTTTGATGAAAAATCATGAATCTCGTCCAACTGGTTCTGCTCCACTCCCCGAAATGAATGTTGTTTCGTTTTATAATATTCACGATTCCTATAACGGTCGTGGAAGGGGACGTGGACGTGGACGGGGTCGGGGACGTGGACATGGACTTGGACGTGGCCGAGGACGTGGAATTGGCCGAGGCAGATTTCAAAATGATTATAATTCCTGTCAGAATTTTAAAGGCCTCCACAAAGGAAAACAATTTTTTGAACATCAAAGGAAAGTGAATGACTCACTTGATACAAAGCCCACATATGACACTTGTCATCGATATGGGGCGAATGGACATTGGTCTAGGACATGTTGCACGCCTAAGAATCTCATTAACCTATATCAAGAATCGATTAAGGGAAAAGAGAAAAAGGTTTAAACAAATTTTGTGAATAGTGAGTTCGATAATGAAATGTTTGACATAACACAATTGGATGTTGCTGATTACATTACCCACCCTGAAGGTGGAAATTAGATCGTTCGAATACTCAATCATAAATTCCTTTCAATAATCTATTATGTAATGTTTGTTTTCTTATGTTATGCAACATTTTAGTATTTTTATCCTTTATAATATGAGTGACTATTACATCTTCATTTACCTTTCTTATGTTATGCAATGTCTTAGTATTTTTGTCCTTTGTAATATAAGTGACTATTATATTTTTCATTTACCTTAAAAATAAAATAAAAATAATTAGATATTAAATGTCTTACTATGTTTTTTTTTTTTATATAAGAAATGGAAAACGGTATGGCAACATCAACTTTCAAGGAAGAAGATGGAGATCTATGTCTCGTGGATAGTGATACTACACACACTATATTCAACAATAAAAAATTCTTCTCAAATATAAAATGGGGAGAAGCTAATGTAAATACAATATCCGGTTGTACAAAAATAATTGAAGGCTTTGGAAGAGCAACTATTCAATTACCCGGAGGGACAAAATTTATTATAAATGATGCCTTATTCTCTGGAAAGTCTCAAAAAAATTTATTGAGTTTTAAAGATATTTGTTTGAATGGATATCATCTTGAGACTACGAATGAAGGCAATATTCAGAATCTTAATATTACTACAATTGTTGCGGGAAAGAAATGTATGTTGGAAAAGTTACCCGCTCTGTCCTCGGGTTTATATTGCACGAGCATAAGAACAATTGAAATTTATGTTGTAGTAAACCAAAAGGTTACTACCGAATTTAATGTTTGGCATGACCGGTTGGGCCATCCCGGTTCCATAATGATGCGAAAAATTATAGAAAATTCATGTGGGCATCCATTGAAAAATCGAAAAATACTACATCCCAATGAATTTTCATATGCTGCTTGTTCACAGGGAAAATTAAATGAATTCAAGGGGATATATGCGGACCTATATATTCACTAAGTGGACCATTTATGTATTTTATGATTTTGATTGATGCATCGACTAAGTGGTCACATGTATGCTTATAGTCATCTCGCAATTTGGCTTTTGCAAAATTATTGGGACAAATAATACGATTGCGAGCACAGTTTCTTGATAATGCAATTAAGACAATCCGTCTTGATAATGCTGGTGAATTTTCATCCCATGCTTTCAATGATTATTGCTTATCAATTGGAATACATATTGAGCATCCAGTTGCTCATGTCCATACACAAAACAGTCTTGCTGAATCGCTTATAAAGCGTATTCAATTAATTGCCCGACCATTATTGATGAAATATAAACTCCCCATTTCAGCTTGGGGTCATGCTATATTGCATGCGGCAACACTTGTGCGCATCAGACCAACAAGTTATGGTCAGGAACCAAATATTTCCCATCTAAGAACTTTTGGATGTGTTGTATATGTACCGATTGCTCCACCACAATGCATAAAGATGGGTCCCCAAAGGAGAATGGGGGTATATGTTGGGTACGAATCTCCGTCTATTATTAAATATTTAAAACCATTGACCGGAGATCTATTCACGGCAAGGTTTGCTGATTGTCATTTTGATGAGACAATTTTCCCAACATTAGGGGGGAGAAAGTAAGCAGCTGGCAAAGAATATTTCTTGGAATGAATTATCATTGAATTGCATGGATCCTCGTACAAAGCAATGTGAACTTGAAGTTGAAAAGATAATTCATTCGCAAAAGATTGCGAACCAACTGCCAGACGCATTTACTGACCTTAAAAGAGTTACAAAATCTCATATTCCAGCTGCTAATGCTCCTAATAGAATTGATGTCCCTAAAGGACCATCTTCCATTGCAAATGAGTCTACGACACGCTTGAAGCGTGGTAGACCTCTCGATTCCAAAGACAAAAATCCTCGTAAAAGAAAATGAGCAAATGAGGATGGCCATAATGTGAACACTCCTGTTGAAAAATCTGACACACTACTTACAGTCCCAGAAAATGATATTGAAGTAATTGATAAATTTCAGGCGCCTAGAAATGATGAAATATCGACCAATTATGTTAGAACAGGAGAAAGATGGAGCCGAAATGAAATCGACGTCGATGATATCTTTGCATATAATGTAGCGCTCAATATAATGGAAGATGATGAGGATCCTGAACCTACGTCTATTGATGAATGTAGGAAACGAGATGATTGGCCAATGTGGAAAGACACAATAAGTGCAGAATTGCAATCTCTTATTAAACGAAAATTTTTTGGACCTGTTGTCCGTACACCTAATGGTATAAAACCCGTAGGGGATAAATGGGTATTCGTGCGAAAAAGAAATGAGAAAAATGAAATCGTGAGGTATAAAGCCCGGTTTGTCGCATAAGGTTTTACCCAAAGGTCAGGTGTTGATTATGAGGAGACCTACTCTCCTGTGGTGGATGCAATACCTTTTCGTTATTTAATAAGTCTGGCAGTGCAAGAAAAACTTGAAATGCGTCTAACAAATGTCGTTACAGCTTATTTGTACGGCTCATTAGAGAAAGATATTTACATGACAATCCCTGCGGGATTAAAGGTACCTTTAATGAAAAACGAGAATTCTCAAAACATATATTTAATCAAGTTGAGCAAATCCTAATATGGATTAAAGCAATCTGGTCGCCTGTGATACAATTGTTTGAGTGCATTCTTGATTAAGGAGGGGTATAACAATGATCCTATATGCCCTTGTGTTTTTATTAAAAGATGTGGATGTGAATATGTGATTATTGTTGTATATGTTGATGATTTGAATATCATTGGAACTCCTACAGAGTTATCAAAGGCCGTGGCTTCCCTCAAGAGGGAATTTGAAATGAAGGATCTTGGTAAAACAAAATTTTGTTTGGGTCTTCAAATTGAACACTCTGATAATGGAATTTTTGTGCATCAATCCACTTATGTTATGAAAGTGTTGAAATGGTTTTATATGGATAAAGCACATCCCTTAAGCACACCTATGGTTGTGCGGTCACTGAATGTAGCAAAAGATCCATTTCGACCCTGTGAAGAAAATGAAGAACTGCTTGGTCAAGAAGTACCATATTTTAGTGCAATAGGTGCACTAATGTATCTTGCTAGCAACACAAGGCCTAATATATCATTTGCTGTTAATTTATTAGCAAGATATAGTTCTTCTCCAACCCGTAGGCATTGGAATGGTGTTAAACATATTTTTCGATACCTTAAAGGAACAATGGATATGGGTTTATATTTTTCAACTCATCAGAACCTTGTTTAGTTGGTTATGCAGATGCAAGCTACTTATCAGACCCGCACAAAGCTCGATCTCAAACAGGTTATTTGTTCACATATGGAGGTACAACTATTTCATGGCGTTATGTTAACCAAAATCTAGTTGCTACTTCATCTAACCATGCAGAGATCCTAGCAATTCACGAGGCAAGTCGTGAATGTGTTTGGTTGCGTTCCGTCACACACCATATTTGCAGACAGTGTGGATTAAACTCAGTGAAAGATAACCCAACTGTGATATATGAAGACAATGTTGCATGTGTTGCCCAACTAATGGAAGGATTTATCAAAGGTGATAGGACAAAACATATTGATCCTAAATTCTTTTTTACTCACGATCTTCAGCAAAAGGGTGACATCAGTGTGCAACAAATTCGTTCAAGTGATAATTTGACAGATTTATTTACCAAGCCTTTACCTACTTCAACGTTTGAAAAATTGAGGTACAAAATTGGAGTGCGTCGTCTTAAGGATGTGAAGTGATGTAATCATCAGGGGGAATACGCGTTTCTTCTCTTTGGAATTTAACGAGGCATAATTTTATCTAATGGACATTCAAGGGGGAGTGTTATGAATAACATTTATTTGTATGAATGTACATTACTTCCTCCTTAATATCCACTATGTGCCCTTTGATTTTTCATGTACCTACATTTATAGTGCACCTCTCATTTCATCTTCTCAAGCTTGTATTGGGACCTATAAATAGGGGTGCAAATGTTATAGTAATCACTTGAAGTTGAATCAAATATTTATATACTCCTTTTACATATTGTTCTCTTTTTACATACAAAATAATAAGTTTAAGTTGTTTCACAACAGATTTGATTTAATTAAAAAAAAAAAAGTAGTCGCACCGCTCGTCGCGCCGCCGCACCACCGCCAGTCGTCCCACCGCACCGCCGTCTTATTTAAACTTTTTTAGTGGATCATCCAGTGAGGTCAGGGGTTTCCTTTTAGGATTTTAGTTGGGATCAATGGATAGATCCTTCCTGACGGCGCTACGATGGCCGATCGGGTGAGCCATCCGTTGATCCCATTTATTTTTCTGTACATATTTTCCTTTTTTTTTTAGTTGTTTCTACTCTAGTTTTTGTTTATTTCCTGTTGGCGGTTTCTCCAACTTATCTGCTGAAAGTCTGCTGGTATAGTGTTTAAGTAAAAATAGATTAATGTTGCAATAAATGTTGGGACAATTTGTACAACACTGACTCTAACAGAATATCAGAAATAAAGATACACAGCGTAAGACTTGAAACACTAAAAACAAACGAGACACAATGAAAATACTTTTAACATAGATTTTATAAATAAAAATCTATGTCTGCCTTATGGCGTAAATTCAATACTTATCTTCAAGTACAAATATTGTGTGAAATATTACAACAATAACCTTCACAACATAAACTACAAACGAGGCATGTGCCTTGTTCTAAAAATGATCTAAGTGTATGAATTATACACTGCCGAAATGCTAGTCCTATCTATGATTACACTCCCAATAGATAAAGAAAAGCGCACAGTCTTACGGGTGGGATACTTCGTATGAACTAAAACGTATAACTACTGACCACAATTTCCTAACAGGATGAACGCTAGTCTAGGATATTGTTCGAATAGAATACACTGAATAATGAAGCCTACCTTCGGTATTTATAGAGTGAGGTACGAATTCTAGAGGCTTCCATCTTTGAGATCCTATTTTTTAGGAACTCAACTTCCATGATCTTTCTAGATCCTTCTTCCATGTTCCAGGTCGTTCTAAATAGTTCCAAGCTGGTCTAGCACGTTCTGCAATGTTCTGGAGTCTTCCAAGTTTCAGATCCTTGTAGAAGCTTCTAGATCCTACCAGAAATGCGACAACATTTAATGTAGCATTTCAGAAAAGACTTAGAAAAAATCTCGGAAGGTCAAATTAAGATGTTGTTGAGAATGTTGATACATTTAAGAATTCACAACATCTACAATCTCCCCCAATTTGACCTTTCGACTACAACACACCGGATACACATATATTTCTATACATACTCAGTTTTATGTACTTAGTTGAGGTTGACATCATTACTAAATACTATTCAAGACAATACCTGTTGTAACCATTGGATCAAATCGAATGAAGATCAAGGATAATCTTACAATGATCTGTGCCATAAGATCAAAATAATTTTACCAAAAACAGAACAAGTATACACAGTACACTTATTCACAACATAAGTAATTTACTAAAATCAAAAGTTAAGTTTGGAATGAAATAAACTTAAAACTTAAGTAAGACACAAACAAACAAAAAAATCATAACAGAAACAAAGGATCAGAGCAAGAAAATAAAATTGAACTTAAAAGAACTACTAACAATCTAGACAAACCTAAACATGATTAACAACCTGCAATAAACAATCAATAACCTGTAAACATATTTAAGCAAACAACAGTAAACAGATATCATCAAGTGTAAACATAATTAAGCAAGCTGTATATCAAACATAAGTGAAAACAATCATCCTAACATCTAGAAATAAATAACAATTGTATCAAATTTTACTTAAACATAAAGTACCGAGATTGACACTGAAAAAATGGCATAAATTGCTGTGGTAACAGCTGCAGCATCAGATTCCTACACAATTGCCATTATGAATTCAGATCTCCCCCTGTCTTGTAGCTTCTTCCTGTTCATCAATGGAGATCACCATATAAGGTCTCCATATCAGCATCATCATCATCATCAACTTCTTCAACAAAGAAAGTAGATGTAAAGTGTGCAACTACATCAGTCACTGCAGCATCTTCTCCAGCATCAGGTCCTCCACTAGCAGCACCAGCTGTAACTCCCTCATCAGTCATTGCTTCAATTACCACATTGGAGTTGGATGGTGGTGGTACTCCCCCTGTTGTAGTGGAAAGCATATTGGTCCACCTGTCCTACATGAACTGGAGTTCTTCAATAGATTCCTGCAAGTGTTGTAACTGAAGCTTGATAAATTCCTGTGCAACACAAACATTCCCAGAAATGTTGATACGGATGTTCTCAACATTTGGGGGTGCATTCCTCTGTCTTGGTCTGGAAGATCCTAGTTGATCAGAAGTTGAAGGTCTGTGTTGATGTTCAGTACCAGGAGCAATTAAAGGCAGGTCCAATACTTTATCCCCAGTGAGTAAGGCATGAGCAATGGCCAGTAATGAAACTCTCCCCCTGAACACATCAGTGTTCTTGGCAACAAAACCATGGTGCCTCAAGTAGTTGGAAATCAAAACAGGATATGGTAGGTTGTCTTTTTCACAAACTTTTCCAATAAATCTCATCATGTGGTGGAAGATTGTAAGGCTTAAATTGAATTTCTTAAGCACAGAGATCCTATACATAAGAATAGCTTGATCTTTTGTGATCTTGGTAGTGTTTGTGGTTGGGATCCAGTTGATAATGATCAGTTTATATAAAACAAAGTGTAGGGAAGTAAGGTCTTTGACTAGCATCTGTTTAGTCCACTTAACTATCCTACCACCAGTAATACTAGAAATTACCATATCCATGTCACGTTCCTTATCTTCCTCTACATTGGTAATTTTCAAAAATTCATTTATCAATTCAGGAGTAAAAGGTACATCCCTTCCCCTAAAATTAACAGTCCCATACCACTTAGATGATCTTCTACCAGTACTCTTCTTCATACAAACATAGAATTCATAAGCCCAGTTTGTCAAGAATGATTCACCAAAATTCACAGCATGCATCAAATTCATTTCCTCTAAGAAACTAATCATGCCTTTACTTTCAAAACCAGGTATATTAATTCTCTTTTCAATCAGCAATCTCCTTTTAGAGTAAATAGCCAGCCTATTCTCTAAAGTCTCATAAGAGTCAGGAATACCTTCATTATCAGAAGCAAGGTCATCATCATTTACAGAGCTTTTATCAGAGCTGCTTTCAGCACTGGAAGAGCTATCACCACTGCCATCATCTTCAGGTTCTGGTGTGGCATCCTTTGCAGCAGCAAAAGTCTCAGCATTCTTCATAAGAGAATTCCGAATTTCTCTTAGGCACACATCAAAATCAGAATTGGAATCTGATTTAGCAGGTTCATCTTTAGTGATCATCTTGGCTTTCCCTTTACCTTTTGGTTCATTAACAGCCTTCCCTTTGCCTTTAAGTTCAACAACAACTTTCTTCTTCTTGGGTTTTTCAAAAACAGCAACAGTTTCTTCCTCGGAATCAGTGAACACTTGGATAGGTTCATCAACAGCATTTCCAACTTTCTTCTTCTTCCTCATGGATTCAGAATAATCCACTCGAGTGAACACACGGTGAGACCTCCGTCTTTGTACAAGGCTTCTCTGTCTTTTGCCTTTCAGCGCATTCTTTTTAAATGGAATAGGTGCAGATTCATTAGAAACAGAGTGTGAAGAGCTTGTACCATTTTCAGAGACCTGTGCGTCCTCCATTTCAGCATCTTCAGGGTCGGAAGTAACAGTAGCTTCTTCTTCAACAGCGACCTCAACATTTCCAGCTTGCGAAACATGATCAGTGGGTTCAAGTGATTTAGGGCTTTTTGATGCAGTGGCCATTTGGGCGGTTTGATCAGCAAGATAGCTTGAGATATCCACTGTGATATCTCCAAAAGTCATCACCGAAAGATGACCTGTATCCCGTAGAGTATTGGATACTTCTTCTAACACCCTAGTGAACTGTTCGACAGTTGAGTCTTGTGGAATGTTGGTTGTTTGTGGAGAGGTTTGAGGAGCAGGAACGGTTGTTGATGGGGTTGTAGAGACATTCGAGTAAGCATTTAACGAGTTTGGGTTTTGGGAAGCCATTGTAGCAAGGATATCGAGAGGATTTGTGCGAGAAGGGGATGAATTTTTCAAATCAGGGAGAGTTTGTGGAGAGTTTGAATTTCTTTCAGCCATTTAAATGAGGCGGTTGGAATTTCAAGGTAGGAGGTGGAAGTTTATACAAACTAATTTGAGATATACACAACTACAAATCAATTCTGCAATCTTAGTATTCAACAAATTTAGAAATCACGATTAGCAAGAGAATGAAATCTTATGATTGATATTTATAGAGAGAATGATAGTGTAGGTGGAGGTTAAATGAAAACTGATTGAGTAATCCAGAAAATTTCGATAATGCTCCACATAATTAGCCACAACCTAGATCATGGGTAATTAGTGGGTAAAATCTATTTAATTAAATTAATTAAATAATTAAGAAGCTTCCAGAATTTAAAGAATTAAAATTCGCATAATCTGAAAAAATAGAACGTGGGTCAATAATTAATTAAATAAAATAAATTTCAATAAATAATTACAACTAATAAAAATAAATTTGAATCATGCAATGTTGTGCTCAAAACTGTTACAAACACTTCAACACGGTTTTTACATGAAATTTCTTCATTTGTGTTGCACCATATTTTATCTTTTTGTGTTATAGCATCTAATTTGTATTGATCCATTTTTCATGTAGAGTACATCGTAGCAGCGAACTCCGTGCCCCATACTTACTTAATGGATTACAAATATCTTGATGTTTTTACCAAATATTACATTTTGAAAAGAAGGCATCGTAGTAGTGAACTCCGTGCTCCATAGTTACTCAATGATTTGGTACATCTTTTAGTATGCTAATAACATTCTATTTTTTTATGCATTTGAGAGGTGTGAGACATGTTTATTTTTGCACTCCAAGGTTCTTAGATTGGAAGATATTTTACAAATGAATTATTTAACTAAATAAGAGATAAATTCAACCTATAAAATTTATACAACCCATGATGTTGTCCCAAATGCTAACGCATTTGAGACAACATCCATCCGAATTTTTTCAGATAGTGCTCATGCCAAGAGATTTCCTCAAAATAGAGAATCTCTCATGGTCTAAGACTTTAGTAAAAATATCAGCATTCTGTTTTTCAGTAGGTACATATTCCAACTTAACAATATTCTTCTCTACTAATGTGCTTTGTGAGTGAGTGTTGTACATGATTTTTTGAAATGTTAATGGCACTAGTATTATCACAAAAAAATTGTAAGTATACCATTCTCAATACCATAGTCATGAAACATCTTGCTTAGCCACAAGAGTTGTGTGCAACAGCTTCCAACAGCTATGTACTCAGATTCTGCTGTGGATTGTGAAACACAATTCTGTTTCTTGCTGTGCCATGATACAAGATTGTTCCCCATGTAGAAACATCCCCCACTCGTACTCTTTCTATCATTTATATCTCCAGCCCAATCAGCATCATTGTAGCCTATCAAGATGTTGTTGGTGTCCTTAGTGTACCATATCTCAAGTTCACTTGTACCTGAAACATACTTGATAATTCTTTTCACAGCATTCCACTATGCCAAATTAGGCTTTCTACAGCAGTTGAATAACAGCGGTTATTTTTTGAACCGCTGTTAAATCTTCAAAAACCGCTGTTATTTGCATCTTTTTTCAGAACCGCTGTCATAGGTTCAATTTGTGCGCTGATAGACAGCGGGTTTTTGTAACCGTTGTTATATGTTTTAGTTATGCGCTGTAATAGCTTCTCTTCTGGAATATAATCAAATTAATCTTTAAAAATAATTAAAAAAAAAATTGATAATTTTTTTAATGAAATACGATTAAATTCTCAAAAATAAATATATTAAAAAAATCAATTAATTTTTTTTATGAAATACGATTAAATTCTCAAAAATAAATATATTAAAAAAATAAATTAAAAAAATAAATCTGGTAATTAATTTTCAAAATTGTATTTGATTATTTCATATTTTTAATATTTTATTTAGATTTAATTGATTTATAAAGAATTTTATTTTTAGTTTAATTATTATTTAAGTTTTATCAATTAAGAAATATATAATGATTAATACAATATACTTATTTTGATTAAACAATGATATAAGTTTAAAAATATTTGTTCCTATATATTATATTATTAAAAAAAATAATTAAAATCTATAAAATATCATATATATTATATTATTATTAAACAAATTAAGAAAATCTAATGTTTTTCTTGTCTTCTGGTCTTCCCCAAGCGCCCCTCGTTCTCTGAGAGCAACCGCCGTCAGAAACATAAATTGATCATTCATTTTTTTTTTTTTTGGGTGGTGAGGAAATTGATTGTTAGATTTCATGAAATCAACGAGTGGTTCTAAAATGTTAGAGAACAACGTAAGAAACAAATTAAAGAATTAGAAAAAATTTAGAAAGAAAATCACGACAGTCCATAAACAAATAAAAAGAAGATGTATGAAAACTCTCCTAATCATTCTCTTTCTCTAACGCCATATATATATAGTGAGGTCAGATATATAATGGTTGATTTATTCTCATATCAAAAGTGTTGTGTATTTTGTTCCATTTGATGGTTGAATGGCAGATGAAAATGAACCTCATTTATTAGTAAAAATGATATGGTTACTTAATTAGAGGGAACTCACTTTTATAATTTATCATGTACACTAAGGACACCAACAACATTTTGATAGGCTATAGTGATGCTGATTGGGCTGGAGATATAGATGATAGAAAGAGTACGAGTGGAGGATGTTTCTACATGGGAAACAATCTTGTATCATGGCACAACAAGAAACAGAATTGTGTTTCACAATCTACTGCAGAATCTGAGTACATAGCTGTTGGAAGCTGTTGCACACAACTCTTGTGGCTAAGCAAGATGTTCCATGACTATGGTATTGAGAATGGTATACTTACAATTTTTTGTGATAATACTAGTGTCATTAACATTTCTAAAAATCCTGTACAACACACACTCACAAAGCAAATTAGCATAAGACACAATTTTATGAGAGATTTAGTAGAAAAGAATATTGTTAAGTTGGAGTATGTACCTACTAAAAACCAGAATGCTAATATTCTCACAAAGGCTTTAGACCATGAGAGATTCTCTACTTTGAGGAAATCTCTTGGCATGAGCACTATCTGAAAAATTCGGATGGATGTTGTCACAAATGCGTTAGCATTTGGAACAGCATCATGGGTTGTATAAATTTTATAAGTTGAATTTATTTCTTACTTAGTCAAATAATTCATTTGTAAAATATCTTCGAATCTAAGAACCTTGGAGTGCAAAAATAAACATGTCTCACACCTCTCAAATGCATAAAAATAGAATGTTATTAGCATACTAAAAGATGTACCAAATCACAGAGTAACTATGGAGCACGAAGTTCACCACTACGATGCCTTCTTTTCAAAAGGTGATTTTTGGTAAAAACATCAAGATATTTGTAATCCATTAGTAAGTATGGTGCACGGAGTTCGCTACTACGATGTACTCTACATGAAAAATGGATCAATACAAATTAGATGCTATAACACAAAAAGAAAATAAAAAATATGGTGCATCACAAATGAAGAAAATTCATGTAAAAATCGTGTTGAGGTGTTTGTAACAGTTTTGAGCACAACATTGCCTGATTCAAATTTATTTTTATTAGTTGTAATTATTTAATTATTTATTGAGATATATTTTATTTATTTAATTAATTACTAACCCACGCTCTTATTTTTCTCAGATTATGCGATTTTTAAATTCTGGAAGCTTCTTAATTATTTAATTAATTTAATTAAATGGATTTTACCCACTAATTACACATGATCTAGGTTGTGGCTAATTATGTGGAGCATTATCGAAATTTTCTAGATTATTCCATCAGTTTTAATTTTACCTCCAACTACAAGATTCTCTCTATAAATATCGATCATAAGTCTTTATTTTGGTGCTAATTGTGATTTCTGATTTTGTTGAGTACTAAGATTGCAGATTTGATTTTTGGTTGTGTATATCTCAAATTAGTGTGTGTAAACTTCCATCCATTACCTTGAAATTCCAACCACCTCACTTAAATGGCTGAAAGAAATTCAAACTCATCACAAACTCACTCTGATTCGAAAAACTCATCTCCTTCTCGCACAAACCCTATCGAAATTCTTGCTTCCATGGGTTCCCAAAGCTCAAACTCCTCAAATGCTGACTCGAATGTCGCTGCAACCCCATCAACAACTGTTCCTGCTCCTCAAACCGTTCCACAAACCACCAACATTCCACAAGATGCAACTGTCGAACAGTTCACTAGGGCTGTAGAAGAAGTGTCCAATACTCTACGGGCCACTGGTCATATGCCCGTGATGACGTTTGGAGATATCACGGTGGATATCTCAAGCTATCTTACTGATCAAAGTGCTCAAATGGCCACTGCATCGAAAATCCCTAAATCACCTAAACCCATTGTTCATGTTTCGCAAGCTGGAAATGTTGAGGTCGCTGCTGAAGAAGAAGCTACTGCTACTTCCGACCCTGAAGATGCTGAAATGGAGGACGCACATGTCTCTGAAAATGGTACAAGCTCTTCACACTATGTTTCTAATGAATCTGCACCTATTCCATTTAAAAAGAATGCGCAGAAAGGCAAAACACAGAGAAGCCTTGTACAAAGACGGAGGTCTCACCGTGTGTTCACTCGAGTGGATTATTCTGAATCCATGAGGAAGAAGAAGAAAGCTGGAAATGCTGCTGATGAACCTATCCAAGTGTTCACTGATTCCGAGGAAGAAACTGTTGCTGTTGTTGTTGCTGAAAAACCCAAGAAGAAGAAAGTTGTTGTTGAACTTAGAGGCAAAGAGAAGGCTGTCAATGATCCAAAAGGCAAAGGGAAAGAAAAGATGATCATTGAAGATGAACCAGATAAATTATATTCTAATTCTAATTCTGATGTGTGCCTAAGCGAAATTCTGAATTCTCTTAAGAAGAATGCTGAGCATTTTTCTGCTACAAAGGATGCCACACCAGAACCTGAAGATAATGGTAGTGGTGATAGCTCTTCCAGTGCAGAAAGCAGCTCTGAGAAAAGCTCTGCTAAAAGCTCTACATCAAGCTCTGCAAATGATGATGACCTTGCTTCTGATGATGAAGGTATTCCTGACTCTTATGAGACTCTAGAGAATAGGTTGGATATTTATTCTAAGAGAAGATTGCTGATAGAGAAGAGAATTAATATACCTGATTTTGAAAGCAAAGGTATGATTAGTTTCTTAGAGGAAAGAAATTTGATGCATGTTGTGAATTTTGGTGAATAATTCTTGACAAACTGGGCTTATGAATTTTATGCTTGTATGAAGAAGAGTACTGGTAGACGATCATCTAAGTGGTATGGGACTGTTAATTATAGGGGGAGGGATGTACCTTTTACTCCTAAACTGATAAATGAGTTTTTACAAATTACCAATGTTGAGGAAGATGAAGAACCTAACATGGATGTGGTAATTTCTGTTATTACTGGTGGTAGGATAGTTAAGTGGACTAGACAGATGCTAGTCAAAGACCTTACTTCCCTACACTCTGTTCTATATAAACTCATTATCTACAACTGGATCCCCACCACAAACACTACCAAGATCACAAAAGACCAAGTTGTTCTTATGTATAGGATATTTGTGCTTAAAAAAAACAATTTAGGCCTTACAATCTTCCACCACATGATGACATTTACTAGAAAAGTTTCTGAAAAAGGTAACCTACCCTATCCTGTTTTGATTTCCAATTACTTAAGGGACCATGGTTTTGTTGCCAAGAACACAAATGTGTTAAGGGGGAGAGTTTCATTACTGGCTATTGCTCCTGCCTTACTCACTGGGGAAAGAGTACTGGACTTGCCTTTAACTACTCCTGGTACTGAACATCAGCACAGACCTTCAACTTCTGATCAACCAGGACCTTCCAGACCAAGACAGAGGAATGCACCCTCAAATGTTGAGAACATCCGTATCAACATTTCTGGAAATGTTTGTGTTTCACAGGAATTCATCAAGCTTAAGTTATAGCACTTGCAGGAAACCATTGAAGAGCTCCAGTTCCTGAAGGATAGGTGGACCAATATGCTTTCACCTACAACAGGGGGAGTACCACCACCATCTAACTCCAATGTGGTAATTGAAGAGATGGCTGATGAGGGAGTTACAGTTGTTGTTGCTGGTGGAGGACCTGATGCTGTAGTGACTGATGTAGATGCACACTTTGCATCTACTTTCTTTGTTGAAGAAGTTGATGATGATGATGATGCTGCTGACATAGAGACCTTGTATGGTGATCTCCATTGAAGAACATGAAGAAGCTGCAAGACAGGGGGAGATCTGAATTCTTAATGGCAATTGTGCAGGAATATGATGCTGCAACTGTTACCACATCAATTTATGCCATTTTTTCAAATTCAATCTCTGTACTTTATGTTTAAGTAAATTCTGATACAATTGTTCTTTATTTTCTAGATGTTAGGATATTTGTTTTTATTTATGTTTGATATACAACTTGCTTAATTATGGTTGCACTTGATAATATTGTTTACAGGTTATTATATATGTGTTTACTGCAGGTTGTTTATTCATGTTTAGGTCTTGTATAGATTGTTATTAGTTCATTTATTTTTATTTCTATTTTTGTTATGATTATGTTTGTTTAGTGTCTTACTTAAATTTTAGGTTAATTCTTCCAGTTCAACTTATGATTTTAGTAAATTACTTATGTTGTGAATAAGTGTACTATTTATACTTGTTCTATTTTGGATAAAATTATCTTGATCTTATGGCACGAATCATTGTAAGATTATTCTTGATCTTCATTCGATTTGATCCAACGATTACAACAGGTATTGTCTTGACTAGTGCTTAGCAATGATATAAAACTCAACTATGTACATAAAACTGAGTATGTATAGAAATATATGTGCATCAGGTGTGTTATAGTCGAAAGGTCAAAATGGGGGAGATTGTAGATGTTGATAACTCTTAAATGTATCAACATTCTCAACAACATCTTAATTTGACATTTCGAGATTTTTTCTAAGTCTTTTCTGAAATGCTACATTAAATGTTGTCGCATTTCTGGCAGGATCTAGAAGCTTCTACAAGGATCTGGAACCTCGAAGATTTCGAAACATTGCAGAACGTGTTAGACCACCTTGGAACCTTATAGATCGACCTGGAACATGCAAGAAGGATCTAGAAAGATCACGGAAGTTGAGTTCCTAAAAAATAGGATCTCAAAGATGGAAGCCTCTAGAATTCGTACCTCACTCTATAATTACCAAAGGAAGGCTTCTTAATTCAGTGTATTCTATTCGATCAATATCCTAGACTAGTGTTCATCCTGTTAGGAAATTGTGGCCCCAATAGTTATACCTTTTAGTTCATACGAAGTATCCCACCCGTATGATTGTGCGCTTTTCTTTATCTATCGAGAGTGTAATCATAGATAGGACTAGCATTTCAGGAGTGTATAATTCATACACTTAGATCGTTTTTAGAACAAGGCACCCGCCTCGTTTGTAGTTTCTGTTGTGAAGGTTATTGTTGTAACATTTCACACAACATTTGTACTTGAAGATAAGTATTGATATTTCGCCGTAAGGCTAACATAGATTTTTATTTATAAAATCTATGTTAAAAATATTTCCATTGTGTCTCGTTTGTTTTTAGTGTTTCAAGTGTTCCGCTGTGTATCTTTATTTCTGATATTCTGTTAGAGTCAGTGCTGTACAATTTGTCTCAACATTTAGTACAACATTAATCTGTTTTTACTTAAACACTATACCAGAACACACTTTCAATACTGATAGGGAGTTTAAATTAATGATATGTCATCTTGTGCTTAATTTGGCTTATGTGTCATAATTTAAGGAGGTTGTTAATTTTAAAAATGGTTAATTGCAAATTAAATCACCACCTTTCGAACATTTGCAATCTAATCTAAACCTTAAAATAATTGTAAATAAATCACCAAGTTTAAATATTATTGCAAATTAGACTTCTTAGAAGTCTACTTTGTCCCTAAATCATATCTTATGATATTTGGTTTGATTAAAAAAAATATTGTTTTATTAAGGTGTTGTTATGTCATTAAAAACTCTAAATTATGTTAGATTCGAATACAATTGAAATTGTCAAAAAGACTAAATTGCAATAATATTTAAAATTTGTGATTTATTTGCAATTATCTTAAAGTTTAGATTAAATTGCAAATGAGGAAAATGTTATGATTTAATTAGCAATTAACCAAAATATTTATTTATTTAAGGTGTTGTGGTTGATATTAAAGGGTGACTTACAATTTATTAATAGTTATTTTATTATTACTTAAAATTTTTTTTTTCAAAATTTTTTAATTTTTTAAAAGTTTTTTTCGTATTTATTAAACATTAAAAATTAAACGTCTCATTTCGTCTGTTTTTCATCAATTTTATTTGGAATTTACTTTATAAAATTATTTAATTATTTATAATATAAATATTTATTTACGCGGGTGCTAATCTAATATATATATATAAAAAAACATTTTTAAAAAATACATGGAGCTAGAAATATATTTTTCCAAAGTACAAGGAACTATATACTTGGAAAATAAAGTACATAGGACAAAAAATGCTATCCTCCCTTTATTTTGTTTATGAATCTTACATGCACGACAATACAAATATATTCTTCAATAAATACATATTCCTATATAACATATTATACTCACACCTTTTCATATTATTTGCTCCTTATATAATATTGTATCAAAAAGGTTAAAAATAAAATGAGTAAACTAAAATTATAGAGAACTAAATAAGCACTTTTCAAAAGTACATTAGGACCCGTGGCTAAAATTTGAGATATAAATAAGTCGAGTCGACTAGTGTTAAACTCGCCCTCGACTCAATATTAACATTAATTAAATATTCTTGTTGTATATATATTAAAGTATATTTATATATAATTAGACTCGCCCTCGACTCAATATTAACATTAATTAAATATTCTTGTTGTATATATATTAAAGTATATTTATATATAATTAGGATATTATGGATAAATTTATAAAATTATGTGAAGTGACAAAAATCGTGAACGGCAGGATTCGAAACTGCGCGGGCAAAGCCCACATGATTTCTAGTCATGCCCGATAACCACTCCGGCACGTCCACTTGATGGCAAAATGATAATTTAATTAGGTTAATCAAAATAGTTAAAAATTAATTAACATGGAATCTCCTTTGGCATTGGCTGTTCAGTAAAAATGCCAATGGCATTCAAGTAAATGGACTTGGATCCCCCCTGCAGGTGGAGGAACCTTAATTTGTTGTATTCCATTTTATTTTATTTTTGGTAAAACAAATGAATAATGTCTAAAAAAAAAAAATCTCGACAACTAAAACTATACCTTCATTCTTAAACTTAATATACTAGATTTTTACCCGTGCGATGCACGGGCTTATTTTAGATTATTTTTTAATATTTCATGCTTTCATATGTTTGGGTTTCTTTTTTACGTACCCAAAAAATAGAATACCTTTATATAATACATAGATCGATATACATTTTTAGTGGAGAATTTTTTCCATTCGTCAAAACCAAATGGTCCATAATCATCTTATATTGGCCACACAACATGACAAAGAAAATGTGTTTCATTTTATTCAATTAGAATGAGCCAGTACCTTTACAATTCTTAAAGCATAAATGAATCTCAAATCAGCACATCATTTGCGATCTCCATCAGAAGAACCACCTACCTGAAGAATCCCCAAAATCATTAAACATCTCAGGAATATAATTCATAAACAAAATCAATTTTTGGAGCATGTACATGAGCTTTCTTTGCTCGAGGAGCATCATTTTTAGTGCAGGAATCGTCACTACTTGTCCAGATTTCTTCTGGGTAGCAACAGGGCCCTTTTTAGGTATAGCATCAAAGTTATTTTCACTTTTTTTCTACAGGAACATCCTTATCAGAGCTATTTTCATAATCGGGTGAATCATCACTTGATTCCTCTTTTTTCTTGAAAACTTTCTTTTTCAGGCTTGCTCTCACTCTTTTTTACCTCTACCTTCAACTAATCATATGGCATGAACACAAAATGTAAATGAGCACCTATGTAATTATAAACCTGAGCACCTATGTAATCATAAACCAGACACGTTCAATGACGAATTTAAAAGAACTCTACAAGTAATATGAGTTGCCTTTCCACCAATCGTCTTCCTTTCTAATTCCAAAGTTTATCCACACAAAAAAATCAATTTTATGTTAGTTTAAGAATCATATATGCACTACACCCAAACAATCAAGAAAATAATTTATTATGAAAGAACAAATAAAAATACCACCTGAATTGGTGAAAGGTACACACAAAACTCCCATATGCACCGAACCAATGAATCGAACATAAGTAATCAACAACTGTGCAACAACAAATAATTTATTTGTGAAAAAAATTAAAGAATCCTTTGAAAATATTATCTGATTATGATTATATTCAATAGATTTGACAACCTGCCTCGGTTACTTTCACCATGAGATGAAAGGTAAACACGTCTACTTTTTTCCCTTCTAATAGCTCTTAAGACAAATCAGCAACTGCTTCTCTGCGACCTCTTTCACTTTCAAGACTTTCTCTGCCGAAAATGGAGGCACTTGCATAAATATACTTGACTAAAAAATAGATCGACTCATATTAACCTCTCACCTCCAAATATTCTACTCTTGCATGCCGTAAGAAAAAACAAATACAAAGAAAAATCTTAAAACTATATATACAAAAACTCAAACCAATGACTTTGCAATAAATAATTTAATACCCAAAAATATCTCAAATCAGCAAACACCAATTATTTCACAAACTTGCCATCCTTAGCAGGAATCGCCTATTCCATCCTCCCCATTAATTAAAAAATCGCTAAGAAAAAAAATTAAATTGATTAAAGAAACCCACCTGCTTTTTCTGGCGTATCAAATTCCAAATCATCTGTCACATGTTCTCTAGCCTTGTGTTCCTCTCCTGTGGACTCCTCGTCACTTGCACCTACCAAATTACGGCGACAGTGATGGCCATAGCTGCTCAATCTCTGCTACAATAATTGAAAGATAATACAAACACATAGTAATCATTGTCATTGAAACATAAAAGACACATAATGAATGAAAGATGAGAACTGAAGGATTATATTTATATTGTGCCAGGTGTCAGCAGCCTTAAAGTATTTACAAATTATATCCTCGCCTTCAAATTAAAACTACAATATAGTTTGTGGATGAAGGGCTTCATCACAAACCAAATCAATTCAATGAGCTCATTTTAGATCCTAATATAAAAAATTCAAGTAGTAAAGAACCATAAAAACAAATATCAAATACAAATTAATAATTTTGAATATTGACTATTAAAATGGTGAAAACTCAATCCCAAACATCCATCAAAACACCAGATATCTTCATAAACTTTCATATAGCTCATGATTCTCTATTATTAACAGTCTAGAAAACGAAATAAAAGTTTGATCGAGGACTCGTGACATACAATTTGTAGGGATCAGGTCTAGTATATCTCACTGGATTTAGATATAGGGATCAATGCCTGAACACCAAATTTAACCATTAATCATTTTTTAAGAATTCCTAAATTAAAAAATAAACCCTATATAAGTAAAACATAACCTCGCGTGTATGACTCATTACTTACAAATATTGTAAATAATTTCTCTCTTTATCCTTATATGCAATTTTTGCATCCTCCTGAAACCCCCTCCCCAGAATATTAAATAAAACATAGTTTGTCTCACTATTAATAACATAATTAAGCGTTAAACATGTGCTGAGCCATGTCATTTGAACTACCCATAATAATATTTAAATAAGATGAGGTTTGAAAGATGAAACTATACCATTTTGAATAGGAAAGTTGTAATTTTTTAAATGTCCCCCTGTAAATTATCCAGAATTAAATCACTTGTGCAATGGTAGAGCTTAGACGTGACAAATTTAGCACAATTAAAAAGTGGTGCTAACACAAACTTAAATAACGATCAATATAACAACTCAATTTACTCGAGTGTTTACATCATGTTGAGATTAGCAAAAAATTTGTCTTTCTCCTCTTCTATTACTTGTTCAACTTCCGTCTCCAAATTTATTTCCCAATGCAAATTATTGTAATCATTAAAATAAGAATAACAGGAGCCATGAAAAACATGAACCACATTTAAAAGATTAAAACTATTCAATATTTCACTACAAGAAACAGGGGGAATAGCGATGAAAATTTTGCGACAAATCTAAATTTCATCGCTAAAAACAATTTTTAGCAACGAAATAAAAAAATTCGTCGCTAAATTCTTAGATTTAATATTTACAACAAAAT
Organism: Galeopsis tetrahit; assembly: GCA_963675135.1. Classification (NCBI taxonomy): domain Eukaryota; kingdom Viridiplantae; phylum Streptophyta; class Magnoliopsida; order Lamiales; family Lamiaceae; genus Galeopsis; species Galeopsis tetrahit. The sequence goes on along the minus strand of OY776126.1, from coordinate 39,433,794 downwards.
TTATATATTTCATCGCTATATTAGCAACAAATTGCTTCATTTCGTTGTTAATAATCAAAATAGCAATGAAAATTATATTTCGTCGCTAATATTTTGAAACGAAATAGAAATTTACGTCGCTAAATTTTTAGATTTAATATTTGCAACAAAATTTATATATTTCATCACTATATTAGCAACAAATTTCTTCATTTTGTTGTTAATAATCAAAACAGCAATGAAAATTATATTTCGTCGCTAATATTTTGCAATGAAATAGAAATTTTCGTGGCTAATTTCTTGAAATTAATTTTTGCAACAAAATTTATATATTTCATCGCTACATTAGCAACAATTTGCTTCATTTTGTTGTTAATAATCAAAACAACAATGAAAATTATATTTCGTCGCTAATATTTTGCGATGAAATAGAAATTTTTGTGGCTAATTACTTGAAATTAATTTTTGCAACAAAATTTATATATTTCATCGCTATATTAGCAACAAATTGCTTCATTTTGTTGTTAATAATCAAAACATCAATGAAAATTATATTTTGTCGCTAATATTTTGCGATGAAATAAAAAAATTCGTGGCTAATTTCTTGAAATTAATTTTTGCAACAAAATTTATATATTTCATCGCTATATTAGCAACAAATTGCTTCATTTTGTTGTTAATAATCAGAACAACAATGAAAATTATATTTCGTCACTAATATTTTGCGATGAAATAGAAATTTTCGTGGCTAATTTATTGAAATTAATTTTTGCGATAAAATTACAATATTTCATCGCTATACTAGAAACAAATTGCTTCATTTTGTTGGTAATAATCAGAACAACAATGAAAATTATATTTCGTCGCTAATATTTTAGCGACAAAGTTGAAATTTGTATGACTAATTTTGTGGATTTAATATTTGCGAGAAAATTAAAATATTTCATCACCTTATTAGGAAAATAATATTTTATTGTTAATAATCAGAACAATAATAAAAATTCTATTTCGTCTCTAATATTTTAGTGATAAAATATAAATTTTCATGTTTAATTCTCATGAATTAAAAATGGTTGTCGTTTAAACATAATAAATGAAAAAAGTTTGAGTGCATGCATAGTGTGAAACAATAGAGACGATTCTATCACTATCATGTTTGAAATATAATAGGATCAATATAATTTCATTTACACTCATTAATTTGACATATTAAGTTTTTTGTTTGATTTATTTTGGGGTATAATTTCTTGATTTCAATATATATATTTTGTTTTATATTTTTCTATTTTCTTGATTTCATTAATTATTTGTTGTTGTTTCTATTGAGGATGAGGGAAGAGTACTACTTCAACTATACATATTAAATCAAGAAAATCGGTTTAAATGTTTAATAATTCTCCAAAATTTTGTGTCTTATATAAATTAGTTTGAATGTTTATAAAAATATTTATAAATATGAAGATGCAAATGAAAATGGACATAAAGATGAGATGATGATGAATGGATGTAATATTTATTATTTTTTTGGAATTGTTAAAGTAACATTGATTTTTTATAATTGAAATTGTTTTAAAAATTACAATATATATATATATAAATATATATATATAAATAATTGTTACAAGTTAAAAATTAATCAATTAATATATGTAAAATAAATTAATTAAATGAGTAAAATTAACTAAATTAGTAACAATTAAATACATATATAATTAATATTAAAAACTAAACTAAAGAGTTGTCTGCCCGAGTGGTGGACACCCATAGCTGGGTGCCCATCCACCCGGGATCGATTCCCACAAACACCAAATAAATACTCATTTAAATAAAATGAGGAGGGGTATGCGGATTGGGTGCGGGTCGGTTGGGTTGGGTGTGGGTCGGTTGGGTTGGGTGTGGGTGTAGGTCGGTTGGGTTGGGTGCGGGTGTGGGTGTGGGTCGGTTGGGTTGGGTGTGGGTGTGGGTCGATTGGGTTGGGTGCGGGTGTGGGTCGGTTAGGTCGGTTGGGTGCGGGTGTGGGTGCGGGTCGGTTGGGTTGGGTTGGGTGCGGGTCGGGTTGGTCGAGTGCGGAAGTGGGTTTAGAGAACAATTCGAAAATCGGATATCCATAGCCAAATATTAGCGACAAAAAATATGGGTTTCATCGCTAACATTTGCAACGAAATTAAAATATTTATCGCAAAAAATTATTAACGAAGTAAGAAATTATTATTTTAGACACGAAAAAATTTTGTCGTTAATTCTAATATTTTCGTCGCTAATGTGAGTTAGCGATGAAATAATTTTGTCGCAAGATTTGTTGCTATACACCCGTCGCTAACATGTTTGCGACAAATGTTTGATTTTCCTCGCAAACATTTTGCGATGAAATTCATATTTTCGTCGCTAATATTTTGCGATGAAACTCAAATTTTCATCGCTAATATTAGCGATAAAATTAATTTTTTTTGTCACAAACACGTTAGCGACAGGTGTATAGCAACAAATCCTGCGACAAATTTATTTCATCGCTAATTCACGTTAGCGACGAAAATATTAGAATTAGCGAAAATTCACGTTAATTTAAAAGTTTAATATGAAACCTTCATCACCTCCTAAAATAACTAAAATACGAAAATAAATCATCTAAGAAGATGAACACAATCATATTAGGAGAAATATTTATCATCTAAGAAGATGAATACAATCATATTAGGAGAAATATTTATTTTAAAATGTGAACTAAAAGAGGAAACTCATTTCCATGTCTACCTTTCTCGAATCCACCACCATGTTTCTGAGCATCAAGATCTGCAGTTTTTATAGTCAGCTTGTATTGCATTGTAACGTCAATGTAGTTATGGAGAAAAATTGTAACGTTAATATTAATGAAATTATGGAGAAAAATTGTAACGCTTGAAAAATTAATGGTTGTGTCATATCAACAAATGTCATTGCCACATGGCAGGAGGAGAAGATAGCTAAAACGACATGTGTCGAAAGCTGGATTGTATTGCATTGTAACGTCAATGTAGTTATGGAGAAAAATTGTAACGTTAATATTAATGAAATTATGGAGAAAAATTGTAACGCTTGAAAAATTAATGGTTGTGTCATATCAACAAATGTCATTGCCACATGGCAGGAGGAGAAGATAGCTAAAACGACACGTGTCGAAAGTTGGAGAGACTTCGTCCTCCTTTTATATATATAGATTTTGTACCCCCAAATTTAAATTCTAGATCCACCACTGTATATAATACATCAATACGTTTTTTTTTTAAATTGTATATATTGTTGTAGTAATGGTTACTCTCTTCGTTCAGACTTTGTATGCATGATTCATTTTTACAAGTTTAAAAAAAATATTGATTGTTTATATATAAAATATATGAACATGTACAATTATATTTAAAAATTTTGTTTAGTGTTTTCAAAATTTTGTACATTTATATTTAAAAGTATTATATTGTATAAATTATAGAATGAAACACATTAATTTATTGACAAATTCTTCGCAATTGAGTGTATAGATACACTCAATTGCATAGAAAGTTTCTTCTCCCCTACTCCACTGCCCTCCACCGTTTCATTGTCGTTGTTGCTGCCCCGTCCCCGCCATCGATTTTTTTTCTCCCTTTACATCTCTTTGTTCGGCTTTGCAAAAATTAGTCAACAGATCTTCACATCTACTTAGTTATATCCGTAAAGCTCTTTGTCGTTGCCGCCGATCATCTCAGATTCTTTTCCTTTTTTTATGTAGTTCTTCTTTGTATGTTGTTAGAGATCAACATATAAATTATCTCTAACGGAGCCACAATGATCGTTCGGGTATTTTTTTCGTTGTTTCCGCTTACTGTTTTTCTAAGTAGTCTTTTGATTGTGTCTTTTCGGTGCACCTTGTGCGATTTTTTTCTAGTTATGGGACTCTTATCTAGTGGTGGGGCTCTTTAGAGATAGACTCGAGAATCCTTGGGATCTGGTACTTGGTGAAACTTTGTCTATTTTTTTATTTCCTATTCTTAGCATGCGAACATCTTAGTGTTGAGTTGTCTCGGTTAAAGGTTGGAGACCTGGACGTCTTTTAAGGCAAAGGGAACACTCGTTTAATTTTCATCTTCTTACGATTATATGGGACAACAATACAGTGGACCTGTGGTGATCCGCATTGGTTTAAAGATCAAGATTTTGAGCGTGAAGTTGTATTTTATTTTGTTATGCTCTTGTAAATCTTCCTCAAAAAAAAAAAAAAAAAGGATAGATACACTTGAATTCTAATGTTCAATTTACACTTGAATCAATTACACATAAGTATCACTCTAATTTTTATTTTAAAGAAATTTATCTTTCAACTAATAAAATATTTAAAAATTGAATTTTGCGTGTGGGGTTAAATTATAAGTGAAGAAAGATTTTTTTTTTTCAAATAATAAATTAATGAATTTAGCAATTTTTTAATTGTTTCACTTCATTTTGAGGTAGAGTTATTAAAACTTCCTAAAATAACATAATGAAAGTCAACATGTTCAATTTAATTTAATGGAATAAAATGTATTGACAATTTTATCAAGAGAAATTTTGACGAATATAATAAATACATATTATTTTATTTTAATAGTAATGTTAATCGGGCTCCCCTATCAAAAAAAATTGGCTCGGTTATTGTTAGTATAGATATCCTAGAGACAATCATTATAAGAACATTGTACTTGATCATATTGAGTTATTTAAGTATTATTGACGTTAGTAATAATATTCGGTGATACACTTATAGAATGTTATGTTTGATTGTTTGCATTTATTCTTATATGTGTTCCCATGAAACAATGATGTCATTGAGATGTGAGATCTCGATTGACTATATCATGGTTCTTAAAGTATCCCCAATCAAGGATCATCGAGATTGAGATATCGATGATACGATTTAGATTAGTGTGTGATCTGCATCATATATTCTTAGAGGATATAGTGGTTCTCACAACTACGAGATACTAGGTATCTCATGATGGATGCACGGATACTTTGAGAGTATTGGCTTGCCCAATCGAGAAACCGTTTGGTGTATTCTATTTACGTGTCTACGAGAATATCGATTTGTGGAGCAATGTAATGTCCTTCGACTTGAGGTCAATACACGCGACATGTATGGTGTGATGGACTTTGACCATGACCGACACTTGCACTCCTAATGGGGTAGATTAGGCATGTGTTGGGCACACTATAAAGTACATGTGCGCATTAGTTGAGCCAAGAATATGATTCATTCCTCAAATAGAATTAGAGAGAATACTCGTCTTCTCATAACTAATTAATTGGATCGTTGGTCATTGGCCAATGCACGTCACATTTGGAATGGTGTTCAAATGCGACACTGTGATCAATTAGTAGAATGAGATAACGTGATTAAATTATTGGAATAGACACATCATCATGTTCTAGATTTAATCGGAGTATTCGTGAATAAAAGGATCATATCATTGTGAGCTTCACATTACAGGTTGTTGCTATTTCCTCGCAACGTACCTCACATATTGAGATTGTCTGGTTCATTGTCTAGGGTTCTGCTAAGACCGTTAGTTTGACTAATCGCTTGATATGTGAGGGTCTATGGGTCACACAACAAGTAGTCTTAATTTACGTATTAAAGTTGGATGAATTAATTATTTGATTTGATCAAGATATTTAATTTATGGAGAAATATAGAATAATTCTATTGGATATAATTATAATTTATTTAATTAAATTAGATTTAATTAATAAGATATATATTAGGTATATCATAAATATAAATATGGTAAAAGATATTTTATTATATATTGAATTTGCCAATAAAATAAAATATATACGTGATTTTCTGTTTTACTATATATATAAAGACCTCTCTAAGGTTACAGATCTGAGTAACAATTTATCACTCATAATATTTCTCTTGTTCTTTATATAGAATTCTCTTAGCAAGTTTTTCTAGAGAATTCCAATCACGATTACAAGCTCGTAGACGAGGATTACAAGCTCGTAGACGAGGATTACGTGGATCCCGTAGTAGAGGATCTCACATACGAATTACTGTAAGGAAGATTATTTAAATGCTTTAATTATCCTTCAATTGTATCATACAGTCATATCAAGAATATGGGTTGATGAACAAAATTTTCAACTTCCACTGATACGAGCATAGTGTACGTACCTCGAAAACCCTCAGGCTGATTAATGATTATATAATATTCTGAATCTTCCAATGATTGTTTTGCCCAAAGTTTGATATCGTGCATATATTTGATTAAAATAAAACTCATATGTTTCAAACTTTCAATAATTAAAATCAAATTGATATTTTGGAATTCTGTTTTAGAAGCAGAAGCGGGAGGTGCTTTGATTTTGGTAAATACCTCACCTGGTACCAAAATTGGAACTCGGTAGGCGAGTTTCTTCGTCAAAAGAACAGGTCGGCTTATGCGAAGTGGCTGCTGGGCAGCCATCCGTCAACGATGACGGCGCTTGAGGAATCACAGTCGCGAGCGCCTCTTCTCGCTGTTATTCCGTGATGAACGCGGCATCGACATAGTGGCCCAGTTTTGGGATTCACGATGTTTTTACAGCGTTTCTGCCTAGGTCCAGTCTTTGAGAATTTGATTCTCTTCAGGGGTCTAGGTGCAGTTATGATATATTGCAAATTAGTCCCTGAATTTAAAATTAATTTTAGAAATTAGTTAGGCCTTCTCCAATGAGGAGAAGTTAACTTGAGGTATTTAGTACTCCACCTCAACGTCACGTCAGCATCTACTCCAAACACAAAATCCTCTCCCAACAACTTACCTCAAAAAGTAGGTATTTGTGGCTCCACTCAATATATTCATATCATATTTTAATTTATTATCTACCTCAAAAAGTAGGTATTTGTGGCCCCCACTCAATAAATCCTCTCACCCCTCACAAATACATGGGGAAGTCCCAAACAACTTTTTCAACCCATTCCCTCCTCCACATCATCCACCTCTCTCCTCCACCTCAACATATTCCCCACTAAATACCTCTCAATGGAGAGGGCCTTAAGGCCTGTTTGGTTGACGGAAAATCGGAAAATAAATTAGGGACTGTTTGGTTGGACCAAATTCTAAAATTTTATAAAAATGTATTTTGGGCAAAATAATTTTGAGAATAATTTTAGAATTATCTAAAAGCTTGGAGCTTGTTAGTATTTCTAATTTTAGCAGTATTTTACTTACGATTATTCATTACTTGCACGTTTATTTGATTTATGTGTTAAATCCTATTATGTGCTTTATTTATAATATTTAGAATTTTATAATAAAGTATGAGAACTTGATGGTTGCTCTTATTTGTCTAACTGTTTATGTAAATTGAATTTACATTATTAGTTAGAGTCCGCATTTATTATCTGGGTAGGCGGCGCCCAGTACTTGTCGGACCGTGTATTTTATGTTTGGGTAGGCGGCGCCCAGTATTTGCTCTTATCTGTTTGAGCATGTATAATTGGATCTTGTTTAAGCAATTAAATACCCCGCTTTAAAATGTTCCTCAACAAAATATGGTTTTCATTTAGAATGAAAGATGTCTTCCATCATAATTAAAAGGAGACCGGAGATTTCATTCCAATGAGTATTTAAGACTCAAATCTTTTGCTCGGAGTTACGTCTAACTGAACTTTTATAGGGACATACAATGTCACCGTATGATGGTTGTAAACCAACCGAGTTGTTTCACTAGCCCAAGCAAGGGAACAATGAGGGGACATCGATTGAACTAGGTTCAATCAACTTGGAATTACAGAAAGTGCAATTGGTATTGAGACCTACCAGTTCTGCCGTCACAGTATTCGGTCCAAGCAGTTGTTGTGATAGTAGGAATGTGGATCCTAGTCCATTATGATTTATATTTGATGTAAATTCGTACTCTTTCGATGAGGTCGTTGAGTATGTGAAAATAATGGAGACAAAATAAATATAAAAGCCGTATTTATTTTGATTGCTGAATATTGATCATAGGAATTATGTGTTTTAATTCCCGTTCTATTATTTCTCTAGGTTGGTTGAAATGAATAATTTGTCTTTGAGATTCGTACTGGAATCTAACAAATTGGCTGGGCCAAATTTTCTGAATTGGCACCGAAATATGCGTTTGGTGCTGAGGCAAGAAAAGATTGAATACGTGTTGGACACGCCAATCCCAAAAACCCCAGAACCTGGTTTTGTTGAGCTTGTTACGTTTGACGCAGCTGCTCAGAAGAAGCATCAAGATGATGCAGGACAGGCGCAGTGTGTGATGTTGCTAGGCATGACCCCTGAACTTCAGAGGCAACATGAGAACATGGGTCCCTTTGAGATGCTCAAACATCTGAAAGATCTATTTTACTCTGAATCTCGTTCTGAGAAATATGAGGTCATGAGAGATCTGTTCAGGTGTAGAATGTCTGATAGAGGGAAGGTCTCACCTCATGTTTTGAAGATGATAGGGCTAATTGAGAAACTAGGAACCCTAGGTATTAGTCTAGGGGACGATGTCTCCATTTATGCCATTCTTCAATCACTTCCGAATTTTTTTTCTAGCTTCATAGTGAACTATAATATGTATCAAACGGAAGCTACGATGCCTGAGCTGCACAACATGCTCAAGACTTTTGAAGTAACTACTTCTAAGGAAAGGAATGTGCTCATGGTGAGCTCATCTGCTAGATCTTGCCCTAAGGGGAAGAAGAAGCAATTGAACAAGGCAAAGAAAAACGCCAAGTCCAATTCCTTGAAACCTAAAGGTGGTGTGCAAAAGAAAGAGAAAGGGGTAGATAAGGATGTGTGCCTCTACTGTAAGGAGAATGGGCACTAGAAGAAGGATTGCAAGGTTCTGGCTGCCGAGAAGAATGCATAAGGTGCTTCTGGCAGTGGAACAGGTATGTTTGTTATTGAAATAAACATGTCCACTAACAATTCTAACTGCTGGGTATTAGATACCGGATGTGACTCACACATTTGTACGAATGTGCAGGGTCTTAAGGAAAACAGAGTGGTTAGACTGGGTGAAGTCGTCCTATGCGTGGGAAATGGAGCACGAGTTGCTGCTAAGCACGTAGGGATATATAGTATAGACTTACCTAATGGTTTTAGACTAGAACTTAATAATTGTTATTTCGTTCCGTCGATTACTAGAAACATTATTTTCATTCCGATGTTAGACATTGAAGGTTTTTCATTCCATTTTTCTAATAATAGTTACTATTTTACGTTAAATGGTGTTACTTGTGGAAACGCTTCTCTTATGAACGGTTTATATTTGTTGAATATTGAACATGATATTTTTAATATACAAAAAAAGAGACTTAAACTTACTAATCAGGAAAACACTACTTTCTTGTGGCATTGTAAACTTGGTCATGCAAATGAGAATAAAATTGCAAGGTTAAGAAAGTTTGACTACTTAACCCCTTTTGACTTGGAGTCATACGGTAATTGCGAATCTTGTCTCAAAGGAAAGATGACCAATAAACCTTCCTGGATTATTTAAATTTACATGGAGTCCAATCACAATGGACACCTCTCGGAACACAATAGATGATTTGTGTGTCTGAAAGGAGGAACCGAACCCTGTTAGACATGGTGAGGTCCATGATAAGTTTCTCCTCTCTTACATCATTTCTTTGGAGTCACGCACTCCAAACTTCAATCTACATTCTGAATATGATTCAATATGAGTCGGTTGATCAGACACCATACGAGTTGTGGTATGACAAGAAGACATCATTCTCATATAGAAAGACGTGGGGTTGCCCTGCGTATTTGAGGAAGATGATCACTGATAAATTGGAATCAAAAGGTGAAAAGTGTTATTTGTGGAATATCCTAATGAAACGAGAGGATATTATATCTATCTCCCTGAGAAACAAAAGGTTATTATTTATAGACAAGCGATGTTCCTTGAAAGGGACTATGTCTTTAAGGAACAAGGGTCGTAAAAAGATAGAACTTGAAGAAATTCAAGAACCACAAAGTAATACTGAGGTTGAGTACCTGTCGGAGAACCACGACAAGAAATCAGTGGGAGCATTCAGTGACTCTCATGGTGGGAGCCTATTACTAGGTGATCGTCTTCCAGCCAGTGGGAGCGTAATTAGGGATATCTAGCATACGCAAGAAATCTCGAATAGGCTGAATGAGAACGATTTAGAAATCTCGAATATTCAGAATGTACAGCCTGCACAAACGTAACTTCGTAAGCATACTAGGAATCATTGTCTACCCGTCAGAGTTAGTTTCCTCTTGGAGGAGCATGATGACGTGGAAATCCCGGACAAAGATGATCCTATGACTTATTCTGAAGCGATATTAGATATCAATTCAGAAAGGCGGACAGAAGCAAGCCTCTAGGAGTTGGAATATCCGTTTTGATGAAGTTGTCAAATCGTTTGACTTTGTCAGAAATAAGGAAGATCCTGCTAATGCAATCCATAAAAGACTGATTGTCCATGATCTTCATGATGAAGGATTTCGGTGAAGCCTACTACATCCTTGGCATAAAGATTTATAGAGATAAATCTAGCAAGATGTTTAGGCTCTCAAAATCCACCTACATAGATGAGGTGCTAAGGCGTTTTTCTGTGGAGAACTCTAAGAGAGGTTCTCTACTTGCGATTCATGGGATTAAACTTTTAAGAAAGGATTGTCCTTCTGAGAAAGTTGAAATCGAGTGCATGAAGAGTGTCTCATATGCATCGCCTAATGGGTCAATCATGTATGTCATGAATTGCACGAGGCTCGATGTGGCCTACGCTATTAGCATCACTGGTAGATACCAGCAGAATTCAGGTGAACTCACTGGATTGCTGTTAAGAACATCCTTAAGTATCTTAGACGAACTAAGGAATGTTTCCTAGTCTATAGTGGACAACCAAAACTAGTAGTGATTGGATTCACTGACGCTAGTTTCTAGTCTGACTGCGATGACTACAGGTCACAATCAAGTAATACATTTACACTTAATAGCGGAACGGTGAGCTGGAATAGTTCCAAGCAAGAAACCTCTGCATATTCAACAACTGAAGCTAAGTACATTGATGTATCAGAAGCCATGAAATGGGTTGTCTGGATTTTAGAGTTCTTGAAAGAACTGGGGGTAGTTCCGAGTGTCGGAATCATCGTAAGCATGATGACGTGGAAATCCCGGACAAAGATGATCCTACAACTTATTCTGAAGCGATATTAGATATCAATTCAGAGAGGCGGATAGAAGCAATCCTCTAGGAGTTGGAATATCCATTTTGATGAAGTTGTCAAATCGTTTGACTTTGTCAGAAATAAGGAAGATCCTGCAATCCATAAAAAAATGATTGTCCAAGATCTTCATGATGAAGGATCTGGGTGAAGTCTGCTGCATCCTTGGCATAAAGATTTATAGAGATAAATCTAGCAAGATGTTTGGGCTCTCAAAATCCACCTACATAGATGAGGTGTTAAGGCGTTTTTCTTTGGAGAACTCTAAGAGAGGTTCTCTACTTGCGATTCATGGGATTAAACTTTTAAGAAAGGATTGTCCTTCTGAGAAAGTTGAAATCGAGTGCATGAAGAGTGTCTCATATGCATCGCCTAATGGGTCAATCATGTATGTCATGAATTGCACGAGGCTCGATGTGGACTACACTATTAGCATTACTGGTAGATACCAGCAGAATTCACGTGAACTCACTGGATTGCTGTTAAGAACATTCTTAAGTATCTTATACGAACTAAGGAATATTTCCTAGTCTATGGTGGACAACCAAAACTAGTAGTGACTGGATTCACTGACGCTAGTTTCTAGTCTGACTGCGATGACTACAGGTCACAGTCAAGTAATGCATTTACACTTAATAGTGGAACGGTGAGCTGGAATAGTTCCAAGCAAGAAACCTCTGCATATTCAACAACTGAAGCTAAGTACATTGTTGTATCAGAAGCCACGAAATAGGTTGTCTGGATTTTAGAGTTCTTGAAAGAACTGGGGGTAGTTCTGAGTGTCAGTCGTTCAATAAAGTTGTATTGTGACAAGACTGGTGCGGTTGCACAGGCAAAGGAACCAAGATCCATTAACAGAAACAAGCATGTACCTAAGCGTTAGTATTTGATCTAAGAGATCATGAAAAGATGAGAAATGAAATTTGAACGAATTCCCACCGAGAATAAATTGGAAGATGTTTCACCAAACACTTGGTGTTCATGTAAACACGAAAGACTTTAACAAACTTGAATGTTAGACATGTGGGTGATTGACTCTAGTCCAAGTGGGAGATTGTTAGTATAGATGTCCTAGAGACAATCATTTTAAGGACATTGTACTTGATCATATTGAGTTATTTAAGTATTATTGACGTTAGTAATAATATTCAGTGATACACTTATAGAATGTTATGTTTGATTGTTTGCATTTATTCTTATATGTGTTCCCATGAACCAATGATGTCATTGAGATGTGAGATCTCGATTGACTATATCATGGTTCTTAAAGTAGCCCCAATCAAGGATCATCGAGATTGGGATATCGATGATGCGATTGAGATTGGTGTGCGATCTGCATCATATTCTTAGAGGATGTAGTGGTTCTCACAACTACGAGATACTAGGTATCTCATGATGGATGCACGAATACTTTGAGAGTATTGGCTTGCCCAATCGAGAAACCGTTTGGTGTATTCTATTTACGTGTCTACGGGAATATTGAGATTGTCTGGTTCATTGTCTAAGGTTCTGCTAAGACCGTTAGTTTAACTAATCGCTTGATATGTGAGGGCCTATGGGTCACACAACAAGTAGTCTTAATTTACGAATTAAAGTTGGATGAATTAATTATTTGATTTGATCAAGATATTTAATTTATGGAGAAATATAGAATAATTATATTGGATAGAATTATAATTTATTTAATTAAATTAGATTTAATTAATAAGATGATATATTAGATATATCATAAATATGGTAAAAGATATTTTATTATATATTGGATTTGCCAATAAAATAAAATATATACGTGGGCTCAAGCCCATATGCACAAATAGGTTTTCTGTTTTACTATATAAAGACCTCTAGGGTTAGAGGTTTTGAGTAACAATTTATCACTCATAATATTTCTCCGGTTCTCTATATAGAATTCTCCTAGCGAGTTCTTCTAGAGAATTTCAATCAGGATCACAAGTTCGTAGACGAGGATTACGTGGATACCGTAGTAGAGGATCTCGCATACGAATTACTGTAAGGATTATTTAAACGCTTTAATTATCCTTCAATTATGTTATACAGTCATATCAGGAATCTGTATTGGTGAATAAAATTTTCAACTTCCGCTGCTACGAGCATGGTGTTCGTACCTCGAAAACCTAACAGTTATTGCCCGCACGAGTGTGTGTACGTGTAAAAGTAAAAAAATTACACATTAATTGTACAAGTTTTTTTTTTTTCGAATCGAGGAAGTCTTAGCTTCCTTTATTGCATAAACAAGGAAGGTGGAAACTCTCAACCACAAAATTTGGTGGGTCTATCCAATTATTCGACCGCGCTAACGTAAAAACGAGAATTTCTAGCCAAAGTATGAGCGATCATATTGACACTTCTATTAACATAAGAAACTGAAACATTATTAAGTTGAGGTATAATAGCGCTGCAAGCAACAACATAGTCCCCAAATATGGAATCATACGTCTCCGTAGAGTTTATTGCATCAACGACCATCTTAGCGTCTTTTTTTATATCTCAATTACTCATCTCTTGCTCTTTAATCCAGGACAGAGCTTCATAGAATCTCATGGCATCGCCGATATCAACCTCCACACTTCCGCTAAACACCGTCGTCCTCCCCAATTCAAATATTCCTCTTGAATCATGAACAACCCATTCTATTTCGGTCTAATTAGTGTCTCTGAGAAAAGCGGCATCAACATTTAGTTTGCGAATTCGATCCGATGAGAGGTCTATTCCAAGCATTGCATCGTTCCCAATATAGGAATTCCGAGCACCTCCGCGACTAGCAGTTGTCACACTCTTCCACTCCATTCAGCTGCTAGCTGAAAGGTGCACTGCAATAGTAGGATTGTACAAGTTTTTAAAATTAGAAATACACATTAAATCTACAAGTTTTTTAAAAAGTAAAAAGTACACATTAATTGTACAAGTTTTTGTCCTGTTCTATTATGTATAACAAAAAATATCAATAAATAATTTATACTATGAGATTTTTCAATACCTTAATTTATCATGATTGGAATTTTTTGTTTTTGGGCGTATGGTAGGAGGAAATTCAGATGATTAATAATTAAGTGATAATTGATAGGGTAGTTCATTGACAAATTCTAATTTGTATACATGCACTTAAATTTTAATGTTTAATTTATTCAATTTAATATTTAATTTTAACATTGGACCCAATTAATTGGAGTTAAATTTTATTGGTATAGGTACAAATTGAACAATCAATTACACCCAAGTATAGTAATTACTAAGATAGGGTATATTGGTTGTGGATTCTGTAGGATTTTTTTAGACTTTCAAATTCAAAGTTTGGGAATATTAAATTTGAATTTTTAAAAGTTTTTAAAAATTTTGAGATATTCAATATGAATTTTTAAAAATTCTTATAAATCTTTAGGTATTCAACCGTTTATAAATTTTAACACTCTATGAATTTTGTTGGATTCTCCTCCAAAAATATAAATAAATTTCACTATCCAAAATCGATCTCTTCTAAACACTAGAGATTGCAACGTATTCTCTCAGAGAACTCTGAAAATGAAAGGTCAGAAGTAGGGATGAATATAATGACCCGACCCGCAAGCTTTGGGTCAGGTCGAATCCGTCCTGTATTACGAACGGGTCGGGTCGCACCGCCCCGTATGTGGACAGATCGGGTCTGGGTCTTATGTCCGACCCGAATTATTATATAAATTTATAGCCAAATTCTTATATACCCGCGAGTGTACCGTACCTACCTCAATTCAGTCTCTTTCTCTCTCCTCTTTCCCTCTTATTCTTCTTATTCTCAATTTCAGTTTCGATTCGATTAATTGCATATGAAAATCGATGTGAAGGAATAAATGTTGGCTGTAGAATTCCGACGTCGATTTGGTGGTCCCCAATTTCCACACACTCAGTGTCTACTTCTACAACCCTAGCGGAGCGGCCAATTTCTTCGACACGACGGCGATGGATGAGGCTCTCAGGAGGAGGCACTATTACACTAAGGACACCAACAACATTTTGATAGGCTATAGTGATGCTGATTGGGCTGGAGATATAGATGATAGAAAGAGTACGAGTGGAGGATGTTTCTACATGGGAAACAATCTTGTATCATGGCACAACAAGAAACAGAATTGTGTTTCACAATCTATTGCACAATCTGAGTACATAGCTGTTGGAAGCTATTGCACACAACTCTTGTGGCTAAGCAAGATGTTCCATAACTATGGTATTGAGAATGGTATACTTACAATTTTTTATGATAATACTAGTGTCATTAACATTTCTAAAAATCCTGTACAACACTCACTCACAAAGCACATTAGCATAAAACACCATTTTATTAGAGATTTAGTAGAAAAGAATATTGTTAAGTTGGAGTATGTACCTACTGAAAAACAGAATGCTAATATTTTTACAAAAGCTTTAGACCATGAGAGATTCTCTACTTTGAGGAAATCTCTTGGCATGAGCACTATCTGAAAAATTCTGATGGATGTTGTCACAAATGCGTTAGCATTTGGGACAACATCATGGGTTGTATAAATTTTATAAGTTGAATTTATTTCTTACTTAGTTAAATAGTTCCTTTGTAAAATATCTTCGAATATAAGAACCTTGGAGTGCAAAAATAAACATGTCTCACACCTCTCAAATGCATAAAAATAGAATGTTATTAGCATACTAAAAGATGTACCAAATCACTGAGTAACTATGGAGCACGAAGTTCACCACTACGATGCCTTCTTTTCAAAAGGTGATTTTTGGTAAAAACATCAAGATATTTGTAATCCATTAAGTAAGTATGGGGCACGGAGTTCGCTACTACGATGTACTCTACATGAAAAATGAATCAATACAAATTAGATGCTATAACACAAAAAGAAAAGAAAAAATATGGTGCAACACAAATGAAGAAAATTCATGTAAAAATCGTGTTGAGGTGTTTGTAACAGTTTTGAGCACAACATTGCCTGATTCGAATTTATTTTTATTAGTTGTAATTATTTAATTATTTATTGAGATCTATTTTATTTATTTAATTAATTACTAATCCACGTTCTTATTTTTCTCAGATTATGCGATTTTTAAATTTTGGAAGCTTCTTAATTATTTAATTAATTTAATTAAATGGATTTTACCCACTAATTACCCATGATCTAGGTTGTGGCTAATTATGTGGAGCATTATCGAAATTTTCTGGATTATTCCATCAGTTTTCATTTAACCTCCAACTACAAGATTATCTCTATAAATATCGATCATAAGTCTTTATTCTCGTTTTAATTGTGATTTCTGATTTTGTTGAGTACTCTTTCTATCATCTATATCTCCGCTGAGTGCCTCCTCCATCGCCGTCGTGTCGAAGAAATTGGCCGCTCCGCTAGGGCTGTAGAAGTAGACACTGAGTGTGTGGAAATTGGGGACCACCAAATCGACGTCGGAATTCTACAGCCAACATTTATTCCTTCACATCGATTTTCATTATGCAATTAATCGAATCGAAACTGAAATTGAGAATAAGAAGAATAAGAGGGAAACAGGAGAGAGAAAGAGACTGAATTGAGGTAGGTACGGTACACTCGCAGGTATATAAGAATTTGGCTATAAATTTATATAATAATTCGGGTCGGACATAAGACCCAGACCCGATCCGTCCACATACGGGGCGGTGCGACCCGACCCGTTCTTAATACAGGACGGATTCGACCTGACCCAAAGCTTGCGGGTCGGGTCATTATATTCATCCCTACTTCTGACCTTTCGTTTTTAGAGTTCTCTGAGAGAATACGTTGCAATCTCTAGTGTTTAGAAGAGATCGATTTTGGATAGTGAAATTTATTTATATTTTTGGAGGAGAATCCAACAAAATTCATAGAGTGTTAAAATTTATAAACGGTTGAATACCTAAAGATTTATAAGAATTTTTAAAAATTCATATTGAATATCTCAAAATTTTTAAAAACTTTTAAAAATTCAAATTTAATATTCTCAAACTTTGAATTTGAAAGTCTAAAAAAATCCTACAGAATCCACAACCAATATACCCTATCTTAGTAATTACTATACTTGGGTGTAATTGATTGTTCAATTTGTACCTATACCAATAAAATTTAACTCCAATTAATTGGGTCCAATGTTAAAGTTAAATATTAAATTGAATAAATTAAACATTAAAATTTAAATGCATGTATACAAATTAGAATTTGTCAATGAACTACCCTATCAATTATCACTTAATTATTAATCATCTGAATTTCCTCCTACCATACGCCCAAAAACAAAAAATTCCAATCATGATAAATTAAGGTATTGAAAAATCTCATAGTATAAATTATTTATTGATATTTTTTGTTATACATAATAGAACAGGACAAAAACTTGTACAATTAATGTGTACTTTTTACTTTTTAAAAAACTTGTAGATTTAATGTGTATTTCTAATTTTAAAAACTTGTACAATCCTACTATTGCAGTGCACCTTTCAGCTAGCAGCTGAATGGAGTGGAAGAGTGTGACAACTGCTAGTCGCGGAGGTGCTCGGAATTCCTATATTGGGAACGATGCAATGCTTGGAATAGACCTCTCATCGGATCGAATTCGCAAACTAAATGTTGATGCCGCTTTTCTCAGAGACTCTATTTAGACCGAAATAGAATGAGTTGTTCATGATTCAAGAGGAATAATTGAATTGGGGAGGACGACGGTGTTTAGCGGAAGTGTGGAGGTTGATATCGGCGATGCCATGAGATTCTATGAAGCTCTGTCCTGGATTAAAGAGCAAGAGATGAGTAATTGAGATATAAAGAAAGACGCTAAGATGGTCATTGATGTCCATATTTGGGGACTATGTTGTTGCTTGCAGCGCTATTATAGCTAAACTTAATAATGTTTCAGTTTCTTATGTTCATAGAAGTGTCAATATGATCGCTCATACTTTGGCTAGAAATTCTCGTTTTTACGTTAGCGCGGTCGAATAATTGGATAGACCCACCAAATTTTGTGGTTGAGAGTTTCCACCTTCCTTGTTTATACAATAAAGGGAGCTAAGACTTCCTCGATTCGAAAAAAAAAAAAAAAAAACTTGTACAATTAATGTGTAATTTTTTTACTTTTACACGTACACACACTCGTGCGGGCAATAACTGTTGGGTTTTCGAGGTACGAACACCATGCTCGTAGCAGCGGAAGTTGAAAATTTTGTTCACCAACACAGATTCCTGATATGACTGTATAACATAATTGAAGAATAATTAAAGCGTTTAAATAATCCTTACAGTAATTCGTATGCGAGATTTGAGAAAAGATTAATGGCAGATGGAAAGCTCGGTGATTTGATAGAGACGATATTAAATTAAAGATAAAAAAATGATTTTATAATTTTGATAAAATAAAATATTAATATGACATTAAATTCAAATTAAATATAAAGAAAAAAGAATTTAATGACGTGTGTATGCCACCTAGGCAGTGGGCACAGACGGTGGGCACAGACCTTATATAGTCTTATATATTTAAATTTAATGAATGTTTGATTCAATTTAAAATTAAGTTTAGTAACTTAAACAATGTTTAAATTTTCGATTTAAACTTTAGTACTTTATATGATATTCAATTTATATATTAAAATTTGATTAATGAATGATACAATTTAAATTTTAGTAACTTATGTAAATGGCGACTCAATTTTGGTTCAAGGTTTATATGGTACTAAACATAGTGTAGAAAAAAAATGGTAACATATTTAGATTAAGTTTTAATATTACATAAGTTACTAAAACATAAATTTAAATTGAGTTTGAATATATATTACATATGACGAATATTTGAACACAAATGGTAAATATTTGAACGATGGGTGACTTTTTTTAATTTTCCAACTCAATTTAGGTTTAAGGTTTATGTTTAGTACTATATAAATCATTTAAGTTTAGTACTAATTAATGTAATATTCTAACTCAATTTAGGTTTAATGTTTATATTTAGTACTATATATATCATTTAAGTTTAGAAACTTATGTAATATTTAAGTTTAATTTCAATTTATGTTTTAGTAACTTATGTAATATTCAAACTCAAATTAGATTTAAGGTTTATGTTTAGTATTTGCTCTAAAGTGAAACCATAAACCTAAATTGAGTTTGAATGTTTCATAAGTTACTAAAATTGAAATTGATTTTTTTTAAGTCCAAACTTCATTTATTAACAACTGCAAATGCCGACCGGTATGTCGTCCATAAAGGATGGAAGATCATACTGAACATGAGGGTTATAAAAATCCCTAACAGCTTTAGCTAGTTGATGGATTTTCTCATTAGCCATACGGCGAATAAAAAAATAGAGCAATAAGAAATAGAAGTCATAACATTTTTGCAAGCATAATGTAGTCTCCAAGAGTTGACAACAGTGATGTAGTTGAGTTTATAGCATATGTTAAGCCCTTCGCATCCACCTCCATATCCACTTGTTCGAAACCCATCACTTTGATCCACGATAGCGCTTCGAGTAATCCCATTGCTTCTCCCTCGATTATTGAGTAGTTGTCCGGCGCTGTTGATGTACGAAATGCCACAAAGTTACCCCGTCATCATGTGCTATCGCACCAAAATTGAAATTGAAATTGACATTGAATCATTGCACATTCTCAACATGTCGCATAAAATCACTATACATTTTAAATAAGAGAAAATATCACATAAGCACTACAAAAAACCATCCATATGGAGAGGGTTTTGGCGAGGGAAAAGCCCTCGCTAAACAATTTGGCGAGGGCAGAGGCGAGGGGCAGTCGCCGTCGCCTAAGTGCTCCTCGCTAATTATTTGGCGAGGGCGCCCTCGCCAAATCCCGAGGGCAGAATCGCACTCGCGAATTAGCGAGGGCATACCCACTCGCGAATTGGCGAGGGCGCGCGCCGTCGCCTTTTCCCGAGGGCAAATCCCCTCGCCAATACGCTGGATTTAAAAAAAAACACACCTGGGTTTCGAACCCAGGTCTCTAAGGCCACTACCCTTACCCCTCACCACCAGGCCACCCTTTATTCATGTTTTTTCGCACCTGGGCGCGCGCATGGGGGGTCGAACTCGCGACCTCCCGGATTCTGAAGAGTTTATGCGCCCCCGTGTGCCAATTAGGCTAGGAGCTTTAGTCGTAATATTTCAAATGCATTATATATTTATCCCTTTTAATTTCTGTTTTTATTCTTTAACTCAATTAATTTAATAAATTACCAACTATATGTTATTAAGTAAATTAATTATATTAGCTCAATACTTAATTAATTTAACAAATCCCTCATTACTAAATTTAATAACTTATACTTATATATGTATTAATTAATATATACTAAATTTAATAATTTATACTTATGTATGTATTAACTCAAATTTATTCTTTTATTATTAATTAAGTCAATTAATTGAATAGATTACTAACTCAATTAATTTATATATTAGCTCAATACTTAATTAATTTAACAAAAGCCCTTCATTAGCTAAATTTAATAACTTATTAACTCAATTACCAACTATATGTTATTAAGTAAATTAATTATATTAGTTCAATACTTAATTAATTTAACAAATCCCTCATTACTAAATTTAATAACTTATACTTATATATGTATTAATTAATTCAATTTATTTAACAAATCCCTTCATTAATATATACTAAATTTAATAATTTATACTTATGTATGTATTAACTCAAATTTATTCTTTTATTATTAATTAAGTCAATTAATTGAATAGATTACTAACTCAATTAATTTATATATTAGCTCAATACTTAATTAATTTAACAAAAGCCCTTCATTAGCTAAATTTAATAACTTATTAACTCAATTACCAACGATATGTTATTAACTCAATTTATTTAATAAATTACCAACTATATGGTATTAACTCAATTCATTTATATATTAGATCAATACTTAATTAATCACACACAAGCAATATGAATTAAAACCATATAAAATAAAACATTCTCTCGTACGTTCACTTCACTTCAATCTCTATACACGGGATGGTATTACGAATGACTTCCAATGAATTTATTTATTTTCAATTTTTTTAAAAATGGAACTATTGAAAATTGTCTACTTTCTTTTCCAATCTCCTTTTTCTAGTAATCTAGTTAACTTTTTATTCAAAAGTTTAACACTAGTCTAAAAATATAAAAATTATCTTTACAATGTTGTTACCATTTCAAAAGTTTGTAGAACTTGTGGCAAGGATCAAAATGTTCAAGACTTTTTACATGTACTCATCAACACCATTCATGTGAAATAAATTACATCTCCAATTATTTGATCAATCAAATTACTATTAATTTAATCAATAAAAACGCATAAATTTACCGTAGAAATGAACCCCTCGAAGTGTAGAACAAAAATATCCAAAAATTAGTCTCGATCGGTAGCTCCGGCAGCGGCGGTGGTGCGGCTGTACGCGAAATTGGGGAAGGAGGAGGGCTTTTTAAATGGGCTTTAGGCGAGGGCAATTACGAGGGCCCCACCCCCCTCGCCAATTAGCGAGTGGTGGACCGTCGCCAAATCCCGAGGGCCACAATGCACTCGCCAATGAGCGAGTGCAAAACACACCGTCGCCATATCCCTCGCCAATTGGCGAGTGCATCTGTTTCCACTCGCTAAATAGCGAGTGTGATTCCGCCCCTCGCCAATCCCCTCGTTATTTGTGCCCCTCGTTAAATCCCTCGCCAAATAGCAAGGGTAAAATACCCCTCGCCAATTCCCCTCGTTATTTGAGCAATTTTTTGTAGTGAAGGTACTAAACCCTAAATTGAATTGGAATATCACATAAGTTGCTAAACTTAAATTGTATATAAGGTACTAAACATAATGTCATAAACCTTAAACTTAAATTAATTTTGAATATTCTATAAGTTACTAAAAGTTAAATTGAAATTAAATTTGAATAATATTACATAAGTTACATAGGCTTCATTTAGATAAAGGAATTTTTATCGATGAATTTTAAATCCACGATTCAAATCCACCTCACTTGTTTGGATTAAAAAGTAAATGAATTTATTTTAAATATTTAGATTTGTACACATCTTTTTTAAGTTAAAATGAAGAGAATTTTAAATTCTCACTAAAACCATTTCATTTGAAAATCATGTATTTTTAAATATGTTTATTTGAAATGTCTTTCTTAAATCAAATTCATTCATCCAAACACAACATTAGATTTTACATAAGTATCTAAACCCTAAATTGAATTTGGATATTAAGAAGGAATGAGTGTATCAATCAGCTGACATAATTAATTACAAAAGAAACTCTCCCTAATTCCGTCAGAGTACTTGTCTTAGTGTTCAATCTTACAACGCCTAATGTTCAACTTTGCAATACTTAGTGTTCAACCTTACAACACTTAGTGTTCAAATATTTTAGTTTTAGTAACTTATATAATATTCAAACTCAATTTCAATTTGGGGTTTATAGGGATTTAGAACTTTAGAAAATGTAATATTCAAAAATCTATTAATTACAAAAGAAACTCTCTCTTCAGTCACAAGTAGGGTGGTAAACGAATCAAATCGAAGCGAATACCAAAGTATTCGATTCGTATTTAAAAAAATATTTGATTATTCGTATTCGTTTAATTATTAAATAATAAATTTGATTCAATTTTTTAAAACAATATTATTCGAGTATTCGATTCGAATTTTTTTTTTTTTTGTCCGTCAAAAATATTTCAAATTACCACTTGAGAGTACAAGAGGTACACAACCCGTACACGAAAACAATATTGCTCTAAATTAGCTTGAAAAATAAACTATAAACAATAAACAAGATTCTAGAATGGTTGTTAAGAACACCAACTAGCCAAAAATGACTTATCCAATTTGCTGTCAATTTTCCAAACACTCAAGTGGGTCTCCTTAGGGCTACTCACAACTCAAATTAAGGGTAGAAGGGGTTGGGGGAGAGATGATGTGGAGTGGTCCCAACTTTTTTTTTTTTTAATAACTTATATTTTAATTATTACCATTGATGTATTTTTTTATCTTGTACTCTTTGTATTATTTCAATTATATTTTGTCAAAAAATATATTAACATTATTTTATTTTTATATATAAGTCAAAAAATATACTGTATTTTTTTAAAACTTAAAATTAAGTAAACAAGTTCAAAAATTCATGAAGCATTTACAAAGCTAGTGGTATATTTTGAATGATTGACAAATCAAATAGCAACATGTTTGGTATGAACAATATTTATGTTATATAAAAGTAAATAATTTTGGGGTAAAAAATATAGCTAATATTCATAAACTAAATAAATTTTGCTACAAACAATATTTATGAAAATTATTTGTAATAAATGATTAAGGGTAATATACTCAAAATTAAAGATTTTTTTTTTCAAAGTGACACTTACTTTAAAAATAATTAAAAAAAATTAAAGTGACATTTATTAAAAAAAATAGAGGGAGTATAAATTATAAAATAAAAATAATGAATGAAAGAATGTGAAGAGAAAAATATATACTCTAATTGGAGAGTGGGACCCACTTTTGAGGTAGAAGAGTGGTAGAATGCATTGGAGAGGGTAGAAGTTTTTGAGCTAGGAGTAGAAAACTTTTGAGATGGCACACATGTGACAAACTTAAAACCCAAAAATCCTCACTAGCACTGGAGATGCTCTTAGCTTTCCAATTTTTTTTCCCAAGCCACATCTTCAACCTTAGTTTTATTATTTCCACCATTTTCCCTCTCTCCAGCTTGTCATTGTTGAAGCAAATTATACTTCCCCCGTCCGCCTATAAGTTTCACGTTACTTTTTAGCACAAAGATTAAGAAAAGTGATTAAATAATATATATATTACAAGTGATGTGATTGAAAGAGGAGAGAGATAGAGAGAAAAAGTAAGATATAAAGTGAAGTGTAAGAAAAAATACTTACCAAAAAAAAGTATGGGAAGCTTATAGACGGACGGACCAAAATGGTAAAATAGGAAACTTATAGACGGACGGAGGGAGTATTTCTTAGTGTCCATATAGACCACGCCACACTCACCCAGATTGTATTAGCCATTATTTTCTTAATTCCTTGTCCAAGCAGATTCGAAATTGATAGAGCTTATACGGAAGGAGTAGATCTTCTTATAAGCTCTTAAACAATTTATAAAATGATAGAGCTTATACAATGTTTAAATAAACGTAGCCAAAGAGGTTCTTATATTTTTTGAATCCAAGTATGCCCGAATAAGATAAAAGACAATAAGAGGAGTCATATGGCACAATTCCAATCCCAATGTCTCTTCAAACATTTAAATAAGAAACTTGTTCTATCATATAATGCAAATGGTCAAATGAACAACAGATTGAAACCTGCAAGTAGGAATGATTTCATCTTCAAATCTCTGGACCATAAAACAGCTCCAAATCAAGAAAATCTTACCCATGTAAACACACACACACACAAACACAAACACAAACACACTCATGAACATCTTCTTAGCACATTCAAGTCATTCAGAATCAGACCCAGAAACATTAAATCTATCGAAATTTCAAGATTGAGTTTTTAACTACCCATCAAAATCTATTGAAACATTCAGACAAAATTGAAATCTTGTACCGATGAATCTAGTTGATTAAAATAAGAAATTGAAGTGCAAGGAGAGTTTCTAAATAATTTCTTCATTAATAATTTATCTGGTAACTCCGAATGTCAACAACCCCCAGAAAACCCTAGATCTACGCCGCCATCACGCGAGCGGCGCAGATCGGAGAAGACGAGCCCTTGAAATCCTCTTGCTAATTCCACTAAAAAGGCCGGGCCAGGCCGGGCCGAGCTTGAAATCCACTTGAAACGCGAAATGAACGTTGCCCCTTCTGTGCCCGAAAATCGTGCCCAAGACTTTAGTCCCGATGATAAGTAGGATCGAGCTTTTCCTGAGCGCAGATTGACGATGGCCGTAACTGAAAGCTTCTTTCTGGGGGTTCTGATGGAGCCCGTGGAGAAAGAATGTTGTAGTGGGAATCTTTTGAAGTGGTCCGAATTCGAGGAATCCGAGGTCAAGATTTCTTCCCTGTCGTCGTCTTCTTGTTCATCGTCGCCGAATTTCTACGGTGATTGCCCTCATGTCTGTGAATGGATTTGTGATGGAAATTGTGTGTTGTAGAAATAAACAGAGGATGGAAGTTGTTGAGAGAAGAAAGGTAAACAATATTATAAGTCGTGTGCAGAATATAAAGTGGACAAGATGAGGGGTAAAAGGGACAATTGATATAGGAATTGGGGGTAGGTTGCCAGCCAAAAAGTCAATGGGAATGCGTTGCAACAAATCTGAGTAACTAGGAGCCAGCAGTAAATAAACTCAAAAAATAAAATTAACTATCTTCTCAAAATATTTCAATATTACAATGTTATTGTTTTATTCACACTAAAATATTTTTATTACATTAAAGTTGAAAGATCCTAAAACTTATGTGTCCTTAGTTAAAGGATGGAGGAAGTATTTAATAATAAAGTTAAAAAATTTGAGGTTTTCTTGAGATTTTATTCTTTTGAACATAAATTCTTGAAAAAAATATTGTTTTTTCATTGTTTTGAGTTTCTTTGAGATAAGTTTATCTTTAGTCGACCTACTCTAATTGAATTAGATAAAAAAAAAATGAATGTAGTAAATTAGTAAATATAATTTATTAATTCTAATAATAAGTCTACAATCGAACAATTCCAATTTTAATTGTAAATTCATTCTTAAATTAAAAATCATAATCAAATAAATAATAAATATTAATAAACATATTAGGGGGGTGTATTCAATTGAGATTCTGTTGGATTTTTTTGGACTTTTAAAATCTGGGGATATTCAATCCGGATTTTAAAAAGTCTTTCAAAATTTTGAGGTATTCAATACGGATTTTAAAAAGTCTTTAGAAATTTTTAGGTATTCAACAATCTATGGATTTTAATACTCTATGGATTTCGTTGGATTCTCTTTCAAAAATATAAATAAATTTCACTATTCAAAATCTCTTCTAAAAAGCAGAGATTTCAACGGATTCTCTTAGAAGACTTGAAAAAGAGAAAAAAAAAACTTTGTTAACAAATGTTCTTTGATAATCATCACAGATTCTTCACCACCATTATTATCGTGAAAGAGATGTAAGACTTGAAAGAGAAGAAAAAAAAAACTTTGTTAACAAATGTTCTTCGATAAGCATCACACAGATTCTTCACCACCATTATTATCGTGAAAAAGATTACATCTCTGTATTTTAAAATTATGTTCTTTCTTTAAAAATTATAGTATATCGGAGGACATAGTTAGGTTAGCAATAATATCTAATCGACGTCAATTCCCCATTATGTGGTGTTCGATATCATCTAAAAGATTTTGGTGGTCAAAAATGCAATTTTTAGTATTGGCTTGTGCTGGATTACATAACTTTCTTCGGAAAGAATGTCGCTCTGATGAATTTTCAGTTGAATATAAAGATAACTTTCTTCGGAAAGAATATGGCTATGATGAATTTTCAGTCGAATATAAAGAAGATCAAGATTCACCACATTTCACAAAGACTGAAGGTTATGTGGAAAATGAGGCAGATGTATAAACGTGATGGAAATGAAGATGAGAATAATAATGATGAATAATAATTTTTTTTGAACTAGTTTTAGGGACGTAGTTTATGGAAATACATATAAATCAATAAAAAAAATGTGTATTTCAGAATCCTGATAAATCTATAAAAATCCATATAAATCAATAAAAAAGTCAGTCAAACTCTACATAGAGTCTATGGATTTTCTAAATCCACTGACTTTTTAAAGTCCAAAAAAATCCAACAGAATCTCAATTGAATACACCCCTCTAAGTAAATAAAATAAAAAAATTGACTGGGCCTGGGCCTTTTTTTTTTGCTGTTTGTTGGATGGCCTTTAAAATAAAGGAGGGGTATTATTGGTAAAAATTATGTGAGTTGTTTTTTTTTTTTTGAGTGTGCAAAAAATGTTGGGACGCCCGTTAAGAAAATTGTGCATAAAATTCTGGGACGGAGGGAGTACTAATTATTGTTAATGGTATTATTAATTACTATTTATGGTATTACTAGTTATTACTAATTGTATTACCGACTATAAAAAAATCATACTTATAATATTATTTTGTATTAAAATTTAAAAAAATACACATGAAAAAAATGAAAAATAAAGGAAGGGAAATAAAAAAAAGAAAAAAGAAAAGATCTGTATAACAATTAAAGATAGAAAAAAGAAAAGATGAGTGGTAAGAAAAATTAAAAAGAAAAAAAAAATTCAAGATTTATGGCTAATTTCGATAGTTTTTTTTTTAAATTATATTTTTACTATTTTTTTCAAAAAAAATATGGGTGACTTAGTGGTGAATCGACGGTAACTTGGGCAGATTGTAAATATACAAATTAGGGTTGATTTTATTATATTTGGTTTAAATTAATAAAATGATAATATAGTCTTTAAAATGTAATTATTTTTTTAAAAAATTTTTGGGGGTGAACTTATAAAAATGAGCTGGTGCAGATAATCGTGGTAAAAAAATAATTTGGGTGAACTCATAATATGAGCCGGTGCAGATAACCATAGTAAAAAAATAATTTAGAGGTGAACTTATTAAATGAGTAGGTGCACATAAAATATAAATAAAAAATTAAGATTAAAATTGGTGGGTAGGTGCATGCGAGTGTACCCAAGTATCACCCAATTTTATATAGTATATTTTTTTATTGATAAAATACTTTATATATTTTATATATATATATATATATAATATTAATTTAAATAAACTTTTCCAATTAAAACTTTCTACAATTTTTCACTTTTCAAAATAAATACCTATATCAAATTAAATATTTAAAAAATAAAAATAAACTATCATTATCAATTTAAAAAAAAGTATATTTCACAAATCTGTTAAATCTATATAAATCAATAAAAATAATTCAACCAAACTCTACATAGACTCTATAAATTTTTTAAATTTACAAATTTTTAAAGTTCAAAAAAATCCCAGTTGAATACGGTACACTCCGTGAAAAACAGGAAAGAGTAATTATTTTAAATACTTATTATTTTGTTCAATTACAAATACTAATGAAAAAGGACTATTTATACATCTTTCAACAAATCCGTTGTAGTCTAGTTGGTCAGGATACTCGGCTCTCACCCGAGAGACCCGGGTTCAAGTCCCAGCAAAGCCCAATAGATTTCAAGTATGTCTCCTTAACTAGGGCGAGTTCAAGTCCCAGCAAAGCCCAATTAACTAGGGCGGACTAGGGCGGGTTCAAGTCCCAGCAAAGCCCAATAGATTTCAAGTATGTCTCCTTAACTAGGGCGGGTTCAAGTCCCAGCAAAGCCCAATAGATTTCAAGTATGTCTCCTTAACTAGGGCGGGTTCAAGTCCCAGCAAAGCCCAATAGATTTCAAGTCTGTCTCCGGTACGGTAAAAATATAACGATATATCGAAATCTTAATAAAATAATAATTTTATTATATAATTTATAATTTATATTATTTTTAAATAAAATAAACTTTAAATAATTAATTTTGATATGAAATTATGGTTCAATATTTTCGATATGAATCAGTATACCGATATACCATACCGAAAATTCGGTATAGCGAAATTACGGTACGGTATCGATATGAATTTTTATCTACCGAAAATTTTGGTATACCGAAATTTCGGTACGATAACGGTATGAATTTTTCTAATATCGAAATTTTCGATATGATAACGGTATGGTTTGGTATGGTCGGTATACCGTATCGAACCACCCCTATCCTTAACCACTCGGACATATCGATTACTTCTGTTCATACCTTTGCAACGTAGGGTACAAAGTTTAAAAACACACGCCCAACAAATCTTTTAGGCTCCGTTTGGATGGAGGGATTTGATCTATGGATTTCAAATCCACTTCCTAAGCATATTTTTTTAGTTAAAATTGAGAGGATTTTAAATCCTCACTAAAACCATGTCATTTGAAATCCATCTCTTTTCAAAACCTTAGGTTGTGTTTGGATGAGGGGATTTGATTTGAGAAGGTATTTCAAATTAAAGGAGTTAAAAATAGATGGATTTCAAATTACATGGTTTTAGTAAGGATTTGAAATCTCTCTCAATTTTAAGTAAAAAGAATGTGGACACAAATCTAAGCATTTAAAATCCATTAATTATTCAAACATGTCGAATAGATCATAAGCCCAAATTCACCCAATCAAACACAGACTTACGGTATACTGAGTATTACAAATCAATAACAACACACACTACAGTTCCATTTCAAAATTTTTTTTTTGAATAAAGGTAATTAGTACTTGATACTTTTTTTGACAAGGAAGAAAGCTTAATTAGTACTTGATACTTGAAGTTACGAATTTTACTACTTATTTGAAGCTCATTTTTTGTTACTTATCTATAACAACTTTGTGTTCGATCTTTTGAGTTAGAGAATCTCTAAATTTTTCTTTTTATTTTAGAGCCTTTCATTTTCTCTCTAAAATTGAGAGTCATTGTTTTTTCTCTTGAGTCCAAGCCTTCTAGCTCATTATGTTGCTTCCCCGATGTTGCAATCCCCTATATTACTAATAGGGAGTTTAAAACTGTCGAGGTGTCATTCTCTCAGAAATTTCGCTTACATGTCATTTTAAGAAAAATCGAATTATACGTGTAATTTTCTTATAAACTCCATTCCAATTCCACATATGAGCTGGATAGCCACGTCTGTATCTACCCATTATCATCTAAAACCTAAATAAACATACATCGTTCATATTAATTACTACTAGGGTTTTTGCCGTCGAGAATCGACGTTGTCTTGCCTTCTATCGAAAATTAATAAAGAATGGTTCTGTGTACTTTGTATTATTTACTTTTTGCAGAACATTGTTAAGATGATGTTTCATATCTTCTTTGTTGATAAATTAATTTAGCTGATTTT
Source organism: Galeopsis tetrahit (assembly GCA_963675135.1). NCBI lineage: Eukaryota > Viridiplantae > Streptophyta > Magnoliopsida > Lamiales > Lamiaceae > Galeopsis > Galeopsis tetrahit. The sequence goes on along the minus strand of OY776126.1, from coordinate 39,403,667 downwards.
TTTTTTTTTAATTTCTTGATCATTTCAGACAATTTTAATATCAAGTTGCTAATTTTTTTTTGACAATAATCTGAGGTATTTATGTTGTATTTGATTGCAGGGAATCGAGATTTAGGATGGAGTTCTATGAGATCATTCGTGGGAACGCTAGGCACGAGATGAGACGCACAATACCCTGTTCGATATTCAGAATGAGGTTGTAACCTACAATCAAGAAGCGCCTCATGGTACTACTAATTTTTTATTTTACCATTTGGATATTTTTGTGGACAAAGTGGGATAGCTCAAGTGGTTAGAGCACCACTGCCTAGGCCTTAGGTCCTGGGTTCGAGTCACAGGGAGGGAAGAAAAAGGGGAAGAAAAAGGGGATGGGTATTTAACTTCTATCAAATTTGGATATTTTTGTGGCATTTTATTGAAAGAAACAAAAAAAAACAAATTTGGATATTTTTGTGGCATTTTATTGAAAGAAATAAATTTGCGGTAAAAACTTTATATTAGGAATAAACTATACTTTCGTATTAGCCAAAGCACAACCACTTTGCATCCATGGTGTTTTTAATAATCATGAGGGTATCACTACAAAAAAAAGTATCAAGGGATTTGGCGAGGGAAAAATCCTCGCTATTTTTTGTCCCTCGCTATTTTGCAAGGGTTTTTTGAACCCTCGGTATTTACCTCTCCATCTACTCCCCTCGTAAAATTCCTCGCCATTTAACGAGGGATTACATACCCTCGCAATTTTCCCTTGCAATTTTGACAATTATTTGTAGTGTATCAAGATTGTAATAAGTAAGATAAGTTAGTCTGCAATTTTGACAATTATTTGTAGTGTATCAAGATTGTAATAAGTAAGATAAGTTAGTTTCTTTAATATAGATTAGTAGTTAGTCTAATAATTTTTCTCTTGTAATTGGTTTATAAGAAACCATCTTCCTCTTGTAAAACTCTTGAGAATAATTTTTCAGAATTCAATTTGTTTTCTTCGATTCTAATCTTTAGTGTGGAAGAACATGTCTTCTTCCAATTTGATCTTTGTTTCATACCTTTACAGAGGGAGTATTTTATTTCATTTACATTGGTCTTTTTTTCATTGTATTACAAGGGCTCTTTGTAAAACGAAAGACCAGTTTCTTCTTTGTTCCTCTTCCGTTTTTTTTTCATGATTCATTCTATGATTTTTCATGCGTGCGTTAGTTATTCCAATGGTTGGAATTCATACATCTTTTGTTGAAGTTGTTTAATTTGAAATAGTTCATGAGATTTATATTAAGAATTTTTTGACTATAGGTATATCTCTATCTTTCTTGGCCATTCATAGATATATATATATCTGGTAGACTATCTTTTTCTGATATGCCTGAATTTTTTGTCAGATTTGAAAGCCGGAAAATTAAAGAATGCTACTGCTTTTAATTGGGGATACAAATTGTTGTTCAGTTCTGAATTCTGTTGGGATTTTTTTTAATAGCATTATAATTTATGAAAATCTGTTTTCCTATAGAATTAGTATAATTTAATTGAAATTGTGTTACACTTTAACATTAATAATTAACACTTGAGAAAGGGTCTAGTGGTAACTGTTATACCTAGTCAAAGAGGTCAATCTTTGACAAGTCAATCCTAGTCACAATCTTACGTGGCGAAGACCAGTCAACAAAGTCGTGCGACGACTAGTCAACAAGACCAAGAAAATGTAATAGAATAAATGTATTTAATATATTTAAGTGCTCGTCCAAAGATGTTGGCGAGCACATGTTTAGTTAGCTGCTCGCCCAAATGTGTGGCGAGCACATGTCAATTTTTAGCAAGAGAAGTTAAGTATTGAAGCCTTAGGAAACAGCATGGAGCGTGGCGACCATACTCCTCGAAGGTCCTCCGGCGACCACCATGGCCCAGCTCCTCGGCATCTCAGCGAGGACGAGCACCTAAGGCGGTTTAGCATTAAATGCGCCATCAAATCACCTTTTCGGGCAGAAGATAGGTCCAATGAGGGCGTGCCACGTGTAAAGGACGGGCAGCCCCCAGAAACCACTATATAATGCCTAAAAGGGGCTCATTTGTACACAAGTTACATCATTCCTAAGAATCACTCTCAACCTAAGCAATAAACACTCCCAAGCTTGAAAAGCTTTAGCTTCTCCAAGAAGCTATATCATTGTTCTTGATCTTCTTTGCTTTGTTCTTCAATAAGATCATCAAGATCATCATAAATACTCCCTAAACACGTAAATAACCCCGTTTAATTATACATGTTTGTCTCGTGCTAATAAACAGTCCACATCCGAGTCAACCCGACGAAAGCACGTACAACATTTGGCGCTAGAAGGAGGGGACCTTTTGCGTGTTCATCATCAAGGTTTCAACCGATCATCGAGCGATCGGCTTGCAAACTCTTGTTTTTAAGTTTTAATCGATATATCTACCGTTTAAAGCATTATTTACGATCGTTAGTGTTCTTCGTGTTCTTGAACATTTTCAGTTTTCGTAGCATATTTTGGAGTTTGATCTCCTTGTATTTGTGTTTTCAAGCTTCTGTTGTTGTTACTTTGCTAAGTCTAGTAGTTGTAATAGCACGTTCTTCTGCGTAAGAACTTTAATCTTTCATTTTTAGATCTTTACTTTGTAATCTAAGAAAAGACACTCTTTAAACGATGTCTCAACATACGAATCATAACGGAATCCCACCGCACGGAGGGAACGAGCACCCTCTGCCGCCGGTGGTTCCAACGGCAAACCCTTTTGCTAACTTGAACATGGGGGACATTCTGAATGATCCCCAGCACTTGAAAGATCTCTGTGATTACCTCACGGAGAGGAAGAGGCAGAATGAAGAGCTTGAGAAGGCCAAGGATCGGGCCTTCGAAGAAGCTCGCAAAGCCAGGGGGCATAAGGATGATTGCTCCTATCACTCACACCCTGTTCGCCCCCGAGACAAAGGCAAAAACAAAGTTGACGAGCACTCCCACAATAGCCACACGGGAGACTCGCGACAAAGAAATTCGGTTTTCAACCGGATGGACGATAAAGATGGAAGGGCTCCTCGCCGAGTGCCTTTCAATGTGGACGGCCGACCAGAAAAGGCCGACCACCGGGATCGCGCTGACAAGAGAGATCAGGGCGACAGAGTCTCAGCTCTGGATCGAGTGGGACCAGGGAAGGGCTCGCGAGCTCCGGCAAAGAGTTATCGCAGCCACCACTCTGATAGGCATTCTCCCAGGCGATCACGTCATGATGATCGCCCGGTCGCATCCCAAGGGAGCCGAGGCGACGAGGTCGTCGTTCCCCGAGCACAAACTGCCGAGGAGGGGCAAATCGCCCAGTTCCTCGAAACACAAAAATTGATGAAACTAGAGATGGATGCTCTGCGAGCAGAGGTGGTCGCCTCGAAGCAAGGGGCCACTCCGCCAATCACTCTGCCCGCACCTCCACTAAGTGTTGCAATCCTTACCGCCCCCATTCAAAGGAAGATCCAAATGCCCTCTATGACGGCATACGATGGGATTTCCGACCCCAGAGTACACTTGTCCAAGTACTCCAACTATATGGCCTCAATCGGGGCAACGGACGCCACCCAATGCAGAAACTTCTCTTTAACTTTGGGAGATCGGGCTCATCGTTGGTACACAACTTTGAGTGCCGGATCTATCACCTCGTTCCATGAGCTGGGACAATACTTTCTGACCTACTACGGGTCCATTGCTGCTCGCCCAGCCTCAAAGCAACGTTTGGCAAACGTTAGCCAATCACTAAATGAGTCAGGGAAGGACTTCATCGAGCGCTTTGATAGGCTGGTGATCGATGGGGAGGCCGTAAACGATGAGACAAAGCTGATCTCGGCTGTTTCCGGTCTGAGGATAGGTACCAAGCTCTGGGAATCTATCCATCTTACTTTCCCAGTTTCTTATGCGGATTTCCGCACGAGGGCTGGGAACTTCATCCAAATGGAGGAAATCATGGACGCTGCCAAGGCTAACGAGCAGCTTGACACGTCCAAGAGGGTCTGGCCCAAGAAAAACACCAACACTGGGGAATCTTCCCAGCCCAAGAAGGCGACCACTCAAACTGGCAGTGCTCGCCCAGCGAACTTCAGGCCTTTCGAGGAGTCTCCTGAGATCATCCAGTTCAGAGAATCTCTCTCTCTTGATCCCAGGGGAATTTTCAATGCAGTCAGGGGAAAGAATCTGCTCCCCCATGCCAAGCCAATGCATATAAGTGATGACAACCTCGATGGTAGCAAATTCTGCGACTACCACAACTCTATTGGCCACCACACTAATGGGTGCCGGAACTTGGTGAAAAATCTGTTTAAACTGTACAATGAGGGCAAGCTCGCCCAGTTCATCAAGCCCCTTGGCAATGGCGACAACAGGGGAAAGAAACGTTGCGACGACAGCAACGACCTGCGCCAACAACTGAATCGTCCCAAGCTAACTCCTCCCATGCCAACCAATCCTGGTGGAGACATCGATAACGTGGGCGGAGCCTGCAATGTGATAGAAGGCCCCTTGGGGGGAACTCAGTCCGGGACCGCTCTGTCTGTTCGCCGGGCCCAGAGTGAACATCGAGCACTCAACAACGTGTACCATGTGTGCGTCGCCCCGACTGCCGAGAAGCCTCCTTCTCATCAAATTCTTTTATCGGACGACGACCTGAACGGCGTGGTGCACCCAAACAATGATGCGTTGGTCATCACGGGGAAGATAATGGGAACCATCGTCCATCGAATGATGGTCGACACTGGGGCATACACCAACATCCTCTTCAAGCATACCTTGGATGCTCTCGGTGGATATGCAGAATACATCGAGCCTTGCGATGATATAATCGTAGGGTTCGGGGACACACGCAACCTTCCCATTGGGAAAATCAGACTATCTCTGGAGTTGGCATCGTCAAAAGAGCCTGAGATGCACCACACTAGGCAGCTCGACTTCTTGGTCATCGACATGCCATCATCCTACAATGTGTTCCTCGCCGACCTTTCTTCAGCGAGTTCAAGGTGACCGTTTCTACTTTTTATTACTGTGTAAAATTTCCATCCCCGACGGGAGTTATAACCGTCAAGGGCGATCAGACGCGGGCGAGGGAGTGTCTCGTCCGTTTTGCAAAGCGTCATTCTAAGGAAAGTACTATGGTTGGAAAGTATATTGAGTGTCAAACACAAACAGAACAAGTGAACTACTTGGAGGGTCTTCCTAGCAAGTACCGAAAGATTGAAATTGGGGAGTGCAGTCGTAGTTCCGACGACCACCAAGTGGAGACGAACGAGCACACCTCCATGGAAGTGGACGACCACACCCCAATGGAAATCGACGAGCAGACAGATTCGGGCGACCAGATCCCCGACAACCAGTCTCCATAAAACTTTCCAGATCTGGAGCCTAGGTTAGGCTTTGAGCCAAAATTCGGAATTGAGGACCCTCGTTGGAAGGAGCCTAAAGAGCGGGCAACTTCAGCGGAGGACCTTGAAACCATCCATGTAAATGAAGCTCGTCCAGAACTCGAGGTATTCATAGGTTCGAATTTACCAGAACATTTGCGATCAGACATGGTCGCATTTTTGAAAGAAAACATCGATGCATTCACCTGGTCGCACGAAGATATGGTGGGCATTCCCACGAATCATGCCTGCCACAGATTGAATATTGATCCAGCAAGGAGACCCATCACCCAAAAACGAAGAAAATTTGGGCCTGATAAAAGTGCGGCTTTGGCGGTCGAAATCAAGAAATTGATCGACAACAAATTAATCGAGAAAACTGGAACTGATCCCGAGTGGTTGGCAAATCCAGTGCTCGTCAAAAAAATGACCGGGTCGTGGAGATTGTGTATAGACTTCACAGATTTAAACGACGCCTGTCCGAAAGATCACTTTCCGATGCCCCACATTGATCACCTAGTAGATAATACAGCGGGGCACGAGATGTTAACTTTCATGGATGCCTTCGCAGTGTACCATCAGATTGCAATGCATCCCGACGACCAGCGACATACGGCCTTCATGACTGTGCTTGATATGTATAGCTGGAAAAGAATGCCTTTCAGTTTGAAAAACGCGGGGGCAACGTACCAAAGACTGGTAAACAAGATGTTTGAGAAGCACATCGGTGAGATGGTCGAGGTCTATATCGACGACATCGTTGTCAAAAGCTTACGGAAAGAGGATCACCTACACCACCTCGCCATGACTTTCGATATACTAAAAGAGTACAACATGAAGTTAAATCCAAAGAAATGCAGTTTTGGAGTCAGCTCAGGAAAATTTCTGAGGCACTTGGTTAGCCAGCGGGGCATCGAGGCGAATCCGAGTAAAATTCAAGCAGTCATCAATATGCAAAGCCCAAGGAACGTGAAAGAAGTACAGAGGTTGACAGGATGCCTTGCATCGCTGAATAGATTCATTGCACGAACGGGCGACCGTTGCAAACCTTTTTTCGACGCTCTAAAAAAAGGAAAGTTCGAGTGGACCGATGAATGTGAGAGAGCTTTCGAAAAATTGAAGGAATATCTATCGGATTCGAAGGTCCTATCTAAGCCAGTCCCCGGTGAAATTTTGTATCTATACTTGGCGGCCACTGACTGTGCGATCAGTTCAGTGCTCGTCCGAGCAGAGGGGAGCACACATCTGCCTATCTACTACGTAAGTCAAACACTGAGAGATGCGGAGTTAAGATACACTCCAATGGAAAAATTGGCGTACGCACTAGTCATGAGCGTCAGAAAATTAAGGCAATATCTTTTCGACCACGAGGTGGTCGTCCTCACCACCTTTCCTCTCCGACGAGGACTGCATCGTCCGGATACCACTGGAAGACTTTTGAAATGGTCGGTGGAGATCGGGCAATTTGGTCTCACCTAAGCACCCAGAACGGCAATCAAGAGACAAGTACTGGCAGAATTCATTGTAGAGCTCACTTTCCCGGAGAAATTGGACGAGGGAATCGAACTTCCTTGGACACTGTTCGTCGATGGCTCGTCGACGAGCACCAAAGCAGGGGCAGGAGTTGTCCTCACCAGCCCAACCGGACAGACGTTTGCTTCGGCGATCGAGTTCGAGTATCGGGCGACCAACAACGAAGCAGAGTACGAGGCTCTGGTTGCAGGCATTAAGATGGCTATGGCCGTGTGCGCCAGAAAACTGAATTTTTTTTCTGACTCTCACCTGGTTGTATGTCAAATTACGGGCGACTACGAGGCTCGCGGCGATCAAATGATAAAGTATCAAGACCTAGTGAAAGGATTACTCGAGCAATTTGATCAATTCCACATCGAGCAAATCCCTAGGGAGGAAAATACGCAAGCAGATGCGTTAGCTCGGCTGGCCACTTCAGAGGGGGAGGCAATATTTTCAGAAGCAACCATTACTAAAATTTCTTCCCCATCGGTGAACAGAGGTCAAATTTTGCAGGTTGAAGCGACCAGCGACGAGGACTGGAGGACGCCGATCACCAAGTACATCAAGACCGGCGAGCTCCCGGCAGACAAAGTGAAGGCAACCAGATTGTAACTCAGGTCCGCAAGGTACACAATTGTGGGCGACCAGCTGTACAAACGGGGTTTTTCAATGCCTTTATTGAAATGCCTCGAAGAAGACGAAGCGAAGATCGTCATGCACGAAATCCACGATGGAGCATGTGGAAATCATACAGGGGGGCAAGCGCTTGCTTTAAAAATCTTAAGGCAAGGCTACTTTTGGCCAACACTGAAGAAAGATGCAATCCATTACGCGCAGACGTGCAAGAGATGTCAAGCCTTCGCTCCCGCCAATCACTCACCACCAGACGAGCTCATCTCGGTGTATAGTTCGTGGCCTTTCGTGAAGTGGGGGATCGACATCATCGGACCTTTCCCACCAGCTGCTGGGGGAGTAACTTTCGTAGTCGTAGCAGTCGATTACTTCACCAAATGGACAGAGGTAAAGGCGTTGAAGACCATCACAACGGGCCAAATGACAAGCTTCATTTGGAAGAACATAATTTGTAGGTTCGGCCTACCACGAGCGATAGTGACCGACAACGGACGTCAATTCACAAGTCAAGACATGCTGAATTTCTGCTCAGAGTGGAACATCAAGAAATTTTTTTCAACACCCTATAATCCACAATCAAATGGTCAAGTAGAGGCAATCAACAAAATCATCAAGCACACCTTGAAAGCTAAGCTGGATGGATTGAAGGGCAAATGGGCGGACGAACTGCACATGGTTCTGTGGGCATATCGGACGACCACGAGGAATTCTACTGGTGAAACTCCGTTCGCGCTCGCGTTCGGAACCGAAGCTGTCATACTAGCAGAGGGGCAAGTCCCAACTTTTCGAGTAGCAAATTATGACGAGCAGTTGAATAACGATGCACAGCTCTCCGACTTGGACTTCCTAGAAGAGCGAAGGCTAACAACGGACGAGAAGAATGTGGTCTACAAGCAAAGGTCAGAACGCTACTACAACACCAAAGTATGTGCTCGCCAATTCACTATCGGCCAGCTCGTACTTTGGAGGGCGACGGAGCAGTCCATCGGCATACTTGGTCCGACTTGGGAGGGTCCGTACCGAATAACGCGCACACTCCTGAACGGATCGTACGAGCTAGAAGATCTGGAGGGCAAACCGAGCAAGTACCCATGGAACGCGGTCAAGCTGAAGAAGTATTACCAGTAAGTTTTTAATTTTTTCATATTTGTATAGTTTGTATCTAATTATCATTTCAATACAAGTAAAGTTTTAAATTTCCATCAAGTGTTAGATAAGTTTGAAATTTTAGACAAGGCTCTGCGTAGCCATCTAGGAAACAAAAGACGAGCACTCTTTCTTAAAGATGCTCGCAAGGTAGTGGCGACGACGATCACTACCTATTAAACAAAGAGTTCAACCGACGAATGGTTAACTCTAAAAGACGAGCACTCTTTCGTAAAGATGCTCGCAAGGAAAGACGAGCACTCTTTCGTAAAGATGCTCGCAAGGAAAGACGAGCATTTCTTTCGTAAAGATGTGTTGGTCCCAAAGTTGAGTTAATAACGAGTAAGCTAGTGAAAATGTCTAGAGGGGGGTGAATAGACTTTTCAAAAATCTTTCGAAATATCAAAGTACAATATGCGGAATACGAAATTATCAATGAGCCCAATTCAAGATTATACTCAACTTAGATTCGAGAACTCTGTTCTATACTCAACTAATCAAGTTCAGTTAAGTAGTTAAAACAATTAAGCAATTTAAACAATCAAAACTGTAAAGTAAATCAAACACGAGATTTATAGTGGTTCGACAACTTGTCTACATCCACTCTCACAAACCCAGTTGTGATGTTTCCACTAAAACTCTTCCAATCGAGTACAAGTGTATGTTCCTGTCTTTAAAGTCCCAAGAAGAAGACTTAGATCTTCAAAAGACTATACCTCCAGATATGTCTACGATCTTACTAGAAATTTTACAAGTATCTAGCACCTTGAAAATAACAAAACAAAAACTTAAAAACTTCTCTGATCTTCAGTAGTAGCCTTCTTGATTCTTCACTTGTCTTCTGGCTATCTTTCTGAACTTCAATCAACTCTGAGAGTAAACTTCGATTGAATCTTTAATAACGTTCGTAAGTAGTAATTCTCAATATTTCAGTAGTCAGTAACCAATAAATACCTTGGGGTATTTATAGACTTCAAATTCCAAGAACTTTCAGTTGTGTAACAACCTTTCTTGAAAACTAACTTGTAACTGATTCTTTTATTCTTCCACGCGTTTCTTCAGTTAATTAGTTATTCCATAACTAATTCTTCAGCTTCATCTTCAATACGCGTTTCTGTAACTAACTTCAAGTTGACCTGTCTTTGTGTAAGTTGCGCACCTGTCTTGTCCAGTAGTAGTAGTCTGCGTCTTCTACTTGACTTGTGCAGTATGCTTCCAATAGAACTAATCTAGTCCTATCATCTAACCTAACAAGACTATTACATTACATTAAGCTTTTATAATACAAGCTTAGTCAACTTATAAGCTATACAATGAATCTATCTATTACATATAAAATCATGAGCTCTATACAACACTCAAATAGCTCAGTAACAACCTAATCAATGTAACCAGATATGAAGTACTTATAAATCGTACTTATCTTTTAATAATACTTGCTTCTTAAAACAACTAGTACTTGTCTTTTGAATTCTACTGATCTGTACAAGATAACTTCAACTTAACTAGGCTAGATCAGTCAACACTTAGAAAATATTCAAGTCCTCTTTTGGCTTATCAAAACTTTATCTTTTATCTTTTATTCATCATTTAGGACTTGTTCTAGGATTCATATCCCAACAATTTCCCCCTTTTTGATGAAGCCAAAACTACTTGAATCTTTTCTCATAAGTAGACTAGTTTAGTAGTTACCTTGTCTTAAACACCAAATAGTACTTATCTTTCATTCATTCAAAGTAGATCAGCAGATTACACATACTTGAATAACAAAATATCAGAGCAAAAATAACTATTCAAACTAATCTGAAATAGTACCTCCTTCCGGGTTTGGAACACAGAATGCATCTAGGAGTCTCTTGTGAATTAGACTGATCTGATCTTCATCTTCAATCTTCTCTTTATCTAGCAGCTCTTCTTCAAACTTCTTGATTTGATTAAGATCAACTCTTTTTCCTGAGCTTGTCATAGGAGTCTTCCATCTTGGAAAGATCGGTATCAGAATGTTGAAATTTGCAGCAGCTGATATCCTCATGACCAAATTCCAAAGCAATTTATTCTGTCCTTCCATGAATTTGTCAAACATGACATACAACTCATCTGGACTTTCAGACTCACCATATTTTCGAACAATCCAATGATCAAGTTCCCATTGCCTCTTCACCTTGAGCCATTCTTGTCTATGCTCTTTGTCAATGAAGTAGTCAATGAACTGATCTTCCATCTCTTCTTCATTCACCTTTAGCTTTTGCAGTCTTTCAATATGTTTTTCTATTTTCTTCTTGCTTGCATAACGACTTTCATCATTAGGATCCACAATCTTCTGCTTCTTTTCAACTGTAGCAGCAGCAGTAGGTTCTTCAATACTCAGCTTCCTCTTAACTCGTCTAGTCTGAATTTCAGTTTCTGGAGACGCAACATTCTTTCCTTTCTCCAGTCTTTTAAGTTCATCTGCTTCAGCTTGCTCTAACTCTGCAGTTTTAACTAGCCTCCTTTTTGGCCTCCTTAGCTCTTGCATAGTAGTAGCAGCATCCTTTTCTTCTGGTTCAGCACTTGACTTTACTTCAACTCTACTTGTCTTTTCTTCCCCCTTTTTGGCTTCATCACGTGCCTTAAGAGTGAATAGACTAGTAAATCGAGTCATTTCTTCCTTTAGTGCTTCCTTCATAGCTTCAGCAGCTAGCTCTATCTGCCTTTGATGTGTTTGATCCCGACTCATCTTGTCCAGGCGATCAGCAGTAGATTCTAACTTCTGTGAGTTAATGACCAACTCATCTTTGAAATAAGTAGCTGACTGACGTAGTAGAGTGTTTTGCTGTGTTAACTCAGAGAGAATAGCTTGAGACTTCACCAACTGAGCTTGTGCTTCTCTCCTCTGCTCATCTGCTATCTCAATCTTAACTCGGTAAAGACGTTCCATTTTGCCAGATTCCTCAGCCAACGATCTAGCAAATGAGATAGACCTCTTCTCAGAAACTTCAACTTGTTTCTGTAAAAATCTTTCAACTTCAGCAGTCAATTCCGCTCTGAAAGTTGAGTCCATCTTGTTGACTTCTCCAATAAATAATTCTCTGGAACTGTCAACGAGTGATTTATTCTGTTCTATCAAAACATCCTTCATTTTTGATTGCAAAAACTCGTCTATTGCGGAATGAACAACATCTTTCAAGTCCGACTTCAACTCAGCAAGATATCCTTCAGAAAAACCTTGAGTAGATGACTGAGCTTCAGTAACACCCTTTTCTTGAGCCTTCTCAACAAGTTCATCTTCTGTAAACATTTCGGCGTCCATGAACTCATCATCTTCTATTCCAAAATTGAAAGAATCATCATCAGAGTTTTCAGACTCATCTTCTGACTGATCTGAAGTTTGAATTCCAGCTTCAACTGTTACAGCTCTCAACTCCTCTTTCAGTAGATCAGTCTGAGTTCCAATATCAGACGAGAACTCTTCAACCAAGATTCCATCAGGAATTTTTAATAGCCTTTTGACAAGATCAACCAAGGCTCTTGGCGGAAATAATTCGGAATGATCCTTTACACCACTGTGCTCCTTTTGTTCCATCTCCCAATCCAAAAAATTGGAGATTCCTCCCATTCCTTGAATAACTTCGAAAAGATCATCAGTGGAGGACTTCTTAAGAGCAAACCAGGTGCATATCCTTACAAGAATTTCAAACTGCTCTGACTCATAGTCGACTTCGATAGTTGAGAGCATCCTCTTCAGATTTCTGGTCATTCGAGATCGAATACGCTTCTCTCTCAAACACATAGGATAGTAAACCAGGGAATCAAATCTAACAACAGACGGGTCCTGAGTAGATGGGGTCTCTAACTCAGTTGTTGCAGTGGCAACTGGCGTCTTGTCTGCAGTAGATGGGTTGAGGGGTTCACCATATTCTGGTGAGGGAGAGGGTGTGAAAGCACTGGTTTCAACGGGCTTTGATGTGGCTTGGTTTGGTATGACAACTGTAGGAGTATCAGTTGTATCTAATTTGGGAGTGTTTTCGGGTAGGCTGGCTCTCAGCGGATATGCTGTCAGCACTTGCGAGGTTGAGGGAATAGGTCTAGGCCTAGATCGGTGTGATCTAGCCTTGGTTCGAACAGAAGTAGACGGGAGAGAGAGAGGAAATGAAACAGATTGAGTAGAAGTACCAACCTGTGTACTCAACTCGTCTAGACGAGTAGGCGATCCGACTCTTACAAGAGTGTACATTTCAGGAATTTGTTCACTCGACTCTTTCTCTTGTTGCAACTCTCCATCTGACTGAGTCTTTTCTGAGTCATCTGCACCGGACTCTCCTTTTTCAACCTCTTCCAATTCTTCATCATGAGACTCGTCTTCTGAAGAACTAGATGACCCACCATACGGCATCACATCCATAGGATTTACCTCAACTAGCCTAGGAGCAGATGGCCTAGCAGCAGCTTGCTTCGCCAGAGCTTCCTTCTTCAAGTAATGCTTTAGAGGATGAAACGGCTTGCCTTTACTCCAACTTGTCTTGTTTGGCAGTAGAATGGGTAGGATGATACTTAACTTGTTTCCAAAACTAACATTTGCAGAAACAACCCAGTTGGCTGAACTGGTATCAACTTGCACAAACTTCTTGTAGTACATCAATCTATCCAAGAAGAGTTTAGTCCAGTTTCCTTCCGTGATTCCATCATAAATCACAGCCATAATCCTTGCTTTCTGGGGCGTCACAGAGTCAAAACTCCCAATAACTCCTAGCAACATTTTAGATGCAATATCAAGAAGAGTTTTGTATTTTTCCAGAAGCTCCTTCTTCTTCACCACAGGAACCTTTCCATCGCTTTTCAACTGCAGCCTTCTTCCGCAGAAAATACTTAGGTACCTCAACTCTCGACCTTCAGCATATCTCTCGATATCTATCGATCCAGATGGTAGTTTCAGCGATTCGGTCAGAAATTCTCTAGTAATCTCCACTCGCCTTCTTCCAATAAAAGCTTCAATTGAGTCGCCCTGTCTAGTTGCAGTAGCATAAAACTCCAACACTTCTTCTTCAAGAACAACCTCAGGAAATGCCTCCAAATATGGTCTCAAACCGCATCTGAAGCATTTCATCAATATTTCCTTGTTGTCTTCAGTGTGATTCCCTTTGAAAAATACCGACCCTTCTGTATGCACTCTTCCTTCGGTAATGTACTTACCGAGATCAAACCTAGCTTGCATGTTAGTTCGAGCATCGAACATAGAAACGCTAGACATAGTATAATGGGTTATGAAAATCAAGAAATTTTGAAGAGGTTTGAGTGCTTGAGAAGTTATGAGATCAAGAGAAACTGAAATCGTGAGCAGTTAAGAACAAGTAAAATGGGTTTTAAACATTTGAGTTCAATGGTTGAGATTGGAAGTATTAATCCAATGGTCAGATATGAAAGGCTTTAGAAATTCAGTTTGGCGGAATCGAGAAAATTACGTGATTTAGTATTGTGAAATTTGAAATCCGCCTCATCTATTGGTAGAATAGAGGGGTGTATTCCTCTAACCTAGCAAAGTAGAGTGTTTGGTGCGAACTGGTTATATACACCTCATTAAATGGAGTGTATACATCCAAATCTAGGTTTTTCAAACTTTCAATACTTCAAACTACATATATATCCTTGATTCAAATTGATTAAACACTTAGAATATTTGCATCAAAGGAACACTTATCTTGTCTGTTCGTGTCTATCCAGAACAGACGAGTAGACTGGTATACACAAGACGAGTTCCCCCTTCGATTGTGCTTGTCTACTTTAGATCATCAAACGATTATATGTACCTGTCTTGTTCTTGCACTACAGATTAGATGTATTACAGGTAGTCGAGTAGGATAAATAATAATGAATATCAATCTAAGTCAATGATCAAGGTTCAAACAAGATGACTGTTACCAAACTAAAGAGTCAACATAAGGATCTTTAAGAAATCAAGGATTCCCCCTTAAATGTTTATTCCCTTAGTATTACCCTCAGCTTTACCAGCTTCCTCATCGGGTTGGATGGTCAACTTGTCTGACCTTGTATACCTGTCTGTTGAGTGAGTAGACGAGTGCTCTGCGCTTTTGTGGTAACTTGTCTATTTCTCCTTTCTTCTTAGGATTGTACCTGTCTGGTTAGTACATTTCTACATACTAGTAGGATCAAGATCAATAAGTCCTAGACTAATGCATAATTCATGAAATCGAGCCTCAGCTAATGGTTTTGTGAAAATATCAGCTCTTTGAAAATCAGTATGAATCTTTTCCATGCGAATATCCTTCTTTTCTACATGATCACGTATGAAATGGTGTTTCACATCAACATGCTTACAACGTGTGTGCAGAACAGGATTTTGTGTAATGGCAATGGCACTATTACTGTCACAGAATATAGGAACATTTGATTCACAGATATTATAATCTCTAAGCTGTTGAATAAGCCATAATAATTGACTACAACAACTACCAGCAGCCATGTACTCGGCTTCAGTAGTAGAGGTAGCAACACTTGTCTGCTTTTTCGAAAACCATGAAATAAGTTTTGTGCCTAAGAATTGACAAGAACCAGATGTAGATTTCCTATCTATTCTACAACCACCAAAATCAGAATCAGAGTAGCCACTTAGAGATAAATCATCATTCGAAGGATACCATATACCACGATTGATGGTTCCTTTCAAATATTTCAATATTCTTTTAGTGGTTTCCATATGACTCTCTTTTGGGTTAGCTTGAAAACGAGCACATACTCCAACAGAAAATGCAATATCAGGTCTACTAGCAGTTAAGTAGAGTAATGAACCAATTAGACCACGGTAATGAGTTTGATCAGTACACTTACCTTGTTCGTCTGGGTCCATTCTGTATGTAGGTAGCATAGGTACGCCAGCAGACTTGCATGTCTTAATACCATACTTGTCTAGAAGATTTCTAGTATACTTTGCTTGATTTATGAAAATCCCTTCAGGGGTCTGTTTTACTTGAAGTCCAAGAAAGTAATTCATTTCACCCATCATAGACATCTCAAATTTACTTTGCATGAGTGTTGAGAAACTTTCACTCAGCTCTTTGTTAGGTGAACCAAAAATGATGTCATCTACGTAAATTTGGACGAGTAAAATGTATTTCCCTTCTTGTCTTCTAAACAAGGTTCTGTCTACCTTGCCTTTAGTAAAACCATTTTCTAATAGAAATTGAGAAAGAGTATCATACCAGGCTCTTGGAGCTTGCTTTAGTCCATATAAGGCCTTCTTTAATTTGTATACCTGATTACCTTTGACTTCGAAACCTGGGGGTTGTTCAACATATACTTCTTCCACAAGAATACCGTTAAGAAATGCACTTTTAACATCCATTTGATATACAGTAAATTTCATGTAAGCAGCATAGGCAAGGAACAATCGAATGGCTTCTAGTCTAGCAACAGGAGCATATGTTTCATCACAGTCTATGCCTTCAGCTTGTGAATAGCCTTGGGCGACTAGTCTAGCCTTATTACGAACAACTACATCATTCTCATCTTTCTTATTCTTGAAAATCCATCGAGTGCCAACTACATTATGATGTTTTGGTCTATCGACAAGTTTCCAGACGTCGTTTCGAACAAACTGATTCAACTCGTCTTGCATAGCAATGATCCAATTACTATCAGCCAATGCCTCAATAATGGTTTTTGGCTCGATAGATGAGAGGAAACAACACCAGCAAAACAGAGATGGACTAGATTGTTCTTGCGACTCAAAGAGTTGTCGTCTAGTCTTAACACCAACAGTAGAGTCACCAATAATATTTTCAGTATTATGCGCTGATTTCCATGTATTTCTATTCTTAGCAATAATACTATCATCTATATCATGTACAGCATCATGCATATCAACATCATTATCATCAGAAGATTTAATGGGAGTAGACGAGTCGACTAGTTTAGGTATGTCAACTGATCTAGTAGAGTTACCTTGAGCACTCACCTTCTTCTGGTCGTCTGACTCGAGAGCTTTTATAAATGGATTGTAAGCTTGAACGGATTCATATACCTCTGAGTCTTTGTCAGATTCAACAGTTAGCTCAGTAACTTTCTCACCGATCTTGTTGGCAGACGGGTCCTGTTGAGATTCTTCGAAAACCACATGTGGTGTTTCTTCCACACAAAGGGTTGAGTAGTTGAATACTCTAAATGCTTTGCTTGTCGAGGAGTATCCTAAGAATATCCCCTCGTCTGCTTTAGCATCGAATGCATTCAACTTGCTTTTCCCATTGTTATGGATGAAACACTTGCATCCAAATATATGAAAATATGAAACTCTGGGTTTTCTACCTTTCCATACCTCATAGGGCGTCTTACCTAGTGCTTTATTAATAGCACTTCTATTTTGTGAGTGACATGCAGTATTAATAGCTTCTGCCCAAAATTTCTGAGGCGTATTATACTCTGTCAGCATGGTCCTGCAGGCCTCCTTAAGAGTTCTGTTCCTTCGTTCTGCTACTCCATTTTGTTGTGGTGTCCTTGCTGCACTAGTAAGGTGCTGGATGCCACGCTTAGAACAAAATTCTTTAATATAGCAGTTAATGAATTCAGTACCCTTGTCACTACGGATCTTGACAATTGACTGATTCTTCTCAACCTGTAACTTCTTCAACAGATCAGGCAAAAGTGTTTGTGTATCACTCTTCTTGTGTAAGAAGACTACCCAAGTGAACTTAGAATAGTCGTCTACCACAACAAGTGTGTACCTTCTACCGTTCAAAGTTGGAGGAGTTATTGGGCCATGTAAGTCCATATGTAGAAGTTCAAGAACTCTACTGGTTGAGAGGGATGAAATAGATTTAAAAGAACCCTTTACCTGTTTACCTTTTTGACAGGACGTGCATACATGTGACTTATAGTAGACTTCATTGGGAATACCTTCCACAAGGTAGTCTCTGGCTATCTTATTAAGAACCTTAAAGTTTAGGTGACAAAGGCGTCTATGCCAGAGCCAGCCAAGTTCTTTAGGATTCTTAGTAAGTAGACAGGTGTCCCTCGGACAACTGTTCCAGTTCACTATGTACACACTTCCTTGTCTAATGCCGACCAGTAAGACTGTGTGAGTTCTTTTGTCAATGATTTCACATTTCTGACTCTTGAACTGCACCTTGTATCCACGATCACAAAATTGTGAAACAGAGAGTAAATTGTATTTCAAGCCTTCAACATAAGAAACATCTTGAATCTCTATGTCTCCATTCCGAATGTAGCCAAATCCTTTAGTAACAGCAATGGAGCTATCACCAAATATCACTTTTGGTCCTTCTTGCTCATGGTAGCTTGATAAGAGAGTCTTGGTACCAGTCATGTGGTGCGAACAGCCACTGTCTATGTACCAAGTTTCTCCTGTTGAGCCACCTTTCTTGTATAGATCGAGTCGACCCTGCAATAGATGATATTACATAATTTAGGTACCCTCCTTGTTTATTGGGGTCCTTGGGGGTTAGCCGAGTTCAATGGAATCCAAATGTACATTGGAGTCCTGAACAAGTTTGACCTTCTAAGCTTTCGACCATATTTGTTGCAAAATAAGACCTTGTTGTCCTTATCTGGCCTATCAGTCGAGTTCGGGTCTACTCTTTGGAGATAGCCTTTTGACTTAATCTCTACTTGAGCAGGCACTTGTCTATGATAGTCAGAGTAAGGTTTATATGCATTAGGTCCATACGGTTTATAGACATGTTTAGGTCTTTCTTCTCCTTTGATATCATATGACAAAGGTGGAGGATATAGAACAGGTTGTATACGATATTTTGGACCTTCCTGTCTAGGTCTAGACGAGTAGAGTTGAGACTTCCTTATAAAAGGAGGTCTGGACTCTTGTCGTCTAGTCTGTACTTGTCTAGTACTAGTCTCCTCAGGATACCAGTCCTCGTATCTGACCTGATTTGGTCGTCCACGATTCCTAGTCCTTTGTTGACTTGTCTTAAACGGAACAGGCTTGTTGTTAACTTTCTTTTTACCACCTTTGGTAATTGGAATGTTAACTTGAGCTTGTTTTGGTACAGTACCTTTTGATGGAGTGTCAATATCGTATATCAATGGTTCTTTTCCTTTATCATTAGTCAAAGAACTTGAGATGAAAATAGTAGGGTTCTTAGGAACTTGAGTAGACGAGCTGGGTGTCTCAGCACCTATGCCTGTCTTGTCAGCAGGAGCCCTATACCTATCTGACAATTCAAGGTTAACCTTAGAAGATTTAACCAGGTCAGTAAGTTTAAGGTCTAGAGTGACAACCTCGGTTTCTAAGAACTTATTACGTTCTTCAAGTTTTTTGAACTTGCTTTGTAAGACATTGAATTCATGTTTCTCAGTCGCATGTGTCTTAAGTAGGCCTTGATACAACTTGTCTGTCAATGCACGCTTGTCTTTGAGTTGTCTCAACTCTTCTTGCAAGCGTTCATTTAGGACTGTTATATTAGGATCTACTTTAGACTGAGCTTCCTTAAGATCAATGATTTCTTGTCTTAAGGTGATGTTTTAGTCACTGACTTCAATGAATGCCTTGTTGGCAAGTAGGAGGTCGTCTTCAACTGCACTAGTATAGTGCTGAAGACTACTCCCTACTTGGCTACTGGCAGAGTCACTTTCATCAGAATCTGATTCATCACATGATTGAAAGGAAGTAACAGATGATACCTCTTGGTCGATTTTAGCCATGAAGCATAGACCATCATCAACTATGAATGCTTCATCGTGATCTGGTTCAGACGGGTAGCTAGATGAGGATGATGGCAACTCGTCTGAGTCAGAGTCAGAGTCATTATTGGCCATCATTGCCTTTTTACCACGGTTGTATCGTCTTTCCCTTCGTGCTTTGCGTTCTTCTCGATCATCAGTACTCATGTCTGGACATTCATATATGTAGTGACCTGGTTTCTCACAGTTATAGCACACAAGATCATTAGTAGCCTTTTTAATAGGAGAGTTGTTCCTTCGTTTATCACGTCTATCAGAACGAGTAATCTTCCTACCATCAGACTCTCTATCTTGTCTGTTACCTTTCGAGACTTCGTCTCTCCTTTCGGACGAGTTTCGGTCTCGTCTGGTTTCAGACGAGTTCTTAGAAGCAGACCCTCTATGCTCTCTATAGAACTTCTTATATCTTCCAAATCGTTTATTCAGCCTATCAAACTTTCTAACCATGAGGCTTACCTGATCCTTCAGACTAAGATCAGTATCTAACTCGTCTTTCACAGAAGCAGACCTAGTCTTAGTCTTAGACCTGTCTATCTTAGACGAACTAGCCTTAAAAGCAACGTTCTTAGATACAACATGTTCTCTGTCACTACTTACTATGGGTTCATCTTCGTCTAGATCAAACTCATGAGCCTTTAGAGTTTGAAACATAGTCTCTGTTGTCCATACGTCTATATCTTGGGTATTCTTAACAAGTATTTTTACCATTTTCCATCGACTATCAAGGCTTTTGAGAATCATAAGATTGATTTCACGTGGAGTATAAGATTTACCAAGGACTTCCAAGTCATTCATGATTTTGGTAAAACGAGTATCCAACTGGTCTATTGTTTCACCAGCTTTCATATGAAATGATTCGAATCTTTGGACTGCAGTGGAAAGCTTGCTTTCTTTGATTAGGGATGTCCCTTCACAAATGATAGCTAAGCGATCCCACATTTCTTTGGCAGTTTTACATTTTAACACTTTTCCCAGATACTCGTTAGGAAGAGTGTGTAAGATGTAATTCTTGGCCAGGCTATCCAAATTATTCTGTCTCATTTCTTCAGAGGTAAGTTCTGACCTTGGTTTCTTGACGAGAGTACCCACTGGTTGATTTGGGTCGAGGGCAGCAGTATTGGGAATCATGGTCACAATTGGACCTTCAGTGATGACGGAGATCATTAAGTCGTGAGTGGAGCTGAAGATGGCTTCCATCCTTAGCTTCCAATAGTCGTAATCCTGTACCTGGAACTTAGGTAGTTTGTTGGCGCTTATCTCAAGAGACATGATTTCAAGAAATAAGTGCTAAGTAGAGTTATGATCAAGAACAACAGATAAGTCAAGAATAGGGAGCACGAAAAACAGATGATACAAGAATATGATCAAGAACACGTATACAAGAACAGTCAAGGACCAAGACTTCACCCTAAGTCTTGAGTCGGTTATCAAGAAACAGCAGTTCGTAAACTACTGCTCTGATACCACTTGTTGGTCCCAAAGTTGAGTTAATAACGAGTAAGCTAGTGAAAATGTCTAGAGGGGGGTGAATAGACTTTTCAAAAATCTTTCGAAATATCAAAGTACAATATGCGGAATACGAAATTATCAATGAGCCCAATTCAAGATTATACTCAACTTAGATTCGAGAACTCTGTTCTATACTCAACTAATCAAGTTCAGTTAAGTAGTTAAAACAATTAAGCAATTTAAACAATCAAAACTGTAAAGTAAATCAAACACGAGATTTATAGTGGTTCGACAACTTGTCTACATCCACTCTCACAAACCCAGTTGTGATGTTTCCACTAAAACTCTTCCAATCGAGTACAAGTGTATGTTCCTGTCTTTAAAGTCCCAAGAAGAAGACTTAGATCTTCAAAAGACTATACCTCCAGATATGTCTACGATCTTACTAGAAATTTTACAAGTATCTAGCACCTTGAAAATAACAAAACAAAAACTTAAAAACTTCTCTGATCTTCAGTAGTAGCCTTCTTGATTCTTCACTTGTCTTCTGGCTATCTTTCTGAACTTCAATCAACTCTGAGAGTAAACTTCGATTGAATCTTTAATAACGTTCGTAAGTAGTAATTCTCAATATTTCAGTAGTTAGTAACCAATAAATACCTTGGGGTATTTATAGACTTCAAATTCCAAGAACTTTCAGTTGTGTAACAACCTTTCTTGAAAACTAACTTGTAACTGATTCTTTTATTCTTCCACGCGTTTCTTCAGTTAATTAGTTATTCCATAACTAATTCTTCAGCTTCATCTTCAATACGCGTTTCTGTAACTAACTTCAAGTTGACCTGTCTTTGTGTAAGTTGCGCACCTGTCTTGTCCAGTAGTAGTAGTCTGCGTCTTCTACTTGACTTGTGCAGTATGCTTCCAATAGAACTAATCTAGTCCTATCATCTAACCTAACAAGACTATTACATTACATTAAGCTTTTATAATACAAGCTTAGTCAACTTATAAGCTATACAATGAATCTATCTATTACATATAAAATCATGAGCTCTATACAACACTCAAATAGCTCAGTAACAACCTAATCAATGTAACCAGATATGAAGTACTTATAAATCGTACTTATCTTTTAATAATACTTGCTTCTTAAAACAACTAGTACTTGTCTTTTGAATTCTACTGATCTGTACAAGATAACTTCAACTTAACTAGGCTAGATCAGTCAACACTTAGAAAATATTCAAGTCCTCTTTTGGCTTATCAAAACTTTATCTTTTATCTTTTATTCATCATTTAGGACTTGTTCTAGGATTCATATCCCAACAAGATGCTCGCAAGGAAAGACGAGCACTCTTTCGTAAAGATGCTTGCAAGGAAAGACGAGCACTCTTTCGTAAAGATGCTCGCAAGGAAAGACGAGCATTTCTTTCGTAAAGATGCTCGCAAGGAAAGACGAGCACTTTTTCTTAAAAAGATGTTTGCAAAAAATAATCATAACATAAATCGAAAAGAAGTAACGAGAGCGATCACTCAAAATAACCAAACATCATATAAGCAAAAGTTCCATTCATTGAAAAGCCTTAGAGGCTGAAATTACAAAAAAGGCCTTAGTGGCCGAGCAGTCCTAAAAAATGAAAAAAAAAAAAAAAAAAGAAACTAAGTCTCTGCAACATTCCCCTCAGCAGCAACATCCTGCTCGCCGGCAACTTCCCCCTCGGCAGCAGCATCCTGCTCGCCGACAACTGCCTCCTCGGCGGCAGCATCCTGCTCGTTTTGTTGAGCTGGGCGTTCCTTTGGAGGATTCGTGAAAAATACCGGAACTCCCAAAAGTCTAGGGAACTGAAGTCCCAATTTCATTAGAGGGACCAAAGGGAGTTCGGATTCCGGTTGAGGGTTTTCCTTCATAAGGAGGTCTTCCAAAAGCCCGCCGAGCGGAGTCACGTCCACTTCAGGATGAACTTCCAGTAACCTATGAATAAGCCCGTGGGCAGTGAGTGCCACAGTTATAATGGCCACACTCCCAGCGAGATCAGTGATTTCATCTCGCTCATCCGTCATGTCGACCAGCTCCTGCCGAAGAGTGACCAACTCTTCCTCATCATCTGCAGTTTTGTTTGTAAGAGTTCTTACCTCGTCCTCGGCAGTCTTGAGGCGAGCACGGAGACGTTCGATCTCTTGAAGATCTTCTTGATCCTTCTTGCGAACCGTCTCAAGTTGGGCCTCAGAATCGACCAACTTTGCCTCGACATCGGCCAGTTTAGTCTCAAGGTCGACCACCTTCTCCTCAGAGGCGACCAGCTGCCCTTCGACGACAGCTTTAGCCTTGGCCATTTGGGCAAGCTTCGCACCCCTATCTTCGCTGATCTTGCGACCATCAGCGATCTGGCAGGCGAGCTTCTCTATGGTGTAAGATGCCCGGCTCAGATCAATGGCGACCAGGCGCGCATTTTCCAAGGCGTTGTGGTTGTTGACCTCATCGACCAGAGTGGTCGTCAACGATCGAGGCAGGTGCTTCACAGCCCTCAATGCGATCGGGTTCAAAGACTCTCTGTCGACCGGATCCCGCGACCGGTAGAAGCCGAGAAGGTTCTCGTTGAAAGGTTGGGCGATCGGACAGTCGGCAACGCTATTAGAGAAGAAGGAAAAAATTAGAAAAAGGCACTTGAAAATATTCTAAAGTCCTATTGATAGTAAACTTACTTGGCAACCCTTGCGGCATCCCAGCCGAGAAGGGTGTTGTCTCCCTGAGCCCTCTCCCCAGCCGACGAGCTCGCTACAGTCTCTCGCGACCGAGTGCTTCGGGGAGGAGGGGATACGACCTGTTTGGGGGGAGGCGAATCACCCCTTGGCGGAGGAGATCTCCTCGGCGAGATCCTCTTTTCGCCAACTGGCACGGCCCTCCGCTCGGCAGCAGGTGGGCGAGAAGAACCCCCTCGGGTTGGTTTAGCAATCTTCTTGGGTGGAGCCCCCGAGCTCTCCGCTCCCTTCCTTTTTTTGCCAGCGCCATCAACGATCTTGCGCTCGCGGAGCATTCTTGCTTGTTGAAGCATCCTGTTCGATTTTATGCGATCGACTTCGACGGCGGGAGGAAGATAAGTAACAACCCTTTGTGGAACCACTACTAAAAAGAAGAACGAGAAGTTAGTATCTACGAAGAGTAATTAAAAAAAAAACTTAGAAATATTTTGATACCTGGAGGGAACTCTCGAGTGAAATGATGAGGAGGTACTCTGAGACCTGCTCGCTCACGCATACACTCCCTGTTCAGAAATCGGCAGGACCTCTCCAGGTAGCGACGATTGAGAACGCAGCAAACATGGTATTGGAAGATAGGCGTGAGACGGTGATCGGCAGTCTTCTTGCGAGCAGTTTCACCTACAAAAGCGAGGAGTTATTCAGTATAGACAAGAACAAGTAGAAATAAAAAGACTTACCACGAATTCTTTGATATTCGGTCTCGATGGGAATGCGAGCAGAGGACCCATCCGGCCTCACTGGACTTTTCCAGTCCCCGGCTACCCACCACCAGTTGGTCTTCCAATCTCTAATCTTGTTGGGAACCCCTTCAACCAATTTAAAATTGTCACGGCCTCTTACATAATAGTATCCATGGCCTACTTTCTCTCCGGCCTCGGCCGCCTGAAGGAGATAGTTAATCTCCTTCGGGCTAAGCCATGTGTTCCGACATCCATTCTCGGCCGCCACCAGGCCGAACAGTGTAAGGATTCCGATCAGGTTCGACCAACCGTTCGGTAGAATTTGAGAAGGGGCCACCTTTAAGAAGACTAAGAAATTTGAGATACTGGGATGCAGGGGGAACCTCAGCCCTGCCTCCATCATGCCGATGTTAACGGCGACCATGCCTTCTGGCGGCTGGTCGGCCCTCTCATCCGGGCGAGGGACAAAAAAACAGACGTCGGCCGGCAATTGATACTTCTTTCGGGCGTTCTCTAGCTGCGCCGAGGAGACTTTGCTCGCATACCTGCTCGCCTCGTACATTGTTTGGAAAGCTTCTCGATGCGGGCGAGGAACCTCTCGAGGAAGGTATTCGCTGAAATATTTATAGAAGGCCTCCCTCGAGACCTCATCGCCATCCAAATTCTCCCTACCACTCAAGATGTCCTTTATGCTCTCCGCATATTGAACAACCTCCTCAAAATCCTCGCGGAGACTCCTCGTCAAGGTCTCCTCGACTTGGGCAGTTTCTATCTGTTCGCCCACCCCTCGATCCAAACCCTGATCGCGCAGATCAGAGTCAGTCTCGCTGCCACTCTCCTCGGCATCACCCTCCTCGGCATCATTGCCGGCATCGTCCCTTTCGGATTCATCGAGCTCGTCGACGTCGACGACCACTGCCTTCCCAAAATTACGGACTCTAACGTTTATAGGGTCAGGGGAGTGGATCCTAGAGTCCGAAGAGGATGCCCTCTCCATCAAGGCCAAGGCCAAACGGTCTCCGTCGCCGGAATCTTCAGAGCCACCAACCAACGGCGGCGGACCACCATCGGAGCCACCACCGAAGCCACCGACCTCCATTTTTTCTATAGAAATGGGGGAGAAAGAGTTTTTAAAGAAAATAATGTATGTTTTTTACCTTGTTAACGATCGAAAACCACCACAACACACGCCGGAAAAGCTTGAAGATTGAAGCTTGGACGAAAGCTTGAAGAAATTCGAAAATTTGCAGAAGTGAGAAAGTGTTTTGAAGAAGAAAGCCCTATTTATAGGCAAACATATGCAGGGACCTATGTGCAAAAAACGGGGTAAAATCCGTAATTTTCCCAAAAATTTGGGGTCATTTCCGAAATCGAGTTCGGAGAGTGGCCCTCACGCGCGACCTTTGAGGTCGGCACGCGCCCCATGCGCGCATTTCAAATTTCGGGCGCCGATCACGCGCCTGACACAAGTCACATCAGTCATCATTAAAGGCGCTTCGAAAGGCGTGCTCGGCGTAGGAAACGAGGCGACCGCCTCCAGTTTACGTCACCAAGATTTCAAGGTGGATTTGTTTGTCGAAGACAAATTCACCTTCCAAGAAGACGGTCACACTGCTCGCCTTACCATTCTACGAATACGAAGAAAGGCGACCTGGGGGCAAATGTTATACCTAGTCAAAGAGGTCAATCTTTGACAAGTCAATCCTAGTCACCATCTTACGTGGCGAGGACCAGTCAACAAAGTCGTGCGACGACTAGTCAACAAGACCAAGAAAATGTAATAGAATAAATGTATTTAATATATTTAAGTGCTCGTCCAAAGATGTTGGCGAGCACATGTTTAGTTAGCTGCTCGCCCAAATGTGTGGCGAGCACATGTCTATTTTTAGCAAGAGAAGTTAAGTATTGAAGCCTTGGGAAACAGCATGGAACGTGGCGACCATACTCCTCGAAGGTCCTCCGGCGACCACCATGGCCCAGCTCCTCGGCATCTCGGCGAGGACGAGCACCTAAGGTGGTTTAGCATTAAATGCGCCATCAAATCACCTTTTCGGGCAGAAGATAGGTCCAATGAGGGCGTGCCACGTGTAAAGGACGGACAGCACCAGAAACCACTATATAATGCCTAAAAGGGGCTCATTTGTACACAAGTTACATCATTCCTAAGAATCACTCTCAACCTAAGCAATAAACACTCCCAAGCTTGAAAAGCTTTAGCTTCTCCAAGAAGCTATATCATTGTTCTTGATCTTCTTTGCTTTGTTCTTCAATAAGATCATCAAGATCATCATAAATACTCCCTAAACACGTAAATAACCCCGTTTAATTATACATGTTTGTCTCGTGCTAATAAACAGTCCACATCCGAGTCAACCCGACGAAAGCACGTACAACAGTAACATTAATCTTTTTATAGATATATGCTGCATTTTCGAAATTAAGTATGTTTCTTTCCATGTGTTAATTCTTAATTACATTAATTATTCCTTCCCTTTAACTTAATTTGACTTTAATCTTAAGATTAATTGCATACTTAATTCTTACTGTATAATATACGTCTAAAATTGACAGCAAAAATAATACCCTCATATATTTATGTTTCTTGCTTATGTTAATTTATCGTTTTTATTAATTATTCAAAGATTCTATTTCTAATACTAATTATCTTAATTTTATTTCATTTTACATTGCTTACTTTGGCAAGCCCTAATTTCATTTTAACGATCCTTCTTCATCTTCCTCTGGCGATTAAGCTTTTTACATCCGTCGATTTTCAGACCAACATACATTATTTTTGTATAACCTAAGATGTTCTACCGGTGTATATATAATAAGGACATCTGTTCTTAAAGGACCAATATATAAGATAATCATAAATTGTGTACTTTTTTTTTTTTACCATTGATTTATTATGAAGTATAAAATAATTACATTCACAATTAATATAATATAAAAAAATTATTGAATAAAATTTACGCAACAATTTTTAAAAAAAAATATAATTATAATAATCTGTAATACAAAATGAAAATATTAAAATTTAAATTAAGTAAGAGATTTTTTACTACTAACTCCCATCCTTACCAAACTATTGCAACTAGCTCCCATTTACTTTTTGTCCTAAAACCAACTCCCAAATCATTAATGAATAGTCCCTTTTGCCCTTTCCTTCATTTCATATTTGTATTTATTTTATTTTAATTATTTGGGCTCCAATTCTGTCATTCAGCCTTCAAATCAATAATTTTATTTTCATTTCATATCCCCTTTTATCTCTCTCTCTCCACTCCCCCACGTCTCCCTTTCTCTCTCCACTCTTCTCTTTTCTTCAGCCCCAATCCCATTATCTCCCCCTACCTCTCTCTCCCTCCCTTCTGCAAACGTCCCTTCATCCTCAACAAGCCGCCGTAACCCCCGCCGTTCGACATCCCGTCGCACAACCCAGCCCAGCCATGACCAGCCTATCACAGCCGCCGTCGCGATCACTCCAGGTGAGTGGTGTTTGATTTTTTGTTTCTAGATCTGTACATATATACCAGATAAATTATTAAAGAGGAAATTATTTAGAAACTCTCCGCGTAGTTTCGAATACATTCTTGCTGAAGATTCAGTTTAAATTCAGTTTTTTCAGATCCAAATCATACACAGGGCGGTAGGAGGATGAGAAGGGCATATACCTGTTGTTTGTTTTCCGATGAGGGAGGATGAGCGGACGCTTGGAGAAGGGAAGAGTAGAGGCGGCGGTTGGAGAAGGGAGGAGGAGAAGCTAGCCGCAGCTGGAGAAGGGGTAGGAGAGGGAGGCGAAGCGGTGACCGAGAAAGGAGGGGCGGCGGCGAGCGGAGGCTCGAAGAGAGAGGAGAGGAATGTTGAAGAAATTGAGAAAGGAGGAAGGAAGGCTGCAGGAAATTAGAATTTTATAATTAAATTAAGGCTTTATGAGAAAGAAAATTATCTTATTTTTATTATTAGACCCACTTATCAATCTATTTTGTTTGAAAGAAAATTGCAGTTGAAGGTAGTCAAAGAGGCTTCAAGAATCAGTTCCACATTTTCTAAATAAAATGGGGTCTAGGAATCAATTAATTAGATTGGACATTTGGCATGTGCGTGATCGGTCGGAGGAAAGCGGGTGTGGTGGCAACGTGGAGGAAGATGGAGTGTTGAATTTGTGTGGTGGATTAATTGGTTTGAGGGGCAATTAAATTAAAGGATAATCAATCCTTAAAAATAATACCTTATGTAAATTAAGTTATTATATATGTGTAATATAAGAATTTTCGATTTTGAATTTAGGGTTTAGTAACTTAGGTTAAGGATTTAGGGTTTAGTAACTTAGGTTAAGGTTTCATATGACATTCAATTTATATAATTAAATTTAATGAATGAATGAATCAATTTCAATTTAGGTTTAATATTTTATGTAATATTTAAATTAAATTTAATGTTTATAGTTTGTTAATATTTAAATACAAAAATTTCTATTGTTAGGAGAATTTTTTTAAAAAAGACACTCTTTGTTCAGATATTAACCTTTTGTGTTCAAATATTCGTTTTATTAAAAATATTCAAAATCAATTTAAGTTTTAGTAACTTATGTAATATTCGATTTTCAATTTAAGTTTAAGTAACTTTTGTAATATTCAAACTCAGTAAATTGAATTGGAATATCACATAAGTTACTAAACATAATGTCATAAACCTTAAACTTAAATTAATTTTAGATATTATATAATTTACTAAAAATTAAATTGAAATTAAATTTGTATTATATAATTTACTAAAAATTAAATTGAAATTAAATTTGAATAATATTACATAAGTTACTAAACTTATGTGGTATATAAGATATCAAACATAAACTTTAAATCTAAATTGAATTGAAATATTATATAAGTTGCAAAATTTAAATTGAAATACATATACGGTACTAAACTTTAAACCTTAAATTAAATTTAAATATTACATAACATACTAAACTTAAATTGAAATTGATTGATTCATTAAATTTTTATATATAAACCGAATGTCCATGAGTTATGGAAACTTAAATTGTATATAAGGTAATAAATATAAACCTTAAACCTAAATTGAGTTTGAATATTATATAAGTTAATAAAACTTAAATTGAATTTGAATAATATTACATAAGTTACTAAACTTATGTGGTATATAAGGTATCAAACATAAAGTTTAAATCTAAATTGGATTGGAATACATAAGTTGCTAAATTTAAATTGAAATACATATAAGTTACTAAACTCTAAACCTTAAATTAAATTTAAATAACATACTAAACTTAAAATTAAATTTATGTAATATTCAAATTAAACTTATATAGAAAAATTCAAAATAATATTCTCTTTGTTCAGATATTCACCCTCTGTGTTCAAATATTTGCTTTAGGTTTAAGGTTTCTATTTAGTACTTTGTATACCATTTAAGTTTAGTAACTTATGTTATATTCAAATTCAATTATGTAATATTCAAACCCAAAAAATGTTTAAGGTTTATATTTGGTACCTTTATAAGTTTTAGTAACTTATATAATATTCAAACTCAATTTAGGTTTAAGATTTGGTAAAGTCTAGTATGCACTCGATTGCAAGCTGTGCACCCTAGTCAATGTGCACTTTTCAGTTTATTGACTTACACTTCTTGGTAAATGGTGTTGCACTTTTCAAATAATTACTAAAAATATTATTATGCAGTTTAATAATTGAAAAGTGCAACACCATTTACCAAAAAGTGTAAGTCAGTAAACTGAAAAGTGCAACATAAACTAGGGTGCACAACATGCACTCGAGTCCATAATAGACCAACCCTTAAAATTTATGTTTAGTACCTTATATACAATTTAAGTTTAGCAACTTATACAATATTTCAATTTCAATTTAGGTTTAAGGTTTATGTTTGATACCTTATATACCATTTTAAGTTTAGTAACTTATGTAATATTCAAACTCAATTTATATTCAATTTAAGTTTAGTAACTTATATAATATTTCAATTCAATTTTCGAATTGAACACTAAGACAATTATTGTGACGGAAGAGAGCGTTTCTTTTCTAATTAATTATGCGCGCGGATTGATTGAATATTTCAATTTCAATTTAGGTTTAAGGTTTATGTTTGATACCATTGAACACTGAGACAATTATTGTAATGGAAGAGAGTGTTTCTTTTCTAATTAATTATGCGCGCAGATTGATTGAATATTTAAATTTCAATTTAGGTTTAAGGTTTATGTTTGATACCTTATATACCATTTTAAGTTTAGTAACTTATTTAATATTCAAACTCAATTTATATTCAATTTAAGTTTAGTAACTTATGTAATATTTCAATTCAATTTTCGGATTGAACACTGAGACAATTATTGTGACGGAAGAAAGCGTTTATTTTCTAATTAATTATGCACGCGGATTCAATATAATTAAGATTTATATTTTAGTAACTTATGTAAACTCTACATTGAATTGAGTTTGAATATTACATTTTCTAAAGTACTAAACCATATAACCCCTTAGGCTGCGTTTGGTTGGGTGGATTTTGGACTTATGAATTTCAAATCCACAGTCCAAATTCATTATTCATGTTTTGATAATGAATGAATTTTAAATACTTAGACTTGTGTCCACACACTTTTAGTTAAAATTGAGGAAGATTTCAAATCCACACTAAAACCATGTCATTTGAAATCCATGAATTTTTAACTCCCTTCATTTGAAATGCCTCCTCAAATCAAACCCCCCCATCCAAACACAACCTTATATTTGTCATTAATAGATTGTTGAATATTACATTTTCTAAAGTACTAAACCCATAAATCCAAAATCCTATATTACTAGAACTTAAATTGAAATTGAGTTTAAATATTACATAAATTACTAAAACTAAAATATTTGAACACTAAGTGTTGCAAGGTTGAACACTAAGTGTTGCAAAGTTGAACACTAAGCGTTGCAAGTTGAACACTAAAATATTTTGTAATTAATGAATTTGATTTAAGAAGACATTTAAAATGAAAAGATTTAAAAATACATGATTTTCAAATGACATAGTTTTAGTAATAATTTAAAATTCTCTTCATTTTAACTAAAAAAAGATGGACACAAATCTAAATATTTACAATTCATTCATTTACTTTTTAATCCAAGTGAAGTGGATTTGGATGGTGAATTTAAAATTTATAGACCAAAATCTCTTTCATCTAAATGGAGCCTAAATTGAATTGAGTTTGAATATTATATTTTCTAAAGTATAAAATAATATAAACTCTATATTAAATTTGAATACTGTATATATAATTAAAATGTAATATTCAAATTTTAAATTTATATATTTAAATTTAATCAATATTTGATTCACATTTTTTTAGGAGTTAATAAAAAAAGAAAGTTGAAATAAAAATGGATTAATATTTAGTATATCTAGAGTGGGGTATTGGGATTAATAATGGGTTCAGAAATCAAAATCAAATTGGGTGGGTCAAAGTTTCATCTTTACAGCTTGCTTTCACTACTACAAGTTTTGGAAATTTGTTCTCTGCTCCTTTCTCTCTCAATAACTTCCAACATTCTCTCTCTAAACAATCATGCTTTCTACCATTGGGGCAGTTCTTGGTTTTAGTTTTAAATATGGTAATCTAATAAAAGTTTTGCATATTTTTCATGGCTGCTCACTCGGCGGAAAGCTTGTTGGGCAAACAGAGAAATTGGGTGCAAGGTCGCCGGAGTGGAGAATTCGTTGGGCAAATTTCTCAGGCGAGAAATTGGGCAGGCAGAAAAATTCAATTTCTCCATTTTTACCAACTTTCCAGAAATTGAAGAATTTAATCACCACAAACAACTTCCTAATATTCAAAGGTGATCCCAATTTCTACACCAAATAATGAGAAAAAATTCATCGCCGAGCCTAGGAATTATTATGAGGCTAGGAGGCGGTACAATGGACTGATTTAGTCATTGTCGGAATAATTTGGGGGATGTAGGTCAGAGGTGGGAACGCCTTGGGAAGATCCCTTGCTTTTCGAAATTATATCGCCTGCCATCGAATTTCTTCACTTGGTCTGAAAAGATTTCGAAAGAACCATCATAAATCAGAAAAATCAAGGAGAAAGTCATCGGATTTAGCGCCGGTCATCGGAGTTGTTATGAGCTTCCATTGCCGGAAATCATTTTGGGGGAGGTAGGTGGGAGGTGGGAATGCCTAGGGAAGACAAAAAGCAAAAAGGGTTTTTTTTTTAAAAAAAAAGGGAAATCATCAGGGTTATTATAGTCATAACACCTACAATTTAGAAGCTCATTTCCCCATCTTTTTTTGATGGGAGTGGGTTGCAATTATTTAGCCCACATGGGAGTTAATGGTGATTTTTTTCCCAAAATAAGGGTGGATCACTATTTAGCTCCATGTGGGAGGAACATTTGCAATCACTCCCACCCAAAAAACCCCAAAAAAATATTGCAAGTAGCTCCCAAATAAGACCATAATACCCCTCCTTGAGAGTGAGTTTATATTTTATAATTAAAAAAATCTCTTTTTACTTTTTGCCTTCCCAAAGACATACGTTTCACCTACCTCCCCAAAGTATTCCTGCAACTTGCAACTCAATACTTCCTCCGTCTCAAGATTGTTTGCACCACTTTATGGGCACGCAAACTAAGAAAAAAGTGTAATGAGTGGAGTGTTGAGGGGTAATTTTGTAAGTTTTATGAATAAAGTAAAGTGAATGATTGGATTGAGGGTAAAAGTAATGACATTTTGTGTAAATATGTGGATATTGTGAGGGTGAGATTTATTAAAAAGTTTCCTTTTTAGGTAGTGCAAACAATTGTGGTGGGACGGACGAATAAGGAAAGAGTGCAAACAATTGTGGGACAGAGGGAGTATTATTCAAATGAAAGGGATAGTGTAGACAAAAGATGAGGGGCTAGAATAGAAGTGTAATTAATGATGTAGAAGGGAGAGGGAATGCTTCTAAAAACGTACAAAAGAAATAGTTGTGAAGAATGGATGAAGAAAACTTTGTTTGAGTCAAAATAATATTCTATGAGAAATCGGCCGGAAAAATCGTACACGGCCTAAAACCCTAAACCCTAAACTCTTAAACCCTAAAATCCTAAACCCTTAAACCCTAAAATCCTAAACTCTAAAACCCTGAACCCTAAAATCCTAAAATTAATGGTTTGTGATTTAGAGGTTTAGGGTTTTAGGGTAAATTAATGTAATCATTATTTTTTATAATATTAATTTTTTATTATTAAAAAAATTACATAAATAAATAAATTATTTTTTAATAAAATAAATAAATTAAACATGTAATATTTAATAATTATATACTAATAATAAAACCTTTAAAAATAATTTTTTTAAAAAAATTTAAAATATTTCATTTCCTAATTTTGTGGAGAGAGGTTGAGATATACATGTAATTAAATATTTTTCATATTTTAAAGTAATTAAATAAGTTAATATGATGACTTGGCCAATGTCAAATAATTATTTGGCTCCATAAGGAGCCCATTATGGGCTCCATATCATTTATATATATATATATATATACCATTTAAGTTTAGTAACTTATGTAATATTCATCTATTAAGTTTTATATATGTATTTAAATTTAATGAATTTTTTTATTCAATTTCAATTTAAAATTAGGTTTAGGATTTATACCTTATGCAATATTTAAATTTTATATTTAAACTTTAGTACTTTATATGATATTCAATTTATATATTCAAATTTGATGAATGAATGATACAATTTAAGTTTAGTATCTTATGGCATATTCAAATTTAATTTAGGATTTAGGATTTTGTACTTTATTAAATTTAGTATGTTATGGGATATTCAATTTATATATTTAAATTTAGTTAAATTTAATGAATGAATAATTCAATTTAATTTCAATTTAAATTTTGTACTCATGTAATATTCAAATTTTCGATTTAGAGTTTAGGGTTTAGTATGTTACATTATACCCCTCATTACATTTTTTCTTACACATTATTTAAAAAATGTAATATTCAAACTCAATTCAATTTAGAGTTTACATAAGTTACCAAACTCTAAACCCTAAATTGAATTTGAAAATATGGAAGATTCAAACTCAATTCCAATCAATGTTCTAGTAATTTATGTAACATTCAATTTAAATTTTAGTAACTTATGTAAATAACGACTCAATTTAAGTTCAAAGTTTATATAGTGTAGAGAAAAAATTGTAACGTATTTAGATTGAGTTTGAATATTACATAAGTTACTAAAACTTTTAAATTTAAAATTTAATATTACATAAGTTACTAAAACATAAATTTAAATTCAGTTTGAATATTACGTAGGACGAATATTTCAACACAAAGGGTAAATATATGAACAAAGGGTGTCCTTTTTTGAATTTTTCTCATGAGTATCTTACATGATACTTCTTACACATTGTTTAGAAAATGTAATATTCAAACTCAATTCAATTTAGAGTTTACATAAGTTACTAAACCCTAAATTGAATTTGAAAATAATATGAAAGATTCAAACCCAATTCCAATCAATGTTCTAGTAATTTATGTAACATTCAATTTAGATTTAAGGTTTATTAACTTATGTAATATTTAATTTCAATTTATATTTCAGTAACTTATGTAATATTCAAACTCAATTTAAATTTAAGGTTTATGTTTAGTAACTTATGTAATATTCATCTCATACTCGTCTATTAAGTCTTATATATTTAAATTTAATGAATGTTTGATTCAATTTAAAATTAAGTTTAGTAACTTAAGCAATATTTAAATTTTCGATTTAAACTTTAGTACTTTATATGATATTCAATTTATATATTTAAATTTGATTAATGAATGATACAATTTAAATTTTAGTAACTTATGTAAATGGCGACTCAATTTTGGTTCAAGGTTTATATAGTACTAAACATAGTGTATAGAAAAAATGGTAACATATTTAGATTGAGTTTGAATATTACATAAGTTACTAAAACTTTTAAATTGAAAATTGAATATTAAATAAGTTACTAAAACATAAATTTAAATTGAGTTTGAATATATATTACATATGACGAATATTTGAACACAAATGGTAAATATTTGAACGATGGGTGACTTTTTTTAATTTTCCAACTCAATTTAGGTTTAAGGTTTATGTTTAGTACTCCCTCCGTCCCACAATAACTTTCACACTTTCCTTTTCGGGACGTCCCACAATAACTTTCACACCCTTAAAATGGAAAATCATTTATAAACTTCACCCTCATAATAACCTCAATTTTACACAAATGCCATTACTTTATCTCCACACATACACAAAAGTCAACTCATTTCTTTACTTTATACATAAAGTTTTACAAAATTACCCCTTAAAACTTCACTCATTATTACACTTTCTTAATTTTCGTGCCCATCAACCTATGAAGATTAATATGGGACGGAGGGAGTACTATATAAATCATTTAAGTTTAGTATTAATTAACTTATGTAATATTCTAACTCAATTTAGGTTTAAGGTTTATATTTAGTACTATATATATCATTTAAGTTTAGAAACTTATGTAATATTTAAGTTTAATTTCAATTTATGTTTTAGTAACTTATGTAATATTCAAACTTGTCAAGATGATTCCGATCGATTAGACGTCTCCAACTAATTAGAACACTTGAATATAGAAAAAATAACTGCTCTAGGATAGTAATTCAAAAAAGTAATCAACGAGACAAACAACACACACGGATTTAAGTGGTTCGATCAATGTGATCTACATCCACTGGACCAGACTAGTACTTTTTGATTGATAAAGAATGTTTACACACTCATTCACTCGGAATTGGATATTTCCTCACTTCACTCGTGAACTCACACAACTCAAAGAATACAATAACGTACTAAATCTCTCATCCAACCTTTACAATGTACAAAACAAGAGTATATAAAGACCAAAGGTAGTTGCTGCTGTTAGGAACTGTGTTGAGTAGTTATCAACCGTTTGCAACCGCTTGTAACAACCCATGTGCTCTGTTATTGCCCAACTGAAAATGGTAGTTATGCCATCAAGTTGTTGTAACTGTAAAACTGTTAGTTAAACTAACTAACTTCGAACCAGAAGACTTGTCCATAAAGATCAGATCACTACTTAGTGTTCTGATACTCAACTCTTCAGTTCTGATGATCAAAAGCTAACTCTGCTGATAGACTTCATACTGTGTTGATCTTTACTGCACTGACCAAGTACTGTGCTGACCTGATACTGTGCTGACCCAAGTACTGTGCTGATCTGGTACTGAGCTGATCTACTCTGCTGAAGTACTGATCTTGGTACACTCTGCTGAAGTACTGATCTTAGTCCAGTCTGCTGAAGTACTGATCCTAGTCCAGGACTGTGCTGACCTCTAAGCATCACCTTCTCATCTGATTGAAACCCTTCAACTCATCTGATAAGGCATAAGTCATCTTATATGATCCTATCAGCTCAGTAGTTTACTGTGCTGATTTTGAGATTATGAGATAACACTCACAATTCTCCACCTTTAGCTCATAATCGAACTAATCTCCACCAAAATAAAACACCAACACTATTCTCCTCAAAGAATAACCTCCACTACTGATCTTCTGCCACAAGAACAGTAGCCTTCTCCTCAGAGGAATTAATGCAGTCCAATAAGTTTAAGACACAAGTCAAACTTCTCTTTTGGCAATGCCTTAGTGAATGCATCAGCAGGGTTCTCCTCTGTAGCAATCTTCACTACCTGGACCGACCCCTTCTCTACAATATCTCTTACAAAGTACAGTTTCACATCTATATGTTTAGTTCTCTCATGATACCCCTGATGCTTTGCAAGATGTATTGCACTTTGGTTATCACAGAAGACAGTCACACTTCTTTGTGATATACCAAACTCCTGCAAGATCCCCCTAAGCCACATGCTCTCCTTTACTGCTTCAGTCAAGGATACATATTCTGATTCTGTAGTAGATAATGCAACTACGGACTGATGTATTGACCTCCATGATATAGCTGTACCAAATAAGGTGAATACATACCCTGTCAAGGACTTTCTTGTGTCTACATTGGCTGCATAGTCGACATCAACATATCCCACAAGTGCTTCTCCCTCATCTGATATCTTCTGAAATTTCAGACCTTTCTCAGCTGATCCTAGAACATATCTCATGACCCACTTAACTGTCTCCCAATGACTTAAGCTTGGATCACTCATGCATCTGCTGATTACACTCATTGCATGAGTTAAATTTGGTCTACAACACACCATAGCATACATTAAACTCCCTACTGCACTGGCATAAGGAACCTTACTCATCTGAGTTCTTTCTTGGCTGTTCTTGGGACACATCTGATTGGATAGCTTCTGATGCTGGCCAATTGGTGTAGAAACTGACTTAGCTTGATTCATCCTGAATCTCTCTAACACCTTCCTCAGATAGGTAGGCTGACTAAGCTGAATTGGCCCTCAACTCTACTGATCTCCATCCCAAGAATCACTTTAGCTTCACCAAGATCTTTCATCTCAAACTCCCTTTTGAGAATCTCCTTAACCTGATTGATACTGTTAATAGACTCCCCAACTATTAACATATCATCTACATACAGCAGAAGATAGGTAACTGAACTCCCAACTCTCCTGAAGTAAACATAGCTGTCATACAAGCTTCTTGCAAAACCAACTGAGCAAATGTACTCATCAAACCTTAAGTACCATTGTCTAGGGCTTTGTTTGAGGCCATAGAGTGATTTTCTGAGTAAGCACACTTTGTCTTCTCCATCTTTTATGTCCAACCCTTCTGGTATTTTCATGTAGATCTTCTCATCTAAAGTCCCATGAAGAAATGCTGTGGTCACATCCATCTGATGCAGCTCCAATTCATATTGAGCAACCATAGCCAACAAGGTTCTGATGCTACAATGCTTTACAACAGGTGAGAAGATTTCATTAAAGTCAATACCTTCTTTCTGTGTAAATCCTTTAGCTACAAGTCTTGCCTTGTACCTAATCTTGCCACCTCTCTGAGCCTCCACCTTTTTCTTGTAGATCCACTTACACCCAACAAGTTTCTTGTTCTTAGGCCTCTCAACAATCTCCCAAGTCTGGTTCTTGTTAAAAGATAACAGTTCTTCCTCCATAGCAACTAACCACTTCTCTTTGTCATGGCAGTTGATGGCTTCTGTGTAAGTTTTAGGCTCCAAAGACTCCACCTCAAGAGCTGCACATAATGCAAAAGATACTATGTCAGCTTGACCATACCTCTGAGGTGGGTGGACTTCTCTTCTGGTTCTGTCCCTAGTCAGCTGATAGTCATGAAGCTCAGTATCACTATGAGTAGTTTCCTCCTCATCTGGATCAATCTGCTCTTCAGTTAGTGTTCTGATGTCACCATGCTCCACCTCCACCTGTGTCTCATCTGGTTTGTTGTGTGCTGTACTGGAGCTTGCCTCCTCTTTCAATGGCATACTATTCTCATCAAAAGTTACATCTCTGCTGATAATACACTTCTGCATTCCAGCTTCTAGGCACCACAATCTGTATCCTTTCACACCTGAAGGATATCCTATGAACACACATTTCAAGGCTCGAGGCTTAAGCTTATCTTGCTTGACATGGGCATACGCTGAACAACCATACACCTTCAAATTACTGTACTCAGCTGCATGGCCAGACCATAACTCTTCTGGGGTTTTAAATTGCACAGTTGAGGAAGGGCTTCTGTTTATCAAATAGGCTGCTGTTGACACTGCTTATTCCCAAATTACTTTAGGCAATCCCGAGCTGCTCAACATGCACCTGACCCTCTCAAGCAAAGTCTGGTTCATTCTCTCAGCTACTCCATTCTGCTGAGGTGTACCTGGTACTGTTCTATGCCTCAGTATACCCTTCTTCTTGCAGAAAACATTGAACTCTTCTGATATGAACTCCAGCCCATCATCAGTTCTCAAATGCTTTAGATTCTTTCCAGAAATGTTCTCCACCTCAGTGAGCCATTCCTTAAATTTTTCAAATGCTTCTGACTTGGATTTCAGGATAGTGATCCATACCTTTCTTGAGTAGTCATCTATGATAGACATGAAGTATCTCCCACCACTTCTGGTCTGATTCCTAGTTGGCCCCCATAAATCTGAATGGACATAGTCCAAAATTCCTTTGGTAGAGTGTGAACTCTTTCCAAACTTCAATCTCTTGGATTTCCCAAGAATGCAGTGCTCACACAAATCAAGCTTTGTGATCTTGTCACTACCTAGCAATCCTTGCTTACTTAGCTCAAGTAGGCCCTTCTCTCCTACATGACCTAATCTTCTGTGCCATAACATTGAGTTGTCTTGCACCCTTGCCACATCTGATCTGCCAATAACTGTTCTCCCTTAAGAAAGTAGAGATCATTTCTTCTCTCACCTTTAAGAACAGTAAGCTTCCCCTTTGAAACTCTGAGCTCTCCATCTTCTGACTGGAATTTATAGCCCAATGAATCCAGCATACCAAGAGATATCAAATTTCTCTTGATTTCAGGAACATACCTGACCCTCTTGAGAATCCTCACTGTTGGTCCTGAAAGGAGTATATAACAAGTGTATGGGGGGGGGGATACACTTGTATGCAATTCTTTTCAACTTTTGATCAAACCAGAGCTCAGCAAGGTTGTCTTGGACAACTCTGCTGAAGATGATTAACTCTTCTAAGATAATCAAACTACTAAGTACTATTGAGTACTTAGTTGAATAACTATCTAGGGAAGTTATATGTGCGGAATAGTGATTGGCCCTTTAAGTTTAGACTCCTTTAGTTTCTGAAATCACTTTGTCAATTCAATACAGTCCAGTTTTCAGAGAACTTGTCCAATACAGTTTTACACAGTCTTTGAATGTAAGTTCTTTTGTAAATCAGTTTTGTGTGCAATGTTGAATGTATGACAATGCTTGAAAGTAAATCAACACAAGAATTTATAGTGGTTCAGAGACTCAAGCTCCTACATCCACTTTCCCTGATTGAACAGGATAATTCCTTCACTCTTGGAATTAACTTGTTTTATAGTGCCAAGGTGCACTTGATCAAGAACACCACTCCTTGGTGAATTGATCCCTAGGATGTCTAGAGTCCTAGTACCCTCTTCTCAACTCAGAACTGAACTGTTCTTCTCTCAACAGTCAGCTCATACCACTTCTACTACTACAACCTTCTCACTTTCTCACTTGAAAGGGGTAAGGGTTGAAGTAAGGTTCCAACTAATGAGATATCCTTTACAATGAAGATCAGTGTATAAGGATTAGGATATCTCTCTAAGCTTTGTATGGATATACAGTAAGTTCAGCTTAGAAGAAGTGTATGAAGACTAAGATAGTCTTTGAAAGCTTTGAAAGCACTTGTTTCTTTGTAGGATAGTTGGCTTCGTAGTTGGTGCTTCAAATGGTCTTCACACTTCTGTATTTATAGACAAACTTGAGGATTTGCCCGTTGGAGAGGCAGCCCCAAATTGCTATAAATGTCTTCCTTGAGTTCTTCAAATTGGAAGACAGATTCTTGATAGTGACATGTCCTTATTTGGGTAATAAACGGCTGTTAAGACTTTGTCTTCATTCTGCAGCACTTTTCCCAATGTTTGACTTCTTGTTAAGACTTGGACATGGCTTCTTAAGATTGATCCAATGATAGGACAACATTCCTTATCAAATGGACAACTCTGCTTATCACTATCAGCAGACTTTGCTTATCAGCAAGGTTGGCTTGCTCTTCTTCAGATGACTTGGCTCTTTCCCTTTGCTTCACTTGGAATTGATCTCAGCAAGATACAATGAAGTCTTTTAGGGTGTAGTTGTCTCTTTCTCTTCAGCATAGTTGACCTTCAAACATTAGAACATTTGTTCTGGTTCAATTTTACTGAGACAACTCTTCTGGACAACTCTCCTGATCAGCATACTTGGCCTTTGAGCTTCAGAGCTTTTGTTTTTGCACAGAGTTAACCTCTCTGGACAACTCTCCTGATCAGTGCATTTGAGTAAACTTGTCCTTTTGAGCTTTACAACCTTGTTCTTGCATAGAGACAACTTCTCTGGACAACTCTCCTGATCAAGGCATTTGGTTTTCAATAGAGTATGCTTGGCCTTAGTGATTGTTCCAGAATTTGAGCCTTGAGGGGACTTGATCTTGATAATCTTCAAAGCATAGGTTCCCCCTCACATTGTGCATCTAATCATCTAAGAGCTGTCTAACATATCAGCTTCTCATCTAGCCTTACGCTATGTGTTCTAGCATTTTTAGAACACAATCAATTGACTTAGGCATGTCTCAGGGGGTTTTGGTATTTAATCAAAACATATCTCATTTTATTCCCAACACTTACTACTCCATCATACATCTTCAAGTGTACTGTACCTTCACCTCTGACTTTGCAAGTGTGATCATTCCCTAACAACACAGAACCTCCATTCTGATGCTTAAAATCATGAAACCACTCTCTTCTTGGAGTCATGTGGAAAGAACACCCTGAATCTAAAATCCAATCTTGCTGCTCTTTAGTGGAAGTGATGGATAGGGACTGAGCTGACTCATAGCCTTTCTGCTCCTTATCATCTTGGGTTTGATTTGCTTGATTCTTATCAACAGGGTTCTTAGGACCAGATTTTCTCATAAGTTGTTTGTACTTGTAACAAGTACTCTTAAAGTGCCCAGGTTTGTTGCAGTGGTGGCACACTACTTCCCCTTGATTTGACACAGCTGATTTACCCTTATCAGCTCCCTTGGGTTGACTAGACCCCTTCTTGGAGACAGATTTCTTCTGTCCTCCCTTGATTGCCAATCCTTCCCCACTGGTACTTTTATCTCCTTGAGATGTTTTGTTATGTAACAGCTTGGACTTGACAGCCAAGATCACATCCTCCAATGTGATTGCTTCCTTTCTACCATACAAGATGGTGTCCTTTAGGATTTCAAAGGACTTAGGCAGAGCACTCAACAAGATCAGAGCCTTATCCTCTTCCTCTAACTTGACATCCAAATTCTCTAGATCATCAAGAATCTTGTTGAACTCATCTAGCTGCTCCGTAATGGGTTTGTCTTCTCCCATTCTAAAGGCATACAACTTCTGTTTTGAATAGAGTTGGTTAACACGAGTTTTCACCATATATAGCTTCTCAAGCTTATCCCAAACCTCCTTCGCTGACTTCTCTTTAGCAACCTCCCTCAAGACCTTATCTCCAAGGCAGAGTAGGATCGTGCTTCGAGCTTTGCTGAGCAACTTGCTCCTTTCAGCCGCAGCTGTTGCAGATTCTTCTGCAATCTCTTCGGATTCTTCGAGAGCCTCGAATAATCCTTGCTGTTCAAGGAGGGCCTGCATCTTGACCTTCCACAGCCCAAAATCTCCAGTGCCTGTAAACTTCTCTATGTTGTACTTGGTAGAATTCCCCATCTTAGATCTGCAGCTACTTCGGTTTCCCACAGACGACGCCAATTGTCAAGATGATTCCGATCGATTAGACGTCTCCAACTAATTAGAACACTTGAATATAGAAGAAATAACTGCTCTAGGATAGTAATTCAGAAAAGTAATCAACGAGACAAACAACACACAAGGATTTAAGTGGTTCGATCAATGTGATCTACATCCACTGGACCAGACTAGTACTTCTTTGATTGATAAAGAATGTTTACACACTCATTCACTCGGAATTGGATATTTCCTCACTTCACTCGTGAACTCACACAACTCAAAGAATACAATAACGTACTAAATCTCTCATCCAACCTTTACAATGTACAAAACAAGAGTATATAAAGACCAAAGGTAGTTGCTGCTGTTAGGAACTGTTTTGAGTAGTTATCAACCGTTTGCAACCGCTTGTAACAACCCATGTGCTCTGTTATTGCCCAACTGAAAATGGTAGCTATGCCCTCAAGTTGTTGTAACTGTAAAACTGTAAGTTAAACTAACTAACTTCGAACCAGAAGACTTGTCCATAAAGATCAGATCACTACTTAGTGTTCTGATACTCAACTCTTCAGTTCTGATGATCAAAAGCTAACTCTGCTGATAGACTTCATACTGTGTTGATCTTTACTGCACTGACCAAGTACTGTGCTGACCCAAGTACTGTGTTGACCTGGTACTGTGCTGACCCAAGTACTGTGCTGATCTGGTACTGAGTTGATCTACTCTGCTGAAGTACTGATCTTGGTACACTCTGCTGAAGTACTGATCTTAGTCCAGTCTGCTGAAGTACTGATCCTAGTCCAGGACTGTGCTGATCCCAACTGTGCTGAACTCTAAGCATCACCTTCTCATCTGATTGAAACCCTTCAACTCATCTGATAAGGCCAAAGTCATCTTATCTGATCCTATCAGCTCAGTAGTTTACTGTGCTGATTTTGAGATTATGAGATAACACTCACAAAACTCAAATTAGATTTAAGGTTTATGTTTAGTATTTGCCCTAAATTGAAACCATAAACCTAAAATGAGTTTGAATGTTTCATAAGTTACTAAAATTGAAATTGATTTTTTTTTTTTTTTTAAGTCCAAACTTCATTTATTAACAGCTGCAAATGCCGATCGGTATGTCGTCCATAAAGGATGGAAGATCATACTGAACATGAGGGTTAGGAAAATCCCTAGCATCTTTAGCTAGTTGATGGGTTTTCTCATTAGCCATACGACGAAAAAAAAAATAGAGCAATAAGAAATAGAAGCCATAACATTTTTGCAAGCAGAATGTAGTCTCCAAGAGTTGACAACAGTGATGTAGTTGAGTTTATAGCATATGTTACGCCCTTCGCATCCACCTCCATATCCACTTGTTCGAAACCCATCTATTTGATCCACGATAGCGCTTCGAGTAATCCCATTGCTTCTCCCTCGATTATTGAGTAGTTGTCCGGCGCTGTTGATGTACGAAATGCCACAAAGTTACCCCGTCATCATGTGCTATCGCACCAAAATTGAAATTGAAATTAAAATTGAGATTGAATCATTGCACATTCTCAACATGTCACATAAAATCACTATACATTTTAAATAAGAGAAAATATCACATATGGTACTAAACCCTAAATTGAATTGGAATATCACATAAGTTGCTAAACTTAAATTGTATATAAGGTACTAAACATAATGTCATAAACCTTAAACTTAAATTGATTTTGAATATTATATAAGTTACTAAAAGTTAAATTGAAATTAAATTTGAATAATATTACATAAGTTACATAGGCTTCATTTAGATAAAGGAATTTTGATCGATGAATTTTAAATCCACGATCCAAATCCACCTCACTTGTTTGGATTAAAAAGTAAATGAATTTATTTTAAATATTTAGATTTGTACACATATTTTTTAAGTTAAAATGAAGAGAATTTTAAATTCTCACTAAAACCATTTCATTTGAAAATCATATATTTTTAAATATGTTTATTTGAAATGTCTTTCTTAAATCAAATTCAT
This sequence comes from Galeopsis tetrahit, assembly GCA_963675135.1. Lineage (NCBI taxonomy): Eukaryota > Viridiplantae > Streptophyta > Magnoliopsida > Lamiales > Lamiaceae > Galeopsis > Galeopsis tetrahit. The sequence goes on along the minus strand of OY776126.1, from coordinate 39,358,948 downwards.
TCATCTAAACACAACATTAGAGTTTACATAACTAGCTAAACCCTAAATTGAATTTGGATATTAAGAAGGAAGGAGTGTATCAATCAGTTGACATAATTAATTACAAAAGAAACTCTCTCTTCCGTCAGAGTACTTGTCTTAGTGTTCAATCTTGCAACGCCTAATGTTCAACCTTACAACACTTACTGTTCAACCTTACAACACTTAGTGTTCAAATATTTTAGTTTTAGTAACTTATATAATATTCAAACTCAATTTCAATTTGGGGTTTATAGGGATTTAGAACTTTAGAAAATGTAATATTCAACAATCTATTAATTACAAAAGAAACTCTCTCTTCAGTCACAAATAGGGTGGTAAACGAATCAAATCGAAGCGAATACTAAAGTATTCGATTCGTATTTAAAAAATATTTGATTATTCGTATTCGTTTAATTATTAAATAATAAATTTGATTTAATTTTTTTAAACAATATTATTCGAGAATTCGATTCGAATTTTTTTTTTGGTCAGTCAAAAATATTTCAAATTACCACTTGAGAGTACAAGAGGTACACAACCCGTTCAAGAAAACAATATTGCTCTAAATTAGCTTGAAAAATAAACTGTAAACAATAAACATGATTCTAGAATGGTTGTTAAGAACACCAACTAGCCAAAAATGACTTATCCAATTTGCTGTCAATTTTCCAAACACTCAAGTGGGTTATTCCTCCACTGAAATACATTGGTCTCCTTAGCTTTCCAAATTTTTTTCCCAAGCCACATCTTCAACCTTAGTTTTATTGTTTCCACCATTTTCCGTCTCTCCAGCTTGTCATTGTTGAAGCAAATTATACTCCCTCCATCCGCCTATAAGTTTCACGTTACTTTTTAGTACAAAGATTAAGAAAAATGATTAAATAATATATATATTACAAGTGATGTGATTGAAAGAGGAGAGAGATAGAGAGAAAAAGTAAGATATAAAGTGAAGTGTAAGAAAAAGTACTTACCAAAAAAAGTATGGAAAGCTTATAGGCGGACGGACCAAAATGGTAAAATGGGAAGCTTATAGACGGACGGAGGGAGTATTTCTTAGTGTCCATGTTGGTCCCAAGTTGAGTTAAGATTGATTAAGCTAGTAAAAGTCTAGAGGGGAGGGGGGAATAGACTTTTAAAATTCTTTCAAAATATCAGAATATGCAATGCGGAATTTAGTCTTCTTATGTACTGTACTGTGCTTACTTAGCTCAGATCAGTACTTTCAAAACAATATGGGCCTTACTAGTTTATACTCAACTTTTAATCAGATCTTTAACTTTGTAAATTCTACTGTTCTTAGTTAAACAATATCAAACAGAAAATGTAAAGAACACATAATTTTATAGTGGTTCGACCAATAAGTCTACATCCACTCTCACAATCCCAGTTGTGATGTTTTATTAACTCCTTCTTGAGTTTCTTGTGGCTTAAAGTCCCAAGACTAAGACTTTGATCTTTTCGATTACACTCCCAAGTGTATCTTCGATCGACTAGTAATTCTACAAGTAACTAGCACACTTGTTTTACAACAACACAAACTTTAAAATGAAAAGTAAAACTTCTCTTGAATAGCCTTGATTCTTCTCTTCAATTCAGTGGCGCTTCTCTTCTTTAATCTCCTTCAACTCTGTGAGTTCTTCTTGTGCTCTGTAGACTTAGATTGCATGTAAACGCTTTATGATCAGTAGTCTTAGCAGTAGGAGATCACACAGTATTTATAGAACTTAGTATGACAGTTAGTAGTTTGTGAACTAACTCTCAACTAACTCTAAAACTGTTTTTGTAACTTCTTCTTGTAACTGACTTTGTAACTTCCTTCAACTTCCAAGTCAGCATATCTTCAATATATCTTCAGTTACTCTTTAAATAAGTTTTCCAAACTTATTCTTCAATTTCAATAAATCAGCACAGTAACTTACTGTTCTGATTTTTACTCTTCGGATTTTTACTCTTCGGCAACTCTTCTTGAAGTCTTCTTATTCTGAAGTAGTCCTCTGAGTCTTCTTTAGTCTTCTGATCTTCTTCTAATCTAGTTCTAAACTTACTGTTCTGAACTTTTACAATGCTGAATACAATATAATACAACTTTACATATATAAAACCTATCTATACACCAACTGAACTATATACAGATGAGTATATCTAAATCCTATATTATAAGCTGTCTATACAACACAAAACATCAGCTTAGTACTTAACAGTTCATATATCAGATCAGTAAAATTAATAAGATCAGTAAACACATAAGATCAATAAACTTACATATAAGATCAGTAAGTATATACATAAGATCAGTAACTCAGATTCAAATATCTCATATAAGATCAGTAAACTTATTCTCAGTTTCCACACTAAGATCAGTAATCTTACTTTCAGATATCATTAAGATCAGTAATCTTATTTTCAGTTTCTCATCAAATGACTCAGTTAAGATGACTTAGAATCACATATATTACTAACTTTAAGTTGCTTTTGGTCATCAAAACATACTTCCATCAACTAGAACATTGTTTATAGGATTCATATCCCAACAATTTCCCCCTTTTTGATGAAGCCAAAACTACTTAAATGTTAATAAATCAGTAGTTAAGTATGTAGTCTATCATAACAGTTCATCATAGTTAAATTTCATATTCATATTCAAGTTAGATCAGATAATGCACATATTACACATACTAACAAAATATGAAACAAACAAAATTATAGAAATAAAGATTAAGGATAAGAAATGTTATCTTGTGAGCTTGGTCCTTCATCTTCTTTCTTCAACTTCAGATCCTGAATGCAACATACATCCTTGCTTTTATATCCATCATATGTTGATGATTAGTGATTCCTTCTTCTTTGATAATCTCAGCAATTATGTTGTTAATCTCCTTGTAATCAGGTTCTCCATTTTCCAGTCTTGGAGGTTCCCAATTCGGTTCTTCAGGACATAAGATCTTTGTTCCAGCACGAGCAGCAACTTGTGCTATGTCTTCCCAGAAATCTTGATCAATGTTCAGCATGAACTCTTCAAAATCAGCAAATTCAGCTTCTTTGCTTGAATGATCACCAAACTTCCTCACAATGAAGTTTGCAATCTGCCATTTCTTCTTCAAATTCTTCCAGTATTCCATATTCTCTGTTAGAACAATGAAATCAACAAAATTCTCATCTTGAAAATTTTCATCAAATTCTTTTCCTTCAGCTTTCCTTTGAGCATTTATCTTTCTCTTCAAAGCAGCAACTTTATTATCAAATCTTGTTTTTAAGAACTTAATATCCTTATTTTTCTTCTTTTTCAGCTCTACTTCTTCAGCTTTCTTTTTCTTCAATACTTCAAGTTTTTCTTGCTCTTCACTTGAAATACCAACTTTCAATTTGCTTCTTGATCTGGTAAGTCTACCAGTTTCTTCTTCTTCTTCATCAGACAAGACTAATTTTCTCTTCTTCTGAATAGAACTTTCAGCAATATCAGGTCTCTTCTCAACAATTTCTTGACCTTGCTGTTTTTGTTGCTTCCTCAGTTTGATTTTCTCATTCAAACTTGCAATTTCTTCTTTCAACTCATCTTGACTCACAACCAATTGAGCTTGTTGTGACTGAGTTTGCTCCATTACTCTTCTTATCTTATCTTCCCCCTTTTTGGCTTCATCATGCCACTCTTTCATGGGAGTTAAGTGTTGTTCCATCTTGTCATGCAACACTTTAGATAAGTTCTTCTCTTGAAGTCTATGGAGATCATATATCTTAGACATTGTATGCTCCATAACTCTGTCAATTGAGTTTTCAGAAACCATCTTATTCATTTTCTCAGTAGCTTCTTGGAACATTTTCATAGCTGCTTCCAACTTAGCTGTGAGCTCTTCATTCTGCTTTTTCAACATCTCAAAGCTTGAATTATCAGATTCCTTCTCAACAGGAACTGCTCTGATCTGTTCCTGCACATCCTCAGGAATACTAGGATCAGTAGACTGAAATGGAATACTTTCCATCTCTTCAGCATTTAAATATTGATTCTCCAAAGCTTCTGTTTCTTCAATCACAACAGTGTTCTCAAACACTTTTGTTGCATTGTCAACATCTTCATCAATTTCCATAATATTTTCTTCAACAACATGATCTTCCTCATCAACTACCCTTTCTGCACTTTCCATAAACAAATCATCATCTGCAGTAGGAGTAGCAACCTTTTCCATGGAATACTTAACACCTGTCAACCTTTCAACAAGTTGAACTACAGACTCTGGGGTAACTAGCTCAAGAAATGAGTTAACACCAGCTGCTTGCATCTGCTCTGCTTCCCAATCATCAAAGATTGAAGCACCACCCATACCTTCCATAACAGCCAAATTCTCTTTAAGAGTACTCCTCTTAAGATACACCCATGTGCCAATCCTAAGGAGTTTCTCAAACTCAACTGAGCTTTCATCCAATCCAGGAAATTGCTTCAACAAAGCCAATCTTAAATCTATCCTGATTCTGTCTTCCTTATCACAGATAGAATAATCCATTAAACCAGCAGGTTTAGGGGCTATAAATTCTGGTTCAGGTGATGATGAAATATCAATTGGTACAGTAGAAGGTTCAAATTCATGTTCAGTAGAGTGATCATGAATCTGTGTTGGGGAATGATGTGGAGTGAGTTGATGTTGAGGACTTGAAATAGGGGTAGGTTGAAAAGTAGTGTTCTGAGGGGATGAATGGGGAGTGTTCTGAGACTCTGGAAAGAAGTGAACTGAATCTTCAGAACATGAAGGTTGAGGGTTAATGGGATCAGCAGGGCTTGGATCAGAATGTGAAGGGGTAGGAGATACATCAACAAGCCTTCTCCTAGCACTTCTCCTCTTGGTTCTTTTATGCAAAGCAACAGGACTAGAAACACTAACCTCTTGCTCTTCAGAGCTTGCTTGCACCACAGTCTCAACAAACCTGATTGTTGGCTCTGAGGTAGCTGTAGCAGACCTTCCTCTCCTTGGTCTAATACTGCTCGGATCATGCCTCGCCTTCGATCTTATCTCAGGTTGATTATCATCAGATCGGTACATTGAAGCTCCAGATTCTTGTGCTTCAGGTTCTTGAGGTTGTTCCAAGGGGTGTTCTTGTTCAAAGCGAACAGACTCCTTTTTCATCAAGAATTTTCCATGATGGAATTTCTTGGGATTACTCCAGTACGCCTTCTTTACAACCAACTGCGGCAACAAGATACTCAATTTGTTCCCGAACCCTAACTTCGATTTAATTGAAAATTCCAATGTATCCTCATCGAACAAAACTTTGTCTTTCTCATTTATCAGTCTTTCTAAGAAAAATCCTTGCCAATCACCTTGCACTCGATCAATGATTGCGGCCATAATTCAGATTTTTGAACTTGATAGAGCATCCTGGCTATGATGTTGCCCTAACAAACATTTTCCAGCTATGTCCATCAAAAATTGAAGACCAGTAGGAAGAACATCCTTCTTCAGATTACTTAAGGACTCTGTTTCAACACCCGACCATCTTCCTACGCATTCTTTCTCTTCTCTAGCTTTGTAGTTCATGATATCCACTGGGCCTTGGGGTAAATCCAACATGACTTCCAGGATTTCTCTTGTAATCGTGACCTTGTGCCCAGAAAGCATGGAGTGGACACCATTTTTATCACCTTTGAGTTGCAAATAAAATTTCATCGCCTCCGGTTCGTATACATTCATCGGAGATGATTCAAGAAACTTTCTCAGTCGGCACTCTTCACACATCGTCAGAACGACTTGATTCTCAGCACTGTGACGGCCATTGAAGTATACAACATTTTCTACAAAAATGCCCTTTTCACGAACCCAGAAATCCGAATCAAAAGTACCTGCGACTTCATTAGATTCACTGATAATGTTGATAATCGCCATTTTAGAATTGAGTAGAAAACAGAGTATTGATTTCTAAGCTGTTTCGAGGTGAGAGATTTCCAGAATAGTAAGTAATGAAGATGAAGTTATGAGAGATCGTGTTTAATAGATTCAAACCAAATCTAGGGCTTGGATTGATTTTACTTAGCACGATGAGTGGTTAGGATTCTATCTCGAAATCTGTAAATTTAAAAAAACGATCCAAATTCTAAAATCCTTTCAACTCTTGGAAGCAAATTGTGTTTGATAAATACACCAAAAATTAGGTAAAAAATAGAGGAGTGTACTAATCTTCTCTATTAGTAATCTAAAATTTGAGCAGTTTAAGACTTAGAATTATTCTAAGGCAAAATACTGTTCTGATGCATATTAGCACAGTAGTTTCCAACACCTTTTTCACTTCATTTTCTTATTATTGAAATATTAAAAATGTACTTATCTGGATCAGCTGAGTACTGTGATCAGCTGAGTAAACCTTTTTGGAAATCAGATCAGTAGATGAATCAGCACAGTAGTGTTCAGATCAGTAGATGGGTCAGCACAGTAGTGTTCAGATCAGTACCCAATTTTCCTGATTTCACCTTTTTGATATCAGCACAGTAATCCTCAGATCAGTACTGTGTCAGATTAGTAGTATTCTGTAGACAGATTATTAGTAATCAAATCTTTCTGTAGACAGATTAGTAGTCAGATCAGTTCTGTAGAATAATTGAATTTGTAGTCAGATCAGTTCTGTAGACAAAGAAACTTTGTAATCAGATCAGTTCTGTAGACAAATCAATTTATTAATCAGAACAGATCAGTAGACTAATATAGCCTGTAATCAGATCAGATTTGTAGACTTTCAAATCTGTAATCAGATCAGTTCCCCCTTCAGTGGAGAATTCCTCTTCTGTGCCTGTTTCACCTTGGTAGAAGTGTCAGTTCATGAGATAATTGGTGAATTTTAGTACAGATCAATAACATTTTGTTTAGTTTAATGATCACATCAAGGTTTATGCTAAAGTGACTTAGTGTTCTGAGTCAACAAAAGGATCTTTAAGAAATCACAGATTCCCCCTTAATGTGTGTTCTCAGTGTCCCTCAGCTTTACCAGCTTCCTCATCGGGAGTAAGGTCACTTTAGTAACCTTGTTACCTGTTTTGAATGTAGTGGTCTGACATAGGGTTGTCTCTTCTGAATTTTGAGTTTTGATTTACTGCTCTTAGTTTCTGCTTCATATTCCTCTTGGTATAAGATCAGTACCTGAAATGTTAGTACAGTTCTATATACATATAGAATCCATATCTATCAACCCTAGGCTAATGCATAACTCTATAAATCTTAGTTCAGCCAATGGTTTTGTAAAAATGTCAGCTCTTTGAATATCAGTATGAATCTTTTCCATCCTAATATTCTTCTTTTCCACATGATCCCTAATAAAGTGATGTCTAATGTCAACATGCTTGCATCTAGTATGTAAAACGGGATTTTGTGTGATGGCAATGGCACTATTACTGTCACAATATATAGGTACATTAGATTCTACAATATTGTAGTCTCTGAGTTGTTGTATTAGCCAAAGAAGCTGACTACAACAACTACCTGCAGCCATATATTCTTCTTCAGTAGTAGAGGTTGCCACACTTGTTTGTTTCTTTGAAAACCATGAAATGAGCTTAGTTCCTAAGAATTGACATGAACCTGAAGTAGATTTTCTATCTATTTTGCAACCTCCAAAGTCCGAGTCTGAATAACCACTTAAAGATATATCATCATCTGCAGGATACCATAATCCTCGATTAATGGTCCCCTTTAGATATTTCAATATCCTTTTGGCAGCTTCCAGATGACTTTCTTTGGGGTTTGCTTGAAATCTTGCACATACTCCAACAGAAAAAGCAATATCAGGTCTGCTGGCAGTTAGATAGAGTAGAGAGCCAATCAAAGCACGATAGTGAGGTTGGTCAGAAGACTTACCTCTTTCATCAGGATCCATTCTGTATGTAGGTTGCATAGGCACACCAACTGTCTTACAGGTCTTAATACCAAATTTATCCAGCAAATTCTTAGTGTATTTTGCTTGATTTATAAAGATACCTTCTGAAGTTTGTTTTACTTGAAGACCAAGAAAATATGTCATTTCTCCCATCATAGACATTTCAAATTTACTTTGCATGAGTGTAGAAAAGCTTTCACTCAAGTTTTTGTTGGGTGATCCAAAGATAATATCATCCACATAAATTTGAACAAGTAATATATCATTACCTTCTTGTCTTCTAAACAAAGTTCTATCAACCTTGCCTTTGGTAAAACCATTTTCAAGTAAGAATAGAGAAAGTGTATCATACCAGGCTCTTGGAGCTTGTTTCAATCCATAGAGTGCTTTCTTTAACCTATATACTTGGTGACTATTCACTTCAAAACCAGGTGGTTGTTCCACATAAACTTCTTCAGCAAGTATACCATTCAAAAATGCACTTTTCACATCCATTTGATACACAGTGAATTTCATATGAGCAGCATATGCAAGAAACAATCTTATAGCTTCTAGTCTAGCTACTGGAGCAAAAGTTTCATCATAATCAATACCTTCAGCTTGAGAGTAGCCCTGAGCAACTAATCTAGCTTTGTTTCTTACTACAAGATCATTTTCATCCCTTTTGTTCTTGAAAATCCACTTAGTGCCTACAACATTATGATCACTAGGTCTATCAACAAGTTCCCAAACTTCATTTCTAGTAAACTGATTAAGTTCTTCTTGCATGGCTATAATCCAGTAACTATCACTTAAAGCTTCATTCACAGTTTTAGGCTCAATAGATGATAGAAAACAACACCAGCAAAATAAAGACTTACTAGGTTCTTCCTGGGAATCAAACAATTGTTTTCTAGTTTTAACACCTTTACTAGAATCACCTAGAATCAGATCAGTAGAATGAGCAGACTTCCATGTTCTTCTATTCTTAACAGAAATGCTATCATCATTTATATCATGCACATCATCATGCAGATCAGTATCATTCATATCAGCAGATTTGTTCATAGGAGAGCAGTCATTCAATTCTGGCATATCAGAAGTTTTAGATGACTCACCTTTGTCTTTTACCTTTTCTTTTTCAGAATCTTGATTTAGGACATTCAGGAAGGGATTATATGCTTGTACAGATTCATATATTTCTGCATCATCATCTTCATTGTTGGTTTGAAGCTTTATACTGTCAATTTTCTTACTGAGCTGATGATCAGCAGAGTCCTGCACATACTCATCAAAGACTACATGGGGTGTTTCTTCCACACATAGGGTTGAGTAATTAAACACTCTAAATGCTTTGCTTACAGAAGAGTATCCTAAGAATATCCCTTCATCAGCTTTTGCATCAAAAGCATTTAATTTACTTTTGCCATTGTTATGTATGAAACACTTACATCCAAAGATATGAAAATAAGAAATTCTAGGTTTTCTGCCTTTCCATACCTCATAAGGTGTTTTACCATGCACCTTATTAAGAGCACTTCTGTTTTGGGAGTGGCAAGCTGTATTAATAGCTTCTGCCCAAAACTTCTGAGGTGTGTTGAATTCTGCAATCATGGCTCTACATGCTTCTTTTAGTGTTCTGTTTCTCCTTTCTGCAACACCATTTTGTTGAGGGGTTCTGGCTGCACTTGTTAGATGTTGTATGCCAGACTTAGAACAGTAGTCAGAAATGTAACAGTTAATAAACTCTGTCCCCTTGTCACTTCTTATCTTGACAATGGGTTGTCCCTTTTCAACCTGCAACCTTTTTAATAAATCTGGAAGTAGTGTTTGTGTATCACTCTTTTTGTGTAGAAAAAATACCCAAGTAAACTTAGAATAATCATCTACTACAACTAGAGTATACCTTCTTCCATTTAATGTAGGAGTTTTGATAGGACCATGAAGATCCATATGCAAGAGTTCTAAGACTCTGCTTGTTAAAGGAGTTGGAATGGACTTAAATGAAACCTTTACCTGTTTACCTTTTTGACAGGAGTCACACATTTGTGATTTGGAATAGATTTCATTTGGAATGCCCTCAACAAGATGTTCTCTAGCAATCTTGTTGATTATCTTAAAGTTCAGGTGGCAGAGGCGTTTATGCCAGAGCCAACTGTTTTCTTTAGGACCCTTAGTAATAAGACAAGCATTCTTAGGACAACTATTCCAATTCACAATGTATACACTTCCTTGTCTTGTGCCAACAAGTAGAACATTGTGAGTCCTTTTGTCTATTATTTCACATCTTCTGGTTTTGAACTGAACTTTGTATCCCCTGTCACAGAATTGAGATACAGATAACAAGTTATATTTCAAACCTTCAACATAGGAGACATCTTGGATTTCAACATCTCTATTCTTGATGAATCCAAATCCTTTTGTGATTGCCATTGAGCTATCTCCAAAGATGACTTTTGGTCCTTCCTTCTCATGATAGTCAGTAAGCAAGGCCTTGGTACCAGTCATGTGGTGTGAACACCCACTGTCTATGTACCAGGTCTCACCAACTGAACCACCTTTCTTGTATAAGTCCAGTCGATCCTGCAAGGTAGTGATCTTAATAATTTAGGTACCCTTGTTTATTGGGGTCCTTGGGGGTTAGTGGTGATAGGTACCCAAATAAAGATTGAGGATTTGAATAGATGGGACCTCTTCAGTTTCCTTCCAAATTTATCACAAAACAGTACTTTGTTAACCAATTCAGAATTATCAGCAGACTTAGGATCTATTTTTCTGAGATAGCCTTTCCTTGGTTCTATCCCTTTTTCAGTAAGATCAGTATGCCTGTAATAATTTGAATAAGGTCTGAAAGCATGTGGACCATATGGCTTATAGATGCGCATTGGTCTTTCCTCTCCATAGATATCATAAGATAAGGGTGGAGGATAAAGAACAGGTTTGTTATGATAATGAGGCACAAATCTCCTAGGTTTAGTTGAATACAGCTGAGACTGCCTTATAAAAGGAGGTCTAGGCTGTTCCCAACTTGCCTGTGCTTGTCTTGACCTACTGTTCTGAGTTTGTCTCTTCTGATACCAGGACTGATCTGATCTGGTCAGAGGAGTGTAACTCTTCTGGTATGGTCTTGACTGTACTGGTCTTAATACATTCTTCATTTTACCATTCTTGGTAGTAGAAGGGATGTATTTAGACTGTACTTTGAGTTTTGGATCATCATCATAATTCATAGGTTCTTTCCCTTTATCTAGTTGCAAAGAACTTGAACTAGCTCCATTAGTGTTCTTAAATTCTGAAGTAGAGGAACTAGGCAGACCAGTACCTATTCCACTTTTGTCATTTGGAGCTCTATATCTGTCTGAAATTGTTTGATTAATCTTGGTAGAGTTAATCATTCCAGATAGCTTTCGATCTAGGCTCACTACTTTAGATTCTAAGAATCTATTGCGCTCTTCTAGTTTTTCACATTTGATCTTTAAATCATTGAATTCATTAGTCTCTTTAGCTTGAGTTTTAAGCATACCCTGATATAGTTTGTCAATGGATGCAAACTTTTCTTGGAGTTGAGACAACTCTTCTAATAGTCTTGCATTTATGACAACTATATTAGGATCCACTTTCAACTGAGCTTCTTTCAGATTAATGATTTCTTTTTTTAAAGATATATTCTCATCACTGATTTCAATGAATGCTTTATTAGCTTGTAGAAGGTCTTCTTCAGTCACTCCATTGGAATGATGAAGACTACTTCCTACACTGCTATCAGTAGCATCACTTTCATCAGTGTCAGAATTTTTGGAAGATTGACAAGAGTTAGCAGGTGATACCTCATCATTTATTTTGGCCATCATTGCCAGTCCATCATCTGCTATGAAGGCTTCATTCTCATTGCTCGAGGGGTATTCAGATGAAGATGATGGCAATTCTTCTGATTCCGAATCAGAATCATTGTTTGCCATCATTGCCTTCTTACCCTTGGCATATTTTCGATCTCTTCTGGCTTTCCTTTCTTCTCGATCTTCAGAACTCAGATCAGGACATTCATAAGCATAATGACCTGGCTTATCACAATTGTGGCACACAGGATTATTAGAGGATCTCTTAGGAGATGAATGCTTTCGGTTCCTGTCATGCTTATCAATAGAGTTCCTATCCTTCTTATCAAAGTACTTTCTATCCCCCTTATCAGATGAGTTCCTATCTCTCCTGTTCTCATTAGAGATCTCATCCCTTCTTTCAGAAGAGTTTTGATCCCTTCTGTTCCCAGAAGAGTCCCTGTTACTAGAACCCTTGGTTTCCTTATAGAATTTCTTATATCTGCCATACCTCTTATTTAGTCTATCAAATCTTTTGATCATAAGGCTCATCTGATCTTTCAAACTAAGATCAGAACTATCTAGTTCATCTTTTATGCTTGAGGCCTTAGACTTAGATGATCTAGACCCCTTAGAGGTAGAGGCTTTAAAAGCTATGTCCTTAGAGGCATCATTATCTTTATGACTAACAGTAATAGGATCTTCTTCATCTAACTCAAACTCATGTGCCTTAAGGGTCTGGAACATAGTTTCTGCTGGCCAAGAATCAATGTCTTGTGTGGTTTTAATGATCATCTTGACCATTTTCCACCTTTCATCCAAAGCTTTCAAGATTCTCAAGTTAATTTCTCTGTCAGTATAAGTCTTTCCTAACACATCAAGATCATTCATAATTTTGGTAAATCGAGTATCCAATTCATCAATTGATTCTCCTGGCTTCATCTTAAATGTTTCAAACCTTTGGAAAGCTGTGGATAATTTGCTTTCTTTGATCAGTGTAGTACCTTCACAAAGAATAGCCAATTTGTCCCACATTTGCTTTGCAGTCTTACATTTTAACACTTTACCAAGATACTCATTTGGCAAGGTGTGTAAAATATATATAATTCTTAGCAAGACTATCCAAATTGTTTTGTCTCATTTCTTCAGAAGTCAGTTCTGACCTTGGTTTAGGGACCAGTGCTCCAACTGGTTTAGAAGGATCCATAACAGCAGTGTTCTCCACCATGGTAACAATTGGTCCTTCAATTATCACAGAAATCATCAGATCATGGGTTGAGCTAAAGATGGCCTCCATCCTAAGCTTCCAGTAGTCATAATCTGCAATCTTGAACTTAGGAAGTTTGTTCACATTAGTGTCATCCATGTTTGAATAGACAAATAGGATCAGTAGTATAGCAGATAGTTTTCAAGTATTCAGATAGTGACAGATATCAAGAATTAGTAGCAAGATCAGTAAGATTTCTTCTCAAGATCTACAGGGTTATCAAGAAACAGCAGTCCAAAGAACTACTGCTCTGATACCACTTGTTGGTCCCAAGTTGAGTTAAGATTGATTAAGCTAGTAAAAGTCTAGAGGGGAGGGGTGAATAGACTTTTAAAATTCTTTCAAAATATCAGAATATGCAATGCGGAATTTAGTCTTCTTATGTACTGTACTGTGCTTACTTAGCTCAGATCAGTACTTTCAAAACAATATGGGCCTTACTAGTTTATACTCAACTTTTAATCAGATCTTTAACTTTGTAAATTCTACTGTTCTTAGTTAAACAATATCAAACAGAAAATGTAAAGAACACAGAATTTTATAGTGGTTCGACCAATAAGTCTACATCCACTCTCACAATCCCAGTTGTGATGTTTTATTAACTCCTTCTTGAGTTTCTTGTGGCTTAAAGTCCCAAGACTAAGACTTTGATCTTTTCGATTACACTCCCAAGTGTATCTTCGATCGACTAGTAATTCTACAAGTAACTAGCACACTTGTTTTACAACAACACAAACTTTAAAATGAAAAGTAAAACTTCTCTTGAATAGCCTTGATTCTTCTCTTCAATTCAGTGGCTCTTCTCTTCTTTAATCTCCTTCAACTCTGTGAGTTCTTCTTGTGCTCTGTAGACTTAGATTGCTTGTAAACGCTTTATGATCAGTAGTCTTAGCAGTAGGAGATCACACAGTATTTATAGAACTTAGTATGACAGTTAGCAGTTTGTGAACTAACTCTCAACTAACTCTAAAACTGTTTTTGTAACTTCTTCTTGTAACCGACTTTGTAACTTCCTTCAACTTCCAAGTCAGCATATCTTCAATATATCTTCAGTTACTCTTTAAATAAGTTTTCCAAACTTATTCTTCAATTTCAATAAATCAGCACAGTAACTTACTATTCTGATTTTTACTCTTCGGATTTTTACTCTTCGGATTTTTACTCTTCTTGAAGTCTTCTTATTCTGAAGTAGTCCTCTGAGTCTTCTTTAGTCTTCTGATCTTCTTCTAATCTAGTTCTAAACTTACTGTTCTGAACTTTTATAATGCTGAATACAATAGAATACAACTTTACATATATAAAACCTATATATACACCAACTGAACTATATACAGATGAGTATATCTAAATCCTATATTATAAGCTGTCTATACAACACAAAACATCAGCTTAGTACTTAACAGTTCATATATCAGATCAGTAAAATTAATAAGATCAGTAAACACATAAGATCAATAAACTTACATATAAGATCAGTAAGTATATACATAAGACCAGTAACTCAGATTCAAATATCTCATATAAGATCAGTAAACTTATTCTCAGTTTCCACACTAAGATCAGTAATCTTACTTTCAGATTTCATTAAGATCAGTAATCTTATTTTCAGTTTCTCATCAAATGACTTAGTTAAGATGACTTAGAATCACATATATTACTAACTTTAAGTTGCTTTTGGTCATCAAAACATACTTCCATCAACTAGAACATTGTTTATAGGATTCATATCCCAACAGTCCATATAGACCACGCCACACTCACCCAGATTGTATTAGCCATTATTTTCTTAATTCCTTGTCCAAGCAGATTCGTAATTGATAGAGCTTATACGGAAGGAGTAGATCTTCTTATAAGCTCTTAAACAATTTACAAAATGATAGAGCTTATACGATGTTTAAATAAACTTAGCCAAAGAGGTTCTTATTTTTTGAATCCAAGTATGCCCGAATAAGATAAAAGACAATAAGAGGAGTCATATGGCACAATTCCAATCCCAATGTCTCCGCAAACATTTTAATAAGAAACTTGTTCTATCATATAATGCAAATGGTCAAATGAACAACAGATTGAAACCTGCAAGTAGGAATGATTTCATCTTCAAATCTCTGGACCATAAAACAGCTCCAAATCAAGAAAATCTTGCCCATGTAAACACACAAACACAAACACAAACACACTCATGAACATCTTCTTAGCACATTCAAGTCATTCAGAATCAGACCCAGAAACATTAAATCTATCGAAGTTTCAAGATTGAGTTTTTAACTACCCATCAAAATCTATTGAAACATTCAGACAAAATTGAAATCTTGTACCGATGAATCTAGTTGATTAAAAGAAGAAATTGAACTGCAAGGAGAGTTTCTAAATAATTTCTTCATTAATAATTTATCTGGTAACTCAGGATGTCAACAACCCCCAGAAAACCCTAGATCTACGCCGCCATCACGCAGATCGGAGAAGACGAGCCCTTGAAATCCTCTTACTAATTCCACTAAAAAGGCCGGGCCGAGCCGAGCTTGAAATCCTCTTGAAACGCGAAATGAATGTTGCCCCTAGCCTTCTGTGCCCGAAAAGAGTGCCCAAGACTTTAGTCCCGATGATAAGTAGGATCGAGCTTTTCCCGAGCGCAGATTGGCGATGGCCGTAACTGAAAGCTTCTTTCTGGGGGTTCTGATGGAGCCCGTGGAGAAAGAATATTGTAGTGGGAATCTTTTGAAGTGGTCCGAATTCGAGGAATCCGAGGTCAAGATTTCTTCCATGTCGTCGTCTTCTTGTTCATCGTCGCCGAATTTCTACGGTGATTGCCCTCATGTCTGTGAATGGATTTGTGATGGAAATTGTGTGTTGTAGAAATAAACAGAGGATGGAAGTTGTTGAGAGAAGAAAGGTAAACAGTACTATAGTCTGCAGAATATAAAGTGGACAAGATGAGGGGTAAAAGGGACAATTGATATAGGAATTGGGGGTAGGTTGCCAGTCAAAAAGTTAATGGGAGTGCGTTGCAACAAATCTGAGTAACTAGGAGCCAGTAGTAAATAAACTCAAAAAATAAAATTAACTATCTTCTCAAAATATTTCAATATTACAATGTTATTGTTTTATTCACACTAAAATATTTTTATTACATTAAAGTTGAAAGATCCTAAAAGTTATGTGTCCTTAGTTAAAGGATGGAGGAAGTATTTAATAATAAAGTTAAAAAATTTGAGGTATATATATATTTTTTTTTACGTAATCAATAGGAGACTACTCATCTCTTGGGTAAGTGTAGGGGATTCTTGAGATTTTATTCTTTTGAACATAAATTCTTGAAAAAAATATTATTTTTTCATTGTTTTGAGTTTTTTTTAGATAAGTTTATCTTTAGTCGACCTACTCTAATTGAATTAGATAAAAAAAAATGAATGTAGTAAATTAGTAAATATAATTTATTAATTCTAATAATAAGTCTACAATCGAACAATTCAAATTTTAATTGTAAATTCATTCTTAAATTAAAAATCATAATCAAATAAATAATAAATATTAATAAACATATTAAGTAAATAAAATAAAAAAATTGACTGGGCCTGGGCCTTTTTTTTTTTTTGCTGTTTGTTGGACGGCCTTAGAGCTGTCAAAATGGGTTGAGCCCATTGGGCCGGCCCGCCCCCGCCTATTAATATAATCGATTGGACTAAGTATTTAAAAATCCGTTTAGGAGTGGGACCGTATGGGTCGCGGGACCGTACGGTTTAGACCGTACGGGTCGAGGGTTATAGCGCATTGGCCCGTGAACTTTTTTATATGTAGATGAAGATTGTGCACGTACTGAGACAACTTTGTTGAAGGAGAGATTTTTATCTAATATTGTTGAAAATTGTGAGGATGAACGAGAAGGAAATGAAGAGGACTTTGATGATGATATGGAAGATGGTTTTTAATTTACAAAGTTTTTGTGTATTTGAACTTAAATTACTATTTTGATATCTTATGTTTTATGTTGATAAACTTTGGACGTTATTTCAAAACTTTGTGTTTACGTTGATGAACTTTGTATGTTTTATTTATTTGGACTATTTTATAGAAATTATTGTTTTAATTTTATGTTTATGTAAACTTTGTTTTTTATTAATTGTTTATATAGTGTTTAAAATATAAAAATAATACATGTAAAAAAATAAATATTTAATGAAAAAGGCCGTGGGCTAGCCCGTCATCCGCCATGAGTTGGGTTGGGTTGACTATTTTTCAACCCGTCCCCGTCGTGAACCGGCCCGCCAAAGTCCGTAAAAAGACGGGTTGAGATGGGTTTTGGACCGGCTCGCACCGTTAGCCCGTTCTGACAGGTCTAGATGGCCTTTAAATCAATTTGAGTTTGTTAGAATGGATGCTGATTTGCAGTCGAAAATAATTGAGCCACTTCTTTTTTTAATACCTAAGATTAAAAAAAAAAATCATTTGGGTGTACAGTTGTACTCCATGTACCGGGCTGGCTCCGCCACTGCGCGGGGCGTTTTCTTTTATATACTATGTACATGTACCATGTATCCATAATAAAATTGAATGAGCAGTATAATTGAATGAGGACACATTTTTTGTGTATTGTTTTATTTTTTTATATTCTAAAATTCATATATAAAATTAAAATAGAAATACTAATTTATTTCAAAATTAAGTTGGATACATTTTATTAGAAAAATATTATTTCCATCGTTCCATAATAAAAAAAATTCCATAACGTTTCACAATAATTTTCACATCTTTAAAATGTAAAATAATTTATAAGCTTCAATCTCACAATTTTACACAAAATATATCATTGCTAGCTTTTGATCCCACACATACACACAAGTCAACTTATTTTTTACTTTATACATAAAAGTTTACAAAATTAATTACCCTTCAAAATTCTACTCATGATTACACTTCATTTATTTATAGGTGGACATTAATATGTGTGTCCACCTATAAATAAAACATACTATAAAGTACATAAAGTAAGAATAAAATAGATAAAGTAGAGATGAGATAAACTAAGCGTGGTGGTGTATATTTTTTTAAAAGGAAACAAAAATATTTTATGTGGATAACCCAAAAAGAAAAATATAAACACTTTATGTGGACAGAGAGAATAGTAAAGAGTAGAGTTTTTAGCATGGGTGAAAATATACGGATATATCTTTGATATATCCATATATAATCGATATTGATAATGTACATGAAGAAGGATATTTTCACGATATTTGTAAAAAAAAAATTAAATGGTAAATATCGATATGCAATAATAATATAGAACCTAATATCGGAAAATCGGAAATATAAAAAAAATCGAGAAAATGTCGTATGAAATAACATTATATATTAATATAAATTTATCATAGATGTAAAATGTGTTCAAGTTGTTTTATTAAATTTATGTATTAACATTCTGTTATTAAAACTTCTTATTTTTTAAAATTTACTGATATCGATATTGATATATTCGTCGATATTTACACAAACTTAAGGTCTCGATATTTCTACCGATACCAATATTTTTAACCACTACAAAAAATGCTTAAATTAGAGACCAAAGTTTTGAGACCGTCATAAAACGGTCTCAAATAAATACTGATTTGAGACCATTTTGAAAAAATTACAAATTTTGAGACCGATTTCATTTCAGTCTTTAATTTTATGTATTCAGACCGTTTAGACCGCATTAGCTGATTTTAAGAATTTCTGAGACCGCATTAGCTGTCTTTAATTAAATTTCTGATTTTAAATTTTGTTTTGAGACTGCATTAGCTGTCTTTAATTGGTATTAAGAATTCCAATTCCCAAATTTTATTTTGACCGTCATTTTTGCCCGCTCATTTAGAGACCGTTTTGTGAATACGGTCTCTAACCCGTTTATAAACCCGTTTGTAACTCGTCTATAAACCATAGTTCATTTGTACCGCCTCATTCACTTTCACCCTATGCAATTTCTCACGGCCCTCGCGATTCTCTCTTGCTCTCTTGCAGCGAATAGAGCTGGCAAATTTGGTCGTCCGGCCCGGCCCATCTGGCCAAGCGATGTTCGTGGTTTGGGTCGGACCGGCCCATGAATTTGTAAGGCCTATAAAATGTGAGTCCAACCTAGCCCATCCTAGCCCACTAGACTAGCAGGCCGGCCCAGCCCATGAAATAATTTTTTTAAAAAATATTTTTAGCAAAAATTATATATATAAATGTTGTATTGGTCACATACTCACATATAATTTTTATTTATACAAATAATAATAATTAAAAATATGCAATACTAAAGTATTAACTATACATAATTCATAAACGGTCATAATCAGTATTAAATTACACTCTATAACAACTTCAAATAAAATTATAAATAATTCACAAGTTCAAATTTCAAAGTCAAAATAAGATAAAAACACAATAATATTTAAATATAAAATACTTTACTTATTTTAATTATCTATTTGTTTAAAGAAAAAATATTGATCGGGCCAAACGGGTTGTCCATGGACCAGCGGGCCAAATTCAGCCTAGCCCATTAGGCCCACCGGTTCCATCGGGTCAGGCCAAATATGCCCAGTTCTATATGGGCCTCTAATTTTAGAGCCCAACCCATACTATGTTTCGGGTTGACCGAGCCAGCCCATCGGATCGGGCCCAAATTGCTGGCTCTAGCCGCGACGACTCCAACTCCGTCCCTGTTCTTAAGAAGATATCGCTGACGCCGCCTTTTCGCCGCGGCCTGCTGGTTATCAATCGTCTCCACCGAATTTAAGTTAAGGTAATTTTTGGGTTTTTCTATTTTGAGATTCTGTTTGAAAGAATTGATACTATAATATTAAAAGATGAGATAAATAAATTGATGAGAAAAAATATTAGATGAGTATGAGATTAAATATAATAAAATTATTGTTGATGTTGATATAAGTGTTTTGTTTAATGATCCAACACAAACAGCCGAGTGTTGTGTTTAATGTTCCCAACACTTATGACAACATCAGAATTTGCCCTTCCTTTTCTCACTAACTCCGATCTTACGCTTGTTGTCTAATGATGTCCCCAGAGCAGTTAGAAGACGTGGGCAACACCAAGTCATGCCATTGCGTGGGAGTGAGAAGTTATTAAACATGGTATAACAAGTCCCTAAATTCTAGGAGTGGTGGAGAGAAGTTTATAACCGCATGATCTCACGGCTGTGATGATCATGGGAGTTGATGGCAGTTCGTGCATGAAGCCTATAAATACAGAAGCTTCCCTCAACACAAGATACACAAGAAGAAAAGCTGAAATCGATCACTACTCTATTGAACGCTATATACGCTTCTAGTTAGGAAAATCATTGTTTCTTCTTGTAGTTCTTCACATTATTGTAAACCCGAATAGTAGTGTGTTAGAACATAGTCTTATTTACTAGGTTGTGTGATTAGATCTATGAGGGAGATAGTTTCATAGGATCTAGTAAATTATATACACTTTAGTAGTGTCTTTATACACCTCAAAGAGGTTGTACTCGTTTCACATATTTTTATATAGTGAACAGCATAGATTATTTTATAATCTATGCAAATTTTGAATACTTCTATTTTTCAGTACGTGCATTTTAATTTCCGCTGCATAGTGTTGTCTGGACAGTGCCAACACGACAGACAACATCTCTGATTTCACACGCACACACTTTCAGTTGGTATTAGAGCCAACTACTTGATACACTAAGTAGAGATTCTGCTTAGAGTGTGTAAATCTGAAATGGAGAATCCACTTTCACCCGCACTAAAGCCTCCGATTCTAGATGGCACGAATTATGCCTTCTGGAAACCAAAGATGAGAATGTACATCAAATCCATTGATGAACGAGCCTGGAGGAGTGTTCTTGCTAGTTGGACTCAACCAAGAACCGCAGCGGATGAAGACAATGAATCTCAGATCAAGAGAGAGCTCGACTGGACGGCTGAAGAAATCACAACCGCAAGTTACAATTCAAAGGCATTGAATGCAATCTTCACCTCAACTGATGCCTCAATGTTCAAAATCATATCAACCTGCATTTCATCGAAAGATGCATGGGATTGTTTGCAAGAACATTGTGAAGGATCGGATAGTGTACGAAGGACTGATTCGGGTGGAATTTACACGTTTTTATGCACATATGAAACTCATTTTGATTGTGATTTCATTGATTTATTGGTCGATTATGGATGTTTTGGTCAAAATAAGAGAAAGGTGGTGTTTTGTCGTTTTTGTAGGAAAAATGACTATTTTGGAAGGTAAAAATACATACCTAATTTTTTGTGAAGTCAATGAAGGAAGAAATCGAGTTCGTGGGTAAAACGAGTCAAATTTATTCAAAGAAATAATTTGGGCCAATATGTAGCTTGAGCCCTAAGCCAGTGACCGAGAGAAGAAAAGGAAATTTGAAGAAAAAGGAAAGAGAGAAGATTTGGAAATTTGAAGAAAAAGGAAAGAGAGAAGATTTGAAAATTGAAGAGAGAAAAGGAAATTATATTTTTGGAAATAATTTTTTCTAGAAGTTTTAGCCCTAATTTTCAAGTTATAAATAAACCCTCTAGTCATACTTTGAAAGGGGGAAGAAAAAGAAGAAGAAGAAGAAGGAGGGAGGCATACATTTGGAGAATCCGCTCACGAGGAGAACACCATCCATTAGACTAAGCTTTCTATTTTTCTCTCTTTTTATTTAGTTATTTCATTTGGTTTTGTTAATTTGATTATGTTGTTGATTGGCTAGAACAATTTGTGGTTCTAAGGCATTGTAAATACTTGGATTGAAGTTTATGATTAAGTTCTTGCTTTAATTGGTGTTTGTCTCTTATTTGTATGTTTAATTATCCATTGTAAAACATGTTGTTATTGGCCATGATGATTTGCTTAATTCATTGTTAATTGGGATAATATTGAAAGATTTATTCCATTTAATCGTATGCAAGCATGCAACCCGGTATTATTATGATCTCGAGAGAGGATTAATTATCGGAGAGGGAATTGAATAATCTTAAGAGCTATTTTAGGCGGTGTAACGTTTGTGATGTAGAGATACGAGCCTATGTTGCATGCGTTTTTGGATTAGTTGTATCGAGAGATCGATTAATTCTTCTTGTGTGATCACCCTATTTGAGATAACCTTAATGGCCATTTAAACGAGTTAACATTCATAAACGGATATCTAGGTGTTACATTGCCTTGGAACCTACCTTCTCTCTTTGAGTCTTCATTCGTTTTACTTTCGTTTTCTTGATACGCATGCTTGTTGATCGATTTACATTACTCTTTATTACTTATTTGTGACAATTTGGTAGGTAATCTTAGAGTAATTCATCACATTCACTTTATCGATCGCGTCTAAATAGAACTACGTTAACAAAATACACTTTTACGCTATACCTCCCTGTGGGATCGACCTCGTGCTTATCACGCTACGATAGACACCGTACACTTGCGGTTGTTTATTTTAGTGTCGTATAACATGTGAATCAAGTTTATGGCGCCGCTGCCGGGGAGGTTTTTATAGCTCTAAAGTGTAGGTTAATAGAGTTTTAGTTTAGACATTTTACTTGCTTTCTTTATTTTGCAAAAATCCAAAAAATTTGTGTGTTTTACTTTGATTCCACTTGAGATTCTTACTTTCTTTTGAACTTTTGTCTAGACATGGCATATGATCACCCGAGCTAGGAGAGATCAACAAGTTTTGCTACCTCTAGACCCGGAAATCGAAGCTCGTTGTCGAAGACAAAACGCCGAAAGAAGAAGGATTGAATTGGAAGCCATGAATAGAAGGGAAAACCCAATTGTGGAGGAAGAAAGAAACCAAGAGGATGTTGGAGGCGTAATAGAGCCAAATGGGAATGGTGGTTACCGACCACAAGGGGTTGTGAGAGATAACCTCAACCGGAGGATTGAAGAGGATGTCAATATGGAAGGAGATAGAGAGCAACGAGGGGATGAGGAGAATAGGAATCAAAGAGTTTTGAGGGATCACTTTCGTCCCATTCCAAGGCCGTATGGAGGAGCGGGTAGGGAACCCGTAGACGCTCATAACTTTGAGCTCAAACCGGCACTAATCATGATGGTTCAAAACAACCAATTCGGAGGGTTGTCGAAGGAGGATCCTAACCTCCACTTATCTCAATTCCTAGAGATAAGTGGAACGGTTAAGATCAACCATGTCCCTCAAGACTACATTCGTCTCTAATTGTTCCCATTCTCCCTCCGTGATCGTGCAAAACAATGGTACATATCTCTTGATCTAAGGATGATTAAAAATTGGGCCGATCTCGTTGATGCGTTCCTTATGAAGTACTTTCCTCCAAGCAAGACCATCAAGATACGAGGAGAAATTTCTTCATTTATGCAAGACGACGATGAGTCATTAGCCGAGGCTTGGGAGCGCTTTAAGGATCTCATAAGAAGTTGTCCTCAACACGGGTTTTCAAGGGATCAATTGATTTGTTATTTCTACAACGGGATGGACCATCGTACGAGAGGGATGGTGGATGCCTCGACCGGAGGAGGTTCTTTGTTGGGTAAGACAACGGAAGAGGGTTATGTGCTATTGGAGGAGATGGCAAAGAACGGGAACCAATGGCCATCCGAGAGAAGGCAAACCCGGAAAGTTGCTTCCACAAGAGAATCGGAAGACTTTGCTACTCTATCCAAAAAGATGGATAAATTGACTTCGATGATGGCGGCCAAGTCATTAGTGGGATCGAGTGACGATCAATATGAAGAGGCTCACTATATGAATAATCAAAGGGACCATCATTTTCGAGAAAGAGGTTGGAATGAGAGGCACAACCCTCCTAATCCAAATCATTACCATCCCGGGTTGAGGCAACATGAGAACTTCTCTTATGCAAATACAAGGAATACCATCATACCACCTCCGAATTTCAATGTAAGAGATGGTGCAATTGTGGAATCCCCATCAAAGTTATCGTTGGAAGACATGTTTGGAGCATTTATGGGGGAAACCAAAAACTTCATGAGGGAGACTAGGGATAATGCAACCAAGACTTGGCAAAGACTTGATGAACAAGGGGAAATGATCAAGAATGTGGCAAACAACATGAAGGCCATGGAAAAGCAAATAAGCTAACTTGCCAACATCATTGGAAAGCAACACGTTCCGGGGCAATTCCCCTCTAACACGGAGCTAAATCCCAAGGAGCAATGTAAAGCCATAAGGTTAAGAAGTGGGACAAGCTACGAAGGGCCCAAGATGCCTTTAGAGGAGGAAGTGGTAATGGCACCCGAGGGTGTTGACAAAAGAGATGGCCTAGTGAAAGAGAAAGAAGAGAAAGAAGGGGAGAAGAAGAGTGGGGAGGCAATCCCTCCACAAAACAAAGGCAAGAATGTAGTGCCCCTCCCATATCCTCAAAGGATGAAGAAGAAGAACTTGGATAGCAAGTTTGACAAGTTTGCGGAGATGTTCAAGAAACTCCATATCAATATCCCCTTCGTCGAAGCTCTTGAACAAATACCACATTACTTCAAATTCTTGAAGGAAATAATGTCAAGCAAGAGGGAAATGGAGGCGTATGAGACGGTGCACTTAACCGAACAATGTAGCTCCATAATTCAATCTAAGCTACCTCCAAAGCTTAGGGATCCCGGATCCTTCACGTTGTCATGCACCATTGGAGATGGAGGTACATTAAGAGCCTTATGTGATTCGGGAGCAAGCATCAACCTCATGCCATTATCACTCTTCAAATCACTTGGTTTAGGAGAGCTCACACCAACCACAATGAACCTCCAATTGGCGGATAGGTCTATGACATACCCTTTGGGTATAGCGGAGGATGTATTGGTCAAAATCGACAAGTTTCTCTTTCCGGTAGACTTTGTGGTTTTGGATATGGAGGAAGACAAAAACATTCCATTGATATTGGGAAGGCAATTTTTGGCAACCGGAGGGGCTATAATTGATATGAGGAATGGAGAGTTGGAGCTTCAAATGAACCAAGAGATAGTTATGATTGACATGTATAGAACTATCAAACTCCGGAATGATGAGAATGGAGAGTATGGGTTTCCCAAGGGAGATTACCCTCCAATGCCCATGAAAGAGGAGGTAGGAGAAGATTTGAAGGTCATTGTTGTGAAAGAGGACCCCCAAGTGGAAGAGCATGAGTTGAAGATGGGCAAGAAGGCCAAGTTTGGGGGAGTTTTCTTCAAAAACTCTCTCAAATCAAGAAAAGCTACTTGTGCAAGCTTGGGAATGAATGAGGCGTCAACCTCTTATGACATGATTGAAGAGCCGGATGGGCTAGCTAGTAGATGTTTTGATGGACTTAAGAAAGTTGTATGGGCAAAGAAGGTCAAGAACAAGGATGACAAAGGGGTGACTTGATATTCCCCTCAAGGAAGAACCGTCCGGCATAGGACGTTAAACATAGCGCTTCTTGGGAGGCAACCCAAGGTTTTATTGCTTTCATGTTTATATTGCTTTAGTAGTTTTGATGGCTTAGTTTATTTTGTAAGTATGGATGAAGAGCACTATGGACATCATATTTTGGAGAATGAAGAAGGAAGCAAAACCAACTTTGGAGAGGTGAAGCAAGTGTTGCAATGGTGATCTTTGAAGAAGCATTGGATGTGCAAGGAGGGAGGTAACAACTTGTAGCCCCAAACTTAGAATTTATACATAGTAAAATTCTAAGTTTGGGGGAGTTATTTTTTTCTTTTATTTTTTCTACTAGTTGTTACCCTTGCACCGGTTCGTCATTCTACTTGTGTCACATTTTGCACCGGCGCACATTTGGCTTTCACATGATTATATTGTTTAAGTTGGTTTTGATCACATGATTGGGTAGTGGATCTTTGGTGAAATGTGAGCATGAATAGTCATTGGAATCCATTGTTGAGTAGTTGTGGTGATGTCTATTTGCTTTGAATGTATGCATGATTGGTGTTGGAATGTGGTATCATGTTGTGTTCATATTTGTGAGATTTGATAGCATGGATGCATGATGTGTTGTTGTTTGGGAACATTTGATGAATATGAGAGTTCTATTGAATAAACCGGTGAGAATTGAGCCATAAATCGAACATATAATCCGGTTTAGTTCATTTGAGAGTGGACTATGTTATTGCTAGTAATCCTAAAACTTGCATAAGTTCTTGTTTGAAAGCATGATTGTGTGAGATGATGTGATATGATATAGGCCATCTTGTTCTAAAAGAGTCACTTAGCCAAAATTTCCCAAAACCGAAGTAATCTTCCATAGTTAACCCCTTGAGTTTAATTCCTCATTTTCTTGGCAAACTACAATGTTAACCACTTAGCCTTTTTGAGCCTTTGATACCTATATCTAGTGGGGGATAAAAGACAAAGTGGAAAAACATGTGCTTGAATGAATATCTTTGGTGAAAGGAGAAAGTGGAAAAGTTGAAAGAAAAAGAGAAAGATGAAAATAAAATCAAGGAAAAATAAAAGAGGGACAAAGAGCCCCAAAAGCTTGAAAAGAAAAATGGTTCAAAAGATGAGGTGATGAATGCTTGAAAAAGAAAAGAAAATGAAAAGTGAGGATGAAGTTTGTAAACTTTGAAAGTGAAAGCACACATTGTAAAACAACAAGCTTTGTCCTCCACTAGAAGAGTCACAATTCCCAAATTCATCCTACCTTGTCCAAAGAGCCAATGTACATCCTTGATTAAGTCCTATTGATCACATTGTTGAGCATTTGAGTGTTGTGAAAAGTAGAAGTTGGGCAAGCATATGGTGATTGCATAGCATAACTTGGTTGATGAGTGCATTAATATCCTCAATTTGTTTGTGTGTTTGAGAGAAACACTTTGTCATGTGAGTAGAGAACTTGAGCATTTGGATTATGTTTCCCATTCACAATGTGTTGTGTATTCATGCATTCTTTGATCCATGAGGGTGAATTACAATAATGAGCCTATGACTTTCATTGAGAAATGCACTTTGAGAAAGAGATATCACTACATTTTACCTCACATGTGTGGTTTGCATTGAATATTCCATTGTGATCATTCCACCCTCATTGCTTTAAGTGCTTAGTTGTTTGAGGACAAACAACATTTTAAGTTTGTGGGAGTTTGATTCGGGTGGAATTTACACGTTTTTTATGCACATATGAAGCTCATTTTGATTGTGATTTATTGATTTATTGGTCGATTATGGATGTTTTGGTCAAAATAAGAGAAAGGTGGTGTTTTGTCGTTTTTGTAGGAAAAATGACTATTTTGGAAGGTAAAAATACATACCTAATTTTTAGTGAAGTCAACGAAGGAAGAAATCGAGTTCGTGGGTAAAACGAGTCAAATTTATTCAAAAAAATAATTTGGGCCAATATGTAGCTTGAGCCCCAAGCCAGTGACCGAGAGAAGAAAAAGAAATTTGAAGAAAAAGGAAAAAGAGAAGATTTGGAAATTTGAAGAAAAGGGAAAGAGAGAAGATTTGGAAATTTGAAGAAAAAGGAAAGAGAGAAGATTTAGAAATTGAAGAGAGAAAAGGAAATTATATTTTTGGAAATAATTTTTTCTAGAAGTTTTAGCCCTAATTTTCAAGTTATAAATAAACTTTTTTAGAATGGTGTACATTGTATGATCAAGTGGAATCAATCGTTATATATACACATTACAACAGGTTTCATTTCATTCACAAATTAAATTACAAAAAGAAATTCAATGGCGCCCTTTCTCACAATTTTTAGCATTGTTTTTCTTGGTGCTTTCTCAACTCAAACAAAATTAGCAGCGGCTAATTTTTACAAACATTATAACTATCTATGGGGAAATAATCACTTCTCCGTTAACCCTCAAGGAAACTTTTTCCAACTTCTCATGGATCAATCCTCAGGAGGTTAGTGTATATATATATATATGGCTGTAAATGAGTCGAGTCGAAGGAGATGTAGTGCAAGCTAATATTATTTTTGTTACTGCAGGCGCTGGATTTAAATCCAAGTACCAATATGGATCAGGGTTGTTCCATATAAGAATGAAAACACCACGGAGGAAAACAGGAGGGATTGTTACGTCATTTTATGTAAAATATCCTCACTCTTATTAATTTATTGTATCTCCACATGATAATAATTTTTATACAATATACAATTTTATATTTTTTTTTCAGTTGACTTCTGCCCCGGATAATCAAGACCCTAATGTTAATCATTTTGAAATCGACTTTGAGTTTCTTGGCACTAATGGTACAGTTCAAACCAATGTTTATAATAATGATGGAGGCCATCGAGAGCAAAGTTTTAATCTTTGGTTTAATCCATCTAAAGCTTTCCATACTTACGAAATTCTCTGGAACCCTACCCGAATTGTGTAAGAATATAATTAGTCGATCTTTGAGTCGAATATCAAGAACAACATAATAGTTATTATTGTGTGTGTATTGCAGATTCAGGATTGACAATATCCCAATTAGAGTGTTCAACAACAACAAAGCACGTGGAATAGATTATCCAACGATACCAATGCACATTGAGTCAAGTATATGGAATGCAGATTGGGCCGGTGCAGTGGACTGGTCACAAGGCCCATTTATAGCCCAATATGCGGATTTCGATTTCCACGCTTGTCCGATCCAACGTCAAAATGTGGGTCTGTGTAGTTCACAACGGTTTTTCTGGAACAACCCGGGTTTTTGGAATCTGAATGCTAACGAAAAACGTATAATGGCGGCTTTCAGAAAACGCTACATGAGTTACGACTATTGCTCTTCTCCTTCCACTAGAAAACCAGAATATGCTTTTAATTAATAACTAGATTTTCAATCCTGTTTTGGTTAATTTAATTGTTTACGAATAATTTTTATCTTTAGAATTAAAAGCTTGGAATAAAATTTTTTTTTTCTCCTCTTTCATTAGAATAATTGATTATATTTTTCTATAATCCTAAATTTATCACACTAAAATAGACATTTATGAACTTAAAAAAAAATTGAATGGTGAAAATATGCAATGTAAAATAGCATGTTCTTTTTTCTTCAATTTTTTATTCATTAATTTATGGTGCAAGAAAATAACAATTAATTGACAAAAAAATAATAACAAATCTCGAATAAATTACAAAAGATTTTCTAATTTTTTGAAATCAATAGAGTATGGGAAATGCTATCATGATTCTTATTTGATGCAAGAACATATTACATAAATTGCTTTACTCAGTATTATTATATAAGTAACAAATTATCAATATTAATCCCAAGAGAGTAATTAATTTTCCTCGTCATTTTTACCCTTTGCGTCTAATATATAATGATCCGATCATATAAATGGGGGTAGATTTATATATTTTTTTACTGATCCTGTGAAATTTTTTACCTATTTTTTTGCATTATATAAAATAACTTATCATATAATTCAAATATATACTCCCTCCGTCCTATAATTGTTTGCACACTTATCTTATTTGTCCGTTCCACATATTTACACAAAATATCTTTACTTTTACTATTATTCCAACCACTCTCTTTACAATTGTTTATACACCTTAAAAAGGAACCTCCTCCATAAATTCCACCCTTACAAAATTCACATATTTACACAAAATGCCTTTACTTTTACTATTATTCCAACCACTCTCTTTACTTTATTTATACCCTTACAAAATTCACATATTTACACAAAATGCCTTTACTTTTACTATTATTCCAACCACTCTCTTTACAATTGTTTATACACCTTAAAAAAGAATCTCCTCCATAAATTCCACTCTTACAAAATTCACATATTTACACAAAATGCCTTTACTTTTACTATTATTCCAACCACTCACTTTACAATTGTTTATACACCTTAAAAAGGAAACTCCATAAATTCCACCCTTACAAAATTCATATATTTACACAAAATGTCTTTACTTTTACTATTATTCCAACCACTCTCTTTACAATTGTTTATACACCTTAAAAAGAAACTCCTCCATAAATTTCACCCTTACAAAATTCACATATTTACACAAAATGCCTAATCACTGAACGACAATAGAATTATGTTTAAATTTCGGTTTAAAATAATAATATATTATATACATCCAATATCTATACGTAATGTTTGTTTCTTTTCTCTACCAATTCTGATATTTTATTTACCTTTTGTTCGTTGGTTTACTTTGGGTAATAATTATTTTCTCTGTTCCAAGATTTTATGCATACTTTAAAAAAATAAAATAATTGAAAATACAAAAACTAAAAAACACGTCGACAGCAGGGTTCGAACTTGTGCGGGCGTAGCCCAACAGATTTCAAGGCTGTCTCCTTAACCACTCCGACATATCGACTACTACAGTTCATAGTTTTGCAACGTATTCCCTACGTCCCGTGATTACTTGCACACTTTTTTTATTGGGACGTCCCAAAATTACTTGTACACTCTTAATATGGAAATGCCCCACTGACACGTATTTTTCAATACTCACCTCTCAAGTATAAGAGGGTCGTAGTAATAAAAGTAAGTGCCCGGTTAAATTATCGAACCACAGGACTAGTTAGCTTGCGTAGCCATAGTGTTGTGTGTGTCACGTAATTATAGTGAAAGGGCATGGGGGTGAGCGACAAAAACTAAAGGTAAATATCAATAAGATAAATACTAACTAAGAAAAGCAAGTAAAATGATGATCAAGATCAAATGGAGAGAAGTAGTGTTCGGGTGTTCTTCATTATGTGAAAATCAATTAAAGTTTAACTTGGACGTTTAATTCATTGATTGGTGTATGATAAGAGCAATCACTAAAAATATATCTAATAAATCACCTAAGATCGGGAGGAAGGATAGAGTCGTTCTTGCCCGGGTAATCACACAATTAGGGGGTTCTACTCTATCTAAATTAAACTAATCTAATCCCTAATCATGCTTTTCCACTTGAATACTAGAAACCAAACTCCTATAGTCTCTTCACTAATCACTCAAACTCTCATTCAAATAATTAGTGTAAATTGATGGGGTTCTAATGAAAATTACCCAACTCTCGTTGCGATAACCCAATATAAACTCAATTCACTCGACTCCCAACTCTCGATTATGCTATCGTCAAGACTAACCAACTCTCGTTGCATTAATCATGCGCCAAAATATAATCTAATAATTGAATTCAAGCAAATGATCAACCAAAACCCATTAACCTAATCAATACACCTTCCAATTAAATTAAACAATCAAAATTAAGCTAAAAATCTAATTCCATCATAAATCCAAACACCCAAACACCAACAAACCTAGCCAATAACTAAATTAACAAATGAAATCAAACTCATAAAACATAAATAACAAAGCATTAAATTAAAGAAAGGTGTCACCTCAAATGTCTTCAAATTCTTCAATCCTATGAAATACTTAATTTAAAACTTGCTAAGAAATTGAAATTAACTTAATCTAATCTATTTTGAGTGAAGTGGGGTGGGAGAATTTCCCCCAATTGGAGCTGCTGCGTATCTGCGTGTGTCCTCCCTCCAGCTTTTGCGTTCCCAGCTTAAGGAATTAAAATGTCTTGATTTAGTCATTTACGTGTGCTGGGTTTAAGGAATGGGCCATGTGCTTGCTTTTTCTTTCATCTTTAGATAATGGGCTTGGGCTGAATGAATGGGCCTGCAATTAATTCCAGCTGCATGATTTTGCTTTAATTCCTTTAAATTCATTTTTTTTGTGGAGCTCGGCCGTGACTGCAGATCGGCCGTGCTAACTTCATCTCCAGCCTCCTTGTGGCTCGGCCGTGCATGGGGCTCGGCCGTGCCACCAATTTTTCCTAACTCTCTGTCACGGGCATGCCTTGCTCGAGCCTTGGGCTCGGCCGTGCCCCTCCTCTCTTGTTTTGCTCATATATTTTGATTCGAGTGTCCGATCGACTCGATTCTTGTCTCGTTTCGACCCTCACTTCACCTTCTTTCATGTGGTCA
Source organism: Galeopsis tetrahit (assembly GCA_963675135.1). Classification (NCBI taxonomy): domain Eukaryota; kingdom Viridiplantae; phylum Streptophyta; class Magnoliopsida; order Lamiales; family Lamiaceae; genus Galeopsis; species Galeopsis tetrahit. Next base: position 39,327,150 of record OY776126.1, on the reverse strand, counting down.
ACTCATGGACTCGATCCAACGGCTGAATTTTTCATGATTTGATTCAAAACACCTCGTTTTACCTACAACAATAGCAAACTACACCATTTCTCCAAATCACGTGTAATTAGCCAATTTAGTGTAAATAATGCACGAAATCATATAAAATTATGCAAATTAAATACAAGAATTTCGAGCAATTTTCACACTAATCACCCACAAAATTAATAACCTAACAACATCATTTTATTTTCAAATTTGCCACTCATTTTTTCCATACATTTCACTTTACACATCATTAAATCCACTTTACACATCATCAAATTACCTAAAATACCCCTCTTTATCTTACATCATCAACCACTAAATCCACTTTTCTTAAACAGCGTGCCGATCAAACTATGCAAGTTATCCCGGGACGGAGGGAGTAGTAAACAAAGCTTAAATCCTTTAGGCGGTGTTTGTTTTGGAAATTTCAATCCAATCTCTCTCAATCCATTTCAATCCAAATACAAATCCAAATACCAATCCACCCCTATAATACACCTATACACCTATTTTTATACAATCAAATCACTATTTTTCTTTTCATTCTCTCTCCTACTTTCTTCTCTCTCTTACTTTCCTTTCACACACTCATTATCTCTCATACTTTCTTCTCTCTCTTACTTTTCTTTCACTACTAACCATAATAAAATATTACTCCCTCCGTCCAATTTTATTATGCTCACTTCTCCGGGCACGAGTTTTAATGAATATTAATTAGTTTATTCATAAAGTAGATAAGTTAAGGGTATGATAGGTTATTGTGGGGTCCATTTGTAAATAAATGATTGTTTATGAATAAAGTGAATGACAAAGTGGGTAAATAAGTGATGGTAAGAGGGTGGAGATAAAATATTATGAATAGTATTGTGTCCAAAAATGGTATGGACACAATAAAATTAAGTCTATATAAGCAACTAGGTTGACCAAGTCAATGGTCAACTATTGACCGTCAACTTTTTTTTTTTTTGTAATATTTTTTTTTTGTGTTACACTTTTTAATTGTAATGACTTACACTTTTCAAAATATTTTTTTCAACTATATTGACATACACTTTTTGTTAATGTTATATTACATCTTTTAGTTATATAGACGTGAACTTTTCATAATATTGTGTTGCATTTTTTTTTTTATAATGATTTACACTTTTTATTAAAAATTGTGTTGCACTTTTCAATTATAATGACTTACACTTTTCATTAAAATTTATGTTGCAGTTTTCAATTATAGTGACTCACACTTTTTAATAAAAATTGTGTTGCACTTTTTAGTTATAATTAATTACTTACACTTTTTAATATACACTTATTTGTAAAAGAAAATTGTCAAAAAAAAAAAAAATGACTTGATCAACTCAATTACTTATAAAGAATTGAGTCTATACAAGACCGTCGCTTGTTAGAATGTTTGAGTCTTTTAAAACCCTTATAATTAGGTCAAGACTTAAGCTCCTTATAATTAAGTCAAGACTTTTGCTTTCTTAAATTACTACGATTTAAAAAAATGAAAAGCTTATAAAAGTTTTCTCCCTCCACTTAAATTAAGTCAAGAAGTACCATATTTGAGTGCAATAGGTGCACTAATGTATCTTGCTAGCAACACAAGGCCTAATATATCATTTGCTGTTAATTTATTAGCAAGATATAGTTCTTCTCCAACCCGTAGGCATTGGAATGGTGTTAAACATATTTTTCGATAACTTAAAGGAACAATGGATATGGGTTTATATTTTTCAAACTCATCAGAACCTTGTTTAGTTGGTTATACAGATGCAAGCTACTTATCAGACCCGCACAAAGCTCGATCTCAAACAGGTTATTTGTTCACATATGGAGGTACAACTATTTCATGGCGTTATGTTAACCAAAATCTAGTTGTTACTTCATATAACCATGCAGAGATCCTAGCAATTCACGAGGCAAGTCGTGAATGTGTTTGGTTGTGTTCCGTCACACACCATATTTGCAGACAGTGTGGATTAAACTCAGTGAAAGATAACCCAACTGTGATATATGAAGACAATGCTGCATGTGTTGCCCAACTAATGGAAGGATTTATCAAAGGTGATAGGACAAAACATATTGATCCTAAATTCTTTTTTACTCACGATCTTCAGCAAAAGGGTGACATCAGTGTGCAACAAATTCGTTCAAGTGATAATTTGACAGATTTATTTACCAAGCCTTTACCTACTTCAACGTTTGAAAAATTGAGGTACAAAATTGGAGTGCGTCGTCTTAAGGATGTGAAGTGATGTAATCATCAGGGGGAGTTAATACGCGTTTCTTCTCTTTGGATTTTAACGAGGCATAATTTTATCTAATGGACATTCTAGGGGGAGTGTTATGAATAAGATTTATTTGTATGAATGTCCATTACTTCCTCCTTAATATCCACTATGTGCCCTTTGGTTTTTCATGTACCTACATTTATAGTACACCTCTCATTTCATCTTCTCAAGCTTGTATTGGGACCTATAAATAGGGGTTCAAATGTTATAGTAATCACTTGAAGTTGAATCAAATATTTCTATACTCCTTTTACATATTGTTATCTTTTTACATACAAAGTTATAAGTTTAAGTTGTTTCACAACAGACTTGATTTAATTTAAAAAAAAAAAAAGTAGTCGCACCGCTCGTCGCGCCGCCGCACCACCGCCAGTCGTCCCACCGCACCGCCGTCTTATTTAAACTTTTTTAGTGGATCATCCAGTGAGGTCAGGGGTTTCCTTTTAGGATTTTAGTTGGGATCAATGGATAGATCCTTCCTGACGGCGCTACGGTGGCCGATCGGGTGAGTCATCCGTTGATCCCATTTATTTTTCTGTACTTATTTTCCTTTTTTTTAGTTGTTTCTACTCTAGTTTTTGTTTATTTCCTGTTGGCGGTTTCTCCAACTTATCTGCTGAAAGTCTGCTGGTATAGTGTTTAAGTAAAAACAGATTAATGTTGCAATAAATGTTGGGACAATTTGTACAACACTGACTCTAACAGAATATCAGAAATAAAGATACACAGCGTAAGACTTGAAACACTAAAAACAAACGACACAAAATGAAAATACTTTTAACATAGATTTTATAAATAAAAATATTTTATAAATAAAAATCTATGTCTGCCTTATGGCGTAAATTCAGTACTTATCTTCAAGTACAAATGTTGTGTGAAATGTTACAACAATAACCTTCACAACATAAACTACAAACGAGGCAGGTGCCTTGTTCTAAAAATGATCTAAGTGTATGAATTGTACACTGCCGAAATGCTAGTCCTATCTATGATTACACTCTCAATAGATAAAGAACAGCGCACAGTCTTACGGGTGGGATACTTCGTATGAACTAAAACGTATAACTACTGACCATAATTTCCTAACAGGACGAACGCTAGTCTAGGATATTGTTCGAATAGAATACACTGAATAATGAAGCCTACCTTCGGTATTTATAGAGTGAGGTACAAATTCTACAGGCTTCCATCTTTGAGATCCTATTTTTTAGGAACTCAACTTCCATGATCTTTCTAGATCCTTCTTGCATGTTCCAGGTCGTTCTAAATAGTTCCAAGCTGGTCTAGCACGTTCTGCAATGTTTTGGAGTCTTCCAGGTTTCAGATCCTTGTAGAAGCTTCTAGATCCTGCCAGAAATGCGACAACATTTAGATCAACATTTAATGTAGCATTTCAGAAAAGACTTAGAAAAAATCTCGGAAGGTCAAATTAAGATGTTGTTGAGAATGTTGATACATTTAAGAATTCACAACATCTACAATCTCCCCCAATTTGACCTTTCGACTACAACACACCGGATGCACATATATTTCTATACATACTCAGTTTTATGTACTTAGTTGAGGTTGACATCATTGCTAAATACTATTCAAGACAATACCTGTTGTAATCATTGGATCAAATCGAATGAAGATCAAGGATAATCTTACAATGATCCGTGCCATAAGATCAAAATAATTTTACCCAAAACAGAACAAGTATACACAGTACACTTATTCACAACATAAGTAATTTACTAAAATCAAAAGTTAAGTTTGGAAGGAAATAAACTTAAAACTTAAGTAAGACACAAACAAACAAAAAAATCATAACAGAAACAAAGGATCAGAGCAAGAAAATAAAATTGAACTTAAAAGAACTACTAACAATCTAGATAGACCTAAACATGATTAACAACCTGCAATAAACAATCAATAACCTGTAAACATATTTAAGCAAACAACAGTAAACAGATATCATCAAGTGTAAACATAATTAAGCCAGTTGTATATCAAGCATAAGTGAAAACAATCATCCTAACATCTAGAAATAAATAACAATTGTATCAAAATTTACTTAAACATAAAGTAAAGAGATTGACACTGAAAAAATGGCATAAATTGATGTGGTAACAACTGCAGCATCAGATTCCTGAACAATTGCCATTATGAATTCAGATCTCCCCCTGTCGTGTAGCTTCTTCATGTTCATCAATGGAGATCACCATATAAGGTCTCCATGTCAGCATCATCATCATCAGCTTCTTCAACAAAGAAAGTAGATGCAAAGTGTGCAACTACATCAGTCACTGCAGGATCTTCTCCAGCATCAGGTCCTCCACTAGCAGCAGCAGCTGTAACTCCCTCACCAGTCATTTCTTCAATTACCACATTGGAGTTGGATGGTGGTGGTACTCCCCCTGTTGTAGTGGAAAACATATTGGTCCACCTGTCCTACAGGAACTGGAGTTCTTCAATAGATTCCTGCAAGTGCTGTAACTGAAGCTTGATAAATTCCTGTGCAACACAAACATTCCCAGAAATGTTGATACGGATGTTCTCAACATTTGGGGGTGCATTCCTCTGTCTTGGTCTGGAAGATCCTGGTTGATCAGAAGTTGAAGGTCTGTGTTGATGTTCAGTACCAGGAGCAATTAAAGGCAGGTCCAGTACTTTATCCCCAGTGAGTAAGGCAGGAGCAATGGCCAATAATGGAACTCTCCCCCTGAACACATCAGTGTTCTTGGCAACAAAACCATGGTGCCTCAAGTAGTTGGAAATCAAAACAGGATATGGTAGGTTGCCTTTTTCAGAAACTTTTCCAATAAATCTCATCATGTGGTGGAAGATTGTAAGGCCTAAATTGAATTTCTTAAGCACAGAGATCCTATACATAAGAATAATTTGGTCTTTTGTGATCTTGGTAGTGTTTGTGGTTGGGATCTAGTTTTAAATCCCGAAGTAAAACGGATTTTGGATCTTGAAATCCAAAACCTAGTTTTTAAAACCAAAAGTAAACATTACAAAAATAATTTTTACTTTATTCAGTGTTTTATTTGAAAAATATTATTTTTTTCTGTTCCAAATAAAATTATTATCACTATACATGTGACATAAAATTCATGAAGCGCAATAATTTTTTAAATTATTATTTGTAATATGTGGCATTAATTTATATATATTTATATAAATTAAAAACTAATTTTATATTTATTAATTCAGAAAATTATGAATATTATTTAAAATATTAAATAATATTTTTAAAAATTTGAAAATAAATTATGAATAATATTTAAAATACTAAATACAATAATTTTTGTAATTATAATTTTAATTTTGTAATTATAATTTTGTAATTATAATAACAAAAAATTAATAATTACAAAATTAAAATTATAATTACAAAAATTATTGTATTTAGTATTTTAAATATTATTCATAATTTATTTTCAAATTTTTAAAAATATTATTTAATATTTTAAATAATATTCATAATTTTCTGAATTAATAAATATAAAATTAGTTTTTAATTTATATAAATATATATAAATTAATGCCACATATTACAAATAATAATTTAAAAAATTATTGCGCTTCATGAATTTTATGTCACATGTATAGTGATAATAATTTTATTTGGAACAGAAAAAAATAATATTTTTCAAATAAAACACTGAATAAAGTAAAAATTATTTTTGTAATGTTTACTTTTGGTTTTAAAAACTAGGTTTTGGATTTCAAGATCCAAAATCCGTTTTACTTCGGGATTTAAAACTGGATCCCCACCACAAACACTACCAAGATCACAAAAGACCAAGTTGTTCTTATGTATAGGATATCTGTGCTTAAAAAAAAACAATTTAGGCCTTACAATCTTCCACCACATGATGACATTTACTAGAAAAGTTTCTGAAAAAAGGTAACCTACCCTATCCTGTTTTGATTTCCAATTACTTAAGGGACCATGGTTTTGTTGCCAAGAACACAGATGTGTTAAGGGGGAGAGTTTCATTACTGGCTATTGCTCCTGCCTTACTCACTGGGGATAGAGTACTGGACTTGCCTTTAACTGCTCCTGGTACTGAACATCAGCACAGACCTTCAACTTCTGATCAACCAGGACCTTCCAGACCAAGACAGAGGAATGCACCCTCAAATGTTGAGAACATCCGTATCAACATTTCTGGGAATGTTTGTGTTTCACAGGAATTCATCAAGCTTAAGTTACAGCACTTGCAGGAAACCATTGAAAAGCTCCAGTTCCTGAAGGACAGGTGGACCAATATGTTTTCACCTACAACAGGGGGAGTACCACCACCATCTAACTCCAATGTGGTAATTGAAGAGATGACTGATGAGGGAGTTACAGTTGTTGCTGCTGGTGGAGGACCTAATGCTGGAGAAGATGTTGTAGTGACTGATGTAGCTGCACACTTTGCATCTACTTTCTTTGTTGAAGAAGATAATGATGATGATGCTGCTGACATAGAGACCTTGTATGGTGATCTTCATTGAAGAACATAAAGAAGCTGCAAGACAGGGGGAGATCTGAATTCTTAATGGCAATTGTGCAGGAATATGATGATGCAACTGTTACCACATCAATTTATGCCATTTTTTCAAATTCAATCTCTGTACTTTATGTTTAAGTAAATTCTGATACAATTGTTCTTTATTTTCTAGATGTTAGGATGTTTGTTTTTATTTATGTTTGATATACAACTTGCTTAATTATGGTTGCACTTGATAATATTGTTTACAGGTTATTATATATGTGTTTACTGCAGGTTGTTTATTCATGTTTAGGTCTTGTATAGATTGTTATTAGTTCATTTATTTTTATTTCTATTTTTGCTATGATTATGTTTGTTTAGTGTCTTACGTAAATCTTAGGTTAATTCTTCCAGTTCAACTTATGATTTTAGTAAATTACTTATGTTGTGAATAAGTGTATTGTTTATACTTGTTCTATTTTGGATAAAATTATCTTGATCTTATGGCACGAATCATTGTAAGAGTATTCTTGATCTTCATTCAATTTGATCCAACGATTACAACAGGTATTATCTTGACTAGTGCTTAGCAATGATGTGAACCTCAACTATGTACATAAAACTGAGTATGTATAGAAATATATGTGCATCAGGTGTGTTATAGTCGAAAGGTCAAAATGGGGGAGATTGTAGATGTTGTTAACTCTTAAATGTATCAACATTCTCAACAACATCTTAATTTGACCTTTCGAGATTTTTTCTAAGTCTTTTCTGAAATGCTACATTAAATGTTGTCGCATTTCTGGCAGGATCTAGAAGCTTCTACAAGGATCTGGAACCTGGAAGATTTCGAAACATTGCAGAACGTGCTAGACCACCTTGGAACCTTATAGATCGGCCTGGAACATGCAAGAAGGATCTAGAAAGATCATGGAAGTTGAGTTCCTAAAAAATAGGATCTCAAAGATGGAAGCCTCTAGAATTCGTACCTCACTCTATAAATACCGAAGGAAGGCTTCATAATTCAGTGTATTCTATTCGATCAATATCCTAGACTAGTGTTCATCCTATTAGGAAATTGTGGCCCCAATAGCTATACCTTTTAATTCATACGAAGTATCCCACCCGTATGACTGTGCGCTTTTCTTTATCTATCGAGAGTGTAATCATAGATAGGACTAGCATTTCAGCAGTGTATAATTCATACACTTAGATCGTTTTTAGAACAAGGCACCCGCCTCGTTTGTAGTTTCTGTTGTGAAGGTTATTGTTGTAACATTTCACACAACATTTGTACTTGAAGATAAGTATTGATATTTCGCCGTAAGGCTAACATAGATTTTTATTTATAAAATCTATGTTAAAAATATTTCCATTGTGTCTCGTTTGTTTTTAGTGTTTCAAGTGTTCCGCTGTGTATCTTTATTTCTGATATTCTGTTAGAGTCAGTGTTGTACAATTTGTCTCAACATTTAGTACAACATTAATCTGTTTTTACTTAAACACTATACCAGAACACACTTTCAATACTAATAGGGAGTTTAAATTAATGATGTGTCATCTTGTGGTTAATTTGGCTTATGTGTCATAATTTAAGGAGGTTGTTAATTTAAAAAAGGGTTAATTGCAAATTAAATCACCACCTTTCGAACATTTGCAATCTAATCTAAACCTTAAAATAATTGTAAATAAATCATGTAAATAAATCACCAAGTTTAAATATTATTGCAAATTAGACTTCTTAGAAGTCTACTTTGTCCCTAAATCATATCTTATGATATTTGGTTTGATTAAAAAATAATATTGTTTTATTAAGGTGTTGTTATGTCATTAAAAACTCTAAATTATGTTAGATTCGAACACAATTGAAATTGTCAAAAAGACTAAATTGAAACAATATTTAAAATTTGTGATTTATTTGCAATTATCTTAAAGTTTAGATTAAATTGCAAATGAGAAAAATGTTGTGATTTAATTAGCAATTAATCAAAATATTTATTTATTTAAGGTGTTGTGGTTGATATTAAAGGGTTTTTTTTTTTTTTTTTTTTATGGAAGTTAAATACCCATCCCTTTTTTTCCCCTCCCTATGACTCGAACCCAGGACCTAAGGCCTAGGTAGTGGTGCTCTAACCACTTGAGCTATCCCACTTTGTCTGTTGATATTAAAGGGTGACTTACAATTTATTAATAGTTATTTTATTATTACTTAAATTTTTTTTTTTAAATTTTATAATTTTTTTAAAAGTTTTTTTCGTATTTATTAAACATTAAAAATTAAACGTCTCATTTCGTCTGTTTTTCATCAATTTTATTTGAAATTTACTTTATAAAATTATTTAATTATTTATAATATAAATATTTATTTACGCGAGTGCTAATCTAATATATATATAAAAAAACATTTTTAAAAAATACATGGAGCTAGAAATATATTTTTCCAAAGTACAAGGAACTATATACTTGGAAAATAAAGTACATAGGACAAAAAATGCTATCCTCCCTTTATTTTGTTTATGAATCTTACATGCACGACAATACAAATATATTCTTCAATAAATACATATTCCTATATAACATATTATACTCACACCTTTTCATATTATTTGCTCCTTATATAATATTGTATCAAAAAGGTTAAAAAAAAATGAGTAAACTAAAATTATAGAGAACTAAATAAGCACTTTTCAAAAGTACATTAGGACCCGTGGCTAAAATTTGAGATATAAATAAGTCGAGTCGACTAGTGTTAAACTCGCCCTCGACTCAATATTAACATTAATTAAATATTCTTGTTGTATATATATTAAAGTATATTTATATATAATTAGGATATTATGGATAAATTTATAAAATTATGTGAAGTGACAAAAATCGTGAACGGCAGGATTCGAACCTGCGCGGGCAGAGCCCACATGATTTCTAGTCATGCCCGATAACCACTCCGGCACGTCCACTTGATGGCAAAATGATAATTTAATTAGGTTAATCAAAATAGTTAAAAATTAACATGGAATCTCCTTTGCATTGCATTGGCAGTTCAGTAAAAATGCCAATGGCATTCAAGTAAATGGACTTGGATCCCCCCTGCAGGTGGAGGAACCTTAATTTGTTGTATTCCATTTTATTTTATTTTTGGTAAAACAAATGAATAATGTCTAAAAAAAAAATAAAAAATCTAGACAACTAAAACTATACCTTCATTCTTAAACTTAATATATTTTAGACTAATGGTTTACCTAATGGTTTTAGACTAGAACTTAATAATTGTTATTTCGTTCCGTCGATTACTAGAAACATTATTTCCATTCCGATGTTAGACATTGAAGGTTTTCCATTCCATTTTTCTAATAATAGTTACTATTTTACGTTAAATGGTGTTACTTGTGGAAACACTTCTCTTATGAATGGTTTATATTTGTTGAATATTGAACATGATATTTTTAATATACAAAATAAGAGACTTAAACTTACTAATCAGGAAAATACTACTTTCTTGTGGCATTGTAAACTTGGTCATGCAGATGAGAATAGAATTGCAAGGTTAAGAAAGTTTGACTACTTAACCCCTTTTGACTTGGAGTCATACGGTAATTGCGAATCTTGTCTCAAAGGAAAGATGACCAATAAACCTTCCTGGATTATTTAAAGTTACATGGAGTCCAATCACAATGGACACCTCTCGGAACACAATAGATGATTTGTGTGTCTGAAAGGAGGAACCAAACCCTGTTAGACATGGTGAGGTCCATGATAAGTTTCTCCTCTTTTACAACATTTCTTTGAAGTCACGCACTCCAAACTTCAATCTACATTCTGAATATGATTCAATCTGAGTCGGTTGATCAGACACCATACGAGTTGTGGTATGGCAAGAAGATATCATTCTCACATAGAAAGACGTGGGGTTGCCCTGCGTATTTGAGGAAGATGATCATTGATAAATTGGAATCAAAAGGTGAAAAAGTGTTATTTGTGGAATATCCTAATGAAACGAGAGGATATTATATCTATCTCCCTGAGAAACAAAAGGTTATTGTTTCTAGACAAGCAATGTTCCTTAAAAAGGACTATGTCTTTAAGGAACAAGGTCGTAAAAAGATAGAACTTGAAGAAATTCAAGAACCACAAAGTAATACTGAGGTTGAGTACCTGTCGGAGAACCACGACAAGGAATCAGTGGGAGCATTCAGTGACTCTCATGGTGGGAGCCTATTACTAGGTGATCGTCTTCCAGTCAGTGGGAGCGTAATTAGGGATATCTCGCATACGCAAGAAATCTCGAATAGGCTGAATGAGAACGATTTAGACATCGTTCAATCTCCTGCTTAGGAGACGCTAGAAAGCGTAGCTCCTGAGAATTCTCCAAGCGTTGATCAGATCATCATTGAAGAACCTCCTCACGATCAGAATGTACAGCCTGCACAAACGTAACTTCGTAAGCATACTAGGAATCATCGTCTACCCGTCATAGTTAGTTTCCTCTTGGAGGAGCATGATGACGTGGAAATCCCGGACAAAGATGATCCTACGACTTATTCTGAAGAGATATTAGATATCAATTCAGAGAGGCGGACAGAAGCAAGCCTCTAGGAGTTGGAATATCCGTTTTGATGAAGTTGTCAAATCGTTTGAATTTGTCAGAAATAAGGAAGATCCTACTAATGCAATCCATAAAAGATTGATTGTCCAAGATCTTCATAATGAAGGATCTGGGTGAAGCCTGCTACATCCTTGGCATAAAGATTTATAGAGATAAATCTAGCAAGATGTTTAGGCTCTCAAAATCCACCTACATAGATGAGGTGCTAAGGCGTTTTTCTATGGAGAACTCTAAGAGAGGTTCTCTGCTTGCGATTCATGGGATTAAACTTTTAAGAAAGGATTGTCCTTCTGAGAAAGTTGAAATCGAGTGCATGAAGAGTGTCTCATATGCATCGGCTAATGGGTCAATCATGTATGTCATGAATTACACGAGGCTCGATGTGGCCTACGCTATTAGCATCACTGGTAGATACCAGCAGAATTCAGGTGAACTCACTGGATTGCTGTTAAGAACATCCTTAAGTATCTTAGACGAACTAAGGAATGTTTCCTAGTCTATGGTAGACAATCAAAACTAGTAGTGATTAGATTCACTGACGCTAGTTTCTAGTCTGACTACGATGACTACAGGTCACAGTCAAGTAATGCATTTACACTTAATAGCGGAACGGTGAGCTGGAATAGTTCCAAGCAAGAAACCTCTGCATATTCAACAACTGAAGCTAAGTACATTGCTGTATCAGAAGCCACGAAATGGGTTGTCTGGATTTTAGAGTTCTTGAAAGAACTGGGGGTAGTTCCGAGTGTCGGAATCATCGTAAGCATAATGACGTGGAAATCCCGGACAAATATGATCCTACGACTTATTCTGAAGCGATATTAGATATCAATTCAGAGAGGCGGACAGAAGCAAGCCTCTAGGAGTTGGAATATCCGTTTTGATGAAGTTGTCAAATCGTTTGACTTTGTCAGAAATAAGAAAGATCCTGCTAATGCAATCCATAAAAGACTGATTGTCCAAGATCTTCATGATGAAGGATTTGGGTAAAGTCTGCTGCATCCTTGGCATAAAGATTTATAGAGATAAATCTAGCAAGATGTTTGGGCTCTCAAAATCCACCTACATAGATGAGGTGCTAAAGCGTTTTTCTATGGAGAACTCTAAGAGAGGTTCTCTGCTTGCGATTCATGGGATTAAACTTTTAAGAAAGGATTGTCCTTCTGAGAAAGTTGAAATCGAGTGAATGAATAGTGTCTCATATGCATCGGTTAATGGGTCAATCATGAATGTCATGAATTGCACGAGGCTCGATGTGGACTACACTATTAGCATTACTGGTAGATACCAACAGAATTCAGGTGAACTCGCTGGATTGCTGTTAAGAACATTCTTAAGTATCTTAGACGAACTAAGGAATGTTTCCTAGTCTATGGTGGACAACCAAAACTAGTAGTGACTGGATTCACTGACGCTAGTTTCTAGTCTGACTGCGATGACTACAGGTCACAATCAAGTAATGCATTTACACTTAATAGCGGAACGGTGAGCTGGAATAGTTCCAAGCAAGAAACCTCTACATATTCAACAACTGAAGCTAAGTACATTGTTGTATCAGAAGCCACGAAATAGGTTATCTGGATTTTAGAGTTCTTGAAAGAACTGGGGGTAGTTTCGAGTGTCAGTCATTCAATAAAGTTGTATTGTGACAAGACTTGTGCGGTTGCACATGCAAAGGAACCAAGATCCATTAACAGAAACAAGCATGTACCTAAGCGTTAGTATTTGATCTAAGAGATCATGAAAAGATGAGAAATTGAATTTGAACGAATTCCCACCGAGAATAAATTGGAAGATGTTTCACCAAACACTTGGTGTTCATGTAAACACGAAAGACTTTAACAGTCTTGAATGTTAGACATGTGGGTGATTGACTCTAGTCCAAGTGGGAGATTATTAGTATAGATGTTCTAGAGACAATCATTATAAGGACATTGTACTTGATCATATTGAGTTATTTAAGTATTATTGACGTTAGTAATAATATTCGGTGATACACTTATAGAATGTTATGTTTGATCGTTTGCATTTATTCTTATATGTGTTCCCATGAACCAATGATGTCATTGAGATGTGAGATCTCGATTGACTATATCATGGTTCTTAAAGTAGCCCCAATCAAGGATCATCGAGATTGGGATATCGATGATACGATTGAGATTGGTGTGCGATCTGCATCATATTCTTAGAGAATGTAGTGGTTCTCACAACTACGAGATACTAGGTATCTCATGATGGATGCACGGATACTTTGAGAGTATTGGCTTGCCCAATCGAGAAACCGTTTGGTGTATTCTATTTACGTGTCTACGGGAATATTGAGATTGTCTGGTTCATTGTCTAAGGTTCTGCTAAGACCGTTAGTTTAACTAATCGCTTGATATGTGAGGGCCTATGGGTCACACAACAAGTAGTCTTAATTTACGAATTAAAGTTGGATGAATTAATTATTTGATTTGATCAAGATATTTAATTTATGGAGAAATATAGAATAATTATATTGGATAGAATTATAATTTATTTAATTAAATTAGATTTAATTAATAAGATGATATATTAGATATATCATAAATATGGTAAAAGATATTTTATTATATATTGGATTTGCCAATAAAATAAAATATATATGTGGGCTCAAGCCCATATGCACAAATAGGTTTTCTGTTTTACTATATAAAGACCTCTAGGGTTAGAGGTTTTGAGTAACAATTTATCACTCATAATATTTCTCCGGTTCTCTATATAGAATTCTCCTAGCGAGTTCTTCTAGAGAATTTCAATCAGGATCACAAGTTCGTAGACGAGGATTACGTGGATACCGTAGTAGAGGATCTCGCATACGAATTACTGTAAGGATTATTTAAACGCTTTAATTATCCTTCAATTATGTTATATAGTCATATCAGGAATCTGTGTTGGTGAATAAAATTTTCAACTTCCGCTGCTACGAGCATGGTGTTCGTACCTCGAAAACCTAACAGTTATTGCCCGCACGAGTGTGTGTACGTGTAAAAGTAAAAAAATTACACATTAATTGTACAAGTTTTTTTTTTTCGAATCGAGGAAGTCTTAGCTTCCTTTATTGCATAAACAAGGAAGGTGGAAACTCTCAACCACAAAATTTGGTGGGTCTATCCAATTATTCGACCGCGCTAACGTAAAAACGAGAATTTCTAGCCAAAGTATGAGCGATCATATTGACACTTCTATTAACATAAGAAACTGAAACATTATTAAGTTGAGGTATAATAGCGCTGCAAGCAACAACATAGTCCCCAAATATGGAATCATACGTCTCCGTAGAGTTTATTGCATCAACGACCATCTTAGCGTCTTTTTTTATATCTCAATTAGACAATTACTCATCTCTTGCTCTTTAATCCAGGACAGAGCTTCATAGAATCTCATGGCATCGCCGATATCAACCTCCACACTTCCGCTAAACACCGTCGTTCTCCCCAATTCAAATATTCCTCTTGAATCATGAACAACCCATTCTATTTTGGTCTAATTAGAGTCTCTGCCTCCGCGACTAGCAGTTGTCACACTCTTCCACTCCATTCAGCTGCTAGCTGAAAGGTGCACTGCAATTGTAGGATTGTACAAGTTTTTAAAATTAGAAATACACATTAAATCTACAAGTTTTTTAAAAAGTAAAAAGTACACATTAATTGTACAAGTTTTTGTCCTGCTCTATTATGTATAACAAAAAATATCAATAAATAATTTATACTATGAGATTTTTCAATACCTTAATTTATCATGATTGGGAATTTTTAGTAATTACTAAGATAGGGGATATTGGTCGTGGATTCTGTAGGATTTTTTTAGACTTTCAAATTCAAAGTTTAGGTATTTAATATGGATTTTTAAAAATTCTTATAAATCTTTAGGTATTCAACCGTTTATAAATTTTAACACTCTATGGATTTTGTTGGATTCTCCTCCAAAAATATAAATAAATTTCACTATCCAAAATCTCTTCTAAACACTAGAGATTGCAACGTATTCTCTCAGAGAACTCTGAAAACGAAAGGTCAAAAGTAGGGATGAATATAATGACCCGACCCGCAAGCTTTGGGTCAGGTCGAATCCGTTCTGTATTAAGAACGGGTCGGGTCGCACCGCCCCGTATGTGGACGGATCGGGTCTGGGTCTTATGTCCGACCCGAATTATTATATAAATTTATAGCCAAATTCTTATATACCCGCGAGTGTACCGTACCTACCTCAATTCAGTCTCTTTCTCTCTCCTCTTTCCCTCTTATTCTTCTTATTCTCAATTTCAGTTTCGATTCGATTAATTGCATAATGAAAATCGATGTGAAGGAATAAATGTTGGCTGTAGAATTCCGACGTGGATTTGGTGGTCCCCAATTTTCACACACTCAGTGTCTACTTCTACAGCCCTAGCGGAGCGGCCAATTTCTTCGACACGACGGCGATGGAGGAGGCACTCAGCGGAGCATTAGTTCTGTTATACCCCATGGCGTGGATGTTGAAGAGGGACGAAGATAGGCGAATCGAGATCGACTACAACGCCGAGGCAGTGCTATTTGTTGAGGTTGAATCTACACAATTAAAGCCTCTTTGCTAAAGGTTGAATCTACACAATTTAATTATATATTCTCTTGGTTTAGTTTTTTTTCAGCTTAACTGCATTTTTGGTTTCTAATTTCTGTTTCAGTAGCTATATGACACATTTATGGGTACATTAATATATCCTGGTCCCTTGGTTTTTTATCTACGTTGGTGAGTGCTAGCTTTTCTTCTTCTATTTTGTTTCAAGTTCTTTCTTTAGTTAGAATCTATGTCATTTGGAGTTGCTTGCACCATTTGTTTATCTATGTAGTGTTCTATTTTTAAGATATTTTTGTTTAAAAATAGAGAGACTATTATACTTGGTATTATTAATTGGAATTAGAAGGATGGTATGGTTGATTAATAGGCAAATTCTTATATACACTCGCTTATATGTATACCCTTCAATTTTATTTATTTTCCGTTGCTCTCTGTTTCGAGTATTGACTTCCTGCTTATTTTCAGTTTTTTGAGTATCACATTCTTCAATTTTCAGACAAGTATAGCAGTGGGGATATGGATTTTGTGGAAGTGGCAAAACAAAGTCGTATTCGAAAACTCTATGTGAGAGGCGAGGAGGATTCTGGATGAAATTCAAAACAGGACATGGAGTTGGTTTTCTAGCTTTGACCCGGGAGTTTGAGGACTGATCTGTGGCTATGTATTTCTCTGTAACACAACTTCTTTTTTCTTACGTTGTCTTCTTTTATTTGCTGGTCCGCGTGCCCCATCTTGGCACTGGTGCACTGTTTTTGTTTCTTTCTCTTATGTCCTAGGCATCTCTCATGCCTATGTACTGAATTACTTGGTTTTATTGTGTTAATGGAATTCATTTTGCTCGATATAAAAAAAAATCTTCAATTTTAAGAAATATGTTTGCTTCTTTTGTTAGCTGACAATTGTAACACACTCACTTAATGATATATTTCACCTTGGGGATACAACAATAAATAGCCTGGTGAGATGCTTATATTCTTTTCCTTGCTTTTTTTTTTTTTTTTTTTTATGGTATTATTGTTTATGGTATTATTGGTTATTGCTATTGTATTACTAGTTATTAATTGTGGTATTATTATATATTATTTTTTTTAATTGATTTGCATATGTTCATGGTATTACCGATTGTTGTTTATGGTATTACTGATTTTTGTTTATGGTATTATTGATCATTCTCTATTAATACACTATTGAATTAATACTAATGATTATTGATTACGGTATTATTGATTATTAAATTTGGTATTACTTGTTATTGTTTGTGGTTGTTTATGGTATTACAGATTACTGCTTATGGTATTACTAATAATTATTTTTGGTATTATTTAATATACTTAGATTTGTGAGATTGTTTGTTATTTGTATAATATATTACTGATTAATGTTCATGGTATTACTGATTACTGTTCATGTTATTAATGATAATTGTTTTTGGTATTATTGAATATAATTAAATGTGTGGAATTATTTGTTATTGTATAAGATATTATTGATTATTGTTCGTGGTATTACTAATAATTATTTTTGGTATTACTGAATATAATTAGATGTGTGTAATCATTTCTTAATGTATAATATATTACTCCCTCCGTCCCATGATTTTATGCACACTTTGACCGACACGGAGATTGAGAAAATGGAATAAAGTGATGTGTATGGTAAAATAAAGGAGGTGTATTATTGGTAATTCATTGATTAAAGTGAGGGGAGATTTGACTAAAGGGAAAGGGAGGTAAAATAAAGGAGGGGTATTATTGGTAAAAATTATGTGAGTTGTTTTCTTTTTTTGAGTGTGCAAAAAATGTTGGGACGCCCGTTAAGAAAAGTGTGCATAAAATCCTGGGACGGAGGGAGTACTAATTACTGTTAATGGTATTATTAATTACTATTTATGGTATTACTAGTTATTACTAATTGTATTACCGACTATAATAAAATCATACTTATAATATTATTTTGTATTAAAATTTAAAAAAATACACATGAAAAAAATGAAAAATAAAGGCAGGGAAATAAAAAAAAAGTAAAAGAAAAAAAATTGGAAAAAAAATTGAAAATGGGAAGAAAAAATAAAGAAAAGATGAGTGGTAAGAAAAATTAAAAAGAAAAAAAAATTCAAGATTTATGGCTAATTTCGATAGTTTTTTTTTTTAAATTATATTTTTACGATTTTTTTCAAAAAAAAATATGGGTGACTTGGTGGTGAATCGACGGTAACTTGGGCAGATTGTAAATATACAAATTAGGGTTAATTTTATTATATTTGGTTTAAATTAATAAAATGATAATATAGTCTTTAAAATGTAATCATTTTTTAAAAAATATTTTGGGGGTGAACTTATAAAAATGAGCTGGTGCAGATAATCGTGGTAAAAAAATAATTTGGGTGAACTCATAATATGAGCCGGTGCAGATAATCATAGTAAAAAAATAATTTAGAGGTGAACTTATTAAATGAGTAGGTGCACATAAAATATAAATAAAAAATTAAGATTAAAATTGGTGGGTAGGTGCATGCGAGTGTACCCAAGTATCACCCAATTTTATATAGTATATTTTTTTATTGATAAAATACTTTATCGAAAATGATATAGAGCCCACCAACAGTGCCCACCGTCTGTGCCCACTGCCTAGGTGGCATACATACGTCATTAAATTCTTTTTTATTTATATTTAATTTGAATTTAATGTCATATTAATATTTTATTTTATCAAAATTATAAAATCATTTTTTTATCTTTAATTTAATATCGTCTCTATCAAATCACGGAGTTTTTCATCTGCCATTAATCTTTTCTCAAACTTCTCCCCAAAATAAAAATTAATCTCTCAGCAACATTTAAAAGAAACCTAGATAATACTTAATTTATCATGACCCCTTCGACTGCAAATACTACTGAAATTGATGTGTGTCATTTCTATCTATTTAAGTCGTTTTCCACATCTTGGCCCCTTCGACTACAAATACTGCATGTCCTACTGCTTTGTGTCATTTCTATCTCTTTGATGATTTAAGTCGTTTTCCACATCCTTTGTAATGAAGGTCTTGAATTGAATAAAACTCAATACTCACATTTATTTATCTATTATTTTTTCTAAAATATTCTAAAAAGGTTGTTATGACCATGAGATTAATTTTTATTTCGTGTGGAGAAGAGATTCTGAGAAAAAATTAATAGGGATGGAAAGATTTGAGAAAAGATTAATGGCAGATGGAAAGCTCGGTGATTTGATAGAGACGATATTAAATTAAAGATAAAAAAATGATTTTATAATTTTGATAAAATAAAATATTAATATGACATTAAATTCAAATTAAATATAAATAAAAAAGAATTTAATAACGTGTGTATGCCACCTAGGCGGTGGGCACAGACCTTATATAGTCTTATATATTTAAATTTAATGAATGTTTGATTCAATTTAAAATTAAGTTTAGTAACTTAAACAATGTTTAAATTTTCGATTTAAACTTTAGTACTTTATATGATATTCAATTTATATATTTAAATTTGATTAATGAATGATACAATTTAAATTTTAGTAACTTATGTAAATGGCGACTCAATTTTGGTTCAAGGTTTATATGGTACTAAACATAGTGTAGAAAAAAAATGGTAACATATTTAGATTGAGTTTTAATATTACATAAATTACTAAAACATAAATTTAAATTGAGTTTGAATATACGCTTTCAAAAAAAAATTGAGTTTGAATATATATTACATATGACGAATATTTGAACACAAATGGTAAATATTTGAACGATGGGTGACTCTTTTTAATTTTCCAACTCAATTTAGGTTTAAGGTTTATGTTTAGTACTATATAAATCATTTAAGTTTAGTACTAATTAATGTAATATTCTAACTCAATTTAGGTTTAAGGTTTATATTTAGTACTATATATATCATTTAAGTTTAGAAACTTATGTAATATTTAAGTTTAATTTCAATTTATGTTTTAGTAACTTATGTAATATTCAAACTCAAATTAGATTTAAGGTTTAGTATTTGCTCTAAATTGAAACCATAAACCTAAATTTAGTTTGAATGTTTCATAAGTTACTAAAATTAAAATTGATTTTTTTTTAAGTCCAAACTTCATTTATTAACAACTGCAAATGCCGACCGGTATGTCGTCCATAAAGGATGGAAGATCATACTGAACATGAGGGTTAGGAAAATCCCTAGCAGCTTTAGCTAGTTGATGGATTTTCTCATTAGCCATACGGCGAATAAAAAAATAGAGCAATAAGAAATAGAAGTCATAACATTTTTGCAAGCAGAATGTAGTCTCCAAGAGTTGACAACAGTGATGTAGTTGAGTTTATAGCATATGTTAAGCCCTTCGCATCCACCTCCATATCCACTTGTTCGAAACCCATCTCTTTGATCCACGATAGCGCTTCGAGTAATCCCATTGCTTCTCCCTCGATTATTGAGTAGTTGTCCGACGCTGTTGATGTACGAAATGCCACAAAGTTACCCCGTCATCGTGTGCTATCGCACCAAAATTGAAATTGAAATTGAGATTGAATCATTGCACATTCTCAACATGTCGCATAAAATCACTATACATTTTAAATAAGAGAAAATATCACATAAGGTACTAAACCCTAAATTGAATTGGAATATCACATAAGTTGCTAAACTTAAATTGTATATAAGGTACTAAACATAATGTCATAAACCTTAAACTTAAATTAATTTTGAATATTCTATAAGTTACTAAAAGTTAAATTGAAATTAAATTTGAATAATATTACATAAGTTACATAGGCTTCATTTAGATAAATGAATTTTTATCGATGAATTTTAAATCCACGATTCAAATCCACCTCACTTATTTGGATTAAAAAGTAAATGAATTTATTTTAAATATTTAGATTTGTACACATCTTTTTTAAGTTAAAATGAAGAGAATTTTAAATTCTCACTAAAACCATTTCATTTGAAAATCATGTATTTTTAAATATGTTTATTTGAAATGTCTTTCTTAAATCAAATTCATTCATCCAAACACAACATTAGATTTTACATAAGTATCTAAACCCTAAATTGAATTTGGATATTAAGAAGGAATGAGTGTATCAATCAGCTGACATAATTAATTACAAAAGAAACTCTCTCTAATTCCGTCAGAGTACTTGTTGTTGGTCCCAAAGTTGAGTTAATAATATTGAGTAAGCTAGTGAAAATGTCTAGAGGGGAGGGGTGAATAGACTTTTCAAAAATCTTTCAATATATCAGAATACACAATGCGGAATAATCAGATTACTAATGAGCCCAATCAAATTTATACTCAACTTTTATCTAGATCTTTATCTTTGTTAATTCTTAATGTTCTTGATTAAACAATTCAAACAAATAACAAACAGTAAAGTAAAGAACACAGAATTTTATAGTGGTTCGACAAATGTCTACATCCACTCTCACAACTCCAGTTGTGAAGTTTTATTAACTCTTCCTTCTTGAGTTTCTTGTGGCTTAAAGTCCCAAGATTAAGACTGTGATCTTATCGATTATACCTCCAGGTATATCTTCGATCTACTAGTAATTCTACAAGTAACTAGCACACTTGTTTTACAAAATACAAACTTAAACTTGAAAAGTAAAACTTCTCTGTGAATAGCCTTTAATTCTTCTCTTCAATTCAGTGGCTCTTCTCTTCTTCTTCAATCTCCTTCAACTCTGTGAGTTTTTCCTTGTGCTCTGTAGACTTAGATTTCTTGTAAACGCTTTAAGATCAGTAGTCTTAGCAGTAGGAGATCACACAGTATTTATAGAACTTAGTATGACAGTTAGCAGTTTGTGAACTAACTCTCAACTAACTCTAAAACTGTTTTTGTAACTTCTTCTTGTAACCGACTTTGTAACTTCCTTCAACTTCCAAGTCAGCATATCTTCAATAAATCTTCAGTTACACTTTAAATAAGCTTTCCAAACTTATTCTTCAATTTCACCAAATCAGCATAGTAACTTACTGTTCTGATTTTTACTCTTCTGATTTTACTCTGCTGAGTCAGTCAGCACAGTAACTTAAAACCTTTCAAAACTTCTCCAGATTACTTCTAAGCTCTTCTTCAACTCTTCTTTGAAGTCTTCTTATTCTGAAGTAGTCCTCTGAGTTTTCTTTAGTCTTCTGATCTTCTTCTAATCTATTCATAATCTACTATTCTGAACTTTACAATGCTGATTACAATAAAATACAACTTTACATATATAAAACCTATTTATACATCAACTAAACTATATACAGATGAGTATATCTAAGTCCTATACTATAAGTTGTCTATACAATACAAAACATCAGCTTAGTTCCTAACAGTTCATATATCAGATCAGTAAACAATAAGATCAGTAACTCATGTAAGTTCAATAACTTTCATATAAGATCAGTAAACACCTAAGATCAGTAAACACCTAAGATCAGTAATTTACATATAAGATCAGTAAATACTAAGATCAATAAGTATATCAGATCAGTAACTCAGATTTCGAATATCTCATATAAGATCACTAAAATTATTCTCAGTTTCCATACTCAGATCAGTAATCTTATTCCAAATAACTCAGTTAAGATCAGTAATCTTATTCTTAATATTACTAAATAAGATCAGTAAACTTATTTCAGATATCATTAAGATCAGTAATCTCAATTTAAGTTTCTCATCAGATGACTTAGTTAAGATGACTTAGAACCACATATATTACTAACTTTAAGTTGCTTTTGACCATCAAAACATACAATCATCAATTAGAACATTGTTTATAGGATTCATATCCCAACAATTTCCCCCTTTTTGATGAAGCCAAAACTACTTAAATGTTAATAAATCAGTAGTTAAGTATGTAGTCTATCATAACAGTTCATCATTTCAAATTTCATATCATATTCACAATCAAATCAGATATTTCACATATTACACATACTCACAAAATATGAAATGATCACAAAATATAGAAATAAAGATTAAGGATAGAAATGTTATCTTCTGAGCTTGTCCTTCATCTTCATTCTGCATCTTCAGATTCTGAATGCAACATACATCCTTGCTTTGATATTCATCATATGTTGATGATCAGTGATTCCTTCTTCCTTAATGATCTCAGCAATAATGTTGTTGATCTCTTTGTAATCAGGTTCTCCATTTTCCAGTCTTGGAGGTTCCCAATTAGGTTCTTCAGGACACAAAATCTTTGTTCCAGCACGATTAGCAACTTGAACTATGTCTTCCCAAAACTCTTGATCAATATTCAGCATGAATTCTTCAAAATCAATAAATTCTGCTTCCTTGCTCGAATGATCACCAAACTTCTTCACAATGAAGTTTGCAATCTGCCACTTCTTCTTCAAATTCTTCCAGTATTCCATATGTTCTGTTAAAACAATGAAATCCACAAAGTTTTCATCTTGAAAATCTTTGTCAAACTGTTTTCCTTCAGCTTTCTTTTGAGCATTCATCTTTCTCTTCAAAGCTGTAACTCGATTATCAAATCTTGTTTTCAAGAACTTGACATCCTTTTCTTTCTTCTTTTTCAAGTTTTCTTCTTCACTTGTAATGACAGCTTTCATCTTGCTTTTTGATCTGGTAATTCTTCCAGCTTCTTCTTCTTGTTGTTCTTCATCAGACAAGACTAACTTCCTCTTCTTCTGACTAGAACTTCCAGCAATATCAGGTCTCTTCTCAACAATCTCTTGACCGTGTTGCTTCTGTTGCTTCCTCAGTTTCAGCTTCTCATTCAGAATTTCAATTTGCTCTTTTAACTCATCCTGACTCACAACCAACTGAGCTTGTTGTGACTGAGTTTGTTCCATCACTTTCCTTGTCCTATCTTCCCCCTTTTTGGCTTCATCATGCCACTCTTTCAAGGAAGATATGTGTTGCTCCAGCTTTTTATGCAACACTTGAGACAGGTTCTTCTCTTGTACTCTATGAAGATCAAAGATTTTGGACATTGTATGCTCCATTACCTTTTCATAAGAGTGTTCAGAATGCATCTTATTCATTCTTTCAGTAGCTTCATGAAACATCTTGACAGCATCTTCCAACTTTGCTTGAAGCTCTGCATTCTGCTTTTTCAACATCTCAAAGTCAGAATTATCAGATTCCTTCTCAACAGGACCTGTTCTGACCTGTTCTTGCACATCCTCAAGAACAATAGGATCATCAGCAGAGTGAATTGGAATGCTTTCCATCTCTTCAGCATCCAAAGCTTGATTTTCAACAACTTCTGTTTCTTCAATCACAACAGTGTTCTCAAACACCTCTGTTGCATTGTCAACATCTTCAACAATTTCCATGCACTCTTTTTCAGCAGCATTCTCAGCTTCATCAACACCTTTCTCTTCACTTTCCATAAACAAATCTTCATCTGAAATAGGAGTTGCAATCTTCTCAACAGAATACTTGATACCTGTTAGCCTTTCAACAAGATGAGCTACAGATTCTGGAGTAACTAACTCAAGAAAAGAGTTAACACCAGCTGCTTGCATCTGCTCTGCTTCCCAATCATCAAAGATTGAAGCACCTCCCATGCCTTCCATAATAGCCAAATTTTCTTTAAGAGTACTCCTCTTAAGATACACCCATGTGCCAATCCTAAGGAGTTTCTCAAACTCAACTGAGCTTTCATCCAATCCAGGAAATTGCTTCAATAAAGCTATCCTCAAATCTATCCTGATTCTATCCTCTTTATCACAGATAGTGTACTCCATTAAATCAGCAGGTTTAGGAGCAATAAATTCAGGTTTAGGGGATGATGAAATGTCAATTGGTTCAGTAGAAGGTTCAAATTCATGTTCAGTAGAGTGATCATGAATCTGTGTTGGGGATTGATGTGGTGAAGGTTGATGTGAAGTTTGATGTTGAGGACTACATATTGGGGTAGGCTCAAAGTTAGTGTTCTGAGGTGATGAATGGGGAGTGTTCTGAGTCTCAGATAAATAGTGATCTGATCTTCCAGAACATGAAGGTTGAGGGTTTTGGGTTTCAGTTTGACTTGGTTCAGAGTTTGAAGGGGTAGGGGAGACAACAATCAATTTCCTCCTAACACTCCTTGTCTTAGTCCTTTTATGAATAGCAACAGGACTAGGAATACTAACCTCTTGCTCATCTGAGCTTGATTGCACCACAGTTTCAACAAATCGAACTGTTGGTTCTGAGGCAGCTGTAGCAGACCTTCCTCTCCTTGGTCTAGTACTGCTCGGATCATGCCTTGCCTTCGACCTAACTTCAGGCTGATTGTCCTCCGATTGGTACATTGAAGCTCCAGACTCTTCTGCTTCAAGCTCTTGAGATTGTTCCAAGGGGTTCTCTTGTTCAAACTGAACAAACTCCTTCTTCATCAAGAATTTCCCATGATGGAATTTCTTGGGATTACTCCAATATGGCTTTTTCACC
Organism: Galeopsis tetrahit; assembly: GCA_963675135.1. Taxonomy (NCBI): domain Eukaryota; kingdom Viridiplantae; phylum Streptophyta; class Magnoliopsida; order Lamiales; family Lamiaceae; genus Galeopsis; species Galeopsis tetrahit. The sequence goes on along the minus strand of OY776126.1, from coordinate 39,301,776 downwards.
AGCTGAGGCAGCAAGAAACTCAGCTTGCTTCCAAACCCTAATTTCGATTTAATCGAAAATTCCATGGTATCCTCATCGAACAACACTTTGTCTTTTTCAGTCAGCAGTCTTTCCAAGAAGAATCCTTGCCAATCACCTTGAACTCTGTCGATGATTGCAGCCATAATTCTAATCTTGAAACTTGATAAAGCATCCTGGCTATGATGTTGCCCTAACAAGCATTTTCCTGCTATGTCCATCAAAAACTGCAGACCAGTAGGAAGAACATCCTTCTTCAGATTAGTCAATGTCTCTGTTTCAACACCTGACCACCTTCCTACACATTCCTTTTCCTCTCCAGCTTTGTAAGTCAAAATATCCACCGGGCCTTGTGGTAAATCCAACATTACTTCTAGGATGTCCCTAGTAATTGTGACCTTGTGCCCAGAAAGCATGGAGTGAACACCATTTTTATCACCTTGGAGTTGTAAATAAAATTCCATAGCTTCTGGTTCATAGACATTCATAGGAGATGATTCCAGAAATTTTCGTAGTCCGCACTCTTCGCACATAGTTAGAATGGCTTGATTTTCAGCACTGTGTCGGCCATTGAAATAGACAGTGTTCTCCACAAAAATGCCCTTTTTGCGAATCCACAAATTCGAATCGAATGTTCCTGCAACTTGGTTAGCTTCATTGATAATATTAATGGTTGCCATTTGAGAATTTTGTAGAAACCAGATTTTCAGAAGTTATGAAGTTAAGAGATTTCCAGAAATGAACTCGTAAGAACGAAGAAGATGAAGTGTGATCGTTTTTGTTAAATTCAAAACCAATCTAGGGCTAGGATTGAATTAGATTATTACAAAGAATGGTTGGGATTAAGTCTCGAAATTCGAGTTAAACAATAACTGTTCACATTCTAGTAACATTCTTAATTTTTGGAGCCAACTTGTGTTTGATAAATACACCACAATTTTTAGGTTAGAAATAGATGAGTGTATTAATCTTCTCTATTAGTAATCTAAAAATATGAACAATTTTTGACTTAGAGTAATCTAAACCAAAAGACTGTTCTGATGCAAATCAGCACAGTAGTTTCCAAAACTATTTCTCTTCATTTTCTTACAAGTATATAAAGAAAATATCACTTATCTGGATCAGCTGAGTACTGTGATCAGCTGAGTAACCTTTTTAGAAATCAGATCAGTAGATGAATCAGCACAGTAGATTTCAGATCAGTAGATGGGTCAGCACAGTAATCCTCAGATCAGTACCCAAATTTTCTGATTTCACCTTTTTGATATCAGCACAGTGATCCTCAGATCAGTACTGTGTCAGATCAGTAGATTTCTTGTAGACAGATTAGTTGTAAACAAATCTTTCTGTAGACAGATTAGTCAGTAATCAGATTAGTTCTGTAGAATAACTGATTTGTAATCAGATCAGTTCCCCCTTCAGTGGAGAATTCCTCTTCTGTGCCTGTTTCACCTTGATAGAAGTGTTAGTTCATGAGATATAAGTGTAAAACAGTACAGATTAGTAACAATATGTTTAATTAAATGATCATGTCAAGGTTTTTGCTAAAGTGACTTAGTGATCTGAGTCAGCAAAAGGATCTTTAAGAAATCACAGATTCCCCCTTAATATGTGTTCTCAGTGTCCCTCAGCTTTACCAGCTTCCTCATTGGGATTAAGGTCACTTTAGTAACCTTGTTACCTGTTTTGAATGTAGTGGTCTGACATAGGGTTGTCTCTTCTGACTTTTGAGTTTTGATGTACTGCCCTTAGTTTCTGCTTCATGTCCTTCTTGGTATAAGATCAGTACCTGAAATGTTAGTACATATCTCTATACACATGTAATTTAGGTACCCACTATTTATTGGGGTCCTTGAGTGTTAGTAGCAGTAAGAGGCACCCAAATAAACATTGAAGTTTTGAATAAATGAGACCTCTTCAGTTTCCTTCCAAATTTATCAGAGAACAGTACTTTATTAACCATTTCAGAATTATCAGCAGACTTAGGATCTATTTTTCTGAGATAGCCTTTCCTTGGTTCTATCCCTTTTTCAGTAAGATCAATATGTCTGTAATAGTTTGAATATGGTCTAAAAGCATGTGGACCATACGGCTTATAGATGTGTTTTGGTCTTTTCTCTCCATAGATATCATAGGATAAAGGAGGAGGATAAAGAACAGGTTTGTTATGATAATGAGGCACAAATCTCCTAGGTTTAGTTGAATACAGCTGAGACTGCCTTATGAAAGGAGGTCTAGGCTGTTCCCAACTTGCCTGTGCTTGTCTTGACCTACTGTTCTGAGTTTGTCTCTTCTGATTCCAGGACTGATCTGATCTAGTCAGAGGAGTATAACTCTTCTGGTATGGTCTTGACTGTACTGGTCTTAATACATTCTTCATTTTACCATTCTTGGTAGTAGGAGGGATGTATTTAGACTGTACTTTGAGTTTTGGATCATCATCATAAGTCATAGGTTCTTTTCCTTTATCTAGTTGCAAAGAACTTGTACTAGCTCCATTAGTGTTCTTAAATTCTGAAGTAGATGAACTAGGCAGATCAGTACCTATTCCTCTTTTATCATTTGGAGCTCTATATCTGTCTGAGATAGTTTGATTAATCTTAGTAGAGTTAATCATCCCAGATAGCTTTCGATCTAGGCTCACTACTTCAGATTCTAAGAATCTATTGCGCTCTTCAAGTTTTTCACATTTAATCTTTAAGTCATTGAATTCATTAGTCTCTTTGGCTTGAGTTTTAAGCATACCCTGATATAGTTTGTCAATGGATGCATACTTTTCTTGGAGTTTGGACAACTCTTTTGATAGTCTTGCATTTATGACAGCTATATTAGGATCTACTTTTGACTGAGCTTCTTTTAGCTTAATGATTTCTTGCTTTAAAGATATATTCTCATCACTAATTTCAATGAATGCTTTGTTAGCTTGTAGAAGGTCTTCTTCAGTCACTCCTTGGGAATGATGAAGACTACTTCCTACACTGCTAACAGCAGCATCACTTTCATCAGTGTCAGAATTGTCACAAGATTGAAATGAATTAACAGAAGATACCTCATCATTTATTTTGGCCATCATTACTAGTCCATCATCTGCTATGAAGGCTTCATCTTCATTGCTAGAGGGGTAGTCAGATGAAGACGATGGTAACTCTTCTGATTCCGAATCAGAGTCATTATAGGCCATCATTGCCTTCTTACCCTTGGCATATTTTCGATCTCTTCTGGCTTTCCTTTCTTCTCGATCTTCAGAACTCAGATCAGGACATTCATAAGCATAATGACCTGGCTTATCACAATTATAGCAAACAGGATTGTTAGAAGTTCTTTTAGGAGGAGAATGCTTTCTGTTCCTGTCATGCTTGTCAATTGAGTTCCTGTCTTTCTTATCAGAATACTTTCTGTCTCTCTTTTCAGATGAGTTCCTATCTCTCCTGTTCTCATTAGAGATCTCATCCCTTCTTTGAGAAGAGTTTTGATCCCTTCTGTTCACAGAAGAGTCCTTGTTGCTAGAACCCTTAGTTTCCTTATAGAATCTTTTGTACCTGCCATACCTCTTATTCAGTTTATCAAATCTTTTGATCATAAGGCTCATCTGATCTTTCAGACTTAGATCAGAACAATCTAGTTCATCTTTTATGCTTGAGGCCTTAGACTTAGATGATCTAGACCCCTTTGAGGTAGAGGCTTTAAAGGCTATGTCCTTATAGGCATCCTTATCCTTATGAATCACAGTAATAGGATCTTCTTCATCTAACTCAAACTCATGTGCCTTAAGTGTTTGGAACATAGTTTCTGCTGGCCAAGAGTCAATGTCTTGTGTGGTTTTAATGATCATCTTGACCATTTTCCACCTTTCATCCAAGGCTTTCAAGATTCTCAGGTTAACTTCTCTGTCAGTATAAGTCTTTCCTAATACATCAAGATCATTCATAATTTTGGTAAATCGAGTATCCAACTCATCAATTGATTCTCCTGGCTTCATCTTAAATGATTCAAACCTTTGAACAGCAGTGGATAACTTGCTTTCTTTGATCAGTGTAGTACCTTCACAAAGAATAGCCAGTTTGTCCCACATCTGTTTTGCAGTCTTACATTTTAGTACTTTACCAAGATACTCATTTGGTAAGGTATGTAAAATGTAGTTCTTGGCAAGACTGTCCAAATTGTTTTATTTCATTTCTTCCGAAGTCAGTTCTGACCTTGGTTTAGGAACCAGTGCTCCAACTGGTTTGGATGGATCCAGAACAGCAGTGTTTTCCACCATGATGACAATTGGTCCTTCAGTCACCACAGACACCATTAGATCATGGGTCGAGCTAAAGATGGCCTCCATCCTAAGCTTCCAGTAGTCATAATCTGCAATCTTGAACTTAGGCAGCTTGTTCACATTAGTGTCATCCATGTTTGATTAGACAAATAGGATCAGTAGTATAGCAGATAGATTTCAAGTATTCAGATAGTAACAAATATCAAGAAATAACAGCAAGATCAGTAAAGTATCCCTCAAGATCTGTAAGGTTATCAAGAAACAACAGTCCAAAGAACTACTGCTCTGATACCACTTGTTGGTCCCAAAGTTGAGTTAATAATATTGAGTAAGCTAGTGAAAATGTCTAGAGGGGAGGGGTGAATAGACTTTTCAAAAATCTTTCAATATATCAGAATACACAATGCGGAATAATCAGATTACTAATGAGCCCAATCAAATTTATACTCAACTTTTATCTAGATCTTTATCTTTGTTAATTCTTAATGTTCTTGATTAAACAATTCAAACAAATAACAAACAGTAAAGTAAAGAACACAGAATTTTATAGTGGTTCGACAAATGTCTACATCCACTCTCACAACTCCAGTTGTGAAGTTTTATTAACTCTTCCTTCTTGAGTTTCTTGTGGCTTAAAGTCCCAAGATTAAGACTGTGATCTTATCGATTATACCTCCAGGTATATCTTCGATCTACTAGTAATTCTACAAGTAACTAGAACACTTGTTTTACAAAATACAAACTTAAACTTGAAAAGTAAAACTTCTCTGTGAATAGCCTTTGATTCTTCTCTTCAATTCAGTGGCTCTTCTCTTCTTCTTCAATCTCCTTCAACTCTGTGAGTTTTTCCTTGTGCTCTGTAGACTTAGATTGCTTGTAAACGCTTTAAGATCAGTAGTCTTAGCAGTAGGAGATCACACAGTATTTATAGAACTTAGTATGACAGTTAACAGTTTGTGAACTAACTCTCAACTAACTCTAAAACTGTTTTTGTAACTTCTTCTTGTAACCGACTTTGTAACTTCCTTCAACTTCCAAGTCAGCATATCTTCAATAAATCTTCAGTTACACTTTAAATAAGCTTTCCAAACTTATTCTTCAATTTCACCAAATCAGCATAGTAACTTACTGTTCTGATTTGTACTCTTCTGATTTTACTCTGCTGAGTCAGTCAGCACAGTAACTTAAAACCTTTCAAAACTTCTCCAGATTACTTCTAAGCCCTTCTTCAACTCTTCTTTGAAGTCTTCTTATTCTGAAGTAGTCCTCTGTGTCTTCTTTAGTCTTCTGATCTTCTTCTAATCTATTCCTAATCTACTATTCTGAACTTTACAATGCTGATTACAATAAAATACAACTTTACATATATAAAACCTATTTATACATCAACTAAACTATATACAGATGAGTATATCTAAGTCCTATACTATAAGCTGTCTATACAATACAAAACATCAGCTTAGTTCCTAACAGTTCATATATCAGATCAGTAAACAATAAGATCAGTAACTCATGTAAGTTCAATAACTTTCATATAAGATCAGTAAACACCTAAGATCAGTAAACACCTAAGATCAGTAATTTACATATAAGATCAGTAAATACTAAGATCAATAAGTATATCAGATCAGTAACTCAGATTTCGAATATCTCATATAAGATCACTAAAATTATTCTCAGTTTCCATACTCAGATCAGTAATCTTATTCCAAATAACTCAGTTAAGATCAGTAATCTTATTCTTAATATTACTAAATAAGATCAGTAAACTTATTTCAGATATCATTAAGATCAGTAATCTCAATTTAAGTTTCTCATCAGATGACTTAGTTAAGATGACTTAGAACCACATATATTACTAACTTCAAGTTGCTTTTGGCCATCAAAACATACAATCATCAATTAGAACATTGTTTATAGGATTCATATCCCAACACTTGTCTTAGTGTTCAATCTTGCAACGCCTAATGTTCAACTTTGCAAAACTAATATTTTAGTTTTAATAACTTATATAATATTCAAACTCAATTTCAATTTGGGGTTTATAGGGATTTAGAACTTTAGAAAATGTAATATTCAAAAATCTATTAATTACAAAAGAAACTCTCTCTTCAGTCACAAATAGGGTGGTAAACGAATCAAATCGAAGCGAATACCAAAGTATTTGATTCGTATTTAAAAAAATATTTGATTATTCGTATTCGTTTAATTATTAAATAATAAATTTGATTCAATTTTTTTAAACAATATTATTCGAGTATTCGATTCGATTTTTTTTTTTTTTTACAGTAAAAAATATTTCAAATTACCACTTGAGAGTACAAGAGGTACACAACCCGTACACGAAAACAATATTGCTCTAAATTAGCTTGAAAAATAAACTATAAACAATAAACAAGATTCTAGAATGGTTGTTAAGAACACCAACTAGCCAAAAATGACTTATCCAATTTGCTGTCAATTTTCCAAACACTCAGGTGGGTCTCCTTTAAGGCATCTCCAATGGGGTAGAAATCCCATGTGGAATGCTACTCACAACTCAAATTAAGGGTAGAAGGGGTTGGGGGAGAGATGATGTGGAGTGGTCCCAACTTTTTTTTTTTTAATAACTTATATTTTAATTATTACCATTGATGTATTTTTTATCTTGTACTCTTTGTATTATTTCAATTATATTTTGTCAAAAAATATATTAACATTATTTTATTTTTATATATAAGTCAAAAAATATACTGTATGTTTTTAAAACTTAAAATTAAGTAAACAAGTTCAAAAATTCATGAAGCATTTACAAAGCTAGTGGTATATTTTGAATGATTGACAAATCAAATAGCAACATGTTTGGTATGAACAATATTTATGTTATATAGAAGTAAATAATTTTGGGGTAAAAAATATAGCTAATATTCATAAACTAAATAAATTTTGCTACAAACAATATTTATGAAAATTATTTGTAATAAATGATTAAGGGTAAAATACTCAAAATTAAAGATTTTTTTTTCAAAGTGACACTTACTTTAAAAATAATTAAAAAAAATTAAAGTGACATTTATTAAAAAAAATAGAGGGAGTATAAATTATAAAATAAAAATAATGAATGAAAGAATGTGAAGAGAAAAATATATACTCTAATTGGAGAGTGGGACCCACTTTTGATGTAGAAGAGTGGTAGAATGCATTGGAGGGGGTAGAAGTTTTTGAGATAGGAGTAGAAAACTTTTGAGATGGCACACATGTGACAAACTTAAAATCCAAAAATCCTCACTAGCACTAGAGATGCTCTTAGCTTTCCAATTTTTTTTCCCAAGCCACATCTTCAACCTTAGTTTTATTATTTCCACCATTTTCCCTCTCTCCAGCTTGTCATTGTTGAAGCAAATTATACTCCCTCCGTCCGCCTATAAGTTTCACGTTACTTTTTAGCACAAAGATTAAGAAAAGTGATTAAATAATATATATATTACAAGTGATGTGATTGAAAGAGGAGAGAGATAGAGAGAAAAAGTAAGATATAAAGTGAAGTGTAAGAAAAAGTACTTATCAAAAAAAGTATGGGAAGCTTATAGGCGGACGGACCAAAATGGTAAAATGGGAAACTTATAGACGGACGGAGGGAGTATTTCTTAGTGTCCATATAGACCACGCCACACTCACCCAGATTGTATTAGCCATTATTTTCTTAATTCCTTGTCCAAGCAGATTCGAAATTGATAGAGCTTATACGGAAGGAGTAGATCTTCTTATAAGCTCTTAAACAATTTACAAAATGATAGAGCTTATACGATGTTTAAATAAACTTAGCCAAAGAGGTTCTTATTTTTTGAATCCAAGTATGCCCGAATAAGATAAAAGACAATAAGAGGAGTCATATGGCACAATTCCAATCCCAATGTCTCTGCAAACATTTTAATAAGAAACTTGTTCTATCATATAATGCAAATGGTCAAATGAACAACAGATTGAAACCTGCAAGTAGGAATGATTTCATCTTCAAATCTCTGGACCATAAAACAGCTCCAAATCAAGAAAATCTTACCCATGTAAACACACACACACACACAAACACAAACACACCCATGAACATCTTCTTAGCACATTCAAGTCATTCAGAATCAGACCCAGAAACATTAAATCTATCGAAATTTCAAGATTGAGTTTTTAACAACCCATCAAAATCTATTGAAACATTCAGACAAAATTGAAATCTTGTACCGATGAATCTAGTTGATTAAAATAAGAAATTGAAGTGCAAGGAGAGTTTCTAAATAATTTCTTCATTAATAATTTATCTGGTAACTCAGGATGTCAACAACCCCCAGAAAACCCTAGATCTACGCCGCCATCACGCGAGCGGCGCAGATCGGAGAAGACGAGCCGTTGAAATCCTCTTGCTAATTCCACTAAAAAGGCCGGGCCGGGCCGAGCCGGGCCGAGCTTGAAATCCTCTTGAAACGCGAAATGAACGTTGCCCCTTCTGTGCCCGAAAATCGTGCCCAAGACTTTAGTCCCGATGATAAGTAGGATCGAGCTTTTCCCGAGCGCAGATTGGCGATGGCCGTAACTGAAAGCTTCTTTCTTGGGGTTCTGATGGAGCCCGTGGAGAAAGAATGTTGTAGTGGGAATCTTTTGAAGTGGTCCGAATTCGAGGAATCTGAGGTCAAGATTTCTTCCCTGTCGTCGTCTTCTTGTTCATCGTCGCCGAATTTCTACGGTGATTGCCCTCATGTCTGTGAATGGATTTGTGATGGAAATTGTGTGTTGTAGAAATAAACAGAGGATGGAAGTTGTTGAGAGAAGAAAGGTAAACAGTACTATAAGTCGTCTGCAGAATATAAAGTGGACAAGATGAGGGGTAAAAGGGACAATTGATATAGGAATTGGGGGTAGGTTGTCGGCCAAAAAGTCAATGGGAGTGCGTTGCAACAAATCTGAGTAACTAGGAGCCAGTAGTAAATAAACTCAAAAAATAAAATTAACTATCTTCTCAAAATATTTCAATATTACAATGTTATTGTTTTATTCACACTAAAATATTTTTATTACATTAAAGTTGAAAGATTCTAAAAGTTATGTGTCCTTAGTTAAAGGATGGAGGAAGTATTTAATAATAAAGTTAAAAAATTTGAGGTTTTCTTGAGATTTTATTCTTTTGAACATAAATTCTTGAAAAAAATATTGTTTTTTCATTGTTTTGAGTTTCTTTGAGATAAGTTTATCTTTAGTCGACCTACTCTAATTGAATTAGATAAAAAAAATGAATGTAGTAAATTAGTAAATATTTATTAATTCTAATAATAAGTCTACAATCGAACAATTCAAGTTTTAATTGTAAATTCATTCTTAAATTAAAAATTATAATCAAATAAATAATAAATATTAATAAACATATTAAGTAAATAAAATAAAAAAATTGACTGGGCCTGGTCCTTTTTTTTTTTTGCTGTTAGTTGGATGGCCTTTAAATCAATTTGAGTTTGTTAGAATGGATGCAGATTTGCAGCCGAAAATAATTGAGCCACTTCTTTTTTTAATACCTAAGAAAAAAATCATTTGAGTGTACAGTTGTACCTCATGTACCGGGCTGGCTCCACCACTACGCGGGGCGTTTTCTTTTATATACTATGTACATGTACCATGTGTCCATAATAAAATTGAATGAGCAGTATAATTGAATGAGGGCACATTTTTTATGTATTGTTTTATTTTTTTATATTCTAAAATTCATATATCAAATTAAAATAGAAATACTAATTTATTTCAAAATTAAGTTGGATACATTTTATTAGAAAAATATTATTTCCATAACGTTTCACAATAATTTTCACATCTTTAAAATGTAAAATAATTTATAAGCTTCACTCTCACAATTTTACACAAAATATATCATTGCTAGCTTTTGATCCCACACATACACACAAGTCAACTTATTTTTTACTTTATACATAAAAGTTTACAAAATTAATTACCCTTCAAAATTCTACTCATGATTACACTTCATTTATTTATAGGTGGACATTAATATGTGTGTCCACCTATAAATAAAACATACTATAAAGTACATAAAGTAAGAATAAAATAGATAAAGTAGAGATGAGATAAACTAAGCGTGGTGGTGTATATTTTTTTTAAAAGGAAACAAAAATATTTTATGTGGATAACTCAAAAAGAAAAATATAAACACTTTATGTGGACGGAGAGAATAGTAAAGAGTAGATTTTTAGCATGGGTGAAAATATACGGATATATCTTTGATATATCCATAATCGATATTGATAATGTACATGAAGAAGGATATTTTCACGATATTTGTAAAAACAAAATTAAATGGTAAATATCGATATGCAATAATAATATAGAACCTAATATCGGAAAATCGGAAATATAAAAAAAAATCGAGAAAATGTCGTATGAAATAACATTATATATTAATATAAATTTATCACAGATGTAAAATGTGTTCAAGTTGTTTTATTAAATTTATGTATTAACATTCTGTTAATAAAACTTCTTAATTTTTAAAATTTACTGATATTGATATATTCGTCGATATTTACACAAACTTAAGGTCTCGATATTTCTACCGATACCAATATTTTTAAAATTAACCTTGGTTTTGGTCGAGGTGTAATTAAGTGTATAAACATTTATGTATAATGTAAAAAAAAAAAATTATCTCGTGTCTACTACGTATGTGGATCTAAAAGCAATGATATTTTATGTAAATTTGTTAATATCTTGAGAGTTAGATTTTTAAAAGGTTTTACATTTTGAGAGTATGAAAATTATTGTAAAATGTTAGTAAAAAAAATGTGAAAATTATTATGAAATGAAAGGGAGCAATGTTTTTTTAATTAAAATGTATCTAACTTGATTTTGGAATAAATTAACTTTTATATTTTAATTTGTTATATATATGAATTTTAGAATATTATATATAATGTATGCATACATTTGGACAAAAAAACATGTCCAATTTAGTCATGCCTCATGCGGCCCTGCCAATATGCCATGCACAAGTGTATATATATGTATATATATATATATATATATATATATATAAAAGAAAACGCTTTGGGGCTAAGCGTTTTTTTTAAAAGAATATATAAAGCATATCAGGCTCTAACATATTTGGAGAACGCGTGGGGACCTCGCGTTTTTATTACAGAAACGTTTGGCCCATAAACGTTTTACTACATTTTACGAAAACTTTTCAAATTCACTTTATTTTATAAATTATTTAATTTATTTATAATAAATTGATAAAAAAACCCGAAAGGCGTATTTAAAGTAGATTGTTTTATTAATTAATGTGGCGCAAATTAGTGGATGAATGATTGGCGTAGTTAAAGCCCTCTTAAATTACATAATAACTTTTTTGTATGATCAAGTGGAATCAATCGTGTATATATACACATTACAACAGGTTTCATTTCATTCACAAATTAAATTACAAAAAGAAATTCAATGGCGCCCTTTCTCACAATTTTTAGCATTGTTTTTCTTGGTGCTTTCTCAACTCAAACAAAATTAGCAGCGGCTAATTTTCACAAACATTATAACTATCTATGGGGAAATAATCACTTCTCCGTTAACCCTGAAGGAAACTTTGTCCAACTTCTCATGGATCAATCCTCAGGAGGTTAGTGTATATATATATATGGCTGTAAATGAGTCGAGTCGAAGGAGATGTAGTGCAAGCTAATATTATTTTTGTTACTGTAGGCGCCGGATTTAAATCCAAGTACCAATATGGATCAGGGTTGTTCCATATAAGAATGAAAACACCACGGAGGAAAACAGGAGGGATTGTTACGTCATTTTATGTAAAAAATCCTCACTTTTATTAATTTATTGTATCTCCACATGATAATAATTTTTATACAATATATAATTTTATATTTTTTTTCAGTTGACTTCTGCCCCGGATTATCAGGACCCTAATGTTAATCATTTTGAAATCGACTTTGAGTTTCTTGGCACTAATGGTACATTTCAAACCAATGTTTATAATAATGATGGAGGCCATCGAGAGCAAAGTTTTAATCTTTGGTTTAATCCATCTAAAGCTTTCCATACTTACGAAATTCTCTGGAACCCTACCCGAATTGTGTAAGAATATACTTAGTTGATCTTTGAGTCGAATATCGAGAACAACATAATAGTTAATATTGTGTGTGTATTACAGATTCAGGATTGACAATATCCCAATTAGAGTGTTCAACAACAACAAAGCACGTGGAATAGATTATCCAACGATACCAATGCACATTGAGTCAAGTATATGGAATGCAGATTGGGCCGGTGCAGTGGACTGGTCACAAGGCCCATTTATAGCCCAATATGCGGATTTCGATTTCCACGCTTGTCCGATCCAACGTCAAAATGTGGGTCTGTGTAGTTCACAACGGTTTTTCTGGAACAACCCGGGTTTTTGGAATCTGAATGCTAACGAGAAACGTATAATGGCAGCTTTCAGAAAACGCTACATGAGTTACGACTATTGCTCTTCTCCTTCCACTAGAAAACCAGAATGCGCTTTTAATTAATAACTAGATTTTCAATCCTGTTTTGGTTAATTTAATTGTTTACGAATAATTTTTATCTTTAGAATTAAAAGCTTGGAATAAAATGCTTTTTCTTTCTCCTCTTTCATTAGAATAATTGATTATATTTTTCTATAATCCTAAATTTATCACACTAAAATAGACATTTATGAACTTAAAAAAAAATTGAATGGTGAAAATATGCAATGTAAAATAGCATGTTCTTTTTTCTTCAATTTTGTATTCATTAATTTATGGTGCAAGAAAATAACATTGACAAAAAAATAATAACAAATCTCGAATAAATTACAAAAGATTTTCTACTTTTTTGAAATCAATAGAGTATGGGAAATGCTATAATGATTCTTATTTGATGCAAGAACATATTACATAAATTGCTTTACTCAGTATTATTATATAAGTAACAAATTATCAATATTAATCTCAAGAGAGTAATTAATTTTCCTCGTCATTTTTACCCTTTGCGTCTAATATATAATGATCCGATCATATAAATGGGGGTAGATTTATATATTTTTTTTACTGATTCTGTGAAATTTTTTACCTATTTTTTTGCATTATATAAAATAACTTATCATATAATTCAAATATATACTCCCTCCATCCCACAATTGTTTGCACACTTATCTTATTTGTCCGTTTCACAATTGTTTATACACCTTAAAAAGGAAACTCCTCCATAAATTTCACCCTTACAAAATTCACATATTTACATAAAATGCCTTTACTTTTACTATTATTTCAATCACTCTCTTTACTTTATTTATATAATTTTACAAAATTACGCCTCAACAATCCAATCATTACACTTTTTTCTTAATAAGTTGCAAACACTTCCGGGACAAAAATTCATTTATACACATTTGATTTTATTTTTTTAATAAAAGTATTTATTAATATTTTAGGATATAAATATTAATAAATTCATTAATAATAAAATTTAATTATTAGTGAATGTTACTATATAGCTCATATTAAGAAAAGTTAAAAAATAAAAAATCATGTGAAACAAAATGTTACTCCAGTATTTACAAATAAAATAAGAAAAAAAATAGTTCCATTGCCGGGAATTGAACCCGGGTCTCCTGGGTGAAAGCCAGATATCCTAACCACTGGACGACAATGGAATTGTGTTTAAATTTCGGTTTAAATTAATAATATATTATATACATCCTATATCTATAAGTAATGTTTGTTTCTTTTCTCCTTTACCAATTCTGATTTTTTGTTTACCTTTTGTTCGTTGGTTTACTTTGGGTAATAATTACACCCTCCGTTCCAGGATTTTATGCACACTTTTTTTAGCGGGATGTCTCAACATTTTTTGCACACTTTATAAAAAAAACAACTCACATAATTTTTACCAATAATACCCCTCCTTTAATTTACCTTCTATTCCCTTTAGTCAAATCTCTCTCACTTTAGTCAATGAATTACCAATAATATCCCTCATTTATTTTACCTTACACTTTACTTTATTCAATTTTCTAAGGTCCCTTGTGGGATGATCTATAGCAACCCACTCCCACATCCAAAAATTGTTGTAGCTATCTTCTGAATAGGAGGCGATTTTACAATTGTAACCCTAGGGGATTTTCGATTTCTAAAATAATAATTCCACTTTTTTATGTTTGCTTTTCCCCTTCCCAGGCTGTCACACTCACACATCCCACCTTCTTCCACAAAAAAATATTACCGGCAATGGGAGATAATTGCAAATCTTCCTACTCGTCTCTCTCGTAACAAAACGTTGAACCTTTTTCTTTGTCATTTGCAAAATACGTTTCAAATAAAAGAGAGGAGAGAGAAAGAAAAACCTCCATTAATCGCAGTGAAAAGAATATGAAGAGATGAAGAAACATTTATACAGACTTTTTTATTGAATTTTTTCGAATTTTGACTGAGGGACGAAGATGAAGAATTTTTTTCGAGACCTTAGGTTCTTCGACAAAGCAGAACTGTGACGTAATATGGTGCAGATCGACGTTAGAGGCAGCGGCGAACTGTGACGCCTCGTCGCCGATTGAGTTGCTGACTTGCCAATCACGGAAAGGGTCGAATGAGTTGAAGATGCTGCTTTTTTTAATCTGAGAAGTTTTTGCTGTAATTTTCTTTATGCTATGGAGAATGGTGGAGAAAGGGGAATGAGATGTCATGGATTCACCATTGGAGGATAAGATTTTTGAAGAAGAAGAAGAAGAAAGTCCCTCATCCATGTTCTGAAAGAGGAGAAGGGTTGTTTGATGATATGGGCCTAATTGAATGAAGCAAATGAGATGGGCTTTATTTAATATTTGTTGGTTTGGGCTTAGTTAAATAGTGTATGGGCTAAGTTATTTAGTTTACAATATTTATAATTTAATTATTTAGCATTTCAACATGAGTTTTTCGCTAAATTGCAGGTGATTTTGTATTCCTAAATCTCCAAGAGATTTTGATGAGGATAAATAACTTAGGAGGCAATAATTAACACGCAGTTTGTACTATAAAACTGGATGGGGAATTGGGGATAGATAAGTCTTGGGTTGAGTTGTATGGATTAAGATATTGTGTTTGGATTACCTAGTCCTTCAATACAAATAATTACCAACATTTTTTGTTAATGTGGATAGGAATTAAGTCAATTATGGAGTTTGAATATTACATAAGTTACTAAAATATAAATTAAAATTAAATTTTAATATTACATAAGTTACTAAAGTTAAATGTATATACAGTACTAAACATAAACCTTAAATCTAAATTGAGTTTGAATATTACATAAGTTACTACAAATTCAAAATTGAATATTACCTTAAGTTACTAGAACATTAATTAAAATTGAGTTTTAATCTTCATAATTTTCAAATTCAATTTAGGGTTTACAGTTTAGTAACTTATGTAAAGTCTAAATTGAATTGAGTTTAAATATTACATTTTCTAAAAAATGTGTAAGAAAAAATGTAATGAAGGGTATGATGTAAGGTTCTCATGAGAAAAATTCAAAAAGAGACACCATTTGTTCAGATATTTATCATGTGTGTTCAAATATTCGTCCTATGTAATATTCAGACTCAATTTAAATTTGTGTTTTAGAAAATTATGTAATATTCAATTTTCAATTTAAAAGTTTTAATAACTTATGTAATATTCAAACTAAATCTAAATATGTTACCATTTTTTCTCTACACTATGTTTAGTACCATATAAACCTTAAACTTAAATTCAGTCGCCATTTACATAAGTTACTAAGCCCTCCGTCCCGGATTAACTTTCATATGTAAGTGGAAACGTAAATTAAGAAAGTGTAATGCATAAATGAAATAATTTAAGTTTAGAACAATATTTAAATTTAATTTAGGATTTGGTATGTTATTTCATATTTAAATTTAAAATTCAAAAAATATAATATTTATTCAAATATTAATCCTTTGTGTTCAAATATTCACGTTATATTCAATTTAAGTTTTAGTAACTTTTGTAATATTCAATCTCAATTTAGGTTTAAGGTTTATGTTTGATATCTTATACTATACCATTTAAGTTTAATATCTTAGGTAATATTCAAACTCAATTTAAATTTAAGATTTATGTCTAGTACCTTATATACAATTTAAGTTTAGTAACTTATACGGAGTATAATATTTCAATTCATTTTATATATTTAAATTTAACAAATGAATTGTTTTATTTTAGTATGCAATATAAGAATGTTCAAATATTGGCCATATATAATATTCAAAGTCAATTTCAATAACTTATTTAATATTCAATTTAAGTTTTAGTAACTTATTTAACTTTAAAAAAAAAACTCAATTTAAATTTAAAGTTTATGTTTAGTACCCTATATACCATTTAAATTTAGTTACATAAGTTACTCAAACATAAATTGAAATTAAATTTTAATATTACTTAAGTTACTAAACTTAAATGATATATATAGTACTAGACATAAACCTTAAATCTAAATTGAGTTTGAATATTACATAAGTTACTAAAATAGATGGGTATGCAATAAATATTTCGGAAGTTACTAAACTTAAATGGTATATATGATACTAAACATAAACCTTAAACCTAAATTGAGTTTGACTATTACATAAGTTACTAAAACATAAATTGAAATTAAATTTTAATATTACATCAGTTACTAAACTTAAATGGTATATATAGTTCTAAACATAAATCTTAAACCTAAATTGAGTTTAAATATTACATAAATCCTAATTAAATTGAAAATGTAAATATTAAATAAGGTACTAAATATTACCATAAATCTTAATTTATAATGTGGTTGAGCCCAAAACACAAGCATGAGTCGATTATTAGATTTTGAGACCCTTATTTGAAAGTGTATTTTTAAATCCTTTCATTCGAAATACTATTATAAATTAAAACTCTTCATCCAAACACAACCTCAGTTTAATTTTTTTCTATGAAATTAAATTGCAATTTTTAAAAGAAAAAAAAAATCAATTTAGAGTTTACATGAGTTACTAAGCTCTAAACTCTAAATTAAATTTGAAAATTAGGAAGGAATGATCAATCAATCCGCTGACATAATTAATTGCAAAAGAAACTCTCTCTTCCGTCACAATAATTGTCTTAGTGTTCAACTTTGTAATACTTAGTGTTCAATTTTTTTTGTTTTAGTAATTTATACTCCGTATAACATTCACTTTTATACGATATTTAAATTTAATTTAGTTTTAAAATTTTAGTTTTAGAGAGTTAAGGTTAACTCATCAATTTTTTAACTCATCAATTTCATAAATCACTTCAAAAAAATGCATTTTTTGTAATCAACGTTAAATTGATTATAAAAAAATTGACTTATTGTAATAAAGTTCAATTTTCGATATTAAAAATTATATTTTAAATAATAAGAAGTAATTATCATTTCAAAAAAGTAAAATATTGATTACAAATAATAAATGACTTATTATTTTTCCCTTTTCATTATTTTTTTAAACATATGTTAATTAAACAAAAAAAATTATTATCCTAAGACCTAAATTCAGAGCCTTATGCTTCTCAAAATGATGTTTCTCAAAAGAATTTTGGGGGGTTTTCAAGAATTAATCAAGAATTTGCAAATTTGAAAATTCTCATGTTCGGTTCTTGATATTTTAGTAATGAGGCCGTGTCCTGTAGAAAGTGTTGGAGATTTAGGAATACTCACCTGCAATTTAAGGAAAAACTCATGCTGAAATACTAAATAACTAAAGGGCGCGGCTAAAGGCACCCAAGGATCCTATGAGGATACCCACGCGATGAGGACACCCACGTGGAAAATACAAAAATACCCTTCGTCCTATTAAAACCCTAAACCCTCTCCATTTTCAAAATTAAAAGAGTACACCCGCCTTGACTACCCATTTCCTCCGCCTCCTCCACTCTCTTGAAGACGACGGCGCCGCCCGCGCCCACGCCGCCGCTCGCACAGTGCCGCCCACGCCTCCCTCTCCACTTCGCGGCCGCAGCCTCTCCCCCTCCCCTTTGCGGCCGTTCGCGGCCGCACCTCTTCCCTCTCCCCTTCGCGGCCGTTCGCGGCCGTTCGAACATATCGAGTTTGTTTTGGAAAAAATTTCGAACATGATGTTCGATTTTTTTTTTCGAACAAATCTAAGTTGTTTTGAAATTTTTTTCGAACATATTGGGTTTGTTTTGGTAAAATTTTCGAACATCTCAACTTTTTTTTGGTAAAATTTTCGAACATGTGAAGATTTTATTTTTGTTGTTGAAATTTTGAATTTTTAGGATTTTTGATGTTTTGGTGTTGATGGTGGGAATCCAGAATGATTCGTATGTGAAATGATGAATCGCGTGTGAATCGGCGTGTGAATCGGAATAGTTGGATGTACTCATCCAGCGTTTTTTTAAAAAAACTACAGGAGGGGTAAAAACGTATTTTCGCACCACCCCTGGGACAAAAAAAATTCTTTGTGGGTGTACTCATAGGAAATCCGGGAGCCTTTAGCCGTGCCCATAACTAAATTAGAAATATAGTAAACTAAATAACTTAGCCCATACATTATTTAACTAAGCCTAAAACTTAAATTGAATATAACGTGAATATTTGAACACAAAGGATTAATATTTGAACAAATATTATATTTTTTGAATTTTAAATTTAAATATGAAATAACATACCAAATCCTAAATTAAATTTAAATATTGTTCTAAACTTAAATTATTTCATTTATGCATTACACTTTCTTAATTTACGTTTCCACTTACATATGAAAGTTAATCCGGGACGGAGGGCTTAGTAACTTATGTAAATGACGACTGAATTTAAGTTTAAGGTTTATATGGTACTAAACATAGTGTAGAGAAAAAATGGTAACATATTTAGATTTAGTTTGAATATTACATAAGTTATTAAAACTTTTAAATTGAAAATTGAATATTACATAATTTACTAAAACACAAATTTAAATTGAGTCTGAATATTACATAAGACGAATATTTGAACACACAGGATAAATATCTGAACAAATGGTGTCTCTTTTTGAATTTTTCTCATGAGAACCTTACATGATACCCTTCATTACATTTTTTCTTACACATTTTTTAGAAAATGTAATATTTAAACTCAATTCAATTTAGACTTTACATAAGTTACTAAACTGTAAACCCTAAATTGAATTTGAAAATTATGAAGATTAAAACTCAATTTTAATTAATGTTCTAGTAACTTAAGGTAATATTCAATTTTGAATTTATAGTAACTTATGTAATATTCAAACTCAATTTAGATTTAAGGTTTATGTTTAGTACTATATATACATTTAACTTTAGTAACTTATGTAATATTAAAATTTAATTTATATTTTAGTAACTTATGTAATATTCAAACTCAATAATTGACTTAATTCCTATTCACATTAACAAAAAATGTTGGTAATTATTTGTATTGAAGGACTAGGTAATCCAAACACAATATCTTAATCCATACAACTCAACCCAAGACTTATCTATCCCCAATTCCCCATCCGGTTTTATAGTACAAACTGCGTGTTAATTATTCCCTCCTAAGTTATTTATCCTCATCAAAATCTCTTGGAGATTTAGGAATACAAAATCACCTGCAATTTAGCGAAAAATTCATGTTGAAATGCTAAATAATTAAATTATAAATATTGTAAACTAAATAACTTAGCCCATACACTATTTAACTAAGCCCAAACCAACAAATATCAAATAAAGCCCATCTCATTTGCTTCATTCAATTAGGCCTATATCATCAAACAACCCTTCTCCTCTTTCAGAACATGGATGCGGGACTTTTTTCTTCTTCTTCAAAAGCTTATCCTCCAATGGTGAATCCATGACATCTCATTCCCCTTTCTCCATTCTCAGCATATCCAGATTTCTCGCAGCAATCAACAAGATGATTCATACATTCAGCATAATTGTTTTTCGGAAAAAGAACATTCAACATAAATACTAGTAGAAATTCAACATCGCTAACTTGGGTTCCGCAAAAATCCCCAATTCTCCCGAAATCGGAATCTTCCCCTCAGAAACCTCAACGACGACATTGGCTGTTCTGGGGAGCTCCGGCGGGCCAGCGATGAGAGTAATAGTACTCGAATCAAATACACCGAGTTTATGAAGCGGCGGTTTCTTCTCCCATTCCTTCCAGGGCAGCGAGGCGGTACAAACTTGACTACAACGACGAACGGGCGAACGGGCGATAGTTGCACACCGACGACGAGATTTGTATTTTTTTTAAATTGCTGACAACTCGTTGGGAATAACGGGTGTCGTTTGAAAAAGGGTGGGGGAGAGGTAGGGGAGAGAATGGAGGCTGAAGTGGAAAAAAGAGGAGAGTGGAGAGAGAATGGAGATTGACAGAAGAAGCTGTACGGGGAGCTTTTTTCTCTAAAATTAATTAAATATAATAAATACAAAACAAATGATAATGAAGGGATAAAAGAGACAATACACATCACAATTAGGAGTGGGTTGTGAGCCAAAAAGCAAAAGGAGTAGGTTGCAATAAAACTAAAAAACTAGGAGCCAGCAGTAAATAATCTCTAGTTTAATATGTGTATGTTTATGTCAAGTGGTTATTTTTGGTGCTGCCTTTTTTTTTTTTAAATGAAGTTTTAACAAATTTTGTCCATTGATCATGCATGTCACATCTTTCATTTCAAGTGTAAGATTGTCGTTGCTTTCTTTCAGATTACAATTTCAACGGTACGGTGATGTTTGTTTTGAGATTTGGGGTATTTTGAAATCTCTATTTTAAAATATAGTGGATTTTAAAATTCTATTTTTTTTTTTATGTTTTGAATTTATTTTGGTATTTATAGGATTGACTTTTACAAGGTTCATAGGTATACGTATTTGTAGAGTAGAATTTTAAAATCATAAATTTAAATTTAAAATTAGAATATGTATGAAATTTCAAAATCTCAAATCTGAAATTTTCATCCCAAAACAAACACCCCTACGTGTTTTATTTGTTATTCTCTCAAATTACTCAACTGTGATACTTCATACAGTTAAATAGTACTAGTACTAATGATCAAATTCATTTTGAGGTTTAGATAAAAATGTGCACTAATTAGTTCACCTAAACACTTTTATCACGGTTACTATAGCCTACATTCGATCACATCACTAATTTTCTGAACGACATCTATTTTGATTAATATCTAATGTTGTCGATCTAGCAATCAAGTCTGTCTCAATTAAGCTATTTACTATAAACTCAAATTAATTCACCAAGTCTTTCACAAACATCTCAATTAATGCAAATTCAACCCCGATTGCAATTCACAAAACTGTAATTAATTGCTATCTAATAGAAATGATCAATTAATTTAATCACACAATTCAAAAAATAGAAACACTTAAACCAAGACATAGACTAAATACCCAATTAACACCAAAACAAATAGAACTTAGCCCATATATTACAAGCAATACCCATAACTAAATCAACAAGTAAAAGAAAATCCATGAAAAATAAGTAACAAAACATGAATAGAATTGAGATTAAAACCCTATGAATAATGAAATTAAAGAAAGCTAACATATTTAGAGTCTTCAAATTCTTCGATGCTACCGTAAAATAAAATACTGAAAGTAGGGGCGGAATCAGGCGTAAGTTTGGGGTGGCCATGGCCCTTCTCAATTTTATTATTATTATTATTATTATTATTATTATTATTATTATATATTATATGTATTAATTATTAAATTAACTTATAAATAGTCTTAGTTCTTAATTGGACCAAGATTCGATTGTTCTCCCCCTTTTAAGTTAGGGTCCGACTATTTACACCTTCATTTCAGATGGATGCACTCCCTCGATTGATGCACCCCTCTAAAATCGATTTAAAATAGATGCACCCCTTTTAATTGTCATAAATGCACTTCTCTCATAAAATTCCTATTACTACCCACACCCCCACCAAAACTTAATTTCCAACATCAAACCCTAATTTCTCCTTCATCTCTCCCCCAAACCACTCCACCAACCGTCGCCCCCGCCGGCACCCGCGGCCGCGACCAATTCTCCTCTCCGTCTCGTCCCGCCCCCCTTTACTTTTTCTGTGATTTTTCTCCACCCACTCCCCCGTCTGGCCGCCCCCGCATCCCTCCCTCTCCCCCATTTTTCCTATGTTTTTGTCCTCCCCCATATATATTTTCGACCATATAATGTCGACCAAATACATCCTCGTCGATAAATTGTTGTCGACGAGGGTGTATTTGGTCGACATTATATGGTCGAAAATATTAAAAAACATTTTTTTATTATTTTTTTCTACCAATCAGTGTCGACCATATACACTTTCATCGAAAATCGTTGTCGACAGGAGTGTATTGTTAGGATATTCTATATCCTTATGTTTTGTATTGATAAACCAAATATACTTGTAATAGGATAGGTTGTATTGAATAGACACCTTCATCATTCATCTTGTAATAAATTAGAATCTGGGCATATCAACAGAGTTGGAAGCCAGCTGATATAGTGAAGAAAAGTGCACAAGCTCAAGATGAGAAGAGAAGAACAGAAGACTAGAAGAGTAAATCAGATGAGTGGAACTCACCTGATGTTATCAGCTGAGGTCTTATCAGCTGAAGTAATCAATATCAGCTGAGTAAGCCAAACACTGCTGAGGCTAAGTCTGCCTGACTAAACAGACGAACTCTACACAGTTGAGGAAGCAATCAGAAGCCAATTGTCAAAATCAAAAGAGATGATCCTAAGCTCAGAAGAGTAAAACAGAAGAGTCGAAGGTCATCTGAATCAAGCACTGTATTGTCAAATTAGAGCTGATGTGGACCAATTGGGAGACGACATCAGACATCAAGATTCTGACAAAGCACAAAGATCAAGGAAGTCTATGACGTATTGATTATTACTAGGCAACGATGTTGGGATGTGAATCATAATATAAGTCCTAATTGATGAAAGAAGTAGTTTTGATAAACCAAAAGTAGACTTGAATATATTTCTAAGTGTTAACTGATCTAGTTATGGAAGTCATCTTGTGAACATGATCAGTAGAGTACAAAAGTAAGAAAGAAAAGTTTAAGTATGAAAGGAAAGACAAGTACATTTTATAAGTACTGTGTTGAGTTTATATAGGATTTTATGATAAGCTTGAAGTGTTGTATAGAAGCTTATGTTTATATTTTGTTGTGATTGTAAGTCTTTAAGATGACTAAGCTAATCTACAAAGCTTAAAGTAATGTAATAGATTAGATAGCTCAAATAGATAGAACGAGCAGAGTTCTACTAAAGACAGAAGACAAGAATACTTGACGATCAGACAAGACGAGTTATGAAGAAGTCAGAAATATTCTAAGTATGGAATATGACTAGAAGACAAGACAAGGCGTAAAGACTCATAAATATTCTAAGTGCTAAAGACAAGACGAGCAAGACAGTTTAACAGAATTGAAGGTTCGTATTTCTGAAGATAAGAAGTTGGTTTCAACTTAATTAACAAAATTAATCGTCGTATTAAGAGATACTTATCCAGAAACGGTTGAAGAGTTTGTTAAAGGAAGTTATCAAGAAAGTTTGTTGGATAACTAACTTATCTTGATAAAGTGAAGTCTATAAATACTTGAAGGCATTCAAACGATTAAAGACTACTGATATTACTTAAAATCAAACTATTGTGCGTATAATGAAGAAGTTCAAAGCAAGGAAACTCGCAGAGTTCAAAGAAAAAGTTTGAAGTTAAAAAAGAAGAGACTACTCAAGAAGACTTATTGAAGATACAGAGAAGTTTTATTTATTGTTTTAAGTTTGCTAGTTGCTTATTAAATCACTAGTTGTTAGATCGAAGATATATCTGGAGATATAATCGAGAAGATCGAAGTCTTATTTCTTGGGACTCAAAGCCACAAGAACACACTACTCGAAGAGAAGAGTTAATGAGAATTTCACGACTGGAGTTGTGAGAGTGGATGTAGACAAGTTGTCGAACCACTATAAATCTCGTGTTTGATTTACTTTACTGTTTTATTTGTTGTTTAATCGATTACTTGTTTGATTGATTAATCTGCATATAGAATAGACAAGATCAGTGTTCATATTCGATATTAGTTGAGTATAAATCTTAAGGGCTCATTGATTAATTCTGATATTCCGCATTGTGTACTTTGAAAGATTTTGAAAAGTCTATTTACCCCCCTCTAGACATTTTCTTAGCTTACTCAATCTTATCAACTCAACTAGGGACCTACAAGTGGTATTAGAGCAGTAGTTCATTGGACTGTTGTTTCTTGATTACCCCTACAGACTTTGAGGGAAATCTTGGTTCTTGATTGTACTGGCTTATATCAATGTTCTTGAAATTTCTTGTATCTTTGATTTTCTTGCTATATTTTGATTTAATCTTCTTGAAATCATGGCTATGGAAATAAGTGCTAACAAACTACCTAAGTTCTCTGTTCAGGACTATGATTACTGGAAACTTAGGATGGAAGTCATTTTCAGCTAAACTCATGATCTGATGGTGTCTGTCATAAAAGGACCAGTCGTTACTATGATTCCAAACACTGCTTCCTTGGACCCATCAAAAGCTGTTGGCGTACTCGTTCCAAAACCAAGGTCAGAACTCACTTCGGAAGAAATGAGACAGAACAATCTGGACAATTTAGCAAAGAATTACATTTTACACACTCTTCCCAACGAGTATTTGGGAAAAGTATTAAAATGTAAGACTACTAAAGAGATGTGGAATCGACTTGCTGTGATTTGTGAAGGGACTACCCTGATCAAGGAAAGCAAGTTGTCCACTGCTATTCAGAGGTTCGAATCATTTAAGATGAAGGCTGGTGAAAATATTGACCAGTTAGATACTCGTTTCACACGTGTTATGAATGATTTGGAAGTGTTAGGCAAAACATATACTAATCGTGAAATTAACTTGAGAATTCCTAAGGAGGTGTTTACTTTGGACATTGGGTGGTTTTAAAGACCGGGTTTTTGAAATCCCGATAAATAGTACTCCCTCCGTCCCAGGATTACTTGCACACCTACTTTTTCGGACCTTTAGAAACTTCACCCGTATAATATCTACAATATTACATTTAATGTAATTGTTTTTATGGTCCATATATACATATAAGGCCATTCACTTACTTATTTTTTTATAAAATTATATCTTAAAATTTTATTTATTATAATATTTTTAAAAAAGTGAGTAAACAGTAAGTATGCAAGTAATCTTGGGACGGAGGGAGTAATATGAGTGTTTCTTTTGGGTTTTGGAATAGTGGAAAATTTAACTTTATGTCAAATCAAGTTGTAAGATTGAATGAGTTTGTATTATTATATTATTGTTTAGTGAGATTATAATGATTAGTTATGTGTGTAATGATTAAATGTATTATATTATTGTATTATTATATTATTATAGTATTATTATATTATTGTTGAGAAAGAATATAATGATTGGAGTAATATTATATAGATATAACTTTATGTCGAATCAATTTTTTTGATAAGGGTGGTTTTGAGTGGATTTTAAAAACCGATTTTTAAATCCCGAAGTAAAACGAGTTTTGGATCTTGAAATCCAAAACCTAGTTTTAAAAACCAAAAGTAAACATACCCTAAGAGTCTAGATGCTAGATGGAAGATGGTCAAGATGATCATCAAGAACACTCAGGACATTGATGAATGGACTGCTGAGACAATGTTCCAAACACTCAAAGCTCACGATTTCGATCTAGATGAGGATGATCCTATTGCCAGTAGTGATAGAGAGAATGTTGTGTCGAAAAATGTTGCCTTTAAGTCTACTTCGTCTAGTAGCTCTAGAGTAGCGAAGTCTAAGTCTAAGACTGAGTCTACTAGTGTCAAAGATGAGCTAGATAGATCTGATTTAAGTCTGAAAGATCAGGTGAACCTTATGGTTAGGAAGTTCGACAAGCTGAACAAAAGATATGGTAGATATAAGCGTTTTTACAAAGACTTTACAGGTTCTGCTAACAAGGACTCATCTGAGACCAGACAAGATCAAAACTCATCCGAAAGGAGAGTTGAGGTCTCGAAAGAAAACAGACGAGATAGGAACTCTGAGGATATGAAGATTAGACGTTCTGATAGACGAGATAAGAAAAGGGATAATTCTCCTCTGAAAAAATCTACTAACGATCTACTTTGCTATAATTGTGAGAAATCAGGTCATTACTGCTGGAACACGCCGGCGAAGGCGGTCCATCACCGGGATCGTTTTCGGATGCCAAACGTATAAATAACGAATTAAAACCTAAACATGCGTCTAAAGCAGAATTTAGATTCGTTACCCTTGAAGATCGAGACGTTGATTCCAATCCACGGATCTTCTAGTCTGTCTCCCAACCTCGCTTGAACACCGGGTGGATGGCGCGCTATCAAACGTGGAGAAGGTGTCTCAGTTTCGTCTTCTTGAAACCCTAGCCGTTTTTCTCAATTTCGTGTGTGCTAGGGTTTCAAAACTTTTTTGAGGCTCCTATTTATAATCTCCATAAGTTCATGGGCCAGACTAGGCATCCATTAGAAGGTATAGGGTTTGGGCTTCTTACAGGCCCAAATACTCTTATGTTCAGCCCAGAACATATAATTTGGTCCGAGAACATTTATTCATTCCACTAGAGAATTAATGTTGCACTCCCGTCCTATCCCGAACTGAATCAGGGCTTCTATTAGACTTCATAATTCTCCGTGTTTAAGATATCGCACGTCCATTAATTATTAAAGCTTCTGACTTCTTTAAATACTCCCTCCGTCCCGGAAGTGTTTGCACCACTAAGTGGGCACAATTATTAAGAAAAAAGTGTAATGAGTGGAGTGTTGAGGAGTAATTTTGTAAAGTTATATGGATAAAGTAAAAAGGTGATTGGAAAGAGAGTAAAAGTAATGGCATTTCGTGTAAATATGTGAATATTGTGAGGGTGGAGTTTATTAGAGAGTTTCCTTTTATGGGTGTGCAAACAATTGTGGGGCGGACAAATAAGAAAAGTGTACAAACAGTTGTGGGACGGAGGGAGTAATTAATTTCTATAATTCCTTGAGTAGTACCACTCAACCTTGTTGTCGTACGGATTAAATCCACCTGCGGGGGTTAATACGACAATCCTTTATGAGTTTCTTCAAGGGGACATCATCAGCCTGGATGTACAGGACACGGTGCCCTAATGCCAATAAGTAGACATCATGCGAGCGATTCCACTACCCAAAATACGGAGCGTGAAGAATCTACCAAGATTCTCACCTATGGTACATCAAAGTAGTGAACAAGCACCCTACACATCTAAATATCACACTAAGGGTTAAGAATCATAAAAGTCACCAAGACCTCTAGTTCTTCATAACAGTCAGAACAAAAGAACATGTCTTATCTGTGATCCATTCAATACGCCACAGCGCACTAGTATAAACTAATGGCCAAGACAAACCACTAACAAGTTTACACTACAACTTAAACCAATAGTTTTGTCCAAAACTATCTCAATTGTGAATACTGTTTATATCTTATAAGGAACTGACAATGTGATCTTCTGTGTGACTACAAACCCACCACATCGTCTACAATGCAAGATAAGCAGACATACAAGTAATCACAAAGAATGCAATAATGTGAAAAACCATTTATTTCAGATAAAAGGAAATCGAATATACGTCACAAAAGCCCACTAAAAGTTTGCTTTACAGTATACACTAACAATCTCCCACTTATACTAAAGCTTAACTTTTAGTACACACATAAGACATCAACATTTCTCCCACTTATACTCAAAGTCTAGCTTGTAATACATCGTAAACCAAGACCCTTTACATGTTTCTCAAAGACTTTTATTGCCAGCATCTTTGTGAAAGGATCAACCAAGTTATCCAACGACGCAATCTTAGCTACAACCACGTCTCCTCGATTTACGATATCTCGTATAATGTGGTACTTTCGCTCTATGTTTTTACTTGCTCTGTGGGCTCTAGGTTCTTTCGAGTTTGCCACTGCACCCGCGTTATCACAATAAACAGTGATACACATCGGCATACTCTGAGATACCCCTAATTCCAGAAAGAAATTACGCAGTTAGACAGCCTCCTTTGCGGCCTCTGAGGCAGCTACGTACTCAGCTTCCATATTGGAGTCCGCGATGCATTTCTGCTTCACACTTCTCCAAGATATGGCTGCGCCTCCCAGCATAAACACATAACCCGAGGTTGACTTCCGTTCATCTCGATCAGCTTGGAAATCTGAATCGGTATAACCCAAAGGAATCAAACTATTTGACTGGTATACTAGCACATAATCTCGAGTTTTTTTCAAGTACTTGAGAATATGCTTAACAGCAGTCCAGTGTCCTTGACCAGGGTTAGACTGATATCTTGCTACCATGCCGACTGCATAGCAAATATCAGGCCTCGTACACAGCATCGCATACATAAGGCTTCCTACAGCCGAAACATAAGGAACCTTAGCCATCTCCTCTATCTCCTTTTGTGTCTTAGGACACATATCTTTAGATAGAGGGACTCCATGTCTAAAAGGTAGTACACCCTTCTTGGAATTCTGCATGCCAAAACGAGCAATCACAATATCAATGTAAGACGCTTGAGATAAACACAACATTCTCCTTTTTCGATCACGGGTGACCTTAATACCAAGAATGTATGATGCTTCTCCCATATCCTTCATTTGAAAATGTTCTGAAAGCCACACCTTTACGTCTGATAATACTTTCACATTGTTGCCAATAAGAAGAATATCATCTACGTATAGTACTAAGAATACCACTACGTCTCCGTCACTCTTCTTGTACACACAACTTTCATTTTGACATTGTTCAAATCCAAAAGATTTGATCACCTCGTCAAAACGAATGTTCCAAGACCTAGAAGCTTATTTTAGCCCATAAAGAGACCTTTTTAGCTTCCAGACTAGATGCTCTTGGCCTTTCTTCACATAACCCTCGGGTTGCTGCATATAGATGTCCTTATCCAAATTTCCATTAAGGAAAGCTGTCTTGACATCCATTTGCCAAATCTCATAGGTCATGTGATTAACTATGGATAAGAGAATCCGGATCAATTTTAGCATGGCTATTGGTGAGAAGGTCTTCTCATAGTCGATTTCTTATTTCTGGGTAAAACCCTTTGCCACCAACAATGCCTTAAAAGCAGTAATCTGCCCATCAGACCCTCTCTTACGTCTGTAGACCCACTTACACCCAACGACTTTCTTGTCATAGGGAAGTTTACTTAGGTCATACACTTCCATAGCATCCATAGATTCAATTTCTGAATCCATGGACTTGTGCCAAGACTCTGCATCTTTGTCTTTGATTGCCTCTTTGTATGTCCAGGGGTCGTTATCATCATGTTCATCGCTTAGAATCAAGTCCATAGACTCTCCCACAAACATGAAACGATCAGGTTGGCGAACAACCCTCCCACTATGACGAGCCAATGTATACAAAGGTTTATCAGAGTCGCCATGTTGTGCAGTCTCTTGTGGTATTTCCTCTTGCACACTCGGTGTGCCATTGTCTCCTCTCAACTCATTTAGAATGATCTCAGTATTGGACTTATGCTCATTCATATAGTCTTCTTCTAAAAATTGGGCATTGGTACTCACCACCACCCTCTGATCATTAGGACTATAAAAATAACCACCTCTCGTTCCCTTAGGGTATCCTACAAACAACCGTACTTCAGTTCTAGGTGCCAACTTATCAGCTTCCTTGTTCAGCACATGTGTTAGACAGCCCCAAATCTGAATGTGGTTTAGACTAGGCTTTCGCCCAGACCACAATTCAATCGGGGTTTTTGGAACCACTTTAGAAGGTACATAATTTAGAAGGTACGCTGTTGTTTCAAAGGCATAACCCCAAAAAGAGGTAGGTAATGAAGCATAACTCATCATCGATCTCACCATATCTAATAGAGTCCTATTCCTTCTCTCAGCCACGCCATTCTGTTGCGGAGTACCAGGCGCGGAGAGCTGGGATCTAATCCCGTTCTCTAATAAGTATTGCCTAAATTCATTGCTAAGGTACTCGCCACCACGATCAGAACGCAGTGACTTGATACTCTTAACATGACGGTTCTCCACTTCTGCCTTAAATTCTTTGAACTTGCCAAAGCATTCAGACTTGTGGCGCATCAGGTAGATGTATCCATATCTTGAGTAATCGTCAATGAAAGTGACGAAGTACTCAAAGACTCCTCTAGCTTGAACAGTCATAGGCCCACACAAATCAGAGTGAATCAATTCCAAAACATCATTAGCCCTATTACCCTTGGCCTTAAAAGGCCTCGAGGTCATCTTGCCTTCCAAACAGGATTCACAGACTGAGAATGGTTCTACTTGGAGAGACTCCAAAAACCCACTACTTACTAGTCTTTGAATCCTTCTTAGGTTGACATGACCCAATCTTAGATGCCAAAGGTATGTTTGATTCAACTTAGAAGGTTCATTTCT
The DNA here is from genome assembly GCA_963675135.1 of Galeopsis tetrahit. Taxonomy (NCBI): domain Eukaryota; kingdom Viridiplantae; phylum Streptophyta; class Magnoliopsida; order Lamiales; family Lamiaceae; genus Galeopsis; species Galeopsis tetrahit. Next base: position 39,270,994 of record OY776126.1, on the reverse strand, counting down.
CTTATTTAATGATGATGATGAATGAGCTTCAGTCACAGTATGATATGCACACGTAATAGTACAAAGATTGTTTTCTAACGTGCCAGAATAGATTAAAGAGTCATTTCTCATAATAACAACATTGTCATTAAAAACAACTGAGCATCCATCCAAAAACAACTTCGAAACAGAAATTAAATTTCTCTGAAAATACGGCACGTATAAAACGTTCTTTAATACTAAAACAGAGTTAGAAAAACATAAGTGCACGTCTCCCACTGCAACCACTGATACTATCGCAACATTGCCCAAACTAATGGTAATCTCGCCCTCACTCAGTTCCCTTGTCTGCAGAAACCCCTACAAGGTGTAACAAACATGGCCAATGGCTCCTGTATCTACTACCCAAGAAAAGGCAGAACAAGCCGCAAAATATGTTTCAACAACTAAAGCGAGAGACGTACCAGAGTTGTCCTTTTTCAGGAGGTGACAATCAGACTTCCAATGTCCTGTCTTGTTGCACTTGAAACATTTGCCCTTCGGCTTTTTAACGCCACCAGAAGGCGCCAGTTTCTTGCTCCCACTACTTTCACCACCACCATTTTTCTGTAAATGCTTTTTCTTCTTCTTGCTATTAGACGAAGAAGGTCCAGCCTGGACAGTAACATTGGCTTGTGGTCGTTTACCCATGAGACCCTCCACCGCGACCAATTCCGTAAGAAGCTCGGTTAAAGTATAATCCTTCTTACTCATGATCGCATTTACACGGAAGTTCTCAAAAGACTTTGGGAGCGAGTGTAGGATCATATCGATCTTGGTGTCATTATCGATTAACCCTCCGAGGACCTCAATCTCATTCAGATATTCCATTATCTTGAGACTGTGGTCCCACACGGACGCTCCCTCTGGCATAGAGGTTGACATGATCTTCCTCATAGCCTCAAAGCGGGTAGCCCTATCTTTCTCACCAAAAAGCTCTTTGAGGCTCAACATCATAGCTGCGGCACTAGGCATAGTATGATGCTGCTGTTGTAAAACATTTGAAATCGAGGCCAAAATGTAACAACGAGCCATCTCATCAACCTTGTGCCACTTCTTATGAGCCTCCCTTTGCTCTTTAGTAGATTCGGCTCCCAAAGGGGCAGGAGCAGGTGTATCGAGCACAAACTTGTACTCATCAGCAACTAGGACAATGTTCAAATATCTTTTCCAATCCAAGTAATTTTGACCAATAAGCTTATTTTGATTTAAGATAACCATAAGTGGGTTGAATGTCACCATAATGTATCTGAAATAAATAAAATGCAAGCAATAAATCACATAAGTTTGAAGCATAAAACATTGGAAACCTTCAAAACCAATATTCAACCCAACCTCCAACAGCCCAACAAACACATATGCAAGCCACGTTAGGGTGGTCGTTTACACATGTATTCATCGACCAGACATTCAGTCTTTAATTTCAATATCACGTCAACTTATCCTTATGAGGAATGAAATTAACAGTCGAACTTTAACTGGCCATGTGAACTAGAACAGTGACCCCGTTGGGGGGTTATATTAAAATTCACATCTAAGTGATGACCACAATTTAACAACAGTTATCTTGAAATATTCTTTACTGATGAACTCATGGATGACACATCCGTTAGGGAAGATCACACACTTCATCTAAAGACTAAAACAGTTTTATTAGAAGTCTTAACTAGTAAGCTCGTGAATGTTGCACCCGTTAGGGGGAGACTTCCAAGGTCCCACGAGCAACATAAACCTTACTTAAAGACCAATTGTGGAGGCCTATAAATTAATTAAAATTCAACTATCTCACTTAGTCATTTTAACATGAAGATTATTCATTGGCATAGCAAATTAACAAAAATTAACACATGCATGCCATAACAATACAAAATGTGATAAACATAGGCAAAAATAAATAAATGCACATCTGTCGCAACCCCTTGAAAACCTACCACAAATAGCCTATTATAAGCTATTACAATGAAAAAAACAGTAGCGCGTACGGATGCCTCGCATCGACCTCTCACGCAATGCAAAAACATTGAATTCTCGTCCACCGACAAAAACTGGCAGAAAACTTCATAAAGGCTTTTGAATTAGTCCTCGCCACTCGTCGTCTTAGCATAGCTGTGACTCATGTAGATCTCGTCGAGACGTTTTTGAAAAGGTATTGTCAGCTGAAAACGGACACCCGAGTCAAAAGTTATGGCCAAAACAGTTTTCACCGTCCAAGGCCATAACCCGAAAAACTCAGATTACTGTTTTCAGATCTTCCATCGACACCGCCCGCTCTCACGATCAAAAAATACAATATAAACGAGCAAAACCCTACTACAGTGATCTATGAAATAGTCCTATACTACCCACACTTATTATCTGGTGGGAAAAATGATTACATAACACTAGGGTTGCGATAGAAGAAAAAAAAACATAACCAACAGAAACGCATACATACATGAAACAAATAAATTGAATCATACAATCATATGTTTCAGGAAAAGCCAACAATCCACGAATCCAGGCTCTGATACCAATTGCTGGAACATGTCAGCGAAGGCGGTCCATCACCGGGATCGTTGTCGGATGCCAAACGTATAAATAACGAATTAAAACCTAAACATGCGTCTAAAGCAGAATTTAGATTCGTTACCCTTGAAGATCGAGACGTTGATTCCAATCCACGAATCTTCTAGCCTGTCTCCCAACCTCGCTCGAACAAAGTATATTCTCCTCGTTCATAAACTCGCTTGAAGGTACATCATCAGTAAGTTTACGTGGATGATATCATTTTCCTAAAATCGTTCATAAACCTAAACTCGCTTGAAGGTAAGGATATTCTCCTCGTTCAAATTTACGTAGATGATATCATTTTTGGTTCACCCAACAAAAGCATGAGTGAAAGCTTTTCAAAGCTCATACAAAGTAAGTTTGAAATGTCCATGATGGGAGAAATGAATTACTTCCTTGGTCTTCAAGTAAAACAGTCTAATGAAGGGATTTTCATAAATCAAACCAAGTATACTCGTAATCTACTTGATAAGTATGGTATTAAAACTTGTAAATCTGTTGGAGTACCAATGTTACCCGCCTACAGGATGGATCCAGATGAGCGAGGTAAGTGTGTAGATCAATCATATTATCGTGGCTTAATTGGCTCTTTACTCTACTTAACTGCTAGTAGACCAGATATAACTTTTGGTGTTGGTGTATGTGCTCGATTTCAAGCCAACCCCAAAGAAAGTCATCTAGAATCTACTAAAAGAATATTGAAATATCTGAAAGGAACCATTAACCGAGGTTTATGGTACCCTACTGATGATGATTTATTCTTAAGTGGATACTCAGATTCTGACTTTGGTGGCTGCAAGATTGATAGGAAATCTACTTCTGGTTCATGTCAATTCTTAGATTCTAAGCTCATTTCATGGTTTTCAAAGAAACAGACGAGTGTAGCAACCTCTACTACTGAAGCAGAGTACATGGCTGCAGGTAGTTGTTGTAGTCAACTATTATGGTTAATACAACAACTCAGAGACTACAATATTGTAGAATCCAATGTACCTATATTCTGTGACAGTAATAGTGTTATTGCTATTACTCAAAACCCTGTTTTGCATACACGTTGCAAGCATGTAGATGTAAGACATCATTTCATACGTGATCATATTGAGAAAAAGAACATACACATGGAGAAAATTAGACCTGTCAAGACGGGTCGGCGGGGCGAGACGGGCCAAAACCGCAAAAGCCCGTCATTTGGCGGGGCGGGCCAGCCCGTTTGCCAAGCGGGCTGCCAAAATCTCAACCCAACCCAAAAAAGGGCGGGCCGCGGATTTCGGCGGGCCAACACCTTTTTTTTTTAAACAAAAATATTTACCGTCTACAGATTTATACTCATACGTCATAATAGGATTTATAGATTTACAGTCCACTCAATCACCTATAATAATGCAAAATCTGGAAAAAAAATTACTAATCTAAGTAATCTGATATATAATAGAAAGATTAGTACTAACTTTTGTGAGTTTTTTAAATCGGCCGGCAGCGAGGGAAGAATAGCAGACGGGAGATGAGGCATCGCAAGCGCAACAGAGCGGTGGAGTGGAGAGCAGTCAAGGCAGATTAGGAAAAAAGTTAAAAAAACTAAAGAGTGAAGAATGCGGCTAATCTCAGTAATTTGATTCTGCTTTAGGGTTTCAGTATTTCACGTTTAAAAAATAAAAATTAGATATTTAGTTAATTAATTTTATATTTTTTTAATATTAAAAAAAAAACTAAAAATATGGCGGGCCAACCCTCCAAAAACCGCCCCGCCAAAGCCTACAGCCCAAACGGGTCGGACCGCCTGGGCCCGCCTCCCAGTGGGCTTGAAAAATGCTGGCCCAACCCACCCTTTTTAGTGGCGGGGGCGGGCTGGCCCAACGGGCCCAACCCGTTTTGACGGCTCTAGAGAAAATACATACTGACATACAACGAGCTGATATTCTTACAAAGCCATTACCTGAAGCAAGATTTCATGAGTTATGCATTAGTTTAGGATTGATTGATCTTGACCCTACTTGTGCATAGCATTGTACTAACAAGACAGGTACTCAAAAGCAAGCCATTCGCAGGACAGATGAGTACGACTTAAACCAACTCACATTACTTCCAGACTCTACTAGACCCAGGTATACAAGGTCAGACAAGATGACCAAAGAACCCGATGAGAAAGTTGGTAAAGTTGAGGGTAATACTAAAGGGAATAAACATTTAAGGGGGAATATATGATTTCTTAAATATCCTTATGTTGACTCTTAAGTTTGTTAAAAGTCATCTTGATCGAAACCTTGAGTTCTGCATTTGATAGATGTTCATATAAATTATTCTACTCTACAACTTGTATCTACTCTCATACGTTGTACAAGATAAGACATGCACTTGATGATGTTCGACAAGTCAGACAGACAAGCACAGTCGAAGGGGGAACTCGTCTAGTGCGAAGTAGTCTACTAGTCTGTTCTGATGAACTCGAACAGACCAAATAAGTTCTTAATTGATTTAGATTCATTAAGTGTTTAGAAATGGATTAAGGGTATTATCGTATTTTTATGTTGCGAAATTTTGGAAATTTCAAAACTGGATTTATACACTCCATTTAAATGAGGTGTATACACCCAGTTCCCGCCTAAATCTACTGGACTAGGTCAGATGAGTACACTCCTCTCTTCTAACCAATAGCAGAGGCGGATTCCAAATTTTCCAACATCAATACACATAATATTCTCGATTACGTAACTAAATATCAAAGGTCTGCTACCGTTAGATCAACTCTTTCAATCTTGGCCGTTCGTTCAAAAAAAATCGAAGTTTGATCAAAACCACTCTTGTCTAAAATCACTCTTCACAATTCACTCTACTTTCCTAATTTCTCGCATTCAGTTTCTCTCTTGATATCTCTGTATTGAATACTAGTCTAAAAAATGTCGATCGTATCTATGTTTGATGTCAAAACTAACATGCAAGCGAGGTTTGATCTAGGTAAGTATACTTCGGAAGGCAAAGTTCATGTTGAAAGCTCAGTGTTCTTCAAGGGTAGGCATTATTGTTGGTCCTGAAAGGAGTATATAACAAGTGTATGGGGGGGGGGGAGGGAATACACTTGTATGCAAATTCTTTGAAAACTTGATCAAACCAGAGATCAGCAATGTTGTCTTGGACAACTCTGCTGAAGAAGATTAACTCTTCAAAGATAATCAAACCACTAAGTACTATTGAGTACTTAGTTGAATAACTATCTAATGGAGTTATATGTGCGGAATAGTGGTTGGCCCTTTAAGTTTAGACTCCTTTGGTTTCTGAAATCTCTTGACAGTTCAATGCAATCCAGTTTAGTTTCAAGGAACTTGTCCAATACAGTTTTTGCACAGTCTTTGAATATGTATCTTTTGAAAGATCAGTTTTGTGTGCAGTGTTGAGTGAATGTAAGTACTTGTAAATCAAGTCAACACAAGAGGTTATAGTGGTTCAGAGACTCAAGCTCCTACATCCACTTTCCCTGATTTAACAGGATAATTCCTTCACTCTTGGAATTAACTTGTTTTATAGTGCCAAGGTGCACTTGATCAAGAACACCACTCCTTGGTGAATTGATCCCTAGGATGTCTAGAGTCCTAGTACCCTCTTCTCAACTCAGAACTGAACTGTTCTTCTCTCAACAGTCAGCTCCTACCACTTCTACTACTACAACCTTCTCACTTTCTCACTTGAAATAGGTAAGGGTTGAAGTAAGGTTCCAACTAGTGAGATATCCTTTACAATGAAGATCAGTGTATATGGATTAGGATATCTCTCTAAGCTTTGTATGGATATACAATGGTGAACAGCTTAGAAGAAGTGTTTGAAGACTAAGATAGTCTCTTTGAAGGACTTTGAAGCTTTAGAATAATTGCTCAGTTGGATGTAGAATGGATGCTTCAAATGGTCTTCACACTTCTTGTATTTATAGACAATTTTGAGGATTTGCCCGTTGGAGAGGCAGCCCCAAATTGCTATAAATGTCTTCCTTGAGTTCTTCAAACTGGAAGACAGATTCTTGATAGTAACATGTCCTTATTTGGGTAATAAACGGCTGTTAAGACTTTGTCTTCATTCTGCAGCACTTTTCCCAATGTTTGACTTCTTGTTAAGACTTGGACATGGCTTCTGAAGGTTGATCCAATGATAGGACAACATTCCTTATTAAATGGACAACTCTCCTTATCACTATCAGCAGTTTTGCTTATCAGCAAAGTTGGCTTGCTCTTCTTCAGATAACTTGGCTCTTTCCCTTTGCTTCACTTAGAATTGATCTCAGCATGATATTGTGAAGTCTTTTAGGGTGTAGTTATCTTCTTCTCTTCAGCATAGTTGACCTTCAAGCATTAGAACATTTGGTCCGGTTCAAACTTGCTGAGACAACTTTTCTGGGACAACTCTCCTGATCAGCATACTTGGTCTTTTAGCTTCAGAGCTTTTGTTTTCACACAGAGTTAACCTCTCTGGACAACTCTCCTGATCAGAGCATTTGAGTAACTTTGTCATTTTGAGCTTTACAACCTTGTTTTTGCATGGATACAACCTCTCTAGACAACTCTCCTGATCAAGGCATTTGGTTTTCAATAGAGTATGCTTGTCCTTAGTGTTTGTTCCAGATTTTGAGCCTTGAGGGGACTTGATCTTGATAATCTTCAAAGCATAGGTTCCCCCTCACAATGTGCATCTAATCATCTAAGAGCTGCCTAACATATCAGCTTCTCATCTAGTCTTATACTATGTGTTCTAACACACTTAGAATACAATTATCTTGACTAGGCATGTCTCAGGGGGTTTTGGTATCTAATCAAAACATATCTCATTTTATTCCCAACAATTTCCCCCTTTTTGATGATGCCAAAACCTATACATTTTATGCAAAAGTGACTTGACTACACCTATTACATTTATCTTCAGAAGACATGACTGAGGTCAATTTTCCTGAAAGAAAATGTGTTAGTGTACTCACCATTCATGTTGTAAATAGGTTTCAAGAAAAGGCATAGAGAGATTTGTTTTTCAGATCCAAAATATGTTCAACTATCATTCAATTGAAAATCATTACAGCATGTTGATAGTTTGAACAAAGACATATCAGAGCATGAGATATTACAATTAAGCACACATTTATTACAAAAGTATGATATACTCTTAAATCATTCAGCATTTAGACATTTGAGCACATCATATCAGCAGCTTGAGCATCTTCAGATTAGTTGACCAAAACACAAATTAGTAACCAACTTAAGTATTTATCCATTTCAGCTTATAAAAGTCAGGAAGACTTAGCCATTTCAGAGATCATCTTCTTTGGGTGGCACCATCCCATATTGTGCCCACACTCTCTTCTTGAGTTCCATGGCTTCCTGGTTGGTTCCTCTGGGTCCAAGGGTCATCTTGTTCAGCTTAAGAATCTCTGTGAACTCCCTTAGGATCCTTGCTTGGTCAATCCATCCATCAAGCTTTGGAGGCATGTAGATGATGGGCTTGAGAGCATTGAGTTCAATTCTTGCAATGTCAGCAGCTGCAAGTAATTGTTGATATAACTCTCTGTAGTATTTTATCATGAACTCAGCAAAGGAAGAGTTGGCATCTCCTCCATTCCATCTGTCAATGACATAGTAGTCATAGACAAACTCCCTTTTGGCCTCTTCCCATGTATCATTCAGCTGAATTGGTACCCATTTATCCAAATGTGGATATTTGGTGTCCATTGGGACTAGAAGCTGAGGCTTCATCTTGCTGTAAGTTGCTCTCCTTCTTCTTGGTTTCTGAAAATTTGCTCTTCTCTTATCTCTTGCTCTTTGTGCTTCATCCATCAAGTCCATTTTTTCTTGGGCCCTCATCATGGCCAGTTTCTGTTGTGTTTCAATATCTTCAGTGGACTTGGAACCTTCACCCTAAACAACTTTGATGGATCATGAGCTAGGACAGTTGTCTTCTTCTTAGGTTCAGGTCCAAATACTTCAGCAAATAGCTCTTCAATATCTTCAGTGGACTTGGAACCTTCAGCAATGTTGACTATTTCAGAAGACTTTTCCTTTCCAGCAGTTCTGGACTCTTCAGCAGCTTTGGCTTTCTTTGATGTAGGCTCATCATCATCAATTCTGAATTCAGGTGGAAGATCAAGACTGTTAGGAAAGTCTGTAAATGTCTCAACTTGTCTTTTCTTTCCTTTTGCCTTCTTGATCTTTCCTCTAGTTTGGACACCTTCAGCATCTCTGTCCAAACCAGACACCTCACCACCTGGTCTCTGCTGTAACCTCATCCTTTCTTCTTGAGCTGATGCCATTGAATTTTTTAATGCAAGTGCTAGTTGCTCTTCTTCATCCAGTTCTTCCAAGTTCAGCACTGCAGGCTCTTTTCCTTTTCCTTCAGCAGCTTTGTCTTTTCCTTTGACTGGACTTCCAATCACCAAGGCACCTTTTGCTCTAGCTCTTTCCCTTTCCCCCTTTTTGGCAGCATCAAAGCACTGGGGCTTTAGCTCACTCATTGTTGTGGCCATTATGGATTGGGCCTTGTTTAGAGACTTCATTTCCTCCAACAAATATACATTTTCATCATGTATATTTTGCATCCTATCACTGCTCAAGCTAAGAAAAGCTAGAACAGGCTTCATCTTTTGTTGAACAACCTCCTCCAAGGTTGCTTTCAGGGATGCATCCAGTTGGGCTTTAAGGAGCTCAGTGAGGTTGGCCACTACACCTTCAGCAATGTTGGCCAATATCTCTTGGGAAAATTTTTCAGAGGCTGCTTTCACCATTGCTAGCCTTTGCTCTTCAGCTCTTTTCTTTTGCAGTGCAGTCTTCTTTCCAAGAGCTTGCTTGACAGTTAGCCTGAGAGCCTTGACATTGGCATTATGATTGTCTCTCAGTAACTTTTGTTCCTTCTTGACCTCTTCTGAAATGGATTCCATGGTGGATTTGGCTTTTTGTACTTCAGTGGAAATGGTTTGGAGGCCAGTTTCCACACCACTAATCCTTGCTTCCAGAGTGGGTAGCACAACATCCTCAGAGCCTGTAAGCCTCATTTCTACAGATGCTAGAGTTCTTCCTTGCTCATTCAATGCTCCTGAAGTTTCAGCATGAGCAGATTGGACCTGATTAGCCAAGGAGTCCAATTTCTCTGATTGCATTCCAAGCAAGGCTTGAGCTGAGCCTGTATCTACTTGGATAGGTGCATCAGTTAAGAACTCATCTGCAAAAATTTGGTCAAGAGATATACCTGCAATATTAGACAGATCAAATAGGTTAGGAAATAAACACTCATCACCCTCAATTTCTTTTGTATAAGACTCTGATACATCAATAGTCTTCTTCTCATTTTCAACTTGTTCTTTTCTCCCTTCATAGATAATGTTCTCACTCAAGGAATCAGGCCTCCTTTCATCAAGGGATTCTTGAAGTTCAGATTTGACTTCAAGAATAACCTGTCCTTCCTCACTTATTCCACCCTCATGTGGTGGTACACTCACAATCTTAGTTATGACTACCTCTCTTTCATCCATAACTCCCTCTGATTTTTCAATTCTACTTTCCTTTTCAACCCCTTCTCCTAAACCTGCAGCATCTTCACCTTCAACAAGGTTCAAAGATGGCAGTTGTGAGGAGATCACAGTGCTCATTTCAGCAGCCACTGAGTCATCCTGAATGATTAAGGGCTGATCAGTGTCCAACTCATCTGACACTGAATAGGCCTTAATCAAACTAGCCTCTAACCTAGGAACCTCAACATCTTTAGGCTGTGCCTTGGGTTCAGAAGAACCTTCATTGGCAGATGTGTCTTTGGTTGTGTTACCACCCTTGGTCAACACCTCTGATGATACAGAGCCTTTCCTATGGTAGGTTCTAGGAGGGTGTGAGAGTCTATCTGCTACAGAAGACTTGGGTTGAGAGGGTTCAGGGAGGTTGGCTTGAGGGGTTTCAGGAGGGTTGGGATTTGAAGGGTTTGAAGGATCATCAGGGGAATCATCATCATTTGAGCTATTGTCAGGGTGTTTGATGCCCTTAACTTTTCTCTCTTTCTCCTCAATGATCTTCTCAGCTACCAATTTTGCAAAAATTTCCTCATCAGTGAGGAATCTTGTTTTCATCACTCCAGCAAAATGTAGCAATCTGCTCTCCTCCACTTGCCACCAGTTTGCACCCTTATCTTGGATGACTTGTGATATTTCCATCAAGGTTTTGTCTTTTACATCCACAAGCATCCTTAAATCATGAAATATCTTCTGAATTCTTGGAAATTCAGCAAGATGTGGATACAAACTGTCCACAGTGGCCTTAGCTCCACCTCTGAGCATACTTTCATAAGTATACTCCTCCTCATTCTCATTTGATGGAGAACTCTGGGCTATAGGGGAGTGGGCTGTGGTTTCATTAATTGCAGCTTCAGGCAAGTTAAGTTCAGGAGGGTTGGCTTCAGAAAGATTAGGCTCAAATGAAGGTACTTCAGTTGCTTTAGAGAGCAATGAATCTGAAGGGGCTTTGCTCAGGGGAGTTGGCTCATTGAGTGCATGTTCTAAAAGCTTTGAGTAATTGAGCATGGATGAGTCCAGGGGAGACATGAGTCTTGTCTCATCTACTGCTAAATCTGCAAGCACATCAATGCCACTTCTTTGCACACTCCCTTCTGGAGAATATCTCTTAGTGATATCTACAGGGGTGATGGGTTGGTTGGAAGGGGTAACATGGGTTTCAGGGGAGTTGGGCTCAGGATTCTGAATTTCAGGGATGTTGACCTCTTTAGGTTGACCTTCAGGGACTTTGGATTCTGGAGTTCCAGAACCAGATGAGCTAGTCCTTGACTTGGATTTGGTCCTGCTTTCAGCTCTGCTTTCTCTTAGAGCCAATTGAAGAGACCTTTCTTCCTGAAGCTCCAACACTTTCTCAATAGGCTTGGCCCTTCTCTTGCTAGCCCTACTGCTCCCACTGCCTTCACCATCCTTCTCAGGGACAACTTCCCTGATCCTCTTATCACCCTTGTGCTTTTGCCTTGTCTCATTATATTTCAGCCTCAACTCTTCTGAGTGGTCAGAAGGCACACTTACTCCCTCTTCTGCCACTTCATCAACTTCAGCTGATGCTCCTGAGGCTTCTCTTGAAGATAATTGAGACATTTTCCTTGTTTTGACAGCCCTGGCCTTGGTTCTCTTCTTCATCTTAGACTTTTCTTCAACCTTTTCTTCAGCAGGTTTGGCCATAAGCATCCTCCTTTGCTCAGTTTTTGTTGGGATATAAATTCACCCTAAGCCCCACTTGATGTTAGAATAGTTTTGATGGCCAAAACACTTAGAGTTTATAAATGTAATAGGATCAGCTGACTTGTATAGAACAGCTTAGACTAGTCTTGTGTGATCAACTGTATTGATAGCAGCTGATCAGCACAGTCATGGCTTACATGCCTATCCTCAAGATGAGAAGAGTAGAAGACATGAAGACTAGAAGATCCTTGAAGACCAGATATGTTAAGGTGCTTGTATACCTACTTATCTGATGGAGTCCCAGATTGAAGATGGCCTAAAGCAGTACAAAGAATTTCCAGATCAGAAGAGTAGTACTCGTCTGATATCAGAAGACAGAAGACCTAAGGCCAGAAGAGTAGTCAGAAGACTAGAAGTACAGATCAGAAGACTATGTGCTCTTCCAGGACTCGGCTGATTCCCAAGTCATCTTGCAATTTAAACGAAGACCTACCTTATTTAGAAGATTGACATGATCCCAGGATTGAAGCAATCAAGCGGCTGGAATCAAGGAATCAAGCTATTATGGGTAGATTGCTCAAACGGCTAGTCAACTCCAACGGCTAGTTGCACCCAATCTCCATTATAAATACAAGAGGATGAGGAATCACTAAAAACAGGAAGCTACAAGAGAGAATTCACAAGCTAAGCAAGCAATCAAGCAAAAAGCCACATTGTTCTAAGAGTTCTCCAAGAGCCAGAAATCCATTAGATTATCCATAGCTCTTAAGTGCTTCCTATCCAACCCTTAAGAACCTGAAACTTGTTCATATTGTATATCAGTTGTTTTAGGCATAGTGGTTAAGCAAATTATAAGCTTGAACCATTAGTTGGATACATCTCAAAAACCCCAAACCCTCACCGAAAGGTTAAAGTTTTTGAAACCCCCCAAAGTGCAAGTGCTTACAATCACTTGTGGAGACCGCAGCTGTTAGGACGACTCAGATCTCAAAGTCCTAACCTTGGGACTATAAAGGACAAGACCCTTGTAATTTGTGGAAATTAAAGGGATTAAACATCACGTTAGGACGTGAGAGTGGACGTAGGATCGTATATCCGAACCACTATAAATCCGGTGTTATTTACTTTCTGCACTTTACATTTCAGCTTTTACATTCATTGTTATATAGTGCATACTGTGATTTCAACACTCTTCAAAAAAAAAAAAGGGCCATAACTTTCAAACCAGCATCAGCTGAGTAGTTTCATTAAGTAAAACAAGTTACAAGAACGAGTCTAAACCAGGGCCACCATATTTCCGCATATAACCTCTTCAGTCAGATCACTATAGTCATCTGGACCAGCAGACTTGCAGTCCAGTTGACATAGCAATCAGAAGAGGTTCCCAACTCTGTTTGAAAAAGTTTTAAAGTCTATTCACCCCTCCCCTCTAGACTTTAATCCCATTCACTACTCGTTCAGGGACCAACAAGTGGTATCAGAGCAGTGGTTCTAATGGACTACTGTCTCTAGATTATCAGAAGACTTGAGGGAGTCTCTCTGTAGTCCGCTTGAACAGATCTTTTCTTTTTGAAAAACTTGTTTTCGAAAACTCATACAGCATGAGTGCTAATATGCGTAAGTTGCCTAAGTTTTCAGTGGAGGATTATGATTACTGGAAGATCAGGATGAGGAAGAATCTCACATCAGTCCACTACAAGATGTGGTCTGTAATCACAGAAGGCCCGATCACCATCATGACAGTCAACACTGCAAATGGTGATCCAGAAGTCCCAGTTGGAGAACTGGTTCCCAAGCCCATGAAGGATCTCACACCAGAAGAGATGAAGCAATCAAATCTTGATAGCATTGCTCAAGATTACATAATGCAAACTCTTCCAAATGAGTACATTGCAAAGGTAATCCATTGTGAGTCAGCCAGAGAGATGTGGGAGGCATTGGCACTTCTTTGTGAAGGAACTGAGCTGATCAAAGAATCCAAGTTGTCTACAGCAGTCAAGAAGTTCGAACACTTCAAGATGCAACCAGAAGAGTCTATTGATCAGTTAGACAACAAATTTACCAAGATCATCAATGAGATAGAATCTCTGGGTAAGAAATACACAAATAGAGAGAAAAATCTAAAGATCTTAGATTCTTTAACCAAGAAATGGAGACTCAAGAAGACCATCATCAAAGATACTCAAGATATCAAGAAATGGTCTGCACAAACTCTATTTCAGAACCTGAAAGCCCATGAATATGATCTTGAAAGAGAAGAGAACTCAGGAAGTGATGAGCCAACTGCAACCCCATCTACCTCCAAGACTGTAGCCTTCAAGGCAGCCAATACAAAAGCTGCAAGCACCTCATCTGGCAAGACCTCTCTGAAAACAGAAGACTGTGAAGGATCAGACATGAGCCTGAAAGAGCAAATGGCTCTTATGATCAAAAGATTTGAAAGGATGAACACCCTCAACAGCAAATATAGAAAGTTCTATAGAAACTACAAAGATAGAAGAACAAGATCACCTTCCAGAGGTTCCAGAGAAAGAACACCAGAAAGACATCCTAGAAAGGATGTGGAGTCATCTGACAGTCGAGGATCTAGAAGAAGAGATGCCACTCCTCCAAGGAGAGGCAACTCAAATCAGAAACCTGGATCTTGCTTCAACTGTGGCAAACCAGGACACTATGTCTATGAATGCCCTGAGCTGGACGACAAAGAAGAAAGAAGGCCAAGGAGAAGAACTTCAGATAAGCAAGCAATGCTGACTGAAGAATCTGAATATCAAAGTGATGAACTTCCTACATCACCAGATTGTCAAATCTACTCAGATGATTCAGACGATCTAGCTATGATGGCCATAGGAGAAAATGAGGTAAACTCTTATACTACTACTTTCCATTCACCTATTTTCTCACAAACAGATGACATAAACTCATCTGAAGGCGAATCAGAAGACACCTATTATCAATCTTTAAGAAAGGTAAAAGGTGATCTGGATATTGCCACTAGAGCCTTTATAGAAGTGGAAGAGGAGAATAAGGATTTAAGGAAAGAAATTGCTAGGTTGAAAAAGGTTAAGTTTGACAACACCCCTGAGTTAGTCACCATAAATGAAAGGTTGACCAAAGAAGTGGAACTTCTTAAGGAAGAAAATACCACAACAACTCAGTTGTATGAGAGGATGTTAGAAACTCAAGCCTTAGAAACCAAAGAATTTCGTATACTTCAATCTAAGTTCGATGATCTCTTCCAAACACATAAGCTCTTAGAAAAGGAGAAGGAATGCCTAGATCAAAAGATATCAGAATTCAATAAAGCTTCGACTACTATTGAAAGTATCTCTGAATATTATAGATCAAATGGCAATAAGATGGGTTTAGGCTATGAACTTAATCCATCAACATCCTCTCAAGCTGGGGGTAGTACACCTAACAAGTGCACTACTCAGACACATGAACAGGGTGAGTGTTCTAAACACAATGAACTCAATATGAACCATAAGGCATCTGGACCAGCTAAGGCTAACTATCCCAAAACCAAAAATGGTAAAGGACAAGCTAACCCCAAGCCTGTACAGAGGAACAGCAAACAGCCTAGACCATCTCGGCTGAGACAGTCTCAGCTGTATGCTGCTCCAGCCAAGAAGAAGAAGCCCTCTTCAAACAAATCTGTTCTCTTTGCACCCCCTATCTCTTATGATATTGTGAGAACAGAAGAGTATGGTCCATATAATCGTGTGCATCGACCAGCTAATGCACCCAAGCCGAATGTAACTAGTCAAAAGATATTGTATGTTCACTCCTATAAAGGAAAACCATTTGACTATTACTTAGCTGACACAAACAACAAATCAAATCAGTCTAAGGTGTTAACTGGTAAGATTTGGTTCTGTGATGCCCGAGGGAAACAACTCAAGTGCTCAAGGTTGTTCAAACGACCAATGTATATGTGGGTTCCCAAGGGTAGTACTAACACCCAAGGACCCAAAACAAAATGGGTACCTAAGACTTAACCCTTCTTGCAGGAAATGAAGGACCTATACAGAAAAGGAGGCCTAGCAGGAGAGATATGGTACATAGATAGTGGATGCTCAACCCATATGACAGGAACCAAAAACCTGCTGACCAACTACTCAGAAAAGAAAGGTCCAAAAGTCTTCTTTGGTGATAACGCGCACGGTAACACAAAAGGATATGGCACCCTTAGAAATGGTGACATTGAGGTACATGACGTATCATATGTAGAAGGTCTTAAGTTTAATCTATTATCTGTTTCTCATTTTTGTGACACTGGTTATTCAGTTAAATTCTCTAAAGATGAATGTCTCATAAGTGATAAAAGAACAAAACAAAACCTTCTAACAGGATCTAGAAAGGGAAGTATGTATCTTGCAAATTGGAACAGCTGTCCTAAGGATACATGCCTGCTTGTGAAGAGCCCTAAAGATGTCAGCTGGCTATGGCACAAACGTCTTAGCCATCTGAACTTTAAGACTATGAACAAGTTAGCAAGGGAATCCTTAGTTGATGGTCTGCCTAATGAACTCTACTGTAAAGATCAGGTTTGTGATGCATGTCAACAAGGAAAGCAAACAAAGGTCTCCTTCAAGACCAAGAAGACAGCATCAACCAGCAGAGTTCTTGAATTGCTTCACATGGATCTCTTTGGACCAATCACTCCAACCACTTTAACAGGGAGGAAGTACACTCTTATTGTTGTAGATGATTATTCCAAGTTTACTTGGGTTACCTTCCTATACAAGAAGAGTGAAACACAGCAGAAGCTCCCTGAACTATTGAAGAGGATCCAAGTAGAGAAAGGAGAACCAATCGTGAAAATTAGAAGTGACAAAGGCACTGAATTCATTAACTCTTATATAATTGCCTATTGTACTTCTAATGGTATTCAGCATGAGACAAGTGCAGCAAGAACACCACAACAGAATGGTGTAGCTGAAAGAAGAGTCAGAACACTCAAAGAAGCGGCCAGAACACTCCTTGCTGAATTCTCTACTCCCAAGAAGCTATGGGCAGAAGCCATCAACACAGCTTGTCACACTCAAAACAGGTCAGGTATTCATAAAATACATGAGAAAACTCCATATGAACTGTGGAAAGGAAGAAAACCTAGAGTATCTTACTTTCATATATTTGGTTGTAAGTGTTTCATTCACAACAATGGGAAGAGTAAGTTGAATGCTTTTGATGCCAAAGCAGATGAGGGGATATTCCTAGGATACTCCTCAACTAGCAAAACATTTAGGGTACTCAACAAACGAACCCTTCTTGTGGAAGAAACACCTCATGTTGTTTTTGATGAATCGTGTGAAAAGAATGCAGTAGAAACAAACTCAACTGCAGATCAGATGAGACATCTAGTGATCAAGTCCAAACCAGATGAGTTCATTGAAGTCAATGAACCTTTCCCTGAAGAACCAGAGGAAGATAAACCTCATAGACCTGTCACTAGATCTCAAACTCAAGCAGGACAAGCTGACCAGAATCAAGATGCATCAATCCCAAATGCCAGGGGGAATGATCTCTTTGACACTCAAGATACAAATGATGATCGACCTAATCAAGTCAACCCTCCTGATGGCACTAGATCAGATGAGGATCCAAACTCATCCAATGCAGATACTCCAGTGAGGCGTACATGGAGGAACAACCATCCATCAAACCTCATCTTAGGAGGAGCAGAATCAGGTGTCAAGACCAGAAGACAACTGATTCAGAACTCCCAATCATCTATGTTCTGCTGGTGTGCTTTCCTGTCCAACATTGAACCAGCTGACATAGAAGAAGCAATGACAGATAGCAATTGGATCACTGCTATGCAAGAAGAACTAAACCAATTCGAAAGAAATGAAGTCTGGGAATTGGTAGATCGTCCTGAAAACCACAATGTAGTAGGAACAAAGTGGGTATTCAAGAACAAGAAGGACGAAAATGATGTGATAACTAGAAATAAGGCAAGGCTAGTTGCAAAAGGATATTCACAATCTGAAGGGATTGACTATGATGAAACTTTTGCACCAGTAGCCAGATTAGAAGCCATTCGACTATTTCTAGCTTATGCATCATATATGGGCTTCAAGGTATATCAAATGGATGTCAAGAGTGCTTTTCTAAATGGTATTCTGATAGAAGAAGTATATGTAGAGCAGCCTCCAGGATTTGAAAAAGGTGATCAAGTATATCGACTGAAGAAGGCTCTCTATGGTCTAAAACAAGCCCCTAGAGCTTGGTATGACACATTGTCACAATTCCTACTTGACAATGGATATACAAAAGGCAAAGTTGATAGAACTCTCTTCAGAATACAAGAAGGAGAAGACATTTTAATGGTACAAATATATGTAGATGACATTATATTTGGATCACCCAATCAAGAAATGTGCAAGAAGTTCTCTGAACTTATGCAAGGAAAATTCGAAATGAGCATGATGGGTGAGATGAATTATTTCCTAGGACTTCAAGTCAAGCAGAGTCCAGAAGGGATCTTCATCAACCAGTCCAAGTATACCAAGAGTCTGCTAGAAAGATTCAAAGCTCTACAAAGCAAGACTGCAAGGATTCTTATGATGACATCTTTCAAAATGGAACCAGATGAGTCCGGAAAGGCAGTTAATCAAGCTGAATATAGAGCACTGATTGGATCTCTACTATACCTTACAGCCAGCAGACCAGACATAACATTCGCTGTAGGAGTATGTGCTAGGTTTCAAGCAAACCCAAAGCAAAGTCATCTAGAAGCAGCAAGGAAGATTCTCAAGTACCTAAAAGGAACAGTCAACCTAGGACTATGGTACCCTGCTGATGACAATCTAGAATTAAGTGGCTATTCTGACTCAGACTTTGGAGGATGCAGAATTGATAGGAAGTCCACATCAGGAACCTGTCAATTTCTAGGAAACAAGCTGATATCATGGTTCTCTAAGAAGCAAACCTCAGTTGCAACCTCCACCACTGAAGCAGAATACATGGCAGCTGGTAGTTGTTGTAGTCAGCTGCTCTGGCTAGTTCAACAACTCAAGGATTACAATGTAGAGGCAAGAGAAGTCCCTATTTATTGTGATAGCAGCAGCGCCATTGCCATCACTCAAAATCCAGTCCTCCACACAAGGTGCAAGCATGTCGACATTCGACACCACTTCATAAGAGATCACCTTGAAAAGAAGGACATCAAGATGGAGAAAATTCACACAGATATCCAAAGAGCAGACATCTTGACTAAGCCCCTAGCTGAAGAAAGGTTCAAGACCTTATGTTACAGCTTAGGACTCCTGGACCCAAGCACATGAAGAAGGAAAGATCAGCTGAAAACCTCAGCTGACTCAAGTGCAGCAGACTAGGAGAATCAGATGAGGTGAATAGACACCCTCATCTTCAGGTAAGTTCTTTCCCAATGAAGACAGATAGAGCTGAGGGAAAACATAGAGTTATCTAATCAAGGGGGAATCAATGATACCTTAAGAATCCTTGATGAAATACTCTAAAATCTGCATTGCATAGTATACATATACATATATATATATAGCAGACTTGAACAAAGCTATTTGATCTCCTTACTCTAAGCAATGTATAACTATGTATATTAATAAACTATTCTTCATAAAATACTTTATTCATATACATAAATACAGTATACTAACTGAGTCATACTTGGCTGGATTAATACACCATCCTCACCGACTCAACAGTATGCATGCACAGTACGGATTTCAAATAACTCATGGACAAAATTTATAATTTCTGCATTAGGATCTACCTTAGACTGAGCTTCCTTCAGATCAATGATTTCTTGTTTTAAAGAGATGTTCTCATCACTGACTTCGATGAATGCCTTGTTAGCAAGTAGGAGGTCTTCTTCAGTCACTTTAGTCGAGTGCTGAAGACTACTCCCTACTCCACTATCAGCAGTGTCACTTTCATCAGAATCTGAGTTATCACAAGAACGAAAAGAAGTTGCAGATGATACATCTTGTTCGATTTTCGCCATTAGAATTAGGCCATCGTCTACTATGAACGCTTCTTCTTCGTTGTTAGAAGGGTAACTAGATGAAGACGAAGGTAACTCGTCTGAATCCGTTTCAGAGTCATCATTAGCCAACATTGCCTTCTTACCCCTGTTGTATCTTCGTTCCCTTCTGGCTTTCCTTTCTTCTCGATCATCAGTGCTCAGGTCCGGACATTCGTAAATGTAATGACCCGTTTCTCACAGTTATAGCATAATGGATCATTAATAGACTTTTTCATAGGAGATTTATCTCTTCTCTTGTCTCACCTATCAGAACGTCTAACCTTCCTATCCTCAGAGTTTCTATCTCGTCTGGTCTATTTCGAGATCTCATCTCTCCTTTCGGATGGATTTTGATCTCGTCTGGTCTCAAACGAGTCCTTGTTAGCAGAACCTCTAAAGTCTTTGTAAAAACGCTTATATCGACCGTATCGTTTATTGAGCTTGTCGAATTTTCTAACCATAAGACTTATCTGATCTTTCAGTTTTAGATCAGACCTATCTAGCTCTTCCTTAACACTAGCAAACTTAGTTTTAGACTTGTCTGTTGGGAATAAAATGAGAAGTGTTTTGATTTAATACCAAAACCCCGTGAGACATGCCTTGTCATAGTTGATTATGTTCTAAGGATGTTAGAATATATAGTATAAGGCTAGTTGAGAAGCTGAAATGATTAACAACTCATAGATGGTTAGATGCACTAGTTGAGGGGGAATATATGCTTTGAAGTCTATCAAGATCAAGTTCCCTCAAAGGCTCAAGTCTCATGTATCCCAAGTCTGCTGAAGGACAAGCATGCTGATCATAAAGAAAAATGTTACATCATAACATATCTAAAGATCAAGCAAGTCCAATGCATCATCTAGACACAATCTCTAAGGCATTCTTGCTCAGGAGGTTTGTCCAGAAGAATTGTCTCAGCACAATTGTACTAGAACCATAGCAAGGAGATCCCAACCCTGCTGAAGGTGGTCAAGGATACTAATGTCATAGTATGGATACAAAAGGATCAACAAGCATGCACAAACACATCCACATAAAGAGACAAAAGCCAAGTCTTCTGAAGAATGAACAAGACAACTTTGCTGTTACTGATAAGCAGAATTGTCCAAAGTAATAAGGAATGTTGTCCTTATCTCAGGACTAACCATCAGAAGCCATGTCCATGTTTGAACAAGTGAATCTTGAAGTCAGACATTGGGAAGAGTGCTGCAGAATGAAGACAAAGTAGTTACAGCCGTTTATTTCCCAAAACAAGGACATGTCACTATCAGAATCTGTCTTCCAGTCTTGAAGAACTCAAGGAAGACATTTATAGACATTTGGGGCTGCCTCTCCAACGGGCAAATCCTCAAATTTGTCTATAAATACAGAAGTGTGAAGACCATTTGAAGCACCTCAACCTTGACAAGAATATCCAACTATCCTACAAGTCAAAGTGCTTTCAAAGTATTCAAAGAGACTATCTTAGTCTTCATAACACTTCATTCTAAGCTGAACCTCATTGTATATCCATACAAGCTTAGAGAGATATCCTATCCTTACACACTGATCTTCATTGTAAAGGATATCTCATTAGTTGGAACCTCACTTCAACCCTTATATCTTTCAAAGAGAGAAAGTTAGAAGGTTGTAGTAGTAAAAGTGGAAGGAGCTGACTGTTGAGAGAAGAACAATTCAGTTCTGAGTTGAGAAGAGGGTACTAGGACTCTAGACATCCTAGGGATCAATTCACCAAGGAGTGGTGTTCTTGATCAAGTGCACCTTGGCACTATAAAACAAGTTAATTCCAAGAGTGAAGGAATTATCCTGTTAAATCAGGGAAAGTGGATGTAGGAGCTTGAGTCTCTGAACAACTATAAACTCTTGTGTTGATTTACTTTCAAGTACTTCCATACACTCAACACTGCACACAAAACTGAACCTTTCAAAGACATATATCATAAACTGTGCAAAATATATTTGGACAAGTTCCCTAAAAACTAGACTGTTTGATTAAAGTGATTTCAGATTTAAAGGAGTTTAAACTAAAGGGCCAACCGCTAATTCCGCATATATAACTCACTTAGATAGTCCTTCAACTAGGTACTCAAAAGTACTTAGTAGCTTGGTTATCTTAGAAGAGTTAAACACATCAGCAGAGTTGTCCAGGACAACCTTGCTGAAGTACTTTTGGTTAAGTTTGAAAAAGAATTTGCATACAAGTGTATTCCCCCCCCCCCCCATACACTTGTTATATACTCCTTTCAGGACCAACATTGTCTACTCTAGAGCTCCTAGAATAAGTAGATTTAAAAGCAACATTTTTTGACACAGCTTTCTCTACATCACTACTGGCTATATGATCATCCTCATCTAGATCGAACTCATGTGCCTTAAGAGTTTTGAACATTGTCTCAGCAGTCCATTCATCAATGTCCTGAGTGTTCTTGATGATCATCTTGACCATCTTCCATCTAGCATCTAGACTCTTAAGAATTCTCAAATTAATTTCACGATTAGTATATGTCTTGCCTAGTACTTCCAAATCATTCATGACACGAGTGAAACGAGTATCTAACTGGTTTATATTTTCACCAGCCTTCATCTTAAATGATTCGAACCTCTGAACAGCAGTGGATAACTTGCTTTCCTTGATCAGGGTAGTTCCTTCACAAATGATAGCAAGTCGATCCCACATTTCTTTGGAAGACTTACATTTTAATACTTTTCCCAGATACTCGTTGGGAAGGGTATGTAAAATGTAGTCCTTAGCCAAACTGTCCAGATTGTTCTGTCTCATTTCTTCCGAAGTGAGTTCTGACCTCGGTTTGGGGACGAGTACGCCAACAACTTTAGATGGTTCCAATGTAGCAGTATTTGGAATCATAGTAACGATCGATCCTTCTTTTACGACGGACACCATTAGGTCGTGTGTCGAGCTGAAGATAGCTTCCATCCGAGGTTTCCAGTAATCATAATCCTGGATTGAAAACTTAGGCAGTTTGTTAGCGCTTATTTCCATAGACATGATTTCAAGATGATCAAATAGGAATATAATAGATAGATCAAAGATACAAGAAATTTCAAGAACAGTGATATGAGCAAATACACACAAGAACCAAGACTTCCCTCAAAGTCCTTATGGGTGATCAAGAAACAACAGTCCAAAGAACTACTGCTCTGATACCACTTGTAGGTCCCTAGTTGAGTTGATAAGATTGATTAAGCTAGTAAAAGTCTAGAGGGGAGGGGTGAATAGACTTTTAAAAATCTTTCAAAATATCAAAGTACACAATGCAGAATTATCAGATTTAACAATGAGCCCTAAAATTTATACTCAACTAATATCGAATATGAACACTGATCTTGTCTATTCTATATGCAAATTAATCAATTAAACAAGTAATCAATCAAACACTGATAAAACAGTAAAGTAAATCAACACAAGATTTATAGTGGTTCGACAACTTATCTACATCCACTCTCACAACTCCGGTCGTGAAATTCTTATTAACTCTTCTCTTCGAGTAGTGTGTTCTTGTGGCTTAGAGTCCCAAGAAATAAGACTTCGATCTTCTCGATTATACCACTAGGTATATCTTCGATCTAACAACTAGCTATTTTACAAGTAACTAACAACTTGAATCAAACAAACAGTAATGAAAAACTTCTCTAATTCAGTAGTAGCATTCTTCGAATATGACTTGTCTCCTGGCTTGAACTTCCTGAATCTTCAACTCTGCGAGTTTTCTCTTGCTTTGAATATCTCTTAATGCACGCTTCAGTCTTTCGAATTTCAGTAGTCTTCAACGCTTCAATGTCTTCAAATATTTATAGACTTTAAGAAATTTAAGAAATCAAGAATAGTTTGTTATCCAACAATCATTTCTTGATAACTAACTTTAAAACGGGTTCTTCTTATCCTTCAACGCGTTTCTTCAGTTAATTAGTTATTCTATAACTAACTCTTCAATATACGATCTTATCTTCATTCTGTATCTTCACGCGTTTTTTACTTAAGTAAACTTCTTCCTTTTCGCACTTGACTTGTCTAGTCTTCAACACTTAGACAATTCTTTAGTCTTCACTTCACTTGTCTTGTCAAGTCTTCTTGTCTCTCAGCAATAAACTTCTTCAGGTAGAACTAATCTAGTCCTATCAATCTAATCCTAACAAGACTTACATTACTTTAAGCTTTATAATTCCAGCTTAGTCAACTTAAAACTATACATCAATATTACATGAATATAAACTATGAGCTTCTATACAACAATTATATGCTCATCAAACAACCTATAGAAAAACTTCTTCATAGTACTTATAAAACGTACTTGTCTTTACTTTCTTTTGTATTTTGCACTCTACTGATCTTTCATAAGATGACTTCCATAACTAGATCAGTCAATACTTAGAAATATATTCAAGTATACTTTTGGCTTTATCAAAACTACTTCAACATCAATTAGGACTTATATTAGGATTCATATCCCAACATATTTTCCTTTTTTTTTTTTTTTTTTTGTGGAGACTACTCTTGACCCTTCATATCACAACATTCTCTTCCACGTTCTGTTCTTGTATCTCACTGCATTGTTCATTACGATCATATACTTCTTCATTTTAAAGAGAAACATCTTGAATTTCATATATCTTCACACTTATAAATGAAATTGAATTCAGTAATACCACAAAAAATATCCAGTAATACCAGAGCTTATATCCAACAATACCACATGTCTAATAATACAAAAAATATAACAAATCTAATAACCCCAATTAAACACTGTCAAATTGTGAAAAAATCATCTTCCTCTCTGTGAGTATTTTTCCTATTGAAATTATCACAATCTTCATTGTTATTGTTATGCATATTTTAATGATATTTCTGTAACACCAATAGAATAATTTTATAAAAATTAGAGCAAGAAAAAGAAACAAATGGAAATTGGGGATTAAAACACATATTGTATATATTTGTTCTTAACTGGGTATTGTGAAATTAGGGATTTAAACACACAACCATCAACGCAACACCAGGACCGGCGGCGGCGAGAAACTGTCGTCAATGGAGCGACAGTAATCGGCGACAGAAAGCAGCGGCGATGGGTGACTTCCGTCTTCACGCTCGCTCTGTTTGTTTGTTTTTTTTTTTTTTTTTTTTATCATTTGGGCTTTTGACCCGACCCACACTTGGTCCATATTCACTTCTTGTGATGTAGGCACGGTACGCCCGCGGACACCTAAGTGTGACCCTACTTAAAATTAGATAAAGTCTGAATATCTTTAAATGTGCACCCTTGGATCAAGAAACTCACTGATAATCTTAAGAAATCACTTTTCAGAAATTCAGACCTATCACCTCTATAGTTTTGTCATTTTTCTCTCCACTACCTCATTTCTACCCCTATAAAAGGAGAAGTTATGAGAACACCTAAGAACACAAAACATCTAACACTTTTCTTGTTTCAGGTATGGAGACAATTGAAAGAAGAGATGGAATGGAGATCATTCTTCAACCAAAATCTTGGGTGAAGGAGATGAAGATTTGTCCAGAAAATGAAGATGATGCAGATCCATGGCTTACTCAACATGAGTATATTCATGAAAGCTAAAGGAAGAAGAGACGTTCTTGTTGAAAGCTAAAGGAGGAAGAGATGCAGAGGACAAAGTAGCAAGCAAGCAGAGCTTCTTCTCCAGGAAGAAATTCTACATGAAGAACTTATTATCAAAAGCTACTGTGTCTAAACAGAACATGAAGGCTGCGTCCATGGCCCTCTCTTCAACTCCATTGAAGCACCCCTCAACCTTCCTTCCCCTTCTAGAGAAGCGAAGAAATTCAACAAGAGCACATTAGATGCTACATCCCATCTGATGATGAGGAACATCCGATGGTGAGAAACATTTAAATCAGTGGGACTATGTCTAGACTAGCTCCACTTGATTTAAAGAAGGAGCTGAAAGATCCATCAAACCAGGTTGGATCATCACTCACAATAAAGCTGGAAGGATCCATCCAGGTTGGATCATCACAGCAAACACCGTTTCCTCTACTCAGCTGATCAGAAGACCAACTCAGCTGACCAGAAGACTTTTCAAAGACAATCAGCAGACATCTTGAAGAACTCAGAAGACCTCACTCTGCTGATCAAATCACACAAATTTAGAGTATAATGACTAGTCTTGATCATGTAATTCATTCTAGAGTTATTCCTGAATGTAATTAAACAAATTGGCTTATATAAGGAATGCAATTTTCTTATAGAAAACGGCCTTGATGATCAATTCTTACCATAAATTAGTCTCAACGGCTATTTTTGGTAATGATGTCATTAATACTCAAGTACCATATTGCCAGCAAATCAAATATTGCCAAATGGCATAACCAGCCGGCAAATTTAAGAAATCAAAGAAGGAAATCTTGGGCTCTACTCCAAAATCAAACCCAAATCTGACCGTTAGATCAAGATTTTCTGGAGTATATATTCACACCCCTAAAACCTCTTCCAATCCCTGTCGCTCATATTACTCAATTAATCACATTACTCTCTCTCGTTCTGCAAATTTCTTTCAAGCCCTCAAACCCTAACACTCAGACTCTACTATGGCAATCATTGAAATTTACGACGAGAAGACCAAGAACACTGGCACCTTGGATGCTGCAAAATGGTCCAAGGAAGGGAAGATTTTTACGGAGAATGCTCTGTTTTTCAAAGGCAAACACTCAGATGAGAACAAGGTGATATTGCTTCGGTGCGTCAATCTTAAACTCAGAGACTTTCTGGAAGCAGCTCCAACTAATGTCTATGAACAAGACGTACTGACATTCTATGCAAACGCCGTGATGAAGGGTTCTCATGTTGAAAGTGTCATGAATGGACACAAAGTCAAGGTTACAAGGGAAATTCTTCAGAAATTGTTTGGCCTGTCAAGGGGGAAAATAAATATCTCCAACTACATCATGAATAGAGAAAATGAGTATATGGAGATGTTTACTGGTGGAAGAATCAAGGCTACTGATGCAACTGGACTCAAGAAATCCCAACTTGAACCAAAATTCCAAACCTTGTTGGATATTGCAGGAAAAATGTTACTTGGTAACACATTTAGTCATGATGTTGTTACTACTTTAAAGGTTCGAGTAATGGCTGCAATCTGGGATCAGATCGATGGAGACTGGCAAGGACTATTCTTAGAAAGAATTGCTCTTGAGGCAAAGAAAGTCACTTTGGACTTACAATCGAAGGTATGGAAGGTAGCAGCTATAGTCAGCTTTGTCAACAAGCTGAGCATCATCCTTCCAGATATTCTCCCAAAGAAGTACAAGATGGGACCTCATAAGACCTTTCACATCTCCAAATATTATTTGAGAAAGGAAGCTCTTGCTGAGGCAGAAAGGTTAAAAGAAGAGAAGAGGAAGTTGTTGGCTGAGAAGGCAGCACAAGAGTCTGATCATAACTCTGCCGAAGAAGAAGAG
This sequence comes from Galeopsis tetrahit, assembly GCA_963675135.1. Classification (NCBI taxonomy): domain Eukaryota; kingdom Viridiplantae; phylum Streptophyta; class Magnoliopsida; order Lamiales; family Lamiaceae; genus Galeopsis; species Galeopsis tetrahit. The sequence goes on along the minus strand of OY776126.1, from coordinate 39,243,781 downwards.
GAGCCAACCAAAGAAGAGGTTCAGAAGAAGATTGTTGAGGATGATGATGATGACAATCAGACCTTAGCACAAAGACGATATCTAATCAGATCTGGGCTCATCTCCCCGTCTGATTCAGATGCCACTCCCACTGCCTCTCCCTTGAAGAAGGCAGGTACCTCTAAATCCTCTCCCTCATTTACTCCTTCTAAATTGTCGAAGGGTCAGAAGAGAAAGAAGAATAATTCTTCTTTCAACAAAAAGTCCAAGAAATCGAGGCTTCCTACTCCCATTCTAATAGCCCCGATTGCATCCTTCAACCCTTCTGATGACTCCAACCCATCTGACCACTCAAACACTGATATCCAAATCCCTGCTGATACTCACACAGCAGAGGAACAAGCTCCACCTACCTCAACCCCTGAAACCCTATTGCCTAACCCTGCTGATGTTCAAGATCCACGTGTTCAAACTTCTACTGATCTTCATGAAGGTACTATACCAGACCAGCAGACCCAAATCCCTGCTGATGAACAGCCCACTGAAGATCAAGAACATATCACTTCCCAAATCCCTGCTGATACTCACACAGCAGAGGAAACTACCCCAAATACTCAAACTCCTACCATCATTGTTTCTTCTGTTCCAGAAGACATGGCACCAGCAGACCTTGCTCAAGCTGGTCCCTCTCAACCTCAATCCAGAATGGTACACTATCCTATGTGCACAAGGGAGAAGATAATGAGGATGAAGATAGCAAACCTGCTCAAGTCTACTATTCCTGGTATTGATGAGGAATCAGTTCAGTTCGAACAAGTTCTCAGAATCTGCACCTGGATTGAACTCAGGAGAGATGATGTGGATGACCTTATTGAAGTCATGGAAGGAATGGGAGGAAAGGCTAATTTCCTCGACTGGGAAATGGAGCAAAAAGAAGTTGCTCAAGTTACATCTTTTGCTCAACTGCTGCCCGAAGAAGCCTTTACAGCAGTATGCCACAGAATTCTAGGAATTCCACCTAATGATGCCTCTATCCCAGAAGGCATATCAGGTCAACAGACAGATGGCACAGCAAAAATGAATGACTCAGCTGCGTCTGTTCCTGCGGAAGACTCAGCTGAACCAGCTGACAGAACCAAGATTGAAAGAGAAGTAATCACTATTCCTGATCACTTCATGCCTAAGGATACTCTACCTCACTTCATTGACAAAGGAGACACCATCATGTCCCACCTGGTTAAGGCCACTACCTCATTTCTCAATGAAGAGTACCTTTCAGCTGAAGACAGAGGCAAAGCCCTGACAGTGCATCCAAAGCCTCAAGGTACTGCCTCGACTTCTACTTCAACAGCTGACTATACAGCAGACATATGCTCACAGGTCAAGGCTGCCATAGACCTACACTTTGAAAAGGGTTTAGGCCTACAGCTTGGAAGATATGTTGAAAAGGCAGTCAAGGAGCAGAGAACTCGTCTTCATAACCAGATCATTGACATTGAAGACAAGTTTGGAGAATCTCTTCACGATCAGATAAGTGAGTATCTGACCAGCATTCTGAAGAAGGCAGGTGACCATTCCACCAGGTTTGCTGATCTCTACACCAATGAGGTCAACCGCATGGAAAACACCTACAAGAAAAGAATTGAAGATGCTGAAGCAAGAGCTACTGAAGGTCGAGCTCTTCTCCAATCAGCTACAGCAGAGAATGAAAAACTTCAGATTCAGCTGAAGGAGACAGCAACCCAACTGGAAGCAATTACAGCTAAACTAGAAGCTGCCTCCTCCTCCAACTCTCATGCTCAGATTCTAGACCATAGCATCACTCATCTGACTCATGTTGGCAGAGTCAACGCCATGACTCTTCAACAAACTCTTAGAGTGGAGATTCTGAATGCCATGAAGCCTTTTGCGGCTGCGCTTGTTGAAGCCAAAAAGGGGGAAGATGTATTGATAAAAGCTCTTGAGAAGACTACTGCACAACAAGCTGTAATGGTAGTATCTCAAGATGAGCTGAATGAAACCTTGGGTGATTTATCAAGCAAAATCAAGAGCAAGAAAGGCAAAGGCAAAGAAATTTCTCAAGAAGACATTCAAGCTCCCACTCAAGCATCTGGTCTGCAGATCACTGCCTCTACAGAACAAGTTTCCGAGAAAAGGATGACTAGGAAAAGGAAGGCAGATGAGCAAACAGATGAGCAAGCTCAGAAGTCAAGCAAGAAGTCAACTCCAGCAGAGCCTACTGTAGAAGAGAAAGAGGCTTTAGAGTTGAAGAAAAGAAAAGAGCTTGAAGATCAAGAGCTTAAACAAAAGAAGCTAAAAGATGCGAAAGCAGTCAAAGCCAAATTTGACAGGAAGATAGCCAAACTTAGGAAAGTTCTCAAGGAGAAAGCACTGAAAGAAAATGCTCTGGCACAGAAAGATAAAGTTCTGGTGTTTGATAGCAACTATGTGGACTATCTAGCCCTTCAAGATGAGCTACCAAGGTGGTACCCTCTGAAGAAGAAATGGCAAATTCAACACCACATTGTAAGAAAATTTGGCCCTCTCCCAACCTATGAAGATGAATTCTTCCAGTTCAATCAATTCATGAACATTGAAGATCCAGAGTTCTGGAAAGAAGTAGTCAAGACAGCCAAAGAACTTGACAACTGCAGAATCCTAACTCCTGAAGAACCCAAATGGGATCCTCCCACTCTGGATTCTGGAAGAACAGACTTCATTGAAGTCAAAAGGATCCTAGAGAAGATCTATGAAGAGGAGAATGTTACAGACCTGCAGCACATGGAAGAAGTTCGATCTCGTCTGTACCTTGCCTTCCGCATCTGAAGATCAGAAGACCTGATGAAGACCACTTTCAAAGCTTTAAGAAACTATTACTTGTAATCTGTAAAAGTTCTATATATTCAAGTTTAGTTCTCTTTGCTTTCAAGACAAACTCTCATTGTCTTCATCAGATACTTCAGTTTTTATGAAGTTTATAAACTCCTATCTTATCTTATTAAGAGCATTTATCATATATATAGTTTTGGCTTCATCAAAAAGGGGGAAATTGTTGGGATATAAATTCACCCTAAGCCCCACTTGATGTTAGAATAGTTTTGATGGCCAAAACACTTAGAGTTTATAAATGTAATAGGATCAGCTGACTTGTATAGAACAGCTTAGACTAGTCTTGTGTGATCAACTGTATTGATAGCAGCTGATCAGCACAGTCATGGCTTACATGCCTATCCTCAAGATGAGAAGAGTAGAAGACATGAAGACTAGAAGATCCTTGAAGACCAGATATGTTAAGGTGCTTGTATACCTACTTATCTGATGGAGTCCCAGATTGAAGATGGCCTAAAGCAGTACAAAGAATTTCCAGATCAGAAGAGTAGTACTCGTCTGATATCAGAAGACAGAAGACCTAAGGCCAGAAGAGTAGTCAGAAGACTAGAAGTACAGATCAGAAGACTATGTGCTCTTCCAGGACTCGGCTGATTCCCAAGTCATCTTGCAATTTAAACGAAGACCTACCTTATTTAGAAGATTGACATGATCCCAGGATTGAAGCAATCAAACGGCTGGAATCAAGGAATCAAGCTATTATGGGAAGATTGCTCAAACGGCTAGTCAACTCCAACGGCTAGTTGCACTCAATCTCCATTATAAATACAAGAGGATGAGGAATCACTAAAAACAGGAAGCTACAAGAGAGAATTCACAAGCTAAGCAAGCAATCAAGCAAAAAGCCACATTGTTCTAAGAGTTCTCCAAGAGCCAGAAATCCATTAGATTATCCATAGCTCTTAAGTGATTCCTATCCAACCCTTAAGAACCTGAAACTTGTTCATATTGTATATCAGTTGTTTTAGGCATAGTGGTTAAGCAAATTATAAGCTTGAACCATTAGTTGGATACATCTCAAAAACCCCAAACCCTCACCGAAAGGTTAAAGTTTTTGAAACCCCCCAAAGTGCAAGTGCTTACAATCACTTGTGGAGACCGCAGCTGTTAGGACGGCTCAGATCTCAAAGTCCTAACCTTGGGACTATAAAGGACAAGACCCTTGTAATTTGTGGAAATTAAAGGGATTAAACATCACGTTAGGACGTGAGAGTGGACGTAGGATCGTATATCCGAACCACTATAAATCCGGTGTTATTTACTTTCTGCACTTTACATTTCAGCTTTTACATTCATTGTTATATAGTGCATACTGTGATTTCAACACTCTTCAAAAAAAAAAAAGGGCCATAACTTTCAAACCAGCATCAGCTGAGTAGTTTCATTAAGTAAAACAAGTTACAAGAACGAGTCTAAACCAGGGCCACCATATTTCCGCATATAACCTCTTCAGTCAGATCACTATAGTCATCTGGACCAGCAGACTTGCAGTCCAGTTGACATAGCAATCAGAAGAGGTTCCCAACTCTGTTTGAAAAAGTTTTAAAGTCTATTCACCCCTCCCCTCTAGACTTTAATCCCATTCACTACTCGTTCAGGGACCAACAGTTTTCTTGCTGAGCTTCCTAAACAGAATCTTTTGGGCTGGGAGGGGCTTTGCAAAGGTTTGCATCTGAGAATAATGGGAGAATCTTTCAATCAACAAGCTTGCCCTTGTGCCATACTTGAGTTTCCCTTCCAGCACAACCTTGTTGTGGGCCTTCACCTTAAATTTGGCCTTTTCCTTCATCATCTCAGTCATGATGAAGGTCCTCCAATCAAACTTGATGCCTTTGTCACTAGCATCAATAACTGCAGCCATAATTCTGATTCTTGGATGGCTGACTTGCTCCAAGCTTCCAGTATTGCTCAGGAGACTCTTAGCAACTACCTCAAATAGGTTGAGAAATTCTGGCTTGAGAGTCTTCTTGTTTTGTGTTGAAGAGATGGGGCCTGGAACCAGAAGCCATTCTTGTGTTATCTCATCTTCATGATCAGCACCATAATATTCAGGATTCCTTCCCTCAGAAGGCAATCCAAAGGCTCCTTCAAGATCTTCTGAAGAGAATTTAACTCTATGAAATCTCTCTTCCTCTTCTCCCTCTGCAACATATGAAAGCTGTTGGTCCCAAAGTTGAGTTAAGATTGAGTAAGCTAAGAAAGTCTAGAGGGGAGGGGTGAATAGACTTTCTAAAATCTTTCAAAATATCAGAATATGCAATGCGGAATTTAGTCTTCTTATGTACTGTACTGTGCTTACTCAGCTCAGATCAGTACTTTCAGAATAATATGGGCCTTACTAGTTTATACTCAACTTTTATATAGATCTTTATCTTTGTTAATTCCTAATGTTCTTGATTAAACAATTCAAACAAATATCAAACAGTAAAGTAAAGAACACAGAATTTTATAGTGGTTCGACAAATGTCTACATCCACTCTCACAACTCCAGTTGTGAAGTTTTATTACTCTTCTTGAGCTTCTTGTGGCTTAAAGTCCCAAGATTAAGACTTTGATCTTGTCGATTATACCACCAGGTATATCTTCGATCTACTAGTAATTCTACAAGTAACTAGCACACTTGTTTTACAAAATACAAACTTAAACTGAAAAGTAAAACTTCTCTTTGAGTAGCCTTTTATTCTTCTCTTCAATTCAGTGGCTCTTCTCTTCTTCAATCTCCTTCAACTCTGTGAGTAATTGCTTGTTGACTTGCTCTTGAATTCTCTAAGATCAGTATTTGCTCAGTAGTCTTCAGCAGTAGGAGATCATACAGTATTTATAGAATTTAGTATGACAGTTAGCAGTTTGTGAACTAACTTTCAACTAACTCTAAACTGTTTTTGTTGTAACTTCTTCTTGTAACCGACTTTGTAACTTCCTTCTTATTCCAAGTCAGCATATCTTCAATAAATCTTTAGTTACACTTTAAATAAGCTTTCCAAACTTATTCTTCGACTTTACCAAATCAGCACAGTATCTCACTGCTCTGATTTTTACTCTTCTTAGTCAATCAGCACAGTTCTCCAGAAACTGTTCTGTACTTCTTCAGATTTCTTCTAAGCTTCTCTTCAACTCTTCTTGAAGTCTTCTTATTCTGAAGTAGTCCTCTGATTCTTCATCAGTCTTCTGATCTTCATCTAATCTATTCCTAATCTAGTGTTCTGATTTACTGTTCTGAACTTTACAATGCTGAATACAATAGAAAACAACTTTACATATATAAAACCTATCTATACATCAACTGAACTACATACAGATGAGTATATCTAAGTCCTATACTATAAGCTGTCTATACAATATAAAACATCAGCTTAGTACATAACAGTTCATATATCAGATCAGTTAACCAATAAGATCAGTAACTTATGTAAGTTCAATAATTTTCATATAAGATCAGTAAACACTAAAATCAGTAAACACTTAAGATCAGTTAAGCATATAAGATCAGTAAGTATATAAGATCAGTAACTCAGATTTCAAATATCTCATATAAGATCACTAAAATTATCCTCAGTTTTCATACTCAGATTAGTAATCTTATTTCAAATAACTCAGTTAAGATCAGTAATTTTATTCTCAATATTGCTTCATAAGATCAGTAAACTTACTTCATATACCATTAAGATCAGTAATCTCAATTCAAGTTTCTCATCAGATTAGTAAGTTTATATTTAGATGACTTAGTTAAGATGACTTAGAACCACATATATTACTAACTTTAAGTTGCTTTTGGCCATCAAAACATACTTTCATCCACTAGGACATTGTTTATAGGATTCATATCCCAACAATTTCCCCCTTTTTGATGAAGCCAAAACTACTTAAATGTTAATAAATCAGTAGTTAAGTATGTAGTCTATCATAACAGTTCATCAATTCCAAAATTCCAAATTCATATTCAAATAAGATCAGATATTACAAATAATCACAGAATATGAAACACAAAAATATAGAAATAAAGACTAAGGATAAGAAATGTTATCTATTTGAGCTTCAGTCCTTCATCTTCAAATCCGGTAAGCAATATACAGCCTTGCTTTGATATCCATCATGTGTTGATGATCAGTGATGCCTTCATCCTTAATGATCTTCTCAATGATGTTTCCAATTTCCTTATAATCAGGTGTTCCATCATCCAGTCTTGGAGGTTCCCAGACCGGTTCTTCAGGACATAAAATCACAAGATTAACAGCAGCAGCCATAGACAACACATCTTCCCAGAAGATTCTATCTACGTTCATCATGAAATCATCAAAGTCAGCATACTCTGCTTCTTTGCTAGCATGATCACCAAATTTCCTCACAATGAAGTTAGTAATCTGCCATCTTATCTTTAATTCATTCCAGTGCTCTTCATTCTCAGGTAAAATCATGAAGTCAACATAGTTTTCATCTTTGAAATTTTCATCCAGTTTCTTTCCTTCAGCTTTCCTTAGAGCTTTTAACTTCCTTTTCAAGTTAGCAACTCTATTATCATATCTCTTGCTCAAGAACTCTACATCTTTGTTCTTTTTCTTCTTCAGCTCTGCTTCTTCTTTCCTTTTCTTTTCTTGTTCAGTAGATTGACTACTTCCAACAGCCAACTTACTTTTTGATCTAATAATCCTACCAGATTCTTCTTGTTCTTCATCATCACTAACAATCAATTTCCTTTTCTTCTTTCCTGTTTCAGCAATTTCAATAACACCCTCAGCTTGGTGTTTCTGCTCTTTTCTGCTCTTGAGTTTTCCATTTAGACTAGCAATTTCATCTCTAAGCTCATCTTGACTCACAACCAACTGAGCTTGTTGTGTCTGAGTCCTTTCCATTAGCTTGCTTAACCTCTCTTCCCCCTTTTTGGCTTCATCCTGCCAAAGGCCTAGAGGAATGAGATGATCTTCCAGTTTCTTGTGAAGAGTAGCTGAAAGATTCTTTTCCTGCAATCTATGCAGATCATAGATTTTTGACATTGTATGATCAATCACTCTTTCAAACATATTTTCAGAAGACAGTTTGTTAATCCTTTCAGTGGCTTCCTGAAACATCTTCACAGCAGCATCTAATTGAACCTTCAGTTCATCATTTTGCTTCTTCAAAGCACCAAAATGAGAATGATCTAGAGTGGCAGTTTGAGGAACAGGGCGAACGGTTTCCTGAACAATAGGATCTGAAACACCAACTTCATCAACAACTCTTGGTGTACTCTGAATTTCCTCAGCACACACATCTTGATCTTCCTCAATAACCTCAGTATTTTCAAGAACATCAGTGTCCTTAAACACTTCAGTATCAGTAGACTCTTTATCATCATGAGCAATTCCTGTCAGCAGAATATCATCTAGCTCTTGATTATCACCAGGTACAACAGTGTGAGCTTGAGTCTCCATTTCCTCAGAAGATTTATGTTGCTGAATTCCAATATCATCATCTGAAATGTTCATATTCACCACATCCTCTGCTTCAGGATCAGCTTGATTCACATTCTTAACAAGATATGAGAAACCAGTTATCCTCTCTACAAGTTGAACTATAGATTCTGTAGTGAACAATTCAGTAACTGAATTAACTCCAGCTGCAATTTTCTGTTCTTGTTCCCACTCATCAAAGACTTTGGAACCACCCATACCTTCCATAACTGCTAGAGTCTCTTTCAGATCACATTTCTTAAGATAGATCCAAGTGCCTATCCTAAGCAGTCTTTCAAACTCAACAGAGCTCTCATCCAGACCAGGAAACAGCTTCAACAAAGCTATCCTTATATCAACTCTTATTCTATCTTCTTTATCACATATAGAATAATCCATCAAATCAGCAGGTTTAGGGGTTATAAAATCAGTTTCAGATGAGGATGAAATATCAATGGGTTCAGAAGAAGGTTTAAATCCATGTTCAGTAGAGTGTACATGAATCGGGCTTGGAGATTTATGAGGAGATGTCACTTGTTCTGGTTCATGAAAGGAAGTGGTCTGATGTAAAGGAGAATAGTGAACAGACTCACCAGAAAGGGTAGGTTGATTATCAAGGGGTTGAACAGAAATAAATTCAGAGTTAGAAGGAGATGGGGTAGCAAGAATGGTTTTTCGTCTCTTACTAGAACCAGCAATATCTACACCCTTGGTTCGTTTAAATCTACCAATGAAGCTTGAATCACTTACCTCTTCTTCTAGAGATTGATTCTCAGCAGACTCTGACTGTTCTGATGCACTTAAAAATGCCTTCCTAACTCCTCTTGCTCTGGGTCTGGTCGGATCATTTCTTGCTTTTGATCGAATTTCAGGAGTGTCATCATCTGTTCTATACATAGAACCTCCAGATTCCTGTTGTTGAGTTTCAGGAGCTTGTTGAGATTGCTCAAATTCCAACGACTCCTTCCTGAGTAGAAACTTATTCGGATGAAACCTCTTGGGAGAGCTCCAATTTGACTTTCTCTCAGCCAAGGTGGGTAGCAGTATGCTAAGCTTGTTTCCAAATCCAAGTTTTGACTTGAGAGAGAACTCCTCTGACTCTCTATCAAACAAGATCTTTTCTTTTTCACCCAGAAGTCTTTCAAGGAAGAATCCTTGCCAATCACCATCGACACGATCTATTATTGCAGCCATAACACGAATTTTCAAATTTGTGAGGGCGTCTTGACTGTAGTGTTGCCCTAACAAACATTTTCCTGCAATATCCATCAAGAATTTCATTCCAGAGGATGGAAGAATTGCCTTCTTGAGATTGTGGAGGGATTTTGGCTCAACACCCGTCCATTTTCCAACACATTCCTTCTCTCGTCCTTCCATATAGCTTAAAATATGAACTGGGCCTTCAGGTAGGTCAAAAACAAGACCTAAGATTTCTCTCGTAATCGTAACCCTATGACCAGAAAGCATCGAGTGCACACTGTTCTGATCACCGTCGATTTGAAGAAAGAATTCAATTGCCTCCGGTTCGAACACCTTTTCGGGGAATGATTCCAAGAATTTTTGCAGTCCGCATTCCTCGCAGAAGGTGAGAATTGCTTGATTCTCAGCATTTTGAGGTCCGACAAAGTAAACTGCGTTTTCAACGAAGATGCCTTTCCTTCTTTGCCATTTCGTTACATCAAACGTACCTATTACCTGTTTATCTTGATCAATGATGTTAACAATCGCCATTATAGGTATGTAAGCAATTGAATGTAGAAGAGTTTGAGAGTAAGATGATTGAATTTTCTTTAGATCGTATTTCCAGATATGTAAAGTAAAGAAGTTGAAGTGATGAAGTTCATGGGTTTATGGAATACAAAATCAATCTAGGGCTTGGATTGAATCATTTTTGTGAGTTTAATGGTTTAGATCGAATCTTGAGATTCGTGATTAAAAAAAACTGTTCAAATTCTAAAACTCATTCTGAAACTTGGAGCCAAATTGTATTTAATAAATGCACCATACAACTTAGGTTAAAGATAGAGGAGTGTACTAATCTTCTCTATTAGTAATCTAAAGTTGAACAATTTTTGACTTAGAGTATTTTAAACCAAAAGACTGTTCTGATGCAAATCAGCACAGTGGTTTCCAAAACTTTTTCACTTCATTTTCTTACTTATATTTAAAGAAAATTTCACTTATCTGGATCAGCTGAGTACTGTGATCAGCTGAGTGAACTTTTTTAGAAATCAGATCAGTAGATGAATCAGCACAGTAGTTTCAGATCAGTAGATGGGTCAGCACAGTAATCCTCAGATCAGTACCCAAATTTCCTGATTTCACCTTTTTGATATCAGCACAGTGATCCTCAGATCAGTACTGTGTCAGATCAGTAGATTTCTGTAGACAAATTAGTAGTAAACAAATCTTTCTGTAGACAGATTAGTCAGTAATCAGATTAGTTCTGTAGAATAACTAAATTGTAATCAGATTAGTACTGTAGACAAAGAAGCTTTGTAATCAGTACAGTTCTGTAGACAAGTCAATTTATTAATCAGAATATCTGTAGACTGCTATAGTCTGTAATCAGATCAGATTAGTAGACTTTTCAAATCTGTAATCAGATCAGTTCCCCCTTCAATGGAGAATTCCTCTTCTGTGCCTGTTTCACCTTGGTAGAAGTGTTAGTTCATGAGATATAAGTGTAAAACAGTACAGATTAGTATCAATATGTTTAATTAAATGATCACATCAAGGTTTTTGCTAAAGTGACTTAGTGTTCTGAGTTAACAAAAGGATCTTTAAGAAATCACAGATTCCCCCTTAATGTGTGTTCTCAGTGTCCCTCAACTTTACCAGCTTCCTCATCGGGATTAAGGTCACTTTAGTAACCTTGTTACCTGTTTTAGTGATCTGACATTGGATTGTCTCTTCTGACTTTTGAGTTTTGATGTACTGCTCTTACTTTCTGCTTTATCTTCCTCTTGGTATAAGATCAGTACCTGAAAAGTTAGCACAGTTCTATATACAAACAGAATCCATATCTATCAATCCTAAACTAATGCACAATTCTCTGAATCTCACTTCAGCCAATGGTTTTGTAAAAATGTCAGCTCTTTGTATATCAGTATGAATCTTTTCCATTCTAATATTCTTCTTTTCAACATGATCCCTAATAAAATGATGCCTAATATCAACATGTTTGCATCTAGTATGTAGAACGGGATTTTGAGTGATGGCAATGGCACTATTACTGTCACAATATATAGGTACATTAGATTCTACAACATTGTAGTCTCTGAGTTGTTGTATTAGCCAAAGAAGCTGACTACAACAACTACCTGCAGCCATATATTCTGCTTCAGTAGTAGAAGTTGCCACACTTGTTTGTTTCTTTGAAAACCATGAAATGAGCTTAGTTCCTAAGAATTGACATGAACCTGAAGTAGATTTTCTATCTATTTTGCAACCTCCAAAGTCCGAGTCTGAATAACCACTTAAAGATATATCATCATCTGCAGGATACCATAATCCTCGATTAATGGTCCCCTTTAGATATTTCAATATCCTTTTAGCAGCTTCCAGATGACTTTCCTTGGGGTTTGCTTGAAATCTTGCACATACTCCAACAGAAAAAGCAATATCAGGTCTGCTGGCAGTTAGATAGAGTAAAGAGCCAATTAAAGCACGATAGTGAGGTTGGTCAGAAGACTTACCTCCTTCATCAGGATCCATTCTGTATGTAGGTTGCATGGGCACACCAACTGTCTTACAGGTTTTAATACCAAACTTATCTAGCAAATTCTTAGTGTATTTTGCTTGATTTATAAAGATACCTTCTGAAGTTTGTTTTACTTGAAGACCAAGAAAATATGTCATTTCTCCCATCATAGACATTTCAAATTTACTTTGCATGAGTGTAGAAAAGCTTTCACTCAAGGTTTTGTTGGGTGATCCAAAAATAATATCATCCACATAAATTTGAACAAGTAATATATCATTACCTTCTTGTCTTCTAAACAAAGTTCTATCAACTTTGCCTTTTGTAAAACCATTTTCCAGTAAGAATAAAGAAAGAGTATCATACCAGGCTCTTGGGGCTTGTTTCAATCCATATAGTGCTTTCTTTAACCTGTATACTTGGTGACTATTCACTTCAAAACCAGGTGGTTGTTCTACATAAACTTCTTCAGCAAGTATACCATTCAAAAATGCACTTTTCACATCCATTTGATATACAGTAAATTTCATATGTGCAGCATAAGCAAGGAACAATCTTATAGCTTCTAGTCTAGCTACAGGAGCAAAAGTTTCATCATAATCAATACCCTCAGCTTGAGAGTAACCCTGAGCAACTAATCTAGCTTTATTTCTAACTACAAGATCATTTTCATCCCTTTTGTTCTTGAAAATCCACTTAGTGCCTACAACATTATGATTACTAGGTCTATCAACAAGTTCCCAGACTTCATTTCTAGTGAACTGATTAAGTTCTTCTTGCATGGCTATAATCCAGTTACTATCACTTAGGGGATGTTTCTTTTGGGCTTTGGGTGGTTTTAAAAACCAGATTTTTGAAATCCTGGTTTTTGAAATCCCGATGAATAGTAATATGGGTGTTTCTTTTGGGTTTTGGAATAGTGAAGGATTTAACTTTATGTCAAATCAAGTTGTATGATTGAATGAGTTTGTATTATTATATTATTGTTTGGTGAGATTATAATGATTAGGTGATTAAATGTATTATATTATTGTATTATTATATTATTATAGTATTATTATATTATTGTTGAAAAAGAATATAATGATTGGAGTAATATTATATAGATATAACTTTATGTCAAATCAATATGTTTGATAAGGGTGGTTTTGAGTGGATTTTGAAAACCGGTTTTTAAATCCCGAAGTAAAACGGGTTTTGGATCTTGAAATCCAAAACCTGGTTTTTAAAACCAAAAAGAAACATCCCCTTAAAGCTTCAATCACAGTTTTAGGCTCAATAGATGATAGAAAACAACACCAGCAAAATAAAGACTTACTAGGTTCTTCCTTTGAATCAAACAATTGTCTTCTAGTTTTAACTCCTATACTGGAATCACCTAGAATCAGATCAGTAGAATGAGCAGACTTCCATGTCCTTCTATTCTTAACAGTATCATCATTTACATCATGCAAATTATCATGCAGATCAGTATTATTTATATCAGCAGTTTTGTTCACAGGAGAGCAGTCATTCAATTCTTTTATTTCAGAAGTTTTAGATGACTCACCTTTGTCTTTTACCTTTTCTTTATCAGAATCTTGATCTAGAACATTCAGGAAAGGATTATAAGCTTGTACAGATTCATATATTCCTGTATCATCATCTTCATTGTTGATTTGGAGCTGTAGTTTGTCAACTTTCTTACTGAGCTGATGATCAGCAGAGTCCTGTACATTCTCATCAAAGACAACATGGGGTGTTTCTTCCACACATAGGGTAGAGTAATTAAACACTCTAAATGCTTTGCTTACAGAAGAGTATCCTAAGAATATCCCTTCATCAGCTTTTGCATCAAAAGCATTTAATTTACTTTTGCCATTGTTATGTATAAAACACTTACAACCAAAAATATGAAAATAAGAAACTCTTGGTTTTCTACCTTTCCATACCTCATAAGGTGTTTTACCATGTACCTTATTAAGAGCACTTCGATTTTGGGAGTGGCAAGCTGTGTTAATAGCTTCTGCCCAAAATTTCTGAGGTGTGTTGAATTCTGCAATCATGGCTCTGCAAGCTTCTTTTAGTGTTCTGTTTCTCCTTTCTGCAACACCATTTTGTTGAGGGGTTCTGGCTGCACTTGTCAAATGCTGTATGCCAGACTTAGAACAGTAGTCAGAGATGTAACAATTAATAAATTCAATCCCCTTGTCACTCCTAATCTTGACAATGGGATGACCTTTTTCAACCTGCAACCTCTTCAATAGATATGGAAGTAGTGTTTGTGTATCACTCTTTTTGTGTAGAAAGACTACCCAAGTGAACTTAGAGTAATCATCTACAACAACTAGAGTATACCTTCTTCCATTCAATGTAGGAGGATTGATAGGACCATGAAGATCCATATGCAAGAGTTCTAAAACTCTGCTTGTTGAAAGAGTTGGAATGGACTTAAATGAAACCTTTACCTGTTTACCTTTTTGGCAGGAATCACATACTTGTGATTTGGAATAGATTTCATTAGGAATGCCCTCAACAAGATGTTCTCTAGCAATCTTGTTGATTATCTTAAAGTTCAGATGGCAGAGGCGTTTATGCCAGAGCCAACTGTTTTCTTTAGGACTCTTAGTGATAAGACAAGCATTCTTAGGACAACTATTCCAATTCACAATGTATACACTTCCATGTCTTGTGCCAACAAGTAGAACATTGTGAGTCCTTTTATCTATTATTTCACATCTTCTGGTTTTGAACTGAACTTTGTATCCCCTGTCACAAAATTGAGATACAGATAACAAATTATACTTCAAACCTTCAACATATGATACATCTTGGATTTCAACATCTCCATTCTTGATGAATCCAAATCCTTTTGTGATTGCTATTGAGCTATCACCAAAGATGACTTTTGGTCCTTCCTTCTCATGATAGTCAGTAAGTAAGGCCTTGGTACCAGTCATGTGATGTGAACATCCACTGTCTATGTACCAGGTCTCACCAACTGAACCACCTTTCTTGTATAAGTCCAGTCGATCCTGCAAAGTAGTGATCTTAATAACTTAGGTACCCTTGTTTATTGGGGTCCTTGGGGGTTAGTAGTGAGAGGTACCCAAATGAACATTGAGGATTTGAATAAGTGGGACCTCTTCAGTTTCCTTCCAAATTTATCACAGAACAGTACTTTATTAACCAATTCATAATTATCAGCAGACTTAGGATCTATTTTTCTGAGATAGCCTTTCCTTGGTTCTATCCCTTTTTCAGTAAGATTAGTAGGCCTATGATAGTTTGAATATGGTCTAAAAGCATGTGGACCATAAGGCTTATAGATTTGCTTAGGTCTTTCCTCACCAATGATACTATAAGATAAAGGTGGAGGATAAAGAACAGGTTTGTTATGATAATGAGGCACAAATCTCCTAGGTTTAGTTGAATACAGCTGAGACTGCCTTATGAAAGGAGGTCTAGGCTGTTCCCAACTTGCCTGTGCTTGTCTTGACCTACTGTTCTGAGTTTGTCTCTTCTGATTCCAGGACTGATCTGATCTGGTCAGAGGAGTATAACTCTTCTGGTATGGTCTTGACTGTACTGGTCTTAATACATTCTTCATTTTACCATTCTTGGTAGTAGGAGGGATGTATTTAGACTGTACTTTGAGTTTTGGTTCATCATCATAATTCATAGGTTCTTTCCCTTTATCTAGTTGCAAAGAACTTGTACTAGCTCCATTAGTGTTCTTAAATTCTGAAGTAGATGGACTAGGCAGATCAGTACCTATTCCTCTTTTATCATTTGGAGCTCTATATCTGTCTGAGATTGTTTGATTAATCTTAGTAGAGTTAATCATCCCAGATAGCTTTCGATCTAGGCTCACTACTTCAGATTCTAAGAATCTATTGCGCTCTTCAAGTTTTTCACATTTAATCTTTAAATCATTGAATTCATTAGTCTCTTTGGCTTGAGTTTTAAGCATACCCTGATATAGTTTGTCAATGGATGCATACTTTTCTTGGAGTTGAGACAACTCTTCTGATAGCCTTGCATTTATGACAGCTATATTAGGATCTACTTTTGACTGAGCTTCTTTTAGCCTAATGATTTCTTGCTTTAAAGATATATTCTCATCACTAATTTCAATGAATGCTTTGTTAGCTTGTAGAAGGTCTTCTTCAGTCACTCCTTGAGAATGATGAAGACTACTTCCTACACTGCTAACAGCAGCATCACTTTCATCAGTGTCAGAATTGTCACAAGATTGAAATGAGTTAACAGATGATACCTCATCATTTATTTTGGCCATCATTGCCAGTCCATCATCTGCTATGAAAGCTTCATCTTCATTGCTTGAAGGGTAGTCAGATGAAGACGGTGGCAACTCTTCTGATTCCGAATCAGAGTCATTGTAGGCCACCATTGCCTTCTTACCCTTTGCATATTTTCGATCTCTTCTGGCTTTCCTTTCTTCTCGATCTTCAGAACTCAGATCAGGACATTCATAAGCATAATGCCCTGGCTTATCACAATTATAGCAAACAGGATTGTTAGAAGTTCTTTTAGGAGGAGAATGCTTTCTGTTCCTGTCATGCTTGTCAATTGAGTTCCTGTCTTTCTTATCAGAATACTTTCTGTCTCTCTTTTCAGATGAGTTCCTATCTCTCCTGTTTTCATTGGAGATCTCATCCCTTCTTTCAGAAGAGTTTTGATCCCTTCTGTTCACATAAGAGTCCCTGTTATTAGAACCCTTAGATTCCTTATAGAATCTTTTGTACCTGCCATACCTCTTGTTCAGTTTATCAAATCTTTTGATCATAAGGCTCATCTGATCTTTCAGACTTAGATCAGAACCATCTAGTTCATCTTTTATGCTTGAAGCCTTAGTCTTAGATGATCTAGACCCCTTTGAAGTAGAGGCTTTGAAAGCTATGTCTTTAGAGACATCCTTATCCTTATGAATCACAGTAATAGGATCTTCTTCATCTAACTCAAACTCATGTGCCTTAAGTGTTTGGAACATAGTTTCTGCTGGCCAAGAATCAATGTCTTGTGTAGTTTTAATGATCATCTTGACCATTTTCCACCTTTCATCCAAGGCTTTCAAGATTCTCAAGTTAACTTCTCTGTCAGTATAAGTCTTTCCTAATACATCCAGATCATTCATAATTTTGGTAAAACGAGTATCCAACTCATCAATTGATTCTCCTGGCTTCATCTTAAATGATTCAAACTTTTGGACAGCAGTGGATAACTTGCTTTCTTTGATCAGAGTAGTACCTTCACAAAGAATAGCCAGTTTGTCCCACATCTGTTTTGCAGTCTTACATTTTAGTACTTTACCAAGATACTCATTTGGTAAGGTATGTAAAATGTAGTTCTTGGCAAGACTGTCCAAATTGTTTTGTTTCATTTCTTCCGAAGTCAGTTCTGACCTTGGTTTGGAGACCAGTGCTCCAACTGGTTTAGATGGATCCAGAACAGCAGTGTTTTCCACCATGATGACAATTGGTCCTTCAGTCACCACAGACACCATAAGATCATGGGTTGAGCTAAAGATGGCCTCCATCCTAAGCTTCCAGTAGTCATAATCTGCAATCTTGAACTTAGGCAACTTGTTCACATTAGTGTCATCCATGTTTGTTTAGACAAATAGGATCAGTAGTATAGCAGATAGATTTCAAGTATTCAGATAGTAACAAGTATCAAGAATTAAAAGTAAGATCAGTAAAGATAACCTTCAAGATTTACAAGGTTTATCAAGAAACAGCAGTCCAAAGAACTACTGCTCTGATACCACTTGTTGGTCCCAAAGTTGAGTTAAGATTGAGTAAGCTAAGAAAGTCTAGAGGGGAGGGGTGAATAGACTTTCTAAAATCTTTGACTTTCTAAAATCTTTCAAAATATCAAAATATGCAATGCGGAATTTAGTCTTCTTATGTACTGTACTGTGCTTACTCAGCTCAGATCAGTACTTTCAGAATAATATGGGCCTTACTAGTTTATACTCAACTTTTATATAGATCTTTATCTTTGTTAATTCCTAATGTTCTTGATTAAACAATTCAAACAAATATCAAACAGTAAAGTAAAGAACACAGAATTTTATAGTGGTTCGACAAATGTCTACATCCACTCTCACAACTCCAGTTGTGAAGTTTTATTACTCTTCTTGAGCTTCTTGTGGCTTAAAGTCCCAAGATTAAGACTTTGATCTTGTCGATTATACCACCAGGTATATCTTCGATCTACTAGTAATTCTACAAGTAACTAGCACACTTGTTTTACAAAATACAAACTTAAACTGAAAAGTAAAACTTCTCTTTGAGTAGCCTTTTATTCTTCTCTTCAATTCAGTGGCTCTTCTCTTCTTCAATCTCCTTCAACTCTGTGAGTAATTGCTTGTTGACTTGCTCTTGAATTCTCTAAGATCAGTATTTGCTCAGTAGTCTTCAGCAGTAGGAGATCATACAGTATTTATAGAATTTAGTATGACAGTTAGCAGTTTGTGAACTAACTTTCAACTAACTCTAAACTGTTTTTGTTGTAACTTCTTCTTGTAACCGACTTTGTAACTTCCTTCTTATTCCAAGTCAGCATATCTTCAATAAATCTTTAGTTACACTTTAAATAAGCTTTCCAAACTTATTCTTCGACTTTACCAAATCAGCACAGTATCTCACTGCTCTGATTTTTACTCTTCTTAGTCAATCAGCACAGTTCTCCAGAAACTGTTCTGTACTTCTTCAGATTTCTTCTAAGCTTCTCTTCAACTCTTCTTGAAGTCTTCTTATTCTGAAGTAGTCCTCTGATTCTTCATCAGTCTTCTGATCTTCATCTAATTTATTCCTAATCTAGTGTTCTGATTTACTGTTCTGAACTTTACAATGCTGAATACAATAGAAAACAACTTTACATATATAAAACCTATCTATACATCAACTGAACTACATACAGATGAGTATATCTAAGTCCTATACTATAAGCTGTCTATACAATATAAAACATCAGCTTAGTACATAACAGTTCATATATCAGATCAGTTAACCAATAAGATCAGTAACTTATGTAAGTTCAATAATTTTCATATAAGATCAGTAAACACTAAAATCAGTAAACACTTAAGATCAGTTAAGCATATAAGATCAGTAAGTATATAAGATCAGTAACTCAGATTTCAAATATCTCATATAAGATCACTAAAATTATCCTCAGTTTTCATACTCAGATTAGTAATCTTATTTCAAATAACTCAGTTAAGATCAGTAATTTTATTCTCAATATTGCTTCATAAGATCAGTAAACTTACTTCATATACCATTAAGATCAGTAATCTCAATTCAAGTTTCTCATCAGATTAGTAAGTTTATATTTAGATGACTTAGTTAAGATGACTTAGAACCACATATATTACTAACTTTAAGTTGCTTTTGGCCATCAAAACATACTTTCATCAACTAGGACATTGTTTATAGGATTCATATCCCAACAAAAGCTTTGTAGAGATTTCACCATCTTCAGGCTTACCTCTCCACTTGAGAAAGGCAAAGAACTCAGCCATGTAGCTTTCCAAACAGGAGCTTGGTCTTTCCTCCATAAATTTTTGCAAACCAGCTCTCCTTAACCATCTCAGGGTTGGCTTAATCTCAGGATCTTCACTTTCAAAGGATACTATTGGCTCAAAGTGAAGACTGTTTTTGTTGCTCAAGTAACCAAAATCAAGGTCTAGAGCCTTGTTGGAGAAATCAATAATCATCTCTGGTCTAACTTTGGGAGCCATTGAAGGTTACAGAGAAAAATTTGAGAGAGATTGAGAGAGTTTGAAGAAAATTTGAGCTAGGGTTCCGAATACATGGGAAGAAGTGTTTGTGGGGGTCTTAAGACTTGTGAATATTCTAAAAAGAATGTTTGTCAATGAGTTGGTAAAGTCTTGGTGTAATTCAAAGGTGAACAAAAGTGGAAATCAAAATGGACGGTTAGGATTGTCTTTAGAGGAGTTGTCCAATTTTGATCCAATGGTCAATAACCCATATAACAGTGAAAAACTGTTTTATTCAAAACGTGGGTGGAGTTTTAATGTTAGTTTAAGGCTGGGGGTTTTTCGAGATAGATCATGTCCCAAAAAGTTTAATGCAAACAAGAGTTAAATCTTGGCATTTAATGCATGGAAAGTGACCTTTTGGGTGGGAGACAAATTAAATCCCAAAAAGGTGAAATCTGAATTTTCAATGGGACAGATTTCGAAATGGACAATGATCACCCAAAATAGGTGCTTATCAGACCAAGATTTGGTTTGATAGCTAGGACAACTTATCTGACCCTACTAGGACAAGTGTCCTGAAAAGATGTGGACAACTGTCCTGAGATCCAATGGACAAGTGTCCTGAAGAAGTAAGGTCAACTTTTCTGAATTTCAGTAGACTTGTCCAAGTCTGCTGAAGTTTGAATTTAGTTCCCCCTTAAAGAATGAACTCTTTTTGACTCATTTGTCCAACTTCCCTGGATCAAGAAGACCCAACTCTGCTGATAATTCCAGAAACCTTGCTTCTGCAAGTGGCTTTGTCAATATATCAGCTTTTTGATGATCTGTGTGGATCTTTACCAACTTGATATCCTTCTTCTCCACATGATCTCTAATGAAGTGATGCTTGATGTCCACATGTTTGCATCTTGTGTGCAATACAGGATTCTGTGATATGGCAATAGCACTGTTATTGTCACAGAATATTGGCACTTCAGTAGAGTTGACTTTGTAGTCTCTAAGTTGTTGTCTTAGCCAAAGGATTTGAGCACAACAGCTTCCAGCAGCAACATGTTCAGCTTCAGTGGTGGAAGTAGACACTGTATTTTGCTTTTTGGAGAACCAAGATATGAGTTTGTTGCCTAAGAATTGACAAGTTCCTGAAGTGGATTTTCTGTCAATTCTACATCCTCCATAATCAGCATCTGAGTAGCCAGTTAACTCAATATTGTCATCAGCAGGATACCAAAGGCCTAGATTTTCAGTGCCTTTGAGATACCTCAAGATCCTCTTTGCAGCCTCAAGGTGGCTTTTCTTAGGATTTGCTTGAAACCTTGCACAAACACCTACTGCAAAGGTGATGTCAGGTCTGCTGACAGTGAGATAGAGGAGTGAACCAATGATTCCTCTATACTCAGTGGAGTTGGTTGGAACACCACTCTCATCAGGATCCATCTTCCAATTTGTGTTCATTGGGATCCTTACTGGCTTGCTTGATGTACACCCAAATTTCTTGATCATTTCTCTGTTGTACTTGGCTTGGTTGATGAAGATTCCTTCTTTTGATTTCTTGACTTGTAGACCCAAAAAGAAGTTCATCAACCCCATCATGGACATTTCAAACTTGCTTTGCATGAGCTTGGAGAACTTCTCACACAGCTTCTCATTAGGGGATCCAAAAATTATGTCATCTACATAAATTTGGACAAGCAAGATGTCCTCTCCTTCAGAGATTCTAAAGAGTGTTCTGTCCACAGTTCCCTTGGTGAATCCATGATCCAAGAGGAATTGTGACAGTGTATCATACCAAGCCCTAGGGGCTTGCTTGAGTCCGTATAGAGCCTTCTTCAGTCTGTATACTTGGTTTCCGACCTCAAAACCTGGTGGTTGCTCCACATAGACTTCTTCTTTCAAGACTCCATTCAGAAAGGCACTCTTGACATCCATTTGGTACACTTTGAACCTCTTGTGGGCTGCATAGGCTAGGAAGAGCCTTATTGCTTCTAGCCTTGCCACGGGTGCAAAGGTCTCATCATAGTCAATGCCTTCATGCTGGCAATAACCTTTTGCCACTAGTCTTGCTTTGTTTCTAATAATCACATCATTCTCATTCTTTTTGTTCTTGAACACCCACTTGGTTCCAATAACATCTTGATGTGAAGGTCTATCAACCAGCTCCCATACTTCATTTCTGGTGAATTGGTTGAGTTCTTCCTGCATTGCTGTGATCCAATTTGCATCCTTAAGTGCTTCATCAATGTCTTTTGGTTCCTGTTCTGACAAGAAACAACAGAACATAGCACTTTCACCATGAAACCTTCTGGTTTTGACTCCTATACTTGGTCACCAACTATCAGATCAGTAGGATGGTCATACAACCAAGTCCTTCTTTTTCTGATCCCTTCAGTAGAGTTGTCCTCTACTAAGGTTGAGTCACCAGTGTTGTAGAATTCAGGATAATTGATTGCAGGATCTAATTCAGGATCATAATAAGGGGTGTTGTCCTCAATGTCAGGAACATTGGTATTTTCAACATTTTGAGTTCCCCCTTGATTATTTGACCCATTAACTACCTCAGCAGGAACTGCTTCTTCATTGGTAGTTGTTACCTGGATGTGAACTGGTATTGGCTCATTCAGTTCACCATTTCCATCAGTGGGGTCTGTCTCAGGAAGGTTGCCTTCAGGATTTTTGTCCAATGTGAATTTTTCAAGTAGGTTGGCTTGGACTACATCTATGAAGTCAGTGTCTTTGTCTTTTAGGCTCAGTCTGGTTGTCCTCTGTGTGATTTCTTCAGGTTCCAAATTATCATTCCTGATCTCAAAGATAAATTCATCAAACACAACATGAGGTGTTTCTTCCACTATAAGGGTTTTCTTGTTGTAGACTCTGAAAGCTTTACTGATTTGAGAGTATCCAAGAAATACTCCCTCATTAGCTTTGCTATCAAAGGCTTTCAACTGTTCTTTCCCATTATTGTGAATGAAACATTTACAACCAAATATATGAAAGTATGACACTTTAGGCATTCTTCCTTTCCAGAGTTCATAAGGGTTTTGCCTTGCCCCTTAGTGATCAAACATCTATTTTGAGTATGGCATGCAGTGTTTATAGCTTCAGCCCAAAACCTCTTAGGTAAATTTGAATCAGCAATTAGGGTTCTAGCAGCTTCTTTTAAAGTTCTATTCCTTCTTTCTGCAACTCCATTTTGCTGAGGAGTTCTAGCTGCTGAGGTTTCATGAGCTATCCCATTAGATGAGCAATACTCATTGATGTATGAATTTATGAACTCAGTGCCTTTATCAGATCTTATCTTGATAATGCTAAGGCTTTTCTCATTTGACAGTCTCTTCAGGAGTTCAGGTAGTTTGACTTGTGTTTCCTTCTTATTAAGGAGAAATACTACCCATGTGAACCTAGAGAAGTCATCTACTACAACCAATGTGTATTTTCTACCATTTATGCTTGAAGGGGTGATTGGTCCAAATAGATCCATGTGAAGAAGTTCAAGTACCCTTTCAGTAGAAATGACTGGTTTACCTTTGAATGAGGCTTTAATCTGTTTTCCTTCTTGACATGGCTTACACACTTGTTCTTTAATGAAAACCTCATTAGGCAGTCCTTTAACTAATGCATTTCTAGCAAGTTTATTCATTAATTTGAAGTTCAGGTGGTTTAGCCTCTTGTGCCATAACCAACTTTGTTCACTAGTACTCTTAGCAATGAAGCATGCAGCATCAGTAGATTTGTCCCAGTCTGCAAAATACACATTTCCTTTCCTAGTCCCAGTCAATAGAGTTTGTTGAGTTTTAACCTTGATTAAACATTTTCCACTTGAGAACTCAACATTGAAATCTTTATCACATAATTGACTGATACTTAGGAGATTATATTTGAGACCAGCTACATAAGATACATTGGTTACTTTGATGTTACCAATCATCAAAGTACCATAACCTTTTGTTGTTGCTTGTGAGCTGTCTCCAAAGGTGACATTTGGGCCTTCTTTTTCAATAAAATCAGTGAGGAGTTCCTTGTTTCCAGTCATGTGCCTTGAGCATCCACTGTCAAGGTACCATGCTGTCTTTTTGCTCATACTCCTCTTCTTGTGGCCCATTGGTACCTGCAATTAGATAGGTTTAGGTACCCTTTGAGTTTTGGGTCCTGAGAGGTTAGCTGTACCTTTTGGAACCCAAACTTGCCTAATTACCCTGATTGATTCAAGGTGGCTAAGTTGTTTTCCTTGTGCATCAATATACACTGTCTTTCCCTTAAATGCCTTGGGGAAAGTAGGTGTGAATGTGTTAACTCTGTAAGTTTCAGGGGAGTTGTCAATTCTCCTAAACTTATGAGTTCTTTGTGCAGCTTGATGAAATCTTTGAGGAAAGGCATTTTTATGTCCATTACCCTTTGGCATGAAGGGTTTTGGTTGTCTCATTTTATTCTGCCCTTGAGGATAGTTGTCCTTAGGTCTATTCAGCTGAGGCTTTCTCAGATGAGTTGGCCTAGGCTGATTATACCTTGGATAACTCCTCTGAACATTGTTCAGTAGAGTTGCCCTTCCATTGGGTCTACTCTGTTGACCAACATTCCTCTTGTGTTCAGGGGCTTTGACCTTTTCCAAAGGTTTGGGCCTAGTCTCCTGAAGCACTTGCGTAGGCATTTCAGTTAATTTGCCATTTCATTTGTTCAGTGGCTGAATTATTTCATTTTCAGCTTGTTGTGCCACTGATTTGACAAAGATTTTCTTAGTGTTACTTGTAGAGGCAACACTAAGACAAGGTGAAGATTCAAATGGATCAAAACCTAATCCACTTCTTTGAGCCATAGGTCTCTGATAACTCTGAATTTCCTCTATTGCCCTAGAGGATTTGTTCAAAGCAGACATCTTTAATTTCAGGCTCTCTTCACTTGATTTAAGAATATCATATTCATGTGAGAGGTTTTCAAACTTGGCATTTAGATTTTTTAGTTCAAAGTCTTTTCTCTTCTGAGAGAGGAGTTGATCATCAATCTCTCTTTGTTGGTCAACTATCCTGAGATTTGCTTCCTTAAGCTCTCTCAAGACTTGTTGATACAACTCAGTAGATTTGACATCAACAGCTGCCTCAGAGTTTTTGGTAAGTTCAATAGCCAATCTTTCATTTTCTCTCACACAATTATCATGAAATTCTTGTAATCTAGTGAAATCTTCCATCAACTTCCCAAAGGAAAGTTTCAAGTTAACTTCACTAGTGTTTTGTGAGATGAATGATGGTGAACTAGAAGTGGAGGATACCTCATCATCCTCAAGAGCCATGTTGCACACATCATCATCATCATCACTGTTTGAGAACAGTCCATCAGAGGAGTTGAAGCTTTCAGCACTATCAGATCCTTCACCAGCCATCATGGCTTTTCTATTGGTGAACTTTCTGTCTCTTTTAGCTTGCCTCTCTCTTCTTTCTTTAGAGCTCAATTCAGGGCAGTCATACTGAAAGTGCCCTTTCTTCTTGCAATTGTAGCATAGGTCTTCATCATCATCCTTCTTGGATTCATCTCTTCCTTTTGATGATGAAGGGTCAGCTCTACTGGACCTTCTCCTATCAGAGTACTTGTCCTCTGATCTTTTCTCTTCAGGCTTTTTGTCCTTGACCTGGTCTTCAGGGGAGTTGTATCTTCTCCTGAATTTGTTGTCTTGGTAGAATTTCTTATATCTACCAAACCTTGTGTTGAGCTTGTCAAATCTTCTAGCCATCAAGGCTAGTTCCTCCTTCATTTCAGTCTTTGAGACTGACTTTGATGATCTGGGAGTGGGTTGCATTTCAGGTTCAGCAACTTTGGCCTTGAATGCCACTCCCTTGGTAGGATTTGAAGGTTCCTCAACAGGCTTTCTTCTATTGAGGTCAAACTCATAGGCTTTGAGTTCTGAGAAGATTTGTTTCATGGGCATGGAGGAGAGATCTTTGGTATTCTGCATCATCACAGCATAGACATCCCACTTTTGAGTGAGACTTCTCAAGATCTTCAATCCAACTTCTCTCCTGGAGTACACCTTGCCCAATGAGTTGATTTCATTCATCACATCAGTGAATCTACCAGCAAACTTGTCAATGGACTCATCAGTTTCCATTGAGAATTGCTCAAACTTTTGCACAGCAACTTGGAGCTTGTTCTCCTTGATCTTTTCTGTACCCTCACACATCTCAGCAAGAGTATCCCAAATTTCTTTGGCTGTGGTGCAGTGGTAGACTCTACTCATGACTGCATCTGGAATTGTTTGGTAGAGGGTGTTCATGGCAAGATAATTCAGATTATCTTTCCTCTTTTCATCAGTAGTGAAGTCATCCTCATCTTTGGGAATCAGTTCCCTTATATCTGCTCTTTGTTCATCTGTCACCCTGGGGTTAGTTTGAGTAAAAACAAAAGGTCCTCTTGTGATTACCCTTAACATGTCAGTGTGAAAAGATGCAAGATGAGCCCTCATTCTAATTTTCCAGAAATCATAATTGTCTATTGAAAACATGGGCAATTTATGATGTGAAATGTGATTGACTGGATTTGTGGCCATGTTGTCCAATCCTTGAACAGCAGGTGGAGGAACAGCATTGTTGTTGGCCATATCTCAAGAATATGCAGTTAGTCAACAAATAATAGATTTCAGAAAAAGATCAGTTCAGTGACCACACAGATAAGTGAGTTTTGAAAATCAAGATGGATTTTCAGAAGCAGTGGTCTTTGAACCCCTGCTCTGATACCACTTGTTGGTCCTGAAAGGAGTATATAACAAGTGTATGGGGGGGAATACACTTGTATGCAAATTCTTTGAAAACTTGATCAAACCAGAGATCAGCAATGTTGTCTTGGACAACTCTGCTGAAGAAGATTAACTCTTCAAAGATAATCAATCCACTAAGTACTATTGAGTACTTAGTTGAATAACTATCTAATGGAGTTATATGTGCGGAATAGTGGTTGGCCCTTTAAGTTTAGACTCCTTTGGTTTCTGAAATCTCTTGACAGTTCAATGCAATCCAGTTTAGTTTCAGGGAACTTGTCCAATACAGTTTTTGCACAGTCTTTGAATATGTATCTTTTGAAAGATCAGTTTTGTGTGCAGTGTTGAGTGAATGTAAGTACTTGTAAATCAAGTCAACACAAGAGGTTATAGTGGTTCAGAGACTCAAGCTCCTACATCCACTTTCCCTGATTTAACAGGATAATTCCTTCACTCTTGGAATTAACTTGTTTTATAGTGCCAAGGTGCACTTGATCAAGAACACCACTCCTTGGTGAATTGATCCCTAGGATGTCTAGAGTCCTAGTACCCTCTTCTCAACTCAGAACTGAACTGTTCTTCTCTCAACAGTCAGCTCCTACCACTTCTACTACTACAACCTTCTCACTTTCTCACTTGAAAGAGGTAAGGGTTGAAGTAAGGTTCCAACTAATGAGATATCCTTTACAATGAAGATCAGTGTATAAGGATTAGGATATCTCTCTAAGCTTTGTATGGATATACAATGGTGAACAGCTTAGAAGAAGTGTTTGAAGACTAAGATAGTCTCTTTGAAGGACTTTGAAGCTTCAGAATAATTGCTCAGTTGGATGTAGAATGGATGCTTCAAATGGTCTTCACACTTCTTGTATTTATAGACAATTTTGAGGATTTGCCCGTTGGAGAGGCAGCCCCAAATTGCTATAAATGTCTTCCTTGAGTTCTTCAAACTGGAAGACAGATTCTTGATAGTAACATGTCCTTATTTGGGTAATAAACGGCTGTTAAGACTTTATCTTCATTTTGCAGCACTTTTCCCAATGTTTGACTTCTTGTTAAGACTTGGACATGGCTTCTGAAGGTTTATCCAATGATAGGACAACATTCCTTATTAAATGGACAACTCTCCTTATCACTATCAGCAGTTTTACTTATCAGCAAAGTTGGCTTGCTCTTCTTCAGATAACTTGGCTCTTTCCCTTTGCTTCACTTAGAATTGATCTCAGCATGATATTGTGAAGTCTTTTAGGGTGTAGTTGTCTTCTTCTCTTCAGCATAGTTGACCTTCAAGCATTAGAACATTTGGTCCGGTTCAAACTTGCTGAGACAACTTTTCTAGGACAACTCTCCTGATCAGCATACTTGGTCTTTTAGCTTCAGAGCTTTTGTTTTCACACAGAGTTAACCTCTCTGGACAACTCTCCTGATCAGAGCATTTGAGTAACCTTGTCCTTTTGAGCTTTACAACCTTGTTTTTGCATGGATACAACCTCTCTGGACAACTCTCCTGATCAAGGCATTTGGTTTTCAATAGAGTATGCTTGTCCTTAGTGTTTGTTCTAGATTTTGAGCCTTGAGGGGACTTGATCTTGATAATCTTCAAAGCATAGGTTCCCCCTCACAATGTGCATCTAATCATCTAAGATATGCCTAACATATCAGCTTATCATCTAGTCTTATACTATGTGTTCTAACACACTTAGAATACAATCATCTTGACTAGGCATGTCTCAGGGGGTTTTGGTATCTAATCAAAACATATCTCATTTTATTCCCAACAATTCTGATGACAACAAGGAGATTCTCATCAAGTGCTTCAGATGCGGATTGAAACCCTACATGGAAGCCTTTCCAGAAACGGTTTTTAAAGAAGAAGTCCTGGAGTTCTTTGCCACTGCTACCCACCTAGGAGACTCGATTGAAGCATATGTTGGTGGTTGCCGGATGGAGATCACTCGAGAGGTTCTATTCGAAACATTACGCTTACCATCGGGTCGATTAATGTCGAACAATACGGAGCTGGTCAAGAGTTAAGGTATCTCAGCATCTTTTGTGGAAAGAAATTGAAGTTAGGGCGTGATGGCAATATTCCATCTGTGAAGAAGGAGTTGCTGCCAAAGTACAGGACTCTTCTTGACATTGCAAGCAAGATGCTGTTTGGTGTCACTAGAAGTTATGACTCTGTAACTCTCCAGAAGGCTAGAGTGATGGCTGCCATATATGATGGTATCACTGAAGGAAATTGGCACAAATTGTTCTTGGATCGTGTGATGTATTTTGCTAAGTATGTGAAGGTGGATACCGATTCTGGAGAATGGGTGGTGTCTGCTGCTGTGAGTTTTGGTAATAAGCTCAGTATCCTTTTACCCGTCTTACTACCAAACAAGAAGGACTGGAGCAAGGGAAAGCCCTTTCATGTCATAAAGCATTACTTGAAAAAAGATGCACTCGATAGACAAGCTAAAGAAAGAAAGCTTGAGCAAGAGCAAAACAAGATTAATCCAAAAGACGCAATGATCGAGGCTGAGTCGTCTAGTGTTGAAGAAGACGAGGCTCAAGCTGGAACTAGTGGAGCACTAGTTAATTATGTGTCTGATGAGGCTATGATTGAGGCTGATGATGATTCTGAGGAAACATAATCAGATGGATCTTCGGAAGAAGAAGTCGAGGCTAAGGAACCATACAGATTGATGATGGTCGAGACAGATTCGCCACCAGTAGAGAAGACTAAAATGGTTAGTACTTCTTCTCTTTCTACTTCCATTTTACCTTGTCTTAATATTCCTGTTAAAACCAAGGCAAGATCACTTCGATCTCGTGCCAAGCCTATTTCCCAAACCACTCCGAAGTTTGTGCAACCTCTGAACACCAGTTTAAGCCAAGACACAACCATATATGCCCCAACTGATATGCCTACAGCTGCAATACCAAACCAAACCACATCAAAGCCCCAAGAAACCACCATCCAAATAACTCCAATACCCACAACATAATATTTTGACCCATTAAACCCATCTGTTTCGGGAACTCCACTAGTTGACACTTCAACAACTGAGTTAAGGACCCCACTTACTCAGACCCCTCCCAAAAAAGATTCGAAACCCTGGTTGATTATCCCATGTGTATGCGAGAAAGGAGAGTGCTTGCACAGATGACCAGAAATCTGAAGAAGATGCTACCATCAGTCGAGATCGACACGTCTTCAGAAATCTATATGAAGTTGATCAGGATATGCACTTGGGTTGCATTGAAGAAAGGTCCAACTGAGGATATTTTTGAAGTAATTCGTGGAATGGGTGGAATTGCTAACTTTCAAGACTGGGAGATGGAGCAACAAGAAAACAGTGGAGTTAAGCACTACTCTAATCTACTCCTATCCTAAGCCTTGACTGCTCTGGTGAAGAAAATGCTGAATGTTCCTGATGATGAGCTGACATCGAAAGCACAGATTAGTGTTGGTGTGTAAGTTTCAGAGACTGACCTTGTTGAATAATTTATATCTACTGATCCGATTCTCGATCTAGAAAATGTATCTGATCAACTGAGAGGAATGGTTTTTGGATTCCAAGTTGAGCATGCACATGGACCTAGGTGCGATGTTGGTCAGATCACAAGGCAAGTCGAGAAGTACTTTCCTACTGAGACTTGTGCCTACGTTGCAAAGATTGTTAAAAGTGTTCCAAGAGAATGTATAGTTGCTGAAAGAAGAGCACAGGAAGCAAGGTTAGCCATTGTACCTTACTGTCCTAGTGTTAATGAGCAAGTGATAGCTGAAAGTGTCATTCCAGAGGAAGCAGTAGAAGACGAGGTCTTGTCTACTGATATGGAAGACGACTTGGTGGAAGTTCAAGTTTTTTATGAAGATGAACTTATGGAAGAAGCTGTTCTTGAGGAAGTTGTTCACACAACTCAAGTCAATCAGACTGATGTGATAGATGAGTTGAAAAACTTTAAACCAAGTGATTAAGTCTTCTATTGATGATTCTCTGAAATCTGATGTGAAGAAAGTCTTACTATATCAGAACATTTCTCTTGTGGAAATTTCAAAAGCATTGATTATTGATGAAATTAATCAGATGGATTCAACATTCAGACAAGAGATGTTTACTCAACTGGAAGAGTTTCTGCACAGTCAAGTTGAATATTCTGAGAAAAGTTTTGTTGAGTTTGCAAAACTTTTAGCTCAAGAGTCGAAGAAGATGGAGAGACTCTACAGAGTAAAGATTGAAATCGCAAATGAGCAGAGAAGAGAAGCTCATGAACAGTTGGTGCAAGCAAGAGCATTTTTGGCTGCAATGACTGAAGAGAATAGGTTGCTTAACCTAACTGCTACTCATTTCAAAACTGGGTTGAATTTGTCTACTTAGAAATTAGAGCTTGTTGCTACTCAACTGAACAAGCTGAGTCAAAATAGGAGTCATCAAAAGCAAATTGATAGAGTTGCTGAGTTGATGAAGCAAGCTGTTCAAGAAGAAATGACTCGTTTCACATCTCTTTTCACTCTTAAGGCAAGTGATGAAGCCAAAAAGGGGGAAGAGATTGAAGAGGTGAAAGCTGCTGCGACTGCGACTGATCTTGTTGTTCAATAGACTAGTAGACCTAGAAGAAGAGGCAGAC
This sequence comes from Galeopsis tetrahit, assembly GCA_963675135.1. Classification (NCBI taxonomy): domain Eukaryota; kingdom Viridiplantae; phylum Streptophyta; class Magnoliopsida; order Lamiales; family Lamiaceae; genus Galeopsis; species Galeopsis tetrahit. Next base: position 39,212,699 of record OY776126.1, on the reverse strand, counting down.
TAGTGAAGAAAGCTGATTTAGAGCAAGTCAGTGCAGAAGAGCAGATGAGAATAGCGAAAGGCAAGTCGATTGCAACTGAAGATGTTCAAACTCAAACCAGACAAGTCAAAAGAAAGCTTGAAAAGAAGAAAGAAGTCTTAGGAGAAATACTTGCTGGAATTAATGATGAAGACGTTGAATCACTCCATAAGAAGCAAAAGCTTGAAGATGATCGTTATGCTAACAAGAAAGTGTTAGGTAAACACATCAAGAGGCTGCAGAAGTTGAAAGAAAATCTAGAGATGATTGAAGATGCCCATATTGATAAGTTCATTGACAATGAGCATAGAGATACATGGAAAGTTGTCAAGTTGAAGTGGGAAATAGATCATTGGATTGTTCGTAAGTATGGAGATGCTGATAGCAACGAAGAGTTTTATGCAGTGTTTGATAAGTTCATGGAAGCTGAAGATAAAAATTTGTGGAACTTAATCATGAGGATTGCCACTGTTGTTGGATACAACATTCTTGTTCCAGATTTTCCTAAGTGGGAAACTCCACTACTTGGTTCTGGAAAAAGAATTGATTTCAACAAAGTGAAGAAATTTGAAGAAGAATTGCTGGAAAATGAGAAGATTGATAATGAAGATCACATTTCAGATATTCACAGAAGAATTCTAGAAGCGTTTTGTGTTCCTAATCTAGATGTCGGAAACATCAGTGAGTAAAAACTGTAAGTACTTTACTTATTTTCATTTTGCTAAGTATTTGTAATCTACTTGATCTACTGATTATGAATGAAAAGATAACACATTTTGAGAAGATAACTACTTAACTGATCTACTGACTTAAAAATAATTCAAGTAGTTTTGGCTTCATCAAAAAGGGGGAAATTGTTGGGATATGAATCCTAATATAAGTCTTAATTGATGAAAGAAGTAGTTTTGATAAGCCAAAAGTAGACTTGAATATATTTCTAAGTGTTAACTGATCTAGTTATGGAAGTCGTCTTGTGAACAAGATCAGTAGAGTACAAAAGTAAGAAAGAAAAGTTTAAGCATGAAAGGAAAGACAAGTACGTTTTATAAGTACTGTGTTGAGTTTATATAGGATTTTATGATAAGCTTGAAATGTTGTATATAAGCTTATGTTTATATTTTGTTGTGATTGTAAGTCTTTAAGATGACTAAGCTAATCTACAAAGCTTAAAGTAATGTAACAGATTAGATAGCTTAAATAGATAGAACAAGTAGAGTTCTACTGAAGATAGAAGACAAGAAGACTTGACGATCAGACAAGACGAGTTATGAAGAAGTCAGAAATATTCTAAGTATGGAATATGACTAGAAGACAAGACAAGGCGTAAAGACTCAGAAATATTCTAAGTGCTGAAGACAAGACGAGTCAAGACAGTTTAACAGAAATGAAGGTTTGTATTTCTGAAGATAAGAAGTTGGTTACAACTTAATTAACAGAATTAACCGTCGTATTAAGAGATACTTATCCAGAAACGGTTGAAGAGTTTGTTAAAGGAAGTTATCAAGAAAGTTTGTTGGATAACTAACTTATCTTCATAAAGTGAAGTCTATAAATACTTGAAGGCATTCAAACGATTAAAGACTACTGAGATTACTGAAAATCAAACTACTGTGCGTATAATGAAGAAGTTCAAAGCAAGGAAACTCGCAGAGTTCAAAGCAAAAGTTTGAAGTTCAAAAAGAAGAGACTACTCAAGAAGGCTTATTGAAGATACAAAGAAGTTTTATTTATTGTTTTAAGCTTGCTAGTTGCTTATTAAATCACTAGTTGTTAGATCGAAGATATATCTGGAGATATAATCGAGAAGATCGAAATCTTATTTCTTGGGACTCAAAACCACAAGAACACACTACTCGAAGAGAAGAGTTAATGAGAATTTCACGACTGGAGTTGTGAGAGTGGATGTAGACACGTTGTCGAACCACTATAAATCTCATGTTTGATTTACTTTACTGCTTTATTTGTTGTTTAATTGATTACTTGTTTGATTGATTAATCTGCATATAGAATAGACAAGATCAGTGTTCATATTCGATATTAGTTGAGTATAAATCTTAAGGGCTCATTGATTAATTCTGATATTCCGCATTGTGTACTTTGATATTTTGAAAGATTTTGAAAAGTCTATTCACCCCCCTCTAGGCATTTTCTTAGCTTACTCAATCTTATCAACTCAACTAGGGACCTACAAACGGTAATAATCAATAACATCAACCTAGGAGATTGTGATTCCTGAAATAGTAGGATTTGCTTGTTACTTTCCAACGGTAACATCCAGCAATCTCATCTATAAATACTGAGTTCAAATCACATCTCAAGTGTTGCGTGAGGGTGATGCTTAAGGCTGAGCAAAATGTTCTAAGTCCAGAAAAACAGAAGAGCTCAAGAACACCATATCAGAAGACATCAAGCAAAGCATCCCTATACCCACACGCCACACCCCCAGTGAGCGAACTCATTATATATCTAAGTCAGTCTAGTCGTATACACATCCTAAGCTTAGAAGAGAAATTCTCAATCCTAGCTTTAGGCTAACTCAGATTGTAAGGGAGTTTCTCATACTTAGTCATTCTCGAGTCCTCCCTTCTATACACCCATTTAGAAGATAGGCCGAGGTATTCCCACTAGGTACAATCAAGAAGAAGACCACTGTAAAGGTTACTTGTTACCTAACCAACAAGTAGATTCGTATTCTCAGAAAGTAGTTGAGGATCTTGATCAACCGTCCTCCTCTTGGGACGTTAAAGTGTTCAAGGAGGCTAATATCACATAATGAGATGTGAGAGTGGATGTAGGATATTGAGATTAAAACCACTATAAATCTATGTGTTATTTACTGCTTTAGCATGCATATTTACATAACATATGTTTAAAGGAAAATGTTTTATATCAACTGACACCAAGTCAGTTGATATGCTCATCTGTTTTGGTATTCGAAAGATCATAATCAGAAGACACCAAGTCTTCTGATATCATAAAATGTTTTTATGCATGAAATAAAAGTTTTAAATTCCATGAGTAGTATAGACGAGTATAATCCTTCTAAAATGGACACACTACAAATTTCGCACACGCTTCTCTATCAACTGGTCTAATCAGCAGACTAGTTAGTTCTAGATTTCTAATAAGTCAGCTGACCAAGCCATCTATTAGAAGAGTTAACTTCTGTTTTTCTACACCTAAACTATTTCAGCTGACACCAAGTCAGCTGATCACTCGTTTGATTTAGTAATATTTGGGACCATCATGTATATGATCGACACTAGTTGATCGAAATTTATAAAAAAAAAATGTGATTTTTCTAAGTTTTTTTTTAAAATTTTTGGATTTTTTTTTGGTTTGGTGGTCATCGGAAATGGTGTCGTCGGCGATCGGAAGTAGTGATTTAGGAGAAAAGTGAAAGGAATGACAATAGGGGGTGCGTTCAGTAGGGGGTGCATCTAGTATGATGCATTTTAGTAAATAGTGTTTTTAGTTTTTTGCATTATTATTATATTGATTAAATGAATGGGGGAGTTCATCCATCGTAAATGGAGGTGTAAATAGTCAGATCCTTTTAAGCTATAGAGTTTAGTCCAAATATTAATATTAAAATAATTTCAATTTCATATATTTTCTAATTCATTTACTAATATAACCCTATGCATTAATTACATTAGAAAGTATTTTATAACATTCATTAAATAGGGTTATAATAGAAATTTTACTTGTCTAATGTGTCTTTCCAATACAATTTCTTAATCTTTGTAAAAAGTCAAACAAATCTATCTAAATGGGACTGGGGGAATATATAATAGTGTCGATCAATAGTCTATTGACTCTCCCCACTGTTAATTCTGAGTTCGCCCCTTACTAAAGGAAATTAACCTATTGGGTAGGGTAAGGTGCGGAAGAGAACAAAACTTAGCAATATGCACCTCCATTTCGGAGAGATGTACTCCCCCATTAGTTTATTAATAAAATAATAGGGTAAAAATTAAAAAATACCCTTCATTAAAATATTATGTTGCATCCCCCCTACTGAAAGCACCCATACTGTAATTTCTTTCACCTTATCCCTAAACCACAACCTCCGGTCGCCGTCACCATTTTTTTCGGTAGTCAAAAAATAAAAATAAAATTCAAAAATTTCAACAACAACAGGGTCGCGGCCGCGGTGGCGGGGGTTGCGAGGGTGGGTGTCGCCGCCGCCGGCGGCGGTGGAGTGGTTTTGTGGGGAGAGAAGAATAAGATGAAGGGTAAATTAGGGTTTGAGTGGGGGTTGTGGGTAGTAATAGAAATTTTATGAGAAAAGGGCATTTATGACAATTAAGGGGGGTGCATCTATCTTAGGGCAATTTTAGGGGGTGCATCAATCGGGGGAGTGCATCCATCTGAAATGGAGGTGCATATAGTGAAACCCTTTTTCAAATTAACTATGGTCTTCACTCTTCAGTCTTCACGAATCACAAGCGGCCACGGATAAATTCCCCCCCCCCCCCCATTTATTATGTGTTCACCCTTCACCCCAATTTAGTTTTTGAACTAATGGGTAAAATGACCATCCTACCCCATAGGTGTTGAGTTCACCCCACTTTAAACAAAAAAGCTTTGCAATCCTCAATTCCTTCCAAAACTACCGTCCCTTCCTGTAAAAAAAAAAATTAAAACCTTTTAATCTTAATCTATGAAGCTAACTTGAAGAAACTTGATATACGTACATACATTTCGTTTTCGTTTTTTTTCTTCCAAAAAATCATTTTTTTTCAAAATTCAGTACTGGTTCACCGGGAATTGCACTATAACTCGGCCAACCCTACCGAGTTTTAAGCTCTTTAGACAACGAAAGACCAAGCCATCTATTAGAAGAGTTAACTTCTGTTTTTCTACACCTAAACTATATCAGCTAACACCAAGTCAGCTGATCACTCGTTTGATTTAGTAATATTTGGGACCATCATGTATATGATCGACACTAGTTGGTCGAAATTTATAAAAAAAAAATGTGATTTTTCTAAGTTTTTTTTTTAAATTTTTGGATTTTTTTTTTGGTTTGGTGGTCATCGAAAATGGTGTCGTCGGCGATCGGAAGTAGGGATTTAGGAGAAAAGTGAAAGGAATGACAATAGGGGGTGCGTTCAGTAGGGGGTGCATCTAGTTTGATGCATTTTAGTAAATAGTGTTTTTAGTTTTTTGCATTATTATTATATTGATTATATGAATGGGGGAGTTCATCCATCGTAAATGGAGGTGTAAATAGTCAGATCCTTTTAAGTTATAGAGTTTAGTCCAAATATTAATATTAAAATAATTTCAATTTCATATATTTTCTAATTCATTTACTAATATAACCCTATGCATTAATTACATTAGAAAGTATTTTATAACATTCATTAAATAGGGTTATAATAGAAATTTTACTTGTCTAATGTGTCTTTCCAATACAATTTCTTAATCTTTGTAAAAAGTCAAACAAATCTATCTAAATGGGACGGAGGGAATATATAATAGTGTCGAACAATATTCTATTGACTCTCCCCACTGTTAATTCTGAGTTCGCCCCTTACTAAAGGAAATTAACCTATTGGGTAGGGTAAGGTGCGGAAGAGAACAAAACTTAGCAATATGCACCTCCATTTCGGAGAGATGTACTCCCCCATCAGTTTATTAATAAAATAATAGGGTAAAAATTCAAAAATACCCTTCATTAAAATATTATGTTGCACCCCCCCTACTGAAAGCACCCCTACTGTAATTTCTTTCACCTTATCCCTAAACCACAACCTCCGGTCGCCGTCACCATTTTTTTCGGTAGCCAAAAAATAAAAATAAAATTCAAAAATTTCAACAACAACAGGGTCGCGGCCGCGGTGGCGGGGGCCATGGCAGAGGGTCGCGGCCGCGGTGGCGGGGTTGCGAGGGTGGGTGTCGCCGCCGCCGGCGGCGGTGGCGTGGTTTTGTGGGGAGAGAAGAATAAGATGAAGGGTAAATTAGGGTTTGAGTGGGGGTTGTGGGTAGTAATAGAAATTTTATGAGAAAATGGCATTTATGACAATTAAGGGGGGTGCATCTATCTTAGGCCAATTTTAGGGGGTGCATCAATCGGGGGAGTGCATCCATCTGAAATGGAGGTGCATATAGTGAAACCTTTTTTCAAATTAACTATGGTCTTCACTCTTCAGTCTTCACGAATCACAAGCGGCCACGGATAAATTCCCCCCCATTTATTATGTGTTCACCCTTCACCCCAATTTAGTTTTTGAACTAATGGGTAAAATGACCATCCTACCCCATAGGTGTTGAGTTCACCCCACTTTAAACAAAAAAGCTTTGCAATCCTCAATTCCTTCCAAAACTACCGTCCCTCCCTGTAAAAAAAAATTAAAACCTTTTAATCTTAATCTATGAAGCTAACTTGAAGAAACTTGATAATAATGGTTGAAAAACGAAGTGTTCGTTACGTACATACATTTCGTTTTTGTTTTTTTTCTTCCAAAAAATCATTTTTTTTTTTCAAAATTCAGTACTGGTTCACCGGGAATTGCACTATAACTCGACCAACCCTACCGAGTTTTAAGCTCTTTAGACAACGAAAGATTTCACGAGTTTTCTCAATTTTCGAAAAAACTTTCCACATAATGTATCAAATATCTTAACAAATTTCCACATAATGTCTCAAATTTCGAAAAACAGTTCCACATAATGTCTGAATTGTCGAAAAAAACTTTCACATTATGTCTCAATTTTCGGAAAATAGTTCCACATTATGTCTCAATTTTCTGATTTTTTTTTTTCAAACAGTAGCAAATTAAGATTTTTATTTTATTTTTGTTTAACAGAGGTTGGTTGATGGTATTGAAGATTGCATAGAGGAATAATATGATGAAGATGAGCATGGAAAATCTACGAATGAGGGAGTTTGTCACCGAGTTTTGTGCAAAAATGTGTAAGTTTGTCACCGAGTTTTGTGCAAAAATGTGGAAGTTTGTCACCGAGTTTTGTGTGAAAATGTGGAAGTTTGTCATTGAGTTTTGTGCAAAAACGTGTAAGTTTGTCACCGAGTTTTGTGCAATAATGTGGAAGTTTGTCACCGAGTTTTGTGCAATAATGTGGAAGTCTTGGCCGAGTTTTGTCACCTAACTCAACGAACCAGACTCGAGAAGGAATAGAAAAATCTATTTTCGACTTTCGTCTCCTAATGCCCCATTTTGTGCAAAAACCAAGTTTATTCAACAACTAAAAGTCTAAATCATTCTCAATAACAATTATTAAACAACAAAAACTAATCTATATATGAAAATCAAATTTTAGAATGTAGAAATTTGAAAAAAAACTATCATAAACTCTAACTTACTTTTGTCCATGGAAGAGCAAGGAGTTGGGGATGTAGGCGGCGGACGGCACGGTGGTGGAGCTGCAAGCGGCGGCGGTCGATGGCAGACGGCGACGGTCGACGCAGACAACGGGAATTGCACGATTTCACTTCAAGATGAGTTGTTTTTAATTGTGGGTGAACTCAAAACATTTTTTATTGTATATTAATTATGGGTGAAGGGAAAAAGGTTATATGTGGTATTTCATAAGGGGGTGAACTCATATTTTGGGGGTGAAGTCATCTGGAGGGTGAACACATAATAATAGGGGGCATTTATCCGTGGCCATCACAAGCCTGCTTTCATTTATGCGCTGCTGAATGCTTGGGCCCAACTAATAGGTTGCAATTCGAGGTGGCAGATTAGTGAAGTAATTGGGCTTGGGCTCAAAATTTTAATTTAACGGGCCTTATAAATTAATGACTAAGTCCACATTAATTCAACTTTCCTATCTTTTTTCGTTTCGATTTCATTCTCGCCTCACCCCTTCGATTAACTTTACAATATAATTTTAATAGACTCAGCTTGATTAGTTAGTCTTATTAGGCTTGATATACTCATTTACAAGTCAAGTCGAGCTCATTGTCGAATTTGAATTTTAAGTACTCGATTTGGGTCTACCCGAATAATATGTCTAATTATAACTACTAAGATTTGGGTCACGTAAGAAAAACGGGCACAAATGAGATTTCCTAAGCCCAAGTTGCAACTAATCACTATATTCAAAATGTCTAGATTAGATTAAATAAAAAATTTGTGATTTTATTGGGAATAACTCGATCCCAATTCATACAATGTACGGACCACCATTTTAAAATGGGTCAAAATCGAGCCAACTCAAACTATTGTAAAAGACAAAAACTATATAGGTCCGATTTTAGAGATTTGAATCATCTCAATTTCTTTTGATAAGTATGTTCCAAAATTTTGAAAAAAGATGGAAGCATGATAGAATAATGAGAAAATACAAAAGTGCATGTGAGACCTATTCAACGTGTCTATCTCTCTTCGAAATTAAAAAAAAAAAAAAAAGAGATCTCTCCACTGTATTTCTTTTGTAAAATTCTTGTAATTCATATGGAATTATATATACTTGTCCAACAAAATTATAAATATTTGAATTTAGATTTATTATCACAAAATCCAATGTTGGAGTATTAAATACTATTGATGAAGGGTGCAGGCAGATTCCATGGACAATGTAATAGTGTAAAAAGTGTGAATATGACAGCAGTTAAATCTATCTATCTAGTGTATAAATAATTCTTACACAGAGAGAGAGAGATGAAATTGAAAGATGAATAGACAGAAAGTGAAAAGCTCCCTTGTTTGTAGCACATATACTAAACAACAAAATCTTATATAACTGCTAAATTCCAAATTCTTTTTTCTGATTCTGTTTCCCATTTTCATGCATGCCAATGCCACTGTTGCTTTCATACTTATAACTATATTTAATACTAGTATAATTAAAATTCCAATTAAAGAATATTATTTTTCAAGGGATACGTCCTTTTAAACTGCAATCAGTATGTACGTTTTTTGTTTTTCTGCCTGCTTTTTTCTCATGAGCTACAGCCTACAATCAAATCAAATGCATTATCTCTTTAATTCTCTACAAATAAATTGAAATAATATATACTCCCCCCTTCTAATTTCATTATTTTTATTTGGATTAAACACGAGTTTTTAAAAAAAATGATTATTTAGGTAAAAAGTAAAAGATTGGGAGAGGGGGAGAGATAAGTATAAATAGAGGGGTGAGTGTAAGTAATATTTCCTTTTTACATAATGATAAAATTGAACATACAAAGAATGAAAGTGAAAATTATAAAATTGGACAGAGGGAGTAAATAATTAAACGTAAACATACACTTCTATTCATTTACTATTTGCACACGTTTAAGGAACATAATTATTAACGTATATATAATGAAGTATTGAGATAGAGAGAAATAAAAATGAAAAAATGTAGTAAAAAGTATCAAAGAGAACCTAGAGATAGATAAACAAAAATAAAATTGTAGAGATAGATAATGAGTTGTTAACAAAAATGAAAATGATAATTTAATAAGGGAACTCGAAAAAATAGCAAAATGGAGATAATGAGTTGTTAACAAAAATGAAAATGATAATTTAACGAACGGAAGGAGTATATAGTAATGATAAAAAAAAATTAAATGTCTAGATTCTGCATATTACATTGATCGATGTTTTATCTTTTATTTCAGTTTCTTTAATACTCTCCATTCCAGGATTACATGCACAGTTTGACCTATAAAGTTTAAAAAATATTTAGTGACTTATGAGATAAAATAAAGAAATGATATTTTGGATGATTTTATGATCACGTGTAAATGAGATTTGGTAAGATGTATGCAAAATGTAGGCAAAATATTAGTTACACTTTTAAATAAAATGATGTTTGTGAGAATATTAGTTTACAGGTTATTTTCTTATTATGAGGGTACAAGTAATCTTGAAACGTTCCAATAAAAAAATTGTGCAACTAATCTTGAAATGTTTCAACAGAGAAAATGTATAAATAATTATGGAATAGAGAAAGTGCATGACACTTGTCAATATTGATAATTCTTGATACGAGTATCATTTATTTTACTTGTTAATTATATATATATATATATATATATATATATATATATCGAAATTCTTGATACGAATGTGCCAAAAGGGCACAATAGGAAAAGGACCTGAAAGTGGCATCGTGGAACGAATTATAAAGCTTTCGAAAGAATTTGTAGTGTGCAAATTCAATCACTTTCCACGAAGCTTAAATCGACGAGCGCACAGTTTGACACAAAGTGCGGTTCACTCTACCGTTTCTTCAAAGTGAAATGGAGCAGTTTTTTAGGGGTTTCTATCGAAATCGTTGAAATTGTATTCAATTAGCCTTTGTATTCGGATCTCTAGCCCCTCAATCCCCTTAAAAAAAAGAAATCAATGAAAAGCGACACCAAAATCAAAATGGAATAGGATGGGGGGTTTCAAGTGAATTTGAATGTTAGTCTCATGCACGAATCTGATTAATTATTTGTGAAACAAATAATATTTTTATGATATAATCAAATTAAATAATGTTTATATCCTTTCACGACTGGTGTGCAAATTCTCTGTCATTTGTAATTAGACTCTAATTTTAGAGTACCTCTGGTACTCTATGCTACGGTTATCAATATAATTCTTTTTTCCTTTAAAAAAAAATAATGTTTATAAGTGCATGATAATAGGTCAAACGCATTTCATCTAATGAAAATGGTGTCCGACCCCAAGCGCCAGATTTTTTTTTCAATTTTATGTCCAACAATTTAACTTACTATAAAATAAAACCACAAAACTTTTTAATAATCATTCAATTATATATATAAAAAATTAAATGAGTATGAAATAGTTTTTCATAGTTTGGACTTCAACTTAATTGAATATTGTGATTCATAGGACAATCTCCCCCAAAAATCTCTCGTAAATAATCTTTTAATATATTGTTTCAGTACTTGAAATAATAATTTAAGTGGAAAATGAGCATGCCTCTCTGACAAATAAAGCGAATAAATAATTCATTCATAATTGTACAAATATTCTCAATAAGGAAAAAGGTAAATGCAATAATTTTGTTTCATTATTTATTTTTTTAATACATTTCTAACTTTGACTTTAAACGGGGCCTCACTAGTGGACGGTATAATTGTTCTTCTAAATTAGTCAAAAAAAAAATTGAGTCAGAATATAAAAACTTTATAAAATGTTATTTATGAAAGTTATTATTAGATTTAGAGTTTAAGGATATTTGAAATAATAATTCAATCGTTACATGGTTTACATTCTGAGTTTGTTTTTTCTGAAATAATAATTCAAATGAAAAAGGAGCATGGGCCTCTGACAAATAAAGGGAATAAACAATTCATTAATAATTGTACAAATATTCTCAATAAGTAAAAAGGTGCATGCATGGGTTGATAATTGAGTTGAGTTTCCTTCCATTCCGTAATAAAGTTGACACTTCTCATTTGATATGTTCCACAATATAATTTTTATTCTTCTGATATCTTTAATTTTATAAAAAAATAAGAATTTATAAAATTATTCTTTAAAACATTTCTATTATTATATTTTATTAATATGTATCCACATACATATAAAAGTTAGTATAATATGGAGAAAATAATAATTAAGTTTGTTTTCTTTTCTATCAAAATCTATAAATTTTCAATTGGTTTTTTATTTTATTTTATTATTCTAAGCAGAACTTGAATGAATTTTAATCTAAACATTTGACGTTTTGACATTCTATACTTGTACACAATTAATTAACTTTTTAACATTTTTTCAGGTTTTTTTTTTTAATTCTACACTCCTTTTAACTCTAGAAAATATTCATAATTTATAATTTACCTTATTAATTTATAGGATCTCTTTCATTCTTTTTTTAAGTTTATGGAAAAAATAAAATATTTATAGAAAGCTAAAATTATGTGACTTGTTTAGAGAATTTCATTATTATATATATAAGAGCAAACTTGTCAATACATATCCTTTCTTAATTAAAAAAAAGAAGGTAAATCGTCACTTATTTATGAACATAAGGAGTATTAGAATATGCATTCATATTCAAAAAATTATTTATCTAGTATTTCCTCCATCCACAAAAGTTACTTGTCAATACATATCCTTTCTTAATTAAAAATTATTTATCTAGTATTTTTTATGAAAATCATTAATTTATCTTTACATTTTAATCATCAATTAATTTTTAAATTGTTATTAAATTTTATTCACAAACAAGTATTTATTTAATTTATTCATAATGATCCCTATTTATCTTCTTATTTAATCTACTCTACTCTACCTATTTTTTTTTTTTTTATAATTAAACTTGTGACCATTTTTTATTGAGAAAAGGAGTACACATAATTCAAAGAGATGGAATAAGGAATTTACTCTGCGGTATGTCCAGTTTTGTTCTAACAGATAATAAATCAGGGTGATCAGATGATAGGGATGATTCAATGTCACGTAATATAAATGAATCTTGAAATTAAATAAATAACATTATTATAATTAATTGAAAACGTTTATCCATTAAGCTGAGTCAATTACCATCCCTTATACATGAATAACCTTTTTTATACTGATGCAATTGTAATAACTCATAATTGTAACATTTTTTCCACACTATTATCATTTTGTTCTATAAATCTTTTTTTTTTTTTCGCATTAATTGTTTTACCGTTGTTCTTTTGCATATTTTCTTTACCGTTCAATATTGGTGTTTTGTTCATGTAGTATTACGTTTTTTTTTTCCTAATGCAGTAACTCTGTTTGTTCATGTAATATACATTTTTAAGTAATGAGTAATATTGTAGTGCATCTATATATTTTGCACCACAAAAAACTTACCAGCGACGAGAGTTTAGCGTTAATTTTAAACTACTAGTTGTCATCATTTGTTCCTTACCATTGTTTGGTGAGAACTAGCTAGCGAGAGTACGTACATAACTCAATTGTCTGATGTGGTGCTAATAGAATAGCCCCCGCCTTTCGCGAGAAGTGCTTTAATGCCCCTGCAAATGGCGAGGGCTAAGACCGTCGCCATTTTAATTCTAGAAAAAAAATCTTGGAAACGAACACGCGAAACTTACCACTTGAGACAACTTTATCCAAATCTTTAATTGATAGATTTTATCTTTTAGGTCATGAATTGATATATATATATATATATTTTTCTCTTTTAGGCCATAAATTGATATGAAAAATTATTTAGCCCATAAATTGATAGTTATACTATCTATTGTTCATTAATAAAACTATGCAGTAAGTTAGTAACACACCGTTGCTCATGTAACATATGATTGTTTATGACCCTATTTTTAATCATATATATATGTTTTTGTTATGCAGGGAAACATGATTTACATATGCTTTAACATTTTGACCCGAAAATTGAAATGGTTACCCGCAAGATTTAAAATTACTTTATTTGACTGAAAATTATATCTGCAATATTTTACAAGGTTTGTGACTTGACTAATATTGTTGGTTGAGCAACTAGAATCCGCAAAGATTAGATACAAATGGTGTATCTTAAAATATTAATTACTTTTGTTGGGATATGAATCCTAGAACAAGTCCTAAAGGATAATAAAAGATAAAAGATAAAGTTTTGATAAGCCAAAAGAAGACTTGAATATTTTCTAAGTATTGACTGATCTAGTCTAGTTAAGAGAAGTCATCTTGTACAAGACCAGTAGAGTTCACAAGACAAGTAAAAGTTTCAAAAGATAAGTATGAAAGAAAAAAAGACAAGTACTTATAATTGGTATCGTATTATTACTTCATATGTGTTTATACTATTTGTTTAGATTGTTATTGAGCTATGAATAATTGTTGTATAGAGCTCATGATTTTAATTGTAATAGATAGATTCTTTGTATAGTTTTCTAAGTTGACTAAGCTTTATAACAAGAGCTTAATGTAATGTAATAGTCTTGTTAGGATTAGATGATAGGACTAGATTAGTTCTATATTGTAATCTGAAGAAGTCTACTGCACAAGACAAGTAGAAGACGCAGTCTACTACTGAAGGACAAGACAGGTGCGACTCAAACAAGACAGGTCAACTTGAAGTTAGTTACAAAAAGCGTGTTGAAGATAAAGATTGAAGAATTAGTTAAGGAATAACTAATTAACTAAAGAAACGCGTGAAAGGATAAAAAGAATCAGTTACAAGTTAGTTTTCAAGAAAGGTTGTTACACAACTGAAAGTTCTTGGAATTAGAAGTCTATAAATACCCCAAGGTATTCATTGGTTAAAGACTACTGAAATATTGATAACTACTACTTACGAAAGCTTATTGAAGAAATACTCTCAGAGATTGAAGTTCAGAAAGTGAAGCTACACAAGACAAGTGAAGATCGAAGAAAGCTACTACTGAACGAAGAGAAGTTTTATTTTTGTTTACTGTTTCAAGTTGCTAGTTACTTGTAAAATAGCTAGTTAGATCGAAGAAGCACTTGGTAGTGTTGTCGAGAAGATCTAAGTCTTATTTCTTGGGACTTAAAGCTACAAGAACATATTACTCCATTGGACGAGTTAATAAGAATTTCACAACTGGTTTGTGAGAGTGGATGTAGACAAGTTGTCGAACCACTATAAAATCTCGTGTTTGATTTACTTTACTGTTTAGTTTGTTGATTAATTGATTAATTGTTTAATTGCCTAAATACACGTCTAAACTAGACTAGTTGAGTATACACTGAAACAGAGTTCTCGAAATAAGTTGAGTATAAACTTTAATTGGGCTCATTGTTAATTTCGTATTCCGCACATTGTAATTCTGATATATCGAAAGATTTTAGAAAAAGTCTATTCACCCCCCTTCTAGACATTTTCTTTAGCTTCCCTCGATATTAAACTCAACTTAGGGACCTACAAGTGGTATCAGAGCGGTAGTTTACGAACTGCTGTTTCTTGATAACCAATTCAAGACTTGGGTGAAAGTCTCAGTCCAAGATCATATTTGCTTACGTGTTCTTGATCAATATTCTTGATATATCTGTTTCTTGTTCCCTGTTCTTAACTCACATACTTCTTGATCATAAAACCGATTAGCACTAATCTACCCATTTAAACATGTCTCTTGAAATCAGCGCTAACAAGTT
This sequence comes from Galeopsis tetrahit, assembly GCA_963675135.1. Lineage (NCBI taxonomy): Eukaryota > Viridiplantae > Streptophyta > Magnoliopsida > Lamiales > Lamiaceae > Galeopsis > Galeopsis tetrahit. The sequence continues at coordinate 39,197,652 of OY776126.1, read as the reverse complement.
GCCTAAGTTCCAGGTTCAAGATTATGACTATTGGAAGCTAAGGATGGAAGTCATCTTCAGTTCCACTCACGACTTAATGATCTCCGTCATCACTGAAGGTCCGATAGTGACCATGATCCCTAATACTGCTGCCCTTGACACAAATCAACCCGTGGGTACACTCGTCAAGAAACCAAGGTCAGAACTAACCTCAGAAGAAATGAGACAGAATAATTTGGATAGTTTGGCCAAGAATTACATCTTACACACTCTTCCTAACGAGTATCTGGGAAAAGTGCTAAAATGTAAAACTGCCAAAGAAATGTGGGATCGCTTAGCTATCATTTGTGAAGGGACATCCCTAATCAAAGAAAGCAAGCTTTTTACAGCAGTCCAAAGATTTGAATCATTTCATAGAAAGCTGGTGAAACAATAGACCAGTTGGATACTCGTTTTACCAAAATAATGAATGACTTGGAAGTCCTTGGTAAATCTTATACTCCACGTGAAATCAATCTTAGGATTCTCAAAAGCCTGGATAGTCGATGGAAAATGGTAAAAATGCTTGTTAAGAATACCCAAGATATAGACGTATGGACAGCAGAGACCATGTTTCAAACTCTAAAGGCCCATGAGTTTGATTTAGACGAAGATGAACCCATAGCAAGTAGTGACAGAGAACATGTTGTATCTAAAAACGTTGCTTTTAAGGCTAGTTCGTCTAAGGTAGACAGGTCGAAGTCTAAAACTAGGTCTACTTCTGTGAAAGACGAGTTAGATACTGATCTTAGTCTGAAGGATCAGGTAAGCCTCATGGTTAGAAAGTTTGATAGGCTGAATAAACGTTTTGGAAGATATAAGAAGTTCTATAGAGAGAATAGATGGTCTGCTTCTAAGAACTCGTCTGAGACCAGACGAGACCGAAACTCGTCCGAAAGGAGAGACGAAGTCTCGAAAGGTAACAGACAAAATAGAGAGTCTGATGGTAGGAAGATTACTCGTGCTGATAGACGTGACAAACGAAGGATTAACTCTCCTATTAAAAAGGCTACTAATGATCTCTTGTGCTATAACTGTGAAAAGCCAGGTCACTACATATATGAATGTCCAGACCTAAGCACTGATGATCGAGAAGAACGCAAAGCACGAAGGGAAAGAAGATACAACCGTGGCAAGAAGGCAATGATGGCCAATGATGACTATGATTCTGACTCAGACGAGTTGCCATCATCCTCATCTAGCTACCCGTCTGATCCAGATCACGATGAAGCCTTCATAGTAGATGATGGTCTATGATGCATGGCTAAAATCGACCAAGAGGTATCATCTGCTACATCTTTTCAATCTTGTGATGAATCAGAATCTGATGAAAGTGATACTGCCAGTAGCAAAGTAGGGAGTAGCCTTCAGCACACTACTAGTGCAGTTGAAGACGACCTCCTACTTGCCAACCAAGTAATCATTGAAGTCAGTGACGAAAACATCATTTTAAGACAAGAAATCATTGATCTTAAGGAAGCTCAGTCTAAAGTAGATCCTAATATAACAGTCCTAAATGAACGCTTGCAAGAAGAGTTGAGTCAACTCAAAGACAAGTGTGCATTAACAGACAAGTTGTATCAAGACCTACTTAAGACACATGCTACTGAGAAACATGAATTCAATGTTTTAAAAAGCAAGTGCAAAAAGCTTGAAGAACGTAATAAGTTCTTAGAAACTGAGGTTGTTACTCTAGACCTTAAACTTACTGACCTGGTTAACTCTTCTAAGGTTAACCTTGAACTGTCAGATAGGTATAGGGCTCCTGCTGACAAGACAGGCATAGGGGCTCAGACACCCAGCTCGTCTACTCAAGTCCCTAAGAACCCTACTATCTTCATCTCAAGCTCTTTGACTAATGATAAAGAAAAAGGACCAATGATATACGATATTGGAACTACATCCGAAGGCAACGTACCCAAACAGACTCAAGTTAACATTCCAATTACCAAGAGAGGTAAAAAGAAAGTTAACAACAAGCCTGTTCCGTTTAAGACAAGTCAACAAAGGACTAGGAGTCGTGGACGACCAAATCAGGTCAGATACGAGGACTGGTATCCTGAGGAGACAAGTACTAGACAAGTACAAACTAGATGGAAAGAGCCCAGACCTCCTTTTATAAGGCAGTCTCAGCTCTACTCGTCTAGGCCTAGGAAAGTAGGTCCAAAATATCGTACACAAGATGTCCTATATCCTCCACCTTTGTCATATGATATCGAAGGAGAAGAAAGACCTAAACATGTCTATAAACCGTATGGACCTAATGCATATAAACCCTACTCTGACTATCATAGACAAGTGCCTGCTCAAGTAGAGATTAAGTCGAAAGGCTATCTCCAAAGAGTAGACCCGAACTCGACTGATAGGCCAGATAAGGACAACAAGGTCTTATTTTGCAACAAATATGGTCGAAAGCTTAGAAGATCAAACTTGTTCAGGACTCCAATGTACATTTGGATTCCATTGAACTCGACTAACCCCCCAGGACCCCAATAAACAAGGAGGGTACCTAAATTATGAAATATCATCTAATGCAGGGTCGACTCGATCTATACAAGAAGGGTGGCTCAATAGGAGAAACTTGGTACATAGACAGTGGTTGTTCGCACCACATGACTGGTACCAAGGCACTTCTATCAAGCTACCATGAGCAAGAAGGACCAAAGGTTATATTCGGTGACAGCTCTACAACCATTACAAAAGGCTTTGGCTATATCCGAAATGGCGACGTAGAGATACAAGATGTATCATACGTAGAAGGTTTGAAATATAATCTATTATCTGTTTCACAGTTTTGTGATCGAGGCTACAAAGTGCAGTTCAAAAGTCAAAAGTGCGAGATCATAGACAAGAGGACTCACACCGTACTACTCGTCGGCATAAGACAAGGTAGTGTGTACATTGTGAATTGGAATAGTTGTCCGCGGGACATTTGTCTTCTTACTAAGACACCCAAAGAGGTCAGTTGGCTTTGGCATAGACGTCTTTGTAACATGAACTTTAAGGTGATTAATAAGATAGCAAGAGATTACCTTGTTGAAGGTATACCCAACGAAATCTATTTCAAATCACATGTATGCGATGCCTGTCAAAAAGGTAAACAGGTAAAAGGTTCCTTTAAATCTATTCCAACCCTCTCAACAAGTAGAGTTCTTGAACTTCTACATATGGACTTACATGGCCCAATTACTCCTCCAACTTTGAACGGTAGAAGGTACACACTTGTTGTGGTAGACGACTATTCTAAGTTCACTTGGGTAGTCTTCTTACACAAGAAGAGTGATACACAAACACTCCTACCTGATTTGTTGAAGAAGATACAAGTTGAGAAGAATCAGTCCATTGTCAAGATCCGTAGTGACAAGGGTACTGAATTCATTAACTGCTATATTAAAGAATTTTGTTCTAAGCGTGGCATCCAGCACCTTACTAGTGCAGCAAGGACACCACAACAAAATGGAGTAGCAGAACGAAGGAACAGAACTCTTAAGGAGGCCTGCAGGACCATGCTGACAGAGTATGATACTCCTCAGAAGTTTTGGGCAGAAGCGATCAATACTGCATGCCATTCCCAAAACAGAAGTGCAATCAATAAAGCACTAGGTAAGACGCCCTATGAGGTATGGAAAGGTAGAAAACCCAGAGTTTCATATTTTCATATATTTGGCTGTAAGTGTTTTATCCATAACAATGGGAAAAGCAAGTTGAATGCATTCGATGCTAAAGCAGACGAGGGGATATTCTTAGGATACTCCTCGACTAGCAAAGCATTTAGAGTATTCAACTACTCAACCCTATGTGTGGAAGAAACACCACATGTGGTTTTCGATGAATCTCAACAGGACTCGTCTGCCAACAAGATCAGTGAGAAAGTTACTGAGCTAACTATCGAATCTGACAAAGATTCAGAGGTATATGAATCCGTTCAAGCATACAATCCATTCATGAAAGCTCTCGAATCTGATGACAAGGAGAAGGTAAGTGCTCAAGGTAAGTCTACCAGACCAGTTGACATGCCTGAACTAGTCGACTCGTCTACTCCTATTAAATCCTCTGATGATAATGATATTGAAATGCATGATGCTATAATTGATCTAGATGATGATAATATGCATACTAAGGCTAGAAAAACATGGAAATCTGCTCATGATACTCAAAATATCATTGGTGACTCTACTATTGGTGTGAAGACTAGACGACAACTCTTTGAGTCGCAAGAACAACCTAGTCCATCTCTGTTTTGCTGGTGTTGTTTCCTCTCATCTATCGAGCCTAAAACCATCAAAGAGGCTTTAGCTGATAGTAATTGGATCATTGCTATGCAAGACGAGTTGAATCAGTTTGTTCGAAACGACGTTTGGGAACTTGTCGATAGACCGAAACATCATAATGTAGTTGGCACTCGATGGATTTTCAAGAATAAGAAAGATGAGAATGATGTAGTTGTTCGTAATAAGGCTAGACTAGTAGCTCAAGGCTATTCACAAGCTGAAGGCATAGATTATGATGAAACATATGCACCTGTTGCTAGACTAGAAGCCATTCGATTGTTCCTTGCATATGCTGCTTACATGAAATTTACCGTATATCAAATGGATGTTAAAAGTGCATTTCTTAATGGTATTCTTGCGGAAGAAGTGTATGTTGAACAACCCCCAGGTTTCGAAGTCAAAGGTAACCAGGTATACAGATTAAAGAAGGCCTTGTATGGACTAAAACAAGCTCCAAGAGCCTGGTACGATACTCTTTCTCAATTTCTATTAGAAAATGGTTTTACTAAGGGCAAGGTCGATAGAACCTTGTTCAGAAGACAAGAAGGGAAGGACATTTTACTCGTCCAAATTTACGTAGATGACATCATTTTTGGTTCACCTAACAAAAAGCTGAGTGAAAGTTTTTCAACACTCATGCAAAGTAAATTTGAGATGTCTATGATGGGTGAAATGAATTACTTTCTTGGACTTCAAGTAAAACAGACCCCAGAAGGGATTTTCATAAATCAAGCAAAGTACACTCATAACCTACTAGACAAGTATGGTATTAAGACATGTAAATCTTCTGGAGTACCTATGAAACCTACTTACAAGATGGATCCAGACGAGAATGGTAAGTGTGCTGATCAAACTCATTACCGTGGTCTTATTGGTTCATTACTATACTTGACTGCTAGTAGACCTGATATTGCATTTTCTGTTGGTGTATGTGCTCGTTTTTAAGCCAATCCAAAAGAGAGTCATATGGAAACCACTAAAAGGATATTGAAATATTTGAAAGGGACCATCAATCGTGGTATATGGTATCCTTCAAATGATGATTTATCTCTAAGTGGCTACTCTGATTCTGATTTTGGTGGTTGTAGAATAGATAGGAAATCTACATCTGGTTCTTGTCAATTCTTAGGCACAAAACTCATTTCATGGTTTTCGAAAAAGCAGACAAGTGTTGCTACCTCTACTACTGAAGCCGAGTACATGGCTGCTGGTAGTTGTTGTAGTCAATTATTGTGGCTTATTCAACAGCTTAGAGATTATGATATCTGTGAATCAAATGTTCCTATTTTCTGTGATAGTAACAGTGCTATTGCCATTACACAAAATCCTGTTCTGCACACACGTTGTAAGCATGTTGATGTGAAACACCATTTCATACGTGATCATGTAGAAAAGAAGGATATTCGCATGGAAAAGATTCACACTGATTTTCAAAGAGCTGATATTTTCACAAAACCATTAGCTGAGGCCCGATTTCGTGAATTATGCATTAGTCTAGGACTAATTGATCTTGATCCTACTAGTATGTAGCAATGTACTAACCAGACAGGTACAGTCCTAAGAAGAAAGGAGAAACAGACAAGTTACCACAAAAGCACAGAGCACTCGTCTACTCACCCAACAGACAGGTATACAAGGTCAGACAAGTTGACCAAACAACCCGATGAGGAAGCTGGTAAAGCTGAGGGTAATACTAAGGGAATAAACATTTAAGGGGGAATCTTTGATTTCTTAAAGATCCTTATGTTGACTCTTTAGTTTGATAACAGTCATCTTGTTTGAACCTTGACCATTGACTTAGATTGATATTCATTCTAATTATTCTACTCGACTACTTGTATTACAACTAATCTGTCGCACGAGAAAAGACAGGTTCGAATAGGCATTCGATGTTCAAAATAGACAAGCACAGTCGAAGGGGGAACTCGTCTTGTGCGCCTAAGTCTACTCGTCTGTTCTGAATAGACTCGAACATACAAGATAAGTGTTCTTATGATGTAAAAACTCTAAGTGCTTAATCAAAACGAATTTGGGATATGAATATAATTTGATGAATGAAATCTTGAAAAAACCTAGAATTGGATGTATACACTCCATTTAATGAGGTGTATATAACAAGCTCGCGCCAAAACTCTACTATGCTAGGTTAGATGAGTACACTCCTCTATCCTACCAATAGAAGAAGCGGATTTCAAAATTTTACGATACTAAATCACGTAATATTCTCGATTCCGTAAAACTGAATTTCAAAAGACTTTCATATCTGTCCATTGGATCAAACTTGTTCAATCTCAACCATTGATTCCAAACTCAAGGTTTAACAAAACCCAGTCTACTCGTTCATAACTGCTCACAAGTTCTTATCTCTTGATTCTCATAACTTCTCAAGCACTCAAGCTCTTTCGAAATCTCTTGATTTTCATAACCGATCTACTATGTCGATTGTTTCAATATTTGATGCCCGTACTAACATGCATGCACGTTTTGATCTCGGTAAGTACATCACCGAAGGAAGAGTGCATGTGGAGGGATCAGTGTTTTTCAAAGGAAATCACACTGAAGACAACAAAGAAGTTCTTATAAAATGCTTTAGATGCGGTTTGAGACCCTATTTGGAGGCATTTCCTGAAGTTGTGTTGGAAGAAGAAGTGTTAGAATTTTATGCTACTGCAACTCGACAAGGTGACTCGATTGAAGCCTTTGTTGGAAGAAGGAGAGTGGAAATCACTCGTGAATTTTTAACAGAATCGTTGAAGTTACCGTCCGGTTCGATAGATATCGAGAGATATGCTGAAGGCAGAGAATTGAGGTACCTGAGTATCTTTTGTGGAAAGCAGTTGAAATTGAATCGTGATGGAAAAATTCCTGCGGTCAAGAAGAAGGAACTACTCGACAAATTCAAGACTCTTCTTGATATCGCATCAAAGATGTTGCTAGGAGTCACTGGGAGTTTTGACTCTGTGACGCTTCAGAAAGCAAGGATAATGGCCATAATTCATGATGGAATCACTGAAGGAAATTGGTCGAAATTCTTCTTGGATAGGTTGATGTATTACAAGAAGTATGTTCAAGTCGACACCAGTTCAGTTAACTGGGTTGTGTCTGCGAATGTAAGCTTTGGAAACAAGCTAAGTGTGATTCTACCCATCTTATTGCCCAACAAGACTAGTTGGAGTAAGGGCAAGCCATTTCATCCTCTTAAGCATTATTTGAAGAAGGAGGCCCTGGCAAAGCAAGCTGCTAGAAGAGCTGCTGCTCCCAGACAAGTCCAGATCAATCCTGATGATGCCATGATTGAAGCTGCCTCGTCTAGTTCTGGAGAAGACGAGTCGGGCAGTGAAGGTTCTGAAGAAGCTAAGGCTGAAACTAGTGGAAGACTAGTTCAGTATGTGGAAGAGGAGGCAATGATTGAGGCTGCAGGAGACTCGGAAGAAACTCACTCGGACAGAGAGCCTGAGAAGAAAGAAGAAGAACTATATGAATATCGACTGGTGAGAGTTGAGTCGAGTCCTTCACCAGACAAGTCGACTGAAGAAAAGGTTGGTACTTCTTCTCGAACTTTGTCAATTCCTCTCTCTCTCCCCGTTAAAACCAAGGCCAGATCACTTCGATCTCGTGCCAAACCTGTACCCAAAACCTCTTCAGTGTTGGCAGTTCAACCACTTCGAGCCAACATAACCCCACACACTACTATATACGATACAGTTGATACTTCTACAACTGTCGAACCAAACCAAGCCACATTAAAGCCCCAAGAAACCACCATCCAAATTCCTCTTACCTCAACAGAATATGTTGAACCCCTCAACCCATCTACTTCAGACAAAACACCAGTTGCCACTGAACAACTAAGACAGGGACCCCACCTTCTCAGACCCCGTCTGATGTTAGATTTGAATCCCTTGTCTATTATCCGATGTGCTTAAGGGAGAAGAGGGTTCGTGCTAAAGTAAGCAACAATCTGAAGAAGAGGCTCTCGTCTATTGAGATAGACACCACATCAGAACAGTTTGAGAAACTCATTAGAATATGCACATGAGTTGCATTGAAGAAATCTTCCACTGATGATCTATTTGAAGTCATACAAGGCATGGGTGGTATCTCCAATTTTATGGATTGGGAGATGGAGCAAAGGGAGAATAGTGGAGTTCAAGATTATTCAGAACTTCTCCCACCTCATGTTCTTACAGCCCTGGTAAAGCGAATGCTAAGTGTACCAGATGATGTATTGCCCGTATCGCACATGTTTGATATTGGTATTCAGACTGATCTATCGGAAGAAGAGTTGAGAGTTGTAACTGTTGAAGCTGGTATTCAAACTTCAGATCAGTCAGAAGATGAGTCTGAAAAATCTACTGATGATGATTCTTTTAACTTTGGAGTAGAAGATGATGAGTTTATGGATGCTGTGATGTTCACAGAAGATGAACTTGTTGAGAAAGTTCAAGAAGGAGTTGTCACTGGAGCTCAGTCGTCTACTCAAGGTTTCCCTGAAGGATATCTTACAGAGTTAAAGTCGGACTTAAAAGATGCTATTCAGTCTGCTATTGAAGAATTCTTAGAATCGAAGGTCAAAGACATGCTAGTTACGCAGAACCAATCGCTTGTTGACTCCTCAAGAGAATTAATTGTTGGTGAGGTCAACAAAATGGACTCAACTTTTCGAGCAGAGTTATATGCGGAAGTTGAACGTTTTCTTCAGAAGCAAGTTGAATTTTCTGAGAAAAGATCTATTTCATTTGCTAGGTCGTTAGCTGAAGAGTCTAGTAAGATGGAAAGACTATACAGGGTGAAAATTGAGATAGCTGATGAGCAAAGACGAGAAGCACAAGATCAGTTGGTGCGTTCTCAAGCTATTCTCACTGAGCTGACTAAGCAAAATACCCTACTACGTCAGACAGCTGTTCATTTCAAAGATGAGTTGGCAATTAACTCAAAGAAATTGGAATTCACTGTTGATCGTCTAGACAAGATGAGTCAAGTCAAGACGCATCAAAGACAGATAGAGCTCGCGGCTGAAGCAATGAAGGAAGCATTGAAAGAAGAAATGACTCGGTTTACTAGTCTATTCACTCTTAAGGCAAGTGATGAAGCCAAAAAGGGGGAAGAGACAAGTAAAGTTGAAGAGAAGTCAAGTGCTGAACCGGAAATGAAGGAAGCTGCAACTGCTATACAAGATCTTAAAATTCCCAAGAGAGGAAGGCTAGTCAAGAAGGCAGATCTTGAACAAGCTGAAGAACAGAAAAGACTGCTGAAAGGAAAAAGTATTGCGTCTCCTGAAGTTGAAGTTCAGACTAGACAAGTCAAGAGAAAACTTGTTCTAGAAAAGAAGAAAGAAGAATTAGGAGATATTCTAGCTGAGATTGGTGATGAAGAGGTTGAAGCTCTTCATAAGAAGCAAAAGCTGGAAGAAGATCGTTATGCTAACAAGAAATTGTTAGGAAAGCATATCAAGATATTGCTGAAATTGAAAGTTGATCCAGATCAAGTAGAAGATGCCTACATTGATAATTTCATTGACGATGAACATAAAGATGCATGGTTCAAGGTCAAGTTGAAGTGGGAGTTGGATCATTGGATTATTCGCAAATTTGGAGATCCAGAGAGCAAAGAAGAGTTATACGCAATTTTTGATAAGTTCATGGAAACTCAAGATCGGAATCTATGGAACTTGATCATGAGGATTGCAACTGCGGTAAGTTTTAATATTCTTGTTCCTATCTTTCCTAAATGGATTACTCCGATGTTAGGTTCTGGAAAGAGGATCGATTACAATCATATCAAGAAGTTTGAAGAAGACTTGCTGGATAAAGAGAAGATAGAGACTGAAGAACACATGACTATCATTCACAAAAGGCTACTAGATGCCTTTGGTGTTCCAAGTTCTTAAGAAGGTACTTTATCAGATTAGTTTTTGTTTTTGCTCTGGTACTTAGTTTTATTTTGATTAAGTATTTGTAATATCTACTGATCTTGTTTCGAAATGAATGAAAAGATAAGTATTATTTGATGATTAAGACAAGATAACTACTTAACTAGTCTACTATTATGAAAAGATTCAAGTAGTTTTGGCTTCATCAAAAAGGGGGAAATTTTTGGGATATGAATCCTAGAACAAGTCCTAAAGGATAATAAAAGATAAAAGATAAAGTTTTGATAAGCCAAAAGAAGACTTGAATATTTTCTAAGTATTGACTGATCTAGTCTAGTTAAGAGAAGTCATCTTGTACAAGACCAGTAGAGTTCACAAGACAAGTAAAAGTTTCAAAAGATAAGTATGAAAGAAAAAAAGACAAGTACTTATAATTGGTATCGTATTATTACTTCATATGTGTTTATACTATTTGTTTAGATTGTTATTGAGCTATGAATAATTGTTGTATAGAGCTCATGATTTTAATTGTAATAGATAGATTCTTTGTATAGTTTTCTAAGTTGACTAAGCTTTATAACAAGAGCTTAATGTAATGTAATAGTCTTGTTAGGATTAGATGATAGGACTAGATTAGTTCTATATTGTAATCTGAAGAAGTCTACTGCACAAGACAAGTAGAAGACGCAGTCTACTACTGAAGGACAAGACAGGTGCGACTCAAACAAGACAGGTCAACTTGAAGTTAGTTACAAAAAGCGTGTTGAAGATAAAGATTGAAGAATTAGTTAAGGAATAACTAATTAACTGAAGAAACGCGTGAAAGGATAAAAAGAATCAGTTACAAGTTAGTTTTCAAGAAAGGTTGTTACACAACTGAAAGTTCTTGGAATTAGAAGTCTATAAATACCCCAAGGTATTCATTGGTTAAAGACTACTGAAATATTGATAACTACTACTTACGAAAGCTTATTGAAGAAATACTCTCAGAGATTGAAGTTTAGAAAGTGAAGCTACACAAGACAAGTGAAGATCGAAGAAAGCTACTACTGAACGAAGAGAAGTTTTATTTTTGTTTACTGTTTCAAGTTGCTAGTTACTTGTAAAATATCTAGTTAGATCGAAGAAGCACTTGGTAGTGTTGTCGAGAAGATCTAAGTCTTATTTCTTGGGACTTAAAGCTACAAGAACATATTACTCCATTGGACGAGTTAATAAGAATTTCACAACTGGTTTGTGAGAGTGGATGTAGACAAGTTGTCGAACCACTATAAAATCTCGTGTTTGATTTACTTTCATGTTTAGTTTGTTGATTAATTGATTAATTGTTTAATTGCCTAAATACACGTCTAAACTAGACTAGTTGAGTATACACTGAAACAGAGTTCTCGAAATAAGTTGAGTATAAACTTTAATTGGGCTCATTGTTAATTTCGTATTCCGCACATTGTAATTCTGATATATCGAAAGATTTTAGAAAAGTCTATTCACCCCCCTCTAGACATTTTCTTTAGCTTCCCTCGATATTAAACTCAACTTAGGGACCTACACCTTTTAAAGAAATGATCTAAATACATACAATAATTATTTTTAATAGAAAGAAATATAGATTAATTTGATCCTAATGGAGCTAAAGTGTTTCATTGAAAATAATAATAATAATAATAGCATGATACTTCACATATAACCTTAAGCCTTGCCGACTATATATAGTGGCAAGCCTAATAATACTATGTCTTTTGGGAAAATCGAAACACCAAGCCATGATTGTAACAATATGTATAATGTGGTTTTATTGGCATTTGATTTAAATATTTATAGTTATATAATTTACACTATCACAAATATATATAAATAGAGAAATAAAATTAGAATTTGATTTATAGGATGGTGTAAAATTAGAATTATATTGGCTATTGAATAACAATATGTATAATGTGATTTTATTGGCATTTTATTTACATATCACAAAAATAAATAAAGAAATAAATTAGAATTTGATCATTTATTTTTCTAAAATAACAATTAGACTAAAGTTACAAAGCTCGACAAAAACAAAAACCCCTTCCTAGTTCTGTCTTTGCATGTAAATGTTAGGAATGTGCAACGGTTGGAACCGACTAATTGAAATAGTAAATTGAATATTTTTTTTGAATTCTTGGATTAATTTCGGGGGAACAACCCCACCGCCCACTTGCGGGGTAATAGTAAATTGAATATGAAACATAATTTTTTTGCAAATTCGAAAACTGAACTATATAGGTAGAAATCGATCGATCGGTTAATTGGAATATTTCGACCGTGTTTTCGGTGTTACTCAAATTGAAATATTTCTCATTTTTTTCCACTCATTCCCAAAATTCAAAAAAAAAAAAAGCAAAATACATATAGACATCATACAAGTAAACTTCAAGGGAAAATAAAAAAAATAATTTATGAATAAATGATAAAATGTAAAATCTTATTGAATAATCATAAGAACTCGAATGAGTATTGTATTTCAACCATGCATAAATATATACAGATTTACAAGGTTTGTAAAAAGGAAAAGAACTATGTACAAGGAAAAACTTAATCAAGGATAATTAAGGATACAAATTGGTCAATCTCTTGATTTGAGGAGTTAATTGAGAGCGGATCTTTGTATGTATGGTAGGACACTAATCAAGGACATCTAATACTCCCCCTCAAGTTGGTGAGTGGAGGTCACAAACGCCCAACTTGCTGCGCAAAAAACTAAATCGTTCGGCACCAAGGGCTTTTGTGAATATGTCTGCAACCTGTGATGCAGAAGATATTTTGCATGGTTTGATGTCGCCACTATCCACACGTTCACGAACGAAGTAACAATCAATTTCTACGTGTTTGGTGCGTTCATGAAATACTGGATTAACGGCTATGTGTCGAGCTGCTTGATTGTCGCAAAACAGAACTGTGGGCCCAAATTGTGGGGCGAGGAAATCTTTAAGCAACCATCGGAGCCAAATTAGTTCACTAACGGTGGTGGCCATGGCACGATATTCGGCTTCAGCGGAAGAGCGTGAGACAACTGTTTGTTTCTTTGTGCGCCATGAAATGGGTGAACCACCAAGTGTGATAAAATAGCCTGTGCTAGAACGTCGAGTGAATGGACATCCACCCCAATCAGCATCACAATATGCTTCTAATGTGAGATTCCCATCAGAAGGTAGAAAGATACCTTGGCCTGGAGTCAACTTAAGGTATCGAAGAATCCGGTTCGCGGCATCCATATGCGATTGATGTGGTTCACTCATGAATTGACTTAACTGGTTCACTGAATAAACTATATCGGGCCGAGTAACGGTAAGATATAGCAATCTTCCTATCAAACGACGATACTGTGCAGGATCAATGGCTGGACTATCGTCTTCCTTGCTGATTTTTAAATTTTGCTCCATTGGAAAAGTACTCGGGCAACTAGCTTGAAAACCACTTTCCTCCAAGATGTCCAAAGTATATTTGCGTTGACTCAACACCATTCCCTGTGGTGATCGGGCTACTTCTATCCCCAAAAAATATTTTAATGGCCCCAAATCTTTTATGCTAAAGGATTTGTCTAGATATGCTTTGACCTCTTGAATTTTCGTCCTTTCATTTCCCATTAAGAGCACGTCATCAACGTATATGAGTGCAGAGATATAAATCACACCACGCCTGAAGATAAATAAGGAGTGGTCCGCATGGGATTGGCGAAACCCAATCGCAATCAAGGCCTTCGTGAACTTATGATACCAATTTCGAGAGGCTTGTCGTAAACCATACAATGAATTTTGCAGTTTACATACACGTTGATCACCTGCCTTTGCAAATCCTTGTGGGACGTGCATGTAAACTTCCTCTATGATCTCCATGGAGAAATGCGTTATTGACATCCAACTGGTGTACCTCCCAGTTTCTCTTAGCTGCCACTGTTCTCTTAGCTGCCACTGTTAACATACATCGCATTGTGACTAGCTTTGCCACTGGAGCAAATGTTTCATGGAAGTCAATTCCTTCCACTTGCGTGTAGCCTTTAGCTACGAGGCGTGCTTTATATCGTTCAATTTCTCCGTTGGGTTGATACTTTATCTTGTACACCCATTTCGAACCTATTGCCCTTTTTTCCGGAGGTAAAGGGACTAACGACCATGTGCCATTGTTTTCTAGAGCCTGGATCTCACTTTTCATGGCTTCACGCCACTGGGGATCCTTAATAGCCTGTGAAAAATGTTTTGGCTCATCACGTGATGTGATGGCTGCTAGAAATGCTTTGTGAGTCGTCGAAAAATTATTGTATGAAATAAAGTTAGAGAGGGGATATACCGTCGAGGTTATTGAATTTGTCCTGGGCAATGAATGGTCGATGGAGGGTGGCAAATCAGTCTCAAATTCCTGTAGATGTTTGGGTTTGATTTTCTGGCGTTGACTTCTTCTAGTGTCGCCAGTGTTCCCAGGAGCTATATCAATGTGTTGATTTATTTGTGCTTGAGTAGGCTCTTCATTATGTAATAATGTTGATCCACTTGATTCATTATGTGGCTCATCAGAATTGTTCAAATTTATACCAGCATATGCATCAATCTCATGGTTCATTGTCTCATTAAGAAAAAACCCAGGTGAGCTCATATTTTGGATTCTGGTTTGGGCCTCATTGACAGCATCCCCAAAGTTCATGTCATTCACATGTTTTAGGCCTACAAAATTTTGAGAAAAAGGAAACATATCCTCGAAAAATGTGACGTCCCTTGATGTATAAATATTATGGCTTTGAAGATCAAAAACCCTATATCCTTTCTGTCCCATAGGATAGCCCACAAACATGCAAGGTCTCCCTCTCTCACCAAATTTATCATGATTGATTTTTTTATTGTGTGCATAAACAAGACAACCAAAAACTTTAAAATGATCATATGTGGGTGCCTTTCCTAACAAGACCTCATGTGGTGTTTTGTTTTTGATAACTTTGGAGGGCAGTTTATTTATGATATATACGGCAGTTAGGATGCACTCACCCCAAAATTGTATCGGCAAAGAGGCTTGAAAGCGCAAAGCTCTCGCTACTTCTAAGATATGTCTATGCCTTCTTTCAACAACCCCATTTTGTTGAGGCGTGTAAGTGCATGAAGTTTCTAATAGCATGCCGTTATTTCTGTAATAATCTAACATGCAATTGACTTGAATTCTACCCCATTGTCAGTTCTCAATATTTTCACATATGTACCAAATTGAGTTTTTACCATTTCGCAAAATGTGATTAAATGATGATGAACTTCAGACTTTTGTTTCATAAGATATACCCAAATCCCACGACTAAAATCATCGACAATAGACAAAAAATAATGTGCACCAGAATTGGAAGCAGTTTTATATGACCCCCAAATATCACAATGAATCAACTCGAAACAAGAGTTCGTTTTAATATAACTAGTAGGAAAAGGCAATCTAGTATGTTTTGCTCTAATGCAGGAATCACAAAAAGACAGATTATTAAAACTTGCCAAATGTTTAATTCTGTGTAAAACTGAATTTGAAGCATGTTGGAGCCTCATATGCCAAATCTTTGAGTCAACTGAGACTGATAATGCTGCCCCCTTCTGTTCGGTAGGTTCCATGCAATACAAACCATTAAATACCTTACCCCGTCCAATCTGCTTTTTCGAGTGTAAGTCCTGCATAATGCAATGATCCGAAAAGAAAGTCAATGAGCAATTTAAATCTTGAGTTAATTTTCTCACAGAAAGTAAATTGCAGTTAAATTCAGGAACATTCAAGACATTTTTTATTTTAATTCCATTCGATAAGCGTGCAGTTCCTACGCCTTTCACGGGTATCTCGGCACCATTGGGAATTTTCACGGGCAAATTCATCCCCACATCAATTATATTTTCCAAATGTTGCTTATCACATGTGATATGGTCTGTCGCCCCTGAGTCGATAACCCAGGGCTTAACATGTATTATCTTACCGGTCATATTTGCCGAAGGATCAGTGGTGGATGAATCAAAGTCAGAGGATGGGCCTATCAATTGTACCAGTCGCGTGTATTGCTTCATAGTAAGGCCAGGCATTGGGCTTGGCTCGCTTTGGACGGCAGCTGCTTTGGGTTGATGCTTCTTGGAAGCATTGAGACGACCCATTCCATCTTTTTTCTTAATATTCCAATGATCAGGGTACCCAATTATCTCATAACAATTTTCCACCGTGTGTCGATCTTTCCCACAGTGGCTGCATCGCCTTTCATCTTTTCCATCTTGTCGACGATCAAAACTCATTTTATGATCTCTCTTCCCATGAACCTGGAAGGCTGCCACCTCCGGCATCTGCTTACGTGTGGCTGTAATCGCCCGCTGTTGCTCGTCTTCTGCAATAAGGTGGTATGCGACATTTAAGGAAGGTGTCGGTTTGGTACTTAAAATCTGGGTTTTAATGGTGTTGTATTCCTCATTGAGTCCCATCAGAAACTCATACAGACACTCCTTCTCGCGGATCGTAATGAGCTCTTTGGTTAGGTTGCAGGTGCATTTACCACAAGTGCATTTCGGTGTCACCGTAACAACGTTGATTTCGTCCCATAGACTTCTGAGTTTTGTGAAATAGGCAGGAATAGACAATTGATCTTGTCTAATTGATGTTACTGCTCTCCGCAATTCATATGCACGTGGAGCACTTTCTTGACCAAATCGCTCCTTGAGATCATTCCAAATTTCTTGAGCTGTTGTGGCAAATTTCACGCTGCAGTGAATTTCCTTTTTCATTGCGCTAGTAAACCATCCTCTGACCATGGCGTTACAGCGCTTCCAATTCATCAAATCCTTTGAATCTGCATTCGGTATCACAAGAGTGCCATCAACAAATCCAATCTTGTTTTTGGCAAAGAGGGCATTGCTCATTTCACTTGCCCAATCATTGTAGTTTCCATCTTTAAGCAATTCCCCGACCCAAATTTGTCCCGGGTTATCTGCGGCTGCAAGGAAATATGGCGATGACATATCAATGGTGTTGTTACCACCGGCCATGGTATTTAGATGGAGAAAAAACTTGCAGTAATTTAAATATGTTTAATAAATCGAGTGTGATGAAGCCAGGTTTGGCTCTGGTACCATGTAAAATCTTATTGAATAATCATAAGAACTCGAATGAGTATTGTATTTCAACCATGCGTAAATATATACAGATTTACAAGGTTTGTAAAAAGGAAAAGAACCCTGTACAAGGAAAAACTTAATCAAGGATATAAATTGGTCAATCTCTTGATTTGAGGAGTTAATTGAGAGCGGATCTTTGTATGTATGGTAGGACACTAATCAAGGATATCTAATACTCCATCCACTTTTAATTAAGTGTCATTTTAACATTTTTCAACAAATTAAGATATTTAATTATGGACCATTTTAGCCTTCATTAATGATAACTAATTTTAATATTAAATTTATGTTTAGTAATGAATGTGGTCAATATTGTAGGTGATATTCATGTATACAAAAATTAATGTTTATCCATGATTTATGTTATAATACTATATTCAAATGGGAAAAATCTTAAATCAAGGTAAATAAAATGGAGGAAGTATAATGTATAAGGGTAAAATTGTCAAAATTAAAGAAAAAAATGCAGAATGACACTTATTTTAAAAATATTAAAAAAAGTAAAGTGACACTTAATTAAAAACAGAGGGAGTATAAAATTTCTGAAAATTTCTATAAGAGAGGTAACAAGATTAGATATTTAAAAATAAAATATAAGATTTATATTTATAATATATTAATTCAGTAATAGTTTTTCCGTTAGAGAAAATAAAAAGAGTTATATTCTTGTAATAATATTAGTTACACATGATGTAATTTATTTAACTGAAATACTCCCTCATTATATATAACTCTATCTTATATATCCAACTCATTTATGCAACCTGGATCCAATTACATGTTAAGTAACTGTTGTGAAATAATTTTTTTTAAGAGGCAGATCAATAATATTTCGGGTTGGTCTGCTATGGACTCGAGTGCATGTTGTGCACCATAGTCCATGTTGCACTTTTCAGTTTTACTGACTTACACTTTTTGGTAAATGGTGTTGCACTTTTCAATTATTAAACTGTATAATAATATTTTTAGTTATAGTGACTTACACTTTTTAATAATATTGTGTTGTACTTTTCACTTTAATAACTTACACTTTTCTTTAGATTAGGGTGCACAACATGCACTCGAGTGCATACTAGACTTTACCTAATATTTCAGGGCTACTTTGCTGTTGAAATTGGGGAATCTATGGGGGTTTTATGAGGCCCTGGTTAAAAAGCTTGAATGTAACTGATTGTGTAGTGAAAGGAGATGCTAAACTAGTTGTGGATATGGGTGGTTTGGTACGGTATACCGATCATATTGAATCATATCATTATCATATCGAAAATTTTGATATTTAAAAAATTCATACCGTTATCGTATCGAAATTTCGGTATACCGTAATCTCGGTACACCTAAATTTTCGGTATGTAAAAATTCATACCGATACTGTACCGTAATTTCGATATACCGAATTTTCGATACGGTATATCGATATATCGATTCATATCGAAAATATTGAACCATCATTTCATATCGAAATACTGGTATACCAATTCATACCGAAAATATTGAAGCACCGTTTTATATCGAAATTAATTATTTAAGGTTTATTTTATTTAAATTTTAATAATTAAAGTTATTTTAATTTAAAAATAATATAAAATTTTAAATTATATTATAAAATTATTATTTTATTAAGGTTTCGGTATTTCGATATATCAATATACCGTTTCATACCAAATACCGAAAAAAATTCAGTATACTGAAATACCGCGGTCTGGTCATTTTCCATACCGTTATCGTACCGAAAAATTCGATACGATATCATACCGTACCGAAAATTTTGATATTTTTTCGGTATGAAAAACTCGGTATACCGAAATTTCGGTATATTTACCCACCCCTAGTTGTGGACGCTATAAATTAAAGGGATGACATATATTCTTGCTTTGGGGACTACGTCGCAGCTTGCCGAACCTTATTAACACAACTCACGAATGTAACAGTATGTTTTGTTAGCCGTAATGGCAACACCTTAGCACATTCCTTGGCTAGGGAGTCCCGTCGTTTTGATTGTATTTCAAATTGGATAGATCCACCAAATTTTATGATTGGACTATCTACTTCAATATGTCGTTGCAATAATAGAAGCTAAATCTGTTACGCTTCAAAAAAAAAATTGTGTATCAAAATTTAACAATAATTAAAAGACTTAATTACAAATTAAATAACTACCTTTCACTTAACTGCGCCCTATCTAACCTAAACTTTTGAATAATGACAAATAAATCATCAATTTTAAATGCACGAATATGTTGTTTCGAGATTAGAACATACGGAGTATTTAAAAACAATGTGGTTTTATTATTGAAGTGTCACATCAGCAGACCACGTTAGATTCAAATAGAAAGAAGTTACGAGGCAAACTAATTTGCAACTATATTTGAAGTTGATGATTTATTTGTAATTATCTAAACATAGTTGCAAATTAGGTAATGTGTCCGCCTATAAGTTTCACGTTACTTTTTGACACAAAGATTAAGAAAAGTGATTAAATAATAGATATAGTACGTACAAGTGATGTGATTGAGAGATGAGAGAGATAGAGAGAAAAAGTAAGATATAAAGTGAAGTGTAAGAAAAAGTACAAACCAAAAAAGGTATGAGAAGCTTGTAGACGGACGGACAAAAATAGTAAAATAGAAAACTTATAAACGGAGGGAGTACTTCCAAAATCACTTAAAGCTTTTTTCACCATTTTTAAATAAAATGTGATTATGAAAGCGGGTAGTTAAATTTGCAATTAATTTTAATTAACAAGGAAGTGAGATTCATATTTGATTGAATTTGGTCAAAAAAAAAATGTATAGGTTTAGAACATATGTCAGACATATATTTTTTTTTTGACGGGTATGTCAGACATATATATATATACAAATATGTGGCCAAAATATGAATTTGAATGCAAGTGAATGGTGTCAGAGCATGTGATCGATATATTCACAGACGTAAGTGCTCGTGATCCTTAACCTGTAATTATCTCTGCAGTAGTCTGCCCATTCGGTTCGTACAATCTCCATGGAATTATTATGCAAAATCGCTATTTGTAAACTCCAAATATAGGACACCCTACGCTCCCTACTTCTGCCATATTCATGCTTTTGGACCCTGCATTTTGGTCTCTACTCCTCTAATTCTGTACAGCTGCCTGCCTACTTTAATTTCACCTTATTTCTCCATTTATTTCTTTCTTTCTAACATTCACACTTCAATTCCTTCTTCTTCTTTTTTTTTTTTTTTTTTACATATTTACGGTTTTGTTTTTCTCGAAAGGAAGGTAACTAATTTCATAAGGAAAATTATAACACCATAGTTTTATTTTTATATACTTTTAGAGATTTAATTAAGATCCCAATTATTTGAAGAAATAAATTAATATCATATATATTCAGTATTTTTTTAATCTATTCAACTAATTGGTTTAAATTTATATTTTATTTTTTTTATAACTAGTTAGATGAGGTGGCTCTCATTTGGCTACTAGGGTTTCATGTTCGGTTTAGGCCCAACACGTACATTTGTTTAATTATGACATTTAGCCTAAATTATATGAATTAGGCCAAAATTTAACTTAGATACTTAAATATATCCGATTTCCGTGAACTCCAAATCTTATATACAAGAGTTTGTTAGACCATTTTACAAATGAGTCAAAATTTGAGTTCAATATATATATACTCTTAAATGTAAATTAGTTTTGTAAGTTGGATAAGCCAAATTAAAAGTGTCTTAAAATTATAATCACTATGAAGAAGAACAAGTAAAGCCAACAACGGAAATAGTATTAATTAGAGTAGTAGTCTCTTTGTTATAGTTGTAACTTCTTTCTAGTAAACTGCTTCAAAGTGGAGAAATGGGAAATTTCTTTTCCAATTCAATTAATATTCAATTAATTCAATTCTATATTTTTCAATTCTCTCCAATGCAATCTATTTAGTTTCTTCTTATTATGAAATTTCACAATCACCTTAAATTAGTTTTGTTAAAAAAATTGTTCAAGTGATAGTATTAGAATAAATTTGTAGATGGGTTATATGATACAGTACGCCAAAATTGCAATTTTCACTACCCAAATAAATCATATTTTCCTGCTAAGTTAAATGACTAAGATTTGGGAAAGTTTTGTTTTCTTGTTCAATCTTTATATGACCAAACAGAAATAATATTGACAGAGGTGAAGCACAAAATCAATTATAGTAGTTAGATTTGAACTTTTAACTGCTGGTCTTGCCAAGTGTTGCATAAATATGGGAAAAAGTAACACCTTTCAGAGGTTTTACACATTCTTTTAAATTTCAAAGAAGGAAATTTTATATTTTGTACTCTCCATCGATCGTCTCCAAATGCCAAATACAAAATTGGATCATTTTGAATAGTAAACGTATCTAATTGTAGATTTTAAATGAAAAGGTGATCCGGCTGGTTGAGGTTGGAGAGATATTATATTTTAAAAGAGAGCAATAATCTTAAGTTTGGTTTGGTGAACCATGCAATACATTTTTAAAAAGGTACTATATTCGTCTCAAATCAGTTTTTACACCGATTTAGATACGAAAACTATAAAAAAAAAATGATAAAGTAAGAGTATTGATATTATTTTAACTTAATTAAGTGATAAAGTAAGAGTATTGTGTATATAAAAAATGTAATGTCATAGATGATAAATAAGTGGAAATTTTGAGAGTATGTAATAGTTGTAAGTAATTTTTTTTTTTTTTGGAGTGTGAAAATTAAGGTGAAATAGACCAAAAAAAAGAAAAAAGTGTAAAAACTAATATGGAATAGACAAAAAAAAAAAGTGTGAAAACTGATTTGGGATATAGGGAATATCAATGGTTTTTATTGAACACGGTCACTGCATGAGATGATGTTCATTTGGTATTGAGTCATATTCTTCTTTATAATTTTTTTTAATTATATAATTCAATAAATTTATGAGTCATATAATGGGTAAATGAAATCCTGTTGCCTAAATATAGACAC
This sequence comes from Galeopsis tetrahit, assembly GCA_963675135.1. Taxonomy (NCBI): domain Eukaryota; kingdom Viridiplantae; phylum Streptophyta; class Magnoliopsida; order Lamiales; family Lamiaceae; genus Galeopsis; species Galeopsis tetrahit. The sequence goes on along the minus strand of OY776126.1, from coordinate 39,175,381 downwards.
GCAAATACAATGATATGTCCTTAAAAAAAAAAAAAAAAAACTCACTCAGTCAATCTATAAATTTTTCATTTTATCATTTTAGTCCGTTTGTCTACAAATTTATAATATCTATTTTAATAAATACTTAAAAAAAATTGTTCTCACTTTGCTTTATATTTTATATTTTCTCTTTTATCTCTCTCATTCTCTCAATCACATCACTTGTCTATTATTTAATCATTTTTCTTAATTTCCATGTCAAAAAGTTACTAGAAATTTATAGATGAACGGAGTGAGTACAATGATAAGTGTGAGTGTGTGACACTGGCACACCATTAAATTATTAATAAATTGCTGGTACATATATTTCACTTATATATAGTAACTATTTCGTCAATTTCTTTTTTACATGCGTAGGGGTAGTTCGGTACGGTATACCGACCATACTGAATCATACCGTTATCATATCGAAAATTTCGATATTGAAAAAAATCATACCGTTACCGTACCGAAATTTCGGTATACCGTAATCTCGGTATACCGAAATTTTCGGTATATAAAAATTCATACCGATACCGTACCGTAATTTCGGTATACCGAATTTTCGGTACGGTATATCGGTATACCATACTATATCGGTATATCGATTCATATCGAAAATATTGAACCATCATTTTATATCGAAATACGATATACCAATTCATACCGAAAATATTGAAGCATTTTTATACTGAAATTGATTATTTAAGGTTTATTTTATTTATGTTTTAATAATTAAAGTTATTTTAATTTAAAAATAATATAAAATTATTATTTTATTAAAGTTTCGGTATTTCGGTATATCGATATACCATTTCATACCGAATACCGAAAAAATTTCGGTATACCGAAATAACGCGGTATGATCATTTTCCATACCGTTACCGTACCGAAAATTTCGGTACGATATCATACCGTACCGAAAATTTCGGTATACCAAAAATTTCGATAATTAATTTCGATATTTTTCGGTATGAAAAGCTCGGTATACCGAAATTTCGGTATATTTACCCACCCCTACATGCACGGCATAGCTCCTCTCAGGACTAGTCAAATTTGATAATTGTATTGTTTCAACTTTAATTTATACTGTTTTGCTTTTGCCCCTTTTTGATATTGTTAAGTTTATTCCGTTGTTGAACGAGTCTCCTGTTAACCGAGCTCACGGGAATTCTTTTCTGTGTTTTAAACAGGGTATTAATTTTTATATAAACATATTGATAAATTATTTACAATAGAAAAAGTTGTAAACTAAATTCATGCAAGTTTTTCTTGTCTTTGGTCCCCAATTGGGCCCATTTCACTCCCAAACCTTGGATATAAATAAATACATCACACCAAACATTAGTTTCACAGTTTGGTCGTTTTCCTGTGTTTGATATATATATATTGGAAGTATTTTTCTTCGAACCGCGGAAATTTTAATTACTTTTACACCATACATTATATATGTACAAAAATGAAAAACAAAGCAAATCTATCCAATCAAAATTAGTTTTCTAAGTTAAGACTACTTAAGAGTAGTAGTACTCTTAGCAAGTTAATATATGAAATCTGTCAAACAAAAATAAGAAATGCGTGATTCAACAATCCAACGATATAAGTGGTTCGATCAAAATGATCTACGTCTATAATAACGAGCTCTCCTTTATTCCAATCAACATATGTGATTACAACTAAGATATCACAACAATGAGTCAACATACACTCAGATGTTTCGCTCTCGTGTTTAAATACTCAACAATTATATAATAACTTAATGAGTTCGATCACTCCCTATTGCACTCGTGTTTGATAGATGTTGATTACCTTAAAAATGCTAACACTTCAAGATTTATAGATGTGAGAAACCTCCAAGCACAAATATTTATGCTTGACTGTCTAACAAAGTAGATATAGTTGTAACGAAATAACTGTTTATCTGTTTAACTTTCCAATTAACCATTCAGTTGATTTGGCCAAACATCTGACTAAAATATAACTAATTAAACTCCAGCTATCACTTAACAGTCAACTCCGTTGACAAGTCAAATTCAAGACATCTTCACTAAATCACCTCGATCAACAACTCGCCTGAATGTGATCGAGCACCTTGTTTAATTAGTCCAACTACCTATAACTCAGGTGACTCCATCAATTCACATATGATCATTCAAGAGCTAGCTAGCTAATATCTCACATTTAATAATTTCATTATTTTAGTTGTTGGACAAACGAGATAAATTAGATACTCGCTCCCTGGCCTGATCAATCCCAAAATACAGTATCATTAATTTATTGTGGATAAAATTCTAATTAAATTTTACCAACAAACTAATTCAAAATATTATATCATTATTTAAATGATCTTATAATTGAAAAAACTTTCAATTGATGATGTAGATGGAACCGTGGAAGCGAAATGACCTAACTTAACACCTCTAATATACGATTAATACTTCCAACTGTACCGTCATAATTAAGTTTTTTCTTTATTTTTGTACAAAAATTAATAAATATAGTGAATAATGAAATAAAGAGATGTAGAAAGAAAAATAGATAGAAAGAGGTAGAAGTGAGAAAATGAATTTTGTCAATTAAAAATGAAAAACTTATGAAAGTGGAAATTTAATGAGTATTAATTGTTTAGTAATTAAAACAACTAAGATAAAAAATAAAAACGTATTCATTATAAATTTCCCTTCAATGTTTAATCATTGTTTACTACTAATTTTTATGAATGATGTATAAATATACTAGCTAGTAATTAAATTAATAGTTTGTATTAATTTGTTTGGTTTTATGTCGCGTGGGCAGTGGCAATGATGATATATTTGATTAGTAGTAATAATGAAAGTGCTTTTCAAATTTATTAATGTACTCAATAATAATTGATGAAAAAAGACAAACGAATGAATGTCAGAGTGAATATATCTCAACATTCCGTGACCCCCATCATCCATTCCATTCCATTCCATTCATTCTCTCTATAAAACCCATCCTATATTCCTCCTATATACTATACTAATATTATATAATTATTACACTTCAAGTGTGTGAAAAAGAGAGAGAGAAAATGCAAAGGAGAATGGCACTAAGGAGAAAGCTTCACATCTTGAGAACTCTCACCAAATCAAAATCTGTAATATACATTATTCACTCTTTGTCAATTTTTTATTTTTTATTTTATGATAATTAGAAAATGTATAACTTTTGTGTAGGTGAAAAAGGCTTCAATTATCATGGATGCTTTTGTTTACATCTACAAGTTGAAGCTCCAAGTTGAAGCCATCAAAAGAGAGTACCAAAACCTCATTGACCATATCCAAGTACTCTCTCTCTCTCTCAATTCCCCTTATATAAGATTGACACTTTACCACCATACGTACCACGTCTATTTTGCACTTATTGATTCGTAACAAAATAAAAATAAACGGATATTTAAAATCCGCTCTTTTAACCGTATTAGTTTATATATCGTTTAGGAGGTGAAAGTGGAGAAGATTGGAATGACGGGGTATATGATGGTGATTGTGACATGCAAGAAAAGTGAAGAAATGCTTGTTTCAATTCTTGAAGCTTTTGAGAAGATGAATGTGAATGTAGTGGAAGCTAGGGTTTCGTGCAAACACTTCTTTGGAATGAAAGCCATTGTTGAAGACACTGTTGATGCTGCATCTTTGACTCAAGAAATTCTCAACGTTATCAAAAATAATTTGTAATATTATTAGTTTTTTTGACTATATATGTAATCTTAAATATATAGGTGTATTATTGTTATAAGTTAATTTGTAGTATTATTTAGTAGTACTCATGCAACTCGTGATATTTTGTTGGAAGCTTGTAATTGTAAAAGAAGTCACTTTCATTTTGAAGTGAATTAGCTAGCTAGCTAGATCATGGTGAGAAAGTGACAAGTGTAGTAAAAGAAAACAAGAATTAATGACAAGGGAAAAGTTAATTATATATTTACCCTTTTGTCTTTCAATGAAGCTCTTGAAATAGAGTAGATATGTGTTGTCGGAAAAATCTAGTAATAATTTGTCGACTTAAAGGGAGGGACACAACACAAATTTTAATGAAGCTTATTTAATTTAATTAAAATAATTGGCCGATACAAGGAGTTTTAGGCTATGTTTATTATGATTTTAAACATGTGTTTTTGAAATTTAAACGTTTACATTAATTTTTTTTTTTTTTTTATCGAATGCAATCACATTTCTATTCTTACACCGCAATATATTTAAATTATAATTAGCATGATTTAAACATTTAATCCAATCACACTCAACAATAATATAATAATATAACATCATTCACTCTTACACATTAATTTAACATAAAATCTAATCTTTCACCACTCAAAGATCGATCTAAGGTGATTTTTACTTTGGATTTTAGATGATTTTAAAAATCGGTTTATGAAATTCTGATGATTATAGTAATATGTGGATTTTTTTTTTTTTTTTTGAGTTTTTGAATAGATGGGGATTTAACTTTATGTCAAATTAATGTGTAAGATTGAATGAAGTTGTATTATTATATTATTGTTTGATGAGATTATAATGATTAGATGATTGTGTAATGATTGAATTTATTTTATTATATTTGAGAGAGATTATAATGATTGGAGTGATATTATAAAAAAATTAATTTTATGTCAAATCAATATGTTTAAAATTCATTTTTAAATTTCGAAGTAAAATATGTGTAGGATTTTAAAATTCAAAATCTGATTTTTTTTTTTTTTAATCTTAAAGTAAACATCACCTAAAAGAGAAATATATGTTCGATAGGAGTACTATTCATCGAAATTTTAAAAGCAACGTACATTAAGAGAAAATTATCTTTTAATGACAGAAATCATATCATTATAAGATCTCTAGCTAAAAGACTTTAATGACAAAATTTGACTTTTAGTGACGGATCTTGTCACTAATTCTCAATTTTTTATCATTAAAACTATAGAAAAAATAATGAGAAGACTTTGTCACTAAAAGTCAATTTAGTTATAGGGTTAAAACTATTTAAAATCCAAATTAAACGTTGCTTTATGGGGTGTTTCTTTTGGGCTTTTGGTGGTTTTAAAAACCAGATTTTTGAAATCCTGATTTTTGAAATCCCGATGAATAGTAATATGGGTGTTTCTTTTGGGTTTTGGAATAGTGAAGGATTTAACTTTATGTCAAATCAAGTTGTAAGATTGAATGAGTTTGTATTATTATATTATTGTTTGGTGAGATTATAATGATTAGTTGATTAAATGTATTATATTATTGTATTATTATATTATTATAGTATTATTATATTATTGTTGAAAAAGAATATAATGATTGGAGTAATATTATATAGATATAACTTTATGTCAAATCAATATGTTTGATAAGAGTGGTTTTGAATGGATTTTGAAAACCGATTTTTAAATCCCGAAGTAAAACGGGTTTTAGATCTTGAAATCCAAAACCTGGTTTTTAAAACCAAAATGAAACATTCCCTTAGAGTTTCAATGCCTCCCAATCTCTCACCCCACATATTTTCAATGTGCATGAAACGCTTAATTTTTATTTATATATAAGTAGATTATTATTTTAAAAAAAACAATAAGGACCATCACAATTAAGATCACAAACATCAAATTGATATTTCATTTTGTATATCTTTAATAGTATGAGTGCATGATATTAATGATGATTTATGCCATCATTTATAAAAAAACAATGAAACACCCAAGAATGCCAAGTATATAAAATACATGTTTTTAAAATGAAATGATTTCAAATTCACACATTTTATATAGTAATTAAATCATATAGTTAATAATGGATTTATATTTTATGGTTTGCGTAATGTAAATCTTACATGGGCCTGGAGATAAGTGGCCCAACACAGCGAATAGGATATCTGTTGGGCCCATTTCCGGCGACAAGATTGATTAGTGGGCGCGGTTATATACACACCAACTTATTGAATACATCCACAAGATAAAATTTTCATCTTAAATAACATGTAAAATGTCCATTATACCATTTATGTAAAATTTTAAAAAAAAATACGAAGATGAGTACACCCACCTATTTCACCTTACCAAATCATCCCCACCATCACCATAATCTTCAAAAAAATTCTTTAACAAACACAAAATTAGAAAAAAAGAGATGTTCGTGATTTTTTTTCGGACAAACCAACATTGTCCGGAAAAAAAAAGAGTTGTTCGGAATTTTTTTCTGAACAAATCAACATTGTTCGAAATAAAAAAGGTGTTCGAAAATTTTACCCAAACAAAATCAAATTGTTCGAATTTTTTTCCTAAACAAACACATATTGTCCGAAAATAATTCATGAACAACATTCAATTGTGCGAAAAAAAAAAATCAATAAACAAACACGTACAAATTCCTTAATATTATCAGTTTTTGACCCATAAAGATACACCTGATTCTATAAAATAATACATTTAAATCTGTAAAATTTCTAAAAACCCTAACACAAAAAATTTCCTAAAACCTAAAACACTAAACTTACCAGAATCAAAAGAATAAATACATACAAAACACAAAATTTTATTGAAATATAATTCAGGGAGAGGTAAAAGTACTCCTCCCGCTTATTATTACGTACATCGACATCAACACAACTGATAATACGTAGCTCTCAGTACGTACGTAATTTAAATAAACACAACAAACATAATAGAAGAAGCTAGCTAGCATGCATATCATCAAGGTGGAGGATAAGGGGAAATTTGAATTGGATAAATTTAATTAATATGGAGAGAAATAATTAATAAATGTAATCGTCGATCACATACTTGATTGGAATCCCCATCTGAGCGGTGAATTGTTTATAGCCGAAAACAAACATATGGTGGCAGGCAATTAGCTAGCTAGTCTGAAATTAATGATTGAATATGTGAGTGTCTCAAGCTAAGAGTTAGTTAGCTTAGTTTTAGCAGTTATCTTAATTAACCACTTAGTAGTTACTTTAGGTGGTTATTTTGTAATTAGTATATAAAGGGTATTCTACCCTTGTAAAAGACTTAATTGGATTCTTCAATTCATTTTTCACTTTTGCTTTCATAAGCTCAATATGGTATCAGTATAAACGGTTCGATCGATTCACCGTTTCCGCTCATTTCTCAATTTCTGGTTGCCTTCATCTTCTCCGGCGACACTGCGTCTTCATAGGGTTTTGATTTCCCCTCTTCTCCACCGTCTGTAATTTTTAATGGCAATTGATTCAACTTCCTTGGACCCAGCCAAGAACCCCCTTTCGCCCCTCGCCTTGCATCACAACGATAATCCCGCGGTTGCGGTCGCTCTTGATCCCCTTGTTGGATCGAATTTCGTCTCCTGGAGTCACGCTATTAAAAGCGGCCTCAGTGTCAAGAACAAGCTGCCCTTAATTGACGGTTCCTTGTCTCAACCCATTGAAGAAGACGATCCGGCCATCTTTGCAGCCTGGGTTCGCGCTAATGACTTGGTTCTCATGTGGATCCTCAACTCCATCTCTCCTGACATCAAGCATACCCTTGAATACTTCTCTTCAGCACAACAGGTATGGGATGAATTAAAAATTCGATACACTAGTTCTGATGGCACTAGGGTGTATCATCTTGAGAAGAGCCTTAGCACCATAGCCCAGGGTAGTCAATCTTTGGTAGTTTACTATAATCAGTTTAAGAGTTTGTGGGATGAATACCTTAGTTTTAGGCCTGTATTGTCTTGTTCTTGTGATGCTTTAAAACTTTGTGAATGTGATCTCCCCAAGAAAATTTCGACTACTCAAGAACAGGATGTTGTTTTGAAATTTTTGATAGGCCTTGATGATTCTTATTCCACTCTTCGCAGTCAATTGCTTTTATCATCACCCTTGCCCCCTTTAGCCAAAGTTTTTTCTTTGTTACTGTAAGAAGAATCTCAAAGAGCCTTGATCACCTCTCATCCCATCACCATTGATTCTGTGGCTATGCTCTCTAGGCAACCTAATTCAAAGTTTTTTAAAGATAAGAAAAAGCCTCTTCTATGTAGTCACTGTGGTGGCACCACACACACTGTTGATAGATGTTTTCACCTAATTGGTTTTCCCCCTGGCTGGAAACAACCTAGAGGCACTAAGTCTAAGAGTGAGAGCTCTTCTACTGCTAATCTGTCTTTTCATCCTCCAATTAAAGAAGCCCCTGTTCCCTCTAACCCTCTTGTTAATCAAGATTTATTTGAGCAATTCTTGACTTACAACAAGACACAGCAGAGCCAACAGGCTCCACCCTCTCCTCATACTGCTGCTGGGGCCTTTGCTCATCACACTAACCATCTTCAGGACACAGGTATATCCCTTTGTTCTAACTCTTCCAATGATAATCCTATTCTTTCTAACTGGATTTTGGATACAGGGGCCACAGATCATATGACCTCCAATTTCAACTTGTTTTCTTCTCCCCCTTCTAAGTCTAACATAAAAATCAGCCTCCCTAATAATGCTATTTCCACAGCAACTTATATAGGGAACATTATCTTAAGTGATTCTTTAACCCTGTACAATGTTCTATATGTCCCTGATTTCACACATAATTTGCTTTCCATTTCTCATCTAACAAGGTACTCTAGTTGCTCTGTCAATTTTTTGGCCTCACATTGTGTTTTGCAGGACATCCCCACCAAGAGAGTGATTGGTACTGCTGAACAAACTGGAGGGCTCTATATTTTGAAGATTGCAACTTTCCCTGTACACTCTGCTTCCTTTTCTAGCACTTATGATTTGTGGCATCATAGACTAGGTCATATTTCTGATAAATACTTGTCCAACATTGAACAGTTGAATGTAAAAGACAGTAGCAAGAAACATGTTTGCCCTATATGTCCTTTGGCTAAACAAAAGAAGAAATCATTTCCTATTAGTACTTCTGTTTCTTCTTGTGCTTTTCATTTAATACATTGTGATGTTTGGGGCCCCTTCTCTACTGCTTCTCATTTAGGACACAAGTTTTTCTTAACTATAGTTGATGATTTCACTAGATGTACTTGGATTTATCTATTGAAACACAAATCTGATGTTAAGATCTCTTTACTAAATTTCTCCAATATGATCCACACTCAATTTGATGCTAGAATTAAAATTTTGAGAAGTGATAATGGCACTGAGTTTCTGCTTCATGAATTTTATCACAACCTGGGCATTATTCACCAAACATCTTGTGTGGAAACCCCTCAACAAAATGGTTTGGTGGAAAGAAAACACCAACACTTACTCCAAGTGGCTAGGTCTCTCCTCTTTCAATCCAGCCTTCCCCTTAAATATTGGAGTGAGTGTATCCTTATTGCTGTTCATTTGATAAACAGAACACCCATGCCTATCATTTCTCAAAAATCCCCTTTTCAATTATTGCATAATAAGGCTGTGGGTTATTCTTACATGAGAGTTTTTGGATGTCTTTGTTATGCTAATACCTTGAATGCTCATAGGCATAAGTTTCAACCTATAGCCACTAAGTGTGTATTTTTGGGATATCCCTTTGGCACAAAGGGATACAAACTTTTAGAACTTGACACTGGCAAGATTTTTATCTCCAGAAATGTCAAATTTGTTGAAAATGTGTTCCCCTTTTCCACTGATCCCTCCCCTCACATTATGCATGGTTCTAATTCTACTCTGCATTCTCCCATTTCTTTGTTTGTTGATGATGATCAGTGCTCTGAAACATGTGATACTCCTATTTGCTTGGATCACCCACAATTGCATGATTCTCAGGATCACATTGACACTACTACTTCTCCTGTTTGTGATACACCTATTGTTGATCACCCTATCAGAAAATCTGAAAGACATAGACATCCCCCTGCCTATCTTGATGTTTATCTCACCAATTTACCTTCTTCTAGTCAAGCCATCAATCCCAATGCTAATGCTTTGATTAAGAAAGGCAAACTCTATCCTATTTCTGATTATTTGTCCACCCAAAATCTTTCCACATCTTTCTTAAACTACACAGCCAATATTTCTCAGATTACAGAACCATCCACTTATAAACAAGCTATGTCTGATCCTAATTGGCAAAAAGCCATGGACATAGAGCTCCAGGCCCTTGAAAAGGCAAATACATGGACTCTTGTCTCTCTTCCTCCCAATAAACACACAATTGGATGCAGATGGATCTATAAGGTGAAGTACAACTCTGATGGAACTATAGAAAGATACAAGGCTAGATTAGTAGCCAAAGGGTACACTCAACAAGAAGGTATTGACTATTTTGACACATTTTCTCCTGTAGCCAAAATCACTACTGTTAGAATTTTACTTGCTATAGCTGTTGCAAAAAATTGGCACATACACCAACTTGATGTTAACAATGCTTTCTTACATGGTGATTTAGTAGAGGAGGTTTATATGTCACCCCCTCCAGGGTATCATACTAAAGATAAGGTCTGCAAATTAAATAAAAGCTTATATGGCCTAAAACAAGCTTCTAAACAATGGTTTCACAAATTATCTGCTTCTCTTGTTTCTGTTGGCTATGTACAGTCTGTGGCAGATAATTCTTTGTTTACTAAGACTACTGCTTCTTCTTTCACTGTCATACTTTTCTATGTGGATGATCTTATTGTGACAGGGAATTCCATACAAGATATTACATCCATTAAGGAATACTTGCACAAACAGTTTACTATTAAGGACCTTGGCACCTTAAGATACATTTTGGGCATTGAGGTAGCCAAGAGTCCAAAAGGTCTACACTTATGTCAAAGGAAGTATACTTTGGATCTTTTGAATGAATTTGGCTATCTTGATAGCAAACCATTCTCCACACCAATGGATCCAAAGCAAGCTTTCCTTGATAATAATGCCCCTTCACTTACTGACCCTTCTCTTTACAGGAGCATTGTGGGATAGCTGTTATATCTAACAATCACAAGACCTGACATATCTTACTCTGTTCATGTCTTGACCCAATTTATGAGTAATCCTAACACAGCACACATGGCTGCTGTGCACCATCTATTGAGATACCTTAAGAGTAATCCGGGTCAAGGCATTTTCTATTCCTCCACTAATACTTTTAAACTTCATGCCTTTTCAGATTCAGATTGGGCAAGGTGTCAAGTGACAAGGAAAAGCATCACATGCTATGCCCTCTACTTGGGAGACTCTCTCATTTCCTGGAAGTCCAAAAAACAACCCACAGTAGCAAGGTCTTCAGCTGAAGCTGAATATAGAGCACTTGCCACCACAACTTGTGAAGTGCAGTGGATACTTTACATATTGAAGGACCTCCACATCCCACATCCACAACCAGCTGCCTTGTACACTGACAGTAAGTCAGCCCATGCCATGGCACACAACCCTTGTTTCCATGACAAGACCAAGCACATCTCCATAGACACACATTTCACAAGAGAAAAGATACAACAAGGAGTGGTCAAATTGATCCACATTTCTTCTCAAGACAACTTGGCGGATATCATGACTAAACCTTTACCAACCACCACCTTCAACTTATTCAAAACCAAATTGCGCCTTCTCAACATTCATGCTCAATTTGAGGGGGGGTCTCAAGCTAAGAGTTAGTTAGCTTAGTTTTAGCAGTTATTTTAATTAACCACTTAGTAGTTACTTTAGGTGGTTATTTTGTAATTAGTATATAAAGGGTATTCTACCCTTCTAAAAGACTTAATTGGATTCTTCAATTCATTTTTCACTTTTGCTTTCATAAGCTCAATAGAGTGTACGTGGTGGGAAGATATGCATGGCGGAAGGCTAGCTGCTTATATATATAGCACATATACGATATATATAATAATTAATTTAATTAAAATATAATAATATATATATATATATCCTATTATATTAATTACATGCAACCACCTCTCAAAAAAAATTATATGCAACCACCAATATAATTGCCACCGCATACGTGGACATATCCAAAATCTCTACTTTGTTTTGGCCTCCCCCTCTCTCTCCATACCCCTTCATACCTTCTCTAAATAGAAAGCTAGGGACAGTGATGGAGCCATAAATTTTAGATAGGGACCCGAGATTAATATTATTATAAATATGAGATAATATAAATTTGTTATACTAATTATACCCTCTATTTTTTCAAATAAAGTATTTTGATCGATCTAAAAAAATGACTTTGAGATGGTTAAAGCAATTTTATTGTTCAGGACCGCTATTTCTTATGCTATTTTGACCAAAAATACTAATTAAACCAGCACTACTACACATTTAAGCTTGGAGAGCTTTGAAAAGAGCTCTCCAAAGTGGGAGCTGTCCAAGCTTAAGGGCTCTCCAAGTGCAATTTAGCTTGGAGAGCTCCCACTTGGAGAGCTCTTCTAAAAGCTATCCAAGCTTAAATGTGTAGTAGTGCAGATGCAAGGCAGTAAGGGTACTGATGAATAATCACAAGTATTTGCAGTATTTACATTAAAGCTAGATTTACTGATGGAATTGTGCATGAAACCGTTTTGAGTTAACAACAAATTTCATTAATTGACAAATGAAATAACTAATAAAAGGATAAGAGTTGATTTGGAAAGCTAATTAACTACCTCTAGGCCCATCTTGCATGAAGTTAAGAGCTCAATAATGTTGCAACTTAATTGCATATCCATATATGTGCATGAAGATCGATAATGTACAAGTGATCTCATTCGTGTTAGAAGATCAGTTCTTTAAAGGACTGATGATGAAAATTAACTAGTGAGGGAGAAAAAGTTTTTTTTTTTTTTTTTTGATTGAGCAAAAAGTCGTCTTTCAAAATTTTATTTGGGTTAAATGGTCTTTTTTTTTTTCAAATTTCAGATATGTAATTCTTTATCGGCAAGATGAACTAGAAGGACCACAATTTTTTATTATTTTTTTGTTAAATAATCACATTTATTTATAAATATATTTTAATTTTCTGAGTAGACGTAAGAAGCATTTTAACTGGAACTACATCATTTTCTATAACTCACGTGACTGGCACGTGCTGAAATTCCGATCAGTTTTTTAGAAATACACTGAAAAGGACCACAGTCTAAATCGAAATTTAAAAGAAAAATGACTAATTTTTAATTCGAATAAAGTTACATGTCCATTTTTTTTTCTGTGTATTGTGTGTGTTATAATTGAATAAATAAAGTGAACAATGTACACATTTTTTTAATGTGATATAAAACTAAAAAAACATAATAAAGATTAAACTATCAATTAGTATAATTTTACACATCAATTCATTTTTTTATAAATTGCCAAATTTGTTTACATAATAATATTGAATTGATAATTGAGTTTATTTAATGGTTTAGTCTATATATATGTTAGGGTGTTGTATAGTGTACAACACGCTAGTATAGACAAGATCGGACACTCACAGGGTATATGGTGGCTCCAGTACTAGTGCTTCAGTGTGTAATATATATTAAAATCAATAGCGTCTAATGACTCAATCTCAACATTACCACTAAGTAAATCAACCTAGTCATGGGTACTTTTGTACAAACATTAAGTAACCCATGGTTTCCTGTACTTTTGTACAGACATTAAGTAGTCATGTACAATCTATTACACTTGTACTAGGTAAAAATAGTGAATTAATTTGCAATTTTTTTAATAATATATAATGTAAATACTTGCATCCGACCAGGAGCTTCAATTCTGATCAAGGGATGGTGAAAGAGTTCTTCTAAATCCATTAGAAGCAAAGATACTTCAATTTATAAATTTCATAATTGTCAAGATGATTCCGATCGGTTAGACGTCTCCAACTAATTAGAACACTTGAATATAGAAGAAATAACTGCTCTTAGGATAGTAATTCAGAAAAGTAATCAACGAGACAAACAACACACAAGGATTTAAGTGGTTCGATCAATGTGATCTACATCCACTGGATCAGACTAGTACTTCTTTGATTGATAAAGAATGTTTACACACTCATTCACTCGGAATTGGATATTTCCTCACTTCACTCGTGAACTCACACAACTCAAAGAATACAATAACGTACTAAATCTCTCATCCAACCTTTACAATGTACACAAACAAGAGTTTATAAAGACCAAAGGTAGTTGCTGCTGTTAGGAACCGATTTGAGTAGTTATCAATTGTTTGCAACCGCTTGTAACAACCCATGTGCTCTGTTATTGCCCAACTGAAATGGTAGTTATGCCCTCAAGTTGTTGTAACTGTAAAACTGTTAGTTAAACTAACTAACTTCGAACCAGTAGACTTGCCCATAAAGATCAGATCACTACTTAGTGTTCTGATACCCAACTCTTCTGCTCTGATGATCAAAAGCTAACTCTGCTGATAGACTTCATACTGTGCTGATCTTAACTGCACTGACCAAGTACTGTGCTGACCCAAGTACTGTGCTGACCTGGTACTGTGCTGACCCAAGTACTGTGCTGATCTAGTACTGAGCTGATCTACTCTGCTGAAGTACTGATCTTGGTACACTCTGTTGAAGTACTGATCTTAATCCAGTCTGCTGAAGTACTGATCTTAGTCCAGTACTGTGCTGATCTTACTGTGCTGATCTAAGTCATCTTATTTGATCCTATCAGCTCAGTAGTTTACTGTGCTGATTTTGAGATTATGAGATAACACTCACAATAATTAATAGAGAAACATATGTGAATCAATTTAGAGATCACGAAACAATCAAATCGATGGAGAAGGAAAGAAACCCAACGAAAGAGGGAAAAAGAATGAGGTCTCTGCAGTAACCATAAAATTGATTAGGAGAAGTTGTTGAAAATTTATGAATTTTATTCTTTTGATTCTTTGTAGAAGATCGCTCCAAAATTGAAATGAGAAATTGAATTCGGAAAATATAAGACACAACGACGCTAGCAAGCAATGGCGAACGAGAGAGATTTTAAGAGACAGTCGGAGGAGAGAGTAGCGGAAGTGAGTGAGGAATCTCCATGGATCGTCGATAGGGATCACGAGAGAGGTTCACTACAAAAAAATGCTGAAATTGCGAGGGATTTTAGTGAGGGGTTTAAATCCCTCGCTAAATAGCAAGGGATTTAGTGAGGGGATATAATGCTGAGGGATATTACGAGGGAAGAGATAACTCTCGCTAATTAGCAAGGGCAGAGGAAATCACTCGGTAAATGCCTAGGGAAATAGAGCGCCTTTTAGCCTTTGAAAAATGGCGAGGGAAAGTCCCTTGGCAACTTGACATACCATTTAAAATTGTCGAGGGCTTGCGGGCCCTCATGAAAACCCTTGGCAAAATTTTTAACTAAAAACAATTAATACTTAATTAAATAAATTAATTAAAATATCAAAATGTAATTATTGTGTGATGTATTTTTAATTGAGGTTGAGAATTTTTTTTTTTTTTGTGGTGTGTAATTTTAATTGAAGTTTTTAATTATATTGTGCGTGTACAGCTTGTTTAATTGGTTCGTAATCACCAATTTAACAAATACAATTCATATGCATATTTGTGTGTTGAAAAAAAAATTAAACATAATTATGTATGCTATAATTATGGGTTGACAATTTTTAAATAAATAAAAAAAAATTAAAGTAAATATTTTTTATTGTTCTGCAAATTTTTTTTTAAAAGTATATAATATAATTTAAAAGTAAATTTAAAAGTAATCACCAACCGTGCTTCAGCAAAATCCTTCTGCAAGGAACATACACAAGCACAAGGTTGCAGGTTCGATTCTATAATTCTACATTTTTTTATTATTTCAAATTTACAAGTTTTGTATGTGAAATTCTACATAGATACAAAGAAAAGGAATAAAACTTATCCCACATCGAAAAACCAAAAGCTTTACGGATGCTTTATATGCCACAAAATCTATAATATCAATCCCTGGTATTTGTAATTGAAGCTTTTTATTCGATTGTGGCCTTTAAGTTGATTTGTCTTTGGGCCTGTTCTTAATTATTGGGCCTAGGGAAAGTCTCGTGGCTGTTACAGAGATAACAGATGGACTGGGCTGGTGTAGTAAAATTCCAATTTTATATTTTTTTTATTTTGTCAGAGGCAGAAATCCCTCGCTTTCCTCGCTATTTGCCGAGGGATTAAGCCCTCACTATTAAAAAGCTTTGTCGAGGGATTAAGCCCTCACTATTTTTGCCGAGGGCTTAAATGAGAAATTACTAGGGAAAAATTTACCGAGGAGGGTTTTGACAAGGGCTGCATTCCCTCACTAAATCCCTCAGCATTTTGTTTAGTGAGGGTTTTTCCCTCACTAAATCCCTCGTGAAATGATACAATTTTTGTTGTGGTTCAGTGGAGTAAGTGAGAAATCGACATGTTGAAGCTCATGGCCAGAGAAATTTGTCAGAATTCTAGAATAGTGTCAAAGTTCTAAGTATAAATTTAATTTTTCAAATGAATAAAAAATATGAATTTTAATAAACGAAGGTTGAAATTATTAGGGAGATAAAGACCGTGTCATTAAGTTATACAAATTACACATTTAGTTAGAGTACCATGCTCATAGTAGGATATTTAATTGAAGTATTTGTATACCCTCACTAAAACTAATTACAATTACACATTTAATTAATAAGAATAATTCATCCTTTCACTAATTTTTTTTCACTAAAATAGTTTTTCTTGTAGTGAAATTTACAAGCTAGCTATTAAAAGCATTCAACGCTCAAGCAATCGTGATTTTAAACATACATTTGAGTGTTATCTTTAGTTTTCACTAGGCAGAAATTATTGTTTATCCTAAGTCTAGCAGGTGATATCCTAACTTTTACATTGTTCTTAATTGTAAAGGATATCACACTAATTAAGTTAGTAACAAGAACAAAATCATACTTTCACTTTGAGAGATATTTGAGAGTATTGTTGAGTTCGAGAGTATTACAACAAGTGTTGGTTGTAAAAAATCAAGAGAGAAGAAGGAGAAGAAGAGGAGAGTGCACTTGACACTATAAAACAAGTTAATTCTGAGTGATTAAGGAATTATCTGGCCTGTTAAATTATGGAAAATGGACGTAGGAGCAGTTTAGCCTACGAACCACTATATATATTTCTTGTGTTCTTTACATTCTGCACTTACTTAATTACTTGATATTGCATAAAACTGTTTTGATCACTTACATAAGCATTTACACAAGAAAAGTTGTTTTTACAAAACCCTAGTTTTGGTGTGAGTAAAACTTGTTCTTTCTTATAAGTTATTTTTTAGGTGTAAAAGGGTCTCTATCATATTTT
Source organism: Galeopsis tetrahit (assembly GCA_963675135.1). Lineage (NCBI taxonomy): Eukaryota > Viridiplantae > Streptophyta > Magnoliopsida > Lamiales > Lamiaceae > Galeopsis > Galeopsis tetrahit. The sequence goes on along the minus strand of OY776126.1, from coordinate 39,158,202 downwards.
CGCATACAATTTGTTTAAAACTTAATTATAAAAATGCTCTAAAGGTATTTTCATAGGTCTTTGCACTTGCAAACTTTTTTATTGAGATGTTTTAAAGTTACTTTTACACTCTTAATAAAATAAAAAAAAACTTCAAAATTAATATTCTCATCATTTTATTTTCAAAATTGTTCAACATATTATTAACCCACATTTTTTCAATATCTCAATAAATTTCATTAACACCTCAAATTTTCTTTACATCACATAAAATACCCCTCATTTATTTTATCTTCCATTTTTTTTTTTTTAAAGTGTGTTGCTCAACCGTACAAGTCATTAAAGGATGGAGGTGGTATTTTTTTTTTTTTCTATGGACATTTATATGGTGTATTGGTGTTAGTTTTCATATAGAGACAAATTCACCCAAGTTATTAGAAAAAAAAATTATTTACGTCCCATAATTTTTATCTTTTTTGAAAAACGTCCCAAAAAAGTTAAAATTTTAATTTACGTCCCATAACTTTTTCAATTGCTTACTTTACGTTCAATTTTCGCTAAAAATTCCAAATTTATGTAAATGGGACGTAAATTGAGCAATTGAAGAAGTTATGGGACGTAAATTAAATTTTTAATTAAAATAGGACGTTATGCGAAAAAGATAAAAATATTCAACAAATGTGTACAATTCACTATAAAATTAATGTAGTTTATGTTATATACAATCAAATAAAAAAATAATTCATTTATTCATAAATTAACTTATTTTAATATAAAAAAATAATTTATTTATTCATAATGTAATTAATTATTGAGTTGGTCTCCTGTATGTCACGTGCACACTAATGCACATGTCAATCCTATATCTATTTATAAAAACAAATATAAATAATTAAGTAAGGAATGTTCTAGTGATTATAGATACCCTTCATAAGCATGAGGTCACAAGTTCAAATCCTTTTAATCTTGTTTTTTTTTTCATTTTTTTTTAGATCTTTTTTTTTTTTTTTTTTCTGTTTTTTTGTTTTACTTTATAGTTGTTTTTTTATGCACCGTGCATGCCTTCAATCTATTTAGAAAAAACGTGTGTCGAGCACTTTAAAATAGAAAAACTCTCTTAATTAATTATTAATTTTGACAGCAGTCTAATGGAAGTGCGGCTCTTTTCTAAGTGCTATGGCATCCACAATGGGAGGTAGTGATCCCACGTGGAGCACTACCTCTACCAAGAAAATAAAAAATCCTGCACTGTGAGGATGCTGAGGTGGCAGAGAAAGAGGTTTGGGGGAAGGGCTATGACTACCCAGATGCAGAGGTGGCAGAGAAAGAGGTTTGGGGAAGGGTTGTGACTACCCAGGTAGAGATAAAAAAGGAGAAAAAGGGAGAGTGGAGATGGATAGTGCGTGAGGAACAAATATACAAAAATGAATGTATTTTCTTCAGCGTAGACTCACGCGCAAGTGGGCTGTAATATTGTGGGTCCCACCGCTAACTTTTTTTTTTTTTTTAATATATTGAATTTCCGTTTCCGCAATAATTTTTTTTTTTTTTGTACACTACAAAATATTGCCCAAAAGGCATCGGCATTTTGCAACGGCAAGTGGGCCGATGCAAAAAGGGGACGACATTTAATGGCCGATGCGTAATGGCATCGGCAGTGGGCCTCGATGCGAAATGGCATCGGCAGTGGGCCCCGATGCGAAATGGCATCGGCATTTAATGGCCGATGCAAAATGGCATCGGCATTTAATGACATCATTATTTTTGGGTTAATTCTATTATATATATATATATATATATATTATTAATTCAAGATTTTAAATGTAATTTAAGTGAATATACGTAATTTAAGTGAGTATACATAATTAAGAGCGACAGATGTATAAATTTATAAACTATTTACCAATTTATCATATTTAATAACTAATGTAATGATTTATATTAATTTATCGATTTTACTTAAAATGAATTTTACTTATTTTTAATTAATATACTAAAAAACATTTGTTTCTCAACATATAGTGTTTAGGGTTTAGGGTTTAGGGTTCAGGGTTTAGAGTTTAGAGTTTAGGGTAAAGGGTTTAGGGTTTAGGGTAAAGGGTAAAGGGTCCGACTACTCCTTTCAACGTGTACACTTAGACTTCATTAATAAACAAACTTCAAATGTGTATTATGAATTTATATTCAATATGGTAACTTATCCCCGAATACTCGTTTCTCAACATATATTGTTTACGATTTAGGGAAAAGGGTTCGAAGTTTAGGGTAAAGGGTTTGGGGTTTAGGGTTTAGGGTAAAGGGTCCGACTACTCCTTTCAACGTGTACACTTAGACTTCATTAATAAACAAACTTCAAATGTGTATTATGAATTTATATTCAATATGGTAACTTATCCCCGAATACTCGTTTCTCAACATATATTGTTTACGATTTAGGGAAACGGGTTCGGAGTTTAGGATAAAGGGTTTGGGGTTTAGGGTTGTTAAAATGAAATATTTTACACTTAGGGATTAAAAAATTCATAGTTTTACACCAAGATTGTTAAAATGAAATATTTTACCTTTAGGAATTAAAAATTTTCTAATTTTACACCAAAATTGTTAAAATGAAATATTTTACACTTAGGAATTAAAAAATTCATAATTTTACACAAGGTTGTTAAAATGCAATATTTTACACTTAGGAATTAAAAAATTCATAATTTTACACCAAGGTTGTTAAAATGAAATATTTTACACTTAGGGATTAAAAAAATTCTAATTTTACATCAAGGTTGTTAAAATGAAATATTTTATAATTAGGGATTGAAAAATTCATAATTTTACACAAAGTTGTTAAAATGAAATATTTTACACTTAGGAATTAAAAAATTCATAATTTTACACCTTGTTAAAATGAAATATTTTATACTTAGAGATTAAAAAATTCATAATTTTACACCAAGTTTGTTAAAATGAAATATTTTACACCTAGGAATAAAAAATTCCTAATTTTACACCAAGGTTGTGAAAATGAAATATTTTACACTTAGAGATTAAAAAAATTCTAATTTTACATTAAGGTTGTTAAAATGAAATATTTTATAATTAGGGATTGAAAAATTCATAATTTTATACAAAGTTGTTAAAATGAAATATTTTACACTTAGGAATTAAAAAATTCATAATTTTACACCAAAATTGTTAAAATGAAATATTTTACACTTAAAAATTAAAAAAAATCATAATTTTACACAAAGTTTGTTAAAATGAAATATTTTACACTTAGGGATTAAAAATTACTAATTTTGTTAAAATGAAATATTTTACACGTATGGATTAAAAAAATCCTAATTTTACACCAAGTTTGTTAAATTAAATATTTTACACTTGGGGATTAAAAAATTCCTAATTTTACATCAAGGTTGTTAAAATGAAATATTTTACACTTAAAAAAATCATAATTTTACACCAAGTTGTTAAAATGAAATATTTTACACTTAGGGATTAAAAAAATCATAATTTTGTTAAAATGAAATATTTTACACTTATGAATTAAAAAATTCTCAATTTTACACGTTAAAATGAAATATTTGTTAGATTAAGGTTTATTAAAATTAAATTAGTGTTTGTTAGATTAAAATTAAAATTAAAACAACTCATCTCTATCAAATCAATTTCAATATTCAATATCTCTCCCTTTTTAATTAAATGGATAAGTGAATTCATATTTTTAAATGGATAAGTGAAAATAATTATATATATTTAATGTTGTGAATTGAAAATTAGAATGAATTTAAATAATGTGATTAGAATAAATTTAAATGTATAAGTGAAAATAATTATATTCAATGTTGTATGTAATTATAATGTTGTGAAATTAAAAATTAGAATGAATTTAAATGTTGTAAATTGAGGATTAGAATAAATTTAAATAGTGTGAATTGATACCGTAAATAAATTATTTAATTTGAAAAACATAATTTAGTTAATTTGAAAAACATAATTTAGAAATAATTATGATATGATTTGATAAATAATTTAATAAGCAACAATTAAAGTTAGAATGGATTGAATTAATTAAAGAATTAAAAACTCAAATTAAATTGAATATATATTAATTGCATTCACAACATGTCGACTAAAAGCTACTAGCCTAAACGGCACACAGGGGGCGCTCAAAAGCCTTCGAGACCGCGAGGTCCCGAGTTCGAACCCCAGAATTCGCGAAAATGTGCAGATTTCCGAAAAATGGGGTGGCCCAGCGGTGGGGGTGGGTGTTGGTGGCCTATCGACCTGGGTTCGAAACCCAGATTCGTCTTTTTTAAATTTTAATAAAAAGGTATCGGCAAAATGGCATCGGCAGTGGGCCCCGATGCCATTTGGTAACGGTGCTTTCCCCGATGCGAAATGGCATCGGCTGTCCCCGATGCAAAATGGCATCGGCAGTGGGCCCCGATGCCATTTGGTGACGGCGACCTGCCGATGCCAAAAGGCAACGGTTTTCCCCAAATCCGATGTCATTTAAATGGCATCGAGCATATTGGCATCGGCACACTGCCGTCCCCTTTGCCGTTGCCTTCATCTTTGGGGACGGCAGATCCGATGCCTTCTCCGATGCCATTTTCAAATTATTTTGTAGTGGTACTCCTTAATTGTATGGTTTAAATGAAATTTTAACAACCATTTTTTTAAATATTATGTTACACCAAGATTTTTTTTATTATTTTATTTGTATATTATAATTTTATAATTAATATTTAATTGAATAAATAAATAATTCATAACAAAAATAGTTAATAGTTAAAGATAATAAATATATATGATTTGATAGTGGGACCCATGAATAGATACTTTTGAGGTAGGAATGATTGGAAGAGGAAGGAGTGTTTTGAGTTAGGGGTATAAAACTTTTGAGGTGGCACACATGTGTCACAAATATGGCAAATTCATACCCAAAAATTTCTAGCATAGGAGATGCTCTAAGTTATATACAGCAAAACCTTATTTTAGTTTGACGGGACAACAATAAATAAATTGACATTTATTTTTCCATGCATGGTGACAGAGGAAACAGAGGCGGACCTACCTCCAATATTTTTTTTTTTACTATATATAAACTTTTCTTTTGAAGTCTCGGCATTTGGTCTTGGATCAACTCCATTTTTTTTTTTTTTCCTATATATACTTTTCTTTTGAAGTCTCGGGTACCTCCAATTTTTTTTTTTTTTTTTTACTATATATAAACTTTTCTTTTGAAATCTCGAATACTAATTCCACTCACTTGTTGTGGTCCCGTAGTTCCTTTTAAAGTCAGAGTTTTGTATTCTATATGGACATGATCCCACAAAAATTGTTTACATTTTTAAACCTGAGACCTAGAGAGAAGTATACTCCTAAGTCCCAAGGCTACAGACAACTCGTTGGAGTTTTTACTATATATAAACTACATTGTGTATTCGTGTATAACCGTTGGCAGAAATCAAAAGGCCCAAAGTTATTAGTTATTAAGGCCCGTTGTTGAAGTTGTCAAGTTGGGCCTAATAACTAATCCCACCAGCCCACTACTAATTACATTTTTAAAAAGGTGGGACTATTTACACCTCCATTTCGATTTAAAACACTCCCCCTATGAGTTTAATAATAAAATAATGATGTAAAAAATTAAAAATACCCTTTAAATTATATTACACTACTAAATACACCCCTATTACTAACTGCACTCCTCCTTCACCTTTAAACCCTAAACCTAAGTTTTATCCAGCCACCGTCGCCGCCAAATACCAAACACCAAACAACAAACAACAAAATTTCTCCACAAACAAAAAAAAATTCAAGAACTTAAAAAATTTCAATTTTTTTTTTAAATTTCGACAAAACAGTGTCGACCATATTCACTATGGTCGACACTGGTTTGTCGAAAAAAATAATAAAAAAAAACTTTAAAAATTCGATCTTCTTAGGTCGACCATATAAACTCTCGTCGACACCTAGTTGTCGACGAGAGTGAATATGGTCGACCTAAGAAGGTCGAATTTAAAAAAACTTAAAATTTTCGACAACATAATGTCGATCATATAACCTCTCTGTTGATGTTGGAATAGGTGTTGTATTTAATGATCCAACATTTCAGTTACATGTTGTACTAAATGTGCCAACACCTACTACAACATCAGAATTTGCCCTTTCTCCTTTTACTAACTCTAACTTAACTTGTGTTGCTTAGTGATGTCCCAAATGTAGGTAGAAGACGTGGGCAACACCCAGGCCAGGCATTTGCATGGGATTGAGTGGTTACTAAGCACCACTGGTCAAAGTCCTATAAATATGGAGTGTGAAGGGAAGTTACAAAGAACTACCTTGATCCAATGGCTGGGATGATCAAGGGAGTTGCAAGGCAGTTTGAATTCAAGCCTATAAATAGAGTCCACTGCCTTCATTGTAAAGACACAACAAGAGAGAAAGCTAAACAAGATTACTACCTATGGAATGCGCAACGCTTCTAGTTAGAAAAATATTTTGTTCTTTCTTGTAGATTAGTGCACTCTTATAAACCCGAATATTTGTGTACTCAATCATAGTCGTTTGCTAGGAAAATATGTTAGATCTATAAGGGAGATAGTTTCGTATTTTTCTAGTAACTTTTCAAACTCAAATCTGAGTTGTAGTTGTTCAAAACCTTACGAGGTTGTTGATTTGTTTCACTGATATTAAAAGTTAATATAAGTGATTCGTGTAGATTATATTTTAATCTACACAAATTTTGAAATACTCTTTGCAAAGTGTCAATGTTGGGATATGAATCCTGTGAACAATGTTCTAGATGATGAAAGTATGTTTTGATGGCCAAAAGCAACTTAAAGTTAGTAATATATGTGGTTCTAAGTCATCTTAACTAAGTCATCTGAATATAAGCTTACTAATCTGATGAGAAACTTGAATTGAGATTACTGATCTTAATGCTAACTAAAGTAAGTTTACTGATCTTATTGAGTAATAGTAAGAATAAAATTACTGATCTTAACTGAGTCATGTGAAATAAGATTACTGATCTGAGTATGGAAACTGAGAATATTTTTAGTGATCTTATATGATATATTTGAAATCTGAGTTACTGATCTGATATACTTACTGATCTTATATGTAAGTTACTGATCTTAAATGTTTACTGATCTTAGATATTTACTGATCGTATATGGAAGTTGTTGAACTTACATGAGTTACTGATCTTATTGGTTACTGATCTGATATATGAACTGTTAGGAACTAAGCTGATGTTTTATTGTATAGACAGCTTATAGTGTAGGACTTAGTTATACTCATCTGTATATAGTTCAGTTGATGTATAGATAGGTTTTATATTTGTAAAGTTGTATTCTATTGTATTCAGCATTGTAAAGCTCAGAACAGTAAAATCAGAACACTAGATTAGAACTAGATTAGGAGAAGATCAGAAGACTAAGAAGACTCAGAAGACTACTTCAGACTAAGAAGACTTCAAGAAGAATTGAAGATAAGCTTAGAAGAAATCTGGAGAAGTTTTGAAAGGTTTTAAGTTACTGTGCTGACTGACTCAGCAGAGTAAAAATCAGAAGAGTAAAAATCAGAACAGTAAGTTACTATGCTGATTTAGTGAAATTGAAGAATAAGTTTGGAAAGCTTATTTAAGGTGTAACTGGAGATTTATTGAAGATATGCTGACTTGGAAGTTGAAGGAAGTTACAAAGTCGGTTACAAGAAGAAGTTACAAAAACAGTTTTAGAGTTAGTTGAAAGTTAGTTCACAAACTGCTAACTGTCATACTAAGTTCTATAAATACTGTATGATCTCCTACTGCTAAAGACTACTGCTACTACTGAAGCAATTACTGATCTTAGAGAATTCAAGAGCAAGTCTACAAGCAATTACTCACAGAGTTGAAGGAGATTAAAGAAGAAAGAAGAGCCACTGAATTGAAGAGAAGAATCAAAGGCTATTCAAAGAGAAGTTTTACTTTTCAAGTTTAAGTTTGTATTTTGTAAAACAAGTGTGCTAGTTACTTGTAGAATTACTAGTAGATCGAAGATATACCTGGAGGTATAATCGATAAGATCAAAGTCTTAATCTTGGGACTTTAAGCCACAAGAAGCTCAAGAAGAGTAATAAAACTTCACAACTGGAGTTGTGAGAGTGGATGTAGACATTTGTCGAACCACTATAAAATTCTGTGTTCTTTACATTTACTGTTTGATATTTGTTTGAATTGTTTAATCAAAAACATTAAGAATTAACAAAGATAAAGATCTAGATAAAAGTTGAGTATAAACTTAATTGGGCTCATTAGTAATCTGATTATTCCGCATTGTGTATTCTGATATATTGAAAGATTTTTGAAAAGTCTATTCACCCCTCCCCTCTAGACATTTTCACTAGCTTACTCAATATTATTAACTCAACTTTGGGACCAACAAGTGGTATCAGAGCAGTAGTTCATTGGACTGCTGTTTCTTGATAACCTTACAGATCTTGAGGGATATTTTACTGATCTTACTGTTATTTCTTGATACTTGTTACTATCTGAATACTTGAAATCTATCTGCTATACTACTGATCCTATTTGTCTAATCAAACATGGATGACACTAATGTGAACAAGCTGCCTAAGTTCAAGATTGCAGATTATGACTACTGGAAGCTTAGGATGGAGGCCATCTTTAGCTCAACCCATGATCTGATGGTGTCTGTGGTGACTGAAGGACCAATTGTCATCATGGTGGAAAACACTGCCGTTCTGGATCCATCAAAACCAGTTGGTGCACTGGTCCCCAAACCCAGGTCAGAACTGACTTCAGAAGAAATGAAACAAAACAATTTGGATAGTCTTGCCAAGAACTATATTTTACATACCTTACCAAATGAGTATCTTGGTAAAGTATTAAAATGTAAGACTGCAAAACAGATGTGGGACAAACTGGCTATTCTTTGTGAAGGTACTACTCTGATCAAAGAAAGCAAGTTATCCACTGCTGTCCAAAGGTTTGAATCATTTAAAATGAAGCCAGGAGAATCAATTGATGAGTTAGATACTCGATTTACCAAAATTATGAATGATCTTGATGTATTGGGAAAAACTTATACTGAAAGAGAGATAAACCTGAGAATCTTGAAAGCATTGGATGAAAGGTGGAAAATGGTCAAGATGATCATTAAAACCACACAAGACATTGATTCTTGGCCAGCAGAAACTATGTTTCAAACACTTAAGGCACATGAGTTTGAGTTAGATGAAGAAGATCCTATTTCTGTGATCCATAAGGATAAGGATGTCTCTAAGGACATAGCTTTCAAAGCCTCTACTTCAAAGGGGTCTAGATCATCTAAGACTAAGGTTTCAAGTATAAAAGATGAACTAGATGGTTCTGATCTAAGTCTGAAAGATCAGATGAGCCTTATGATCAAAAGATTTGATAAACTGAACAAGAGGTATGGCAGGTATAAAAGATTCTACAAGGAATCTAAGGGTTCTAATAACAGGGACTCTTCTGTGAACAGAAGGGATCAAAACTCTTCTGAAAGAAGGGATGAGATCTCCAATGAGAACAGGAGAGACAGGAACTCATCTGAAAAGAGAGACAGAAAGTATTCTGATAAGAAAGACAGGAACTCAATTGACAAGCATGACAGGAACAGAAAGCATTCTCCTCCTAAAAGAACTTCTAACAATCCTGTTTGCTATAATTGTGATAAGCCAGGTCATTATGCATATGAATGTCCTGATCTGAGTTCTGAAGATCGAGAAGAAAGGAAAGCCAGAAGAGATCGAAAATATGCAAAGGGTAAGAAGGCAATGGTGGCCTACAATGACTCTGATTCGGAATCAGAAGAGTTACCATCGACTTCATCTGACTACCCCTCTAGCAATGAAGATGAAGCCTTCATAGCAGATGATGGACTGGCAATGATGGCCAAAATAAATGATGAGGTATCATCTGTTAACTCATTTCAATCTTGTGACAATTCTGACACTGATGAAAGTGATGCTGCTGTTAGCAGTGTAGGAAGTAGTCTTCATCATTCCCAAGGAGTGACTGAAGAGGGCCTTCTACAAGCTAACAAAGCATTCATTGAAATTAGTGATGAGAATATATCTTTAAAGCAAGAAATCATTAGGCTAAAAGAAGCTCAGTCAAAAGTAGATCCTAATATAGCTGTCATAAATGCAAGGCTATCAGAAGAGTTGTCTCAACTCCAAGAAAAGTATGCATCCATTGATAAACTATATCAGGGTATGCTTAAAACTCAAGCCAAAGAGACTAATGAATTCAATGACTTAAAGATTAAATGTGAAAAACTTGAAGAGCGCAATAGATTCTTAGAATCTGAAGTAGTGAGCCTAGATCGAAAGCTATCTGGGATGATTAACTCTACTAAGATTAATCAAACAATCTCAGACAGATATAGAGCTCCAAATGATAAAAGAGGAATAGGTACTGATCTGCCTAGTCCATCTACTTCAGAATTTAAGAACACTAATGGAGCTAGTACAAGTTCTTTGCAACTAGATAAAGGAAAAGAACCTATGACTTATGATGATGATCCAAAACTCAAAGTACAGTCTAAATACATCCCTCCTACTACCAAGAATGGTAAAATGAAGAATGTATTAAGACCAGTACAGTCAAGACCATACCAGAAGAGTTATACTCCTCTGACCAGATCAGGTCAGTCCTGGAATCAGAAGAGACAAACTCAGAACAGTAGGTCAAGACAAGCACAGGCAAGTTGGGAACAGCCTAGACCTTCTTTCATAAGGCAGTCTCAGCTGTATTCAACTAAACCTAGGAGATTTGTGCCTCATTATCATAACAAACCTGTTCTTTATCCTCCTCCTTTATCTTATGATTTCTATGGAGAGAAAAGACCAAAGCAAACTTATAAGCCTTATGGTCCACATGCCTTTAGACCATATTCAAACTATTACAGACATACTGATCTTACTGAAAAAGGGATAGAACCAAGGAAAGGCTATCTCAGAAAAATAGATCCTAAGTCTGCTGATAATTCTGAACTGGTTAATAAAGTACTGTTCTGTGATAAATTTGGAAGGAAACTGAAGAGGTCCCACTTATTCAAATCCTCAATGTTCATTTGGGTACCTCTTGCTACTAACCCCCAAGGACCCCAATAAACTAGGGTACCTAAATTATTAAGATCACTACTTTGCAGGATCGACTGGACTTATACAAGAAAGGTGGTTCAGTTGGTGAGACCTGGTACATAGACAGTGGGTGCTCACACCACATGACTGGTACCAAGGCCTTACTTACTGACTATCAAGAGAAGGAAGGACCAAAAGTCATCTTTGGTGATAGCTCAATAGCAATCACAAAAGGATTCGGATTCATCAAGAATGGAGATGTTGAAATCCAAGATGTATCCTATGTTGAAGGTTTGAAGTATAATTTGTTATCTGTATCTCAATTTTGTGACAGGGGATACAAGGTTCAGTTCAAGACCAGAAGATGTGAAATAATTGATAAAAGGACTCACAATGTTCTACTTGTTGGCACAAGACAAGGAAGTGTATACATTGTGAACTGGAATAGTTGTCCTAAGAATGCCTGTCTTATTACTAAAAGTCCTAAAGAAAACAGTTGGCTCTGGCATAAACGCCTCTGTCATCTAAACTTTAAGATAATCAACAAGATTGCTAGAGAACATCTTGTTGAGGGCATTCCTAATGAAATCTATTCCAAGTCACAAGTATGTGATTCCTGTCAAAAAGGTAAACAGGTAAAGGTTTCATTTAAGTCCATTCCAACTCTTTCAACAAGCAGAGTTTTAGAACTCTTGCATATGGATCTTCATGGTCCTATCACACCTCCTACATTAAATGGAAGAAGGTATACTCTAGTTGTTGTAGATGATTATTCTAAGTTCACTTGGGTAGTCTTTCTACACAAAAAGAGTGATACACAAACACTACTTCCAGATCTATTGAAGAAATTGCAGGTTGAAAAAGGTCATCCCATTGTCAAGATTAGGAGTGACAAGGGGACTGAATTTATTAATTGTTACATTTCTGACTACTGTTCTAAGTCTGGCATACAACATTTGACAAGTGCAGCCAGAACCCCTCAACAAAATGGTGTTGCAGAAAGGAGAAACAGAACACTAAAAGAAGCTTGCAGAGCCATGATTGCAGAATTCAACACACCTCAGAAATTTTGGGCAGAAGCTATTAACACTGCTTGCCACTCTCAAAATCGAAGTGCTCTTAATAAGGTACATGGTAAAACACCTTATGAGGTATGGAAAGGTAGAAAACCAAGAGTTTCTTATTTTCATATTTTTGGTTGTAAGTGTTTCATACATAACAATGGCAAAAGTAAATTAAATGCTTTTGATGCAAAAGCTGATGAAGGGATATTCTTAGGATACTCTTCTGTAAGCAAAGCATTTAGAGTGTTTAATTACTCTACCCTATGTGTAGAAGAAACACCCCATGTTGTCTTTGATGAGAATATACAGGACTCTGCTGATCATCAGCTCAGTAAGAAAGTTGACAAACTACAGCTTCAGATCAACAATGAAGATAATGATACAGGAATATATGAATCTGTACAAGCATATAATCCTTTCCTGAAAGTTCTAGATCAAGATTCTGATAAAGAAAAGGTAAAAGACAAAGGTGAGTCATCTAAAACTTCTGAAATAAAAGAATTGAATGACTGCTCTCCTATGAACAAAACTGTTGATATAAATGATACTGATCTGCATGATAATGTGCATGATGTAAATGATGATACTGTTAAGAATAGAAGGACATGGAAGTCTGCTCATTCTACTGATCTGATTCTAGGTGATTCTAGTATAGGAGTTAAAACTAGAAAACAATTGTTTGATTCAAAGGAAGAACCTAGTAAGTCTCTATTTTGCTGGTGTTGTTTTCTATCATCTATTGAGCCTAAAACAGTGATTGAAGCTTTAAGTGATAGTAACTGGATTGTAGCCATGCAAGAAGAACTTAATCAGTTCACTAGAAATGAAGTTTGGGAACTTGTTGATAGACCTAGTAATCATAATGTTGTAGGCACTAAGTGGATTTTCAAGAACAAAAGGGATGAAAATGATCTTGTAGTTAGAAACAAAGCTAGATTAGTTGCTCAGGGCTACTCTCAAGCTGAGGGTATTGATTATGATGAAACTTTTGCTCCTGTAGCTAGACTAGAAGCTATAAGATTGTTCCTTGCTTATGCTGCACATATGAAATTTACTGTGTATCAAATGGATGTGAAAAGTGCATTTTTGAATGGTATACTTGCTGAAGAAGTTTATGTAGAACAACCACCTGGTTTTGAAGTGAATAGTCACCAAGTATACAGGTTAAAGAAAGCACTCTATGGATTGAAACAAGCCCCAAGAGCATGGTATGATACTCTTTCTCTATTCTTACTGGAAAATGGTTTTACAAAAGGCAAAGTTGATAGAACTTTGTTCAGAAGACAAGAAGGTAATGATATATTACTTGTTCAAATTTATGTGGATGATATTATCTTTGGATCACCCAACAAAAACTTGAGTGAAAGCTTTTCTACACTCATGCAAAGTAAATTTGAAATGTCTATGATGGGAGAAATGACATATTTTCTTGGTCTTCAAGTAAAACAAACCTCAGAAGGTATCTTTATAAATCAAGCAAAGTACACTAAGAATTTGCTAGATAAATTTGGTATTAAAACCTGTAAGACAGTTGGTGTGCCCATGCAACCTACATACAGAATGGATCCTGATGAAGGAGGTAAGTCTTCTGACCAACCTCACTATCGTGCTTTAATTGGCTCTTTACTCTATCTAACTGCCAGCAGACCTGATATTGCTTTTTCTGTTGGAGTATGTGCAAGATTTCAAGCAAACCCCAAGGAAAGTCATCTGGAAGCTGCTAAAAGGATATTGAAATATCTAAAGGGGACCATTAATCGAGGATTATGGTATCCTGCAGATGATGATATATCTTTAAGTGGTTATTCAGACTCGGACTTTGGAGGTTGCAAAATAGATAGAAAATCTACTTCAGGGTCATGTCAATTCTTAGGAACTAAGCTCATTTCATGGTTTTCAAAGAAACAAACAAGTGTGGCAACTTCTACTATTGAAGCAGAATATATGGCTGCAGGTAGTTGTTGTAGTCAGCTTCTTTGGCTAATACAACAACTCAGAGACTACAATGTTGTAGAATCTAATGTACCTATATATTGTGACAGTAATAGTGCCATTGCCATCACTCAAAATCCTGTTCTTCATACTAGATGCAAACATGTTGATATTAGGCATCATTTTATTAGGGATCATGTTGAAAAGAAGAATATTAGAATGGAAAAGATTCATACTGATATTCAAAGAGCTGACATTTTTACAAAACCATTGGCTGAAGTGAGATTCAGAGAATTGTGCATCAGTTTAGGATTGATAGATATGGATTCTGTTTGTATATAGAACTGTGCTAACATTTCAGGTACTGATCTTATACCAAGAGGAAGATAAAGCAGAAAGTAAGAGCAGTACACCAAAACTCAAAAGTCAGAAAAGACAATCCTATGTCAGATCACTAAAACAGGTAACAAGGTTACTAAAGTGACCTTAATCCCAATGAGGAAGCTGGTAAAGCTGAGGGACACTGAGAACACACATTAAGGGGGAATCTGTGATTTCTTAAAGATCCTTTTGTTGACTCAGATCACTAAGTCACTTTAGCATAAACCTTGATGTGATCATTAAATTATGCATACTGTTACTAATCTGTACTGTTTTACACTTATATCTCATGAACTAACACTTCTACCAAGGTGAAACAGGCACAGAAGAGGAATTCTCCACTGAAGGGGGAACTGATCTGATTACAGACTATAGCAGTCTACAGATATATTCTGATTAATACATTGACTTGTCTACAGAACTGTGCTGATTACAAAGTTTCTTTGTCTACAGTACTGATCTGATTACAATTCAGTTATTCTACAGAACTAATCTGATTACTGACTAATATGTCTACAGAAAGACTTGTTTGTGGAAATCTGTCTACAAGAAATCTACTGATCTGACACAGTACTGATCTGAGGATTACTGTGCTGATATCAAAAGGATGAAATCAGGGAATTTGGGTACTGATCTGAGGATTACTGTGCTGACCCATCTACTGATCTGAAATCTACTGTGCTGATTCATCTACTGATCTGATTTCTAAAAAGTTTACTCAGCTGATCACCGTACTCAGCTGATCCAGATAAGTAAAATTTTCTTTATATACTTGTAAGAAAATGAAGTGAAATTGTTTTGGAAACTACTGTGCTGATTTGCATCAGAACAGTCTTTTGGTTTAGATTACTCTAAGTCAAAAATTGTTCATATTTTTAGATTACTAATAGAGAAGATTAATACACTCCTCTATTTCTAACCTAAAAATTGTGGTGTATTTATCAAACACTAGTTGGCTCCAAAAATTAAGATTGTTTCTAGAATGTGAACAGTTATTGTTTAACTCGAATTTTGAGATTTAATCCCAACCATTCTTTATAATAATCTAATTCAATCCTAGCCCTAGATTGGTTTTGAATTATAACAAAAACAATCACACTTCATCTTCTTCATTCTTACGAATTCATTTCTGAATAATTCTTAACTTCTAAACTTCTGCAAAATTTGATTTCTACAAAATTCTCAAATGGCAACTATCAATATTATCAATGAAGCTAACCAAGTAGCAGGAACTTTTGATTCAAATTTATGGATGCGCAAGAAAGGAATTTTCGTGGAGAACGCTGTATACTTCAATGGCAGACACAACGCTGAAAATCAAGCTATCTTAACTATGTGTGAAGAATGCGGACTACGGAAGTTTCTGGAGTCATTTCCCGTAAATGTCTACGAACCGGAAGCGGTGAAATTTTATTTACAACTCCAAGGAGACAAAAATGGTGTTCACTCCATGCTTGCTGGACACAAAGTCACCATTACAAGGGACATTCTTGAAGTAATGTTGGACTTACCACAAGGTCCAGTAGATATTATGACCTACAAAGCTGGAGAAGAAAAGGAGTGCGTGGGAAGATGGTCAGGAGTTGAAACAGAAACCTTGACAAATTTAAAGAAGGATGTACTTCCTACTGGGTTGCAGTTCTTGATGGATATAGCCGGAAAGTGCTTGTTAGGGCAACATCATAGCCAGGATGCCTTATCGAGTTTTAAAATTAGAATTATGGCTGCGATCATCGACAGAGTGGAAGGTGATTGGCAAGGATTCTTCCTGGAAAGGCTAATGACTGAAAAGGAAAAGGTTTTATTTGATGAGGACACTTTGGAATTCTCACTAAAATCAAAGTTAGGGTTTGGAAACAAGCTGAGTTTCTTGCTGCCTCAGCTGGTGAAAAAGCCATATTGGAGTAATCCCAAGAAATTCCATCATGGGAAATTCTTGATGAAGAAGGAGTCTGTTCAATTTGAACAAGAGAACCCCTTGGAACACTCTCAAGAAATTGAAGCAGAGGAGTCTGGAGCTTCAATGTACCAATCGGAGGATGATCAAACTGAGGTTAGATCAAAATCAAGGCATGATCCGAGCAGTACTACACTGAGGAGAGGAAGATCTGCTACTGCTGCCTCGGAACCAACAGTTCGTTTTGTGGAAACTGTGGTGCAATCAAGCTCAGATGAGCCAGAGGTTAGTGTTCCTAGTCCTGTTGCTGTTCATAAGAGGACTAAGTCAAGGAGTGTTAGGAGGAAGTTAGTTGTTGTCTCCTCTACCCCTTCTGATTCTGAACCAAGCCAACCTCAACCCCAAAATCCTCAACCTTCATGTTCTGGAGGATCAGATCACTACTTCTCTGAGACTCAGAACACTCCCCATTCATCACCTCAGCTCACTAACTTTGAGCCTACTTCATTTCCTACCCCTCAACAACACACTTCACATCAACCTTCACCACATCAATCCCCATTACAGGTTCATGCTCACTCTACTGAACATGAATTTGAGCCTTCTTCTGAACCCATTGATATTTCATCTTCTCCTGAACCTGAATTTATTGCTCCTAAACCTGCTGATTTGATGGAGTATACTATCTGTGACAAAGAAGATAGAATCAGGATTGATTTAAGGATAGCACTGTTGAAACAATTTCCTGGTTTGGATGAGAGCTCTGTTGAGTTTGAGAAGCTCCTTAGGATAGGCACTTGGGTGTATCTTAAGAGGAGTTCTTTGAAGGAAAGTTTGGCTATAATGGAAGGAATGGGAGGTGCTTCAATCTTTGATGATTGGGAAGCAGAGCAGATGCAAGCAGCTGGTGTTAACTCTTTTCTTGAGTTAGTCACTCCAGAATCTGTTGTACTTCTTGTTGAGAGATTAACAGGGATCAAGTACACTGTTGAGAAGATTGCAACTCCTGTCTCTGATGAAGATTTGTTCAGTGAAGAGAAGGGTGTTGATGAAACTGCTGCTGAAGAAGATTTTATGGATATTGATGAAGACATTGTCAATGCAACAGAGGTGTTTGAGAACATTGTTGTACTTGAAGAAACTATTGTGATTGAGGAGACTGATACTGTTGAAAATCAGGATGTAAATGCTGAAGAATTGGAAAGCATTCCTATTCAACCTACTGATCCTATTGAGGATGTGCAAGAACAGATCAGAACAGATCATGTTGAGAAGAATTCTGATGTTTCTGAGTTTGAAATGTTGAAAAGACAGAATGCAGAGCTTCAAGGCAAATTGGAAGCTGTTGTACAAATGTTTCAGGAAGCTACTGACAGGATGAACAAGATGCAGTCTGAACACTCTTATGAAAAGGTAATGGAGTATACAATGTCCAAGATATTTGACCTTCATAGAGTACAAGAGAAGAATTTGTCTCAGGTGTTGCATAAGAAGCTGGAGCAACACATATCTTCCCTGAAGGAGTGGCATGATGAAGCCAAAAAGGGGGAAGACAGGACAAGACAAGTAATGGAACAAACACAGTCACAACAAGCTCAGCTGGTTGTAAGTCAAGATGGATTAAGAGCTGAAATTCATATGTTGAATGAAAAGTTGAAGCAAAGAAAGCAACAGAAGCAACAGGGTCAAGAGATTGTTGAGAAAAGACCTGATATTGAGATTGTTGAGAAAATACCTGATATTGCTGGAAGTTCAAGTCAGAAGAAAAGGAAGCTAGTTCTATCTGATGAAGAACAACAAGAGGAAGAAGCTGGAAGATTGACTAGATCAAAAAGCAAAATGAAAGCTGTTTTGACAAGTGAAGAAGAAAGTTTGAAGAAGAAGAAAGAAAAGGATGTCAAGTTCTTGAAGACAAGATTTGATAATCGAGTCACAGCTTTGAAGAAAAAGATGAATACTCAAAAGAAAGCTGAAGGAAAACAGTTTGACAAAGATTTTCAAGATGAAAACTTTGTGGATTTCATTGTTTTAACAGAACACATGGAATACTGGAAAAATTTGAAGAAGAAGTGGCAGATTGCTAACTTCATTGTGAAAAAGTTTGGTGATCATTCGAGCAAAGAAGCTGAATTTGCTGACTTTGAAGAATTCATGTTAAATATTGATCAAGAATTCTGGGAAGACATAGCACAAGTGGCTAATCGTGCTGGAACAAAGATTTTGTGCCCTGAAGAACCTAATTGGGAACCTCCAAGACTGGAAAATGGAGAACCTGATTATAAGGAGGTTAACAACATTATTGCTGAGATTATCAAGGAAGAAGGAATCACTGATCATCAACACATGATGGATATCAAGGCAAGAATGTATGTGGCATTCAGAATTTAAAGATGCAGAATGAAGATGAAGGACAAGCTCAGAAGATAACATTTATATCCTTAATCTTTATCTCTATATTTTTTTTGTGTTTTTCATATTCTGTGATTATTTGTAATATTTGATCTTATTTGAATATGAATCTGGAATTTTGAATTGATGAACTGTTATGATTGACTACATACTTAACTACTGATTTATTAACATTTAAGTAGTTTTGGCTTCATCAAAAAGGGGGAAATTGTTGGGATATGAATCCTGTGAACAATGTTCTAGATGATGAAAGTATGTTTTGATGGCCAAAAACAACTTAAAGTTAGTAATATATGTGGTTCTAAGTCATCTTAACTAAGTCATCTGAATATAAGCTTACTAATCTGATGAGAAACTTGAATTGAGATTACTGATCTTAATGCTAACTGAAGTAAGTTTACTGATCTTATTGAGTAATAGTAAGAATAAAATTACTGATCTTAACTGAGTCATGTGAAATAAGATTACTGATCTGAGTATGGAAACTGAGAATATTTTTAGTGATCTTATATGATATATTTGAAATCTGAGTTACTGATCTGATATACTTACTGATCTTATATGTAAGTTACTGATCTTAAATGTTTACTGATCTTAGATATTTACTGATCGTATATGGAAGTTGTTGAACTTACATGAGTTACTGATCTTATTGGTTACTGATCTGATATATGAACTGTTAGGAACTAAGCTGATGTTTTATTGTATAGACAGCTTATAGTGTAGGACTTAGTTATACTCATCTGTATATAGTTCAGTTGATGTATAGATAGGTTTTATATTTGTAAAGTTGTATTCTATTGTATTCAGCATTGTAAAGCTCAGAACAGTAAAATCAGAACACTAGATTAGAACTAGATTAGGAGAAGATCAGAAGACTAAGAAGACTCAGAAGACTACTTCAGACTAAGAAGACTTCAAGAAGAATTGAAGATAAGCTTAGAAGAAATCTGGAGAAGTTTTGAAAGGTTTTAAGTTACTGTGCTGACTGACTCAGCAGAGTAAAAATCAGAAGAGTAAAAATCAGAACAGTAAGTTACTATGCTGATTTAGTGAAATTGAAGAATAAGTTTGGAAAGCTTATTTAAGGTGTAACTGGAGATTTATTGAAGATATGCTGACTTGGAAGTTGAAGGAAGTTACAAAGTCGGTTACAAGAAGAAGTTACAAAAACAGTTTTAGAGTTAGTTGAAAGTTAGTTCACAAACTGCTAACTGTCATACTAAGTTCTATAAATACTGTATGATCTCCTACTGCTAAAGACTACTGCTACTACTGAAGCAATTACTGATCTTAGAGAATTCAAGAGCAAGTCTACAAGCAATTACTCACAGAGTTGAAGGAGATTAAAGAAGAAAGAAGAGCCACTGAATTGAAGAGAAGAATCAAAGGCTATTCAAAGAGAAGTTTTACTTTTCAAGTTTAAGTTTGTATTTTGTAAAACAAGTGTGCTAGTTACTTGTAGAATTACTAGTAGATCGAAGATATACCTGGAGGTATAATCGATAAGATCAAAGTCTTAATCTTGGGACTTTAAGCCACAAGAAGCTCAAGAAGAGTAATAAAACTTCACAACTGGAGTTGTGAGAGTGGATGTAGACATTTGTCGAACCACTATAAAATTCTGTGTTCTTTACATTTACTGTTTGATATTTGTTTGAATTGTTTAATCAAGAACATTAAGAATTAACAAAGATAAAGATCTAGATAAAAGTTGAGTATAAACTTAATTGGGCTCATTAGTAATCTGATTATTCCGCATTGTGTATTCTGATATATTGAAAGATTTTTGAAAAGTCTATTCACCCCTCCCCTCTAGACATTTTCACTAGCTTACTCAATATTATTAACTCAACTTTGGGACCAACAGTCAATTTAATTTCCGCTGCTCAATTGTTATCTGGACTGTGCCAACACTACAGACAACACTTTGTTTATATCTCTGATTTCGCACGCACGCACACTTTCAGTTGGTATCAGAGCCAACTACTTGATACACTAAGTAGAGATTCTGCTTAGAGTGTGTGTTTATTTGCAATGGGGTATCCACTTTCGTCCGCACTAAAGCCTCCGATTCTAGATGGCACCAATTATGCCTTCTGGAACCCTAAAATGAGAATGTACATCAAATCCATTGATGAACGAGCATGGAGGAGTGTTCTTGCTGGCTGGACTCAGCCAAGAACTGCTGCGGATGAGGACAATGAAGCCCAAATCAAGAGAGAGCTTAACTGGACAGCCGAAGAAATCACAACAACTAGTTACAATTCAAAGGCGTTGAATGCAATTTTCACCTTAACTGATGCATCAATGTTCAAAATCATTTCAAGCTGCATTTCATCCAAGGATGCATGGCATCGATTACAAGAACATTGTGAAGGATCGGATAGTGTACGAAGAACCAGACTTCGTATGCTTGGAACAAAATTCGAAAATTTGAGGATGAAAGAAGATGTGACCATCTCATCTTACAATGAAAAGCTGACTGAGATCTCAAATGAAGCTCATTCTCTTGGTGATCCAATCTCTAATACAAGGTTAGTTCATAAAATTTTTAGATCTGTTCCTAAACGTTTTGAACCTAAGATATGTGCTATAGAAGAAGCTAAAGATACAGATGTGCTAAGTCAAAATGAATTAATTGGTATTTTGAAAACATATGAGATGAACATATCTGAAAAGACTGATAATGAAAAGAAAGTGCTTGTTTTCAAGGGTGATGCATCATTACCTGCATCATCCAGTTCTGGAAAATCTCCTTATGTTACTGAAATTGATTCTGATGAAGATAATATTGAGGAATTTTATAATGATCCTGATTACATGGCTTTTATGACTAGACAGTTCAAATCTTTCATGAAGAATAAAAAATTCAAAGACAATATTCAACCTAAGGTTCAGATTACTAATAATCAACAATTGCCTATTAGGAAAAACACTTTTAATCCTTCTAGACAATTAGAAAGAGGAAACAGGTTTAGGTCTGACCAAAACTATAGGAAGAATGTTAAATGTGATGCATGTTCTGGATTTGGTCATTATGCTAATGAATGTGCTAACACTATTCTGAAAAAGAAACTAAATTTCAGTGCTACTTTAAGTGATGAATCTGATGTTGAGCATGATCCTGAAAAAGACATTGAACAAGCTTTTTCTGCTAGAATTATTTATGATGATACCTTTGATGATGATCTGGATGATTTTTATTATGATGTGAATGCAAATGAGCCATCATTTGAGAAATCACTGAGTAATAAAATTCCAGAATTTAATTGTTTCACATGTTCTGTTACAGAGACAGGTACATCCAGAAGAGCTGCTGATATTCAAGATTTATCTAACACTGTGTTCAAACTGGAAAGCCTTTTAACAAAGAAAGATAAAGAAATTTCTAATCTAAAAGATAGACTAGAAGTATCTGTTCTTGATTTCAGAAAATATTCTTATGAAAATCCTTTGACAAATGAAGAACAACATATTATATATTCTGAAACTGAAAAATTAAATCGCATTATCAAATCATTAACATTTGAAAATGATGATTTAAGAAACTCTGTGGAAAAACTTGAAGAAAAGATGAAGGAAGTGTCTTTAAGCTTCAAGAAATTCTCTGAAGGAAAAGCAAAATTGGATGAATCACTGCTGATCAACAATACAAGGAAAGCAGGTATTGGTTATAAAGGTAAAACAATTCTTAGTAATGTATCTACTGTTTTTGTCAAAGCTAAACTTGAAAATAATGCTACTGTTCCAAAACAAAATCTTGTCAATGTGAAAGAACTTGTGTGTAACTATTGCTTTAAAAAGGGACATAAAGCTCATTACTGTTTAAAAAGATAAAAAGTTTTGAATACTACTGGATTGTCTAAAATGACACCACACACAAAGCATCATTCACAGAAAACAGAATGTATTTCTAAAAATACTATATGTAATGTTGTTCATATGTCTTTGAAAGCATGTGTTCTTGGTTTATGGTATTTTGACAGTGGCTGCTCAAAACATATGACAGGTCAAATTGATTACCTATCTGATTACAAAGCTTATAATGGTGGTAATGTTACTTATGGAGGTGGATCTAAAGGGAAGATCATTGGCAAAGGAACCTTAAATGTTCCTGGATTTCCTAGATTACCAAATGTTTTACATGTTGATGGATTACTTGCCAACCTTATTAGTATAAGCCAATTATGTGATGATGACTTGCATGTAAAGTTTGATAAAAATTCATGCTATGTGTTAG
Source organism: Galeopsis tetrahit (assembly GCA_963675135.1). NCBI lineage: Eukaryota > Viridiplantae > Streptophyta > Magnoliopsida > Lamiales > Lamiaceae > Galeopsis > Galeopsis tetrahit. The sequence goes on along the minus strand of OY776126.1, from coordinate 39,135,182 downwards.
ATGAAAATTCTGATTGCATTATGATGGGTAATAAATCTGCTGATAATTGCTATTTAATTGAGTCCAAAGTCAGCTGCAATAGTGTGAAAAATGATGAAAGTACAATATGGCATCATAGACTTGGGCATGTTAATTATAGACAAATTGGAAGATTAATTAGACTTAAAGCTGTCACAGGTTTACCAACACTGAATTTTTCAGACAAACACATCTGTGGACCATGTCAAAAGGGCAAACAGGTAAGAGCATCTCACAAACTGTTAGGCCATTGTTCTACAAAACATTGTTTTGAATTGCTTCATATGGATCTTATGGATCCTATGGAAATTGAGAGTATAGGTGGAAAAATGTATTCTTTTGTCATTGTTGATGATTATTCTAGATTCACATGGATAGAATTCCTAAAAGAAAAATCAGAAACTTTTTCTGTCTTTAAAACTCTATGCAAAAGATTCAAAACTGTCTATAATTCTAAAGTTTGTAGAATTAGATCAGACCATGGAAGAGAGTTTGATAATGGTGCTTTCACTGAGTTTTGTGAATCTAAAAGCATATTACAGGAGTTTTCATCTCCTAAAACTCCTCAACAGAATGGGATAGCAGAAAGGAAAAATAGAACTCTTCAAGAGATGGCTAGAGTTATGCTATGTTCTAAAAATTTGGCTAAAAGGTTTTGGGCTGAAGCTCTAAATACAGCTTGTCATATTTCTAATAGAGTCTTGATTAGAACAGATTCTAATAGTACTCCTTATGAAATACTGAATAATAGAAAGCCTAATCTTAAGTATTTTCATGTATTTGGCTGTGTTTGCTACATCCTAAATGATATAGAACAATTGCATAAATTTGACTCTAAAAGTGACAAAGATTTTTTTCTTGGTTATTCAAGAAACAGTAAAGCCTATAGGATTTATAATCTCAGAACAAATACTGTTCAAGAATCTGTAAATGTGGTTTTTGATGATAACATAAGTATTACAGGAAACAGTATTGAAGAGGATGTCTCAGACCTTGCTGACAGTCCAATACTTACTGACAGAACAGATCAGATCCAAGATGATGAACATAATGAGGGAACACACATAGACACATCTGCTGAAATTACAGAAAATCCAGAGAATCTGTACAATCTGCATAAAACTCCTTCAAGGAGAGTTCAAAAGAATCATCCACAGGAGCTGATAATAGGTGATCAATCTACTGGAATTTAGACCAGAAGGAGGTTGGGTATGAATTCAAAAGATGTGGTAAGATCTATTTGCATGACATCTGTGTGTAACAAGGTAAATCATGAGTGTTATCATTCTGCTATTGAACCTAAAACTGTAAAAGAAGCATTAAAAGATGAACATTGGATAGAAGCTATGCATGAAGAATTGAATCAATTTGTTAGGAATGATGTATGGACCTTAGTACCTAGGCCAGATCATACTAATGTTATTGGTACTAAATGGATTTTCAAAAAACAAAACTGATGAAATTGGCAATATTATCAGAAACAAAGCAAGACTTGTTGCTCAAGGATATACTCAAGTAGAGGGAGTAGATTTTGATGAAACATTTGCTCTAGTTGCTAGAATTGAATCCATTAGACTTTTACTTGCTATTGCATGCTTTATCAATATAAAACTATATCAAATGGATGTTAAAGTTGCTTTCTTAAATGGAATTTTAATGGAAGAAGCTTATGTTGAACAACCAAGTGACTTTGAAAATCCAGAATTTCCTGACCATGTTTTCAAGTTAAAAAAGACTCTTTATGGCTTGAAACAAGCACCTAGAGCATGGTATGAAAGATTAACTGATTTTTTAATTGAATTTGGTTTTACTAGAGGTGAAGCTGATAGAACTTTATTCATCAAGCATGAGAAAAATGATATTATGGTTGCTCAAATTTATGTTGATGATATAGTGTTTGGCTCCACTTGTGATGATATGCTAAAACTGTTTGTGAATGAAATGACATCAACCTTTGAAATGTCCATGGTTGGTGACTTAAATTATTTCCTAGGTCTGCAAATCAAACAGCAAAATGATGGTATCTTTATATCACAAAGTAAATATGCTAAAAATCTTGTGAAAAAGTTTGGTTTAGAGAATGCTAAACACATGAAAACACCTATGGGATCAACTCAGAAACTGAGTAAAGACAATGTTGGCCAGAATGTTGACCCAACATTGTACAGATCAATGATAGGTAGTCTTCTTTATTTGAGTTCCAGCAGGCCTGATATCATGTTTAGTGTATGTTTGTATGCTAGATATCAGTTTGACCCAAAAGAATCTCGCATGCATGCTGTAAAAAGGATTATTAGATATGTTGCAGGAACTTCTGATTTAGGTTTATGGTACAACAAGGATACAAACTGCTCCTTAATTGGATATAGTGATGCTGACTGGGCAGGAGATGCAGATGATAGGAAAAGTACCAGTGATGGTTGCTTCTATATGGGAAATAATCTCATATCTTGGCATAGCAGAAAACAGAATTGTGTATCACAATCCACAGCTGAATCTGAGTATATTGCAGCAGGGAGTTGTTGTACTCAATTACTTTGGCTACAAAAAATGTTTTGTGATTATGGTTTATCCTGTGATACATTAACTGTTTATTGTGATAACACCAGTGCCATAAATATATCAAAGAATCCAGTGCAACATTCTTTGACTAAGCATATTAGTATAAGGCATCATTTCATAGGAGATCTAGTTGAAAAAGAGGTGGTAAAGTTGGAATACATTTCTACAGAAAAACAACTTGCTGATATATTCACAAAAGCTTTAGATGATAAGAGATTTTCCTCTCTAAGGAAGTCTCTTGGTTTATGCAATATTTGAACACTATATCAAAAGTGTTGTACCAAATGCGGCAGCATTTGGGACAACACCAGAATTGTTCATTTAATTATTCATTTATACTCCGGTACATTTTATAATTTATACATTTTATAATTTTATAATTTTATACATTATTCATTTATACATTTTATAATTTATACACTATATCGATTTTTTTTTTCATTTATACATTTTATAATTTTTATTTTTAAAATTTTTAATTTTACACATTTTATAATTTTTTTTTACTATTTTTTAATGGAAAAATAAATAGCTAACTGCCATTTAACTCTTTCCGTTAACAATTAACGGGCTTAGGACTAAATGTATCAAAAAAATTGGTTTGGAATCAAATGTATCAAATTTTTTCCAACCAAAATTTAGAGTGTTGGGACAAAAAATATGAGCGGCCGTGGTCAATGGGACCAAAAATGCATTTTTCTCGTAATGCAGCAGAAGCTACTGTAGCTAAATTCTCTAAAAAAAAAATCCACCACAATGAGGACCATTAGGAACAGAACTTAAAACAATTGAATTAAACAGAGAAAATTTCATTTTAAGTCCTGTAAGTTAGGCCTAATCCAGTTTATATCCTTTAAGTTTTCACTTTTTTAATTTACGTCCTAGAGTGTCCAATTTATGTCCTTTTAGGTTCAATTTATGTCCTTTTCGCTGGAAAATTGGAATTCCGGTCAAATAGTCCAGTTTATGTCCTTTAAGTTTGAAAATTAGAAATTAATAATTAAAAAATTCTGAAAAATATCATTAAAATTTATAAACGGTGTAAAATAAAAATAAAAAATTCTTAAAAAAATTAAAAAATCTACAATTCAAAAAATTTGTAAATTAAAAATAAAAAATTTCTAAAAATCTAATAAAAACATAAAATTCTAAATAAAAAAAATCTATAAATTAAAATTTTTAAGATTTTTAAAATAAAATTAAAAATTATACAATTCTAAAAACCTCATTAAAATGAATTTGACACGGTTCTACAATAAATCAAGGCGTGGAATCCAAAAAAAATTAAGAGTTCGAGAAAAACTTTAATGGCGCAGGAGTTCGAATCAAGTTTGATTTTTATTATTATTATTGGGTTTTTAGAATTTTTAATATTTAATCTACACATTTTTTAAAAATAAAAGAGATTTTTAGAATTTATAATGAAATTTTTAGAATTTTTAATGAGATTTTTTAATTTCTTAATTTTAAGTTAAACATTTTTTATTTTTTCAATTGTAAAATTTTTTATTTTTATTTTACACATTTTATAATTTTTAATGAGATTTTTAAAAAATTAAATAAGATATTTTGAATTTTATTTTACACATTTTATATTTTTTAATTTTAATGATGTTTTCGGATTTTTAATAATATTTTAAAAATTTTAAAGATATTTTTAGAAAAATTATTTATTAAAATTTAAAAAATTTCAAACTTAAAGGACGTAAATTGGACTATTTGGCCGGAATCCCAATTTATTCCTCACATTCCGGTGAGTTTGAAAATTTTTCGGTAAAAAGGATGTAAATTGGACCAAAAAGGACGTAAATCGAAAAAGTGAAAACTTAAAGGATATAAATTGGATTAGGCCTAAGTTACAGGACGTAAAATGAATTTTTCTCAATTAAACACGAAGTAGGCCAAGAGAATTATGAAAGGTTAGAAATTAGAACAGACTCAATACAAGCAATTGAAATGAGTAAGGGATTCAACATGGCGCTAGACCGGAAAGCATCATAGCAGAGATAATTAGGGTGGACATTCGGTCGGTTCGGTTTTTGACCTTTTTTTAACCGAACCGAAATAACCGAAGTTTTAAAAAATTGAACAGAATCGAAATTATATAAAAACCAAACCGAACTACAATTCGATTGGTTCGGTTCGAACCGAATTTTTCCTGCCTAAAATTAAAAAAAATTATTTAAATATCCTCAATACTTTTTTCAACCTCAACTGGAAAAGACTTTTTTTGCGAAGCTGAAGCTACCGTTGAGATGGGAACAACAAAAATATTTCGAGCAATTTCTAAAAGAACATAATCTAAAAGGTAAAGTCTAGTATGCACTCGAGTGCATGCTGTGCACCCTAGTCCATGTGCATTTTTCAGTTTATTGACTTACATTTTTTGGTAAATGGTGTTGCACTTTTCAATTATTAAACAGTTTAATAATTGAAAAGTGCAACATCATTTACCAAAAAATGTAAGTCAATAAACTGGCATTCAAGCAACACCATTTACCAACCCAATCTAAAATAAATTTATATTCAATCAAATCAAATATCTAAAAATCTCAAAACAAAGCTAGCATATATAACTTAAATTAAACAAATATATAACTTAAATTAAACAAAAGGGCATTCAAGCAAAGCAGAACATACTGTGGTGGTGAAAGAGTCAAAGACGACGAAGAGAGGCAGACGTCGAAGACGGCGCTGGTGGGCCTAACGGCGGTGGTGGCCGAACGCGAACGACGGTGGTGGAAGTAGGGGAATCGACAGAAATGGAAAAGAAACGACAGAAAAAGAAATGAATGTTTAATTGTTTACGATTAGATTAGATCTTGGGTTATGTTTTTATATATATATTTATTAATTAATTATATTTATTTTTATTTATAGTTCGATCGGTTCGATTTATTCGTTTTTAGAAAATATAAATCAAACCGAACCGAAAATAATCGTAGAAATAATTTTTTTACCCCCATAACATGTAGAGGAAATTTCAAAATTAAACATATTTCCATTGTCTCAAATTAGGACTCATATTATCCATTGTCTCAAAATAAGGGATCCATATTTCATTTTTTTTTCTCAAATCTATATATATATATTTACAAACTTATTTGGTGCCACATGTCACAAATCTACACCTCTATCTCAACCTCTTCTTGCTCCAAATTTCTCCATTTCAAATTCCTTACAATATCCTTAAATCTTGCTTCAATTTCTAATCTCAACTCTACAATTTAACTTTTAATCTCAACCCTTCGTTCATATTTTTAGCCTTATATAAATCTCAACTTCATTAGTCATTATTTCATTCTCCAACATTTGCCCTACTCAATCTCTGATTTCTAGCATTTTTTTCACCATTTTCATTTGTAGATAGCACTCAGATCGAGTTTATTATCTTCGGTAACTTTTTTTTCATAGTATATTGTGTATTCTTCTCTTACTTCTCCATTCTTCTGCATTAGCAAGAAAGATTTTATTAGATTGGATGAAGAATATCAATATTAATTCGATTATATACATGTATTCTATCGAATAGTCCAGATTAAAGATCGACATGAGCGTTAAATCGGGTGAAGAATGATAGGTTCAATATCTCAAATTTAGATGAAGAATGATAATTTTTTATTTTTTTTGTAATTATAATTGTAATTACATCCACATTTATTTTCTATTGTCCACATTTATTTTATACTGTGAGTGCTTTTGTAATTTACATTTATTTATCGAATTTATGATGTAATCTATCGAAATTTTAATTTAATCATAATAGAAGAATATAGAATTTCTTATGTAATCATAACTAATAGAAAGAATATCTCCTGAGAAAAAGAGAAAGAGTTATATTTGTGAGAGATAAAAAATACTCTTATATTCTTTTCAATAATTTTAATATAAGAACCTGCAGATTTGCATTAGTTAAAAATATACTCCATTTACTTATTTATCACAAATATTCTATATTTATACTGTAACTAAAATTACTAATTATTGAATTATAAATAGTGAATAATATATTAATTGATTATGTAAATAATTTTCAACTATTACATCAAAAGAATGACTTAATGTAATATTTAATTAGTAACTATGCCTTTTAAATCTCTTAATATGTTAATTGATTAAATAAATAATTAATGTACGTGTCTCTGCCTCCAATGAGTAGTCTGAAAATTTGACAAACGCTTAACTGTAATAACTATTTTTTCTCAATAAGATATTTTTAGGATTTAATATTAGTAATATTTAAGGTAATATTAATTAGAATTTAAGGTATTTAATTATTAGCATTCACGTAAATGAAGGCATTCCTAAATTATTCTCATATTATTAGTTTTTATTTAAGGTTTGTTATAATTATAATTATTAACCATTAATTGTTTGAAATAATTGAAAATTAATAATTACACATCAAAATTTAAGGAAGGAAGGCTCTAAAATTACGCATTTATCCTTTCATCATCACATATGTGTTGATTTTAACTTTGACCAAATTTCGTATTTTATATATGGTCGTCGTACCTAATTTTTTCAATTAATTTATTAATTGATTTCATATACCATTATTTCAGCAAATCATCATTAACAATATCATATGAAATTAAGTAATTAATTAGTTGTACAAATCAATACATAGAAGTTATAATTGATTATTGTTTAAACACTTTTTTTTTTCAATCTTATTATTTGGTAATTGACTTTTCTTAAATTATTTATGTACGTATATATTTAAACTAAATTGCTGAGGATTAACTTTAATGGTAAACACTTATATATAATGCAAATATGCTAAAAAATTAAATTGATTGGTGCATAATTTACTCTATTGTAGTTATAATATTAATTTGACATTTAATTATATTATTATGAATACGGACGTTGCAGTGGTTTACGTAACAGCTTAATTTGAGATTTCTACGTAACATCTTAATTTGAGATTTTTACACACATTACTGCTATTTAGTAATTACTCCTATATAATTGACAAATCTAGAGTGGATGATTCAATTATATAAATTATTAGCCAAAATAAATACTGTTATTTTTAAATATTGCCAGCGAGGGATACAGTATATGGGTGTATTTTGGTGTAGGTAAAAATTCAATTTATATAATTGACAGAATCAATGTATTAATTTGTCAACCATAAAGGAGGGGTATTAATTATAAGGATCCTTGATATAAGTAATATAATGTGCAATACTCAACTTGGATCTTATTATTCTCGGTAATTTCTATCTTATCATTATTGACGCTAACTATTTTTATTCATTTTTTCCACTATTTTATTTTTAGTTCAAATAATAAGTATTTTTCATTTGAATCAACAATACCCATAACTATAAATTAGTTCAAAAAATATTGCATATCTTTGGAGAAAATTTCTTTTTACATTCTATAACTCTAAGTCTAATTCAATTTAATACATTTAAGTTTCACTTTTTCATTAATGTGCTAGGATATTCAATTTACATTATTTTCAATTAGAATATCAGCCAAATAACTCAATTTACGTTCTTTATATTTAAAATTAAAAAAAATTAAAAAATTCCATAATTTTTTTTTTAAATCTCATTAAAATAAAAAATGTGTAAAATAAAATTTTAAAATCCTAAAAAAAATTTAAATTCTAAAAAACTGAAATTGTGTAAATTAAATTTTCTAAAAATTCTAAAGATCTCATTAGAATGAATTTGGGATGATTTATGGTTGATCAAGGCGGAATCAACGTGATATTTTTTTTGGAGAAATATTTATAATTTTTATTATTCTTATAAGATTCTTAGAATTTGTAATTTCTAATCTATATATTTATAAAATTTTAATGAGATTTTTAGAAATTTTAATGATATTTTTTTTATTTTATAAAGAGATTTTTAAAATTTATTAATTTTTAGGATTTTCGAATTTTTATTTTACACTTTTTATAATTTTAATGAGTTCTCATATTTTTAATGAGATTTTAAGATTTTTTAATGGGATTTTAGAACTTATTAATTTTTTATTTTTGGACTTAAATGACGTAAATTGAACTATTTGGTGGAATCTCAATTTATTCACCACATGCGATCCAAATGCTTACATTTTCGGTGAGTTTGAAAGTTTAAGGTCAAATGGATGTAAATTAGATAAAAAATGATGTAAATTTAAAAAAATGAAAATTTATAGTATATAAACTAAATTAGACATAAGTTACATGGTGTAAAATGATTTTTTTTTAGAAAATCGTGTGCCGCATGGCATGTACCAAATGCCTATTTCATTAAAGTGAATGGGAGTTGGTGCTATTATCCACGACGATGAGAGTAATTTCTTATGATGAAGTCATCTGTTATTTCGGGACTTTATCAAGTGAATGAGGGCGATACCATGGGTCTGGTCGAAGCTTTTTCTTGGATAAAGCATGGTGAATTGGAGCGTGTAGATGTTGAGATGGATGCTAAAGTGGTTGTGGATGCATTGAACTCAAAAGACACATAATTTTCAGTTTTTTGAAATTTTATTTCGGAATGTAGAGAAATTTTACTTTCTATCCCATTTTATATCGTGAAATATGTCAATTGTATGACCAATACTAGAGTTATTAGGAATTTTACAAATCATTATGAATGGAATGACCCTCCCACTTTCGTGGTGGACATCCTACTGACATTTGCAGTTGTTAAATCAATTTCTTTTAAAAATAATCATCACTGGATATAAAATCAATTATTGTGTGAAAAATATTAAAGACAAGATTTTATTTTATAGTAATAATTATAAAATTTATAGAAAACAATATTTGTATTATTATTTTGTAGTCCATCTGTTCCATAATAATTTTTACATTTATTTTTCGAAATGTCCCACAATAACTTTTACAATTTTTTTTGGACGTCCCATAATAACTCTCCACTAGCTCTTAGCCCTTTATCAATTTTACTTTCACAATAACTTCAATTTTGCACAAAAATGTTTGTATTGCTACAACATTATTTTTTATCTAATTTTTTTACAAATTTATACATGTTTAAAAGATTATTTTTAATTAATAAATTAAAATTAAAATATATTAAAAATTTATTTCAACCCCGCGTAAAACGCGGGTTTTACTAGTTATTAATATTTTTGAAAAAATGGTCTGATCAAATTTTAATGCTAAATTTTCTCTCAATTATAAATTTGACATTTGGGTATTTAATACTTCTATTTCAATGTTAGAATAATATTTAGTGATTTTGGTATGATAATGAGACTTAATTTCATTCCACTTCAGATTGTGATAATAGAAATAAGAATAATTGTAGAAGAATTTACTTTATTTATTAGTTTAATTAACTATACATTATTTCGCCTATTTTGATTTTTTTTAATCGCATTATTGTCAACATCAAACCTTTGTTTTATTGTTTATATGTTGAATTTAATATAAGAGTGTTGATTGGATAAATAGCTGAATAATTTACTTTATTTGTTAGTTTAATTAATTTTTTCATTAATTTTAATTAAGTTATCGAATCTAATTTATATAAGTCGTTTGAGATTTTTTTTTAAAGAACCGTAACTTAGGAGAAAGGCAAAATAAGGACAATAATTTTACGGATTGATAATTTTAGATTAACAACTTTTTTTTTTTTTTAAAGTCATGGTCTTAAATCAAATTAGCTCCATCAACTCATATCGGGCCTTCCCCCTCAAAAAAAAAAAAAAAAACTCATATCGGGCCCAAATTTGTCTCAAATTCAAGTTAAATCGGGCCAATTAGCTTGAGTGGGGTTGATTTCATCTAATTTTACCCCAATTCAAAACTTTTAAAAGTTTTTTATTTTGATCGGACAATAAACATATATTGCAAATCAAAATAGGCATAAGGCATGCCAATACTGTGTGTCTTACATGATAAAATAGGAAAAAGTTATTGTCTTTTAATTGTAATTTGTTTTTGATATAGTGATTTCACATAATTGAGTTTCAAAAGAGTCAATTTTTTCGTGCACAGGGACGGACTTAGGTGTATATTGGGGGTGGCCATGGCCCCCCTCAAATTTTTAAATTTTTTTACTACTATTTGCCTTATAATAATGTTAATACGGAGTATATAACAAACAATATTTATATTTATTGGCACATGTCTCTTACTCAACTAACTATATATTAATGATTGGGACTTTGAGAATTGAGTCAAATGATAAGTCCGTCCGAATTGCATAAATAAATAAAATATTTAAATAGACACTAAAATTTAGAATTGGAGATCCTTTACACTCACAGATGACAAATTATTTAATTTTTTATTTCTTTTTTTTATTATTAATTGTTGTACATTAATTTTTCAATTTTTAATTTCAGTGGATAGAGTTTGAATAATCATTATATATTGTTTCATTATTAAGATTTATTAACTTAATCTACATTAAAAAAAAAAGACAAAATTCACAAACATATATGTATAACATTAATGTTATATTTATGTATTTTGAAATATTTAATGATAAATATATATGCATAACATTAATGTTATATTTATTTATTTTGAAATATTTATTGATAAATATTGATATAATTGATGTAAATATATAGAAAATATGTTAGTGTTAAATTGTATTTTTTGGCTCCCCTCACCCCCAAAACCTGGTTCCGTTCCTGCTCGTGCACACATTTTGTTTTTCTTGCATACATTTTGTTTTTTTTTTTGCATAGAGACAACAAAATTATTATCCTTGAGGATATTGATTATATCACGTTGACAAGAGATTATATAATTTAGATGCAGAGTACATGATGCACGAACCATGTGGAGCTGCCAACTGGAAAAGTCGTTACATGGTGAATAAAAGATGTAGTAAAAGGATTCCAAAGAACTACAATGATGCAACTACAATTGATGAGAATGGTTGTCCTCTTTATAGGAGAAGGAACAACGACCGTATAACTAATAGAGGGGAAACAAATTTGGACAATCGCTATGTGGTACCTTACAATGACAATGTATTGAGTATGTATCAAGCCCATATAAATGTTTGATTGTGCAACAAGCACAAATCAATCATGTACTTATTTAAGTATATCAACAAAGGTCTGAATGGAGCTTCTGCTACTATTTTTAGGTGATGGGCAAGGAGAAAGATATTATACGTCTAAACATGAAATTTAAATTTGTAAAACGGTAGATATGTCATATGCGTTCTCATATAAAGTTGTGTGGAGAACACTTGGTACAATATACACTACACGTACCATTTATTTTATACATTAATTGATTTGCTATATAATAATACGATAACTACCTTTCAAGATAGATGCATATATCATTCTTTTTCATCATTTAAATGTAATTAACCAACTATCCAATCTAAAAGAAGCACCTAAAACTATGAAAAAAAACTTTTGAATGGGAACGATGTAAAGAGTCAACACTTTATCCAAATTATATGAGCGTACAACATGATGTTCAGTTTCACGTTAATGGGTGGAATGACTGATCATTCAATCAAAAGAGGACGTGGACCATATGTCTTTAAGCTACAAGGAATTGAACTAATCACCACCTTATCAGAACTTTGCTACCACTTCAAAATGCTCCAAATTTTTCACAACTATACATTTACGACACATATAACGAAGCTTCTAATAGAATTAACACAATCGGGTTAGTATATGTTTATATTGCCTACCTACCTATTTTTTATTAAACTTAAATACTAAATAATTATATTATATTTAATAATATTTTATATTCATTTATTAAATTCTATTTAAAAAAAAAATTGAACAGTGCACGTGTGGTGGAGAATTCTAGAAAATGTTGTCTACAAGAAAATTTTCTCAAATTTGTAATTTCGTATATTAATTTTTTTATAAATAAAATTATAATCATATTCTATTTTTTTTTATATATATGTGATGTTAATTTATATTGCTACAATATTTTATTTTTATCTTTTAATAGAATAATAAATTTACAAATTTATGCATGTTTCAAATATATATATTTTTAATTAATAAATTAAAATATATTATAAATTTATTTCAATTCCGCGTAAAACGCGGGTCTAACACTAGTATGGATATATTTTAAAATTTGAAGTCTTGATACGTAGAATTCAATTTTCTCAAATCAGACCTTTGTATTTCTCTCATATTTTTACGAGAGCAAAATCTTTTGTTCTTAATTCAAGAATACCAGTGTCTCGTCTTTAAATTTATTTGAACAAAAAAAATCTCCAGAAATTATAGAGATATCATCTTTCATTGACGCAGCAAAAATCTCACGGGAGTGCTTGAAGAGATACTTCATCTCAGAAGGAACAACTGGGAGACACCAGAGAACTAATAGTAACAAACAACAAAATGGTAAGCCATGAATATCCTTTCTTTTTTTTTAGATTGATTTTGTGATCCCCCACGGTCTACTTCTTGCTTCTCTGGTCGCTGTAAAATATGGTTTAGACAAAATAGTTCTCTGCTGCCATGCCCTCTATATGTTCGATGAAATGTGTCAAAGGAGGGCACTTGTAAATGTCCACATGACTCACTTCACGATGCATATTGAGAGTGTGGACGGAGGGAGTAGTTTTTTTCTTTAATCACTGTAGCCTTTTAATTTTAACGTGTTTCTAGTTTTAAACAAAGGAGACACACAGTCAAACTGGTCCTCAGCCGCCGAGAGAAGGAGCGGCGCGGAGTGGCGGCCGCGTGGTCTTCATTCGGAGGAGAGGGAGCTGCGCCGCTGGTATTCAGTCGCGAGAGCAGCAAGTAATTTGGACTTTTCAGGTTTGGGATTGTCGATTTAGTAATTTGGAGTTTTCATATGTGTTGTTGAATGAATTGTAGGTTGATTCTTGACTAAGTGGGGTTTTCAACCCAGAATTTGCCTCCACCTCAATTAATTCTTGATTTAGGTTGGGGGATATTGAGACAATGACCTACTTATTTAATTACTGCTCAATATCAAATATTTTAATATTGTTAATTCTTCAATACATATGCATTCCCTATATCTGTATATAGACAGCTTGGGAATTCGAAATAAATTTAGCTACTATGATAGTGATTAGTGCCCAATGTTTGTTTACTGAATCTATTACTTTAAAAATTGTCTGAAGTGTCAGCTTTCTTCAAGTCATTTTCTACTAGATAGTTTGTTGCTAGATATGTTGAATGTTCTTGACTTCTCAAGTCTTAACTCTTACTAAAGTTACTTGTTTTAGGGCTTATTGTATTTTGGCACTTTGACTTAGGGGTGTAAATGAGCTGAGTCTAGTTGAGTAGTGTCAAACTCGATGTTAGAAACAGAAAAGTGATTACCGAAAGAATAAGAACGTAACCTACGAAATTCCAATCAGTTGAACGCTGCCCAATATTCCAATATCCAAATTGCATTAAAACCTAATAATCGCAATCCACAACTTAAATACTCTGTAATTAAGCCCATAACACATTGAGCCTGACACCAAAATAATAATACTAATAATTTCTAAATAAACATAAGTAATAGGAATATATCAAACTGGCCCCGGCGTCTCCCTCCGAGCACGATGCTCTGATACGTAACACTCAAACTCGACTCGATTAAAAGATTTGAAGCTCGTAACTCACGTCGAACTCGATCAAGCTTAATTATTTTGAACTCAGCTTGACTTGATGGAAAACTCAAAATACCCAAGCTCGAATAATCTTGACTTGATAACTTACATAACATTAATTACAGATTTGTATTTTATTTATAATTAGAGTATATTTGTTAATAATTAACGTATTATGGGTAAAATAGTAGCTTGCGGGCCTAGTATCACTGAGCTCAAACTCGAGCTTGAGCTCGAGAACTACTCGAGTAGCTTGAACTCAACTCGATTAAATTCGAGTTGATTTTGAACTTTTTCCGAATCGAGCATGAGTAGCTTGTGAGCCGTGTCAACTCACTTACACACCTACTTTGACTTATCTCTGTTCTTTATATTAAGATTTTTTTTTGCGAAATCGTCCATATAGCTTGCTGTCTTCTTGAAAGTTTTTGAATTTCCTTTTTAACAAATGCCTATCAACTATGGGTGAGCATATTTCAATTTTTAACCAAAAAAAGAACTGAACCAAACCAAAAAATGTGTTCTGTTCGATTACCGAAATTTTTTGTTCGGTTTCGGTTAACAATATTTAACAAATTGATTTCGGTTCGGTTTAAATAACTAAAATTCGGTTAACCGTAAACTGAACCGAAATAATTGACATACATATAATCAAACCTTAAATTTTGTACCCCATACCCAAAATCCAAAATTTCTGCCTCCCACGCCTCTCTCTCGGTCTCTCTCACAATATCGTCTGTCTTCCTGTCCCTGTCCACCCACAATCGCGATTCACTGCTGTGAATCAAGTTAAAGGGTCATTTTCATGAGCAATAGAGAAAGAGGAAACCTCAACTGCTACTAGATACTGAACATTTACAGGATGAATCAAGTTGTTGATTTTCCTCAACTAAATATCTTCTTCAACAATTTGAATCACCATCATACACTCAAAATTATATCTTGCAAATCATGTTTTCATCCCAGGAGCCGCTCTGGATTTAATAAACAGAAATGTAGCGTCGATCTTTCTTCATCGTCAGGTTTATTCATGTATGTATTTGGTTTCTATTATTCAAATGTTTATTTTTTCAGATTTTTACATTTCGGTTTTTCGGTGTTCTTTACCGAAACCAAACGAAATATTTTATTTTCGGTTTTGATGTAATTCGTTTCGGTTATGAATAGTCACAACTCGGTTCTTATTCGTTTATCAAACCGACCTATGCATACCCCTATCAACAACCTAGCATTTCAACTTGTAACCTAAGACTAGGATTTAACTCAAAAATTCCTGACAGAATGGAGAAAACTCCAGCAGCTTGTGCCATGGACTGGAGCATTCAGCTTGAGAAAGGCCTCCGTTCCCAAAAACCAGGTAACTCAACACAAATAACACACTGCATATATATTTTATTTCTCGCTGTTGTTCTTGTATAATTGTATTTGCAATTTTGATTAATCTGTTATTTTTCAGGTAAATCTATTGAGGCCATAGAAGAAATAGGTAGGCGGCTTGAAAGATGGAACAGTGTGTCAAAACTAAAGGTTGCAGATTATAGAGTGTTTGGCTTAATTCCGGGGGAGGATAAGCTGTTTCTTAATGCAATTTTTCTGCGTCTTGTGGAGGTGTTTAGGTTAGGGAACAAAGAGATTAAAAAAGCCGTCGTTAAGATCTTCTTGACAATGAGGAGTAAGAAAAGAGATGGGGAAGGTATTTTGAGCACGGGGAAGTTGGAAAATCATGTGGAGTTCTTGAGCAGAGTGAAGGAAGTTTTGGATACGGGTGATGTTGAAGAAAGAGCATTGTCTTTGATGTTGTTTGGTTGCTGGGCTTGTTTCTCAAAACATTGTGTGGATATTCGGTATATTTTGCTGTCAAGTTTGGTCAGTGATGATGTTCGCGAGGTAAGATTACCAATTACCACATTTCTTTTCAAGAGATATAAATTTATAATCCATAAATCCTGAATGATTCCATCAATTTTATTTTGGTTAGGTTAATCCACTAATCGAATAGAGTTTTAATAGTTTTGCTTAGATTTGCTTATTTGTTGAGGATGTAAATAGGAGAGACCAAATTTGAGCATATATTTATCAGAAAACAAAGAAATGCTGATAGAAATGATTAGGACTCTTGGGAAATATTGTTTGGGTTCCTTAATTCTTATTATGCAGTAAATCCATGGAGTGTTGAAGAGGTTGTTCAGTTTTAATCGTTAGACCTTCGGTTTTCATTTCCAACAGCTTAGAATAAATTGTTTCACCTGAGGTAACAAATGTGCTTCTGGGATTTTTAGACAGTAGTAAAAGGTAGATTCTTTCGGAAAGAGATATGGAAAGGCTGAAAGCAAAACACTTTCATGAATTTGTAAAATGATTACTAACTGCCCCTTTCTTCAGGTGAAGGCCGCTTTGTTTGCTGCGGGATGCTTGTCTGAATTGTCAGATGACTTTGCGAATGTTTTCTTGGAGATACTTAGGACAACGGTTTTGTCACAGGAGAAATCAAATGACATAAAGCTAGCAGGAGGGCGAGCATTTGCCAAGTTGTCGTGCTCATTTTCACTTGCAGAGAAGGCATACAAGGTTCAACATCTTTCCACCTCTCTATAAGGGGAAATATCAGTTTTACAGTTTACTTTTTTCCAGATTTGGTCCCCTTGTTCTAATCACTCTCAAAATTGTTCATGAAAGCTCACTTTTGCTCCCACTTTTGGTCCTGTCATCAGTTGACTGATGAAATCAACTAACGATGGGACCAAATGTGGAAGTAAAAGTGTACTTCCACGACCAATGATAGTAAGTCATACGTGAGAGAGGGGGAGAAAGGGGAAAAGGTAACTTTCGGGACCAAAAATGATATTATCCCTCTCTATAACTACAAAAAGATAGCGTAGGCATTAATTGTTCTGTACTATGCCATGCCATATTTTTTATTACAAAGGCATCAAAGCATATTGAGGCCAAGAAGCTAGTTTTTAAAAAAAAAAACAGAAAAATAATTATTATGAGGTGAGTGTAGAATTTAATGTGGTGCTGTCAGCTTTCTTTAGGCATGATCACTGTTGATGAAAATACAATGGTTGTGCAAGTGCAACAATATTTATTTTTTGCAACTTCTAAAGATACTTTTTATAGACAGGTTTGAAGCTTCTCATGGATTCTTTAGAAGATGAGTTCTCAGCAGTGATGCTGATTTCACTTTCCAGAATTGCTTCACGGTGGATGCTTCTAATTCCTTCTCAGGTGCCTATTTTAACTAATTGATTTGCTGATTTAAAGAATCTGGTTGCTTATATAATTTTCAGCTTGATGACAAAATTAGCCCAGTATTATTGCTGAATTTTACAATTTATCCTTCTGCTTAAAATGCAATTTTTTATAAACCAGTAATCAGAATTAGGAGTAATATAATGAATGGAAACACAAACCTAAAATGGCACTTCTATATAAGTTTGAATCAGCTCTTCTGTTACTGAAGTTTGCCATAGACTGTATATATTTGTACTGCAGGTAAGACTTGTTTTCTTCAACATAATACTTATTTTAGTTTTACATTTTTTTTATTGCAGATAGAATTGCTTACATTGTTTCAAAGTGAAGAGAGATCTTTTCACGTGCAAGTTACATCATTAAGATGCCACCGCTTCATATTAGGAAGAAGAGTTTGTAACTTTCCTTCAACTATGGAAACAGTTCATAAGTTATTTAGCACGGTACTCAGATCTGAACTTCAGCCAAACTTGCAGCTTGAAGCTTTAAGAGTCTTGTATAAGGTGTTTACATGCTTGCATTACTAAATTATGCCTTTATTCTTTACTTAGAGTTGCTCACATTATTGCATTTTGCAGATTCTTCTGTATAATCTGTCCATCATTCCTTGCATGAAGATTCCTGAGCTTTTCCAACAGCTGTTCATAGTTGTTAAAAATATGCTACAATCATCGATCGTGTCAACCAGAGTTCTAGCTATTTGTTTTCTGGCAGATCTTTCAGAGAAGGTTTTGGGAAGACAAGATATTGAATCAGGTGAAACTGGTTGCCACCTGGCATTCCAGCTGAACAGTTTTGTTATAGATCAGATCCTTTTACTTTTAAAACCAAAAGTCAATATTAATTGGGCTGACTTTTCTGCAAAGCTTGAGGTTAAAAGCTTGCTGAATATTTTACTCAATCTGGTTGAGAAACACCCATACCTTCATTGCCTAGTGCTGAATAGTGTATGCTCATTTATAGATAAACTGATGAAGATTGCAGATAGACATGGTGAAACATTGATCGAGTCGAAAATCATTCTCTATTTATCAAAAAATGTGGTTGTTTGCTTACAAAACCTCAAAGAAACTGATGCTGAAACCAGCCAAGTCTTGAATGTGCTGAAAATTCAAGCAGAAAACGTATGCAATTGCACGTATATTGATAGCTACACCAATGTGACCTACTTTCTTATATTGCACTTGATGTCAGTTAGCAGTGAGCCTAGTCTTTCTCGTGTTGATTCCATTCTTCAGCTCGATAAATCTACTTTGGATTGTGCAAAGATGATGTTAGGAAGAAAAAGATTCTGGGATTCTTATAAGGCTGGAAAAACTGCTGCTTGTCAAGGAGCATGGTCAACAGCTGCTTTCATATTCGAGGAACTTATAAACGTAGTTCAATCAGGTTCTTGCTCCAGTTGGTTAAAATCTCTGTCTCAATTCTCAAACTCAGAAAAGCAGATTCAATCGTTTATTTGCAATACAGATGATCTTCTCAGAGCTTGTGATACACTTCTCTCCGCAGAGAAGATTCTTGCAGCTTCTGATATGAGCAATATGGTCATTTTCCAAAGATGGTTTTTGACCCTCAGAGTGAAGACAGTGACAACTGTTGTAGATATGATGAAGCTAATGAATACACTTTCGTCTATTCAAAATAGCACTATTCTTGGTCCGTTTGTTGAGTCTTGTATGGAGGTCTCATGCCGTATGAAGAAATTAGGTCAGGAATTTGATCTGCTTTTAACATTTTTCATGGGAATGGACAGACAAAGTGTTATGAGGGTTTCAGCACTAGCTTTGAGTTGCTCGATTATGGCCTTTACTGCTGGTTTTGCCTTTCTAGATCCTTCTCAAAATTATGGAGTTTCTAAATCTGGAAAATCAGGGAAGGTTTTCCACTTTTTGCTTGTAGAAGACTTAATTGGGCGATTGATGCATATCAATTGCAAAACTAGGGAGCATCTGCTATTCCTTCTGAAGTCTTTCTGCAGTTGCAATATCAGTTTTTCATCAAGGTTCAAAACTCAAATTTCCTCTTCGTATGAGTCGACAGTGTTGCACGAGCTTTGTGAGTACTCTGTTGGGGAGATTTTTAGCTTGCGAAATGGAGCAACACAAATAGATGGTGATACGTTATATCGAATTCTTAATAGTGGTTCTCAGCTGTTGATGAATATCATCTCGAAAACGTTGTCGATTCCTTTCTGCACTCCTCAATACTTCTTTCGAGTGAGGTAATAAAATAAGATTTATATATCACTGTCTTCTTGATAAACTTCTTTTTCCTAATATGTTTTGTTTGATAATGCATTCTTATTTATATTATGAATTGATAATACTCTATTGAAAATTCTTTTTCATCACATTTACTGCTAGATATACCAACTCCTAGCATGCTAACTTTGCTCTGTAATGAAGTGAAGCTGGAAGTTGTGGCAGTAAATAATAATTGAAGTGCAATTCAAACTTCCGGGAAATTCGACCCTTGGCCGCTTGGGTAGTTTTTAGGCAGACTGACGTGCTTGAGATTTAATTGTTGCAAGTAGGATGACACGTCAGAAATGGACAAGAGTCCATCTGTCCGGAAGTTTGAATTGCAGTTTGCAAAAAAAGTGGTGATTTTTGCAGCAAATTAAGCGTTTTTTCATTTGAAGGCGATTATGCTTAGAATTCTTTAGTATTTTGAATGTGTACCCTACTTTTGGTGTATTTCTCATCTGGTGTTCATACTTGACTTTTTATGTATATCATGATTATACTGACAGTTAACATACGTGTTACAGGCCCTCTGTTTCCTCCGCGCTCATTATCATGAATGAAGATGGCCAAAATGTCGATAAATCATCCATCTTATCAGGGCGCCCTCTCTCCCTATATCTGAGCTTTCAATTGAAAAACATGCTGCCAGTGTCACCGAGCAAAGTGTACTGCATTCTCAACTGCAAACCCCATTTTCAGACTAGTAAAATCGGAGATTGTAAACTGAGTTGTCAGGACGATGATGAGCTGGACGATATGATGTCCTATAACGAAAAGCTACTGAGATATGTGAAGAACACGAATGGACTGCATTGCAGAAGCCAAGATAAGGAGTCTTTGATGGTAACTGAATACGCGTGTTTTGAACTTGATGAACGTGGTGGAGGTCTGTCTACTTGCTTTCTCGATGTTTCTTGTTTACCGGTGGGTTCTTACAGAATCAAATGGCAGAGTGGTTGCGTAGATAGTCGAGGCTGTTATTGGAACCTGCTTCCTGTGAATGCTGGGCCATTGTTCACCGTTTGTGATGCAACAACTGCAAAATGTGTATAATTACCATTGAATTGATGATTAGCTGATATGCTTTCCTGAATTGATCAAGGAATTATTGCCATTTGCATTTTTTTATTTATTTTTTGTGTGTGTATAATTACGTAGAAAGAAAAGACTACATTGTGTTGCACGTGGGAACTATGGAAATAATGTGTGTCAAGTGATGAGTACTTTTTTTTGAAAATTTAAAATGAAATTTTGTGTCAATTCTCGTTTCAAGAAAATTCTTGAAATAAAAATTTGATACTTTAAAACAAAAAAATAGTTTAACTTTAAAGATCATAAGGGTTGTTTTATTGCATTATGTCTATAATTAAATATAAAATGTACTCCGTAGAATAAAATAATTGAATTTTGGCTGCTTATTCCACCTTCGACTTGTCTCAATAAGTCGTGTTTGACATGGGCTGTTAGTTGTTTTTGTTGTTTTTTTTTTTTATAAATTTACACTTTATTATTAGGTAAAAACTTAAATACAACTCAAGTGCATGGCTGCACTCGAGTTGATTTTGATTTTTTTTTTTTTTTTTCAATCTTGAAATATTCTATATCCAACATTTAGACTATTAACATACTCATTAAAATATTGAGTTTCTTTTATATGTATATATTATAATAAAATGAAAAAAAATGTGTGGAGGGAATAATGTTTGAACCATTTAACTCGTACTTAATAATATACATATTCTCCATTTAGATTTAAACTTTTTAAAAAAAAAATTATTCAATAAAAAGTGCAACACAATATTACTAAAATATGTACATTGATATAATAGAAAAGTGCAACATAATATTTAGGCAATTACTTATGTGTACCAGTTACATGTATGTAACTGGCTATTTACCCTCCTTTTTAACTAAGTTCATACTTCCTTCTTTTAGGCACTCCTTTTTTTTTAGGCACTTATGTGTACAAGTTACATACATGTAACTAAATCCAATTATTTATATGAGTTATTAGTTATTTACCTTCTTTTTTATTAATTTCACCCCAAAATTTTTTAAAACAAAAATACATGTAAAATACTATATTACTATTATATCAATTAAATTAAAATACAACTCATTAAAATTATAATTATACACCGACTATCGATTCACCAATGAAACACCACGAAGTCAAATATTATTCTATTTTTTTAACTTTTAAAAAATAAATATAAAAAACATAACGAATATTAAAAAAAAATATGAAACTCAAAAATAAAATTATGAAATAAAATTTCCAGTTTTTTTTTTTCAAAAAATAACCAAAATTTAGACAAAAAATTCAAAAAAAAATTGAAAAAAAAAAACTAAACTAAAAAAATTCAATTTTTTTTCTAATTTAGGTATAAATGTATGAATATGACATGCTCACTTTCTAGCTTTATTCTAATTTATAATAACTAAGATTATTTTGTTATGTCTTCATTATTTCTAAAATGATATCTGATTTGTTACAAGTTTTTTAAGGTTGTAGATTATTTTTTAAAACTAATTAATAACATAATCTAATTGAAAAATAAAATTTATATTTAGAAACTTAAATGAGTGGAGAATTGGGGAAGAAACCAACATAATATTGCATCAGCTTTATTATTTTCTTTGAGGTCATCGCCATGTTGATGCATTCATATGTTTATTGAGTGTGATCGTATCTATTAATTGAATTGTTTGTTCAGTGTGATTCATTCTCACTTTTGTTCTTCTTACTAGTTAGTTAATATCAATTTTTTAATATTGATGTATTAATTTGCATGGTATGCCTGGGATTATAAATATGTTAAGTTATGTATTTTTTGTTAAATATAAATATTAGTTTAAATACAATATAGTATTAGTACGCCTATGGTATAGTACTAGTTAATATATTGTATAGTACTAGAGATTAATGTGGGTATAAAAATATTATTTAATATATGAACTAATACTATACAATATTTGAATTTATACTATACTATATTTGAACTAGTACCATAGAGTATGTGAACTAATACTATACAATATGTGAACTAATACTATACTATATTTGAACTATTACCATAAAATATGTGAACTCGAAAGTCGAAAAAAATAGAACTTGTACCAGTATAAACTAATATACAATACTGCATATTAACTAATAATATATCATAATACTTATCAACTGTTATCATAACACTTATAAACTAAAAATTATATTCATAAAAAATTAAAATAAAGTGATTAAAAAATAAAAGTTCAAATGAAAAAAATAATTAAACAATGTAAAACGAAGTGAAATTTGTAAGGAATGAAGTAAAATTTTGAAAGGATAAGGTGAAAATTATACACCAATTAATTAAAGTAAAATAGTACCAATAAAATTAAACACTTGCGTAAGAGAGGTGCGAGTTTTATAGTATTTTAAAACAAATTATTATTATACTATTTAATAATTAAAACAATTAATATTATTTTTAAAATTTTCTTATTAGACTTTAAAATTTTAGAACAATTATTTATGACATAAAAAGAAAGTACGTTAAAAAAATTATCATTTGAAACACAAATGATAAATAGGAAGAAAAATAAATTAAAAAAATAATATTAAAAAGATAAATATAAATATCAATTGAGTAAAATAAAAAATAAAATTTAAAAAAATTAATGGAGTATTATTTTTTAATGATAAAATAAAAAAAAAATTAATTGAAGTAAAATAAAGTCCCAAGAAAAAATTTATGTGTTAAATTGATATAGTAAATAGGTCATGTATTATTTGTAATGAGTTATTTGATTGGATATAATAAATGAGTCATGTGTTATTTGTAATGGATTATTGAATTGGATATAGTAGTTACATATATTGGATTGGATATAGTAGTTACATACATGTAACTAGTACACAAGAGTGCAACTCTAATATTTACTAAAAGTATAAATCAATATAACTAAAAAGTGAAACACAAACTGAAAAGTGCAATACAGTATTACTAAAATGTGTAAATCAATATAACTGAAAAGTGCAACACAATATTATAAAAAAGTGTAAGACAACATAATTGAAAAGTGCAACACAATATTACTAAAAAGTGTGAGTCAAAAGTGCAATACAATATTATAAAAAAGTATAAGTCAACATAATTGAAAAGTGCAACACAAAATTACTAAAAAGTGTGAGTCAATATTACTGAAAAGTGCAATACAATATTATAAAAAAAGTGTGAGTCAGTATTACTGAAAAGTGCAAAACAATATTATAAAAAAGTGTAAGTCGGTATAACTAAAAAGTGAAACACAATATTTCTAAAAAATGTAAGTCAATATAACTAAAAAGTGCAACACAATATTACTAAAAAGTGTAAGTCACTATAATTGAAAAGTGTAAGTGTTTATAACTGAAAAGTGCAACACATTTTTTATTAAAAAGTGCAAGTGAGTATAACTGAAAAATGCAAAACAATATTAGTAAAAAGTGTAAGTCATTATAATTGAAAAGTGCAACACATTATTACTAAAAAGTGTAAGTCACTGTAACTGAAAAGTACAAGATAACTATTTATTATTGACCATGTCAAGAACTTAGATAGTAAATGACCATTTTGAATCTGTTTTCCATTTTATTTTATTTTATTTTTGCCTTTTTTTATTTTTAATCGAACAATTTGATAAAACACAACCACATAATATTAATGACAATTGCTATGTGACATTGTGCTAAAATGAGTACAGGACTATCATTGAGCCATATCCTGATTTTTGTAATAAAACCGTTTTTACTAATATATAACCGGTTTCTGCACTCAGTATATATACAAGAGCTCTACTCTTATTATTATGGGAGAAGAAAAATGAGAGAAAAGAAATGGAAATGAGGAATAACTTGTCTTAATTATAATGAAAGAAAGTGTATAAAAAATAGATTTCTTGGGGATACAATAATTACATATATAATGGTAATTTATGGAGAAATATGAAAGAATAGTTAAAACAATAAATATTTTGAAACAAAATTTAAGTTCAAAGCAACAAACAAAATAAAATAAATAAAATGGAGGGATGACGAATTAATATGAACGAGATTACATACGAGATTACTTTATACAAAGTAATTGAGTAATGTTTCCTTTTAAAATATGATTGAGTTGACTCACATAAATCCATAAACCGTATACATTGAACTAAGTTTTATGCATGAGATCATCAGGTGAATTTTTGTAATAAATATAAAAGGACATTTCACCTTATTAAACAACATATTTTTTCGACACATTTACTTGAAATAATAGTATTTCTCTTTGCTTGTGTTTCGTCTCCAATAAATCTCCATAATTCACTCCAAAATGTATAAGACAAAAATAAAAATAAAAGGTAATGCCAGCATATACATATAATATGTATAAACTCAATAAAATATGGCATTCATGATTGAAATTGGCAAATATGCTTCCCACGTCCCCTCTATGATTGCTTAAATCCAGCAGTACAACAAGTCCTTATGAAGCTACCATATATTTTCAAAAACATGATTATACATATACATATATATACGTATCATATTTCAATACAATACTTTCGCTGTCAAATACCCAACCAAAATTTCCATTGAGACATTTCATCAGTAACTTGGCGTGCACTTTTTCGAGGTTCAAAAATCTCAAAGAAAAATGTCCATCACTGAAACCTCATCAATCCCTTCACACAGAATTCAACTGGTTTCCAAATCTGTATCCGACAGACTCCTTTCTAAATTCTACGACGTCTCCCAATTCAACTTCGATTACACACAGAGTGGCATCTGGTCTCCCCCTGTTCAAAGAAGCGCGTTTCTCAATTCCCCTGGAAAGATTTCAACTGAACAAGACATGGCGTTGAAGCTTAAAAACGCTCTCCAATTGCACGCCAGAAGAACATCTCGTCTTTCCTTTAATGTATGTATATGTATCTTCAATATTGTTTTTCACTTTTCATCTTTTTGTTAATTTATTTAAATTCTTGCTTATTGTAATTGTACGTTGTATTTGCAGGCTTGTTTGTGTTCTCCCAAAAGATTCTCACAAACTTGAAATTTGGGACCTGGAAATTGAATATTAGGAGTTGTTTTTTAAATGTTTAAAATACAGTTTCATCATTTGCTCTTTTTTGTTTTAATTCAATTTCGTATTTTATTTTATCAAATTATATTACTCCTATGAAAAAATCGAATATATGGTCGTTCCTAGAGAAATTATTTACACATTTTTTAAGTTTGAATTTTTAATTGAAATGAAAATAATTTATGGAACCACAATCTTTACTTATGCCAACATTTTTAGTTGAATAAGAAAATGCAAAAATTAAACTGTCGTAGATTGGATTACGGAAATTTGGGTTTACTGTTTGTCGTGAAAAGATATTTTGTTGAATTTATGTACCCTCCGTCCCCAGCATGTTTTAAAAATAATTCGTATTTTAATTATAAAGTAGATAGGCAAGGTATCAGAGTAAAATATATTGTTTGTAAATTATTAACTTTATTAATAAAGTAGAAAAAATACTTAAAAATTAATTATTTAAATAGAATAAACATTTTTTTTTTGAATAAAAAAATACAACTAAACACATTTTTAATAGAATGTGAATATTTGGTAGTTATATGTAATGGTATATGTTGCTAATAAAATTTGTACATATGAGTGTATTTTGGAAAGAAAAAAAATCATTGTCAATAGTCACATTCTTGGTCAATATTAACTTTGGATTTTGAGTAAGTTTTTAAAAATGGAATTTTTGAAATCATCATAAATAGTTGTATGTGTATTTATTATGAATTTTTGTTAAAAGGGGAATTTTAAATTAATAGATAAGATTGAATGAAATTATATTATTATATTATTGTTAATTTATAGATAAAGTTAATAAAATTGTATTATTATATTATTATTAAATATGATTAAAATTACTATTCTTTCCGTCTAAATTTATAATGCTCATTTTTTTAGGCATGGATTTTCATAAATATTGATTAGTTTATTCATAAAGTAGATAAGTTGAGTGTATGATGAGATCCATTTGTAGATAAAATGATTGTTTATGAATAAAGTGAATGACAAAGTGGATAAATAAGTGATGGTAGGAGGGTCGAGATAAAGTAGTATGAATAATATTGTTTTCAAAAAGGAAATGAGCATAATAAAATTGGACGGGGGAGTATATTACTTCCTCCATCGATACTTTGTATGTATAGTTAATTTATCCGAGTTTTAAGAAATATTGATTATTTATTTATAAAATGGATGGGATTGGATAATATTATGAGGTATTGTAGGGTCTACTTGTAAATAAAACGATTGTGTAAAAATAAAGTGAATGACAATTTAAATGAATAAGTGATAGTTTGCAGGGTGATAATAAAAACAACTTCTATTTAAAAGACTTTATTTGTAAACACTATTAAGTTTGGACGAATTTAAAATGAATAATGACATATAAAGAAGGCAATATTATTATATCATTGTTAAATAAGATTAGAATGAGATTGTAAAAATTTAAATTTATGTTAAATCAATAAATTTGATATGGATGATTTTGGGTGATTTTATAAATATCGAAGTAAAACTGGTGTTCGATCTGAAAAACCAAAACATGAATTTTAAAACCTAAATCAAAGACATACAATTATCAGACTTTTCGAAAGTTGCCAATTTTGACAATATTGACGTTTCTTCGAAAGTTAATTATTTTTTTACAATACTCATTATCTCTATCTATTTTTCCCTTTTTCTATATTTCTACCCACTACACATATAATATTATTGCCTTCATTTCTAACTCAATTGAATATAGGGTTGTTATTCGAGCCGAGTCGAGTACTTGAAGTTCGAGTTCGATTCGAGCTCTTATCGAGCCGATCTCGGCTCGACTCGATAACATGGACGAGCTAAAAAATGAGCTTGACTCGACTCGTTAACGAGCCAAACCGAGTCTAATGGAATTAAAAGAAAAAAATTATATATCGAATCTAACGAATTAAGCTCGAATCGACTCATTAATAAATTGAGTATCTAACGAGCTCGACTCATTATATTGCACGAGTCGAGCTTTAACAAATTGAGTCTTACCGAGCTGAGCCGAGTCTTATTAAGCCTTGGTTCGAATAACCACACTAATTGAACATTTGCCAAAAATGTTTGTTCATGACTTTTTTTTGAGAGGTGGTTTGTTCATGACTTAATTGAACATGTCCTAAAATAAAAATAAAGCAACTCATTTCATTTTAACTATCCCATCAAACATTTTAATATTACGCACTTATAATAAAAAATATATATATATTATTTTATTTGTTTCAATGGACTATCTAACCCGTAACCTCCATCAAAAAGCAATTGTATCCCTTTAAATATTAACAAACAACTCTTAACTTTAAATGTGTAAATAATAAATGTCAGATTGAGTATATTCCTAAATCACTATGCAGAAAGCAAATGAGAAATTTTCCGGAGGACATAGGAGTATAACACAATTATATAAAACAACAATTTCTGACATTTTTATTGTTAAGTAGGTGAAAATATTACTCCATCCATCTCATAATTGTCAGCGCCAAATGATCGATAACACTTTTTAAGAAAAAATGTACTTCATTCGTCGATCATTTAATTTGTATTTTTAGATATTTTACATGAATAAGAAAATGAATAAATAAAAATAAATATATGTATATAATGCATTTTTATCATTTTGTTTACCATTTATTGTAGAAATCGGCGCTAGGCGCCCACCGTTCGCCCTCAAAAAAAATTCTTAATTTCTTTTGTATTTTTAATTAATTTTTAGTTAGAACTATATTCTTAAATTTTGTGTTTTTTTTCTCTCATAATCTTGATCCATAATTATCTTTTAATGAAGGTTATAATTTTTGTTTTGTACTCAAACACAAAGATGGATGAAAATCAAACGACATTTGTGGCTTACATATTAGGCGGTCCAAATCCGTTTACCCAATAATTTTCGACTTCTGCACCCTTTTATTTATCTATATAATATTTAATACATATTATTAAAATTACAAAGATAAGGGTAAAATTAATATTAAAATTTAACTCTCTTAAATTAGTGCAAAATGACAATTGTTTCGGGAAAAGAAAATTCCCTAGAAAGAGATTGTGGATCCTAAAAATAATGATATTTTGTGTAAATTTATGAATATTGTGATGGCGAGTTTATCTATCCCTCTATCTAAACAACTCATTACACATATAATACAATATTTCTTAATTAATGTACAAAAAATAAATGAAATTTCAAAGGGACGGATGGATGAAGTATATTTTAAGTACGTAGCATAATATAAATAATAAATATCTTTAATTATATTGATGCCCTTAATTAGAATTTAGTACATCTAGTCTCTCAATTAATGTAGCTTGGATTATTGTAGCATTTAATTGCCCACACTACAAAAAAAATTCTAATGGAAATTTTTTCCGACAGTTACATTAATGTTATGCTGGGTCTTAAACAGTTACAAAATCTACAAGAATTTTTTCGTTTTATTTTGATATACATTAGTAATTGTTTACTTTTGAAAAATAATTAATAATGTACAAAAATGTTTTAAAAATCCAAGGGACTAATTATTTTATTATATAATTGAAATTAATTAGCGGTAGGAATGGATAGTTGGTATATTTCATTTGTATTCATACTGTATATTGTGGTGAAAGAGATTTGAGGGAGTTGTTGGAAGGGATGGAGGTTTTGGTACGATTAATGGTTAGATAGTACTGGTTTGTGTCTTAAGAATAGATTTTGTATGCTAGCTATAACACCATGAATGAATATCACTTCATGAATTCGTCAACTTTAATTCGATCCAAATCCTAGAAGAAAAAAAATCGATCTTATTTGGCAATGTGTGGTTTGAAAAATTTGGAAAACCCGAAACGACCTCATCTTCAACAAGACAACAGTTCTTTCAATATATAAAATTGTTGATGACATTAAATTTTATTCTTGAAAATTGCTAAGATCGAGCTCACATAACTAACTACTTTTCTTGGATACTCCCTTCATAATTAGGAGTGTTGTCCAAGGACCGACTAATTCGAGAGACCAATCTCACCGTCCAATTGTGGGAGGTCCGTTAAAGCCACCATTTTGCGCTCTGTTTGAATTTGATTCCGTAGAAATTATTTGCACCTCAAAGATCGATACCCACTGGACCAACTCCGATCCTGTTTTTGATACCACCACATGTACCTTTTAAAGAATTTCCCGTAATATATGTTGTTACAAACATTATATTTCATCCAAGGACGTCCAATTGTCCCATGCATCGATCCCTTATCAGAATCCCAATAAATTAAATTAAACTGATCGAACAGGGGCTTTGCATGCAAAGTATGTATAGCTAAAATTGGATAATCGATGTGAAAGCATTAAAAGAGAAGGTAAAAACGTGATTCTGCAGTAGAAACAATGACACTACTGCACTGCATACAGACAGCAGGAAAAAAGAATAATAATACGATATACATTCCTGCCAATATATGCACTAGTATAATTAATTAATGCAGACATAGTACAGTACAGTGCAGTGCTCCATCATAATACGTACAAATACGTATATAATGTACGTCCAAAATTCAAAGTTGGCAGGCACAGTCCACTTAATTCTTGGTTGCGGCGCTGCTGCCTTCCTGTCAACTTTGACAGTACGTGTATATTTTTAGAGGATAATTATTTCATCAATAAATTTTTCATTACTTTTGATTCAGAGAGAAAATAAGATATAATTAAAGTGATGTGCAAGAATAAAAATTACTCACTTCATCTATTAATTTATTGTAGTCATTAGACCATGTTTGGTTTAGTGGATTGAGGTGGAAATATTGTTTTATCATACAATTCTTATATTTGGTTTATTGGAAATGGGTAATATTGGCCCGAGCTAATTTTTTCGGTTAATCAGCTGTTTGCATGTTTATTAATCTTTGGGGGAGCCTGAGTTAAATAATCTGGGGGGATAAATATTTAAGGGACCAAAAAAAACTTTTAGTAATTTGACCAAAAAAAAAACTTTTAAATAATTTAAAAGGGCAATTTTGAAATATGACAAAAAAAATTGTATTAATCCCACAATTCAAATTACTTTTGGACTCAAACTTCTTTAAAATACAATCAATCAATCCAAACATAAAAATAATTTCAAGAAGTCAATTTGTGAATAGTGTAATCCTAATAAATCCTGACCTATCTTGTTTTATATTTCTCGTCCGACAAACCAAACTAGCCCTTAGGGTGGGGCACAAGTTTTAAGGAAAAGATAGATAAAGTAGATAAAATAAGAGTATTATAGGGTATTGTGGGGTTAATTGTAAATAAAATAATTGTTTATGAATAAAGTTGATGGCAAATTGAGTAATTAAGTGATGGTTGAAGGGTGATAGTGTCTATAAAGTGTATGAGACTACATTTGATGGATAAAAAATATAAGACAAATGAGCTAGGTTACATTTTATGGACAGATAGAGTAAAAGACATTTGTCAAAAAGAGTATGAAAACTCATAGACGAACGAATTAAAATGATAAAATGAAAAGTTAATAGATTAATAATTAAAGTAATTTCTAACCTTCTTTCTCAATTTTTATATGTGAATTTCTACCTCAATTATTTTATTTAATTTTTTGTGTTTTGGACGTATGGAATCACATCTAATCAAATTAAATTATTCTAAAAATATGAATATCTAATCGAACTAAGTTAAGCTTGAACATAATTATTGGATATTCACGAGTATAGTCAAGTTGAGCTTTAAAATATAAATCTTAAATTTGATTATCCATCAATTAATAAAAAAATTAACTGATATATTTCTAAAAATCACACACATATATATATATATATATATATATATATTAAAATTTATAATTTTATATAATAAATATTTTTAATTATATATTTTTACATTTATTATAAATATTAAGTGTGAAAATTACATACTAAAGTCAGACTATAAATTATAGTTTTTTTTAACGTATTAAAACGTGCTAAATTGTTTGGATTCAAACAAAATAAAGATCAAAGTCATATATTTTATGACCGACAAAATGGATTTTGTATTTCATTATATAGTACATGCTGTTACTGCTTGAAATAGTTAAGTGATTAGAGAGTACTTCTACCTTTTCTCAAATTTATTTTATCATCAACATTATAATTAGGGATTAAAGATTTTTTAGTCCATTAAATTAAATTAATTTTGAATTTGATTAGACGGATTACATATTTTGATTTATGTCCAATGAGTATACTCAAATTTTAAAATCAGCCATTTTAGCAGCAATAAATAGCAAATAATGTAATAGGTCATGTTCACATGGATTTAATTATTTTTCATTTTTATAGGTACGTATGTGACATTTTCTTATATTTTTCAATTTTTTGAATGAATTAAAAATTAATTTATATTTATTAATTCAGAAACAATTATGAACATAAACAAAAATAAAATTAAAAAAAATCTGAAAATAACTTGGGAATAACATTTAAAATTCAAAATAAAATTCGAAAAAATCTGAAAAATTATAATATTGATAAAATTTTAAAAAATAAATAAATTCATTCTTAAATCAATATATTATTAGAAAAATCAATTAACAGAAAACAATTACAAATAGATATTAGCTCATAAACTATTTTTATAATACTCTATTTAGATAAATATACTTCCATTTATTGAATTAATTTAATAATTTTTGGATTTATTTTGAGAATTTTGGGATTTAAAATATTTGGAGAATTTTTGGCGGTTTAATATTTATTTTCATTTGGGAGTTTTATTATTTTAAGGTCAAATTTGTATATTTATCATATTATTTTAAAATAAATAAATTTCTAATACTAATTGTTTTTCTAATTAGGTAGGTTAATGGAGTTTTTTTTAATAATTAATTGATTTAGGAAATAGTATTTTTTTTTCATATTACTACCTCCGTCCCTGAAAAGTTTTCATAGTCACTCTCACGGTATATACACATTTACCCTTCATTCAACATCTTTTGGGATTCATCGTACACTCAATCAAACTACTTTATTTACTTTATATATAAAAGTTTACAAAATTACATTCAAGACTCTAATTATTATACTTTTCCCTTAAACTTCGTTCCATCAAATGAAAGCTTTTCAGGGACGGAGCTCGAGGGAGTATATATAATATTTCAGATTTTTTTTGAAAAAATAAATTCATTTTGTATTTTAATTACTATTCCTAATTTATTTTTAATAATTTTAAAACATTATTTAGTGTTTAGAGAATATTCATAAATTTTCTGAATTAATAAATATAAATAAGTCATAAAAAGAAAAAAAAAACATGTTTTATGTGAAAAAAGAAAAACGAAAATTAAAATCTATATGTGTGTTAACATGTTGGTGACCTTCTATAACAGGTAAAAATATCATTTTTAAAATTTGATCATATTTATTGGACCAAAA
The DNA here is from genome assembly GCA_963675135.1 of Galeopsis tetrahit. Taxonomy (NCBI): domain Eukaryota; kingdom Viridiplantae; phylum Streptophyta; class Magnoliopsida; order Lamiales; family Lamiaceae; genus Galeopsis; species Galeopsis tetrahit. The sequence goes on along the minus strand of OY776126.1, from coordinate 39,102,062 downwards.
TTAAAAAGTGTATTTTATTTGACCAAATTTAAAATTAGTCCAACTTAATGAAATAAAAAACCTTTAATCCCTTATAATTAATATGCACTACTTATACCGTTCTTATTTTTTATTCAATTAAATAAATACAAATTTAAACATAACCATTGCATAATTTTTCTTTAATTTTGTTATGTATTAATTACGACGTTTAAATTTAAGTATCATACTTTTTATTTTAGCCTAACAATCATACTTTAGATGTTCAATGTTTATTGTGCATTTTAATGTATTTTGCACTACAATTTAATTACGATTTGCAATATTGTAATATATTCCATTATCTAAAATTTTATTGAAATTTAATTAAATGCTTATTATTTGTTGGTTACACACAATGAAAAATTATATATCTAAATTTTATTAGATCTTCAACTAATTTTATTGATATCTATATTTTTTAAATGGAGTATCTTATATAAATGCCGAAATAAAAGTTAATATTATAATATATGAATAATGTTATAAACAATAAACATGGAGCTGGTTTGCCCGAGAGGTTAAGGGGGAAGACTTAAGATCTTCTGCACATAAGTGCGCATGGGTTCGAACCCCATAGCCAGCATTTCTATTTTATTTATTTTATGTTTTTAATACATACTAGAATAATACCCTTATTTTTTTTTTGACGGTATCCAATACCCTCGTCGGTCCTATACGCCACCTTCAACATATTACAAAGGCGTTGGCTAATGGCTATATACCCCTCCAGCTTTGTTAACTCTACTCCCCATATACATGTACCTCCCCCTACCTAATGTGGTCCACGTTAGATGTACTCCCCCTAAATTACCAAAATTGCCCTCTTCTCTCTTAAATAACACAGGTTAGATGCACTCCCCACAAAAACCCTAATTCTTCTCTTCCCCTTATTTCTTTCTTCTTCCTCAAACTCCTGCCCCCAAACTAAAAACCTATTCCTCTCACCCTCCACCCCGTCTCCGGTCACACTGCCGCCCCGCCGTCGGTCTTAGCGCCGCCCCCACAGCCAGGTGCCGCCCTTTCTCTCTGTTTTTTTTTTCTTCTGTAACTTGTCCTCCTCCCTCCCTAGACATGTTCAAACCGTAACCGGGAAACCGGCCAACCGGTAAAACCGCCGGTTACGGTTTATAAACCGAACCGTAACCGTAAAATGGCGGTTCGGTTACGGTTTGACATTTTGACAAACCGCAAACCGCCGGTTTGGCCGGTTTTGACGGTTAACCGCCGGTTTGTCGGTTAACCGAAACCGCCGGTTTGCCGGTTTTTAAAAAAAAAAAAAAAAAAAAAATTTTTTTAATACACAATTCTTCTATTTTTAATGTATAAATTTAATTTATATAATTTTTATTCAATTCTAGTAATGTATTTTCTAAAAAATGAGTTAAAATGAATAAAAAATGAACAAAAACGAGCGAAAACGGAGATAATATTTAAAAAAAAAAAAAAAAAAAAAAAAAAAAGCAAACCGGCGGTTAAAAACCGTAACCGGCAAACCGGCGGTTCGGTTACGGTTACCGATTTTCGAAAACCGTAACCGGCGGTTTCTAACCGTAACCGGCGGTTTCTAACCGTAACCGGCGGTTTCTAACCGTTGCGCATGTCTATCCCTCCCCTTCCACCGTCGCCGCCCCTCCTCCCTCCCTTTTCACCGTCGCCGTCCCTTCCTCCCTCCCCTTCTACCGTCTGTTTTTTTTTTCTGTAGCTCCCTCCCTCCATCTCCGTCCCCTCCTCCATTCCACGGCTTCGCTGCTCCTCCTCCCCAGCACGCCGACAACACTCCTTCTCTCTCGCGTCGCAGGTGTTTCACCCTTTTTTTTTCTTTTTTCTTTTTAATTTTCGAAAACTATTGGTCTAAAATATACATTATCGTCGGCAATTATTTGCCGACGATAATGTATATTTTCAATCAAATAATTGTCGAAATTTTTTATTTTCTTTTTAAAATCCTTTTTCGATAAAATGACTTCGACAAGAGTATCTTTCGTCAACAAACCAGTGTCGACAAGAGTGTCTTTCGTCAACATACAAGTGTCGAAAAATTTCTAAGTTTTTTTTTTTTTTTTAAATTTTTAAATTTATTTAGACTGCTGCGGTGGCTGCCGGAGTTTGGTGTGCAGCGGCTACCAGAGTTTTGGTCGGTGGCTGCCAGAGTTTTGGTCAGCGGCTAGCTACATCTTCAATTAAAAGGATAAATTTGGTATTTTACATATATATTTAATTAATAAAATGTAATGGAGAGTAGATTTAACAAAGGTGGAGGGGTATATAGCCAGGGCCATTACAAAACCAAAATATCGTTCACAGGCCCACAAAGAGACCTTATTTCCTCATTTGGGCTTTGTGATGCCACCGTTAGTTATGGAATGGGTTGAGGTATATACCCCTCCAGCTTTATTATTAGATACACTCCCCCAATACATATACTCCCTTTAAAGTAGATCTAAGATAGATGCACTCCCCCCAAATTACCTATTATACCCCTTTGTCTTAAAAAATAATATGATAAATGCACACCCCATGAAAACCCTAATTTTCCTCTAAACTTCCCCCAACCCTTCTCCCGTCTTCTTCCTCATTCCTCCGCCCACCTGCTAGCGCCGCTCACCTCCAGTGCTGCCCACCTGCTAGCGCCCGTCTCCTCCAGCGCCGCCTGCCCAAGCCCCCCGCCTCTGTTTTTTTTTTTTCCATTTCTGCAACCAGCGGCGGCGCCGCCCCCCTCGCCCAGCGACGCCGCCGCTGCCTCCTCCCCCACCCAAACCTCTGTATCCACCTTCTCCCCCGACTCCTCCTCCCTCCTTCCTTCCTCCCCTTTTACCCGAAACAAGTAGGATTTTTTTTTCGGCAAGCGGCCGCCGCCTCCTCCCCTCCGCCCTCCTCTCTCCCCGCCGTAAACCATCGTCCATCCTCATGTAGTTGTTTCCCTTTTCTCTGTCGTGGTACGCTTTCTTTCCCTTTTTTTTTTTTATTTTGGACAAGAAATGTCGATCAAAAAAATTGTGGTCGACAGCAATTTGTCGACCATAATATTTTTGGTCGACATTTCTTGTCCGAAATTAATTTTTTTAATTTTTTCGATACAATGTTGTCAACAGGGGTATTTTTCGTCGACTATTTATAGTGTTAGGTTCTATCCTAATGATTTTGATTTTTAGGGTTAGAATAGAAGAACTTGGAGTTTGAGAGGTGAGAAAGACGTAAAAGAAGAAGAACTGTATTGAGTTTGAGGAGTTGAGGAAGACGCAGAAGAAGCAGAAGTTTTATTTTTATTTTTATAAAATTTTATTTTTATTTATATAAAATTTAATCTGATGTGGAAAATAAAATAAATAAAAAAGAATATTGGTTATGACGTGGCAAGCTCTAGCAAACTACATCATCAATTGTTGGCCGGAGAAAAAAATGTGTATCTAATTGCAACACGATGAAAGGTCTGAGTTTTTTACAATAATCGTAAAGGTCGTGATTAAATTGATATTGAGACTAAAGGTGATGTATTTATTTAGAATTAACCCTATTATAAATAATTAATATTTAATATTGTGTTAAGATAAATGAATCTTATTTCTAATTTAATAATTATTTTTAAAAATTAGTAATGGAGGGATATTACAAGAAAACTTCGAATATTAGTGAGGGAATATCGTCTTCACCACTCGATGTGTATACTCCTAATGTTCAACTTCAAGAATTATCAAGTCAAAGTGCTATTGAGATTGATTTAGAAAATATTCCTAGTGATCCGGGACTTCGGCCTATGATAATATCCACCAAATTTGATTGAACAGGTTCGTAGAACTTATTTATTGAAAGGTCCATGTCAACCACGTAATCATGATTTTCCTCAAAAGGCGATAGAAGGGAATCGAAAACGTAAATTTGTTGCATCTTGGTTTGATGAATTTAAGGATTGGTTGAAATATAGCATTAAAAAATATGTCGTGTTTTGTTTATATTGTTATCTTTTTTCCACGAGAAATAGTGAAAGTGGACATGATGCATTTATAACAGGGGGGGTTTAACGCTTAGCGAAAGAAAGAACGATTGAGGGATCATGTTGGAGATCATAATAGTGATCATAACAAGTGTAGATTGGTTTGTCAAGATTTGATGCATCGAGCTCAACATATTGAGGTGTCATTTTCTAAAGTCTCGGAGCAATCAAAGGTTGATTATCGTTGTAGATTAAATGCAACTGTTATTTGTCTTCGTTATATCATTATGCAAGGATTAGCTGTCACATCCCGATTTTAGGGGCCTAGATGAAAACACCATATTTTAACTTTTTGAATAAATTGTTGTCTTATCTTGACTTTCAAAAGACCTTGAAATACTGAAGTAGATTAAATTTATGAATTATAAAAAGATGTGCAGCGGAAGTATATTAAATAAGGACAATTTTGAAAATTTAACATCAATCACTCGAAAATAAATAAATTTACTTTAAAGGCAAATATAATTTTTTTATACAATTAAAAGATTTGACTTTTTATTAAACGAAATACCTTTAATAACATATGATCGAACTATATTAATTCGAAGTTTTAAAATAATAATTACTTTCTAGACATCCACATTCACCGGCCCTCCACTGCAACTCCTTAAATCTGTAAAATGTTAAGTAGATTGGGGTGAGCAAAACAACTAGCTCAGTGGGATTAACTTTGTCACAGTTAAATATAACATATGAATAAAACCATCAACTCACAAACATGCATATTAAAATACTTATTTTTCATTGGCTATTCCAATGATGCGCTGGCTATACCAACGATGCGCTGGCTGAACCAACGATGCACGGTTTCCCGCGAATAAAATACTTATTTTTCATTGGCTATACCAATGATGCGCTGGCTGAACCAACGATGCACGGTTTCCCGCGAATAAAACATGCGTTAACGAATAACTCATAAAGTCATAACATGCGTTAACGAATAACTTGAAAATCATGTAGCAAGTAACAATATCACTCAAATGAACATTTAAAGGTGACAAAGTATCCAATCAAATAGTAAGAAAACCCCACCTCGATTTTATGTCGTGGATGCAATGAATGTAATGAAAATAACTTTGATCCTCTTTAATTCTCTTCGAATAGACTTTCATGAATTGTAGAATAAATAGATCTGCAGTTTTATTGCGGTAAAATATTTTATGTGTACTTTTATTTTACAAAGAGTGGCCTATATTTATAGGGCATAAATAAAATATATTTTCTTGAGAGGAAAGTTAGGGATTGAATCTATCATGAAAATCTTATAATTTGAATTACATAAAATATCTCTCTTTAAATCTTATTCCACAGAATTATTAAATAAAAGATTTATAATGATAATAATAATAATAAAATTGAATTTAAGTGTGAATTTGAAACCAATACGCATGGCTGTTGATATATTCAACTAAAAATTAGATCTGGTGCTAGATTTCCAAAAATTTAAGCAATTAATCATTATCCCTTTTAATTAGGAAAGGGAATAATATAATTCAAAATTATAAAAATTCATGTACGAAAGGATATATTCACCCAACATAAAAATTAAATTAATGCATATATAAAATAACTAACTTGAAAATTTCGGGGGTGTTACATTAGCTTTTCGAGATAATGATGAGTCAGAAGAATCATTAAATCAAGGAAATTTTATTGAACTTCTAAAAGTTATTGCTTCTTGCAACGAAGAAATACATAACGTTGTTCTGAAAAATGCTCCTGAAAATCTCAAGCTTATTTCACCTGAGATTTAAAAGGATATTATTAATGCAGTTGCGGTTGATACAACCAATGTTATCCTTAAGGATATTGGAAATGAGTTTTTCTCCATATTAGTTGATGAGTGTCGAGATGTTTCAGTCAAAGAGCAAATGGGGATTGTTATACGCTATGTGAATAAAAGTGGTGGTGTTATTGAATGCTTTCTCGGTCTCGTGCATGTTAGTGATACAACTGCAGCATCACTTGAGAATGGAATTGATTCCTTGTTCTCCACTTATGGCTTGAGTATATCTAGTTTGAGAGGTTAAGGTTATGATGGAGCAAGTAATATGAGGGGTGAATTCAATGGACTCAAAAGTTTGATATTGAGGAAGAATTTTAGTGCTTATTACATCCATTGTTTTGCTCATCAACTACAACTCACACTTGTTGCTGTTTCTAAAGATAATGTAACCATTGCTTCTTTTTTTTAGTACAGTTACACGGTTATGTAATGTTGTTGGAGGTTCTTGCAAGCGTCGAGATATGTTTTGAGAGAAGCAAAAAGAAAGATTACTGAAATGATTGCAAATGGTGAAATCAAGTCTGGAAAAGGAAAAAAATCAGGAAATGACATTGAAGTGGCCTGGAGATACTCGTTGGAGTTCTCATTATGGTACCCTCGTTAACCTAATGCTTTTGTATTCTTCTATTGTTAATGTTCTTGAGTATGTTGGGGAGAATGGTGTTGAAAATACACAGAGGGGTGAAGCACTTGAATTGCTAGATATTATTAATCAGTTTGAGTTTGTATTTTTGTTACATCTTATGACGAAAATTTTGGGAATCACTCATGAATTGTCACAAGCTCTTCAAAGAAAGGATCAAGATATTGTTAATGCAATGAGGTTGGTGAAAGGATCAAAAAGTCATTTGCAATCAATGAGAGAAGAAGGTTGGGATACTTTTTTAATTGATGTTTCTAGTTTTTGTAGCAAACATGAGATAGATGTGATAAACATGGAACATGTACATGTAGCTCGTGGAAGATCAAGGCGTAGAGTTGAAAAAATCACCAACCTTCATCATTATTGAGTTGAGCTATTTTATTATGTGATTGACTTGCAAGCTCAAGAGTTAGATCATCGTTTTGACGAAGTGAACACAGAGTTGCTATTGTGTATGGCTTGTTTTGATCCGAGAGATTCATTTTCAGCATTTGATAAGAATAAACTACTTCGTCTTGTAGAATTTTATCTTCAGATTTTTCTCCAAGTTCTCTAATTGAACTTGACAATCAACTGGAGAATTTTATTGTTGACTTGCACTTGGATGAAAACTTCTCAACAGTTGTTGGAATAGGAGGTCTTGCTCATAAGATGGTTTCTACAAGAAAGCATATTGTTTTTCCATTAGTGTATTTACTTGTTAAGTTATCATTGATCTTAACCGTTGCCATAACTACCGTCGAGAGAGCATTTTCAGCTATGAAACTCATCAAAAGTCCACTCCGTAATCGAATGGGAGACCGATTATTGAATGATTGTTTGGTTGCATATATTGAAAAAGATATCTTTCAAAAAGCCAGTAACGAAGCTATCATGCAACGCTTCCAAAACATGAAGAACCGAAGAGGAATGCTATAATTTAGTTTTATTAAGTTTTTTTTTTAAAAGTTGATGTAACTATGTTTATCATTTTGATTATATAAATATAAGTAGTAGTTTATGATCTTATATATTTTAAAATTTCATTTCTAAATTTTTTTAGTACTACTATTTGAGCCCCCAGGTTCAAAATCTTGGCTCCGTCACTGCCTGGATTAGACATATATCTACTCAAGCAACTAACAAAATATGCAATATCAGGTCCATTGCTTACCAGATACATCATAGATACAATGTCATTGGAGTAAAACACAAAATGGGCAGCAAGAGACACATTCACAGATTTAGCAGATGACATAGAGAATTTACTCAAAACCTTATCAACATATGAAATCTGACCAAGCAAGAGAATATGTTTTTTCCTATCTCTTTCAATATGCATGCCTAAGATCTTCTTAGCATCACCAAGGTTTTTCATGTCAAATTTCTCACAAAGGCATTTTTGAACATGCTCAATAGTTTTAATACAAGGACTAACAAGAAGCATGTCATCCACATAAATGAGCAAGAAAAAAGACACAAAGCACTTTCCTCGTAGTACAAACAATGATCAAAAGAGCTTTTCTTAAGTTTCAAAGACATCATACACTCATCAAATTTCTTATTCCACTGCCTAGGTGATTGTTTCAATCCATACAAAGACTTACGAATAAGACACACATGCTCAGGGTTTTTAGGATCAACAAATCCTTCAGGTTGTCTCATGTAAATCTTTTTATACAAATCACCATGCAAGAATATTGTTTTCACATCCATTTTTTTAAGTTCCCAATTAAAGTGAGCAACAAGAGCAAGCATTATGCGCACAGTGGTAAATTTGACAACAGGAGCAAAGATTTCAGTGTAATCTATCCCCTCTTTTTTAGTAAAACCCTTAGCCACTAATCTAGCCTTAAATCTAACATGTTCAGTTTCATCTTTAACCTTGAATAACCACTTACAATTCACAACAGAACAATGCATAGGTTTAGGCACAAGATTCCAAGTTTGGTTAACATGAAAGGATTTCATTTCTTCTTTCATAGCATTTAACCATTCAACTGAATTTTTAGACTTTAAAGCTTGATCATACGATTTAGGCTCATCATAGCAAGACTCAAAAGCATTGAAAGCATGCATATCAATGTGGAAATTATCAAATCTAGTAGGTTGCCTAATATTTTTCCTAGGTCTATCCCTAGCAAGTTGATAATCAGTCAAATCAGTATTTTCAGGCATAGTTTCCACATATTCAGCACCATTTTCATGCATTTTAGCAAGTAAATCGGTGTTTTCAGCAGACAAAACATTATTTTCAACATTAATATCAGCGTGATCAGCATCAATTTGCATGTTATTAAGTCCAGATAAACATGGCAGCAGCTCCACCTCACTTGGAGCAGTCTCATTATCAGGTAAAGACAAAGAAGCATGCAAACACGGAAAATCATATTTATTAAAAACAACATCTTTACTGATTACAACTTTAAATCCATGTTCATCTTTACACCACACTCTATAACCTTTAACACCATCATGGTAATCCAAGAAAATACATTTTCTAAACCTAGGTTCAAGTTTATCAACCTTTGATGCACAAACGCAGCACAACCAAATACACGCAAGTTAGAATAATCTATGCTTTTACCATAGAAAATATTTTCAGGACATTTACCTTTCAGGGGCACGGAAGGAGACATATTGATTAGGTATGCAGCAGTGTGAACTACTTCGCCCCAAAATTTCTTAGCAACCCTGGAGGCAGCCCAACATGCATATAACTTTATCCATTAATGTCCTATTCATCCTTTCAGCAACCCCATTTTGTTGAGGAGTGTAAGGAACATATTTATGCCTTTTAATACCAGAATTAGCACACAAATTATCCATCAAGTTGTTGCAAAATTCTAAACCATTATCAGTTCAAAGGCTTTTAATCTTTTTACCAGTTTGATTATTAATAAGAATTTTCCAATCCTTAAACTTTGCAAACACATCAGATTTGTTTTTCAACAAGAAAACCCAAACTTTCCTAGAAAAATCATCAATCACAGATAGGAAGTACACATTTACACCATGAGTGGGCACACTAGCAGGACCCCACACATCAGCATGCAAGTACTCAAGAATATCAGTGAAAGAAGAGGTATTAGGGTAGGGGTTTATAGGAAATTTCACTTTATGTTGCTTTTCTAATACACATGAATCACAAAATGGCATGCAAGACAGACTTTCATCACCAAATGCACTAGATTTATGCAAAATTTCAAGCCCTTTGTTACTTATGTGTCCTAATCTCTTATGCCACAATTCAGTCTTATCAGTTTTGACAACATTCACAGAATTCACATAAGAATCAGATTTGGTAAAGCAAACATACAAATTGTTTCTTTTAACAGCTTTGAAAAGCACCAAAGAACCCCTTAAAATTTTCATGCAACCTTTCCCCCACTTTCCCTCATAACCATCATCTTCTAATGCAACACATGAAATCAAATTATTCCACAAGTCACGAACATGCCTCACATTTTTTAAAGTAAATGAAACACGAGAGTCAAGTTTTAAGCATACATCACCAATTCCAGCAATATGACACTTTTTCTCATTAGCCATAGACACACAACCATGCTTAACTTCTTCATAAGATGAAAACAAATTTTTAAATGGGAACATATGGAATGTGCAACTAGAATCATCAAGTCATTCATTTTCACACATAAAAGTAGAATGCACAGAATTCACATATTGTTCATCATATATTTCAGTCATCATATAAACATCACCATCATGATTAGGACTAGAAGCCATGTTAGCATGTTCTTTTTGTTGTTTCCTCTTAGGCTTAGTACATTCTTTGTAATAATGACCCGTTTCACCACAGTTATTGCACTTTCGATTCCTAGACTTAGACCGATTGTTATCATGAAACTTCTTTTTAACAACAAATTCATGATTATCATGCTTTTTCTTGTTATGAAATATAGTAGAAGATCTTCCCCTAACATGCATGACTTCACCATAATTTTTACTACCCTTCCCATTGTATTTTAATTCATGCTCTTTGCTTTTCAAACTATTAACAACAGTATCAAGAGTGATATTATCTCTACCATACTTAATTGCAGATTTCATATCACTATAAGTATCAGGAATAACATTCAACAAAACAACAGGAGTATATTCATCAATGGACTTATCACCATTAAGCTTGATATCTTGAATAAGCTTAGTAAACACATCCAAATTTTCATCAATATCTTTATTCAAGTTAAGTTTAAAATGGAAGAATTTTTCAAGCAAGAAAGTTCTGCTAGGCAAAGATTTTTTCGTATACAACTCTTCTAACCTTTTCCACAACTCTTTAGCATTGGTCATCACACCAACCTTTCTAAGCACACAATCAGATAAGTTCAACACTATGGAAGACAAAGCAAGTTAATTCATAACCTTTTTTTGTTTCTCGTTTCATCATCCTCATAACAATGGCTAATGACTGTGTAAACACGTTGTTGGATCAGGATGCATTTCATTTTATGTTGCTAGATACCGAAATCACCTTTTCCAGTAAAGGGAGCCAGCACATACGTAGAAGTAGGGTTGGACATTTGGTTTACACGACTTTGAGCCCAATAGAAAAACCACACAAATATGCAAGGAAAAAACTGTAAATGGCAAGCAGAATCGGGCACACACAGGTCACCAAAATTAAGACCACAAAATAGGGATAACAAGCATATAAATTAGTTACAGAGACCTAAATCTACAACACCAAAATCCCAAACACAACACTAACTAAGATATATTAATATAAATTATTAAGCACCCAAATCTATTGCAGAAAAATTAATATTAACTAAATGCTAATCTAACTAAATAAATTAACATTACCAAATAAATCTGCAATAGAAAGCCCAAAAACAAACAAATCCTTACCTTCCTTACCTTTTCAGCGTCGTGCGGTAGAAATGAGAGGGGAGAAGAAAAGCCTACCTCCATTCACCAAATTTAACCCACGACGTTAGCGGCTGTTCAGCAGGTAGGCGGCGGCGGCTTCACATCGCGATAGAGGCGGCGCGACACGGCGGCGCTGCTGTAGCTTCGACGGCGAGGGCTTCACATGGAGAAGCTTCGACAGCGGTGGCACTACAACTGAAGGAACGAGCGACACAAATGGCACGCACACGAACAGCGGCGACGCAACTAGGGTTCCACCACGGAAGAGGTGAGGCGTCACAGAGACAGCGGCAGACGACGACCCGTGGCTCTGATACCACTGTTGGGTCTATTCGTCGTCTCTGTTGAGATACGACAGACACCGGCTCAGGCACCTGGCATCGGATCGATTGAGATAGGATGTGGGGAAGACCAAGTTACGTCTGGTGGCACTCTTCTCAAGACTCTCACACTTAACTCTCGGTTATACTTCACAGAGAGAAAGAAGAAAAAACCGACTCCAATCGTCTTGAGAAAGAGGCTGCCTAAGATATAAACAATTAGGGCAACATGTTGGCTATGAGCCACCTGTGTTAAGGCCTTGGTCCAAAACACTTGGTCCTAAGCCCAACACTTTTAAGACCAAAATCTTTAGTTTCTCTATCAGCTATTGTAACATTAGAAAGACTATATAAATATGTTTTATTTTAATATTGTGTTCATTATTATTTTGATTTTAATTTAATTTAAATATGTTTTATATAAATAAATACAAAGTTTCAAATAGTTATACAGTATATGGTAAGAATTATCTAGCTTAATAAGCATGAGTCTCTCATATACTCCCTCCATTCGCCTATAAACTTCTCATTTTACCATTTTAGTTCGTCTGCCTATAAGCTTCTCATACCATTTTTGGTAAATACTCATTTTATATCTTATTTTCTCTCTCTATCTCTCTCCTTCTATCAATCACATTATTTGTACTGTATTTATTATTTAATCACTTTTCTTAATCTCTGTGCCAAAAAGTAGCGGGAAGCTTATAAACGAATGGAGAGAGTACTTTAGATGTCAAAAGTTTGAACATCATGATTACATGACTTTTTATTTATTAATACATTATTAATTTTATGATGCAAATATCAAATTTATCATGAAATATACTAGTGACAAATGAAATTCTTAATAATGACAACAACAAAATATATTAAAAATATTAATGACTAAATTTAAATTCGTTACGTTTGTGTAACAAATGATGATGAAATTCATGTGTCACAAAAAATCTTTATGAAATTTATGATCTTCTTTTGAAATGTGACAAATGATTATTAATCGTCACTATATATATAAATATTAGTGACTCTGAACAATTAATGACGAGGCATAATCTCATCATGAATACATTATATTATATGACAAATATGATCGTCACTAATTATAATGAATATCATCACCAAACAATATTGTGACGAAATAAATGTGTCACTAGTTATTTTGAATAATTAATGACAAAACATAGCTTCGTCGTAAAAATATTATTTTTCGTGATAGAAGAATGTCGTCATAAATCATTATAAATTTTGTCACCAAAGTTTTTAGTGACACATTTCTTATTATCGTCATTGATTTTGCGATTTAGTGACGAAAAAAACTATTATTTGTGACAAAATAAAATTTCGTCACGAATACAATCACTATTGATGACAAAATAAAATTTTGTCACGAATTCTAAGTATTAAATGACGAAAATTAAATTTGTCACATTTGACTAACAAATTGTGACGATTTTTGTGTCGTCACGAAAAAATTCGTCATGTAAAGTGTGATTTCTTGTAGTGTATATATATATATGAGAACATAATATTGCTTCAATTGCTTTTTTGTGATTATATGACGGGTTATTTATTTTCTACTTTTTATTATTGTTTTTTTTTTTTTGAGAATATACAAGGAGTATACAATATTCAATGATTACAAATCTCCTTAATATATTGAGGAATATCTTTTTCAACCCAATCAAAAGATGCTGAAAAATTCCGAGCTTCCTGGGCCATCATGTGTGCTGCAAAATTTTTGTCTCTGGTAATAACATCACAATCCCAAATTACCAAAGATTGCAGCAATTTCCTGATATCTTTGACCAAATCATTTTCCAATCCTTCAAGCCTCAAACAAGCATTAATAGCTCCAATTGAATCAGTAGAATCCATTCTAAGGCTTGATATCCGGATATTGTGCTTGATACAACATTCCATTCCTTGTTTTGCTGCAATTAATTCTGCTGCCACTACAGAACCTGGATTTTTAATGCGTGCACCACCAGCCAAAGTCACAACCCCCTTATCGTCAAATACCACAAACCCAACAGCAAAGAAATCTTTGTTAATATCAAAAGCTGCATCCGTAAAGAGTTTACCTTGGCCAAGCTGAAAATTATCCCCTTTCCTCCCTTGACAATCACCAAAATCCAATTCCTTTTCCAAGCACCCCCTTTTTTGGAAATCAGACCAATAATCTAAAGCCCATTGTATTTTGAAATTAGCACATGAAGAAACAGATTGATTCTTAGCCTCATCCGAATGTAACCAAGTGCATCTTTCTCTCCAAATAGCCCACGCAATAATAAGGAACAAAGAAAAGAACGTTTGATCAAATCGTTCCTTAATATAGCATAATAATTGAAAATAAGTACCTTTAGTTTGTCCCTTTATCTGCGCCCATATGCCTTGGTCCTTCCATACTTGCTTAGCAAAAGTGCAATGAATAAGAGCATGTAAAGTATCAGCCCAAAAAGCACCACAACATAAACACGAAGATGCCATTGGAATATGATGCTTAACCAAATTGCCCTCTGTTGCTAACGAATCATTCAAAGTTTTCCACCCAAAAATACGAACCTTAGGAGGAATCTTTAATTTCCACAGATACTTCCACAATAGCTGAGCATGATTTCTTCCAGATGTGCTTGGTAGGGAAATGAACCATGGTTGTGTTGAAATTCTGGAAATAAACTTATATCCCGAGGCCACTGAATAATTTCCCGATGCACTTTCCGGCCAAAATTGCTTGTCTCTTTGACAAACCCCAAACAAAGGGGTTTTTAGAATAACTCCCACTTCATTGGCCCAGAACGCTTGACGAACAAGAGCTTCATTCCATTCAGAATTTGGCAATATATATCGACCAACAGTAGAAGCACTAGCTCTCCTGGATTTAATCAAACCATTCCCAAGACCCCCAACCCATCGATCTTTAAAAATATGCACATCCAGCCCATTCCCTATACGCCAACGAAGTCCTTTTTCCAGTATATCCTTACTCCACATCATAGATCTCCACACAAAGGATGGATTGGATCCCACTTCAGCATTCATAATAGTTGTGTATCTAAAATATTTTGCTTTAAAAACCCTACTCACAAGAGAGTCTGGACGAAGCAACATCCTCCAAACCTGTTTTGCCAAGAGGGCTTTATTGAACAAAACCAAATTCCGAAAACCCAAACCTCCATCCTCACGCGACTTACATAATTCACTCCATTTCTTCCAATGCAGCTTATTATGATTCTCCTCTGAACCCCACCAAAAATTAGCAATCATTCTTTCTATATCCCGACATATCGAAGTAGGAATCCTAAAACATGACATTGCATAACAAGGAATAGCCTGTAAAACGGATTTAATTAGAACCTCCTTACCACCCTCCGAAAATTTCTTATGACTCCACGAATTAATACGCTGTCTCACCCGGTCCACCAAATACCCAAACTGATGGCGCTTTGTTCTGATTGAAAAAGTAGGTAATCCCAAATATATATCATGTCCATTCGTAGAACGAACGCCCAACACCTGCTTCAAAATATCCCGATTCACCACTTTAGTACAAGGGCTAAACGTAATGGCCGACTTCTCAAAATTAATCAATTGACCCGACGCCAATTCATAAGAGTGAAGACATTTTTTCAAAATCTCAGCTTTTTATTATTGTAGTGTTCCTTATTGGTGATAATAATATTAGTTTAAATTATTGTATTTTATATTTCGTATTAATTAATTGAATTTTGAATGATATAAGTGTGATTTTTTTAATACGAAAACATTATTATGTGAAAAATTGATTTCAATGTGATAATTTAAATGGATATTATGTGATAAATTGGGTCAAATATAAAATATAAAGGAGATAATCATGTTTTCTTTATGTCGAGTGCTATTAAAATATAATGAAGTTTATGATGGGTAAAATTGAAATTTAGAAAATTTTATAAATGGCTCAAGCACAACAACTTCGTTTGGCTTTCATTTTCATTTTTTGACAGGGTTAAAATTAGATTTGAATAATATAGGAGGAGGACAATGTTGTCATTTTGAGTTTAGGTTTTTATTTTTTTCATTTACTTAAGAGGGTGTATTGGTTGTGGATCCTGTAGGGTATTTTTGGACTTTTAAAGTATGAGGGTATTCAATTTTGATTTTAAAAAGTCTTTAAAAATATGAGGTATTCAATACGAATTTTAAAAAGTATTTTAAAATCTTTAGGTATTCAAAAGTTATGGATTTTAATACTCTAAAGATTTTGTTGAATTCTGCTCAAAAAATATAAATAAATTACACTATCCAAAATCTCTTCTAAAAACAAGAGATTTCAACGGATTCTATCAGAGAACTATGAAGACGAAAGTTCAGAAGTAAGGATGACAATATTGACCCGACCCGCGGTATCCGACCCACCCCACGAGTTTTGGGTCAAGTCGAATCCGCCCCGTATTGAGAATGGGTCGGATCACCGTGAATATTCCCGAATTAATATATATATATATATAAACTTTATATATGTATAAATTAATAATATATATATATATATTATTGATAAAATAATTTCTTGTGAGTATATATATATATATATATATAATTAAATAAAACGGTTCACTTTTCGAAATTTATGAAAATATATGTAAATCAATTAAAAATATATATATTTCACAATCTTGTCAAATCTATTAAAATCCATATAAATCAAATTTTATAAATTCACGTACTTTTTAAAGTAAAAAAAAATTCAATAAAATCCCAATTGAATACACCCATCTTAATTTATAAAATAAATTAAAAAAAAAAACTTTTAGACAGCTCTAGGTGTGATTTGTCGGGGTTTTTTTTAGGAAGAAAACGAAAACCATGTTTGGACGACTGGGTCTTTCACTAATATAGCCACATCATATATAATTATTCACGAGATCGATCACTTCAGTCATTTTTAGTATTGTACTTTATATTTTACTATTTGATTTATCGACGTACGTCCAGTAAAAAATGATGAATACAAAAAAATTCAAGTGAATAGAAGAATTGATCTACTTATTCTCCATTTTGGAGAAAGCATTAATTCCGCATCATGGGGCACCCTCTAGGGAATTTGGAAAATGAGAAACTAAATTATATTTAATGATCACAATATCTTAAATCTTGTGTATAGAGATAAGAAAAATAAACCAATTAATAATACCTGCAGACTGCAGTCGAGTTTACTTAATTGCTTTATATAAACTGAATTTCCGATTTGGGTTTGATTCAATGGATTTGTCGAATGAATTGAATGATGGTGATCACCTTTAATATTAGTATACCAAGTATTGAGCTATGTTTGTTTCATTTACGATCATAGTTGACTCTTTCTATTTTTTTTTTTTTTGTTTGTTTGTTTATGAATATAAATATTATAAGAGAACCGTTGAAGTTGATATATATATCTGTACATATATAATATAATATGTGTGGTAGTTTGGAAGCTGATATGTATAGAATGAAATTATATATTTTACTTCATGTGTTGGGTGAAACAAATATTAATGGATATATTAATGTGTCAGTCTCACATTAATTTAGTTCATATGTCATTTTAAAAATAATTATAGTACACATATTATTTATTACATTAATTTATTTTGTTAAAAAAATACATGTCATTATAATAATAAGTATTAGTTGAAAAGGTAGGTTTGACAATAAAAGATAGATCATATAAAAGAAAAAAGAAATCTAGGACCATAAGCTCACATGTCGAGTCAGAGGCCGGAGTGCCATTAAAACCTTGCCTGGGAAAACCCTCCTTAGGGATAAAACCCAGATCAAGGAAAAATGTACACTCCTCTAAAAATCAATGTTTATAGAAAGTAGTATATAAATCATTATGCAGAAATGAGAGTAAAAAGTCTGGTGGGTAGCCTCTCCAGACACAATCAAGGCCAGTCTTGGCCACAGCATCCGCCGCCTGGTTGGCCTCTCTAAAGACGTGTGAGTATCTGATGTGCATGTCCTGTGTAAGAGGGTGGATCTGGCTCCAAAGGCCTTGCAGACGCCAAGGAATAGAGGGATTGGTGCTCATAAAAGTGTCAATCGTGAGTGTCGAATCCGACTCAATCCAAAGGAAGTGTCATCCCAGATCATGTGCATACTTGATGGCCATAAGTGCCGCTGCCAACTCAGCCTCAAAAGGGAGACCCCAACCCACCTTAGTAGCGACCGCAGCCACGAAAAATCCCCTGAAGGTCCTGAATACCGCCCCCGCATGCAGATTACCCGGGGAAGAAGAGGCACTACCGTCCGTGTTAACCTTGTACCAACCCGGATCAGGCGGGAACCAAATCACAGATGAACCTTGTCTCGTTGGCTTGTGTCTGCTCGAAATACCAAGAGCCCTAGCAATCAGTAGATCCCGAACTGTGCCGTCCGAAAAACCCCTAGCTATGTTGTTGGCCTCCTTAATGCCTGAAATGATCTGAGCTATACATCTCTTAACAGAGGGCGAAACCCCATCGAATATTACCCTGTTCCGCAGAGTCCAAACGGCCCAAATAGCAGTGACGAAGCCCGCCCTCCACAACTCCAAAGACTGCGAACCCAACTGAACTCTAGTGACCTGAAGGAAGATGTCTAGGAAGCTGACCCCTGTGTGAATCGTGATCCCAAACATGTGAGTCAAGTTGCGTAAAATCTCCAACGTGAACGGACAATGGGCAAGCAGATGGTCTAGCGACTCAGAATTCCCGCGGCACAGCACATAAATCGACGGACCCTGAATCCCAAAAGACGAGAGTCAATCCGCCGTGGGCAGCTTGTCCCAAACCGCTCTCCAAATCGCAGTGGATCGACACATTGGTATGAAGGTGCCCCAAATCCATGATGCCCAACCAAGTCTGGGTAAGGGTGGTCTGAGCAAATCATATGCCATGCTGGAGGAGAGTTCTCCTGAAAGGGAGCCCTCCCAAATATGTTTGTCAGGTCCCCTAAGCACCGTGATCTGCAGGATATCCCTCACAATCTCTGTAAATCTCATGATAAAGCACCTCGGAAAGTGCCAGCAATCATCGTAGAAGATATCCCCAACCGTGGAAGTGAGGGTAGGAGCGAACCAGTCAGGCAGACCCATCCTCTCAAAGATAGTATAACCGAGCCAATTGTCGTGCCAAAAGCTGATACGGGATTCTCTACCAATCAGCCACCTCGACCCACCCCTAAGTCTTGTATCATGCGGACGAAGGCCAGGTCCAATAGAAGAGACTCTACCATAAGGTCTTAGCATGTGCTCTGAATTAAAGTGTCTTCGATGCAAGAGCTCCAAATCTGGCGATTTGTTTTGAAGAATATCCCAACTCAACTTACAGAGAAATGAGGCATTCGCCAGTCGTATAGAAGGAACCCCAAGTCCCCCTTCCCCCAAAGGGGCACAGACTCGCTGCCAAGAAACCGAACAAGCCCCATTCTTGCGGTTCACATCCCCCTTCCAAAGGAAGTTTCTCATAGCCGACTCCACCTGTCGTAACAAAGAACTGGGCCATTTGTAGACCATCATCGAATGTACCAAAGAGGCCGTAATGACTGAGTTAATCAGGCAACGACGGCCGACAAGGGACAAAGTGCTACCCTTCCACCTGCTAAAGTTAGCTATGACAGAATATGCAACTGGCTGTAAATGTGCTTTCCTTGGACTACCGCGGAATATTGGAACCCCCAGGTATGTGAAGGGGAGTGAGCCCTCAGCAATGCCAGTAATCCTGCGTGTCCTAAGACGTAGCCTCCGAGGTACAACTCTCCCAAAGAACACCCTAGACTTCGAAGGACTGTAAATCTGACCCGACAGTCGCCCATACCCTTGCAAGATGGAGTGAAGGTTCCTGGCGTTAGCCTCCGTGGCCCGTAAGAATATCATGATGTCATCCGCGTAGAAGAGGTAGCGGGGGACATTACGAATGGGCTGGAGTCTACCTCTGTCTGTCTCCCAATCGATCCATCTTCCAAGAGCCTCCTCCGCGATACAAAACAATAAAGGAGATAAAGGATCACCTTGACGGACACCCCTCGTGCAAGAAAAGTATCCTTTCGGCTCTCCATTAACTAGAACCGAGATCCTAGCTGAATCCAGAACTCCCCTAACCATAGAAATGAAGTCTGCTCTGAACCCCATCCTAGCCAAAACCGCCTCCAAAAACTGCCAGGAGATCGTGTCGAAGGCCTTAATCATGTCCACCTTCAGTGCCATATACCCACGAATCCTCGGATAGTCTAGGGTATTAATGGCATCTGAGGCCAGCGCAATACACGTGTGGATTCGCTTACCCGGAACAAACCCAAACTGATAAGTAGAAAGGCAACCGCTGATGAAAGTACCAAGTCTTGATGACAAAACACTGGTCATAACCTTGAAGATGAAATTACCCATCACAATCGGTCTAAATTCCTCCACCCTAGTGGCTCCCTCTATCTTAGGAATCAATGTCATGAAACACGAATTTAGCCCAGGTGGCAGAAGCCTACTAGTAAAATAGTGTCTAACAGCAGCTATCACATCATGATCCACAATGTCCCAGCAACTTTGAAAGAATGATCCCCCAAAACCATCTGGTCCCAGAGCGCTCGAAGCATCCATTCCAAATACTGCACACCGAATCTCTTCAATCGAGGGAACACTCAACAACAATTCGTTCTGGTCAGCGTTCACCACAGTGTGCATAAAACTATCCAGAATGGAGGCATCAAATGATGCAGACATATCATCAGCGAACAACTGAGAGTAGTAGGCAACCACATGGGCACTAATGGCGTCCAAGTCCGTGGTGAGGTCCCCATCAACAACCATCGAAGCAATACTACCCCTGAAGTTCTTAATACGTTGAGAGATATGGAAGAAACGAGTGTTCCTATCTCCATCAGTCAGCCACTACAATCTGTTCCTCTGTGTGTAGAATTCTTGTCTGGCAGAGAGCAGACTGTTCAGATCGAATCATTCATTACATTTTGCATTTATTAATATAAAAAATAATTTTTATATTAAGTTTATTTTCTATTATATGAAATATAATTTAAATATTAACTTAATGTATTTGGAAAATAATACTTTAAAATATACCTATTAAAAAATATAAAATATATTTAATAAATTTACACATATATTATTTAAATATATTTATTGTGTAATATAATTGTATTATTTTACGTCGAAATAAATAAATTTTTACATAGGTTCTTTTGAGTAACATGCGGGAACTCATTGATTACATGATTCATGCTCTCATAACCTTAATCGAATCATTTTAAATCAAAATGAAATTTAAATATTAAATGGAGTTTCGACGTATACATGATCGGTAATTTTTTTCTTTCTCCCCATTTCTTCTTTCATTAATTTAATCCTTTCCGGCCTCATGATGGTTTGCAACGCGTATGATCGATGATCATAGAGATCTAAAATTAAATATTTTGTTATATAATTTACTACCAATTTGATTGTATATACTTATCCGTATCATATATAAAGATCGATAATCACTTGTTTCAATGTTTTTTTTTTTTTAAATACCCCTACTTATAGTTAATATTTTTTGCACAGTTTAAAATTTTAATTAATATTTTTTTCTGTTTTCATCGGTTCAAATTTAATATGCACACTTTTAAAATTAAAAATATTTATTCTCTTAATATTTAATACACGCCATTGACATTTTTTACTTTATATTTAAATAATTGATTTTTTTTTTAAATCCGTAAAAATGAATGATATATACAAAGTTTAGAAGAAAGAGTAAATAATTAAGTTGGCCGCCATGCTCATTGACTTTTTTTTTTTGATTTGATACGTACATACTGGATATATATATTGTTATTATTAACATGACATCATGCTCGTATAAAAATCTAACCCGTAATTTATTGAAATAAAACGCAAACAAATATGGCATCTTTTTCAAGTTTTATACTAACAGTTTGTATATATACCTTTTCAACCAAAGTCGTCATTTTAAACTATATACTTATTTTAGGTGAATTGCATGTGTTTTAATATTTCATTACACTTTATATATCACACATGTATAATTTAATGTCACTATATAGGTGTATCTTTACCTCTCCTAATTTATAGTTTAATCTAGTTGTTACAAAAAATTATGGCTGCCAGATTATTTGATTTTGTATTATAAATTTATAATATAGGGGTGGTTAAATATTGGTCCACACACTCTAAAGCTGACGTTTCAAGATAAGATATTGCATGGTTATAAAGTCAATAAGTTTAAATTTAATTTACCATAAGCAATTAATCAGTTATTTTTTTCATTGAAGTGTTAATCACAACAAAATATATTCCATTTCGTTCGTCATTGTGGGTATATAATACTCCCTCCATTAAATTTTATTATGTCTATTTCTCCGGACACAAATTTTAATAAATATTGATTAATTTATGTATAAAATAGATAAGTTGAGAGTATGATGAGTATGATGGAATATTGTGGAATCCATTTATAGATAAAGTGATTGTTTATAAATAAAGTTAGTGACAATTTGAGTAAATAAATAATGGTTGGAGGGTGGAGATAAAGTAGTTTGAATAGTATTATTTCCAAAAGGAGAATATGCATAATAAAATTGGAGAACCAAAAAAGGAAAGTGAGAATAATGAAATTACACAGAGCGCCGGAGTATATATTAGTATATACTTTCAGATTTTTCTTCCTTCTTAAATTCGTTTATTTAATTTGTTTAAAAATTATCAACCCATAGTTATACCATATCAATAATTATGTTTAATCATTTTTAAATAATTCACATCACAAAAAAAAAAAAAGTAAATTCACAATTTACCTTTTTTAAATACTAATTCACGTTGTCGTGATTAATATCGTATCTCAAATATATGGTATAGATCTTTCTTACTTAATTAATTATTGTATCATATTAACATTATTAAATATGGATATTAATACTGCATCACACAACATTAAAAATAAATCATTCTTAACTTCAAAGACAACATTAAAAAAAAATTATTCTCAATTTCA
This sequence comes from Galeopsis tetrahit, assembly GCA_963675135.1. Lineage (NCBI taxonomy): Eukaryota > Viridiplantae > Streptophyta > Magnoliopsida > Lamiales > Lamiaceae > Galeopsis > Galeopsis tetrahit. Next base: position 39,079,429 of record OY776126.1, on the reverse strand, counting down.
ATTAAAATTGCATCACACAACATTAAAAATAAAATCATTCTCAACTTCAATTAAAATTACGACGCACAACATTAAAATTAAAAACACTCTTCAGCAATAGCCCGATCTATGTCAGCCTGAGTGAATCGGTCGAAAGACGTACCAGATGATGTCTCACAAGGGTCGGAGGAAACGTGTCTAGCCTTACCCACCTGGCCGAGGACTTTGATACGCCCATGTTTTTTTCCGATTTTCTTGATGTACAACTCGAACAAGTCGGATTCCAATGTTTGGGTGGAACCATCCTGTGACGTCTATTAGGACAATTGGGAGACCTCCTCTTGCACTTGAGTCTGTACATGTACATATATTAAAGTAATTAGTAAATTATCGAATGCAATTATATATGTTTTATATATGAATTATATACATATACTTACTAATAACTTCTCCATTTGGGCGTGTGTGTACTCTCCATGGCCGTAGCAGTGGAAGTTCTCCACGAGTTTCAAGGATGAAAATATCGCTATCGCAACAAATATCGCAACCTTAATTTTACGGATATATCGCGGGATATATCGATATCGCAAAAAAATTGAAAAAATGACGGGAATTTTATTAAAATCTTGGAAATTTCACATGAAATTTTAGGGATTATTAAAACATACTATTATACATGTATTCCAATCAAAAGTCATTAAAATTATATGTTTAAAACAAACATATAGATAATAAATTATATAAATACTGGCTGACGAAAACTAATTGACAACATAATACAATATAAAATGATTAAATATACATTATGAAATACAATTAATATCAAAATGATGACCTATGAGGTTCAAATATAGTAGGTGAAATGACATCTTTGTCCAAACAACATTGATAAAATACAATTAAATACTGGTTGACGACTAATTGACAACATAATACAATACAAAATGATTAAATAAATATACATGATAAAATACAATTAATATCAAAATGATAACATATGGGGTTCACATATAGTAGGTGAAATGACATATTTGTCCAAACAACATTCATACTAACTTATCGCATTATAGTAATTTAGGATATAGTTATGCACGTCTAATTCATATGTTTAAAAAAACTACTAAATATATGAGGTGAATTGAGAATATATTCTCTTGCACTATTAAAAATAAAATGTATAATTTGTACATATAAAAATAAAATTTCAAATAAGTTTGCGATTTTTTTCAGATTTTGCGATATTGTGCGATATCGTGCGATATATCCGCGATATTTCCCGATTCTCGTCCAATTTTACACTACGGTTGAACGATATCGATATCGACATCGACATTTAGAGATATTTTGCGATATATCCGCGATACTCGGGAAAAAATACATTAGATCCCAATATCCATATCGCAATATCCAAATTTGCGATATATCCGCGATATTTCGCGATATTTTCATCCTTGACGAGTTCCCACGCAGTGGGGGATCGTCCGGTCCTTAACTTATATTTTAAAATATGTTTAACATATATACGATAAATATATATTTAACTTAATTAATATGAATACATACAATTTGTCGTGCAACCTTCGCAGCTCCACGAGATCCACCTTTGTAGCAGGCATAACCAGAACTCGGACCCCCAGTCTCCGACAGTCTGTTCTTTTTGCACTGCTCGCTCTTCTTCATAACATCTAGATATTCCAGTATTCAAGTAACGACAACCAAATTGTGTTCAAATCCCCCACTCCAGCTTCTTCCTATTTATATTCCACTCGATTTTCCAAAGGTTCATCATGTCAGTATAACGATCGACTGCTTTTTGAAACCAAAGTTTGTACACCAGTCGAGGGTCAGTGACGGTAGGATCCCACCTAACAAAACTCTACAAATTTTTTTTTTATAGACTTATATAACACAATCAAATTATATATATATATATATATATTTTTATATATTATATAATTTATACCTGAAACGTCTCTCAATAATATTGAAGCCTATTTTTACTGATGTCAGAGAAGGTGTATGCTCCAATCTCCATGACATTCGACATGATTGTTTTGATAATGGTAGAGAGGTCACCAGAAGGCTTCAATTTGTTAAACATAATAAATTATTATTATTAATTTATTAAATTTCCACTAAAAATAAAAATTTATAAATATTTTATACATACCATCTGTCACATATATAGAGATATAAACGAGTGTCGGATCCTCCAGATGGTGCCATGCTGGACAATGTACTAGCGGCAGACGATGAACTAGGAGGTGGGGCCGATCCAAAATCGGGCACGGGTATAGCAGGTGGCTCGGGTTGTGGATTGGTAGAGGAACCACGACCTCGAGTTCTACATCTAGGCCTACCTCGACCACGTCCCTGGCTGAAACTACCTCCGCTACTCATCTGTAAAAAATTAACATTGAAATAAGATTGTCATATTCAAATAAATTAACAAGTTAACATTAAAATAAGATTATCATATTCAAATAAATTAACAAGTTAACACTGAAATAAGATTACCATATTCAAATAAATTAACAAGTTAATATTGAAATAAGATTACCATATTCAAATAAATTAACAAGTTAAAATTGAAATAATTAAGATTAACTAAGTTAATTAATCGTCTTCTTCTTCTTCCACGTCAACTAGTGTACCGGTGACATCAATTAATATGACAGGATTATCATCTACTAGCACATTCATCCGAGTCTCTATGGTATCCTCTTGGAACGGGGAAAACTCTTCTTGTTCATTAGAGTTAGTTAGTGACATGCGTGCGTTCAAGAGGGATCTCGGTTTGATTTTGTAGACTGTAATCCAATCACTATGTGGTCTCGAGTACGTACAATAGTACACTTGGGTGGCCTGACTTACTAGTACGAATGGATCGTAATGACTGTATCGTCTTCTCTGATGAACGTCCACAAACTTGTAATCAAGAAGAAATTTTGTCCCATAATTAGATGGACCAAACCACAGACACTTGAACAAAACCACTTTTTTCTCATGGTACCCTCCGTAGTCCAATTGGAGAACTTCCTCAAGAATTCCGTAGAAATCGTTCTCATCCTCGTTATAATTGTTTCCTAGAATACAAACTCCACTATTTGTAGTTGTTTTAGATGCACCATAAGCGATCGTGTGAAATCTATAACCGTTCACGTAATACCCAAAATACGTAATGGCTTGTCGGGAAGGACCAGTAGAAAGATCGTGTATAAACCTATTCTCGATGTGATTTATGTTCACCTATAATGGACCGAAGATATATGTGAGATGACTTAAACTTTAATTTCTAGATGAGTACTTACAAAAATTTCAAACCACGACGCAAATTCATTTTGTAGCCTAGTGTTTGATTCAACCGAGGAAATATTTGGTTAAACAACTGCAAATTGTTGTAAGAATAGCCTACGACATATATATGACATTGAATATGTTAATATGTAATGATACAATAAATATCAACATATACGTACGAGCCAAGTTGTTGTATATGGCTTACTTAAGTAAGGCTGCACCTCGTCACAATTTAGTAACCCATACGTATGAGTTTTTTCTTGTCCTCATCTAAAATCCATCTCTTCTTCTCCTTTCCAAGTCGTTGACCCAACGCCTTGAATATCGAGAAGGTAGCCTCCACATATTGTTGTACGTCATCACGACCATCATAATTACGAGGTACATTGTGTATCCTCGTTATAACATGGTCCTCGAAATAATGAGAACAAAACATGGTCCTCTAGTTAAATATGCATTTACAATCGAAGCCTCAACACATGCTTTGTTACCCATACTGAGTTTTAAGGTGCGAAGAAACTTAATTGGAATTTAAGGGACATGAGTTAAGATACCAAAGTAATTGATGAAGAATTTATAATTATAATGTGAGTTAAAGTTAGAAATTACATTTCATATGGATACATCCATTTGTATTGAAGGTGGACAAGTAGAATTTATACATTTCATACTAGTAACTTTTGCTTCGTAAGCAAGGTGGACAAGTAGAATTTCCACGGAATTGAAGGTGTTGGGTGGAAATATACACTCCAACTTACACAAGATTACTGAAATATCTCTTTCCAATCGAGTCATGTTGTCAACTGTAATAGAGATGTTTACCCAGGTCGGGCTAACCGGGCTGGCCCGTTTAACCCTGGAAAATGTAGGGTTGGGGTTCATGAATCATAGGCCCGTTTAAATTCGGGCATTTTTGACCCGGACCGATTAGCCTGCGGGCTAAATCGGGCACCCCGCAGGTCTATAGGGCCGCCCGGTAGCTCGAGTTGTTACTTTTTTTTTTAATATATAACCTTAGAACAAATTTTGAGTCATTTGACCCATAGCCATAACTATAAACATTAAGTAGCTCCCATTAATCAATATTACTATTTTTTTTATTATATTATGATATTTGTTTAGTTTTATTTGACCATATTAAGGACCAACGAGTTCTAAAATTGTGTTTAAAACATACTTGTATTTTCTCATTTACCGATCATTAACTAATTATATTTTTTTCTATTTTATTTTCTTGTTGGACGTGCCAATTGAGACCTTTAATTTTAAAAGAAAAAAAAATATTGTAGCCCGTTAGTGGCCCGTTTAGCCTGTGGCCCAGTAGGGTTAAGGTTAGGTTTTAACAATTGTAGGACTGTTAAGTATGAACCGGTTAAGGCCCTAGCCCGTTTAACCCGTAGCCCTGTAGGGTTGGCCCTATAGGGCTAGGGCCAGCCCGATAGGCATCTCTAACTGTAATGGTCGTAGAAGTCAAGTCCTTGAAAAATAGACTAAGCTCAGTGATTGCTTTCCACATATGAGGTGGCAGAATGTTACGAAAAGAAATTGAAAGTAGTCTTTGCATAAACACGTGACAATCATAATTTTTCATTCCATACAACTTCAATATCGTATAATCTATGCATCGAGATATGTTAGACACATAGTCATCAGGAAACTTCAACTCACAGATCAAGTTACAAATGACATCTCTTTACTTTTTATTAAGCGAGTAACAAACCATGGGATACTTTCCTGTAACGACATATTTCTGGAGAGAGGGACGACGATAATATTCATTAAGTTCATCCCTAGATTTAGATGTGTCCTTTGTTTTTCCCTTCATATTCATCATAGTGTTGAACACGTTATCAAACATATTTTTCTCAATGTGCATCACATCCAAATTATGTCGGACCAACAGGGTACTCCAGTACGACAAATATCAAAAGATACTTTTTTTCTTCCAACCTCCGATTGTTGTGGGCCTCATCACCCTCCTATGTTACTTTCCTAAGTCATAAGTGGTCAATTTCTTGTAGGAGACTCATACATGTTCAAATTGGCGGTGGATCATCGATGAATGTAACTCCAACCCTGAATTCATTCTTGTTCAATCGACATTTGTGATTCGGTGGTGAGAACTTACGGTGGTATTTGAACCACGACTGCTTTCGACTGAGCCTCAAAGTGAAAGCTTCAGTATATTTTCTGCAATATGGACAAGCTTTTCTTCTGGTTGTACTCCATCTAGACAACATTGAGTATGCTGGAAAGTCATTAATGGTTCAAATTAATGCAGCTCGCATCAAAAAGTTTTCCTTTCCCATACCATCGTACGTTTGAACCCCACTTTCCCACAAAAACTTCAAATCAGCTATCAGTGGTTGTAAAAACACGTTAAGTCTGTCCTTTGGACTTATAGGGCCCGTCACAAGAACTGATAGAAACATGAATTGATCTTTCATGCACATCCATGGAGGTAAATTGTACGGAGTAAATATCACTAACCATGACGAATATTGTCTTCCAGTCATTCTAAACGGCTGAAAATCATCGGTGCTCAAACCTAACCTAACATTACTAATTTCAGATGAAAAATTAGGATACGAACGATCCAAGTGTTTCCAAGCCAACGAGTCTACAGGGTGACGCATAACACTAGAATCATCAGAAGCTTTAGATGCGTACTATGTCATATCTTTGACAGTAGCTTTTAACATATATAATCTTTGCAAACGTGGAATTATTGGAAAATAAAACATCTCCTTAACTGGGTGTTTTTTTTTAGCCGACCATCCACATCATAGCGACTGGGCTTATAACGTGGTGTACCACAAATCTTACATGAATCTAGTTCGTTGTCTGCACCCAACATGCAATTACGTGCACAACAATCAATTCCCTCCACCGGAAGATGCATGCCACTCATCAGTTGTTTTGTATCGTTAAATTTCTTGGGAACCCTATTTTCTGGAGGACAAATCTCACGAACAAGTCAACGACTTGATTGCAACCCCTATCAGACAGTCTATTTTTCATTTTAATGTTCAATAATCGATGACAACTGTGAATGAGATTGACAGTCGAGATACAAATCTTGCTCAACTACACGAAGCATATCATAAAATTGTGCAGCATTCTCATTAGGGGTTTTTTCAAGTTGTGGTTCCTCTTCCACATTTCCAAAATCAATGTTTGGACCACCACTTAAGTCTTCTATCATAGTATGGTACGAGTTAGGTCCCGCTGTTTCAACTCCGTGTGAGCTGATGCAAATCATTTAGAGTTTTCAAATGGACGTGGAGCTCATCTCCCCCCACCGTGCAAAATCCAATTATAATAATTGGCTACAAACCTATTCCTATGTAAATGTGTTTTCTCTTCACCAGGTTCTTTAAACGTCTGATTTCGACATCTACCTTTCGTGCAAGGACACATAATTTTCCCTTCCCTTAACGAATTTGGATTACTAGTGGTAGTTTCAATAAATTCATTTAGCCCATTATAAAATTCAGGAGTAATAATCCCATACACCGATCTTGGACCATGCATCCAACTACGACTTGAATTATCCATGTCAATCTATTGAATATTTAAAAATTAATTAATTTTCTAAATTAAAATTAATAGATTAATAGGAAGTGAATAACTAGATATATACATCTTTAATTCCATGTGATTTGATAATTTTAATGTTATTCATTAATGAAAGGACGGTACCAATCTATAATATATACTAAACAATTGTGGGGACTTTTCAAATGAAGTGATTAATAAGTAGAAATGAAGTGATTAATAAGATTGAACATCATACCCCATCCATTTGAAGGGAAAAATTGTGGTGAAGAAATTAGCAGTCAAATCGAATACTAAAATAATATATCCTTGTTTTCGTGAAGTTTCATCACAAGAAATGTTTGTTTGATTGACCACTTTCTCAATCTTTTGAAAAAATCATAATATTCTTCAATAATCCAACAGAAAATTATCGAAATTTCACATATTTTAATCTCCCAAAATAGAAAATAAGGCTAAAATTTGAGCCTAGAAAAGGTTGCAAAATAACAACCAAACACGTAACAATAGCGTGGACTCTTTGATATTCCTATTTCGCAGCTCCATTTTACAATTTCTTGACTATTAAAATAACTTTTGCCGAAAATAAATATTGTTGATCGAAAAAATTACAGAAGAAAAACAAGAGTTTTTTTTTTTAAAGTAAAAAAACAAGAATAAAAAAGAATGGGAGAAGAGAAGGACAAGATTGAATCTATTAGGGCATGGATTGTCGAACACAAACTTCGTGCTATTGGTAAGAATTATATTAGGGAAAAATTGAATATATTAGGACAACTAACCAAATTTTTTTTAAAAAAATACATAAACGAAATAACATGAAAAAAAAAATTAAAACCCCCCACTTTAAAATTATTATTATGAAAAATCCCTACTAAAAAATATGAGAAGCCATTTATACTAAAAAAAATCCATTAAAACAAGAAAACTTATTGTAGAATTGTTCACAACGAAACGTAGAACAAGATTTGATTGATGGATGCTTCGATCTGTTGACGACGGCGGCCGACCAGACGGAGCGGCGCCGCTGCGTATGCCAGAATTGGAGAGGGACGCTAGGAAGAAGAAGAAGGGGTCATTATTTATATCAGGGTTTGCCGATGGATTTTGCGAGGGCCCGCCATCCCCCAATAATTTTAATTGACGTGGCAGTTTAACAAGGGCCTATTTGCTCGGCATTTTACGAGAGCCTGATTTCTTGGTAATTCCCTCGATATTTGCGACGGTTTTCATTATCCCTTGGCAAATAGCGAGGGTTACACTCTCCCTCACAGGTTCCCTCGGCAACTATATCCCTCACTTAATACCTCGCCATTTAGCGAGGGATTAACCCCCTCACTAACGGCCCTCGTTAAATCGATTTTTTTTTTTTTAGTGTAAGTCCTCCTCAACTGAGAATGATTATTTTGCCTTTAGTGATGTGAAATTTTTTTTCTCATCAAAAAGTCTGAACTTAGAGGTGAACAATTAATTCATTTATATTAATTTCCTAATACTCCCCTCCACTCGTTGGCCAAATTATCACCTCTATCCTTTAGGGAACTGTGATAATATCTGTAGTCAAACTATTACAAAACGAGTTAGATTGTACTTAGTTCGTTTTTTTTTCAAGAAATATTCAATTAAAGCAATTATATCCCTCAGATTTTCAACTTTAAAAATAAAATCTTCATATTTACAACAAACAAAATGTTATCCACATCCTGCGTGAATTAAAGTAAATTATCCTGTCAAGCAGAAGAAGAAAAAAATTATGATTTTGATTTTCCAAAATAATTCACTCAGTGTGTATATGTACAGGGTCATGCATGGTTACATATATTCATATTCAACAAGTGAAAGACAAGGAGAAGAATTGAGATCGTGATGACTGCTAATTCAACTAGTGTGAATTGGACATGGGAAGAGAATAAGAAATTTGAAATTGGTTTGGTGAAATTTCCTGATGGTACCCCTAACCGTTGGGAGAAGATCGCTGCAACGCTTGAAACAAAATCGGCAGCGCAGGTCGAACAAAACTACATAATTTTGCTGGAGGATATTGAGTTGATCGAGGCAGGATTGGTTCCATTGCCGCCGTATCATGAGATGGAGGTAGGGCGACCTACCGAAAACCCGAAGTCTGATAAAAAGCCAGTTATGGTCCAAAGAAAGTCCGGAAAACCATGGACGGAAGAAGAACATAAGTAAGAGTCACTCTTGTGTGCACCAATTGCATGGTGCAATTGTTACAATTAAATAACAATTTTAATTTAATTTTAATGTGAAAATAAAAAATTCAATTGAACATTTAAAATTAAATTGCATGCATACACTAATTTGTCCATAAAAGTAAAGTCAAAATTGCATAGTAACATCATTTATATCATTGTTTTCCTATTTCTACTTATCATATGTTACAATTTACAGCATCAAACCTATTAAGAATGAAGATTTTTTTGATAATATTATTTTTTTATATATAATTCTATTTATGTAACACAGGTTATTTCTTATTGGACTGAAAACATATGGAAAAGGAGATTGGAAAAACATCTCTCGGCATGTTGTCCTAACTCGGAATCCTACGCAAGTTGGAAGTCATGCACAAAAGTATTTTGAACATCTGGAAAGGGAGAAACGTCCGATTAGGAAACGACGTAGCATTTTCGATAGTTCTATTGGTGAAAGTACCAACTCTAGCAATAGTTGACTCACTATTCTTACATCTATATCATTCCTTGTACTTTTAACAAATAAATTTAAAACATCAACAATTTTTGTTCTTATTTCAGCACAATTGAATGTGTTTTATTTTTAGCAAAATAGAGCTTAATTTGTTGTTTGTGGATGAGTTAATCAAAAACCAATTTTCTTGTCACGTAAGGAATGTTAATATTCGTTATATATGATCACTGTAGATGGCCGAATTTAATTATAGAAAAACTAGGAACCGTGACTCGTGTTAAACACGATTTTCTTTAAACAAAATACGTCTTTCACTTTCGGTGCTAGTTAATCAATAGGACGTTTATTTCTGTAAATAAATAATTATTATTATTTATTAAAATATATATTTAATATATATTAATCCACACATGAAGTGGATAATATGGAGAAAAATTGGATAACTTCCCATATAAGAAAATTCAACAAGATTTTCTATTTGTCTGATGATGAGAGAATATGTTTTCTCTCTAACCATGGTGACACAATCACAACAAATAGAAACACACAATGCAGAAATAGGGGTTTATGTAATCACACACACTAATACTATACTCAGAAGAACACTTAGATAGTGAACTGGTGACATCAGTTAATATGCATGTCAGGATTATCATCTACTTGCACATTCATTCGAGTCAATCGAAGCCACAACAAATGCTTTGTCGAATGAATTGAATCATGGCGATCACCTTTAATATTATTATAGCAAGTACAGTATTGAACTATGTTTGTTTCATTTACAATCATATATAGTTGACTCTTTCTAATTTTTTATTTTTTGTTTGTTTATTAATATAAATATTATATAAGAGAATCGTTTGGAAGTTGATATATATATATATATATATATATATATATATATATATATTTTACAATTAATCAAAATATTTATTTATTTAAAGTGTTGTGGTTGATATTGAATATCGACTTACATTTTGTTAAGAGTTATTTTAATTTTACTTAAATTGTTTGTTTTCTAAATTTTATAATTATTTCTTCCTAGAGTTGTTTTTACATTTATTAATGGTTGTATTACAAAAAATTCAACGTCTCATTTCTCCCGCTTTTAATTCATAAATTTTTTTTAAAATTTTTTTTATTATATAATATGAATATTTATTTTTATTAATTTAGTTTATGTGTCATTTTAAAAATAATTACAGTATACATATTATTTATTACATAATTTTTTTTTAAAAAAATACACGTCATTATAATAATAAGTATTAGTTGAAAAGGTAGGTTTGACTAATCATTTATTACAATTTTCATTTATTAATAAAAAAATAACTTTTATATTAAATTTATTTTTTATTATATAAAATATAATTTAAATATTAACTTAATGTATTTAAAAAATAATGCTTTAAAATGGAGTACTTATTAAAATATAAAATATATTTAATAAATTTACGCACATATTATTTAAATATATTTATTGTGAAATCTCAGTTGAAATAGCTCATACGTAAGTAATATAATTGTATTATTTTACATAATGAAATACATAAATTTTTTAGGGTGATTTTGCTTGAAATATTGCATATATATATATATATATATATATCAGTCCAATTCACACACAAATTTTTTATAAATACATTCACTGACAGTTCAGTTCACACACAATTTTTTTATAAATACACCCACTGACAGCCCAATTTATACCCACGTTTTTTATAAATACACCCGCTGACAGAAACTGTATCTGATCGTCTCCTTCGGGCAGTTTCCCTCCACCCCAGGCCGCGGTCGGACGCTGCAATTTACGACGATTTTAATCTTTAACTATTTTCTATTTCTTTAAATATTCTTTAATAATTATTATGGATAAGGTTATTTTGTATTACTACATGCAATAATATATCTTAATACATGCAATAATATATGTTACTATATATTATAATGTGAGTTACTGCATAAAAAAAAATAGTTTGTGTTACTACATAAAATAATTTGTATTACTATATAAAATAGTTTGTGTTATTACTACATGTAATATTGTGTTTAACTACATAAAAAATTATATGTTACAAATTCTACAATAAAACAATTTGTATTAATTACACAAACTATTACAACATTGAATATGTGTTTGTTTGCATCATCCTGTCCATAATAATTATTAAAGAATATTTAAAGAAATAGAAAATAGTTAAAGATTAAAATGTGTTTTTTGCATCCTATCCATAACAAATTGTTTTACATTCTACAGTTTGAATTACTACATTGAATATGTGTTTGTTTGCATCATCCTACAATAAAACAATTTGTATTACAACATGGTTATTGTGTTACTACATGCAATAATATATGTTACTACATATTATAACGTGAGTTACTGCATCAACAAAAACACTAGAAAAAACGTATTACTCCCTCCGTCCCACAGAAATTTGCACACTTTCTATAAATGGATGTCTCATACCAATTTGCACACTTCATAAAAGGAAATATCTGCATAACCCCCACCCTCAAAATATACTCATATTTATCTCATATGTCATTACTTTTCCACACTCAATCTACTATTTACTTTACTTTATTCATAAAACTTTACAAAACTACTTCTCAAAACATCACTCATTACACTTTTTCTTACACATTTCTTAAATTGTGTGTCATCCCAGGTGTGCAAGTTCCTATGGGACGGAGGGAGTACTAAATAAAAGAATGTATATTATTATATAAAATAGTTTGTGTTATTACTATATAAAATAATGTGTGTTATTACATATTACAATTTAAATTACTACATATTAGCTCGCGTTCGGCAATAAAATAAAAAATAAAAAAATCAATGAAACGGATAAAATAAAAGTCGATTAAAATTAAAACACAAACAGACCAAATGATAAATAAAATAATTAACCCATAAGAATTAATGATGGCAATATTACATATAAATTTTTGTGTAAATTTTTATATATGATCCTTTCGAGTGATACGTAGGGTTGTTATTCGAGCCGAGTATTTGAGGTTCGAGCTCGATTCGAGCTCTTATCGAGCCGAGCCGAGCTCGGCTCGATAACATTACCGAGTTAAAAATTGAGCTCGGCTCGACTCGTTAACGAGTCTAACGAGCTTAACGAGCCTATCAAGTCGAGTTGAGCCTAACGAGCCTAATGGAATTTTTTACAAAAATTTAGTTATCGAGCCTAACAAGTCGAGCTTGAGCCGGCTCGTTAGTAAATCGAGTATTTAACGAGCTCGAGCTTGGCTCGTTAAACTAAACGAGTCGAGCCTTATCGAGCCTTAACGAGTCGAGCCGAGTCTCGTTAAGGCTCGGTTCGAATAACAGCACTAGTAATACGCGGTAACTCATCGATTACATGATTCGTTACGCATACATAATTCGTAATCTAGCTCTTTTTTTTTTTTTTTTTTCCTTCCCATATTTTCTTTCCATAATTTCATCCTTTCCCTCATGATGGTTTTGCAACATATGATCGATGATCATAAAGATCTAAAATTAAATACTCCATCCATCCGTCTCAATTAGATAGATAGATAAGTAAATATCTATTATAATTGAATGCTATATTTTCTATTGTAATTAATATATAGGGTTATATTAATAAATGAATTAGAAAATATTACTTTAATTATATGAATATATTCATAAAAGGAAAAGGTAAAGTCTAGTATTCACTCGAGTGCATGTTGTGCACCCTAGTCCATGTGAAAAGTGCAACACCATTTACCAAAAAGTGTAAGTCAGTAAACTGAAAAGTGCAACATGGATTAAGGTGCACAACATGCACTCGAGTTCATAGCAGACCAACCAAAGGAAAATCATTGTGACGTAGGGAGTAGATCGATTGTTATAAAATTTACTACCAATTTGATTGTATATACTTATCCGTATCATAAAGTTCGATAATCACTTGATGTGTTATTTTTTTTTAAATATCCCTACTTATAGTTAATATTTCATGCACAATGTAAAATTTAAATTAATACTCCTTTCTTCTTTAAATTTTGTATGTAAAAAATTTATCCATCTAAATTTAGTCTAAATTTAATATGCACACTTTTATAATTAAAAATATTTATTCTCTTCCTTTCTCTAAATCCAGCGTTTTCCGACCTCCGCCGAGCCTCCACCAGTCGATCCCGGCAGCCGCCGTCGTCTCTCCAATGTTGCCCCTGCTCGGTCTGCTCTCCAGGTACTTTTCGTTCCAAAAATCCTTCCTCCGAATCTCGATTGCCCACAATACGACTTCTCCCGCACCTTCGTCACGATCCTGCTTGCACTGTACTTTTCTTCCCGTTAATTTGTGAATCTATCTCTCTCGCTGAATATATCGTTTAAAAAGAAAAATCGTCATGTTGCCAAGAAAAACCTTATCAGTATAATTGTATTTAATCTGTTGTTCGAGTTATGCGTTCAGCTTGTTAACTGAAAATTGTATCTTGACTTGGATCATAGCTAGTGAAACTCTACTTTTTCGGATTGGGATGAGTAGAAAATCCTTTCTGTAATAGCATATATTTTTCACTTATGCTTCTCCTTTGTAATGCGGATGTCAAGTTGTTTCCTTATGTTGACTAATGAGGATACTATTTGTTCAATTTCTACTCTGATCAACTTCAACAGTCTAATTGTCATCTATAGCTCGTTGGATGAAAATCCTTCAAAAACGCTGTAGAGTTAAAAAAAGAGATTTCTCTTTTATGTGAATGTATCATAGAACAGAATCTGGAAAAGAGATAATATATTGAACTGTTAATATGATGTAGGAAATGGGGTTATGGACATTGTTAGAATTCTAAGGGATGTAATACACACTGTTACAAGTTAAAACAAATTAACCAAGACTACATCACTAAAAAAAAGGTCGGTTAGAATTCTAAGGGATGTAATACACACTGTTACAAGTTATTACAAGAAAAAATCACCGTCATCTTCATCCTCATCACTACTAAGACAAGCACTATCATCATTGTCATCAATGTTATAACCCGTACTAGATTGCAAACTACACAACCGGTTGATAGCATCTTGTGCATCAGAAACTAGAGCATCTTGTGCAACTTTAACTAAATTCGGTTTTAGAAGACTCACATTTTCATCTGCGTTCTTTGCCTTCCTCAATGCTGCGGCTTTTCTCTTGGCATCTCTGGAGTGTAGCTGGTCTATGTATTTCTCATGCAAAGCCTTGTTTTTAATCTGCTTGAGAACTGGGGGGCTAACAAAAGCTGCTTTTGGTGAGCTATTTAATCTAGACCGTTGCTTTCTCTGGGCTGAGGAAGATCCTCGATTAAGTGCTGGTGAGGCAAATGGTGAACCCTGTTGAAGATTGAGAGGAGACGAAATTGGCTCAAGAACAGAAAACAAATCTGCTTCATAATCTTGATCTTCAGTGTGCTGTTTTTGTAATAGTTTTCGTATGGTTTTCTGGGCTGCAAGTGTTCTCCTCATTCTGGAAACGGCCCCTTTACGTTTCGTCTCAGCAGGACTAAGCAACTTACTAGGAGAAAACAAGATGGGCGATGGTTCTTTTCTTTTGGGCCTGGAGCGTGTTGGAGGTTGAGACGGGGTTGACTGATCAGAATGAATTCTGTCGAAGCATTCCTTCGCAGATTTTCCGGGAACCTGCAACGAGGGTTCAATAGTGTTTAATAATAAAATTGTGTTCAAATCTTCTGAAAGGTAAAAAAGAATAATCAGACATTTTTATGGCTCATTCAACATAGAAAATAAAACACTATTCTACTTTTATGTGTCCACTATCAGTCAATCTTTACTGAGTGTATCAGAAATGAAGTTTCATATCAAGATTTTGTGCTACCTCTTGACAATAGAAATAACAAAACTAGGATCATAGCAATTGTAATTCAAAATGCAAGCCAATATCCTTCTCTAACACGTTTTATACAACAGAACTCAAAACAAACATGAAACGTGGTTCAATCTTTAGTGAACTAGATCTGATCTCATATAAATTAACTAAACTCATCTCTGAATTGATTTTCTATTACTTCTTTAACTATCTTTACTCAGACATGGAAATGGAACAGTTCAATTTTCTCAAAAACTAAACTACCATAACTGAATATTGTCCAATCCCAAATATTGTGTATTAATAAGAATTATGCGAATTATTATTTTCATCAATTTAAGTACCTTACATTGCTAATCTGTTGACTCACGACCTTCATTGCATACATTTTGCAAGCTCTTATTATGGCAGTAGGAAAAGCAGTAATGTTCAACCATGATAAAACCATCCACATTAAGAGCAAAAAATGTATTCATATAAAGCTTCATCTTTCTTCTATAACACAACTATGAATATATAAAACTATAAAAGGGTAGGGAATAAAACATTACCATCCTAGCAACTTTTTTCCAAAACTGAGGTGTGGGATTAGCTACAAAATAAGCATTTCGTAGAGAAAAATCTTGTTCCTTAGTCCATCCATGGTCAACATCACTCTTCTCACACTGTGTTCTTTTCCCATTTTTGTCACAACTTTTCATAGTAACGCCACAATCTTTGGGAGCTTTTTCGTTGGTGGTTAGTTTAGATAACTCGTCATCCTCTCCGTGCTTTCTTTCATTCGAAGACCTTCGGTTAACCCTTTTCTCAACTTCCCCTATGTGTTCCTTACAAGAATCACCACCAACTTTAGGTTTCCGATCTTTTGACATAATCCTCACCCTCTTCCTAGAATTCTCCTCCCAATCGGAATCACTGACTTCAATTAAATCTTTATTATGTGGAAACCGTTCGTCTTCACTTTTACACACAAGGGCTCTATCGTCTAATCTTGCAGACCTTTTAGTCCCTTTGCTGGATTTCTGCAAACTTATAACTTCCCTGTTTCTATTCCGTGAAATTTCAGCACTCTCGTATCCTTTATATTTATAATTCACACGTTTAACTCCACCAGTTGAACTCCTTGTCACCCTCTTCTCTATCACACATTGCTCCTGCAAATCAAGGCAACTAAGATGGGTTCTGTTGTCCAATCTTGCGGAGTTTCTTCTAGAAACCACTGAGGTATTTGACTTGGCGTCTTTCTTCCCTCCATTCTGCAAAGTCCCACTAGCATTTTTCTGGGTTTTGGCAATACGGGAGCAAGGAGGTGCAGAAAAAGAATCGGGTGCAGTTTGTTCTCTTACTGAACGCTTCGAGGTCCCTAGATGTTCTACGGCAATTTTGTTTTGAGAAAGAAATCTGGGGGATCTTCTTAGACAATTGGTTGGATTTTGCTCTGCAATTATTTGGGGGTTTCTGTCAGGCATTTCCTCAAACACTTGTTTCTGCTTTTTAAAATAGAAATGGATAAAGTAACAGGGTAGAAAAGGAGGACAAAGTTTTCAGAGAATGAATAAACCACAATGAAGGAAAGCAAATTAACCCAACAGAAATTTGTGCTAGCCACTTTCGGTTACCTGAAGGGCATGTGTCTCGTCATCTAACATTTGTTGCTGGAACTTAATCGGCTCTGCTTGGACACCATCAGTTTGCCTAACTTCTGAATTGTTTATTTCCCTCAGCTCTATATTTCCAGAACTAGAGTTCTCTGCAACAGCAGTAGGGCCACTCTGCTTCGATTTTCTTGTTGATGTTGCCCGGTTGATAGCCTCTTGGAAACGCAGAGCTCTAAGCTGATCAAACTGTGATGTAACCGAATGAAGCTTTTCACTTAAAATCAGTACCTGCAGTTTGACCAAAAAGTAAGATGCAGCAAATGACAATAAAATAAGCTTCAAGACTATATTTTACTCAGATAATGCTTTAAGTAACCAAAACTTAAAAGATGCATTTTGTTGCCACACTATCTTAACACAACTAAGAAATCATGGATATGGCGTTATGCCCTTAAATTCTAGACAGAACACATTCGACATAGATTCAGCACCACCACAATGTTGAACAAATTGCAGTCCCTTTTAGTTTTCCATATACCAAGTATCGTATTTTATTATGGGAACATAATTTCTAAGTCCTGTAAGCTATCCCTTTTGGTTCCAGTCATGTCGACTTTCACAAGTCAAAAATAGTTCCGTAACTATCAAATTTTTTAATTTTGGCCTGGTAACCATCTGTAGGAGGTGAAACATCCAGTTTATGTTAACATGGCAGAGTCTAATTTGTCCATGTGGCAGAATCTAATTGATCAACCAAATGTTTTACCTCTTACAGGCGGTCATCGGACCAAAATGTCAAAAGATTGAAAGTTGCGACACTATTTTCAATTCGTGAGAGTCAGCGGTACTAAATCAAAATTAAGTTAACTTACAAGACTAAAAAACTATTTTCCCTTTTATTATCAAGTATTAAAGCATCAACAACCATGTTTTTCCACTCTTATACCTTTGCCAGTATAATAGATTGAGGATGCAAACAGTGGTTTTAGCAAGCAACCACAAAATAAGCAAAGCAACTGATAAGAGTGAAAGCTACCGGAATAATGGAATTAACAGAATATTAGATAACTCCTCAAAACGAGGCTCCTCAAAAAAGGCCACAGAGATAAAATCTCCGCCACAACCATAGTTGCCACAATATTAATGATCCAAGATGAATCCTAATTCTAGAGAACTCATATTTAAATAGACTCACACCTATGACCTAACCCCAACTTAAGCCCTAAGTAACAAAAGCCCACGGACTATTTATTGTAGACTTTAATTAAAAAGACTACCCCATTACTAAAATAATAAGGATAATTATAATATGTCTATCAGAAACACTACTATTTATGTCAAACAACTCAAATATAAAGTCATACCACTCCATGTTTGTGAGCTATAGTATCAGCATTCAAATTGTCACTCCTTATACCAAGCCATCCCTTTGATTCAGCTTCATCATCAGTAATGTTATTTTTGAGAACATTTATTTGGTCTTTGCACGCTTTAATGAAGACTGTAACCTGCACAATGTAGAGTTTGTTAGAAAGCATATTGGTTTTATAAACCCACAAGTCAATGTGTGAAAACAAACCACTTAATTGCAACTATTTGGAACAAGTAAACATGGCAGATTCAAAGTCATAGTAAATAGCATCAAGATCTTGAATAAGTGGAATTTGTTAGGTGCCAAAATTGTATTTGGGACATGATGAACTCCAAACAAGATTGTTATCATTGAGACATCAGAAACAAGGCTTTGCCACTCCTTCAAATCTGATTTAGCAGAGGTAAACTAACCTTCTCAAAAGGGAGAAACAAAAATAAAGCAATTTGTGAGATTCTCCATTGACATTAACAAGTAAACAGATCACAAAACAATTCACTAAAAAACAAGTCACTCAAAAGTCCAACAAACAACTACGAAAAACATCTACCACACTATAGATTCATTCATTGATCAACAAATCCAAACTCCAAATCTTAGAAAATTATATGTACAACAACGGCTATGTTAGGATTAACAAAGACTGATATCAAAATTATGTCATCTAATCAGTTTTTTAAAAAAATAAAAAAATTACGCAACAACAGACAATCAGTGAGTGATGTTTACTTATATTGAAAATTAAGAAAAGAAAAAACAGATCTGCGAAGTAGATGTCATATTACAGATTTACATATCCTTCAACAGACTAACAGTAAAAATTGTGGTTTTACATCATAAGAGAAAAATGGGGATAAATTGAAGCAAAAACAAAAAGGAACCTTGGAAGTGGAAGCGGACGAAGAGAAGGAGGTTTCCGTCTGTACAGTTTTGCGACTCGACGGGCTCAGATCCTTCTCCTCGTCGAGTCAGCGCGCCGCTATCAGCCTTCCGTCGACCGTCGCCGTGGTTGGGGTTGTGCTCGTGCCGTCGTGGTCGTGTGAAACTGCGAAATTGGAAGGAATTGAAGGGTCTTCAAACGGCGCCGTTTCTATTTATTTAATGTTTTATTCTTTTTTTTTTTCGGGGATTTAATGTTTTATTCTTACTTATTTCTGTTTGTGCCACTTATTGAGTCATTATTGAAGGAATATTTATTTTCTCATTTGAGATCATGTGTCACTTTAGTGTTTTTATAGTTTCATTATTTGATTTATTAATATGTACGGTATAAAAAATATATACTTCATCCCTCCGTCTATAATGCTTATAAGTTTTCCATACCTTTTTTTGTGAATACTTTTTCTTATACTTCATTTTATATCTTACTTTTTTTCTCTATCTCTCTCCTCTCTCAATCACATCACTTGTACTATATGTATTATTTAATCACTTTTCTTTTAATCACTTTTCTTAATCTTTATGCCAAAAAGTAACGTAAAATTTATAGGCGAACGGAGAGAGTAATTAACTTCTCATAATAGTGAAAATGACGGCGTGCTAGAGATTCAGTACAATGGAATACTACGTGTAAACCAATAAATTCGTGAATTAAATATAAAAACGCGAAAATTGTAAACGATGTATTTAATTTCGAATTAAAACCGAGTATTTGTGGGTTACAATCTCTAATTTGCTCCTCTTATTCTCTCTTCTTGAACTTCTTGAATTTCTTGAGCTTTTTGGGGTCGAATCCGCAGCCGAATCCGCTCCGATCTTGTACTTGGGGCTTTATAACGTTAATCCAAAGGTTTAGCACCGTATTTTGGATTAAACGTTGATTTTAGGGACTTTTATGATAAACGTCGTTTGAAGATCGTTTTTGAACTTGGAAATTTATAACGTTAATCCAAAGGCTTGACGCCGTATTTTGGATTAAACGTTGATTGCACGAAGAACGCCTTGAAGAAACGCCGAATCGAAGAGGCTTAGCACCTTGATCTCCACTCGAACACTGCTTCTACAAAGAATTTTAGAGCCTTGAATGCTTCTGATTTTGTTGATTTTGAAATGAATGAAATGAGGTCTCTATTTATAGGTGTAGAACCTAGGGTTTCTTATGGGCCAGGGAGATATTTGTGCAAGTGGTTAGGGTTTAATTCAAATTTTGAATTACTTGGGCTAAGAATACCCTATTTGGGCTCAATTTGGTTTGTTGGACTTGAGAGGTCCGTCTTCATTTATGGAACTTTAGAGGCACGTCTTGCTTTATTGGACTTTAGAGGTCCGTCTTGAATTTATGGGACTTTAGAGGCCCGTCTTGATTTACTGGACTTTAGAGGCCCGTCTTGATTTACTGGACTTTAGAGGTCCAAAGGAATTTAAAATTTAGGTGTCTACACTAAGAGAAATACAAAAAGTGGAAGAGTGAAATAGATCTACTTGAGGGATTAAAATCACATGTTCCACTATATGGATGATTGACATGTGTCATATTAAAAAATAATCAACGTTCTATAATATTGGGGCGACACGTGTTAAAAATCAGTAGGATGAAACATCATCAGGATACGAAAACTGAAACAGAGGAATCCAAACACAAAAAGTGAAATAGAGGAAATCAATGGCTACCTAAGTGTATACTTATTTTTGCGATTTAGGGTGAATGGGAAAGCTATGACTTTTAAATTTTTATCATTTTTGCGATTTAGGGTGAATGGGAAAGCTATGACTTTTAAATTTTTGATAAATAGTAAAAATGTGTGTTTGTTTTAAAATTTTAAATGAGTAAAATTTTACTTTATTTCAAGCAATTGGTGTTTAAGTTATTTTTAAGTGTATAAAATCGATTGCAATTGAAAAAAGTAATACTCTTTTTGTTGTTCCAAATTAGTTTTAACATTTTTTTGTCTGTCCCCACATTAATTTTAACATCCAAAAAATAAAGTTTTTCACAATTTTAACCCTTAAAATTTTCACTTTTAAATTTTAACCCTCTATGTCAATACATTTTTTTATACAATGTTCTTATTCTATTACTTTAATAAAGTAAAAATTATATACAATATTTTGCTTTCAAATTTATGTTATTATAAGAAAAATTATGTGTTATTGTAAAAGGAAATACTCCCTCCGTCCATCAAAAGTGTGCTCATTTCTTTTTTTGAGGTCCACAAAAACGTGCTTATTCTATTTAAATAGTTAACTTTTGAATATTTTTTCTACTTTACTAACAAGATTGAGTATCTACCAAATATATTTTCTACTCATTATATTAAATATATTCTTTATAATTAAAATATGATTTTTTTAAAAGCACATATAAAAAAAAAGTGAGCACACTTTTGGTGGACAGAGGGAGTATGTATTACTTGTTATTAACACTTGCTTGGGGCTAGAAGAGAGTTATTCTTGTTATTTTGCTCCAATTTTTTTGGAGAACAGTTTAATCTGCTTTCGATCTGGTTTCTTCCCAAAAAGTTTTTGGCATTTTTTAATTTATGTTAATATTGTATGTGAAATATTGTATATACGATTTTGCCTTTTTTCATTAATAATTTTTTTTATTATTCTATTATCTCTCATATCTTTTATATACCATAAATTATTCATTTATGTAGGTTATAATTGAGGATTATAAGTTCTTTAACTTTTTCTTTATCTAATTTTTTATTAATTCTCATGAAATAATCTCACAAGAGTACTATTGTTTTTTTCTTTATTTATTTATTCTTTTTCTCCAACACGCATTAGCTCTTTTTTTCATTTTTTTTCTATTCTTATATAATTACCGAAAATAGTTCTACTAAAACAATATAGGTGTAAGAAATTAAAAAAAAAAAAATAGATAAAACAATATAGGTGTAGTAATTATTAATTAAACGAAATTGTGTACGTGAATTTCGCTGTCATGATGATAAAAGTGGCACAAAAGAATATGGGCATTTTAAAGATGTAGTAGTATTCCAAAAGGAGATTCAATTATTTAAGTTTCATCTACCCTTATCTACTACTCCCTCCATTCCAGAATTTTGTGCATGGTTTCACTGACGGACCCACTCTATGCTCAGGGGCCATTGGCCCCACACCTTTTCAAAAAAATCATTATATATATGTTATGTAATGTCATATTTATTATTAACTCAAAGTGTTCTAGTGGTTCAAAACCTTAGTACAAGTGGCTTATTAACTTTTAGGTAAAAGGTACGATTCAATCAAAAGAGGGGTAATATTGGTAAAAATTTACCCTTATATACTAATTCTGAATCTTCTCTCTCCTACGTTCACTCCAAATTCTTTTCATTTGCATTTTCTCATTTTATAAGAATTTCACATTATTTTCTCTTTTTTTCTTTTTTTCTTTTTTTCTCTCTCATCTCTCTTTTAACTAACTCCATTATCTACTTATTCTTTTTATTCTCTCTTTCTTATTTTCTTTTTTCGACCATCAAAATTTTTCATATTTATTTTTTCCTCTTATACTTCATTTTTACTAATTTTATTTTTTATTGTAAATTTAACATGGATATAAATTTAAAAAATTTTGAACATTAAATTAAATTTATAAATAAATAAATAATTTAATTATATTTTAAAATAATAATATACGGAGTATAAAATTATCTTTAATTCCCGCGGGTTTTGCACTATCTACCCTTATATACTATTTCTAAATCTTCTTCTCTCCTACATTGTATTTTACTTTTCTCCAATTCTAATTTTCTAATTTTTTAATTTTCTCACTATTTACAATTATTTTGTTTTATAGTTTTTTCAATTCTTCTCTCTCATCTCTCTCCCCCCTTTTATATAGGTCTTCTCAATATTTTCTTTTACTTTTTTTAAAGTTTTTTTCAAT
Source organism: Galeopsis tetrahit (assembly GCA_963675135.1). Classification (NCBI taxonomy): domain Eukaryota; kingdom Viridiplantae; phylum Streptophyta; class Magnoliopsida; order Lamiales; family Lamiaceae; genus Galeopsis; species Galeopsis tetrahit. The sequence goes on along the minus strand of OY776126.1, from coordinate 39,056,290 downwards.
TTTTCTCTCTCACCTCTCTTCATTTTCTCTCAATCTCCTAAATTTCTTTATACTAATTTCTCTCCTTTTTTTTTTCTTGATTCTTTTTATCATTTTCTTTTATAATTTTTTTACAATCCCCACGAAATTCGTGGGTTTTGCACTAGTTATGTAAGTATTTCTGAATCTTCTCTATCTTACGTGTGGCTTCTCCGTTTTCTTTCTTTTTAATTTTCTTAAAATTTACAAATTTTTTTCTCTCTCCTCTCTCTCTCTCCCTTTTTTCTCGTTGTTTTCTTTTACAATTTTTTAAATTATTTTTTAGTTCTCTCTTTCTCTCTCTTTTTTTTTCACTATTCTTTTACAATTTTTATATTTTTCTTAAATTATTTTTTTGTTCTATCTCCACTCTCTCTCTCTCTCCCTTTTTTTCTCGTTTTTTAATCTTCTTTATCTTACGTTGAGAATCTCTCTCTCCCTTTTTTCTCGTTTTTTAATCTTCTTTATCTTACGTTGCTTCTCAGTTTTTTTTCTTTTTAATTTTCTAATTTTTTTAAAATTCACTCTCTCTCTCTTCCTTTTTTTCTGATTTTTTAATCTTCTCTATCTTAAGTGGCTTCTCAGTTTTCTTTCTTTTTAATTTTCTTAAAATTTAAAATTTATTTTTTCATTCTCTCTCCTCTCTCTCTTTTTTTTTTTTTTGTTGTTTTCTTTTATAATTTTTTAAATTAATTTTTAGTTCTCTCCTTTTTCTCTTTTTTTTTTTTCTATTCTTTTACAGTTTTATATGGATTCTTTTATATTTTTCTTAAATTATTTTTTTTTGTTCTATTTCCACTCTCTCTCTCTCCCTTTTTTCTCCATTTTTTACAGTTTTCATTTTACAACTTCCGTCTTTCAAATTTTGTACGTCTGTCTTATCTGTATTTCTCGCGCCGCTTCTTCGACGTCGTTATAAAGGATTACTAAATACCCCCCCTGATTTAGTAAATACACTCCCATCTTGTAAACCCTCTTCTACTTAGTTTTGGCAGTTAAGAGTTAGTTAACTGACATTTACTATGCTTAACAGCCTATATATACATTAGGGCTCCATTGTAACAGACTTACTGCAATTTCTGCAGATTTCAATTAGACATTCAATTTCTTCTTTTCTGTTCATTCTTCTTCTTCCTTTTTCAATAAGAAGATGATGCAGTGTATGGTTTCTACATGGTATCAGTATTAGCCATCGTATTCGGGCCAATTTCTTTGCGAACCACCATCGCGTTCTCCTGCCCCTTTTAAAGCTTCAAGATTTTCTTGCGTTTCTTGGCGATTCTTCTTCAATGATCCATGGCGCCGACGGTTACTGATCCCGATTCCTTGGACCCGGCTCTCAATCCGTTCTCTCCACTTGCCCTACATCAAAACGATAACCCGGCCGTCGCCATCGCCCTTGAACCCCTCGACGGCACTAACTATGTCTCCTGGAGTCATGCGATCAAACGCGGCCTCAGTGTCAAGAACAAGGTTCGTCTAATTGATGGATCCTTGGATATTCCCAGCGAGGAAGATCAACCAGCCGTGTACTCTGCTTGGGTAAGATCCAATGACCTAGTTCTTATGTGGATTTTGAATTCTATTGTGCCTGAAATTAAGCGTACTTTGGATTATTTCTCTATTGCAAAAGATGTTTGGGATGAATTGAAAGTTAGATATGCCTTATCTGATGGCACTAGGGTATATCACCTTGAGAAATCCCTTAGTACCATTGCTCAGGGTTCCCAATCTTTAGTCTCCTATTATAACCAATTCAAGTCTCTTTGGGATGAGTACCTTAGCTTTAGGCCTATTCTTAAATGCTCTTGTGGTGCTATGGATACTTGCTCTTGTGAATTGCCTAAACTCATGACCAATATTCAAGAACAGGATGCTGTTTTAAAATTCTTAATTGGTTTGCATGATTCCTATGGTGCTCTTCGAAGCCAATTCCTTTTGCAATCCCCATTTCCTCCTCTTTCCAAACTATATGGCCTTTTGCTTCAAGAGGAATCCCAAAGAAACCTCCACAACACCCCTGATCCTATCCACCTAGACTCTGTTTCTATGTCTGCCAGAAACAACAAATCTTTCAAAGATAGGAAGAAACCTCTCAAATGTGGCCACTGTGATGGCATTGGTCACTCTATAGATAGGTGCTTTCACATCATTGGCTTTCCACCTGGTTGGAGGGGCCCTAGAACTCTTCCAAACAAACTCACTAACAAAACTGCCAACCTTTCCTTGAGAAACACCCCCTTGGACTCCAATCCTCTATTTGATCAGGTTTTATATGACAAGTTTGTAAGTTTTTCTAAGATGCAGAATTTGGGTGAGCATATGGCAGGAGCCTCCACTGCTCAACCTGATGTTACCCAAAACAACCCTGATTCAGGTATGATTTCTAACATTTGCTTGCAAGATAGTACTATTTCTACTTGGATTATAGATACTGGGGCTACTGACCATATGATCTTTGATTTTTCCTTGTTTTCCACCCCTCCCTCCATTGCCAATGTTAAGATTTCTTTGCCTAATAATGCTTTCTCCACTGCTACACATATGGGCAACATTGTTATCAATAAACATCTCACTCTATATAATGTCTTGTATGTCCCTGATTTTACCTTCAACTTGTTGTCTGTTAGTCACTTGACTAGGTACTCTAACTGTTCTGTGAGTTTCTTCTCCTCACATTGTGTTTTACAGGACAACACCAACAAGATGGTGATTGGTACTGCTGATCAAGTGAGAGGCCTCTACCTATTAAAAACTGCTGCTCCATGTGCATTACCTGCTTTAGGTTCCACTGTCACTTCTAGTTCTGTTGTTCTTAATACTTGTACCTTTGATACATGGCATAAAAGGCTAGGACACACTTCTAAGAAATGTATGTTGCACATTCCTGAATTGAATATTGATGCTAATTCTCATGCTCATACAAACTGCTACATTTGTCCTTTAGCTAAGCAAAAGAGGAATTCTTTCCCTTTGAGTACATCTGTTTCTTCTCATGCTTTTCAATTGATACATTGTGATGTTTGGGGCCCTTTTTCCACTATATCTGCTTCTGGTTATAAGTATTTTTTGACTATTGTAGATGATTTCAGTAGATGTACATGGACCTACCTTGTAAGTGCTAAGAGTGATGTCAAAATTTGCCTCCAAAATTTCTATAACATGGTTCTAACTCATTTTGGCACTAAAATTAAGACTTTAAGGAGTGACAATGGGTCTGAGTTTATTCTTTCTGATTTTTATCATACCCATGGGATCTTACACCAAACTTCTTGTGTTGAAACACCCCAACAAAATGGTATAGTTGAGAGAAAACATCAACACTTGCTTCAAGTTGCTAGAGCTCTCCTTTTTCAGTCTTCTATACCTCTTAAATATTGGGATGAATGTATCAAAACTGCTACTTTCATAATAAACAGAATCCCATCCTATACTCTTCAAAACAAGTCTCCCTTTGAACTTCTTTACAACAAGAAACCTAATTATTCCATGTTTAGAACCTTTGGATGTCTTTGCTTTGCCAACACTCTCACATCTCACAGGCACAAATTTTCCCCTAGGGCAACCAAGTGTATATTCATTGGCTACCCTATGGGCACCAAAGGATATAAACTCTTGGACATACACACTGGAAAAACACTCATTTCCAGAAATGTCAAGTTTTTTGAAGATATCTTTCCCTTCAAAGATAACAGCCCCCCAAAACCTCCCTCCCCCACTGCTATTCCCATCCTTGATGATTTCATTGATGATGACCACTTAAGTTCTCCCTATCTTTCCCCTCCTGAGCTGCACAATCCCATTCATGATTTACATAATTTGAATGTTTTGCATGATCCCACTGTTTCTGGTACTGATACTCACACTAGGCCTCTTAGAACCAAGACTCAACCTGCATATTTACAATCTTATGAGACTTCATTACCTGCTTCAGTGGATCATGCCAATCACTCTACATCTTCCAGCATCAAATATCCCATCCAAACTTTCTTGTCCTCTCACAAACTATCACCCAGCTATAAAGCCTTCACCACTTCCATTTCCCAAATTCAGGAACCCAAATCTTACAAACAAGCAGCTCAGAATCCTAAATGGGTCAATGCTATGCAACAAGAGTTGTCTGCTCTAGTCCAAAACAACACCTGGAATCTTGTAAATCTCCCTCCTAATAAGCATTGCATAGGTTGTAGATGGATCTACAAAGTAAAATACAATTCTGATGGCTCTATTGATAGGTACAAAGCTAGGCTAGTAGCTAAAGGGTTCACTCAACAAGAGGGCATTGATTATTTTGACACTTTTTCTCCAGTTGCTAAAATCACCACTGTTAGAATACTTCTAGCTGTTGCTGTGTCTAAAAATTGGCATATTCATCAACTAGATGTCAATAATGCTTTCTTACATGGTGACTTAGATGAAGAAATATATATGCTCCCTCCCCCTGGCTATTGCTCTAAAACTGATACTAGAGTCTGTAAACTCAATAAGAGCCTTTATGGATTGAAACAAGCTTCAAAACAGTGGTTCTCCAAATTAACCACCTCTTTGTTATCTGTTGGTTTTACTCAATCACAGGCTGACACTTCTCTATTCACAAAACAAACTGCTCATGCCTTTACTGTTGTCTTGTGTTATGTTGATGATCTGATTGTAACAGGCTAGTGCCTTGATGACATAAAATCTATTAAATCACATCTCCATAACTCTTTTACTATAAAAGATCTTGGCACTCTTAGATACATTTTAGGGATTGAAGTTGCCAGAAACCACTCTGGCATTACCCTTTCTCAGAGGAAATATGCTCTTGATTTGCTTGATGACTCTGGATACTTAGGATGTAAACCATCCTCCACCCCTATGGATGCCAAAGTCTGCTTTGATCCTCAATCTCCACTATTGCCAAACCCTCAACAATACAGAAGATTGGTGGGTAAACTCCTCTACCTTACCATTACTAGACCTGACCTATCTTATGTAGTTCAAACAATGAGTCAGTACATGCAATCTCCCACTGCTTCTCACCTTGATGCAGTCCACAGGATACTCAGGTATATCAAAGGTAACCCTGGTACTGGCCTTTTTTATCCTACACTAAACACTGCTAAATTGCATGCTTTTTCTAACTCTGATTGGGGGAGATGTACCCTAACAAGGAGAAGCATCACTGGCTATAGTATATATTTTGGTAATGCACTAATCTCTTGGAAGTCCAAGAAACAAACCACTGTTAGTAGATCTTCTGCAGAAGCTGAGTACAGGGCTTTGGCATCAACAACTTGTGAGCTCCAATGGATTCACTATATCCTCAAGGATTTAAGGATCAGCCATTCCACTCCATCCTCTATGTACACGGATAGCAAGAGTGCATTTTCAATTGCTCACAACCCCTGTTTACATCAAAGAACAAAGCACATTGACTTGGATTATCACTTCACTAGAGAAAAGATCAAGGATGGCCTCCTCACCCTCATCCACATTCCTACTCAAGAGAACTTGGCCGACATCCTCACCAAACCCTTACCTCCTGCTGGTTTCTTCACTCACAAAGCCAAAATGGGGTTAATTGATATCCACTCCCATTTTGAGGGGGGTATAAAGGATTACTAAATACACCCCCTGATTTAGTAAATACACTCCCATCTTGTAAACCCTCTTCTACTTAGTTTTGGCAGTTAAGAGTTAGTTAACTGACAGTTACTATGCTTAACAGCCTATATATACATTAGGGCTCCATTGTAACAGACTTACTGCAATTTCTGCAGATTTCAATTAGACATTCAATTTCTTCTTTTCTGTTCATTCTTCTTCTTCCTTTTTCAATAAGAAGATGATGCAGTGTATGGTTTCTACAGTCGTCCATCATCACATGTATAATTGAAATCGTCTTCTTAATTTTATGTGAATGTCTGATTTTCTATTTTATTGTCCCCTATTGTTAATTGGGTTTTCTCGCTTGTCTTATCATTATCAGTACTCATTGTTGCTTAAATTGATTTTCTGGTCCATCTATTATCTGGTACTCATTCACTACTACAAAATTGGACTTGGAGAGCTTTGAAAAAGGGCCTTGGAGAGCTTTTAAAACAGCTCTCCAAGCTAAGAGAGCGGTTAAAAACCGCTCTCTAAGTAAAAGCACTTGGAAAGCGGTGTACACCTTAGACAGCGGTTATGAACCGCTCTCTAAGTAAGAGACCTTGGAGAGCGGTTCAAAACCGCTCTCTATGTTATTTTTTTTTTTATTAATTTCACTTGGAGAGCGGTTCAAAACCGCTTTCTAAGTAATTTTTTTTTTTTTGGATTTCACTTGGAGAGCGGTTCAAAACCGCTCTCTAAGTAATTTTTTTTTAATATTATTTTTTTAATAATTATTTTATATTTTAAAAATCCTATTTATACAAAATCAAAACTTAATTATACCACTACAATATATATATACGTCAAATACGAAAAAAATCAAATAAATAAATGTACACAAACATATATACAATATATATACACCAAAAAGATGAAATATCATCACAAATATACAAGTTAATACATTACATTCTACCAAAAGTTATACTAATTTAATTATACGTTTACAAAAATCGATTGTAAAGGTACCCTGTCCAATCTTTTTTTCATTTGTCAATTCTTTTGTCGTTGTAAGTCTTTAGCGGACGGTCATAGACAAACTGCAAACAACGATCAATCAATATAGTTAGATATATAGTATATGAATTTTTATTCAATCAATAATAATTTAAATAAATCGATAAATTGAATAAACTCTTTATATCAAGCTTCTCTTGCCAAAAAAGAACTTACCTTTTCCTTTTTATAGTAACCTACTGCTAGTTTATTCTTCAACAGGAATGGGTATCAGTAATTCTTCAGTAATAGGAATGAGTATTAAGTAATTTGGGTGCTTAATGAAATGCATACGATGTGCACACAAATGCTACCCTTATATCTACTCAATTTATATTTCAATATTTAAAATACATTTAATTTGGTGAGGTTATAATATTTCCCCAAAAAAAAAAAAAGAATTATTCAGGTTTTTATCTGGACTTGGTAAATTGAACGCAATCCCTTTTTAGTTATCAGTTTTTTTTTTTCAATTCTTTTTTCTGGAACAAATACACATTTTCTAGCTCATTTCCCAACTAATAAATTTCCCCAATTTTTTTTTTTGATCAGTACTATCAAGCCCCAATTAAAATTGCCTAAAAAGATAACTAACCAATCAAAAATTAGAAAAAGGAATTAAAAACAAAAGCAAGAATTACCTTAAACGAGTTTCGAATCCAATAGTCATGAACTCTTTACCAGGCTTCTTTCCAGGTTTCCAGTCATCACCGACATTTGTTGCATTATTTTCTTTACTGCAACCAAAATCGTTTATTAATTACAGCAGAAAAAAGATACTACTAGCATTCCCAAGAAAAGAAAAGGTCATATTGTGACAGCAGAGTAAATTTGGCAACGATAGAAAGAGAGTCAAGACACCCTAAAATAAATCTAGAAAAAAGAGAATATGAAACTAAGAATGCACTCTATCCTATCTACCTCGAAACATCTGTTGTAGAAGACGTCTGCCCAGATGAAGGAGCATGTAGTGACCCGTCAGCAGAGACGTATGGAGAGCCATATCTTGCACCCAATGCTCCAGCAGCCCCAGCCAGAATTGGTAGCCTGTATGACATCATACAAAAATGCTTAATAAAACTATAGATGCTAAAAGTTGGTATCTTTTACATGACATAGATATAAATATTGGAGAAATCTCAAGTAACATATTAGAAAAAACGAAATATGCTGAAACAGACTGACAAAGTCAAACAAATTTAAGTTCGAATCTGAACAGACTCATTATTATGTATTTGTTGGGAAGATAGGAAGGTGTTTTAGTGATTACCAAGTCATCTCTGAATTCCCGACACCACGTTGTGGTTGACCAACATATCCAGGGAAGGCCATTCCAACAGCAGGCACTCCCATTCCACCAGCATGCTGGCCTCCAAAACGCATGACTGTAAAATATCACCAAACAATTGGAACTTACTAAACTAAATATAGAGCAATCTACCAAAAGCTAAAAACAAATGGATTACGAATTTACTATAGTAAGATCCGCAGAGCAATCTAACATGAATAAATAGGAACTTGATATGCGATACTATATTTTCCTTATCCCTTACTGAAAGATAAAATATGTAAAGCATATACCTGAGAAAAAAGCTGGGAAGTTTTGGTCTCCAGGACCCGTATTTCCGGAGGTCCCCAAAACCTGTGTTCCACCATATAAGAAGGAGCCCCTTCCACTGCCTTGTCCTCCACCTTGTCCTATAGGAACCAATGTAGTCTTGGATTCTGATTCAACTTCTCTTCAATAACACCAACAATCACATCAGAATCAGGAATCCACTCTCAGAACAAACTTGTGCTAGAGAGTCGTCAACACTAAGTCCAATTAGATTATCTTGGTAATCAACTACCCATCCAGTTACCTAATAATAGGAGCATAAATTCACAATTAAAACAACTTCAAATTCTGTTGATCAATGCACAAAGGTTGAGAACTTGAGATGTATAACTTGCAAAGTTGCACAGAGATGCACAAGTGAAACTATGATGTAGTTTAGAAAGTCTGTAAAAAAAGTAATAGATGATGTGGTATTCAAGAGATGCAGATTCATATAAAGTACCTTTAATATCTCTAAATTTGACAGATTATTAGCTCTGTCACTTAGTAGTCTCAACCATTGAGTGAACCTCTCAGTGTAAAGATTTACCATGAGCTGAAATATTTCATATCTGGAGGGAAATCAAATCAAGAAATAATCTTATCAGTTATTACCAAAATGATGGCCCGACAAAATACCTTCAGAGGAGCAGAGTGACCATCCAAATTAAAAGAGATTGTCATATTAACAAACATAGATGCAAACCTTGGAGGAAAACAAGGAGCAACATAGTCATAAATATCTCCAAGTTCTTCACCAATCTGACATTGATAGAAATTATCATCAGAACATTAGATAATGAAAAAAAAGAAGCTTGCAGAACCTGATCAAGCAATGTACGCATCATTAAGAATTACAAAGTCACAAAGATAACAAATGATCAATTACTGTATATGGTTCACAAAACTAAAACATTGACTGGTTAAAATTTCAGAGAGTACATTTCAAATATGTAGATAATTAATTGATAGGGTGATATTAAAAGCTTATACCCATGTTCTTTTCTCATAGGCTCAAATTGGGCTTGGCTTAGTACGAACTATACCAGAGAATATAGAAACTTGATTCAGTTACTTTAAACTATATAATTTTGAGAAAATACCAACACGACTTGAGTCTTGAACATTGTACTATATAGATGAGGTTCCTAGAGATCCAGTCATAGCATAAGGGCAAGTAGTCAATGAAGGATTCTAACTAAAGAAACCACAATATTTAGTAGTGAGATATGGATATTCAATTTCTGTCAATTCATTTGAACAACCTTGAATATAAATTTTTAGTAGTGAGCCAGCAAATACAAATTAACCTTGAATATTAAAATTTAAAATTGACAGAGCATAAATACAAATTAACCTTCTCGCCAGAGAGTGAGCCAACAACGATGCGAGCGTGATCCCAACGAGTGGTGGACTTGGTGAGACGCTTCAGCAACAACGCACCACCAATTAACACCAGAGACTTGAGCACCAACCGTTTGAGCCTGAGTCCGAGCCCGAAACAGAGCCCGAAACAGTGCTCCAAAATCAAGTGGAGAAACGAAAACCGGCGGAGATCCAGTTCTTCCTTTTCACTTTCCCTTAAACCCTAGGCCAGGATTCACTTCGATTTGTGGGATTTGGGGAGAACACCCAGCTTCAATTCGATTTGTGGGAGAAAATAAAACGCATCGTGAATTAATGGGGAATTGAGGGCTTTAACCAAAGAAACTGTATATATATATATATATATACGTACCTACAGCAACGGGCCGGAGTGGGAGCTACGGAGCTGGGCGACGGCGACAGCAACGGCAACGACGACGACTGGAGAGAAAATCGACGGCGCGAGGAGGGAGGGAGTGAGGCGACGACGACTGTTGATTTGGGGGAGAAATTAGCTTCGAGTGTTGAAAACGCGTGAATTGTTGGAGGCCCAATTTTTTTGATTTTGATCAGGCGACGACGACTGTTGAAAACGCATGAATTGTTGGAGGAGAAACCTAGCTTCGAGTGTGGAGGAGAAAATGTTGGTTTGGGGGGAGAAAGCGCTTAGAATTAATTGAATTAGGGGATTTAGGTGGTTTTGACCAAGAATTGGGGTTTGGAGTGCGGTTATGAACAGCTTTTCAAGTGTATACTTGGAGAGCGGTTCAAAACCGCTCTCTATGTTAGTTTTTTTTTTTTTTTTAAAAACCGCTCTCCAAGTGTTCACTTGGAGAGCTGTTTGAAAAAAGAGCTCTCCAAGTGCAGCTCTCCAAGCTTAAATGTGTAGTAGTGATTTTCTATTCTTCATTTTCTATTTTATTGTCCCCTATTGCTTCAATTGATTTCTATTCTTCGCTTGTCTTCCGTATCAATGCTTGCGGGAGAGCAAAGAGGTAAAAACCCCACAAGAATCCGTTTCTTCTTTTTTTTTTTTAGAGGAGAATCATTTTCTGTTAGTTGTCACTAAAATTGGTAACTTGTGTTTTGTATGTACATAGGTCTGTACAGTGATTTTGGTTTAAAAAAAATAGAGAGACATTAATTTATTTCTAAATGAAAGATGAGGAAAATGAAAAATCGAATTAGCCCACAGAATTAGATTATAGTACATTTTTTGATATGCCAAGTTAAAATCTAAATTTTATTTTGCATAATTTGCATATTGATGGGGAGAGAGAGAATATCAGAGATTTAATTCCCTATGATGATAAATGTAGCTTTTACTCATCTTCAATGGATGATGCTATCTTGATGTATTGGATCAATTTTCGATCAACGACAAATTATTGTTGCAGAAGATGAAGAGACGAGTCTCAACGTCATTTTCTATGTAGAACAACTATTGAAAATGATCAATCTCTTCTTCTTGCTCCATGGATTATGTAGAATTAACTACCTCCATAATGTTATAGGCCTACTAAGTCTATTTTTTAGTTGATGAAGGAAATAAATTCGGACTTAGCCAATAAAAATTCAAACAATAAGTCATTGTCCATAATACATTGATGATGTTCTTAATAAAATGAAACATTAGATATTTACATGTACGTACTTTTAATTAGTAGCTGTCTTTAATGTCTAGAAAACAATTTATGTTCAATTAATTTGACAAAATAAATTAAAATTGAAATGATCAATACATCATTATAACAAAATAGCATGCTATACAAATGTCTTACTCTACAAATCAATGTGTGCTCTAAATTCATTGATAATTAACATAATTTTATTGTTTCTACTGGACTTTCAGCCCGTTTAAGTGACTAGACTCTCAGTCCGCGTCCCAATGAACAATTGTGAGAAACATTTTTCAATTGAAGGGAAGATATTTCAGTAATGACATAATTTAATCAAGTTTGCCTCATTGAAATGTCATGTTTTTGATCAATCTGCCAATATCAGTTTAAACTCATGAGAGTTATGCATATTCACGTCATCATGTATTCCAGAACAATCATAACTCTCTCTGCATTTATGAAGTACAAAAACTTTTATGCCATCTAGCGATCCCCGAATTTTCTATTCGGCCATTATCTTGCCAAAAGAGAGGTTCAATCATTAAACCTTTTTTTCCTCGAAAAAATTTCAAGTTTTTACTTTGTTTGTGCATGTGTCTATTGTTAGTGAATGAGTATTTTGTATTTCGACAACACTTTCACGGCACTTGAAATTTAATTTTCATTTTCTAATTGTTGAGGGACGATTTGAAGTTTTATTATTAGAGGTATATTTCTTGAATAATTGTATGCAGAAAACACTAACTTGATTGAACCTAATATTAATCTTTAAATGTTCTTTTTATATTTTTATTGTGTTTTTTTCATTATCTTACATTAATGTTCTTCTTCTCCTCTTATTTAATAGGTTCAATTGTTTGTATGGAAGAAGTTGAATCCAAGGTTTAGCAGAGCAGAATGAAATAAATGGGTGAAGACGTGGAGTACATCGAGGAGTTTGACGATTTTGAATAGGTTCACTTCTTTTAATTCTTAGTGGAAAGTATTCAAACATATTAACCCATTGTATGTTTAATAACAAACATATAGTTGGTATGTTTAATAATTATTTGACTAAACCGGTTAATAATAATAAGATCAATTCATACCAATTTTTTTTAGAGCCTTTTAGTTTAAGTGTTTAGTAACAAATATATATAGTTTGTATGTTTAATAATTATTTGACTAAGCTGGCTAATAATAAGATCAATTCATACCAATTTTTTTTTAGAGCCTTTTAGTTTAAGTCCTATGCTGAATGTTTAATTTCGACTCTATTTTTATCTGACATATCTCTAAATTATCTATTTTAAAATTCTGCATTCCTGTAATTTTATATTTTCTATTTTTAATTTAATTATTGTAACCGCATTCCTTATTTTATATTTTCTATTAAATTTAATTTTTGTAACCGTTATACCACATATAACATTGAATTATCTTACATAAATGCATTTTAAATGACTCACTTATAATATTTACTAATTCAATAATTTTAAACAAAACATTTCAATCAACTTGGACTCATAGGTTTATCCCTCTGCGTTTAGGGTTTTTTCTCGTCTTCTTCGAGTCTTCTGTCGGCGCCGCTTGCCTTCATTGTCCGTAGAGTCTAGGTTCTACTCTTTCCGGTCCTTGGAATACCACCTACCCTCCTTTTTCTCTCTCTCTTATTACTTTTGCTTTTCAACTTTTTGCTCCACAGTTGTTTCCCACTATGTCCCCATTATCTAGTCAACCCTCCAACTTTAAACCCCTCTCAACCCCAATCCACGAGTCCCTAGGTTAGTAGTGGAGTAAATCTGTTTTTTAGGCCTCTTCATTTCTTTTTTTGTGTTTTGTCCCCTGTTTTAGGTCTCCATCTCCCCTGTATTTAGTCGGTCTCGAGTCTGTATCATGTCTCGGTGGGTATCACAAAATTTCCTCAAGAAGGAAAGGTAAGGAACCACTCTTTAGAAAAGAAGAGATACTGCGGTTTGACGAGGATGAGAAGTTGGAAAACAGGAGCCCATCTCTATGCTTAATGGGAAAAATCCTCACGAACAAGCCGTTCAATGTCTTCGGTTTTTTGGAAGCTATGAAGAAAGCTATGAAACCCCCTAAAGGCTTCACAGTTATGGAGGTAGGAAAGAACTTGTTCTCTTTCAAGTTTAATTCTGAAAATGATATGAAGGATGTCATAGCTAGAGAACCATGGCATTTTGAAAAGAATCTTCTAATCCTCAAAGAACTTAAAAGAGGTGAACAACCATCTGCAGTAACCTTCAACTCAACTGGTATCTGGGTTAGGATGTATGACCTTCCTATGGCGGTCAGATCTGAGATATGTATCAAGAAAATCGCCGGTTAGTGTGGGTTAGTGACGGAAATAGATCTAAAATCTTTGAAGGGTTTTGGGAGAAGTGTAAGGGCAAAAGTGCAGATAGACATAACTAAACCCCTTATGACAGGAGTACCAGTCGAGAATGAAGATAACATACCAGTTTGGGTTCCCTTCAAGTTTGAGCGGCTTCCATCTTTCTGCTACATATGTGGGACTTTGGGCCATATGAGGAAGGAATGCGATCTAACGGAAGGGGAGGATAACATTCAAGCCCTCGACGAGGATAAACTGCCTTACGGTGATTGGATGAGGGCGTCTCCTCTTAGAATGGCGTCAATGTCGACAGAGACAGAAACAGAAAAAACGATAGAACCAGGGTCGATCAGAAGAAAACTCTTTGAGGAGTTTAAAAGGAAAATTGAAGAAGGAGAGGACCTTGCTCCAGAGAAGGAAGAGGACCATATCAGCAAAGAAGATATGCAAAAGGAAAGGGTGGAGTTAGGAGCATTGCTACAGACCTTGGAGAAGATAGAGGTTCGAGAAGAAAAGGAAGGCAAGAACAGTGTAAGAGATATCGAAATGAAAGAGTCTGAGAAAGGTAACGAGGAGATAAACGAAAAATCTGAGAGAACACATATGAATGAAGAATTCATTACGGCCCATCCCACTGAAAATACACCCTCCAACCACATTAAATCCCCCCACCCGACACCATTACTCCTCACACCTACCAAAACCTCTTCAATAAATCACCCCAACAGCCACAATAATACAGAAAATCTGATCCCCACAAGTCAACTCATCTCCATGTGCACCAATATTCACTCAACCCACATACCTCCAAAAACCCCCTCCATGACCATCAACTCAGCACACACATCAAAGGACCCACAGCCTAAACACCTGATGCCTGATTCACCCTCACAGGATACAAAAACCTTCCCAGATACACTACCAACCACACATCTGTCACCATCAAAGCAAATTAAACCCAAAACAACTCTTATAACCCAGAAACCAAGCAACCCAAACCAAACCAAATTCCCAAGAACCCAAATTGAAACCGAAAACAAAATTACTACCCCACCTACACAAAACCAAAACTCCCAAGGATGCTACCTACATAAACCAAACCCAGTAAAACAAGAGAAGCCTGAATCTGAGGAGTACCAAAAACAAAGATTGCCCCAACTTGCAAGAAAGAGGAAGAATAGCTCTGGAAACGATGGCACAGAATTAACAAAAAGAGGAAAAGTTGATAGGCCCACGAATGAAACGGCGGAGACTGCTACGCAGTCCCGCCGATCCCAATGATCGCATTAAGCTGGAACTGTCGCGGGCTTGGGAACCAAGCGACAGTCAGAACATTGAAAAAGCTCCTACATGAGGAAAAGCCGAGTATAATTTTTCTCATGGAAACAAAGTCCTTTTGTACTCAAATGCACTCTTTAAATCAGTGTTCTTTTCACTTTAAAGGTTGCCTACCAGTTGACTGTATGGGAGGAGGGAGGTCTCGCAAGGGGGGCCTTTGTTTACTGTGGAATGATGATTTGAATATTTCTCTTAAAAGCTACTCACAGAATCACATCTCGGTGGAGGTGACAGATGAGAATGGGGAAAAGTGGATGTTTACGGGGATGTACGCATGGCCCTAACAACCTCATCGCCACAAAACATGGAGTCTTCTCAAACAACTCCAACCTGGAACAGATGAACCATGGCTCTGTATGGGCGATTTTAACGAAGTGCTGTGGTCAAATGAACATATGGGCGGGCAGTACAGACGAACCTCAGCCATGGAAGATTTCAGATCAACGACTTCAAACCTTGGCCTCCAAGACTTGGGCTACAGGGGATACAAATTCATGTGGACGAATGGTCGAAGCGGGGAGGACAACGTCCAAGTTCGATTGGATAGAGCTCTAGCCACAACTGCTTGGAGGATGAAATTCCCGGTGCACACGGTGTACCATAAGGTTAAATTGCTTTCCGATCATGCCCCTATTACTGTGGATTTTAGGGACCTCAACAACACTCGTGATTCTCAAGAAACCAAGAAAAAGGAGAAAATCTTCCGATTTGAGAAGATTTGGCTTGAAAATGAGAATTGCAAAGAAATTGTTCAAAAGGGCTGGGGTAGCAGCCACTGGAACAACAGCTTCACCGAGCGCACTAAAAGTTGTGGCATTCAACTCCTTCTCTGGGGCCAATCAATTTTTGGTAACACAGGAAAAAAGATTCTGGCTGCAAAGGACAGGTTAGCTTACCTCCAATCCAGACCCCAGTCCACCGAAATTATAGAGGAGATCAAATCCATAGAGCTATCTATCGAAGAGTTGATGAAACTGGAGGAAATATACTGGTTCCAGAGAGAAAAATCATTCTGGATACGTGACGGAGATCGGAATACAACTTTTTTCCACAAAAAGGCAGCCCAGCGCAGAGATAAGAACACTATTCGGCGCCTTAAGAAGAATGATGAAAGCTGGGCAATGGGAGATAAGGAAATCACAAAGGTCTTGAGAGACTTCTTTTCTGAGCTTTTCACTTCTGACGGTCCTTGTGATACCCATCAAGTCATTGAGTCAATCGAGTCTAGAGTCACAGGGGATATGAACGAGACCTTGACGAGGCCATACACAACAGATGAAATTAAAAGAGCCTTGAAGCAGATGCACCCCACAAAGTCACCGGGACCCGATGGTATGCCTCCTCTTTTCTTTCAAACTTTTTGACCTATTGTTGAATCTTCTTTTGTGTCTACTTGTTTGGACGTCCTAAATAACGAAGCTGACCCCTCTCCACTTAACCACACTTTTATTGTGCTCATCCCAAAGGTAAAATGTCCCACATCCCCAAAAGAGTTTAGACCTATTAGCCTAAGTAATGTCATTTTTCGTGTCATAACTAAGGTTATAGCAAATCGTCTCAAAAAACTCCTTGATCAAGTTATCTCCAAAACCCAAAGTGCTTTTATTCCCAATAGACTCATTACAGACAATGCTATGATTGCTTTTGAAACTTTTCATGCTATGAGAAAGATGAAAACTGGTAGGAAAGGTTACATGGCCCTCAAGCTCGATATGAGCAAAGCTTATGATAGGGATAGGGTCGAGTGGAATTTTCTTCAGAGTATGTGTCTTAAATTGGGTTTTTGTCATAAATGGGTTGACCTTGTGATGAGATGTGTGTCATCGGTTTCTTACTCTATTCTTGTTAACGGGAAACAAACAGAAACTTTTATCCCTCAACGGGGTCTCCGTCAAGGAGATCCCATCTCCCCTTATCTCTTTCTCTTGTGTGCAGAAGGTTTCTCTACTCTTATTAACCAGACAGAGAATAGAGGAGAGATCACGGGCATTAAGGTGGCAAGAAACGCACCCCCGATCTCGCATCTATTTTTTGCAGATGACAGTGTCCTTTTTTTTCGCTCAAAGCTAGCCGAGCTCAATACGGCGAAGGATATAATTGCATCATACGAGGCAGCCTCGGGCCAGCGTATAAATTTGGACAAATCCGAGTTGTTCGCGAGTGGTAATGTTTCGAGCAAAAACCGAGAAGAGATGGGCCGACTGCTGGGTGCTCGTTCAGTGGGTCACTTTGTAAAATATCTTGGGCTTCCCACATTGATTGGAAGAGCAAAAAGTCAGGTTTTTCAAGTAGTCCTTGATCGAGTGATGGCGAGATTAAAGAACTGGAAGGAAAAAACACTCACCAAAGCCGGAAGAGAAGTGCTCATCAAAAGTGTGATCCAAGCTATCCCGACTTATGCCATGAGCTACTTCATTTTCCCAAAATCAGTGTGTGAAAGAATAGAAAAAGTTGTAGCCCGTTTCTACTGGGGAACCACAGGCGAGGAACAGAAGATCCACTGGGCTAGTTGGGCGAAGATTTCTAGACCAAAAAGAGAGGGAGGACTCGGTTTTAGGGAATTTTTTTTCTTCAACTTAGCTATGGTGGCTAAACAATATTGGAGGATCGCGAGAAACCCACACTCTCTCGTTCATCGAATTCTTAAGGCCCGATACTTTCCTCGTTTGGACATTGATGAAGCCCCTGTTGGTTTTCAACCAAGCTATTTATGGAGAAGTCTCCTCAAAGCACGTCCATTAATTCAAGAAGTGACGTCATGGAGAGTGGAAAATGGTAGAATGATTGATTGCTTTAATGATCGTTGGATTGGTACAGGAACCGTTTCAAAACCCCTCCCATTCCCCCATCGCCAGGTAGCAAAACAACTCGTCTCAGATTTAATTGATCATGCCCAACGTACTTGGATCTCAACAAAAGTCCAACAGTACTTCTGTGAAACTGATGCAGCTGAAATCCTTCGAATGCCAATCAGCGATAGACTCCCCCCAGACCGACGTTTTTGGAACTTCACTAAGGATTGCAAGCTCACAGTAAAATCAGCCTACCACATTGCAATCCAGAAATTCTCAACTTGTGGCTCACACCTCCCATCACCAAGCTCTGTGAACAATCTCTGGAAAAAACTTTGGCTTCTCAAAATTCCCCCCTCAATCCGTCACTTCATGTGGAGGGCATGCATAAACGCCCTTCCAACAAGAGAAAATATCAAGAAAAAAGGCATTATTGTGGAACCTGAGTGTCCGGTGTGCGGCTTGGAGGGCGAATCGACCAGCCATATCTTTCTCCGCTGCCCAATGGCCATTCATACGTGGGGACAGAGCCCGATCAAAATGGTCTTCGCTGAGCCTCAGCAATCATTCAGAGAGATTTGCGCCCAATTCCTAAATACCCTCCCTTGGGAAGGCTGCTCCCTTTTTGCCATCATAGTGTGGAACCTGTGGAGGGCGAGAAACACATTTATCTTCGAGAATAGCCGTCTTGACCCGAGAGATGTGATTCAGAGAGCACTCCGAACCCTCCAAGATGTGATGCAAGCAGAAGCTACAGAACATCCAGCCGTTAGAATCCCTAAAACCAAAGCAAAGTGGGTAGGCCCACCACATGGAAGATACAAGATTAATACAGATGCAGCAGATTTCGGGAATAGCCAGAGTGGGTTTGGTTTCGTCATCAGAAATGAATTAGGGGAGGTACTGATGTCGGGCTCGAAAAGATGCTGGGCAGCGGGGAGCAGCACTTTGTTAGAGGCCCTGGCAGCACGTTTTGGTATTCGCCAAGCAGTAGATTGCGGCTTTCATGACTTTATCCTTGAAACGGACTCGGAAATGCTTGCAAAGGCCCTCAACTCTGAAGTTCAAGTCGAACCTTATGCAATGTTAGTATTTGAGGATATTTGGGAGATGGCTAGACTGGTTAATAGATCTGAATTTTGTGCTGTGAGGAGGGAAGCAAATAGTGCTGCTCACCATCTTGCGCATTTTTGTTCATCTGCTAATTCAGAATTTGTTTGGATGGAAGAAACCCCAGATTGCTGTAATGTTTGGATCCAAAATGATGTAAGGCATTTGCCTACTATCAATTAATGAAATGGTATTTCCCTTTCAAAAAAAAAAAAAAAAAACTTGCACTCATTTACTATAAAGGGCTAGTCTTGGGTGAGACCGTCTCACAGAATGAGATCCGTGAGACGGCTTTTATATATAAAAAGTTATATATAAAAAGTGATAATGTTTGAGCAAAAAGTGATAGTGTTTAAGTAAAAAGTGATAGTCACTTTTATTAAAAATATTATCACTTTTTACTTAAACATTATCACTTTTTTTACAAACTAAAATTTAGAAAAAAATATGGATTATCCTACCCAAAATTTTGAAATATGAGTTAAAAGGATCCGTCTCACAGAAAAGGATCCGTAAGATGGTCTCACACAAGTTTTTGCCTACTATGAATATGATTTTAATTAAACTCTTGACAAATGTTCTCTATATCATTCTACAAACTTTTAGGACTACAAATTTCATCTCTAATGTTCATAATTGTTCTCTACACAAAAAATAAGTTTGTATACTCAATGATATATTTCATCAGTAATTCTCTTAATTTCAATTTCATTATTTTATCCCCGTAAAAAAAAAAAAATTTCATTATTTTATCTCAATTTCAAGTGCCGTTAATTTTTTATATCGTGGTCCAAATTTTTTATGGTTACTTTTTATAATTTTATAACATTTCAGTTGTCTGTATTGTTGAAGATGGGAAATGAATTATCAAATAAATTAATTATCATCAAATATATTTTTAAATAATAAATTATATAAAATTTTATTAAATAATAGTAATATAATTTTTTTCAAAATCCCGCGAAATTCGCGGGTCTTATACTAGTTGAAACTATTCAGAAAAAATAGAATCTGTAATAATGAATATCCAAAATCATTAACTTCAAGTCCATGAATCTAAAAAAGAGAAAAAATGTTAATTATTGGCCGAGCCCAATTATTTATAGAAGTGGTATAGACTATTTTATTTTACATGGTCACGAATGATGTAAAATTTATTTCAAAACCAAAATAATTATTTATAATAAAATATAGTATATGATCAGGGTGAACGTTTTTTGTTTTACCTGTAATAATTTTATGAACCCTTAAAAATAGATATGTATAATAATGGGTGACAAATTTAAAAAGGATTTTTCTTATATGGAATCAATTTCTTATAAGTTATAAGAAATTGAGTTCAACCCTAAACCCTAAATATTTAAGAATACTGTGAATAAAATTTTTAACTTGGTCAATTTTTTTTTTTGTAATTTTTTTTATTAGTAATTTTTTTTCGAAAAATGATTGTGTTGAAAAGTGTAAGTCAATATTACTAAAAAGTGTAACACAATATTATTAAAAAGTGTAACACATTTTTTTATTAAAAAGTGTAACAAATTTTTTTATTAAAAAGTGTAAGTCACTATAATTGAAAAGTGCAACACAATTTTTAATGAAAAGTGTAAATCATTATAACTAAAAAGTGCAAATTAGTATAACTAGAAAGTGCAACACAATATTATTAAAAAGTGCATGTCAATATACTTGAAAAGTGCAATAAAATATTTTAATGAAAAATATAAGTTATTATAACTGAAAAGTGCAACAAAATACGACTAAAAGGTGTAACATAACATTACTAAAAAATGTAAGTCACTATAACTGAACATATTTATATTGTTGGAAATTGTAAGTCACTACAACTGAAAAGTGCAACAAAATATGACTAAAATGTGTAGCATAACATTACTAAAAAGTGTAAGTCAATATAACTAAAAAATATTGTTGAAAATTGTAAGCTACTACAACTGAAAAGTGCAACAAAATATATTTAAAATGTGTAACATAACATCACTAAAAAGTGTATGTCATTATAACTGAAATTATTATTGCAAACATTGCAAAATAACGTGCTAACATATATGTGATCTTATTTTCAACATGCACTTTTATAATTAAAAAAAATATATATGTGAAAGTTGAACACTAGACCTCAACGTAAAATAGATTATGCCCAATCAGTTGAACACAATAATTTATATATATATATATATATATATATATATATATATATATTTATTTGCATAAGATATTAAAAAAAAAAAATCAATTTGGTGTACCGTTGTAACCCCATATACCACATTGCCTCTGGCACAAGTTGGGTGGTGTAAACTTGAGACTTAAAAGTATATTTTTAGGTTGAAATTTTGTAAGGTACGAATAATTTTTGAGATGAATCAGTTTATACATAAATTTGTTTTAATTTCAATTGAAACATCACCTAATGGACAGTGAAATTGATCCTCAAATTAATCGATTATTACGTCGAATACCGACACTTCTCCGACACTTCCGAAAACAACAACAACTAATATGTTCAATAAACACAATTAACACTGACCTATTAATATTGTTTAGGGAAAACAATAATTAATACCATTGTTTATTAAAAATAACTAATACCGTTTAAAAAAATATATGAATACACGATGCATACAAGATCTTATTGGTATATTTGTTTTGAGATTATGTAGGATAGGAGAAATTTAAATGAAGAAACCGTGAATTGAGAAATTCTGATGAATATTAATTATGTGGGTTTTTTTAAGATTTTGAATAGAATATAATGTAACTTTATGATAAATCAATGTTGAAATGAGACATCGGGTAATTTTTATTTTGGAAGGTTTTTAAACTATTTAAAAAAAAGTTTTAAAAAAAGTGAATTCTAATTTTACAAAATCCAAGATGACTCAACAAATTACTTTATTTTCTATTTTAAAGAGTGGCGTGATACAAGAATTCAATATTATAAAATACAAAAACTTTGCAAATATCACCATTCACGCACCGACGCATGCTACACCTTCTAGATTTTTCATTTTATGTGGATTGGATATGAACGGCAATGGATGATTATTGTAGAAAAAGCTTGGAGTCATTCGGTGTAAATAGACATGTTCGCCGGTTGAAAATCGCCGGTTTCGGTTAGAAACCGGCAGTTACGGTTTTCGGAAATGGCGAACCGTAACCGAATCGCGAACAGCCGGTTTTTAAACCGGCGGTTCGATTTGAAAATCGCCGGTTTGACAGTTTTTATTTTTTTTAATTTTTTTTAAATATTATCTCCGTTTTCGCTCGTTTACACTCCGTTTTTGTTCGTTTTAACTCATTTTTTAGAAAATATATTACTAGAATTGAATAAAAATTATATAACTTAAATTTATACATTAAAAATAGAAGAATTGTGTATTAAAAAAAAAAAAAATATATATATATATATATATATATATATTTTATAAAAACCGACAAACCGCCGGTTGGTTAACCGCCAAAACCGGAGATTTGCGGTTTGTCAAAATGTCAAACCGTAACCGAACCGCCAATTTTCGGTTACGGTTCGGTTTGTAAACCGTAACCGACGATTTGCTAAATCGACGGTTAAAAACCGACGGTTTGACCGATTGGCCGATTTGGCGGTTCGATTTTGCGCATGTCTAGGTGTAAAGATACTCTGACTTTCTTTGGTGATTTGGATCGTTACAAGATTCAAGTTCATGGATGGATGATTGTCTTCTCTCGGGCTTCATTTTGAATGGGGAATTTTGATTTATGGATTTTAAATTCACAATTCAAATTCATTCTACTTGTTTGGATTATGAATAGATTTCAAATACTTAGATTTGTGTCTACACACTTTTTAGTTAAAATTGAGAGAATTTTAAATTTTCTCTAAAATCATGTCATTTAAAATCCATGTATTTTTAAATATATTCATTTAAAATGTCTACTCAAATCAAATTCCCCCATCCAAACACAACCTCAAAAGATTGTGAATCCTACATCATTCTCCAAAAGTTTGTGGGAAATCTTGAACACATAATTTTTTTTTTAAATGTAGAGTAATAATTAAAGTGTCGAGAAGTAATTTAATTTTATAATTTTTTATTTATAAAGTAGTGTATGGTGAATCTCTGTGTACATTGTGAGAGTGGTGATTTGATATATATATTTATTGGGTATGCAAGCTTTTAGAGAATAAACGAAAAGTATGAAATTTTTAGAGGGAGGGAAGGTGTTGGTCCTGAAAGGAGTATATAACAAGTGTATGGGGGGGGGGGGGGGAATACACTTGTATGCAATTCTTTTGCTAATTTTGATCAAACCAGAGTTCAGCAAGGTTGTCTTGGACAACTCTGCTGAAGAAGATTAACTCTTCTAAGATAATCAAACTACTAAGTACTATTGAGTACTTAGTTGAATAACTATCTAGGGGAGTTATATGTGCGGAATAGTGGTTGACCCTTTAAGTTTAGACTCCTTAAATTTCTGAAATCACTTAGTCAGTGCAACATAGTCCAGTTTTCAGGGAACTTGTCCAAATAGGTTTTGCACAGTCTTTGAATGTTTTATCCTTGAAAGATCAGTTTTGTGTGCAGTGTTGAATGTATGAAAGTACTTGTAAAGTAAATCAACACAAGAGTTTATAGTGGTTCAGAGACTCAAGCTCCTACATCCACTTTCCCTGATTTAACAGGATAATTCCTTCACTCTTGGAATTAACTTGTTTTATAGTGCCAAGGTGCACTTGATCAAGAACACCACTCCTTGGTGAATTGATCCCTAGGATGTCTAGAGTCCTAGTACCCTCTTCTCAACTCAGAACTGAACTGTTCTTCTCTCAACAGTCAGCTCCTACCACTTCTACTACTACAACCTTCTCACTTTCTCACTTGAAAGGGGTAAAGATTGAAGTAAGGTTCCAACTAATGAGATATCCTTTACAATGAAGATCAGTGTATAAGGATAGGATATCTCTCTAAGCTTGTGTATGGATATACAATGAAGTTCAGCTTAGATGAAGTGTTTGAAGACTAAGATAGTCTTTGAAAGCTTTGAAAGCACTCTAACTTGTAAGAACTTTGAGCTTTGTTGGACTGTGTTGAGGTTAGTTGGATGCTCTCAAATGGTCTTCACACTTCTGTATTTATAGACAAAATGGAGGATTTTCCCGTTGGAGAGGCAGCCCCAAATTGCTATAAATGTCTTCCTTGAGTTCTTCAAACTGGAAGACAGATTCTTGATAGTGACATGTCCTCATTTGGGTAATAAACGGCTTGTAAGACTTTGTCTTTATTCTGCAGCACTTTTCCCAATGTTTGACTTCTTGTTAGGACTTGGACATGGCTTCTGAAGGTTGATCCAATGATAGGACAACATTCCTTATCATCTGGACAACTCTCCTTATCACTATCAGCAGTTTTGCTTTTCAGCAAGGTTGGCTTGCTCTTCTTCAGATGACTTGGCTCTTTCCCTTTATTTCACTTTAGCTTGTTTCTTTGGTGATCTTAGGGTGTGGTTGTCTCTTTTTCTTCAGCATAGTTGACCTTCAACCTTTAGAACATCTGTTCTGATTCAATCATGCTGAGACAACTCTTCTGGACAACTCTCCTGATCAGCATATTTGGTCTTTTAGCATCAGAGCACTTTACACATAGAGTTGGCTTCTCTGGACAACTCTCCTGATCAAAAACCTTTGAGTAGTCTTGTGCTTTTGAGCTAGGTAAAGTTGTTCTAGCTTCTTTGGACAACTCTGCTGACCAGTGTCATTATGCTTGTCCTTTTGATTTTACCAATTTTGCATATGGACACTTTCTCTGGACAACTCTCCTGATCAGTGCTTTTGGACTTGTCCTTTTGAGCTTTACATTCTTGTTCTTGCATAAGACATCTTCTCTGGACAACTCTCCTGATCAGTGCTTTTGGTTTTCCATAGAGTGTCCTTGCTCTTAAGTGACTGTTTCAGAATTTGAGCCTTGAGGGGACTTGATCTTGATCATCTTCAAAGCATAGGTTCCCCCTCAAATTGTGTATCTAATTGTCTAAGAGCTGCCTAACACTTCAGCTTCTCATCTAGCCTATATTCTATATGTTCTAATATTTATAGGACATGTTTATCTTGACTTAGGCATGTCTCAGAGGGTTTTGGTATTAGATCAAAACATATCTCATTTTATTCCCAACAGAAGGAGTAAATACTAGCAGCATTAGTTTTGATTTTTTGGTTACAAATACATGTAAATAAAATTTAATTACAAATTTGGGTAAAAAATATTTGGGTATGGAACAATCTATATATATAAAAGGTGGATTAGGGCTCTCCTGTGTTCGACATGTATCAAATTTGAAACAATATCCTCCCGCCATGTGTCATTTGAGTTCAATTTAGTTGTTTTAAGAAACTCTTGGCTCTACATCTCCTATTCCTTTTGAGATGATGTAGGTTAAGGTTTTTCTGAAACCATCTAGCACGGCACGGGTCGATGATGTCCGGACATTTCGGTAGAGGAAAGGTAAAGTTACAATTCCAAATGTACACGATTTGCGGTTGTTGCGACGGTCTTAATATAATTGTTTATTTTTGTAATTTATGGGGTTTTAATATTCGGGTTTGATGATTAATAAAAAGGAGTAATTAATTTGTGGTTCCTACCTGGCCTACGCAGCAGATGGTAGTTCATATATAATATATCGGAAATGATATAGAGTCCACCAATACTGCCCACCGTCTGTCTGTGCTCACTGCCTAGGTGGCATACACACGTCATTATTTTTTTTTTTATATATTTAATTTGAATTTAATGTCATATTAATATTTTATTTTATCAAAATTATAAAATCATTTTTTACCTTTAATTTAATATTATCCCTATCAATGGAAATCTAGTGTACATATTGAAGAAAGCATTATATGGATTGAAACAAGCTCCAAGAGCCTGGTGTGACACTCTCTCTCTCTCTTCTACTTGAAAATGGTTTTACTAAGGGCAAGGTCGATAGAACCTTGTTCAGAAGACAAGAAGGGAAGGATATCCTACTAGTTCAAATTTACGTGGATGATATCATTTTTGGTTCACCCAATAAAAGTATGAGTGAGAGCTTTTCGAAACTCATGCAAAGTAAATTTGAAATGTCCATGATGGGAGAAATGAATTACTTTCTTGGTCTTCAAGTAAAACAGTCTGAAGAAGGCATTTTCATTAATCAAGCCAAGTATACTCGTAATCTACTTGATAAGTATGGTATTAAGACCTGTAAATTTGTTGGAGTACCAATACTACCTATCTACCGCATGGATCCAGACGAAAGAGGTAAATGTGTCGATCAATCTTATTATCGTGGCTTAATTGGCTCATTACTCTACTTGACTGCCAGTAGACCGGACATAACATTCGTTGTTGGTGTGTGTGCACGATTTCAAGCTTAACCCCAAGGAAAGTCACCTGGAATCTGCTAAAAGAATATTGAAATATCTGAAAGGAACCATTAATCGAGGTTTATGGTACCCTATAGATGATCTTTTCTTAAGTGGATATTCAGACTCGGACTTTGGTGGTTGCAGAATAGATAGGAAATCAACATCCGGTTCATGTCAATTCCTAGGTTCTAAACTTATTTCATGGTTTTCAAAGAAACAGAAAAGTGTAGCAACCCCTACTACTGAAGCAGAGTACATGGCTGCAGGTAGTTGTTGTAGTCAGCTATTATGGCTAATGCAACAACTCAGAGACTACAACATTGTAGAATCTAATGTACCAATATTCCGTGACAGTAATAATGCTATTGCTATCACTCAAAACCCAATTTTGCATACTAGATGTAAGCATGTAGATGTTAGACATCATTTCATTCGTGATCATGTTGAGAAGAAGAACATACGCATGGAAAAGATTCATACTGACATTCAGCGAGCTGATATTCTTACAAAACCATTACCTGAAGCACGATTTAGAGAATTATGCATTAGTTTAGGATTGATTGATCTTGACCCTACTTGTGCATAATATTGTACTAACAAGACATGTACACCATAGCAAGAAATTTGCAGAACAGACGAGTTCAACATAAACATGTTCACATTCCTTCAAACTCGACTCGATCCAGGTAAAACAAGGTCAAACAAGATGACCAAACAACCCGATGAGGAAGTTGGTAAAGCTGAGGGTAATACTATGAGAATATACATTTAAGGGGGAATCTATGATTTCTTGAATATCCTTATGTTGCCTCCTAAGTTTGTTAAAAGTCATCTTGATCAAAACCTTGATTACTGCATATAATAGATATTTAATTTAATTATTCTATTCTACTACTTGTATTTACTCTCACACGTCGATTAAGATGAGATAGGTACATGAAGATGTTCGACCGTCAGACAGACAAGCACAGTCTAAGGGGGAACTCGTCTAGTGCAACTGAAGTCTACTAATCTGTTCTGATGAACTCGAACAGACCAGATAAGTTCATACATTTCGTGTAATTCACTAAGTGTTTGGAAATTAATTAAGGGTATTAATGTAATTTGAAGTGTGAAATTTTGGAAACCCTAGAACTGGATTTATACATTCTATTTAATGAGGTGTATACACCCAGTTTCCCGCCTAAACCTACTGCCTTAGGTTAGATGAGTACACCCTTCTTTCCTAACCAATAGCAAAGTCGGATTCCAAATTTTACAATATCAAATCACATAATATTCTCGATTACAGTACTGAATTTCAAAGGTTTTGATCCTACCGTTGGATCGCTCAAAACGATCTACACCACTCGTTCAAAAACCCCAATTTCATAAAACTCTCAATTTCCTGAAATTACTCCCCACGTTTACCCATCTTTCCTACTTTCAAGCTCTCAATTCCTATATATCCTACTTTCCTTCTGTGTTAGTTCTATCCTACAAACATTCATTCGACAATGTCTATTGTTTCGATTTTCGATGTTGAATCTAACATGCAAGCTAGGTTCGACCTTGGAAAGTATGCCTCTGAAGGCAAAGTTCATGTGGAGAGTTCAGTGTTCTTCAAGGGAAGGCACTCCGATGACAACAAGGAAATTCTTGTCAAGTGCTTTCATTACAGTTTGAAGTCATACCTGGAAGCTGTTCCAAAAGTGGTGTTTGAGGAAGAAGTGCTAGAGTTCTATGCTACTGCCACTCATCGAGGCGAGTACATAGAGTCATATGTTGGTGGAAAGCGGATCAAGTTGTCTAGGGAGGTGCTAGACGACACACTCGAGTTGAAGCAGGGTTCGATTGATGTGGAACTCTATGCTTTTGGTCAAGAATTAAGGTATCTCAGTATCTTTTGTGGCAAGAAATTGAAGCTGAGCAACAATGGTAAGATTCCAGCAGTGAAGAAGAAGCAGTTGCTGCCGAAATAAAGACTCTACTAGACATCGCAAGCAAAAATTGTTTGGTGTCACCGGAAGCTTTGATTCAGTCACTCTTTAGAAGACAAGAGTGGTGGCTAGGGCTGAAAATCAAACTAAGCTATTTGATACTCGATTCGAGATTGTTCGGTAAAAGCTCGTTTGAACTCGATTCGACATAAATATCAAACAAGCTTGAACATATATTTACGTTCGGTATGGTCCAAAGCTCGGCTCGAGCTCGATAAGTAAAAAAAGATAAATTTAGTGTAAAAAAGTCAAACTACTCGAGCTCGGCTCGTGTTCGGCTCGAATAAAGCTCGTTCAAGCTCGCCTCGTTTAATTATCAAACAAGCTCAAACACTAATTTCAAAGCTCGATAATATTTCAAACAAGCTTAAACAGCATCGCGTTCGGCTCAGCTCGACTCATTTACAGCCCTAGTGATGGCTGCTATATATGATGGAATCAGTGATGGAAACTGACAAAAGTTGTTCATGGACTAAGTGATGTATTTTGCTAAGAATGTTAAGGTGGATGCTGATGCAAGAGAATGGATAGTATCTGCTACTGTGAGTTTTGGAAACAAGCTCAGTATATTACTACCAGTCTTGTTGTCGAACAAGAAGGATTGGAGCAAGGGCAAGCCATTCCACGTCTTGAAATACTACCTCAAGAAGGATGTTGTTGATAGACAGATGCGAGGAAGGATCAAAGAAAGGAAACAGATCCAGATTAAACCTCGAGATGCGATGATAGAAGCCGAGTCTTCTAGTGGTGAGTCTGAGGCATCAGACAAGGTTGCACAAGAAGGTGGAACTAGTGGAGCACTAGTTGAGTATGTGTCGGATGAGGCGCAGATAGAACCTGTTGATGATTCTGAGGAAACCAAAACAAATGAGTCTTCAGAAGAAGAGATGGAGACGGAAGAGGAGTACAATGCTAGAGTTAGCAAGATTTTGAGAAGTCTTCCTTCGCCCCAATCTCCTCCTCCTACTAGTCTGGTGGCCGAAACAAGTTCATCACCAGCCAAGAAGGCTAAAATGGTTAGTTCTTCTGTTCCTATGCTTTCTCCTCCATCTATTCCGATGAAAACCAAGGCAAGAACACTTCGTTCTCGTGCCAGACCTATTCCCCAATCCACCCTGAAGTTTGTTCAACACCTTAGCTCTCTATTAACCCAAAACACTACTATATATGCACCAGCTCATACTTCGACAACTGATATACTTGACCAAGATACATTAAAGCCTCAAGAAACCACCACCCAAAATTTACTCCTACCCACAACAAAAAATGTTGACCCTAACCCGTCTGATTGGGGAACCCAACAAACTGTCACTTCAGCTACTGAGCTGAGGACCCCACTCACTCAGACCCCTCCCAAAAACAGATTTCCTAACCTCATTGATTACCCCATGTGTATGCGAGAGAAGAGACTGCGAGCCCAGATGGCAAAGAACTTAAAGAAGATTTTGCCATCAGTGGAGATCGATACAAGTTCTGAGACCTATGAGAAGCTGATCAGGATTTGTACATGGGTCGCATTGAGAAAAGGGCCAACTGAAGATACTTTTGAAGTTATCTTAGGCATGGGTGGAATATCCAACTTTCAAGACTGGGAAATGGAACAACAAGAAAATAGCGGAGTAAAGAGCTATATTGAACTATTATCTTCTAAGGCCTTGACTGCTCTTGTCAAGAGGATGTTAAATGTTCCAGATGATGTTATTCCTGTAGAAGAGTCTAAGGAATCAGCCCAGATGAGTGAAAGGATGGATGCTGCTGTTCAAGTCTCAAAAGACGACTTGATTTTGGAAACTGGAGAAGTGTTGGAGTCTACTGATCCCAGAAGTGAGCTGGAGAATCCATCAGACCAGTTGAGAGGATTAGTGTTCAAATTACAAGTTGAATATGCTCACAGCCATAGAACAGATGTTGGGCAGATCACCAGACAAGTGGAACCAACCTTTCCTGCAGAAACTTGTGCGTATATTGCTAAATTGTTGGAGATGGTAAATAAAGATTCAGACGAAGCTGAACGACGAGCGAAAGCTGCAAGGTTAGCTATCGTACCCTACTCTCCTCCTCTAAATCTGAAAGCAATAGCAGGAAGTGTGCTACCAGTAGAAGACGAGGTCTTATCTACTGAGTCTGAGTTGAAATTAGTTGAAGTGCATATTGTTGATGAAATCATGAAGACGTTGTTGTTGAAGAGGTTCAAACAACGATTGCTACTAATGCGTCTATAGATCAGTTGAAGGAGGATCTAAGACAAGTAGTAAAGAAAGCAATATATGAGTTCTTGCAGTCCGATGTCAAGAAGGTGCTACAAGAATAAAACAACTCTCTTGTAATCGATTCTAAAGTGATGATCATGAACGAAGTTAACCAACTTGATGCTGCATTCAGACAGGAGATGTTTAACCAGCTAGAAACATTCCTTCAAAACCAAGTTGAGTATTCTGAAAAGAGTTCAGTCTATTTCGCAAGAGTTCTAGCTAGTGAATCCAAGAAGATGGAAAGAGTCTACAAAACGAAGATTGAGATAACTGATGAGCAAAGAAGAGAGGCGCATGCTCAATTGCAAGAGGCCAGATCTCAATTGACTGCGATGGTTGTGCAGAACAAGTTGCTGAAGCTGACTGCTACTCATTTCAAGAATGAATTTTCATTAATCTCTAAGAAGCTCGAGTACACTGCTGATAGACTGGAGAAGGTTAGTCAAAGTGATAGTCATCAGAAACAGATATAAGAGGCTACTAATCTGATGAAGCGGGTTGTACAAGAAGAGATGACAAGATTTACTTCTCTTTTCACCTTGAAGGCAAGTGATGAAGCCAAAAAGGGGGAAGAAGCAGAGGAAGTTAAAGAGCAAGAGATTCCTGAAATTCGATCTGAAGTTCCAGTTCAGCAAGAGCAAAGTCGACCAATGAGAGGAAGACTAGTAAAGGCTGTTGTGAAAGAACAAATAAGTGCTGAAGAACAGATAAGACTTGCGAAAGGCAAAGGCAAGGTATCTGAAGAAAAGGTTCAAACAAGCCGAGTTAAGCGTAAACTTGAGATAAGAGAACCTAAAGTGAAAGAATCGATAGGTCAGATCATAACTGATATCGATGAAGTTAAAGTTCTTAAGAAGCAGAAAATTAAAGATGATAAGTATGCTAACAAGAAAGTGTTAGACAAACATATCAAAAAGTTGCAAGATAACAAAGCGAAACTAGATGAGATGGAAGATGCTCTCATTGACAAATTCATTGATGTTGAGCACAGTGAAGTTTGGAAGATTGTGAAGGAGAAATGGGAGATTGCGCATTGGACTGTGAAAAGATATGTAGATATATCGAATCAAGATTGTAGATGTTGTTAACTCTTAAATGCTTTAACATTATCAACAACATCTTAATTTGACCTTCCTTGATTTATTCTAAGTCTTTTCTGAAATGTTACATTAAATGTTGTACTAAATGCTCTCACATTCAGGAACGATTCTAGAAGCTTCTACAAGAGTCTGGAACCTGGAAGATTCCAGAAGGTTGGAGAAGGTGCTAGAAGGCTTTGGGGCATTGTAGAACGACCTGGAAGATGGCAGAATGATCTAGAAAGATCATGGAGGTTGAGGTCCTAAAAAATAGGATCTCATAATGGAAGGATCTAGAAGCTGTGTATTTCTCTATAAATACCGCCAGAACCTCTCATTTCAAAGTATGCACTATTCGAGTAACACCTCCTTGAGCGTTCAACCCTAGTTAGGAGTTATGGTCAGTAGTTGTATCTTTTAACGTACGCCGAGGGATACCGCCTTCCAGTGTACTTTGTTCTAGTCTTGAATCGAGTGAGAGTGAATCACAAGATTAGATTAGTTCTTTAGACAGTGTTTTACACTTAAGTCTGTTTGCGGATTCAGGCACCTGCCTCGATTGTAGTTTCCGTTTGTGGAATGTTGAAGTAATTGCTGAGACATTTCACACGACATTTTTGTATAACTTAGGAACTAAGTTACTTTTCGCCGTAAGGCTTAGCATAGGTTTTGTTATTAATAAAATCTATGTTAAAAATTATTCCATTGTGTTCGTATTGTGTTTTAGTGTTTTAGACTTCCGCTGTGTACTGTGTTTACTTATTCACATTCTGTTAGAGTTAATGCTACACTAATTGTCACAACATTCAGTGTAACATTGTTCTGTTTTTACTTAAACACTAGATACCACCCCACACACACTTTCAGTTGGTATCAGAGCCGATACCTGACGACACTAGGTTAGATCCTTGCTTAAAGTGTGTTTTAGTTTATGTTAGCAATGGAAACACATCACATATCCACAGCACTTAGGCCACCCGTTTTAGATGGTTCAAATTATGCTTATTGGAAGCCTAAGATGCGTATGTACATCAAGTCAATTGATGAACGTGCTTGGAGGACTATTCTTACAGGTTGGGACGTACCAAAGAATCCAGCAGATGCCGATGGTGAAATTCAACTTAAGAAAGAAGTTGATTGGACAGCCGATGAGATAACAACAGCAGGATATAATTCTAAAGCCTTAAATGCTATTTTTACTTCTGTTGATACCTCTATGTTTAAAATTATATCTAACTGTTCTACTTCTAAGGATGCATGGGACAGGTTACAAGAGCATTGTGAAGGTTCCGATAGTGTTCGAAGGACAAAGCTTCGAATGTTGGGGACAAAGTTTAAGAATCTCCGAATGAGGGAAGATGAAACCATTTCATCCTACAACGAAAGGTTAAGTGAGATTATTAATGAATCACATTCTCTTGGTGACCCTATTTCAAATGTTAGATTAGTACATAAGATATTAAGGTCTGTTCCTAAAAGATTTGATGCTAAAATTTGGGCTATTGAAGAGGCAAAAGATACTGATAAGTTGAGTCAAAATGAATTAGTGAGTATTCTTAGAACCTATGAAATAAACACTAATCAAACTGATGAAGCTAAAGATGATAAAAAAGTTGTTGTTTTTAAAGGAGAGACATCAAACAAATCTGAGATTCAGCCTATCATTACTGAGGTTGATTCGGATGAGGAATTGCTTGATGAATGCCTTAACAATCCTGACAGCATTGCTCTTCTTACAAAGCATTTTAATAAATTTCTTAAGAAGTCTATGCATAAATCTAAAGGAAACATTCAGCCTAAGATCCAAATCAACACATCAACACCACAACCAGAAAGGAGGAAGAGTCAATTCACACCAAGACCATCAAAGAGTGAAGGTAAACCAAGGTATGATCCTGAATTTAGAAAATCAGTTCAATGCAATGCATGTTCTGGTTATGGACACTATGCAAATGAGTGTGCCAATACCAGACTAAAGCAAAAACTGAATTTTAGTGCTACCTTGAGTGATGAATCTGATAATGATGATCTTGATGAGTTTAATGAAAATGAAAGTGCTCATTTTACCAGAATTGATTATAATGATTCCTCAGATGATGATCTGGATGATACAGATTCTGATGTTGCACCTGATGTCTTCACATCTACAG
Source organism: Galeopsis tetrahit (assembly GCA_963675135.1). NCBI lineage: Eukaryota > Viridiplantae > Streptophyta > Magnoliopsida > Lamiales > Lamiaceae > Galeopsis > Galeopsis tetrahit. The sequence continues at coordinate 39,022,627 of OY776126.1, read as the reverse complement.
TAACATCAAAACAGAGTCACCCAGATTTGAACTGTTTTAATGGCTTTGTTGATGATGCAGGAAAAAGGATTGATGATGAGACATATCAGAAACTGTTAGATGATTGGAACTCTCAGAAACTCTCTCTGAATTCTTTGAATAAAGAGAATGAGGATCTAAAAGACACAATCACTAAGCTAGAAGTCTTACTTACCAGAAGAGATCTTGAAGTTTGTAAACTGAAGGAGAAATTGATCAACTCTACTTTAAGTTTCAAAAAGTTTTCCAAGAGTGCTTCTACAGTGAATGATGCTATAGCTACTGGTAAATCTAATAATTATGGTTTAGGTTATGATGGTGAAACTGCTTCTATTTCTGAAAATTTTAGAAAACCTGTGAAATTTGTGAAGGCAAATGCTAGCACATCTGGTGTAACATCTGCACAAACAGATTCTCACAAGGTTAAAAGGAAGTATATTTGTCATTATTGCTTTAAATATGGTCATATTCGTCCCTTCTGCTTGAAAATGTTTAAAGATTTGAGAGTTGAATTTAAGTCATTCAGAATGTCTTCACATCCTAGGAAACATTCTGTGAAATCTGCATGGAAATCAAAAGTTACCTGTAATGTTGTTCACACATCCTTGAAAGCATGTTTACCTGGTCTATGGTATTTTGATAGTGGTTGTTCTAGACATATGACAGGACAAATAGACTACTTATCTGATTATGTGACCTTGAATGGTGGTAATGTTACATATGGTGGTGGATCAAAAGGAAAGATAATAGGAAAAGGAACTTTGAATGTTAAAGGTTTTCCTAAGCTTAAAAATGTTTTGCATGTTGATGGCTTACTTGCTAATCTGATTAGTATTAGTCAACTTTGTGATGATAATTTGCATGTAAAATTTGACAAAGAGTCTTGCTATGTTCTTAATGAAGATGATGATTGTGTAATGACTGGTATTAGGTCTGCAGATAACTGTTATCTTATTGGAACTAATGTATGCAATTTGTCAAAACATGATGAGAATGTCTTATGGCACCAAAGATTAGGACATGTAAATTACAGGTCAATGAAGAAACTAATCACATCAGATGCAATCAAAGGACTACCTAAACTGAGTTTCCAGAATACCACTGTATGTGGATCATGCCAGAAAGGTAAACAGGTAAGAGTGCCGCATAGAATGCTGTCACATTGTTCTACACATCGATGTTTTGAATTGTTGCACATGGATTTGATGGGTCCTATGGAAACTGAAAGCATTGGAGGTAAGAGATATTCCTTAGTTGTGGTAGATGATTTTTCTAGATATACTTGGATTGAGTTTTTAAGAGATAAATCTGAAACATTTGCTGCTTTTAAAGTTCTCTATAAAAGGTTCAAAAATGTGTTTAACTTAAAAGTTGGCCGTATTAGAACTGATCATGGTAGGGAATTTGAGAATAGCATGTTTAATGATTTCTGTGATAAGAAAGGTATCTTGCAAGAATATTCATCTCCTAAAACTCCACAACAAAATGGAATTGTTGAAAGAAAGAATAGAACTTTACAAGAAATGGCAAGAGTCATGCTTTTATCTAAAAGTCTTTCTAAAAGATTTTGGGCTGAAGCATTGAATACAGCATGTCATATCATTAATAGAGTTTATATTCGATCTGGTACTAATCAAACACCTTATGAGATTCTGAATGTTAGAAAACCAAGTGTGAAATATTTTCATGTATTTGGTTGTGTGTGTTATATTCTGAATGATAGGGATCAACTTCACAAGTTTGATTCTAAAAGTGATAAAGGTTTCTTTTTAGGCTATTCTAGAAATAGTAAAGCTTATAGAGTTTATAACCTTAGGACTAACACTGTTCAAGAATCTGTTAATGTTGTGTTTGATGATGATAAAGGTCTTACAGATGATAAAGATGAAGAGGATGTATCACAAGTCACTGACAATTCTGAGAATACACTGAAGTCTGATAATGCTGCACCAAATGCTAACACATCTGGAGCAACATCTACAGAACAGACAGTTGTAATTCCACAGAATGATCAGTATGTTCCCAAAACGAATCCTTCTTCAAGAATGGGGAAAAGTCATCCTTCTGACCAGATCATAGGCGATGCTGCAGTTGGAGTGCAAACAAGAGGAAGAATAAGATCGAATAAGGTAGATGTGGTAAGAACAATATGCATGTCTTCTATTTGCAATGTTGTGAATGCTGAGTGTTACTATTCTGAAATTGAACCTAAAAATGTAAATGAAGCATTAACTGATGAAAATTGGATAAATGCTATGCATGAGGAACTTAATCAGTTTGAAAGAAATGAAGTTTGGACACTTGTTCCAAGACCTAGTCATACTAATGTCATTGGAACAAAGTGGATTTATAAGAACAAAACTGATGAGTCTGGAAACATTGTTAGGAACAAAGCTAGGTTAGTTGCACAAGATTACACCCAAGTTGAAGTTGTTGATTTTGATGAAACTTTTGCACCCGTTGCTAGGATAGAATCTATTAGATTATTACTAGCAATTGCATGTTTTATTGATATTAAACTACATCAAATGGATGTAAAAGCTGCATTCTTAAATGGCATATTAAATGAAGAAGCATATGTAGAACAGCCTAAAGGTTTTGAAGATCCACAATACCCGGATCATGTGTACAAACTAAAGAAAGCATTGTATGGTCTAAAACAAGCTCCTAGAGCATGGTATGGTAGACTTACGGACTTTCTTTTAGAATGTGGATTTATTAGAGGAGAAGCCGATAGGACTTTGTTTATTAAGCACACTGGAGAAGGATTACTAATTGCTCAAATATATGTTGATGACATTGTGTTTGGTTCAACATGTGATAAAATGCTGAACAGATTTGTTGAAGCAATGACAGCCACATTTGAGATGAGTATGGTTGGAGACTTGAATTATTTTTTAAGTCTTCAAATCAAGCAATGTAAGGATGGTATTTTCTTCTCTCAAGGTAAGTATGCTAAAAACTTAGTCAAACGGTTTGGTCTTGAAAGCTCAAAAGTAATGAAAACACCTATGGGTTCTACTTTGAAACTTTGCAAAGACAATGGTGGAAAGGATGTTGATCCAACATTGTATAGATCCATGATAGGTAGCTTACTTTATCTAACCTCTAGTAGACCTGACATTATGTATAGTGTGTGTGTTTGTGCTAGGTACCAAGCAAATCCAAAGGAATCTCACCTGAATGCAGTGAAAAGGATAATCAGATACGTTTCAGGTACAAGTGAACTAGGGATATGGTACACTAAGGACACCAACAACACATTGATTGGATACAGTGATGCGGATTGGACTGGAGACATTGATGACAGAAAGAGTACAAGTGGAGGATGTTTCTACATGGGGAACAATCTTGTGTCTTGGCATAGCAAGAAACAAAATTGTGTTTCTCAATCCACTGCCGAGTCTGAATACATAGCTGCAGGAAGTTGTTGCACACAGCTATTGTGGTTAAGTAAGATGTTTCATGACTATGGAATTGAAAACAATATCCTCACAATTTTCTGTGATAACACAAGTGCTATTAACATATCTAAGAATCCGGTACAACACTCACTCACTAAGCACATTAGCATTAGACATCATTTTATGAGAGATTTAGTGGAGAAGAACATAGTTAAGTTGGAATATGTGCCTACTGAAAATCAAAATGCAGATATATTTACTAAGGCTCTTGACCATGAGAGATTCTCATTTTTGAGGAAATCTCTTGGTATGTGTAATATCTGAATAATTCTTGAGAGGATGTTGTCACAAATGCGGTAGCATTTGGGACAACAGCCTAAGGTGGTATAGTTATTATAGATTTGATTTATTTCTTATTTTCGTTGAATAATTCCTTTGTAAAATATTCTTGAAATCTGAAATTTGTTTGTGCAAAAATAGGCATGTACTACACCTCTCAAAAGCTTGAAAAATTGAGAATGTTACAGCATACTAAAAGATGTACCAATTCACTGAGTAACTATGGAGCACGGAGTTCGCTACTACGATGCCTTCTTTTCAAAAGGTGAATTTGGTAAAAACATCAAGAGGTTCGTAATCCATTAAGTAAGTATGGTGCACGGAGTTCGCTACTACGATGTACTCTACAGGAACAATGGATCAATACGAATTAGATGCTGTAGCACAAAAAGAAGAAATGCAATGAAGAGAAAAATGCTGAAAAAATTGGCTACATTGGATAGGTAAAACCTGTGAAAAACCAATGTTGAGGTGTATGTCAAATCCTTGAGCACAACATTACATGATTCAATTATATTTTTATAAGTTGTAATTATTTAATTAATTGTGGGAATTTATTTTATTTATTTATAATTATACTAACCACGTTCCTTTTATTATTTCAGATTATACACATTTTTTATTTTTAATTTATTCTAGAATATTCTTAATTTAATTAATTAATTAAGATTTTACCCCACTAACTCACCCATGATTTACTTGTGGCTGAATTTGTGGAGCATTATCCATTCAATCTAGAATTTTCTTTAAGTCAAGCCTTAATCACACGTACATTATTCCAACTACTAAGCTCTCTCTATATAAATACTCCCATTTCATGTTTTTCTAAGCTTTGTAATTAATTGAGTAAGTTGAGTATTAGTTTTGCAGATTTTGTTATAAGATATTTTGTGTTTATCTCGATTCTTGTGTTGGTTCTTTTCGAATTCTTGGTTTAAATGGCAGGAAACAAGAAATTAAACTCACAGAAACCAAACTCTCCCAACTCACAACCGTCATCTTCATCCCTCTCTAATCTGCATACTCTAGCTTCCATGGCTGCTTCACACGAAAATTCACCCCCAACTGCCACAACCGTCACACCCACTCCAGCTACTCCGACAACCATCCACATCCCAAACCAAGCTACACTCTCCGAGCTGAGCCAGGCGGTTGAGAATTTTTCTCAATCGATGAGATCACCTAATCCACCCATCCTCACGATTGGTGATATGTCCATTGACATCTCTCACTACTTGCGCACCCAAGAAGTGATCACTACTGCACCTTCTTCATCCACAGCCGAAAAGCCCCAAATTCCGAGCCCTAACGCTGAAACAGAGGCCCCGACTGCTGCCTCTATGGGGGAGACTGAAAAGGAGATTGAAGAATCCCCTGTTGCTGAGTCAAAGGAGCCGTCAAATGCGGAGACATCCGACAATGAGGACGCTCAAATGGAGGATGCTGAAGAATCCGACAAAACCGACTCTGACATCTCGAAATCCGACTCTGAACCGATTCCTTTCAAGAGGAATGCTGAAGAGAAGAAGAGAAAGAGGAGCCCAGTTCCAAGAAGACGATCAGGTCGAGTTTTTACTCGAGTTGATTACTCAGACTCTTTGAGGAAGAAGAAGAAGCTAGGTGGTGATGTTGCTGAACCAATTCAGGTCTTCTCTGAATCTGAAGAAGAAGTGGTGATTGAGAAGCCAACTAAGAAGAAAGCTGATCCTAAGGGGAAGGGAAAGGCAAAGGTTGATGCTGTTCGAACAATGCCTGAAGAACCAGAACATGATTCTGATTCTGAAATGGAGATTTGTCTCAGGGATATACAACAAGCCCTGAAGAAGAATGCTGCCTCACATGCTGAATCAAGTGCTCCAGCACCAGAACCTGATGATGGAGGTGATTCAAGCAGTGCAGCTTCTGACAAAAGCTCTGAAAAGGAAGGGGAATCAAGCTCTGAATCAAGCTCTGAAGAGGTGAAAGAACCAAGCTCAAAGGACACTACTTCTGAGGAAGGTAATTCTGAAACTGAAGTAGATTCTGATATTGATGGATTGGTTGATAAGATAACTAGGTTGTCTAGGAGGAAATTGTTGATGGAAAGGAGAATTCATATTTCTGATTTTGAGAGTAAGAATTTGATTCAATTCTTAGAGGATAGAAAGTTGATGAAAGCTCTGAACTTGTGTGATACTTTTGTTTCTGATTGGGTGTATGAGTTTTATGCTTGTCTGAGGAAGAGTAATGGTAGGAGGAGTTCCCGTTGGTATGGGAATGTACAGTTTAGGGGGAGTATAGTTCCATTTACACCAGAATTGATCAATGATTTCTTAGGCATAGAACCAGTTCTTGATGATGATGAACCTGATTTGGATGTTATTACTGCTTCTATGACTGGTGGTTTATTGACTAGATGGAGGAATGGAATGTTGGCCAAAGACCTTACTTCTCTTTATTCTGTGTTGCACAAATTGATTGTTTATAACTGGATACCTTCCACCAACTCTACCAAAGTGACAAAGGATCAAGCAATCTTGCTTTATAGGATAGTGGTTTTGAGGAAGTTTAATTTGGGATTGACCATTTTCCACCACATGATGAAGTTTAGTGGTGATATTTCTGATAAAGGAAACCTTCCATACCCTGTGCTTATATGTTCATACTTGAAGATGCATGGTTTTAGCCCTAAGAAGACTGAAGTTCTTAGAGGTAAGGTTCCTTTATACACCATTTCACCTGCTTTGCTCATTGGTGAAAGAGTGAAAGATCTGCCCTTGCACAATCCTGGAAGTTCTTCTCAAAGACCAGCTCCTGCTCAACCACAACCTCAACCTCAACCAGCACAGAGACCTGAACAGAACACAGCTGCATCTAATGCTGCACCAGATGCTGAGAACATTGGTGGTAACACTGACACCACTTTTTCTGTTCCCAGATCTTTTATATTACTGCAGTTACAGCACTTACAGGACTAGATTGATGAGCTCCAGTTCATCAAAGACAAGTGGACCAGGCTACTTTCCACTACAACAGGGGGAGTACCACCTTCCACTTCAGCTAGAGCTTCTGGAGTTGTTATTGAAGAGCTGAATCCTGAAGATGTTGAAGGTGTACCTGATACTGCTCCTGCTACAGAGAATGGAGGAACTGCTGCTGCTAACAATGTTGTTGCACTCTTTGCATCAACTTGTTTTATTGAGGAACCAGAGGAGGCTGATGAAGACAAGTTTGCAGATGCTGCTGAAGATGATGAGGATATGGAAATCCTCTATGCTGATATCTAGAACAGATGATGCAAGACAGGGGGAGTACTGAAGTACAGATGGCACATGTGCAGGACCTTGATGCTGCTGCTATTGTTATAGCAATTCATGCCATTTTCAGTCCTACTTTTGTTTTTGATATTCTGTTATGTTTAAGTTAAATTCTGTTTATTCTGATACAATATTTACTATTTCTAGTTGATAGGTTGTCTATATTTATCTTGCTTAAATTAGTTTGCACTAATGATATCTGATTACTGCTTTTTGCTTAATTTGTTTTCCTATCATTAATTGCTTACTGCATGATGAATATGCCTTGTTTAGTTTATTTATGTTTCATAGTTTTTGCTCTGTTTATATTGTTTAGTCCTTGTTTGTTTTTTTTGTTTGTTTGTTTTTTTTTTTTTTTGAGTCTTACATAAGTCTTAGAACTAATCTGGTATATACCCTTATATGCTCTGATTTAATCTTTGATTTTTGTAAATGTTATATGTTTGTAAACAAGTGTACTGTTTATACTTGTTTTGGTTTTGAATAAGATTACTTTGATCTTATGGCACAGATCTTAGTAAAATTATTCTTGATCTTCTTTTGATTTGATCAAACGGTTACAACAGGTATTGTCTTGACTAGTATTTAGCTTTGATGTTCAACATACCTAAATACATAATACTGAGTATGTATAGAAATATATGTGCATCAGGTGTGTTGTAGTCGAAAGGTCAAATTGGGGGAGATTGTAGATGTTGTTAACTCTTAAATGCTTTAACATTATCAACAACATCTTAATTTGACCTTCCTTGATTTATTCTAAGTCTTTTCTGAAATGTTACATTAAATGTTGTACTAAATGCTCTCACATTCAGGAACGATTCTAGAAGCTTCTACAAGAGTTTGGAACCTGGAAGATTCCAGAAGGTTGGAGAAGGTGCTAGAAGGCTTTGGAGCATTGTAGAACGACCTGGAAGATGGCAGAATGATCTAGAAAGATCATGGAGGTTGAGGTCCTAAAAAATAGGATCTCATAATGGAAGGATCTAGAAGCTGTGTATTTCTCTATAAATACCGCCAGAACCTCTCATTTCAAAGTATGCACTATTCGAGTAACACCTCCTTGAGCGTTCAACCCTAGTTAGGAGTTATGGTCAGTAGTTGTATCTTTTAACGTACGCCGAGGGATACCGCCTTCCAGTGTACTTTGTTCTAGTCTTGAATCGAGTGAGAGTGAATCACAAGATTAGATTAGTTCTTTAGACAGTGTTTTACACTTAAGTCTGTTTGCGGATTCAGGCACCTGCCTCGATTGTAGTTTCCGTTTGTGGAATGTTGAAGTAATTGCTGAGACATTTCACACGACATTTTTGTATAACTTAGGAACTAAGTTACTTTTCGCCGTAAGGCTTAGCATAGGTTTTGTTATTAATAAAATCTATGTTAAAATTTATTCCATTGTGTTCGTATTGTGTTTTAGACTTCCGCTGTGTACTGTGTTTACTTATTCACATTCTGTTAGAGTTAATGCTACACTAATTGTCACAACATTCAGTGTAACATTGTTCTGTTTTTACTTAAACACTAGATACCACCCCACACACACTTTCAAAGATGAGTTGTTTGTCATATTTGAGATGTTCATGGAAGCAGAAGACAACAACTTGTGGAATTTGATTATGAGGATAGCTACTGCTGTAGGCTATAATATTCTTAGTCCAGAATTTTCTAAGTGGGAAACTCCAATGCTTGGATCTGGAAAGAGAATTGATTTCAATGTCATAAAGAAGTTCGAAGAAAAGCTCTTAGAAGACAAGAAGATTAACAATGAAGATCATATTTCAGAAATTCATCAAAGGATTTTAGATGCATTTCAAGTTCCTGATGAAGAAGTGAAGACCCCAAGTGGAGAAAGTATTGGAAGCATTGGATGAAGATTGTAAGTTTTTATTTACTTTACTTATTTCATTTTGCTTAAGTAATTGTAATCATTCTGATCTACTCATTTGAAAGAAGATGAAATATTTTGATAAGATAACTACTTAACTGATCTATTAAAATAATTCAAATATTTTTGGCTTCATCAAAAAGGGGGAAATTGTTGGGATATGAATCCTAAAGACAAGTTCTATTTGATGATGATGAAGTTTTGATAAGCCAAAAAGAGAACTTGAATATATTTCTAAGTGTTGACTGATCTAGTTATGGAAGTCGTCTTATGACACAAGATCAAACAAGTAAAAGTAATGTTGAAGATAAACTAAGTATTGAAAAGAAAAGTTTCAATTAGGATTTTATGATAAGCTTGATTCATTGTATAGAAGCTTATAGTACAATTTATGTTTATTGATGTAATAGTTTTAAGTTGACTAAGTTGTTTTATAAAGCTTAAAGTAATGTATTAGTATAGTCTAGATAAATTAGTTGAATCTATGGAAGCTGTGAAGAGAAGACTATATGAAGAGAAGAGAAGACCTGTGCAAGACAAGACTACAAGTGCTGAAAAGGATGAAATATTCTAAGTGTTGAAAGAAGACAAGTCAAGTTCGCGTATCAACTTTGAAGATATATTCGTATATTGAAGATATGAAGAAATAACAGAATAACCGACGTATTTAGAAGATACATATCAAGAAGAAACGGTTATAGAATTAGTTATCAAGAAACGGTTATAAAATTAGTTATCAAGAAAGGGTTGTTAGATAACAAACTAATCTTGAGAAGTAAAGTCTATATATAGTGGAAGACTTTCAACGTGCAAAGACTACTGATATTCAAACTGGAAATACTGAACGTGCGTACTGAAGAATTCAAAGCAAGAAGAAACTCTCAGAGTGCAAGAAGCAAAGTTTGAAGAATCCTAGAGAAAAGACAAGTTCATATTCAGAAGGCGAATCAAAATAGAGAAGTTTTCTTTATTGTTTAGTTTTGATTAAGGTTGCTAGTTACTTATTAAATCACTAGTTGTTAGATATATCGAAGATATACTTGGTAGTATATTCGAAAAGATCGAAATCTTAGTTCTTGGGACTTAAAGCCAAGACAAATACGTTTTAAAATTAAATTTCATTCAGATTCCTTTTAGTAATTGTAGCAAATTAAAAAATGTTTAATAATCATAATTATAACAAATCTTAAATAAAATTAATATGATAATATATAATTTAGGAATGTCTGCACCATGTATTTAGGAATTAAATACCTTAAATTCTAATTAATACCTTAAATGTTAATACATTAAATGCTAAAAATATCTTAAATTTGGAGATACCAAAAAAAATGTTCATGAATATAAAAATAAAATCATAATTAAATGTTTCTTTAATTCAATTAAGAAATCGAATTTAAATGTAATTAATCTTTAGTTATATTACAAATGTATACTTAATTTTGAATTTCAGTCAAATATAATATTCAATTTTCAAATCGATTGACTAATGTAAAATTTGTATTTCAATTAATTCAAAAAACTGAGGCTCATCCGTCAAATTGGCTAATTTAATAATTTAGTCAATTTTACTGTTTCTAATCTATATATGATAAAGTTATTTTAATTTATTGATTAAAAAATAATCTACTAAAATGTGATATTGTATATCTATACTTTATTGACTTTATATTATATTAATTACATATATAATTGAAAGCTAATTATTCAAACATTTAAATTGAAATAAATTTCACAAATAAATATATATAACTTTTTAGTATCCAACGTCACTTCTACGAATTAAATATTTACTTGAAAAGTGCCATATGAAATCCTCACCATGCCATCTCAATTAGTTAAAAATAATTAAAATTGTTCTGGGGCGATAATTATGCCTAAATGTTACTTATTTAATGTAACACATTTGCACCACTCTTTTAGTATCTCCTCCCTAATTTAAGCAACATATATAAAAATTGACTATATTAAATTAATGGTATTAATAATTGTTTTGACTGCTTCTAATATAAATATGCAAATTAAAATAATATATTTAAAATTGAATTATACGAGAAATTGGAATTTGAATCTTGTAATCTATATTTATGAAAATTATTAATTTGATTTTAATTATGAAATATATAATATAAATCTGACTTAAATTATGAAACTCAATTCTCCTTAATTAAAATTTGTCAAGTATAAAGAAATTAAAGAGGAATTTGAATTCCTTAATTTTAGGAAATCCGATAACCTATATAAAAATAATACGTAAATATAAAATTTTCGATTATTTAATTTAGAATTAAAAATTGTATTGACTTTCTTAAATTATGCAATCTCTTAAACATAGCTTTAAGGGTTTCTATTACACCTAAATTCGTGAATTCTTTTTATGTTATAATTAAATTTGAACATGTTTTTAATTATTTTCGGTCAATTATACAATTCTTTATCCTGGTAGGCTATGTCAATTCAGGTGAGAGAAATCAATAGAATGATAAAGAAATGTAATATTGATTTAGAATTTTGTGTATATAGGGATAAAAGTAAATATTTGTATATATAAGAAATCTGAATGTTTCATTTTACAATTTATATAAAACAGAAGTTACATTCTGATTTACATACTTTTTCAAGCAAATGTTCCATTACAGATCTGCAAGACTGCAATATAAAAAAAAATTACATAAAAATAAAAACAGATTTTTGACCGGTTGATAGGTCAAATGCATTAAAATAAATGGAAGAAAGAGTTAACATACATATTACAGTATTTGTTTGGTATGATAGATACCACTACCAAATCATATACAGATGGAAAAAAAACAAAAGAGAAAAGAGAAGAAAGAAAGTCGAACTGCAGAAACATAAAAAATGAAGTGAATTAAGAAAAAATGAATAAGCGTTGAAGGAGAAAATTGATATTATACATCTAGGAGAATGATCATAAGCCTATTTTTTTTTCTTTTTTGATAGGAGAAATGGATACTATACATCTTGAAAGTACAACATATGATTAATCATCTAAAAAGCTTGAAGGTAAAAACAAAACTTAGAGAAAAACTATGCTTAGCCAAAAAAAATTCACTTTCGTAAAACCTTCGATCGGAATCTGATAAGATCTGGTTTGTGGCTTGTCCTCCACCATTGAAATTGATGAAGCCCTCTCGGAGAAATACATAAGAAAAAAAATCAGTCACCAAAGCTTCAACATTCTCCACCATTTAAACTGAGTACTCCCTCCCGATATTGTTATAATATACATCGATCTTCAATTCTATGTGCTGTAGATTGTATACCATACACGGTTGATTAGATACATGAAACAAAATGAAACAATGATAGTGATTATATAATGAAAAGTGTGAAAGGTTGAGTGGTTGAAATGAAAGAAAGATATGAGATTTATATAGGAGATGAAAATAAGAATGAAGGGTTAAGGTTAAGAGATAAAATGAATGGATGAGATTAAAAAATAAAGATTAGAATGAATGAGAGTTGAGTATTTTTGAGATGGAGAGATTTTAGTAAAAGAGTTGAGGTAAAAGTATATGGTGACATGTGACACTTTAGAAGTTTGCAAATATATATATATATAGATATAGATTTAAGAGTGTATTGTTGATGAATAACTTGAATGGCTAATGTACAGTTAATATTGTTTAATTTTTTAGGATTGGTCAGGTAAGGTAATGTAGGCTTTGAGATTTAAGAATAATGTAGGGTTGGAAATTCTCAAGGTAAAAATAAATTTAAGAATAACCATTATCTTCTAATGCAACACATGAAATTAAATTATTGCATAAGTTAGGAACATGTCTCACATTTTTCAAAGTAAATGAAACATCAGAGTAAGTTTTAGGCATACATCACCAATTCCAGCAATATGAAATTTTTTCTCATTAGCCATAGACACACAACCATGCTTAACTTTTTCATAAGATGAAAACAAATTTTTAAATGGGGACATATGGAACGTGCAACCAGAATCAACAAGCCATTCATTTTCACACATTGTTCATCATATATTTCAATCACCATATAAACATTACCATCATGATTAGGACTAGAAGCCATGTTAGCATGTTCTTTTTGTTGTTTCCTCTTAGGCTTAGTATATTCTTTGTAATAATGACCAGTTTCACCACAGTTATAGCACTTTCGATTTCTAGACTTAGACCGATTGTTATCATGAGACTTTTTTTTTAATAACAAATTCATGATTATCATGCTTTTTCTTGTTATGAAATCTAGTAGAAGATCTACCCTTAACATGCATGACTTCACCTGAATTTTTACTACCCTTCCCATTGTATTTTAATTCATGATGTTTGCTTTTCAAACCATTAACAACAGTATCAAGAGTGATATTATCTCTATCATACTTAATTGCAGATTTCATATCATTATAAGTATCACGATTAGCATTCAACAAAACAACAGTGAAAGTGTGTGGTGTGTATGAATATGAAGTGTTTAAGTTTAAGTAGAATAATGTTGTACTAAATGTTGTGACAATTGGTACAACACTGGCTCTAACAGAATATCAGAAATTATGATTAACACAGCGGAAGACTTGAAACACTAAAAACAAAACGTGACACAATGGAAATAATTTTTCACATAGATTTTATAAATAAAAATCTATGCTAGCCTTACGGCGAAAACCAATACTTATCTTCAAGTATAAATGTTGTGTGAAATGTTACAGCATTAACATTCACAACAGAAACTACAAACGAGGCAGGTGCCTTGTTCTAAAAACGAACTAAGTGTATAATGTATACACTGTCGAAATGCCTAGTCTATCTAAAGATTACACTCTCAATAGATAAGAAGACACACAGCCATACGGGTGGGATACGAACGTATGATCTAAAAGGTAGTTCTACTGGCCACAATTCCTAACAGGGATATACGCTCGGTCTAGGAAGTTGATCGAATAGAGTACACTGATTTGAGAAGCCTTCCATCGGTATTTATAGTAGTGGGGTGCTGATTCTAGAGGCTTCCACAATGAGGTCCTATTTTTTAGGAACTCAACTTCCACGATCTTTCTAGATCTTTCTTGAATGCTCCAGGTCGTTCCAAATGGTTCCAGGCCGTTCTAGCATGTTCTCCAATGTTCTGGAATCTTCCAGGTTCCAGATCCTTGTAGAAGCTTCTAGATCCTGCCAGAAATGCGACAACATTTAGATCAACATTTAATGTAGCATTTCAGAAAAGACTTAGAAAAAATCTCGGAAGGTCAAATTAAGATGTTGTTGATAATGTTAAGGCATTTAAGGATTAACAACATCTACAATCTCTCCCAATTTGACCTTTCGACTACAACACACCTGATGCACATATATTTCTATACATACTCAGTATTATGTACTTAGTTGAGGTTAACATCATTGCTAAGCACTAGTCAAGACAATACCTGTTGTAACCGTTCGATCAAATCAAATGAAGATTAGGGATAATTTTACAATGATCCGTGCCATAAGATCAAGATAAATTTTATCCAAAATAGAACAAGTATAAACACTACACCTATTCACAACATAAGTAACTTTACTAAGATCATAAGTTAAACTGGAAGAAATTAACTTAAAATCTAAGTAAGACACTAACAAAAACAAAAAAAAAAAAAAAAAAAATAGAGCAACAAACATAGAAAACAAAAACATAAACATAAACAAAAACTACACTATACATAACCTGCAATAGTAGACACATGACAATCTGCAAACAACTTAAGCAAGGCAGTAAACAAATATCAAGTGGAACCATTAAGCAAGTTGCAGTAATAAACATCCTACAATCTAGACAATAAATAACAATAAGAGTATCAGAATTTCAGAATTCAAACTTAAACATTAATTACAAAGGTAGAACTGAATAAATGGCTTATATTGCTGTGGAAACAGCTGCAGCATCATCTTCCTGCACCATAGCCATTGTGGAATTCAGATCTCCCCCGGTCTAACAGCTTTCTCCAGGTAGATCACCATACAAGGTGTCCATCTCAGCAGTATCATCATCATCTCCTTCATCAACAAAGTAAGTAGATGCAAGGTGTGCCACTACATCAGTAACAGCAGCATCTCCAGCAGCATCAGGTCCATCACCAGCATCAGCAGCAGCTGGAACTCCATCATCATTAATCTCCTCAATGACCACATTGGAATTGGATGGTGGTGGTACTCCCCCTGTTGTAGGTGAAAGTAGGTTGGTCCACCTGTTCTTCAGGAACTGAAGCTCATCTATTGTGTCCTGCAAGTGTTGGAGTTGGAGTTTGATGAATTCCTGTGAAAGATACACATTACCAGAAATGTTGATACGGATGTTCTCAACATTTGGGGTTGCATTTCTTTGTCTTGATCTGGATGATTCAGGATGATCAGTAGTAGAGGGTCTGGTTGGTTCTGGTTGAGCAGAAGTAGAGGGTCTTTGCTGATGTTCAGTACCAGGAGCAAGGAAGGGCAGATCAATTACTCTATCCCCAGTGAGTAAGGCAGGAGATATGGCCAAAAGTGGAACTCTCCCCCTCAACACATCAGTGTTCTTGGCAACAAATCCATGATGTCTCAAATAATTAGAAATCAGAACAGGATAGGGTAAATTGCCTTTCTCAGAAACTCTCCCAGTAAATCTCATCATATGTTGGAATATTGTGAGACCCAAATTAAACTTCTTAAGCACAGAAATCCTATATATCAAAACAGCTTGATCCTTAGTGATCTTGGTAGTATTTGTGGTGGGAATCCAATTGTAGATGATAAGTTTGTATAACTGTTGGGAATAAAATGATACATGTTTTGATTAAATACCAAAACCCCCTGAGACATGCCCAAGTCAAGATGATTGTGTTGAAAATGTGATAGAACACATAGCACTAGGCTAGATGAGAAGCTGATATGTTAGGCAGCTCTTAGATGATTAGATGCACAATGTGAGGGGGAACCTATGACTTCAAAATGATCAAGATCAAGTCCCCTCAAGGCTCAAAGTCTGGAACAAACTCTAAGGACAAGAAAACTCCATATGAAACCTAAAGCCTTAATCAGGAGAGTTGTCCAGAAGAGCTTCTTCTATGCAAGAAGAAAATTGCAAAGCTCAAAAGGACAAGATTAATCAAATATTATGATCATGAGAGTTGTCCAGAGAAGACAACTCTATGTGAAAAAGCTCTGATGCTAAAAGACCAAGTATGCTGATCAGGAGAGTTGTCCAGAAGAGTTGTCTAAGCAAGATTGAATCAGAACAGAAGCTCTAAAGGTTGAAGGTCAACTATGCTGAAGAAGCTAGAGACAACCATACCCTAAAGAACTTCATTGAGACATGCTAAGATCAACTTGGAGTGAAAGAAAGGGAAAGAGCCAAGTCATCTGAAGAAGAGCAAACCAACCTTGCTGAAAGGCAAAACTGCTGATAGTGATAAGGAGAGTTGTCCAGTTGATAAGGAATGTTGTCCTATCATTGGATCAACCTTCAGAAGCCATGTCCTAGTCCTAACAAGAAGTCAAACATTGGGAAAAGTGCTGCAGAAAGAAGACAAAGTCTTACAAGCCGTTTATTACCCAAATAAGGACATGTCACTATCAAGAATCTGTCTTCCAGTTTGAAGAACTCAAGGAAGACATTTATAGCAATTTGGGGCTGTCTCTCCAACGGGCAAATCCTCATTTTGTCTATAAATACAAGGAGTGTGAAGACCATTTGAAGCATCCATTCTACATCCAACTGAGCAACTATTCTGAGAGCTTCAAAGTCTCCAAAAGACTATCTTAGTCTTCAAACACTTCTTCTAAGCTAATCCCAATTGTATATCCATACATAAGCTTAGAGAGATATCCTATCCTTATACCTTGATTTTCATTGTAAAGGATATCTCATTAGTTGGAACCCTACTTCAATCCTTACCCCTTTCAAGTGAGAAAGTGAGAAGGTTGTAGTAGTAGAAGTGGTAGGAGCTGACTGTTAAGAGAAGAACAGTTCAGTTCTGAGTTGAGAAGATGGTACTAGGACTCTAGACATCCTAGGGATCAATTCACCAAGGAGTGGTGTTATTGATCAAGTGCACCTTGGCACTATAAAACAAGTTAATTCCAAGAGTGAAGGAATTATCCTGTTAAATCAGGGAAAGTGGATGTAGGAGCTTGAGTCTCTGAACCACTATAAACTCGTGTGTTGATTTACCTTACAAAGTACTTACATTCATTCAACACTGCACACAAAACTGATCTTTCAAAAGATACATATTCAAAGACTGTGCAAAACTGATTTGGACAAGTTCCCTGAAACTAAACTGGACTATTTTGGATTGACAAAGTGATTTCAGAAACTTAAGGAGTCTAAACTTAAAGGGCCAACCACTATTCCGCACATATAACTCCCCTAGATAGTTATTCAACTGAGTACTCAATAGTACTTAGTAGTTTGACTATCTTAGAAGAGTTAATCATCTTCAGCAGAGTTGTCCAAGACAACCTTGCTGAGCTCTGGTTTGATCAAAGTTGAAAAGAATTGCATACAAGTGTATTCCCCCCCCATACACTTGTTATATACTCCTTTCAGGACCAACAAGTGGTATCAGAGCAGGGGTTCAAAGACCACTGCCTCTGAAAATCCATCTTGATTTTCAAAATTCACATATTTGTGTGGTCACTGAACTGATCTCTATCTGAAATCTATTACTTGTTGACTAACTGATTATTCTTGAGATATGGCCAACAACAATGCTGTTCCTCCACCTGCTGTTCAAGGATTGGACAACATGGCCACAAATCCAGTCAATCACATTTCACATCATAAATTGCCCATGTTCTCAATAGACAACTATGATTTCTGTAAAATTAGAATGAGAGCTCATCTTGCATCTCTTCATACTGATATGTTAAGAGTAATCACAAGAGGACCTTTTGTGTTTACCCAAACTAACCCCAGGGTAACAGATGAGCAAAGAGCAGATGTAAGGGAACTGATTCTCAAGGATGAGGATGACTTCACTGCTGATGAAAAGAGGAAAGATAATCTAAATTATCTTGCCATGAATACCCTCTATCAAACAATTCCAGATGCAGTCATGGGAAGAGTCTACCATTGCACCACAGCCAAAGAAATCTGGGATACTCTTGCTGAGATGTGTGAGGGTACAGAAAAGATCAAGGAGAACAAGCTCCAAGTTGCTGTGCAAAAGTTTGAGCAATTCACAATGGAAGCTGATGAATCCATTGATAAGTTTGTTGGTAGATTCACTGATGTGATGAATGAAATCAACTCATTGGGCAAGGTGTACTCCAGGAGAGAAGTTGGACTAAAGATCTTGAGAAGTCTCACTCAAAAGTGGGATGTCTATGCTGTGATGATGCAGAACACCAAAGATCTCTCCTCCATGCCCATGCAACAAATCTTCTGAGAACTCAAAGCCTATGAGTTCGACCTCAATAGAAGAAAACCTGTTGAGGAACCTTCAAATCCTACTAAGGGAGTGGCATTCAAAGCCAAAGTTGCTGAACCTGAAATGCAACCCACTCCCAGATCATCAAAGTCAGTCTCAAAGACTGAAATGAAGGAAGAACTAGCCTTGATGGCTAGAAGGTTTGACAAGCTGAACACAAGGTTTGGTAGATACAAGAAATTCTACCAAGACAACAAATTCAGGAGAAGATACAACTCCCCTGAAGATCAGGCCAAAGACAAAAAGCCTGAAGAAAAGAGATCAGAGGACAAGTACTCTGATAGGAGAAGGTCCAGTAGAGCTGACCCCTCATCATCAAAAGGAAGAAATGAATCCAAGAAGGATGATGATGAAGACCTGTGCTACAATTGCAAAAAGAAAGGGCATTTCCAGTATGACTGCCCTGAACTGAGCTCTAAAGAAAGAAGAGAAAGACAAGCTAAGAGAGACAGAAAGTTCACCAATAGAAAAGCCATGATGGCTGGTGAAGAATCTGATAGTGCTGAAAGCTTCAACTCTTCAGATGGACTGTTCTCAAACAGTGATGATGATGATGATGTGTGCAACATGGCTCTTGAGGATGATGAGGTATCCTCCACTTCTAGCTCACCATCATTTCTATCACAGAACACTAGTGAAGTCAACTTGAAACTTTCCTTTGGGAAGTTGATGGAAGATTTCACTAGATTACAAGAATTTCATGATAACTGTGTGAGAGAAAATGAAAGATTGGCTATTGAACTTACCAAAAACTCTGAGATAGCTGTTGATGTCAAATCTACTGAGTTATATCAGCAAGCCTTGAGAGAACTTGAGGAAGCAAATCTCAGGATAGTTGACCAACAAAAGGAGATTGACAATCAACTACTTTCTCAGAAAAGAAAAGACTTTGAACTAAAAATTCTAAATGCCAAGTTTGAAAATCTCTCACATGAATATGATATTCTTAAATCAAGTGAAGAGAGCCTGAAACTAAAGATGTCTGCTTTGAACAAGTCCTCTAGAGCAATAGAGGAAATTCAGAGTTATCAAAGACCTATGGCTCAAAGAAGTGGATTAGGTTTTGATCCATTTGAATCTTCACCTTGCCTTAGTGTTGCCTCGACAAGTAACACTAAGAAAATCTTTGTTAAATCAGTGGCACAACAAGCTGAAAATGAAATAATTCAACCACTGAACAAAGGAAAGGGCAAAATGAATGAAATGCCTACTCTAGTGCTTCAGGAGACTAGACTCAAACCTCTGGAAAAGGTCAAGGCTTCTGAACATAAGAGGAATGTTGGTCAGCAGAGTAGACCCGATGGAAGGGCAACTCTCCTGAACAATGTTCAGAGAAGTTATCCAAGGTATAATCAGCCTAGGCCAACTCATCTGAGAAAGCCTCAGCTGAATAGACCTAAGGACAACTATCCTCAAAGGCAAAATAAAATGAGACAACCAAAATCCCTCATGCCAAAGGATAATGGTTATAAAAATGCCTTTCCGCAAAGATTTCATCAAGCTGCACAAAGGACTCATAAGTTCAGGAGAGTTGACAACTCCCCTGAAACCTACAGAGTTAACACATTCACACATACTTTCCCAAAGGTATTTAAGGGAAAGACAGTGTATGTTGTTGCACAGGGAAAACAACTTAGCCACCTTGAATCAATCAGGGTGATTAGGCAAGTTTGGGTTCCTAAAGGTACAACTAACCTCTCAGGACCCAAAACTCAAAGGGTACCTAAACCTATCTAATTGCAGGTACCATTGGGCCACAAGAAGAGGAGCATGAACAAAAAGACAGCATGGTACCTTGACAGTGGATGCTCAAGGCACATGACTGGAAACAAGGAACTCCTCACTGATTTTATTGAAAAAGAAGGCCCAAATGTTACTTTTGGAGACAGCTCACAAGCAACAACAAAAGGTTATGGTACTTTGATGATTGGTAACATCAAAGTAACCAATGTATCCTATGTAGCTGGTCTCAAATATAATCTCCTAAGTATCAGTCAATTCTGTGACAAAGATTTTAAAGTTGAGTTCTCAAGTGGAAAATGTCTAATTAAGGATAAAACTCAACAAACCTTACTGACTGGAACTAGGAAGGGAAATGTGTATTTTGCAGACTGGGACAAGTCTACTGATGCTGCATGCTTCATTGCTAAAAGTACTAGTGAACAAAGCTGGTTATGGCATAAGAGGCTAAACCATCTGAACTTCAAATCAATGAACAAACTGGCTAGAAATGCATTAGTTAAAGGACTACCTAATGAGGTTTTCATTAAAGAACATGTGTGTAAGCCATGTCAAGAAGGAAAACAGATTAAAGCCTCATTTAAAGGTAAACCAGTCATCTCTACTGAAAGGGTACTTGAACTTCTACATATGGATCTGTTTGGACCAATTACCCCTTCAAGCATAAATGGTAGAAAATACACATTGGTTGTAGTAGATGACTTCTCTAGGTTCACTTGGGTAGTATTTCTCCTTAATAAGAAGGAAACACAAATCAAACTACCTGAACTTCTTAAGAAACTATCAAATGAGAAAAGCCTTAGCATTATCAAGATAAGATCTGATAAAGGCACTGAGTTCATAAATTCATACATCAATGAGTATTGTACATCTAATGGAATAGCTCATGAAACCTCAGCAGCTAGAACTCCTCAGCAAAATGGAGTTGCAGAAAGAAGGAATGGAACCTTGAAAGAAGCTGCTAGAACCTTAATTGCTGATTCAAATTTACCTAAGAGGTTTTGGGCTGAAGCCATAAACACAGCATGTCATACTCAAAATAGATGTTTGATCACCAAGGGGCAAGGCAAAACCCCCTATGAGCTCTGAAAAGGAAGAATACCTAAAGTGTCATATTTTCACATTTTTGGTTGTAAGTGTTTTATTCACAATAATGGGAAAGAACAGTTGAAAACTTTTGATAGCAAAGCTGATGAGGGAGTATTCCTTGGATATTCTCAAATCAGTAGAGCTTTCAGAGTCTACAACAAGAGAACCCTTATTGTGGAAGAAACACCTCATGTTGTGTTTGATGAGTCTATCTTTGAGATCAGGAATGATAATTTGGAACCTGAAGAAATCACACAGAGGACAACCAGATTGAGCCTAAAAGACAAAGACACTGAATTCATAGATGTTGTCCAAGCCAATCTACCTGAACATACCACACTGGACAACTATCCTGAAGGCAATCTTCCTGAAACAAATCCTACTGATGGAAATGGTGAACTGAATGAGCCAATCCCAGTTCACATCCAGGTAACAACTACCAATGAAGAAGCAGCTCCTGCTGAGGTAGTTAATGGGTCAAATAATCAAGGGGAAACTCAAAATGTTGAAAATGCCAATGTCCCTGACATTGAGGACAACACCCCTGATTATGATCCTGAATTAGATCCTGCACTAAATTATCCTGAATTTTATGATCAAAATGACTCAACCTCAGTAGAGGACAACTCTACTGAAGGAATCAGAAAAAGAAGGACTTGGTTATATGACCATCCCACTGATCTGATACTTGGTGACCCAAGTATAGGAGTCAGAACCAGAAAGTTTCATGGTGAAAGTGCTATGTTCTGTTGTTTCTTGTCAGAACAGGAACCAAAAGACATTGATGAAGCACTTCAGGATGCAAATTGGATCACTGCAATGCAGGAAGAGCTCAACCAATTCACCAGAAATGAAGTATGGGAGCTGGTTGATAGACCTTCACATCAAGATGTTATTGGAACCAAGTGGGTGTTCAAGAAAAAAAAGAATGAAAATGATGTGATTGTCAGGAACAAAGCAAGACTAGTGGCAAAAGGTTACTGCCAGCATGAAGGCATTGACTATGATGAGACATTTGCACCTGTGGCAAGGCTAGAAGCAATAAGGCTCTTCCTAGCCTATGCAGCCCACAAGAAGTTCAAAGTGTACCAAATGGATGTCAAGAGTGCCTTTCTGAATGGAGTCTTGAAAGAAGAGGTCTATGTGGAGCAACCACCAGGTTTTGAGATTGGAAACCAAGTATACAGGCTAAAGAAGGCTCTATATGGACTCAAACAGGCCCCTAGGGCCTGGTATGATACACTGTCACAGTTCCTATTGGATCATGGATTCACCAAGGGAACTGTGGACAGAACTCTCTTCAGAGTCTCTAAAGGAGAGGACATCTTGCTTGTCCAAATTTATGTAGATGACATAATTTTTGGATCCCCTAATGAGAAGATGTGTGAGAAATTCTCCAAGCTCATGCAAAGCAAGTTTGAGATGTCCATGATGGGGTTGATGAACTTCTTTTTGGGTCTACAAGTCAAGCAATCTAAAGAAGGAATCTTCATCAACCAAGCTAAATACACCAGAGAGATGATCAAGAAATTTGGGTGTACATCAAGCAAGCCAGTGAGGATCCCAATGAATACTAATTGGAAGATGGATCCTGATGAAAGTGGTGTTCCAACCAATTCCACTGAGTATAGAGGAATCATTGGTTCACTCCTCTATCTCACTGCCAGCAGGCCTGACATCACCTTTGCAGTAGGTGTATGTGCAAGGTTTCAAGCAAATCCTAAGAAAAGCCATCTTGAGGCTGCAAAGAGGATCTTGAGGTATCTCAAAGGCACTGAAAATCTAGGCCTTTGGTACCCTGCTGATGACAATATTGAGTTAACAGGCTACTCAGATGCTGATTATGGAGGATGTAGAATTGACAGAAAATCCACTTCAGGAACTTGTCAATTCTTAGGCAACAAACTCATATCTTGGTTTTCCAAGAAGCAAAACACAGTGGCTACCTCCACCACTGAAGCTGAATATGTTGCTGCTGGAAGTTGTTGTGCTCAAATCCTTTGGCTGAGACAACAACTCAGAGACTACAAAGTCAACTCTGCTGAAGTGCCAATATTCTGTGATAACAATAGTGCCATTGCTATATCACAAAATCCTGTCTTGCACACAAGATGCAAACATGTGGACATCAAGCATCACTTCATTAGAGATCATGTGGAGAAGAAGGACATCAAGTTAGTAAAAATCCACACAGATCATCAAAAAGCTGATATACTAACTAAGCCACTTGCAGAGGCAAGGTTCCTGGAACTATCAGCAGAGTTGGGACTTCTTGATCCAGGGAAGTTGGACAAATGAGTCCAAAGAAGTTCATTCATTAAGGGGGAAATAAACTCAAACTTCAGCAGACTTGGTCAAGTCTACTGAAATTCAGGAAAGATGACCTCACTTCTTCAGGACACTTGTCCCTTGAAATTCAGGACACTTGTCCACAGCTTTTCAGGACACTTGTCCATGTAGGGTCAGATAAGTTGTCTTGGCTATCAAACCAAATCTTGGTATGATAAGCACCTATTTTTGGTGATCAATGCCTATTTCGAAATCTGTCCCATTGAAATACAGTTTTCACCTTTCTGGGATTTAATTTGTCTCCCACCCAAAATGTCACTTTCCATGCATTAAATGCCAAAATTTAATTCTTGTTTGCATTAAACTTTTTGGGACATGATCTATCTCGAAAAACCCCCAGCCTTAAACAAACATTAAAAACCACCCACGTTTTGAATAAAACAGTTCTTTCACTGTTACATTGGTTTTTGACCATTGGATCAAAAAATGGACAACTCCCCTGAAATCAATCCTAGCCGTTCATTTTGGATTTCCATTTTTGATCACCTTTGAATTGCATCAAGACTTCACCAACTCATTGACAAACATTCTTTTTAGAATATTCACAAGTCTTAAGATCCTCCACAAACACTTCTTCCCCAAGTATTCGAAACCCTAGCTCTAAATTTCTTCAAACTCTCTCAATCTCTATCAAACTTTTCTCTGCAACTTTCAAATGGCCCCCAAAGTTAGACCAGAGATGCTCATTGATTTCTCCAACAAGGCTCTAGACCTTGATTTTGGCTACCTGAGCAACAAAAACAACCTTCATTTTGAACCCATAGTATCCTTTGAGAGTGAGGATCCTGAGATTAAACCAACTCTAAGATGGCTGAGAAGAGCTGGTTTGCAAAAATTCATGGAGGAAAGACCAAGTTCATGCTTGGAAGGCTACATGGCTGAATTCTTTGCCTTTCTCAAGTGGAGAGGTCAACCTGCAGATGGTGAAGTTTCCACAAGGTTGTCATATACTGCAGAAGGAGATGTTGGTCCCTGAACGAGTAGTGAATGGGATTAAAGTCTAGAGGGGAGGGGTGAATAGACTTTAAAACTTTTTCAAACAGAGTTGGGAACCTCTTCTGATTGCTATGTCAACTGGACTGCAAGTCTGCTGGTCCAGATGACTATAGTGATCTGACTGAAGAGGTTATATGCGGAAATATGGTGGCCCTGGTTTAGACTCGTTCTTGTAACTTGTTTTACTTAATGAAACTACTCAGCTGATGCTGGTTTGAAAGTTATGGCCCTTTTTGAAGAGTGTTGAAATCACAGTATGCACTATATATAACAATGAATGTAAAAGCAGAAATGTAAAGTGCAGAAAGTAAATAACACCGGATTTATAGTGGTTCGGATATACGATCCTACGTCCACTCTCACGTCCTAACGTGATGTTTAATCCCTTTAATTTCCACAAATTACAAGGGTCTTGTCCTTTATAGTCCCAAGGTTAGGACTTTGAGATCTGAGCCGTCCTAACAGCTGCGGTCTCCACAAGTGATTGTAAGCACTTGCACTTTGGGGGGTTTCAAAAACTTTAACCTTTCGGTGAGGGTTTGGGGTTTTTGAGATGTATCCAACTAATGGTTCAAGCTTATAATTTGCTTAACCACTATGCCTAAAACAACTGATATACAATATGAATAAGTTTCAGGTTCTTAAGGGTTGGATAGGAAGCACTTAAGAGCTATGGATAATCTAATGGATTTCTGGCTCTTGGAGAATTCTTAGAACAATGTGGCTTTTTGCTTGATTGCTTGCTTAGCTTGTGAATTCTCTCTTGTAGCTTCTGTGTTCATCCTCTTGTATTTATAATGGAGATTGAGTGCAACTAGCCGTTGGAGTTGACTAGCCGTTTGAGCAATCTTCCCATAATAGCTTGATTCCTTGATTCCAGCCGCTTGATTGCTTCAATCCTGGGATCATGTCAATCTTCTAAATAAGGTAGGTCTTCGTTTAAATTGCAAGATGACTTGGGAATCAGCCGAGTCCTGGAAGAGCACATAGTCTTCTGATCTGTACTTCTAGTCTTCTGACTACTCTTCTGGCCTTAGGTCTTCTGTCTTCTGATATCAGACGAGTACTACTCTTCTGATCTGGAAATTCTTTGTACTGCTTTAGGCCATCTTCAATCTGGGACTCCATCAGATAAGTAGGTATACAAGCACCTTAACATATCTGGTCTTCAAGGATCTTCTAGTCTTCATGTCTTCTACTCTTCTCATCTTGAGGATAGGCATGTAAGCCATGACTGTGCTGATCAGCTGCTATCAATACAGTTGATCACACAAGACTAGTCTAAGCTGTTCTATACAAGTCAGCTGATCCTATTACATTTATAAACTCTAAGTGTTTTGGCCATCAAAACTATTCTAACATCAAGTGGGGCTTAGGGTGAATTTATATCCCAACAATTTCCCCCTTTTTGATGAAGCCAAAACTATATATATGATAAATGCTCTTAATAAGATAAGATAGGAGTTTATAAACTTCATAAAAACTGAAGTATCTGATGAAGACAATGAGAGTTTGTCTTGAAAGCAAAGAGAACTAAACTTGAATATATAGAACTTTTACAGATTACAAGTAATAGTTTCTTAAAGCTTTGAAAGTGGTCTTCATCAGGTCTTCTGATCTTCAGATGCGGAAGGCAAGGTACAGACGAGATCGAACTTCTTCCATGTGCTGCAGGTCTGTAACATTCTCCTCTTCATAGATCTTCTCTAGGATCCTTTTGACTTCAATGAAGTCTGTTCTTCCAGAATCCAGAGTGGGAGGATCCCATTTGGGTTCTTCAGGAGTTAGGATTCTGCAGTTGTCAAGTTCTTTGGCTGTCTTGACTACTTCTTTCCAGAACTCTGGATCTTCAATGTTCATGAATTGATTGAACTGGAAGAATTCATCTTCATAGGTTGGGAGAGGGCCAAATTTTCTTACAATGTGGTGTTGAATTTGCCATTTCTTCTTTAGAGGGTACCACCTTGGTAGCTCATCTTGAAGGGCTAGATAGTCCACATAGTTGCTATCAAACACCAGAATTTTATCTTTCTGTGCCAGAGCATTTTCTTTCAGTGCTTTCTCCTTGAGAACTTTCCTGAGTTTGGCTATCTTCCTGTCAAATTTGGCTTTGACTGCTTTCGCATCTTTTAGCTTCTTTTGTTTAAGCTCTTGAGCTTCAAGCTCTTTTCTTTTCTTCAACTCTAAAGCCTCTTTCTCTTCTGCAGTAGGCTCAGCTGGAGTTGACTTCTGAGCTTGCTCATCTGCTTGCTCATCTGCCTTCCTTTTCCTAGTCATTCTTTTCTCGGAAACTTGTTCTGTAGAGGCAGTGATCTGCAGACCAGATGCTTGAGTGGGAGCTTGAATGTCTTCTTGAGCTATTTCTTTGCCTTTGCCTTTCTTGCTCTTGATTTTGCTTGATAAATCACCCAAGGTTTCATTCAGCTCATCTTGAGATACTACCATTACAGCTTGTTGTGCAGTAGTCTTCTCAAGAGCTTTTATCAATACATCTTCCCCCTTTTTGGCTTCAGCAAGCGCAGCCGCAAAAGGCTTCATGGCATTCAGAATCTCCACTCTAAGAGTTTGTTGAAGAGCCATGGCGTTGACTCTGCCAACATGAGTCAGATGAGTGATGCTATGGTCTAGAATCTGAGCATGAGAGTTGGAGGAGGAGGCAGCTTCTAGTTTAGCTGTAATTGCTTCCAGTCTGGTTGCTGTCTCCTTCAGCTGAATCTGAAGTTTTTCATTCTCTGCTGTAGCTGATTGGAGAAGAGCTCGACCTTCAGTAGCTCTTGCTTCAGCATCTTCAATTCTTTTCTTGTAGGTGTTTTCCATGCGGTTGACCTCATTGGTGTAGAGATCAGCAAACCTGGTGGAATGGTCACCTGCCATCTTCAGAATGCTGGTCAGATACTCACTTATCTGATCGTGAAGAGATTCTCCAAACTTGTCTTCAGTGTCAATGATCTGGTTATGAAGACGAGTTCTCTGCTCCTTGACTGCCTTTTCAACATATCTTCCAAGCTGTAGGCCTAAACCCTTTTCAAAGTGTAGGTCTATGGCAGCCTTGACCTGTGAGCATATGTCTGCTGTATAGTCAGCTGTTGAAGTAGAAGTCGAGGCAGTACCTTGAGGCTTTGGATGCACTGTCAGGGCTTTGCCTCTGTCTTCAGCTGAAAGGTACTCTTCATTGAGAAATGAGGTAGTGGCCTTAACCAGGTGGGACATAATGGTGTCTCCTTTGTCAATGAAGTGAGGTAGAGTATCCTTAGGCATGAAGTGATCAGGAATAGTGATTACTTCTCTTTCAATCTCGGTTCTGTCAGCTGGTTCAGCTGAGTCTTCCGCAGGAACAGACGCAGCTGAGTCATTCATTTTTGCTGTGCCATCTGTCTGTTGACCTGATATGCCTTCTGGGATAGAGGCATCATTAGGTGGAATTCCTAGAATTCTGTGGCATACTGCTGTAAAGGCTTCCTCGGGCAGCAGTTGAGCAAAAGATGTAACTTGAGCAACTTCTTTTTGCTCCATTTCCCAGTCGAGGAAATTAGCTTTTCCTCCCATTCCTTCCATGACTTCAATAAGGTCATCCACATCATCTCTCCTGAGTTCAATCCAGGTGCAGATTCTGAGAATTTGTTCGAACTGAACTGATTCCTCATCAATACCAGGAATAGTAGACTTGAGCAGGTTTGCTATCTTCATCCTCATTATCTTCTCCCTTGTGCACATAGGATAGTGGACCATTCTGGATTGAGGTTGAGAGGGACCAGCTTGAGCAAGGTCTGCTGGTGCCATATCTTCTGGAACAGAAGAAACAATGATGGTAGGAGTTTGAGTATTTGGGGTAGTTTCCTCTGCTGTGTGAGTATCAGCAGGGATTTGGGAAGTGATATGTTCTTGATCTTCAGTGGTCTGTTCATCAGCAGGGATTTGGGTCTGCTGGTCTGGTATAGTTTCTTCATGAAGATCAGTAGAAGTTTGAACACTTGGATCTTGAACATCAGCAGGGTTAGGCAATAGGGTTTCAGGGGTTGAGGTAGGTGGAGCTTGTTCCTCTACTGTGTGAGTATCAGCAGGGATTTGGATATCAGTGTTTGAGTGGTCAGATGGGTTGGAGTCATCAGAAGGGTTGAAGGATGCAATCGGGGCTATTAGAATAGGAGTAGGAAGCCTCGATTTCTTGGACTTTTTGTTGAAAGAAGAATTATTCTTCTTTCTTTTCTGACCCTTCGACAATTTAGAAGGAGTAAATGAGGGAGAGGATTTAGAGGTACCTGCCTTCTTCAAGGGAGAGGCAGTGGGGGTGGCATCTGAATCAGACGGGGAGATGAGCCCAGATCTGATTAGATATCGTCTTTGTGCTAAGGTCTGATTGTCATCATCATCATCCTCAGCAACCTTCTTCTGAACTTCTTCTTTGGTTGGCTCATCTTCTTCTTCGGCAGAGTTATGATCAGACTCTTGTGCTGCCTTCTCAGCCAACAGCTTCCTCTTCTCTTCTTTTAACCTTTCTACCTCAGCAAGAGCTTCCTTTCTCAAATAATATTTGGAGATGTGAAAGGTCTTATGAGGTCCCATCTTGTACTTCTTTGGGAGAATATCTGGAAGGATGATGCTCAGCTTGTTGACAAAGCTGACTGTGGCTGCTACCTTCCATACCTTCGATTGTAAGTCCAAAGTGACTTTCTTTGCCTCAAGAGCAATTCTTTCTAAGAATAGTCCTTGCCAGTCTCCATCGATCTGATCCCAGATTGCAGCCATTACTCGAACCTTTAAAGTAGTAACAGCATCATGACTAAATGTGTTACCAAGTAACATTTTTCCTGCAATATCCAACAAGGTTTGGAATTTTGGTTCAAGTTGGGATTTCTTGAGTCCAGTTGCATCAGTAGCCTTGATTCTTCCACCAGTAAACATCTCCATATACTCCTTTTCTCTATTCATGATGTAGTTGGAGATATTTATTTTCCCCCTTGACAGGCCAAACAGTTCCTGAAGAATTTCCCTTGTAACCTTGACTTTGTGTCCATTTATGACACTTTCAACATGAGAACCCTTCATCACGGCGTTTGCATAGAATGTCAGAACGTCTTGTTCATAGACATTAGTTGGAGCTGCTTCCAGAAAGTCTCTGAGTTTAAGATTGACGCACCGAAGCAATATCTCCTTGTTCTCATCTGAGTGTTTGCCTTTGAAAAACAGAGCATTCTCCGTAAAAATCTTTCCTTCCTTGGACCATTTTGCAGCATCCAAGGTGCCAGTGTTCTTGGTCTTCTCGTCGTAAATTTCAATGATTGCCATAGTAGAGTCTGAGTGTTAGGGTTTGAGGGCTTGAAAGAAATTTGCAGAACGAGAGAGAGTAATGTGATTAATTGAGTAATATGAGCGACAGGGATTGGAAGAGGTTTTAGGGGTGTGAATATATACTCCAGAAAATCTTGATCTAACGGTCAGATTTGGGTTTGATTTTGGAGTAGAGCCCAAGATTTCCTTCTTTGATTTCTTTAAATTTGCCGGCTGGTTATGCCATTTGGCAATATTTGATTTGCTGGCAATATGGTACTTGAGTATTAATGACATCATTACCAAAAATAGCCGTTGAGACTAATTTATGGTAAGAATTGATCATCAAGGCCGTTTTCTATAAGAAAATTGCATTCCTTATATAAGCCAATTTGTTTAATTACATTCAGGAATAACTCTAGAATGAATTACATGATCAAGACTAGGCATTATACTCTAAATTTGTGTGATTTGATCAGCAGAGTGAGGTCTTCTGAGTTCTTCAAGATGTCTGCTGATTGTCTTTGAAAAGTCTTCTGGTCAGCTGAGTTGGTCTTCTGATCAACTGAGTAGAGGAAACGGTGTTTGCTGTGATGATCCAACCTGGATGGATCCTTCCAGCTTTATTGTGAGTGATGATCCAACCTGGTTTGATGGATCTTTCAGCTCCTTCTTTAGATCAAGTGGAGCTAGTTTAGACATAGTCCCACTGATTTTAAATGTTTCTCACCATCGGATGTTCCTCATCATCAGATGGGATGTAGCATCTAATGTGCTCTTGTTGAATTTCTTCGCTTCTCTAGAAGGGGAAGGAAGGTTGAGGGGTGCTTCAATGGAGTTGAAGAGAGGGCCATGGACGCAACCTTCATGTTCTTGTTTAGACATAGTAGCTTTTGATAATAAGTTCTTCATGTAGAACTTCTTCCTGGAGAAGAAGCTCTGCTTGCTTGCTACTTTGTCCTCTGCATCTCTTCCTCCTTTAGCTTTCAACAAGAACGTCTCTTCTTCCTTTAGCTTTCATGAACATACTCATGTTGAGTAAGCCATGTATATGGATCTGCATCATCTTCATTTTCTGGACAAATCTTCATCTCCTTCACCCAAGATTTTGGTTGAAGAATGATCTCCGTTCCATCTCTTCTTTCAATTGTCTCCATACCTGAAACAAGAAAAGTGTTAGATGTTTTGTGTTCTTAGGTGTTCTCATAACTTCTCCTTTTATAGGGGTAGAAATGAGGTAGTGGAGAGAAAAATGACAAAACTATAGAGGTGATAGGTCTGAATTTCTGAAAAGTGATTTCTTAAGATTAGCAGTGAGTTTCTTGATCCAAGGATGCACATTTAAAGATATTCAGACTTTATCTAATGGAATGCAGAAATTATAAATTTTGTCCATGAGTTATTTGAAATCCGTACTGTGCATGCATACTGTTGAGTCGGTGAGGATGGTGTATTAATCCAGCCAAGTATGACTCAGTTAGTATACTGTATTTATGTATATGAATAAAGTATTTTATGAAGAATAGTTTATTAATATACATAGTTATACATTGCTTAGAGTAAGGAGATCAAATAGCTTTGTTCAAGTCTGCTATATATATATATGTATATGTATACTATGCAATGCAGATTTTAGAGTATTTCATCAAGGATTCTTAAGGTATCATT
Organism: Galeopsis tetrahit; assembly: GCA_963675135.1. Lineage (NCBI taxonomy): Eukaryota > Viridiplantae > Streptophyta > Magnoliopsida > Lamiales > Lamiaceae > Galeopsis > Galeopsis tetrahit. Next base: position 38,991,139 of record OY776126.1, on the reverse strand, counting down.
GATTCCCCCTTGATTAGACAACTCTATGTTTTCCCTCAGCTCTATCTGTCTTCATTGGGAAAGAACTTACCTGAAGATGAGGGTGTCTATTCACCTCATCTGATTCTCCTAGTCTGCTGCACTTGGGTCAGCTGAGGTTTTCAGCTGATCTTTCCTTCTTCATGTGCTTGGGTCCAGGAGTCCTAAGCTGTAACATAAGGTCTTGAACCTTTCTTCAGCTAGGGGCTTAGTCAAGATGTCTGCTCTTTGGATATCTGTGTGAATTTTCTCCATCTTGATGTCCTTCTTTTCAAGGTGATCTCTTATGAAGTGGTGTCGAATGTCGACATGCTTGCACCTTGTGTGGAGGACTGGATTTTGAGTGATGGCAATGGCGCTGCTGCTATCACAATAAATAGGGACTTCTCTTGCCTCTACATTGTAATCCTTGAGTTTTTGAACTAGCCAGAGCAGCTGACTACAACAACTACCAGCTGCCATGTATTCTGCTTCAGTGGTGGAGGTTGCAACTGAGGTTTGCTTCTTAGAGAACCATGATATCAGCTTGTTTCCTAGAAATTGACAGGTTCCTGATGTGGACTTCCTATCAATTCTGCATCCTCCAAAGTCTGAGTCAGAATAGCCACTTAATTCTAGATTGTCATCAGCAGGGTACCATAGTCCTAGGTTGACTGTTCCTTTTAGGTACTTGAGAATCTTCCTTGCTGCTTCTAGATGACTTTGCTTTGGGTTTGCTTGAAACCTAGCACATACTCCTACAGCGAATGTTATGTCTGGTCTGCTGGCTGTAAGGTATAGTAGAGATCCAATCAGTGCTCTATATTCAGCTTGATTAACTGCCTTTCCGGACTCATCTGGTTCCATTTTGAAAGATGTCATCATAGGAATCCTTGCAGTCTTGCTTTGTAGAGCTTTGAATCTTTCTAGCAGACTCTTGGTATACTTGGACTGGTTGATGAAGATCCCTTCTGGACTCTGCTTGACTTGAAGTCCTAGGAAATAATTCATCCCACCCATCATGCTCATTTCGAATTTTCCTTGCATAAGTTCAGAGAACTTCTTGCACATTTCTTGATTGGGTGATCCAAATATAATGTCATCTACATATATTTGTACCATTAAAATGTCTTCTCCTTCTTGTATTCTGAAGAGAGTTCTATCAACTTTGCCTTTTGTATATCCATTGTCAAGTAGGAATTGTGACAATGTGTCATACCAAGCTCTAGGGGCTTGTTTTAGACCATAGAGAGCCTTCTTCAGTCGATATACTTGATCACCTTTTTCAAATCCTGGAGGCTGCTCTACATATACTTCTTCTATCAGAATACCATTTAGAAAAGCACTCTTGACATCCATTTGATATACCATGAAGCCCATATATGATGCATAAGCTAGAAATAGTCGAATGGCTTCTAATCTGGCTACTGGTGCAAAAGTTTCATCATAGTCAATCCCTTCAGATTGTGAATATCCTTTTGCAACTAGCCTTGCCTTATTTCTAGTTATCACATCATTTTCGTCCTTCTTGTTCTTGAATACCCATTTTGTTCCTACTACATTGTGGTTTTCAGGACGATCTACCAATTCCCAGACTTCATTTCTTTCGAATTGGTTTAGTTCTTCTTGCATAGCAGTGATCCAATTGCTATCTGTCATTGCTTCTTCTATGTCAGCTGGTTCAATGTTGGACAGGAAAGCACACCAGCAGAACATAGATGATTGAGAATTCTGATTCAGTTGTCTTCTGGTCTTGACACCTGATTCTGCTCCTCCTAAGATGAGGTTTGATGGATGGTTGTTCCTCCATGTATGCCTCACTGGAGTATCTGCATTGGATGAGTTTGGATCCTCATCTGATCTAGTACCATCAGGAGGGTTGACTTGATTAGTTCGATCATCATCTGTATCTTGAGTGTCAAAGAAATCATTCCCCCTGGCATTTGGGATTGATGCATCTTGATTCTGGTCAGCTTGTCCTGCTTGAGTTTGAGATCTAGTGACAGGTCTATGAGGCTTATCTTCCTCTGGTTCTTCAGGGAAAGGTTCATTGACTTCAATGAACTCATCTGGTTTGGACTTGATCACTAGATGTCTCATCTGATCTGCAGCTGAGTTTGTTTCTACTGCATTCTTTTCACACGATTCATCAAAAACAACATGAGGTGTTTCTTCCACAAGAAGGGTTCGTTTGTTGAGTACCCTAAATGCTTTGCTAGTTGAGGAGTATCCTAAGAATATCCCCTCATCTGCTTTGGCATCAAAAGCATTCAACTTACTTTTCCCATTGTTGTGAATGAAACACTTACAACCAAATATATGAAAGTAAGATACTCTAGGTTTTCTTCCTTTCCACAGTTCATATGGAGTTTTCTCATGTATTTTATGAATACCTGACCTGTTTTGAGTGTGACAAGCTGTGTTGATGGCTTCTGCCCATAGCTTCTTGGGAGTAGAGAATTCAGCAAGGAGTGTTCTGGCCGCTTCCTTGAGTGTTCTGACTCTTCTTTCAGCTACACCATTCTGTTGTGGTGTTCTTGCTACACTTGTCTCGTGCTGAATACCATTAGAAGTACAATAGGCAATTATATAAGAGTTAATGAATTCAGTGCCTTTGTCACTTCTAATTTTCACGATTGGTTCTCCTTTCTCTACTTGGATCCTCTTCAATAGTTCAGGGAGCTTCTGCTGTGTTTCACTCTTCTTGTATAGGAAGGTAACCCAAGTAAACTTGGAATAATCATCTACAACAATAAGAGTGTACTTCCTCCCTGTTAAGGTGGTTGGAGTGATTGGTCCAAAGAGATCCATGTGAAGCAATTCAAGAACTCTGCTGGTTGATGCTGTCTTCTTGGTCTTGAAGGAGACCTTTGTTTGCTTTCCTTGTTGACATGCATCACAAACCTGATCTTTACAGTAGAGTTCATTAGGCAGGCCATCAACTAAGGATTCCCTTGCTAACTTGTTCATAGTCTTAAAGTTCAGATGGCTAAGACGTTTGTGCCATAGCCAGCTGACATCTTTAGGGCTCTTCACAAGCAGGCATGTATCCTTAGGATAGCTGTTCCAATTTGCAAGATACATACTTCCCTTTCTAGATCCTGTTAGAAGGTTTTGTTTTGTTCTTTTATCACTTATGAGACATTCATCTTTAGAGAATTTAACTGAATAACCAGTGTCACAAAAATGAGAAACAGATAATAGATTAAACTTAAGACCTTCTACATATGATACGTCATGTACCTCAATGTCACCATTTCTAAGGGTGCCATATCCTTTTGTGTTACCGTGCGCGTTATCACCAAAGAAGACTTTTGGACCTTTCTTTTCTGTGTAGTTGGTCAGCAGGTTTTTGGTTCCTGTCATATGGGTTGAGCATCCACTATCTATGTACCATATCTCTCCTGCTAGGCCTCATTTTCTGTATAGGTCCTTCCTTTCCTGCAAGAAGGGTTAAGTCTTAGGTACCCATTTTGTTTTGGGTCCTTGGGTGTTAGTACTACCCTTGGGAACCCACATATACATTGGTCGTTTGAACAACCTTGAGCACTTGAGTTGTTTCCCTCGGGCATCACAGAACCAAATCTTACCAGTTAACACCTTAGACTGATTTGATTTGTTGTTTGTGTCAGCTAAGTAATAGTCAAATGGTTTTCCTTTATAGGAGTGAACATACAATATCTTTTGACTAGTTACATTCGGCTTGGGTGCATTAGCTGGTCGATGCACACGATTATATGGACCATACTCTTCTGTTCTCACAATATCATAAGAGATAGGGGGTGCAAAGAGAACAGATTTGTTTGAAGAAGGCTTCTTCTTCTTGGCTGGAGCAGCATACAGCTGAGACTGTCTCAGCCGAGATGGTCTATGCTATTTGCTGTTCCTCTGTACAGGCTTGGGGTTAGCTTGTCCTTTACCATTTTTGGTTTTGGGATAGTTAGCCTTAGCTGGTACAGATGCCTTATGGTTCATATTGAGTTCATTGTGTTTAGAACACTCACCCTGTTCATGTGTCTGAGTAGTGCACTTGTTAGGTGTACTACCCCCAGCTTGAGAGGATGTTGATGGATTAAGTTCATAGCCTAAACCCATCTTATTGCCATTTGATCTATAATATTCAGAGATACTTTCAATAGTAGTCGAAGCTTTATTGAATTCTGATATCTTTTGATCTAGGCATTTCTTCTCCTTTTCTAAGAGCTTATGTGTTTGGAAGAGATCATTGAACTTAGATTGAAGTATACGAAATTCTTTGGTTTCTAAGGCTTGAGTTTCTAACATCCCCTCATACAACTGAGTTGTTGTGGTATTTTCTTCCTTAAGAAGTTCCACTTCTTTGGTCAACCTTTCATTCATGGTGACTAACTCAGGGGTGTTGTCAAACTTAACCTTTTTCAACCTAGCAATTTCTTTCCTTAAATCCTTATTCTCCTCTTCCACTTCTATAAAGGCTCTAGTGGCAATATCCAGATCACCTTTTACTTTTCTTAAAGATTGATAATAGGTGTCTTCTGATTCGCCTTCAGATGAGTTTATGTCATCTGTTTGTGAGAAAATAGGTGAATGGAAAGTAGTAGTATAAGAGTTTACCTCAGTTTCTCCTATGGCCATCATAGCTAGATCGTCTGAATCATCTGAGTAGATTTGACAGTCTGGTGATGTAGGAAGTTCATCACTTTGATATTCAGATTCTTCAGTCAGCATTGCTTGCTTATCTGAAGTTCTTCTCCTTGGCCTTCTTTCTTCTTTGTCATCCAGCTCAGGGCATTCATAGACATAGTGTCCTGGTTTGCCACAGTTGAAGCAAGATCCAGGTTTCTGATTTGAGTTGCCTCTCCTTGGAGGAGTGTCATCTCTTCTTCTAGATCCTCGGCTGTCAGATGACTCCACATCCTTTCTAGGATGTTTTTCTGGTGTTCTTTCTCTGGAACCTCTGGAAGGTGATCTTGCTCTTCTATCTTTGTAGTTTCTATAGAACTTTCTATATTTGCTGTTGAGGGTGTTCATCCTTTCAAATCTTTTGATCATAAGAGCCATTTTCTCTTTCAGGCTCATGTCTGATCCTTCACAGTCTTCTGTTTTCAGAGAGGTCTTGCCAGATGAGGTGCTTGCAGCTTTTGTATTGGCTGCCTTGAAGGCTACAGTCTTGGAGGTAGATGGGGTTGCAGTTGGCTCATCACTTCCTGAGTTCTCTTCTCTTTCAAGATCATATTCATGGGCTTTCAGGTTCTGAAATAGAGTTTGTGCAGACCATTTCTTGATATCTTGAGTATCTTTGATGATGGTCTTCTTGAGTCTCCATTTCTTGGTTAGAGAATCTAAGATCTTTAGATTTTTCTCTCTATTTGTGTATTTCTTGCCCAGAGATTCTATCTCATTGATGATCTTGGTAAATCTGTTTTCTAACTGATCAATAGACTCTTCTGGTTGCATCTTGAAGTGTTCGAACTTCTTGACTGCTGTAGACAACTTGGATTCTTTGATCAGCTCAGTTCCTTCACAAAGAAGTGCCAATTAGAGCCGTCAAAACGGGTTGGGCCCGTTGGGTCAGCCCGCCCCGCCACTTAAAAATTAAAATAGTGGGTTGGGCTAAGCTTTTCCAAGCCCGCCAGGAAGCGGGCCCAGGCGGGCCGGACCGTTTGGTTCGCGGTCTTTGGCGGGTTGGTGCGGGCTTTGGCGGGCTGGCCCGCCTTTTTTTAAAAAATATTATATTTACTTAAAAAATATAAAAAAAATGTATTTTCTGCCTTTTGTAGGGGTTGAACTATCCAACTTTGTTTAAAAAAAATATACAATAAATCTAACTAAAAGAAAAAACTCTAGTAAATGACAGATTATAGAAGCAGCTCCATTTTTTTTCCTTCTTTCTTCATTTTCTGATATATATAAATAATATTATTGTAATTTATAGTCTATTTAGTTTTTTTGTTGTTAATTATTAACACTATAATTCTTGATATATACTGTAATTTTTGTGTTTCTTAATAAATTTAATAAATACTTTTGTTAAAAAAAAAAAAAAAGTTGGCCCACCTAAACCCGCGGCCCGCCCATTTTTGGGTTGGGTTGAGGTTTTTGCAGCCCGCTTAACAAACGGTCTGGCCCGCCCCGCCCCGCCAAATGGCGGGCTTTTGCGGTTTTGGCCCGTCCCGCCCCGCCGGCCCGTCTTGACAGGTCTAGTGCCAATGCCTCCCACATCTCTCTGGCTGACTCACAATGGATTACCTTTGCAATGTACTCATTTGGAAGAGTTTGCATTATGTAATCTTGAGCAATGCTATCAAGACTTGATTGCTTCATCTCTTCTGGTGTGAGGTCCTTCATGGGCTTGGGAACCAGTTCTCCAACTGGGACTTCTGGATCACCATTTGCAGTGTTGACTGTCATGATGGTGATCGGGCCTTCTGTGATTACAGACCACATCTTGTAGTGGACTGATGTGAGATTCTTCCTCATCCTGATCTTCCAGTAATCATAATCCTCCACTGAAAACTTAGGCAACTTACGCATATTAGCACTCATGCTGTATGAGTTTTCGAAAACAAGTTTTTCAAAAAAATCTGTTCAAGAGGACTACAGAGAGACTCCCTCAAGTCTTCTGATAATCTAGAGACAGTAGTCCGTTAGAACCACTGCTCTGATACCACTTGTTGGTCCCTGAACGAGTAGTGAATGGGATTAAAGTCTAGAGGGGAGGGGTGAATAGACTTTAAAACTTTTTCAAACAGAGTTGGGAACCTCTTCTGATTGCTATGTCAACTGGACTGCAAGTCTGCTGGTCCAGATGACTATAGTGATCTGACTGAAGAGGTTATATGCGGAAATATGGTGGCCCTGGTTTAGACTCGTTCTTGTAACTTGTTTTACTTAATGAAACTACTCAGCTGATGCTGGTTTGAAAGTTATGGCCCTTTTTGAAGAGTGTTGAAATCACAGTATGCACTATATATAACAATGAATGTAAAAGCAGAAATGTAAAGTGCAGAAAGTAAATAACACCGGATTTATAGTGGTTCGGATATACGATCCTACGTCCACTCTCACGTCCTAACGTGATGTTTAATCCCTTTAATTTCCACAAATTACAAGGGTCTTGTCCTTTATAGTCCCAAGGTTAGGACTTTGAGATCTGAGCCGTCCTAACAGCTGCGGTCTCCACAAGTGATTGTAAGCACTTGCACTTTGGGGGGTTTCAAAAACTTTAACCTTTCGGTGAGGGTTTGGGGTTTTTGAGATGTATCCAACTAATGGTTCAAACTTATAATTTGCTTAACCACTATGCCTAAAACAACTGATATACAATATGAATAAGTTTCAGGTTCTTAAGGGTTGGATAGGAAGCACTTAAGAGCTATGGATAATCTAATGGATTTCTGGCTCTTGGAGAATTCTTAGAACAATGTGGCTTTTTGCTTGATTGCTTGCTTAGCTTGTGAATTCTCTCTTGTAGCTTCTGTGTTCATCCTCTTGTATTTATAATGGAGATTGAGTGCAACTAGCCGTTGGAGTTGACTAGCCGTTTGAGCAATCTTCCCATAATAGCTTGATTCCTTGATTCCAGCCGTTTGATTGCTTCAATCCTGGGATCATGTCAATCTTCTAAATAAGGTAGGTCTTCGTTTAAATTGCAAGATGACTTGGGAATCAGCCGAGTCCTGGAAGAGCACATAGTCTTCTGATCTGTACTTCTAGTCTTCTGACTACTCTTCTGGCCTTAGGTCTTCTGTCTTCTGATATCAGACGAGTACTACTCTTCTGATCTGGAAATTCTTTGTACTGCTTTAGGCCATCTTCAATCTGGGACTCCATCAGATAAGTAGGTATACAAGCACCTTAACATATCTGGTCTTCAATGATCTTCTAGTCTTCATGTCTTCTACTCTTCTCATCTTGAGGATAGGCATGTAAGCCATGACTGTGCTGATCAGCTGCTATCAATACAGTTGATCACACAAGACTAGTCTAAGCTGTTCTATACAAGTCAGCTGATCCTATTACATTTATAAACTCTAAGTGTTTTGGCCATCAAAACTATTCTAACATCAAGTGGGGCTTAGGGTGAATTTATATCCCAACAGGAGAGGAAGAAGAGAGATTTCATAGAGTGAAATTCTCTTCAGAAGATATTGAAGGAGCCTTTGGATTGCCTAACGAGGGAAGGAATCCAGAAGTTTATGGCACTGGCCATGAAGATGAAATAGCTCAAGAATGGCTATTGGTTCCAGGCCCCATTTCTTCAACACAAAACAAGAAGACTCTCAAGCCAAAATTTCTCAACCTCTTTGAGGTAGTTGCTAAGAGTCTCTTGAGCAACACTGGAAGCTTGGAGCAGGTCAGCCATCTAAGAATCAGAATCATGGCAGCTGTGATTGATGCTAGTGACAAAGGCATCAAATTTGATTGGAGAACCTTTATCATGTCTGAAATGATGAAGGAAAAGGCTAAATTCAAAGTGAAAGCTCATAACAAGGTGGTGCTAGAAGGGAAAATCAAGTATTGCACCAGGGCAAGCTTGTTGATTGAAAGGTTTTCCCACTACTCTCAAATGCAGACCTTTGCAAAGCCTCTCCCAGCCCAAAAGATCTTGTTCAGAAAGCTCAGCAAGAAAACTGAGCAAAGGAGGATGCTTATGGCCAAGCCTGCTGAAGAACAGGTTGAAGAGAAGCCTAAGATGAAGAAGAGAACCAAGGCCAGGGCTGTTAAAACAAGGAAAATGTCTCAATTATCTTCAGGAGAAGCCTCAGGAGCATCAGCTGAAGTTGATGAAGTGGCAGAAGAGGGAGTAAGTGTGCCTTCTGACCATTCAGAAGAGTTAAGGTTGAAGTATAATGAGACAAGGCAGAAGAAGAAAGGAGATAAGAGGATCAGGGAAGTTGTCCCTGAGAAGGAAGGTGAAGGAAGTGGAAGCAGTAGGGCCAGCAAGAGAAGGGCCAAGCCTACTGAGAAAGTGTTGGAGCTGCAGGAAGAAAGGTCACTACAATTGGCTCTAAGAGAGAGCAGAGCTGCAAGCAGGACCAAATCTAGGTCAAGGACCAACTCATCTGGTTCTGGAACTCCAGAATCCAAGATCCCTGAAGGTCAACCTTTAGAGGCCAACATCCCTGAGTTTCAGAATCCTGAGCCCAACTCCCCTGAAACCCATGTTACCCCTTCCAACCAACCCATTACCCCTGTAGATCTCTCTAAGAGATATTCCCCAGAAGGGAATGTGCAAAGAAGTGGCATTGATGTGCTTGCAGATTTAGCAGTAGATGAGACAAGACTCCTGTCTCCTCTTGACTCATCCATGCTCAATTATTCAAAGCTTTTAGAACATGCACTCAATGAGCCAACTCCCCTGAGTAAAGCCCCTTCAGATTCATTGCTCTCAAAAGCAACTGAAGCACCTTCTATTGCACCAAACCCTTCTGAAGCCATCATCCCTGAATAAACCTCCCTGAAGCCACTCTAGGAGAACCCAGAGCCAACTCCCCTATAACCCAAAGTCCCCATTCAAGTGGAGATGAGGAGGAGTATACTTATGAAAGTATGCTCAGAGGAGGAGCAAAAGCTACTGTGGACAGTTTGTATCCACAACTTGCTGAATTTCCAAGAATTTAGAAGACATTTCATGATCTAAGGATGCTTGTTGATGTAAAAGACAAATCTATGATGGAGATATCTCAAGTCATCCAAGATAAGGGTGCAAACTGGTGGCAAATAGAGGAGAACAGATTACTACACTTTGCTGGAGTTTCAAAGACAAGATTTCTCATTGATGAGGAAAGTTTTGCAAAGCTTGTAGCTGATAAAATTGAGGAGGAGAAGGAAAGGAAAGCTAAGGGAATCAAACACCCTGACAATAGCTCATATGATGATGATTCCCCTGATGATCCCTCAAATCCTTCAAACCCCAACCCTCCTGAAACCCCTCAAGCCAATCTCCCTGAACCTTCTCAACCCAAGTCTTCTATAGCAGATAGACTTTCAAACCCTCGTAAAACCTATCATAGGAAAGGCTCTTTATCTTCAGAGGTGTTGACCAAGGGTGGTAACACAACCAAAGACACATCTGCCAATGAAGGTTCTTCTGAACCTAAGGCACAACCTAAAGATGTTGAGGTTCCTATACTAGAGGCTGGTTTGATTAAGGCCTATTCAGTGTCAGAAGAGTTGGACACTGATCAGCCCTTAATCATTCAGGATGACTCAGTGGCTGTTGATATAAGCACTGTGATCTCCCCACAACTGCCATCTCTGAACCTTGTTGAAGGTGGAGATGTTGCAGGTTTAGGAGAAGGAGTTGAAAAGGAGAAGTTAGTGGAAAAATCAGAGGGAGTAGTAGATGAGAGAGATGTGGTGATCACTAGAATAGTGAGTGTACCACCAAATGAGGGTGATATAAGTGAGGAAGGGCAGGCTATTCTTGAAGTCAAATCTGAACTTCAGGAATCCCTTGATGAGAGGAGGCTTGTTCCTTTAAGTGAGGAAACTATTAAAGAAGGGAGAAAAGAAAGAGTTGAAAATGAGAAAAAGGCTACTGATGTATCAGAGTCTTATATAAAAGAAATTGAGGGTGATGAGTGTCTATTTCCTAACTTGTTTGATCTGTCTACTGTTGTAGGTATTTCTCTTGACCAAATTTTTGCAGATGAGTTCTTAACAGATGCACCTATCCAAGTAGATTCAAGCTCAGCTCAAGCCTTACTTGGAATGCAGTCAGAAAAGCTGGATTTCTTGGCTCATCAAGTTCAAACTGCTCATGCTGAAACTTCAGGAGCATTGAATGAGCAAGGAAGGACCCTAGCATCTGTAGAAATGAGGCTCACTGGCTCTGAAGATGTTGTGCTCCCAACTCTGGAAGCAAGATTGAGTGGTGTGGAAACTGGCCTACAAACCATTTCCACTGAAGTACAAAATGCCAAATCCACCATGGAAGCCATCTCAGAGGAGGTCAAGCAAGAGCAAAAGTTGCTGAGAGACAATCATAATGCCAATGTCAAGGCTCTCAGGCTAACTGTCAAGCAAGCTCTTGGAAAGAAGACTGCATTGCAAAAGAGAAGAGCTGAAGAGCAAAGGCTAGCTATGGTGAAAGCAGCCTCTGAAAAGTTTTCCCAAGAGGTATTGGCCAACATTGCTGAAGGTGCAGTGGCCAACCTCACTGAGCTTCTTAAAGCCCAACTGGATGCATCCCTGAAAGCAACCTTGGAGGAGGTTGTTCAACAAAAGATGAAGCCTGTTCTAGCTTTCCTTAGCTTGAGTAGTGATAGGATGCAGAATATACATGATGAAAATGTATATTTGTTGGAGGAAATGAAGTCCCTGAACCAGGCCCAATCCCTAATGACCACAACTATGAGTGAGCTAAAACCCCAGTGTTTTGATGCTGCCAAAAAGCGGGAAAGGGAAAGAGCTAGAGCAAAAGGTGCCTTGGTGATTGGGAGCCCAGTCAAAGGGAAAGACAAAGCTGCTGAAGGAAAAGGAAAAGAACCCGCAGTGCTAAACTTAGAAGAATTGGATGAAGAAGATCAACTAGCACTTGCATTGAAGAATTCAATGGCCTCATCCCAAGAAGAAAGAATAAGGCTACAGCAGAGACCAGGTGGTGAGGTGTCTGGTTTGGACAAAGGTGATGAAGGTGTCCAAACTAGAGGAAAGATCAAGAGGGCAAAAGGAAAGAAAAGGCAAGTTGAAACCTTCACTGACTTTCCTAACAGTCTTGATCTTCCACCTGAATTCAGAATTGATGAAGATGAGCCTACATCAAAGAAGGCCAAATCTGCTGAAGAGACCAAAATTGCTAAAAAGGACAAGTCCTCTGATTCTGCCAAGAGTGCTGAAGGTCCCAAGTCCACTGAAGACATTGAAGAACTTTTTGCTGAAGGATTTGGACCTGAACCTAAAAAGAAGACTAATGTCCTAGCTCAAGATCCATCAAAGTTGTTTCATGAAGGGTATGGCAAAGACCCTGAAACACAACAAAAGCTGGCCATGATGAAGGCCCAAGAGAAAATGGATCTGTTAGAGGAAGCACAAAGGGCAAGAGACAAGAGAAGAGCTAACTTTCAGAAACCAAGAAGAAGGAGAGCAACCTACAGCAAGATGAAGCCTCAGCTTCTAATCCCAATGGACACCAAATATCCACACTTGGATAAATGGGTGCCAATTCAGCTAAATGATACATGGGAAGAGGCTAAAAGGGAGTTTGTCTATGACTTCTATGTCATTGACAGATGGAATGGTGGAGATGCCAACTCTGCCTTTGCTGAGTTCATGATAGAATACTACAGAGAGTTGTATCAACAACTACTTGCAGCTGCTGACATTGCAAGAATTGAACTCAATGCTCCCAAGCCTATCATCTACATGCCTCCAAAGCTTAATGGATGGATTGACCAAACAAGGATTCTAAGGGAGTTCACAGAAATTCTGAAGCTGAACAAGATGACCCTTGGACCCAAAGGAACTAACCAGGAAGCCATGGAACTCAAGAAGAGAGTGTGGGCACAATATGGGATGAACCCACCTCCTGAGGATGATCTCTGAGAATGGCTAAGTCTTCTGACTCTTTCTGGATGAAAAATTATCTTATCTGAAGATATCTTTTGCTATGTGGTCAAATCTGCTGAAGTTTTGGACAAACCTGCTGATATGGTGTTTGCTCTGATATGGTTTAAATTGCTCTGATACAAGATTTGATGTGCTCTACATTGATATCTGGAATATTTTGTACTAGCTCTGATACTTGAAGAAGTTGTTTTGCTCTGATCTTATGTTTAGAATGTATTTGTAGTGAAATGTTATCTTGAATTCATGCTCTGATAAGTTATCTTCAACTATCAACATGTCTGTAATGATTATTATATGAATGATAGTTGAACCACCTTTGAATCAAGATACATTATTGCAAAAATCTCTCTATGCCTATCCTTGAAACCTATTTGCAACAAAAACAGTGAATACACTAACACATTGTCTTTTCAGGAATATTGACCTTAGTCATGTCTTCTGAAGATACATGTAAAAGGTGTAGACAAGTCACTTTTGCATAGAATGTGTAGGTTTTGGCATCATAAAAAAGGGGGAAATTGTTGGGAATAAAATGATACATGTTTTGATTAAATACCAAAACCCCCTGAGACATGCCCAAGTCAAGATGATTGTGTTCAAAATGTGATAGAACACATAGCACTAGGCTAGATGAGAAACTGATATGTTAGGCAGCTCTTAGATGATTAGATGCACAATGTGAGGGGGAACCTATGACTTCAAAATGATCAAGATCAAGTCCCCTCAAGGCTCAAAGTCTGGAACAAACTCTAAGGACAAGAAAACTCCATATGAAACCTAAAGCCTTAATCAGGAGAGTTGTCCAGAAGAGCTTCTTCTATGCAAGAAGAAAATTGCAAAGCTCAAAAGGACAAGATTAATCAAATATTATGATCAGGAGAGTTGTCCAGAGAAGACAACTCTATGTGAAAAAGATCTGATGCTAAAAGACCAAGTATGCTGATCAGGAGAGTTGTCCAGAAGAGTTGTCTAAGCAAGATTGAATCAGAACAGAAGCTCTAAAGGTTGAAGGTCAACTATGCTGAAGAAGCTAGAGACAACCATACCCTAAAGAACTTCATTGAGACATGCTAAGATCAACTTGGAGTGAAAGAAAGGGAAAGAGCCAAGTCATCTGAAGAAGAGCAAACCAACCTTGCTGAAAGGCAAAACTGCTGATAGTGATAAGGAGAGTTGTCCAGTTGATAAGGAATGTTGTCCTATCATTGGATCAACCTTCAGAAGCCATGTCCTAGTCCTAACAAGAAGTCAAACATTGGGAAAAGTGCTGCAGAAAGAAGACAAAGTCTTACAAGCCGTTTATTACCCAAATAAGGACATGTCACTATCAAGAATCTGTCTTCCAGTTTGAAGAACTCAAGGAAGACATTTATAGCAATTTGGGGCTGTCTCTCCAACGGGCAAATCCTCATTTTGTCTATAAATACAAGGAGTGTGAAGACCATTTGAAGCATCCATTCTACATCCAACTGAGCAACTATTCTGAGAGCTTCAAAGTCTCCAAAAGACTATCTTAGTCTTCAAACACTTCTTCTAAGCTAATCCCAATTGTATATCCATACATAAGCTTAGAGAGATATCCTATCCTTATACCTTGATCTTCATTGTAAAGGATATCTCATTAGTTGGAACCCTACTTCAATCCTTACCCCTTTCAAGTGAGAAAGTGAGAAGGTTGTAGTAGTAGAAGTGGTAGGAGCTGACTGTTAAGAGAAGAACAGTTCAGTTCTGAGTTGAGAAGAGGGTACTAGGACTCTAGACATCCTAGGGATCAATTCACCAAGGAGTGGTGTTATTGATCAAGTGCACCTTAGCACTATAAAACAAGTTAATTCCAAGAGTGAAGGAATTATCCTGTTAAATCAGGGAAAGTGGATGTAGGAGCTTGAGTCTCTGAACCACTATAAACTCGTGTGTTGATTTACCTTACAAAGTACTTACATTCATTCAATACTGCACACAAAATTGATCTTTCAAAAGATACATATTCAAAGACTGTGCAAAACTGATTTGGACAAGTTCCCTGAAACTAAACGGGACTGTTTTGGATTGACAAAGTGATTTCAGAAACTTAAGGAGTCTAAACTTAAAGGGCCAACCACTATTCCGCACATATAACTCCCCTAGATAGTTATTCAACTGAGTACTCAATAGTACTTAGTAGTTTGACTATCTTAGAAGAGTTAATCATCTTCAGCAGAGTTGTCCAAGACAACCTTGCTGAGCTCTGGTTTGATCAAAGTTGAAAAGAATTGCATACAAGTGTATTCCCCCCCCCCATACACTTGTTATATACTCCTTTCAGGACCAACAATAACACAGAGTGTAGGGAAGTGAGGTCTTTGGCTAGCATGTGTCTAGTCCATTTAACTACCCTACCAGCAGTTATAGCAGAAATGACCACATCCATGTCAGGTTCTTCATCAACCTCAACATTGGGAATTTCTAAAAACTCATTTATCAATTCAGGAGTAAAAGGTACACCCCCCCCCCCCTCTAAAATTAACAGTCCCATACCACTTAGAAGATCTCCTACCAGTGCTCTTTTTCAAACATGCATAGAATTCATATGCCCAATTTGTCAAGAAAGATTCACCAAAATTTACAGCATGCATCAAATTCCTTTCTTCTAAGAAACTAACCATGCCTTTACTATCAAAATCAGGTATATTGATCCTCTTCTCTATCAGCAGTTTTCTCTTAGAATAAATGGCCAATCTATTCTCTAGTGTATCAAGAGAATCAGAAATACCTCCCTCTTCAGAAGCAAGGTCATCTGATCTTGGTGTAGAGCTTTTAGCAGAGCTCTGTTCAGGGCTGCTTGCTGCACTGGAAGAGCTATCTCCACTGCCACCATCTTCAGGTTCTGGTGCAGCTTCCTTTGCAGCAGCATAGTGCTCAGCATTTTTCCTAAGAGACTTCAGAATGTCTCTCAAGCATCTTTCAGAATCAGAATTGGACTCTGACTCAGCTGGTTCATCTTCAGTGATCATCTTTTCTTTGCCTTTTGGTTCAGCAACAGACTTCCCTTTCCCTTTCTCTTCAGCAACAACCTTCTTTTTGGATTTTTCAGTAACAACAGTCTTAGTTTTCTTTGGTTTCTCAGCAACAATAGGAGCTTCATCTTCAGAATCTGTGAACACTTGAATAGGTTCACCAGCATCAGCTCCATCCTTCTTCTTCTTCCTCATGGATTCAGAATAATCCACACGAGTAAAAACACGGTTTGATCTCCTCCTTCTTTGTATAGGGCTTCTCTGTCTTTTCCTTTTTTGTGCATTCTTCTTGAGAGGAATGGGGGCAGACTCATCTGAAACAGAGAGTGAAGAGTTTGTACCTTCAGAAATGTTTGCATCCTCCATTTCAACGTCTTCAGGGTCAGACGTGGCAGTGGCTTCTTCTTCAACAGAAGCTTCAACATTCTCAGTTTGCAGTTCGTGAACAGAGGGTGATTTGGGGCTTTTTGAAGCAGAAGCCATTTGGGCGGTTTGCTCAGTCAAATAGCTTGATATGTCCACCGTGATTCCTCCAAAAGTCATCACGGGCAAATGGCCTGTAGTTCGAAGAGTATCAGACACCTCATCGATAGCCCTAGTGACCTGTTCAACAGTTGCATCTTCAGGGAAGTTTGTTTGAGGAGCAGTTTGAGGAGTGGTTTGAGGAGTGGGAACAGTTGTTGATGGAGTTGCAGAGACATTCGAGTCAGCATTTGAAGCGTTAGAGTTTTGTGAAGCCATGGAAGCAAGAATTTCGAGAGGATTTGTGCGAGAGTGAGATGAGGTTTTCGAATCAGAGAGAGATTGTGAGGAATTCGAGTTTGTTCCAGCCATTTAAGTTAGGCGGTTGGAATTTCAAGGTAAGGATGGAAATTTGCACACATGCACTTCTTTGAGATATACACAACCAAATAACAATTCTGCAATCTTAGTACTCAACACAATCAGAAATCACAATTAGCAAATAAATGGCATTGTATGTTCGATATTTATAGAGAGAGTAATGTAGTTGGAGGTTAAGAAAATAAAACAGAAGAATTAATTTAGAATTTTCGAAAGTACTCCACATTATTAGCCATAACCTAGATCATGGTTAATTAGTGGGAAAAAATCAATTAATTAAATTAATTAGATAATTAGGAAGATTCCAGAATTAATTTCGCATAATCTGAAAAAAAAATAGATACGGGTCAGTAATTAATTAAATAAATAAACTGAATCTCAATAAATAATTAAATAATTACACAGATAAAAATAAATTCGAATCAGGCAATGTTGTGCTCAAAACTGTTACAAACACCTCAACACGGTTTTTACATGAATTTGCTTCATTAGTGTTGCACCATATTTTTTTTTTTTTGTTATAGCATCTAATTTGTATTGATCCATTGTTCCTGTAGAGTACATCGTAGTAGCGAACTCCGTGCCCCATACTTACTTAATGGATTACAAATATGTGATGTTTTTACCAAATATCACCTTTTGAAAAGAAGGCATCGTAGTAGTGAACTCCGTGCTCCATAATTACTCAGTGATTTGGTACATCTTTTAGTATGCTAATAACATTCTCATTTTTATGCATTTGAGAGGTGTAAGACGTTTATTTTTGCACTCCAAGGTTCTTAGATTCGTAGATATTTTACAAAGAAATTATTTAACTAAGTAAGAAATAAATTCAACTTATAAAATTTATACAACCCATGATGTTGTCCCAAATGCTGACGCATTTGTGACACCATCCATCCGAATTCTTTTCAGATAGTGCTCATGCCAAGAGATTTCCTCAAGATAGAGAATCTCTCATGGTCTAAGGCTTTAGTAAAAATATCAGCATTCTGTTTTTCAGTAGGTACATACTCCAACTTAACAATATTCTTCTCTACTAAATCTCTCATAAAATGGTGTCTAATGCTAATGTGTTTTGTGAGTGAGTGTTGTACAGGATTTTTAGAAATGTTAATGGCACTAGTATTATCACAAAAGATAGTAAGTATACCATTCTCAATACCATAGTCATGGAACATCTTGCTCAGCCACAAGAGTTGTGTGCAGCAGCTTCCAGCAGCAATATACTCAGATTCTGCAGTGGATTGTGAAACACAATTCTGTTTCTTGCTGTGCCATGATACAAGATTGTTTCCCATGTAGAAACATCCTCCACTCGTACTCTTTCTATCATCTATGTCTCCAGCCCAATCAGCATCACTATAACCAATCAAAATGTTGTTGGTGTCCTTAGTATACCAGATTCCAAGGTCACTTGTTCCTGAAACATACTTGATGATTCTCTTCACAGCATTCAGGTGTGATTCCTTTGGATTTGCTTGGTACCTAGCACAAACACACACACTGTACATAATATCTGGTCTACTAGAGGTTAAATATAGTAAACTACCTATCATGGATCTGTAAAGTGTTGGATCAACATCTGTTCCAGCACTGTCTTTGCAAAGTTTCAAAGTAGATCCCATAGGAGTTTTCATTGGTTTTGAATTCTCAAGACCAAATCTTTTAACCAAGTTCTTAGCATACTTACTCTGGGAAAAGAAAATACCATCTCTGCACTGTTTGATTTGAAGACCTGGAAAATAGTTCAAGTCTCCAACCATACTCATTTCAAATGTTGTAGTCATTGCCTCAACAAAGTTACTCAACATTTTATCACACGTAGAACCAAACACAATGTCATCAACATATATTTGTGCAATAAGTAAATTTCCTTAAGTGTGCTTAATGAACAAAGTTCTATCAGCTTCTCCTCTAATGAATCCATATTCCAAAAGAAAGTCAGTAAGCCTACCATACCATGCTCTAGGAGCTTGTTTAAGACCATACAATGCTTTCTTAAGTTTATATACATGATCAGGATATAGTGGATCTTCAAATCCTATAGGTTGTTCAACATATGCTTCTTCATTCAATATGCCATTTAGAAATGCAGCCTTTACATCCATTTGATGAAGTTTAATATCAATAAAACATGCAATAGCTAGCAGTAATCTAATAGATTCTATCCTAGCAACAGGTGCAAAAGTCTCATCAAAATCAACTCCTTCAACTTGGGTGTAACCTTGTGCTACTAACCTAGCCTTGTTTCTAACAATATTACCAGATTCATCAGTTTTATTCTTGAATATCCACTTTGTTCCAATGACATTAGTATGACTAGGTCTTGGAACAAGTGTCCATACTTCATTTCTTTCAAACTGACCAAGTTCTTCATGCATAGCATTAATCCAGTTTTCGTCAGTTAAGGCTTCTTTAGCACTCTTAGGTTCAATTTCAGATAAATAGTATTCAACATTTACAATGTTACACATAGAAGACATGCATATTGTTCTTACCACATCTACCTTGTTTGATCTTACTCTTCCTCTTGTTTGCACTCCAACTGTAGCATCGCCTATGATCTGGTCAGAAGGATGACTTTTGCCTATTCTTGAAGAAGGATTCGTTTTGGGAATGTACTGATCATTCTGTGAATTTACAGCTGACTGTTCTGTAGATGTTGACCCAGATGTGTTAACATTTGGTGCAACATTTTCAGACTTCAGTGTATTCTGAGAAGTGTCAGTAACTTGTGATACATCTTCTTCATCTTTGTCATCTGTAAGACCTTTATCATCATCAAACACAACGTTAACAGATTCTTGAACAGTGTTAGTTCTAAGGTTATAAACTCTATAAGCTTTACTATTTCTAGAATAGCCTAAAAAGAAACCTTTATCACTTTTAGAATCAAACTTATGAAGTTGATCCCTATCATTCAAAATATAACACACACAACCAAATACATGAAAATATTTCACATTAGGTTTTCTGTTGTTCAAAATCTCATAAGGTGTTTGATTAGTATTAGAACGAATAAAAACCCTATTAATAATATGACATGCAGTATTCAATGCTTCTCCCCAAAATTTCTTAGCAAGACATTTGGATGTAAGCATAACTCTAGCCATTTCTTGTAAAGATCTATTCTTTCTTTCAACAATTCCATTTTCTTGTGGAGTTTTAGGAGATGAATATTCTTACAAGATACCCTTTTTATCACAAAAATCATTAAACATGCTGTTTTCGAATTCCCTACCATGATCAGTTCTAATACGGCCAACTTTCAAGTTAAACACATTTTTGAACCTCTTATAAAGAATTTTAAATGCAGCAAATGCTTCAGATTTGTCTCTCAAAGACTCTACCCAGGTATATCTAGAAAAATCATCTACCACAACTAAGGAATACCTCTTTCCTCCAATGCTTTCAGTTTCCATAGGACCCATCAAATCCATGTGCAGTAATTCAAAGCATCGATGTGTAGTACAATGTGACAGCATTTTGTGTGACATTCTTACCTGCTTACCTTTTCGGCATGGTCCACATACAGTGGTGTTGTGAAACCTCAGTTCTGGAATTCCTTTTACTGCATTTGCTTTGATTAGCTTTTTCATTGCTCTGTAATTTGCATGACCCAATCTTTGATGCCATAGAACATTTTCATCATGTTTTGACAAGTTACACATATTTGTTCCAATAAGATAGCAATTATCAGCTGACCTAGTACCAGTCATGACACAAACTTCATCTTTATTAAGAACATAGCATGAATCTTTATCAAATTTCACATGCAAATTATCATCACAAAGTTGACTAATGCTAATCAGATTTGCAAGTAAGCCATCAACATGTAATACATTTTTAAGCTTAGGAAAACCTTCAACATTCAAAGTTCCTTTACCAACAATCTTTCCTTTAGAACTTCCACCATATGTAACACTACCACTATTCAAGGTCACATAATCAGATAAGAAATCAATACGACCTGTCATATGTCTAGAACAACCACTATCAAAGTACCATGAGTCAGGTAGACATGCTTTTAAGGAGGTATGAGCAACATTACAGGTAGTTTTTGGTTTCCAAGCAGATTTCATAAACTGTTTACCAGAATGTGACAGTTTTTTATGCAACATTTTCAAAGTTTTCTGTTCTTCAAACAATTTTACACAGTAAGGGCGAATATGACCAACTTTAGAACAGTAATGACAGATATACTTCCTTTTAACCTTGTGAGGATTTGATTGTGCAGATGTTGCATCAGATGTGACAACATTTGCCTTCACAAATTTCACAGGTTTTCTAAATTTCTCAGAAATAGAAGCAGTAGTACCATCATAACCTAAACCATGATTATTAGACTTACCAGTAGCTATAGCATTATTTACCTCAGAAGCACTCTTGGAATATTTCTTGAAACATAAGGTGGAATTTATCAATTTCTCCTTTAAGTTACAGATTTCCAGATCTCTTTTGGTAAGAATAACCTCTAGCTTGGTGATTGTGTCTTTCAGATCCTCATTCTCTTTATTCAAGGAATTAAGAGTGAGTTTCTGATTGTTCCAATCATCTAACAACTTTTGGTGTTCCTTGTCATCAGTCCTTTTTCCTGCATCATCAACTAAACCATTAAAACAGTTCAAATCTGGGTGACTCTGTTCTGATGTTGCTGTAGATGTTGAGACACCAGGTACAGCATCAAAATCTGTTTCATCCAGATCATCATCTGAGGAATCATTATAATCAATTCTGGTAAAATTAGAATATTCATTCTGATTTAATTCATCAAGATCATCATCATCAGATTCATCACTCAAGGTAGCACTAAAGTTCAGCTTTTGCTCAAGTCTAGTGTTAGCACATTCATTTGCATAATGGCCATAACCAGAACAAGCATTGCATTGAACTGATTTTCGAAATTCAGGATCATACCTTGGTTTACCTTCACTCTTTGATAGTCTTGGTGTGAATTGAGCTTTCCTCCTTTCTGGTTGAGGTGTTGATGTATTGATTTGAATCTTAGGCTGAATGTTTCTAGATTTGTTCACAGATTTCTTAAGAAACTTATTAAAGTGCTTAGTGAGCAAGACAACGTTGTTCGGATTTTTGAGGCATACATCAAGCAATTCTTCATCAGAGTCAACTTCAGTAATGATGGGTTGAGCTTCAGAAGTGTTTGATGTTTCCCCTTTAAAAACTACAACTTTCTTATCAGCATTAGCTTCATCATCTTGATTAGTGTTTATTTCATATGTTCTAAGAATACTCACTAACTCATTTTGACTTAACTTATCTGTATCTTTTGCCTCTTCAATAGCACAAATTTTAGCATCAAATCTTTTAGGAACAAATCTTAATATCTTATGAACTACTCTAACATTAGAAATAGGGTCACCAAGAGAATGTGAT
This sequence comes from Galeopsis tetrahit, assembly GCA_963675135.1. Taxonomy (NCBI): domain Eukaryota; kingdom Viridiplantae; phylum Streptophyta; class Magnoliopsida; order Lamiales; family Lamiaceae; genus Galeopsis; species Galeopsis tetrahit. The sequence continues at coordinate 38,969,354 of OY776126.1, read as the reverse complement.
TCATTGATAATCTCACTTAACCTTTCATTGTAGGCTGTAATTGTTTCATCTTCCTTCATTCGGAGATTCTCAAATTTTGTTCCCAACATTCGAAGCTTAGTCCTTCGAACACTTTCTGAACCTTCACAATGCTCTTGCAACCTGTCCCATGCATCTTTAGAAGTAGAACAGTTAGATATAATTTTAAACATTGAAACATCAACAGAAGTAAAAATAGCATTTAAAGCTTTAGAATTGTAGCTTGTTGTTGTTATTTCATCAGCCGTCCAGTCAACTTCTCTCTTGAGTTGTATTTCACCATCTGCGTCTGCTGGTCTTTTTGGAGCTTCCCAACCTGTAAGTACAGTTCTCCAAGCACGTTCATCAACTGACTTGATGTACATACGCATCTTAGGCTTCCAATAAGCGTAATTCGATCCATCTAATACGGGTGGCCTAAGTGCCGTGGATATGTGATGTGTTTCCATTGCTAACCTACACTAAAAACACACTTGACCAAAGATCTAACCTAGTGTCGTCAGGTATCGGCTCTGATACCAACTGAAAGTGTGTGGTGTGTATGAAAATGAAGTGTTTAAGTTTAAGTAGAATAATGTTGTACTAAATGTTGTGACAATTGGTACAACACTGGCTCTAACAGAATATCAGAAATTATGATTAACACAGCGGAAGACTTGAAACACTAAAAACAAAACGTGACACAATGGAAATAATTTTTCACATAGATTTTATAAATAAAAATCTATGCTAGCCTTACGGCGAAAACCAATACTTATCTTCAAGTATAAATGTTGTGTGAAATGTTACAGCATTAACATTCACAACAGAAACTACAAACGAGGCAGGTGCCTTGTTCTAAAAACGAACTAAGTGTATAATGTATACACTGTCGAAATGCCTAGTCTATCTAAAGATTACACTCTCAATAGATAAGAAGACACACAGCCATACGGGTGGGATACGAACGTATGATCTAAAAGGTAGTTCTACTGGCCACAATTCCTAACAGGGATATACGCTCGGTCTAGGAAGTTGATCGAATAGAGTACACTGATTTGAGAAGCCTTCCATCGGTATTTATAGTAGTGGGGTGTTGATTTTAGAGGCTTCCACAATGAGGTCCTATTTTTTAGGAACTCAACTTCCATGATCTTTCTAGATCTTTCTTGAATGCTCCAGGTCGTTCCAAATGGTTCCAGGCCGTTCTAGCATGTTCTCCAATGTTCTGGAATCTTCCAGGTTCCAGATCCTTGTAGAAGCTTCAAGATCCTGCCAGAAATGCGACAACATTTAGATCAACATTTAATGTAGCATTTCAGAAAAGACTTAGAAAAAATCTCGGAAGGTCAAATTAAGATGTTGTTGATAATGTTAAGGCATTTAAGGATTAACAACATCTACAAACAGGAGTATATTCATCAAATGGACTTATCACCAGTAAGCTTGATATCTTGAATAAGATTAGTAAACACATCCAGATTTTCATCAAATCTTTATTCAATTCAAGTTTAAAACGGAAGAATTTTTCAAGCAAGAAAGTTCTACAAGGCAAAGATTTTTTAGTATACAACTCTTCTAACCTTTTCCATAACTCTTTAGCATTGGTCATCACAACAACCTTTCTAAGCACACAATCAGACAAGTTCAACACTATGGAAGACAAAGCAAGTTGATTAATAACCTTTTTCTATTTTTCTGTTTCATCATCCTCATAACAATTGTCAACGACTGTGTAAACACACTCCTAGATTAGGATGCATTTCATTTTTTGTTGCCAGATACTGAAATCACCTTTTCCAGTAAAGGGAGCCAACACATACGTAGAAGTAGGGTTGGCCATTTGGTTTACACAGCTTTGAGCCCAATGGAAAAACCACTCAAATATGCAAGAAAAAAACTGTAAATGGCAAGCGGAAGCAGGCACACACAGGTCACCAAAATCAAGACCACAAAACAGGGATAACAAACATATAAATCAGTCATAGAGACATAAATCTACAATACCAAAATCCCAAACACAACACTAACTAAGATATATTAATATAAATTAGTAAGCACCCAAACCTACTGCAGAAAAATTATTAATAACTAAATGTTAATCTAACTAAATAAATTAACATTACCAAATAAATATGCAACAGAAAGCCCAAAAGCAAACAACCCTTTACCTTCCTTACCTTTTCAGCGTCGCGCAACATAAATGAGAGGGGAGAAGAAAAGCCTACCTCCACTCACCAAATATAACCTACGGCGTTGGCTGTTCAGCAGGCAGGCGACGACGGTGGCTTCAGATCGCGAATAGAGGCGGCGCTGCTGCAGGCTTCGATGGCGAGGCTTCACGCGGAGAAGCTTCAACGGTGGCGGCACTGCAATTGAAGGAACGAGCGGTGCAAATGGCACACACACGAACGACGGCGGTAAGGCTAGGGTTCCGCCACAAAAGAGGGGCGGCGTCACAGAGACGGCGGCAGACGACGACCCGTGGCTCTTATACCACTGTTTGGTCTATTCGTCATCTCCGTTGAGATACGACTGACACCGACTTAGGCACCTGGGATCGGATCGATTGGGATAGGTAGTGGGGAAGACCAAGTTACGTCTAGTAGCACTCTCCTCAAGACTCTCACACTTAACTCTCGGTTATACTTCACAGAGAGAAAGAAGAATAAACCGACTCCAATCGTCTTGTGAAAGAGGTTACCTAAGATATAAACAATTAGGACAACATGATGGCTATGAGCCACTTGTGTTAAGGCCTTGAGCCAAAACACTTGGGCCTAAGCCCAACACTTTTAAGACCAAAATCTTTAGTTTATCTATCACCTATTGTAACATTAGAAAGACTACATTAAAACCTTTATAAATTAATACACTATAAATTAATAAACTCTTTAAAATAATAAAATTTTCGGTTCCGACTTGGACATTTGTAAAAAATCATCAAATTCGATAAAATAATAAGATAATAATTTTTTGAAAAATCCCTTTATAAATATTAGGTCCCATTAAAACTCTAAATTAATAATTCATAAATATTGCAATTATAAATATTATGGTAATTTGCTAAAATATGAATCTACTGTACCTTGACTAATTTCAAATGATATTTTTCATCAATTCACTCTTGTAAATCTTTTTGAGTGCATGTGAAATGGTCTCTCTTATACTCACATAATGCTTTACGCATTTGATCATTCATGGATGATTTTACGATGCCTTTTAGATAAGAAGACATGGCTGAGTGTTATGAATTATTTTATTTCCATATTGAGATTTATATAGTGGAGTATATGTTTCATTCACCATGCATGAATATATTTAAGTGCAACAAATTAATGTAAACATGTATATTATGAATATATTTAATTAGTTACAAATAATTGATTGATGCATGAATATAATTAATCAATGAAACATATATGAATTAATTTATTTTCAATACATATGCACTAAATTTATTGAATTTAAAAAGTCTCTCCTTTAATTAATAAATATTAATTTATCGATAAATTAATAAATCATTAAATTATATAATAAAATTTCATGGTCTCAAGTGTATATATATATATATGAGAACATTTTGCTTCAACTGTTTTTTTGTGAATATATGACGGGTTATTTTTTTTCTACTTTTTATTATTGTAGTGTTCCTTATTGGTGATAATAATATTAGTTTAATTAAATTATTGCATTTTATATTTCGTATTAATTAATTGAATTTTGAATGATATAAGTGTGATTTTTTTAATACAGAAACATTATTATGTGAAAATTTGATTTTATTGTGGTAATTCTTTGGAATTTAAATGGATATTATGTGATAAATTAGGTCAAATATAAAATATAAAGGAGATAATCATGTTTTCTTTATGTGGAGTGCTATTAAAATATAATGAAGTTTATGATGGGTAAAATTGAAATTTTGAAAATTTTATATATGGCTCAAGCACAACAACTTCGTTTGGCTTTCATTATTATTATTTTTGACAGGGTTAAAATTAGATTTTAATAATATAGGGGGAGGACAATGTTGTTATTTTTAGTTTAGGTTTTTAGTTTTTTCATTTACTTAATTTATAAAATAAATTAAAAAAAAAAAAAACTTTTGAACAACTCAAGCTGTGATTTGCCGGGATTTTTTTTAACACTACTAAACTCAAAAGATTCGAGGAAATTTCAGTGGGCATTTTTTAAAAATTAATAATAATATTCCAAAAAAAAAAAAAAAAAATCAAAGTGGTTTTATTAACAACTTTCAATTAACTGAAAATACCTTTGCAAGGAGGAGGGAATGGAACAAGAACAAAGTTGTGGAGGAAATCAAAGGAAGGATATGGAGTCGGGCCTTGGCAGCGGACCTACTGGAATTTACAGTCGGAATTTGAGCGTGCACATTTTGTGCACAATTTCTTTTATTTATTTCGTATTAATTAATTGAATTTTGAATGATATAAGTTTGATTTTTTTTAATACAGAAACATTATTATGTGAAAAATAGATTTTAATGTGGTAATTCTTTGGAATTTAAATGAATATTATGTGATAAATTGGGTCAAATATAAAATATAAAGGAGATAATCATGTTTTCTTTATGTCGAGTGCTATGAAAATATAATGAAGTTTATGATGGTAAAATTGAAATTTAGGAAATTTTATATATATATGGCTCAAGCATATTGAGAAAATGTATTTTCAGCTTGATTAGCGAAGTGTCATATGTACACTATATATAGAGGGGTTGGGATTCTAGATCCTTCTAATCTAACTGCTTCTTGTTAATTATAACAACTCTAACTAAGTGCTTCTTCTATCTAATGTTTCTATACTTGCATGCATTGCATGCATAAGTTTTGCATGTGTATGATGCGCATTGCTGTGTATACTTGATACGCCCCGGAAGAAACCAAGCCACCGTGATCAAGTGAGATTGAGCCAAGCACTCAGTCGAGCAAAACGAGCAGGAGCCAGGGGTTTGGTTAGTAAGTCTGCCGGCTGGTCTTCAGAGGATATGTATCGAACATCAAGTAGATTGGCTTGAACTTTTTCCCGTAAGAAGTGAACGTCCACCTCAATGAACGTCCACCTCAATGTGTTTGGTTCTGGAGTGAAAAGCAGGGCTGAATGCAAGTGTAATGGCGCCCTGAATATCACACCAAAGAAGAGCTGGACAAGTAATTGGGATACACAATTCTTTGCAGAGACTTGATATCCACAGAATTTCAGTAGTAGCCAAGGCAAGGGCCCTATACTCAGCCTCGGTGCTGCTTCTTGCGACTACGGTTTGTTTCCTAGAACTCCAAGAGATCAGGTTTTGACCAAGAGTGATGCAAAAGCCAGAGGTGCTTCGACGATCATCCACACTTGAAGCATAATCCGCATCGACAAAACCCTGTAACCTGAAATCAGAGATCATTGAAAAGGAAATACCATGAGATAATGAGCCCTTGAGATATCTAAGGACACGCTTACAGGCCTTCCACTGATTTTGTGTTGGATTTTGCAAGAACTGTGAGAGTTTGTTCACACTGAAGGAGAGATCGGGTCTGGTGAGTGTGAGGTATTGGAGAGCACCTACAATGCTTCTATAAAGGGTGGGGTTGTTGAAAGCTGGGCTGTCAGATGATGAGAGCTGAGAAGAGTGACAAAGAGGAGTAGAACAAGGTTTGGAGGAATCAAGATTGGCTTTGGCTATAAGATCAGAAGCATACTTGGATTGGGTGAGCTTGATAGAAGTGGGAGTGACATGTGCTTCAATACCAAGAAAATAGTTGACCTCACCCAAATGTTTAAGTGAGAACTTGGAGTGAAGATCATGAATGAGGGTTTGAACTAGAGAGGCATCATCTCCAGTAATCAGAATATCATCTACATACACTAGGAGTAATGTGACTTTCCCATGTAGCAATCTGTGAAATAAGCAGTGGTCTGAAGTGGTGTGTATAAAACCTTGGCTGACCAGAAATGCCTTCAAAGTGTCATACCATGCCTTAGGGGCCTGCTTTAAACCATATAGTGCCTTTCTGAGCTTGCAAACATGTGAGGGGTGTTGAGTATCTACAAAACCCTCAGGTTGAGCTATATACACTGTTTCATTCAGTAGCCCTTTAAGAAATGCATTGTTGATGTCCACCTGTTGTATAGACCAGCCCTTTGAGACAGCAAGAGAGAACACAATCCGAAGTGTTACAGGTTTGATCACAGGGCTAAAGGTATTAAAGTAATCAACCCTAGCTTGTTGTTGAAAACCTCTAGCAACTAGTCTGGCCTTGTATCTTTCAATTGAGCCATCTTTCTTGTATTTGACTCTAAACAGCCACTTTGTAGTGATTGGCTGTATATGTGGAGAGGAGGGTACAAGAGTCCATGTATCATTTGAACTAGAGCATCATACTCTAATTGCATAGCTTGTTTCCAATCTTGGTGGAGCATTGCTTCTGCAACAGAATTAGGTTCAGAAATGGGAGCAGTGGAGATGTAGGCTCTTGGTTTGAAAATACCAGATTTTGATCTGGTTTGCATGGGATGAATAGTGGATAGTGGAGGATGAATAATAGGTGGAGATGTATCAGAATTAACAGGAGGAGGTGGAGGAGGGAGCATGTATCTGGAGGAGCTTGAAGAGGAGTTAGGATGAGGATCTGATGGAGTTGCAGAAGAGGATGAGTGCATGGGAGAAGGTGAGTTGGAGTGTGCAGAATCAATTGTATTTAAGGGATTGTGCATGGGAGATCTTTCTGAGGGGAGATTAGGCAGTACAGGAGGGATGTTATGTGGCAAGAATGGAATATGAGCACTGACAGGAGGTATATGAATGGATGGTGATTGGGAAGCATTACTGAATGAGGGAAATTCAGTTTCATTAAACTGAACAGATGCAGAGATGTAGATTTTGCCTGAGGGGTGAAGACATTGATAACCTTTGTGTGTAGAGCTATAGCCCAAGAATATACATTTAGTGCTTCGAAATTGGAGTTTAGATGTGTTATAAGGACGAAGGAAAGGGAAACAAGCACAACCAAATATTCTGAGGGAGTGATAATCTAGTGCCTTAAGATATAGTTTCTCAAAGGGAGTTTCATTGTGCAATATGGGAGTAGGCAGTAGGTTGATTAGATGAGCAGCTGTTGAGAATGCATGCCACCAGAAAGCCATAGATAGATTGGAACGAGCAAGCATAGCAAGGCCAAGTTCAGTAACATGTTGATGCTTCCTCTCTACAAGACCATTTTGTGCATGTGTGTAGGCACAAGACATCCTTATTTGAACACCAAGAGGTTTAACTAGTTTATCAACCTGACTAAACTCAGTTCCCATGTCATGTTGAATGGCCTTGATCAATACTCCAAATCTTCGTTCAATGGACCTCATATACTGATGAAACACACCAACAACATCAGACTTTGCAACTAGAGGAAATATCCAAGTAAACCGAGTGAAATCATCAACAATCGACAAGTAGTATTTATAACCTTCAACTGAGACAAAAGAGGCAGGCCCCCATACATCCATATGTAAAAGTTCAAAGGGGGAGGTAGATACATGTTGAACTGAAGAAAAACTCTTCAAGTGCATCTTGCCTAGTTTACATTCATCAAAGAAAGCATTATTTGGAACACTACATGGTATATTCAATCTCCTTAATACAGTGGAAAGAGTTGAATCACCAGGGTGTCCTAGCCTACAATGCCACAACTTCCAACTTAGGCTAGTTTTATTATCAATAGCAGTAGAAACAGTGTTGCAATTTGCAGTAGAGGTGTGCTTTGAGGAAGCAGCATCACCAAAATCCAGTTTATAGAGTCCATCTTTAAGCTCCCCTCTCAAAAGAATCTTGTGAGTTTTCAGATCCTTGACAAAACAACAGTCAGCAAAGAACTCAATAACAACATCATTGTCCTTTAAAAACTGAGATATACTCATTAGATTTTTTGTAATAGCTGGCACATGGAGGACATTATGCATAGCAACAGAAGTAGATGCATCATAAGTAGGCACAGTAAATGATCCAGTATGAGAGATTGGGATAGATGCACCATTTCCAACAACAATAGAGTCCATACCTTGATATGGAGTGTGTACTTGAAGGTTAGCCAGCTGAGATGTCACATGGTGTGTGGCACCACTATCAACAAACCAAGGAGAAGAGGTGGAGATACCCGAGGAGGATGCACCAGAATCCAGGTTACCAGTGAGAGAGTGAGCATGCTGTGAGGCAGGATAATGAGCATAAGCAGCCTGATGTTGAGCAATGTGAGCTTGGAAAGGTGCAGCCTGATGATGAGCAATGTGAGTTTGGAAAGGTGTTGTGAGAGGAGGTCGATGAGCTGGAGGGGAAGGACGATGTGAAGAGTCAAGACCATGAAAGTTTTGATCAAACCTCTTGAAACACTTGGCTGCCACATGATAGTTTATCCCACATAGTTGACACACTATTTTAGGTTTTGTAAACAACCTGCCCTTGCCAATATTTTTACCAGTACCAGATCCTTTGGTCACAGCATGAACAAATGGTTGAGATGTGATAGATCCACTCCCAATGATGCCAGACTGAGCAGAATGACTCAACAAACGCATCTCATAAGCTTGTAATATAGATTGTACCTCCGGAATTGTTGGCACAGAACCTCGAGTAGTGAGTGAGACCACCACGGCATCAAATTCAGCACCTAGGCCACCAAGTATGTATAACACTAGCTCATCATCTGTGATTGGTTGGCCGGCATGATGTAATCCATCTGCAACTGATCTCATCTTTAAAATAAATGCATCAATGCTGAGGTCTCCTTTCCTCAATGTCTGTAACTGTAGACGTAGAATCATCACTTTGGCACTCGATTGTGACTGAAACAGTGATTCAAACACCATCCAAAGTTGAAACGAATGATCACATCGGCTAACATGACCTAGCATGGAGTCGGACACCGAACTCAAAAGCCAACTGAGAAGAAATTGATCCTTCCGTTGCCAGGAAATCGAAGTCGATGTAGAGGACATCGGATCCAATGGCACAGCTGAGCAAAGCAAAACATCCTCGAAACAGTGTGCTCTGACTGATGCAAGCACCTGATTTCGCCAAAACGGATAATTGTCATTATCCAAACGGATTGACAGAGTGATAAAACGAGGCAGTGAAGGAGAAGAAGTGGAATCAGAATTCATGATATATCAAAAAACAGAGTGTAGCGGAAAGCGTGAATTGGATCGAGAAGCTGGAAGAAAAAGATGAGAGGCAGTTATGCGGAAGAACAAGACGGTTAATAGATGAATTTATGAAGATATGAAGAAAGCTGAAGGAGAAGATATGAAAGAACAATTTGCAGGTTTTGAAGATTCAAAGGAAAAATGGATAGAAACAATTTGCAGGTTTGAAGATTCAAAGGAAAATGGATAGAATAAGGAGGTTAGTTCGTGCAAAATCAAAAACAAAACATGAGGCTCTCATGATACCATATTGAGAAAATGTATTTCTCAAGCGAAGTGTCATATGTACACTATATATAGAGGGGTTGGGATTCTAGATCCTTCTAATCTAACTGCTTCTTGTTAATTATAACAACTCTAACTAACTGCTTCTTCTATCTAATGTTTCTATACTTGCATGCATTGCATGCATAAGTTTTGCATGTGTATGATGCGCATTGCTGTGTATGCGCATTGCTGTGTATACTTGATAAAGCACAACTTTGTTTGGCTTTCTTCTTTTTTTTTTTTTTTTTTGACAGGGCTAAAATTAGATTTGAATAATATAGGGGGAGGACAATGTTGTCATTTTGAGTTTAGGTTTTTAGTTTTTTATTTACTTAATTTATAAAATAAATTAAATTTAAAAAAAAAAAAAATTGTACAACTCTATCTAGTTGTGATTTGCTAGGGTTTTTTAGGAAGAAAATGAAAACCGTGTCTGGGCGACTGGGTCTTTCACTAATATAGCCACATCATATATATTTATTCACGAGATCGGTCACTTTAGTCATTTTTAATATTTTACTTTATATTTTACTATCTGATTTATCGACGTTCATTCGATAAAAAATGATGAATACAAAACTTCAACTGAAGAAGAATTGATCTACTTATTCTCCATTTTGGATAAAGCATTAATTCCGCATCATGGAATTTTGAAAATGAGAAACTAAATTATATTTAATGATCACAATATTGTTAACTTAGACTAAACGTTTGATCTTAAATCTTTTGTATAGAGATAAGAAAAATAAACCAATTAATAATACCTGGGGTTTGATTCAATGGATTTGTCGAATGAATTGAATGATGGTGATCACCTTTAATATTATTATACCAAGTATTGAACTATGTTTGTTTCATTTACGATCATAGTTGACTCTTTCTATATATATATTTTTTTTGTTTATGAATATAAATATTATAAGAGAACCGTTTGGAAGTTGATATATATATCTATACATATATATATATAATATAATATGTGTGGTAGTTTGGAAGCTGATATGTATAGAATTAATGAAATTATATATTTTACTTCATGTGTTGGGTGAAACAAATATTAATGGAGTATAGATTATGACATGTGTTAATATTAGTGGAATATCAAGTGAAAATAGATGGATAAAACTTGACTTCTATCATTCTATTAGGGTGTTAATTTTAGGTAATGCGTCAGTTTCACATTAATTTAGTTTATGAGTTATTTTAAAAATAATTACAGTACACATATTATTTATTACATTAATTTTTTTTTTAAATAAAAAATACATGTCATTATAATAATAAGTATTAGTTGAAAAGGTAGGTTTGACTAATCATTTATTACAATTTTCATTTATTAATAACAAATTAACTTTTATATTAAATTTATTTTCTATTATATAAAATATAATTTAAATATTAACTTAATGCATGTATTTAAAAAATAATGCTTTAAAATTTACTTATTAAAATATAAAATATATTTAATATATTTACACACGTACATATTATTTAAGTTAAAGTCTAATATGCACTCGAGTGCATGTTGTGCATCCTAGTTCATGTGCACTTTTCAGTTTACTGACTTACACTTTTTGATAAATGGTGTTACACTTTTCAATTATTACTAAAAATATTATTATACAGTTTAATAATTGAAAAGTGCAACATCATTTACCAAAAAGTGTAAGTCATTAAACTGAAAAGTGCAACATGGACTAGGGTGCACAACATGCACTCGAGTCCATAGCAGACCAACCCATTATTTAAACATATTCATTGTGTAATATAATTGTATTATTTTATGTAACGAAATAAATAAATTTTTATATAGGTTCCTTTCGTGTAATATACGGGAACTCATTGATTACATCATTCGTGGTCTCATAACCTTAATCGAATCATTTTAAATCAAAATGAAATTTAAATATTAAATGGAGTTTCGACTTTCGACGCATACATGATCGGTAATTTTTTCCTTCTTCCCATTTCTTCTTTCCCTTAGTTTCATCCTTTCCGGCCTCATGATGGTTTTGCAACGCGTATGATCGATGATCATAAAGATCTAAAATTAAATATTTTGTTGTAAAATTTAATTACTACCAATTTGATTGTATATACTTATCAGTATCATAAAGATCGATAATCACTTGTTTCAATGATTGTGTTTTTTTTTTTAATACCCCTACTTATAGTTAATATTTTATTGACGTGACAGTTTAAAATTTTAATTAATATTTTTTTCTGTTTTGATCGGTTTAAATTTAATATGAACAATTTTAAAATTAAAAATATTTATTCGATCTCTTAATACTTAATACACACCATTCACATTTTTTACTTTATATTTAAATGATTAATATTTTTTAAAATCCGTAAAAATGAATGATGTATACAAAAGTTTAGAAGTGAGAGTACCCCATGTACTCGAATGAAATACAGTATATTTACCGTTCAAAAAAAAAAAAAAAAAAGAAGTGAGAGTAAATAATTAAGTTGGCCGCCATGCTCATTGACTTTTTTTTTTTTTAATTTGATATATACTGTATATATTGTTATTATTAACATGACATCATGCTCGTATAAAAAAATCTATCCCGTTATTTATTGAAATAAAACGCAAACAAATATGGCATCTTTTTCAAGTTTTATACTAACAGTTTGTATATATACCTTTTCAAGTTTCAACCAAAGTCGTCATTAATTTTATTTTAGGTGAATTGCATGTGTTTTAATATTTCATTACACTTTTATATATCACACATGTATAATTGTAGACTCAATTCCTTATATGGAATCGAGTTGATCAAAAGTCAATTTTTTTTTTTTAAGTGTATATTGAAATGTGTAAATTTTTATAATTAAAAAGTGTAAAACTATATTATTGAAAAGTGCACGTCTATATATTTAAAATGTGCAATATAATATTATTAAAAAGTGTACGTCAATCTAACTTAAAATATTATTTTAAAAAGTGTAAATCACTACAATTAAAAGTGTAATAAAAAACTCAATATCTTATATGGACTCTATTCCATAGGTGACCTATCCTATATAATTTAATGTCACTATATAGGCGTTTCTTTACTTCTCCTAATTTATAGTTTAATCTAGTTGTTACAAAAAATTATGGCTGCCGGATTATTTGATTTTGTATTATAATATAGGGGTTGTTAAATATTGGTCCACACACTCTAAGCTGACGTTTCAAGATAAGATAGTGCATGGTTATAACTTATAAAGTCAATAAGTTTAAATTTAATTTATTATAAGCAATCAATTAGTTATTTTTTTCATTGATCACAACAACAAAAATATTCCATTTCGCAAACCCTCACTAAACGAACCTTGCGTTATTCATTATATTTTAAATACAATTAATATATATTATATATTTTTAGATTTTTTTTCCTTTCTTAAATCCATTTATTTAATTTGTTTAAAAATTATCAACCCATAGTTATACCATACCAATAATTATGTTTAATTATTTTTAAATAATTCACACCACAAAAAAAAAAAAAAAAAAACGTTTACAATTTACCTTTTTTAAATACTAATTCACGTTGTTGTTATTAATATTGTATCTTAAATATATGGTATAGATCTTTCTTAGTTAATTAATTATGGTATCATATTAACATTATCAAATATTGATATTAATAGAGCATCACACAACATTAAAAATAAAATCATTCTCAACTTCAATTATAATTACGAAAAACGTACATTAAAAATAAAATCATTCTCAACTTCAATTAAAATTGCATCACACAACATTAAAAATAAAATCATTCTCAACTTCAATTAAAATTACGACACACAATATTAAAATTAAAAATCATTCTTAACTTCAACACAACAAAATAAATAAAAGTATCAACGATCAGTACCATCCTGACCACCCTGACCATCCTGATCATTCTGACCCCATCACCCCCACTAGTAGCAGACCCCGACCCGCCACTCATTTGACGCATCATCTCGGCGAATTGATCTCGCATTTATTGTGATAACTCTAATATCAATCGGGCCTCTCTATGGTCCATTTGTAGAATCAACTGGGCCTCTCTCTCCTCATTCATTCGACACTCTTCAGCAATAACCCGGTCTATGGCAGCCTGAGTGAATTGGCCGAAAGACGTACCAGATGATTGATTCACGTATTACACAACTCTAAAATACATGACCGCAAGTGTACGGTGTATATTGTAGCGAACTAAGTACGAGGTCGATCCCACAGAGAGGGGGAGTGTAAAAGTGGAGTTTGTTGATCTAGTTCTAAATAGACGTGATCAAATTTTTTTGAGTATTTGGTTACCTTAAATTGCCTACCAAGTGTCACAAATAAACAATAAAAGAGTAATGGATAAAATCGATCAAGTAAAGCTCATAAAAATCACAAAAGCACAAGAAATATGATTAAAACTCAATAAAGAAAAGGGAGGTTCCAAGGCATATGCCACACTAAGGGGTCAATTTATGATTAAAAGCCTATTTAAGTGGTGTTGTGGTTATTACTATAGGGTTGATCACTGAATAATGAATTAAAAGTTCTTTCGATCCAATTAATTCAAGAGAAATATCATCCAAACTAGTATCTCCACCTAGCATGCATAATAAATCTAAAAAAGGCTCCTAAGATCATCTAATACCCTCCCAATGATTGATCCTCTCTCGAGCTCACAATAAATTTGGTCGAATGCTTAAATACGATTAATGAAAAAGATTTATCAATCCAATTTCAATTAATAATAAATCAAACATATTATCATGGCCATTGACAACACGTCTTGCAATGAAAGTTAAGCATTCAAATAGAAATAAACACCACAACCATCAAATAAACAAGAAATTAATTCATAAACATCATCCAAAGTGTAAACATAGCCCTAGAACCAAAAGTGTTCTGGCCAATCAACAACATAATCAAAATACTACAAAGTTTAATGATCAAATCAAATAAAAAATGAAATATGAAGAAAGCTTAGACTAATGGATGATGGGGATTAGAATTCCAAAGCTCTTGATTACATCTTTGCTCCAATTGGTGGAGAATTGAAGAAGATGATGGTGATTACCTCCAAGTGTGTGTTTGTGTGTTAAGAATTCTAGTGGAAGGGGGTAATGTCTTTGAATTTCAAGAAAATGGGTATTTATAGTGTTGGGGTAGGGTTTGGGGATAAGTTTTGCACTTAAGTCCCTTCAAAATGACTAAAAATCACAAAAATCCCTGAGATTGAAAGTGGCCCGGCCAGGCGGGAAAGTGGCCCGACCGGGCGATAAATTCGTATATGATGGATGTGGCCGAGTGAAAGTGGCCTGGCCGGGCCGAAGCTTCGTCTTCATTTTCGTCCTCCATCTTCGTCCCTTCGTATCTTGAGCTTCCGACCTCCGATTGACTCGATTCTTTTTTCCATTCTACCTCATTTTTCGAGACGGATCCAACGATGCAATCCTCTCTTTGGTCCAGTGAATTGTGGTAAGTTTTTTGCTCCCAAAATCCTTCGTTTTTCCTACAAAACACCACATTTCTCTTATTTTGACCAAAATACTCATAATCGACCCATAAATCAATGAAATCACAATCAAAATGAGCTTCACATATGCATCAAAAACATATAAATTTCACCCGAATTAATGATGTCTCACCAGGGCCGGAGGAAACACGTCTAGCCTTACCCACCTGGCCGAGAACTTTGATACGTCCATATTTTTTTCGACTTTCTTGATGTACAACTCGAACAAGTCGGGTTCCAATGTCTGGGTAGAACCATCATGTGAAGTCTATTGTTGGGACAATTGAGAGAGGCCTCCTCTTGCACCTGAGTATGTACATGTACATATATTAAAGTAATTAGTAAATTATCGAATGTAATTATATATGTTTTATATATAAATTATATACATATACTTACTAATAACTCCTCCATTTGGGCGTGTGTGTACTCTCCATGGCCGTAGTAGTGGAAGTTATCCACGAGTTCCCATGCAGTGGCCGGTCGTCTGGTCCTTAACTTATATTTGAAAATATGTTTAGCATATATACGATAAACAATTATTTAACTTAGTTAATATGAATACATACAATTTATCGTGCAACCTCCGCGTCTCCACGAGATCCACCATTGTGGCAGGAATAACCAGAACCCGAACCCCCAGTCTCCGATAGTCTGTTCTTTCTGCACTTCTCGCTCTTCTTCATAACATCTGGATATTCCAGTACTCAAGTAACGGCAATCAAATTGTGTTTAAATCTCACTCTGACTTCTTCCTATTTTTATTCCACTCGGTCTTCCAATGGTTCATCATGTCAGTATAATGACCGACTGCTTTTTTACGCCAGAGTTTGTACACCAATCGAGTGTCAGTGACGGCAGGATCCCACCTAACCATACTCTACAAAAAAAAAAGTGTATACATTTATATAACACAATCAAATTATATATATATATATTTATATATTATATAACTTATACCTTAGATGTCTCTCAATAATATCGAAGCCTATTTTTACTGATGTCAGAGAAGGTGTATGCTCCAATCTCTATGACATTCGACATGATTGTTCTGATAATGGTAGAGAGGTCACCAGAAGGCTTCAAGTTGTTAAACATAATAAAATATTATTATTATTTTATTAAATTTCCACTGAGAATTTATTAAATTTTCACTTAGAATAAAAATTAATAAAGATCCTCCAGATGGTGCCATGTTGGACAATGTACTAGAGACAGATGATGAACTAGGAGGTGGGGCCGATCCCTACATCGGTGGGGCTGATCCCTGCATCGGTGGGGCCGATCCAAGATCGGGTAGAATGATCGATGGGGCCGATCCAAATCGGGCACGGGTACATCAGGTGGCTCGGGCTGTGGATTGGTAGAGGAACCACGGCCTCGAGTTCTACATCTAGGCCTACCTCGACCACGTCCCTGGCTGAAACTACCTCCACCACTCATCTATAAAAAAATAACATTGAAATAAGATTACCATATTCAAATAAATTAACAAGTTAACACTGAAATAAGATTACCATATTCAAATAAATTAACAAGTTAACATTGAAATAAGATTACCATATTCAAATAAATTAACAAGTTAACATTGAAATAAGACTAGCATATTCAAATAAATTAACAAGTTAACATTGAAATAATTAAGATTAACTAAGTTAATTAGTGTACCAGTGACATCAGTTAATAAGACAAGATTATCATCTACTTGCACATTCATCCGAGTCTCTATCCTCTTGGAACGAGAAAAACTCTTCTTGTTCATTAGAGTTAATTAGTGACCTGCGTGCGTCCAAGAGAGATCTCAGTTTGATTTTATAGACTGTAATCCAATCACTATGGGTGGCCTGACTTACTAGTAGACTTGGATCGTAATGACTGTATCGTCTTCTCTAATGAACGTCCACAAGCTTGAAATCAAGAAGAACTTTTTTTATATTTAGATGGATCAAACCACTAACACTTGACCAAAACCATTTTTTTCTCATGGTACCCTCTGTAGTCCAATTGGACAACTTTCTCAAGAATTCTGTAGAAATCGTTCTCATCCTCGTTATAATTTTTTCCTAGAACACAAACTCCACTATTTGCAGTTGTTTTAGATGCACCATAAGCGATCGTGTGAAATCTATAACCGTTCACGTAATACCCAAAATACATAATGGCTTGTCGGGAAGGACCAGTAGAAATATCGTGTATAAACCTATTCTCGATGCGATTTGTCTTCACCTATAATGGGCTGAAGATATATGTGAGATAACTTAAACTTTAATTTCTAGATGAGTACTTAAATATTTTTCAAACCACGACGCAAATTCATTTTGTAGCCTAGAGTTTGATTCAATCGAGGAAAGATTTGGTTAAACAACTGCAAATTTTTGTAAGAATAGCATACGACATATATATGACATTGGATACGTTTATATGTAATGAGCTAATATATATCAACATACGCACGAGCCAAGTTGTTGTATATGGCTTACTCAAGTAAGGATGTACCTCGTCACAATTTAGTAACACGTACGTATGAGTTGTTTTCTTTTCCTCATCTAAAATCCATCTCTTCTTCTCCTTTCCAAGTCGTTGACCCGGCGCCTTGAATATCGAGAAGGTAGCCTCCACATATTGGTGTACGTCATCACGACCATCGTAATTACGAGGTACATTATGTATCCGCGTTATAACATTGTCCTCGAAATAATGAGAACAAAATATTGATGCCTCTCTAGTTAAATATGCATTTACAATCGAAGCCTCAACACATGTTTTGTTAGCCACGCTGAGTTTTAAGGTGCGAAGATACCTAATTGGAATTTAAGGGACATGAGTTAAGATACCAAGGTAATTGATGAAGAATTTATAATTATAATGTGAGTTAAAGTTAGAAATTACCTTTCATATGTATACATCCTTTTGTATTGTACTGGACTAGTAACTTTTGCTTCGTAAGCAAGGTGGACAAGTAGATGTTCCACGATATTGAAGATGTTGGGTTGAAATATACGCTCCAACTTACACAAGATTACTGAAATATCCCTTTCCAATCGATTTATGTTGTCAACTGTAATGGTCGTAGAAGTCAAGTCCTTGAAAAATAGACTAAGCTCAGTGATTGTTTTCCACACATGAGGTGGCAGAATGTTACGAAAAGAAATTGGAAGTAGTCTCTACATAAACACGTGACAATCATGACTTTTCATCCCATATAACTTCAATTTCGTCTAATCTATGCATCGAGACATGTTAGATACATAGTCATCAAGAAACTTCAACTCATTGATCAACTTACAAATGACATCTTTTTACTTTTTATCAAGCGAGTAACAAATCTTGGGATACTTTCCTGTAACGACACATTTCTAGAGAGAGGGACGACGAAAATATTCATTAAGTTCATCCCTAGATTTAACTGTGTCCTTTGTTTTTTCCTCCACATTCATCACAGTGTTGAACACGTTATCAAACATATTTTTCTCAATGTACATCACATCCAAATTATGTCAGACCAACAAGGTACTCTAGTACGACAAATACCAAAAGATAGTTTTTTTCTTCCAACCTCCGAAAAGTGTTTTGTTGTGGGCCTCATCACCCTCCTCTGTTACTTTCCTAAGTCCTAAGTGATCAATTTCTCGTAGGAGACTCGTACCTGTTCAGATTGGCGGTGGATCATCGGTGAATGTAACTCCAACCCTGAATTCATTCTTGTTCAATCGCCATTTGTGATTCGGAGGTGAGAACTTACGGTGGTATTTGAACCACCACTGCTTTTGACTGAGCCTCAAAGTGAAAGCTTTTGTATATTTTCCGTAATATGGACAAGCTTTTCTTCCGGCTGTACTCCATCTAGACAACATTGAGTATGCTGGAAAGTCACCAATGGTCCAAATTAGTGCAGCTCGCATCAAAAGGTTTTCCTTTCTTACACCATCGTACGTTTGAACCCCACTTTCCCACAAAAACTTCAAATCAGCTATCAGTAGTTGTAAAAACACGTCATATCTGTCCTTTGGACTTATAGGGCCCATCACAAGAACCTATAGAAACTGAATTGATGTTTCATGCACATCCATAGAGGTAAATTGTACGGAGTAAATATCACTAGCCATGACGAATATTGTCTCCCCGTCATTCCAAACGGCTGGAAACCATCGGTGCTCAAACCTAACCTAACATTACTAATTTCAGATGCAAAATCAGGATACAAACGATCCAAGTGTTTCCTAGCCAATGAGTCTGTAGGGTGATGCATAACACCAGAATCATCAAAAGCTTCGGATGCGTGCCATGTCAGATCTTTGGCAGTAGTTTTTGACATATATAATCTTTGCAAATGAGGAATTATTGGAAAATAAAACCTCTCCTTAACTGGGTGTTTCTTTTTTAGCCGACCATCCACATCATAGCGACTGGACTTATAACGTGGTCCACCACAAATCTTACATGAATCTAGATCGCTTTCTGCACCCCAAAATAACATGCAATTACGTGCACACCAATCAATTCTCTCCACCGGAAGATCCATTCCACTCATCAGTTGTTTGGTATCGTTAAATTTCTTGGGAACTCTATTTTCTGGAGGAAAAATCTCACAAATCAAGTCAATGAATTGATTGCAACCCCTTTCAGTCAGTCTATTTTTCGTTTTAATGTTCAATAATCGATGACAAATGTGAATGAGATTGACAGCCGGGATACAAATCTTGCTCAACTGCACGAAGCAAATCATAAAATTGTGCAGCATTCTCATTAGGGGGTTCTTCAAGTTGTGGTTCCTCTTCCACATTTCCAAAATCAATGTTTGGACCACCACTTAAGTCTTCTATCATAGTATGGCACGAGCTAGGTCCCGCTGTTTCAACTCCGTGTGAGCTGATGCAAATCCTTTAGATTTTTCAAATGGACGTGGAGCCCTTCTCTCCCCATCGTGCAAAATCCAATTATAATAATTAGCTACAAACCTATTCCTATGTAAATGTGCTTTCTCTTCACTAGGTTCTCTAAACGTCTGATTTTGACATTTACCTTTCGTGCAAGAACACCTAATTTTCCCTTCCCTTAACGAATTTAGATTACTAGTAGTAGTTTCAATAAATTCATTTAGCCCATTATAAAATTCAGCAGTAATGATCCCATAAACCGATCTTGAACCATACATCCAACTATGACTTGAATTATCCATATCAATTTATTGAATATTTAAAAATTAATTAATCTTCTAAGTTAAAATTAATAGATTAGTAGGAGGTGAATAACTAGATATATACATCGATAATGCCATGTGATTGAATAATTTCGATGTTATTCATTAATGAAAGGACGATACCAATCTATAATATATACTAAAAAATTGTGGGGACTTTTCAAATGAAGTGATTAATGTTGGTCCCTAGTTGAGTTAATAATATTGAGTACGCTAGGAAAATGTCTAGAGGGGGGTGAATAGACTTTTCAAAATCTTTCAATATATCAAAGTACACTTAATACTTTTCCCAGATACTCGTTGGGAAGAGTATGTAAACTGTAATTCTTTGCTAAACTGTCCAAGTTGTTCTGCCTCATTTCCTCAGAAGTGAGTTCAGACCTGGGTTTAGGGACGAGCACTCCAACAGCTTTTAACGGGTCCAGGGCATCAGTGTTTTGAACCATCGTCACGACTGGTCCTTCTTTAATCACAAACACCATTAAATCATGAGTTGAGCTGAAAATGGTTTCCATCCTCAGCTTCCAGTAATCGTAGTCCTGAACAGAGAACTTGGGTAGTTTATTAGCACTAATTTCCATTACCATAATTTCAAGAAGATTAGTATCAAGATATAGCAAGAAAATCAAAGATACAAGGATTTCAAGAACGGTGATAATAACAAGTACAATCAAGAACCAGGACTTCCCTCAAAGTTCGTAGGGGTAATCAAGAAATAGCAGTCCAATGAACTACTGCTCTGATACCACTTGTTGGTCCCTAGTTGAGTTAATAATATTGAGTAAGCTAGGAAAATGTCTAGAGGGGGGTGAATAGACTTTTCAAAATCTTTCAATATATCAAAGTACACTTATGTGGAATTTATCAGATTACAATGAGCCCAACAATTTATACTCAACTAATTTCGAATTGAACTTCTGTATGAACACTTAACTTGTCTATTCTATATGTAGTTTTAATCAATTAAACAAGTAATCAATCAAACAACAAATAAAACAGTAAAGTAAACAACACACAAGATTTATAATGGTTCGACAACTTGTCTACATCCACTCTCACAACTCCAGTTGCAAAATTCTTATTACTCTTCTCTTCAAATAGTGTGTTCTTGTGGCTTAGAGTCCCAAGAAATAAGACTTTGATCTTATCGATAACACTTCCAAGTGTTTCTTCGATCTAACTAGTTATTTTACAAGCAACTAGCAACTTGAACAAAAACTATAAAAGTAAAACTTCTCTTTATTCCAGCAGTAGCCTTCTTGAATTTGACATGTCTCTTGGCTTCAACTTTCTGAACTTTAACTCTGCGAGTTTCTTCTTAGCTTCGAATATCTCTTAGAACGCTTCAGTATATCGAGTTTCAGTAGTATCAGTAGTCTTTAATTGTTGAATACCTTGAAGTATTTATAGACTTCTGAACATCAAGAATAGTTTGTTATCCAACTAACTTTCTTGATAACTTCCTCTTAACTGTTTCTTTTATCCATCCACGCGTTTCAGTTAATTAGTTATTCCATAACTAACTCTTCAATAACTTCCTTCATACGCGTTTCTGACTTAAGAATTTTCCCTTCTTTATGCACACTTGTCTAGTCTTCCATACTTAGACAATTCTTCAGTCTTCTTTTAACTTGTCTTGTCTTGCGAGTCTTCTTATCTTCAGTAGTAGACTTCCATAATTAACTAATCCATACTAGTCATATCATCTAATCCTAACAAGACTATTACATTACATTAAGCTTTATAACTCAGCTTAGTCACCTTAAATATATACATCAATAATAACAAAAACATATGAGCTTCTATACAACGATTATTCGCTCATCATAAAACCTATACAAATATAACATAGTACTTATAAATCGTACTTTGTCTTTTCTTACTTAAACTTTCTTTTCATACTTTAACTTTGTACTCTACTGATCTTGTCATAAGACGACTTCCATAACTAGATCAGTCCATACTTAGAAATATTCAAGTCCTCTTTTTGGCTTATCAAAACTACTTCTCTTTTCATCAATTAGGACTTATATTAGGATTCATATCCCAACAATTAATAAGATTGAACATCATACCCCATTCATTTGAAGGGAAAATTTGTGGTGAAGAAATTAGCAGTCAAATCGAATACTAAAATAATATATCCCTGTTTTCTTCAAGTTTCATCACAAGAAATGTTTGTTTGATTTACCACTTTCCCAATCTTTTCAAAAAATCATAATATTCATCAATAATCCCACAGAAAATTATCGAAATTTCACATATTTAATCTTCCAAAATAGAAAATAAGGCTAAAATTTAAGCCTAGAAAAGGTTGCAAAATAACAACCAAACATGTAACAATAGCGTGGACTCTTTGATATTCCTATTTCACAACTCCATTTTACAATTTCTTGACTATTAAAAAAACTTATGCGGAAAATAAATATTGTTAATCGAAAAAATTACAAAAGAAAAATAAGAGTTTTTTTTTTTTTTTTTTTAAGTAGAAAAACAAGAATCAAAGAATGGGAGAAGAGAAGGACAAGATTGAATCTATTAGGGCATGGATTGTCGAACACAAAATTCGTGTTGTTGGTAAGAATTATATTAGAGAAAGATTGAATCTATTAGGGCAACTACACAATTTTTTTAAAAAAAAATACATAAACGAAATAACATGAAAAAAAAATTGAAACCCCCCACTTTAAAATTATTATTATGAATAATCCCTACTAAAAAATATGAGAAGCCATTTATACTAAAAAAAAATCCATTAAAATAAGAAAACTTATCGTAGAAATGTTCACAACGAAACGTAGAACAAGATTTAATTGATGGATGCTTCGATCTGTTGACGACGGTGGTCGACCAAACGGAGCGGCGGCGCTGCATATACCAGAATTGGAGAGAGACGATGGGAAGAAGAAGGGGGCATTATTTATATCAGGGTTTGCCGATGGATTTTGCGAGGGCCCACCATCCTCTAGTAATTTTAATTGACGTGGCAGTTTCGCAAGGGCCTATTTGGTCGGCATTTTACGAGGGGCTGTTTTCTTGGTAATTTCCTCGTTATTTACGAGGGTTTTCATTATCCCTTGGCAAATTAGTGAGGGTTACACACTCCCTCACAAGTTCCCGTAGCACCTATATCCCTCACTAAATCCCTCGCCATTTAGCGAGGGATTTTACCCCCTCACTAACGGCCCTCGTCAAATCGAACTTTTTTTTAGTGTAAGTCCTCCTCAACTAAGAATGGTTATTTTGCCTTTAGTGATTTGAATTTATTTTCTCATCAAAAAGTCTGAACTTAGAGGTGAACAATTAATTCATTTATATTAATTTCCTAATACTCCCCTCCACTCGTGGGCCAAATTATCACCTCTACTCTTTGGGAAACCATGATAATATATGTAGTCAAACTATTACAAAACGAGTTAGATTGTACTTAGTTTATTTTTTATTTTCAAGAAATATTCAATTAAAGCAATTATATCCCTCAGATTTCTACCTTTAAAAATAAAATCTTCATAATTACAACAACAAAAAATGTTATCCACATCCTGCGTAAATTAAAGTAATTTATCTTGTCGAGCAGAAGAGGAAAAAAATTATGATTTTGATTTTCCAAAAATAATTCAATTAGTGTGTATATGTACAGGGTCATGCATGGTTACATATATTCATATTCAACAAGTGAAAGTCAAGGAGAAGAATTGAGATAGTGATGACTAGGGCTGTTACACGAACTGAGCCGCTCGTGAGCTCGGCTCGATAAGGCTCGAGTTCAGCTCGGCTCGTTCGTTAAATGAGCCGAGCTCGAGCTCGTTAGATGCTCGATTTACTAACGAGCCGGCTCGAGCTCGACTTATTAGGCTCGATATCTAATTTTTTTCTTTTATTTCCATTAGGCTCGTTAGGCTCGGCTCGGCTCGATAGGCTCGTTAGACCCTTTAACGAGCCGAGCCGAGCTCGTTTCTTAGCTCGCCAATGTTATCGAGCCGAGCCGAGCTCGAACTTCAAATACTCGGCTCGGCTCGAATAACAGCCCTAGTGATGACTGTTAATTCAACTAGTGTGAATTGGACATGGGAAGAGATAAAAAATTCGAAATTGGTTTGGTGAAATTTCCTGATGGGACCCCTAACCGTTGGGAGAAGATCGCTGCAACGCTTGAAACGAAATCAGCAGCGCAGGTCGAACAAAACTACATAATTTTGCTGGAGGATATTGAGTTGATCGAGGCAGGACTGATTCCGTTGCCGCCGTATCATGAGATGGAGGTAGGGCGACCTACCGAAAACCCGAAGTCTGACAAAAAGTCAGTTATGGTCCAAAGAAAGTCCGGAAAACCATGGACGGAAGAAGAACATAAGTAAGAGTCACTCTTGTGTGCACCAATTGCATGGTGCAATTGTTAAAATTAAGCAACACTTTTAATTTAATTTTAATGTGAAAATAAAAAATTCAATTGAACATTTAATAATATATAAATCATTTAAAATTAAATTGCATGCATAGACTAATTTGTCCATAAAAGTAAAGTCAAAATTGCATAATAACATCCTTTCTATCATTGTTTCCCTATTTCTAATTATCATATGTTACAATTTACAACATCAAACCTATTAAGAATGAAGATTTTTTTGATAATATTAATTTTCTTTATATAATTCTATTTATGTAACACAGGTTATTTCTTATTGGACTGAAAACATATGGAAAAGGAGATTGGAAAAACACCTCCCGTCATGTTGTCTTGACTAGGAATCCTACGCAAGTTGGAAGTCATGCACAAAAGTATTTTGAACATTTGGAAAGGGAGAAACGTCCGATTAGGAAACGACGTAGCATTTTCGATAGTTCCATTGGTGAAAGTACTAGCTCTAGCAATAGTTTTCTCACTATTCTTACGTTTATATCATTCCTTGTACTTTTAACAAATAAATTTAAAACATCAACAATTTTGGTTCTTATTTTAGCACAATTGAATGGATTTTATTTTTAGCAAAATAGAGCTTAATTTGTTGTTTGTGGATGGGTTAATCAAAAACCAATTTTCTTGACACGTAAGGAATGCTAATATTCGTTATATATGATCATCGTAGATGGCCAAATTTAATTATATAAAAATGAGGAATCGTGACTCGTGTTAGACACGATTTTCTTTAAACAAAATACGTCTTTCACTTTCGGTGCTAGTTAATCAAAATGGATTAATATATATTTAATATATATTAATCCACACATGAAGTGGATAATATGGAGAGAAGTTTGATAACTTCTCATGTAAGAAAATTCAACAAAATTTTCTATTTGTCTAATGATGAGAGAATATGTTCTCTCTCTAACCATGGTAACACTCTCACAGCAAATAGAAACACACAATGCAGAAACAGGGGTTTCTGTATATTGTACAATAAGCATCACACACACTAATACTCAAGAGGACACTTAGATAGTCTATCGGTGACATTAGTTAATTATGACATGATTATCATCTACTTACACATTTATCCGAGTTTCTATGGTATCCTCTTGGAACAGGGAAAGCTCTTCTTATTCATTAGAGTTAGTTAGTGACTTGCGTACGTCCAATAGGGATCTCAGTTTGATTTTGCAGACTGTTATCCAATCACTATGTGGTCCCGGGTACATACAATAGTGGACTTGGGTGGCCTGTCTTGCTAGTACGAATGGATAGTAAAATGATTGTATCGTCTTCTCTGATGAACGTTCACATGCTTGTAATTAAGATGAACTTTTGTCCCATATTTGAATGGATCAAACCACTGACACTTAAACAAAACCACTTTTTTCTCATAGTACCCTCAGTAGCCCAATTGGACAACTTCCTCGAGAATTTCGTAGAAATCGTTCTTATCCTCATTATAATTTTTTACCAGAATACAAACTCCACTATTTGTAGTTTCTTTAGATGCACCATATGCGATCGTGTGAAATCTATAACCGTTCACTTAATACCCAGAATACGTAATGACTTGTCAGGAAGGATTATGTTGGTCCTGAAAGGAGTATATAACAAGTGTATGGGGGGGAATACACTTGTTTGCAATTCTTTTCAAATTTGATCAAACCAGAGCTCAGCAAGGTTGTCTTGGACAACTCTGCTGAAGATGATTAACTCTTCTAAGATAGTCAAACTACTAAGTACTATTGAGTACTCAGTTGAATAACTATCTAGGGGAGTTATATGTGCGGAATAGTAGTTGGCCCTTTAAGTTTAGACTCCTTAAGTTTCTGAAATCACTTTGTCAATCCAATGCAGTCCAGTTTAGTTTCAGGGAACTTGTCCAAATTAGTTTTGCACAGTCTTTGAATATATGTCTTTTGAAAGATCAATTTTGAGTGCAGTGTTGAATGAATGTAAGTACTTTGTAAGGTAACTCAACACAAGAGTTTATAGTGGTTCAGAGACTCAAGCTCCTACATCCACTTTCCCTGATTTAACAGGATAATTCCTTCACTCTTGGAATTAACTTGTTTTATAGTGTCAAGGTGCACTTGATCAATAACACCACTCCTTGGTGAATTGATCCCTAGGATGTCTAGAGTCCTAGTACCCTCTTCCTAACTCAGAATTGAACTGTTCTTCTCTCAACAGTCAGCTCCTACCACTTCTACTACTACAACCTTCTCACTTTCTCACTTGAAAGGGGTAAGGATTGAAGTAAGGTTCCAACTAATGAGATATCCTTTACAATGAAGATCAGTGTATAAGGATAGGATATCTCTCTAAGCTTATGTATGGATATACAATTGGGATTAGCTTAGAAGAAGTGTTTCAAGACTAAGGATGTCTTTTGGAGACTTTGAAGCTCTCAGAATAGTTGCTCAGTTGGATGTAGAATGGATGCTTCAAATGGTCTTCACACTCCTTGTATTTATAGACAAAATGGAGATTTGCCCGTTGGAGAGGCAGCCCCAAATTGCTATAAATGTCTTCCTTGAGTTTTTCAAACTGGAAGACAGATTCTTGATAGTGACATGTCCTCATTTGGGTAATAAACGGCTTGTAAGACTTTGTCTTCTTCCTGCAGCACTTTTCCCAATATTTGACTTCTTGTTAGGACTTGGACATGGCTTCTGAAGGTTGATCCATTGATAGGACAACATTCCTTATCAACTGGACAACTCTCCTTATCACTATCAGCATATTTGCTCATCAGCAAGGTTGGCTTGCTCTTCTTCAGATGACTTGGCTCTTTCCCTTTCTTTCACTCCAAGTTGATCTTAGCATGTTTCAATGAAGTTCTTTTGGGTATGGTTGTCTCTAGCTTCTTCAGCATAGTTGACCTTCAACCTTTAAAGCTTTTGTTCTGATTCAATCTTGCTGAGACAACTCTTCTGGACAACTCTCCTGATCAGCATACTTGGTCTTTTAGCATCAGAACTTTTTTCTCATAGAGTTGACTTCTCTGGACAACTCTCCTGATCATAACATTTGATTAATCTTGTCCTTTTGAGCTTTGCAATCTTCTTCTTGCATAGAGGAAACTCTTCTGGACAACTCTCCTGATCAAGGTTTTAGGTTTCAAATGGAGTTTTCTTGTTCTTAGAGTTTGTTCTAGATTTTGAGCCTTGAGGGGACTTGATCTAGATCACTTTGAAGTCATAGGTTCCCCCTCACATTGTGCATCTAATCATCTAAGAGCTGCCTAACATATCAGCTTCTCATCTAGCCTTATTCTATGTGTTCTATCACATTTTGAACACAATCATTTTGACTTGGGCATGTCTCAGGGGGTTTTGGTATTTAATCAAAACATGTATCATTTTATTCCCAACAATTTCCCCCTTTTTGATGATGCCAAAACCTATACATTCTATGCAAAAGTGACTTGTTTACACCTATTACATATATCTTCAGAAGACATGACTAAGGTCAACATTCCTGAAAAGACAATGTGTTAGTGTATTCACTGTTTTTGTTGCAAATAGGTTTCAAGGATAGGCATAGAGAGATTTTTGCAATAATGTATCTTGATTCAAAGGTGGTTCAACTATCATTCATATAAAAAATCATTACAGGCATGTTGATAGTTGAAGATAACTTATCAGAGCATGAATTCAAGATAACATTTCATTACAAATACATTCTAAACATAAGATCAGAGCAAAACAACTTCTTCAAGTATCAGAGCTAGTACAAAATATTCCAGATATCAATGTAGAGCACATCAAATCTTGTATCAGAGCAATTTAAACCATATCAGAGCAAACACCATATCAGCAGGTTTGTCCAAAACTTCAGCAGATTTGACCACATAGCAAAAGATATCTTCAGATAAGATAATTTTTCGTCCAGAAAAAGTCAGAAGACTTAGCCATTCTTAGAGATCATCCTCAGGAGGTGGGTTCATCCCATATTGTGCCCACACTCTCTTCTTGAGTTCCATGGCTTCCAGGTTAGTTCCTTTGGGTCCAAGGGTCATCTTGTTCAGCTTCAGAATTTCTGTGAACTCCCTTAGAATCCTTGCTTGGTCAATCCATCCATCAAGCTTTGGAGGCATGTAGATGATAGGCTTGGGAGCATTGAGTTCAATTCTTGCAATGTCAGCAGCTGCAAGTAATTGTTGATACAACTCTCTGTAGTATTCTATCATGAACTCAGCAAAGGCAGAGTTGGCATCTCCACCATTCCATCTGTCAATGACATAGAAGTCATAGACAAACTCCCTTTTAGCCTCTTCCCATGTATCATTTAGCTGAATTGGCACCCATTTATCCAAGTGTGGATATTTGGTGTCCATTGGGATTAGAAGCTGAGGCTTCATCTTGCTGTAGGTTGCTCTCCTTCTTCTTGGTTTCTGAAAGTTAGCTCTTCTCTTGTCTCTTGCTCTTTGTGCTTCCTCTAACAAATCCATTTTCTCTTGGGCCTTCATCATGGCCAGCTTCTGTTGTGTTTCAGGGTCTTTGCCATACCCTTCATGAAACAACTTTGATGGATCTTGAGCTAGGACAGTGGTCTTCTTTTTAGGCTCAGGTCCAAATCCTTCAGCAAATAGTTCTTCAATGTCTTCAGTGGACTTGGGGCCTTCAGCACTCTTCGCAGAATCAGAGGACTTGTCCTTTTCAGCAATTTTGGTTTCTTCAGCAGTTTTGGCTTTCTTTGATGTAGGCTCATCTTCATCAATTCTGAATTCAGGTGGAAGATCAAGACTGTTAGGAAAGTCAGTGAAGGTTTCAACTTGCCTTTTCTTTCCTTTTGCCCTTTTGATCTTTCCTCTAGTTTGGACACCTTCATCACTTTTGTCCAAACCAGACACCTCACCACCTGGTCTCTGCTGTAGCCTTATTCTTTCTTCTTGAACTGAGGTCATAGAGTTCTTTAATGCAACTGCTAATTGCTCTTCTTCATCCAATTCTTCCAAGTTTAGCACTGCAGGCTCCCAATCACCAAGGCACCTTTTGCTCTAGCTCTTTCCCTTTCCCCCTTTTTGGCAGCATCAAAACACTGGGGTTTTAGCTCACTCATAGTTGTGGCCATTAGGGATTGGGCCTGGTTCAGGGACTTCATTTCCTCCAACAAATATACATTTTCATCATGTATATTCTGCATCCTATCACTGCTCAAGCTAAGGAAAGCTAGAACAGGCTTCATCTTTTGTTGAACAACCTCCTCCAAGGTTGCTTTCAGGGATGCATCCAGTTGGGCTTTAAGAAGCTCAGTGAGGTTGGCCACTGCACCTTCAGCAATGTTGGCCAATACCTCTTGGGAAAACTTTTCAGAGGCTGCTTTCACCATAGCTAGCCTTTGCTCTTGAGCTCTTCTCTTTTGCAATGCAGTCTTCTTTCCAAGAGCTTGCTTGACAGTTAGCCTGAGAGCCTTGACATTGGCATTATGATTGTCTCTCAGCAACTTTTGCTCTTGCTTGACCTCCTCTGAGATGGCTTCCATGGTGGATTTGTCATTTTGTACTTCAGTGGAAATGGTTTGTAGGCCAGTTTCCACACCACTCATCCTTGCTTCCAGAGTTGGGAGCACAACATCTTCAGAGCCAGTGAGCCTCATTTCTACAGATGCTAGGGTCCTTCCTTGCTCATTCAATGCTCCTGAAGTTTCAGCATGAGCAGATTGGACTTGATGAGCCAAGGAGTCCAATTTCTCTGATTGCATTCCAAGTAAGGCTTGAGCTGAGCCTGTATCTACTTGGATGGGGGCATCTGTTAAGAACTCATCTGCAAAAATTTGGTCAAAAGAAATACCTGCAACAGTAGACAGATCAAACAAGTTAGGAAATAGACACTCATCACCCTCAATTTCTTTTATATAAGACTCTGATACATCAGCAGCCTTCTTCTCATTTTTAACTCTTTCTTTTCTCCCTTCTTCAATAGTTTCCTCACTTAAAGGAATAGGCCTCCTCTCATCAAGGGATTCCTGAAGTTCAGATTTGACTTCAAGAATAGCCTGCCCTTCCTCACTTATATCACCCTCATTTAGTGGTACACTCACTATTCTAGTGATCACCACATCTCTCTCATCTACTACTCCCTCTGATTTTTCCACTAACTTCTCCTTTTCAACTCCTTCACCTAAACCTGCAACATCTCCACCTTCAACAAGGTTCAGAGATGGCAGTTGTGGGGAGATCACAGTGCTTATATCAACAGCCACTGAGTCATCCTGAATGATTAAGGGCTGATCAGTGTCCAACTCTTCTGACACTGAATAGGCCTTAATCAAACCAGCCTCTAGTATAGGAACCTCAACATCTTTAGGCTGTGCCTTGGGTTCAGAAGAACCTTCATTGGCAGATGTGTCTTTGGTTGTGTTACCACCCTTGGTCAACACCTCTGAAGAGACAGAGCCTTTCCTATGATAGGTTTTAGGAGGGTTTGAGAGTCTGTCTGCTATAGAAGACTTGGGTTGAGAAGGTTCAGGGAGGTTGGCTTGAGTGGTTTCAGGTGGGTTGGGGTTTGAGGGATCATCAGGGGAATCATCATCATTTGAGCTACTGTCAGGGTGTTTGATTCCCTTAGCTTTCCTTTCTTTCTCCTCCTTGATTTTATCAGCTACTAGCTTTGCAAAACTTTCCTCATCAATGAGAAATCTTGTCTTTGAAACTCCAGCAAAGTGTAGCAATCTGTTCTCCTCTATTTGCCACCAGTTTGCACCCTTATCTTGGATGACTTGTGATATCTCCATCATAGACTTGTCTTTTACATCAACAAGCATCCTTAGATCATGAAATGTCTTCTGAATTCTTGGAAATTCAGCAAGTTGTGGATACAAACTGTCCACAGTAGCTTTTGCTCCTCCTCTGAGCATACTTTCATAAGTATCCTCCTCCTCATCTCCACTTGAATGGGGACTTTGGGTTATAGGGGAGTTGGCTCTGGGTTCTCCTAAAGTGGCTTCAGGAAGGTTTAATTCAGGGATGTTGGCTTCAGAAGGGTTTGGTGCAGTAGAAGGTGCTTCAGTTGCTTTTGAGAGCAATGAATCTGAAGGGGCTTTACTCAGGGGAGTTGGCTCATTGAGTGCATGTTCTAAAAGCTTTGAATAATTGAGCATGGATGAGTTAAGAGGAGACAGGAGTCTTGTCTCATCTACTGCTAAGTCTGCAAGCACATCAATGCCACTTCTTTGCACATTCCCTTCTGGGGAATATCTCTTAGAGAGATCTACAGGGGTAATGGGTTGGTTGGAAGGGGTAACATGGGTTTCAGGGGAGTTGGGCTCAGGATTCTGAAGCTCAGGGATGTTGGCCTCTAAAGGTTGACCTTCAGGGATCTTGGATTCTGGAGTTCCAGAACCAGATGAGTTGGTTCTTGACCTAGATTTGGTCCTGCTTTCAGCTCTGCTCTCTCTTAGAGCCAATTGTAGTGACCTTTCTTCCTGCAGCTCCAACACTTTCTCAGTAGGCTTGGCCCTTCTCTTGCTGGCCCTACTGCTCCCACTTCCTTCACCTTCCTTCTCAGGGACAACTTCCCTGATCCTCTTATCTCCTTTCTTCTTCTGCCTTGTCTCATTATACTTCAACCTCAACTCTTCTGAATGGTCAGAAGGCACACTTACTCCCTCTTCTGCCACTTCATCAACTTCAGCTGATGCTCCTGAGGCTTCTCCTGAAGATAATTGAGACATTTTCCTTGTTTTAACAGCCCTAGCCTTGGTTCTCTTCTTCATCTTAGGCTTCTCTTCAACCTGTTCTTCAGCAGGCTTGGCCATAAGCATCCTCCTTTGCTCAGTTTTCTTGCTGAGCTTTCTGAACAAGATCTTTTGGGCTGGGAGAGGCTTTGCAAAGGTCTGCATTTGAGAGTAGTGGGAAAACCTTTCAATCAACAAGCTTGCCCTGGTGCAATACTTGATTTTCCCTTCTAGCACCACCTTGTTATGAGCTTTCACTTTGAATTTAGCCTTTTCCTTCATCATTTCAGACATGATAAAGGTTCTCCAATCAAATTTGATGCCTTTGTCACTAGCATCAATCACAGCTGCCATGATTCTGATTCTTGGATGGCTGACCTGCTCCAAGCTTCCAGTGTTGCTCAAGAGACTCTTAGCAACTATCTCAAAGAGGTTGAGAAATTTTGGCTTGAGAGTCTTCTTGTTTTGTGTTGAAGAAATGGGGCCTGGAACCAATAGCCATTCTTGAGCTATTTCATCTTCATGGCCAGTGCCATAAACTTCTGGATTCCTTCCCTCATTAGGCAATCCAAAGGCTCCTTCAATATCTTCTGAAGAGAATTTCACTCTATGAAATCTCTCTTCTTCCTCTCCTTCTGCAGTATATGACAACCTTGTGGAAACTTCACCATCTGCAGGTTGACCTCTCCACTTGAGAAAGGCAAAGAATTCAGCCATGTAGCCTTCCAAGCATGAACTTGGTCTTTCATCCATGAATTTTTGCAAACCAGCTCTTCTCAGCCATCTTAGAGTTGGTTTAATCTCAGGATCCTCACTCTCAAAGGATACTATGGGTTCAAAATGAAGGTTGTTTTTGTTGCTCAGGTAGCCAAAATCAAGGTCTAGAGCCTTGTTGGAGAAATCAATGAGCATCTCTGGTCTAACTTTGGGGGCCATTTGAAAGTTGCAGAGAAAAGTTTGATAGAGATTGAGAGAGTTTGAAGAAATTTAGAGCTAGGGTTTCGAATACTTGGGGAAGAAGTGTTTGTGGAGGATCTTAAGACTTGTGAATATTCTAAAAAGAATGTTTGTCAATGAGTTGGTGAAGTCTTGATGCAATTCAAAGGTGATCAAAAATGGAAATCCAAAATGAACGGCTAGGATTGATTTCAGGGGAGTTGTCCATTTTTTGATCCAATGGTCAAAAACCAATGTAACAGTGAAAGAACTGTTTTATTCAAAACGTGGGTGGTTTTTAATGTTTGTTTAAGGCTGGGGGTTTTTCGAGATAGATCATGTCCCAAAAAGTTTAATGCAAACAAGAATTAAATCTTGGCATTTAATGCATGGAAAGTGACCTTTTGGGTGGGAGACAAATTAAATCCCAGAAAGGTGAAAACTGTATTTCAATGGGACAGATTTCGAAATAGGCATTGATCACCAAAAATAGGTGCTTATCATACCAAGATTTGGTTTGATAGCCAAG
Organism: Galeopsis tetrahit; assembly: GCA_963675135.1. Taxonomy (NCBI): domain Eukaryota; kingdom Viridiplantae; phylum Streptophyta; class Magnoliopsida; order Lamiales; family Lamiaceae; genus Galeopsis; species Galeopsis tetrahit. The sequence goes on along the minus strand of OY776126.1, from coordinate 38,935,629 downwards.
ACAACTTATCTGACCCTACATGGACAAGTGTCCTGAAAAGCTGTGGACAAGTGTCCTGAATTTCAAGGGACAAGTGTCCTGAAGAAGTGAGGTCATCTTTCCTGAATTTCAGTAGACTTGACCAAGTCTGCTGAAGTTTGAGTTTATTTCCCCCTTAATGAATGAACTTCTTTGGACTCATTTGTCCAACTTCCCTGGATCAAGAAGTCCCAACTCTGCTGATAGTTCCAGGAACCTTGCCTCTGCAAGTGGCTTAGTTAGTATATCAGCTTTTTGATGATCTGTGTGGATTTTTACTAACTTGATGTCCTTCTTCTCCACATGATCTCTAATGAAGTGATGCTTGATGTCCACATGTTTGCATCTTGTGTGCAAGACAGGATTTTGTGATATAGCAATGGCACTATTGTTATCACAGAATATTGGCACTTCAGCAGAGTTGACTTTGTAGTCTCTGAGTTGTTGTCTCAGCCAAAGGATTTGAGCACAATAACTTCCAGCAGCAACATATTCAGCTTCAGTGGTGGAGGTAGCCACTGTGTTTTGCTTCTTGGAAAACCAAGATATGAGTTTGTTGCCTAAGAATTGACAAGTTCCTGAAGTGGATTTTCTGTCAATTCTGCATCCTCCATAATCAGCATTTGAGTAGCCTGTTAACTCAATATTGTCATCAGCAGGGTACCAAAGGCCTAGATTTTCAGTGCCTTTGAGATACCTCAAGATCCTCTTTGCAGCCTCAAGATGGCTTTTCTTAGGATTTGCTTGAAACCTTGCACATACACCTACTGCAAATGTGATGTCAGGCCTGCTGGCAGTGAGATAGAGGAGTGAACCAATGATTCCTCTATACTCAGTGGAATTGGTTGGAACACCACTTTCATCAGGATCCATCTTCCAATTAGTATTCATTGGGATCCTCAGTGGCTTGCTTGATGTACACCCAAATTTCTTGATCATCTCTCTGGTGTATTTAGCTTGGTTGATGAAGATTCCTTCTTTAGATTGCTTGACTTGTAGACCCAAAAAGAAGTTCATCAACCCCATCATGGACATCTCAAACTTGCTTTGCATGAGCTTGGAGAATTTCTCACACATCTTCTCATTAGGGGATCCAAAAATTATGTCATCTACATAAATTTGGACAAGCAAGATGTCCTCTTCTTCAGAGATTCTGAAGAGAGTTCTGTCCACAGTTCCCTTGGTGAATCCATGATCCAATAGGAACTGTGACAGTGTATCATACCAGGCCCTAGGGGCCTGTTTGAGTCCATATAGAGCCTTCTTTAGCCTGTATACTTGGTTTCCAATCTCAAAACCTGGTGGTTGCTCCACATAGACCTCTTCTTTCAAGACTCCATTCAGAAAGGCACTCTTGACATCCATTTGGTACACTTTGAACTTCTTGTGGGCTGCATAGGCTAGGAAGAGCCTTATTGCTTCTAGCCTTGCCACAGGTGCAAATGTCTCATCATAGTCAATGCCTTCATGCTGGCAGTAACCTTTTGCCACTAGTCTTGCTTTGTTCCTGACAATCACATCATTTTCATTCTTTTTTTTCTTGAACACCCACTTGGTTCCAATAACATCTTGATGTGAAGGTCTATCAACCAGCTCCCATACTTCATTTCTGGTGAATTGGTTGAGCTCTTCCTGCATTGCAGTGATCCAATTTGCATCCTGAAGTGCTTCATCAATGTCTTTTGGTTCCTGTTCTGACAAGAAACAACAGAACATAGCACTTTCACCATGAAACTTTCTGGTTCTGACTCCTATACTTGGGTCACCAAGTATCAGATCAGTGGGATGGTCATATAACCAAGTCCTTCTTTTTCTGATTCCTTCAGTAGAGTTGTCCTCTACTGAGGTTGAGTCATTTTGATCATAAAATTCAGGATAATTTAGTGCAGGATCTAATTCAGGATCATAATCAGGGGTGTTGTCCTCAATGTCAGGGACATTGGCATTTTCAACATTTTGAGTTTCCCCTTGATTATTTGACCCATTAACTACCTCAGCAGGAGCTGCTTCTTCATTGGTAGTTGTTACCTGGATGTGAACTGGGATTGGCTCATTCAGTTCACCATTTCCATCAGTAGGATTTGTTTCAGGAAGATTGCCTTCAGGATAGTTGTCCAGTGTGGTATGTTCAGGTAGATTGGCTTGGACAACATCTATGAATTCAGTGTCTTTGTCTTTTAGGCTCAATTTGGTTGTCCTCTGTGTGATTTCTTCAGGTTCCAAATTATCATTCCTGATCTCAAAGATAGACTCATCAAACACAACATGAGGTGTTTCTTCCACAATAAGAGTTTTCTTGTTGTAGACTCTGAAAGCTCTACTAATTTGAGAATATCCAAGAAATACTCCCTCATCAGCTTTGCTATCAAAGGCTTTCAACTGTTCTTTCCCATTATTGTGAATGAAACACTTACAACCAAATATGTGAAAGTATGACACTTTAGGCATTCTTCCTTTCCAGAGTTCATAGAGGGTTTTGCCTTGCCCCTTAGTAATCAAACATCTATTTTGAGTATGGCATGCAGTGTTTATAGCTTCAGCCCAAAACCTCTTAGGTAAATTTGAATCAGCAATTAAGGTTCTAGCAGCTTCCTTTAAGGTTCTATTCCTTCTTTCTGCAACTCCATTTTGCTGAGGAGTTCTAGCTGCTGAGGTTTCATGAGCTATTCCATTAGATGTGCAATACTCATTGATGTATGAATTTATGAACTCAGTGCCTTTATCAGATCTTATCTTGATAATGCTAAGGCTTTTCTCATTTGATAGTTTCTTAAGAAGTTCAGGTAGTTTGATTTGTGTTTCCTTCTTATTAAGGAGAAATACTACCCAAGTGAACCTAGAGAAGTCATCTACTACAACCAATGTGTATTTTCTACCATTTATGCTTGAAGGGGTAATTGGTCCAAACAGATCCATATGTAGAAGTTCAAGTACCCTTTCAGTAGAGATGACTGGTTTACCTTTAAATGAGGCTTTAATCTGTTTTCCTTCTTGACATGGTTTACACACATGTTCTTTAATGAAAACCTCATTAGGTAGTCCTTTAACTAATGCATTTCTAGCCAGTTTGTTCATTGATTTGAAGTTCAGATGGTTTAGCCTCTTATGCCATAACCAGCTTTGTTCACTAGTACTTTTAGTAATGAAGCATGCAGCATCAGTAGACTTGTCCCAGTCTGCAAAATACACATTTCCCTTCCTAGTTCCAATCAGTAAGGTTTGTTGAGTTTTATCCTTAATTAGACATTTTCCACTTGAGAACTCAACTTTAAAATCTTTGTCACAGAATTGACTGATACTTAGGAGATTATATTTGAGACCAGCTACATAGGATACATTGGTTACTTTGATGTTACCAATCATCAAAGTACCATAACCTTTTGTTGTTGCTTGTGAGCTGTCTCCAAAAGTAACATTTGGGCCTTCTTTTTCAATAAAATCAGTGAGGAGTTCCTTGTTTCCAGTCATGTGCCTTGAGCATCCACTGTCAAGGTACCATGCTGTCTTTTTGTTCATGCTCCTCTTCTTGTGGCCCAATGGTACCTGCAATTAGATAGGTTTAGGTACCCTTTGAGTTTTGGGTCCTGAGAGGTTAGTTGTACCTTTAGGAACCCAAACTTGCCTAATCACCCTGATTGATTCAAGGTGGCTAAGTTGTTTTCCCTGTGCAACAACATACACTGTCTTTCCCTTAAATACCTTTGGGAAAGTATGTGTGAATGTGTTAACTCTGTAGGTTTCAGGGGAGTTGTCAACTCTCCTGAACTTATGAGTCCTTTGTGCAGCTTGATGAAATCTTTGCGGAAAGGCATTTTTATAACCATTATCCTTTGGCATGAGGGATTTTGGTTGTCTCATTTTATTTTGCCTTTGAGGATAGTTGTCCTTAGGTCTATTCAGCTGAGGCTTTCTCAGATGAGTTGGCCTAGGCTGATTATACCTTGGATAACTTCTCTGAACATTGTTCAGGAGAGTTGCCCTTCCATCGGGTCTACTCTGCTGACCAACATTCCTCTTATGTTCAGAAGCCTTGACCTTTTCCAGAGGTTTGAGTCTAGTCTCCTGAAGCACTAGAGTAGGCATTTCATTCATTTTGCCCTTTCCTTTGTTCAGTGGTTGAATTATTTCATTTTCAGCTTGTTGTGCCACTGATTTAACAAAGATTTTCTTAGTGTTACTTGTCGAGGCAACACTAAGGCAAGGTGAAGATTCAAATGGATCAAAACCTAATCCACTTCTTTGAGCCATAGGTCTTTGATAACTCTGAATTTCCTCTATTGCTCTAGAGGACTTGTTCAAAGCAGACATCTTTAGTTTCAGGCTCTCTTCACTTGATTTAAGAATATCATATTCATGTGAGAGATTTTCAAACTTGGCATTTAGAATTTTTAGTTCAAAGTCTTTTCTTTTCTGAGTAAGTAGTTGATTGTCAATCTCCATTTGTTGGTCAACTATCCTGAGATTTGCTTCCTCAAGCTCTCTCAAGGCTTGTTGATATAACTCAGTAGATTTGACATCAACAGCTATCTCAGAGTTTTTGGTAAGTTCAATAACCAATCTTTCATTTTCTCTCACACAGTTATCATGAAATTCTTGCAATCTAGTGAAATCTTCCATCAACTTCCCAAAGGAAAGTTTCAAGTTGACTTTACTAGTGTTCTGTGATAGAAATGATGGTGAGCTAGAAGTGGAGGATACCTCATCATCCTCAAGAGCCATGTTGCACACATCATCATCATCATCACTGTTTGAGAACAGTCCATCTGAAGAGTTGAAGCTTTCAGCACTATCAGATTCTTCACCAGCCATCATGGCTTTTCTATTGGTGAACTTTCTGTCTCTCTTAGCTTGTCTTTCTCTTCTTTCTTTAGAGCTCAGTTCAGGGCAGTCATACTGGAAATGCCCTTTCTTTTTGCAATTGTAGCACAGGTCTTCATCATCATCCTTCTTGGATTCATTTCTTCCTTTTGATGATGAGGGGTCAGCTCTACTGGACCTTCTCCTATCAGAGTACTTGTCCTCTGATCTCTTTTCTTCAGGCTTTTTGTCTTTGGCCTGATCTTCAGGGGAGTTGTATCTTCTCCTGAATTTGTTATCTTGGTAGAATTTCTTGTATCTACCAAACCTTGTGTTCATCTTGTCAAACCTTCTAGCCATCAAGGCTAGTTCTTCCTTCATTTCAGTCTTTGAGACTGACTTTGATGATCTGGGAGTGGGTTGCATTTCAGGTTCAGCAACTTTGGCTTTGAATGCCACTCCCTTAGTAGGATTTGAAGGTTCCTCAACAGGTTTTCTTCTATTGAGGTCGAACTCATAGGCTTTGAGTTCTGAGAAGATTTGTTGCATGGGCATGGAGGAGAGATCTTTGGTGTTCTGCATCATCACAGCATAGACATCCCACTTTTGAGTGAGACTTCTCAAGATCTTTAATCCAACTTCTCTCCTGGAGTACACCTTGCCCAATGAGTTGATTTCATTCATCACATCAGTGAATCTACCAGCAAACTTATCAATGGATTCATCAGCTTCCATTGTGAATTGCTCAAACTTTTGCACAGCAACTTGGAGCTTGTTCTCCTTGATCTTTTCTGTACCCTCACACATCTCAGCAAGAGTATCCCAGATTTCTTTGGCTGTGGTGCAATGGTAGACTCTTCCCATGACTGCATCTGGAATTGTTTGATAGAGGGTATTCATGGCAAGATAATTTAGATTATCTTTCCTCTTTTCATCAGCAGTGAAGTCATCCTCATCCTTGGGAATCAGTTCCCTTACATCTGCTCTTTGCTCATCTGTTACCCTGGGGTTAGTTTGGGTAAACACAAAAGGTCCTCTTGTGATTACTCTTAACATATCAGTATGAAGAGATGCAAGATGAGCCCTCATTCTAATTTTCCAGAAATCATAGTTGTCTATTGAGAACATGGGCAGTTTATGATGTGAAATGTGATTGACTGGATTTGTGGCCATGTTGTCCAATCCTTGAACAGCAGGTGGAGGAACAGCATTGTTGTTGGCCATATCTCAAGAATAATCAGTTAGTCAACAAGTAATAAATTTCAGGTAGAGATCAGTTCAGTGACCACACAAATATGTGAATTTTGAAAATCAAGATGTGTTGGTCCTGAAAGGAGTATATAACAAGTGTATGGGGGGGGGGGAATACACTTGTATGCAATTCTTTTGCTAACTTGATCAAACCAGAGTTCAGCAAGGTTGTCTTGGACAACTCTGCTGAAGGAGATTAACTCTTCTAAGATAATCAAACTACTAAGTACTATTGAGTACTTAGTTGAATAACTATCTAGGGGAGTTATATGTGCGGAATAGTGGTTGGCCCTTTATGTTTAGACTCCTTTAATTTCTGAAATCACTTAGTCAGTGCAACACAGTCCAGTTTTCAGGGAACTTGTCCAAATAGGTTTTTGCACAGTCTTTGAATGTTTATCCTTGAAAGATCAGTTTTGTGTGCAGTGTTGAGTGTATGAAAGTACTTGGAATGTAAATCAACACAAGAAGTTATAGTGGTTCAGAGACTCAAGCTCCTACATCCACTTTCCCTGATTTAACAGGATAATTCCTTCACTCTTGGAATTAACTTGTTTTATAGTGCCAAGGTGCACTTGATCAAGAACACCACTCCTTGGTGAATTGATCCCTAGGATGTCTAGAGTCCTAGTACCCTCTTCTCAACTCAGAACTGAACTGTTCTTCTCTCAACAGTCAGCTCCTACCACTTCTACTACTACAACCTTCTCACTTTCTCACTTGAAAGGGGTAAGGATTGAAGTAAGGTTCCAACTAATGAGATATCCTTTACAATGAAGATCAGTGTATAAGGATAGGATATCTCTCTAAGCTTGTGTATGGATATTCAATGAGGTTCAGCTTAGATGAAGTGTTTGAAGACTAAGATAGTCTTTGAAAGCTTTGAAAGCACTCTAGCTTGTAAGAACTTTGAGCTTAGTTGAATTGTTGAGGTTAGTTGGATGCTTTCAAATGGTCTTCACACTTCTGTATTTATAGACAAAATGGAGGATTTGCCCGTTGGAGAGGCAGCCCCAAATTGCTATAAATGTCTTCCTTGAGTTCTTCAAACTGGAAGACAGATTCTTGATAGTGACATGTCCTCATTTGGGTAATAAACGGCTTGTAAGACTTTGTCTTTATCCTACAGCACTTTTCCCAATGTTTGACTTTTTGTTAGGACTTGTACATGGCTTCTGAAGGTTGATCCAATGATAGGATAACATTCCTTATCATCTGGACAACTCTCCTTATCACTATCAGCAGTTTTGCTTTTCAGCAAGGTTGGCTTGCTCTTCTTCAGATGACTTGGCTATTTCCCTTTATTTCACTTTAGCTTGTTTCTTTGGTGATCTTATGGTGTGGTTGTCTCTTTTTCTTCAGCATAGTTGACCTTCAACCTTTAGAACATCTGTTCTGATTCAATCATGCTGAGACAACTCTTCTGGACAACTCTCCTGATCAGCATATTTGGTCTTTTAGCATCAGAGCACTTTACACATAGAGTTGGCTTCTCTGGACAACTCTCCTGATCAAAAACCTTTGAGTAGTCTTGTGCTTTTGAGCTAGGTAAAGTTGTTCTATCTTCTTTGGACAACTCTGCTGACCAGTGTCATTATGCTTGTCCTTTTGATTTTACCAATTTTGCATATGGACACTTTCTCTGGACAACTCTCCTGATCAGTGCTTTTGGACTTGTCCTTTTGAGCTTTACATTCTTGTTCTTGCATAAGACATCTTCTCTGGACAAGTCTCCTGATCAGTGCTTTTGGTTTTCCATAGAGTGTCCTTGCTCTTAAGTGACTGTTCCAGAATTTGAGCCTTGAGGGGACTTGATCTTGATCATCTTCAAAGCATAGGTTCCCCCTCAAATTGTGCATCTAATTGTCTAAGAGCTGCCTAACATTTCAGCTTCTCATCTTAGCCTTATGCTATGTGTTCTAACATTTTTAGAACACTATCAGTTTGACTTAGGCATGTCTCAGGGGGTTTTGGTATTAGATCAAAACATATCTAATTTTATTCCCAACAATTTCCCCCTTTTTTATGATGCCAAAACCTACACTATCTAAGCAAAAGTGACTTGTCTACACCTATTACATGTATCTTCAGAAGACATGACTAAGGTCAATATTCCTGAAAAGATAATGTGTTAGTGTATTCACTGTTTCTGTTGCAAGTAGGTTCAAGATAGGCATAGAGAGATTAGTGTTTCTTGATTCAAGAATAAGTTCAACTATCATTCATTCAAAGATCATTACAGGCATGTTGATAGTTGAAATTGATATATTAGAGCATGAATCAATAACACTTAAGTACATCAGAATATTTCATTTTAACAATTCAAGACAAAAATAATATTTTCAGCATCAGAGCACAGAGCTTATATTCGAGCAATCCATAACAAATCAGAGCAACCAGATTAGCACACCACATCAGCAATCTTGAGCATATTTCAGCACAGTTGATCAATCAAGAAAGGTCAGAAGACTTAGCCATTTCAAAGATCATCCTCAGGGGGTGGCAGCATTCCATACTGTGCCCACACTCTTCTTTTCAATGCCATGGCTTCTTGGTTGGTTCCCTTAGATCCAAGAACCATCTTGTTTAGCTTAAGGATCTCAGTGAATTCTCTCAGAATTCTTGCTTGGTCAATCCATCCTTCAAGCTTTGGAGGCATGTATATGATTGGCTTGGGAGCTGTGAGTTCAAATCTTGCAATGTCAGCAGCTGCAAGAAGTTGTTGATACAACTCTCTGTAGTATTCTAGCATGAACTTAGTGAAGGCAGAGTTTGCATCTCCTCCATTCCATCTGTCAATGACATAATAGTCATAGACAAACTCCCTTTTGGCTTCTTCCCATGTGTCATTCAGTTGAATTGGCACCCATTTATCCAAGTGTGGATATTTGGTGTCCATTGGGATTAGAAGCTGAGGCTTCATCTTACTGTAAGTTGCTCTCCTCCTTCTTGGTTTCTGAAAGTTTGCTCTCCTTTCATCTCTTGCTCTGCTGGCTTCTTCCATCAGATCCATTTTCTCTTGGGCCCTCATCATGGCCAATTTCTGTTGTGTTTCAGGGTCTTTGCCATACCCTTCATGAAACAGCTTTGATGGATCAAGAGCTAAGACTGTTGTCTTCTTCTTAGGTTCAGGTCCAAATCCTTCAGTAAATAACTCTTCAATGTCTTCAGAGGACTTGGTACCTTCAGCAGTTTTGCCAGATTCAGAAGATTTGTCCTTTTCAGTAGCTTTGAGCTCTTCAGCAGTTTTGGCTTTCTTTGATGTAGGCTCATCTTCATCAATTCTGAATTCAGGTGGAAGATCAAGGCTGCTAGGAAAGTCAGTGAATTTCTCAATTTGTCTCTTCTTTCCTTGGGCCTTCTTGATCTTTCCTCTAGTTTGGACACCTTCAGCATCTTTGTCCAAACCTGACACTTCACCACCTGGTCTTTGTTGTAGCCTTACTCTTTCCTCTTGAGCTGAGGCCATTGAGTTTTTCAATGCCAATGCTAACTGCTCCTCTTCATCCAATTCTTCCAAGTTCAACACTGCTGGCTCTTTTCCCTTTCCTTCAGGGACTTTGTCCTTCCCTTTCACTGGACTCCCAATTACTAAGGCACCTTTTGCCCTTGCTCTTTCCCTTTCCCCCTTTTTGGCAGCATCAAAACACTGGGGCTTGAGGTCACTCATTGTTAAGGCCATCAGGGATTGGGCCTGGTTTAGGGACTTCATCTCTTCCAACAAATACACATTTTCATCATGTATATCTTGCATTTTGTCATTGCTCAAGCTAAGAAAAGCTAGAACAGGCTTCATCTTTTGTTGGACAACCTCCTCCAAGGTTGCCTTAAGAGATACATCCAATTTAGCTTTCAGGAGCTCAGTGAGGTTGGCCACTGCACCTTCAGCAATGTTGGCCAGCACATCTTGGGAAAACTTTTCAGAGGCTGCTTTGACCATAGCTAGCCTTTGCTCTTCAGCTCTTCTCTTTTGCAGTGCAGTCTTCTTTCCAATAGCTTGTTTGACAGTTAGCCTGAGAGCTTTGACATTAGCATTGTGATTATCTCTCAGCAGCTTTTGCTCTTTCTTGACCTCCTCTGAGATGGCTTCCATGGTTGATTTGGCATTTTGAACTTCAGTGGAGATAGTTTGGAGACCAGATTCCACACCACTGATCCTTGCCTCAAGGGTTGGCAGCACAACATCTTCAGAGCCAGTGAGCCTCATTTCTACAGATGCTAGAGTCCTTCCTTGCTCATTTAATGCTCCTGAAGTTTCAGTATGAGCAGATTGGACTTGATGAGCCAAGGAGTCCAACTTCTCTGATTGCATTCCAAGTAAGGCCTGAGCTGAGCCTGTGTCTACTTGGATAGGTGCATCTGTTAAGAACTCATCTGCAAAAATTTGGTCAAGAGAGATACCTGCAACATCAGACAAATCAAACAAGTTAGGAAATAAGCACTCATCACCCTCAATTTCTTTTGTATAAGACTCTGATACATCAGCAGTCTTCTTCTCATTTTCAACTTGTTCTTTTCTCCCTTCTTTAATAATGTTCTCACTCAAGGAATCAGGCCTCCTCTCATCAAGGGATTCTTGAAGTTCAGATTTGACTTCAAGAATAACCTGTCCTTCCTCACTTATTCCACCCTCATATGGTGGTACACTCACTATCTTAGTGATGACTACCTCTCTTTCATCCTCAACTCCCTCTGATTTTTCAACTATTCTCTCCTTTTCAACTCTTTCTCCTAAACCTGCAGCATCTTCACCCTCAACAGGGTTCAAAGATGGCAGTTGTGAGGAGATCACAGTGCTTATCTCAGCAGCCACTGAGTCATCCTGAATGATTAAGGGCTGATCAGTGTCCAACTCTTCTGACACTGAATAGGCCTTAATCAAACTAGCCTCTAGAGAAGGAACCTTCACATCTTTAGGCTGTGCCTTGGGTTCAGAAGAACCTTCATTGGCAGATGTGTCTTTGGTTGTGTTACCACCCTTGGTCAACACCTCTGTAGATACAGAGCCTTTCCTATGATAGGTTTTAGGAGGGTTAGAAAGTCTATCTGCTATAGAAGACTTGGGTTGAAAGGATTCAGGGATGTTGGCTTGAGGGGTTTCAGGAGGGTTGGGATTTGAAGGGTTTGAAGGATCATCAGGGGAATCATCATCATTGGAGCTGCTGTCAGGGTGTTTGATTCCCTTGGCTTTTCTTTCTCCTCCTCAATCTTGTCAGCTACCAGCTTTGCAAAAATCTCCTCATCAATGAGAAATCTTGTCTTTGAAACTCCAGCAAAGTGTAGCAATCTGTTTTCCTCTATTTGCCACCAGTTTGCACCCTTATCTTGGATGACTTGTGATATCTCCATCATAGATTTGTCTTTCACATCAACAAGCATCCTCAAATCATGAAAGGCCTTCTGAATTCTTGGAAATTCAGCAAGTTGTGGATACAAACTGTCCACAGTAGCCTTGGCTCCTCCTCTGAGCATACTTTCAAAAGTATACTCCTCCTCATCTCCACTTGAATGGGGACTTTGGGTTATAGGGGAGTTGGCTCTGGGTTCTCCTAATATGGCTTCAGGCAGATTAATTTCAGGGATAATGGCTTCAGAAGGGTTGGGCTCAGATGAATCTGAAGGGGCTTTACTCAGGGGGGTTGGCTCATGGAGTGCATGCTCTAAGAGCTTTGAATAATTGAGCATGGATGAGTCAAGGGGAGATAGAAGTCTTGTCTCATCTACTGCTAAATCAGCAAGCACATCAATGCCACTTCTTTGCACATTCCCTTCAGGAGAATATCTCTTAGTGAGATTTACAGGGGTAATGGGTTGGTTGGAAGGGGTAACATGGATTTCAGGGGAGTTGGGCTCAAGATACTGAATTTCAGGGATGTTGGCCTCTATAGGTTGACCTTCAGGGACTTTGGATTCTGGAGTTTCAGAACCAGAGGAATTAGTCCTTGACATGGATTTGGTCCTGCTTTCAGCTCTGCTTTCCCTTAGAGCCAATTGAAGAGACCTTTCCTCTTGAAGCTCCAACACCTTTTCAGTAGGTTTGGCCCTTCTCTTGCTGGCCCTACTGCTTCCACTTCCTTCCTTCTCAGGGACAACTTCCCTGATTCTCTTGTCACCCTTCTTCTTTTGCCTAGTCTCATTGTACTTCCTCCTCAACTCTTCTGAGTGGTCAGAAGGCACACTCACTCCTTCTTCTGCCACTGCATCAACTTCAGCTGATGCTCCTGAGGCTTCTCTTGAAGACAATTGAGACATCTTTCTTGTTTTGACAGCTCTGGCCTTTGTTCTCCTTTTCATCTTAGGTTTCTCTTCCTCCTGTTCTTCAGCAGGTTTGGCCATGAGCATCCTTCTCTGTTCAGTTTTCTTGCTAAGCTTTCTGAACAAGATTTTCTGGGCTGGGAGGGGCTTGGCAAAGGTCTGCATCTGGGAATAGTGGGAAAACCTCTCAATCAACAAGCTTGCCCTGGTGCAATACTTGATTTTCCCTTCTAGTACCACCTTATTGTGGGTTTTCACCTTAAATTTAGCCTTCTCCTTCATCATTTCAGACATAATGAAGGTCCTCCAATCAAACTTGATGCCCTTATCACTTGCATCAATAATGGCAGCCATGATTCTGATCCTTGGATGGCTGACCTGTTCTAAGCTTCCAGTGTTGCTTAAGAGGCTCTTAGCAACTACCTCAAAAAGATTGAGAAACTCTGGCTTTAGAGTTTTCTTGTTTTGAGTTGAGGAGAGAGGGCCTGGAACTAGTAACCATTCTTGGGCTATTTCATCTTCATGCCCAGTACCATAAACCTCTGGATTCCTTCCCTCATAAGGCAATCCAAAAGCTCCTTCCAGATCTTCTGAGGAGAATTTTACTCTGTGGAATCTCTCCTCTTCCTCTCCTTCTGCTGTGTAAGATAATCTGGTTGATACCTCACCATCTTCAGGCTTGCCTCTCCACTTGAGGAAGGCAAAGAATTCTTCCATGTAGCTCTCCAAGCAGGAGCTTGGTCTTTCCTCCATGAACTTCTGAAGTCCAGCCCTTCTCAACCACCTCAGGGTTGGAGTAATCTCAGGATCTTCACTTTCAAAGGAGACTATTGGCTCAAAGTGAAGATTGTTTTTGTTGCTTAGGTAGGCAAAATCCAGGTCTAGATCCTTGTTAGAGAAATCAACAAGCATCTCAGGTCTAACTTTGGGGGCCATTGAAATTTGCAGAGAGAGTTTTGAGAGAGTATGAAGAAAATTAGAGTTAGGGTTTCGAATACTTGGGGAAGAAGTGTTTGTGGGTATCTTAAGACTTGTGAATATTCTAAAAAGAATGTTTGTCAATGAGTTGGTAAGGTCTTGAGACAATTCAAAGGTGAACAAAAATGGAAATCCAAAATGGACGGCTAGGATTGATTTCAGGGGAGTTGTCCATTTTTTGATCCAATGGTCAAAAACCAATGTAACAGTGAAATAACTGTTTTATTCAAAACGTGGGTGGTTTTTAATGATTGTTTAAGGCTGGGGGATTTTCGAGATAGATCATGTCCCAAAAAGTTTAATGCAAACAAGAGTTAAATCTTGGCATTTAGTGCATGGAAAGTGACATTTTGGGTGGGAGACAAATTAAATCCCAGAAAGGTGAAAACTGTATTTCAAGGGACAGATTTCGAGATAGGTATTGATCACCAAAAATAGGTGCTTATCATACCAAGATTTGGTTTGATAGCTGGGACAACTTATCTGACCCTACATGGACAAGTGTCCTGAAAGACTGTGGACAAGTGTCCTGAATTTCAAAGGACAAGTGTCCTGAAGAAGTAAGGTCATGTTTCTGAGTTTCAGTAGACTTGACCAAGTCTGCTGAAGTTTGAGTTTGTTTCCCCCTTAATCAATGAACTTCTTTGGATTCATTTGTCCAACTTCCCTGGATCAAGAAGTCCCAACTCTGCTGATAATTCCAGGAACCTTGCCTCTACAAGTGGCTTAGTTAGTATATCAGCTTTTTGATGGTCTGTGTGAATTTTCACTAGCTTGATATCCTTCTTCTCCACATGATCTCTAATGAAGTGATGCTTGATGTCCACATGTTTGCATCTTGTGTGCAAGACAGGGTTTTGTGATATAGCAATGGCACTATTGTTATCACAGAAAATTGGCACTTCAGTAGAGTTGACTTTGTAGTCTCTGAGTTGTTGTCTTAGCCAAAGTATTTGAGCACAACAACTTTCAGCAGCAACATATTCAGCTTCAGTGGTGGAGGTGGCCACTGTATTCTGTTTCTTGGAAAACCAAGATATGAGTTTGTTGCCCAAGAATTGACAAGTCCCTGAGGTGGACTTTCTGTCAATCCTACATCCTCCATAATCAGCATCTGAGTAGCCAGTTAGCTCAATATTGTCATCAGCAGGGTACCAAAGGCCTAGATTCTCAGTGCCTTTGAGGTACCTCAAAATCCTCTTTGCAGCCTCAAGGTGACTTTTCTAAGGATTTGCTTGAAACCTTGCACAAACACCTACTGCAAAGGTGATATCAGGTCTGCTGGCAGTGAGATAGAGGAGTGATCCAATGATTCCTCTATACTCAGTGGAGTTGGTTGGAATACCACTCTCATCAGGATCCATCTTCCAATTTGTGTTCATAGGGATCCTTACTGGCTTGCTAGTTGTACACCCAAACTTCTTGATCATTTCTCTGGTGTACTTAGCTTGGTTGATGAAGATTCCTTCCTTGGATTGTTTGACTTGTAGACCCAAAAAGAAATTCATCAACCCCATCATGGACATCTCAAACTTGCTTTGCATGAGCTTGGAGAATTTCTCACAGAGCTTCTCATTTGGGGATCCAAATATTATGTCATCCACATAAATTTGGACAAGCAAGATGTCCTCTCCTTCAGAGATTCTGAAGAGAGTTCTGTCCACAGTTCCCTTGGTGAATCCATGATCCAAGAGGAATTGTGACAGAGTATCATACCAAGCCCTAGGGGCTTGTTTGAGTCCATATAGAGATTTCTTGAGTCTGTAAACTTGGTTTCCAACTTCAAAGCCTGGTGGTTGCTCCACATAGACTTCTTCTTTTAAGACTCCATTCAGAAAGGCACTCTTGACATCCATTTGGTATACTTTGAACCTCTTGTGGGCTGCATAGGCTAGAAAGAGCCTTATTGCTTCTAGCCTTGCCACAGGTGCAAATGTCTCATCATAGTCAATGCCTTCATGTTGGCAATACCCTTTTGCCACTAGTCTTGCTTTGTTTCTGACAATCACATCATTTTCATTTTTCTTGTTCTTGAACACCCACTTTGTTCCAATAACATCTTGATGTGAAGGTCTATCCACCAGCTCCCATACTTCATTTCTGGTGAATTGGTTCAATTCTTCCTGCATGGCTGTGATCCAATTGGCATCATGAAGTGCTTCCTCAATATTACTTGGTTCTTGCTCTGACAAGAAACAACAGAAAAGAGCACTTTCACCATGGAATCTTCTTGTTTTGACTCCAATACTTGGGTCACCAAGTATTAGATCAATAGGATGGTCTGACAACCAGGTCCTTCTTTTTCTGATCTCTTCAGTAGAGTTGTCCTCTACTGAAGTTGAGTCATTTTGAACATAGAATTCAGGATAATTGAATGCAGGATCTAATTCAGGATCATAATCAGGGATGTTGTCCTCAATGTCAGGGACATTGGTATTTTCAACATTTTGAGTTCCCCCTTGATTATTTGACCCATTAACTACCTCAGCAGCAACTGCTTCTTCATTGGTAGTTGTTACCTGGATGTGAACTGGGATTGGTTCATTCAGTTCACCATTTCCATCTTTAGAGTTTGTTTCAGGAAGGTTGCCTTCAGGATTGTTGTCAAGTGTGGGTTTTTCAGGCAGATTGGCTTGAACAACATCTATGAATTCAGTGTCTTTGTCTTTTAGGCTTAATCTAGTTGTCCTCTGTGTGATTTCTTCAGGTTCCAAATGGTCATTCCTGATCTCAAAGATAGACTCATCAAACACAACATGAGGTGTTTCTTCCACTATAAGGGTTTTCTTGTTGTAGACTCTGAAAGCTCTACTGATTTGAGAGTATCCAAGAAATACTCCTTCATCAGCTTTGCTGTCAAAGGCTTTCAACTGTTCTTTCCCATTATTGTGAATGAAACATTTACAACCAAATATATGAAAGTATGACACTTTAGGCATTCTTCCTTTCCAGAGTTCATAGGGGGTTTTGCCTTGCCCCTTAGTGATCAAACATCTATTTTGAGTATGGCATGCAGTGTTTATTGCTTCAGCCCAAAACCTCTTAGGTAAATTTGAATCAGCAATTAGAGTTCTAGCAGCTTCTTTTAAAGTTCTATTCCTTCTTTCTGCAACTCCATTTTGTTGGGGAGTTCTAGCTGCTGAGGTTTCATGAGCTATTCCATTAGATGAGCAGTACTCATTGATGTATGAGTTAATGAACTCAGTGCCTTTATCAGATCTTATCTTGATAATGCTAAGGTTTTTCTCATTTGACAATCTCTTAAGAAGTTCAGGTAGTTTGACTTGTGTTTCCTTCTTATTAAGGAGAAATACTACCCATGTGAACCTAGAGAAGTCATCTACTACCACCAATGTGTATTTTCTACCATTTATGCTTGAAGGGGTAATTGGTCCAAATAGGTCCATATGTAACAGTTCAAGTACCCTTTCAGTAGAAATGACTGGTTTTCCCTTAAATGAAGCTTTGATCTGTTTTCCTTCTTGACATGGCTTACACACATGTTCTTTAATGAAAACTTCATTAGGTAGTCCTTTAACTAATGCATTTCTAGCAAGTTTATTCATAGATTTGAAGTTCAGGTGGTTTAGCCTCTTGTGCCATAACCAACTTTGTTCACTAGAGCTTTTAGCAATAAAACATGCAGCATCAGTAGACTTGTCCCAGTCTGCAAAATACACATTTCCCTTCCTAGTTCCAGTCAATAGGGTTTGTTGAGTTTTATCTTTAATTAAACACTTTCCACTTGAGAACTCAACATTAAAATCTTTATCACAGAATTGACTGATACTTAGGAGATTATATTTGAGACCAGCCACATAAGATACATTGGTTACTTTGATGTTACCAATCATCAAAGTACCATAACCTTTTGTAGTTGCTTGTGAGCTGTCTCCAAAAGTAACATTTGGGCCTTCTTTTTCAATGAAGTCAGTGAGGAGTTCCTTGTTTCCAGTCATGTGCCTTGAGCATCCACTGTCAAGATACCATGCTGTCTTTTTGTTCATGCTCCTCTTCTTGTGGCCCAGTGGTACCTGCAATTAGATAGGTTTAGGTACCCTTTGAGTTTTGGGTCCTGAGAGGTTAGCTGTACCTTTCGGAACCCAAACTTGCCTAATAACCCTGATTGATTCAAGGTGGCTAAGTTGATTTCCTAGTGCATCAACATACACTGTTTTTCCCTTAAATGCCTTTGGGAAAGTATGTGTGAATGTGTTAACTCTGTAAGTTTCAGAGGAGTTGTCCACTCTCCTGAACTTATGAGTTCTTTGTGCAGCTTGATGAAATCTTTGAGGAAAGGCCTTTTTATGACCATTACCCTTTGGCATGAAGGGTTTTGGTTGTCTCATTTTATTCTGCCTGTGAGGGTAGTTGTCCTTAGGTCTATTCAGCTGAGGCTTTCTCAGATGAGTTGGCCTAGGCTGATTATACCTTGGATAATTCCTCTGAACATTGTTCAGGAGAGTTGCCCTTCCATTGGGTCTACTCTGCTGACCAATATTCCTCTTGTGCTCAGGAGCTTTGGCCATTTCCTTAGGTTTTGGCCTATTCTCCTGAATCACTTGAGTAGGCATTTCATTCAATTTGCCCTTTCCTTTGTTCAGTGGCTGAATTATTTCATTTTCAGTTTGTGCCACTGACTTAACAAAGATTCTCTTAGTGTTACTTGTGGATGCAACACTAAGACAAGGTGAAGATTCAAATGGATCAAAACCCAATCCACTTCTTTGAGCCATAGGTCTTTGATAACTTTGAATTTCCTCTATTGCTCTAGAGGATTTGTTCAAAGCAGACATCTTTAATTTCAGGCTCTCTTCACTTGATTTAAGAATATCATACTCATGTGAGAGGTTTTCAAATTTTGCATTTAGAATTTTAAGTTCAAATTCTTTTCTCTTCTGAGAGAGAAGTTGATCATCAATCTCCTTTTGTTGGTCAACTATCCTGAGATTTGCTTCCTCAAGCTTTCTCAAGACTTGTTGATACAACTCAGTAGACTTGACATCAACAGCTACCTCAGAGTTCTTGGTTAGTTCAGTAGCCAATCTTTCATTTTCTCTCACACAGTTGTCATGAAATTCTTGTAATCTAGTGAAATCTTCCATCAACTTTCCTAAGGAAAGTTTCAGGTTAACCTCACTAGTGTTTTGTGAGATGAATGATGGTGAACTAGAAGTAGAGGATACCTCATCATCCTCAAGAGCCATGTTGCAAACATCATCATCATCATCACTGTTGGAGAATAATCCATTAGAGGAGTTGAAACTTTCAGCACTATCAGATTCTTCACCAGCCATCATGGCTTTTCTATTGGTGAACTTTCTGTCTCTTTTAGCTTGTCTCTCTCTTCTTTCTTTAGAGCTCAATTCAGGGCAGTCATACTGGAAGTGCCCTTTCTTTTTACAGTTATAGCACAGATCTTCATCATCTTCTTTCTTTGATTCTTCTCTTCTCTTTGATGATGAAGGTTCAGCTCTACTGGACCTTCTCCTATCAGAGTACTTGTCCTCTGATCTTTTCTCTTCAGGCTTTTTGACTTCAGCCTGTGCTTCAGGGGAGTTGTATCTCCTGAATTTGTTGTCCTGGTAGAATTTCTTGTATCTACCAAACCTTGAGTTCAACTTCTCAAACCTTCTAGCCATCAAGGCTAGTTCTTCCTTCATTTCAGTCTTTGAGACTGATTTTGATGGTCTTGGAGTGGGCTGCATTTCTGGTTCAGCTACTTTGGCTTTGAATGCCACTCCCTTAGTAGGATTTGAAGGTTCTTCAACAGGTTTTCTTCTATTGAGGTCGAACTCATAAGCTTTGAGTTCAGAGAAGATTTGTTGCATGGGCATGGTGGAAAGATCCTTGGTGTTCTGCATCATCACAGCATAGACATCCCACTTTTGAGTGAGACTCCTTAGGATTTTCAGTCCAACCTCTCTCTTGGTGTAGACCTTGCCCAATGAGTTAATCTCATTCATCACATCAGTGAATCTACCAGCAAATTTGTCAATGGACTCATCAGACTCCATTGAGAATTGTTCAAACTTCTGCACAGCAACTTGGAGCTTGTTCTCCTTGATTTTTTCAGTGCCCTCACACATTTCAGCAAGGGTATCCCAAATTTCTTTAGCTGTGGTGCAGTGGTAGACTCTACCCATAACTGCATCTGGAATTGTTTGATAGAGGGTGTTCATGGCAAGATAATTCAAATTATCTTTCCTCTTTTCATCAGCAGTGAAGTCATCCTCATCTTTGGGAATCAGTTCCCTTATATCTGCTCTTTGCTCATCTGTCAATCTGGGGTTAGTTTGAGTAAACACAAAAGGTCCTCTTGTGATTACTCTAAGCATATCAGTATGGAGAGATGCAAGATGAGCCCTCATTCTAATTTTCCAGAAATCATAATTGTCTATTGAAAACATGGGCAGTTTGTGATGAGAAATGTGGTTGACTGGATTTGTGGCCATGTTGTCTAATCTTTGTCTTTATCCTGCAGCACTTTTCCCAATGTTTGACTTTTTGTTAGGACTTGTACATGGCTTCTGAAGGTTGATCCAATGATAGGACAACATTCCTTATCATCTGGACAACTCTCCTTATCACTATCAGCAGTTTTGCTTTTCAGCAAGGTTGGCTTGCTCTTCTTCAGATGACTTGGCTCTTTCCCTTTATTTCACTTTAGCTTGTTTCTTTGGTGATCTTAGGGTGTGGTTATCTCTTTTTCTTCAGCATAGTTGACCTTCAACCTTTAGAACATCTGTTCTGATTCAATCATGCTGAGACAACTCTTCTGGACAACTCTCCTGATCAGCATATTTGGTCTTTTAGCATCAGAGCACTTTACACATAGAGTTGGCTTCTCTGGACAACTCTCCTGATCAAAAACCTTTGGGTAGTCTTGTGCTTTTGAGCTATGTAAAGTTGTTCTATCTTCTTTGGACAACTCTGCTGACCAGTGTCATTATGCTTGTCCTTTTGATTTTACCAATTTTGCATATGGACACTTTCTCTGGACAACTCTCCTGATCAGTGCTTTTGGACTTGTCCTTTTGAGCTTTACATTCTTGTTCTTGCATAAGACATCTTCTCTGGACAAGTCTCCTGATCAGTGCTTTTGGTTTTCCATAGAGTGTCCTTGCTCTTAAGTGACTGTTCCAGAATTTGAGCCTTGAGGGGACTTGATCTTGATCATCTTCAAAGCATAGGTTCCCCCTCAAATTGTGCATCTAATTGTCTAAGAGCTGCCTAACATTTCAGCTTCTCATCTTAGCCTTATGCTATGTGTTCTAACATTTTTAGAACACTATCAGTTTGACTTAGGCATGTCTCAGGGGGTTTTGGTATTAGATCAAAACATATCTCATTTTATTCCCAACAAGATGGATTTTCAGAGGCAGTGGTCTTTGAACCCCTGCTCTGATACCACTTGTTGGTCCTGAAAGGAGTATATAACAAGTGTATGGGGGGGGAATACACTTGTTTGCAATTCTTTTCAACTTTGATCAAACCAGAGCTCAGCAAGGTTGTCTTGGACAACTCTGCTGAAGATGATTAACTCTTCTAAGATAGTCAAACTACTAAGTACTATTGAGTACTCAGTTGAATAACTATCTAGGGGAGTTATATGTGCGGAATAGTGGTTGGCCCTTTAAGTTTAGACTCCTTAAGTTTCTGAAATCACTTTGTCAATCCAATGCAGTCCAGTTTAGTTTCAGGGAACTTGTCCAAATTAGTTTTGCACAGTCTTTGAATATATGTCTTTTGAAAGATCAGTTTTGAGTGCAGTGTTGAATGAATGTAAGTACTTTGTAAGGTAAATCAACACAAGAGTTTATAGTGGTTCAGAGACTCAAGCTCCTACATCCACTTTCCCTGATTTAACAGGATAATTCCTTCACTCTTGGAATTAACTTGTTTTATAGTGCTAAGGTGCACTTGATCAATAACACCACTCCTTGGTGAATTGATCCCTAGGATGTCTAGAGTCCTAGTACCCTCTTCTCAACTCAGAACTGAACTGTTCTTCTCTTAACAGTCAGCTCCTACCACTTCTACTACTACAACCTTCTCACTTTCTCACTTGAAAGGGGTAAGGATTGAAGTACGGTTCCAACTAATGAGATATCCTTTACAATGAAGATCAGTGTATAAGGATAGGATATCTCTCTAAGCTTATGTATGGATATACAATTGGGATTAGCTTAGAAGAAGTGTTTCAAGACTAAGGATGTCTTTTGGAGACTTTGAAGCTCTCAGAATAGTTGCTCAGTTGGATGTAGAATGGATGCTTCAAATGGTCTTCACACTCCTTGTATTTATAGACAAAATGGAGATTTGCCCGTTGGAGAGGCAGCCCCAAATTGCTATAAATGTCTTCCTTGAGTTTTTCAAACTGGAAGACAGATTCTTGATAGTGACATGTCCTCATTTGGGTAATAAACGGCTTGTAAGACTTTGTCTTCTTCCTGCAGCACTTTTCCCAATGTTTGACTTCTTGTTAGGACTTGGACATGGCTTCTGAAGGTTGATCCATTGATAGGACAACATTCCTTATCGACTGGACAACTCTCCTTATCACTATAAGCATATTTGCTCATCAGCAAGGTTGGCTTGCTCTTCTTCAGATGACTTGGCTCTTTCCCTTTCTTTCACTCCAAGTTGATCTTAGCATGTTTCAATGAAGTTCTTTTGGGTATGGTTGTCTCTAGCTTCTTCAGCATAGTTGACCTTCAACCTTTAAAGCTTTTGTTCTGATTCAATCTTGCTGAGACAACTCTTCTGGACAACTCTCCTGATCAGCATACTTGGTCTTTTAGCATCAGAACTTTTTCTCATAGAGTTGACTTCTCTGGACAACTCTCCTGATCATAACATTTGATTAATCTTGTCCTTTTGAGCTTTGCAATCTTCTTCTTGCATAGAGGAAACTCTTCTGGACAACTCTCCTGATCAAGGTTTTAGGTTTCAAATGGAGTTTTCTTGTTCTTAGAGTTTGTTCCAGATTTTGAGCCTTGAGGGGACTTGATCTAGATCACTTTGAAGTCATAGGTTCCCCCTCACATTGTGCATCTAATCATCTAAGAGCTGCCTAACATATCAGCTTCTCATCTAGCCTTATTCTATGTGTTCTATCACATTTTGAACACAATCATTTTGACTTGGGCATGTCTCAGGGGGTTTTGGTATTTAATCAAAACATGTATCATTTTATTCCCAACAGATTAGTAGAAAGATAGTGCATAAACCTATTCGCGATGCTATTTAACTTCACCTATAATGGATCGAAGATATATATGAGATGACTTAAATTAAATAAGACGGCTTTAATTTCTAGATAAATACTTACAATTTATTCAAACCACGACGCAAATTCATTTTGTAGCTAGTGTTTGATTTAGTCGAGGAAAGATTTGGTTGAACAACTGCAAGTTGTTGTAAGAATAGCCTACGATATATATATATATATATATATATATATGTATATATATATATATATATATATATGACATTGGATATGTTTATATGTAATGAGCTAATATATATCAACATATGTATGAGACAAGTTGTTGTATATGACTTACTCAACGTAAGGTTGCACCTCGTCACAATTTAGTAACACGTACGTATGGTTGTTTTCTTCTCCTCATCTAGAATCCATCTCTTCTTCTCATTTCCAAGTCTTTGACCCGGCGCCTTAAATATCAAGAAGGTACCCTCCATATATTGTTGTACGTCATCACGACCATCATATTTACGAGGGACATTGTGTATCCTCGTTATAACATAGTCCTCGAAATAATGAGAACAAAATATTGATGCCTCTCTAGTTAAATATGCATTTACAATCGAAGCCTCAACACATGCTTTGTTACCCACGCTGAGTTTTAAGGTGCGAAGATTCCTAATTGGAATTTAATGGACGTGAGATAAGATACCAAGGTAATTAATGAAGAATTTATAATTATAATGTGAGTTAGAATTAGAAATTACCTTTCATATGGATACATCCATCTGTATTGTACTGAACCAGCAACTTTTGCTTCATAAGCAATGTGGACATGTAGATGTTCCATTGAATTGAAGAAGTTGGGTGGAAATATACGCTTCAACTTACACAAGATTACTGAAATATCCCTTTCCAACTGAGTCACGTTGTCAACTGTAATGGTCGTAGAAGTCAAGTCCTTGAAAAATAGACTAAGTTTAGTGATTGCTTTCCACACGTGAGGTGGCAGAATGTTACGAAAAACAATTGGAAGTAGTTTTTGCATAAACACGTGACAATCGTGATTGTTCATCCCATACAACTTCAATTTCGTCCAATATATGCATCGAGACATGTTAGACACATAGTCATCAAGAAACTTCAACTCAAAGATCCACTTACAAATGACGTCTTTTTGCTTTTTATCAATTGAGTAGCAAGCCTTGAGATATTTACCTATAACGACACATTTTTGGAGAGAGGGATGACGACAATATTCATTAAGTTCATCCCTACATTTAGTTGTGTCCTTTATTTTTCCCTCCACATTCATCACAGTGTTGAAAACGTTATCAAACATATTTTTCTCAATGTGCATCACATCCAAATTATGTCGGACCAACAAGGTACTCCAGTACGGCAAATATCAAAAGATAGTTTTTTTCTTCCAATCTCCAAAAAGTGTTTCGTTGTGGGCCTCAGCACCCTCCTCTGTTACTTTCCTAAGTCCCAAGCGATCAATTTCTTGTAGGAGACTCGTACCTGTTCAGATTGGTGGTGGATCATCTGTGACTGTAACTCCAACCCTTAATTCATTCTTATTCAGTCGTCATTTGTGAATTGGTGGTAAGAACTTATGGTGGTTGTTGAACCACGACTACTTTCGACTAAGCCTCAAAGTGAAAGCTTTAATATATTCCCCGCAATATGGACAAGCTTTCCTTCCGATTGTACTCCATCCAGATGATTCGGGTGGTAATTGCATAATTTTAGTGCACATTTGGAGCTTATATTTCTTGTTATGTCATATTTTATTGATCAATTGTGGATGATTTATTTTAATTATGAGAAAGGTATTGTGTTGTTGATGTTTGTAGGTAAAACGAGGCTTTTGGGAGTAAAATGCATGTTTGTATCTCATTGAACCAAAAATATTATTGCACCATTGGATTTGTCTCGAAAAATGGAGTGGAATGGAAAAAAGAATCGAGTCGATCGAAGATCGAAATCAAAAGTTATGCACGAAACAAGAATAAAAAATTACTCGGCCGATTCATTCAACTCAGCAGAGTCGCTCAAAAACTCAAAATTTCAAGACTCGGTCGAGTTGCTCAAAACCGGCCGAGCTCGAGCATTGGACTGCAACTTCGAATTTTTCAAGTGACTCGGCCAAATCATCCAACTCGGTCGAGCCCCTGCTTGGCCAAAGTCGCGAACACGTTTTCAACGAGTATGCAGGGTGACGCATAACACCAGAATCATCAGAAGATTCAGATGCGTGCCATGTTATATCTTTGGCAGTAGCTTTTGATATATATAATCTTTGCAAACAAGGAATTATTGGAAACATCTCCTTAACTGAGTGTTTCTTTTTTAGCCGACCATCCACATCATAATGATTGGGCTTATAACGTGGTCCACCACAAATCTTACGTGAATCTAGTTAGTTGTCTGCACCCCAAAATAACATGCAATTACGTGCACAACAATCAATTCTCTCCACCGGAAGACCTAATATTCCACTCATCAGTTGTTTGGTATCGTTAAATGTCTTGGAAATCTGGTTTTCTGGAGGAAAAATCTCACGAATCAAGTCAACGACTTGATTGCAACCCCTTTTAGACAGTTTATTTTCCGTCTTAATGTTCAATAATCGAGAATTGAATGACAACCGTGAATGAGATTAACAGCCGGGATACAAATCTTGGTCAGTTGCACGAAGCATATCATAAAATTGTGCATCATTCTTATTAGGGGGTTCTTCAAGTTGTGGTTCCTTTTCCACATTTCTAAAATAAATGTTTGGACCACCAGTTAAGTCTTCTATCATAGTATGGTACGAGCTAGGTCCTGTTGTTTCAACTCCGTGTGAGGTTGATGCAAATACTTCAGAGTTTTCAAATGATCGTGGAGCCCATCTCTCCTCACCGTGTAAAATCCAATTATAATAATTGGTTACAAACCCTTCCTATGTAAATGTGCTTTCACTTCACTAGGTTCTCTAAACGTCTGATTTCGACATCTACCTTTCGTGCAAGGACACCTAATTTTCCCTTCCCTTAACGAAATTGGGTTACTAGTGGCAATTTCATTAAATTCATTTAGCCCATTATAAAATTTAGGAGTAATTATCTCATACACCGATCTTGGAGCATACATCCAACTACGACTTGAATTATCCATGTCAATTTGATGAATATTTTAAAAAATAATTAATCTTCTAAGTTAAACATTAATATAATATAGATTAGATTATTAGGAGATGAATAACTAGATATATACATCATAATGCCATGTGATTGGATAATTTTGATGTTATTTATTAATGAAAGGACGGTACCAATCTATAATATATACTAAAAAACTGTGGGGGCTTTTCAAATGAAGTGATTAATAAGTAGAAATGAAATGATTAATAAGATTGAACATCGTACCCCATCCATTTGATGGGAAAAATTGTGGTGAAGAAATTAGCAGTCAAATCGAATACTTAAATAATATATCCCTGTTTTCGTCAAGTTTTATCACAATAAATGTTTGTTTGATTGACCACTTACCCAATCTTTTGAAAAAATCATAATATTCTTCAATAATCCCATAGAAAATTATCGAAATTTCACATATTTTAATCTTCCAAAATAGAAAATAAGGCTAAAATTTAAGCCTAGAGAAGGTTGCAAAATAACAACCAAACACGTAACAATTGCGTGGACTCTTTGATATTCCTATTTCGCAACTCCATTTTACAATTTCTTGACTATTAAGAAAACTTTTGCGGAAAAACCAGAGTTTAAAAAAAAAAGTAGAAAAACAAGAATCAAAGAATGAAAGAAGAAAAGGAAAATATTGAATCTATTAGGGCATGGATTGTCGAACACGAACTTCGTGTAGTTGGTAAGAATTATATTAGGGCAAGATTGAATCTATTAGGGCAACTACACAAATTTAAAATAAATAATAAAAATACAACGAAACGATATGAAAAAAAAAAATTTAACACCCCCCACACTTTAAAATTCTTATTATGAAGAAGACCTACTGTAAATTCAAAAAAAAAAAATATATGTAGAGAAGCCATTTATACTAAAAAATTCATTAAAACAAGAAAATTTATTGTATAAATGTTCAGAACGAAGAGTAGAATATGATTTGATTGATGGATGCTTCGATCTGTTGACGACGGCGGTCGACCAGACGGAGCGGCGCCGCTGCGTATGCTAAAAATGGAGAGAGACGCTGGGAAGAAGAAGAGGGTGTTATTTATATTAGGGTATGCCAAGGGATTTTGCGAGGGCCCACCATCCCTCTGTAATTTTAATTGACGTGGCAGTTTCGCAAGGGCCTATTTGCTCGGCATTTAACGAGGGCCTGTTTGCTCAGTAATTCTCTCGCCATTTGCGAGGGTTTTCATTATCCCTCGACAAATCCCTCACAGATTCCCTCGGCAACTAGCGAGGGATTTAACCCCTCACTAACGGCCTCACCAAATCGAACTTTTTTTTTTAGTGAATGTGTTATATATATTCCATATATTTCATTTCACAATACCCGAATTATTTAAGATCTTATGTTTCAAATTTTTTTCTCAATTAAAACTTCTAAAAAAATTTACGTAGAAAGCTAGCCAGCAGTAATGGCCAGAGATTAAATAATTTTGTATAAATATTATTCATTTCTTATTTTATTGTACAAATCACATATATAATCATATTTCACTATATATTGTACGTCTATTTTGCATCAATTTATGCAATTAATGAAACGAAACATTATATTAATTAATATTTTACAGTAGTCACAAGTCACAACTAGATAGTCTTCAAATGTATCAGTTTTTTTTTTTTTAACTTCAAATGTATATAAGTAATGTGTTACACACCCCAAGGTGGTGTAGCCTTGAAACTCATATATTACTAGTGTTTTTCTATAGAACTTATTAAGTTCGAAACCCTCAAAGAATTGATCTTTCAAATTAGTCGGTTCTTGGATCGAATATCGAGATTAAAAAATGTATAATATGTACTTCTATTTATACATATGACGATATATATGTGTGTAGACAAACCATCAAACTTATATTAGTATATAATTATATGTGTGCAAATAATTAAACAATATACACAACATCCAGATTCCAGAGTGTACAACCAATTTCAAGAGCATAGTGACAAAAAATTAGACACAAATTTAACAAAACACGCATTCTCTAATTTTGTGTAAAAGATCGCCTGGCTAGGTCAGCTTTATTGTTCTATTTCGTGTTTCATTATTTAGTTTATTTACACATGTCATGTTAAAAAATATCAATGTTTCATAATATATATTAAAGACGATACATGTTAAAAATACAATATGAAACATAAACATATTTTGACCCTCAATTTTACATAAAAGTCGGACATTAGAAAGTAAATAGATCATCCATGACGTACAAAATACTCAATTCCCACAAAAAGTTTAAAGTGGGAATTGAATGGGGAGTACTATTTTGACATTTACAAACCAACAAGAAGAGAAATTAGCTCTACTTTTTAGGATTTATGTTTACTTTTTCTAAATATTATTTCATTTATTCTATAAAGGTAATAGACAAGACAAGGGGGCATCATACGGTTTTCTTGGATTACTTATTTATATAGCAATCATATTATAATATTAAGGTAAAATGAATATTTAGAAATTATGTATAGTATATATTTGACCAACTAAGATCGAATTAGGTTTTTTCACAAGATCGAGTTGAACTTAAACTTTTAAGATGTAACATATGACAAAAAAGTATATCAAATGAATTGGCCGGATTGTACCCAACTAAGATTCTTGGACATATATTCAGATTAATAAAAAAGTTATGTCACAATAAGATCGAATTAGGTTTTAATATAAAATGCCAAAATGCATAATTAATAAAGAACAAGTCAAACGTATAACAATATATTGTTATAATTATAGGTATTAATTTAGGTTAAAAAAAATAATCGGGGCCGGCCATAAATCAAGAAATTATGAAACCCTAGCTAACAATAACATAACATGCCTCGAGGGAATGGACATAGCCATGTGATTGTGCAAACTTGAAAATGCATGTGTAAATATTGTGGATCCCAAAAGAGGAAACAAAGAATACACATTCATTGGCTTTTGTAGGACCATTTGGTTTGACTTTACAATTAAATAATTAGAAAAAGTAACTACCCTTTTTAATCTAACTTGTCATCATGTTTGCTTAAAATTAGAATTTTAATTGATAATATTTATATAAGTCACGCACACACCAAATGCATTCTGTAATTCATTTATAAGTGTAGTAATATTAGAATTACACAATTGTAAGAATACAACTTGTCCAAACAAAAACGGAAGGATTTATAATTATATATATATATATGTATAAAGCATGCCATAATTTTGTTATCTTATTATGACGTCAGTAACCAAACAATTAATTAAAAAATAAGCGCGCGTAATATAATGTACGCAAAATTAATAAATTAATATTAAGCTAGTTAGTTACAGTTACTTTATTTTAAAATTTCTCATTATTTTACAAATACTTGTATTAAAAGGTGCAACAAATGATTAATCATAATTCAGTTTGATAATAATTAACTAAAATGATTATTGATAATTAGGTACTGTCATTCAATAAATTAAGGTAGTTTATAGGACGTTATTCATATCAACTATCGATGCCGTAGTAGGTAAATTGATTCTGTTAAAGCTTAATTAATTAACATATAAGTCACTGTCACCTTCAACTCTCATTCCAAATCTCACTATTTCTTTTTAATTTCAAATCAGTATGTAATACGGAGTACAACGTTATTTTCCAAGTAATACCACTGCACCTATACAATAATGTTACGAGTACAATTTTTTTTTACACAATTTAATGTGTTTACATATCTAAAATGTTGTGGTTTACTTCATAAATGTAATTAATAATATTATTTAATAACTAATACTCTCTCTATTTCATGATTATTTGAACATTTTTTTATTTGATCCGTTTCAATATTATTTGCACACTCTCAATATACAAATAACACATAAAATTAATACACTTACAACATCATTCTATTCTCAAACTTGTCACTCTTTTTTAGCTCACATTTTACCTAAATTATAGAGGTGACAATTTTAGATACGACAAAAATCCAACACGAAAATTTTGGATTATTGTTTAGGCTTATCGAGCTACTGTTGATATTGTATCAACACAATAACGACACGGAAATCTTGTGGTGTTCATGTTGGATCCGTGGAAACTTGTTAAACACGATAAATTAGATAACAATTTGTTATCGTGTTCGTGTCAACACGTGTCCTTATCGTGTCATGTCACATCAACACGAAAAATATTGTGTTATTATTGTGTCGTATCGTGTTAATATAAAAATTATTGTGTTTTGTATCAACACGTGTCCTTATCGTAAATTGTTCGTGTTTAGTCTTATCTTGTTGTGTCACCTCTGGATCAACATGTTATCCCCATTTGGCAAGCTTACTTAAAAAATTAAAAAAAAAACTGACGGTTGAACCGGTTGATACAAGTGTGTATAAAAAATAAATAAAAGTAGACGGTGAGGAGTTCCAAAGAAAATTGGGCGGCGACTTAGCTCGTTTCCCCACCTTATTAATTCAACGTCCACGCGGCATTCATGCCTTCCCGACGTTTACAGACAACCACGCCTTTTTAATTTCTTAATTTTAATACTATTTCTCTGTTACTACAATTTACGAGTATCTTTTTTAATTTAAATTTCAAAAAACTTGTATACTACTCCATTAAGTAGTAATTAACTTTTTTAAAAAAAATAAAAGCCCTGCATACACTCCACATCCAAAGACCATCTCTAAAACAAGCGTCAAAACCTCAATTCGCACCATCTTGACTTCAAATTTCACCCAATTTGTCAGCAAATTTATTTTTTTTTTCTTTTTTTCTTTTTAAATCGAAGAATGTTTATATTTTTAGTCATTAATTTTTCTTTTAGTTTAATTTTTTTGTTTAATTATAATTTCATTTTTTATTGTTTAATTTAGGGAGCAAATATGCTTAATTTTCGTTTTTGCTTGTTTAATTAATCACCTAATGTTGTTTGTTTAATTTTCAGTTTTTTTTTTTTATGTATTTACTTGTAGCAACAGATTTATGTAATTTATATTTTCTTTAGTGTTGATCATGATATGTATTTTGACATGTGTATTGTGTTATTGAATTTTGGTGTTTTATATCATTGAAATCCATATGTATCAATTTTGGTGTTATATATATATCATCTTATTTATTATGTTTAGTTTGTTTGATTTAAACATATGAAATTATATATGAGAAAATTTTCGGTTAAAAAAGAGATAAAATTTGAGTTCAATGTTGGAATTGTAGTAGGTGCGTGGTTTAATTTCTCCATTTCAATTTACACATGTCTCACATTATTATAAAATTTTTAATTATTTTTTCATATAACATATATCAATTATTCATAGTGAAATAAAATATAAAATATTAAAATTAGAACAAGTGATTACATTTTGTTGAGTGTTAACAATAATATAAGTGATGAAAGAATAGTTAGGATGACATCGTGAGTGGTTGTTCAAGTCCAAGACGATATATCAGATTCCGCCAAGCTCGTCTAGTCTACTACTATTAATTATTATATTAGGGGATAAAAATATATCAAAATTTTATATTATTTTGCTGATTCTAATTTTGTAAAAGACACTTAATATAAAACAAATTAAGTATTACTATATTAATGGCGTTGATGTGGGTCATGGTCACAAGAGACTTTACCCGACAAAGTTAGCCCCAATTTTTTTATTTTCAAATTTCCACCAAATTAAGAGAACGACGAGATGTGATACTTTTGTTTTATTTTTTTATGAATAAAAAAAAGAGTATTATGTTTTGAGTAGTCTCATTATCGATCTCATACACTTGTCACCACATTTTCATTAAAATTAGAGTTACATTTCATTTACATGTAATTATTTATAAATAAATTAATATTGTTTAATTATAATATTCACTTACACAGTTATACATTTTAATTAAAATTAGTGTCACGTTTCACTCATTTGTTCAATTGTCCACATGAAGATGAACCAGAGGCCGGTGAGCCAATGTAAATGAACACCCCTCTAGTCCGGAACCAAAAACTCGAAACACAAGACAATGTAATCAGAAATAGAAAATAAAATAAGATCACGTCTATAAAAAGGTGGATAAAAAGAAGCTACTAGCACTACAAGAAAAATGATTTTTAGTGACAGAATTCCTGTCATTATAGCTTCTCTAGCTAAAAGTCTTTAGTGACGGTAATTGACTTTTAGTGAGAGGTCCTGTCATTAATTCTCAAATTCCTGTCACTAAAGACTTTTAGCTAGAGAAGCAATAGTGAGAGGATGCTGTCACTAAAAGTCAGTTTTCTTGTAGTGTAGTCGCATCTCATCAGCAAACGACGACGATGAATCAAAAGCGGAGGCCTCCTTAGCATTCGCGCTGAGGTCATCAATAACACTCCATTGGGGGTGCCTCTTATGGTCTTTTTCAAAATAGAGCGAAGGGGCTAATTGGAGACACCCGTGAAGCCACAACAGATGGTGGTCGGAGGCAACGAGTCCAGAAGAGAGGTAGTCTATTTTTTTTCTGTGTGGTTTAAGAAGATTCATCCATATTATCGTCCAACAAATTCATATTATTCATCAACTGTATAGTGAAATTGATGCACAAAATAAAGTAATAAAATAAAAATGATACATGTGGCAAAGAAGTTCAAATTTGACTTAGCCCAACTAACTTGAGCGCCAAGGTCTTCTTCTCTCTTCCTTCCAACTAGTCACGCGTACGTTCCTCTTCCTTTCTCTCTCCTCTTTCCCCCTCTCTATATATTACTCCTCCATACCCCCCAATTCACTCTCAATTAATCTCTCTCTCTCTCTCTTCAAAATCCTAAAACCATGGCCTCAAAGTCTCTGATACTCTTCGTATTCTTACTAACGTTTTCAACCGTAATTTCCTCCACAAATGGCCGCAAACTGCTCATGAACGCCCGCCGGAATTACTTTCCGGCGCTGGACGGCAGCTTGTTTCTGGCGGCGCTTCCTAAAGGCACCGTACCGCCTTCCACCCCGACCAAGAAGGGCCACACCGTCGTCAATAGCGAAAAGCTCGTCGCTCGCCACCTCTCCGATGTCGTGGAGCGGATTCTCCGCTCCGTCCCCAGCCCCGGCGTCGGCCACTAGTGCAGCAGACGGTCTCATGTATGAGATGAAACTCCATTTTATTTATTTATTTATACTTTTCATTTCTTCGATCGATCGACAATTTTGGATTAATTCTTTTGTTTGATCAATAGACTAGAAATTGTACACATCAAGTAAATAGCAAACAGCGGTATAGATAATACTAGAATATAGTACGTCCTTGAAAAAAATACTCGTGTAATGTGTATTTATTATTTAAAGGTTGGGACAAAAAGTTGTAATTTTGATCCCTGGAAAATAGACAATCTTCTCTCAAAAGATTGTTGATGATGATGATCAGAAATCTTGTATTTTATTTCAATTTATATTTTCACGTACGAGATTATTATAATTACACTTTCTTCTATGTGTTTTGTGTAATTTTGAAATTGACATACGTGGAAATTGGAATGTTCATACTGTTAAGAGAATATGAGTGTAAGTGTGATTTCATGAGGAGGAAAAGATGAATAAAACGCGCTCGCGACTTTTTCTCTTATGTCTGTTGTCGGCTGCTTTTGTAAAGTGCGACATTGATCTCTAATATAAACTTTACAAGTGTATTTATTAGTGGATATAAGGGCCACAACACCCATAACGTTACGCCTTATTTGTTGGTGGATTTTTGCTTTTATCAACTCTTTTCCAAATCACTCGATAAAAAAAATTAATGACTTCTCAAAAAATAAAAATAAAAATTAATATAAAAACTTTAAGTGAAAATTACTCCTTTTTTTCCTTTTCAAAATTCACTATTTCACCCTTTCAAAAAAATTACTATTTCACTACATTTTCTCATTTATATATTTTCTCAAAGAAAAAAAAAAACTTTTTTTTTCTTTTCACTCTTCTTATCTCAACAATTCACTATATATTTTTAATTAATATACAAAAAAATAAATGATCAACGATTCAAGAAGACGGAAGAAGTATTATTTCGTGAATTTTTTTAATACCGATCCGTTGATTAATATATATATATTAAAAACTACTAATATGATACCAAATGCAATTGAGTTGCATAGTATTGCAATTTCGAAGCATGATAGAAATTCAATAAAAACTGAAACATAGGTCAAATATAGACACACATATATATTAAAAAAAGATGCAATAATAATAGAGTTTTGATGGATAATTTATAAACTTAAATGTATAAAATAAAAAAAAGGAGTTGACTTATGTATATATATATGTGGGTTAATATTTTGTGTAAAATTGTGAATATTGTGAAGATGAATTTATAAATGAATTTTCATTTTAAGGGTGTGAAAGTAATTGTGAAAAGTTTCGAAAAGGAAAGTGTGAAAGTTATTGTGGGATAAATGAAGTATGATTTTTCATTTGATAAATTCTTATATACAATTGGATGTATACATGCAATTAAATTTTGAAGTGATTTAAATATATTTTTTTATTTTTCAATTGAGTTTTTAATTCACTAGAAATTAGAATTGGGCTAGTATTTTGTGAAATATTTCACACATGCATTTCATCTCAATCAGACCAAGTCAAAACTCTAATCTCAATTATCATGTTAGGTTGAAAATTCAATAAATGAACAGGGAAATAATAAATTACCAAATTAATTCAGTGAGATTAGTGACATATGATAGTAGAAATTGAAAAATGTGAGTTAAAAGTCTACATTAATTTTAGATGATACGTATTAGTCTATTGTTGAAGGTGGTGGACAAATTTCAACTTTTCTTTCTCTTGGGTCATGTCATATATATATATATATGGATTATTTATCTTCTAATTTATATCCATATTAACAACTATACCACATACTCGAAGACATTTTAATTAAGTGTCCACTTTCATTTTTTTAGTGTTCGATATTATTATTTTTATTCCCTTTAAAATATATATATATATATATATATATATTATTCACACTATTTTGTATTCATCCTCCAATTAATTATTATTTATTTTATTTAAAGTATCATTTAAGTTATTTATAAATAATTATTTTAGTTATAAGTTAATCAAACAATACTAGCACCATCATACCATCCATCTATCTACTTTATATATAAAAGAATAAATGTTCATTAAAACTCATATTCAAATAAAATAACATAGTGAATTTGAACGTGTGACCTTTTTTTTTTCAACTTCATAGCAAGTCTGGTGTGAGACCGTTTCACTATGAGACGAGTATCATTTTATAATTGAATGTTATCACTTTCAGAAAAATTGTACTACTTTTAAATAAGATATGTAAAATAATACTCACGAGTCACAATAATCTACATTAAAAAATGATAAATTTATTTTAAAAATTAAGTGATAATAATCTCACTAAAATAATACTCCGTATGATTCAGTATATAAAATATTATTTAACTTATTAAGATATATTTTAAAATTGCAAAGTCCTATAATATACTACGACTCCCCTTATTTATAATTTTTCTAATAGATATATTACGTGATAAATTATAAGTCAAAGGTTGGTCGTTGTAGCAAAATATTCAATATGAAAAAGTATTTGTGAATCTTGTTTAATTATCCCACACAACAGGTATTAATGTCTTTAAAAAAATAATAATATAGCTGATATAATATTAATTCTTACGAAGCCACGGTAAGAATGATGTATGAATAAATCTAATTGCATGTAATGATATTATATGGGTTTGTTGAATTTGGTATTTTATCCTAAAGTTCACATCCTTTTATTCCCTCTTTGTGATTGATAATTTTTATATTTTTAAACTTTTTGATCTAGACGATAATTTACAATTATCATTTCTCTCATCGAGTATAAAGGGTTAAAGGGTTGATTTATACACCCCCACTGATACACCCTATGTATTTACAGATACACCCTTGATGTGTATATCTCTTAATTAGGTTGTTAGGTTGTTATTAGCAGTTATGTTAACTGTTAGATTAGTAGTTATTAAGCCCTTTGTATTTATAGGGCTAATTAGTTCTCATTTGTAATCACTTACTTTTTCTACAGAATTCTCAAATTCTATCTTCATAATAAAGAATGGTGTTCTTCCTTTTAATTCCACATGGTATCAGTTTCCTCACGAAATTGAAAACCAATTCGATCCAATTGCTTCCGTTCTTGCTCTGAATCCTTCGATCCTCATATCGATTTTTGATTCTTGTTTTCCTTTTTTTTTCTCCCTCGATCCCCTTTTGTGTTTAATCACAATCGATCGATTTCTTGTTATCTCCCTGTTCTTGGTTGATTCATCTGTTCGTCGCCCTCTTCTGCATCCATGGCGCCCACCGTCACCGACCCTGCTTCGCTGGACCCGGCCAAGAATCCCTTCTCTCCCTTGGCCCTTCACCAGAACGACAATCCGGCGGTTTCTATTGTCCTCGAGCCTCTCAACGGCACCAACTACATTTCTTGGAGCCATGCCCTTAAGAGGAGTCTCAGCGTGAAGAATAAGGCGCGCCCCATTGACGGTTCTTTGACCATTCCATCAGAAGAAGAGGATCCTGCCATTTATGCCGCCTGGGTTAGGGCTAATGATTTGGTATTGGTATGGATTCTTAACTCAATCTCTCCTGATATCAAACGAACATTAGAATATTTTTCTCTTGCTAAGGATGTTTGGGATGAATTAGTTGTTCGTTATGCACTCTCTGATGGCACTAGGGTTTATCATTTAGAAAAATCCCTAAGCACAATTTCTCAAGGCTCCCAATCTTTAGTCTGTTATTACAACCAATTTAAATCCCTTTGGGATGAATACTTGAGTTTTAGACCTGTTCTTAAATGTTCTTGTGGGGCTATGGATGGGTGCACCTGTGATTTACCCAAATTAATGACCAAAACCCAAGAGCAAGATGCTGTAATGAAATTCTTAGTTGGCCTTCATGATTCCTATAGCACTATTAGGAGCCAATTCTTACTACAATCCCCTTTTCCTGCCTTGTCTAAAGTCTATGGGTTGTTGCTTCAAGAAGAGTCCCAAAGAACTTTAAACACTCTCCCTGAATCTGTTCAGCCTGATTCTATTGCCATGGTTACCAAAAATTCCAAGTTCTTTAAGGATAAAAGAAAACCCCTTAAGTGCAGCCACTGTGATGGTTTAGGCCACACCATTGACAGATGTTTTTAGATAATTGGCTTTCCCCCTGGTTGGAGAGGCCCTAGAGGCCCTCCACATAAAGACTCTACCAAAGCTGCCAACATCTCCATTAGATCACCTACTAAGAGGGATCTTCCCATGGCCTCCAACCCTCTATGCACTCAGGATCTGTTTAACAAATTTTTAAGTTTTTCTAAGCTGCAGAACCTTAATGATGGGAGGGACATGCCTCACTCTGTGGCAGGAGCCTCCACTGCTCTTCCTGATGAAGCTCCACCCTCCAAGGATACATGTATGTTCTCTTATCTCCCATCCAAATTCTGCTTCAATACCACTAATATTTCTACTTGGATTTTGGACACTGGTGCAACTGATCACATGGTTTATGATCTGTCTTTATTTTCCACTCCTCCATCTGTTGCAAATGTTAAAATATCATTGCCTAATAATGCCTTTTCTACAGCAACTCATATGGGCAATATAACCATTAATGAACATCTCACATTATATAATGTCTTGTATGTTCCAGAATTTACTTTTAATCTACTGTCTATTAGCCATTTAACAAGATATTCCAACTGCATTGTCAGCTTCTTGTCATCTCATTGTGTATTACAGGACAATTCAACCAAGATGGTGATTGGTTCTGCTGAACAAGTTAGGGGCTTGTACCTATTACAAACTACTATTCCCTCTGGCAACTATGTTCTTAGACATTCTGTTTTTTCTGGTGCTATAGATGACAATTTCTGTAATTTTGATTTGTGGCATAAGAGGCTAGGTCATATCTCTCCTAAGTGTATGTTACAGATTCCTACCTTGAATGTAAAAGTTGCTAGCATGCACAACAATTGCTTAATCTGCCCTTTAGCTAAACAAAAGAGGAAGCCTTTTCCCTTAAGCACCTCTGTTTCTACTAGCATTTTTCAACTAATACATTGTGATGTGTGGGGTCCTTTCTCTTTAAACTCTATTACTGGCCACAAATTTTTTCTTACTATAGTTGATGATTATAGTAGATGCACCTGGATTTATCTTTTAAAGGCAAAGAGTGATGTTAAGGTTTCTATACAGAATTTTTATAACATGGTTCTCACTCAGTTTGGTGTTAAGATTAAAATACTAAGGAGTGATAATGGCACTGAGTTTCTTTTATCAGACTTTTATCATTCCCTAGGAATTATTCATCAAACTTCTTGTGTTGAGACTCCCTAACAAAATGGGATAGTAGAAAGAAAGCATCAACACTTGCTTCAAATTGCTAGAGCTCTTCTTTTTCAATCATCTTTACCATTAAAATTTTGGGGAGAATGTGTTAAAACTGCTGCATATATTATCAATAGGGTCCCTTCCCCTATCCTTAAACAGAAAACTCCTTTTGAATTACTGTTTGGCAAGAAACCTGACTATTCTCATTTTAAAACATTTGGTTGCTTATGTTTTGCTAGTACTCTACTTGCTCATAGACATAAATTTGATCCAAGGGCTACTAAATGTGTCTTCATTGGCTATCCTTTTGGCATAAAAGGATACAAACTTTTTGAACTATCCACTGGAAGAATAATTGTGTCTAGAAATGTTAAGTTTTTTGAGCATGTATTTCCCTTTCAAAACTTGCATCAATCTGATACTATTCCTCCTATTGAACATTCTCCTATCTCCAACATTGATGATTTTGTAGATGATGATTTTCCATATACAAATATTGATGATTCTCAGCATGTTGACATTGTTCCTAATACCACTAATGCTGACACCCCTATTCCTGAACATATTCATGATATTCCTGCCCCTGTTATTCATGATCCAGTTACTGAAACACACACAAGGCCTACCAGATTTAAATCTCAACCTGCTTATTTACAGGTTTATGAGACAGATTTACCTGCTTCCATTGATCATGCCAAATCACACCTCTCTAATTTTGGAAAGCAATACCCTATACATGATTATTTGTCTCTTGATAGGTTATCTACTCAACATGGTCTTTTTACTGCATCTATTTCTCAAATACAGGAACCTAACACTTATAAACAAGCTGCTCTAAATGAGAATTGGGTTCTTGCTATGAAAAATGAATTAGAAGCTTTAGAAAAGACAAACACTTGGACTTTGGTAGATTTACCTTTAGGCAAGCATTGTATAGGGTGTAGATGGGTATATAAGGTTAAGTATAATTCTGATGGCACCATAGAAAGATATAAGGCCAGACTTGTTGCCAAGGGTTATACCCAACAACAAGGCATTGATTACTTTGATACTTTTTCTCCTGTTGCTAAAATAACCACTGTGAGAATTTTATTAGCTGTTGCTATTTCTAAAGATT
Organism: Galeopsis tetrahit; assembly: GCA_963675135.1. Classification (NCBI taxonomy): domain Eukaryota; kingdom Viridiplantae; phylum Streptophyta; class Magnoliopsida; order Lamiales; family Lamiaceae; genus Galeopsis; species Galeopsis tetrahit. The sequence goes on along the minus strand of OY776126.1, from coordinate 38,896,493 downwards.
GGCATATTCATCAATTAGATGTGAATAATGCCTTTTTACATGGAGATTTACAGGAGGAAATCTATATGGTTCCTCCTCCTGGGTACTGTTCTAAGCTTGATAAAAGAGTTTGCAGATTAAACAAGAGTTTATATGGTTTGAAACAGGCATCCAAACAGTGGTTCACTAAATTGACCACATCTTTAACATGTTTAGGCTTCACTCAGTCAAAGGCAGACACTTCTTTATTCACTAAACATGATGGTTTTAATTTTACTGTGGTTCTTTGCTATGTGGATGATTTAATTGTGGCAGGATCTAATCTTGATATAATTCAACATGTGAAGAGATTTTTGCATGATAAATTTACCATTAAGGATCTAGGCATTTTGAAGTATATCCTAGGGATAGAAGTTGCCAGAAATAACAAGGGTCTCACTCTTTGTCAAAGAAAATACACTTTGGATTTATTGCATGACTCTGGTTATTTAGGCTGCAAACCATGTTCCACCCCTATGGATTCTAAATTCAATTTTGATCCTGATTCTCCTGTTCTACATAAACCTGAACACTATAGAAAACTGATTGGGAAGCTGCTTTATTTGACTGTAACTAGACCTGATATTTCTTATGCTGTCCAAGCTTTGAGTCAATACATGAAGTCTCCTACTGTTGCCCATTTGGTTGGTGTTCATAGAGTTCTAAGGTATCTTAAAAGCAATCCTGGAACTGGTGTCTTTTATCCTAAGAATATCAACTATAAATTGCATGCTTTCTCAGATTCTGATTGGGCTAGGTGCATTGACACTAGAAGAAGTATTACAGGTTTTAGCATTTATCTTGGTAGTTCACTAATCTCTTGGAAATCCAAGAAACAACCTACTGTTAGCAGGTCCTCTGCAGAAGCTGAGTACAGGGCATTGGCATCAACTTCTTGTGAGATGCAATGGATCCACTACATACTTGCAGATCTGGGGATTCAACACTCCACACCCTCTTCAATGTACACGGATAGCAAGAGTGCTTACTCCATTGCACATAACCCTTGCTTGCACCAAAGGACTAAACATATCTCTTTGGACTACCACTTCACCAGGGAGAAGATTCAACAAGGCTTGTTTACTCTTATTCACATCCCAACTTCAGAAAACCTTGCTGACATCTTCACCAAACCACTACCTACTTCAGATTTCACCTATCATAAGTCCAAAATGGGCTTACTTGATATCCACTCCCATTTTGAGGGGGGGTATAAAGGGTTAAAGGGTTGATTTATACACCCCACTGATACACCCTATGTATTTACAGATACACCCTTGATGTGTATATCTCTTAATTAGGTTGTTAGGTTGTTAATAGCAGTTATGTTAACTGTTAGATTAGTAGTTATTAAGCCCTTTGTATTTATAGGGCTAATTAGTTCTCATTTGTAATCACTTACTTTTTCTACAGAATTCTCAAATTCTATCTTCATAATAAAGAATGGTGTTCTTCCTTTTAATTCCACATCGAGATATTTCCAAATATCGTGATCTTATGGTACTATACAATTAACGTTGGTTGATATGGATTTAGAATTGTAAGACAAGAGGTAGGAAAATAGTTTTTTGTACACATGTCATCGAACAAGAAATCTAAGTCCGTGTACAAATTAACCTGAGTCAGTTGGTAGCTGGGCGGCACCGAATCCTCACACACTAATTACGTGTAATATTTTGTGTGAATCATATTCCTATGTATGAAAGCATCATGGGTAGATCTAGTCATAAAACATTTTGACGAGGACATGCGTGTCAATTTTTTCAACAACTGAACAATGTGAAATTGGACCGCACGTGATCATATTTCATACCGGGAAATATCATTCACGTGCTCCTTCAATTAAATTCAACTCTCCCAATCTAAATTAATTAATTTCGACTAGTCCTAATAGTAGAATGTCACACTTGCTTCTTCATACGACTTTCTAATTGTTTAAGCTAACAATATTATCTTGTTATAAATTTTTTGTTTTGTTTTTGCAAGCTATAGTGGCGTTTAGGCTGTCTAGTTTTTTTTTCCTTATATATATTTTCATGGAAGAATCACGAGTACTGCTAAGAACCTTGTTTTTACTTTTAAAAAAATGTGCACGATCGTTCAAATCGAACACCTACAAAAAAAAAAATTCAAGGGCCTATGCTGATTTTTCTGCCCTAAACGTCCAGAAGACGAAAATCGAATCGGTCAGGGCTTCCTAGACCGACTTTTACATTAGATTATCTTGTATTTAATTAATAACATTTGCTTACTTTTTAACATACAAATTATATATGTCTATTAACATATTAACATACTAAAAACATGTATCGGAATTCTTTAAATATGGGATGGATATTAATATAATTTGACGGTAGAAATTTTAAGATTAGTGAATGGTTATATATATAGAGAGAGAGAGAGAGGGGGGATGTGAAGAGAATTTAAGTATATTAAATGTGTATTGACTGAGAAGTTGCGGTGTATAAACACGTTCTGCGACCTAAATTCAACAATTCACAAATTAGGTAGCTTTTTTTGACGCTTTTCTATTTGGCATTTGGATTTGTCATTTTCTTCAAATTCCAACACAACAAATCGTGTGGAGATCTGCATCTTAATTTATTATTATGAATTTATTCATAAGTCAATATAACTTTTTACAATAAGAAAATCGACCAACTCGTTAGTCTCGAGATATATACTTTTCTTTTCTTTAATTTTTATTTTATTTTTAAAGAAAGTACAACTTTATAACTTTTTATCACATATATATTAAATTAAATCATTGTATATAGTACTTATTCGAAATTAATCATATTTCTTTAAATCCGAAGAAAAAAAATCACGGGAAGATATGTTAATTTTTTATTTACTAGTATTTCTCCCGTGCGATGCACGATTTACAAATTAATAAACTTATATAAATAATGTGATGTTAGTAAATAATTTTTTGTATAAGAATTTTTTTTAGGACCATTAATTTTAATATTTTATTTAAAAAATAAACGTCACACTAATATTGGATAAAATTAAAATTTGTCAAAAATAATTAATTGAGCATAATTATTAAATATTCATTTTGTATAATCTTTTCATAAGTAATAATGTTTTACAATAGTTATATTTATAGATACAATGAAACAAAGCAATATCTATGAATGATACAGTATTATATTCCTAATAGAGAATAATGAAGAAACACAAAGAAGAAAAACTGATCAAGCATAGAGAGAGGAGAGAGAAAATAAAAATAAAGGAAGAGATAGAAAAAGAATTTTAAAAGATGATATTTTATTGGTGGGCCCACAAAAAACAATATTTAACTATTACAACATTTTAGACAGGAACTTGTCAAAGAAGCCACTATTCTATTATTATATATACTAGTATTTCTCCCGTGTTTATAAATTAATAAATTTATATAAACAGTGTGATGTTAATAAATGATTTTTTATACATACAATAGTATAAGAATTTTTTATAGGATAATTAATTTTAATATTTTATTTAAAAAATAAACGTCATAATAATATTAGATAAAATTAAAATTTGTCAAAAATAATTAATTGAGCTTTATATAATATTTGATAAGTAATACTGTAATGTTTTACAATAGTTATATTTATTTATAGATAAACAAAAGTATATCTATAAAATAGACATGAAGATTTGATCAAATATACTAAAAGATAGATATGAATTATAATATTACATTCCTAATAATGAATAATGAAGAAACCTATAAAAAAAAAAGTGATCATAGAAAATGGAGAGAGAAAATGAAAATAAAGGAAGAGAGAGAAAAATAAATTTAAAAAATTGTATTTTATTGGTGGACCCCGAAATAAATAATATTTTACTATTGCAACATTTTGGCGGGAACTTGTTAGAGAAGTCACTATCCTGTTATTATATATATATAGATATATAGATTGGAGTATGATTTAATTCATAAATAAATGTATCATTTAATTTTAAATAGAAGATCAATATATTACTGGTATACTCTTTCTAGACACATGCAACCCTAGAATTTTTCATTTTTATTTGTAGGAAGTTCAATTATTAAAATAAAATCGATATCATTGGAGTACGTGAAATCAAACATTAAACTGAGTGCAAATTCATTCAATTTTATCCACCAAACCTCATTTATATATAATGCATACAATTGATAAAATAAATACGAAATTAAGAAGAATAGATAAAATCCAAACTAAATGAGGTTATGGTTGTGCACGAATCGATTTATATGTATAGTCATGAATGTAAGATTTAATTCTTTAATTTATTCACATTTTCAATTAATTAAGAAAAAGGTAAAAGATTAGTTCATGGTTTAGAGACCTCATTAACCACTTCAACTATATATCATTTCAAGAGTCCATCATTGAAGATATATAGTTGATGTGGAATGTTCAAACGATCGAATAGACTTATACCAACTAATTGAGTTTTTTCCCCATATTGGTTATCCACCTAATTATTTGTTTCATTATTCTTGTTAAAAAAGGTTTAATTTTTATTTTGATGTATGATAAATGGGCTTTTTTAATTAAATATTTTGTTGGGTGTGCAAATAATTTGAGGATGTACCAATAAAAAAAGTGTACAAATAATAATGGGAGGGAGTATTATTTTATTAAAAAAAAAAGTTCCCTAAACCTACAAATATTCCATGTGCGCCAATTGTCCTCTTTCCGTCCTCTTTCCTCTTACACCAACCTGCCCCTTTGAGCGCCAGTAGAATAGGCGCTCCTCCTTATTTTGTTAAACCATTTTCAATCAAGCATACTCCATCAATTCAAAATCTAAACAATAATATTTAATTAAAAAAGCCATGATAAGTGTGTGTTCTACATTTCAGACAATTCCATCTTTTTATACTTACAATGAATATGACTTTAAATGTTGTCACGTGTACTAAATATGTGTCTCACTAACTTAATGCATGAGGTGTTTAGTAGTTGATGTCATTTTATTTCCCTTATTTGATAACACTTTCTTATGCGTGTAGGACGACCTAAGACGACGCTCTCCCAACTCGGCGAGGCTGCTCGACTTATGTGGCGCGCCCCTATGTAAGCTCATCTGGATGCATGACCAGAGATGTCGGCCAGGTGATTGATCGATGGCTGATGTGGCATGACGAGCTGGCGAGATGACTTGGTCAGATACGTGTGAGGTTTATGACCGTTGATTGATCTCTTTGACTTCAAGTGTGTCTTTGTCGTGTCGCCTAAACAGGTTGACGACGTCATATATACACTTGACTTTTTGACTGAGTATAACAATGTATATATATTTTTTCAATGATCTATATATGGGGCATATACATGTATTAAAAGTTTATATGGTGACATACGTACGTACATAATGGAACATAAAAAAATAGAATAAATTATTTCATTCGATTTACGTACATAATGAAACATAAAAAAAATAAAACAAATGATTTCACTCGATTTGTGATTCATCTCTTTTTCTATCCTACTTTTTTGAAGCTGCACTTTCTTCCGACTTTTGCTTTCTATCGTTATCTAATATACCTTTTCCTGTTTGGGAATAATTTACTTGAGTAACTTCACATTTTAAGTCTAATCAATTTTCAAGATTGCTTTATTAAACCATCACATTTAATTAGTTTATTTATTAAATAATTTTATATTTCTTATAGGAATAAATATCACCATAATGCAATATGGCCTTGGTCTTCGGCTAGCCAAATGCTCTTAATCTTTTGTTGACATTTTCCAACAATTTTATTTTGCTAATTAAATCCAGACAAACAAATTAACCGAGTATTTATTTTGCTAATTAAATACTTAAACTTAATTTAGTTTTACAAAATCCTTTCACTTCTATTATTGTTGAACTTATTTTGAAGAGTTTCGTACTTTTCGTATAATAAAATTTTAAATTTCAAGGTCTTAACATAATTAAATGTTCATGGACTTTATAAATTAAAATTAATGAGGAAATTAAAGTCTTTCGAGGACAAAATATATATGGATGCTTTTACTTAGTAAAAAAAAAAGTAAAAACCATAAAATTCGTGTCCAATTTATTCAGGGATGTCAATTTCAATTCGTCCTAATTTATACTATTTTGGTGGCTGTGTCCGGCGTCCTATGCCCTGCAATGGTTGGGACAGGTTTGAATATCACTCTTATACTCCCTCCGTTCCAGGATTTTATGCACACTTTGACCGGCACGGAGATTAAGAAAATGGAATAAAGTGATGTGTAAGGTAAATAAAAGATGGGTATTATTGGTAATTATTGATTAAAGTGAAAGATATTTGACTAAAGGTAAAATAAAAGAGGGGTATTATTGGTATTATTGTTTCCTTTTTTGAAGTGTGCAAAAAATGTTGGGACGCCCATTAAGGAAAGTGTGCATAAAATCATGGGACGGAGGGAGTAATATATTTCTATATTTACACAATTATATATATATATATATATAAATAATTCATCTTTATATGAGATACCTAAAAATGAGCCATTTAAGTTCCAAACCTACACATTTAGGGGTTATAAAAATATTATATACTCCACTATTAAGTCTATTATGGATGAAAGATGAAATTGTCATTTTTTAATCTTTCTTAATTTAATTTGCCATAAATATTAAAACATCAATTAATTTATTCATGTGTAAAATATATAGGTGCACGGGAGACATATGCAAATATTGCATCATTGACAAGAAGGTGAATAAAAAAATAATTAGAGTCAATCTTAAGGTAGTTGAAGAATCAATTAAAAGCTTTTGACTTTAAGTTTCTTCCACTACATCTCAATCCAATTCTTAATTAGTCGTTCTCGATAATCTTTGTCCTTAAAAGTAGTTTATCATGTCATGCAATCCCAATTAGTCAAGTCTATAGTTGAATAGTGAATTTAAAGTATATATATATAGAATTAATGAGATTATAAATATATATAGAAATAATATCGAAGATTTAATTTAAATATTATTATGTTTATCACCACAAAACAATCCAATTAATACCTCAAGAATTCACAAGAACTATGATACAATCACTCAATACTCAAATTAAGAATAAGAAATCCTAATTTGTGTATTCTCACTTTTCGTGAATGAATGGTTGATTTAGATAAGATGACTTAAACCAGACTCAAATGAATTGCCTCCACATAATCAGTTGAGTTGATCTCAAAATCAGGCGATCGAGATGACTATTAGCTGATCGAGATAATCAAATCACTCAACTGTTTTGATAACTTCTGACCTTGCCCATTCTCAATAGAATTATCCAGCTAACACGATTCACTTCATACAATAGAATCAACTCATTAACATTCAATTTACATTACACATATTAATGTAAAGTTTCTGAAATATTAATATCGTAACATAATTTAGACTGTACAATTAAAATATCAACCCCTCAAAGTAATTGTGTTGTCACGTCAATTCAAACTAATGCTATAAAATTGAAACCTTTATCAAGTGATAATATAGGTGAAATCGTTGTCAAATTTTAATACATTGATCTTGTTCTATTAGTTTTCCTAGTCAATTAAATATATCAATCAATCACTATTTTAGGTTCGGATAAACTTGCTTGTGAGGAATATTTAATTTTTCTTTTTGAGACTAAACTTTGACTTAATTACAAGATTTTAGATAGATTTAATGTCAAGATTTCACTACTCTATTCAGATCACCGTCACTAGCTACCGACACACTATTAACTTTTAAAGCGAAAATCATGATATATCTAGCTATTCTCCGTCTCATTTTAAATTTATCATTTATCAATAGTAGATGTCAGTCTTAAATAATTTTTTTTTTTAAATGGACAACAAATTATTTTTTTATTTGAAACCACATCTTATAAACATTTCAAAATTACATCACATATAATTACTTTATTACTAAAAAAAAATATGCATACTCTCTACTTTATCTTCTTTAATACTATTAAATAACTTTTACATTAAACTATATAAGCATAAATATTGGAAAATGATGAAATAAAAATGAAATGGAGGGAGTATATAATTAGATCAATTTGAAAATATGATACAATTAAATTATTAGTATAAACTCATATACGGTTGTAATTGGAGTCAAGTCAAATATAAATTAGGTAATATATACACAGAATACCAAACTTTAGTGGGTTTATTTACCACGATTGATAAGTTTAATGTCAAGAGTTTAGATTTGTGTAATAAAGAAAAAAAGGTGTTTTTTTTTAACACCATTTTAATTAAATGGATTTCTAATTTGCGAACTTATACGTATTACGAAATTATAAATGGTACGGTCTAGTTTGTACAAATATGCTCACTCTACCATTGTTACAAGATGCCCTAAAGCTATTAATTACATCTATAAAGTTAAATCATATACAACCACACCAAATTGATTCTTTAATTCAAAATAATTGAAGCAGACTATATGAGCCTAAAAAATGAACCTCAAAAATGATAACTTCGAAAATAAATTTCTTCAAAAATGATAACTTCGAAAATAAATCAATGTTGAAAATACCATTTTATTATTTTATAGCTAGTCTATTAATTTGCTTCAAGATTAATACAAATATACTTTTTTTTAATTCTCAAATTCCATTTTTTAAATCTCAAATCAGAACATTACCTTAAATATTTGTTTATATGATCATTACAAGTGTTTCAATGTAGACTAGAAGTTGAGATGAACAAGAAAAAAATTTTATTCTCGTTCCCTCGAAATAATTTCCTTCCCTCCCTCGCAATGTAACACTTTCGACGAAAATAAATAGATTTTAGGAAGAGAAAACTGTGTTCCAATCAAATTTGTTTTGTAATGTTTTCTGCTTTTCACAACTTTTTCAGACAGAATTAATCGAAGCAATCGGGAAGTGGAAGATAAGAAATTAGAAATATATTTTTAAATGAAAAAATATTGTATCTATTTTAAAATATATATTAATATGATCTTATTATTTATTTTATTTATAATTACTTATGTGAATAATGATTTTGTGTGACAATTCATTAAAAAAAAAACCTTATATCACCACTCTCTTTCTCTATATAAAAAGATGGCCCTTTAAAATTGAAGTATTTGGATCAGATAAGGTCTGGGCCTATGTATTGTAGAATAGGCCCAAAGGCTGCTACATCCTGATCGAGCCCATCTTCTTCCAAAACCCAAGGCCACGGATAAATGCCCCAAAACATATTAAGTCTTTCACTTTCCACTCTAATTTATATTTTAAATTACTAGGGAAAAAGACTATACTAATTTGGTGTGCTGAGTTTTACCCATCCTAAATAAAAAAAAATATATATATATACCTTTTGCATTTCTCCCCCACTCTAAATATAGTATTTTTTGTAATTGATTATTATTCATGTTATCGGTTTAACCCCGTGTTTCTAAGTTTTTTTTTTTCTCTTTAAGAGAGCTTCTCTTTCTTCACCCACATCAAAAACCATTCAACCCTCCCTCTTTTCTCCCCGCCAGCAACCCCTCCCCACTACACCCTCCCCATCATGTAGATCAGTCTCAAGGTCACGATTTTGGCGTTGCCGCCGTCGCCACGGCCCTCATCTATCCGATCTTTTTATTTTATAGATCTATAAGAATAAAAGACAGGTCTTAAAATATCTACTAGATATCACCGATTTGCCTTTACCGCCACCGCCGATACCCCGCCGTTGTCGTCGCCGCTATACCACCACCACCGCCCCTGACCAGATTTTCTCATCATCGGTCTCGCAGTCTATGTAGTGTCTATTAGCGTGTAGTTGAGGATCGATGGTTAGATTATCCCTAACGGGGCTACGGTCACCGTTCGGTAAACTATCCGTTGATCCCTATTTACAGCTTTTTTATTTATTTTTTATTTCTTACTTGGCTGTTTTTCTTGTTTTTAGTTTTGTCTTTCTGTTGTTGACATGTTGGTATGTCCCCTGCGCCTATGTGCGTACTTTTTCCCTTGTTGGGACCCTTTCCCCTTGCTGGGACACCTCGCCCTTGATGAGTTTTATTTTGAGATGGACTTGATAGTCCTAGGGTCGGGTACTTGGTAGAACTTTGTTCAATTTTTTGTCTTTCTTTTTGGACATGAGAACACCTTAGTGTGGGGTTGTCTCAGTTTTGAGAATGAAGACCAAAGCGTCATTGTGGACAAAGGGAACACACGTTTTTCCTCTTCTCACGATTGGAGGGGATAACGATACCTTCTGGATGATCCACACGGGTTTGAAGATCTTGTACTTTAAGGTTATGTTTACTTTTGGTTTTAAAAACCAGGTTTTGGATTTCAAGATCCTAAACCCGTTTTACTTCGGGATTTAAAAATCGGTTTTCAAAATCCACTCAAAACCACCCCTATCAAACATATTGATTTGACATAAAGTTATATCTATATAATATTACTTCAATCATTATATTCTTTATCAACAATAATATAATAATACTATAATAATATATATAATAATACAATAATATAATACATTTAATCATTAAACAATTAACTAAACATTATAATCTCACCAAACAATAATATAATAATACAAACTCATTCAATCTAGCTTACAACTTGATTTGACATAAAGTTAAATCCTCCATTATTTCAAAACCCAAAAGAAACACTCATATTACTATTTATCGGGATTTCAAAAATCTGGTTTTTAAAACCACCCAAAGCCCAAAGTAAACATCCCCAAAGTGTTTTGTTAATTTGTAGTGATCTTTGTAAACCTCTAAAAAAAAAAGTTTAATCTTCATGTTATTATTATATTACTTTATTTGATCATATTGTTGCATGATTGTGTAGTTGTAATGAAAATATATGTGTAGTTTATTTCATTTCCGAGTTTATTAAAAAATAATTGTGTTTTGCAAAAACTCGGCACTGGTTCGTCGAGTTTTGTAAAATTTTTCGGAAAAAAGTTTCACGTTTTGAATCAAAACTCGGTCAACCAGTGTTGAATCGGTCAAAACCCCTGTTTCGTCGTTTCGTCTCCCTCTGTCTCATTTTGTGCAAAAATCAAATTTATTCAACTATTTTGAAAGCCAAAATCATTCCCAATAACACTATTAAACAACAAAAACTAACTACATATGAAAATTAAATTTTAAAATGTAGAAATTTGAAGAAAATATTCTAAACCCTAACTTTTTCATGAGCTATCAAGAACATCTAAAGGGGGAGCTGCAGGCGGCCGGCAGTAAGAGTAAGAGGAGGTGAATTGGTGGAAAATTTGCTTCAAGACAAGAAAATGGGTTTTTTTTTGAAAAGGTGGGTGAAGTCAACATTTTTTTATAATATGTATTAAAGGGTGAAATCATACGGTGGGTGAAAACATAATATTTTGGGGGCATTTATCCGTGGCAAAAAGCAAAACCAGAACTAGCTTCTCATAGGTGTATTGGGTCATTGCTGCCCTAACCCAGTTTTTATAAATTTCTGTCCATATGTAACAAGCCCAGTTATAAGCTAGTAGAACTAAACCAACACTATAGTTTATTAGTTAACCCAATTTTCAAAAGACATGCATATATAGTACACCCTCTTTAACTCAATTTAACATTCCAGAACCATTCTTGGATTGGCTAACCAATCGTTCAATGTTCTTGACATAGAATCAACTGGACATGGATCCTCACCATCTTTATTTTGATTTTTTTTTTTTAAATTTCGGAGTGAGATAGACACATTGAGTAGCTCTCATACTTTTGTATTTTCAAACATTATTTTATTGTGTGTTTATATCTCTCCAAAATTTATATGAAATTTACCAAAATAACGTGAAGGATCCAGATAAAAAACGAACTGCATATTCTTGCTTTGATTTCACTCATAATTTTCTCAAAAGATATCTCCTAGCTAGCTCGTTTCTAAAAATGTTGGTGTTTCAGTCATTTTCACAAGGTCCACAAGACGTCATTTCCTTACATGCACAAACAGATGCAGTAATTCCTCCCTTCCCTCGTAACAGACGACTATACCGGCTATGTACACACCTAGCCATTTGTTGCATCCCATACAAATATTGTGTTCAAAAGAACACTAAAAAAACGTAACTGACTTATAGTTTCCAGTCTTCTCGTATAATTTGCCAAAAAAAAAAAAAAACGATCAAAACATATATATTTGACGAATGTTTTAAATTGATTGTTTATATATTAAATAGATGTATAAAGGATAAAAAAGAAGAAGACCTATTAATGTATTGGGGAAATAGATATTTTCATTTGTAGAAATATATATATATATTAATTGTGTACGGACAAAAAAAAATTAGACTTATAAAGTTTAAATAGAAACAATATTATTATTTTTTCATTTTTGACACATACATACATATTAAATTCTGACATACTAAAAACAATATTTATATACAAATTTTGAGAAAGGGATTAATTTTAATTTTTGATAGGGGAGGTGAGATTAGAACAATTCTAATTTCTCAAATCTATTTCATCAAAAGTACTCCCTCCGTCCCGCTATAAACTTCCCCTTTCTTTTGGTTGTTTTGATTAAGAAATATGATAAAATAATAGATAAAGTATAAGTGATGTGATGGTGAGAGAGAAAATAATAGATAAGTATTAGATGAAGTATGATAAAATAATAAATAAAGTAGAAGTGATGTGATTGGGAGAGAGAAAATAATATACCAAAAATGGAATGAGAAACTTATAGTGGAACATTCATAAAAGGAAAGTGAGAAACTTATAGTGGGACGGAGGAGGGAGTATGTTCAATCTTATTTATTCCTTCATAAAAAAATATGCTAATTTTATTAAGTACTTAAATTTTTAAATATTTTTCAACAATATATATTAACTATTAAGAAATTACTTTTTCGACTATTTTGATTATGAAATATGAATTCGGTTCGATTACCGCACTTTGTCGCAGGAATATGATGTTGTGTGGATGTGGACAAAGAGAATGGTCCATTTCCAAGATCGATAATTATCTTACTAATAAATAAACATATGTCGTCGTGTTCCATCCCACAAACACGTTTTGTCGCCTACTGAACGCACGCAATTTTATTAATCATGATTCATGCTGCTTTTCCTATTTTAATCTAAACATTAATGAATCTCTCAACTATTATTATTATTATAAAAATTATTATTATTATTATTTGAGTGGTAGATTCAAATCGATAATAGCTGCACACTATTTCCATTTTACTCGGATTAAGGATATCATTTTATAGTAATAAATATACTCCTAGCAATTAGTGTTGGAAACAGAAATACAAATTAAAAAGTAGATTTAACAGGTAATCATTTAATTCTTTAAGTAATTCTTTAGGAGTAACAATTATTTTGGAATAAAAAATTTCTACTAATTAAAATAACCATTTAAATTAAGAGTAACACTTGGTCCAATTGATGTAACTGATACTATTAAGTGAAATTAATTAATATCGTTAATGAAAACAATTAATAATCACTACAAAAAAAACGTCTAAATTAGAGATCAAAGTTTTGAGACTGTCATAGAACGGTCTAAAATAAAGACTGATTTGAGACCGTTTTGAAAAAATTACGAATTTTGAGACCGATTTCACTTCGGTCTTTAATTTTATGTATTCAGACCGTTTAGAGACCGTATTGACAGTCTCTAACCCGGAATTAAATTTCTTATTTTAAATTTTGTTTTGAGATCGCGTGGTCTTTAATTGGTATTAAGAATTTAAATTCCTAAATTTTATTTTGACCACCATTTTTACCCGCTCATTTAGATACTGTTTTGTGAATACGGTCTCTAACCCGTTTATAAACCCGTTTGTAACCCGCCTATAAACCCTAGTTCATTTGTACCGCCTCTTTTCACTTTTACCCTACGCAATTTCTCACGGCCCTCACTCACGGTTCTCTCTTGCTCTCCCGTCACTCCGACTCCGACTCCGCCCTGTTCTCAAGACGATATCACCAACGCTGCCTCTTCCCCGACGCCTGTTGATTATTAATCATCTCCACCGAATTTGACTCAAGGTAATTTTGGGGCTTTTCTGTTTTGAGATTCTTTTCGAAAGAATTGATACTAGAATATTAAAAGATGAGAGAAATAAATTGATACTCCCTCCCAATCGATCTGAGTTTATATTAGTTGGAGTGCGACTTTAAAATAGATTAATTTCACTTGGTACTTTTTGAGCATTTAGGTTTATCAGTTGAAAATACAATCTTGCTTGCTATTTGTTGGTCCTGAAAGGAGTATATAACAAGTGTATGGGGGGGGGGGAATACACTTGTATGCAAATCTTTTCAACTTATGATCAAACCAGAGCTCAGCAAGGTTGTCTTGGACAACTCTGCTGAAGATGATAAACTCTTCTAAGATAATCAAACTACTAAGTACTATTGAGTACTTAGTTGAATAACTATCTAGGGGAGTTATAGGTGCGGAATAGTGGTTGACCCTTTAAGTTTAGACTCCTTAAGTTTCTGAGATCACTTTGTCAATCCAATACAGTCCAGTTTAGTTTCAGGGAACTTGTCCAATACAGTTTTGCACAGTCTTTGAATATGTATCTTTTGAAAGATCAGTTTTGTGTGCAGTGTTGAATGAATGTAGGTACTTTGTAAGGCAAATCAACACAAGAGTTTATAGTGGTTCAGAGACTCAAGCTCCTACATCCACTTTCCCTGATTTAACAGGATAATTCCTTCACTCTTGGAATTAACTTGTTTTATAGTGCCAAGGTGCACTTGATCAATAACACCACTCCTTGGTGAATTGATCCCTAGGATGTCTAGAGTCCTAGTACCCTCTTCTCAACTCAGAACTGAACTGTTCTTCTCTCAACAGCCAGCTCCTACCACTTCTACTACTACAACCTTCTCTCTTTCTCACTTGAAAGGGGTAAGGATTGAAGTAAGGTTCCAACTAATGAGATATCCTTTACAATGAAGATCAGTGTATAAGGATAGGATATCTCTCTAAACTTGTGTATGAATATACAGTGAGTTCAGCTTAGAAGAATTGTATGAAGACTAAGATAGTCTTTTGAAAGCTTGTAAGTTCTATGAACTTCAGAATACTTGCTCAGTTGGATTGGTAGGGATGCCTTCAAATGGTCTTCACACTTCTGTATTTATAGACAAAATGGAGGATTTGCCCGTTGGAGAGGCAGCCCCAAATTGCTATAAATGTCTTCCTTGAGTTCTTCAAACTGGAAGACAGATTCTTGATAGTGACATGTCCTTATTTGGGTAATAAACGGCTTGTAAGACTTTGTCTTTATTCTGCAGCACTTTTCCCAATGTTTGACTTCTTGTTAGGACTTGGACATGGCTTCTAAAGATTGATCCAATGATAGGACAACATTCCTTATCAAATGGACAACTCTCCTTATCACTATCAGCAGATTTGCTTATCAGTAAGGTTGGCTTGCTCATCTTCAGATGACTTGGCTCTTTCCCTTTCTTTCACTTCAAGTTGATCTTAGCATGTTTCAATGAGGTTCTTTAGGGTATGGTTGTCTTTAGCTCTTCAGCATGGTTGACCTTTAAACATTAGAATCTTTGTTCTGGTTCAAACTTGCTGAGACAATTCTTCTGGGACAACTCTCCTGATCAGCATATTTGTTCTTTTAGCTTCAGAGATGATGTTTTTCACAGAGTTAACCTCTCTGGACAACTCTCCTGATCAGAGCATTTGACTAATCTTGTCCATTTGAGCTTTGCAATCTTGTTCTTTCATAGAAATAACTCTTCTGGACAACTCTCCTGATCAGAGCATGTGGTTTTTAATGGAGTATGCTTGTCCTTAGTGTTTGTTCCAGATTTTGAGCCTTGAGGGGACTTTATCTTGATCATTTTTAAAGCATAGGTTCCCCCTCACATTGTGCATCTAGTCATCTAAGAGCTGCCTAACATATCAGCTTCTCATCTAGCCTTATGCTATGTGTTCTAACAATCTTAGAACACAATCATCTTGACTTAGGCATGTCTCAGGGGTTTTGGTATTTAATCAAAACATATATCATTTTATTCCCAACAATTTCCCCCTTTTTGATGATGCCAAAACCTACACATTCTAAGCAAAAGTGACTTGTCTACACCTATTACATATATCTTCAGAAGACATGACTAAAGTCAATATTCCTGAAAAGACAATGTGTTAGTGTGTTCACTGTTTTTGTTGCAAGTAGGTTTCATAGATAGGCATAGAGAGATGAGTGTTTCTTGATTCAAAATAAGTTCAACTATCATTCATTCAAAGATCATTACAAGCATGTTGATAGTTGAAATTAACATATCAGAGCATGAATCAATAACACTTAAATACATCAGAGCATTTCATTCTAACAATTCAAGACATAAATAAGATTTTCAGCATCAGAGCACAGAGCTTGTATCAGAGCAATCCATAACAAATCAGAGCAAACAGATTAGCACACCACATCAGCAATCTTGACCATATTTCAGCATAGTTGATCAATCAAGAAAGGTCAGAAGACTTAGCCATTTCAAAGATCATCCTCAGGGGGTGGCAGCATTCCATACTGTGCCCACACTCTTCTTTTCAATGCCATGACTTCTTGGTTGGTTCCCTTAGGTCCAAGAACCATCTTGTTTAGCTTAAGGATCTCAGTGAATTCTCTCAAAATTCTTGCTTGGTCAATCCATCCTTCAAGCTTTGGAGGCATGTATATGATTGGCTTGGGGGCTGTGAGTTCAATTCTTGCAATGTCAGCAGCTGCAAGCAATTGTTGATAGAGTTCTCTGTAGTATTCTATCATGAACTCAGCAAAGGCAGAGTTGGCATCTCCTCCATTCCATCTGTCAATGACATAATAGTCATAGACAAACTCCCTTTTTGCTTCCTCCCATGTGTCATTCAGTTGAACTGGCACCCATTTATCCAAGTGTGGATATTTGGTGTCCATTGGGATTAGAAGCTGAGGCTTCATCTTGCTGTATGTTGCTCTCCTTCTTCTTGGTTTCTGAAAATTAGCTCTCCTCTTGTCTCTTTCTCTTTGTGCTTCATCTAACAAGTCCATTTTCTCTTGGGCCCTCATCATGGCCAGTTTCTGTTGTGTTTCAGGGTCTTTGCCATACCCTTCATGAAACAGTTTTGATGGATCATGAGCTAGGACAGTTGTCTTCTTCTTAAGTTCAGGTCCAAATCCTTCAGCAAATAGTTCTTCAATATCTTCAGTGGACTTGGAATCTTCAGTAACTTTGGCAGATTCAGAAGACTTTTCTTTTTCAGCAGTCTTGGCTTTCTCAGCAGTTTTGGCCTTCTTTGAAGTAGGCACATCATCATCAACTCTGAACTCAGGTGGAAGATCAAGGCTGTTAGGAAAGTCAGTGAATGTCTCAACTTGCCTTTTCTTTCCTTTTGCCCTCTTGATCTTTCCTCTAGTTTGGACACCTTCATCACCTTTGTCCAAACCAGACATCTCACCACCTGGTCTTTGTTGTAACCTCACTCTTTCCTCTTGAGCTGAGGCCATAGAATTCTTCAATGCAAGTGCTAATTGCTCTTCTTCATCCAATTCTTCCAAGTTTAGCACTGCAGGCTCTTTTCCTTTTCCTTCAGCAGCTTTGTCTTTTCCTTGAACTGGGCTTCCAATTACCAAGGCACCTTTTGCTCTAGCTCTTTCCCTTTCCCCCTTTTTGGCAGCATCAAAACACTGGGGTTTTAGCTCACTCATTGTTGTGGCCATTAGGGATTGGGCCTGGTTTAGGGACTTCATCTCCTCCAACAAATATACCTTTTCATCATGTATATTCTGCATCCTATCACTGCTCAAGCTAAGAAAAGCTAGAACAGGCTTCATCTTTTGTTGAACAACCTCCTCCAAGGTTGCTTTCAGGGATGCATCCAGTTGGGCTTTAAGAAGCTCAGTGAGGTTGGCTACTGCACTTTCAGCAATGTTGGCCAATACCTCTTGGGAAAAATTTTCAGAGGCTGCTTTCACCATTGCTAGCCTTTGTTCTTCAGCTCTTCTCTTTTGCAATGCAGTCTTCTTTCCAAGAGCTTGCTTGACAGTTAGCCTGAGAGCCTTGACATTGGCATTATGATTGTCTCTCAGCAGCTTTTGCTCCTTCTTGACCTCCTCTGAGATGGCTTCCATGGTGGATTTGGCTTTTTGTACTTCAGTGGAAATGGTTTGGAGACCAGTTTCCACACCACTGATCCTTGCTTCCAGAGTTGGTAGCACAACATCCTCAGAGCCAGTGAGCCTCATTTCTACAGATGCTAGAGTCCTTCCTTGCTCATTCAATGCTCCTGAAGTTTCAGCATGAGCAGATTGGACTTGATGAACCAAGGAGTCCAACTTCTCTGATTGCATTCCAAGCAGGGCTTGAGCTGAGCCTGTATCTACTTGGATAGGTGCATCTGTTAGGAACTCATCAAAAATTTGGTCAAGGGAAATACCTGCAACATTAGACAGATCAAACAGGTTAAGAAATAGACACTCATCACCCTCAATTTCTTTTATATAAGACTCTGATACATCAGCAACCTTCTTCTCATTTTCAACTCTTTCTTTTCTCCCTTCTTCAATAATTTCCTCACTTAAAGAAACAGGCCTCCTCTCATCAAGGGATTCCTGAAGTTCAGATTTGACTTCAAGAATAGCCTGCCCTTCCTCACTTATATCACCCTCATTTGGTGGTACACTCACTATTCTAGTGATCACCACATCTCTCTCATCTACTACTCCCTCTGATTTTTCCACTAACTTCTCATTTTCAACTCCTTCTCCTAAACCTGCAACATCTCCACCTTCATCAAGGTTCAAAGATGGCAGTTGTGGGGAGATCACAGTGCTTATTTCAACAGCCACTGAGTCATCCTGAATGATTAAGGGCTGATCAGTGTCCAACTCTTCTGACACTGAATAGGCCTTAATCAAACCAGCCTCTAGCATAGGAACCTCAACATCTTTAGGCTGTGCCTTGGGTTCAGAAGAACCTTCATTGGCAGATGTGTCTTTGGTTGTGTTACCACCCTTGGTCAACACCTCTGAAGGTACAAAGCCTTTCCTATGATAGGTTCTAGGAGGGTTTGAAAGTCTATCTGCTATAGAAGACTTGGGTTGAGAAGGTTCAGGGAGGTTGGCTTGAGGGGTTTCAGGAGGGTTGGGGTTAGAAGGATTTGAGGGATCATCAGGGGAATCATCATCATTGGAGCTATTGTCAGGGTGTTTGATTCCCTTAGCCTTCCTTTCTTTCTCCTCCTTAATCTTATCAGCTACCAGCTTTGCAAAAATTTCCTCATCAATGAGAAATCTTGTCTTTGAAACTCCAGCAAAGTTCAGCAATCTGTTTTCCTCTATTTGCCACCAGTTTGCACCCTTATCTTGGATGACTTGTGATATCTCCATCATAGACTTGTCTTTTACATCAACAAGCATCCTTAGATCATGAAATGTCTTCTGAATTCTTGGAAATTCAGTAAGCTGTGGGTACAGACTGTCCACAGTAGCCTTTGCTCCTCCTCTGAGCATACTTTCATAAGTATACTCCTCCTCATCTCCACTTGAATGGGGACTTTGGGTTATAGGGGAGTTGGCTCTGGGTTCTCCTAAAGTGGCTTCAGGGAGGTTTAATTCAGGGATGTTGGCTTCAGAAGGGTTTGGTGCAGTAGAAGGTGCTTCAGTTGCTTTTGAGAGCAATGAATCTGAAGGGGCTTTACTCAGGGGGGTTGGCTCATTGAGTGCATGTTCTAAGAGCATTGAATAATTGAGCATAGATGAGTCAAGGGGAGACAGGAGTCTTGTCTCATCTACTGCTAAATCTGCAAGCACATCAATGCCACTTCTTTGCACACTTCTTTCAGGAGAATATCTCTTAGAGAGATCTACAGGGGTGATGGGTTGGTTGGAAGGGGTAACATGGGTTTCAGGGGAGTTGGGCTCAGGGTTCTGGGTTTCAGGGGGGTTGGCCTCTTTAGGTTGACCTTCAGGGATTTTGGATTCTGGAGTTCCAGATCCAGATGAGTTGGTCCTTGACCTAGATTTGGTCCTGCTTTCAGCTCTGCTCTCTCTTAGAGCC
The DNA here is from genome assembly GCA_963675135.1 of Galeopsis tetrahit. NCBI lineage: Eukaryota > Viridiplantae > Streptophyta > Magnoliopsida > Lamiales > Lamiaceae > Galeopsis > Galeopsis tetrahit. Next base: position 38,876,480 of record OY776126.1, on the reverse strand, counting down.
AATTGAAGTGACCTTTCTTCCTGCAGCTCCAACACCTTTTCAGTAGGTTTGGCCCTTCTCTTGCTGGCCCTACTGCTCTCACTTCCTTCACCATCCTTCTCAGGGACAACTTCCCTAATCCTCTTATCTCATTTCTTCTTTTGCCTTGTCTCATTATACTTCAGTCTCAACTCCTCTGAGTGGTCAGAAGGTACACTTACTCCCTCTTCTGCCACTTCATCAACTTCTGCTGATGCTCCCGAGGCTTCTCTTGAAGACAATTGAGACATTTTCTTTGTTTTGACAGCCCTGGCCTTGGTTCTTTTCTTCAGCTTAGGTTTTTCTTCAACCTGTTCTTCAGCAGGTTTGGCCAGAAGCATTCTCCTTTGCTCAGTTTTCTTGCTGAGCTTCCTAAACAGGATCTTTTGGGCTGGGAGGGGCTTTGCAAAGGTTTGCATCTGAGAGTAATGGGAGAATCTTTCAATCAACAAGCTTGCCCTGGTGCAATACTTGAGTTTCCCTTCTAGCACAACCTTGTTGTGAGATTTCACTTTGAATTTTGCCTTTTCCTTCATCATCTCAGACATGATGAAGGTCCTCCAATCAAACTTGATGCCCTTGTCACTGGCATCAATAATAGCAGCCATAATTCTGATTCTTGGATGGCTGACCTGCTCCAAACTTCCAGTGTTGCTCAAGAGACTCTTAGCAACTACCTCAAAGAGGTTGAGAAATTTTGGCTTGAGAGTCTTCTTGTTTTGTGTTGAAGAGATGGGGCCTGGAACCAATAGCCATTCTTGAGCTATTTCATCTTCATGTCCAGTACCATAAACTTCTGGATTCCTTCCCTCATAAGGCAATCCAAAAGCTCCTTCAAGATCTTCTGGAGAGAATTTCACTTTATGAAATTTCTCTTCTTCCTCTCCTTCTGCAACATATGACAATCTGGTGGAAACTTCACCATCTGCAGATTCACCTCTCCACTTGAGAAAGGCAAAGAATTCAGCCATGTAACCTTCCAAGCATGAACTTGGTCTTTCCTCCATGAACTTTTGTAAACCAGCTCTTCTCAGCCATCTTAGAGTTGGTGTAATCTCAGGGTCTTCACTCTCAAAGGATACTATGGGCTCAAAATGAAGATTATTTTTGTTGCTCAAGTATCCAAAATCAAGGTCTAGAGCCTTGTTGGAGAAATCAATAATCATCTCTGGTCTAACCTTGGGAGCCATTGAAAGTTACAGAGAAAGGTTTGATAGAGATTGAGAGTGTTTGAAGAAATTTAGAGCTAGGGTTTCGAATACTTGGGGAAGAAGTGTTTGTGGGGGATCTTAAGACTTGTGAATATTCTAAAAAGAATGTTTGTCAATGAGTTGGTGAGGTCTTGATGCAATTCAAAGGTGAACAAAAATGGAAATCCAAAATGAACGGCTAGGATTGATTTCAGAGGAGTTGTCCAGTTTTGATCCAATGGTCAAAAACCAATGTAACAGTGAAAAACTGTTTTGTTCAAAAACGTGGGTGGTTTTTAATGTTTGTTTAAGGCTGGGGGAGTTTTCGAGGTAGATCATGTCCCAAAAAGTTTAATGCAAACAAGAGTTAAATCTTGGCATTTAATGCATGGAAAGTGACCTTTTGGGTGGGAGACAAATTAAATCCCAGAAAGGTGAAAACTGTATTTTCAATGGGACAGATTTCGAAATAGACAATGATCACCTAAAATAGGTGCTTATCAGACCAAGATTTGGTTTGATAGCTAAGACAACTTATCTGACCCTACATGGACAAGTGTCCTGAAGAAGTAAGGTCAACTTCTCTGAATTTCAGTAGACTTGACCAAGTCTGCTGAAGTTTGAACTTAGTTCCCCCTTAATGAATGAACTCCTTTGGACTCATTTGTCCAACTTCCCTGGATCAAGAAGACCCAACTCTGCTGATAATTCCAGGAACCTTGCCTCTGCAAGTGGCTTAGTTAGTATATCAGCTTTTTGATGATCTGTGTGGATCTTCACCAACTTAATATCCTTCTTCTCCACATGATCTCTAATGAAGTGATGCTTGATGTCCACATGTTTGCATCTTGTGTGCAATACAAGATTCTGTGATATGGCAATGGCACTGTTATTGTCACAGAATATTGGCACTTCAGTAGAGTTGTCTTTGTAGTCCTTGAGTTGTTGTCTTAGCCAAAGAATTTGAGCACAACAACTTCCAGCAGCAACATATTCAGCTTCAGTGGTGGAGATAGCCACTGTGTTTTGCTTCTTGGAAAACCAAGATATAAGTTTGTTGCCCAAGAATTGACAAGTTCCTGAAGTGGATTTTCTGTCAATTCTACATCCTCCATATCAGCATCTGAGTAGCCAGTTAACTCAATGTTGTCATCAGCAGGGTACCAAAGGCCTAGATTTTCAGTGCCTTTGAGATACCTCAAGATCCTCTTTGCAGCCTCAAGATGGCTTTTCTTAGGATTTGCTTAAAACCTTGCATAAACACCTACTGCAAAGGAGATGTCAGGCCTGCTGGCAGTGAGATAGAGGAGAGATCCAATGATTCCTCTATATTCAGTGGAGTTGGTTGGTACACCACTCTCATCAGGATCCATCTTCCAGTTTGTGTTCATTGGGATCCTTACTGGCTTGCTTGTTGTACACCCAAACTTCTTGATCATCTCTCTGGTGTACTTAGCTTGATTGATGAAGATTCCTTCTTTTTATTGCTTGACTTGTAGACCCAAGAAGAAGTTCATCAACCCCATCATGGACATCTCAAACTTGCATTGCATAAGCTTGGAGAACTTTTCACAAAGCTTCTCATTAGGGGATCCAAAAATTATGTCATCTACATAAATTTGGACAAGCAAGATGTCCTCTCCTTCAGAGATTCTGAAGAGAGTTCTGTCCACAGTTCCCTTGGTGAATCCATGATTCAATAGGAATTGTGACAGTGTGTCATACCAAGCCCTAGGGGCTTGCTTGAGTCCATATAGAGCTTTCTTCAGTCTGTATACTTGGTTTCCAACCTCAAAACCTGGTGGTTGCTCTACATAGACTTCTTCTTTCAAGACTCCATTCAGAAAGGCACTCTTGACATCCATTTGATACACTTTGAACCTCTTGTGGGCTGCATAGGCTAGAAAAAGCCTTATTGCTTCTAGCCTTGCCACAGGTGCAAATGTCTCATCATAGTCAATGCCTTCATGCTGGCAGTAACCTTTAGCCACTAGTCTTGCTTTGTTTCTGACAATCACATCATTTTCATTCTTCTTGTTCTTGAACACCCACTTGGTTCCAATAACATCTTGATGTGAAGGTCTATCAACCATCTCCCATACTTCATTTCTGGTGAATTGGTTGAGCTCTTCCTGCATTGCTGTGATCCAATTGGCATCCTGAAGTGCTTCCTCAATGTCTTTTGGTTCCTGTTCTGACAAGAAACAACAGAACATAGCACTTTCACCATGAAACCTTCTGGTTTTGACTCCTATACTTGGGTCACCAAGTATCAGATCAGTAGGATGGTCATACAACCAAGTCCTTCTTTTTCTGATCCCTTCAGTAGAGTTTCCCTCTACTGAGGTTGAGTCATTTTGATCATAAAATTCAGGATAATTTAGTGCAGGATCTAAATCAGGATCATAATCAGGGGTGTTGTCCTCAATGTCAGGGACATTGGGATTTTCAACATTTTGAGTTCCCCCTTGATTATTTGACCCATTAACTACCTCAGCAGGAGCTGCTTCTTCATTGGTAGTTGTTACCTGGATGTGAACTGGGATTAGCTCATTCAGTTCACCATTTCCATCAGTGGGGTTTGTCTCAGGAAGGTTGCCTTCAGGATTGTTGTCCAATATAGTATGTTCAGGTAGATTGGCTTGGACAACATCTATGAATTCAGTGTCTTTGTCTTTTAGGCTTAATTTGGTTGTCCTCTGTGTGATTTCTTCAGGATCCAAACTATCATTCCTGATCTCAAAAATAGATTCATCAAACACAACATGAGGTGTTTCTTCCACTATAAGGGTTTTCTTGTTGTAGACTCTGAAAGCTTTACTGATTTGAGAATATCCAAGGAATACTCCCTCATCAGCTTTGCTATCAAAGGCTTTCAACTGTTCTTTCCCATTATTGTGAATGAAACACTTACAACCAAATATGTGAAAGTATGACACTTTAGGCATTCTTCCTTTCCAGAGTTCATAGGGGGTTTTGCCTTGCCCCTTAGTAATCAAACATCTATTTTGAGTATGGCATGCAATGTTTATAGCTTCAGCCCAAAACCTCTTAGGTAAGTTTGAGTCAGCAATTAAGGTTCTAGCAGCTTCTTTTAAAGTTCTGTTCCTTCTTTCTGCAACTCCATTTTGTTGGGGAGTTCTAGCTGTTGAGGTTTCATGAGCTATTCCATTAGATGTGCAATACTCATTGATGTATGAATTTATGAACTCAGTGCCTTTATCAGATCTTATCTTGATAATGCTAAGGCTTTTCTCATTTGACAGTCTCTTAAGAAGTTCAGGTAGTTTGACTTGTGTTTCCTTCTTATTAATGAGAAGTACTACCCATGTGAACCTAGAGAAGTCATCTACTACAACCAATGTGTATTTTCAACCATTTATACTTGAAGGGGTGATTGGTCCAAAAAGATCCATATGTAGAAGTTCAAGTACCCTTTCAGTAGAAATGACTGGTTTACCTTTGAATGAGGCTTTAATTTGTTTTCCCTCTTGACATGGCTTACACACATGTTCTTTTATGAAAACCTCATTAGGTAGTCCTTTAACTAATGCATTTCTAGCAAGTTTGTTCATTGATTTGAAGTTCAGATGGTTTAGCCTCTTATGCCATAACCAGCTTTGTTCACTAGTGCTCTTAGCAATGAAGCATGCAGTATCAGTAGACTTGTCTCAGTCTGCAAAATACACATTTCCCTTCCTAGTTCCAGTCAATAGAGTTTGTTGAGTTTTATCCTTAATTAAACATTTTCCACTTGAGAACTCAACTTTACAGTCTTTGTCACAGAATTGACTGATACTTAGGAGATTATATTTGAGACCAGCTACATAAGATACATTGGTTACTTTGATGTTACCAATCATCAAAGTACCATAACCTTTTGTGGTTGCTTGTGAGCTGTCTCCAAAAGTGACATTTGGGCCTTCTTTTTCAATGAAATCAGTGAGGAGTTCCTTGTTTCCAGTCATGTGCCTTGAGCATCCACTGTCAAGGTACCATGTTGTCTTTTTGTTCATGCTCCTCTTCTTGTGGCCCAATGGTACCTGCAATTAGATAGGTTTAGGTACCCTTTGAGTTTTGGGTCCTGAAAGGTTAGCTGTACCTTTAGGAACCCAAACTTGCCTAATTACCCTGATTGATTCAAGGTGGGTAAGTTGTTTTCCTTGTGTATCAATATACACTGTCTTTCCCTTAAATGCCTTGGGGAAAGTATGTGTGAGTGTGTTAACTCTGTAAGTTTCAGGGGAGTTGTCAACTTTCCTGAACTTATGAGTTCTTTGTGCAGCTTGATGAAATCTTTGAGGAAAGGCATTTTTATGACCATTACCCTTTGGCATGAGGGGTTTTGGTTGTCTCATTTTATTCTGCCTTTGAGGATAGTTGTCCTTAGGTCTATTCAGCTGAGGCTTTCTCAGATGAGTTGGCCTAGGCTGATTATACCTTGGATAACTCCTCTGAACATTGTTCAGTAGAGTTGTCCTCCCATTGGGTCTACTCTGCTGGCCAATATTCCTCTTATGTTCAGGAGCCTTGACCTTTTCCAAAGGTTTAGGCCTAGTCTTCTGAAACACTTGAGTAGGAATTTCAGTTAATTTGCCCTTTCCTTTATTCAGTGGCTGAATTATTTCATTCTCAGCTTGTTGTGCCACTGATTTAACAAAGATTTTCTTAGTGTTACTTGTAGAGGCAACACTAAGACAAGGTGAAGATTCAAATGGATCAAAACCCAATCCACTTCTTTGAGCCATAGGTCTTTGATAGCTCTGAATTTCCTCTATTGCTCTAGAGGATTTGTTCAAAGCAGACATCTTTAATTTCAGGCTCTCTTCACTTGATTTTAGAATATCATATTCATGTGAGAGGTTTTCAAACTTGGCATTTAGAATTTTTAGTTCAAAGTCTTTTCTCTTCTGAGAGAGTAGTTGATCATCAATCTCTCTTTGTTGGTCAACTAACCTGAGATTTGCTTCCTTAAGCTCTCTCGAGACTTGTTGATACAACTCAGTAGATTTGACATCAACAGCTACCTCAGAGTTTTTGGTAAGTTCAATAGCCAATCTTTCATTTTCTCTCACACAGTTATCATGAAATTCTTGTAATCTAGTGAAATCTTCCATCAACTTCCCAAAGGAAAGTTTCAAGTTGACTTCACTAGTGTTCTGTGATAAAAATGATGGTGAGCTAGAAGTGGAGGATACCTCATCATCCTCAAGAGCCATGTTGCACACATCATCATCATCATCACTGTTTGAGAACAGTCCATCAGAAGAGTTGAAGCTTTCAGCACTATCAGATTCTTCACCATCCATCATGGCCTTTCTATTTGTGAACTTTCTGTCCCTTTTAGCTTGCCTCTCTTTTCTTTCTTTAGAGCTTAATTCAGGGCAATCATACTGGAAGTGCCCTTTCTTCTTGCAGTTGTAGCATAGGTCTTCATCATCATCCTTCTTGGATTCATCTCTTCCTTTTGATGATGAAGGGTCAGCTCTACTGGACTTTCTCCTATCAGAGTACTTGTCCTCTGATCTTTTCTCTTCAGGCTTCTTGTCCTTGGCTTGATCTTTATGGGAGTTGTATCTTCTCCTGAATTTGTTATCCTGGTAGAATTTCTTGTATCTACCAAACCTTGTGTTTAGCTTGTCAAACCTTCTAGCCATCAAGGCTAGTTCTTCCTTCATTTCAGTCTTTAAGACTGACTTTGATGATCTGAGAGTGGGTTGCATTTCAGGTTCAGCAACTTTGGCTTTGAATGCCACTCCCTTAGTAGGGTTTGAAGGTTCCTCAACAGGTTTTCTTCTATTGAGGTCAAACTCATAGGCTTTGAGTTCTGAGAAGATTTGTTGCATGGGCATGGAGGAGAGATCTTTGGTATTTTGCATCATCACAGCATAGACATCCCACTTTTGAGTGAGACTTCTCAAGATCTTTAATCCAACTTCTCTCCTGGAGTACACCTTGCCCAATGAGTTGATTTCATTCATCACATCAGTGAATCTACCAGCAAATTTGTCAATGGACTCATCAGCTTCCATTGAGAACTGCTCAAACTTTTGCACAGCAACTTGGAGCTTGTTCTCCTTGATCTTTTCTGTACCCTCACACATCACAGCAAGGGTATCCCAAATTTCTTTGGCTGTGGTGCAGTGGTAGAATCTTCCCATGACTGCATCTGGAATTGTTTGATAGAGAGTGTTCATGGCAAGATAATTTAGATTATCTTTCCTCTTTTCATCAGCAGTGAAGTCATCCTCATCCTTGGGAATCAGTTCCCTTACATCTGCTCTTTGTTCTTCTGTCACCCTGGGGTTAGTTTGGGTAAACACAAAAGGTCCTCTTGTGATTACTCTTAACATGTCAGTGTGAAGAGATGCAAGATGAGCCCTCATTCTAATTTTCCAGAAATCATAATTGTCTATTGAGAACATGGGCAATTTATGATGTGAAATGTGATTGACTGGATTTGTGGCCATGTTGTCCAATCCTTGAACAGCAGGTGGTGGAACAGCATTGTTGTTGGCCATATCTCAAGAATAATCAGTCAGTCAACAAGTAATAGATTTCAGAAAGAGATTAGTTCAGTGACCACACAAATATGTGAATTTTGAAAATCAAGATGGATTTTCAGAGGCAGTGGTCTTTGAACCCCTGCTCTCATACCACTTGTTGGTCCTGAAAGGAGTATATAACAAATGTATGGGGGGGGGGGGGAGGAATACACTTGTATGCAAATCTTTTCAACTTATGATCAAACCAGAGCTCAGCAAGGTTGTCTTGGACAACTCTGCTGAAGATGATAAACTCTTCTAAGATAATCAAACTACTAAGTACTATTGAGTACTTAGTTGAATAACTATCTAGGGGAGTTATAGGTGCGGAATAGTGGTTGTCCCTTTAAGTTTAGACTCCTTAAGTTTCTGAGATCACTTTGTCAATCCAATACAGTCCAGTTTAGTTTTAGGGAACTTGTCCAATACAGTTTTGCACAGTCTTTGAATATGTATCTTTTGAAAGATCAGTTTTGTGTGCAGTGTTGAATGAATGTAAGTACTTTGTAAGGCAAATCAACACAAGAGTTTATAGTGGTTCAGAGACTCAAGCTCCTACATCCACTTTCCCTGATTTAACAGGATAATTCCTTCACTCTTGGAATTAACTTGTTTTATAGTGCCAAGGTGCACTTGATCAATAACACCACTCCTTGGTGAATTGATCCCTAGGATGTCTAGAGTCCTAGTACCCTCTTCTCAACTCAGAACTGAACTGTTCTTCTCTCAACAGCCAGCTCCTACCACTTCTACTACTACAACCTTCTCTCTTTCTCACTTGAAAGGGGTAAGGATTGAAGTAAGGTTCCAACTAATGAGATATCCTTTACAATGAAGATTAGTGTATAAGGATAGGATATCTCTCTAAGCTTGTGTATGAATATACAGTGAGTTCAGCTTAGAAGAAGTGTATGAAGACTAAGATAGTCTTTTGAAAGCTTGTAAGTTCTATGAACTTCAGAATACTTGCTCAGTTGGATTGGTAGGGATGCCTTCAAATGGTCTTCACACTTCTGTATTTATAGACAAAATGGAGGATTTGCCCGTTGGAGAGGCAGCCCCAAATTGCTATAAATGTCTTCCTTGAGTTCTTCAAACTGGAAGACAGATTCTTGATAGTGACATGTCCTTATTTGGGTAATAAACGGCTTGTAAGACTTTGTCTTTATTCTGCAGCACTTTTCCCAATGTTTGACTTCTTGTTAGGACTTGGACATGGCTTCTGAAGATTGATCCAATGATAGGACAACATTCCTTATCAAATGGACAACTCTCCTTATCACTATCAGCAGATTTGCTTATCAGTAAGGTTGGCTTGCTCATCTTCAGATGACTTGGCTCTTTCCCTTTCTTTCACTTCAAGTTGATCTTAGCATGTTTCAATGAGGTTATCTTGAGGGGACTTTATCTTGATCATTTTTAAAGCATAGGTTCCCCCTCACATTGTGCATCTAGTCATCTAAGAGCTGCCTAACATATCAGCTTCTCATCTAGCTTTATGCTATGTGTTCTAACAATCTTAGAACACAATCATCTTGACTTAGGCATGTCTCAGGGGGTTTTGGTATTTAATCAAAACATATATCATTTTATTCCCAACACTATTAATGTTAGTGCATACAGTCTATTATATTTGTGTTGATGGTTGTGAACACCACTTCAACATGGATTCTAAGAATATGATGTAAGCAATGGAGCAGAGCCGTTCTAAAATGCTAGCTAGACGAGTATGAGATTAAATATAATAAAATAATAAATAAAGTATAAGTGATGTGATTGAGAAAGAGAAAGAGAAAAATAATATGAAAAAAAAAATGAATGAGAAACTTATTGTGTTTATAGTTGGATGGAGGGAGTATATAATAAAGAAATTAATTAATACATATATAATTTATTTTAAAAATTACACAAGACAATTACTTGTCAAAGTGGTGGGTGCCCAGCCACCCGGGATCAATTCCCACCAAGACAAATAAATGGTCATTTAAATAAAGTGGGTGTGGGTGCGTGTGGGTATGGGGGTCGGTCGTGTGGATGTGGGTGTGTGTGTGTGGGTGTCGGGGCAGTTCGGGTGTGGGTGTCGGTTCGGTTCGAGTGTGGGTGTCGGGTCGGGGTCTAGGCAGTTCGGGTCGAATATGGGTTTTAAGTACGGGTCGTGTGGGTCAAAAACTCGTTTGAGACCGTCTTATGTCCCGACCAATCATTTGAGACCGTATTAACGGTCTATAATTTAGAGACCGAAAAAAATCGGTCTATAATTTGAGACCGATACATGAAAACGGTCTTAAAATATTTGAAACGAACCTAATAGTGACCGATGAAAAACGGTCTCTAATGCGTTTAGAGACCGTTTTTACGGTTTCTAATCGGTTGTTAATTGAGACATTTTTTTTAGTGAATGTTAAAGTGAAATTGATAATATTGTTAAGTAAAAATACTAATATTGTTAACAAAATCAATTGCAACATAACGATTAGTAATAATCTGACCTGAGACTGATAATCCAAGGTTGGTCTGCAAGCTACCGTTTACCTCTGAACTCACTCAAGTACTGGCAAAAACACGTTGGAAAGATTTTCGACACGAGAACTCCAACGCTCAAATTAGAAATTAGTTAAATCTAATGTCTCTCGTGTGTTATATGAGTAATAGATTAATGAATAAAGATGCACTATGACCACTTTCACTGGTGTTTTTTTAGTGAATATGTGTAAATTTGTGTTAATTTAGTGCTTGTTTTCATATGAATATGTCGAAAATGTTCTACTTAATTTATAGTTAATCATACATTGGAAAAGGTTTACCCATCTCCCCCGTCTCAATCACCTCTTGATTTTTCTCTAGGCCAATGACCACGTTCAAATCATGGTCATGAGCATATCAGCCTTATTTTGCTCAACTGAGCTTCGAGAAAAGTGGAATTGGAAAAATATTTGTGCATATTCCATTCTTCTCGTTGTGGTATCATATTGTCTGAATGAAACTTGCACTTTATGGTGTAGGCTTGGGTGTGCTCAGGTTCAAACCCTCTAAGTGCAAACAATTTTTATGGGGCAAGTCCATAGTCTATACAGAGCACAAAGTTCTGACTTTAAACGGGACGCCTGCAAGTGGATGGTGAGATTGGTCCCCCAAATTAATCGGTTCAAGAACCGGATGTCGTGCAAAAAAAAAAAAAAAAAAAACTCGCATTTCGTGGCCTTTAGCCCTCCAAGAGCTCAAGCTCCTACAAATTTATACTCTAATTATTTGAATTCTGGCGTAACAACCCCTAAAAAGTTGGTGCGCCTAAGACGACATTGTTTCCGCGCTATCTCTTAGTTATGTCCAAGTATTTTTAGTGTGTGGTTGGGATCAACGGGTAGATATCACCGTCGAAGCCACAGTGACCGATCGAAGAGTTACCTGGTGATCCCAATTTTTTATTTCCTATTTTTTTGTACTGTTTTTCTAGTTTGCAACTTACTAGTTAGCTTGTTCTTTTTCTGCTTGGTTTGGTTTTTTTTTCAGAGTCTGTATCTTCCTTTACATAGTGCAATCCTCCCCTATTTTGGTGTTTTTCCCTCGTATTGAACTCTTTTTCTCTATGTGGGACTTTCTCTTTCTCGTGGGACTTTTTTTTTTAAGTGGTTTAATGGTTCGGTAGGATCCTAGTATTTGGTGGAGCTTTATTCCTTTTTTTGTTTCCTACTTTTTTATACAAGTAAAGCGTAGTGCATGTGAGGTTGTCTTGTATTGTGAATGGAGACCTGAACTTTCTTGTGCAGTAAAGGGTACACTCGTTTACCTTTTCCTCACGATTGGAGGAGACATCAACCGTGAAGATCTGTCTTAGATTGAAAATCATTAGTTTTGAACTTAATATTGTATTAACATTTAACTTTAATCTTGTAAATCTCTAAAAAAAAAAATTGTCAATATATATTATAATTAATTAAGATAAACAATCACTGACAAAGTGGGATAGCTCAAGTGGTTAGAGCACCACTACCTAGGCCTTAAGTCCTGGGTTCCCGTCATGGAAAGGGGAAAAAAGGGATGGTTATTTAACTTTCCATAAAAAAAAAATAAAAAAAATAAACAATCACTAAACATATAATGATATCATCTCATCAATCAATAAATCTCAAAAAGGATATAATTCCTCCATATTCCATATATATCATTATTTCATAGGAGGCATATTTTATTCGTATCACTTCTTTTTTTTTTCAAGAAAATACATAATTCCTAAGATCTTACGTACGTTGTTTTTTTTCTTTTCTTATAAATAATCTTTTTAAATGTCACACGTGAACCAAGCCATCATGAGTAAAAATAAGTACATGTTTGTTGTATACCATTTTACGCTGAAAATTACTCTCCCTCTCTCCTTTCGTGTGCAATGAAAAACAAATTAAAAAAAAAAATTTAATGACGGTCAAATAAAAGAAGAGGAGAAGATGGAAAATTATATACAGTAACAGTAACGTATTCCACTTAAATTTTTATTTAAATAGCTTTTGACTAACATTAATAAGAAGCTCTCCTAAATTTCCAAATCTCCAGTTATTTAAAAAGAGAGTCATTTAAATAAAAAATTAAGAAGAAAATTTTTTTAAATGAGATTTTATGTTGACTAGGCCTTTTAAATAAAGAACCCAAGATGATCATTACAAGTGATTAAGTGAAGTTATTTAGAAGTATAATTTTTTTTAATGATGTGTAAATATAATTTAGTGAGAAATAAGACAAAAAAAAATATTAAAATGAGTGACAATTTTAAAATTGAAATGATACGAAAAAGTATACAAATAATCTTTAAATGGATAAAAAATGAAATTGTCATGATGAAGTATAACTTTTTCATAACAAGCTAAATATTAAAAACAAAAAACATGCGGAGTACTTTTAACTGCATGGAGAATAATTAGACAAGGTTTAAGAAAAGACATAATCATGTTTCATCTAATAGACATATATATACTACAATTTAATAAACAAATGCATCAATTATTTGATGCAACTTTAGGATTGATTGCTTTCTATTACATCAAACACAAAAATAGAAACAACTCTAAATGGCAAAATATTATTGTCTCGTCTATCTCCATCTTTCAAGCCCATGAACTAATCTCGTGTAAGGAGATGGTATGATAATATTGCCATCAATCAAACCACCAAACAAAAATAAAATATTTATCTTGATATTTTAATGAATTTATATATCGGTAAATTTAAAAGAATTGTAACTGATTTACATTAAAAGGTGTAAAATATAATCAAATTTGTAAAGAAAGTAAAAAAATCAAAACGTTAATTAAGAAATGACTAATGAGTAAGTATTAATTTATGAGTTGATCTTATATGCAGGGGGCCTTTCCACCCCACCCCACCTAACCTTTTTAAAATTTAATAATTTTAATATTTTTTTTAAAAATTAAGTAAAATTAATAATTAATTATCATAATAGATCATTTTAGTTGTGAACAAAAGTTGTTTTATATAAAAGAATTTTTATAGTACCCTTTTACTACTTATATATAAAAAATTAATTGATATAACTATTGTAGTTTAATTTATTAATTTCTTTAATTTTATATCACATTAAATAAAATTAATAAATAAAGTATTCGTTGTTCAATAATTTAAATATTTATTTATTTAATTATCAATACTAGACAAACAATGTAACAACAATATTTTTTTTAACTCAACGTCATCATTTCTTATATACATATATCAATATTTATTAATTTAAATATTATTAAACAACTCTTACATTAAAACGTGTATCCGATCAAGTGGGTAGTCAATATTTTTATTAAAATTTAAAACTTTTATAAATGCAAAACATATATAGTGACATAAATTGAAGTGGTTAAACATCCTGAAATTTTCAATATTGAAAAAATCGACACTAATACTTTATCGAAATTTCGGTATGAAAATTACATACCATATCATACTTAAAGGAGATAAAATAGAGAATATGAAAATATTTTGAGTAATTAAGTAAGGATTGATCTTATATAGAATCAATTCCTTATAAGGAATTGAGTTGACTTTGTTAACCTTAAACCCTAAATATTCAAGAATATTGTGAACCCTAAATATTCAAGAATATTGTGAATAAAATTTTTGAGTTGGTCAATTTTTTTTTTTTTGTAATTTTTTTTTATTGGTTATTATTTTTCGAAAATGTGTGTGTTGAAAAGTGTAAGTCAATATTACGAAAAAGTGTAACACAATATTACTAAAAAGTGTAACACATTTTTTTATTAAAAAATGTAAGTCGCTATAATTGAAAAGTGCAACACAATTTTTAATGAAAAGTGTAAGTCATTATAATTAGAAAGTGCAACACAATATTATTAAAAAGTGCATGTCAATATACTTGAAAAGTGCAATACAATATTTTAATGAAAAATGTAAGTTATTATAACTGAAAAGTGTAATAAATACGACTAAAATGTGTACCATAACATTAATAAAAAGTGTAAGTCACTATAACTGAACATATTATTGGAAATTGTAAGTCACTACAACTGAAAAGTGCAACAAAATATGACTAAAAGGTGTAGCATAACATTACTAAAAAGTGTAAGTCAATATAACTAAAAAATATTGTTGAAAATTGTAAGTCACTCCAGCTGAAAAGTGCAATAAAATATATCTAAAATGTGTAACATAACATCACTAACAAGTGTATGCAAAATAACATGCTAAAAAATTGTAAAATGCATGTTACACTTTTCCTTATTTTCAACATGCACTTTTATAATTAAAAAAAAAAAGATGTGAAAATAGTTAGATGTGAGAGTTGAATACTAGACCTCAACATAAAATAGATTATTTTCAACTGTATAAGCTACATCAATTAACATGCATATTTTTCATGTATTTTATTTTTATCGTTGATTCTACCCATTTTTTAAAATAAACTCAATTCCTTACAGGAGACCTACCCATCCATTAAGTAATTACATGTAGTTTAAGGTTCAAACGTTATTTTATTATCAAATTGAAAAATAATAAATTTAATTTGAAAAATCCGTTTTTTATAAATGCTGAAACAAAAATGAGATGGAGGGAGTTTTAATTTTCATTAATTTCAACAATTTGATATAAATATACTTCCGGCTCCCCTTACGAATTCAGAAAATTAATAAATAATAAAAAATACATATGTATTATGATATTTTTAACCTTTGTTTATCAAAAAAATTGTTAAATTTTTATACTATCAAAAGAAATAAGTAGAAGATCAAGATTAAAATATGATACTCCCCGTTCCACGAAAATAGCCACATTTTTTTTATTGTCAATTTTACCCTTAATTAATAAGAATAATTAAGGTTTAGCAGAATTTGAAGTTTGAGATTAAGGGTAAAATTGACACATTAGCTAAACTTGATTACATTTAATGATTTTTCTTAATTTGTGTGTAAAGTTAAATGTGAAATTGTGAATATATTTGTGGGATGGAGGGAGTATATAATTTTTATATTAGTATAAAATAATAATTATTTTGAAACAAAAACTTATAGCTACTCTCTCTTCCTTAATAAATGTCCTTTTAAACTCTAATTTTAATTCAACCATTTTTCATTTTAGCTTTTTCACCTCATTTCTTTCTATTCACATTCAAAGATTTTCTAAGAATATTTTTGTATTATTCATCACTCGATTCACTCACATATTTTATATGCAATAAATTATTAGTATTTCCTACCTATTCCATGCTTTCAGTTTCATATGTCAATAAAGATTAATTAAGGGTTAAAATTTTAATTTTTTAAATCACAAAAACAAATAATTTATTGAAAAATATTGGTGGAGTAGTATTAGACAGAACAAAAAAAATTATTAAGATAAATATTTCATTTATGATATATAATTAAATATTACTACTACATTGTACTTTTCGATAACACCGTCTGTTAAAAACAGAGTAAAGCCCAAGTTGGCCCACTGTCCCCCCGCCACCGCCACCGGCCGCACTATTTTACAATTTCCCGGCGGCCGCCGCTTCGCGCCTCCCAAAAACTAATTCATTGTTTACTCTCTCCCAAATTCCAGTTGCTTTCCTCTTTTCATTTACGCGTGGGTCCTACCACCCCCTCTCTGTCTCTTATTCTGAGACCATATCATTGTCGCATCCCCACGCGCCGCCGCCGTCGCATTGCAATTTCCCAAAACCCCTCCAAAGAGGAACCCCCTCCCTCTAACTTTTCGCCGGGAATAAATACACCTTGCTTTGCACCACCGTGTGGCTGAACTGAAACCCGGGAACCACCGTGAACGCCGCCCGGTAATCCGCCGCCGCCGTGAAATTGTCTTCGACTACACTTTCCATGTACACTTCTGAAAACTTGGTGTTCTGTTTCACTTGAAATATGCGAACGTCGTCGTTGAATGAAAATGCCAAACAGTGTAAAAGCCAAATCCTCCTCCCCATTTCAGCAAACATTTTGAAAAACTCAGATTCCGGAAATTCGCCGGAATTCACCATTTTTCTCTGGTTTAAGTTCCCGAAAAATGAGAATTCCATCTTCGGGTGAACGAAATGAAGGTATTTTGATCTTAAGAACTTCCCGAATAACGAATTCGGATTCTGTTTGATGAAATGAATCGCGTTTACCGATTTCAATCTCTTGAACTCCTCGAAGAAGAAAATCCGCTCTTCGGTTTTGTGGATTGAGAAAAAGGGATCATTGAATCCGCCGAAGATTTCTCTGCAAACGAATGATTCAAACACGAAAGCTTTATGGTTTCCGTTGCTGAATTTGATACCTGGCTGGATTGAATTCACGGCAGCTTCAATATCCCAACCGGCAGATTCCATTTCGCGCACCAAGTGTTTGACGAAATGCCTGACAGATCTCAACGCGTAATGCAGAACCAAAACAAAATCTTTCAAATTCAAATCTGAGAATTTCACAGTGTCGAGAACAGAGAAAGATCCACTCTCACTCATCTTTTTCTCCATGGATTTGTTACTCTGAACAATTTCATTCAACTCTCGTTGCAGATTAGAAACTTTTACCCCCTTGTTATCAATCTCACTCTGCATTTTCTTCATTGTGATCTCATAAGTCTTGATCAAAGACTGCTGTTCTTGAATTTCCGCAAGCATATAAGTCACATGGGGTGGGGAAGAATCAACCTGATTCTTCAAGAATCTGCGTTTAAGCTCCGAAATCTCTTTCAGTTCATCAACCACAGATTGATCTGCTATCTTTATAAGCTCATCGCTGTAAGGGAACTGCGCCATTTGCAGCTCTGCATAAGCTGCTTTTAAAGATGAAACAGAGGCGAAAAGCTTCGCAACAAAGGCTTCCATTGAAGCTCTGTTTTTCAACTCCGCCATAGCTTCTTCTGCAGATTCTCTCTTCAGCTGCTTCGACTCGACGCATCCGAACTTTTCTTGTGAAATGGGAATGCAAAATCCAAGGTTTGAGCGATTCTTCGTGGATGATTTTGGGTGGATGAGTTTTTTAAATGTTTTGTTTAATTTGCTTTTGTTTGGGGCTGGAGAGGGTCTGATTGAATCCATTTTTTGTTTTTGTTTTTGGAGATTACAGATTTTCTTGATTAGGGCATAAAATGAAGTGAAAAAACTGAAGCTGGATTTTGATTTTGAGAAAGGGAAATTGGTGTGAAATGAATTTTGAAAAGGAGGGACCTTATTTTGACTCTGTTAGCAAAGATGGAGAGAGAGAGAAGAAACACACAATTGTGCATGCGCGCGGATGTTACATATATACCTAAATAATACTCCCCCTATTTTAATAAATTTTCATATATTAAAAAATATGTAAATTAGAGTTTTAAGGGAATAATGAATATTGAAATGGTGTAGTTTATAAAAATGATTTTTCTGTTTTAGAGTGAAAATTACTGTGATATGTTAGAAAAAAAAAAAGAGTGAAATTTATTTTAGGACGGAGAATGATAAATTTAGAAGTTAATTTAATGTTATTGTATAATAGGAACTTCTTAGGAAGGAAGGTATACCATCGTGTAATCTCTGAGATTCTCTAATAATTTATTCCAGATATGCTATAAATATGTATACATATCACCTACTACATCGAGCATGAGATGAGGATTATTTTATATACTTTGCTATTTGAAAACTTATGGCTTCTTAAAAAATAGAGTTATATTTCGTAGCTAAAAGTTATTTTTAATTATAAGGTCAAACTTTTGAACCTATGATATAAATGAAATACCAATGTTTTTTTTAAAATAAAATTAATTTATTATTTGGAATTCTACACATGGTACATTTACCCTTGCAAGTTTTTTCAAATTTGTTTCCAATTTAAACATTAGTCTTATTAGAATGACATAATTGTTCAAAGAAAAATCAAAATCAAACGGCATCGTTTAATCTAGAAACTACGTCAACATAACTACAATACCAGATTCTAATTTTAAATAGCGTCCGATCTCGAGAAAATATTTTTTTAAGTTTGAGTGATTTCAAAATAAATTATTTAAATTTTAACTTTATAGTCCCTTTTAAAATCTATTTTAGTCCTTTAAGTTTAAACTTCGATTTTGATCATTTAATTATAATAAAATCTGAAAACTTTAATAAAATTTGAAAAAACATACTGATTTTAATGTATATATTTTTTAAAAACATCATTAAAATATTTTTTAAAATTAAATAAAAACATCATTTGAAATATGCTGAGTTCTACCTAGCCATTTTCCCTACTTAATTAAAAATATAAAAATTCAAAAATAAAAAGAAAAATATATACTAAAATCTATAAATGTGAAAGAAATTATAAATATGTATTAAAAAAAAAACAACTCCAACCCTCATCATATTCTCCAAATGTAAATTATATTGATATAATGATGAAATATTTAAATTTGAATTTATTTTTAAAATTTACTTATGGTTTACATTATATTTTTTTGATTTATCAATATAATTAAAAAAATTAAAATTAAATCATTTAAAAAAATTTAAATTTCTATTTTTTAAAATTTAATATCTTCATAATTATATATTTAGGTAATGTTAGTCATAAAATTAATTTAATTTTAATGTAAGAAATTTATTGTATTAATTCCACTTCCTACTCGCAGTAGGCTCAAAAAGAAAGTCTGAATTTTATGAGTGTCGTATCCAAAGTGCTAAATTTGAAACTATAAACACAAAACCTTTTGTTAAGAGGTTAATACACAGCTGAGCCTATGGAGTAAACATAGGAACTAGGATTTTGAACAATAAATCTTTGTATCTTTAATTGCTTTATATATATATAGGGGTGTAAGTGAGTCGAGCCTACTCGCGAGCTACTCGTGCTTGACTCGAAAAAAGATGGAAATCGACTCGAAGTTAATCGATTCGAGTTTTGAGCTACTCGAGTAGCTACCGAGTTCGAGCTCATAAATACACGGCTCGAAAGGCTCGCGAGCCTAATCGAGCTTGAACAATATTTACTATTTTACCATTAATATATAATTTATATTTAAATACGAGTAATCGAGTCGAGTCGAGCCGAGTCGAGCTCGAGTTTATTTTAGAAAAAAATATGTTTTAAAATTAATTTTGAAAATTATATAGGTAATTGAGTCGAGTCGAGTCGAGCTCGAGTTTATCGAGTTTCTTATCGAGTCGAGTTCGATCTTCAAAATTTTAGGCTTGACTGAGTCGAGTCGAGTATCGAGCTTCGAGTATAACAATCGAGTCGAGTTTCGAGCTCAGCACTACTCAGCTCGACTCGGCTCGTTTACACCCCTATTTATATATATCTATATTTTTCATACTATCTTTCATAAAATTGCATAAGAACTAATCTGCTAATTAATTACGTCAAGTTAACTGATATCTTTAATTACATAAAACCTTATCAAGATTTTTCAAGTTAAATAAAATTCGAGGGTTAGACTATTCCGCACTTGGCTCAAATTATTAAATCCCAATTGGCCATCTAACAAGGGATTTTTTTAGGATAGTTTTTGTTGGAAACTGGTCTACGCCGTGTAAACTGCAATATCAAAAATGTCAGAATAACAAGTAAATTCCACAAATAAGTCGAGTCAAGGGAAACCCTTTTCCCGCAGAACAGAATACGCCCAGGATAGTGCTCGACTGTTACGGCGTTCCGTTCCCAAAGGTAAAACGACTTTCACTTAATACACAGTAGCACCACTGTATAAGAAGTATCGACGAACGTACGTAGTACGAACTGAACACTCTCGGAAATAAATCCGGCACAAGAAAGAACAGTGTAAGGCTTTCGGTAGCTCAATACACTGCGTAGGGACGAGAGGAGAGAGAAAGGTAGAGGGGCGAATTTCAGCGTAAATTTGGAATGAGGGAAGAGTCTGGAGGTTGTTGAGAAAATCGTGGGAATATATTGCAAAAATATTGCAGCGGTTGAGATAATATCTCACACGTGGATAAGTCTAAGACCGAATCTTGAAGACTAAGTTTGAGACTGAAGTAGTTCGAATTGGGCCGAGCCCATTCCTGAGTTGGGCTTTCGGAGTTTTTGGGTCTGCAAAAAGATAGGTGGGCCCCAAAGACCACCAATTGCCAAATCCGAGCCGAGCCGGCCGGGCGGGCGCGCGCGCGCGCGTGGCTCTTAGAGGAGTGTCCCTCTTTTAGATAGTTGAACTACCAAATTACTTCAATACCTTTATACATCATAAATGTTTTGTAGGTTTCCTATGTGGGACAAATTCCCACTTTCTCAAACTTTCCAAGTTGAACCTCTTCAACTTCAACAATTAATTTCTCACTCACCTTAACTCGGTTTTGAGATATTAAATATACCACGTTCATCTACTCCGCGAGTAGAACGACCATGTCACGTTCAATTATTTCTTAATTAACGTTTAGTCCGTCTAATTAATTAAATTAGATCAGGGTGTCAAAACCCAATTAATTCCAACAATCCCCCACATGAGTGAAAATCGTATCTATACAACATCAGACTCAGTGTTCAGTTCGAGTGAGATCTCCGTGCTTTCGGATAAGTGGTTTTTGGCCTTGAACTTTCCGTAGCCAAACACTATCGGATATACCGGCGGCTTAGTGGACGCGATGCCTTGAACTATTCCTCCAAAGTGTATACCTAGACAACAGTGTCAGCACACTTCAATCTCGTCTTTGTAACGTTCTCACGTTTTTGTCCGTTTTGGCCATGGACGTCCTTTGTGTTCATAAATGTTTGGTCGAAGCGGCCCTCACTTCTCATTTATATAGGTGACTTCCTTTCGAGTATCCCGTTATACTCTAGGAATCATTAAGAGTCGAAAACTCAGCCTTTACCACATCTTACGGGTCTTTAACACTTGAGATAGTGCTGTCCGGAATAGTCGTAATTTTCAAGTGTTTTATCACTAACCTCCACAGCTTCGTTTTCCCATTGAACCAAGTTCTTGGGATCTCCAGTCATCATGGTTGGGTTACCACTGCTTTGGTTTTTATTGTGGGTTTTAGACCCATTCCTTCTACCAGCTTGTTCAATTGATCTCGGTTTATGCTCTTCGTGAGCGGATCCGCTATATTGTCCTTCGTATTGACATAATCAATGGACATTACTCCAGTGGAGATCAATTCTCTAACGGAGTTGTGTCGACGACGTATGTGTCTCGACTTTCCGTTGTACATGACATTCGTAGCTCTCCCAATGACAGCTTGACTGTCACTGTGTACCATCACCGCAGGTACAGGCTTTCTCCAACAAGGAATGTCTTCCAGAAAATTACGCAACCATTCAGCCTCTGCAGCGGCTAGGTCTAGCGCTATAAATTCTGATTCCATTGTGGAACGAGCAATACATGTTTGTTTCTTGGACCTCCACGACACTGCTGCTCCTCCAATAGTGAATACATATCCACTAGTGGACAATGAGTCTTTGGTGTCTGATATCCAATTTGCATCACTGTATCCTTCGACTACAGCTGGATGTCTTGTGTAGTGAAGCCCATAATCAATGGTGTACTTCAAGTATCTTAATACCCTTTTCAACGCTTTCCAGTGCTCATGACTTGGATTGTTCGTGTATTGACTCAACTTGTTTACCGAACAGGCAAGATCAGGGCGTGTACAGTTCGTGATGTACATCACACTTCCAATGATCCTTGCGTATTCTAATTGAGCCACTGGTTCTCCTCTGTTCTTTTTCAAGTGAACATTGAGTTCCAAAGGTGTCTTAGCAGGTGGATCGTCAAAGGCCTTAAATTGCTTTAGTACCTTCTCCACATAGTGAGATTGTGTCAAGGAAATTCCATTGGACGTTTTCTCTATCTTGATTCCAAGAATCACATCTGCTAATCCCATGTCCTTCATGTCGAAGTTTCTACTTAACATGTTTTTCGTATTAACTATGATATCGTGATTGTTACTCATGATTAACATGTCATCGACATATAAGCACACAATAACATATCCATTTGGTGTGTCCTTCACGTATACACACTTATCACATTCGTTAATTCGAAACCCATTTGACAACATCGTATTGTCAAATTTCAAGTGCCACTGTTTAGGAGCTTGCTTAAGTCCATACAGTGATCGAACGAGTTTGCACACCTTTTTCTCGTTCCCAGGAGCAACATATCCTTCAGGTTGATCCATGTATATTTCAGCATCCATCTCACCATTAAGAAATGCCGTCTTAACGTCCATTTGGTGTATTTCGAGATTGTGCAATGCAGCAATAGCGACCAACACCCGAATGGAGGTGATCCTTGTCACTGGTGAGTATGTATCGAAGAAATCATACCCTTCCTTTTGTTTAAAACCCTTTGCAACTAGACGAGCTTTGTACTTATCAACAGATCCATCTGCTTTGTACTTTCTTCTAAGGATCCACTTGCATCCTAAGGGCTTACAACCTTTAGGGAGGTCAACCAACTCCCACGTGTGGTTTAAGAGAATAGACTCGTATTCACTTTTTATGGCTTCTTTCCAGAGGTGTGCATCTGGTCTTGCCATTGCTTCCTTGATAGTTTTAGGTTCTTCTTCCTCCAAAACATAAGTAATGAAGTCTGAACCAAAGTCTTTATCAATTCTAGCTCTCTTACTGCGTCTCGGTTCTTCACTCTCTTGAGTGGAAGGACTAACAGTGCCGTCCGTTGCTTCGAGAGTTCTTTTACTCGAACAGTCTTCCTCTCTTTCCTTAAGAGGAAAAATGTTTTCAAAGAATACTGCGTTCCTTGACTCAATTGTAGTGCCTTCTGTCATATCCGGTACTTCGGATTTGTGAATCAGAAATCGATAGGCACTACTATTTGAAGCATATCCTATAAAGATACAATCGACGGTTTTAGGTCCGATTTTAACTTGTTTAGGAAGCGGTACTTCAACCTTAGCCAAACACCCCCACACTTTGAGGTAGTTGTATGAAGGTTTTCGTTTCCTCCATACTTCATAAGGAGTTTGATCCTTAATTTTATGAGGAATCTTATTCAGAATGTGGTTAGCCGACAGGATAGCTTCCCCCCACAAGTTCTGAGGTAGACCAGAGCTGATTAACATTGCATTCATCATCTCCTTTAGTGTTCGGTTTTTCCTTTCCGCCACACCATTAGACTGAGGTGAGTAAGGGGCTGTCGTTTGATGTATAATCCCTGATTCAATACATAATTGTTCAAACAGAGCTACGTACTCTCCTCCTCTATCACTACGAATTGATTTAATTCGAGTGTCCAATTGATTCTCTACTTCAGTTTTGTAACGTTTAAAAGCTTCAATAGCTTCGTCTTTACTCTTTAAGAGGTAAACGTAGCAGAATCTTGTACAATCGTCTATAAAAGTAATAAAATACTTTTTCCCTCCTTTAGTTTGTACAAACTTCAAATCACATACATCCGTGTGAATTAAGTCTAGAGGAACAGCAGTGTTCCTTTCAACAGTTTTAAACGGTAGTTTGGTCATTTTTGCTTCCGTGCATATTTCACATCGTTTGGATGTATCAACGTTGTCAATTTTAAGTAAATCGAGATTTACTAATCGCTTTAAGGATTTTAGATTCACATGTCCTAATCTAGAATGCCATAAAGAGGAACACTCAACGATATAAGCAGAAGTGGAAGCAATTTCATTAATAACTTGTTTGCCTTTGGGGCTTACAACCATTGTGCTTAATTTAAACAAACCATTCTCGAGATAACCCTTCCCGAGAAATTGACCAAACTTACTTAGAACTATCTTATCAGCTTCAAAGACTAGTCTAAATTTGTTGCTAACTAGAAGAGATCCCGAAATCAGATTCTTCCGGATGTCTGGGACATGCAGCACGTTCTTCAATGTTAGCTCCTTTCCAGATGTCAGTTTAAGCACCACTGACCCAATTCCAGCCACTTCAGATGAGGCTTGATTGCCCATGAACAATTTTCTCCCATCAGATGGAGAGTAGTCTGTGAATGCAGATCTCTCCGAGCAGACGTGGCAGGTGGCACCAGTGTCCACAAACCACTCTTTCTTGTTGTCCACCATGTTGACCTCCGTCACCACTGCGGACATGTCCAAATCTGTAAGGTTCACAGAATCTTGTGCTTTCTGTTTGCCCTTTCCCTTATCGTCACGACGAGGTTGACGACACTCACTGGACCTATGGTTTGGTTTCCCACAGTTGTAGCAGTTTCCAGTGAATTTCTGCTTTGTGGCTGGACCCTTCCCCTTCACATTCTTCGTTGTGGGGGCAGCAGATTCGTTTGGACGTCTCCTTTTCCTTGACGGACCCTCTTGTTCCATCAAGTTAGCTTTGGCTTCAATCTGGGGGGCAAATCCCTTGCCTTCTCTCTTCCGATTGTCCTCCTCAATCCTGAGACGGATAATCAGGTCCTCCAAGCTCATCAGCTTTCGTTTGTGCTTTAGATATGATTTGAAATCCTTCCACGATGAAGGCAGTTTCTCGACCACGGTAGCTACTTGAAATGCATCAGGTAACACCATATCCTCAGCAGCAATCTTGTGGAAAATAATCTGCAGTTTCTGGACTTGATCCACTACAGACTTATTGTCATCCATCTTAAAATCGTACAATTGTGAAACGACGAATTTCTTTAATCCGGCGCCTTCAGTTCTGTATTTCTTCTCCAAGGATTCCCACAGTTCCTTGGCAGATTGAATGTCACAGTAGACACTGTAGAGGGCATCAGAAAGTCCTCCAATAATGTGATTTCTGCATAGATAATCACCACTTAGCCATTGATCATAGAAGATCCTTTCTTGTTGGCTAGCATTTGCCTCAGGCTGTGTAGGTTTTGTTTCGGTTAGAAACCTATCCATTCCAAGCATGGTCAAGTAAAATTGCATCTTACTTTGCCATCGCTTGAATTCAGTTCCGGAAAATTTTTCCGGCTTTTCTCCTTGTACGACCATAGGCCTCGGCCCTGGTGCGGAGAAGGTAAACACGGGATCCCTTACGGGATTGTGGAAGGCAGGGAGTGGTTCATGCGGATTGCTTCTGTTTTTGACTCTTTCCGCATGATCACTTTGTTTTCCTTGTGATCTCAAGTCGGAACTGTGCGACTCCGAGCGATCGGGAGATGCTCCGTTATTAGCATTGTTTCCAATATTTTCAGTGCCACGCACTGCTTCCGAATTAACGGGATCGACATCCATGTTATCATTCATCTTTGATACTGCAGTAAATTTTAATTAAATTAATTAGTTTCGAAAATATTAATTCAATTAATTAAGTCCGAAAATACTAATTAAATATTCTGTTCTGCGATTGTTGGAAACTGGTCTACGCCGTGTAAACTGCAATATCAAAAATGTCAGAATAACAAGTAAATTCCACAAATAAGTCGAGTCAAGGGAAACCCTTTTCCCGCAGAACAGAATACGCCCAGGATAGTGCTCGACTGTTACGGCGTTCCGTTCCCAAAGGTAAAACGACTTTCACTTAATACACAGTAGCACCACTGTATAAGAAGTATCGACGAACGTACGTAGTACGAACTGAACACTCTCGGAAATAAATCCGGCACAAGAAAGAACAGTGTAAGGCTTTCGGTAGCTCAATACACTGCGTAGGGACGAGAGGAGAGAGAAAGGTAGAGGGGCGAATTTCAGCGTAAATTTGGAATGAGGGAAGAGTCTGTATTTATAGGCACAAGAAACCCTAGGAGGTTGTTGAGAAAATCGTGGGAATATATTGCAAAAATATTGCAGCGGTTGAGATAATATCTCACACGTGGATAAGTCTAAGACCGAATCTTGAAGACTAAGTTTGAGACTGAAGTAGTTCGAATTGGACCGAGCCCATTCCTGAGTTGGGCTTTCGGAGTTTTTGGGTCTGCAAAAAGATAGGTGGGCCCTAAAGACCACCACAATTGCCAAATCCGAGCCGGCCGGGCGGACGGGCGCGCGCGCGCGCGTGGCTCTTAGAGGAGTGTCCCTCTTTTAGATAGTTGAACTACCAAGTTACTTCAATACCTTTATACATCATAAATGTTTTGTAGGTTTCCTATGTGGGACAAATTCCCACTTTCTCAAACTTTCCAAGTTGAACCTCTTCAACTTCAACAATTAATTTCTCACTCACCTTAACTCGGTTTTGAGATATTAAATATACCACGTTCATCTACTCCGCAGTAGAACGACCATGTCACGTTCAATTATTTCTTAATTAACGTTTAGTCCGTCTAATTAATTAAATTAGATCAGGGTGTCAAAACCCAATTAATTCCCATTAATTCCAACAGTTTTTGTGTCGTTTGAACTATTAATAGTTCGGATGTCAAATTGTATTGCTATGTGTCGCTCTAACTTGATAACTGTCACCTTTTTAAATATTTTAAAATAATTATTTAAATTTTATTTTATTATTTACTATTTTATCCTTCAATAAATTAATAATAATAATAATAATAATAATCAAATTAAACAATACAAACATGCCATTAAATTTTTTTAACAGAATTAAATTATTATTTTATTTATATTTTATCTACACCGGCTCATTTAATTAGTTCACATTCAAATTATTTTTTTACTACGGTTATCTGCACCCACTCCTTTTATGAGTTCACCACAAATCATTTTTTAACCATGGTTATCTACAATTGCTCATTTTATAAGTTCACCCCAAAATTAATTTTTTACCACGATTATCTGTACCTGCTCATTTTATAAGTTCACCCCAAAAGAGGAAGGGGAAAAAAAGAAAAATCGAGATTTGTAATTAATTTCGATAGTTTTTTTTTAATTATGTTTTACTTTTTTTTTTTTCTAAAAATATGGGTGACTTGGTGGTGAATCGACGGTAACTCGGCAATGACTCAGCTGCAGATTGTAAATATACAAATTAAGGTTGACTTTATTATATTTTGTGTAAATTAATAAAAGGATAATATAGTCTTTTAAGTGTAATTATTTTTTAAAAAATATTTTGGGGTGAATTCAGAAAATGAGGGGTGTAGATAACCGTGGTAAAAAATAATTTTTTTGAGGGGGGGGGGGGTGAACTCATAAAATGAGCAGATGCAGATAATTGCGATAAAAAAAATTAGTTGGGGTGAACTCATAAAATTAGTGGGTGCAGAAAATTGTGGTAAAAAAATAATTTGGGAGTGGACTCATAAAATGAGCGGATGCAGATAACCACGATAAAATAAATTATTCGGGGGTGAACTTATAAAATGAGTGGGAGCAGATAACCGTAATTAAAAAAGATTTTTGAGTGAACTCATTAAATGAGCGGGCGCAAATAAAATATAAATAAAAAATTAAAATTGGTGTGTATAGGTCAAATATCACCTTAAATATTTATAATAAATTTAAAATTAGATTATTATTTCTTAAAACTCAAAAATATAATTTTGGAAATTAATGATATGAGAATTAAAATAAAGATTATATATTATTATTATTTTTTTATTAATTATGTGAGGATAAATTTGTAATTTTATAATTATGTATTTAAAATTATTAAATTTAATTTAAAAGTGCGATAGAGCGACAAAAAATAATAATAAGTGCAATGCAAGGCGATGGATTCTGCGACACCAAGTGCAACAGGTAGCAGGTCATCAAATATAAACCATTAGATTTCAGATCTGATGGCTCAGATTAATGGACTGTTGATAGTTTGGGCGACACTAAACTATCCTTAGAATACCCCATCTAACAAAGTCATCAATAGAGAGTTATTGATTTTAAAAGTTTTACACATACGCTCTAAGCAGCTCATGTAATTAACTTGCAGTTGATTTGAAATTACTAAGTCAGGTATCAGCTTTCACGAAAGTTTTTGGAGTTAAAAAGTCAATTCACTCATTTCCTTCATCTAGACATTTTACCCGATTAATACTCGTTTTAGGACCAACGGAGTAATATAAATGTGGAAGAAATTATGATCAAGACACCTAAACCCTTTGTGAGTGTTGATGTAACCCATAAAAATTCAAGGAATGGTATATAGCTCAAATTTATTTTTCACATAATATCAAAGATAGAGAAACACACAACAGACAAAAGGATGAAAAATCTCATAGTTAGGAGTGATAGAGAATAATAACTCCGAAGGAGATTATCCTTAAGGACTGAAGTAGACAATCGATTAATGATATAAACAACACCACTAAAAGCTTCAATCCAATATCGTGAAGGAACATATGCATGTAACATCATAGCAAAACCAATTTCGTATGGTCATGGCACAATAGTGAGAAGACAACCCAAACACCAATATGGCAGCAGAAATGCCACACCAAGAGTAGACAGGGGAACGGTCCAGGCACCCAGGGAGATGATAGTTCAGAGCGCCGACATAAGTGGGGAGGAGAAGACAAGGAGGGTTTGAACCTTCTACATAACAAACTTCCCGGAGGAATGAAAATCGAAGGATATCATGGAAGTGGTGTCTAGATACGGTAAGGTCATGGCACAATCATCCCAGATAAACAAAATAGAAACGGGTGGCGCTTTGCATATGCACAATTCGTGGAGTGCAAGGATCCAGACGAGTTAGAGTTCTGACTAGACAACATCTGGATCGGAAACTACAAACTATGTTATCTATATGGGCCTGAAACCAACTAACCCAGTCCAAGAACCCATAGAACGCATACCAGATAGACTCAAAGAGTCGTGCGAAGCCCACACATGAGTCTATGAGCTTGAAACAGTCCAAGCAAGCACCAACGAAAAAACACCAAATCAAGTTAACCTACATCTAATTGGCTACTCCCTAGTGGGTATCAGAATAAATTCGCCAAAATTCAACTATCCAAGAATGGAAACCAGAGATACCACTAAGGACGAACCTAGAGCAAAAGGTGAGCAGAAAATCCTGAAGTCACTAAAAATTAAAATGACCTTCAAGAACGGCCCAAACCAGGAGATAGAGGAGCCAGGGGAAACTAATCACGCTAGCTCTAGAGTCAGTCAAGAACAAAGGGAACCGCAATCAGAGGAGAGCAAAGCAGAACCAAATATCTTAGGGGAGCAACTAGAAGACAAAACAATAAGAAGTAAATGGGATAGAAGAAAGAGAATGAGAAAGATACAAAGGAAAAAAGAAGCAACCAAAAGGTGATATCCGTAGCTTTCGTTCGCTCGAGGCATAACATAATCGACAATGAAAATGAGTGACAATAACAACCACAGAACATCATTTCCTCTACTTTAAAGAAAATTATGGGGATTTTCTTTCACTTCGATTTTTCAATAACTTCATTAATGATGAGGATGTCGTCCATGATCTATCAACCTTTGATGAAGGCTGATTGGTTATTTGAGATGATGCCATTAACTACTTTCCACAGTATAGCAGCCAATACCTTTGCAATAATTTTGTAGACACTACCGATTAGAGAGATGGGGCGGAAATCCCCCAATTTCTGAGCCTCTGATTTTTTTTTGGGATAAGAACAATAAAGGAAGGATTAAGGCCCTTCACGATTTTTCCATATTTGTGAAATTTACTCATCATTCTCATGATATCGGGTTGTAAGATGTCCCAGGAGCCCTTAAAGAAGCCGAATGTGAAGTCGTCCGGGCCGGGGCTGCTATTGGAGTCGCAACTCCAGATGGTCTCCTTGACTTCACAGGAGGAGAAGGGGGCAGTCAAGAGAGCGTTGTCGGCCGCTTCGAGTTTGAGCTTGAAAAAGTGAGGTGAACATTTCAAATTGAAGTGGTTGCTGAAGAAGGAGTGGATCTTTTTTTTAACCTCTGGTACTGATTCTATCCACCTGCCTTCAATCCATAAGCCATTTAACTCATTGCATTTTTATCTTCTGTTAATTATGTTTTGGAAGAACCTTGAGTTTGTGTCACCTTCCAATATTCATTTAGTTTTTGCCTTTTGATATAGGAATGAATCCCGGAGCTATAAGTGGTGGGATAGGTTGGAGAAGGTATCAGCCCGTAACAATGCCTCCTCTTCGTTGAGTCCCAGGTCATCGTTTGCCTTGTACAACTCTTTGATCTTATGTTTGTTGGACTCTATAATTGAGTCGAGATTCCCAAATACATTTGTATTCCAGTGCTTCAAATCAGATTTCAGGAGTTTTAATTTCTCTTTCATGATACAACCTCCCCAGCCAGATATTGTGTGACTCGTCCATTTTTAGAGATAAAACCCTTGAATTTGTCGTGTTCTTGCCAGCAGTTAAAAAATCTGAAGGGTCTCGGGCCCCAATCCCTGGAGCCCAAGTCCGAGTAGACTGGACAGTGGTTTGAGACTGAGCGGCGGAGACCTCTTAGTACTGCGTTTGGCCATTTGTTGTTAACTAGCATTCTGTCTAGGCGACTCTTGCATGAGCCGTCCGTGTGGTACCAAGTGAATTTGCGCCCGACCAGAGGTATGTCGAACAGGTTGCTCTGGATTAGAAACTTGTAGAACATCGTTGTGTCCCTACTAGCATTACCTCCCCCGATTTCTTCTCTCTCGATATCCAATTTGACTGAGTTGAAGTTCCCCATAACGCATAGAAGCCCATCCTCTCCCCCTGAGTCGTTGCCAACACTATTAGTTCCCAGAGGATTTTATTTTCTTCCAGATGGCAAGGAGCATAAATATTTAGAATAATGCATGTTGCCCCGTCTGCTTTAATGGTTCCTTCCACTGCTAGGATCCCTTTTTTTTCATGCCAGCAGCTATTGGCCTGAAATGTATCAGTGTTCCACAAAGAAATTAGCCCCCCGATCTTCCATCGGAGTCCCTGCTATCCCATCCGAAGTTTTCTCATCCCCATAGTCCATTATATATCCCCCAATTCACTCCTTCTGTTTTTGTTTCTTGGATGCAGCAGAAATCAATCCTCATTTTGTTGCCTAACTCTCTCACTTATCTTCTCTTTTCTCTTGCCCCTATTCCTCTTAAATTATAACTTAGTATCTTCATTGACTAACCTAGGTTACCCTCCTCTTCGACGATTTTTGGTAGGTGAAGTGCATTTCTTTGTCTTTGTGAATTAGTAGCTCCATCTGCTTTTTTATGCCTGCTTCCGATCGGCTATTCACCAAGCCTAACATCTCGCCTATTTCCCATGCTGATTCTACCTCTTCTCTGATTTCTTATTGCATCAATTTTGAATTCCATATGCTTTCTTCAAAATTCAACTTAACTCTATTTTTTTTTCCTCAATTTTTTGTGTGATGTCTTGATTCTGCCGGCTCTCTTCTCAATTCAAGCTGAGGTCGCAATTGAGGCTGCTAAATATGCTGAGAGTTGGGAATTAGTGCCCTCCTCTATAGTGTCAATCGAGGAGGTTCTAGAGTCCATTCGGTTAATGACGGTAAAAGGGTCTCCGCTGGTCTGAGTGTGGTGAAGGGCCTGGATAGCAGGAGTTGAGTCTTTTGAGTGGGATGGGTAATTTAGGTCAAGGGCTGGGAAGACATTGGACTTGGGCCCAACATGATGGGGTTTATTTTGAGTAAATTTAGGCACCTGAGAATTGGGCCTGAGTGGATTTGGCACGTTAGTGGTCTTAAATGCAGGAAGGCATGAATGAGAACTGGGCCCCGCTTCAGCCGCCGAGATGGCATTTTCCAAGGACGCGTGGGACCTGGCCTCAGTGAGTGTGACTAAGTTTCTCGCGCTAGGGGAACATATTGAATGTTTTTTTGAGGCCTCAGGTCTCGAATTTGGCGACTGAGGATTGTCCATGCAATAATTGCCCAAAATAGTCTACTTGACTTCCTCCGGCGAGAGTGCATTTCCGATATGAATGCCTCAGATTCGTCCGAGTGCGAACTAGAGTCGTCGGGGTCGGAGTCCCACCGGTTAGATTCTTCCGATGAACTCGAAAATAAGTCGTGTTGCCGTCGGTCATCGTCCGCCACCCAATCCTCTGATTCCCATTTCACCCTGATGTTGAAGACTCTTCCGTCCACTTTGATCTTTAAGATGTCACTGGGTATTTATGGGTAGGCCGTGTCGATGGGGATTCTAGCTGATTGGAGTTTTCGACGAGAGACCGTGTGCGCATTGATTTTTACCATGGTTCCAATCCTGCATGATAGGAGCTGGAAGAATATGGGGCGCTATGCTTGAAGTGGGACCCTATACCACTTAGTCCATACATGTCTCCGGTTGTGTATGGGTTCTGGTTCCCAATGTTGAATAAAATCAAACCATCTCTCTCTCCAAGTCTTGTGATTTTCTTGAAACATGATTTCATAGTCTGGGGTGTTTAAGCGTATAAGAGTTAGGTTACCTCCCAAGTATGTGACTGTCAGGGAGGGCCCAGTTTCATTTTGGATCTCCTCGGCACTTTCAAGCCATGAAATGTCTCTTCTTAATGCTCCCACAGTGCACTCTTTGAGCCATTCCCGTTCTCCTTTCTCTGGTATGAAGCACATTCCTTTCCATTCGTTATTCATGCTCTTGGGTTCAGGTTTTTCGGTCCTTGGTTCTGGCTGTACACCTCTTGGAAGCCATGAACTGGTTGTTCCTGCGAAGGAGAGGTTTGGGGGAGTCTTGGCTTCATGCCTGATTATGTGCGGTTGAGGGGGTTTGTATCGCGGTGGACCAGAGTTCCTGTCAAAGCAAGCGATTTTAGCTTGAAGTTTGCAGGTTCCGAGCCAAATGTCGTTTAGTCTTCTTTCAGTTGTTGTAGTGTTTATCCTTTTCTCGTACCTGACGAAACCGAATCTAGATCCATCATTTCTTCGTTTCCTAGGTATGAACACATCCATTACCTTTTCGACTTTGTTGAAGATCTTCCAGAGGTCGAGTGTTGTGCAGGTTTCGGGGAAATTCCAGAAGAAGTACATCACCATCGGAGTTCGAGTGAAGATCGATCTCTCTCTAAGTCTTGTCCGTTCTGCCAATCCATTATCCACTCTAGCTGGCTTGTCTGAAGGCTTATGATTCAAGGGGTACGGTTTATGTCGAGGAAATATTTGTTTTAGTCCTTTAAGTTTGAGTGATTCCAAAATAAATCCTTTAAGTTTTTAACTTTACAAAATACATCCTATATCTTACAAGCTATTAATTTTAGTCCTTTTTAAAATCTATTTTAGTCCTTTAAGTTTAAACTCCAATTTTAATAAAATTTAAGGTATAATTTATTCCTTCTAAACTGAAAATATTTTATTTAAATCTATTTTCTATTTTCTATTTTTCTGTTTTATTGAATACTGATTTTATTTAAATTTGTATTCCAATTTTAATAAAATTTTATTTACAGAAAATTTTATTTCAATTTAAATCCGTAGTTAAATTTCAATATAAACAGAAAATATTTTATTTAAAATTAAAAAAAAAATACATCATTAAAATATTTAAAAAAAAATACTGATTTTAATGTATTTTTTTTAAAACATCATTTAAAATATTTTTTAAATTAAATAAAAATATCATTAAAATTTGAATTATGCTCAAATTCTACCTAACCATTTTCCCTAATTAATTAAAAATATAAAAATTCGAAAATAAAAATATATACTAAAATCTAGAAAATTGAAAGAAAATTATAAATATGTTTAAAAAAAGGGACAACTCCAACTACCCCGGTCATATTCTCCAAATGTAAATTATATGATTTATATAATAATTTATAATTTACATTTGGGGAATATGACAGGGGTTTAGGGTTTAAATTAATCTCGACTCGATTAAAGCTCATTTTAGTTCGACTCATATAATTATCAAACAAGCTTAAATAAGAATTTCAAAACTTAATAAATGTGCATTAAATTAATTTGAATGCGTTTTTATATGATTTAATATTATGTTTATCACAATAATTACTTATAGAGTTTAGATTTAATTATACTTGTGTTCAATTTAGTTCGGGAAATAATTTCTTGGATGGGAGGTCTACGGATACATAAAATCTCGTATAATCTCGTTCAATTTATTATATAAATCATACTATAATTTACATTTGGGGAATATGACAGGGGTAGTTAGAGTTGTCCATTTTTTTAAAACATATTTATAATTTTCTTTCAATTTTCTAGATTTTAGTATATATATTTTTATTTTCGAATTTTTATATTTTTAATTAATTAGGGAAAAAGGCTAGGTAGAATTTGAGCATAATTCAGATTTTAATGATATTTTTATTTAATTTAAAAAATATTTTAAATGATGTTTTAAAAAAAAAAAACATTAAATCAGTATTTTTTTTTAATATTTTAATGATGTATTTTTTTAAAATTTTAAATAAAATATTTTCTGTTTATATTGGAATTTAACTACCATTTAAATTGGAATAAAATTTTCTGTAAATAAAATTTTATTAAAATTGAAATACAGATTTAAATAAAATCAGTATTCAATAAAACAGAAAATAGATTTAAATAAAATATTTTCTGTTTAGAAGGAATAAATTATACCTTAAATTTTATTAAAATTGGAGTTTAAACTTAAAGGACTAAAATAGATTTTAAAAAGGAATAAAATTAATAGCTTGTAAGACATAGGATGTATTTTGTAAAGTTAAAAACTTAAAAGATTTATTTTAGAATCACTCAAACTTAAAGGACTAAAACAAATATTTCCTCGTTTATGTCTCACCCCTCTAACGTACTTTAATTAGATAGATCCAACAGATAATTGTGAATTAACCTCAAGAATTGTATTATTGTGTAATACGCCTTTACTTCTCAAAAAAGAAAAAAAATGCAACCAAAACACACTTCAATAATTCACAGTGCACAATATCCAAAACATGTGGGGAATGTTTATCGTTTAAAAAAAAAGGTAAACATTTACTCTTTCATTGTTCACAAGACGAACGGAACAAAAGTTTAGGTAAATTGAAAAACAATATAATTAATTACTTTTTGAAGTATTGAAAAGCAGAATAATTTCGAGTTTATTAAATTAACTCATTCCTTCATTATTTTGGAGTATAATTTAGATGCGGGGTCCTTCATGAAAGACTCATATTAGGTTGCGTAAAGAGAATTTATTAGTAGGTACAGATACTTTAATTTAATTGTGTGACTATCAATAATTTATTACTACAATAATTGGGAATTAAATTGAGTTTAATGAATCTGATGTCCTAAATACCTGGCATTAATTCTAAAAAACAGCAAACTGGCGACAACTAAATCTGATTTGTCATTAACGAAAGAAACATAACATTTTATGGTTCATATTGAAACAATAATTTATTCGACTAATTTGAGTTATTACATGGAGTACTCTTTTAACTCGTTTTCATATGATACGATACTAGTTCTTTTTTATTTTTCAATTTTTATTTTAATTACGAGTGTAAATGTCACATCCCGTTTTTTTTTAACAACAAAACTTTTGCGAAAGTTGAACATATTATAAAGAGATGAACTGAAATTCAATTAAAACCAATAACCAAATTAAATTAGTTTGATAAGTGGGAAGATTATAATAAATGTCTCACAAACAAACTCAACGACTGAGAATAAGAAATAATTATAGCCAGTTAAGTCTTAAAATTTTAGTAACATATTTGGCCAACATCCATCACCACCTCTCGCCGATCAACTCCTCAACCTGAAATAATATTATTTGGGGTGAGTATGCAAGCACACTCAGTGGAGTCAAGTTATTCCAAACTAAATACTGAAAATAGACAGTCAAGTCATCAACGTAGAACAATTAACATTTGCTTATATACTTTGTCAACCTTAAATTAAACAATATACTTTGTCATTGAACACATATACTTTGTCAACATTAAAGTGAACACATATACTTTGCCAACATTACAGTAAACACATATACTTTGCCAACATTTACTTTGCCACATATACTTTGCCAACATTAAAGTAAACACATATACTTTGCCCACATATACTTTGCCCACATATACTTTGCCATTGAGCACAGCGGGTTGAACCCGAGGACCCGTCGATCCTGGATCCTCGTCAGGATCCCTGGCTATTAGAAACTTTGCCACTTGAATCACATGCACACATTACTTTGCCAATAGAATCGCTGCACACATTAACTTTGCCAATCGAATAACATGCACACATTAAATTCATGTATCAATCACTCAAACAATTTATTTAAAGCATTTAATAAAGAATAACAAATGCATCTCTACCAACCACTGTAGAGTATAAAGCAATATAAACCCCACCTCGAAATGTATGTCGTGGATGAATGGATGCAAAATTCTTATAGCTTACTTCTCGCGATTACCGTTACCTAATATAAATTAAATCCATTTAGAAAATAAATTCTCAAATAAAAATAATGTAAAATCTATTCATGTTTCTCGTGACTAGTTTAATCTGTAGGAAACTCAATTAATAAAATTCCTAATTCAGTAAACCTACAATTACATCGGACTTAGATAACAAATTATAAATTCCTATAAACCCATTAACGTCATAAATCTTTCTGCAATAATCTGTTTCTTGTCACAATACTGAGATTTTAACCCAATTCAAATCTAATCTAATCTCATCTAACATTACATAAAATATATTCTAGAATATTTCAATTAACCGATTAACCTCAACTCGAATTACCAACTCTTAATCAATTTGATCTATATATACACACTACCACTTTCTGACATTATTATCATCTGCCTGCAAGCCAATATAAAATCACTAACTACACATACTCCTATATAAATAAATGTATGTACACACGCACATAATGATAGAGGGATAACTTATTTATATATAAGACATACAAATGAAAACTTGATTTTTAATTGTTTAAAAGTATGATCCGATATGATCGGCGACAAAAATAAAATAAATTAATTAAATGAGATTAAAAGAAATACCTTGTAGAAATCGATCAGAATTTTGTTATGGGTCAAATCTATGGAGTGGAAAATATGTTGATGAAGAAGTGTATTCTAAAGACGGAGAGTAAATAAAGGCTTATAGAGATATATTTAGTTGCAAAAATCATGGGAAAATCATGGGATAATGGCACATTTTGCGTTGAAAATTATTATCATAATATATATAATAATTTAAATATTATTAAATATATATTTATCTTTTTTTTTTTAAAAAAAAAAATTAATATCTTATGCATATTTTATTAACATATGAAATTGAAAAATCTGGAGTATTACATCCTACCCCCCTTAAAATAAATTTCGTCCTCG
Organism: Galeopsis tetrahit; assembly: GCA_963675135.1. Taxonomy (NCBI): domain Eukaryota; kingdom Viridiplantae; phylum Streptophyta; class Magnoliopsida; order Lamiales; family Lamiaceae; genus Galeopsis; species Galeopsis tetrahit. The sequence goes on along the minus strand of OY776126.1, from coordinate 38,839,231 downwards.
AAATTTAGTAATTTACCTTTTGATGTTGAATTTGGATTTTCAATGTTGGGACAAAAACGAGCTCTATGACCCGGCCGTTTGCATCTAAAGCACTTGTCTTGTCCCATAAGACACTCCCCCTTGTGATTTCTTCCACAATTTGCGCAAGGAGGCCTTACACGTATATCATGAGCATCTGCACCCTGGAAATCCCCATGTGTAGTGTCACTCTGAAAACTCTTTTGCTGATCTTGGTCATTGTCTTGGTTCTGATCTTCCCATTTCCTTTTCCCAAAATTTTCAGTTGACCTTCGACTGGTTTTCTCAGGTTGTTGACTTGCTGCAATTTCCCCAGCTCTCCTCACCAAGTCACTGAAAGGCATGTCTCCATGACTAGCAAGGATACTACGTATTTCAGAGCGTAATCCCCTCTTAAATTTTTGGGCTTTCTTTCGTTCGGTATCTACCACGTGTGGGGCAAAACGGGCCAACCTACTGAACTCTCTCTCATACTCTTCCACCGTTAAACTCTCTTGCTGGAACTCAAAGAATTCCGACTCCATTTGCTCGCGGTAGGTATCGGGATAAAACCTTTCCATGACAATCTCCTTGAATCTGTTCCATTCAAGTCCATCACGTTCTTCTTCCGTTCTCGATCTCCAGTAGCCTTCCCACCAATGGTCAGCGTCCTCTACGAGTTGGAACTCAGCGCAAGTCACACGTTGACGATTCGTACATCCGATAAGGCGAAACACACGCTCAAGGGATCGTAACCACTCCTCGACAACAGTAGGTCCATCGCGTCCGTTGAAAGTGAGTGGCTTATAGCGACGAAACTGCTCCACGATGCTAGCATTATTCCGAGGATTCTGAGCCTCATTGTTAGCTTGATTTTGGTTATTCCGAGGATTCTGAGCCTCATTGTTATCTTGATTCTGGTTAGGCTGTCGACGCGGCGGCATCTATTCTATTTCTGCTAGTCATTATCATTATAATAACGTTTAATATTTTCTTCTATAAATCCTTAGAAAATTTTCATTCTATCAAATCTTTTCATGATCAAATATCAAATAAATTACATATCATACCTTATTGGAGTTGTAGCGGTAGGCAGTGGTGGATGTTGTAACTTATTTTCAATAATGCACAACTTAAATTTGTTTATAATATAAATAACATAACTCTAAAAGAATTTTCCTTTGACAAGTCTACAAGAACGTATACCTGCTCTGATACCAACTGTCACATCCCGTTTTTTTTTAACAACAAAACTTTTGCGAAAGTTGAACATATTATAAAGAGATGAACTGAAATTCAATTAAAACCAATAACCAAATTAAATTAGTTTGATAAGTGGGAAGATTATAATAAATGTCTCACAAACAAACTCAACGACTGAGAATAAGAAATAATTATAGCCAGTTAAGTCTTAAAATTTTAGTAACATATTTGGCCAACATCCATCACCACCTCTCGCCGATCAACTCCTCAACCTGAAATAATATTATTTGGGGTGAGTATGCAAGCACACTCAGTGGAGTCAAGTTATTCCAAACTAAATACTGAAAATAGACAGTCAAGTCATCAACGTAGAACAATTAACATTTGCTTATATACTTTGTCAACCTTAAATTAAACAATATACTTTGTCATTGAACACATATACTTTGTCAACATTAAAGTGAACACATATACTTTGCCAACATTACAGTAAACACATATACTTTGCCAACATTTACTTTGCCACATATACTTTGCCAACATTAAAGTAAACACATATACTTTGCCCACATATACTTTGCCCACATATACTTTGCCATTGAGCACAGCGGGTTGAACCCGAGGACCCGTCGATCCTGGATCCTCGTCAGGATCCCTGGCTATTAGAAACTTTGCCACTTGAATCACATGCACACATTACTTTGCCAATAGAATCGCATGCACACATTAACTTTGCCAATCGAATAACATGCACACATTAAATTCATGTATCAATCACTCAAACAATTTATTTAAAGCATTTAATAAAGAATAACAAATGCATCTCTACCAACCACTGTAGAGTATAAAGCAATATAAACCCCACCTCGAAATGTATGTCGTGGATGAATGGATGCAAAATTCTTATAGCTTACTTCTCGCGATTACCGTTACCTAATATAAATTAAATCCATTTAGAAAATAAATTCTCAAATAAAAATAATGTAAAATCTATTCATGTTTCTCGTGACTAGTTTAATCTGTAGGAAACTCAATTAATAAAATTCCTAATTCAGTAAACCTACAATTACATCGGACTTAGATAACAAATTATAAATTCCTATAAACCCATTAACGTCATAAATCTTTCTGCAATAATCTGTTTCTTGTCACAATACTGAGATTTTAACCCAATTCAAATCTAATCTAATCTCATCTAACATTACATAAAATATATTCTAGAATATTTCAATTAACCGATTAACCTCAACTCGAATTACCAACTCTTAATCAATTTGATCTATATATACACACTACCACTTTCTGACATTATTATCATCTGCCTGCAAGCCAATATAAAATCACTAACTACACATACTCCTATATAAATAAATGTATGTACACACGCACATAATGATAGAGGGATAACTTATTTATATATAAGACATACAAATGAAAACTTGATTTTTAATTGTTTAAAAGTATGATCCGATATGATCGGCGACAAAAATAAAATAAATTAATTAAATGAGATTAAAAGAAATACCTTGTAGAAATCGATCAGAATTTTGTTATGGGTCAAATCTATGGAGTGGAAAATATGTTGATGAAGAAGTGTATTCTAAAGACGGAGAGTAAATAAAGGCTTATAGAGATATATTTAGTTGCAAAAATCATGGGAAAATCATGGGATAATGGCACATTTTTGCGTTGAAAATTATTATCATAATATATATAATAATTTAAATATTATTAAATATATATTTATCTTTTTTTTTTAAAAAAAAAAAATTAATATCTTACGCATATTTTATTAACATATGAAATTGAAAAATTTGGAGTATTACAGTAAATAATGTAAATGAATTGAGTCCAACACATTACCATTCAATATATATAATTATCCCTTCATTTTTTAATAAGTGTCACTTTGATTTTTTTTTTAACAAATTAAGATTATAAATTGTGGTGTATATCACCTTCATTAATTATAACTAATTTTGATATATAAATTTTATTTGATAAAAAATGTGATTAAGAATGTAGCTAGTATTTATAAATCAAATTAATTTTAGTATAAAAAATATTTATGATTTTTTCATTTATTTATGCTTTTATACTAAACGAGTAAGGTTAAAATAGTCAAAATTAAAGAAAAAAAATTAAGAATGACACTTATTTTAAAATTAGTTAAAAAGTTAAAGTGACACTTGTTAAAAAAAATGGAGAAAGTAGAATTTAATATATATATATATATATATATATATATAATTAAGTATCCCCAATGTATATAATATATATAAAGTAGCTATAAATGTGTGTTAAATTAACCCCACTTAACATGAAAAACATTTTTTTAAAAAAAGAAAGAAAAATGGAGTTATATGTCTTACTAAAATATCTGGGTTAATTCAACACATACTAACTCTTTCATTACTATTTTAATTCTCGACGAGTCCAACAAATTAACATATATGTAAAATATTTTAATTTTCGATGAATGCAAGTCAAGTTAAATCTCAAGAAGCGTTAATTCTCGTACAAGGTGAGTTTAATCTTCCTGCAAATCGAATTCTAGTCGACCAATAACTTTTATGTAAAATATAAATATAATAGTATTAAAAAGGTTATCATATTAATTACTCCTTCCATCCAAAATTATGATCTCATTGATTTTTAATTTATACAAATCAATAAAATGTCATTGTACATAAAAAAAAAATTGAATTTTACCTATAAACTTTTAATTATGTTCTTATTTAAATGATGAAAACTATATTTTCTTTTATATTAAATATTACTCCATATAAAAATAATTTTAACATTATACACCCTCTTCAAAAAAAATAAAGACTCGTAAAATTAATGGTTTAGCACATTGTTTGGCGCGCTAGAGCTGCTAGGTCTTCACTTAATCATTTTTATTGGGTCGAGCCGCCGTATATTGTAGTTGGCCTTCCGATAGTTGTTTGCTCTTGTCAGTAATCAATAAAAAAGTGTCCTTACTTTGAAAAAAAAAAAAAAAGAAAAAAAAAGAGAGAGACTATATTTTTGAAAAAAAAAAAAAAAAAAATAAATAAAAAAACCATAATTTTGGGATGGAGAGGTCACTCAGTTTTCTCTATTTGTTTGTGCTAGTTTGACAAGAACTCTGAATTAAATTTTCTAAGGATTCGTTTGGTTTGGATTATAGGATGAGATAGATAAGTTATGATAGGATTAGATAGGATTACACTGTTTGGATTAACATTTTTGAAATTTTGATATGTGTTTGGATTACTTGATTACTTTTTTATAATACTGTATTGATAAGTTATATTTTGTGTTTGGATTCAATGATAAATTGATTAAAATAAAAAAGTCAATTTTGCCCCTAATTATTTTTTGCAATACATATTTTTTTTTTCAACTTTACGTAATAATTTGCTTCCAATTTTTGTAGTTTATAATTTAAAAAAAAAAAAAACACATAGTATTTTCTATTTTATATCTTCCACAAATTCCTTGTAATTAGAGGAAAAAAATTGAAAATAAGAAGAAAGAAGCAAATAGAAAAACAACATTAAATTTAAGTTTACATATTTTTATTTTGGGGGACACTTCAAATGAAATGATTTTAAAATACATATATTTCAAATGACATGGTTTTAATGATCGAATTTGAAATTTAAAATTTAAAATTTAGATCTAAATCACTCCATTTTAATTGAGCCTTATATTTTAAATTAATTTTCATGTTCCATTTTAGTTTCTTTGCATAAATCACTACATTTGATAAGTTACCTATCTTGTCAAAAAATATAACAAACGAGTCTAAATTTCATTGTCTATTCCGTGAGGTATTAAGTTCGAGTCATTGAAGTTGGGAGGGGTTGGAAACTTTTTAAAATTAATAAAAATAATTCATAGCCCATTTTTCCTTTTCCTTTTTTTTTTTTTTTGGAAAAATTAAAACGAAAATTAGTTTACACATAATTACAGCACAAAACTTATGTAATTAACTCTACATGAGAGGGTATTTTTGTCAAACTTTTAAAAAGTCAGGGCAGTTAAGTTTTTTTCAAAATGCATATGTATTGGAGAAGATGTAGACAACTAATCTTACCCCTTCCCCCAAGATCAATTGTCATCCATTTGCATGATTAAAGCTAAAAAGTAACCCGGGCTGAAAATGTTTCTCGGGCTATAAGCATGCAAACCAAACATTAAATTAAGGTAGAAAAAACAATCTATCCTACTCTATCCTCTAAACCAAACTAGGCCTAAGAGAATCGTATGCGTATTTTTGTGGACTTTAAAGGTGTGAAATCTGCTACGAGCTCTGTCTGAAGACCTACATTAATTTCGTGTTGTTACAAGCTATGATAATTTTTTATTTTTTTTGAAAGGTACAAGCTATGATAAATTCTTTCCACACAAAAAGTTACATTTGATTTTACACGTAGGTTGAATAATTATTAAATCAATAAAAATAGTGTAAATTTTCATGTCAATGAATAATTATGGTGTAAATTTAATTAGGGATAAAATTGCTAATAAAATATTTATTAGTGGAATAATTATTTACTCCATTTGAATGGAGAAATTTAGATCTATAAATTTTAAATTTCACAATTCAAATTCAATCCACTTGTTTGGATTAAAAAGTAAATGAATAAATTTTAAATACTTAAATTTAAACCCTTATGTATTTAGTTAAAATTGAAAGAATTTTAAATTTTCACTAGAATTATATCATTTAAAATGACTCCTCAAATTAAATTTCGATCCGAATCAAACACAAACCTTATATATTTGGTATTCAAAACTATTGTAATGTTCATATATGAAAGAATTAGATTCTTCCTATCGAAATAATGTTCCATATATATAATAAACATAAACTACATACTTTTTTCATTGTTAATTAGTGATGATTTTGTGAAATTTGTTGGAGTTAAGAAAGAGTATGTATTGACAAGTATATTGTAAAATAATAAATGAGATCTTTAATCATACACCTTAATTTCCTAATGCATATTTTTCATAGTGTACATTATATTTCATCATCTTTTTCAAGTCTTTTCAATTTTATATCTCAAATAATAAATTTTCTAAAATTAAAAGAGAGGGTAAAATTGAACAAACAATATAAAAAAATTTAAAACATCATTTTGTATAGGGGAAAAATGCTAAAATTAACATCGAGTATAATAATGTAAATAAATATATAAATAATGTTATCTTATATACGTAATTAGTAGATAACATATAGTTATAAGTCGCAGTTGTGTGTGAAATTCACTAATTAAATTAATAAAATATTAATAGTGACGGTTTAAAAAGTAGATTTATTAGGCTATTTAAGCTGTTAGTGAGATGGGCTCTTGGGGAGTTTGAAGGGTTGAAATGGGATTTGTGTTTGAGTTGTCTAATGATTAATGAGTTGGCTGTGAATGATTCTCAACAGGTGCAACCTCAACAAATTCATTCCTATTCTCATCATGCTTATAATGCAATCCAACTTATAAATTCTTGTTTCTTCGTCCCTTAATGACTTGCACTATTGACTTTTTTTTTTTTTTTTTTTTTTAAAGAAAATAGAATTTTGTTGAGTGTAAAGTAAAATAAAAAAGATGTATTTTAAGTGATTTATTGAGGCCTAAATAAAATTGGGTGAGGTGTAGTGAAAAAACTGAATCCAAATTGAGTGATAATTTTAAAAATAAAATGTTGTTTTAAGAATTTTAATTTTCTGGATTATTTCTACTTTATGATTTATGAGTGTGCGAGGCTTAGACGCCGCAATAAAAAATTATGTTCAAATAATCATGGGATGGGGAGTATAAATTTTGAATATCTATTTTCTTTAATATTATTTTGGTATTAATCTTAATTTTTTATTTAAATTTTATCACACAATGACTCTAAACATAATTATTATATTTAACTTCCCTCCATAGAAGTGTATTGTTTTTATCTAACTTTTATTACACTTCATGGTATTATTCTATCAATAAATAAATATAACTCAGTTTAATTTAAAATTACAAATTAAATTAAATTTCTTTTAATATTTAATTTATTTATTCTTATTGTCTTAAAAACACAAGTAATTTTTTTGATCAACATTAATATTTACAAACCTGTTGCTAATTTAACCACCAATTATGAAAAACGCCGCCGTTTTGTTGGGATTTGCAACAAAAATTAAGTCGCAAATCAAACAATATAATTTAATATCGCGATAGACGAGGCATTGTGGAAATGTTAAAAATGTGTATATTCAACTTGATTTGCAATGTGTAGTTTGTACAATATATAGAGGAGACTCACATTCTAGAGTCTTCCATCTAACAACTATTAATTAGTTAAAACTACTCTTCTTCTAGAATCTACATTAGTGAGCATGTGTATTGCATGTGTGTGTGTTTGCATGTGAGTGTGTATGTGTTTCATGCAACATTAGGTTTTAGGTTTTGCATGCATTTGTTTTGTATGCTGAGGTATACTTCAATACACCCGGAAGAAAATGGACCACCTCTAAGAAAGATTGAACCAAGTACTTAGACGAGCAAAACGAGCTGGAGATAAGGGCTTGGTGGGGAGATCTGCTGGTTGATCTTCAGACGGAATGTATCGAACATCAAGTAGCTGAGCTTGGACCTTTTCCCTTAGAAAGTGAACATCGACTTCAATGTGTTTGGTTTTGGAGTGAAATTCTGGGCTGAATGCGAGGATTATCGCGCCTTGGTTGTCACACCAAAGTACATCTGGTGTGGAGATGGGAATGCAAAGCTCCTTGCACAAGATGGAGATCCACAGAATGTCAGTGGTGGCTAATGCAAGAGCCATATACTCTGCTTCGATACTGCTCCGGGCAACAACACTTTGCTTTCTCGAACTCCATGATATGAGATTGCTGCCTATGGTGACACAAAAACCAGACGTGCTTCTTCTATCATCAATACTGGAGGCATAATCAGCATCAACAAATCCTTGCAACCTGAAATCAGAAACTTTAGAAAAAGAAAGACCATGAGATATATAGCCCTTAAGATAACGAAGAACTCGTTTACAAGCTTTCCAATGATTTAGTGTGGGATTTTGCAGAAACTGAGAGAGTTTGTTTACGCTGAAAGAGATATCAGGACGGGTGAGAGTGAGGTATTGAAGAGCACCCACAATGCTACGATAAAGAGAGGGGTTGTCAAAAGAAGGGCTATTAGAGAAGGATAAGTGTGATGAGGGGCACATTGGAGTGGAGTAAGGTTTAGATAAGTCAAGATTGGCTTTTGAAATGAGTTCAGTGGTGTATTTGGATTGAGTGAGTTTGATTGAAGAGGGAGTGACATGAGCTTCTATCCCAAGAAAGTAAGGCTCCGTTTGGATGGAGAGATTTGATCTATGGATTTCAAATCCATTATTCAAATCCACTCCCCTTGTTTGGATTAAAAAGTAAATGAATGGATTTAAAATCCTAAGCAGTGTTTTCATAACCGAACCGGTGACCACACCGGACAGGCCACCGGTTCACGGTTCAACCGGTTAGACCGCCGGTCCAACCGGTAAAATATTTATTATGTATTTTTTTAATATTATCTATTTATCATTAAAAAATATATATTTAAACATAAATTTGGAAAATAAAAAGTGGGTTATTCAATACAAAAATCTGAAATAGAGTTAACAGGGCCGGTCTAAAAAAAAATGTATTATGTATTTTTATTATCATAGTTATAAAATACAAGATTTTTTTTTTTTAAAAAACTTATCCCTAATATTAGTTCAATATATTTGGGCTTATGTTAAATAGTATAATACATGGGGTATGAAATTGGGCCTCATTTATCAAAACAATAGATAGTCAAGCCCATTTATCTTACTATAAAAAGAGGAAATTAGGGTTTCACTTCACTTCTTCCTACTTCTCCCATGTCTTCGGCTGAAACCTTAGAAGGTAAATAACATCTTTTATTTTTTTTGGAATATATATTGATTTTATAATTAAAAATTTATCAATTCATAGCAATCTATAGTGTTGGGAGTTTGGAGAATTTTGGACTTCGCCTTCAATCTCCTGTGGCTGCTATTGCGCACAGTGGTTGTTGCTGCCTATCGTCGTGGTGGGTCGGTGGCTGATGTTGTTTTGCAGCAATCGCCTAAGGTTCAGAAGAAAATGAATTGGGGGAGAAAGAATGTAGTCGACGTGTGAATCGGTGAATGAGTCAAATTGAATTTATAATTTAATATTAAAAAAAGAACTCGGTCAGACCGGTGGTTTTTGTCCGGTTTTGGCCGGTTGGACCGGTTTTTGACCGGTCCAACCACAAAAACGGGTTTTAGGCACTTTTCGGACCGGTGCCGTGACCGGTTCACGATCGAACCGGTTCGACCGGCCGGTCCGATTTTGACAACACTGATCCTAAGCATATTTTTTTAGTTAAAATTGAGAGGATTTTAAATTCTCTCTAAAACCATGTCATTTGAAATCCATCTATTTTCAAAACATTTCATTTGAAATACCTCCTCAAATTAAATCCCTCCATCCAAACACAACCTAATTGATCTCCCCAAGATGTTTAAGAGAGAATTAAGAGTGAAGAGCATCAATGAGATGCTGCACAAGAGTTGAATCACAGCCTGTGACCAGGATATCATCGACATATACAAGAAGCAAAGTGATCTTTCCATTTAGAAACCTATGAAACAAGCAGTGATCTGAAGATGAATGAGTAAACCCTTGATCCACCAAAAGAGCTCTAAGCGTATCATACCAGGCCTTGGGAGTTTGCTTCAAACCATATAAAGCATTTCTTAGTTTGCAAACATAAGATGGATGCTTCGAGTCAACAAAACCCTCTGGTTGTGCAATATAAACAGTTTCTTGAAGATCACCCTTTAGAAACACATTGTTAATGTCCACTTGCTGAATAACCCACCCTTTAGAAACTGCAAGAGTGAATACAATTCGAAGAGTGACAGGCTTGATCACCGGACTAAAGGTGTGAAAATAGTCTACCCCTGCCTGTTGTTGAAAACCCCTAGCTACTAGCCTAGCTTTATACCTCTCAACTGATCCATCTCTTTTGTATTTTACTCTGAAGATCCACTTTGTAGTTATTGGATGAATGACAGAAGATGGAGGCACCAGAGACCATGTGCCATTTTGAATGAGAGCATCATACTCCAACTGCATGACCTGTTGCAAATCTGAACTCTACATGGCTTCTTTTACTGAAGTATGTTCAGTTATATGTGAGGTGGACATGCGCACTCTAGGTTTGAATATGCCTGATTTGGAACGGGTTTGCATGGCATGATAAGGAGGTGGATCAGAGCAGATTGAAGGTGTTGGAGAAGGTAATTTGTATGCGGTAGAGGATGAAGAAGAATCATTAGAATAGAGAACATTTCTGGTAGAACTAGAGGTAGAATTATGATGAGGAGAGGGTGGATGAGTATTTGAAATGGGAGAAAGAGATAGATCAGTGGATGAATGATTGGAGATGGATGGAGGGGAGTGTGGAATGGGAACATAAGTATCAGATAGTGGGAGATCTGCTGAGAAGAAATGTGATGGTGTAGATGAATTTTGATGTCTAGTGAATGTAGGAAACTCAGTTTCATTAAACTGTACTGAAGCTGATATATAAATCTTGCCAGAAGAATGTAAGCATTTGTAACCCTTGTGTGAGGAACTGTAGCCTAAGAAGATGCACTTAGAGCTACAGAATTGAAGCTTTGAAGAGTTGTATGGACGAAGAAAGGGGAAGCAAGCACACCCAAAAACCCTAAGTCAGTGATAGTCAGGTAGCTTGTGATGAATCATTTCAAAAGGGGAGATGTTTTTTAAGGTAGGTGTGGGAAGGATATTGATTAGATGTGCAGCTGTGGAAAAGGCATGCCACCAGAAAGACATAGATAAGTTTGATTTGGCAAGCATTGCAAGCCCAAACTCAGTAATGTGTTGGTGCTTTCTCTCAATAAGGTCATTATGTGCATGAGTGTAAGCACAAGACATTCGAACTTGAACCCCCAAAGGCTGAACTAGCATGGCAACAGGTAAGAATTCAGTGCCCATGTCATGTTGAATGTGTTTAATGTGCACACCAAACAATTGTTCTACTGAGTTCATGAATTGTTTAAAAACTCCCACCACATCAGACTTTTAGATGCTAAGGGGAACACCCATACAAATCTAGTATAATCATCCACAATAAACGGGTAATATCTAAAACCATCAATTGAAACACAGGAAGTAGGTCCCCATACATCCATATGCAACAACTCAAGAGGAGCATAAGTATGATGCACAACAAAAGAGAAATGTTTTAGATGCATCTTGCCAAGTTTACATTCATCACAAAAATTGTTGTCAACACTAGTACAAGATATATTCAGACCTTTTAGAATAACAACAAGAGTAGAGTTATTTGGATGCCCTAATTTGCAATGCCAAAGCTTCCAAGTGAGACTGGCTTTATTCATACTATCAACTGAAACTTTATTGCACTGCTTTGAACAAGAGATCTTCAAGGCATCAAAGTTTAAAGCATATAAACCATCTTTTAAGCTCCCCTCTCAAGGGTATCTTGCGAGATTTCAGATCCTTAACAAAGCAACAATCAACAAAAAACTCAATAACAGCATCATTGTCTTTTAGAAATTGAGAAATGCTCATGAGATTTTTTGTAATGGCAGGAACATGTAAAACATTCTCCATGGCAATACTTCTAGATATATCACAAGTAGGTAGAGAGAAAGAATCAGTGTGTGATATAGGAATTGAGGCACCATTACCAACAATAAGGGAATCCATACCTTGATATGGAGTGTTGATGCTTAGGTTGGAGAGCTGAGAAGTGACATGATGAGTTGCTCCACTGTCAACATACCAAGGAGAGGGAGAAATGCCAGTGGAAGAACCTGAATCCAATGAATTAATAGAGTGAGTAGGGTGAGGAGAGAAAGTAGAAGAGTGATAAGGTCGAGGAGCTTGATGATGAGCATAATGAGCCTGAATCAGATTGGCTTGAGCATGAGAGTTTGGTGGACGGGGAGCTGAATTAAATTGTCTGGATTGTTCAAGGCCATGAAACGCTTGATCAAAACGTTTGAAGCACTTTGCAGCTACATGATACTTTATGCCACATAACTGACAAACAACCTTAGGATTTTGAAACACTCTGCCCTTTCCACTTGAAGAGCCAGATGAAGTACCTCGAACTACTGCATTTGCTGAAGGTTGAGGAGAGGGAGTAATATGTCCTCCAGCAATGTTCAAAGAGGAATTAGTATGGCTGTATAACCTCATCTCAAACGCCTGAAGAATTGATTGAACTTCTGGCAAAGATGGAACAGAACCTCTGGTGGTGAGTGAGACAACAACAACATCAAAGTCGGCACCAAGACCACCAAGTATATACAAAACCAATTCATCATCTGTAATTGGTTGTCCGGTATGAAATAAACCATCTGCAACCGAGCGCATCTTCAGTATAAACGCATCAACACTAAGATCACCTTTCCTCAATGTTTGAAGCTGCAAACGAAGAATCATATCCTTCACACTTGATTGCGACTGAAAGAGAGACTCGAAGGTGAACCATAACTGGAATGAATGTTCACATCGGCTAACATGCCCTAACATTGACTCAAAGACAGAGCTTAGGAGCCAACTGAGAAGGAACCAACTGATCCTTTCGTTGCCACAAAATTGAATTCGATGTAGATTCCGACGGATTCGATGGCACAACTTTGTAAAGAAGAACGTCTTCAAAGCAATGAGCTCGCACAGATGCGAGAACCTGATTTTTCCAAAATGGATAGTTATCATTATCCAAACGAATTGAGAGAGTGATGAATCGAGGAAGAACAATAGTGGAAGTTGAAGATGTCATGATCTGTGATTGAAAACAGAAACAGAGTAGGAAAATAGCGGAAGAATTGGATCGAAAACAGAATAAGGAGTTGGTTATGCTAAAAGCAAAGCAGTTACAGAAAGGTAGATGATGAAGGTGTGAAGAAACGAAGTGGAAGAAGAGTAGAATTCGTAAAACAACACACTAAACCATGAGAAAATCCTGCTCTTATGATACCATGTTAAAAATGTGTATATTCAACTTGATTTGCAATGTGTAGTTTGTACAATATATAGAGGAGACTCACATTTTAGAGTCTTCCATCTAACAACTATTAGTTAGTTAAAACTACTATTCTTCTAGAATCTACATTAGTGAGCATGTGTATTGCATGTGTGTGTGTTGCATGTGAGTGTGTATGTGTTTCATGCAACATTAGGTTTTAGGTTTTGCATGCGTTTTGCATGCATTTGTTTTGTATGTTGAGGTATACTTCAATAGGAAACCGTGTTGAATTTACCGTCGCTAATACTAATTTTAAATTTTCGTTGCAAACCCCAAAAAATGGTGCCATTTTTTGTCGTAATTTGCAACGGATTTTATTAAGAAATTAATATAAATGAATTGATTTCATATTTCTTTATAAGTTCATACTTTTAGATAAGACATAAAAAAAAAATGGTATTAGAGGGCTCACGCCCAATCCTGATTCAATTTCGACTAAAAGCAACTTCATCCATATTAAAATTGTCCACTCGATGGGTAAAAGCGATAATCCGTCTCATGAGTCAGGGGAGTATTAGAAAATTAATATAAGTTCACGCATAGCTTTCCACAAGTTCAAATTTTTGGATGAGTCACAATTCTTTCAAATTTCCTTTCTCACACAAAATATGTTGATTTCGACCATCGCAAATTCGAAGCAATTTGTGCCAAAATGTCGACCATCACAAAGGTTCCGTTTGTTAAATTTCTGTGTTTTTTTTGTAGTGACAAATCTCAATGTGTGAGACGAAAATAAAACTTATTTTTTACAATACATATGTTTATCTTTTTATATGTCAAATATGCATGACTCTATGTCTTCCTTTTAAGATGACTAGTTTTTGCCCGTGCGATGCACGGGGTTGCTGTAATTCTTTTATTATAGTTGTTAAAATATCGTAGATTATATTGTTTGTCTAATTAATATTATTTGAATGTTAGATTTAAAATTAGTTTGAATAAACTAAAAAAAAACTTTAAAAGAAATGAATAAAAAAAAGGCATCATGTAAATCATGAAATTTGTATAGAATGTACTCCTATATAACTAAAAGATAAGATTATATACAAAACTATTAGTATAATTTTTGAAATATTAAATTACGTACAATTTCTGATTGTATGAAAATAAATATAATAGTTTAGTTTTTACATTTTTTAATTAAATGTTATGATTTAAATATTTATTTGAAATACATCAACATCTAATCAAAAATTTGAAATGCAGGTGCAACGGAATAAAATCACACTTCCATTGTTTATTGATTTCTAAAATCACAACATAAATTTAGGAACAAACTTGTAAACAGTGTTCAAAACTATACCGAGAAGGGGGAAAATATGCGAAAAAGTTTCCCAATCTCTATTTAATCTAACCTCGTGTGCTCAATCTAGATCCTCGAACTTCCCGTTCCCAGGTATTTCCCACACATTTATGTAATTTAACCAGAATTGGTAGTGTCGAGCCTTCGTTGTTCCCAATCAAATCATTGGCCACACATTTCGTGTTCACTCTGCCTCACTCGTAGCCCAAAACCGTCAGTGTCGAGCCGTCGCCATTAGGATCTCGCTCAATAACGACGAATATTGGAAGACGAACAATAACGATGGGAAGTGAGAAACCGTTAACATTAGACATGAACTCCTAAAATCCATGAATCCTACATTCAAACAGATGATGACAAACACTCCTATATGCTTATTTCAAGATTTGTTTTTCTCCAAAAGTGCAAATGTTCCTCAATTATTCAACCAATACGTAAAATATAAATTTGCTATGAATCGATATAGGCAGACGCATACATGAAGATAAGAAAGAGAGGGGGAGACATATTGTTCAGTGCGGGCGAGACATTTGCACCTTCGAGGGTTAGACATTCGTAGTACTGTGCTAGACAGGTCTGTCCTTGCTTGTTCACCATTAATAGGATTGCTCCCTTCTTCTCTTTCGATCCTATGCTTTTATTGTGCTAGGGAGAGGAGAAGAGTGACACATGTCAAAGGGACGTGGCAGAAGGTGCCCAAGGTGGAGAGACACATGTTAAAAGCTGAAGAGCCACAGAAGGAGAGAAATATCCTCATTTTATATAATAAGATTCTTAAACACAAAGGACAACCTCCCTCCCAACACCAACAAAGAACAACACATTAATATCATGTTCTTATTTTTATTGCACAAACTTCTGATTAATGTGATAACGATCCTAATGTTTCATTTTTAGTAAAGAAACATAAAGACAATCATAGCTGTTGGTCCCAAAGTTGAGTTAATAACGAGTAAGCTAGTGAAAATGTCTAGAGGGGGGTGAATAGACTTTTCAAAAATCTTTCGAAATATCAAAGTACAATATGCGGAATACGAAATTATCAATGAGCCCAATTCAAGATTATACTCAACTTATTTTCGAGAACTCTGTTCTATACTCAACTAGTCTAGCTCAGTTAAGTAGTTAAATCAATTAAGCAATTTAAACAATCAAAACAGTAAAGTAAATCAAACACAAGATTTATAGTGGTTCGACAACTTGTCTACATCCACTCTCACAAACCCAGTTGTGATGTTTCCACTAAACTCTTCCAATCGAGTACAAGTGTATGTTCCTGTCTTTAAAGTCCCAAGAAGAAGACTTAGATCTTCAACAGACTATACCTCCAGATATGTCTACGATCTTACTAGCGATTTACAAGTATCTAGCAACTTGAAAATAACAAAACAAAAACTAAAAACTTCTCTGATTTTCAGTAGTAGCCTTCTTGATTCTTCACTTGTCTTCTGGCTTCACTTTCTGAACTTCAATCAACTCTGAGAGTAAACTTCGATTGAATCTTCAATAACGTTTGTAATCGTATCAGTAGTAATTCTCAATATCTCAGTAGTCAGTAGTCTTTAACCAATTAATACCTTGGGGTATTTATAGACTTCAAATTCCAAGAACTTTCAGTTGTATAACAACCTTTCTTGAAAACTAACTTGTAACTGATTCTTTTATTCTTCCACGCGTTTCTTCAGTTAATTAGTTATTCCATAACTAATTCTTCAATTTCATCTTTAATACGCGTTTCTGTAACTAACTTCAAGTTGACCTGTCTTTGTATAAGTTGCGCACATGTCTTGTCCAGTAGTAGTAGTCTGCGTCTTCTACTTGACTTGTGCAGTATGCTTCCAATAGAACTAATCTAGTCCTATCTTCTAACCTAACAAGACTATTACATTACATTAAGCTTTTATAATACAAGCTTAGTCAACTTATAACTATACAATGAATCTATCTATTACATAGAAATATCATGAGCTCTATACAATACTCAAATAGCTCAGTAACAACCTAATCAACGTAAACATATATGAACAGATATGAAGTACTTATAAATCGTACTTATCTTTTAATAACTTGTAAAACTATACTTGTCTTTTGAATTCTACTGATCTGTACAAGATGACTTCAACTTAACTAGACTAGATCAGTCAACACTTAGAAAATATTCAAGTCTTCTTTTGGCTTATCAAAACTTTATCTTCTTTATTTTTTATTCATCATTTTAGGATTTGTTCTAGGATTCATATCCCAACAATTTCCCCCTTTTTGATGAAGCCAAAACTACTTGAATCTTTTCTCATAAGTAGACTAGTTAAGTAGTTATCTTGTCTTAAACATCAAAATAGTACTTATCTTTCATTCATTTCAAAATAAGATCAGTAGATTACACATACTTTGAAATAACAAAATATCAGTTTTTGCAATCGAAAATGAAGGATGTGTTGATAGAACAGAATAAAACACTCGTTGACAGTTCCAGAGAATTATTTATTGGACAAGTCACCAAGATGGACTCAACTTTCAGAGCGGAGTTGACTGCTGAAGTTGAAAGATTTTTAAAACAAGTTGAAGTTTCTGAGAAGAGGTCTATCTCATTTGCTAGATCGTTGGCTGAAGAATCTGGCAAAATGGAACGTCTTTACCGAGTTAAGATTGAGATAGCGGATGAGCAGAGGAGAGAAGCACAAGCTCAGTTGGTGAAGTCTCAAGCTATTCTCTCTGAGTTAACACAGCAAAACACTCTACTACGTCAGTCAGCTACTCATTTCAAAGATGAGTTGATCATTAACTCACAGAAGTTAGAATCTACTGCTGATCGCCTGGACAAGATGAGTCGGGATCAAACACATCAAAGGCAGATAGAGCTAGCTGCTGAAGCTATGAAGGAGGCACTAAAGGAAGAAATGACTCGATTTACTAGTCTATTCACTCTTAAGGCAAGTGATGAAGCCAAAAAGGGGGAAGAGAAGACAAGTAGAGTTGAAATAAAGTCAAGTGCTGAACCAGAAGAAAAGGATGCTGCTACTACTATGCAGGAGCTAAGGAGGCCAAAAAGGAGGCTAGTTAAAACTGTAGAGTTAGAGCAAGCTGAAGCAGATGAACTTAAAAGACTGGAGAAAGGAAAGAATGTTGCGTCTCCAGAAACTGAAATTCAGACTAGACGAGTTAAGAGGAAGCTGAGTATTGAAGAACCTACTGCTGCTGCTACAGTTGAAAAGAAGCAAAAGATTGTTGATCCTAATGATGAAAGTCGTTATGCAAGCAAGAAGAAGATATAAAAACATATTGAAAGACTGCAAAAGCTGAAGATAAATGAAGAAGAGATGGAAGATCAGTTCATTGACTACTTCATTGACAAAGAGCATAGACAAGAATGGCTCAAAGTGAAGAGGCAATGGGAACTTGATCATTGGATTGTTCGAAAGTATGGTGAGTCTGAAAGTCCAGATGAGTTGTATGTCATGTTTGACAAATTCATGGAAGGACAGAATAAATTGCTTTGGAATTTGGTCATGAGGATATCAGCTGCTGCAAATTTCAACATTCTGATACCGACCTTTCCAAGATGGAAGACACCTATGACAAGCTCAGGAAAAAGAGTTGATCTTAATCAAATCAAGAAGTTTGAAGAAGAACTGCTAGATAAAGAGAAGATTGAAGATGAAGACCAGATCAGTCTAATTCACAAGAGACTCCTAGATGCATTCTGTGTTCCAAATCCAGAAGGAGGTAATCTTTCAGATTAGTTTTTTTTTGAAGGTTAATTGTTTTTTTTGCTCTGATACCACTTGTTGGTCCCAAAGTTGAGTTAATAACGAGTAAGCTAGTGAAAAGTCTATTCACCCCCCTCTAGACATTTTCACTAGCTTACTCGTTATTAACTCAACTTTGGGACCAACAATAGCGATACGATCAATTAGCAAGCATTTGGTATCCTTCTTTTGAAGAAAAAAAATCTCTGTTTGTTCATGTATCACTCCCACATCCGTGATCCTTTAAAAACTATTTACAACTTTTTAACTTAAAATTTTTGTACCTGTGAACTGAGAAGAAAATATCTTGAAGGTCTTTGTAGAACATCTTTTGAGTACCATTTTCATGATGTACGTCCCAGTCAACTATACAGATTTTTTTATCCCCAATTCTTTCTACATTATGAAAAGTTGTGGCATGCAGAAGTTTAATACACGGGTAAAAGATTCAAAAGCATTGCATCAATACAAATTCATGATTAGAACTCTAGGAACTGATACTTACTCTTTCATTCAAAAGAAAACTTGTGGCAATAACAACATTGTTGTATAGGCAAAAGCCATCGGTTAACCTTCTTCTATATGATGACCAGGAGGCCTAACAATAGCAAATGAAAAATTAAAGCTCCCTTTGACAACTTTCTCTGCAGCCTACAGTAACAAATGTCCATAGCTCACACAAAAGAAATGCACATGGTACTAATTTTATTATGAATCTACATAAAATATTAATAGACCACACAACTGGTGCATAGTAATTTATATTTTTCCATATAAAGCTTAACTATAAGTCTATAATCCCAAGTTTTTTTCTGGCAAATAAAAGAGAGAAATCTAAGAATGATTATCGAAGACTTCTGAAAATTTTATTATGAATGAGCTAAATGTTCCCAACTAAATAATCTAGGACATTTTTATGTTACCAATATTAAAAAGTCATACCTCTATGACAGCTGCTGCTGCTTCAACCTATACAAAAACACAGAAAATCAAAGAAATTCGTCGAAATCAACAATTAAAAATATTCTCACCTTGGAGGTGATAAAAAAAATACAAAACTCAGCAGTGCATTTAGATTAGCACACACACAACTAACTTACTTCTGAGAGTATGCAATTTTTGGGCTGCAATTTAACAACCTCCATCGGAAGAACCACATGCCTGCAAAATCCCAAAATCAGTTGAACATCTCAGGAATAGGATTCCAAAACAAAAACATGGAAAAACCAAATTAAACTTAAAGAACAGAGAAAATATAAATAGAAATTTATGAACTATCGAAAAACACCAAAATTAAAAGGACTCATAAATTGACCATATATAGAAAAAGAACACTAAAATATTGAATTCCAATTCTCAAAATCACTGAAATCCAATCAAATTCACCAGGCTTGAAAAACACCGACAATTCAAAATCAATAACTTAGAGAGAGCTGAATTCTATTTCTTAGATTTGCCAACAAAATTCCAAACCCGATGAGTAAATATAGCAGGAGATGCGGGGCGCGGTTGAGGATAGATTCAAACTCCAAACCTTTGAGCATGATACATACGTGTTAAAAGATGGGAAAAAAATTAAAGTTAAGTGAATAAATTTTTTCTTGAAAAAGATATAAGGATATGTATATTAAAATGTAGAGAATGTTGAGAGAGAAAAATTTACTTTCGCAAGGAAACTTGTATGGTATATTACCACAGTTTGAATCAATCTCTTCTCGCAATCAGCCATATGCAAGTTTCCTATCAATTGCACTAAACACTTTGGATGTGGAAAAAGAATCAAATAGATTATTTTCACTGCCCCTCCAAAACATAATTAATTACTAATGGGATAGAAGAGTCCAGCTAAACAAATTATTAAACCAACACTCAATCTCATCTTAGATTAGACGAATCCCCAAGGTGGCATATCTGTATCAATAAACAAATAAAATGGTAGGAAAAAAAAATATAGTGTGCAACTGCTGTAAAATTCTTGGATGAACAATTAAATTATAATCACAGCATGTATGTACAAGAGGAAAACATTGATAAAATCTACCTTCTTTTCCCATAAGATATCAAAACTAAAGCTAAACATTATGGTTCCGACACACCGTTGTTTTCCCAAATGCTCCACATACCCACATTCTTAATTTGATACATAATGCAAATAAATAAACTTCAGAATAGCTAGCACAACCCTCCATTCACTAAAGAAATCAAACATATACAGATAAAGCAACGAATGTAGATCAATCAACCAATTAAAAACTAACCCCACGTTTAAAAGATGCTACACAAAGGCCGAGGAGGTATCCGATGAGCAGCAATGCCCACTCCGGCGACCACTATGTGCGGAAGTAGCACTACCAACGTGATCTGAAGGAGATAGAAAGAAGAAGAGAGGCGATGATCAGACCAGACTTTGACGTTGGAAATTCGAAAAGAACATGAAGATAGAGAAATTGAGAATTTGCAAACAAAATTTCAAAACCCTTCCTCGTGGGTGTTTCTGCTTCCGCGCCTTAAATAGAGCCTTTTGGAGAGGGCAAAAATAAAAAAATCAAAGAAAACTATACCTGGTGGAGTACCATACATAGCACATATTGTGTTTATCGACGTGCTCAACTTCAAGACTGATAAACCAAGAATCAAAGTACAATTTCTGATAACCCAAAATGGTTCCAATGAACTTCATTACCTACCCCAAAATCTTTACAAATCAAAACGTAGAACACCTGATTTGATGATGTCCCAAAAATTGCAGGACGAAATCCAGATTACTTTTTGTGTGGCACCCTCATGAAAACCAAAAGTCTTTGATGCAAGAGGTGTCTGCGGCTGGGACTTGTTATCAGGTGTCTTCCCCTGCTTGGATGGGTAAAGGATAGCAATATCAATTCTCTGAGGGGTTGCTTTTACCTTATGGGAGTCTTTATAGCATGATATGAGGCTCGCTTCATGGAATGTGAAAAGCTTAAGAGGCAAAACTTGGACACCCGATGATGGAAGAAAACCAAGAGACACTTTCAGTTTCAGATTCATAAATGAAACCATTGCGCCACGTGGTGGTCTGCAAATAGTTTTTTTTGTTTCTCGATTTTTCCTGATTTTGCTCTAGACATGATGTTAAATTTCTGGATTAGCAATAATTATGCAGGTAACCGAGTTTGAAGGAAGAAGAAACGCATATATGAATTAAGAAATCGATCTGAAAATTAAAAAAAAAAAAAGGATAGGCGTAGAAGAAGATTGGCTTGCCTGATCGGTGATATTGAGATCGCGAATTCTGTTCTTCTCCAATATTTTGATGGCAAATGGTTCACCGGTTTCCAGATTTTTGGCGAATTCGTACTTCCCCAATCGCATACCCTTCTTTGTCTTCCCTACGGAATGAACAAAACAATGGACTCAACATGAAATCAATTTTGTACAAATGGATCAATGAATTAGGGCACATACTCAGTTTCAATCACAAAGAGGCAAAATACTTTGATGGCAAATGGTTCACCAGTTTCCAGATTTTTGGCGAATTCGTACTTCCCCAATCGCATACCCTTCTTCGTCTTGCCTACGGAATGAAAAAAACAATGGACTCAACATGAAATCAATTTTGTACAAATTGATCAATGAATTAGGGTTCGAAGGAAGAAGAAACACATATATGAATTAAACAATCGATCTGAATTTTTTTTTAAAAAAGGATAGGCGTAGAAAAAGATTGGCTTGCCTGATCGGTGATATTGAGATCGCGAATTCTGTTCTTCTCCAATATTTTGATGGCAAAGGGTTCACCGGTTTCCAGATTTCTGGCGAATTCCAAAGTATTTTACCTCTTTGTGATTGAAACTGAGTATGTGCCCTAATCGCATACCCTTCTTCGTCTTGAATACGGAATGAACGTCTCCCTAACTTCGCCTATTTGTTCTCTTCTGCCCTGATGGTGAGATGCGAGAAGACAAACACACGGTGAAAGGGGAAAGGGTGATGCTGAGACGCGAGAAGACACACACAAAGAAGAAAGGGAATTAAAAAGAAAGGAAAGGTGAAACGGTGATGCTGAGACGCGAGAAGACACACACAAAGAAGAAAGGAAATTAAAAAGAAAGGGAATTAAATAATGACGGGACATGACGTGGCGTACACATGTCAACATCTGGAGAGCCACGTGTCAAGCTCAGGAGAGAGTTTTCCTCCTATTATATATATAGATTATATTTAAATTTATAGAGAATTGAAAATATTGTGTTTCAATTACTCCCTCCATTTTTGAATAAGTGTCATTTTAACATTTTTCAACAAATTAAGATATTAAATTGTGGTCAATATTACCCTTCATTAATGATAAATAGTTTTGATATTAAATTTTTGTTTAGTAAAGAATGTGGTCAAGAATGTATGTGATATTCATATATATACAATATTTATGATTTTTCCATGATTTATGCTATTATATTAATTGAAATTGAAGGCAAATTAATTATAAGGGTAAAATTGTCAAAATTAAAGAAAAAAAACATAAAATGACACTTATTATAAAAATAAATAAAAAGGCAAAGTGACACTTATTTAAAAGTGGAGGGAGTAATTAATACGTAATGTGTACAAGAGTTATATACATATGAGAAGCCTATAATCTAGCCTATAATTAAGGGAAATATATTGACTAAATATTTGCAAGATAATATTTAATATATATTCCTAATATGCCCCCTCAAGATGGAGCACCGTACGTAGGTGATTCACGTGTTATACAACACTAAAATAAACAACCGCAAGTGTACGATGTCTATCGTAGCGTGATAAGCACGAGGTCGATCCCACAAGGAGGTTTAACGTAAAAGTGTAGTTTGTTAACGTAGTTCTATTTAGACACGATCGATAGATTGAAAGTGGTGAATTACCCTAAATTATCTACCGAATTGTCACTAGTAAACAATTAAAAGAGTAATTATAAAATCGATCGAATACCATGCAAATCAAGGAACAAAAGTAGAACGAATGAAAACTCAAACAGAAAAGGTGGGTTCCAAGGCAATTATAATACCTAGATATCCGTTTATGAATATTAACTCGTTTAAATGGCCATTAAGGTTATCTCATATAGGGTGATCACACAAGAAGAATTAATTAATCTCTCGATCTAATTAACCCAAAGGAAAACACAATATAAGTTCGTATCTCTACCTCACAAATATTGTATCACCTAAACTAGCCCCAAAGATCATTCAATTCCCTCTCCGATAATTAATCCTCTCTCGAGATCATAATAATACCGGGTTGTATGCTTGCATACGATTAATGGAACAAATCTCTCGATATTACCCCAATTAACAATGAATTAAGCAAATCATCATGGCCAATAACAACATGCTTTACAATGGATAATTAAGCATACAAATAAGAGACAAACACCAATTAAAGCAAGAAATTAATCATAAACTTCAATCCAAGTATTCACAATGCCTTAGAACCACAAATGTGTTTAGCTACTAACTAGCATAATGAAATTACAAAATCCCAATGAAATAACTAAATAAAAAGGAAAAGAAAGAGAAGGCTTAGTCTAGAATGTGGTAGGGAATGGAATTTGAGAGCTATTGC
Source organism: Galeopsis tetrahit (assembly GCA_963675135.1). Lineage (NCBI taxonomy): Eukaryota > Viridiplantae > Streptophyta > Magnoliopsida > Lamiales > Lamiaceae > Galeopsis > Galeopsis tetrahit. The sequence goes on along the minus strand of OY776126.1, from coordinate 38,815,289 downwards.
ATCCTTTCTTCCTTGATTTGGTGAAGAGATGAAGAAGATATGGCCAAAACACTTCCAAATATGTGTAACTATGTGTGGGAATTGAGGAATTGGGGGAGGATGCTTGAATTTCAAGAAAGAGGGTATTTATAGTGTTGGGGTAGGGTTTGGATGACAAAATTGTAAGTTGGCCCCTCAAAAATGGAGAAATTTCGCGTTTGACACCGAAAATAGGGCGGCCCGGCCGGGTGGAGTGTTGGTCGAGAAAGCATGGAAACATGGGCATGCGGCCCGGCCATTTCGTAAAAGGAGGGATGGGTTGGCTTGTTCGGCCGCCCGGCCGGGCGAGTGATGCCACCCGACCGGGCCATAACTTCGACTTGGCCAGATTTTGGTTGCTCGGCCGCCCGGCCGGGCGGGTGATGTGGCCCGGCCGGGCCAATGTTTCGTATTCGGCTCGTCCTTCGTTTTCGTCTTCCAACTTCGTCCCTCCGTTTCTTGAGCTTCCGACCTCCGATCGACTCGATTCTTTTGGCTATTCCACTCCATTTTTCGAGCCGAATCCAATGGTGCACTCCTCTTTCCGGTCCGATCACTTTTGGTATGTTTTTTGCTCCCAAATTCCATCGTTTTACCTATAAAATCGACAAAACACTACATTTCTCTCATTTTGGCTAAAGCAATCATATTCAATGCATAAATCAATGAAATCCACATCAAAACATGCTTCACATGTGCCTCTAAAACGTGTAAATTCCACCCGAATCAGTAGGAGAGTCCAATCTTGGACATTAATAGTTAGAGGCGAGATCGAGGAAGAGGCTTGGTGAGAGCATCGACAAGTTGATCTGCAGACGAGACGTGAGAAACTCGTAATTGAGAGGACTTGATCAAATCTCGAACAAAGTGGAGTCAATTGCAATGTGCTTCATACGGGAATGAAATACCGGATTGGAGCATAAATAAGTGGCACCAATATTATCACAGTAGATTGCAGGAAGTGATGAGACTGAGAAGTTCAATTCACGAAGTAGAGATTTTAACCACTGAACTTCAGAGGCAGCAGAAGCAATGGCACAATACTCGGCTTCTGTAGAAGATCGAGCTACTGATTTTTTTTTCTTGGATGACCAAGAGATAGGATTAGCTCCAAGAAATACAATATAAGCACTTGTAGAAGTACGATCATCACTGTTGCTAGCCCAATCCGCATCAGTGAAACAATGTAGAGAGGAGGATGAATCAGATTTCAAGGTGATTCCCACATCTCTAGTGCCATTCAAGTATCGTAGAAGACGTTTAACAACTCCCCAGTGAGTGGCAGTTGGTGCATGCATGAACTGAGACAGCTTGTGAATAGCAAAGGCAATATCAGGTTTGGTGAGCTGAAGATATTGTAGGCTTCCAAGGACTTGACGGTATTGGGTGGCATCAGCTGGTGGGGTCCCATCTAAGAGAGTGAGACGAGCTGAGGTAGGTAACGGAGTTTGGACCGGCTTGGAGGTGATCATGTTGTACCGTGTAAGTAGGTCTATCACATATTTTCGTTGAGACAAAAAACATGATTTCTTGGTACGAAGAACTTCAACCCCTAAAAAATAGGAAAGAGAGCCTAGATCTTTCACTGAGAATTTTGTACCAATATCTGCTGCCACTTGAGAGAGAAAGGGAGTGTTATTTCCTATGAGAATTAAATCATCAACATACACAAGAAAATAAGCAATGACACCTGATTTATTATACACAAACAATGACTCATTAGATCGTGCATGAATAAATCCAATTCCTTCCAAGAACGTCCTTAGAGTATAGTACCAAGTACGAGGGGCTTGTTTCAAACTATAGATAGATTTTCGTAGTTTGCAAACATAAGAAGGAAAGGTCTTGTCAATGAGACTAGGAGGTTGAGCTATGTAGACAGTGTCGGATAGTGTTCCATGAAGGAAGGCATTGTTGACATCAAATTGGTGAAGAGACCAGTTTCGAGTGACTGCAATACTAAGAACAACCCGAACAGTGGCAGGTTTGACGACTGGGCTAAACGTTTCAGAAAAATCCACACCCGGGCGCTGATGAAAGCCCTTTGCCACAAGACGAGCTTTAAATTTGTCCAAAGAGCCATCAGGTTTACGCTTGTTATGAAAAACCCACTTGGAGCCAACAACATTTTGACAGGCAGTAGGTGGAACCAAGTCCCAAGTTCCATTACTAAGGAGGGCATCAAATTCAGCGGACAGCCGGACATGGCTGCCCTCCACCTTTCATCTGTTAAAGCCTGAGAAACACAGCTGGGTTCAATATCAGAAGACATAACTGATGATTACCTTGGGTTGGGCTTGAAAACCTTTTTTTTGGAGCGAGTGACCATACGCGGTGCAGGGGACCGCAGGGGAACAATTGGTGGCACGAGGGGTGGGACGGGATGAGCGTGGATATTGGGTGGATTAGATGGATGAGGGGTGTATTTACCAAACTGGGGGGTGTGATGGGTGCACTATTGAAGTCAGGAAGTGTGTCGGGTGGATTTACCACGGCTGGGGTTGTGGTGGCTGGGGTGGAATTACTAAATCTGGGGGTGAACTAATCAGGTTAGAAGGTACAGGGGGTGTATCAATCAAATCTGGAGGTGTGGTGAGAAGAGAGGGAATTTTGGCAAACGGGAAGGTATGTTCAACAAACTGAACATGACGGGACGTATAGACTCTATGAGTGGAAGGGTCAAGACAGAGATATGCACTTTGAGTGAGGGAGTACCCAATGAACACACACGGTGTGGATCGAGAGTCTAGTTTGTGGGTTGTATAGGGACGAAGCCAAGGATAACATAGACAACCGAAAACACGAAGTTTGGATAAATTGGGAGGCTGTTTGAGGAGACGTTGGAAGGAAGATATCATATTGAGGTTTACTTTGGGAAGGCGGTTTATGATGTAGGTGGCTGTGCAGATAGCATAAGGCCAATATGTAAGGGACATGGAGGCATGATGAAGGAGGGATAAAGCTGTATCAACGACATGTCTGTGACGTCGTTCAGACATGCCATTGTGTTCGGGTGTGTGAGGGGGTGTGGTAAGGTAGGATATACCATGGGTTTGGAGGAATGAGCGGAGAGCAATAAATTCACCCCCATTGTCAATGTAAAGGGTTTTAATTTTGGATTGATGGTAAGTTTCAACAAGGGATTTGAATGTGGTGAATATAGGGAGCACCTCAGGCTTACGTTTTAGGGGGTATATCCATATATACTTGCTAAAGTGATCAACAAATATCACATAATATTTAAAGCTTTCATGAGATATAACTGGGGAAGACCAAACATCAGAGAATATAACGTCGAGAAGATTAAAAGAGACAATACTGGAATCATTGAAAGGAAGTTTATGACTTTTGATGCAACAACAAGAATCACAACTAAACTGTTTGGATGGTGCATTAGGTAAACTAAAATGAGACAAGGTATGTGACAAGATTTTGGTAGATGGGTGTCCAAGACGGGCGTGCCAAACCGAGGTAGGAAGGCGATGAGAAACTAGGGCAGTTGGGGAGGGTTTGGAGACTCGTGCCGGCCATACGTATAAGTTGTTAATACGACTTCCGACAAGGAGAATGTTCCCCGAGCGGCCATCCCGCACTTGAAAAGAGAGAGGGCCAAAAATAATATTAATATTATTGTCACGACAGAGGCTCGAAACAGAGATTAAGTTTTTCGACATATGAGGCACCACCAAAACATTTGTAACTTTCAACAAAGGAAGGCCATTAAAGCACAAGGAACCAGTGTGAGAAATATTTAAACCTTTACCATCACCAATTTCTACATTATCAGATCCATCAAAAGGAGAGTGGAGAGAAAGGTTTGACAAATCATTGGTAATGTGGTGAGAAGCACCTGAGTCCAGAATCCACGGGCTATTTGATTGGGAAGACGAAGCTGAATGGGCCGAATACGCTGGAAATTGCGATTTCTGGGATCTGGATTGAGAGTCGCCACTTTGACCCAATGAGTTAGGGCTGGGTCGACTCGCTGGGTTGCCGGAGTGAGCGATCGGCGGCGGGAGGTCCGGGCAGGAGTGCGCCGTATGTCCTGGGGTGCGGCAATATTGACAGGTCCCTTGATAGGGCTTGGGCAACGTTGATCGTGGGCGAGATTCGCCAGATCTAGGTCTCGCATCTGTGCGCGTCGATCGATGAGGATGTTTGCCGGCGACCAAGGCCGACGCCGGCACCATAGCGGAGTGAGACTGAGTTGCCATCTGTACTTCTACGCTGAGTAATTTATCGCAGAGTTCATCGAAGGGAATCGGTGTGTCTCTAGCCTGAATCGCAGTGGAGATATCGCGATAGGATTCGTCAAGGCCGGTCAAGACACGAAGGGTGACGTCCTCCGCGTCCGACGGAACTCCGAGCAGGGCCAACTCGTCGACCACTGAGCGGACATCCATCAGAAATTCTGTGACAGATCGAGTTCCCTTGGTGAGGCTCAAAAACTTAGATTTGAGGGCTAGAATTCGACCCCGAGAAGGTTTTCCATAGATGCGTTCAAGCGTTGACCACGCTTCATGGGATGTTTTGGCCGAAGCTATGAAGGGGATGAGTGTAGGAGTCCTAGATCCGAAAAGATCAAAGAAAATAAGGTGATCTTGACGAACCCACTTGGCAAATTATGGATTCGGTTGGGGGGACGGCATCCTTGTCGGTGGTCGAAATTGTCTTGGGAGGGCAGGGGGTGGTTCCGTCGACATAGCCAAACATGTCGTAGCCCATGAGGAGAAGACGATGTTGAAAGCACTATGCCCTATAGTTGGTGGGAGTGAGTTTTAATGGAGCCTGGGCTGAGATGTTGAAGGCAACGAATGGAGAATTCGGGTTTGCAGGGGCAGCCATGGTTGAACGGTAGAGGAATAGCAGCGGAGTAGGAGAGGATTGAGGGGGTGGGTATGCTTCTGAACAGAGTGAATGCGCAGAAGGGGGAAGAAGGTGGGCCCCTTGAAGAAACTGTACGGTGGTTACAACTGAAAGAAAGAAGTTGTAACAACTAGAAGTTAAGGGCGCCGGTGGTTAATGCCGGACATGGATGGTGATCGAGGCGTGAGCCAAGTGGCCCGTTGATACCATATAGAGAATTGAAAATATTGCGTTTCAATTAATTAATACGTAATGTGTACAAGAGTTATATACATATGAGAAGCCTATAATCTAGCCTATAATTAAGGGAAATATATTGACTAAATATTTGCAAGATAATATTTAATATATATTCCTAATACAATTGTCATTAATTCCGATGATAAAACCTTTTGGAGTGGGGACGGTAGGGTCGATTTGGAATCTGAGAAATGAAACTGTGTTTCAGGGGCTGACCCCAAATCTGCATAGGACAGTGGATAAATTTAAGTGCATTATGAGATCATGGTTCATAGCAAGAGTAGAGGAGATAAAAAAAACTCTATTATGGCAGATTGAGCGGATAATCCACAGAAGTGGCCTACAAGTATAGCAGGCTGATGACAAAGTGGGATAGCTCAAGTGGTTAGAGCACCACTACCTAGGTCTTAGGTCCTGGGTTCGAGTCATGGGGAGGGGAAAAAAGGGATGGATATTTAACTTCCATAAAAAAAAAAGTATAGCAGGCTGAGCAGATTGTGGAGAAGAACTTAATTCTGGATATTCTTTACCTTACACTTGCATATTAGTTGTTAAAAGGAATGATATATCTACTCTTGTTTTCGTATTGCAAAGTCGTTGAGCATCCCTTGTACTCAATTATTCAATGAAATTTCTTTTTGTAGGTAAAAAAAAAATTCGATGATAATTTTTTTTAAGTGTCATATGTATTAGGTATGAATGGTAATGTGATATTATTAATTCTTTTTATACAAAATCAATTATGTAAGAGTAATTAAGTAAATATTTTTAGGAGACTATGTGATTAAATTTTAAAATCTTGATTTTATGTTCAAATTAAAACAAGACGAAGAATGCAATTCAGTCGGACTATTTCTAAAACAAACATGTCCATAATCTCGTATTTAATTTGTGCGCGGAAAAAATAAATGGAACATTGAAATTAATAGGAATTAATTTTCCACCTCTCTACAAGTTTGAACTTTTATCAGAACCTCAAGGCTCACGTCCACATGTCTTGAGTTCGATTCTTACTGAAAGCAACTCCACCCAGAAATTCATCAGTCAGTACTGATCCACAATAGGAACTTTGGGAGTGAGCCCCAAAAGCTCAGCTCCTCTGAGTTAAAACGGAAGTATGATACAGGAGCAAATAAAACACCGAATGAGGCATCTTTGTACATATATGCATCATTCAAAAGTTTTTGGTATAGTTAGTTGGTGCACTGTCAGAGACAGCAAATTGCCTTAAAAATAGGGTTCAAATAATGTATCACAATGCTATCATTCTCCCTATACGTTATATCTTTTCAAGTCCTTTATAATATGTCAGAAAAATCGCAAAAAAGAAATCAAATTGGTAATGATTGAGGACTATTGGTAAAACAAAAATAAAAGTTTATTTTTTCTTTGTAGGGGTTGATTTATCTTTGGATGAAAGTGTGAGTTGATGTACTAAAAGTTGGTAGTACTGGTAGTGGCCTCGGCTGCTAACTAATTTGCCATCAATTTTGTGAACAACACATTCCAGGGGCCCTATCATTTTCATTGGATTCAGATTTCAAAACTGGTTTTCATGACATTAATTTGAAATTTTATAAAGGTTTTAATTTTTGGTATTTGAAATTCGATTTTAAAAATCAGAAGTAAATCTATCATTACACATAAAAAAGAAATACTGTCAATGGTATGTTTCTATGAGCTTATTGTGGAATCTTGATGTTGAATCGAGTTAAAAAAATTTGGAGCCTGATGTGAATTTCTTTTATTTCATTTAGAAATTTGAACTTGTAAAGAGACGTGAAATTAATTTTTTAATATGTCGGATAATGAATATGGGCGGGCCTAAGTCCTGATATCATGAAATATTTTTATCTCATTCAAAAAGTTCGAACTTATAGTAAAAAATGTGAAATTAATTCATTTATATCATTATTTATATAAATAGATTATGACATGTCTATATTAAGTAAAACAAGTCAAAACTATTCGATATGACTTATCATGGTGATGATAGAGAGAGAGTTTGGAGTGGTGGTGATGGTGGAGACGATTATACCATGAAATAGAATAGGTCGGTGTACTAAATCTTTTTTTTTTTTTTTAATTTTAGCAAAGGATATATTTGACATTCCACATATCTTGTTGAAATTTCTTTAGGTGGGTGTCATCAACAATGTAGTGCGTGTATAATCATGGCTATTTAATATATATATATTTTGTTCAAATGGGCCGTAAGGTAAGTTGGGCGTTTAGTTGACTTAATGGCAAAAAAAAATGTTGGGCTGCAATAAGCCAATTTAATTTTGGTGCCTCTCCTATTTTTAGTTCACTCTCCATTTTTTTTTCTAAATTACAACTAGAAAGACTATGTTAACTTATTAATTTACACAAAATATAATCAATCCCAATTTATACATTAATAACATGCAGTCGAGTCACCATAGAGTTGGAAAAACAAAATTCAAAAAGTTTAATTTTGAAAAAGCCCCTGAAAAAATAACAAATTTTCTGATTTTTTTTTAAAAGTATTAAATTTTCAAAAGTAAATTCCGAGATTTTTTTTTCAAAATATATCCAAAATCTATTAAAAAGATTTAAAATCTGAAAAAATAAAACCAATGTAGATCTCCACAAATTAATTATAATTGAAAAAAAAGAAAGTAGAGTTTAACATTTTGTTGCGTCAAAAAATATGTACAACAATAAGTAATTACGCACCTCATTGATAATCTTTGATTGGATTATAGTTGAATTCGTCTCCTACGGTAACCTCAATACCTCAGAAGAGATCTACCTGCAGAAGAGATCTCTGACGCCGGGGCGTTGACTATAACACTCAAGTCAAGTCAGAACATAATATCTCAAAAAAACGGAACTGGACATAAATTAGCTACAAAACCTAAACAAAGAAAATGAATGCATGATGTGCGTTTTAATTGTCCATGATATATAAAATGAAAGTGTTCAATCTACCCTAAGTTATTTATAAAATTGAGAAAATGAAGTAAAAAATGTATCCTCATTTCTCTCCTATTTTTCTCTCTTTCTTTTAAAGGCTTCTATTCTTCTTTTTCATTCATGCGCCTTGATATGGACTTGGGGCCTATCTTCAAGTAGCAGCTAATTGTTTTTTTTTTCATTCCTCACACGAGTCACGGCCGCTACTAACTACAGTACATACTATGCACATAAAAGGCTACAAAAAATTAAATGGTGTTTTAGCATTTTTTAATTGTTTATTTTATTTATGTATTCATATTAATTAATGTATAATTAAAGGAAAGAAACTACTTTTTTTTTTTTTTTTTTTTGATGGAAAGTTAAATATCCATCCCTTTTTTTCCCCTCCTCATGACTCGAACCCAGGACCTAAGGTCTAGGTAGTGGTGCTCTAACCACTTGAGCTATCCCACTTTATCAGGAAAGAGACTACTTCGATTTTAATAACTATTGGCCCACCACATTAAATCAACTTAGTAGTGTCTAGTTACAACTTACAAGCATCCATATGTAAAGTGATTAGGAAAGACGTGAAGTGGATATGATTTAAATTGCCCATGGCCCGCGCAAACGTTTGTTCTAATGTGGCTTAAATTTGACATTGAATTTTGTTTGGTAATGAATTTGATTAATATTGTTTAGGATCTCTTCGTAGCAGGGATAGGCACGACTTCAAGCACGATGGAATGGACAAATACGGAACTATTACACAACCTTGATAAAATGTCAAGAGTAAGAGACGAAATTAAAGACTTCATCCAAGAAAAAGGAAAAAGTTGAAGAATCGGGCATCCCAAGCCGAAACATTTAGGCTTTATCCATCTGTCCCTTTACCTCATGATTCGGGTGGAATTTGAGTGATTTTACTGAACACTTTGAGCATAATTTTTCTAGGATTTCATGCTTTTATTCATTAATTTTGGCTAATTGCACTTGATTGATAGAGAGAAATGTGGATAGGAAAAATGGTTATTTTGGAGATAAAAACATTCACCTAAATTTTTAGTGAAGCCAACAAAGGAAGATATCAAAATTGAGAGTAAAATGAGAAATAATGGCATTCATTTTTGGCCCATTATAGCAGCCCATTGATGATTAATTGAGGCCCATTCCATATAATACATGGAGCAACCCATTCTCTTGGGCGTGAGCAATCAAGGGAAAAAGAAGGGCGCGGTTATACACACACCAACCTACTGAGGACACCCACCAAAACTTTTTTTGATCATAAGTGATGTAAAATGTCCCTTTTACCCCTCATGTAAAATTTTAAAAAAACTGAAGATGAGTACACTCACCCATTTCATTTCATCAAAATCATTCTCACCATCAATGTCAAACAAACACCATTCTTACATAAAAATAAATTCAACAAAAATATAAAATAAAATTCTTAACAACAAAAAATTAGAGAAATTCTCGGCGGCGGCTATTTTGAATGAGTGGTTTGGAAATTGATTTTGGGCGCTTTTGTAGCTGTCATGTGAATTGTTTTGGAAATTATTAGCATCAGGTGAAGAATTGTGAAATATTTTTCTTCTGTGAATTGGATTTATGAGTGCTAAAATTTTAAAATTATTAGTAGTTCTTAAGTAAAAAATTCAGTTTGAGTTTGACGATTCTTTCTGATTGGGATACAGGAATTGAATTTGTTGTTATTATTATTTATTCAGATTTGTGATTGCCTATGTTCTTGTTTATTTATGGGTTACAAATAATTGAGGTTTGCACCGATCCATCTTAATTCCGGCAAGATTGAAGCATCATACTCTTCTGCAGGCACTGGATACTCTTGGAAACACGAGATGGAGAGTGAATAAAAGAGTACTCCACATCATTGACAGGGCCAGTGGAGGTTGTCTTGGATACTTAGTTGCATATATAAACCCAATTTAATGAATATATTTGTATGTATAATGCATATTCAGTGTATTTTCGTATAATGTAATTTTTAGATTCAATAGTATATTTTACTTCACGAACTAAGAAAATCATAATTATTGTAGAATTTATGATAAAGTCTTATATTATTATTATGCAATGCACATATTATATATATGCATGTACTGAGAATATGCAACAATTTTTTATATGCAAATATATTACCCAATATATTTATAACTATATTTGACAATTTCCATAGATAAAACAACACATGCACATATTAAAAAAAATTGGGAAAAGGTATCAAAAGAGGATAAAAATTCGAAGTAAAAAAAAAATTGAAAGTAAAAGGTGTTAAAACAGAGAGAGGAAGAACCGTAAAAATCGAAAAGAATACACTTACCGATCTGAAATGGGAGGCAAGAGGGGAAGAGGCAGATGAACAGAACGGGCGGAAAACGAAATGGGCACGAGGGGCTCTGATTTTTTTTTTCTAACTCAAAATCGAAAAAGAAGGAGGAGGAGGCGGAAGGCTCGGAACACGACAACTTGGGACTTTTGGGCAGCGCTGCGGCGAAGGAGGAGGCTTGGACGCGGGGTTTCGCAGACGTGGATGAAACAGATTGAAACGGCGCCGACAACCGACGAGACTGGAGGGTGCCGACGAACGATGAGGGTGGACGGAGGCGGCTGAGCGTCTTTTTTTTTTCTTTCTGTGCGGTTGTGTGAGAGAAAATGAAAAAGGCTCATCACACCGGGTATGTGCTAATTGCTAAAAGAGTGGGTGTGTGTCGCCCATTGCGCACCCTCTTCCCTCTGTCACCACGGCGGCCCGCGCCGCCCACTGCGCATCCCTCCCCTTCGCTTCACCGCCCGGCTTCCCCTCACCTGCATTGCTGCCTTTCCCTCCCCTCACACTTGCGTCGTCGGCGATGCGTGAAGTCGATTTAAAAAAAAAAAAAAACACGCCGCCATCTCACCATCTAACCGGTTCGCCGCCTCTTCGATCTCCACCGAGAAAATGAAAAAGGCTCATCACACCGGTTGTGTGCTAATTGCTAAAAGAGTGGGTGTCCAAATAAACCGCGTGTGTGCATATAACTGTGCCCTTTTAATATACACAAGTTGGGCCTGGGCCAGTCTTATTGAGAATGAAACCGAATTTTTATGGATTTGACTATATGCATCTCCATTTTAGAGAGATGCACTCCCCGATTGATTGATGCACCCCTAAAATTGGCCTAAGTTAAATGCACTCCTAGGGGTGGGAATGGGTCAGGCCTTGGTAGGCTTTAAGAAAAAAAGTCTGGCCTGTTATATATTTCTTAGGCCCAAGCCTGGTCCATGGCCTGTTATAGGAGTATATAATTTTTAGCAACACATATGAAATATTTTTCACATAAAATATGGAGTATATAATTAAGACAGTTTCTAAAATTTACATGTGAATTTGTATCTCATCCTATCTTAATTAACTATATTTTATATGTAAAATATTTTATATAATTTTTTTTTGATTTATTTTTTGCCCCCCTAACTTTCGGTTCTAATCTTCATCCTCTTCTGGGGCTCGTTTGCTTAGTAAATCTAAATGTATTTAAATATATATTACGTATGTAATGTTATAAAAAGTGCACCGTAGATGGCTAAAACACTTTTTTTAGAAAATGAGAATCGAGGCTTGTGTAAACACAATTTCCTTAAAACAATATTCGTCCTTCACTCTCGGTGCTAGTGACTATTAGGACGTTTGTTTCGCAGGATACAACGATTAAATAACAAAATACTAGCACACGTATTTTGCTTCCGGCGAACCGAAAAGTTGCCCGAAATATATCACCCGAGTGCCAAAGGAAGGAGATAAAAAATGAATGCAAATTTAGCGTAGCAATTGCCGGAAAATGTTTGTATCTCTTTCCAATCTTATTTCCGTGTGTTTCTCGTTGTGTTTGGGGCTATGGGTTGCAGCTACTTATATAGCCAACCCAAATTTGTAACTGTTGGCCGCAATAAAGTAGCAATTAAATATTTGGACCAAAACCCAAATTGGACCAAAACTTGAACTGTCATTCTTATTGCGAATTTGATAATTCAACCTTGATGTAACTGCTGCAGCCATCAAATGTAACCTCAAGCGTTTTAGTGCATGTTTTTAATTTTCCGAATAAATTTCTAACTCTTTAATTTCAAAATGGACTGAAATTGTCACAGCCCCAATAATGATACATTTGTAACATTCATCCAATTTATTCAAGGTTTAATTCTCCGAAAATAACTACCAACACTTCAATTTTGAAACTGCTCTAATTATTTCAGCAGTTACGGAAAAATCCGAGGCAAGAAGTAGTTTGTCCGTCCGCTACCAAATCGGTGCGACATTCGTGTAATTTTACAAACTACTAATCGGTGCGACATTCGTGTAATATTCGTGTAATTTTACAAACTACTAATGGGTTCATAATTTTACATACTTTTACAAGCTCTTAGATGATTAGATGCACATTGTGAGGGGGAACCTATGCTTTGAAGATAATCAAGATCAAGTCCCCTCAAGGTTCAAATTCTGGAACAAACACTAAAGGCCAAGCATACTCTATTGAAAATCAAATGCCTTGATCAGGAGAGTTGTCCAGAGAAGTTGTCTCTATGCAAGAACAAGGTTGTAAAGCTCAAAAGGACAAGTTTACTCAAATACTCTGATCAGGAGAGTTGTCCAAAGAGGCTAACTCTGTGCAAAGACAAAAGCTCTGAAGCTCAAAGGCCAAGTATGATGATCAGAAGAGTTGTCCAGAAGAGTTGACTCAGTGAAATTGAACCAGAACAAAAGTTCTAATGTTTGAAGGTCAACCATGCTGAAGAGTTAGAGACAACTAAAGAACTTCAATACAACATGCTAAGATCACATTGAAGTGAAGCAAAGGGAAAGAGCCAAGTCATCTGAAGAAGAGCAAGCCAACCATGCTGATAAGCAAAATCTGCTGATAGTGATAAGCAGAGTTGTCCATTTGATAAGGAATGTTGTCCTATCATTGGATCAACCTTCAGAACCCATGTCCAAGTCTTAACAAGAAGTCAGACATTGGGAAGAGTGCTGTAGAATGAAGACAAAGTCTTACAAGCCGTTTATTACCCAAATGAGGACATATCACTTTAAAAAATCTGTCTTCCAGTTTGAAGAACTCAAGGAAGACATTTATAGCAATTTGGGACTGCCTCTCCAACGGGCAAATCCTCAAATTTGTCTATAAATACAGAAGTGTGAAGACCATTTTAAGCACCTCAACATTTGACAAGAATATCCAACTATCCTACAAGTCAAAGTGCTTTCAAAGCTTTCAAAGACTATCTTAGTCTTCAAACACTTCTTCTAAGCTGTTCATCATTGTATATCCATACAAAGCTTATAGAGATATCCTATCCTTATACACTGATCTTCATTGTAAAGGATATCTCATTAGTTGGAACCTTACTTCAACCCTTATCCCTTTCAAGTGAAAAAGTGAGAAGGTTGTTGTAGTAGAAGTGGTAGGAGCTGACTGTTGAGAGAAGAACATTTCAGTTCTTAGTTGAGAAGAGGGTACTAGGACTCTAGACATCCTAGGGATCAATTCACCAAGGAGTGGTGTTCTTGATCAAGTGCACCTTGGCACTATAAAACAAGTTAATTCCAAGAGTGAAGGAATTATCCTGATAAATCAGGGAAAGTGGATGTAGGAGCTTGAGTCTCTGAACCACTATAAACCTCTTGTGTTGATTTTCTTTACAAGTACTTACATTCATTCAACACTGCACACAAAATTGATCTTTCAAAGAACCTATATTCAAAGACTGTGCAAAAATTGTATTGGACAAGTTCCCTGAAACTAAACTGGATTGTTCTGTATTGAAAAAGTGATTTCAGAAACTAAAGGAGTCTAAACTTAAAGGGCCAACCACTATTCCACACATATAACTCCCCTAGATAGTGATTCAACTAAGTACTCAATAGTACTTAGTAGTTTGATTATCTTAGAAGAGTTAATCATCTTCAGCAGAGTTGTCCAAGACAACCTTGCTGAGCTCTGGTTTGATCATAAGTTGAAAAGAATTGCATACAAGTGTATTCCCCCCCCATACACTTGTTATATACTCCTTTCAGGACCAACAAGTGGTATCAGAGCAGGGGTTCAAAGACCACTGCTTCTGAAAATCCATCTTGATTTTAAAAAATCACATATTTGTGTGGTCACTGAACTGATCTCTATCTGAAATCTATTACCTGTTGACTAACTGCTTTCTTGAGATATGGCCAACAACAATGTTGTCCCTCCACCTGCTGTTCAAGGATTGGACAACATGGCCACAAATCCAGTCAACCACATTTCATATCATAAACTGCCCATGTTTTCAATAGACAATTATGATTTCTGGAAAATTAGAATGAGGGCTCATCTTGCATCTCTTCACACTGACATGTTAAGAGTAATCACAAGAGAACCTTTTGTGTTTACTCAAACTAACCCCAGGGTGACAGATGAGCAAAGAGCAGATGTAAGGGAACTGATTCCCAAAGATGAGGATGACTTCACTGCTGATGAAAAGAGGAAAGATAATCTGAATTATCTTGCCATGAACACCCTCTACCAAACAATTCCAGATGCAGTCATGGGTAGAGTCTACCACTGCACCACAGCCAAAGAAATTTGGGATACTCTTGCTGAGATGTGTGAGGGAACAGAAAAGATCAAGGAGAACAAGCTCCAAGTTGCTGTGCAAAAGTTTGAACAATTCTCAATGGAAGCTGAAGAATCCATTGACAAATTTGCTGGTAGATTCACTGATGTGATGAATTAAATCAACTCATTGGGCAAGGTGTACTCCAGGAGAGAGGTTGGATTGAAGATCTTGAGAAGTCTCACTCAAAAGTGGGATATCTATGCTGTGATGATGCAGAATACCAAGGATCTCTCCTCAATGCCCATGCAACAAATCTTCTCAGAACTCAAAGCCTATGAGTTTCACCTCAATAGAAGAAAACCTGTTGAGGAACCTTCAAATCCTACCAATGGAGTGGCATTCAAAGCCAAAGTTGCTGAACCTGAAATGCAACCCACTCCCACATCATCAAAGTCAGTCTCAAAGACTGAAATGAAGGAGGAACTAGCCTTGATGGCTAGAAGGTTTGACAAGCTCAACACAAGGTTTGGTAGATACAAGAAATTCTACCAAGACAACAAATTCAGGAGGAGGTACAACTCCCCTGAAGATCAGGCCAAGGACAAAAAACCTGAAGAGAAAAGATCAGAGGACAAGTACTCTGATAGGAGAAGGTCCAGCCCTTCATCATCAAAAGGAAGAGATGAATCCAAGAAGGATGATGATGAAGACCTATGCTACAATTGCAAGAAGATAGGGCACTTCCAGTATGACTGCCCTGAATTGAGCTCTAAAGAAAGAAGAGAGAGGCAAGCTAAAAGAGACAGAAAGTTCACCAATAGAAAAGCCATGATGGCTAGTGAAGAATCTGATAGTGCTGAAAGCTTCAACTCTTCTGATGGACTGTTCTCAAACAGTGATGATGATGATGATGATGATGTGTGCAACATGGCTATTGAGGATGATGAGGTATCCTCCACTTCTAGCTCACCATCATTCTTATCACAGAACACTAGTGAAGTCAACTTGAAACTTTCCTTTGGGAAGTTGATGGAAGATTTCACTAGATTACAAGAATTTCATGATAATTGTGTGAGAGACAATGAAAGATTGGCTATTGAACTTGCCAAAAACTCTGAGGTAGCTGTTGATGTCAAATCTACTGAGTTGTATCAACAAGTATTGAGAGAGCTTAAGGAAGCAAATCTCAAGATAGTTGACCAACAAAAGGAGATAGATGATCAACTACTCTCTCAGAAGAGAAAATATTTTGAACTAAAAATTTTGAATGCCAAATTTGAGAATCTCTCACATGAATATGATATTCTTAAAACGAGTGAAGAGAGCCTGAAATTAAAGATGTCTGCTTTGAACAAATCCTCTAGAGCAATAGAGGAAATTCAGAGTTATCAAAGACCTATGGCTCAAAGAAGTGGATTAGGTTTTGATCCATTTGAATCTTCACCTTGTCTTAGTGTTGCTTCTACAAGTAACACTAAGAAAATCTTTGTTAAATCAATGGCACAGCAAGATGAAAATGAAATAATTCAGCAACTGAACAAAGGAAAGGGCAAAATGGTTGAATTGCCTACTCAAGTGCCTCAGGAGACTAGACCAAAACCTAAGGAAATGGCTAAAGCTCCTGATCACAAGAGGAATGTTTCTCAGAGGAGTAGACCCAATGGAAGGGCAACTCTCCTGAACAATGTTCAGAGGAGTTATCCAAGGTATAATCAGCCTAGGCCAACTCTACTGAGAAAGCCTCAGCTGAATAGACCTAAGTACAACTATCCTCAAAGGCAGAATAAAATGAGACAACCAAAACCCTTCATGTCAAAGGGTAATGGTCTTAAAAATGGCTTTCCTCAAAGATTTCATCAAGCTGCACAAAGAACTCATAAGACATTCACACATACTTTCCCCAAGGCATTTAAGGGAAAGACAGTGTATGTTGATGCACAAGGAAAACAACTTAGCCACCTTGAATCAATCAGGGTAATTAGGCAAGTTTGGGTTCCTAAAGGTACAACTAACCTCTCAGGACCCAAAACTCAAAGGGTACCTAAACCTATCTAATTGCAGGTACCAATGGGCCACAAGAAGAGGAGTATGAGCAAAAAGACAGCATGGTACCTTGACAGTGGATGCTCAAGGCACATGACTGGAAACAAGGAACTCCTCACTGATTTTACTGAAAAAGAAGGCCCAAATGTCACCTTTGGAGACAGCTCACAAGCAACAACAAAAGGTTATGGTACTTTGATGATTGGTAACATCAAAGTAACCAATGTATCTTATGTAGCTGGTCTCAAATATAATCTCCTAAGTATCAGTCAATTCTGTGATAAAGATTTCAATGTTGAGTTTTCAAGTGGAAAATGCTTAATTAGAGATAAAACTCAACAAATTCTATTGACTGGAACTAGGAAAGGCAAATGTGTATTTTGCAGACTGGGACAAGTCTACTGATGCTGCATGTTTCATTGCTAAGAGTACTAGTGAACAAAGCTGGTTATGGCACAAGAGGCTAAACCACCTGAACTTTAAATCAATGAACAAACTTGCTAGAAATGCATTAGTTAAAGGACTGCCTAATGAGGTTTTCATAAAAGAACATGTGTGTAAGCCATGTCAAGAAGGAAAACAGATTAAAGCCTCATTCAAAGGGAAACCAGTCATTTCTACTGAAAGGGTACTTGAACTTTTACATATGGATCTTTTTGGACCAATCACCCCTTAAAGCATAAATGGTAGAAAATACACATTGGTTGTAGTAGATGACTTCTCTAGGTTCACATGGGTAGTATTTCTCCTTAATAAGAAGGAAACACAAGTCAAACTACCTGAACTTCTTAAGAGACTGTCAAATGAGAAAAGTCTTAGCATTATCAAGATAAGATCTGATAAAGGCACTGAGTTCATAAATTCATACATCAATGAGTATTGCACATCTAATGGAATAGCTCATGAAACCTCAGCAGCTAGAACTCCTCAACAAAATGGAGTTGCAGAAAGAAGGAATAGAACCTTAAAGGAAGCTGCTAGAACCTTAATTGCTGATTCAAATTTACCTAAGAGGTTTTGGGCTGAAGCTATAAACACTGCATGCCATACTCAAAATAGATGTTTGATTACTAAGGGGCAAGGCAAAACCCCCTATGAACTCTGGAAAGGAAGAATGCCTAAAGTGTCATACTTTCACATATTTGGTTGTAAGTGTTTCATTCACAATAATGGGAAAGAACAGTTGAAAGCCTTTGATAGCAAAACTGATGAGGGGGTATTTCTTGGATATTCTCAAATTAGTAGAGCTTTCAGAGTCTACAATAAGAAAACTCTTATTGTGGAAGAAACACCTCATGTTGTGTTTGATGAATCTATTAATGAGTCCAGGAATGAATACCCGGAACCTGAAGAAATCACACAGAGGACAACCAGACTGAGTCTAAAAGACAAAGACACTGAATTCATAGATGTTGTCCAAGCCAACCTACCTGAAAAACTTACACTGGACAACAATCCTGAAGGCAACCTTCCTGAGACAAACCCCACTGATGGAAATGGTGAACTGAATGAGCCAATCCTAGTTCACATCCAGGTAACAACTACCAATGAAGAAGCAGTTCCTGCTGAGGTAGTTAATGGGTCAAATAATCAAGGGGGAACTCAAAATGTTGAAAATGCCAATGTCCCTGACATTGAGGACAACACCCCTGATTATGATCCTGAATTAGATCCTGCACTCAATTATCCTGAATTTTATGATCAAAATGACTCAACTTCAGTAGAGGACAACTCTACTAAAGAGATCAGAAAAAGAAGGACTTGGTTGTCTGACCATCCTACTGATCTAATACTTGGTGACCCAAGTATTGGAGTCAAAACAAGAAGATTTCATGGTGAAAGTGCTCTTTTCTGTTGTTTCTTGTCAGAACAAGAACCAAGTGATATTGAAGAAGCACTTCAAGATGCCAATTGGATCACAGCCATGCAGGAAGAATTGAATCAATTCACCAGAAATGAAGTATGGGAGCTGGTGGATAGACCTTCACATCAAGATGTTATTGGAACCAAGTGGGTGTTCAAGAACAAAAAGAATGAGAATGATGTGATTGTCAGAAACAAAGCAAGACTAGTGGCAAAAGGCTATTGCCAGCATGAAGGCATTGACTATGATGAGACCTTTAAACCTGTGGCAAGTCTAGAAGCAATAAGGCTCTTCCTAGCCTATGCAGCCCACAAGAGGTTCAAAGTGTACCAAATGGATGTCAAGAGTGCCTTTCTAAATGGAGTCTTGAAAGAAGAAGTCTATGTGGAGCAACCACCAGGTTTTGAGGTTGGAAACAAAGTATACAGACTGAAGAAAGCTCTATATGGACTCAAGCAAGCCCCTAGGGCTTGGTATGACACACTGTCACAATTCCTCTTGGATCATGGATTCACCAAGGGAACTGTGGATAGAACTCTCTTCAGAATCTCTGAAGGAGAGAACATCTTGCTTGTCCAAATTTATGTAGATGACATAATTTTTGGATCCCCTAATGAGAAGCTGTGTGAGAAGTTCTCCAAGCTCATGCAAAGCAAGTTTGAGATGTCCATGATGGGGTTGATGAACTTCTTTTTGGGTCTACAAGTCAAGCAATCAAAAGAAGGAATCTTCATCAACCAAGCCAAGTACACCAGAGAAATGATCAAGAAGTTTGGGTGTACATCAAGCAAGCCAGTAAGGATCCCAATGAACACAAATTGGAAGATGGATCCTGATGAGAGTGGTGTTCCAACCAACTCCACTGAGTATAGAGGAATAATTGGTTCACTCCTCTATCTCACTGCTAGCAGACCTGACATCACCTTTGCAGTAGGTGTTTGTGCAAGGTTTCAAGCAAATCCTAAGAAAAGCCACCTTGAGGCTGCAAAGAGGATCTTGAGGTATCTCAAAGGCACTGAAAATCTAGGCCTTTGGTACCCTGTTGATGACAACATTGAGTTAACTGGCTACTCAGATGCTGATTATGGAGGATGCAGAATTGACAGAAAGTCCACTTCAGGAACTTGTCAATTTTTAGGCAACAAACTCATATCTTGGTTTTCCAAGAAGCAAAACACAGTGGCTACCTCCACCACTGAAGCTGAATATGTTGCTGCTGGAAGTTGTTGCGCTCAAATTCTTTGGTTGAGATAACAACTCAGAGACTACAAAGTCAACTCTACTGAAGTGCTAATATTTTGTGATAACAACAGTGCAATTGCCATATCACAAAATCCTGTCTTGCACACTAGATGCAAACATGTGGACATCAAGCATCACTTCATTAGAGATCATGCGGAGAAGAAGGATATCAAGTTAGTAAAGATCCACACAGATCATCAAGAAGCTGATATATTGACAAAGCCACTTGCAGAAGCAAGATTTCTGGAATTATCAGTAGAGTTGGGTCTACTTGATCCAGGGAAATTGGACAATTGAGTCCAAAGGAGTTCATTCATTAAGGGGGAACAAGTCTCAAACTTCAGCAGACTTGGCCAAGTCTACTGAAATTCAGAAAAGATGACCTAAATTTCAGGACACTTGTCCATTGAATCTCAGGACAGTTGTCCACATCTTTTCAGGACACTTGTCCTAGTGGGGTCAGATAAATTGTCCTAGCTATCAAACCAAATCTTGGTCTGATAAGCACCTATTTTGGGTGATCATTGGCTATTTCGAAATATGTCCCATTCCAATTACAGATATCATCTTTTTGGGATTTAATTTGTCTCCCACCCAAAAGGTCACTTTCCATGCATTAAATGCCAAGATTTAACTCTTGTTTGCATTAAAATTTTTGGGACATGATCTATCTCGAAAATCCCCCAGCCTTAAACAAACATTAAAACTCCACCCACGTTTTGAACAAAACAATTTTTCACTGTTACATTGATTTTTGACCATTGGATCAAAATTGGACAACTCCTCTGAAAACAATCCTAGCCGTCCATTTTGATTTCCATTTTTGTTCACCTTTGAATTGCATCAAGACTTCACCAACTCATTGACAAACATTCTTTTTAGAATATTCACAAGTCTTAAGATCCCCACAAACACTTCTTCCCCAAGTATTCGAAACCCTAGTTCAAATTTTCTTCAAACTCTCTCAATCTCTGTCAAATTTCCTTCTGAGAACCTTCAATGGCTCCCAAAGTTAGACCAGAGATGATCATTGATTTCTCCAACAAGGCTCTAGACCTTGATTTTGGATACTTGAGCAACAAAAATAGTCTTCACTTTGAGCCCATAGTATCCTTTGAAAGTGAAGATCCTGAGATCACACCAACCCTGAGATGGTTGAGAAGAGCTGGATTGCAGAAGTTTATGGAGGAAAGACCAAGCTCCTGCTTGGAAAGCTACATGGCTGAGTTCTTTGCCTTTCTCAAGTGGAGAGGTAAGCCTGAAGATGGTGAAATTTCTACAAGGCTCTCTTATGTAGCTGGGGGAGAGGAGGAAGAGAGATTGCATAGAGTGAAATTCTCTTCAGAAGATCTTGAAGGAGCCTTTGGATTGCCTTCTGAGGGAAGGAATCCTGAACTGTATGGTGCTGATCATGAAGATGAGATAGCACAAGAATGGCTCTTGGTTCCAGGCCCCATCTCCTCCACACAAAACAAGAAGACTCTCAAGCCAAAATTTCTCAATCTATTTGAGGTAATCACTGAGAGTCTTATGAGCAACACTGGAAGTTTGGAGCAAGTCAGCCATCCAAGAATCAGAATTATGGCTGCTGTTATTGATGCTAGTGACAAGGGCATCAAATTTGACTGGAGGACCTTCATCATGACTGAGATGATGAAGGAAAAGGCCAAATTTAAAGTGAGAGCTCACAACAAGGTTGTGCTAGAAGGGAAACTCAAGTATTGCACCAGGGCAAGCTTGTTGATAGAAAGGTTCTCTCATTATTCTCAGATGCAAACCTTTGCAAAGCCCCTCCCATCCCAAAAGATTCTGTTTAGGAAGCTCAGTAAGAAAACTGAGCAAAGGAGGATGCTAATGGCCAAACCTGCTGAAGAAAAAGCTGAAGAGAAGCCTAAGATGAAGAAAAGAACTAAGGCCAGGGCTGTCAAAACAAGGAAAATGTCTCAAATATCTTCAAGAGAAGCCTCAGGAGCCTCAGCTGAAGTTGATGAAGTGGTAGAAGAGGGAGTAAGTGTGCCTTCTGACCACTCAGAAGAGTTGAGGTTGAAGTACAATGAGACTAGACAAAAGTCTAGAGGAGATAAGAGGATCAGGGAAGTTGTCCCTGAGAAGGATGGTGAAGGCAGTGGGAGCAGTAGGGCCAGCAAGAGAAGGGCCAAGCCTACTGACAAAGTGTTGGAGCTGCAGGAAGAAATGTCTCTTCAATTGGCTCTAAGAGAGAGCAGAGCTGAAAGCAGGACCAAATCCAAGTCAAGGACCAACTCATCTGGTTCTGGAACTCCAGAATCCAAGGTCCCTGAAGGTCAACCAATAGAGGCCAACATCCCTGAAATTCAAAATCCTGAGCCCAATTCCCCTGAAACCCATGTTACCCCTCCCAACCAACCCATCACCCCTGTAGATCTCACTAAGAGATACTCTCCAGAAGGAAGTGTGCAGAGAAGTGGCATTGATGTGCTAGCAGACTTAGCAGTAGATGAGACAAGGCTTCTATCTCCCCTTGATTCATCCATGCTCAACTACTCAAAGCTTTTAGAACATGCACTCAATGAGCCAACTCCCTTGAGCAAAGCCCCTTCAGATCCATTGCTCTCTAAAGCAACTGAAGTACCTTCATTTGAACCCAATCCTTCTGAAGCCAACCCTCCTAAACTTAACTTGCCTGAAGCTGCAATTAAGGAAACCACAGCTAACTCCCCTATAGCCCAAAGTTCTCCATCTAGTGAGAATGACGTGGAGTATACTTATGAAAGTATGCTCAGAGGTGGAGCCAAAGCCACTGTGGACAGCTTATACCCACAGCTTGCTGAATTTCCCAGAATTCAGAAAATGTTCCATGACTTGAGAATGCTAGTGGATGTCAAGGACAAAACATTGATGGAAATCTCTCAAGTCATCCAAGATAAGGGTGCAAACTGGTGGCAAGTAGAGGAGAGTAGACTACTACACTTTGCTGGTGTGCTGAAAACAAGATTCCTCACTGATGAGGAAGTTTTTGCAAAGTTGGTAGATGAGAAAATCATTGAGGAAAAAGAAAGAAAAGCTAAGGGCATCAAACACCCTGATAGTAGCTCAGATAATGATGATTCCCCTGATGATCCCTCAAACCCTTCAAACCCCAACCCTCCTTAAACCCCTCAAGCCAACCTCCCTGAACCCTCTCAACCCAAGTCTTCTGTAGCAGACAGACTTTCAAACCCTCATAGAACCTATCATAGGAAAGGCTCTGTATCAACAGAGGTGTTGACCAAGGGTGGTAACACAACCAAAGAAACATCTGCCAATGAAGGTTCTTCTGAACCCAAAGCACAACCTAAAGATGTTGAGGTTCCTATGCTAGAGGCTGGTTTGATTAAGGCCTATTCAGTGTCAGAAGAGTTGGACACTGATCAGCCCTTAATCATTCAGGATGACTCAGTGGCTGCTGAAATGAGCACTGTGATCTCCTCACAACTGCCATCTTTGAACCTTGTTGAAGGTAAAGATGCTGCAGGTTTAGGAGAAGGGGTTGAAAAGGAAAATAGAAACAAAAAATCAGAGGGAGTTATGGATGAAAGAGAGGTAGTAATCACTAAGATTGTGAGTGTACCACCATATGAGGGTGGAATAAGTGAGGAAGGACAGGTTATTCTTGAAGTCAAATCTGAACTTCAAGAATCCCTTGATGAAAGGAGGCCTGATTCCTTGGGTGAGAACATTATCTATGAAGGGAGAAAAGAAAGAGTTGAAAATGAGAAGAAGGCTGCTGATGTATCAGAGTCTTATACAAAAGAAATTAAGGGTGATGAGTGTTTGTTTCCTAACCTGTTTGATTTGTCTAACATTGCAGGAATTTCTCTTGACCAAATCTTTGCAGATGAGTTCTTGACAGATGCCCCTATCCAAGTAGATACAGGCTCAGCACAAGCCTTACTTGGAATGCAATCAGAAAAATTGGACTCCTTGGCTCATCAAGTCCAATCTGCTCATGCTGAAACTTCAGGAGCACTGAATGAGCAAGGAAGAACTCTAGCATCTGTGGAGATGAGATTAACTGGCTCTGAAGATGTAGTCCTCCCTACATTGGAAGCAAGGATTAGTGGTGTGGAATCTGGTCTCCAAACCATTTCCACTGAGGTACAAAAAGCCAAATCCACCATGGAATCCATCTCAGAAGAGGTCAAGAAGGAACAAAAGCTGCTGAGAGACAATCATAATGCCAATGTCAAGGCTCTCAGACTAACTGTCAAGCAAGCTCTTGGAAAGAAGACAGCACTACAAAAGAAAAGAGCTGAAGAACAAAGGCTGGCTATGGTGAAAGCAGCCTCTGAAAAATTTTCCCAAGAGGTGATGGCCAACATTGCTGAAAGTGTAGTGGCCAACCTCACTGAGCTTCTTAAAGCCCAACTTGATGCATCCCTGAAAGCAACCTTGGAGGAGGTTGTTCAACAAAAGATGAAGCCTGTTCTAGCTTTTCTTAGCTTGAGCAGTGATAAGATGCAAAATATACATGATGAAAATGTATATCTGTTGGAGGAAATGAAGTCTCTAAACCAGGCCCAATCCCTAATGGCCACAACAATGAGTGAGCTAAAACCCCAGTGTTTTGATGCTGCCAAAAAGGGGGAAAGGGAAAGAGCTAGAGCAAAAGGTGCCTTGGTGATTGGAAGTCCAGTCAAGGGAAAAGACAAAGCTGCTGAAGGAAAAGGAAAAGAGCCTGCAGTGCTGAATCTAGAAGAATTGGATGAAGAAGAGCAACTAGCACTTGCCTTGAAGAATTCAATGGCCTCAACACAAGAAGAAAGAATGAGGTTACAGCAGAGACCAGGTGGTGAGGTGTCTGGTTTGGACAAAGATGCTGAAGGTGTCCAAACTAGAGGAAAGATCAAGAGGGCAAAAGGAAAGAAAAGACAAGCTGAGACATTTACTGACTTTCCTAACAGCCTTGATCTTCCACCTGAGTTCAGAATTGATGATGATGAACCTACATCAAAGAAGGCCAAAGCTGCTGAAGAGCCCAAAACTGCTGAAAAAGACAAGTCTTCTGAATTGGTCAACATTGCTGAAAGTGCCAAAGCTACTGAAGATGTGGAAGCTTTATATGAAGAAGGCTTTGGACCTGGACCAAAGAAGACAAAGATTGTGGTTCTGAATGATCCATCAAAGTTGTTTCATGAAGGGTATGGCAAAGACCCTGAAACACAACTGAAACTGGCCATGATGAGGGCCCAAGAGAAGATGGATTTGATGGATGAAGCTCAAAGAGCAAGAGATAAGAGAAGAGCAAACTTTCAGAAACCAAGAAGAAGGAGAGAAACTTACAGCAAGATGAAGCCTCAGCTTCTAGTCCCAATGGACACCAAATATCCACATCTGGATAAATGGGTGCCAATTCAGCTGAATGATACATGGGAAGAAGCTAAAAGGGAGTTTGTCTATGACTATTATGTCATTGACAGATGGAATGGAGGAGATGCCAATTCCTCCTTTGCTGAGTTCATGATAGAATACTACAGAGAGTTGTATCAACAATTGCTTGCAGCTGCTGATATTGCAAGAATTGAACTCAATGCTCCCAAGCCTATCATCTACATGCCTCCAAAGCTTGATGGATGGATTGACCAAGCAAGGATCCTGAGGGAGTTCACAGATATTCTTAAGCTGAACAAGATGACCCTTGGACCCAAAGGAACTAACCAGGAAGCCATGGAACTCAAGAAGAGAGTGTGGGCACAATATGGGATGGTGCCACCTAAAGAAGATGATCTCCGAAATGGCTAAGTCTTCCTGACTTTTATATGCTGAAATGGATAAATACTTAAAGTTGGTTACTAAATTGTGTCTTTGGTCAACTTCTCTGAAGATGCTCAAGCTGCTGATATGATGTGCTCTAATGCCTAAATGCTGAATGATTTAAGAGTATATCATACTTTTGTAATGAATGTGTGCCTAATTATAATATCTCTCATGCTCTGGTATGTTTTTGTTCAAACTATCAACATGCTGTAATGATTTTCATTTGAATGATAGTTGAACATATTTTGATTCAGAAAAACAAATCTCTCTATGCCTATTCTTGAAACCTATTTGCAACATGAATGGTGAGTACACTAACACATTTTCTTTCAGGGAAATTGACCTCAGTCATGTCTTCTGAAGATAAATGTAATAGGTGTAGTCAAGTCACTTTTGCATAAAATGTATAGGTTTTGGCATCATCAAAAAGGGGGAAATTGTTTGGAATAAAATGACATATGTTTTGATTAAATACCAAAACCCCCTGAGACATGCCTAAGTCAAGATGATTGTGTTCTAAATGTGTTAGAACACATAGCATAAGGCTAGAAGAGAAGCTGATATGTTAGGCAGCTCTTAGATGATTAGATGCACATTGTGAGGGGGAACCTATGCTTTGAAGATAATCAAGATCAAGTCCCCTCAAGGTTCAAATTATGGAACAAACACTAAAGGCCAAGCACACTCTATTGAAAATCAAATGCCTTGATCAGGAGAGTTGTCCAGAGAAGTTGTCTCTATGCAAGAACAAGGCTGTAAAGCTCAAAAGGACAAGTTTACTCAAATACTCTGATCAGGAGAGTTGTCAAAAGAGGCTAACTCTGTGCAAAGACAAAAGCTCTGAAGCTCAAAGGCCAAGTATGATGATCATGAGAGTTGTCCAGAAGAGTTGACTCAGTGAAATTGAACCAGAACAAAAGTTCTAATGTTTGAAGGTCAACCATGCTGAAGAGTTAGAGACAACTAAAGAACTTCAATACAACATGCTAAGATCACATTGAAGTGAAGCAAAGGGAAAGAGCCAAGTCATCTGAAGAAGAGCAAGCCAACCATGCTGATAAGCAAAATCTGCTGATAGTGAAAGCAGAGTTGTCCATTTGATAAGGAATATTGTCCTATCATTGGATCAACCTTCAGAAGCCATGTCCAAGTCTTAACAAGAAGTCAGACATTGGGAAGAGTGCTGTAGAATGAAGACAAAGTCTTACAAGCCGTTTATTACCCAAACGAGAACATGTCACTATCAAGAATCTGTCTTCCAGTTTGAAGAACTCAAGGAAGACATTTATAGCAATTTGGGACTGCCTCTCCAACGGGCAAATCCTCAAATTTGTCTATAAATACAGAAGTGTGAAGACCATTTGAAGCACCTCAACATTTGACAAGAATATCCAACTATCCTACAAGTCAAAGTGCTTTCAAAGCTTTCAAAGACTATCTTAGTCTTCAAACACTTCTTCTAAGCTGTTCATCATTGTATATCCATACAAAGCTTAGAGAGATATCCTATCCTTATACACTGATCTTCATTGTAAAGGATATCTCATTAGTTGGAACCTTACTTCAACCCTTATCCCTTTCAAGTGAGAAAGTGAGAAGGTTGTTGTAGTAGAAGTGGTAGGAGCTGACTGTTGAGAGAAGAACAGTCCAGTTCTGAGTTGAGAAGAGGGTACTAGGACTCTAGACATCCTAGGGATCAATTCACCAAGGAGTGGTGTTCTTGATCAAGTGCACCTTGGCACTATAAAACAAGTTAATTCCAAGAGTGAAGGAATTATCCTGTTAAATCATGGAAAGTGGATGTAGGAGCTTGAGTCTCTGAACCACTATAAACCTCTTGTGTTGATTTGCTTTACAAGTACTTACATTCATTCAACACTGCACACAAAACTGATCTTTCAAAGAACCTATATTCAAAGACTGTGCAAAAATTGTATTGGACAAGTTCCCTGAAACTAAACTGGATTGTTCTGTATTGACAAAGTGATTTCAGAAACTAAAGGAGTCTAAACTTAAAGGGCCAACCACTATTCCACACATATAACTCCCCTAGATAGTGATTCAACTAAGTACTCAATAGTACTTAGTAGTTTGATTATCTTAGAAGAGTTAATCATCTTCAGCAGAGTTGTCCAAGACAACCTTACTGAGCTCTGGTTTGATCATAAGTTGAAAAGAATTGCATACAAGTGTATTCCCCCCCATACACTTGTTATATACTCCTTTCAGGACCAACAATATGGACTTTTGTCTATTTTCTTATGTGGCACCTTATTTAAAAGGTAATTTGCAGTCACCACTGCTTCTCCACACATATTCTGAGGTAACCTCGAATTTAGCAACATTGTATTCCTTTTTCTTTTTTTCAATGTTCGGTTTTTGAAAAGCATGAACTTATCAAAAACTTCATATTTATTCTTTAGAAGATACACAAAATACAATTTTGTGCTATCATCTACAAACGTGGTAAAATATTTATTTCCACCACGAGTTTGCACGATTTTTAAATCACACGCATTAGTATGAATTAAATCAAATTGTTCACTATTTCTTTCAATAGTTTGGAAAGATGACCCCAAGATATTTTCGCTTCCACACAAATCTCACATTTGTGATTTGTATCAATATGGATTTTTGGTGTGTATTTTAAATTCATCATTTTTTTTTTCATGAATTAAAATTGACATGTCCCAAACAACCATCTCTCGAATTTTGGTTCAAAAATCCTTTTCGAGTCAACCACTAAGAAGTTTGAGGAACCGTCCGACAATAAATTTTTTTTCATTTCGACATCCTTTATTTTATACTTCTTTTCTAGAATGCTCCACATTTCTCTTATGGATGACACTCCGATATACACATCGTATGATGCATCAATATGATTATTTATCGAATAATTTCAAAATTTCTTGTAGCATAGATTGCAACTATTAATATTCTTGACTTAATCCTTGTCACGGAAGAATGCATATCAAAGTCAAGAAATCTTTCGGATTAAATCCAAAATTAAATTTGCCTCTTCAAGCACAAATATACAATTTTTTATTTTTTTTTGAATTAAACATCAAAATCATCATTTGATGCTAACTATCAAGTGATATGATCCAAGAGTCTCACATCTTTCATATCATTAAAAAAATTTAATTAAAAGGCGCTCATGAACTCTATTATAAGCCCAAATGTATTCTTTTCAAATGGCTCAAACCCTTGATGATTTGACCATTTCAGTCCACTAGACCAACAAGATGGTCTAATTATTTGATTTAAGGATCCATTCAAATCCAATCAATTAATCAATTCTAGATCAAAAATCTGAAAATTATACACTAGACTAGGCCTTCCAAGCGATAACCATATTTTATAAAATTTTGGCATGTTAAGAATTAACATAAAATTAAGTAAAAGAATGACATTCTCACCTTTGATTTAAAATCCACTTATCAACATAAACATCCTCTTTTGAATAAAATATAGTTTTACATCATTAATCATTTTTTACCAAAAATAAATATAATTAACACAAAAGAGAAACAAATATATTCACGAACCTCTAAATCATCACCTCTTTGTATTAGCCATCTCGAAGAAAATATTGTTTTAAGATTGTTAGAAAAAGTGCACCGTAGATGGCTAAAACACGTTTTTTAGAAAACGAAGAATCGAGGCTTGTGTAAACACAATTTCCTTAAAACAATATTCGTCCTTCACTCTCGGTGCTAGTGACTATTAGGACATTTGTTTCCCAGGATAAAACGATTAAATAGCAAAATACTAGCACACGTATTTTGCTTACGACGAACCGAAAAGTTGCCCGAAATATATCACCCGAGTGCCAAAGGAAGGAGATAAAAAATGAATGCAAATTTAGCGTAGCAATTGCCGGAAAATGTTTGTATCTCTTTCCAATCTTATTTCCGTGTGTTTCTCGTTGTGTTTGGGGCTATGAGTTGCAACTACTTATATAGCCAACCCAAATTTGTAAATGTTGGCCGCAATAAAGTAGCAATTAGATATTTGGACTAAAACCGAAATTTGACCAAAACTGAAACTGTCATTCTTAATGCGAATTTGATAATTCAACTTTGATGTAACTGCTACAGCCATCAAATGTAACCTCATGCGTTTTAGTGCAGGTTTTTAATTTTCCAAATAAATTTCTAACTCTTGAATTTCAAAATGGACTGAAACTGTCACAGCCCCAATAATGATACATTTGTAACATTCATCCAATTTAATTCTGAAACTGCCAACACTTCAATTTTGAAACTGCTCTAATTATTTCAGCAATTACGGAAAAATCCGAGGCAAGAAGTAGTTTGTCCGTCCGCTACCAAATCGGTGCGACATTCGTGTAATTTTACAAACTACTAATGGGTTCATACTTTTACACCCACTTCCTCATTTGATATTTTCCAATATAGGACAAAAACCACTTTGTTTTTTCCTACTCAAATTTTGGTTACAATAATTGTTTGAAAAATCATTTCGCATTCATTCCAACACCAAAATGGGCGAATGAGATATCGAGTCGAAGCTCACTTCGAAGCACATTTTCCAACATGTAAATCCACAACAAACTCATGAATACTTAACAAAAGATTTGGGGACAATAAAAATTTGCTAATTTATGATGAAATGCTAACAACATTCCACATATATAGATGTAAGAGTTTCAACAAAACAATTAAAAATATATCTAGAAAGAGGAAGATAAAACGTGTCCACCATTTAAGAAAAAAAAATGATAAAATGCTAACAATCCAAATATAGATCAACTTTAAAAATGCTAACAATCCAAATATAGATCAACTTTAAAAAATCCAAGTGAGAGCACGTTCTCCATTTTAAAACATTCCGGACTTGCACCTTTGACGTTGCAATTAGCCTTAGTAACTTCTCTATCCTCACTAGAATAGTAGTAGAGGGATCTGCCATTAGACAATAAGATAACCCCGTCTTTAGAAATTCTGAAAGGATGAATTCTAGAATCATTCCAAATATCGTTGTTTCTTTCGATGATAAATTGTCTTGTCCAAGAATTCTCAACTCCGTATTCCTTCATCAACCAGATGTTGATATGGTCAGCATATCTATGTGTATAAACACATATACACAGGGTGTCTTCCATTATAGCAATCCTCATATTAATAGGATCAGTTTCAACGGGAAGGGAAAATTCATTGAAATTTTCAGTTTCAAGATCAAAGCAAGAAATCCATAACTTGTCATTTACACTACTTATTATCCAGTGAAGATTCCCATTCAAAAATTCACCTCTAGTTTGCCTTATTGTAACAGACTTTAGCTTGAGGTGCAATACTTCTCCATGATCCGGTTCCAATGGTGTATACCTTACACCCCACCTTAGGTGTCTGAAACGGAAAAATACCAACCACCTTATATTGACCAGTTATTTTGCTCACTCCAAAACCATATACGAGGGCGTAAGCTTTAAACGATTCAGAATGAGAATGAGGATGAAGAAGGTCAATGTATTCACGAGTGATGAATTGTACAAGTGAAGTTTACATTTTTTAAGCCCCTCATATTTCATCAAAAGAAGAAGCCCATCAACGAAACCTTCTATGTATAGTGAAAAATCAGACTCGCGAGCGAACACAATGCCATCGCGGACTAGTGAATTAGAATAATGGGACTTGGCGAAGTTACGAGTCTCGAATAAATGGTGCCACGACTTGCAAACACACTTCCATCTTAAAATGGTTTGTACAGAAAGTCTTGACAGAATTTCGGTGATGATTTCTGGTGGAAGATATGTGAAAATATTTTGCTTCATAAAGAAAACAAACCGAATAACAATTAGTTTCCTCTAAAAACCATAATCAATAATTTTAAAACATATATGCTATGTTTACTTTTGGTTTTAAAAACCAATTTTTGGATTTAAAGATCCAAAACCCGTTTTACTTCGCGATTTAAAAATTGGTTTTCAAAGTGTTGGTCCTGAAAGGAGTATATAACAAGTGTATGGGGGGGGGGGATACACTTGTATGCAATTCTTTTTCAACTTTGATCAAACCAGAGATCAGCAAGGTTGTCTTGGACAACTCTGCTGAAGAAGATTAACTTTTCTAAGATAATCAGACTACTAAGTACTATTGAGTACTTAGTTGAATAACTATCTAGGGGAGTTATATGTGCGGAATAGTGGTTGGCCCTTTAAGTTTAGACTCCTTTAATTTCTGAAATCACTTAGTCAATGCAACACAGTCCAGTTTAGCTTCAGGGAACTTGTCCAAATCAGTTTTGCACAGTCTTTGAATATGTATCTTTGAAAGATCAGTTTTGTGTGCAGTGTTGAATGAATGTAAGTACTTGTAAAGTAAATCAACACAAGAATTTATAGTGGTTCAGAGACTCAAGCTCCTACATCCACTTTCCCTGATTTAACAGGATAATTCCTTCACTCTTGGAATTAACTTGTTTTATAGTGCCAAGGTGCACTTGATCAAGAACACCACTCCTTGGTGAATTGATCCCTAGGATGTCTAGAGTCCTAGTACCCTCTTCTCAACTCAGAACTGAACTGTTCTTCTCTCAACAGTCAACTCCTACCACTTCTACTACTACAACCTTCTTACTTTCACTCTTGAAAGATATAAGGGTTGAAGTAAGGTTCCAACTAATGAGATATCCTTTACAATGAAGATCAGTGTATAAGGATATGATATCTCTCTAAGCTTGTGTATGGATATACAATTTAGTTCAGCTTAGAAGAAGTGTTTGAAGACTAAGATAGTCTTTGAAAGCTTTGAAAGCACTCTAGCTTGTAAGAACTTTGAGCTAGGTTGGATTATGTTAAGGTCAGTTGGATTTTCTTGTCAAGGTTGAGGTGCCTTCAAATGGTCTTCACACTTCTGTATTTATAGACAAAATGGAGGATTTGCCCGTTGGAGAGGCAGCCCCAAATTGCTATAAATGTCTTCCTTGAGTTCTTCAAACTTGGAAGACAGATTCTTGATAGTGACATGTCCTCATTTGGGTAATAAACGGCTGTAACAGTTTTGTCTTCATTCTGCAGCACTTTTCCCAATGTTTGACTTCTTGTTAGGACTTGGTCATGGCTTCTGAAGGTTGATCCAATGATAGGACAATATTCCTTATCATCTGGACAACTCTCCTTATCACTATCAGCAGTTTTGCCTTTCAGCATGGTTGGCTTGCTCTTCTTCAGATGACTTGGCTCTTTCCCTTTGTTTCTCTTGTGTATGGTCTTAGCTTATTCCTTTGAGGACCTTTAGGGATTGGTTGTCTCAATCTCTTCAGCATAGTTGATCTCAGGCTTTCAGAGCACTTGATCTTGGTCAATTTGGCTGAGACAACTCCTCTGGACAACTCTTCTGATCAGCATGGTTGGTCTTTTTGTATCAAAGCACTTTATACTTTAGAGTTGGCTTATCTGGACAACTCTCCTGACCATAACCTTTGAGTAGTCTTATTTTTTTTTTGAGCTAGGTAGGTTTGTTCTTGCATATGGCTAGCTTCTTTGGACAACTCTCCTGATCAAAGTTTTATGAGTACTTTCTCTGGACAACTCTCCTGAAAAGAGCATCTTCATTGGACTTGTCCTTTTGAGCTTTACAATCTTGTTTTTGTATAAGAACATCTCCTCTGGACAACTCTCCTGATAAGAGCATTTTAGATTTCATAGAGTGTCCTTACTCACAAGTGATTGTTCCAGACTTTGAGCCTTGAGGGGACTTGATCTTGATCATCTTCAAAGCATAGGTTTCCCCTCAATTTGTGCATCTAATTGTCTAAGAGCTGCCTAACATTTCAGCTTCTCATCTAGCCTATAATCTATATGTTCTAACATTTCTTAGAACATATTTATTTATAAATTAGGCATGTCTCAGGGGGTTTTTGGTATTCAATCAAAACATAGCTCATTTTATTCCCAACAATTTCCCCCTTTTTGATGATGCCAAAACCTATACAACTTAAGCAAAAGTGACTTGTCTACACCTATTACATGTATCTTCAGAAGACATGACTGAGGTCAATATTCCTGAAAAAATAATGTGTTAGTGTATTCACTGTTTTTATGTTGCAAGTAGGTTTCATGGATAGGCATAGAGAGATTTTCTGTATAAGTGTATCTTGATTCAAAAGTAGTTCAACTATCATTCATATAAGAGATCATTACAGGCATGTTGATAGTTGAATTTAACATATCAGAGCATGAATCATCAACACTAAATACAATAGAGCATTATATTCTAAGCATATCAGAGCATAAACACAAAAATCAGAACATTGATCTTGTATCAGAGCAATCCATAATCAGATCAGAGCAACCAGATTAACACATCAGCAAACTTGACCATATTTCAGCATAGTTGATCATTCAAGTAAGGTCAGAAGACTTAGCCATTTCAAAGATCACCCTCAGGAGGTGGCAGCATTCCATACTGTGCCCACACTCTTCTTTTTAGTGCCATGGCTTCTTGGTTGGTTCCCTTAGGTCCAAGAACCATCTTGTTCAGCTTAAGGATCTCAGTGAATTCCCTCAGAATTCTTGCTTGGTCAATCCATCCTTCAAGCTTTGGAGGCATGTAAATGATTGGCTTGGGAGCTGTGAGTTCAAATCTTGCAATGTCAGCAGCTGCAAGTAGTTGTTGATACAACTCTCTGTAGTATTCTAACATGAACTCAGTGAAGGCAGAGTTTGTATCTCCTCCATTCCATCTGTCAATGACATAATAGTCATAGACAAACTCCCTTTTGGCTTCTTCCCATGTGTCATTCAGTTGAATTGGCACCCATTTATCCAAGTGTGGATATTTGGTGTCCATTGGGATTAGAAGCTGAGGCTTCATCTTGCTGTATGTTGCTCTTCTCCTTCTTGGTTTCTGAAAGTTTGCTCTTCTTTCATCTCTTGCTCTGTTGGCTTCTTCCATCAAGTCCATTTTTTCTTGGGCCCTCATCATGGCCAGTTTCTGTTGTGTTTCAGGGTCTTTGCAATACCCTTCATGAAACAGTTTTGATGGATCAAGAGCTAGGACTGTTGTCTTCTTCTTAGGTTCAGGTCCAAATCCTTCAGCAAATAGCTCTTCAATGTCTTCAGGGGACTTGGTACCTTCAGCAGTTTTTCCAGTTTCAGAAGATTTGTCTTCTTCAGTAGATTTGGGTTTTTCAGCAGTTTTGGTTTTCTTTGATGTAGGCTCATCCTCATCAATTCTGAATTCAGGTGGAAGATCAAGGCTGCTAGGAAAGTCAGTGAATTTCTCAATTTGTCTCTTCTTCCCTTGGGCCTTCTTGATCTTTCCTCTGGTTTGGACACCTTCAGCATCTTTGTCCAAACCTGACACTTCACCACCTGGTCTTTGCTGTAGCCTTACTCTTTCCTCTTGAGCTGAGGCCATTGAGTTCTTCAATGCCAGTGCTAACTGCTCCTCTTCATCCAAATCTTCCAAGTTCAGCATTTCTGGCTCTTTTCCTTTTCCTTCAGGGACTTTGTCCTTCCCTTTCACTGGACTCCCAATCACCAAGGCACCTTTTGCTCTAGCTCTTTCCCTTTCCCCCTTTTTGGCAGCATCAAAGCACTGGGGCTTGAGGTCACTCATTGTTGAGGCCATCAGGGATTGGGCCTGGTTTAGGGACTTCATCTCCTCCAAAAAATATACATTCTCATCATGTATATTCTGCATTCTATCACTGCTCAAGCTAAGGAAAGCTAGAACAGGCTTCATCTTTTGTTGGACAACCTCTTCCATGGCTGTTTTCAGAGATGCATCCAGTTGGGCTTTTAAGAGCTCAGTCAGGTTGGCCACTGCACCTTCAGCAATGTTGGCCAGCACTTCTTGGGAAAATTTTTCTGAGGCAGCTTTGACCATAGCTAGCCTTTGCTCTTCAGCTCTTCTCTTTTGTAGTGCTGTCTTCTTTCCAAGAGCTTGCTTGACAGTTAGCCTGAGAGCTTTGACATTAGCATTGTGATTGTCTCTCAGCAGCTTTTGCTCTTTCTTGACCTCCTCTGAGATGGTTTCCATGGTTGATTTGGCACTTTGAACTTCAGTGGAGATGGTTTGGAGACCAGATTCCACACCACTGATTCTTGCCTCAAGAGTTGGGAGCACAACATCTTCAGAGCCAGTGAGCCTCATTTCAACAGATGCTAGAGTCCTTCCTTGCTCATTCAATGCTCCTGAAGTTTCAGCATGAGTAGATTGAACTTGATGAGCCAAGGAGTCCAACTTCTCTGATTGCATTCCAAGTAAGGCTTGAGCTGAGCCTGTGTCAACTTGGATAGGTGCATCTGTGAGGAACTCATCTGCAAAAATTTGGACAAAAGAGATACCTGCAACATCAGACAAGTCAAACAGGTTAGGAAATAAGCACTCATCACCCTCAATTTCTTTTACATAAGACTCTGATACATCAGCAGTCTTCTTCTCATTTTCAACTTTTTCTTTTCTCCCTTCTGTAATAATGATCTCACTCAAGGAATCAGGCCTCCTTTCATCAAGGGATTCTTGAAGTTCAGATTTGACTTCAAGAATAACCTGTCCTTCCTCACTTATTCCACCCTCATTTGGTGGTACACTCACTATCTTAGTGATGATTACCTCTCTTTCATCCACAACTCCCTCTGATTTTTCAGCTAATATCTCCTTTTCAACTCCTTCATCTAATCCTGCAGCATCTCCACCTTCAACAAGGTTCAAAGATGGCAGTTGTGGGGAGATCACAGTGCTTATATCAACAGCCACTGAGTCATCCTGAATGATTAAGGGCTGATCAATGTCCAACTCTTCTGACACTGAATAGGCCTTAATCAAACTAGCCTCTAGTATAGGAACCTCAACATCTGTAGGCTGTGCCTTGGGTTCAGAAGATGTGTCTTTGGTTGTGTTACCACCCTTGGTCAACACCTCTGAAGCTACAGAGCCTTTCCTATGATAGGTTTTGGGAGGATTGGAAAGTCTATCTGCTACAGAAGACTTGGGTTGAAAGGGTTCAGGGAGGTTGGCTTGAGGGGTTTCAGGAGGGTTGGGATTTGAAGGGTTTGAGGGATCATCAGGGGAATCATCATCATTAGAGCCACTGTCAGGGTGTTTGATTCCTTTGGATTTTCTTTCTTTCTCCTCTTCAATCTTCTTGGCTACCAACTTTGCAAAAATCTCCTCATCAATGAGGAATCTTGTCTTTGAGACTCCAGCAAAGTGTAGCAATCTGTTCTCCTCTATTTGCCACCAGTTTGCACCTTTATCTTGGATGACTTGTGATATCTCCATCATAGATTTATCTTTTACATCAACAAGCATCCTCAAATCATGAAAGGCCTTCTGAATTCTTGGAAATTCAGCAA
Source organism: Galeopsis tetrahit (assembly GCA_963675135.1). Lineage (NCBI taxonomy): Eukaryota > Viridiplantae > Streptophyta > Magnoliopsida > Lamiales > Lamiaceae > Galeopsis > Galeopsis tetrahit. The sequence continues at coordinate 38,778,390 of OY776126.1, read as the reverse complement.
GTTGGGGATACAAACTGTCCACAGTAGCCTTGGCTCCTCCTCTGAGCATACTTTCAAAAGTATACTCCTCCTCATCACCACTTGAATGGGGACTTTGGGTTATAGGGGAGTTGGCTCTGGGTACTCCTATTATGGGTTCAGGCAAATTAAGTTCAGGAATGTTGGCTTCAGAAGGGTTGGGCTCAAGTGAAGGTACTTCAGTTGCTTTAGAGAGCAATGAATCTGAAGGGGCTTTACTCAAGGGGGTTGGCTCATGAAGTGCATGCTCTAAGAGCTTTGAATAATTGAGCATGGATGAGTCAAGAGGAGACAGGAGTCTTGTCTCATCTACTGCTAAATCAGCAAGCACATCTATGCCACTTCTTTGTTCATTCCCTTCAGGAGAATATCTCTTAGTGAGATTTACAGGGGTAATGGGTTGGTTGGAAGGGGTAACATGGGTTTCAGGGGAGTTGGGCTCAAGATATTGAATATCAGGGAGGTTGGCCTCTATGGGTTGATCTTCAGGGACTTTGGATTCTGGAGTTCTAGAACCAGAGGAATTAGTCCTAGATATGGATTTGGCCCTGCTTTCAGCTCTGCTCTCCCTTAGAGCCAATTGAAGAGACTTCTCTTCTTGCAGCTCCAACACCTTTTCAGTAGGTTTGGCCCTTCTCTTGCTGGCCCTGCTACTTCCACTTCCTTCCTTCTCAGGGACAACTTCCCTGACTCTCTTATCACCCTTAGATTTTTGTCTAGTCTCATTGTACTTTTGCCTGAGTTCTTCTGAATGATCAGATGGCACTTGTACACCTTCTCTAGCAACTTCTTCAATCTCAGCTGAAGCATCTGAATTTTCTTCTGAGATTATCTGAGCCATTTTTCTTGTCTTTACAGCCCTGGCCTTTGTTCTCTTTTTCATCTTAGGCTTCTCTTCCTCCTGTTCTTCAGCAGGTTTGGCCAGTAGCATCCTTCTTTTCTCAGTTTTCTTACTGAGCTTTCTGAACAGGATCTTTTGGGCTGGAAGGGGCTTTGCGAATGTCTGCATCTGGGAATAGTGGGAAAACCTCTCAATCAACAAGCTTGCCCTGGTGCAATACTTGATTTTCCCTTCTAGCACCACCTTGTTGTGGGCTTTCACCTTAAATTTAGCCTTCTCCTTCATCATCTCAGACATGATGAAGGTCCTCCAATCAAACTTGATGCCCTTGTCACTGGCATCAATAATGGCAGCCATGATTCTGATCCTTGGCTGGCTGACTTGCTCTAAGCTTCCAGTGTTGCTTAAGAGACTTTTAGCAACTACCTCAAACAGATTGAGAAACAATGGCTTGAGAGTTTTCTTGTTTTGAGTTGAGGAGAGAGGGCCTGGAACTAATAACCACTCTTGGGCTATTTCCTCTTCATGTCCAGTGCCATATACTTCTGGATTCCTTCCCTCATAAGGCAATCCAAAGGCTCCTTCCAGATCTTCTGAGGAGAATCTAACTCTATGGAATCTCTCCTCTTCCTCTCCTTCAGCTGTGTAGGATAGCCTGGTTGATACTTCACCATCTTCAGGCTTGCCTCTCCACTTGAGGAAGGCAAAGAATTCTGCCATATAGCTTTCCAAGCAAGAGCTTGGTCTTTCTTCCAAGAACTTTTGGAGACCAGCCCTTCTCAACCATCTTAGGGTTGAAATAATCTCAGGATCTTCACTTTCAAAAGAGATAATGGGCTCAAAGTGAAGATTGTTTTTGTTGCTTAGATAAGCAAAATCTAGGTCTAGATCCTTGTTGGAGAAATCAACAAGCATCTCAGGTCTAACCTTGGGGGCCATTGAAATTGCAGAGAAAGTTTGATGAAGAATGAGAGAGTTTGAAGAATTTTTGAGTTAGGGTTTCGAATACTTGGGGAAGAAGTGTTTGTGGGTATCTTAAGACTTGTGAATATTCTAAAAAGAATGTTTGTCAATGAGTTGGTAAGGTCTTGATACAATTCAAAGGTGAACAAAAATGGAAATCCAAAATGGACGGCTAGGATTGATTTCAGGGGAGTTGTCCATTTTTGATCCAATGGTCAAAAACCAATGTAACAGTGAAATAACTGTTTTATTCAAAACGTGGGAGGTTTTAAATGTTTGTTTAAGGCTGGGGATTTTTCGAGATAGATCATGTCCCAAAAAGTTTAATGCAAACAAGAGTTAAATCTTGGCATTTAATGCATGGAAAGTGACCTTTTGGGTGGGAGACAAATTAAATCCCAAAAAGGTGAAAACTGTATTTCAAAGGGACAGATTTCGAAATAGGTATTGATCACCAAAAATAGGTGCTTATCATACCAAGATTTGGTTTGATAGCTAGGACAACTTATCTGACCCTACATGGACAAGTGTCCTGAAGAAAGGTGGACAAAGGTCCTGAAGGTTAATGGACAAGTGTCCTGAAGAGGTAAGGTCATGTTTCTGAGTTTCAGTAGATTTGACCAAGTCTACTGAAGTTTGATTTTGTTTCCCCCTTAATCAATGAGCTTCTTTGGACTTATTTGTCCAACTTCCCTGGATCAAGTAATCCCAACTCTGCTGATAGCTCCAGAAATCTTGCCTCTGCAAGTGGCTTGGTTAATATATCAGCTTTTTGATGGTCTGTGTGAATTTTCACTAGCTTGATATCCTTCTTCTCCACATGGTCTCTAATGAAGTGGTGCTTGATGTCCACATGCTTGCATCTTGTGTGCAAGACAGGATTTTGTGATATAGCAATGGCACTGTTGTTGTCACAAAATATTGGCACCTCAGTAGAGTTGACCTTGTAGTCTCTTAGTTGTTGTCTTATCCATAGGATTTGAGCACAACAACTTCCAGCAGCAACATATTCAGCTTCAGTGGTGGAAGTGGCCACTGTGTTCTGCTTCTTGGAGAACCATGAAATAAGCTTGTTGCCCAAGAATTGACAAGTCCCTGAAGTGGACTTTCTGTCAATCCTACATCCTCCATAATCAGCATCTGAGTAGCCAGTTAGCTCAATATTGTCATCAGCAGGGTACCAGAGGCCTAGATTCTCAGTGCCTTTGAGGTACCTTAAGATCCTCTTTGCAGCCTCAAGGTGGCTTTTCTTAGGATTTGCTTGAAATCTTGCACAAACACCTACTGCAAAGGTGATATCAGGTCTGCTGGCAGTGAGATAAAGGAGTGAACCAATGATTCCTCTATACTCAGTAGAGTTAGTTGGAATACCACTCTCATCAGGATCCATCTTCCAATTTGTGTTCATTGGGATCCTTACTGGCTTGCTAGTTGTACACCCAAACTTTTTGATCATTTCTCTGGTGTACTTAGCTTGGTTGATGAAGATTCCTTCTTCAGATTGCTTGACTTGTAGACCCAAAAAGAAGTTCATCAACCCCATCATTGACATCTCAAACTTGCTTTGCATGAGCTTGGAGAATTTCTCACACAGCTTCTCATTTGGGGATCCAAAAATTATGTCATCCACATAAATTTGGACAAGTAAGATGTCCTCTCCTTCAGAGATTCTGAAGAGAGTTCTGTCTACAGTTCCCTTGGTGAATCCATGATCCAAGAGGAATTGTGACAGTGTATCATACCAAGCCCTAGGGGCTTGTTTGAGTCCATATAGAGCTTTCTTGAGCCTATAAACTTGGTTTCCAACTTCAAAACCTGGTGGTTGCTCCACATAGACTTCTTCTTTCAAGACTCCATTCAGAAAAGCACTCTTGACATCCATTTGGTATACTTTGAACCTCTTGTGAGCTGCATAGGCTAGAAAGAGCCTTATTGCTTCTAGCCTTGCCACAGGTGCAAATGTCTCATCATAGTCAATGCCTTCATGTTGGCAGTACCCTTTTGCCACTAGTCTTGCTTTGTTTCTGACAATCACATCATTTTCATTCTTCTTGTTCTTGAACACCCACTTTGTTCCAATAACATCTTGATGTGAAGGTCTATCCACCAGCTCCCATACTTCATTTCTGGTGAATTGGTTTAGTTCTTCCTGCATGGCTGTGATCCAATTGGCATCTTGAAGTGCTTCCTCAACATCACTTGGTTCTTGTTCTAACAAGAAACAACAGAAAAGAGCACTTTCACCATGGAATCTTCTTGTTTTGACTCCAATACTTGGGTCACCAAGTATTAGATCAGTAGGATGGTCAGATAACCAAGTCCTTCTTTTTCTGATCTCTTCAGTAGAGTTGTCCTCTACTGAAGTTGAGTCATTTTGATCATAGAATTCAGGATAATTTAATGCAGGATCTAATTCAGGATCATAATCAGGGATGTTGTCCTCAATGTCAGGGACATTGGCATTTTCAACATTTTGAGTTTCCCTTTGATTATTTGACCCATTAACTACCTCAGCAGGAACTGCTTCTTCATTGGTAGTTGTTACCTGGATGTGAACTGGGATTGGTTCATTCAGTTCACCATTTCCATCTGTGGGATTTGTTTCAGGAAGGTTGCCTTCAGGATGGTTGTCCAGTATTATATGTTCAGGTAGATTGGATTGGACAACTTCTATGAATTCAGTGTCTTTGTCTTTTAGGCTTAATCTGGTTGTCCTCTGTGTGATTTCTTCAGGTTCTAGATGATCATTCCTGATCTCAAAGATAGATTCATCAAACACAACATGAGGTGTTTCTTCCACTATAAGGGATTTCTTGTTGTAGACTCTGAAAGCTTTACTGATTTGAGAGTATCCAAGAAATACTCCCTCATCAGCTTTGCTATCAAAAGCTTTCAATTGTTCTTTCCCATTATTGTGAATGAAACATTTACAGCCAAATATATGAAAATATGACACTTTAGGTATTCTCCCTTTCCAGAGTTCATAGGGGGTTTTGCCTTGCCCCTTAGTGATCAAACATCTATTTTGAGTATGGCATGCAATGTTTATAGCTTCAGCCCAAAACCTCTTAGGTAAATTTGAGTCAGCAATTAGAGTTCTAGCAGCTTCTTTTAAAGTTCTATTCCTTCTTTCTGCAACTCCATTTTGTTGGGGAGTTCTAGCTGCTGAAGTTTCATGGGCTATTCCATTTGATGTGCAGTACTCATTGATGTATGAATTAATGAACTCAGTGCCTTTATCAGATCTTATCTTGATAATGCTAAGGCTTTTCTCATTTGACAGTCTCTTGAGAAGTTCAGGTAGTTTGACTTGTGTTTCCTTCTTATTAAGGAGAAATACTACCCATGTGAACCTAGAGAAGTCATCTACTACCACTAATGTGTATTTTCTACCATTTATGCTTGAAGGGGTAATTGGTCCAAACAGATCCATATGTAGAAGTTCAAGTACCCTTTCAGTGGAGATGACTGGTTTTCCCTTAAATGAGGCTTTAATCTGTTTTCCTTCTTGACATGGCTTACACACATGTTCTTTAATGAAAACCTCATTAGGTAGTCCTTTAACTAATGCATTTCTAGCAAGTTTGTTCATAGATTTGAAGTTCAGGTGATTTAGCCTCTTGTGCCATAACCAGCTTTGTTCACTAGAACTTTTAGCAATAAAACATGCAGCATCAGTAGACTTGTCCCAGTCTGCAAAATACACATTTCCCTTCCTAGTTCCAGTCAATAGAGTTTGTTGAGTTTTATCTTTAATTAGATACTTTCCACTTGAGAACTCAACATTAAAATCTTTATCACAGAATTGACTGATACTTAGGAGGTTATATTTGAGACCAGCTACATAAGATACATTGGTTACTTTGATGTTACCAATCATCAAAGTACCATAACCTTTTGTTGTTGCTTGTGAGCTGTCTCCAAAGGTGACATTTGGGCCTTCTTTTTCAATAAAATCAGAGAGGAGTTCCTTGTTTCCAGTCATGTGCCTTGAGCATCCACTGTCAAGGTACCATGCTGTCTTTTTGTTCATGCTCCTCTTCTTGTGGCCCAGTGGTACCTGCAATTAGATAGGTTTAGGTACCCTTTGAGTTTTGGGTCCTGAGAGGTTAGCTGTACCTTTGGGAACCCAAACTTGCCTAATAACCCTGATTGATTCAAGGTGGCTAAGTTGATTTCCTAGTCCATCAACATACACTGTCTTTCCCTTAAATGCCTTTGGGAAAGTATGTGTGAATGTGTTAACTCTGTAAGTTTCAGAGGGGTTGTCCACTCTTCTGAACTTATGAGTTCTTTGTGCAGCTTGATGAAATCTTTGAGGAAAGGTTTTCTTATGACCATTACCCTTTGGCATGAAGGGTTTTGGTTGTCTCATTTTATTCTGCCTTAGAGGATAATTTTCCTTAGGTCTATTCAGCTGAGGCTTTCTCAGATGAGTTGGCCTAGGCTGATTATACCTTGGATAATTCCTCTGAACATTGTTCAGGAGAGTTGCCCTGCCATTGGGTCTACTCTGCTGACCAATATTCCTCTTGTGTTCAGGAGCTTTGGCCAATTCCTTAGGTTTTGGCCTATTCTCCTGAATCACTTGAGTAGGCATTTCATTCAATTTGCCCTTTCCTTTTTCAGTGGCTGAATTACTTCATTTTCAGCTTGTTGTGCCACTGACTTAACAAAGATTCTCTTAGTGTTACTTGTGGATGCAACACTAAGACAAGGTGAAGATTCAAATGGATCAAAACCTAATCCACTTCTTTGAGCCATAGGTCTTTGATAACTTTGAATTTCCTCTATTGCTCTAGAGGATTTGTTCAAAGCAGACATCTTTAATTTCAGGCTCTCTTCACTTGATTTAAGAATATCATACTCATGTGAGAGATTTTCAAATTTGGCATTTAGGATTTTAAGTTCAAATTCTTTTCTCTTCTGAGAGAGAAGTTGATCATCAATCTCCTTTTGTTGGTCAACTATCCTGAGATTTGCTTCCTCAAGCTTTCTCAAGGCTTGTTGATACAACTCAGTAGACTTGACATCAACAGCTACCTCAGAGTTTTTAGAAAGTGCAATAGCCAATCTTTCATTTTCTTTCACACAATTATCATGAAATTCTTGTAATCTAGTGAAATCTTCCATCAACTTTCCCAAGGAGAGTTTCAGGTTAACCTCACTAGTGTTTTGTGAGATGAATGATGGTGAACTAGAAGTAGAGGATACCTCATCATCCTCAAGAGCCATGTTGCAAACATCATCTTCATCATCACTGTTGGAGAATAGTCCATCAGAAGAGTTGAAGCTTTCAGCACTATCAGATTCTTCACCAGCCATCATGGCCTTTCTATTGGTGAACTTTCTGTCTCTTTTAGCTTGTCTCTCTCTTCTTTCTTTAGAGCTCAATTCAGGGCAGTCATATTGGAAGTGCCCTTTCTTTTTGCAGTTGTAACACAGATCTTCATCATCATCCTTCTTGGATTCATCTCTTCTCTTAGATGATGAGGGTTCAGCTCTACTGGATCTTCTCCTATCAGAGGACTTGTCCTCTGATCTTTTCTCTTCAGGCTTTTTGTCCTCAGCCTGAACTTCAGGGGAATTGTATCTTCTCCTGAATTTGTTGTCTTGGTAGAATTTCTTGTATCTACCAAACCTTGTGTTGAGCTTGTCAAACCTTCTAGCCATCAAGGCTAGTTCTTCCTTCATTTCAGTCTTAGAGACTGACTTTGATGACCTGGGAGTGGGTTGCATTTCTGGTTCAGCAACTTTGGCTTTGAATGCCACTCCCTTGGTAGGATTTGAAGGTTCCTCAACAGGCTTTCTTCTATTGAGGTCAAACTCATAGGCTTTAAGTTCTGAGAATATTTGTTGCATGGGCATGGTGGAGAGATCTTTGGTATTCTGCATCATTACAGCATAGACATCCCACTTTTGAGTGAGACTCCTTAGAATTTTCAGTCCAACCTCTCTCTTGGTGTAGACCTTGCCCAAGGAGTTAATCTCATTCATCACATCAGTGAATCTACCAGCAAATTTGTCAATGGACTCATCAAACTCCATTGAGAATTGTTCAAACTTCTGCACAGCAACTTGGAGCTTGTTCTCCTTGATTTTTTCAGTGCCCTCACACATTTCAGCAAGGGTATCCCAAATTTCTTTGGCTGTTGTGCAGTGGTAGACTCTTCCCATAACTGCATCTGGAATTGTTTGATAGAGGGTGTTCATGGCAAGATAATTCAAATTATCTTTCCTCTTTTCATCAGCAGTGAAGTCATCCTCATCTTTGGGAATCAATTCTCTTATATCTGCTCTTTGCTCATCTGTCAATCTGGGGTTAGTTTGAGTAAACATAAAAGGTCCTCTTGTGATTACTCTAAGCATATCAGTATGAAGGGATGCAAGATGAGCCCTCATTCTAATTTTCCAGAAATCATAATTGTCTATAGAAAACATGGGCAGTTTGTGATGAGAAATGTGATTAACTGGATTTGTGGCCATATTGTCTAATCCTTGAACAGCAGGTGGAGGAACAGCATTGTTGTTGGCCATATCTCACAAATAATCAGTTAGTTAACAAGTGATGGATTTCAGGTAAAGATCAGTTCAGTGACCACATAAATATGAGAGTTTTTGAAAATCAAGATGGATTTTCAGAAGCAGTGGTCTTTGAACCCCTGCTCTGATACCACTTGTTGGTCCTGAAAGGAGTATATAACAAGTGTATGGGGGGGGGGGGATACACTTGTATGCAATTCTTTTTCAACTTTGATCAAACCAGAGTTTAGCAAGGTTGTCTTGGACAACTCTGCTGAAGAAGATTAACTTTTCTAAGATAATCAGACTACTAAGTACTATTGAGTACTTAGTTGAATAACTATCTAGGGGAGTTATATGTGCGGAATAGTGGTTGGCCCTTTAAGTTTAGACTCCTTTAATTTCTGAAATCACTTAGTCAATGCAACACAGTCCAGTTTAGCTTCAGGGAACTTGTCCAAATCAGTTTTGCACAGTCTTTGAATATGTATCTTTGAAAGATCAGTTTTTTGTGCAGTGTTGAATGAATGTAAGTACTTGTAAAGTAAATCAACACAAGAATTTATAGTGGTTCAGAGACTCAAGCTCCTACATCCACTTTCCCTGATTTAACAGGATAATTCCTTCACTCTTGGAATTAACTTGTTTTATAGTGCCAAGGTGCACTTGATCAAGAACACCACTCCTTGGTGAATTGATCCCTAGGATGTCTAGAGTCCTAGTACCCTCTTCTCAACTCAGAACTGAACTGTTCTTCTCTCAACAGTCAGCTCCTACCACTTCTACTACTACAGCCTTCTTACTTTCACTCTTGAAAGATATAAGGGTTGAAGTAAGGTTCCAACTAATGAGATATCCTTTACAATGAAGATCAGTGTATAAGGATAGGATATCTCTCTAAGCTTGTGTATGGATATACAATTTAGTTCAGCTTAGAAGAAGTGTTTGAAGACTAAGATAGTCTTTGAAAGCTTTGAAAGCACTCTAGCTTGTAAGAACTTTGAGCTAGGTTGGATTATGTTAAGGTCAGTTGGATTTTCTTGTCAAGGTTGAGGTGCCTTCAAATGGTCTTCACACTTCTGTATTTATAGACAAAATGGAGGATTTGCCCGTTGGAGAGGCAGCCCCAAATTGCTATAAATGTCTTCCTTGAGTTCTTCAAACTTGGAAGACAGATTCTTGATAGTGACATGTCCTCATTTGGGTAATAAACGGCTGTAACAGTTTTGTCTTCATTCTGCAGCACTTTTCCCAATGTTTGACTTCTTGTTAGGACTTGGTCATGGCTTCTGAAGGTTGATCCAATGATAGGACAATATTCCTTATCATCTGGACAACTCTCCTTATCACTATCAGCAGTTTTGCCTTTCAGCATGGTTGGCTTGCTCTTCTTCAGATGACTTGGCTCTTTCCCTTTGTTTCTCTTGTGTATGGTCTTAGCTTATTCCTTTGAGGACCTTTAGGGATTGGTTGTCTCAATCTCTTCAGCATAGTTGATCTCAGGCTTTCAGAGCACTTGATCTTGGTCAATTTGGCTGAGACAACTCCTCTGGACAACTCTTCTGATCAGCATGGTTGGTCTTTTTGTATCAAAGCACTTTATACTTTAGAGTTGGCTTATCTGGACAACTCTCCTGACCATAACCTTTGAGTAGTCTTGTTTTTTTTTTGAGCTAGGTAGGTTTGTTCTTGCATATGGCTAGCTTCTTTGGACAACTCTCCTGATCAAAGTTTTATGAGTACTTTCTCTGGACAACTCTCCTGAAAAGAGCATCTTCATTGGACTTGTCCTTTTGAGCATTACAATCTTGTTTTTGTATAAGAACATCTCCTCTGGACAACTCTCCTGATAAGAGCATTTTAGATTTCATAGAGTGTCCTTACTCACAAGTGATTGTTCCAGACTTTGAGCCTTGAGGGGACTTGATCTTGATCATCTTCAAAGCATAGGTTTCCCCTCAATTTGTGCATCTAATTGTCTAAGAGCTGCCTAACATTTCAGCTTCTCATCTAGCCTATAATCTATATGTTCTAACATTTCTTAGAACATATTTATTTATAAATTAGGCATGTCTCAGGGGGTTTTTGGTATTCAATCAAAACATAGCTCATTTTATTCCCAACACAAAGTACACTCAAAACCACCCATATCAAACATATTAATTTGACATAAAAGTATATCTATATAATATCACTCAAATCATTATAATATTTTTCAACAATAATATAATAATACTATAAGGACATGTTTGATAACAAACATGTAACGACCCCAAATTCTTAAAGGGATAAACATAGATTTTTTTATTTTTTAAATAGGGAGTAAGGGGGCATTACTACGCTTGAAAATAACATAATAATTTAAATGATGCAACCATCCAAATCAAGGTGATCACCACCAAACCCTCAAAATAATTTTGAAGTGACAACAACGGAAGTAAACTAGTAAGTAAGGTCCTTAAGAGTTTGCCTTACAATAAAATACTACAATTTCAAATAGTTAGCCAAAATAGAAATTTCATGTTTCAAAAGACATGGATTAAAGGGTTGCACTTTCGAGATCGAGCGCTCACGCCTACCTTCAGTCCTCCAGAACATTCCCACCTGAAAGTGGAAGGGGTGAGCATTCGAAAAATACTCAGTGGGTTCACTCAAACACCCACTCGAATATCATACGATCTACCGTAATAAAGGCCAACCATGAGAATCAATGTATATAATAAACATAAATTTGAGATTCAATACTCTCAATCTTAGCATTTAAGTCACATAGCGACAACTCAAATTACATCCTTCAAGTATCATCAATCATATGACAACCATGCAACACATTCAACATCATGTTTTATATTAATAAATAGTGATAGTTATAATATAGTACACGTAAGAGCACATCAATCTTGTTAGGGCACGCTTTACCCCGCTCGAGCATCTTGTTCGGGAGCTACCCGAATGTGATCTTTCGACCAAATCTTATACGGTGTTACCCGTGATCTTATTATAGCTAGTACGGTTATTATCCGTATATCATACATCTTGCACGATCTTGACCATATATCATATATCTTCACGTTTGAAACGTGCATGTATGAAAACATTCATGTTGCATACTTCTTCACATATGGGCATGCATAATCATAAGCATTTATGTATCCATATAACATATTTAACACAAGTGAACATGCCTAATATTACACATGCATAAATCATATATTCGACAAGTGAACATGAACATATTTGTTGGGATATGGTTTATACTAATAAAAGAAAATTTAATTTTGATTAGATACCAAAACCCTAAGTAAAACCCCAAGTATGATGATTTGCCAAGTCTAGATTTTCAGGATAGAAAAGCTCATATATGTTAGGGAGCTTTAATTTTTCTTAGTTAGATTATTCTTTGAATCTATGACAAATAACCTGAAAGCACAAAGCATATGAAGATAAATAGCATCGAAGACAAAAAGCTGAAGTGTTATGGAAAAGTGGCAAGGATTCATGAAGTCAAGTATGATGAATTTGGACATTCATATACTTTGGACTTGGCACACTTATGGTCAAAGACGATGAATGACGATGCATTTTACCCAGTACGAGGCCGTTAGCGGAAAGGACGGAATTATTCCAAATCAACCAATATTCGGATGCCACCTGTCACTGCGCATAACAAATTCTGAGAATGAATTGCAGAATGCAGAATGTACGTGAATGCATGTACTATTTGCATACAGGCCCCTGAACAATTTGAAAGTTCAAATTTATGGATAAGTTTTGCTATCTCCACCAACGGATAGTTTGCTTAATCTATAAATAGGCCACATCTTGAATCATTTCAAGAAAAAGGGACATACCACAAGACACACAAGCCATACACATTCTGGCAATATTTTAGCATTCAAAAGTATTCAAAACACTCGAGAGATAAAACTTTTAAGCATATTCATTTGTGAGTGTTACCTTTAATCCCCACTAGGCAAGCTTACTGTTTGATTATCCAAAGCCTAGAAAGTGATATCCTAGCCTTTACATCTGTTCTTACATTGTAAAGGGTATCACACTTAGTTGGTACAAGAACAAAACCCTACTTTCACCTTGAGAGATAGTTTGAGAGTATCGTTGAGTTCGTAGAAGTGTTGAGAGTATTGCAACGAGAGAAGGTTGTAAGAAATCAAGAGAAGAGAATAAGAAGAAGTAGAGTGCACCTTGGCACTGTAAAAACAAGTTAATTCCGAAGAGATTAAGGAATTATCCTATTAAATTAGGAGAGTGGACGTAGGAGCAGTTTAGCCTCCGAACCACTATACATCTTGTGTTCTTACTTACTGCATTTATCTTTCTGCTTAAGCTTTTATGTTGTTATAATTGCTTACTGCTACTTGATAGTTTAGTATTTGAGTGCATATCATTTAAGGAGTATAATAGGGCCTATCATTTTTCCGCATACAAGTTGCATACTGTTAAGATCTGTTAGTATTTTTATAGGACTTGAGATACTGTTTAACTTATTTGACTCTGATTATTTGTGTTGATTACTTGCAAAAAGTTTTTTTTGAAAAACACATACACGTGTATTCCCCCCACATACATGTGTCACACTCCTTTTGGGACCAACAAGTGGTATTAGAGCAGGGGTTTAAAGACCACTGCTTTGAGGATCAACTTTGGTTACCTAAACTGATTTACTTGTGCACTTTCTGTGATATTCATTATTTCTGATTATCCACTATGCCTAACACATCTTCTTCTGAGATTTTTGGTGTAGCTGTTCCACCACCTACTGCTATGGGAACCAACCCCATCAACAAGATATCTTATCAGAAACTGCCTATGTTCTCTATTGAGAATTATGACTTCTAGAAGATAAGGATGAGAGCTCACTTGGCTTGTCTCCATGATGAAATGCTAAGGGTGATCACTAAAGGTCCATTTGTGTTTATGAAACCTAACACAAATGTTACAGAAGACCAAAGAGCAACTGGAGCACAAGAAATTCCAAAAGATGATGATGAGCTCACTCCTAAAGAAAGAAAGAAGCAGAATCTCAACTATGTGGCAATGAACACCCTATATCAGACCATTCTAGATGCTATAATGGGTAGAGTGTTTCACTGCACAACTGCAAAGGAGATTTGGGACACATTAGCTCTAATGTGTGAAGGAACTGACAAGATCAAGGAAAACAAACTTCAAGTTGCTGTTCAAAAGTATGAGCAATTTAGAATGAAGTCTGATGAAAACATTGATCAACTGGATGGAAGGTTCACAGACATCATGAATGAGATCAACTCACTTGGAAAAATATACTCCAAGAGAGAAGTGGCTCTGAAGATTCTTAGGAGCTTGACAACTAAATGGAATGTGTATGTTGTCATGATGCAGAATACGAAGGATTTGCCAATAATGCCAATGCAACAAGTGTTCTCAGAACTCAAGGCATATGAATATGACTTGAATAGAAAGAACAACACTGAGGAACCTGAGAGCAAAGGGATTGCACTGAAAGCCAAATCCAATGATCCTGATTCCAAGAAGGTCAGCAAATCAAGCAAAAGTGGAAAATGAGCTTCCAAAGCTGACATTTCAGAAGAGTTGGCCATGATGGCTAGAAGATTTGAAAGATTAAATTCTAGATTTGGTAAATACAAAAGGTTTTACCAAGATAGAAAAAGAAGATAAAACTCACCTGAGAAGAAGAATGATGAAAGGAGATCAAGAAGGGACAACTCCAAAGAGGATCCATCTTCATCAACTAAGAAGAGAGATGCTGAAAAGAAGAAAGATGAAGATGAGGATACATGCTACAACTGCAAGAAGACAAGACATTTCCAATATGATTGTCCAGAGTTGACTTCCAAGGAAAGAAAGGAAAGACAAGCTAAGAGGGACAAGAAATATGGAAAAAGGAAAGCTTTGAAAGCTGAAGAAGAAACTTCTGAAGATGATCAACTTCCATCTTCATAATCTGAGATGTTTACTGACAGCAGTGATGAAGAATGTCTTATGGGTATTGAAGACAGTGATGAGGTACAATCTATTTCTAGTTCTATCAATTCTAGTAGCACAATGATGTCAAATGAAGACAACCTGAAACTTACTTTTGGAAAGTTGATGGAAGACTTCATGAGACTTCAAGAGATTCATGATCAAACCTTAAAAGAAAACAAAGTCTTGAAAGCTGAGATTGAAAGAATTACTCAGGTTGAAGCTGAACATGATCTGAGAACTAATGAGTTGTGCAATGACTTAACTAAGGACCTGAATACTCTGAAGGACAAGTCATCTGAACAACTTATTAAGTTGGAAGAACAAGTTAAGCTTCATAAGAGTAAGGACTCAGACTACCAAGCATTGATGGCTAAGTTTGAATATCTTTTCAAGGAACATGAATGTCTTAAATCTAGTGAAGAGAGTCTGAAACTTAAACTGGCTGCCCTGTATAAATCATCTAATTCAATAGATGAACTACAAGGAATGCAAAGGCCTATGACTAAAAAATCTGGACTTGGTTACAATCCAGATAAAACATCTTCACCATGCCTCAATGATACTTCAACAAGTATTACTAAGAGAGTCTTTATAAAATCTGTGGCTCAGACTGAAATTGTTGAACCAAAGCTGCTACAGATAAAGGACAAAGGTAAACAACCCATTGTATCAACAATCCTGAATCACTAGTCAAAGGTTGCAAGACCTAAGACAAGAATTCAGAGGCCTGAGATAATTCAGATGAGTAAAAGTCAATGGAAGACAACTCAGCTGAAAAACTGTCAAACTCAGGCAAGAAAACCACAAGATATTCAAAGAAGACCAACTCAAATGAGAAGGCCTACAATGAATTATCAAAGGAATTTCCAGCCTAAGTACAATGAGTACAGAAGACTTGAATCCTACATGCCAAGGACTTCAAGTAATCTGAATGCCTATCCACAAAGATTCAAGCATGCTGCACATGAATCAAAAGATAGATTTAGCAGATATACTCACAAGAATAAATATAACTATTCTAAATCATCCAAGATTCACACTAATATTCAATCTCAACCTAAGGCATTTAAAAGAAGGATTGTGTATTTAGATGTTTATGGAAAACAAATTAGCCCTTTTCAAGTAATGAAAATAAGGCAAGTTTGAGTTCCAAAAGGTATATCTAACCCTCTAGGACCCAACTTTCAAAGGGTACCTAAGTTTTGATTTGTAACAGGTTCCAGTGGTGCCATCAACAAAGAAAAGAAGTCCTAAACAACTTACACGGTACTTGGACAGTGGATGTTCAAGACATATGACTGGAAATAAGGAACTTTTGTCTGATTTTGTTGAACAAGATGGACCACAAGTAACTTTTGGTGACAACTCACAAGGAACAACCAAAGGTTATGGAACTCTCAAAATTGGTACTGTAAGTATTACAAATGTTTCATATGTCTATGGTCTGAAGCACAATCTATTCTCAATAAGTCAATTTTGTGATAAAGGTTTTAATGTTGAGTTTTCTAGTAACTTATGTTATATTAAGAACAAATCAAATCAACAGTTACTACTAACTGGGTCGAGGAAAGGTAATGTTTATCTTGCAGATTGGAACAAATCCCCTGAAGATATCTTCTTAGTTGCAAAAAGCTATAAAGACCTCAGTTGGTTATGGCACAAAAGGCTAAACCATCTGAACTTTAAGACCTTGAACAAACTTGCAAGATTATCTTTAGCAGATGGCCTACCAAATGAAGTATTCACAAAAGAACATGTTTGTCAAGCATGTCAAGAAGGAAAGCAAGTCAAAGCATCCTTCAAAACAAAGGCTGCCATCTCAACTGCAAGAGTACTGCAATTACTTCACATGGATCTATTTGGACCTATTACCCCTGTGAGCATCAGTGGAAAGAAGTATACACTAATAGTAGTGGATGACTTCTCAAGATACACTTGGGTAATATTCATGCTAAAGAAGAAGGAGACTCAACAGAAGCTGCCAGAACTTATGAAGAAAATTACAAATGAGAAAGGCTTGAGCATTGTAAAGATCAGATCAGATAAAGGAACAAAATTCATCAACTCTTACATAAATGAATACTGTAAAGCAAATGGAATCACTCATGAGACTTCATCAGCTAGAACACCTCAATAAAATGGTGTAGTAGAAAGGAGAGTTAGAACACTCAAGGAAGCTGGAAGAACCATGATAGAAGAAGCAAATATTCCAAAGAGGTTTTGGACAGAAGCAATCAATACTGCTTGTCACACCCAAAACAGATCCATGCTAACAAAGGAACAAGGAAAAACTCCTTATGAACTCTTCAAAGGGAGAAAACCAAGAATTTTTTACTTTCACATTTTTGGATGTACATGTTTCATTCACAATAATGGGAAACAACAATTAAAAACATTTGATAGCAAAGCAGATGAATGAATCTTTCTAGGATACTCTTCATCTAGCAAAGCTTTTAGAGTTTATAATTGTAGAACTCTTATTATTGAAGAAACACCTCATGTTATCTTTGATGAGTTTTCTGTAGGTCCCAAGTTGAGTTTAATAACGAGTAAGCTAGTGAAAATGTCTAGAGGGGGGTGAATAGACTTTTCAAAAATCTTTCGATATATCAAAGTACAATATGCGGAATAACGAAATTAACCAATGAGTCCAAGTAGATTATACTCAACTTAGTTCGAGAACTCTGTTTTAATGTTTACTCAACTAGTCTTGTTCAGTTATGAAGATAAACAGTTAATCAATCAAACAACAAACAAAACAGTAAAGTAAATCAAACACGAGATTTATAGTGGTTCGACAAGTTGTCTACATCCACTCTCACAAACCCAGTTGTGATATTCTTATTAACTCGTCCAATGGAGTAACGTGTTCTTGTAGCTTTAAGTCCCAAGAAATAAGACTTAGATCTTCTCGAAAACACTACCAAGTGCCTCTTCGATCTAACTAGCTATTTTACAAGTAACTAGCAACTTGAATAGTAAAAAATAAAACTTCTCTTCGTTCAGTAGTAGCCTTTTCATCTTCACTTGTCTTGTACAGCTTCACTTTCTGAACTTCAAACTCTGAGAGTAATTTGCTTCTTTGAATCTTCAATAATACTTAATATGCAGTAGTATCAGTAGTCACTAATGAATGAATACCTTGCGGTATTTATAAGCTTCCAATTGAAGATCTTTCAGTTGTGTAACAACCTTTTCTTGAAAACTAACTTGTAACTTCCAAACTTTATTCTTCCACGCGTTTAAGCAGTTAATTAGTTATTCCTTAACTAACTCTACAATCCTTATCTTCAACACGCGTTTTTGTAACTAACTTCAGTCTTCTTGTTGACCTGTCTTGTTTTCTAGCGCACTTGTCTTGTCCTTAAGTAGTAGACTTCATCTTCTACTTGTCTTGTGCAGTAGACATCTTCTGTAGATATAACTAATCTAGTCCTAGCATCTAATCCTAATAAGACTATTACATTACATTAAGCTCTTGTTATAAAGCTTAGTCAACTTAAGAATCTATACATCAAATATACAAATATAAATCGTAAAACATGAACTTCTATACAACTTTTAATATAGCTCAGTATAAAACCTAACAATTATACAAAGTATCAACATATCATAAGTACTTGTCTTTTCTTTTATACTTGTCTTTTGAACTTATTACTTAAGAATTAGTACTTGTCTTGTGAACTAGTACTTGTCTTGTAAACTCTACTGATCTGCTCAAGATGACTTCATAACTAGACTAGTTCAGTCAACACTTAGAAAATATTCAAGTCTACTTTTTTGGCTTATCAAAACTTATCTTATCTTTTCATCATTTAGGACTTGTCTTTAGGATTCATATCCTAACAATTTCCCCATTTTTGATGAAGCCAAAACTACATGAATCTTTTCTCAATAGTAGACTAGTTAAGTAGTTATCTTGTCTTAACATCAAATAGTACTTATCTTTTCATTCATTCCAAAATAGATCAGTAGATTTTACACATACTAATATCAAAATAAAAAAAACTAAGTATCAGAGCAAACAAAACACTAATCTGAAAGAGTACCTCCTTCTGGATTTGGAACACAGAATGCGTCTAGGAGTCTCTTGTGAATAACTCTGATATGTTCTTCATCATCAATATTCTCTTTATCAAGCAACTCTTCTTCAAATTTCTTGATTTGATTAAAATCAACTCTTTTTCCTGAGCTGGTCATAGGACACTTCCATCTTGGAAATTCAGGAACAAGAATATTGAAATTCGCACCAGCAGATATCCTTAAGATCAAATTCCACAGCAGCTTGTTCTGACCTTCCATGAATTTGTCAAACATAGCATACAACTCATATAGACCTTCAGAATCACCATACTTCCTAATAATCCAATGATCAAGTTCCCATTGCCTCTTCACTTTCATCCATTCAGCTTGATGCTCTCTCTCTATGAAGTAGTCAATGAACTGATCTTCCATCTGATCTTCATCTGCCTTCAGCTTCTGCAACCTTTCAATATGCTTTCCAATTTTCTTCTTGCTTGCATAACGACTTTCATCATTTAGATCAACAACCTTTTGCTTCTTCTCAATAGTCGCAGCAGGTTCTTTATCATCTTCAATAGCTAACTTCCTTTTGCCACTTCTGGTCTGAACCTCAGCTTCTGGAGGTGCAACACCTTTGCCCTTCTCCAATCTTTTCTGTTCATCAGCTTTAGCTTGCTCCAGCTCTGCAGTTTTAACTAACTTTATTTTAGGCTTCCTTAGCTCTTGCATAGCAGTAGCAGCATCCTTCTCTTCTGGTTCAGCACTAGACTTAGAAAAATTAACTTCCTCAACTCTACTTGCCTATTCCCCCTTTTTGGCTTCATCATTCGCCTTAAGAGTGAAATGACTTGTAAAGCGAGTCATCTCTTCCTTCACAGCTTCCTTCATTGCCTCAGCAGCCAACTCGATATGCGTTTGATACGTCTTGTCATGACTCATCTTGTCAAGACGATCAGTCACCAATTCTAGCTTCCGTGAACTTGAGATTAGTTCATCCTTGAAATAGGTAGCTGTCTGGCGAAGGAGTGTGTTCTGCTCTGTTAGCTCGGTGAGAACAACTCGAGAACGCACCAACTGATCTTGTGCTTCCCGTCTTTGTTCATCAGCAATCTCAATTTTAACCCTGTAGAGCCTTTCCATTTTACTTGACTCTTCAGCTAACGAACGAGCAAATGAAATAGACCTCTTTTCAGAAAAATCAACTTGTTTCTCAAGGAAACTTTGAACTTCAGCATACATCTCTGCTCGGAAAGTTGAGTCCATCTTGTTGACCTCTCCAACAATCAAATCTCTTGAGCTGTCAACAAGTGATTGGTTCTGCTCCACTAACATATCTTTCACTTTGGAGTGCAGGAACTCATCAATAGCAGAGTGGACAACCTCTTTCAAATCTGACCTCAACTCTTCAAGATAGCCTTCAGGAAAGACTTGAATAGACAACTGAGCTTCAACGACCACTTCTTCTTCCAAGACGACTTGTGGAAAGGCCTCCAAATATGGTTTTAAACCACATCTCCAGCATTTTGTTAAAATTTCTTGATTATCATCAGTGTGTTTCCCTTTGAAATACAGAGATGGTTCTATATGCACCTTGTTTTCAGAAATGAACTTGCCAAGGTCAAACCTAGCCTGCATGTTAGTCCTTACATCGAAAATAGATATGATCGACATTGTGATAGTTTGAGTAAGAATCAAAGAAATGAGATTCCCAAGAAATTTAAAGCTGAAATAGGGGATTTAAGAACAAAACGTGGGTCAAGTTGTGTGTGAAAGATGGGTTTTGTTAGAACTGAAATTTTGATCCAATGGCCAAGATTAAAGAATTAGATCCAACGGTTGGGGCCTTTGGTATTCAGTTACGGAATCGAGAATATTATGTGATTTGATATTGTAAAATTTGAAATCCGCCTTTTCTATTAGTTAGGTCAGGGGAGTGTACTTATCCTACCTAGTATAGTAGAATGGTGTGCAAACTGGGTGTATACACTGCATTAAAATGGGAGTGTATAAATCCAATTTTAGGAACTTCCAATTTTCACATTATCAAATTACTATAGTATCCTTAATTCGAATTGAGATTAGTTCATCCTTGAAATACGTAGCTGTCTGGCGAAGGAGTGTGTTCTGCTCTGTTAGCTCGGTGAGAACAACTCGAGAACGCACCAACTGATCTTGTGCTTCCCGTCTCTGTTCATCAGCAATCTCAATTTTAACCCTGTAGAGCCTTTCCATTTTACTTGACTCTTCAGCTAACGAACGAGCAAATGAAATAGACCTCTTTTCAGAAAAATCAACTTGTTTCTCAAGGAAACTTTGAACTTCAGCATACATCTCTGCTCGGAAAGTTGAGTCCATCTTGTTGACCTCTCCAACAATCAAATCTCTTGAGCTGTCAACAAGTGATTGGTTCTGCTCCACTAACATATCTTTCACTTTGGAGTGCAGGAACTCATCAATAGCAGAGTGGACAACCTCTTTCAAATCTGACCTCAACTCTTCAAGATAGCCTTCAGGAAAGACTTGAATAGACAACTGAGCTTCAACGACCACTTCTTCTTCCAAGACGACTTGTGGAAAGGCCTCCAAATATGGTTTTAAACCACATCTCCAGCATTTTGTTAAAATTTCTTGATTATCATCAGTGTGTTTCCCTTTGAAATACAGAGATGGTTCTATATGCACCTTGTTTTCAGAAATGAACTTGCCAAGGTCAAACCTAGCCTGCATGTTAGTCCTTACATCGAAAATAGATATGATCGACATTGTGATAGTTTGAGTAAGAATCAAAGAAATGAGATTCGCAAGAAATTTAAAGCTGAAATAGGGGAGTTAAGAACAAAACGTGGGTCAAGTTGTGTGTGAAAGATGGGTTTTGTTAGAACTGAAATTTTGATCCAATGGCCAAGATTAAAGAATTAGATCCAACGGCTGGGGCCTTTGGTATTCAGTTACGGAATCGAGAATATTATGTGATTTGATATTGTAAAATTTGAAATCCGCATTTTCTATTAGTTAGGTCAAGGGAGTGTACTTATCCTACCTAGTATAGTAGAATGGTATGCAAACTGGGTGTATACACCGCATTAAAATGGGAGTGTATAAATCCAATTTTAGGAACTTCCAATTTTCACATTATCAAATTACTATAATATCCTTAATTCAAATTGATTAAACACTTAGAGCATTCAAGTTCAAGTGAGCACTTATCTTGTCTGTTCGAGTCTATCCAAAACAGACGAGTAGACTGATATGCACCAGACGAGTTCCCCCTTCGACTGTGCTTGTCTATTCTGATCGTCGAACGACTATTTGAACCTGTCTTATCTTGCGCGACAGATTAGATGTAATACAGGTAGTCGAGTAGAATAATTAAGATGAATATCAATCTAAAGCAATGATCAAGGTTTCGAACAAGATGACTTTTGACAAACTTAGGAGTCAACATAAGGTTCTTTAAGAAATCATAGATTCCCCCTTAAATGTTTATTCTCTTAGTATTACCCTCAGCTTTACCAGCTTCCTCATCGGGTTGTTTGGTCATCTTGTCTGACCTTGTATACCTGTCTGTTGGGTGAGTAGACGAGTGCTCTGTTCCAGTGATCTTGTCTCCTTATTTCTTAGATGTACCTGTCTGGTTAGTACATAGCTATAGGCAAGTAGGGTCTAGATCAATTAGTCCTAGACTAATGCATAACTCACGAAAACGAGCCTCAACCAATGGTTTTGTGAAAATATCAGCTCTCTGAAAATCAGTATGAATCTTTTCCATGCGAATATCCTTCTTTTCTACATGATCACGAATGAAATGATGCTTCACATCAACATGCTTACAACGTGTGTGCAAAACAGGATTTTGTGTAATGGCAATTGCACTATTACTATCACAGAAAATAGGAACATTTGATTCATATATGTTGTAATCTCTGAGCTGTTGCATGACCCAAAGTAGTTGACTACAGCAGCTACCAGCAGCCATGTACTCGACTTCAGTAGTAGAGGTAGCCACACTAGTTTGCTTTTTCGAAAACCATGAAATGAGTTTTGTGCCTAAGAATTGACAAGAACCAGATGTAGATTTCCTATCTATTCTACAGCCACCAAAATCAGAATCTGAGTAGCCACTTAGAGATACATCATCATTTGAAGGATACCATATACCACGATTGATGGTTCCTTTCAAATATTTCAATATCCTTTTAGTGGTTTCCATATGACTTTTTTTTGGGTTAGCTTGAAAACGAGCACATACGCCAACAGAGAATGCAATATCAGGTCTACTAGCAGTCAAGTATAGTAATGAACCAATAAGACCACGATAATATGTTTGATCAGCACATGTACCTTGTTCGCCTGGATCCATCCTGTATGTAGGTAGCATAGGTACGCTAGTAGACTTGCATGTCTTAATACCATACTTGTCTAATAGATTTCTAGTATATTTTGCTTGATTTATGAAAATCCCTTCTGGGGTCTGTTTTACTTGAAGACCAAGAAAGTAATTCATTTCACCCATCATAGACAACTCAAATTTACTTTGCATGAGTGTTGAGAAACTCTCACTCAGCTTTTTGTTAGGTGAACCAAAGATGATGTCATCTACGTAAATTTGGACGAGTAAAATGTCTTTCCCTTCTTGTCTTCTGAACAAGGTTCTATCGACCTTGCCCTTAGTAAAACCATTTTCCAATAGAAAGAGAGAGAGAGAGAGAGAGAGAGAGAGAGAGAGAGAGTATCATACCATGCTATTGGAGCTTGTTTTAGTCCATATAAGACCTTCTTTAATCTGTACACCTGGTCGCCTTTGACTTCGAAACCTGGAGGTTGTTCAACATACACTTCTTCCGCAAGAATACCGTTAAGAAATGCACTTTTAACATCTATTTGATATACGGTAAATTTCATGTAAGCAGCATATGCAAGGAACAATCGAATGTCTTCTAGTCTAGCAACAGGAGCATATGTTTCATCATAATCTATGCCTTCAGCTTGTGAATAGCCTTGGGCTACTAGTCTAGCCTTATTCCTAACGACTACATCATTCTCATCTTTCTTGTTTTTGAAAATCCATCGAGTGCCAACTACATTATGATGTTTAGGCTTATCGACAAGTTCCCAGACGTCATTTCGAACAAACTGGTTCAACTCATCTTGCATGGCGATGATCCAATTACTATCAGCCAATGCCTCTTTGATGGTTTTAGGCTCGATAGATGAGAGGAAACAACACCAGCAAAACAAATATGGACTAGGTTATTCTTGTGACTCAAAGAGTTGTCGTCTAGTCTTTACACCAATAGTAGAGTCACCAATGATATTTTCAGTATCATGAGCAGATTTCCATATTTTTCTAGTCTTAGCATGCATATTATCATCATCTAGATCGATTATAGCATCATGCATTTTTCATATCATTTACATCAGAAGATTTAATAGGAGTAGACGAGTCAACTAGTTCGGGCATGTCAACTGGTCTGGTGGTTTTACCTTGAGCACTTACCTTCTCCTTATCATCAGACTCGAGAGCTTTCATGAATGGGTTATAGGCTTGAACAGATTCATAAACTTCTGATTCTTGGTCAGTTTGGATCGATAGATTAGTTACCTTCTTACTGATCTGGTTGGCAGACGAGTCTTGTAGGGATTCATCGAAAACCACATGTGGTGTTTCTTCCACACATAGGGTAGAATAGTTGAACACTCTGAATGCTTTGCTAGTCGAGGAGTACCCTAAGAATATCCCCTCGTCTGCTTTAGCATCGAATGCATTCAACTTGCTTTTCCCATTGTTATGGATAAAATACTTACAACCAAATATATGGAAATATGAAATTCTGGGTTTTCACCTTTCCATACCTCATAGGGCGTCTTACCTAGTGCTTTATTGATAGCACTTCTGTTTTGGGAATGACATGCAGTATTGATCGCTTCTGCCCAAAACTTCTGAGGAGTATTATACTCTGTCAGCATGGTCCTGCAGGCCTCCTTAAGAGTTCTGTTCCTTCGTTCTGCTACTCCATTTTGTTGTGGTGTCCTTGCTGCACTAGTAAGGTGCTGGATGCCACGCTTAGAACAAAATTCTTTAATATAGCAGTTAATGAATTCAGTACCCTTGTCACTACGGATCTTGATAATGGACTGATTCTTCTCAACTTGTATCTTCTTCAACAGATCAGGTAGGAGTGTTTGTGTATCACTCTTCTTGTGTAAGAAGACTACCCAAGTGAACTTAGAATAGTCGTGTACCACAACAAGTGTGTACCTTCTACCGTTCAAAGTTGGAGGAGTAATTGGGCCATGTAAGTCCATATGTAGAAGTTCAAGAACTCTACTTGTTGAGAGGGTTGGAATAGATTTAAAGGAACCCTTTACCTGTTTACCTTTTTGACAGGCATTGCATACGTGTGATTTGAAATAGATTTCGTTGGGTATACCTTCAACAAGGTAGTCTCTTGCAATCTTATTAATCACCTTAAAGTTCATGTGGCAAAGGCGTCTATGCCAAAGCCAACTGGTCTCTTTGGGTGTCTTAGTAAGAAGACAAGTGTCCCTCGGACAACTGTTCCAATTCACAATGTACACACTACCTTGTCTTATGCCGACGAGTAGTACGGTATGAGTCCTCTTGTCTATGATTTCGCACTTTTAACTTTTGAACTGCACTTTGTAACCTCGATCACAAAACTGTGAAACAGACAATAGATTGTATTTCAAACCTTCTACGTATGATACATCTTGTATCTCTACGTCGCCATTTCGGATATAGCCAAAGCCTTTTGTGATGGCTGTAGAGCTGTCACCGAATATAACCTTTGGTCCTTCTTGCTCATAGTAGCTTGATAGAAGTGCCTTGGTACCAGTCATGTGGTGCGAACAACCACTGTTTATGTACCAAGTTTCTCCTATTGAGCCACCCTTCTTGTATAGATCGAGTCGACCCTGCATTAGATGATATTTCATAATTTAGGTACCCTCCTTGTCTATTGGGGTCCTGGGGGGTTAGTCGAGTTCAATGGAATCCAAATATACATTGGAGTCCTGAACAAGTTTGATCTTCTAAGCTTTCGACCATATTTGTTGCAAAATAAGACCCTGCTGTCCTTGTCTGGCCTATCCTCAGTCCTTGGGTCTACTCGTCTGAGGTAGCCTTTTGACTTAACCTCTAATTGAGTAGGTACCGGTCTGTGATAGTCAGAGTAGGGCTTGTATGCATTGGGGCCATACGGTTTATAGACATGTTTAGGTCTTTCTTCTCCTTTGATATCATACGATTCAGGCGAAGGATACAAGACGGGTTGAATACGATATTTTGGAGCCATATTCCTAGGCCTAGACGAGTAGAGCTGAGACTGCCTTATGAAAGGAGGTCTAGGCTCTTTCCATCTAGTTTGTACTTGTCTAGTACTTGTCTCCTCAGGATACCAATCCTCGTATCTGACCTGATTAGGTCGTCCACGATTTCTAGTCCTTTGTTGACTTGTTTTAAACGGAACAGCCTTGTTGTTAACATTCTTTTTACCTCCCTTGGTAATTGGAGTGTTAACTTGAGTCTGTTTGGGTACAGTGCCTTCAGATGGAGTTCCAATATCGTATATCATTGGTCCTTTTCCTTTATCATTAGTCAAAGAGCTTGAGATGAAAATAGTAGGGTTCTTAGGGACTTGAGTAGACGAGCTAGGTGTTTCAGCACCTATGCCTGTCTTGTCAGCAGGAGCCCTATACCTATCTGATAATTCAAGGTTGGCCTTAGAGGAGTTAACCAGGTCAGTAAGTTTAAGGTCTAGAGTGACAACCTCGGTTTCTAAGGACTTATTACGTTCTTCAAGCTTTTTGCACTTACTTTTTAAAACATTGAATTCATTTTTCTCAGTTGCATGTGTCTTAAGTAGGTCTTGATATAACTTGTCTGTCAATGCACACTTTTCTTTGAGTTGCCTTAACTCTTCAGTCAAGCGTTCATTTAGGACTGTTACATTAGGATCTACTTTAGACTGAGCTTCCTTAAGATCAATGATTTCTTGTTTTAATGCAATGTTCTCGTCGCTGACTTCAATGAATGCCTGGTTAGCAAGTAGGAGGTCGTCTTCAACTGCACTAGTAGAGTGGTGAAGGCTACTCCCTACTTTACTATTGACAGTATCACTTTCATTAGAGTCCGATTCATCACAAGATTGAAAGGAAGTAGCAGATGATACCTCTTGGTCGATTTTAGCCATGCCGCATAGACCATCATCTACTATGAAGGCTTCATCGTGATCTGGATCAGACGGGTAGCTAGATGAGGACGATGGCAACTCGTCTGAATCAAAATCAGAGTCATCGTTGGCCATCATTGCCTTCTTGCCACGGTTGTATCTTCTTTCCCTTCGAGCTTTGCGTTCTTCTCGATCATCAGTGCTCAGGTCTGGACATTCATATATGTAGTGACCTGGTTTCTCACAGTTATAGCACAAGAGATCATTAGTAGCCTTTTTAATAGGAGAGTTATTCCTTCGTTTATCACGTCTATCAGAACGAGTAATCTTCCTACCATCAGACTCTCTATCTTGTCTGTTACCTTTCGAGACTTCGTCTCTCCTTTCGGACGAGTTTCGGTCTCGTCTGGTCTCAGACGAGTTCTTAGAAGCAGACCCTCAATGATCTCTATAGAACTTCTTATATCTTCTGAAACGTTTATTCAGCCTATCAAACTTTCTAACCATGAGGCTTACCTGATCCTTTAGACTAAGATCAGTATCTAACTCGTCTTTCACAGAGGCAGACCTAGTCTTAGACTTTGACCTGTCTATCTTAGACGAACTAGACTTAAAAGCAACGTTCTTGGATACAGCATGTTCTCTGTCACTACTTGCTATGGGTTCATCTTCGTCTAAATCAAACTCATGGGCCTTTAGAGTATGAAACATGGTCTCTGTTGTCCACACGTCTATATCTTGGGTATTCTTAACAAGCATTTTTACCATTTTCCATCGACTATCAAGGCTTTTGAGAATCCTAAGATTGATTTCATGTGAAGTATATGATTTACCAAGGACTTCCAAGTCATTCATGATTTTAGTAAAACGAGTAACCAGCTGGTCGATTGTTTCACCAGCTTTCATATGAAATGATTCAAATCTTTGGACCGCTGTGGAAAGCTTGCTTTCTTTGATTAGGGTTGTCCCTTCACAAATAATAGCTAATCTGTCCCACATCTCTTTGGCAGTTTTACATTTCAACACTTTTCCTAGATACTCGTTAGGAATAGTGTGTAAGATGTAATTCTTAGCCAAGCTATCCAAATTATTCTGCCTCATTTCTTCTGAGGTTAGTTCTGACCTTGGTTTCTTGACGAGAGTACCCACGGGTTTGTCCTTGTCGAGGGCAGCAGTATTGGGGATCATGGTCACGATTGGACCTTCAGTGATGACGGAGATCATTAAGTCGTGAATGGAACTGAAGATGGCTTCCATCCTCAGCTTCCAATAGTCATAGTCCTGAACCTGGAACTTAGGTAACTTGTTAGCAATAATTTCGAGCGACATGATTCAAGAAGATACGTATAGCACAGTATAGTATTATGAAACAGACATTTCCAAGTACAGCGATAAAGAACACATAAGAGTACGTACAGTCACGGACCAAGACTTTCACCCAAGTCTTGAGTTGGTTATCAAGAAACAGCAGTTCGTAAACTACTTCTCTGATACCACTGGTAGGTCCCAAGTTGAGTTTAATAACGAGTAAGCTAGTGAAAATATCTAGAGGGGGGTGAATACTTTTCAAAAATCTTTCGATATATCAAAGTACAATATGCGGAATAACGAAATTAACCAATGAGCCCAAGTAGATTATACTCAACTTAGTTCGAGAACTCTGTTTTAATGTTTACTCAACTAGTCTTGTTCAGTTATGAAGATAAACAATTAATCAATCAAACAACAAACAAAACAGTAAAGTAAATCAAACACGAGATTTATAGTAGTTCGACAACTTGTCTACATCCACTCTCACAAAAACCCAGTTGTGATATTCTTATTAACTCGTCCAATGGAGTAACGTGTTCTTGTAGCTTTAAGTCCCAAGAAATAGGACTTAGATCTTCTCGAAAACACTACCAAGTGCCTCTTCGATCTAACTAGTTATTTTACAAGTAACTAGCAACTTGAACAGTAAAAAATAAAACTTCTCTTCGTTCAGTAGTAGCCTTTTGATCTTCACTTGTCTTGTACAGCTTCACTTTCTGAACTTCAAACTCTGATAGTAATTTGCTTCTTTGAATCTTCAATAATACTTCAATATGCAGTAGTATCAGTAGTCACTAATGAATGAATACCTTGCGGTATTTATAAGCTTCCAATTCAAGATCTTTCAGTTGTGTAACAACCTTTTCTTGAAAACTAACTTGTAACTTCCAAACTTTATTCTTCCACGCGTTTAAGCAGTTAATTAGTTATTCCTTAACTAACTCTTCAATCCTTATCTTCAACACGCGTTTTTGTAACTAACTTCAGTCTTCTTGTTGACCTGTCTTGTTGTCTAGCGCACTTGTGTTGTCCTTAAGTAGTAGACTTCATCTTCTACTTGTGTTGTGCAATAGACATCTTCTGTAGATAGAACTAATCTAGTCCTAGCATCTAATCCTAACAAGACTATTACATTACATTAAGCTCTTGTTATAAAACTTAGTCAACTTAAGAATCTATACATCAAATATACAAATATAAATCGTAAAACATGAGCTTCTATACAACATTTAATATAGCTCAGTATAAGACCTAACAATTATACAGAGTATCAACATATCATAAGTACTTGTCTTTTCTTTTATACTTGTCTTTTGAACTTATTACTTAAGAATTAGTACTTGTCTTGTGAACTAGTACTTGTCTTGTAAACTCTACTGATCTGCTCAAGATGACTTCATAACTAGACTAGTTTAGTCAACACTTAGAAAATATTCAAGTCTACTTTTTTGGCTTATCAAAACTTATCTTATCTTTTC
This sequence comes from Galeopsis tetrahit, assembly GCA_963675135.1. Taxonomy (NCBI): domain Eukaryota; kingdom Viridiplantae; phylum Streptophyta; class Magnoliopsida; order Lamiales; family Lamiaceae; genus Galeopsis; species Galeopsis tetrahit. Next base: position 38,749,057 of record OY776126.1, on the reverse strand, counting down.
ATCATTTAGGACTTGTCTTTAGGATTCATATCCCAACATTTTCTTTCAAGCACAAGACCTCAAACAAAGAAGACAAACCCCATGGTGAATTTAACACAAGGGTGACAAGGCTAAGAGATGGTGAAAGAAAAGAATCTGTGTTTACTGATGTACATTATCCTGAATTGGACAACCTCAAGATATCCAACATATCTGAAGCCATTCAAGATAAAGACAACTTACCTGAAGTCAACATTCCTGAGGAAAACTGCAATGTTGAGTTGAATGAACCCACTCAACCTGAGGTAAGTTCTCCCAATGAAGAAGCTGGTAATGCTGAGGGAGTACAAGGATCAAATGATTTAGGGGGAACTCAACCTGAGAATACCAATGTCAATGACATGCACAACACCCCTGAATATGAAACTGATCCAGCTTTTAATTTTCCTGAATTTTATGTTGAATTAAATGTTGAACCAGATGAGACTAACTCATCTGTAAATGATCAGTCTAGAAGGACATGGCTAGATGCTCATCCTTCAGACCAGATCACTGGTGATCCTACTAGTGGTGTAATCACTAGGAGACAACATGGAGAGAGTGCTTTATTTTGTTGCTTTCTTTCTGAAACAGAAACCACAACCATTGAAGAAGCAATGAAAGACTCCAACTAGATTACAACAATGCAAGAGGAACTAAATCAGTTCAAAAGGAATGATGTTTGGGAACTGGTAGACAGATCAACACATCAGGATGTTGTAGGAGCTAAATGGGTTTACAAGAACAAGAAGAATGAAAATGATGTTATAGTTAGAAACAGAGCCAGACTAGTTGCCAAAGTTTATAGTCAACATGAAGGAATAGACTATGATGAGACCTTTGCCCCTGTAGCTAGGTTAGAAGCAATTAGGCTGTTCTTAGCATATGCAGCTCATATGAAGTTCAAGGTATACCAAATGGATGTGAAGAGTGTATTTCTGAATGGTGTACTTAAAGAAGAGGTATATGTGGAGCAGCCACCTGGTTTTGAAGAAGGAAATAAAGTGTATAGATTGAAGAAAGTACTTTATGGTCTCAAGCAAGCACCAAGAGCTTGGTATAAGACACTATCACAATTCCTATTGGACAATGGATTTGTGAAAGGCACAGTTGATAGGACCTTATTTAGGATAAGTGAAGGAAATGATATTCTATTAGTACAGATATATGTTGATGATATCATTTTTGGTTCACCTAATGAGGATATGTGCAAGAAATTTTCAACTCTCATGCAAGGGAAGTTTAAAATGTCAATGATGGGATTGATGAACTTTTTCCTAGGTTTACAAGTCAAACAAACGGAGAAAGGAATCTTCATCAATCAGGCTAAGTATACTAGAGAAATGACCAAGAAGTTTGGTTGTGAAAATAGCAAACCAGTTAGGATTCCTATGAATACAAATTGGAAAATCGATCCTGACATTGATGGAATATATACCAACCCCATTGAATATAGAGCAATAATAAGTTCTTTATTATATCTAACTGCAAGCAGACCTGATATTACTTTTGCAGTTGGTGTATGTGCTAGATTTCAGTCCAATCCAAAGAAAAATCACTTAGAAGCTGCCAAAAGAATACTTAGGTATTTAAAAGGCACAGTGAACTTAGGATTGTGGTATCCATCTGAAGACAACATTGAGTTGACTGGCTATTCTGATGCTGACTATGGAGGATGTAGGATAGACAGAAAATCAACTACTGGCACTTGTCAATTCTTAGGAAACAAATTGATTTCATGGTTTTCCAAGAAGCAAACTTCTGTAGCTACTTCAACCACAGAGGCTGAATACATGGCTGTTGGAAGCTGTTGTGCTCAAATTCTATGACTCAAACAACAGCTAAGAGATTATAAAGTTTTTACAAAAGATGTACCTATCTATTGTGATAATAATATTGCCATTGCTATTACTCAAAATCCAGTGTTACACACAAGATGTAAACATGTGGATATTAGACATCACTTCATAAGAGATCATGTTGAGAAAAAGGACATCAGAATGGAAAAGATTCATACTGATAAGCAAAAGGCTGATATTCTGAAACAAGGTTTAAGGAACTTTCAATGGAACTTGGTTTATTAGACCCTGGAGAGAATGTTTAAAGTATAAGGAATTACTTTAATTCATGCCAGAGATACTAGTATTAATCCAAGGGGGAACTTAGAGAGAAGTCTTAGGACAATCCAGATGAAGGATAAGTTAAATGAAACAAAGTCAAAGTTCATTAATATATTTTTTCACTTACTGATATTATTTTTAAGAATTTTCATGCAGGAAACTTGGACAAAGTACATGGCATTCTTGAGTAAAATCAAGGAAAGATACTCGACAAGTACGAGGAAAACTACGAAGGACAACGTAGAGGATGTCAAAGCACATGAGAAACTTCAATAGAAGTTGTCAAGGGTTATTCAGTCAAGTTGTCACTTGACTGTAGATAAGTTTTCTTTTCATATAAGTTAAACTCTGTTCATCATTATAGTACGCATTTAATGCTCATAATCGACACGCAAGAAATTTTTGCTAAAAGACGATCAATTGCACGATTTTCTGAAAAAGTAACTCATTGTGCACTGGACATGACATTTGCGTCCTTTGGTGTAACAGAATTGATCTAAGCCCTTGATCTCGATCAAATTAATCTCAGCCTTACACCTAACACTTTTTCAAAACGTACAGCTGAAGAGGTATAAAAGAGAAACTTAGAATTTTTAACAATTTACGTTTTCAAAATTTCTGAAAAAGCCCTAAGCTACATTCTTCAAGAATCCTCAAGCTCATCTTCAAGTTTTGCCCAAACCTCTATCTCTTTAACAAAAATGTCTTTGGAAATGGGTTAGTGTTTCTCATATTTATCTTTTGAGAACATGCATATATATCAAGCTTTCAAGAAAACACAACATGCTTTGTTTTTAGTTCAAATGACTCTGTTTAAATGCTATATTTACGGATTCGTCATTTACTGAATGATATGTTGTTAAATGCATGTTGTTATGCTTAAAATCTTGATAATGTCTGTTGGGATATAAATTCACCCTAAGCCCCACTTGATGTTAGAATAGTTTTGATGGCCAAAACACTTAGAGTTTATAAATGTAATAGGATCAGCTGACTTTGTATAGAACAGCTTAGACTAGTCTTGTGTGATCAACTGTATTGATATCAGCTGATCAGCACAGTCCCGGCTTACATGCCTATCCTCAAGATAAGAAGAGTAGAAGACATGAAGACTAGGAGATCCTTGAAGACCAGATAAGTTAAGGTGCTTGTATACCTACCTATCTGATGGAGTCCCAGATTGAAGATGGCCTAAAGCAGGACAAAGAATTGCCAGATCAGAAGAGTTTTACTCTACTGATATCAAAAGATAGAAGACCTAAGGCCAGAAGAGTAGTCAGAAGACTTGAAGCACAGATCAGAAGACTATGTGTTCTTCCAGGACTCGGCTGATTCCAAAGTCATCTTGCGATTTAAACAGAGACCTGCCTTATTTAGAAGATTGACATGATCCCAGGATTGAAGCAATCAAGCGGCTGGAATCAAGGAATCAAGCCATTATGGAAAGATTGCCCCAACGGCTAGTCAACTCCAACGGCTAGTTGCAAGCAATCACCACTATAAATACAAGAGGATGAGAAATCACAAGCACGAAGTCACAACGAGAGAATTCAACAAGTCCAACAAGCTATCATAAGCTAAAGCCATATTGTTCCAAGAGTTCTCAAAGAGCCAGAATTCAATAGATTATCCATAGCTCTTAAGTGATTTCTATCCAACCCATAAGAACCTGAAACCTATTCAAATTGTATATCATTTGTTTTAGGCAAAGTAGTTAAGCAAATTATAAGCTTGAACCATTAGTTGGATACACTTCAAAAACCCCAAACCCTCTCCGAAAGGTTAAAGTTTTTGAAACCCTCAAAGTGCAAGTGCTTACAATCACTTGTGGAGACCGTAGCTGTTAGGACGGCTCAGATCTCAAAGTCCTATCCTTGGGACTATAAAGGTCAAGACCCTTGTAATTTGTGGTAAATTAAAGGGATTAAACATCACGTTAGGACGTGAGAGTGGACGTAGGATCGTATATCCGAACCACTATAAACCTGGTGTTATTTACTTACTGCACTTTACATTCTGTCATTTCATTAACTATTATATAGTGCATACTGTGATTTCAACATTCTTCAAAACAAGGCCACAACTTTCAAACCAGCATCAGCTGAGTACTTTCATTAAAGAAAACAAGTTAACACTTTCTTAAGAAACTATAAGAACGAGTCTAATCAAGGCCTACCATAATTCCGCATACAACCTCTTCATTATAGTCATCTGGACCAGCAGACTTGTAGTCCAGTTGACATAGCAATCATAAGAGGTTCCCAACTCTCTTGAAAAAGTTTTAAAGTCTATTCACCCCTCCCCTCTAGACTTTAATCCCATTCACTACTCGTTCAGGGACCAACAAGTGGTATCAGAGCAGTGGTTCTAACGGACTACTGTCTCTAGATTATCAGAAGACTTGAGGGAGTCTCTTTGTAGTCCTCTTGAACAGATCTTTTTCTTCTGAAAAACTTGTTTTTGAAAACTCATACAGCATGAGTGCTAATATGCGTAAGTTGCCTAAGTTTTCAGTGGAGGATTATGATTACTGGAAGATCAGGATGAGGAAGAATCTCACATCAGTCCACTACAAGATGTGGTCAGTAATCACCGAAGGCCCAATCACCATCATGGCAGTCAACACTGCAAATGGTGATCCAGAAGTTCCAGTTGGAGAACTAGCCCCCAAGCCGATGAAGGATCTCACACCAGAAGAGATGAAGCAGTCAAATCTTGACAACATTGCTCAAGATTACATTATGCAAACTCTTCCAAATGAGTACATTGCAAAAGTAATCAATTGTGAAACAGCTAAGGAAATGTGGGATGCTCTGGCACTCCTCTGTGAAGGAACCGAGCTGATTAAGGAGAGCAAGTTGACAACAGCTGTCAAGAAGTTTGAACATTTCAAAATGCAACCAGAAGAGTCTATTGATCAACTAGACAATAGATTTACCAAGATCATCAATGAGATAGAATCTCTGGGCAAGAAATATACAAATAAAGAGAAAAATCTAAAGATCTTAGACTCTCTAACCAAGAAATGGAGACTCAAGAAGACCATCATCAAAGATACTCAAGATATCAAGGAGTGGTCTGCACAGATTCTATTTCAGAATCTAAAAGCTCATGAATATGATCTTGAAAGAGAAGAAAACTCAGAAAATGATGAACCTACTGCAACCCCATCTACTTCCAAGACTGTAGCTTTCAAGGCAGCAAATACAAAAGCTGCAAGCACCTCATCTGGCAAGACCTCTCTGAAAACAGAAGACTTTGAAGGATCAGACATGAGTCTGAAAGAGCAAATGGCCCTTATGATCAAAAGGTTCGAAAGGATGAACACTCTCAACAGCAAATATATAAAATTCTATAGAAACTACAAAGATAAAAGAGCCAGTTCACCCTCTAGAGGCTCCAGAGAAAGAACACCAGAAAGGTATCCTAGAAAGGATATGGAGTCATCTGACAGCCGAGGCTCCAGAAAAAAGAGATGCCACTCCTCCAAGGAAAGGCAGTTCAAATCAAAAACCTGGAGCATGTTTCAATTGTCGCAAACCAGGACACTATGTCTATGAATGCCCTGAGCTGGATGACAAAGAAGAAAGAAGGCCAAGGAGAGACAGAAGAAATTCAGATAAGCAAGCAATGCTGACTGAAGAATCTGAATATCAAAGTAATGAACTTCCTACATCACCAGACTGTCAAATCTACTCAGATGATTCAGATGATCTAGCTATGATGGCCATAGGAGAAAATGAGGTAAATTCCTACACTACTACTTTCCATTCACCTATTTTCTCACAAACAGATGACATAAACTCATCTGAAGGCGAATCAGAAGACACCTATTATCAATCGTTAAGAAAGGTAAAAGGTGATCTGGATATTGCCACTACAGCCTTTATAGAAGTGGAAGAGGAGAATAAGGATTTAAGGAAAGAAATTGCTAGGTTGAAAAAGGTTAAGTTTGATAACACCCCTGAGTTAGTCACCATGAATGAAAGGTTGACCAAAGAAGTGGAACTTCTTAAGGAAGAAAATACCACAACAACTCAGTTGTATGAGGGGATGTTAGAAACTCAAGCCTTAGAAACCAAGGAATTTCGTATACTACAATCTAAGTTCGATGACCTCTTCCAAGCTCACAAGCTCTTAGAAAAGGAGAAGGAATGCCTAAATCAAAAGATATCAGAGTTCAATAAAGCTTCGACTACTATTGAAAGTATCTCTGAATATTATAGATCAAATGGCAATAAGATAGGTTTTGGCTATGAACTTAATCCATCAACATCCTCTCCAGCTGGGGGTAGTATACCTAACAAGTGCACTACTCAGACACATGAACAGGGTGAGTGTTCTAAACACAATGAACCCAATATGAACCAAAAGACATCTGTACCAAAAATGGTAAAAGAAAAGTTAACCCCAAACCTATACAGAGGAACAGCAAACAGCCTAGACCATCTCGTCTGAGACAGTCTCAGCTGTATGCTGCTCCAGCCAAGAAGAAGAAATCTTCTTCAAACAAATCTGTTCTCTTTGCACCCCCTATCTCTTATGATATTGTGAGAACAGAAGAGTATGGTCCATATAATCGTGTGCATCGACCAGCTAATGCACCCAGGCCGAATGTAACTAGTCAAAAGATAATGTATGTTCACTCCTATAAAGGAAAACCATTTGACTATTACTTAGCTGACACAAACAACAAATCAGATCAGTCCAAGGTGTTAACTGGTAAGATTTGGTTCTGTGATGCCTGAGGGAAACAACTCAAGTGCTCAAGGTTGTTCAAACGACCAATGTATATGTGGGTTCCCAAGGGTAGTACTAACACCCAAGGACCTAAAACAAAATGGGTACCTAAGACTTAACCTTTCTTGCAGGAAAGGAGGGACCTATACAAAAAGGGAGGTCTAGCAGGAGAAATATGGTACATAGACAGTGGATGCTCAACCCATATGACTGGAACCAAAGACCTGCTGACCAACTACATAGAAAAGAAAGGTCCAAAAGTCTTTTTTGGTGATAACGCGCACGGTAACACAAAAGGATATGGCACCCTTAGAAATGGTGACATTGAGGTACATGATGTATCATATGTAGAAGGCCTTAAGTTTAATTTATTATCTGTTTCTCATTTTTGTGACACTGGTTATTCAGTTAAATTCTCTAAAGATGAGTGTCTCATAAGTGATAAAAGAACAAAACAAAACCTTCTAACAGGATCTAGAAAGGGAAGTATGTATCTTGCAAATTGGAATAGCTGTCCTAAGGATACATGCCTGCTTGTGAAAAGTCCTAAAGATGTCAGCTGGCTATGGCACAAACGTCTTAGTCATCTGAACTTTAAGACTATGAACAAGTTAGCAAGGGAATCCTTAGTTGATGGTCTGCCTAATGAACTCTACTGTAAAGATCAGGTCTGTGATGCATGTCAACAAGGAAAGCAAACAAAGGTCTCCTTCAAGACCAAGAAGACAGCATCAACTAGCAGAGTTCTTGAACTGCTCCACATGGATCTTTTTGGACCAATCACTCCAACCACACTAACAGGGAGGAAGTACACTCTTATTGTTGTAGATGACTACTCCAAGTTTACTTGGGTTATCTTCTTATACAAGAAGAGTGAAACTCAGCAGAAGCTTCCTGAACTATTAAAGAGGATCCAAGTAGAGAAAGGAGAACCTATTGTGAAAATTAGAAGTGACAAAGGCACTGAATTTATTAACTCTTATATTATTGCATATTGTACTTCTAATGGTATTCAGCATGAGACAAGTGCAGCAAGAGCACCACAACAAAATGGTGTAGCTGAACGAAGAGTCAGAACACTCAAAGAAGCTGCAAGAACACTCCTTGCTGAATTCTCCACTCCTAAGAAGCTTTGGGCAGAAGCTATCAACACAGCTTGTCACACTCAAAACAGGTCAGGTATTCACAAAATCCATGAGAAAACCCCATATGAACTGTGGAAAGGAAGAAAACCTAGAGTATCTTACTTTCATATATTTGGTTGTAAGTGTTTCATTCACAACAATGGGAAAAGTAAGTTGAATGCTTTTGATGCCAAAGCAGATGAGGGGATATTCTTGGGATACTCCTCAACTAGCAAAGCATTTAGGGTATTCAACAAACGTACCCTTCTTGTGGAAGAAACACCTCATGTTGTTTTTGATGAATTTTGTGAAAAGAGTGCAGTAGAAACAACCTCAGCTGCAGAACAGATGAAGAAACTAGTGATCAAGACGAGGTCTGATGAGTTTATTGAAGTCAATGAACCATTTCCTGAAGAACCAGAGGAAGATAAACCACACAGACCAGTCACTAGATCTCAAACTCAAGCTGAGCAAGTTATCCACAATCAAGATGCAACAATCCCAAATGCAAGGGGGAATGATCTCTTTGACACACAAGACACAGATGATGATCGACCTAATCAAGTCAACCCTCCTGATGGCACTAGAACAGATGAGAATCCAAGCTCATCTAATATAGATACTCATGTGAAACATACATGGAGAAACAACCATCCATCAAACCTCATCTTAGGAGGACCAGACTCAGGTGTCAAGACCAGAAGACAACTGAATCAGAACCCCCAAACATCTATGTTCTGCTGGTGTGCTTTCTTGTCCAACATTGAACCAGCTGACATAGACGAAGCAATGATAGATAGCAATTGGATCACTGCTATGCAAAAGGATACTCAAGAATAGGAACAATGTAATAGGAACAATGTAATAGGAACAAAGTGGGTATTCAAGAATAAATGAAGTATGGGAATTGGTAGATCGTCCTGAAAACCACAATGTAATAGGAACAAAGTGGGTATTCAAGAATAAAAAGGACGAAAATGATGTGATAACTAGAAATAAAGCAAGGCTAGTTGCAAAAGGATACTCACAATCTGAAGGAATTGACTATGATGAAACCTTTGCTCCAGTAGCCAGATTAGAAGCCATTCGACTGTTTCTAGCGTATGCATCACATATGGGCTTCAAGGTATACCAAATGGATGTCAAGAGTGCTTTTCTGAATGGTATTCTGGTAGAAGAAGTATATGTAGAGCAGCCTCCAGGATTTGAAAAAGGTGATCAAGTATATCGACTGAAGAAGGCTCTCTATGGTCTAAAACAAGCCCCTAGAGCTTGGTATGACACATTGTCACAATTCCTACTTGACAATGGATATACAAAAGGCAAAGTTGATAGAACTCTTTTCAGAATACAAGAAGGAGAAGACATTCTAATGGTACAAATATATGTAGATGACATTATATTTGGATCACCCAATCAAGAGATGTGCAAGAAGTTCTCTGAACTTATGCAAGGAAAATTCGAAATGAGCATGATGGGTGAGATGAACTATTTCCTAGGACTTCAAGTCAAGCAGAGTCCAGAAGGGATCTTCATCAACCAGTCCAAGTATACCAAGAGTCTACTAGAAAGATTCAAAGCTCTACAAAGCAAGACTGCAAGGATTCCTATGATGACATCTTTCAAAATGGAACCAGATGAGTCTGGAAAGACAGTTGATCAAGCTGAATATAGAGCACTGATTGGATCTCTACTATATCTTACAGCTAGCAGACCAGACATAACATTTGCTGTAGGAGTATGTGCTAGGTTTCAAGCAAATCCAAAGCAAAGTCATCTAGAAGCAGCAAGGAAGATTCTCAAGTACCTAAAAGGGTCAGTCAACTTAGGACTATGGTACCCTGCTGATGACAATCTAGAATTGAGTGGCTATTCTGACTCAGACTATGGAGGATGCAGAATTGATAGGAAATCCACATCAGGAACATGTCAATTTCTAGGCAACAAGTTGATATCGTGGTTCTCTAAGAAACAAACTTCAGTTGCAACCTCCACCACTGAAGCAGAATATATGGCAGCTGGAAGTTGTTGTAGTCAGCTGCTCTGGCTAGTTCAACAACTCAAAGATTACAATGTAGAGGCAAGAGAAGTCCCTATCTATTGTGACAGCAGCAGTGCCATTGCCATCACTCAAAATCCAGTCCTCCACACAAGGTGCAAGCATGTCGACATTCGACACCACTTCATAAGAGACCACCTTGAAAAGAAAGACATCAAGATGGAGAAAATTCACACAGATATCCAAAGAGCAGACATCTTGACTAAGCCCCTAGCTGAAGAAAGATTCAAGACCCTATGCTATAGCTTAGGACTCTTGGATCCAAGCACATGAAGAGCACAAGATCAGCTGAAGACCTCAGCTGATACATTTGCAGCAGACTAGGAGGATCAGATGAGGTGAATAGACACCCTCATCTTCAGGTAAGTTCTTTCCCAATGAAGACAAATAAAGCTGAGGGAAAACATAGAGTTATCTAATCAAGGGGGAATAAATGATACCTTAAGAATCCTTGGTGAAATACTCTAAAATCTGTATTGCATATTATATATATATATACAGCAGACTTGAACAAAGTTATTTGAATTCTTTACTCTAAGCAATGTATAACTATGTATATTAATAAACTATTCTTCATAAAATACTTTATTTATATACATACATACAGTATACTATTGAGTCATACTTGGTTGGATTAATACACCATCCTCACCGACTCAACAGTATGCATGCACTGTACGGATTCCAAATAACTCTTGGTCAAAATTTATAATTTCTGCATTCCATTAGATAAAGTCTGAATATCTTTAAATGTGAATCCTTAGATCAAGAATCTCACTATTGATCTTAAGAAATCACTTTTCAGAAATTCAGACCTATCAACTCTATAGTTTTGTCATCTTTCACTCCACTACCTCATTTCTACCCCTATAAAAGGAGGAAGTTATGAGAACACCTAAGAACACAAATCACTTAACACTATTCTTGTTTCAGGTATGGAGACAATTGAAAGAAGAGATGGAATGGAGATCATTCTTCAACCAAAGTTTTGGGTGAAGGGGATGAAGATTTGTCCAGAAGATGAAGATGATGCAGATCAACATACTTGGCTTACTCAACATGAGTATGCCCATGAAAGCTAAAGGAAGAAGAGACGTTCTTGTTGAAAGCTAAAGGAGGAAGAGATGCAGAGGACAAAGTAGCAAGCAAGCAGAGCTTCTTCTCCAGGGGGAAGTTCTACATGGAGAGCTTGTTATCAAAAGCTACTGTGTCTAAACAGAACATGAAGGCTAAGTCCATGGCCCTCTCTTCGACTCCATTGAAGCCCCTTTCAATCTTCCTTCCCCTTCAAGAGAAGCGAAGAAATTCAACAAGGACACATTAGATGCTACATCCCATCTGATGATGAGGAACATCCGATGGTGAGGGCAACCTGAACCAGTGGGATATCATCCAGGCTGATCATCAAATTGATTTGATGGTCCTACATGGTTCAGAGGTAGAGCTGGAAGATCCATCAAACCAGGTTGGATCACCACTCACAATAAAGCTGGAAGATCCATCACCCAGGTTGGATCATCACAGCAACACTGAAGGATCCATCACACCAGGTCGAACCTTCAAAGCACAGAAGATTTTCTCAGCAAATCTCAATCCTCTACTCAGCTGATCAGAAGACCAACTCAGCTGACCAGAAGACTTTCAAGGAAAATCAGCAGACCTCTTGAAGAAATCAGAAGACCTCACTCTGCTGATCAGATCACTTCAATTTAGAGTATAATGACTAGCTTTGATCATGTAATTCATTCTAGATTTATTCCTGAATGTAATTAAACAAATTGGCTTATATAAGGAATGCAATTCTCTTATAGAAAACGGCCTTGATGATCAATTCTTACCATAAATTAGTCACAGCGGCTATTTTTGGTAATGATGTCATTAATACTCAAGTACCATATTGCTAGCAAATCAACTATTGCCACATGGCAAAATCAGCCGGCAAATTTAAGGAATGACCAGAAATCAAAGAAGGAAATCTTGGGCTCTACTCCAAAATTAAACCCAAATCTGACCGTTAGATCAAAAATTGTTGGAGTATATATACACACCCTTAAAACCTCTTCCAAACCCTCTCGCTCACTGTAGGTCCCTAAGTTGAGTTAATATCGAGGGAAGCTAAAGAAAATGTCTAGAGGGGGGTGAATAGACTTTTCTAAAATCTTTCGATATATCAGAATTACAATGTGCGGAATACGAAATTAACAATGAGCCCAACTAAAGTTTATACTCAACTTAATTCGAGTTGTATACTCAGCTTGTCTAGTTCAGTTATCTACATCCACTCTCACAAACCCAGTTGTGATGTTTCCACTAAACTCTTCCAATCGAGTACAAGTGTATGTTCCTGTCTTTAAAGTCTCAAGAAGAAGACTTAGATCTTCAACAGACTATACCTCCAGATATGTCTATGATCTAACTAGAAATTTTACAAGTATCTAGCACCTTGAGAAATAACAAAACAAAAACTAAAACTTCTCTGATCTTCAGTAGTAGCCTTCTTGATCCTTCACTTGTCTTCTGGCTTCTATCTGAACTTCAATCAACTCTGAGAGTAAACTTCAAATATATCTTTACTTTGGGTATGTAGATTTTCAGTGTATCCGTCCTTCAACTAATTACCATCATGAAGTATTTATAAACTTCTGAAATCAAGAACTAATAAGTTGTAACCAACTTTTCTTGATAACTACCTTCAACTGAATCTTCTTATCCATACATGCGTTTCTTGTTGTGTATTAGTTATTCCATAACTAACTTTTATATCTTTAACTTTTCACGCGCTTTTAACTTTCACTTATCTTGAGTAGACTTGTATTTACTTGTCTTATCTTGTAGTCCTTCTGTCTTGAGTAGTAGACTACGATTCTTCTTGTCTGATCTTCCTTGTTCAATCAGTAGACTATACTAAACCTATCAAGACTATTACATTACTTTAAGCTTTTATAATACAAGCTTAGTCAACTTATAAACTATACAATAAAACTAATCTATTACATATAAAAACATCATGAGCTCTATACAACATTTAAATAGCTCAGTAACAATCTTAAACAAATACTGTAAACACATATGAAGTACTTATAAACTGTACTTATCTTTTCATGTGAACTTATGTGAACTCTACTGGTCTTGTACAAGATGACTTAACTCAACTAGACTAGATCAGTCAACACTTAGAAAATATTCATACTACTTTTGGCTTTATCAAAACTTCATCTTTTATTCATCATTTAGGACTTGTTCTAGGATTCATATCCCAACAATTTCCCCCTTTTTGATGAAGCCAAAACTACTTGAACCTTTTCTCATAAGTAGACTAGTTAAGTAGTTACCTTGTCTTTTAACATCAAATAGTACTTATCTTTCATTCATTCAAAAATTAGATCAGTAGATTACACATACTTTGAATAACAAAAAAAAACTAAGTATCAGAGCAACACAAACTAATCTTAAAAAAAAAACTAATCTGAAAGAGTACCTCCTTCTGGATTTGGAACGCAGAATGCATCAAGGAGTCTCTTGTGAATTAGACAGATATGGTCTTCATCTTCAATCTTCTCTTTATCTAGCAGCTCTTCTTCGAATTTCTTGATCTGGTTATGATCAACTCTTTTTCCTGAGCTGGTCATGGGACATTTCCATTCAGGAAATATAGGAACAAGAATGTTGAAGTTAGCACCAGCAGAAATCCTTAAGATTAGATGCCATAACTTCCTGTGTTGTCCTTCCATGAACCTGTCAAATAACGAATACAGTTCATCTTGACTTTCAGCATCACCATACTTCCTTATTATCCAATGATCAAGTTCCCATTGACTCTTCACTTCAATCCATTCAGCTCTATGCTCATTATCTATGAAGTGATCAATGAACTTGTCTTCCATTTTGTCTTCATCAGCTTTCAACTTTTGCAGCCTTTCAATATGCTTAGTAATCTTCTTTTTACTTGCATAATGAATCTCATCATCAGCAATCCTTTGTTTCTTCTCAACTGTAGTAGTAGCAGTAGGCTCTTCAATATCCAGCTTTCTCTTAACTCGTCTGGTCTGAATCTCTGCTTCAGGAGACGCAACAACTTTGCCTTTATCTAATCTCTTCTGCTTTTCTGTCTCAGCATGCTCTAGATCTGCCTTCTTCACTAATCTGCCTCTTTTAGGCCTTCTTAGTTCTTCAATCGCAGTAGCAGCAGCTTTCATCTCCGGTTCAGCACTAGCAGACTTCACAACTTCATCTTCAACTAAACTTGTCTCTTCCCCCTTTTTGGCTTCATCACTTGCCTTAAGAGTGAAAAGAGAAGTAAAGCGAGTCATCTCTTCTTTCAAAGCTTCCTTCATGGCTTCAACAGCTGACTCAATGTGCATCTGAGGCGATTTCTCATGGCTCATCTTGTCCAGTCTATCAGTAACCAGTTCCAGCTTCCTTGTACATGAAACTAGTTCATCTGTTAAATGAGTAGCTGTCTGTCGAAGAAGAGTATTCTGTGTAGTTAACTCATGTAGAACATCCCGAGAACGCACCAATTGATCTTGTGCTTCCCTTCTCTGTTCATCAGCAATAGCAATTTTGACTCTGTAAAGTCTCTCCATTTTGCTTGACTCTTCAGCTAATGATCGAGCAAACGAGATTGATCTCTTTTCTGAAAAATCAACTTGTTTCTTCAGAAAGTCTTCAAATTGAGCAAACAACTCTTCTCGGAAAGTTGAGTCCATCTTGTTGACCTCACCAACAAATAAGTCTCTGGATTTGTCAACAAGTGACTGATTTTGTTCAACTAGCACATCCTTCATTTTCAAGTTTAAGAACTTGTCTATGGCAGTCTGAACATCATTTCCTAGATCCGTCTTTAAATCATCCAGGAATCTCTCTGGAACAGCTTGAGTAGAACTGGAAGTTCCAACAAATTCAGCATCAAAGGCTTTGATCTCATCCTCATCAAACATTTCAGCATCCAAGAACTCATCATCTTCTTTACCAAGCATGAGTGAGTCGACTTCTTCTTCATCACTGTCAACAATTTCTTCCAATTGTTCTGACGTCTGAACTGCTATCTCAGCTACTTCCGGCTTGATCTCGTCTTCGACCAGATCAGTCTGAGTCCCGACATCAAATGCGAATACATCCTCAATAACACCATCCGGAATATTCAGCAGCCTTTTGACTAAATCAACCAAGGCTTTGCGAGGAAATAGCTCGGAGTGATCCTTAACTCCACTATTTTCTTTCTGTTCCATCTCCCAATCCATAAAGTTGGAGATTCCGCCCTTGCCTTGAATGACTCCAAACAGATCATCCGTAGAAGACTTCTTCAACGCGAACCATGTGCAAATCCTGACTAGCTTCTCAAACTGTTCTGAAGCTGTGTCGATGTCAAGAGTTGAGAGCGTCTTCTGTAGATTTCTTGAAACTCGAGCACGAATCCTCTTCTCTCGTAGACACATAGGATAATATACCAGGGATTCAAATCTAACATCAGACGGGTCCTGAGTAGATGGGGTCTCTAACTCAGCTGTTGCAGTGGCAACTGGCGTTTTGTCTGAAGTAGATGGGTTGGAGGGTTCACCATATTCTGGTGAGGGAGAGGGAGTAAAGGCAGTGGTTTTTGTGGGCTTTGATGTGGCTAGGTCAGGTATGACAACTGTCGGAGTATCAGTTGTATCTTGTCTGGGAGTGATTTGGGGATGACTGGCTCTAAGCGGTAATGCCGCCAGTACATGTGAGGTTGAGGATAAAGGACGAGGCCTAGATCGATGTGATCTAGCCTTGGTTCGAACGGTAGAGAGAGAGAGAGACGAAATTGACAAAGTTTGTGAAGAAGTACCAACCTGGTGACTCGTCTCTTCTAGTGGAGGTGGGGTTCCAACTCTCACAAGAGTATACCTCTCTGGAACTTGTTCACTCGACTCCTTCTCGTGTAGCGACTCTTCATCTGATTGAGTCTTCTCCGAGTCGTCTGCACTGGACTCTGCTTCCTCAGACCCAGCTTGTGAAGAACTCTCTGAATCCGCGTACGGAAACACTTCAGATTCATCAAATTGAACGTGCCTAGGAGCAGCTGGCCTTACAGCAGCTTGCTTCTTCAGTGCTTCTTTCTTTAAGTAGAACTTCAGAGGATGAAATGGCTTTCCCTTGCTCCAAGTAATCTTGTTGGGCATCAAAATTGGGAGTAAGATGCTCAGCTTGTTACCATATCCAACTGCTTGAGATACTACCCAGTTCCTAGTATCAACATCCACCCTAACACTTCTTTCGAAGTGCATCATCCTGTCAGCTATCAATTTGAACCAATTTCCCTCAGTAATTCCATCATAGATAGCTGCCATAATCCTTGTTTTGACTTGGGTAACTGAGTCATGAGACCCAGTGGCACATAGAAGCATCTTGCTTGCTATGTCCAGTAGAGTGCGATACTTTTCCAATAATTCACCCTTCTTGGCTGTAATAGCTTTGCCATCCGGTTTCAACTTCATTTTCTTCCCACAGAAGATACTCAAATATCTCATCTCCTGTCCTTCAGCATACTTTTCCACATCAATCGTTCCGATGGGCAACTTCAATCGTTCAAATAGAGCTTCACGAGTGATTTCCACTCGATTTGAACCGATAAATGATTCGATAATATCTCCCCTTCTGCTGGCGTTAGCATAGAATTCCAAAACCTCTTCCTCCAGAACAACTTTAGGAAACGCCTCCAAGTAGGGTCTCAGGCCGCATCTGGCACACTTGGTCAAGATTTCTACATTTCCGACCGTATGATTTCCTTCGAAAAATAGAGATGGCTCAACATGCACCTTATTGTCATTTATATATCTGCCTAGATCAAATGGTGCTTGAATGTTGGTACTGACATCAAAGATAGATCGAATAGACATGTTAAATGATATGTAACGAACAAGAAAGTAGATTATGCAGAAAATCACTGTTAGCAAGTAGTAGAGGAGTTATGAAACGTGAGGCAAAATGTGTGCAAGTGTTGGGTTTTGTTTAAAACAGAATTTTTGATCCAACGGTCAAGATCGAAGGATTAGATCCAACGGTTAAGACCTTTGGCATTCGGTTACGGAACCGAGATGAAAATGTGTTTTGATTTTGTAAAAATTGAGATCCACCTTTCCTATTGGTAGAAAGAGGAGTGTACTCATCTGACCTAACATATTCATATTTTGGCGCGAGATGAATGTGTACACCTCATTAACTAGGGGTGTATAAATCCAATTTCTAGGATATTCAAATTTTAACACTATCAAATTATTTTAATACCCTTAGTTTGTTTCGAGTAAACACTTAACACATAATCCATTTAAATCAAAGAAAACTTAGCTTGTCTGTTCGAGTCCATCCAGAACAGATGAGTAGATCTAATCTTCATAAGACGAGTAGACTTAATTTCACAAGATGAGTAGTCTTATGAGTACTAGTCGAGTTCCCCCTTCGACTGTGCGTGTCTATTCTGATCGTCGAACAACTTTATGTACCTGTCTTAATTTGTACGACAGATATTCGAGTAGAATAATTCGAATGAATATTAATTTAAGTCAATGATCAAGGTTCAAACAAGATGACTGTTACAAAACTAAAGAGTCAATCATAAGGATCTTTAAGAAATCAAGGATTCCCCCTTAAATGTTTATTCCCTTAGTATTACCCTCAGCTTTACCAGCTTCCTCATCGGGTTGTTTGGTCAACTTGTCTGACCTTGTATACCTGTCTGTTGAGTGAGTAGATGAGTGCTCCGCTCTTTTGTGGTAACTTGTCTATTTCTCCTTTCCTCTTAGGACTGTACCTGTCTGGTTAGTACATTGCTATATACTAGTAGGATAAAGATCAATCAGTCCTAGACTAATGCATAATTCACGAAATCGGGTCTCAGCTAATGGTTTTGTGAAAATATCAGCTCTTTGAAAATCAGTATGAATCTTTTCCATGCGTATATCCTTCTTTTCTACATGATCACGTATGAAATGGTGTTTCACATCAACATGCTTACAACGTGTGTGCAGAACAGGATTTTTTGTAATGGCAATAGCACTATTACTATCACAGAATATAGGAACATTTGATTCACAAATATTATAATCTCTAAGCTGTTGAATAAGCCATAATAATTGACTACAACAACTACCAGCAGCCATGTACTCGGCTTCAGTAGTTGAGGTAGCAACACTAGTCTGCTTTTTCGAAAACCATGAAATGAGTTTTGTGCCTAAGAATTGACAAGAACCAGATGTAGATTTCCTATCTATTCTACAACCACCAAAATCAGAATCAGAGTAGCCACTTAGAGATAAATCATCATTTGAAGGATACCATATACCACGATTGATAGTTCCTTTCAAATATTTCAATATCCTTTTAGTGGTTTCCATATGACTCTCTTTTGGATTAGCTTGAAAACGAGCACATACACCAACAGAAAATGCAATATCAGGTCTACTAGCAGTCAAGTAGAGTAATGAACCAATAAGACCACGGTAATGAGTTTGATCAGTACATTTACCATTCTCGTCTGGATCCATCCTGTAAGTAGGTTGCATAGGTACTCCAGAAGATTTACATGTCTTAATACCATACTTGTCTAGTAGATTACGAGTATATTTTGCTTGATTTATGAAAATCCCTTCTGGGGTCTGTTTTACTTGAAGTCCAAGAAAGTAATTCATTTCACCCATCATAGACATCTCAAATTTACTTTGCATGAGTGTTGAGAAACTTTCACTCAGCTTTTTGTTAGGTGAACCAAAAATGATGTCATCTACGTAAATTTGAACAAGTAAAATATCTTTCCCTTCTTGTCTTCTAAACAAGGTTCTATCTACCTTGCCCTTAGTAAAACCATTTTCTAATAGAAATTGAGAAAGAGTATCGTACCAGGCTCTTGGAGCTTGCTTTAGTCCATATAAGGCTTTCTTTAGTTTGTATACCTGGTTACCTTTGACTTCGAAACCTGGGGGTTGTTCAACATACACTTCTTCCGCAAGAATACCGTTAAGAAATGCAATTTTAACATCCATTTGATATACAGTAAATTTCATGTAAGCAGCATATGCAAGGAACAATCGAATGGCTTCTAGTCTAGCAACAGGAGCATATGTTTCATCATAATCTATGCCTTCAGCTTGTGAATAGCCTTGGGCGACTAGTCTAGCCTTATTACGAACAACTACATCATTCTCATCTTTCTTATTCTTGAAAATCCATCGAGTGCCAACTACATTATGATGTTTCGGTCTATCGATAAGTTCCCAGACGTCGTTTCGAACAAACTAATTCAACTCGTCTTGCATAGCAATGATCCAATTACTATCAGCCAATGCCTCATTAATGGTTTTAGGCTCGATAGATGAGAGGAAACAACACCAGCAAAACAGAGATGGACTAGATTGTTCTTGCGACTCAAAGAGTTGTCGTCTAGTCTTCACACCAACAGTAGAGTCACCAATAATGTTTTCAGTATTATGCGCTGATTTCCATGTATTTCTATTCTTAACAATAGTACTATCATCTATATCATGTACGGCATCATGCATGTCAACATCATTATCATCAGAAGATTTAATAGGAGTAGACGAGTCGACTAGTTTAGGCATGTCAACTGGTCTAGTAGAGTTGCCTTGAGCACTTACCTTCTTCTGGTCATCTGACTCGAGAGGTTTCATGAATGGATTGTATGCTTGCACGGATTCATATATCTCTGAATCTTTGTCAGATTCGATAGTTAGCTCAGTAACTTTTTCACTGATCTTGTTGGCAGACGTGTCCTGTTGAGATTCTTCGAAAACCACATGTGGTGTTTCTTCCACACATAGGGTAGAGTAGTTGAATACTCTGAATGCTTTGCTAGTTGAGGAGTATCCTAAGAATATCCCCTCGTCTGCTTTAGCATCGAATGCATTCAACTTGCTTTTCCCATTGTTATGGATAAAACACTTACATCCAAATATATGAAAATATGAAACTCTGGGTTTTCTACCTTTCCATACCTCATAGGGTGTCTTACCTAGTGCTTTATTGATAGCACTTCTGTTTTGTGAGTGGCATGCAGTATTGATAGCTTCTGCCCAAAACTTCTGAGGCGTATTATACTCTGTCAGCATGGTCCTGCAGGCCTCCTTAAGAGTTTTGTTCCTTCGCTCTGCTACTCCATTTTGTTGTGGTGTCCTTGTTGCACTAGTAAGGTGCTGGATGCCACGCTTAGAACAAAATTCTTTAATATAGCAGTTAATGAATTCAGTACCCTTGTCACTACGGATCTTGACAATTGACTGATTCTTCTCAACCTGTAACTTCTTCAACAGATCAGGCAAAAGTGTTTGTGTATCACTCTTCTTGTGTAAGAAGACTACCCAAGTGAACTTAGAATAGTCGTCTACTACAACAAGTGTGTACCTTCTACCGTTCAAAGTTGGAGGAGTTATTGGGCCATGTAAGTCCATATGTAGAAGTTCAAGAACTCTACTTGTTGAGAGGGAAGGAATAGATTTAAAAGAACCCTTTACCTGTTTACCTTTCTGACAGGATGTGCATACATGTGACTTATAGTAGACTTCATTGGGAATACCTTCCACAAGGTAGTCTCTGGCTATCTTATTAAGAACCTTGAAGTTTAGATGACAGAGGCGTCTGTGCCAAAGCCAGCCAAGTTCTTTAGGATTCTTAGTAAGTAGACAGGTATCCCTCGGACAACTGGTTCAGTTCACTATGTACACACTTCCTTGTCTTATGCCGACCAGTAGGACTGTGTGTGTCCTTTTGTCAATGATTTCACATTTGCGACTCTTGAACTGCACCTTGTATCCACGATCACAAAATTGTGAAACAGAGAGTAAATTGTATTTCAAGCCTTCAACATAAGAAACATCTTGAATCTCTATGTCTCCATTCCGAATGTAACCAAATCCTTTAGTAACAGCAGTGGAGCTATCACCAAATATCAATTTTGGTCCTTCTTGCTCATGGTAGCTTGATAAGAGAGTCTTGGTACCAGTCATGTGGTGCGAACAGCCACTGTCTATGTACCAAGTTTCTCCTGTTGAGCCACCCTTCTTGTATAGATCGAGTCGACCCTGGAATAGATGATATTTCATAATTTAGGTACCCTCCTTGTTTATTGGGGTCCTTGGGGGTTAGTCGAGTTCAATGGAATCCAAATGTACATTGGAGTCCTGAACAAGTTTGACCTTCTAAGCTTTCGACCGTATTTGTTGCAAAATAAGACCTTGTTGCCCCTATCTGGCCTATCAGTCGAGTTCGGGTCTACTCTTTGGAGATAGCCTTTTGACTTAATCTCTACTTGAACAGGCACTTGTCTATTATAGTCAGAGTAAGGTTTGTATGCATTAGGTCCATACGGTTTATAGACATGTTTAGGTCTTTCTTCTCCTTCGATATCATATGACAAAGGTGGAGGATATAGAACAGTTTGTGTACGATATTTTGGGCCTTCCTGTCTAGGTCTAGACGAGGAGAGTTGAGACTGCCTTATAAAAGGAGGTCTAGACTCTTGTCGTCTAGTCTGTACTTGTCTATTACTTGTCTCCTCAGGATACCAATCCTCGTATCTGACCTGGTTGGATCGTCTACGATTAGTGGTCCTTAGAAGATTAGTTCTAGGTTGAACAGGTTTGTTGTTACCATTCTTTTTACCTCCTTTGGGAATTGGAATGTTAACTCGAGCTTGTTTTGGTACAATACCTTTAGTTGGAGTATCAATATCGTATATCATTGGTTCTTTTCGTTTATCATTAGTCAAAGAGCTTGAGATGAAAATAGTAGGGTTCTTAGGAACTAGAGTAGACGAGCTTGATGTCTTAGCACCTAAGCCTGTCTTGTCAGCAGGAGACCTATACCTATCTGACAATTCAAGATTAACTTTTAAAGTGACAACCTCAGTTTCTAAGAACTTATTACGTTCTTCAAGTTTTTTGAACTTATTTTGTAAAACATTGAATTCATGTTTCTCAGTAGCATGTGTCTTAAGTAGGTCTTGATACAACTTGTCTGTCAATGCACACTTGTCTTTGAGTTGTCTCAACTCTTCTTGCAAGCGTTCATTTAGGACTGTTATATTAGGATCTACTTTAGACTGGGCTTCCTTAAGATCAATGATTTCTTGTCTTAAGATGATGTTTTCGTCACTGACTTCAATGAATGCCTTGTTGGCAAGTAGGAGGTCGTCTTCAACTGCACTAGTAGAGTGCTGAAGACTACTCCCTACTTTGCTACTGGCAGTGTCACTTTCATCAGATTCAGATTCATCACAAGATTGAAAAGAAGTAGCAGATGATACCTCTTGGTCGATTTTAGCCATGCAGCATAGACCATCATCTACTATGAAAGCTTCATCGTGATCTTGTTCAGACGGGTAGCTAGATGAGGATGATGGCAACTCGTCTGACTCAGAGTCAGAGTCATCATTGGCCATCATTGCCTTCTTACCACGGTTGTATCTTCTTTCCCTTCGTGCTTTGCGTTCTTCTCGATCATCGGTACTCAGGTCTGGACATTCATATATGTAGTGACCTGGCTTCTCACAGTTATAGCACAAGATATCATTAGTAGCCTTTTTAATGGGAGAGTTGTTCCTTCGTTTATCACGTCTATCAGAACGAGTAATCTTCCTACCATCAGACTCTCTATCTTGTCTGTTACCTTTCGAGACTTCGTCTCTCCTTTCGGACGAGTTTCGGTCTCGTCTGGTCTCAGACGAGTTCTTAGAAGCAGACCCTCTATGCTTTCTATAGAACTTCTTATATCTTCCGAAACGTTTATTCAGCCTATCAAACTTTCTAACCATGAGGCTTACCTGATCCTTCAGACTAAGATCAGTATCTAACTCATCTTTCACAGAAGTAGACCTAGTTTTAGACTTTGACCTGTCTACCTTAGACGAACTAGCCTTAAAAGCAACGTTCTTGGACACAGCATGTTCTCTATCACTGCTTACTATGGGTTCATCTTCGTCTAGATCAAACTCATGGGCCTTTAGAGTTTGAAACATAGTTTCTGCTGTCCATACGTCTATATCTTGGGTATTCTTAACAAGCATTTTTACCATTTTCCATCGACTATCAAGGCTTTTGAGAATCCTAAGATTGATTTCTCGTGGAGTATAAGATTTACCAAGGACTTCCAAGTCATTCATGATTTTAGTAAAACGAGTATCCAACTGGTCTATTGTTTCACCAGCTTTCATATGAAATGATTCGAATCTTTGGACTGCAGTGGAAAGCTTGCTTTCTTTGATTAGGGATGTCCCTTCACAAATGATAGCTAAGCGATCCCACATTTCTTTGGCAGTTTTACATTTTAACACTTTTCCCAGATACTCATTAGGAAGAGTGTGTAAGATGTAATTCTTGGCCAAGCTATCCAAATTATTCTGTCTCATTTCTTCTGAGGTTAGTTCTGACCTTGGTTTCTTGACGAGTGTACCCACGGGTTAATTTGCGTCGAGGGCAGCAGTGTTTGGGATCATGGTCACTATCGGACCTTCAGTGATGACAGAGATCATTAAGTCGTGAGTGGAACTGAAGATGGCTTCCATCCTTAGCTTCCAATAGTCATAGTCTTGAACCTGGAACTTAGGTAACTTGTTAGCGCTGATCTCAAGAGACATGATTTCAAGAAATAAGTGCTAAGTAGAGTTATGATCAAGAATAACAGATAAGTCAAGAACAGGGAGCACGAAACGGATATAACAAGAATATTTGATCAAGAACAAGTATACAAGAACAATCAGAGACCAAGATTTCACCCTAAGTCTTAAAATTGGTTATCAAGAAACAGCAATTCGAAAACTACTGCTCTGATACCACTTGTAGGTCCCTAAGTTGAGTTAATATCGAGGGAAGCTAAAGAAAATGTCTAGAGGGGGGTGAATAGACTTTTCTAAAATCTTTCGATATATCAGAATTACAATGTGCGGAATACGAAATTAACAATGAGCCCAACTAAAGTTTATACTCAACTTAATTCGAGAACTCTGTTTTATGTATACTCAGCTTGTCTAGTTCAGTTATGTAATTCAATTAACTAAACAATTAATCAATTAAACAACAAACAAAACAGTAAAGTAAATCAAACACGAGATTTATAGTGGTTCGACAACTTGTCTACATCCACTCTCACAAACCCAGTTGTGATGTTTCCACTAAACTCTTCCAATCGAGTACAAGTGTGTAGATGTTGTTAATTCTTAAATGTCTTAACATTATCAACAACATCTGAATTCGACCTTCCGAGATTTTTTTCTAAGTCTTTTCTGAAATGCTACATTAAATGTTGACCTAAATGTTGTCGCATTTCTGGCAGGATCTAGAAGCTTCTACAAGGATCTGGAACCTGGAAGATTCCAGAACATTGGAGAACATGCTAGAACAGCCTGGATACATTTGGAACGACCTGGAGCAGCCTAGAAGGATCTAGAAAGATCATGGAAGTTGTGGAAGTTGAGTTTCCTAAAAAATAGGACCTCAATGTGGAAGCCTCTAGAATTTCGTATCCCACACTATAAATACCCATTGAAGGCTTCATAATTCAGTGTGCTCTATTCGATCAATATCCTAGACCGAGCGTTCATCCCTGTTAGGAAATTGTGGCCAATAGTTCTACATTTTAGTTCATACGTTGTATACCACCCGTATGACTGTGTGTCTTCTTATCTATTGAGAGTGTAATCATTAGATAGACTAGGCATTTCGACAGTGTATAATTTATACACTTAGTTCGTTTTCTAGACTTGGCACCTGCCTCGTTTATAGTTTCGTTGTGAAAGTTATTGTTGTAACATTTCACACAACATTTGTACTTGAAGATAAGTATTGATTTTACGCCATAAGGCAGACATAGATTTTTATTTATAAAATCTATGTTAAAAGTATTTCCATTGTGTCTCGTTTGTTTTTAGTGTTTCAAGTCTTCCGCTGTGAATCTTAATTTCTGATATTCTGTTAGAGTCAGTGTTGCACTATTTGTCTCAACATTCTGTGCAACATTTATCTACTTATACTTAAACACTTCTATACACACCATACCGCACACTTTCAGTTGGTATCAGAGCTGATACCTGACGACACTAGGTTAGATCTTTGGTCAAGTGTGTTTTTAGTTTAGTTTAGCAATGGAAACACATCACATATCCACTGCACTTAGGCCACCCGTTTTAGATGGTTCGAATTATTCTTATTGGAAGCCTAAGATGCGTATGTACATCAAGTCGATTGATGAACGTGCTTGGAGGACTGTACTTACAGGTTGGGAAGCTCCAAAAAAGACCAGCAGACGCAGATGGTGAAGTTCAACTCAAAAGAGAAGTTGATTGGACGGCTGATGAAATAACAACAGCAAGCTACAATTCTAAAGCTTTAAATGCTATTTTTACTTCTGTTGATGTTTCAATGTTTAAAATTATATCTAACTGTTCTACTTCTAAAGATGCATGGGACAGGTTGCAAGAGCATTGTGAGGGTTCAGACAGTGTTCGAAGGACAAAGCTTCGAATGTTGGGGACAAAGTTTGAGAATCTCCGAATGAAGGAAGATGAAACCATTTCAGCCTACAATGAAAGGTTAAGTGAGATAATCAATGAATCACATTCTCTTGGTGACCCTATTTCTAATGTTAGAGTAGTTCATAAGATATTAAGATATGTTCCTAAAAGATTTGATGCTAAAATTTGTGCTATTGAAGAGGCAAAGAATACAGATACATTAAGTCAAAATGAGTTAGTGAGTATTCTTAGAACATATGAAATAAACACTAATCAAGTTGATGAAAATGATGCTGATAAAAAAGTTGTAGTTTTTAAAGGAGAAACATCAAACATTTCTGAGTCTCAACCTATCATTACTGAAGTTGATTCTGATGAAGAATTGCTTGATGAATGTCTCAACAATCCTAACAACATTGCCTTGCTCACTAAGCACTTTAATAAGTTTCTTAAGAAATCTGTGAACAAATCTAGAAATATTCAGCCTAAGATTCAAATCAACACATCAACACCTCAACCAGAAAGGAGGAAAGGTCAATTCACACCAAGACTGTCAAAGAGTGAAGGTAAACCAAGGTATGATCCTGAATTTCGAAAATCAGTTCAATGCAATGCTTGTTCTGGTTATGGCCATTATGCAAATGAATGTGCCAATACTAGACTTAAGCAAAAACTGAATTTTAGTGCTACCTTGAGTGATGATTCTGATGATGATCTTGATGAATTAAATCAGAATGAATATTCTAATTTTACCAGAATTGATTATAATGATTCCTCAGATGATGATCTGGATGAAACAGTTTCTAATGCTGTACCTGATGCTTCAACATCTACAGCAACATCAGAACAGAGTCACCCAGATTTGAACTGTTTTAATGGTTTAGTTGATGATGCTGGAAAAAGGAATGATGACAATGAATACCAAAAGCTGTTAGAAGATTGGAAGAATCAGAAACTCACCCTTGATTCTCTGAATAAAAGGAATGAGGATTTGACAGACACAATCACCAAGCTAGAAGTTATTCTTACCAAAAGAGATCTGGAAATCTGTAACTTAAAGGAGAAACTGATAAATTCTACTTTATGTTTCAAGAAATATTCCAAGAGTGCTTCTGAGGTAAATAATGCTATAGCTACTGGTAAGTCTAACAATCATGGTTTAGGTTATGATGGTACTACTGCTTCTATTTCTGATAAATTTAGAAAACCTGTGAAATTTGTTAAGGCAAATGTTGACACATCTGGGTCAACATCTGCAGAAACAGAGTCTCACAAGATTAAAAGGAAGTATATCTGTCATTACTGTTTCAAAATTGGTCATATTCGTCCTTACTGTATAAAGTTGTTTGAAGAACAGAAAAACTTGAAAATGCTGCATAAGAAACTGTCACATCCTGGTAAACAGTTTTTGAAATCTGCATGGAAACCAAAAGCTACCTGTAATGTTGTTTATACCTCCTTAAAAGCATGTCTACTTGATTTATGGTACTTTGATATTGGTTGTTCTAGACATATGACAGGCCGTATTGATTTCTTATCTGATTATGTGACCTTGAATAGTGGTAGTGTTACATATGGTGGAGGTTCTAAAGGAAAAATTGTTGGTAAAGGAACTTTGAATGTTGAAGGTTTTCCTAAGCTTAAAAATGTATTACATGTTGATGGCTTACTTGCAAATCTGATTAGCATTAGTCAACTTTGTGATGATAATTTGCATGTGAAATTTGATAAAGATTCATGTTATGTTCTTAATAAAGATGAAGTTTGTGTCATGACTGGTACTAGGTCAGCTGATAATTGCTATCTTATTGGAACAAATATGTGTAACTTGTCAAAACATGATGAAAATGTTCTATGGCATCAAAGATTGGGTCATGCAAATTACAGAGCAATGAAAAAGCTAATCAAAGCAGATGCAGTAAAAGGAATTCCAGAACTGAGGTTTCACAACACCACTGTATGTGGACCATGCCAAAAAGGTAAGCAGGTAAGAATGTCACACAAAATGCTGTCACATTGCACTACACATCGATGCTTTGAATTACTGCACATGGATTTGATGGGTCCTATGGAAACTGAAAGCATTGGAGGAAAGAGGTATTCCTTAGTTGTGGTAGATGATTTTTCTAGATATACCTGGGTAGAGTCTTTGAGAGACAAATCTGAAGCATTTGCTGCATTTAAAATTCTTTATAAAAGGTTCAAAAATGTGTTTAACTTGAAAGTTGGCCGTATTAGAACTGATCATGGTAGGGAATTTGAAAACAGCATGTTTAATGATTTTTGTGATAAAAAGGGTATCTTGCAAGAATATTCATCTCCTAAAACTCCACAACAAAATGGAATTGTTGAAAGAAAGAATAGAACTTTACAAGAAATGGCTAGAGTTATGCTTACATCCAAATGTCTTGCTAAGAAATTTTGGGGAGAAGCATTAAATACTGCATGCCATATTATTAATAGGGTTTTTATTCGTTCTAACACTAATCAAACACCTTATGAGATTTTGAACAACAGAAAACCTAATGTGAAATATTTTCATGTATTTGGTTGTGTGTGTTATATCCTGAATGATAGGGATCAACTTCATAAGTTTGATTCTAAAAGTGATAAAGGTTTCTTTTTAGGCTATTCTAGAAATAGTAAAGCTTATAGAGTTTATAACCTTAGAACTAACACTGTTCAAGAATCTGTTAATGTTGTGTTTGATGATGATAAAGGTCTTACAGATGACAAGGATGAAGAAGATGTATCACAGGTTACTGACACTTCTGAGAATACACTGAAGTCTGAAAATGTTGCACCAAATGTTAACACATCTGGGTCAACATCTACAGAACAGTCAGCTGTAAATTCACAGAATGATCAGTACATTCCCAAAACGAATCCTTCTTCAAGAATAGGCAAAAGTCATCCTTCTGACCAGATCATAGGCGATGCTACAGTTGGAGTGCAAACAAGAGGAAGAGTAAGATCAAATAAAGGTAGATGTGGTAAGAACAATATGCATGTCTTCTATGTGTAATGTTGTAAATGCTGAATGCTATTTATCTGAAATTGAACCTAAGAGTGCTAAAGAAGCCTTAACTGATGAAAACTGGATTAATGCTATGCATGAAGAACTTGGTCAGTTTGAAAGAAATGAAGTATGGACACTTGTTCCTAGACCTAGTCATACTAATGTCATTGGAACAAAGTGGATATTCAAGAATAAAACTGATGAATCTGGTAATATTGTTAGGAACAAGACTAGGTTAGTAGCACAAGGTTACACCCAAGTTGAAGGAGTCGATTTTGATGAAACTTTTGCACCTGTTGCTAGGATAGAATCTATTAGATTACTGCTAGCTATTGCATGTTTTATTGATATTAAGCTTCATCAAATGGATGTAAAGGCTGCATTTCTAAATGGCATATTAAATGAAGAAGCATATGTTGAACAACCTATAGGATTTGAAGATCCACAGTATCCTGATCATGTATATAAACTTAAGAAAGCATTATATGGCCTGAAACAAGCTCCTAGAGCATGGTATGGTAGGCTTACTGACTTTCTTTTGGAATATGGATTTATTAGAGGAGAGGCAGATAGAACTTTGTTCATTAAGCACACTGAAAATGATATACTAATTGCTCAAATATATGTTGATGACATTGTGTTTGGTTCTACTTGTGATAAAATGTTGAGTAAATTTGTTGAGGCAATGACTGCAACATTTGAAATGAGTATGGTTGGAGACTTGAATTATTTTCTAGGTCTTCAAATCAAACAATGCAGCAATGGTATTTTCTTCTCCCAGAGTAAGTATGCTAAGAACTTAGTTAAAAGATTTGGTCTTGAGAATTCAAAACCAATGAAAACTCCTATGAGATCTTCTTTGAAACTTTGCAAAGACAGTGCTGGAATAGATGTTGATCCAACACTTTACAGATCCATGATAGGTAGTTTACTGTATTTAACCTCTAGTAGACCAGATATTATGTACAGTGTGTGTGTTTGTGCTAGGTACCAAGCTAATCCAAAGGAATCTCACCTGAATGCTGTGAAAAGGATTATCAAGTATGTTGCAGGTACAAGTGACCTTGGAATCTGGTATACTAAGGACACCAACAACATTCTGATAGGTTACAGTGATGCTGATTGGGCTGGAGATATAGATGATAGAAAGAGTACGAGTGGAGGATGTTTCTACATGGGAAACAATCTTGTTTCATGGCACAGCAAGAAGCAGAATTGTGTTTCACAATCTACTGCAGAATCTGAGTATATAGCTGCTGGAAGCTGCTGTACACAACTCTTGTGGCTGAGCAAGATGTTCCATGACTATGGTATTGAGAATGGTATACTTACAATCTTTTGTGATAATACTAGTGCTATTAACATTTCTAAGAATCCTGTACAACACTCACTCACAAAGCACATTAGCATAAGACATCACTTTATGAGAGATTTAGTAGAGAAGAATATTGTTAAGTTGGAGTATATACCTACTGAAAAACAAAATGCTGACATTTTTACTAAGACATTAGACCATGAGAGATTCTCAATCTTGAGGAAATCTCTTGGGATGAGCACTATCTGAAAAATTCGGATGGATGTTGTCACAAATGCGTCAGCATTTGGGACAACATCATGGGTTGTAAAATTTTATAAGTTGAATTTATTTCTTACTTAGTTAAATAATTCCTTTGTAAAATATCTACGAATCTAAGAACCTTGTAGTGCAAAAATAAACATGTCTTACACCTCTCAAATGCATAAAAATGAGAATGTTATTAGCATACTAAAAGATGTACCAAATCACTAAGTAACTATGGAGCACGGAGTTCACTACTACGATGCCTTCATTTCAAAAGGTGATTCTTTGGTAAAAACATCAATATATTTGTAATCCATTAAGTAAGTATGGGGCACGGAGTTCGCTACTACGATGTACTCTACAGGAACAATGGATCAATACAAATTAGATGCTATAACACAAAAAGAAAAATTATGGTGCAACACAAATGAAGCAAATTCATGTAAAAACCGTGTTGAGGTGTTTGTAACAGTTTTGAGCACAACATTGCCTGATTCGAATTTATTTTTATTAGTAGTAATTATTTAATTATTTATTGAGATTTATTTTATTTATTCAATTATAAAACTAACCCACGTTTTTAATTTTCAGATTATGCTTGGACTAAGTAAAGAATTCTAGAAACTTCTTAATTATTTAATTAATTAATAAAATTGATTTTTCCCACTAATTAACCATGATCTAGGTTGTGGCTAAAAATGTGGAGCACTATCAAATTATTTCTGGAATAATTCGTTTTAACCTCCAACTACACACACATTCTCCCTATAAAACTCAAAATTGTGATTTATGCTGCTAATTGTGATTTTTGTCGAGCTTTGTTAAGTACACTTCTTGCAGAAATTGTGTTTGGCCGTGTATTTCCCAAAACTGCTGTATACACTCTCACACCTCGTGCCTCGAAATTCAAACCGTCCCTTTAATGGCTGGAAACCAACCTCAATCTCACTCTCACTCACACTCTGTTTCTGAAACTTCCAAACAAACTGCCCAAAACTCTCTTGAAATTCTTGCTTCAATGGCTTCGCAACAATCCAACTCCTCAAATGCCGACTCCAATGTCTCTGCAACCCCATCAACAACCGCTCCTGTTCCAACAACTACCCAAATCCCACAAGATTCGACCGTTGAACAGTTTACAAAAGCTGTCGAAGAAGTGTCTGCAACTCTTCGAACTACTGGGCATCTACCCGTGATGCAATTTGGAGATATCACTGTGGATATCTCAAGTTATTTGGCCGATCAAACTGCTCAAATGACTGCTACAACAAAAAGCCCTAATCCTACTGTTCCAGTTTCAACGGAGGAACATGTCGATACCGTTGTTGAAGGAGAAGCTGCTGCTGCATCCGATTCTGAGGATGAAGAAATGGAGGACGCCCAAGCTTCTGATTCTGGTACAAACTCATCTCTCTCACTTTCTGAAGAGTCTGCTCCTATTTCTTTCAAGAAAAATGCACAGAAAGGAAAAAGACAGAGAAGCCCTGCACAAAGAAGAAGATCGTACCGTGTATTCACTCGTGTGGATTACTCTGAATCCATGAGGAAGAAGAAGAAAGCTGGAGCTGATGCTGGTGAACCCATTCAAGTGTTCACTGAATCTGATGAAGAAACCGAAATTGCCACTGTTGCTGCAAAGAAGCCAAAGACTGTTGCTGAGAAACCGAAGAAAGCTGTTGTTGAGCGAAGGAAGAAAGCTGCTGCTGATCCCAAAGGCAAAGGGAAGGCCAAGATGATCCCTGAAGAAGAACCTGCTGAATCAGACTCTGATTCTGATTTCAATGTTTGCCTAAGAGACATGCAAGAATCTCTTAAGAAGAATGCTGAGTCATTTGCTGCTGCAAAAGAGTCCACACCAGAACCTGATGATGGTGGAAGTGGAGACAGCTCATCTTCTGAGGCAAAGAGCTCATCTGCTGAAGCAAAGAGCTCATCCAAAAGCTCCTCTGCACATGATGGAGACACTGATCCTGATGAGGAACTACCTTCTGAGGAAGAAAGTGAAGGTATCTCTGATCACTCTAATTATGTTGAGAAAAGGTTAGAAATTTACTCTAAGAGGAAGCTATTGATTGAGAAAAGAATTAATGTGCCTGATTTTGATAGTAAGGGGATGATTAAGTTTTTAGAGGATAGAAATCTGTTGAATGCTGTTACATTTGGTGAAGCTTTTCTTACAAAGTGGTCTTATGAATTCTATGCCTGTATGAAGAAAAGTTATGGGAAAAGAAGTTCTAGGTCTTATGGTACTGTTAATTTTAGGGGGAGGGATGTGCCTTTCACTCCAGAACTTATTAATGAGTTCTTGCACACTCCTAATGTTGATGAGGATGATGATCTAGATATGGATGTTGTGATTACTGCAATCACAGGGGGTAGAAAGACTAAGTGGACTAGGAAGATGTTAGCTAGACACTTAACCTCCTTACATTCTGTTTTGTATAAGCTGATCATATACAATTGGATTCCCACTACCAACACCACTAAGATTACAAGAGACCAAGCCATTCTTATGTATAGGATTTCTATACTTAAGAAGTTCAATCTGGGACATACTATCTTTCAACATATGAGAAAATTTACTGGGAAAACTACTGGGAAAGGAAATCTGCCCTATCCAGTCTTGATTTCAAACTATCTGAAGCACCATGGCTTCACTGCTAAGAAGACTGATGTCTTGAGGGGGAGAGTGCCACTACTTGCTATTGCTCCTGCCTTATTGATTGGGGACAGAATCATTGATCTGCCCATAGTTGCTCCTGGTACTGATAGTCCACAGAGATCTTCCAGACCCTCTACTTCTGCTCAACCAGGCCCTTCCAGAACACATCAGAGAAATGCACCCCCAAATGTTGAAAACATTCGTGTCAACATTTCTGGTAATGTGTATCTTTCACAGGAATTCATCAAACTCCAACTCCAACACTTGCAGGAAACAATAGATGAACTCCAGTTTCTGAAGGACAGGTGGACCAACCTCCTTTCACCTACAACAGGGGGAGTACCACCACCATCCAACTCCAATGTGGTCATTGAGGAGATAAATGAAGATGGAGTTCCAGCTGCTGCTGATGCTGGTGTACCTGATGCTGGAGGAGATGCTGCTGTAACTGATGTAGTTGCACATCTTGCATCTATTTACTTTGTGGATGAAGCTAATGAACAGGGACATTGATGAACAGGAACAAGCTACAAGACAGGGGGAGATCTGATTTCATAATGGCTGCTGTTTATGCCATTTATTCAGTTCTACCTTTGTAATTAATGTTTAAGTATTCTGAAATTCTGATACACTTGTTATTTAGTTTCTTAGATGATAGGATGTTTTTTACTGCAACTTGCTTAATGGTTCCACTTGATATTTGTTTACTGCCTTGCTTAATTTGTTTGCAGATTATCATGTGTCTAACTTTGCAGGTTGTGTATAGTATTAATGTCTGTTTTTGTTTTACATTATGTTTTGCTCTGATCTTTTATTATTTTTGTTGTGTTAGTGTCATACTTAGATTCTAAGTTAATTCTTCCAGTACAACTTATTGTCTTAGTATAGTTACTTATGTTGTGAGTAAGTGTATAGTTTATACTTATTCTATTTTGGATAAAATAGTTTTGATCCCTTGGCACGGATCATTATGAAATTATCCTTGATCTTCAGTTGATTTGATCCAACGATTACAACAGGTATTGTCTTGACTAGTGCTTAGCAATGATGTCAACCTCAACTAAGTACATAAAACTGAGTATGTATAGAAATATATGTGCATCAGGTGTGTTGTAGTCGAAAGGTCAAATTGGGGGAGATTGTAGATGTTGTTAATTCTTAAATGTCTTAACATTATCAACAACATCTGAATTCGACCTTCCGAGATTTTTTTCTAAGTCTTTTCTGAAATGCTACATTAAATGTTGACCTAAATGTTGTCGCATTTCTGGCAGGATCTAGAAGCTTCTACAAGGATCTGGAACCTGGAAGATTCCAGAACATTGGAGAACATGCTAGAACAGCCTGGATACATTTGGAACGACCTGAAGCAGCCTAGAAGGATCTAGAAAGATCATGGAAGTTGTGGAAGTTGAGTTTCCTAAAAAATAGGACCTCAATGTGGAAGCCTCTAGAATTTCGTATCCCACACTATAAATACCCATTGAAGGCTTCATAATTCAGTGTGCTCTATTCGATCAATATCCTAGACCGAGCGTTCATCCCTGTTAGGAAATTGTGGCCAATAGTTCTACATTTTAGTTCATACGTTGTATACCACCCGTATGACTGTGTGTCTTCTTATCTATTGAGAGTGTAATCATTAGATAGACTAGGCATTTCGACAGTGTATAATTTATACACTTAGTTCGTTTTCTAGACTTGGCACCTGCCTCGTTTATAGTTTCGTTGTGAAAGTTATTGTTGTAACATTTCACACAACATTTGTACTTGAAGATAAGTATTGATTTTACGCCATAAGGCAGACATAGATTTTTATTTATAAAATCTATGTTAAAAGTATTTCCATTGTGTCTCGTTTATTTTTAGTGTTTCAAGTCTTCCGCTGTGAATCTTAATTTCTGATATTCTGTTAGAGTCAGTGTTGCACTATTTGTCTCAACATTCTGTGCAACATTTATCTACTTATACTTAAACACTTCTATACACACCATACCGCACACTTTCAAAGTGTATGTTCCTGTCTTTAAAGTCTCAAGAAGAAGACTTAGATCTTCAACAGACTATACCTCCAGATATGTCTATGATCTAACTAGAAATTTTACAAGTATCTAGCACCTTGAGAAATAACAAAACAAAAACTAAAACTTCTCTGATCTTCAGTAGTAGCCTTCTTGATTCTTCACTTGTCTTCTAGCTTCTATCTGAACTTCAATCAACTCTGAGAGTAAACTTCAAATATATATTTACTTTGGGTATGTAGATTTTCAGTGTATCCGTCCTTCAACTAATTACCATCATGAAGTATTTATAAACTTCTGAAATCAAGAACTAATAAGTTGTAACCAACTTTTCTTGATAACTACCTTCAACTGAATCTTCTTATCCATACATGCGTTTCTTCTTGTGTATTAGTTATTCCATAACTAACTTTTATATCTTTAACTTTTCACGCGCTTTTAACTTTCACTTATCTTGAGTAGACTTGTATTTACTTGTCTTATCTTGTAGTCCTTCTGTCTTGAGTAGTAGACTACGATTCTTCTTGTCTGATCTTCCTTGTTCAATCAGTAGACTATACTAAACCTATCAAGACTATTACATTACTTTAAGCTTTTATAATACAAGCTTAGTCAACTTATAAACTATACAATAAAACTAATCTATTACATATAAAAACATCATGAGCTCTATACAACATTTAAATAGCTCAGTAACAATCTTAAACAAATACTGTAAACACATATGAAGTACTTATAAACTGTACTTATCTTTTCATGTGAACTTATGTGAACTCTACTGGTCTTGTACAAGATGACTTAACTCAACTAGACTAGATCAGTCAACACTTAGAAAATATTCATACTACTTTTGGCTTTATCAAAACTTCATCTTTTATTCATCATTTAGGACTTGTTCTAGGATTCATATCCCAACACTCACATTACTCAATTACTCTTAATACTCTCTCGTTCTGCAAATTTCTTTCAAGCTCTCAAACCCTAACACTCAAACTCTACTATGGCAATCATTGAAATTTACGACGAGAAGACCAAGAGCACTGGCACCTTGGATGCTGCAAAGTGGTCCAAGGAAGGGAAGATTTTTATGGAGAACGCTCTGTTTTTCAAAGTCAAGCACACAGATGAGAACAAGGAGATATTGCTTAGGTGCGTCAATATTAAACTCAGATACTTCCTGGAAGCAGCACCAACTAATGTTTATGAACAAGACGTGCTGGCATTCTATGCAAACGCTGTGATGAAGGGTTCCTATGTTGAAAGTGTCATGGGTGGACACAAGGTCAAGGTTACAAGGGAAATCCTTCAGGAATTGTTTGGCTTGTCAAGGGGGAAAATAAATATCTCCAACTACATCATGGGTAGAGAAAAGGAGTATATGGAGATGTTTACTGATGGAAAAATCAAGGCTATTGATGCCTCTGGACTCAAGAAATCCCAACTTGGACCTAAGTTTCAAACCTTGATGGACATTGCAGGGAAGATGTTGCTTGGTAACACATTCAGTCATGATGCTGTTACTACTTTAAAGGTTCGAGTTATGGCTGCAATCTGGGATCAGATTGATGGAGACTGGCAAGGACTATTCTTAGATAGAATTGCCCTTGAGGCAAAGAAAGTCACTTTGGACTTACAATCGAGGGTATGGAAGGTGGCAGCTACAGTCAGCTTTGTCAACAAGCTGAGCATCATCCTTCCAGATATTCTCCCAAAGAAGTACAAGATGGGACCTCATAAGACCTTCCACACCTCCAAGTATTATTTGAGAAAGGAAGCTCTTGCTGAGGCAGCAAGGTTGAAAGAAGAGAAGAGGAAGCTGTTGGCTGAAGCATCTTCCAAGGATGTTGCTGAGGAGGCAGCAAAAGAGTCTGCTCATGACTCTGCTGAAGAAGAAGAGGAGCCATCCAAAGAAGAGGCTCAGAAGAAGGCTGTTGAGGATGATGATGATGACAATCAGACCTTAGCACAAAGACGATATCTAATCAGATCAGGGCTCATCTTCCCATCTGATTCAGATGCCACTCCCACTGCCTCTCCCTTGAAGAAGGCAGGTACCTCTAATCCCTCTCTCACTTTTACTCCTTCTAAATTGTCGAAGGGTCAGAAGAGAAAGAAAACAATTCTTCTTTCACCAAGAAGACTAAGAAATCCAGGCTCCCTACTCCCATGAGCATAGCCCCTATCTCTTCCTTCAACCCTTCTGATGATTCTAACCCATCTGAACACTCAAACACTGATACCCAAATCCCTGCTGATACTCACACAGCAGAGGAACAAGCCCAGCCTACTTCAACCCTTGAATCACTATTGCCTACCCCTGCTGATGTTCAAACAGTAGACACCCAATCACAGATCTCTGATGATCAAACTCAGATCCCATCCACCACCCCTGCTGACATTCAAACAGCAGATGTCCAAGATCTTCAAGTTCAACCTTCTACTGATCTTCATGAAGGAACTGAACCAGACCAGCAGACTCAAAACCCTGCTGATGAACAAACCACTGAAGATCAAGAAAATATCACTTCCCAAATCCCTGCTGATACTCACACAGCAGAGGAAACTACCCCAGATACCCAAACTCCTACCATCACTGTCCCTTCTGTTCCAGAAGACATGGCACCAGCAGACCTGGCTCAAGCTGGCCCCTCTCGACCTCAGTACAAAATGGTACACTACCCTATGTGCACAAGGGAAAAGATACTGCGAATGAGGATAGCCAACCTGCTCAAGGATACTACTCCTGGTGTTGATGAGCAATCAATCCAATTTGAACAAGTACTTAGGATATGTACTTGGATTGAACTCAGAAGAAATGATGTAGATGACCTTCTTGAGGTCATGGAAGGAATGGGAGGAAAAGCAAACTTCCTCGACTGGGAGATGGAGCAAAAGGAAGTTGCTCAAGTTCGATCTTTTGCTCAGCTGTTACAGCAGAGGCCCTGACTGCAGTATGTAACCGGATTCTAGGAATCCCCTCTGTTGATGTCTCTATCCCAGAAGACTCATCAAAACAGCAGCCAGCAGCAACGACATTGGTGGAAGACTCAGCTGCACCTGCCCCTGCAGAAGACTCAGCCGCACCATCTGACAAAGAGGAGATTGAAAGAGAAGTAGTCAGAGTCCCAGCCCACTATAAACCTTCAGATGATCTGACTCACTTCATTGACGATCCAAAGGATGCAGGCAGACGAATCATGACTCATCTGTCTAAGGCCGCTACCTGCTTCCTCAATGAGGAGTACCTATCTGCTGAAGAGAGAGGCAAAGCACTAATTATTCATCCAAAGCCTCACGGTACTACCTCAACTCCTACCTCGTCTGTTGATCATACAGCAGACATCTGCTCCCAGGTCAAAGCTGCACTAGACTTGCACTTTGAGAAGGGTTTAGGCTTGCGGCTTGGAAGGTATATTGAGAAAGCTGCTAGGGAGCAGAGGACTCGTCTCCATGACCAAATTATTGACATTGAAGACAAGTTTGGTGAAGCTCTTCATCAACATATAGGTGAATATCTGAGTACCTATCAGAAATCATCAGCTAACACCTCCAAAATGTTTGCTGATCTTTATACTGATGAGATGCACCGCA
This sequence comes from Galeopsis tetrahit, assembly GCA_963675135.1. NCBI lineage: Eukaryota > Viridiplantae > Streptophyta > Magnoliopsida > Lamiales > Lamiaceae > Galeopsis > Galeopsis tetrahit. The sequence goes on along the minus strand of OY776126.1, from coordinate 38,710,658 downwards.
TGGAGACCACCTACAACAAAAGAATTGAGGATGTTGAATCAAGAGCCACTAAAGGTCAAGTCCTTCTTAAGGCAGCTGCAGAGGAGAATGAAAAACTGCAGACTCAGCTGAAGGAGACAGCAGCCAAGTTGGAAGCACTTACAACTAGATTTGAAGCTGCCTCCTCCTCCAATTCACTTGCTGAAGTTCTAGAGCACAGTATCACTCATTTGACCCAAGTCAGCAAGGTTAATGCCATGGCCCTCAAACAGACACTGACAGTGGAAATAATGAATGCCATGAAGCCTTTTGCTGCCGCACTTGCTGAAGCCAAAAAGGGGGAAGATGTATTGATAAAGGCTCTTGAGAAGTCTACTGCACAGCAAGCTGTACTGGTAGTATCTCAAGATGAGCTGAATGAAACCTTGGGTGGTTTAAAAAGCAAAATCAAGAGCAAGCAAGGCAAAGGCAAAGAAATTGCTCAAGAAGACACCCAAGCTCCCACTCAAGCTCCTGCCAAAAGTCTACAGATCACTACCTCTATAGATCAAGTTCCTGAGAAGAGGATGACAAGGAAAAGAAAGGCAGATGAGCAGGCAGATGACCAAGCTCAGAAGTCAAGCAAGAAGTCAACTCCAGCAGAGCCTAATGCAGAAGAGAAAGAGGCTTTAGAGCTGAAGAAAAGAAAAGAGCTTGAAGCTCAAGAGCTTAAGCAGAAGAAGCTAAAAGATGCGAAAGTAGTCAAAGCCAAATTTGACAGGAAGATAGCCAAACTCAGGAAAGCTCTCAAGGACAAAGCATTGAAAGAAAATGCTCTGGCACAGAAAGATAAAGTCCTGGTGTTTGATAGCAACTATGTGGATTATTTAGCCCTTCAAGATGAGCTACCAAGGTGGTATCCTCTGAAGAAGAAGTGGCAAATTTAACACCACATTGTACGAAAATTTAGCCCTCTCCCAACCTATGAAGATGAATTCTTCCAGTTCAATCAATTCATGAACATTGAAGATCAAGAGTTCTGGAAAGAAGTAGTCAAGACAGCCAAAGAACTTGACAACTGCAGAATCCTAACTCCTGAAGAACCTAAATGGGATCCTCCCACTCTGGATTCTGGAAGAACAGACTTGATTGAAGTCAAAAGGATTCTAGAGAAGATCTACGAAGAGGAAAATGTTACAGACCTGCAGCATATGGAAGAAGTTCGAACTCGTCTGTACCTTGCTTTCCGCATCTGAAGATCAGAAGACCTGATGAAGACTACTTTCAAAGCTTTAAAGAAACTATTACTTGTAATCTGTAAAAGCTCTATATATAATCAAGTTTAGTTCTCTTTGCTTTCAAGACAAACTCTCACTGTCTTCATCAGATACTTCAATTTTTATGAAGTTTATAAACTCTTATCTTATTTTATTAAGAGCATTTATCAAATATAGTTTTGGCTTCATCAAAAGGGGGGAAATTGTTGGGATATAAATTCACCCTAAGCCCCACTTGATGTTAGAATAATTTTGATGGCCAAAACACTTAGAGTTTATAAATGTAATAGGATCAGCTGACTTTGTATAGAACAGCTTAGACTAGTCTTGTGTGATCAACTGTATTGATATCAACTGATCAGCACAGTCCCGACTTACATGCCTATCCTCTAGATAAGAAGAGTAGAAGACATGAAGACTAGGAGATCCTTGAAGACCAGATAAGTTAAGGTGCTTGTATACCTACCTATCTGATGGAGTCCCAGATTGAAGATGGCCTAAAGCAGGACAAAGAATTGCCAGATCAGAAGAGTTTTACTCTACTGATATCAAAAGACAGAAGACCTAAGGCCAGAAGAGTAGTCAGAAGACTTGAAGTACAGATCAGAAGACTATGTGTTCTTCCAGGACTCGGCTGATTCCAAAGTCATCTTGCGATTTAAACAGAGACCTACCTTATTTAGAAGATTGACATGATCCCAGGATTGAAGCAATCAAGCGGCTGGAATCAAGGAATCAAGCCATTATGGAAAGATTGCCCCAACGGGTAGTCAACTCCAACGGCTAGTTGCAAGCAATCACCACTATAAATACAAGAGGATGAGAAATCACAAGCACGAAGTCACAACGAGATAATTCAACAAGTCCAACAAGCTATCATAAGCTAAAGCCATATTGTTCCAAGAGTTCTCAAAGAGCCAGAATTCAATAGATTATCCATAGCTCTTAAGTGATTTCTATCCAACCCATAAGAACCTGAAACCTGTTCAAATTGTATATCATTTGTTTTAGGCAAAGTGGTTAAGCAAATTATAAGCTTGAACCATTAGTTGGATACACTTCAAAAATCCCAAACCCTCTCCGAAAGGTTAAAGTTTTTGAAACCCTCAAAGTGCAAGTGCTTACAATCACTTGTGGAGACCGTAGCCGTTAGGACGGCTCAGATCTCAAAGTCCTATCCTTGGGACTATAAAGGTCAAGACCCTTGTAATTTGTGGTAAATTAAAGCGATTAAACATCACGTTAGGACGTGAGAGTGGACGTAGGATCGTATATCCGAACCACTATAAACCTGGTGTTATTTACTTACTGCACTTTACATTCTGTCATTTCATTAACTATTATATAGTGCATACTGTGATTTCAACATTCTTCAAAACAAGGCCACAACTTTCAAACCAGCATCAGCTGAGTACTTTCATTAAAGAAAACAAGTTAACACTTTCTTAAGAAACTATAAGAACGAGTCTAATCAAGGCCTACCATAATTCCGCATACAACCTCTTCATTATAGTCATCTGGACCAGCAGACTTGTAGTCCAGTTGACATAGCAATCAGAAGAGGTTCCCAACTCTCTTGAAAAAGTTTTAAAGTCTATTCACCCCTCCCCTCTAGAATTTAATCCCATTCACTACTCGTTCAGGGACCAACAATGTCTTAGAATCGTACAGATATTGCTTTTAGATATCATGATTACGAGCTTAAATACATTGTTGGATATGGTATTATGTTGTTGTAAACATGCTCTGTAAATCTATCCACAATAAATCTTAGACATAAAAGCAAGATATTGATTAAAAATAGGTTAATCATATGGCCCAGTAATTATATGGAAAGATTTTGATGATTATCTATGTTAATCTTATGTATTGCTTATGTTTTACTTGACTTCAACTCTGCCGATTTGGACATCAACTGGAACTACTCGAGTGAAGCAACCATGCTCCATTTTGAGCAGACTGTGTGTTTTGATAATCTGTCAAACAAACATACAAAGAGGATAGTTACTTGGTTGGAGCAAGCTGGACTGAGAAAATGGCTCGAGGCCATCCCCAAAACATGCCTGGAACTTTCAACTACTCAGTTCCTAGGCACATTCACTCAGAAAAGCTTAGGATCTGGATACATTATGACTCATGAACCAGATACAACCAAAAGGACTGCTGAAAAGTTCGAGTTTACTGAAGAAGAGTTTGATGATTTCTTTGGATTAAATGCTACTGGAGAGGACCCTGAAGAGTATATGAGGAACAATGAACAAGAAGTTGCCAACCAATGGATGGACAAGCCTGTACCTCTCAAATCTGGTCTACATAAGAGAGTTCTGAAAGAGGACTATCAACTATTGCTAGATGTGGTTGCAAAGACTGTGATGTGCACCACAGGGAGCTATGATCAGATCAGCAGATCCAAAGTAAGATTGATGAAAGCAGTCATTGATGGAGGAAAGAAGCCAATGAACTGGAAAGGTTACTTTCTAAAGAAACTTGCAGAAGAGAAAGCAAAGTTTAAAATTGTGGATGTAAGGAAGGTGGCTATCAAAAAGACATTAGCCTTCTGTACAAAAGTTGCTGCTTTCTTATACAAGAAAGGACCAGAAGACATTGTTGAAGATGGAGTTAAGTTCAACACCACCAAGATATTGTTTAGACAATTATCTGTGAGAACTCAGAAAAGATTGGGGCTGGAGATCAAATCACCAAAAGCCTCAACAAGGAAGCAAGCCAAAACTGCCAAGCAAAGGAGTGAAGAAGCAAAACAAATGGTGATCAACATTCTTGAAAAATCCAAGAAGGAAGGAAAGGGAAATGAGGTTGAAATAGCCTCAAAATCCAAGAAGAAGAGGGCCATGTCAAGTCCTAGTTCAAGTGGAGAAGAAACTGAAGAGGAGTATGATTATACTTCTGATGAAGAAATGGATGTTGATGAGCAAGCTGAACTGGAAGGTTTAGATGATGATGAAGGTGGTGAAGAAGAAGGAGTATCACCTGGAAACTTGGATTTAAATGATCCAGAACCACCAATTCATAGCCCAAAAGCTATTGAAACCACCCCTCACTTGAATGACCCAACCATTCTTAAAATTGCCTACAAGTCTGATACCCCCATACCCATTCTTTTTTATGAATCCCAACCCTCATCCAAATCAGATACAACTCCTGAATACACCTATGAAATGTCATTGAGAGATGAATCCAAATTTTTTCTAGACCAACTTTACCCCCAACTTGCCAAATATCCTGATTTAAGATCAACCTTCTATGATCTTAGATTAATTGTTGACATAAGAAAGAAATCGATGTATGACATTGGGAAAGTTATTGAGTCCAAGGGACTAGACTGGTGGGAAAATGAGGAGACCAGATTGACAGAATTTGCTGAAGTGGAATCTACTTTCGAATTAACAGATGAAAGGTTGTTTGCCAACTTGGTGAACATTAAGATTCAGATGGAGGTTATTCAATCCATTATTGCTGGGATTGATCTGAACCTTGAAGACATAATGGAGGAGGATGTTGAATTGTCCAAGCAAGCTGAGGACAAGAAAGAGGAGATGTCCAAGAACACTGAGGACAAGACTGAAAAAGAGACCAAGACAGTTCAGGACAAACATGATGAAAAGAATGCTGCCATGGAGGTAGACAACACTAAAGGAGGAAATGAAGTTGAAAAGCCTGCTGAAAAAGATTTCTTTGATGGGGTTGAGACTACCATTGAAGAAATAAAGAATGGAGAAACCAATGAAGGAGAGAAGATTGATGAAATTGACCAAAGTCAATTGATTGAAAATATTGTAGAGGAAGCACAACCTGCTGTTCAAACCACTGAATCTATGGAGATTGTCATTGTTGAAACTCCAACTGAGAAAACTGCTGAAAATCCAATCATTCATGATGCTGAGTTGATTGAGTCAACTCCTGCTGAAGTCACTGAAGCTGAGGCCAGGAAAGATGAAGTAGAGGCCAACACTGCTATGGAAGGAGTTATGGAACCTGAGGAACCAGCTGCTATGAAGAAGACATTGGAAAATGAGGCAATAGCTGCAGCACCATCAACTTCGATGGAGTTCCCAATTCACCTAGATACCCTTCCACTAACTGAAGTTTGCATCATTGATAAGGAGGATGAAAGGTTGAAAGCTGTGCAAGATGAGTTCAATACACATATTGAACAAATTGATGAAGTTGAAAGAAAGAGACTGGAGAATGTTGTAGGTTTATGCCTAAACATGGGAAAGTATGTCAGAGATAGTTTGGATGAAACTATCATTCCTACAAATGAAGCCCAGCACAAGTCCTTACTCAATTTGAACACAAAGGCAAGAAGGATGACAAGGAGGATGGAGAACCTGGAAGAAACTGTTGATAATAATGCTCTGGATTTATGTATCAAAGTGGAGAGTTTGGAAGAAAAGATGAACTCCACAACCATCAAGCTAGAAGCTGTTGAAAAAGGTTTTGAGACCTTTGATAAAAAGATGGACAGTGTTGGAAAGGAAGTGAAGGACTCTACCCTCAAGATTGGAGAGTCATCAAAGATCATATCAGATGTTGTTACCACATACTTCCACACTGAAAAGGATTTGATCAAGAAGGAAAGAAAGGAGATTCTGAAGTTAAAGGATGAAGTTGCCAAGGAGAAAGAAGAAATCTCCCAGATGTTGACAAAGGACATTGAAAAGCTGACTCAATCTATGGGAAGTCAAAAAGATCAACTGATTAGAGAAACCATCAAGAGTTCACTGAATGCTGCTTCTGATTTATTCAAAGACAACTTGGAGGGTATAATTAAGATGATGAAGACCCAAGTTGATCAAGCTGTAAAGAAGCAAGTGGAAGAGTCTATAAGTTCTACTATTTCTGCCTTTTTGCTAAGCCATGTTGACCCTATTTCTGCTCAAATGAAGAGAATGGACACCTATCAACAAGAACTCTCACTTACTGTGGCAAAGATTGATGCCAACCCTACTGACCCCATTAACCTTGATGCATTTGATGATTCCAAAAGGGGGAAGGTAAGAAGAAGGGGGAAGAGTTGAAGAGTAAGGGGGAAGGTAGCAAAAGCACTGGCAAGGGGAAAGCCAAGTTATTGGAAATTACTGATATAACTGAGGAGGAGGAGTGCCCCAAAACCAGAAGTGGAAAGATAAGGAAACCCACTCTGAAAACGAAGAAGCTTGCTGATATTTTTGAGAATGAGAAAAGCAAGAAGTACAAGTCCAGTGAACCAGATGATGATGAGGAAATGGAGGAAATTTCAACATTGATTAGAAGGGAAGATAAGTTGCCTGTTAAGAGAGCTTCTCTTGAAGTTCCTGCTGAACTTGCTAAAGCCAAAATTCCTGTTTTTGAAGAAGTTGCAAATATCTTTGCTGAAGGAGCTGGTCAGGATGAAGAGACCAGAAGAGGAGTAAGAAGGCTGGTTATTGAAGAAAGGACTAAAATGTTCAAAGATGCTGAGGAATGCAGGTTGAAAAGGCACAAAGATTTTAATCCAGGAAATTCTAAATTCTACAAGAGTTCTTATGCTCTGATGATGGAGAACAGAGCTAAGAAGAAGTTTGAAACCTTGAAAAGGCTCCCTCATACTGACAGCTGGGTTCCTGCTGAACTCAATGGTGCTTGGGAAGAAGCCAATCGAGTATGGGATCATCTCTTCTATGTTGTTAAGAGATGGGGAGTCTTTGAAGACATTGATGGTATTTATGAAGGTTTTATGATGGAGAATTATCCAGAACTGTACACAAAAATTCTTGGAGATGCTCAGAAAGAAAAAGTGATTGTCAAAGCTCCTGAACAGATTTTCTGGACTCCACCAATGAAGGCTGATGGAAATGGTATTGATAGAGAAACTATTACTGATGAGTTTGTGCAACTTGTCAAAGATGAAGGCTTTATTGGGAAGAACGAGGAAGTCATGGCCTTGAAAAACAGACACTTTGCATCATATGGGCTGACTCCACTGTTCAAGGAACTCCCAACCTTCCTGAAGAAGAAGTCAGATGCAGCCAAGTGATGAAGTTTTTGAAGGTCAAGTCAAGATTCAAGTTATTATGAACTCTTTATCTATGTTTATTTTAAATTTCCAAACAATTGTTGCTCCTTAAGAGCTAGAATTTACAACCTTCTGCTCTTACTATGTGTCGTTTTTATTTGGATGATGATTATATATCGTATGCACTGGACAACAATTTTTGAGTCTTTATACTTGTGTTATTTTTTTGTCAAAAATTAGGCTCTAGCAAATTTTTAAATTGATTCTTGCTTAGATAAAGTTTTATAGAACTCAGAGAACTTAGCCCTTTTTAGGTTAATTATCTGAACTTATTCTGTGAAATTCTCTAAGTATAGAAAACACATGCTAGTTGTCCTGTTTTTGTCAAATCTACTGAAAAAGAAATCCATATGGATCTTTTGAAGTAAGTAGGTTTTGGCATCATAAAAAAGGGGGAAATTGTTGGGATATGGTTTATATTAATAAAAGAAAATTTGATTTTGATTAGATACCAAATCCCTAAGTAAAACCCCAAGTTTGATGATTTGCCAAGTCTAGATTTTCAGGATAGAAAAGCTCATATATGTTAGGGAGCTTTAATTTTTCTTAGTTAGATTATTCTTTGAATCTATGACAAATGACCTGAATGCACAAAGCATATGAAGACAAGTAGCATCGAAGACAAAAAGCTGAAGTGTTATGGAAAAGTGGCAAGGATTCGTGAAGTCAAGTATGATGAATTTGGACATTCATATACTTTGGACTTGGCACACTTATGGTCAAAGACGATGAATGACGAGTCATTTTACCCAGTACGAGGCCGTTAGCGGAAAGGACGGAATTATTCCAAATCAACCAATATTCGGATGCCACCTGTCACTGAGCATAACAAATTCTGAGAATGAATTGCAGAATGCAGAATGGACGTGAATGCATGTACTATTTGCATATAGGCCCCTAAACAATTTGAAAGTTCAAATTTATGGATAAGTTTTGCTATCTCCACCAACGGATAATTTGCTTAATCTATAAATAGGCCACATCTTGAATCATTTCAAGAAAAAGGGACATACCACAAGACACACAAGCCATACACATTCTGGCAATATTTTAGCATTCAAAAGTATTCAAAACACTCGAGAGATAAAGTTTTTAAGCATATTCATTTGTGAGTGTTACCTTTAATCCCCACTAGGCAAGCTTACTGTTTGATTATCCAAAGCCTAGAAAGTGATATCCTAGCCTTTACATCTGTTCTTACATTGTAAAGGGTATCACACTTAGTTGGTACAAGAACAAAACCCTACTTTCACCTTGAGAGATAGTTTGAGAGTATCGTTGAGTTCGTAGAAGTGTTGAGAGTATTGCAACGAGAGAAGGTTGTAAGAAATCAAGAGAAGAAAAGAGAAGAATAAGAAGTAGAGTGCACCTTGGCACTGTAAAAACAAGTTAATTCCGAAGAGATTAAGGAATTATCCTATTAAATTAGGAGAGTGGACGTAGGAGCAGTTTAGCCTCCGAACTACTATACATCTTGTGTTCTTACTTACTGCATTTATCTTTCGGCTTAAGCTTTTATGTTGTTATAATTGCTTACTGCTACTTGATAGTTTAGTATTTGAGTGCATATCATTTAAGGAGTATAATAGGGCCTATCATTTATTCCGCATACAAGTTGCATACTGTTAAGATCTGTTAGTATTTTCATAGGACTTGACATACTGTTTAACTTATTTGACTCTGATTATTTGTGTTGATTACTTGCAAAAAGTTTTTTTTGAAAAACACATACACGTGTATTCCCCCCCCCCCCCCCCCCCATACACGTGTCACACTCCTTTTGGGACCAACAATATTTATACACAAATTCACATAGGACATTTAATACAATAAATCACATGATATTTAAGGTAGGCATTGTAAAAGTCAACGAGAGTTACCCCACCTATTAGCTTGGAAAGTTAAACGGTATCCTCCCCTCTTAGATCCAAGTCCTTTCCCGCTTCTCGTTCCTTAAATCCTAAAATAATATTTCTACCACTTAGTCCTTAATTAAGATGAATAATAATTATAGTCTAAGGGTATGTGGTTGTGATAGTGCACTTAAAAGAAGTATAAATGTTGGCCAACATAGGAATTAAAGGATTTAGGAAAAAGTGCATTTTCGTAAAATTTTAAGGACTGAATGACAGATTTAAATAATTTGGAAGTTCAATATTTTAATGAAAAACAGTATGTTTCAACATTTGGGATTAAATGCCACTGATTTCATTTAAAACGGATGAAAAACGAACATTTTACGTGCATTTGAAGTTCTTTGGGGCATCTTGCAATTTCTGAAATATTTGTGACTTTTTCGTAAATAAAAACAGTGCATTTACTAGCTGGAAATATATTTGGCTTGGGCCAAAATGAAAACCGAAAAAATAACGTTTTGACCCCAAGATACAAATTTATCTACAAAACGCAACTCGTAGCTTTATACCTCAATATATTCAACCCCACAACTCATACCTCCACCACCTACCAGAAAAAGATCCGGCAAGGTGGTCCACCAACAAAACAGGCGGCGCACCGACGGAGAGTCGCCGAGAGAGAGAGAGTATGAAAGTGAGAAGGAAAATAAAATAGATCTAAAAGTTTTCAAACACTTTGACTGGACATAACTAGAGTTTTTTAACTTCAATTTAAAAACTAAAATATTTACTGTAAAGCTTATGAAAACAGCTTTCAAACAAGACAAAAAACATCAAAATAGGACATCTGTAATAAAAGTTATGGCCTGGGGAAGATATTCCGATTATAAAGATTTACACCCATCTTTGACCAGCCATAACCGGAGATCTAGAACTCCGATCGAGAATCGGAAAAGTGTTCCAGAAAACTCTCGACGAGATCTTTCCAACGGTACTGGCCGATCAATGACCGGATGTCGAAAAGTTGGCAGAAACTTAGAAGAAAGCTGAAGTGTGTGTGGGTAAAGTGCGTGTCTTGGGTGTGTGTGTGAAGTAAGCTTCTTATCCTAATGTGAAGTGCCAAAAATGTGCAGAACTTCTGGAGGTAACTATTTATAAGGTGCAAGATGTCTTAGGGTTTCCTTGGTGGGCTATAAGACTGGTCCTTGTCATAATATTTTTGTTTGGGTCATTTCTTATATTATTTTAAGACCAATTCTTATATCAAATCAATTCCTAATAAATAAATTAGCTAGTCTTATGTCATCCATCAACATTAACCTTACTACCATTAGAAAATAAATAATTTAATAGGTGAATAACATTTAATATTATGTAAATTTCACATAATTATGATAAATCACATAATTTCATATAAACAAATATAAGGGCTCAATTCGTCAGATTTTTGGGTTCTTACAAAACATTGATTATCTAAGATTATAATGGTATCTAAACTTTATAGATTTTAAAGCATTATCTACCCTTAATCAACAACCAATAAAAATGATATATTGTTAATTTTGGTTTCATCTAAACTATCAAACATGGCCTAATAATATAATACTCCCTACGTCCCACTATAAGTTTCCAACTTTCATTTTCTGGATGTACCACAATAAATTTTCAATTTTATTTTTTTCTATTTTTGCATATTATTTTCTCTCTCCTAATCAGTATTACTTATATTCTATCTATTATTTTTTTTCTCATCATCACATCACTTGTACTACATCTATAATTATTTTATCATATTTCTTAATCTAAACACTCAAAAGAAATGAGAAATTTATTTCGAGACCAAGGGAGTAATACAACACATTCAATCATTACACAATCAACTAATTATTATAATCTCACCAAACAATAATATAGTAATACGAATTCATTCAATCTTATAACTTGATTTGATATAAAGACACTATTTAAAAAAAAAACTCATATTAGTATTTATCAGAATTTAAAAAATCAGGATTTCAAAATTAGTCACGTCTAGAGTAAACATAGTCATAAACCTTATCTAATAAACAATAAAAACCGAATCAATTATGTTTATAGTCAAATTAATCATGTTCGTCTTAAAACTCGTAACCACCATAATCATGATTTTGATAGAGGGGAGTGAGAATTGACCAACAATTAACACAAAAAGCAAATCATGAGCAAACATTACTATTCAACCACTTACTATATAAAGTTGTAGACTACAATCTATTTCAAGATTTTCTAATAAATTTCAAGATTTACAAGATTTATTTCACAGAGACCAAAATTTATGAAAAGTAAATATTAATGTATATACTCCCTCCCATTTTTTTTTTAATAAGAGGTCTTAGAGTAATTTATTAGAATTAGAAAAAGGGGATGTTTGATAAATATACCCTTATATAATAAATGAGATTTCCAATTTCATTCATTTCATTCCATAATACTCATTAAATATTTTACATACATGCCAAGTTTGTATAGTAAAAAGATTTGGCTTAAAGATTAGTTAATCAGAGTAATTTCGAAATTATGATTGTTTCCAAATTAAAGGGAGAACATAATTGGAATAAACATTGTAAATTTTTTTAAAACATCTCATATTTATGCATAAAAAAAAAGTCTAAAACATCTTATAAGAGTGAGTATTTATTATATTCACATCTTATAAGAGTGAGTATTTATAATCAATATCATATAAAATCTTAAAGACTTTCTTGAGATAATCAAAATAAAAGGTTTGGTTTTCTTCCTTCTTATAAATCTCTGGAAAAATCAAAACCATATAATTTCATACTTTTCATATATAAACTCTACGGACGAAGTTAGATAGCTCAAGTGGTTAGAGCACCACTACCTAGGCTTTAGATTCTGGGTTCGAGTCATGGGGAGGGGAAAAAGGATGGATATTTAATGTAATTCAAAAAATATATAAACTCTGCGATTTATATAGAGTAAGAACACAACAATAATATAATAACATAATTTTATACAATCTTGACATGAAAGTTTTATTAATAAATAAATAAGAAATTAATAAAGCTAATTCGTTGGATTTGAGTAATAATTATGAAACCCTCAATTTGAATGATCTTGATAATTGATCAAAAAATCAACTCTAACTTATGAATTTCGAATTAATAAATACACTTATTTTTATACATATATATGTATTTTTAAATTATATTTTAATTATAAAAAAAATACGTAAAATATCAAGTAAAGAATATTGTTGGTAGAATACTCAATCTTCTAAATAAAGTAAAAAAAAAAAAACTCAAAAGTTAATTATTTAAATACAATAAACATATTTTTTGTGTATAGAACTGAACAAAGTTTTAGTGAACACAGAGAGAGTAACAAAAACAAAACAAATACGACCTCCTTTACTTAATTATTTTCACATGTGAAGTGACACAGAGTACATAATTCGGAAGATGTTACCTTTTGATGCTCCATTCTCGTTGAAAGATTTTCCTCGTGTGTAATTATCAACGTAGATGTAGATCGTTTGTAATTATCAGCGTAAATGTAGAAAGAGATTTAACAAATAACATATTTTAGGGCTGAAGAAAGGCCCATGTATTTATAGGGCAAAAATAAAATATTTTATCGGCTGAAGAAGGACCATATATACGTTTATTTCCATATAACATATTCCATGTATTCACTTTTCCTTATTTTGTCTGTCTACCAAAATATGTTTAATTTCCTTTTATATAAATAATCACTTTATTTACCAATCCTAGCTAGGGGTGGGTAAATATACAGAAATTTCGGTATACCGAGCTTTTCGTACCGAAAAAATATCGAAATTTTCGGTACGGTATGAAATTTTTGGTACGGTAACGATATGGAAAATGATCATACAACGGTATTTTAGTATTCGGTATTAAACGATATACGAAATACTGAAACCTTAATAAAATAATATTTTTATTTTAAAATTAAAATAACTTTAATCATTAAAACTTAAATAAAATAAACCTTAAATAATTAATTTCAGTATAAAACAATGCTTCAGTATTTTCAGTGTGAATTGGTATACAAGTATTTCGATATGAAATGATGGTTCAATATTTTTGATATGAATCGGTATACCGATATGGTACGGTATACCAATATACCTTACCAAAAATTCGATATACTGAAATTACGGTACGGTATTGGTATGAATTTTTAGATATGGAAAATTTCGATATACCGAGATTACGGTACAATAACGGTATGCATTTTTTCAATATCGAAATTTTCGGTATGGTCGGTATACCATACCGAACCACCCATAATCCTAGTTGTGAGTTTTATAATTAACGTTGAGATTAAATTGATACTCAAAGTAAATGTGGAAAATTTATTTAGAATTAACCCAATTTTAAATTAAGAGTTTATTCACAATATAAGACAATACCTAAGACCCATAAACAAAAATGAGACAAAAAAATTAAAAAAATGAGACAAAAAAATTAAAAAAACAATTAAGACCAAAAGAGGTTACAAAATTCAAATGCTGCCCTGTATATTTAAAAAAAAAAACTCATAATTACATTTTAATATCTTTAACCTCCCACTTTTTAAGTTATACCTCTTCCATCTACGGTTGAGTGAAAGCCTGCCCCACTGTGTGCGATTTTCACACAGTGGAGGTGTAAATCGGCTTCCACATCTTCGACGAGCCTTGTTCGAGGGCGAGGGCGGCTTCCATTTGTGACAATCGCAAAGTTATATAGTAATATTTAATTGGTTCTGAAATTTACTTTTTTCCATTTTTATGTGTCTACGGTGTTTAAGTTGATTTAATATAGATAATTCATCATCTCTTTTGAGGATGAATGGTGGGCATCACGAAATCCCTCAAGATGTCATTTTGTTCTTGCCCCTTCTAATTGGTTGATGTTTTTTGAGGAATTAATTTTGGAAGATTTACTTAATATTTTGGCCTTATATTTCTAGTAGTAGTTGCACAAGTTTTACAATTTTTTGTTAGTGTTATTTCATATAAATATTAGTAGATATTATATGCAACAGATTGATGTGTTTGCTATTTCCCTTGACATCCAATGGATTGGTTTATAGTTAATGTAGATGCTGACTAACTATTGTGATTCAAATTATATACTCAGGTATAATCATAGACAAATCTTTCATTTTTATTATACACTGAAAATATGCTTGTTTCTTAGCTTTCTTATTGAGTAAGTTCTCTTAGAAATTATACTGCTTGCCAACTTTTACAGACTCAACATGATGAAATGGAGACTAAAATTTTTGAGGAGAGAGCAACACTTGAAGCTAAATACAAGAAGTTATATTAGCCTCTATACAGGTGACATGCTACTGCTGGGCTTGAGGTTGCTGCATCGGTGGCAGCCTTCGCGTATTGGTACGGTAACAAGCGCATAAGGTGATGAAAATGTTGTTTCACGAGTGTATAATGTACTGCACCTGTTGCATTTCTATACGATGGAGTTTACACAATTTTTTTTTAAGGCATAAAAGATGAATGTGCATTGTTACATTTTCAGGCTGATATAATAATATGCAATGAAGTCCTAAGAATATGCAACAATTTTTTAGGAATATGCAACAATTTTTTAGTTATATGCAACAATTTTTTTGCATGTCATTAAAAATATGCAACAATTTTTAAAATTTTTTATATGCAAAGATATTACCTAATATATTTATGACTATATTTGACAATTTTCATAGATAAAATAACACATGCACATATTAAGGTATATGCAATTATCGATTGCATATATAAAAAAACACACGCATATTTGAAAGTATATTCAATTATCGGTTGCATATAATAAAATATGCATATATGCACTTTGCAAAAATATTATAGGCTTATTCAACAAGTATTTGTTAATACAAGTTGTTCAGCAAATTATTTAAACACTTTTAGAGTTGTATCGAATAATATATATTTTAATAAAAATATGATATGCAAAATAATAACATTATGAATATTTAATTAAAGTAAATTTCCGATTAATAAAAAAATTATTGAATATATAAAGATATGAATGTGGACAAAATGAATGGTATGCAAATTTAGGAAAGTTGTTTGAATTGAAATTAGTGCGTTAATTGAGGAATTGGTTGACTTTGCATATTTAACATTAATTAAATTAAATGATTTGAAAATTCGAAATTAAGAAGGAGATAAGGGTAAATTGGTACAATTATATATCATTTTGTCTTTAATTGAAACTTTATAAAAAAATTGTTTGAATCTTAAAAACTAAATGTGGGTGTTTTCAAACTCTACAAACTGCTTATAGAATCACTTTTTTTAAAGCTGCCCTCTCACAGTTTTTACTTTTGAGAAGTGCTTTTAAGCTGTTTATAGAGTTTGCAAAATACCCAAAAAAATTGAGTAAAACAATTAAGACCAAAACAGAGTACAAAATCTCATTTTAAGCTTTTAACATTCTTTCCTTTCTCCCCCAAAATCCGATTTAACATTCCATGTTTGAATTCAATCTAATTTGAATTCAATTCATTTCTCATTTCAAAACTCACCCCTTTATATTCAGAATCCTAAAATGGAGGCGGCATTATGGTTTTTTAGGTTGCAGCCGTCACCAACTACACTGCTCGGAGAATCGAGACACTGGCCTTCGTGTGAGTGGCGGAGATGGATGAGGATGGTGGCGCCGACGATTTGATCGTTTCTTTTTGCAATTTATGATGATGAATTTGATCCGTTTCTTTTTGCGATTTTTACCTCGTCGACGATTGATTCGCGATGGATCCAGATTTAGTTTCGATTCGCCGTCGTTTTATTTGATTCTCGTCATCGATGAAACTTGATTTTGATTCTCTTCGACGAAGGGCTTTCAAATCGGTAGTTATAATTGATTTTTATGATCTGACATTTATCTTAGCATCCTCATCAATTTTAGCTTATTATTGAATAAGTTTCAAGTTGGTGAGCTATTTGACCGGAAAGTTGGGGAAGTCCACCTCCTTCTCGGCGGCGGCTATTTTGAATGAGTGGTTTGTAAATTGATTTTGGGCACTTTTGTGGCTGTCCTGTGAATTGTTTTGGAAATTATCAGCATCAGGTGAAGAATTGTTTCTGATTGGGATACAGGAATTGAATTTGTTGTCATTATTATTTATTCAGATTTCTGATTGCCTATGTTCTTGTTTATTTATGGGTTACAAATAATTAAGGTTTGCACCGATCCATCTTAATTCCGGCAAGATTGAAGCATCATACTCTTCTGCAGTGTTGGGAATAAAATGAGAATTTTGATTAAGATACCAAAACCCCATTAGACATGCCGAATAGATAAGTCAAATTTAAATGAACATGTTGGAACATGTAGTATAGGCTAGTTGAGAAGCTGGAATGTTAGGCAGCTCTTAGTATATTAGATGCACAAGTTGAGGGGGAACATATGCCTAGAAGATCACAAGAGTCAAGTCCCCTCAAGGCTTAGAATCAATTTGACATTAAGTCTGCTGGAAGCACCTAATTGACAACTGTGTTGTTCAAGTCAGCTCAGTAATGTAGCAACCTATGTGAAGATCAAATTGAATAGAATGCATCATCAAGACCAAGTCTACTAATGTATATGTCAAAGCTCAGAAGGTTTGAACAACATAAATGTCTCAGCACACTCGAACCAAAACAGTTCAAAGAAACAAGTCCAACTGTGCTGATAAGGTCAAAGCTACTGATATGATGTCATGAATGCTCAAAGACCATCAAGAGACATGCATTGAATGACAAAGAGCCAAGTCATCTGAAGAGCAAAGCCAACATTGTTGATAAGCAAAGTCTGTTGACTGTGATAAGCAGAACTATCCAAGTGATAAGGAAAGTTGTCCTTATCATAGGACCAATTATCAGAAGTGATGTCCATGTTTGATCAAGTGAATCTTGAAGTCAGACATTTGGAAGAGTGTTTCAAAGTCCAGACAAAGTGCTCACAACCGTTTACTTCCCAAATGAAGGACATGTCTCTTTCAAGAAACAGTCTTCCAGTTTCAAAGTTCAAGAAAGACAAATATAGACATTTTGAGGCTGTCTCTGCAACGGGCAAATCCTCAAATTGTTCTATAAATACAGAAGTGTGGAGACCATTTGAGGGCATCCAACTACAATTCAACTGAACCAACAATCCTGAGATCTTAAGGAAACTCAAAGCCTTCAAGCTTTCATAGAACATCTTAGTTTCCAGAACACTTCTTCTAAGCTGAACTTCATTGTATATCCATACAAGTTTAGAGAGATATCCTATCCTTTTACACTGAGCTCATTGTAAAGGATATCTCAACCTAGTTGGAACCAACATCAACCCTTATACCTTTCCAAAAGAGAGATAGAAGGTTGTTGTAGTAGAAGTGGTAGGAATTGACTGTTGAGAGAAGAACAATCCAATTCTGAATTGAGAGAGAGTACTAGGTCTCTGATATCCTAGGGATCAAGGCACCAAGGAGTGGTGTGGTTGATCAAGTGCACCTTGGCGGTATAAAACAAGTAATTCCAAGAGTGAAGGAATTATCCTGTTCAATCAGGAAAAGTGGATGTAGGAGCTTGAGCCTCTGATCCATTATAACTCTTGTGTTGATTTACTTTCAAGTACTTTCATTCAAACAACACATTCAAACACTGCACACTACATGACCTTTCAAAGACATATACTTAAGATTGTGTAAAACTGTTTTGGACAAGTTCTCTGAAAACAGACTAAGTGTTAAGAAGATTTCAGTAATTAAAAGGAGTTTAAACTAAAGGGACAACCACTATTCCGCACATATAACTCACTTAGATAGTTATTCAACTAAGTACTCAATAGTACTTAGTAGATTGACTATCTTCTAAGAGTTAATCACATCAGAAGAGTTGTCCAGGACAACCTTGCTGAAACCAGTTTGGTTAAAGTTTGAAAAGATTTGCATACAAGTGTATCCCCCCATACACTTGTTATATACACCTTTCAGGACCAACAAGTGGTATCAGAGCAGGGGTTCAAAGACCACTGCTTCTGAAAATCCATTTTGATTTTCATAGACACATTTTAGTGTGGTCACTGAACTGATCTTTCTGAAATCTTATTGTCTATTGTCTAACACTTTCTTGTCTGAAAAATGGCTGACAATATCAACAATGCTGCTGTTCCTCATGTTGTTGTTCAAGGAATTAACAACATGGCTCCTGATCCAGTCAATCACATTTCACATCATAAATTGCCAATGTTCTCAATAGAAAACTATGATTTCTGGAAAATCATGATGAGGGCTCATCTTGCCTGTCTTCATAATGAGATGTTGAGAGTCATCACAAGGGGTCCATTCATATTTACCCAAGTTAATCCCATAATCACTCAAGCTTAAAAAGATGATGTAAGGGAGGAGATCCCCAAAGATAAAGATGATCTCACCACAGAAGAGAAAGGGAGAGATAATCTCAATTATCTAGCTATGAACACTCTCTACCAAACAATCCTAAATGCAATAATGGGGAGAGTCTACCACTGCACAACTGCCAAAGAAATTTGGGACACCCTTGCTGAGATGTGTGAGGGTACAGACAAAATCAAGGAGAACAAGCTCTAGGTTGCTGTGCAGAAATTTGAGCAGTTCACAATGGTACCTGGGGAGTCCATTGACAAGTTTGCTGGTAGATTCATTGACATCATGAATGAAATCAACTCTCTGGGCAAGGTGTACTCCAAGAGAGAAGTTGCACTAAAGATCCTAAGAAGTCTCACTCAAAAGTGGGATGTATATTCTGTAATAATGCAGAATACCAAAGATCTTTCCACCATGCCCATGTAACAAATCTTCTCATAACTCAAATCCTATGAGTTTGACCTCAACAGAAGAAAGCCAGTTGAGGAACCTTCCTTACCAACAAAAGGAGTGGCATTCAAAGCCAAAACTGCTGCACCTGAGATGCAGTCCACTCCAAGATCATCAAAGTCAGTCTCAAAGGCTGAAATGAAGGAAGAGTTAGCCCTCATGGCTAGGAGGTTTGACAAACTCAATTCAAGGTTTGGTAAATACAAGAAATTCTACCAAGACAACAAGGTTAAGAGAAGATGCAATTCTCCTGAAGCCAAGGCTGAGGACAAAAGGCCTGAAGAAAGGAGATCAGAGGACAAGTACTCTGATAGGAGAAAGTCCAGCAGAGTTGAACCTTCATCATCCAGAAGAAGAGATGAACCTAAGAAAGATGATGATGAAGACATGTGCTATAACTGCAAAAAGAAAGGGCATTTTCAGTATGATTGCCCTGAACTCACCTCTAAAGAAAGAAAGGAGAGGCAAGCTAAAAGAGACAAAAAGTTCACTAATAGAAAAACCATGATGGCTGGTGATGAGTCTGAAAGTGCTGAAAGCTTCAACTCCTCTGATGATGGACTGTTCTCAAACAGTGATGATGATGATGTGTGCAACATGGCTATAAAAGATGATGAGGTATCTTCTACTTCAAGCTCACCATCATTCCTATCACAAAACACCAGTGAGGTCAACCTGAAACTTTCATTTGGAAAGTTGATGGAAGATTTCACTAGATTACAAGAATTTCATGATAATTGTGTGAGAGAGAATGAAAGGTTATCCATTGAACTTACAAAACCTTCTGAATCAGTAGTTGATGTCAAGTCTACTGAGTTGTATCAACAAGTCTTGAGAGAACTTGGTGAAGCTTCTCTCAGGATAGTTGACCAACAAAAGTAGATTGATGAGCAACTGCTCATTCAGAAGAGAAAAGAATTTGAGCTCAAAACTCTTCAAGCCAAATTTGAAAATCTCTCACATGAATATGATATTCTTAAATAAAGTGAAGAGAGCCTGAAAAATAAGATGTCTGCAATGAATAAATCCTCTAGAGCAATAGACAAAATTCAAAGCTTCAAAAGACCTATGGCTCAAAAGAGTGGATTGGGATATGATCCATTCGAATCTTCACCTTGTATTAGTGTTGCTTCAACAAGTAACACTAAGAGAGTCTCTGTGAAAACAGTGGCACAACAAGCTGAAAATGAAATAATTCAGCCACTGAACAAAGGAAAGGGCAAAATGCATGAGGTGCCCACTCAGGTACTTCAGGGAACTAGGCTCATACCTAAGGAAAAGGCCAAAGCCACTGAGTACAGGAGGAATGTTGTTCAGCAGAGTAGGCCCATTGGAAGGGTAACTCAACTGAATAACTTTCAGAGAAGTTGTCCAAGGTATGTTCAGCCTAGGTCAACTCCCCTGAGGAAACCTCAGCTAAACAGACCTAAGGTCAACTCTCCTTATGGGTACAATAAAATGAGACAACCAAAACCCTTCATGCCAAAGGGTAATGGTCATCTATATGCCCATCCTCAAAGATTCCCTCAAGTAGCACAAACAACTCATAAGTTCATGAGAAATGACAACTCTCCTGAAACTTACAAGGTCAACACTTTCACACATTCTTTCCCAAAGGCATTTAAGGGAAAAACTGTGTATGTAGATGCTAGAGGAAAACAACTTAGCCACCTTGAATCAATCAGGGTAATTAGGCAAGTTTGAGTTCCTAAAGGTACAACTAACCTCTCAGGACCCAAAATTCAAAGGGTACCTAAAGTTTGATAATTGCAGGTACCTAAGGGCCACAAGAAGATGAGGAGCATGAAAACAAAAACTGCATGGTACTTGGACAGTGGATGTTCAAGGCACATGACTGGAAACAAAGACCTCCTCATTGAATTTACTGAACAAGAAGGCCCTAATGTCACTTTTGGAGACAGCTCACAAACAACTAAAAAAGGTTATGGTACCTTGATAATTGGTAATATCAAGGTATCTAATGTATCTTATGTGACTGGTCTCAAATATAATCTCCTAAGTATAAGTCAGTTATCTGATAAAGGATACAATGTTGAGTTCACTAGTAATAAGTGCTTAATCAAAGATAACACTCAACAAAACCTACTGACTGGAACTAGGAAAGGTAATGTGTATTTTGCTTACTGGGACAAGTCTACTGATGATGCATGCTTTATTGCCAAGAGCTCAAATGAACAAAGTTGGTTATGGCATAAAAGACTAAACCACCTGAACTTTAAATCCATGAACAAGCTTGCTAGAAATGCATTAGTTAAAGGACTGCCTAATTAAGTGTTCATTAAAGAGCATGTTTGTAAACCATGCCAAGAAGGAAAACTGATTAAAGATTCATTTAAAGGCAAACCAGTCATCTCTACTGAAAGGGTACTTGAACTATTACATATGGACTTATTTGGACCAATTACCCCTGCAAGCATAAATGGAAGAAAATACACATTGGTTGTAGTAGATGACTTCTCTAGGTTCACATGGGTAGTATTTCTCCTTAATAAGAAGGAAACACAAGTCAAACTCCCTGAACTGTTAAAGAGACTGTCAAATGAGAACAGCCTTAACATTATCAAAATAAGATCTGATAAAGGCACCGAGTTCATTAATTCATACATCAATGAGTATAGCACTAAAAATGGAATTGCCCATGAAACTTCAGTAGTTAGAACCCCTCAGCAGAATGGGGTAGCAGAAAAGAAAGAAGAAATAGAACTCTTAAGGAAGCTGCTAGACCTTTGATTGCTGATTCAAATCTACCTAAGAGGTTTTGGGCTGAAGCTATAAACACTGCATGCTATACACAGAATAGATGTTTGATTACTAAGGGTCAAGGCAAAACCCCTTATGAACTCTGGAAAGGAAGATTGCCTAAAGTATCTTACTTTCACATATTTGGTTGCAAGTGTTTCATTCACAACAATGGGAAATAGCAGTTGAAAGCCTTTGATAGCAAAACTGATGAAGGGATATTTCTTGGATATTCCCAAATCAGTAGAGCTTTCAGTGTCTACAACTATAAAACCCTTATTGTGGAATAAACACCCCATGTTGTGTTTGATGAATATATCTTTGAGATCAGGAATAAGAACCTGGATACTGATGAAATCACATAAAGGACAACCAGACTGAGCTTAAAAGACAAAGATACTATGTTCATAGAAGTTGTCCAGGCCAACCCTCCTGAAATCACTAGACTAGACAACACTCCTGAAGAGGCAAACCCCACTGAAGGAAATGATGAACTGAATGACCCAATCCCAGTCCATAATCAGAACAAGAACCTCAAGACATTGATGAAGCACTTCAAGATGCAAAATGGATTACAGCCATGCAAGAAGAGCTGAACCAGTTCACCAGAAATGATGTATGGGAACTAGTTGACAGACCTTCACATCAAGATGTTATTGGAACCAAGTGGGTGTTCAAGAACAAGAAGAAAGAGAATGATGTGATAGTCAGAAACAAGGCCAGATTGGTGGCCAAGGGTTATTGTCAATCAGAAGGCATTGACTATGATGAGACTTTTGCACCAGTGGCAAGGCTTGAAGCAATAAGACTGTTCTTAGCCTATGCTGCCCACAAGAGGTTCAAAGTCTATCAAATGGATGTCAAGAGTGCTTTCCTGAATGGGGTACTAAAAGAAGAAGTCTATGTTGAGCAACCCCCTGGTTTTGAATTAGGAAACCAAGTCTACAGACTAAAGGAAGATCTCTATGGACTTAAGCAAGCTCCAAGAGCTTGGTATGATACACTGTCACAGTTTCTGTTGGATCATGGTTTTGTCAAAGGGACAATGGACAGAACCTTGTTCAGAATCTGTGAAGGAGATGACATCTTGCTTGTCCAAATATATGTAGATGACATCATATTTGGATCTCCCAATGAGAAGATGTGTGAAAAGTTCTCAAAGCTCATGCAAAGCAAGTTTGAGATGTCAATGATGGGGTTGATGAATTTCTTCTTAGGCCTTCAAGTCAAGCAATCAAAAGAATGAATCTTCATCAATTAAGCTAAGTACACCAGAGAAATGATCAAAAAGTTTGGGTGTGCTACTTAGGGGTGTAAGTGAGTCGAGCCTACTCGCGAGCTACTCGTGCTCGACTCGAAAAAAGATCAAAATCGACTCGAAGCTAATCGAGTCGAGTCGAGTTTCGAGCTACTCGAGTAGCTACCGAGTTCGAGCTTGTAAATACTCGACACGAGAGGCTCGCGATCCTAATCGAGCTTCTTAGTATTTACTAATATGCCATTATTATTTTTTAAAAATATACTTATATTATATTTAAATAAATAATAATAATAAAAAAACTTAACCAACCCTAATCTAATTCGCCGCCGCATATCATCAGATTCACAATATCTCAAATTGAGATTCACAATATCTCTTCGCAGCGGCGCCGCAACCACCAAATCGGAACACTCTTTGGCGGCTGATCTCGTCGTCTAGTCGCCGGCCCACCATCTATCAACTCCTCTTCTGATCTTCCTCAAGTTCCTCTTTCCACCGGTAATTAATTCAAAATTTGTTGATGAATTTCTTATAATCCGTTGTAGCTATATTCTTGACATGCCTTATTCTTAATTTCTTCATGCCATATTTGTTTGCTTATGCGGCCATTCCAGGTTCATTTATTTCAAGAACAAGAATTTCAAACAACCCAAATTTTTTCATTCCAGTTCCGATGCTTTTTTTTTAAAATTGACTTATATAGTTGGTTGAAACTGAGGGGTTTTAAAGGGACTATGCTAATTAATTGATTGCTAATTCATTGTTTGTTGCTGTAAATAATATATTTCTTGTTTGAATGCCAAATTGCCAATACATGTTAATATTTTAGGTTACAGATTGTTGGTCCCAAAGTTGAGTTAATAATATTGAGTAAGCTAGTGAAAATGTCTAGAGGGGAGGGGTGAATAGACTTTTCAAAAATCTTTCAATATATCAGAATACACAATGCGGAATAATCAGATTACTAATGAGCCCAATCAAATTTATACTCAACTTTTATCTAGATCTTTTTCTTTGTTAATTCTTAATGTTCTTGATTAAACAATTCAAACAAATATCAAACAGTAAATGTAAAGAACACAGAATTTTATAGTGGTTCGACAAATGTCTACATCCACTCTCACAACTCCAGTTGTGAAGTTTTATTACTCTTCTTGAGCTTCTTGTGGCTTAAAGTCCCAAGATTAAGACTTTGATCTTTTCGATTATACCTCCAGGTATATCTTCGATCTACTAGTAATTCTCCAAGTAACTAACACACTTGTTTTACAAAATACAAACTTAAACTTTGAAAAGTAAAACTTCTCTTTGAATAGCCTTTGATTCTTCTCTTCAATTCAGTGGCTCTTCTTGCTTTGATTTCCTTAAACTCTGTGAGTTCTTGCTTGTAGACTTGCTCTTGAATTCTCTAAGATCAGTAATTTCTCAGTAGTCTTCAGCAGTAGGAGATCATACAGTATTTATAGAACTTAGTATGACAGTTAGCAGTTTGTGAACTAACTCTCAACTAACTCTAAAACTGTTTTTGTAACTTCTTCTTGTAACCGACTTTGTAACTTCTTTCCAAGTCAGCATCTCTTCAATAAATCTTCAGTTACACTTTAAATAAGCTTTCCAAACTTATTCTTTAATTTCACTAAATCAGCACAGTAACTTACTGCTCTGATTTTTACTCTTCGGATTTTACTCTATTGATTTTTACTCTTCTGATTCAATCAGCACAGTAACCAAAAACTGTTCAAAACTTCTCCAAATTTCTTCTTAGCTCTTCTTCAACTCTTCTTTGAAGTCTTCTTATTCTGAAGTAGTCCTCTGAGTCTTCATTAGTCTTCTGATCTTCTTCTAATCTAGTGTTCTAATCTACTGTTCTGAACTTTACAATGCTGAATACAATAGAATACAACTTTACAATTATAAAACCTATCTATACATCAACTGAACTATATACAGATGAGTATATCTAAGTCCTACACTAAAAGCTGTCTATACAATTCAAAACATCAGCTTAGTTCCTAACAGTTCATATATCAGATCAGTAACCAATAAGATAAGTAACTCATGTAAGTTCAATAACTTCCATATAAGATCAGTAAATATTAAGATTAGTAACTACTTAAGATCAGTAACTTACATATAAGATCAGTAAGCATATACGATCAATAAGTATATAAGATCAGTAATTTTACTCTTAATATTACTCAATAAGATCAGTAAACTTACCTCAGTTAGCATTAAGATCAATAATCTCAATTCAAGTTTCTCATCAGATTAGTAAGCTTAGATTCAGATGACTTAGTTAAGATGACTTAGAACCACATATATCACTAACTTTAAGTTGCTTTTGGCCATCAAAACATACTTTCATCAACTAGAACATTGTTTATAGGATTCATATCCCAACAATTTCCCCCTTTTTGATGAAGCCAAAACTACTTAAATGTTAATAAATCAGTAGTTAAGTATGTAGTCAATCATAACAGTTCATCAATTCAGAATTTCATATCATATTCACAATCAAATCAGATATTTCACATATTACACATACTAACAAAATATGAAATGATCACAAAATATAAAAATAAAGATTAAGGATAGAAATGTTATCTTCTGAGCTTGTCCTTCATCTTCATTCTGTATCTTCAGATTCTGAATGCAACATACATTCTTGCCTTGATATCCATCATGTGTTGATGGTCAATGATTCCTTCTTCCTTAATGATCTCAACAATAATGTTGTTGATCTCTTTGTAATCAGGTTCTCCATTTTCCAGTCTTGGAGGTTCCCAATTAGGTTCTTCAGGACACAATATCTTTGTTCCTGCACGATTAGCAACCTGTGCTATGTCTTCCCAGAACTCTTGATCAATATTCAACATGAATTCTTCAAAATCAATAAATTCTGCTTCCTTGCTCGAATGATCACCAAACTTCTTCACAATGAAGTTAGCAATCTGCCATTTCTTCTTCAAATTCTTCCAGTATTCCATATGTTCTGTTAAAACAATAAAATCCACAAAGTTTTCATCTTGAAAATCTTTGTCAAACTGTTTTCCTTCAGCTTTCTTTTGAGCATTCATCTTTTTCTTCAAAGCTGTAACTCGATTATCAAATCTTGTCTTCAAGAACTTGACATCCTTTTCTTTCTTCTTTTTCAAGTTTTCTTCTTCACTTGTCATAACAGCTTTCATTTTGCTCTTTGATCTAGTCATTCTTTCAGCTTCTTCCTCTTGTTGTTCTTCATCAGACAAAACTAGCTTCCTTTTCTTCTGACTTGAACTTCCAGCAATCTCAGGTCTCTTTTCAACAATCTCTTGACCTTGTTGCTTCTGGTGCTTTCTTTGCTTCAGCTTTTCATTCAGAATAGCAATTTCAGCTCTTAATTCATCCTGACTCACAACCAACTGAGCTTGTTGTGACTGTGTTTGTTCCATCACTTGTCTTGTCCTATCTTCCCCCTTTTTGGCTTCATCATGCCACTCCTGTAGGGAAGATATGTGTTGCTCCAGCTTCTTATGCAACACCTGAGACAGGTTCCTTTCTTGTACTCTATGAAGGTCAAATATTTTGGACATAGTATGCTCCATCACCTTTTCATAAGAGTGTTCAGAATGCATCTTGTTCATTCTTTCAGTAGCTTCTTGGAACATCAGGACAGCAGCTTCCAACTTTGCTTGAAGCTCTGCATTCTGCCTTTTCAACATCTCAAATTCAGAAATATCAGACTCCTTCTCAACAGAACCTGTTCTGATCTGTTCTTGCACATCCTCAATAGGATCAGTAGAGTGAATTGGAATGCTTTCCAATTCTTCAGCATTTACATCCTGATTTTCAACAACTTCAGTCTCCTCAATCACAACAGTGTTCTCAAATACCTCTGTTGCATTGACAATGTCTTCATCAATTTCCATAAAATCTTCTTCAGCAGCAGTTTTAGTTTCATCAACACCTTTCTCTTCACTAAACAAATCTTCATCAGAGTTAGGAGTTGTAATCTTCTCAACAGTGTACTTGATCCCTGTTAATCTCTCAACAAGAAGTACAACAGAATCCGGAGTGACTAACTCAAGAAAAGAGTTAACACCAGCTGCTTGCATCTGTTCTGCTTCCCAATCATCAAAGATTGAAGCACCTCCCATACCTTCCATGATAGCTAAATTCTCCTTCAAAGTACTCCTCTTAAGATACACCCAAGTGCCTATCCTAAGGAGTTTCTCAAACTCAACAGAGCTCTCATCTAATCCAGGAAATTGCTTTAACAATGCTATCCTCAGATCTATCCTGATTCTATCTTCTTTATCACAGATAGTGTACTCCATCAAATCAGCAGGTTTAGGAGTTATAAATTCAGGTTCAGGGGATGATGAAATGTCAATTGGCTCAGAAGAAGGCTCAGATTCATGTTCAGTAGAGTGAGCATGAACCTGTATTGGGGATTGATGTGGTGAAGGTTGATATGAAGTTTGATGTTGAGGGGTAGGAATTGAAGTAGGCTCAAAGTTAGTGTGCTGAGGTGATGAATGGGGAGTGTTCTGAGTCTCAGAAAAGTAGTGATCTGATCCTCCAGAACATGAAGGTTGAGGATTTTGGGGTTCAGTTTGGCTTGGTTCAGAGTTAGAAGGGGTAGGGGAGACAACAACTAACTTTCTCCTAACACTCCTTGACTTAGTCCTCTTATGAACAGCAATTGGACTAGGAACACTAACCTCTTGCTCATCTGAGCTTGATTGCACCACAGTTTCCACAAAACGAACTGTTGGTTCTGAGGCAGCTGTAGCAGACCTTCCTCTCCTTAGTGTAGTACTGCTCGGGTCATGCCTTGCCTTTGATCTAACCTCAGTTTGATCGTTCTCCGATTGGTACATTGAAGCTCCAGACTCTTCTGCTTCAATCTCTTGAGAGTGTTCCAAGGGGTTCTCTTGTTCAAATTGAACAGACTCCTTCTTCATCAAGAATTTCCCATGATGGAATTTCTTGGGATTACTCCAATATGTCTTTTTCACCAGCTGAGGCAGCAAGAAACTCAGCTTGCTTCCAAACCCTAATTTTGATTTAATTGAAAATTCCATTGTATCCTCATCAAACAAAACTTTTTCCTTTTCAGTCAGCAGCCTTTCCAAGAAGAATCCTTGTTAATCACCTTGCACTCTGTCGATGATTGCAGCCATAATTCTAATCTTGAAACTCGATAAGGCATCCTGGCTATGATGTTGCCCTAACAAGCACTTTCCAGCTATATCCATCAAGAACTGCAGACCAGTATGAAGTACATCCTTCTTCAGATTAGTCAATGTCTCTGTTTCAACACCTGACCATCTTCCCACACACTCCTTTTCCTCTCCAGCTTTGTAAGTCAAAATATCCACTGGACCTTGTGGTAAATCCAACATTACTTCGAGGATGTCCCTTGTAATAGTGACCTTGTGTCCAGCAAGCATGGAGTGAACACCATTTTTATCTCCTTGGAGTTGTAAATAAAATTCCACAGCTTCTGGTTCATAGACATTCATGGGAAATGATTCCAGAAATTTTCGTAGTCCGCACTCTTCACACATAGTTAGAATGGCTTGATTTTCGGCACTGTGTCGGCCATTGAAATAGACAGCGTTCTCCACGAAAATGCCCTTTTTGCGAATCCACAAATTCGAATCGAAAGTTCCTGCAACTTGGTTAGCTTCATTGATAATATTGATAGTTGCCATTTGAGAATTTTGTAGAAATCAGATTTTCAGAAGTTATGAAGTTAAGATATTTCCAGAAATAAGCTCGTAAGAACGAAGAAGATGAAGTGAGATTGTTTTTAGTAAATTCAAAACCAATCTAGGGCTAGGATTGAATTAGATTATTACAAAGAATGGTTGAGATTAAATCTCGAAATTCGAGTTAAATAATAACTGTTCACATTCTAGTAACATTCTCAATTTTTGGAGCCAAATAGTGTTTGATAAATACACCACAATTTTTAGGTTAGAAATAGAAGAGTGTATTAATCTTCTCTATTAGTAATCTAAAAATATGAACAATTTTTGACTTAGAGAAATCTAAACCAAAAGACTGTTCTGATGCAAATCAGCACAGTAGTTTCCAAAGCTATTTCACTTCATTTTCTTACAAGTATATCAAGAAAATTTTACTTATCTGGATCAGCTGAGTACTGTGATCAGCTGAGTAACCTTTTTAGAAATCAGATCAGTAGATGGGTCAGCACAGTAATCCTCAGATCAGTACCCAAATTTCCTGATTTCATCTTTTTGATATCAGCACAGTAATCCTCAGATCAGTACTGTGTCAGATCAGTAGATTTCTTGTAGACAGATTAGTAGTACACAAGTCTTTCTGTAGACAGATTAGTCAGTAATCAGATTAGTTCTGTAGAATAACTGAATTGTAATCAGATCAGTACTGTAGACAAATAGATTTTGTAATCAGTACACTTCTGTAGACAAGTCAATTTATTAATCAGAATATATCTGTAGACTGCTATAGTCTGTAATCAGATCAGATTAGTAGACTTTTCAAATCTGTAATCAGATCAGTTCCCCCTTCAATGGAGAATTCCTCTTCTGTGCCTGTTTCACCTTGGTAGAAGTGTTAGTTCATGAGATATAAGTGTAAAACAGTACAGATTAGTAACAATATGTATAATTTAATGATCACATCAAGGTTTATGCTAAAGTGACTTAGTGATCTGAGTCAACAAAAGGATCTTTAAGAAATCACAGATTCCCCCTTAATGTATGTTCTCAGTGTCCCTCAGCTTTACCAGCTTCCTCATTGGGATTAAGGTCACTTTAGTAACCTTGTTACCTGTTTTAAGTGTAGTGATCTGCAATAGGGTTGTCTCTTCTGACTTTTGAGTTTTGTTGTACTGCTCTTAGTTTCTGCTTCATGTCCTTCTTGGTATAAGGTCAGTACCTGAAATGTTAGTACATATCTCTATACACATGTAATTTAGGTACCCACTATTTATTGGGGTCCTTGAGTGTTAGTAGCAGTAAGAGGCACCCAAATAAACATTGAAGTTTTGAATAAATGAGACCTCTTCAGTTGTCTTCCAAATTTATCACAGAACAGTACTTTATTAACCAATTCAGAATTATCAGCAGACTTAGGATCTATTTTTCTGAGATAGCCTTTCCTTGGTTCTATCCCTTTTTCAGTAAGATCAGTATGTCTGTAATAGTTTGAATATGGTCTAAAAGCATGTGGACCATAAGGCTTATAAATTTGCTTTGGTCTTTTCTCTCCATAGATATCATAGGATAAAGGAGGAGGATAAAGAACAGGTTTGTTATGATAATGAGGCACAAATCTCCTAGGTTTAGTTGAATACAACTGAGACTGCCTTATAAAAGGAGGTCTAGGCTGTTCCCAACTTGCCTGTGCTTGTCTTGACCTACTGTTCTGAGTTTGTCTCTTCTGATTCCAGGACTGATCTGATCTGGTCAGAGGAGTATAACTCTTCTGGTATGGTCTTGACTGTACTGGTCTTAATACATTCTTCATTTTACCATTCTTGGTAGTAAGAGGGATGTATTTAGACTGTACTTTGAGTTTTGGATCATCATCATAAGTCATAGGTTCTTTTCCTTTATCTAGTTGCAAAGAACTTGTACTAGCTCCATTAGTGTTCTTAAATTCTGAAGTAGATGGACTAGGCAGATCAATACCTATTCCTCTTTTATCATTTGGAGCTCTATATCTGTCTGAGATAGTTTGATTAATCTTAGTAGAGTTAATCATCCCAGATAGCTTTCGATCTAGGCTCACTACTTCAGATTCTAAGAATCTATTGCGCTCTTCAAGTTTTTCACATTTGATCTTTAAATCATTGAATTCATTAGTCTCTTTGGCTTGAGTTTTAAGCATACCCTGATATAGTTTGTCAATGGATGCATACTTTTCTTGGAGTTGAGACAACTCTTCTGATAGTCTTACATTTATGACAGCTATATTAGGATCTACTTTTGACTGAGCTTCTTTTAGCTTAATGATTTCTTGCTTTAAAGATATATTCTCATCACTAATTTCAATGAATGCTTTGTTAGCTTGTAGAAGGTCTTCTTCAGTCACTCCTTGGGAATGATGAAGACTACTGCCTACACTGCTAACAACAGCATCACTTTCATCAGTGTCAGAATTGTCACAAGATTGAAATGAGTTAACAGATGATACCTCATCATTTATTTTGGCCATCATTACCAGTCCATCATCTGCTATGAAAGCTTCATCTTCATTGCTAGAGGGGTAGTCAGATGAAGACGATGGTAACTCTTCTGATTCCGAATCAGAGTCATTGTAAGCCATCATTGCCTTCTTACCCTTTGCATATTTTCGATCTCTTCTGGCTTTCCTTTCTTCTCGATCTTCAGAACTCAGATCAGGACATTCAAAAGCATAATGACCTGGCTTATCACAATTATAGCAAACAGGATTGTTAGAAGTTCTTTTAGGAGGAGAATTCTTTCTGTTCCTGTCATGCTTGTCAATTGAGTTCCTGTCTTTCTTATCAGAATACTTTCTATCTCTCTTTTCAGATGAGTTCCTATCTCTCCTGTTCTCATTAGAGATCTCATCCCTTCTTTCAGAAGAGTTTTGATCCCTTCTGTTCACAGAAGAGTCCCTGTTATTAGAACCCTTATTTTCCTTATAGAATCTTTTGTACCTGCCATACCTCTTGTTCAGTTTATCAAATCTTTTGATCATAAGGCTCATCTGATCTTTCAGACTAAGATCAGAACTATCTAGTTCATCTTTTATGCTTGAGGCCTTAGACTTAGATGATCTAGACCCCTTAGAAGTAGAGGCTTTAAAAGCTATGTCCTTAGAGGCATCCTTATCCTTATGAATCACAGTAATAGGATCTTCTTCATCTAACTCAAACTCATGTGCCTTAAGTGTTTGGAACATAGTTTCTGCTGGCCAAGAATCAATGTCTTGTGTGGTTTTAATGATCATCTTGACCATTTTCCACCTTTCATCCAAGGCTTTCAAGATTCTCAGGTTAACTTCTCTGTCAGTATAAGTCTTTCCTAATACATCAAGATCATTCATAATTTTGGTAAAACGAGTATCTAACTCATCAATTGATTCTCCTGGCTTCATCTTAAATGATTCAAACCTTTGGACAGCAGTGGATAACTTGCTTTCTTTGATCAGTGTAGTACCTTCACAAAGAATAACCAGTTTGTCCCACATCTGTTTTGCAGTCTTACATTTTAATACTTTACCAAGATACTCATTTGGTAAGGTATGTAAAATGTAGTTCTTGGCAAGACTGTCCAAGTTGTTTTGTTTCATTTCTTCCGAAGTCAGTTCTGACCTTGGTTTAGGGACCAGTGCTCCAACTGGTTTTGATGGATCCAGAACAGCAGTGTTTTCCACCATGATGACAATTGGTCCTTCAGTCACCACAGACACCATCAAATCATGGGTTGAGCTAAAGATGGCCTCCATCCTAAGCTTCCAGTAGTCATAATCTGCAATCTTGAACTTAGGCAGCTTGTTGATCACATTAGTGTCATCCATGTTTGATTAGACAAATAGGATCAGTAGTATAGCAGATAGATTTCAAGTATTCAGATAGTAACAAATATCAAGAAATAACAGTAAGATCAGTAAAATATTCCTCAAGATCTGTAAGGTTATCAAGAAACAGCAGTCCAATGAACTACTGCTCTGATACCACTTGTTGGTCCCAAAGTTGAGTTAATAATATTGAGTAAGCTAGTGAAAATGTCTAGAGGGGAGGGGTGAATAGACTTTTCAAAAATCTTTCAATATATCAGAATACACAATGCGGAATAATCAGATTACTAATGAGCCCAATCAAATTTATACTCAACTTTTATCTAGATCTTTTTCTTTGTTAATTCTTAATGTTCTTGATTAAACAATTCAAACAAATATCAAACAGTAAATGTAAAGAACACAGAATTTTATAGTGGTTCGACAAATGTCTACATCCACTCTCACAACTCCAGTTGTGAAGTTTTATTACTCTTCTTGAGCTTCTTGTGGCTTAAAGTCCCAGGATTAAGACTTTGATCTTTTCGATTATACCTCCAGGTATATCTTCGATCTACTAGTAATTCTCCAAGTAACTAGCACACTTGTTTTACAAAATACAAACTTAAACTTTGAAAAGTAAAACTTCTCTTTGAATAGCCTTTGATTCTTCTCTTCAATTCAGTGGCTCTTCTTGCTTTGATTTCCTTAAACTCTGTGAGTTCTTGCTTGTAGACTTGCTCTTGAATTCTCTAAGATCAGTAATTTCTCAGTAGTCTTCAGCAGTAGGAGATCATACAGTATTTATAGAACTTAGTATGACAGTTAGCAGTTTGTGAACTAACTCTCAACTAACTCTAAAACTGTTTTTGTAACTTCTTCTTGTAACCGACTTTGTAACTTCTTTCCAAGTCAGCATCTCTTCAATAAATCTTCAGTTACACTTTAAATAAGCTTTCCAAACTTATTCTTTAATTTCACTAAATCAGCACAGTAACTTACTGCTCTGATTTTTACTCTTCGGATTTTACTCTGCTGATTTTTACTCTTCTGATTCAATCAGCACAGTAACCAAAAACTGTTCAAAACTTCTCCAGATTTCTTCTTAGCTCTTCTTCAACTCTTCTTTGAAGTCTTCTTATTCTGAAGTAGTCCTCTGAGTCTTCATTAGTCTTCTGATCTTCTTCTAATCTAGTGTTCTAATCTACTGTTCTGAACTTTACAATGCTGAATACAATAGAATACAACTTTACAATTATAAAACCTATCTATACATCAACTGAACTATATACAGATGAGTATATCTAAGTCCTACACTAAAAGCTGTCTATACAATTCAAAACATCAGCTTAGTTCCTAACAGTTCATATATCAGATCAGTAACCAATAAGATCAGTAACTCATGTAAGTTCAATAACTTCCATATAAGATCAGTAAATATTAAGATTAGTAACCACTTAAGATCAGTAACTTACATATAAGATCAGTAAGCATATACGATCAATAAGTATATATGATCAGTAATTTTACTCTTAATATTACTCAATAAGATCAGTAAACTTACCTCAGTTAGCATTAAGATCAATAATCTCAATTCAAGTTTCTCATCAGATTAGTAAGCTTAGATTCAGATGACTTAGTTAAGATGACTTAGAACCACATATATCACTAACTTTAAGTTGCTTTTGGCCATCAAAACATACTTTCATCAACTAGAACATTGTTTATAGGATTCATATCCCAACACAGATTATTTGGTTGAATAATTTATTTGATTGGAGATTATTAATTTGGTTGGAAATAATGCCACATGAATTATTTGGAGATTATTTGGTTGAATAGTTTCTTCTGCTCTTTTTTTCCCATTTGGTTTGGTTGGAGATTTTTTTTTTTATCTTAAAAACTAATTAAAGTTTTTTGCTTAATCTAGATATGTCGATCTCTCCAGCCGATGTTTCCTCATCAATGCATGGTGAATCTCCTACACCTAATAATCAATCGCCTTGTAACACTGCAAATTCAAATGACGATGCTCCTACTAGAGCTGAGGGTGACACTCTTGATACTGCAGAAGACGAGTCTCAATTTCAAGTGAAAAAAAGACAAAAGACTTCTGAAGTTTGGTTGGAGTTTAGAGAAGTTGATTGTCCGGATGGTATAAAAGCAATGTGTACTCATTGCAACTCCAAACTCTCAATGCTGAAAAGTAAGAGTACTACCCATCTCTCAAGACATTTGTCCAAATGTGTTAAACGAATGATTTATCAGAAGCAACAAAGAATGATTAATTTTCAATCAAGTGAAGTAGCAAATGAGGATGATCGACAAATAGTAACACCTGCACTGACGAATGGCAAGTTTGATATGGCAAAAATGAGAGAGTCAATGGCACATTGGATTCTAATGCATGAACATCCCTTTACAATTGTGGAGGAAGAAGGTTTTAATATGATGCAAAGGCGTGGCATGCCCATGTGGGAAAAAGTTTCACGAAACACAATTAAGAAGGATTGTGAGCAAGTGTATGAAATCGAGAAGAAGAAATTGAAGTCTCTTCTGAAAGGCATAGATAAAATCAGTTTGACAACGGATATGTGGAGGTCTTCCAACCAAAAGTTAGAGTACATGGTTCTAACATGACACTTTATTGACTCTAATTGGAAATTGCAAAAGTGGGTGCTTAGTTTTGTTCATCTACCTCCCCCTCATCGTGGTGTTGAAATAGCTGATAGTATTTATAAGTGCACAAAGGAGTGGGGGATTGAGAATAAGGTGTATACACTTTCGGTGGATAATGTTTCAAATAATGATTCGGCAATCAGATATTTAAGAGAAACTTATTCAAGAAACAAGAAGCTACTTTGTGGAGGGAAGTTGTTTCATGTGTGGTGTTGTGCCCACATTTTGAACCTTATGGTTCAAGATGGATTATCAAAAATTGAAAATATTGTTGGGCAAATACATGACAGTGTGGCTTTCATTAAATACAATGAAGGAAGGTTGATGTTGTTTTCAGAAATTGTGCAACAATTGCAGTTACTTAATAGGAAGCTTATTCTTGAATGCAAGACAAGGTAGAATTCTACATACGAGATGTTATCTACTGCAGTCTTGTTCAAAGAGGTATTCCCGAGGTATAAGGAGCGAGAGCCACATTATCAAAACTGTCCAAGCAATGAAGATTAGATGAAGGTAGAAAAACTAATTCCCATTTTAAGAGTGTTCAATTCAGTCACTCATATCATTTCTGGGAGTGAGTATCCAACTTCGAATTTATTTCTCAATGAAATATGTCGAATCAAAGTTTTGTTGGATAAAATCTATCAAGATGAAGATGAAGATGCATTTATTCATGAAATGGTTGGGGCTATGAAAGCGAAATTTGATAAGTATTGTGGTGAGTGTAACTTGGTGATGGCTTTAGGTGCCATTTTGGATCCCAGGTGTAAAATGGTGGCTATTGACTATTCCTTCCCAAAAATGTATCCAAATGATGAAGGTGAACAAAATATCTCCAATGTTAAGAAAGCTTTGTACGAGTTATATGCTGAGTATGTTGCTGAAACACAATTTGGTAATGATGTTCAAAATCAAGAACGTGATGGAAGAGGCTTTGACCCTCGAAATGTTCAAACTTCAGATTCGGGTTGGTCATAATTTACTCAGTATGTGAAATCAAATCAAACCATTCAACCACAAAAGTCTGAATTAGATGCATATTTAGAAGAAGGTTGCTTAGTTTGTGAAGGAGATTCAGCCCCATTTGATGCTTTAGAATGGTGGAAGGCGAACAATTTGAAGTATCGAATTTTGTCCAAAATGCCTCGAGGTATACTAGCTATTCCTGTATCGACAGTGGCTTCAGAAGCTACTTTTAGTGCGGGGAGTAGAGTTATTGATACTTATCGTGCATCATTGGCTTCCGATACCATTCAAGTTTTAATTTGTGGATGTGATTGGTGTCGTAGTCTTCATGGTTTGAAAAGAAAGAACAAAGTAAGTATGTTTATTGCTACCTTTCTTTATTATTGTTTATTATTTTAACAATACTAAATATTGTTTATTTTATTCTATCTTTGTTGAATGAGAAGAAGACTTTGGAGATAACCTTGCCTGTTCCAGCTTGATTAATTGGTTAAATTATTGAAGATGACCGTTATTGCTTTTAGGTGAATATTTTGCTTGTCTTCTTTTGTGATTGAAGTTTATTATTTATTGTACAGTAATCATATTTTTATTATTAAACAATGGAACAAGTTCAATCAATTTGTTGGAGGAATATGCTCAGGCTTCTGAAATCTGGAATAGGATTAAATCCGTTGGAGGAATGTGCTCAAGTTTATGATTAATTTCTCTTATTTTCTTGATTGGACTTCAGCAAGAACATTTAACATAGTTTATTTAGTTGTTTTGATGTAATGAATGTTGAAAACATTGTTTTTTTTTTTTTAATTTTGTTTTTTTGAAATCTATTGAAGACATTGTTTATCACTGTCTTTGAGTTGTTATTATTTTTTTTTATTTGACATGGAAAGTTTGGACAAAAATTTTGAATTTTTTTTGTTTTACATATAATTTTATAAAATTATATAGATAACTGAGTCGAGTCGAGCTCGAGATTATCGAGTTTCTTGTCGAGCCGAGTTCAAGCTTAAAATTTTAGGCTCGATCGAGTTTGAGCTCGAGTTTCGAGCTCGAGTATAATAATCGAGTCGAGTTTCGAGCTCAGCACTACTCGGCTCGTTTATACCCCTAGTGCTACTAGCAAGCCAGTGAGGATCCCAATGAACATAAACTGGAAAATGGATCCAGATGAGAGTGGTGTTCCAACCAACTCTACTGAATATAGAGGAATCATTAGATCTCTCCTCTATCTCACTACTAGCAGACCTGACATCACCTTTGTAGTAGGTGTATGTGCAAGGTTTTAAGCTAATCCTAAAAGGAGCCACCTAGAGGCTGCTAAGAGGATCTTGAGGTATCTCAAAGGCACTGAGAACTTAGGCCTTTGGTACCCTGTTGATGACAACATTGAGTTAACTGGCTACTCAGATGCTGACTATGGAGGATGTAGAATTGATAGAAAATCCACATCAGGAACATGCCAATTCTTGGGAAACTAGCTCATTTCTTGGTTCTCTAAGAAGCAAAACACTTTGGCCACTTCCACTACTGAAGCTGAATATGTTGCAGCTAGAAGTTGTTGTGCTCAAATACTTTGGTTGAGACAACAACTTAGAGACTACAATGTCAACTCTACTGAAGTGCCAATTATCCGTGATAACAACACTGCTATTGTAATCTCACAAAATCCAGTGTTACACAAAAGATGCAAGCATGTGGACATCAAACATCACTTCATTAGAGACCATGTGGAGAAGAAGGACATCAAATTGGTGAAAATTCACACAGATCACCAAAAGGCTGATATTTTGACAAAGCCACTTGCTGAAGCAAGGTTCTTGGAACTTTCAACAGAATTGGGACTTCTTGATCCAGGGAAGTTGGACAAGTAAGCCTAATAGAGTTCAACAATCAAGGGGGAACTGAAAGTGATCTTCAGCAGACTTAGGCAAGTCTACTGAAATTCAGATGAAATGACCCTAATCTCATCAGAGAAGCTGAGCAGAGCTCACTTTAGGACACTTGTCCATGAGAGTTCAGGACACTTGTCCATGTGGGGCCAGATAAGTTGTCTTAGCTATCAAACCAAATCTTGGTCTGATAAGCACCTATTTTGGGTAATCATTGCCTACTTTGATGGCTGTCCCATTCCTCTTTAGGCCATCACCTTTTCAAAGATTTAATTTGTCCACTACCCAAAAAGTCACTTTCAATGCATTAAATGCCCAGATTTAACTCTTGTTTGCATTAAACATTTCAAGCCACTATCTACCTTGAAAACCCCCCAGCCAATAACAAACCTTAACTCCTTCCCACGTTTCAAATAAAAACAGTTTTCAAAACTGTTTCATTAATTTCAACTGTTGGATCAAATTTTGGCCAACTCCCCTGAATTAATACTGGCCATTCAAAACTGATTTCCTCTTTTGCCAACCGTTGAATTGCCTTAGACTTACCTACTCAATGACAAACATTCTTTTTAGAATATACTCCAAGTCTTAAGAAGCCCCCAAGTTTCATTTCTTCCCCACGCATTCAATCACTCATGAAACCCTAATTTTCCAAACACTCTTAAGCCTTTCACTGTTTTATCAATGGCACCCAAAGTAAGACAAGAGATGATAGTGGATTTCACAAATAAGGATCTAGACCTTGATTTTTAATATCTTAGCCATAAAAACAACCTCATCTTTGAACCCATAATCCCCTTTGAGAGTGAAGCTCCAGAGGTTACACCCACCTTAAGATGGCTGAGAAGAGCTGGCCTTCAGAAATTTATGGAAGACAAACCCAGCTTTTGTCTAGAGTAATACATGGCAGAGTTCTTTGCCCTCCTCAAATGGAAAGGCAATGCCAATGGAGGAGAAGTGTCAACAAGGTTGACATATGTTGCTGAGGGTGAAGAAGAGGAGAGGTCACATAGGGTCAAGTTTGCAGAAGAAGACCTTGAAGGTGCCTATGGATTGCCCTCAGAAGGGAGGAATCCAGAAGTTTATGGCATAGGACATGAGCAAGAAATGGCTCAAGAATGGCTTCTCACTCCAGGTCCCATCTCCTCAACCCAACACAAGAACACACTCAAAAACCTGAGTTTTTAACTCTATTTGAAGTGGTGACAAAAAGCATTCTAAGAAACACTAGAAGCTTAGAACAAGTGAGTGCACCTAGGATAAGGATAATGGCTGCTGTCATTGATGCCAGTAATAAGGGCATCAAGTTTAATTGGAGAGACTTCATCATGGGAGAGATGATGAAGGAGAAAGCCAAGTTCAAGGTGAAAGCTCACAATAAGGTGGTGCTGGAAGGCAAGCTAAAGTATTGCACAAGGGCAAGCTTGCTGATAGAAATCTCACATTACTCAGAGATGCAAACCTTTGCAAAGCCCCTTCGAGCCCAGAAAATCATGTTCAGAAAGTTGTCTAAGAAGTCTGAACAAAGGAGGCAGCAGATGGCCGAACCTGCTGAAGTGGAGGTTGAGAAGAAACCAAAATTGAAAACTAGGACAAAGGCAAGGATGGTGAAAACAAAGAAGGTGTCCAAAATCCTTGCAGAAGATGACTCAGAAACTTCAGCAGAAGTGGACAAAGTTGCTGAAGAAGGTCTAAGTATGCCTTCAGACTCTGGAGAGATAAGGGATAAATTTCCCATGGTGGTAAAGAAGACAAAGGGTGAGAAAAGGATTAGGGAAGTTGTCCCTGAAGAAGAAGGAAGTGGGAGCTCAAGAGCTAGCAAGAGAAGGGCCAAGCTTTCTGAAAAGATGCGGGAGTTGCAGGAGGAGAAAACTTTGCAATTAGCTCTAACGGAAAGTAGAGATGAAATTAGATCAAAATCAAAGACTAAGTCCAAGTCTACCTCTCCTGAAGCTGGCACTCCTGCAGGAGAAACATCATTCTGAGCCCAACTCTCCTGATAGCCACAAAACCCCTGAAAACCAACCCATCACCCCTTTGAACCTAACCAAGAGGTATTCCCCAGAAGGAGCTGCACAAAGAGGGCCAATAGATGTGCTAGCTGACCTTGCAGTTGATGAGTCAAGACTTCTATCACCCTTTGACTCCTCCATATTCAATTACTCCAGATTCTTAGAAGCTGCTTTGTTAGAAACTACCCCTATAAGTAAAACCACTTCAGAACCATTGCTCTCAAAAGCAACTAAAGCAACCATTGCTGAACCCAATCCTTCTAAACCCAATCTCCCTGAAACCAATCTTGAAGCTAACCCTTCTGAACCCAGAGCCAACTCCCCTGTAACCAAAGTCTCCAATCTAGTGGAAATGAGGAGGAGTATACCTATGAAGGTATGCTCAGAGGTGGAGCCAGAGCTACTGTGGATAGTTTGTATCCTATCCTTGCTGAATTCCCAAGATTATAGAGGAATTTCCATGATCTAAGAGCTTTAGTTGAAGTAAAAGACAAAATCATCATGGAGATTGCCCAAGTTATTCAGGATAAAGGAGCAAACTGGTGGCAGATTGAGGAGAGTAGTGTTAGTCCTGAAAGGAGTATATGACAAGTGTATTGGGGGGGGGGGGAATACACTTGTATGCAATTCTTTTGCTAATTTGATCAAACCAGAGTTTCAGCAAGGTTGTCTTGGACAATTCTGCTGAAGAAGATTAACTCTTCTAAGATAATCAAACTACTAAGTACTATTGAGTACTTAGTTGAACAACTATCTAGGGGAGTTATATGTGCGGAATAGTGGTTGGCCCTTTAAGTTTAGACTCCTTTAATTTTCTGAAATCACTTTCTCAATCCAAAACAGTCCAGTTAAGCTTCAGGGAAGTTGTCCAAAACAGTTTTGCACAGTCTTTGAATATGTATCTTTGAAAGATCAGTTTTGTGTGCAGTGTTGAGTGAATGTAAGTACTTGTAAAGTAAATCAACACAAGAAGTTATAGTGGTTCAGAGACTCAAGCTCCTACATCCACTTTCCCTGATTTAACAGGATAATTCCTTCACTCTTGGAATTAACTTGTTTTATAGTGCCAAGGTGCACTTGATCAAGAACACCACTCCTTGGTGAATTGATCCCTAGGATGTCTAGAGTCCTAGTACCCTCTTCTCAACTCAGAACTGAACTGTTCTTCTCTCAACAGTCAGCTCCTACCACTTCTACTACTACAACCTTCTCACTTTCACTCTTGAAAGATGTAAGGGTTGAAGTAAGGTTCCAACTAATGAGATATCCTTTACAATGAAGATCAGTGTATAAGGATAGGATATCTCTCTAATCTTGTGTATGGGTATACAATGAAATTCAGCTTAGATGAAGTGTTTGAAGACTAAGATAGTCTTTGAAAGCTTTGAAAGCACTCTAGCTTGTAAGAACTTTGAGCTTAGTTGGATTGTGTTGAGGTGCCTTCAAATAGTCTTCACACTTCTGTATTTATAGACAAAATGGAGGATTTGCCCGTTGGAGAGGCAGCCCCAAATTGCTATAAATGTCTTCCTTGAGTTCTTCAAACTGGAAGACAGATTCTTGATAGTGACATGTCCTCATTTGGGTAATAAACGGCTGTAACAGTTTTGTCTTCATTCTGCAGCACTTTTCCCAATGTTTGACTT
The DNA here is from genome assembly GCA_963675135.1 of Galeopsis tetrahit. Lineage (NCBI taxonomy): Eukaryota > Viridiplantae > Streptophyta > Magnoliopsida > Lamiales > Lamiaceae > Galeopsis > Galeopsis tetrahit. The sequence goes on along the minus strand of OY776126.1, from coordinate 38,668,943 downwards.
CTTGTTAGGACTTGGACATGGTTTCTGAAGGTTGATCCAATGATAGGACAACATTCCTTATCATCTGGACAACTCTCCTTATCACTATCAGCAGTTTTGCTTTTCAGCATGGTTGGCTTGCTCTTCTTCAGATGACTTGGCTCTTTCCCTTTATTTCTCTTGAGGATGGTCTTAGCTTATTTCTTTGAGGACCTTTAGGGACTGGTTGTCTCAAACTCTTCAGCATAGTTGATCTCAGGCTTTCAGAGCACTTGATCTTGATCAATTTAGCTGAGACAACTCTCCTGATCAGTATATTTAATCTTTTTGCATCAGAGCACTTTATGCATAGAGTTGACTTCTCTGGACAACTCTCCTGATAAAAACCTTTGAGTAGTCTTGTCCTTTTGAGCTAGGTAAGCTTGTTCTTGCATATGGCTAGCTTCTTTGGACAACTCTCCTGATCAGAGCATATGAATATTTTCTCTGGACAACTCTCCTGATCAGAGCATCTTCATTGGACTTGTCCTTTTGAGCTTTACAATCTTGTTCTTTCATAAGAGCATCAAAGATTTCATAGAGTGTCCTTGTTCTTAAGTGATTGTTCCAGAATTTGAGCCTTGAGGGGACTTGATCTTGATCATCTTCAAAGCATAGGTTCCCCCTCAAATTGTGCATCTAATTGTCTAAGAGCTACCTAACATTTCAGCTTCTCATCTAGCCTATAATCTATATGTTCTAACATTCTTAGAACATATTTATATTGACTTAGGCATGTCTTAGGGGGTTTTGGTATTAGATCAAAACATATCTCATTTTATTCCCAACAATTTCCCCCTTTTTGATGATGCCAAAACCTACACAATCTAAGCAAAAGTGACTTGTTTACATCTATTACATATATCTTCAGAAGACATGACTAAGGTCAATATTCCTGAAAAAATAATGTGTTAGTGTATTCACTGTTTTTGTTGCAAGTAGGTTTCAAGGATAGTCATAGAGAGATTTGTGTTTCTTGATTCAAAATAAGTTCAACTATCATTCATTCAAAAATCATTACAGGCATGTTGATAGTTGAAATTAACATATCAGAGCATGAATCAATACATCAGAGCAATTCATTACAATAATTCAAAATAATATTTTCAGCATCAGAGCACAGAACTTGTATCAGAGTAATTCATAACAAACCAGAGCAAACAGATTAACACATCAGCAATCTTGACCATATTTCAGCATAGTTGATCATTCAAGTAAGGTCAGAAGACTTAGCCATTTCAAAGATCATCCTCAGGAGGTGGCAGCATTCCATACTGTGCCCACACTCTTCTTTTCAGTGCCATGGCTTCTTGGTTGGTTCCCTTAGGTCCAAGAACCATCTTGTTCAGCTTAAGGATCTCAGTGAATTCCCTCAGAATTCTTGCTTGGTCAATCCATCCTTCAAGCTTTGGAGGCATGTATATGATTGGCTTGGGAGTTGTGAGTTCAAATCTTGCAATGTCAGCAGCTGCAAGTAGTTGTTGATACAACTCTCTGTAGTATTCTAGCATGAACTCAGTGAAGGCAGAGTTTGCATCTCCTCCATTCCATCTGTCAATGACATAATAGTCATAGACAAACTCCCTTTTGGCTTCTTCCCATGTGTCATTCAGTTGAATTGGCACCCATTTATCCAAGTGTGGATATTTGGTGTCCATTGGGATTAGAAGTTGAGGCTTCATCTTGCTGTAAGTTGCTCTCCTCCTTCTTGGTTTCTGAAAGTTTGCTCTCCTTTCATCTCTTGCTCTGTTGGCTTCTTCCATCAGATCCATTTTTTCATGGGCCCTCATCATGGCCAGTTTCTGTTGTGTTTCAGGGTCTTTACCATACCCTTCATGAAACAGTTTTGATGGATCATGGGCTTGGACAGTTGTCTTCTTCTTAGGTTCAGATCCAAATCCTTCAGCAAATAACTCTTCAGTGTCTTCAGAGGATTTGGTTCCTTCAGCAGTTTTGCCAGATTCAGAAGATTTGTCCTTTTCAGCAGCTTTGGCTTTCTTTGATGTAGGCTCATCTTCATCAATTCTGAATTCAGGTGGAAGATCAAGGCTGCTAGGAAAGTCAGTGAATTTCTCAATTTGTCTCTTCTTTCCTTGGGCCTTCTTGATCTTTCCTCTGGTTTGGACACCTTCAGCATCTTTGTCCAAACCTGACACTTCACCACCTGGTCTTTGTTGTAGCCTTACTCTTTCCTCTTGAGCTGAGGCCATTGAGTTTTTCAATGCCAATGCTAACTGCTCCTCTTCATCCAATTCTTCCAAATTCAGCATTTCTGGCTCTTTTCCCTTTCCTTCAGGGACTTTGTCCTTCCCTTTCACTGGACTCCCAATTACTAAGGCACCTTTTGCCCTTGCTCTTTCCCTTTCCCCCTTTTTGGCAGCATCAAAACACTGGGGCTTGAGGTCACTCATTGTTGAGGCCATCAGGGATTGAGCCTGGTTTAGGGACTTCATCTCTTCCAACAAATACACATTTTCATCATGTATATCTTGCATTTTATCATTGCTCAAGCTAAGAAAAGCTAGAACAGGCTTCATTTTTTGTTGGACAACCTCCTCCAGGGTTGCTTTGAGAGATGCATCCAATTTAGCTTTCAGAAGCGCAGTGAGGTTGGCCACTGCACCTTCAGCAATGTTGGCCAACACTTCTTGGGAAAAATTTTCTGAGGCAGCTTTGACCATAACTAGCCTTTGCTCTTCAGCTCTTCTCTTTTGCAGTGCAGTCTTCTTTCCAATAGCTTGTTTGACAGTTAGCCTGAGAGCTTTGACATTAGCATTGTGATTGTCTCTCAGCAGCTTTTGTTCTTTCTTGACCTCCTCTGAGATGGCTTCCATGGTTGATTTGGCACTTTGAACTTCAGTGGAGATGGTTTGGAGACCAGATTCCACACCACTGATTCTTGCCTCAAGAGTTGGTAGCACAACATCTTCAGAGCCAGTGAGCCTCATTTCTACAGATGCTAGAGTCCTTCCTTGATCATTCAATGCTCCTGAAGTTTCAGCATGAGCAGATTGGACTTGATGAGCCAAGGAGTCCAACTTCTCTGATTGCATTCCAAGTAGGGCCTCTGCAAGTGGCTTGGTTAATATATCAGCTTTTTGATGGTCTGTGTGAATTTTCACTAGCTTGATATCCTTCTTCTCCACATGATCTCTAATGAAGTGGTGCTTGATGTCCACATGCTTGCATCTTGTGTGCAAGACAGGATTTTGTGATATAGCAATGGCACTATTGTTATCACAGAAAATTGGCACTTCAGTAGAGTTGACTTTGTAGTCTCTTAGTTGTTGTCTTAGCCAAAGAATTTGAGCACAACAACCTCCAGCAGCAACATATTCAACTTCAGTGGTGGAAGTGGCCACTGTGTTCTGCTTCTTGGAGAACCATGAAATAAGCTTGTTGCCCAAGAATTGACAAGTCCCTGAAGTGGACTTTCTGTCAATCCTACATCCTCCATAATCAGCATCTGAGTAGCCAGTTAGCTCAATATTGTCATCAGCAGGGTACCAAAGGCCTAGATTCTCAGTGCCTTTGAGGTACCTCAAAATCCTCTTTGCAGCCTCAAGGTGGCTTTTCTTAGGATTTGCTTGAAATCTTGCACAAACACCTACTGCAAAGGTGATATCAGGTCTGCTGGCAGTGAGATAGAGGAGTGATCCAATGATTCCTCTATACTCAGTGGAATTGGTTGGCACTCCACTTTCATCAGGATCCATCTTCCAATTGATGTTCATAGGGATCCTTACTGGCTTGCTAGTTGTACACCCAAACTTTTTGATCATTTCTCTGGTGTACTTAGCTTGGTTGATGAAGATTCCTTCTTTAGTTTGCTTGACTTGTAGACCCAAAAAGAAGTTCATCAACCCCATCATTGACATCTCAAACTTGCTTTGCATGAGCTTGGAGAATTTCTCACACAGCTTCTCATTAGGGGATCCAAAAATTATGTCATCCACATAAATTTGGACAAGCAAGATGTCCTCTCCTTCAGAGATTCTGAAGAGAGTTCTGTCCACAGTTCCCTTGGTGAATCCATGATCCAAGAGGAATTGTGACAGTGTATCATACCAAGCCCTAGGGGCTTGTTTGAGTCCATATAGAGCTTTCTTGAGTCTGTAAACTTGGTTTCCAATTTCAAAACCTGGTGGTTGCTCCACATAGACTTCTTCTTTCAAGACTCCATTCAGGAAGGCACTCTTGACATCCATTTGGTACACTTTGAACCTCTTGTGGGCTGCATAGGCTAGAAAGAGTCTTATTGCTTCTAGCCTTGCCACAGGTGCAAATGTCTCATCATAGTCAATGCCTTCATGTTGACAATACCCTTTTGCCACTAGTCTTGCTTTGTTTCTGACAATCACATCATTTTCATTCTTCTTGTTCTTGAACACCCACTTTGTTCCAATAACATCTTGATGTGAAGGTCTATCCACCAGCTCCCATACTTCATTTCTGGTGAATTGGTTCAGTTCTTCCTGCATGGCTGTGATCCAATTGGCATCTTGAAGTGCTTCCTCAACATTACTTGGTTCTTGCTCTGACAAGAAACAACAGAAAAGAGCACTTTCACCATGGAATCTTCTTGTTTTGACTCCAATACTTGGGTCACCAAGTATTAGATCAGTAGGATGGTCAGACAACCAAGTCCTTCTTTTTCTAATCTCTTCAGTAGAGTTGTCCTCTACTGAAGGTGAGTCATTTTGATAATAGAATTCAGGATAATTTAATGCAGGATCTAATTCAGGATCATAATCAGGGATGTTGTCCTCAATGTCAGGGACATTGGCATTTTCAACATTTTGAGTTCCCCCTTGATTATTTGACCCATTAACTACCTCAGCAGGAACTGCTTCTTCATTGGTAGTTGTTACCTGGATGTGAACTGGGATTGGATCATTCAGTTCACCATTTCCATCAATGGGATTTGCCTCAGGAAGGTTGCCTTCAGGATTGTTGTCCAATGTGGGTTTTTCAGGCAGATTGGCTTGAACAACATCTATGAATTCAGTGTCTTTGTCTTTTAGGCTTAATCTGGTTGTCCTCTGTGTGATTTCTTCAGGTTCTAAATGATCATTCCTGATCTCAAAGATAGATTCATCAAACACAACATGAGGTGTTTCTTCCACTATAAGGGTTTTCTTGTTGTAGACTCTGAAAGCTCTACTGATTTGAGAGTATCCAAGAAATACTCCCTCATCAGCTTTGCTGTCAAAGGCTTTCAACTGTTCTTTCCCATTATTGTGAATGAAACATTTACAACCAAATATATGAAAGTATGACACTTTAGGCATTCTTCCTTTCCAGAGTTCATAGGGGGTTTTGCCTTGCTCCTTAGTGATCAAACATCTATTTTGAGTATGGCATGCAGTGTTTATAGCTTCAGCCCAAAACCTCTTAGGTAAATTTGAGTCAACAATTAGAGTTCTAGCAGCTTCTTTTAAAGTTCTATTCCTTCTTTCTGCAACTCCATTTTGTTGGGGAGTTCTAGCTGCTGAGGTTTCATGAGCTATTCCATTTGATGTGCAGTACTCATTGATGTATGAATTAATGAACTCAGTGCCTTTATCAGATCTTATCTTGATAATGCTAAGGCTTTTCTCATTTGACAATCTCTTGAGAAGTTCAGGTAGTTTGACTTGTGTTTCCTTCTTATTAAGGAGAAATACTACCCATGTGAACCTAGAGAAGTCATCTACTACCACTAATGTGTATTTTTTACCATTTATGCTTGAAGGGGTAATTGGTCCAAACAGATCCATATGTAGAAGTTCAAGTACCCTTTCAGTGGAGATGACTGGTTTTCCCTTAAATGAGGCTTTAATCTGTTTTCCTTCTTGACATGGCTTACACACATGTTCTTTAATGAAAACCTCATTAGGTAGTCCTTTAACTAATGCATTTCTAGCAAGTTTATTCATAGATTTGAAGTTCAGGTGGTTTAGCCTCTTATGCCATAACCAACTTTGTTCACTAGAACTTTTAGCAATAAAACATGCAGCATCAGTAGACTTGTCCCAGTCTGCAAAATACACATTTCCCTTCCTAGTTCCAGTCAATAGGGTTTGTTGAGTTTTATCCTTAATTAGACACTTTCCACTTGAGAACTCAACATTAAAATCTTTATCACAGAATTGACTGATACTTAGGAGATTATATTTGAGACCAGCCACATAAGATACATTGGATACTTTGATGTTACCAATCATCAAAGTACCATAACCTTTTGTAGTTGCTTGTGAGCTGTCTCCAAAAGTAACATTTGGGCCTTCTTTTTCAATGAAGTCAGTGAGGAGTTCCTTGTTTCCAGTCATGTGCCTTGAGCATCCACTGTCAAGGTACCATGCTGTCTTTTTGTTCATGCTCCTCTTCTTGTGGCCCACTGGTACCTGCAATTAGATAGGTTTAGGTACCCTTTGAGTTTTGGGTCCTGAGAGGTTAGCTGTACCTTTGGGAACCCAAACTTGCCTAATAACCCTGATTGATTCAAGGTGGCTAAGCTGATTTCCTAGTGTATCAACATACACTGTCTTTCCCTTAAATGCCTTTGGGAAAGTATGTGTGATTGTGTTAACTCTGTAAGTTTCAGGGGAGTTGACCACTTTCCTGAACTTATGAGTTCTTTGTGCAGCTTGATGAAGTCTTTGAGGAAAGGCATTTTTATGACCATTACCCTTTGGCATGAAGGGTTTTGGTTGTCTCATTTTATTCTGCCTTTGAGGATAGTTGTCCTTAGGTCTATTCAGCTGAGGCTTTCTCAGATGAGTTGGCTTAGGCTGATTATACCTTGGATAGTTCCTCTGAACATTGTTCAGGAGAGTTGCCCTTCCATTGGGTCTACTCTGCTGACCAATATTCCTCTTGTGCTCAGGAGCTTTGGCCATTTCCTTAGGTTTTGGCCTATTCTCCTGAATCACTTGAGTAGGCATTTCATTCAATTTGCCCTTTCCTTTGTTCAGTGGCTGAATTACTTCATTTTCAGCTTGTTGTGCCACTGACTTAACAAAGATTCTCTTAGTGTTACTTGTGGATGCAACACTAAGACAAGGTGAAGATTCAAATGGATCAAAACCCAATCCACTTCTTTGAGCCATAGGTCTTTGATAACTTTGAATTTCCTCTATTGCTCTAGAGGATTTGTTCAAAGCAGACATCTTTAATTTCAGGCTCTCTTCACTTGATTTAAGAATATCATACTCATGTGAGAGATTTTCAAATTTGGCATTTAGAATTTTAAGTTCAAATTCTTTTCTCTTCTGAGAGAGAAGTTGATCATCAATCTCCTTTTGTTGGTCAACTATCCTGAGATTTGCTTCCTCAAGCTTTCTCAAGACTTGTTGATACAACTCAGTAGACTTGACATCAACAGCTACCTCAGAGTTCTTGGTGAGTTCAGTAGCCAATCTTTCATTTTCTCTCACACAATTGTCATGAAATTCTTGTAATCTAGTGAAATCTTCCATCAACTTTCCTAAGGAAAGTTTCAGGTTAACCTCACTAGTGTTTTGTGAGATGAATGATGGTGAACTAGAAGTAGAGGATACCTCATCATCCTCAAGAGCCATGTTGCAAACATCATCATCATCATCACTGTTGGAGAATAGTCCATCAGAAGAGTTGAAGCTTTCAGCACTATCAGATTCTTCACCAGCCATCATGGCCTTTCTATTGGTGAACTTTCTGTCTCTTTTAGCTTGTCTCTCTCTTCTTTCTTTAGAGCTCAATTCAGGGCAGTCATACTGGAAGTGCCCTTTCTTTTTGCAGTTATAGCACAGGTCTTCATCATCATCCTTCTTGAATTCTTCTCTTCTCTTAGATGAAGAAGGATCAGCTCTACTGGATCTTCTCCTATCAGAGGACTTGTCCTCTGATCTTTTCTCTTCAGACTTTTTGTCCTCAGCCTGATCTTCAGGGGAGTTGTATCTTCTCCTGAATTTGTTGTCTTGGTAGAATTTCTTGTATCTACCAAACCTTGTGTTGAGCTTGTCAAACCTTCTAGCCATCAAGGCTAGTTCTTTCTTCATATCAGTCTTAGAGACTGTCTTTGATGATCTGGGAGTGGGTTGCATTTCTGGTTCAGCGACTTTGGCTTTGAATGCCACTCCCTTAGTAGGATTTGAAGGTTCCTCAACAGGCTTTCTTCTATTGAGGTCAAACTCATAGGCTTTAAGTTCTGAGAATATTTGTTGCATGGGCATGGTGGAGAGATCTTTGGTATTCTGCATCATTACAGCATAGACATCCCACTTTTGAGTGAGACTCCTTAGGATTTTCAGTCCCACCTCTCTCTTGGTGTAGACCTTGCCCAATGAGTTAATCTCATTCATCACATCAGTGAATCTACCAGCAAATTTGTCAATGGACTCATCAGACTCCATTGAGAATTGTTCAAACTTCTGCACAGCAACTTGGAGCTTGTTCTCCTTGATTTTTTCAGTGCCCTCACACATTTCAGCAAGGGTATCCCAAATTTCTTTAGCTGTGGTGCAGTGGTAGACTCTACCCATAACTGCATCTGGAATTGTTTGATAGAGGGTGTTCATGGCAAGATAATTCAAATTATCTTTCCTCTTTTCATCAGCAGTGAAGTCATCCTCATCTTTGGGAATCAGTTCCCTTATATCTGCTCTTTGCTCATCTGTCAATCTGGGGTTAGTTTGAGTAAACACAAAAGGTCCTCTTGTGATTACTCTAAGCATATCAGTATGAAGAGATGCAAGATGAGCCCTCATTCTAATTTTCCAGAAATCATAATTGTCTATAGAAAACATGGGCAGTTTGTGATGAGAAATGTGATTGACTGGATTTGTGGCCATGTTGTCTAATCCTTGAACAGCAGGTGGAGGAACAGCATTGTTGTTGGCCATATCTCACAAATAATCAGTTAGTCAACAAATGATGGATTTCAGAAAGAGATCAGTTCAGTGACCACACAAATATGAGAGTTTTGAAAATCAAGATGGATTTTCAGAAGCAGTGGTCTATGAACCCCTGCTCTGATACCACTTGTTGGTCCTGAAAGGAGTATATGACAAGTGTATGGGGGGGGGAATACACTTGTATGCAATTCTTTTGCTAATTTGATCAAACCAGAGTTTCAGCAAGGTTGTCTTGGACAATTCTGCTGAAGAAGATTAACTCTTCTAAGATAATCAAACTACTAAGTACTATTGAGTACTTAGTTGAACAACTATCTAGGGGAGTTATATGTGCGGAATAGTGGTTGGCCCTTTAAGTTTAGACTCCTTTAATTTTCTGAAATCACTTTCTCAATCCAAAACAGTCCAGTTAAGCTTCAGGGAAGTTGTCCAAAACAGTTTTGCACAGTCTTTGAATATGTATCTTTGAAAGATCAGTTTTGTGTGCAGTGTTGAGTGAATGTAAGTACTTGTAAAGTAAATCAACACAAGAAGTTATAGTGGTTCAGAGACTCAAGCTCCTACATCCACTTTCCCTGATTTAACAGGATAATTCCTTCACTCTTGGAATTAACTTGTTTTATAGTGCCAAGGTGCACTTGATCAAGAACACCACTCCTTGGTGAATTGATCCCTAGGATGTCTAGAGTCCTAGTACCCTCTTCTCAACTCAGAACTGAACTGTTCTTCTCTCAACAGTCAGCTCCTACCACTTCTACTACTACAACCTTCTCACTTTCACTCTTGAAAGATGTAAGGGTTGAAGTAAGGTTCCAACTAATGAGATATCCTTTACAATGAAGATCAGTGTATAAGGATAGGATATCTCTCTAAGCTTGTGTATGGGTATACAATGAAATTCAGCTTAGATGAAGTGTTTGAAGACTAAGATAGTCTTTGAAAGCTTTGAAAGCACTCTAGCTTGTAAGAACTTTGAGCTTAGTTGGATTGTGTTGAGGTGCCTTCAAATAGTCTTCACACTTCTGTATTTATAGACAAAATGGAGGATTTGCCCGTTGGAGAGGCAGCCCCAAATTGCTATAAATGTCTTCCTTGAGTTCTTCAAACTGGAAGACAGATTCTTGATAGTGACATGTCCTCATTTGGGTAATAAACGGCTGTAACAGTTTTGTCTTCATTCTGCAGCACTTTTCCCAATGTTTGACTTCTTGTTAGGACTTGGACATGGTTTCTGAAGGTTGATCCAATGATAGGACAACATTCCTTATCATCTGGACAACTCTCCTTATCACTATCAGCAGTTTTGCTTTTCAGCATGGTTGGCTTGCTCTTCTTCAGATGACTTGGCTCTTTCCCTTTATTTCTCTTGAGGATGGTCTTAGCTTATTTCTTTGAGGACCTTTAGGGACTGGTTGTCTCAAACTCTTCAGCATAGTTGATCTCAGGCTTTCAGAGCACTTGATCTTGATCAATTTAGCTGAGACAACTCCTCTGGACAACTCTCCTGATCAGTATATTTAATCTTTTTGCATCAGAGCACTTTATGCATAGAGTTGACTTCTCTGGACAACTCTCCTGATAAAAACCTTTGAGTAGTCTTGTCCTTTTGAGCTAGGTAAGCTTGTTCTTGCATATGGCTAGCTTCTTTGGACAACTCTCCTGATCAGAGCATATGAATATTTTCTCTGGACAACTCTCCTGATCAGAGCATCTTCATTGGACTTGTCCTTTTGAGCTTTACAATCTTGTTCTTTCATAAGAGCATCAAAGATTTCATAGAGTGTCCTTGTTCTTAAGTGATTGTTCCAGAATTTGAGCCTTGAGGGGACTTGATCTTGATCATCTTCAAAGCATAGGTTCCCCCTCAAATTGTGCATCTAATTGTATAAGAGCTACCTAACATTTCAGCTTCTCATCTAGCCTATAATCTATATGTTCTAACATTCTTAGAACATATTTATATTGACTTAGGCATGTCTCAGGGGGTTTTGGTATTAGATCAAAACATATCTCATTTTATTCCCAACAAGTAGGCTGCTACACTTTGCTGGAGTACAAAAGACAAGATTCCTTATTGATGAGGAAGTCTTTGTAAAGTTGGTAGCAGACAAGGTTGCTGAAGAAAAAGAGAGAATTGCTAAAGGGATCAAACACCCTGATAGGAGTTCTAATGATGATGACAACAAAGATGATCCCACAAATCCCAACCCTCCTGGCCCTAAACAGCCCACAATTCATTATCTTACCTATCATAGGAAGGGCTCTGTATCTTTAGAGGTGTTGACCAAAGATGGTAACACAGCCAAAGATGCATCAGCCAATGAAGGTTCTTCTGAACCCAAGGCACAACTTAATGATGTTGAGGCTGCCCACTTAGAAGCTGGTTTGCTTAAGACCTCATCAGTGTCAGCAGAGTTGGACACTGACCAGCTCTTAACCATTCTGGATGACTCAGTGGCTTTGGAACCAAGCCCTGTGATCTCCCAACAACTGCCTTCTTTGAACCCTATTGAGGGTGAAGAAGCTGCAGGTTTAAGTGGTGGAGTTGAAAATGATGAACTAGTTAAAAAATCAGAGGGAGTAAAGGATGAGAGAGATGTGATCATCACTAGGATAGTGAGTGTACCACAAAATTAGGGTGGTATAAGTGAGGAGGGGCAGGTTATTCTTGAAGTCAAATCTGAACTTCAAGAAACCCTTGCGGAGAGGAGGCCTGACCCTGAGTGTGAGAAAATTATTAATGAAGGAAGAAAAGAATTAGTTGAAAATGAGAAGAAGACTGTTGATGTATCAGAGTCTTATGCAAAAGAATTTGAGGGTTTGATCTTTCTGACATTGCAGGTGTTACATTTGATCAAATTTTTGTTGATGAACTTCTAACAGATGCTCATGTAAAAATTGACTCAAGTTCAGCTCAAGCCATTCTTGGAGAGCAATCAGCAAAGTTGGACACTCTGGTCCTTCAAGTAGAATTTGCACATGCTGAAACTTCTGAAGCCTTAGATGAGCAAGGTAGAACTCTTGCAGCAGTGGAAATGAGGCTAACATGCTCAGAATAAGTGGTCTTGCCCACTATTGAGGTAAGAATCAGTGGAGTTGAATCTGGATTGTAAACAATCTCCACTGAAGTTCAGAAAGCCAAAACCAGCATGGAATCCTTCACCAAGGAAGTCAGAAAATATCAGAAGATGCTTATGGACAACCACAATAAGAATGTAAAGGCTCTGAAACTGGTTGTCAAGCAAGAAATAGGTAAGAAGAGTGCCCTTCAGAAGAAAAGGGCAGAGGAGATGAGGCTAGCTATGGTCAAAGCAGCCTTAGAAAAGTTTACTCAGGAGGTGATGGCCAAGATTGTTGAATCTGCAGTGGCCAACCTCACTGATTTCCTTAAGGCTACCCTTGATGCATCCCTCAAGTCAACCATGGAGAAGGTTGTGGAGCAGAAGATGAAGCCTGTTCTTGCTTTCTTAAGCTTGAGCAGTGACAGAATGCAGAATATACATGATGAGAATGTATACTTACTTGAGGAGATGAAGTCCTTAAATCTGGCACAATCCCTGATGGCCTGCACTATGAGTGATCTCAAACCCCAGTGTTTTGATGTTGCCAAAAAAGGGGAAAGAGAAAGAGCAAGGGCAAAAGGTACCTTGACCATTGGAGAAGGGAGAAAGGGACAGGACAAAGTGCATGACACCAAAGGGAAAGGAAAAGCAGTCCAAAACCTGGACGATTTAGATGAAGATGAGCAGCTGGCTATAGCTCTAAAAAATTCCATGGCATCAGCTCAGGAAGAAGGAGCAAGACTTCAGCAAAGGTCTGGAGGTGAAGTGTTAGGATTGGACAAGTCCACTGAAGGAGTTCAAATAAGAGGTGAAATCAAGAAGGCCAAGAAAAACAAGAGAAAAGCAGAAACCTTCACTGACTTTCCTAACAGCCTAGAACTCCCTGCTGAATTCAGATTGACTAAAGAGCCTACTCCAAAGATGGATAAAGCTACTGAAGAAGACAAAATTGCTGAAGAAGACAAATCTGCTGAAGTTGAAACTGCTGAGACACCCAAAGTGTTGGTCCCAAACTGCTAAGATTGAGTAAGCTAAGAAAAGTCTAGAGGGGAGGGGTGAATAGACTTTTCAAAATCATTCAAAATATCAGAGTTTATAATGCGGAAATGTGTTCTGAATAATACTGTTCTTACAGGGTCAGATCAGTACTTCCAGTTTCAGTTTTATACTCAACTTTTATTTAGATCTTTACTTAGAAAATTCTACTGTTCTTGGTTAAAAAAATATCAAACAAATATCAAACAGAAAAGTAAAGAACACAGAATTTTATAGTGGTTCAACCAAAAAGTCTACATCCACTCTCACAATCCCAGTTGTGATGTTTTATTAACTCTTCCTTGAGTTTCTTGTGGCTTAAAGTCCCAAGATTAGACTTTGATCTTTTCGATTACACTTCCAAGTGTATCTTCGATCGACTATTAATTTCACAAGTAACTAGCACACTTGTTTACAACAATACAAAATTTAAAATGAAAAGTAAAACTTCTCTTGATTAGCCTCTGATTTCTTCTCTTCAAATTTGTGGCTTCTTCTCAGATTTCTTGATCTCTTTGACTCTATGAGTTCTTCAAATGCTTTGTAGACTTGCTCTTGAATGCTTTAGGATCAGTAATTGTTCAGTAGTCTTTAGCAGTATGAGATCACACAATATTTATAGAACTTAGTATGACAGTTAGCAGTTTGTGAACTAACTCTAAAACTGTTTTTGTTGTAACTTCCTTTTGTAACCGACTTTGTAACTTCCTTCAATTAATTCCAAGTCAACATATCTTCAAATATATCTTCAGTTACACCTTAAATAAGTTTTCCAAACTTATTCTTCAAACATACTAACTCAGCACAGTAAACTACTCTTCTTAGTTTTACTGTTCTTAGTCAGTCAGCACAGTTCTAAAAAACTGTTCTGCACTTCTTCAGAATTCTTCTAAGCTTCTCTTCAACTCTTCTTGAAATTCTTCTTATTCTGAAGTAGTCTTCTGAGTCTCCAATAATCTTCTGATCTTCTTCTAATCTAGTGTTCTAAACTATTGTTCTGAACTTTTACAATGCCGAATACAATAGAATACAACTTTACATATATTAAACCTATCTATACATCAACTGAACTACATACAGAAGAGTACATCTAAGTCCTATACTATAAGATGTCTATACAATACAAAACATCAGCTTAGTTCCTAACAGTTCTTATATCAGATCAGTAAACACACTAAGATCAGTAAACATATATAAGATCAGTAAATACATATAAGATCAGTAAGCTCAGATTTCATATAACACAATTATATCAACATATAATCACATATATCATTAACTTCAAGTTGTTTTTGGCCATCAAAACATACAATCATCAACTAGAACATTGTTTATAGAATTCATATCCCAACACAAAGCTACTGAAACTCAAGAAGATATTGAGATATTATTTGAAGAAGGCTTTGGACCTGAACCCAAGAAGAAAATTCCAGTATTAGCTAATGATCCATCCAAGCTCTTTGTGGAAGGATATGGGAAAGATGCTGAAACTCAGCAAAAACTGGCCATGATGAGAGCTCAAGAGAAAATGGATCTCTTGATGGAAGCTAACAGAGCAAGTGACAAGAGGAGAGCAGACTTTCAGAATCCTATAAGGAAGAGAGCAACCTAGAGTAAACTGAAGCCCCAGCTGCTGATACAGATGGATACCAAATATCCACACGTGGATAAAAGGGTCCCAATTCAGCTGAATGACAATTGGGAGGAAGCCAAAAGGGAGTTTGTCTATGATTACTGTCATAGGCAGATGGATGGAAGAAGATCCCAACTCCACTTTTACTCAGTTTATGATTGATTATCACAAATAACTTTATCAATAACTTCTTGTTGCTGCAGACATGGCAAGGATAGAGTTCAAAGCTCCTAAACCAATCATATACATGCCCCCCAAGAAAGATGGTTTCATTGAACAATCTCAGATACTTCAAGAGTTCATCCAAATTCTGAAGCTGAATAGGATGATACTTGGACCCAAGGGAATCAATCAAGAGGCAATGGAACTGAAGAAAAGGGTTTGGGCACAGTATGGGATGGTGCCCCCTCCACAAGATGATTTCTGAATGGCTAAGTGTTCCTTGTTCCTTTTGAATGCCCTTATCTTCTGAACTAGATGATTACTTGCTCATGGCTGCTGAGATGATTAACTGTGCTGAAACCTGTTCAAATCTGCTGACCCATGTTATGTTCTGATCCATGTTTTTCCATTTGCTCTGATCATATGTTTTCTTATTTATTTTTCTCTGATCAAATGATATGTAATTACTATGATTCGTGCTCTGATGAGTTTATTTAGTCATCGTGCGTGTAATGCTTAATGATTATATGATTGATGGTTGAATACTTTGTGAATCAAGAGATAAAATCTCATTGTCTCAACTTGCCTGACTTAAACCTATATGCACTTAAACTATGACTACACTAACATGTTTCTTTCAGGAAATTTGACCTTAGTCACATCTACTAAAGCTATATGTTTCTTTCAGGAAATTTGACCTTTGCATAGCTTGTATAGGTTTTGGCATTATCAAAAATGGGGAAATTGTTGGGAATAAAATGAGAATTTTGATTAAGATACCAAAACCCCCTTAGACATGCTAAATAGATAAGTCAAATTTAAATGAACATGTTGGAACATGTAGTATAGGCTAGTTGAGAAGCTGGAATGTTAGGCAACTCTTAGTATATTAGATGCACAAGTTGAGGGGAAACATATTCCTAGAATATCACAAGAATCAAGTCCCCTCAAGGCTCATAATCAATTTGACATTAAGTCTGCTGGAAGCACCTAATGGACAACTGTGTTGTTCAAGTCAGCTCAGTAATGTAGCAACCTATCTGAAGATCAAATTGAATAGAATGCATCATCAAGACCAAGTCTACTGATGTATATGTCAAAGCTCAGAAGGTTTGAACAACAGAAATGTCTCAGCACACTTGAACCAAAACAGTTCAAAGAAACAAGTCCAACTGTGCTGATAAGGTCAAAGCTACTGATATGAAGTCATGAATGCTCAAAGACCATCAAGAGACATGCATTGAATGACAAAGAGCCAAGTGATCTGAAGAGCAAAGCCAACATTGCTGATAAGCAAAGTCTGCTGACTGTGATAAGCAGAACTTTCCAAGTGATAAGGAAAGTTGTCCTTATCATAGGACCAATTATCAGAAGTGATGTCCATGTTTGATCAAGTGAATCTTGAAGTCAGACATTGGGAAGAGTGTTTCAAAGTCAAGACAAAGTGCTCACAACCGTTTACTTCCCAAATGAAGGACATGTCACTTTCAAGAAACTGTCTTCCAGTTTCAAAGTTCAAGAAAGACAAATATAGACATTTTGAGGTTGTCTCTGCAACGGGCAAATCCTCAAATTGTTCTATAAATATAGAAGTGTGGAGACCATTTGAGGGCATCCTACTACAATTCAACTGAACCAACAATCATGAGATCTTAAGGAAACTCAAAGCCTTCAAGCTTTCATAGAACATCTTAGTTTCCAGAACACTTCTTCTAAGCTGAACTTCATTGTATATCCATACAAGCTTAGAGTGATATCCTATCCTTTTACACTGAGCTCATTGTAAAGGATATCTCAACCTAGTTGGAACCAACATCAACCCTTATACCTTTCCAAAAGAGAGATAGAAGGTTGTTGTAGTAGAAGTTATAGGAATTGACTGTTGAGAGAAGAACAGTTCAATTCTGAGTTGTTGAGAGAGACTCTGATATCCTAGGGATCAAGGCACCAAGGAGTGGTGTGGTTGATCAAGTGCACCTTGGCACTATAAAACAAGTAATTCCAAGAGTGAATGAATTATCCTGTTCAATCAGGGAAAGTGGATGTAGGAGCTTGAGACTCTAAACCACTATAACTCTTGTGTTGATTTACTTTCAAGTACTTTCATTCAAACAACACATTCAAACACTGTACACTAACTGACCTTTCAAAGACATATACTTAAGATTGTGTAAAACTGTTTTGGACAAGTCCCTGAAAACAGACTAAGTGTTAAGAAGATTTCAGTAATTAAAAGGAGTTTAAACTAAATGGCCAACCACTATTCCGCACATATAACTCACTTAGATAATTATTCAACTAAGTACTCAATAGTACTTAGTAGATTGACTATCTTCTAAGAGTTAATCATATCAGAAGAGTTGTCTAGGACAACCTTTCTGAAACCAGTTTGGTTAAAGTTTGAAAAGATTTGCGTACAAGTGTATCCCCATACACTTGTTATATACTCCTTTCAGGACCAACATGCAGGCACTAGATACTCTTGGAAACACGAGATGGAGAGTGAATAAAAGAGTATTCCACATCATTGACAGAATATGGGCCAGTGGAGGTTGTCTTGGAGACTTAGTTGCATATGTAAACCCAATTTACTGCGTATATTTGTATGTATAATGCATATTCACTATATTTTCGTATAATGTAATTTTTAGATTCAATAGTATATTTTACTTCCCGAACTAGGAAAATCATAATTATTGTAGAATTTATAATAAAGTCTTATATTATTATTATGCAATGCACATATTATATATATGCATGTACTGAGAATATGCAACAATTTTTTATATGCAAAGATATTACCCAATATATTTATAACTATATTTGACAATTTCCATAGATAAAATAACACATGAACATATTAAAAAAAATTGGGAAAAGGTATCAAAAGAGGATAAAATTTCGAAGTAAAAAAAAATTGAAAGTAAAAGGCGTTAAAACAGAGAGAGGAAGAACCGTAAAAATCTTAAAGAATACACTTACCGATCTGAAACGGGAGGCGAGGGGGGGAAGAGGCAGACAAACAGAACGGGCGGCGAACGAAATGGGCATGAGGGGCTCTGATTTTTTTTTCTAACTCAAAATCGAAAAAGGAGGAGGAGGAGACGGCGAAAGGCTCGGAACACGACAACTTGGGACTTTTGGGCGGCGCTGCGGCGAATGAAGAGGCTTGGACGCGGGGCTTCGCAGACGTGGATAAAATAGATTGAAACGGTGCTGGCAACCGACGAGACTGGAGGGTGCCGGCGAACGATGAGGGTGGACGGAGGCGGCTGAGCGACCTTTTTTTTTTTCTTTCTGTGCGATTGTGTGAGAGAAAATGAAAAAGGCTCATCACACCGGGTGTGTGCTAATTGCTAAAAGAGTGGGTGTGTGTCGCCCACTGCGCACCCTCTTCCCTCCGTCACCGCGGCGGCCCGCGCCACCCGCTGCGCATCCCTCCCCTCCGCTTCACCGCCCGTCTTCCCCTCACCTCACACTTGCGTCGCCGGCGACACGTGAAGTCGATTTTTAAAAAAAAACACGCAACCCTCTCACCGTCTAACCGGTTCGCCGCCTCTTCGATCTCCACCGAGAAAATGAAAAAGGCTCATCACACCGGGTGTGTGCTCATTGCTAAAAGGGTGGGTGTCCTAATAAACCGCGTGTGTGCGTATAACTTTGCCCTTTTAATATACATATAGTTGGACCTGGGCCAGTCTTATTGAGAATGAAACCGATTTTTTATGGACTTGACTATATGCATCTCCATTTTAGAGAGATGCACTCCCCGATTGATTGATGCACCCCTAAAATTGGCCTAAGTTAAATGCACCCCTCTTCTTTTTTCTTTTAAGTTCCCCCCAAATTAACCTAAACAATAAACTAAGTCCAATCCACAAATCTTCATAAACGTATAAATATTTAATTTGTTTGAGTCTATTAGGGATAAAAATGAGGAAACTATATACTCCCACCATCCAATTTATTATGCCCACTTCTCCGGGCACGGGTTTTAATGAATATTGATTAGTTTATTCATAAAGTAGATAAGTTGAGGGTATGATGGAATATTGTGGGGTCCATTTATAAATAAATGATTGTTTATGAATAAAGTGAATGACAAAGTGGATAAATAAGTGATGGTAGGAGAATGGAGATAAAGTAGTATGAATAGTATTGTTTCTAAAAAAAGGTATGAGCATAATAAAATTGGACAACCCAAAAAGGAAAGTGGGAATAATTAAATTGGACGGAGGGAGTATTATTTTAATACTTTTTAAACACACAATTAACTCATTAATAGTATTATATAAATAAAGAAAATTAGCCCCTTGAAATTTTTTTTGAAGAAAATATAGTTAACAATTTTACATTACACTGACAAAGTGGGATAGCTCAAGTGGTTAGAGCACCACTATCTAGGCCTTAGATCCTGGGTTCGAGTCATGGAGAGGGGAAAAAAGGGATGCGTATTTAATGTAATTAAAAAAAAAATTTACATTACACTAAAATAAATAAAGTATAATCATTTTTTATATTGTCAATATATTTAATGTATTAGTTCTTTTTTCCAAATTTAAATTGTCAATTATATTTTCTTAAATGTATTAATTTGGTAAATAAATAAACTCATATATAAATTAATATTTTTGATAATTAATTTGTTTTAAGCAACCCATATGAAATATTTTTCACATAAAATATGGAATATATAATTAAGACATATTCTAAAATTTACATGTGAATTTGTATCTCATCCTATCTTAATTAACTATATTTTATATGTAAAATATTTTATATAATTTTTTTTGATTTATTTTTTGCCCCCCTAACTTTCAGTTCTAATCTTCATCCTCTTCTGGGGCTCGTTTGCTTAGTAAATCTAAATGTATCTAAATATAGATTACGTATGTAAATCCACAACAAACTCATGAATACGTTTATTTCAATAGTATAAACTTGTTGATAACAAAAGATTTGGGGACAATAAAAATTTGCTAATTTATAATGAAATGCTAACAATATTCCACATATATATATGTAAGAGTTTCAACAAAACAATTAAAAATATATCTAGAAAAAGGAAGATAAAACGTGTCCACCATTTAAGAAAAAAAAAACAATGATAAAATGCTAACAATCCAAATATAGATCAACTTTAAAAATGCTAATAATCCAAATATAGACCAACTTTAAAAAATCCAAGTGAGAGCACGTTCTCCATTTTAAAACATTCCGGTAAAAGAAAGCTAGGAGTATAAGAATGCAACTGACTTGCACCTTGGACGTTCCAATTAGCCATAGTAACTTCTCTATCCTCACTAGAATAGTAGTAGATGGATCTGCCATTAGACAATAAGATAACCCCGTCTTTAGAAATTCTGAAAGGATGAATTCTATTATCATTCCAAATATCGTAGTTTCTTTCGATGATAAATTGTCTTGTCCAAGAATTCTCAACTCCGTATTCCTTCATCAACCAGATGTTGATATGGTCAGCATATCTATGTGTATAAACACATATACACAGGGTGTCTTCCATTACAGCAATCCTCATATTAATAGGATCGGTTTCAACGGGAAGGGAAAATTCATTGAAAATTTCAGTTTCAAGATCAAAGCAAGAAATCCATAATTTGTCATTTACACCACTTGTTATCCAGTGAAGATTCCCATTCAAAAATTCACCTTTAGTAGCCTTATTGTAACAGACTTTAGCTTGAGGTGCAATACTTCTCCATGATCTGGTTCCAATGGTGTATACCTTACCCCCCTCCTTAGGTGTCTGAAACGGAAAAATACCAACCACCTTATATTGACCAGTTATTTTGCTCACTCCAAAACCATATACGAGGGTGTAAGCTTTAAACGATTTAGAATGAGGATGAAGAAGGTCAATGTATTCACGAGTGATTGGATTGTACAAGTGAAGTTTACATTTTTTACGCCCCTCATATTTCATCAAAAGAAGAAGCCCATCAACGGAACCTTCTATAAATAGTGAAAAATCAGACTCGCGAGCGAAAACAATGCCATCGCGGACTAGTGAATTAGAATTATGGGACTTGGCGAAGTCACGAGTCTCGAATAAATGGCGCCACGACTTGCAAACACACTTACATCTTAAAATGTTTGTACGAGAAGTCTTGACAGAATTTCGGTGATGATGTCTGGTGGAAGATATGTGAAAATGTCTTGCTTCATAAAGAAAACAAACCGAATAACAATCAGTTTCCTCTAAAAATCATTATCAATAATTTTAAAACATATAGGCTATGTTTACTTTTGGTTTTACAAATCAAGTTTTGGATTTGAAGATCCAAAACCCGTTTTACTTCGCGATTTAAAAATTGGTTTTCAAAGTACACTCAAAACCACCCCTATCAAACATATTAATTTGACATAAAAGTATATCTATATAATATCACTCAAATCATTATAATATTTCTCAACAATAATATAATAATACTATAAGGACATGTTTGATAGCAAACATTGATTATCTAAGATATATTATGATGATATATAAACTTTATAGATATTAAAGCATTATCTACCCTTAATCTACAATCAATAAAAATGATATATAGTTAATTTTGGTTTAATCTAAACTATCAAACATGGCCTAATAATATAATACTCCCTACGTCCCACTATAAGTTTCCAACTTAGCTTTCATTTTCTAGATGTACCACAATAAGTTTTCAATTTTATTTTTTTCTATTTTTGGCATATTATTTTCTCTCTCCTAATCACTATTACTTACTCCCTCTACTTTTTAATAAGTGTCACATTAGCCTTTTTCAACAAATTAAGATTATAAATTGTGGTCTAAATTACCCTTCATTAATTATAACTCATTTTTATATAGAAATTTTGTTTTATAAAGAATGTGGTCAAGAATGTAGCTAGTATTCATAAACTAAATTAATTATGGTATAAACAATATTTATGGAATTTACTCATGAGCAATATATATGGTAAATGAATAAGGGTAAAGTAGTCAAAGTTAAAGAAAAAACCCCAGAATGACACTTATTTTAAAATTAGTTAAAAAGTCAAAGTGACACTTATTAAAAAACGGATGGAGTATATTTTATCTATTTTTTTCTTTCTCATCATCACATCACTTATACTAAATCTATAATTATTTTATCATATTTCTTAATCTAAACACTCAAAAGAAATGAGAAACTTATTTCGAGACCGAGGGAGTAATACAATACATTCAATCATTACACAATCAACTAATTATTATAATCTCACCAAACAATAATATAGTAATACGAACTCATTCAATCTTATAACTTGATCTGATATAAAGTCACTATTTCAAAAAAAAAAAAATACTAATATTAGTATTTATCATAATTTAAAAAATCAGAATTTCAAAATTCGGCACGTCTAGAGTAAACATAGTCATAGACCTTATCTAATAAACAATAAAAACCGAATCAATTATGTGTATAGTCAAATTAATCATGCTCGTCTTAAAACTCTTAACCACCATAATCATGATTTTGATAAGGGGAGTGAGAATTGACCAACAATCAACACAAAAAGCAAATCATGAGCAAACATTATTATTCAACCAGTTACTATATAAAGCTTTAAACTATAATCTATTTCAAGATTTTCTAATAAAGTTCAAGATTTACAAGATTTATTTCACAGAGATCAAAATTTATGAAAAGTAAATATTAATGTATATACTCCCTCCCTTTTTTTTTAAATAAGAGGTCTTAGAGTAATTTGTTAGAATTAAAAAATGGTATGATTGACAAATATACCCTTAGATAATAAATGAAATTTCTAACTTCATTCATTTCATTCCATAATACCTATTAAATATTTTACATACATGCCAAGTTTGTATAGGAAAAAGATTTACCTTAAAGATTAGGTAATTAGAGTAATTTAGAAATTATGATTGTTTCCAAATTAAAGAGAGGACATAACTGAAATAAACATTGTAATTTTTTTTAAAACATTCCATATTTAAGCACAAGAAAAAAATGTCTAAAACATCTTATAAGAGTGAGTATTTATTATACTCACATCTTATAAGAGTTAGTATTTATTATACTCACATCTTATAAGAGTGAGTATTTATAATCATCATATCAAATCTTAAAGATTTTCTTGAGATAATCAAAATAAAAGGTTTGGTTTTCTTCCTTCCTATAAATCGCTCTCTCTGGAAAAATCAAAACCATATAATTTCATACTTTTCATATATAAACTTTGCGATTTATATAGAGTAAGACCACAACAACAATATAATAACATAATTTTATACAATCTTGACATGAAAGTTTTATTAATAAATAAATAAGAAATTAATAAAGCTATTCGTTGGATTTGAGTAATAATTATGAAACCCTCAATTTGAATGATCTTGATAATTGATCAAAAAATCAACTCTAACTTATGAATTTCGAATTAATAAATACACTTATTTTTATACATATATATATATATTTAAATTATATTTTATTTATAAATAAATACGTACAAGTAAAGAATATTGTTGGTATAATACTCAATCTTCTAAATAAAGTAAAAAAAACTCAAAATTTAATTATTTAAATACAATAAACATATTTTTTGTGTATAGAACTGAACAAAGTTTTAGTGAACACAGAGAGAGTAACAAAAACAAAACAAATACGACCTCCTTTACTTAATTTTTTTCACATGTGAAGTGACACAGAGTACATAATTTTCGGAAGATGTTACCTTTTGATGCTCCATTCTCGTTGAAAGATTTTCCTCGTGTGTAATTATCAACGTAGATGTAGATCGTGTGTAATTATCAGCGTAGA
This sequence comes from Galeopsis tetrahit, assembly GCA_963675135.1. NCBI lineage: Eukaryota > Viridiplantae > Streptophyta > Magnoliopsida > Lamiales > Lamiaceae > Galeopsis > Galeopsis tetrahit. The sequence goes on along the minus strand of OY776126.1, from coordinate 38,645,350 downwards.
TGTAGATCGTGTGTAATTATCAGCGTAGATGTAGAAAGAGATTTAACAAATAACATATTTTAGGGCTGAAGAAAGGTCCATGTATTTATAGGGCAAAAATAAAATATTTTATGGGCTGAAGAAGGGCCATATATACGTTTATTTCCATATAACATATTCCATTTATTCACTTTTCCTTATTTTGTCTGTTTACCAAGATATGTTTAATTTCCTTTTATAAAAATAATCACTTTATTTACCAATTCTAGCTAGGGGTGGGTAAATATACCAAAATTTTGGTATACCGAGCTTTTCATATCGAAATTTTCGGTACGGTAACGATATGGAAAATTATCGTACATCGGTATTTTAGTATTCGGTATTAAACGATATACGATATACCGAAATACTGAAACATTAATAAAATAATATTGAGTAGGTCTCCTGTGCACGTGCACACTAATGCACAGGTCAATCCTATGTCTATTTATAAAGGCAAATAAATATAACTAAGTAATGAATGTTATAATGGTTATAGATACCCTTCCTAAGCATGAGGTCATGATGTCACAGGTTCAAATCCTTTCAAAATTTTTTTTTCATTTTTTTTTATCCGTTTTATTTTTTCTTTTTTTTTTTCCTTTCTACTTTTCATTAATAAAATTTTCACCTTTCACTAATAATTTTTTTTTTCCTTTTTTTTTCTGTTTTATTTTTTTCATTTTTTTTTCCTTTTTTTTTTTCGTTTCTAATTTTCATTAATAAAATTTCCACTTTTCACTAATAATTTTTTTTTCCTTTTTTTTTCTTTTTTGTTTTTTTTTTTTACTTTTTTTTTCAACTTTTTTTTTCGTTTCTACTTTTCATTAATATTTTTTTTCGTTTTTTTTAAGTTTGTTTTTTTTTTCGTTTCTATTTTTCATTAATAAAATTTCCACTTTTCACTAACAATTTTTTTTTTCGTTTTTTTTTTCACGTTTTTTTTTTTGCGTTTCTACTTTTCATTAATAAATTTTTTTTTTCGTTTTTATTTTCACGTATTTTTTTTCGTTTCTACTTTTCATTAATAAAAATTACCACTTTTCAGTAACAAAATTTCCACTTTTCAATAATAATAGTTACCACTTTTTAGTAATAAAATTTCCACTTTTCAATAATAAGAATTACATTTTTCAGTTAAAATATCTACCACTTTTCAATAATAAAAATTACATCTTTCAGTTAAAATATCTACCACTTTTCATTTCAGTAACAAAATTTCCACTTTTCAATAATAAGAATTACACTTTTCAGTTAAAAAATCTATCACTTTTCAATAACAAAAATTACATTTTTAAGTTAAAAATATCTACCACTCTTCAATAATAAGAATTACACTTTTCAGTTCAAATATCTACCACTTTTCAATAATAAGAATTACACTTTTCAGTTAAAATATCTACCACTTTCAATAATAAGAACTCATAATGGTCATCTATATGGTCAACACTTTCAAAGATTCCCATCCTCAAAGATTCCCTCAAGTAGCACAAAGAACTCATAAGTTCAGGAGAAATGACAACTCTCCTGAAACTTACAAGGTCAACACTTTCACACATTCTTTCCCAAAGGCATTTAAGGGAAAAACTGTGTATGTAGATGCTAGAGGAAAACAACTTAGCCACCTTGAATCAATCAGGGTAATTAGGCAAGTTTGAGTTCCTAAAGGTACAACTAACCTCTCAGGACCCAAAATTCAAAGGGTACCTAAAGTTTGATAATTGCAGGTACCTAAGGGCCACAAGAAGATGAGGAGCATGAAAACAAAAACTGCATGGTACTTGGACAGTGGATGTTCAAGGCACATGACTGGAAACAAAGATCTCCTCATTGAATTTACTGAACAAGAAGGCCCTAATGTCACTTTTGGAGACAGCTCACAAACAACTAAAAAAGGTTATGGTACCTTGATAATTGGTAATATCAAGGTATCTAATGTATCTTATGTGGCTGGTCTCAAATATAATCTCCTAAGTATAAGTCAGTTATCTGATAAAGGATACAATGTTGAGTTCACTAGTAATAAGTGCTTAATCAAAGATAACACTCAACAAAACCTACTGACTGGAACTAGGAAAGGTAATGTGTATTTTGCTTACTGGGACAAGTCTACTGATGATGCATGCTTTATTGCCAAGAGCTCAAATGAACAAAGTTGGTTATGGCATAAAAGACTAAACCACCTGAACTTTAAATCCATGAACAAGCTTGCTAGAAATGCATTAGTTAAAGGACTGCCTAATGAAGTGTTCATTAAAGAGCATGTTTGTAAACCATGCCAAGAAGGAAAACTGATTAAAGATTCATTTAAAGGAAAACCAGTCATCTCTACTGAAAGGGTACTTGAACTATTACATATGGACTTATTTGGACCAATTACCCCTGCAAGCATAAATGGAAGAAAATACACATTGGTTGTAGTAGATGACTTCTCTAGGTTCACATGGGTAGTATTTCTCCTTAATAAGAAGGAAACACAAGTCAAACTCCCTGAACTGTTAAAGAGACTGTCAAATGAGAACAGCCTTAACATTATCAAAATAAGATCTGATAAAGGCACCGAGTTCATTAATTCATACATCAATGAGTATAGCACTAAAAATGGAATTGCCCATGAAACTTCAGTAGTTAGAACCCCTCAGCAGAATGGGGTAGCAGAAAAGAAAGAAGAAATAGAACTCTTAAGGAAGCTGCTAGACCTTTGATTGCTGATTCAAATCTACCTAAGAGGTTTTGGGATGAAGCTATAAACACTGCATGCTATACATAGAATAGATGTTTGATTACTAAGGGTCAAGGCAAAACCCCTTATGAACTCTGGAAAGGAAGATTGCCTAAAGTATCTTACTTTCACATATTTGGTTGCAAGTGTTTCATTCACAACAATGGGAAATAGCAGTTGAAAGCCTTTGATAGCAAAACTGATGAAGGGATATTTCTTGGATATTCCCAAATCAGTAGAGCTTTCAGTGTCTACAACTATAAAACCCTTATTGTGGAATAAACACCCCATGTTGTGTTTGATGAATATATCTTTGAGATCAGGAATAAGAACCTGGATACTGATGAAATCACATAAAGGACAACCAGACTGAGCTTAAAAGACAAAGATACTATGTTCATAGAAGTTGTCCAGGCCAACCCTCCTGAAATCACTAGACTAGACAACACTCCTGAAGAGGCAAACCCCACTGAAGGAAATGATGAACTGAATGACTCAATCCCAGTCCATAATCAGAACAAGAACCTCAAGACATTGATGAAGCACTTCAAGATGCAAAATGGATTACAGCCATGCAAGAAGAGCTGAACCAGTTCACCAGAAATGATGTATGGGAACTAGTTGACAGACCTTCATATCAAGATGTTATTGGAACCAAGTGGGTGTTCAAGAACAAGAAGAATGAGAATGATGTGATAGTCAGAAACAAGGCCAGATTGGTGGCCAAGGGTTATTGTCAATCAGAAGGCATTGACTATGATGAGACTTTTGCACCAGTGGCAAGGCTTGAAGCAATAAGACTGTTCTTAGCCTATGCTGCCCACAAGAGGTTCAAAGTCTATCAAATGGATGTCAATAGTGCTTTCCTGAATGGGGTACTAAAAGAAGAAGTCTATGTTGAGCAACCCCCTGGTTTTGAATTAGGAAACCAAGTCTACAGAATAAAGGAAGATCTCTATGGACTTAAGCAAGCTCCAAGAGCTTGGTATGATACACTGTCACAGTTTCTGTTGGATCATGGTTTTATCAAAGGGACAATGGACAGAACCTTGTTCAGAATCTGTGAAGGAGATGACATCTTGCTTGTCCAAATATATGTAGATGACATCATATTTGGATCTCCCAATGAGAAGATGTGTGAAAAGTTCTCAAAGCTCATGCAAAGCAAGTTTGAGATGTCAATGATGGGGTTGATGAATTTCTTCTTAGGCCTTCAAGTCAAGCAATCAAAAGAATGAATCTTCATCAATTAAGCTAAGTACACCAGAGAAATGATCAAAAAGTTTGGGTGTGCTACTTAGGGGTGTAAGTGAGTCGAGCCTACTCGCGAGCTACTCGTGCTCGACTCGAAAAAAGATCAAAATCGACTCGAAGCTAATCGAGTCGAGTCGAGTTTCGAGCTACTCGAGTAGCTACCGAGTTCGAGCTTGTAAATACTCGACACGAGAGGCTCGCGATCCTAATCGAGCTTCTTAGTATTTACTAATATGCCATTATTATTTTTTAAAAATATACTTATATTATATTTAAATAAATAATAATAAAAAAAAAACTTAACCAACCCTAATCTAATTCGCCGCCGCATATCATCAGATTCACAATATCTCTTCGCAGCGGCGCCGCAACCACCAAATCGGAACACTCTTTGGCGGCTGATCTCATCGTCTAGTCGCCGGCCCACCATCTATCAACTCCTCTTCTGATCTTCCTCAAGTTCCTCTTTCCACCGGTAATTAATTCAAAATTTGTTGATGAATTTCTTATAATCCGTTGTAGCTATATTCTTGACATGCCTTATTCTTAATTTCTTCATGCCATATTTGTTTGCTTATGCGGCCATTCCAGGTTCATTTATTTCAAGAACAAGAATTTCAAACAACCCAAATTTTTTCATTCCAGTTCCAATGCTTTTTTTTAAAAATTGACTTATATAGTTGGTTGAAATTGAGGGGTTTTAAAGGGACTATGCTAATTAATTGATTGCTAATTCATTGTTTGTTGCTGTAAATAATATATTTCTTGTTTGAATGCCAAATTGCCAATACATGTTAATATTTTAGGTTACAGATTATTTGGTTGAATAATTTATTTGATTGGAGATTATTAATTTGGTTGGAAATAATGCCACATGAATTATTTGGAGATTATTTGGTTGAATAGTTTCTTCTGCTCTTTTTTTCCCATTTGGTTTGGTTGGAGATATTTTTTTTTATCTTAAAAACTAATTAAAGTTTTTTGTTTAATCTAGATATGTCGATCTCTCCAGCCGATGTTTCCTCATCAATGCATGGTGAATCTCCTACACCTAATAATCAATCGCCTTGTAACACTGCAAATTCAAATGACGATGCTCCTACTAGAGCTGAGGGTGACACTCTTGATACTGCAGAAGACGAGTCTCAATTTCAAGTGAAAAAAAGACAAAAGACTTCTGAAGTTTGGTTGGAGTTTAGAGAAGTTGATTGTCCGGATGGTATAAAAGCAATGTGTACTCATTGCAACTCCAAACTCTCAATGCTGAAAAGTAAGAGTACTACCCATCTCTCAAGAAATTTGTCCAAATGTGTTAAACGAATGATTTATCAGAAGCAACAAAGAATGATTAATTTTCAATCAAGTGAAGTAGCAAATGAGGATGATCGACAAGTAGTAACACCTGCACTGACGAATGGCAAGTTTGATATGGCAAAAATGAGAGAGTCAATGGCACATTGGATTCTAATGCATGAACATCCCTTTACAATTGTGGAGGAAGAAGGTATTAATATGATGCAAAGGCGTGGCATGCCCATGTGGGAAAAAGTTTCACGAAACACAATTAAGAAGGATTGTGAGCAAGTGTATGAAATCGAGAAGAAGAAATTGAAGTCTCTTCTGAAAGGCATAGATAAAATCAGTTTGACAACGGATATGTGGAGGTCTTCCAACCAAAAGTTAGAGTACATGGTTCTAACATGACACTTTATTGACTCTAATTGGAAATTGCAAAAGTGGGTGCTTAGTTTTGTTCATCTACCTCCCCCTCATCGTGGTGTTGAAATAGCTGATAGTATTTATAAGTGCACAAAGGAGTGGGGGATTGAGAATAAGGTGTATACACTTTCGGTGGATAATGTTTCAAATAATGATTCAGCAATCAGATATTTAAGAGAAACTTATTCAAGAAACAAGAAGCTACTTTGTGGAGGGAAGTTGTTTCATGTGTGGTGTTGTGCCCACATTTTGAACCTTATGGTTCAAGATGGACTATCAAAAATTGAAAATATTGTTGGGCAAATACATGACAGTGTGGCTTTCATTAAATACAATGAAGGAAGGTTGATGTTGTTTTCAGAAATTGTGCAACAATTGCAGTTACTTAATAGGAAACTTATTCTTGAATGCAAGACAAGGTAGAATTCTACATACGAGATGTTATCTACTGCAGTCTTGTTCAAAGAGGTATTCCCGATGTATAAGGAGCGAGAGCCACGTTATCAAAACTGTCCAAGCAATGAAGATTAGATGAAGGTAGAAAAACTAATTCCCATTTTAAGAGTGTTCAATTCAGTCACACAATTCAGTCACAAACTATCCAACTTCGAATTTATTTCTCAATGAAATATGTCGAATCAAAGTTTTGTTGGATAAAATCTATCAAGATGAAGATGAAGATGCATTTATTCATGAAATGGTTGGGGCTATGAAAGCGAAATTTGATAAGTATTGTGGTGAGTGTAACTTGGTGATGGCTTTAGGTGCCATTTTGGATCCCAGGTGTAAAATGGTGGCTATTGACTATTCCTTCCCAAAAATGTATCCAAATGATGAAGGTGAACAAAATATCTCCAATGTTAAGAAAGCTTTGTACGAGTTATATGCTGAGTATGTTGCTGAAACACAATTTGGTAATGATGTTCAAAATCAAGAACGTGATGGAAGAGGCTTTGACCCTCGAAATATTCAAACTTCAGATTCGGGTTGGTCATAATTTACTCAGTATGTGAAATCAAATCAAACCATTCAACCACAAAAGTCTGAATTAGATGCATATTTAGAAGAAGGTTGCTTAGTTTGTGAAGGAGATTCAACCCCATTTGATGCTTTAGAATGGTGGAAGGCGAACAATTTGAAGTATCGAATTTTGTCCAAAATGCCTCGAGATATACTAGCTATTCCTGTATCGACAGTGGCTTGAGAAGCTACTTTTAGTGCGGGGAGTAGAGTTATTGATACTTATCGTGCATCATTGGCTTCCGATACCATTCAAGTTTTAATTTGTGGATGTGATTGGTGTCGTAGTCTTCATGGTTTGAAAAGAAAGAACAAAGTAAGTATGTTTATTGCTACCTTTCTTTATTATTGTTTATTATTTTAACAATACTAAATATTGTTTATTTTATTCTATCTTTGTTGAATGAGAAGAAGACTTTGGAGATAACCTTGCCTGTTCCAGCTTGATTAATTGGTTAAATTATTGAAGATGACCGTTATTGCTTTTAGGTGAATATTTTGCTTGTCTTCTTTTGTGATTGAAGTTTATTATTTATTGTACAGTAATCATATTTTTATTATTAAACAATGGAACAAGTTCACTCAATTTGTTGGAGGAATATGCTCAGGCTTCTGAAATCTGGAATAGGATTAAATCCGTTGGAGGAATGTGCTCAAGTTTATGATTAATTTCTCTTATTTTCTTGATTGGACTTCAGCAAGAACATTTAACATAGTTTATTTAGTTGTTTTGATGTAATGAATGTTGAAAACATTGTTTTTTTTTTTTTAATTTTGTTTTTTTGAAATCTATTGAAGACATTGTTTATCACTGTCTTTGAGTTGTTATTATTTTTTTTTTATTTGACATGGAAAGTTTGGACAAAAATTTTGAATTTTTTTTGTTTTACATATAATTTTATAAAATTATATAGATAACCGAGTCGAGTCGAGCTCGAGATTATCGAGTTTCTTGTCGAGCCAAGTTCAAGCTTAAAATTTTAGGCTCGATCGAGTTCGAGCTCGAGTATAATAATCGAGTCGAGTTTCGAGCTCAGCACTACTCGGCTCGTTTATACCCCTAGTGCTACTAGCAAGCCAGTGAGGATCCCAATGAACATAAACTGGAAAATGGATCCAGATGAGAGTGGTGTTCCAACCAACTCTACTGAATATAGAGGAATCATTAGATCTCTCCTCTATCTCACTACTAGCAGACCTGACATCACCTTTGTAGTAGGTGTATGTGCAAGGTTTTAAGTTAATCCTAAAAAGAGCCACCTAGAGGCTGCTAAGAGGATCTTGAGGTATCTCAAAGGCACTGAGAACTTAGGCCTTTGGTACCCTGTTGATGACAACATTGAGTTAACTGGCTACTCAGATGCTAACTATGGAGGATGTAGAATTGATAGAAAATCAACATCAGGAACATGCCAATTCTTGGGAAACTAGCTCATTTCTTGGTTCTCTAAGAAGCAAAACACTTTGGCCACTTCCACTACTGAAGCTGAATATGTTGCAGCTAGAAGTTGTTGTGCTCAAATACTTTGGTTGAGACAACAACTTAGAGACTACAATGTCAACTCTACTGAAGTGCCAATTATCCGTGATAACAACACTGCTATTGTAATCTCACAAAATCCAGTGTTACACAAAAGATGCAAGCATGTGGACATCAAACATCACTTCATTAGAGACCATGTGGAGAAGAAGGACATCAAATTGGTGAAAATTCACACAGATCACCAAAAGGCTGATATTTTGACAAAGCCACTTGCTGAAGCAAGGTTCTTGGAACTTTCAACAGAATTGGGACTTCTTGATCCAGGGAAGTTGGACAAGTAAGCCTAATAGAGTTCAACAATCAAGGGGAAACTGAAAGTGATCTTCAGCAGACTTAGGCAAGTCTACTGAAATTCAGATGAAATGACCCTAATCTCATCAGAGAAGCTGAGCAGAGCTCACTTTAGGACACTTGTCCATGAGAGTTCAGGACACTTGTCCATGTGGGGCCAGATAAGTTGTCTTAGCTATCAAACCAAATCTTGGTCTGATAAGCACCTATTTTGGGTAATCATTGCCTACTTTGATGGCTGTCCCATTCCTCTTTAAGCCATCACCTTTTCAAAGATTTAATTTGTCCACTACCCAAAAAGTCACTTTCAATGCATTAAATGCCAAGATTTAACTCTTGTTTGCATTAAACATTTCAAGCCACTATCTACCTTGAAAACCCCCCAGCCAATAACAAACCTTAACTCCTTCCCACGTTTCAAATAAAAACAGTTTTCAAAACTGTTTCATTAATTTCAACTGTTGGATCAAATTTTGGCCAACTCCCCTGAATTAATACTGGCCATTCAAAACTGATTTCCTCTTTTGCCAACCGTTGAATTGCCTTAGACTTACCTACTCAATGACAAACATTATTTTTAGAATATACTCCAAGTCTTAAGAAGCCCCCAAGTTTCATTTCTTCCCCACGCATTCAATCACTCATGAAACCCTAATTTTCCAAACACTCTCAAGCCTTTCACTGTTTTATCAATGGCACCCAAAGTAAGACAAGAGATGATAGTGGATTTCACAAACAAGGATCTAGACCTTGATTTTTAATATCTTAGCCATAAAAACAACCTCATCTTTGAACCCATAATCCCCTTTGAGAGTGAAGCTCCAGAGGTTACACCCACCTTAAGATGGCTGAGAAGAGCTGGCCTTCAGAAATTTATGGAAGACAAACCCAGCTTTTGTCTAGAGTAATACATGGCAGAGTTCTTTGCCTTCCTCAAATGGAAAGGCAATGCCAATGGAGGAGAAGTGTCAACAAGGTTGACATATGTTGCTGAGGGTGAAGAAGAGGAGAGGTCACATAGGGTCAAGTTTGCAGAAGAAGACCTTGAAGGTGCCTATGGATTGCCCTCAGAAGGGAGGAATCCAGAAGTTTATGGCATAGGACATGAGCAAGAAATGGCTCAAGAATAGCTTCTCACTCCAGGTCCCATCTCCTCAACCCAACACAAGAACACACTCAAAAACCTGAGTTTTTAACTCTATTTGAAGTGGTGACAAAAAGCATTCTAAGAAACACTAGAAGCTTAGAACAAGTGAGTGCACCTAGGATAAGGATAATGGCTGCTGTCATTGATGCCAGTAATAAGGGCATCAAGTTTAATTGGAGAGACTTCATCATGGGAGAGATGATGAAGGAGAAAGCCAAGTTCAAGGTGAAAGCTCACAATAAGGTGGTGCTGGAAGGCAAGGTAAAGTATTGCACAAGGGCAAGCTTGCTGATAGAAATCTCACATTACTCAGAGATGCAAACCTTTGCAAAGCCCCTTCCAGCCCAGAAAATCATGTTCAGAAAGTTGTCTAAGAAGTCTGAACAAAGGAGGCAGCAGATGGCCAAACCTGCTGATGTGGAGGTTGAGAAGAAACCAAAATTGAAAACTAGGACAAAGGCAAGGATGGTGAAAACAAAGAAGGTGTCCAAAATCCTTGCAGAAGATGACTCAGAAACTTCAGCAGAAGTGGACAAAGTTGCTGAAGAAGGTCTAAGTATGCCTTCAGACTCTGGAGAGATAAGGGATAAATTTCCCATGGTGGTAAAGAAGACAAAGGGTGAGAAAAGGATTAGGTAAGTTGTCCCTGAAGAAGAAGGAAGTGGGAGCTCAAGAGCTAGCAAGAGAAGGGCCAAGCTTTCTGAAAAGATGCGGGAGTTGCAGGAGGAGAAAACTTTGCAATTAGCTCTAAGGGAAAGTAGAGCTGAATCTAGATCAAAATCAAAGACTAAGTCCAAGTCTACCTCTCCTGAAGCTGGCACTCCTGCAGGAGAAACATCATTCTGAGCCCAACTCTCCTGATAGCCACAAAACCCCTGAAAACCAACCCATCACCCCTTTGAACCTAACCAAGAGGTATTCCCTAGAAGGAGCTGCACAAAGAGGGCCAATAGATGTGCTAGTTGACCTTGCAGTTGATGAGTCAAGACTTCTATCACCCTTTGACTCCTCCATATTCAATTACTCCAGATTCTTAAAAGCTGCTTTGTTAGAAACTACCCCTATAAGCAAAACCACTTCAGAACCATTGCTCTCAAAAGCAACTAAAGCAACCATTGCTGAACCCAATCCTTCTGAACCCAATCTCCCTGAAACCAATCTTGAAGCTAACCCTTCTGAACCCAGAGCCAACTCCCCTGTAACCAAAGTCCCCAATCTAGTGGAAATGAGGAGGAGTATACCTATGAAGGTATGCTCAGAGGTGGAGCCAGAGCTACTGTGGATAGTTTGTATCCTATCCTTGCTGAATTCCCAAGATTATAGAGGAATTTCCATGATCTAAGAGCTTTAGTTGAAGTAAAAGACAAAACCATCATGGAGATTGCCCAAGTTATTCAGGATAAAGGAGCAAACTGGTGGCAGATTGAGGAGAGTAGGCTGCTACACTTTGCTGGAGTACAAAAGACAAGATTCCTTATTGATGAGGAAGTCTTTGCAAAGTTGGTAGCAGACAAGGTTGCTGAAGAAAAAGAGAGAATTGCTAAAGGGATCAAACACCCAGATAAGAGTTCTAATGATGATGACAACAAAGATGATCCCACAAATCCCAACCCTCCTGGCCCTAAACAGCCCACAATTCATTATCTTACCTATCATAGGAAGGGCTCTGTATCTTTAGAGGTGTTGACCAAAGATGGTAACACAGCCAAAGATGCATCAGCCAATGAAGGTTCTTCTGAACCCAAGGCACAGCTTAATGATGTTGAGGCTGCCCACTTAGAAGCTGGTTTGCTTAAGACCTCATCAGTGTCAGCAGAGTTGGACACTGACCAGCTCTTAACCATTCTGGATGACTCAGTGGCTTTGGAACCAAGCCCTGTGATCTCCCAACAACTACCTTCTTTGAACCCTATTGAGGGTGAAGAAGCTGCAGGTTTAAGTGGTGGAGTTGAAAATGATGAACTAGTTAAAAAAATCAGAGGGAGTAAAGGATGAGAGAGATGTGATCATCACTAGGATAGTGAGTGTACCACAAAATTAGGGTGGTATAAGTGAGGAGGGGCAGGTTATTCTTGAAGTCAAATCTGAACTTCAAGAAACCCTTGCGGAGAGGAGGCCTGACCCTGAGTGTGAGAAAATTATTAATGAAGGAAGAAAAGAATTAGTTGAAAATGAGAAGAAGACTGTTGATGTATCAGAGTCTTATGCAAAATAATTTGAGGGTTTGATCTTTCTGACATTGCAGGTGTTACATTTGATCAATTTTTTGTTGATGAACTTCTAACAGATGCTCATGTAAAAATTGACTCAAGTTCAGCTCAAGCCATTCTTGGAGAGCAATCAGCAAAGTTGGACACTCTGGTCCTTCAAGTAGAATTTGCACATGCTGAAACTTCTGAAGCCTTAGATGAGCAAGGTAGAACTCTTGCAGCAGTGGAAATGAGGCTAACATGCTCAGAAGAAGTGGTCTTGCCCACTATTGAGGCAAGAATCAATGGAGTTGAATCTGGATTGTAAACAATCTCCACTGAAGTTCAGAAAGCCAAAACCAGCATGGAATCCTTCACCAAGGAAGTCAGAAAATATCAGAAGATGCTTATGGACAACCACAATAAGAATGTAAAGGCTCTGAAACTGGTTGTCAAGCAAGAAATAGGTAAGAAGAGTGCCCTTCAGAAGAAAAGGGCAGAGGAGATGAGGCTAGCTATGGTCAAAGCAGCCTTAGAAAAGTTTACTCAAGAGGTGATGGCCAAGATTGTTGAATCTGCAGTGGCCAACCTCACTGATTTCCTTAAGGCTACCCTTGATGCATCCCTCAAGTCAACCATGAAGCAGGTTGTGGAGCAGAAGATGAGGCTGTTCTTGCTTTCTTAAGCTTGAGCAGTGACAGAATGCAGAATATACATGATGAGAATGTATACTTACTTGAGGAGATGAAGTCCTTAAATCTGGCACAATCCCTGATGGCCTGCACTATGAGTGATCTCAAACCCCAGTGTTTTGATGTTGCCAAAAAAGGGGGAAAGAGAAAGAGCAAGGGCAAAAGGTACCTTGACCATTGGAGAAGGGAGAAAGGGACAGGACAAAGTGCATGACACCAAAGGGAAAGGAAAAACAGTCCAAAACCTGGACGATTTAGATGAAGATGAGCAGCTGGCTATAGCTCTAAAAAATTCCATGGCATCAGCTCAGGAAGAAGGAGCAATACTTCAGCAAAGGTCTGGAGGTGAAGTGTTAGGATTGGACAAGTCCACTGAAGGAGTTCAAATAAGAGGTGAAATCAAGAAGGCCAAGAAAAACTAGAGAAAAGCAGAAACCTTCACTGACTTTCCTAACAGCCTATAATTCCCTGCTGAATTCAGATTGACTGAAGAGCCTACTCCAAAGATGGATAAAGCTACTGAAGAAGACAAAATTGCTGAAGAAGACAAATCTGCTGAAGTTGAAACTGCTGAGACACCCAAAGTGTTGGTCCCAAACTGCTAAGATTGAGTAAGCTAAGAAAAATCTAGAGGGGAGGGGTGAATAGACTTTTCAAAATCATTCAAAATATCAGAGTTTATAATGCGGAAATGTGTTCTGAATAATACTGTTCTTACAGGGTCAGATCAGTACTTCCAGTTTCAGTTTTATACTCAACTTTTATTTAGATCTTTACTTAGAAAATTCTACTGTTCTTGGTTAAAAAAATATCAAACAAATATCAAACAGAAAAGTAAAGAACACAGAATTTTATAGTAGTTCGACCAAAAAGTCTACATCCACTCTCACAATCCCAGTTGTGATGTTTTATTAACTCTTCCTTGAGTTTCTTGTGGCTTAAAGTCCCAAGATTAAGACTTTGATCTTTTCGATTACACTTCCAAGTGTATCTTCGATCGACTATTAATTTCACAAGTAACTAGCACACTTGTTTACAACAATACAAAATTTAAAATGAAAAGTAAAACTTCTCTTGATTAGCCTCTGATTTCTTCTCTTCAAATTTGTGGCTTCTTCTCAGATTTCTTGATCTCTTTGACTCTATGAGTTCTTCAAATGCTTTGTATACTTGCTCTTGAATGCTTTAGGATCAGTAATTGTTCAGTAGTCTTTAGCAGTATGAGATCACACAATATTTATAGAACTTAGTATGACAGTTAGCAGTTTGTGAACTAACTCTCAACTAACTCTAAAACTGTTTTTGTTGTAACTTCCTTTTGTAACCGACTTTGTAACTTCCTTCAATTAATTCCAAGTCAACATATCTTCAAATATATCTTCAGTTACACCTTAAATAAGTTTTCCAAACTTATTCTTCAAACATACTAACTCAGCACAGTAAACTACTCTTCTTAGTTTTACTGTTCTTAGTCAGTCAGCACAGTTCTAAAAAACTGTTCTGCACTTCTTCAGAATTCTTCTAAGCTTCTCTTCAACTCTTCTTGAAATTCTTCTTATTCTGAAGTAGTCTTCTGAGTCTCCAATAATCTTCTGATCTTCTTCTAATCTAGTGTTCTAAACTATTGTTCTGAACTTTTACAATGCCGAATACAATAGAATACAACTTTACATATATTAAACCTATCTATACATCAACTGAACTACATACAGAAGAGTACATCTAAGTCCTATACTATAAGCTGTCTATACAATACAAAACATCAGCTTAGTTCCTAACAGTTCTTATATCAGATCAGTAAACACACTAAGATCAGTAAACATATATAAGATCAGTAAATACATATAAGATCAGTAAGCTCAGATTTCATATAACACAATTATATCAACATATAATCACATATATCATTAACTTCAAGTTGTTTTTGGCCATCAAAACATACAATCATCAACTAGAACATTGTTTATAGAATTCATATCCCAACACAAAGCTACTGAAACTCAAGAAGATATTGAGATATTATTTGAAGAAGGCTTTGGACCTGAACCCAAGAAGAAAATTCCAGTATTAGCTAATGATCCATCCAAGCTCTTTGTGGAAGGATATGGGAAAGATGCTGAAACTCAGCAAAAACTGGCCATGATGAGAGCTCAAGAGAAAATGGATCTCTTGATGGAAGCTAACAGAGCAAGTGACAAGAGGAGAGCAGACTTTCAGAATCCTATAAGGAAGAGAGCAACCTAGAGTAAACTGAAGCCCCAGCTGCTGATACAGATGGATACCAAATATCCACACGTGGATAAAAGGGTCCCAATTCAGCTGAATGACAATTGGGAGGAAGCCAAAAGGGAGTTTGTCTATGATTACTGTCATAGGCAGATGGATGGAAAAAGATCCCAACTCCACTTTTACTCAGTTTATGATTGATTATCACAAATAACTTTATCAATAACTTCTTGTTGCTGCAGACATGGCAAGGATAGAGTTCAAAGCTCCTAAACCAATCATATACATGCCCCCAAAGAAAGATGGTTTCATTGAACAATCTCAGATACTTCAAGAGTTCATCCAAATTCTGAAGCTGAATAGGATGATACTTGGACCCAAGGGAATCAATCAAGAGGCAATGGAACTGAAGAAAAGGGTTTGGGCACAGTATGGGATGGTGCCCCCTCCACAAGATGATTTCTGAATGGCTAAGTGTTCCTTGTTCCTTTTGAATGCCCTTATCTTCTGAACTAGATGATTACTTGCTCATGGCTGCTGAGATGATTAACTGTGCTGAAACCTGTTCAAATCTGTTGATCCATGTTATGTTCTGATCCATGTTTTTCCATTTGCTCTGATCATATGTTTTCTTATTTATTTTTCTCTGATCAAATGATATGTAATTACTATGATTCGTGCTCTGATGAGTTTATTTAGTCATCGTGCGTGTAATGCTTAATGATTATATGATTGATGGTTGAATACTTTGTGAATCAAGAGATAAAATCTCATTGTCTCAACTTGCCTGACTTAAACCTATATGCACTTAAACTATGACTACACTAACATGTTTCTTTCAGGAAATTTGACCTTAGTCACATCTACTAAAGCTATATGTTTCTTTCAGGAAATTTGACCTTTGCATAGCTTGTATAGGTTTTGGCATTATCAAAAATGGGGAAATTGTTGGGAATAAAATGAGAATTTTGATTAAGATACCAAAACCCCCTTAGACATGCTAAATAGATAAGTCAAATTTAAATGAACATGTTGGAACATGTAGTATAGGCTAGTTGAGAAGCTGGAATGTTAGGCAACTCTTAGTATATTAGATGCACAAGTTGAGGGGAAACATATTCCTAGAAGATCACAAGAATCAAGTCCCCTCAAGGCTCAGAATCAACTTGACATTAAGTCTGCTGGAAGCACCTAATGGACAACTGTGTTGTTCAAGTCAGCTCAGTAATGTAGCAACCTATCTGAAGATCAAATTGAATAGAATGCATCATCAAGACCAAGTCTACTGATGTATATGTCAAAGCTCAGAAGGTTTGAACAACAGAAATGTCTCAGCACACTTGAACCAAAACAGTTCAAAGAAACAAGTCCAACTGTGCTGATAAGGTCAAAGCTACTGATATGAAGTCATGAATGCTCAAAGACCATCAAGAGACATGCATTGAATGACAAAGAGCCAAGTTATCTGAAGAGCAAAGCCAACATTGCTGATAAGCAAAGTCTGCTGACTGTGATAAGCAGAACTTTCCAAGTGATAAGGAAAGTTGTCCTTATCATAGGACCAATTATCAGAAGTGATGTCCATGTTTGATCAAGTGAATCTTGAAGTCAGACATTGGGAAGAGTGTTTCAAAGTCAAGACAAAGTGCTCACAACCGTTTACTTCCCAAATGAAGGACATGTCACTTTCAAGAAACTGTCTTCCAGTTTCAAAGTTCAAGAAAGACAAATATAGACATTTTGAAGCTGTCTCTGCAACGGGCAAATCCTCAAATTGTTCTATAAATACAGAAGTGTGGAGACCATTTGAGGGCATCCTACTACAATTCAACTGAACCAACAATCATGAGATCTTAAGGAAACTCAAAGCCTTCAAGCTTTCATAGAACATCTTAGTTTCTAGAACACTTCTTCTAAGCTGAACTTCATTGTATATCCATACAAGCTTAGAGTGATATCCTATCCTTTTACACTGAGCTCATTGTAAAGGATATCTCAACCTAGTTGGAACCAACATCAACCCTTATACCTTTCCAAAAGAGAGATAAAAGGTTGTTGTAGTAGAAGTTATAGGAATTGACTGTTGAGAGAAGAACAGTTCAATTCTGAGTTGTTGAGAGAGACTCTGATATCCTAGGGATCAAGGCACCAAGGAGTGGTGTGGTTGATCAAGTGCACCTTGGCACTATAAAACAAGTAATTCCAAGAGTGAATGAATTATCCTGTTCAATCAGGGAAAGTGGATGTAGGAGCTTGAGACTCTAAACCACTATAACTCTTGTGTTGATTTACTTTCAAGTACTTTCATTCAAACAACACATTCAAACACTGTACACTAACTGACCTTTCAAAGACATATACTTAAGATTGTGTAAAACTGTTTTGGACAAGTCCCTGAAAACAGACTAAGTGTTAAGAAGATTTCAGTAATTAAAAGGAGTTTAAACTAAATGGCCAACCACTATTCCGCACATATAACTCACTTAGATAATTATTCAACTAAGTACTCAATAGTACTTAGTAGATTGACTATCTTCTAAGAGTTAATCATATCAGAAGAGTTGTCTAGGACAACCTTTCTGAAACCAGTTTGGTTAAAGTTTGAAAAGATTTGCATACAAGTTTATCCCCATACACTTGTTATATACTCCTTTCAGGACCAACATGCAGGCACTAGATACTCTTGGAAACACGAGATGGAGAGTGAATAAAAGAGTATTCCACATCATTGACAGAATATGGGCCAGTGGAGGTTGTCTTGGAGACTTAGTTGCATATGTAAACCCAATTTACTGCATATATTTGTATGTATAATGCATATTCACTATATTTTCGTATAATGTAATTTTTAGATTCAATAGTATATTTTACTTCTCGAACTAGGAAAATCATAATTATTGTAGAATTTATAATAAAGTCTTATATTATTATTATGCAATGCACATATTATATATATGCATGTACTGAGAATATGCAACAATTTTTTATATGCAAAGATGTTACCCAATATATTTATAACTATATTTGACAATTTCCATAGATAAAATAACACATGAACATATTAAAAAAAATTGGGAAAAGGTATCAAAAGAGGATAAAATTTCGAAGTAAAAAAAAATTGAAAGTAAAAGGCGTTAAAACAGAGAGAGGAAGAACCGTAAAAATCTTAAAGAATACACTTACCGATCTGAAACGGGAGGCGAGGGGGGGAAGAGGCAGACAAACAGAACGGGCGGCGAACGAAATGGGCATGAGGGGCTCTGTTTTTTTTTTCTAACTCAAAATCGAAAAAGGAGGAGGAGGAGGCGGCGAAAGGCTCGGAACACGACAACTTGGGACTTTTGGGCGGCGCTGCGGCGAATGAAGAGGCTTGGACGCGGGGCTTCGCAGACGTGGATAAAACAGATTGAAACGGCGCTGGAAACCGACGAGACTGGAGGGTGCCGGCGAACGATGAGGGTGGACGGAGGCGGCTGAGCGACCTTTTTTTTTCTTTCTGTGCGATTGTGTGAGAGAAAATGAAAAAGGCTCATCACACCGGGTGTGTGCTAATTGCTAAAAGAGTGGGTGTGTGTCGCCCACTGCGCACCCTCTTCCCTCCGTCACCGCGGCGGCCCGCGCCACCCGCTGCGCATCCCTCCCCTCCGCTTCACCGCCCGTCTTCCCCTCACCTCACACTTGCGTCGCCGGCGACACGTGAAGTCGATTTTTAAAAAAAAAACACGCAACTCTCTCACCGTCTAACCGGTTCGCCGCCTCTTCGATCTCCACCGAGAAAATGAAAAAGGCTCATCACACCGGGTGTGTGCTCATTGCTAAAAGGGTGGGTGTCCTAATAAACCGCGTGTGTGCGTATAATTGTGCCCTTTTAATATACATATAGTTGGGCCTGGGCCAGTCTTATTGAGAATGAAACCGATTTTTTATGGACTTGACTATATGCATCTCCATTTTAGAGAGATGCACTCCCCGATTGATTGATGCACCCCTAAAATTGGCCTAAGTTAAATGCACCCCTCTTCTTTTTTCTTTTAAGTTCCCCCCAAATTAACCTAAACAATAAACTAAGTCCAATCCACAAATCTTCATAAACGTATAAATATTTAATTTGTTTGAGTCTATTAGGGATAAAAATGAGGAAACTATATACTCCCACCATCCAATTTTATTATGCCCACTTCTCCGGGCACGGGTTTTAATGAATATTGATTAGTTTATTCATAAAGTAGATAAGTTGAGGGTATGATGGAATATTGTGGGGTCCATTTATAAATAAATGATTGTTTATGAATAAAGTGAATGACAAAGTGGATAAATAAGTGATGGTCGGAGAATGGAGATAAAGTAGTATGAATAGTATTGTTTCTAAAAAAAGGTATGAGCATAATAAAATTGGACAACCAAAAAAGGAAAGTGGGAATAATTAAATTGGACGGAGGGAGTATTATTTTAATACTTTTTAAACACACAATTAACTCATTAATAGTATTATATAAATAAAGAAAATTAGCCCCTTGAAATTTTTTTTGAAGAAAATATAGTTAACAATTTTACATTACACTGACAAAGTGGGATAGCTCAAGTGGTTAGAGCACCACTACCTAGGCCTTAGATTCTGGGTTCGAGTCATGGAGAGGGGAAAAAAGGGATGCGTATTTAATGTAATTAAAAAAATAATTTACATTACACTAAAATAAATAAAGTATAATCATTTTTTATATTGTCAATATATTTAATGTATTAATTCTTTTTTCCAAATTTAAATTGTCAATTATATTTTCTTAAATGTATTAATTTGGTAAATAAATAAACTCATATATAAATTAATATTTTTGATAATTAATTTGTTTTAAGCAACCCATATGAAATATTTTTCACATAAAATATGGAATATATAATTAAGACAGATTCTAAAATTTACATGTGAATTTGTATCTCATCCTATCTTAATTAACTATATTTTATATGTAAAATATTTAATATAATTTTTTTTGATTTATTTTTTGCCCCCCTAACTTTCAGTTCTAATCTTCATCCTCTTCTGGGGCTCGTTTGCTTAGTAAATCTAAATGTATCTAAATATAGAATACGTATGTAAATCCACAACAAACTCATGAATACGTTTATTTCAATAGTATAAACTTGTTGATAACAAAAGATTTGGGGACAATAAAAATTTGCTAATTTATGATGAAATGCTAACAATATTCCACATATATAGATGTAAGAGTTTCAACAAAACAATTAAAAATATATCTAGAAAAAGGAAGATAAAACGTGTCCACCATTTAAGAAAAAAAAAACAATGATAAAATGCTAACAATCCAAATATAGATCAACTTTAAAAATGCTAATAATCCAAATATAGACCAACTTTAAAAAATCCAAGTGAGAGCACGTTCTCCATTTTAAAACATTCCGGTAAAAGAAAGCTAGGAGTATAAGAATGCAACTGACTTGCACCTTGGACGTTCCAATTAGCCATAGTAACTTCTCTATCCTCACTAGAATAGTAGTAGATGGATCTGCCATTAGACAATAAGATAACCCCGTCTTTAGAAATTCTGAAAGGATGAATTCTATTATCATTCCAAATATCGTAGTTTCTTTCGATGATAAATTGTCTTGTCCAAGAATTCTCAACTCCGTATTCCTTCATCAACCAGATGTTGATATGGTCAGCATATCTATGTGTATAAACACATATACACAGGGTGTCTTCCATTACAGCAATCCTCATATTAATAGGATCGGTTTCAACGGGAAGGGAAAATTCATTGAAAATTTCAGTTTCAAGATCAAAGCAAGAAATCCATAATTTGTCATTTACACCACTTGTTATCCAGTGAAGATTCCCATTCAAAAATTCACCTTTAGTAGCCTTATTGTAACAGACTTTAGCTTGAGGTGCAATACTTCTCCATGATCTGGTTCCAATGGTGTATACCTTACCCCCCTCCTTAGGTGTCTGAAACGGAAAAATACCAACCACCTTATATTGACCAGTTATTTTGCTCACTCCAAAACCATATACGAGGGTGTAAGCTTTAAACGATTTAGAATGAGAATGAGGATGAAGAAGGTCAATGTATTCACGAGTGATTGGATTGTACAAGTGAAGTTTACATTTTTTACGCCCCTCATATTTCATCAAAAGAAGAAGCCCATCAACGGAACCTTCTATAAATAGTGAAAAATCAGACTCGCGAGCGAAAGCAATGCCATCGCGGACTAGTGAATTAGAATTATGGGACTTGGCGAAGTCACGAGTCTCGAATAAATGGCGCCACGACTTGCAAACACACTTACATCTTAAAATGGTTTGTACGGGAAGTCTTGACAGAATTTCGGTGATGATGTCTGGTGGAAGATATGTGAAAATGTCTTGCTTCATAAAGAAAACAAACCGAATAACAATCAGTTTCCTCTAAAAATCATTATCAATAATTTTAAAACATATAGGCTATGTTTACTTTTGGTTTTACAAATCAAGTTTTGGATTTGAAGATCCAAAACCCGTTTTACTTCGCGATTTAAAAATTGGTTTTCAAAGTACACTCAAAACCACCCCTATCAAACATATTAATTTGACATAAAAGTATATCTATATAATATCACTCAAATCATTATAATATTTCTCAACAATAATATAATAATACTATAAGGATATGTTTGATAGCAAACATTGATTATCTAAGATATATTATGATGATATATAAACTTTATAGATATTAAAGCATTATCTACCCTTAATCTACAATCAATAAAAATGATATATAGTTAATTTTGGTTTAATCTAAACTATCAAACATGGCCTAATAATATAATACTCCCTACGTCCCACTGTAAGTTTCCAACTTAGCTTTCATTTTCTAGATGTACCACAATAAGTTTTCAATTTTTTTTTCTATTTTTGGCATATTATTTTCTCTTTCCTAATCACTATTACTTACTCCCTCTACTTTTTAATAAGTGTCACTTTAGTCTTTTTCAACAAATTAAGATTATAAATTGTGGTCTAAATTACCCTTCATTAATTATAACTCATTTTTATATAGAAATTTTGTTTTATAAAGAATGTGGTCAAGAATGTAGCTAGTATTCATAAACTAAATTAATTATGGTATAAACAATATTTATGGAATTTACTCATGAGCAATATATATGGTAAATGAATAAGGGTAAAGTAGTCAAAGTTAAAGAAAAAACCCCAGAATGACACTTATTTTAAAATTAGTTAAAAAGTCAAAGTGACACTTATTAAAAAACGGAGGGAGTATATTTTATCTATTTTTTTCTTTCTCATCATCACATCACTTATACTAAATCTATAATTATTTTATCATATTTCTTAATCTAAACACTCAAAAGAAATGAGAAACTTATTTCGAGACCGAGGAGTAATACAATACATTCAATCATTACACAATCAACTAATTATTATAATCTCACCAAACAATAATATAGTAATACGAACTCATTCAATCTTATAACTTGATTTGATATAAAGTCACTATTTCAAAAAAATAAAAAAATACTAATATTAGTATTTATCATAATTTAAAAAATCAGAATTTCAAAATTCGGCACGTCTAGAGTAAACATAGTCATAGACCTTATCTAATAAACAATAAAAACCGAATCAATTATGTGTATAGTCAAATTAATCATGCTCGTCTTAAAACTCTTAACCACCGTAATCATGATTTTGATAGGGGGAGTGAGAATTGACCAACAATCAACACAAAAAGCAAATCATGAGCAAACATTATTATTCAACCAGTTACTATATAAAGCTTTAAACTATAATCTATTTCAAGATTTTCTAATAAAGTTCAAGATTTACAAGATTTATTTCACAGAGATCAAAATTTATGAAAAGTAAATATTAATGTATATACTCCCTCCCTTTTTTTTTTTAATAAGAGGTCTTAGAGTAATTTGTTAGAATTAAAAAATGGTATGATTGACAAATATACCCTTAGATAATAAATGAGATTTCTAACTTCATTCATTTCATTCCATAATACCTATTAAATATTTTACATACATGCCAAGTTTGTATAGGAAAAAGATTTGCCTTAAAGATTAGGTAATTAGAGTAATTTAGAAATTATGATTGTTTCCAAATTAAAGAGTGGACATAACTGAAATAAACATTGTAAATTTTTTTAAAACATTCCATATTTATGCACAAGAAAAAAATGTCTAAAATATCTTATAAGAGTGAGTATTTATTATACTCACATCTTATAAGAGTTAGTATTTATTATACTCACATCTTATAAGAGTGAGTATTTATAATCAATATCATATCAAATCTTAAAGATTTTCTTGAGATAATCAAAATAAAAGGTTTGGTTTTCTTCCTTCTTATAAATCGCTCTCTCTGGAAAAATCAAAACCATATAATTTCATACTTTTCATATATAAACTTTGCGATTTATATAGAGTAAGACCACAACAACAATATAATAACATAATTTTATACAATCTTGACATGAAAGTTTTATTAATAAATAAATAAGAAATTAATAAAGCTATTCGTTGGATTTGAGTAATAATTATGAAACCCTCAATTTGAATGATCTTGATAATTGATCAAAAAATCAACTCTAACTTATGAATTTCGAATTAATAAATACACTTATTTTTATACATATATATATATATTTAAATTATATTTTATTTATAAAAAAATACGTACAAGTAAAGAATATTGTTGGTATAATACTCAATCTTCTAAATAAAGTAAAAAAAACTCAAAAGTTAATTATTTAAATACAATAAACATATTTTTTGTGTATAGAACTGAACAAAGTTTTAGTGAACACAGAGAGAGTAACAAAAACAAAACAAATACGACCTCCTTTACTTAATTTTTTTCACATATGAAGTGACACAGAGTACATAATTTTCGGAAGATGTTACCTTTTGATGCTCCATTCTCGTTGAAAGATTTTCCTCGTGTGTAATTATCAACGTAGATGTAGATCGTGTGTAATTATCAGCGTAGATGTAGAAAGAGATTTAACAAATAACATATTTTAGGGCTGAAGAAAGGTCCATGTATTTATAGGGCAAAAATAAAATATTTTATGGGCTGAAGAAGGGCCATATATACGTTTATTTCCATATAACATATTCCATGTATTCACTTTTCCTTATTTTGTCTGTTTTACCAAAATATGTTTAATTTCCTTTTATAAAAATAATCACTTTATTTACCAATTCTAGCTAGGGGTGGGTAAATATACCAAAATTTTGGTATACCGAGCTTTTCATATCGAAATTTTCGGTACGGTAACGATATGGAAAATTATCGTACATCGGTATTTTAGTATTCGGTATTAAACGATATACGATATACCGAAATACTGAAACATTAATAAAATAATATTGAGTTGGTCTCCTGTGCATAGTGTGCACGTGCACACTAATGCACAGGTCAATCCTATGTCTATTTATAAAGGCAAATAAATATAACTAAGTAATGAATGTTCTAATGGTTATAGATACCTTTCCTAAGCATGAGGTCACAAGTTTAAATCTTTTCAAATTTTTTTTTTCCTTTTTTATTTCAAACTTTTTTTTTTTTCATTTTTTTTATCCGTTTTTTTTTTCTTTCTACTTTTCATTAATAAAATTTTCACCTTTCACTAATAATTTTTTTTTTCCTTTTTTTTTTCTGTTTTATTTTTTTCATTTTTTTTCCTTTTTTTTTTCGTTTCTACTTTTCATTAATAAAATTTCCACTTTTCACTAATAATTTTTTTTTCCTTTTTTTTTCTTTTTTGTTTTTTTTTTCACCTTTTTTTTTCGTTTCTACTTTTCATTAATATTTTTTTTCGTTTTTTTTAAGTTTGTTTTTTTTTTCGTTTCTATTTTTCATTAATAAAATTTCCACTTTTCACTAACAATTTTTTTTTTCGTTTTTTTTTTTTCACGTTTTTTTTTGCGTTTCTACTTTTCATTAATAAATATTTTTTTTTCGTTTTTTTTTTCACGTTTTTTTTTTCGTTTCTACTTTTCATTAATAAAAATTACCACTTTTCAATAACAAAATTTCCACTTTTCAATAATAATAGTTACCACTTTTCAGTAATAAAATTTCCACTTTTCAATAATAAGAATTACATTTTTCAGTTAAAATATCTACCACTTTTCAATAATAAAAATTACATTTTTCAGTTAAAATATCTACCACTTTTCATTTCAGTAACAAAATTTCCACTTTTCAATAATAAGAATTACACTTTTCAGTTAAAAAATCTATCACTTTTCAATAACAAAAATTACATTTTTAAGTTAAAAATATCTACCACTCTTCAATAATAAGAATTACACTTTTCAGTTCAAATATCTACCACTTTTCAATAATAAGAATTACACTTTTCAGTTAAAATATCTACCACTTTCAATAATAAAAACTACATTTTTCAGTTAAAATATCTACAACTTTTCAATAATAATAATTACATTTTTAATTACAGTTCTCATTTTTATCGACCAATATTTACAATTATTAATTAACTTACAATTCTCATCACTCAATTAATTACTTAATTTACAATTATTAATTAATCTATAATTTTCATTTTTATTTTGCTTATTGTTATCATTGTTAACTTAATTAATTAAAACGAGTATATTTAATTATAAATTGTACCGTTAAAATTATTATTAAAATTAAAAAAAATGTTATTCTTATTATTGAAAAGTGGTAAATTTTGTTATTGAAAAATGTAATTATTATTATTGAAAAGTGGTATATATTTTAACTGAAAAATGTAGTTTTTATTATTGAAAGTGGTAGATATTTTAACTGAAAAGTGTAATTCTTATTATTGAAAAGTGGTAGATATTTGAACTGAAAAGTGTAATTCTTATTATTGAAAAGTGGAAATTTTGTTACTGAAAAGTGGTAGATATTTGAACTGAAAAGTGTAATTCTTATTATTGAAAAGTGGTAGATATTTTAACTTAAAAATGTAATTTTTATTATTGAAAAGTGGTAGATATTTGAACTGAAAAGTGTAATTCTTATTATTGAAAAGGGGTAGCTATTTTAACTGAAAAGTGTAATTCTTATTATTGAAAAGTGGAAATTTTGTTACTGAAAAGTGGTAGATATTATATATAACTGAAAAATGTAATTTTTATTATTGAAAAGTGGTAGATATTTTAACTGAAAAGTGTAATTCTTATTATTGAAATGTGGAAATTTTGTTATTGAAAAGTGGTAACTATTATTATTGAAAAGTGGAAATTTTGTTACTGAAAAGTGGTAGCTATTAATAGTGAAAAGTGGTAATTTTGTTACAGAAAAGTGGTAATTTTATTAATGAAAAGTGGAAATTTTATTAATGAAAAGTAGAGACTATTATTATTGAAAAGTGAGTAGTTATTGAAAAGTGGAAGTGAGTAACGAAAAAAAAACGAAAAAAAAAAAAGAAAAAAAAAACGAAAAAAAAACGAAAACATAACGGAAAAAAAAAAACGAAAAAAAAAAAGTATGAAAGGATCATGCTTATGAGAATTGTAAATTAATTAATTAAGTGATGGGAATTGTAAATTAATTAATAAAGTAATGGATTATAAATTAATTAATTAATAAATAGAAAAAAATGGAATTATAACTATAAGTAGAGAAAAATGGATAATAAGTTAGAGTGAGAGGATAAGGACAAAAGCATGTGCACCAAACCTGTTTTGGTGCACATGGTGCATTTGAGAATTTCCCAATAATATTTTTATATTATTTTAAAATTAAAATAACTTTAATCATTTAAACTTAAATAAAATAAACCTTAAATAATTAATTTCAGTGAAAAACAATGCTTCAGTATTTTAGTATGAATTGGTATACAAGTATTTCGATATGAAATGATGGTTCAATATTTTTGATATGAATCGGTATACCGATATGGTACGGTATACCAATATACCGTACCAAAAATTTGATATACTTAAATTACGGTACGGTATTGATATGAATTTTTAGATACCGAAAATTTCGATATACCGAGATTACGGTACAATAACGGTATGCATTTTTTCAATATCGAAATTTTCGGTATGGTCGGTATACCATACCGAACCACCCATAAACCTAGCTGTGAGTTTTATAAGTAACGTTGAGATTAAATTGATACTCAGAGTAAATGTGGAAAATTTATTTAGAATTAACCCAATTTTAAATTAAGAGTTTATTTACAATATAAAACAATACCTAAGACCCATAAACAAAAATGAGACAAAAAAATTAAAAAAACAATTAAGACCAAAAGAGGTTACAAAATTCAAATTTTGCCGTGTATATTTAAAAAAAAAACCTCATAATTACATTTTAATATCTTTAACCTCCCACCTTTTAAGTTATACCTTTTCCATCTACGGTTGACTGATAGCCTACCCCACCGTGTGCGATTTTCACACAGTGGAGGTGTAAATCGACTTCCACATCTTCGACGAGCCTTGTTCGAGGGTGAGGGCGGCTTCCATTTGTGCCAATCGCAAAGTTATATAGTAATATTTAATTGGTTCTGAAATTTATTTTCTCCATTTTTATGTGTCTGCGGTGTTTAAGTTGATTTAATATAGATAGTTCATCATCTCTTTTGAGGATGAATGGTGGGCATCACGAAATCCTTCAAGATGCCATTTTGTTCTTTGCCCCTTCTAATTGGTTGATGTTTTATGAGGAATTAATTTGGGAAGAATATTTACTTAATATTTTGGCCTTATATTTCTAGTAGCAGTTGCACAAGTTTTACAAATTTTTGTTAGTGTTGTTTCATATAAATATTAGTAGATATTATATGCAACAGATTGGTGCGTTTGCTATTTCCTTCGACATCCAATGGATTGGTTTATAGTTAATGTAGATGCTGACTAACTATTGTGATTCAAATTATATACTCATGTATAATCATAGACAAATCTTTCATTTTTATTATACACTGAAAATATGCTTGTTTCTTAGCTTTCTTATTGAGTAAGTTCTCTTAGAAATTATACTGCTTGCCAACTTTTACAGACTCAACATGATGAAATGGAGGCTAAATTTTTTGAGGAGAGAGCAGCACTTGAATCTAAATACCAGAAGTTATTTTAGCCTTTATACAGGTGACATGCTACTGATGGGGTTTAGGTTGCTGCATCGGTGGCAGCCTTCGCGTATTGGTACGGTAACAAACTCATAAGGTGATGAAAATGTTGTTTCACGAGTGTATAATGTACTGCACCTGTTGCATTTCTATACGATGGAGTTTACACAATTTGTTTTAAGGCATAAAAGATGAATGTGCATTGTTACATTTTTGGGCTGATATAATAATATGCAATGAAGTCCTAAGAATATGCAACATTTTTTTAGTTATATGCAACATATTTTTTGCATGTCATTAAAAATATATATGCAACAACTTTTAAATTTTTTTATATGCAAAGATATTACCTAATGTCTTTAAGACTATATTTAACAATTTTCATAGCTAAAATATCACATGCACATATTAAGGTCTATGCAATTATCGATTGCATATAAAAAAAAACACACGCATATTTGAAAGTATATTCAATTATCGGTTGCATATAATAAAATATGCATATATGCACCTTGCAAAAATATTATAGGCTTATTCAACAAGTATTTGTTAATACAAGTTGTTTAGCAAATTATTTAAACACTTTTAGAGTTGTATCGAATAAAATAATTTTTTTGAATGTATTAATTTTATTAAGTATTTCATAATATAATTTATATTTTAATAAAAATATGATATGTAAAATAATAACAATATGAATATTTAATTAAAGTAAATTTCCGATTAATAAAAAAATTATTGAATATATAAAGATATGAATGTGGACAAAATAAATGGTTTGATTGAATTGAAATTAGTGCGTTAATCGAGGAATTGGTTGACTTTGCATATTTAACATTAATTAAATTAAATAATTTGAAAATTCGAAATTAAGAATGAGATAAGGGTAAATTGGTACAATTATGTATCATTTTGTCTTTAATTGAAACTTTATAAAAAATTAGTTTGAATCTTAAAAACTAAATGTGGATTGTCCTATATTATTTTTTCCCCAAAGTTTATTAACAAACTAAGACAATCCACAAGTCATTTAAACAAAGTAAGACAAAGTGGGTGTTTTCAAACTCTACAAACTGCTTATAGAATCACTTTTTTTTTAAAGCTGCCCTCTCACAGTTTTTACTTTTGAGAAGTGTTTTTAAGCTGTTTATAGAGTTTGCAAACATACCCAAAAAAATTGAGTAAAACAATTAAGACTAAAATAGAGTACAAAATCTCATTTTTGCCCTTCATTTTATATTATTCAAAATTATTTACAATTTGAAAGTCTTTTAGCATTCTTTCCCTTCTCCCCCAAAATCCGATTTAACATTCCATGTTTGAATTCAATTCATTTCTCATTTCAAAACTCACCCCTTCATATTCAGAATCCTATAATAGAGGTGGCATTAGGGTTTTTTAGGTTGCAGCCGTCACCATCTACACTGCTATGAATAGAGACGCTAGCCTCTGTGTGAGTGGCGGAGATGGATGAGGATGGTGGCGCCGACGATTTGACCGTTTCTCTTTGCAATTTATGATGATGAATTTGATCTGTTTCTTTTTGCGATTTTTACCTCGTCGGCGATTGATTCGCGATGGATCCAGATTTAGTTTCGATTCGCCGTCGTTTTATTTGATTCTCGCCGTCGATGAAACTTGATTTTGATTCTCTTCGACGACGGGCTTTCAAATCGGCAGTTATAATTGATTTTTATGATCTGACATTTGTCTTAGCATCCTCATCAATTTTAGCTTATTATTGAATAAGTTTCAAGTTGGTGAGCTATTTGACCGGAAAGTTGGGGCAGTCCACCTCCTTCTCGGCGGCGGCTATATTGAATGAGTGGTTTGGAAATTGATTTTGGGCGCTTTTGTGGCTGTCCTGCGAATTGATCATGTGAAGAATTGTGAAATATTTTTCTTTTGTGAATTGGATTTATGAGTGCTAAATTTTTAAAATTATTAGTAGTTCTTAAGTAAAAAAATTCAATTTGAGTTTGACGATTCTTTTTTATTGGGCCGGATACAGGAATTGAATTTATCCATGAGTTACAAATAATTGAGGTTTGCACCGATCCATCTTAGTTTCGACAAGATTGAAGCATCATACTCTTCTGCAGGCACTGGATACTCTTGAAAACACGAGATGTGTTGGGAATAAAATGACATATGTTTTGATTAAATACCAAAACCCCCTGAGACATGCCTAAGTCAAGATGATTGTGTTCTAAATGTGTTAGAACACATAGCATAAGGCTAGAAGAGAAGCTGATATGTTAGGCAGCTCTTAGATGATTAGATGCACATTGTGAGGGGGAACCTATGCTTTGAAGATAATCAAGATCAAGTCCCCTCAAGGTTCAAATTCTGGAACAGACACTAAAGGCCAAGCATACTCTATTGAAAATCAAATGCCTTGATCAGGAGAGTTGTCCAGAGAAGTTGTCTCTATGCAAGAACAAGGTTGTAAAGCTCAAAAGGACAAGTTTACTCAAATACTCTGATCAGGAGAGTTGTCCAAAGAGGCTAACTCTGTGCAAAGACAAAAGCTCTGAAGCTCAAAGGCCAAGTATGATGATCAGGAGAGTTGTCCAGATGAGTTGACTCAGTGAAATTGAACCAGAACAAAAGTTCTAATGTTTGAAGGTCAACCATGCTGAAGAGTTAGAGACAACTAAAGAACTTCAATACAACATGCTAAGATCACATTGAAGTGAAGCAAAGGGAAAGAGCCAAGTCATCTGAAGAAGAGCAAGCCAACCATGCTGATAAGCAAAATCTGCTGATAGTGATAAGCAGAGTTGTCCATTTGATAAGGAATGTTGTCCTATCATTGGATCAACCTTCAGAAGCCATGTCCAAGTCTTAACAAGAAGTCAGACATTGGGAAGAGTGCTGTAGAATGAAGACAAAGTCTTACAAGCCGTTTATTACCCAAATGAGGACATGTCACTATCAAGAATCTGTCGTCCAGTTTGAAGAACTCAAGGAAGACATTTATAGCAATTTGGGACTGCCTCTCCAACGGGCAAATCCTCAAATTTGTCTATAAATACAGAAGTGTGAAGACCATTTGAAGCACCTCAACATTTGACAAGAATATCCAACTATCTTACAAGTCAAAGTGCTTACAAAGCTTTCAAAGACTATCTTAGTCTTCAAACACTTCTTCTAAGCTGTTCATCATTGTATATCCATACGAAGCTTAGAGAGATATCCTATCCTTATACACTGATCTTCATTGTAATGGATATCTCATTAGTTGGAACCTTACTTCAACCCTTACCCCTTTCAAGTGAGAAAGTGAGAAGGTTGTTGTAGTAGAAGTGGTAGGAGCTGACTATTGAGAGAAGAACAGTTCAGTTCTGAGTTGAGAAGAGGGTACTAGGACTCTAGACATCCTAGGGATCAATTCACCAAGGAGTGGTGTTCTTGATCAAGTGCACATTGGCACTATAAAACAAGTTAATTCCAAGAGTGAAGGAATTATCCTGTTAAATCAGGGAAAGTGGATGTAGGAGCTTGAGTCTCTGAACCACTATAAACCTCTTGTGTTGATTTGCTTTACAAGTACTTACATTCATTCAACACTGCACACAAAACTGATCTTTCAAAGAACCTATATTCAAAGACTGTGCAAAAATTGTATTGGACAAGTTCCCTGAAACTAAACTGGATTGTTCTGTATTGACAAAGTGATTTCAGAAACTAAAGGAGTCTAAACTTAAAGGGCCAACCACTATTCCGCACATATAACTCCCCAAGATAGTGATTCAACTAAGTACTCAATAGTACTTAGTAGTTTGATTATCTTAGAAGAGTTAATCATCTTCAGCAGAGTTGTCCAAGACAACCTTGCTAAGCTCTGGTTTGATCATAAGTTGAAAAGAATTGCATACAAGTGTATTCCTCCCCTCCCCATACACTTGTTATATACTCCTTTCAGGACCAACAAGTGGTATCAGAGCAGGGGGTCAAAGACCACTGCTTCTGAAAATCCATCTTGATTTTCAAAAATCACATATTTGTGTGGTCACTGAACTGATCTCTATCTGAAATCTATTACCTGTTGACTAACTGCTTTCTTGAGATATGGCCAACAACAATGCTGTCCCTCCACCTGCTGTTCAAGGATTGGACAACATGGCCACAAATCCAGTCAACCACATTTCACATCATAAACTGCCCATGTTTTCAATAGACATTTATGATTTCTGGAAAATTAGAATGAGGGCTCATCTTGCATCTCTTCACACTGACATGTTAAGAGTTATCACAAGAGGACCTTTTGTGTTTACTCAAACTAACCCCAGGGTGACAGATGAGCAAAGAGCAGATGTAAGGGAACTGATTCCCAAAGATGAGGATGACTTCACTGCTGATGAAAAGAGGAAAGATAATCTGAATTATCTTGCCAAGAACACCCTCTACCAAACAATTCCAGATGCAGTCATGGGTAGAGTCTACCACTGCACCACAGCCAAAGAAATTTGAGATACTCTTGCTGAGATGTGTGAGGGTACAGAAAAGATCAAGGAGAACAAGCTCCAAGTTGCTGTGCAAAAGTTTGAACAATTCTCAATGGAAGCTGAAGAATCCATTGACAAATTTGCTGGTAGATTCACTGATGTGATGAATGAAATCAACTCATTGGGCAAGGTGTACTCCAGGAGAGAGGTTGGATTGAAGATCTTGAGAAGTCTCACTCAAAAGTGGGATATCTATGCTGTGATGATGCAGAATACCAAGGATCTCAGAACTCAAAGCCTATGAGTTTGACCTCAATAGAAGAAAACCTGTTGAGGAACCTTCAAATCCTACCAAGGGAGTGGCATTCAAAGCCAAAGTTGCTGAACCTGAAATGCAACCCACTCCCAGATCATCAAAGTCAGTCTCAAAGACTGAAATGAAGGAGGAACTAGCCTTGATGGCTAGAAGGTTTGACAAGCTCAACACAAGGTTTGGTAGATACAAGAAATTCTACCAAGACAACAAATTCAGGAGGAGGTACAACTCCCCTGAAGATCAGGCCAAGGACAAAAAGCCTGAAGAGAAAAGATCAGAGGACAAGAACTCTGATAGGAGAAGGTCCAGTAGAGCTGACCCTTCATCATCAAAAGGAAGAGATGAATCCAAGAAGGATGATGATGAAGACCTATGCTACAATTGCAAGAAGAAAGGGCACTTCCAGTATGACTGCCCTGAATTGAGCTCTAAAGAAAGAAGAGAGAGGCAAGCTAAAAGAGACAGAAAGTTCACCAATAGAAAAGCCATGATGGCTGGTGAAGAATCTGATAGTGCTGAAAGCTTCAACTCTTCTGATGGACTGTTCTCAAACAGTGATGATGATGATGATGTGTGCAACATGGCTATTGAGGATGATGAGGTATCCTCCACTTCTAGCTCACCATCATTCTTATCACAGAACACTAGTGAAGTCAACTTGAAACTTTCCTTTGGGAAGTTGATGGAAGATTTCACTAGATTACAAGAATTTCATGATAATTGTGTGAGAGAAAATGAAAGATTGGCTATTGAACTTGCCAAAAACTCTGAGGTAGCTGTTGATGTCAAATCTACTGAGTTGTATCAACAAGTCTTGAGCGAGCATAAGGAAGCAAATCTCAGGATAGTTGACCAAAAAAAGGAGATAGATGATCAACTACTCTCTCAGAAGAGAAAAGATTTTGAACTAAAAATTTTGAATGCCAAATTTGAGAATCTCTCACATGAATATGATATTCTTAAAACGAGTGAAGAGAGCCTGAAATTAAAGATGTCTGCTTTGAACAAATCCTCTAGAGCAATAGAGGAAATTCAGAGTTATCAAAGACCTATGGCTCAAAGAAGTGGATTAGGTTTTGATCCATTTGAATCTTCACCTTGTCTTAGTGTTGCTTCTACAAGTAACATTAAGAAAATCTTTGTTAAATCAGTGGCACAACAAGATGAAAATGAAATAATTCAGCCACTGAACAAAGGAAAGGGCAAAATGGTTGAATTGCCTACTCAAGTGCCTCAGGAGACTAGACCAAAACCTAAGGAAATGGCTAAAGCTCCTGATCACAAGAGGAATGTTGCTCAGAAGAGTAGACCCAATGGAAAGGCAACTCTCCTGAACAATGTTCAGAGGAGTTATCCAAGGTATAATCAGCCTAGGCCAACTCTACTCAGAAAGCCTCAGCTGAATAGACCTAAGGACAACTATCCTCAAAGGCAGAATAAAATGAGACAACCAAAACCCTTCATGCCAAAGGGTAATGGTCTTAAAAATGCCTTTCCTCAAAGATTTCATCAAGCTGCACAAAGAACTCATAAGTTCAGGAGAATTGACAACTCCCCTGAAACTTACAGAGTTAACACATTCACACATACTTTCCCCAAGGCATTTAAGGGAAAGACAGTGTATGTTGATGCACAAGGAAAACAACTTAGCCACCTTGAATCAATCAGGGTAATTAGGCAAGTTTGGGTTCCTAAAGGTACAGCTAACCTCTCAGGACCCAAAACTCAAAGGGTACCAATGGGCCACAAGAAGAGGAGTATGAGCAAAAAGACAGCATGGTACCTTGACAGTGGATGCTCAAGACACATGACTGGAAACAAGGTACTCCTCACTGATTTTACTGAAAAAGAAGGCCCAAATGTCACCTTTGGAGACAGCTCACAAGCAACAACAAAAGGTTATGGTACTTTGATGATTGGTAACATCAAAGTAACCAATGTATCTTATGTATCTGGTCTCAAATATAATCTCCTAAGTATCAGACAATTCTGTGATAAAGATTTCAATGTTGAGTTTTCAAGTGGAAAATGTTTAATTAGAGATAAAACTCAACAAATTCTACTGACTGGAACTAGGAAAGGAAATGTGTATTTTGCAGACTGGGACAAGTCTACTGATGCTGCATGTTTCATTGCTAAGAGTACTAGTGAACAAAGCTGGTTATGGCACAAGAGGCTAAACCACCTGAACTTTAAATCAATGAACAAACTTGCTAGAAATGCATTAGTTAAAGGACTGCCTAATGAGGTTTTCATAAAAGAACATGTGTGTAAGCCATGTCAAGAAGGAAAACAGATTAAAGCCTCATTCAAAGGGAAACCAGTCATTTCTACTGAAAGGGTACTTGAACTTTTACATATGGATCTTTTTGGACCAATCACCCCTTCAAGCATAAATGGTAGAAAATACACATTGGTTGTAGTAGATGACTTCTCTAGGTTCACATGGGTAGTATTTCTCCTTAATAAGAAGGAAACACAAGTCAAACTACCTGAACTTCTTTAGAGACTGTCAAATGAGAAAAGTCTTAGCATTATCAAGATAAGATCTGATAAAGGCACTGAGTTCATAAATTCATACATCAATGAGTATTTCACATCTAATGGAATAGCTCATGAAACCTCAGCAGCTAGAACTCCTCAGCAAAATGGAGTTGCAGAAAGAAGGAATAGAACCTTAAAGGAAGCTGTTAGAACCTTAATTGCTGATTCAAATTTACCTAAGAGGTTTTGGGCTGAAGCTATAAACACTGCATACCATACTCAAAATAGATGTTTGATTACTAAGGGGCAAGGCAAAACCCCCTATGAACTCTGGAAAGGAAGAATGCCTAAAGTGTCATACTTTCACATATTTGGTTGTAAGTGTTTCATTCACAATAATGGGAAAGAACAGTTGAAAGCCTTTGATAGCAAAGCTGATGAGGGAGTATTTCTTGGATATTCTCAAATTAGTAGAGCTTTCAGAGTCTACAACAAGAAAACTCTTATTGTGGAAGAAACACCTCATGTTGTGTTTGATGAATCTATTCATGAGTCCAGGAATGAATACCTGGAACCTGAAGAAATCACACATAGGACAACCAGACTGAGTCTAAAAGACAAAGACACTGAATTCATAGATGTTGTCCAAGCCAACCTACCTGAAAAACTTACACTGGACAACAATCCTGAAGGCAACCTTCCTGAGACAAACCCCACTGATGGAAATGGTGAACTGAATGAGCCAATCCCAGTTCACATCCAGGTAACAACTACCAATGAAGAAGCAGTTCCTGCTGAGGTAGTTAATGGGTCAAATAATCAAGGGGGAACTCAAAATGTTGAAAATGCCAATGTCCCTGACATTGAGGACAACACCCCTGATTATGATCCTGAATGAGATCTTGCACTCAATTATCCTGAATTTTATGATCAAAATGACTCAACTTCAGTAGAGGACAACTCTACTGAAGAGATCAGAAAAAGAAGGACTTGGTTTTCTGACCATCCTACTGATCTAATACTTGGTGACCCAAGTATTGGAGTCAAAATAAGAAGATTTCATGGTGAAAGTGCTCTTTTCTGTTGTTTCTTGTCAGAACAAGAACCAAGTGATATTGAAGAAGCACTTCAAGATGCCAATTGGATCACAGCCATGCAGGAAGAATTGAATCAATTCACCAGAAATGAAGTATGGGAGCTGGTGGATAGACCTTCACATCAAGATGTTATTGGAACCAAGTGGGTGTTCAAGAATAAAAAGAATGAGAATGATGTGATTGTCAGAAACAAAGCAAGACTAGTGGCAAAAGGCTATTGCCAGTATGAAGGCATTGACTATGATGAGACCTTTGCACCTGTGGCAAGGCTAGAAGTAATAAGGCTCTTTCTAGCCTATGCAGCCCACAAGAGGTTCAAAGTGTATCAAATGGATGTCAAGAGTGCTTTTCTAAATGGAGTCTTGAAAGAAGAAATCTATGTGGAGCAACCACCAGGTTTTGAGGTTGGAAACCAAGTATACAGACTGAAGAAAGCTCTATATGGACTCAAGCAAGCCCCTAGGGCTTGGTATGACACACTGTCACAATTCCTCTTGGATCATGGATTCACCAAGGGAACTGTGGACAAAACTCTCTTCAGAATCTCTGAAGGAGAGGACATCTTGCTTGTCCAAATTTATGTAGATGACATAATTTTTGGATCCCCTAATGAGAAGCTGTGTGAGAAGTTCTCCAAGCTCATGCAAAGCAAGTTTGAGATGTCCATGATGGGGTTGGTGAACTTCTTTTTGGGTCTACAAGTCAAGCAATCAAAAGAAAGAATCTTCATCAACCAAGCCAAGTACACCAGAGAAATGATCAAGAAGTTTGGGTGTACATCAAGCAAGCTAGTAAGGATCCCAATGAACACAAATTGGAAGATGGATCCTGATGAGAGTGGTGTTCCAACCAACTCCACTGAGTATAGAGGAATAATTGGTTCACTCCTCTATCTCACTGCCAGCAGACCTGACATCACCTTTGCAGTAGGTGTTTGTGCAAGGTTTCAAGCAAATCCTAAGAAAAGCCACCTTGAGGCTGCAAAGAGGATCTTGAGGTATCTCAAAGGCACTGGAAATCTAGGCCTTTGGTACCCTGCTGATGACAACATTGAGTTAACTGGCTACTCAGATGCTGATTATGGAGGATGTAGAATTGACAGAAAGTCCACTTCAGGAACTTGTCAATTCTTAGGCAACAAACTCATATCTTGGTTTTCCAAGAAGCAAAACACAGTGGCTACCTCCACCACTGAAGCTTAATATGTTGCTGCTGGAAGTTGTTGTGCTCAAATTCTTTGGTTGAGACAACAACTCAGATGCAAACATGTGGACATCAAGCATCACTTCATTAGAGATCATGTGGAGAAGAAGGATATCAAGTTAGTAAAGATCCACATAGATCATCAAAAAGCTGATATATTGACAAAGCCACTTGCAGAAGCGAGATTTCTGGAATTATCAACAGAGTTGGGTCTACTTGATCCAGGGAAATTGGACAATTGAGTCCAAAGGAGTTCATTCATTAAGGGGGAACAAGTCTCAAACTTCAGCAGACTTGGCCAAGTCTACTGAAATTCAGAAAAGATGACCTAAATTTCAGGACACTTGTCCATTGAATCTCAGGACAGTTGTCCACATCTTTTCAGGACACTTGTCCTAGTGGGGTCAGATAAGTTGTCCTAGCTATCAAACCAAATCTTGGTCTGATAAGCACCTATTTTGGGTGATCATTGCCTATTTCGAAATATGTCCCATTCCAATTACAGATATCATCTTTTTGGGATTTAATTTGTCTCCCACCCAAAAGGTCACTTTCCATGCATTAAATGCCAAGATTTAACTCTTGTTTGCATTAAACTTTTTGGGACATGATCTATCTCGAAAATCCCCCAGCCTTAAACAAACATTAAATCTCCACCCACGTTTTGAACAAAACAGTTTTTCACTGTTACATTGATTTTTGACCATTGGATCAAAATTGGACAACTCCTCTGAAAACAATCCTAGCCGTCCATTTTGATTTCCATTTTTGTTCACCTTTGAATTGCATCAAGACTTCACCAACTCATTGACAAACATTCTTTTTAGAATATTCACAAGTCTTAAGATCCCCACAATCACTTCTTCCCCAAGTATTCGAAACCCTAGTTCAAATTTTCTTCAAACTCTCTCAATCTCTGTCAAATTTCCTTCTGAGAACCTTCAATGACTCCCAAAGTTAGACCAGAGATGATCATTGATTTCTCCAACAAGGCTCTAGACCTTGATTTTGGATACTTGAGCAACAAAAATAGTCTTCACTTTGAGCCCATAGTATCCTTTGAAAGTGAAGATCCTGAGATCACACCAACCCTGAGATGGTTGAGAAGAGCTGGATTGCAGAAGTTTATGGAGGAAAGACCAAGCTCCTGCTTGGAAAGCTACATGGCTGAGTTCTTTGCCTTTCTCAAGTGGAGAGGTAAGCCTGAAGATGGTGAAATTTCTACAAGGCTCTCTTATGTAGCTGAGGGAGAGGAGGAAGAGAGATTGCATAGAGTGAAATTCTCTTCAGAAGATCTTGAAGGAGCCTTTGGATTGCCTTCTGAGGGAAGGAATCCTGAACTATATGGTGCTGATCATGAAGATGAGATAGCACAAGAATGGCTCTTGGTTCCAGGCCCCATCTCCTCCACACAAAACAAGAAGACTCTCAAGCCAAAATTTCTCAATCTATTTGAGGTAATCACTAAGAGTCTTATGAGCAACACTGGAAGTTTGGAGCAAGTCAGCCATCCAAGAATCAGAATTATGGCTGTTGTTATTGATGCTAGTGACAAGGGCATCAAATTTGACCGGAGGACCTTCATCATGACTGAGATGATGAAGGAAAAGGCCAAATTTAAAGTGAGAGCTCACAACAAGGTTGTGCTAGAAGGGAAACTCAAGTATTGCACCAGGGCAAACTTGTTGATAGAAAGGTTCTCTCATTATTCTCAGATGCAAACCTTTGCAAAGCCCCTCCCAGCCCAAAAGATTCTGTTTAGGAAGCTCAGCAAGAAAACTGAGCAAAGGAGGATGCTAATGGCCAAACCTGCTGAAGAAAAAACTGAAGAGAAGCCTAAGATGAAGAAAAGAACTAAGGCCAGGGCTGTCAAAAACAAGGAAAATGTCTCAAATATCTTCAAGAGAAGCCTCAGGAGCCTCAGCTGATGTTGATGAAGTGGCAGAAGAGGGAGTAAGTGTGCCTTCTGACCACTCAGAAGAGTTGAGGTTGAAGTACAATGAGACTAGACAAAAGTCTAGAGGAGATAATAGGATCAGGGAAGTTGTCCCTGAGAAGGATGGTGAAGGCAGTGGGAGCAGTAGGGCCAGCAAGAGAAGGGCCAAGCCTACTGACAAAGTGTTGGAGCTGCAGGAAGAAAGGTCTCTTCAATTGGCTCTAAGAGAGAGCAGAGCTGAAAGCAGGACCAAATCCAAGTCAAGGACCAACTCATCTGGTTCTGGAACTCCAGAATCCAAGGTCCCTGAAGGTCAACCAATAGAGGCCAACATCCCTGAAATTCAAAATCCTGAGCCCAACTCCCCTGAAACCCATGTTACCCCTCCCAACCAACCCATCACCCCTGTAGCTCACACTAAGAGATACTCTCCAGAAGGAAGTGTGTAGAGAAGTGGCATTGATGTGCTAGCAGACTTAGCAGTAGATGAGACAAGGCTTCTATCTCCCCTTGATTCATCCATGCTCAATTACTCAAAGCTTTTAGAACATGCACTCAATGAGCCAACTCCCTTGAGCAAAGCCCCTTCAGATCCATTGCTCTCTAAAGCAACTGAAGTACCTTCATTTGAACCCAATCCTTCTGAAGCCAACCCTCCTGAACTTAACTTGCCTGAAGCCACAGCTAACTCCCCTATAGCCCAAAGTTCTCCATCTAGTGAGAATGAGGTGGAGTATACTTATGAAAGTATGCTCAGAGGTGGAGCCAAAGCCACTGTGGACAGCTTATACCCACAGCTTGCTGAATTTCCCAGAATTCAGAAAATGTTCCATGACTTGAGAATGCTAGTGGATGTCAAGGACAAAACATTGATGGAAATCTCTCAAGTCATCCAAGATAAGGGTGCAAACTGGTGGCAAGTAGAGGAGAGTAGACTACTACACTTTGCTGGTGTGCTGAAAACAAGATTCCTCACTAATGAGGAAGTTTTTGCAAAGTT
Organism: Galeopsis tetrahit; assembly: GCA_963675135.1. Classification (NCBI taxonomy): domain Eukaryota; kingdom Viridiplantae; phylum Streptophyta; class Magnoliopsida; order Lamiales; family Lamiaceae; genus Galeopsis; species Galeopsis tetrahit. Next base: position 38,604,933 of record OY776126.1, on the reverse strand, counting down.
GGTAGATGAGAAAATCATTGAGGAAAAATAAAGAAAAGCTAAGGGCATGAAACACCCTGATAGTAGCTCAGATAATGATGATTCCCCTGATGATCCCTCAAACCCTTCAAACCCCAACCCTCCTGAAACCCCTCAAGCCAACCTCCCTGAACCATCTCAACCCAAGTCTTCTGTAGCAGACAGACTTTCAAACCCTCCTAGAACCTACCATAGGAAAGGCTCTGTATCAACAGAGGTGTTGACCAAGGGTGGTAACTCAACCAAAGAAACATCTGCCAATGAAGGTTCTTCTGAACCCAAGGCACAGCCTAAAGATGTTGAGGTTCCTATGCTAGAGGCTGGTTTGATTAAGGCCTATTCAGTGTCAGAAGAGTTGGACACTGATCAGCCCTTAATCATTCATGATGACTCAGTGGCTGCTGAAATGAGCACTGTGATCTCCTCACAACTGCCATCTTTGAACCTTGTTGAAGGTAAAGATGCTGCATGTTTAGGAGAAGGGGTTGAAAAGGAAAATAGAAACAAAAAATCAGAGGGAGTTATGGATGAAAGAGAGGTAGTAATCACTAAGATTGTGAGTGTACCACCATATGAGGGTGGAATAAGTGAGGAAGGACATGTTATTTTTGAAGTCAAATCTGAACTTCAAGAATTCCTTGATGAAAGGATGCCTGATTACTTGGGTGAGAACATTATCTATGAAGGGAGAAAAGAAAGAGTTGAAAATGAGAAGAAGGCTGCTGATGTATCAGAGTCTTATACAAAAGAAATTGAGGGTGATGAGTGTTTGTTTCCTAACCTGTTTGATTTGTCTAACATTGCAGGAATTTCTCTTGACCAAATCTTTGCAGATGAGTTCTTGACAGATGCCCCTATCCAAGTAGATACAGGCTCGGCACAAGCCTTACTTGGAATGCAATAAAAAAAATTGGACTCCTTGGCTCATCAAGTCCAATCTTGCTCATGCTGAAACTTCAGGAGCACTGAATGAGCAAGGAAGAACTCTAGCATCTGTGGAGATGAGATTAACTGGCTCTGAAGATGTAGTCCTCCCTACATTGGAAGCAAGGATTAGTGGTGTGGAATCTGGTCTCCAAACCATTTCCACTGAGGTACAAAAAGCCAAATCCACCATGGAATCCATCTCAGAAGAGGTCAAGAAGGAACAAAAGCTGCTGAGAGACAATCATAATGCCAATGTCAAGGCTCTCAGACTAACTGTCAAGCAAGCTCTTGGAAAGAAGACAGCACTACAAAAGAAAAGAGCTGAAGAACAAAGGCTGGCTATGGTGAAAGCAGCCTCTGAAAAATTTTCCCAAGAGGTGATGGCCAACATTGCTGAAAGTGCAGTGGCCAACCTCACTGAGCTTCTTAAAGCCCAACTTGATGCATCCCTGAAAGCAACCTTGGAGGAGGTTGTTCAACAAAAGATGAAGCCTGTTCTAGCTTTTCTTAGCTTGAGCAGTGATAAGATGCAAAATATACATGATGAAAATGTATATCTATTGGAGGAAATGAAGTCTCTAAACCAGGCCCAATCCCTAATGGCCACAACAATGAGTGAGCTAAAACCCCAGTGTTTTGATGCTGCCAAAAAGGGGGAAAGGGAAAGAGCTAGAGCAAAAGGTGCCTTGGTGATTGGAAGTCCAGTCAAGGGAAAAGACAAAGCTGCTGAAGGAAAAGGGAAAAGAGCCTGCAGTGCTGAATCTAGAAGAATTGGATGAAGAAGAGCAACTAGCACTTGCCTTGAAGAATTCAATGGCCTCAGCACAAGAAGAAAGAATGAGGTTACAGCAGAGACCAGGTGGTGAGGTGTCTGGTTTGGACAAAGATGCTGAAGGTGTCCAAACTAGAGGAAAGATCAAGAGGGCAAAAGGAAAGAAAAGACAAGCTGAGACATTTACTGACTTTCCTAACAGCCTTGATCTTCCACCTGAGTTCAGAATTGATGGTGATGAACCTACATCAAAGAAGGCCAAAGCTGCTGAAGAGCCCAAAACTGCTGAAAAAGACAAGTCTTCTGAATTGGTCAACATTGCTGAAAGTGCCAAAGCTACTGAAGATATGGAAGCTTTATATGAAGAAGCCTTTAGACCTGGACCAAAGAAGACAAAGATTGTGGTTCTGAATGATCCATCAAAGTTGTTTCATGAAGGGTAAGGCAAAGACCCTGAAACACAATAGAAACTGGCCATGATGAGGGCCCAAGAGAAGATGGATTTGATGGATGAAGCTCAAAGAGCAAGAGATAAGAGAAGAGCAAACTTTCAGAAACCAAGAAGAAGGAGAGCAACTTACAGCAAGATGACGCCTCAGCTTCTAGTCCCAATGGACACCAAATATCCACATCTGGATAAATGGGTGCCAATTCAGCTGAATGATACATGGGAAGAAGCTAAAAGGGAGTTTGTCTATGACTATTATGTCATTGACAGATGGAATGGAGGAGATGCCAATTCCTCCTTTGCTGAGTTCATGACAGAATACTACATAGAGTTGTATCAACAATTGCTTGCAGCTGCTGATATTGCAAGAATTGAACTCAATGCTCCCAAGCCTATCATCTACATGCCTCCAAAGCTTGATGGATGGATTGACCAAGCAAGGATCCTGAGGGAGTTCACAGAGATTCTTAAGCTGAACAAGATGACCCTTGGACCCAAAGGAACCAACCAGGAAGCCATGGAACTCAAGAAGAGAGTGTGGGCAAAATATGGGATGGTGCCACCTAAAGAAGATGATCTCTGAAATGGCTAAGTCTTCCTGACTTTTATATGCTGAAATGGATAAATACTTAAAGTTGGTTACTAAATTGTGTCTTTGGTCAACTTCTCTAAAGATGCTCAAGCTGCTGATATGATGTGCTCTAATGCCTAAATGCTGAATGATTTAAGAGTATATCATACTTTTGTAATGAATGTGTGCCTAATTGTAATATCTCTCATGCTCTGATATGTTTTTGTTCAAACTATCAACATGTTGTAATGATTTTCATTTGAATGATAGTTGAACATATTTTGATTCAGAAAAACAAATCTCTCTATGCCTATTCTTGAAACCTATTTGCAACATGAATGGTGAGTACACTAACACATTTTCTTTAAGGGAAATTGACCTCAGTCATGTCTTCTGAAGATAAATGTTGTTGGGATATGAATCTTATAAACAATGTTCTAATTAATGAAAGTATGTTTTGATGGCCAAAAGCAACTTAAAGTTAGTGATATATGTGGTTCTAAGTCATCTTAACTAAGTCATCTGAATATAAGCTTACTAATCTGATGAGAAACTTAAATTGAGTAATATTAAGAGTAAGATTACTGATCTTAACTAAAGAATACTGGAATAAGATTACTGATATGAGTATGGAAACTAGGAATAATTTTAGTAATCTTATATGAGATATTTGAATCTGAGTTACTGATCTTATATGCTTACTGGTCTTATATGTAAGTTACTGATCTTAGGTGTTTACTGATCTTATTGTTTACTGATCTGATATATGAAATGTTAGGAACTAAGCTGATGTTTTGTATTGTATAGACAACTTATAGTGTAGGACTTAGATGTACTCATCTGTATATAGTTCAGTTGATGTATAGATAGGTTTTATATATGTAAAGTTGTATTCTATTGTATTCAGCATTGTAAAAGTTCAGAACAGTAGAATAGAACTAGATTAGATGAAGATCAGAAGACTAATGAAGACTCAGAGGACTACTTCAGAATAAGAAGACTTCAAAGAAGAGTTGAAGATAATCTTAGAAGAAATCTGGAGAAGTTTTGAAAGTTTTAAGTTACTGTGCTGACTGACTCAGCAGAGTAAAAATCCGAAGAGTAAAAATCAGAACAGTAAGTTACTGTGCTGATTTGGTGAATTTGAAGAATAAGTTTGAAAAGCTTATTTAAAGAGTAACTGAAGATTTATTGAAGATATGCTAACTTGGAATAAGAAGGAAGTTACAAAGTCGGTTACAAGAAGAAGTTACAAAAACAGTTTTAGTGTTAGTTGAGAGTTAGTTCACAAACTGCTAACTGTCATACTAAGTTCTATAAATACTGTGTGATCTCCTACTGCTAAGACTACTGATCTTAAAGCGTTTACAACCAATCTAAGTCTACAGAGCACAAGAAGAACTCACAGAGTTGAAGGAGATTAAAGAAGAGAAGAGCAACTCAATTGAAGAGAAGAATCAAAGGCTATTCACAGAGAAGTTTTACTTTTCAAGTTTAAGTTTGTATTTTGTAAAACAAGTGTGCTAGTTACTTGTAGAATTACTACTAGATCGAAGATATACCTGGAGGTATAATCGATAAGATCACAGTCTTAATCTTGGGACTTTAAGCCACAAGAAACTCAAGAAGAAGAGTTAATAAAACTTCACAACTGGAGTTGTGAGAGTGGATGTAGACTTATTGGTCGAACCACTATAAAATTCTGTGTTCTTTACTTTACTGTTTGATATTTGTTTGAATTGTTTAACTAAGAACATTAAGAATTAACAAAGATAAAGATCTAGATAAAAGTTGAGTATAAATCTAAAACTGAAAGTACTGATCTGACTCAGTAAGAACAGTACTATTCAGAACACTATTCCGCATTATAAACTCTGATATTTTGAAAGATTTTTGAAAGTCTATTCACCCCTCCCCTCTAGACTTTCTTAGCTTACTCAATCTTAACTCAACTTTGGGACCAACAAGTGGTATCAGAGCAGTAGTTCTTTGGACTGCTGTTTCCTGATAACCTTACAGATCTTGAGGGATATCTTACTGATCTTGCTGTTATTTCTTGCTATTTGTCACTATCTGAATACTTGAAAACTATCTGCTATATTACTGATCCTATTTGTCTAATCAAACATGGATGACACTAATGTGAACAAGTTGCATAAGTTCAAGATTGCAGATTATGACTACTGGAAGCTTAGGATGGAGGCTATCTTTAGCTCGACCCATGATCTAATGGTGTCTGTGGTGACTGAAGGACCAATTGTCATCATGGTGGAAAACACTGCTGTTCTGGATCCATCTAAACCAGTTGGAGCACTGGTCCCTAAACCAAGGTCAGAACTGACTTCGGAAGAAATGAAACAAAACAATTTGGACAGTCTTGCCAAGAACTACATTTTACATACCTTACCAAATGAGTATCTTGGTAAAGTACTAAAATGTAAGACTGCAAAACAAATGTGGGAAAAATTGGCTATTCTTTGTGAAGGTACTACACTGATCAAAGAAAGCAAGTTATCCACTGTTGTCCAAAGGTTTGAATCATTTAAGATGAAGCCAGGAGAATCAATTGATGAGTTGGATACTCAATTTACCAAAATTATGAATGATCTTGATGTATTAGGAAAGACTTATACTGACAGAGAAGTTAACCTGAGAATCTTCAAAGCCTTGGATGAAAGGTGGAAAATGGTCAAGATGATCATTAAAACCACACAAGACATTGATTCTTGGCCAGCAGAAACTATGTTCCAAACACTTAAGGCACATGAGTTTGAGTTAGATGAAGAAGATCCTATTACTGTGATTCATAAGGATAAAGATGCCTCTAAAGACATAGCTTTTAAAGCCTCTACCTCTAAGGGGTCAAGATCATCTAAGTCTAAGGCCTCAAGCATAAAAGATGAACTAGATAGTTCTGATCTTAGTCTGAAATATCAGATGAGCCTTATGATCAAAAGATTTGATAAACTGAATAAGAGGTATGGTAGGTACAAGAGATTCTATAAGGAAACTAAGGGTTCTAATAACAGGGACTCTTCTGTGAACAGAAGGGATCAAAACTCTTCTGAAAGAAGGGATGAGATCTCTAATGAGAACAAGAGAGATAGGAACTCATCTGAAAAGAGAGATAGAAAGTATTCTGATAAGAAAGACAGGAACTCAATTGACAAGCATGACAGGAACAGAAAACATTCTCCTCCTAAAAGAACTTCTAACAATCCTGTGTGCTATAATTGTGATAAGCCAGGTCATTATGCTTATGAATGTCCTGATCTGAGTTCTGAAGATCGAGAAGAAAGGAAAGCCAGAAGAGATCGAAAATATGCCAAGGGTAAGAAGGCAATGATGGCTTACAATGATTCTGATTCGGAATCAGAAGAGTTGCCATCGTCTTCATCTGAATACCCCTCTAGCAATGAAGATGAAGCCTTCATAGCAGATGATGGACTGGTAATGATGGCCAAAATAAATGATGAGGTATCATCTGCTAACTCCTTTCAATCTTGTGACAATTCTGACACTGATGAAAGTGATGCTGCTGTTAGCAGTGTAGGAAGTAGTCTTCATCATTCCCAAGAAGTGACTAAAGAAGACCTTCTACAAGCTAACAAAGCATTCATTGAAATTAGTGATGAGAATATATCTTTAAAGCAAGAAATCATTAATCTGAAAGAAGGTCAGTCAAAAGTAGATCCTAATATAGCTGTCATAAATGCAAGGCTATCAGAAGAGTTGTCTCAACTCCAAGAAAAGTATGCATCCATTGACAAACTATATCAGGGTATGCTTAAAACTCAAGCTAAAGAGACTAATGAATTCAATGAGTTAAAGATTAAGTGTGAAAAACTTGAAGAGCGCAATAGATTCTTAGAATCTGAAGTAGTGAGCCTAGATCGAAAGCTATCTGGGATGATTAACTCTACTAGAATTAATCAAACTATCTTAGACAGATATAGAGCTCCAAATGATAAAAGTGGAATAGGTACTGATCTGCCTAGTTCATCTACTTCAGAATTTAAGAACACTAATGGAGCTAGTACAAGTTCTTTGCAACTAGATAAAGGAAAAGAACCTATGACTTATGATGATGATCCAAAACTCAAAGTACAGTCTAAATACATCCCTCCCACTACCAAGAATGGTAAAATGAAGAATGTATTAAGACCAGTACAGTCAAGACCATACCAGAAGAGTTATACTCCTCTGACCAGATCAGATCAGTCCTGGAATCAGAAGAGACAAACTCAGAACAGTAGGTCAAGACAAGCACAGGCAAGTTGGGAACAGCCTAGACCTCCTTTCATAAGGCAGTCTCAGCTGTATTCAACTAAACCTAGGAGATTTGTGCCTCATTATCATAACAAACCTGTTCTTTATCCTCCTCCTTTATCCTACAATATCATTGGTGAGGAAAGACCAAAACGCAACTATAAGCCGTATGGTCCACATGCTTTTAGACCTTATTCAAACTATTACAGGCATACTGATCTTACTGAAAAAGGGATAGAACCAAGGAAAGGCTATCTCAGAAAAATAGATCCTAAGTCTGCTGATAATTCTGAATTGGTTAATAAATTACTGTTCTGTGATAAATTTGGAAGAAAACTGAAGAGGTCCCACTTATTCAAATCCTCAATGTTCATTTGGGTACCTCTCACTACTAACCCCCAAGGACCCCAATAAACTAGGGTACCTAAGTTATTAAGATCACTACCTTGCAGGATCGACTGGACTTATACAAGAAAGGTGGTTCAGTTGGTGAGACCTGGTACATAGACAGTGGGTGTTCACACCATATGACTGGTACCAAGGCCTTACTTACTGACTATCATGAGAAGGAAGGACCAAAAGTCATCTTTGGTGATAGCTCAATAGCAATTACAAAAGGATTTGGATTCATCAAGAATGGAGATGTTGAAATCCAAGATGTCTCCTATGTTGAAGGTTTGAAATATAATTTGTTATCTGTATCTCAATTCTGTGACAGGGGATACAAAGTTCAGTTCAAGACCAGAAGATGTGAAATAATAGATAAAAGGACTCACAATGTTCTACTTGTTGGCACAAGACAAGGAAGTGTATACATTGTGAATTGGAATAGCTGTCCTAAGAATGCCTGTCTTATTACTAAGAGTCCTAAAGAAAACAGTTGGCTCTGGCATAAACGCCTCTGCCACCTGAACTTTAAGATAATCAACAAGATTGCTAGAGAACATCTTGTTGAGGGCATTCCTAATGAAATCTATTCCAAATCACAAGTATGTGATTCCTGTAAAAAAGGTAAACAGGTAAAGGTTTCATTTAAGTCCATACCAACTCTTTCAACAAGCAGAGTTTTAGAACTCTTGCATATGGATCTTCATGGTCCTATCAATCCTCCTACATTGAATGGAAGAAGGTATACTCTAGTTGTTGTAGATGATTACTCTAAGTTCACTTGGGTAGTCTTTCTACACAAAAAGAGTGATACACAAACACTACTTCCAGATCTATTGAAGAGGTTGCAGGTTGAAAAAGGTCATCCCATTGTCAAGATTAGGAGTGACAAGGGGACTGAATTTATTAATTGTTACATTTCTGACTACTGTTCTAAGTCTGGCATACAGCATTTGACAAGTGCAGCCAGAACCCCTCAACAAAATGGTGTTGCAGAGAGGAGAAACAGAACACTAAAAGAAGCTTGCAGAGCCATGATTGCAGAATTCAACACACCTCGGAAATTTTGGGCAGAAGCTATTAACACAGCTTGCCACTCCCAAAATCGAAGTGCTCTTAATAAGGTACATGGTAAAACACCTTATGAGGTATGGAAAGGCATAAAACCAAGAGTTTCTTATTTTCATATTTTTGGATGTAAGTGTTTCATTCATAACAATGGCAAAAGTAAATTAAATGCTTTTGATGCAAAAGCTGATGAAGGGATATTCTTAGGATACTCTTCTGTAAGCAAAGCATTTAGAGTGTTTAATTACTCTACCCTATGTGTGGAAGAAACACCCCATGTAGTCTTTGATGAGAATGTGCAGGACTCTACTGATCATCAGCTCAGTAAAAAAATAGATAAATTACAGCTTCAAATCAACAATGAAGATGATGATACAGGAATATATGAATCTGTACAAGCATATAATCCTTTCCTGAAAGTCCTAGATCAAGATTCTGATAAAGAAAAGGTAAAAGACAAAGGTGAGTCATCTAAAACTTCTGAAATACAAGAATTGAATGACTGCTCTCCTGTGAACAAATCTGCTGATATAAATGATACTAATCTGCATGATAATTTGCATGATAAAAATGATGATAGCATTTCTGTTAAGAATAGAAGGACATGGAAGTCTGCTCATTCTACTGATCTGATTCTAGGTGATTCTAGTATAGGTGTTAAAACTAGAAAACAATTGTTTGATTCCAAGGAAGAACATAGTAAGTCTCTATTTTGCTGGTGTTGTTTTCTATCATCTATTGAGCCTAAAACTGTGATTGAAGCTTTAAGTGATAGTAACTGGATTATAGCCATGCAGGAAGAACTTAATCAGTTCACTAGAAATGAAGTTTGGGAACTTGTTGATAGACCTAGTAATCATAATGTTGTAGGCACTAAGTGGATTTTCAAGAACAAAAGGGATGAAAATGATCTTGTAATTAGAAATAAAGCTAGATTAGTTGCTCAGGGCTACTCTCAAGCTGAGGGTATTGATTATGATGAGACTTTTGCCCCTGTAGCTAGACTAGAAGCTATAAGATTGTTCCTTGCTTATGCTGCACATATGAAATTTACTGTGTATCAAATGGATGTGAAAAGTGCATTTTTGAATGGTATACTTGCTGAAGAAGTTTATGTGGAACAACCACCTGGTTTTGAAGTGAATAGTCACCAAGTATATAGGTTAAAGAAAGCACTCTATGGATTGAAACAAGCTCCAAGAGCATGGTATGATACTCTTTCTTTATTTAGAAGACAAGAAGGTAATGATATATTACTTGTTCAAATTTATGTGGATGATATTATTTTTGGATCACCCAACAAAACCTTGAGTGAAAGCTTTTCTACACTTATGCAAAGTAAATTTGAAATGTCTATGATGGGAGAAATGACATATTTTCTTGGTCTTCAAGTAAAACAAACTTCAGAAGGTATCTTTATAAATCAAGCAAAGTACACTAAGAATTTGCTAGATAAATTTGGTATTAAAACCTGTAAGACAGTTGGTGTGCCCATGCAACCTACATACAGAATGGATCCTGATGAAGGAGGTAAGTCTTCTGACCAACCTCACTATCGTGCTTTAATTGGCTCTCTACTCTATCTAACGGCAGCAGACCTGATATTGCTTTTTCTGTTGGAGTATGTGCAAGATTTCAAGCAAACCCCAAGGAAAGTCATCTGGAAGCTGCCAAAAGGATATTGAAATATCTAAAGGGGACCATTAATCGAGGATTATGGTATCCTGCAGATGATGATATATCTTTAAGTGGTTATTCAGACTCGGACTTTGGAGGTTACAAAATAGATAGAAAATCTACTTCAGGTTCATGTCAATTCTTAGGAACTAAGCTCATTTCATGGTTTTCAAAGAAACAAACAAGTGTGGCAACTTCTACTACTGAAGCAGAATATATGGCTGCAGGTAGTTGTTGTAGTCATCTCCTTTGGCTAATACAACAACTCAGAGACTACAATGTTGTAGAATCTAATGTACCTATATATTGTGACAGTAATAGTGCCATTGCCATCACACAAAATCCTGTTCTACATACTAGATGCAAACATGTTGACATTAGGCATCATTTTATTAGGGATCATGTTGAAAAGAAGAATATTAGGATGGAAAAGATTCATACTGATATTCAAAGAGCTGACATTTTTACAAAACCATTGGCTGAAGTGAGATTCAGAGAATTGTGCATTAGTTTAGGATTGATAGATATGGATTCTGTTTGTATATAGAATTGTGCTAACATTTCAGGTACTGATCTTATACCAAGAAGGACATGAAGCAGAAACTAAGAGCAGTACACCAAAACTCAAAAGACAGAAGAAACAATCCAATGTCAGATCACTAAAACAGGTAACAAGGTTACTAAAGTGACCTTCATCCCAATGAGGAAGCTGGTAAAGCTGAGGGACACTGAGAACATACATTAAGGGGGAATCTGTGATTTCTTAAAGATCCTTTTGTTGACTCAGATCACTAAGTCACTTTAGCATAAACCTTGATGTGATCATTAAATTAAACACATTTTTACTGATCTGTACTGTAATTCACCAATTATTGATGAACTAACACTTTTACCAAGGTGAAACAGGCACAGAAGAGGAATTCTCCACTGAAGGGGGAACTGATCTGATTACAGATTTGAAAAGTCTACTAAACTGATCTGATTACAGACTATAGCAGTCTACAGATTTATTCTGATTAATGAATTGACTTGTCTACAGAACTGTGCTGATTACAAAGTTTCTTTGTCTACAGTACTGATCTGATTACAATTCAGTTATTCTACAGAACTAATCTGATTACTGACTAATCTGTCTACAGAAAGATTTGTTTACTACTAATCTGTTTACAAGAAATCTACTGATCTGACACAGTACTGATCTGAGGATTACTGTGCTGATATCAAAAAGGTGAAATCAGGAAAATTGGGTACTGATCTGAAATCTACTGTGCTGACCCATCTACTGATCTGATTTCTAAAAAAAAGTTTACTCAGCTGATCCAGATAAGTGAAATTCTCTTTATATACTAGTAAGAAAATGAAGAGAAATAGTTTTGGAAACTACTGTGATGATTTGCATCAGAACAGTCTTTTGGTTTAGAATTCTCTAAGTCAAAAATTGTTCAAATTTTAGATTACTAATACAGAAGATTAATACACTCTTCTATTTCTAACCTAAAAATTGTGGTGTATTTATCAAACACAAATTGGCTCCAAAATTAAGGATGGTACTAGAATATGAACAGTTTATTTTTAAAACTCGAATTTCGAGACTTAATCCCAGCCATTTCTTGTGATAATCAAATTTAATCCTAGCCCTAGATTGGTTTTGAATTTGACAAAAACGATCACTCTTCATCGTCTTCGTTCTTACGAGTTCATTTCTGGAAATCTCATAACTTCATAACTACTGAAAAATCGGGTTTCTACAAAATTCTCAAATGGCTACTATCAATATTATCAATGAAACTAACGAAGTTGCAGGAACATTTGATTCAAATTTCTGGGTTCGCGAAAAGGGCATTTTTGTAGAAAATGCTGTCTATTTCAATGGCCGACATAACGCTGAAAATCAAGCCATCTTGACAATGTGCGAGGAGTGTGGGCTGAGGAAATTTCTGGAATCATCTCCACTCAATGTCTATGAACCGGAGGCAATGGAATTTTATTTACAGCTCAAAGGAGATAGCAATGGTGTTCACTCTATGCTTTCTGGGCATAAGGTCACTATTACTAGGGAAATCCTAGAGGTGATGTTGGACTTGCCTCAAGGCCCTGTAGACATCATGAATTACAAAGCTGGAGAGGAGAAGGAATGTGTAGGAAGATGGTCAGGAGTTGAAACAGAGTCCTTGACTAATCTGAAGAAGGATGTTCTTCCTACTGGTCTGCAGTTTTTGATGGACATAGCCGGAAAATGCTTGTTAGGGCAACATCATAGCCAGGATGCTTTATCAAGTTCCAAGATTCGAATTATGGCTGCAATCATTGACAGAGTTCAAGGTGATTGGCAAGGATTTTTCTTGGAAAGGCTGCTGATTGAGAAAGAAAAAGTTTTGTTCGATGAGGATACTACGGAATTTTCGATTAAATCGAAATTAGGGTTTGGAAGCAAGCTGAGTTTCTTGTTGCCTCAGCTGGTTAAAAAGCCGTATTGGAGTAATCCCAAGAAATTCCATCATGGGAAATTCTTGATGAAGAAGGAGTCTGTTCGTTTTGAACAAGAGAACCCTCTGGAACAACCTCAAGAACTTGAAGCACAAGAGTCTGGAGCTTCAATGTACCAATCTGAGGACAATCAACCTGAAATTAGGTCGAAGGCAAGGCATGATCCGAGCAGTATTAGACCAAGGAGAGGAAGGTCTGCTACAGCTGCCTTAGAACCAACAGTCAGATTTGTGGAGACTGTGGTGCAATCAAGCTCAGAAGAGCAAGAGGTTAGTGTTCCTAGTCCTATTGTTGTGCATAAAAGAACTAAGACAAGAAGTGCTAGGAGGAAGTTAATTGTTGTCTCCCCTACCCCTTCAAACTCTGAACCAAGCCAAGCTGAAACCCAAAACCCCCAACCTTCATGTTCTGGGCAATCAGAACACTATTTTTCTGAGACTCAGAACACTCCCCATTCATCCCCTCAGAACACTAATTTTTATCCTACCCCAATTTCTAGTCCTCAACATCAAACTTCACATCAACCTTCACCACATCAATCCCCAACACAGATTCATGATCACTCTACTGAACATGAATTTGAACCTTCTACTGAACCAATTGACATTTCATCATCCCCTGAACCTGAATTTATTGCTCCTAAACCTGCTGATTTGATGGAGTACACTATCTGTGATAAAGAGGATAGAATCAGGATAGATTTGAGGATAGCTTTATTGAAGCAATTTCCTGGATTGGATGAGAGCTCAGTTGAGTTTGAGAAACTCCTTAGGATAGGCACATGGGTGTATCTTAAGAGGAGTACTTTGAAGGAGAATTTGGCTATAATGGAAGGCATGGGAGGTGCTTCAATCTTTGATGATTGGGAAGCAGAACAGATGCAAGCAGCTGGTGTTAACTCTTTTCTTGAGTTAGTTACTAACAGGTATCAAGTATTCTGTTGAAAAGATTGCAACTCCTAATTCAGATGAAGATTTGTTTGTGGAAAGTGAAGAGAAAGGTGTTGATGAAGCTGAGAATGCTGCTGAAAAAGAGTGTATGGAAATTGATGAGGATGTTGACAATGCAACAGAGGTGTTTGAGAACACTGTTGTTATTGAAGAAACAGAAGCCTTGGAGCATCAAGACTTAAATGCTGAAGAGATGGAAAGCATTCCAATTCACTTTGCTGATCCTATTATTCTTGAAGATGTGCAAGAACAGATCAGAACAGGTCCTATTGAAAAGGAATCTGAGAATTCAGACTTTGAGATGTTGAAAAAGCAGAATGCAGTGCTTCAAGCTAAATTGGAAGATGCTGTGAAAATGTTCCAAGAAGCTACTGAGAGAATGAATAAGATGAATTCTGAAAACTCTTATGAAAAGGTTATGGAATATACAATGTCCAAAATTTATGATCTTCATAGATTGCAAGAGAAGAACCTGTCTCAAGTGTTGCATAAGAAGCTGGAGCAACACATATCTTCCTTGAAAGAGTGGCATGATGAGGCCAAAAAGGGGGAAGATAAGACAAGGAAAGTGATGGAACAAACTCAGTCATAACAAGCTCAGTTGGTTGTGAGTCAGGATGAGTTAAAAGAAGAAATTGCAATTCTGAATGAGAAGCTGAAGCTAAGGAAGCAACAGAAGCAACAAGGTCAAGAGATTGTTGAGAAGAGACCTGATATTGCTGAAAGTTCGATTCAGAAGAAGAGGAAGTTAGTCTTGTCTGATGAAGAACAAGAAGAAGAAGAAACTGGTAGACTTACCAGATCAAAGAGCAAATTGAAAGTTGGAATTTCAAGCTCAGAGCAAGAAAAACTTGATGTTTTGAAGAAAAAGAAAGTTGAAGAAGCAGAACTGAAAAAGAAGAAAGAAAAGGATATCAAGTTCTTAAAAACAAGATTTGATAACAAAGTTGCTGCTTTAAAGAAGAAATTGAAAGCTCAAAGGAAAGCTGAAGGAAAAGAGTTTGACAAAGATTTTCAAGATGAAAACTTTGTGGATTTTATTGTTCTAATAGAGAATATGGAACATTGGAAGAATCTAAAGAAGAAGTGGCAGATTGCAAACTTCATTGTGAGGAAGTTTGGTGATCATTCGAGCAAAGAAGCAGAATTTATTGATTTTGAAGAGTTCATGCTGAACATTGATCAAGAGTTCTGGGAAGACATAGCACAAGTTGCTGCTCGTGCTGGAACCAAGATATTATGTCCTGAAGAACCAAATTGGAAACCTCCAAGACTGGAAAATGGAGAACCTGATTACAAGGAGATCAACAACATAATTGCTGAGATTATCAAAGAAGAAGGAATAACTGATCATCAACATATGATGGATATCAAAGCAAGGATGTATGTTGCATTCAGAATCTGAAGATACAGAATGAAGATGAAGGACAAGCTCAGAAGATAACATTTCTATCCTTAGTCTTTATTTCTATATTTTTGTTCATTTCATATTTTGTTAGTATGTGTAATATGTGAAATATCTGATCTGATTGTGAATATGATATGGTTTCTGAATTGATGAACTGTTATGATTGACTACATACTTAACTACTGATTTATTAACATTTAAGTAGTTTTGGCTTCATAAAAAAGGGGGAAATTGTTGGGATATGAATCTTATAAACAATGTTCTAATTAATGAAAGTATGTTTTGATGGCCAAAAGCAACTTAAAGTTAGTGATATATGTGGTTCTAAGTCATCTTAACTAAGTCATCTGAATATAAGCTTACTAATCTGATGAGAAACTTAAATTGAGTAATATTAAGAGTAAGATTATTGATCTTAACTAAAGAATACTGGAATAAGATTACTGATCTGAGTATGGAAACTAGGAATAATTTTAGTAATCTTATATGAGATATTTGAATCTGAGTTACTGATCTTATATGCTTACTGGTCTTATATGTAAGTTACTGATCTTAGGTGTTTACTGATCTTATTGTTTACTGATCTGATATATGAAATGTTAGGAACTAAGCTGATGTTTTGTATTGTATAGACAACTTATAGTGTAGGACTTAGATGTACTCATCTGTATATAGTTCAGTTGATGTATAGATAGGTTTTATATATGTAAAGTTGTATTCTATTGTATTCAGCATTGTAAAAGTTCAGAACAGTAGATTAGAACTAGATTAGATGAAGATCAGAAGACTAATGAAGACTCAGAGGACTACTTCAGAATAAGAAGACTTCAAAGAAGAGTTGAAGATAAGCTTAGAAGAAATCTGGAGAAGTTTTGAAAGTTTTAAGTTACTGTGCTGACTGACTCAGCAGAGTAAAAATCCGAAGAGTAAAAATCAGAACAGTAAGTTACTGTGCTGATTTGGTGAATTTGAAGAATAAGTTTGGAAAGCTTATTTATAGAGTAACTGAAGATTTATTGAAGATATGCTGACATGGAATAAGAAGGAAGTTACAAAGTCGGTTACAAGAAGAAGTTACAAAAACAGTTTTAGAGTTAGTTGAGAGTTAGTTCACAAACTGCTAACTGTCATACTAAGTTCTATAAATACTGTGTGATCTCCTACTGCTAAGACTACTGATCTTAAAGCGTTTACAACCAATCTAAGTCTACAGAGCACAAGAAGAACTCACAGAGTTGAAGGAGATTAAAGAAGAGAAGAGCCACTGAATTGAAGAGAAGAATCAAAGGCTATTCACAGAGAAGTTTTACTTTTCAAGTTTAAGTTTGTATTTTGTAAAACAAGTGTGCTAGTTACTTGTAGAATTACTACTAGATCGAAGATATACCTGGAGGTATAATCGATAAGATCACAGTCTTAATCTTGGGACTTTAAGCCACAAGAAACTCAAGAAGAAGAGTTAATAAAACTTCACAACTGGAGTTGTGAGAGTGGATGTAGACTTATTGGTCGAACCACTATAAAATTCCGTGTTCTTTACTTTACTCTTTGATATTTGTTTGAATTGTTTAACTAAGAACATTAAGAATTAACAAAGATAAAGATCTAGATAAAAGTTGAGTATAAATCTAAAACTGAAAGTACTGATCTGACTCAGTAAGAACAGTACTATTCAGAACACTATTCCGCATTATAAACTCTGATATTTTGAAAGATTTTTGAAAGTCTATTCACCCCTCCCCTCTAGACTTTCTTAGCTTACTCAATCTTAACTCAACTTTGGGACCAACAAATGTAATAGGTGTAGTCAAGTCACTTTTGCATAAAATGTATAGGTTTTGGCATCATCAAAAAGGGGGAAATTGTTGGGAATAAAATGACATATGTTTTGATTAAATACCAAAACCCCCTGAGACATGCCTAAGTCAAGATGATTGTGTTCTAAATGTGTTAGAACACATAGCATAAGGCTAGAAGAGAAGCTGATATGTTAGGCAGCTCTTAGATGATTAGATGCACATTGTGAGGGGGAACCTATGCTTTGAAGATAATCAAGATCATGTCCCCTCAAGGTTCAAATTCTGGAACAAACACTAAAGGCCAAACATACTCTATTGAAAATCAAATGCCTTGATCAGGATAGTTGTCTAGAGAAGTTGTCTCTATGCAAGAACAAGGTTGTAAAGCTCAAAAGGACAAGTTTACTCAAATACTCTGATCATGAGAGTTGTCCAAATAGGCTAACTCTGTGCAAAGACAAAAGCTCTGAAGCTCAAAGGCCAAGTATGATGATCAGGAGAGTTGTCCAGAAGAGTTGACTCAGTGAAATTGATCCAGAACAAAAGTTCTAATGTTTGAAGGTCAACCATGCTGAAGAGTTAGAAACAACTAAATAACTTCAATACAACATGCTAAGATCACATTGAAGTGAAGCAAAGGGAAAGAGCCAAGTCATCTGAAGAAGAGCAAGCCAACCATGCTAATAAGCAAAATCTGCTGATAGTGATAAGCAGAGTTGTACATTTGATAAGGAATGTTGTCCTATCATTGGATCAACCTTTAGAAGCCATGTCCAAGTCTTAACAAGAAGTCGGACATTGGGAAGAGTGCTGTAGAATGAAGACAAAGTCTTACAAGCCGTTTATTACCCAAATGAGGACATGTCACTATCAAGAATCTGTCGTCCAGTTTGAAGAACTCGAGGAAGACATTTATAGCAATTTGGGACTGCCTCTCCGACGGGCAAATCCTCAAATTTGTCTATAAATACAGAAGTGTGAAGACCATTTGAAGCACCTCAACATTTGACAATAATATCCAATTATCCTACAAGTCAAAGTGCTTTCAAAGCTTTCAAAGACTATCTTAGTCTTCAAACACTTCTTCTAAGTTGTTCATCATTGTATATCCATACAAAGCTTAGAGAGATATCCTATCCTTATACACTGATCTTCATTGTAAAGGATATCTCATTAGTTGGAACCTTACTTCAACCCTTACCCCTTTCAAGTGAGAAAGTGAGAAGGTTGTTGTAGTAGAAGTGGTAGGAGCTGACTATTGAGAGAAGAATAGTTCAGTTCTGAGTTGAGAAGAGGGTACTAGGACTCTAGACATCCTAGGGATCAATTCACCAAGGAGTGGTGTTCTTGATCAAGTGCACCTTGGCACTATAAAACAAGTTAATTCCAAGAGTGAAGGAATTATCCTGTTAAATCAGGGAAAATGGATGTAGGAGCTTGAGTCTCTGAACCACTATAAACCTCTTGTGTTGATTTGCTTTACAAGTACTTACATTCATTCAACACTGCACACAAAACTGATCTTTCAAAGAACCTATATTCAAAGACTGTGCAAAAATTGTATTGGACAAGTTCCCTGAAACTAAACTGGATTGTTCTGTATTGACAAAGTGATTTCAGAAACTAAAGGAGTCTAAACTTAAAGGGCCAACCACTATTCCGCACATATAACTCCCCTAGATAGTGATTCAACTAAGTACTCAATAGTACTTAGTAGTTTTATTATCTTAGAAGAGTTAATCATCTTCAGTAGAGTTGTCCAAGATAACCTTGCTGAGCTGTGGTTTGATCATAAGTTGAAAAGAATTTCATACAAGTGTATTCCCCCCCCATACACTTGTTATATCCTCCTTTCAGGACCAACAAGATGGAGAGTTAATAAAAGAGTACTCCACATCATTGACATAATGTGGTCCAGTGGAGGTTGTCTTGGAGACTTAGTTGCATATATAAACCCAATTTACTGCATATATTTGTATGTATAATGCATATTCAGTGTATTTTCGTATAATGTAATTTTTAGATTCAATAATATGTTTTACTTCACGAACTAAGAAAATCATAATTATTGTAGAATTTATGAAAAAGTCTTATATTATTATTATGCAATGCACATATTATATATATACATGTACTGAGAATATGCAACAATTTTTTATATGCAAAGATATTACCCAATATATTTATAACTATATTTGACAATTTTCATAGATAAAATAACACATGCACATATTAAAGTATATGCAATTATCGATTGCATATATAAAAAAACGTATGCATATTTGAAAGTATATGCACTTATCGGTTTCATTTAATAAAATATGTGTATATGCATCATGCAAACATATTATGGGTGTTATTCAACAAGTATTTGTTAATACAAGTTGTTCATCAAATTATTTAAACACTTTTAGAGATGTATGGAGTAAAATAATTTTTTTGAATGTATTAATTTTATTAAGTATTTTATAATATAATTTATAGTTTAATAAATATATGGTATGCAAAATAATAACCATATGAATATTTAATTAATAAAAGTATATTTCCGATTAATAAGAAATTATTGAATATATAAAAATATGAGTGTGGACAAATAGAAAGTATGATCTCGAATTTTAGGAATTTTTTTAATTGCAATTAGCGCTACAATCGAGTGATAATTAAATCATTTGAAAATTCAAAATTAAATGTAAGAAAACTAGCGCAAGAATCATGGAAATAATCTTTGAGCTAATCCAAAATTAAAACTGTTTGACTTTGCATATTTAGATTAATATATTTAATTAAGTTTTGAATTTCGTAATTAATTATAACATAAGGGAAGAAGTGTACATTTAGACTGGATTTTGTCTTTATTTGTATCATTAAATAAAATTAGCTTGAATCTTAAAGTTTTAGGGTGGTTTGTCCCATATTGTTTGTTGGGATATGAATCCTAATACAAGTCCTAAATGATGAAAAGATGAGTTGAGTTTTGATAAGCCAAAAGAAGACTTGAATAATTTCTAAGTGTTGACTGATCTAGTCTAGTTAATAAAGTTGTCTTGAGCAGATCAGTAGAGTACAAAGTTAAGTAAAAGAAAAAAGTTAAGTATGGAAAGTTTAAGTATGATTGAAAAACAAGTACGAATTATAAGTACTATATAGGTTTTTGTACTGAGCTAATTAAACAATGTATATAAGCTCATTATTATTTTGATTTGTAATCGCATATCTCATTTTATAGATCAAAAGGTGACTAAGCTGAGTTATGAAGCTTAAAGTAATGTAATAGTCTTGTTAAGATTAGATGATAGGACTAGTATAGATTAGTTCACTATCGAAGTCTACTACAGAAGTCTACTGAAGAAGACACGCGCAAGACAAGACAAGTGCTGAAGATGATTAAGATTTTGTCTAAGTGTTGAAACCAGACAAGTCAGGTGCGCGATAAGTGAAGGAAGTGACTGCTTAAGTTGGAAACGCGTATGAAGATAAGTATTGAAGAGTTAGTTATTCCATAACTAATTAATTGAAGAAACGCATGGAATGATAAGAAGAAGTGGTTAGAAGTTGGTTATCAACATAAGTTGGTTACATAAAAGAATATTCTTGATATTCAAAAGTCTATAAATACCTTGGAGTATTCAACGATTTAAGACTACTGATACACTACTGAAGCACTGAAACTCTCAGAGTTCAAGTTCAGAAAGTTCAAGTCAGAAGACAAGTGAAGATTTCAAGAAGGCTGCTACTAGACTAAAAAGAAGTTTTATTTCTTGTTGTTGTTTGTTCAAGTTGCTAGTTACTTGTAAAATAGCTAGTTAGATCGAAGATATATCTGGAGATATAATCGAGAAGATCAAAGTCTTATTTCTTGGGACTCTAAGCCACAAGAACACACTACTCGATTGGAAGAGTAATAAGAATTTCACGACTGGAGTTGTGAGAGTGGATGTAGACAAGTTGTCGAACCACTATAAATCTTGTGTTGTTTACTTTACTGTTTTATTTGTGTTGATTGATTATTTGCTTAATTGATTAATTTCATATAAGAACAAGACAAGTAGAGTGTTCATACAGAAGTTCGCGAATTAGTTGAGTATAAATTGTTGAGCTCATTGTTATTCTGATATTTCCGCATTGTGTATTCTGATATATTGAAAGATTTTGAAAAATCTATTCACCCCCTCTAGACATTTTCCTAGTTTACTCAATATTATAAACTCAAATAGGGACCTACAAGTGGTATCAGAGCAGTACTTTTCGAACTGCTGTTTCTTGATAACATCTTGAATACTTTTGGTGTAGTCTTGGTTCTTGATCGTTCTGATTCTTTTCACGTTTCTTGAAATACATATAACTTGATTTTCTTGCTATATTTCTATCTAACAAACTGCAAAACCATGTATATGGAGATAAGTGCTAACAAACTTCCCAAGTTCTCTGTTCAGGACTACGACTACTGGAAGTTGAGGATGGAAGCCATTTTCAGCTCAACATATGACCTAATGGTCTCCGTGATTAAAGAAGGACCAGTCCTCACGATGGTTGAAAATACTGCTGCCATGGACCCGTCTAAAGCCGTTGGCGTGCTCGTCCCTAAACCAAGGTCTGAACTCACTTCTGAAGAAATGAGGCAGAACAATTTGGACAGTTTGGCCAAGAACTATATTTTACACACCCTTCCCAATGAGTATCTTGGGAAAGTGTTAAAATGTAAGACAACCAAAGAAATGTGGGATCGTCTTGCTATCATTTGTGAAGGGACAACCCTGATCAAAGAAAGTAAGCTTTCCACAGCTGTTCAAAGGTTCAAATCATATAAGATGAAGGCTGGTGAAAATATAGACGAGTTTGTTGGTCCCAAAGTTGAGTTAATAATATTGAGTAAGCTAGTGAAAATGTCTAGAGGGGAGGGGTGAATAGACTTTTCAAAAATCTTTCAATATATCAGAATACACAATGCGGAATAATCAGATTACTAATGAGCCCAATCAAGTTTATACTCAACTTTTATCTTAGATCTTTATCTTTGTTAATTCTTAATGTTCTTGATTAAAACAGCTCAAACAAATATCAAACAGTAAATGTAAAGAACACAGAATTTTATAGTGGTTCGACAAATGTCTACATCCACTCTCATAACTCCAGTTGTGAAGTTTTATTACTCTTCTTCGAGTTTCTTGTGGCTTAGAGTCCCAAGATTAAGACTTTGATCTTATCGATTATACCTCCAGGTATATCTTCGATCTACTAGTAATTCTACAAGTAACTAGCACACTTGTTTTACAAAATACAAACTTAAACTTTGAAAAGTAAAACTTCTCTGTGAATAGCCTTTGATTCTTCTCTTCAATTCAGTGGCTTCTTCTTGCTTTGATTTCCTTAACTCTGTGAGTTCTTGCTTGTAGACTTGCTCTTGAATTCTCTAAGATCAGTAATTTCTCAGTAGTCTTCAGCAGTAGGAGATCATACAGTATTTATAGAACTTAGTATGACAGTTAGCAGTTTGTGAACTAACTTTCAACTAACTCTAAAACTGTTTTTGTAACTTCTTCTTGTAACCGACTTTGTAACTTCCTTTTAGTCAGCATCTCTTCAAATATATCTTCAGTTACACTTTAAATAAGCTTTCCAAACTTATTCTTCAATTTCACTAAATCAGCACAGTAACTTACTGTTCTGATTTTTACTCTTCGGATTTTACTCTGCTGATTTTTACTCTTCTGATTCAATCAACACAGTAACCAAAAACTGTTCAAAACTTCTCCAGATTTCTTCTAAGCTCTTCTTCAACTCTTCTTTGAAGTCTTCTTATTCTGAAGTAGTCCTCTGAGTCTTCATTAGTCTTCTGATCTTCTTCTAATCTATTCCTAATCTAGTGTTCTGATTTTACTGTTCTGAACTTTACAATGCTGAATACAACAAAATACAACTTTACATATATAAAACCTATCTATACAATAACTGAACTATATACAGATGAGTACAACTAAGTCCTATACTATAAGCTGTCTATACAATACAAAACATCAGCTTAGTTCTTAACAGTTCATATATCAGATCAGTAACCAATAAGATCAGTAACTCATAAGATCAGTAACTCATGTAAGTTCAATAACTTCCATATAAGATCAGTAAATATTAAGATCAGTAAACATCTAAGATCAGTAAACACTTAAGATCAGTAACTTACATATAAGATCAGTAAATATATACGATCAATAAGTATATCAGACCAGTAACTTCAGATTTCAAATATCTCATATAAGATCACTAAAATTATTCTCAGTTTCCATACTCAGATCAGTAATCTTATTTCATATGACTCAGTTAAGATCAGTAATTTTACTCTTAATATTACTTCATAAGATCAGTAAACTTATTTAAGTTAGCATTAAGATCAGTAATCTCAATTTAAGTTTCTCATCAGATTAGTAAGCTTATATTCAGATGACTTAGTTAAGATGACTTGAAACCACATATATCACTAACTTTAAGTTGCTTTTGGCCATCAAAACATACTTTCATCATCTAGAACATTGTTTATAGGATTCATATCCCAACAATTTCCCCCTTTTTGATGAAGCCAAAACTACTTAAATGTTAATAAATCAGTAGTTAAGTATGCAGTCAATCATAACAGTTCATCAATTCAGAATTTCATATCATATTCACAATCAGATTAGATATTGCACATATTACACATACTAACAAAATATGAAATGATCACAAAATATAGAAATAAAGATTAAGGATAGAAATGTTATCTTCTGAGCTTGTCCTTCATCTTCATTCTGCATCTTCAGATTCTGAATGCAACATACATCCTTGCTTTAATATCCATCATATGTTGATGATCAGTGATTCCTTCTTCCTTGATAATTTCAGCAATAATGTTGTTGATCTCTTTGTAATCAGGTTCTCCACTTTCCAGTCTTGGAGGTTCCCAATTAGGTTCTTCAGGGCACAATATCTTTGTTCCAGCACGATTAGCAACCTGTGCTATGTCTTCCCAGAACTCTTGATCAATATTCAGCATAAATTCTTCAAAATCAATAAATTCTGCTTCCTTGCTCGAATGATCACCAAACTTCTTCACAATGAAGTTTGCAATCTGCCACTTCTTCTTTAAATTCTTCCAGTATTCCATATGTTCTGTTAAAACAATGAAATCCACAAAGTTTTCATCTTGAAAATCTTTGTCAAACTGTTTTCCTTCAGCTTTCTTTTGAGCATTCATCTTTTTCTTCAAAGCTGTAACTCGATTATCAAATCTTGTCTTCAAGAACTTGACATCCTTTTCTTTCTTCTTTTTCAAGTTTTCTTCTTCTTCACTTGTCATAACAGCTTTCATTTTGCTCTTTGATCTAGTCATTCTTCCAGCTTCTTCCTCTTGTTGTTCTTCATCAGACAGGACTAATTTCCTTTTCCTCTGACTTGAACTTCCAGCAATATCAGGTCTTTTCTCAACAATATCTTGACCTTGTTGCTTCTGTTGCTTCCTTAGTTTCAGTTTCTCATTCAACATTGCAATTTCAGCTCTTAATTCATCCTGACTCACAACCAACTGAGCTTGTTGTGACTGTGTTTGTTCCATCACTTGTCTTGTCCAATCTTCCCCCTTTTTGGCTTCATCATGCCACTCTTTCAAGGAAGAAATGTGTTGCTCCAGCTTTTTATGCAACACCTGGGACATGTTCTTTTCTTGTACTCTATGAAGGTCAAAAATTTTGGACATTGTGTGCTCCATTACCTTTTCATAAGAGTGTTCAGAATGCATCTTGTTCATCCTTTCAGTAGCTTCTTGAAACATCTGGACAACAGCTTCCAACTTTGCTTGAAGCTCTGCATTCTGCTTTTTCAGCATCTCAAATTCAGAAATATCAGATTCCTTCTCAACAGGATCTGTTCTGATCTGTTCTTGCACATCCTCAATAGGATCAGTAGAGTGAATTGGAATGCTTTCCATTTCTTCAGCATATGCATCCTGATTTTCAACAACTTCAGTTTCTTCAATCACAACAGTGTTCTCAAACACCTCTGTTGCATTGACAATGTCTTCATCAATTTCCATAAAATATTCTTCAGCAGCAGTTTCAGTTTCATCAAGACCTTTCTCTTCACTAAATAAATCCTCATCAGAATTAGGAGTTGCAATCTTCTCAACAGTGTACTTGATTCATGTTAATCTCTCAACAAGAAGTACAACAGATTCTGGAGTCACCAACTCAAGAAAAGAGTTAACACCAGCTGCTTGCATCTCCTCTGCTTCCCAATCATCAAAGATTGAAGCACCTCCCATACCTTCCATGATGGCTAAACTCTCCTTCAAAGTACTCCTCTTAAGATACACCCAAGTGCCAATCCTAAGGAGTTTCTCAAACTCAACAGAGCTCTCATCTAATCCAGGAAATTGCTTTAACAAGGCTATTCTTAAATCTATCCTGATTCTATCTTCTTTATCACAGATAGTGTACTCCATCAAATCAGCAGGTTTAGGAGTTATAAATTCAGTTTCAGGGGATGATGAAATGTCAATTGGTTCAGTAGAAGGCTCAAATTCATGTTCAGTAGAGTGAGCATGAACCTGTATTGGGGATTGATGTGGTGAAGGTTGATGTGAAGTTTGATGTTGAGGGCTAGGAATTGAAGTAGGCTCAAAGTTAGTGTGCTGAGGTGATGAATGGGGAGTGTTCTGAGTCTCAGAAAAATAGTGATCTGATCTTCCAGAACAAGAAGGTTGAGGGTTTTGGGTTTCAGTTTGGCTTGGTTCAGAGTTTGAAGGGGTAGGAGAGACAACAATCAATTTCCTCCTAGCACTCCTTGACTTAGTCCTTTTATGAATAGCAACATGACTAGGAACACTAACCTCTTGCTCATCTGAGCTCGATTGTACCACAGTTTCCACAAATCGAACTGTTGGTTCTGAGGCAGCTGTAGCAGACCTTCCTCTCCTTGGTCTAATACCGCTCGGATCATGCCTTGCCTTTGACCTAACTTCAGGCTGATTGTCCTCCGATTGGTACATTGAAGCTCCAGACTCTTCTGCTTCAATTTCTTGAGAGTGTTCCAAGGGGTTCTCTTGTTCAAACTGAACAGACTCCTTCTTCATCAAGAATTTCCCATGATGGAATTTCTTGGGATTACTCCAATATGGCTTTTTCACCAGCTGAGGCAGCAAGAAACTCAGCTTGCTTCCAAACCCTAATTTTGATTTAATTGAGAATTCCATTGTATCCTCATCAAATAAAACTTTTTCCTTTTCAGTTAGCAGACTTTCCAAGAAGAATCCTTGCCAATCACCTTGCACTCTGTCGATGATTGCAGCCATAATTCTAATCTTGAAACTCGATAAGGCATCCTGGCTATGATGTTGCCCTAACAAGCACTTTCCAGCTATATCCATCAAGAACTGCAGACCAGTAGGAAGAACATCCTTCTTCAGATTAGTCAAGGTCTCTGTTTCAACACCTGACCATCTTCCCACACACTCCTTTTCTTCTCCAGCTTTGTAAGTCAAAATATCCACCGGACCTTGCGGTAAATCCAACATGACTTCGAGGATGTCCCTAGTAATGGTAACCTTGTGTCCAACAAGCATGGAGTGAACACCATTTTTATCTCCTTGGAGTTGTAAATAAAATTCCACAGCTTCTGGTTCATAGACATTCATGGGAAATGATTCCAGAAATTTTCGTAGTCCGCACTCTTCACACATAGTTAGAATGGCTTGATTTTCGGCACTGTGTCGGCCATTGAAATAGACAGCGTTCTCCACGAAAATACCCTTCTTGCGAATCCAAAAATTCGAATCGAATGTTCCTGCAACTTGGTTAGCTTCATTGATAATATTAATGGTTGCCATTTGAGAATTTTGTAGAAATCAGATTTTTCAGAAGTTATGAGGTTAAGAGATTTCCAGAAATGAGCTCGTAGGAACGAAGAAGATGAAGTGTGATCGTTTTTGTTAAATTTAAAACCAATCTAGGGCTAGGATTGAATTAGATTATTACAAAGAATGGTTGGGATTAAATCTCGAAATTCGAGTTAAACAATAACTGTTCACATTCTAGTAACATTCTTAATTTTTGGAGCCAACTAGTGTTTGATAAATACACCACAATTTTTAGGTCAGAAATAGAAGAGTGTATTAATCTTCTCTATTAGTAATCTAAAAATTTGAACAATTTTTGACTTAGAGTAATCTAAACCAAAAGACTGTTCTGATGCAAATCAGCACAGTAGTTTCCAAAACTATTTCACTTCATTTTCTTACTAGTATATAAAGAAAATTTCACTTATCTGGATCAGCTGAGTACTGTGATCAGCTGAGTAACCTTTTTAGAAATCAGATCAGTAGATGAATCAGCACAGTAGATTTCAGATCAGTAGATGGGTCAGCACAGTAATCCTCAGATCAGTACCCAAATTTCCTGATTTCATCTTTTTGATATCAGCACAGTAATCCTCAGATCAGTACTGTGTCAGATCAGTAGATTTCTTGTAGACAGATTAGTAGTAAACAAGTCTTTCTGTAGACAGATTAGTCAGTAATCAGATTAGTTCTGTAGAATAACTGAATTGTAATCAGATCAGTTCCCCCTTCAATGGAGAATTCCTCTTCTGTGCCTGTTTCACCTTGGTAGAAGTGTTAGTTCATGAGATATAAGTGTAAAACAGTACAGATTAGTAACAATATGTATAATTTAATGATCACATCAAGGTTTATGCTAAAGTGACTTAGTGATCTGAGTCAACAAAAGGATCTTTAAGAAATCACAGATTCCCCCTTAATGTTTGTTCTCAGTGTCCCTCAGCTTTACCAGCTTCCTCATTGGGATGAAGGTCACTTTAGTAACCTTGTTACCTGTTTTAGTGTAGTGATCTGACATAGGGTTGTCTCTTCTGACTTTTGAGTTTTTGTTGTACTGCTCTTAGTTTCTGCTTCATGTCCTTCTTGGTATAAGATTAGTACCTGAAATGTTAGCACAGTTCTATATACAAACAGAATCCATATCTATCAATCCTAAACTAATGCACAATTCTCTGAATCTCACTTCAGCCAATGGTTTTGTAAAAATGTCAGCTCTTTGAATATCAGTATGAATCTTTTCCATTCTAATATTCTTCTTTTCAACATGATCCCTAATAAAATGATGCCTAATGTCAACATGTTTGCATCTAGTATGTAGAACAGGATTTTGTGTGATGGCAATGGCACTATTACTGTCACAATATATAGGTACATTAGATTCTACAACATTGTAGTCTCTGAGTTGTTGTATTAGCCAAAGAAGCTGACTACAACAACTACCTGCAGCCATATATTCTGCTTCAGTAGTAGAAGTTGCCACACTTGTTTGTTTCTTTGAAAACCATGAAATGAGCTTTGTTCCTAAGAATTGACATGAACCTGAAGTAGATTTTCTATCTATTTTGCAACCTCCAAAGTCCGAGTCTGAATAACCACTTAAAGATATATCATCATCTGCAGGATACCATAATCCTCGATTAATGGTCCCCTTTAGATATTTCAATATCCTTTTAGCAGCTTCCAGATGACTTTCCTTGGGGTTTGCTTGAAATCTTGCACATACTCCAACAGAAAAAGCAATATCAGGTCTGCTGGCAGTTAGATAGAGTAGAGTGCCAATTAAAGCACGATAGTGAGGTTGGTCAGAAGACTTACCTCCTTCATCAGGATCCATTCTGTATGTAGGTTGCATGGGCACACCAACTGTCTTACAGGTTTTAATACCAAATTTATCTAGCAAATTCTTAGTGTACTTTGCTTGATTTATAAAGATACCTTCTGAAGTTTGTTTTACTTGAAGACCAAGAAAATATGTCATTTCTCCCATCATAGACATTTCAAATTTACTTTGCATGAGTGTAGAAAAGCTTTCACTCAAGGTTTTGTTGGGTGATCCAAAGATAATATCATCCACATAAATTTGAACAAGTAATATATCATTACCTTCTTGTCTTCTAAACAAAGTTCTATCAACTTTGCCTTTTGTAAAACCATTTTCAAGTAAGAATAAAGAAAGAGTATCATACCATGCTCTTGGGGCTTGTTTCAATCCATAGAGTGCTTTCTTTAACCTGTATACTTGGTGACTATTCACTT
The DNA here is from genome assembly GCA_963675135.1 of Galeopsis tetrahit. Lineage (NCBI taxonomy): Eukaryota > Viridiplantae > Streptophyta > Magnoliopsida > Lamiales > Lamiaceae > Galeopsis > Galeopsis tetrahit. The sequence continues at coordinate 38,576,034 of OY776126.1, read as the reverse complement.
CAAAACCAAGTGGTTGTTCTACATAAACTTCTTCAGCAAGTATACCATTCAAAAATGCACTTTTCACATCCATTTGATATACAGTAAATTTCATATGTGCAGCATAAGCAAGGAACAATCTTATAGCTTCTAGTCTTGCTACAGGGGCAAAAGTTTCATCATAATCAATACCCTCAGCTTGAGAGTAGCCCTGAGCAACTAATCTAGCTTTGTTTCTAACTACAAGATCATTTTCATCCCTTTTGTTCTTGAAAATCCACTTAGTGCCTACAACATTATGATTACTAGGTCTATCAACAAGTTCCCAGACTTCATTTCTAGTGAACTGATTAAGTTCTTCTTGCATGGCTATAATCCAGTTACTATCACTTAAAGCTTCAATCACAGTTTTAGGCTCAATAGATGATAGAAAACAACACCAGCAAAATAAAGACTTACTAGGTTCTTCCTTGGAATCAAACAATTGTTTTCTAGTTTTAACACCTATACTAGAATCACCTAGAATCAGATCAGTAGAATGAGCAGACTTCCATGTCCTTCTATTCTTAACAGTATCATCATTTTTATCATGCAATTTATCATTTATATCAGCAGATTTGTTCACAGGAGAGCAGTCATTCAGTTCTTGTATTTCAGAAGTTTTAGATGACTCACCTTTGTCTTTTACCTTTTCTTTATCAGAATCTTGATCTAGAACTTTCAGGAAAGGATTATATGCTTGTACAGATTCATATATTCCTGTATCATCATCTTCATTGTTGATTTGAAGCTGTAGTTTATCAATTTTCTTACTGAGCTGATGATCAGCAGAGTCCTGCACATTCTCATCAAAGACAACATGGGGTGTTTCTTCCACACATAGGGTAGAGTAATTAAACACTCTAAATTCTTTGCTTACAGAAGAGTATCCTAAGAATATTCCTTCATCAGCTTTTGCATCAAAAGCATTTAATTTACTTTTGCCATTGTTATGTATGAAACACTTACAACCAAAAATATGAAAATAAGAAACTCTTGGTTTTCTACCTTTCCATACCTCATAAGGTGTTTTACCATGCACCTTATTAAGAGCACTTCGATTTTGGGAGTGGCAAGCTGTGTTAATAGCTTCTGCCCAAAATTTCTGAGGTGTGTTGAATTCTGCAATCATGGCTCTGCAAACTTCTTTTAGTGTTCTGTTTCTCCTCTCTGCAACACCATTTTGTTGAGGGGTTCTGGCTGCACTTGTCAAATGTTGTATGCCAGACTTAGAACAGTAGTCAGAAATGTAACAATTAATAAATTCAGTCCCCTTGTCACTCCTAATCTTGACAATGGGATGACCTTTTTCAACCTGCAACCTCTTCAATAGATCTGGAAGTAGTGTTTGTGTATCACTCTTTTTGTGTAGAAAGACTACCCAAGTAAACTTAGAATAATCATCTACAACAACTAGAGTATACCTTCTTCCATTCAATGTAGGAGGGTTGATAGGACCATGAAGATCCATATGCAAGAGTTCTAAGACTCTGCTTGTTGAAAGAGTTGGAATGGACTTAAATGAAACCTTTACCTGTTTACCTTTTTGACAGGAATCACATACTTGAGATTTGGAATAGATTTCATTAGGAATGCCCTCAACAAGATGTTCTCTAGCAATCTTGTTGATTATCTTAAAGTTCAGGTGGCAGAGGCGTTTATGCCAGAGCCAACTGTTTTCTTTAGGACTCTTAGTGATAAGACAGGCATTCTTAGGACAGCTATTCCAATTCACAATGTATACACTTCCTTGTCTTGTGCCAACAAGTAGAACATTGTGAGTCCTTTTATCAATTATTTCACATCTTCTGGTTTTGAACTGAACCTTGTATCCCCTGTCACAGAATTGAGATACAGATAACAAATTATACTTCAAACCTTCAACATAGGAAACATCTTGGATTTCAACATCTCCATTCTTGATGAATCCAAATCCTTTTGTGATTGCTATTGAGCTATCACCAAAGATGACTTTTGGTCCTTCCTTCTCATGATAGTCAGTAAGTAAGGCCTTGGTACCAGTCATATGGTGTGAGCACCCACTGTCTATGTACCAGGTCTCACCAACTGAACCACCTTTCTTGTATAAGTCCAGTCGATCCTGCAATGTAGTGATCTTAATAACTTAGGTACCCTAGTTTATTGGGGTCCTTGGGGGTTAGTAGTGAGAGGTACCCAAATGAACATTGAGGATTTGAATAAGTGGGACCTCTTCAGTTTCCTTCCAAATTTATCACAGAACAGTACTTTATTAACCAGTTCAGAATTATCAGCAGACTTAGGATCAATTTTTCTGAGATAGCCTTTCCTTGGTTCTATCCCTTTTTCAGTAAGATCAGTATGTCTGTAATAGTTTGAATATGGTCTAAAAGCATGTGGACCATAAGGCTTGTAAATTTGCTTTGGTCTTTTCTCTCCATAAATATCATAGGATAAAGGAGGAGGATAAAGAACAGGTTTGTTATGATAATGAGGCACAAATCTCCTAGGTTTAGTTGAATACAGCTGAGACTGCCTTATGAAAGGAGGTCTAGGCTGTTCCCAACTTGCCTGTGTTTGTCTTGACCTACTGTTCTGAGTTTGTCTCTTCTGATTCCAGGACTGATCTGATCTGGTCAGAGGAGTATAACTCTTCTGGTATGGTCTTGACTGTACTGGTCTTAATACATTCTGCATTTTACCATTCTTGGTAGTAGGAGGGATGTATTTAGACTGTACTTTGAGTTTTGGATCATCATCATAAGTCATAGGTTCTTTTCCTTTATCTAATTGCAAAGAACTTGTACTAGCTCCATTAGTGTTCTTAAATTCTGAAGTAGATGGACTAGGCAGATCAGTACCTATTCCTCTTTTATCATTTGGAGCTCTATATCTGTCTGAGATAGTTTGATTAATCTTAGTAGAGTTAATCATCCCAGATAGCTTTCGATCTAGGCTCACTACTTCAGATTCTAAGAATCTATTGCGCTCTTCAAGTTTTTCACATTTAATCTTTAAATCATTGAATTCATTAGTCTCTTTGGCTTGAGTTTTGAGCATACCCTGATATAGTTTGTCAATGGATGCATACTTTTCTTGGAGTTGAGACAACTCTTCTGATAGCCTTGCATTTATGACAGCTATATTAGGATCTACTTTTGACTGAGCTTCTTTCAGATTAATGATTTCTTGTTTTAAAGATATATTCTCATCACTAATTTCAATGAATGCTTTGTTAGCTTGTAGAAGGTCCTCTTCAGTCACTCCTTGGGAATGATGAAGACTACTTCCTACACTACTAACAGCAGCATCACTTTCATCAGTGTCAGAATTGTCACAAGATTGAAATGAGTTAACAGATGATACCTCATCATTTATTTTGGCCATCATTACCAGTCCATCATCTGCTATGAAGGCTTCATCTTCATTGCTAGAGGGGTAGTCAGATGAAGACGATGGTAACTCTTCTGATTCCGAATCAGAGTCATTGTAAGCCATCATTGCCTTCTTACCCTTTGCATATTTTCGATCTCTTCTGGCTTTCCTTTCTTCTCGATCTTCAGAACTCAGATCAGGACATTCATAAGCATAATGACCTGGCTTATCACAATTATAGCAAACAGGATTGTTAGAAGTTCTTTTAGGAGGAGAGTGCTTTCTGTTCCTGTCATGCTTGTCAATTGAGTTCCTGTCTTTCTTATCAGAATACTTTCTGTCTCTCTTTTCAGATGAGTTCCTATCTCTCCTGTTCTCATTAGAGATCTCATCCCTTCTTTCAGAAGAGTTTTGATCCCTTCTGTTCACAGAAGAGTCCCTGTTACTAGAACCCTTAGTTTCCTTATAGAATCTTTTGTACCTACCATACCTCTTATTCAGTTTATCAAATCTTTTGATCATAAGGCTCATCTGATCTTTCAGACTAAGATCAGAACTATCTAGTTCATCTTTTATGCTTGAGGCCTTAGACTTAGATGATCTAGACCCTTTAGAGGTAGAGGCTTTAAAAGCTATATCTTTAGAGGCATCCTTATCCTTATGAATCTCAGTAATTGGATCTTCTTCATCTAACTCAAACTCATGTGCCTTAAGTGTTTGGAACATAGTTTCTGCTGGCCAAGAATCAATGTCTTGTGTGGTTTTAATGATCATCTTGACCATTTTCCACCTTTCATCCAAAGCTTTCAAGATTCTCAAGTTAACTTCTCTGTCAGTATAAGTCTTTCCTAATACATCAAGATCATTCATAATTTTGGTAAATCGAGTATCCAATTCATCAATTGATTCTCCTAGCTTCATCTTAAATGATTCAAACCTTTGGACAGCAGTGGATAACTTGCTTTCTTTGATCAGTGTAGTACCTTCACAAAGAATAGCCAGTTTGTCCCACATCTGTTTTGCAGTCTTACATTTTAGTACTTTACCAAGATTCTCATTTGGTAAGGTATGTAAAATGTAGTTCTTGGCAAGACTGTCCAAATTGTTTTGTTTCATTTCTTCCGAAGTCAGTTCTGACCTTGGTTTAGGGACCAGTGCTCCAACTGGTTTAGATGGATCCAGAACAGCAGTGTTTTCCACCATGATGACAATTGGTCCTTCAGTCACCACAGACACCATTAGATCATGGGTTGAGCTAAAGATGGCCTCCATCCTAAGCTTCCAGTAGTCATAATCTGCAATCTTGAACTTAGGCAGTTTGTTCACATTAGTGTCATCCATCTTTGATTAGACAAATAGGATCAGTAGTATAGCAGATAAATTTCAAGTATTCAGATAGTAATAAGTATCAAGAAATAACAGCAAGATCAGTGAAATATCCCTCAAGATCTGTAAGGTTATCAAGAAACAACAGTCCAATGAACTACTGCTCTGATACCACTTGTTGGTCCCAAAGTTGAGTTAATAATATTGAGTAAGCTAGTGAAAATATCTAGAGGGGAGGGGTGAATAGACTTTTCAAAAATCTTTCAATATATCAGAATACACAATGCGGAATAATCAGATTACTAATGAGCCCAATCAAGTTTATACTCAACTTTTATCTTAGATCTTTATCTTTGTTAATTCTTAATGTTCTTGATTAAAACAGCTCAAACAAATATCAAACAGTAAATGTAAAGAACACAGAATTTTATAGTGGTTCGACAAATGTCTACATCCACTCTCACAACTCCAGTTGTGAAGTTTTATTACTCTTCTTCGAGTTTCTTGTGGCTTAGAGTCCCAAGATTAAGACTTTGATCTTATCGATTATACCTCCAGGTATATCTTCGATCTACTAGTAATTCTACAAGTAACTAGCACACTTGTTTTACAAAATACAAACTTAAACTTTGAAAAGTAAAACTTCTCTGTGAATAGCCTTTGATTCTTCTCTTCAATTCAGTGGCTTCTTCTTGCTTTGATTTCCTTAACTCTGTGAGTTCTTGCTTGTAGACTTGCTCTTGAATTCTCTAAGATCAGTAATTTCTCAGTAGTCTTCAGCAGTAGGAGATCATACAGTATTTATAGAACTTAGTATGACAGTTAGCAGTTTGTGAACTAACTTTCAACTAACTCTAAAACTGTTTTTGTAACTTCTTCTTGTAACCGACTTTGTAACTTCCTTTTAGTCAGCATCTCTTCAAATATATCTTCAGTTACACTTTAAATAAGCTTTCCAAACTTATTCTTCAATTTCACTAAATCAACACAGTAACTTACTGTTCTGATTTTTACTCTTCGGATTTTACTCTGCTGATTTTTACTCTTCTGATTCAATCAGCACAGTAACCAAAAACTGTTCAAAACTTCTCCAGATTTCTTCTAAGCTCTTCTTCAACTCTTCTTTGAAGTCTTCTTATTCTGAAGTAGTCCTCTGAGTCTTCATTAGTCTTCTGATCTTCTTCTAATCTATTCCTAATCTAGTGTTCTGATTTTACTGTTCTGAACTTTACAATGCTGAATACAACAAAATACAACTTTACATATATAAAACCTATCTATACAATAACTGAACTATATACAGATGAGTACAACTAAGTCCTATACTATAAGTTGTCTATACAATACAAAACATCAGCTTAGTTCTTAACAGTTCATATATCAGATCAGTAACCAATAAGATCAGTAACTCATAAGATCAGTAACTCATGTAAGTTCAATAACTTCCATATAAGATCAGTAAATATTAAGATCATTAAACATCTAAGATCAGTAAACACTTAAGATCAGTAACTTACATATAAGATCAGTAAATATATACGATCAATAAGTATATCAGACCAGTAACTTCAGATTTCAAATATCTCATATAAGATCACTAAAATTATTCTCAGTTTCCATACTCAGATCAGTAATCTTATTTCATATGACTCAGTTAAGATCAGTAATTTTACTCTTAATATTACTTCATAAGATCAGTAAACTTATTTAAGTTAGCATTAAGATCAGTAATCTCAATTTAAGTTTCTCATCAGATTAGTAAGCTTATATTCAGATGACTTAGTTAAGATGACTTGAAACCACATATATCACTAACTTTAAGTTGCTTTTGGCCATCAAAACATACTTTCATCATCTAGAACATTGTTTATAGGATTCATATCCCAACAGAGTTAGATACTCGTTTCACACGTGTTATGAATGACTTGGAAGTGCTTGGTAAATCTTATACTAATCGTGAAATTAACTTGAGAATTCTTAAGAGTTTTGATGCTAGATGGAAAATGGTAAAGATGATCATCAAGAATACTCAGGACATCGATGAATGGTCTACTGAAACGATGTTCCAAACTCTTAAGGCGTATGAGTTCGATCTAGATGAGGATGAACCTATAGCCAGTAGTGATACGGAGAATGCTGTGTCGAAAAATGTTGCTTTTAAGTCTACTTCGTCTAAGAGTTCTAGAGTAGACAGGTCTAAGTCTAAGACTAAGTCTGCTAGCATAAAAGACGAGTTAGATAAATCTGGTCTCAGTCTGAAAGATCAGATGAACCTTATGGTTAGGAAGTTCGACAGACTAAACAAGCGCTATGGTAGATATAAGAAGTTCTACAAAGACTTTAGAGGTTCTACTTCTAAGAACTCGTTTGAGACTAGATGAGACCGAAACTCATCCGAAAGGAGAGACGAAGTCTCGAAAAGTAACACACGAGATAGAGAGTCTGACGATAGGAAGATTAAGCGTTCTAATAGACGAGATAAGAGAAGGGATAAATCTCCTGATAAAAAGTCTACTAACGATCCTTTGTGCTATAACTGTGAGAAACCAGGTTACTACATCTACGAATGTCCAGACCTGAGTACTGATGATCGTGAAGAACGAAAAGTAAGAAGGGAACGAAGATACAACAGGGGTAAGAAGGCAATGATGGCTAATGAGGACTCTGAAACGGAATCAGACGAGTTACCATCGTCCTCTTCCAGTTACCCGTCTGATCAAGATGAAGTAGAAGCATTCATAGTGGATGATGGTCTATGCTGCATGGCCAAAATTGAGCAAGAGGTATCATCTGCAACTTAATTTCAATCATGTGATGAATCAAAATCTGATGAAAGTGATACTGTCGATAGTGGAGTAGGGAGTAGTCTTCATCACTCTACTGGTGTGACTGAAGAAGACCTCCTACTTGCTAATAAGGCATTCATTGAAGTCAGTGACGAGAACATCATCTTAAAACAAGAAATCATTGATCTTAAAGAAGCACAGTCCAAAGTAGATCCTAATATAACAGTCCTAAACGAACGCTTGCAAGAAGAGTTGAGACAACTCAAAGACAAGTGTGCGTCAACATACAAGTTATATCAAGACCTACTTAAGACACATGCTACTGAGACAAATGAATTCAATGTTTTAAAGAGCAAGTGCAAAAAGCTTGAAGAACACAATAAGTTCTTGGAGACTGAGGTCGTAAATCTGGACCTTAAAGTCTCTGACTTGATTAAATCCTTAGTGATTAATCAAAAATTGTCAGATAGGTACAGGGCTCCAGATGACAAGACAGGGTTGGGTGCATATACACCTGACTCGCCTACTCAAGTCATTGAGAACCCTATTGAGGTTAGTTCAAGCTCTTTGACACATGATAAAGGTAAAAAACCAATGGAATACGATACTAGAACGACATCCAAAGGCGCTGTACAAGAATAGACTAGAATCAACACTCCAATTGCTAAAGGTGGCAAAATGAATGTTGAAAACAGACTTGTTCCATTTAGAACAAGTCGAAAAAGGACCACTAGTCGTGGACGACCAAACCAGGTCAGATACGAGGATTGGTATCCTGAAGAGACGAGTTCTAGACAAGTACATACTAGATGGAAAGAGCCTAGACCTCCTTTCATAAGGCAGTCTCAGCTCTACTCATCTAGGCCTAGGAATGTTGCTCCCAAGTATCGTACTCAACCAGTCTTGTATCCTCCACCTGAATCTTATGATATCAAAGGAGAGGAAAGACTTAAACATGTCTATAAACCGTATGGCCCAAATGCATACAAGCCCTACTCTGACTATCAAAGGCCCATGCCTACTCAAGTAGAGGTTAAGTCAAAAGGCTACCTCAGACGAGTAGACCCAATGACTGATGATAGGCTAGACAAGGACAACAGGGTCTTATTCTGTAACAAGCATGGTAGAAAGCTTTAGAGATCAAACTTGTTCCGGACTCCAATGTATATTTGGATTCCATTGAACTCGACTAACCCCCCAGGACCCCAATAGATAAGAAGGGTACCTAAATTATTAAATATCATCAATGCAGGGTCGACTTGACTTGTACAAGAAGGGTGGCTCAATAGGAGAAACTTGGTACATAGACAGTGGTTGTTCGAACTACATGACTGGTACTAAGGCTCTTCTATCAAGCTACTATGAGCAAGAAGGACCTAAGGTTATATTCGGTGATAGTTCTACGACCATTACAAAAGGCTTTGGCTATATCCGAAATGGAGATGTAGAGTTACAAGACGTATCCTAAGTAGAAGGTTTGAAATACAATCTCTTATCTGTTTCTCAATTCTGTGATAGAGGTTATAAAGTGCAGTTCAAAAGTAGAAAGTGCGAAATTATAGACAAGAGGACTCATACCGTACTACTCGTCGGCATAAGACAAGGCAGTGTATATATTGTGAATTGGAATAGTTGTCCACGGGACACTTGTCTTCTTAGCAAAACACCTAAAGAGATCAGTTGGCTTTGGCATAGACGCCTTTGTCACATGAACTTTCAGGTGATTAATAAGATTGCAAGAGATTACCTAGTTGAAGGTATACCCAACGAAATCTATTTCAAATCACTTGTATGCGATGCCTGTCAGAAAGGTAAACAAGTAAAAGGTTCCTTTAAATCTATCCCAACTCTTTCAACAAGTAGAGTTCTTGAACTTCTACATATGGACTTACATGGTACAATTACTCCTCCAACCTTGAACGGTAGAAGGTACACACTTGTTGTGGTAGATGACTATTCTAAGTTCACTTGGGTAGTCTTCTTACACAAGAAGAGTGATACACAAACACTCCTACCTGATCTATTGAAGAAGATTCAAGTTGAGAAGAATCAGTCCATTGTCAAGATCCGTAGTGACAAGGGAACTGAATTCATTAACTGCTATATCAAAGATTTTTGCTCTAAACGTGGTATCCAGCACCTTACTAGTGCAGCAAGGACACCACAACAAAACGGAGTAGCAGAGAGAAGGAACAGAACCCTTAAGGAGGCCTGCAGGACCATGCTGACAGAATACAATACTCCTCAAAAGTTTTGGGCAGAGGCGATCAATACTGTATGCCACTCCCAGAACAGAAGTGTTATCAATAAGGCACTAGGTAAGACGCCCTACGAGGTATGGAAAGGTTGAAAACTAAGAATTTCATATTTCCACATATTTGGTTGTAAGTGTTTCATCCATAACAATGGGAAAAGTAAGTTGAATGTATTCGATGCTAAAGCAGACGAGGGGATATTTTTAGGATACTCCTCGACTAGCAAAGCATGTAGAGTATTCAACTACTCTACTCTATGTGTGGAAGAAACACCACATGTTGTTTTTGATGAATTTCAACAGGACTCGTCTACCGACCAGATCAGTAAGAAAGTAACTGATCTATCAATTGAAACTGATAAAGAATCAGAAGTATACGAATATGTTCAAGCCTATAACCCATTCATGAAAGCTCTCGAGTTTGATGACAAGGAGAAGGTAAGTGATCAAGGTAAACATACTAGACCAATTGACATGCCTGAACTAGTCGACTCGTCTACTCCTATCAAATCTTCTGATACAAACGATGTTGAAATGCATGATGTTGTAGTTGATTTAGATGATGATAGTATACATACTAAGACTAGAAAAACATGAAAATATGCTCATGATACTGAAAATATCATTGGTGACTCTACTGTTGGTGTGAAGACTAGACGACAACTCTTTGAGTCGCAAGAACAGCCTAGTTCATCTTTGTTTTGTCGGTGTTGTTTCTTCTCATCTATCGAGCCTAAGACCGTTAATGAGGCATTGGCTGATAGTAATTGGATCATTGCTATGTAAGACGAGTTGAACCAGTTTGTTCGAAACGACGTCTGGGAACTTGTCGATAGACCCACACATCATAATGTAGTTGGCATACGATGGATTTTCAAGAATAAGAAAGATGAGAATGATGTAGTCGTTAGAAACAAGGCTAGACTAGTAGCCCAAGGCTATTCTCAAGCTGAAGGCATAGATTATGATGAAACTTATGCACCTGTTGCCAGACTAGAAGACATTAGATTGTTCCTTGCATATGCTTCTTATATGAAGTTTATTGTATATCAAATGGATGTTAAAAGTGCATTTCTTAACGGTATTCTTGTGGAAGAAGTGTATGTTGAACAACCTCCAGGTTTCGAGATTAAAGGCAATGAAGTGTACAAGTTGAAGAAAGCATTATACGGATTAAAGCAAGCTCCCAGAGCATGGTACGATACTCTTTCTCAGTTTCTATTAGAAAATGGTTTTACTAAAGGCAAGGTCGATAGAACCTTGTTCAGAAGACAAGAAGGTAAGGATATCCTACTTGTTCAAATTTACGTAGATGGTATCATTTTCGGATCACCCAACAAAAAGCTAAGTGAAAGTTTTTCAACACTCATGCAAAGTAAATTTGAAATGTCAATGATGGGAGAAATGACTTATTTTCTTGGACTTCAAGCAAAACAAACTCCCGATGGGATTTTCATAAATCAAGCCAAGTATACTCGTAATCTACTAGACAAGTATGGTATTAAGACTTGTAAATCTTCTAGAGCACCTATGATACCTACTTAGAGGATGGATCCAAACGAGAACGGTAAGTGTGTAGATCAAACACATTATCATGGTCCTATTGGTTCATTACTGTACTTAACTGCTAGTAGACCTGATATTGCATTTTCTGTTGGTGTATGTGCTCGATTTCAAGATAATCCAAAAGAGAGTCATATGGAAACCACTAAATGGATACTGAAATATTTGTAAGGAACCATCAATCGTGGTATATGGTATCCTTCAAATGACGATTTATCCCTAAGTGGCTACTCTGATTCTGATTTTGGTGGCTGTAGAATAGATAGGAAATCTACATCTGGTTCTTGTTAATTCTTAGGCACAAAACTCATTTCATGGTTTTCGAAAAAGCAGACAAGTGTTGCTACCTCTACTACTGAAGCCGAGTACATGGCTGCTGGTAGTTGTTGTAGTCAATTATTGTGTCTTATTCAACAACTTAGAGACTATAATATTCGTGAATCAAATGTTCCCCATATTCTGTGACAGTAACAGTGCTATTGCCATTACACAAAATCCTGTTTTGCACACATGATGTAAGCATGTTGATGTGAAACATCATTTCATACGTGATCATGTAGAAAATAAGGATATTCGCATGGAAAAGATTCGCACTGATTTTCAAAGAGCTGACATTTTCACAAAACCATTACCTGAGGCTCGTTTTCGTGAATTGTGCATTAGTCTAGGACTAATTGATCTAGATCCTACTAGTATGTAGTTGTGTACTAACCAGACAGGTACAACAAAAAGAAGAAAGGAGATAAGATAAGCTACCACAAAAATAGAGCACTCATCTACTCGTCAACAAGACAAGTAAATAAGGTCAGACAAGATGATCAAACAACCCGATGAGGAAGCTGGTAAAGTTGAGGGTAATACTAAGGGAATAAACATTTAAGGGGGAATCTATGATTTCTTAAATATCCTTATGTTGACCTTCAAGTTTGTTAAAAGTCATCTTGTTCGAAACCTTGAAGTTTTGTAATTGATATTCAAAAGTATTTATTCTACTCTACTACTCGTACCTATATTCACACATCGCATAAGATGAGACAGGTACACAAAGTTGTTCGAACACTCAGACAGACAAGCATAGTCGAAGGGGGAACTCATCTGGTGCTGACAAGTCTACTGATCTGTTCTGATGAACTCGAACAGACAAGATAAGCTCACTCGTGATTTCAAATACTACCAGTGTTTAAAGCTGTTTGATTAAGGATATAAAAGTAATTTGATTATGAAAAATTTGTAAAACCTAGAATTGGATGAATACACTCCAGTTTAATGAGGTGTATACACCTTGTTCCCGCCTAATTTCTATTACGCTAGGTCAGATGAGTACACTTTTCTGTCCTAACCAATAGAAAAGGTGGATTCCAAAATTTACAAAATCAAATCACATAATCGTCTCGATTACGCAACTGAATTTCAAAATTAAAGTCCCCACCGTTGGATCAAACCTCTTAATCGTGGCCGTTGATTCAAACTATTCTTGTAACAAATCCACTCATCTCTCCTAAAATCACCCCTCATGATTCACTTTGCTATCCTACTCTCAAGCATTCCTAATTTCTTGCAAATTTCTTCACTGCAAATCATATCACACTCGTTACTGCTACAATGTCAATCGTTACTATGTTCGATGTGAGAACTAACATGCAGGCAAGATTTGATTTAGGGAAGTACATGACAGAAGGCAAGGTGCATGTGGAAGGATCGATGTTCTTCAATGGAAGGCACTCGGAAGGAAACAAAGAAATTCTTATCAAATACTACAGGTGTGGTTTGAGACCATACTTGGAGGCATTTCCAGAGGTGGTGTTTGAAGAAGAGGTTCTCGAGTTTATGCCACTGCTACTCGACAAGGCGACTCAATCGAAGCATTTATTGGAAGAAGCCGAGTGGAAATCACTCGAGAAATTGTGTTCAAAACATTGAAACTACCTACGGGTACGATTGATGTGGAGATGTATGGAGCTGGGCAAGAATTGAGGTATCTCACCATTTTCTGTGGCAAGAAATTAAGGCTGAATCGAGATGGAAAGATCCCGTCTGTCAAGAAGAAGGAGCTGCTAGACAAGTACAAGACGCTTCTTGATATTGCATCCAAGATGTTGCTTGGAGTTACTAGGAGTTTCGACACTGTGACTCTTCAAAAGACAGAGTGATGGCCGCAATATATGATGGCATCATTGATGGAAATTGGTACAAGCTGTTCTTGGATAGGCTGATGTATTTTGAAAGAAATGTGCGAGTTGACACGGATTCGGCTGAATGGATCGTGTCTGCAGCTGTTAGCTTTGGAAACAAGCTAAGCATCTTGCTACCCGTCTTATTGCCGAACAAGACAAGTTGGAGCAAAGGCAAGCCATTTCATGTCTTGAAGAATTATTTGAAGAAAGATGCTCTCGATAGACAAGCGGAAGGAAGGGCTGCTGAACGAGGGCAAGTTGAGATTAACCCACGAGATGCTATGTTTGAAGCTGTCTCTTCTAGTGAAGAAGAAGACAAGGAGGTGATTAACCCACGAGTCCCTCACCAGACAAGTCGATTGAAGAGGTTAGTGCTTCTACTCGACCTATTTTAATTCCTCTTGATCTACCTGTGAAAACCAAGGCAAGATCACTTCGATCTCGTGCCAGACCTGTGCCCAGAACCTCTTTGTTGGCAGTACAACCACTGAGATCCAACGTTACCAAAGACACTACCATATTTGATACAACTGATACTCCGAAAGTTGTCAAACCAAACCTAGTGTTGGGAATAAAATGAGATATGTTTTGATCTAATACCAAAACCCCCTGAGACATGCCTAAGTCAAGATAAATATGTTCTAGAAATGTTAGAACATATAGATGATAGGCTAGATGAGAAGCTGAAATGTTAGGCAGCTCTTAGACAATTAGATGCACAATTTGAGGGGGAACCTACCTTTAAGATGATCTGGATCAAGTCCCCTCAAGGCTCAAAATTCTGGAACAATCACTTAAGAACAAGGACACTCTATGGAAAACCAAAAGCTCTGATCAGGAGAGTTGTCCAAAGAAGCTGTCCATAGGCAACAACAAGTTTACCTAGCTCAAAAGGACAAGACTACTCAAAGGTTTTGATCAGGAGAGTTGTCCCAGAGAAGCCAACTCTGTATGAAAAGTCCTCTGATGCTAAAAGACCAAATATGCTGATCAGAAGAGTTGTCCAGAAGAGTTGTCTCAGCAAGATTAAATCAGAACAGATAATCTAAAGGTTGAAGGTCAACTATGCTGAAGAATTAAGGACAACCATACCCTAAAGAAATGCAATATGCCAAGATCATCTTGGAGAGAAATAAAGGGAAAGAGCCAAGTCATCTGAAGAAGAGCAAGCCAACCCTGCTGAAAAGCAAAACTGCTGATAGTGATAAGGAGAGTTGTCCAGATGATAAGGAATGTTGTCCTATCATTGGTTCAACCTTCAGAAGCCATGTCCAAGTCCTAACAAGAAGTCAAACATTGGGAAAAGTGCTGCAGAATGAAGACAAAGTCTTACAAGCCGTTTATTACCCAAATGAGGACATGTCACTATCAAGAATCTGTCTTCCAGTTTGAAGAACTCAAGGAAGACATTTATAGCAATTTGGGGCTGCCTCTCCAACGGGCAAATCCTCCATTTTGTCTATAAATACAGAAGTGTGAAGACCATTTGAAAGCAATCCAACTAACCTCAACAGAATCAATCTACTCAAGAATTCTGAAGCTCATAGAACATTCAAGCTTTCAAAAGACTATCTTAGTCTTCAAACACTTCTTCTAAGCTGAACTCATTGTATACTCATACACAAGCTTAGAGAGATATCCCATCCTTATACCTTGATCTTCATTATAAAGGATATCTCATTAGTTGGAACCTTACTTCAACCCTTAACCCTTTCAAGTGAGAAAGTGAGAAGGTTGTAGTAGTAGAAGTGGTAGGAGCTGACTGTTGAGAGAAGAACAGTTCAGTTCTGAGTTGAGAAGAGGGTACTAGGACTCTAGACATCCTAGGGATCAATTCACCAAGGAGTGGTGTTCTTGATCAAGTGCACCTTGGCACTATAAAACAAGTTAATTCCAAGAGTGAAGGAATTATCCTGTTAAATCAGGGAAAGTGGATGTAGGAGCTTGAGTCTCTGAACCACTATAAACTCTTGTGTTGATTTGCTTTACAAGTACTTACATTCATTCAACACTGCACACAAAACTGATCTTTCAAAGATACATATTCAAAGACTGTGCAAAACTGATTTGGACAAGTTCCCTGAAGCTTAACTGGGCTGTGTTGTATTGACTAAGTGATTTCAGAAATTAAAGGAGTCTAAACTTAAAGGGCCAACCACTATTCTGCACATATAACTCCCCTAGATAGTCAGTCAACTAAGTACTCAATAGTACTTAGTAGTCTGATTATCTTAGAAGAGTTAATCTTCTTCAGCAGAGTTGTCCAAGACAACCTTGCTGAACTCTGGTTTGATCAAAGTAGCAAAAGAATTGCATACAAGTGTATTCCCCCCCCCCCCCATACACTTGTTATATACTCCTTTCAGGACCAACAAGTGGTATCAGAGCAGGGGTTCAAAGACCACTGCTTCTGAAAATCCATATTGATTTTCAAAACTCTCATATTTGTGTGGTCACTGAACTGATCTCTATCTGAAATCTATTACTTGTTGACTAACTGATTATTCTTGAGAAATGGCCAACAACAATGCTGTTCCTTCACCTGCTGTTCAAGGATTAGACAATATGGCCACAAATCCAGTCAACCACATTTCTCATCACAAACTGCCCATGTTTTCAATAGACAATTATGATTTCTGGAAAATTAGAATGAGGGCTCATCTTGCATCTCTTCACACTGATATGCTAAGAGTAATCACAAGAGGACCTTTTGTGTTTACTCAAACTAACCCCAGATTGACAGATGAGCAAAGAGCAGATATAAGGGAACTGATTCCCAAAGATGAAGATGACTTCACTACTGATGAAAAGAGGAGGGATAATCTGAATTATCTAGCAATGAACACCCTCTATCAAACAATTCCAGATGCAGTTATGGGAAGAGTCTACCACTGCACAACAGCCAAAGAAATTTGGGATACTCTTGCTGAAATGTGTGAGGGCACTGAAAAGATCAAGGAGAACAAGCTCCAAGTTGCTGTGCAGAAGTTTGAACAATTTTCAATGGAAACTGATGAGTCCATTGACAAATTTGCTGGTAGATTCACTGATGTGATGAATGAAATTAACTCATTGGGCAAGGTCTACACCAAGAGAGAAGTGGGGTTGAAGATCTTGAGAAGTCTCACTCCAAAGTGGGATGTCTATGCTGTAATGATGCAAAACACCAAAGATCTTTCCACCATGCCCATGCAACAAATCTTCTCTGAACTCAAAGCTTATGAGTTCGACCTCAATAGAAGAAAGCCTATTGAGGAACCTTCAAATCCTACTAAGGGAGTGGCATTCAAAGCCAAAGTTGCTGAACCAGAGATGCAGCCCACTCCAAGACCATCAAAGTCAGTCTCAAAGACTGAAATGAAGGAAGAACTAGCCTTGATGGCTAGAAGGTTTGAAAAGTTGAACTCAAGGTTTGGTAGATACAAGAAATTCTACCAGGACAACAAATTCAGGAGATACAACTCCCCTGAAGCACAGGCTGAAGTCAAAAAGCCTGAAGAGAAAAGATCAGAGGACAAGTACTCTGATAGGAGAAGGTCCAGTAGAGCTGAACCTTCATCATCAAAAAGAAGAGAAGAATCAAAGAAAGAAGATGATGAAGATCTGTGCTATAACTGTAAAAAGAAAGGGCACTTCCAGTATGACTGCCCTGAATTGAGCTCTAAAGAAAGAAGAGAGAGACAAGCTAAAAGAGACAGAAAGTTCACCAATAGAAAAGCCATGATGGTTGGTGAAGAATCTGATAGTGCTGAAAGCTTCAACTCCTCTGATGGACTATTCTCCAACAGTGATGATGATGATGATGTCTGCAACATGGCTCTTGAGGATGATGAGGTATCCTCTACTTCTAGTTCACCATCATTCATCTCACAAAACACTAGTGAGGTTAACCTGAAACTTTCCTTGGGAAAGTTGATGGAAGATTTCACTAGATTACAAGAATTTCATGATAACTGTGTGAGAGAAAATGAAAGATTGGCTATTGAACTTGCCAAAACCTCTGAGGTAGCTGTTGATGTCAAATCTACTGAATTGTATCAACAAATCTTGAGAGAGCTTGAGGAAGCAAATCTCAGGATAGTTGACCAACAAAAGGAGATTGATGATCAACTTCTCTCTCAGAAGAGAAAAGATTTTGAACTTAAAATTCTCAATGCCAAATTTGAAAATCTCTCACATGAATATGATATTCTTAAATTAAGTGAAGAGAGTCTGAAGTTAAAGATGTCTGCTTTGAACAAATCCTCTAGAGCAATAGAGGAAATTCAAAGTTATCAAAGACCTATGGCTCAAAGAAGTGGATTAGGTTTTGATCCTTTTGAATCTTCACCTTGTCTTAGTGTTGCCTCTGTAAGTAACACTAAGAGAATCTTTGTTAAGTCAGTGGCACAAACTGAAAATGAAGTGATTCAACCACTGAACAAAGGAAAGGGCAAAATGGATGATCTGCCTACTCAAGTGATTCAGGAGAATAGGCCAAAACCTAAGGAAATGGCCAAAGCTCCTGAACATAAGAGGAATTTTGGTCAGCAGAGTAGACCCAATGGAAGGGCAACTCTACTGAACAATGGTCAGAGGAGTTATCCAAGGTATAATCAGCCTAGGCCAACTCATCTGAGAAAGCCTCAGCTGAATAGACCTAAGGACAACTATCCTCAAAGGCAAAATAAAATGAGACAACCAAAACCCTTCATGCCAAAGGGTAATGGTCAAAAGAAAGCCTTTCCTCAAAGATTCCCTCAAGCAGCACAAAGAACTCAAAAGTTCAGGAGATTTGACAACTCTCCTGAAACTTATAGTGTTAACACTTTCACACACACTTTCCCAAAGGCATTTAAAGGGAAGACAGTGTATGTAGATGCTAGAGGAAGACAACTTAGCCACCTTGAATCAATCAAGGTTATTAGGCAAGTTTGGGTTCCCAAAGGTACAGCTAACCTCTCAGGACCCAAAACTCAAAGGGTACCTAAACCTATCTAATTGCAGGTACCAATGGGCCACAAGAAGAGGAGCATGAACAAAAAGACAGCATGGTACCTTGACAGTGGATGTTCAAGGCACATGACTGGAAACAAGGAACTCCTCACTGACTTCATTGAAAAAGAAGGCCCAAATGTTACTTTTGGAGACAGCTCACAGGCAACTACAAAAGGTTATGGTACTTTGATGATTGGTAACATCAAAGTAACCAATGTGTCATATGTAGCTGGTCTCAAATATAATCTCCTAAGTATTAGTCAATTCTGTGATAAAGATTATAATGTTGAGTTCTCAAGTGGAAAGTGTCTAATTAAGGATAAAACTCAACAAACCCTATTGATTGGAACTAGGAAGGGAAATGTGTATTTTGCAGACTGGGACAAGTCTACTGATGCTGCATGTTTTATTGCTAAAAGTTCTAGTGAACAAAGTTGGTTATGGCACAAAAGGCTAAACCACCTGAACTTCAAATCTATGAATAAACTTGCTAGAAATGCATTAGTTAAAGGACTGCCTAATGAGGTTTTCATTAAAGAACATGTGTGTAAGCCATGTCAAGAAGGAAAACAAATTAAAGCCTCATTCAAAGGTAAACCAGTCATCTCCACTGAAAGGGTACTTGAACTTCTACATATGGATCTGTTTGGACCAATTACCCCTTCAAGCATAAATGGTAGAAAATACACATTGGTGGTAGTAGAGGACTTCTCTAGATTCACATAGGTAGTATTTCTCCTTAATAAGAAGGAAACACAAGTCAAACTACCTGAACTTCTAAAGAGACTGTCAAATGAGAAAGGCCTTAGCATTATCAAAATAAGATCTGATAAAGGCACTGAGTTCATTAATTCATACATCAATGAGTATTGCACATCTAATGGAATAGCTCATGAAACCTCAGCAGCTAGAACTCCCCAACAAAATGGAGTTGCAGAAAGAAGGAATAGAACTTTAAAAGAAGCTGCTAGAACTCTAATTGCTGATTCAAATTTACCTAAGAGGTTTTGGGCTGAAGCAATAAACACTGCATGCCATACTCAAAATAGATGTTTGATCACTAAGGGGCAAGGCAAAACCCCCTATGAACTCTGGAAATGAAGAATGCCTAAAGTGTCATACTTTCATATATTTGGTTGTAAATGTTTCATTCACAATAATGGGAAAGAACAGTTGAAAGCTTTTGACAGCAAAGCTGATGAGGGAGTATTCCTTGGATACTCTCAAATCAGTAGAGCTTTCAGAGTCTACAACAAGAAAACCCTTATAGTGGAAGAAACACCTCATGTTGTGTTTGATGAGTCTATCTTTGAGATCAGGAATGATCATTTGGAACCTGAGGAAATCACACAGAGGACAACCAGATTAAGCCTAAAAGACAAAGACACTGAATTCATAAATGTTGTCCAAGCCAATCTGCCTGAAAAATCCACAATGGACAACAATCCTGAAGGCAACCTTCCTGAGACAAATCCTACAGATAGAAATGGTGAACTGAATGAACAAATCCCAGTTCACATCCAGGTAACAACTACCAATGAAGAAGCAGTTCCTGCTGAGGTAGTTAATGGGTCAAATAATCAAGGGGGAACTCAAAATGTTGAAAATACCAATGTCCCTGACATTGAGGACAACACCCCTGATTATGATCCTGAATTAGATCCTGCATTCAATTATCCGGAATTCTATGATCAAAATGACTCAACTTCAGTAGAGGACAACTCTACTGAAGAGATCAGAAAAAGAAGGACCTGGTTGTCAGACCATCCAACTGATCTAATACTTGGTGACCCAAGTATTGGAGTCAAAACAAGAAGATTCCATGGTGAAAGTGCTCTTTTCTGTTGTTTCTTGTCAGAGCAAGAACCAAGTAATATTGAGGAAGCACTTCAAGATGCCAATTGGATCACAGCCATGCAGGAAGAATTGAACCAATTCACCAGAAATGAAGTATGGGAGCTGGTGGATAGACCTTCACATCAAGATGTTATTGGAACAAAGTGGGTGTTCAAGAACAAGAAAAATGAAAATGATGTGATTGTCAGAAACAAAGCAAGACTAGTGGCAAAAGGGTATTGCCAACATGAAGGCATTGACTACGATGAGACATTTGCACCTGTGGCAAGACTGGAAGCAATAAGGCTCTTTCTAGCCTATGCAACCCACAAGAGGTTCAAAGTATATCAAATGGATGTCAAGAGTGCCTTTCTGAATGGAGTCTTGAAAGAAGAAGTCTATGTGGAGCAACCCCCAGGTTTTGAAATTGGAAATCAAGTTTACAGACTCAAGAAAGCTCTATATGGACTCAAGCAAGCCCCTAGGGCTTGGTATGACACACTGTCACAATTCCTCTTGGATCATGGATTCACCAAGGGAACTGTGGACAGAACTCTCTTCAGAATCTCTGAAGGAGAGGACATCTTGCTTGTCCAAATTTATGTAGATGACATAATCTTTGGATCCCCTAATGAGAAGCTATGTGAGAAATTCTCCAAGCTCATGCAAAGCAAGTTTGAGATGTCCATGATGGGGTT
Organism: Galeopsis tetrahit; assembly: GCA_963675135.1. Lineage (NCBI taxonomy): Eukaryota > Viridiplantae > Streptophyta > Magnoliopsida > Lamiales > Lamiaceae > Galeopsis > Galeopsis tetrahit. The sequence goes on along the minus strand of OY776126.1, from coordinate 38,555,048 downwards.
GATGAATTTCTTTTTGGGTCTACAAGTCAAGAAATCTAAAGAAGGAATCTTCATCAACCAAGCTAAGTACACCAGAGAAATGATCAAGAAGTTTGGGTGTACAACTAGCAAGCCAGTAAGGATCCCTATGAACACAAATTGGAAGATGGATCCTGATGAGAGTGGTATTCCAACCAACTCTACTGAGTATAGAGGAATAATTGGTTCACTCCTCTATCTCACTGCCAGCAGACCTGATATCACCTTTGCAGTAGGTGTTTGTGCAAGGTTTCAAGCAAATCCTAAGAAAAGCCACCTTGAGGCTGCAAAGAGGATTTTGAGGTATCTCAAAGGCACTGAAAATCTAGGCCTTTGGTACCCTGCTGATGACAATATTGAGCTAACTGGCTACTCAGATGCTGATTATGGAGGTTGTAGAATTGACCGAAAGTCCACCTCAGGGACTTGTCAATTCTTGGGCAACAAACTCATATCTTGGTTCTCCAAGAAACAGAATACAGTGGCCACCTCCACCACTGAAGCTGAATATGTTGCTGCTGGAAGTTGTTGTGCTCAAATACTTTGGCTAAGACAACAACTCAGAGACTACAAAGTCAACTCTACTGAAGTGCCAATTTTCTGTGATAACAATAGTGTCATTGCTATATCACAAAATCCTGTCTTGCACACAAGATGCAAACATGTGGACATCAAGCATCACTTCATTAGAGATCATGTGGAGAAGAAGGATATCAAGTTGGTGAAAATTCACATAGACCATCAAAAAGCTGATATACTAACTAAGCCACTTGCAGAGGCAAGATTCCTGGAATTATCAGCAGAGTTGGGACTTCTTGATCCAGGGAAGCTGGAAAAATGAGTCCAAAGAAGTTCATTGATTGAAGGGGAAATAAATTCAAACTTCAGCAGACTTGGTCAAGTCTACTGAAAATCAGAAATATGACCTTACCTCTTCAGGACACTTGTCCACTTTTCTTCAGGACACTTGTCCAAGTGGGGTCAGATAAGTTGTCCCAGCTATCAAACCAAATCTTGGTATGATTAGCACCTATTTTTGGTGATCAATACCTACTTCGAAATCTGTCCCATTGAAATACAGTTTTCACCTTTCTGGGATTTAATTTGTCTCCCACTCAAAAGGTCACTTTCCATGCATTAAATGCCAAGATTTAACTCTTGTTTGCATTAAACTTTTTGGGACATGATCTATCTCGAAAAACCCCCAGCCTTAAACAAACATTAAAAACCACCCACGTTTTGAATAAAACAGTTATTTCACTGTTACATTGGTTTTTGACCATTGGATCAAAAATGGACAACTCCCCTGAAATCAATCCTAGCCGTCCATTTTGGATTTCCATTTTTTCTCACCTTTGAATTGCTTCAAGACCTTACCAACTCATTGACAAACATTCTTTTTAGAATATTCACAAGTCTTAAGATCCCCTCAAACACTTCCTCCCCAAGTATTCGAAACCCTAACTCAAATTTTCTTCAAACTCTCTCAAAACTCTCTCTGCAAATTTCAATGGCCCCCAAAGTTAGACCTGAGATGCTTGTTGATTTCTCTAACAAGGATCTAGACCTGGATTTTGGCTACTTAAGCAATAAAAACAACCTTCATTTTGAGCCAATAGTATCATTTGAAAATGAGGACCCTGAAATCACACCAACCCTGAGATGGTTGAGGAGAGCTGGACTTCAAAAGTTCATGGAGGAAAGACCAAGCTCTTGCTTGGAAAGCTACATGGCAGAATTCTTTGCCTTCCTCAAGTGGAGAGGCAGACCTGAAGATGGTGAAGTATCAACCAGATTATCTTACACAGCAGAAGGAGAGGAAGAAGAGAGATTCCACAGAGTAAAATTCTCCTCAGAGGATCTGGAAGGAGCTTTTGGATTACCTTCTGAGGGAAGGAATCCAGAAGTTTATGGTACTGGCCATGAAGATGAGATAGCCCAAGAATGGCTATTAGTTCCAGGACCTCTCTCCTCAACTCAAAACAAGAAAACTCTCAAGCCAGAGTTTCTCAACCTTTTTGAGGTAGTTGCTAAGAGCCTCTTAAGCAACACTGGAAGCTTAGAGCAGGTTAGTCATCCAAGGATAAGAATCATGGCTGCCATTATTGATGCCAGTGATAAGGGCATTAAGTTTGATTGGAGGACCTTCATCATGTCTGAGATGATGAAGGAGAAGGCTAAATTCAAGGTGAAAACCCACAATAAGGTGGTGTTAGAAGGGAAAGTCAAGTATTGCACCAGGGCAAGCTTGTTGATTGAGAGGTTTTCCCACTATTCTCAAATGCAAACCTTTGCAAAGCCCCTCCCAGCCCAAAAGATCCTATTCAGAAAGCTCAGCAAGAAAACTGAGAAAAGAAGGATGTTACTGGCCAAACCTGCTGAAGCAGGGGAGGAGGAGAAGCCTAAGATGAAAAAGAGAACAAAGGCCAGGGCTATCAAAACAAGAAAAATGTCTCAATTGTCTTCAAGAGAAGCCTCAGGAGCATCAGCTGAAGTTGATGCAGTGGCAGAATAGGGAGTGAGTGTGCCTTCTGACCACTCAGAAGAGTTGAGGAGAAAGTACAATGAGACTAGGCAAAAGAAGAAGGGTGATAAAAGAATCAGGGAAGTTGTCCCTGAAAAGGAAGGAAGTGGAAGCAGTAGGGCCAGCAAGAGAAGGGCCAAACCTACTGAGAAGGTGTTGGAGCTGCAAGAAGAAAGGTCTCTTCAATTGGCTCTAAGGGAGAGTAGAGCTGAAAGCAGGACCAAATCCATGTCAAGGACAAATTCATCTAGTTCTGGAACTCCAGAATCCAAAGTCCCTGAAGGTCAACCTATAGAGGCTAACCTTCCTGAAACTCAATACCTTGAGCCCAACTCCCCTGAAACCCATGTTACCCCTTCCAACCAACCCATTACCCCTGTAAATCTCACTAAGAGATATTCTCCTGAAGGGAATGTGCAAAGAAGTGGCATAGATGTGCTTGCAGATTTAGCTGTAGATGAGACAAGACTCCTGTCTCCCCTTGACTCATCCATGCTCAATTACTCAAAGCTCTTAGAGCATGCACTCAATGAGCCAACCCCCCTGAGTAAAGCCCCTTCAGATTCATTGCTCTCTAAAGCAACTGAAGTACCTTCATTTGAGCCCAACCCTTCTGAAGCCATTATCCCTGCAATTAATTTGCCTGAAGCCATATTAGGAGAACCCAGAGCCAACTCCCCTATAACCCAAAGTCCCCATTCAAGTGGAGATGAGGAGGAGTATACTTATGAAAGTATGCTCAGAGGAGGAGCAAAGGCTACTGTGGACAGTTTGTATCCACAACTTGCTGAATTTCCAAGAATTCAGAAAACCTTCCATGATTTAAGGATGCTTGTTGATGTGAAAGACAAATCCTTGATGGAGATATCACAAGTCATCCAAGATAAGGGTGCAAACTGGTGGCAAATAGAGGAGAACAGATTGCTACACTTTGCTGGAGTTTCAAAGACAAGATTCCTCATTGATGAGGAGATTTTTGCAAAGCTGGTAGCTGATAAGATTGAGGAGGAGAAAGAAAGAAAAGCCAAGGGAATCAAACACCCTGACAGTAGCTCCAATGATGATGATTCCCCTGATGATCCCTCAAACCCTTCAAATCCCAACCCTCCTGAAACCCCTCAAGCCAACCTCCCTGAACCCTTTCAACCCAAGTCTTCTATAGCAGACAGACTTTCAAACCCTCCTAAAACCTATCATAGGAAAGGCTCTGTATCTTCAGAGGTGTTGACCAAGGGTGGTAACACAACCAAAGACACATCTGCCAATAAAGGTTCTTCTGAACCCAAGGCAAAGCCTAAAGATGTTGAGGTTCCTATACTAGAGGCTAGTTTGATTGAGGCCTATTCAGTGTCAGAAGAGTTGGACACTGATCAGCCCTTAATCATTCAGGATGACTCAGTGGCTGCTGAGATAAGCACTGTGATCTCCTCACAACTGCCATCTTTGAACCCTGTTGAGGGTGAAGATGCTGCAGGTTTAGGAGAAGGAGTTGAAAAGGAGAGAATAGTTGAAAAATCAGAGGGAGTTGAGGATGAAAGAGAGGTAGTCATCACTAAGATAGTGAGTGTACCACCATATGAGGGTGGAATAAGTGAGGAAGGACAGGTTATTCTTGAAGTCAAATCTGAACTTCAAGAATCCCTTGATGAGAGGAGGCCTGATTCCTTGAGTGAGAACATTATTAAAGAAGGGAGAAAAGAACAAGTTGAAAATGAGAAGAAGACTGCTGATGTATCAGAGTCTTATACAAAAGAAATTGAGGGTGATGAGTGCTTATTTCCTAACTTGTTTGACTTGTCTGATGTTGCAGGTATCTCTCTTGATCAAATTTTTGCAGATGAATTCTTAACAGATGCACCTATCCAAGTAGATTCAGGCTCAGCTCAGGCCTTACTTGGAATACAATCAGAGAAGTTGGACTCCTTGGCTCATCAAGTCCAATCTGCTCATGCTGAAACTTCAGGAACCTTGAATGAGCAAGGAAGGACTCTAGCATCTGTAGAAATGAGGCTCACTGGCTCTGAAGATGTTGTGCTACCAACCCTTGAGGCAAGGATCAGTGGTGTGGAATCTGGTCTCCAAACCATCTCCACTGAAGTTCAAATTGCCAAATCAACCATGGAAGCCATCTCAGAGGAGGTCAAGAAAGAGCAAAAGCTGCTGAGAGACAATCACAATGCCAATGTCAAAGCTCTCAGGCTAACTGTCAAACAAGCTATTGGAAAGAAGACTGCCCTGCAAAAGAGAAGAGCTGAAGAGCAAAGGCTAGCTATGGTCAAAGCAGCCTCTGAAAAGTTTTCCCAACATTGCTGAAGGTGCAGTGGCCAACCTCACTGAGCTTCTGCATAACCAATTGGATGCATCTCTTAAGGCAACCATGGAGGAGGTTGTTCAACAGAAAATGAAACTTGTTCTTGCTTTTCTTAGCTTGAGCAGTGACAAGATGCAAAATATACATGATGAGAATGTATATTTGTTGGAAGAAATGAAGTCCCTAAACCAAGCCCAATCCCTGATGGCCTCAACAATGAGTGACCTCAAGCCCCAGTGTTTTGATGCTGCCAAAAAGGGGGAAAGGGAAAGAGCTAGAGCAAAAGGTGCCTTGGTGATTGGAAGCCCAGTCAAAGGGAAAGACAACATTGCTGAAGGTAAAGGCAAAGAGCCTGAAATACTGAATTTGGAAGAATTGAATGAAGAAGAGCAATTAGCACTTGCCTTGAAGAATTCTATGGCATCAGCTCAAGAAGAAAGGATGAGGTTACAACAAAGACCAGGTGGTGAAGCATCAGGTTTGGACAAGAATGCTGAAGGTGTTCAAACTAGAGGAAAAATCAAGAAGGCCCAAGGGAAGAAGAGACAAGTTGAGAAATTCACTGACTTTCCTAGCAGCCTTGATCTTCCACCTGAATTCAGAATTGATGAAGATGAGCCTACATCAAAGAAAGCCAAAACTGCTGAAGAGCCCAAATCTACTGAAAAGGACAAATCTTCTGAATCCGGAAAAACTGCTGAAGGTACCAAGTCCTCTGAAGACATTGAAGAGTTATTTGCTGAAGGATTTGGACCTGAACCTAAGAAGAAGACAACAGTCCTAGCTCTTGATCCATCAAAACTGTTTCATGAAGGGTATGGCAAAGACCCTGAAACACAACAGAAACTGGCCATGATGAGGGCCCAAGAGAAAATGGACTTGATGGAAGAAGCCAACAGAGCAAGAGATGAGAGAAGAGCAAACTTTCAGAAACCAAGAAGGAGAAGAGCAACTTACAGCAAGATGAAGCCTCAGCTTCTAATCCCAATGGACACCAAATATCCACACTTGGATAAATGGGTGCCAATTCAACTGAATGATACATGGGAAGAGGCCAAAAGGGAGTTTGTCTATGACTATTATGTCATTGACAGATGGAATGGAGGAGATGCAAACTCTGCCTTCACTGAGTTCATGCTAGAATACTACAGAGAGTTGTATCAACAACTACTTGCAGCTGCTGACATTGCAAGAATTGAACTCACAGCTCCCAAGCCAATCATATACATGCCTCCAAAGCCTGAAGGATGGATTGACCAAGCAAGAATTCTGAGAGAATTCACTGAGATCCTTAAGCTAAACAAGATGGTTCTTGGACCTAAGGGAACCAACCAAGAAGCCATGGCATTGAAAAGGAGAGTGTGGGCACAGTATGGAATGCTGCCACCCCCTGAGGATGATCTTTGAAATGGCTAAGTCTTCTGACCTTTCTTGATTAATCAACTATGCTGAAATATGGTCAAGATTGCTGATGTGGTGTGCTAATCTGTTTGCTCTGGTTTGTTATGGATTGCTCTGATACAAGCTCTGTGCTCTGATGCTGAAAATGATTATTTTTGTCTTGAATTGTTAGAATGAAATGCTCTGATGTATTTAAGTGTTATTGACTCATGCTCTGATATGTTAAATTCAACTATCAACATGCTTGTAATGATCTTTGAATGAATGATAGTTGAACTTATTTTGAATCAAGAAACACAAATCTCTATATGCCTATCTTGAAACCTACTTGCAACAAAAACAGTGAATACACTAACACATTATCTTTTCAGGAATATTGACCTTAGTCATGTCTTCTGAAGATACATGTAATAGGTGTAGACAAGTCACTTTTGCTTAGATAGTGTAGGTTTTGGCATCATCAAAAAGGGGGAAATTGTTGGGAATAAAATGAGATATGTTTTGATCTAATACCAAAACCCCCTGAGACATGCCTAAGTCAAGATAAATATGTTCTAGAAATGTTAGAACATATAGATGATAGGCTAGATGAGAAGCTGAAATGTTAGGCAGCTCTTAGACAATTAGATGCACAATTTGAGGGGGAACCTACCTTTAAGATGATCTGGATCAAGTCCCCTCAAGGCTCAAAATTCTGGAACAATCACTTAAGAACAAGGACACTCTATGGAAAACCAAAAGCTCTGATCAGGAGAGTTGTCCAAAGAAGCTGTCCATAGGCAAGAACAAGTTTACCTAGCTCAAAAGGACAAGACTAATCAAAGGTTTTGATCAGGAGAGTTGTCCCAGAGAAGCCAACTCTGTATGAAAAGTGCTCTGATGCTAAAAGACCAAATATGCTGATCAGAAGAGTTGTCCAGAAGAGTTGTCTCAGCAAGATTAAATCAGAACAGATAATCTAAAGGTTGAAGGTCAACTATCCTGAAGAATTAAGGACAACCATACCCTAAAGAAATGCAATATGCTAAGATCATCTTGGAGAGAAATAAAGGGAAAGAGCCAAGTCATCTGAAGAAGAGCAAGCCAACCCTGCTGAAAAGCAAAACTGCTGATAGTGATAAGGAGAGTTGTCCAGATGATAAGGAATGTTGTCCTATCATTGGTTCAACCTTCAGAAGCTATGTCCAAGTCCTAACAAGAAGTCAAACATTGGGAAAAGTGCTGCAGAATGAAGACAAAGTCTTACAAGCCGTTTATTACCCAAATGAGGACATGTCACTATCAAGAATCTGTCTTCCAGTTTGAAGAACTCAAGGAAGACATTTATAGCAATTTGGGGCTGCCTCTCCAACGGGCAAATCCTCCATTTTGTCTATAAATACAGAAGTGTGAAGACCATTTGAAAGCAATCCAACTAACCTCAACAGAATCAATCTACTCAAGAATTCTGAAGCTCATAGAACATTCAAGCTTTCAAAAGACTATCTTAGTCTTCAAACACTTCTTCTAAGCTGAACTCATTGTATACACATACACAAGCTTAGAGAGATATCCCATCCTTATACCTTGATCTTCATTATAAAGGATATCTCATTAGTTGGAACCTTACTTCAACCCTTAACCCTTTCAAGTGAGAAAGTGAGAAGGTTGTAGTAGTAGAAGTGGTAGGAGCTGACTGTTGAGAGAAGAACAGTTCAGTTCTGAGTTGAGAAGAGGGTACTAGGACTCTAGACATCCTAGGGATCAATTCACCAAGGAGTGGTGTTCTTGATCAAGTGCACCTTGGCACTATAAAACAAGTTAATTCCAAGAGTGAAGGAATTATCCTGTTAAATCAGGGAAAGTGGATGTAGGAGCTTGAGTCTCTGAACCACTATAAACTCTTGTGTTGATTTGCTTTACAAGTACTTACATTCATTCAACACTGCACACAAAACTGATCTTTCAAAGATACATATTCAAAGACTGTGCAAAACTGATTTGGACAAGTTCCCTGAAGCTTAACTGGACTGTGTTGTATTGACTAAGTGATTTCAGAAATTAAAGGAGTCTAAACTTAAAGGGCCAACCACTATTCCGCACATATAACTCCCCTAGATAGTCAGTCAACTAAGTACTCAATAGTACTTAGTAGTCTGATTATCTTAGAAGAGTTAATCTTCTTCAGCAGAGTTGTCCAAGACAACCTTGCTGAACTCTGGTTTGATCAAAGTAGCAAAAGAATTGCATACAAGTGTATTCCCCCCCCATACACTTGTTATATACTCCTTTCAGGACCAACACCACTGCAAGAACTGAGCTAAGGACCCAACTTACTCAGACCCCTCCCGTTAATAGTTTCGAAGCCCTAGTCGATTATCCAAAGTGTTTACGCGAGAAGAGGCTGGGTGCACAAATGACTAGAAATCTAAAGAAGATGCTACCATCAGTTGAGATCGACACGTCTTCTGATACGTATGAAAGTTGATCAGAATATGCACATGGGTTGCATTGAAGAAAGGTCCAACTGAAGATCTGTTTGAAGTTATCAATGGAATGGGTGGTATTGCGAATTTTCAAGATTGGGAGATAGAGCATCAATAGAACAGTGGAGTAAAGGATCACTCTGAACTCCTCCCACCGCAAGCTTTGACTGCTCCTGTCAAGAGAATGTTGGTGATTTCTGATGAGATTCTGCCGTTCGAATTCAAGTCAGATGTTGGAATTCAAGTCTCTAAAGAAGATCTTGCAGAAGACGAGTTGATGCAAGAAGCTGGACCAGTAAAGTTGATGTCTACTGATCCTATTACTGATCTTGAGAATGTGTCGGATCAGTTGCGTGGTCTTGTGTACGAATTCCAAGTAGAACATGCTCATGGTCCAAGAAGCGATGTTGGCCAGATCACAAGACAGGTGGAAAAGTATTTTCCGTCGGAGACATGTGCTTACACTGCAAAACTTGTTCAAATGGTGTTGAAAGATCAACAGGAAGCTGAATAAAGAGCGAGGTTAACTATCATTCCTTATTATCCTCCATTAAATTTGAAAGCCATAGCAGGAAGTGTTATTCCAGATGAAGAAGTAGTAGAAGACGAGGTCGTGTCTACTAATCTGGAAGATCAGTTGATTGATGCTCAAATGTTTGATGAAGATGAGCTCATGGATAATGTTATTCCTGAAGCTGAGGTTCCAAATGTTGCTACTCAATATACTCAGGTCATTTCAACTGAATTCTTAGATGAGTTGAAAATGGACTTAAGGCAAGTAGTTCAGTCGTTTATCGATGAATTCTTGAAGACTGATGTTAAACAAGTCTTGGAAGAACAAAATCAATCTTGTTGGTCCCTGAACGAGTAGTGAATGGGATTAAGGTCTAGAGGGGAGGGGTGAATAGACTTTAAAACTTTTTCAAAAGAGTTGGGAACCTCTTCTGATCTCTATGTCAGCTGGACTACAAGTCTGCTGGTCCAGATGACTATAGTGATCTGATTGCAGAGATTATATGCGGAATTATGGTAGGCCTTGTTTAGACTCATTCTTTTTGTTTCTTTTGAAAATCCCAATTTGTTTACTTAAGGAAAATACTCAACTGATGCTGGTTTGAAAGTTATGACCTTGATTTGATGATAGTTTAAATCATAGTATGCACTATATAAGATGTATGGAAATGACAATTAAGTAAAGTGCAGAAAGATAAATAACACCAGGTTTATAGTGGTTCGGATATACGATCCTACGTCCACTCTCACGTCCACACGTGATATTTAATCCCTTTAATTTACCAAAAATTACAAGGGTTTGTCCTTTATAGTCCCAAGGGTAGGACTTTGAGATCTGAGCAGTCCTAACTGCTACGGTCTCCACAAGTGATTGTAAGCACTTGCACTTTGCAGGGGTTCAAAAACTTTAACCTTTCGGTGGGGGTTTGGGGTTTTTGAATGTTTCCAACTAATGGTTCAAGCTTATAATATGCTTAACCACTATGCCTAAATCAAAGGATTTACAAGTATGAATATGATTCAGGTTCTTGGGTTGGATAGAAATCACTTAAGAGATAGGGATGTTCTTATGGATTCTGGCTCTTGGAGAACTCTTAAAACAATATGGCTTTTAGCTTGATTGCTTGCTTAGCTTGTTGAATTCTCTCGTCGTGATCTCGTACTTGTGATTTCTCATCCTCTTGTATTTATAGTGGTGATTTCTTGCAACTAGCCGTTCGAGTTGACTAGCCGTTGGGGCAATCTTTCCATGTTGGCTTGATTCCTTGATTCCAGCTGCTTGATTGCTTCAATCCTGGGATTATGTCAATCTTCTAAGTAAGGTAAGTCTTCATTCGAATTGCAAGATGACTTTGGGAATCAGCCGAGTCCTGGACGAGTACTTAGTCTTCTGATCTGCACTACTAGTCTTCTGATTACTTGTCTGGCCTTGTGCATCTGTCTTCTGATATCAGTCGAGTAGAACTTTTCTGATCTGGTAAATACTTGTGTTGCATTAGGGCCATCTTCAACTTGGACTCCATCAGATAAGTAGGTATACAAGCACCTTAACTTATCTGGCCTTCAAGGATCTTCTAGTCTTCATATCTTCTACTCTTCTCATCTTGAGGAAGCGCATGTAAGTCGGGACTGTGCTAATCAGCTGATATACATTCAGTTGATTACACAAGACTAGTCTAAGTTGTTCTATACAAAATCAGCTGATCCTATTAGTTTTATAAACTCTAGGTGTTTTGGCCATCAAAACTATTCTAACAACAAGTGGGGCTTAGGTTGAATTTACATCCCAACAAATCTCTAGTGGATAAGTCGAAGGCTCTGATTGTTGGTGAAGTGAACCAGATGGATTCAACCTTCAGACAAGAAATGTATGTTCAGTTAGAAGACTTTTTGCAAAACCAGATCAAGTATTCAGAAAAGTGTTCGATAGATTTTGCTAGATCATTAGCTGAAGAATCAAAGAAGATGGAGAGACTTTGTCGTGTAAAGATAGAGATAGCAGATGAGAAAAGAAGAGAAGTACAAGATCAGTTGGTGCAAGCTAGAGCTCTTCTTACAGATATGATTGAAGAAAACAGATTGCTCAGATTGACTGCTACTCATTTCAAGACTGAATTGAATTTGTCTACTCAGAAGCTGGAGCTAGTTGCTACTAAGCTAGACAAGTTGAGTCAGGACAAGTCTCATCAAAAGCAGATTGATAGAGCTGCTGAATTGATGAAGGAAGCAATCAAGGAAGAAATGACTCGTTTCACCTCTCTATTCACTCTTAAGGCTAGTGATGAAGCCAAAAAGGGGGAAGAGGTCAAAGAGGTGAAGATTGCTGAATCCGAAGGAACTGCTGCTGCTATGATACCAGAAGAGACTGGTAGATCAAAGAGAAGAAGGCTAGTCAAGAAAGCTGACTTAGAAGAAGAAGTAGAGCAGATAAGGCAAGTTAAAGGCAAGAGTGTTGCGATTGAAGATGTTCAACCCAGAACAAGACAAGTCAAGAGAAAACTTGTTCTTGAGAAGAAGAAAGAAGGATTGGGTGAAATCCTTGCTGATATTGGTAATGAAGAGGTTGAAGCTCTTCACAAGAAGCAGGAGATAGAGGATGATCATTATGCTAACAAGAAAGTGTTAGGTAAACACATCCACAGGTTGCAAAAGATGAAAGCAGATCCAGACGTGATTGAAGATTCCCACATTGATAGATTCATAGACAACGAGCATAGAGATGCTTGGTTGAGTGTTAAAATGAAATGGGAGCTAGATCACTGGATAATCAGAAAGTTTGGTGATTCAGAAAGTAAAGAAGAGTTGTTCGCAGTGTTTGACAAGTTCATGGAAGCTGAAGATGAGAATCTTTGGAACTTGATAATGCGAATAGCAACTGCTGTTGGTTATAACATTTTGGTGCCTGATTTTCCGAAATGGGAAACACCAATGTTAGGATCTGGAAAAAGAATCAACATGAATCATGTGAAGAAGTTTGAAGAAGAACTATTGGAGAAAGAAAAGATCGAGAATGAAGATCACATCTCAGACATTCATCGAAGGATTCTGGAAGCATTTCAAATTCCTACTCCAAATGTTGGACAAATGAGTGACTGAAGACTGTAAGTTCCTTGCTTAGTTTATTTCTATTTCATTTTTCATAAGTGTAATCTACTGATCTTATTTGAATGAATGAAAAGATAACACATTTTGGTGATTAAAAGATAAACTACTTAACTAGTCTACTGACACGAAATAATTCAACTAGTTTTGGCTTAATCAAAAAGGGGAAAATTGTTGGGATATGAATCCTAATACAAGTCGTAAATGATGAAAAGATGAGTTGAGTTTTGATAAGCCAAAAGAAGACTTGAATAATTTCTAAGTGTTGACTGATCTAGTCTAGTTAATAAAGTTGTCTTGAGAAGATCAGTAGAGTACAAAGTTAAGTAAAAGAAAAAAGTTAAGTATGGAAAGTTTAAGTATGATTGAAAAATAAGTACGAATTATAAGTACTATATAGGTTTTTGTACTAAGCTAATTAAACAATGTATAGAAGCTCATTATTGTTTTGATTTGTAATCGCATATCTCATTGTATAGATCATAAGGTGACTAAGCTGAGTTATGAAGCTTAAAGTAATGTAATAGTCTTGTTAAGATTAAACTATAGGACTAGTATAAATTAGTTCACTATCGAAGTCTACTACAGAAGTCTACTGAAGAAGACACGCGCAAGACAAGATAAGTGCTGAAGATGATTAAGATTTTGTCTAAGTGTTGAAACCAGACAAGTCAGGTGCGCGATAAGTGAAGGAAGTAACTGCTTAAGTTGGAAACGCGTATGAAGATAAGTATTGAAGAGTTAGTTATGGAATAACTAATTAACTGAAGAAACGCATGGAAGGATAAGAAGAAGCGGTTAGAAGTTGGTTATCAAGATAAGTTGGTTACATAACAGAATGTTCTTGATATTCAGAAGTCTATAAGTACCTTGGAGTATTCAACGATTCAAGACTGCTGATACACTAATGAATCACTGAAATTTACGAAGAGATTCTAAAGAGATATTCGAAGCAAATTAAACTCTCAGAGTTCAAGTTCAGAAAGTTCAAGTCAGAAGACAAGTGAAGATTTCAAGAAGACTGCTACTGGACTAAAGAGAAGTTTTATTTCTTGTTGTTGTTTGTTCAAGTTGCTAGTTACTTGTAAAATAGCTAGTTAGATTGAAGATATATTTGGAGATATAATGGAGAAGATCAAAGTCTTATTTCTTGGGACTATAAGCCACAAGAACACACTACTCGATTGGAAGAGTAATAAGAATTTCACGACTGGAGTTGTGAGAGTGGATGTAGACAAGTTGGTGAACCACTATAAATCTTGTGTTGTTTACTTTACTGTTTTATTTGTGTTGATTGATTATTTGCTTAATTGATTAATTTCTTATAAGAACAAGACAAGTAGAGTGTTCATACAGAAGTTCGCGAATTAGTTGAGTATAAATTGTTGGGCTCATTGTTATTCTGATATTTCCGCATTGTGTATTCTGATATATTGAAAGATTTTGAAAAGTCTATTCACCCCCTCTAGACATTTTCCTAGCTTACTCAATATTATAAACTCAACTAGGGACCTACATTGTTTTTTCCCAAAAAAAAAATCAAAATGAGGGGATACTTTTTGTTCTTTGATTTTAATTACTGTTGGGATGTAAATTCACCCTAAGCCCCACTTGATGTTAGAATAGTTTTGATGGCCAAAACACTTAGAGTTTATAAATGTAATAGGACCAGCTGACTTTGTATAGAACGGCTTAGACTAGTCTTGTGTGATCAACTGTATAGATATCAGTTGATTAGCACAGTCCCGGCTTACATGCGCTCCCTCAAGATGAGAAGAGTAGAAGACATGAAGACTAGAAGATCCTTGAAGGCCAGTTAAGTAAGGTGCTTGTATACCTACTTATCTGATGGAGTCCAAGATTAAAGATGGCCTAAAGCAGCACAAATAATCCATAGATCAGACGAGTGTTACTCGACTGATATCAGAAGACAGAAGACCTAAGGCCAGAAGAGTGGGGTTTTCTTCAGGATATTGCCTTCAGGATATTGCCTTACTTAACGAGTAGTGAATGGGATTAAAGTCTAGAGGGGAGGGGTGAATAGACTTTAAAACTTTTTCAAGAGAGTTGGGAACCTCTTCTGATTTCTATGTCAACTGGACTACAGGTCTGCTGGTCCAGATGACTATAGTGATCTGATGAAGAGATTATATGCGGAAGTTAGGTAGGCCTTGATTAGACTCGTTCTTTAGTTTCTTTTGAAAATGCCAAGTTGTTTACTTAATGGAAATACTCAGCTGATGCTGGTTTGAAAGTTATGGCCTTGTTTTGAAGATAGTTAAAATCACAGTATGCACTATATAAGATGTATGGAAATGACAATAATGTAAAGTGCAGAAAGATAAATAACACCACGTTTATAGTGGTTCGGATATACGATCCTACGTCCACTCTCACGTCCTAACATGATGTTTAATCCCTTTAATTTACCAAAAATTACAAGGGCTTGTCCTTTATAGTCCCAAGGGTAGGACTTTGAGATCTGAGCAGTCCTAACTGCTATGGTCTCCACAAGTATTTGTAAGCACTTGCACTTTGCAGGGGTTCAAAAACTTTAACTTTTCGGTGGGGGTTTGGGGTTTTTGAATGTTTCCAACTAATGGTTCAAGCTTATAATATGCTTAACCACTATGCCTAAATCAATGGATTTACAATATGAATATGATTCAGGTTCTTGGGTTGGATAGAAATCACTTAAGAGCTAAGGATGTTCTTATGGATTATGGCTCTTGGAGAACAATTAAACAGTATGGCTTTTTACTTGATTGCTTGCTTAGCTTGTTGAATTCTCTCGTTGTGACTTCGTGCTTGTGATTTCTCATCCTCTTGTATTTATAGTGGTGATTGCTTGCAACTAGCCGTTGGAGTTGACTAGCCGTTGGGGCAATCTTTCCATGTTGGCTTGATTCCTTGATTCGAGCCGCTTGATTGCTTCAATCCTGGGATCATGTCAATCTTCTAAGTAAGGTAAGTCTTCATTCAAATTGCAAGATGACTTTGGGAATCAGCCGAGTCCTGGACGAGCACTTAGTCTTCTGATCTTCACTCATAGTCTTCTGACTACTCGTCTGACCTTAAGTCTTCTGTCTTCTGATATCAGTCAAGTAACACTCTTCTGATCTGGCAACTCAATAACATGTTTTAGGCCATCTTCAATCTTGGACTCCATCAGTTAAGTATGTATACAAGCACCTTACTTGTCTGGTCTTCCAGGATCTTCTAGTCTTCATGCCTTATACTCTTCTCATCTTGAGGGTGCGCATGGAAGCCGGGGCTGTGCTAATCAGCTGATATCAATACAGTTGATCACACAAGACTAGTCTAAGCTGTTCTATACAAAGTCAGCTGATCCTATTACATTTATAAACTCTAAGTGTTTTGGCCATCAAAACTATTCTAACATCAAGTGGGGCTTAGGGTGAATTTATATCCCAACAATTTCCCCCTTTTTGATGAAGCCAGAACTAGACTTGATAAATGCTCTTAATAAGATAAGAGTTTATAAATTTTTTAAAATGGAAGTATCTGATGACGACAATGAGAGTTTGTCTTGTGAGCAAAAAGAACTAAAACTTGAATATATATGGAGCTTTTACAGATTACAAGTGATAGTTTCTTTAAACTTCTAAAGTGGTCTTCATCAGGTCTTCTGATCTTCAGATGCGGAAAGCAAGATACAGACGAGCTCGAACTTCTTCCATGTGCTGCAGGTCTGTAACATTCTCCTCTTCGTAGATCTTCTCCAGAATCCTTTTGACTTCAATCCAGTTTGTTCTTCCGGAGTCCAGAGTGGGTGCAACCCATTTGGGTTCTTCGGGAGTTAGGATTCTGCAGTTGTCAAGTTCTTTGGGTGTCTTGATTACTTCTTTCCAGAACTCTTGATCTTCAATGTTCAGGAACTGATTGAACTGGAAGAATTCATCTTCATAGGTGGGGAGAGGACCAAATTTTCTTACTATGTGGTGTTGAATTTGCCACTTCTTCTTAAGGGGATACCACCTTGGTAGCTCATCTTGAAGGGCTAAATAATCCACATAATTGCTATCAAACACCAGGACATTTTCTTCCAATGCCAGGACATTTTCTTTCAATGCTTTGTCCTTGAGAGCTTTCCTGAGTTTGGCTATTTTCCTTTTAAATTTGGCTTTGACTGCCTTCGCATCATTCAGCTTCTTTTGTTTAAGCTCTTGAGCTTCAAGCACTTTTCTTTTCTTCAGCTCTAAAGCCTCTTTCTCTTCTGCAGTAGGCTCTGCTGGAGCTGACTTCTTGCTTGACTGAGCTTGCTCATCTGCCTTTCTTTTCCTTGTCATCCTCTTCTCAGGAACTTGTTCTACAGAGGCAGTCATCTGTAGACTCTTGGTAGTAGGAGTTTGAGTGGGAGCTTGGGTGTCTTCTTGAGCAATTTCTTTGCCTTTGCCTTGCCTGCTCTTGATTTTGCTTTTTAAACCACCCAAGGTTTCATTCATCTCATCTTGAGATACTACCATTACAGCTTGCTGTGCAGTAGCCTTCTCTAGAGCCTTTATCAATACATCTTCCCCCTTTTTGGCTTCAGAAAGTGCAGCCGCAAAAGGCTTCATGGCATTCAGAATTTCTACTTTCAAAGTTTGTTGTAGGGCCATGGCATTGACTTTGCCAATATGGGTCAGATGAGTGATGCTGTGTTCTAGGATCTGAGCATGAGAGTTGGAGGAGGAGGCAGTTTCAATTTTAGCTGTAAGTGCTTCCAATTTGGCTGCTGTCTTCTTCAGCTGAGTCTGCAGTTTCTCATTCTCTTCTGTAGCTGACTTAAGAAGGGCTTGAGCTTCAGTAGCTCTTGCTTCAGCATCATCGAGTTTGTTTTTGTAGGAGCTTTCTAAGCGGTTAATCTCATTCGCATAGAGATCAATAAACATCTTGGTCCTGTCTGCTGATTTCTTCATTTCGAAGTTGAGATACTCCTCTAGCTGATTATGGAGGGCCTCACCGAACTTGTCATCTATGTAAAGGATTTGTTCGGTGAGACGAGTCTTCTGCTCATGAATGGCCTTTTCTACAAATCTGGCCAGCTGCATGCCTAGCCCTTTGTTGAAGTGTGTGTCGATTGCTTCCTTGACCTGAGCACACACATCTGCTCGAATATCAATAGATGAAGTAGAGGGTGAGGCAATACCTTGAGCTTCCTTGGGAAGTATAGGAATGACAGGCGGATTGTTGACAGCTAGGGCCATTCCCCTTTCTTCTGGAGTGAGATAGCCTTCTTGAAGAAAGTATGTTGTAACATCAACCAGACGAGTAAATAATTGACCTTTCCTTTGATGAGGTTGATAGATAAAGTGATCAAGCTCATGTTTAGGAAAGAAGTGAGAGGGAACAGATACCACTTCTCTTTCCTTTGCTTTAGTCTCGGTTGATTCAGCTGTATCGTCAGATAGGATTCCTAGAATCCTTTGGCATACTTTGGTCAGAGAATTTGTGGGCAACAGCTCAGTGAATGAATGGACTTGAGCAACCTCTTTCTGCTCCATTTTCCAGTCGAGAAAGTTAGCCTTTCCACCCATTCCTTCCATGACTTCAATGAGGTCATCCACATCATCTCTTCTGAGCTCAATCCAGGTACAGACTCTTAGAACTTGTTCAAACTGAACTGATTCCTCATCAATACCAGGAATAGTAGACTTGAGCAGGTTGGCTATCTTCACCCTCATTCTCTTTTCTCTTGTGCACATAGGATAATGCACCATGCTGAATTGGGGTTGAGAAGGGCCAACTTGAGCCAAATCTGCTGGTGCCAAGTCTTCTTGTGCAGATGGGGCAGTGTGGATAGGGGATTGAGTGTTCTAGAACACTTTCCTCTGCTGTGTGAGTATCAGCAGGGATTTGGGAAGTGATATGTTCAGGTTGAGAGAGAGATTGACCTTCAGTAAGTTGAGTATCAGCAGGGTTTTGAGTCTGCTGGTCTGGTTGCTGTTCTACTTGAAGATCAGTAGATGGTTGGGCTTGATGATCTTGGTCATCTGCTGTTTGATTATCAGCAGGGGTAGGCAAGTGTGACTCAAGAGTTGTTTGAGGCTGGGCTTGTTCCTCTGCTGTGTGAGTTTCAGCAGGGATTTGGGTATCAGTGTTTGAAGGTTCAGATGGGTTGGAATCGTCAGTAGGGTTGAATGATGCAATAGGGGCTATGCGCATAGGAGTAGGGAGCCTGGATTTCTTTGTCTTTTTGGTGAAAGAAGAATTGTTCTTCTTTCTCTTCTGACCCTTTGACAATTTAGAAGGTGAGATATTGAGAGAGGGATTAGAAGTACCTGCCTTTTTCAAAGGAGAGGCAGTGGGAGTGGCATCTGAATCAGATGGGGAGATGAGCCCAGATCTGATCAGTATTTTGCGTTGTGCTAAGGTCTGATTATCATCATCATCGTCCTCAGCAGCCTTCTTTTGTGCCTTTTCTTTGGAGGGCTCCTCTTCTTCTTCTTCAGCAGAGTCATGAACAGACTCTTCTTCTTTCTCAGCAACATCCTTAGAGGATGTTTCAGCTATTCTCTTCTTCTTTTCCTCCTTCAGCCTTGCTGCCTCAGCAAGGGCCTCCTTTCTCAAATAATACTTGGAGGTGTGAAATGCCTTATGAGGACCCATCTTGTACTTCCTTGGGAGTACTTCTGGAAGAATAACACTCAGCTTGTTGCCAAAGCTGACAGTTGATGTCACCTTCCATTCTCTTGATTGAAGGTCCAATGTAACCTTCTTGGCCTCAAGAGCAATCCTATCCAAGAATAGCCCTTGCCAATCTCCATCAATCTGATCCGAGATTACAGCCATAACTCTAACCTTCAAAGTGGTAACAGCATAATGACTAAAGGTGTTACCAAGCAACATCTTGCCTGCAATGTCCATCAAGGTTTGAAACTTGGGGTCGAGTTGTGATTTCTTAACTCCAGAGGCATTCTCAGCCTTGACCCTTCCACCAGTAAACATCTCCATATATTCTTTTTCTCTTCCCATAATGTAGGTAGAGATGTATATCTCTCCCCTTGATAAGCCGAACAATTCCTGAAGGATCTCTCTTGAGATCTCAACTTTGTGTCCACCCATGACACTTTCAACCTGAGATTCCTTCATCATAGCGTTCGAGTAGAAAGCCAGCACGTCTTGTTCATAGACATTTGTTGGTGCTGCTTCCAGAAAATCACGAAGGTTGAGGTTGATGTAGCGAAGAAGGATCTCCTTGTTCGCAGGTGTATGTTTGCCCTTGAAAAACAGAGCATTCTCAGTGAACACCTTTCCTTCCTTAGACCATTTTTGTGTATCTAGAGTGCCGGTGTTCTTGGTCTTCTCGTCGTAAATCTTAATGATTGCCATTCTTGATGTTGATTTTTAGAGTAGGAATGCTTAGAAAGGATATTCAGAACGAGAGTGATTTGAGAGCAATTGAGTATTGTGAGAGAAAAGGATTTGGAAGAGGTTTAAGGGTTTGTATATATACTCCAGCAAAACTTGAGAGATGTACAATCCAACGGTCAGATTCGATTCAAGTTTGGAGTAGAGCCCAAGATTTCCTTCTTTGATTTCGCCTCGTTCCTTTAATTTTGCCGGCTGAATTTGCCATCTGTCACTTGATGATTTGTTGGCAAAATAGTAATTGAGTACTAATGACATCATTACCAAAAATAGCAATTGTGACTAAATTTTAGCAAGAATTGATCATCAAGGCCGTTTTCTATATGTGAATTTCATTCCTTATATAGGCCAATTTCCTTAATTACATTCTCGAATAAATCTAGAATGAATTACATGATCAAAGATAGTCATTATGCTTTAAAATAAAGTGATCTGATCAGCAGAGTGAAGTCTTCTGATTTCTTCGAAAAGTCTGCTGATTTTCTTGAAAGTCTTCTGATCAGCTGGGTTGATCTTCTGATCAGCTGAGTAGAGGATTGAAGTGTGCTGAGTAAATCTTCTGTGTGTAATGATCCAATCTGGTTGGATGGATCTCTCGGCTGTGATGATCCAACCTGGTTTGATGGATCTTTCAGCTCCTTCTTTTAACCATGTGGGATTGGTCTAGATGATATCCCACTGGTTCAGGTGCTCCTCACCATCGGATGTTCCTCATCATCAGATGGGATGTAGCATCTAATGTGTCCTTGTTGAATTTCTTCGCTCCTCGTATAGGAGGGAGAAGATTGAAAGGTGCTTCAATGGAGTGTGAAGAGAAAGACAGGAACTTGGTCTTTCTGATATGATTTGACAAAGTGGCATTAGGTAACAAGCTCTCCATGTAGAACTTCCCCTGGAGAGGAAGCTCTGCTTGTTTGCTACTTTGTCCTCTGTATCTCTTCTTTCTTTAGTTTTCAACAAGAACGTCTCTTCTATCTTTAGTTTTCATAGGCATACTTATGTGGGGTAAGCCAAGTATGTTGATCTGCATCATCTCCATCTTCAGGACAAATCTTCATCTCCTTCACCCATGACCTTGGTTGAGGGATGATGTCCATGACATCTCTTCTTTCGATTCTCTTCATACCTGAAACAAGAATAATAGTGAGTAATTTGTGTTCTTAGGTATTCTCATGTCTTCCTCCTTTTATAGAGGTAGAAATGAAGTAGTGGAGTGAAAAGATGACAAAACTATAGAGTTGATAGGTCTGAATTTCTGAAAAGTTACTTCTTAAGATCAACAATGAGATTCTTGATCTAAGGGTTCACATTTAAAGAGATTTAGACTCTATCTTATGGAATGCAGAATTTATAAATTATGAGCAAGAGTTATTTGAAATCCGTACAGTGCATGCATACTGTTGAGTCGGTTGTAGGTCCCTAAGTTGAGTTAATATCGAGGGAAGCTAAAGAAAATGTCTAGAGGGGGGTGAATAGACTTTTCTAAAATCTTTCGATATATCAGAATTACAATATGCGGAATACGAAATTAACAATGAGCCCAATTAAAGTTTATACTCAACTTAATTCGAGAACTCTGTTTTATGTATACTCAGCTAGTCTAGTTCAGTTATGTAATCCAATTAACTAAACACTTAATCAATTAAACAACAAACACGAGATTTATAGTGGTTCGACAACTTGTCTACATCCACTCTCACAAACCCAGTTGTGATGTTTCCACTAAACTCTTCCAATCGAGTACAAGTGTATGTTCCTGTCTTTAAAGTCTCAAGAAGAAGACTTAGATCTTCAACAGACTATACCTCCAGATATGTCTACGATCTAACTAGAAATTTTACAAGTATCTAGCACCTTGAGAAATAACAAAACAAAAACTAAAACTTCTCTGATCTTCAGTAGTAGCCTTCTTGATTCTTCACTTGTCTTCTGTAGCTTTACTTTCTGAACTTCAAACTCTGAGAGTAATTTCTTCACTTGAATCTTCAATAATGCTTGCAGTATCAATATTTCAGTAGTCTTTAACCAATGAATATCTTGGGGTATTTATAGATTTCCAATTCAAAGAACTTTCAGTTGTGTAACAACCTTTCTTGAAAACTAACTTGTAACTGATTCTTTATATCCTTTCACGCGTTTCTTCAGTTAATTAGTTATTCCTTAACTAATTCTTCAATCTTTATCTTCAACACGCTTTTTGTAACTAACTTCAAGTTGACCTGTCTTGTTTAGTTGCGCACCTGTCTTGTCCAGTAGTAGTAGACTGCGTCTTCTACTTACCTTGTGCAGTAGATTTCTCCAATTTACAACATAGAACTACTCTAGTCCTATTAACTAATCCTAACAAGACTATTACATTACTTTAAGCTTTCATAATACAAGCTTAGTCAACTTATAAACTATACAATAAAACTAATCTATTACATATAAAAACATCATGAGCTCTATACAACATTTAAATAGCTCAGTAACAAACTTAAACAAATACTGTAAACACATATGAAGTACTTATAAACTGTACTTATCTTTTCATGTGAACTTATGTGAACTCTACTGGTCTTGTACAAGATGACTTAACTCAACTAGACTAGATCAGTCAACACTTAGAAAATATTCATACTACTTTTGGCTTTATCAAAACTTCATCTTTTATTCATCATTTAGGACTTGTTCTAGGATTCATATCCCAACAATTTCCCCCTTTTTGATGAAGCCAAAACTACTTGAACCTTTTCTCATAAGTAGACTAGTTAAGTAGTTACCTTGTCTTTTAACATCAAATAGTACTTATCTTTCATTCATTCAAAATAGATCAGTAGATTACACATACTTTGAATAACAAAAAATTAAGTATCAGAGCAACACAAATTAATCTTCAAACAAAAAAAACTAATCTGAAAGAGTACCTCCTTCTGGATTTGGAACGCAGAATGCATCAAGGAGTCTCTTGTGAATTAAACATATATGATCTTCATCTTCAATCTTCTCTTTATCTAGCAGTTCTTCTTCGAATTTCTTGATCTGATTATGATCAACTCTTTTACCTGAGCTGGTCATGGGACATTTCCATTCAGGAAATTCAGGAACAAGAATGTTGAAGTTAGCACCAGCAGAAATCCTCAAGATTAGATGCCATAACTTCCTGTGTTGTCCTTCCATGAACCTGTCAAATAAAGAATATAGTTCATCTTGACTTTCAGCATCATCATATTTCCTAATTATCCAATGATCAAGTTCCCATTGACTCTTCACTTCAATCCATTCATCTCTATGCTCATTATCTATGAAGTGATCAATGAACTTGTCTTCCATTTTGTCTTCATCAGCTTTCAACTTTTGCAGCCTTTCAATATGCTTAGTAATCTTCTTTTTACTTGCATAATGAATCTCATCATCAGCAATCCTTTGTTTCTTCTCCACTGTAGCAGTAGCATTAGGCTCTTCAATATTCAGCTTTCTCTTCACTCGTCTGGTCTGAATCTCTGCTTCAGGAGACGCAACAGCTTTGCCTTTATCTAATCTCTTCTGCTTCTCTGTTGCAGCCTGCTCTAGATCTGCCTTCTTCACTAATCTGCCTCTTTTAGGCCTACTTAGTTCTTCAATCGCAGTAGCAGCAGCTTTCATCTCTGGTTCAGCACTAGCAGATTTCACAACTTCAACTAGACTTGTCTCTTCCCCCTTTTTGGCTTCATCACTTGCCTTAAGAGTGAAAAGAGAAGTAAAGCGAGTCATCTCTTCTTTCAAAGTTTCCTTCATAGCTTCAGCAGCTGACTCAATGTGCATCTGATGTGATTTCTCATGGCTCATCTTATCTAATCTATCAGTAACCAGTTCCAGCTTCCTTGTACATGAAACCAGTTCATCTTTCAAATGATCAGTCGTCTATCGAAGAAGAGTATTCTGTGTAGTCAACTCATTTAGAACATCCCGAGAACGCACCAATTGATCTTATGCTTCCCTTCTCTGTTCATCAGCAATAGCAATTTTGACTTTGTAAAGTCTCTCCATTTTGCTTGACTCTTCAGCTAGTGATCGAGCAAACGAGATTGATCTCTTTTCTGAAAAATCAACTTGTTTCTTCAGAAAATCTTCAAATTGAGCAAACAACTCTTCTCGGAAAGTTGAGTCCATCTTGTTGACCTCACCAACGAATAAGTCTCTGGATTTGTCAATAAGTGACTGATTCTGTTCAACGAGCACATCCTTCATTTTCAAGTTTAAGAACTTGTCTATGGCAGTATGAACAGCATTTCCTAGATCCATCTTTAAATCATCCAGGAATCTTTCTGGAACAGCTTGAGTAGAACTGGAAGTTCCAACAAATTCAGCACCAAAGGCTTTGATCTCATCCTCATCAAACATTTCAGCATCCAAGAACTCATCATCTTCTTTACCAAGCATGAGTGAGTCGACTTCTTCTTCATCACTGTCAACAATATCTTCCAATTGTTCTGAAGTCTGTACTGCTATCTCAGCTACTTCCGGCTTGATCTCGGCTTCCTCCAGATCAGTCTGAGTTCCGACATCAAATGCGAATACATCCTCAATAACACCATCTGGAATATTCAGCAGCCTTTTGACTAAATCAACCAAGGCTTTGCGAGGAAATAGCTCGGAGTGATCCTTAACTCCACTATTTTCTTTCTGTTCCATCTCCCAATCCATAAAGTTGGAGATTCCGCCCTTGCCTTGAATGACTTCAAAAAGATCATCCGTAGAAGACTTCTTCAACGCGAACCATGTGCAAATCCTGACTAGCTTCTCAAACTGTTCAGAAGTTGTGTCGATGTCAAGAGTTGAGAGCGTCTTCTGTAGATTTCTTGAAACTCAAGCACGAATCCTCTTCTCTCGTAGACACATAGGATAATAAACCAGGGATTCGAATCTAACATCAGACGGGTCCTGAGTAGATGGGGTCTCTAACTCAGCTGTTGCAGTGGCAACTGGCATCTTGTCTGAAGTAGATGGGTTAGAGGGTTCACCATATTCTGGTGAGGGAGAGGGAGTAAAGGCAGTGGTTTCTGTGGGCTGTGATGTGGCTAGGTCAGGTATGACAACTGTAGGAGTATCAGTTGTATCTTGTCTGGGAGTGATTTGGGGATGACTGGCTCTAAGCGGTAATGCCGCCAGTACATGTGAGGTTGAGGATAAAGGACGAGGCCTAGATCGATGTGATCTAGCCTTGGTTCGAACAGTAGAGAGAGAGAGAGACGGAATTGACAAAGATTGTGAAGATGTACCAACCTGGTGACTCGTCTCTTCTAGTGGAGGTGGGGTTCCAACTCTCACAAGAGTATACCTCTCAGGAACTTGGTCACTCGACTCCTTCTCGTGTAGCGACTCTTCATCTGATTGCGTCTTCTCCGAGTCGTCTGCACTGGACTCTGCTTCCTCAGACTCAGCTTGTGAAGAACTCTCTGAATCCGCGTACGGCAACACGTCAGATTCATCAAATTGAACGTGCTTAGGAGCAGCTGGCCTTACAGCAGCTTGCTTCTTCAGTGCTTCTTTCTTTAAGTAGAACTTCAGAGGATGAAATGGCTTTCCCTTGCTCCAAGTAGTCTTGTTGGGCATCAAAATTGGGAGTAAGATGCTCAGTTTGTTACCATATCCAACTGCTTGAGATACTACCCAGTTCCTAGTATCAACATCCACCCTAACACTCTTCTCGAAGTGCATCATTCTGTCAGCTATCAATTTGAACCAATTACCCTCAGTAATTCCATCATAGATGGCTGCCATAATCCTTGTTTTGACTTGGGTAACTGAGTCATGAGACCCAGTGGCACATAGAAGCATCTTGCTTGCTATATCCAGTAGAGTGCGATACTTTTCCAATAATTCACCCTTCTTGGCTGTAATAGCTTTGCCATCCGGTTTCAACTTCATTTTCTTCCCACAGAAGATACTCAAATATCTCATCTCCTGTCCTTCAGCGTACTTTTCCACATCAATCGTTCCGATGGGCAACTTCAATCGTTCAAATAGGGCTTCACGAGTGATTTCCACTCGATTTGAACCGATAAATGATTCGATAATATCTCCCCTTCTGCTGGCGTTTGCATAGAATTCCAAAACCTCTTCCTCCAGAACAACTTTAGGAAACGCCTCCAAGTAGGGTCGTAGACCGCATCTAGTACACTTGGTCAAGATTTCTGCATTTCCGACCGTATGATTTCCTTCGAAAAACAGAGACGACTCAACATGCACCTTGTTGTCATTTATATATCTGCCTAGTTCAAATGGTGCCTGAATGTTGGTGCTGACATCAAAGATAGATCGAATAGACATATTAAACGATTTGTAATGAACACGAAAGTAGATTATGCAGGAGATCACTGTTAGCAAGTAGTAGAGGAGTTATGAAACGTGAGGCAAGACGTGTGCAAGTGTTGGGTTTTGTTTAAAAACATAATTTTTGATCCAACGGTCAAGATCGAAGGATTAGATCCAACGGTTAAGACCTTTGGCATTCGGTTACGGAACCGAGACGAAAATGTGTTTTGATTTTGTAAAAAATTGAGATCCACCTTTCCTATTGGTAGAAAGAGGAGTGTACTCATCTGACCTAACATATTCATATTTTGGCGCGAGATGAATGTGTACACCTCATTAACTAGGGGTGTATAAATCCAATTTCTAGGATATTCAAATTTTAACACTATCAAATTATGTTAATACCCTTAGTTTGTTTCGAGTAAACACTTAACACATAATCCATTTAAATCAAAGAAAACTTAGCTTGTCTGTTCGAGTCCATCCAGAACAGATGAGTAGATCTAATCTTCATAAGAAGAGTAGCCTTAATTTCACAAGATGAGTAGTCTTATGAGTACTAGTCGAGTTCTCCCTTCGACTGTGAGTGTCTATTCTGAGCGTCGAACAACGTTATGTACCTGTCTTATTTTGTACGACAGATATTCGAGTAGAATAATTCGAATGAATATTAATTTAAGTCAATGATCAAGGTGCAAGCAAGATGACTGTTACAAAACTAAAGAGTCAACATAAGGATCTTTAAGGAATCAAGGATTCCCCCTTAAATGTTTATTCCCTTAGTGTTACCCTCAGCTTTACCAGCTTCCTCATCGGGTTGTTTGGTCAACTTGGCTGACCTTGTATACCTGTCTGTTGAGTGAGTAGATGAGTGCTCTGTGCCTTTTGTGGTAACTTGTCTATTTCTCCCATCTTCTTAGGACTGTACCTGTCTGGTTAGTACATTGCTATATACTAGTAGGATCAAGATCAATCAGTCCTAGACTAATGCATAATTCACGAAATCGGGCCTCAGCTAATGGTTTTGTGAAAATATCAGCTCTTTGAAAATCAGTATGAATCTTTTCCATGCGAATATCCTTCTTTTCTACATGATCACGTATGAAATGGTGTTTCACATCAACATGCTTACAACGTGTGTGCAGAACAGGATTTTGTGTAATGGCAATAGCACTATTACTATCACAGAATATAGGAACATTTGATTCACAAATATTATAATCTCTAAGCTGTTGAATAAGCCATAATAATTGACTACAACAACTACCAGCAGCCATGTACTCGGCTTCAGTAGTAGAGGTAGCAACACTTGTCTGCTTTTTCGAAAACCATGAAATGAGTTTTGTGCCTAAGAATTGACAAGAACCAGATGTAGATTTCCTATCTATTCTACAACCACCAAAATCAGAATCAGAGTAGCCACTTAGAGATAAATCATCATTTGAAGGATACCATATACCACGATTGATAGTTCCTTTCAAATATTTCAATATCCTTTTAGTGGTTTCCATATGACTCTCTTTTGGATTAGCTTGAAAACGAGCACATACACCAACAGAAAATGCAATATCAGGTCTACTAGCAGTCAAGTAGAGTAATGAACCAATAAGACCACGGTAGTGAGTTTGATCAGTACATTTACCATTCTCGTCTGGATCCATCCTGTAAGTAGGTTGCATAGGTACTCCAGAAGATTTACATGTCTTAATACCATACTTGTCTAGTAGATTACGAGTATATTTTGCTTGATTTATGAAAATCCCTTCTGGGGTCTGTTTTACTTGAAGTCCAAGAAAATAATTCATTTCACCCATCATAGACATCTCAAATTTACTTTGCATAAGTGTTGAGAAACTTTCACTCAGCTTTTTGTTAGGTGACCCAAAAATTATGTCATCTACGTAAATTTGGACGAGTAAAATGTCTTTCCCTTCTTGTCTTCTGAACAAGGTTCTATCTACTTTGCCTTTAGTAAAACCATTTTCTAATAGAAATTGAGAAAGAGTATCGTACCAGGCTCTTGGAGCTTGCTTTAGTCCATATAAGGCTTTCTTTAGTTTGTATACCTGGTTACCTTTGACTTCGAAACCTGGGGGTTGTTCAACATACACTTCTTCCGCAAGAATACCATTAAGAAATGCACTTTTAACATCCATTTGATATACAGTAAATTTCATGTAAGCAGCATATGCAAGGAACAATCGAATGGCTTCTAGTCTAGCAACAGGAGCATATGTTTCATCATAATCTATGCCTTCAGCTTGTGAATAGCCTTGGGCGACTAGTCTAGCCTTATTACGAACAACTACATCATTCTCATCTTTCTTATTCTTGAAAATCCATCGAGTACCAACTACATTATGATGTTTCGGTCTATCAACAAGTTCCCAGACGTCGTTTCGAACAAACAGATTCAACTCGTCTTGCATAGCAATGATCCAATTACTATCAGCCAATGCCTCATTAATGGTTTTAGGCTCGATAGATGAGAGGACACAACACCAGCAAAACAGAGATGGACTAGATTGTTCTTGCGACTCAAAGAGTTGTCGTCTAGTCTTCACACCAACAGTAGAGTCACCAATAATATTTTCAGTATTATGCGCTGATTTCCATGTATTTCTATTCTTAACAATAGTACTATCATCTATATCATGTACGGCATCATGCATGTCAACATCATTATCATCAGAAGATTTAATAGGAGTAGACGAGTCGACTAGTTTAGGCATGTCAACTGGTCTAGTAGAGTTACCTTGAGCACTTACCTTCTTCTGGTCATCTGACTCGAGAGCTTTCATGAATGGATTGTATGCTTGAACGGATTCATATATCTCTGAATCTTTGTCAGATTCGATAGTTAGCTCAGTAACTTTTTCACTGATCTTGTTGGCAGACGTGTCCTGTTGAGATTCTTCGAAAACCACATATGGTGTTTCTTCCACACATAGGGTAGAGTAGTTGAATACTCTGAATGCTTTGCTAGTTGAGGAGTATCCTAAGAATATTCCCTCGTCTGCTTTAGCATCGAATGCATTCAACTTGCTTTTCCCATTGTTATGGATAAAACACTTACATCCAAATATATGAAAATATGAAACTCTGGGTTTTCTACCTTTCCATACCTCATAGGGCGTCTTACCTAGTGCTTTATTGATAGCACTTCTATTTTGTGAGTGGCATGCAGTATTGATAGCTTCTGCCCAAAACTTCTGAGGCGTATTATACTCTGTCAGCATGGTCCTGCAGGCCTCCTTAAGAGTTCTGTTCCTTCGCTCGGCTACTCCATTTTGTTGTGGTGTCCTTGCTGCACTAGTAAGGTGCTGGATGCCACGCTTAGAACAAAATTCTTTAATATAGCAGTTAATGAATTCAGTACCCTTGTCACTACGGATCTTGACAATTGACTGATTCTTCTCAACCTGTAACTTCTTCAACAGATCAGGCAAAAGTGTTTGTGTATCACTCTTCTTGTGTAAGAAGACTACCCAAGTGAACTTAGAATAGTCGTTTACCACAACAAGTGTGTACCTTCTGCCGTTCAAAGTTGGAGGAGTTATTGGGCCATGTAAGTCCATATGTAGAAGTTCAAGAACTCTACTTGTTGAGAGGGATGGAATGGATTTAAAAGAACCCTTTACCTGTTTACCTTTTTGACAGGATGTGCATACATGTGACTTATAGTAGACTTCATTGGGAATGCCTTCCACAAGGTAGTCTCTGGCTATCTTATTAAGAACCTTAAAGTTTAGATGACATAGGCGTCTATGCCAGAGCCAGCCAAGTTCTTTAGGATTCTTAGTAAGTAGACAGGTGTCCCTCGGACAACTGTTCCAGTTCACTATGTACACACTTCCTTGTCTTATACCGACCAGTAGGACTGTGTGTGTCCTTTTGTCAATGATTTCACATTTGCGACTCTTGAACTGCACCTTGTATCCACGATCACAAAATTGTGAAACGGAGAGTAAATTGTATTTCAAGCCTTCAACATAAGAAACATCTTGAATCTCTATGTCTCCATTCCGAATGTAACCAAATCCTTTAGTAACAGCAGTGGAGCTATCACCAAATATCACTTTTGGTCCTTCTTTCTCATGGTAGCTTGATAAGAGAGTCTTGGTACCAGTCATGTGGTGCGAACAGCCACTGTCTATGTACCAAGTTTCTCCTGTTGAGCCACCCTTCTTGTATAGATCGAGTCGACCCTGCAATAGATGATATTTCATAATTTAGGTACCCTCCTTGTTTATTGGGGTCCTTGGGGGTTAGTCGAGTTCAATGGAATCCAAATGTACATTGGAGTCCTGAACAAGTTTGATCTTCTGAGCTTTCGACCATATTTGTTGCAAAATAAGACCTTGTTGTCCTTATCTGGCCTATCAGTCGAGTTCGGGTCTACTCTTTGGAGATAGCCTTTTGACTTAATCTCTACTTGAGCAGGCACTTGTCTATGATAGTCAGAGTAAGGTTTGTATGCATTAGGTCCATACGGTTTATAGACATGTTTAGGTCTTTCTTCTTGTTCGGTATCATATGACAAAGGTGGAGGATATAGAACAGCTTGTGTACGATATTTTGGATCTTCCTGTCTAGGTCTAGACGAGTAGAGTTGAGACTGCCTTATAAAAGGAGGTCTAGACTCTTGTCGTCTAGTCTGAACTTGTCTATTACTAGTCTCCTCGGGATACCAATCCTCGTATCTGACCTGATTTGGTCGTCCACGATTCCTAGTCCTTTGTTGACTTGTCTTAAACGGAACAGGCTTGTTGTTAACTTTCTTTTTACCTCCTTTGGTAATTGGAATGTTAACTCGAGCTTGTTTTGGTACAGTACCTTTAGTTGGAGTATCAATATCGTATATCATTGGTTCTTTTCCTTTATCATTAGTCAAAGAGCTTGAGATGAAAATAGTAGGGTTCTTAGGAACTAGAGTAGACGAGTTTGATGTCTTAGCACCTATGCCTGTCTTGTCAGCAGGAGCCCTATACCTATCTGACAATTCAAGATTAACTTTTGAAGAGTTAACCAGGTCAGTAAGTTTAAGGTCTAAGGTGACAACCTCGGTTTCTAATAACTTATTACGTTCTTCAAGCTTTTTGAACTTATTTTGTAAAACATTGAATTCATGTTTCTCAGTAGCATGTGTCTTAAGTAGGTCTTGATACAACTTGTCTATCAATGCACACTTGTCTTTGAGTTGTCTCAACTCTTCTTGCAAGCGTTCATTTAGGACTGTTATATTAGGATCTACTTTGGACTGGGCTTCCTTAAGATCAATGATTTCTTGTCTTAAGATGATGTTTTCGTCACTGACTTCAATGAATGCCTTGTTGGCAAGTAGGAGGTCGTCTTCAACTGCACTAGTAGAGTGCTGAAGACTACTCCCTACTTTGCTACTGGCAGTGTCACTTTCATCAGATTCAGATTCATCACAAGATTGAAAAGAAGTAGCAGATGATACCTCTTGGTCAATTTTAGCCATGCAGCATAGACCATCATCTACTATCAAAGCTTCATCGTGATCTTGTTCAGACGGGTAGCTAGATGAGGATGATGGTAACTCGTCTGAGTCAGAGTCAGAGTCATCATTGGCCATCATTGCCTTCTTACCACGGTTGTATCTTCTTTCCCTTCATGCTTTGCGTTCTTCTCGATCATCGGTACTCAGGTCTGGACATTCATATATATAGTGACCTGGCTTCTCACAGTTATAGCACAAGATATCATTAGTAGCCTTTTTAATAGGAGAGTTGTTCCTTCGTTTATCACGTCTATCAGAACGAGTAATCTTCCTACCATCAGACTCTCTATCTTGTCTGTTACCTTTCGAGACTTCGTCTCTCCTTTCGGACGAGTTTCGGTCTCGTCTGGTCTCAGACGATTTCTTAGAAGCAGACCCTCTATGCTCTCTATAGAACTTCTTATATCTTCCGAAACATTTATTCAGCCTATCAAACTTTCTAACCATGAGGCTTACCTGATCCTTCAGACTAAGATCAGTATCTAACTCGTCTTTCACAGAAGTAGACCTAGTTTTAGACTTTGACCTGTCTACCTTAGACGAACTAGCCTTAAAAGCAACGTTCTTGGACACAGCATGTTCTCTGTCACTACTTACTATGGGTTCATCTTCGTCTAGATCAAACTCATGGGCCTTTAGAGTTTGAAACATAGTTTCTGCTGTCCATACGTCTATATCTTGGGTATTCTTAACAAGCATTTTTACCATTTTCCATCGACTATCAAGGCTTTTGAGAATCCTAAGATTGATTTCTCGTGGAGTATAAGATTTACCAAGGACTTCCAAGTCATTCATGATTTTAGTAAAACGAGTATCCAACTGGTCTATTGTTTCACCAGCTTTCATATGAAATGATTCGAATCTTTGGACTGCAGTGGAAAGCTTGCTTTCTTTGATTAGGGATGTCCCTTCACAAATGATAGCTAAGCGATCCCACATTTCTTTGGCAGTTTTACATTTTAACACTTTTCCCAGATACTCGTTAGGAAGGGTGTGTAAGATGTAATTCTTGGCCAAGCTATCCAAATTATTCTGTCTCATTTCTTCTGAGGTTAGTTCTGACCTTGGTTTCTTGACGAGTGTACCCACGGGTTGATTTGCGTCAAGGGCAGCAGTATTGGGGATCATGGTCACAATTGGTCCTTCAGTGATGACGGAGATCATTAAGTCGTGAGTGGAACTGAAGATGGCTTCCATCCTTAGCTTCCAATAGTCATAATCTTGAACCTGGAACTTAGGTAACTTGTTAGCGCTGATCTCAAGAGACATGATTTCAAGAAATAAGTGCTAAGTTGAGTTATGATCAAGAATAACAGATAAGTCTAGAACAGGAGGCACGAAACAGATTTAACAAGAATATTTGATCAAGAACACGTATACAAGAACAAACAAAGAGTAATACTTCACCCTAAGTCTTAAGTCGGTTATCAAGAAACAGCAGTTCGAAAACTACTGCTCTGATACCACTTGTAGGTCCCTAAGTTGAGTTAATATCGAGGGAAGCTAAAGAAAATGTCTAGAGGGGGGTGAATATACTTTTCTAAAATCTTTCGATATATCAGAATTACAATATGCGGAATACGAAATTAACAATGAGCCCAATTAAAGTTTATACTCAACTTAATTCGAGAACTCTGTTTTATGTATACTCAGCTAGTCTAGTTCAGTTATGTAATCCAATTAACTAAACACTTAATCAATTAAACAACAAAAACAGTAAAGTAAATCAAACACGAGATTTATAGTGGTTCGACAACTTGTCTACATCCACTCTCACAAACCCAGTTGTGATGTTTCCACTAAACTCTTCCAATCGAGTACAAGTGTATGTTCCTGTCTTTAAAGTCTCAAGAAGAAGACTTAGATCTTCAACAGACTATACCTCCAGATATGTCTACGATCTAACTAGAAATTTTACAAGTATCTAGCACCTTGAGAAATAACAAAACAAAAACAAAAACTTCTCTGATCTTCAGTAGTAGCCTTCTTGATTCTTCACTTGTCTTCTGTAGCTTTACTTTCTGAACTTCAAACTCTGAGAGTAATTTCTTCACTTGAATCTTCAATAATGCTTGCAGTATCAATATTTCAGTAGTCTTTAACCAATGAATACCTTGGGGTATTTATAGATTTCCAATTCCAAGAACTTTCAGTTGTGTAACAACCTTTCTTGAAAACTAACTTGTAACTGATTCTTTATATCCTTTCACGCGTTTCTTCAGTTAATTAGTTATTCCTTAACTAATTCTTCAATCTTTATCTTCAACACGCTTTTTGTAACTAACTTCAAGTTGACCTGTCTTGTTTAGTTGCGCACCTGTATTGTCCAGTAGTAGTAGACTGCGTCTTCTACTTACCTTGTGCAGTAGATTTCTCCAATTTACAACATAGAACTACTCTAGTCCTATCAACTAATCCTAACAAGACTATTACATTACTTTAAGCTTTCATAATACAAGCTTAGTCAACTTATAAACTATACAATAAAACTAATCTATTACATATAAAAACATCATGAGCTCTATAAAACATTTAAATAGCTCAGTAACAAACTTAAACAAATACTGTAAACACATATGAAGTACTTATAAACTGTACTTATCTTTTCATGTGAACTTATGTGAACTCTACTGGTCTTGTACAAGATGACTTAACTCAACTAGATTAGATCAGTCAACAATTAGAAAATATTCATACTACTTTTGGCTTTATCAAAACTTCATCTTTTATTCATCATTTAGGACTTGTTCTAGGATTCATATCCCAACAATTTCCCCTTTTTGATGAAGCCAAAACTACTTGAACCTTTTCTCATAAGTAAACTAGTTAAGTAGTTACCTTGTCTTTTAACATCAAATAGTACTTATCTTTCATTCATTCAAAATAGATCAGTAGATTACACATACTTTGAATAACAAAAAATTAAGTATCAGAGCAACACAAATTAATCTTCAAACAAAAAAAACTAATCTGAAAGAGTACCTCCTTCTGGATTTGGAACGCAAAATGCATCAAGGAGTCTCTTGTGAATTAAACATATATGATCTTCATCTTCAATCTTCTCTTTATCTAGCAGTTCTTCTTCGAATTTCTTGATCTGATTATGATCAACTCTTTTACCTGAGCTGGTCATGGGACATTTCCATTCAGGAAATTCAGGAACAAGAATGTTGAAGTTAGCACCAGCAGAAATCCTCAAGATTAGATGCCATAACTTCCTGTGTTGTCCTTCCATGAACCTGTCAAATAAAGAATATAGTTCATCTTGACTTTCAGCATCACCATATTTCCTAATTATCCAATGATCAAGTTCCCATTGACTCTTCACTTCAATCCATTTAGCTCTATGCTCATTATCTATGAAGTGATCAATGAACTTGTCTTCCATTTTGTCTTCATCAGCTTTCAACTTTTGCAGCCTTTCAATATGCTTAGTAATCTTCTTTTTACTTGCATAATGAATCTCATCATCAGCAATCCTTTGTTTCTTCTCAACTGTAGCAGTAGCATTAGGCTCTTCAATATCCAGCTTTCTCTACACTCGTCTGGTCTGAATCTCTGCTTCAGGAGACGCAACAGCTTTGCCTTTATCTAATCTCTTCTGCTTCTCTGTTGCAGCCTGCTCTAGATCTGCCTTCTTCACTAATCTGCCTCTTTTAGGCCTACTTAGTTCTTCAATCGCAGTAGCAGCAGCTTTCATCTCCGGTTCAGCACTAGCAGATTTCACAACTTCAACTAGACTTGTCTCTTCCCCCTTTTTGGCTTCATCACTTGCCTTAAGAGTGAAAAGAGAAGTAAAGCGAGTCATCTCTTCTTTCAAAGCTTCCTTCATAGCTTCAGCAACTGACTCAATGTGCATCTGATGTGATTTCTCATGGCTCATCTTATCTAATCTATCAGTAACCAGTTCCAGCTTCCTTGTACATGAAACCAGTTCATCTTTCAAATGATCAGTCGTCTGTCGAAGAAGAGTATTCTGTGTAGTCAACTCATTTAGAACATCCCGAGAACGCACCAATTGATCTTGTGCTTCCCTTCTCTGTTCATCAGCAATAGCAATTTTGACTCTGTAAAGTCTCTCCATTTTGCTTGACTCTTCAGCTAGTGATCGAGCAAACGAGATTGATCTCTTTTCTGAAAAATCAACTTGTTTCTTCAGAAAATCTTCAAATTGAGCAAACAACTCTTCTCGGAAAGTTGAGTCCATCTTGTTGACCTCACCAACGAATAAGTCTCTGGATTTGTCAATAAGTGACTGATTATGTTCAACGAGCACATCCTTCATTTTCAAGTTTAAGAACTTGTCTATGGCAGTATGAACAGCATTTCCTAGATCCATCTTTAAATCATCCAGGAATCTTTCTGGAACAGCTTGAGTAGAACTGGAAGTTCCAACAAATTCAGCACCAAAGGCTTTGATCTCATCCTCATCAAACATTTCAGCATCCAAGAACTCATCATCTTCTTTACCAAGCATGAGTGAGTCGACTTCTTCTTCAGCACTGTCAACAATATCTTCCAATTGTTCTGAAGTCTGTACTGCTATCTCAGCTACTTCCGGCTTGATCTCGGCTTCCTCCAGATCAGTCTGAGTTCCGACATCAAATGCGAATACATCCTCAATAACACCATCTGGAATATTCAGCAGCCTTTTGACTAAATCAACCTAGGCTTTGCGAGGAAATAGCTCGGTGTGATCCTTAACTCCACTATTTTCTTTCTGTTCCATCTCCCAATCCATAAAGTTGGAGATTCCGCCCTTGCCTTGAATGACTTCAAAAAGATCATCCGTAGAAGACTTCTTCAACGCGAACCATGTGCAAATCCTG
This sequence comes from Galeopsis tetrahit, assembly GCA_963675135.1. Taxonomy (NCBI): domain Eukaryota; kingdom Viridiplantae; phylum Streptophyta; class Magnoliopsida; order Lamiales; family Lamiaceae; genus Galeopsis; species Galeopsis tetrahit. Next base: position 38,518,711 of record OY776126.1, on the reverse strand, counting down.
ACTAGCTTCTCAAACTGTTCAGAAGCTGTGTCGATGTCAAGAGTTGAGAGCGTCTTCTGTAGATTTCTTGAAACTCGAGCACGAATCCTCTTCTCTCGTAGACACATAGGATAATAAACCAGGGATTCGAATCTAACATCAGACGGGTCCTGAGTAGATGGGGTCTCTAACTCAGCTGTTGCAGTGGCAACTGGCGTCTTGTCTGAAGTAGATGGGTTAGAGGGTTCACCATATTCTGGTGAGGGAGATGGAGTAAAGGCAGTGGTTTCTGTGGGCTGTGATGTGGCTAGGTCAGGTATCTTTCACAGAAGTAGACCTAGTTTTAGACTTTGACCTGTCTACCTTAGACGAACTAGCCTTAAAAGCAACGTTCTTGGACACAGCATGTTCTCTGTCACTGCTTACTATGGGTTCATCTTCGTCTAGATCAAACTCATGGGCCTTTAGAGTTTGAAACATAGTTTCTGCTGTCCATACGTCTATATCTTGGGTATTCTTAACAAGCATTTTTACCATTTTCCATCGACTATCAAGGCTTTTGAGAATCCTAAGATTGATTTCTCGTGGAGTATAAGATTTACCAAGGACTTCCAAGTCATTCATGATTTTAGTAAAACGAGTATCCAACTGGTCTATTGTTTCACCAGCTTTCATATGAAATGATTCGAATCTTTGGACTGCAGTGGAAAGTTTGCTTTCTTTGATTAGGGATGTCCCTTCACAAATATTCTTGATCATTGCTTTCTAAGAACTCGTCTGAGACCAGACGAGACCGAAACTCGTCCGAAAGGAGAGACGAAGTCTCGAAAGGTAACAGACAAGATAGAGAGTCTGATGGTAGGAAGATTACTCGTTCTGATAGACGTGATAAACGAAGGAACAACTCTCCTATTAAAAAGGTTACTAATGATATCTTGTGCTATAACTGTGAGAAGCCAGGTCACTATATATATGAATGTCCAGACCTGAGTACCGATGATCGAGAAGAACGCAAAGCACGAAAGGAAAGAAGATACAACCGTGGTAAGAAGGCAATGATGGCCAATGATGACTCTGACTCTGACTCAGACGAGTTACCATCATCCTCATCTAGCTACCCGTCTGAACAAGATCACGATGAAGCTTTCATAGTAGATGATGGTCTATGCTGCATGGCTAAAATCGACCAAGAGGTATCATCTGCTACTTCTTTTCAATCTTGTGATGAATCTGAATCTGATGAAAGTGACACTGCTAGTAGCAAAGTAGGGAGTAGTCTTCAGCACTCTACTAGTGCAGTTGAAGACGACCTCCTACTTGCCAACAAGGCATTCATTGAAGTCAGTGACGAAAACATCATCTTAAGACAAGAAATCATTGATCTTAAGGAAGCCCAGTCCAAAGTAGATCCTAATATAACAGTCCTAAATGAACGCTTGCAAGAAGAGTTGAGACAACTCAAAGACAAGTGTGCATTGACAGACAAGTTGTATCAAGACCTACTTAAGACACATGCTACTGAGAAACATGAATTCAATGTTTTACAAAATAAGTTCAAAAAGCTTGAAGAACGTAATAAGTTCTTAGAAACCGAGGTTGTCACCTTAGACCTTAAACTTACTGACCTGGTTAACTCTTCAAAAGTTAATCTTGAATTGTCAGATAGGTATAGGGCTCCTGCTGACAAGATAGGCATAGGTGCTAAGACATCAAGCTCGTCTACTCTAGTTCCTAAGAACCCTACTATTTTCATCTCAAGCTCTTTGACTAATGATAAAGGAAAAGAACCAATGATATACGATATTGACACTCCAACTAAAGGTACTGTACCAAAACAAGCTCGAGTTAACATTCCAATTACCAAAGGAGGTAAAAAGAAAGTTAACAACAAGCCTGTTCCATTTAAGACAAGTCAACAAAGGACTAGGAATCGTGGACGACCAAATCAGGTCAGATACGAGGATTGGTATCCCGAGGAGACTAGTAATAGACAAGTTCAGACTAGACGACAAGAGTCTAGACCTCCTTTTATAAGGCAGTCTCAACTCTACTCGTCTAGACCTAGACAGGAAGATCCAAAATATCGTACACAAGCTGTTCTATATCCTCCACCTTTGTCATATGATATCGAACAAGAAGAAAGACCTAAACATGTCTATAAACCGTATGGACCTAATGCATACAAACCTTACTCTGACTATCATAGACAAGTGCCTGCTCAAGTAGAGATTAAGTCAAAAGGCTATCTCCAAAGAGTAGACCCGAACTCGACTGATAGGCCAGATAAGGACAACAAGGTCTTATTTTGCAACAAATATGGTCGAAAGCTCAGAAGATCAAACTTGTTCAGGACTCCAATGTACATTTGGATTCCATTGAACTCGACTAACCCCCAAGGACCCCAATAAACAAGGAGGGTACCTAAATTATGAAATATCATCTATTGCAGGGTCGAATCGATCTATACAAGAAGGGTGGCTCAACAGGAGAAACTTGGTACATAGACAGTGGCTGTTCGCACCACATGACTGGTACCAAGACTCTCTTATCAAGCTACCATGAGCAAGAAGGACCAAAAGTGATATTTGGTGATAGCTCCACTGCTGTTACTAAAGGATTTAGTTACATTCGGAATGGAGACATAGAGATTCAAGATGTTTCTTATGTTGAAGGCTTGAAATACAATTTACTCTCTGTTTCACAATTTTGTGATCGTGGATACAAGGTGCAGTTCAAGAGTCGCAAATGTGAAATCATTGACAAAAGGACACACACAGTCCTACTGGTCGGCATAAGACAAGGAAGTGTGTACATAGTGAACTGGAACAGTTGTCCGAGGGACACCTGTCTACTTACTAAGAATCCTAAAGAACTTGGTTGGCTCTGGCATAGACGCCTATGTCATCTAAACTTTAAGGTTCTTAATAAGATAGCCAGAGACTACCTTGTGGAAGGCATTCCCAATGAAGTCTACTACAAGTCACATGTATGCACATCCTGTCAAAAAGGTAAACAGGTAAAGGGTTCTTTTAAATCCATTCCATCCCTCTCAACAAGTAGAGTTCTTGAACTTCTACATATGGACTTACATGGCCCAATAACTCCTCCAACTTTGAACGGCAGAAGGTACACACTTGTTGTGGTAGACGACTATTCTAAGTTCACTTGGGTAGTCTTCTTACACAAGAAGAGTGATACACAAACACTTTTGCCTGATCTGTTGAAGAAGTTACAGGTTGAGAAGAATCAGTCAATTGTCAAGATCCGTAGTGACAAGGGTACTGAATTCATTAACTGCTATATTAAAGAATTTTGTTCTAAGCGTGGCATCCAGCACCTTACTAGTGCAGCAAGGACACCACAACAAAATGGAGTAGCAGAGCGAAGGAACAGAACTCTTAAGGAGGCCTGCAGGACCATGCTGACAGAGTATAATACGCCTCAGAAGTTTTGGGCAGAAGCTATCAATACTGCATGCCACTCACAAAATAGAAGTGCTATCAATAAAGCACTAGGTAAGACGCCCTATGAGGTATGGAAAGGTAGAAAACCCAGAGTTTCATATTTTCATATATTTGGATGTAAGTGTTTTATCCATAACAATGGGAAAAGCAAGTTGAATGCATTCGATGCTAAAGCAGATGAGGGAATATTCTTAGGATACTCCTCAACTAGCAAAGCATTCAGAGTATTCAACTACTCTACCCTATGTGTGGAAGAAACACCACATGTGGTTTTCGAAGAATCTCAACAGGACACGTCTGCCAACAAGATCAGTGAAAAAGTTACTGAGCTAACTATCGAATCTGACAAAGATTCAGAGATATATGAATCAGTTCAAGCATACAATCCATTCATGAAAGCTCTCGAGTCAGATGACCAGAAGAAGGTAAGTGCTCAAGGTAACTCTACTAGACCAGTTGACATGCCTAAACTAGTCGACTCGTCTACTCCTATTAAATCTTCTGATGATAATGATGTTGACATGCATGATGCCGTACATGATATAGATGATAGTACTATTGTTAAGAATAGAAATACATGGAAATCAGCGCATAATACTGAAAATATTATTGGTGACTCTACTGTTGGTGTGAAGACTAGACGACAACTCTTTGAGTCGCAAGAACAATCTAGTCCATCTCTGTTTTGCTGGTGTTGTTTCCTCTCATCTATCGAGCCTAAAACCATTAATGAGGCATTGGCTGATAGTAATTGGATCATTGCTATGCAAGACGAGTTGAATCAGTTTGTTCGAAACGACGTCTGGGAACTTGTTGATAGACCGAAACATCATAATGTAGTTGGTACTCGATGGATTTTCAAGAATAAGAAAGATGAGAATGATGTAGTTGTTCGTAATAAGGCTAGACTAGTCGCCCAAGGCTATTCACAAGCTGAAGGCATAGATTATGATGAAACATATGCTCCTGTTGCTAGACTAGAAGCCATTCGATTGTTCCTTGCATATGCTGCTTACATGAAATTTACTGTATATCAAATGGATGTTAAAAGTGCATTTCTTAATGGTATTCTTGCGGAAGAAGTGTATGTTGAACAACCCCCAGGTTTCGAAGTCAAAGGTAACCAGGTATACAAACTAAAGAAAGCCTTATATGGACTAAAGCAAGCTCCAAGAGCCTGGTACAATACTCTTTCTCAATTTCTATTAGAAAATGGTTTTACTAAAGGCAAAGTAGATAGAACCTTGTTCAGAAGACAATAAGGGAAAGACATTTTACTCGTCCAAATTTACGTAGATGACATAATTTTTGGGTCACCTAACAAAAAGCTGAGTGAAAGTTTCTCAACACTCATGCAAAGTAAATTTGAGATGTCTATGATGGGTGAAATAAGTTATTTTCTTGGACTTCAAGTAAAACAGACCCCAGAAGGGATTTTCATAAATCAAGCAAAATATACTCGTAATCTACTAGACAAGTATGGTATTAAGACATGTAAATCTTCTGGAGTACCTATGCAACCTACTTACAGGATGGATCCAGACGAGAATGGTAAATGTACTGATCAAACTCACTACCGTGGTCTTATTGGTTCATTACTCTACTTGACTGCTAGTAGACCTGATATTGCATTTTCTGTTGGTGTATGTGCTCGTTTTCAAGCTAATCCAAAAGAGAGTCATATGGAAACCACTAAAAGGATATTGAAATATTTGAAAGGAACTATCAATCGTGGTATATGGTATCCTTCAAATGATGATTTATCTCTAAGTGGCTACTCTGATTCTGATTTTGGTGGTTGTAGAATAGATAGGAAATCTACATCTGGTTCTTGTCAATTCTTAGGCACAAAACTCATTTCATGGTTTTCGAAATAGCAGACAAGTGTTGCTACCTCTACTACTGAAGCCGAGTACATGGCTGCTGGTAGTTGTTGTAGTCAATTATTATGGCTTATTCAACAGCTTAGAGATTATAATATTTGTGAATCAAATGTTCCTATATTCTGTGATAGTAATAGTGCTATTGCCATTACACAAAATCCTGTTCTGCACACACGTTGTAAACATGTTGATGTGAAACACCATTTCATACCTGATCATGTAGAAAAGAAGGATATTCGCATGGAAAAGATTCATACTGATTTTCAAAGAGCTGATATTTTCACAAAACCATTAGCTGAGGCCCGATTTCGTGAATTATGCATTAGTCTAGGACTGATTGATCTTGATCCTACTAGTATATAGCAATGTACTAACCAGACAGGTACAGTCCTAAGAAGATGGGAGAAATAGACAAGTTACCACAAAAGGCACAGAGCACTCATCTACTCACTCAACAGACAGGTATACAAGGTCAGCCAAGTTGACCAAACAACCCGATGAGGAAGCTGGTAAAGCTGAGGGTAACACTAACGGAATAAACATTTAAGGGGGAATCCTTGATTCCTTAAAGATCCTTATGTTGACTCTTTAGTTTTGTAACAGTCATCTTGCTTGCACCTTGATCATTGACTTAAATTAATATTCATTCGAATTATTCTACTCGAATATCTGTCGTACAAAATAAGACAGGTACATAACGTTGTTCGACGCTCAGAATAGACACTCACAGTCGAAGGGGGAACTCGACTAGTACTCATAAGACTACTCATCTTGTGAAATTAAGGCTACTCTTCTTATGAAGATTAGATCTACTCATCTGTTCTGGATGGACTCGAACAGACAAGCTAAGTTTTCTTTGATTTAAATGGATTATGTGTTAAGTGTTTACTCGAAACAAACTAAGGGTATTAACATAATTTGATAGTGTTAAAATTTGAATATCCTAGAAATTGGATTTATACACCCCTAGTTAATGAGGTGTACACATTCATCTCGCGCCAAAATATGAATATGTTAGGTCAGATGAGTACACTCCTCTTTATACCAATAGGAAAGGTGGATCTCAATTTTTTACAAAATCAAAACACATTTTCGTCTCGGTTCCGTAACCGAATGCCAAAGGTCTTAACCGTTGGATCTAATCCTTCGATCTTGACCGTTGGATCAAAAATTATGTTTTTAAACAAAACCCAACACTTGCACACGTCTTGCCTCATGTTTCATAACTCCTCTACTACTTGCTAACAGTGATCTCCTGCATAATCTACTTTCGTGTTCATTACAAATCGTTTAATATGTCTATTCGATCTATCTTTGATGTCAGCACCAACATTCAGGCACCATTTGATCTAGGCAGATATATAAATGACAACAAGGTGCATGTTGAGTCATCTCTGTTTTTCGAAGGAAATCATACGGTCGGAAATGCAGAAATCTTGACCAAGTGTACTAGATGCGGTCTACGACCCTACTTGGAGGCGTTTCCTAAAGTTGTTCTGGAGGAAGAGGTTTTGGAATTCTATGCAAATGCCAGCAGAAGGGGAGATATTATCGAATCATTTATCGGTTCTAATCGAGTGGAAATCACTCGTGAAGCCCTATTTGAACGATTGAAGTTGCCCATCGGAACGATTGATGTGGAAAAGTACGCTGAAGGACAGGAGATGAGATATTTGAGTATCTTCTGTGGGAAGAAAATGAAGTTGAAACCGGATGGCAAAGCTATTACAGCCAAGAAGGGTGAATTATTGGAAAAGTATCGCACTCTACTCGATATAGCAAGCAAGATGCTTCTATGTGCCACTGGGTCTCATGACTCAGTTACCCAAGTCAAAACAAGGATTATGGCAGCCATCTATGATGGAATTACTGAGGGTAATTGGTTCAAATTGATAGCTGACAGGATGATGCACTTCGAGAAGAGTGTTAGGGTGGATGTTGATACTAGGAACTGGGTAGTATCTCAAGCAGTTGGATATGGTAACAAACTGAGCATCTTACTCCCAATTTTGATGCCCAACAAGACTACTTGGAGCAAGGGAAAGCCATTTCATCCTCTGAAGTTCTACTTAAAGAAAGAAGCACTGAAGAAGCAAGCTGCTGTAAGGCCAGCTGCTCCTAGGCACGTTCAATTTGATGAATCTGACGTGTTGCCGTACGCGGATTCAGAGAGTTCTTCACAAGCTGAGTCTGAGGAAGCAGAGTCCAGTGCAGACGACTCGGAGAAGACGCAAACAGATGAAGAGTCGCTACACGAGAAGGAGTCGAGTGACCAAGTTCCTGAGAGGTATACTCTTGTGAGAGTTGGAACCCCACCTCCACTAGAAGAGACGAGTCACCAGGTTGGTACATCTTCACAATCTTTGTCAATTCCGTCTCTCTCTCTCTCTACTGTTCGAACCAAGGCTAGATCACATCGATCTAGGCCTCGTCCTTTATCCTCAACCTCACATGTACTGGCGGCATTACCGCTTAGAGCCAGTCATCCCCAAATCACTCCCAGACAAGATACAACTGATACTCCTACAGTTGTCATACCTGACCTAGCCACATCACAGCCCACAGAAACCACTGCCTTTACTCCCTCTCCCTCACCAGAATATGGTGAACCCTCTAACCCATCTACTTCAGACAAGACGCCAGTTGCCACTGCAACAGCTGAGTTAGAGACCCCATCTACTCAGGACCCGTCTGATGTTAGATTCGAATCCCTGGTTTATTATCCTATGTGTCTACGAGAGAAGAGGATTCGTGCTCGAGTTTCAAGAAATCTACAGAAGACGCTCTCAACTCTTGACATCGACACAGCTTCTGAACAGTTTGAGAAGCTAGTCAGGATTTGCACATGGTTCGCGTTGAAGAAGTCTTCTACGGATGATCTTTTTGAAGTCATTCAAGGCAAGGGCGGAATCTCCAACTTTATGGATTGGGAGATGGAACAGAAAGAAAATAGTGGAGTTAAGGATCACTCCGAGATATTTCCTCGCAAAGCCTTGGTTGATTTAGTCAAAAGGCTGCTGAATATTCCAGATGGTGTTATTGAGGATGTATTCGCATTTGATGTCGGAACTCAGACTGATCTGGAGGAAGCCGAGATCAAGCCGGAAGTAGCTGAGATAGCAGTACAGACTTCAGAACAATTGGAAGATATTGTTGACAGTGATGAAGAAGAAGTCGACTCACTCATGCTTGGTAAAGAAGATGATGAGTTCTTGGATGCTGAAATGTTTGATGAGGATGAGATCAAAGCCTTTGGTGCTGAATTTGTTGGAACTTCCAGTTCTACTCAAGCTGTTCCAGAAAGATTCCTGGATGATTTAAAGATGGATCTAGGAAATGTTGTTCATACTGCCATAGACAAGTTCTTAAACTTGAAAATGAAGGATGTGCTCGTTGAACAGAATCAGTCACTTATTGACAAATCCAGAGACTTATTCGTTGGTGAGGTCAACAAGATGGACTCAACTTTCCGAGAAGAGTTGTTTGCTCAATTTGAAGATTTTCTGAAGAAACAAGTTGATTTTTCAGAAAAGAGATCAATCTCGTTTGCTCGATCACTAGCTGAAGAGTCAAGCAAAATGGAGAGACTTTACAAAGTCAAAATTGCTATTGCTGATGAACAGAGAAGGGAAGCACAAGATCAATTGGTGCGTTCTCGGGATGTTCTAAATGAGTTGACTACACAGAATACTCTTCTTCGACAGACGACTGATCATTTGAAAGATGAACTGGTTTCATGTACAAGGAAGCTGGAACTGGTTACTGATAGATTAGATAAGATGAGCCATGAGAAATCACATCAAATGCACATTGAGTCAGCTGCTGAAGCTATGAAGGAAGCTTTGAAAGAAGAGATGACTCGCTTTACTTCTCTTTTCACTCTTAAGGCAAGTGATGAAGCCAAAAAGGGGGAAGAGACAAGTCTAGTTGAAGTTGTGAAATCTGCTAGTGCTGAACCGGAGATGAAAGCTGCTGCTACTGCGATTGATGAACTAAGTAGGCCTAAAAGAGGCAGATTAGTGAAGAAGGCAGATCTAGAGCAGGCTGCAACAGAGAAGCAGAAGAGATTAGATAAAGGCAAAGCTGTTGCGTCTCCTGAAGCAGAGATTCAGACCAGACGAGTGAAGAGAAAGCTGGATATTGAAGAGCCTAATGCTACTGCTACAGTGGAGAAGAAACAAAGGATTGCTGATGATGAGATTCATTATGCAAGTAAAAAGAAGATTACTAAGCATATTGAAAGGCTGCAAAAGTTGAAAGCTGATGAAGACAAAATGGAAGACAAGTTCATTGATCACTTCATAGATAATGAGCATAGAGCTGAATGGATTGAAGTGAAGAGTCAATGGGAACTTGATCATTGGATAATTAGGAAATATGGTGATGCTGAAAGTCAAGATGAACTATATTCTTTATTTGACAGGTTCATGGAAGGACAACACAGGAAGTTATGGCATCTAATCTTGAGGATTTCTACTGGTGCTAACTTCAACATTCTTGTTCCTGAATTTCCTGAATGGAAATGTCCCATGACCAGCTCAGGTAAAAGAGTTGATCATAATCAGATCAAGAAATTCGAAGAAGAACTGCTAGATAAAGAGAAGATTGAAGATGAAGATCATATATGTTTAATTCACAAGAGACTCCTTGATGCATTCTGCGTTCCAAATCCAGAAGGAGGTACTCTTTCAGATTAGTTTTTTTTGTTTGAAGATTAATTTGTGTTGCTCTGATACTTAGTTTTTTGTTATTCAAAGTATGTGTAATCTACTGATCTATTTTGAATGAATGAAAGATAAGTACTATTTGATGTTAAAATACAAGGTAACTACTTAACTAGTCTACTTATGAGAAAAGGTTCAAGTAGTTTTGGCTTCATCAAAAAGGGGGAAATTGTTGGGATATGAATCCTAGAACAAGTCCTAAATGATGAATAAAAGATGAAGTTTTGATAAAGCCAAAAGTAGTATGAATATTTTCTAAGTGTTGACTGATCTAGTCTAGTTGAGTTAAGTCATCTTGTACAAGACCAGTAGAGTTCACATAAGTTCACATGAAAAGATAAGTACAGTTTATAAGTACTTCATATGTGTTTACAGTATTTGTTTAAGTTTGTTACTGAGCTATTTAAATGTTGTTACTGAGCTATTTAAATGGTTCGCGTTGAAGAAGTCTTCTACGGATGATCTTTTTGAATTCATTCAAGGCAAGGGCGGAATCTCCAACTTTATGGATTGGGAGATGGAACAGAAAGAAAATAGTGGAGTTAAGGATCACTCCGAGTTATTTCCTCGCAAAGCCTTGGTTGATTTAGTCAAAAGGCTGCTGAATATTCCAGATGGTGTTATTGAGGATGTATTCGCATTTGATGTCGGAACTCAGACTGATCTGGAAGAAGCCGAGATCAAGCCGGAAGTAGCTGAGATAGCAGTACAGACTTCAGAATAATTGGAAGATATTGTTGACAGTGATGAAGAAGAAGTCGACTCACTCATGCTTGGTAAAGAAGATGATGAGTTCTTGGATGCTGAAATGTTTGATGAGGATGAGATCAAAGCCTTTGGTGCTGAATTTGTTGGAACTTCCAGAGATCAATGATTTCTTGTCTTAAGATGAAGTTTTCGTCACTGACTTCAATGATTGCCTTGTTGGCAAGTAGGAGGTCGTCTTCAACTGCACTAGTAGAGTGCTGAAGACTACTCCCTACTTTGCTACTGGCAGTGTCACTTTCATTAGATTCAGATTCATCACAAGATTGAAAAGAAGTAGCAGATGATACCTCTTGGTCGATTTTAGCCATGCAGCACAGACCATCATCTACTATGAAAGCTTCATCGTGATCTTGTTCAGACGGGTAGCTAGATGAGGATGATGGTAACTCGTCTGAGTCAGAGTCAGAGTCATCATTGGCCATCATTGCCTTCTTACCACGGTTGTATCTTCTTTCCCTTCGTGCTTTGCGTTCTTCTCGATCATCGGTACTCAGGTCTGGACATTCATATATATAGTGACCTGGCTTCTCACAGTTATAGCACAAGATATCATTAGTAGCCTTTTTAATAGGAGAGTTGTTCCTTCGTTTATCACGTCTATCAGAACGAGTAATCTTCCTACCATCAGACTCTCTATCTTGTCTGTTACCTTTCGAGACTTCGTCTCTCCTTTCGGACGAGTTTCGGTCTCGTCTGGTCTCAGACGAGTTCTTAGAAGCAGACCCTCTATGCTCTCTATAGAACTTCTTATATCTTCCGAAACGTTTATTCAGCCTATCAAACTTTCTAACCATGAGGCTTACCTGATCCTTCAGACTAAGATACGTATCTAACTCGTCTTTCACAGAAGTAGACCTAGTTTTAGACTTTGAACTGTCTACCTTAGACGAACTAGCCTTAAAAGCAACGTTCTTGGACACAGCATGTTCTCTGTCACTGCTTACTATGGGTTCATCTTCGTCTAGATCAAACTCATGGGCCTTTAGAGTTTGAAACATAGTTTCTGCTGTCCATACGTCTATATCTTGGGTATTCTTAACAAGCATTTTTACCATTTTCCATCGACTATCAAGGCTTTTGAGAATCCTAAGATTGATTTCTCGTGGAGTATAAGATTTACCAAGGACTTCCAAGTCATTCATGATTTTAGTAAAATGAGTATCCAACTGGTCTATTGTTTCACCAGCTTTCATATGAAATGATTCGAATCTTTGGACTGCAGTGGAAAGCTTGCTTTCTTTGATTAGGGATGTCCCTTCACAAATGATAGCTAAGCGATCCCACATTTCTTTGGCAGTTTTACATTTTAACACTTTTCCCAGATACTCGTTAGGAAGGGTGTGTAAGATGTAATTCTTGGCCAAGCTATCCAAATTATTCTGTCTCATTTCTTCTGAGGTTAGTTCTGACCTTGGTTTCTTGACGAGTGTACCCACGGGTTGATTTGCGTCAAGGGCAGCAGTATTGGGGATCATGGTCACAATTGGTCCTTCAGTGATGACGGAGATCATTAGGTCGTGAGTGGAACTGAAGATGGCTTCCATCCTTAGCTTCCAATAGTCATAATCTTGAACCTGGAACTTAGGTAACTTGTTAGCGCTGATCTCAAGAGACATGATTTCAAGAAATAAGTGCTAAGTTGAGTTATGATCAAGAATAACAGATAAGTCTAGAACAGGGGGCACGAAACAGATTTAACAAGAATATTTGATCAAGAACACGTATACAAGAACAAACAAAGAGTAATACTTCACCCTAAGTCTTAAGTCGGTTATCAAGAAACAGCAGTTCGAAAACTACTGCTCTGATAAGTAGATTAATCCAACCAAGAATGGTGTATTAATCCAGTCATGTATAACTCAATAGTATACTGTATGTATGTATAAGGATAAAGTATTTTATGAAGAATAGTTTATTGTTATACATAGGCATACATTGCTTAAGTATAGATACCAATTAACTTTGTTCATGTCTTCTGTATGTATATATATATATGTATTATGCAATGCAGAAGATTGAGTATTTTATCAAGGATTCTTAAGGTATCATGAATTCCCCCTTGATTAAATGACTCTATGTTTTCCCTCAGCTTTATTTGTCTTCATCGGGAAAAACTTACCTGAAGATGAGGGTGTCTATTCACCTTATCTGATTCTCCTAGTCTGCAGCAATTGTATCAGCTGAGGTCTTCAGCTGATCTTTGCTCTTCATGTGCTTGGATCCAGGAGTCCTAAGCTGTAGCATAGGGTCTTGAATCTTTCTTCAGCTAGGGGCTTAGTCAAGATGTCTGCTCTTTGGATATCTGTGTGAATTTTCTCCATCTTGATGTCCTTCTTTTCAAGGTGGTCTCTTATAAAATGGTGTCGAATGTCGACATGCTTGCACCTTGTGTGGAGGACTGGATTTTAAGTGATGGCAATGGCACTGCTGCTATCACAGTAGATAGGGACTTCTCTTTCCTCTACATTGTAATCCTTGAGTTGTTGAACTAGCCAGGGCAGCTGACTACAACAACTTCCAGCTGCCATATATTCTGCCTCAGTGGTGGAGGTTGCAACTGATGTTTGCTTCTTTGAGAACCATGAAATTAATTTGTTGCCTAGGAATTGACAAGTTCCAGTTGTGAACTTCCTATCTATTCTGCATCCACCATAATCTGAGTCAAAGTAACCACTCAAATCTAGATTGTCATCAGCAGGGTACCATAGTCCTAGGTTGACTGTTCCTTTTAGGTACTTGAGAATCTTCCTTGCTGCTTCTAGATGACTTTGCTTTGGGTTTGCTTAAAACCTAGCACATACTCCTACAACAAAAGTTATGTCTGGTCTGCTGGCTGTAAGGTATAGTAGAGATCCAATAAGTGCTCTATATTCAGCTTGATCAACTGCCTGTCCAGACTCATCTGGTTCCATTTTGAAAGATGTCATCATTGGAATTCTAGTAGTCTTGCTTTGTAGAGCTTTGAATCTTTCTAATAGGCTTTTGGTATACTTGGACTGATTGATGAAGATCCCTTCTGGACTTTGTTTGACTTGGAGTCCTAGGAAGTAATTCATCTCACCCATCATGCTCATTTCGAATTTTCCTTGCATAAGTTCAGAGAACTTCTTGCACATATCTTGATTGGGTGATCCAAATATAATGTCATCTACGTATATTTGTACCATTAGAATGTCTTCTCCTTCTTGTATTCTGAAAAGAGTTCTATCAACTTTGCCTTTTGTGTAGCCATTGTCAAGTAGGAATTGTGACAATGTGTCATACCAAGCTCTAGGTGCTTGCTTTAGACCATAGAGAGCGTTCTTCAGACGATATACTTGATCTCCTTTTTCGAATCCTGGAGGCTGCTCTACATACACTTCTTCTACCAGAATACCATTCAGAAAGGCACTCTTGACATCCATTTGATATACTTTGAAACCCATATATGATGCATAAGCTAGAAACAGTCGAATGGCTTCTAATCTGGCTACTGGAGCAAAGGTTTCATCATAGTCAATTCCTTCAGCTTGTGAGTATCCTTTTGCAACTAGCCTTGCTTTATTTCTAGTTATTACATCATTTTCGTCCTTCTTATTCTTGAATACCCACTTTGTTCCTACTACATTGTGGTTTTCAGGACGATCTACCAATTCCCATACTTCATTTCTTTCGAATTGGTTTAGTTCTTCTTGCATAGCAGTGATCCAATTGCTATCTGTCATTTCTTCTTCTATGTCAGCTGGTTCAATGTTGGACAGGAAAGCACACCAGCAGAACATAGATGATTGGGGGTTCTGATTCAATTGTCTTCTGGTCTTGACACCTGAGTCTGCTCCTCCTAAGATGAGGTTTGATGGATGGTTGTTCCTCCATGTATGCCTCACGGGTGTATCAGCATTAGATGAGCTTGGATTCTCATCTGTTCTAGTGCCATCAAGAGGGTTGACTTAATTAGGTCGATCATCATCTGTATCTTGTGTGTCAAAGAGATCATTCCCCCTTGCATTTGGGATTGTTGCATCTTGATTTTGGTCAGCTTGCTCAACTTGAGTTTGAGATCTAGTGACTGGTCTGTGTGGTTTATCCTCCTCTGGTTCTTCAGGAAATGGTTCATTGACTTCAATAAACTCATCTGGTCTGGACTTGATCACTAGTTTCTTCATCTGATCTACAGCTGAGTCTGTTTGTACTGCACTCTTTTCACAAGATTCATCAAAAACAACATGAGGTGTTTCTTCCACAAGAAGGGTTCGTTTGTTGAGTACTCTAAATGCTTTGCTAGTTGAGGAGTATCCCAAGAATATCCCCTCATCTGCTTTGGCATCAAAAGCATTCAACTTACTTTTCCCATTGTTGTGAATGAAACACTTACAACCAAATATATGAAAGTAAGATACTCTAGGTTTTCTTCCTTTCCACAGTTCATATGGGGGTTTCTCATGAATTTTGTGAATACCTGACCTTTTTTGAGTGTGGCAAGCTGTGTTGATGGCTTCTGCCCATAGACTTTTAGGAGTTGTGAATTCAGCAAGGAGTGTTCTTGCAGCTTCTTTGAGAGTTCTGACTCTTCTTTCAGCTACACCATTCTGTTGTGGTGTTCTTGCTGCACTTGTCTCATGTTGAATTCCATTACAGGTACAATAGGCAATAATATAAGAGTTAATAAATTCAGTGTCTTTGTCACTTCTAATTTTCATAGTAGGTTCTCCTTTCTCTACTTGGATTCTCTTCAATAGTTCAGGGAGCTTCTGCTGAGTTTCACTTTTCTTTTATAAGAAGACAACCCAAGTAAACTTGGAGTAGTCATCTACAACAATGAGAGTGTACTTCCTCCCTGTAAGTGTAGTTGGAGTGATTGGTCCAAAAAGATCCATGTGAAGTAATTCAAGAGCTCTGCTTGTTGATGCTGTCTTCTTGGTCTTGAAGGAGACCTTTGTTTGCTTTCCTTGTTGACATGCATCACAAACCTGATCTTTACAGTAGAGTTCATTATGCAGACCATCAACTAAGGATTCCCTTGCTAACTTGTTCATAGTCTTAAAGTTCAGATAACTAAGACGTTTATGCCATAGCCAGCTGACATCATTAGGGCTCTTCACAAGCAGACATGTATCCTTAGGACAGCTGTTCCAATTTGCAAGATACATACTTCCTTTTCTAGATCCTGTTAGAAGGTTTTGTTTTGTTCTTTTGTCACTTATGAGACACTTATCTTTAGAGAATTTTACTGAATAACCAGTGTCACAGAAATGAGAAACAGATAATAAATTAAACTTTAAACCTTCTACATATGATACATCATGTACCTCAATGTCACCATTTGTAAGGGTGCCATATCCTTTTGTGTTACCGTGCGCGTTATCACCAAAGAAGACCTTTGGACCTTTCTTTTCTGTATAGTTGGTCAGCAGGGCTTTGGTTCCGGTCATATGAGTTGAGCATCCACTATCTATGTACCATGTTTCTCCTGCTAGACCTCCTTTTCTGTATAGGTCCCTCATTTCCTGCACGAAAGGTTAAGTCTTAGGTACCCATTTTGTCTTGGGTCTTTGGGTGTTAGTACTACCCTTGGGAACCCACATATACATTGGTCGTTTGAACAACCTTGAACATTTGAGTTGTTTCCCTGGGGCATCACAGAACCAAATCTTACCAGTTAACACCATGGACTGGTCTAATTTGTTATTTGTGTCAGCTAAGTAATAGTCAAATGGTTTCCTTTTATAGGAGTGTACATACATTATCTTTTGACTAGTTACATTCGGCCTGGGTGCATTAGCTGGACGATGTACACGATTATATGGACCATACTCCTCTGTTCTCACAATATCATAAGAGATAGGGGGTGCAAAGAGAACAGATTTGTGTGAAGAAGATTTCTTCTTCTTGGCTGGAGCAGCATACAGCTGAGACTGTCTCAGACGAGATGGTCTAGGCTGTTTGTTGTTCCTCTGTAAAGGCTTGGGGTTAGCTTGTCTTTTACCATTTTTGGTGTTGAGATAGTTAGCCTTAGCTGGTACAGATGCCTTTTGGTTCATATTAGGTTCATTGTGTTTAAAACACTCACCCTTATCATGTGTCTGAGTAGTGCACTGATTAGGTGTACTACCCCCAGCTGGAGAGGATGTTGATGGATTAAGTTCATAGCCAAAACGCATCTTATTGCCATTTTATCTATAATATTCAGAGATACTTTCAATAGTAGTAGATGCTTTATTGAACTCTGATATTTTTTATTTAGGCATTCCTTCTCCTTTTCTAAGAGCTTGTGTGCTTGGAAGAGGTCATCGAACTTGGATTGTAGTATACGAAATTCCTTGGTTTCTAAGACTTGAGTTTCTAACATCCCCTCATATAACTGAGTTGTTGTGGTATTTTCTTCCTTAAGAAGTTCCACTTCTTTGGTCAATCTTTCATTCATTGTGACCAACTCAGGGGTGTTATCAAACTTAGCCTTTTTCAACCTTGCAATTTCTTTCCTTAAATCTTTATTCTCCTCTTCCACTTCTATAAAAGCTCTAGTGGCAATATCCAGATCACCTTTTACCTTTCTTAAAGATTGATAATAGGTGTCCTCTGATTCGCCTTCAGATGAGTTTATATCATCTGTTTGTGAAAAAATAGGTGAATGGAAAGTAGTAGTGTAGGAATTTACCTCATTTTCACCTATGGCCATCATAGCTAGATCATCTGAATCATCTGAGAAGATTTGACAGTCTGGTGATGTAGGAAGTTCATCACTTTGATATTCAGATTCTTCAGTCACCATTGCTTGCTTATATGAATTTCTTCTGTCTCTTCTTGGCCTTCTTTCTTCTTTGTCATCTAAATTCAGCTCAGGACATTCATAGACATAATGTCCTGGTTTGTGACAATTGATGCATGCTCCAGGTTTTTGATTTGAACTGCCTTTCCTTGGAGGAGTGGCATCTCTTCTTCTGGAGCCTCGGCTGTCAGATGACTCCACATCCTTTCTAGGATACCTTTCTGGTGTTCTTTCTCTAGATTCTCTAGAGGATGAACCACCTCTCTTATAGTTCTTGTAGAATTTTCTATATTTGCTGTTGAGAGTGTTCACCCTTTCGAATCTCTTGATCATAAGAGCCATTTGCTCTTTCAGACTCATATCTGATCCTTCAAAGTCTTCTGTTTTCAGTGAGGTCTTGCCAGATGAGGTGCTTGCAGCTTTTGTATTTGCTGCCTTGAAAGCTACAGTCTTGGAGGTAGTTGGGGTTGCAGTAGGCTCATCATTTTCTGAGTTTTCTTCTCTTTCAAGATCATACTCATGAGCTTTGAGGTTCTGAAACAGAGTTTGAATAGACCATATCTTGATATCTTGAGTATCTTTGATGATGGTCTTTTTTGAGTCTCCATTTCTTGGTTAGAGAGTCTAAAATCTTCAAGTTTTTTTCTCTATTTGTGTATTTCTTGCCTAGGGATTCAATCTCATTTATGATCTTGGTAAATCTATTGTCTAGCTGATCAATAGATTCTTCTGGATGCATCTTGAAGTGTTCAAACTTCTTGACTGCTGTTGATAGCTTACTTTCCTTAATCAGCTCAGTTCCTTCACAGAGAAGTGCTAGAGCATCCCACATATCTTTAGCGGTTTCACAATTGATTACTTTTGCAATGTACTCATTTGGAAGAGTTTGCATGATATAATCTTGAGCAATGCTGTCAAGATTTGATTGCTTCATCTCTTCTGGTGTGAGGTCCTTCATAGGCTTGGGAGCAAGTTCTCCAACTGGAACTTCTGGATCACCATTTGCTGTGTTGACTGCCATGATGGTGATTGGGCCTTCTGTGATTACTGACCACATCTTGTAGTGGACTGATGTGAGATTCTTCCTCATCCTGATCTTCCAGTAATCATAATCCTCCACTGAAAACTTAGACAACTTACGCATATTAGCACTCATGCTGTATGAGTTTTCAAAAACAGGTTTTTCAAAAGAAAAAGATCTGTTCAAGAGGACTACAGAAAGACTCCCTCAAGTCTTCTGATCATCTAGAGACAGTAGTCCGTTAGAACCACTGCTCTGATACCACTTGTTGGTCCCTGAACGAGTAGTGAATGGGATTAAAGTCTAGAGGGGAGGGGTGAATAGACTTTAAAACTTTTTCAAGAGAGTTGGGAACCTCTTCTGATTTCTATGTCAACTGGACTACAGGTCTGCTGGTCCAAATGACTATAGTGATCTGATGAAGAGTTTCAATGCGAAAGTTAGGTAGGCCTTGATTAGACTCGTTCTTTAGTTTCTTTTGAAAATGCCAAGTTGTTTACTTAATGAAAATACTCAGCTGATGCTGGTTTGAAAGTTATGGCCTTGTTTTGAAGATAGTTGAAATCACAGTATGCACTATATAAAATGTATGAAAATGACAATAATGTAAAGTTCAGAAAGATAAATAACACCAGGTTTATAGTGGTTCGGATATACGATCCTACGTCCACTCTCACGTCCTAACGTGATGTTTAATCCCTTTAATTTACCAAAAATTACAAGGGCTTGTCCTTTATAGTCCCTTTGAGATCTGAGCAGTCCTAACTGCTACGGTCTCCACAAGTGATTGTAAGCACTTGCATTTTGCAGGGGTTCAAAAACTTTAACCTTTCGTTGGGGGTTTGGGGTTTTGAATGTTTCCAACTAATGGTTCAAGCTTATAATATGCTTAACCACTATGCCTAAATCAATGGATTTACAATATGAATACGATTCAGGTTCTTGGGTTGGATAGAAATCACTTAAGAGCTAAGGATGTTCTTATGGATTCTGGCTCTTGTAGAACTCTTAAACAGTATGTCTTTTTGCTTGATTGCTTGCTTAGCTTGTTGAATTCTCTCGTTGTGACTTCGTGCTTGTGATTTCTCATCCTCTTGTATTTATAGTGGTGATTGCTTGCAACTAGCCGTTGGAGTTGACTAGCCGTTGGGGCAATCCTTCCATGTTGGCTTGATTCCTTGATTCCAGCCGCTTGATTGCTTCAATCCTGGGATCATGTCAATCTTCTAAGTAAGGTAAGTCTTCATTCAAATTGCAAGATGACTTTGGGAATCATCCGAGTCCTGGACGAGCACTTAGTCTTCTGATCTTCACTCATAGTCTTCTGACTACTCGTTTGGCCTTAAGTCTTCTGTCTTCTGATATCAGTCGAGTAACACTCTTCTGATCTGGCAACTCAGTAACCTGTTTTAGGCCATCTTCAATCTTAGACTCCATCAGTTAAGTAGGTATACAAGCACCTTACTTATCTGGTCTTCAAGGATCTTCTAGTCTTCATGCCTTCTACTCTTCTCATCTTGAGGGTGCGCATGTAAGTCGGGGCTGTGCTAATCAGCTGATATCAGTACAGTTGATCACACAAGACTAGTCTAAGCTGTTCTATACAAAGTCAGCTGATCCTATTACATTTATAAACTCTAAGTGTTTTGGCCATCAAAACTATTCTAACATCAAGTGGGGCTTAGGGTGAATTTATATCCCAACAGATAATGCTAAGGTTTTTTTCATTTGACAATCTCTTTAACAGTTCAGGCAGTTTGACTTGAGTTTCCTTCTTATTAAGGAGAAATACTACCCATGTGAACCTAGAGAAGTCATCTACTACTACCAATGTGTACTTCCTTCCATTTATGCTTGAAGGGGTAATTGGTCCAAATAAGTCCATATGCTAAAGTTCAAGTACCCTTTCAGTAGAGATGACTGGTTTTCCTTTAAATGAGGCTTTAATCTGTTTTCCTTCTTGACATGGTTTACACACATGTTCTTTAATGTAGACCTCATTAGGTAGTCCTTTAACTAATGCATTTCTGGCAAGTTTGTTCATTGATTTGAAGTTCAGGTGGTTTAATCTCTTATGCCATAACCAGCTTTGTTCACTAGAACTCTTAGCAATGAAGCATGCAGCATCAGTAGACTTGTCCCAGTCTGCAAAACACACATTTTTTTCCTAGTTCCAGTCAATAGAGTTTGTTGAGTCTTATCTTTGATTAAGCATTTTCCACTTGAGAACTCAACATTGAAGTCTTTATCACATAATTGACTGATACTTAGGAGATTATATTTGAGACCAGCTACATAAGACACATTGGATACTTTGATGTTACCAATCATCAAAGTACCATAACCTTTTGTTGTTGCTTGTGAGCTGTCTCCAAATGTGACATTTGGGCCTTCTTTTTCAATAAAATCAGTGAGGAGTTCCTTGTTTCTAGTCATGTGCCTTGAACATCCACTGTCAAGATACCATGCTGACTTTTTACTCATGCTCCTCTTCTTGTGGCCCATAGGTACCTGCAATTAGATAGGTTTAGGTACCCTTTGAGTTTTGAGTCCTGAGAGGTTAGCTGTACCTTTAGGAACCCAAACTTGCCTAATAACCCTGATTGATTCAAGGTGGCTAAGTTGTTTTCCTTGTGCATCAACATACACAGCCTTTCCCTTAAATGCCTTTGGGAAAGTATGTGTGAAAGTGTTGACTCTATAAGTTTCAGGAGAGTTGTCAAATCTCCTGAACTTATGAGTTCTTTGTGTAGCTTGATGAAATCTTTGAGGAAAGGCCTTTTCATGACCATTACCCTTTGGCATGAAGGGTTTTGGTTGTCTCATTTTATTCTGCCTTTGAGGATGGTTTTCCTTAGGTCTATTCAGTTGAGGATTTCTCAGTAAAGTTGGCCTTGGCTGATTATACCTTGGATAACTCCTCTAAACATTGTTCATGAGAGTTGCCCTTCCATTGGGTCTACTCTGCTGACCAACATTCCTCTTGTGTTCAGGGATTTTGGCCATTTCCTTAGGTTTGAGCCTAGTCTCCTGAAGCACTTGAGTTGGTAAATCATTCATTTTGCCCTTTCCTTTGTTCAGTGGCTGAATTATTTCATTTTCAGCTTGTTGTGCCACTGATTTGACAAAGATTTTCTTAGTGTTACTTGTAGAAGCAACACTAAGACAAGGTGAAGATTCAAATGGATCAAAACTTAATCCACTTCTTTGAGCCATAGGTCTTTGATAACTTTGAATTTCCTCTATTGCTCTAGAGGATTTGTTCAAAGCAGACATCTTTAATTTCAGGCTCTCTTCACTTGATTTGAGAATGTCATACTCATGTGAGAGGTTTTTAAATTTCGCTTGAAGAATTTTTAATTCAAACTCTTTTCTCTTCTGAGTAAGTAATTGAGCATCAATCTGTCCTTGGTTGTCAACTATCCTGAGATTTGCTTCCTCAAGCTCTCTCAAGACTTGTTGATACAACTCAGTAGATTTAAAGTCAACTGCTGTCTCAGCAGGTTTTGAAAGCTCGATTGAAAGCCTTTCATTTTCTCTCACACAATTGTCATGAAATTCTTGCAGCCTAGTGAAATCTTCCATCAACTTCCCAAAGGAAAGTTTCAAGTTGACTTCACTAGTGTTCTGTGATAGAAATGATGGTGAGCTAGAAGTGGAGGATGCCTCATCATCCTCAATAGCCATATTGCACACATCATCATCATCATCACTGTTTGAGAACAGTCCATCAGAAGAGTTGAAGCTTTCAGCATCATCAGATTCTTCACCAGCCATCATGGCCTTCCTATTGGTGAACTTTCTGTCTCTTTTTGCTTGCCTTTCTCTTCTTTCTTTAGAGCTCAATTCAGGGCAGTCATACTGGAATTGCCCTTTCTTCTTGCAGTTGTAGCATAGATCCTTCATCATCGTCTTTCTTTGGATCATCCCTCCTTCTAGATGAGGAAGGTTCAGCTCTGCTGGACTTTCTCCTATCAGAGGACTTGTCCTCTGATCTTTTCTCTTCAGGCTTTTTGTCTTCAGCCTGTGCTTCAAGAGAGTTGTACCTTCTCCTGAATTTGTTGTCTTGGTAGAATTTCTTGTATCTACCAAACCTTGAGTTGAGCTTGTCAAACCTCCTTGCCATAAGAGCCATTTCTTCCTTCATTTCAGCCTTAGAGACTGACTTTGATGATCCTGGAGTGGGCTGCATTTCAGGTTCAGCAGCTTTGGCTCTGAATGTCACTCCTTTGATTGGTAAGGAAGACTCTTCTGCTGGCTTTCTTCTATTGAGGTCAAACTCATAGGCTTTGAGTTCTGAGAAGATTTGTTGCATGGGCATGGTATATAGATCTTTGTGTTTTGCATCATAACAACATAGACATCCCACTTTTGAGTGAGACTTCTCATGATCTTCAAACCAACTTCTCTCTTGGAGTATACCTTGCCCAGGGAGTTGATTTCATTCATCACATCTGTGAATCTACTTTCAAACTTATCAATGGACTCATCTGCTTCCATTGAGAATTGCTCAAACTTCTACGCAGCAACTTGGAGTTTATTCTCCTTGATCTTTTCTGTACCCTCAGACATTTCAGCAAGAGTATCCCAAATTTCTTTGGCTGTTGTGCAGTGGTAAACTCTTCCCATGATTGCATCTGGAATGGTTTGGTAGAGAGTATTCATTGCAAGATAATTCAAGTTATCTTTTTTTTTCTCTTCAGCAGTGAAATCATCTTCATCTTTAGGGATCTCTTCCCTTATGTCAGCTCTTTGATCTTCAGTCATTCTGGGGTTGATTTGAGTGAATACATAGGGTCCTCTTGTAATCACTCTCAGCATGTCTGTATGAAGAGATGCAAGATGAGCTCTCATTCTGATCTTCCAGAAATCATAGTTCTCAATTGAGAACATGGGCAGCTTGTGATGTGAAATATGGTTGACTGGATTGGTGGCCATATTGTTGATTCCTTAAACAGCATCATGAGGAACAACATTGTTGTTGGCCATAGCTCAAGAATAAGATGTTAGTCAAATAATAGGATTTAAGATAGATCAGTTCAGTGACCACACCAAATATGTGATTTTGAAAATCAAGATGGATTTTCAGAAGTAGTGGTCCTTGAACCCCTGCTCTGATACCACTTGTTGGTCCTAGAAGGAGTATATAACAAGTGTATGGGGGGGGGGGGGGAATACACTTGTATGCAAATTCTTCTCAACTTGATCAAACCAGAGTTCAGCAAGATTGTCTTGGACAACTCTGTTGAAGATGTATAACCTTTTCAAAGATAACCAAGCTACTAAGTACTATTGAGTACTTAGTTGAATGACTATCTAAGTTGGTTATAAGTGCGGAATTAGTGGTTGGCCCTTTAGTTTAAACTCCTTTAAGTTCTGAAATCACTTTAAGCAAAACAATCCAGTTTTCAGGGAACTTGTCCAATTCAGTTCTTTTGCACAGACTTTAAATACATGTCCTTTGAAAGATCAGTTTTGTGTGCAGTGTTGAATGTATGAAAGTACTTTGAAAGTAAATCAACAAAAGAGTTTATAGTGGTTCAGAGACTCAAGCTCCTACATCCACTTTCCCTCATTGAACAAGATAATTCCTTCACTCTTAGAATTAAGTTGTTTTATAGTGTCAAGGTGCACTTGATCAAGAACACCACTCCTTGGTGAATTGATCCCTAGGATGTCTAGAGTCCTAGTACCCTCTTCTCAACTCAGAACTGAACTGTTCTTCTCTCAACAGTCAGCTCCTACCACTTCTACTACTACAACCTTCTCACTTTCTCACTTGAAAGGGGTAAGGGTTGAAGTAAGGTTCCAAGTAATGAGATATCCTTAACAATGGAGATCAGTGTATAAGGATTAGGATATCTCTCTAAGCTTTGTATGGATATACAATGAGTTCAACTTAGATGAAGTGTTTGAAGACTAAGATAGTCTCTTTGAAAGCTTTGAAAGCACTTGTTAGCTTGTAGAATAGTTGGCTTGGTAGTTGGGTGTTGTTAAGGTTGAGGTTGGTGCTTTCAAATGGTCTTCACACTTCTGTATTTATAGACAAAATTGAGGATTTACCCGTTGGAGAGGCAGCCCCAAATTGCTATAAATGTGTTCCTTGAGTTCTTCAAAACTTGAAGACAGATTCTTGATAGTGACATGTCTTCATTTGGGTAATAAACGGCTGTTAAGACTTTGTCTTCATTCTGCAGCACTCTTCCCAATGTTTGACTTCAAGATTCACTTGATTAAGCTTGGACATGGCTTCTGAAGGTTGATCCAATGATAGGACAACATTCCTTATCAAATGGACAACTCTGCTTATCACTATCAGCAGACTTTGCTTATCAGCATAGTTGGCTTGCTCTCTTCAGATGACTTGGCTATTTCCCTTTGCTACATTTAGATATGATCTTAGCATGATTCATTGAAGGCTTTTAGGGTATAGTTGTCTTCATCTCTTCAGCATAGTTGATCTTCAAGTTTCAGAACATTTGTTCTTGTTTAATTGTGCTGAGACAACTCTTCTGGACAACTCTCCTGATCAGCATACTTGGCCTTCAATAGACTTGTGATCATTCCAAAATTTGAGCCTTGAGGGGACTTGTTTTTGATAGACTTCAAAGCATATGTTCCCCCTCAAATTGTGCATCTAAACAACTAAGAGCTGCCTAACATATCAGCTTCTCATCTAGCCTTATTCTGTATGTTCTAACATGCTTAGAACATAATCATCTTAGACTTAGGCATGTCTCAGGGGGTTTTGGTATTGAATCAAAACATATCTCATTTTATTCCCAACAAATATTATGGTTTAGTACCTTAGTTTAGGGTTCGGTACCTTATTGACATTCAATTTATATACAGAGTATGTAAATTTAATGAATGAATCAACGGTGTCAATTTCAATATAAGTTTAGTACTTTATATAATATTTAAATTTAATTTAAGGTTTAGAGTTTAAGTACCTTATGTAGGTGTATTTAAATTCATAAATTTCATTATCTGAAGAAAAATTAAAAAAAGAAAACTCTTTGTTCAGATATTCACCATTTGTATTCAAATATTGGCCCTGTGTAATATTCAAACTCAATTTAAATTTAAGTTTTAGTAACTTATTTAATATTCAATTTTCAATTTAAGTTTTAGTAACTTACATGTAATATTCAAACTCAATTTAGGTTTAAGGTTTATGTTTGATACCTTATATATCATTTAGGTTCAGTAACTTATGTAATATTCAAACTCAATTTAGGTTTAAGGTTTATGTTTTTTATCTTATATATCATTTAAGTTTAGTAGCTCATGTAATATTCAAACTCCATTTAGGTTTAAGGTTTATGTTTGATACCTTATATATCATTTAAGTTTTAGTAAATTATGTAATATTCAAACTCAATTTAGGTTTGAGGTTTATGTTTGATACCTTATATATCATTTAAGTTTAATAATATATGCAAATATTCAAATTTAATGTTAATTTAAATTTTAGTAATTTATGAAATAATAAAACTCAATTTAGGTTTAAAATTTGTGTTTAGTACCTAGCTTATACACAATTTAAGTTCAGTAAATTATGTAATATTTCAATTCATTTTATATATTTAAATTTAATAAATGAATAATTTCATTTCATTTTAGTACCTTATGTAATATAAGAATTTTCGATTTTGAATTTAGAGTGTAGTAGCTTAGGTTAGGGTTCGAGACCTTATTGACATTAATCAATTTAATGTAAATTTAATGAATGAATGAATCAATTTCAATTTAAGTTTAGTACCTTATGTAATATTTAAATTTAATTTAAGGTTTAGAGTTTAGAGTTTAGTACCTTATTAAATATTTAAATTCATATATTTCATTATGATGAAAACAATTCAAAAAAGTAAACTATTTGTTCATATATTCACCCTTGTGTTCAAATATTGAAAAATTGATACTCACCTAATAAATTTTGGAGAAGCAAAGCGAATGTTCATTAATCACTTTCCACCCTCCTAGAATAGAGATTAACCATTACAAAAAGTTGTAAAAATAAAATGCATGTAAACCAAATTCAAGAGAAAAATATGAAGGAAACCCAATTCGTGAATTAGATTGCATCTATGAAAGTACTAAACATAAATCTTAAACCTAATTTGAGGTTGAATATTACATAAATTGCTAAAACTTAAACTTAAATTAAAATTAAATTGAAATAATATTAAATAAATTACTAAACTTATATACTATACAGAATCAAACATAAATTGAGTTTGAATATTACATAAGTTACTAAAAATTAAATTGAAATTGAGTTTGAATATTATATAGGACGAATATTTGAACACAAGTGGTGAATATCTGAATAAAGAGTATCATTTTTTGAATTTTTCTCCTTATAATGGAAATTTATGAATTTGAATATTACATAAAGTAATAAACTTTAAACCCTAAATTAAATTAAACTTAAATATTACATAAGGTATTGAACTTAAATTGAAATTGATTGATTCATTATATTTACATATAAAAATTGAATGTCAATAAGGTACTGAACCATAACCTAATATATTAAACCCTAAATCCTAAATAGAAGATTTGAATATTACGAAAGATACTAAATTTGAATTGAAATTGAATCATTCATTAAAATTAAATATATAAATTGAATATCACATATTAAACCTAAGATATTAGACCCTCTAAATTGAATATTAATATTATACAAGTTAAACTTAAATTTGAAATTGAATCATTCATTAAATTTAAAAAAATATATATAAATTGAATACTCCCTTCGTCCCAAGGTATTTTGCAACTTTGAGACTGTCCACATTTTAAAAAATGTGTAAGAAAAGATGTAATGATTAATGAGTGATATTTTAAGGAATAAATTTATAAAATTTTATGAATAAAATAAAGAAAATGGTAAATTGAGTGTGAAAAAAGTAATGACATATGCGTAATTATGTGTATATTTTCAGAATGAACTTGCATTTTTTTTTTGTAATGTGCAAATTGCTATGAGACATTCAAACATGACAAGTGTACAAATTTATGTGGAATTGAGGGAGTATCATATAAGTTGTAATATTACATAAATTACTAAACCTAAATTGTATGTAAGGTACTAAATATAAACCTTAAACCTAAATTGAGTTTCAATATTACATAAGTTACTAAAACTTAAATTGAAATTAAATTTGAATATTACATAAATTACCAAAACTTAGCTTAAGTGGTATATAAGGTAAAAGATTTTTTTATCGATAGACTCATTATCACAGCCCATTCAACAAATAAGAACAGCCACTTCAAATTTTATCTAATCGCTTCAATTTGATCACAAAAAAACCAAAATTACCCTCATTATACAAATTGTTTTAAAAATTCAAAATTAATATTAAATCAGATATTTAATTTCCATAATCTTCGCAAATCATGGAATTCCTGAATATTAGGTCATAGAATCTGAAAGTCGGAGACTTTCCAAATTTCGAATTTCCAAAATTTGATTTCGAAAAGTTTCTGCAGATTCGATCAAAACTGAAGTAAAAAATTGGAAATTCAATATTCATCTTCAATCCAATTCAACTACATCGTACGTATCTTCATTTTAATTTCTTGATTATTAATCGTTTATTTTTCATATTATCAATTTCGTCGTAGTTTTCATTGTCATATTTTGGTGTATTCTCGATTTATATTTCCAGTCTGCATTTTATTTTTTGAATTTTTATCAATCCATCAATTGTATATTTAATCTCACCCAAATCCACAGGCACCCCTAAAGCGAGAAGGCTTGACATGGATTATATTGTATTCTGCAAGTTTGATTCCAATGGGAAAAACAAACTTATTCGCGTAACTAAATCGACAACTTATGCAGATTTGGTTGCTGAAATAACAAGTCTAAGTTCTGCAGGTACGTAACATATCGATTGCTTACTTAGTGTCTAGCCTCAATAACAAATGCATAGAATCAGATTCTGACCTCATCGGTATGATAGAATTTTTTAAGGCTACGTCCGAGAAAATAGTTAATATATCTGTTGTGACAAGTAACCAAGTTGCAGCATGCAATGAAATGATTGAATCTTCAAATGTGAATGACAATCTAGTAAGTCAACAATTGCATGTCATTCCCAAAGCTTTATTGCATAACACCGAATCAAATGATTCAAGAAACATGGATAAAGACAAACAACATAGATTAGATTTTGAAGGGGTGGGTAGTATACCTAGTTTTGATATATGTCAAGTTGAGAAGAAGAAGACATATTTGTCTGATCATTGGGTTAATATAATGGAAGGTAGTGTGGGAACTATGTTTGTTGGAGGTGCCTCTGAATTCAGGACCTAGTTGATAAAATACTCGACAAGACTCAATTTTAAGTACAAGTATATATAGAAAAAATGGACCCAACTATGTATATGCAGTATGCAACGAAGCTGCAAACCCGAGCTGCGAATGGTTCATCAAGGGAAAGAAGCTTCCTATGAATAATGCATTTATTGTTGCTAAGGCAAACCTAGTTCAAAATTGTGTGGGAAATCTACTTCGGGAAAAAAGTAACAGATTATGACCCAAAATAATTAAGGAGCTTGTTATTGATACTGTCAAAGGCAATCCTACAGTTACTGTGAAGGATGTAATTCAACATGTTAATGAGGGATACGGTTTCGACCTTCCTTACTGGAAGGTTTGGCGAAGAATTAAAGCTGCAAGAGAAGATATATTTGGAAGCTATGAGGAATCTTATGACCAATTGCGTTGGTACTGTGATGTAGTCAAAAGGACAAATTCCGGAAGTATAGTAGACCTAGAGAAGAATACCACAACCAACCGATTTGAACGAATTTTTATTTCGTTTAACGCGTGCAAGGAGAGTTTTAAAAAGTGCAACCCATGCTATTCATAGATGGGACATTTATGAAGGGTAGGTCCAAGGGCGTATTGCTTGCTGCCACTGCAAAGGATGGGAACAACGGTAACGAATATTTTCATATTACATTTGATAAGTAGTGCATTGTTTCACATTTTTAGTTTACTTCATATTACATAGATTTACTTTGCAACATATATGCAACTATTTTACCTGATACTACAAACAATAACATCATCAATAACATGGGATATCTAAATCAGTACAAATGTTGTTAGACATGTTGATATGATTTTAGGTATCATTATTTTGCCACTGATATTGTAGGTCAAAATCTTTTATTCTTTATACAGGACTGTTTTAAGTGGCATTGGCTGTAGTATCTGCTAAGAATAGGAACAACTGGACATAGTTCCTTATCAAATTGCGTGATCTTATTATTCATGAAAAAATGATCACTTACATATCAGATAGGAATCTAGGTTTGATGTCTGCTTTCTATGATGTATGGGATGAGCCTGCACACTTCTACTGCTTATACCATTTACTTTTAAACCTGAGGGGCAAATTTGGTGGTGGTTGGAACACCCAACATCGCGATAGCATGGGTGATCTATTCAAGCAATGCGCATACGCCCCAACAATCACTGTTTTTAAAGAGAAACTAAACGTACAAACAATGGGCAATTGCCTACTCACCTCATATCAAGCGATACAATGAGATGACTTCTAATGCAACAAAGTCTTTTAACTCCTGGATTCGTGAGGCTAGATCTCTACGAATTACTTATATGCTAGACTCTATTAGGAAAAAGATATCCCAATGGTTTGTGGAGAGACTTGAAAGAAGTAATAAATGGACCGGTTTGCTTGTTCCTAGCAAAGAAGATTTATGGAAGGAGCTGGGAAACATAAGTGCATCCTGGGGTGTTTCAATTTATCCTAATGGTCAGTTTGAGGTGCGTTCAAGGACGTCTTTCATAGTTGATTTGGAGTATAAAATATGTACATGTTTGCAATGGCAGCTTACAGGATTCCCGTGTGCACATGTTGTTGTTGTTATTAAGAAGCATTCTGATTCGGTATTCAACCTTATTGAGAATTGCTTCTTTACATCCACATATAAACAATGTTATGCTGAAGATCTAATTCCTGTTCCAGAGACAGAACGTTTTAAATGCAATCCCGAGCCTACCACTGAAAAAATACTCCCACCCATCCTCAACAAACCCCCTGGAAGACCTAAACAAAAAAGAATTACGTCCTATGGAGAATTTCGTAGAGTAAAGCCTACACCTTGCAAGCGATGTGGCAAAACAGGTCACCACGATCCCCAATCCTGTGCTGCTGTTTTTGGAACGGACAAGACTAACTTTTAGAAGTAGTGAAACACAATATTTCATTGTGTAATTCTTATTTATTTATTTATTTTTAGCTAATTTCCGATATACTTATCGATTTATCTTATTGTTGAATTAATGCTTTGTTCTTCACATTATTCCTATGTTTAGACACAAAATCTTATATTTCCAGATTTGTTAAGTGTCCACTTAACATGCGTTTTATATTATACTTATCAGACTTATATATATATATTTTTTTTTATATCATTGTACAATACAAACTGTTCAAGAAACAGTCTGAAGCTTAATCCATATTCCATGTAATTTGAATCATAGTATTACGTATTAATACCTTTACTAATATTCTAACCTAACAATATTACCTCAGTATATGTGCACTGCACACTGCATATTTATTCATGTTTCTTAATGAATATGAACTAATTGTTGCACATGTCGGAAATCGTGCATATAGCCCTGCATTTCTTAAAGCATATATAAGTGTTTATATGTCCGTCTGTGTCGTACATATATCTACAAGCATATATGTCTATGCACTATTCATGTCATTTGTTGTTTTTATTCTTCTTTTTTGAATTAAGTCATTGTTTATGCACATTCATACATGCATATGCGTCGACGTTATGCTATGCATATGCTAGATATGCATATGTTAGTATATTAATCTGTATTTTAGATTGTAGATGCATATTGATTTGCATTTTATAAAGGTGCATATCTTCAGTAATTCCCATGCAGACACACACGCTTTTACTAATTCATGCGAATCTAGATTTCTAATATGAATATTGTTTGTCACTTGTCCACATATCTTTTATGTACATTAATTTGCATAAAATATTTCATTTAAAACTTGCATAATTGTCGCCCATGCACTATCACATTTTCAACAATATTCGTGGAAATAATTTTATTAACGTAAATATATGTACACGATGTCAAATAAAGGAAGTAGGAATTAAAGAGTCGAAATGTAGATAATAAATGTTAGGGTAAAAAATCTCTAAATGTTATAATTTAAAAGTTTTAAAAAAACCGGAAAAAATTGTTTATCTAAATTTTTTTTTTTTTTGATGGAAGTTAAATACCCATCCCTCTTTTCCCCTCCCCATGACTCGAACCCAGGACCTAAGGCCTAGGTAGTGGTGCTCTAACCACTTGAGCTATCCCACTTTGTCATCTAAATTCTTTTTAGTCTTTTTAATTATTATTACACCCCACGTCCCCAAAATAATATGCATTAAAAGAAAAAAAAATGCTATACATTATTTCCACTATGTACGTGTCCATGATCTTGAAAATGTTTCTCCCTCACTAATTATCATTTATAATCTATAAATCTCAGTTCATCCATTAATATCTCTCCAATCCTTCTAACAACTTATATCTCATTGCAAAAAAATCCAGCCTACCAATATGGAGAATTCTAGAATGATAGAAACTCTTCCTGACGAAATTACTATTTCCATTCTATTGTTCCTTCTTCCACAAGTTCTATCTAAATATAAATGTATTTCAAGGATATGGAACTCAATAATATGTTCTAAGTGGTTTGTAGAAGCACATTTGTTCAATATTAAAGTAGGTCATCATTTTTCATTGATACATAAATACTATGTTGCTAGCCCACCAATATCTTATGAATTAAAAATTTGGAAGGGTGATAAGATCGTTTATAGGCAAATAGCAAAGAAGGACGAAGAATCTGAGGTATTGGGTAGCTATAATGGTTTAGTATTATTCTGCAATACTAAAGACCAATATACTATTAAAAACCCCACTACTAAACAATATATAATTGTTCCAAATCTACCGATATCATTTCCCAAGGGACACGATGTAGCTTGGGTTTATTTTGGGTTTGGTTATGTTAAAAATTCCAATGATTACATCATAATGAGAATTGCATATCTTTGGGCTGAAACTGGTGGAGTGACCGAGGTTAGTATTTTCTCACGTAATTCGAATTTGTGGTCAAAACTTCATTCGTTCCCTTTTGATAATTATCCATGTGCAAATGCTTTTTTTTGTGGGTGATATCTTTCATTGGAATATAAGTTTTGGTCGTGGTGATCATAGGTTGGTTACATTGGATATAGATAGTGGTATTTATTCTTTGGTTACCATTCCAGAGTTTAAGTATTACCCATGGAACTTACAAGTCCAGGGGTTGGATGACAATACAATTGCAGTCTACTGTAGTAGTTTGAGCGCAGTGGAAGGTAGTTTTTATAGCAAGTTTTTCTTCCAAATGCATATCCTCTACTACTGAAAAGAAGTTCCTACATGGTCAAGTATTATGATCTTCAGAAAAACTCTATTACCAAACAAATATCATATATGCCAAATATCCTTCCTGAACGTAGATAGAACGAAAATACTCTTCCTCGTCCAATCATGGGGAGACTACTATTGCTATGATACAATTGTCAAGACGTTTCAGCTCAGCGAAAAATATGAAATGATATACGGGGTTCAACATGCATTTAAGTATATTCAAAGTCTTGTATCTCCAAGTCTTTGTTAGTTATATCAAAATAGTTGAACATTTTTTCTTATGTATCATTTATATTGGTTTTATTTATCTATAATTAGTAGTAGTTGTCATTTTTATTTTATTTGTAATTTTATTTCTTTACGAAATAATTAATTATCATCATAATATTTTTCAACATATATGCACTATAAACTCAAATTAAAAAAAAACGATACATTATACATCAGTTTATACAATTAAGTTTACAAAAAAAAAAAAAAAAAAGTTATACACCTAATTTCATTAATTTGTTATGAACTGAAATATATTATGTAATATTGTATATTAACACATAAACAATATGAATAATTGTTGGGAATAAAATGAGTTTTGATGAATATACCAAAACCCCCTTAAGACATGTCAAGTAGATAAGTAAATTGAATGAACATATTTCAGGACTATTGGAACATGTAGACTAAGACAAGTAGAGAAGCTGATGTGTTAGGCAGCTCTTAGTAAAATTAGATGCAATAATTGAGGGGGAACACATGTCTACAAGATTATTTAAGATCAAGTCCCCTCAAGGCTCAAGTTCTGGAATGATCTCAAGTCTGCTGAAGGACAAATATGTTGATCATGTGGATTCAGTCAAAAGACAATCTAGTGAATGGCAACATGAGTTAAGATGCTTCATCAAAGCCCCAATCTACTGTATCATACAAAGCTCAGAAGAGTTGTCCACTGAATGGTTCAGAAGAGTTGTCTCAGTACACTTAAACTGGAATCTGTCACTAAGACAACTATGCTGAAGAGGTCAAGTCCATCTTTCCTTGTCACATATGCTTAAATGACAACTCAAAGAAGAAGTGGGAAGAGAAATAGCCAAGATATCTGAAGAGCTAAAAGCCAACACTGCTGATGAGTGAACTTTGATGAATCTGATAAGCAGAGCTGTCCAAGTGATAAGGAAAGTTGTCCTTATCTCAGGAATGTTGATAAGAAGAGATGTCCATATTTGACCAAGTGAATCTTGAAGTCAGACATTGGGAAAAGTGATCAGAATGAAGACAAAGCTGTTGAAACCGTTTATTTCCCAAAGCAAGGACATGTCACTATCAGAATCTGTCTTCCTGTTTTGAAGAACTCAAGGAAGACATTTATAGCAATTTGAGACTGCCTCTCCAACGGGCATATCCTCCAAATTGTCTATAAATACAGAAGTGTGAAGACCATTTGAAGAATCTCAACCTTGATAAAAATATCCAACAATTCTGAAGCTTTAAAGTATTTCAAAGAGACTATATTAGTCTTCATACACTTCATTCTAAGTTGTACCCCATTGTATAATTCATACAAAGCTTAGAGAGATATTCTATCCTTATACACTGACCTTCATTGAAAAGGATATCTCATTAGTTGGAACCTTACTTCAACCCTTACCCCTTTCAAGTGAGAAAGTGAGAAGGTTGTTGTAGTAGAAGTGGTAGGAACTGACTGTTGAGAGAAGAACAGTTCAGTTCTGAGTTGAGAAGATGGTACTAGGACTCTAGACATCCTAGGGATCAATTCACCAAGGAGTGGTGTTCTTGATCAAGTGCACCTTGGCACTATAAAACAAGTTAATTCCAAGAGTGAAGGAATTATCCTGTTAAATCAGGGAAAGTGGATGTAGGAGCTTGAGTCTCTGAACCACTATAAACCACTGTGTTGATTTACATTCAAAGTACTTTCATACATACAACACTGCACACCATAACTGAACTTTCAAAGACTCATATCACAATCTGTGCAAAACCTGATTTAGAATATAAAAGGAGTTTAAACTAAAAGGGCCAACCACAAATTCCGCACATATAACTCCCCTAGATAGTTATTCAACTAAGTACTCAATAGTACTTAGTAGTTTGATTATCTTAGAAGAGTTAATCATATCAGCAGATTTGTCCAGGACAACCTTGCGGAACTCTGGTTTGATCAAATTTGAAAAGAAATTGAATACAAGTGTATTCCCCCCCTCCCCCCATACACTTGTTATATACTCCTTTCAGGACCAACAAGTGGTATCAGAGCAGGGGTTCAAGGACCACTGCTTCTGAAAAATTCATCTTGTTTTTCAAAATCACATATTTAGTGTGGTCGCTGAACTGATCTATCTGAAATCCTATTACCTATTGACTAACACCTTATCTTTGAGTCATGACCAACAATCCAGTCAACCATATATCACATCACAAGCTGCCCATGTTCTCAATTGAAAACTATGACTTATGGAAGATCAGAATGAGAGCTCATCTTGCATCTCTTCACACTGACATGCTGAGGGTAATCACAAGAGGGCCATTTGTGTTTACTTAAATCAACCCCAGAATGACTGAAGCTCAAAGAGCTGATATAAGAGAAGAGATCCCTAAAGATGAAGATGATTTCGCTGCTGAGGAGAAAAGAAAAGATAATTTGAATTATATTGCAATGAATACTCCCTACTAAACAATTCCAGATGCAATCATGGGAAGAGTCTACCACTACACAACTGCCAAAGAAATTTGGGATACTCTTGCTGAAATGTGTGAGGGTACAGAAAAGATAAAGGAGAACAAGCTCCAAGTGGCTGTGCAGAAGTTTGAACAATTCTCAATGGAGCCAGATGAGTCCATTGACAAGTTTGCTGGTAGATTCACAGATGTGATGAATGAAATCAACTCCTTGGGCAAGGTGTACTCCAAGAGAGAAGTTGGGCTAATGATCTTGAGAAGTCTCACTCAAAAGTGGGATGTATATGCTGTGATGATGCAGAACACCAAGGATCTCTCTACAATGCCCATGCAACAAATCTTCTCAGAACTCAAAGCTTATGAGTTTGACCTCAATAGGAGAAAGCCAGCAGAGGAATCTTCCCTACCAATCAAAGGGGTGGCATTTAAAGCCAAAACTACTGAACCAGAAATGCAGTCCACTCCAAGATCATCAAAGTTAGTCTCTAAGGCTGAAATGAAGGAAAAGATGGCTTGAAGAGATTCTACCAAGACAACAAATTCAGGAGAAGGTACAACTCTCCTGAAGCACAGGCTCAGGCCAAGAATCTTGAAGAGAAAAGATCAGAGGACAAGTTCTCTGATAGGAGAAAGTCCAACAGAGCTGAACCCTCTTCATCTAGAAGGAGAGATGATTCAAAGAAAGATGATGATGAGGATCTGTGCTATAACTGCAAGAAGAAAGGGCACTTCCAGTATGACTGCCCTGAACTCAACTCAAAGGAAATAAGAGAGAGGCAAGCTAAAAGAGATAGGAAATTCACCAACAGAAAAGCCATGATGGCTGGTGATGAATCTGACAGTGCTGAAAACTTCAACTCTTCTGATGGACTGTTCTCAAACAGTGATGATGATGATGATGTGTGCATCATGGCCATTGAGGATGATGAGGTATCCTCCATTTCTAGCTCA
The DNA here is from genome assembly GCA_963675135.1 of Galeopsis tetrahit. Taxonomy (NCBI): domain Eukaryota; kingdom Viridiplantae; phylum Streptophyta; class Magnoliopsida; order Lamiales; family Lamiaceae; genus Galeopsis; species Galeopsis tetrahit. Next base: position 38,481,985 of record OY776126.1, on the reverse strand, counting down.
CCATCATTTCTATCACAGAACACTAGTGAAATCAATTTGAAACTTTCCTTTGGAAAGTTGATGGAAGATTTCACTAGATTGCAAGAATTTCATGACAATTGTGTGAGAGAAAATGAAAGACTTTCAATTGAGCTTTCAAAACCTGCTGAGACAGTAGTTGACATTAAATCTACTGAGTTGTATAAACAAATTTTGAGAGAGCTTGAGGAAGCAAATCTCAGGATAGTTGACCAACAAAGACAGATTGATGATCAACTGCTTTCTCAGAAGAGAAAAGATTTTGAACTAAAAAATCTTCAAGCAAAATTTGAAAACCTCTCACATGAGTATGACATTCTTAAATCAAGTGAAGAGAGCCTGAAATTAAAGATGTCTGCTTTGAACAAATCCTCTAGAGCAATAGAGGAAATTCAAAGTTATCAAAGACATATGGCTCAAAGAAGTGGATTAGGTTTTGATCCATTTGAATCTTCACCTTGTCTTAGTGTTTCATCCATAAGTAACACTAAGAAAATCTTTGTTAAATCAGTGGCACAACAAGCTGAAAATGAAATAATTCAGCCACTGAACAAAGGGAAGGGCAAAATAAATGAAATGCCCACTTAAGTGCTTCAGGAGACTAGGCCCAAACCTCTGGAAAAGGTCAAGGCTCCTGAACATAAGAGAAATGTTGGTCAGTAGAGTAGACCCAATGGAAGGGCAACTCTCCTGAACAATATTCAGAGGAGTTATCCAAAGTATGATCAGCCTAGGCTAACTCTACTGAGGAAGCCCTAGCTGAACAGACCTAAGGACAACTACCCTCACAGGCAAAATAAAATGAGACCACCAAAACCCTCCATGCCAAAGGGTAATGGTCATACCTTCCCTCAAAGATTTCCTCAAGCTGCACAAAGAACTCATAAGTCAAGGAGATTTGACAACTCTTCTAAAACTTACAGAGTTAACACTTTCACACATACTTTCCCAAAGGTATTTAAGGGAAAGACAGTGTATGTTGATGCACAAGGAAAACAACATAGCCACCTTGAATCAATCAGGCTAATTAGGCAAGTTTGGGTTCCTAAAGGTACAACTAACCTCTCAGGACCCAAAATTCAAAGGGTACCTAAAGCTTGCTAATTGCAGGTACCTAAGGGCCAGAAGAAGATGAGGAGTATGAGCAAAAAGTCAGCATGGTACCTTGATAGTGGATGTTCAAGGCACATGACTGGAAACAAAGAACTCCTCACTGATTTCACTGATAAAGAAGGCCCAAATGTCACATTTGGAGACAGCTCACAAGCAATAACAAAAGGTTATAGTACCTTGATAATTGGTAATATCAAGGTATCCAATGTATCTTATGTGGCTAGTCTCAAATATAACTTGTTAAGCATAAGTCAGTTTTGTGATAAAGGTTTTAATGTTGAATTCTCAAGTGGAAAATGCTTAATTAAAGATGAAACTCATCAAACTCTACTGACTGGCACTAGAAAAGGAAATGTGTATTTTGCTGACTGGGATAAGTCTATTGATGCTGCATGTTTCATTGCTAAGAGCTCAAATGAACAAAGCTGGTTATGGCATAAAAGGCTAAACCACCTGAACTTTAAGTCAATGAACAAACTTGCCAGAAATGCATTAGTAAAAGGTTTACCTAATGAGGTTTTCATTAAAGAGCATGTTTGTAAACCATGCCAAGAAGGAAAACAGATTAAAGCCTCATTCAAGGGAAAACCAGTCATCTCTACTGAAAGGATACTTGAACTTCTACATATGGACTTATTTGGACCAATTACCCCCACAAGCATAAATGGTAGAAAATACACATTGGTTGTAGTAGATGACTTCTCTAGGTTCACATGGGTAGCATTTCTCCTTAATAAGAAGGAAACTCAAGTCAAACTCCCTGAACTACTAAAGAGACTATCAAATGAAAAGAGCCTTAACATTATCAAAATAAGATCTGATAAAGGCACTGAGTTCATAAATTCATACATCAATGAGTATTGCACCATAAATGGTATAACTCATGAAACCTCAGCAGCTAGAACTCCTCAGCAGAATGGAGTTGCAGAAAGAAGGAATAGAACTCTAAAAGAAGCTGCTGGAACCTTAATTGCTGATTCTAATCTACCTAAGAGGTTTTGGGCTGAAGCTATAAACACTACATTCTATACTCAGAACAGATGTTTGATAACCAAGGGTCAAGGCAAAACCCCCTATGCACTCTGGAAAGGAAGAATGCCTAAAGTGTCATATTTCCATATATTTGGTTGTAAGTGTTTCATTCACAATAATGGGAAAGAGCAATTAAAAGCTTTTGACATCAAAGCTGATGAGGGGATATTTCTTGGATATTCCCAAATTAGTAGAGCTTTCAGGGTGTATAATTGTAAAACCCTAATTGTGGAGGAAACACCTCATGTTGTGTTTGATGAATCTGTTTTTGAGGTCAGGAACAAAAACCTGGACACTGAAGAAATCACACAAAGAACAACCAGATTGAGTCTAAAAGACAAGGACACTGTATTCATAGATGTTGTCCAAGCCAATCTTCCTGAAGATACAGTACTGGACAACAATCCTGAAGGCAATGCTCCTGAAATAAACCCTACCGAAGGAAATGGTGAACTGAATGACCCAATCCCAGTTCACACTCAGGTAATAACTACCAATGAAGAAGCAGGCTCTGCTGAGGTAGTTAATGGATCAAATATTCCAAGGGAAACCATAAATGTTGAAAATACCAATGTCCCTGACATTGAGGACAACATCCCTGAATATGATCCTGAATTAGATCCTGCACTCAATTATCCTGAATTCTATAACACTGGTGACTCAACTTTAGTAGAGGACAACTCTACTGAAGGGATCAGAAAAAGAAGGAAATGGTTATCTGGTCATCCTACTGATCTGATACTTGGTGATCCAAGTATAGGAGTCAAAACCAGAAGGTTTCATGGTGAAAGTGCTCTATTTTGTTGCTTCCTATCAGAACAGGAACCTAAAGACATTGATGAAGCACTTCAGGATGCAAACTGGATCACAGCAATGCAGGAAGAGCTGAACCAATTCCCTATAAATGATGTATGGGAGCTGGTGGATAGACATTCACATCAAGATGTTATTGGAACCAAGTGGATGTTCAAGAACAAGAAGAATGAGAATGATGTGATTGTCAGAAATAAGGCCAGATTAGTGGCAAAAGGCTACTGTCAATCAGAAGGCATTGACTATGATGAGACCTTTGCACCTGTGGCAAGGCTAGAAGCAATAAGGCTTTTCTTAGCCTATGCAGCCCACAAGAGGTTCAAAGTGTACCAAATGGATGTCAAGAGTGCCTTCCTGAATGGAGTCTTGAAAGAAGAAGTCTATGTGGAGCAACCACCTGATTTTGAAATTGGAAACCAAGTTTATAGATTGAAGAAAGCTCTATATGGACTCAAGCAAGCTCCAAGAGCCTGGTATGACACACTGTCACAGTTCCTCTTGGATCATGGCTTCATCAAAGGAACTATGGATAGAACACTCTTCAGAATCACTGAAGGAGAGGACATCTTGCTTGTCCAAATATATGTGGATGACATCATATTTGGATCCCCCAATGAGAAGCTGTGTGAGAAGTTCTCAAAGCTCATGCAAAGCAAGTTTGAGATGTCAATGATGGGAATGATGAACTTTTTCTTGGGCTTACAAGTCAAGCAATCAAAAGAAGGGATTTTCATCAACCAAGCCAAGTACACCAGAGAAATGATCAAGAAATTTGGGTGTACAACCAGCAAGCCAGTAAGAATCCCAATGAACACAAACTGGAAAATGGATCCAGATGAGAGTGGTGTTCCAACCAACTCTACTGAGTATAGAGGAATCATTGGATCACTTCTCTACCTCACTGCCAGCAGACTTGACATCACCGTTGTAGTAGGTGTGTGTGCAAGATTTCAAGCAAATCCTAAGAAAAGCCATCTAGAGGCTGCTAAGAGGATCTTAAGGTATCTCAAAGGCACTGAAAATTTAGGCCTTTGGTGCCCTGCTGATGACAACATTGAGCTCACTGGCTACTCAAATGCTGATTATGGAGGATGTAGAATTGACAGAAAGTCCACTTCAGGGACATGTCAATTCTTAGGGAACAAGCTCATCTCTTGGTTCTCTAAGAAACAGAACACAGTGGCAACCTCCACCACTGAAGCTGAATATGTAGCAGCTGGAAGTTGCTGTGCTCAAATCCTTTGGTTGAAACAACAATTAAGAGACTACAATGTCAACTTTACTGAAGTACCAATCTTCTGTGACAACAACAGTGCTATTGCAATATCACAGAATCCTGTATTGCACACCAGATGCAAGCATATGGACATCAAGCATCACTTCATTAGAGATCATGTGGAGAAAAATGATATCAAATTGGTGAAAATCCACACAGATCATCAAAAAGCTGATATATTGACAAAACCACTTGCAGAGGCAAGGTTTCTGGAGCTATCAGCAGAGTTGGGACTCCTTGATCCAGGGAAGTTGGACAAATAAGTCCAAAGGAGTTTATTAATCAAGGGGGAACTGAAGTCAAAGTTCAGCAGACTTGGTCAAGTCTACTGAAATTCAGAAGAGATGACCTCAAATGATCATGACACTTGTCCACATCTCTTCAGGACACTTGTCCATGTAGGGTCAGATAAGTTGTCTTGACTATCAAACCATGTTGGGATATGAATCCTGTAAACAATGTTTTAGTTGATGATTGTATGTTTTGATGGCCAAAAGCAACTTAAAGTTAATGATATATGTGGTTCTAAGTCATCTTAACTAAGTCATCTTAAGAGATATTGAAAACTGAGTTTACTGATCTTATATATGTTTACTGATCTTAGTGTGTTTACTGATCTGATATAAGAACTGTTAGGAACTAAGCTGATGTTTTGTATTGTATAGACATCTTATAGTATAGGACTTAAATGTACTCATATGTATATAGTTCATGTTGATGTATATATAGGTTTTATATATGTAAAGTTGTATTTTATTGTATTCAACATTGTAAAAGTTCAGAACAGTAGTTTAGAACACTAGATTAGAAGAAGATCAGAAGACTACTTCAGAATAAGAAGACTTTGAAAAGTTGAAGAGAAGCTCAGAAGTTCAAGAGAAGAATTTTGGAGAAGTTAGAACAGTTTTGGAGAACTGTGCTTACTGACCAAGAACAGTAAAACTAAGAAGAGTAGTTTATTGTGCTGAGTTGGTATGATTGAAGAATTAGTTTAGAAAACTTATTTAAGGCGTAACTGAAGATATATTGAATATATGCTGACTTGGAATTAGTTGAAGGAAGTTACAAAGTCGGTAACAAAAACAGTTTTAGAGTTAGTTGAGAGTTAGTTCACAAACTGCTAACTGTCATACTAATGTCTATAAATACTGTGTGATCTCTTACTGCTATGACTACTGATCAAAAAGCATTCAAGAGCAATCTAAGTCTACAGAGCATTGAAGAACTCACAAAGTTGAAGAGATCAAGAAATCTGAGAAGAGCCACAGATTTGAAGAGAAGAAATCAGAGGTTAATCAAGAGAAGTTTTACTTTACATTTTAAAGTTTGTATTGTTGTAAACAAGTGTGCTAGTTACTTGTAGAATTACTAGTCGATCGAAGATACACTTGGATGCGTAATCGAAAAGATCACAGTCTTAGTCTTGGGACTTTAAGCCCCAAGAAACTCAAGGAGGAATTAATAAAACATCACAACTGGGATTGTGAGAGTGGATGTAGACTATTGGTCGAACCACTATAAAATTCTGTGTTCTTTACTTTCTGTTTCGTATTTTCTGTTTAATATTTGTTTAACCAAGAACAATAGAATTTATTAAGTAAAGATCTGAATAAAAGTTGAGTATAAAACTAAACTGGAAAGTACTGATCTGACTCAGTAAGAACAGTACTATTCATAACACATTTCCGAATTATAAACTCTGATATTTTGAAAGATTTTGAAAAGTCTATTCACCCCTCCCCTCTAGACTTTCTTAGCTTAATCAATCTGAACTCAACTTGGGACCAACAAGTGGTATCAGAGCAGTAGTTCTTTGGACTGCTGTTTCTTGATAACCTTGTAGACTTTGAGAGAAGTCTTACTGATCTTACTACTATTTCTTGATATTTGTCACTATCTGAGTACTTGAAAATACTTGCTATACTACTGATCTTATCTGTCTGATCAAACATGGATGAAACTAATGTGAACAAACTTCTTAAGTTCAAGATTGCAGATTATGACTACTGGAAGCTGAGGATGGAGGCCATCTTTAGCTCAACCCATGATCTGATGGTTTCTGTGGTCAAAGAAGGACCAAAGAAGGGTAAGAAGGCAATGATGGCATACAATGAATCTGATTCGGATTCAGAAGAGCTGCCCTCGTCTTCATCTGAAACCCCTCTAGCAATGAGAATGAAGCTTTCATAGCAGATGATGGACTGGCAATGATGGCCAAAATAAATGATGAGGTATCATCTGTTAATTCTTTTCAATCTTGCAATAATTCTGATACTGATGAAAGTGACACTGCTGATAGTAGTGTAGGAAGTAGTCTTCATCATTCCCATGGAGTGACTGAAGAGGACCTTCTACAAGCTAACAAAGCATTCCTAGAAATCAGTGATGAGAATATTTCTTTAAAGCAAGAAATCATTAGTCTGAAAGAAGAACAGTTGGAAGTAGATCCCAATGTAGTTTCTCTAAATGCAAGACTATCAGAAGAGTTGTCCCAACTCCAAGAAAAGTATGCATCGATTGACAAACTATATCAGGGTATGCTTAAAACTCAAGCCAAAGAGACTAATGAATTGAATGATTTAAAGATTAATTGTGAAAAACTTGAAGAGCGCAATAGATTCTTAGAGTCTGAAGTAGTGAGCCTAGATCGAAAGCTATCTGAAATGATTAATTCTACCAAGATTAATCAAACAATATCAGACAGATATAGAGCTCCAAATGACAAAAGTGGGATAGGTACTGATCTGCCTAGTTCCTCTACTTCAGGCTTTAAGAACACTAATGGAGCTAGTTCAAGTTCTTTGCAACTAGATAAAGGAAAATAACCTATGATTTATGATAATGATCCAAAACCTAAAGTACAGTCCAAATACATTCCTCCTACTACCAAGAATGGTAAAACGAAGAATGTATCAAGACCAGTACAGTCAAGACCATACCAGCAGAGTTATACTCTTCTGACCAGAGCAGAACAATCCTGGTATCAGAAGAGACAAACTCAGAACAGTAGGTCAAGACAAGCACAGGCAAGTTGGGAACAGCCTAGACCTCCTTTTATAAGGCAGTCTCAGTTGTATTCAACTAAACCTAGGAAATTTGTGCCTCATTATCATAACAAACCTATTCTTTATCCTCCAACTTTATCTTATGATGTCATTGGAGAGGAAAGACCAAAATGAATTTATAAGCCGTATGGTCCACATGCTTTCAGACCCTATTCAAACTATTACCGACATACTGATCTTACTAAAAAAGGGATAGAACCAAGGAAAGGCTATCTCAGAAAAATAGATCCTAAGTCTGCTGATAGTTCTGAAATGGTTAATAAAGTACTATTATGTGACAAATATGGAAGGAAACTAAAGAGGTCCCATCTATTCAAATCCTCAATGTTTATTAGGGTACCTCTCACCACTAACCCTCAAGGACCCCAATAAATAAAGTGTACCTAAATTATTAAGATCACTACCTTGCAGGATCGACTGGATTTATACAAGAAAGGTGGTTCAGTTGGTGAGACCTGGTACATAGACAGTGGGTGTTCACACCACATGACTGGTACCAAGACCTTGCTTACTAACTATCATGAGCAGGAAGGACCAAAAGTAATCTTTGGTGATAGCTCCATGGCAATCACAAAAGGATTCGGATTCATCAAGAATGGAGATGTTGAAATCCAAGATGTCTCCTATGTTGAAGGTTTGAAATATAATTTGCTATCTGTATCTCAATTCTGTGACAGGGGATACAAAGTTCAGTTCAAGACCAGAAGATGTGAAATAATAGACAAAAGGACACACAATGTTTTCCTTGTTGGCACAAGACAAGGAAGTGTATACATTGTGAACTAGAATAGTTGTCCTAAGAATGCTTGTCTTATCACTAAGAGTCCGAAAGAGAACAGTTGGCTCTGGCATAAACGCCTCTGCCACCTGAACTTTAAGATAATTAACAAGATTGCTAGAGAACATCTTGTTGAGGGCATTCCAAATGAAATCTGTTGGGATATAAATTCACCCTAAGCCCCACTTGTGGGATGTAAATTCACCCTAAGCCCCACTTGATCTTAGAATAGTTTTGATGGCCAAAACACTTAGAGTTTATAAATGTAATAGGATCAGCTGACTTTGTATAGATCAGCTTAGACTAGTCTTGTGTGATCAACTGTATAGATATCAGCTGATTAGCACAGTCCCGGCTTACATGCGCTCCCTCAAGATGAGAAGAGTAGAAGACATGAAGACTAAAAGATCCTTGAAGGCCAGTTAAGTAAGGTGCTTGTATACCTACTTGACCGATGGAGTCAAAGATTGAAGATGGCCTAAAGCAGCACATCTTATTCACAGATCAGACGAGTGCTACTCGACTTATATCAGAAGACAGAAGACCTAAGGCCAGAAGAGTAGTCAGAAGACTAGTAGTACAGATCAGAAGACTATGTTCTCTTCCAAGACTCGGCTGATTCCCAAAGTCATCTTACAATTCAAATGAAGACCTACCTTATTTAGAAGATTGACATGATCCCAGGATTGGAGCAATCAAGCAGCTGGAATCAAGGAATCAAGCCACATATGGAAAGATTGTCCCAACGGCTAGTCAACTCCAACGGCTAGTTGCAAGCAATCACCATTATAAATACAAGAGGATTAGAAATCACAAGCAAGAGATCACATCGAGAGAATTCAACAAGCTAAGCAAGCAATCAAGCAAAAGCCATACTGTTTTAAGAATTCTCCAAGAGCCCAGAAAGCATAAGAATACTTTTAGCTCTTAAGTGATTTCTATCCAACCCATAAGAACCTGAAACCTGTTCAGATTGTATATCAATTGTTTTAGGCAAAGTGGTTAAGCAATTTATAAGCTTGAACCATTAGTTGGATACACTTCAAAAACCCCAAACCCTCTCTGAAAGGTTAAAGTTTTTGAAACCCTCAAAGTGCAAGTGCTTACAATCACTTGTGGAGACCGTAGCTGTTAGGACGGCTCAGATCTCAAAGTCCTATCCTTGGGACTATAAAGGTCAAGACCCTTGTAATTTGTGGTAAATTAAAGGGATTAAACATCACGTTAGGACGTGAGAGTGGACGTAGGATCGTATATCCGAACCACTATAAATCTGGTGTTATTTACTTACTGCACTTTACATTCTGTCATTTCATTAACTATTATATAGTGCATACTGTGATTTCAACATTCTTCTAAACAAGGCCACAACTTTCAAACCAGCATCAGCTGAGTACTTTCATTAAAGAAAACAACTTAACACTTTCTTAAGAAACTATAAGAACGAGTCTAATCAAGGCCTACCATAATTCCGCATATAACCTCTTCATTATAGTCATCTGGACCAGCAAAATTGTAGTCCAGTTGACATAGCAATCAGAAGAGGTTCCCAACTCTCTTGAAAAAGTTTTAAAGTCTATTCACCCCTCCCCTCTAGACTTTAATCCCATTCACTACTCGTTCAGGGACCAACACGTGGTATCAGAGCAGTGGTTCTAACGGACTACTGTCTCTAGATTATCAGAAGGCTTGAGGGAGTCTCTCTGTAGTCCTCTTGAACAGATCTTTTTTTTAAAAAACTTGTTTTCGAAAACTCATACAGCATGAGTGCTAATATGCGTAAGTTGCCTAAGTTTTCAGTGGAGGATTATGATTATTGGAAGATCAGGATGAGGAAGAATCTCACATCAGTCCACTACAAGATGTGGTCAGTAATCACCGAAGGCCCAATCACCATCATGGCAGTCAACACTGCAAATGGTGATCCAGAAGTTCCAGTTGGAGGACTAGCCCCCAAGCCGATGAAGGATCTCACACCAGAAGAGATGAAGCAGTCAAATCTTGACAGCATTGCTCAAGATTACATCATGCAAACTCTTCCAAATGAGTACATTGCAAAATTAATCAGTTGTGAAACAGCTAAGGAAATGTGGGATGCTCTAGCACTCCTCTGTGAAGGAACCGAGCTGATTAAGGAGAGCAAGTTGACAACAACAGTCAAGAAGTTTGAACATTTCAAAATGCAACCAGAAGAGTCTATTGATCAACTAGACAATAGATTTACCAAGATCATCAATGAGATAGAATCTCTGGGCAAAAAATATACAAATAGAGAGAAAAATCTAAATATCTTAGACTCTCTAACCAAGAAATGGAGACTCAAGAAGACCATCATCAAAGATACTCAAGATATCAAGGAGTGGTCTGCACAGACTCTATTTCAGAATCTAAAAGCTCATGAATATGATCTTGAAAGAGAAGAAAACTCAGGAAATGATGAACCTACTGCAATCCCATTTACTTCCAAGACTGTAGCTTTCAAGGCAGCAAATACAAAAGCTGCAAGCACCTCATCTGGCAAGACCTCTCTGAAAACAGAAGACTTTGAAGGATCAGACATGAGTCTGAAAGAGCAAATGGCCCTTATGATCAAAAGGTTCGAAAGGATGAACACTCTCAACAGCAAATATAGAAAATTCTATAGAAACTACAAAGATAGAAGAGCCAGTTCACCCTCTAGAGGCTCCAGAGAAAGAACACCAGAAAGGTATCCTAGAAAGGATATGGAGTCATCTGACAGCCGAGGCTCCAGAAAAAGAGATGCCACTCCTCCAAGGAAAGGCAGTTCAAATCAAAAACCTGGAGCATGCTTCAATTGTTGCAAACCAGGACACTATGTCTATGAATGCCCTGAGCTGGATGACAAAGAAGAAAGAAGGCCAAGGAGAGACAGAAGAAATTCAGATAAGCAAGCAATGGTGACTGAAGAATCTGAATATCAAAGTGATGAACTTCCTACATCACCAGACTGTCAAATCTACTCAGATGATTCAGATGATCTAGCTATGATGGCCATAGGAGAAAATGAGGAAAATTCCTACACTACTACTTTCCATTCACCTATTTTCTCACAAACAGATGACATAAACTCATCTGAAGGCGAATCAGAAGACACCTATTATCAATCGTTAAGAAAGGTAAAAGGTGATCTGGATATTGCCACTAGAGCCTTTATAGAAGTGGAAGAGGAGAATAAGGATTTAAGGAAAGAAATTGCTAGGTTGAAAAAGGTTAAGTTTGATAACACCCCTGAGTTAGTCACCATGAATGAAAGGTTGACCAAAGAAGTGGAAATTCTTAAGGAAGAAAATACCACAACAACTCAGTTGTATGAGGGGATGTTAGAAACTCAAGCCTTAGAAACCAAGGAATTTCGTATACTACAATCTAAGTTCGATGACCTCTTCCAAGCACACAAGCTCTTAGAAAAGGAGAAGGAATGCCTAAATCAAAAGATATCAGAGTTCAATAAAGCTTCGACTACTATTGAAAGTATCTCTGAATATTATAGATCAAATGGCAATAAGATGGGTTTTGGCTATGAACTTAATCCATCAACATCCTCTCCAGCTGGGGGTAGTACACCTAACAAGTGCACTACTCAAACACATGAACAGGGTGAGTGTTCTAAACACAATGAACCCAATATGAACCAAAAGGCACCTGTAGCAACTAAGGCTAACTATTCCAACACCAAAAATGGTAAAAGAAAAGTTAACCCCAAACCTATACAGAGGAACAGCAAACAGCCTAGACCATCTCGTCTGAGACAGTCTCAGCTGTATGCTGCTCCAGCCAAGAAGAAAAAATCTTCTTCAAACAAATATGTTCTCTTTGCACCCCTATCTCTTATGATATTGTGAGAACAGAAGAGTATGGTCCATATAATCCTGTGCATTGACCAGCTAATGCACCCAGGCCGAATGTAACTAGTCAAAAGATAATGTATGTGCACTCCTATAAAGGAAAACCATTTGACTATTACTTAGGTGACACAAACAACAAATCAGATCAGTCCAAGGTGTTAACTGGTAAGATTTGGTTCTGTGATGTCCGAGGGAAACAACTCAAGTGCTCAAGGTTGTTCAAACGACCAATGTATATGTGGGTTCCCAAGGGTAGTACTAACACCCAAGGACCCAAAACAAAATGGGTACCTAAGACTTAACCTTTCTTGAAGGAAAGGAGGGACCTATACAAAAAAGGAGGTCTAGCAGGAGAAATATGGTACATAGACAGTGGATGCTCAACCCATATGACGGGAACCAAAGACCTGCTGACCAACTACACAGAAAAGGAAGGTCCAAAAGTCTTCTTTGGTGATAACGCGCACGGTAACACAAAAGGATATAGCACCCTTCAAAATGGTGACATTGAGGTACATGATGTATCATATGTAGAAGGTTTAAAGTTTAATTTATTATCTGTTTCTCATTTTTGTGACACCGGTTACTCAGTAAAATTCTCTAAAAATGAGTGTCTCATAAGTGATAAAAGAACAAAATAAAACCTTCTAACAAGAACTAGAAAAGGAAGTATGTATCTTGCAAATTGGAACAACTGTCCTAAGGATACATGCCTGCTTGTGAAAAGCCCTAAAGATGTCAGCTGGCTATGGCACAAACGTCTTAGTCATCTGAACTTTAAGACTATGAACAAGTTAGCAAGGGAATCCTTAGTTGATGGTCTGCCTAATGAACTCTACTGTAAAGATCAGGTCTGTGATGCATGTCAACAAGGAAAGCAAACAAAGGTTTAGGGTTTAGGGTTTAGGGTTTAGGGTTTAGAGTTCTTGAATTGCTCCACATGGATCTTTTTGGACCAATCACTCCAACCACACTAACAGGGAGGAAGTACACTCTTATTGTTGTAGATGACTACTCCAAGTTTACTTGGGTTATCTTCTTATACAAGAAGAGTGAAACTCAGCAGAAACTTCCTGAATTATTAAAGAGGATCCAAGTAGAGAAAGAAGAACCTATTGTGAAAAATAGAAGTGACAAAGGCACTGAATTTATTAACTCTTATATTATTGCATATTGTACTTCTAATGGTATTCAGCATGAGACAAGTGCAGCAAGAACACCACAACAAAATGGTGTAACTGAAAGAAGAGTTAGAACACTCAAAGAAGCTGCAAGAACACTCCTTGCTGAATTCTCCACTCCTAAGAAGCTTTGGGCAGAAGCTATCAACACAGCTTGTCACACTCAAAACAGGTCAGGTATTAAAAAAATCCATGAGAAAACCCCATATGAACTATGGAAAGGAAGAAAACCTAGAGTATCTTACTTTCATATATTTGGTTGTAAGTGTTTCATTCACAACAATGGGAAAAGTAAGTTGAATACTTTTGATGCCAAAGCAGATGAGGGGATATTCTTGGGATACTCCTCAACTAGTAAAGCATTTAGGGTATTCAACAAACGTACCCTTCTTGTGGAAGAAACACCTCATGTTGTTTTTGATGAATCTTGTGAAAAGAGTGCAGTAGAAACAACCTCAGCTGCAGAACAGATGAAGAAACTAGTGATCAAGACGAGGTCTGATGAGTTTATTGAAGTCAATGAACCATTTTCTGAAGAACCAGAGGAAGATAAACCACACAGACCAGTCACTAGATCTCAAACTCAAGCTGAGCAAGTTATCCACAATCAAGATGCAACAATCCCAAATGCAAGGGGGAATGATCTCTTTGACACGCAAGACACAGATGATGATCGACCTAATCAAGTCAACCCTCCTGATGGCACTAGAACAGATGAGAATCCAAGCTCATCTAATGCAGATACTCCTGTAAGACATACATGGAGAAACAACCATCCATCAAACCTCATCCTAGGTGGAGCAGACTCGGGTGTCAAGACCAGAAGACAACTGAATCAGAATCCCCAAACATCTATGTTCTGCTGGTGTGCTTTCGTGTCCAACATTGAACCAGCTGACATAGAAGAAGCAATGACAGATAGCAATTGGATCACTGCTATGCAAGAAGAATTAAACCAATTCGAAAGAAATGAAGTATGGGAATTGGTAGATCGTCCTGAAAACCACAATGTAATAGGAACAAAGTGGGTATTCAAGAATAAAAAGGATGAAAATGATGTGATAACTAGAAATAAAGCAAGGCTAGTTGCAAAAGGATACTCACAATCTGAAGGAATTGACTATGATGAAACCTTTGCTCCAGTAGCCAGATTAGAAGCCATTCGACTGTTTCTAGCATATGCATCACATATGGGCTTCAAGGTATACCAAATGGATGTCAAGAGTGCTTTTCTGAATGGTATTCTGGTAGAGAAAGTGTATGTAGAGCAGCCTCCAGGATTTGAAAAAGGAGATCAAGTATATCGTCTGAAGAAGGCTCTCTATGGTCTGAAGCAAGCTCCCAGAGCCTGGTATGACACATTGTCACAATTCCTACTTGACAATGGTTACACAAAAGGCAAAATTGACAGAACACTTTTCAGAATACAAGAAGGAGAAGACATTCTAATGGTGCAAATATATGTAGATGATATTATATTTGGATCACCCAATCAAGATATGTGCAAGAAGTTCTCTGCACTTATGCAAGGAAAATTCGAAATGAGTTTGATGGGTGAGATGAATTATTTCCTAGGACTCCAAGTCAAACAGAGTCCAGAAGGGATCTTCATCAATCAGTCCAAGTACACCAAAAGCCTATTAGAAAGATTCAAAGCTCTACAAAGCAAGACTGCAAGGATTCCAATGATGACATCTTTCAAAATGGAACCAGATGAGTCTGGAAAGGCAGTTGATCAAGCTGAATATAGAGCACTGATTGGATCTCTACTATATCTTACAGCTAGCAGACCAGACATAACATTTGCTGTAGGAGTATGTGCTAGGTTTCAAGCAAACCCAAAGCAGAGTCATCTAGAAGCAGCAAGGAAAATCCTCAAGTACCTAAAAGGAACAGTCAATCTAGGACTATGGTACCCTGCTGATGACAATCTAGAGTTGAGTGGTTATTCTGACTCAGACTATGGAGGATGTAGAATTGATAGGAAATCCACCTCTGGAACCTGTCAATTCCTAGGCAACAAGTTGATATCATGGTTCTCAAAGAAGCAAACTTCAGTTGCAACCTCCACCACTGAGGCAGAATATATGGCAGCTGGAAGTTGTTGTAGTCAGCTGCTCTGGCTAGCTCAACAACTCAAGGATTACAATGTAGAGGCAAGAGAAGTCCCTATCTATTGTGATAGCAGCAGTGCCATTGCCATCACTCAAAATCCAGTTCTTCACACAAGATGCAAGCATGTCGACATTCGACAACATTTTATAAGAGACCACCTTGAAAAGAAGGACATCAAGATGGAGAAAATTCACACAGATTTCCAAAGAGCAGACATCTTGACTAAGCCCCTAGCTGAAGAAAGATTCAAGACCCTATGATATAGCTTAGGACTCTTGGATCCAAGCACATGAAGAGCACAAGATCAGCTGAAGACCTCAGCTGATACATTTGCAGCAGACTAGGAGGATCAGATGAGGTGAATAGACACCCTCATCTTCAGGTAAGTTTTTCCCGATGAAGACAAATAAAGTTGAGGGAAAACATAGAGTCATCTAATCAAGGGGGAATCAAAGATACCTTAAGAATCCTTGATGAAATACTCTATAATCTGCATTGCATTATATACTTATATTCAGCAGACTTGAATAGAGTTAATTGGTAATCTATACTTAAGCAATGTATATCTATGTATAGTAATAAACTATTCTTCATAAAATACTTTATCACTATACAAGAATACAGTATATTAGTGAGTCATACTTGGTTGGATTAATACACCATCCTCACCGACTCAACAGTATACATGCACTGTACGGATTCCAAATAATTCTTGTTCATGATCAAGAATCTATAAATTCTGCATTCCATAAGATAGAGTCTGAATCTCTTTAAATGTAAACCCTTAGATCAAGAATCTCATTGTTGATCTTAAGAAATTGCTTTTCAGAAATTCAGACCTATCAACTCTATAGTATTTGTCATCTTATGCTCCATTACCTCATTTCTTTTTTTTTTTTTTTTTTTTTGATGGAAAGTTCCATTACCTCATTTCTACCTCTATAAAAGGAGGAAGTTATGAGAACACCTAAGAACACAAACCACTAACTATTATTATTGTTTCAGGTATGGAGATAATCGAGAGAAGAGATGGAATGAAGATCATCCCTCAACCAAGATATTGGGTGAAGGAGATGAAGATTTGTCCAGAAGCTGAAGATGATGCAGATCAGCATACTTGGGTTATCCAACATAAGTATGCCTATGAAAACTAAAGAAAGAAGAGACGTTCTTGTTGAAAACTAAAGGAAGAAGAGATGCAGAAGACAAAGTAGCAAGCAAGCAGAGCTTCTTCTCCAGGGGGAAGTTCTACATGGAGAGCTTGCTATCAAAGACCACTTTGTCAAAAGATGTCAAGGAGACCAAGTCCATGGCTCTCTCTTCACACTCCATTGAAGCCTCTTCCAACTTTTCTTCTCTTTCAAAAGAAGCGAAGAAATTCAACAAGGACACATTAGATGCTACATCCCATCTGATGATGAGGAACATCCGATGGTGAGAAGCAGTTAAGTCAGTGGGATTCCATCTAGGCTAGTCCCACTTGATTTAAAGAAGGAGCTGAAAGATCCATCAAACCAGGTTGGATCATCACTCACAATAAAGCTGGAAGGATCCATCCAGGTTGGATCATCACAGCAAACCCCTATCCTCTACTCAGCTGATCAGAAGATCAACTCAGCTGACCAGAAGACTTTCAAGGAAAATCAGCAGCCATTTCGATGAAATCAGAAGACCTCTCTCTGCTGATAAGAAGACTTTACTTTAAAGCATAATGACTATCTTTGATCATGTAATTCATTCTAGATTCATTCATGAATGTAATTAAAGAAATTGGTCTATATATGGAATGCAATTCACTTATAGAAAACGGCTTTGATGATCAATTCTTACCACAAAATTAGTCACAACGGCTATTTTTGGTATGATGTCATTAATACTTGATTACCATATTGCCAGCAAATCAACAGTTGCCAAATGGCGAACTAAGCCGGCAAAACTTAAGGGATGGCCCGAAATCAAAGAAGGAAAATCTTGGGCACTACTCCACATTAAAATCTAATCTGACCGTTAGATCAAGCTTTTGCTGGAGTATATATACAAACCCTTAAACCTCTTCCAAATCCCTTTTGCTCTCAATACTCAATTACTCTCATATCTCTCTCGTCCTGAAATATTCTTTCCAAAGCATTCCTACCCCCAATACTCAACATCCAGAATGGGAATCATCAAAATTTACGACGAGAAGACCAAGAGTACCGGCACCTTAGATGCTCAAAAGTGGTCTAAGGAAGGAAAAGTTTTCACTGAGAATGCTCTGTTTTTCAAGGGCAAACATACACCTGAGAACAAGGAAATCCTTCTTCGCTGCATCAATCTCAACCTTCGTGACTTTCTGGAAGCAGCACCAACCAATGTTTATGAACAAGATGTGCTGACCTTCTATGCAAACGCAGTGATGATGGATTCTCATGTTGAAAGTGTCATGGGTGGACACAGAATCGAGATCTCAAGGGAGATTCTTCAAGAACTGTTCGGACTATCAAGGGGAGAGATCGACATCTCTACCTACATCATGGGAAGAGAAAAGGAATATATGGAGATGTTTACTGATGGACGGATCAAGGCTGAGAATGCCTCTGGGCTCAAGAAATCCCAACTTGAACCTAAATTCCAAACCTTGATGGATATTGCAGGCAAGATGTTGCTTGGTAACACTTTTAGCCATGATGCTGTTACCACTCTAAAAGTTAGAGTTATGGCTGCAATCTGGGATCAGATTGATGGAGATTGGCAAGGGCTTTTCTTGAACAGAATTGCTCTTGAGGCCAAGAAGGTTACTTTGGATCTCCAATCAAGAGAATGGAAGGTCACATCAACAGTCAGCTTTGTCAACAAGCTGAGCATCATCCTTCCAGATATTCTCCCAAAGAAGTACAAGATGGGTCCTCATAAGACTTTCCACTCCTCCAAGTATTACTTGAGAAAGGAAGCTCTTGCAGAGGCAGCAAGGTTGAAAGAAGAGAAGAGGAAGCTGTTGGCTGAAACATCTTCCAAAGATGTTGTTAAGGAGGCAGAAGAGTCTGTTCATGACTCTGCTGAAGAAGAAGAGGAGCCATCCAAAGAAGAGGCTCAGGAGAAGGCTGCTGAGGATGATGATGATGACAATCAGACCTTAGCACAAAGACGATTTCTAATCAGATCAGGACTCATCTCCCCATCTGATTCAGATGCCACTCCAACTGCCTCTCCCTTGAAGAAGGCAGGTAACTCTAATCCCTCTCTCTCTTTTACTCCTTCTAAATTGTCGAAGGGTCAGAAGAGAAAGAAGAATAATTCTTCTTTCACTAAGAAAACCAAGAAATCCAGGCTCCCTACTCCCATGAGCATAGCCCCTATTACTTCCTTCCACCCTTCTGATGATTCAACCCTATCTGAACCCTCAAACACTGATATCCAAATCCCTGCTGATACTCACACAGCAGAGGAACAAGCCCAACATCAAATAACTCCAGAGCCACGTTTGCCTACCCCTGCTGATATTCAAATGGCAGATGCCCAAGAACATCAATCACAACCTGAACATATCACTTCCCAAATCCCTACTGATACTCACACAGCAGAGGAAACCATTCCATCCACTCAATCCCCTATCCTCACTACCCCATCTGCACCAGAAGACTTGGCACCAGCAGACCTGGATGAAGCAGGCACCTCTCAACCTCAGTATAGCATGGTGCACTATCCTATGTGCACAAGGGAGAAGATAATGAGGATGAAGATATCAAACCTGCTCAAGTCTACTATTCCTGGCATTGATGAGGAATCAGTTCAATTTGAACAGATACTGCGAGTCTGTACTTGGATTGAACTCCGGAGAGATGATGTGGATGACCTCATTGAAGTCATGGAGGGAATGGGAGGAAAGGCTAACTTCCTCGACTGGGAAATGGAGCAAAAAGAAGTTGCTCAGGTCAGTTCGGTGAAGCACTTCACAATCAGCTAGAGGAGTATCTCAACTTAGAAATGAAGAAATTAGCGGACAGAACCCAGAAATTTACTGATCTTTATTCCAATGAGATCAACCGCTTAGAGAGCTTCTACAAAAACAGGCTAGATGATGTTGAAGCAATAACAAATGAAGGTCAAACCCTTCTCAAGTCAGCTGCAGCAGAAAATGAGAAACTGCAGACTCAGATGAAGGAGACAGCAACCAAATTGGAAGCACTTACAGCTAAACTTGAAGCTGCCTCCTCCTCGAACTCTCATGCTCAGATTCTAGACCACAACATCACTCATCTGACCCATGTGGGCAAAGTCAATGCCATAGCTCTTCAACAGACTCTGAAAGTGGAGATTCTGAATGCCATAAAGCCTTTTGCGGCTGCACTTGCTGAAGCCAAAAAGGGGGAAGATGTATTGATAAAAGCTCTAGAGAAGGCTACTGTACAGCAAGCTGTGATGGTAGTATCTCAAGATGAGCTGAATGAAACCTTGGGTGGTTTAAAAAGCAAAATCAAGAGCAAGCAAGGCAAAGGCAAAGAAATTGCTCAAGAAGACACCCAAGCTCCCACTCAAACTCCTGCCAAAAGTCTACAGATCACTGCCTCTATAGAACAAGTTCCTGAGAAGAGGATGACAAGGAAAAGGAAGGCAGATGAGCAGGCAGATGACCAAGCTCAGAAGTCAAGCAAGAAGTCAACTCCAGCAGAGCCTACTGCAGAAGAGAAAGAGGCTTTAGAGCTGAAGAAAAGAAAAGAGCTTGAAGCTCAAGAGCTTAAGCAGAAGAAGCTAAAAGATGCGAAAGCAGTCAAAGCCAAATTTGACAGGAAGATAGCCAAACTCAGGAAAGCTCTTAAGGACAAAGCATTGAAAGAAAATGCTCTGGCACAGAAAGATAAAGTCCTGGTGTTTGATAGCAACTATGTGGATTATTTAGCCCTTCAAGATGAGCTACCAAGGTGGTACCCTCTGAAGAAGAAGTGGCAAATTCAACACCACATTGTAAGAAAATTTGGCCCTCTCCCAACCTATGAAGATGAATTCTTCCAGTTCAATCAATTCATGAACATTGAAGATCAAGAGTTCTGGAAAGAAGTAGTCAAGACAGCCAAAGAACTTGACAACTGCAGAATCCTAACTCCTAAAGAACCCAAATGGGATCCTCCCACTCTGGATTCTGGAAGAACAGACTTTATTGAAGTCAAAAGGATTCTAGAGAAGATCTACGAAGAGGAAAATGTTACAGACCTACAGCATATGGAAGAAGTTCGAACTCGTCTGTACCTTGCTTTCCGCATCTGACGATCAGAAGACCTGATGAAGACTACTTTCAAAGTTTTAAAGAAACTATTACTTGTAATCTGTAAAAGCTCTATATATAATCAAGTTTAGTTCTCTTTGCTTTCAAGACAAACTCTCATTGTCTTCATCAGATACTTCAGTTTTTATGAAGTTTATAAACTCTTATCTTAATTACTAAGAGCATTTATCAAATATAGTTTTGGCTTCATCAAAAAGGGGGAAATTGTTGGGATGTAAATTCACCCTAAGCCCCACTTGATGTTATAATAGTTTTGATGGCCAAAACACTTAGAGTTTATAAATGTAATAGGATCAGCTGACTTTGTATAGATCAGCTTAGACTAGTCTTGTGTGATCAACTGTATAGATATCAGCTGATTAGCACAGTCCCGGCTTACATGCGCTCCCTCAAGATGAGAAGAGTAGAAGACATGAAGACTAGAAGATCCTTGAAGGCCAGTTAAGTAAGGTGCTTGTATACCTACTTGACTGATGGAGTTAAAGATTGAAGATGGCCTAAAGATGCACAAATTATTCAAGTTTAAAGAAACTATTACTTGTAATCTGTAAAAGCTCTATATATATTCAAGTTCTAGTTCTTTTTGCTTACAAGACAAACTCTCATTGTCTTCATCAGATACTTCAGTTTTATGAAGTTTATAAACTCTTATCTTATTTATTAAGAGCATTTATCAAGTATAGTTTTGGCTTCATCAAAAAGGGGGAAATTGTTGGGATATAAATTCACCCTAAGCCCCACTTGATGTTAGAATAGTTTTGATGGCCAAAACACTTAGAGTTTATAAATGTAATAGGATCAGCTGACTTGTATAGAACAGCTTAGACTAGTCTTGTGTGATCAATTGTATTGATATCAGCTGATCAGCACAGCCCTGGCTTACATGCCTATCCTCAAGATGAGAAGAGTAGAAGAGTTGAAGACTAGAAGATCCTTGAAGATCAGTTAAGTAAGGTGCTTGTATACCTACTTAGTTGTATGAGGGGATGTTAGAAACTCAAGCCTTAGAAACCAAGGAATTTCGTTCACTACAATCCAAGTTCGATGATCTCTTCCAACCACACAAGCTCTTAGAAAAGGAGAAGGAATGCCTAAATCAAAAGATATCAGAGTTCAATAAAGCCTCTACTACTATTGAAAGTATCTCTGAATATTATAGATCAAATGGCAATAAGATGGGTTTTGGCTATGAACTTAATCCATCAACATCCTCTCCAGCTGGGGGTAGTACACCTAACAAGTGCACTACTCAGACACATGAACAGGGTGAGTGTTCTAAACACAATGATCCTAATATGAACCAAAAGGCATCTGTACCAACTAAGGCTAACTATTCCAACACCAAAAATGGTAAAAGAAAAGTTAACCCCAAACCTGTATAGAGGAACAGCAAACAGCCTAGACCTTCTAGTCTGAGACAGTCTCAGCTGTATGCCGCTCTAGCCAAGAAGAAGAAGTCCTCTTCAAACAAATTTATTCTCTCTGCACCCCCTATCTCTTATGATATTGTGAGAACAGAGGATTATGGTCCATATAATCGTGTGCATCGACCAGCTAATGCACCCAGGCCGAATGTAACTAGTCAAAAGATAATGTATGTACACTCCTATAAAGGGAAACCATTTGACTATTACTTAGCTGACACAAACAACAAATCAGATCAGTCCAAGGTGTTAACTGGTAAGATTTGGTTCTGTGATGCCCGAGGGAAACAACTCAAGTGCTCAAGGTTGTTCAAACAACCAATGTATATGTGGGTTCCCAAGGGTAGTACTAACACCCAAGGACCCAAGACAAAATGGGTACCTAAGACATAAACTTTCTTGCAGGAAAGGAGGGACCTATACAGCAAAGGAGGTCAAGCAAGAGAGATATGGTACATAGATAGTGGATGCTCAACCCATATGACTGGAACCAAACACCTGCTGACCAACTACACAGAAAAGAGAGGTCCAAAAGTCTTCTTTGGTGATAACGCGCACGGTAACACAAAAGTATATGGCACCCTTAAAAATGGTGACATTGAGGTACATGATGTATCATATGTAGAAGATTTAAAGTTTAATTTACTATCTGTTTCTCATTTCTGTGACACGGGTTACTCAGTTAAATTCTCTAATGATGAGTGTCTCATAAGTGATAAAAGAACAAAACAAAACCTTCTAACGGGATCTAGAAAAGGAAGTATGTATCTTGCAAATTGGAACAACTGTCCTAAGGATACATGTCTGCTTGTGAAGAGCCCTAAAGATGTCAGCTGGCTATGGCACAAACGCCTCAGTCATCTGAACTTTAAGACTATGAACAAACTAGCAAGGGAATCCTTAGTTGATGGTCTGCCTAATGAACTCTATTGTAAAGATCAGGTGTGTGATGCATGTCAACAAGGAAAGCAAACAAAGGTCTCCTACAAGACCAAGAAGACAGCATCAACCAGTAGAGTTCTGGAATTGCTTCACATGGATCTTTTTGGACCAATCACTCCAACCACACTAACAGGGAGAAAGTACACTCTTATTGTTGTAGATGACTACTCCAAGTTTACTTGGGTTATCTTCTTATACAAGAAGAGTGAAACTCAGCAGAAGCTCCCTGAACTATTAAAAAGGATCCAAGTAGAGAAAGGAGAACCTATTATGAAAATTAGAAGTGACAAAGGCACTGAATTTATTAACTCTTATATTATTGCCTATTGTACTTCTAATGGTATTCAGCATGAGACAAGTGCAGCAAGAACACCACAACAGAATGGTGTAGCTGAAAGAAGAGTTAGAACGCTCAAAGAAGCTGCAAGAACACTCTTTGCTGAATTCTCCACTCCTAAGAAGCTTTGGGCAGAAGCTATCAACACAGCTTGTCACACTCAAAACAGGTCAGGTATTCACAAAATCCATGAGAAAACCCCATATGAACTGTGGAAAGGAAGAAAACCTAGAGTATCTTACTTTCATATATTCGGCTGTAAGTGTTTCATTCACAACAATGGGAAGAGTAAGTTGAATGCTTTTGATGCCAAAGCAGATGAGGGTATATTCTTGGGATACTCCTCTACTAGCAAAGCATTCAGAGTACTCAACAAACGAACCCTTCTTGTGGAAGAAACACCTCATGTTGTTTTTGATGAATCTTGTGAAAAGAGTGCAGTAGAAACAGACTCAACTGTAGATCAGATGAAGAAACTAGTGATCAAGTCCAGGTCTGATGAGTTTATTGAAGTCAATGAACCATTTCCTGAAGAACCAGAGGAGGATAAACCACACAGACCAATCACTAGATCACAAACTCAAGCTGAGCAAGCTGTCCAAAATCAAGATGCAACAATCCCAAATGCAAGGGGGAATGATCTCTTTGATACACAAGATACAAATGATGATCGACCTAATCAAGTCAACCCTCCTGATGGCACTGGAAAAGATGAGAACCCAAGCTCATCTAATGCAGATACTCCTGTAAGACATACATGGATAAACAACCATCCATCAAACCTCATCTTAGGAGGAACAGACTCAGGTGTCAAGACCAGAAGACAACTGAATCAGAACCCTCAATCATCTATGTTCTGCTGGTGTGCCTTCCTGTCCAACATTGAACCAGCTAACATAGAAGAAGCAATGACTGATAGCAATTGGATCACTGCTATGCAAGACGAACTAAACCAATTCGAAAGAAATGAAGTATGGGAATTGGTAGATCGTCCTGAAAACCACAATGTAGTAGGAACAATGTGGGTATTCAAGAATAAAAAGGACGAAAATGATGTGATAACTAGAAATAAAGCAAGGCTAGTTGCAAAAGGATACTCACAATCAGAAGGAATTGACTATGATGAAACCTTTGCTCCGGTAGCCAGATTAGAAGCCATTCGACTGTTTCTAGCTTATGCATCATATATGGGCTTCAAGGTATATCAAATGGACGTCAAGAGTGCTTTTCTGAATGGTATTCTGGTAGAAGAAGTGTATGTAGAACAGCCTCCAGGATTCGAAAAGGGAGATCAAGTATATCGTCTGAAGAAGGCCCTCTATGGTCTGAAGCAAGCTCCCAGAGCCTAGTATGACACATTGTCACAATTCCTACTTGACAATGGTTACACAAAAGGCAAAGTTGACAGAACACTTTTCAGAATACAAGAAGGAGAAGACATTCTAATGGTGCAAATATATGTAGATGACATTATATTTGGATCACCAAATCAAGATATGTGCAAAAAGTTCTCTGAACTTATGCAAGGAAAATTCAAAATGAGTATGATGGGTGATATGAACTACTTCCTAGGACTCCAAGTAAAACAGAGTTCAGAAGGTATCTTCATCAATCAGTCCAAGTACACCAAAAGCCTTTTGGAAAGATTCAAAGCTCTACAAAGCAAGACTGCAAGAATTCCAATGATGACATCATTTAAAATGGAACCAGATGAGTCTGGACAGGCAGTTGATCAAGCTGAATATAGAGCACTTATTGGATCTCTACTATATCTTACAGCTAGCAGACCAGATATAACACTTGCTGTAGAAGTATGTGCTAGGTTTCAAGCAAACCCAAAGCAAAGTCATCTAGAAGCAGCAAGGAAAATTCTCAAGTACCTAAAAGGAACAGTCAATCTATGACTATGGTACCCTGCTGATGACAATCTAGAATTGAGTGGTTATTCTGACTTAGACTATGGAGGATGTAGAATTGATAGGAAATCCACATCTGGAACCTGTCAATTCCTAGGCAACAAGTTGATATCATGGTTCTCAAAGAAGCAAACTTCAGTTGCAACCTCCACCACTAAAGCAGAATATATGGCAGCTGGAAGTTGTTGCAGTCAGCTGCTCTGGCTAGTTCAACAACTCAAAGATTACAATATAGAAGCAAGAGAAGTCCATATCTATTGTGATAGCAGCAGTGCCATTGCCATCACTCAAAATCCAGTCCTCCACACAAGATGCAAGCATGTCGACATTCGACACCATTTTATAAGAGACCACCTTGAAAAGAAGGACATCAAGATGGAGAAAATTCACACAAATATCCAAAGAGCAGACATCTTGACTAAGCCCCTAGCTGAAGAAAGATTCAAGACCCTATACTATAGCTTAGGACTCTTGGATCCAAGCACATGAAGAGCACAAGAATTCATCTTCATAGGTTGGGATAGGGCCAAATTTTCTTACTATGTGGTATTGAATTTGCCACTTCTTCTTCAGGGGATACCACCTTGGTAGCTCATCTTGAAGGGCTAAATAATCCACATAATTGCTATCAAACACCAGGACATTATCTTTCAATGCCAGGGCATTTTCTTTCAATGCTTCGTCCTTGAGAGCTTTCCTGAGTTTGGCTATTTTTCTTTCAAATTTGGCTTTGACTGCCTTCGCATCTTTTAGCTTCTTCTGCTTCAGCTCTTGAGCTTCAAGCTCTTTTCTTTTCTTCAGCTCTAAAGCCTCTTTCTCTTCTGCAGTAGGCTCTGCTGGAGCTGACATCTTGCTTGGGTGTGCTTGCTCATCTGCCTTTCTTTTCCTTGTCATCCTCTTCTCAGGAACTTGTTCTACAGAGGCAGTGATCTGTAGACTCTTGGCAGTAGGAGCTTGAGTGTCTTCTTGAGCAATTTCCTTGCCTTTGCCTTGCCTTGCCTGCTCTTGATTTTGCTTTTTAAACCACCCAAGGTTTCATTCAGCTCATCTTGAGATACTACCATTACAGCTTGCTGTGCAGTAGCCTTCTCTAGAGCCTTTATCAATACATCTTTCCCCTTTTTGGCTTCAGCAAGTGCAGCCGCAAAAGGCTTCATGGCGTTCAGAATTTCTACTTTCAGAGTCTGTTGTAGGGCCATGGCATTAACTTTGTCAATATGGGTCAGATGAGTGATGTTGTGCTCTAGAATCTGAGCATGAGAGTTGGAGGAGGAGGCAGCTTCAAGCTTAGCAGTAAGTGCTTCCAATTTGGCTGCTGTCTCCTTCAGCTGAGTCTGCAGTTTCTCATTCTCCGCTGCAGCTGACTTAAGGAGGGTTTGACCTTCAGTGGTTCTTGCTTCAGCATCATCTAGTCTGTGTTTGTAGGAGCTCTCTAAGCGGTTGATCTCATTTGTATAGAGATCAGTAAACTTCTTGGTTTTGTCCGCTGATTTCTTCATTTCTAAGTTGAGATACTCCTCTAGCTGATTGTGAAGTGCCTCACCGAACTTGTCATCTATGTCAAGGATTTGTTCGGTGAGACGAGTCTTCTACTCATGAATGGCCATTTCTACAAATCTGGCCAGCTGCATGCCTAGCCCTTTGTCGAAGTGTGCGTCGATTGCTTCCTTGACCTGAGCACACACATCTGCTCGAATATCAATAGATGAAGTAGAGGGTGAGGCAGTACCTTGAGCTTCCTTGGGAAGTATAGGAATGACAGGTGGATTGTAGACAGCTAGGGCCATTCCCTGTTCTTCTGTAGTGAGATAACCTTCTTGAAGAAAGTCTGTTGTAACATCAACCAGACGAGTAAATAATCGACCATTCCTTTGATGAGGTTGATAGATGAAGTGATTAAGCTCATGCTTAGGAAAGAAGTGAGAGGGAACAGACACCACTTCTCTTTCCTTTGCTTCATTCTCATCTGTGAGGATCCCTAGAATCCTTTGGCATACCTTGGTAAGAGATTTTGTGGGCAACAGCTCAGTGAATGAACTGACTTGAGCAACCTCTTTTTACTCTATTTCCCAGTCGAGGAAGTTAGCCTTTCCTCCCATTCCCTCCATGACTTCAATGAGGTCATCCACAACATCTCGTCGTAGCTCAATCCAAGTACAGACTCGCAGTACTTGTTCAAACTGAACAGATTCCTCATCAATACTAGGAATAGTAGACTTGAGCAGGTTGGCTATCTTCATCCTCATTATCTTCTCCCTTGTGCACATAGGATAGTGCACCATGCTATACTGAGGTTGAGAAGGGCCTGTTTGAACCAGGTCTGCTGTTGCCATATCTTCTGGTGTAGATGGGATAGTGAGGATAGGGGATTGAGTAGGAAGTTCTTTTTCCTCTGCTGTGTGAGTATCAGCAGGGATTTGGAAAGTGATATGTGCAGGTTGAGAGAGAGATTGATCTTCAGTAGGTTGAGTATCAGCAGGGTATTGAGTCTGCTGGTCTGGTTTCTGTTTTACTCGAAGATCAGTAGATGGTTGGGTTTGATGAACTTGGTCATCTGTTGTTTGAGTATCAGCAGGGGTAGGCAGCTGTGACTCAAGAGTTATTTGAGGCTGGGCTTGTTCCTCTGTTGTGTGAGTATCAGCAGAGATTTGGGTATCAGTGTTTGAAGGTTCAGATGGGTTGGAATCGTCAGAAGGGTTAAATGATGCAATAGGGGCTATGCTCATGGGACTAGGGAGCCTGGATTTCTATATCTTTTTGGTGAAAGAGGAATTGTTCTTCTTTCTCTTCTGGCCCTTTGACAATTTAGAAGGAGAGATAGTGAGAGGGGTATTAGAAGTACCTGCCTTTTTCAAAGGAGAGGCAGTTGGAGTGGCATCTGAATCAGATGGGGAGATGAGCCCGGATCTGATCAGTATTCTGCGTTGTGCTAAGGTCTGATTATCATCATCATCGTCCTCAGCAGCCTTCTTTTGAGCCTTTTCTTTGGAGGGCTCATTTTCTTCTTCAGCAGAGTCATGATCAGACTCTTTTGCCTCCTCAACAACATCCTTAGAGGATGCTTCCGCCAATCTCTTCTTCTTTTCTACCTTCAACCTTGCTGCCTCAGCAATGGCCTCCTTTCTCAAGTAATACTTGGAGGTGTGGAATGTCTTATGAGGACCCATCTTGTACTTCTTTGGGAGTACTTCTGGAAGTATAACACTCAGCTTGTTGACAAAGCTGACAGTTGATGTCACCTTCCATTCTCTTGATTGGAGGTCCAATGTAACCTTCTTGGCCTCAAGAGCAATCCTATTCAAGACTAGCCCTTGCCAATCTCCATCAATCTGATCCCAGATTGCAGCCATAACTCTAACCTTCAAAGTAGTAACAACATCATGACTAAAAGTGTTACCAAGCAACATCTTGCCTGCAATGTCCATCAAGGTTTGGAACTTGGGGTCGAGTTGTGATTTCTTAAGTCCTGAGGCATCCTCAGCCTTGACCCTTCCACCAGTAAACATCTCCATATACTCCTTTTCTCTTCCCATAATGTAGGTAGAGATGTCTATTTCTCCCCTTGATAAGCCGAACAATTCCTGAAGGATCTCTCTTGAGATCTCAACTCTGTGTCCACCCATGACACTTTCAACATGAGAATCCATCATCATTGCGTTTGCGTAGAAGGTCAGCACATCTTGTTCATAAACATTTGTTGGTGCTGCTTCCAGAAAATCACGAAGGTTGAGATTGATGCAGCGAAGAAGGATCTCCTTGTTCGCAGGTGTATGCTTGCCCTTGAAAAACAGAGCATTCTCAGTGAAAACTTTTCCTTCCTTAGACCAATTTTGTGTATCTAGAGTGCTGGTACTCTTGGTCTTCTCGTCGTAGATTTTGATGATCCCCATTCTGGATGTTGAGTTTTAGAGTAGGAATGCTTAAAAAGTATATTCAGGACGAGAGTGTTTTGAGAGTAATTGAGTATTGTGAGCAAAAGGAGTTTGGAAGAGGTTTAAGGGTTTGTATATATACTCCAGCAAAAACTTGAGAGATGAACAATCCAACGGTCAGATTCGATTCAAGTTTGGAGTAGAGCCCAAAATTTCCTTCTTTGATTCCGCCTCGTTCCTTTAATTTTGCCGGCTGAATTTGCCATGTGTCAATTGGTGATATGTTGGCAAAATAGTAATTGAGTGCTAATGACATCATTACCAAAACTAGCTGTTGTGAGTGAATTTTAGCAAGAATTGATCATCAAGGCCATTTTCTATAAGTGAATTTCATTCCTTATATAGGCCAATTTCCTTAATTACATTCAGGAATAAATCTATAATGAATTACATGATCAAAGATAGTCATTATGCTCTAAAGTAAAGAGATCTGATCAGCAGAGTGAAGTCTTCTGATTTCTTCGAAAGGTCTGCTGATTTTCTTGAAAGTCTTCTGGTCAGCTGAGTTGATCTTCTGATCAGCTGAGTAGAGGATTGAAGTATGCTGAGTAAATCTTCTGTGTGTAATGATCCAATCTGGTTGGATGGATCTCTCGGCTATGATGATCCAAACTGGTTTGATGGATCTTTCAGCTCCTTCCTTTAACCATGTGGGATTGGTTTAGATTTTATCCCACTGGTTCAGGTGCTCCTCACCATCAGATGGGATGTAGAATCTAATGTGTCCTTGTTGAATTTCTTCGCTCCTCTTGTAGGAGGGAGAAGATTGAAAGGTGCTTCAATGGAGTGTGAAGAGAAAGAGAGGAACTTGGTCTTTCTGATATGATTTGATAAAGTGGCCTTAGGTAAAGAGCTCTCCATGTAGAACTTCCCCTGGAGAAGAAGCTCTGCTTGTTTGCTACTTTGTCCTCTGCATCTCTTCTTTCTTTAGTTTTCAACAAGAACGTCTCTTCTTTCTTTAGTTTTCATAGGCATACCTATGTGGGGTAAGCCAAGTATGCTGATCTGCATCATCTCCATCTTCAGGACAAATCTTCATCTCCTTCACCCATGACCTTAGTTGAGGGATGATGTCCATGCCATCTCTTATTTCGATTCTCTCCATACCTGAAACAAGAATAATAGTGAGTAATTTGTGTTCTTAGGTATTCTCATGTCTTCCTCCTTTTATAGAGGTAGAAATGAAGTAGTGGAGTGAAAGATGACAAAACTATAGAGTTGATAGGTCTGAATTTCTGAAAAGTTACTTCTTAAGATCAACAATGAGATTCTTGATCTAAGGGTTCACATTTAAAGAAATTTAGATTCTATCTTATGGAATGCAGAATTTATAAATTGTGAGCAAGAGTTATTTGGAATCCGTACAGTGCATGCATACTGTTGAGTCGGTGAGAGTTAATCCAACCAAGTATAGCTGAATAGTATACTGTATTTTATGAAGAATAGTTTCTTATTATACATAGAAATACATTGCTTAAGTATGGATACCAATTAGCTTTGTTCATGTCTTCTGTATGTATATATATATTATGCAATGCAGAAGATTGAGTATTTTATCAAGGATTCTTAAGGTATCATGGATTCCCCCTTGATTAAATGACTCTATGTTTTCCCTCAGCTTTATTTGTCTTCATCGGGTAAAACTTACCTGAAGATGAGGGTGTCTATTCACCTCATCTGATTTTCCTAGTCTGCAGCAATTGTATCAGCTGAGGTCTACAGCTGATCTTTGCTCCTCATGTGCTTGGATCCAGGAGTCCTAAGCTGTAGCAAAGGGTCTTGAATCTATCTTCAGCTAGGGGCTTAGTCAAGATGTCTGCTCTTTGGATATCTGTGTGAATTTTCTCCATCTTGATGTCCTTCTTTTCAAGGTGGTCTCTTATAAAGTGGTGTCGAATGTCGACATGCTTGCACCTTGTGTGGAGGACTGGATTTTGAGTGATGGCAATGACACTGCTGCTGTCACAGTAGATAGGGACTTCTCTTGCCTCTACATTGTAATCCTTGAGTTGTTGAACTAGCCAGAGCAGCTGACTACAACAACTTGCAGCTGCCATATATTCAGCCTCAGTGGTGGAGGTTGCAATTGATGTTTGCTTCTTTGAGAACCATGATATCAACTTGTTGCCTAGAAATTGACAGGTTCCAGATGTGGACTTCCTATCTATTCTGCATCCACCATAATCTGAGTCAGAGTAACCACTCAAATCTAGAGTGTCATCAGCAGGGTACCGTAGTCCTAGGTTTACTGTTCCTTTTAGGTACTTGAGAATCTTCGTTGCTGCTTCTAGATGACTTTGCTTTGGGTTTGCTTGAAACCTAGCACATACTCCTACAACAAATGTTATGTCTGGTCTGCTGGCTATAAGGTATAGTAGAGATCCAATAAGTGCTCTATATTCAGCTTGATCAACTGCCTGTCCAGACTCATCTGGTTCCATTTTGAAAGATGTCATCATTGGAATTCTTGCAGTCTTGCTTTGTAGAGCTTTGAATCTTTCTAATAGGCTATTGGTGTACTTCGACTGTTTGATGAAGATCCCTTCTGGACTCTGTTTGACTTGGAGTCCTAGGAAGTAGTTCATCTCACCCATCATGCTCATTTCGAATTTTCCTTGCATAAGTTCAGAGAACTTCTTTCACATATCTTGATTGGGTGATCCAAATATAATGTCATCTACATATATTTGTACCATTAGAATGTCTTCTCCTTCTTGTATTCTGAAAAGAGTTCTGTCAACCTTGCCTTTGGTGTAACCATTGTCCAGTAGGAATTGTGACAATGTGTCATACCAAGCTCTAGGTGCTTGCTTTAGACCATAGAGAGCCTTCTTAAGACGATATACTTGATCTCCTTTTTCAAATCCTGGAGGCTGCTCTACATACACTTCTTCTACTAGAATACCATTCAGAAAAGCACTCTTGACATCCATTTGGTATACTTTGAAGCCCATATATGATGCATAAGCTAGAAACAGTCGAATGGCTTCTAATCTGGCTACTGGAGCAAAGGTTTCATCATAGTCAATTCCTTCAGATTGTAAATATCCTTTTGCAACTAGCCTTGCTTTGTTTCAGAATCTCAAAGCTCATGAGTATTGAATCCCTAGGCAAGAAATACACAAATAGAGAGAAAAACTTGAAGATCTTAGACTCTCTAACCAAGAAATGGAGACTCAAAAAGACCATCATCAAAGATACTAAAGATATCAAGATATGGTCTACTCAAACTCTGTTTCAGAATCTCAAAGCTCATGAGTATGATCTTGAAAGAGAAGAAAACTCAGAAAATGATGCGCCTACTGCAACCCTATCTACCTCCAAGACTGTAGCTTTCAAGGCAGCAAATACAAAAGCTGCAAGCACCTCATCTGGCAAGACCTCACTGAAAATAGAAGACTTTGAAGGATTAGATATGAGTCTGAAAGAACAAATGGCTCTTATGATCAAGAGATTCGAAAGGGTGAACACTCTCAACAGCAAATATAGAAAATTCTACAAGAATTATAAAAGAGGTGGTTCATCCTCTAGAGAATCTAGAGAAAGAACACCAGAAAGGTATCCTATAAAGGATATGGATTATGGAGTCATCTGACAGCCGAGGCTCCAGAAGAAGAGATGCCACTCCTCCAAGGAAAGGCAGTTCAAATCAAAAACCTGGAGCATGCTTCAACTGTCGCAAACCAGGACATTATGTTTATGAATGTCCTGAGCTGAATATAGATGACAAAGAAGAAAGAAGGTCAAGAAGAGACAGAAGAAATTCAGATAAGCAAGCAATGGTGACTGAAGAATCTGAATATCAAAGTGATGAACTTCCTACATCACCAGACTGTCAAATCTTCTCAGATAATTCAGATGATCTAGCTATGATGGCCATAGGTGAAAATGAGGTAAATTCCTACACTACTACTTTCCATTCACCTATTTTATCACAAACAGATGATATAAACTCATCTGAAGGCGAATCAGAAGACACCTATTATCAATCTTTAAGAAAAGTAAAAGGTGATCTGGATATTGCCACTAGAGCTTTTATAGAAGTGGAAGAGGAGAATAAGGATTTAAGGAATGAAATTGCTAGGTTGAAAAAGGCTAAGTTTGATAACACTCCTGAGTTGGTCACAATGAATGAAAGATTGACCAAAGAAGTTGAACTTCTTAAGGAAGAAAATACCACAATAACTCAGTTGTATGAGGGGATGTTAGAAACTCAAGCCTTAGAAACCAAGGAATTTCGTTCACTACAATCCAAGTTCTATGACCTCTTCCAAGCACACAAGCTCTTAGAAAAGGAGAAGGAATGCCTAAATCAAAAGATATCAGAGTTCAATAAAGCATCTACTACTATTGAAAGTATCTCTGAATATTATAGATCAAATGGCAATAAGATGGGTTTTGG
Organism: Galeopsis tetrahit; assembly: GCA_963675135.1. Lineage (NCBI taxonomy): Eukaryota > Viridiplantae > Streptophyta > Magnoliopsida > Lamiales > Lamiaceae > Galeopsis > Galeopsis tetrahit. Next base: position 38,448,515 of record OY776126.1, on the reverse strand, counting down.
CTATGAACTTAATCCATCAACATCCTCTCCAGTTGGGGGTAATACACCTAACAAGTGCACTACTCAGACACATGAAAAAGGTGAGTGTTCTAAACACAATGAACCTAATATGAACCAAAAGGCATCTGTACCAGCTAAGGCTAACTATCCCAACACCAGAAATGGTAAAAGATAAGATAACCCCAAGCCTGTACAGAGGAACAACAAACAGCCTAGACCATCTCGTTTGAGACAGTCTCAGCTGTATGCTGCTCCAGCCAAGAAGAAGAAATCTTCTTCACACAAATCTGTTCTCTTTGCACCCCCTATCTCTTATGATATTGTGAGAACAGAGGAGTATGGTCCATATAATCGTGTACATCGTCCACCTAATGCACCCAGGCCGAATGTAACTAGTCAAAAGATAATGTATGTACACTCCTATAAGAGGAGACCATTTGACTATTACTTAGCTGACACGAGTAAAATATCAGACCAGTCCAAGGTGTTAACTGGTAAGATTTGGTTCTGTGATGCCCTAGGGAAACAACTCAAATGTTCAAGGTTGTTCAAACGACCAATGTATATGTGGGTTCCCAAGGGTAGTACTAACACCCAAGGACCCAAGACAAAATGGGTACCTAAGACTTAACCTTTCGTGCAGGAAAGGAGGGACCTATACGAGAAAGGAGGTCTAGCAGGAGAAACATGGTACATAGATAGTGGATGCTCACCTCATATGACCGGAACCAAAGCCCTGCTGACCAACTACACAGAAAAGAAAGGTCCAAAAGTCTTCTTTGGTGATAACGCGCACGGTAACACAAAAGGATATGGCACCCTTACAAATGGTGACATTGAGGTACATGATGTATCATATGTAGAAGGTTTGAAGTTTAATTTATTATCTGTTTCTCATTTTCGTGACACTGGCTATTCAGTAAAATTCTCTAAAGATAAGTGTCTCATAAGTGACAAAAGAATAAAACAAAACCTTCTAACAGGATCTAGAAAAGGAAGTATATATCTTGCAAATTGGAACAGCTGTCCTAAGGATACATGTCTGCTTGTGAAAAGCCCTAAAGATGTCAGCTGGCTATGGCATAAACGTCTTAGTCATCTGAACTTTAAGACTATGAACAAGTTAGCAAGGGAATCCTTAGTTGATGGCCTGCCTAATGAACTCTACTGTAAAGATCAGGTTTGTGATGCATGTCAACAAGGAAAGCAAACAAAGGTCTCTTTCAAGACCAAGAAGACAGCATCAACCAGCAGAGTTCTTGAATTGCTTCATATGGATCTCTTTGGACCAGTCACTCAAACTACACTTATAGGGAGGAAGTACACTCTCATTGTTGTAGATGACTACTCCAAGTTTACTAGGGTTGTCTTCTTATACAAGAAGAGTGAAACTCAACAGAAGCTCCCTGAACTATTAAAGAGGATCCAAGTAGAGAAAGGAGAACCTATTGTGAAAATTAGAAGTGAAAAAGGCACTGAATTTATTAACTCTTATATTATTGCCTACTGCACTTCTAATGGTATTCAGCATGAGACAAGTGCAGCAAGAACACCACAACAGAATGGTGTAGCTGAAAGAAGAGTCAGAACACTTAAAGAAGCTGCAAGAACACTCCTTGCTGAATTCTCAACTTAAAGAAGAGTCAGAACACTTAAGAAGCTATGGGTAGAAGCCATCAACACAGCTTGTCACACTCAAAATAGGTCAGGAATTCACAAAATTCATGAGAAAATCCCATATGAACTGTGGAAAGGAAGAAAACCTAGAGTATCTTACTTTCATATATTTGGTTGTAAGTGTTTCATTCACAACAATGGGAAAAGTAAGTTGAATGCTTTTGATGCCAAAGCAGATGAGGGGATATTCTTGGGATACTCCTCAACTAGCAAAGCATTTAGAGTACTCAACAAATGAACCCTTCTTGTGGAAGAAACACCTCATGTTGTTTTTGATGAATCTTGTGAAAAGAGTGCAGTACAAACAGACTCAGTTGTAGATCAGATGAAGAAACTAGTGATCAAGTCCAGGTTTGATGAGTTTATTGAAGTCAATGAACCATTTCCTGAAGAACCAGAGGAGGATAAACAACACAGACCAGTCACTAGATCTTAAACTCAAGCTGAGAAGCTGACCAAAATCAAGATGCAACAATCCCAAATGCAAGGGGGGATGATCTCTTTGACACGCAAGATACAGATGATGATCGACCTAATCAAGTCAACCCTCCTGATGGCACTAGAACAGATGAGAATCCAAGCTCATCTAATGCAGACACACCTGTGAGGCATACATGGAGAAACAACCATCCATCAAACCTTATATTAGGAGGAGCAGACTCAGGTGTCAAAACCAGAAGAAAACTGAATCAGAACCCCCAATCATCTATGTTTTTCTAGTGTGCTTTCCTGTCTAATATTGAACCAGTTGACATAGAAGAAGCAATGACTGATAGCAATTGGATCACTGCTATGCAAGAAGAATTAAACCAATTCGAAAGGAATGAAGTATGGGAATTGGTAGATCGTCCTGAAAACCACAATGTAGTAGGAACAAAGTGGGTATTCAAGAATAAGAAGGACGAAAATGATGTAATAACTAGGAACAAAGCAAGGCTAGTTGCAAAAGGATATTCACAATCTGAATGAATTGACTATGATGAAACCTTTGCTCCAGTAGCCAGATTAGAAGCCATTCGACTGTTACTAGCTTATGCATCATATATGGGCTTCAAAGTATACCAAATGGATGTCAAGAGTGCTTTTCTGAATGGTATTCTGGTAGAAGAAGTGTATGTAGAGCAGCCTCCAGGATTTGAAAAAGGAGATCAAGTATATCGTCTGAAGAAGGCTCTCTATGGTCTAAAGCAAGCACCTAGAGCTTGGTATGACACATTGTCACAATTCCTACTTGACAATGGCTACACCAAAGGCAAGGTTGACAGAACTCTTTTCAGAATACAAGAAGGAGAAGACATTCTAATGGTACAAATATATGTAGATGACATTATATTTGGATCACCCAATCAAGATATGTGCAAGAAAGTTCTCTGAACTTATGCAAGGAAAATTCGAAATGAGCATGATGGGTGAGATGAACTACTTCCTAGGACTCCAAGTCAAACAGAGTCCAGAAGGGATCTTCATCAATCAGTCCAAGTACACCAAAAGCCTATTAGAAAGATTCAAAGCTCTACAAAGCAAGACTGCAAGAATTCCAATGATGACATCTTTCAAAATGGAACCAGATGAGTCTGGACAGGCAGTTGATCAAACTGAATATAGAGCACTTATTGGATCTCTACTATACCTTACAGCTAGCAGACCAGACATAACATTTGTTGTAGGAGTATGTGCTAGGTTTCAAGCAAACCCAAAGTAAAGTCATCTAGAAGCAGCAAGGAAGATTCTCAAGTACCTAAAAGGAACAGTCAACCTAGGACTATGGTACCCTGCTGATGACAACCTAGATTTGAGTGGTTACTCTGACTCTGATTATAGTGGATGCAGAATAGATAGGAAGTCCACATCTGGAACCTGTCAATTCCTAGGCAACAAGTTGATATCATGGTTCTCAAAGAAGCAAACGTCAGTTGCAACCTCCACCACTGAGGCAGAATATATGGCAGCTGGAAGTTGTTGTAGTCACCTGCTCTGGCTAGTTCAACAACTCAAGGATTACAATGTAGAGGCAAGAGAAGTCCCTATCTACTGTGACAGCAGCAGTGCCATTGCCATCACTCAAAATCCAGTTCTCCACACAAGGTGCAAGCATGTCGACATTCGACACCATTTTATAAGAGACCACCTTGAAAAGAAGGACATCAAGATGGAGAAAATTCACACAGATATCCAAAGAGTATACATCTTGACTAAGCCCCTAGCTGAAGAAAGATTCAAGACCCTATGTTATAGCTTAGGACTCTTGGATCCAAGCATATGAAGAGCAAAGATCAGCTAATACAATTGCAGCAGACTAGGAGAATCAGATGAGGTGAATAGACACCCTCATCTTCAGGTAAGTTTTTCCCGATGAAGACAAATAAAGCTGAGGGAAAACTTTGAGTCATTTAATCAAGGGGGAATCAATGATGCCTTAAGAATCCTTGATAAAATACTCAATCATCTGCATTGCACAATATATATATATATACATACAGGAGACATGAACAAAGTTAATTGGTATCTATGCTTAAGCAATGTATACCTATGTATAACAATAAACTATTCTTCATAAAATACTTTATCATTATACATACATACAGTATACTATTGAGTTATACTTGGTTGGATTAATACACCATTGGCTGGATTAATCCTCACCGACTCAACAGTATGCATGCACTGTACGGATTCCAAATAACTCTTGCTCAAAATTTATAATTTCTGCATTCCACTAGATAGAGTCTAAATCTCTTTAAATGTGAACCCTTAGATCAAGAATCTCATTGTTGATCTTAAGAAGTAACTTTTCAGAAATTCAGACCTATCAACTCTATAGCTTTTGTCATCTTTTACTCCACCACCTCATTTCTACCTCTATAAAAAGGGAAAGTTATGGGAATACCTAAGAACAGAAATTACTAACTGCTATTCTTGTTTCAGGTATGGAGAGTATCGAAAGAAGAAATGGCATGGACATCATCCCTCAACCAAGGTCATGGGTGAAGGAGATGAAGATTTGTCCTAAAGATGGAGATGATGCAGATCAGCATACTTGGCTTACCCCACATAAATATGCCTATGAAAACTAAAGAAAGAAGAGACGTTCTTGTTCAAAGAAGAGATGCAGAGGACAAAGTAGCAAACAAGCAGAGCTTCTTCTCTAGGGGAAGTTCTACATGGAGAGCTTGTTACCAAAGGCCACTTTGTCAAACCATATCAGGAAAACCAAGTTTCTGTCTCTCTTTTCACACTCCATTGAAGCACCTTTCAATCTTCTCCTTCCTACAAGAGAAGCGAAGAAATTCAACAAGGACACATTAGATGCTACATCCCATCTGATGATGAGGAACATCCGATGGTGAGGAGCACCTGAACCAGTGGGATTTCATCTAGACTAGTCCCACTTGGTTAAAAGAAGGAGCTGAAAGATCCATCAAACCAGGTTGGATCATCACAGCTGAAGGTTCCATCCAACCAGGTTGGATCATTTCACACAAAAGATTTACTTAGCACACTTCAATCCTCTACTCAGTTGATCAGAAGGCCAACTCAGCTGACCATAAGACTTTCAAGAAAATCAGCAGACTTTATGAAGAAATCAGAAGACTTCACTCTGCTGATCAGATCATTTTATTTTAGAGCATAATGACTATCTTTGATCATGTAATTCATTCTAGATTTATTCCTGAATGTAATTAAGGAAATTAGCCTATATAAGGAATGAAATTCACTTATAGAAAATGGCCTTGATGATCAATTCTTGCTAAAATTCAGTCACAACGGCTAGTTTTGGTAATGATGTCATTAGCACTCAATTACTATTTTGCCAACAAATCATCGATTGACACATGGCAAATTCAGCCGGCAAAATTAAAGGAATGAGGCAAAATCAAAGAAGGAAATCTTGGGCTCTACTCCAAACTTGAATCGAATCTGACCGTTGGATCATTCATCTCTCAAGTTCTTGCTGGAGTATATATTCAAACCCTTAAACCTCTTCCACACTCCTTTCGCTCACAATACTCAATTACTCTCAAATCACTCTCGTTCTAAATATTCTTTCCAAGCATTCCTACCCTCAAAACTCAACATCCAGAATGGGAATCATCAAAATTTACGACGAGAAGACCAAGATTACCGGCACTTTAGATACTCAAAAGTGGTCTAAGGAAGGAAAAGTTTTCACTGAGAATGCTCTGTTTTTCAAGGGCAAACATACACCTGCGAACAAGGAGATCCTTCTTCGCTGCATCAATCTCAACCTTCGTGATTTTCTGGAAGCAGTACCAACAAATGTTTATGAACAAGATGTGCTGACCTTCTACGCAAACGCAGTGATGATGGATTCTCATGTTGAAAGTGTCATGGGTGGACACAAAGTTGAGATCTCAAGAGAGATCCTTCAAGAATTGTTCGGCTTATCAAGGGGAGAGATAGACATCTCTACCTACATTATAGGAAGAGAAAAGGAGTATATAGAGATGTTTACTGATGGAAGGGTCAAGGCTGAGGATGCCTCTGGACTTAAGAAATCACAACTCGACCCCAAATTCCAAACGTTGATGGATATTGCAGGCAAGATGTTGCTTGGTAACACTTTTAGCCACGATGCTGTTACCACTTTAAAGGTTAGAGTTATGGCTGCAATCTGGGATCAGATTGATGGAGATTGGCAAGGGCTATTCTTGAATAGGATTGCTCTTGAGGCCAAGAAGGTTACATTGGACCTCCAATCAAGAGAATGCAAGGTAAGTGTTATCCTTCCAGAAGTACTCCCAAAGAAGTACAAGATGGGTCCTCATAAGATATTCCACACCTCCAAGTATTACTTGAGAAAGGAGGCCCTTGCTGAGGCATCAAGGTTGACGGAAGAAAAGAAGAAAAGGTTAGCGGAAGCATCCTCTAAGGATGTTGTTGAGGAGGCAAAAGAGTTCATTCATGACTGATGAAGAAGAGGAGGAGCCCTCCAAAGAAAAGGCTCAAAAGAAGGCTGCTGAGGACGATGATGATGATAATCAGACCTTAGCACAACGCAGAATACTGATCAGATCTGGGCTCATCTCCCCATCTGATTCAGATGCCACTCCAACTGCCTCTCCTTTGAAAAAGGCAGGTACTTCTAATCCCTCTCTCACTATCTCTCCTTCTAAATTGTCAAAGGGTAAGAAGAGAAAGAAGAACAATTCCTCTTTCACCAAAAAGACAAAGAAATCCAGGCTCCCTACTCCCATGAACATAGCCCCTATTGCATCATTCAACCCTTCTGACGATTCCAACCCATCTGAACCTTCAAACACTGATACCCAAAACCCTGCTGATACTCACACAGCAGAGGAACATGCCCAGCCTCAAACAACTCTTGAGTCACACTTGCCTACCCTTGCTGATACACAAATAGCAGATGACCAAGTTCATCAAACCCAACCACCTACTGATCTTCAAGTAGAACAGAAAACAGACTAGCAGACTCAAAACCCTGCTGATACTCAACCTACTGAAGGTCAATCTCTCTCTCACCCTGAACATATCACTTCCCAAATCCCTGTTGATACTCACACAGCAGAGGAAAATGTCCTTCCCACTCAATCTCCTATCCTCACTACCCCATCTGCACCAGAAGACTTGGCACCAACAGACCTGGATCAAGCAGGTCCTTCTCAACCTCAGTATAGGATGGTGCACTGTCCTATGTGCACAAGGGAGAAGATAATGAGGATGAAGATAGCCAACCTGCTCAAGTCTACTATTCCTGGTATTGATGAGGAATCAGTTCAGTTTGAACAAGTACTGAGAGTTTGTACTTGGATTGAGCTCCGAAGAGATGATGTGGATGACCTCATTGAAGTCATGGAGGGAATGGGAGGAAAGGCTAACTTTCTCGACTGGGAGATGGAGCAGAAAGAGGTTGCTCAGGTCAGTTCATTCACTGAGCTATTGCCCACAGAATCCTTGACCAAGGTATGCCAAAGGATTCTCGGGATCCTCACAGATGAGGATGAAGCAAAGGAAAGAGAAGTGGTGTCTGTCCCCTCTCACTTCTTTCCTAAGCATGAGCCTGATCACTTCATCTATCAACCTCATCAAAGGAATGATCGATTATTTGCTCGTCTGGTTGATGTCACAACAAACTTTCTTCAAGAAGGTTATCTCACTGCTGAAGAAAATGGAATGGCTCTAGCTATCTACATTCCGCCTTTCATTCCTATCCTTCCCAAGGAAGCTCAAGGTACTGCCTCACCCACTACTTCATCTATTGATATTCGAGCAGATGTGTGTGCTCAGGTCAAGGAAGCAATCGACACACACTTCGCCAAAGGGCTAGGCATGCAGTTCGCCAGATTAGTAGAAAAGGCCATTCATGAGCAGAAGACTCCTCTCACCGAACAAATCCTTGACATAGATGACAAGTTTGGTGAGGCACTCCATAATCAGCTAGAGGAGTATCTCAACTTAGAAATGAAGAAATCAGCGGACAGAACCAAGAAGTTTACTGATCTCTATACAAATGATATCAACCGCTTAGAGAGCTCCTACACACACAGACTAGATGATGCTGAAGCAAGAGCCACTGAAGGTCAAACCCTTCTTAAGTCAGCTGCAGCAGAGAATGAGAAACTGCAGACTCAGCTGAAGGAGACAGCAACCAAATTGGAAGCACTTACTGCTAAGTTTGAAGCTGCCCCCTCCTCCAACTCTCATACTCAGATTCTAGAGCACAGCATTACTCATTCGACCCATATTGGCAAAGTTAATGCCATGGCCCTACAGCAGACTCTGAAAGTAGAAATTCTGAACCCCATGAAGCCTTTTGCGGCTGCACTTGCTGAAGCCAAAAAGGGGGAAGATGTATTGATAAAAGCTCTAGAGAAGACTACTGCACAGCAAGCTGTAATGGTAGTATCTCAAGATGAGCTGAATGAAACCTTGGGTGGTTTAAAAAGCAAAATCAAGAGCAGGCAAGGCAAAGGCAAAGAAATTGCTCAAGAAGACACCCAAGCTCTCACTCAAGCTCCTACTTCCAAGAGTCTACAAATCACTGCCTCTGTAGAACAAGTTCCTGAGAAGAGGATGACAAGGAAAAGAAAGGCAGATGAGCAAGCTCAGTCAAGCAAGAAGTCAGCTCCAGCAGAGCCTACTGCAGAAGAGAAATAGGCTTTAGAGCTGAAGAAAAGAAAAGAGCTTGAAGCTCAAGAGCTTAAGCAGAAGAAGCTAAAAGTTGCGAAGGCAGTCAAAGCCAAATTTGAAAGAAAAATAGCCAAACTCAGGAAAGCTCTCGAGGACAAAGCATTGAAAGAAAATGCCCTGGCATTGAAAGATAAGGTCCTGGTGTTTGATAGAAATTATGTGGATTATTTCGCCCTTTAAGATGAGCTACCAAGATGGTATCCCCTGGAGAAGAAGTGGCAAATTCAACACCACATAGTAAGAAAATTTGGTCCTCTCCCAACCTATGAAGATGAATTCTTCCAGTTCAATCAGTTCATGAACATTGAAGATCAGGAGTTCTGGAAAGAAGTAATCAAGACATCCAAAGAAATTGACAACTGCAGAATTTAACTCCTGAAGAACCTAAATGGGATCCTCCCACTCTGGGCTCCGGAAGGACAGACTGGATTGAAGTCAAAAGGATTCTGGAGAAGATCTACGAAGAGGAGAACGTTACAAACATGCAACACATGGAAGAAGTTCGAGCTCGTCTGTACCTTGCTTTCTGCATCTGAAGATCAGAAGACCTGATGAAGACCACTTTAGAAGTTTAAAGAGACTATCACTTGTAATCTGTAAAAGCTCTATATATTATCAAGTTTTAGTTCTTTTTGCTTTCAAGACAAACTCTCATTGTCTTCATCAGATACTTTAGTTTTATGAAGTTTATAAACTCTTATCTTATTTATTAAGAGCATTTATCAAGTATAGTTTTGGCTTCATCAAAAAGGGGGAAATTGTTGGGATGTAAATTCACCCTAAGCCCCACTTGACGTTAGAATAGTTTTGATGGCCAAAACACTTAGAGTTTATAAATGTAATAGGATCAGCTGATTTTGTATAGAACAGCTCAGACTAGTCTTGTGTAATAAACTGTATGTATATCAGCTGATTAGCACAGTCCCGGCTTACATGCGCTCCCTCAAGATGAGAAGAGTAGAAGACAAGAAGACTAGAAGATCCTTGAAGGCCAGATAAGTTAAGGTGCTTGTATACCTACTTATCTGATGGAGTCCAAGTTGAAGATGGCCCTAATGCAGCTCAAGTATTTTTACAGATCAGAAGAGTTCTACTCGACTGATATCAGAAGACAGAAGCACAAGGCCAGACGAGTAGTGAGAAGACTAGTAGTGCAGATCAGAAGACTAAGTACTCGTCCAGGACTCGGCTGATTCCCAAAGTCATCTTGCAAATTGAATGAAGACTTACCTTACTTAGAAGATTGACATGATCCCAGGATTGAAGCAATCAAGTGGCTGGAATCAAGGAATCAAGCCAACATGGAAAGATTGCCCCAACGGCTAGTCAACTCCAACGGCTAGTTGCAAGCAATCACCACTATAAATACAAGAGGATGAGAAATCACAAGTACGAGATCACAACGAGAGAATTCAATAAGCTAAGCAAGCAATCAAGCTAAAAGCCATACTGTTTTAAGAGTTCTCCAAGAGCCAGAATCCATAAGAACATCCTTAGCTCTTAAGTGATTTCTATCCAACCGAAGAACCTGAATCTTATTCATATTGTAAATCCATTGATTTGGGCATAGGGGTTAAGCATATTATAAGCTTGAACCATTAGTTGGAAACATTCAAAAACCCCAAAACCCCACCGAAAGGTTAAAGTTTTTGAACCCCTGCAAAGTGCAAGTGCTTACAATCACTTGTGGAGACCGTAGCAGTTAGGACTACTCAGATCTCAAAGTCCTACCCTTGGGACTATAAAGGTCAAGCCCTTGTAATTTTTGGTAAATTAAAGGGATTAAACATCACGTTAGGACGTGAGAGTGGACGTAGGATCGTATATCCGAACCACTATAAACCTGGTGTTATTTATCTTTCTGCACTTTACTTTATTGTCATTTCCATACATCTTATATAGTGCATACTGTGATTTAAACAATCTTCAAATCAAGGCCATAACTTTCAAACCAGCATCAGCTGAGTATTTTCCTTAAGTAAACAACTTGGCATTTTCAAAAGAAACAAAAAGAACGAGTCTAAACAAGGCCTACCATAATTTCGCACATAATCTCTACAATCAGATCACTATAGTCATCTGGACCAGCAGACTTGTAGTCCAGCTGACATAGACATCAGAAGAGGTTCCCAACTCTCTTGAAAAAGTTTTAAAGTCTATTCACCCCTCCCCTCTAGACTTTAATCCCATTCATTACTCGTTCAGGGACCAACATCTACATCCACTCTCACAAACCCATTTGTGATATTCTTATTAACTCTTCCAATCGAGTAATGTGTTCTTGTGGTTTTAAGTCCCAAGATATAAGACTTAGATCTTCTCGAAAACACTACCAAGTGCCTCTTCGATCTAACTAGCTATTTTACAAGTAACTAGCAGCTTGAAAACAAAAATATAAAAGTAAACTTCTCTGTCTTCAGTAGTAGCCTTCTTGTTCTTCACTTGTCTTCTTGCTTCTTTCTGAACTTCAAACTCTGAGAGTATTTGCTTTACTTGAATGTAGAATATCAATGCTTTAGTAGTTTTTCAGTAGTCTCTAATGAATGAATACCTTGCGATATTTATAAGCTTCCAATTCAAGAACTTTAAGTTGTGTAACCAACTTTTCTTGAAAACTAACTGATAACCGATTCTTCTTATCCATCCATGCGTTTCTTCAGTTAATTAGTTATTTCTAACTAACTCTTCAATCCTTATCTTCTCACGCGTTTAAATAACTAACTTCAAGTTGACCTGTCTTGTTGAGTTGTGATCATACTTGACTTGTGTAGACTTGTCTTCTCATCTGGTCTTCTTATGTGAACTTCTGTAGTAGACTATTCTAATCCTACCAAGACTATTACAATACTTTAAGCTTTATAACACAGCTTAGTCAACTTAAAATCTATACATCAATACTTCATAAAAAAACCATGAGCTTCTATACACTGTTTATCATAGCTCAATAACAATCTAAACATTATGAATAACACATATGAAGTACTTATAATTCGTACTTATCTTTTAATAACACTTGTTTTTTATGTGAACTCTACTGGTCTGTTCAAGATGACTTTTTCTTAACTAGACTAGATCAGTCAACACTTAGAAAATATTCAAACTACTTTTGGCTTATCAAAACTTCTTCTTTTATCTTTTTAATCACCAATTAGGATTTGTTCTAGGATTCATATCCCAACAATTTCCCCCTTTTTGATGAAGCCAAAACTACTTGAATCTTTTCTCATAAGAAGACTAGTTAAGTAGTTATCTTGTATTAATCATCAAAGTAGTACTTATCTTTCATTTATTCAAAATAAGAACAGTAGATTACACATACATAAATCAAAATCAAAAAACTAAGAATCAGAGCAAAAAAAACTTAATCTAAAAGAGTACATCCTTCTGGATTTGAAACACAGAATGCATATAGGAGTCTCTTATGTATTACTCTGATATGTTCTTCATCTTCAATCTTCTCCTTGTCAAGCAGCTCTTCTTCATATTTCTTGATCTGGTTAAGATCAACTCTTTTTCCTGAGCTGGTCATAGGACACTTCCATCTTGGAAAAATAGGAACTAGAATGTTGAAATTTGCACCATCAGATATCCTTATGATTAAGTTCCATAGCAGCTTGTTCTGACCTTCCATGAATTTGTCAAACATCAAGTATAACTCATCTGGACTTTCAGCGTCACCATACTTCATGATAATCCAATGATCAAGTTCCCATTGCCTCTTCACTTTGAGCCATTCTTGACGATGCTCTTTGTCAATGAAGTAGTCAATGAACTGATCTTCCATTTCATCTTCATCTGCCTTCAGCTTCTGCAATCTCTCAATATGCTTTCCAACTTTCTTCTGACTCGCATAGTGAGTTTCATCATTCGGATCAACAACCTTCTACTTTTTAATCACAGTTGTTGTCTCTTTTGGCTCTTCAATAACAATAGATTTCCTTTTTGACACTTGTCTAGTCTGAGCCTCTGCTTCAGGAGTAGCAACTCCCTTGCCTTTCTCCTTTTTCATCAACTCTTCTGCTTTAGCTATCTCAAGATCCACAGTTTTAACCAACTTGCCTCTGCCCCTCTTAGGCCTACCAAGATCTTGCATTGCTTCAGCAGCTTCCTTAGCTTCTGGTTCAGCACTAGATTTTGTGTTTCCACCTTCAGCAACTTCAGTTTCAACTCTACTCATCTCTTCCCCCTTTTTGGCTTCATCAGTCGCCTTGAGAGAGAAAAGAGAAGTGAAACGAGTCATCTCTTCAAACATAGCTTGTTTCATCAGGTTAGTTGCTTTCTCTATCTGCTTCTGGTGAGAACCATCTTGACTTAACTTATCTAGTTTGGTTGCCATCAACTCCAACTTATGAGTAGATAAGTTCAACTCATTCTTGAAATGTGTTGCAGTCAGACGCAATTTCCTGTTTTCTTCTGTCATAGCATTAATGAATTCTCTTGCTTGTGCAAGCTGATAATAAGCTTCCTTTATTTGAACATCAGCAACCTCAATCCTAGCACTGTAAACTCTTTCCATCTTCCTGGATTCAGTAGCTAAGACGCGAGCAAAATCAACTGAACTCTTCTCCGAATATTCAACTTGGTTCTGGAGAAATTCTTCGATCTGATCGAACATTGCTAGCCTGAAATCATTTTCCAATTGATTAACTTCATTCATAATCATCTCTTTTGAACTTGTCACAAGGACACTGTTCTGTTCAACAAGAGTCTTCTTTAGCTCGGACTTGAGAAATTCATCAATAGATGACTTAATAACAGCTTTCAAGTCTTCTTTCAACTCAACTAATGAAGCAGCTGGAATGGCTTGAGATGATTGTCCAACTTCTTCATGAGTAGCTTCTTCCATAATCACATCTTCAGCAAGAGATATGACTTCAACCAACTGTCCTTCTGGAATAGTAGTTAAGACCTCGTCTTCCACTACTTCAGCTTCAATAACACTTCCAGCAATGGCCTTTAGACTACGTAATGGACAATAAGGCACTATAGCCAACTTAGCTCTCTTAGCCTTTCTTTCAGCATCAGCCAAATCCTTTTTCAATGAGGCATGCAGTTTCTCCATGTATCCACAAATTTCGGTGGGAAGAAATAGATCAGTATAGCGATTGATAAAAGCAAAGTCTGACCTTGGACTGTCAGCATGATCTACCTGGAATCTGAACACAATGCCTCTCAACTGGTCTGAGACATTTTCTAGCTCTATTATAGGATCAGTAGACTGGACCTCCTCAGCTCGTTCAGCTTCAATCATTACAACATCTTCTACCAAGTCAGTCTCTGAAACTTGAACACCCACATCAAATTGAGATTCTGAACTCAGCAGATCATCAGAAATACCCAATAACTTCTTTGCAAGAGCAGTAATAGCATGGTTCGGGAATAGCTCTGAGTGGTCTCGAACACCACTGTTCTCCTTCTGCTCCATTTCCCAATCCATGAAATTAGAAATTCCACCTTTTCCTAAGATGACTTCAAACAAGTCGTCTGTTGAAGACTTCTTCAATGCAACCCAAGTGCATATTCTTAGAAGCTTCTCAAACTGCTCTGACGCGTAGTCGACCTCGATAGATGAGAGTTGCTTCTTTAAATTGTTACTCATCTTCGAACGGATCCTCTTCTCTCTTAAGCACATAGGATAATACACCAAGGTTTCGAATCTAACTTCAGACGGGTTCTGAGCAGGTGGGGTCCCTGTCTCAGCTGTTGCAGTGGCAACTGGCGTCTTGTCTATAGTAGATGGGTTGATGGGTTCAACATATTCTGTTGAGGTTAGAGAAAGAGTTTGGTCTGTGGTTTCTGGGGGCTCCAATGTGTCTCGGTTTGGTGTGACAACTGTCGAAGTATCAGTTGTATCTTTTATAGAAGTGTTTTGGGGTTGACTGGCTCTCAGCGGTAATGCCGCTAGTACTTGTGAGGTTGAGGTTAAAGGTCTGGGTCTAGATCGGTGTGATCTTGCCCTGGTTCGAATAGAAGAGAGAGAGGAATTGAAATATCTTGAGAGGAAATACCAACCTGAAGACTTGACTCTTCTGGTGGAGTGGGCGACCCAACTCTCACTAGTTGATACAATTCAGGAACTTGATCACGTGTCTCCTTCTCTTGTTCGGACTTCTCTTCCGACTAAGTCTCCTCCGAATCATCTGAACTAGACGAGACTTGAGCAACTTCCTTAGATTTTTCTTCAACTAACTCGTCTTCCGAAGAACCAGATGTGACAGCATAAGGCAAGGCTCCCATGGGGTCAATCTGAGCTTGCCTAGGTGCAGCTGATCTTGCAGCAGCCTGCTTTCTTAAAGCCTCCTTCTTCAAATAGAACTTTAACGGATGGAATGGCTTACCTTTACTCCATTCTGTCTTGTTTGGCATCAACAAAGGAAGTAGGATACTCAGCTTGTTTCCATATCCAACAACATTTGACACCACCCAATTACATGTGTCAGTGTCAACTCGAACACTCTTTTCAAAGTACATGATTCGATCTGCAATAAGTTTGAACCAATTTCCTTCGGTAATTCCATCATATATGTCAGCCATTACCCTTGCTTTACTCAGAGTGACAGAATCATGAGAACCAGTGGCACATAGCAAAATTTTGCTGGGTATGTCCAGTAGGGTTCGATACTTTTCTAGAAGTTCCATCTTCTTGACGGCAGGGAGCTTGCCATCTGGTTTCAGCCTTAGCTTCCTTCCACAAAATATACCCAAATATCTGGCTTCTTGCCCAGCTGCATAGTTCTCCACATCAATAGTTCCAATAGGCAGCTTTAGATGCTCGAACATGGCTTCTCGAGTGATTTCCACTCGATTTCTTCCAAGGAAAGATTCAATCACATCTCCTTGTCTGGTGGCGTTGGCATAGAACTCCAATACCTCTTCCTCCAAGACGACTTGAGGAAACGCCTCCAAATATGGTTTTAAACCACATCTCCAACATTTGGTCAAAATCTCTGAGTTTCCATCTGTGTGTTTACCCTTAAAGAACACAGAAGGTTCAACATGCACTTTGTTTTCTGAAATAAATCTGCCTAGGTCGAACCTAGCTTGCATGTTAGTCCTCACATCGAAAAGAGATATGATAGACATGGTGATAAGTTGAGTAAGAACGAGTATCTTAAATTCACAAGAGATTCAGATGCTTTGAGAGTAGTAGAGTTAAGAAAACGTGGGGCAAGACGTGTGTAAGTGTTGGGTTTTATTCAAAACTGAATTAGAGAATGAACGGCCAAGATTTAAAGATATAATCCAACGGTGTGTCTTTTGGAATTCAGTTACGGAATCGAGAATATTACGTGATTTGATATTGTAAAATTTGAAATCCGCCTCCTCTTATTAGTTAGGACAGGGGAGTGTACTCATCTGACCTAGCATAGTGGAGTAGGTTTCGAACTGGGTGTATACACCTCATTCAAATGGGAGTGTAAAAATCCAATTCTAGGATTTTCCAATTTTACATTATCGAATTACCATAATACCCTTAATTTGGTTTAGTTAAACACTTAGAGTATTTAAATCATGAGAACACTTATCTTGTCTGTTCGAGTCTATCCAGAACAGACGAGTAGACTCAAGCGTACAAGGCGAGTTCCCCCTTCGATTGTGCTTGTCTATTCTGAATGTCGAACGACGTTCATGTACCTATCTTAGCTTATACAACGTATAATCGTAGGTACGAATAGAATTGAATAATTAAAATGAATATCAATATAAAGCAATGGTCAAGGTTTTAGAACAAGATGACTGTTAACAAACATAAGAGTCAACATAAGGATTTTTAAGAAATCAAAGATTCCCCCTTGAATGTTTATTCTCTTAGTATTACCCTCAGCTTTACCGGCTTTCTCATCGGGTTGTTTGGTCATCTTGTCTGACCTTGTATACCTGTCTGTTGCGCGAGTAGACGAGTGCTTTTGTTCTAGTGATCTTGTCTCCTTATTTCTTTTGATGCACCTGTCTGGTTAGTATATAGCTATATGCAAGTAGAGTCTAGATCAATTAGTCCTAGACTAATGCATAGTTCACGAAATCGAGGCTCAGGTAATGGTTTTGTGAAAATATCAGCTCTTTGAAAATCAGTATGAATCTTTTTCATGCGAATATCTTTCTTTTCTACATGATCACGTATGAAATGATGTTTCACATCGACATGCTTACAACGTGTGTGCAGAACAGGATTTTGTTTAATGGCAATAGCACTATTACTATCACAGAATATGGGAACGTTTGATTCATATATGTTGTAATCTCTAAGCTGTTGCATGAGCCAGAGTAGTTGACTATAGCAACTACCAGCAGCCATGTACTCGGCTTCGGTAGTAGAAGTAGCAACACTAGTCTGCTTTTTCAAAAACCATGAAATGAGTTTTGTACCTAAGAATTGATAAGAACCAGATGTGGATTTCCTATCTATTCTACAGCCACCAAAATCAGAATCTGAGTAGCCACTTAGAGATAAATCATCATTTGAAGGATACCATATACCACGATTGATGGTTCCTTTCAAATATTTCAATATCCTTTTAGTGGTTTCCATGTGACTCTCTTTTGGATTAGCTTGAAATCGAGCACATACACCAACGGAAAATGCAATGTCTGGTCTACTAGCAGTCAAGTACAGTAATGAACCAATAAGACCACGGTAATGAGTTTGATCAGTACACTTACCATTCTCGTCTAGATCCATCCTGTAAGTGGGTTGCATAGGAACTCCAGAAGATTTACAAGTCTTAATACCATACTTGTCTAGTAGATTACGAGTATACTTTGCTTGATTTATGAAAATTCCTTCAGAGGTCTGTTTCACTTGAAGACCAAGAAAGTAATTCATTTCACCCATCATAGACATCTCAAATTTACTTTACATGAGTGTTGAGAAACTTTCACTCAGCTTTTTGTTAGGTGAACCAAAGATGATGTCATCTACGTAAATTTGCACAAGTAGGATGTCCTTACCTTCTTGTCTTCTAAACAAAGTTCTATCGACCTTGCCCTTAGTAAAACCTGTAGGTCCCTAAGTTGAGTTAATATCGAGGGAAGCTAAAGAAAATGTCTAGAGGGGGGTGAATAGACTTTTCTAAAATCTTTCGATATATCAGAATTACAATATGCGGAATACGAAATTAACAATGAGCCCAATTAAAGTTTATACTCAACTTATTTCGAGAACTCTGTTTTATGAACTCAACTAGTCTTGTTTAGATATGTAATTCAATCAATCAAACAATTAATCAATTAAACAACAAACAAAACAGTAAAGTAAATCAAACACGAAATTTATAGTGGTTCGACAACTTGTCTACATCCACTCTCACAAACCCAGTTGTGAAATTCTTATTAACTCTTCCAATCGAGTAATATGTTCTTGTAGCTTTAAGTCCCAAGAAATAAGACTAAGATCTTCTCGATTATATCTCCAGATATATCTTCGATCTTACTAGCTATTTTACAAGTAACTAGCAACTTGAAACAATAAACGAAAATAAAACTTCTCTTCGTTCAGTAGTAGCCTTATTCGATCTTCACTTGACTTGTGTAGCTTTACTTTCTGAACTTCAATCTCTGAGAGTAATTTCTTCTTTGAATCTTCAATAATGCTTGCAGTATCAATATTTCAGTAGTCTTTAACCAATGAATACCTTGAGGTATTTATAGACTTCCAATTCCAAGAACTTTCAGTTGTGTAACAACCTTTTCTTGAAAACTAACTTGTAACTGATTCCTCATATCATTTAACGCGTTTCTTCAGTTAATTAGTTATTCCTTAACTAATTCTTCAAACTTTATCTTCAACACGCTTTTGTAACTAACTTCAAATTGACCTGTCTTGTTTAAGTCGCGCACATGTCTTGTCCAGTAGTAGTAGACTGCGTCTTCTACTTGTCTTGTGCAGTAGACTTCTTCAGATTACAACATAGAACTAATCTAGTCCTATCATCTAATCCTAACAAGACTATTACATTACATTAAGCTCTTGTTACAAAGCTTAGTCAACTTAGAAAAAAACTATACAAAGAATCTATCTATTACATTCAAAATCATGAGCTCTATACAACAATTATTCATAGCTCAATAACAATCTAACATATACGAATAACAAATATGAAGTACTTATAAATCGTACTTATCTTTCAATAATACTTGTCTTTTAACACTAGTACTTGTCTTGTGAACTCTACTGGTCTTGTACAAGATGACTTCTCTTAACTAGACTAGATCAGCCAACACTTAGAAAATATTCAAGTCTTCTTTTGGCTTATCAAAACTTCATCTTTTATCTTTTATCATCATTTAGGACTTGTTCTAGGATTCATATCCCAACAAAACCATTTTCTAATAGAATTTGAGAAAGAGTATCGTATCATGCTCTTGGAGCTTGTTTTAGTCCATATAAGGCTTTCTTTAACTTGTACACTTGGTTGCCTTTCACTTCGAAACCTGGGGGTTGTTCTACATACACTTCTTCCGCAAGAATACCATTAAGAAATGCACTTTTAACATCCATTTGATACACATTAAACTTCATGTAAGCAGCATATGCAAGAAACAATCTTATGGCTTCTAGTCTAGCAACAGGAGCATAAGTTTTATCATAATCTATGCCTTCAGCTTGTGAATAGCCTTGGGCTACTTGTCTAGCCTTATTTCTAACAACTACATCGTTCTCATCTTTCTTGTTATTGAAAATCCATCGTGTGCCTACTACATTATGATGTTTAGGTCTATCGACAAGTTCCCAGACGTCGTTTCGAACAAACTGGTTCAACTCGTCTTGCATAGCAATGATCCAATTACTATCAGCCAATGCCTCATTAATGGTCTTAGGCTCGATAGATGAGAGGAAACAACACCAGCAAAACAAGGATGGACTAGGTTGTTCTTGCGACTCAAAGAGTTGTCGTCTAGTCTTTACACCAACAGTAGAGTCACCAATGATATTTTCAGTATCATGAGCAGATTTCCATGTTTTTCTAGTCTTAGTATGCATATTATCATCATCTAGATCAACTATAGCATCATGCATTTCAATATCATTTACATCAGAAGATTTAATAGGAGTAGACGAGTCGACTAGTTCGGGCATGTCAACTGATCTAATAGATTTACCTTGAGCACTTACCTTCTCCTGATTATCATCGGACTCTAGAGCTTTCATGAACGGGTTATAGGCTTGAACAGATTCATAAACTTCTGATTCTTGGTCAGTTTGGATCGATAGATCAGTTATCTTCTTACTGATCTGATCGGTAGACAAGTCCTGTAGAGATTCATCGAAAACTACATGTGGTGTTTCTTCCAAACATAAGGTAGAGTAGTTGAATACTCTGAATGCTTTACTAGTCGAGGAGTATCCTAAGAATATCCCCTCGTCTGCCTTAGCATCGAATGCATTCAACTTGCTTTTCCCATTGTTATGGATAAAACACTTACAGCCAAATATATGAAAATATGAAACTCTGGGTTTTCGACCTTTCCATACCTCATAGGGCGTCTTACCTAGTGCTTTATTGATAGCACTTCTGTTTTGGGAATGGCATGCAGTATTGATTGCTTCTGCCCAAAACTTCTGAGGAGTATTATACTCTGTCAGCATGGTCCTGCAGGCCTCCTTAAGAGTTCTGTTCCTTCGTTCTACAACTCCATTTTGTTGTGGTGTCCTTGCTGCACTAGTAAGGTTCTGGATGCCACGCTTAGAACAAAATTCTTTAATATAACAGTTAATGAATTCAGTACCCTTGCCACTACGGATCTTGACAATGGACTGATTCTTCTCAACTTGTATCTTCTTCAACAGATCAGGTAGGAGTGTTTGTGTATCACTCTTCTTGTGTAAGAAGACTACCCAAGTGAACTTAGAATAGTCGTCTACCACAACAAGTGTGTACCTTCTACCGTTCAAGGTTGGAGGAGTTATTGGGCCATGTAGGTCCATATGTAGAAGTTCGAGAACTCTACTAGTTGAGAGAGATGAAATGGATTTAAAGGAACCCTTTACCTGTGTACCTTTCTGACAAGCATTGCATATATGTGATTTGTAATACACTTCGTTGGGTAAACCTTCAACAAGGTAATTTCTTGCAATCTTATTAATCACCTTAAAGTTCATGTGACAAAGGCGTCTATGCCAAAGCCAACTGATCTCTTTGGGTGTCTTAGTAAGAAGACAAGTGTCCCGCGGACAACTATTCCAATTCACAATGTACACACTGCCTTGTCTTGTGCCGACAAGTAGTACGGTATGAGTCCTCTTGTCTATGATTTCGCACTTTTGACTTTTCAACTGCACTTTGTAACCTCGATCACAAAACTGTGAAACAGATACTAGATTATATTTCAAACCTTCTACGTATGATACGTCTTGTATCTCTACGTCGCCATTTCGGATATAGCGAAAGCCTTTTGTGATGGTTGTAGAGCTATCACCGAATATAACCTTTGGTCCTTCTTGCTCATGGTAGTTTGATAGAAGTGTCTTGGTACCAGTCATGTGGTGCGAACAACCACTGTCTATGTTGGTCCCTGAACGAGTAGTGAATGGGATTAAAGTCTAGAGGGGAGGGGTGAATAGACTTTAAAACTTTTTCAAGAGAGTTGGGAACCTCTTCTGATCTCTATGTCAGCTGGACTACAAGTCAGCTGGTCCAGATGACTATAGTGATCTGATTGCAGAGATTATATGCGGAATTATGGTAGGCCTTGTTTAGACTCGTTCTTTTTGTTTCTTTTGAAAATCCCAATTTGTTTACTTAAGGAAAATACTCAGCTGATGCTGGTTTGAAAGTTATGACCTTGATTTGATGATAGTTTAAATCACAGTATGCACTATATAAGATGTATGAAAATGACAATTAAGTAAAGTGCAGAAAGATAAATAACACCAGGTTTATAGTGGTTCGGATATACGATCCTACGTCCACTCTCACGTCCACACGTGATATTTAATCCCTTTAATTTACCAAAAATTACAAGGGCTTGTCCTTTATAGTCCCAAGGGTATGACTTTGAGATCTGAGCAGTCCTAATTGCTACGGTCTCCACAAGTGATTGTAAGCACTTGCACTTTGCAGGGGTTCAAAAACTTTAACCTTTCGGTGGGGGTTTGGGGTTTTTGAATGTTTCCAACTAATGGTTCAAGCTTATAATATGCTTAACCACTAAGCCTAAATCAAAGGATTTACAAGTATGAATATGATTCATGTTCTTGGGTTGGATAGAAATCACTTAAGAGCTAGGGATGTTCTTATGGATTCTGGCTCTTGGAGAACTCTTAAAACAATATGGCTTTTAGCTTGATTGCTTGCTTAGCTTGTTGAGTTCTCTCGTCGTGATCTCGTACTTGTGATTTCTCATCCTCTTGTATTTATAGTGGTGATTGCTTGCAACTAGCCGTTGGAGTTGACTAGCCGTTGGGGCAATCTTTCCATTTTTGCTTGATTCCTTGATTCCAGCTGCTTGATTGCTTCAATCCTGGGATCATGTCAATCTTCTAAGTAAGGTAAGTCTTCATTCGAATTGCAAGATGACTTTGGGAATCAGCCGAGTCCTGGACGAGTACTTAGTCTTTTGATCTGCACTACTAGTCTTCTGACTACTCGTCTGGCCTTGTGCATCTGTCTTCTGATATCAGTCGAGTAGAACTCTTCTGATCTGGTAAATACTTGTGTTGCATTAGGGCCATCTTCAACTTGGACTCCATCAGATAAGTAGGTATACAAGCACCTTAACTTATCTGGCCTTCAAGGATCTTCTAGTCTTCATATCTTCTACTCTTCTCATCTTGAGAGAGCGCATGTAAGCCCGGACTGTGCTAATCAGCTGATATACATTCAGTTGATTACACAAGACTAGTCTAAGCTGTTCTATACAAAATCAGCTGATCCTATTACTTTTATAAACTCTAAGTGTTTTGGCCATCAAAACTATTCTAACAGCAAGTGGGGCTTATGGTTAATTTACATCCCAACAGTCTATGTACCAAGTTTCTCCTACTGAGCCACCCTTCTTGTATAGATCGAGTCGACCCTGCATTAGATGATATTCCATAATTTAGGTACCCTCCTTGTCTATTGGGGTCCTGGGGGGTTAGTCGAGTTCAATGGAATCCAAATATACATTGGAGTCCTTAACAAGTTTGATCTTCTAAGCTTTCGACCATATTTGTTGTAAAATAAGACCCTGTTGTCCTTGTCTGGCCTATCATTAGTTCTTGGGTCTACTCGTCTGAGGTAGCCTTTTGACTTAACCTCTACTTGAGTAGGCACCGGCCTGTGATAGTCAGAGTAGGGCTTGTATGCATTGGGGCAATACGGTTTATAGACATGTTTAGGTCTTTCTTCTCCTTCAATATCATACGATTCAGGCGGAGGATATAAGACGGGTTGAATACGATATTTTGAAGCCACATTCCTGGGCCTAGACGAGTAGAGCTGAGACTGCCTTATGAACGAAGGTCTAGGCTCTTTCCATCTAGTTTGTACTTGTCTCCTCAGGATACCAGTCCTCGTATCTTACCTGATTAGGTCGTCCACGATTTCTAGTCCTTTGTTGACTCGTTTTAGACGAAATAGCCTTGTTGTTAACATTCCTTTTACCTCTCTTGATAATTGGAATGTTAACTTGAGTCTGTTTGAGTACAGTGCCTTCAGATGGAGTTCCAATATCGTATATCATTGGTCTTTTTCCTTTATCATTAGTCAAACAGCTTGAGATGAAAATAGTAGGGTTCTTAGGAACTTGAGTAGACGAGCTAGGTGTCTCAGCACCTATGCCTGTCTTGTCAGCAGGAGCCCTATACCTATCTGACAATTCAAGGTTAACCTTAGAGGAGTTAACCAGGTCAGTAAGTTTAAGGTCTAGAGTGACAACCTCAGTTTCTAAGAACTTATTACGTTCTTCAAGCTTTTTACACTTGCTTTTTAAAACATTGAATTCATGTTTCCCAGTAGCATGTGTCTTAAGTAGGTCTTGATACAACTTGTCTGTCAATGCATACTTGTCTTTGAGTTAACTCAACTCTTCTTGCAAGCGTTCATTTAGTACTGTTATATTAAGATCTACTTTAGACTGAGCTTCCTTAAGATCAATGATTTCTTGTTTTAAAATGATGTTTTCGTCACTGACTTCCATGAACGCCTTATTAGCGAGTAGGAGGTCTTCTTCAGTCACACCAATAGAGTGATGAAGACTACTCCCTACACCACTATCGGTTGTATCACTTTCATCAGAGTCTGATTCATCACATGATTGAAATGAAGTTGCAGATGATACCTCTTGCTCAATCTTAGCCATGCAGCTGAGTCCATCATCAGCTATGAATGCTTCATCATGATCAGACGGGTAGCTAGACGAAGACGATGGTAACTCGTCTGAGTCCGTTTCAGAGTCATTATTAGCCATCATTGCCTTCTTACCCCTGTTGTATCTTCTTTCCCTTCTTGCCTTGCGCTCTTCACGATCAGCAGTGCTCAGGTCTGCACATTCGTAAATGTAGTGACCTGGTTTCTCACAGTTATAACATAAAGGATCGTTAGTACACTTTTTAATGGGTGATTTATCCCTGCGCTTATCTCGTCTATCAGAACGCTGAATCTTCCTATCATCGGACTCTCTATCTCGTCTGTTACTTTTCGAGACTTCGTCTCTCCTTTCGGACGAGTTTCGGTCTCGTCTGGTCTCAGACGAGTTCTTAGAAGTCGAACCTCTATAGTTTCTATAGAACTTTTTATATCTACCATAGCGTTTGTTTAGTCTGTCGAACTTCCTAACCATAAGGTTCATCTGATCTTTCAGACTTAGATCAGACTTGTCTAACTCATCTCTTATGCTAGCAGGCTTGGACCTGTCTACTCTAGAGCTCTTAGACGAAGTAGACTTAAAAGCAACATTCTTCGACACGGCTTTCTCCCTATTACTACTGGCAATTGGTTCTTCCTCATCTAATTCTAACTCATGTGCCTTAAGAGTCTGGAACATGGTTTCTGAGTGCCACGAATCGATATCTTGTGTGGATTTAATGATCATCTTGACCATTTTCCATCTTTCATCCAAAGCCTTCAAGATTCTCAAGTTAATCTCTCTTTTAGTATAAGTCTTTCCTAGTACTTCAAGATCATTCATGATTTTAGTAAATCGAGTATCCAATTCATCAATGGATTCACCTGGCTTCATCTTAAATGTTTCAAACTTTTGGACAGCTGTGGACAGTTTGCTTTCTTTGATCAGCGTAGTGCCTTCACAAAGAACAGCTAGTTTGTCCCACATTTGCTTGACAGTCTTACATTTTAACACTTTACCAAGATACTCGTTTGGCAAGGTGTGTAAAATATAATTCTTAGCAAGACTATCCAAATTGTTTTGACGCATTTCTTCAGAAGTCAATTCTGACCTTGGTTTAACAATCAACTCTCCAACTTCTTTGGTTGGGTCCAGTGTAGCAGTATTTCTGATCATGGTAACGACTGGTCCTTCTTTGATCACAGATACCATCAAGTCATGAGTTGAGCTGAAAATGGCTTCCATCCTCAACTTCCAGTAGTCGTAGTCTTGAACAGAGAACTTGGGAAGTTTGTTAGCACTAATCTCAAGAGACATGTTTTAGTAGTTTGATCAGATAGGGTAATAGCAAGAAATCAAGATACAGATATATCAAGAAAGTGTGGTATGAAACAGAACAGAAACGAACCAAGACTTCACCCAAAGTCTTTAAATGTTATCAAGAAACAGCAGTTCGAAAACTACTGCTCTGATATCACTTGTTGGTCCCAAGTTGAGTTAATAATATTGAGTAAGCTAGTGAAAATGTCTAGAGGGGAGGGGTGAATAGACTTTTCAAAAATCTTTCAATATATCAGAATACACAATGCGGAATTAATCAAAGTAACAATGAGCCCAATCTAGTTTATACTCAACTTATATTCGTAAATCGAACTTCTGTATGAACACTCTACTTGTCTTGTTTAGACAGGCAATTAATCAATTAAGCAATTAAACAAGCAAGAAAGTAAATCAACACACAACTATTTTATAGTGGTTCGACAACTTGTCTACATCCACTCTCACAAACCCAGTTGTGATATTCTTATTAACTCTTCCAATCGAGTAATGTGTTCTTGTGGTTTTAAGTCCCAAGATATAAGACTTAGATCTTCTCGAAAACACTACCAAGTGCCTCTTCGATCTAACTAGCTATTTTACAAGTAACTAGCAGCTTGAAAACAAAAACATAAAAGTAAACTTCTCTGTCTTCAATAGTAGCCTTCTTGTTCTTCACTTGTCTTCTGGCTTCTTTCTGAACTTCAAACTCTGAGAGTATTTTCTTTACTTGAATGTAGAATATCAATGCTTTAGTAGTTTTTCAGTAGTCTCTAATGAATGAATACCTTGCGATATTTATAAGCTTCCAATTCAAGAACTTTAAGTTGTGTAACCAACTTTTCTTGAAAACTAACTAATAACCGATTCTTCTTATCCATCCATGCGTTTCTTCAGTTAATTAGTTATTTCTAACTAACTCTTCAATCCTTATCTTCTCACGCGTTTAAATAACTAACTTCAAGTTGACCTGTCTTGTTGAGTTGTGATCATACTTGACTTGTGTAGACTTGTCTTCTCATCTGGTCTTCTTGTGTGAACTTCTGTAGTAGACTATTCTAATCCTACCAAGACTATTACAGTACTTTAAGCTTTATAACACAGCTTAGTCAACTTAAAATCTATACATCAATACTTCATAAAAAAACCATGAGCTTCTATACACTGTTTATCATAGCTCAATAACAATCTAAACATTATGAATAACACATATGAAGTACTTATAATTCGTACTTATCTTTTAATAACACTTGTCTTTTATGTGAACTCTACTGGTTTGTTCAAGATGACTTTTTCTTAACTAGACTAGATCAGTCAACACTTAGAAAATATTCAAACTACTTTTGGCTTATCAAAACTTCATCTTTTATCTTTTTAATCACCAATTAGGATTTGTTCTAGGATTCATATCCCAACAGTAGTTTACTGTGCTGAGTTGGTATGATTGAAGAATAAGTTTGGAAAACTTATTTAAGGCGTAACTGAAGATATATTGAAGATATGCTGACTTGGAATTAGTTGAAGGAAGTTACAAAGTCGGTAACAAAAACAGTTTTGGAGTTAGTTGAGAGTTAGTTAACAAACTGCTAATTGTCATACTAATGTCTATAAATACTGTGTGATCTCTTACTGCTAAGACTACTGATCAAAAAGCATTCAAGAGCAATCTAAGTCTACAGAGCATTGAAGAACTCACAGAGTTGAAGAGATCAAGAAATCTGAGAAGAGCCACAGATTTGAAGAGAAGAAATCAGAGGCTAATCAAGAGAAGTTTTACTTTTCATTTTAAAGTTTGTATTGTTGTAAACAAGTGTGTTAGTTACTTGTAGAATTACTAGTTGATCGAAGATACACTTGGAAGTGTAATCGAAAAGATCACAGTCTTAGTCTTGGGACTTTAAGCCACAAGAAACTCAAGGAGGAGTTAATAAAACATCACAACTGGGTTTGTGAGAGTCGATGTAGACTATTGGTCGAACCACTATAAAATTCTGTGTACTTTACTTTCTGTTTAATATTTGTTTAACCAAGAACAGTAGAATTTATTAAGTAAAGATCTGAATAAAAGTTGAGTATAATACTAAACTGGAAAGTATTGATCTGACTCAGTAAGAACAGTACTATTCAGAACACATTTCCGCATTATAAACTCTGATATTTTGAAAGATTTTGAAAAGTCTATTCACCCCTCCCCTCTAGACTTTCTTAGCTTAATCAATTTTAACTCAACTTGGGACCAACAAACCAAATCTAGGTTTGATAAGCACCTATTTTGGGTAATCATTGCCTATATCAAAAACTGTCCCATTCCTTTTAAAGATATCACCTTTTCAAGGATTCAATTTGTCCCTTACCCAAAAAGTCGCTTTCAATGCATTAAATGCCAAGACTTAACTCTTGTTTGCATTAAACCATTTGGGACATGATCTACCTTGAAAACCCCCTAGCTTTAAACAACATTAAATCTCCTCCCACGTTTTGAATAAAACAGTTTTTCACTGTTTCATTGATCTTTGACCGTTGGATCAAAACTGGCCAACTCCCCTGAACTTCATCTTGGCCGTCCAAATTGGATTTCCTCATTTGTGCACAGTTGAATTACCTTAAGACTCACCTACTCATTGACATACATTCCTTCTGGAATATTCACAAGTCTTAAGAAGCCTTATAACATTTCATTTCTTCCCCACGCATTCAAACACTCTTGAAACCCTAGTTCTCAAACCTTCAAAATTCTCTCAAAAACCTTACTGTGTCCTAATGGCTCCTAAAATCAGACCTGAAATGGTTGTAGACTTCACAAACAAGGATTTAGACCTTGATTTTGGCTATCTAAGCCACAAAAACAACCTTATTTTTTAGCCCATTCTATCCTTTGAGTGTGATGAACCAGAGGTTACTCCAACCCTGAGATGGTTGAGAAGGGCAGGTTGGGATGCAAGCTTTGCAGACTCGTCTCCGTTTAAAGGTCTTCCAACCGTAGGATCTACTCTCATCTTCATTTTATTTCCAGTATTTGTAAAGTACTTCAGTATTCCCTTCCCAAGTGTTTGACCTCGACATTTTTTCTTAGACTCAACACCTACATGTGGACATTAAACATTTGTTATAATATATAGATAGTCAAGTAAACATAACAATAATTAAAATGATGGAACTTCTGTTGCAGCTTCATCTTCTGTTGATGGAACTTCAGAGGTGCCATGCCTCAATAATTCAACACTTTCGGTTGCCAAATTTGGCGCAAAAACACCCCCCTGTTTATTTCTTGAGTATTCTTCTCCACATCGAATGACTCAGTTTCCCTATTTAATAGTTCTCTAATACCTTCCCTTGAAATAAAATTGCGTTTTCTTTTCATACCTCCAAGAGCCATTATCTAGATATCGATGAAAATAGTTACATTAAAAAAATATTCATGTGAGACATGGCATATAAGAGGTAAAACCCTATTATGGTCCCCTGGGAGTGGATGACCTTTTAATCGGAAAATTGCACTTTTAGTTCCAAAAAAATATAGTAAAAATCAATTTTGGTCTTTTTTTCTACACTTGTAGTCCCACAGTTATTTTCTGTTAATTTTAACAGATTTAATGTGTGTGTCATACACGCAGCCGTTAGAACATACAAAGAAAAATAAATGCCTAATAACATATTTAACAAAATCTTCACATAAATCACCAACAAAATAACAAAAAAATGAAACCCAAAATCCACCACAGAATTGTACCCGAAAATCACAAGAAATCAAACCCAAAATTCAATGGATAAAGTAGTATGAAGAACATCAATAATACATGATCCGGGAAGGGGCCGTGAATGTTAAATAGAAGCGGTAGAAGAAGGGGCTGTGAATTAGGGTTCTTCGCCAAAAAAAAAGGGGTTAACTAGAGAAAATAGAAAATCGCAAAGGGAGGGAGGATGATGGGTACCAAAAATTGAAGGTTCACCAAGATGGAGAAACCCTCCGCGCCGATGGTAGTCGTCACCCTTACCTCCGCCTTATGCCTGCCGCCGTATTCCTCTCAATTAGAAAAAAATATGAATACGCTACTCGTCGCCGATCCTCTTCAACGGTGGTGCTACCCTGCTCGTCGATGGTGGTCGTCGTCCTTGCCTCTGTTTGCGCCGCCGCGGAATTAGACGTGTTTTGTTATTATGATTTAGATGAATCACGCTGAGAGTACATGGGTTATAAGGCAGGTGGGTGGGTGTTTTAATTTTGGGAAGGATATGGGTTAAGAGATTTTTTTTTACTGATATTTTAATCGATCTCCAGATTTTTTTAATATCATCTCAGACCGCTTTTCATATTTTTTTTATTTTGGCTTTTTTTTTTTTCTCTTTTTGAGAACCTTAAATTTAAGTTTTAATGTAGATTTTTAATTCATAGATTATTTAGAATAATTTTAGAATTTACATTAAATTATTATTTGGTTTGAAGAAATATATAAATTGTACTCAAATTGAAACAAAATTACGCAAACAATATTACTGGAAATCAACAGTACATAGGTATTATATATACACACTCAGACAAGTCATACACATATAACTATATATATACGCACAGCGCGCACGCGCACATAAATATATATATAGAAAACTCACCTAGAGCACGATAAGAAATTAGTATCAGCACAAGAACTGAAATAACAACACACCAATGGAGTGTAGGGGTTGAGAGTGATTTGGATATGTGAAAAAAAGTAAGAGAACCTTAATAAACTCATGGAGGCATGCGAATTTAAAGTAAATATATATTTTTGTGGGAGATTGAATAAAATCAAAATTTAAAATATTCTTAATAAAAATTTTGAGAATCCCGCTGTATATGAAATTTAGAGAGAAAAAAATACCGGCTTGCGTGGTGAGAGCCGAGAGGAATACGGAAGATTAATATGAATTGAATGATTATGCGAGGAATAAGGAAGAATATTGATATGGAAATATATTCTTGGAGTATATTATTGTGATATATGGTAATAGCGGCATAAAAAATTTAAATCTTTTGGAATTTTCCTAAGTAAAATTTGAAATAATCTTCAAATTTTATAATATATATTAATTAATATAATATACACTGTATATGGTATTCGCCGGATAAAATAATTCAATATTTTGGGATTTTCCTAATTAAAATTTAAAAAACAATCTTCAAAAGAATTTTGAAAAATCCGCTGAAATCTTTTAGCTCTAAATTCTTTTGATTTGGCTCCAATTCCAAAATTCTTTTGGCTCAAATTTCTTAATTTATTTAATTATTTAATTATTTAATTTGAACACATAAAAAAAATACATTTCTTTGACTAAAATATTTTTGTATTATATTACTAAGTAGCATCACTATTTACTTACTAGTGTGTAAAAAAAAATGTAAATTCTTTCGGGAAAATTTGTTCATGTACCCTAAATTCAATGATACAATTACGTTTATAAACTAATACAATAACATTTACACACTGACATGTTGAACTGGACACAAAAGTTAAAGTACAAATTTATAAGTATAATAGTTTCGGTTAATAAGTGATATGATATTAGTTTATAAATGTAATTATTTCGGTTAATAAGTGATACTCCCTCCGTCTCCAACTTGATGACACAAAACTATTGGCACAGGTTTTAACGAACGAATTGTTTATTAGTATTACAAAATATAAAGTAGTGATAGTAAAGAATTTTCAACTTTATAAATATTACTCTCTCCGTCCCCTACTTAATGACACAAACCTATTGGCCACGAGTTTTAAGGAATGAATTGTTTATTAGTATTATGAAAAATAAAGTGAGGGTAGTAAATATTTTTCTACTTTATAAATAGTAATAAGTTACTTTTTAGTGTAATAAAGTAGTGTGATGTTTTAAGGGGATTATTTAAAAGTGTTTTTGCTATTTTAGGTAATGTCTCATCAAGTAAGGGACACCCATAATGGCAAAATGGGTCATCAAGTAGGGGACGGAGGGAGTAATAAAGTTAGTTAAATTGATCAGAACTCGATGCCACAAAATGCACATGAACAATTTCAATGCAAAGACTTTTCACGACCAAAATCAAAGAAACGAGAAAGATGTCCAGATGATAACTTCTATGATCAGCTGACGAATTGTATTGAGATTTTGGGAAATCCGAAGCCATGTGATTGCACACACACATATTCTCAAATAAAAACTTTTCTATTAGTAGTTTTAAATTTCACTATTTCAGTACACCATAATAAAACAAGAGTTGAGATCAAAAAATTAGTTAGATTTAAATTCTTCACTACTCTTCGTATATATCAAACTTCTTCAATGTCTGATCTCATAAATTAATACTCTAATTAAAATATTACATTATATGAGAAACAAATAATTTATTATTGTTAAATTTGAAAAGTATAATTAAAACTAATACACAATATTAATTTTAAAGGTGCTTGTTCTTTTTTTTTGAAAACTTAAAGGTGCTTGTTCTAAAAAAAGATTTTTGTATAAAGATGCATATAAATCCCATATTATCATAAGTAACTAATGTTTATAAATATACACAAACAAAATTTATATACTTATGTACTTGACAAATTCTCTCATGTAATCGAGTGTATAAATACACTTGAATTTTAATGTTCAATTTAATTTTAAAGAAACATTTTGACTCAATTCATTGAAGCCTAATTTCAATGGTATAAATACAACAAAATAGACATAAATAATTCAAATTTTAATTAGAAAAATCCCAAAAGATTTAGATTTTTTAGATGCTAATAATATATTTCATAATAATATACTTCCGCTGATGCGACATCTTTCCTCTATCTAAGCTTGAAGAACATATTTCCATATCAGTATTCTTCCTTAGTCCTCAGATAATAATATATACTCCAAGAATATATTTTCATATCAATATTCTCCTTAGTCCTCGGATAATAATATATACTCCAAGAATATATTTCCATATCAATATTCTTCCTTATTATTGCACCAAATATCACTTAATCAATTTTGAAAGACATAAATAATTTAAATTAATTATTATATAAAAGAAAACAATTTAAATATAATACGATTTTATCTTTAATTTTTTTGCCAGGAAAATTTGACGCTAGCAGCGGAGCGGGTAAATCCAAATCCCTAATCCTATAAATTCAGTCACAAGACCTAAATCTTAGAACCCTCGACTCTCCTATGCGCGGATCAATTCGCCAACCACAATCACGCCTTTACGTTAAATATAACAAACCCTTCTATTCAATTTGAGTTCATGTTGAATAAGTATTGCTGAAGGATCGCATCTGGTGTTCCCCGAATTTGAGTTCATGTTGAACGCGCCTGGTGTTCCCCGAATTTGAGTTCATGTTGAACGCGCCTGGTGTTCCCCGAATCTGTGTATGGATTTGCTCATTCTTTCTCTAATTATGCTATCACACGCTAATTGAATTACTTGGTTTTTGGTTTTTTGTTGTTCTGAATCTTTGGTCAATTCATGATGAATTACAGTGAATAAAGCGTTTTGTGATTGGTTAAAGACAAGTTGTTTCTTAGAACGTAAATATTAGGGCCGTGATGCTCTGTTCTGTTGTTTCCGGGGTGTTTACTGAACATGTGTCATAACGATTTGATTTGAATTTTTTGGTTGGCTGAAAATAAAGAGCTGTTTATCTTGAATTTGATACTGAGATTTATGTGTGCTTTCACGAAAGTCATATTGCACATTCATTCAACGAATTAAGGTTATGATCTATAACAAATTAATTTGTTTTATTTTTGCTACAGTGACAGGAAAACTTGTCATTTTCGTTTTGTTACAGTGAGCTGCTTTTATTATATTTTCTACTGTTCGGACCCATGGTAATTAGTAATTACTGGTGGGTTCAAAACTTAGTTGTCCTTCTTACTGAGTTTTCATTTTATAAGATGCCATAAATTTTTAAGAAAAATTGCTGGAATTTATAGTAAATTCTAATAAAATTTGAAAGAGAAATTCCATGAATCGCACATTTTTCAATTGTCTTTTAATACATACATGTATATTAGAGAAAATAAAACTAAACAGAAACAGTATAATAATGATCCAAAATAGAGAAAGTTTGACCTGAAATGATTTATGAAATAATTAGAAAAGTGAAGATGAAGGATGGGTAATGGCCTTCATTGGCATCATTGGCAGAGTGTATATATTTTCCAGCAATAATGTGGCTCTTTTTAGATAATGAAGGATGTTTTCCAGCAATAATGTGGCTCTTTTTAGATAATGAAGGATGTTTTCCAGCAATAATGTGGCTCTTTTTAGATAATGAAGGATGGACTTGCTAAACTCTGAATTCTTCATAATTTGGCCACTATCTTTTACCATCATCATGATTTCTTAGAATGATATTTTCAACCTTGTAATGGTTAAAAAAATACAACAGGCAGCCATTGGTAGAAAAATACCAAATCATATAAATAAGATTCGTAATTACACATTTTAGAGAGTTCTTATGTTTGGAGGTCAATTCAGAGTGATTGACTTGCATTGTATCTGTTGTTATGTTGGAAAATTGTCTAGGTCAAATTTAACATTTATCGATTGCCCCTAGCAATCTTGTTCTAGCTGTAATACTCGAATTGTGTTCAGAATCTAAAAACGTTGTGTTTGCAAAAAAAAAGATTTGTAATTACACTAGCTAATCTTGAAACACTACCCCTCCCTTTCTTCGAGTTTGGTCCAATAATTTGGAATTCTTGGAATATTCTCATTTGTGCTTGGATGTAAAAAATTCTTGGAATTCTTGACTAAAAGCATGATTGGTATTATCTTTCCTTTTTGTGTTATTTTATTTCATCGCTTAATGTATGATTGGTATTTGATGTATGATTTGTGCTTGAGACAAATTTTGGTGTACATTGCATACCCTGATTAACAGCAGAATGTGCTATTTTTTAACAGCAGAATGTATGCAATGCCAATGTTATATATAAAGAGCTGTTTCTAACAGCAGTAAAATTATTATTGACAGCAGAAAACTTTTTTTTAGCAGCTGAGGTTAGATTAAAATTTTGGAATGTTTCCCTTGCTTTCTTTGCTTATATGGTGGTGTTTTGCTGTTCTGTTTCTCGATGTTCAATTTGTAATTGAATGAGTTTTGTTTCGATTATTCATAGCTGCTGGTTTTTGGATTGGATGGTGATGATTTGTTTAATTAATATTCTTTATGAATTTGTAGTTTCTGGATTATGATGTCATATGCTGCATGAATTTGATTTCTTTGAAGGGGATTAGTTATTCAATTATGGTTCGATTTGGAAAATTAGGTTTGTATATATATATATATTTTTTTTTTCGAGTAATTATGGTAGTATTTTGGTTTTCTGAAATATGCAACTTGAATTAATATTTTATTTTACTGTGTGGTTTGCATAAATATGCAACAGTGTGATTTTTTTATGATCATCATTTGTTGCTAATGATCTGAAATGTGGTTTCTACAATGCAGAATGTGTGTTCTGCAAATTTTGCAATTTTTTTGTTGTTGAGTTCTTTAAATTTTCTACTTGGATGTTCAATTGTCGATGATGAAGGTTGACAGGAATTGTGGATTAAAATTTGATTTATAGTTTTCGTGACATTATGCAACATAAGTCCAATCATTAGAGAATGCTTTCTAGAAGTGTTTTTTACGAGGGTCCTTTTTT
Source organism: Galeopsis tetrahit (assembly GCA_963675135.1). Lineage (NCBI taxonomy): Eukaryota > Viridiplantae > Streptophyta > Magnoliopsida > Lamiales > Lamiaceae > Galeopsis > Galeopsis tetrahit. Next base: position 38,413,427 of record OY776126.1, on the reverse strand, counting down.
GTTTTTTTTTGGAGTGGATCACTATATATGTAGTCATGTTAATTTGAAAATACTTAGAAATTGACCCATAAACATTCCTCTATAGCTCTACTCCATTCCGATGATTAAGATGTTCTACCTATTTGAACAAGTGATGATAGAAGGGTGGAGATAAAATAGTGTGAATATTCAAATAAGGAATGAGAATAATAAAATTGGATAGTTAAAAAGAAAAAGTGGAAATTATAAAATTGGAGCGAGGAGTGTTGTTGTTTTTTTTTTTTTTTTTTTTTTTTATGAATGGTACAAAATAATAACATTCAATTTTTTACATTTACATCTACATCTACATCATCACAGTTAATATAGTACTATAAAATAAAATTTTCGCAAACGTATTTAGAATTATATGCGAAAAAAAAATTATAATATAATTATAATAATATGTCATATAAAATGAAAATGTTAAAATTTAAATTAAGTAAATGTTATAATAATATGTCATATAAAATGAAAATGTTAAAATTTAAATTTATATATATGTTTGTAAAAATATTGTTTATTTATTTTTTTAGTATAAAATGAATAGGAAATGTTATTTTAAACAATTATATATTTAATTTGAATTATATAATATCAAAATAAATATATTGTATTTATTAAAATTAATTTTAAAAAATTAAAAAAATTACGCAGGACGATACGGGTAAAATTCGGTGCGTTTTCAAGCTGGGCAGGTCCGGGTATGAGAATTTTCTAGCGTGGCCGTCCCATTGCCATCCATATTTAAGAACTTGTATTCGTAATTAGAGACCATTATGTTTTTCTTACGTCAAATAACATTGTAATGAAAATATATATTTTATGACGTTGAATATCGTCATCAATTATTATTAAAATTGTCACCAATTATCATAGTGACAATAAAAAAAAATTCACTAAATATTTCAAGTAATTAATGACGAAAAATAACATCGTCATGAAAATATATATTTTTATGACGTTGATTATCGTCATCAATTATTATTCAAATCGTCAACAATTATTTTCGGGACGAAAAAAGTTTGTCACTAAATATATCAAATAATTATGACGAAAAATAGTATTGTCATGAATATATGTATATTTTTGACGTTGAATATCGTCATCAATCATTAGCAAAATCGTCACTAATTATTTTTGTGACGAAATAATTTTATCACTGAATATTTCGAATAATTAATGATGAAAAATAATATCGTCATGAAAATATATTTTTCATGACGTTGACTGTTGTCATCAATTATTATGAAAATCATCACCAATTATTTGTGTAACGAAAATATTTTGTCACTAAATATCTCGAATAATTAATGACGAAAAATAATATTGTCATAAAATAATATTTTTCATGACGTCAAATATCGTCATCTATTACGATTAAAATCGTCACCAATTATTATTGTGACGAGAAATATTTTGTCTCTAATTATTTCGAATAATTAATGACGAAAAATAGTATCGTCATGAAAATATACTGTTTATGACATCGAATATCATCATCAATTATTATTAAAATCGTCACCAATTATTATTGTGGCGATAGTTTAGCATTGTCAAGAAAAACTATTTTCCATGATGTCGAATTTCGTCACCATTTAATATTAAAATCGTCACATAGTATTATTGTGACATATTTATCAACATTGTCGCGAAATAAACAAATTTGTGACGAAAAAATTTGTGATTGGTGATGAATTTAAATCTTGTCACAATTTCTAGTACTTTAATGACGAAAAATAAAATTCGTCATGTTTAAGTAAGAAATTGTGACGAATTTTGTGTCGTCGCAAAAAAATTCGTCACGAAATGTGTGATTTCCTGTAGTGAGATGATAGTAGTTTATTAGTTTATGTAGTTTTTGTAGCATCTTAAGTATGCATCTATTTATTAAGTATTTCCTTTCATAGTGCTTTTTTTTTTCTTATGTCAATATGCAGAATGTAATGATGTTAGATGTTTTTTTGTAATACAACTAATTGTTGGGATGTAAATTCACCCTAAGCCCCACTTGATGTTAGAATAATTTTCATGGCCAAAACACTTAGAGTTTATAAATGTAATAGGATCAGCTGACTTTGTATAGAACAACTTAGACTAGTCTTGTGTGATCAACTGTATAGATATCAGTTGATTAGCACAGTCCCGGCTTACATGCGCTCCCTCAAGATGAGAAGAGTAGAAGACATGAAGACTAGAAGATCCTTGAAGGCCAGTTAAGTAAGGTGCTTGTATACCTACTTATCTGATGGAGTCCAAGATTAAAGATGGCCTAAAGCAGCACAAATAATCCACAGATCAGACGAGTGTTACTCGACTGATATCAGAAGACAGAAGACCTAAGGCTAGAAGAGCAGTCAGAAGACTAGTAGTACAGATCAGAAGACTATGTACTCTTCCAGGACTCGGCTGATTCGCAAAGTCATCTTACAATTCAAATGAAGACCTTCCTTATTTAGAAGATTGTCATGATCCCAGGATTGGAGCAATCAAGCAGCTGGAATCAAGGAATCAAGCCAATATGGAAAGATTGCCCCAACGGCTAGTCAACTCCAACGGCTAGTTGCAAGCAATCACCATTATAAATACAAGAGGATGAGAAATCACAAGTACGAGATCACAACAAGAGAATTCAAAAAGCTAAGCAAGCAATCAAGCAAAAGCCATACTGTTCTAAGAATTCTCCAAAGCCCAGAAAGCCTTAGAATACTTTTAGCTCTTAAGTGATTTCTATCCAACCCATAAGAACCTGAAACCTGTTCATATTGTATATCAATTGTTTTAGGCATAGTGGTTAAGCAATTTATAAGCTTGAACCATTAGTTGGATACACCTCAAAAACCCCAAACCCTCACCTAAAGGTTAAAGTTTTTGAACCCCTCAAAGTGCAAGTGCTTACAATCACTTGTGGAGACCGTAGCTGTTAGGACGGCTCAGATCTCAAAGTCCTATCCTTGGGACTATAAAGGTCAAGACCCTTGTAATTTGTGATAAATTAAAGGGATTAAACATCACGTTAGGACGTGAGAGTGGACGTAGGATCGTATATCCGAACCACTATAAACCTGGTGTTATTTATCTTTCTGCACTTTACATTTCTGTCTCTGCATATATATTTTATATAGTGCATATTGTGTTTTCAATATTCTTCAACTAAGGCCACAACTTTCAAACCAGCATCAGCTGAGTACTTTCATTAAGTAAAAACAAGTTAACACTTTCATAAGAAACGCAAGAACGAGTCTAAACAAGGCCTACCATAATTCCGCATACAATCTCTTCGTTAAGATCACTATAGTCATCTGGACCAGCAGACTTGCAGTCTAGTTGACATAGCAATCAGAAGAGGTTCCCCAACTCTCTTGAAAAAGTTTTAAAGTCTATTCACCCCTCCCATCTAGACTTTAATCCCATTAACTACTCGTTCAGGGACCAACAAGTGGTATCAGAGCAGTGGTTCTATCGGACTACTGTCTCTAGATTATCAGAAGACTTGAGGGAGTCTTTCTATAGTCCTCTTGAACAGATCTTTTTTTGAAAAACTTGTTTTCAAAAACTCATACAGCATGAGTGCTAATATGCGTAAGTTGCCTAAGTTTTCAGTAGAGGATTATGATTACTGGAAGATCAGGATGAGGAAGAATCTCACATCAGTCCACTACAAGATGTGGTCAGTAATCACTGAAGGTCCAATCACCATCATGGCAGTCAACACTGCAAATGGTGATCCAGAAGTTCCAGTTGGAGAACTTGCTCCCAAGCCAATGAAGGATCTCACACCAGAAGAGATGAAGCAGTCAAATCTTGACAGCATTGCTCAAGATTACATCATGCAAACTCTTCCAAATGAGTACATTGCAAAAGTAATCAATTGTGAAACAGCTAAGGATATGTGGGATGCTCTAGCACTCCTCTGTGAAGGAACTGAGCTGATCAAGGAAAGCAAGTTGACAACAACAGTCAAGAAGTTTGAACACTTCAAGATGCAACCAGAAGAGTCTATTGATCAACTAGACAATAGATTTACCAAGATCATCAATGAGATAGAATCTCTGGGCAAGAAATATACAAATAGAGAGAAAAATCTAAAGATCTTAGACTCTCTAACCAAGAAATGGAGACTCAAGAAGACCATCATCAAAGATACTCAAGATATCAAGGAGTGGTCTGCACAGACTCTATTTCAGAACCTAAAAGCTCATGAATATGATCTTGAAAGAGAAGAAAACTCAGGAAGTGATGAACCTACTACAACCCCATCTACTTCCAAGACTGTAGCTTTCAAGGCATCAAATACAAAAGTTGCAAGCACCTCATCTGGCAAGACCTCTCTGAAAACAGAAGACTTTGAAGGATCAGACATGAGTCTGAAAGAGCAAATGGCCCTTATGATCAAAAGATTCGAAAGGATGAACACTCTCAACAGCAAATATAGAAAATTCTATAGAAACTACAAAGATAGAAGAGCCAGTTCACCCTCTAGAGGCTCCAGAGAAAGAACACCAGAAAGGTATCCTAGAAAGGATATGGAGTCATCTGACAGCCGAGGCTCCAGAAGAAGAGATGCCACTCCTCCAAGGAAAGGCAGTTCAAATCAAAAACCTGGAGCATGCTTCAATTGTCGCAAACCAGGACATTATGTCTATGAATGCCCTGAGCTGGATGACAAAGAAGAAAGAAGGCCAAAAAGAGACAGAAGAAATTCAGATAAGCAAGCAATGGTGACTGAAGAATCTGAATATCAAAGTGATGAACTTCCTACATCACCAGACTGTCAAATCTGCTCAGATGATTCAGATGATCTAGCTATGATGGCCATAGGAGAAAATGAGGTAAATTCCTACACTACTACTTTCCATTCACCTATTTTCTCATAAACAGATGATATAAATTCATCTAAAGGCGAATCAGAAGACACCTATTATCAATCGTTAAGAAAGGTAAAAGGTGATCTGGATATTGCCACTATAGCTTTTATAGAAGTGGAAGAGGAGAATAAGGATTTAAGGAAAGAAATTGCTAGGTTGAAAAAGGTTAAGTTTGATAACACCCCTGAGTTAGTCACAATGAATGAAAGATTGACCAAAAAAGTGGAACTTCTTAAGGAAGAAAATACCACAACAACTCAGTTGTATGAGGGGATGTTAGAAACTCAAGCCTTAGAAACCAAGGAATTTCGTATACTACAATCTAAGTTCGATGACCTCTTCCAAGCACACAAGCTCTTAGAAAAGGAGAAGGAATGCATAAATAAAAAGATATCAGAGTTCAATAAAGCCTCGACTACTATTGAAAGTATCTCTGAATATTATAGATCAAATGGCAATAAGATGGGTTTTGGCTATGAACTTAATCCATCAACATCCTCTCCAGCTGGGGGTAGTACACCTAACAAGTGCACTACTAAGACACATGAACAGGGTGAGTGTTCTAAACACAATGAACCTAATATGAACCAAAAGGCATCTGTACCAACTAAGGCTAACTATTCCAACACCAAAAATGGTAAAAGAAAAGTTAACCCCAAACCTGTACAGAGGAACAGCAAACAGCCTAGACCATCTCGTCTGAGACAGTCTCAGCTGTATGCTGCTCCAGCCAAGAAGAAGAAATCTTCATCACACAAATCTGTTCTCTTTGCACCCCCTATCTCTTATGATATTGTGAGAACAGAGGAGTATGGTCCATATAATCGTGTGCATCGACCAGCTAATGCACCCAGGCCGAATGTAACTAGTCAAAAGATAATGTATGTACACTCCTATAAAGGGAAACCATTTGACTATTACTTAGCTGACACAAACAACAAATCAGATCAGTCCAAGGTGTTAACTGGTAAGATTTGGTTCTGTGATGCCCGAGGGAAACAACTCAAGTGCTCAAGGTTGTTCAAACGACCAATGTATATGTGGGTTCCCAAGGGTAGTACTAACACCGAAGGACCCAAGACAAAATGGGTACCTAAGACTTAACCTTTCTTGCAGGAAAGGAGGGACCTATACAGAAAAGGAGGTATAGCAGGAGAGATATGGTACATAGATAGTGGATGATCAACCCATATGACTGGAACCAAAGACCTGCTGACCAACTACACAGAAAAGAGAGGTCCAAAAGTCTTCTTTGGTGATAACGCGCACGGTAACACAAAAGGATATGGCACCCTTAAAAATGGTGACATTGAGGTACATGATGTATCATATGTAGAAGGTTTAAAATTTAATTTATTATCTATTTCTCATTTTGTGACACGGGTTACTCAGTAAAATTCTCTAAAGATGAGTGTCTCATAAGTGATAAAAGAACAAAACAAAACCTTCTAACAGGATCTAGAAAAGGAAGTATGTATCTTGCAAATTGGAACAGCTGTCCTAAGGATACATGTCTGCTTGTGAAGAGCCCTAAAGATGTCAGCTGGCTATGGCACAAACGACTCAGTCATCTGAACTTTAAGACTATGAAGAAGTTAGCAAGGGAATCCTTAGTTGATGGTCTGCCTAATGAACTCTATTGTATAGATCAGGTGTGTGATGCATGTCAACAAGGAAAGCAAACAAAGGTCTCCTTCAAGACCAAGAAGACAACATCAACCAGCAGAGTTCTTGAATTGCTTCACATGGATCTCTTTGGACCAATCACTCCAACCACACTAACAGGGAGAAAGTACACTCTTATTGTTGTAGATGACTACTCCAAGTTTACTTGGGTTATCTTCTTATACAAGAAGAGTGAAACTCAGCAGAAGCTCCCTGAACTATTAAAGAGGATCCAAGTAGAGAAAGGAGAACCTATTGTGAAAATTAGAAGTGACAAAGGCACTGAATTTATTAACTCTTATATTATTGCCTATTGTACTTCTAATGGTATTCAGCATGAGACAAGTGCAGCAAGAACACCACAACAGAATGGTGTAGCTGAAAGAAGAGTCAGAACGCTCAAAGAAGCTGCAAGAACACTCCTTGCTGAATTCTCCACTCCTAAGAAGCTTTGGGCAGAAGCTATCAACACAGCTTGTCACACTCAAAACAGGTCAGGTATTCACAAAATCCATGAGAAAACCCCATATGAACTGTGGAAAGGAAGAAAACCTAGAGTATCTTACTTTCATATATTCGGCTGTAAGTGTTTCATTCACAATAATGGGAAGAGTAAGTTGAATGCTTTTGATGCCAAAGCAGATGAGGGGATATTCTTGGGATACTCCTCTACTAGCAAAACATTCAGAGTACTCAACAAACGAACCCTTCTTGTAGAAGAAACACCTCATGTTGTTTTTGATGAAGCTTGTGAAAAGAGTGCAGTAGAAACAGACCCAGCTGTAGATCAGATGAAGAAACTAGTGATCAAGTCCAGGTCTGATGAGTTTATTGAAGTCAATGAACCATTTCCTGAAGAACCAGATGAGGATAAACCACACAGACCAATCACTAGATCACAAACTCAAGCTGAGCAAGCTGTCCAAAATCAAGATGCAACAATCCCAAATGCAAGGGGGAATGATCTCTTTGACACACAAGATACAGATGATGATCGACCTAATCAAGTCAACCCTCCTGATGGCACTGGAACAGATGAGAATCCAAGCTCATCTAATGCAGATACTCCTGTAAGACATACATGGAGAAACAACCATCCATCAAACCTCATCTTAGGAGGAGCAGACTCAGGTGTCAAGACCAGAAGACAACTGAATCAGAACCCTCAATCATCTATGTTCTGCTGGTGTGCCTTCTTGTCCAACATTGAACCAACTGACATAGAAGAAGCAATGACTGATAGCAATTGGATCACTGCTATGCAAGAGGAACTAAACCAATTCGAAAGAAATGAAGTATGGGAATTGGTAGATCGTCCTGAAAACCACAATGTAGTAGGAACAAAGTGGGTATTCAAGAATAAAAAGGACGAAAATGATGTGATAACTAGAAATAAAGCAAGGCTAGTTGCAAAAGGATACTCACAATCTGAAGGAATTGACTATGATGAAACCTTTGCTCCGGTAGCCAGATTAGAAGCCATTCGACTATTTCTAGCTTATGCATCATATATGGGCTTCAAGGTATATCAAATGGACGTCAAGAGTGCTTTTCTGAATGGTATTCTGGTAGAAGAAGTGTATGTAGAACAGCCTCCAGGATTCGAAAAAGGAGATCAAGTATATCGTCTGAAGAAGGCCCTCTATGGTCTGAAGCAAGCTCCCAGAGCCTGGTATGACACATTGTCACAATTTCTACTTGACAATGGTTACACAAAAGGCATAGTTGACAGAACACTTTTCAGAGTACAAGAAGGAGAAGACATTCTAATGGTGCAAATATATGTAGATGACATTATATTTGGATCACCAAATCAAGATATGTGCAAGAAGTTCTCTAAAGTTATGCAAGGAAAATTCGAAATGAGTATGATGGGTGAGATGAATTACTTCCTAGGACTCCAAGTCAAACAGAGTTCAGAAGGGATCTTCATCAATCAGTCCAAGTACACCAAAAGCCTATTAGAAAGATTCAAAGCTCTACAAAGCAAGACTGCAAGAATTCCAATGATGACATCATTTAAAATGGAACCAGATGAGTCTGGACAGGCAGTTGATCAAGCTGAATGTAGAGCACTTATTGGATCTCTACTATATCTTACAGCTAGCAGACCAGACATAACATTTGCTGTAGGAGTATGTGCTAGGTTTCAAGCAAACCCAAAGCAAAGTCATCTAGAAGCAGCAAGGAAAATTCTCAAGTACCTAAAAGGAACAGTCAATCTAGGACTATGGTACCCTGCTGATGACAATCTAGAATTGAGTGGTTATTCTGACTCAGACTATGGAGGATGTAGAATTGATAGGAAATCCACATCAGGAACCTGTCAATTCCTAGGCAACAAGTTGATATCATGGTTCTCAAAGAAGCAAACTTCAGTTGCAACCTCCACCACTGAAGCAGAATATATGGCAGCTGGAAGTTGTTGCAGCAGTGCCATTGCCATCACTCAAAATCCGGTCCTCCACACAAGATGCAAGCATGTCGACATTCGACATCATTTTATAAGAGACCACCTTGAAAAGAAGGACATCAAGATGGAGAAAATTCACACTGATATCCAAAGAGCAGACATCTTGACTAAGCCCCTAGCTGAAGAAAGATTCAAGACCCTATGCTATAGCTTAGGACTCTTCGATCCAAGTACATGAAGAGCACAAGATCAGCTGAAGGCCTCAGCTGATACAATAGCAGCAGACTAGGAGGATCAGATGAGGTGAATAGACACCCTCATCTTCAGGTAAGTTATTCCCGATGAAGATAAATAAAGCTGAGGGAAAACATAGAGTCATCTAATCAAGGGGGAATCAATGATACCTTAAGAATCCTTGATGAAATACTCTATAATCTGAATTGCATTACATACTTACATTTAGAAGACTTGAATAGAGTTAATTGGTAATCTATACTTAAGCAATGTATATCTATGTATAGTAATAAACTATTCTTCATAAAATACTTTATCACTATACAAGTATACAGTATATTAGTGAAGTCATACTTGGTTGGATTAATACACAATCCTCACCGACTCAACAGTATACATGCACTGTACGGATTCCAAATAACTCTTGTTCAAAAATTTTTAAATTCTGCATTCCATAAGATAGAGTCTGAATCTCTTTAAATGTAAACCCTTAGATCAAGAATCTCATTGTTGATCTTAAGAAATAGCTTTTCAGAAATTCAGACCTATCAACTCTATAGTTTTTGTCATCTTACGCTCCAATACCTCATTTCTACCTCTATAAAAGGAGGAAGGTATGAGAACACCTAAGAACACAAATCACTAACTATTATTCTTGTTTCAGGTATGGAGATAATCGAGAGAAAAGATGGAATGAAGATCATCCCTCAACCAAGGTCTTGGGTGAAGGAGATGAAGATTTGTCCAGAAGATGAAGATGGTGAAGATCAGCATACTTGGGTTACCTAACATAAGCATGCCTATGAAAACTAAAGAAAGAAGAGACGTTCTTGTTGAAAACTAAAGGAAGAAGAGATGCAGAGGACAAAGTAGCAAGCAAGCAGAGCTTCTTCTCCAGGGGGAAGTTCTACATGGAGAGCTTGCTATCAAAGACCACTTTGTCAAAACATGTCAAGGATACCAAGTCCATGGCTCTCTCTTCATACTCCATTGAAGCCTCTTCCAACTTTTCTTCTCTTTCAAAAGAAGCGAAGAAATTCAACAAGGACACATTAGATGCTACATCTCATCTGATGATGAGGAACATCCGATGGTGAGGAGCAGTTAGGCCAGTGGGATTTCATTTAGGCTAGTCCCACTTGGTTAAAAGAAGGAGCTGAAAGATCCATCAAACCAGGTTGGATCATCACTCACAATAAAGCTGGAAGGATCCATCCAGGTTGGATCATCACAGCAAACCCCTATCCTCTACTCAGCTGATCAGAAGACCAACTCAGCTGACCAGAAGACTTTCAAGGAAAATCAGCAGACATTTCGATGAAATCAGAAGACTTCACTCTGCTGATAAGAAGACTTTATTTTAGAGCATAATGACTATCTTTGATCATGTAATTCATTCTAGATTTATTTCTAGATGTAATTAAAGAAAATGGCCTATATAAGGAATGCAATTCACTTATAGAAAACGGCCTTGATGATCAATTCTTGCCACAAAATTAGTCACAACGGCTATTTTTGGTATGATGTCATTAATACTTGATTACCATATTGCCAGCAAACCAACATTTGCCACATGGCAAATTCAGCCGGCAAATTTAAGGAATGGCCCGGAATCAAAGAAGGAAATCTTAGGCACTACTCCACATTAAAATCTAATCTGACCGTTAGATCAAGAATTGCTGGAGTATATATATACAACTCTTAACATCTCTCCCAAACCCTTTCGCTCACATTACTAAATTGCTCTCAAATTCTCTCGTTCTGCAAAAATTCTTAAGCATTCCAAACCATTACACTCAAATACTCAGAATGGCAATCATTGAAATTTACGACGAGAAGACCAAGAGCACCGAACCTCTAGATGCAACAAAATGGTCTAAGGAAGGGAAGATATTCACCGAGAATGCTCTGTTTTTCAAGGGCAAGCATACAGGAGAGAACAAGGAGATACTTCTTCGATGTATCAACCTCAACCTTCGTGACTTTCTGGAACCAGCACCAACAAACGTCTATGAACAAGATGTGCTAGATTTCTACGCAAACGCTGTAATGAAGGGATCTCAAGTTGAAAGTGTCATGGGTGGACACAGAGTCAAGGTAACAAGAGAAATTCTTCAGGAATTGTTCGGCTTGTCGAGGGGGAAGATAAATATCTCCAACTACATCATGGGTAGAGAAAAGAAGTATATGGAGATGTTTACAAATGGAAGAATCAAGGCTATTGATGCCTCTGGACTCAAGAAATCTCAACTTGAACCTAAGTTTCAAACCCTGATGGACATTGCAGGCAAGATGATGCTTGGTAACACTTTTAGCCATGATGCTGTTACTACTTTGAAGGTTAGAGTTATGGCTGAAATCTGGGATTAGATTGATGGAGACTGGCAAGGGTTATTCTTGGATAGAATTGCCCTTGAGGCAAAGAAAGTTACTCTGGACTTGCAATCGAGGGAATGGAAGGTGTCAGCTACAGTCAGCTTTGTCAACAAGCTGAGCATCATTCTTCCAGATATTCTCCCAAAGAAGTACAAGATGGGACCTCATAAGACCTTCCAAATCTCCAAGTATTATTTGAGAAAGGAAGCTCTTGCTGAAGCAGCAAGGTTGAAAGAAGAGAAGAAGAAGTTGTTGGCTGAAACATCTTCCAAAGATGTTGTTAAGGAGGCAGAAGAGTCTGTTCATGACTCTGCTGAAGAAGAAGAAGAGCCATCCAAAGAAGAGGCTCAGGAGAAGGCTGCTGAGGATGATGATGACGACAATCAGACCTTAGCACAAAGACGATTTCTAATCAGATCAGGACTCATCTCCCCATCTGATTCAGATGCCACTCCAACTGCCTCTCCCTTGAAGAAGGCAGGTACCTCTAATCCCTCTCTCACTTTTACTCCTTCTAAATTGTCGAAGGGTCAGAAGAGAAAGGAGAACAATTCTTCTTTCACTAAGAAAACCAAGAAATCCAGGCTCCCTACTCCCATGAGCATAGCCCCTATTACTTCCTTCAACCCTTCTGATGATTCAAACCCATCTGAACCTTCAAACACTGATATCCAAATCCCTGCTGATACTCACACAGCAGAGGAACAAACCCAGCATCAAACAACCCCAGAGCCACATTTTCCTACCCCTGCTGATATTCAAATGGCAGATGTCCAAGATCACCAACCCCGACCAACTACTGATCTTCAAGCAGAAATAGTCCCAGATCAGCAGACTCAAGATGCCCTGAATTGAACTCATGAGAGATGATGTAGATGACCTTCTTGAGGTCATGGAAGGAATGGGAGGAAAGGTTAATTTCCTCGACTGGGAGATGGAGCAGAAGGAAGTTGCTCAAGTTAAATCTTTTGCTCAACTGCTGCCAGAAGAGGCCCTTGCAGCAGTATGCCAAAGGATTCTAGGAATCCCCTATGAGGCCCCCTGTGTACCAGACTCAACTGCAGTCGATACAGCTAAATCAGCTGAAGTTGAAGCAAAGGAAAAAGATGTGGTGTCTGTTCCCTCTCACTTCTTTCCTACGCATGAGCTTGATCACTTCATCTATCAACCTAATCAAAGGACTGGTCGATTATTTGCTCGTCTAGTTGATGTTACAACAGACTTTCTTCAAGAAAGTGATCTCACTGCTGAAGAAAAAGGAATGGCTCTAGTTGCCTACAAAAAGCCTATCATCCCTGGATTTCCTAAGGAAACTCAAGGTATTGCCTCTCCCTCTACTTCATCTATAGATATTCGAGCAGATGTGTGTGCTCAGGTCAATGAAGCAATAGACACACACTTCGCCAAAGGGCTAGGCATGCAGCTGGCCAGATTTGTAGAGAAGGCCATTCATGAGCAGAAGACTCGTCTCACCGAAAAATCCTTGACATAGATGACACGTTCGGTGAGGCACTCCATAATCAGCTAGAGGAGTATCTCAACTTAGAAATGAAGAAATCAGCAGACAGAACAAAGAAGTTTACTGATCTCTATACAAATGAAATCAACCGCTTGGAGAGCTCCTATAAAAACAGACTTGATGATGTTGAAGCGAGAGCCACTGAAGGTAAAACCCTTCTTAAGTCAGCTGCAGAGGAGAATGAGAAACTGCAGACTCAGCTGAAGGAGGCAGCAGCCAAATTGGAAGTAATTACAGCTAAACTTGAAGCTGCCTCCTCCTCCAACTCTCATGCTCAGATCCTAGACCACAGCATCACTCATCTGACCCATGTTGGCAAAGTCAATGCCATGGCCCTACAGCAGACTCTGAAAGTGGAGATTCTGAATGCCATGAAGCCTTTTGCGGCTGCACTTGCTGAAGCCAAAAAGGGGGAAGATGTATTGATAAAGGCTCTAGAGAAGGCTACTACACAGCAAGCTGTGATGGTAGTATCTCAAGATGAGCTGAATGAAACCTTGGGTGGTTTAAAAAGCAAAATCAAGAGCAGGCAAGGCAAAGAAATTGCTCAAGAAGACATCCAAGCTCCCACTCAAGCTCCTGCCAAGAGTCTACAGATCACTGCCTCTATAGAACAAGTCCCTGAGAAGAGGATGACAAGGAAAAGAAAGGTAGATGAGCAAGCTCAGTCAAGCAAGAAGTCAGCTCCAGCAGAGCCTACTGCAGAAGAGAAAAAGGCTTTAGAGCTGAAGAAAAGAAAAGAGCTTAAGCAAAAGAAGCTAAAAGATGCGAAGGCAGTCAAAGCCAAATTTGAAAGGAAAATAGCCAAACTCAGGAAAGCAATCAAGGACAAAGCAAAAGAAGACAATGTCAAAGACAATACCCTGGTGTTTGATAGCAACTATGTGGATTATTTAGCCCTTCAAGATGAGCTACCAAGGTGGTATCCTCTGAAGAAGAAGTGGCAAATTCAACACCACATTGTAAGGAAATTTGGCCCTCTCCCAACCTATGAAGATGAATTCTTCCAGTTCAATCAGTTCATGAATATTGAAGATCAAGAGTTCTGGAAAGAAGTAGTCAAGACAGCCAAAGAACATGACAACTGTAGAATCCTAACTCCAGAAGAACCTAAATGGACTCCTCCCACTCTGAGCTCCGGAAGGACAGACTGGATTGAAGTCAAAAGGATTCTAGAGAAAATCTATGAAGAGGAGAATGTTACAGATCTGCAGCACATGGAAGAAGTTCGAACTCGTCTGTACCTTGCTTTCCGCATCTAAAGATCAGAAGACCTGATGAAGACTACTTTCAAAGCTTTAAATAAACTATCACTTGTAATCTGTAAAAGCTTTATATATAATCAAGTTTAGTTCTCTTTGCTTTCAAGACAAACTCTCATTGTCTTCATCAGATACTTCAGTTTTTATGAAGTTTATAAACTCTTATCTTATTTACTAAGAGCATTTATCAAATATAGTTTTGGCTTCATCAAAAAGGGGGAAATTGTTGGGATGTAAATTCACCCTAAGCCCCACTTGATGTTAGAATAGTTTTGATGGCCAAAACACTTAGAGTTTATAAATGTAATATGATCAGCTGACTTTGTATAGAACAGCTTAGACTAGTCTTGTGTGATCAACTGTATAGATATCAGTTGATTAGCACAGTCCCGGCTTACATGCGCTCCCTCAAGATGAGAAGAGTAGAAGACATGAAGACTAGAAGATCCTTGAAGGCCAGTTAAGTAAGGTGCTTGTATACCTACTTATCTGATGGAGTCCAAGATTAAAGATGGCCTAAAGCAGCACAAATAATCCACAGATCAGACGAGTGTTACTCGACTGATATCAGAAGACAGAAGACCTAAGGCCAGAAGAGTAGTCAGAAGACTAGTAGTATAGATCAGAAGACTATGTACTCTTCCAGGACTCGGCTGATTCCCAAAGTCATCTTGCAATTCAAATGAAGACCTTCCTTATTTAGAAGATTGACATGATCCCAGGATTGAAGCAATCAAGCAGCTGGAATCAATGAATCAAGCCAATATGGAAAGATTGCCCCAACGGCTAGTCAACTCCAACGGCTAGTTGCAAGCAATCACCATTATAAATACAAGAGGATGAGAAATCACAAGTACGAGATCACAACAAGAGAATTCAACAAGCTAAGCAAGCAATCAAGCAAAAGCCATTCTGTTCTAAGAATTCTCCAAGAGCCCAGAAAGCCTTAGAATACTTTTAGCTCTTAAGTGATTTCTATCCAACCCATAAGAACCTGAAACCTGTTCATATTGTATATCAATTGTTTTAGGCATAGTGGTTAAGCAATTTATAAGCTTGAACCATTAGTTGGATACACCTCAAAAACCCCAAACCCTCACCTAAAGGTTAAAGTTTTTGAACCCCTCAAAGTGCAAGTGCTTACAATCACTTGTGGAGACCGTAGCTGTTAGGACGACTCAGATCTCAAAGTCCTATCCTTGGGACTATAAAGGTCAAGACCCTTGTAATTTGTGATAAATTAAAGGGATTAAACATCACGTTAGGACGTGAGAGTGGACGTAAGATCGTATATCCGAACCACTATAAACCTGGTGTTATTTATCTTTCTGCACTTTACATTTCTGTCTCTCCATATATATTTTATATAGTGCATACTGTGTTTTCAATATTCTTCAACTAAGGCCACAACTTTCAAACCAACATCAGCTGAGTACTTTCATTAAGTAAAAACAAGTTAACACTTTCATAAGAAACGCAGGAACGAGTCTAAACAAGGCCTACCATAATTCCGCATACAATCTCTTCATTCAGATCACTATAGTCATCTGGACCAGCAGACTTGCAGTCCAGTTGACATAGCAATCAGAAGAGGTTCCCCAACTCTCTTGAAAAAGTTTTAAAGTCTATTCACCCCTCCCCTCTAGACTGTAATCCCATTCACTACTCGTTCAGGGACCAACACTAATGTAATTCATTTTGATATGTTAAACTAGTATCTTCATAATACTAATTTACCTCTGTTGAATAAAATGAGAAATGTTTTGATTCAATACCAAAACCCCCTGAGACATGCCTAAGTCTAAGATGATTATGTTCTAAGCATGTTAGAACATATAGAATAAGGCTAGATGAGAAGATGATGTGTTAGGCAGCTCTTAGTTGTTTAGATGCACAATTTGAGGGGGAACATATGCTTTGAAGACTAACAAGAACAAGTCCCCTTAGGGCTCAAATTCTGGAACAATCACTAAGTCTATTGAAGGCCAAGTATGTTGATCAGGAGAGTTGTCCAGAAGAGTTGTCTCAACAAGATTACACAAGAACAAATGTTCTGAAGTTTAAAGCTCTTGTTCAGGTAAGCCTGAAGATGGTGAAGTTCCTACAAGACTTTCATATGTAGCAGAAGGAGAGGAGGAAGAGAGATTTCACAGGGTGAAATTCTCTGAAGAAGACTTTGAATGAGCTTTTGGATTGCCTTCTAAGGGAAGGAATCCATAATTTTATGGTGCTGACCATGAAGAGGAGATAGCACAAGAATGGTTATTGGTTCCAGGTCCCCTCTCTTCAACACAACACAAGAAGACTCTTAAGCCAAAATTTCTCAATCTGTTTGAGGTAGTCACCAAGAGTCTCTTGAGCAACATTGGAAGCTTGGAGCAGGTCAGCCATCCAAGAATCAGAATCATGGCTGCAATTATTGATGCTAGTGACAAGGGCATCAAGTTTGATTGGAGGACCTTCATCTTGTCTGAGATGATGAAGGAAAAGGCCAAATTCAAAGTGAAAGCTCACAATACGGTTGTATTGGAAGGAAAACTCAAGTATTGCACCAGAGCAAGCTTGTTGATTGAAAGGTTTTCACACTATTCACAAATGCAAACCTTTGCAAAGCCCCTCCCTGCCCAGAAAATAATGTTTATAAAGCTTAGTAAGAAAACTGAGCAAAGAAGGTTGCAACTGGCCAAACCTGCTGAATAGAAGACTGAAGAAAAGCCAAAGTTGAAGAAAAGGACTAAGGCCAGAGTTGTGAAGACAAGAAAGATGTCTCAAATCCCTTCAAAAGAGAATTCAGGAGCTTCAACTGAGATTTAAGAAGTTGCTGAAGAAGGAGTGCAAGTACCTTCTGATCACTTAGAAGAGTTGAGGCAAAGATACAATGAGACTAGACAAAAGTCTAAGGGTGAAAAGAGGATCAGAGAAGTTGTCCCTGAGAAGGATGGAGAAGGAAGTGGGAGCAGTAGGGCTAGCAAGAGAAGGGCCAAGCCTACTGAAAAGGTGTTAGAGCTTCTGGAGGAAAAGTCTCTACAACTTGCTCTAAGAGAGAGCAGAGCTGAAAGCAGGACCAAGTCTAAGTCAAGGACCAATTCTTCTGGTTCTGGAACTCCAGAATCCAAGGTCCCTGAAGGTCAACCAATAGAGGCCAATCTTCCTGAAACTCAAAATCCTGATCGCAACTCCCCTGAAACTCATGTTACTCCCACAAACCAACCAATCACCTCTGTCAATCTTACATAGATATACTCTCCAGAAGGGAGTGTGCAAAGAAGTGGGATAGATGTGCTTGCATACTTAGCTGTAGATGAGACAAGGTTACAATCACCCCTTGACTCATCTATGCTTAATTATTCAAAGATTTTAGAAGCTGCACTTTATGAGCCAACCCCCTTGAGCAAAGCCCCTTCAGATCCATTGCTCTCAAAAGCAACTGAAGTACCTTCACCTGCACCCAACCCTTCTGAAGCCAATATCCCTGAACTTAACCTCCCTGAAGCCACTCTAGGAGAAGACAGAGCCAACTCCCCTATAACCCAAAGTCCCCATTCAAGTGGAGATAAGGAGGAGTATACTTATGAGAGTATGCTCAGAGGTGGAGCCAAGGCTACTGAGGACAGTTTGTATCCACAACTTGCTGAATTTCCAAGAATTCAGAAAATGTTCCATGATTTGAGGATGATTGTGGATGTGAAAGACAAAACCATAATGGAGATATCACAAGTCATCCAAGATAAGGGTGCAAACTGGTGGCAAGTGGAGGAAAGCAGACTGCTACACTTTGCTGGTGTATTAAAAACAAGATTCCTTATTGATGAGGATGTTTTTGCAAAGTTAGTAGATGAGAAGATCATTGAGGAGAAGGGAAGAAAAGCTAAGGGCATCAGACACCCTGATAGTAGCTCAAATGATGATGATTCCCATGATGATCCCTCAAACCCCTCAAAACCCAATCCTCCTGAAACCAATCCCAACCCTCCTGAATCCAATCTACCTTCAACCCCTCTCTTAACCTATCATAGAAAAGGCTCTGCTTCGTCAGAGGTGTTGACCAAGGGTGGTAACACGACCAAAGATACATCTGCCAATGAAGGTTCTTCTGAACCCAAGGCACAGCCTAAAGATGTTGAGGTTCCTACTTTAGAGGCTTGTTTGATTAAGGCCTATTCAGTGTCAGAAGAGTTGGACACTGATCAGCCCTTAATCATTCAGGATGACTCAGTGGCTGTTGAAATGAGCACTGTGATCTCCCCACAACTGCCATCTTTGAACCTTGTTGAAGGTGGAGATGTTGCAGGTCTAGGTGAAGGTGTTGAAAATGAGAGCTTAGTTGAAAAATCAGAGGGAGTAGAGGATGAAAGAGAGGTTGTGATCACTAAGATAGTGAGTGTACCACCAAATGAGGGTGATATAAGTGAGGAAGGACATGCTATTCTTGAAGTCAAATCTGAACTTCAAGAATCCCTTGATGAAAGGAGGCCTGATTCCTTGGGTGAGGACATTATTCATGAAGGAAGAAAAGAAAAGGTTGAAAATTAAAAGAAGACTGCTGATGTATCAGAGTCTTATGAAAAAGAAATTGAGGGTGATGAGTGTGTTTTTCCTAACCCTTTTGATTTGTCTGATCTTGCAGGAATAACATTTGACCAAATTTTTGCAGATGACTTCTTAACAGATGCTCCCATCCAAGTTGATTTTGGATCTGCACAAGCTTTACTTGGGATGTAATCAGCAAAGTTGGACTCCTTGACTCATCAAGTCCAATCAGCTCATGCAGAAACCACTAGAGCTTTGGATCAACATAGAAGAACTTTAGCATTTGTGGAAATGAGGCTAACAGGCTTTGAGGATGTGGTGCTACCCACATTGGAAGCAAGGATAGGAGGAATGGAATCTGGTCTTCAAACCATTTCCACTGAAGTCCAAAAAGCCAAAGCCACTATGGAGAAAATTTCAGAAGAGGTCAAGAAAGATCAGAAGCTACTCAGAGATAATCACAATGCCAATGTTCAAGCTATTAGGCTAACCATCAAGCAAGCACTTGGCAAGAAGACTGCATTGCAGAAGAAAAGAGCAGAGGCACAAAGGCTTGCTATGGTAAAAGCAGCTTCAGAGAAATTTTCCCAAGAAGTGATGGCCAACATTGCTGAAGGTGCAGTGGCCAACCTCACTGAGCTCTTAAAAGCCCAATTGGATGCATCTCTGAAAGAAAAAAAATGAAGCCTGTTCTAGCTTTCCTTAGCTTGAGCAGTGATAGGATGCAAAATATACATGATGAGAATGTATATCTGTTGGAAGAGATGAAATCTCTGAACCTAGCCCAATCCCTGATGGATACAACCATGAGTGGGCTCAAACCTCAGTGTTTTGATGCTGCCAAAAAAGGGGAAAGGGAAAGAGCAAGGGCCAAAGGTGCCTTGATTATTGGAGGTTCAGACAAGGGCAAAGAAAAAGTTTCTGAAGTTAAAGGAAAAGAGCCAGCAGTGCTGAACTTGGATGATTTGGATGAAGAGGAGCAGTTAGCAATTGCCTTGAAAAACTCAATGGCTTCAGCACAGGAAGAAAGAGTGAGGCTACAACAAAGACCAATAGGAGAGGTATCTGGTTTGGACAAAGATGCTGAAGGTGTCCAAACTAGAGGAAAAATCAAGAAGGCCAAAGGAAAGAAAAGAAAAGCTGAGACATTTAATGACTTTCCCAACAGCCTTGATCTGTCCCCTGAGTTTAGAATTGATGATGAAGTGCCTACCTCCAAGAAGGCAAAAAATGCTGAAAAGGACAAAGCTGCTGAAGTGTCCAAGATTGCTGAAAAAGACAAATCCTCTAGGAAAGAAAAGTCTGCTGAGACTAAGTCCTCTGATGGTGCCAAAGCTGCTGAAGATGTAGAAGAGTTGTATGAAGAAGGCTTTGGACCAGGACCAAAGAAGAAGAAAGTTGTGTTGCTGAATGATCCATCAAAGTTGTTTCATGAAGGGTATGGCAAAGACCCTGAAACTCAACATAAGCTGGCCATGATGAGGGCCCAAGAGAAGATGGACTTGATGGATGAAGCACAAAGAGCAAGAGACAAAAGAAGAGCAGATTTTCAAAAGCCCAGAAGGAAGAGAGCAACTTACAAAAAGTTGAAACCACAGCTCTTGATCCACATGGACACCAAATATCCTCATTTGGATAAATGGGTGCCAATCCAACTGAATGACTCATGGGAGGAAGCCAAAAGGGAGTTTGTCTATGACTTCTATGTCATTTACAGATGGAATGGAAAAGATGCCAACTCCACTTTTGCTGAGTTCATGATAGAGTATCACAGAGAACTTTATCAACAACTACTTGCAGCTGCTGATATTGCAAGAATTGAACTCACTGCCCCCAAGCCAATCATCTATATGCCTCCCAAGCTGAATGAATAGATTGATCAATCTAGGATTCTCCAAGAATTCCTAGAAATTGTGAAGCTAAACAAGATGGTACTTGGACCTAAGGGCACTAATCAAGAGGCCATGGAGCTTAAGAAGAGGGTGTGGGCACAATATGAGATGGTGCCACCTCCTGAAGATGATCTCTGAAATTGGCTAAGTCCTCTTAATACCTTTCTGCTGATCTGACTGTCTTGAATACTGATTTTCTGAAATTGGTCATCTATGCTGAAGTTTGATCAAGAATGCTGATGTGGTGTGCTCTGATATGCTTTTGTGCTCTGATACTTGAAGATCTAGATGCTATTAAGTATTTAGTATATGCTCTGATAACTTGTAATGAAAACTCTAATGTAATAGTGTTTTAGATTCATTCTCTGATATGTTAACTTCAACTATCAACATGCTTGTAATGATCGATTTTCAAATAAATGATAGTTGAACTTACTTTAAATCAAGAAACATTATTGCAGAAATCTCTATATGCCTATCTTTGAAACCTATCTGCAACATGAATGGTGAGTACACTAACACATTCTTTTTCAGGATAATTGTCCCTAGTCATGTCTTCTGAAGATAAATGTAATAGGTGTAGTCAAGTCACCTTTGCATAAAATGTATAGGTTTTGGCATCATCAAAAAGGGGGAAATTGTTGGGAATAAATTGAGAAATGTTTTGATTCAATACCAAAACCCCCTGAGACATGCCTAAGTCTAAGATGATTATGTTCTAAGCATGTTAGAACATATAGAATAAGGCTAGATGAGAAGCTGATGTGTTAGGCAACTCTTAGTTGTTTAGATGCACAATTTGAGGGGGAACATATGCTTTGAAGACTAACAAGAACAAGTCCCCTTAGGGCTCAAATTCTGGAACAATCACTAAGTCTATTGAAGGCCAAGTATGCTGATCAGGAGAGTTGTCCAGAAGAGTTGTCTCAGCAAGATTACACAAGAACAACTGTTCTGAAGTTTAAAGGTCAACCGTGCTGAAGAGATGAAGACAACTATACCCTAAAAGCCTTCAAAGAATGATGCTAAGATCAATTCCAAGTGAAGCAAAGAGAAAAGAGCCAAGTCATCTGAAAAGAGCAAGCCAACTGTGCTGATAAGCAAGTCTGCTGATAGTGATAAGCAGAGTTGTCCATTTGATAAGGAATGTTGTCCTATCGTTGGAGCAACCTTCAGAAGCCATGTCCAAGCTTAATCAAGTGAATCTTGAAGTCAAACATTGGGAAGAGTGCTGCAGAATGAAGACAAAGTCTTTACAGCCGTTTATTTCCCAAATGAGGACATGTCACTATCAAGAATCTGGCTTCTAAGTTGAAGAACTAAAAGAAGACATTTATGGACATTTGATGCTGCCTCTCCAACGGGAAAATCCTGAATTTTGTCTATAAATACAGAAGTGTGAAGACCATTTGAAGCACCTCAACAGAATCCAACTATACAAGTATTCTGAAGCTCATAGAACATTCAAGCTTGCAAAGAGACTATCTTAGTCTTCATACACTTCATTCTAAGCTGAACTCCATTGTATATCCATACAAAGCTTAGAGAGATATCCTATCCTTATACACTGATCTTCATTGTAAAGGATATCTCATTAGTTGGAACCTTACTTCAACCCTTACCCCTTTCAAGTGAGAAAGTGAGAAGGTTGTAGTAGTTGAAGTGGTAGGAGCTGACTGTTGAGAGAAGAATAGTTCAGTTCTGAGTTGAGAAAAGGGTACTATGACTCTAGACATCCTAGGGATCAATTCACCAAGGAGTGGTGTTCTTGATCAAGTGCACCTTGGCACTATAAAACAAGTTAATTCCAAGAGTGAAGGAATTATCCTGTTAAATCAGGGAAAGTGGATGTAGGAGCTTGAGTCTCTGAACCACTATAAACTCTTGTGTTGATTTACTTTCAAAGTACTTTCATACATTCAACACTGCACACAAAACTGATCTTTTAAAAGGACATTTTCAAAGACTGTGCAAAAACTGAATTGGACAAGTTCCCTGAAAACTGGATTGTATTGCTTAAAGTGATTTCAGAATTTTAAAGGAGTTTAAACTAAAGGGTCAACCACTAATTCCGCACTTATAACCAACTTAGATAGTCTTTCAACTAAGTACTCAATAGTACTTAGTAGTTTGGTTATCTTTGAAAAGGGTTATACGTCTTCAGCAGAGTTGTCCAAGACAATCTTGCTGAACTCTGGTTTGATCAAGTTTGAAAAGAATTTGCTTACAAGTGTATTCCCCCCCCATACACTTGTTATATACTCCTTACAGGACCAACAACCTCTATATTAGTATAGACAGAAATTTCATTTACATGTTTGATCAATAGTTAATCGATTCAATGTTATGAATTCAATGTGCATATCAAAATGAATTATTCATATATGTACCAAAACATACATTTCTTTTTATCTATTCTTTTTTTGTGCATCACTAACGTTTTGTTTGTGCATGTGCATCAGAATATTCATTTTGTCTTGTAACATTGAAACAAATTTTTTGACTGGAACATAGTCAAGGTGTTTTTTTTTATAAATTTGCAAATTATTTTTGTATGCAGGTGCAACTCAGTAATCAAAATACACACTTAGGGAAAGAAATGACCATACCATATTTTTATAAAAAAGACAATCATGTATTTTTTGAAACATCACAATTGCGAAGAGTTACCATTTACACTACATCAATTAATAACAAAAAATATAAATGCCACAATTCATGTTGTATTTCAAAACAAAAAGGCCAATTCAAGAGTAATGAAAATGTCTAATAGTTCAACTATTTTTTCCAAAACAAGTACTTAGTCTTTATCAAACACAAACAAAATGATAATCACAATTTAACTAAACAAAGAACTGGAATGAGTAGCAAAGCTTGAATTGTCTAGAATTCCACAGATCTAGTTATTCAAAAGTCATATGCATCGGATCAACAAACGATTCTACGATTCTAGCTCGCATCGTGCTTGCGGCCAGTTTGCCAAATTCACCCGGCTGCGGATCTTCACCTTTATAAATAAATTATATTTCCTTGCAAACAATCACACCGCAGTCTACCGAATCAGATCCCTGTCTCCAAGTATCAGCTGGAGTTGGGTATTTGAACGACATTTTTAAGAATGGATGATTATGCTGCTTTGCTTTGAACAAACTGACCAATCTTGCATCTACAAACGTCACCTTTAATAATTTGACAACAAACCAAAACATTATTAAAATGTTAAATACAATGCATTCAACTGAATAATTCAAATAAAAATCTAGCATTTAAAAAACTTACAACATTTAATGACTCCATCATGCATGTATCTTCATGAGCTTTTGTTCTTGGCGGAAGAGAGTTATAAAATGTTCATTCCCTTGTGGTCAGATCAAGTTTTAATAGTGTCCAATGGTCAACGTCTTTTAAACCACTTGATGAACCCATTTCACTTACATTTATTGGGAATAAAATGATGTTTTTATCTAAGCTCTCCTCAATAACTTTCTCTATCAGGGAGTAGAAAGATTTCTGTTTGGAAATATTACGGTTGGTAATCGTTGCCTACAAAATAAATGATAACAATAAACGTATAGATAATATTTAACTTGAACAGATTAAACGATTATATTCATAAAACAGTTAAAGGATTGTGTACAATACCCAGCATGTAGCAGTAAACACCCTCACACGTCTAGATTCTGGCCTCGTTTTGTATAGAACATATCGTAACATATCAGCCCATGCATTGATTACCTAAAAGTATGCAAATTATTATCGTATAAAAGTACAAACCAATTAAAAATGTATTTATTGTATTCTATAGTACGATAAAGTTATGGACAATATATACCTGACTTGTAATTTTTCCATTGTTTAGAATATCAATCAGCATCTGTACTGAGACATCAGCTAGTGGTATATCAGCGTGCCAAACAATGCAACTGCAATATGCACTAATTTATCAATACAATAAATAGAGACAAAATCATTCAAACATCATATATAAATAATTATAAAAGAATTAAGTACTAAATACTATTTACATACTGTGGACCATTATTCTTTAACTCTGAGAATATCTGTTCTCTAACATATGCAAAAGATTTCCTCACAGTTGCCAATTTATTGTTGAAAGGATACCTAACCACTCCTTTTGTTTTGTTATCCACCACTACATTCTTCGACGCATCATCATCGTCATCGTTGATTTCATGGACCTCAACAAGTTCTTTTGTAAGTGGTTGAGGGGATACTGTTATAGCTTTCCGGTCGTCTGTTATTCTTCTTCCCTTAATCCTGTCCACTAATGAGCTTGGAGATGGCCACGTGGTCTTCTTCTGCACTATACGCTTAGGTGTCTTCTCACAAGACTTTAATAGTTCCTCATTTAAATCATCATCAACTATCTTTCCCTTATCAAGAGATTGTTCATCAATATTTTGCTCTGCAGCATTGTCAAATGCAGCTTGAATAATCTCATCTTCAATCAAACATTTTGAACACAATTCAGATGTAATTTCTAGATTCTTGCTCAGTCGTTGATTCTCAACTTTCAGACCTATGATGACTTCGTCTTTAATTCTCATTTGTTGCTCGAATTTTGCACTCTCATCTTCAAGCTTCTTTTTCGGATTAATCAACTCAGAAGTAGAATCATCAATCCTTTTAGCATACTCATCCTTTACTGTCTTCAACTTAATAATTTATGCATCCTTTTCTATCAATTCTTGATCACAACGTACCCTCACATCTAGAATCTTTTTCTGCAGGATTCCTATTTGAACCAAATAATTATCAACTAATGTAGATTGATTAACCTCACTGACAGGTGCATTCATCTTCTCATGGGAATTCATGTTCTCACCTACAACAATATTTCCTACTCCCGTATCCTTCATATTGCCATCCATAGCTGCATTCTCCACATCGCCAACATTACCAGATTCACGATTAATTTCCTTACAAACTTTCATAACTGGATCCTCACTATCAATCAAGTCCACCCCAGCAGATAAATCTTTGTCAAACCCAATATCGAACGATGGGCATTCAACCGTGAAACTCTTCTTTGCTTTTGAACTGGACACAACCCCGAACAATTCTGAAGATGAATTCTGGAAAATATCACTCTGCCTTCCCCCCACATTTAACTCTATCTGCAATTCATTTGCTCCGATTTCAATACCAAATGACACCTTTCCATCAGTAGCAGGCGTTCCAGTTCCTCCTAACCTTGAGCTTGTTTCTGCACATCTGAAACGACGAACTTCTGAGAGCTGCTCATTTTTATCAGTCGTAGCTTTAGGCTCTTCCGTGAAAACCTATATTCAATAAAAATATAATCACAAATTAAGTATACGATGAAAATATATATTAAAGAATAAGCTATACTTAACAAATATTAACCTTAGTTTTACGAGTCAGTTTATCACTTAAGATTGCAACATGCAGTGCATTCGTATCCCATTTGAGGAACCGAGAAAAAGCAGATGGATTGATTGGTTTAACAATCCTTGTATGCTCGCATAATCAGAACTAAAAAAAATTAAATAATTTAAACATTGTCTAAAAACAGTAAAACAATATAAACCAAAAATCATATTGAAAATGAATAATTGCAATAGTTGTACCGGCAACAACATAGCGTAACCACCGGACTTCAGCTGCTTGCTTCTCTTAAGTTGACTCTTCAATTGGTCAACTATAAAAGTACTCCAGTGGTATCTACAAATGTTTTAGAAGTTTTCCAGGTATTGTGTCAAATGTCATGGTACAGCTGAGCTCCGAACTGGACATAGAAGAGCAACCAGTGGATAACAACAAACTAATCTAGCCACATTGCGACATGATTCATCGTACTGTTGCCTCACAATCTCCTTTAACTTTAAAAGAACAAGAAGTTTATACAAAGACTAATATTGTCTTGGTTTTGCTCGTATATCATTACCGAAACATCGCATTACCCATGCAGGATGACGATACTCATCTACTCGTTGCCTGATCTCATCAGTTCCACAGCTAATTCGGAAAATAAGTTATGCATCATGCTTTGATAAGGCTACCCTTGTTCCTCCGATTACAAAACTTTATGTTTCAAAATTAAACCTTCTAACAATGTCCACGATGTCACTCTCAAATTTCAAACATCTCTTCTTTAGTGAGTGACTAACATTGAGGTAAACAAAGTTGAACAAAAGCCAGAATGGAGTTTTCTTCAGATGTACTATATGCTAGTCTGTGAATGGAATTCCCTTAAAGTCTTTGATAGTTGTCCTCAGATTTGACCTACAGTAGGTCTGGGTCAAGTCGACTTTTGCACCAGTTGAAACAGAAAATAGGTTTTTTATATAAAAAATTACTTTATATATATATCATACTATGCAGTTGAATTGGTATAAAGTATTACCAAAACAGTTTTGAGGCTTGATTGCTTGAACTTCTTTTTCCTTCCTGGCATACTTTCGAACCCTTTGGTACCTTTCTATGTTGGTCCTGAAAGGAGTATATGACAAGTGTATGGGGGGGGGGGGGAATACACTTGTATGCAATTCTTTTGCTAATTTGATCAAACCAGAGTTTCAGCAAGGTTGTCTTGGACAACTCTGCTGAAGAAGATTAACTCTTCTAAGATAATCAAACTACTAAGTACTATTGAGTACTTAGTTGAATAACTATCTAGGGGAGTTATATGTGCGGAATAGTGTTTGGCCCTTTAAGTTTAGACTCCTTTAATTTCTGAAATCACTTAGTCAATGTAACACAGTCCAGTTTTCAGGGAACTTGTCCAAATAGGTTTTTGCACAGTCTTTGAATGTTTATCCTTGAAAGATCAGTTTTGTGTGCAGTGTTGAATGTATGAAAGTACTTGGAATGTAAATCAACACAAGAAGTTATAGTGGTTCAGAGACTCAAGCTCCTACATCCACTTTCCCTGATTTAACAGGATAATTCCTTCACTCTTGGAATTAACTTGTTTTATAGTGCCAAGGTGCACTTGATCAAGAACACCACTCCTTGGTGAATTGATCCCTAGGATGTCTAGAGTCCTAGTACCCTCTTCTCAACTCAGAACTGAACTGTTCTTCTCTCAACAGTCAGCTCCTACCACTTCTACTATTACAACCTTCTCACTTTCTCACTTGAAAGGGGTAAGGATTGAAGTAAGGTTCCAACTAATGAGATATCCTTTACAATGGAGATCAGTGTATAAGGATATGATATCTCTACTAAGCTTGTGTATGAATATACAATGTAGTACAGCTTAGAAGAAGTGTATGAAGACTAAGATAGTCTTTGAAGGCTTTAAGAGCACTTGTCAACTTGTAGGATAGTTGGATATTCTTGTCAAGGTTGAGGTGCTTTCAAATGGTC
Source organism: Galeopsis tetrahit (assembly GCA_963675135.1). Taxonomy (NCBI): domain Eukaryota; kingdom Viridiplantae; phylum Streptophyta; class Magnoliopsida; order Lamiales; family Lamiaceae; genus Galeopsis; species Galeopsis tetrahit. The sequence goes on along the minus strand of OY776126.1, from coordinate 38,385,297 downwards.
TTCACACTTCTGTATTTATAGACAAAATGGAGGATTTGCCCGTTGGAGAGGCAGCCCCAAATTGCTATAAATGTCTTCCTTGAGTTCTTCAAACTGGAAGACAGATTCTTGATAGTGACATGTCCTCATTTGGGTAATAAACGGCTTGTAAGACTTTGTCTTCATTCTGCAGCACTTTTCCCAATGTTTGACTTCTTGTTAGGACTTGGACATGGTTTCTGAAGGTTGATCCAATGATAGGACAACATTCCTTATCATTTGGACAACTCTCCTTATCACTATCAGCAGTTTTGCCTTTCAGCAAGGTTGGCTTGCTCTTCTTCAGATGACTTGGCTCTTTCCCTCTATTTTACTTCAAGGTGATCTTAGCTTGTTTCTTAGGTGATCTTTAGGGTGTGGTTGTCTCTTTCTCTTCAGCATAGTTGACCTTCAACCTTTAGAACATCTGTTCTGATTCAATCATGCTGAGACAACTTTTCTGGACAACTCTTCTGATCAGCATATTTGGCCTTTTAGCATCAGAGCACTTTACACATAGAGTTGGCTTCTTTGGACAACTCTCCTGATCAAAAGCCTTTGAGTAGCCTTGTCCTTTTGAGCTAGGTAAGTTTGTTCTTGCATGTGGCTAGCTTCTTTGGACAACTCTGCTGATCAGAGTTATTCAGCTTGTCTTTTGGTTTTACCAATCTTGCATATGGACACTTTCTCTGGACAACTCTCCTGATCAGATCATCTTATTGGACTTGTCCTTTTGAGCTTTACAATCTTGTTCTTGCATAAGAACATCTTCTCTGGACAACTCTCCTGATCAGTGCATTTGGTTTTTCATAGAGTGTCCTTGCTCTTAAGTGGTTGTTCCAGAATTTGAGCCTTGAGGGGACTTGATCTTGATCATCTTCAAAGCATAGGTTCCCCCTCAAATTGTGCATCTAATTGTCTAAGAGCTGCCTAACATTTCAGCTTCTCATCTAGCCTTATGCTATGTGTTCTAACATTTTTAGAACACTATCAATTTGACTTAGGCATGTCTCAGGGGGTTTTGGTATTAGATCAAAACATATCTCATTTTATTCCCAACAATTTCCCCCTTTTTGATGATGCCAAAACTACATTATTTAAGCAAAAGTGACTTGTCTACACCTTTTACATGTATCTTCAGAAGACATGACTAAGGTCAATATTCCTGAAAAAAAAACAATGTGTTAGTGTATTCACTGTTTCTGTTGCAAGTAGGTTCAAGATAGGCATAGAGAGATTAGTGTTTCTTGATTCAAAATAAGTTCAACTATCATTCATTCAAAAATCATTACAGGCATGTTGATAGTTGAAATTAACATATCAGAGCATGAATCGGTAACACTTAAATACATCAGAGTATTTCATTCTAACAATTCAAGACATAAAATAAGATATTCAGCATCAGATCACAGAGCTTGTATCAGAGCACTCTTTAACAGATCAGAGCAACCAGATTAGCACACCATATCAGCAATCTTGACCATATTTTAGCATAGTTGATCAATCAAGAAAGGTCAGAAGACTTAGCCATTTCAAAGATCATCCTCAGGGGGTGGCAGCATTCCATACTGTGCCCACACTCTTCTTTTCAATGCCATGGCTTCTTGGTTGGTTCCCTTAGGTCCAAGAACCATCTTGTTTAGCTTAAGGATCTCAGTGAATTCTCTCAGAATTCTTGCTTGATCAATCCATCCTTCAAGCTTTGGAGGCATGTATATGATTGGCTTGGGAGCTGTGAGTTCAAATCTTGCAATGTCAGCAGCTGCAAGAAGTTGTTGATACAACTCTCTGTAGTATTCTAGCATGAACTCAGTGAAGGCAGAGTCTGCATCTCCTCCATTCCATCTGTCAATGACATAATAGTCATAGACAAACTCCCTTTTGGCTTCTTCCCATGTGTCATTCAGTTGAATTGGCACCCATTTATCCAAGTGTGGATATTTGGTGTCCATTGGGATTAGAAGCTGAGGCTTCATCTTGCTGTAAGCTGCTCTTCTCCTTCTTGGTTTCTGAAAGTTTGCTCTCCTTTCATCTCTTGCTCTGTTGGCTTCTTCCATCAGATCCATTTTCTCATGGGCCCTCATCATGGCCAGTTTCTGTTGTGTTTCAGGGTCTTTGCCATACCCTTCATGAAACAACTTTGATGGATCATGGGCTAGAACAGTTGTCTTCTTCTTAGGTTCAGGTCCAAATCCTTCAGCATATATTTCTTCAATGTCTTCAGTGGACTTGGTACTTTCAGCAGTTTTGGCTTTCTTTGATGTAGGCTCATCTTCATCAATTCTGAACTCAGGTGGAAGATCAAGGCTGCTAGGAAAGTCAGTGAATTTCTCAATTTGTCTCTTCTTTCCTTGGGCCTTCTTGATCTTTCCTCTAGTTTGGACACCTTCAGCATCTTTGTCCAAACCTGACACTTCACCACCTGGTCTTTGTTGTAACCTCACTCTTTCCTCTTGAGCTGAGGCCATTGAGTTTTTCAATGCCAATGCTAACTGCTCCTCTTCATCCAATTCTTCCAGGTTCAGCACTGCTGGCTCTTTTCCCTTTCCTTCAGGGACTTTGTCCTTCCCTTTCACTGGACTCCCAATTACTAAGCCACCTTTTGCCCTTGCTCTTTCCCTTTCCCCCTTTTTGGCAGCATCAAAACACTGGGGCTTGAGGTCACTCATTGTTGAGGCCATCAGGGATTGGGCCTAGTTTAGGGACTTCATCTCTTCCAACAAATACACATTTTCATCATGTATATCTTGCATTTTATCATTGCCCAAGCTAAGAAAAGCTAGAACAGGCTTCATTTTTTGTTGGACAACCTCCTCCAAGGTTGCTTTGAGAGATGCATCCAATTTAGCTTTCAGAAGCTCAGTGAGGTTGGCCACTGCACCTTCAGCAATGTTGGCCAGCACATCTTGGGAAAATTTTTCTGAGGCAGCTTTGACCATAGCTAGCCTTTGCTCTTCAGCTCTTCTCTTTTGCAGTGCAGTCTTCTTTCCAATAGCTTGTTTGATAGTTAGCCTGAGAGCTTTGACATTAGCATTGTGATTGTCTCTCAGCAGCTTTTGTTCTTTCTTGACCTCCTCTGAGATGGCTTCCATGGTAGATTTGGCATTTTGAACTTCAGTGGAGATGGTTTGGAGACCAGATTCCACACCACTGATTCTTGCCTCAAGGGTTGGTAGCACAACATCTTCAGAGCCAGTGAGCCTCATTTCTACAGATGCTAGAGTCCTTCCTTGCTCATTCAATGCTCCTGAAGTTTCAGCATGAGCAGATTGGACTTGATGAGCTAAGGAGTCCAACTTCTCTGATTGCATTCCAAGTAAGGCCTGAGATGAGCCTGTGTCTACTTGGATAGGTGCATCTGTTAAGAACTCATCTGCAAAAATTTGATCAAGAGAGATACCTGCAACATCAGACAAGTCAAACAAGTTAGGAAATAAGCACTCATCACCCTCAATTTCTTTTGTATAAGACTCTGATACATCAGCAGTCTTCTTCTCATTTTCAACTTGTTCTTTTCTCCCTTCTTTGATAATGTTCTCACTCAAGGAATCAGGCCTCCTCTCATCAAGGGATTCTTGAAGTTCAGATTTGACTTCAAGAATAACCTGTCCTTCCTCACTTATTCCACCCTCATATGGTGGTACACTCACTATCTTAGTGATGACTACCTCTCTTTCATCCTCAACTCCCTCTGATTTTTCAAAACTACTTTCCTTTTCAACTCCTTCTCTTAAACCTGCAGCATCTCCACCTTCAACAAGGTTCAAAGATGGCAGTTGTGGGGAGATCACAGTGCTTATATCAGCAGCCACTGAGTCATCCTGAATGATTAAGGGCTGATCAGTGTCCAACTCTTCTGACACTGAATAGGCCTTAATCAAACTAGCCTCTAGTACAGGAACCTCAACATCTTTAGGCTGTGCCTTGGGTTCAGAAGAACCTTCATTGGCAGATGTGTCCTTGGTTGTGTTACCACCCTTGGTCAACACCTCTGATAACACAGAGCCTTTCCTATGATAGGTTTTAGGAGGGTTAGAGAGTCTATCTTCTATAGAAGACTTGGGTTGAAAGGATTCAGGGAGATTGGCTTGAGGGGTTTTAGGAGGGTTGGGATTTGAAGGGTTTGAGGGATCATCAGGGGAATCATCATCATTTGGGCTACTGTCAGGGTGTTTGATTCCCTTGGCTTTTCTTTCTTTCTCCTCCTCAATCTTATCAGCTACCAGCTTTGCAAAAATCTCCTCATCAATGAGGAATCTTGTCTTTGAAACTCCAGCAAAGTGTAGCAATCTGTTCTCCTCTATTTGCCACCAGTTTGCACCCTTATCTTGGATGACTTGTGATATCTCCATCATAGATTTGTCTTTCACATCAACAAGCATCCTCAAATCATGAAAGGCCTTCTGAATTCTTGGAAATTCAGCAAGTTGTGGATACAAACTGTCCACAGTAGCCTTGGCTCCTCCTCTGAGCATACTTTCAAAAGTATACTCCTCCTCATCTCCACTTGAATGGGGACTTTGGGTTATAGGGGAGTTGGCTCTGGGTTCTCCTAATGTGGCTTCAGGCAGATTAAGTTCAGGGATATTGGCTTCAGAAGGGTTGGGCTCAAATGAAGGTATTTCAGTTGCTTTAGAGAGCAATGAATCTGAAGGGGCTTTACTCAGAGGGGTTGGCTCATGAAGTGCATGCTCTAAGAGCTTTGAATAGTTGAGCATGGATGAGTCAAGGGGAGACAGGAGTCTTGTCTCATCTACAGCTAAATCTGCAAGCACATCTATGCCACTTCTTTGCACATTCCCTTCTGGAGAATATCTCTTAGTGAGATTTACAGGGGTAATGGGTTGGTTGGAAGGGGTGACATGGGTTTCAGGGGAATTGGGCTCAAGGTTCTGAGTTTCAGAGAGGTTGGCCTCTATAGGTTGACCTTCAGGGACTTTGGATTCTGGAGTTCCAGAACCAGATGAATTAGTCCTTGACATGGATTTGGTCCTGCTTTCAGCTCTGCTCTCCCTTAGAGCCAATTGAAGAGACCTTTCTTCTTGAAACTCCAACACCTTCTCAGTAGGTTTGGCCCTTCTCTTGCTGGCCCTACTGCTTCCACTTCCTTCCTTCTCAGGGACAACTTCCCTGATTCTCTTATCACCCTTCTTCTTTTGCCTAGTCTCATTGTACTTCCTCCTCAACTCTTCTGAGTGGTCAGAAGGCACACTCACTCCCTCTTCTGCCACTGCATCAACTTCAGCTGATGCTCTTGAGGCTTCTTTTGAAGACAATTGAGACATCTTTCTTGTTTTGATAGCCCTGACCTTTGTTCTCTTTTTCATCTTGGGCTTCTCTTCCTCTTGTTCTTCAGCAGGCTTGGCCAGTAACATCCTTCTTTTCTCAGTTTTCTTGCTGAGCTTTCTGAATAGGATCTTTTGGGCTGGGAGGGGCTTTGCAAAGGTTTGCATCTGGGAATAGTGGGAAAACCTCTCAATCAACAAGCTTGCCCTGGTGCAATACTTGATTTTCCCTTCTAGCACCACCTTATTGTGGGTTTTCACCTTAAATTTAGCCTTCTCCTTCATCATCTCAGATATGATGAAGGTCCTCCAATCAAACTTGATGCCCTTATCACTGGCATCAATAATGGCAGCCATGATTCTGATCCTTGGATGGCTGACCTGCTCTAAGCTTCCAGTGTTGCTTAGGAGGCTCTTAGCAACTACCTCAAAAAGATTGAGAAACTCTGGCTTGAGAGTTTTCTTGTTTTGAGTTGAAGAGAGAGGGCCTGGAACTAATAACCATTCTTGGGCTATTTCCTCTTCATGCCCAGTACCATAAACCTCTGGATTCCTTCCCTCATAAGGCAATCCAAAAGCTCCTTCCAGATCTTCTGAGGAGAATTTTACTCTGTGGAATCTCTCCTCTTCCTCTCCTTCAGCTATGTAGGATAGTCTGGTTGATACTTCACCATCTTCAGGCTTGCCTCTCCACTTGAGGAAGGCAAAGAATTCTGCCATGTAGCTCTCCAAGCAAGAGCTTGGTCTTTCCTCCATGAACTTTTGAAGTCCAGCTCTTCTCAACCACCTCAGGGTTGGAGTAATCTCAGGATCTTCACTTTCAAAAGAAACTATTGGCTCAAAGTGAAGATTGTTTTTGTTGCTAAGGTAGGCAAAATCCAGGTCTAGATCCTTGTTAGAGAAATCAACAAGCATCTCAGGTCTAACTTTGGGGGCCATTGATATTTGCAGAGAGAGTTTTGAGAGATTTTGAAGAAAAATAGAGTTAGGGTTTCGAATACTTGGGGAAGAAGTGTTTGTGGGTATCTTAAGACTTGTGAATATTCTAAAAAGAATGTTTGTCAATGAGTTGGTAAGGTCTTGAGACAATTCAAAGGTGAACAAAAATGGAAATCCAAAATGGACGGCTAGGATTGATTTCAGGGGAGTTGTCCATTTTTGATCCAATGGTCAAAAACCAATGTAACAGTGAAATAACTGTTTTATTCAAAACGTGGGTGGTTTTTAATGTTTGTTTAAGGCTGGGGGTTTTTCGAGATAGATCATGTCCCAAAAAGTTTAATGCAAACAAGAGTTAAATCTTGGCATTTAATGCATGGAAAGTGACCTTTTGGGTGGGAGACAAATTAAATCCCAGAAAGGTGAAAACTGTATTTCAAGGGACAGATTTCGAGATAGGTATTGATCACCAAAAATAGGTGCTTATCATACCAAGATTTGGTTTGATAGCTGGGACAACTTATCTGACCCTACATGGACAAGTGTCCTGAAAGACTGTGGACAAGTGTCCTGAAGAAGTAAGGTCATGTTTCTGAGTTTCAGTAGACTTGACCAAGTCTGCTGAAGTTTGAGTTTGTTTCCCCCTTAATCAATGAACTTCTTTGGATTTATTTGTCCAACTTCCCTGGATCAAGAAGTCCCAACTCTGCTGATAATTCCAGGAACCTTGCCTCTGCAAGTGGCTTAGTTAATATATCAGCTTTTTGATGGTCTGTGTGAATTTTCACTAGCTTGATATCCTTCTTCTCCACATGATCTCTAATGAAGTGGTGCTTGATGTCCACATGTTTGCATCTTGTGTGCAAGACAGGATTTTGTGATATAGCAATGGCACTATTGTTATCACAGAAAATTGGCACTTCAGTAGAGTTGACTTTGTAGTCTCTGAGTTGTTGTCTTAGCCAAAGGATTTGAGCACAACAACTTCCAGCAGCAACATATTCAGCTTCAGTGGTGGAGGTGGCTACTGTATTTTGTTTCTTGGAAAACCAAGATATGAGTTTGTTGCCCAAGAATTGACAAGTCCCTGAGGTGGACTTTCTGTCAATTCTACATCCTCCATAATCAGCATCTGAGTAGCCAGTTAGCTCAATATTGTCATCAGCAGGGTACCAAAGGCCTAGATTCTCAGTGCCTTTGAGATACCTCAAAATCCTCTTTGCAGCCTCAAGGTGGCTTTTCTTAGGGTTTGCTTGAAACCTTGCACAAACACCTACTGCAAAGGTGATATCAGGTCTGCTGGCAGTGAGATAGAGGAGTGAACCAATTATTCCTCTATACTCAGTAGAGTTGGTTGGAATACCACTCTCATCAGGATCCATCTTCCAATTGGTGTTCATAGGGATCCTTACTGGCTTGCTAGTTGTACACCCAAACTTTTTGATCATTTCTCTGGTGTACTTAGCTTGGTTGATGAAGATTCCTTCTTTAGATTGCTTGACTTGTAGACCCAAAAAGAAGTTCATCAACCCCATCATGGACATCTCAAACTTGCTTTGCATGAGCTTGGAGAATTTTTCACATAGCTTCTCATTAGGGGATCCAAAAATTATGTCATCCACATAAATTTGGACAAGCAAGATGTCCTCTCCTTCAGAGATTCTGAAGAGAGTTCTGTCCACAGTTCCCTTGGTGAATCCATGATCCAAGAGGAATTGTGACAGTGTATCATACCAAGCCCTAGGGGCTTGTTTGAGTCCATATAGAGCTTTCTTGAGTCTGTAGACTTGGTTTCCAACTTCAAAACCTGGTGGTTGCTCCACATAGACTTCTTCTTTCAAGACTCCATTCAGAAAGGCACTCTTGACATCCATTTGGTATACTTTGAACCTCTTGTGGGCTGCATAGGCTAGAAAGAGCCTTATTGCTTCTAGCCTTGCCACAGGTGCAAATGTCTCATCATAGTCAATGCCTTCATGTTGGCAATACCCTTTTGCCACAAGTCTTGCTTTGTTTCTGACAATCACATCATTTTCATTTTTCTTGTTCTTGAACACCCACTTTGTTCCAATAACATCTTGATGTGAAGGCCTATCCACCAGCTCCCATACTTCATTTCTGGTGAATTGGTTCAGTTCTTCCTGCATGGCTGTGATCCAATTGGCATCTTGAAGTGCTTCCTCAATATCACTTGGTTCTTGCTCTGACAAGAAACAACAGAACATAGCACTTTCACCATGAAACTTTCTGGTTCTGACTCCTATACTTGGATCACCAAGTATCAGATCAGTAGGATGGTCAGATAACCAAGTCCTTCTTTTTCTGATCTCTTCAGTAGAGTTGTCCTCTACTGAAGGTGAGTCATTTTGATCATAGAATTCAGGATAATTTAATGCAGGATCTAATTCAGGATCATAATCAGTGGTGTTGTCCTCAATGTCAGGGACATTGGCATTTTCAACATTTTGAGTTCCCCCTTGATTATTTGACCCATTAACTACCTCAGCAGGAACTTCTTCTTCATTGGTAGTTGTTACCTGGATGTGAACTGGGATTGGTTCATTCAGTTCACCATTTCCATCTGTAGAGTGTGTTTCAGGAAGGTTGCCTTCAGGATTGTTGTCCAATGTGGGTTTTTCAGGCAGATTGGCTTGGACAACATCTATGAATTCAGTATCTTTGTCTTTTAGACTTAGTCTGGTTGTCCTCTGTGTGATTTCTTCAGGTTCCAAATGATCATTCCTGATCTCAAAGATAGACTCATCAAACACAACATGAGGTGTTTCTTCCACTATAAGGGTTTTCTTGTTGTAGACTCTGAAAGCTCTACTGATTTGAGAGTATCCAAGGAATACTCCCTCATCAGCCTTGCTGTCAAAAGCTTTCAATTGTTCTTTCCCATTATTGTGAATGAAAAATTTACAACCAAATATATGAAAATATGACACTTTAGGCATTCTTCCTTTCCAGAGTTCATAGGGGGTTTTGCCTTGCCCCTTAGTGATCAAACATCGATTTTGAGTATGACATGCAGTGTTTATAGCTTCAGCCCAAAACCTCTTAGGTAAATTTGAATCAGCAATTAAGGTTCTAGCAGCTTCTTTTAAAGTTCTATTCCTTCTTTCTGCAACTCCATTTTGTTGGGGAGTTCTAGCTGCTGAGGTTTCATGAGCTATTCCATTTGATGTGCAGTACTCATTGATGTATGAATTAATGAACTCAGTGCCTTTATCAGATCTTATCTTGATAATGCTAAGGCTTTTCTCGTTTGACAATCTCTTGAGAAGTTCAGGTAGTTTGACTTGTGTTTCCTTCTTATTAAGGAGAAATACTACCCATGTGAACCTAGAGAAGTCATCTACTACCACTAATGTGTATTTTCTACCATTTATGCTTGAAGGGGTAATTGGTCCAAACAGATCCATATGTAGAAGTTCAAGTACCCTTTCAGTGGAAATGACTGGTTTTCCTTTGAATGAGGCTTTAATCTGTTTTCCTTCTTGACATGGCTTACACACATGTTATTTAATGAAAACCTCATTAGGTAGTCCTTTAACTAATGTATTTCTAGCAAGTTTATTCATAGATTTGAAGTTCAGGTGGTTTAGCCTCTTGTGCCATAACCAACTTTGTTCACTAGAACTTTTAGCAATGAAACATGCAGCATCAGTAGACTTGTCCCAGTCTGCAAAATACACATTTCCCTTCCTAGTTCCAGTCAATAGGGTTTGTTGAGTTTTATCCTTAATTAGACACTTTCCACTTGAGAACTCAACATTAAAATCTTTATCACAGAATTGACTGATACTTAGGAGATTATATTTGAGACCAGCCACATAAGATACATTGGTTACTTTGATGTTACCAATCATCAAAGTACCATAACCTTTTGTAGTTGCTTGTGAGCTGTCTCCAAAAGTAACATTTGGGCCTTCTTTTTCAATGAAGTTAGTGAGGAGTTCCTTGTTTCCAGTCATGTGCCTTGAGCATCCACTGTCAAGGTACCATGCTGTCTTTTTGTTCATGCTCCTCTTCTTGTGGCCCACTGGTACCTGCAATTAGATAGGTTTAGGTACCCTTTGAGTTTTGGGTCTTGAGAGGTTAGCTGTACCTTTGGGAACCCAAACTTGCCTAATAACCCTGATTGATTCAAGGTGGCTAAGTTGATTTCCTAGTGCATCAACATACACTGTCTTTCCCTTAAATGCCTTTGGGAAAGTATGTGTGAATGTGTTAACTCTGTAAGTTTCAGAGGAGTTGTCCACTCTCCTGAACTTATGAGTTCTTTGTGCAGCTTGATGAAATCTTTGAGGAAAGGCCTTTTTATGACCATTACCCTTTGGCATGAAGGGTTTTGGTTGTCTCATTTTATTCTGCCTGTGAGGGTAGTTATCCTTAGGTCTATTCAGCTGAGGCTTTCTCAGATGAGTTGGCCTAGGCTGATTATACCTTGGATAATTCCTCTGAACATTGTTCAGGAGAGTTGCCCTTCCATTGGGTCTACTCTGCTGACCAATATTCCTCTTGTGCTCAGGAGTTTTGGCCATTTCCTTAGGTTTTGGCCTTTTCTCCTGAATCACTTGAGTAGGCATTTCATTCAATTTGCCCTTTCCTTTGTTCAGTGGCTGAATTATTTCATTTTCAGTTTGTGCCACTGACTTAACAAAGATTCTCTTAGTGTTACTTGTGGATGCAACACTAAGACAAGGTGAAGATTCAAATGGATCAAAACCCAATCCACTTCTTTGAGCCATAGGTCTTTGATAACTTTGAATTTCCTCTATTGCTCTAGAGGATTTGTTCAAAGCAGACATCTTTAATTTCAGGCTCTCTTCACTTGATTTAAGAATATCATATTCATGTGAGAGGTTTTCAAATTTGGCATTTAGAATTTTAAATTCAAATTCTTTTCTCTTGTGAGAGAGAAGTTGATCATCAATCTCCTTTTGTTGGTCAACTATCCTGAGATTTGCTTCCTCAAGCTTTCTCAAGACTTGTTGATACAACTCAGTAGACTTGACATCAACAGCTACCTCAGAGTTCTTGGTTAGTTCAGTAGCCAATCTTTCATTTTCTCTCACACAGTTGTCATGAAATTCTTGTAATCTAGTGAAATCTTCCATCAACTTTCCTAAGGAAAGTTTCAGGTTAACTTCACTAGTGTTTTGTGAGATGAATGATGGTGAACTAGAAGTAGAGGATACCTCATCATCCTCAAGAGCCATGTTGCAAACATCATCATCATCTTCACTGTTGGAGAATAATCCATCAGAGGAGTTGAAGCTTTCAGCACTATCAGATTCTTCACCAGCCATCATGGCTTTTCTATTGGTGAACTTTCTGTCTCTTTTAGCTTGTCTCTCTCTTCTTTCTTTAGAGCTCAATTCAGGGCAGTCATATTGGAAGTGCCCTTTCTTTTTACAGTTATAGCACAGATCTTCATCATCATCCTTCTTGGATTCTTCTCTTCTCTTAGATGAAGAAGGATCAGCTCTACTGGATCTTCTCCTATCAGAGGACTTGTCCTCTGATCTTTTCTCTTCAGGCTTTTTGTCCTCAGCCTGATCTTCAGGGGAGTTGTATCTTCTCCTGAATTTGTTGTCTTGGTAGAATTTCTTGTATCTACCAAATCTTGTGTTGAGCTTGTCAAACCTTCTAGCCATCAAGGCTAGTTCTTCCTTCATTGCAGTCTTAGAGACTGTCTTTGATGATCTGGGAGTGGGTTGCATTTCTGGTTCAGCAACTTTGGCTTTGAATGCCACTCCCTTAGTAGGATTTGAAGGTTCCTCAACAGGCTTTCTTCTATTGAGGTCAAACTCATAGGCTTTAAGTTCTGAGAATATTTGTTGCATGGGCATGGTGGAGAGATCTTTGGTATTCTGCATCATTACAGCATAGACATCCCACTTTTGAGTGAGACTCCTTAGGATTTTCAGTCCAACCTCTCTCTTGGTGTAGACCTTGCCCAATGAGTTAATCTCATTCATCACATTAGTGAATCTACCAGCAAATTTGTCAATGGACTCATCAGACTCCATTGAGAATTGTTCAAACTTCTGCACAGCAACTTGGAGCTTGTTCTCCTTGATTTTTTCAGTGCCCTCACACATTTCAGCAAGGGTATCCCATATTTCTTTAGCTGTGGTGCAGTGGTAGACTCTTCCCATAACTGCATCTGGAATTGTTTGATAGAGGGTGTTCATGGCAAGATAATTCAAATTATCTTTCCTTTTTTCATCAGCAGTGAAGTCATCCTCATCTTTGGGAATCAGTTCCCTTATATCTGCTCTTTGCTCATCTGTCAATCTGGGGTTAGTTTGAGTAAACACAAAAGGTCCTCTTGTGATTACTCTAAGCATATCAGTATGAAGAGATGCAAGATGAGCCCTCATTCTAATTTTCCAGAAATCATAATTGTCTATTGAAAACATGGGCAGTTTGTGATGAGAAATGTGGTTGACTGGATTTGTGGCCATGTTGTCTAATCCTTGAACAGCAGGTGGAGGAACAGCATTGTTGTTGGCCATTTCTCAAGAATAATCAGTTAGTCAACAGGTAATAGATTTCAGATAAAGATCAGTTCAGTGACCACACAAATATGAGAGTTTTGAAAATCAAGATGGATTTTTCAGAAGCAGTGGTCTTTGAACCCCTGCTCTGATACCACTTGTTGGTCCTGAAAGGAGTATATGACAAGTGTATGGGGGGGGGGGAATACACTTGTATGCAATTCTTTTGCTAATTTGATCAAACCAGAGTTTCAGCAAGGTTGTCTTGGACAACTCTGCTGAAGAAGATTAACTCTTCTAAGATAATCAAACTACTAAGTACTATTGAGTACTTAGTTGAATAACTATCTAGGGGAGTTATATGTGCGGAATAGTGGTTGGCCCTTTAAGTTTAGACTCCTTTAATTTCTGAAATCACTTAGTCAATGTAACACAGTCCAGTTTTCAGGGAACTTGTCCAAATAGGTTTTTGCACAGTCTTTGAATGTTTATCCTTGAAAGATCAGTTTTGTGTGCAGTGTTGAATGTATGAAAGTACTTGGAATGTAAATCAACACAAGAAGTTATAGTGGTTCAGAGACTCAAGCTCCTACATCCACTTTCCCTGATTTAACAGGATAATTCCTTCACTCTTGGAATTAACTTGTTTTATAGTGCCAAGGTGCACTTGATCAAGAACACCACTCCTTGGTGAATTGATCCCTAGGATGTCTAGAGTCCTAGTACCCTCTTCTCAACTCAGAACTGAACTGTTCTTCCCTCAACAGTCAGCTCCTACCACTTCTACTACTACAACCTTCTCACTTTCTCACTTGAAAGGGGTAAGGATTGAAGTAAGGTTCCAACTAATGAGATATCCTTTACAATGGAGATCAGTGTATAAGGATAGGATATCTCTACTAAGCTTGTGTATGAATATACAATGTAGTACAACTTAGAAGAAGTGTATGAAGACTAAGATAGTCTTTGAAGGCTTTAAGAGCACTTGTCAACTTGTAGGATAGTTGGATATTCTTGTCAAGGTTGAGGTGCTTTCAAATGGTCTTCACACTTCTATATTTATAGACAAAATGGAGGATTTGCCCGTTGGAGAGGCAGCCCCAAATTGCTATAAATGTCTTCCTTGAGTTCTTCAAACTGGAAGACAGATTCTTGATAGTGACATGTCTTATCATTTGGGTAATAAACGGCTTGTAAGACTTTGTCTTCATTCTGCAGCACTTTTCCCAATGTTTGACTTCTTGTTAGGACTTGGACATGGTTTCTGAAGGTTGATTCAATGATAGGACAACATTCCTTATCATTTGGACAACTCTCCTTATCACTATCAGCAGTTTTGCCTTTCAGCAAGGTTGGCTTGCTATTCTTCAGATGACTTGGTTCTTTCCCTCTATTTTACTTCAAGGTGATCTTAGCTTGTTTCTTAGGTGATCTTTAGGGTGTGGTTGTCTCTTTCTCTTCAGCATAGTTGACCTTCAACCTTTAGAACATCTGTTCTGATTCAATCATGCTGAGACAACTTTTCTGGACAACTCTTCTGATCAGCATATTTGGCCTTTTAGCATCAGAGCACTTTACACATAGAGTTGGCTTCTTTGGACAACTCTCCTGATCAAAATCCTTTGAGTAGCCTTGTCCTTTTGAGCTAGGTAAGTTTGTTCTTGCATGTGGCTAGCTTCTTTGGACAACTCTGCTGATCAGAGTTATTCAGCTTGTCTTTTGGTTTTACCAATCTTGCATATGGACACTTTCTCTGGACAACTCTCCTGATCAGATCATCTTATTGGACTTGTCCTTTTGAGCTTTACAATCTTGTTCTTGCATAAGAACATCTTCTCTGGACAACTCTCCTGATCAGTGCATTTGGTTTTTCATAGAGTGTCCTTGCTCTTAAGTGGTTGTTCCAGAATTTGAGCCTTGAGGGGACTTGATCTTGATCATCTTCAAAGCATAGGTTCCCCCTCAAATTGTGCATCTAATTGTCTAAGAGCTGCCTAACATTTCAGCTTCTCATCTAGCCTTATGCTATGTGTTCTAACATTTTTAGAACACTATCAATTTGACTTAGGCATGTCTCAGGGGGTTTTGGTATTAGATCAAAACATATCTCATTTTATTCCCAACATTCTATATCACTTTCTGCAATTTAAAAAACACTTACTCCATCTGTCCCGTGATTACTTGCACACTTTCCTTATTTGGACGTCCCAAAATTACTTGCACACTCTTAATATGGAAATACCCCATAAAATTAATATCTTCTCAACATCATTTTATTTTTAAAATTGCCACCATCTTTTTACATACATTTTACTTTACACCTCATCATATTTACTTTACACCTCACCAAATCACCTAAAATACCCCTCATTTATCTTACATCACCAACCATTAAATTCACTTTTATTAAACAACGTGCCGGTCAAACCGTGCAAGTAATCTTGGGACGGAGGGAGTATTGTATTACTACAGGAAATCATATATGTTATTTTAAGAAACTATATAAAAATCAGAGATATATCTTAATCTTCTAAGGAAATAATATAAATCTTATTGCATTATTACTATTATAAAATCTAATACAATTACCTTCCGATTCAGATGAGCTATATTTACTTCTCCTATGTTTACTGCCATCATCACTCTCAAAATCTATTAATACAAGAAAAAATATTGTGATTGTTAAAAATAAGGAACTAATAAAAACTAATAGTAATACAATCTTTTTAAATGCATATCATAGTTGCCTAACCTAAATCTGATATCACATGAGAGCCCTATGACAGACGGTGACCTGCAAAATATTGATTTTACATAAGCTATGAATTAACAAAACTAGACAAATTCCACTAAAACATAAACATTGACATAGTACATAAACATTTACGCTTTTCATCTTTATTTTCCTCCCTCCTACGCTTTTCGGAAGATCCTGTTAATAAATAAGAATGGTAATTGGTTATGAATCACTGTTTCCAAATAACATCTTCATCTTGTTCTTAATGTACTGACATGTGTAAATTGTTAAATTACCTCTTGTTTCTACACGCCGTACGCTCTCATCAATAATTTTTCTTTTGTTTCCCACTACCTCTGCTTGATCCTTCACCCAATCGATCAACTGATTTTCTGGTTCTTGCCATCTTTACATATAAAATAGTACATATATACGTAAATGCACTAAGACAAAACATATAATCCTTCTATGCACTGGATCTTACATACGATTATTTCACTCAAAATACTACAAAATATTCAGTCGATACTACACATATTTTAAAAAAAATACCCATTATTTTATAAAACTCAACAGCCCAACCAAATTCTGTTCTTTTTTCATAAAAAATGAAGTTCGTTGTTGCTATCAAAAAAACCATTTAATAAAACATGTATTTTCTAGGGTTTACATCCTTCGTAAGTTATGATTATGCCCTTTTTTACTCAAACTCTTGCAAATAAAAGCTACGAAATAACACATGCAGTTTTGTAATACTCGGAAATATTACAATAATAATAATTAATTCAATCAATTCTTAATTTATTTTTGTCAAAAAGTAATTATAGAATATAATGTATATATATATAGATATAGCTAAGCGTATGTAATTTTAACACAAGAAATTGTATCAAATTATTTTTATCAACTCTCTTAAAGTGTTACATATTTTCTTTTATTGTTGTTTGGCCCTTTCATTTCTTCTCATGCATTAATAATTAATTGTAACAGCCAATTTAATTAAAATTTATAAACCATGCTCTCTCCTCTCCTCTCCTCTCCTCTCTCAAAGCTATATATATATGCCACACTACGTATGATATATAAATAAAACCATATGATTAGTCACTTTATTTCATATAGTCGACGATAATTACAAGAACTATTTCATATGAGGCGACGATAATTACAACTATTTCATATGAGGCATTCACGATGTTTCCACGTATCATTTTCATGTTCATCTATTGAGGTGGGGATTTCATTTCTACTATCTTGTTTGTCATTATTAAATATGATATGTGATTATTTTGATGTTCATGTGAAAGATGTACGAGGATAGATCATCTAACCTTTATAAACGAGGATAGGTCATCTGACCTTTATAAACGAGGTGATGACATTGAACTATTACATATTGAGTTATACATATTTAATGTGATTTATCAAATTGATTATTTGTTGTATTTAGTTTTGACAAGCATGTCCCCACTGAGTTGTGGTTTGCTCACCCCTTCAATTTAACATTTCAGATTTAGGAGCTGGTGGCGAGGAGGAGCGGTGGATGACAATCATCTAGTAAAATCAATTGCGGTGGATGACAATCATCTAGTAAAATCAATTGAGACGTTGTTGCTTCCTAGATATCTTAAAATTCAATTAAATTGTTATTTATTTGAAACTTTCGCTAAGTTAATTTTTAATTATTTTTACTGTAAAAGAAATTTGTAAGCTTCTTTTTTAAGTGCAAATTTTGGTTCATGCTCTTAAAATTTTAAATTGTTAATTATATTTGTAAAATATACTTATATGAAAATTGTTGAAATATTCAGAAATTTTACAATAATAATAATTAATCCAATCAATTCTTAATTTATTTTTATCAAAAAGTAATTATAAAATATATATATATATATATATATATATATATATATATAGCTAAGCGTATGTAATTTTAACACAAGAAATTGTATCAAATTATTTTTATCAACTCTCTTAAAAGTGTTACATATTTTCCTTTTATTGTTGTTTGACCCTTCACTTCGTCTCATGCATTAATAATTAATTGTGAGAATTTATGAAATGAAACTAGTAATGCATGCATGTTTGTAACAACCAATTTAATTTATAAACCATGCTCCTCTCTTAAAGCTATATATATGCCACATCATTTGACTTTTATAAACGAGGATAGGTCTTCTGATCTTTATAAACGAGGTGATGATATTGATCTATTACATATTAAGTTATACATATTTAATGTGATTTATAAAATTGATTACTTGTTGTATTTAGTTTTGACATGCATGTCCCCACTGAGTTTTGGTTTGCTCACCCATTCATTTTAACATTTTCAGATTTAGGAGTGGCGAGGAGGAGCGGTGGATGATAATCATCTAGTAAAATCAATTGAGACGTTGTTGATTCCTAGATATCTTAAAATTCAATTAAATTGCTATTTATTCGAAACTTTCGTTAAGTTAATTTTTAATAATTTTTATTGTAAAAGAAACTTGTAAGCATCTTTTCTTAAGTGCAAATTTTGGTTCATGCCCTTAAAATTTTAAATTGTTAATTATATTTGTAAAATATTCTTATATGAAAATTGGGGCGTGACAAGTTTACACACTATAAAATCCACCTTTAAAACTGGAGGTTGATTCTCAATATCTCAGAACCATTATTGACAAGAAAATCATTACAATGAAACATGCAGATGATCGCATTACCTGATGCGGTGAATCGTCGTCCTCGTCGCCGGAAAATGCAGAGTAAGATGAAACAATCGCTGGAAGTAAATGCAAACTGCAAAAATCTCAAAGCTCAACCAAGTGAAACGAATTAATGAGGATATCTACTTTTTAGGAGATTTTTAATTTTTTTAATTTTTGGAAGCTGCTTAAATCTCGCTGTGTTTGAGATCCCTGTTAATAACTAATTGGGAGATTTAGTTTCAAATTTTTAGGAAAGTCTAGTATGCACTCGAGTGCATGTTGTGCACCCTAGTTCATTTTACTGACTTACACTTTTTGGTAAATGGTGTTGCACTTTTCAATTATTACTAAAAATATTATTATACAGTTTAATAATTGAAAAGGAGGGACCTATACAGAAGAGGAGGTCTAGCAGGAGAAATATGGTACATAGACAGTGGATGCTCAACCCATATGACTGGAACCAAAGACCTGCTGACCAACTACACAGAAAAGAAAGGTCCAAAAGTCTTCTTTGGTGATACCGCGCACGGTAACACAAAAGGATATGGCACCCTTAAAAATGGTGACATTGAGGTACATGATGTATCATATGTAGAAGGTTTAAAGTTTAATTTACTATCTGTTTCTCATTTCTGTGACACTGGATACTCAGTAAAATTCTCTAAAGATAAGTGCCTCATAAGTGATAAAAGAACAAAACAAAACCTTCTAACAAGATCTAGAAAAGGAAGTATGTATCTTGCAAATTGGAACAGCTGTCCTAAGGATACATGTCTGCTTGTGAAGAGCACTAAAGATGTCAGCTGGCTATGGCATAAACGTCTTAGTCATCTGAACTTTAAGACTATGAACAAGTTAGCAAGGGAATCCTTAGTTGATGGTCTGCCTAATGAACTCTACTGTAAAGATCAGGTTTGTGATGCATGTCAACAAGGAAAACAAACAAAGGTCTCTTTCAAGATCAAGAAGACTGCATCAACCAGCAGAGCTCTTGAATTGCTTCACATGGATCTCTTTGGACCAATCACTCCAACTACACTTACAGGGAGGAAGTACACTCTCATTGTTGTAGATGACTACTCCAAGTTTACTTGGGTTATCTTCTTATATAAGAAGAGTGAAACTCAACAGAAGCTCCCTGAACTATTGAAGAGGATCCAAGTAGAGAAAGGAGAACCTATTGTGAAAATTATAAGTGACAAAGGCACTGAATTTATTAACTCCTATATTATTTTCTACTGTACTTCTAATGGTATTCAGCATGAGACAAGTGCAGCAAGAACACCACAACAGAATGGTGTAGCTGAAAGAAGAGTCAGAACACTCAAAGAAGTTGCAAGAACACTCCTTGCTGAATTCTCAACACCTAAGAAGCTATGGGCAGAAGCCATCAACACAGCTTGCCACACTCAAAATAGGTCAGGTATTCACAAAATTCATGAGAAAACCCCATATAAACTGTGGAAAGGAAGAAAACCTAGAGTATCTTACTTTCATATATTTGGTTGTAAGTGTTTCATTCACAACAATGGGAAAAGTAAGTTAAATGCTTTTGATGCCAAAGCATATGATGGGATATTCTTGGGATACTCCTCAACTAGCAAAGCATTTAGAGTATTCAACAAACGAACCCTTCTTGTGGAAGAAACACCTCATGTTGTTTTTTATGAATCTTGTGAAAAGAGTGCAATACAAACAGACTCAGCTGTAGAACAGATGAAGAAACTAGTGATCAAGTCCAGGTCAGATGAGTTTATTGAAGTCAATGAACTATTTCCTGAAGAACCAGAGGAGGACAAACCACACAAACCAGTCACTAGATCTCAAACTCAAGCTGAGCAAGCTGACCAAAATCAAGATGCAACAATCCCAAATGCAAGGGGGAATGATCTCTTTTACACACTAGATACAGATGATGATCGACATAATCAAGTCAACCCTTCTGATAGCACTAGAACAGGTGAGAATCCAAGCTCATCTAATGCAGACACACCTGTGAGGCATACATGGAGAAACAACCATCCATCAAACCTCATCTTAGGAGGAGCAGACTCAGGTGTCAAGACCAGAAGACAATTGAGTCAGAACCCCCAATCATCTATGTTCTGCTGGTGTGCTTTCCTGTCCAACATTGAACCAGCTGACATAGAAGAGCAATGACAAATAGCAATTGGATCACTGCTATGCAAGAACTAAACCAATTCGAAAGAAATGAAGTATGGGAATTGGTAGATCGTCCTGAAAACTACAATGTAGAAGGAACAAAGTGGGTATTCAAGAATAAGAAGGACGAAAATGATGTAATAACTAGAAATAAAGCAAGGCTAGTTGCAAAAGAATACTCACAATCTGAAGGAATTGACTATGATGAAACCTTTGCTCCAGTAGCCAGATTAGAAGCCATTCGACTATTTCTAGCTTAGGCATCATATATGGGCTTCAAAGTATACCAAATGGAAGTCAAGAGTGCTTTTCTGAATGGTATTCTGGTAGAAGAAGTGTATGTAGAGCAGCCTCCAGGATTTGAAAAAGGAGATCAAGTATATCGTCTGAAGAAGGCTCTCTATGGTCTAAAGCAAGCACCTAGAGCTTGGTATGACACATTGTCACAATTCCTACTTGACAATGGTTACACAAAAGACAAAGTTGACAGAACACTTTTCAGAATACAAGAAGGAGAAGACATTCTAATGGTGCAAATATATGTAGATGACACTATATTTGGATCACCCAAATCAAGATATGTGCAAGAAGTTCTCTGAACTTATACAAGGAAAATTCGAAATGAGCATGATGGGTGAGATGAATTACATTCTAGGACTCCAAGTCAAACAGAGTCCAGAAGGGATCTTCATCAATCAGTCCAAGTACACCAAAAGCCTATTAGAAAGATTCAAAGCTCTACAAAGCAAGACTGCAAGAATTCCAGTGATGACATCTTTCAAAATGGAACCAGATGAGTCTGGACAGGCAGTTGATTAAGCTGAAAATAGAGCACTTATTGGATCTCTACTATACCTAACAGCCAGCAGACCAGACATAACATTTGTTGTAGGAGTATGTGCTAGGTTTCAAGCAAACCCAAAGCAAAGTCATCTAGAAGCAGCAAAGAAGATTCTCAAGTACCTAAAAGGAACATTCAACCTAGGACTGTGGTACCCTGATGAGGTGAATAGACACCCTCATCTTCAGGTAAGTTTTTCCCAATGAAGACAAATAAAGCTGAGGGAAAACATAGAGTCATTTAATCAAGGGGGAATCCATGAACAACTTTCTGCATTGCATAATACATATATATATATACATATAGAAGACATGAACAAAGTTAATTGGTATTTATACTTAAGCAATGTATGCCTATGTATAATAATAAACTATTCTTCATAAAATATTTTATCCTTATACATACATACAGTATACTATTGAATTATACTTGGTTGGATTAACCTTCACCGACTCAACAGTATGCATGCACTGTACGGATTCTAAATAACTCTTGCTCAGAATTTATAAAATCTCCATTCCATAAGATACAAACTAAATCTCTTTAAATGTGAACCCTTAGATCAAGAATCTCATTGTTGATCTTAAGAAGTAACTTTTCAGAAATTCAGACCTATCAACTCTATAGTTTTGTCATCTTTCACTCCACTACTTCATTTCTACCTCTATAAAAGGAGGAAGACATGAGAATACCTAAGAACACAAATTACTCACTATTATTCTTGTTTCAGGTATGGAGAGAATCGAAAGAAGAGATGGCATGGACATCATCTCTCAACCAAGGTCATGGGTGAAGGAGATGAAGATTTGTCCTGAAGACGGAGATGATGCAGATCAGCATAATTGGCTTACCCCACATAAGTATGCCTATGAAAACTAAAGAAAGAAGAGAAGTTCTTGTTGAAAACTAAAGAAAGAAGAGATGCAGAGGACAAAGTAGCAAACAAGCAGAGCTTCTTCTCCAGGGGAAGTTCTACATGGAGAGCTTGTTACCTAAGGCCACTTTGTCAAATCATATCAGAAAAACCGAGTTCTTATCTCTCTCTTCACACTCCATTGAAGCACCTTTCAATCTTCTCCCTTCTACAAGTGGAGCGAAGAAATTCAACAAGGACACATTAAATGCTACATTCCATCTGATGATGAGGAACATCCGATGGTGAGGAGCACCTGAACCAGTGGGATTTCATCTAGACCAATCCCACATGGTTAAAAGAAGGAGCTGAAAGATCCATCAAACCAGGTTGGATCATCACAGAAATTTGGGATACTCTTGCTGAGATGCAATCATGGGTAGAGTCTACCACTGCACAACTGCCAAAGAAATTTGGGATACTCTTGCTGAGATGTGTGAGGGTACAGAAAAGATCAAGGAGAATAAGCTCCAAGTTGATGTGCAGAAGTTTGAACAATTCACAATGGAGGCTGAAGAATCCATTGACAAGTTTGCTGGTAGATTCACTGATGTGATGAATGAAATCAACTCATTGGACAAGGTGTACTCCAAGAGAGAAGTTGTTTTGAAGATCCTGAGGAGTCTCACTCAAAAGTGGGATGTCTATGCTGTTATGATGCAAAACACCAAGGATCTCTCTGCCATGCCCATGCAATAAATTTTCTCAAAACTCAAAGCCTATGAGTTTGACCTCAATAGGAGAAATCCAGCAGAAGAGTCTTCCTTACCAGTTAAAGGAGTGGCATTCAAAGCCAAAGCTGCTGAACCTGAAATGCAATCCACTCCAAGATCATCAAAGTCAGTCTCTAAGGCTGAAATGAAGGAAGAAATGGCCCTTATGGCAAGGAGGTTTGACAAGCTCAACTCAAGGTTTGGTAGATACAAGAAATTCTACCAAGACAACAATTTCAGGAGAAGGTACAACTCTCCTGAAGCACAGGCTGAAGACAAAAAGCCTGAAGAGAAAAGATCAGAGGACAAGTACTCTGATAGGAGAAGGTCCAGTAGAGCTGAACCTTCATCATCCAAAAGAAGAGATGAATCCAAGAAGGATGATGATGAAGATCTGTGCTATAATTGCAAAAAGAAAGGGCACTTCTAGTATGACTGCCCTAAATTGAGCTCTAAAGAAAGAAGAGAAAGGCAAGCAAAGAGAGACAGAAAATTCAACAACAGAAAGGCCATGATGGCTGGTGAAGAATCTGATGATGCTGAAAGCCTCAACTCTTCTGATGGACTATTCTCTAACAGTGATGATGATGATGATGTGTGCAACATGGCTATTGAGGATGATGAGGTATCCTCCACTTCTAGCTCACCATCATTCTTATCACAGAACACTAGTGAAGTCAACTTAAAACTTTCCTTTGGGAAGTTGATGGAAGATTTCACTAGATTACAAGAATTTCATGATAATTGTGTGAGAGAAAATGAAAGACTTTCAATTGAGCTTTCAAAACCTGTTGAGATAGTAGTTGACATTAAATCTACTGAGTTGTACCAACAAGTCTTGAGAGAGCTTGAGGAAGCAAATCTCAGGATAGTTGACCAACAAAGACAGATTGATGATCAACTACTCTTTCAGAAGAGAAAAGATTTTGAACTAAGAATTCTACAAGCTAAGTTTGAAAATCTCTCACATGAGTATGACATTCTCAAATCAAGTGAAGAGAGCCTGAAATTAAAGATATCTGCTTTGAACAAATCCTCTAGAGCAATAGAGGAAATTCAGAGTTATCAAAGACCTATGGCTCAAAGAAGTGGATTAGGTTTTGATCCATTTGAATCTTCACATTGTCTTAGTGTTGCTTCAACAAGTAACACTAAGAAAATCTTTGTCAAATCAGTGGCACAACAAGTTGAAAATGAAATGATTCAGCCACTGAACAAAGGAAAGGGCAAAATGACTGAAATGCCTACTCAAGTGCTTCAGGGGACTAGGCCCAAACCTAAGGAAATGGCCAAAGTCCCTGAACACAAGAGGAATGTTGATCAACAGAGTAGACCCATTGGAAGGGCAACTCTCCCGAACAATGTTCAGAGGAGTTATCCAAGGTATAATCAGCCAAGGCCAACTCTTCTGAGAAAGCCTCAGCTGAATAGACCTAAGGACAACTATCCTCAAGGGCAGAATAAAATGAGACAACCAAAACCCTTCATGCCAAAGGGTAATGGTCATAAAAAGACCTTTCCTCAAAGATTTCATCAAGCTGCACAAAGAACTCATAAGTTCAGGAGATTTGACAACCTTCCTGAAACTTACAGAGTTAACACTTTCACACACACTTTCCCAAAGGCATCTAAGGGAAAGGCAATGTATGTTGATGCACAAGGAAAACAACTTAGCCACCTTGAATCAATCAGGGTAATTAGGCAAGTTTGGGTTCCAAAAGGTACAGCTAACCTCTCAGGACCCAAAACTCAAAGGGTACCTAAACCTATCTAATTCCAGGTACTAATGGGCCACAAGAAGAGGAGCATGAACAAAAAGACAGCATGGTATCTTGACAGTGGATGCTCAAGGCACATGACTGGAAACAAGGAACTCCTCACGATTTTATTGAAAAAGAAGGCCCAAATGTCACATTTGGAGACAACTCACAAGCAACAACAAAAGGTTATGGTACTTTGATGATAGGTAACATCAAAGTGACCAATGTATCTTATGTAACTGGTCTTGTTGGGATGTAAATTCACCCTAAGCCCCACTTGATGTTAGAATAGTTTTGATGCCCAAAACACTTAGAGTTTATAAATGTAATAGGATCAGCTGACTTTGTATAGAACAACTTAGACTAGTCTTGTGTGATCAACTGTATAGATATCAGTTGATTAGCACAGTCCCGGCTTACATGCGCTCCCTCAAGATGAGAAGAGTAGAAGACATGAAGACTAGAAGATCCTTGAAGGCCAGATAAGTTAAGGTGCTTGTATGCCTACTTATCTGATGGAGTCCAAGTTGAAGATGGCCCTAATGCAGCACAAGTATTTACCAAATCAAAAGAGTTCTACTCGACTGATATTAGAAGACAGAAGTACAAGGCCAGACGAGTAGTCAGAAGACTAGCAGTGCAGATCAGAAGACTAAGTACTCGTCCAGGACTCGGCTGGTTCCCAAAGTCATCTTGCAATTCAAATAAAGACCTACCTTATTTAGAAGATTGACATGATCCCAGGATTGGAGCAATCAAGCAGCTGGAATCAAGGAATCAAGTCAATATGGAAAGATTTCCCCAACGGCTAGTCAACTCCAACGGCTAGTTGCAAGCAATCACCATTATAAATACAAGAGGATGAGAAATTACAAGCACGAGATCACAACGAGAGAATTCAACAAGCTAAGCAAGCAATCAAGCAAAAAGCCATACTGTTCTAAGAGTTCTCCAAGAGCCAGAAAACCATTAGAATATTTGTAGCTCTTAAGTGATTTCTATCCAACCCATAAGAACCTGAAACCTGTTCATATTGTATATTCATTATATTAGGCATAGTGGTTAAGCAATTTATAAGCTTGAACCATTAGTTGGATACCCTTAAAAAACCCCAACCCTCATTGAAAGGTTAAAGTTTTTGAACCCCTCAAAGTGCAAGTGCTTACAATCACTTGTGGAGACCGCAGTTGTTAGGACGGCTCAGATCTCAAAGTCCTATCCTTGGGACTATAAAGGACAAGACCCTTGTAATTTTTGGTAAATTAAAGGGATTAAATATCACGTGTGGACGTGAGAGTGGACGTAGGATCGTATATCCGAACCACTATAAACCCGGTGTTATTTACTTACTTCACTTAATATTTCTGTCATTTCATTTATCTTTATATAGTGCATACTGTATTTGCAACTGTCTTCAAAACAAGGCCATAACTTTCAAACCAGCATCAGCTGAGCATTTTCATTTTATTTTTTATTTTATTTATTTATTTATTTTTTTTATTTCGATTAAGTCAAGATTACCAGCGTAAAGACCGAAATCATAGTTAAGGATGATATAAAATGTAAATTACAGCCAATCATCATTATTCCCAACTAATCATTCAGCAAATGAAGCACATATTCAAGCACAAAATAGAAGAGAGATTTAAGTATTATTCCAATAAGCTCAATTCCGATACCTGCTGCGGTCCCTATCACGTTCTCTCTCCCGTCCATATTCTCTGTCACGATCATACTCATAACCTTGATGATCTCTCTCCCTGTGCCTATCGTAATCTCTACCTCGATGTCTGTCCCTATCTCTCTCATCACGCTCTCTCCCTCTGTCTTTACTTCTATCTCTTTTATCCCTCTCACCTCCACCTAATTCTTCAACCTCCCATCCTGCACGTCCAAAACCAGCAACACCCTGAGTCGTGTCACCTTGCTGTGTTTTTGCACGGAACTTTTTCTTTAGATTGCCGAACTCATCATACATTTCACCATCATCTTCTTCGGCCTCTCTCCGGCGATGTTTTGTCTCTTCAATTTCTTCTTCATCCAGTTCTTTGTAGCCTCCACCACGCCCTCCTCTCACACCTCCCTCGCTAGTTCCAGGCTTATTAGTATTGCAGATGTTGCATTTTGTGCGCTTTGCCCAATTAATGTTCCCACACATTGGAAGCAAAACAAGTTAACACTTTCTTAAGAAACAAAAGGAACGAGTCTAAACAAGGCCTACCATAATTCCGCAAATAATCTCTGCCATCAGATCACTATAGTCATCTGGACCAGCAGACTTGTAGTCCAGCTGACATAGAGATCAGAAGAGGTTCCCAACTCTCTTGAAAAAGTTTTAAAGTCTATTCACCCCTCCCCTCTAGACTTTAATCCCATTCACTACTCGTTCAGGGACCAACAAGTGGTATCAGAGCAGTGGTTCTATCGGACTACTGTCTCTAGATTATCAAAAGACTTGAGCGAGTCTTTCTGTAGTCCTCTTGAACAAATCCTTTTCTTTTGAAAAACTTGTTTTTGAAAACTCATACAGCATGAGTGCTAATATGCGTAAGTTGCCAAAGTTTTCAGTGGAGGATTATGATTACTAGAAGATCAGGATGAGGAAGAATCTCACATCAGTCCACTACAAGATGTGGTCAGTAATCACCGAAGGCCCAATCACCATCATGGTAGTCAACACTGCAAATGGTGATCTAGAAGTTCCAGTTGGAGAACTTGCCCCCAAGCCAATGAAGGACCTCACACCAGAAGAGATGAAGCAATCAAATCATGACAGCATTGCTCAAGATTATATCATGCAAACTCTTCCAAATGAGTACATTGCAAAAGTAATCAATTGTGAAACAGCTAAGGATATGTGGGATGCTCTAGCACTTCTCTGTGAAGGAACTGAGCTGATCAAGGAAAGTAAGCTATCAACAGCAGTCAAAAAGTTTGAACATTTCAAGATGCAGACAGAAGAGTCTATTGATCAGTTAGACAATAGATTTACCAAGATCATAAATGAGATTGAGTCCTTAGGCAAGAAATATACAAATAGAGAGAAAAATTTGAAGATCTTAGACTCTCTAACCAAGAAATGGAGACTCAAGAAGACCATCATCAAAGATACTCAAGATAACAAGATATGGTCTACTCAAACTCTGTTTCAGAACCTCAAAGCTCATGAGTATGATCTTGAAAGAGAAGAAAACTCAAAAAATGATGAGCCTACTGCAACCCCATCTACCTCCAAGACTGTAGCTTTCAAGGCAGCAAATACAAAAGCTGCAAGCACCTCATCTGGCAAGACCTCTCTGAAAACAGAAGACTTTGAAGGATCAGACATAAGTCTGAAAGAGCAAATGGCCCTTATGATCAAAAGATTCGAAAGGATGAACACTCTCAACAGCAAATATAGAAAATTCTATAGAAACTACAAAGATAGGAGAGCCAGTTCACCCTCCAGAGGTTCCAGAGAAAAAACACCAGAAAGACATCCTAGAAAGGATGTGGAGTCATCTAACAGCCGAGGATCCAGAAGAAGAGATGCCACTCCTCTAAGGAAAGGCAACTCAAATCAGAAATCTGGATCATGCTTCAATTGTGGCAAACCAGGACATTATGTCTATGAATGCCCTGAGCTGGATGACAAAGAAGAAAGAAGGCCAAGAAGAGACAGAAGAAATTCAGATAAGCAAGCAATGGTGACTGAAGAATCTGAATATCAGAGTGATGAACTTCCTACATCACCAGACTGTCAAATCTTCTCAGATGATTCAGACGATCTAGCTATGATGGCCATAGGAGAAAATGAGGTAAATTCCTACACTACTACTTTCCATTCACCTATTTTTTCACAAACAGATGATATAAATTCATCTGAAGGCGAATCAGAAGACACATATTATCAATCTTTAAGAAAGGTAAAAGGTGATCTGGATATTGCCACTAGAGCTTTTATAGAAGTGGAAGAGGAGAATAAGGATTTAAGGAAAGAAATTGCTAGGTTGAAAAAGGTTAAGTTTGATAACACCCCTGAGTTGGTCACAATGAATGAAAGATTGACCAAAGAAGTGGAACTTCTTAAGGAAGAAAATACCACAACAACTCAGTTGTATGAGGGGATGTTAGAAACTCAAGCCTTAGAAACCAAGGAATTTCGTATACTACAATCTAAGTTCGATGACCTCTTCCAAGCACACAAGCTCTTAGAAAAGGAGAAGGAATGCCTAAATCAAAAGATATCAGAGTTCAATAAAGCATCTACTACTATTGAAAGTATCTCTGAATATTATAGATCAAATGGCAATAAGATGGGTCTTGGTTATGAACTTAATCCATCAACATCCTCTCCAGCTGGGGGTAGTACACCTAATTAGTGCACTACTCAGACACATGATAAGGGTGAGTGTTCCTAATATGAACCAAAAGGCATCTGTACCAGCTAAGGTTAACTATCCAAACACCAAAAAGGGAAAAAGGCAAGTTAACCCCAAGCATACACAGAGGAACAAAAAACAGCCTAGACCATCTCGTCTGAGACAGTCTCAGCTGTATGCTGCTTCAGCCAAGAAGAAGAACTCTTCTTCACACAAATCTGTTCTCTTTGCACCCCCTATCTCTTATGATATTGTGAGAACAGAGGAGTATTGTCCATATAATCGTGTGCATCGACCAGCTAATGCACCCAGGCCGAATGTAACTAGTCAAAAGATAATGTATGTACACTCCTATAAGAGGAAACCATTTGACTACTACTTAGCTGACACAAATAACAAATCAGACTAGTCCAAGGTGTTAACTGGTAAGATTTGGTTCTGTGATGCCCGAGGGAAACAACTCAAGTGCTCAAGGTTGTTCAAACGACCAATGTATATGTGGGTTCCCTAGGGTAGTACTAACACCCAAGGACCCAAGACAAAATGGGTACCTAAGACTTAACCTTTCTTGCAGGAAAGGAGGGTGTTGGGATATGAATCCTTGAAACAATGTTCTAATTGATGATTGTATGTTTTGATGGCCAAAAGCAACTTAAAGTTAGTAATATATGTGGTTCTAAGTCATCTTAACTAAGTCATCTGAAAACAAGATTACTGATCTTAACTAAGTCATCTGAAATAAGTTTACTGATCTTATTAAGAAATATTGAAAATAAGATTACTGATCTTAATTGAATCTGAGAATAAGAATATTGATTTTAATGAGATATTTGAAATCTGAGTTTACTGATCTTATATGATTACTGATCTTATTGTGTTTACTGATCTGATATATGAACTGTTAGGAACTAAGCTGATGTTTTGTATTGTATAGACAGCTTATAGTATAGAACTTAGATATACTCATCCGTATATATTTCAGTTGATGTATAGATAGGTTTTATATATGTAAACTTGTATTTTATTGTATTCAGCATTGTAACAGTTTAGAACAGTAGTTTAGAACACTAGATTAGAAGAAGATCAGAAGACTATGAAGACTCAGAAGACTACTTCAGAATAAGAAAACTTCAAAGAAGAGTTGAAGAGAAGCTTAGAAGAATTCTGGAGAAGTGCAGAACAGTTTTAAGTTACTGTGCTGACTGACTAAGAATAGTAAAAATCAGAACAGTAAGTTACTGTGCTGATTTGGTAAGTTTGAAGAATAAGTTTGGAAAACTTATTTAAAGAGTAACTGGATATATTTGAAGATGTGCTGACTTGGAATAAGAAGGAAGTTACAAAGTCGGTTACAAGAAGAAGTTACAAAAATAGTTTTAGAGTTAGTTGAGAGTTAGTTCACAAACTGCTAACTGTCATACTAAGTTCTATAAATACTGTATGATCTCCTACTTGAAGAGACTACTGAAAGACTACTACTACTGAACAATTACTGATCTTAGAGAATTCAAGAGCAAGTCTACAATCAAGAACTCACAGAGTTAAGGAAATCAAACTAAGGAGAAGCCACTGAATTGAAGAGAAGAAATCAAAGGCTACTCAAAGAGAAGTTTTACTTTTCAGTTTTAAGTTTGTGTTTTGTAAACAAGTGTGCTAGTTACTTGTAGAATTACTAGTAGATCGAAGATACATTTGGAAGTGTAATCGATAAGATCACAGTTTTAATCTTGGGACTTTAAGCCACAAGAAACTCAAGGAAGAGTAATAAAACATCACAACTGGGATTGTGAGAGTGGATGTAGACTTTAAGGTATCTGTTGGTGTATGTGCAAGATTTCAAGCAAACCCCAAAGAAAGTCATCTGGAAGCTGCCAAAAGGATATTGAAATATCTAAAGGGGACCATTAATCGAGGATTATGGTATCCTGCAGATGATGATATATCTTTAAGTGGTTATTCAGACTCGGACTTTGGAGGTTGCAAAATAGATAGAAAATCTACTTCAGGTTCATGTCAATTCTTAGGAACTAAGCTCATTTCATGGTTTTCAAAGAAACAAACAAGTGTGGCAACTTCTACTACTGAAGCAGAATATATGGCTGCAGGTAGTTGTTGTAGTCAGCTTCTTTGGCTAATACAACAACTCAGAGACTACAATGTTGTAGAATCTAATGTACCTATATATTGTGACAGTAATAGTGCCATTGCCATCACACAAAATCCCGTTTTACATACTAGATGCAAACATGTTGACATTAGGCATCATTTTATTGTACTAACACTTCTACCAAGGTGAAACAGGCACAGAAGAGGAATTCTCCACTGAAGGGGGAACTGATCTGATTAAAGATTTGAAAAGTCTACAAATCTGATCTGATTACAGGCTATATCAGTCTACAGATATATTTTGATTAATAAATTGACTTGTCTACAGAACTGTTCTGATTACAAAGTTTCTTTGTCTACAGTACTGATCTGATTACAATTCAATTATTCTACAGAACTAATCTGATTACTGACTAAACTGTCTACAGAAAGATTTGATTACTACTAATCTGTTTACAGAATTCTACTAATCTGACACAGTACTGATCTGAAAATTACTGTGCTGATATCAAAAAGGTGAAATCAGGAAAATCGGGTACTGATCTGAACACTACTGTGCTGACCCATCTACTGATCTGAAAACTACTGTGCTGATTCATCTACTGATCTGATTTCTAAAAAGTTTACTCAGCTGATTACAGTACTCAGCTGATCCAGATAAGTACATTTTCTTTATATACAAGTAAGAGAATGAAGTGAAATAGTTTTGGAAACTACTGTGCTGATATGCATCAGAACAGTCTTTTGGATTAGAATACTCTAAGTCAAAAACTGCTCAAATTTTAGATTACTAATAGAGAAGATTAATACACTCCTCTATTTCTAACCTAAAAACTGTGGTGTATTTATCAAACACAAATTGGCTCCAAAATTAAGAATGGTACTAGAATATGAACAGTTCTTGTTAAACACATATTTCGAGACTTAATCTCGACCATTCTTTGTGATAATCAAATTCAATCCTAGCCCTAGATTGGTTTTGAGTTTGATAAACACGATCACTTTTCATCTTCATCTTCCTTGCGAGTTCATTTCTGGAAAATTCATAACTAAAAAATTACTGCAAAATTTCAATAATCTATCTTCTACAAAATCCGACAATGGCGATTATCAACATTATAAGTGAATCTAACGAAGTTGCAGGAACCTTTGATTCTGATTTCTGGGTTCGAGAAAAAGGCATTTTTGTAGAAAATGCTGTTTACTTCAATGGACGACACAGTGCTGAAAATCAAGCTATTCTGACGATGTGCGAAGAGTGCGGGCTGAGGAAGTTTCTTGAATCTTCTCCGATGAATGTGTTTGAACCAGAGGCGATGGAATTTTATTTACAGCTTAAAGGTGATAGAAATGGTGTTCACTCCATGCTTTCAGGGCACAAGGTAGCGATTACAAGGGAAATCTTGGAAGTCATGTTGGATTTACCTCAAGGCCCTGTAGATATTTTGACCTACAAAGCAGGGGAAGAGAAAGAATGTGTAGGCAGATGGTCTGGTGAAGAACCTGAGTCTCTAAGCCATCTTAAGAAAGATGTTCTTCCTACTGGTCTGTAGTTTCTAATGGACATAGCTGGCAAATTTTTGTTAGGGCAACATCACAGTCAGGATGCTCTATCAAGTTCAAAAATCCGAATTATGGCAACAATCATTGACAGAGTACAAGGTGATTGGCAAGGATTTTTCTTAGAAAGACTGTTAAATGAGAAAGACAAAGTCTTGTTCGATGAGGATACATTGGAATTTTCAATTAAATCGAAGTTAGGGTTCGGAAAAAAACTGAGTATCTTGTTGCCTCAGTTGGTGGTCAAGAAGGCGTACTGGAGTAATCCCAAGAAATTCCATCATGGAAAATTCTTGATGAAGAAGGAGTCTGTTCGATTTGAACAAGAAAACCCTTTGGAGCAACCTCAAGAACCTGAAGCACAAGAGTCTGGAGCTTCAATGTATAGATCTGATGATAATCAACCTGAGATAAGATCGAAAGCGAGGCATGATCCGAGCAATACTAGACCAAGGAGAGGGAGGTCTGCTACAGCTACCTCAGAGCCAATAGTCCGATTTATTGAGACTGTGGTGCAAGCAAACTCTGAAGAGCAAGAAGTTAGTAATTCAAGTCCTGTTGCTTTACATAAAAGAACCAAGAGGAGAAGTGCTAGGAGGAAGCTTGTTGATGTCTCTCCTACCCCTTCAAATTCTGATGCAAGCCCAGCTGATCCCATTAACCCTCAACCTTCATGTTCTGGAGAATCACCTCACTACTTTCCAATATCTCAGAACACTTCTCATTCATCCCCTCAGAACACTAATTTTATTCCTACTCCTATTTCAAGTCCTCAACACCAACCTACACCACATCATTCTCCAATACAAGTTCATGATCACTCTACTGAACATGAATTTGAGCCTTCTACTGTACCAATTGACATTTCATCATCCCCTGAACCTGAATTTATAGCCCCTAAACCTGCTGGTTTAATGGATTATCCTATCTGTGATAAGGAAGATAGAATCAGGATAGATCTGAGATTGGCCTTGTTGAAGCAGTTTCCTGGATTAGATGAAAGTTTAGTTGAGTTTGAGAAACTCCTTAGGATAGGCACATGGGTGTATCTTAAGAGGAGTACTCTCAAAGAGAACCTAGTTGTTATGGAAGGTATGGGTGGTGCTTCAATCTTTGATGATTGGGAAGCAGAGCAAATGCATGCAGCTGGTGTTAACTCATTTCTTGAGCTAGTAACTCCTGAGTCAGTAGTACAACTTGTGGAAAGGTTGACAGGATTTAAATATTCTGTGGAAAATGTTGCTACTACTACTGCTGATGAAAATGATGATGTTATTATGGTAAGTGAAGAGAAGGTTGCTGATGAAGCTGAGAATGTTGTTGAAAAGGATTTTATGGAAGTTGATGAAGTTGTTGACAATACAACAGAGGTGTTTGAGAACACTGTTGTGATTGAAGATACAGAAGTTGTTGGAAATCAAATTTTGGATGCTTCAGTCTGTTGATCCTATCATTCCTGAAGATGTGCAGGAACAGGTCAGAACAGTTCCTGTTGAAAAGGAATCTGAAAATTCTAGCTTTGAAATGTTGAAAAAACAGAATGCAGAGCTTCAAGCAAAGTTGAAAGATGCTGTGAGAATGTTCCAAGAAGCTACTGA
Source organism: Galeopsis tetrahit (assembly GCA_963675135.1). Lineage (NCBI taxonomy): Eukaryota > Viridiplantae > Streptophyta > Magnoliopsida > Lamiales > Lamiaceae > Galeopsis > Galeopsis tetrahit. The sequence goes on along the minus strand of OY776126.1, from coordinate 38,351,098 downwards.
AAGAATGAATAAGATGCATTCAAAAAATTCTTATGAAAAAGTTATGGAGCATACAATGTCTAAAATTTATGATCTCCATAGACTTCAAGAGAAAAGTCTATCTCAGGTGTTGGATGCAAAGATGAAGCAACACTTGACTCCCTTGGAAGAGTGGCATGATGAAGCCAAAAAGGGGGAAGACACGATAAGAAGAATAATGGAGCAAACTCAGTCACAACAAGCTCAACTAGTTGTGAGTCAAGATGAGTTGAAAGAAGAAATTGCAAGTCTGAATGAGAAAATCAAACTCAGGAAGCAACAGAAACAACAAACTGACGAAATTGTTGAGAAGAAGAAATCTGATGTTGCTGAAAGTTCTATTCAGAAGCAGAGGAAATTAATATTGTCTGATGAAGAAGAACAAGAAGAGGAAACTGGTAGAGTTACCAGATCCAGAAGTAAGTTGAAGATTGGTATTTCAAGTGAAGAACAAGAAAAACTTGAAGTGTTGAAGAAAAAGAAAGCTGAAGAAGCAGAATTGAAAAAGAAGAAAGATAAGGATGTTAAGTTCTTGAAAACAAGGTTTGATAATAGAGTTACAGCTTTGAGAAGGAAAATGAATGCTCAGAGAAAAGCTGAAGGAAGAGAGTTTGACAAAAAATTTCAAGATGAGAACTTTGTGGATTTTATTGTTCTAACTGAAAATATGGAATATTGGAAAAATCTGAAGAAGAAGTGGCAGATTGTAAACTTCATTGTGAAGAAGTTTGGTGATCATTCAAGCAAAGAAGCTGAATTTGCTGACTTTGAAGAGTTCATGCTGAACATAGATAAAGAGTTTTGGGAAGATATAGCACAAGTTGTTGCTCGTGCTGAAGTGAAGATATTATGTCCTAAAGAACCAAATTGGGAACCTCCAAGACTAGAGAATGGAGAACCAGATTACAAGGAAATTGGTAACATAATTGCTGAGATTATCAAAGAAGAAGGTATAACTGATCATCAACATATGATGGATATCAAGGCAAGGCTTTATGTTGCATTCAGAATATGAAGATACAGAAAGAAGATGAAGGACAAGCTCATAAGATAACATTTCTTAACCTTAATCTTTATTTCTATATTTTCTGTTCATTTCATATTTTGTTAGTATGTGTAATATGTGCATTATCTGATCTAACTTGAATATGAATCTGGAATTTTGAAATGATGAACTGTTATGATTGACTACATACTTAACTACTGATTTATTAACATTTAAGTAGTTTTGGCTTCATCAAAAAGGGGGAAATTGTTGGGATATGAATCCTTGAAACAATGTTCTAATTGATGATTGTATGTTTTGATGGCCAAAAGCAACTTAAAGTTAGTAATATATGTGGTTCTAAGTCATCTTAACTAAGTCATCTGAAAACAAGATTACTGATCTTAACTGAGTCATCTGAAATAAGTTTACTGATCTTATTAAGAAATATTGAAAATAAGATTACTGATCTTAATGGAATCTGAGAATAAGAATATTGATTTTAATGAGATATTTGAAATTTGAGTTTACTGATCTTATATGATTACTAATCTTATTGTGTTTACTGATCTGATATATGAACTGTTAGAAACTAAGCTGATGTTTTGTATTGTATAGACAGCTTATAGTATAGGACTTAGATATACTCATCTGTTTATAGTTCAGTTGATGTATAGATAGGTTTTATATATGTAAACTTGTATTTTATTGTATTCAGCATTGTAACAGTTTAGAACAGTAGTTTAGAACACTAGATTAGAAGAAGATCAGAAGACTATGAAGACTCAGAAGACTACTTCAGAATAAGAAAACTTCAAAGAAGAGTTGAAGAGAAGCTTAGAAGAATTCTGGAGAAGTGCAGAACAGTTTTAAGTTACTGTGCTGACTGACTAAGAACAGTAAAAATCAGAACAGTAAGTTACTGTGCTGATTTGGTAAGTTTGAAGAATAAGTTTGGAAAACTTATTTAAAGAGTAACTGGATATATTTGAAGATGTGCTGACTTGGAATAAGAAGGAAGTTACAAAGTCGGTTACAAGAAGAAGTTACAAAAACAGTTTTAGAGTTAGTTGAGAGTTAGTTCACAAACTGCTAACTGTCATACTAAGTTCTATAAATACTGTATGATCTCCTACTTGAAGAGACTACTGAAAGACTGCTACTACTGAACAATTACTGATCTTAGAGAATTCAAGAGCAAGTCTACAATCAAGAACTCACAGAGTTAAGGAAATCAAACTAAGGAGAAGCCACTGAATTGAAGAGAAGAAATCAAAGGCTACTCAAAGAGAAGTTTTACTTTTCAGTTTTAAGTTTGTGTTTTGTAAACAAGTGTGCTAGTTACTTGTAGAATTACTAGTAGATCGAAGATACACTTGGAAGTGTAATCGATAAGATCACAGTCTTAATCTTGGGACTTTAAGCCACAAGAAACTCAAGGAAGAGTAATAAAACATCACAACTGGGATTGTGAGAGTGGATGTAGACTTTTTGGTCGAACCACTATAAAATTCTGTGTTCTTTATATTTTCTGTTTTTATTGTTTAACCAAGAACAGTAGAATTTACTAAGTAAAGATCTGAATAAAAGTTGAGTATAAAACTAAAATTGGAAGTACTGATCTGACTCAGTAAGAACAGTACTATTCAGAACACTATTCCGCATTATAAACTCTGATATTTTGAAAGATTTTTGAAAGTCTATTCACCCCTCTCCTCTAGACTTTCTTAGCTTACTCAATCTTAACTCAACTTGGGACCAACAGAGGGACCTATACAGAAGAGGAGGTCTAGCAGGAGAGATATGGTACATAGATAGTGGATGCTCAACCCATATGACTGGAACCAAAGACTTGTTGACCAACTACACAGAAAAGAAAGGTCCAAAAGTCTTCTTTGGTGATAACGCGCACGGTAACACAAAAGGATATGGCACCCAAGATGGACTTCATAAATGGGCTTCAAGGTATATCAAATGGACGTCAAGAGTGCTTTTCTGAATGGTATTCTGGTAGAAGAAGTGTATGTAGAACAGCCTCCAGGATTCGAAAAAGAAGATCAAGTATATCGTCTGAAGAAGGCCCTCTATGGTCTGAAGCAAGCTCCCAGAGCCTGGTATGACACATTGTCACAATTCCTACTTGACAATGTTGACAGAACACTTTTCAGAATACAAGAAGGAGAAGACATTCTAATGGTGCAAATATATGTAGATGACATTATATTTGGATCACCCAATCAAGATATGTGCAAGAAGTTCTCTAAACTTATGCAAGGAAAATTCGAAAGGAGTATGATGGGTGAGATGAATTACTTCCTAGGACTCCAAGTCAAACAGAGTTCAGAAGGGATCTTCATCAATCAGTCCAAGTACACCAAAAGCCTATTAGAAAAATTCAAAGCTCTACAAAGCAAGACTACAAGAATTCCAATGATGACATCTTTTAAAATGGAACCAGATGAGTTTGGACAGGCAGTTGATCAAGCTGAATACAGAGCACTTATTGGATCTCTACTATATCTTATAGCTAGCAGGCCATACATAACATTTGCTGTAGGAGTATGTGCTAGGTTTCAAGCAAACCCAAAGCAAAGTCACCTAGAAGCAACAAGAAAGATTCTCAAGTACCTAAAAGAAACAGTCAACCTAGGACTATGGTACCCTGCTGATGACAACCTAGATTTGAGTGGTTACTCTGACTCAGATTATGGTGGATGCAGAATATATAGGAAATCCACATCTGGAACTTGTCAATTCCTAGGCAACAAGTTGATATCATGGTTCTCAAAGAAGCAAACGTCAGTTGCAACATCCACCACTGAGGCAGAATATATGGCAGCTGGAAGTTGTTTTAGTCAGCTGCTCTGGCTAGTTCAACAACTCAAGGATTACAATGTAGAGGCAAGAGAAGTCCCTATCTACTGTGACAGCAGCAGTGCCATTGCCATCACTCAAAATCCAGTCCTACACACAAGGTGCAAGCATGTCGACATTCGACACCATTTTATAAGAGATCACCTTGAAAATAAGGACATCAAGATGGAGAAAATTCACTCAGATATCCAAAGAGCAGACATCTTGAGTAAGCCCCTAGCTGAAGAAAGATTCAAGACCCTATGCTATAGCTTAGGACTCTTGGATCCAAGCACATGAAGAGCATAAGATCAGCTGAAGGCCTCAGATGATACAATTGCAGCAGACTAGGAGGATCAGATGAGGTGAATAGACACCCTCATCTTCAGGTAAGTTATTCCCGATGAAGATAAATAAAGCTGAGGGAAAACATATAGTTATTTAATCAAGGGGGAATCAATGATACCTTAAGAATCCTTGATAAAATACTCAATCTTCTGCATTGCATAATATATATATACATACAGAAGACATGAACAAAGTTAATTGGTATCTATACTTAAGCAATGTATGCATATGTATAATAATAAACTATTCTTCATAAAATACTTTATCATTATACATACATACAGTATACTATTGAGTTATACTTGGTTGGATTAATACACCATTGGCTGGATTAATCCTCACTGACTCAACAGTATGCATGCACTATACGGATTCCAAATAACTCTTGCTCAAAATTTATAATTTCTGCATTCCATAAGATAGAGTCTGAATCTCTTTAAATGTGAACCCTTAGATCAAGAATCTCATTGTTGATCCTAAGAAATAACTTTTCAGAAACTCAGACCTATCAACTCTATAGTTTTTATCATCTTTTACTCCACCACCTCATTTCTACCTCTATAAAAAGGGAAAGTTATGGGAATACCTAAGAACACAAATTACTAACTAGTATTCTTGTTTCAGGTATGGAGAGAATCGAAAGAAGAAATGGCATGGACATCATCCCTCAACCAAAGACTTGGGTAAAGGAGATGAAGATTTGTCCTAAAGATGGAGATGATGCAGATTAACATACTTGGCTTATCCAACATAAGTATGCCTATGAAATCTAAAGAAAGAAGAGACGTTCTTGTTGAAAACTAAAGAAAGAAGAGATGCAGAGGACAAAGTAGCAAACAAGCAGAGCTTCTTCTCCAGGGGAAGTTCTACATGGAGGGCTTGTTACCAAAGGCCACTTTGTCAAACCATATCAGGAAAATCCAGTTCCTGTCTCTCTTTTCAAACTCCATTGAAGCACCTTTCAATCTTCTCCTTCCTACAAGAGAAGCGAAGAAATTCAACAAGGACACATTTGTTGGTCCCTGAGACGAGTGTAAGATCAGCTGACTTGATGTCTGCTGATTGTGTGGAAAATAAACTAACTCTTCAAAGTAACTAGTCCGATGATTTCACTAGGGGCCTAGGACTAGTTAGTCGACTGATTAATTACTTATCGGAGTTAAGTGCGGAATTGTAGTGTGCCCATAAATATTATACTCGTCTATTTAATAAATACAGTGTGTAAAACAGTTTATGCACAAATATGTATGAAAAGACTTGAAATGTAAAGTGCAGAAATGTAAATAACACATTGATTTATAGTGGTTCGGATATACGTTCCTACGTCCACTCTCACGTCCTAACGTGATGTTTAATCCCTTTAATTTACCCAAAATTACAAGGGCCTTGACCTTTATAGTCCCAAGGGTAGGACTTTGAGATCTGAGCCGTCCTAACAGCTACGGTCTCCACAAGTGATTGTAAGCACTTGCACTTCCCCACAAGTGATTGTAAGCATTTGCACTTGCACTCCACAAGTGATATAGAGCACTTGGACTCTTTACAGTGATAAACACTCAACTTGACTTCTAAGGTTTTATGGTAGAAGGTGGGTTTTGTGTATATGAACTAGGTGAGAATTTCCCTTACAATCTGTTTTAGCCTCATGCTAGGATTGGGAAATTCTCTCTAAGCTATGGATATATATGAGTGGTTGCACTGGCTTAGATGGTATGAGTTCACTCACTGGGGATGAGGTGATGCTTGTTGAATCTTCATGAACGATCTTCTTGAGCTCTTCTTATTTCTTGACTTTAAGCACTTTGCTCGACCTCTGCATATCACACCTCTTCACTCCAAATGATGTAAGAACTGAACTCATTTATATAGTGTTGAGTTTGAATGTTACCGTTGGATGATGGCATTCAAAACTCCACTAATTCGGGAATTGCCAATCTCTTGATTTGATATGATTGAATATTACCATTGTCATGTAATTTCAATCATATCTTTGACTTTCCTTTCTTGTGCGTATCTTGTCAATCCTTGACTTCAACTCTGATTGGCCTTCCTTTAATTGAGTAAGAAGACTTCTACTCTGCTGGTAAGAAGACTTCACTCTGCTGGTAAGAAGACTTCACTCTGCTGTCTTTACTCAGCTGACTTTACACAGCTGCTGTTTCTTCTCAACTGCTGTCTTTACTCTGCTGTCTTTACTCAGCTGGCTTTACACAGCTGCTGTTTCTTCTCAGCTGCTGTCTTTACTCTGCTGTCTTTACTCAGATGGTTGTAAGATGACTTCTACTCAGCTGATGTAAGACGACTTCTACTCAGCTGATGTAAGATGACTTCTGGTCTTGGTCTTCTCTTCTCTTCTTGAGCATTGACATGTCTTCTCTTCTAACCAGAGTCCTATCTATTACAAGATGTATAATAAAGTTGTCTATACAATACAACTTATCCTATTACATGTTTGATTTGGTTTATCAAAACTAAACTAGGGATATTCATATCCCAACAACATTAGATGCTACATCCCATCTGATGATGAGGAACATCCGATGGTGAGGAGCATTTGAGCCAGTGGGATTTCATCTAGACTAGTCCCACTTGGTTAAAAGAAGGAGCTGAAAGATCCATCAAACCAGGTTGGATCATCACAGCAAAAGGATCCATCCAACCAGGTTGGATCATTACACACAGAAAATTTACTCAGCACACTTCAATCCTCTACTCAGCTGATCGGAAGGCCAACTCAGCTGACCAGAAGACTTTCAAGAAAATCAGCAGACTTCTCAAAGAAATCAGAAGACTTCACTCTGCTGATCAGATCACTTTATTTTAGAGCATAATGACTATCTTTGATCATGTAATTCATTATAGATTTATTCCTGAATGTAATTAAGGAAATTGGCCTATATAAGGAATGAAATTCACTTATAGAAAACGGCCTTGATGATCAATTCTTGCTAAAATTCAGTCACAACGGCTAGTTTTGGTAATGATGTCATTAGCACTCAATTACTATTTTGCCAGCAAATCATCGATTGACACATGGCAAATTCAGCCGGCAAAATTAAACGAACGAGGCGAAATCAAAGAAGAAAATCTTGGGCTCTACTCCAATCTTGAACCGAATCTGACCGTTGGATCATTCATCTCTCAAGTTCTTGCTGGAATATATATACAAACCCTTAAACCTCTTCCAAATTCCTTTCGCTCACAATACTCAATTGCTCTCAAATCACTCTCGTCCTGAATACTTTTTCCAAGCATCCCTACCCTCAAAACTCAACATCCAGAATGCGAATCATCAAAATTTACGACGAGAAGACCAAGAATACCGGCACCTTAGATACTCAAAAGTGGTCTAAGGAAGGAAAAGTTTTCACTGAGAATGCTCTGTTTTTCAAGGGCAAACATACACCTGCGAACAAGGAAATCCTTCTTCGCTGCATCAATCTCAACCTTCGTAATTTTCTGGAAGCAGCACCAACAAATGTTTATGAACAAGATGTGCTGACGTTCTACGCAAACGCAGTGATGACGGATTCTCATGTTGAAAGTGTCATGGGTGGACACAGAGTTGAGATCTCAAGAGAGATCCTTCAAGAATTGTTCAGCTTATCAAGGGGAGAGATAGACATCTCTACCTACATTATGGGAAGAGAAAACGAGTATATGGAGATGTTTACTGGTGGAAGGGTCAAGGCTGAGGATGCCTCTGGGCTAAAGAAATCACAACTCGACCCCAAATTCCAAACCCTGATGGATATTGCAGGCAAGATGTTGCTTGGTAACACCTTTAGCCATGATGCTGTTACCACTTTAAAGGTTAGAGTTATGGCTGCAATCTGGGATCAGATTGATGGAGATTGGCAAGGGCTATTCTTGAATAGGATTGCTCTTGAGGCCAAGAAGGTTACATTGGACCTCCAATCAAGAGAATGGAAGGTAACATCGACTGTCAGCTTTGTCAACAAGCTGAGTGTTATCCTTCCAGAAGTACTCCCAAAGAAGTACAAGATGGGTCTGTGAGTGTTATCTCATAATCTCAAAATCAGCACAGTAAACTACTGAGCTGATAGGATCAGATAAGATGACTTAGGCCTTATCAGATGAGTTGAAGGGTTTCAATCAGATGAGAAGGTGATGCTTAGAGTTCAGCACAGTTGGGATCAGCACAGTAAGATCAGTACTTCAGCAGACTGGACTAAGATCAGTACTTCGGCAGACTGGACTAAGATCAGTACTTCAGCAGAGTGTACCAAGATCAGTACTTCAGCAGAGTAGATCAGCTTAGTACCAGATCAGCACAGTACTTGGGTCAGCACAGTACCAGGTCAGCACAGTACTTGGGTCAGCACAGTACTTGGTCAGTGCAGTTAAGATCAGCACAGTATGAAGTCTATCAGCAGAGTTAGCTTTTGATCATCAGAGCAGAAGAGTTGGGTATCAGAACACTAAGTAGTGATCTGATCTTTATGGGCAAGTCTTCTGGTTCGAAGTTAGTTAGTTTAACTAACAGTTTTACAGTTACAACAACTTGAGGGCATAACTACCATTTCAGTTGGGCAATAACAGAGCACATGGGTTGTTACAAGCGGTTGCAAACGGTTGATAACTACTCAAAACAGTTCCTAACAGCAACAACTACCTTTGGTCTTTATATACTCTTGATTGTGTACATTGTAAAGGTTGACACCTTTTTGGGATGAGAGATTTAGTACGTTATTGTATTCTTTGAGTTGTGTGAGTTCACGAGTGAAGTGAGGAAATATCCTATTCCGAGTGAATGAGTGTGTAAACATTCTTTATCAATCAAAGAAGTACTAATCTGGTCCAGTGGATGTAGATCACATTGATCGAACCACTTAAATCCTTGTGTGATGTTTGTCTCGTTGATTACTTTTCTGAATTACTATCCTAGAGCAGTTATTTCTTCTATATTCAAGTGTTCTAATTAGTTGGAGACGTCTAACCGATCGGAATCAGCTTGACAGGGTCCTTATAAGACATTCCACACCTCCAAGTATTACTTGAGAAAGGAGGCCCTTGCTGAGGCAGCAAGGTTGAAGGAAGAAAAGAAGAAGAGTTTGGCAGAAGCATCCTCTAAGGATGTTGTTAAGGAGACAGAAGAGTTTGTTCATGACTCTGCTGAAGAAAAAGAGAAACCTTCCAAAGAAGAGGCTCAAAAGAAGGCCGCCGAGGACGATGATGATGATAACCAGACCTTGGCACAACGAAGAATCCTGATAAGATATGGGCTCATCTCCCCATCTGATTCAGATATCACTCCCACTGCCTCTCCTTGGAAGAAGACAGGTACTCCTAACCCCTCCCTCACTATCACACCTTCTCAATTATCAAAGGGTCAGAAGAGAAAGAAGAGTAATTTCTCTTTCACCAAAAAGTCAAAGAAATCAAGGCTCCACTATCACCCCTGCCCCTATTGCATCATTCAACCCTTCTGACGATTCCAACCTATCTGAACCTCCACAGTCTGATACCCAAATCCCTGCTGATACTCATACAGCAGAGGAATAAGCCCAGCATCAACCAACTCTTGAACCACAACTGACTACCCCTGCTGATACTCAACCTGAACATATCACTTCCTAAATCCCTGCTGATACTCACACAACAGAGGAAAATGTCCTTGCCACTCAATCTCCTATCCTCACTACCCCATCTGCACCAGAAGACTTGGCACCAGCAGACCTGGATCAAGCAGGCCCTTCTCAACCTCAATATAGCATGGTGCACTATCCTTTGTGCACAAGGGAGAAGATAATGAGGATGAAGATAGCCAACCTGCTCAAGTCTACTATTCCTGGTATTGATGAAGAATCAGCTCAGTTTGAACAAGTACTGAGAGTTTGTACTTGGATTGAGCTCCGAAGAGATGATGTGGATGACCTCATTGAAGTCATGGAGGGAATGGGAGGAAAGGCTAACTTCCTCGACTGGGAAATGGAGCAAAAAGAGGTTACTCAAGTCAGTTCATTCACTGAGCTATTGCCCACAGAATCTCTGACCAGGTTATGCCAAAGGATTCTAGGAATCCCCTCTGAGGCCCCCTGTGTACCAGACTCAACTCTAGACGATACAGCTGAATCAGCTGAAGTTGAAGCAAAGGAGAAAGAAGTGGTGTCTGTTCCCTCTCACTTCTTTCCTAAACATGAGCTTGATCACTTCATCTATCAACCTCATCAAAGAAATGGTCGATTATTTGCTCGTCTGGTTGATGTTACAACAGACCTTCTTCAAGAAGGTTATCTCACAGCTGAAGAAAAAGGAATGGCTCTAGTTGCCTACAATCAGCCTACCATCCCTGTATTTTCCCAGGAAACTCAAGGTTTTGCCTCACCCTCTACTTCATCTATAGATATTCGAGAGATGTGTGTGCTCAGGTCAAGGAAGCAATCGACACACACTTCGCCAAAGGGCTAGGCATGCAGCTGGCCAGATTTGTAGAGAAGGCCATTCATGAGTAGAAGACTCGTCTCACCGAACAAATCCTTGACGTAGATGACAAGTTCGGAGAGGCACTCCATAATCAACTAGAGGAGTATCTCAAATTAGAAATGAAGAAATCAGCGGACAGAACAAAAAAGTTTACTGATCTCTATACAAATGAAATCAACCGCTTGGAGAGCTCCTACATAAACAGACTTGATGATGCTGAAGCAAGAGCCACTGAAGGTAAAACCCTTCTTACGTTAGCTACAGAGGAGAATGCTAAACTGCAGACTCAACTGAAGGAGACAGCAGCCAAATTGGAAGCACTTACTGCTAAACTTGAAGCCGCCTCCTCCTCTAACTCTCATGCTCAGATCCTAGAGCACAGCATCACTCATCTAACTCATATTGGCAAATTCAATGCCATGGCCCTGCAACAGACTCTGAAGGTGGAAATTCTGAATGCTATGAAGCCTTTTGCGGCTGCACTTGCTGAAGCCAAAAAGGGGGAAGATGTATTGATAAAAGCTCTAGAGAAGACTACTGCACAGCAAGCTGTAATGGTAGTATCTCAATATGAGCTGAATGAAACCTTGGGTGGTTTAAAAAGCAAAATCAAGAGCAGGCAAGGCAAAGGCAAAGAAATTGCTCAAGAAGACACCCAAGCTCCCACTCAAGCTCCTGCCAAGAGTCTACAGATCACTGCCTCTGTAGAACAAGTTCCTGAGAAGAGGATGACAAGGAAAAGAAAGGCAGATGAGCAAGCTCAGTCAAGCAAGAAGTCAGCTCCAGCAGAGCCAACTGCAGAAGAGAAAGAGGCTTTTGAGCTGAAGAAAAGAAAAGATCTTGAAGCTCAAGAGCTTAAGCAGAAGAAGCTAAAAGATGCGAAGGCAGTCAAAGCCAAATTTGAAAAAAAAATAGCAAAACTCAGGAAAGCAATCAAGGACAAAGCAAAAGAAGACAATGTCAAAGACAATACCCTGGTGTTTGATAGCAACTATGTGGATTATTTAGCCCTTCAAGATGACCTACCAAGGTGGTATCCTCTGAAGAAGAAGTGGCAAATTCAACACCACATTGTAAGAAAATTTGGCCCTCTCCCAACCTATGAAGATGAATTCTTCCAGTTCAATCAGTTCATGAATATTGAAGATCAAGAATTCTGGAAAGAAGTAGTCAAGACAGCCAAAGAACTTGACAACTACAGAATCCTAACTCCAGAAGAACCTAAATGGGATCCTCCCACTCTGGATTCTGGAAGAACAAACTGGATTGAAGTCAAAAGGATTCTGGAAAAGATCTACGAAGAGGAAAATGTTACAGACCTGCAGCACATGGAAGAAGTTCGAGCTCATCTTTATCTTGCTTTCCGCATCTGAAGATCAGAAGACCTGATGAAGACCGCTTTCAAAGCTTTAAGGAAACTATCACTTGTAATCTGTAAAAGCTCTATATATAACCAAGTTTAGTTCTCTTTGCTTTCAAGACAAACTCTCATTGTCTTCATCAGATACTTCAGTTTTTATGAAGTTTATAAACTCTTATCTTATTTATTAAGAGCATTTATCAAGTATAGTTTTGGCTTCATCAAAAAGGGGGAAATTGTTGGGATGTAAATTCACCCTAAGCCCCACTTGATGTTAGAATAGTTTTGATGGCCAAAACACTTAGAGTTTATAAATGTAATAGGATCAGCTGACTTTGTATAGAACAGCTTAGACTAGTCTTGTGTGATCAACTGTATAGATATCAGTTGATTAGAAGAGTCTCGGCTTACATGCGCTCCCTCAAGATGAGAAGAGTAGAAGACATGAAGACTAGAAGATCCTTGAAGGCCAGATAAGTTAAGGTGCTTGTATACCTACTGAAGATGGCCCTAATGCAGCACAAGTATTTACCAGATCAGAAGAGTTCTACTCGACTGATATCAGAAGATAGAAGTACAAGGCCAGACGAGTAGTCAGAAGACTAGCAGTGCAGATCAGAAGACTAAGTACTCGTCGAGGACTCGGCTGATTCCCAAAGTCATCTTGCAATTCAAATAAAGACCTACCTTATTTAGAAGATTGACATGATCCCAAGATTGGAGCAATCAAGCAGCTGGAATCAATGAATCAAGTCAATATGGAAAGATTTCCCCAACGGCTAGTCAACTCCAACGGGTAGTTGCAAGCAATCACCATTATAAATACAAGAGGATGAGAAATCACAAGCACGAGATCACAACGAGAGAATTCAACAAGCTAAGAAAGCAATCAAGCAAAAAGCCATACTGTTCTAAGAGTTCTCCAAGAGCCAGAAAACCATCAGAATATTTGTAGCTCTTAAGTGATTTCTATCCAACCCATAAGAACCTGAAACCTGTTCATATTGTATATTCATTGTTTTAGGCATAGTGGTTAAGCAATTTATAAGCTTGAACCATTAGTTGGATACCCTTCAAAAACCCCAACCCTCACCGAAAGGTTAATGTTTTTGAACCCCTCAAAGTGCAAGTGCTTACAATCACTTGTGGAGACCGCAGCTGTTAGGACGGCTCAGATCTCAAAGTCCTATCCTTGGGACTATAAAGGACAAGACCCTTGTAATTTTTGGTAAATTAAAGGGATTAAATATCACGTGTGGACGTGAGAGTGGACGTAGGATCGTATATCCGAACCACTATAAACTCGGTGTTATTTACTTACTGCACTTAATATTTCTGTCATTTCATTTATCTTTATATAGTGCATACTGTATTTGCAACTGTCTTCAAAACAAGGCCATAACTTTAAAACCAGCATCAGCTGAGCATTAACACTTTCTTAAGAAACAAAACGAACGAGTCTAAACAAGGCCTACCATAATTCTGCATATAATCTTTGCCATCAGATCACTATAGTCATCTTGACCAGCAGACTTGTAGTCCAGCTGACATAGAGATCAGAAGAGGTTCCCAACTCTCTTGAAAAAGTTTTAAAGTCTATTCACCCCTCCCCTCTAGACTTTAATCCCATTCACTACTCGTTCAGGGACCAACAGGTCTCAAATATAATCTCCTAAGTATCAGTCAATTATGTGATAAAGATTTCAATGTTGAGTTCTCAAGTGGAAAATGCTTAATTAAAGATAAAACTCAACAAACTCTATTGACTGGAACTAGGAAAGGAAATGTGTATTTTGCAGACTGGGACAAGTCTACTGATGCTGCATGTTTCATTGCTAAGACCTCTAGTGAACAAAGTTGGTTATGGCATAAGAGGCTAAACCACCTGAACTTCAAATCAATGAACAAACTTGCTAGAAATGCATTAGTAAAAGGACTACCCAATGAGGTTTTCATAAGGGAGCATGTCTGTAAACCATGCCAAGAAGGAAAACAGATTAAAGCCTCATTTAAAGGAAAGCCAGTCATTTCCACTGAAAGGGTACTTGAACTTTTACATATGGACTTATTTGGACCAATCACCCCTTCAAGCATTAATGGAAGGAAGTACACACTGGTAGTAGTAGATGACTTCTCTAGGTTCACATGGGTAGTATTTCTCCTTAATAAGAAGGAAACTCAAGTCAAACTGCATGAACTGTTAAAGAGATTGTCTAATGAGAAAAGCCTTAGCATTATCAAGATAAGATCTGATAAAGGCACTGAGTTCATAAATTCATACATCAATGAGTATTGCACTTTAAATGGAATAGCTCATGAAACCTCAGCAGCTAGAACTCCTCAACAGAATGGAGTTGCAGAAAGAAGGAATAGAACTCTAAAAGAAGCTGCTAGAACCTTAATTGCTGATTCCAATCTACCTAAGAGGTTTTGGACTGAAGCCATAAATACTGCATGTTATACTCAGAATAGATGTTTGATTACTAAGGGGCAAGGCAAAACCCCCTATGAACTCTGGAAAGGAAGATTACCTAAAGTGTCATACTTTCACATATTTGGTTGTAAGTGTTTTATTCACAATAATGGGAAAGAACAGTTGAAAGCTTTTGACAACAAAGCTGATGAGGGAGTATTCCTTGGATACTCTCAAATCAATAGAGCTTTCAGAGTCTACAACAAGAAAACCCTTGTTGTGGAAGAAACACCTCATGTTGTGTTTGATGAATCTATCTTTGAGATCAGGAACAAAAACCTGGACACTGAAGAAATCACACAAAGAACAACCAGATTGAGCTTAAAAGACAAGGACACTGAATTCATAGATGTTGTCCAAATCAATCTCCCTGAAAATACAACACTGGACAACAATCCTGAAGGCAATATTCCTGAAGCAAACCCCACTGAAGGAAATGGTGAACTAAATGATCCAATCCCAGTTCACACTCAGGTAACAACTATTAATTAAAGAAGCAGGCTCTGCTGAGGTAGTTAATGGATCCAATATTCAAGGGGGGACCATAAATGTTGAAAATGCCAATGTCCCTGACATTGAGGACAACATCCCTGAATATGATCCTGAATTAGATCCTGCATTCAATTATCCTGAATTCTATAACACTGGTGACTCAACCTTAATAGAGGACAACTCTACTGAAGGGATCAGAAAAAGAAGGACTTGGTTGTCTGACCATCCTACTGATCTGATACTTGGTGATCCAAGTATAAGAGTCAAAACCAGAAGTTTTCATGGTGAAAGTGCTATGTTTTGTTGTTTCTTATCAGAACAGGAACCAAAAGACATTGATGAATCACTTCAGGATGCAAACTAGATCACAGCAATGCAAGAAGAGCTTAACCAATTCACCAGGAATGATGTTTGGGAGCTGGTGGATAGACTTTCACATCAAGATGTTATTCGAACCAACTGGGTATTCAAGAACAAAAAGAATGAAAATGATGTGATTGTCAGAAACAAGGCCAGATTAGTGGCAAAAGGCTATTGTCAATCAGAAGGCATTGATTATGATGAGACCTTTGCACCTGTGGCAAGGCTAGAAGCAATAAGGCTGTTCTTAGTATACCCCCTGGTTTTGAAGTTGGAAACCAAGTTTATAGACTGAAGAAAGCTCTATATGGACTCAAGCAAGCTCCAAGAGCCTGGTATGACACACTGTCACAGTTCCTCTTGGATCATGGTTTCATCAAAGGAACTGTGGACAGAACTCTCTTCAGAATCACTGAAGGAGAGGACATCTTACTTGTCCAAATATATGTGGATGACATCATATTTGGATCCCCCAATGAGAAGCTGTGTGAGAAGTTCTCCAAGCTCATGCAAAGCAAGTTTGAGATGTCCATGATGGGTCTGATGAATTTCTTTTTGGGACTTCAAGTCAAACAATCTAAAGAAGGAATCTTCATCAACCAAGCCAAGTACACCAGAGAAATGATCAAAAAGTTTGGGTGTACAACTAGCAAGCCAGTAAGGATCCCAATGAACACAAACTGGAAGATGGATCCTGATGAGAGTGGTATTCCAACAAACTCTACTGAGTATAGAGGAATCATTGGCTCACTCCTCTATCTCACTGCCAGCAGACCTGACATCACCTTTGCTGTTGGTCCCTGAGACGAGTGTAAGATCAGCTGACTTGATGTCTGCTGATTGTGTGGAAAATAAACTAACTCTTCAAAGTAACTAGTCCGCTGATTTCACTAGGGGCCTAGGACTAGTTAGTCGACTGATTAATTACTTATCGGAGTTAAGTGCGGAATTGTAGTGTGCCCATAAATATTATACTCGTCTATTTAATAAATACAGTGTGTAAAACATTTTATGCACAAATATGTATGAAAAGACTTGAAATGTAAAGTGCAGAAATGTAAATAACACATTGATTTATAGTGGTTCGGATATACGTTCCTACGTCCACTCTCACATCCTAACGTGATGTTTAATCCCTTTAATTTACCCAAAATTACAAGGGCCTTGACCTTTATAGTCCCAAGGGTAGGACTTTGAGATCTGAGCCGTCCTAACAGCTACGGTCTCCACAAGTGATTGTAAGCACTTGCACTTCCCCACAAGTGATTGTAAGCACTTGCACTTGCACTCCACAAGTGATATAGAGCACTTGGACTCTTTACAGTGATAAACACTCAACTTGACTTCTAAGGTTTTATGGTAGAAGGTGGGTTTTGTGTATATGAACTAGGTGAGAATTTCCCTTACAATCTGTTTTAGCCTCATGCTAGGATTGGGAAATTCTCTCTAAACTATGGATATATATGAGTGGTTGCACTGGCTTAGATGGTATGAGTTCACTCACTGGGGATGAGGTGATGCGTGTTGAATCTTCATGAACGATCTTCTTGAGCTCTTCTTGTTTCTGGACTTTAAGAACTTTGCTCTACCTCTGCATATCACACCTCTTCTCTCCAAATGATGTAAGAACTGAACTCATTTATATAGTGTTGAGTTTGAATGTTACCGTTGGATGATGGCATTCAAAACTCCACTAATTGAGGAATTGGCAATCTCTTGATATGATATGATTGAATATTACCATTGTCATGTAATTTCAATCATATCTTTGACTTTCCTTTCTTGTGCGTATCTTGTCAATCCTTGACTTCAACTCTGATTAGCCTTCCTTTAATTGGGTACTCATCTGATCTTTCTTTTAGGCTTCTGCTGTCTTTTATTCAGCTGCTGTCTTTACCCTGCTGCTGTCTATACTCAGCTGCCTTTTACTTAGCTGTGTTTACTCAGCTGTTTTTACTCAGCTGTCTTTACTCAGCTGCTGTTTCTTCTCAGCTGCTGTCTTTACTCTGCTGTTTCTTCTCAGCTGCTGTCTTTACTCTGCTGTCTTTACTCAGCTGTTGTTTCTTCTCAGCTGCTGTCTTTACTCTGCTGTCTTTACTCAGCTAGTTGTAAGATGACTTCTACTCAGCTGATGTAAGACGACTTCTACTCAGCTGATGTAAGATGACTTCTGGTCTTGGTCTTCTCTTCTCTTCTTGAGCATTTGACAAGTCTTCTCTTCTAACCAGAGTCCTATCTATTACAAGATGTATAATAAAGTTGTCTATACAATACAACTTATCCTATTACATGTTTGATTTGGTTTATCAAAACTAAACTAGGGATATTCATATCCCAACATTTGCAGTATGTGTTTGTGCAAGGTTTCAAGCAAATCCTAAGAAAGGCCATCTTGAAGCTGCAAAAAGGATCTTGAGGTATCTCAAAGGCACTGAAAATCTAGGCCTTTGGTACCCTGCTGATGACAACATTGAGTTAACTGGCTGCTCAGATGCTGATTATGGAGGATGTAGAATTGACAGAAAGTCCACCTCAGGGACATGTCAATTCCTAGGGAACAAGCTCATTTCTTGGTTCTCTAAGAAGCAGAACACTGTGGCCACCTCTACCACTGAAGCTGAATATGTTGCTGCTGGAAGCTGTTGTGCTCAAATTCTTTGGTTGAGACAACAATTAAGAGACTACAATGTCAACTCTACTGAAGTACCTATATTCTGTGACAACAACAGTGCTATTGCAATATCACAGAATCTTGTATTGCACACAGGATGCAAGCATGTGGATATCAAGCACCACTTCATTAGAGACCATGTGGAAAAGAAGGATATCAAGCTGGTAAATATCCACACAGATCATCAAAAAGCTGATATATTAACAAAGCCACTTGCAGAGGCAAGGTTTCTGGAACTATCAGTAGAGTTGGGTCTTCTTGATCCAGGAAAGTTGGACAAATGAGTCCAAAGGAGGCTATTAATTAAGGGGGAACGGGTATCAAAGATCAGCAGACTTGGTCAAGTCTACTGAAATTCAGAAGAGATGACCAAAATGATTCAGGACACTTATCCATTGAAATTCAGGACACTTGTCCACATCTCTTCAGGACACTTGTCCTAGTGGGGTCAGATAAGTTGTCCTAGCTATCAAACCAAATCTTGGTCTGATAAGCACCTATTTTGGGTAATCATTGCCTATATCGAAATCTGTCCTATTCCATATACAGATATCATCTTTTTGGGATTTAATTTGTCTCCCACCCAAAAGGTCACTTTCCATGCATTAAATGTCAATATTTAACTCTTGTTTGCATCACACCTTTTCAAGCCGTGATCTATCTTGAAAACTCCCCAACCATTAACTAATATTAAATAACCTCCACGTTTTGAATAAAACCAATCACTCACTGTTACATTGGTTTTTTACCATTGGATCAAAATTGGACAACTCCCCTAAAGACAATCCTGGCCGTCCATTTTGGATTTCCATTTTTGTTAACTTTTAAATTGCATCAAGACTTCACCAACTCATTGACAAACATTCTTTTTAGAATATTCACAAGTCTTAAGATCCCCTCAAACACTTCTTCCCCAAGTATTCGAAACCCTATCTCTCATTTATCTCAAACACTTTCAATTTCTCTCTGTAAACCTTCAATGGCTCCCAAAGCAAAACCAGAGATGGTTGTTGATTTCTCCAACAAGGAACTTGACCTTGATTTTGGCTATATAAGCCACAAAAACAACCTCACATTCGAGCCAATCCTTTCTTTTGAGAGTGAGGATCCTAATGTTACTCCAACCTTGAGATGGTTGAGAAGGGCAGGTCTCCAAAAGTTCATGCAAGAAAGGCCAGACTCTTGTCTTGAATCATACATGGCTGAGTTCTTTGCATTCCTTAAATGGAGAGGGAAACCTGAAGATGGTGAGGTTATCACAAGACTGTCCTATGTTGCAGAAGGAGAAGAAGAGGAAAGATTTCATAGGGTGAAATTTTCTGAGGAGGAAGTTGATGCTGCTTTTGGATTACCTTTAGAGGGAAGGAATCCAGAATTTTATGGAAATGGACTTGAGCAAGAAATTGCTCAAGATTGGCTTATCACTCCAGGGCCACTATCCTCTACTCAACATAAGAGGACCCTCAAGCCAAAGTTCTTAACCTTGTTTGAAGTTGTTGCCAAAAGCTTGCTAAGAAACACTGGCAGTCTGGAGCAGGTCAGCCATCCAAGGATAAGGATTATGGCAGCTGTTATTGATGCCAGTGATAAAGGCATCAAGATTGATTGGAGGACTTTCATCTTGTCTGAGATGATGAAAGAAAAGGCAAAGTTCAAATTAAGAGCTCACAACAAGGTTGTGATGGAAGGAAAATTGAGATATTGCACCAGAGCAAGTTTGTTGATTGAGAAGTTTGAGCACTACTCTGAGATGCAAACCTTTGCCAAACCCCTCCCAGCCCAGAAAATCATGTTCAGAAAACTTAGCAAAAAGACTGAGCAAAGGAGGATGATATTGGCCAACCCTGCTGAAAGGATTGAAGAAAAGCCAAAGTTGAAAAAGAGGACTAAGGCCAGAGCTGTAAAGACAAGAGAAATGTCTCAAGTACTCACAGGAGAAGCCTCAGGAGCATCAGCTGAAGTTGATGAAGTGGTAGAAGAGGGAGTGAGTGTGCCTTCTGACCACTCAGAAGAGTTGAGGCTGAAGTATAATGAGACAAGGCAGAAGAAGAAAGGTGATAAAAGGCCCAGGGAAGCTGTCCCTGAGAAAGAAGTGGAAGGCAGTGGAAGCAGTAGGGCAAGCAAGAGGAGAGCCAAGCCCACTGAGAAGGTGCTTGAATTTCAGGAAGAAAGATCTCTTCAAATTGCTCTAAGGGAAAGTAGGGCTGAAAGTAGGACAAAATCTAAGTCCAGGACCAACTCTTCTGGTTCTGGAAGCCCAGAGTCCAAAATCCCTGAAGGCCAACCCTTAGAAGCCAACATCCCTAAAACCCAAAATGCTGAACCCAACTCCCCTGAAACCCATGTGACCCCTTCCAACCAGCCTATCACCCCTGTCAATCTTACTAAGAGGTACTCTCCAGAAGGAAGTGTGCAGAGAAATGGCATTGATGTGCTAGCAGACTTAGCAGTGGATGAGACAAGGCTCCTGTCCCCTCTTGATTCATCTATGCTAAATTACTCCAAACTCTTAGAACATGCACTTCATGAGCCAACTCCCCTGAGCAAAGCCCCCTCAGAATCATTGCTCTTAAAAGCAACTGAGGAACCTCAATTAAGCCTAATCCTTCTGAAGCCAACCCTCCTGAACTCAACTTGCCTGAAGCTGCACTTAATGAAACCGCAACCAACTCCCCTATAGCCCAAAGTTCTCCATCTAGTGAGAATGAGGAGGAGTATACTTATGAAAGTATGCTCAGAGGAGGAGCCAGGGCCACTGTGGATAGTATGTACCCACAGCTTGCTGAATTTCCTAGAATTCAGAAAATGGTCCATGACTTGAGAATGCTGGTAGATGTCAAGGACAAAACATTGATGGAGATCTCTCAAGTCATCCAAGATAAGGGTGCTAATTGGTGGCAAGTGGAGGAGAGTAGACTGCTACACTTTGCTGGTGTGCTCCAGACAAGATTCCTCACTGATGAGGATACTTTTGCCAACTTAGTAGCAGTAAAGATTGAAGAAGAAAATGAGAGAATTTCTAAGGGAATTAGGCACCCTGATAGCAATTCAAGTGATGATGGGAATGATGATCCCTCAAACCCTTCCAACCCTCCTCAAGACAACCCTTCTGAACCCCCTCAAGCCAATCTCCCTGAACCTTCCCAATCCAAACCTTCTGAAGCAAGTAGGTTTTCAGAATCTCTGGTTACCTATGTTAGAAAAGGCTTTGTATCCTCAGAGGTGTTGACCAAGGGTGGTAACATAACCAAAGATACATCTGCCAATGAAGGTTCTTCTGAACCCAAGGCACAGTCTAAAGATGTTGAGGTTCATATCCTAGAGGCTAGTTTGGTTAAGGTCTATTCAGTGTCAGAAGAGATGGACACTGATCAGCCCTTAATCATTCAGGATGACTCAGTGGCTGCTGAAATAAGCACTGTGATCTCCTCTCAACTGCCATCTTTGAACCTTATTGAAGGTGGAGATGTTGCAGGTCTAGGAGAAGGTGTTGAAAAGGAGAGTTTAGTCAAAAAATCAGAGGGAGTAGTTGATGAAAGAGAGGTTGTAATCACTAAGATAGTGAGTGTACCACAAATAGAGGGTGGTATAAGTGAGGAAGGACAGGTTATTCTTGAAGTCAAATCTGAACTTCAAGAATCCCTTGTTGAAAGGAGGCCTGATTCCTTGGGTGAGAACATTATAAATGAAGGGAGAAAAGAAAAATTTGAAATGAGAAGAAGGCTGCTGATGTATCAGAGTCTTATGCAAAAGAAATTGAGGGTGATGAGTGTTTATTCCCTAACATATTTGATTTGTCTAACATTGCAGGTATTTCCCTTGACCAAATATTTGCAGATGACTTCTTGACAGATGCCCCTATCCAAGTAGATACAGGCTCAGCACAAGCCTTGCTTGGAATGCAATCAGAGAAGTTGGACTCCTTAGCTTATCAGGTCCAATCTGCACATGCTGAAACTTCAGGAGCATTGAATGAGCAGGGAAGAACTCTAGCATCTGTAGAGATGAGATTAACAGGCTCTGAGGATGTGGTGCTACCCACCTTGGAAGCAAGGATAAGTGGTGTGGAAACTGGTCTCCAAACCATTTCCACTGAAGTTCAAAAAGCCAAATCCACTATGGAATCCATCTCAGAGGAGGTCAAAAAGGAACAAAAGCTGCTGAGAGATAATCATAATGCCAATGTCAAAGCTCTCAGGTTAACTATCAAACAAGCACTTGGCAAGAAGACTGCACTACAGAAGAAAAGGGCAGAAGAACAAACGCTTGCTATGGTGAAAGCAGCCTCAGAAAAGTTTTCCCAAGAAGTAATGGCCAACATTGCTGAAAGTACAGTGGCCAACCTCACTAAGCTTCTTAAGGCCCAACTTGATGCATCTCTGAAAGCAACCTTGGAGGAGGTTGTCCAACAAAAGATGAAGCATGTTCTAGCTTTCCTTAGCTTGAGCAGTGACAAGATGCAGAATATACATGATGAGAATGTATATTTGTTGGAAGAGATGAAATCTCTAAACCTAGCCCAATCCCTGATGGCTACAACAATGAGTGAGATCAAACCCCAGTGTTTTGATGCTGCCAAAAAGGGGGAAAGGGAAAGAGCAAGAGCAAAAGGTGTCTTGGTCATTGCAAGCCCAGTTAAGGGAAAAGACAAAGCTGCTGAAGGAAAAGGAAAAGAGCCAGCAGTCCTGAACATAGAAGAATTGGAAGAAGAAGAGGAGTTAGCAATTGCCTTGAAGAACTCAATGGCCTCAGCTCAAGAGGAAAGAGTTAGGCTACAGCAAAGACCAGGAGGAGAGGTGTCTGGTTTGGACAAGGATGCTGAAGGTGTCCAAACTAGAGGAAAGATTGAGAAGGCCAAAGGAAACAAAAGAAAAACTGAAACATTCACTGATTTTCCCAACAGCCTTGATCTGCCCCCTGAGTTCAGAATTGATGATGATGAGCCTATCTCCAAAAAGGCAAAGACTTCTAAAAAGGACAAAAATGCTGAAGTGTCCGAGATTGCTAAAGAAGATAAGTCTTCTGAAATGGTCAAAATTGCTAAAGGTGCCAAAGTTACTGAAGATGTGGAAGCATTATATGAAGAAGGCTTTGGACCTGGACCTAAAAAGACAAAGATTGTGGTACTCAATGATCCATCAAAGCTGTTTCATGAAGGGTATGGTAAAGACCCTGAAACTCAACAGAAACTGGCCATGATGAGGGCCCAAGAGAAAATGGATTTGATGGAAGAGGCCAACAGAGCAAGAGATAAGAGAAGAGCTGACTTCCAAAAGCCAAGAAGAAGGAGAGCAACCTACAGCAAGATGAAGCCTCAGTTACTAGTCCCAATGGACACCAAATATCCACACTTGGATAAATGGGTGCCAATTCAGCTGAATGACACTTGGGAAGAGGCTAAAAGGGAGTTTGTCTATGATTATTATGTCATTGACAGATGGAATGGAGGAGATGCCAACTCTTCCTTTGCTGAGTTCATGATAGATTACTACAGAGAGCTATATCAACAATTGCTTGCAGCTGCTAATATTGCAAGAATCGAACTCAATGCTCCCAAGCCAATCATCTACATGCCTCCAAAGCTTGATGGATGGATTGACCAGTCAAGGATCCTGAGAGAGTTTCTAGAGATCCTCAAATTGAACAAGATGACCCTTGTACCTAAAGGAACCAACCAGGAAGCCATGGAACTCAAGAAGAGAGTGTGGGCACAATATGGGATGCTGCCACCTAAAGAAGATGACCTCTGAAATGGCTAAGTTTTCCTGACTCTTATATGCTGAAATGGATGAAAACTTAAGTTGGTTGCTAACTTGTTGATTGGGTCAACTATGTTGAAGATGCTCAAGTTGCTGATGTGTTTTGCTCTGATATATGAATGCTTAATGACCTGATAGTATATCATTAAGTTCTGTTTTTGTGGTAAATCTGTGCTTATATGTAATGTTTCTCATGCTCTGATATGTTTTTGTTCAAACTATCAACATGCTGTAATGATTCTCATTTTAATGATAGTTGAACACATTTTGAATCAAGAAACACAGTTACAAAAATCTCTCTATGCCTATTCTTGAAACCTATTTGCAACATGAATGGTGAGTACACTAACACATTCTTTTTCAGGAAAATTGACCCCAGTTATGTCTTCTGAAGATAAATGTAATAGGTGTAGTCAAGTCACTTTTGCATAAAATGTATAGGTTTTGGCATCATCAAAAAGGGGGAAATTGTTGGAAATAAAATGAGATATGTTTTGATTAAATACCAAAACCCCCTGAGACATGCCTAGTCATAATTGATTGTGTTCTAAAAATGTTAGAACATATAGCATAAGGCTAGATGAGAAGCTGATATGTTAGGCAGCTCTTAGATAATTAGATGCAAAATTTGAGGGGGAACATATGCTTTGAAGACCATCATGATCAAGTCCCCTCAAGGCTCAAATTCTGGAACAATCACTAAGTCTATTGAAGACCAAGTATGCTGATCAGGAGAATTGTCCAAAGAAGTTGTCTCTTCACAATTAAAGCAAGAACCAAGGTTCTAAAGCTCAAAAGGCCAAGTATATTCAAGTGCTCTGATCAGGAAAGTTGTCCAGAGAAGTTGTCTCTGTGCAATCAATACAAGAACAAAGATCCTAAAGCTTAAAGGCCATCAGGAGAGTTGTCCAGAAGAGTTGTCTCAGCACAATTAAACCAGAACAAAATGTTCTGAAGCTTGAAAGTCAACTATGCTGAAGAGATAAAGACAACTACACCCTAAAAGGCTTCACTGAATCATGCTGAGATTACATCTACATGAAGCAAAAGGGAAAGAGTCAAGTCATCTGAAGAAGAGCAAGCCAACTATGCTGATAAGCAAACTCTACTGATAGTGATAAGCAGAGTTGTCCATTTGATAAGGAATGTTGTCCTATCATTGGATCAACCTTCAGAAGCCATGTCCAAGTCCTAACAAGTGAATCTTAAAGTCAGACATTGGGAAGAGTGCTGCAGAATGAAGACAAAGTCTTACAAGCCGTTTATTACCCAAATGAGGACATGTCACTATCAAGAATATGTCTTCCAGTTTGAAGAACTCAAGGAAGACATTTATAGCAATTTGGGACTGCCTCTCCAACGGGCAAATCCTCAAATTTGTTTATAAATACAGAAGTGTGAAGACCATTTGAAAGCACCTCAACTAACCTCAACCTTGACAAGAATATCCAACTATCCTGCAAGTCAAAGTGCTTTCATACTTTCAAAGAGACTATCTTAGTCTTCAAACACTTCTTCTAAGCTGAATTCATTGTATATCCATACAAAGCTTAGAGAGATATCCTAATCCTTATACACTGATCTTCATTGTAAAGGATACCTCATTAGTTGGAACCTTACTTCAAGCCTTACCCCTTTCAAGTGAGAAAGTGAGAAGGTTGTAGTAGTAGAAGTGGTAGGAGCTTACTGTTGAGAGAAGAACAGTTCAGTTCTTAGTTGAGAAGAGGGTACTAGGACTCTAGACATCCTAGGGATCAATTCACCAAGGAGTGGTGTTCTTGATCAAGTGCACCATGGCACTATAAAACAAGTTAATTCCAAGAGTGAAGGAATTATCCTGTTAAATCAGGGAAAGTGGATGTAGGAGCTTGAGTCTCTGAACCACTGTAAACTCTTGTGTTGATTTCCTTTCAGTACTTTCATACATTCAACACTGCACACAAAACTGATCTTTCAAAGGACATATATTCAAAACTGTGCAAAAACTGTATTGGACAAGTTCCCTGAAAACTGGACTTTATTGCTTAAGTGATTTCAGAAGGGCCAACCACTAATTCCGCACTTATAGCAAACTTAGATAGTCATTCAACTAAGTAATTAATAGTGCTTAGTAGCTTGGTTATCTCTGAGAAGTTATACATCTTCAGCAGAGTTGTCCAAGACAACATTGCTGATCTCTGGTTTGATCATATTTTAAAAAGAAATTGCATACAAATGTATTCCCCCCCCCCCATACACTTGTTATATACTCCTTTCAGGACCAACACGTATTGGCACTCTAGATATACAAAAGTGGTCTAAGGAAGGAAAAGTTTTCACTAAGAATGCTCTGTTTTTCAAGGGCAAACATACACCTGCGAACAAGGAGATCCTTCTTCGCTGCATCAATCTCTACCTTCGTGATTTTCTGGAAGCAGCACCAACAAATGTTTATGAACAAGATGTGCTGACCTTCTACGCAAACGCAGTGATGATGGATTCTCATGTTGAAAGTGTCATGGGTGGACATAGAGTTGAGATCTCAAGAGAGATCCTTCAGGAATTGTTCGGCTTATCAAGGGGAGAGATAGACATTTCTACCTACATTATGGGAAGAGAAAAGGAGTATATGGAGATGTTTACTGGTGGAAGGGTCAAGGCTGAGGATGCCTCTGGACTTAAGAAATCACAACTCGACCCCAAATTCCAAACCTTGATGGACATTGCAGGCAAGATGTTGCTTGGTAACACTTTTAGCCATGATGCTGTTACTACTTTGAAGGTTAGAGTTATGGCTGCAATCTGGGATCAGATTGATGGAGATTGGCAAGGGCTATTCTTGAATAGGATTGCTCTTGAGGCCAAGAAGGTTACATTGGACCTCCAATCAAGAGAATTGAAGGTGACATCAACTCTCAGCTTTGTCAACAAGCTGAGTGTTATTCTTCCCGAAGTACTCCCAAAGAAGTACAAGATGGGTCCTCATAAGACATTCCACACCTCCAAGTATTATTTGAGAAAGGAGGCCCTTGCGGAGGCAGCAAGGCTGAAGGAGGAAAAGAAGAAGAGAATGGCTGAAACATCCTCTAAGGATGTTGCTGAGAAAGCAGAAGAGTCTGTTCATGACTCTGCTGAAGAAGAAGAGGAGCCCTCCAAAGAAAAGGCTCAAAAGAAGGCTGCTGAGGACGATGATGATGATAATCAGACCTTAGCACAACGCAGAATCCTGATCAGATCTGGGCTCATCTCCCCATCTGATTCAGATGCCACTCCCACTGCCTCTCCTTTGAAAAAGGCAGGTACTTCTAACCCCCTTCTCACTATCTCACCTTCTAAATTGTCAAAGGGTCAGAAGAGAAAGAAGAAAGATTCCTCTTTCACCAAAAAGACAAAGAAATCCAGGCTCCCTACTCCCATGAGCATAGCCCCTATTGCATCATTTAACCCTTCTGACGATTCCAACCCATCTGAACCTTCAAACACTGATACCCAAATCCCTGCTGATACTCACACAGCAGAGGAACAAGCACAACCTCAAACAACACTTGAGTCACAATTGCATACCCCTGCTGATACTCAAATAACAGATGACCAAGATAATCAACCCCAACCATCCACTGATCTTCAAGTAGAACAACAACCCGACCAGCAGACTCAAAACCCAGCTGATACTCAACCTACTGAAGGTCAATCTCTCTCTCACCCTGCACATATCACTTCCCAAATCCCTGCTGATACTCACACAGTAGAGGAAAATGCACTTCCCACTCAATCCTCTATCCTCACTACCCCATCTGCACCAGAAGACTTGGCACCAGCAGACCTGGATCAAACAGGCCCTTCTCAACCTCAGTACAGCATGGTGCACTATCCTATGTGCACAAAGGAGAAGATAATGAGGATGAAGATAGTCAACCTGCTCAAGTCTACTATTCCTGGTATTGATGAGGAATCAGTTCAGTTTGAACAAGTACTAAGAGTCTGTACCTGGATTGAGCTCTGAAGAGATGATGTGGATGACCTCATTGAAGTCATGGAGGGAATGGGAGGAAAGGCTAACTTCCTCGACTAGGAAATGGAGCAAAAATAGGTTGCTCAAGTCAGTTCATTCACTGAGCTGTTGCCCACAGACTCTCTGACCAAGGTATGCCAAAGGATTCTAGGATTCCTCACAGATGAGAATGAAGAAAAGGAAAGAGAAGTGGTGTCTGTTCCCTCTCACTTCTTTCCTAAGCATGAGCTTGATCACTTCATCTATCAACCTCATCAAAGGAGCGGTCAATTATTTGCTCGTCTGGTTGATGTTACAACAGACTTTCTTCAAGAAGGTTATCTCACTGCAGAAGAAAGGGGGTGGCCCTAGCTGTCTACAATCCGCCTGTCATTCCTATACTTCCCCAAGAAGCTCAAGGTACTGCCTCACTGTAACACCCGTAAATTTTATAATATAGATATATATATATATATATATTCAATTATTCACTTAATATGTTTTAAGTTTATATTATAATTTCTAGTGTTTTAAAATAATATTTAAAGCCCATTTAAATTTAGATCATTCAGATTTTAAACCCTAAGCCCAATTTCAATCTCTATATATATAATTCTTGCCCTAAATTTTACACACCTAAAATCCCAAATCAGGCGGCCTCCCCAAGACACAAACTCACGGTAATTCTTTTTCTCTGTAATTTACATTACATTTTTTTGCCAAATCTCTTTCTTCTAATGTTGTTTTTTTCGAAAAATAGCCAACAATCATATTTACTAAATTCTTTAATTTCTTCTATTTTGGTGTTTATTGATTCATTTTGAACAGTAACATGTATATGCTTAAGATGTTTTATTAAATTAATTTAACTTTATAATTAGTAGTTGGAGCAAATCTTTTTACAAACAATGTGTTGCGGACTCTGTTACTCTATTTTTTTGATAATATCCTGTTGTTGATAAAGCCATAAAATATGGAGTATATGTTCTAAATAATTGTAACAATATTATTTCAAAGGCCCAACTCCTGATTTATTATGCGTATTTCACTTAAATGAAACAAAGCACCTTTTTCATCATCTAATGCCGAAGCCCTTTATCTCGTGTTGATTGAATTTTAGAGATGAAGCTCTTTTCTTACTAATTGTATTACTATTTTAATATTTTCCTAGTTTTATAAATTCTAGTGTTAATGTTTTAATTTAGTCCAATGGTGTATATTAGATGTTATTTAAATTGTTGGTATACAGTAACAAATCTAAGACCCAGGATTTGATATGTTAGGTGACGGGGATATAAAATTACACAATTTCACAGCGACGTACCATTTAAAGTGGGGATTTCTATTCAATATGTTTGTCTCTATTAAATGCTTTGAATGTAAATTGTTATCGTCTAAATGCGACATTCCATAGTCAACAGTCAAGTCAACAGTCAACAGCTACAGTTATATGATATGATATGTTCAACAGTTCTATAGTAGTTTGGATCACTTGTGGGTCCTTGCTAAATTTACAGTGTTTTATAGTATTCGATAATTATTTGCATGATTTGTATTTAACATTGACAAGCAGGTCCCCACTGAGCTAGTTGTTGTTGCTCACCCTTCATGGATTTAAATATTTCAGATTAAGGAGGCTTGGACGTGGTGGCAAGGCGGTG
This sequence comes from Galeopsis tetrahit, assembly GCA_963675135.1. Lineage (NCBI taxonomy): Eukaryota > Viridiplantae > Streptophyta > Magnoliopsida > Lamiales > Lamiaceae > Galeopsis > Galeopsis tetrahit. The sequence goes on along the minus strand of OY776126.1, from coordinate 38,321,701 downwards.
GAGGCCAGTAGCTTAATATGCAATTTAATGAACTCTTACATGGTCATACTTAATGTTCATTTAATTTAGTGTTAGGAAAACTATTTCATTTTTTTAATTGTTCAAGTGATTTATTGAATTGTTTTACATTATGGTTGAATTTGATTCTTTTAAGATAAATTGTCTTTTATCAGTAGCAAATTATTATTCTCTTTTATTTTAAAGTAAATGGTCGAAGAGGATTTTCTTGAGGAAAAATGTGTTTGATTTATGTCGCTTCCGCCAAGTTTTATTTTAATTAGTTTAGTTGATAGTCAAAAGGTAAACATATGGTGATTTCTTCTAGGCCCTATTTTGGGGATGTGACAGAGTGGTATCAGAGCAGGTCTACGTTCTTGTAGACTTGTTAAAAAAAAATGTTTTTGCTAAAGATCATGCATTTTCTAGTACTATAAGTTATGGCATTCACCACCGCCCACCGCTTCAACTCCAAGGTATGACACGTTATTATATGCTATGTTACTTATCGGTCATGGAAAGATGATCGCATGATACACGATTATTGTTAGTATTGATATTGAGATGGTTATTGATAATTACTGACACAAAAGTATGATATATTGGTTTAGATAGATGATTATCTACTTTTTCTAGAAACTATGGAGATTGATAAGTCATTGGGACTTAATGGTACGTTACTAAATTTCGAGGACGAAATTTTATTTAAGGGTGGTAGGATGTAACACCCGTAAATTTTATAATATAGATATATATATATATATATATTCAATTATTCACTTAATATGTTTTAAGTTTATATTATAATTTCTAGTGTTTTAAAATAATATTTAAAGCCCATTTAAATTTAGATCATTCAGATTTTAAACCCTAAGCCCAATTTCAATCTCTATATATATAATTCTTGCCCTAAATTTTACACACCTAAAATCCCAAATCAGGCGGCCTCCCCAAGACACAAACTCACGGTAATTCTTTTTCTCTGTAATTTACATTACATTTTTTTGCCAAATCTCTTTCTTCTAATGTTGTTTTTTTCGAAAAATAGCCAACAATCATATTTACTAAATTCTTTAATTTCTTCTATTTTGGTGTTTATTGATTCATTTTGAACAGTAACATGTATATGCTTAAGATGTTTTATTAAATTAATTTAACTTTATAATCAGTAGTTGGAGCAAATCTTTTTACAAACAATGTGTTGCGGACTCTGTTACTCTATTTTTTTGATAATATCCTGTTGTTGATAAAGCCATAAAATATGGAGTATATGTTCTAAATAATTGTAACAATATTATTTCAAAGGCCCAACTCCTGATTTATTATGCGTATTTCACTTAAATGAAACAAAGCACCTTTTTCATCATCTAATGCCGAAGCCCTTTATCTCGTATTGATTGAATTTTAGAGATGAAGCTCTTTTCTTACTAATTGTATTACTATTTTAATATTTTCCTAGTTTTATAAATTCTAGTGTTAATGTTTTAATTTAGTCCAATGGTGTATATTAGATGTTATTTAAATTGTTGATATACAGTAACAAATCTAAGACCCAGGATTTGATATGTTAGGTGACGGGGATATAAAATTACACAATTTCACAGCGACCTACCATTTAAGGTGGGGATTTCTATTCAATATGTTTGTCTCTATTAAATGTTTTGAATGTAAATTGTTATCGTCTAAATGCGACATTCCATAGTCAACAGTCAACAGCTACAGTTATATGATATGATATGTTCAACAGTTCTATAGTAGTTTGGATCACTTGTGGGTCCTTGCTAAATTTACAGTGTGTTATAGTATTCGATAATTATTTGCATGATTTGTATTTAACATTGACAAGCAGGTCCCCACTGAGCTAGTTGTTGTTGCTCACCCTTCATGGATTTAAATATTTCAGATTAAGGAGGCTTGGACGTGGTGGCAAGGCGGTGGAGGCCAGTAGCTTAATATGCAATTTCATGAACTCTTACATGGTCATACTTAATGTTCATTTAATTTAGTGTTAGGAAAACTATTTCATTTTTTTAATTGTTCAAGTGATTTATTGAATTGTTTTACATTATGGTTGAATTTGGTTCTTTTAAGATAAATTGTCTTTTATCAGTAGCAAATTATTATTCTCTTTTATTTTAAAGTAAATGGTCGAAGAGGATTTTCTTGAGGAAAAATGGGTTGAATTTGGTTCTTTTAAGATAAATTGTCTTTTATCAGTAGCAAATTATTATTCTCTTTTATTTTAAAGTAAATGGTCGAAGAGGATTTTCTTGAGGAAAAATGTGTTTGATTTATGTCGCTTCCGCCAAGTTTTATTTTAATTAGTTTAGTTGACAATCAAAAGGTAAACATATGGTGATTTCTTCTAGGCCCTGTTTTGGGGATGTGACACTCACCCTCTACTTCATCTATTGATATTCGAGCAAATGTGTGTGCTCAAGTCAAAGAAGCGATCGACACACACTTCAACAAAGGGCTAGGCATGCAGCTGGCCAGATTTGTAGAAAAGGCCATTCATGAGCAGAAGACTCGTCTCACCGAACAAATTCTTGACATAGACGACAAGTTCGGTGAGGCACTTCATAATCAGCTAGAGGAGTATCTCAACTTCGAAATGAAGAAATCAGCAGACAGGACCAAGAAGTTTACTGATCTCTATGCGAATGAGATTAATCGCTTGGAAAGCTCCTACAAAACCAAACTCGATGATGCTGAAGCAAGAGCTACTGAAGGTCAAGCCCTTCTTAAGTCAGATGCAGAAGAGAATGAGAAACTGCAGACTCAGCTGAAGGAGACAGCAGCCAAATTGGAAGCACTTACAGTTAGACTCGAAGCTGCCTCCTCCTCCAACTCTCATGCTCAAATCCTAGAACACAGCATCACTCATCTGACCCATGATGGCAGAGTCAATGCCATGGCCCTGCAACAAACTTTGAAAGTGGAAATACTGAATGCCATGAAGCCTTTTGCGGCTGCACTTGCTGAAGCCAAAAAGGGGGAAGATGTATTGATAAAAGCTCTAGAGAAGACTACTGCACAGCAAGCTGTAATGGTAGTATCTCAAGATGAGCTGAATGAAACCTTGGGTGGCTTAAAAAACAAAATCAAGAGCAGGCAAGGCAAAGGCAAAGAAATTGCTCAAGAAGACACCCAAGCTCCCACTCAAGCTCCTACTGCCAAGAGTCTACAGATCACTGCCTCTGTTGAACAAGTTCCTGAGAAGAGGATGACAAGGAAAAGAAAGGCAGATGAGCAAGCTCAGTCAAGCAAGAAGTCAGCTCCAGCAGAGCCTACTGCAGAAGAGAAAGAGGCTTTAGAGCTGAAGTAAAGAAAAGAGCTTGAAGCTCAAGAGCTTAAGCAAAAGAAGCTAAAAGATGTGAAGGCAGTCAAAGCCAAATTTGAAAAGAAAATAGCCAAACTTAGGAAAGCTCTCAAGGACAAAGCATTGAAAGAAAATGCCCTGGCATTGAAAGATAATGTCCTGGTGTTTGATAGCAATTATGGATTATTTAGCCCTTCAAGATGAGCTACCAAGGTGGTATCCCCTTAAGAAGAAGTGGCAAATTCAACACCACATAGTAAGAAAATTTGGTCCTCTCCTAACCTATGAAGATGAATTCTTCCAGTTCAATCAGTTCATGAACATTGAAGATCAAGAGTTCTGGAAAGAAGTAATCAAGACAGCCAAAGAACTTGACAACTGCAGAATCCTAACTCCTGAAGAACCTAAATGGGATCCTCCCACTCTGGGCTCCGGAAGGACAGACTGGATTGAAGTCAAAAGGATTCTGGAGAAGATCTATGAAGAGGAGAATGTTACAGACCTGCAGCACATGGAAGAAGTTCGAGCTCGTCTGTATCTTGCTTTCCGCATCTGAAGATCAGAAGACCTGATGAAGACCACTTTAGAAGTTTAAAGAGACTATCACTTGTAATCTGTAAAAGCTCTATATAATCAAGTTTTAGTTCTCTTTGCTTTCAAGACAAATTCTCATTGTCTTCATCAGATACTTCAGTTTTATGAAATTTATAAACTCTTATCTTATTAAGAGCATTTATCAAGTATAGTTTTGGCTTCATCAAAAAGGGGGAAATTGTTGGGATATAAATTCACCCTAAGCCCCACTTGATGTTAGAATAGTTTTGATGGCCAAAACACTTAGAGTTTATAAATGTAATAGGATCAGCTGACTTTGTATAGAACAGCTTAGACTAGTCTTGTGTGATCAACTGTATGAATATCAGCTGATTAGCACAGTCCCGGTTTACATGCACTCCTTCAAGATCAGAAGAGTAGAAGACATGAAGACTAGGAGATCCTTGAAGGCCAGATAAGTTAAGGTGCTTGTATACCTACTTATCTGATGGAGTCCAAGATTGAAAATGGCCTGAAACAGGTTACTGAATTGCCAGATCAGAAGAGTGTTACTCGACTGATATCAGAAAACAAAAGACTTAAGGCCAGACTAGTAGTCAGAAGACTATGAGTGAAGATCAGAAGACTAAGTGCTCGTCCAGGACTCGGCTAATTCTCAAAGTCATCTTGCAATTTGAATGAAGACTTACCTTACTTAGAAGATTGACATGATCCCAGGATTGAAGCAATCAAGCGGCTGGAATCAAGGAATCAAGCCAACATGGAAAGATTGCCCCAACGGCTAGTCAACTCCAACGGCTAGTTGCAAGCAATCACCACTATAAATACAAGAGGATGAGAAATCACAAGTACGAAGTCACAACGAGAGAATTCAACAAGCTGAGCAAGAAATCAAGCAAAAAGCCATACTATTTAAGAGTTCTCCAAGAGCCAAAATCCATAAGAACATCCCTAGCTCTTAAGTGATTTCTATCCAACCCAAGAACCTGAATCGTATTCATATTGTAAATCCATTGATTTAGGCATAGTGGTTAAGCATATTATAAGCTTGAACCATTAGTTGGAAACATTCAAAAACCCCAAACCCCCACCGAAAGGTTAAAGTTTTTGAACCCCTTCAAAGTGCAAGTGCTTACAATCACTTGTGGAGACCATAGAAGTTAGGACTGCTCAGATCTCAAAGTCCTACCCTTGGGACTATAAAGGACAAGCCCTTGTAATTTTTGGTAAATTAAAGGGATTAAACATCACGTTAGGACGTGAGAGTGGACGTAGGATCGTATAACCGAACCACTATAAACCTGGTGTTATTTATCTTTCTGCACTTTACATTATTGTCATTTCTATACATCTTATATAGTGCATACTGTGATTTAAACTATCTTCAAATCAAGGCCATAACTTTCAAACCAGCATCAGCTGAGTATTTTCCTTAAGTAAAACAACTTGGCATTTTCAAAAGAAACAAAAAGAACGAGTCTAAACAAGGCCTACCACAATTCCGCATATAATCTCTTCTATCAGATCACTATAGTCATCTGGACCAGCAGACTTGTAGTCCAGCTGACATAGAGATCAGAAGAGGTTCTCAATTCTCTTGAAAAAAATTTAAAGTCTATTCACCCCTCCCCTCTAGACTTTAATCTCATTCACTACTCGTTCAGGGACCAACAACATTCCAAAATAAATTCTTTAATTAAGTTTCAACTTTACAAAATACGTTATTTATCTTTCAATTTTAATCATTTTTTACATCAATTTTAATCCTTTATGTTTTGAAGGAATTAGAATTTACCACATATATTAAAAAATGTCACATCATCATGCCACATCACTCTCTCCTCTATATATATTTTTAAAAAAAAAGTATATTCTATACACACCTCATAATTTTAAATATAAAAATAGATGTATATAAAATGACTAAATAACCCTTATATAAATAATTAAGAGTAAACTAATTTTAAAAAATAACTTGAAAAATCTGAAATTAAAATTTAAAAGTATTTTAAAAAATTAACTAAATCATTAAAATTAATTAGACTTTTTTGAAAAAAAAATCTTAGAAAGTTAAATAGAATATGAAATTAAAAAATAAATCATCAAAACAAAATAAAAAATATCGAAATAATTCAATAAAACGTAAAAAAAAAATGTAAATTTCAAAAAATCAATAAAAAGGAGTACAATTTTATTTTTTATTTTTTTAATATTTATTTTTAATTGAGCTAAGGTCTAGGTAGTGGTGCTCTAACCACTTGAGCTATCCCACTTTGTCTAATTATGACACCACCACTATATGCTAAAATGCCAAACAAATTTTGTAAGACTTGACTTCATCTCGATCGTAATTAGAATCGTGAATTTATGGAACCTCAACCCAATTAATTGAAATAAACCTAAAATTTTGAGGTGTAGGTTTGCCGCATATATTTTTTTATTTTTATGGAAGTTAAATACCCATCCATTTTTTCCCTTCCCCATGACTCGAATCCAGGACCTAAGGCCTAGGTAGTGGTGCTCTAACCACTTGAGCTATCCCACTTTGTCAATTTGCCGCATTTTGTTGGTGGGTTATTTTGATTCACAAATTTCTGTGTGATTTTGGGCTCTTTAGTTAAGATTTATTACAAATTTATAAAATAAAATAAATTTATAAAAAATTAAATAAAAAAAATAAAAGTTATAAAATAATTAAATTAAAAATACCAATTAATTATTCAATTTTTTAAAAAACTAAATAAAAAATGAGAGAAAAATCAACTCAATCAAAATAAATATTAAAAAAAATAAAGTAAAAAATAAAATCGTACTTTTTATTGATTTTTTGAAATTTAATTTTTTTACGTTTTATTGAATTATTTCAATATTTTTAATTTTGTTTTGATGATTTATTTTTTAATTTCAGATTCTATTTAACTTTCTAAGATTTATTTTCAAAAAAAAATTAATTAATTATATAGATTTAGTTAATTTTTTAAAATACTTTTAAATTTTAATTACATTTTTAATTTCAGATTTTTCAAATTATTTTTTTTTATTATTTTACTTTTTATTTATATAAGGGTTAATTAGTCATTTTATATGCATCTATTTTTGCATTTAAAATTATGAGGTGTGTATATAATATATTTTTTAAAAAATATATATAGAGAGAGAAGAGAGTGATGCGGCATGATGATGTGATATTTTTTAATATATATGGCAAATTCTAATTCCTTCAAAATATAAAGGATTAAAATTGATGTAAAAAAGAATTAAAATTGAATGGTAAAGAACGTATTTTGTAAAGTCAAAACTTAAAAGATTTATTTTGAAATGTCTCAAACTTATAGGACTAAAAATAAAATTTCTTCATTACATAAGTTACTAATTAAACTCTAAACCCTAAACCTTAAATTAAATTTAAATACTCCCTTCGTCCAATTTCATTATTCCCACTTTTCTTTTTTGATTGTCCAATTTGATTATGTCCATTCCTTTTTCGAAAATAATACTATTCACAATACTTTATCTCCACCTAGGGCTGTCAAATGGGTCGGGCCGGGCCAGCCCGGCACAGGCCCATCGGGCCACATGATTTTATCGGGTCGGGTCGGCCCGGCCCGATTTTCATCGGGCCTGGAAATACGAGGCCCAGTCTGGCCCTGCTTGGGCTGTCGGGCTATCGGGCCATTTTGGCCCGTTGTATAATTAATATAAAAAAAATAATCAAACACGCACTATGAATTTTGAAAACCAAACCAGCTGTATCAATAATTATGAGGCCACAGTGCTGCACAAAGCACAAATTGCATACCACAAGTTTCGCAAATTTCAATTGTTTTCAAGATACCTTATTTTAAAGTACCCGAACAAAGGCTAATCCTCAAAAGTCAAAACTAGGAGAAGAAAAAAACACAGAATTAAGGCTACACACGTGGATGTGGATCTAGGCGCTGGGCGTGGGCCGTGGAGCAGGGGTGGCCCTGAGGCAGGGCGAGAAGGGCGACCGCCCCGGACCCCGAATTTTTAGGGGCCTACTTTTTTATATATATAATATTATAATTAATATTTTTTAAAAAAATTAAAAGATAAATATAATAATTAATGTGAGTGCATATAAAAGGTAAAAAAAAATATTAATAAACTAGCATTAATTGTATTCTTGAAAATGATCATGACTTTAATACTAAACACAATTATTTATTTTTAATTAGTAATTAATTATTAATATCTAATTAATAAGCTAGCATAGCATAGTACCTCTTTAATACTAAACACAATTATTTATTCCTAATTAATAATTAATTATTAATATCTAATTAATAAGTACCGATTCCTATAAATTAGGATATGCATTTCTCTTCTATATTCCATTCCATTCAATTTTAATCTATTTTTTATTTATTTATTTTATATAATATATTATTGCATCCAAAATGGTTTATCTCATTTGGAGATTCAACATTCGACTTTCTCTTTCAGTGTTTCAAAGTCCACAATCACGGTTATATTATTCACTTATTTATTGTTTTTTTTGTTTTACTTATTGAATATTGATTATTTGACTTGTTGTTGTTTTTTTCATTTACTTTTAGTTGAATTATTATTTATTGTCATTTAGTTATCAATTTTTACTTTTTAATATAAATATGTTTTCTAAAAAACATGAATTTTGTAGTGAGAAAAGGCAAAAAAGAAAGAGATTTGAACAACTAATTTTATCACAAAAATGAGCATTGGATAAACTCTTTTAAAAAAAATTAGGACAATCGAGTCGTTTAAAAGACTTGAATGATAATGTTAATAGTGGATCAGGGCTAAACAACATAAATGTAAATAATTTGAATGGACAAACTAGTCATATAGTAGATGTAGATATAAATAATTCAAATGAGGATATAAATGAAAATGAATCTAATATTATTAATGAAGAAGTTTCTCTAAATTAAAATTGCTAAAACGTACCGATCCACTATGTCACAAGAAAGATTAAATGGACTAACAACTTTATGTATTGAAAAAGATATGTTAGAACAAATTAATTATGAAGATATTATTGAAGAATTTGCTTCTCAAAATGCTGGAAGAAGTCATTTTAAATGATTTATTTTTATAACATTCATTCATTTTTAATATGTGCATACATATTTCACTTATTTTATTTGATGTTTTTTTAAAAAAGTTTTTATAACATTCATTCATTTTTAATATGTGCATACGTATTTCACTTATTTTATTTGATGTTTTTTTTTAAAAGTTTTATAAAATTCTTTCATTTTTAATATGTGCATACAAAAAGTATTTCACTTATTTTAGTTGATGTTTTTTTAAAAAAAGGGCCCATTTTTTTTTTTCGCCCCAGGCCTACAAAATCTCAGGACCGGCACTGCCGTGGAGGACTGGAGGCGGAGTTGTGCGTCGTGCGCGATTGCGCGAGGGTGAGAGCGAGGGCGACTGGAGGTGGGTAGTGCGACGACTGGAGCCTGGAGATGGGCGGTGGCAGCTGCTGCCCGTGCGTCGCTTGCGGTGGATATGGGCGGTAGTTTCTGAAATTTGGGAGAGAGCGGCTTCTGATTTTGGGAATGAGATTAGGAAATGGGACTACTGGGGTTTTTCTGGGAATGAACCGTAAGTTTTAATTTAATGAAATTAATATTTATTCTAAAAAATAATTATAATAAATAAATAAAAATATAAAAAAAAAAACAGAGGAATCGGGCTGGCCCAAAAAATCGGGTCAAGCCCGACCTGAGCCCGACCGGCCCGGCGGGCCATTTGGGCCGGGCCAAATCGGCCCGATTTTTTTTGGGCCACTATAATTGAGGCCCAGCCTGGCCTGTTGGTCGGGTGGGCCGGGCTAGTTTTGACAGCCCTATCTCCACCCTCCAACCATCACCTATTTACTCAAATTGTCACTAACTCTATTCATAAACAATCATCATAAACAATCACTTTACCTATAAATGGACCCCACAACATCACATCATACCCCAACTTATCTACTTTATACATAAACTAATCAATATTCATTAAAATTCGTGCCCGAAGAAGTGGGCATAATAAAATTGGACGGATGGAGTATTACATAAGTACTAAAGTTAAACTTAAATTGAAATTGATTGATTCATTCATTAAATTTACACATATAAATTGAATGTCAATAAGTTACGAACAATAACCTTAAATTGGACTACACACTCGAGTCATAAAAAATGCTACACGTGTATGCATCTATTTCACACCTTCCTTGATGACTTCTTCATACCAGAAAAAGGGAGCACTAAACCATATTAAGTACCTTTAAGTCTGCAATTCATATTAATCTACATGTTTGCAGTATTAGTTCCAATGAGTTGCAGATTTCTTCCATCATTGATAATGAATACTACAAGTTATCATATAAGATTAAAATCTTATAGCCCTCTAAAGAATTGGTTCCAACCCTGAACAAAACTTTTGTAGACTGGCTACTTTTAGCGCCTCCACTAGAACGCTGCATCAACCACAAACTTTACATTAGAAAAAATCTAAACAAACAAGTCTTAAAATAAGCAATGCAAGATTGACTAAAATTTTGAATTGTCATAACTTAATTCAAATAATCCACTAAATTCACTTCTTTACTCTCGCATTGTCCACATTTTTGAACACTTGATAAACATTGTAAAAGCAAGAAAAACTCTTGTTATATTTAACCCAATCTCGGTAGAATTAATTTGAAAATGGTGACGAATTTTTGGGCTTCCTACAAGATTGCACATAGAGAACTCGACCAAATTCCCCAGCCTTAATTTGAAAACCTATATAAAAAGAAAAGTATCAGTAAAAACTAAAACTAAAAGCTCAATCAAGCATGCATCTAAAATCTGGAAGGCTTCGAAAATGCCAATGTATCCAACCAAAAATTAAAAGGCCATTTTTTAGATGAATTTTAGGTGTTTTCACCAAATACGAAAAGTTAAGTTCAACTAGAATGGGTACAAACTACAAAGCATTCAAACCGCCTTGATGTAATTATAGAGAACAATGATTTATGAAATTATAATTTCATTATTTGAATGTAAAGAATACATGAGGGGAGTATTTATAGATACAAAACATATCTACTATATATCTCTAAATTTAAGGAAATAAAGATTTACAAAGATATATAAAATATATTATACAAGATATACATAATATATCTTAATATATTTATATATGCCTAATACGCCCCCTCAAGATATGATGGAGTACCATAGGAGAGTCCAATCTTGATCATCAGCATTTGAAGACGAGAACGAGCAAGAGGCTTTGTGAGAGCATCGGCTAGTTGGTCTTCAGAAGACACATGTGAAACACGTAACAGAGTTGTTTTGATCAAATCACGAACGAAGTGATAGTCAATGGCAATGTGTTTCATTCGAGAGTGAAAATCCGGGTTGGAGCAAAGATACGTCGCACCAATATTGTCGCAGTACACGGCAGGGAGAGTTTTGATGGTAAAACATAGTTCTTAAAAGAGATATTTTAACCATTGTACATCAGAGGCAACTGATGCAATAGCCCGATATTCTGCTTCAGTGGAGGAGCGAGCAACCGACTTTTGTTTCTTGGAAGACCAGGAGATGGAATTTGGTCCAAGAAAGACAATATATGCACTTGTTGACGTACGATCATCAGTATTTTCGGCCCAATTAGCATCCGTGAAGTAGTGAAGTGAGTCAGATGGGTTGGGGCGGAGGGTAATTCCAACATCTCTAGTTCCATTAAGATATCGAATGAGGCGTTTTACAGTGCCCCAATGAGTTGTGGTAGGAGCATGCATGAATTGAGACAATTTATGCACAGCAAAAGCAATATTAGGTCTAGTAAGTTGGAGGTATTAGAGACTTCCAAGAACTTGACGATATTGGGTGATATCAGTGGGCGGTGTTCCATCAGAAAGAGATAAACGAGTAGAGGTGGAGAGAGGGGTTTGGACAGGTTTGGAAGTGAGCATATTATATTTGGTGAGTAGGTCAATGATATACTTACGTTGGGAGAGAAAGCAAGTTTTCTTAGTACGGGGCACTTCCACACCTAGGAAATAGGAAAGTGAGCCTAAGTCTTTGACAGAGAACTTTGTACTAAGGTCTGAGGCCACTTTTGTGAGGAACGAGGTGTTGTTTCCTATAAGGATTAGATCATCAACATACACGAGAAAATAAGCAGTTATACCGGATTTGTTGTATATAAAGAGAGACTCATCAGATTTGGTGTGAATGAAACCAATACTCTCCAAGAAGGTTCGAAGAGCAAAATACCAAGTTCGAGGTGCCTATTTTAGGCCATAGATGGATTTATGTAACTTGCACACATATGTAGGGAAGGTTTTGTCAACAAACCCGGGTGGTTGAGCCATAAATACAGATTCGGCTAAGGAGCCGTGAAGGAAAACATTATTCACATCGAATGACGAAGTGGCCAATCTTTGGTGACTGCAATACTCAGGACTGCTCGAACGGTTGCTGGTTTGACCACAGGACTAAATGTTTCAGAAAAGTCAACCCCAGGACGTTGGTGAAAGCCTTTGGCGACAAGTCGAGCTTTGAACTTGTCTAAGGAACCGTCTGGTTTTCGTTTGATGCGAAAGACCCACTTCAAACCAATAATGTTTGTAGAATCATTAGGTGGTACTAAATCCCAAGTACCATTTTTTAGAAGGGCATTAAATTCAGATGACATGACCTCCCTCCATCGTACATCTTTTAATGCCTGAGAGACGCAGCTAGGTTCAGTGTCAGAAGATAAAGTAGAAGATAGACCATACCTCGGATTTGGTTTGAAGATACTGTTTTGGGCTCGAGTGACCATTCGAGTCCGTTGTTGTATAGGTGGGGATGGCAGTGAGGGAGCATCTGGCGACTCGAAATCAAGGGTTTGTATAGTGGAATTAGGGTTTGGAGTTGATGGGGGTGTACCTAGTAATCTGGGGGGTGCATTAGGACTGGGCGTTGGGCTAGTGGGTGTATTAAGAGGAACAGAGGGTGCAGGTAATGGGGGTGGTGGTGGGGCTGGATTCTCGTCGAGAGATGGTATATTTTGGGGAGGGGTGTATTGGTGGGTGCAGGGGGTGGATAAATTAAAACAGTGGGTGTGTCTGGCAGATTGGGGGTGTATCTGTTAAGGCAGGGGGTGTATCAGGAGCAGTTTTAGGAGTGGCTAGAGGAAAGACATTTTCAACAAATTGAACATGACGAGAGGTATATATTTTGTTGGTTTTTAAATCAAGACAAAGATAAGCAACTTGGGTAGGAGAGTATCCAATGAAGACACAGGGAGTGGATCTAGGGTCTAATTTATGGGAAGTGTAGGGGCGGAGCCAAGGATAACATAAGCAACCAAAAACTCTAAGTTTGGCTAGGTTGGGAGTTTGTTTTAGAAGGAATTGATATGAAGACAAACTGCATGAAGCCAATATGTAAGGGGCATTGAGGCATGATGTAAAAGGGTTAAGACAGTATCAACAACATGTCTGTGACGACGTTCAGACATATATGCCATTGTGTTCAGGGGTGTGGGGAGGAGTTGTGAGATGAGATATACCATGAGTTTGAAGTAGGGATCGTAGGGCAATGAATTCGCCCCCATTGTCAGAATAGAGGGTTTTGATTTTGGTGTTGTAGAAGTTTTCTACGATGCTTTTAAAGGATGTAAAGGTGGGGAGGACATCAGATTTGCGTTTTAGAGGGTAAATCCATATATATTTGCTAAAGTGATCAACAAAAATGACATAGTATTTGAAGTCTTCAGTTGACAGGATAGGGGACGACCACACATTAGAAAAAAGAACCTCAAGAGGGGAACTAGATATAATGCTTGAATCGTAAAAAGGAAGTTTATGACTTTTAATACAGTTGCAAGAATCACAATAATGTAGTTTTGAGTTCGTGATAGGTAAGCTATACTTGGATAAGGTATGGGAAAGGATTTTGGAGGACGGATGACCTAGACGAGCATGCCAGATGGGTGATGGTTGTTTTTCCGAGATGGAGGTTGTGGGGTTAAGAGATGCTCGAATCGGCCATACGTAGATATTATCCACGCGACTCCCCGTGAGGAGAATGGTCCCCATTTTACCATCCCGCACCTGTAAATAATTAGAGCCGAAGATAATGTTAACATCGTTATCTCGACACAAGGTTGAAACGGAAATAAGATTTTTGGCCATTTGTGGGACAACAAGGACATTTGAGAATTTCAACATATCAACATGAGGAAACGTCAAGGAACCAATGTGCGAAATATGCAAACCTTTACCATCACCGATGACTACATCATCCGAACCAGAATATGGAGAGGAAACGAATAAATTTTGGAGGTGAGTTGTAATATAATGAGAGGCCCCGGAGTCTAGGATCCAAGGAATGACGTGTGTATGTGAAATAGCCGAGTGGGCGGAGGTGGTGTATGTACTAGCAGGGTGGGTGTATGGACTGGGTGGGGTGTATGTAGGAGTGTAGGGGGTGCGTAGATGCGGAGGGGTGTATTTTCCAGAGTTGGGGGTGTAAGTAGCAGGAGAGTGTGTAGATTTAGGGGGTGCATTTATTAGAGTTGGGGGTGTGGGTATCTACTGAGTAAGGATTGAGTCGACTCGGTGAGTGGGGTCCGAGTCGACCCAGTGAGTTGTGGATCTGACCAGGGAGCAGTTGCTGGAGTTCTGGGCACGTTCGTCCGGTGTGCCCCCGAACAAGACACCATTGACACGTGGAAGGCGATCTTGATGGGCGGGCAGAGGCGCCGGCAACCATGGCCGACGTCGGGTACAATTTGGTGGAGCGACGCGGTGTGGGCTGCGAGGGACTGCGATGCGCGGGCTGAGGAAGATGGCGTCGCGAGCAGTTGATCAAGCCGAGGAGGATTGGCGGCCAAGAGAGGAGCTTGATGACGGAGTTGCAGGGCTGCCATTGATGGGAGCTGGGAAGAAGAAATTGTTGGGTTTAGATGTTTATGCAAAAAATGGGCAATTTCTTGGAGTAGGCACAATATGAGTATTAAGTGTAATGGAGGTTTGCACAATGAAAATCAAGACAATTATATTGAGGTTTATCCCTGTGAGTTTGTGATTTAAAGAAACATGGGAGTTACAGGTGTGGAGGTTAGGCGATTGAAAGGCTTGACAGAGAAGGGTGGTAGTCGGGAGATTTGAACGACGGTGAGTGTCGATCAACAACCACGAGGGAAGGTGTGGATCGAGACGTTAGCCGTACGACTCATTGATACCATATAGAGAAACAATGATTTATGAAATTATAATTTCATTGATTGAATGTAAAGAATACATGAGGGGAGTATTTATAGATACAAAACATATCTACTGTATATCTCTAATTTAAGAAAATAAAGATTTACAAGATATATAAAATATATTATACAAAATATATATAATATCTCTTAATATATTTATATATGTCTAATAGTAATTACCTCTTGTATTGTGAGGATGAATTTTTTTTAAGCTTCACTCAAGACTTTCATCAAACACGTCAAAGTCAATATTTTTGAGATTGAAACAACTCAGTAACCCTTGAGAACAACTACTTTTCTAAATCAATTTCACATCTAAATAAATCGATTCACCAAAGCAAGAAAAAGATTCATCATCTATTAAAGCATTCAAGCCTTAATGCAATATATTTTAGATTGAAACAACTCAATAACCTCAGACAACTACTTTTCTAAATCAATTTCAGTTACCAAAATTGAAGAATTTAATCACCACAAACAAACACCTTCCTCATATTCAAAGGTGACCCAATTTCTATACCAAAATATGAAAAAATCTTACAGGAGCAAAACCCCGACACAAAGTATTAAAAATGCGGTAAAAATTATGCACTCATTCAATCGTATGAAATCTATTTTGATTCTACTGAAGTCATGGATATCAAATTCAAATTGAAATACTTCTCCAACCAATATCATATTTTTGGTTAATCATCTCTCCAAATGGGCGAATGAATTTTATTGGGAAGAGAGACTTTGGATGAGAGAGAAAAAGAGTACGGTTGTTTGTTTTAGGGAGTAAATGGGAGTTTTGGTCCCACCAACCACGCCCCTCAAATTTTTGGTCCCATGACTTTCACATTTAGTACCAATAGGTTAAATTTTATCACATTTGGTCCCACCGTTAAGTCAGCCGTCAGTCAGTTGTTAACGTTTTTGGTCCCGTTAATTCTTCTTTCTTTTTGGAGCGAAAATTGACACTTCTGCTGAAATAATCTTCATTACATCCCAAAAATTTATAATTAAGAAAATAATTAAGCATAAATTTATAGTAAAATAATAGAATCAATGTCTGGTCTAAGAATCGCCGGAGAATGAAAACCCCTTATCGCCGGAGAAATTGAATCAGATTATACACACCAAATTATCTATCGAGCCATGAAAAAAATTCAACAAAAGACCGAAATTATCGAGCCTGCAGTCCTCCAGCGGCGGAGATGAGGAGTACGACTCACGCGCCGCCGATTTCATCACCGCCCCGCCTTTCTTTGACCCACTTTCCAACTACCTACCCCTCCTCAATTCCGCACCTGCCTGGCCCATCATCCGACCCGCCCCGAATCAACACATCATAACCCGCCCCAATTCTTCTTCTTCGATCTTCTGACCCTATGGTGCCATGTTTCCAGCAGGCGGCGGGGGCGTTGCCGAGAGTGGAGACGATGGCGGTGCGTGGATCGAAGAAAAGATCGAGAGCATCAAGAAGAGCACCAACGACTGTGTTAACGATAGATACCAAGAATTTCAAAGCCATGGTTCAGGAATTTACCGGAATACCCTCCCCACCCTTCAACTCATCAGCTGCTGCTTTCCTGAGGAATATTAACCGACTCGATCTCTTTTCCACAAGATCCGCCACGCCGCCGCCCTACCTCCGCCGTCCCTTCCCGCAGAAAGCCTCTCTGTTGTCCGCCACGTCCTCAAGCTCTTACCAACTCCCAAATACAACAACAAATATGTTTAATTCAAACAACCCTCTTCTGACTTCTTTCCTTGAATCAAACCCCAAATTCCCATTCCCCAAAATGGGGGGCTTGGATGAACAGTTTATTAGTGTAGCCCCCGCTGACACACTCGCCGGCCTCATTCAAAACAACAACAATATTAATGCAGTAGCAGCAAGGTGGAACAATGATCAAAATCACGGGCAATTCAGAATTCTGACAATCCATCGAAAAAACGATATCGTGTTTGTATTCGAGCGGAGGAAGGGGATCCCATGGATCTGGAGCAGCGGAGGTCGCCGCCCAAGGAGACGGAGGAAGAGGAGGGGGAAACGCAAGAACAGGGGCGAACTTTGCAGCAATTAGGGCAGAGTGTGTCGAGGCGATCGCGAAGACAGGTTGGGCAAATTCCGACGATGGGCGGATGGCCCTCTCGAAAAAAGACTTGGCCGCCTTCTTCCCCGACGATGGCGGATGGCCCTTGCCGCCTTCTTCATCGATCGGTTGTGGATTTTGGTTTTTTTAATTTGAGAATTTTGGCAGATCTTAGGGTTTTGAAACGATTTGGGATTTTTGTGAAGGGTGAACTTTGATTTGTGGGTGAAAATTAATAATTGACGGCCACGTGATATGCACATGCGTCTTTCCGTTAAAATTTAACGGAGTTGGGACAAAATTATAAATTTTGCAGAATACTGGGACCAAATGTGATAAAATTTAACCTATTGGAACTAAATGTGAAAGTCATGGGACCAAAAATTTGAGGGTGCGTGGTTGGTGGGACCAAAACGACAATTTTCTCTGTTTTAGGAGAGAGAGGCCAAAATTTAAAATATTGACTGCAAACTGGGGAAGGGTATATAAGGAGTAGTTATTTTGCTTCTTTTTTTTTTTTTTTTTTTTTTTTTTTTTTTTTTTGTAATTGCAATTGCAATTAAAAAAAAACTCATGTGTGTAATTGTTATACATTCTCAAACCTTGTACCCTATTGAAAAAAATCTCTAAATATTAATGTTTCAAAAATGCTTTTTTTCATCGAAATTCATATATTGTTATGAATAATATTTATATTATATGAATGTCAATTTATTTCCTTCATAATATCCACCATACGCCCTTTGATATTCATAGATTGTTCATGTATTTACATTAATAGTGGACCTTTCATTTCATCTTCTCAAGCTTGTATTGAGACTTATAAATAGGGGTGCAAATGTTGTACTAAACACTCGAAGGTGGAATAAAGTATTTCTATGTTATCTCTATATCTTGTTTACTTATTTCACATATAGAGTTATACTTTTAAGTTGTTTTACAACACGTTATCAGCACGAAGCTCGTAAAACATTTCTACCGGCGAAATTCAGATAATGATACATTCCAGGTATTGTACGGAGGTATCTATTGAAATGTTTAGAATATATTATCTTACAATATTTATTTGTCATCTCTTATTTTATTACTATTTTGATGATTATGTTATTTTAAAATTAATCAATATCTTGTTTATTTGATAGTTTCCAACATGTCAAACTTGACAAAATTTAAATTTGTGGCTCTTGATATTATTGAAAAAAAAAATTATAATGAATTCTTGATGTTGAAATTCATTTGAATGTCATGGCTCTCGGGGATTCCACAAAAGTGGCAAATCAAGCATATAATAAAAAATATGACCAAAGGCCCGAAGCCATGATTTTCCTTTGCCACTATCTTGATGAAGGATTGAAAGTTGAATACCTCACGGTGAAAGATCCACTTTAATTGTGGATAAATCTTAAAGAAATATATGATTATAAATCTGTGAGTGAGTACAACTCAATTATGTTCAGAATCACTTCTCAATTGAAATTATGTGGAGAAAATATTAGTGATGATGGTATGCTTGAAAAGTCATTCTCCACATTTCATGATTCTAATGTGATATATTTTGCAACAACAATATCGTGAGAAGGATTTTACTAAATATTCTGAACTAATTTCATATCTCTTGGTGGCTGATAAAATTAATGAATTTTTGATGAAAAATCAGGCCTCGAACGAGGACGTAGTTTTGACCGAGACATATTACAAAATGATTATAATACTCATCTGAATTTTAAAGGTCTACAAAAGGGAAAGTAAATTTTTTAACATTAAAGAAAAAGAGAAAATAGTTGAAACAAATTATGTGAATAGTGAATTCGATAATGAAATGATTGACATAACACAATTTGATGTTGTTGATGATCTTACCCACTCTAAAGGTGGTAATTAGAGTGTTATAATACTCAATCACAATTTTCTTCGATAATCTATTATTAATGTTTGTTTTCTTATATTATGCAATATCTTAATATTTCTCTTCTTTATAATATAAATGGTTATTGCATTTTCATAAAATAAAAATAATTAGATTGTAAATATATTACTTTTATTTATTTTTTTAATAAAAGAAATGAAAAATGGTATGACAACATCAACATTTAAGGAAGAAGATCAAGATCTATGTCTCGTGGATAGTGTTACTGCGCACACTATATTCAACAAGACGAAATTATTCTCACATTTAAAATGGAGAGAAGCTAATGTAAATACAATATCTAGTTATACAAAAATAATTGAAGGCTTTGGAAGAGCCAATATTCTATTATCCAGAGTGACAAAATTCATTATCAATGATGCCTTATCCTCTGGAAAGTCTCAAAGAAATTTATTGAGTTTTAACGATATTCGTTTGAATGGATATCCATTGATGAATGTAGAAAACGAGATGATTGGTCAATGTGGAAAGACGCAATAAATGCAGAATTTCAATCTCTTATTAAACGAAAAGTTTCGGACCTTTTGTCTGTACACCTAATGGTATAAAAATCGTGGGGCATAAATGAGTAATTGTGCGAAAAAGAAATGAGAAAAATGAAATCGTGAGGTATAAAGCACGGCCTGTCGCACAAGGTTTTACCCAAAGGCCAGGTTTTAATTATGAGGAGACTTATTCTCCTGGGTGGATGCAATAACTTTTCGTTATTTAGTAAGTCTGGCAGTGCAATAAAAACTTGAAATGCGTCTATTAGATGTCGTTACAACATATTTATACGACTCATTAGAGAAAGATATTTATATGGCAACCCCCGAGGGATTAAAGGTACCGATAATGAAAAACGAGAATTCTCAAAACATGTATTCAGTCAAGTTGAGCAAAACCTTATATGGATTAAAGCAATTTGGTTGCATGTGGTGCAATTGTTTGATTCATTCTTGATTAAGGAGGGGTATAACAATGATCATATATACCCTATGTTTTTATTAAAAGATTTGGATGTGAATATGTGATTATTGTTGTATATGTTGATAATTTGAATATCATTAGGACACCTACATAGTTATCAAATGTCGTGGATTCCCTTAAGAGGAAATTTGAAATGAATGATTTTTGTAAAATAAAATTTTGTTTGGGTTTTCAAATTTTATACTTTGATAATGAGATTTTTGTGCATCAATCCACTTATGTTATGAAAGTGTTGAAACAATTTTATATGGATTAAACACATCCTTTAAGCACACCTATGGTTGTGCGTTCACTAAATATAGCGAAAGATCCATTTCGACCTCGTGAAGAAAATGAAGAACTGTTTAGTCAAGAAGTACCATATTTGAGTGCAATAGGTGCACCAATGTATCTTGCTAGCAACATTAGGCCTAATATATCATCTGTTATTAATTTATTAGAAATATATAATTCTTCTCCAACTTGTAGGCATTGGAATGAGGTTAAACATATTTTTCGATACCTTAGAGGGATAATGAATATGGATTTATATTTTTTAATCTCATCAGAACCTTGTTTAGTTGGTTATGCAGATGCAGTTTACTTATAAGATCCGCGCAAAGCCCGATCGCAAACAGGTTATTTGTTCACATATGGAAGTACAACTATTTCATGGCGTTCTATTAAACAAACTTTAGTTGCTACTTCATCTAACCATGCAGAGATCCTAGCAATTCACGAGGCAAGTCGTGAATGTGTTTGGTTGCGTACCGTCACATAACATATTTGTGGACAATGTGGATTAAACTCAGTGAAAAATAATTCAATGTACTATGATATATGAAGACAATGTTGCACGTGTTTCCCAACTAACGGAGGGATTTATCAAAGGTGATAGGATAAAATATATTGATCCTAAATTCTCCTTTACCCACGATCTTCAGCAAAATGATGACGTTAGTATGCAATAAATTTGTTCATGTGATAACTTGGCTGATTTATTTACCAAGTATTTACCTACTTCAACGTTTGAGAAATTGAGATACAAAATTGGAATGCGACGTCTTAAGGATGTGAAGTGATGTAATCATCAGGGGGGAGTTAACACACGTTTCTTCTCATTTTTACCCAGTAAGGTAAGGTGTGATCGTATCTAATGGACATTCAAGGGGGAGTGTTATGAATAATATTTATATTATATGAATGTCCATTTATTTCCTTCATAATATCCACCATGTGCCATTTGATATTCATAGATTGTTCATGTATTTACATTAATAGTGGACCTTTCATTTCATCTTCTCAAGCTTGTATTGAGACTTATAAATAGGGGTGCAAATGTTGTACTAAACACTCGAAGGTGGAATAAAGTATTTCTATGTTATCTCTATATCTTGTTTACTTATTTCACATATGGAGTTATATTTTTAAGTTGTTTTACAACATATATTCAATAAATTAACGAATTATAATTATTAATCATCTAGCTCTTTCTCAAATTAATTCAATTTTATCTCAAAAGTGATTACCGCATGAGAATGCTACTTTTACTTTAACTAGATTTTCACCCGTGCGATGCACGGGTTTGTTTTAGATTTAAAAAACAAATTATTCATAAAAAAAAATAAGTAGTGTATATATTTATAGATATTTTAAAATTCTCGAACTAAAAGAATTTTGAGTCTGGTTTACTACAAAGTAATAGTCTGACTGTTGTGTAAATCCCAAAATACTTCAATTTCTTGCAATCTATATATAAAAGCACTATGAATGTAATTTAGATACTTAGAAGCATATACTAAATCCCAAAATACTTCAATCAACTGTTCTCCTGGATTTGGATGAACATTACAACAATACATGAATAGAAGAATAGAAATCAGTCAATCGAAAGACAAAACATAAAGGAGCCTGATGATCTTTATATATATTTTTATTTAAAGCCGAGAAAAGTAAAACAAATCTAGCAGTCGCCTCACATAACCATATCTTTAATGGATACATACATATAAGATTAATTACAGAAGCATAGCATCAGGAATGTGGTCTAATTGTTCCTCTATCCTTTCCTTTTTATTTTTATAAAACCAGAAAGCTCCAGTATGCCTTCTTCACCAATTGCATATATCACATGTAGGATCAACGCATGAAGAATGAGGTTTCTGCATCATTATAAATACCAATATTATTATTTAACCTGACTGTAATTTTATGGGACTAAAAATCTGAATCAAATTATAAATACCATATCATCACCAATTTATCAGATTACAATACATGCAGGAGTATCAACAACTTTAAGGTGCGCAAGAAGTTGCAAATTCCCGTTTCTTCATACAGCGTAAAAGCTTGTTAGTAGTTCTGATATAATTTATAGTGGAGTAACTACATCAGATATGTAGATCAATTGATGTTATTATGAAATTTACACTTAATTCAATCTATATATCAAGCATGGCGTACTAAGTCAACAACATGCATACAATAACATCAAACTTAATCAACCTTTATTCGAACTTACCATACATAGGAAAACAATAGGAGGCTGGCATACAACAACCACAAAACTTTCCCCCTTCAATCCATCATAAAAAAAAAATCCTACAATCACTAATTTTGCCAAAGTCTACTATCACTACAGATGATACATGCCCTACTTATGGAACTCTCGTCTGAACTAAACCCTTCAGTTTCGTGATTTCAGATTGGGTGAAAATATAGGTTGCTCGTACGCAATTAGTTGGTAAGGGTTTGGTTCAGACAAAAATGAAAACTCGAAAATGAACACCACTACCTTCATTTATCTTCGTCCCGAGGCCGAGCGTGAGGGTGTACCAGACGTGGTGGGCGAGGACGGAGAAATTCGTCGAAAGGTTGTGAAGAGAGCAAAATTTAGAATTAGTTGTAACTTCTAGTTTCTGTTTCTTATTCATAACTTCTTCTTTCTTTCATTTTTTGTAACTGCATCCTCTCTATTATATATAGAAGAGAGATGACTCTGTTTTCTACAATCAATTAATCCAAGTCTTTCTTTCATTCAATATGAATCTATTGGCAATTTCTATTCATGTATTTTCTCAAAGGTGGGTGGCGGCCGAAGCGAATGACGATTTAGTCAGCGGAGGAGCTCGAGAGGCACATGTCAAAAATAGGAAAGAACTTTCCTCCTTTTATATAAAGGTTATCTTTCACCACCACCTCAGAATGCCACTAAAGCAAGGTTTGCAAATGTTCTGTAATAGATAAGGGCAATATATTAATTCTATAATCGACACCCACAATACCATCTTTCCAGCCTAACATAAAAAAGGGCAGCTTATGAATATAAAGAAAAAGTAAGGCCATTGACGTCAAAGTTCATAAAAAATCTACTGTAAGTTTCTTCCTTCATAAGCCTCATCATATATATAACCATAGAAAGCTCATATCTAAAGTAGGAAGACAAATCACTTAACAATTGACAATAAAAAAATACAGAGATAATTATACAACTCACAAAGCCAGTAATACAGCTCGATTTCATACCTTCCCATTTTGTCCTGAAGGGGCCATGGGCTATCATCGTAATTCTGGGATAAAACTTTCTGCAATTGAATCCTGAACAAACCAAATTCAATATCAAGACTCTAGAAAAGAAAAATACATAATTATTCAATTGTACATATACAAATTCAGAAAGAGATGAGTATATTACTTTCCGCTGCCAATGAAATTGTCGAATGTGAGTGTATTGTTGTTCCAGATTACATCATATAACTCTCGGAAACGTTTACACTGGTTTCAAAACGACACTTCGTAAAACACTATAGACACATGTGAAATGATATGGCAGTCAGTGGCATGAGTAGGGACACATGGCAAGAGCTGGAGAGCCACATTTTTTTGATGCAGTAACCAAAGAAGACTCGTTAAGGGAGACTCTTCTCTTCGCGGAGCACATTATGGAATATTGATAGGCACCTAAAGAATTCCTGCAGACGCAAATTATATTTCCAGGGCGATTAATCATATGCCAGGGGAATCAACAAACATGATTAAATGATAAATAAAAAAAAAATAAAATTTGAGCAGACAAATCACATCCATTTTTCATTCTTAGAAGACACTTATTAAATCACATAAATTTATTCTTATTTTCCAAACAATGGAATATACTCACCAAGAAAAGTTTCATGAAAAGACCTAACAGATTCCCTTGCTACTCTCTTAAACAAACAAACACAAATAAATATAATAGAGAAATCATTTTGCAATAAAACTACTAAACTTAAGCATTACGTATATAAAAGAAATGAAATGAACTACAATCAATTTCAAAATAAAATTATTAGGGTAAAATGAATATCTAATACTACTGCAATAACGATATCAGCCTTGGCCAGTCATCAGTAGGAAGAACGTAGTAAATGGAACACGGAAATAGATGGCTCAAAACATTATAATATTTTTTACCTTATTAAATAAACCCATTTTACAACGTACACTTGGGATTAGGTTCATTCCTCCAAGCACCTCTCATAAGTCGTGCATCATGAAGTTGTTTTCAGGTGGTACATTTGACTGGTTCTGGACCTGAAATCAAGACATGGCACACTTAGGACTAACCTATGAAATATGAATCTTCACCATAATATTCTTTTTTTCAATTCTGTTGTTATGTGTCTCACTGTCTCCAGAACAGTTCATAACCATCATACATAAACTATATAGAGTCATAATGATAGTTAATTTCATAAACCTATCAAAATCAAAACAAAGCAATCAACGAATTGAAAGAGAGGGCGGAGAGGGGTGGAAAGCTGCTACAGAATCTTGACGAAAAACACCATAATCAACTGCTATAGAAATTTAAATGAGGAACTGAAGTAGCATCAAAAGCTCTAAGCTGACCAGAAATAACAATGAAATCAATCTTATCTTAAAATTATTTCAGGCAATTTGCTAGGTTATTATTGAGATTGTTGGGTTTGAAACCTTTTATTACCGGTAGCATATACAAAATTGCACAATAACAATAAAAAAAAAAAAAAGGACGTGACTAAGAACATATCTCCATGCTACATTCATTATCCAAAAGTAAATGGACCATGTTCTGGTACATTCTTTCATGAGGAAACTTCATAAAAGAAAATAAACTCTCTTGAATCTAGAAAGGCCCAAATCACATAAACACAACTAACACAATGATTGCTTTCATGCTACTTCAGTTCCTCATTTATTTACCAAAAATAACATCCAAAATAGAATGATAAACCCCCTATATCTACTAAAAAAATTGCATTTAATAATTGACACTTAAAAGATCAAGCAAAACACAATCAACTTTAAAAAAGAAAAACAGTAAAAGAACATGTGTACTTAATCAAGAAATCAAACCTTTATCTAAAAACTGCATAAGCGAATATCGTGAATCTAATTGATCCATATTCACTGCCTTTGGAAAAAAATGAAGCTATATATAGAAAATAGAAATGTCGAATAAGGTGGAGCTTGAGTAGTATATACATGGAATACCTGCAAATTGGGAAGGAGATGAAGCCTCCACCACTCTCATTCCGACGATTCTATCGAATTTGATGAATTTCTTGAATTTCCAAACTCGGTGTGAAATTGGATAAAGTAATCCTTAACATCTTAAAATCAGAAATGATGATATATCAGTTGGAGAAGATGAAGGGAGAGAACCAAAAAGTTGCCTAATAAAAAAAATCACGGCAAACGCATTCAAATATTGAATTAATAACAAAACACAGCTACACTGAAATAGCCATTAGTATACTTGGATAACAATTTGAACAAAAACAGAGTATCCAATAGATTCATATAATCTCAAATACATACACTAAACTATGATGTTAGAATCTGGAACTGCATACACAAAGGGGCACGCTACTTTCAATTACGCATGGAAAATAAGTTACGGCAACTTAAATGAGAAAAAATATTATTATTAGGTAGGCAGGGCCGCCGGAAGTGGCGGAAGCGGACGAAAGGGAGCGGTAGAGATTGAATAGATGTAGTGAAAAAACGTTTTTTCTTTTACATATGGAGAATATGAACAAGTGTTTTTTTTTTTGGGAAGATGGAGAGCCAATATATGACATGGCAATAGAAATCTATGACATGGCAGACACATGTCTAAAGGAGGAGTGGTCTCAAATGCACACATGTCGAAAGCAGGAGAGCCTCATCCTCCTTTTATATATATAGATTTATATTTATACTATGCCAAAACAGGTGACACATTTATTTGACTCATGTTTCTTTGTCAGATTGTTCAATAATCTCAAACTAGAGCGGCTAGAGCAGTTAAACGAATCCAGCTGTTTGTGATCTCAGCTCGACTCGATCGTTAAATGAGCACGTTAGATACTCAATTAATTAACGAGTCGGCTCGATCTCGATTCTTTAAGTTTGATATCTAATTTTTGTTTTAATTCCATTAGGTTTGATAGGCTCAACTCGACTCGATAGGCTCATTAGGCTAGCTTGTTAAACTCTGTTGGAATTAATTAATGAGATAAACAGAATTAGAATTACCAACCTGTAATTCTCAATGCAGCGGAATATATATTGAACCCGGTTGAATTTCACGTACGTACTGTGATCCTCGTAGTCAGAACACGGTCACATGAATTGCTTCACGAACCGCTTCTCATATCCACAATCTAAATGTCCTTCCATGTATAAGTGTGTGTGAGCGTATTGTACAGAATACTCAGAAATCTCTGTTTTCTGTTGTTTCTGTCTTTTTGTTCGTTGTGAGCGTTAGGGAAATTAGAGAGAGAACATAATCTCTCATCTGTTATCAGTTGTTATGGAAAATCCCGTTGGATTTCCTTTTATATAAGAAGTTGTTAACTTCTCTCCATCTTATCCACTTCATAGGTGGATAAATATATATTAAAACACTTTTTCACATCATTTTTCATTTTTTTTGTTTTTAAGGCCGACAGCTTCAACTCGTTTGTCTTCTACTTTGAAAAAATATGTGAACGTGAGAGTAGAGTTTATCCACTGAAAAAATATGTGGAGGAGAGATTAAAGTTTCATATATATATAAAATGAGATGCAATTAAAAATTTGATTAATCTAGCTTGATGGATTTTCCAACATTTATACTCGTTATCATTATTTCCATATTCTTCACGATTGCTCTTCTTTTCAGGGCCCGAAGATCACCGAAGCTCCCTCCGGGCCCGTATCCTTTTCCTATCATCGGCAACATCCTCCAACTCGGAACCAAACCCCATCACTCACTCGCTAAATTATCCAAAATATACAGCCCCTTAATGTCCCTTAAGCTAGGTACCAAAACGACTATAGTTGTCTCTTCCCCTGAAATCGCAAAAATCGTGCTGCAAAAGCACGACTTCGACTTCTCTAGTAGGAGTCTTACTAGCTCAATCAAATATGTTGAGCATCATAAATTCTCCGTGGCATGGCTGCCCGCGGAGAAACAATGGCGAAAGCTTCGAAAAATATGCAAAGAGCAAATGTTTTCAGTTGCCAGGCTGGATGCCAGCCAGGGTTTAAGGAATGAGAAGCTGCAGAAGCTGTGTGACTATGTCAAACAATGCTGTGAAACAGGCCGGGCCATGGATGTAGGCGCGGCTGCATTTACGACGTCGTTGAATCTGATGTCGGCCACCCTTTTCTCTGTGGAATTTGCGCAGTTCAATTCGGATTCAATGCAGGAGATGAAGGATGTGGTGTCCGGAATGATGACTTGCGCTGGCAAACCCAATCTGGCCGATTATTTTCCTGTTTTGGAATCCATTGATCCTCAGGGGATTTCGAAGCAGTTAAAGATTTATTTCGACAAGATGTTTGCAATTTTTGATGGAATAATAGATGCAAAATTGAAATCGAGGAGTGGGGCAAATGATTTGATGGAAGCCCTGATTGATATAAACCAAAGAGATGAAGCTGAACTGAGCAGAGATGAAATCAAGCACCTGCTTCTGGTAATTAAGCTCCATTTGTACATGTTTATCGTAATATACTTAAATCTGACATTGGCTACCCAGACTTTTTACTCTCATTTCTGTATAATGATGTATATACTATTTTCTATAGACATTGACTTTTAGAGGAGTGTACATTTTTCCTTGACATGGGTTTTATCTCTAAAGAGGGTTTTTCAGGCAAGGTTTTAATGGCACTCCAGCCTCTGATTCGACCTGTGAGCTTATGGTCCTAGGTTTTTTTTATATGATCTACCTTTTATTGTCTGACGTCATTAGATTTTGTTTGGTAATGAATAATTAGGATCTCTTCTTAGCTGGGACAGACACGACTTCAAGCACAGTGGAATGGGCAATGACAGAACTATTACGCAGCCCTGATAAAATGTCGAGAGTAAGAGACGAAATCAAAGACTTCATCCAAGAAAAAGGGCAAGTTGAAGAAGCGGACATCCCAAGCCTCCCATATTTGCAAGCAGTTGTGAAAGAGACATTGAGGCTTCATCCACCTGCCCCTTTCTTATTACCTCACAAGGCCGAATGCGACGTAGAAATAAACGGCTACTTGATACCTAAAAATGCACAAATTCTGATCAACGTGTGGGCTAGCGGCAGAGATCCCAACGTTTGGGCCAAGGCTGATTTATTCTCTCCAGAGAGATTTTTGACGGGTCAGACGGACTTTAGAGGTAAAGATTTTGAACTGATTCCGTTTGGAGCGGGGAGGAGAATTTGCCCTGGATTGCCGTTGGCTTACAGGATGGTACATCTGATGCTTGCAAGACTTGTAGGCAACTTTGAGTGGAAACTCCAACAGCCGGCAGAAGAATTAGACATGGACGAGAGGTTCGGCATTACTCTACAGAAGGCCATTCCTCTCAAGGCTGTCCCTATGATATTTTAAGTTTGGTAGGCCTCTTAATGAATTATATATGATCTTATTGTATGTTTTAAATCAAGTGAGTGTGAGCTTACATTCACGTACCCGTTGAAGTTGGATATGTTGTTTCATGGTGTAATATTTATTGTTTAATGGGATGTATAGAAGAAATAAAGAGTGCGATTTTAAATTTTAATTCAAGTCATAAACTAGAAGGCTCTTATGGGGGAAAAGGGGAAGCAAAGAAAATCCCATGGGTTAAGTGGGAGGTGATTTTCTTAAATCAAAGAAAGCAGGAGGGCTCGGAGTGAGGATGAGGAATGCATGGTCGGCTAAGGGAGCAGTAGTTTATGGCGCACGCCAGATTTTTTAGGAGGAAGAAAGGAAGCAAAGTGGCGATTGGAATATGGATATGTCTCGGTGGCGGAATAAAAAGATCTTTGAGAACGCAACATGCATGGGACACGGCGAAAGTCTTTGACGAAGTTAGAGGCAGACTCTGGAGCTGGATGTCATGCTACGGGGACACTATGAGCAGATCTGATTACTCGTTGTGGCTCCTGAATCCACGTTCACTGCTAAGAGTCTAAAATCTATCTGGGAGCAGCATTCTTCAACAGAATTGACAGCACTTTTAAACTGTGGCTTTTTATTTAATGTCCTGGTCATTTTTTTTATTTCTGTTTGGTACGACTGGTGCCTCTTGATCTTGTAATCCACTTATTGGTTTTTTTGCATCATCAATAAATTATTTGCTTGATAAAAAAAAAAAAAAAAAAAAAAGGGCTTCTTAATTAGTCTTTATGCTTCTAATGTATCGGAGGACTATAGCTAGTATTCAACAATATTTTTGTGTATTCTCCATATGAATGGAATGATATGTCTATTATAGGCTTGGTTGCAAAAGTCGGCAACTAGCTAGGCGCTAGTCGCTGGTCTATCGCCCGTCTAGCGATTTTTTGATTATGTGTCTTTTTTATGGATTTCCTGGTGTCGAAATCCGTTTCGAGCGATCGAGCACACTTTTCTAAGTGGAATCGATGCTCCAAGCAAAACACGTAACTTTGCCATGATGTATAACTTTTTTTAGTAAATTTCTATTGTTAAGGAAAACTGCAATATTTTAATACTTTTCAACATTATTCTTACAAGTTTTAATTTTTTTAAGGACCTCTTTGCAATTTTTTGTTTTTTTAAATTAGGTTTTAGTATTTATTACTTAAAAAATTTATGTAAAAAATAATAATAATTAAAATATCCTAGGCGGCTGACTAAGCGCGTTAATCCGCCTCACTTCTGCAACCTTGATTATAGGTGTGATATTCATGGTTTGATGTGTCAAATTTGATGAACTGGAAAGAATTGATGTGTTTCACGATCTAATGAACCTGCAAGATTTACAATTATCCGAAAAGATTTGTTGAACTTCCATGACCTGGCTTATAGACCGAATTACTTGATGGGACTCCAAAGATCTGGATTGGGCCTGAGTTGATTTTTTGGGCTTTAGAGACCTGATTTAGGGGTACAGCTATCTGCACCTTCGACTTGTTTAACTGCACTCCACTTTCAATTTATTAATTTAATAATGGTGTAAAATCCCTAAAATATTCTTTAAGTAAATTACTACTACTAAATGCACCCCCACCACTAACTACACTTCCCTTTCAACATTTTAAACCCTAACCATAATTGCAGCCGCCGCCACCACCACCACTTTCGATCACCAACTTCATTCAAACAATGTCAAAATCTCGTAAAAAACTACAAAATTAAAATAATAATAGAAATCTCAGAATTTTTATTCGACACTGATGCGTCGAACATATACATTTTCGTCGATAAATTGTTATCGACGAGAGTGTATATTTTCGATCAACTATTGTCGAAAATAATTCAAATATTTTTATAGGGGAAATCTTGTTTCTTGTAGTGTTAAGAAACAATCCATTGTCGGTCGTTGTAGTTGTGAGTCTGAGTATCGGGCTCTAGAAAATGCTAGTATTGAGATTGTCTAGTAGACCAATCTTCTCAAGGAGCTTCGGGTATCAACGTCGTTTCCTCCAGTTCTTCTTTCAGACAACAAGAGTGCCCTATTCAGGCTAAGCACATCGATATCGATTGTCATTTAGTTTGTGAGCTCATTAGGTATGTCTCTTCAACAAGTTTGTTCCATCTCATCTCCAGCTTGCTGACATCTTCACTAAGAGTGATTTTCGGGTTTTTCGTTCCAAGCTTTGTGTCAACACTTGAAGGGGAGGTATTAAGGAACAAGTCAACGTTTTTCATATATTTGAGATTGGTATATATTTTGTATATCTTTGTAAATCTTGCTTATATATAATACAATTATATTTACATCACTCACCCATTTAACAATGATCAAATCTGATCTCACATAATAAATCAAATATTTCCATATATTTCATATCCTATTTGAAACCTAAACGCCCCAGTGCCTCCATTGTTTCACTACAAAAAAACTTAGATTAGATCTCCTATGAAATTGAGTCTATATAAGAAATTGAGTTGACTAAGTTAACGGTAAATCATTAACCGTTGACTTGGTCAATTTTTTTTTCAAGCTCGTATTGCAAAGTGTTCTATGTACACTATATATAGAGGCTTGAGATTCTAGAGCCTTCTATCTAACTACTTCTTGTTAAATACAACAACTTTTTAACTACTTCTTCTTCTAACTATTGTATCTATAGTTTGTGTGCATAGTATGCATGGAGATGTACAAGTAGTGCATGGTGTGCATGGGTGTGTTGTCAATATACTTGATAAACACGCTTAGCATGGATGGCGCACAAGTTAGTGTCCTCAAAGAGACCCACAAGATAGGCCTCAGCAGCTTCCTGAAGCGCCAAAACAACATGGTTCTGAAATCAGAGATCAGTTTTGAAGTATACTCGTTATAAATTTCTCATTTTGCTCAAGTGATAAAATTCTTTATTTCCTCCTACATTTTTTTCATTCATATATCTTTCTATTTATTTATCTTTCCTAACTATTTCTACATTTTCTACTTTCTACCTCCCTCTCTACCTCAACTATCACTACACATTTTATATTTTATTTCTTAACTTACGGGAAAAACTTATAGGTGAGTATTAAAATGTTGTCAGAAGCCCAATAACTTACCTAATGCTGCCCAGTGCCCATGCACAAATTTATGTTGGGAGTTGGGTCCCTCCTCTCCATCTACAGTGGAATTATCCTAAACCTGTGTTGTGCCTCTTTTGTCAACTAAACCATTTCCAAACGTCATTCATCTCCTTGGGCAAGAGACAACTGCAAACTTCCAATTATCTTTTGGAAACTTATATAATTAGCATATAGGTTTACTATAAAGAGAAATATGCATACATGTATAATGAAAATGGTTATTTGTGTCTCGAAATCTATATACAGCTCTTGCCAATTAATTTGAATGAAAAGAGACACAACTACTCATTTATCTAAGTATTTATATGTTCTCTACAATACACATTATATAATGTGTATACCAA
Source organism: Galeopsis tetrahit (assembly GCA_963675135.1). Classification (NCBI taxonomy): domain Eukaryota; kingdom Viridiplantae; phylum Streptophyta; class Magnoliopsida; order Lamiales; family Lamiaceae; genus Galeopsis; species Galeopsis tetrahit. The sequence goes on along the minus strand of OY776126.1, from coordinate 38,289,259 downwards.
GCTTGCTACAAATAAATCTTAAATTCAATAATTATAACTTAACCACCAAAGTAAAGTACTCCCTCCGTCCCGGAGGAACTTGCACCCTTTGACCGGCACACATTTTAAGAAATGTGTAAGAAAAGGTGTAATGATTGATGTTTTGAGGGGTAGTTTTGTAAAGTTTTATGAATAAAGTAAAGTAAAAAGTAGATTGAGTGTGGAAAAGTAATGGCATATGGGTAAATATGAGTATTTTCAAGGGTGAGGGTTGTGAAGACATTTCCTTTTATGGAGTGTGCAAATTGGTATGGAACATCCATATATGAAAAGTGTGCAAATTCCTGTGGGACGGAGGGAGTACAATTAATAGAGCAAGCAATGAAATAACAACTTAATCACCCAACTAAATCATAAATAGATAAGTTTTCTGTTACAATTTTATATACCACTTAACACTAAACAGATCATAATATCCAATCATATTAAGAACCTTATCACAATAATCCCGAATACTCTTAAAAAAAGACATCTTTTTAACCTGAATAAAACTCGAGAATACCAGAATAAGTCCATGTAAAAGCCTTTGATTCAGCAACTCTAGATTCCCACTTTGTTTCCTAAGCAAAAAAAATTGTCAAGAACTTATGAGAAATAAATATTACCATAAATTTACTGAGGGTTGGTCTACTATGGACTCGGGTGCATGTTGTGCACCCTAGTCCATGTTGCACTTTTCAGTTTATTGACTTACACTTTTTGGTAAATACTTATACTTTTTGGTAAATGGTATTATACAGTTTTAATAATTGAAAAGTGTAACACCATTTACTAAAAAGTGTAAGTCAGTAAAACTGAAAAGTGCACATGAACTAGGGTGCACAGCATGCACTCGAGTGCATACTAGACTTTACCATTTACTGAAAGGGTAAGAAAAGCAAACTGGATTGAAAAATCCACAAAGGCAAATAACAAAAAATATATATAAACAACATAAACAAAATCGAAAAAAAAAAAAGAGAGAGAGAAGTTAAAACTCACATTCACAAAGTTCTCCGACTCGGAGAAAGAGAGAAGCCATTGGATAGAAAAATTGAGACATGAATGATCTTGAACATTAGTTTTACATTCAAGTGAATCTTCAATGTGTTTATCGCGCAAACTGCGATTCAAATTTAACCAAAATCGGTGAAAAATGAAAAATCAAATTATGGGTATTTTCGAATCCATAACTCGCAAAATGACTAAGCTGCAAAGTGCAAACCCATTGAATATGTAATTTCACCATGCATTGCAGATTTGAAAGAAAACTATCCATAGATGTAGCAGTTTTTGAGTAGAGCACAGAAGAAATCACTTCTTGACTGCAGAGATGATATAAAATGGAATGGAACCTGCAACTAATAAGAATTTTGAAATTTGAAGAATCAAATTGAAAAATCAACGATGGATCAAAATGCAAAATTTTAAAATGAATTTGAAGAGTCGCCTGGATTTGTAGGTTTCTGCATAAATTTTCAGAGGCGTGGTGGGAGATTTTTAGGTTTCTCCTTGGTGAGATTGAAAGCGTGGAGGAGGTTATCACTGGAACTCGAGTTGAGAACTCGCCGCCGAAAACGTACACCTTGTGCCCTACCATACCACTGTAATTGCTCGCTCCAGACCCCTCTCCTTTCTGCTCTAACTGCAAATCCATTCACACTGAAATTGTGCAAATTAAAGATTAAGAACCAAACAAAAATTCACTATTTTTGCAAAATAAAATCGAGAAAAGTAACCTGAACCCATTTGCCTTCTCCGCTAGTCATTATCTATGAAACATTTGCAGAAACATTCATAGTTAATTATGAGCATGTATGTATGTATGTAAAATATTGTGTTGTATTTTTTGTTGTTCAGTATCAAAATTTTAATGAGTATGTATGTAAAATATTGTGTAAATTTCAATTGACGTAAAATATACTGATTATTTATTAAGTATGTTAATTATATTGCATGTGTTCAAAAATAAAAAGTATATACGGAGTATTTTACATTGCATGTATGTTCAATTGACATGTTTTAAATTGAAAGACCATGAGCTTGATATATACTAGAATCTAATCAAATTCTTATAGATGGAGATAATTTTAACTTTTTTATAATAATTTAAGATCATTTTAATATTTGAAATTCAATTATAACTTATTATGTAATAATATGAAATAATCATAATCCGTAAATTATGTGTGAATGAAATTATGTATGAATGCAGTTAAATTAGGTTAAAATTATTTATGCATTTAAAATTAATTGACTTAAATACAAGAAAATGAATACCTTTCAAAAAATTAAATGTTACTAAAAATAAATAGTGTTGTATGAGAAGTATATAATTATTATAATTATTCCACAATTTATTAACATAAATATTGAATAGTTAATCAACCATAACAAATGAAGCAAATAAGTATTGTTACTTAAAATTTGCTAATTCATTAGTAATTGCCAAATATTTTTGTCTATTTACTATTATACATAACTAGTTTTTTACCGGCACGGGGCTGTTCTAGATTTATTTTTTTGTATTTTGTTAAAAAAAATAAAGGAATGTTAGTTTATTTGTTGATATATTAAATCCCTCTACGAAACAAAATTTGGAGTCTATCTTGGACTCTTGGTATCATTTCTTTTATAATTTACTTGCTTTTAATAGACTTTTCATATAAAACTTATTAAAATTAATGAAGTAAAGCTAACGATGGTTTCCTATTAGATTTTACATATCCTCATCAATCATCATCCAAGATTATTTTCCGTCTGAAGATTAGTAAAATGGTTTGAAAAACACTTGTCCTTATCTTCCAGTCCATACTCTCTAGATTTAATTATAATAACTTAAGATAAGTTCGGAAGAAATAATTTTAATCTTGTTGAGTCGTTAACAACATTTTTACAAAAATATTAGTATATATATATGTGTGTGTGTAATAATTTTCACTAAAAATTGAGATACATATCCAAGAAAAACTCCAATTGGTATTCCAATCACGTAGTAGCAACGTAAGTGAACAATCTGGCTTTCATTTGCAAACCTGCTTCGACAACTGCACGTGAACATACCGAATAATTAACATGTGACAACACAAATTTATAAGAGGGCCAAAAATTCAATTATTGTCACCGAATACCTAGCTAGGACCATTGAATAAATGTCACTAAGCAACACTGAGAAAGTAAGTAATACACAGACACAGAGGTATAAAACAATTTATGCCACTTGCCTTTTGTCCTAGAACATATATCCAAGTTTCACAAAGATTGAATATGCTTATTTTTTTTATATACCCAAGACTTCTTCATGATGTTTTGATGTCTCAATCTAGCCACAAACCCCAGTCCAAATGAAACTATCTTAAAATAAAACGTAAAACGACATTTTCATTCCATATTTTCTGTTTTTAAAGAAGGATGCATACTGAGATGCACCTGAAACCTCATTACAAGAAGAAATGAACACTTCTTAAGACTATACTTCATGCTGAGAAACGAAAGGAGAGGGTCTTCAGCAGAATAAATTTGCCAGAAATTTCAACTGCCATTATTCTTGTAGACATGATCATTTCAGAAAGCTCGATTGGTTGGAATTCAGTTACTCTCGGTGTGATGAGCACCTGAAGAAAGATATAGAGAAAATAATGATGACTTCCCAACAATAATGAAGAAAGTTAAATTAATCTATTTCTCGATCTAGCGACAATTTTATATAGCATGTATACACACGTGAAATGACCAGAATTGTAACTGTTGCCTTATACTTTGCTATACCCCAGTAGTGATGTTGGACTTATTGGCAGGGGAATTCCCAATAGCATTTCGATATAAAGATTATGCAAGTAATTGTTAGAAGCATTTCGGTATAAAGACTATCCAATAGGATTTGCTTATAAGATTATTTGTATAAAAACTACATCTGTATGGTGAGTGTACTCAAGTTCTGGTCAGAAAATAAGTGAATATGCATTTGAAAACGTACCCAACAACTTTTGCATGTATTAGCTTCAAAAAGGCAAGCTCTAACATAGATACAAGTAACTGCACTATCTCAATATTGGCTTTCTTAGACACATAGAGTAGGATCAGACTAACTATATAATACTTCGACAATGAATTTCACAATTGATTTGATACGCCCTTAATATACCCAAGTCACGATTCTGTACGAAAAAAATACCATGCTGATATATCTAACACCTGCTGATACTATTTTATTTTTTTGCAATAATCAAACACTAAAAGAAACCGTGACACCTTCATAATTCCCCATTTATTAAGTTAAATGCTGCCAGCTGCTTAGGAATTTGCTTGATTTGATTTTCTTACATTTCAGTTCATGTTTTCTGTTAGGATTAATGCAATATTGGATGTCATCTAATTCTATCTATCAGAAGAGTTGCTATTGTTCTGATCTTGGAGTTCAGCAAAGTTGAGTTAAGGAGTAATTCAACTGATAAGGTTTAGTGGTCTTGTTAGGAGTCAACTAATCTGAAATTATTGAGTTTGGACAACTCTGCTGATGAGTTTGGACAACTCTGCTTATGAGTTTGGACAACTCTGCTAGACAAGTTGTCTGAAGTCAGTTCAGGAGAGTTGGGGGCCAAGTCTGCTGAAGACAAGTCTGCTGAGACAAGTCTGCTTAGCCAAGTCTGCTGAGACAACTCCGCTGAAGTCTAGATTTTCAGAGTTAGTTAATTCTGGTTTTTCTGTTAGTTAGTTAGTTGGTTAGTGGCGGTTATCCAATGCATTGTACATCTATAAATACACCATCTAGTGCATAGGTTGTGGGTTACTGAATTTGAGAGTTTTGAGAGATCAAGCTTAGTGAATACTTGTAATCTGTAACTTTCATTTGTGATTAGTGAAGAGAGTCTTCTATCCTCCGTGGACGTAGATCATTTGATCGAACCACGTAAATCCCGTGTTCTTTCTTTGAGTTCTTTATTCGTTTCAATTCATTGCGTTTCTAGTTGTCTTGATTTATCATTTGTAAGGAGTTGCTTTGTGAATACAATTCCGCAACATTTTCAATGTCATAGTTTTTTTAAAAAGGAGGTATATATCTGAAACTTGTAATAACAAAGTCAAGCTAGCTAGCGTCAGAGAATATACAATATGAGAATTTATCATCTAATCAGTGGTGTCAATGCACAACTAATTTACTGATCGAAGAGAGGAACTGTAAATAGATAAGACTACAATTACCTATCCATGCATGATTTCTTGAGTGACCAATAGACCAGCTCCTAGGGGTGGATAATATGATCAGATGCTTGATTTCTCAGGGAGCTGCTGATAATTGTATATGTAATAAACATGGTCAAATCTATGATCAGAAATAATTAAGGAATGTAATTGGTGAGGAGAGTCTACCTTGAAGAGAATGGGATATTGCAATACGAAAGGAAATTAACAGGCATAATGGAATTGAAAATCCTATTGAACAAATTGTGTGTGCTTTTAAGAGAGAGCCAACCTTGAAGAGAATGGGAGACTGCAATATGCGAGATTACAAAACGGATCAGGCGTAATGGAAAAACATATTCAGCTCCCTCTCAATTGACACATGGCAAAAGCACAATTTGATGCCCACTGATTAGTTGGTGTCCCATTATGTATATTCTCTCCATTTATATATATATGCTGTTAAATAAAGTGTAAAAACACAGTTTTAGAAAACGAAAATAATTAGAAATGCTATTATCATCAATGTTCGTTGTAGATGGGAACTCAGATATTTAGTTCATCAGCACAAATGTCATTTGATCACTACAAAAAAAGAGGTTTTTAGTATTGGAAAATTTGTATCGGTTGCATTTTCTGATACTAAATCTAACCCTTTGGTATCAACTACAAATTTTATGATACTACCTTCATCCTTGGTATCAAAAAAATATTTATTGATTCTATTAAATTTATAGCATCCATTATTTAGTGATACTAATATTGTTTTTGCATCAGAAATTTATTTATTGATACTATTTAATTTTAGGATCAAATAATTTTTTGATACTACTTATCATTGGTATCGAAAATTTAAAATCCGATACCATTAACTTTATAACATCCATCACTTTATCGATACTATTACTATTTTTGTATTAATAATTTATTTATTGATACTACTTATTTTTTGTATCAAATAATATTTTTGATACTACTAATCATTAGTATCGGAAACTTTATTTCCAATACTATTATTTTTATTTTAGTATTAGTATTTTTTTTTATTGACACCACTTATTTTTTTTATCAAATAAATTTGGTGATACTACTTATGATTGGTATCGGAAATTAAAGTTGTGATACTATTAATTTTATTTTTAGTATTAGTAATGTTCTTATGGATACCAACTATTCTTTTGTATCAAAATTTTTTTTTGATACTATTTATTATTAGTATTGAAAATTAAATTTTGATATTATTAATTTTATTTTTAGTATTAGTAATTTTCTTATGGATACCAACTATTCTTTTGCATCAATTTTTTTTTGATACTAATTATTATTAGTATCAGAAATTAAATTTTCGATACTATTAATTTTATTTTTAGGATTAGTAATTTTCTTATTGATACCATTTATTTTTTTGTATTAATTAATTTTTTTGACACTACTTATTATTGGTATCGGAAATTAAATTTTTGATACTATTAATTTTATTTTTAGTATTTGTAATTTTCTTCTGGATACCAACTATTCTTTTGCATCAATTTTTTTTTTTTTTTGATACTACTTATTATTAGTATCGAAAATTAATTTTTTGATACTATTAATTTAATTTTTTAATTCTTATCCACTTATTATGATATCATTATCCCCTATGTACGCTACCGTGTTTTTATTTATTTTTTGATATACTTAATTTTATATTTAGTATTATTAATTTTTTTATTGATACCATTTTTCTTTTGCATCAATATTTTTTTAAATAGTAAAGATGGTTGGTATGGAATATTAAACTTCCGATACCAATATGTCAAAAAAAAATTTCGATACCAATTGCACTGGACCTTAAAAAAAAGGTTTTATGGTGTCCTTCTAAAGCCATACACAATTCGCGATTTACAAACCAATTCCCCTCCCACCGCGCACAGTCGAGTCGCCCATTCGTAGGTTTTGCAAGTAATATCAATAAGCATAAGGTAATTTCAAGGATGAAGGTTTCTTAGGTTTCAAGGAGCTCCCCAAATCTAATCAAATTAACAAAGTTTAGGTTCAGGTAAGCAATCTTCTCCTCTTTCTTAAATTTTTCGAAAATGGTAAACGTAATTGATTGGTGGGGTTGCTAATATCACATGTTTGATGAAATTTGATGACTCCATATCCTATGGAATTACATTGTCTTTAATCTTAATTTCTGCAGTTTACATGTTTGATGAAATTCCTGAATGAAAAAAATAATAAACCTGGTTTTTACACTTTCAGTGGCACTCAGAGTTGTGAGTATCTTCTGCCTATTCGTGATTCTCTTGTTTGGGGTTTGTTCGTTTGCTCCTCCTTCGTGCTGTTCAGGTTCTTCCTTTGTTTTGGTTTGTTAGTTCTTTTTCTTTTTTCTATTTCTGCAGTTGGTTTGTGGTGCATTGAGCATGAGTAATGAATTTTGTAGCTATAAGTAAAATAAAAAAAAGGAATTTAATTTCGCAACCTTTCATGTGATGCAAGTTAGGGCCAAAGAGTATAGAGAATCCCCCTGCACTACACATATATATAATTGAATTGGCTTGGACTTGGCTATTAAGTCCATAGCTGGTAAAGTATATAGCTGGTAGGTAAAATTTGTAATCTATGTCACCTATTTTGGATAATAAAATAAGTAAAAGCCTGATTTTGATATCACCACCACCTTATTTATACATTTTCAGTGATATTTCTATGCTTTTTAATTATGCTGAAGCTTGAATTATTCATGTTTCTCAATGTTTGCTTGTGATAATGTGGGATATTATGCAAATCTTGATAAAGCTCATGCCTGCTCAATAATAAACAAGCTAAACTCAAAGATGAGAGGATTAAGTACAAGTACAATAGTTTAATAAAGTAGAATATCAAGAAATGTAATCTAAGTAACCAAGTAAAGTATAGATCACACAAAGATGGATACATATTATAAAAAAGGCAGTGTGACAGTTGGTTTAACCCTTGATTAAGGTTAATCAAACAAATAAAAATATCCCTTTTCATATGAAGCAGAACAGAGTAATACTAACAAAATTGTACCTTGGAAGGTCAACCAAGATTCTGAAAAAAACCCCAGTGCCCAAAATCAAGAATCTTGAAAAGAAGATGTAAAGTAATTGAAAAACAAGAACTTGAAGATGTGAAAAGGAGTTATTATTATTAAGAAAATGCATGAGAAGTTGATTAAGATGGGGGGCGGTAGCTTTAGCTTTATTTGCTTGTGACCTTTCACAGGAAATCTTGCAGACTTGTTATTTTATTCATGGCAAATGTTGCTATATATAGACAGAGAAGGTAAAAAAATATTATCTAACACACTGAAATGTGTGCAGATGCCATTTAAAAGTATTTAACTTTCATGTTTTAACCATTTAGGTATTTGTCAAGACTGAAAAGTTTTGTGCGAAATAAAGCACAACCCGAAGGTTGCTTTGCCTAGAACATCCACATATTCACAATGTAGAACTTGAAAAGTTTCATAAAGATTCTTTTTTGAAATGGTGGCAGATTAATGTAAGTGAAGAGTTTCAAATAAGAAGCTTACTTTCTTCATTTCTAAGTTTTATATGTATTTATTTTGTTACATTAATAATGTTTTTACCTATATTAGGCTGGAGAACTCTATCGTGGGGATGACCAACAAATTAAGGAGCATCTTTATTGGCTAGGTAAAGGTCCTAGTAGCTTGGCTAAAAGGGTAAAAAAGTATAGTTATAATGGATTCAAATTTCGAACAAAAGATGCTGAGTTGCATTCTCAAACTCAGAATAGTGGTGTAGCTGTTGATTCAGAAGTGGGTGTGATATACTATGGTGTTCTTAGAGAAATTATTGTGTTGGACTATTACGAAGAAAGAAAAGTTATGCTCTTTAAGTGTGATTGGGTGGATATGGCAAGAGGCATTAAAGAAGATTTGGTAGGTTTCACACCTGTTAATTTCAAGCATCTATGGAAGACGACTGAGCCATATGTCTTGGCATCTCAAGCTTTTCAAGTTTTTTATACACCAGAATAAAGCCTAGAGATGCATATGTTATGTGCAATGAAGATCTTTCTGTGGAGACAGATACTCAGTTACATGCTCCCGATGTTTTAGAAAATATCATCATTGACACTGATAAAACTTATGCATTTGACAATGATAACAATGACCACATGGATGTTGAAAGTGACACTAGTGATTCTGATGGGGAAAATAGTTCAGAATTCGAAAGTGATGAAGACGACTTTGAATAATGATGAATTTCTCAATCAGGTTTTGTTTTGAGTTCCTCTTTTAAATACCTCACTAGATAAATGTTGTTGATAAAGAAAACAAGTTTAATTTGTTTTAATTTCCTGACAAACTGATTGATCTAGTTGCATTCAGGAGATTAACGAGCTCATTACCTGCAGTGACAACTTCATTATTGATGATCATATGAGACTGAGGATAAACTGCTTCAATTCTGATGGTGATTGTCTGTTCAGATTAATTTTCAAGGTTTCAGAAAAATATGATCTGCACCTTACTTTCTGGGAAATCATGTACATTTTCTTAATTTATTTCATGGTAGTAGAAAGTTTCATCATCTGTGCATTTATTTTGGGGATATTAATGATATATGTGCATGTGTTGAACTAGTACTCTCTCTCTAATCTTAACTGCTTCATCCATCTGGATTTCATTTTCATGGAATTAAACCCCATATCCCTTAAATCAATAAATCTCAACTCATCATTTTATTAATTGTTACAGTATTGTTATTATTAAATTTAAATCGATTCCATAACTTGTTACCTCTTTAACTTGCAGGTGATTTGTTTCAGCTTGTTGAAGCAGGACTGCCTTTCTTCGTGTAGAGTTAGAGTCTCATTTTAAGATTCCAATGCCTTAGTCGCTTTTATAGGCCAGAAAGTTTGTTCATTTGTTCTGTTTAGACTGTGTCTTTGTGTTTAAGTTTGCTATCTGGCTCAGATTTCAAGAGATCTATTGAGATAAGTGTTGTGATTGAAGTTTAGAAGTCTTTGTGTTTATTGTCGTTGATCTTGTTTTTGCTATGTGTTGTTGAATTTTGGAGTTTTAGTAGAATTTTTGTGCAATTTTGATTGTTTGCAGATTGATGATCAATGTGTTTTTTGTTTATAGATTTTAAGGAGTTGGAAGTTTGTTAGTGTTGATCTTTTGATGATGTCTTTTTCTTGTGAAGAAACTGTGAGTTTTGGTTACTTGTTGTGTTTGTTAGAATTCAAGCACTGTTGTCAAAATGATTTTTCCATGCTTTCGAGTTGCAGAAATCCCATTTTTTAACTCCCTCAGCCATAAGTTTAGGAATTGGTGCCAATGAACAAAACTAAGATTACACAGAAAATTGCAAAGTTAAGATTGCATTTTAATATGATTTTGAAATCCAATGAATTGAAATGTCCTCCAAAATTAAAGTAGATTTCAAATCCATTCAAATTACTAATAAAAGAGTACTTCAAAACAAATTAGTAACTCTTCTAATCCAAAATCAAACTACAAGCAGATTTACTTACCTCTAATTCTATGTTATCAAATTCAGAAAAATAAAATTATAAACTAAATACCAGAAAACAGAATTCGTGAGATGAAATTTTCTAATCATCCAAAGGTGAAAAACTCATCATAGTTTGAAGTATAAATTGAGGCCCAACTCATTTAGGTCCATTAAATTTTAACAGGTGATTACTTATTCAGGCCCATTAACTTCTATATATTTATTCAAGCCCAATGAAAAAATCAAATGCCCCATATTATTCGTATTATATACAAAAATTAAAAAATCTGATTCGAGAACGAGAACGATGACTGAATTCGCACGACCTCCGTGTGCCTCCACTGAATCCAACTCATCGCGTTCGTCGATCCTCCACTGATCGGGTTCATCGATCCTCCATTGATTGCGTTCGGCGCTCCTCCACTGATCGTGTTCCATCTGTGAGAGAAGAACAAGAGAGGGAGAGAGATATCGCCCGCCTCCACTGATATTGTTCCATCTGTGAGAGGGAGAACGAGAGAGAGAATTCAAGGCATGAATTGAGGCTATTATTACTCAGAAGGTAATTTATTTTTATTTTGTATTCACAATTTTTGATTCTGTTAGAATTAATTTAATACTCCATACTAGCTAAAAATGAATAAATCAAGGCATGAATTGAAGCTATTTCGTTTTCTAAAGCTTGAAGTGAGGCAGAAGCAAGTCGGAACGGTCTTAAATTTGATGACTATTTGATTAATGCGAGTAATTATATATTTGTTTTCAAGTAGTTATGTCTAATTTCGTTCACGTATGCCGTTAACTCTGACTGCCTTACTAGGAGTCTTTCCTAATATTGCAAATGTCGATCCTTAGGAGTCTGTGTGTTTTCCTAGTATGATTCAATGTTAAGTGAAGGTAAATGTTCATGAAGTACTAGTGGAGAAGATGTGTTATTCTCTGACCATGAGAACACTTTTTTAAACAATAATCATAAATTTGATTTCTAGGCAAAAAAGTTAAGAGATCAGCTGAAGAATGTTGATACAGCAAGCAAATCAAAGACTTTTATTATAGAAGGAAGACTTTTATCATATTGGTAGAGTGCTTGAAAGATACTCTGTATCTATTAGAAGCTTCTTTGGTAATTCAGAAAATATGTTTTTTGGTTTAGCTAGATTAATAGCATTGCAAGCAAACTAAAGTTGGTGCTCTTGGACACTAAATAATTGGAGAATCCATTATCCTTGTGTGAAAGGTGTATTCCTCAAAGTTATGTCGAAGCATGTGAACCAACTTCAAATCCTCCCTGTGTACATTTAGATGTCTTGTTCATCATACTTGTAATCTTGGTTACATTGTTTATTACTCTAATTTATACACCTTGGTTTGATGCATAGATTCTTCATTAATTTTTGGTAATTTTTTCATGTTTATTTGTGTATGCATGGTTTAAAATGAGTTGTAGTCGTAATCTGCTCCCTATGGCTTTAAAAATGATATAAGCAGCAACACATAATGATTGGTTTACCCTCATTGCCTTTAATGCCTCTCCGGTAGGCTTCTCTGAAAATTCTATTATTCTTCCTTCCTCATCAATCTTCATTTGGCCAAATGCAGTGGCACGTTTTTCATCCATTGGAAGTGCCACGACTGTTATATCAGCATCCGTTTCTCTATGTGCTTGGACGAATCTCTCATAATCCATTCTATACAAATGATCTCCAGCAAGAATCAGATACTCAAGAACATCATGTTCTTCAAAAAGCCATAGGTATTGCCTCACAGCATCAGCTGTGCCCTAACACCAGTTAGGATTTTCTGGGCTTTGCTGGGCAACAATAACTTCAACAAACCCATTATTATTATAGCCACCCATATTACTTGCGTAAGCCCGTGATAAGTGTCGATTAAGAGATGCAAAATTGAATTGAGTAAGCACATATATCTTGTCTATGTTGCTTTAAATTAAAATGTGGTTCTGTTTTTTTTTTTTTTCTGCAGATTTCATATTGTTTCCAGTCACTCACATTGCTGGATTTGTTTTGTATCAAACATTCTTTCATCCCAGCCGAGCCGAGCGAGGTAATCTTTTTGAACTTTTATGTTGTACTTATTGAGTTCGGCAATTTTTTAAAATCTTTTTGAACATTCTTGTTGGATCTAGAAGAAGAGATTGCAAGAGAGAAACAAAAGCGAATAGAATTAGAAAATGAGGCAGCCCTCCAAGAAGGGAAGATAAAGGAATTAGAAGAAGCAATGGAAGAAAAGAGAAGAGAATTAGAAGATGCAATGGAAGGTGAAAAGATGAAGAGAGAAACTCTAGAGGAACAAGTTCACAAGCTGACAAATATTGTTCTCCAAATCCAAGCTAGTGGCAGTTTGGTAAAGTGAAAGTGCTTGCAAACGTGTCTCATACTTTTGGTTCCGTTTTCAGGTATGAGTTCTTTCTTCGACGTATTTTTTGAAGTATTATATGCTTGATAGTTGTGGAGATTTTTCCATTACTTTGTTTTAAACGAAAAATCCATTATAAACTTGAACTAATCTTCTTTCCAATCATGCTACCTTTTCTTAGATATTTCATCTATGTCTGAAATTTTGTAAGTAAGTGTATTGTATTTATTCTTCTTCATGGTTTATGGCCATCTTTGATGAACTTATTAGTACAGTATTTGGTGTGTATTTGTTAGCCCTGCAAGTTTAGTCGTTTCTTGATTGTTGTTTTCTTTTGAACTCTTGTTTTTTAATATATTGTTATATGATACCAGTATAATTGACATAGTTTTATTGTTGTTAGGTACATGCCAGCTTTATTTAATGCATACATCATAGTCAATGTGTAATTAATTATTATATGCCATGTGAATTTCATTTATATGAATTTGTGCTTTAAGGTTTGATCCATTTGTGAAAAATATATGATAGATCTGAAAGTGGCTCAATTGCAGGAGATTATGGCAACTGCAAGGCTTCCCACAATTTGCTTGTTCGAAAATGCTCCACAGAGCCAACCTAATATACTAGTTCTTGAAAAACACTTCGCGTTAGATATTAGATATTTTGTAATGGAGCTTATATACTTGTGGTTCATTGTTAATAAATGTTATTTTAATATTTGAATTAGTATTATGAAGGACAAATAAAGCTAGATTTGAATCATGCTGAATATTAACATTTTATGCGTGTAATAAAGTTAGTATGATTTTTGTTATTTAGAAATTAATATTAGAACTTTTTTATAATACGATTAATTTTAGAATCGGTAGGTATTGTATTAAATACAATAAATATAATATTGCATCAAAAATTTAATATAATTACTATAAATAAAATGTATAAAAAAAATTGACACTAAAAATATTTTTTTGATACTAAATGTTAAAAATATTTAGTATCATATTTTTCTGATACTAAAGGTTAAATCCTTTTAGTATTAGAAAATATTTATTGATACTATATATTTAGTGTCATTAAAAAAAAATTGATACTAAATACACTTTAGTATCAAAAAAAAATTGATACCATTATTCGATACTAAATATTTTTTTGATACTAAAGGTTAAATCCTTTTAGTATTAGAAAATATTTATTGATACTATATATTTAGTGTCATTAAAAAAAATTGATACTAAATAAATTGTAGTATCAAAAAAAAAAATTGATACTATTATCCGATACTAAATATTTTTCTGATGCTAAAAGTTAAATCCTTTTAGTATCAGAAAATATTTATTGATACTACCATTATCCGATACTAAATATTATTTTGATACTAAAGGGTTCAATCATTTTGTATCAAAAAATATTTGTTGATACTATATGTTTAGTATCGGTAAAAGTTTACGATACTATAAATGCATTGTTGTATCAAAATAAATTGATACAATAATTCGATACTAAATACAATTCTGATACTAAAGAGTTCAATCCTTTTGTATCAGAAAATATTTATTGATACTATACATTTCGGATACTAAAGAGTTCAATCCTTTAGTATCAGACTTTTTTTTCTGATACACAGTCTTTAGGATCGGGAGTATAGGTATCGGAAGTGGTATCGAAAATACATTTGATACCAATACCCTTTGGTATCAAATATTTCATTTTTAGTATCAGAAAAAATTCGATGCTAAAAACCTCTTTTTTTGTAGTGGATACACACTTGCTATTATTTTCTTTTTCTTCTGTTTTTTTCTTCCTAAATTCATACCAGGAGGTATACCTTCTAAGAAACATCTATGGCTCAACGCTCTTTGTCAATACAGCTGAACCTAAAGAAATTATCTCCAACAACATTGGTCATAACAATCAAAGTGATGTAACAACTATCTTCAAAAGTCAAATCTTGGACAACATACTTTTTTCAACGATCACAATCACATTAATCCTATTAAAGAAGATATTTGTTAGAGTATTTTATTACCACACAAAGGTATCTGCACAACTCTGCTTTAGTTATAAGTACTAAGATTAAGGTTCTTACTATACAATATGTTTAAATAGTATGTCAGGTAGTTAAGGAAGGATGCATCTGATCAGATCAAACAAACCTGTAAGCCATTTCATCCATCACGGAGAAATTAATGTAGCAACTGAATGTGTCCTCGCCCAATCCGAATTTTCAAAACCCGTCTCATACCGCTCCACGTCGAATCTGGAAAATCAAGGCATTTCTTATTTAGAATTACAGAATTTACAGAGATAAAACTACACTATTACAATTTTACAATCAACACACACCAATAAAATCATGATTACACTATATATACAACAGAGAGGTCTCAACTATATGCATCATATCTTGTCATAGTGTTTTCTGTTCAATCAAAACTATCTGCCACTAAATCAAATTATGAAAAATAATTCAGAAGTTGAAGGGATTATGCTACACACAAAAACATTAAAGAAAAGAGGGAAATTGCTAATATAGTTCCTTTTTTAATCGATACACTTTCCATGCTCTCACATACAACACTATGAGTGAGACATCAAGCTTATAAATTGTACTCAAGTATTGATGAAATCACTTAAATATGATAAGAGTTCTATACTTGTATTTAGGTATAGGAAATTTAACACATAATCTCCATCAATGTCTAGGTTGGGGGACTTGCAATTCTTTTAGGGCAAAAGCTCCTGCAGAGGTTTCATGATGCAAATTCAGAGCAATTAGACTCCCTTCTGGAGAAATTTTACAGTTAGCTAGCCATCAATTTAGTAGCATCCCTAAGAAAATTATGCAACTCATACAAACTTGATGCAGAAAACATAGGAAATACAAAACAATCATTTCGGAACTCCAAAATGGGAATAATTTTCATTCCCGTAGAATTATATCCAACATATTTCCTTTTCTCTAAGGCCATTTATGTATATAGAATCAAGCTAATCAACCAAGACATGCAGATCAGGGATACCTTGACAAGCAGAGTTTGAAATGAAAATATTGCAGGTAAGCCTTAACCTCCAATTATTTCTTCTAAACAAAACACATTACACCTAGTAATTTTATTTTAGGCATCATCAAGAATGAGTTCATCTAAACTTCGACCTCAATTTGGAGCAAACAAATTATTTATATATGGAAAAAAACTTATATTCAATATAATGGAGAACTAAAAATAGAGTAACAAAAGCAAGCAATAGAGCATTAAAGCCTTGGGAAGTTCTGCCGATCGATCGCCCTTTCTGTTGGGACACTTGCCGCCGGGTCATAATATATAACGCCGCCGGATTGCTGTACAGTGCGTCCGCTGAACCGAGAGAAATTTCAATTCTGTGTTAGGTTATGTTATTCATTATTATGGAATTTGGAAATAATTGTCGTCTGTTCTTACATTTACACCGGCGAAGTAATCTTTAAAGACGGCTACACAGTCAGTTCACTCCTCGACGGCAGCATCGGTGTTTCAGAAGTTCCGGCGGTGGTGAAATTGAGGAGACGAAAAGGATTCTAAAAAAATGAAGAGAATTGAACGGGGAAGAAGATGATTAGAAATGGGAAACTAAACCTGCGATCCGTTGGTTGTCCACAGCAAAATGGCACAAACTCTTCGTTTTCCACGGCAAAATGACATGTCTCTCAAATACACGCGTCAAAATAGAATTCGTCTCAAATAACACCTGGTGACAGTCAAAAGAAGAAGAAGGACTCTCAAGCGACACATGTCAAATGGCTGGAGAGTCTTTCCTCCTTTTATTATATAAGATTAAAAACCGAACACAATAAATCTTAATTAATATGGTTGCTTAATTTGGTGATATTATATATATATATATATATATATATATATATATATAATTAAAATCATTTTCATCTTTCACTTCAATTAAAAATAAACAAGTATTGCACACACACTACAAGAAACAGAGGGAATAGCGACGAAATTTTTGCGACAAGTCTAAATTTCATCGCTAAATCAATTTTTAGCAATGAAATAAAAAAATTTGTCGCTAAATTCTTAAATTTAATATTTGCAACAAAATTAATATATTTCATCGCTATATTAGCAACAAATTGCTTCATTTCATAGTTAATAATCAAAACAACAATGAAAATTATATTTCGTCGCCAATATTCTGCGATGAAATAGAAATTTTCGTGGCTAATTTTTTTTAATTAATTTTTGCAACAAAATTTGTATATTTCATCGCTATATTAGCAACAAATTGCTTCATTTTGTTGTTAATAATCAAAACATCAATGGAAATTATATTTTGCCGTAAATATATATTTTGCGATGAAATAAAAAACTTCGTGGCTAATTTCTTGAAATTATTGCAACAAAATTTATATATTTCATCGCTATATTAGCAACAAATTGCTTCATTTTGTTGTTAATAATCGGAACAAAAATGAAAATTATATTTTGTCACTAATATTTTGCGATGAAATAGAAATTTTCATTGCTAATTTATTGATATTAATTTTTGCGATGAAATTAAAATATTTCATCGCTATACTAGCAATTAATTGCTTCATTTTGTTGTTAATAATCAGAACAACAATGAAAATTATATTTCGTCGCTAATATTTTAGCGACAAAATTGAAATGTGTATGACTAGTTTTGTGGATTTAATATTTGCGAGAAAATTAAAATATTTCATCACCTTATTAGCATAACAATATTTTATTTCATTGTTAATAATCGGAACAATAATGAAAATTATATTCCGTCTCTAATATTTTAGTGATGAAATAGAAATTTGCATGTTTAATTCTTATGACTTAAAAATGGTTGTCGTTTAATCATAATAAAAGAAAAAAGTTTGAGTGCATGCATAGTGTGAAACAATAGAGATGATTATAACACTATGATGTTTGAAATAATATGATCAATATAATTTCATTTACACTCATTAATTTGACATATTAAGTTTTTTGTTTGATTTATATTGGGGGTATAATTTCTTGATTTCATTATATATAATTTATTTTATATTTTTCTATTTTTCTTGATTTCATTAATTATTTGTTGTTATTTCTACTAAGCATGAGGGAAGAGTACTACTTCAATTATGCATATTAAATCTAGAAAATCGGTTTAAATGTTTAATAATTCTCCAAATTTTTGTGTCTTATATAAATCAGTTTGAATGTTTATAAATATGAAGATGCTAAATATGAAGATGCAAATGAAGATGGAAATAAAGATAAGAGGATGAAGATTGGATGTAATATTAATTATTTTTTTGGAATTGTTAAAGTAACGTTGATTTTTTAATATTGAAATTGTTTTAAAAATTACAAAATTAATTATATATATATATATAATTGTTATCTTTTTGAAAATGAATCAATTAATATTTGTGAAATAAATTAATTAAATGAGTAAAATTAACTAAATTAGTAACAATTGAATACATATATAAATTAATATTAAAAACTGTATCAAAGAGTTGTCTGCCCGAGTGGTGGGAACCCATCCACCCGGGATCAATTCCCACAAAGACCAAATAAATAGTCATTTAAATTTAATGGGGAGGGGTATGCGGGTCGGTCGGGTTGGGTTGGGTGTGGGTGCGGGTCGGGTTGGTCGAGTGCGGAAGTGGGTTTAGAGAACAATTCGTAAATCGGATATCCAAAGCCAAATATTAACGACAAAAATATGGGTTTCATCGCTAACATTTGCAACGAAATTAAGTATTTATCGCAAAAAATTAGTCACGAAGTAAGGAGCTACTATTTTTCTTCTGTTTTTTTCTTCCTAAATTCATACCAGGAGGTATACCTTCTAAGAAACATCTATGGCAGCTGAACCTAAAGAAATTATCTCCAACAACATTGGTCATAACAATCAAAGTGATGTAATAACTATATATCTTCAAACGTCAAATCTTGGACAACATATTTTTTTCAACGATGATGATCCTTCTTCTTACATCACAATCACATTAATCATATCCTATTAAAGAAGATATTTGTTAGAGTATTTTATTACCACACAAAGGTATCTGCACAACTCAGCTTTAGTTATAAGTATTAAGATTAAGGTTCTTACTATACAATATGTTTAAATAGTATGTCATGTAGTTAAGGAAGGATGCAACTACACTATTTTCAAAACCCGTCTCATACCGCTCCACGTCGAATCTGGAAAATCAAGACATTTCTTATTTAGAATTACAGAATTTACAGAGATAAAACTACACTATTACAATTTTACAATCAACACACACCAATAAAATCATGATTACACTATATATACAACAGAGAGGTCTCAACTATATGCATCATATCTTGTCATAGTGTTTTCTGTTCAATCAAAACTATCTGCCACTAAATCAAATTATGAAAAAATAATTCAGAAGTTGAAGGGATTATGCTACACACAAAAACATTAAAGAAAATTGCTAATATAGTTCCTTTTTTAATCGATACACTTTCCATGCTCTCACATACAACACTATGAGTGAGACATCAAGCTTATAAATTGTACTCAAGTACTGATGAAATCACTTAAATATGATAAGAGTTCTATACTTGTATTTAGGTATAGGAAATTTAACACATAATCTCCATCAATGTCTAGGTTGGGGGACTTGCAATTCTTTTAGGGCAAAAGCTCCTGCAGAGGTTTCATGATGCAAATTCAGAGAATTAGACTCCCTTCTGGAGAAATTTTACAGCTAGCTAGCCATCAATTTAGTAGCATCCCTAAGAAAATTATGCAACTCATACAAACTTGTACCAGATTGATGTAGAAAACATAGGAAATACAAAACAATCATTTCGAAACTCCAAAATGGGAATAATTTTCATTCCCGTAGATATCCAACATATTTCCTTTTTTCTAAGGCCATTTATGTATATAGAATCAAGCTAATCAACCAAGACATGCAGATCAGGGATACCTTGACAAGCAGAGTTTAAAATGAAAATATTGCAGGTGCATCTACACCATTCAGGTAAGCCTAAACCTCCAATTATTTCTTCTAAACAAAACACATTACACCTAGTTGATGTGGCATTATGGTGCCATATCCTGAAAGGATTAGTTCCTGGATCATTCCAGAATGGATGATGATCATCTCCCCACAAGACCAGAAAAGGCTTTGCCCCTGATAAGAATCACGACCTGATCAGATCTCCTAACGACCTGATCTGGTGACTGGCACCTCCGTCTAGGACCAAGAAGATGAACGATCTCTCTTAATAAGAAGAAGTAACGAATCCCAGTGTGTCAGAATATCTCTGCGAATCCCTGCAAATGAAGGCGCATTACCTGAATAATTAGTTATGCGTCAGAAAGGACAGTGACGTGGCACTGTGGGCAACAAACCCTAGAAGTCAAATTACTCCCTTACCCCTCTAAAGCAAGGTATAAAAGCATTCCATTTTCTCTATATAGAAGGTTAAGTCACTTTTTCCATTTCTACTCACTCTAAATACGAAATACTCTGTTTTTTATCATCTTCTCCATCAAACCCAACTTACTTGAGCGTCGGAGGTCCGTCGCCGGACACCCCTCCGGCTCGGTTTGTGTGCAGGTCCTCATATTCAGTAAAGGCGTGCAATACCATTAAACATTCAGGGATTTTAGAAGGATTTATTTAGGTAATTCTTATTTCAATCTCTCTTTGGCTGTGTTCTTAATCATTCACTTAGGTGAACTCGATAAGGTCACATCAAATGGCGCCGTTTGTGGGAAAATCTGACTAAGGCGTGAGGTTTTTCGTTTATTCAAGCTTTTTCTGAAAATAGTTGAAGAGAAATCAATCTCTCAACCTGCTGTTAAAAATCCACAGTTAGGGGATCTGTTCATATGTGATTGTGAGGATATTAAACTTGTTTCGTGATTTTATTTATTTAGCGATGGAGAATCAAGTGCAAAAGAACTTGAGCAAGGACTTTGCGGGCGTGGCCACTAACCCGGCCAACGTCAATGATCCAACTGTTATTGTTGAATCGGCCAATGAGGTTAGGGTGGAAAATGCTACCGTAGGCCAGAGAGGGGAAATACCAAATCCATCTCCCTCTTCTAGGCATGTTGTTACCCTGCCTCTGGAAAGTTTAAGAGATCTGATCACCGCTGCGGTGGATGAGGCACTAGCTCGGAGAGGAGTGCCAGCCCAAGGTACCCCCATCACTCCTCCGACGATGAACATACGAGAACAACTCCCTCCCGGAGGTATTCCTCCTCCCCCAGTTCAGAGGGATCCGGCATTGGAAGAACAGACGGAGGTGCTGGCTGCAGCCACTGACAGGGCTGCGAGGAAGAGAAAGGAGAGGGTCGTGCTCCCCATGAGTGGTGGGGAGGAGGACAGTTCAGGAGAGGAGTATGTCCAATCCTCAGCTCGGGAGAGCATTAACACTGAAATTGTGGCATTAAGAAAGGAGATGGAAGAGATGAAGGGAATGTATGAGAAAAATGCTATGAGTGGAAATAAGGCAGTGGGATCTCCATTTGTATCTGAGATCTTAATGGATCCGCTTCCTAAGAACTTTAAAACACTCTCTTATGAGTATGATGGTACTAGCGACCCTCAAGAGCACCTCCTTCGCTTTCAGAACGGAGCCCTCCTCCATCAATATACGGAAGGGGTCAAATGCCGAGTGTTCTTGACGACCTTGACCAAAGCGGCCCAGCAATGGTTCGCACAGCTATCTCCCAATTCCATAAGTTCCTTTACTGAGATGAGCTCTCTTTTCTTGCACCAGTTCGCAAGTGCTCGAAGACAGCTCAGGACGTCTTTGTCACTGATGAGCCTTAAGCAAAGAACTGGGGAAAGCTTAAGGACCTTTCTTGGAAGATTCAATGAAGCTGCGTTGGAAGTGCCCAATGCAACAGGGGAAGTGAAAATTAATGCTCTTACTCAAGGTTTGATAGAGGGAGATCTGTTTAAATCCTTGGCTAAGCGCCCTCCACTAACGTTTGACGAGCTCTTGGCCAGAGCGGAGAAGTATATCAATCTGGAAGAAATCCAGCACACTAAGAAAGGAGAAGTAAGAAGCTCTTACCCTAAGAAAGAAGGTAGTGGGGACAAGAGACGTAAGTATGAAGACAAAGATGCTAAGGTTGAGACCAGACATTTTCGAAACCATACGCCTCTGACCAAACAACCCTCGGAGTTACTGAAGGTGATGCAGGACCAGCCGGGATTTAAGTTCCCGTACTCAGCTCGGGGTGGTCCTAAAAACCCTAGATCTGATCGATATTGCAGGTACCACAATGAGTACGGTCACGATACAGACCAGTGTCGTCATCTCAGAGATGCGATCGAGAGAATGATACGAGAAGGGCAATTAGCTGAGTATGTGAGAGCTGAAAGAGATAAGAGTTATGGTCAGAGGGACGATAAAGGTAAAGGGAAGGAGCCGCAGGAGCCACCTAAAGGAGGAGGTGCACCCCCGAAGAGGGGTAACATCTCCATGATTGCGGGAGGGCCTACCGATGGTGATTCAAACAGAGCACGAAAGGCCTTTGTAAGGGAGGCAAGAACTTGGGGGTCTGAGGTGCATAGTGTATCAGACCTCAACACAGTACCAAATATCCAGTTTGGTCCTGCTGATGGAGGAGGTGCCTTCCAGCCACATAATGATGCACTGGTAATCACAACTGAGATAGGAGGATACGATGTGGCGAGGGTATTCATTGATACAGGAAGTTCCTGCGACATCCTGTTCAAAGAATGCTTTGACAAGATGGACCTGAATGTGAAAGTCATGCCGGTTAAAACAACTCTATATGGGTTCACCGGAGGAGCTATCCAACCCTGGGGGCAGGTTACTCTGCAACTGCGGATAGGGGAGCAGCCACTGCAGAGGGTGAGAATGGTGGAGTTCCTGATTGTGGATGCACCTTCTTCCTACAACGTGATCTTAGGACGACCATCATTGAATTCATTGCAAGCAGTGGTGTCCACCTATTACATGAAAATGAAGTTCCCAGTGGGAGATGAAGTAGGGGAAGTTCTTGGAGATCAGGTCAGCTCCCGGAGATGTTATGTAGATACTGTGAATCAGGCGGATAAGGTGTTTAAGAAAGATCAGGGGAGAGGAGATGATCCTGCGGGAAAAAAGATGAGAGAAGAAGAGATGATGGAAGAAGACCCTTACTTATAGGTCAGACCTGGAGAAGAGACTATGGCAGTCGAATTGCTACCTCACAAGATAGGTTGTGCGACTAAGATTGGAACTCAGATGAGTCATGAGGTAGCTCACAAGTTAATTCAGTGTCTTAGAGCTAATTCTGATATCTTCGCATTTCATTCGGCTGATCTCACGGGGATAGATCCCTCTTTGGCCATGCACAGCCTAAATGTGAGTCCCCAAGTGAAGCCGGTGAAGCAGAAGTTGAGGAGGTTTGGTCCAGAAAAGGATAAGATTATCATTGAGGAAGTGGATAAACTGTTAGTGGCGAAACACATCGTGGAGATCCAGTTCCCGGAGTGACTCTCCAATGCAGTAATGGTTTCTAAGGGAGCTGGAAAGTGGAGGATGTGCATAGACTTCAGAGATCTCAACAAAGCTTGCCCAAAAGATCACTATCCACTACCTCGGATAGATCAACTAGTGGATTCTACGTCAGGATGTGAGTTACTCTCTATGATGGACGCTTATCAGGGGTATCATCAGATCAAGATGGACCCCAGGGATGTAGCAAAAACCAGCTTTGTAGTATGTTGTGGAACATACGGATACACAGATATGCCCTTTGGTTTGAAAAATGCAGGAGCTACGTACCAGAGAATGGTGGACTCGATCTTTCGAGATCAGATAGGGAAAAATGTGGAAGTATACGTAGATGATATGTTGGTGAAGAGTTTAAAGGAGAGAGATCACGTGAAAGATCTGGAAGAGACCTTTGAGGTGATTAGATCAAGTGGTATGAAGCTTAATCCCGCGAAGTGTGCCTTCGGGGTTCACTCGGGAAAATTCTTGGGGTACATGGTCACCCCAAGAGGAATTGAGGTGAACAAGGAGAAAGTAAAAGCTGTTCTAGAAATGCAAGAGCCCAGGAACATAAGAGAGATACAGAGGCTGAATGGTCGTGTAGCAGCTCTCAGTCGTTTTATCTCCAGATCAGCGGAAAGGAGTTTACCTTTCTTCAAAGTCTTGAGGAAAGGATCCAAATTCGAATGGAGCAAGGAGTGTAGAAAAGCATTCCAAGAACTGAAAGATCATCTTTCGACATTACCCTTGCTCACCAAGCCCATCTCGGGAGAGATCTTGTTCTTGTACTTCTCTGTCGGAGAACACTCCCTAAGCTCTGTTCTCCTAAGAGAAGAAGGGGGTCATCAAAGGCCAATATACTATGTGAGTAAGATGCTCCAAGGTCCTGAAGAAAGGTACTCAGAAATGGAGAAGTCAGCACTGGCAGTAATGGTGACGGCAAGGAGACTGAGACCGTATTTCTTAGCTCACAAGGTAATGGTGAGAACGAATTTGCCTCTAAGGCAGACCATGGGGAGACCTGATCTGTCAGGACGCATGGTGAAATGGGCAGTAGAAATAAGCGAATACGACATAGAATTCGAGCCGAGAACTGCTATTAAAGCTCAGGCCCTGGCGGATTTCATCCAGGAAACAACGAGGAACACGGAGTTGGAGGAATGGATAGCCTATGTGGATGGATCCTCTACCATGATGGGAAGTGGAGCTGGAGTAATGATCATTACACCCACAGGAGAAGAACTGCAATTTGCCATCAAATTGGGTTTCAAAGCCTCAAATAATGAGTCAGAATATGAGGCCTTGGTCAGGGGAATGAGGATGTTAGCAGATCTGGGGGCTCAGAAAGTGAAGATTTTCTCAGATTCCCAGTTAGTGGCTCAACAAGTAGCTGGATCATACGAGAAAAAAGATGAAAAGATGATCAAGTATGTTAAAATGGTGGAAAGCATCAGATCAAAATTTGTGGAGTTCTCTTTGGAACAGATACCAAGGGCAAAAAATGTCAAGGCTGATTATTTAGCAAAACTAGCCAGTTCAGTGGAAGAAGGAGCTAGAGGTCAGATCACTCTATTAACAGCAGACAATAGAATGATAGATTTGGAGGTGTTCTCAGTGGAAGAAGGAGCAGAGAATGGAGATTGGAGAATCCCCATTATTCACTATTTGAAAACAGGACAGAGGCTGGATCGACCTGGAGTTCCTAAGAGGACAATATTTGCGAGGTATTGCATGATAGGAGATGATTTGTACAAGAGGTCATTCTCACAACCATATTTAAAGTGCATAACTGATGAAGAGGGGAATTACGTCATCCGAGAAATCCATGAAGGATGTGGAGGAAGCCATACAGGATTCAGAGACGTGGTTAGAAGAATTCTGAGAGCTGGGTATTATTGGCCTAAAATGCTCAGAGAAGCCAAGGAGCTGATACGGAAGTGTGATAAGTGCCAAAAGCATGGTCCACTTATCCATGTTCCAGGAGAAGAAATGGGGGTTATGTACTCCCCATGTCCTTTTGATAAATGGGGGATCGACATCGTAGGAAAATTCCCTGAAGCCTCAGGGAAAAGATGCTTTCTGATTGTTGCTGTAGATTATTTCAGCAAATGGGTAGAGGCTGAGGCAGTAACTACGATTGACGAGAACAACATTCAAAAGTTCCTGTGGAAGAATATCTGTTGCAGGTTTGGGATCCCTAGAATCCTTGTTTCAGACAATGGAACTCAGTTCAGTGGCAAGGCTATCAGGAGCTGGTGTGAAAAGATGAAAATCACACAGAGATTCACATCTGTAGCACATCCCCAGGCTAATGGTCAAGTGGAAGTAACTAATAGAACCATAGTTGAAGGGATTAAAGCCAGATTGGAAAAGAAGAAAGGAAGTTGGCCGGAAGAGCTGGATTCTGTTCTCTGGTCCTACAGAACCAGTCCTAAAACAGCTACTGGAGAGACACCCTTCAACCTGGTGTATGGAGCAGCCGCAGTGATCCCAGTGGAAATTGGATCTGAATCTCATCGAATCATGTCCTATGATGAGAATCAGAACTCAGCCTTAATGAAGGAGAATCTGGATCTGGTGGAGGAAGAAAGGGAGATCGCACGCCTCAGGGCCGAGGTATACAAGAGCCAGATCAAAACTGGGTATAATAAACGAGTAAAAACGCGAAAGTTTGATCAAGGGGACATGGTCCTCAGAAGGGTTGATGCACTCAAACCAGTGAAGAAGTTAGAACCAAATTGGGAAGGGCCATTCATAGTGAAAGAAGTACTGAAGGGAGGAGCATACAAATTGATGAAAGAGGATGGAAAGGAAGTAGCACGTCCTTGGAACATAAGCAAACTCAAGAAATATTACTGCTGAAGAAACAGGCAAGATCTGAAGTCTTTACTTTTGTCGTTCTTTCTATTTCATGAACTGTATGACATATCCAGGACATGAAATATCTTTGTAATAGCTTGCACTTTGAAAATTTCAATGAAACAAGGAGCTGGTGACAGCAGTTCCTTTTTATCTTATTATTACTTGATTATTCCGATGATCCAAGTTATGCAAGATTCGAATGAACTCCCCGAGGAGTATAAACAACTCATATAAGAGTATAAAATATGACTCTGAATGAGCAAGAGCTGCTCCTTACATTCGGAGTATAAATAACTCCCCGAGGAGTATAAACAACTCATATAAGAGTATAAAATATGACTCTGAATGAGCAAGAGCTGCTCCTTACATTCGGAGTATAAATAACTCCCCGAGGAGTATAAACAACTCATATAAGAGTATAAAATATGACTCTGAATGAGCAAGAGCTGCTCCTTACATCTAGAGTATAAATAACTCCCCGAGGAGTATAAACAACTCATATAAGAGTATAAAATATGACTCTGAATGAGCAAGAGCTGCTCCTTACATTCGGAGTATAAATAACTCCCCGAGGAGTATAAACAACTCATATAAGAGTATAAAATATGACTCTGAATGAGCAAGAGCTGCTCCTTACATCTAGAGTATAAATAACTCCCCGAGGAGTATAAACAGCTAACAGAAGAGTATAAAATGTGATGCCAAAGAAATAATCGCTACTCCTCGAATCCGGGGGTGAGAAGAGATCTCAGGACCTGAGTCTGAGGATGAGAAGAGATCTCAGGACCTGAGTCCGAAATCAGAAACATTTTACTTACTTAGAAAAATTTCAATTTTTTATGAGGATGAGAAGAGATCCCAGGACCTGAGTCCGAGATCAGAAACATTTTACTTACTTAGAAAAATTTCAATTTTTTCTGAGGATGAGAAGAGATCTCAGGACCTGAGTCCGAGATCAGAAACATTTTACTTACTTAGAAAAATTTCAATTTTTTCTGAGGATGAGAAGAAATCTCAGGACCTGAGTCCGAGATCAGAAACATTTTACTTACTTAGAAAAATTTCAATTTTTTCTGAGGATGAGAAGAGGTCCCAGGACCTGAGTCCGAGATCAGAAACATTCTACTTACTTAGGAAAATTTCAATTTTTTCTGAGGATGAGAAGAGGTCCCAGGACCTGAGTCCGAGATCAGAAACATTCTACTTACTTAGGAAAATTTCAATTTTTTCCGAGGCAACCTCAAGCAATACAATGCATAAATATATTAAAAACAGAAGCAGCTTCGATAGATAAAGTGCACATTAAAGGAAAAACCATGTCCAGGTACAGAAGGAGGAAAGGCAAAAGGTAAAGAGTACGTCAACAAAAACAACAAAGTTTGATGATAAAAAAGAGCATGCAAGCTCTCAAACATAGAAAAACATTAAATCTGGGCATCAGAAGCAGGGACAGTCTCTTCTTCAGAGTTAAGGTGCTCTAGATCTGGAACGTTGGATCCTTCCAAAGGAGGAAGATTAGGCAGAGGATTAGAGGAAGGAGGGCCCTGATGAGAAGGAAAGACGTTGTAGAGCAGCGACGGAGCAACAGGCATCTCAGGACCTAACTCATTCTCAAAAGCCAATTTCAAAGCCGCCTTTTGAATAACAGGCAGCCACCACTCCTGATCAGATCCTGCATTGAGATCTCCACGGAAAAAAGGAGAA
This sequence comes from Galeopsis tetrahit, assembly GCA_963675135.1. Lineage (NCBI taxonomy): Eukaryota > Viridiplantae > Streptophyta > Magnoliopsida > Lamiales > Lamiaceae > Galeopsis > Galeopsis tetrahit. Next base: position 38,261,118 of record OY776126.1, on the reverse strand, counting down.
GGAGTTAAACTCTTGAGAATTGGTGCAGTATCAATAGAAGGCTTAAAACCCTGCTCCTTCACTTGGGCTATGGCGCACTTAACCCTGTGGGTTATAAAGTGACCAATGTGGGGATTCATATCTCTGACATAGTGGGGGCTACACTGATATGCTTCGATTAGTCCCGAGTGAAGATCCTGGAGAAACTCCTGGCCGATGGAGGTCGTCAACAACCTCCTACGGTAATCCTCAATACCCCGTTTCTGACCCTGAGTAAAGGCTTCCTCCAGAGCCTTCTCATCACGAATCTCCAAAGCTTTTTCATACTGAGCCTTCAAAGCTGACACCTCCTCTTGATGTTGGGAAACTAGATCAGAACGAGCCTTATCTGCTAGTTCCCAGCTTTCTTCTACCTTCCTCTGCAAATCAGCATTGCGAATGGTGAGTAGATTAAGATCTGCCACAGCCTTCTGAACCTCCTCGTCCTTCTTAGACAGCTCCAAGCGGAGAAGTTTCATATCCTTGTTAGTATGCTCTTTCTCGGTCTTGTCCAGCAGGACCCCTTGAACAGCCATAAGCTGAAAGAAAACTATTAAAACGACTAAGGAAGAAAAGAGGAAAGAAAGCAACACCTGGGAAAAATAAATTACCTGGGTACACAACTCAGAAGAAGTCTCCCAAAGTTGGGAAGTAGAGTGTTCAAAGAACCGATGATTATCATCGGTGGTAGGGATCAACTTAAGAAAGGCAGCACTTTCTTCACCTCTTAATTCAGAAACAGCTTTGGGGATCTCCAGAATGAAAAGGTCCTTGGCGGATCTTCGGGGAACAGCAGCATCTGAGCGGGTGCGATGGGACTTAGACTTTTTAGAAGGAATCTTATCACTATCTCCCAGAGCAGGACGTTTATGAACAAGAGGGGGCATGCTAGCAGTAGTGCTCCTGAGGATCCTATCAGTAGGAGGAACAGATGATTCTCCAGGAACAGATAGCACTGGAGGTAAAGGAGCCGATAGGGGAGCAACATTAGTTAGCTCAGCTGCCGAAGCGGGAGCTGTCGAAGAAGTTTCTGTGGTGGCAACCTCTTCGTCCTCGACATCCACCAGATCTAGCTTGACAGAGCTAAAAGCAAAGTCCATATCTGAGAAATAAGTAAAAGAAAGATAGGTCAGAATAAATGCAGAAAGAGTTAAAGAAGGATAAAAATAAGAAAAAGAAGATGACTTTACCGGCTCTGGGGTAAAGTTCCGCTCCAGAGCTATCAAGACCAAAGTGGATTAACACCCCGCGATCTCGAACAAGATAGTTTATTTTGAAAAGACCATTCTTCTTATCAAGAACATGGTCCTCTAAACAGCCCATGATCTTTCGATCCCTTTGAGAAACGATAGTGTTAGGGATAATAGGATAAGAAGGATTGGTCTCCAGCCACTCGTTACTAGGAAAGGGCCATCCCCCACTCTTTGGGGTGACCCAGAAGTATTTCTTTTTCCAACCCACCTCAAGACTAGGAGGTTTCTTTATAAAATTAGGGGGACCACCAACCCGAGAACTGAAGTAGAAAAAGCCCTCTTTTAGCTTAATCTCATGGCAGGACACAAACATCTCAACACTAGGATTACCCCCATAATGCCTCAAGAGAATATAAAATGAAAGACAGGTTCTTATAGATAAGGGATTAACTTGAGCTACCGAAATGTTGAAAAGACGGCATACATCCGCAAGGTAGGGACAAATGGGGAAGCGAACCCCACAATCTATATGCGCCCTGAAGAAAGGTAAGGAGGGGGGACAAAAGAAATTGGGTCTCTCTTGTGGAAGAGCCATGTCGAAAACAAAATCCGAAGGACTATGGCACCTCCTTTTTATTTCCCTAAGTTCAGCAGGAGTAAGGGTGGACCCAAAAGCAACTAAATCCAGTAACTCATCGGAAGTGTCTTCCGGAATAGCTAATTTCCGGGGACGACGGGACATTAAAGAATGAGAAGAAAGGGAAGATGAAGATGGAACCGATACCGATGGTGGAGGCCTCACCCGAGATCTAGGGTATTGATCGGATAGTACATCCGTATGGCCGGAAGAGTAAAGTTGGTCTGGGGTTAGGTTTCGAGAGCCATGGTGGCGAGATTCCGGGCAAGCATTTTCTCCTTCAGTTGAGAAAGAAGAGGAACCAGATGCGGAAGGAGATAGGCTAGCCATTTGAAGGGGGAAGAAAGAGAATAAAGAAAATAGAAATCAATACCTGGAGACTGGAAGCGGCGGCACCGGAACGGAAATTTCGTCGGACAAAGGAAGCTTTCCCACCGGAATGTTAAGAAGAAATTTCTATGAAGGATGGAAGTTTTCCCCAAATTGGAAGTAAAAAAGGAAAAGGAGGGGATAGATATCCCTTTTTACGATAAAGGGCGATGGGACAATTGCTTGAGTAGGGAAATGACGCGTGTAAGGCTGGGATGAAGGAAGATGAAAGGTTAAAGTTTTGAAGAACGGTTCAGATTAAAGGTAAATATTCCCTAGAAAATGAGCGGGAAATCCGAGAATTTGAAAAAAACATTATTCTTAACTATTTTGGCAAAGAACTGTCATAGTCAAGAATAGGGGGGAGTGGATGATGTGGCATTATGGTGCCACATCCTGAAAGGATTAGTTCCTGGATCATTCCAGAATGGATGATGATCACCTCCCCACAAGACTAGAAAAGGCTTTGCCCCTGATAAGAATCACGACCTGATCAGATCTCCTAACGACCTGATCTGGTGACTGGCACCTCCGTCTAGGACCAAGAAGATGAACGATCTCTCTTAATAAGAAGAAGTAATGAATCCCAGTGTGTCAGAATATCTCTGCGAATCCCTGCAAATGAAGGCGCATTACCTGAATAATTAGTTATGCGTCAGAAAGGACAGTGACGTGGCACTGTGGGCAACAAACCCTAGAAGTCAAATTACTCCCTTACCTCTCTAAAGCAAGGTATAAAAGCATTCCATTTTCTCTATATAGAAGGTTAAGTCACTTTTTCCATTTCTACTCACTCTAAATACGAAATACTCTGTTTTTTATCATCTTCTCCATCAAACCCAACTTACTTGAGCGTCGGAGGTCCGTCGCCGGACACCCCTCCGGCTCGGTTTGTGTGCAGGTCCTCATATTCAGTAAAGGCGTGCAATACCATTAAACATTCAGGGATTTTCGAAGGATTTATTTAGGTAATTCTTATTTCAATCTCTCTTTGGCTGTGTTCTTTATCATTCACTTAGGTGAACTCGATAAGGTCACATTGACAAGCAGAGTTTAAAATGAAAATATTGCAGGTGCATCTACACCATTCAGGTAAGCCTAAACCTCCAATTATTTCTTCTAAACAAAACACATTACACCTAGTAATTTTATTTTAGGCATCATCAAGAATGAGTTCATCTAAATGTGTGCACAAACTTCGACCTCAATTTGGAGCAAACAAATTATTTATATATGGAAAAAAACTTATATTCAATATAATGGAGAACTAAAAATAGAGTAACAAAAGCAAGCAATAGAGCATTAAAGCCTTGGGAAGTTCCTCAGATTAGTCCTCTTCCAAAGAGCTCTCAACTTTTTTTTTTATCACGGAAGAAGGAAAAACAAAGAACAACACAAAAATAAAAATCCTTATTGGAGGTTGTGGACAGTCATAGATAGAGACCACTTGTGAGCCTAACTCTACACTTAAAACCAAGGTGTTAAGTGAGAGGATTGCCCAGGCTTATTTATAAGCCCACCCAAGACCATCTCTCTATTCGATTTCGATGTGGGATACCTTAATACCCTCCCTCATCCCTTACGTGAGTCTTGGACAAGATCGACACGTGGCTCAACAGGTGGATCTAGACATCGAAGTAGAGAGTTGGCTCTGATACATGTGACAAGGCCTAACTCTACACTTAAACCTTGGTGTTAAGTGAGAGGATTGCCCAGGCTTATTAAGGTATCCCACATTGGATAGAGAGATGGTCTTGGGTGGACTTATAAGCCTGGACAATCCTCTCACTTAACAACTTGGTTTTAAGTGTAGAGTTATGCCTTGTCACACCACTTCTTCAGATTGAAGTTCTGCCGATCGATCCCCCTTTCTGTTGGGACACTGCCGCCGGGTCATAATATATAACGCCGCAGGATTGCTTTCAATTCTATGTTGTGTTTCAGAAGTTCCGGCCGGTGGTGAAACTGAGGAGACGAAAAGGATTCTAAAAAGTCAAAATGACATGTCTCTCAAATACACGTTGGGAACAAATTTTCAAATATTCATCTAATGTTCGAAAAAAATTCAACACACACACTTTTGGGTTAGAAATTCGTCCAAGTAAAACTCGATGAACTAATTTTCGAACAATTGCTCCATGTTTGGAACAAATTTTCGAACATTCATCCAATGTTCGAAAAAATGTTCAACACACACACTTTTGGAGAAATTTTCGAACATTTATCCAATGTTGGTGATTTATTTTCAAACATTTGGTGAGTGTTCGAAATCTTGTAACGAACATTGTTTTTTTTCGAACAAAAGACAAATTTTCGGGATGTAATGTTCAAAATCTTGTACCGAACATCATTTTTTTTTCGAAAAAAACACAAATTTTCGGTATGTAATGTTCGAACAAAAGACAAATTTTCGAAAAATATGATCAGAAATAGAGGTTTTTATACACCATTCAAAAAATAGAGCAACTAAATTACATAGTTATCCATAGGAGTGCACAAAAAAAGATCGGACCGGAAAAAAGACCGGAACCGGACCGGTAGTTTCCGGTCCGGTCTCCGGTCCTTAAAATTTTAGATTTCGGTTTCCGGTCCGGTCTAAGACCGAAATTCTCCGGTCCGGACCGGTAGTTTCCGGTCTGGTCTCCGGTCCTTAAAATTTTAGATTCTGGTTTTCCGGTCCGGTTCGGTCTAAGACTGAAATTTTTTTTTAATATTTTTTATTAATACACTCTTACTTATTTTTCAAAACCAAGTAATTGGTGAGAATGTGAGGTAATATTATTGAGATCTATTACATTTTTTCAAATATATAATTTAACGAACATATTTAATTACTTTTACGGTCAAAAGATCATTAATAATAATGTAAATAAAATTCACATTGGCGTGGATTGATTTAAAATAAAGAGCAACACTTTGATTTTCATACACAAATTCTTCAATATTGTTCTTGCTTCCATGAACCCGGACCGGAATTTACCGGTCCGATCCGGTCTGGACTGGATTAATTACGGTCCGGTCTCCGGTCCATGCATTAGGACAGATTCCGATCCCGATCCGGTTTTGGACCGATGCACACCCCTAGTCATCCATTGTAACGTTGCTTAAAATATATGTTCTAAACATACGTACATACGTCTAGAATTTGTACACAAATTATCTATAAAATGTGATCCCAATCGATGTAACTCCCACAATCTCCAAATAAGGTAGCTGGTACCTATTTGTCTTGTATGTGCAATATATCATGAGTACCTTCGGAAAAACACGCACCAATTGAAGTGAGACGGGATGTGCAAAAAACAACTCGTTAAGATTGTTTGTCTTCTCACATCTTCGTGTGGCATGAAAGTAATTTTGCTCGACAAGTTGACTCATCAAATATTGCAACTGACTACGTCCACAATATTGATGGATTTTATGCTTCAACCTTACATTGTAGATCGTTCGAAGAGTCGAGTGATTGTTCTCATTCTTCTTCTTCAACTTCATCAATACAGATTTAGGAGGAGCGTGTAATTTGGACATTTCGACAACGAAGTCCTCTTCCTCGGTAGTTAGGCGGTCGACATAAGAATTTCCCTCAAGGTAACGGGATATTGGATGGTTATGTGTACCGCATTTCACCTCCAATCTCCATTGCATTTCAGATTCTTCTGTACCCTTCAACATAAACGGACACCCACATTTCTTGGTGCTCGTAACCTTTCCACTCTTTTCTTCTACCATCTCGTTCTTCTTAGCCTTCTTCTTCATAGGAGTTGTAGGCTTCTTCTTTTCACGGTACGCATCGCCACGCTCACACGTCAAGAATATACGACCTTTTTTAGTACCTTGGTCGTTATCCGACCGCTTCACAACAACAATTATGTTGTGTTGTTTCCCCGTACTACGCACCCAAGACAAGAGTGCATCACGAGACTCGAACAAAGTCATATTCGTGAAGACGTCCGTGTAGTCCATAACAATTTCACCACCCCGAACATCATCATTCTCCTTTTCAACAATAGAGTCATTCACCCACTCATCATCATCATTGTACTCCTCGTACTCCTCTTCGAGACAATATTCGTCCACCCAAACATCGTCCTTCTCATCACCCAAATTCTGAAATTTAAAAAACAAAAATTATAAACTGTTCGAAAATTTATTCAAAACAAAAGCTTCATGTTCGGAAAAAAGTTCAAAACAACAGCTTCATGTTCGAAAACGAATTCAAAACAAAACACATATGTTCGAAAAAAAGTTCAAAACAAAAGAGATTTGTTTTAAACTTTTTTTCGGACAACACCACCATGTCCGAAAAAAACACACGAACATAGTCGTCTTCTTCGCAGAACCAGTCGCGAAAAGGGGCTTTTTCAAAAACGACCAAATGCAATACATAATGCCAAAATGTAAGTCCTAAATGCATATTATTTCAACTACATACCACTATAGAGTCATAAGATGCAAAAATAAACAAGCATAAACATCAACACAAACACTAAAAAATCCTAAACATAAAAACTATTTCACTTTAAAAAAAAAAAATTTCAAAACATGATAAGTAACTTATAAATGAGTCTTTGGCACCATCACTAGTAGCTATTACATCATAATCGACCATTTTCGACTCCATTCTCGCTCTCCAAATCAAACTTGCAGAAAAGGAAATTTTGGAATTGAGAGAAAGTGATGACTCTCTGTATTCCCGCGTTTATATAGGAGGTGGGTGTACTCATCCGGTTAATTTTTTAAAAAAGTACAAGAGAGGTAAATACGTCATTTCGCAACACCCTTTTGACAAAAAAAAAATTACCCTAGGTGTACTCATAGGAAACCCGGGTGCCTTTAAACGCGCCCGCAAATATTTATATACAACTCAATTAAAGAAGACGTAATATAGTCTTTTAATTTATTGCTTAGGTGGATGGGCAAATCCCGTTGATGTATTCTAAAGCCCAAACATCTTTATAATTAGGTTGATCCAACAAGAAGTCCCACTTTACATTCAATTAAAAAAAATAGATTTCACCGTCCTATTTGATACATAAATCCCTAAATTTTTTAGGAGATTTTCTGCTTCTCATGCCTATATATATACAACCATGCATTCTTTTGGGTTTCTTCACAATTTCAACAAAGCAGCTGTCAAAAGAATTCGAGAACTAATTCTCAACAGAGGTAATTCTCGTACCAAATTATGTATACTTCTTTCTTCTGATTTCTTGTTGTATAACATTTTCTTGTATTTACGGCATATATACACGTACTATGCACATACATAAGTAATCTTTGATTCCCATGCTTGTTTCTTACAACTTGAAATTATAATTATAAAATCATATTCAAGAAATTATGCAACTCCATGTTGTTAAATTATATCATCTTTATTCAAGAAATATCAGTTTGTAAGACCTATTCTTCTTTTCTTTTATTTATTTATTTTGTTTTGCACTACACACATACGCCAAGAAATATCCCGGTGGCAACAGTAATCTTAAATTCACAGAATTCGAATGAGAATGTGGGTGTCCATGGGTCTTTTGGATCCACATCTTATCTTCCCCATTCAATTTTTTCAATAGCCCTTTTTAATCAAATTGAAAAAAAAAAAATTCAAAAGAGACAGTGGGTTTTCGGTCATTGCATATTAATCTCTTTGGATTTTGCCAATTTGAAAGAGGATGGGATTTTGAGATTACTTGTTTTGGGCATGCGAGAAAGGCGGTGCTGCTTGGTTTCCAGCGACGGCGGGCGACGCTGTCGACGATTGGCTTCGGGGTGGCGGCGCGGTCAGAGCAGCTGTAATTTCTGAACCGAGGCAGGGGAGCGTGGCAGCTCGTGGTGCTTGCAGGCGCAGCGCGGTCGATGATGGGCTTCAAGCGACGCGCGGTGACGGCTTTAGGCGGTGCGTGAACACTCGTCGAGGCGGCTAGCTTTAGGCGGAGCATAGCGGCGGCGCTGGCTTTAGGCGGAGCGCGGTGCGCGAACAGGCGTCGCGGCGGCTTTAGGCGGCGCGTGGGGGCGACGACCATTGCAGATGTTTGATTCCTGACGGAGGTTCGCGGGCGATGAAGTAGTGATTGGGGACGGGAGTTGTACCAGATGACTTGGGGCATGTTTGTTTTGGGATGGGAAATCCGGATTTGGGATTTCGAAACTCCACCCCCGTTACAATTTGAGATTTTGATTTAGGATTTCAAAATGCCACCCTATAAATACCTATAAACCCTATAAAAGTCAACCCTATAAATACCTACAAACCCTATATAAATACCTATAAAACCTATAATCCTATTCTATAAAGTTAAATCCTACCCTACATAAATTCCAAAATAAACACAAAACATAAAAAACATTAGGATTTTAAAATCCACTAGATTTTGAAATCCGGATTTCAAAATCCTCAAAATCCCAAAACAAACATGCCCTTGGGGATTTGGATTTATGCTTTCTGCCTTCTTATATGAGAAATAGGGCAACCTATAATTTGGGTTTGATTCATTAAGAAAATAGGCTCAATAAAGGGTCTGACTATTTACACCTCCATTTCAGTTTAGAACACTCCCCCGTTTAATGCACCCTTCCTAAAATTTGTCAGGATAGATGCACTCTCCCGCAAATTGTCCTAAATATCCTTTTATCTCAAAAACCTATTTACTAAATACACACCCCTAATTTCTCCTTTCTTCTTCTTCTTCCTCTTCCTTCTCTCTCCAGCGCCTTCTTCTCTCCTCTCTTTTTTTTTCTTTTTTCTGCTCCCCTCACTCTATTTCTCCTTGATCGCCGCCCCTCCTCTACCGTCGCCGCCCTCCCCTCTCTCAACAGCTGCATACGTACATCAGCAGCAAAAAAAAAAAAAAAATTATCTCCCTCGCCCCTCGTCCCCACCCATCACCCCTGCCCACGTCAAGACTCCGCCCGCCCCACCCCGATTCGTCGGCCGCCACCCTCAGGTTTGAATTTTAGGGTTAGGGTTTTTTGCTTTTCTTTCTTTTTTTCTCCTTTTCTTTGGTTTTTTTTTGTTTCTGTTTCTCCTCACCTCACATGTCGATTTTTTGTTTCACTGCTGCAAAGGTAATATTTTTTTTTCTTTTCTTCGACACACCAGGGTCGACCCTTTGCATTATCGTCGATAAATTGTTGTCGACGAGAATGTATATGGTCGACCAACTGGTGTAGATTTTTTTTTTTTTAAAAATCGACCTTTGTAAAACGACTATATACACTCTCGTCGACAAATTGTTGTCGACGAGAGTGCATATGGTCGATCCTGGTTTGTTGAAAATCTTTAAAAAAAATTGAGATTTTTCTAAGTTTTTTATGTTTCTACCGAAATGCAAAAATGGTGGTTTTTTGTGGTGTTGGTGGCGGCTGCTTTTGCGGTAGATTTTAGGTAGGTTTAGGGTTCAAAGGTTAAGAAAGGGTGTACTTAGTGGTGGGGGCGCATTTAGTAGGGTAATATTACTCAAAGGGTATTTTAGAGTTTTTACACTATTATTATATTATTAAATTAATAGGGGGAGTGTTCTAAACCGAAACGGAGGTGTAAATAGTCAGACCCTCAATAAAGTATCCCATTTATTTAATTAACTCAAAACAGGCCCAATGTATGAAAAGGAATGGTGGGCTATGCTTATTAATTTGGGGACAGTGGGCTCTCTTGATAAAAATTACTCCCTCCGTCCGCCTATAAGCTTCCCGTTACTTTTTGGCACATAGATTAAGAAAAGTGATTAAATAATAGATATAGTGCAAGTGATGTGATTGAGAGAGGAGAGAGATAGAGAAAAAGTAAGATATAAAGTGATGTGTAAGAAAAAATACTTACCAAAAAGGGTATGAGAAGCTTATAGACGGACGGACCAAAATGGTAAAATGTGAAGCTTATAGGCGGACGGAGGGAGTAATTAAAACAGGCCCAACTCCTTATTAATTTAGCGGTAATGCTATGTATTCAGAATTTGGATATTGACAATTAATTAATTAATGACCAGATTTCTCGTAGATCAAAATAAACTGACAGCGAATACACATTATTACTCCATGTCATCATTAATAATTTTAAACGGTAAAAAACATAAATAATTTCTCCCACTAATTTCTTCCATTAAGTTAAGTTTTTTTAATTCCCCCCTCCTAATTTCTTCTAACCTTACAATCATTAAGTTAATTTTTTTTTATTTCTCCCACTAATTTCTCCCACTAATTTCTTCCACCATTACCACAATTACGTTAATTTTTTAATTTCTCCAGCACATAAAAATTAATTTAAATCTTTTCAACTATTAGAAATTTATTTAATCAATCCATTGAAAATTAATTTAATATTTCCAGTGCACTATTGAAAATTAATTCAATCAACACTTTGAAAATTAATTTAATCTTCTCTAAGTATAAGTGTACACTATTGAAAATTAATTTAATCTTCTCTAAGTATAAGTGTACACTATTGAAAATTAATTTAATCAACACCTTGAAAATTAATTTAATCTTCCCTAAATATAAGTGTACACTATTGGAAATTAATTTAATCAACACATTGGAAATTAATTTAACCGTCTCTAGTATAAGTGTTATTAAAAATTAATTTAATCTTCCATTGAAAATTAATTTAACCGTCTCTAGTATAAGTGTTATTAAAAATTAATTTAATCTTCCCTAAGTATAAGTGTACACTATTGAAAATTATTTTAATTAACACCTTGAAAACTAATTTAATTTTTTCTAAGTATAAGTGTACACTACTAGAAATTAATTTAATCAACACATTGAAAAATAATTTAATCTTCCCTATAAGTATAAGTGTACACCATTGAAAATTAATTTAATCAACACGTTGAAAATTAATTTAATCTTCCCTAAGTAGAAGTGTGTACTATTGAAAATTAATTTGATCAACACCTTGAAAATTATTTAATCTTCCCTAAGTATAAGTGTACACTATTTAAAATTAATTTAATCAACACCTTGAAAATTAATTTAATCCTCCATAAGTATAAGTGTACACTATTGAAAATTAATTTAATCAACACCTTGAAAATTAATTTAATCTTAATCCTCCCTAAGTATAAGTGTACACTATTGAAAAATAATTTAATCAACACCTTGAAAATTAATTTAATCTTCCCTAAGTATAAGTGTACACTATTGAAAATTAATTTAATTTTCCCTAAGTATAAGTGTACACTCTTGGAAATTAATTTAATCAACGCATTGAAAATTAATTTAATCTTCCCTAAGTATAAGTGTACACTATTGAAAATTAATTTAATCAACACATTGAAAATTAATTTAATATTTCCTAAGTGAAAGTGTGTGTGTGTGTGCGTGTGAAATCAGAGATGTTGTCTGTCGTGTTGGCACTGTCCAGACAACATTATGCAACGGAAATTAAAATGCACGTACTGAGAATAGAAGTATTCAAAATTTGCGTAGATTATAAAATAATCTACGCTGTTCACTATATAAAAATATGTGAAACGAGTACAACCTCTTTGAGGTGTATAGTTACACTACGAAAGTGTATAATGATTTACTAAGTTCTATGAAACTATCTCCCTCATAGATCTAATCACACAACCTAGTAAATAAGACTATGATCTAACACACTACTATTCGGGTTTACAATAGTATGAAGATCTACAAGATGAAACAAAGATATCCCTAACTAGAAGCGTATATAGCGTTCAATAGTGTAGTAGTCGTTTTTAGCTTTCCTTCTTGTGTATCTTGTGTTGAGGGCAGCTTCTGTATTTATAGGCATTATGCACGAACTGCCATCAACTCCCATGATCATCACAACCGTGAGATCATGCGGTTATAAACTTCTCTCCACCACTCCTAGAATTTAGGGACTTGTTATACCATGTCTAATAACTTCTCACTCCCACGCAATGGCATGATTTGGGTATTGCCCACGTCTTCTAACTGCTCTGGGGACATCATTAGACAACAAGCGTAAGATAAGAGTGAGTGAGAAAATTAAGGGCAAATTCTGATGTTGTCATAAGTGTTGGGAACATTAAACACAACACTCGGCTGTTAGTGTTGTATCATTAAACAAAATACTTATATCAACATCAACAATCTCCCCCAATTTGACCTTTCTGCATCAACATAACTGAAGTTCACACAACAGAAACATTGATTAAGAAATTTACACAATTGATATTCCAAAAATATGAAGTAACAATTAGTATAAGATCAAATTAAAATAAACAACATCTAAACCAAAAAACTTGTTTAGATTTAAATAACTTAAGCAAAAATAAATCCTAAATAATTACATAATGTAAATAACAGAGTTTGAAAAATAAAAAAACAAAAGTACAAAGCTTTTACAACAAAGAAAGAACTGTATTAACACATGGGAAAGGATTGGGCTGAATGTGTATCAGTTGCATCTCCATAGTCTGCATATACTCCCACATAGTGTAAGCTCTCCCCCTGTCTTCAAGCTTATCATGCATCCAGATCACAGATCACCATAGAGATCCTGGATGTCCTGTTCATCTCCCTCAGTCATTGTAGTGTCAGCAGCAGGTTTAGTAGTTCGGCCAGGAACTGAATCCGATTCATCTACAGCAGGAGAAACAATATTAGTAGGCTGATTGTGTGAACTGTCAGCTACTCCCCCTGTTGAAGTGGAAAGGAGATCCATCCAAAATTTCTTTTGGACTAGAAGATCCTCCACAGAGTGCTGTAAATTAAGAATAGATCCCTGCAAGATATCAATATGTCTCATTATATAGTGGGAAGATAAATAAATAGAGGAGGCAGCTCCTTCTGGAGGCAGTGTGGAACTGTGGAAGGGGTCATTTGCTGGAACACTGGTTGTTGTACTTGGGTCTGCTTCATCATCATTCCCTCTTAAAGGAAGATCAACCACCCTGTCACCTCTCACTAAGAACTGATTTGAGATGCTGAACCCTGGGATATAGGAGCTTACAACCTCATCTTCATATCTCTTAAAGTCTTTGTCCAACAAGTATTTGTACACAAGACATGGGTAAGGTAGTATGCCTCTTCCAGACATATCAGACTTAAAGGTCATCATATTAGTGAAACTAACCTGTCCTAAGTTAAACCATCAAAACAGCCTGTTCTAAGGTGAGAGTGGTGTTGTTTGTGGTAGGCAGCCAATTAAAACAAACCAACTTATGCAGGACAGAATACAAACTAGTCAGTTTAGAGGCTAAAATTTTTCTTCTCCATTTGGTGATTATACTCTCCCTGTCAAGATGCTTATCATGACATCATGATCAGTAACAACAGGATCCTCCATAATTTTTGTTTTAAGCAAAATATTGATCATTCTAGGGGTAATCATATGCCTATTTCCTCTAAACCAAAACTGTCCATATCTTGTGGAGTTTGAATCACCAGCAAATTGAGGGATATTAGCATAAAATTCATATATCCAGTCAACAACATAAGGACAAGCAGATTGTAAGGCTTTCAGTAAGGATCTTTCTTTAAACCAATCAAGCAGATTCATCTCTTCAAAATCAGGAATTTTAATAAATCTTTCACTGAGAATCTGCCTAGTTCTTATAGTTCTATACTGTATGCTTGACTTATCATTATAATCCTCATCAGAGTCACTATTCTTACACATAATTACACATAAACTATTGGCACAAAAGTTTTTGCAATGACTTATGTGTAATTATGTGCAAATAAGGAAAATAAATATACAAAATCTCGGTAAATTAAATTCGCGGGTAATCCGGCCCCAAAATCTAAAGCCCGCGAAATTAAGGCAACATTATTATGCATATGAGGCAAAATAAATAACAAATTATAGTTATATCTTAGTGGTAAAAGTTTACCCTCATTACAAAGAGCTTTGCAAGCTCGAATCACATTTATAATATTTTTTTTCTTTATTTTTCAATATTAATGCAGTAGCACTACCCCTCTCCCTTCTTTTTTTAAATTTTTACTTTTCTTCCCTTTAAATATTTTTTTTACTCCCTCTCCCTTATTTTTTTAATTTTATTCCCTTTTAATTTTTTTTTACTCTGACTCATTATTTTGCATACAAGTAACAAATAAAATACCAACACATTAATACACTATACATAAAAAAATTAAGATAGTACACACAAAATACTATGAGAGTATCACACATTTATGCATGTCAGTATTTGACAAAATACCAAAATAATAAGACAATTTTAATGTGTGTTGCTGTTTTATACACTAATGTAGCATTATCACAAATTTTATGTAAATAGTATTACACCGTTACATTTAATATTGATGAGACGGTTCTTGATACTGGCAAAAGACGAGGCAAATTGAAATCGAAATGGATTAGAAAATCACAATAGATAAGAGATTTGTATATATTTATTAATGGAGGGATTGAGCCGGGGGCCACTGTATATATGGGGCGGTTTTTGGAGATTCCGGTGGTGTTTCGACAGAGGCAGGGGAAGGTGATCTTGAGGGTCGAATCGGCGAGAATGGGGAAGTTGCGGGGTGGAGGGTTGGAGAAAGAGGGAATGAGGGAATGAGGGGAGAAAGAGAATAAATTAAACTCAAATCCAAAATAAATTATGGAGCAAATAAATAGGTCAATGGGTATTTTACACATAATTACACATAAGCTATGCACAAAAGTTTTTGCTGAAAATAGCCTATGTGTAATTATGTGCAAATCAAGTAAATAAGGAAAACAAATATACAATTTACACATAATTACACATAAATTATTTTTCATAAAAGTTTTTGTGCCTAAAAAAATATCTACCACAATATATACACTGTATTTATAATGTATGACTTATATTCCATTTGTCCCGATATACCTTTTACATGTAAGTATGCATTCTTTGTCCCGATATACCTTTTACATGTAAGTATGCATTCTTTTTAAGAAAGTATAATGAATTGTAAATCTTTATGTATAAAGTAAATAAATGAGTTGACATATTTGTAGACTCATAAGAAATTTTATTTTATGTAAAATTATCAATATTATAAAAGTGAAGTTTATAAAATATTTTTCATTTCAAGGGAAACATATCAAAAAAAGAATAAGTGTGAAAGCTTAAAAAAGGTTTTCCACATAAGAGGTGCTCGTTGACTGATAATGACTTAAAGGGTCAACTCTAGTTAAACCAAAGCAACGTTGTCTATACTCTACAGACGTTTGGCACGTACAGGCAGGGGCGGACCCAGGATTGACACTAAGGGGGGCCAGTTTTATATGTTCGTTAATAAAATTTAAATATTTTATATTTATATTTTTTTCACCGTTAAAGATATCAAAATATCTAAATGTCTCAAACCCAATAATGTATGTTGTGAACTTGTTAAAACGAGAAAAGGAAACTTAACTAGTAAAAAATAAATTATAATCTCTAATTCAAATCATAAAATATAAGGAATTAAAATGAGACATATATACATTATAGGGTGCAATTTTAACTAGGTTCTAACATGGCAGATCGAAATTCAATTGAATAATTGAGAATATATTAAAAACACTTGAAATTTAATTATATACGGAGTATAAGAATTTATCAATAAAAATATATACTAATATTTCATAGTGACCTTTTAAAAAATTATTAACTTATATAATTAAAATATGAGAAATTAAAGTATATTTAATTTTAATATTAGTATTTGGATTAGGGTGTTGCTTAAAAAGTGGAGAACAAGTAGTCCAACTAAGAAATAGGTATATATAACAAAATCAATTAATTAATTAATTAATTTAATAATTACGTGTGTATATATATAAAAAAAAAAAAAAAAAGTTGAGGGGGGCCATGGCCACCCCTGAGGTGTGCTTAGGTCCGCCCCTGCGTACAGGTACAGCCGCAAATATTGAAATTTTGGTGTAGAACAAATTCTTTGATTTCACACGCCAAAGAGTTAATATATTAGTTGACTCAAGAAGCTAGGCTTAAGGGATCAACTATATTGTGTACTTATGTATTTACATAAAATAATAGGGAGCTTTTTTTCTTTTTTATGTATAAAAGAGCACATTTTCAGTGAAGTTATAACATTTTAGTGAATAAATTACGGTGCTATCATTTGACAACATGACTTCTAGGTGAAATTGCAATTTTTTGATGCAAACTCTTAATTTTTACAAATACTCAAAGGTTTGGCGAGCTGAGTTAGACTTAATTTGAGTTTCTCTAATCACTGAGAATTGAGAATCTTTGTATACACTAAAATTTGAGTCCTATATTTTTTTTTTGTTTTATTATTATTTTTTTTTTTTATGGAGGGTTTACAAGATCATAAAATAGAGTTACAAATCACGTGCCTAAGATCTTGATCTTCAAACCAAACGGATATCGCCGTATACTCCAATCGCGTGAAGAGGAAAGACGAGTTTTCCTTTGTCTTAACAGGTGTCCAGGTCTCCAATCTTTAAATGAGACGTTGGTCCCAAGTTGAGTGTTAAGATTGATTAAGCTAAGAAAAGTCTAGAGGGGAGGGGTGAATAGACTTTTCAAAATCTTTCAAAATATCAGAGTTTTTATGCGGAAATGTGTTTTGAACAGTACTGTTCTTACTGAGTTAGATCAGTACTTTCCAGTTTTCAGTTTATACTCAACTTTTATTTAGATCTTTTACTTTGTAAACTTTAATGTTCTTAGTTAAACAATTCAAACAAATATCAAACAGAAAGTAAAGAACATAAGATTTATAGTGGTTCGACAAATGTCTACATCCACTCTCACAACTCCAACTGTGAAGTTTTATTAACTCTTCCTTGAGTTTCTTGTGGCTTAAAGTCCCAAGATTAAGACTGCAATCTTATCGATTACACTCCCAAGTGTATCTTCGATCGACTAGTAATTCTACAAGTAACTAGCACACTTGTTTACACAATACAAACTTTAAAATGAAAAGTAAAAACTTCTCTGAAATGTAGCCTTTGATTCTTCTCTTCAATTCAGCGACTTCTTCTCAGTTTTGATCTCCTTAACTCTGTGAGTTCTTGAATGCTTCGAATACTTTGATTGCTCTTAGATTAGTAAATGTTCAGTAGTCTTAGCAGTAGAAGATCACACAGTATTTATAGACTTTAGTATGACAGTTAGCAGTTTGTGAACTAACTCTCAACTAACTCTAAAAACTGTTTTTGTAACTTCCTTTTGTAACCGACTTTGTAACTTCCTTCAACTTTATCCAAGTCAGCATATCTTCAATATATCTTCAGTTACGCCTTAAATAAGTTTTCCAAACTTATTCTTTAATCATACTAACTCAGCACAGTAAACTACTCTTCTCAGTTTTACTGTTCTTGGTCAGTCAGCACAGTTCTCCAAAACTGTTCTAACTTCTCTAGAATTCTTCTAAGCTTCTCTTCTACTCTTCTGGAAGGTCTTCTTATTCTGAAGTAGTCTTCTGAGTCTTCAATAATCTTCTGATCAAGTTCTAATCTACTGTTCTAAACTATTACAATGCTGATTACAATAAAATACAACTTTACAAATATAAAACCTATCTATACATCAACTGAACTACATACAGATGAGTATATCTAAGTCCTATACTATAAGTTGTCTTTACAATACAAACATCAGCTTAGTTCCTAACAATTCATATATCAGATTAGTAACACATAAGATCAATAAACTCAGATTCCAATATCTCTTATGATGACTTAGTTAAGATGACTTCCAACCACATATATCATTAACTTTAAGTTGCTTTTGGCCATCAAAACATACAATCATCAACTAGAACATTGTTTCAAGGATTCATATCCCAACATGAGACAACCCCACACTAAGGTGTCCTCATATCAAGAACATGAAACAGAATAAACAAACAAAGTTCCCATACCACATTGTGATCAGCTTGGAAAATCCACTTAGTACCTACCACATTGTGATCAGCAGGTCTCTCTACAAGTTCCGATACATCATTTCTAGTAAACTGATTTAATTCATCTTGCATAGCAATAATTCAATTACTATGAGCCAGAGTCTCTTTCACAGTCTTGGACTCAATAGAAGATAAAAAGCAACACCAATAAAACAAAGAATTACTAGGTTCTGCCTTAGAATCAAACAGTTGTCTTCTGGTTTTAACACCTTTACCAGACTCACCAATAATCAGATCAGTAGTGTGAGCTGATTTCCATGTTTTCTAGTCTTAACATGAATACTTTCATCATCTATCTCATGCATCTCAGTATCAACAACATCAATATCAGCAGATTTATTCACAGGTGAACAGTCAACCAATTCAGGCATATCAATTTGTCTAGAAGTTTTACCTTTGTCTTTTACCATTTCTACATCATCATCTTTGTTTAGGTTGTTCAGAAATGGATTGTAGGCTTGCACAGATTCATAAACTTCAGTCTCACTGTCATCTTTGTTAGTTTGAATTTTCAGATCATCAACTTTCTTACTGAGCTGATGGTCAACAAAGTCCTGTACAACTTCATCAAAGACAACATGGGGTGTTTCTTCCACACATAGGGTAGAGAAATTAAATACCCTAAATGCTTTGCTAGTAGAGGAGTATCCTAAAAATATCCCCTCATATGCTTTAGCATCAAAAGCATTTAATTTGCTCTTTCCATTATTATGAATAAAACACCTACAACCAAAAATATGGAAATAAGAAACTCTAGGCTTTCTACCTTTCCATACCTCATATGGTGTTTTACCATGTACCTTGTTTATAGCACTCCTGTTCTGAGTGTGGCAGACAGTGTTAATTGCCTCAGCCCAGAAATTCTGAGGTGTGTTGTACTCTGCCAGCATTGTTCTGCATGCTTCCTTTAGTGTTATGTTTCTCCTTTCTGCAACTCCATTTTGTTGGGGTGTTCGAGCTGCACTTGTCAAATGCTGAATTCCAGCCTTAGAACAATATTCTTTGATGTAACAGTTTATAAACTCAGTCCCCTTGTCACTTCTTATCTTGACAATGGGCTGACCTTTTTCTACTTGCAACCTCTTCAATAGTTCTGGTAGTTGGATTTGTGTATCACTCTTTTTGTGTAAGAAGATTACCCAAGTGAACTTTGAATAATCATCTACCACAACTAAAGTGTACTTTCTACCATTTAATGTAGGGGGTTTTATAGGACCATGAAGATCCATGTGCAAGAGTTCTAAGACTCTGCAAGGAAACTTTTACCTGTTTACCTTTCTGGCATGCATCACACACTTGTGACTAGAACTAGATTTCATTAGGGATACCTTCAACAAGGTAGTCTATTGCTATCTTATTAATTATCTTAGCATATGCGTCTGTGCCATAGCCAGCTGATTTCTTTAGGACTCTTAGAAAGAAGGTAAGCATCCCTGGGACAACTATTCCAGTTCACAATGTAGACACTCCCTTGTCTTACACCAACCAGTAGAATAGTATGAGTTCTTTTATCCCAGATTTCACATTTGGTGCTCTTGAAGTAGACTTTATAACCCGTGTCACAGAATTGAGAGACAGATAACAGATTATATTTCAAACCTTCTACATAGGAGACATCTTGAATCTCTACATCTCCATTCTTGATGTATCCAAATCCTTTTGTGATTGTCATGGAACTATCTCCAAAGATCACCTTGAGTCCTTCTTGCTCATGATAGTCAGAAAGACGAGCCTTGGTACCAATCATGTAGTGAGAACACCCACTATCTATGTACCAAGTTTCTCCAACTGAACCACCTTTCTTGTATAAGTCCAATCGACCCTGCAAGTAGTGATCTTAATAATTTAGGTACCCTTTCTTTTATTGGGGTCCTTGGGGGTTAGTGGTAAGAGGTACCCAAATAAACGTTGAAGATTTGAATAGATGAGACCTCTTCAGTTTCCTTCCATATTTATCACAAAACAGTACTTTATTGACCATTTCAGAACTATTAGCAGATTTATGATCTATTTTTCTGAGATAGCCTTTCCTTGGTTCTACCCCTTTTTCAGTAAGATCAGTATGTCTGTAATAGTTTGAATAGGGCCTAAAAGCATGTGGACCATACGGCTTATAAATGTGTTTTGGCCTTTCCTCCTCAATGATATCATAAGATAAATGTGGAGGATAAAGAACATGTTTGTTATGATAATGAGGCACAAATTTCCTAGGTTTAGTTGAATACAACTGAGACTGCCTTATAAAAGGAGGTCTAGGCTGTTCCCAACTTGCCTGTGCTTGTCTTGACCTACTGTTTTGAGTTTGTCTCTTTTGATGCCAGGATTGTTCTGCTCTGGTCAGAGGAGTATAACTCTGCTGGTATGGTCTTGACTGTACTGGTCTAGATACATTTTTCTTTTTACCATTCTTGGTAGTAGGAGGAATGTATTTAGACTGTACTTTAGGTTTTGGATTATTGTCATAAGTCATAGGTTCTTTTCCTTTATCTAGTTGCAAAGAACTTGAACTAGCTCCATTAGTGTTTTTAGTGCCTGAAGTAGGAGAACTAGGCATAATAGCACATATTCCTCTTTTATCATCTGGAGCTCTATATCTGTCTGATTTAATAATCTTCTTATTTTGAAGGTCTTCTTATTTTGAAGTAGTCTTCTGAGTCTTCAATAATCTTCTGATCAAGTTCTAATCTACTGTTCTAAACTATTACAATGCTGATTACAATAAAATACAACTTTACAAATATAAAACATATCTATACATCAACTGAACTGTATACAGATGAGTATATCTAAGTCCTATACTATAAATTGTCTATACAATACAAACATCAGCTTAGTTCCTAACAGTTCATATATCAGATCAGTAACACATAAGATCAATAAACTCAGATTCCAATATCTCTTATGATGACTTAGTTAAGATGACTTCCAACCACATATATCATTAACTTTAAGTTACTTTTGGCCATCAAAACATACAATCATCAACTAGAACATTGTTTCAAGGATTCATATCCCAACATGAGACAACCCCACACTAAGGTGTCCTCATATCAAGAACATGAAACAGAATAAACAAACAAAGTTCCACGAGTACCCGATTCAAAAGTACCATAACACCAGGACTCTCGAGTCTATCTCGAGAGCCCAACCATAAAAAAAACTCACAGCCACAACAAAGTCCGAGCAGAGACAACCAACAGAAACAAAAACAAAAACTAAACAAGCACCAAAAACTATCTAAGAAAGCAGTAAAATAGGATCAATGTAGAAATACCCGAACGGTCACCGTGGCTCCGTTACGGACAAGATCTACGTTGATCCCTAACAAGAATTGAAAAAAACTACACCAAATCTACAAATCTACAAACTCAGATCTGTAGATCTACAAACTCAGATTTGCAGATCTACAACTTAGATCTGCAGATCTACAACTCAAGATTACAGATCTATAACTCAGATCTAGCAAAAACTAAAATAAAAGAAGAGATCGGAGAGAAGCGAAAACCAACAGATTTGGAGCGACAACAAAGACCGCAGCAACAGAGACAAGAACAATGACGGCAACGTGAACGAAGGATCTGCGACGGAGACCGAAGAAGAAAGGGAGAAGCAACTCTCTAGAGAGAGAAGCTCTCCCTTCTCTCCCTTCACTAATCACTGTTTTTTTTTTTTTTTTGTTTTATTAATACACTAACATTCGGTAGTGTGTAACTATTGAATTTTCGTAGAATAAATTTTGTATCTTGGAAAGTAATTTCTTATGAAAACGTTCATTTATACCCGTGTGTGAGGAATTAATACCTTTAAAAATAACATCATTTTTCGGTGCGTCTAACCTCTCATTAACTCCACTACACACAAATGTACACCAAAGTATATATACCTTAACAAAAAGATTTAGGTGTACATGAGTTGATCGAGTTGAATTATTTAAGTTCATGCAAAGCTCGTGAATTTATAAGATTCGAGACAAGTATGCTTTTCAATCTTTTTTTTCAAACTAAGCATACAAATTAACTTGACTTACTATATCTAATTACATCCCTTTACATTTAAGTTGTGGTCCTTGTGGACCATATTTCTTTTCTCACACTAAATGTCTAAAAGTCCACTTGGCTTTGTTCACTGGGTGCAAATATTCTTCTATACGTTGAATACATTCTTATTATACTATATATACTGGTTATTTAACCGTTTTGCCGTCTAGACTCTAGAATATTTGTAGTCACATTAGGAGTTAATTTAATAATTCCTCAATCATGCATGTATCATTGTCCAAATTCAATTTTAGTCTTTTTCCTTTTTATTTCAATAATTTTGATCATTCGTGTCAATCAATTATGGTTGTTTTTGCTAGAAAATTTAAAAAATTGGCCGGAAAAATCATTTCTTGGTGAGTGTCGTCCCATAGACCCATATCAAACTCTTTGTCTCATCTAGCCTGTTTTATTGCTACTTTTAATTTCAATTTGAAAAATATTCTTATATCGCGAAAAAGATGAAGATTGATAAAGTAATGAAAGAAAAGACTTAAATTGAATTCGACCAATAATACACGGCAATTTGTTAAATTAAGAATTTCAAAACCAATCACCATCAATAATAATGATAATCAAGAACACTATCAATCTCATTCAAAATTCCTTTACACAAATCAAACTATCACTTAAATTTAGTGGTAATTATTGATGGTCGACATATATAGATTTCTTAGCACAGCTGTACTATCATGACTTTTCCTCCCAAATAATTGTTCACACCTCACATAAGTCCAAGTTACATTGCCGTCCTTTTAATTTGAGTGCAAAATGCATAATCTGTGTATATATATATTCTTACATTTATCACCAATCCACCATATTATTAATAATTAGCAGCTATGGAGCACAATTGCTACTATATTTTTGCATGTGTAATTTTACTAGTAACCTTGGGAACCCCTTGTCTAGCCACCAACCTCACTACTGATCAATCTGCTCTTCTTTCTTTAAAAGTACTCCTTACTTCAGACCCTTATCAAATACTCACAACAAATTGGACGAATTCAAGTCCTGTTTGCAGTTGGATTGGCGTCACTTGCGGCTTGCGCCACCACAGAGTCACGGCTTTGAATATTTCCTACATGGATCTCTCCGCCACTATTCCACCCCAATTAGGAAACCTCTCCTTTCTCGTTTCTCTCGACCTCACCTACAACCACTTTAGTGGCACTTTGCCTCAAGAGCTCTCTCGCCTTCGTCGCTTGAAGTATATTTCACTCAAAGTTAACAACTTCACGGGAGAGATTCCACCGTGGTTTGGCCATTTTCCTAAACTCGAGTACATGTCCTTAAGAAATAACAGTTTCACAGGATTCATTCCAACCTTCCTTTCTAACCTTTCAAATCTACTCTTTCTTGATTTTTCTTTCAATTCTCTACGTGGAGAAATACCACAAGAGCTGGGGAGACTTGATAATCTTCAAGCTCTGGGCTTGCAATACAATCATCTATCCGGTGTTATACCATCTGCCATATATAACATATCGACACTACAAATTTTGGCATTGAGATCAAATGAATTGAGTGGCAGCCTTCCAAATGACATTTGCCACAAACTTCCTTCTCTTCAAGGGATTTACCTTGGGAACAATCAGCTGAGCGGCCAAATCCCGTCGAATCTATCAGAGTGTCGACAACTTCAAACGTTGTCCTTGTCTTACAACTCTTTCAGTGGGGAGATTCCCGCAGCAATTGGGCAGTTATACTCTCTCCAGATGTTAGAACTTGGTGGTAACAAGTTAACTGGTATGTACATATGCTCCACTTTTTGTGCATTATATATATACATCATGAATTGTCACGAGAATAAGTAACAATTAATATATATTTTTGTTTATGAATTTAATTAATTAATTTGTTGCAACTGCAGGTGTTATACCAAAGGAGATTGGCAATCTTCAAAACTTGGTTCAACTTACTATTGAAAAGAGCAATATTAGTGGCACACTGCCCCTAAATATTTTCAACTTGACTTCCTTGCAATATTTAAGTCTGTGGCGTAATAAGCTGAGTGGGAGTCTATCACCAGATATTGCAAATCTTACAATGCTCAAGGTCTTGGATCTCTCAGAAAACAACTTCACAGGTAATTAGCTTTTGATTAGGAATTTAGTGACCTGGCCTAATCACCATAATAAATAACAAACTTTTAAAAGTACTTGTCTCAATAAAAGCACAAAATATATAATATGACCCTAATCACCATTATCTTATTGTAACGCATATTTTAAACCATGACAGGCATTTTACCCACAGAAATTTCTCAACTTTACCAACTCGAGAGATTGCAATTACAAACTAACGCCTTCGTTGGTTCAATTCCACCAGAACTCATTAACATCTCAACTCTCAGTGTTGTTTCACTTAGTCAAAATGGTCTGTCAGGCGGTCTTCCCACCAATTTGTGCTATAGAACACCTCTTCTTGAAGGAATTTACCTCAATGATAATAATTTAAGTGGAGTTATACCCAACTCTATCTCTCATTGTGCGTATCTCACGACTCTAGGTCTCAGTAACAACATGTTCACTGGTATTGTGCCCCACCTTGGCAACCTAACTCTCCTTGAGGATCTGTTCCTGTCACACAATCATCTAAGGATTGAATCATCTTCTTCAAAATTGAGCTTCATTACTTCTCTCACAAATTGTAGATCATTGAAGTATTTCACAATTTCTAATAATCCTCTACGTGGCATCATTCCACCCTCCATTGGAAATTTTTCTTCCTCATTGCAACAATTCTATGCCTTCAATTGCGGAATTAAGGGCAGCATTCCTGCTTCTATAGGCAACTTAAGCAACTTGATCATGCTTTCATTATACGAGAATGAGTTTTCTGGTATTATCCCACCCACTTTAAAACACTTGGATAACCTTCAAGTGTTAGATATAAGTAACAACAATCTCAGAGGTTCCATTCAAGAGACTTTGTGCCATTTGCACAGCATCAGTTATGTAAATTTAGGCCAAAACCAATTATCAGGTCCGATTCCAGAATGTTTTGGAAATCTCACTTCTTTAAGACAACTTTATCTGCATTCAAACAAGTTAACTTCAAGCATTCTTCCAAGCTTTTGGCGCCTAACAAATTTGTTGGAGCTCAACCTATCCTCAAATTACTTTGGCGGACCTTTACATCCAGATATCGGTAATTTAGTGGCAGTAACTAGTATCAATCTAGCCACGAATCAGTTTTTTGAGACTATCCCCACCACAATCGGGAAATTACAAAATTTAATGCATCTGTCTCTAGCACACAACACACTGGAAGGATCTATTCCTGAATCGGTGGGAAACATGATCAGTTTGTCAATTCTAGATCTCTCATACAACAACCTTTCTGGTCTAATTCCAAAGTCTTTGGAGACACTTCGAGATCTCAACTACTTCAATGTCTCTTTCAATGATTTAAGTGGAGAAATTCCTTCAAGTGGTCCATTCAGAAACTTCACAACGGATTCTTTCAAAGCTAATAAAGCATTATGTGGAATTCCAAGGTTTCATGTCCCACTATGCCCTGTTAGTCCCAATCACAAATCAAGGAGAAAGACAATGAAATTTTCTTTATTTATTCTTGCTGGGGTGGTTGTGTTTGTTACCATTGTCTCTTTGGCCTTCATCTTCTTAAGATGTAGAGGGAAGAAAAAGGCTACTTCTCGAATTGATGAGCATGTGCAATCTACAATGTTGGAAAGAATTTCCTATTACGAAATTTTGCGGTCAACTGAGCATTTGAATGAAAGTAATTTGTTAGGCTTTGGGAGTTTTGGTTCTGTTTATAGAGGAGTTCTCGGAGATGGGAATATTATTGCTGTGAAGGTGTTTAATCTTCCAACTGAAGCTGCTTTCAAGAGTTTTGATGTGGAATGCAATGTACTGCGTAACATTCGTCATAGAAACCTGACCAAAGTTATAAGTTGTTGTTCAAACGAAGATTTTAGAGCATTAGTACTTGAATATATGCCCATGGGAAACCTTGAAAAATGGTTGTATTCCCACAACTATTGCTTGGATGTCATGCAAAGGTTGAACGTGATGATTGATGTCGCATCAGCATTGGAATACCTTCATTATGGTTATTCGCCACCCATTGTCCACTGTGACTTGAAGCCAAGTAATGTGTTGTTAGACGAAGAGATGATTGCTCATGTAAGTGATTTTGGGATATCTAAAATGTTAGGCGAAGGGAATAGCACTGTGCTAACTAACACCCTTGCTACACTGGGGTACATCGCACCAGGTGATTTAAAAAAAAAAAAAATTTATCTTCGAATTACGTACCATTAATTGTATATTCCACTACATATTTTTGTAATTGATTAGTATTTTTGTTTCAGAGTATGGATTGGAAGGGTTAGTTTCTACGAGGTGTGATGTTTATAGCTATGGTGTTATGTTGATGGAAGTTTTTACAAGAAAAAGGCCAAGTGATGATATGTTTGGTGGAGATTTGAGTTTGAAGAGTTGGATTGAAAACTTGCTTCCACGATCACTACATCAGATTATGGATATCAACTTACTCACAAATCTTGATGATGAACGTTGTGACAAGGTGATGCACTGTGTATTCTCCATATTGACATTGGCTTTGAAGTGCTCAGCTGAATCTCCAGGAGATAGGATAAATATGAAAGAAACATTATCGGAGTTACAAAAAATCAAACATCGATTTTTCTAGTAATTACACGGTAAGACCTTGGAATCTCTAATGTTTTACGAAAGAGTAAATTACCCATTTACGACATCGCGTATACAATATGTTTATGATCATGTTATGTTTTGTGCATTGAAATTAGTTGATCTGGTCTTGTGTAATAAAAAGGTCGGTTTCTAGAGGGTGGGTAGAGTTTCTCTCTCTATAGATTTCTTCTCCCCTACTCCACCGCTCATCCAGTTCATCTCCACTTTTTTGCAAATTTGATAGAGCTTTTGGTGGTGTTTCGTTTGGTTTGAAGATCAAGATCTTAAGCTCCTGAATTGTATTTTGATTTTGCTATGATCTTGTAAACCCCCTCTAAAAAAAAAAAAAAAAATTAGTTGATCTGATCTTGTTGTTGTTATAAATAAGGGTTGCATGATAATAGTTAATTAGTGGTCTCTTAAACATGAGCAGTTTGAAGTACTTGTCATTATCAATGAGCCTTATTTGTCTCCAGATTTCCTGCCTGAAAACCGTCGTGATTGGTCTTCATGTGAAGCCAACATTAGTTGCAAGTCAAACCTGGAAGCTGGCTTTGCAAGGAAGAATATGGTTTAAAAATTGGTATGTTGGAGTAAGCCCCGGAGGACTTGATCCACATCTATCATCATTTCTATTCTTGAATCTTAATGGTTGATTGTAATGACACCAATTTTCTGTCTGCCTAATTGTTTCTTACTGTAGGTCCCAAGTTGAGTTTATAATATTGAGTAAGCTAGTAAAAGTCTAGAGGAGAGGGGTGAATAGACTTTTAAAAATCTTTCAATATATCAGAATACGTAATGCGAAAATCAGAATATAACAATGAGCCCAATTCTAGTTTATACTCAACTTATTTCGAGAACTCTCTTATGAACACTCAACTAGTCTTGTATAGATAAGTAATTCAAACAATTAAACAGTTAATCAATCAAACAACAAACAAAACAGTTAAGTAAACAAACACGAGATTTATAGTGGTTCGACAACTTGTCTACATCCACTCTCACAACTCCAGTCGTGAAATTCTTATTAACTCTTCCAAGAGTAATGTGTTCTTGTAGCTTTAAGTCCCAAGAAATAAGACTTAGATCTTCTCGAATATATCACCAGATATATCTTCGATCTAACTAGAGATTTACAAGTATCTAGCAACTTGAACAATAAAATAAAACTTCTCTTCGTTCAGTAGTAGCCTTCTGGTTTCTTCACTTGTCTTGTGTAGCTTCACTTTCTGAACTTCAAACTCTGCGAGTTCTTCACTTTGAATGCTTCGATAATCTTCAGTAATATGTCAGTAAGTAGTATTTCAGTAGTCTTGAAACGAACAATACCATGGAGTATTTTTTATAGACTTCTGAATCCAAGAACTTGTCAGTTGTAACCAACCTTTCTTAAAAACTAACTTATAACTTGTTATTCTTATCTTTCCACGCGTTTATGGTTAATTAGTTATTTCTAACTAACTCTTCAATCCTTATCTTCAATACGCTTGAATAAATAACTTCATTCTTCTTGTCTTGTTGAGTCTTGTTGCGCACCTGTCTTATCTAGACTTCATCCTTCTTCTTCTAGTTGTGCGAACTTCTTCAGTAGTAGACTTAGTAACAACTAATCTAATCCTAACAAGATTATTACATTACTTTAAGCTTTATAACACAACTTAGTCAACTTAGAATCAATACAATGTTTATATCAATTACATATGAAAATTATGAGCTTCTATACAATGTTTAATATAGCTCAAAAACATCCTAAACAATTAATGAAGTATATACATACTATAAGTACTTGTCTTTTGTTAACTTGACAATACTTGTCTTGTGTGAACTCTACTGGTCTGTACAAGATGACTTCTCTTAACTAGACT
The DNA here is from genome assembly GCA_963675135.1 of Galeopsis tetrahit. NCBI lineage: Eukaryota > Viridiplantae > Streptophyta > Magnoliopsida > Lamiales > Lamiaceae > Galeopsis > Galeopsis tetrahit. Next base: position 38,232,456 of record OY776126.1, on the reverse strand, counting down.
AGACCAGTCAATACTTAGAAAATATTCAAGTCTACTTTTTGGCTTATCAAAACTTTATCTTTATCTTTTCATCATTAATTAGGACTTGTTTCAGGATTCATATCCCAACACTTACGTATAAAATTATTTGAAATAATTTTTATCTCGCATTGATGTAAATTAATTTAATTTTTTGTGATTTGGCCTATAAGTGTGGTTTTATGTTCTGTCGCTTGTTTTGTCGAGTGTGCTCGTTATTATGTTTCAATTTAAGTTTATTTCCGAATGCACCAGTTAAGGATAAGATTTAGAATATCTTCTAAATTATTCTCAATGTATATCTTGTACATATCTTTTATAATTTTATCTCCACAATATTAGGAGTCAGTTGTAACTTAACTCAATTATATATTGAATTTCTCTGATCACCAAAATTACGGTGAATTAAATCTCTTTCTCTCATGGTATCAGCCTACACACCCAAACCCTAATTAATTATTTTTTCTTCGGTGGTCAGAATTAATTCCTCTGTCTTCCATTAATCAAATCCTATCACCTCTTTCTCTGATTCAATTACTTTCCACCGCCCATTTAATTAACTACATATTGGAAGTATACACAAATTCTCTCTCCACAATTTTAATTCCCACTGCCTATCAATTACATACTCTCTGCCTGCCAAACTCGTCCCCTTCGCCGGCAAGATACTCTACAAATTCTCCATACGCCATGGCCACCACAGATTCCCTTACTTCTGAAACTCTCCCTTTCTCCACACTTATTCACATGCTTACAGTTAAATTAACGTCCACCAATTTTCTATTGTGGAAAACTCAAATAACCTCTGTCTTTGAATGCCAAGATCTCATGGGCTTCGTTGATGGCTCTGTTCCACCACCACGTGCCACTCTTTCCGGCACATCTACCGTGAACCCAGAATACACAACATGGCGCATCCGTGATCACCGCATCTCGAGTCTTCTTCTTTCTTCTCTCACCGAGGAGGCTCTTACCGTGGTCGTTGGTTGTGATTCCTCTCGATCTATTTGGGTCTCGCTTGAGCAGGCTTTCAGTCACGATTCAAAATCACGTGAATTCAGTTTGAAGGATGAGCTTCATTCCCTGAAACTTGGTTCTTGTTCTATTGGAGAATACGGTCGTTCCTTCAAAGGCATATGTGATCGTCTAGCCGCCATCGGCCGCCCCTTAGACGATTCCGACAAGACACACTGGTTCCTCCGAGGTCTCGGGCCTCGCTTCTCCAGTTTTAGCGCTTCCCAAATGACCGCTGTCCCGCTTCCTTCCTTTGCAGACCTTCTTCCCCGCGCCGAGAGTTTTGAAGGGTTTCTGAAATCAATGGAGGGTGATCCTCCACCTGCTGCCTTTCTTGCTCACTCTGATCGTCGATCGGGTTCTGGACAGAGGTCCTCTCACGCCTCTGGTCAGCGCCAGTCGTTTCATTCCAGGGACGGAGGTAATTCTAGTCGGCCAAATCAATCTTGGAAGCATACTCGTGAGGGTGGGTCTGCTGCCTCTCGCAAACCATACATACCTCGCTGTCAAATTTTCCGTGGTGACCACTATGCAGATAAATGCCCTCAAAGGTACGCTCGTGCTCCTGATCAGCCCGTTGCTCACCTTGCCCAAGCTTTTAATTCAGTTTGCAATGTTTCTTCCGACCGTGCTTCCTCGGATTGGTATGTTGATACTGGTGCAACTGCACATATGACTTCTTAGAAATCCACCCTCGATTCAATCGAGCCATATTCTGGTAATGGACATGTTGTCGTCGGTAATGGAAACACTTTAAATATTACACACATTGGCTCAAGCTTGGTTTCTGACAATGTTAAATTGTTGGATGTTCTTGTCGTTCCGAATATTACTAAGAATTTATTATCAATAAGCAAGCTCACATCCGATTTACCCGTTACTGTTTTATTTTCTGATAAATCATTTACTGTTCAGAATTGGATAACGGAACAGGTTCTGGCTCAAGGCAGGTGTGAAAACGGGTTATATATTTTGGATAAGAGTAATCCGGCCTTGGTTGCAGCTCTTCGTACCAGGACTTCGAAGGCTTCTTTTAATTTATGGCATTTACGTTTGGGGCATGTCCCATTTGATATTATTTCTTTATTATAAAAACAAGGACTATTATCTGTTATTTCCTTATTGCCAAACCCTGATATTTGTGCTTCGTGTCAAATGGCCAAAAGCAAGCGCTTGTCTTTTTCATTGAATGAGAAACGTGCAACTCATGTTCTTGATTTAATTCATTGTGACTTGTGGGGACCTGCACCTGTTTCTACTATTGATGATTATCGTTATTATGTGGTTTTTGTGGATGATTTTTCGAGGTTTTCTTGGATGTATCCGTTACGTGCAAAATCTGAATTCTATGATACACTTGTTCGTTTTCACACATTTGTCTACAATCAATTTTCCAGATCTATCAAAGTATTTCAGAGTGACAGGGGGACTGAATTTACGAACTCATGAGTTCAACACTTCATGATTAAACATGGCATTCTTCATCGTTTATCGTGTCCATACACTCCTCAGCAGAATGGTCGTGCTGAGCGCAAACACCGACACATCTCTAAAACTGGTTTGTCTATGATGTTTCAAGCTCATGTTCCTGCTTGTTATTGGTTTGAGGCTTTTGCTACTGCTGTCTATGTTATTAATTGCTTACCGTCAAAAGTCTCCTTTTGAGCTGTTATTCAAAAGTCCGCCTAATTATGTTAATTTTAAACCATTTGGTTGTCGTGTGTTCCCCTATCTTCGTGATTATGCTATTGACAAGTTGGCTCCACGTAGCAGGCCTTGCATTTTTATGGGTTACATCACTTCGTACAAGGGTTTTCGGTGTTATGATCCTGTGGCATCTCGTACGTACCTTTACTACTCGTCATGCTCAATTTGACGAGTTGCATTTCCCTTTTTCCGGAACACAAGGATCCTCGGCTCAAAATATGCTAGACGTCTCCACTTTCTTGGATTTGTCCGACGAACTTAACTCAGCTAGTGGATCCCCTCATAATATTCAGTCTTCGGCACCTTCACCAGTTACCTCGTTAGTTTCTTCGAACTCTGGGCCGTGTTATTTATGTTCTGACCCGTCTGAGATACCTCATGTTTTACCTCATGATCTGACTGTTCCACCTGAACAGGATCCTAAGCCTCTTCCTCCGCCAGTTGCACCTTCGCATACAATGGTCACTCGTGCGAAGTCCGGGGTATTCAAACCGAAATATAAAACTCAGTTAGCTACCACATCCCTCCTTTCGGCTTTGGTTGCCTCATCCGAGCCTCGTGGTTTCAAGTCTGCCTCCAAGTCCCCCGAGTGGCTCACTGCGATGCAAGAAGAAATTGACGCTCTTCATTCAAATCAAACTTGGGACTTGGTTCCACGACCGGAACATACTAATATTATTGGCTCCAAATGGGTTTTTCGTACCAAGTATCATTCTGACGACTCTATTGAACGGCACAAGGCTCGACTAGTTGCTCAGGGGTTTACCCAGATCCCTGGTTTGGATTCACCTTTAGTCCGGTTGTTAAAGCTTCTACGGTTCGGGTTATTCTAGCTCTCTCAGTTCAGCATAAGTGGCCTTTACATCAGCTCGATGTTAAAAATGCTTTCTTGAATGAAATTCTTGACAAACCAGTGTACATGTCTCAGCCTCCAGGATTCATGGATCCTCGTTTTTCCGACCATGTTTGTCGCCTCAAGAAGGCTCTTTATGGTCTTGGTCAGGCTCCTTTGGCCTGGTTTCAACGATTTAGCACGTTCTTATTCGGTCTGGGATTTCACGTCAGTAAATCAGACTCGTCCCTCTTCTATTTTCATCAAGGGACGACCGTGCTCTATCTCTTACTTTATGTGGATGATATTATCGTCACAGGCAGTGATCCGGATTTCTTGCCCAAATTTATGAGACGTACCCATGCAGAATTCGCCATCAAGGACTTAGGTCGTTTGAGTTATTTTTTGGGCCTCAAAATTTCTTATACCGATTCTGGTTTGTTTGTTGGACAAGCTAAGTATGCAAACGACATCTTGGATCGGGTCTCTCTCCTTGACTCCAAACCTGTCTCTACGCCTTTGGCCACTGGCGACTCCCTCACTAGCACGGGTGATCCTTTCCCGGACCCGACCTTGTACCGCTCCTTGGTTGGTGCTCTTCAGTATCTCACCATCACTCGTCCAGATCTCTCCTTTGCAGTCAATCAGGTTAGCCAGTTTCTCCAGTCTCCCACTGTTACCCACATCTCCGCTATCAAACGAATCTTGAGGTATGTTAAGGGGACTATTCATTTCGGCTTAACCTTCACTCATCGCCCGGAGATTTCTATTGTTGCTTATTCTGACGCGGGCTGGGCTCGTTGTGTTGAAACTCGTCGTTCAACTTATTGTTATTCTATCTTTCTCGGGGGAAATCTTGTTTCTTGGAGTGCAAAGAAGCAACCCACGGTTGCTCGATCCAGTTGTGAGTCAGAATATCGTGCTCTTGCTAATGTTGCTTCTGAGGTTGTTTGGCTTTCGAATTTGCTACGTGAAATCCGGGCTCTTCCGTCCTCCTGTCCTCTCTTACTTTGTGATAATAAGAGTGCAATATTTCTCAGTCAGAATCCGATTGCTCATAAGAGGGCTAAGTACATCGACATTGATTGACATTTCGTACGTGAGCTGGTCTCAGCTGGTCGCCTCTCCACTCAGTTTGTTCCATCTCATCTCCAGCTTGCTGATATCTTCACGAAGAGTCTCCCACGTCCAGCTTTTGAGTTTCTTCGTTCCAAGCTTTGCGTCTTTCCAAATCCGACGCAACGCTTGACGGGGGGTGTTAAGGATAAGATTTAGAATATCTTCTAGATTATTCTCAATGTATATCTTGTACATATCTTTTATAATTTTATCTCCACAATATTAGGAGTCAGTTGTAACTTAACTCAATTATATATTGAATTTCTCTGATCACCAAAATTACGGTGAATTAAATCTCTTTCTCTCAGCACCAAACTTGGGATACTTATTTGTGAATATTGATGTTCGGGTAAGCAAGATGTCAACTTTTGAAGTTGATTAAATTTTTTAAATAGGAATACCTACCACAATTAATTTACGTAAAACTAAAACTCGTATGTGACGCCAACTCTTTGGATATTACTAACTCGTCTTTTGGTGATTACGTTAATGCTTGCACAGTCTTACTAGACTCGTTTTCGAATGTTACGGTGGTGTTTGTCAAAAGAAATGTGAATGTTGTAGAACATAATTTAGCTAGAGAATCCCGTAGGTTCATTAATTCTTTTTGTTAGGTAGACCCGTAAAATTGTGTGGTTGGGCTATCTACTTCTCTTTGTTCTTGTAATAATGAAAGCTAAGCCTACCTTCGTTCCATAAAAAAAAAAAACTTGTATGTGACAGACGGTGTAAAACTCAGTTGTCACAAGTAGTATAATGTCCTCCTTCCCCTTTACTAAATATCAAATATATAGGTATGAGAAATGATATAAATTAGATCAGTTTCCTAATGTAAAAAGACAGATTTTCAACCAAAGTTTTTTGCTGTAATAAAAGATTTTCAACCAACAGTTTTCTGCTGTCATAAAACTGCTGTCAAAAACAGTTTTTTACTCTCATTCCAGACGAAGATTCCTCAATTGACTGTCGTTATCCCCGAGTATTCTATATTAGTTCTGACAATTACTCTTTATTGTTTATTCATGACAATTGGTAGGCAATCTTAGGGTAATTCACCATTTTCACATAATCGATCACGTCTATTTAGAATTCCGTCAACAAACTTCACTTTTACACTACACCTCCTCGTGGGATCGACCTCGTACTTATCATGCTACGATAGACGCCGTATACTTACGGTCGTGTATTTTAGTGTTGCATAATACGTGAATCAAGTTTATGGCGCCGCTGCCGGGGAGGTTTTGTAGTCCTAGAGTGTAGGTTGATAGAATTTTAGTTTAGACATTTTAGTTGCTTTCCTTATTTGCAAAAATCCAAAAATATTTGTGTGTTTTATTTTTATTCCACTTGCAATTCTCACCTTCTCTTTAACTCATGTTTAAACATGGCCTATGATCACCCAAGCTAGGAGAGATCGACAAGTGTTGTTACCTCTAGACCCAGAAATCGAAGCTCGTTGTCGAAGGCAAAACGCCGAAAGAAGAAGAATTGATTTAGAAGCCATGAATAGAAGAGAGAATCCAATTGTGGAAGAAGTTGAAAATCAATGGGCAAATGTAGAAAGAGATAGAGAATCAAGGGTGAATGAGGAACATGGACTTCAAAGATTTTTGAGGGATCACTTTCAACCCGTTCCAAGGCCGTACGGAGGAGCGGGTAGGGAACCCGTAGACGCTCATAACTTTGAGCTCAAACCGGCATTGATCATGATGGTCCAAAACAACCAATTTGGAGGGTTGTCGAAGGAGGATCCCAACCTCCATTTATCTCAATTCTTAGAGATAAGTGGGACGGTGAAGATAAACCGAGTCCCTCAAGACTACATTCGTCTCCAATTGTTCCCCTTCTCACTCTGTGATCGTGCAAAACAATGGTACATGTCTCTTGATCTAAGGACGATAGAGAATTGGAATGATTTGGTGGATGCTTTCCTAATGAAGTATTTTCCCCCAAGCAAAACCATTCAAATACGGGGGGAAATATCTTCATTTCGACAAGATGAGGATGAATCATTGGTCGAGGCATGGGAGCGCTTTAAGGATCTCATAAGAAGTTGTCCTCAACACGGGTTTTCAAGGGATCAAATCATTTGTTATTTCTATAACGGGATGGATCACCGTACAAGGGGGATGGTAGACGCTTCGGCCGGTGGAGGGTCTTTGTTGGGAAAGACGACGGATGAGGGTTATGTGCTCTTAGAGAAAATGGCGAAAAATGGGAACCAATGGCCATCCGAGAGAAGGCAAACCCAAAAAGTTGCTTCCACTAGAGAATCAGAGGATTTTGCTACTCTATCCAACAAAATAGATAAATTAACTTCGTTGATGACGGCCAAGTCATTAGTGGGACCGAGTGATGAACAATATGAAGAGGCCCACTACATGAACAATCAACAGGACCGAAATTTTCGAGAAAGAGGTTGGAATGAGAGGCAAAACCGTGAAAACCCTCCTAACCCGAATCAATATCACCCCGGTTTGAGGCAACACGAGAACTCTTCCTATGCAAACTTAAGGAACGCCATCCAACCGCCTCCTAATTTCAATGTGAGAGATGGAATGATTGTGGAGCCTTCATCAAAGCCGTCTTTGGAAGACATGTTCAGTGCTTTCATGGGTGAAACGAAGAGCTAAATGGTAAAGACATGGCAAAGGCTTGATGAACAAGGAGAGATGATCAAGGATGTGACTACCCACATGAAAGCCATGGAGAAACAAATGGGCCAACTCTCCAATATTTTTGGAAGTCAACACACTCCGGGGCAATTTCCTTCAAACACGGAGCTAAACCTCAAGGAACAATGCAAGGCCATCAAACTAAGGAGTGGGACAAGCTATGAGGGGCCAAAGATGCCACAAGAGGAGGAAATGGTAAGGGCACCCGAGGGTGTTGGCAAAGAAGGAGGTCAAGAGAAAGAAAGACAAGATGAGATAGTGAGGGAAGAGGAAAAAAAAGGGGAGAAGAAGAATGAGGAGGCAATCCCTCCTCAAGACAAAGGCAAAAATGAAGTACCTCTCCCATACCCTCGAAGATTGAAGAAGAAAGGGTTGGACAACAAATTTGCCAAGTTCGTGGAAATGTTCAAGAAGATTCATATTAACATTCCCTTTGCCGAAGCTCTTGAGCAAATGCCTCACTACTCCAAATTCCTAAAGGAAATCATGTCAAATAAGAGGAAGATGGTGGAGTACGAAACGGTACATTTGACCGAGGAGTGTAGCTCGATCATTCAAGCCAAGTTGCCTCAAAAACTTAGAGACCCCGGATCTTTCACCTTACCATGTGTCATCGGGGATGGAGGTACATTTCGAGCCTTGTGTGATTTGGGAGCTAGTATAAATCTTATGTCTTTGTCCATATTCAAAACTCTTGGTTTGGGGAAGCTCACACCGACCACGATGAGCCTTCAATTGGCGGATAGATCAATGACGTACCCTTTGGGTATAGTAGAGGATGTGTTGGTTAAAGTCGACAAATTTATTTTTTCGGTAGACTTTGTGGTGTTGGATATGGAGGAAGACAAATACATTCCTTTAATCTTGGGAAGGCCATTTTTGGCAACCGGTGGGGCTATCATAAATGTGAGGAAAGGGGAGTTAGAGCTTCAAGTGAACAATGAGAAATTCTTGTTCAACATCTACAAGGCCATCAAGTTTCGAGATGATGAGGATGAGGTATTCGAGTGCAACATGATCAATAGTGTTCAAGCTTGTGTGGATATGCACATGGAAAAGAGCAACTCAAAAGATCCCCTTGAATTTTGCATAAGAAACTCTCTTACTTCACCTTCTCTTGTTCCTTTCCATTTTAACTATGATGAACTTGATGATATAGATTTATTTGAATACATGTGTTCTCTTGATGTTCTACAGGAGCTCCCAATCAAGAAGGAGGAGAAATTCATGGAGATACGACGAGAAGCCAAGTTTGGGGGGGGGGGGGTTTACTTGAAGAGTGTCAAAGATTTCCTAACAAAAATCTTGACACTTGGCCCTCATGTTTCTCGTTGGAGGCACCAAAGGATGGTGCTAAGGAGGAACCGAAAGCTCAAGAGAAAGGGAAGAAGCTAGACTTGAAACCACTTCCGGATCACTTGAGATATGCATATCTCGAACAAGGTGACCTCTTTCCGGTTATTGTTTCTTCACACTTCCATGAGATTGAGTTAGAAAAATTGATTAGGGTGCTTAGAACGTATAAATCGGCTATTGGTTGGGATGTTTCGGATTTGAAGGGTATACCGGCTCATATTTGCATGCATAAAATTAGACTAGATGAGTCTATTAAGCCTCAAGCCCAAGGTCAAAGAAGATTGAACCCCATCATGCAAGAGGTAGTGAGAAAAGAGGTGTTGAAGTGGTTAGATAATGACATAATTTTTTCCATAAGTGATAGTGAGTGGGTGAGTCCAACACAAGTGGTACCTAAGAAAGGGGGCATGACTATTGTTACAACCGAAGCCCTAGAGGCAATTGCTACCAGGGCCATTGTGGGGTGGAGAGTATGCATTGATTATCGTGTGTTGAATAATGCCACTAGGAAAGATCATTTCCCTTTGCCTTTTATTGATCAAATGTTGGATAGGATGGCGGGATACGAGTATTATTGCTTTCTCGATGGTTACTCGGGATACAATCAAATTTTGATTGATCCCAAGGACCAAGAAAAATAAACTTTTACTTGCCCTTATGGTACTTTTGCTTTTTGGAGAATGCCATTTGGATTGTGTAATGCTCCCGCCACCTTTCAACGATGTATGATGGCTATATTTCATGGCATGATTGAAAACATAATGGAGGTGTTTATGGATGACTTTTCCGTATTTGGTTATTGTTTTGATACATGTCTACCTAACCTCTCTTGTGTTTTGCAAAGATGCATAGATACTAACTTGGTGCTCAATTGGGAGAAGTGCCACTTCATGGAGAAGGAAGGAATTGTTCTTGGGCACAAGGTTTCGGCTAAGGGACTTGAGGTGGATAGAGCAAATATTGTGGCAATTGAGATGTTACCTCCACCAACCAATGAGAAGGCGGTGAGAAGTTTCCTTGGGCATGCCGGATTTTATAGAAGATTCATCAAAGATTTTTCAAAGATAGCCAAGCCCATGTGTTCATTGTTGGAGAAAGGGGCCACTTTCATCTTTAGTAAAGAGTGTGTGAAGTCATTTGAGATATTGAAAGAGGCTTTGATCAAAGCTCCCGTGTTGGTGACACCCGATTGGAGTCAACCCTTTGAGATCATGTGTGACGCTAGTGATTATGCCATTGGAGTAGCTTTGGGTCAAAAGAGAGACAAGCTCTTTCGTGTAATCTACTATGCAAGCAAGACCTTGAATCCGGCTCAAAAGAATTACACCACAACGGAGAAGGAGATGCTAGTCGTGATCTATAGCTTTGACAAGTTTAGAGCATATTTGGTGGGAGCTAAAACCGTAGTGTACACGGATCACACGACTCTTAAGTACTTGATTGAGAAGAAAGAGGCTAAACCGAGGTTGATACGATGGGTGCTCCTTTTGCAAGAGTTTGATGTGGAGATTAGAGATAGAAAAGGGTGTGAGAATGTGGTGGCGGATCATCTCTCAAGACTTAAGAATGTGGAGGAAAAAGATGACCAAGTCCCTATCAAAGAGTGGCTCCCCGATGAGCAAATCCTTGCTATCAAAGAAGCATGTCCATGGTTTGCCGACTTTGTAAATTACATAGCCACCGGAACACACCCACCAAATCTCTCATTCCATCAAAAGAAGAAGTTTTACCATGATGTCAAGTTCTATGTTTGGGAGGATCCATTCCTCTATAGATGGTATTCAGACATGATCATGAGAAGGTACCTAGCGGAAGATGAGTGGGAGAAAGTGATTGAGGAGTGCCATTCGTCTCCTTATGGAGGGCACTTTGTTGCAAATCGAACGGCCCACAAAGTTCTTCAAAGTGGTTTCTATTAGCCATCCATCTTTAAAGATTGTGAAGTTTTTGTGAAGAAGTGTGATAAATGTCAAAGGATGGGAAATATCTAAAAAAGGCATGAGATGCCTATGAAGAATGTGATTGAAGTGGAGCACTTTGATGTGTGGGGAATAGACTTTATGGGGCCCTTTCCAACTTCTCATGGATTTTCCTACATCCTTTTGGCCATTGACTATGTTTCTAGATGGATTGAGGCCATTCCAACCACTACAAATGATGCCAAGGTAGTCCTCAACTTTTTGAGGAAGAACATTTTCACTCGTTTTGGCACTCCAAGAGCACTAGTGAGTGATGGTGGTTCACACTTTTGCAACCGATGGTTAGATCAACTCTTGGCAAAGTATGGAGTGAAGCATAGGGTGACCACACCTTATCACCCTCAAACTAATGGACAAACGGAGCTTGCTAATCGAGAAGTGAAGCAAATTTTGGAGAAGATCGTTGGGTTAAAGAGGAAAGATTGGGCCATCAAGTTAGATGATGCTCTTTGGGCATATCGAACCGCCTACAAGACACCTTTGGGCACATCTCGTTATCAACTTGTGTATGGCAAGTCTTGTCATCTATCCGTGGAAGTGGAGTTTAGAGCTCGTTGGGCTATTAACGAGTTGAATCTTGATCTTAAGGCATCCAGAGAAAGAAGGAAGATGATGCTCAATGAGCTTGATAAGTTTAGGAATGTAGCTTTTGAGAACTCTAAGATTCACAAAGAAAGGGCCAAGAAATTTCATGATAAGATGATTGAGAGGAGGGAGTTCCAAGTTGGAGAACAAGTTTTATTGTTCAACTCAAGGTTGAGGCTATTTTCGGGCAAGTTGAAGTCAAAGTGGTCGGGACCCTTTGTGATTAAGAATGTGACGCCCATGAGAAATGTGGAACTTATTGGTAAAGATGGAGCAACCTTTGTGGTGAATGGTCAAAGAGTGAAGCACTATTTTGGAAATGAGCAACTTCGAATGGTGGAGTCGCTTCGCTTGGATGAGGCTTGAAAGTAGAAAGAAACCGTCCGGCATAGGACGTTAAAAATAGCGCTTCTTGGGAGGCTGACACGTATTTTTCAATACTCACCTCTCAAGTGTAAGAGGGTTGTAGTAATAAAAGTAAGTGCCCGATTAAATTATCGAACCACAAGACTAGTTTGCTAGCGTAGCCTTAGTGTTGTACGTTGTCACATAATTATAGTGAAAGAGCATGGGGGTAAGCGACTAAAACTAAATGCAAAAATCAACAAGATAAACACTAACTAGGAAAATCAAGTAAAATGATGATCAAGATCAAATATGAGAAGTAGTGTTCGGGTGTTCTTCATTATGTGAAAATCGATTAAAGTTTAACTTGGACGTTTAATTCATTGGTTGGTGTATGATAAGAGCAATCACTAAGAATATATATAATAAAGCACCTCGGATCGAGAGGAAGAATAGAGACGTTCTTACACGGGTAATCACACAACTTGGGGTTCTACTCTATCTAATTAACTAAATTAATCCCTAATTATGCTTTTCCACTTGAATACTAGAAACCAAACTCCTATAGTCTCTTCACTAATTACCCAAACTCTCATTCAAGTAATTAATGTAAATTAATGGGGTTCTAATGAAATTTACCCAACTCTCGTTGCGATAAACCAATATATACTCAAATCACATTTATCTCAACCCTCGATTATACGATCTACACAACTAACCAACTCTCGTTGCACTAATCATGCTTCAACATAAAATCTAATAATTGAAATCATGCAATTGATCAATAAATACCCACTAATTTAATCAATACACCACCAATATAATTAAACAATCCAAACTAAACTAAAAATCTAATTTCATCATAAATCCAAACACCCAAACACCAACAAACCTAGTCAATAACTAAATTAACAATTGAAATCAAACTCATAAAAGATAAACAATAAAACATGGAATTAAGGAAAAATATCACCTCAAATGATCCTCAAATCTCCAACACTTGCATAAAATAAAATACTACATTAAAATCTATCTAACAAATAATTAAACTAAACTATTGATGGTGTGGGAGGGAGGGCTCTGCTCTCTGTTTTCTGCGGCTGTGTAGTGGCGTATGTATGTTAATTCCCTCCCAGCTCACGACAATGCCCCAAATTGATTAAATATGATGGGCTATTCATCACTTAAAATTTGGACTTGGAGAAGAAATTGATTTAGGCCCAATTTGGGCCCTTGATTGCCGAAGGAGGCGTTGGCCCATATTTCAGGTGCGTAGATGTGCTTGATCATTTCCCAAGGGCGCGGCTAAAGGCACCCGGCGATCCTATGAGTACACCCAGAAGATGAGGACACACGCCAATCGGATGAGGACACCCACCTGGAAAAACCAAAAATGCCCTCTTCAAATAAAACCTTCCTCTTCCTCTCCCTTTCTCATCCTCTCTCTTTCTCAACAATTGAGACACCCACAGTCGCGCCGCCAACGCCGCCCTCCCTCTTCCACTCCGCCAACGCCGCCCTCCCCGTCGCGCCGCCCTCCCGTCGCGCCGCCCTCGTTCGCGGCCGCCCCCCTCCTCCCCACAGTCGCGGCCGCCGCCCTCCCTTCTCCCCTTCGCCGAGGCCGCCGCCCACCCCCTCCTCCCCACAGTCGCGGCCGCCCTCCCTTCTCCCCACAGACGCGGCCGCCGCCCACCCCCTCCTCCCCTTCGTCGCGGCCGCCCTCCCTCCTCCCCTCGTTCGCGGCCGCCCCCCCTCCTCCCCTCGCCGCCGCCGCTAACAACAGGTAAGTTTAGGTTTAGAAAAAATTAGGGTTTTCTGGGAAAAAAAAATTAGGATTTTTTTTGAAGTTTGGGAATTATTTTCGAACATAGCGCGTTTGTTTTGGAAAAAAATTCGAACAACTTGAGTTTGTTTTGGGAAAAATTTAAGTTGTTTTGAAATTTTTTTCGAACATATTGTGTTTGTTTTGGAAACAATTTCGAACAATTTGATTTTGTTTTGAAAAAATTTTCGAACAAAATGTTCAATCTTTTTTTTCGGACATATTGAGTTTGTTTTGAAATTTTTTTCGAACATGTTGAGTTTGTTTTGGAAAAAATTTCGAACATGTTTGTTTTGGAAATTTTTTCGAACCGTTGGTGTTTTGGATTAATTTTTGTTGCAATTTTGGAGTTTTTTTTTGTTGAATGGTGGTGGTGGTATTGAGGTGGAGGTGGAGGTGGTGAAATAGAATGAGTGGGTGTACTCATCCTTATTTTTTTCATAAATTTTAATCTAGGGGTATATTGGACATTTCACAGGTTCTGAAAGATTAAAAAAATGGTTGGTGGGTGTACTCATAGGAAATCTGGGTGCCTTTAGCCGCGCCCTTTCCCAATCATAGAACAATTAAAAATGGGCTGGAATGAATTGCGGCCCAATTTAATTGCATAAGTGGCCTGCTTTTCAATCAACCAAATGGCTTGGGCCCAAATTTAAATACTTGGGCCATCTACATTTCTTCATTAAACAATTCTTCACCACTCATCTTCTTGATCGATCCAACCCATTTTCTATTCTTCTCAATTTATTCCTTCGATTGACTCCAAAATATAATCGAGGCGTGTTTTGCTCCAAAAATGCTCATTTATCTATAAACATAGCAAACAACACCACTTCTCCAAATCAAGTGCAATTAGTCAATTTAGTGTAAATAATGCACAAAATCCTATATAATTATGCAAATTAAGCACAAGAATTTCGAGAAATTTTCTCACTAATCAGAGGCAACCCAAGGTTTTATTGCTTTGATAGTTTTGATAGCTTAGTTTCTTTTGTAGGTGAGGATGAGAAGCATTTTGGACATTATAGCTTGAAGAATGTAGAAGGAAGCAAAATCAACTTTGGAGAGGGGAAGCAAGTGTTGCAATGGTGATCATTGAAGTGCATTGGATGTGCAAGGAGGGAGGTAACAACTTGTAGCCCCAAACTTAGAATTTTTACATAGTAAAATTCTGTGTTTGGGGGAGTTATTTTTCTTTTATTTTTCTACTAGTTGTTTCTCTTGCACCGGTTCGTCATTCTACTTATGTTACATTTTGCACCGGCGCACAATTGGCTTTCATATGCTTATATTGTTTGAGTTGGTATTGATTATAGGTTGGATAGTGGATTTATGGTGAAATGTGAGCATGAATAATCATTGGAATCCATGGTTGAGTAGTTGTGGTGATGTCTATTTGCTTTGAATGTATGCATGATTGGTGTTGGAGAATAGTATAATGTTGTGTTAATATTTGTGATCTTTGATGGCATGAATGCATGATGTGTTGTTGTTTGGGAACATTTGATGAATGTGAGGGTCCTATTAAATAAACCGGTGAGAATTGAGCCATAAATCGAGCATGTAATCCGGTTTGATTCATTTGAGAGTGGATTAGGTTATTGCTAGTGATCCTAGAACTTGCCCAAGTTCTTGTTTGAAAGCATGATTGTGTGAAATTTTGTGATATGAAATAGGCCATCTTGTTCTAAAAGAGTCACTTAGCCAAAATTTCCGAAAACCGAAGTAATCTTCCGTAGTTAGCCCCTTTGAGCTTAATTCCTCATTTTCTTGGCGAACTACAATGTTAACCACTTAGCCTTTTTGACCCTTTGATACCTACATCTAGTGGGGGATAAAAGACAAAGTGGATAAACATGTGCTTGAAAATCTTTGGTGAAAGGAGAAATTGGAAAAGTTGAAAGAAAAAAAGTTGAAAGAGATGAAAAGAAAATCAATGGAAAAGAAAAGAGAAGGCCCAAAAAACTTAAAAAGAAAAAAATGGTTCAAAAAGATGAGGTGATGAATGCTTGAGAAAAACAAAAGAAAAGGAAAAGTGAGGATGGAATTTGTAAGCTTTGAAAGTGAAAGCACACATTGTAAAACAACAATCTTTTTCCTCCACTAGAAGAGTCACAATTCCTAAATTCATCCCACCTTGTTGAACACTTGAATGTTGTAGAAAGTAGAATGTGGGCAAGCTTATGGTTATTGCATATCATAACTTGGTTGTTGAGTGCATTCATATCCTCAATTTGTTTGTGTGTTTGAGAGAAACACTCCACCATGTGAGTAGAGGACTTGAGCATTTGGATTATGTTTCCCATTCACAATGTGTTGTGTGTTTGTGCATTCTTTGATTCATAAGTGTGAATTGCAATAATGAGCCTATGATCTTCATTGAGAAAGCACTTTGAGAAAGAGATATCACTACATCTTACTTTGCATGTGTGATTTGCATTGAATATTCCATTGTGATTATTCCACCCTCATTGCTTTAAGTGCTTAGTTGTTTTAGGACAAACAACATTTTAAGTTTGGGGGGGTTTGATTCGGGTGGAATTTACACACTTTAGATACACATGTGAAGCTCATTTCGATGTTGATTTCATTGATTTATGCATTGATTATGATAATTTGAGCCAAAATGAGGGAAAGGTTGTGTTTTGTCGATTTTGTAGGAAATACGATGGAATTTGGAGCAAAACACCAACCATACTTCACTGGATCAGGAAGAGGATTGCACTTTTGGATTCGTCTCGAAAAACGGAGTGGAATAGCCAAAAGAATCAAGTCAATCGGACACCCGAGATGAGTGCACGGAATTGGGAAGCCCGAGACAATAACTTGGGGCCAAGGGATGCCACGGCCGAGCCCGAGAAACATACGCACGCCAATGCCACGGCCGAGGCCTCATTTTGGCCGAGCATCATCGCAAATCATCATCTGCCGAGCACGGCCGAGCCGCCTGCTCGGCCGAGCACCTGTAAGGCCAAAACTCCATTTTTGCACGGCCGTTCTCCGTGCACGACCGTGCTACCCTCAATTTAGGTGCTTTTCCCCTATTTTGGCCATTTTTTAAGGACCAACTTGCAATTTTTGTATCCAATTAACCCTACCCCAACAGTATATAAGCCCCAATTCTTGAAATCACTTGTACTCTCCCCCAATTCCTCAAATTCCACACATAGTAACACACAGTTGAAGGTGATTTGGCCATAATTTCTTCTTTTCTTCATCAATCAATGCAAGGAAGGCATCAATAGCTTGGAATTTTCATTCCCCACCACACTTTAGACTAAGCTTTCTATTTCTCTCTCTTTTTATTTAGCTATTTCTTTGGATTTTGTTAATTTGATTATGTTGTTGATTGGCTAGAACACTTTTGGTTCTAGAGCCTTGTAAATACTTTTGTTGAAGTTTATGAATTAATGTTTTGCTTATTTGGTGTTTGTGTGGCTTAATTCTATTTGGATGCTTGATTTTCCTTGCAAAGCATGTCATTAGTGTACAATGGTGATATTTTAATCTTAGTTAATTGAATTAGGTTGAGAAATCTAGTTTGATTAATTGATTGCAAGCATTTGACCTAATTTTATTGTGAGATTGAAAGATGATCAATGATTAGGAAGATGTGTGATGATCCTAGGAGCTTGATTGGGTTTTATTGTGCAATCTAGGTAGAGATACTAAGTTGTGTGATATTTCCTTTGAATTACTTGGATTGAAGAAACTTTTAATTCATTATTATGTGATCAATCTTATAGACAAAGCATGAACACCACTTAAGTAGATAGTTAATCATATATGGATTCATTAGTATTGCATGTGCTTTAGAACCTACCTTCTCATACTTGAGTTTTCATTCGTTTTCCATCTCGTTTTCTTGATTTGCATGTTATTTGATCGATTTTACATTACTCTTTATTGTTTATTCGTGACAATTGGTAGGCAATCTTAGGGTAATTCACCATTTTCACTTAATGGATCACGTTTATTTAGAATTCCGTCAACAAACTTCACTTTTACACTACACCTCCTCGTGGGATCGACCTCGTACTTATCACGCTACGATAGACGCCGTATACTTGCGGTCGTGTATTTTAGTGTTGCATAATACGTGAATCATATATCCTGCCTAATCTTACGAACTAAAACTAGCTAGCCCTTAACCTTTCTAAACATATGCATGCTTTTAGACTGCTTTTATTTCCCTAATATATATTTTTCTTGTTTTTAGAATTTTTTCTTAACTCTATTATTATCTAATGTTGCTAATGTTATATTTTGTTATGAAACTATTTTGATATGCTACTGATATCACATTGATAGGCATGAGTCAAAATGAGAGTAATAAATGTTCTATTGCTTTGGTCAATGAGAAGGGCAGAAAATGAGGAAATATTTATCTGATCAATTGATACTAAATTTATCCACCGCATTATTGAAGTTGTCTATAACAAAATTCCATAGATACGAAAACCTCGTTGAAAAATTACATAATATTATAGACGAGTGTGAAGCTATAATGTAGGGGTCCAACGAGGACGAAGGCTCTGAAGACGACTACAAAGATCTTAAATTGGATGAGAGCTCTAAAGATGAAAAAGATCCTAAATGGGATAACCCCGTAGCCTTTGAGCTCAGGAAGCTCCTGTCTCATAACTTATTTATGACTTTCAGCACAACTGTAAAGAAAATTGTGAAATGTGGATATATTGAACAAGTTGTTTATATTAGGTCATACTAAATATTAGTTTCATCCATGAGAATAAAGATGATGTATCCAATGTGCTACATCTTGCTTTGGCTTTCCTTAAGAAGTATAGGGTGGTTAATACGCCCAAACACTAGCTATTTGATGGAATGTATAACCTCATTGACTATATGTTACTGGAGATGATTTTCTTCCTTCGAGATGTTAGGCCAGAGTTGACCGTTGGTGGGGCGACGCAGGCTCTACTGATAAATGATTTAAACCTCATGAATGCGTGCTCGATGAGCGATTCAACAATTGACTTGTAAGAAAGTTCTTTAACTCTTTAAGAAGAAAATGGGTGGAGGGGGGATTCTTCAAGTGTTGATGGATCGTAAACAAACATATTCTATCTTTTAGTGTACAACTAGTTTTTTGCCCATGTAATGCACTGACCTGTTTTAATTTTATTTTTTTTAATCTGTTTAAATACCGTCAATTTTTTAGTTTTTTACTTTTACTAGTTAAATAGTGTGGTTCCAAATTTATTTGATTAAAATAAAATTCATCTTTCCAAAGAAAGAGAAAAATAAAAAAAAGATACAAAACTTAAAATAAAAACTTTTGTTTCCTAACTTAACATATTCAAAAATTTATATAAACATGCTTTACAAAGTGAAATATGAAATGCACAAATATAAAATTGCATAAATTTGAATCGAATTAAAAAACTCTTGGTGGAGACTTTATTTTCTTTGCCAAGACACGAAGGATGGCCATTGAAAGTAAATTTGTTACACCACCTATTGTAGCTGTAATTACTTATAATTAAGGAGGTAAAGGGAGAAGGAAAAACATGTTGGATGACTGTGCAGTGTGCACAATTGGGCAACAGTGACAGAGCAGAGTCTGGCCTTAGTGGATTAGATGTTGAGGAAGAGAGTTTAGAAACTGTAGACGATCATGATTCATACAGTCGTACAAATAAGTTATACAAACAAGTCTCCATTTATCATAATACAAACAACAAATCAACAAGTTCTTGAAATCAATAACAACTACAAACAACAAGTTCTTGAAAACATTACAAACAACAAATCAACAAGTTCTTAATTTTATTCCTTAAATACTTCAACGACTTCCAGATTCAAACTTGCTTGTTGTCCGATGAACGCTCACCATCTAAGGAAAACATTGAAATGCAATGCAAATCAGATTGAATCAACACGCGAGCATATAACTTTGTAATAAGGGATGAATTTAAGGGGTGGGGGTGGACGTCACCCGTGAATATTTACATTTGCACACTTTAATTATACGTAGGAATTTTTTATGTTTACACTTTTAATTCATAAGAGCTCGCCCATCCTATATGATACTTATTTACTAACAATAATTTTAATAAAAAAATTACCATAATTAAGCAACACAATCGTTTGAACCAATGCATCTTTCTGTTCCTGCACCACAAATTGTAAAGAAAGTTATGAAAAGTAACGTAATATATAAGTGTAGTTAATTTTGTTGCAACCTTTAGCATTTCGAAAAACATGTTAAATTTTATAGGATAAACTTCGGGTTCTTCGAGCATTTTTTCGGGCTGCCATAGAAAAGTAAGTAAGTTGACCTTCAGAAAGCTCAAATATGATGGAAGGAGAGATGACTACTTTCTCAATCAATATATATGTGACATATAATTGAAAATAATATGGATGTTGTATAAGACATCCTCTGTGAATATTGGCAGATTCATTGCTTGATGATGACGAAAGATGTGCGACACATTATAGTGTGACAAAATACTTTTTTTCTTGTAGTGAATAAAATACAAATGTCATGTGCACATTTTGTACACGATCCAAAACTATAAATAAAATAACAAAATATAGTGTTAATATTATAAATAAAATAACAAAATAAACACACTCATACATAGAAAATATTAGATTCCTATAAAGATGAAATAAAACTTAATCTAGTTGATACGATCAATTGAAATAGACGAAAATGGTAACTGA
This sequence comes from Galeopsis tetrahit, assembly GCA_963675135.1. Classification (NCBI taxonomy): domain Eukaryota; kingdom Viridiplantae; phylum Streptophyta; class Magnoliopsida; order Lamiales; family Lamiaceae; genus Galeopsis; species Galeopsis tetrahit. The sequence goes on along the minus strand of OY776126.1, from coordinate 38,212,311 downwards.
AATGACATTTAGTTCTTCGAGAGTGATGCTGGAGGAAGAACGGAGTCAACGAGTTGTTGGTTTATCTTAAACGGAAAAGGTGGCAATCCATCGTAAAATGTTTCCGACAAGTCATTCAAGACTGTAAGGATATTAGCTCCATCTTGACTTAACATATCAATGTTTTCATGAATCTTTTGATTTAAAAAGTTTGCATCAATTTGATTCAACACCTGAGCATTATGCTTAATTAGCCTTCCAACGTTGTCGTCAGCACTGGATTCGTATGAGGTGCCAAAAACATCATCTCTTTATTCCTTCTCTTTCTCACCCATCCATTTGTTGCGCAATATGATACCTCGAAATCTCTTATCAGGTAAAGCTTGGGTAATCAAAGCGTAACGAACAAGGGGGAATTCTGAGGCATATTTTTCGCTCAAATATTCAAAGACCGATTGTTCATCTGATGTCCAATAAGTTGATATGCCCGGATTATAATTAAGACCATTCATCACGGAATTCTCCACACTCGGAAGGCCTCCCCACCTTTAAGTTATCTTCTCATGATCAACTCGAATATGTAGTTGAAAATTCCACCAACGAAATTTCACTGAAATTTGTGTGTTGCATAATGATGTTTCTACAATGTTGTGAAGATGTCTCCATCATTGTTGAATTTATTCAACTATTTTTTAAAGGATCCCAGTATCAAAAAAAAAATGTAAGAACATGACAATTCATGTGCAACTTGACAACGGGTCTCACCACTTTCACATGACACTAACACTAAATTTTGTTTTTTTGTTAACTTTTTCACCTAAAAAAATGTGCAAAAAACCAATTATCATGGATGCTAAAACCTATGGCAAGATATGCATATACAACCATTAATAAACCCAAAAGTGGAACACAATGTGTGGAAGCATTTTATGGAATTCACAATGTATAAATCAATAAAAAAGATTTTACATAATTTTTTCTAAAACATTTCATATACTAATGGTTATCAAATTGTAGCATTAAAAAGAATATAATTAGATAAATTCAAATAGTGTGCAACATTAGTTGACCTACTTAATTCGAAAAACGATTCTTCTTAAAGTAATTCTTATTCAAAAATGTAAATTCAAAAAAAAAAAAAAAAAAAGGTAAGTGTTCGTGAAAACCGAGAATTGAAAATTAAAAATAAAATTGTGAAACAACTATTATGCAATCTCACTTTTCCTGCTCAATTTGAAACTTTTCTTAAAGTAATTCTTATATAATAGTACAAATTTAAAAGAAAAAAAGACAGATAAGAATTGGTGAAAAAAGGTAATTGAAAATTAAAGCAACTTTTACGAGATTTTCAATGGTTAGGAAGGGTGTTCGCCCTTCCTGACAACTGGAGGCCTATTAATATGTGACACGCCGTCCATCTTCTCCGTAATGCGATCTAACTTTGTCATGTAATAAAGTAATTTAAATTTTAAATAAATATATAAAATTACAAATTTTAAAACCCCAAAATTATAAATGGATAATTTCATTTACGTCCCGTAATTTAGACATAATCTAGTTTAAGTCCATTAAATATTAACTTTTTCATTTTAGGTCTTCGGGATTCAATTTACGTTTTTTTTTAATTATAAATATTAACATTTATTGTTTTATTTTTTAATTATAAAAAATTGGGTCATTTTGGCTCAATGGCCCACAACCCGCCCAAAGCCTAACGGCCCCATGTTGGGCCAGCCCGACCCGAAAAGGTGACCCAGTGGACTAGCATTGACCCGGTCCGGTCCGAAAAAGGTGTCCTGGTGGGCTGGCCTTGGCCTTGGCCTGGCCCGACTAAAAAAATGTGGATTGGTCCGACATGTTTGACAATCCTAAATATGCATGTAATTTTATAATTAAATATTTTTAATTATTTAAATTTTAAAGGATATTGTTGTCATTTTATATTTATTAATTTAATTTATTAGTAGAGTGAAGCAGTGTGATTGCACATTACATAGAGCAAACGCACATTGCATATACAAATAATTATATATGTTGGATCAATGATCAAATGATATTTAATGAATTTTCTGTTATGAGGAAGGGCGATGCCTTCCTGACCATAGAAAATTTCCAACTCTTACTTGTCTTTTTTCTTTTAAATTCAGAGTTTTGAAGAGTGCGAAACAAATAACGTTGAAATTAAGTGTGAAACAACTTTAATTTTTTAAATAAAAATTTGAAAATTCCATGAAAATTAGATTATTCGATTCAAGTAACCATGGTTAGATTTAAAAAAGAAAAGTAATTAAATAAATATGATTTATTTGAAAACGTAATAAAATTAACCATGGTTTAAATATAAAATAGAAAAAAAATTACAGCGGATTTTGTGGAAAGGGGGTGGGTCACCGTGAACATAATCACTCTCATAGTGAGAGAGGGGGAGAGCGTGTCAATTTACACAGTCTTGTGAGTATTCCTTAATTTAACTCATTAATTCGACTCCTTATGATCTCAATTTTATATATTGATATATATATTGATGAACAAATGAAAATTTTGTTTCTTCAATTTACTCATTTTGGTGAATTTTTTATTTATTTTTTCTAGGTTTTTTTTTTTTTTACCTTTTTGGCATGGTTATCAATGATTTTTTTTCATTGCAATAACATCTCTAAACTTGAATTATGTGTGCGACTCCATTGCAGAAAACTATTTTAGAAGATTTTAATTTGTAGATATCATTGAAATTTTGTTTATGATAAATTGATTGTTAGTGATTTTTTGTTGTGTGTTTGTTCTTTTAAACCTTTTTTTAGCATGGTTATCTATGATTCTTGCATCTTCACTTTTTTTAATTTGGCCTATTTTTCTCATTGAATTCATGGGTAGATAAACTAATTATTTTATAATAGAAGAATTTTATTTATAAATTGGAAAACACAACTAAATCAATATCCTCTAATCAAAATGAAAAAAAAAAAAAAAACCATTCTCAAAACAAAACTAATGGGGTGGAAGTAAAAAAATAAAAATAAAGAAGAAGCTTATAACAGCCCAACATCTAAAATAAGGAATTCTTTTTCTTTCATGCATTAAATAGAATTGTGTGCGATCTATGTGCGGAGAGCATGTGGATTCGCCTGTGACCTTTTAATAATCACAATGTGCATTCGATGTGATATTACTTTAATAACCAAATCAGGAAGTTTTGGGGATATTTTGATAATCAGTTGTTTATGCTTAAATTTTAAACATTGTATGGAAATGTTGGTGGTAGTTGTGAATGATTATTAGTTTTTTAGAGTTAGTTTCGTTCAAATGATGTCGGACTATAATTTCTATCATTTCCTTAATATTTTTCTTGTTTTTAGAATTTTTTTTTTCTTAATTCTATTATTATCTGATGTTGCTAATGTTATATTTCGTTATGAAACTATTTTGATATGCTACTGATATCACATTGATAGGCATGAGTCAAAATGAGAGCAATAAATGTTACATTGCTTTGGTCAATGAGAAGGGCAGAAAAATGAGGAAATATTTATCTAATCAATTGACACTAGATTTATCCATCGCAATATCGAAGTTGTCTATAACAGAATTTCGTATGTACGAAAACCTCGTTGAAAAATTACAGAATGTTATAGACGAGTGTGAAGCTATAATGTAGGGGTCCAACGAGGATGAGGGCTCTAAAGACAACTACAAAGATCTTGTATTTGATGAGAGCTCTAAATGCGACAAATATCCTAAATGGGACAACCCCGTAGTCTCTGAGCTTAGGAAGCTCCTGTCTCACAACTTATTCATGACTTTCAGCACAACTGTAAAATTAAATTGTGGAATGTGGATATACTAAACAAGTTGTTGAGTGGGTCATACTAAATATCAGTTTCATCCATGAGAATAAAGTTGATGTATCCAATGTGATATATCCTGCTTTGGCTTTCCTAAAGAAGCACAAGGCGGTTAATACGCCCAGGCACTAGCTATTTGATGGACTGTATAACCTCGTTGACTTTATGTTACTGGAGATAATTTTCGTCCTTCGAGAGGTTAGACCGGAGTTGACCGTTGCTGAGGCGACGCGGGCTCTACTGATAAATGATTTAAACCTCATGAATGCGTGCTCGATGAGCGATCCAATCCTGCAGTTAAGAAATTCTAGCAACTGCGTCATTTGCTCTTGCGTTAATCCTTATATATGACTAGAGACATTCACATGAGATGAGTTACTGTCTGCGTGCGCCATTTTATGTGACTATCTTTGCTTTTCTTCCGTCTTTCTGCCATTGACCTGCTTTCCTCTTCCTTTCTGTTGACTACCGTGTGATTATCATATAATTTCCTTTCTTGTGATTACCATGTATATCTTGATTAGCTTATTTTCAGGGCTTATTTTCAGCACTTAATTTCTGTTGTTGATAGACTTCTAGAGTCTTCCACCCTTTGTATATATTTTGTATCAGTTTGCATTTGAATCAATTAACACAAAATTCACAATTCATAAAACCCAAAACCTATTGCTCTTACACTGCCAGATTTATCATGGCACCAGAGCAGGCCTGATCTCACACTTCCGCACACACACACACACAAAAAAAAAATGTTAAACTGGTAAGAATCTCCGCCACGATCCATCCGTCCGATAACCCCGGACAAGTATGTGTGAGCGAAATACTTCGCGATGGCAACTATGCGGATTGGGCAGAGGAGATAACCAACTTCCTGTTCGCGAAAAACAAAATTGGTTTTGTTGATGGTACCATTACCATTCCAAAGGAAGGGACACCAGAAATTTTATTGTGGAGGCGCTGCAATGCCTTGGTGAAAGGATGGCTCACGGTATCTATGGAGAAGGAGATATGAAACAACGTAAAACATGTCAAAACAACGCGAGAGATTTAGATCGATTTAGAAGAAAGATTTGGGAAAGAAAGTGCGCCCAGAGCCTACGAATTGAAACACGCACTCACCCTTACCCGACAAGAGAAAATGTCCGTATCCGCTTACTACACCAAGTTGAAGGGAATCTGGGATGAAATTCAGTCTGTCTCATCTGTTCCAAAATGCACATGTGGAAAGTGTACATGTGACGTTTCGAAGCAGCTAGTTGAAATGCGTGAGAAAGAACAACTATATGAATTTCTCATGGGCTTGGATGAGATATTAAATACTGTTAATACTCAAATTCTAAGCACGAAGCCAACGCTCGGTATAGGGGCGGCATATCACCTTGTCGCACAAGATGAACAACAACGAGTAATTACTGCTGCTAGAAAGCCCATAATTGAGGCAGCAGCCTTCCAGGCCAATGAAATTCGAGAAGGACCTCCGGGAAATATTGCGTATCAGTCCCAAGGCAAACGGAATGGAGGTGGTTTTAAGGATGGTAAGCGTGATAGGAAATGTGACAACTGTGGGAGGAATAACCATACTATCGAGTACTATTATGAAATTGTTGGCTACCCAGACAAAGGAGAACATAAGCCAAAGAGGAGTTTTACAAAGGGAGCTGAAAGACAGAGAACCAACCCAAAAGCTGCTAACGTTGAGGCTGGTTCGAGTTTGATTCCGAGCATAAACCAAGAGCAGCTGACGAAGTTGATTGAGTATCTTAGAAACATGACCCGAGATAACACAAGCCAGCCTTCCTCGGTAAACATGCCTGGTAAGATCTTTTTCAATAAACCATGGGTGATAGATTCTGGTGCCACAGAACACTTCACCTATAATGGAGAAATACTTAGTTGCTAAACAAATCCAGATGTAAGAGCTCCCGTAAAAATTCTGAATGGTGACAGTGTTCCAGTTGAGGGCATTGGGAGCACACAATTACCTAATGGGCTCAAAATAAATCACGTTTTGCATGTCCCAAATTTTCAGTGCAATTTACTATCTGTTAGTCGTTTGACTAAAGATCATAATTGTGCACTTACATTCTTTCCGGACTATTGTGTGATACAGGACTTGAGCTCGAGGAACCTGATTGGGCTAGGTAAGCGGCGCGATGGTCTATATTTCTTGGAACCAGCACAGACAGAACGTCGAGCTATGTCGGTTGTGGTGAGTCCGGAAACTTGGCACAAGAGATTAGGGCATGCATCTAGAATAAAACTCCAGCATGTTGACTCTATTAATAAAGTTTTTGATGACTATTGTGATTCATGTATGAGAGCTAAGCAGACTCGTATGGGTTTTTCTCTTAGTTCTATTCAAACTAATGATTGTTTTCAATTGATACATTGTGATATATGGGGGCCTTATAAAACGCCTTCTTCTAGTGGGGCTTACTATTTTTTTTAGTATTGTTGATGATTATAGTAGGGGTGTTTGGGTTTATTTGATGAGATATAAATCTGAGGTGAGCAAGTATTTGATGATGTTTTATAATATGGTTAAGACACAATTTGGCAAAGTTGTTAAGAAGATTAGAACAGACAACGAGACTGAATTCCAGTCAGACTTGATGGTTGATTTTTACACTGAAAAGGGCATAGTGCTCCAAACCTCTTGCACAGACACACCGCAACAAAATGGGGTGGTGGAGCGAAAGCATAGACACATTTTGGAAGTTGCAAGAGCAATACGCTTTCAAGCAGAATTACCTATTGAGTTTTGGGGTGAGTGTGTCTTAACTGCAGTTTACATTATAAATAGGCTACCCACGAAACTCCTTCAACATAAGACACCATATGAAATTTTGTTCAAACAAAAACCCAATTATAATTGTTTACGTGTTTTGGGGTGCTTAGCCTATGCTAAAGATAACAAGAAAGGGAGAGATAAATTTGGTGAAAGGGGGAGACCGTGTGTTTTTGTTGGGTATCCCAGTGGTCAAAAGGGGTATCGTGTTTTTTATTTGAAGAGTAAGAGCATTACCACTTCTCGAGAAGTTAAGTTCTTTGAAGATGTATTTCCATATGACAAGGATTTTCATCTTAAAAATGTTCCTAAAAAACGTCTAAAAGAGTGGGAAGTTGATCATGCTAGGGAAGAAACAATTGTACATGGCAACATGCATGCACAAGAGGCTATCGAGGTCAATCAAGATAGTGGTGGATTGATTGAATCAAGAGAAACCGACTCACATATTTTTTATCAAAATAATGTACAGAATGGGCGAATAAGGAGACAACCCAAACATTTGCAAGAGTATGAAGTGAGCTTACCACGATCTATAGACCATTCGCAGCCCATGCCCGAATCAGAATCCTCCACGGTACATCCTCTATCTCACTTTGTTTCATATAAAAACCTCTCTCATGCGCACAAATGTTATCTTGCGGCCATCACTTCACGTGATGAGCCTAGGTACTTCTCACAGGCGGTTAAAGATCATATGTGGAGAGAAGCAATGAAGAAGGAAATTGATGCACTTGAAGCAAACGAGACATGGACCCTTGAGTCATTATCTCAAGAAAACGAGCCATCGACTCTAAATGGGTGTATACGATCAAATACAAACCAAATGGGGAAGTGGAGAAATACAAAGCACGACTTGTTGCAAAAGGCTTCACACAAATAGAGGGGATTGACTTCCATGAAACCTTTGCACTAGTGGCAAAGTTTGTAACTGTCAGAAGCATGCTTGCGGTAGCAGCTAAAAGGAGTTGGATAATCCACCAACTGGATGTTAACAACGCGTTCCTTCACGGAGATCTAATTGAAAATGTTTATATGAAGATCCCACAAGGTTTCTCTAAGGATGGAGATACAAGAGTATGCAAGATACAAAAATCCTTGTATGGCTTACGACAAGCATCGAGGAATTGGTATTACAAATTCACACGAGCTTTATTGGATATTGGGTTTCGACAATCGAGAGTCGATCACTCTCTATTCATATACAAGAGAGATTCGACTTATGTGAGTGCACTAATCTACGTGAACGATTTCATATTAGCAGGGAATGGCAAAGATCACATTGAATTCGTAAAGGGGTATCTTGATCAAAAAATTAGCATCAAGGATTTGGGGCCTCTCAAATACTTCCTTGGGATTGAAGTTGCTCGATCCACACGTGGCTTAGTCCTCAGCCAAAGAAAATACACCTTGGACATCTTAGAGGATAGTGGACTACAAGGAGCACGTCTGAGTTTATTTCCAATGGAGCAGAATGCACGATTTACCCTTGATAAGGAGAGTCTGCACATTGATTCATCTCGATATCGATGCCTCATAGGTCGACTGCTTTATTTAATAGTTACGAGGCCCGACATTCAGTTTGCAACAAACATGCTTAGCCAATTCGTCGCTTCACCTCGCCAAACACATTTGGATGTCGTTTATAGGGTGCTACGTTACTTAAAGGCGACTCCTGGCCAAGGTATTTTTCTTCCAACAGATGGTGACTTAAACTTGGAAGCCTTTTGTGACTCAGATTGGGGAGGATGCCAGATGACCAGACGATCCAGCACTGGCTACTTCATATCACTTGGGGGATCACCCATTTCTTGGCGTACGAAGAAACAATCAGTAGTTTCAAGATCTTCGGCAGAGGCAGAATATAAGGCGATGGCTACTACAGTTAGTGAGATATTATGGCTCAGATGGTTACTACGTGATTTGGAGGCACCTCAGAGTATGGCGACGCCGTTGCATTGTGATAACCAAGCAGCCCGACATATTACAAATAATTCAGTCTTCTATGAACGTACAAAACATGTTGAGATGGATTGCTATTTTGTTCGAGAGAGAGTTGAGTCCAAGGAAATAGAGACGAGAAAAATCTCTACGAGTGATCAGGTTCCCGACATCTTCACAAAGGCACTTGGAACAGAAAGGTTTCGACTACTAGTTGGCAAGTTGGGCGTTTGCAATCTTCACGATCCAACTTGAGGGGGAGTGTTGACTACCGTGTGATTATCATATAATTTCCTTTCTTGTGATTACCATGTATATCTTGATTAGCTTATTTTCAGGGCTTATTTTCAGCACTTAATTTCTGCTGTTGATAGACTTCTAGAGTCTTCCACCCTTTGTATATATTTTGTATCAGTTTGCATTTGAATCAATTAACACAGCATTCATAATTCATAAAACCCAAAACCTATTGCTCTTACTCACTGCCAGATTTATCACTTTCCTTGAAGCATCTGGATAGCCAATAATCTTGTAGGAACTCTCAATGGTATGGTATAACCGTCCACAATGTGAGCACTTTGGTATATCACGTTTATCATTATGTCGGTCTCTGCTGCCTTGTTGTCGTTGTGCTTGAAAGGCAGCAACCTCCACAGTTGGCTTTCGAGCAGCGGTAATTAACCTCTGCTCCTCATCTTCTGCTACAAGGTGATAAGCCGCCCCAAGGCTCGGAATCGGGTTTGTTCTTAGGATTTGTGTCTTAAGAAATTGAAGACACAAATCCGATTTCATCGTCCAGTACCATAAGAAATTCATAGAGCCTCTCATTTTCTTGTATTGCCACAAATTGTTTTGATACATCACATACGCACTTACCACAATTACACTTAGGAATTGAAGACACAAATCCGATTTCATCCCAGATCCCCTTTAGTTTTGTGTAGTATGCCGAGGCTGACATCTTGTCATGCCTGGTAAGAGTGAGAGCCCCTCATAGACTCGTGGTTCACTTACCTTGTCAAATATCTCTTCAAGATCGTCCCAGGCGTCCTTTGCAGTCTTGGCGTGTTTTACACTACTTCGAATCTCCTTCTCCATGCTCGTGGCAAGCCATCCTTTAACCATGGCATTGCATCGTCTCCACAATGCTATCTCTTGTGGATCACCGCCCTCTAGGATAGGGATCGACGAAACCTATCTTGTTCTTTGCAAAGAGAAAATTACTCATCTCTTCCACCCAATCCCCATAATTACTGTCGCGGAGAACCTCACTAACGCACAGTTGCTGGGATTGTCGGAGGGATGCATGTAATATGGTGACATGCCATCGACGCTGAAAGCGACATCTTTACCCTTGCTGCTTTCGGTGTCCTTCGACATATGGAAGACGCTAGGAATGATCAGAGGTTATTTAATGAAAGAAAATATTGTGGAAGCTTTCTCAGAATTTTGCCTGCTCTGGTGCCATGATAAAACACATGGAAAACCAAGGAATATGGCTGCTGAAAACTGTAATTGTATGTATTGATGATTCTTCACGGCACTATACATATATATGTATATACTATTGGCAAAAGAAAAACCCTACTTTATAACATGGCCTAAATTAAAGGTACAAAAGCCCAAAGAAAATATATGCAGCAAAAAGGAAAATATACAGGAGAATATCTTGGCAAATCTGATAAATCTCATCAGATATATTCAAACAATCCTCAGCTCGATATTTTACTTTAATATATTACTATGCTAATTCTACTTATTTCTATTCTATTCTATTATTTTCAATTAGACACCTTATCTACGTATAGAGCATCAATCCATATTAACCACTGATTATATAGTACGGAGTATGACTTTTCTTATTGCCGTCCCAAGCACGACTTTGAATATTCTCTGTATAGTGTTGCAATTATATATCTACATTAACTCTCACAATTACCCTTATTATAATAATTAATATTTGCAGCCATGGAAAGAAGTAGCAGTTGTTATTACTTGTGTGCATTTGCAGTCTTTGCCTTGTGAAAAAGCCAACAACCTCACCACTGATCAATCTTCTCTTCTTTCTCTAAAAGCACTCCTCACTTTAGACCACTATCAAATACCTGCGAGAAATTGGAGCACTTTGAGTGACGTTTGCAGTTGGATTGGTGTCACTTGCGGCTTGCGCCACCACCGAGTCACAGCTTTGAATATTTCGAACATGGATCTCTCTGCCACTATTTCGCAACAATTAAGAAACCTCTCCTTTCTCGTTTCTCGTTTCTCTCGACCTCACCACATAAAAATGACTTTATTAATGAGTAATAAAGGTACTCAATGGATCAAAAGATCTCTGTCAGGTAATCTGCAAGATTAGACGTCTCCAATCAATACAGAAAACAAGTCCCTCAAACAATCCAACAAAGATAGCAATTCGCAAATATGAAATACGAGAACAGAAAACAGAAAACAGAGCACACAAGAATTTAAGTGGTTCGATCAATGTGATCTACATTCAATAGACACACGGCTTCAATCTTGATTGATAAAAGAGATGTTTACACACTCATTCACTCGGAAGGGATTTTTCCTCACTTCACTCGTGAACTCACAACTCAAGAACGAATGCTCGTACGCGTCTAACTTTACAATTACAAGCTATGGGGTATTTATAGGAATCAAGGTTGATTGCAGCGTGTGTTGATTGCGTGACTCTGACAGTTTGTTGTAACCGCCTAACAAACTCACGTGTTCAGCATTGGCCCAATCTAAATTGACCACTAAGCCCTTCACTTGTTCTTGTAATAGTTGACATCGATCAGAAGACAGACCAGAAGACCTCCTTCTTCTATTTGACTCTTCTGATATCCAACACTTAGTAAAAAGATTAACTACTCAGCTGATATGACCCCATCTGATGAGACTCTAAGCATTACCTTTGTAGATGTTGTTAACTCTTAAATGCTTTAACATTATCAACAACATCTTAATTTGATCTTTCTTGATTTTTTCTATGTCTTTTCAGAAATGTTACATTAAATGTTGAGCTAAATGCTATCACATTTCAGGCGGCGATCTAGAAGGTTCTACAAGAGTTTGGAAGCTGGAAGATTCCAGAACCTAGGAGAACGTGCTAGAAGTGCTAGAAGAGCCTGGAAGCAGCTTAGAACGACCTGGAACATTGTGGAAGGATCTAGAGAGATTATGGGAGTTGAGATCCTAAAAAATAGGATCTTACATGGAAGCCTCTAGAATTCGTTTTTCTCTCTATAAATACAGAAGGAAGGCTCCATAATTCAGTGTGTACTACTCGAACAATCTCCTAGACCGAGCGTTCATCCCTGTTAGGAATTGTGGCCAGTAGTTATACCATTTAGTTCATACGAAGTATCCCACCCGTATGGCTGTGTGTCTTGTTATCTTGTTGGTCCCTGAGACGAGTGTAAGATCAGCTGACTTGATGTCGGCTGATTGTGTGGAAAATAAACTAACTCTTCAAAGTAACTAGTCCGATGATTTCACTAGGGGCCTAGGACTAGTTAGTCGACTGATTAATTACTTATCGGAGTTAAGTGCGGAATTGTAGTGTGCCCATAAATATTATACTCGTCTATTTAATAAATACAGTGTGTAAAACAGTTTATGCACAAATATGTATGAGAAGACTTGAAATGTAAAGTGCAGAATGTAAATAACACATTGATTTATAGTGGTTCGGATATACGTTCCTACGTCCACTCTCACGTCCTAACGTGATGTTTAATCCCTTTAATTTCCACAAATTACAAGGGCCTTGTCCTTTATAGTCCCAAGGGTAGGACTTTGAGATCTGAGCCGTCCTAACAGCTACGGTCTCCACAAGTGATTGTAAGCACTTGCACTTCCCCCACAAGTGATTGTAAGCACTTGCACTTGAACTCCACAAGTGATTATAGAGCACTTGGACTCTTTACAGTGATAAACACTCAACTTGACTTCTAAGGTTTTATGGTAGAAGGTGGGTTTTGTGTATATGAACTAGGTGAGAATTTCCCTTACAATCTGTTTTAGCCTCATGCTAGGATTGGGAAATTCTCTCTAAGCTATGGATATATATGAGTGGTTGCACTGGCTTAGATGGTATGAGTTCACTCACTGGGGATGAGGTGATGCTTGTTTAATCTTCATGAACGATCTTCTCGAGCTCTTCTTATTTCTTGACTTTAAGCACTTTGCTCGACCTCTGCATCTCACACCTCTTCTCTCCAAATGATGTAAGAACTGAACTCATTTATATAGTGTTGAGTTTGAATGTTACCGTTGGATGATGGCATTCAAAACTCCACTAATTCGGGAATTGCCAATCTCTTGATTTGATATGATTGAATATTACCATTGTCATGTAATTTCAATCATATCTTTGACTTTCCTTTCTTGTGCGTATCTTGTCAATCCTTGACTTCAACTCCGATTGGCCTTCCTTTAATTGAGTAAGAAGACTTCTACTCTGCTGGTAAGAAGACTTCACTCTGCTGGTAAGAAGACTTCACTCTGCTGGTAAGAAGACTTCACTCTGCTGTCTTTACTCAGCTGACTTTACACAGCTGCTGTTTCTTCTCAGCTGCTGTCTTTACTCTGCTGTCTTTACTCAGCTGGCTTTACACAGCTGCTGTTTCTTCTCAGCTGCTGTCTTTACTCAGCTGGCTTTACACAGCTGCTGTTTCTTCTCAGCTGCTGTCTTTACTCTGCTGTCTTTACTCAGCTGGCTTTACACAGCTGCTGTTTCTTCTCAGCTGCTGTCTTTACTCTGCTGTCTTTACTCAGCTGGTTGTAAGATGACTTTTACTCAGCTGATGTAAGACGACTTCTACTCAGCTGATGTAAGACGACTTCTGGTCTTGGTCTTCTCTTCTCTTCTTGAGCATTGACATGTCTTCTCTTCTAACCAGAGTCCTATCTATTACAAGATGTATAATAAAGTTGTCTATACAATACAACTTATCCTATTACATGTTTGATTTGGTTTATCAAAACTAAACTAGGGATATTCATATCCCAACATATCTATTGAGAGTGTAATCATAGATAGACTAGGCATTTCGACAGTGTGTAATCTTATACACTTAGATCATTTTCAAAACTTGGCACGTGCCTCGTTTGTAGTTTTAGTTGTGAAGGTTATTGTTGTAACATTTCACACAACATTTGTACTTGAAGATAAGTATTGATTTCGCCGTAAGGCTCGCATAGATTTTTATTTATAAAATCTATGTGAAAAATATTTCCATTGTGTCTTGTTTGTTTTTAGTGTTTCAAGTCTTCTGCTGTGTGTCATTATTTCTGATATTCTGTCAGAGTCAGTGTTGTACCATTTGTCGCAACATTCAGTGCAACATTATTCTGTTTTTCACTTAAACACTAGATACTTCATACACCGCACACTTTCAGTTGGTATTACAGCCGATACCTGACGACACTAGGTTAGATCCTCTTATAAGTGTGTTTTTAGTTTATGTGAGCAATGGAAACACATCACATATCCACTACACTTAGGCACCCGAACATATTATCCATATTTTAAAGCCTAAGTTGTGCATGTATATCAAGTCGATAGATGAATGTGCTTGGAGGACTGTACTTACAGGTTATGATGTACCAAAGATCCAAATCAACACATCAACACCCCACCAGAAAGAAGGAAAAGTCAATGTCAACCAAGGTTATCAAAAGTGAAGGTAAACTAAGGTATGATCTTTAATATAGAAAATCAGTTCAATGCATATTCTGAATTTGGTCATTATGAAAATTAATGTGCCAATATTAGACTTAAGCAAAAACTGAATTTTAGTACTACCTTAAACGATAAATCAGATGATGAATTTGATGAATCAAAAGATGTTGAATTCGCTTTTCATACCAAAATTGATTATGATGATTCTTTTAAATGATAATCTGGATGAAACAGATTCTGATGTTGCACCTAATGTCATAACATTTATGGTAACATTAAAACAGAGTCACCCAAATTTGAATTGTTTTAATGGGTTTGTTGATGATGCAGGCATAAGGATTGATGATCATAAGTACCAAAAGTTGTTGGATGATTGTAACTCTCAGAAACTCACTCTTATTTCTTTGAACAAAGAGAATGAGAATTTGAAAGAGACAATTATCAAGCTAGAAGTCATACATTTCAGAAGAGATTTTTGAAGTTTGTAAACTAAAGGAGAAATTGATCACCTCTACTTTAAGTTTCATAAAATTTTCTATGAGTGCTTCTTATATATGTTATAGCTATTGGTAAATCTAATAATTGTGGTATACATTATGATGGTTAAATTGCTTCTATTTCTAAGACTCTTGAAGATGCTGTGAAATTTGTGAAGGCAAATGTTAAAACATTTGTTGTAACATCTGCACAAACAGATTCTCACAAAGTCAAAAACATTGAAAAGAAGTTTGTATGTCATTATTTTTCGATAATTGATCATATTTGTCCTTATTGCATGCAAATGTTTGATGATCTAAGATATGAGAAAATGTTAACTAAAATGATATCACATCCTATGAAACATTTTCTGAAATCTGCATGGAAACCAAAAGTTACCTGTAATGTTGTTCACACCTCTTTGAAAGCATGTTTACTTGGTCAATGGTATTTTTTATAGTTGTTGTTATAGACATATGATAGGACAAATTCACTACTTATCTAATTATGTGACCTTGAATGATGGTAATGTTACATATAGTGGTTGTTCGAAAGGACAGATTATAGGAAAAGGAACTTTAAATGTTGAAGGTTTTCCTAAGCTTGATAATATTTTACATGTTGATAGCTTGCTTGCTAATTTGATTAGTATTGGTTAACTTTGTGATGATAATTTGCATGTAAATTAGACAAAGAATCATGTATTTTATGTTCTTAATAAAGATGAAAATTGTCTAGGGCAGTAGATAATTGTTATCTTATTGGAACAAATGTGTGTAATTTTTCAAAGAATGATGAAAATGTCTTATTGGGACATGCATATTATACATCAGTGAAGAGACTAATCAAAGTCGATGCAGTGAAAAGGATTACCAAAACAAAAGTTTCAGAGTACTACTGTATGTGGACCATACCAGAAAGGTAAGCAGGTAAGAGTATTGCATAAGATGCTGTCACATTGTTCTACACATCAATGTTTCGAATTGTTTTGCACATGGATTTAATTAGTCCTATGAAAACTGAAAGCATTGTAGGCAAAAGATATTCACTTGTTGTGGTAGATGATTTTTCTAAATTTACCTGGATTGAGTTCTTAAGAGATAAATCTGAAACATTTGCTGATTTTAAAATTCTTTACAAAAGGTTCAAAAATGTGTTTAACTTGAAAGTTGACCATATTAGAACTGATCATGCATGGTAGTGAATTTGAAAATAGCATGTTTAATGATTTTTTGTGATAAAAATGGTATTTTGCAAGAATATTCATCTCCTAAAACTTCACAACAGAATGTCTTTGCTGAAAGAAAGAATATAACTCTACAAGAAATGATAAGAGTCATGCTTACTTCTAAAAGTCTTGCTAAAAGATTTTGGGATGTAGCATTGAATACATCATGTCATATTATTGATATAGTTTGTTGGTCCCTGAACGAGTAGTGAATGGGATTAAAGTCTAGAGGGGAGGGGTGAATAGACTTTAAAACTTTTTCAAGAGAGTTGGGGAACCTCTTCTGATTGCTATGTCAACTGGACTGCAAGTCTGCTGGTCCAGATGACTATAGTGATCTGAATGAAGAGATTATATGCGGAATTATGGTAGGCCTTGTTTAGACTCGTTCTTATGAAAGTGTTAACTTGTTTCTACTTAATGAAAGTACTCAGCTGATGCTGCTTTTGAAGTTCTAGCCTTAGTTGAAGAATGTTGAAAACACAGTATGCACTATATAAAATATATGCAGAAACAGAAATGTAAAGTGCAGAAAGATAAATAACACCAGGTTTATAGTGGTTCGGATATACGATCCTACGTCCACTCTCACGTCCTAACGTGATGTTTAATCCCTTTAATTTACCACAAATTACAAGGGTCTTGACCTTTATAGTCCCAAGGATAGGACTTTGAGATCTGAGTCGTCCTAACAGCTACGGTCTCCACAAGTGATTGTAAGCACTTGCACTTTGAGGGGTTCAAAAACTTTAACCTTTCGGTGAGGGTTTGGGGTTTTTGAAGTGTATCCAACTAATGGTTCAAGCTTATAAATTGCTTAACCACTATGCCTAAAACAATTGATATACAATCTTAACAGGTTTCAGGTTCTTATAGGTTGGATAGAAATCACTTAAGAGCTAAAAGTATTCTAATGCTTTCTGGGCTCTTGGAGAATTCTTAGAACAGTATGGCTTTTGCTTGATTACTTGCTTAGCTTGTTGAATTCTCTCGATGTGATCTCGTACTTGTGATTTCTCATCCTCTTGTATTTGTAATGGTGATTGCTTGCAACTAGCCGTTGGAGTTGACTAGCCGTTGGGACAATCTTTCCATATTGGCTTGATTCCTTGATTCCAGCTGCTTGATTGCTCCAATCCTGGGATCATGTCAATCTTCTAAATAAGGTAGGTCTTCATTTGAGTTGCAAGATGACTTTGGGAATCAGCCGAGTCTCAGAAGAGAACATAGTCTTCTGATCTGTACTACTAGTCTTCTGACTACTCTTCTGGCCTTAGGTCTTCTGTCTTCTGATATCAGATGAGTAACACTCGTCTGATCTGTGAATAATTTGTGCTGCTTTAGGCCATCTTCAATCTTTGACTCCATCAGTTAAGTAGGTATACAAGCACCTTACTTAACTGGCCTTCAAGGATCTTCTAGTCTTCATGTCTTCTACTCTTCTCATCTTGAGGGAGCGCATGTAAGCCGGGACTGTGCTAATCAGCTGATATCTATACAGTTGATCACACAAGACTAGTCTAAGCTGTTCTATACAAAGTCAGTTGATCCTATTACATTTATAAACTCTAAGTGTTTTGGCCATCAAAACAATTCTAACATCAAGTGGGGCTTAGGGTGAATTTACATCCCAACAATTTCCCCCTTTTTGATGAAGCCAAGACTATATTTGATAAATGCTCTTAGTAAATAAGATAATTGTTTATAAACTTCATAAAAACTGAAGTATCTGATGAAGACAATGAGAGTTTGTCTTGAAAGCAAAGAGAACTAAACTTGATTATATATAGAGCTTTTACAGATTACAAGTGATAGTTTCTTTAAAGCTTTGAAAGTAGTCTTCATCAGGTCTTCTGATCTTCAGATGCGGGAAGCAAGGTACAGACGAGTTCGGACTTCTTCCATGTGCTGCAGGTCTGTAACATTCTCCTCTTCATAGATTTTCTCTAGAATCCTTTTGACTTCAATCCAGTCTGTCCTTCCGGAGCTCAGAGTGGGAGGATCCCATTTAGGTTCTTCTGGAGTTAGGATTCTGCAGTTGTCAAGTTCTTTGGCTGTCTTGACTACTTCTTCCCAGAATTCTTGATCTTCAATGTTCATGAACTGATTGAACTGAAAGAATTCATCTTCATAGGTTGGGAGAGGGCCAAATTTTCGTACAATGTGGTGTTGAATTTGCCACTTCTTCTTCAGAGGATACCACCTTGGTAGCTCATCTTGAAGGGCTAAATAATCCACATAGTTGCTATCAAACACCAGGATCTTGTTTTTGACATTGTCTTCTTTTGCTTTGTCCTTGATTGCGTTCCTGAGTTTGGCTATTTTCCTTTCAAATTTGGCTTTGACTGCCTTCGCATCTTTTAGCTTCTTCTGCTTAAGCTCTTGAGCTTCAAGCTCTTTTCTTTGCTTCAGCTCTAAAGCCTCTTTCTCTTCTGCAGTAGGCTCTGCTGGAGCTGACTTCTTGCTTGACTTCTGAGCTTGCTCATCTGCCTGCTCATCTGCCTTTCTTTTCCTTGTTATCCTCTTCTCAGGAACTTGTTCTATAGAGGCAGTGATCTGTAGACTGGGAGCTTGGGTGTCTTCTTGAGCAATTTCTTTGCCTTTGCCTTGCTTGCTTTTGATTTTGCTTTTTAAACCACCCAAGGTTTCATTTAGCTCATCTTGAGATACTACCATCACAGCTTGCTGTGCAGTAGCCTTCTCTAGAGCCTTTATCAATACATCTTCCCCCTTTTTGGCTTCAGCAAGTGCAGCCGCAAAAGGCTTCATGGCATTCAGAATCTCCACTTTTAGAGTCTGTTGAAGGGCCATGGCATTGACTTTGCCAACATGGGTCAGATGAGTGATGCTGTGGTCTAGGATCTGAGCATGAGAGTTGGAGGAGGAGGCAGCTTCAAGCTTAGCAGTAAGTGCTTCCAGTTTGGCTGCAGTTTCTCATTCTCTGCTGCAGCTGACTTGAGAAGGGTTTGACCTTCATTTGCTCTTGCTTCAGCATCATCTAGCCTGTTTTTGTAGGAGCTCTCTAAGCGGTTGATCTCATTTGAATAAAGATCAGTAAACTTCTTGGTTCTGTCCGCTGATTTCTTAATTTCTAAGCTGAGATACTCCTCTAGTTGATTGTGAAGTGCTTCACCAAACTTGTCATCTATGTCAAGGATTTGTTCGGTGAGACGAGTCTTCTGCTCATGAATGGCCTTTTCTACAAATCTGCCCAGCTGCATGCCTAGTCCTTTGGCGAAGTGTGTGTCGATTGCTTCCTTGATCTGAGCACACACATCTGCTCGAATATCAATAGATGAAGTGGAGGGAGAGGCAATACCTTGAGCTTCCTTGGGAAGTACAGGGATGGGAGGCTGATTGTAGACAACTAGGGCCATTCCCTTTTCTTCAGCCGTGAGATAGCCTTCTTGTAGAAAGTCTGTTGTAACATCAATCAGACGAGCAAATAATCGACCATTCCTTTGATGAGGTTGATAGATGAAGTGATCAAGCTCATGTTTAGGAAAGAAGTGAGAGGGAACAGACACCACTTCGTTTTCTTTTGCCTCATTTCCAGCTGATTCAGCTGTGACGTCTGCAGTTGAGTCTGGTACACAGGGGTCCTCATAGGGGACTCCTAGAATCCTTTGGCAGACCCTGGTCAGAGATTCTGTGGGCAACAGCTTAGTGAATGAATTGACTTGAGCAACCTCTTTTTGCTCCATTTCCCAGTCGAGAAAGTTAGCCTTTCCTCCCATTCCCTCCATGACTTCAATGAGGTCATCCATATCATCTCTCCGGAGCTCAATCCAAGTACAGACTCTCAGTATTTGTTCAAACTGAACTGATTCCTCATCAATACCAGGAATAGTAGACTTGAGCAGGTTTGCTATCTTCATCCTCATTATCTTCTCCCTTGTGCACATAGGATAGTGCACCATGCTATACTGAGGTTTAGAGGGGCCTGCTTCATCTAGATCTGCTGGTGCCAAGTCTTCTGGTGCAGATGGGGTAGTAAGGATAGGGGATTGAGTGGTTGGAATGGTTTCCTCTGCCGTGTGAGTATCAGCAGGGATTTGGGATGTGATATGTTCAGGTTGAGATTGATGTTCTTGGACATCTGCCATTTGAATATCAGCAGGGGTAGGCAAATGTGGCTCTGGGGTTGTTTGAGGTTGGGCTTGTTCCTCTGCTGTGTGAGTATCAGCAGGGATTTGGATATCAGTGTTTGAGGGTTCAGATAGGTTTGAATCATCAGGAGGGTGGAAGGAAGTAATAGGGGCTATGCTCATGGGAGTAGGGAGCCTGGATTTCTTGGTTTTCTTAGTGAAAGAAGAATTGTTCTTCCTTCTCTTCTGACCCTTCGACAATTTGGAAGGAGTAAAAGTGAGAGAGGGATTTGAGGTACCTGCCTTCTTCAAGGGAGAGGCAGTAGGAATGGCATCTGAATCAGATGGGGAGATGAGTCCTGATCTGATTAGAAATCGTCGTTGTGCTAAGGTCTGATTGTCATCATCATCATCATCCTCAGCACCCTTCTCCTGAGCCTCTTCTTTGGATGGCTTCTCTTCTTCTTCAGCAGAGGCATGAACAGACTCTTCTGCCTCCTTAACAACATCTATGGAAGATGCTTCAGCCAACAGCTTCCTCTTCTCTTCTTTTAACCTTGCTGCCTCAGCAAGAGCTTCCTTTCTCAAATAATACTTGGAGGTGTGGAAGGTCTTATGAGGACCCATCTTGTACTTCTTTGGGAGTACTTATGGAAGGATAATGCTTAGCTTATTGACAAAGCTGACTGTAGATGTGACCTTCCATTCTCTTGATTGGGGGTCCAAAGTAACCTTCTTGGCCTCAAGAGCAATCCTGTTCAAGAATAGCCCTTGCCAATCTCCATCAATCTGATCCCAGATTGCAGCCATAACTCTAACTTTTAGAGTGGTAACAGCATCATGGCTAAAAGTGTTACCAAGCAACATCTTGCCTGCAATATCCATCAAGGTTTGGAATTTAGGGTCGAGTTGCGATTTCTTAAGCCCAGAGGCATCCTCAACCGTGACCCTTCCATCAGTAAACATCTCCATATACTCCTTTTCTCTTCCCATGATGTAGGTAGAGATGTCTATCTCTCCCCTTGATAAGCCGAACAGTTCTTGAAGAATCTCCCTTGAGATCTCGATTCTGTGTCCACCCATGACACTTTCAACATGAGAGTCCATCATCACTGCGTTTGCATAGAAGGTCAGCACATCTTGTTCATAAACATTGGTTGGTGCTGCTTCCAGAAAATCACGAAGGTTGAGATTGATGCAGCGAAGAAGGATCTCCTTGTTCTCAGATGTATGTTTGCCCTTGAAAAAATAGAGCATTCTCAGTGAAAACTTTTCCTTCCTTAGACCACTTTTGAGTATCTAAGGTGCCGGTACTCTTGGTCTTCTCGTCGTAAATTCTGATGATTCCCATTCTGGATGTTGAGTATTGAGGGTAGGAAAGCTTTGGAAAGAATATTTCAGGACGAGAGCGATTTGAGAGTAATTGTGTATTGTGAGCGAAAGGAGTTTGGAAGAGGTTTAAGAGTTTGTGTATATACTCCAGCAAGAATTTGATCTAACAGTCAGATTAGATTTTAATGTGGAGTAACGCCCAAGATTTCCTTCTTTGATTTCGGGCCATTCCTTAAATTTGCCGGCTGAATTTGCCATGTGGCAACTGTTGATTTGCTGGCAATATGGTAATCAAGTATTAATGACATCATACCAAAAATAACCGTTGAGACTAATTTTGTGGCAAGAATTGATCATCAATGTCGTTTTCTATAAGTGAATTGCATTCCTTATATAGGTCAATATCTTTAATTACATTCATGAATGAATCTAGAATGAATTACATGATCAAAGATATTCATTATGCTCTAAAATAATGTCTTCTTATCAGCAGAGTGAGGTCTTCTGATTTCATCGAAATGTCTGCTGATTTTCCTTGAAAGTCTTCTGGTCAGCTGAGTTGGTCTTCTGATCAGCTGAGTAGAGGATAGGGGTTTGATGTGATGATCCAACCTGGATGAATCCTTCCAGCTTTATTGTGAGTGATGATCCAGCCTGGTTTGATGGATCTTTCAGCTCCTTCTTTAAACCAAGTGGGACTAGTCTAGATGAAATCCCACTGATTTAACTGCTTTTCACCATCGGATGTTCCTCGTCATCAGATGGGATGTAGCATCTAATGTGTCCTTGTTGAATTTCTTCGCTTCTTTTGAAAGGGAAGAAAAGTTGGAAGAGGCTTCAATGAAGTATGAAGAGAGGGCCATGGATTTGGTCTTCTGAAAATATAGCAATCTCTTCATGTAGAACTTCCCCCTGGAGAAGAAGCTCTGCTTGCTTGCTACTTTGTCCTCTGCATCTCTTCTTCCTTTAGTTTTCAACAAGAACGTCTCTTCTTTCTTTAGTTTTCATAGGCATACTTATGTTGGATAACCCAAGTATGCTGATCTGCATCATCTTCAACTTCTGGACAAATCTTCATCTCCTTCACCCAAGACCTTGGTTGAGGGATGATCTCCATTCCATCTCTTCTCTCGATTATCTCCATACCTGAAATAAGAATAATAGTTAGTGGTTTGTGTTCTTAGGTGTTCTCATAACTTTCTCCTTTTATAGAGGTAGAAATGAGGTAATGGAGCATAAGATGACAAATACTATAGAGTTGATAGGTCTGAATTTCTGAAAAGCTATTTCTTAAGATCAACAATGAGATTCTTGATCTAAGGGTTTACATTTAAAGAGATTCAGACTTTATCTTATGGAATGCAGAATTTATAGATTTTTGAACAAGAGTTATTTGGAATCCGTACAGTGCA
The DNA here is from genome assembly GCA_963675135.1 of Galeopsis tetrahit. Lineage (NCBI taxonomy): Eukaryota > Viridiplantae > Streptophyta > Magnoliopsida > Lamiales > Lamiaceae > Galeopsis > Galeopsis tetrahit. The sequence continues at coordinate 38,189,532 of OY776126.1, read as the reverse complement.
TGTATACTGTTGAGTCGGTGAGGATGGTGTATTAATCCAACCAAGTATGACTCACTAATATACTGTATTCTTGTATAGTGATAAAGTATTTTATGAAGAATAGTTTATTACTATACATAGATATACATTGCTTAAATATAGATTACCAATTAACTCTATTCAAGTCTTCTGAATGTAAGTATATAATGCAATGCAGATTATAGAGTATTTCATCAAGGATTCTTAAGGTATCATTGATTCCCCCTTGATTAGAGGACTCTATGTTTTCCCTCAGCTTTATTTGTCTTCATCGGGAAAAACTTACCTGAAGATGAGTGTGTCTATTCACCTCATCTGATCCTCCTAGTCTGCTGCAAATGTATCAGCTGAGGTCTTCAGCTGATCTTGTGCTCTTCATGTGCTTGGATCCAAGAGTCCTAAGCTATAGCATAGGGTCTTGAATCTTTCTTCAGCTAGGGGCTTAGTCAAGATGTCTGCTCTTTGGATATCTGTGTGAATTTTTTCCATCTTGATGTCCTTCTTTTCAAGGTGGTCTCTTATAAAATGGTGTCGTATGTCGACATACTTGCATCTTGTGTGAAGGACTGGATTTGAGTGATGGCAATGGCACTGCTTCTATCACAATAGATAGGGACTTCTCTTGCCTCTACATTGTAATCGTTGAGTTGTTGAACTAGCCAGAGCAGCTGACTACAACAACTTCCAGCTGCCATATATTCTGCTTCAGTGGTGGAGGTTGCAACTGAAGTTTGCTTCTTTGAGAACCATGATATCAACTTGTTGCCTAGGAATTGACAGGTTCCAGATGTGGATTTCCTATCAATTCTACATCCTCCATAGTCTGAGTCAGAATAACCACTCAATTCTAGATTGTCATCAGCAGGGTACCATAGTCCTAGATTGACTGTTCCTTTTAGGTACTTGAGAATTTTCCTTGCTGCTTCTAGATGACTCTGCTTTGGGTTTGCTTGAAACCTAGCACATACTCCTACAACAAATGTTATGTCTGGTCTGCTAGCTGTAAGATATAGTAGAGATCCAATCAGTGCTCTATATTCAGCTTGATCAACTGCCTTTCCAGACTCATCTGGTTCCCTTTTGAAAGATGTCATCATTGGAATCCTTGCAGTCTTGCTTTGTAGAGCTTTGAATCTTTCTAATAAGCTTTTGGTGTACTTGGACTGATTGATGAAGATCCCTTCTGGACTCTGTTTGACTTGGAGTCCTAGGAAATAATTCATCTCACCCATCATACTCATTTCGAATCTTCCTTGCATAAGTTCAGAGAACTTCTTGCACATATCTTGATTTGGTGATCCAAATATAATATCATCTACATATATTTGCACCATTAGAATGTCTTCTCCTTCTTGTATTCTGAAAAGAGTTCTGTCAACTTTGCCTTTTGTGTAACCATTGTCAAGTAGGAATTGTGACAATGTGTCATACCAGGCTCGGGGAGCTTGCTTCAGACCATAGAGAGCCTTCTTCAGACGATATACTTGATCTCCTTTTTCAAATCCTGGAGGCTGCTCTACATACACTTCTTCTACCAGAATACCATTCAGAAAAGTACTCTTGACGTCCATTTGATATACATGGAAGCCCATATGTGATGCATAAGCTAGAAACAGTCGAATGGCTTCTAATCTGGCTACTGGAGCAAAGGTTTCATCATAGTTGATTCCTTCAGATTGTGAGTATCCTTTTGCAACTAGCCTTGCTTTATTTCTAGTTATCACATCATTTTCGTCCTTTTTATTCTTGAATACCCACTTTGTTCCTACTACATTGTGGTTTTCAGGACGATCTACCAATTCCCATACTTCATTCCTTTCGAATTGGTTTAATTCTTCTTGCATAGCAGTGATCCAATTGCTGTCAGTCATTGCTTCTTCTATGTCAGCTGGTTCAATGTTGGACAAGAAAGCACACCAGCAGAACATAGATGATTGGGGGTTCTGATTCAGTTGTCTTCTGGTCTTGACACCTGAGTCTGCTCCTCCTAAGATGAGGTTTGTTGGATGTTTATTTCTCCATGAATGTCTTACAGGAGTATCTGCATTAGATGAGCTTGGATTCTCATCTGTTCTAGTGCCATCAGGAGAGTTGACTTGATTAGGTCGATCATCATCAGTATCTTGTGTGTCAAAGAGATCATTCCCCCTTGCATTTGGGATTGTTGCATCTTGGTTATGGACAGCTTGCTCAGCTTGAGTTTGAGATCTAATGACTGGTCTGTGTGGTTTATCCTCTTCTGGTTCTTCAGGAAATGGTTCATTGACTTCAATAAACTCATCAGACCTGGACTTGATCACTAGTTTCTTCATCTGATCTACAGTTGTGTCTGTTTCTACTGCACTCTTTTCACAAGATTCATAAAAAACAACATGAGGTGTTTCTTCCACAAGAAGGGTTCGTTTGTTGAATACTCTAAATGCTTTGCTAGTTGAGGAGTATCCCAAGAATATCCCCTCATCTGCTTTGGCATCAAAAGCATTCAAATTACTTTTCCCATTGTTGTGAATGAAACACTTACAACCAAATATATGAAAGTAAGATACTCTAGGTTTTCTTCCTTTCCACAGTTCATATGGGGTTTTCTCATGGATTTTGTGAATACCTGACCTGTTTTGAGTGTGACAAGCTGTGTTGATAGCTTCTGCCCAAAGCTTCTTAGGAGTGGAGAATTCAGCAAGGAGTGTTCTTGCAGCTTCTTTGAGCGTTCTGACTCTTCTTTCAGCTACACCATTTTGTTGTGGTGTTCTTGCTGCACTTGTCTCATGCTGAATACCATTAGAAGTACAATAGGCAATAATATAAGAGTTAATAAATTCAGTGCCTTTGTCACTTCTAATTTTCACAATAGGTTCTCCTTTCTCTACTTGGATCCTTTTTAATAGTTCAGGAAGCTTCTGCTGAGTTTCACTCTTTTTGTATAAGAAGACAACCCAAGTAAACTTGGAGTAGTCATCTACAACAATGAGAGTATACTTCCTCCCTGTAAGTGTAGTTGGAGTGACTGGTCCAAATAGGTCCATGTGAAGCAATTCAAGAGCTCTGCTGGTTGATGCTGTCTTCTTGGTCTTGAAAGAGACCTTTGTTTGCTTTCCTTGTTGACATGCATCACAGACCTGATCTTTACAGTAGAGTTCATTAGGCAGACCATCAACTAAGGATTCCCTTGCTAACTTGTTCATAGTCTTAAAGTTCAGATGACTAAGACATTTGTGCCATAGCCAGCTGACATCTTTAGGGCTCTTCACAAGTAGACATGTATCCTTAGGACAGCTGTTCCAATTTGCAAGATACATACTTCCCTTTCTAGATCATGTTAGAAGGTTTTGTTTTGTTCTTTTATCACTTATGAGACACTCATCTTTAGAGAATTTTACTGAATAACCGGTGTCACAAAAATGAGAAACAGATAATAAATTAAACTTTAAACCTTCTACATATGATACATCATGTACCTCAATGTCACCATTTTGAAGGGTGCCATATCCTTTTGTGTTACCGTGCGCGTTATCACCAAAGAAGACTTTTGGACCTTTCTTTTCTGTGTAGTTGGTCAGCAGGTGTTTGGTTCCAGTCATATGGGTTGAGCATCCACTATCTATGTACCATATCTCTCCTGCTAGACCTCCTTTTCTGTATAGGTCCCTCCTTTCCTGCAAGAAAGGTTAAGTCTTAGGTACCCATTTTTTCTTGGGTCCTTGGGTGTTAGTACTACCCTTGGGAACCCACATATACATCGGTCGTTTGAACAACCTTGAGCACTTGAGTTGTTTCCCTCGGGCATCACAGAACCAAATCTTACCAGTTAACACCTTGGACTGATCTGATTTGTTGTTTGTGTCAGCTAAGTAATAGTCAAATGGTTTTCCTTTATAGGAGTGAACATACATTATCTTTTGACTAGTTACATTCGGCCTGGGTGCATTAGCTGGTCGATGCACACGATTATATGGACCATACTCCTCTGTTCTCACAATATCATAAGAGATAGGGGGTGCAAAGAGAACAGATTTGTGTGAAGAAGATTTCTTCTTCTTGGCTGGAGCAGCATACAGCTGAGACTGTCTCAGACAAGATGGTCTAGGCTGTTTGTTGTTCCTCTGTACAGGTTTGGGGTTAACTTTTCTTTTACCATTTTTGGTGTTGGAATAGTTAGCCTTATTTGGTACAGATGCCTTTTGGTTCATATTAGGTTCATTGTGTTTAGAACACTCACCCTGTTCATGTGTCTGAGTAGTGCACTTGTTAGGTGTACTACCCCCAGCTGGAGAGGATGTTGATGGATTAAGTTCATAGTCAAAACCCATCTTATTGCCATTTGATCTATAATATTCAGAGATAGTTTCAATAGTAGTCGAGGCTTTATTGAACTCTGATATCTTTTGATTTAGGCACTCCTTCTCCTTTTCTAAGAGCTTGTGTGCTTGGAAGAGTTCATCGAATTTAGATTGTAGTATACGAAATTCCTTGGTTTCTAAGGCTTGAGTTTCTAACATCCCCTCATACAACTGAGTTGTTGTGGTATTTTGTTCCTTAAGAAGTTCCACTTCTTTGGTCAATCTTTCATTCATTGTGACTAACTCAGGGGTGTTATCAAACTTAACCTTTTTCAACCTAGCAATTTCTTTCCTTAAATCCTTATTCTCCTCTTCCACTTCTATAAAAGCTCTAGTGGCAATATCCAGATCACCTTTTACCTTTCTTAACGATTGATAATAGGTGTCTTCCGATTCGCCTTCAGATGAATTTATATCATCTGTTTGTGAGAAAATAGGTGAATGGAAAGTAGTAGTATAGGAATTTACCTCATTTTCTCCTATGGCCATCATAGCTATATCATCTTAATCATCTGAGTAGATTTGACAGTCTGGTGATGTAGGAAGTTCATCACTTTGATATTCAGATTCTTCAGTCACCATTGCTTGCTTATCTGAATTTCTTCTGTCTTTTCTTGGCCTTCTTTCTTCTTTGTCATCCAGCTCAGGGCATTCATAGACATAATGTCCTGGTTTGCGACAATTGAAGCATGCTCCAGGTTTTTGATTTGAACTGCCTTTCCTTGGAGGAGTGGCATCTCTTCTTCTGGAGCCTCGGCTGTCAGATGACCCCATATCCTTTTTAGGATACCTTTCTGGTGTTCTTTCTCTGGAGCCTCTAGAGGGTGAACTGGCTCTTCTATCTTTGTAGTTCCTATAGAATTTTCTATATTTGCTGTTGAGAGTGTTCATCCTTTCGAATCTTTTGATCATAAGGGCCATTTGCTCTTTTAGACTCATGTCTAATCCTTCAAAGTCTTCTGTTTTCAGAGAGGTCTTGCCAGATGAGGTGCTTGCAGCTTTTGTATTTGTTGCCTTGAAAGCTACAGTCTTGGAAGTAGATGGGGTTGCAGTAGGTTCATCACTTCCTGAGTTTTCTTCTCTTTCAAGATCATATTCATGAGCTTTTAGGTTCTGAAATAGAGTCTGTGCAGACCACTCCTTGATATATTGAGTATCTTTGATGATGGTCTTCTTGAGTCTCCATTTCTTGGTTAGAGAGTCTAAGATCTTTAGATTTTTCTCTCTATTTGTATATTTCTTGCCCAGAGATTCTATCTCATTGATGATCTTGGTAAATCTATTGTCTAGTTGATCAATAGACTCTTCTGGTTGCATCTTGAAGTGTTCAAACTTCTTGACTGCTGTTGTCAACTTGCTCTCCTTAATCAGCTCAGTTCCTTCACAGAGGAGTGCTAGAGCATCCCACATATCCTTACCTGTTTCACAATTGATTACTTTTGCAATGTACTCATTTGGAAGAGTTTGCATGATGTAATCTTGAGCTATGCTGTCAAGATTTGACTGCTTCATCTCTTCTGGTGTGAGATCCTTCATCGGCTTGGGGGCAAGTTCTCCAACTGGAACTTCTGGATCACCATTTGCAGTGTTGACTGCCATGATGGTGATTGGGCCTTCAGTGATTACTGACCACATCTTGTAGTGGACTGATGTGAGATTCTTCCTCATCCTGATCTTCCAGTAATCATAATCCTCCACTGAAAACTTAGGCAACTTACGCATATTAGCACTCATGTTGTATGAGTTTTCGAAAACAAGTTTTTTTTTTTTAAAAAAAAGGATCTGTTCAAGAGGACAACAGAAAGACTCCCTCAAGTCTTCTGATAATCTAGAGACAGTAGTCCGTTAGAACCACTGCTCTGATACCACTTGTTGGTCCCTGAACGAGTAGAGAATGGGATTAAAGTCTAGAGGGGAGGGGTGAATAGACTTTAAAACTTTTTCAAGAGAGTTGGGGAACCTCTTCTGATTGCTATGTCAACTGGACTGCAAGTCTGCTGGTCCAGATGACTATAGTGATCTGAATGAAGAGATTATATGCGGAATTATGGTAGGCCTTGTTTAGACTCGTTCTTATGAAAGTGTTAACTTGTTTTTACTTAATGAAAGTACTCAGCTGATGCTGGTTTTGAAGTTGTGGCCTTAGTTGAAGAATGTTGAAAACACAGTATACACTATATAAAATATATGCAGAAACAGAAATGTAAAGTGCAGAAAGATAAATAACACCAGGTTTATAGTGGTTCGAATATACGATCCTACGTCCACTCTCACGTCCTAACGTGATGTTTAATCCCTTTAATTTACCACAAATTACAAGGGTCTTGACCTTTATAGTCCCAAGGATAGGACTTTGAGATCTGAGCCGTCCTAACAGCTACGGTCTCCACAAGTGATTATAAGCACTTGCACTTTGAGGGGTTCAAAAAACTTTAACCTTTCTGTGAGGGTTTGGGGTTTTTGAAGTGTATCCAACTAATGGTTCAAGCTTATAAATTGCTTAACCACTATGCCTAAAACAATTGATATACAATCTGAACAGGTTTCAGGTTCTTATAGGTTGGATAGAAATCACTTAAGAGCTAAAAGTATTCTAATGCTTTCTGGGCTCTTGGAGAATTCTTAGAACAGTATGGATTTTGCTTGATTGCTTGCTTAGCTTGTTGAATTCTCTCGATGTGATCTCGTACTTGTGATTTCTCATCCTCTTGTATTTATAATGGTGATTGCTTGCAACTAGCCGTTGGAGTTGACTAGCCGTTGGGACAATATTTCCATATTTGCTTGATTCCTTGATTCCAGCTGCTTGATTGCTCCAATCCTGGGATCATGTCAATCTTCTAAATAAGGTAGGTCTTCATTTGAGTTGCAAGATGACTTTGGGAATCAGCCGAGTCTCAGAAGAGAACATAGTCTTCTGATCTGTACTACTAGTCTTCTGACTACTCTTCTGGCCTTAGGTCTTCTGTCTTCTGATATCAGATGAGTAACACTCGTCTGATCTGTGAATAATTTGTGCTGCTTTAGGCCATCTTCAATCTTTGACTCCATCAGTTAAGTAGGTATACAAACACCTTACTTAACTGGCCTTCAAGGATCTTCTAGTCTCCATGTCTTCTACTCTTCTCATCTTGAGGGAGCGCATGTAAGTCGGGACTGTGCTAATCAGCTGATATATATACAGTTGATCACACAAGACTAGTCTAAGCTGTTCTATACAAAGTCAGCTGATCCTATTACATTTATAAACTCTAAGTGTTTTGGCCATCAAAACTATTCTAACATCAAGTGGGGCATAGGGTGAATTTACATCCCAACATAGTTTATATTCGATTTGGTTCTATTCAAACACCTTATGAGATTTTGAACATTAGAAAACCAAATGTGAAATATTTTCATGTATTTGGTTATGTGTGTTATATTCTGAATGATAGGGATCAACTTTATAAGTTTGATTCTAAAAGTGATAAAGGTTTCTTTTTAGGCTATTCTAGAAATAGTAAAGCTTATAGAGTTTATAACCTTAGAACTAACACTGTTCAAGAATCTGTTAATGTTATTTTTTATGATGATTAAGGTCTTACAGATGAGAAAGATGAAGAAGATGTATCACAGGTCACTGACAATTCTGAGAATACACTGAAGTCTGAAAATGTTGCACCAAATGTTAACACATCTGGGTCAACATTTACAGAACAGTCAGTTGTAATCTCACAGAATGATCAGTACATTCCCAAAACGAAACCTTCTTCAAGAATAGGTAAAAGTCATCCTTTTGACCAGATCATAGGCGATGCTACAGTTGGAGTGCAAACAAGAAGAAGAGTAAGATCAAATAAGGTAGATGTGGTAAGAACAATATGCATGTCTTCTATTTGCAATGTTGTGAATGCTGAGTGTTACTTTTCTGAAATTGAACCTAAAAATGTGAATGAAGCATTAATTGATGAAAATTGGATAAATGCTATGCATGAGGAACTTAATCAGTTTGAAAGATTTGAAGTATGAACATTTGTTTCAACACCTAGTCATACTAATGTCATTGGAACAAAGTGGATTTTTAAGAATAAAACTGATGAGTTTGATAACATTTTTTTAGGATTGAGATTAGATTAGTTGCACAAGATTACACCCAAGTTGAAGTTATTGATTTTGATGAAACTTTTGCACATGTTGCTAGGATAGAATCTATTAGATTATTGCTAGCAATTGCATGTTTTATTGACATTAAACTTCATCAAATGGATGTATATGCTGCATTTCTAAATTGCATTTTGAATGAAGAAGCATATGTTGAACAACTTAAAGGATTTGAAGATCCACAATACCCTGATGGTTTTGTTAGAGGAGAAACTGATATAACCTTGTTCATTAAGCACACTGGAGAATATTTACTTGTTGCTCAAATATATGTTGATGACATTGTGTTTGATTCAACTTGTGTTAAAATGTTATCAAATTTGTTAAAGCAATGACTGCAACATTTGAGATGAGTATGGTTGGAGATTTGAATTATTTTTCAGGTCTTCAAATCAAGCAATGTAAGGATGGTATATTCTTCTCTCAAGGTAAGTATGCCAAGAACTTGGTTAAAAGGTTTGGTTTTGAAAGTTAAAAGGTAATGAAAACTTCTATGAGATCTACTTTGATACTTTGCAAAGGCAATGCTGGAAAGGATTTTGATCCAACATTGTATAGATCCATGATAAGAAGTTTACTTTATCTAACCTCTAATAGACCAGATATTATATATTATGTACAGTGTTTGGTTGTTTGTGCTAGGTACTAAACTAATCCAAAGGAATCTCACCTGAATGTTTTGAAAAGAATTATCAAGTTTGATGCAGGTACAAGTGAACTTGGGATATGGTACACTAAGGACACCAACAACACATTGATTGGATACAGTGATGCGGATTGAGCATGAGATATAGATGACAGAAAGAGTAAGAGTAGAGGATGTTTCTACATGGGAAACAATCTTGTGGTTAAGCAAGATGTTTCATGCCTATGAAATTGCAATTGATATCCTTACAATTTTCTGTGATAATATGAGTGCATAAACATTTCTAAAAATTCAGTACAACACTCACTCACTAAACACATTTGCATTAGAAATTATTTTATGAGAGATTTAGTGGAGAAGAACATAGTGAAGTTGGAATACGTACCTACTGAAAATCATAATGATGATATATTTACTAAGGTCATGACCTTGAGACATTCTTATCTTTGAAGAAATCTCTTGGTATGTGTAGTATCTGAATAATTCTGGATGTGGATGGTGTCATAAATGTCGTAATATTTGGGACAACATCGTAAGGTTGTATAGTTGTTATAGATTTAATTTATTTTCTATTTTCGTTGAATAATTCCTATGTAAAATATTCTTGAATCTAAAATTTGTTGTGCAAAAATAAACATGTCTTACACCTCTCAAATGCATAAAAAAATAGAATATTATTAGCATACTAAAAGATGTACCAAAATCACTGAGTAACTATGGAGCACGGAGTTCACTACTACGATGCCTTCTTTTCAAAAGGTGATTTTTTTGGTAAAAACATCAACATATTTGTAATCCATTAAGTAAGTATGGGGCACGGAGTTCGCTACTACGATGTACTCTACAGGAACAATGGATCAATACAAATTAGATGCTATAACACAAAAAAAAAATATGGTGCAACACAAATGAAGTAAATTCATGTAAAAACCGTGTTGAGGTGTATGTAACAGTTTTGAGCATAGCATTAGATGATTCGATTATATTTTTATAAGTAGTAATTATTTGATTATTTGTGAAAATTTATTTTATTTATTCATGATTATACTAACCCACATCCTTGTTTTATTTCAGATTATACACATTTAAGTGTTAAATATTCTAGAATGTTCTTAATTTAATTAATTATTTTAATTATGATTTTACCCACTACTTACCCATGATCTATTTTTGTGGCTAAGTTTATGGAGTATTATCTAATTTCTTCTAGAATCCTCCTTAGTTAGTTCTTATTTTTATACGTATTACTTCCAACTATGCATTCTCTCCTATATACTTCTCATAAGATGATATACTAAGCATTGCATTTTTTTCAAGTGATTTGAGTATTGTGTTTTATGATTTGCTAAAGCCTTGTTTGTCTCGGTTATTGTGATTATCTTTTCGATTTCTTGGTGCTTAAATGACAAGAAACAAAGAAACTACCTCACCACACTCAAACTCCCACGAAACCGTCATCTCCATCTCTCTCAAATCTTAATAGTTTCGCTTGCATGGCCGCTCACACCAAAACTCACCAACTGCTACAAGAAAAGCTGAAACACTTACCCAAACAACTCCAGTTACACCCATTCCTACAACTGTTCACATTTAACTCGATTCGATCCTTAACGAACTGAATCAAGCTGTTGAGAATATGTATCAATCGAATGTGAATCCTGAGAATCTATTTCTACTGATTGGAAATATGTCCATTGACATTTCTCACTACTGAAAACCGAAACACTCACCACTACACTTGATTCGTTCACCTCATAAAAGCTCCAATTTCTAAGTCCTAATACTGAAACAGAGGCAATTGTCTCGATTGCTTCCTCTATGGGGGAGATTGAGAAGGAAATTGATGATTTTCCTATTGCTGAGCAGAATGAGTATGCAAATGTTGAGACATCCGATTCTGAGGACGCTCAAATGAAGTAGGCCGACGCGAATGCTAACTCAGGTTAAACTAACTCTTATCTTTCTATACTGATGAATTTGAATAGATTGCATTTGGAAAGAATTTTGAGAAAGAAAAGAGAAAGAGTAGCCTTGTTCAACGAAGGAGATCCGGCTATGTGTTCATTAGAGTTGATTACTCTAACTCACTGAGGAGAAAGAAGAAAGAAAGTAGTGTTGATGATGAACCGATTCAAGTTCTTTTCTAATCGGAGGAAGAAAATGTGGTTACTGAGAAACGAGTCAAAATGAAGTATGATCCAAAGGGAAAGATGGTTGCTGCTGAACGAGACTTGCCCAAAGGAATTGAATTTGATCCAGAGGATAATCCCACTTTTCGTGAGATTAAGAAGATTCTGAGGAAGAATGCTGCATCAAATGCTGAAGCAAGTGCTGCAACACCAGACCCTGATGACAGTAGAAGTGATGATTCTGAGAAGATCAGTAATATGGACTTTGAATCAGCTGAGGAAACAAATTCTGAAGGAGGTAATTCTGATCCTAATAATAATTTTGAGACTGATAGGATAGTTACTAAAATAACTAAACTATCTAGACGACAATTGTTAATAGAAAAGAGAATTAACATTGCTGATTTTGAGAAGTAAAGGGTTGATACAATTTTTTATTGAAAGGAAATTGTTGCAAACTGTAACTTTGAGTGATACTTTTGTGTCTTATTGGATATATGTATTTTGTGCTTGACTTAGGAAGAGTACGGGTAGACGTAGCTCTAAATGATATGGGAATGTACAATTTAGGGGGAGATCAGTTCCATTTACTATAGAATTGATTAATGATCTCTTAGAGATAAAGCCTGTGATTGATGAAGATGAACTTGATTTGAACTTGGTTGCTACTTCTATAACTGTGGTAGATTAACTAGGTGACAAAATGTTATGCTTGCTAATGATCTCACGTCTCTATACTCTGTACTACATAAATTGATTGTCTACAATTGATTACCCTATACAAATTCCACTAAGGTGATTAAGGATAAGCTACATTGTTGTATATGATGGTTGTGTTGAAGAATTTCAATCTGGATTTAACTATTTTCACCACATGCAGTTTATAGTGATATTTCTCATAAAGGGATTTTACCTTACCCTGTGATGATATGTTCAAACCTCAAGAGACATGAATTTTTAAACCTAAGGAAACTGAGGTTATTAGAGGCAAGGTACCCTTGATGAATGTCTCACCTGCTCTATTACTTGGTGAAAGGACTGTTGATTTGCTTTGTTACAAAATTCAGATGGTTCTGATCACAGAGATGCTCTTATTCCAGTTCGACCAGCTCCAGCAGGACCTGAACAGAAAAATGCTACACCGAATGTGAACACATTGGCGGTCACATTGGTCAAAATATTTCTATTTTTAGATCTTTTATTTTACTTCAACTGGAAAGTTTACAGGACTCTATTGATGGGCTTTAGTTCCTTAAAGTCCAGTGGTTATAGACACTTTCTACTACCAAAGGGGGAGAAACACCATCAACTTCTGGGGTTCGAAGTGAAGAGCTCCATGGAGATGTACCAGAAGCTGATTGTGTACCTGATGCTATTCATGAAGAGACTGCTAAACCAGATGTTGTAGTTCACTTTGCTACAACGTACACTGTTGTTGAAGAGGAGGAGGATTGGTTTGCTGATGCTGATGAACGTATGGATGTTCTTTATGACATCTAAACAGGTTATGGTAACAATTGAACAGGTTGATACAAGACAGGGGGAGGGCTGAACATTATATGTGATTGTTGGTCCCAAGTTGAGTTAAGATTGAGTAAACTAAGAAAGTCTAGAGGGGAGGGGTGAATAGACTTTCAAAAATCTTTCAAAATATCAGAGTTTATAATACGGAATTTAGTCTTCTTATGTACTGTACTGTGCTTACTTAGCTCAGATCAGTACTTTCAATACAGTATGGGCCTTACTAGTTTATACTCAACTTTTAATCAGATCTTTAACTTTGTAAATTCTACTGTTCTTGGTTAAACAAATATCAAACAAATATCATACATAAAAGTAAAGAACACAGAATTTATAGTGGTTCGACAAATGTCTACATCCACTCTCACAATCCCAGTTGTGATGTTTTATTAACTCCTCCTTGAGTTTCTTGTGGCTTAAAGTCCCAAGATTAAGACTTTGATCTTTTCGATTACACTCCCAAGTGTATCTTCGATCGACTAGTAATTTCACAAGTAACTAGCACACTTGTTTACAACAACACAAACTTTAAAATGAAAAGTAAAACTTCTCTTGAATAGCCTTTGATTCTTCTCTTCAATTCAGTGACTCTTCTCTTCTTTAATCTCCTTCAACTCTGTGAGTTCTTGCTTGTAGACTTGCTCTTGATTTCTTCTAAGATCAGTAATTTCTCAGTAATAGCAGTAGTCTCTTCAAGTAGAAGATCACACAGTATTTATAGAACTTAGTATGACAGTTAGCAGTTTGTGAACTAACTCTCAACTAACTCTAAAACTGTTTTTGTAACTTCTTCTTGTAACCGACTTTGTAACTTCCTTCTAAGTCAGCATCTCTTCAAATATATTCAGTTACACCTTAAATAAGTTTTCCAAACTTATTCTTCAAATTCACCAAATCAGCACAGTAACTTACTGTTCTGATTTTTACTCTTCTGATTTTTACTCTTCTGAGTCAGTCAGCACAGTAACTTCAAAACTGTTTAAAACTTCTCCAGATTTCTTCTAAACTCTTCTTCAACTCTTCTTGAAGTCTTCTTATTCTGAAGTAGTCCTCTGAGTCTTCATTAGTCTTCTGATCTTCTTCTAATCTAGTGTTCTAATCTACTGTTCTGAACTTTTACAATGCTGAATACAATAGAATACAACTTTACAAATATAAAACCTATCTATACATCATCTGAACTATATACAGATGAGTATATCTAAGTCCTATTCTATAAGTTGTCTATACAATACAAAACATCAGCTTAGTACCTAACAGTTCATATATCAGATCAGTAGACTTAATAAGATCAGCAAACACATAAGATCAATAAACTCATATAAGATCAGTAACTCAGATTCAAATATCTCATATATGATCAGTAAACTCAGATTCAAATATCTCATATAAGATCAGTAATCTTACTTTCCGATATCATTAAGATCAGTAATATTATTTTCAGTTTCTCATCAGATGACTTAGTTAAGATGACTTAGAACCACATATATTACTAACTTTAAGTTGCTTTTGGCCATCAAAACATACAATCATCAACTAGAACATTGTTTATAGGATTCATATCCCAACAATTTCTCCCTTTTTGATGAAGCCAAAACTACTTAAATGTTAATAAATCAGTAGTTAAGTATGTAGTCTATCATAACAGTTCATCATTTCAAAATTCCAGATTCATATTCAAGTTAGATCAGATAATGCACATTTTACACATACTAACAAAATATGAAACAAACAAAAATACAGAAATAAAGATTAAGGTTAAGAAATGTTATCTTGTGAGCTTCTCCTTCATCTTCTTTCTTTATCTTCAGATCCTGAATGCAACATACATCCTTGCCTTGATATCCATCATATGTTGATGATCAGTGATTCCTTCTTCTTTGATAATCTCAGCAATTATGTTGTTAATCTCCTTGTAATCAGGTTCTCCATTCTCTAGTCTTGGAGGTTCCCAATTTGGTTCTTCAGGACATAAGATCTTTGTTCCAGCACGAGCAGCAACTTGTGCTATATCTTCCCAAAAATCTTTATCAATGTTCAACATGAACTCTTCAAAATCAGCAAATTCAGCTTCTTTATCCAGATGATCACCAAACTTCTTCACAATGAAGTTTGCAATCTGCCATTTCTTCTTCAAATTTCTCCAGTATTCCATATTCTCTGTTAGAACAATGAAATCAACAAAATTCTCATCTTGAAAAATTTCATCAAATTCTTTTCCTTCAGCTTTCCTTTGAGCATTCATCTTTCTCTTCAAAGCTGCAACTCTATTATCAAATCTTGTTTTTAAGAACTTAACATCCTTTTCTTTCTTCTTTTTCAGCTCTGCTTCTTCAGCTTTCTTTTTCTTCAATATTTCAAGTTTTTCTTGCTCTTCACTTGAAACACCAACTTTCAATTTGCTTCTTGATCTGGTAAGTCTACCAGTTTCTTCTTCTTCTTGTTCTTCATCAGACAAGACTAATTTTCTCTTCTTTTGAACTGAACTTTCAGCAATATCAGGTCTCTTCTCAACAATTTCTTGACCTTGCTGTTTCTGTTGCTTCCTCAGTTTGATTTTCTCATTCAAACTTGCAATTTCTTCTTTCAACTCATCTTGACTCACAACCAATTGAGCTTGTTGTGACTGAGTTTGCTCCATTACTCTTCTTATCTTATCTTCCCCCTTTTTGGCTTCATCATGCCACTCTTTCATGGGAGTTAAGTGTTGTTCCATCTTGTCATGCAACACTTTAGATAAGTTCTTCTCTTGAAGTCTATGGAGATCATAAATCTTAGACATTGTATGCTCCATAACTCTGTCAATTGAGTTTTCAGAAATCATCTTATTCATTTTCTCAGTAGCTTCTTGGAACATTTTCATAGCTGCTTCCAACTTAGCTGTAAGCTCTTCATTCTGCTTTTTCAACATCTCAAAGCTCGAATTATCAGATTCCTTCTCAACAGGAACTGCTCTGATCTGTTCCTGCACATCTTCAGGAATAATAGGATCAGTAGACTGAAATGGAGTGCTTTCCATCTCTTCAGCATTTAAATCTTGTTTTCCAACAACTTCTTTATCTTCAATCACAACAGTGTTCTCAAACACTTCTGTTGCATTGTCAACATCTTCATCAACTTCCATTACATTCTCTTCAACAATATGATCAGCCTCATCAACTACCCTTTCTGCACTTTCCATAAAAACGTCATCATCTGCAGTAGTAGTTGCAACCTTTTCCATAGAATACTTAATTCCTGTCAACCTTTCAACAAGTTGAACTACAGACTCTGGAGTTACTAGCTCAAGAAATGAGTTAACACCAGCTGCATGCATTTGCTCTGCTTCCCAATCATCAAAGATTGAAGCACCACCCATACCTTCCATAACAACTAAATTTTCTTTAAGAGTACTCCTCTTAAGATACACCCATGTGCCAATCCTAAGGAGCTTCTCAAACTCAACTGAGCTTTCATCCAATCCAGGAAATTGCTTCAACAAAGCCAATCTTAAATCTATTCTGATTCTGTCTTCCTTATCACAGATAGAATAATCCATTAAACCAGCAGGTTTAGGGGCAAAATATTCTGGTTCAGGGGATGATGAAATGTCAATTGGTACAGTAGAAGGTTCAAATTCATGTTCAGTAGAGTGATCATGAACCTGTGTTTGTGAATGATGTGGAGTGGGTTGATGTTGAGGACTTGAAATAGGGGTAGGTTGAAAAGTAGTGTTCTGAGGGGATGAATGGGGAGTGTTCTGAGACACTGGAAAGTAGTGAGCTGATTCTTCAGAACATGAAGGTTGAGGGTTAATGGGATCTGCTGGGCCTGGATCAAAATGTGAAGAGGTAGGAGATACATCAACAACCCTTCTCCTAGCACTTCTCCTCTTGGTTCTCTTATGTAAAACAACAGGACGTGAATTACTAACCTCTTGCTCTTCAGAGCTTGCTTGCACCACAGTCTCAATAAACCGGACTGTTGGCTCTGAGGCAGCTGTAGCAGACCTTCCTCTCCTTGGTCTAGTACTGCTCGGATCATGCCTCGCTTTCGATCTAACCTCTGGTTTATTATCATCACATCGATACATTGAAGCTCCAGATTCTTGTGCTTCAGGTTCTTGAAGTTGTTCCAAGGGGTGTTCTTGTTCAAATCGAACAGACTCCTTCTTCATCAAGAATTTTCCATGATGGAATTTCTTGGGATTACTCCAGTACACCTTCTTGACAACCAACTGAGGCAACAAGATACTCAACTTGTTCCCGAACCCTAACTTTGATTTAATTGAAAATTCCATAGTATCCTCATCGAACAAAACTTTTTCTTTCTCGTTTATCAGTCTTTCTAAGAAAAATCCTTGCCAATCACCTTGCACTCGATCAATGATTGCGGCCATAATTCGGATTTTTGAACTTGATAGAGCATCCTGGCTCTGATGTTGCCCTAACAAACATTTTCCAGCTATGTCCATCAAAAATTGAAGACCAGTAGGAAGTACATCTTTCTTAAGATTGCTTAAGGACTCTGTTTCAACACCCGACCATCTTCCTACACATTCTTTCTCTTCTCCTGCTTTGTAGGTCAAAATATCTACAGGGCCTTGAGGCAAATCCAACATGACTTCAAGAATTTCTCTTGTAATCGCGACCTTGTGCCTAGAAAGCATGGAGTGGACACCATTGTTATCACCTTTAAGCTGTAGATAAAATTCCATCACCTCTGGTTCGTATACATTCATCGGAGATGATTCAAGAAACTTCCTTAGCCCGCACTCTTCGCACATCGTCAGAATTGCTTGGTTCTCAGCACTGTGTCGGCCATTGAAGTATACAGCATTTTCTACAAAGATTCCTTTTTCTCGAATCCAAAAATCAGAATCAAAAGTACCTGCGACTTCGTTAGATTCACTGATAATGTTGATAATCGCCATTTTAGAATTTAGTAGAAGATAGAGTATTGATTTCTAAGCTTTTTCGAGGTGAGAGATTTCCAGGATAGTAAGTAATGAAGATGAAGTTATGAGAGATCGTGTTCAATACATTCAAACCAAATCTAGGGCTTGGATTGATTTTACTTAGCACGATGAGTGGTTAGGATTCTATCTCGAAATCTGTAAATTTAAAAAAAAACGATCCAAATTCTAAAATCCTTTCAACTCTTGGAACCAAATTGTGTTTGATAAATACACCAACAAAAATTAGGTCAAGAATAGAGGAGTGTACTAATCTTCTCTATTAGTAATCTAAAATTTGAGCAGTTTTTGACTTAGAATTATTCTAAGGCAAAATACTGTTCTGATGCATATCAGCACAGTAGTTTCCAACACTCTTTCACTTCATTTTCTTACTTTTGAAATATTAAAATGTACTTATCTGGATCAGCTGAGTACTGTGATCAGTTGAGTAAACTTCTTCAGACATCAGATCAGTAGTTGGGTCAGCACAGTAGTTTCAGATCAGTACCCAATACTTCTGTTTTCACCTTTTTGCTATCAGCACAGTAATCCTCAGATCAGTACTGTGTCAGATTAGTAGAATTCTGTAGACAGATTATTAGTAATCAAATCTTTCTGTAGACAGATTAGTAGTCAGATCAGTTCTGTAGAATAATTGAATATGTAGTCAGATCAGTTCTGTAGACAAAGGAACTTTGTAATCAGATCAGTTCTGTAGACAAATCAATTTATTAATCAGAACAGATCAGTAAACTAATGTAGCCTGTAATCAGATCAGATTTGTAGACTTTCAAATCTGTAATCAGATCAGTTCCCCCTTCAGTGGAGAATTCCTCTTCTGTGCCTGTTTCACCTTAGTAGAAGTGTTAGCACAACATGTATAAGTGTAAAACAGTTCAGATTAGTAACAATATGTTTAATTTAATGATCACATCAAGGTTTATGCTAAAGTGAGTTAGTGTTCTGAGTCAACAAAAGGATCTTTAAGAAATCACAGATTCCCCCTTAATGTATGTTCTCAGTGTCCCTCAGCTTTACCAGCTTCCTCATCGGGATTAAGGTCACTTTAGTAACCTTGTTACCTGTTTTAGATGTAGTGGTCTGACATGGGGTTGTCTCTTCTGAATTTTAAGTTTTGATGTACTGCTCTTAGTTTCTGCTTCACATTCCTCTTGGTATAAGATCAGTACCTGAAATGTTAGTACAGTTCTATATACATATAGAATCCATATCTATCAACCCTAAGCTAATGCATAACTCTCTAAATCTCAGTTCAGCCAATGGTTTTGTAAAGATGTCAGCTCTTTGAATATCAGTATGAATCTTTTCCATCCTAATATTCTTCTTTTCCACATGATCCCTAATAAAGTGATGTCTAATGTCAACATGCTTGCATCTAGTATGTAAAACGGGATTTTGTGTGATGGCAATGGCACTATTACTGTCACAATATATAGGTACATTAGATTCTACAATATTGTAGTCTCTGAGTTGTTGTATTAGCCAAAGAAGCTGACTACAACAACTACCTGCAGCCATATATTCTGCTTCAGTAGTAGAGGTTGCCACACTTGTTTGTTTCTTGAAAACCATGAAATGAGCTTAGTTCCTAAGAATTGACATGAACCTGAAGTAGATTTTCTATCTATTTTGCATCCTCCAAAGTCCGAGTCTGAATAACCACTTAAGGATATATCATCATCTGCAGGATACCATAATCCTCGATTAATGGTCCCCTTTAGATATTTCAATATCCTTTTGGCAGCTTCCAGATGACTTTCTTTGGGGTTTGCTTGAAATCTTGCACATACTCCAACAGAAAAAGCAATATCAGGTCTGCTGGCAGTTAGATAGAGTAGAGAGCCAATTAAAGCACGATAATGAGGTTGGTCAGAAGACTTACCTCTTTCATTAGGATCCATTCTGTATGTAGGTTTAGGGGTGGGTAAATATACCGAAATTTCGGTATACCGAGCTTTTCATACCGAAAAAATATCGAAATTATCGAAATTTTCGGTATACCGAGATTTTCGGTACGGTATGATATCGTACCGAAATTTTCGGTACGACAACGGTATGGAAAATGACCATACCGCGGTATTTCGGTATACCGAAATTTTTTCGTTATTCGGTATGAAACGGTATATCGATATACCAAAATACCGAAACCTTAATAAAATAATAAATTTATATTATTTTTAAATTAAAATAACTTTAATTATTAAATCATAAATAAAATAAACCTTAAATAATTAATTTCAGTATAAATTATGCTTTAATATTTTCGGTATGAATTGGTATACCGGTATTTCTATATGAAATGATGGTTCAATATTTTCGATATGAATCGATATACCGATATGGTACGGTATACCGATATACCGTACCGAAAATTGGGTATACCGAAATTACGGTACAGTATCGGTATGAATTTTTACATACCGAAAGTTTCGGTATACCGAAATTTCGGTACGGTAACGGTATAAATTTTTTCAATATCGAAATTTTCGGTATGATAACGGTATAGTTCAGTATGATCGGTATACCGTATCGAACCACCCCTATGTAGGTTGCATGGGCACACCAACTGTCTTACAGGTTTTAATACCAAATTTATCTAGCAAATTCTTAGTGTGTTTTGCTTGATTTATAAAGATACCTTCTGAAGTTTGTTTTACTTGAAGACCAAGAAAATATGTCATTTCTCCCATCATAGACATTTCAAATTTACTTTGCATGAGTGTAGAAAAGCTTTCACTCAAGTTTTTGTTGGGTGATCCAAAGATAATATCATCCACACAAATTTGAACAAGTAATATATCATTACCTTCTTGTCTTCTAAACAAAGTTCTATCAACCTTGCCTTTAGTAAAACCATTTTCAAGTAAGAATAGAGAAAGTGTATCATACCAGGCTCTTGGAGCTTGTTTCAATCCATAGAGTGCTTTCTTTAACCTGTATACTTGGTGACTATTCATTTCAAAACCAGGTGGTTGTTCCACATAAACTTCTTCAGCAAGTATACCATTCAAAAATGCACTTTTCACATCCATTTGATACACAGTGAATTTCATATGAGCAGCATAAGCAAGAAACAATCTTATAGCTTCTAGTCTAGCTACAGGAGCAAAAGTTTCATCATAATCAATACCTTCAGCTTGAGAGTAGCCATGAGCAACTAATCTAGCTTT
This sequence comes from Galeopsis tetrahit, assembly GCA_963675135.1. Lineage (NCBI taxonomy): Eukaryota > Viridiplantae > Streptophyta > Magnoliopsida > Lamiales > Lamiaceae > Galeopsis > Galeopsis tetrahit. The sequence goes on along the minus strand of OY776126.1, from coordinate 38,168,614 downwards.
GTTTCTTACTACAAGATCATTTTCATCCCTTTTGTTCTTGAAAATCCACTTAGTGCCTACAACATTATGATCACTAGGTCTATCAACAAGTTCCCAAACTTCATTTCTAGTAAACTGATTAAGTTCTTCTTGCATGGCTATAATCCAGTAACTATCACTTAAAGCTTCATTCACAGTTTTAGGCTCAATAGATGATAGAAAACAACACCAGCAAAATAAAGATTTACTAGGTTCTTCCTGGGAATCAAACAATTGTTTTCTAGTTTTAACACCTTTACTAGAATCACCTAGAATCAGATCAGTAGAATGAGCAGACTTCCATGTCCTTCTATTCTTAACAGAAATGCTATTATCATTTATATCATGCAAATCATCATGCAGATCAGTATTGTTGGTCCCTGAACGAGTAGTGAATGGGATTAAAGTCTAGAGGGGAGGGGTGAATAGACTTTAAAACTTTTTCAAACAGAGTTGGGAACCTCTTCTGATTGCTATGTCAACTGGACTGCAAGTCTGCTGGTCCAGATGACTATAGTGATCTGACTGAAGAGGTTATATGCGGAAATATGGTGGCCCTGGTTTAGACTCGTTCTTGTAACTTGTTTTACTTAATGAAACTACTCAGCTGATGCTGGTTTGAAAGTTATGGCCTTGTTTTGAAGAGTGTTGAAATCACAGTATGCACTATATAACAATGAATGTAAAAGCAGAAATGTAAAGTGCAGAAAGTAAATAACACCGGATTTATAGTGGTTCGGATATACGATCCTACGTCCACTCTCACGTCCTAACGTGATGTTTAATCCCTTTAATTTCCACAAATTACAAGGGTCTTATCCTTTATAGTCCCAAGATTAGGACTTTGAGATCTGAGCCGTCCTAACAGCTGCGGTCTCCACAAGTGATTGTAAGCACTTGCACTTTGAGGGGTTTCAAAAACTTTAACCTTTTGGTGAGGGTTTGGGGTTTTTGAGATGTATCCAACTAATGGTTCAAGCTTATAATTTGCTTAACCACTATGCCTAAAACAACTGATATACAATATGAACAGGTTTCAGGTTCTTAAGGGTTGGATAGGAAGCACTTAAGAGCTATGGATAATCTAATGGATTTCTGGCTCTTGGAGAACTCTTAGAGCAATGTGGCTTTTTGCTTGATTGCTTGCTTAGCTTGTGAATTCTCTCTTGTAGCTTCTGTGTTTAGTGATTCCTCATCCTCATGTATTTATAATGGAGATTGGGTGCAACTAGCCGTTGGAGTTGACTAGCCGTTTGAGCAATCTTCCCATAATAGCTTGATTCCTTGATTCCAGCCGCTTGATTGCTTCAATCCTGGGATCATGTCAATCTTCTAAATAAGGTAGGTCTTCGTTTGAATTGCAAGATGACTTGGGAATCAGCCGAGTCCTGGAAGAGCACATAGTCTTCTGATCTGTACTTCTAGTCTTCTGACTACTCTTCTGGCCTTAGGTCTTCTGTCTTCTGATATCAGACGAGTACTACTCTTCTGATCTGGAAATACTTTGTACTGCTTTAGGCCATCTTCAATCTGGGACTCCATCAGATAAGTAGGTATACAAGCACCTTAACATATCTGGTCTTCAAGGATCTTCTAGTCTTCATGTCTTCTACTCTTCTCATCTTGAGGATAGGCATGTAAGCCATGACTGTGCTGATCAACTGCTATCAATACAGTTGATCACACAAGACTAGTCTAAGCTGTTCTATACAAGTCAGCTGATCCTATTACATTTATAAACTCTAAGTGTTTTGGCCATCAAAACTATTCTAACATCAAGTGGGGCTTAGGGTGAATTTATATCCCAACAATTTCCCCCTTTTTGATGAAGCCAAAACTATATATATGATAAATGCTCTTAATAAGATAAGATAGGAGTTTATAAACTTCATAAAAACTGAAGTATCTGATGAAGACAACGAGAGTTTGTCTTGAAAGCAAAGAGAACTAAACTTGAATATATAGAACTTTTACAGATTACAAGTAATAGTTTCTTAAAGCTTTGAAAGTGGTCTTCATCAGGTCTTCTGATCTTCAGATGCGGAAGGCAAGGTACAGACGAGATCGAACTTCTTCCATGTGCTGCAGGTCTGTAACATTCTCCTCTTCATAGATCTTCTCTAGGATCCTTTTGACTTCAATGAAGTCTGTTCTTCCAGAATCCAGAGTGGGAGGATCCCATTTGGGTTCTTCAGGAGTTAGGATTCTGCAGTTGTCAAGTTCTTTGGCTGTCTTGACTACTTCTTTCCAGAACTCTGGATCTTCAATGTTCATGAATTGGTTGAACTGGAAGAATTCATCTTCATAGGTTGGGAGAGGGCCAAATTTTCTTACAATGTGATGTTGAATTTGCCATTTCTTCTTTAGAGGGTACCACCTTGGTAGCTCGTCTTGAAGGGCTAGATAGTCCACATAGTTGCTATCAAACACCAGAACTTTATCTTTCTGTGCCAGAGCATTTTCTTTCAGTGCTTTCTCCTTGAGAACTTTCCTGAGTTTGGCTATCTTCCTGTCAAATTTGGCTTTGACTGCTTTCGCATCTTTTAGCTTCTTTTGTTTAAGCTCTTGATCTTCAAGCTCTTTTCTTTTCTTCAACTCTAAAGCCTCTTTCTCTTCTGCAGTAGACTCTGCTGGAGTTGACTTCTTGCTTGACTTCTGAGCTTGCTCATCTGTTTGCTCATCTGCCTTCCTTTTCCTAGTCATCCTTTTCTCGGAAACTTGTTCTGTAGAGGCAGTGATCTGCTGATTGGATGCTTGAGTGTGAGCTTGAATGTCTTCTTGAGCAATTTCTTTGCCTTTGCCTTTCTTGCTCTTGATTTTGCTTGATAAATCACCCAAGGTTTCATTCAGCTCATCTTGAGATACTACCATTACAGCTTGTTGTGCAGTAGTCTTCTCAAGAGCTTTTATCAATACATCTTCCCCCTTTTTGGCTTCAGCAAGCGCAGCCGCAAAAGGCTTCATGGCATTCAGAATCTCCACTCTAAGAGTTTGTTGAAGAGCCATGGCGTTGACTCTGCCAACATGAGTCAGATGAGTGATGCTGTGGTCTAGAATCTGAGCATGAGAGTTGGAGGAGGAGGCAGCTTCTAGTTTAGCTGTAATTGCTTCCAGTTTGGTTGCTGTCTCCTTCAGCTGAATCTGAAGTTTTTCATTCTCTGTTGTAGCTGATTGGAGAAGAGCTCGACCTTCAGTAGCTCTTGCTTCAGCATCTTCAATTCTTTTCTTGTAGGTGTTTTCCATGCGGTTGACCTCATTGGTGTAGAGATCAGCAAACTTGGTGGAATGGTCACCTGCCATCTTCAGAATGCTGGTCAGATACTCACTTATCTGATCGTGAAGAGATTCTCCAAACTTGTCTTCAATGTCAATGATCTGGTTATGAAGACGAGTTCTCTGCTCCTTGACTGCCTTTTCAACATATCTTCCAAGCTGTAGGCCTAAACCCTTTTCAAAGTGTAGGTCTATGGCAGCCTTGACCTGTGAGCATATGTCTGCTGTATAGTCAGCTGTTGAAGTAGAAGTCGAGGCAGTACCTTGAGGCTTTGGATGCACTGTCAAGGCTTTGCCTCTGTCTTCAGCTGAAAGGTACTCTTCATTGAGAAATGAGGTAGTGGCCTTAACCAGGTGGGACATGATGGTGTCTCCTTTGTCAATGAAGTGAGGTAGAGTATCCTTAGGCATGAAGTGATCAGGAATAGTGATTACTTCTCTTTCAATCTCGGTTCTGTCAGCTGGTTCAGCTGAGTCTTCCGCATGAATAGACGCAGCTGAGTCATTCGTTTTTGCTGTGCCATCTGTCTGTTGACCTGATATGCCTTTTGGAATAGAGGCATCATTAGGTGGAATTCCTAGAATTCTGTGGCATACTGCTGTAAACGCTTCTTCGGGCAGCAGTTGAGCAAAAGATGTAACTTGAGCAACTTCTTTTTGCTCCATTTCCCAGTCGAGGAAATTAGCTTTTCCTCCCATTCCTTCCATGACTTCAATAAGGTCATCCACATCATCTCTCCTGAGTTCAATCCAGGTGCAGATTCTGAGAACTTGTTCGAACTGAACTGATTCCTCATCAATACCAGGAATGGTAGACTTGAGCAGGTTTGCTATCTTCATCCTCATTATCTTCTCCCTTGTGCACATAGGATAGTGTACCATTCTGGATTGAGGTTGAGAGGTACCAGCTTGAGCAAGGTCTGCTGGTGCCATGTCTTCTGGAACAGAAGAAATAATGATGGTAGGAGTTTGAGTATGTGGGGTAGTTTCCTCTGCTGTGTGAGTATCAGCAGGGATTTGGGAAGTGATATGTTCTTGATCTTTAGTCGTCTGTTCATCAGCAGGGGTTTGGGTCTGCTGGTCTGGTATGGTGCCTTCATGAAGATCAGTAGAAGTTTGAACACGTGGATCTTGAACATCAGCAGGGTTAGGCAATAGGGTTTCAGGGGTTGAGGTAGGTGGAGCTTGTTCCTCTGCTGTGTGAGTATCAGCAGGGATTTGGATATCAGTGTTTGAGTGGTCAGATGAGGTGGAGTCATCAGAAGGGTTGAAGGATGCAATCGGGGCTATTAGAATGGGAGTAGGAAGCCTCGATTTCTTGGACTTTTTGTTGAAAGAAGAATTATTCTTCTTTCTCTTCTGACCCTTCGACAATTTAGAAGGAGTAAATGAGGGAGAGGACTTAGAGGTACCTGCGTTCTTCAAGGGAGAAGCAGTGGGAGTGGCATCTGAATCAGACGGGGAGATGAGCCCAGATCTGATTAGATATCGTCTTTGTGCTAAGGTCTGATTGTCATCATCATCATCCTCAGCAACCTTCTTCTGAACCTCTTCTTTGGTTGGCTCCTCTTCTTCTTCGGCAGAGGTATGATCAGACTCTTGTGCTGCCTTCTCAGCCAACAGCTTCCTCTTCTCTTCTTTTAACCTTTCTGCCTCAGCAAGAGCTTCCTTTCTCAAATAATATTTGGAGATGTGAAAGGTCTTATGAGGTCCCATCTTGTACTTCTTTGGGAGAATATCTGGAAGGATGATGCTCAGCTTGTTGACAAAGCTGACTGTAGCTGCTACCTTCCATACCTTCGATTGTAAGTCCAAAGTGACTTTCTTTGCCTCAAGAGCAATTCTTTCTAAGAATAGTCCTTGCCAGTCTCCATCGATCTGATCCCAGATTGCAGCCATTACTCGAACCTTTAAAGTAGTAACAGCATCATGACTAAATGTGTTACCAAGTAACATTTTTCCTGCAATATCCAACAAGGTTTGGAATTTTGGTTCAAGTTGGGATTTCTTGAGTCCAGTTGCATCAGTAGCCTTGATTCTTCCACCAGTAAACATCTCCATATACTCCTTTTCTCTATTCATGATGTAGTTGGAGATATTTATTTTCCCCCTTGATAGGCCAAACAATTCCTGAAGAATTTCCCTTGTAACCTTGACTTTGTGTCCATTCATGACACTTTCAACATGAGAACCCTTCATCACGGCGTTTACATAGAATGTCAGAACGTCTTGTTCATAGACATTTGTTGGAGCTGCTTCCAGAAAGTCTCTGAGTTTAAGATTGACGCACCGAAGCAATATCTCCTTGTTCTCATCTGAGTGTTTGCCTTTGAAAAACAGGGCATTCTCCGTAAAAATCTTCCCTTCCTTGGACCATTTTGCAGCATCCAAGGTGCCAGTGTTCTTGGTCTTCTCGTCGTAAATTTCAATGATTGCCATAGTAGAGTCTGAGTGTTAGGGTTTGAGGGCTTGAAAGAAATTTGCAGGACGAGAGAGAGTAATGTGATTGATTGAGTAATATGAGCGACAGGGATTGGAAGAGGTTTTAGGGGTGTGAATATATACTCCAGAAAATCTTGATCTAACGGTCAGATTTGGGTTTGATTTTGGAGTAGAGCCCAAGATTTCCTTCTTTGATTTCTTAAATTTGCCGGCTGGTTATGCCATTTGGCAGTATTTGATTTGCTGGCATTATGGTACTTGAGTATTAATGACATCATTACCAAAAATAGCCGTTGAGACTAATTTATGGTAAGAATTGATCATCAAGGCCGTTTTCTATAAGAAAATTGCATTCCTTATATAAGCCAATTTGTTTAATTACATTCAGGAATAACTCTAGAATGAATTACATGATCAAGACTAGTCATTATACTCTAAATTTGTGTGATTTGATCAGCAGAGTGAGGTCTTCTGAGTTCTTCAAGATGTCTGCTGATTGTCTTTGAAAAGTCTTCTGGTCAGCTGAGTTGGTCTTCTGATCAGCTGAGTAGAGGAAACGGTGTTTGCTGTGATGATCCAACATGGATGGATCCTTCCAGCTTTATTGTGAGTGATGATCCAACCTGGTTTGATGGATCTTTCAGCTCCTTCTTTAAATCAAGTGGAGCTAGTCTAGACATAGTCCCACTGATTTAAATGTTTCTCACCATCGGATGTTCCTCATCATCAGATGGGATGTAGCATCTAATGTGCTCTTGTTGAATTTCTTCGCTTCTCTAGAAAGGGAAGGAAGGTTGAGGGGTGCTTCAATGGAGTTGAAGAGAGGGCCATGGACGCAGCCTTCATGTTCTGTTTAGACACAGTAGCTTTTGATAATAAGTTCTTCAGGTAGAACTTCTTCCTGGAGAAGAAGCTCTGCTTGCTTGCTACTTTGTCCTCTGCATCTCTTCCTCCTTTAGCTTTCAACAAGAACTTCTCTTCTTCCTTTAGCTTTCATGAACATACTCATGTCGAGTAAGCCATGGATCTGCATCATCTTCATTTTCTGAACAAATCTTCATCTCCTTCACCCAAGATTTTGGTTGAAGAATGATCTCCGTTCCATCTCTTCTTTCAATTGTCTCCATACCTGAAACAAGAAAAGTGTTAGATGTTTTGTGTTCTTAGGTGTTCTCATAACTTCTCCTTTTATAGGGGTAAAAATGAGGTAGTGGAGAGAAAAATGACAAAACTATAGAGGTGATAGGTCTGAATTTCTGAAAAGTGATTTCTTAAGATTGGCAGTGAATTTCTTGATCCAAGGGTGCACATTTAAAGATATTCAGACTTTATCTAATGGAATGCAGAAATTATAAATTTTGTCCATGAGTTATTTGAAATCCGTACTGTGCATGCATACTGTTGAGTCGGTGAGGATGGTGTATTAATCCAGCCAAGTATGACTCAGTTAGTATACTGTATTTATGTATATGAATAAAGTATTTTATGAAGAATAGTTTATTAATATACATAGTTATACATTGCTTAGAGTAAGGAGATCAAATAGCTTTGTTCAAGTTTGCTATATATATATATATATATATATATATATATATATATATACTATGCAATGCAGTTTTTAGAGTATTTCATCAAGGATTCTTAAGGTATCATTGATTCCCCCTTGATTAGATAACTCTATGTTTTCCCTCAGCTCTATCTGTCTTCATTGGGAAAGAACTTACCTGAAGATGAGGGTGTCTATTCACCTCATCTGATTCTCCTAGTCTGCTGCACTTGGGTCAGCTGAGGTTTTCAGCTGATTTTTCCTTCTTCATGTGCTTGGGTCCAGGAGTCCTAAGCTGTAACATAAGGTCTTGAACCTTTCTTCAGCTAGGGGCTTAGTCAAGATGTCTGCTCTTTGGATATCTGTGTGAATTTTCTCCATCTTGATGTCCTTCTTTTCAAGGTGATCTCTTATGAAGTGGTGTCGAATGTCGACATGCTTGCACCTTGTGTGGAGGACTGGATTTTGAGTGATGGCAATGGCGCTGCTGCTATCACAATAAATAGGGACTTCTCTTGCCTCTACATTGTAATCCTTGAGTTGTTGAACTAGCCAGAGAAGTTGACTACAACAACTACCAGCTGCCATGTATTCTGCTTCAGTGGTGGAGGTTGCAACTGAGGTTTGCTTCTTAGAGAACCATGATATCAGCTTGTTTCCTAGAAATTGACAGGTTCCTGATGTGGACTTCCTATCAATTCTGCATCCTCCAAAGTCTGAGTCAGAATAGCCACTTAATTCTAGATTGTCATCAGCAGGGTACCATAGTCCTAGGTTGACTGTTCCTTTTAGGTACTTGAGAATCTTCCTTGCTGCTTCTAGATGACTTTGCTTTGGGTTTGCTTGAAACCTAGCACATACTCCTACAGCGAATGTTATGTCTGGTCTGCTGGCTGTAAGGTATAGTAGAGATCCAATCAGTGCTCTATATTCAGCTTGATTAACTGCCTTTCCGGACTCATCTAATTCCATTTTGAAAGATGTCATCATAGGAATCCTTGCAGTCTTGCTTTGTAGAGCTTTGAATCTTTCTAGCAGACTCTTGGTATACTTGGACTGGTTGATGAAGATCCCTTCTGGACTCTGCTTGACTTGAAGTCCTAGGAAATAATTCATCTCACCCATCATGCTCATTTCGAATTTTCCTTGCATAAGTTCAGAGAACTTCTTGCACATTTCTTGATTGGGTGATCCAAATATAATGTCATCTACATATATTTGTACCATTAAGATGTCTTCTCCTTCTTGTATTCTGAAGAGAGTTCTATCAACTTTGCCTTTTGTATATCCATTGTCAAGTAGGAATTGTGACAATGTGTCATACCAAGCTCTAGGGGCTTGTTTTAGACCATAGAGAGCCTTCTTCAGTCGATATACTTGATCACCTTTTTCAAATCCTGGAGGCTGCTCTACATATACTTCTTCTATCAGAATACCATTTAGAAAAGCACTCTTGACATCCATTTGATATACCTTGAAGCCCATATATGATGCATAAGCTAGAAATAGTCGAATGGCTTCTAATCTGGCTACTGGTGCAAAAGTTTCATCATAGTCAATCCCTTCAGATTGTGAATATCCTTTTGCAACTAGCCTTGCCTTATTTCTAGTTATCACATCATTTTCGTCCTTCTTGTTCTTGAATACCCACTTTGTTCCTACTACATTGTGGTTTTCAGGACGATCTACCAATTCCCAGACTTCATTTCTTTCGAATTGGTTTAGTTCTTCTTGCATTGCAGTGATCCAATTGCTATCTGTCATTGCTTCTTCTATGTCAGCTGGTTCAATGTTGGACAGGAAAGCACACCAGCAGAACATAGATGATTGAGAATTCTGATTCAGTTGTCTTCTGGTCTTGACACCTGATTCTGCTCCTCCTAAGATGAGGTTTGATGGATGGTTGTTCCTCCATGCACGCCTCACTGGAGTATCTGCATTGGATGAGTTTGGATCCTCATCTGATCTAGTGCCATCAGGAGGGTTGACTTGATTAGGTCGATCATCATCTGTATCTTGAGTGTCAAAGAGATCATTCCCCCTGGCATTTCGGATTGGTGCATCTTGATTCTGGTCAGCTTGTCCTGCTTGAGTTTGAGATCTAGTGACAGGTCTATGAGGCTTATCTTCCTCTGGTTCTTCAGGGAAAGGTTCATTGACTTCAATGAACTCATCTGGTTTGGACTTGATCACTAGATGTCTCATCTGATCTGCAGCTGAGTTTGTTTCTACTGCATTCTTTTCACACGATTCATCAAAAACAACATGAGGTGTTTCTTCCACAAGAAGGGTTCGTTTGTTGAGTACCCTAAATGCTTTGCTAGTTGAGGAGTATCCTAAGAATATCCCCTCATCTGCTTTGGCATCAAAAGCATTCAACTTACTCTTCCCATTGTTGTGAATGAAACACTTACAACCAAATATATGAAAGTAAGATACTCTAGGTTTTCTTCCTTTCCACAGTTCATATGGAGTTTTCTCATGTATTTTATGAATACCTGACCTGTTTTGAGTGTGACAAGCTGTGTTGATGGCTTCTGCCCATAGCTTCTTGGGAGTAGAGAATTCAGCAAGGAGTGTTCTGGCCGCTTCTTTGAGTGTTCTGATTCTTCTTTCAGCTACACCATTCTGTTGTGGTGTTCTTGCTGCACTTGTCTCGTGCTGAATACCATTAGAAGTACAATAGGCAATTATATAAGAGTTAATGAATTCAGTGCCTTTGTCACTTCTAATTTTCACGATTGGTTCTCCTTTCTCTACTTGGATCCTTTTCAATAGTTCAGGGAGCTTCTGCTGTGTTTCACTCTTCTTGTATAGGAAGGTAACCCAAGTAAACTTGGAATAATCATCTACAACAATAAGAGTGTACTTCCTCCCTGTTAAAGTGGTTGGAGTGATTGGTCCAAAGAGATCCATGTGAAGCAATTCAAGAACTCTGCTGGTTGATGCTGTCTTCTTGGTCTTGAAGGAGACCTTTGTTTGCTTTCCTTGTTGACATGCATCACAAACCTGATCTTTACAGTAGAGTTCATTAGGCAGACCATCAACTAAGGATTCCCTTGCTAACTTGTTCATAGTCTTAAAGTTCAGATGGCTAAGACGTTTGTGCCATAGCCAGCTGACATCTTTAGGGCTCTTCACAAGCAGGCATGTATCCTTAGGACAGCTGTTCCAATTTGCAAGATACATACTTCCCTTTCTAGATCCAGTTAGAAGGTTTTGTTTTGTTCTTTTATCACTTATGAGACATTCATCTTTAGAGAATTTAACTGAATAACCAGTGTCACAAAAATGAGAAACAGATAATAGATTAAACTTAAGACCTTCTACATATGATACGTCATGTACCTCAATGTCACCATTTCTAAGAGTGCCATATCCTTTTGTGTTACCGTGCGCGTTATCACCAAAGAAGACTTTTGGACCTTTCTTTTCTGTGTAGTTGGTCAGCAGGTTTTTGGTTCCTGTCATATGGGTTGAGCATCCACTATCTATGTACCATATCTCTCCTGCTAGGCCTCCTTTTCTGTATAGGTCCTTCCTTTCCTGCAAGAAGGGTTAAGTCTTAGGTACCCATTTTGTTTTGGGTCCTTGGGTGTTAGTACTACCCTTGGGAACCCACATATACATTGGTCGTTTGAACAACCTTGAGCACTTGAGTTGTTTCCCTCGGGCATCACAGAACCAAATCTTACCAGTTAACACCTTAGACTGATTTGATTTGTTGTTTGTGTCAGCTAAGTAATAGTCAAATGGTTTTCCTTTATAGGAGTGAACATACAATATCTTTTGACTAGTTACATTCGGCTTGGGTGCATTAGCTGGTCGATGCACACGATTATATGAACCATACTCTTCTGTTCTCACAATATCATAAGAGATAGGGGGTGCAAAGAGAACAGATTTGTTTGAAGAAGGCTTCTTCTTCTTGGCCGGAGCAGCATACAGCTGAGACTGTCTGAGCCGAGATGGTCTAGGCTGTTTGCTGTTCCTCTGTACAGGCTTGGGGTTAGCTTGTCCTTTACCATTTTTGGTTTTGGGATAGTTAGCCTTAGCTGGTACAGATGCCTTATGGTTCATATTGAGTTCATTGTGTTTAGAACACTCACCCTGTTCATGTGTCTGAGTAGTGCACTTGTTAGGTATACTACCCCCAGCTTGAGAGGATGTTGATGGATTAAGTTCATAGCCTAAACCCATCTTATTGCCATTTGATCTATAATATTCAGAGATACTTTCAATAGTAGTCGAAGCTTTATTGAATTCTGATATCTTTTGATCTAGGCATTCCTTCTCCTTTTCTAAGAGCTTATGTGTTTGGAAGAGATCATCGAACTTAGATTGAAGTATACGAAGTTCTTTGGTTTCTAAGGCTTGAGTTTCTAACATCCCCTCATACAACTGAGTTGTTGTGGTATTTTCTTCCTTAAGAAGTTCCACTTCTTTGGTCAACCTTTCATTCATGGTGACTAACTCAGGGGTGTTGTCAAACTTAACCTTTTTCAACCTAGCAATTTCTTTCCTTAAATCCTTATTCTCCTCTTCCACTTCTATAAAGGCTCTATGTAGCACCCGTAATTTTATTTACTATTGAAAATAAGGAGATATAAATATATATATATATATATATTATTTATTAATTTAAGATTTATTATAGTGAATTAATAAATGAATTTTGGATAAGATATACAAATACAAAAGATATACGTATAAAATATTGTATAATATATATTACATTTATTTTAAATAATTATTTCATTATTATTTTAATTAGCGTGAGTTCCTCTTCTTCTTAACCATTTTATAATTTAAATGTTCAAATCCCACCACTGTTGAGGGAAGACTTCTAACAAGCCATAATTCCCATAATTTTTCTTAATGGAGTAAACACATCTAAACTCACTCTCGTTTGATGCTCCCATATACAAACTAGCAATATGGAATCAAAGTATATTCCCTTTGGATTCCACTTATTCAAATTGCCAAGGCTGAAAATACCTGCAACACCTTTTCAATTCTAGTACAAGTTGTTATTTTGGATGAGAGGATATTTTTGTTGGTATGTGATAGATAGGTGTCACCACAAGATTGGATAGCAAGTTCTATAAATAGGTAGGTCTTGTATTTCTCTTTCAACTCTTCCAACCCTTTAATGAAAGCCAAAACCTACTGGTGAATATGAAAGCCAACACCTACCTTTCTCGACAGTTTACAAGCTCCAACAAGAAATGAGATACTAAACCCCTGCAGTGCGTTCTCCCTGGGTTAGATATTCGTTGCAGCCAATCTTTATTGAAGCAATATTCCTCATTTCTCTTTGCATCACTGTAATGGTTCTTCTTCCTTTCTTATGTTTATACTCTCTTTTAATGTTTCTTGCACTATATATAATAGTGTTAAATTAAGTAGGCAAGTGTTTTAGGATTGCTAGTGCATTTACTAGTTTAAGGATATGTTGTTCACAAACCCTGTTTCTGCGTGCGTGACTTTTATACATTTCTTTTATTTTCAGTTTTAATTATAGTTAAGAAAATGGGTAATTTTATGCAGATTATTCTTTCCTTGTCCTTTATTTTAGGAGATGTTTTAGGAGATGGTGTTCTTGCTTTTAATTCTCCAGTCAAACCAGATTTAAAGCAGTGTGGTTCTCTTCTATTTTATATATTTTATATTAATTAATTTAGTACTTTTATATATACAAATATATTAAGGCAGTACTTTAAAGCAGTGTGGTTTTCTTCAGTATTTAGTAATAAACCAGATGTGGTTCCCAGATTTAAACCAGATAACTAATATATTTAAGCAGTATTTAGTAATGTTAAAGCAGTGTGGTTCTCTTCGGTCAAACCAGATGTTTTATAATATATATTTATTGGACGCGTACAAACGTAACTGCACTGTCTAATTTATTAAGCAGTACTTTTGCTATAGATAAGTCTTTCTATTTTAGTTAACGAAAGATTCCTTTCTTTTCCTATAATTATAATAAGTATTGGAGTATAATTTAATATTTCTTTTTCATTATATTTACTTAGCAATGGTCGTAGGCTTATAATCAAAGTGTCAATATAATTGATTTGTGTTCAAGTCCAGTAGAGCATATATTTATAACTACTAATTTGATAATAATATACTATTAGTTATCTACTCTATTAATTTATTAACAGTAATAATTCTAAATTATATTATTCTTTAATTTTAGGTGACGAGACTCTCTCGCATTAAACAAATCCACGTATTTACGAGACTACTAAGGATTTAAGGTGGGATTTTCTTATTATTTGATTGGATATATACTTTGTCACTTTTAAATGTTTCGTGTGATTAAATTTGTTGCTTGCCGCATCTTACTACTCATGTTATGGTTGGTTTATCCAACAACTTATGTTATTATGGTTGGTTTATCCAACAAGCTTATGTTATTATGGTTGGCATTGCTAACAAACTTATGAAATTGTATGTATGCTTGTGAGTTAATGATTTTATTTGCATGTGACATTTAATGGTGACAAAGGGGATCCCACTGAGCTAGTTTTTGCTCATCCCAATCTACTTAACTTTTACAGATTGAAGGAGCTGCAGTGGAGGGACGGTGGATGCAGTACGTGCCATTAGGAAAATGCATCTATGATATGCATGTTATTTATTATTTGCATTTAAATTTCGAACTACTTTCATCTTAGGTATTTTCCAACTCTTTAAAACTAGCTTGGTACTCTTTCGTTGAACTTAAATTTTATTTTGAGATTATTAATTGTGTTTTGAGTATTTACCTTCTAAATTAATTCCGCTGCCAAATTTTATAAAAATATGCATGTTTTTATTTATTAGTGAAATGTTTTTTTTTTTTAAATGGCAATTAGATAAATCATTTTAAAAACTAGTCCAAATCACATCCCATTAAAATTGGGGTGTGACAGTGTGGTATCAGAGCGGGTCTACGTTCTTGTAGACTTGTAAAAAAAAAAAAAAAAAGAAAAAAAATATATATATATATATTAGTAATATTTTGCATATGAAGTTGAAACATGCATTCATAATGTTTATAAGTTATGGCATCCACCACCGCCCCACTGCTCTCCAATAAGGTATAGTATGTTATTATCCTATGTTGATATTTGTATGATTAACTATGACAATTATGATAAAATAAATACGATAAGATATTTATTTTCTAATAACCATGGTGACCGATATGTAAGGTGGACTTGGTGTTAAGATTAGACGACATTCATAACCCTTAGTTTTAAGGCAATTGGAATTTTATAGGATATGGCTCGAGGTGGTATCCAAGGCAATCGTGCACGAGCTGCCAATAACAGAAATCAAAATCAGCAAAACGAGGAAGATGTTCCATTAGCAGATTTGTTTGGGGCCCAAAATGCTGCTAATCCGGGCCAAGCTGCTGGAAACCAGAATCAACCTCAAGGCGGAAATGTCCTGTTGGAAAATTTGGCCAACCTACTTCAAACTCTGAATGCACAAAATCTCCCTCCACAGCCCCAAGCAAGCCAACTTAAGGTTGTGGAACAGTTCAACCGTTTCAAACCTCCTACTTTTAACGGTCGAGATGGACCAGCTGCACTTGAAGAATGGATGGAGACCATCGAGGGCATCCTTGGACTCATTATGTGCACAGATGCACAACGAGTGGCATGTGCGTCCTTTCAACTTCGGGAAGACGCACGAATATGGTGGAATTCTTATTGGGGCATGCGACCAGCTGCTGAGCGTGTAACACTATCGTGGGAAGAGTTTAAGCGCATCATTAAGGTCAAGTACTATCCTCCATCCTACCTAGTGAAGATGGAATCAGAATTCTTCAATCTGAAGCAAGGGAACATGTCAGTGGCGGAGTATGAAAGGAAGTTCAGTCAAATGAGTCGTTTTGCTCCACACTTGGTGGACACCGAGGCTAAAAAGGCTCAAAGATTTAGGTATGGTCTTCGTGCTGAAATCAGAAATGTCATCTCGGGCCAAGGTATTACAACGTTAGCTGAAACGTTTGAACGAGCTGAAGAGATTGCTGCTAGCATAGCAATGGATGCCCCAAAACCGAAAATTGTTGAGTATTCCGGGAAAAGAAAGTGGAATGATGCAGGATCAAACAAAAATGCAAATCCTAACAAGCAAGGACGAGACATTGGAGGTGCAGTGTCGGGGAGTTATGTAGAAAGGCCAACTTGTACGAAGTGTGGTAAGAAGCACAGTGGAGAGTGTTTGTTGGGGCAGAATCGGTGTTTCAAATGCAAGGAGCAGGGACACATGCTAATGAATTGCCCACTGAATCAGAACAAAGGTGATAGAAGGAAGCCGAGTACGGGAGCTGGTGGCAATGCACGGATGTTTGCCTTGACACAAGAGGAAGCCGAACAACAGCCAGGCACTATGGCAGGTATGTTCACAATATCGAATATACCAGCTTATGTGCTTTTTGATACTGGAGCCACACATTCATTCATGTCTGCTAAATTTCATGCTCTAACTGGGAATAAGGGAGTAAGTGTAGGAGAACCACTTGTAGTTAGTATACCATCTGGTAAAACAGTAAATACTTACTCCATGGTTAAAAATGTTAACATTAAGGTGAATGAACATGATTTAGAGGCTGATTTATATGTGTTGGATATGAAAGATTTTGACATTATTCTTGGAATGGACTGGCTTAGTAAATATCAATCCGACATTAAGTGTCGGGAAAAAGAAGTAACTTTACATCCACCTAGCAAGGAGGAAATTGTCTTTTATGGAGTAAAGTCTAGGACCGTACCACGAGTGATAAGTGCGATGAAGGCAGCATCAATGTTGAAGAAGAATGATTATCGAGGATATCTGGTCAACGTCACGGGGAGCCAAAGATCGGGAATAAGTGTTGCTGACGTACCAATCGTTCGAGAATACGAAGATGTTTTTCCGGAGGATTTACCTGGCGTACCACCAGATAGGCAGGTCGAATTCACAATTGATTTGGCACCTGGAGCGGCTCCAATATCCAAAGCCCCTTATAGGATGGCACCGAAGGAGTTGCAAGAATTGAAAGTGCAAATTCAAGGATTGTTGGATTTAGGTTTCATTCAACCTAGTGTCTCACCATGGGGAGCACCTGTTCTATTCGTCAAGAAGAAGGATGGAACGTTAAGAATGTGCATCGACTACCGAGAGTTGAATCGACTCACCATAAAGAACAAGTACCCCTTGCCTAGAATTGAAGACTTGTTTGACCAATTGAGAGGAGCAGGAGTATTTTCCAAGATTGACCTTCGATCAGGGTACCACCAGCTGAAGGTCAAAGAAAGTGATATCATGAAGACGGCATTTAGAACTCGTTATGGCCATTATGAGTTTGTAGTTATGCCTTTTGGGTTGAGTAATGCTCCTGCGGTGTTTATGGACTTGATGAACCGAGTCTTCCATCCGTTTCTAGATCGGTTCGTCATAGTGTTCATAGATGACATTTTGGTGTACTCAAAGGATGAAGAGGAGCATGAAGAGCATTTGAGGATCGTAATGGAAACGCTACGCAAGGAAAAATTATACGCAAAGTTTAAGAAGTGCGAGTTTTGGTTGAATCAAGTTGCCTTCCTCGGACATGTGATTACAGCTAAGGGGATCGAAGTAGATCCGACCAAAGTGGAAGCGATTACTGATTGGAAGAGACCTACGAATGCGCACGAGGTACGTAGTTTCTTGGGATTGGCTGGTTATTATCGAAGGTTTATAGAAGGATTTTCGAGGATAGCTTTGCCAATGACTCGACTGACGAGGAAAGGAGAGAAGTATGAATGGAACGAGAAATGTGAGAAAAGTTTTCAAGAGCTCAAACAGAGACTCACATCAGCCCCTGTATTGACAATTCAAGATCCCACCAAGGAATTTGTGATCTATAGTGACGCGTCAAAACAAGGACTAGGGTGTGTTTTGATGCAAAGTGGTAAGGTCATTGCCTATGCCTCAAGGCAACTAAAGATTCATGAGATGAATTATCCAACTCACGATTTGGAGTTGGCAGCCGTTGTTCATGCGCTAAAGATATGGAGACATTACCTTTATGGCGGAAGGTGTGAGATCTACTCGGACCACAAGAGTTTAAAGTACCTGTTCACGCAGAAGGAGTTGAACATGAGGCAAAGGCGATGGTTGGAGTTGGTAAAGGATTATGATTGCACCATACACTACCATCCCGGAAAAGCTAATGTGGTAGCTGATGCACTAAGTCGGAAAACAAGGAGTGAGTTAAGTGTGCTAGCCAAACAAGACCTGTGGGTAAGAGAATTTGCGAAAATGAAGATCGAGATGGTGGAACCACCAAAAAGTGTTGAAGCAGTTCTATCAACTTTAGTGTTACAATCGGGTTTGAGGGATATGATTAAAAAGGAACAACTCAAGGATGAGTTTTTGAGTAAAGTGAAGGAGCGTATTGTTAAAGAAGATGATAAAGGTTTTGCAGTAGCTGAGGATGGAGCACTGTATTATGAAGGTAGGATCTGTGTGCCTAAAGACGTTGAACTAAGGAAAGTAATTCTTGAAGAAGCTCATAGTACACCTTATGTTGCACACCCGGGTAGCACAAAGATGTACCATGGCTTACGAAAAATGTTTTGGTGGAATGGAATGAAAAGAGACATTGCAGGATTTGTAGAGAAGTGTTTGAATTGTCAACAAGTGAAGGCCGAACATCAACGCCCATCAGGATTACTTCAACCACTTAGGATTCCAGAATGGAAGTGGGAGCACATAACGATGGACTTCGTTACGGGATTACCGAGAACGGTTAAAGGAAATAATGCAATTTGGGTTATCGTGGATCGTCTAACTAAGTCTGCACATTTCCTTCCAGTGAAGACTACTTTTAAGATGGAGCAATATGCACGCATGTATATTCAAGAAATTGTGAGGTTGCATGGAGTGCCCGTTTCAATCGTGTCTGATAGAGATACACGATTTACGTCGGAATTTTGGAAGAGTTTACACAAGGCCATGGGAACAAAGCTAAACTTTAGTACGGCTTACCATCCGCAGTCCGATGGGCAATCAGAGAGGACAATCCAAACTTTGGAAGATATGTTGAGGGCATGTATACTTGATCTGAGTGGAAGTTGGGAATACAATATTCCTTTAGTTGAGTTTGCGTATAACAATAGCTTTCATTCAACCATTGGGATGGCTCCTTATGAAGCGCTATATGGAAGAAAGTGTCGTTCGCCGTTGTATTGGGATGAGGTTGGCGAAAGAAAGTTTGTGGGTCCCGAGTTGCTGAAACAGACCATTGAAGTGGTACAGAATGTGAGGGAGAAGATTAGAATTGCACAAGATAGACAAAAATCTTATGCTGACAAACGTAGGAAGGATTTGCAATTCAACGTAGGAGAGAAGGTGTTTTTGAAAGTTTCCCCAACAAAAGGAGTTGTTCGTTTCGGAAAGAAGGGCAAGTTAAGACCAAGGTACGTGGGTCCATTCGAGATACTTGAGAGAGTTGGTGATTTAGCTTACCGACTAGCTTTACCTCCAGAGTTTGCCGCCGTGCATAATGTGTTCCACGTATCCATGTTGAGGAAATATGTGCAAGACCCCGAGCATGTCATTGATTACTCGACATTGGAGATAAATAATAATTTGGCTTATGAGGAAGCACCTATGGCAATACTGGAAAGGAAATTTCATCGATTGAGGAACAAAGACGTTGCATTAATCAAGATTCAGTGGAATCGCCATAGTGAGAAAGAGGCGACATGGGAGCGCGAGGATGAGATGCGCGAAAGATATGCAGAACTTTTTATCCATGGTACGTTACTAAATTTCGAGGACGAAATTTTCTTTAAGGGGTGTAGGATGTAGCACCCGTAATTTTATTTACTATTGAAAATAAGGAGATATAAATATATATATATATATATTATTTATTAATTTAAGATTTATTATAGTGAATTAATAAATGAATTTTGGATAAGATATACAAATACAAAAGATATACGTATAAAATATTGTATAATATATATTACATTTATTTTAAATAATTATTTCATTATTATTTTAATTAGCGTGAGTTCCTCTTCTTCTTAACCATTTTATAATTTAAATGTTCAAATCCCACCACTGTTGAGGGAAGACTTCTAACAAGCCATAATTCCCATAATTTTTCTTAATGGAGTAAACACATCTAAACTCACTCTCGTTTGATGCTCCCATATACAAACTAGCAATATGGAATCAAAGTATATTCCCTTTGGATTCCACTTATTCAAATTGCCAAGGCTGAAAATACCTGCAACACCTTTTCAATTCTAGTACAAGTTGTTATTTTGGATGAGAGGATATTTTTGTTGGTATGTGATAGATAGGTGTCACCACAAGATTGGATAGCAAGTTCTATAAATAGGTAGGTCTTGTATTTCTCTTTCAACTCTTCCAACCCTTTAATGAAAGCCAAAACCTACTGGTGAATATGAAAGCCAACACCTACCTTTCTCGACAGTTTACAAGCTCCAACAAGAAATGAGATACTAAACCCCTGCAGTGCGTTCTCCCTGGGTTAGATATTCGTTGCAGCCAATCTTTATTGAAGCAATATTCCTCATTTCTCTTTGCATCACTGTAATGGTTCTTCTTCCTTTCTTATGTTTATACTCTCTTTTAATGTTTCTTGCACTATATATAATAGTGTTAAATTAAGTAGGCAAGTGTTTTAGGATTGCTAGTGCATTTACTAGTTTAAGGATATGTTGTTCACAAACCCTGTTTCTGCGTGCGTGACTTTTATACATTTCTTTTATTTTCAGTTTTAATTATAGTTAAGAAAATGGGTAATTTTATGCAGATTATTCTTTCCTTGTCCTTTATTTTAGGAGATGTTTTAGGAGATGGTGTTCTTGCTTTTAATTCTCCAGTCAAACCAGATTTAAAGCAGTGTGGTTCTCTTCTATTTTATATATTTTATATTAATTAATTTAGTACTTTTATATATACAAATATATTAAGGCAGTACTTTAAAGCAGTGTGGTTTTCTTCAGTATTTAGTAATAAACCAGATGTGGTTCCCAGATTTAAACCAGATAACTAATATATTTAAGCAGTATTTAGTAATGTTAAAGCAGTGTGGTTCTCTTCGGTCAAACCAGATGTTTTATAATATATATTTATTGGACGCGTACAAACGTAACTGCACTGTCTAATTTATTAAGCAGTACTTTTGCTATAGATAAGTCTTTCTATTTTAGTTAACGAAAGATTCCTTTATTTTCCTATAATTATAATAAGTATTGGAGTATAATTTAATATTTCTTTTTCATTATATTTACTTAGCAATGGTCGTAGGCTTATAATCAAAGTGTCAATATAATTGATTTGTGTTCAAGTCCAGTAGAGCATATATTTATAACTACTAATTTGATAATAATATACTATTAGTTATCTACTCTATTAATTTATTAACAGTAATAATTCTAAATTATATTATTCTTTAATTTTAGGTGACGAGACTCTCTCGCATTAAACAAATCCACGTATTTACGAGACTACTAAGGATTTAAGGTGGGATTTTCTTATTATTTGATTGGATATATACTTTGTCACTTTTAAATGTTTCGTGTGATTAAATTTGTTGCTTGCCGCATCTTACTACTCATGTTATGGTTGGTTTATCCAACAACTTATGTTATTATGGTTGGTTTATCCAACAAGCTTATGTTATTATGGTTGGCATTGCTAACAAACTTATGAAATTGTATGTATGCTTGTGAGTTAATGATTTTATTTGCATGTGACATTTAATGGTGACAAAGGGGATCCCACTGAGCTAGTTTTTGCTCATCCCAATCTACTTAACTTTTACAGATTGAAGGAGCTGCAGTGGAGGGACGGTGGATGCAGTACGTGCCATTAGGAAAATGCATCTATGATATGCATGTTATTTATTATTTGCATTTAAATTTCGAACTACTTTCATCTTAGGTATTTTCCAACTCTTTAAAACTAGCTTGGTACTCTTTCGTTGAACTTAAATTTTATTTTGAGATTATTAATTGTGTTTTGAGTATTTACCTTCTAAATTAATTCCGCTGCCAAATTTTATAAAAATATGCATGTTTTTATTTATTAGTGAAATGTTTTTTTTTTTAAATGGCAATTAGATAAATCATTTTAAAAACTAGTCCAAATCACATCCCATTAAAATTGGGGTGTGACACTCTAGTGGCAATATCCAGATCACCTTTTACCTTTCTTAAAGATTGATAATAGGTGTCTTCTGATTCGCCTTCAGATGAGTTTATGTCATCTGTTTGTGAGAAAATAGGTGAATGGAAAGTAGTAGTATAAGAGTTTACCTCATTTTCTCCTATGGCCATCATAGCTAGATCGTCTGAATCATCCGAGTAGATTTGACAATCTGGTGATGTAGGAAGTTCATCACTTTGATATTCAGAGTCTTCAGTCAGCATTGCTTGCTTATCTGAAGTTCTTCTCCTTGGCCTTCTTTCTTCTTTGTCGTCCAGCTCAGGGCATTCATAGACATAGTGTCCTGGTTTGCCACAGTTGAAGCAAGATCCAGGTTTCTGATTTGAGTTGCCTCTCCTTGGAGGGGTGGCATCTCTTCTTCTAGATCCTCGGCTGTCAGATGACTCCACATCCTTTCTAGGATGTTTTTCTGGTGTTCTTTCTCTGGAACCTCTGGAAGGTGATCTTGCTCTTCTATCTTTGTAGTTTCTATAGAACTTTCTATATTTGCTGTTGAGGGTGTTCATCCTTTCAAATCTTTTGATCATAAGAGCCATTTGCTCTTTCAGGCTCATGTCTGATCCTTCACAGTCTTCTGTTTTCAGAGAGGTCTTGCCAGATGAGGTGCTTGCATCTTTTGTATTGGCTGCCTTGAAGGCTACAGTCTTGGAGGTAGATGGGGTTGCAGTTGGCTCATCACTTCCTGAGTTCTCTTCTCTTTCAAGATCATATTCATGGGCTTTTAGGTTCTGAAATAGAGTTTGTGCAGACCATTTCTTGATATCTTGAGTATCTTTGATGATGGTCTTCTTGAGTCTCCATTTCTTGGTTAGAGAATCTAAGATCTTTAGATTTTTCTCTCTATTTGTGTATTTCTTGCCCAGAGATTCTATCTCATTGATGATCTTGGTAAATCTGTTGTCTAACTGATCAATAGACTCTTCTGGTTGCATCTTGAAGTGTTCGAACTTCTTGACTGCTGTAGATAACTTGGATTCTTTGATCAGCTCAGTTCCTTCACAAAGAAGTGCCAATGCCTCCCACATCTCTCTGGCTGACTCACAATGGATTACCTTTGCAATGTACTCATTTGGAAGAGTTTGCATTATGTAATCTTGAGCAATGCTATCAAGGTTTGATTGCTTCATCTCTTCTGGTGTGAGATCCTTCATGGGCTTGGGAACCAGTTCTCCAACTGGGACTTCTGGATCACCATTTGCAGTGTTGACTGTCATGATGGTGATCGGGCCTTCTGTGATTACAGACCACATCTTGTAGTGGACTGATGTGAGATTCTTCCTCATCCTGATCTTCCAGTAATCATAATCCTCCACTGAAAACTTAGGCAACTTACGCATATTAGCACTCATGCTGTATGAGTTTTCGAAAACAAGTTTTTTTTTTTTAAAAAGAAAAGATCTGTTCCAGAGGACTACAGAAAGACTCCCTCAAGTCTTCTGATAATCTAGAGACAGTAGTCCGTTAGAACCACAGCTCTGATACCACTTGTTGGTCCCTGAACGAGTAGTGAATGGGATTAAAGTCTAGAGGGGAGGGGTGAATAGACTTTAAAACTTTTTCAAACAGAGTTGGGAACCTCTTCTGATTGCTATGTCAACTGGACTGCAAGTCTGCTGGTCCAGATGACTATAGTGATCTGACTGAAGAGGTTATATGCGGAAATATGGTGGCCCTGGTTTAGACTCGTTCTTGTAACTTGTTTTACTTAATGAAACTACTCAGCTGATGCTGGTTTGAAAGTTATGGCCTTGTTTTGAAGAGTGTTGAAATCACAGTATGCACTATATAACAATGAATGTAAAAGCAGAAATGTAAAGTGCAGAAAGTAAATAACACCGGATTTATAGTGGTTCGGATATACGATCCTACGTCCACTCTCACGTCCTAACGTGATGTTTAATCCCTTTAATTTCCACAAATTACAAGGGTCTTGTCCTTTATAGTCCCAAGATTAGGACTTTGAGATCTGAGCCGTCCTAACAGCTGCGGTCTCCACAAGTGATTGTAAGCACTTGCACTTTGAGGGGTTTCAAAAACTTTAACCTTTTGGTGAGGGTTTGGGGTTTTTGAGATGTATCCAACTAATGGTTCAAGCTTATAATTTGCTTAACCACTATGCCTAAAACAACTGATATACAATATGAACAGGTTTCAGGTTCTTAAGGGTTGGATAGGAAGCACTTAAGAGCTATGGATAATCTAATGGATTTCTGGCTCTTGGAGAACTCTTAGAGCAATGTGGCTTTTTGCTTGATTGCTTGCTTAGCTTGTGAATTCTCTCTTGTAGCTTCTGTGTTTAGTGATTCCTCATCCTCATGTATTTATAATGGAGATTGGGTGCAACTAGCCGTTGGAGTTGACTAGCCGTTTGAGCAATCTTCCCATAATAGCTTGATTCCTTGATTCCAGCCGCTTGATTGCTTCAATCCTGGGATCATGTCAATCTTCTAAATAAGGTAGGTCTTCGTTTGAATTGCAAGATGACTTGGGAATCAGCCGAGTCCTGGAAGAGCACATAGTCTTCTGATATGTACTTCTAGTCTTCTGACTACTCTTCTGGCCTTAGGTCTTCTGTCTTCTGATATCAGACGAGTACTACTCTTCTGATCTGGAAATACTTTGTACTGCTTTAGGCCATCTTCAATCTGGGACTCCATCAGATAAGTAGGTATACAAGCACCTTAACATATCTGGTCTTCAAGGATCTTCTAGTCTTCATGTCTTCTACTCTTCTCATCTTGAGGATAGGCATGTAAGCCATGACTGTGCTGATCAACTGCTATCAATACAGTTGATCACACAAGACTAGTCTAAGCTGTTCTATACAAGTCAGCTGATCCTATTACATTTATAAACTCTAAGTGTTTTGGCCATCAAAACTATTCTAACATCAAGTGGGGCTTAGGGTGAATTTATATCCCAACAAGTATCATTCATATCAGCAGGTTTGTTTATAGGAGAGCAGTCATTCAATTCTGGTATATCAAAAGTTTTAGATGACTCACCTTTGTCTTTTACCTTTTCTTTTTCAGAGTCTTGATCTAGGACTTCCAGGAAAGGATTATATGCTTGTACAGATTCATATATTTCTGCATCATCATCTTCATTGTTGGTTTGAAGCTTTAAATTGTCAATTTTCTTACTGAGCTGATGATCAGCAGAGTCCTGCACATACTCATCAAAGACTACATGGGGTGTTTCTTCCACACATAGGGTTGAGTAATTAAACACTCTAAATGCTTTGCTTACAGAAGAGTATCCTAAGAATATCCCTTCATCAGCTTTTGCATCAAAAGCATTTAATTTACTTTTGCCATTGTTATGTATGAAACACTTACATCCAAAGATATGAAAATAAGAAACTCTTGGTTTTCTGCCTTTCCATACCTCATAAGGTGTTTTACCATGCACCTTATTAAGAGCACTTCGATTTTGGGAGTGGCAAGCTGTGTTAATAGCTTCTGCCCAAAATTTCTGAGGTGTGTTGAATTCTGCAATCATGGCTCTACAAGCTTCTTTTAGTGTTTTGTTTCTCCTTTCTGCAACACCATTTTGTTGGGGGGTTCTGGCTGCACTTGTTAGATGCTGTATGCCAGACTTAGAACAGTAGTCAGAGATGTAACAATTAATAAACTCAGTCCCCTTGTCACTTCTTATCTTGACAATGAGTTGTCCCTTTTCAACCTGCAACCTCTTTAATAGATCTGGAAGTAGTGTTTGTGTATCACTCTTTTTGTGTAGAAAGACTACCCAAGTAAACTTAGAATAGTCATCTACAACAACCAGAGTATACCTTCTTCCATTCAGTGTAGGAGGTTTGATAGGACCATGAAGATCCATATGCAAGAGTTCTAAGACTCTGCTTGTTGAAAGAGTTGGAATGGACTTAAATAAAACCTTTACCTGTTTACCTTTTTGACAGGAGTCACACATTTGTGATTTGGAATAGATTTCATTGGGAATGCCCTCAACAAGATGTTCTCTAGCAATCTTGTTGATTATCTTAAAGTTCAGGTGGCAGAGGCGTTTATGCCAGAGCCAACTGTTTTCTTTAGGACTCTTAGTAATAAGACAAGCATTCTTAGGACAACTATTCCAATTCACAATGTATACACTTCCTTGTCTTATGCCAACAAGTAGAACATTGTGAGTCCTTTTGTCTATTATTTCACATCTTCTAGTTTTGAACTGAACTTTGTATCCCCTGTCACAGAATTGAGATACAGATAACATGTTATATTTCAAACCTTCAACATAGGAGACATCTTGTATTTCAACATCTCCATTCTTGATGAATCCAAATCCTTTTGTGATTGCCATTGAGCTATCTCCAAAGATGACTTTTGGTCCTTCCTTCTCATGATAGTCAGTAAGCAAGGCCTTGGTACCAGTCATGTGGTGAGAACACCCACTGTCTATGTACCAGGTCTCACCAACTGAACCACCTTTCTTGTATAAGTCCAGTCGATCCTGCAAGGTAGTGATCTTAATAATTTAGGTACCCTTGTTTATTGGGGTCCTTGGGGGTTAGTGGTGAGAGGTACCCAAATAAACATTGAAGATTTGAATAGATGGGACCTCTTCAGTTTCCTTCCAAATTTATCACAAAACAGTACTTTGTTAACCAATTCAGAATTATCAGCAGACTTAGGATCTATTTTTCTGAGATAGCCTTTCCTTGGTTCTATCCCTTTTTCAGTAAGATCAGTATGCCTGTAATAGTTTGAATAGGGTCTGAAAGCATGTGGACCATATGGCTTATAGATGCGCATTGGTCTTTTCTCTCCAATCATTTCATAAGATAAGGGTGGAGGATAAAGAACAGGTTTGTTATGATAATGAGGCACAAATCTCCTAGGTTTAGTTGAATACAGCTAAGACTGCCTTATAAAATGAGGTCTAGGCTGTTCCCAACTTGCCTGTGCTTGTCTTGACCTACTGTTCTGAGTTTGTCTCTTCTGATACCAGTACTGATCTGATCTGGTCAGAGGAGTATAACTCTTCAGGTATGGTCTTGACTGTACTGGTCTTAATACATTCTTCATTTTACCATTCTTGGTAGTAGGAGGGATGCATTTAGACTGTACTTTGAGTTTTGGATCATCATCATAAATCATAGGTTCTTTCCCTTTATCTAGTTGCAAAGAACTTGAACTAGCTCCATTAGTTTTCTTAAATTCTGAAGTAGAGGAACTAGGCAGATCAGTACCTATTCCACTTTTGTCATTTGGAGCTCTATATCTGTCTGAAATTGTTTGATTAATCTTGGTAGAGTTAATCATTCCAGATAGCTTTCGATCTAGGCTCACTACTTCAGATTCTAAGAATCTATTGCGCTCTTCTAGTTCTTCACATTTGATCTTTAAATCATTGAATTCATTAGTCTCTTTGGCTTGAGTTTTAAGCATACCCTGATATAGTTTGTCAATGGATGCAAACTTCTCTTGGAGTTGGGACAACTCTTCTGATAGTCTTGCATTTATGACAACTATATTAGGATCCACCTTCAACTGAGCTTCTTTCAGATTAATGATTTCTTGTTTTAAAGATATATTCTCATCACTGATTTCAATTAATGCTTTATTAGCTTGTAGAAGGTCTTCTTCAGTCACTCCATTGGAATGATGAAGACTACTTCCTACACTGCTATCAGTAGCATCACTTTCATCAGTGTCAGAATTTTTGGAAGATTGACAAGAGTTAGCAGGTGATACCTCATCATTTATTTTGGCCATTGTTGGTCCCAAGTTGAGTTAATAACGAGTAAGCTAGTGAAAATGTCTAGAGGGGGGTGAATAGACTTTTCAAAAATCTTTCGAAATATCAAAGTACAATATGCGGAATACGAAATTAACAATGAGCCCAATTCAAGATTATACTCAACTTATATTCGAGAACTCTGTTCTATACTCAACTAGTCAAGTTCAGTTAAGTAGTTAAAGCAATTAAGCAATTTAAACAATCAAAACAGTAAAGTAAATCAAACACGAGATTTATAGTGGTTCGACAACTTGTCTACATCCACTCTCACAAACCCAGTTGTGAAATTCTTATTAACTCGTCCAATGGAGTAATATGTTCTTGTGGCTTTAAGTCCCAAGAAATAAGACTTAGATCTTCTCGATAACACTACCAAGTGCCTCTTCGATCTTACTAGAGATTTATAAGTATCTAGCAACTTGAAACAACAAAAGAAAATAAAACTTCTCTTCGTTCAGTAGTAGCCTTCTTTGATCTTCACTTGACTTGTGTAGCTTCACTTTCTGAACTTCAATCTCTGAGAGAAATTTCTTCACTTTGAATCTTCAATAAATGCTTGCAGTATCAATATTTCAGTAGTCGTATCAGTATCTTAGTAATCAGTAGTCTTCAAATGATAAACTCCTTCAAGTATTTATAGACTTCGAACTTCAAGAACTCAGGTAGTTGTAACCAACCTTTCTTGATAACTGATTTCAACTGAATCTTCTTATCCATACACGCGTTTCTTGTTACGAATTAGTTATTCCATAACTAACTTCTCCATCCTTATCTTTCACGCGTATTTGTAACTAACTTCATGTTAACTTGTCTTGTGTAGTCTTGTAGATGCACTTGTCTTGTAGTCCACCTGTCTTGAATAGTAGACTGGTCTTTCTCTTCTTGTGCAGTAGACTTCTAATAGAACTAATCTAGTCCTATCATCTAACCTAACAAGACTATTACACTACTTTAAGCTTTTATAATACAAGCTTAGTCAACTTATAAATCTATACAACAAATCTATAGAAATATCATGAGCTCTATACAGTAATTATAGCTCAAAAACAAACTAATCAATGTAATCATATACGAACAGATATGAAGTACTTATACATCGTACTTATCTTTTAAATATAAACAATACTTTTCTTTTCATGTGAACTCTACTGATCTGTTCAAGATGACTTCAACTCAACTAGACTAGATTAGTCAACACTTAGAAAATATTCAAACTATTTTTGGCTTATCAAAACTTCATCTTATCTTTTCATCATTTAGAACTTGTCTAGGATTCATATCCCAACAATTTCCCCCTTTTTGATGAAGCCAAAACTACTTGAATCTTTTCTCATTAGTAGACTAGTTAAGTAGTTATCTTGTCTTTAACACCAAATAGTACTTTATCTTTTCATTCATTCAGAAATAAGATCAGTAGATATTACAAATACTTCAAAAATAACAAAATCAGAACAAAACTAAACTATACTGAAAAGTTACCTCTTTCTGAATCTGGAACACAGAAAGCATTTAGTAGTCTAGTATGAATATCCTTGATATGTTCTTCGTCTTCAATCTTCTCGTTGTCCAGTAGCTCATCTTCATACTTCTTGATCTGGTTAACATCAGCCCTTTTTCCAGAACTAGTCATGGGACACTTCCATTTCGGAAAACCAGGAACAAGAATATTAAAATTTGCACTAGCAGAGATCCTTATGATCAAATTCCAGAGCATCTTATGCTGTCCTTCCATGAATTTATCAAACATAGCATAGAGATCGTCAGAGTTATCAGAATCTCCAAACTTCCTGATAATCCAGTGATCTAGTTCCCACTGCCTTTTCACTTTCATCCATTCTTGACGATGTTCTTTGTCAATGAAGTGGTCAATGAGCTTGTCTTCTATTTGATCTTCATCAGACTTCTGCTTCAACAAACTTTCAATGTGCTTCTCAATTTTCTTCTTCTTAGCATAATGAGCTTCATCACTTGGCTCATCAATCTTTTGCTTCTTCATAATAGTTGACTCAGGAGTAGGTTCTTCAATATGAATAGACTTCCTTTTCGATACCATTCTTGTCTGTACTTCAGCTTCTGGAGATGCAATAGCCTTGCCCTTCTCCTTCTCCTTCTTCTTCAACTCATCTGCTTCAGCCCTGGCTTGGTCAAGTTCAGCAGTCTTAACCAACCTGTCTTTGCCTCTCTTAGGCCTCTTAAGATCTTGCATGGCTTCAGCAGCATCTTTAGCCTCTGGTTCAGCACTAGATGTATCTTTCACACCTTCAGCAACAAATTCAACTCGACTTGCCTCTTCCCCCTTTTTGGCTTCATCAGATGCCTTGAGAGAGAAAAGAGAAGTGAACCGAGTCATTTCTTCCATCATAGCTTGCTTCATAAGGTTTGTAGCTTTCTCAATCTGTCTTTGATGAGAACCTTCCTGACTCATCTTATCAAGTCTGGTCGCCACCAACTCCAGCTTCTGAGTAGATAAATTCAACTCATTCTTAAAATGGGTTGCAGTCAGACGTAACTTCTTATTTTCATCAGTCATAGCACGAATAATATCTCTTGCTTGTGCTAACTGATCATAGGCTTCTTTCCTCTGAACATCAGCTACTTCGATTCTCGCTCTATAGACTCTTTCCAACTTCCTGGATTCAGTAGCTAGAACGCGAGCAAAATCGCCTGAACTCTTCTCTGAGTATTCAACTTGATCTTGGAGAAATCCTTCAAGCTGTTCAAACATATGTTGTCTGTATTCATCATCAATCTGATTGACTGCATTCACGATCATATCTTTTGAACTTGTCACAAGGACACTGTTTTGTTCAATAAGAGTCTTCTGGACATCAGATTTAAGAAAATCATCAATTGACAATTTGATGACAGCCTTCAATTCTTCCTTCAACTCATCGATTGAGGCGGCTGGGATAGCTCGAGACGACTGTCCAACCTCAACATGAGTAACATCAAGCATGACTTCATCTACTGGAGTTAAAACTTTCACCAACTGATCTTCTGAAGCAGTAGTCAAGACCTCGTCTTCGACTAGTTCAACTTCTGGAAGCACACTTCCAGCAATAGCTCTTAAATTAAGTTGGGGAGAGTAAGGGATAATAGCTAACCTTGCTTCACGAGCCTTCCTTTCAGCAGTAGCTACGTCCTTCTTCAATAAGGCATGCAACTTCTCCATGTATCCACATAACTCAATGGGAAGTAAAAAATCAGAATATCGATTAATAAACTTGAAATCTGACCTTGGACTGTCAGCATGGTCCATCTGGAATTTGAACACAATGCCTCTCAACTGATCTGAGACATTGTCTAAATCTATAACTGGATCAGTAGACTGAATCAACTCAGCTTGATCAGCTTCAAACATCACAATATCTTGCACAATTTCAAGGTCTGGAACCTGAACACCCACATCAAACTGGAATTCTGAACTCATCAAGTCGTCAGAAATACCAAGTAATCTTTTGGCAAGAGCAGTGATAGCATGATTTGGGAAAAGCTCTGAGTGGTCACCAACACCACTATTCTCCTTCTGCTCCATTTCCCAATCCATGAAATTAGAAATGCCGCCTTTCCCTAAGATGACTTCGAAGAGGTCGTCTGTACCAGACTTCTTCAAGGCCACCTAAGTGCATATTCTAACCAGTTTCTCAAACTGTTCTGAAGAGTAGTCGACTTCGACAGATGAGAGCTGCTTCTTCAAATTTTTGCTCATCTTCGAACGGATTCGCTTCTCTCTTAGACACATGGGATAGTAGACCAAGGATTCGAATCTAGCTTCAGTCGGGGTCTGAGTAGATGGGGTCTCTAACTCAGTTGTTGCAGTGACAACTATCGTCTGATCTGAAGTAGATGAGATAAAGGGTTCAACATATTCTGTTGAGGGTAATGATAAACTTTGGTCTGTGGTTTCTTGGGGCTTTGACGTGTCTTGGTTTGGTGTGACAACTGTAGGAGTATCAGTTGTATCTAATTTGGGAGTGTTTTCGGGTAGGCTGACCCTCAGCGCATATACTGGCAGTACTTGTGAGGTTGAGGGTATAGGTCTAGGCCTAGATCGGTGTGATCTTGCCTTGGTTCGAACAGAAGAGGGAATAACGGGAATAGAAACATCTGGAGAGGAAGTACTAACCTTCGAACTTGCCTCTTCTGGAGGAGTATGAGTTCCAACTCTCACTAGCGTATATAACTCGGGAATTTGAGAACTTGACTCTTTCTCCTCTTCCGACTGAGTCTTCTCAGAGTCTTCTGCACTAGATGAGTCTTGTGCAGCTTCCATTGACTTATCTTCAGCAGACTCATCTTCTGAAGAACCAGACGCACCAGCATAAGGCAAAGCTTCCATGGGGTCAATTCTGGCTTGCCTAGGTGCAGATGGCCTAGCAGCAACTTGTTTCCTCACTGCCCCCTTCTTCAAATAAAATTTCAAAGGATGGAATGGCTTTCCTTTACTCCATTCCGTCTTGTTTGGCATTAGGAGAGGAAGTAGGATACTTAACTTATTACCATATCCAACGGCAGTAGACACCACCCAATTCCGAGTATTGTCATCTACTCGAACACTGCGCTCAAAATACATGATTCGATCTGCAATTAGCTTGAACCAATTACATTCAGTGATACCATCAAAAATTACAGCCATAACCCTTGCCTTCATAAAGGTCACAGAGTCATGAGAACCAGTCGAACTTAACAGAATTTTGCTGGCAATATCCAATAATGTGCGATATTTTTTAAGAAGATCCCCCTTCTTGACTGGAGCATACTTGCCATCTGGTTTCTGCTTCAGCTTCTTGCCACAGAAAATGCTCAAGTATCGAATTTCTTGCCCAAGAGCATAATTATCAACGTCAATTGTGCCGGTGGGCAGCTTCAGATGGTTGAACATTGCTTCTCGAGTGATTTGCACACGATCTTCACCAATGAAAGACTCAAGAATATCGCCTTGTCTGATGACGTTGGCATAGAACTCTAGCACCTCCTCCTCCAAGACCACTTGAGGAAATGATTCTAGATAAGGTTTGAGCCCACATCGAGTGCACTTAGTCAGAATCTCGGCATTGTCATCTGAGTGATTGCCTTTGAAGAACACAGATGGTTCAACATTCACTTTGTTATCGGAGATGTACCGGCCTAGGTCGAATGTGACCTGCATGTTGGTTCTTAGATCGAAGATAGATCGAATAGACATCTCAAAAAGATCAGTAAATAGATTGCTTGAGAATAGGGAGAGGAAAATCTTCTTGCGAGAAAGGGAGTTAGAAAAATTGTGACCAAGTCATGTGAGAATTTGGGTTTTGATCAAAACGGTTAAGACCTTTGGCATTCGGTTACGGAACCGAGAGTATTATGTATTTTGTTATTGTAAACTTTGAAATCCGCCCCTTCTTAGTTAGAATAGAGGAGTGAACTCATCTGTCCTAGTGTAGATGAGTGAGAACTGGATGTATACACCACATCAAATGAGAGTGTATAAATCTAATTCAAGGGTTTTCAAATTCTATCAATACCTAATTACTATAATATCCTTAATCCGTTTTGATTAAACACTTAGCATTGTAGAATCAAAAGAAACTTAGCTTGTCTGTTCGAGTCCATCCAGAACAGACGAGTGGACTCAAGCTCCACCAGACGAGTTGGCTTAAGTACACAAGACGAGTTCCCCCTTCGCCTGTGCATGTCTATTCTGAACATCGAACGACTTCATGTACCTATCTTATCATATTCAACGTGTAATTGATGGTACAAGTAGAGTAACATTAATTAAGATGAATATCAATCTAAAGCAATGATCAAGGTTTCGAACAAGATGACTATTGACTAACATAAGAGTCAACATAAGGATATTTAAGAAATCATAGATTCCCCCTTAAATGTTTATTCCCTTAGTATTACCCTCAGCTTTACCAGCTTCCTCATCGGGTTGTCTGGTCATCTTGTCTAGCCTTGTATACCTGTTTGTTGCGTGAGTAGACGAGTGCTCTAGTCTAGTGATCTTGTCTCCATACTTCGTTTGATGTACCTGTCTGGTTAGTACACAGCTATAGGCAAGTAGGGTCTAAGTCAATTAGCCCTAAACTAATGCATAACTCACGAAATCGTGCCTCAGCTAATGGTTTTGTGAAAAATCAGCTCTTTGAAAATCAGTATGAATCTTTTCCATGCGAATATCCTTCTTTTCTACATGATCTCGTATGAAATAATGTTTCACATCAACATGCTTACAACGTGTGTGTAATACAGGATTTTGTGTAATGGCAATTGCACTATTACTATCACAGAAAATAGGAACATTTGATTCACACATATTATAATCTCTAAGCTGTTGAATAAGCCATAATAATTGACTACAACAACTACCAGCAGCCATGTACTCGGCTTCAGTAGTAGAGGTAGCAACACTTGTCTGCTTTTTCGAAAACCATGAAATGAGTTTTGTGCCTAAGAATTGACAAAAACCAGATGTAGATTTCCTATCTATTCTACAGCCACCAAAATCAGAATCAGAGTAGCCACTTAGAGACAAATCATCATTTGAAGGATACCATATACCACGATTGATGGTTCCTTTCAAATATTTCAGAATCCTTTTAGTGGTTTCCATATGACTCTCTTTTGGATTAGCTTGAAAACGAGCACATACACCAACAGAGAATGCAATATCAGGTCTACTAGCAGTCAAGTACAGTAATGAACCAATTAGACCACGATAATATGTTTGATCAGTACACTTACCTTGTTCGTCCGGGTCCATTCTGTATGTAGGTAGCATAGGTACGCCAGCAGACTTGCATGTCTTAATACCATACTTATCTAGAAGATTTCTAGTATACTTTGCTTGATTTATGAAAATCCCTTCAGGAGTCTGTTTTACTTGAAGACCAAGAAAGTAATTCATTTCACCCATCATAGACATCTCAAATTTACTTTGCATGAGTGTTGAGAAACTTTCACTCAGCTCTTTGTTAGGTGAACCAAAAATGATGTCATCTACGTAAATTTGGACGAGTAAAATGTCTTTCCCTTCTTGTCTTCTAAACAAGGTTCTGTCTACCTTGCCCTTAGTAAAACCGTTTTCTAATAGAAATTGAGAAAGAGTATCATACCAGGCTCTTGGAGCTTGCTTTAATCCATATAAGGCCTTCTTTAATTTGTATACCTGATTACCTTTGACTTCGAAACCTGGGGGTTGTTCGACATACACTTCTTCCGCAAGAATACCGTTAAGAAATGCACTTTTAACATCCATTTGATATACAGTAAATTTCATGTAAGCAGCATATGCAAGAAACAATCTAATGGCTTCTAGTCTAGCAACAGGAGCATATATTTCATCATAATCTATGCCTTCAGCTTGTGAATAGCCTTGGGCGACTAGTCTAGCCTTATTACGAACAACTACATCATTCTCATCTTTCTTATTCTTGAAAATCCATCGAGTGCCAACTACATTATGATGTTTCGGTCTATCGACAAGTTCCCAGACGTCATTTCGAACAAACTGATTCAACTCGTCTTGCATAGCGATGATCCAATTACTATCAGCTAAAGCCTCTTTGATGGTTTTAGGCTCGATAGATGAGAGGAAACAACACCAGCAAAACAGAGATGGACTAGATTGTTCTTGTGACTCAAAGAGTTGTCGTCTAGTCTTCACACCAACAGTAGAGTCACCAATAATATTTTCAGTATTATGTGCTGATTTCCATGTATTTCTATTCTTAACAATAGTACTATCATCTATATCATGTACAGCATCATGCATGTCAACATCATTATAATCAGAAGATTTAATGGGGGTAGACGAGTCGACTAGTTTAGGCATGTCAACTGGTCTAGTTGAGTTACCTTGAATACTTACCTTCTTCTGGTCATCTGACTCGAGAGCTTTCATAAATGGATTGTAAGCTTGAACGGATTCATATACCTCTGAGTCTTTGTCAGATTCGATAGTTAACTCAGTAACTTTCTCACTGATCTTGTTGGTAGACGAGTCCTGTTGAGATTCTTCGAAAACCACATGTGGTGTTTCTTCCACACAAAGGGTTGAGTAGTTGAATACTCTAAATGCTTTGCTAGTCGAGGAGTATCCTAAGAATATCCCCTCGTCTGCTTTAGCATCGAATGCATTCAACTTGCTTTTCCCATTGTTATGGATGAAACACTTGCATCCAAATATATGAAAATATGAAACTCTGGGTTTTCTACCTTTCCATACCTCATAGGGCGTCTTACCTAGTGCTTTATTGATAGCACTTTGGTTTTGTGAGTGGCATGCAGTATTGATAGCTTCTGCCCAAAATTTCTGAGGCGTATTATACTCTGTCAGCATGGTCCTGCAGGCCTCCTTAAGAGTTCTGTTCCTTCGCTCTGCTACTCCATTTTGTTGTGGTGTCCTTGCTGCACTAGTAAGGTGCTGAATGCCACGCTTAGAACAAAATTCTTTAATATAGCAGTTAATGAATTCAGTACCCTTGTCACTACGGATCTTGACAATTGACTGATTCTTCTCAACCTGTAACTTCTTCAACAGATCAGGCAAAAGTGTTTGTGTATCACTCTTCTTGTGTAAGAAGACTACCCAAGTGAACTTAGAATAGTCATCTACCACAACAAGTGTGTACCTTCTACCGTTCAAAGTTGGAGGAGTTATTGGGCCATGTAAGTCCATATGTAGGAGTTCAAGAACTCTACTGGTTGAGAGGGATGGAATAGATTTAAAAGAGCCCTTTACCTGTTTACCTTTTTGACAGGACGTGCATACATGTGACTTATAGTAGACTTCATTGGGAATACCTTCCACAAGGTAGTCTCTGGCTATCTTATTAAGAACCTTAAAGTTTAGATGACAGAGGCGTCTATGCCAGAGCCAGCCAAGTTCTTTAGGATTCTTAGTAAGTAGACAGGTGTCCCTCGGACAACTGTTCCAGTTTACTATGTACACACTTCCTTGTCTAATGCCGACCAGTAAGACTGTGTGTGTTCTTTTGTCAATGATTTCACATTTCTGACTCTTGAACTGCACCTTGTATCCACGATCACAAAATTGTGAAACAGAGAGTAAATTGTATTTCAAACCTTCAACATAAGAAACATCTTGAATCTCTATGTCTCCATTCCGAATGTAACCAAATCCTTTGGTAACAGCAGTGGAGCTATCATCAAATATCACTTTTGGTCCTTCTTGCTCATGGTAGCTTGATAAGAGAGTCTTGGTACCAGTCATGTGGTGCGAACAGCCACTGTCTATGTACCAAGTTTCTCCTGTTGAGCCACCCTTCTTGTATAGATCGAGTCGACCCTGCAATAGATGATATTACATAATTTAGGTACCCTCCTTGTTTATTGGGGTCCTTAGGGGTTAGTCGAGTTCAATGGAATCCAAATGTACATTGGAGTCCTGAACAAGTTTGACCTTCTGAGCTTTCGACCATATTTGTTGCAAAATAAGACCTTGTTGTCCCTATCTGGCCTATCAGTCGAGTTCGGGTCTACTCTTTGGAGATAGCCTTTTGACTTAATCTCTACTTGAGCAGGCACTTGTCTATGATAGTCAGAGTAAGGTTTGTATGCATTAGGTCCATACGGTTTATAGACATGTTTAGGTCTTTCTTCTCCTTTGATATCATATGACAAAGGTGGAGGATATAGAACAGCTTGTGTACGATATTTTGGACCTTCCTGTCTAGGTCTAGACGAGTAGAGTTGAGACTGCCTTATGAAAGGAGGTCTAGACTCTTGTCGTCTGGTCTGTACTTGTCTAGTACTAGTCTCCTCGGGATACCAATCCTCGTATCTGACCTGATTTGGTCATCCATGATTCCTAGTCCTTTGTTGACTTGTTTTAAACGAAACAGGCTTGTTGTTAACTTTCTTTTTACCTCCTTTGGTAATTGGAATGTTAACTCGAGCTTGTTTTGGTACAGTACCTTTTGATGGAGTGTCAATATCGTATATCATTGGTTCTTTTCCTTTATCATTAGTCAAAGAGCTTGAGATGAAAATAGTAGGGTTCTTAGAACTTGAGTAGACGAGCTGGGTGTCTCAGCACCTATGCCTGTCTTGTCAACAGGAGCCCTGTACCTATCTGACAATTCAAGGTTAACCTTAGATGAGTTAACCAGGTCAGTAAGTTTAAGGTCTAAAGTGACCACCTCGGTTTCTAAGAACTTATTACGTTCTTCAAGCTTTTTGAACTTACTTTGTAAAACATTGAATTCATGTTTCTCAGTAGCGTGTGTCTTAAGTAGGTCTTGATACAACTTGTCTGTCAATGCACACTTCTCTCTGAGTTGTCTCAACTCTTCTTGCAAGCGTTCATTTAGGACTGTTATATTAGGATCTACTTTAGACTGAGCTTCCTTAAGATCAATGATTTCTTGTCTTAAAATGATGTTTTCGTCACTAACTTCAATGAATGCCTTGTTGGCAAGTAGGAGGTCGTCTTCAACTGTACTAGTAGAGTGCTGAAGACTACTCCCTACTTTGCTACTGGCAGTGTCACTTTCATCAGATTCTGATTCATCACAGGATTGAAAAGAAGTAGCAGATGATACCTCTTGGTCGATTTTAGCCATGAAGCATAGACCATCATCTACTATGAAGGCTTCATTGTGATCTGGTTCAGACGGGTAGCTAGATGAGGATGATGGCAACTCGTCTGAGTCAGAGTCAGAGTCATCATTGGCCATCATTGCCTTCTTACCACGGTTGTATCTTCTTTCCCTTCGTGCTTTGCGTTCTTCTCGATCATCGGTACTCAGGTCTGGACATTCATATATGTAGTGACCTGGCTTCTCACAGTTATAGCACAAGATGTCATTAGTAATCTTCCTACCATCAGACTCTCTATCTTGTCTGTTACCTTTCGAGACTTCGTCTCTCCTTTCGGACGAGTTTCGGTCTCGTCTGGTCTCAGACGAGTTCTTAGAAGCAGACCCTCTATGCTCTCTATAGAACTTCTTATATCTTCCGAAACGTTTATTCAGCCTATCAAACTTTCTAACCATGAGGCTTACCTGATCCTTCAGACTAAGATCAGTATCTATCTCATCTTTAACAGAAGCAGACCTAGTCTTAGTCTTAGACCTGTCTATTTTAGACGAACTAGCCTTAAAAGCAACGTTCTTAGATACAGCATGTTCTCTGTCACTGCTTACTATGGGTTCGTCTTCGTCTAGATCAAACTCATGGGCCTTTAGAGTTTGAAACATAGTTTCTGCTGTCCATACGTCTATATCTTGGGTATTCTTAACAAGCATTTTTACCATTTTCCATCGACTATCAAGGCTTTTGAGAATCCTAAGATTGATTTCACGTGGAGTATAAGATTTACCAAGGACTTCCAAGTCATTCATGATTTTAGTAAAACGAGTATCCAACTGGTCTATTGTTTCACCAGCTTTCATATGAAATGATTCGAATCTTTGGACTGCAGTGGAAAGCTTGCTTTCTTTGATTAGGGATGTCCCTTCACAAATGATAGCTAAGCGATCCCACATTTCTTTGGCAGTTTTACATTTTAACACTTTTCCCAGATACTCATTAGGAAGAGTGTGTAAGATGTAATTCTTGGCCAAGCTATCCAAATTATTCTGTCTCATTTCTTCTGAGGTTAATTCTGACCTTGGTTTCTTGACGAGTGTACCCACGGGTTGATTTGTGTCCAGGGCAGCAGTATTGGGGATCATGGTCACAATTGGACCTTCAGTGACGACGGAGATCATTAAGTCGTGAGTGGAACTGAAGATGGCTTCCATCCTTAGCTTCCAATAGTCATAGTCTTGAACCTGGAACTTAGGTAACTTGTTAGCGCTGATCTCAAGAGACATGATTTCAAGAAATAAGTGCTAAGTAGAGTTATGATCAAGAATAACAGATATGTCAAGAACAGGGAACAAGAACCAAATATATCACGAATATTGATCAAGAATACGAAAGCAAGTATGATCTTGGACCAAGACTTTCACCCAAGTCTTGTGTTGGTTATCAAGAAACAGCAGTTCGTAAACTACTGCTCTGATACCACTTGTTGGTCCCAAGTTGAGTTAATAACGAGTAAGCTAGTGAAAATGTCTAGAGGGGGGTGAATAGACATTTTCAAAAATCTTTCGAAATATCAAAGTACAATATGCGGAATACGAAATTAACAATGAGCCCAATTCAATATTATACTCAACTTATATTCGAGAACTCTGTTCTATACTCAACTAGTCAAGTTCAGTTAAGTAGTTAAAACAATTAAGCAATTTAAACAATCAAAACAGTAAAGTAAATCAAACACGAGATTTATAGTGGTTCGACAACTTGTCTACATCCACTCTCACAAACCCAGTTGTGAAATTCTTATTAACTCGTCCAATGGAGTAATATGTTCTTGTGGCTTTAAGTCCCAAGAAATAAGACTTAGATCTTCTCGATAACACTACCAAGTGCCTCTTCGATCTTACTAGAGATTTACAAGTATCTAGCAACTTGAAACAACAAAAGAAAATAAAACTTCTCTTCATTCAGTAGTAGCCTTCTTTGATCTTCACTTGACTTGTGTAGCTTCACTTTCTGAACTTCAATCTCTGAGAGAAATTTCTTCACTTTGAATCTTCAATAAATGCTTGCAGTATCAATATTTCAGTAGTCGTATCAGTATCTTAGTAATCAGTAGTCTTCAAATGATAAACTCCTTCAAGTATTTATAGACTTCGAACTTCAAGAACTCAGGTAGTTGTAACCAACCTTTCTTGATAACTGATTTCAACTAAATCTTCTTATCCATACACGCGTTTCTTGTTACGAATTAGTTATTCCATAACTAACTTCTCCATCCTTATCTTTCACGCGTATTTGTAACTAACTTCATGTTAACTTGTCTTGTGTAGTCTAGTAGATGCACTTGTCTTGTAGTCCACCTGTCTTGAATAGTAGACTGGTCTTTCTCTTCTTGTGCAGTAGACTTCTAATAGAACTAATCTAGTCCTATCATCTAACCTAACAAGACTATTACATTACTTTAAGCTTTTATAATACAAGCTTAGTCAACTTATAAATCTATACAACAAATCTATAGAAATATCATGAGCTCTATACAGTAATTATAGCTCAAAAACAAACTAATCAATGTAATCATATACGAACAGATATGAAGTACTTATACATCGTACTTATCTTTTAAATATAAACAATACTTTTCTTTTCATGTGAACTCTGCTGATCTGTTCAAGATGACTTCAACTCAACTAGACTAGATTAGTCAACACTTAGAAAATATTCAAACTATTTTTGGCTTATCAAAACTTCATCTTATCTTTTCATCATTTAGAACTTGTCTAGGATTCATATCCCAACAGCCATCATTGCCAGTCCATCATCTGCTATGAAGGCTTCATTTTCATTGCTAGAGGGGTATTCAGATGAAGACGATGGCAACTCTTCTGAATCCGAATCAGAATCATTGTTTGCCATCATTGCCTTCTTACCCTTGGCATATTTTCGATCTCTTCTGGCTTTCCTTTCTTCTCGATCTTCAGAACTCAGATCAGGACATTCATAAGCATAATGACCTGGCTTATCACAATTGTAGCAAACAGGATTGTTAGAGGATCTCTTATGAGATGAATGATTTCGGTTCCTGTCATGCTTGTCAATAGAGTTCCTATCCTTCTTATCAGAATACTTTCTATCCCTCTTATCAGATGAGTTCCTATCTCTTCTGTTCTCATTAGAGATCTCATCCCTTCTTTCAGAAGAGTTTTGATCCCTTCTATTCCCAGAAGAGTCCCTGTTACTAGAACCCTTGGTTTCCTTATAGAATCTCTTGTGTCTACCATACCTCTTATTTAGTCTATCAAATCTTTTGATCATAAGGCTCATCTGATCTTTCAGACTAAGATCAGAACTATCTAGTTCATCTTTTATGCTTGAGGCCTTAGACTTAGATGATCTAGACCCCTTAGAAGTAGAGGCTTTAAAAGCTATGTCCTTAGAGGCATCATTATCCTTATGACTAACAGTAATAGGATCTTCTTCATCTAACTCAAACTCATGTGCCTTAAGGGTCTGGAACATAGTTTCTGCTGGCCAAGAATCAATGTCTTGTGTGGTTTTA
The DNA here is from genome assembly GCA_963675135.1 of Galeopsis tetrahit. Classification (NCBI taxonomy): domain Eukaryota; kingdom Viridiplantae; phylum Streptophyta; class Magnoliopsida; order Lamiales; family Lamiaceae; genus Galeopsis; species Galeopsis tetrahit. Next base: position 38,127,248 of record OY776126.1, on the reverse strand, counting down.
ATGATCATCTTGACCATTCTCCACCTTTCATCCAAAGCTTTCAAGATTCTTAGGTTAATTTCTCTTTCAGTATAAGTCTTTCCTAACACATCAAGATCATTCATAATTTTGGTAAATCGAGTATCCAAATCATCAATTGATTCTCCTGGCTTCATCTTAAATGTTTCAAACCTTTGGACAGCTGTGGATAATTTGCTTTCTTTGATCAGTGTAGTACCTTCACAAAGAATAGCCAATTTGTCCCACATTTGCTTTGCAGTCTTACATTTTAACACTTTACCAAGATACTCATTGGGCAAGGTGTGTAAAATATAATTCTTAGCAAGACTATCCAAATTGTTTTGTCGCATTTCTTCAGAAGTCAGTTCTGACCTTGGTTTAGGGACCAGTGCACCAACTGGTTTAGAAGGATCCATGACAGCAGTGTTCTCCACCATGGTAACAATTGGTCCTTCAGTTATCACAGAAATCATCAGATCATGGGTTGAACTAAAGATGGCCTCCATCCTAAGCTTCCAGTAGTCATAATCTGCAATCTTGAACTTAGGAAGTTTGTTCACATTAGTGTCATCCATGTTTGATTAGACAAATAGGATCAGTAGTATAGCAGATAGTTTTCAGGTATTCAGATAGTGATGGATATCAAGAAATAGTAGTAGGATCAGTAAGTTTTCCCTCAAGATCTACAAGATTATCAAGAAACAGCAGTCCAAAGAACTACTGCTTTGATACCACTTGTTGGTCCCAAGTTGAGTTAAGATTGAGTAAGCTAAGAAAGTCTAGAGGGGAGGGGTGAATAGACTTTCAAAAATCTTTCAAAATATCAAAGTTTATAATGCGGAATTTAGTCTTCTTATGTACTGTACTGTGCTTACTTAGCTCAGATCGGTACTTTCAATACAGTATGGGCCTTACTAGTTTATACTCAACTTTTAATCAGATCTTTAACTTTGTAAATTCTACTGTTCTTGGTTAAACAAATATCAAACAAATATCATACATAAAAGTAAAGAACACAGAATTTATAGTGGTTCGACAAATGTCTACATCCACTCTCACAATCCCAGTTGTGATGTTTTATTAACTCCTCCTTGAGTTTCTTGTGGCTTAAAGTCCCAAGATTAAGACTTTGATCTTTTCGATTACACTCCCAAGTGTATCTTCGATCGACTAGTAATTTCACAAGTAACTAGCACACTTGTTTACAACAACACAAACTTTAAAATGAAAAGTAAAACTTCTCTTGAATAGCATTTGATTCTTCTCTTCAATTCAGTGGCTCTTCTCTTCTTTAATCTCCTTCAACTCTGTGAGTTCTTGCTTGTAGACTTGCTCTTGATTTCTTCTAAGATCAGTAATTTCTCAGTAATAACAGTAGTCTCTTCAAGTAGAAGATCACACAGTATTTATAGAACTTAGTATGACAGTTAGCAGTTTGTGAACTAACTCTCAACTAACTCTAAAACTGTTTTTGTAACTTCTTCTTGTAACCGACTTTGTAACTTCCTTCTAAGTCAGCATCTCTTCAAATATATTCAGTTACACCTTAAATAAGTTTTCCAAACTTATTCTTCAAATTCACCAAATCAGCACAGTAACTTACTGTTCTGATTTTTACTCTTCTGAGTCAATCAGCACAGTAACTTCAAAACTGTTTCAAACTTCTCCAGATTTCTTCTAAACTCTTCTTCAACTCTTCTTGAAGTTTTCTTATTCTGAAGTAGTCCTCTGAGTCTTCATTAGTCTTCTGATCTTCTTCTAATCTAGTGTTCTAATCTACTGTTCTGAACTTTTCCAATGCTAAATACAATAGAATACAACTTTATAAATATAAAACCTATCTATACATCAACTGAACTATATACAGATGAGTATATCTAAGTCCTATTCTATAAGCTGTCTATACAATACAAAACATCAGCTTAGTACCTAACAGTTCATATATCAGATCAGTAAACTTAATAAGATCAGCAAACACATAAGATCAATAAACTCATATAAGATCAGTAACTCAGATTCAAATATCTCATATAAGATCAGTAAACTCAGATTCAAATATCTCATATAAGATCAGTAATCTTACTTTCCGATATCATTAAGATCAGTAATATTATTTTCAGTTTCTCATCAGATGACTTAGTTAAGATGACTTAGAACCACATATATTACTAACTTTAAGTTGCTTTTGGCCATCAAAACATACAATCATCAACTAGAACATTGTTTATAGGATTCATATCCCAACAGTGATTATGTGCAGGAACATGATGCTGCAACTGTTGTTACAGCAATATATGTCACATGTTTAGTTTCTTAAGTATTTGTGCCTTTTATACTTCCCTTGATCTTATTCATTGTTGTTTCTGTATTTAAGTTGATTTACAGATTCTGTTTTTTACTTTCTAGTTGATAGGTTTTCTTTTATTCAACTTGCTTAATTTGTTTGCATTTATGATAATAGATTACTGCTTTTATGCTTAAATTGTTTTCTTACTTATCATTATTTGCTTAATGCATGTTGTATATGTTTGTTGTTTGTTTTTGTCTTTCTAACTTGTCTTATTATTCAATTGGCTTAAATTGTTTGCTTTGAGGTTAATGTAGAAGTACATCTCTCTTTAATTATCATGTGCTTACTGCTCAGTGCTTAAATTGTTTGCTTTGATGATAATATAATTTAGAAGTACACTTCTCCTTAATTCTCATATTCTTACTGCTTAATGTTTAAGTCTTTATTATATATTATTTCTTTTGTATTGCATTTTTGTTTTTGCTCTTATTTCTTTTGAGTCTTACATAAGTCTTAGGTTGCTCCGATTGTTTATTTTTTGTGTTATACTTAAATCTTAAGTTCTCTTCCAATCTAACTTATGATTTTAGTATATTATTTATGTTGTGAATAAGTGTACTATTTATACTTGTTCTGTTTTGGATAAAATTATCTTGATCTTATGGCACAGATTATTGTAAGATTATCCTTGATCTTCAGTCGATTTGATCCAACGATTACAACAGTTGTTGACTTGACTAGTATTTAGCAATGATGTTAACCTCAACTAAATACATAAAACTGAGTATGTATAGAAATATATGTGCATCAGGTGTGTTGTAGTCGAAAGGTCAAATTGGGGGAGATTGTAGATGTTGTTAACTCTTAAATGCTTTAACATTATCAACAACATCTTAATTTGACCTTCCTTGATTTTTTCTATGTCTTTTCAGAAATGTTACATTAAATGTTGAGCTAAATGCTATCACATTTCAGGCGGCGATCTAGAAGGTTCTACAAGAGTTTGGAAGCTAGAAGATTCCAGAACCTAGGAGAACGTGTTAGAAGTGCTAGAAGAGCCTGGAAGCAGCTTAGAACGACCTGGAACATTGTGGAAGGATCTAGAGAGATCATGGGAGTTGATATCCTAAAAAATAGGATCTTACATGGAAGCCTCTAGAATTCGTTTTTCTCTCTATAAATACAGAAGGAATGCTCCATAATTCAGTGTGTACTACTCGAACAATCTCCTAGACCGAGCGTTCATCCCTGTTAGGAATTGTGGCCAGTAGTTATACCATTTAGTTCATACGAAGTATCCCACCCGTATGGATGTGTGTCTTGTTATCTATTGAGAGTGTAATCATAGATAGACTAGGCATTTCGACAATGTGTAATCTTATACACTTAGATCGTTTTCAAAACTTGGCACCTGCCTCGTTTGTAGTTTTAGTTGTGAAGGTTATTGTTGTAACATTTCACACAACATTTGTACTTGAAGATAAGTATTGATTTCGCCGTAAGGCTCGCATAGATTTTTATTTATAAAATCTATGTGAAAAATATTTCCATTGTGTCTTGTTTGTTTTTAGTGTTTCAAGTCTTCCGCTGTGTGTCATTATTTCTGATATTCTGTCAGAGTCAGTGTTGTACCATTTGTCTCAACATTCAGTGCAACATTATTCTGTTTTTCACTTAAACACTAGATACTTCATACACCGCACACTTTCAACCTTCTTATCTGACTGGAATCCTCCAACTCATCTGATCAGGCCTAAGTTAGCTTGCCTGACTCCACCAGCCGATACACTCACAAACTTAGTCCACCAGCAAACTACCATCAACTGAGTACACCATTGATACTCCCAATAGTTGAGTACACCAGCTGACTAGAACTCTGTTGATTTGAGATTATGAGATAAACCTCACAATCCGAATGAGAGTTACATATATTGACCTAAATCGAAACAAATGCTATCTGTTAGATTACCTTACTCTATTTAGGATTACAACACCAATCTTGCAAAGAAAAAGAATTGACGCCACAATAAAACAAGGAATAAAGACTCCACACTTTAGCTCTTAGCCTCTTATCTCCTCAAAGGTCTTAGCCTGATTGACTTCTTCTCCCTTGAAAATTTTGGATTTCCATAAGAACAATACTGTACATGACCATATGTACTCCAAGACTTTTTTGTTTGTTTGTAGCCCATGATGCCGATGAACCCTCTATGGTGCAAACAATTTTTATGGGGTCAGTCCATACAGAGTGCAAAGCTCTGGCTTTAAACGGGACTGTCGCAAGTGGGTGGTTGGATTGGTTCCCCGGAATTAGTCGGTTCTTGGACCCGATACCCGAGACTTAAAAAAAATTACAGGGTATTGGGCAACCGAACCAGGAATATATCAACTAAATTATCAGATAACTACAGTTTATGATTAGTTGCACTTAACTTCACTTAACTATATAACTAAATAATCAGATGTGAGGCTGGTTTATGATTAATTGCACTTAACTATCTAACTAAATAATCACATAACTACGGTTATACTGTATCTTGAGAACCCCCCTCAAACTAGGAGTGAATATTTATCAACCCCATTTTGGGCTTGATATCTTGAAAGATGATGGTGGTAATGGCTTACCATGATATCTACCAAGTTGTTTGTTGTTGTAATATGTACGTATGAGCTTCAAAACTCCTTTTGTATCTTCTCCCTGGTGAAGTGATAATCAATTGTTATGTGTTTTTATTTATCATGGAAGCATACACGGATTATGTGCAATTAATACTGAAAGCACTTTTGTTGCCAGTGTACATTAATGCTAGTTGTGAATGAGGTATCTTCAAGTCTTTGAGGATGTACAATATCCATTGAACTTCACAGATTGTGTAGGCCATGGCCTTGTATTCAACTTCGGTTGATTATTTACTCACTGTTGGTTGTTTCTTTGATTTTCAAAAAATGAGTGCATTGCCAAGATAGATTGCATAGCCATTTATATTTCTTCTTGTTTGTTTCATCACATCTAGCCCAATCAGGATCTGTAAATGCTTTAAGTGTGAAATCGGTTTCTTTAGGATAAAAAACACCTAATGATAGTTTTGAGGTACCTAAGAAGTCTATGTACAACTGATAAGTGAGCTTCATTAGGTTTACTCATATATTGTGTTAAAGGTTGTATAACATAAGATAAAATTGGTCTAGTTATTGTAAGGTACAAAAGTTTGCCTACTATTCTTCAATATTCAGAAGTGCCTTTAAAAAGAGGTGCATTTTCTTTAGTGAAACTTTGTTTTGGATCCATGCATAGGGGTAGTGTAATGTTCACTGCCTAAAAAACCACAATCATCTAGCAAGTCTAAAATGTACTAGTTTTTTTGGCAGGGTTGTAAACCCTTTGAACTTCTAGCTACTTCTATGCCTTAAATATATTTGAGTTCACCAAGATCTTTTATTGTGAATTTTCTATGCCGAAGTGGTTTTACTTTTAGGGGATGTTTACTTTGGGCTTTGGTGGTTTTAAAAATCGAGTTTTTGAAATTCTGGTTTTTGAAATCCAAATGAAAAGTAATATGAGTGTTTCTTTTGAGTTTTGGAATAGTGGAGGATTTAACTTTATGTCAAATCAAGTTGTAAGATTGAATGAATTTGTATTATTATATTATTGTTTGGTGAGATTATAATGATTATTTAATTGTGTAATGATTAAATGTATTATATTATTGTATTATTATATTATTATAGTATTATTATATTATTGTTGAGAAAAAATATAATGATTGGAGTAATATGGAAATGATATAGAGCCCACCAGTTGTGCCCACCACCTACGTGGCATTACCACGTCAATAAATTTTTATTTATATTTATTTTAAACTTAATCTAATATCAATATTTTATTTTTTTTATCCATATCCATATCAATATATTTTATTTTATATTTAATATTATCTCTATCAAATTACGCTAACTAATGCCATTAATCTTTTCTCAAATCTTTCCATCACCATTAATTTTTTCTCAGAATTTCATATCAATATTTTATTTTGTACGGATCAAAATTATAAAATATTTTTTTACATTTAATTTAATATTATCTCTATCAAACTAACGCCATTAATATTTTCTCAAATCTTTCTATCACCATTTAATTTTTTCTCAAAATCTCTTCTCCACAACTGCAGAAACTCTCAGAATCTCTTCTCTCCAATTTTCTTTTATTTGAAACCTTATATCTATACAAGAATGGAAGAAGAACAAGATGATGCAGTGTTTATCCCACAAGTTGTAACTAATTTTATTCCAAAAATTGGACAGGAATTTCAAACATCAGAAGAAGCATTTGAGTTTTATAATGCATATGCGAAAGGAGGAGGCTTTAGCATACGTATCGGGAACAATAAGAAGGATAAGGATACATGTAATATTTGGTTGAAAATGTTTGTGTGCTCAAAGGAAGGAAAGACAAACGAAAGTCATGGTTAATGAAAATACCATCTGATGATTGTTTTACTTGAAGACCAAGAAAGTAAGTAATCTCACCCATCATAGACATCTCAAATTTACTTTGCATGAGTTTTGAAAAACTTTCACTCAAGCTTTTGTTGGGTGAACAAAAAATGATATCATCCACGTAAATTTGAACAAGTAGGATGTCTTTCCCTTCTTGTCTTCTGAACAAAGTACGGTCTACTTTGCCCTTAGTAAAACCATTTTCAAGTAAGAAGAGTGAAAGAGTGTTATACCAGGCTCTTGGGGCTTGTTTTAATCCATAGAGTGCTTTCTTCAACCTGTACACTTGATTTCCATTTACCACAAAACCAGGAGGTTGTTCTACATATACTTCTTCAGCAAGTATACCATTAAGAAAGTCACTTTTGACATCCATTTGATAGAAAGTAAATCTCATGTGTGCAGCATAAGCAAGGAATAATCTTATAGCTTCTAGTCTAGCTACAGGAGCAAAAGTTTCATCATAGTCTATACCCTCTTCTTGAGAGTAACCCTGTGCTACTAGCCTAGCTTTGTTTCTAACAACAAGATCATTTTCATCCTTCTTATTCTTAAAGATCCGCTTAGTGCCTACCACATTGTGTCCAGCAGGTCTATCAACAAGTTCTCATACATCATTTCGAGTGAACTAATTCAACTCTTCTTGTATGACTATTATTCAGTTACTATCAGCCAACACTTCTTTCACAGTCTTAGGCTCAATAGCAGATAGAAAACAGCACCAGCAAAATAAAGATGAATTAGTTCCTTCTTTTGTTTCAAATAATTGTCTTCTGGTTTTGACACCTTTACTAGAATCTCCTATAATAAGACCAGTAGAGCGAGCAGACTTCCATGTTTTTATATTCTTAACAGGAACACTCTCATCATCTAAATCATCAATAACATCATGCATATAAGTATCATCATTATCAGCAGATTTGTTCACAGTAGGAGAACAGTCAACCTGTTCAGGCAAATCAGTAGGTCTAGTAGACTTACCTTTCTCTTTTACCTTTTCTTCATCATCATCTTGATGTAGGATGTTTAAGAATGGATTATACGCTTGTACAAATTCATACACCTCAGTTTTGTCATTAGTTTGAAGTTTTATTTGATCTAGTTTTTTACTGAGCTGATGGTCAGCAGAGTCATGTACAACTTCATCGAAAATCACATGGGGTGTTTCTTCCACACAAAGAGTAAAGTAATTAAATACTCTAAATGTTTTGCTAGTTGAGGAGTATCCTAAGAATATCCCCTCATCTGCTTTGGCATCAAAAGCATTTAATTTGCTCTTCTCATTGTTATGAATAAAACACTTACATCCAAAGATATGAAAATATGAAACTCTAGGTTTTCTACCTTTCCATACCTCATAAGGTGTCTTACCATGTACCTTATGGAGAGCACTTCTGTTCTGGGTATGGCAAGCAGTGTTGATTGCCTCAGCCCAAAACTTTTGTGGAGTGTTGTACTCTGCTAGCATAGCCCTGCAAGCTTCCTTTAATGTTCTGTTCCTTCTCTCAGCAACACCATTCTGCTGGGGAGTCCTTGCTGCACTAGTCAAGTGCTGAATTCTAGATTTAGAACAGTATTCATTGATGTAAGAGTTAATAAACTCAGTTCCTTTGTCACTCCAAATTTTGACAATGGACTGTCCCTTCTCAACTTATAACCTTTTCAACAAATCTGGTAGTTGAGTTTGAGTGTCACTCTTCTTGTGAAAGAAGACTACCCAAGTAAATTTTGAGTAATCATCAACCACAACAAGGGCGTATCTCCTACCATTCAGTGTTGGAGGTTTTATAGGACCATGAAGATCCATGTGTAGAAGTTCTAAGACTCTACTAGTTGAGAGGGTGGGAATTGACTTAAAAGAAACCTTTACCTGTTTACCTTTTCGGCATGCATCACACACTTGTGATTTGTAATAAATCTCATTGGGAATAACTTCTACAAGGTGGTCTCTTGCTATCTTATTAATAATCTTAAAGTTCATGTGGCATAGGCGTCTGTGCCATAACCAACTGATTTCTTTAGGACTTTTAGTAAGAAGACAAGCATCCATTGGACAACTATTCCAATTAACAGTGTAGACACTGCCTTGTCTTACACCAACAAGTAGAACTGTATGTGTTCTTTTGTCAATTATCTCACATTTACTGCTCTTGAATTGGACTTTGTAACCCCTGTCACAAAATTGAGAGACAGAAAGTAAATTATATTTCAAACCTTCAACATAGGAGACATCCTGAATCTCCACATCTCAATTCCTTATGTATCCAAATCCTTTAGTAGTAGCCATGGAGCTATCACCAAAAATTACTTTGGGGCCTTCTTGCTCATGGTAGTTAGATAGTAAGGCCTTGGTACTAGTCTTGTGGTGTGAAAAACCACTATGTATATACCAAGACTCACTAACTGAACCACCTTTCTTGTAAAGATCCAACCGAACCTGCAATTGGTGATTTTAATAATTTAGGTACCCATTCTTTATTGGGGTCCTTAGGTGTTAGTAGTAGTAAGAGGAACTCAAATATACATATAAGTTTTGAATAATTGAGACCTCTTCAATTTCTTACCCTTCTTATCACAGAACAGTACTTTATTGACCTTATCAGAACTATCAGCAGACTTAGGGTCTATTTTTCTGAGATAACCTTTCCTTGGTTCAACCTCTTTTTCAGTAAGAACAGTAGGTATGTAATAGTTCGAATATGGCCTAAAAGCCAGTGGACCATACGGCTTATAGATGTGTTTAGGTATATCCTCTCTAATGATATCATAAGATAAAGGTGGAGGATAAAGAACAGGTTGGTTATGATAGTGAGGAAAAAATTTCCTAGGTTTAGTTGAGTACAACTAAGACTGCCTTATAAAAGGAGGTATAGGTTGATTCCAACTTAACTTTGCTTGTCTGGACCTACTCTGCTAAGTATACCTCTTCTAATGCCAGGACTGTTCTTATCTGGTCAGCTGGGTATATCTCTGCTGATATGGTCTAAACTGTATTGTTCTTACTACATTTTTCTTTTTACCATTCTTGGTAGTAGGAAGAATGTAGTTCGACTGTACTTTAGGCTTTGTACCATCATCATAAACCATAGGTTCTTTTCCTTTATCTAATGGCAAAGAGCTTGAGCTAGCACCATTAGTGTTCTTAGCCCCTGAAGTAGATAAGCTAGGTACATCAGCACCCAACCCACTTTTGTCAGCTGGTGATCTATGCCTGTCTAATTGTTGATTAATCTTTGAAGAAGTAATCATGTCAGCCAGTTTTAGATCTAAGCTCAGTACTTCAGATTCTAGGAATCTATTGCGCTCTTCAAGTTTTTCACACTTGATCTTTAAATCATTGAACTCATTTGTCTCGATAGCTTGAGTCTTGAGCATATCCTGATATAGCTTATCAATGGATGCGTACTTATCTTTGAGTTGAGACAACTCTTCTAATAGGCGCTCATTCAAAGAAGCTAAGATTAGGATTTACTTTAGATTGTGCTTCTCGAAGACTAATGATGTAACGCCCCGAATCCGGAATGCAGCCCTTGAGGCTCAAACACTCTAAATTCAAGTCGCCACTTAGTTACCGAAAATCCGAACCTAAAAATTTCTTTTAAAAATACAATAACACAAGCAATATAATAAGAGTTTTGCAGCGGAAATAATTAAAGACAAATATAAGTTGCAATAAAATCAGTGTGGGCCCATTTATTAAAACTTAGAATATGATAAGTAGCAGTCGTCTTGAAAATAGCATACATATGGTTATCGAGTAACTTTAGGAAAGTTGTCACTTGGCATAAGAATAAAATCGTCTATCATAAGACATTTCATTTATTATAATATGTCTTAAATATATGTAATATTATAACATCTTAATGTGGGGAAACTCTGTGTCATCCCTGCTGCAACACCGGCCCCTCTCGATCATAACCTGAAAATATTAGTTTTTGGGTGTGAGATAAAAATCTCAGTGGATATCCTATACGCTGCTATACAGATTGGCAGTACGCTGAAAATAGTTTATCTTAACATTTTATCGTAAATTATTCCTTATTATTTTGTGTAGTGAATTTATCGTTCACTGAGGATTCATAATGTATTCTTATTCATAACCATGGACCATACTTGCCATAAATCATCATATATCATACTTATCATAAATCATCATTATCATCATATCATATATCATGTGGGACACTGGTAGCGACTCTACCACAAGCTACCCCCTAAACGCTTCCACCTCCTTCTAGGACACTGATAGCGACTCTATCACATGCTACCCCCATAAACACTTTCCCGCCACCTCCGTGAAATCGTAATTTATGAATCACACATATAATATTATATTATAATTATTATTGCATTCTTGTGTTCTTAGTTATATGTTGATGTTTGTTTAGTTCAGTTCAGAATACACCAACAGTCCATATAACATTTACATCGGCAATACAATAGTGACACCCACCTGGTTAACTTTTAAGAAAAGCTACAAACTTCTTGAATGATTTTAGCAAGGGTAACACAGAAGAGGCTGTCCGAGCTCCGATTGGGCCACACTTCGCCTAGCACGTTTTCTTGAATATTTAATTGTTTATCAGAACTCTTGTTTCTTAATTTACTTAACAATTTATCTTCATGAAAATCTTATAATCACATAACAAGTAATACCACAATAATAAATTTAATAAAATACATTTTAACATATACCAATTAGTGATTTTAACAAATAATAACGATTTATAAAATAACTCATTATTAATTTAAACAGATACTTCACTTCACAATTAAAAAGAAGGAACATATATAATAAAATTATCAAACACTAAGCTTAACTCCAATCATTCAAAAGCTTCATTTTTATCAATTTCGATCCTAGCCGCTTACGAAAGTATTGCAACTACTGCAAACATCTTAACATGCATTAGAATGTCAATAAAATTATGTTTAAATATATGTCAATTAAACAAATAGTGTATTTATGCATATTTCAAAACTGGTCCTTTTTGCTCGGAAAATTATAATAAAATAGTTATAGTTGTTTGATTTTTATGAAAATCATTTCCTTAGCATTTCAAAATATTTCTATCAACATAGATATTTTTCCAGAATATAATTGTGACTCAAAAGATAATATTTGTAATTTTGCAAAATTGGACATTCTTAAAATAGTGAATTTTTGCGTATGTTCGTCAATCATTTCTCGTCAAACGGTTAATTCAATTAACATGAAATATTGGGTTAATTACACTATGATATATCAAGTTTACTGGCAATAAAAACTTTTGTGAAAAACGCGTCTCGAAGTCGAGTAAAAATTACCCCGAAGTACTGAAAATAAAACGAATGCTCTGTTTTTCCCAGTTTTCCCAGCTTTCTGCCCCATATTTAAAATTGAATAACTCTCAATATACTCGGTCAATTTGTATCATCTTTTATATTCAAATACTTTACCATATGGAGTTCATACCCTATTTGGTTTCGAGTCAAAATCATTTTTCTATTGAAAGATATGGACTCTCAAAATCACTGCAGTCAACACAAAATTCCAGCTTGTATCGTAAACTTTGAAAAATCATTTTATACACTTAACTCACGTTTTCAACCAATTAAACACACATAACATATAACATACTTGTTATACAACATATATATCACAATTTCCAAAAGATTCGAGTACCGAAAATCATAAACGGAAATCGAAATTTACGCAAATAGCATATAAATGTTTGTGTGTTAAAACCTGTGTAGTTTACTCGATTCAGGCTGTGATATGGATTCGAATTCATGTGGGAACCTGGGGGATCGATCAAGGATGAAGTTGGCTTGAGTTCTTCAAGATTGTTGCAAGATTATTGAAGAAATAGTTATCCAATACGACTTCGAAATGAAAGGCAGCGGCAGAGAAGAAAAAGGTGTGGTGTTCTTCATTCCTCTTGAATCATATGGGCTGTTCTTCGATGCTAGGAATCGAAATCAACTCGGGTATGTTTCCGGCAATCCAAGGCTGCTATAAAGGTGGAAGAACCAACTTGCTTCCTATTGTTTTAGGAAGAAGTCGATACTAAGGTAGAAAAAAGGGAAGACAAATAGAGTTGTTCTTCATTTTTGTTGATGATTCATGGAGTCGGTTATGGGTTTTGATTTCACAAGAGTTTGGCTTGAATTTTGGGAATGGCTGAATGAAGAATAAACTAAAGTGTGGAAGATATATATAGAGGGAATGGGAGAGTATTTTTGCCGAGAGTGAGAGAGAAAGATGATTTGGTTGATTTTCAACCATGTAGGAGTGGGTGGACCAAAATTGGCCACCTGAACCTTTTTTTTTTTTTTTTTTTTAATAATTAAAGTAGTAGATGTTTTATAATTTATCGTGGTATTCGTTAGTACTCAGTAATTACTACAAAGTTGTTACTTAATTTTGTGTTAGTTTTTCGCGGAAAATTACACGAGAGCTATAAATATTTATTTAGGAATTATGGCGATAAAATCGTCGCACTTTGAGATAAAAATTATTAAATTATAAATTCTACTTACGACTACTTATATTATTTTAGTTTTAAATTCCAATATTAATTTAATAGCGAATTTATCAGAAAGAGTCCTAATATAAAATAAACTCAGATAAGACAAACATTATATCACAAAGACACGAAAAGCATGGCAACCAAGTAAATGTAATTTTCATAATTATAAATTTTCAATGTATCAAATATTATATCAATGATCAAGCAAGTAAATGAATCAGACCTCTATATTTTATATTAAGATTGAAATGGCGAGGCAATTACTTATTAAAATGCGTATTACGCTTCGTTAAGTTGTTTATCACATAAGCTTTTGATAAAATGATTTGTAAGGTTATTAATTAGATTTATTTCATTTCGACACTTATTAAATATTCATCAAACCTTATACTTCTTTTATTTCTTTATTAAGTGCTAGGAGTGTTGCCCGACCAGAATGCTCGTCCGTCTTCCTGAAAATCAAATCTTTTGGAAACAAATAACGACGTTAATATAGTTGAAAACCCTTAAATAATTTATTCCTTTATTTCATATTAAATTTTGGGACGGGGTGTTACAAATGATTTCTTGTTTTAAAGAAATGTTCTCATCACTGACTTCCATGAAAGTTTTATTAGCAAGTAGAAGGTGTTCTTCAGTCACTCCATTGGAATGATGAAGACTACTTCCTACTCCACTATCAGCATAATCACTTAGATCAGAATCAGAATTATCACAAGAACGAAAAGAAGTAGCAGAAGATACCTCAGGAGGATGAAGGTAACTCATCAGATTCTGAACCAGAATCATTGTGTACCAGCAGAGCCTTCTTACCCTTTGCATATCTACGATCTCTTCTGGCTTTTCTTTCTTCCCTGTCCTCCGAGCTTAGGCCAGGACACTCATAGATGTAATGATCTGGTTTCTCACAATTATAACACACATAGTCATTAGTAGCCTTTTTAATAGGTGAGTTATCCATTTTCCTATCTCTTCTATCAGATGAAGGTCTATCCTTTCTATCACCTGAATTCCTACCTCTTCTGTTCTCATTAGAGACTTCATCCCTTCTTTCAGAAGAGTTTCTGTCTCTTCTGGTCTCAGAAGAGTCCTTGTTGTTGGAACCCTTATAATCCTTATAGAAACGCTGGTATCTACCATACCTCTTGTTCCGTTTGTCAAACCTCTTAATCATCAAGCTCATCTGATCCTTAAGACTAAGATCAGAACTATCTAACTCATTTTTTATGCTAGAAGATTTAGACTTACTAGTTCTAGAGTTTCTAGATGTAGAGGCTTTGAAAGCTATGTTCTTAGAGGCTGGCTGATCTTTATCACTCCCCACTACTAGATCTTCCTCATTACGTTCAAATACATATACCTTTAAGGTTTCAAAAAGAGTTTCTACAGGCCAATTATCTATATCTTGAGTGGTCTTGGTAATCATTTTGATCACCTTCCACCTTTCATCTAAAGACTTAAGGATTCTAAGATTGATCTCTCTAGCAGTATATTTCTTGCCAAGTACTTCAAGATCATTAGTAATGCGAGTAAATCGAGCATCCAACTGGTCTATAGATTCCCCAGTTCTTATTTTATATGATTCAAACTTTTGAACTGCAGTGGACACCTTGCTTTCTTTGATTAGGCTGGTGCCTTCACAAAGAACATCTAGTTTATCCCACATTTCCTTAGTCGTCTTACATTTTAATACCTTGCCTAAATACTCGTTAGGCAGTGTATGTAAAATAAAGTTATTGGCTATGATGTCCAAATTATTTTGCCTCATTTCATCAGTAGTTAATTCTAACCTGGGTTTAGGCACCATTACTCCAACAGCTTTTGATGGATCCAGGGTAGCAGTGTTTGGTGTCATTGTGACAATTGGGCCATCAGTTACTACGGACACCATCAGATCATAGGTGGAGCTAAAGATAGCCTCCATTCGTAGCTTCCAATAATCATAATTTGAAACTGAAAACTTAGGTAACTTGGTAGCATTAGTTTCCATGGTTAATGACATATTAGATCAGATAAAGAAAGTAGATCAAGATAGTAAAGAAACTAATTAAGAAGTAAAGTTCAAGGATCAGTTCATATGAGGACAGAAGACTTCTCTCAAAGTCTTCTTGGTAATCTAGAAACAACAGTCCAGAAGAACTACTGCTCTGATACCACTTGTTGGTCCCAGAAGTTGAGTTTAAGATTAGAACTAGTCAAAAAGTCTAGAGGGGAGGGGTGAATAGACTTTTAAAAATTCTAAAATATCAGAGTTGTTATGCGGAAATAGTGTTCTGGTACAGTACTGTGCTTATTCAGCCCAGCTCAGTACTTTCAGTATTAATGTGAGCCTTTACAGTTTATAATCAACTCTTGATTTTAAACTTTTACTTAGTAAACAATACTAATACTGTTCTTACTTATGAAGTAATTCGTCTACTCAACAAGATTTCTCAATCTAGTTGTTTGTACGAATTCTTTTAAGAACTTATAAGAATATCAAACAGTAAGTAAATGAACACAAGATTAATTTATAGTGGTTCGACAAATGTCTACATCCACTCTCACAAACCCAGTTGTGATGTTTTATTAACTCCTTGAGTTTCTTGTGGTTTAGAGTCCCAAGATTTAGACTTTGATCTTATCGATTACACTTCCAAGTGTATCTTCGATCTACTAGTAATTCACACAAGTAACTAGCACACTTGTTTACAAACTAAATCACAAACTAAAATAGTAAAACTTCTCTGGTTGTAACCTTTGAATATGCTTCTTCAAAACGTGGCTTCTTGATTCGATCTTCTTCAAACTCTGCGAGTTTCTTGAATGCTTCTAAGACTTGAATTACTCTTGAATGCTTGATCTCTCAATTGTAGCAGTAGCAGTACTCTTTTCCAGTAGAAGATCACACGATATTTATAAACTTAGTTCGACAATTAGCAGTTTGTGAAACTAACTCCAACTAACTTATAACCGCTCTTTGTAACTTCTTTCTCCAACTAACTTCAACTGTTTTTTTAAGTCAGTCTTCATATCTTCATATAGATATTGAGTTACGTCTTCAATTAATAAGTTTTCCAAACTTATTCTTCAACTTTGACTTCAGCACAGTAAAATACTCTTCTTAGTATTACTGTTTTTAGTACTCTTCTTATCTTTTGTTATGAGCTTCTTTAGAATACTTCTTTGCTTGAAGTCTTCTTACTCCGAGTAGTCTTCTAACTTGTAGTCTTCTGATCTTTACCTAGTCTTCTTGATCTGGACTAGTCTTCTGATATCTAACTATGTTGAATACAATAATACAAACTTACAAATATTAAACCTATCAATACTACAACTGAACTATATACAGTAGAGTATTTCTAAGTCCTATTCTATAAGTTGTCTATACAACTCCAACATCAACTTAGTTCCTAACAGTTCATAATATATACACATATACCATATAAGATCAGTAACTGTAGGTCCCTAGTTGAGTGGTAAGATTGAGTAAGCTAATAAAAGGCTAGAGAGGAGGGGTGAATAGACTTATAAAAATCTATCAAAATATCAAAGTACACAATGCGAAATATCAGAATTAACAATGAGCCCTTAATATTTATACTTAACTATTTCGATGAACACTGATCTTGTCTATTCTATATGCAGATTAATCAATTAAGCAGTTTAATCAATCAAACCCAAATAAAACAGTAAAGTAAATCAAACACGAGATTTATAGTGGTTCGATAACTTGTCTACATCCACTCTCACAACTCCAGTCGTGAAATTTTATTAACTCTTCTCTTCGAGTATGTGTTCTTGTGGCTTTAAGTCCCAAGAAATAAGACTTCGATCTTTTCGATAACACTACCAAGTGCTTCTTCGATCTAACAACTAGCTTTGAAACAAGTAACTAGCAACTTGATTAATCAAACAAAACTATAAAGAAAAACTTCTCTATCAGTAGTAGCCTTCTTCAAATATGAACTTGTCTTCTCTTTGGCTTCAACTTCAAACTTGCTTGAACTCTGTGAGTTTTCCTTGCTTTGAATTCTTCAATGTATGCTCTTGTTTTCGTAGTAACAGTAGTCTTCAATTGTTCAAAGTCTTCATGTATTTATAGACTTCACTTATCAAGAATAGCTTGTTGTTGGTCCCAAAGTTGAGTTAAGATTGATTAAGCTAGTAAAAGTCTAGAGGGGAGGGGTGAATAGACTTTTAAAATTCTATCAAAATATCAGAGTTTAATGCGGAATAGTGTTCTGAATAGTACTATTCTTACTGAGTCAGATCAGTACTTCCAGTTTTAGTTTTATACTCAACTTTTATACAGATCTTTACTTAGTAAATTCTACTGTTCTTGGTTAAACAAATATCAAACAAATATCAAACAGAAAAGTAAAGAACACAAGATTTATAGTGGTTCGACAAATGTCTACATCCACTCTCACAATCTCAGTTGTGATGTTTTATTAACTCTTCCTTGAGTTTCTTGTGGCTTAAAGTCCCAAGATTAAGACTTTGATCTTTTCGATTACACTCCCAAGTGTATCTTCGATCGACTAGTAATTTCACAAGTAACTAGCACACTTGTTTACAACAACACAAACTTAAAATGAAAAGTAAAACTTCTCTTTGAATAGCCTTTGATTCTTCTCTTCAATTAAGTGGCTCTTCACTTCTTCCTTGATTTCCTTAACTCTGTGAATTCTTGCTTGTAGACTTGCTCTTGATTTCTCTAAGATCAGTAATTGTTCAGTAGTAGCAGTAGTCTCTTCAAGTAGGAGATCATACAGTATTTATAGACATTAGTATGACAGTTAGCAGTTTGTGAACTAACTCTCAACTAACTCTAAAACTGTTTTTGTAACTTCTTTCTTGTAACCGACTTTGTAACTTCCTTCAACTTCCAAGTCAGCATTTCTTCAATAAATCTTCAGTTACACTTTAAATAAGTTTTCCAAACTTATTCTTCAATTTCACCAAATCAGCACAGTAACTTACTGTTCTGATTTTTACTGTTCTGATTTTTACTCTGCTGAGCCAGTCAGCAAAGTAACTTCAAAACTGATATAACTTCTCCAGAATACTTCTAAGCTTAACTTCAACTCTTCTTTGAAGTCTTCTTATTCTGAAGTAGTCTTCTGAGTCTTCTTAGTCTTCTGATCTTCTTCTAATCTAGTGTTCTAATCTACTGTTCTGAACTTTTACAATGCTGAATACAATAGAATACAACTTTACATATATAAAACCTATCTATACATCAACGGAACTACATACAGATGAGTACATCTAAGTCCTATACTATAAGCTGTCTATACAATACAAAACATCAGCATAGTTCCTAACAGTTCATATATCAGATCAGTAAACACAATAAGATCAGTAACTCATATATAAGATCAGTAAAATTATTCTCAGATATCATTAAGATCAGTAATCTTATTCTCAGATGACTTAGTTAAGATGACTTAGAACCACATATATTACTAACTTTAAGTTGCTTTTGGTCATCAAAACATTCAATCATCAACTTGAACATTGTTTCAAGGATTCATATCCCAACACTTGTTATCCAACAACCTTTTCTTGATAACTAACTTTGTAACGACTCCTTCTTATCTCTTCACGCGTTTCTTCAATTAATTAGTTATTCCATAACTAACTCTTCATATCTTCACTTCTAGATACGACTTTATCTTTAATCTTCATTCTGCGCGAACTTGACTTGTCTTGCTTCAATTTAGAATATTCTTCAGTCTTCAACACTGGTCTTGTAAGTCTTCTTGTCTTGTAGTCTTCTAGTAGAACTAATCTAGTCCTATCAACTAATCTATCAAGACTATTACACTACTTTAAGCTTTATAAAACAGCTTAGTCATCATAAAACTATACATCAATATAAACAAAAGCTTATACACAACAATTATACGTTTTATCAAACAACCTATAGTAAATTGTTATTTTCAACACTTAGTTTATTTCAGTACTTATAATTCGTACTTGTCTGATTTTGTCACAAGACGACTTCCATAACTAGATCAGTCAACACTTAGAAATATATTCAAGTCTTCTTTTTGGCTTATCAAAACTACTTCTTTCATCAACTAGGACTTGTTTCAGGATTCATATCCCAACAATTTCCCCATTTTTTATGAAGCCAAAACTACTTGAATTATTTTAAGTCAGTAGACTAGTTAAGTAGTTATCTTCTCAAAAATATAACATTTTTCATTCATTGTAAATCAGATCAGATTGATTACAATTACTTAGCAAAAATAGAAATTGAGTACGAATACTTACAGTTTCTTCAAATCATGCTTCCTCCACTTGGGGTGTCAGCTTCCGGATCTGGAACTTGAAATGCATCAAGTATTCTTCTGTGAATGTCAGACATATGGTCTTCATTGTTGATCTTTTCTTCTTCAAATTTCTTGATTACATTGAAGTCAGCACGTTTACCAGAACCAAGTAAGGGAGTTTCCCATTTCGGAAATGTTGGACTCAAAATATTATATCCAACGGCAGTTGCAATTCGCATAATCAGATTCCATAAGTTGTTGTCTTCTGCTTCCATGAACTTCTCAAAAATCACGAACAACTCATCTTTGCTAGATGTATCTCCATATTTGCGAACAATCTAGTGAGCAATCTCCCACTTCTTCTTGACAACCTTCCACACATCTCTGTGTTTAGCATCTATGAACTTGTCAATGAGAGCATCCTCAATCAAATCTGGACTTTCCTTGTTGTCTTGCAACCTTTTGATATGTTTGCCTAACACCTTCTTGTTAGCATATCTATCATCTTCTAGCTTCTGCTTTTTGTGGATTTCTTCTTCATCAATATTTGCAAGTATTTCTCCTAATGCTTCTTTCTTTGTTTCCAACTTTCTCTTAACTCGCCTTGGATGAATTTGAACATCTTCAGAAATTTTTTTACTTGCCTTTTGACAATCTCAACTGCTCTTCAACACTGATTTGTTCCAACTCTTCTTTCTTTACTAGTCTTCTCCTAGTAGAACGAACAATAACATCAGTCTGAACTTCAGTATCTTGAATCTTTACCTTCTCAATCTCTTCCCCCTTTTTGGCTTCATCACTTGCCTTCAAAGTGAAAAGAGAGGTAAATCTCGTCATCTCTTCTTGTATTGCTTGCTTCATCAGACTAGTAGCATTCTCTACTTGTTTCTAGAAGAAATCATCTTTACTAACCTTCTCTAGTCTGTCAACAGTAAACTCAAGCTTTCTGGATGAAAAATTGAACTCGTTTTTGAAGTGAGTTGCAGTCAGCTTCAAAAGACTGTTTTCTTCAGTCATTGCAGTTAACAATGCTCTTGCTTGAACCAATTGTTCATGAGCTTCTCGTCTTTGCTCATCTGCAATTTCAATCTTTACTCTGTAAACTCTTTCCATTTTCTTTGATTCACGAGCAAGAACGCTTGCAAAATCAACTGAGCTCTTCTCTGAATATTCGATCTGGTTCTGCATGAATAACTCCAATTGATTGAACATTTCTTGCCTAAAATCAGTATCCAACTGATTTACTTCATTCAGAATCATTTCCTTAGAATCAGTTACCAGCGAACTGTTCTAATCTATCAGCACCTTCTTCAAATCAGACTTTAAAAACTCATCAATTGCTGATTTTATGACTTGCTTCAAATCATCTTTCAACTCTTCAACAGATGCAGATGAAATGGATTGAGTTGTATGAACAACTTCTTCAGGAATAGCTTCTTCCATCATCTCATCTTCTTCAGCAATAACAACTTCAACTAACTTGTCTTCCAGCTCAGTAGTTAAGACCTCGTCTTCCACTACTTCTGGAACGACACTTCCAGCTATCGCTTTCAAATTTAATAAAGGAGAGTAAGGTATAATAGCTAACCTTGCTTCCTGAGCTTTGTGTTGGGCTACAACATCTTCTTTCAGCACCAACTCAAATAGCTTCGCAACATATGCACACTTATCTTCTGGACAATATAACTCCTTGTGCCTTGAGATTTGACCAACATTCGATCTTGGTCCATGAGCATGATCAACCTGAAATATGAATATCATACCTCTGAGATGATCAGACAGGTTATCCAAGTTGACAATAGGATCAGAAGTTTCCAACTCAGCCTCTACAAAATCATCTTCTGATTATTGAACAGCAACACTTGACTTTGCTTCTGATGTCAGCACTTCATCAGGAATATTTAGCATTATCATCACAAGAGTAGTCAAAGCTTAGGATGAGAGTAGATCAGTGTAGCTTTTAACTCCGCTGTTTTCTTGTTGTTCCATCTCCCAGTCTTGAAAGTTGGCAATTCCACCCATACCGAGAATCACCTCAAACATGTCCTCAGACGGACCTTTCCTCAATGCAACCCAAGTGCATATTCTGATCAGCTTCTCATAAGTTTCTGAAGACGTGTCGATCTCGACTGATGGTAGAATTTTCTTCAGGTTTCTGGTCATTTGTGCACGCAGTCTCTTCTCTCGCATACACATCGGATAGTCAACCAGGGCTTCGAATCTGTTTTTGGGTGGGGTCTGAGTAAGTGGGGTCCTTAACTCAGTTGCTGAAGTGTCAGCCATTGGAGTTCCCGAAACAGATGGGTTCAATGGGTCAACATTTTCTGTTGTGGGTGAGGAAATCATTTGGATGGTGGTTTCTTGGGGCTTAGATGTGGCTAGGTTTGGTATTGCAGATGTCGAAGTATCAGTTGGGGCAAATATAGTTGGGTTTTGGCTTAGAAGAGAACTTAAATGTTGAACAAACTTTGGAGTGGATTTGGGAATAGGCTTGGCACGAGATTGAAGTGATCTTGCCTTGGTTTTAACATCAGCAACAAGAGGAGGTAGAATGGAAGTAGAAATGGAAGAGGTACTAACCATTCTAGCCTTCTTGGCTGGCGAAGAGCTTGATTCGGACACCAGTTGAGTAGGCGGAGGAGGGCCAGACAAGTCGACTCTGGGTATCTGACTCATCCGTAATCCATACTCTTCTTCTGTTTCTGTCTCTTCTTCTAAAGATCCTTCTGATTCTGTTTCTTCAGAATCCTCTTCAGGCTCAATCATAGCCTCATCAGACACATATTCAACTAGTGCTCCACTAGTTCCAGCGTCAGCTTCGTCTTCTTCAGCACTAGACGACTTAGCCTCAATCATAGCATCTCTAGGATTAATTCTGATTTGCTCAAGCTTCCTTTCTTTCGCCTGTCTATCAAGTGCATCCTTCTTCAAGTAATATTTCAAAACATGAAAAGGCTTACCCTTGCTCCAATCCCTCTTGTTTGGTAACAAAACTGGTAGAAGAATACTCAGCTTGTTTCCAAAACTTACAGCAGCAGATACTACCCATTCTCTGGCGTTGGTGTCTACTTTAACGTTCTTGGAAAAATACATCACACGATCCATGAACAACTTGTTCCAGTTTCCTTCTGTAATTCCATCATATATTGCAGCCATTACTCTCGCCTTCCGGAGAGTAACTGAATCATAACTTCCGGTGACACCAAGCAACATCTTGCTTGCAATGTCAAGAAGAGTCTTGTATTTCGGCAGCAATTGTTTCTTCTTAACATACGGAATCTTGCCATCGTTTCCTAGCTTCAATTTCTTGCCGCAAAAGATACTTAAATATGCTAACTCTTGACCAGACGCATAGAGTTCCACATTAATCGATCCTGGTTTCAACTGAAATGTGTTGAGTAGAACTTCTCGAGTGATCTCAACTCGACTACCACAAACATAGGCTTCAATTGAATCTCCAGTCTGAACAGCAGTGGCATAGAATTCCAGAATTTCTTCCTCATATACAGTTTCTGGAACAGCTTCCAAGTAAGGTTTCAAGCCGCATCTGAAGCACTTCATAAGAATCTCTTTGTTGTCTTCAGAATGCCTACCCTTGAAGAACACCGAGCTTTCCACATGCACCTTGCCTTCCGAGACATACTTACCTAGATCAAATCTTGCTTGCATGTTAGTTTTGATATCGAACATAGAGACAATCGACATGGTGAATAAGTACTAACACACAAGGAATAAGTATAGAAAAAGACAAATCGAATGCTTGAAAGTAGAAAAGTAAAGTGAATCGTGGGGAGTGATTTCAGGAAAGATTGGTTTTGTTGCAAATCAAATTTTGAATGGACGGTGTGGATCAATTTGATTGATCTAACGGTAACAAACCTTTGGTATTCAGTTGCGTAATCAAGAATATTATGTGTATTGAAATTGTAAAATTTGGAATCCGCCCTTGCTATTGGTTAGAAAATAGGAGTGAACTCATCTGACCTAATGCAATAGGTTTAGGCGGGAACTGGGTGTATACACCTCATTAAATGGAGTGTATAAAACCAGTTTTAGGGTTTTCCAAAATTTCGCAATATAAAATTACATTGATACCCTTAATTCACTTCCAAATACTTAGTGAATTTAAAGCACATAGGAACTTATCTGGTCTATTCGAGTCCATCAGAACAGATTAGTAGACTTTATTGTACTAGACGAGTTCCCCCTTCGACTGTGCTTGTCTGTCTAACTGTCGAACAGCATCATGTACCTATCTCATCTTGAGCGACGTGCGAGAGTAGATACAAGTAGTAGAGTAGAATAATTAAAATGAATATCAATCAAATGCAGTAATCAAGGTGTCGATCAAGATGACT
Source organism: Galeopsis tetrahit (assembly GCA_963675135.1). Lineage (NCBI taxonomy): Eukaryota > Viridiplantae > Streptophyta > Magnoliopsida > Lamiales > Lamiaceae > Galeopsis > Galeopsis tetrahit. The sequence goes on along the minus strand of OY776126.1, from coordinate 38,103,328 downwards.
TTTAACAAACTTAAGAGTCAACATAAGGATATTTAAGGAATCATAGATTCCCCCTTAAATGTATATTCTCCTAGTATTACCCTCAGCTTCACCAGCTTCCTCATATGGTTGTGTGGTCATCTTGTCTGACCTTGTATACCTGGATCTTGTATTACCCTCAGCTTTACCAGCTCTGATACCACTTGTAGGTCCCTAGTTGAGTGGTAAGATTGAGTAAGCTAGTAAAATTCTAGAGGGGAGGGGTGAATAGACTTTTAAAAATCTTTCAAAATATCAAAGTACACAATGCGAAATATCAAAATTAACAATGAGCCCTTAAGATTTATACTCAACTATTTCGATGAACATTGATCTTATCTATTCTATATGCAGATTAATCAATTAAGCAGTTTAATCAATCAAACACAAATAAAACAATAAAGTAAATCAAACACGAGATTTATAGTGGTTCGACAACTTGTCTACATCCACTCTCACAACTCTAGTCGTGAAATTTTATTAACTCTTCTCTTCGAGTATGTGTTCTTGTGGCTTTAAGTCCCAAGAAATAAGACTTCGATCTTTTCGATAACACTACCAAGTGCTTCTTCGATCTAACAACTAGCTTTGAAACAAGTAACTAGCAACTTGATTAATCAAACAAAACTATAAATAAAAACTTCTCTATTAGTAGTAGCCTTCTTCGAATATGAACTTGTCTTCTCTTTGGCTTCAACTTCAAACTTGCTTGAACTCTGAGAGTTTTCCTTGCTTTGAATTCTTCAATGTATGCTCTTGTTTTTGTAGTAACAGTAGTCTTCAATTGTTCAAAGTCTTCATGTATTTATAGACTCCACTTATCAAGAATAGCTTGTTATCCAACAACCTTTTCTTGATAACTAACTTTGTAACGACTCCTTCTTATCTCTTCACGCGTTTCTTCAATTAATTAGTTATTCCATAACGAACTCTTCATATCTTCACTTCTAGATACGACTTTATCTTTAATCTTCATTCTGCGCGAACTTGACTTGTCTTGCTTCGACACTTAGAATATTCTTCAGTCTTCAACACTGGTCTTGTAAGTCTTCTTGTCTTGTAGTCTTCTAGTAGAACTAATCTAGTCCTATCAACTAATTTATCAAGACTATTACATTACTTTAACCTTTATAAAACAGCTTAGTCTTCCTAAAACTATACATCAATTTAAACAAAAGCTTTTATACAACAATTATAACTTTTATCAAACAACTTATAGTAAATGGTTATTTTCAACACTTAGTTTATTTCAATACTTATAATTCGTACTCGTCTGATCTTGTCACAAGACGACTTCCATAACTAGATCAATCAACACTTATAAATATATTCAAGTCTTCTTTTTGGCTTATCAAAACTACTTCTTTCATCAATTAACTAGGACTTTTTTCAGGATTCATATCCCAACAGTAACTCAGTTCTTATGACTTCTCAAGATGACTTATTTAAGTTGACTTCAACCACATATATTATTAACTTTAAGTTATTTTATGGCCATCAAAACTTAATCTCGTCAAATAAGACTTTGTTTCTAGAATTCATATCCCAACAAGATAAAATTGGCCTAGTTATTGTAAGGTACAAAAGTTTGCCTACTGTTCTTCTATATTCGAAGTGTTTTTTAAAAGAGGTGCATTTTCTTGGGTGAAACTTTGTTTTGGATCCATAGGGGTAATGTTCACTGCCTAAAAAACCACAATCATATAGCAAGTCTAAAATAGTACTTTTTTTTGGCAAAGTTGTAAACCCTATATATATATATAGCAAAGTAAAACAGTAAAAACTTAATTTGTCAGTTTGCTTTGGACGTGCCTGCTTTAGATTGATCACAACCAATAGAGATAAGAAACTCAGAAAGCTTACAAAACCATTGCCTAGATGCTTGCTTTAAACCATACAAACTTTTATTTAATTTACAAATTAAACTCTAGTATCATTTGGTGCACAATAACCAGGTGGAGGTAACATGTAAACTTTTTCAATAAGATCTCTATGTAAAAAAGCATTGTTAACATCACACTGATATATATATAAATCAGTTTTTAGAACTAGCAAGGGATAATAATATTCTTACAGTAATTTTAGCAACAGGAGAAAATGTATCAAAGTAATCTATTCCCTCTTGTTATTGTGTGTAACCTTTTACTTCTTGTCTTGCTTTGTCTCTCTCTATGGATCCATCAGGGTTATATTTTACTTTATAAAACCATTTTCAAACAATACAATGTTTACCAATTGGTAATTGAAAAAGTGTCCAAGTCTTACTTCTGTCTAAGGCCTGAATTTCTGCAAACATAGCATTTTGCCACTTCTCATTTGTGCATGCTTGTGTATTATATGTCTTTAATGTGAGATATAGAGGCTGTAAAAACTTTATGTGGAGTAGATAATTGTTCAGTAGAAAGAAAAGTGGAAATAGGATACTTAATACCCTTTACAAAAGTCATACAAGCATTTTTATTATTCAAAACACCAATGTTGTGATTCATAGATTCAGGTAATGTGGTTTCATAAACATCTAAGTATGCAGATGTATGCTTTGTCCTTGTAGACCTTCTAATAGCTAGTATTATCATTAGCAGATAATTGAGTTATGATATTATATATTTTGAATATTAGTAGCTTCAATTAATGGAGGATGAGTAGGGAAAGTATTCATTTCTTATTGTAAATCAGAATGAATCTGTTCTATAACATCATTACTCTTAGTTGTATCGGGTATTGAATGTATAGTAGATGTAATATTATCAAAATGTGCTTATGTATGATGATCATTACTCTTATGTATATTTTGACCTGGTAAAGTTTCATGTTGTATGTTATCATTTGTCATAGAAGGCCAATAAAAAATCTATGTGTTTTCTAAACTTCCCTTGTGATCGAATTAATTTACTAATAAATTTATCTGTGGATGTTTTGTCCGAGAAAGGAAAAATTTCATCATAGAATCTTACATTCCTAGAAATAAAAAATTCCCCAGTAACTAAGTCAAGTAGCCTGTAACCTTTAGTATCAAAGGGATATCCCAAAAACACACACTTGGTTGCTCTAGGATATCAAACTTGTGTCTATTTGCTACTAGGGTGCTAGCAAAGTACTCTCTCCGTTCGGACACAGAGATTAAGAAATATTAATATAATAAGTAGATGTATTAGAGGTGATGTGATTGAGAGAGAGAGGGGGGAATATAATGAAATGTGAGAATGAATAGTTACCAAAAAAGGAATTGGGAACTTTCATTGAGACGGACAAAAAAGGAAATTTGAGTAACTTTCACTAGGACAGAAGGAGTATAACATCCAAAACTTCTAATGTAAGTGTAATCTGGCTCCTTGTTATAGAGTAAGTAAAAAGCACTTTTATTTCAGTCATGTTTGCCTTTAATTGAAATGAGTTGATACCATATTGAGGGAATGAAGGTACATCTTGAAGTGTTTACAATGGTAATACAAACGGTTAAATCTAACAAATGGGAGTACCATCTTATTTATACTACAGTATAATTGTACTATAACTGGCTTATTTAAACTAATTAACTGCACTTAACTATCTAACTAAATAATCAGATAACTACGATTATACTATATCTTTTGAGTCGAAAGTTTGCTTCCGGGTTATTCACTAATCTAGATCGTGCATGTTGTTGTTGGCCTTCAATGCTACATCGGCCTTTTCAATAAGACTTGAAATTAATGTCACTTCTTTTTTTTTTTTTTTGTTACCGGTTTGATGAAATTTCTATTATTTTCCCTGTATTAATTAATTAATTAAAACGTGTTGTGGAATTTAGCACTTAGCAATTTCTCACAAATGATAATACAAGACAACAAGAAACGCAATGAATTGAACAAGCAAGAAAAAAAGTAAGAACACGGTATTTACGTGGTTCGATCAAATGATCTACGTCCACGGAGGATAGAAGACTCTCTTTACTATGAACAAGTGTTTACAAATACAAGTATGATCACTAAGAAAACTTGCTAACTTGCTCATCTCACAAAGAATACGATCTCACTTAGATTGATCTCACACAATTCTATCAACCTCAATCTATGCACTTAGCGGTGTATTTATAGATGTACAATGCCACTTGAAACTGTCACTAACAACCTAACTAACTAACAAAATAACCGAAAATAACTCTGGAAATAACGGATTAGCAGACTACCATCAGCTGATATGCCTATCAGCAGACTTGGCTTCAGCAGATTTAGACACCAACTCTTCTGATCTGATCAGACGACTTGCACTCAACAGAGTTGTCCTTACTCTTCTCAGATTAGTTGACTCATAAATCAGACGACTAACCTTATCAGCTGAGTAAACCAAACTCAACTTGTACTGACCCAAAACCAGATGACTAGTTACTCTTCTGATAGAAACTAGAATCAGATGACATCTCAATATTACATTAATCCTAACAAAACGTAAATCTACAACATCCTGCAACTCAATTGTGACTGGAGGTGGGGTTATTATACCTGGACCACTTGTATTATTTCCAAAATACAGACAACAACTTCTTCTCCTATGAAAAATATGATGTACCGCTTCTTGTTTTCTATATTACCTTCTAGAAATTAGACAAGACTTGAGACTCAATACAATCTACATACACAATATCTACGTACCATCACTCCATATTAACCACAAATTATTCTATATTGCCGTCCCAAGCACGATATCCTCCTCTATACATACATATAGTGTTATCTCCAACAACTCACAAAATTAGCCTTACAATATTAATATTTAAGCAGCCATGGAAACAAGTGCAGCTTGTTATTACTTGTGTGCATTTGCACTCTTACTTACCTTATTAATGCCTTGTGAAGAAGCCAACAACCTCACCACTGATCAATCTGCTCTTGTTTCCCTCAAAGCACTCGTCACTTCCGACCCTTATCAAATACTTACCACAAATTGGACCACTTCGAGTGACGTTTGCACTTGGATTGGTGTCACTTGTGGCTTGCGCCACCGCAGAGTGACGGCCTTGAATTTATTCAATATGGGTCTCTCGGGTACTATTCCACCGCAACTAGGAAACCTCTCCTTTCTCGTTTCCCTCAACCTCACCTACAACCACTTTAGTGGCACTTTGCCTCTTGAACTCTCTCACCTGCACCACTTGAAGTTTATTTCACTTGATGTTAACAACTTCACAGGAGAGATTCCACCATGGTTTGGCCAATTTCCTAAACTTGAGCACTTGTTACTAAGAAACAACAGTTTCACCGGTTTCATCCCAAACACCCTTTCTAACCTCTCAAATCTACTCTCTCTTGATTTGACTTTCAATTCCCTCCATGGAGAAATTCCTCAAGAGTTGGCAAGACTTGACAATCTGCAATATCTGAGCGCATATTCAAACCATCTAACAGGTCCTGTACCATCCCTCATATTCAACATATCCACCTTACAAACTCTAGATTTCTCATTTAATGAGTTGAGTGGCACTCTTCCTACCAACATGTGTCACAATCTTCCCTTTGTTAATTGGATTGGGCTTTATTCCAATAAGCTGAGCGGCCAAATTCCATCTAATATATCCCAGTGTTCAAATCTTCAAACCCTGGGTCTATCTTACAACTACTTCAATGGTATGTTCATTCTTTATGTATTTATCTCTTTTAATAAAACGGTGGCACTCTAATTAATTTTGTCCACTATCTTGTAAATTAAAATCGAAAATATTTTTGGAAGAGTGGATATAGCGGAGCTGGGGCATGGGGATGAAGTGGGATGGTTGGGGTTAATTCAAAATTCATTTATATATGGTTTGGTTTGCTATGGACTCGAGTTGTACACCCTAGTTTATGTTGCACTTTTCAATTTTACTGACTTACACTTTTTGGTAAATGGTGTTACACTTTTCAATTATTAAACTGTATAATAATATTTTTAGTAATAATTGAAAAATGCAACACCATTTACCAAAAAGTGTAAGTCAGTAAAACTGAAAAGTGCGACATGAACTAGGGTCACTCGAGTGCATACTTGACTTTAACTTTATATATATATATGTATATATATATATATATTAGAATTTCATTATTTAATTTGAAATATAAATAATGATGAGTGGTTTAAATAAATTGTTATATATTTTTAATGATATTCAAATTTAATTCATTTTTTTATAATATTACTTAATGTTTAATTATAATTAAATTATTTTTTAATTTCTTTATTTAATTTTAATATATCTCGGTTATCTAATTCTTAAATTTGAATTCACTTTTGATTATATATATATATATATATATATATATTGATTAAGGGGTGTGTTCATGTACTTGAGTGGACTTTGATTGGTCAACTGTTGACCGATCAAACTTTGATTTATTTTTTTTTTCAATTTTTTTTTTTGATTTTTTTTTTCGATTTTTTTTTTTCTTTTTTTTTTTGTTACAGAAAACTTACATTTTTCAATGTTATTTTCAACTATATTAACATACACTTTTCAGTTATAATATCATACACTTTTCAGTTATAATAACATACACTTTTCATTAATATATAACTTACACTTTTCATTAATAGAATATACACTTTTCAGTTATAATCATTAATAGATCATACACTTTTCAGTTATAATAACATACACTTTTCATTAATATATAACTTACACTTTTAATTAATAGATCATAAATTTTTCAGTTATAATAACATACATTTTTCAGTTATAATAACATACACTTTTTAGTTATAATAACATACATTTTTCATTAACATAACATACACTTTTAAGTTATAATAACATACACTTTTCAGTTATAAGAACATACAATTTTCATTAAAAACAATGTTGCACTTTTCAATATAGTAACACACACTTTTCATTTAAAAAACAAAGATGCACTTTTTAATATACTAACATACACTTTTTTCAAAATAAAAATCGAAAAAAAAAATTATCGAAAAAAAAAATTTGAAAAAAAAAAATAAAAAAATAAAAGTCAAAGTTTGACCGTTGATTGGTCAACGGTCAACTGTTGACTGGTCAAAGTCCACTCAAGTACACCATGTACTTGAGTGTATACAAGACTTTGGCTTGATTAAGTAATGTTTTAAAAACTTTAATTACTGCTCCTTCCATTTCGAAATAACTTTCACACATGTAGATGGACAAACAAATTAAAAAAGTGTAATAATGAGTAGAGTTTTGAAGGGTCGTTATATAAAAAATATTGTATGAAGTAAAAAAAACAGTTAACTTGTGTATCTTTGTGAGTCAAATGTAATTATATTTTATGTAAAATTGAGGATATATATTGTGAAGTGGAGTTTATAAAAAAGTGTGAAAGTTAATGTGGAATAGGGGAAACATCATTTTTATATAGTAGACTAGTAGTACACATAATTATTGGATTTTATCTTATAATTTTAAATTATTCTAAAGTTGTTTTTTTCTATTTTAAGTAATTCTGAATTAAATAAATATAATAATTAATTATGATTGTGATTTGGATCCAGTGTGTAGTGATTTATATTGTTAATCTTTTAACTAAGCAAACACAACGTTTTACAACACAAGATCAAAATCCATTGTAATTAATTACGTGTCATTATATTTTAGGATTAATCTAAGTTATCAAAACTAACTCCATATAAATGCAATGAAACGACAAGGAAAAGCTTTAGCTGAAAATTCAATCATCTTGATTTCTTAAGGAAGAAAGAAATGCCTAAACCCTAAAAATAAAAATTAATATACAAAAATTAATTCCCCACTTTTCTACAAGTTAGAACTTTTTTATTTATGATAAGATGAAATTATTTCATAGTATTAGAGCAATAAGACCCACGCACACACGTCGTCTATTGGATGGGCCTCCTCCCCAAAGGACAGAGGTGATAATCTCGCCCACGAGTGAGGGGGTTGTATTAGAAAATTAATATAGAAAAATTAATTTTCCACCTTTTTACAAATTTGAACTTTTAGATAAAATGAAATTAATTATTTCCATATACACTTGTTCAATTATTATATGTTCAATTATTATCTGTCTTCATGTGTACATCATCATTAATTTAATTCTCTTTACTCGATTCTGTGTGCAGGTGCTATACCATTCACCATTTTTAACATATCCACCTTACAAAATGTGGGTTTCTCATTGAATGAATTGAGTGGCACCCTTCCCATTAACATGTGTCATAATCTTCCTTTTGTTAGATGGATTGGCCTTTCTTCCAATCAGCTGACCGGCCAAATTCCATCTAATCTGTCCCACTGTTTTAATCTTCAAGGACTGGATCTATCTCATAATAGTTTCAGTGGGGTGATACCCGCAGCAATTGGGGAATTGAAATTTCTTGAGATATTAAGTCTTGGTAGTAACAACTTCAATGGTATATATGCATGCTTCTCTAGCTCTCCATGTGTTAATATAAAATTAAATTACATTTTACTTGTAAAATTAATTTCTTTTTGACAGGTGCAATTCCAGAGGAGATTAGCAATCTTCAAAACTTGGTTCAACTTCGTCTTGAAAAGAGTAATATTAGTGGCACTCTGCCCCTAAACATTTTCAATATGACTTCCTTACAAGTTTTAAGTCTATGGCGTAATAACCTGAGTGGAAGCCTCTCACCAGATATTGCAAATCTTACAATGCTAAAAATCTTGGAACTCGGGGAAAATAACTTCACAGGTAACACCACCTCTCGGTTACTAGTAAATGCATGTGACCCTTGATCTCTTATTGCAATGGTTTAATTATTTTAAACTATGACAGGCGTTTTACCCACGGAAATTGCCCAACTTTACCAACTCGAGATGTTGCAATTAAGCATTAACGCCTTAATTGGTTCAATCCCACCAGAAATTTTTAACATCTCAACTCTTCGTAGTCTTTCACTTGCTGAAAATGGTCTATCAGGCGGTCTTCCTACCAATTTGTGCTATGGAACACCTCTTCTTCAAGGACTTTACCTCTCTGATAATAGGTTGAGTGGAGTTATACCCAACTCCATCTCTCACTGTGTTTATCTCACGACTCTGGATTTCAGTTATAATAGATTCACTGGTGTTGTGCCCCACTTTCTTGGCAACCTAACTCTCCTTGAGAATCTGCACTTGGCAGGAAACAATCTGAGGTTTGAATCATCTTCTTCCGAATTGAGCTTCTTTACTTCTGCCACAAACTGCAGATCATTGAAGATGTTTGCAATTGCTGATAATCCTATAGGTGGCATCATTCCATCCTCCATTGGAAATTTTTCTTCCTCGTTGCAATACTTTTATGCCTCCAAATGCAGTATTAAGGGCACCATTCCTGATTCTATAGGCAACTTAAGCAACTTGGTCACACTTTCATTATCGGGGAACGATTTTTCAGGTATTATCCCACCTACTTTAAAACACTTGGATAACCTGCAAGGGCTATATGTAAGTAACAACAATCTAAGAGGTTCACTTCCAGAGTCTTTGTGCCACTTGCACAGCATCAGTTCTGTATATTTAAGCTACAACCAATTATCAGGCCTGATTCCTGAATGTTTTGGAAATCTCACTTCTTTAAGAGAACTTTATCTGGATTCAAACAACCTAACTTCAAACATTCCGTCAAGCTTTTGGCGCCTCACAAATTTGTTGCGTCTCAGCCTATCCTCAAATTCCTTTGGAGGACCTTTACATCCAGATATGGGTAATTTAGTGGCATTAACTAGTATCAATCTAGCCATGAATCAGTTTTCAGAGACTATCCCCACCACGATCGGAAACTTACAGAATCTGATATATTTATTGTTGGCACATAACACACTACAAGGTTTTATTCCTGAATCGGTGGGAAGCATGATCAGTTTGTCAGCTCTAGATCTCTCATACAACAACCTTTCTGGTCTAATCCCAAAGTCCTTGGAGACACTTCGAGATCTCGACTACTTCAATGTCTCTTTCAATGATTTAAGTGGAGAAATTCCTTCAGATGGTCCATTTAGAAACTTCACAATGGATTCTTTCAAAGCAAATAGAGCATTGTGTGGAGTTCTGAAGTTTCATGTCCCACTTTGCTCTGTTATTCCCAAACATAAATCAACGAGAAAGACCGTGAAATTTTCATTATTTATTCTTGTTGGGGTGGTTGTGTTTGTCACCATTGTCTCTTTGTCCTTCGTCTTCTTAAGGTACAAAGGAAAGAACAGGGTTGTAATTTCTCGAAATGATGAGCATGTGCACTCTACTATGTTGGAAAGAATTTCCTATTACGAAATTTTGTGTTCAACTGAGCATTTCAATGAAAGTAATTTGCTCGGCATTGGGAGTTTTGGTTCTGTTTATAAAGGAGTTCTCGGAGATGGGAATGTTATTGCTGTGAAGGTATTTAATCTTCAAACTGAAGTTGCTTTCAGGAGTTTTGATGTCGAATGCAATGTATTGCGTAACATTCGTCATAGAAACCTGACCAAAGTTATAAGCAGTTGCTCAAACGAAGATTTCAGGGCATTAGTACTTGAATATATGCCCATGGGAAACCTTGACAAATGGTTGTATTCCCACAACTATTGCTTGGATATCAGACAAAGGTTGAATGTGATGATTGATGTCGCATCAGCCTTGGAATACCTTCATTATGGTTATTCGACACCCATTGTTCATTGTGACTTGAAGCCCAGTAATGTGTTGTTAGACGAAGAGATGATTGCCCATGTAAGTGATTTCGGGATATCTAAAATGCTAGGTGAAGAGGATAGCACCGTGCTAACTAAGACCCTTGCGACACTTGGGTACATAGCACCAGGTGATTATTTTATTCCTCTTCGAATCAACATCAATTTTATATTTCACTACATATTTTTGTAATGGTTAATATTTTTGTTTCAGAGTATGGATTGGAAGGTTTAGTTTCTCCGAGGTGTGATGTTTATAGTTATGGTGTTATGTTGATGGAAACATTTACAAGAAAAAAGCCAAATGATGATATGTTTGGTGGAGATTTGAGTTTGAAGAGTTGGGTTGAAAGCTTGCTTCCACAGTCGGTATATCAGATTATGGATATCAACTTACTCACTAATCTCGATGACGAACGTTGTGACAAGATGATGCATTGTGTATTCTCCATATTGATGTTGGCTTTGAAGTGCTCAGCTGAATCTCCCGGAGACAGGATAAATATGAAAGAAACTTTATCGAAGCTACAGAAAATTAAATATCAATTTTTCTAGCAATTACATGGTAAGACCTTGCAATCTCTAATGTTCTACAAAAGTGTAAATTATGTTGTTACTCCATTGCATATACAATATGTTTATGATCACGTTCTATTTTGCTCATTGAAATTAAATTAGTTGATCCTGTCTCGTTGTTCTTATAAATAAGGGTTGTATAATAATAGTTCATTAGTGATCTCTTAAGCATGCGTAGTTTGAAGTACTTGTCATTTTCAATGACCCTTGACATTTGTCTTCTGATCGATTTCATGTCCGAAAATCATTGTGGCTTGTCTCCCCGTGAAACGTGGAAGCTGCAGGCTTTGCAAGGAAGAAGATGGATAAAAAATTGGGCTTCTCGAGTAAGCCCTCGAGGACTTAATCCACATCATCATATCTATTCTTGAATCTTAATGGTTGATTGTGATGACACTCATTTTCTGTAAGCCTATTGGTTTCTTAAATATAGTTAAATTTTACACAATTTTAACTTACAATGATGTAAATTAATTTTTTTATGTGGTTTTATCTTTTGTTTATTTTTTTGTCATACGTGTTTTTCTATATTTGTGATAATTATGTTTGGCCCATTCACAATTCTTCTAACCTCTTTCTTAAATGTGCTAATATTGAACCGTCTCGAAAAATGGTGAAAATTTTGAAATTTTAATATCTTCTAAATTTTTTAGTCAAAATTATTACAAGGTCAACCATCAATTCAAATCGGTCATCTCCGAAAATTACACTGGGCACTAAATCGACTGAAGAACTACAATGAGGTAAGGAAGATAGCTCGCGCCTCAAGCAAACAGACCTGAGAAGCGACCTAGGAGGAAAAATGTTATATCATAAATCGGCCAAATCGGCCGAACAGAGAAGTCGATATCTGATCTACCAAATAAGTCGAGCTAAACCAATACACATTAATGAAATTGAAGAAGCATAATCCAGAGGTCGCCGAAAGAGAATACCAAACAGAGGAGGTCGGATCAAGGTTGGACCATCGATGAGATGCAATGAATACACTTGGGAGAGTTTGGCGAACAAGGTGCCCACCATGACCCGAGACGAAGACACCTACGAGTAGGATACAGCTGTACAATTCGAGGCCCATCTGCAAGATGGTCATTATTAGTCAAGAGATGATGGCACCAACATATAATGCAAGTCATGAGTATCTTTGACTTTGGTCAAAATGAGGTGAAAGACACATGGCAGCCAAAGAGAATATCCAGTACATGCAAAATCGGTCAACCCCCAAGCCATGCAAAAGGAAGTATAAAAAAGAGAAAAAAGAGAAGAGGAAGGCTAATGAACATTCTGATAAAAACTAAAGAAAATGTTCATTAATGTTTGACAAGCTATACATTGTACTAGCCACATACTTATTACCATAAGCGTCACGTATTAAATCATAAGAACAATCTTACGAAAAACTTGTGAACACATACCAAATGCTCACCAAGCCTCTTAAAACCATTTAGAAGTATTGCAGTCCTAGAAGTTTCAGACATAAATATTAATTTCAAAATCAAATTTAGAACTGACATTCAATCTAAAAAAAAATTGTTGTAAAAAAAAAAATTATAACTAAATATAAAATATTAAATTACAATATATAAAAAAAATTATTACTAAATATTAAAAAAAATTACAATAAACCCGTGTTTCGCATGGGCAAAAACTAGTTTTACTAAAAAGAAGAATAGACAACTTTCAATGAAAACTAAAATGGCAAAATAGATCATTTTTAAAAAAACAAAAATTGTATACTCTCTTGTCCACCATTTCTTTTTTTGGCTCACAAAAAATATGTTTATTCTATTTAAATAGTTCACTTTTGAATATTTTTTCTACTTTACTAACAAAATTGAGTATCTACCAAATATATTATTTACTTATTATCCTAAATATATTCTTTATAATTAAAATACGATTTTTTTTAAAAACATGTATAAAAAAAAAAGTGAGCACACTTTTGGTGGACTGAGAGAGTATATTATATTTATTTTACTAACCATTATTAATTAATAAATTATTGACAATAATTAATAGTATAATAACTTTCACACTTACTGTTCACCCCCTTTAAAAAATATTATAATAAATAGAATTTTGAGATATAATTTTATAAAAAAATAAATAAGTAAGTTCACTTGTATGTATGTACCATAAAAATAATACTCCCTCCGTCCCACAATAACTTTCACACCCTTAAAATGGAAAATCTTTTATAAATTCCACCCTCACAATAACTTCAATTTTACATAAATGTCATTACTTTATTTCCACACATACACAAAAGTCAACTTATTTTTTTACTTTATACATAAAGTTTTACAAAATTACCCCTCAAAATTTCACTCATTATTACACTTTCTTAATTTCCGTGCCCATCAACCTATGAAGATTAATATGGGACGGAGGAAGTAACATTAAATATAATGTTTTAGATATTGTATGAGTAGAGTTTCACTGAAAAAGTAGGTATGAAAGTTAAAGTTGGAAGGGAGGTAGTAATTTTTATGAATTAAGGAAAAAAAAAATACACCCCCACCCACGTTAGTATTTGAACATTTGTAAAAAAAAAAAAAAAAGTCAATCTTATTATTAATTGAACATTTTCTTTAAAAAAAATAAAAAAAATTTTTTTACTCCTTTAAACTTTCTCAAATCTCTTTTTTTATATACGCTAACCAAAAAACCTCAATAAAATTGAATTAGTCAATTATATCCCTCTAAAACGTAATTTAACACCTCCTAAAAATCACTTTATCCAGATAGAAGTTTCATCGATTTTGTGGATTAATTAGTAAATTGGAGGGGGCGATTATATGAATAGAGTAACCTCCGAAAGCCAGCGTAAAGCTTTTTCCATCGGCGGCCCCACCATCATTGAAGTGGAAACTTCCTTGTTTCTAAATACTCCTCCAAATTATTGACTCATATTCTTAAAACGCAAAACTCGATCTAGTGAGAGAAAATCCCCACAACAAATATCTCCATCAATATGTCAGGCGGCGACGACGGCTGTAGATGCCGCCCGTTAGGGTTTCTGTTAGGCCTTCCCTTCGCCTTCGTCGCCCTTATCCTTTCCGTTATTGGCGTCGTCATCTGGATCGTCGGGTATTTCTCTCTCTCTCTCTCTTCAGTAATTCAGCTTTTTAAACGGTTAATTTCATGAAATTGGATGAATAAATTGAAATCGAGCGTTATTGATGTGTGCAGAATTTTGCTGAGTTGCTTGTGTCCGTGTTGCCTGTGTGTGACGGTGATTGTTGAGTTAGCGCTTTCGTTGATCAAGGCTCCCTTTTCGATTATGAAGTGGTTCACTGAGCAGATTCCTTGTTAGAATTTCAATTTCTTTTTCCATGGTGATGATTTATTCTCTGTTTCTCAGATCCTGTCAAAACAAATTCTCTCTGTTTCTCACAATTACTCTTGATTTTTTTTCGTAATTTAGATTCTCTCTTTTTTTTTTTTTTTTTCCTGAAAGATTCTTTGTTGTATTTGTTCATTTGTGTCGTATTATTTGATGTTGTATAAAATATTTGATATTATCGACTTGTATTATTGACTATTTCCTATCATTGTTTCAACTTTCCAGACACTTTCTTTAATTTAGATTCTTATCTGTAAATATACGTTGACTCGAACCTAAACTAAGCATGTGACATGTTACTCCCTAAATTGATTCAACTATTTCAATTTAAGAGATGCATTTCGTTCTATATATTACAGTAATAATCATTCGGAAATTAAGAGTGTAATTTTATAATTTTTTTTTGTATATAAAGTAAAATTGTGTTTATATAAAGATTTGAAATTAATGGTATTTAAAATTATAAATATTGTAGAGATAAATTTATGAAAACTTTTCTATTTTTAGGATGTAGCAACGTAGGGAGTAATATATAGACGTGTTATAATTGAGTCAATGATATAGGCATATACTAGTATGAGTTTTTTATTAAATTAATTCAAAAAAAATCACAGACGTAAGTGAAGAATTCTGATGACAAACATGGTGAACATCGAATATTTTTTACCTTTTATTTAATTAATTGGGTATCCTATAAAAAAAAAAAGAAGGGATTTCACAAATAAGGTCTTTTCACGATTTTTTAAATAAGAATATGGATTAAAATAGTTTTAAATTAAGATTAAAATGTAACATAAATGTACCATCATGCCCTTACTATTTAAATTTCGAATTTAATATATAAAAAGCCAATTAGTTTTAAAATTTAAATGCTTGTCTATCAACTCTTCGAAAATTGCGCTAATCAATTAAGACATTCAAAATTAAAACTTTCCTAAAGCTAATCAATTCCATTAATTGATCTGCAGAAAAATAATTGAGTCGTCACTTTTATATATATTGTATTTATTTATTTCATTATATAAGCAAAATCAAGTAATTATATTATATAATATTACTGAAAATTGAATATATTTTAAATAGGATACACATGAAATACTAAATTTAAATTATGCAACTTTATTGCATAAAAGGAAAAAATAACCTTATATTATAAATTTGACGTTTAAAAAAATAAAATATTATTTATATATATATTAATTCAACGTAAAATAAATGTCATATAAAGAAAAATATGTAATGTAGAAAAATATATTTATTTATTATTTCATTAGTGTAGAAAAATTTATATTATCTTGTAATAATGTTATAATACATTGAAGTTAAAATTAAATTCTCATTAATACATATGACCCATTAAATGTCACACATTCTCCACTACCAAATAAACGTTTATATCTCAACTTCTCCACTACATGTAACTGTTGTTTAATGAATAACCTAAATTTACTCCACTACCACAACCTAAACGGTTGGTTTATTTCATATTCAATCTTATATGTGAAATCCCCTTAAATCTTTGAGTTGCAATACAAAGAACTACACTACACGGGATTTATATTCATTGTTTATTATAACAAATATTTGTTTTCTTTTCTTCTGCAGAAACCATTAAAAAAATTATGCATTTTTCAAGGTTATTAGATATAATTTCAAACGATATAGCTTCTGATATTTTGGTGAGGGTGCCAGCAAACAACTTTCGTTTTATGCATTATTTATGATTATTTTGAGCTGAATATGAGAATGTAAACAACTTTTGTTTTATGCAGAACGAGATAAGATTTTTTGCACACACAATACTATGCAGAAGGATAAACATAAATTCTGCATATTTTTTAAATATTGCAATCAGTTTCTTTATATTCGTTGCATATTATGAGTCTGATAGGGTATATCAAATTCAACATACATATAAGTATGTTGAAAGTTTTGTATCTCCATTACCAAGTTTAGATATGTAAATAATTTTTTTTGATGGTATTTGATTATATAGTAAATTATTTTGCCGTTGTTGATGGTTTTAATGTTCTGAATATAAATATGCAATTTACAAGTGTAGTATGCAGAAAAAATAAAAAAATATTTGCATAATAATATTAATAATGTAGAAATAGACAATATACTATTTGCATATTCAAAGTTTGTTATGCATAAAAAATATATTTATGTCGATCAGATCTGCATTTTTGAAAAGATTCGCCTTTACAGTATACACTCTACACCAAATAATAGAAAATAACCAAAGCACAAACCTTCAGCTTAAATTGAAATTGAACAAATTCTACCTACTCTAATTAAAAACACCATGATGATCAGCGCAACATATTTTCTAGTCCTCCCAAAATTGCTCAAGTAGTTAATTATCACTATCAACTACAAAAATCATCACTCCCAGATTTTGTTACAGAAAGAAAATGGAGAATGCAACATATGTTTGTCGGAGATTGAAGATGGGGAAGAAGGCACGATAATATCTCATCACTCTCAATTAATTAACTATTTGATGTAGGATATGATCAGTTAATGAATAACATCTAGTGTGACAACGCTACATCCATCTATCCTAAAAAAAACAAAATCAATCTAAAAATAAAGAAGTACTATTTTTGTACAAAAATAATATTCCCCTATAACCCGTGGTCAACTCAATCACATGACGCTTTCCACAAGAGGAAAAAAAAAACACACAAAATCAATGTACTCTCAAGAAAATACTCACGTATCTAAATAAACAAATGATTAAAAATTATTACTCACTATTATAAACACAAAGAAATAACGTACTCCTTCACTGTAACATGATATTTAGATGCTTTCATGAAAAAAAGATCAAAAGAGTGAAAAAACAAATGATAAAAAATTATTACTCACTATTATAAACACCATGAAATTATCTCACAACCGATCGGTAACAAATGCGTAAATTAACTGTACTCTTTAGCGTGGGCAACACAACCGATCTGTAAAAAATCGTAAAAATGGAACCAGTCACTTGCACCGCGTCCGTGTTGTCACGTCGCCGCAAAGGAGATTGGGTAGGAGGTTCGATCGTGGACGACGACGAGAAGGAAGATCTGCCATCGACAATGCTTTTTTCTTCCATTTGGGGGGTTTGATCGTCTTTGGCGCCTATGTTCGTGGGGAAGACAGATCGACATTTTTAGATGAAATATGTGAGGGAATTTGTTTCAAAATAAAAATATTTAGATGATATTGAAATCAAATCTGAAAATGAAAGTCTCCCGAAATTATAGGGAAAGTAGAATTTAAATTTCATTTATAATTATAATTTAAATTAATTATAGTTTTTAAAGAGAAAGGGTATAAGGGGGTTTTATGTAGGTTTTTGACCTTATTTAAAATTGTTATAATTTTTGTTCTTAATTAAAAATCTGTCTCTAAGAATGGCCCTTTTTAGAAATATTCTCAAAAAAAAAAAAAGGGATTTCACAAATAAGGTCTTTTCACGTAATGATTTTTTAAAAGATAATGATTTTTTAAATAAGAACATGGTTCAAAATAGTTTCAAATTAAGATCAAAATGCAACTTAAATGTATCATCATGCCCTTACTATTTAAATTTCGGATTTAATAAATAAAAAGTCAATTAGTTTCAAAATTTAAATGCGTGTCTATCAACTCTTCGAAAAGTACACTAATCAATTAAGACTTTCCAAAATTAAAATCGTTGATTACTTACCTTCCAAATTTAAAAACTTTCCTCAAAATTCTGAAATTTAAACTTAATGATCTGCATACCCATTGTCACTTATATTCATTAATAATGAATAACATTTTTGCTCCTTTGACCATTGTTGGAAATTTAATATGAAATATGGATGCAATACATACAGAAAAATGCAATCTAAAACTGCATAATAAAATGAATAATGCAGAAAAAATGGTACAGTGTCTTCATATTAGAATGTGGTAATGCAAGAATACGTATACATATGCAAAATAAGATCTGCATTATCCTTTGAACATAACTTCTCTAATGAAATCTGAAAAAACTCAATTAATCCAAACAAATCAGAGTCTGGTCCTAAACAACGATTAAAAACCACCAAACCAATAACAAATAATCATGAACTAAATTCCTAAATTCACAGCAAATTATGTGCGTACGTGTGGAGTTAAAATTATACCCCTTGGCAAGACTCTTCTGAAATCCAGCAAAAACGTTTGCCATCACTGAGAAATTTCAAATTCACGATCAACTTCACGCGCCCGGTCTGTGGCGAACGCTGCCATAGCCGAGACCTGCCCTGAGACGTCGTATCTCTGATCAATTTGCTCCGATGACGGCCACCGCCCTGCTAATCCTCCTATGGATCCCCATCGGAATCATACTAGTCATCATCCGAATCACCGCCAGATTAATGGTTCCAACTTGGTCTTCCCATTGAATTCGATTTTCAGAATCACCACACAGTCCATCGATTAAGATTCTGCAACTTATCAATAAAGATAAAATTAAATGAGAAAAAACATGCAGATCCCGATTAACAAACCACAATGACGAAGAATTTTGGGTTAGGGTTCTTTTTGGGAAATTATGATTCGTTAAATTGAAAATTACTATCAATTCTAAAGATTGTGTTGGTCCCAAAGTTGAGTTAAGATTGAGTAAGCTAAGAAAGTCTAGAGGGGAGGGGTGAATAGACTTTCAAAAATCTTTCAAAATATCAGAGTTTATAATGCGGAATAGTGTTCTGAATAGTACTGTTCTTACTGAATCGGATCAGTACTTCCAGTTTTAGTTTTATACTCAACTTTTAATCAGATCTTTACTTAGTAAATTCTACTGTTCTTGTTTAAACAAATATTAACCAAATATCAAACAGAAAATAAAGAACACAGAATTTTATAGTGGTTCGACCAATAAGTCTACATCCACTCTCACAATCCCAGTTGTGATGTTTTATTACTCTTCCTTGAGTTTATTGTGGCTTAAAGTCCCAAGATTAAGACTGTGATCTTGTCGATTACACTTTCAAGTGTATCTTCGATCTACTAGTAATTCTATAAGTAACTAGCACACTTGTTTACAAAACACAAACTTAAAACTGAAAAGTAAAACTTCTCTTTGAGTAGCCTTTGATTTCTTCTCTTCAATTCAGTGGCTTCTCCTTAATTCGATTTCCTTAACTCTGTGAGTTCTTACTTGTAGACTTGCTCTTGAATTCTTCTAAGATCAGTAATTGTTCAGTAGTAGCAGTCGTCTCTTCAAGTAGGAGATCATACAGTATTTATAGAATTTAGTATGACAGTTAGCAGTTTGTGAACTAACTCTTAACTAACTCTAAAACTGTTTTTGTTGTAACTTCTTCTTGTAACCGACTTTGTAACTTCCTTCTTATTCCAAGTCAGCATATCTTCAAATATATCTTCAGTTACACTTTAAATAAGTTATCCAAACTTATTCTTCAAATTCACCAAATCAGCACAGTAACTTACTGTTCTGATTTTTACTGTTTTGTGCCAGTCAGCACAGTAACTTAAAACTGTTCTGTACTTCTCAAGAATTCTTCTAAGCTTCTCTTCAACTCTTCTTTGAAGTCTTCTTATTCTGAAGTAGTCTTCTGAGTCTTCATTAATCTTCTGATCTTCTTCTAATCTAGTGTTCTAAATTACTGTTCTGAACTTTACAATGCTGATTACAATAAAATACAACTTTACATATATAAAACCTATCTATACATCAACTGAACTATATACAGATGAGTATTTCTAAGTCATATACTCTAAGCTGTCTATACAATACTAAACATCAGCTTAGTTCCTAACAGTTCATATATCAGATCAGTAAACACAATAAGATCAGTAACTCAGTTTTCAATATCTCATTAAGATCAGTAAACTTATTTCATATGACTCAGTTAAGATGACTTAGAACCACATATATTACTAACTTTAAGTTGCTTTTGGCCATCAAAACATACAATCATCAATTAGAACATTGTTTCAAGGATTCATATCCCAACAATTTCCCCCTTTTTGATGAAGCCAAAATTACTTAAATGTTAATAAATCAGTAGTTAAGTATGTAGTCTATCATAACAGTTCATCATTTCAAAATTTCAGATTCATATTCAAGTTAGATCAGATAATGCACATATTACACATACTAACAAACTATGAAATGAACAGAAAATATAGAAATAAAGATTAAGGTTAGAAATGTTATCTTGTGAGCTTAGTCCTTCATCTTCTTTCTGTATCTTCAGATTCTGAATGCAACATAAAGCCTTGCTTTGATATCCATCATATGTTGATGATCAGTTATTCCTTCTTCTTTGATAATATCAGCAATTATGTTACTAATTTCCTTGTAATCTGGTTCTCCATTCTCAAGTCTTGGAGGTTCCCAACTTGGTTCTTCAGGACATAATATCCTTACTTCAGCACGAGCAGCAACTTGTGCTATATCTTCCCAAAAATCTTTATCTATGTTCAGCATGAATTCTTCAAAATCAGCAAATTCAGCTTCCTTGCTTGAATGATCACCAAACTTCTTCACAATGAAGTTTGCAATCTGCCACTTCTTCTTCAGATTTTTCCAATATTCCATATTTTCAGTCAGAACAATAAAATCAACAAAATTCTCATCTTGAAAATTTTTGTCAAACTCTCTTCCTTCAACTTTTCTCTGAGCTTTCATTTTCCTCTTTAAGGCTGCAACTCTATTATCAAACCTTGTTTTCAAAAACTTAACATCCTTATCTTTCTTCTTTTTCAATTCTGCTTCTTCACTTGAAACATCAATTTTTAATTTGCTTCTGGATCTGGTAATTCTACCAGTCTCTTCTTCTTGTTCTTCTTCATCAGACAAAATTAATTTCCTCTTCTTTTGAATAGAACTTTCAGCAACATCAGCTTTCTTCTTCTCAACAATTTCTTGACCTTGTTGTTTCTGTTGCTTCCTAATCTTGATTTTCTCATTCAACCTGGCAATTTCTTCTTTCAACTCATCTTGACTCACAACTAGTTGAGCTTGTTGTGATTGAGTTTGCTCAATTACTCTTCTTATCATGTCTTCCCCCTTTTTGGCTTCATCATGCCACTCTTCCAAGGGAGTCAAGTGTTGCTCCATCTTTGCATGCAACACCTGAGATAGGTTCTTTTCTTGTAATCTATGGAGATCATAAATTTTAGACATTGTATGCTCCATGACTCTTTCATAAGAATTTTCTGAATGCATCTTATTCATTCTTTCAGTAGCTTCTTGGAACATTCTCACAGCATCTTCCAACTTGGCTTGAAGCTCTGCATTCTGCTTTCTCAACATTTCAAAGCTAGAATTTTCAGATTCCTTCTCAACAGGAACTGTTCTGACCTGTTCCTGCACATCTTCAGGAATGATAGGATCAGCAGACTGAAATGGGATGATTTCTAGTTCATCAGCATTCAAATCTTGATTTCCAACAACTTCTGTCTCTTCAAGTACAACAGTGTTCTCAAACACCTCTGTTGTATTGTCACCAGCTTCATCAACTTCCATAACTTCCTCTTCAACAACTTTCTCAGCTTCATCAACAACCTTCTGTTCACTTACCATAATAACATCATCATTTTCATCTGCAGCAGTAGTGGCAACATTTTCCACAGAATATTTAAATCCTGTCAACCTTTCAACAAGTTGCACCACTGACTCTGGGGTTACTAGCTCAAGAAATGAGTCAACACCAGCTGCAAGCATCTGCTCTGCTTCCCAATCATCAAAGATTGAAGCACCACCCATACCTTCCATAACAACCAAGTTCTCTTTAAGAGTACTCCTCTTAAGATATACCCATGTGCCAATCCTAAGAAGTTTCTCAAACTCAACTGAGCTTTCATCCAAACCAGGAAACTGCTTCAACAGAGCCAATCTCAAATCTATCCTAATTCGATCCTCTTTATCACAGATAGGATAATTCATTAAACCAGCAGGTTTAGGGGCTATAAATTCAGGTTCAGGGGATGATGAAATGTCAATTGGTACAGTAGAAGGCTCAAATACATGTTCAGTAGAGTGATCATGAACTTGTGTGGGTGAATGAGGTGGAGTGGGTTGGTTTTGATGACTTGAAACAGGAGTGTTCTGAGGAGATGAATGAGGAGTGTTCTGAGATACAGGAAAGTAGTGAGCTGATTCTCCAGAACATGAAGGTTGGTTGTCAATGGGATCAATTGGGCTTGGATCAGAATTAGAAGGGGTAGGAGAGGAATTAACAAGTCTCCTCCTAGGTCTAGAAGCAGTTCTACCCTTGGTTCTTTTATGTAAAACAACAGGACTTGAATTACTAACCTCTTCTGAGCTTTCTTGCACCACAGTCTCAATAAACCGAACTGATTGCTCTGAGGCAGCTGTAGCAGACCTTCCTCTTCTTGGTCTAATACTGCTCGGATCATGCCTCGCTTTCGATCTTATCTCGGGTTGATTATCATCAGATCTGTACATTGAAGCGCCAGACTCTTGAGCTTCAGATTCTTGAGGTTGCTCCAAAGGATTTTCTTGTTCAAAGCGAACAGACTCCTTCTTCATCAAGAATTTTCCATGATGGAATTTCTTGGGATTACTCCAGTACGCCTTCTTGACAACTAACTGAGGCAACAAAATACTCAGTTTGTTTCCGAACCCTAATTTCGATTTAATCGAAAATTCCATTGTATCCTCATCGAACAAGACCTTTTCTTTTTCACTCAACAGTCTTTCTAAGAAAAACCCTTGCCAATCACCTTGCACTCTGTCAATGATTGCTGCCATGATTCAGATTTTCAAATTTGATAGTGCATCCTGACTGTGATGTTGACCTAACAAGCATTTTCCAGCTATGTCCATCAAAAATTGAAGACCAGTAGGAAGAACATCCTTCTTAAGATGGCTTAGAGACTCTGGTTCCTCACTCGTCCATCTGCCTACACACTCTTTCTCTTCTCCTTCTTTGTAGGTCAGAATATCTACAGGGCCTTGAGGTAAGTCCAGCATGACTTCAAGGATTTCTCTTGTAATCGCTACCTTGTGCCCTGAGAGCATTGAATGGACACCATTGTTATCACCTTCAAGCTGTAAATAAAATTCCATCGCTTCTGGTTCAAACACATTCATCGGAGATGATTCAAGGAATTTCCTCAGCCCGCATTCTTCACACATCGTCAGAATCGCTTGGTTTTCAGCACTATGTCGGCCATTGAAGTATACCGCATTTTCCACAAAAATGCCCTTCTCTCGAACCCAGAAATCAGAATCAAATGTTCCTGCAACTTCGTTAGATTCACTTATAATGTTGATAATCGCCATTGTAGGATTTTGTAGAAGATAGATTATTGCGATTTTGCAGTAGATTTTGAGTTATGAGCTTTCCAGAAATGAACTCGTAAGGAAGACGAAGATGAAAAGTGATCGTATTTGGTAAATTCAAAACCAATCTAGGGCTAGGATTGAATTTGATAATCACAAAGAATGGTTGAGATTAAGTCTTGAAATTCGTGTTTAAAAGAAACTGTTCATATTCTAGTACCATTCTTAATTTTGGAGCCAATTTGTGTTTGATAAATACACCATAGTAATTAGGTTAAAAATAGAGGAGTGTACTAATCTTCTCTATTAGTAATCTAAAATTGAGCAGTTTTTGACTTAGAGTATTCTTAAGACAAAATACTGTTCTGGTGCATATCAGCACAGTAGTTTCCAAAAATATTTCACTTCATTCTCTTACTTGTATATAAAGAAAATGTACTTATCTGGATCAGCTGAGTAAACCTTTTTAGTTATCAGATCAGTAGATGAATCAGCACAGTAGTGTTCAGATCAGTACCCGATTTTCCTGATTTCACCTTTTTGATATCAGCACAGTAATCCTCAGATCAGTACTGTGACAGATCAGTGCTATTATGTAAACAGATTAGTAGTAATCAAATCTTTATGTAGACAGTTTAATCAGTAGTCAGATTAGTTCTGTAGAATAATTGAATTGTAATCAGATCAGTACTGTAGACAATGAAACTTTGTAATCAGAACAGTTCTGTAGACAAGTCAATTTATTAATCAGAATATATCTGTAGACTGATATAGCCTGTAATCAGATCAGATTAGTAGACTTTTCAAATCTGTAATCAGATCAGTTCCCCCTTCAGTGGAGAATTCCTCTTCTGTTCCTGTTTCACCTTGGTAGAAGTGTTTAGTCCATGAGATATAAGTGTAAAACAGTACGGAGTAGTAAAGATATGTTTAATTTAATGATCACATCAAGGTTTATGCTAAAGTGACTTAGTGTTCTGAGTCAACAAAAGGATATTTAAGAAATCACAAATTCCCCCTTAATGTATGTTCTCAGTGTCCCTCAGCTTTACCAGCTTCCTCATCGGGATTAAGGTCACTTTAGTAACCTTGTTACCCGTTTTAAATGTAGTGGTCTGACATGGGGTTGTCTCTTCTGAATTTTAGGCTTTTGATGTACTGCTCTTAGTTTCTGCTTTATCTCATTTTGGTATAAGATCAGTACCTGAAATGTTAGTACAGTTCTATATACATATAGAATCCATATCTATCAACCCTGAGCTAATGCATGACTCTCTAAATCTCACTTCACCCAATGATTTTGTAAAAATGTCAGCTCTTTGAATATCAGTATGAATCTTTTCCATCCTAATATTTTTCTTTTCCATATGATCCCTAATAAAGTGATGCCTAATGTCAACATGCTTGCATCTAGTATGTAGAACGGGGTTTTGTGTGATGGCAATGGCACTATTACTGTCACAATATATAGGTACATTAGATTCTACAATATTGTAGTCTCTGAGTTGTTGTATTAGCCAAAAAAGCTGACTACAACAACTACCTGCAGCCATATATTCTGCTTCAGTAGTAGAAGTTGCCACACTTGTTTGTTTCTTTGAAAACCATGAAATGAGCTTAGTTCCTAAGAATTGACATGAACCTGAAGTAGATTTCCTATCTATTTTGCAACCTCCAAAGTCCGAGTCTGAATAACCACTTAAAGATATATCATCATCTGCAGGATACCATAATCCTCGATTAATGGTCCCCTTTAGATATTTCAATATCCTTTTGGCAGCTTCGAGATGACTTTCTTTGGGATTTGCTTGAAATCTTGCACATACTCCAACAGAAAAAGCAATATCAGGTCTGCTGGCAGTTAGATAGAGTAGAGAGCCAATTAAAGCACGATAGTGAGGTTGGTCAGAAGACTTACCTCCTTCATCAGGATCCATTCTGTATGTAGGTTGCATGGGCACACCAACTGTCTTACAGGTTTTAATACCAAATTTATCTAGCAAATTCTTAGTATATTTTGCTTGATTTATAAAGATACCTTCTGTAGTTTGTTTTACTTGAAGACCAAGAAAATATGTCATTTCTCCCATCATAGACATTTCAAATTTACTTTGCATGAGTGTAGAAAAGCTTTCACTCAAGGTTTTGTTGGGTGATCCAAAAATAATATCATCCACATAAATTTGAACAAGTAATATATCATTACCTTCTTGTCTTCGAAACAAAGTTCTATCAACCTTGCCTTTTGTAAAACCATTTTCAAGTAAGAATAGAGAAAGTGTATCATACCAGGCTCTTGGGGCTTGTTTCAGTCCATATAGTGCTTTCTTTAACCTGTATACTTGGTGATTATTCACTTCAAAACCAGGTGGTTGTTCCACATAAACTTCTTCAGCAAGTATACCATTCAAAAATGCACTTTTCACATCCATTTGATACACAGTGGATTTCATATGTGCAGCATAAGCAAGGAACAATCTTATAGCTTTTAGTCTAGCTACAGGAGCAAAAGTTTCATCATAATCAATACCCTCAGCTTGAGAGTAGCCCTGAGCAACTAATCTAGCTTTATTTCTAACTACAAGATCATTTTCATCCCTTTTGTTCTTGAAAATCCACTTAGTGCCTACAACATTATGATCACTAGGTCTATCAACAAGTTCCCAAACTTCATTTCTAGTGAACTGATTAAGTTCTTCTTGCATGGCTATAATCCAGTTACTATCACTTAAAGCTTCAATCACAGTTTTTGGCTCAATAGAGGATAAAAAACAACACCAGCAAAATAGAGACTTACTAGGTTCTTCTTGGGAGTCAAACAATTGTTTTCTAGTTTTAACACCTTTACTGGAATCACCTAGGATCAGATCAGTAGAATGAGCAGACTTCCATGTCCTTCTATTCTTAACATAAATACTATCATCATTTATATCATGCAGATCAGTATCATTGTTTTGCATTAAATCAGCAGATTTGTTCATAGGAGAGCAGTCATTCAATTCTGGCATATCAGAAGTTTTAGATGACTCACCTTTGTCTTTTACCTTTTCTTTATCAGAATCTTGATCTAGGACTTTCAGGAAAGGATTATAGGCTTGTACAGATTCATATGTTTCTGTATCATCATCTTCATTGTTGGTTTGTAGCTGGAGCTTGTCAATTTTCTTACTGAGCTGATGATCAGCAGAGTCCTGCACATTCTCATCAAAGACTACATGGGGTGTTTCTTCCACACATAGGGTAGAGTAATTGAACACTCTAAATGCTTTGCTTACTGAAGAGTATCCTAAGAATATCCCTTCATCAGCTTTTGCATCAAAGGCATTTAGCTTACTTTTGCCATTGTTATGAATGAAACACTTACATCCAAAGATATGAAAATAAGAAACTCTAGGTTTTCTGCCTTTCCATACCTCATAAGGTGTTTTACCATGCACCTTATTAAGAGCACTTCGGTTTTGGGAGTGGCAAGCTGTGTTAATGGCTTCAGCCCAAAACTTCAGAGGTGTGTTGAATTCTGCAATCATTGCTCTACATGCTTCTTTTAGTGTTATGTTTCTCCTTTCTGCAACACCATTTTGTTGAGGTGTTCTGGCTGCACTTGTCAAATGCTGTATGCCAGACTTAGAACAATAGTCAGAGATGTAAAAGTTAATAAACTCAGTCCCCTTGTCACTTCTTATCTTGACAATGGGTTGACCCTTTTCAACCTGCAACCTCTTTAATAGATCTGTAAGTAGTGTTTGTGTATCACTCTTTTTGTGTAGAAAGACTACCCAAGTAAACTTAGAATAATCATCTACTACAACCAGAGTATACCTTCTTCCATTCAATGTGGGAGGTTTGATAGGACCATGAAGATCCATATGCAAGAGTTCTAAAACTCTGCTTGTTGAAAGAGTTGGAATGGACTTAAATGAAACCTTTACCTGTTTACCTTTTTGACAGGAGTCACACATTTGTGATTTGGAATAGATTTCATTAGGAATGCCCTCAACAAGATGTTCTCTAGCAATCTTGTTGATTATCTTAAAGTTCAGATGGCAGAGGCGTTTATGCCAGAGCCAACTGTTTTCTTTAGGACTCTTAGTAATAAGACAAGCATTCTTAGGACAACTATTCCAATTCACAATGTATACACTTCCTTGTCTTGTGCCAACAAGTAGAACATTGTGAGTCATTTTGTCTATTATTTCACATCTTCTGGTTTTGAACTGAACTTTGTATCCCCTGTCACAGAATTGAGATACAGATAGCAAGTTATATTTCAAACCTTCAACATAAGAGACATCTTGGATTTCAACATCTCCATTCTTGATGAATCCAAATCCTTTTGTGATTGCCATGGAGCTGTCTCCAAAGATGACTTTTGGTCCTTCCTTCTCATGATAGTCAGTAAGCAAGGCCTTGGTACCAGTCATGTGGTGTGAACACCCACTGTCTATGTACCAGGTCTCACCAACTGAACCACCTTTCTTGTATAAGTCCAGTCGATCCTGCAAGGTAGTGATCTTAATAATTTAGGTACCCTAGTTTATTGGGGTCCTTGGGGGCTAGTAGTGAGAGGTACCCAAATGAACATTGAGGATTTGAATAAATGGGACCTCTTCAGTTTCCTTCCAAATTTATCACAAAATAGTACTTTGTTAACCAATTCAGAATTATCAACAGACTTAGGATCTATTTTTCTGAGATAGCCTTTCCTTGGTTCTATCCCTTTTTCAGTAAGATCAGTATGCCTGTAATAGTTTGAATATGGTCTGAAAGCATGTGGACCATACGGCTTATAGATGCATTTTGGTCTTTCCTCTTCAATGATATCATAAGATAAAGGTGGAGGATAGAGAACAGGTTTGTTATGATAATGAGGCACAAATCTCCTAGGTTTAGTTGAATACAGCTGAGACTGCCTTATAAAAGGAGGTCTAGGCTGTTCCCAACTTGCCTGTGCTTGTCTTGACCTACTGTTCTGAGTTTGTCATTTCTGATACCAGGACTGATCTGATCTGGTCAGAGGAGTGTAACTCTTCTGGTATGGTCTTGACTGTACTGGTCTTAATACATTCTTCATTTTACCATTCTTGGTAGTAGGAGGGATGTATTTAGACTGTACTTTAGGTTTTGGATCATTATCATAAGTCATATGTTCTTTTCCTTTATCTAGTTGCAAAGAACTTGAACTAGCTCCATTAGTGTTCTTAAATTCTGAAGTAGAGGAACTAGGCAGATCAGTACCTATTCCACTTTTATCATTTGGAGCTCTATATCTGTCTGAGATTGTTTGATTAATCTTAGTAGAGTTAATCATCCCAGATAGCTTTCGATCTAGGCTCACCACTTCAGATTCTAAGAATCTATTGCGCTCTTCAAGTTTTTCACATTTAATCTTTAAATCATTGTTGCTTGAGTTTTAAGCATACCCTGATATAGTTTATCAATGGATGCATACTTTTCTTGGAGTTGGGACAACTCTTCTGATAGTCTTGCATTTATGACAACTATATTAGGATCCACTTTCAACTGAGCTTCTTTCAGATTAATGATTTCCTGCTTTAAAGTTATATTCTCATCACTAATTTCAATGAATGCTTTGTTAGCTTGTAGAAGGTCTTCTTCAGTCACTCCTTGGGAATGATGAAGACTACTTCCTACACTGCTATCAGCAGCATCACTTTCATCAGTGTCAGAATTTTTGCAAGATTGAAAAGAGTTAGCAGATGATACCTCATCATTTATTTTGGCCATCATTACCAGTCCATCATCTGCTATGAAGGCTTCATTCTCATTGCTAGAGGGGTATTCAGTTGAAGACGATGGCAACTCTTCTGATTCCGAATCAGAATCATTGTATGCCATCATTGCCTTCTTACCCTTGGCATATTTTCGATCTCTTCTGGCTTTCCTTTCTTCTCGATCTTCAGAACTCAGATCAGGACATTCATAAGCATAATGACCTGGCTTATCACAATTATAGCAAACAGGATTGTTAGCAGTTCTCTTAGGAGGTGAATGATTTCGGTTCCTGTCATGCTTGTCAATTGAGTTCCTATCTTTCTTATCAGAATACTTTATATCCCTCTTATCAGATGAGTTCCTATCTCTCCTGTTCTCATTAGAGATCTCATCCCTTCTTTCAGAAGAGTTTTGATCCCTTCTGTTCACAGAAGAGTCCCTGTTACTAGAACCCTTGGTTTCCTTATAGAATCTCTTGTATCTACCATACCTCTTATTTAGTCTATCAAATCTTTTGATCATAAGGCTCATCTGATCTTTCAGACTGAGATCAGAACTATCTAGTTCATCTTTTATGCTTTAGGCCTTAGACTTAGATGATCTAGACCCCTTAGAGGTAGAGGCTTTAAAAGCTATGTCCTTAGAGGCATCCTTATCCATATGATTCACAATAATAGGATCTTCTTCATCTAACTCAAACTCATGTGCCTTAAGGGTTTGGAACATAGTTTCTGCTGGCCAAGAATCAATGTCTTGTGTGGTTTTAATGATCATCTTGACCATTTTCCACCTTTCATCCAAAGCTTTCAAGATTCTCAGGTTAACTTCTCTTTCAGTATAAGTTTTTCCTAACACATCAAGATCATTCATAATCTTTGTAAATCGAGTATCCAATTCATCAATTGTTTCTCCTGGCTTCATCTTAAATGTTTCAAACCTTTGGACAGCTGTGGATAATTTGCTTTCTTTGATCAGTGTAGTACCTTCACAAAGAATAGCCAATTTGTCCCACATTTGCTTTGCAGTCTTACATTTTAACACTTTACCAAGATACTCATTTGGCAAGGTGTGTAAAATATAATTCTTAGCAAGACTATCCAAATTTTTTTGTCTCATTTCTTCAGAAGTCAGTTCTGACCTTGGTTTAGGGACCAGTGCTCCAACTGGTTTAGAAGGATCCAGAACAGCAGTGTTTTCCACCATGGTGACAATTGGTCCTTCAGTCACCACAGACACCATCAGATCATGTGTTGAGCTAAAGATGGCCTCCATCCTAAGCTTCCAGTAGTCATAATCTGCAATTTTGGACTTAGGAAGTTTGTTCACATTAGTGTCATCCATGTTTGATTAGACAAATAGGATCAGTAGTATAGCAGATAATTTTCAAGTATTCAGATATTGACAAATATCAAGAAGTAGCAGCAAGATCAGTGAGATTTCCCTCAAGATCTACAAGGTTATCAAGAAACAGCAGTCCAAAGAACTACTGCTCTGATACCACTTGTTCGTCCCAAAGTTGAGTTAAGATTGAGTAAGCTAAGAAAGTCTAGAGGGGAGGGGTGAATAGACTTTCAAAAATCTTTCAAAATATCAGAGTTTATAATGCGGAATAGTGTTCTGAATAGTACTGTTCTTACTGAATCAGATCAGTACTTCCAGTTTTAGTTTTATACTCAACTTTTAATCAGATCTTTACTTAGTAAATTCTACTGTTCTTGTTTAAACAAATATTAACCAAATATCAAACAGAAAATAAAGAACACAGAATTTTATAATGGTTCGACCAATAAGTCTACATCCACTCTCACAATCCCAGTTGTGATGTTTTATTACTCTTCCTTGAGTTTCTTGTGGCTTAAAGTCCCAAGATTAAGACTGTGATCTTGTCGATTACACTTCCAAGTGTATCTTCGATCTACTAGTAATTCTACAAGTAACTAGCACACTTGTTTACAAAACACAAACTTAAAACTGAAAAGTAAAACTTCTCTTTGAGTAGCCTTTGATTTCTTCTCTTCAATTCAGTGGCTTCTCCTTAATTCGATTTCCTTAACTCTGTGAGTTCTTACTTGTAGACTTGCTCTTGAATTCTTCTAAGATCAGTAATTGTTCAGTAGTAGCAGTCGTCTCTTCAAGTAGGAGATCATACAGTATTTATAGAATTTAGTATGACAGTTAGCAGTTTGTGAACTAACTCTCAACTAACTCTAAAACTGTTTTTGTTGTAACTTCTTCTTGTAACCGACTTTGTAACTTCCTTCTTATTCCAAGTCAGCATATCTTCAAATATATCTTCAGTTACACTTTAAATAAGCTATCCAAACTTATTCTTCAAATTCACCAAATCAGCACAGTAACTTACTGTTCTGATTTTTACTGTTCTGAGCCAGTCAGCACAGTAACTTAAAACTGTTCTGTACTTCTCAAGAATTCTTCTAAGCTTCTCTTCAACTCTTCTTTGAAGTCTTCTTATTCTGAAGTAGTCTTCTGAGTCTTCATTAATCTTCTGATCTTCTTCTAATCTAGTGTTCTAAATTACTGTTCTGAACTTTACAATGTTGATTACAATAAAATACAACTTTACATATATAAAACCTATCTATACATCAACTGAACTATATACAGATGAGTATTTCTAAGTCCTATACTATAAGCTGTCTATACAATACTAAACATCAGCTTAGTTCCTAACAGTTCATATATCAGATCAGTAAACACAATAAGATCAGTAACTCAGTTTTCAATATCTCATTAAGATCAGTAAACTTATTTCATATGACTCAGTTAAGATGACTTAGAACCACATATATTACTAACTTTAAGTTGCTTTTGGCCATCAAAACATACAATCATCAATTAGAACATTGTTTCAAGGATTCATATCCCAACAGATTGCATACGAATAGAGAATGTCAAATTATTATTTCTATAGCAGTGATATTAAATGGAAGGAATCTCTATGGATTGAAATGTGGTTGAATAGATGGCGAAAATTAAGGAACATTAAGACTTGATCATTTAATTATTAAATTAATAAATTAATCTTCATATTTAAATATAAGGGCATAAATGGTTATTAATATATGTTTTTGTCCTTATTTAAAAAGATTATATTTGTGGTCCTTTATTAAGAAGGTAGGTGTATGAATGACCTTTTTTATAAAAATTCTCTAAAAAAAAAAGGTTATGCATTAGTAGACAATTTGGACCTTCGAAGTTCAATAAATCCAGATGGATCTTGAAAGTTATCTAAAGTTCAACAAATCAAGATGGGTCTTCAAAGTTATCTAAAGTTCAACAAATCAAGATAGATCTCTAAAGTTCAGTAAATTAAATCGGGTCAAATCTGATATTCGGAGCCTAACAAATATATAAAGGGCCTCATTCCACTCATTTGGATATCAGCAGCAATCAGAAGGATTTCAGCATTCAGAGGACCTTCAAATGCGTTCTTCGTGCAAAGCGGTATGAAGCAGCGTTCGATTCGAGATCAAGGTGTTAAGCCCCTTAATTCGTCATTTCTTCAAGAAAGTTCTTCGTGGATATCCAACGGTGTTCGTCCCGAAAGTCCCTAAATCAACGTTTAATCCAAATTACGACGTCAAGCTCTTGGATTAACGTTATATAGTCTCAAGTTCAAGAACAATCTTTAACGGCGTTCGTCCCGAAAGTCCCTAAAATCGACATTTAATCCAAAATACGACACCTAGCCATTGGATTAACGTTATAAAGTCTCAAATTCAAGATCGGATACGATTCGGCTGTAGATCCAACTCCAAAAATCGGCTGCAAATCCAACTCCAGAAATCTAAGTAGATCAAGTAAAAGTTAATATGAATTAATATACAAAAATTAATTTCCCACCTCTCTACAAGTTTGGACTTTTAGATGAGACGGAATTTTTTCATAGTATCAGAGTCTCCAAGCAAATGACCTGAGTTTGATTCCCACCTCAATTAATTTTGGCCTTCTATAGTCCAGTAAATTAAATCGGGCCCAAATTTAATATTCTGGGCCTATCAAATAATTCAGCCCACCAAAATTCAATTAATTTGGACCTTCTAAAGTCCAGTAAATTAAATCAGTCCCAAATTTGATATTTTGAGCCTATCAAATAATTCAGCCCACCAAAGACGTTCTTCGTGTAAAGCGGCGAGAAGCAGTGTTCGATTCGAGATCAAGGTGAGAAGCAGACGTTCTTCAAGGAAGGTCTTCGTAGATCTTCAACGATCTTCAATGGCGTTCGTCCCGAAAATCCCTAAAATCAACGTTTAATCCAAAATACGGCGCCAAGCCCTTGGATTAACGTTATAAAGTCCCAAGCTCAAGAACGATCTTTAACAGTGTTCGCCCTGAAAGTCCCTAAAATCAACGTCTAATCCAAAATACGGTGCTTAGTCCTTGGATTAAAGTTATTAAGTCTTAAATTCAAGATCGGATAGGATTCGACTGCGGATCCAACTCCAAAAGTTCAAGAAGTTCAAGTGAAGTCAACGAAGAGAGAATCAGAGGAATAAATTGGAGATTGTAACCCGCAAAAATTCTCGGTTTAATCCGAAAATAAATAAAATTGTATCGCATTTTTTGCGTTTTTATATTTAATTCACGAAATTTGTGTTTACAAATTTTGCACTCCCGGTGGGACTATATCTACCTCTCATCTCTACTCTTCGATAAATCTATTATGTTGATACCTCTCAAGGTCAAGATAATGAGGGCTACGACAAAGGCGCCAATCAAGATTAAGATCGGGAGAGGCGCTGCATTCGGATCAGCTGGCATCGACTTTGAAGATGTGAACATAAACACGAGTAGTATGTCAAAAAGCTCCAAGTCATCCGCTTCTTTGATACGCCTCTTATGGTGTATAAGAGGCATAAGTGAAGACGGAGGAGTTTATTTTACCAGTTTTGCTTAATTTTCTATTTATTTCCTTTTGAGTTATTTCCTTTTGAGTTATTTCCTTTGGAGTTATTTCCTTCTGAGCTATTTCATTTTGTGTTCATTGAAGCAATTGGCCCATGGGCCATGAACTTATATCTATCGTGTGTTTACCCTAATTGGGATTATTTATGAAATTATTGATTTGATCGGACATTGGCTTAGACGGGAATTGTTCCCGGGAAATTAAGTGTCTCTTCTTCCTTCACTCAATCAATTTGGTCCGACCTGCCGGATCCTAATGAGGCGAATGGAGGTTCTTGAGGAAACGTTAGAGAAGAGAGTGGAGAAGTTGCAATCTATTGTGGGAAAGATGCAGTCTACTATGGCAAAGATGGAGACTACTATGACGACGGTAATCAAAGGAGTCGAGAAGATAAAGATCTTGGTGAGCCAACTCCGGCGTGAGGGGGGCATCGTTCATGATGATTTTGCAAGCTACAAGGCCTTGTAGATGAATCACAATCAGCTTTTATCGTGGGGCGTTCAATTCACGATAACACGCTCATCCCAGGCTTTGTAGATGAATCACAGACTAAAGAATGCTCTCCCAGACCTTGTAGATGAATCACAATCAGCTTTTATCGCAGGGCGTTCAATTCACGATAACGCACTCATCGCCTTCGAAACGATACATTCAATGAAAACCAAACTGAGGGGATTGCAAGGTGATGTAGCTTTAAAAATCGATATAAGCAAAGCATACGACAGGGTTGATTGGACATACCTTGAGGCTTGAGGGCATATTGCATTGTATGGGTTTTGCGGAGAAATGGATTGGGTGAATGAACCTTTGTGTACGTACGGCCAGATACTCTTTCCTAGTGAATGATGGTGTTGTTGGCCCTATCACTCCAGGCCGTGGACTGAGACATGGAGATCCGCTCTCCGCATATCTCTTCATTTTATGCGCTGAGGGCCTATCAAGCTTAATTAAACGGGCGAACAGAGAGGGTCGCATCCATGGTAGCCGAGTTTGCAGGGGCGCTCCGTCGGTCTCCCACTTATTATTTGCAGAAGACAGTCTACTTTTCTGCCGAGCAACGGAGGAGGAGTGCATGACATTAAAGGGCATCTTGAATGTTTATGAAAATGCGTCCGGGCAGGCTATTAACTTCTCCAAATCATGAGTTTTTTATAACTCAAATATTCACGAGGACAAAAGAAATGTGGTGAATTTAATTTTGGGAGTAAATGCACCACTGAATACCGGACAGTACTTGGGCTTACCTTCGCTTGTTGGGAGAAACAAGAGGGAAATCTTTGGTTATATTCGCGAAAGGTTATGGAATAAATTACAGGGTTGGAGAAGCAAAAAGTATCAAAGGCAGGTAAAGAGATATTGTTGAAGGCTGCTGCTCAGGTTGTTCCAACTTACTGTATGAGCATATTATTTTTACCATCGGGGCTGCTGGATGAGTTACAACGAATGATGAATTCGTTTTGGTGGGGTTACGGATCTGACCCGAGAAAAGGGATCAAATGGGAGTCATGGGAGTCTCTCTACACGCATAAAATCAGTGGTGGAATGGGCTTTCGTAACTTACACTTGTTCCACATAGCCATGGTGGGCAAGATTGGATGGAGGATACTCAAGAATCCAGATGCTCTACTAAGAAGAATCTATAAGGCAAGGTACTTCCCTAACTCAAATTTCCTCAATGCACATTTAGGCTCGAACCCTAGTTTTACATGGCGAGGTATATTCGAAACAAGACACCTTGTTAAACGGGGCATAAGATGGAAGGTGGGCAAAGGGGATTTATTACGAATCTGGGGAGATCCTTGGATAAATGATGATGGCAACTTCACCATCTGCACATTCGAACCCTCACATGGATGATTTCAGGGTACGCGACCTCTTCATACCAGGGGAGAGACGATGGAATGCTCCACTAATCCGTGAAAATTTTAGCAAAGCAGAATGCTGTAGGATCCTTCGAACGACCATTGCACCACAAGGAGTGAATGATACATTACTTTGGCATTACTCGGCTAATGGAAGATACTCTGTTAAAACGGTTTATCAATTGGCTCAACGGTTATTATCGGGAAATCAAATTAATGAGAATTCCCCGTGGCGAACACTATGGAAGATGAGCATCCCGCC
The DNA here is from genome assembly GCA_963675135.1 of Galeopsis tetrahit. NCBI lineage: Eukaryota > Viridiplantae > Streptophyta > Magnoliopsida > Lamiales > Lamiaceae > Galeopsis > Galeopsis tetrahit. The sequence continues at coordinate 38,066,695 of OY776126.1, read as the reverse complement.
TAGAATAAAAGAATGCCTATGGAAAATTTGTAAGGGATGGATGTCGGTTAGAGAAAAGCTGTACAGGAGGGTAATTTGCCACATGGCGGCATGCCATGTTTGCGATGAAAGACTTGAATCGATCTGGCATATCTTGATCGATTGCGAAGTAGCCAGGGGGTGCTGGCATGAGGCTGGATTGTGGGAATTAATTGAGGACAAAATTCCTAGAGTTCAGGGTCATAAGGAATTGTTTCTACTGCTCATTAAATCTGTGGAAAAGGAAAAATTAGAATTGTTTGCGGCGGTGGCATGGCAACTCTGGAAACACAAAAATGAAGTCGTTTGGGCTAATAGACGACGGAGCCCAGGCCAGATTCTGATCCTGGCACGGAGTATGCTGGCCGAATGGAAGGGAGTTCACGGCCGTGCAATGGGGCCTGCACGCCCATTGACTTGCAAGTTATGGCATATGCCGAATCCGAGATTTGTGAAGGTGAACGTTGACGAGGCATTTTTTGAGGATGTCTTACTCACAGGAATTGGCATGGTGATGCGTGATGAGGATGGGATACTTATTGCAGCGAGGACTCTTACTACTCCAGGTCTGCTAGGAATAGAAGAGGGGGAAGCTTGGGGGGTCATCGAAGCCCTGAATTGGGCGAAGAACATCGGCTTCGATAGGGTCATGGTGGAAACAGATGCCCAAAGAGTCATAGATGAATTACAGAAACCAGATATGGAGGTGAGCATCAATGTTTTCGGCGACACTATCCGACTCAGTAAAGATGTACTAAAGAAAAGGTATGAGGCTAACCTTTCCCTTGTCTGCCTGCTTAGGGCGGTACCATTTTAAACTTTACTTAGGGAGAACCCACACTTTTTAGTTTCAAACATCTTTCGTAATGCCAACACAACGACACATTGTTTCGCTAGAACTCTCGCTGGTTCGGGAGTCCTCATTGATGGGTCGAGCCTCCAAACTTTGTGGATGGCCTTCTCAATTCTTGTTTAGAGTGCATGTAACTACTCTCTTCCAAAAAAAATATATATATATATTTATAAAGTTGATTTTTATAAAATTTATAGGTATCTATAGAGTATAATTTTAAAATCCTAATTTTAAATCTCAAAATAGAACGCGGATTAGATTTCAAAATTTTCAAATCCAAATTTAAAATTTCAGAACAAACATATCCTCGATAGTTGTTTCGGTAAGTATTTTCAAAACCAAATCAACGATTAAACTGCACTGAATATTTGTTGTTGGTTGGACCGATTTGATCAACAGTTCAACCGTCAAAATGATTCCTATCATTTTTTTAAATATTTCATATTTTCAATGTCTCGATATACGCATTAACAGTATATATATATATATATATATATATATATATATATATATATATATATATATATATATATATATATACTCATAAGATTATAAAATTCACATTAAAATAAGCAAAGCAAAGATATAGACTATATTGAGGTAGAATAGTAAATAAAATTAAAAACATTTTTAAGTTTGAAACCTTTAGGCGTGAAAATGATAGAAACCAAACTTAAATTATAAATCAATTAATAAAAAAAATCCAATTCAATCGGTTATGACAACGTTTTCATTGTTTAATAATTTGAATGTTCATTCTTTTTCAATTTTCAATATTAGACGATACAATGCAACAACAATATTTTTTTCTCGCAACTCAAAATCATCATTTATAATATATATATATATATATATATATATATATATATTTGATAAACTTGATAATTAATATGGATGTATTTTGATGTAAATATATTTATGTTAGTGTTTTAGATCATTAAAAAAAGTTTGCCTCCCTAACTTCAAATCCTGGGTCCGTCCTCGACGGGTGTACCTCGAATTTTAAGAATTTCTTGCATGATTTAGAGGAATAAAACTTGTCTCAAAAGCTTCATTAAACCACAAATTTTCATCGCCATAAAAGCATATATATGCAAAATGTACAGAAAATGTAGTCAAATATTTGATACGAATGTCTTAAAATGATTTTTCTATATAAACCACCAAAAGTCGCATCTATAAAACTGAGCCTCAGTTATATACCTTGCCCAAAACTAAGTTCATGACAAAGGCTAGTAATACATTTCTTTGCATGGCTTTCCGTGTTAAACATATGCAACTATTATCAACCAAACACATACACATGCTGAAACAAAACTTCAGTTGGACTCACATGGGAAAAATCGACTTTTCTATCGGATCGAACGAACCGTGGCAGCACTTTATGTTCAAAATTTCCAAACTGCCCCAACTATACTATGTATTTGCTAGATAACTGTCCTCGTCGTCTTCCAGACAATCAACCACTACAATTGCACCAATAATTCGTACGATAAAATATGATAAGAAATCATAACATTATTCACAGTTGATTAGAGAGTACCTTTGTCCACACAGCAGTAATTACTTCCAGCTAGCTAAATTGTGATAGGAGTACCATGCAGGCGCTCATTATGGGGAAAACAATCAGGGCCGATGCCTAATTGGCAAATTATTTAGAATGAGGGGTGAATGGGTAAAAAGGAAAATTGTGGCATGTTTATTCCGATAAGGTATGGGAAAGAACCTACCAACAAAAAGATCACCTCTTTGTGGGCAAGAGCTGCTGTTAGCTGATTGCTTTTCATTTCTTGTCTTATGAAATCTTGCAACTATAAATTAGAAAATGTTAGTTTACAACACGTAATATCTATGCAATAAGATTTATCACTCTCAATTACCAAGGATTATTTAGATTTTAAATTTCTCTTCTTTATACAGAAATTTAAGACTAACATTTTCTTCTGAAATTAATTTAAGGTCATCTACGCAATTTCAAGAAATGACTGAACTACCCATTTTCTCCAATTTGATTTCAGCACAAAGATACAAAAGCTATATCAGTTTGTCACTGTTCTATTAGATGATTGAATTTCTACAGCAGCCATTTCAGCAAAACAAGTTTCCTGATAGATTGACAAAGCTAATTACACATTGAAGAAAGTGTAATCAATAAAAACCTTCAAGATTTACAGAAATAAACAGAGGAGCTCTTTGAGTGATTAATTATTTGCCTTGGGAACTAATGAAGCAATCACACAACTTCACATTCGGTATAGCAAATTTCCATCTTGTAAGAGATTACTACTTTAGTCATCGACCTACCATATTTTTCAGACTCTAATTTCTGGGGCTTGCTTTAGACCACTGTTATAAATTTAGAAATCATGCTATTAACTATGTGTGACAGAGAGAGATGATTTCTTTCACTTCAACTCGAGTTATGGCTCTTCAAACCTATTTCAAGTATACGAGTGTCTAAATTCATATAATAGTATCCGACTCAAAGATGTGTTACTTTAGAATCCCCTCATCTCAAGCCATACAAGTTCTTATTCTTCAAAAACCAAGCTAACACATCTCAAGTAAGAAACTAGATATGCTTCAGGAAACAAGAGGCAACACCACAAAAGCAAAATTTACTAGGATATCAAACCCCCATCCCCACCCACATACTATGTGAAAACAATTTTCTATGACTTCAAACATATGATGTAGGAGTTAGTAAACGAATGCACTTGCAAGGCATGCATAACGTTAGTACCTGATGATGATAATGTTTTACAGCTGCATATGTCTGGAAAGCTCGAGATTTGCAATAAGCCAACATGGATTCATTCCTTGGGGCATAACGATCCAGAATCCCCTTTAGTGTCTTGTGACAATCATCGTAAAGATTCATAAAGAACTACAAAGAAAAGAGCATCATTCTCAGTGTGCAGAGTTCAGTACAAAGCAACGCTGCATATAAAAATGATTGAGATTGTAGTTGTACTAGCTACACTTAAAGTGTAGTAATATGGAAGAAATAGATTACTCCACATGGGTCAAATTACTGTCACATTATACCTTAATAAATGGGCATCTTCCCCACAGTTCCTTTCTAATCTTTGATACTCGCACCTGTAAAACTTGAGTGAATAATTGACTGGTATACAGTGGATTTCAGAATGTTTTCTGAACATACTTTGCAAGAAAAAATAGGATATATATAGATACCTCTGCCATGTGAACAGCCTGCTCAAGTTGCTGAATTTGAATCCACTGTTCTGAAACAATATCAACATTCTGAATACAAAAAAAAATAGATAAGTCGAACTATAGAATGATGCAATCAGCCTTTCTTGCAATTTTTTCAAATATCATAGAGGATATGAACAGGAAAATATACCCTTCCATAAATAATCTTCTGCAAGCGAATAAAGCTTACACCCTTGAATTAAGCTACGGCTGTTAGGATTGAAGAATTAACTATCCCATAATTCTAAAGGCACCCAGACCTCAATAAATACGCAAAAATAGATAAATATTAAGCAAACAGGTTTCACAATTACAATCAGAATTGGCACAGTAAGATTTTGTAACAGCGTAATGAAACTACCTCTTCAACTAATGACGTAACTTCTTTTAGTCTTCTTTCAGCATCTAATGCTTTCTGGTCCAAATTGTGGATTTCGAAGTTATTCTTCCGAGATGCTTCCCATAGAAGTCGAACCTACATGATTACAACATATTTCATTTTTCCTAATCCACGAAACCTAAATTGGAAAAGTAATCAAAGAACAAGGAACTCAATTTAACTATAACTAGATCAAAATTATACCTCTTCCTCAAGAGTAGTGAGCTTCACGTTTTCACGCGAGTAATCATGCTCAAAATTCGAGAACGCGATTTTCAAACGATCGATTTCTGCAGTCAATCCCTCAATTTTCTTCTCGGAGTTTCTGAAATACTCGATTTTAGCATTTGCTTCTCCAATTTTTTCCTCCAGTGTCAATTCTGCGATTGGAATAGTAGCAACTCAGTATCAATTCAATTTAATAACGATAATTTTGTACCAGAGGGTAAACATAAAAAATACCTAATCGAGCGATTCTGAGCTTGGCCTCTTTCAACTCACATTCGACGGAATTTTGGTTCCACGGATCGGAACAATAAGACGGCGCTTGGTAATCAGCCGGAGAAGCTAGGGCATCGAATATGAGAAAGAGAGAGACGAATATGGTAATGGCGGGAAGCAGTGATATCGATTTCGCCATTGCAACTCAGAGGTGTTAGCTCGTTTGAGTTTTGACAGTTGGTCCGATAACGCACCGTTTTTAGCCCTTTTCTTCCCTTTTTTTTTTTTTTTTTTTTTTTCCACTAAAAAAATTCCCTTTAAATACGTTTTCTTTTTTCTTTAAAATTGAATTAATTGAAATAATTATACTGAAAAATAATTTGTGTTTTTAGAGAAAAAATTACACAATAATAATTCGTTGGATTTCAGAGATCGTGAAAGAGAAAGCATAGTAAGTTACTAGAAACAATTTGAAAATGCAATAAATTTTAAGGACGGTCGATCAATTTGAGAAATCTATAAAAATACCTTATGTGAGTAGGAGATTCTTTTTTGCAACAAAAAATTTGTAGATATCATTTTAAAGTCAAAAGTTCCATTCTCGAAGTGCAATAAAATTAATAAGCAATGGTGTTATAAAGGGAAAGTAGGAAATATTACATTATTCACATATTCAACCCTCAATTGAAATGTTCACAACATATATGAGGAATCATAAATTATTAAAGTAGTCACGAAATAATTCGATTAAAATGCTTCCAAACTTCAAATAAAAGAAACATATTTATTTCAACGAGGCAAAATTCCTCGTTTTGAAATGCAAAGTCGGCTGATATTTCTTCCATATCCCTCATGCAGCTTTCCCTTGCTGTCGAAAAAAAAAAAAAAAACATGAGCGTGTTTATGTATTCTACTCTATGTTGTATTTATTTGTAAAATAAAATACTTGAGATTGAAATAGTTCAACAATTGTACTTACACGTTTCTCTTCTTCCAGCTTGGCCTTGATCAAGGAGTACATTGCAACTCCAGCAATTGCAATGGAAGTACCAATACCAGTTTGTAATGAGATTTTGTTACCTGCAGTTCATAATACATAAATCTTTGTGAATTAGAATTCAATAAGAGAATGGTACATGTCAGAATTGATATATGCACACACTTACCGAAGACCAAGATTGAGAAACCAATGACAAAAACACGTTTCAGCACATTCCCAACAGCATGAGTGAGAGGTGCTACTCTCTCCAGGGTGTTTGTTGCAAGCTGAGAAGAAAAGATAAACCACGTCATTTAATCTTGACCTTTTGTAGAATTTTTTACTAAGGTTAGTGCACTGGGTACATGTGGTGAAACGTAACACCAGCTTTTATTAAAATGTGACACTAATTAATTTTATTTTAATCATGTAAGTTAATATAATTGAACAATATTCCAAATAAAATAATCACAAATAAATTAAATGTAAAACTAATTTTAACTAAAACGTGACACTAACTTTAACTGAAATGCGACGGGTGCACGAATTTAAAATTTGTGCACCAGATACCTACGAGAACTTGTCATTATAAGTTTAGGCTTTGTGGGAGAATATATATACCTGATTGTAAAGATGGTAAAACATTCCCACCCAGAAAAGATCAGAAATGAACTTTGTTAAGCCCACTTTAGCAATTGCATCGTTGAACCCGTACTTTATCAACTGAGGTCCTTCAATCTATGTGATTGAACAGAAAAAGAGTTGGACAAAAAAGAATCTATAAGCATGAAGAACATAAATTAATAATAGTAAAAAGACTAAATAGTAAAATCACTACATTTCACTTAACTACATCTAATTTAAAACTTTGGATGATTGCATATAAGTACAAATTTTAAAAGTTGTAATTTAGTTTTACGAAAAAAAAAATCACTTTTCTGCCATGTGTGACGTGACACCCGACAACCTCAAAAACGACATTGTTTGATTAGGGGGTGTGTCATGTAGTCAAAGCCAAGAATGGTAAGTCTAAAAAATTAATTTACAACAATATTTAAAACTGATGATTTATTTATAATTATTTAAAAATTTAAATTAAATTGAAATGAAGTGAGATGTGGTGATTTAATTTTAAATAAGTATATTAATTAAATTATATAACAAGTCTCAATATATTGAGTCTTAATTTAGGTAAATAAGTTTAAAGGTAAAAAAAATGTGCATAAGTTTAAAGGTAAAAACTTTTGTGCAACCTGCATCAATTTTGATCAAAGTTTAACTCATTCATTTAAAAAAAACTGAAATATATATATGTAATTTGTGAGATAGATCTTTCCTTTATTTGTTGGGTATAAAGAAAAGCTTGGATAATAGTGTGGCGTCGATATGGAACATTTGAATTGGAAGAAACAACTTGGTATTTAGGGGCATTGAATTCGATGATAAGAGAGTGATGGAAAATATTAAGATTTCTTCGTTTAAATGGATGAGAGCCAAGAACATGTTATTCTCTTGGAACTCATTTCAGGATTGGGATAGAGATCTAATTTATTGCGTAAGATAGATATTTCCTTTATACACTATTATGTACAGTAATCTGTTTGTGTGGGTATTTTTTATACCTATAATAAAGTTTTGTGCTTTAAAAAAAATTATATATTACATTCTTGTATTTAAGGTACTTACAATTATGGCAGGAGGAATGCAGATTATGAGGGCGATAATTGAAATGTAGGCATACAAGTTGGTGCTATCCATGTCAGTCTGCAAAGATCAGAGAGAACTTCTTTCATTAGTTGTTCTTTAAATCGAATAACAAGACTTAAAAAAATGATAGAAATCAAGAAATGAATGATTTAGCTAACCATAGCTTTCTTAGAATAAATGCTCCTGTAAGTGAAGGAGATGTTGGAAATCATCGCGCTCACGAACCCCACCCAATTGAACGATAGCTCCGTCAGTGATGCCAACGACACACCTGCGCGCATGCAGACGGCGTAAGCATTAGGTCAGTTTTGGTCTATTTTTCAATTGAACCAAAATAACCGAATTGTACGTGATTTAATTACCGATGACAACTGGAGCTAGTGAGAGCCATAATGTTATGGGTATCTGCTGCCCAAGTATGAATTGTGAAGCCGCAGCGTTGAAGAAAGGCTCAAGAGCTGATGAATTCCAGGGCAAAAGAGGAAACTGATTAATACAGAGACTTTTTCATTTGAGCCTAACACAAAAATTCAACATTAAACATAATAGTAATGTAGAAAAAAAAAAAAAAAAAAGAGTGGGTATTTCTCATTTGATCGGAGAATTGGGATATCTAATAAAAAAATTCTTCCAATTTCAAGACTATACAAAATTATAAAAATACAAATGGAAGACTATTACCATCAAATTATTACTCCCTCTGTTTTATTTTATTTGTATCTTTCAATATTTTTGTATAAAATTAAAAAATATAATTTTTTTTTTTTATAAATTTACCTTTACCAATATTTCCATTTTCCATTATCAGGAAAGAGGATGTATGAGTGAAAAAATACTACTCCACTACTTTAGTAAATTGTTTGTAGATAAGCATTTCTTCACTGTAATTTATAAATGAGAACAACTTTTGCAGTATTTTTTTTTTTGGATAAACCCTGTTTCTATTTAATGAAATCTCTTTACAGATTAAAAAAATAATACTACTAGACTATTAAGCTTCAGAGAAAGGAAAAAAATCTAGAAAATAAAAATTGTCGAAAAGAAACATGAGAATAATAAATTAGGATGTAACTAAATTGAAGAGAAAAAAGAAGTAATTCTAAATTGAAAGAAATAATTAACGGAAATTCTAAAAAAATAGCTAGAGGGAGAGGAGAGACCTTTAATAGTGTGAGTGAAGGAGACAGCAACTGCAGCAAAAGAAACGTTACTAGTTATATGGCCTAGAGCATGGCATGCAGCCACAGGGATGAGCACCTTTAACAGGTTTGAGTCAATTGGCTACACAAATTCAATGTCCAATTAATTAGTCATCATAAAAAAAAAAAAATCAACTATATATATAGATGAAAAAATATAAATCTTCATTCTTCAATTATACGGTAGTCCCACGTCCAAATTCATTATCTACTTTATGCATAAACTAATCAATACAATATTCGTTAAAATTCATTTCCAAATAAATGTGGATGAAAGAAATACGGAGTATATGAAAATGGCATGTTTTGAAGAGAGAGACCACTTACAGCTCGCTTAGGGAGGCCTACAGCCCAGCTCAAGGAGCAGTATACAACCCCAACAAACAGATGTATAGCCGACACAAAACTGTAAACATGCACAATGTACAAATTGTTTTAGCTTATATAATTAATTAAACACCATTAATGAGATTAATTTGCAAATAAGCACGGACTAATTATTCTATTGGTTAAGAAGATGCTTACTAAGGGTAAGGGAAGTAGTTGTAGATCTTCTTGTTGAGAATATTGAAAATCACGTTCAAAAAGTACCTACAACGAGCAAGGGCAAGTTAGTCATTTCAAGAAAAGCCGTTGGCGGTTTCACATCAGGAAGATCACGTGACGTACCATAAGAAGAAGAAGAACCCGGTGAGGAGAAACGGGTACTGCTCGAAGAACCCAACTTTCGCACCCCTGCTAATTAAGGAAACGGGTAAGGATAACTAAAGATCGAAAACACAAGGGCTGGGCTAGACCTTTTCATCATGAAAATTTAGCTTGTTATCCGAAAGAAATTCATCTCATAAAGTTTGAACTTATAGAAAGAGGTGATAAATTAATTCTTATATATTAATAATTCCTAATACTGATACATGAAATTTTTTTGTCTCATTTTAAAGTTCGAACTTGTAGAAAGATGGAAAAAAAAATTTGGTGAGATGTCGAGGAAAATGTGGATCCAATATATGGGGCAATTTTGAAAATAAAAAGATGTTGTAAATGTATAAATTTTATAGGTTATTTTCATAATAAAAATGTACAAATAACATAAATATGTCCCAATAAAAAAAAGTGTGCAAATAATCGTGAAACGAAAGAAATATAATTTTAAAATAGGTAGAAATTAATTAGTTTACATCATAGATGTAAGTTCCACTATACAAACTAATTTGATTTTTTATGAAATTGAAGAATCAAAATAACTAAAAAAGAATGAGTAACATTTTTGAACTATACGAACTATCAACTTTGGAACAATTCAAAATGAAAATATATAGCAATATACAGTGGAACGGAGAAAGTTTTAATTTAAGCTGCGAAAAAAAAAAAAAAACAGATCTTATCAAAAATAAATGAGAAATAAAAATTAAGAAAAGAGTTACTTACAGTTGAAAATATGCATGCTAAAACGGATCGAGCTAAATGAGGAGATATGAGCATCCATGTACATTCTTTTTTTTCTTTTTTATTTTTTTTGAACCTTTGTGTTAAGAAAATTCATAGTTTTGAATCTTAAAGGAGGAAGCAGTGAAGATATGCTTGCTAAAAGGAGTAGGGCTAAATGAGATCGGAGCATAGTATTGGCTAATCATACCTACTATTATCTTGTAAATCAATAGTATTAATGTGCTTATTTGCAAATTAATTTCATTAATGGTGTTTAATTATATATATTGTAAACCTTAACTTAGCAAAAATTAATTAGACTAGATTAGAATTATATAAACTGTTATGAAACAAATTATAAGATTTAATCTAAACTATAAATTATTTTAATAGAATACGGCAAATAAGATTCACACATCGTGAAAACGGACCTCACCCGGCGGAATCACTGCTTTCAGCCGGAGAAGAAGACGCGGCAAGGCAAGGCGGGAGATTCCCCCTCTTATTTACCGGAGAAACTGCCGTAGAAGGCGCAGCTTCGAGAAGGATTGCTGGACGGAGCTGCCTTCCCCATATCAAGTTACCGCCGTCGTTGAGTTTTCCGGTGAGACGCACGGCGGGGATTAAGCTCTGGTTTCCGGCGAGTCTCGCCGAAGGCTTCGGTGGAAGTGAAAGGCCGCGAGCAGTGGCGCCGGAAAGCACGAGGGACTCCATTCCGGTGGAGTAATTAGGAATGCAGAGGGAGTGGGAAATGAGCGGTTAGTATTATTGGATATTTTGATTTTAATCTATTCACGGATATGGTGCTGTGCATCGCGGACCACGGATTTTCTGTAGAGTATGGATGCAAAATTGTTACATACTCCAATTTTAAAATAATTTATGTACAATTTTAACTTAATTTTTAATTTTAATGTGAAGGATCAAAATTTAATCCAACATTTATCTTGTAAAATTGGGTATATTTGTGAAGATTGAAATTTGATACTCCGATGTCCATGATTTTCTATCTAAGATAATAGGTTTGGAAATTAAAAAAAATGAAACGCACAAATCAAAAATAATATTTAATATAATTAAATTATAAGTTTTTGGTCTTCCAAGTCGTTTCATAGCTTGATAGCATGGAAAAGTGTCAAATATGTGTATTCAGTCATGAACTTAATAAAGTAAAATTGGATTATAATTAAACATTGTACAAAATGAAAATGGAAAATAAGTTTAATTTATCTTATTAATTTATATGATCTATATTATGGTTCATTGTACGAGTTTAAAATATATTTTTATCATATTCTATAATCGTTTAGCGATGGACGAAGTTATAACATGCAATATTATGAAAAATATTGAGATAAGAATTTGATAATTAGACATATCTGAACCTAAAATTAGAGCTAGCAGATAAAGTACTGTAGTATATTACCTAATAAAAAAATAACCTATATTAATCTTGGACTATTGATGTTTGTCGTACATTCTGTTAAAAAACTCACTTAGACATAGTAATCAAAATACACATAGATTCTCATACATAGGTTTTTCTTTTAAAAAAATACATAACGAAATCCAACCAATATTGCATGATATAATTGAATAAGGGCACCTCATAAGTCATGACTACATCAAATTTCAACTATAAATATTATTGCTTTCTTACTAGCTACTTTCCTTTTCCTTTTCTATTCAAAGCAAACTATAAATAAGGTTGAAATTTATATACAGTATAAAAAGAGAAAAAAAAAATCTAACTTTTGACAAGTGATATGGGGTGTTTTCAAACACTACAAATAGCTTCCATAATCATTTTTTTTAAAGTTGCCCCTCTCACAGCTTTTATTTTTCAAAAGTGTTTTTAAGCTGTTTATAGAATTTACAAACACCCCCCACACTCTTCCGGGTGTTCACGTGTCACGAGTTATATGTATAGAGTACTAGTTACTCCCTTCATCTCAGAATTTCTTCTACTCTATAAGATCAAAACATGCAATTTATTTTAACCCTCTAAATTTTGTATTGAGTTATTTAAGAATTTACGTTTTTCCTATTGTATTTTAGTATCTTATATATGCAGAATGATATGTGAGCGTGTGATTGAATAAGAAATTGAAAAATATATATGAGATAACGAAGATTGTAATTACCAGCATAAGATTAAGATTGTAAAAAATTAAGACTGTGGAGAGGAATAAAAGAAATGGAAATGAAACAATAGTTTTTATAATTTAATGGATAGAAAATGGAGGAAATATGAAGTGGGGTATTCTTATCTCATCTTAATGAATTGAGAGGTCTAGAGAATCAGCTTTTCTTATCCAATCCTTTCTTCTCAATATCTTCACCATTTTTTTTACCAACTATTAGTCATTCTTTTTCAAATTTTCTCAATTTTAGATTTTAATTGAAATTTCAGGTGGTGTATTTATGATAAGAAAGATAAAAGGTAGAGAGATAGAAAATAGAAAACGTAAAAAAAATAGTGGAATGTTGACATTTTAAAAAATATGTTAAGTAGATTGAGATGATAAAAATAGCAAAATGTATCAATTACAAAGAGATCGATAGAGTACTTTTTTATTTTATGTCTATTATATATATCTATATATGAAAAATGTCTGGGTATTGGCAAATTAGCCAACTTTCTAAGCTAGTTTAAGATGGGTACAGTAATGCTGCTTCCGGTCAAAATTCATTATGCTCTTTTTTTGGTACGGATTCTAATCAATATTGATTAGTTTTTTTTTTGAAAAGGTTTACAAGATCAATACATGAAAGATAGATAATACAATTCTAAATTCTAGATCTTCAAACCACAGCAAATCAACTTGGCATCGTTGCTCCATCCAATCGTGAGGAAGAGGAAAACGAGTGAAACCTTTGTCCACCAAAAGAGCACAGATCTTCATTTCTCAATACGAGACACCCCACACTAAGGTACCAGCATATCAAAACAATGGAGATAAAATCATGAGGTCAAAGGCTCACCAAGCACCAAGATTCTTAAGGGACATCCAAATCCCAAATATCACCACCAGGTCCCAAAAGAGGGAAAAACAGGGTCCCAAAAGAGGGAAAACAGGGTCCCATAGAAGGGAAGCAGGACGCATATAGCGTAGAGGGGTCGGACAAAGCCGACAGCACCGTAACATAAAAACCATAAAACTAGAATACACTATAGAAACAGAAATAACATACTATCTAAGACTAGGACAAAAAACAAATAGAGGAACTGAAATGAAAGGGAAAACGCAAATAAGAAAACTATCTAGAAAAACCATAAAAAAACTTGATCAACGGAAAAATAAAACGGAATCAAAGGAACACTCCTCCAAACGGTCACCGTAGCTCCGTTAGGATAGACTGTCCATTGTTCCCAACTAAATCCTATAAAAGAATTACATAAAATGTATCATAAGACAAACATAAAACTGACGGGACAAGCGGATCTGGACGGCGGTGCCTGGTCGCGGTCAGAAGACGGACGGGCGACGGTCGGCGGGAGTAAATTCGTAGAAAGCCGACGGACCAGATCTGAATAAGCGCCGCCTGATCTACATAATTTCTACACAGAAGAGGAGGAGAAAGGAGGAAAAAGAAGAAAGGAGGCGGAAGGAGGCGGAGGTTAGGCTGTGTGGTATATTGATTAGTTTATATAAAGTAGATATATTAATGGTATAATAGAATATTATGAGATTCATTTATAAATAAAATAATTATTTATTAATAAAGTAATAATAATTTAAGTAAATAAGTGACAATTGAAATTAAAGGTGAAAATTAAATAATGTGAATAATATTATTTTTAAAAAATTAAATAAAAATAATGAAAAAAACAAATAATAAGAATAATAAAATTGGACGGAGTGAGAAGTATATATTATTTATTTACTAGATAGAATTCTCGCGTATTACGCAGACTATTAGTAAAAGTCAGTATATTCATATTTTATTTAATAATGTAAATAGAGTTTATTGACATTATAGACCAAGATCCTAGCCCATCTTTTAATTCATGACAAAAATTATTGATATTACAAATTAAGACAAATCCATATTTGACATTCCTAATATGCCCTCAAATCAATATATTAAAAGAATCAACAATTAAATTCAATAATATACTCTCATATTATGAGAATCCGTTTCAATCTCTATCACATCATTTCTCATTTTAAAACTCATCTCCCTTCAGATTCAAAACCCTACACCTCACGGCGGCGCAACCGGTCCCGACACCACCATGTTACAGCCTAGCCATCGCCGCAATAGCCCCGCCTCACCGGCTCCTTAAACGCTCCCCGCAATCCATAATCGGGTATGTATACAATCGAATCAAAAGAGCATCCATCACATCTGTTAAAGATCCACCGCCGCGGTCTTTATTTGTTGTCAACAACTTGACCACGACGGCGTCGATCTGTCCAAGGTTCGGCCAGATCCGTCACGATATGCCATTGTTTCACCAACAAGCTATGTAATTTTGTCCAAGATTCAGCCAAAACCACTCGAATACGACGTCGTCGATCTGTTCAAGATATGTAATTCTGTGTTTTAAAATTTAAGTGGGATGTTTTGAAGTGATCAATCATGGGATTTCTCCAGATTTAATGAACCTGGTTCTGTTTCTTGCCGGTGAAATTTATGAGATTGCACCGGAGAAAATGAAAACGGTGGCAAGGTCGCCGGAGCGGCCGTACGGGTTCGAGGAGATCATCCACGGTGAGGAGGAGATTAAAGATGAAGGTGAAGATTTTTTGTGGTGTGAAGATTAAAGATTAAAGATCAGGTGAAGATTCATGGATTCTTTCCATTTTTCTATTTATTGCTTAGTTGAGAAGCTTCTTTGATGAAAATTTCGTTGTGATTTGGATTGTTATACAGATCCATTGGGTTGGAAAAACAAGCTCATAAATAGTGGGAGCATTGAGAATGTCCCTCTTGAATCTTCATTGTATTTAATCTGCTATGGAATTGATTGTAAATTTGTTAAGAAATGCTCTTTGTGTGGTCAATTTCTAGTGGGAATGTCCCTCTTGATTTGGGAGTATGTATGTTGTTTTGCAGTGGAGTCAGAATGGGTATGAAAGTATGATCTGCTTCACATATACCACAAATGCTTATACAATCACTGATCACTGATGGGATATTTGAATGTGTGTCATTTTTTGCATTTTAACACCAGTTTGGTGAATTCCATCTGTTTGTGTTCCTAACAACTAGAAATTATTGTTTTTACACTAGAAGGCCTGGAAAAATCGAGTAGGAGATGAGTTACATCACTTGAGTGGACTTAAAATCAAGGTATTATGAAATGTTTGTAAGTTGTTCAAGAGCAGTAGCTTGCCAAATGTAGATGGATTCAGTAGTTTTATTCTAATTCTAGATCATCTACTTTTTTTTTTTTTTTGTTTATTCAAATATAAGTGGTTGTGTTATTAATGTTTATGAATGATGGAATATGCAGTTGGAATACGTTGAGAAGAGAAGAATCAAGGACCTCGTAAAGAAGCTTCCTGAGTTTATTAGCTATCCAATTTACCTATGGGCTGAGAAAACAACCGAAAAGGAGATTAGCGGAACCAAAGAAGGAAGAGTAGGGAATACAAATGGAGGTCGACTTAGGAGTGAAAAGAAGAAATAACCATGTGTGATTTGGCTAGTAGATTGAGGAATGAGTATTGAATATTTGATTGATCAATTGTTGTTGGAGTCTTTATTTTATGCATATTGTTTTAAATGTAATTATATATACAACATATATAATTATATGTACGCATATATTATATATGCATTTAATGTATGCACTACTTTATGCATATATCAAAATATATGCGCTTAATATATTCTTTTCAAATAGTGTTAAATATAGTCATAATATCTTTGACATATTGACATTTTCAAATATAATAAATTAAATATATTTATAAAAGTGGTATGCAACATATTTTTGCATATGCAACCATTTTTTATATATGCAACATTTTTTTGCATGTCAATGAGAATATGCAACATATTTATGGGAATCGAATTGGGAGATTAATAATTTTTTTAAATTTTGGAAAGTTATAAATGAGCAGAATTTTAGAAATATTTTTACCGATTTTGTTTTTAATAGTTGACTTTATAATACTAATTTTGCTGAAATTAATTTTTTAAGATTCGAAATCCATTTTTATTTTGAAGTCGATAGATTAGGAATGTTTCGAGGAATTCATATGCACCGATATTCTTGAAGTTGATAGATTAGGAATGATAGTTTTAAATTTGAAAACTGAAGTTGGTAGATTAGGAATGATAGTTTTAAATTTGAAAACTTAATTAACTCGCACAAATTTCGAGGATAACTGCATAATTTGAAATTTAAAATTAATTATAACATAAGGGTATAATTGTACATTTAAGTTGGATTTTGGCTTGATATGTAATAGCAAATAAATTTTCCTTGATTTACAAAAACTTAGGGTGAAATGGTCTATAGTGTAATTCTCCCATGTAAATAATAGTACTCATATTTTTAGCAATATATTAATAAAATTTAATACTTTGTATAATACAGTAATATTTATTTTCTATAATTTCAAATTTTATTATGTAATTAATTATTTTAAAGATTTTATTAAATTATACTGATTAAAGTGTTTTTTTTATTTGAATTAGCTAGTCCCTATAAATAGTTTTAAAAAACATTGATTAATTAAATTAATATACTTTACAAAATGTTTAAATATATTTTTAGATAAAAACTGTTGATGTTAGAATAGGTGTTGTATTTTATGATCCAACATTTCAGTTACATGTTGTACTAAATGTGCCAACACCTACCACAACATCAGAATTTGTCCTTTCTCCTTTTACTAACTCTAACCTAACTTGTGTTGCTTAGTGATGTCCCAAATGCAGGTAGAAGACGTGGGCAACACCCAGGTCAAGCAGTTGCATGGGAGTGAGAAGTTTCTAAGCCTCAATACGCAAGTTCCAACAATTGTGGAGTGTGAAAGGAAGTTACAAGAAACCACCTTTGATCCAATGGCTAAGATTGATCAAGGGAGTTGTAGGAGTTGCAAGGCAGTTCGAACTCAAGCCTATAAATAGAACCCACTGCCTTCACTTCAAAAGTACAACAAGAGATAAAGCTTGATTAGATTACTACCTATGGAATGCGCAACGCTTCTAGTTAGAAAAACATTTTGTTCTTTCTTGTAGATTAGTGCACTTGTATAAACCCGAATATTTGTGTACTCAATCATAGTCGTTTATTAGGAAAATATGTTAGATCTATAAGGGAGATAGTTTCGTATTTTTCTAGTAACTTTTCAAACTCATTTTGAGTTGTAGTTGTTCAAAACCTTACGAGGTTGTTGATTTTGTTTCACTGATATTAAGAGTTAATATAAGTGATTCGTGTAGATTAATTATTTAATCTACACAATTTCTGAAATACTCTTTGCAAAGTGTTTGTTTAAATTCCGCTGCTCATTGTTGTCTGAACTGTGCCAACACTACAGACAACATCTCTGTATATCGCACGCACACTTTCAAAAACAATGTAAAGAAAGTGTAGTTAAAATAACATAATTGATTTTAATTTAATTTCAGACATAACTTTCCATTTTGATATCAATGACTCGTATATTTTCTAACCAATAATAAATATACATATCAAAGTTCTAAAAATATTAACTTAACTTAATTATGACACATGTAATACAATTATTCTCCATAAGACACATCATCAAAATTAACCACAACTTGACACTTGACAAACTTAAACTCCCTATTAGTATATAGGGGGATGATACCTAATTCATCCCACTCTTTCCCAAATATGATTTCTCTATCCCGATTAGGGATGGCAATGGGACGGGTCGGGCCGGGTACCTAGATACCCGGACCCGGCCCGTTTCAATACGGGTCCGAGTCGGCCCGACCCATGTGGGTCACGGGGCGGGGCAAAACGGGCGGCCCATTACAATTTTTTTAAAATTTTTTAAAAAAATTAATAAATATATATATTTTAAATATATAACAAAAAAAAATTAGATTTGTATTGAAAAATAAACAAAATAGTCTTAGAAGCAAGTTTATATATTTATTTTCACATTATAATTGTTATATGTATTAATAAACATGTTATATGCATGATTCAAAAAAAAAAAAAACATGTTACAGTATATGCAAAATATTGAAGATATATTATATTTATATGTATAATATATACAAAAAAATATATAAAAACGGGTCACAGATCCGGGTCGCGGGTCGAAGGTGATACCCGGACCCGCCCCATTTCAATATGGGTCCGGGGTGGGGCGACCCAAATAGCACGGATCGGGGCGGACCGGGGCGGGTTGAAATTGCCATCCCTAATCCCGATCCAAATTCTTTAATGGGAGAATTTTGTGTGAATAAACATTAGAATGTAGAATGAGAACGAGGATGAATTAAGGCCATGCCCATGTCACCGGTAGTTTTACTATCACGTCTGCAATTCGATTATTATGTTTCATTTTTTTGTATTTCACCTCCTAAATCACTAACTCCATGTATGTAGTTTATTGATTATTTTTAATCATTCAATTCATGGTCATACATTTAAAATAAACAACATGAGGTAGAACACAAATTATTAACAGATGATTGCATTCCACGTGATGATCGTATTGATCAATGAGTAGTATCTTTATTCATTTTTTATTTTACATAATTGAAATTTATTCATTAAAATAGCTAGGCCTAAAAGCCCAATTGTTTATTCCAATATTATAAGCCCAATTGCATTGCTAGAGGAAGCTGCAAGGTAAATGTTTATAAGGGTCTGACTATTGCACCTCCATTTCGGAGAGATGTACTCCCCCTTTCAGTTTTATTAATAAAATAATAGGTAAAAAACCTAAAATACTCTTCATTAAATATACACTATACTAGATGCACCCTCCCTACTGAATGCACCCCACCTTCATTTCTTTCACCTTCTCCTAACACACAACTTCCGGTCGCCGGCGACACCATTTCCGGCGACCATAACCTCAAAAAAAAAAAAATATAGAAATGGTCGACCATATACTCAAAAAAATCACAATTTTTTTTCAATTTTCGACCAACCAGTGTCGATCATATACACTCTCGTCGATAAATCGTTGTCGACGGGAATGTATATGATCGAAACGGTTGGTCGAAAATTAAAAAAAAAACAATTTTTTTAAAATTCGACTATGTAAGATCGATCAAATACTAATCGACCTTACACGGTCGAAAATTGAAAAAAAAAAAAGAAAAAAACTAGGGTTTTATGCAATGCAGAAAACCCTAACATTGGGAAAGGGGGGAAACCTGGTGGGATGGGGTGTGTCGGAGGGAGGAGGGGGCGGCCGCGAGCTGCTCTTTTTTTTTTTTTTTTTTTACAGTTGGGGGGTGGGGCGACTGGCTCGGCGAGGGAGAGAGGGGGAGGCAGTGGACGGCCGCGGCGACCGCGATCTGTTCTTTTTTTTTTTACAGTTGCGGGGTGGGGCGACGGGCTCGGCGAGGGAGGGAGGAGGAGGGGGGAGGGAGGGGACGGCCGTGGCGCCCGATGGACAGGGCGGCCATGCGCGGCCGCGATTTGTTCTTATTTTTTTTTTTACAGGCGGTGGGGGGGCGGGGGCGATGAGGGAGGGAGGGAGGGGTGGGGGAGAAGATGAAAGAAGAAATGGAGGAGGAAGAAGATGGAGGATTTGGGGGGGGGGGGTGTGGGTAGTAATATGATTTTTATGAAGGAGGGGTATTTATGACATTTGAGGGGAGGTGTGACCTAAAATTCGGGTAGTGTAAAAATCGGGGGAGTGCATCTCTCCGAAATGGAGGTGCATATAGTCAAACCCGTTTATAAAGGTTTATAGGCCCAGTAGTTGGGCTTATTTCAGGCACAAGTGGTTCGAATTTTTCAAGGGCCTTTCTCTCTTTCACTTGTCTTTTTTTTTTTTAAACGGTAAAGATAATTATTGCCCCAAGTATAAGAGTTACTCAACTCATAAATATACAAATGAAAATGTTCATATGATTTTCAGAAATACTAATAGGTGTCGTCCTTTCTCAAGAGTTACTTTATAATACATAAAAATGGGTTACAGAACCAAGTTGAGATTGATGAGAGAGGTCCCACCATGTTCTTACCGCTCAGTCAGACCCACGGTTTAATTTTTATATTTTTCATTGTCTTCTTCACCTCCTGATGTTCATTCTTGAATCGTTTTAAATTACGACAGTTCCAAATTTCCCCAATTACACATACACATAAGCTTGACATAAAAATTATTCTTTCTTTCCCACGTCCAAGTGCCTCAGTAAGTAGTGTTTAGCCACTTGTAGCATTCCTTCCATATCGATATTGCAAAGTTCCAACTACACAGTTTCAAATTTCCAATTACTCCCAGGTTAATATGAGGCACTATACTACCCTTTAGCCACTTGTAACATTCCTTCTGTATCGATATTGCAAAGTTGCATTCCAGAATCAAGTGTGTGTTGTTTTCTGCTACTACCTCGCATAACTTGTAGCTCGTTTTTGCGTCTTGAATAATTATTCCCCTTCTCAGCACGTTGTCAGTTGTTGTGAGCCTTCCTTTCAGCGTCTTCCACACTATCGTTTGTGTCCTTTTTTGTGCCAAATTTTTCCAAATAGTCGCGAACTCCGGTTATCATCTGCCACTCTTATCCACACCATCGCCCCCCATACTGCTAATCACGTCATCTTGCTGCTTGCTAATGCAGTAAAGCTCAGGAAATCTATATTTGATAGTGTCTCCCTCTTCTACCCAAAAATTCTCTAAAACTTAGTTTGTGCTCCGCTCCCTATCACTCTAAAAATTATATTACTAACCTCTCTCTCGCTTATATGCTCATAGATCTTTTTTAATTTCTTCCACTAACTAGATTCTCCAACTTTGCGACTCCCTCGTCTTTTTATATTAGACTTCTCCCTCACCAACCCCTCATATTTTGAGGCCAACACCCTCACCCAAAGACTACTTTCCTCCGTAATAAGACGTCATATCCATTTTCCTAATAATGCAATATTGAAGGCATGTAAATCTCTAATCCCTGGTTCCTCTTTCTTTTTCTCCACACACACCTCCTCCCGACTTATCCAAGGGATTTTCCTATTTGCACCCTCCCCCCACCCCACCCCACCCCAATGGATTTTTTTTTGGATTTTTTTTTTATATCACTCGGAACGGTTTTTGGTAGCTTAAAGAACGACAGGTAATACGTAGATACCGAAGATAACACATCTTGAACTAAAGTCACTCTTCCTCCCATCGAGATATGTTTATCTTTCTAAATCTCAAATTTTCTTTTATCTTTTTTAGCATACCAGCCCATGAGGATGTTTTGTGGTGGTTCAATCCCACGTTCAGCCCGAAGAAAGTCATAGGTATGCTGCCCGTGTTGCACTCTAAATATTCGGTCAACTCCGGTTTGTCTTTGTCTCTCATGTGGACTCCATATAAGCTGCATTTGTTGAAGTTAACTCCCAGTCCCGACACCAATTCGAATAGTTTAAGGGTACCTTCACTTTGTCTCTTCCCATACATATAGGATTCAGCTCTCCAATCGAAATATTGAAGTAAGGGTACCTTCACTTTGTCTCTTCCCATACACATAGGATTCAGCTCTCCAATTTCCACAACCTTATTCACCAAACAATTTAATCCCTTTGTTGTTATAAGAAACAAAAAAAAAGGGATAATAGGTCCCCTTTTCTCAGCCCCCAATCCAATTTGAAATCACCGGACGAGCTTCCGTTTACGAGTACAACCACGCTAGCTGTCGAAACGCATTCCATCATCCAAGCCCTTCACTTTGACGAGAAATCCATACCCTCCATCATGTTCTCCAAGAAGGTCCATTCTACCGAATCATATGCCTTGGCGAAGTCCACTTTAAAAAATGCCCTCAACTTTCTTTTCTGTTTCGCTTCATCGATCGCCTCGTGTGTTATTAATATCTCGTCCATGATTTGACATTCTCCTATGAAAATATATTGGTTGTCCGAAATCACCATCTCCAGTACCTTTACCTTTGATTGTCTTTTCGCCAAGCATATTGCTATGATCTTATATAAACTGCTAATCAATGATATAGGGCGAAATTCCTCCCGATTATGGGCTTCTGTCTTCTTTGGAATGAGAACTATGAATAGGGCTGAGCAAAAATCGAAAAAAACCAAAAAATCGAACTGAACCGAAATATGAATTCCGTTCAATTTTTCGAATTCGGTTCAGTTAGCATTTTTTGTACATTTCGATTTTTGGTTCAGTTTCGATTTTATTACATAATATTTCAATTAACCGAAAACTGAACTGAAATGGGCCCATATAAATACATAGCCCTAAACATTAATTTAATAACCATAGACAAAAATCAATTTTCTTTTAACATAATACTCTCTTCGATTATAAATAATTGATGTTTTATGTTAATGGCTTTGTTTCTAATTGATTGATGATTTAGACATTTTTTTATTTATTTATGATTTAGACATTTTTTTTCATTTTTATATTTTTCACTTCTGCGGTTCTACTCTACCCAATCCAAAAAAATATGTCATAAACCCTCAAATTAAGAAATGTGAGTTTGATAAGTATATATATATATATATATATATATATATATATATATATATATATAAATAGGGATATATTTATCATTAAATATAAATTCTTAATTTTACCTCCAAAATCTAAAACATCAACTATTTAGAATCAGATTTTTTTTTTATTAATATAAACTTGAGAAATTGTTTAGATGATCGATGTTTACTTTCAAATTTAAAAAATAGATTTTGATTTTAAAGATTTTACACCTATTTTATTTTGAGATTTAAAAACCGGTGGTAAAAAATCACTCAAAACCATTCATATTAAACATATATATTTGACATAAAATTAAATTATTATAATATTATTTTAATCATTATAATCTCTCCCGAAAATTTCCTATAATATTAGGGACGACACGTGCTAAAAGTTAAATAGGATGAAATACCAATGAAATACAAAAAGTGAAATAGGAGAATCGAACCAAATCTCTCCCAACAATAATACGGAGTACAATAATATCAGTTATAAATACAATCATTACACAATCATTATAATTTCAGTTATAATTTTATTTAATCTTACACGTTGATTTTTAAGTTAAATGATCTTCTATTCAAAAAAAAAAAACGCATAACTATTAGGATTTAAAAAAATCGAATTTTAAAACTACTCTATATATAACTAAAGTGAACATCACATCCTCATAAACGCGCTAGTTGAATGAAAGAGTTGACATTACATTCCTAGTAGGATTTAATTGGTAAACTGCATCATAATTTATGGAAAGTGAGGAAGATGGTGGCATGTAGAACTAAAGCACAAGAGCACAATTATGAAAGTAACTTTATCAATAATTATTATATTTTCCATGTTATGTTTAACTAATTTAATTATAATGATATTAAGGTGTGTTCTTTTTGCCTCAAAATGCACAAAAGAGCTGATTACGGGGTCCCACAAAGATCCTGACTGATGAGTCATCCACCTGCCCTGCTTCTAAATACTTTTTTTAGGAAATCAAATTATAAAAATATATATATATATATATATATTCTTTAAGTGTAAAGCGATAATAATCTTTTTTTTTAACATTATTATTTTTTATTTAAACAAGACACATGCCAACGAGATACGGTTCATTTGTGATTTGATTCCCGTCAAGGGCGGAGCCAGGAAGGAATAAATTTTAGGACGGGCTGAAAGTTTAACATAAACACAGTAAAAAAATCTAATTTTTTTTTTTTACTGAAGTTGTGCCATGCTATTTTTTATCCTATAAAATTCATCAATAATAAAATCAGGATCAATATTTTAAAACAATTTTCTCTGAATATAGACAATCGATCTATCTGATAGATCACTCACCATTTTATTTTGAAAAACACCTTTGACATTTTCATATTTGAAAATGCTTGTTGCGGTATTGAGAGAAAGTGTCAAATACATAGATAATAAAATTAAATACAAAATTAATAAAATGACCTAAATAATTAACAATACAGAACATAATTATCCTTTTTTTTTTTTTTATCTAGTACTAACTCCAAAGTGTATATATTTTTTTTAGTTGTTTACCTAAATGTGTTTATTTTCTGTTTTAAAATATATATTTCATGTACTTACTTTATCTCATATCTACTTTATCTAGGGCATTTTTTATAGTAAAAACTAATTATCTAAGATTAGGATGATAACTAAATTTTATAAATTTTAACCATAATCTACTCTTAATCTAAATTATCAAACGACCAATAAAAATGATATATAGTTAATCTAGATTTAATCTAAGCTATTAAACATATCCCTATTTTATTATTCACTCTATTCATGAATAAACAATATTACTTTAAATTTGTGCACAAAGAAACAAACATATTATATGGATAGAAGGAGTGCAAAATTAAATATAAAATAAATAAAATGAATAAATATAATATTGAAATGGATTAAATAAAAAAAAGGAATTGTGAAGAGAGGAAAGGAATTGTCGACAAAATGAATCAAATAAAAAAAAAATTAAAAAAAAAACTGGGGTGGGCTACAGCCCACCTTAACCATTGAAAAGGTCTGCCCTTGGACTTCCCGTCTGATTCGGGTTGGACAAGGTTAACACGGACTGTAGGTCCCTAAGTTGAGTTAATATCGAGGGAAGCTAAAGAAAATGTCTAGAGGGGGGTGAATAGACTTTTCTAAAATCTTTCGATATATCAGAATTACAATATGCGGAATACGAAATTAACAATGAGCCCAATTAAAGTTTATACTCAACTTAATTCGAGAACTCTGTTTTATGTACTCAACTAGTCTAGTTCAGTTATGTAATTCAATTAACTAAACAATTAATCAATTAAACAACAAACAAAACAGTAAAGTAAATCAAACACGAGATTTATAGTGGTTCGACAACTTGTCTACATCCACTCTCACAAACCCAGTTGTGAAATTCTTATTAACTCGTCCAATGGAGTAATATGTTCTTGTGGCTTTAAGTCCCAAGAAATAAGACTTAGATCTTCTCGATTATATCTCCAGATATATCTTCGATCTTACTAGCGATTTACAAGTATCTAGCAACTTGAAACAACAAAAGAAAATAAAACTTCTCTTCGTTCAGTAGTAGTCTTCTTTGATCTTCACTTGACTTGTGTAGCTTCACTTTCTGAACTTCAATCTCTGAGAGTAATTTCTTCACTTGAATCTTCAATAACGTTTGCAGTATCAATATTTCAGTAGTCTTTAACCAATGAATACCTTGGGGTATTTATAGACTTCAAATGCCAAGAACTTTCAGTTGTGTAACAACCTTTCTTGAAAACTAACTTGTAACTGATTCTTTATATCCTTCCACGCGTTTCTTTAGTCAATTAGTTATTCCTTAACTAATTCTTCAGTCTTTATCTTCAATACGCGTTTGTAACTAACTTCAATTTGACCTGTCTTGAGTAAGTTGCGCACCTGCCTTGTCTAGTAGTAGTAGACTGACTGTGTCTTCTACTTCTCTAGTGCAGTAGACATCTTCAGATTACAACATAGAACTGATCTAGTCCTATCAACTAATCCTAACAAGACTATTACATTACATTAAGCTTTTATAACACAAGCTTAGTCAACTTATAACTATACAATGATTCTATACATTACATATATAAAAAACATGAGCTTCTATACATCTTGAATAGCTCAATATAAAACCTATCACGTATACAAAGTACTTATACACTGTACTTGTCTTTTTCTTTCATACTTATCTTTTGAAACTATTACTTGTCTTGTGAACTCTACTGATCTGTACAAGATAACTTCAACTCAACTAGACTAGATCAATCAATACTTAGAAAATATTCAAGTCTTCTTTTGGCTTATCAAAACTTTATCTTTTATCTTTTATTCATCATTTAGGACTTGTTCTAGGATTCATATCCCAACAATTTCCCCCTTTTTGATGAAGCCAAAACTACTTGAATCTTTTCTTATTAGTAGACTAGTTAAGTAGTTACCTTGTCGTTTAACATCAAATAGTACTTATCCTTCATTCATTCAAAATAGATCAGTAGATTACACATACTTGAATAACAAAATATCAGGAAAAAAAAAAACTAATCAAACAAAAACTAATCTGAAAGAGTACCTCCTTCTGGGTTTGGAACACAGAATGCATCTAGGAGTCTCTTGTGAATTAGACTGACATGATCTTCATCTTCAATCTTCTCTTTATCTAGCAGCTCTTCTTCGAATTTCTTGATTTGATTAACATCAACCCTTTTTCCTGAGCTTGTCATGGGAGTCTTCCATTTTGGAAAGGTCGGTATCAGAATGTTGAAATTTGCAGCGGCTGATATCCTCATGACCAAATTCCAAAGCAATTTATTCTGTCCTTCCATGAATTTGTCAAACATGGCATACAACTCATCTGGACTTTCAGACTCACCATATTTTCGAACAATCCAATGATCAAGTTCCCATTGCCTCTTCACTTTGAGCCATTCTTGTCGATGCTCTTTGTCAATGAAGTAGTCAATGAACTGATCTTCCATCTCTTCTTCATTCACCTTTAGCTTTTGCAGTCTCTCAATATGTTTTTCTATTTTCTTCTTGCTTGCATAACGACTTTCATCATTAGGATCAACAATCTTCTGCTTCTTCTCAACTGCAGCAACTCCTTCTGTTCCTTCAAACACTATCTTCCTTTTAGACCGTCTAGTCTGAATTTCAGTTTCTGGAGATGCAACATTCTTTCCCTTCTCCAATCTTTTGAGTTCATCAGCTTCAGCTTGCTCCAGCTCTGCAGTTTTAACTAGCCTCCTTTTAGGCCTCCTTAGCTCTTGCATAGCAGTAGCAGCATCCTTTTCTTCTGGTTCAGCACTTAGCTTAGATAAGCTGACTTGCCCTACTCTACTTGCTTCTTCCCCCTTTTTGGCTTCATCATGAGCCTTAAGAGTGAAAAAACTTGTAAAGCGAGTCATTTCTTCCTTTACGACCTCCTTCATTGCTTCAGCAGCTAGCTCTATCTGCCTTTGATGTGTTTGATCCCGACTCATCTTGTCCAGGCGATCAGCAGTAGATTCTAACTTCTGTGAGTTAATGACCAACTCATCTTTGAAATGAGTAGCTGACTGTCGTAGAAGAGTGTTCTGCTTTGTTAGCTCGGATAGAATAGCTTGAGAATTCACCAACTGAGCTTGTGCCTCTCTCCTCTGCTCATCTGCTATCTCAATCTTAACTCGGTAAAGACGTTCCATTTTGCCAGATTCTTCAGCCAACGATCTAGCAAATGAGATAGACCTCTTCTCAGAAACTTCAGCTTGTGTCTGTAAGAACCTTTCAACTTCCGCATATATTTCTGTTCGAAAAGTTGAATCCATCTTGTTGACTTCTCCAATAAACAATTCTCTTGAACTGTCAACGAGTGATTTATTCTGGTCTATCAACACATCCTTCATTTTTGAGTGCAAGAACTCTTCTATTGCAGAATGAACAACATCTTTCAAGTCTGACTTCAACTCGGCAAGATAGCCTATGGGAAATCCTTGAGTAGATGACTGGGCTTCAACCACCACATCTTCCTGAACTTTCTCTACCAGTTCCTCTTCATTAAACATAACAGCATCCAGGAATGCATCATCTTCTTTCCCAAAGTCAAAAGAATCAACTTCTTCTGAACTGTCAGCCTCATTTTCAGAAGGTTCAGAGGTTTGAATAGCAACATCAACAAGTTCTGTCTTCTCCTCTTCCACGAGCTCAGTCTGAGATCCAATATCAGACGAGAACTCTTCAACCAGGATTCCATCAGGAATTTTTAATAGCCTTTTTACAAGATCAACTAAGGCTCTTGGTGGAAATAATTCGGAATGATCCTTTACACCACTATTTTCCTTTTGTTCCATCTCCCAATCCATAAAATTGGAGATTCCTCCCATGCCTTGAATAACTTCGAAAAGGTCATCAGTTGAAGACTTCTTAAGAGCAAACCAGGTGCATATCCTTAAAAGAATTTCAAACTGCTCTGACTCATAGTCTACTTCGATAGTTGAGAGCGTCCTCTTCAGATTCTTGGTCATTCGGACACGAATTCTCTTTTCCCTTAGACACATCGGATAATATACCAGGGAGTTAAATCTAACAGCAGACGGGTCCTGAGTAGATGGGGTCTCTAACTCAGCTGTTGCAGTGGCAACTGGCATCGTGTCTGAAGTAGATGGGTTGGGGGGTTCACCATATTCTGGTGAGGGAGAGGGAGTGAAGGCAATGGTTTCAATGGGCTTTGATGTGTCTTGGTTTGGTATGACAACTGTAGGAGTATCAGTTGTATCTAATTTGGGAGTGTTTTCGGGTAGGCTGACCCTCAGTGGATATACTGGCAGCACTTGTGAGGTTGGGGGTACAAGTCGAGGCCTAGATCGACGTGACCTAGCCTTGGTTCGAATGGAAGTAGAAGGGAGAGAGAGAGGAATTGAAACAGATTGAGTAGAAGTACCAACCTGTGAACTCAACTCGACTGGACGAGTAGGCGATCCGACCCTTACAAGAGTGTACATTTCAGGAATTTGTTCACTCGACTCTTTCTCTTGTTGCGACTCTCCATCTGACTGAGTCTTTTCTGAGTCATCTGCACTGGACTCTCCTTTTTCAACCTCTTCCGATTCTTCATCATTAGACTCGTCTTCTGAAGAACTAGATGACCCAGCATACGGCATCACATCCATCGGATTCAACTCAACTTGCCTAGGAGCAGATGGCCTAGCAGCAACTTGCTTAGCCAGAGCTTCCTTCTTCAAGTAATGCTTTAGAGGATGAAATGGCTTGCCTTTACTCCAACTCGTCTTGTTTGGCAATAGAATGGGTAGGATGATACTTAACTTGTTTCCAAAGCTAACATTTGCAGAAACAACCCAGTTGGCTGAACTGGTGTCAACTTGCACAAACTTCTTGTAGTACATCAATCTATCCAAGAAGAGTTTAGTCCAGTTTCCTTCAGTGATTCCATCATAAATCACAGCCATAATTCTTGCTTTCTGGGGCGTCACAGAGTCAAAACTCCCAGTGACTCCTAGCAACATTTTAGATGCGATATCAAGAAGAGTCTTGTATTTTTCAAGAAGCTCCTTCTTCTTCACCACAGGAACCTTTCCATCGCTTTTCAACTTCAGCCTTCTTCCACAGAAAATACTTAAGTACCTCAACTCTCGGCCTTCAGCATATCTCTCAATATCTATCGATCCGGATGGTAGTTTCAGCGATTCGGTCAGAAATTCTCGAGTGATCTCCACTCGCCTCCTTCCAACAAAGGCTTCAATCGAGTCGCCTTGTCGAGTTGCAGTAGCATAAAACTCCAACACTTCTTCTTCAAGAACAACCTCAGGAAATGCCTCCAAATAGGGTCTCAAACCGCATTTGAAGCATTTTATCAAGATTTCCTTGTTGTCTTCAGTGTGATTCCCTTTGAAAAATACCGATCCTTCTGTATGCACTCTTCCTTCGGTAATGTACTTACCGAGATCAAACCTAGCTTGCATGTTAGTACGAGCATCGAACATTGAAACGATAGACATAGTAAAATGGTTTATGAAAATCGAGGAATTTCGAAGATGTTTGAGTGCTTGAGAAGTTATGAGATCAAGAGAAAATGAAATCGTGAGCAGTTAAGAACGAGTAAAATGGGTTTTAAACCTTTGAGTTCAATGGTTGAGATTGGAAGTATTAATCCAATGGACAGATATGAAAGGCTTTAGAAATTCAGTTTTACGGAATCGAGAAAATTACGTGATTTAGTATCGTAAAATTTGAAATCCGCCTCTTCTATTGGTAGGATAGAGGGGTGTATTCCTCTGACCTAGCTCAGTAGAGTTTTGGCGCGAACTGGTTATATACACCTCATTAAATGGAGTGTATAAATCCAATTCTAGTTTTTTTTTTTTTTTTAAATTTCAATACTTCAAACTACATATATATCCTTAATTCAAATTGAATAAACACTTAGAATATGTAAATCATGAGAATACTTGTCTTGTCTGTTCGAGTCTATCCAGAACATACGAGTAGACTGGCGCACGAGACGAGTTCCCCCTTCGACTATGCTTGCACTACATGTACCTGTCTTGTTCTTGCACTACAGATTAGATGTATTACAGGTAGTCGAGTAGGATAAATAATAATGAATATCAATCTAAGTCAATGATCAAGGTTCAAACAAGATGACTTTTACCAAACTAAAGAGTCAACATAAGGATCTTTAAGAAATCAAGAATTCCCCCTTAAATGTGTATTCCCTTAGTATTACCCTCAGCTTTACCAGCTTCCTCATCGGGTTGGATGGTCAAATTGTCTGACCTTGTATACCTGTCTGTTGAGTGAGTAGACGAGTGCTCTGCTCTTTTGTGGTAACTTGTCTATTTCTCCTTTCTTCTTAGGATTGTACCTGTCTGGTTAGTGCATTGCTATATACTAGTAGGATCAAGATCAATAAGTCCTAGACTAATGCATAATTCATGAAATCGAGCCTCAGCTAATGGTTTTGTGAAAATATCAGCTCTTTGAAAATCAGTATGAATCTTTTCCATGCGAATATCCTTCTTTTCTACATGATCACGTATGAAATGGTGTTTCACATCAACATGCTTACAACGTGTGTGCAGAACAGGATTTTGTGTAATGGCAATGGCACTATTACTATCACAGAATATAGGAACATTTGATTCACAAATATTATAATCTCTAAGCTGTTGTATAAGCCATAATAATTGACTACAACAACTACCTGCAGCCATGTACTCGGCTTCAGTAGTAGAAGTAGCAACACTTGTCTGCTTTTTCGAAAACCATGAAATGAGTTTTGTGCCTAAGAATTGACAAGAACCGGATGTAGATTTCCTATCTATTCTACAGCCACCAAAATCAGAATCAGAGTAGCCACTTAGAGATAAATCATCATTTGAAGGATACCATATACCACGATTGATGGTTCCTTTCAAATATTTCAGAATCCTTTTAGTGGTTTCCATGTGACTCTCTTTTGGATTAGCTTGAAAGCGAGCACATACACCAACATAAAATGCAATATCAGGTCTACTAGCAGTTAAGTACAGTAATGAACCAATTAGACCATGGTAATGAGTTTGATCAGTACACTTACCTTGTTCGTCTGGGTCCATTCTGTATGTAGGTAGCATAGGTACGCCAGCAGACTTGCATGTCTTAATACCATACTTGTCTAGAAGATTTCTAGTATACTTTGCTTGATTTATGAAAATCCCTTCAGGGGTCTGTTTTACTTGAAGTCCAAGAAAGTAATTCATTTCACCCATCATAGACATCTCAAATTTACTTTGCATGAGTGTTGAGAAACTTTCACTCAGCTCTTTGTTAGGTGAACCAAAAATGATGTCATCTACGTAAATTTGGACGAGTAAAATGTCTTTCCCTTCTTGTCTTCTAAACAAGGTTCTGTCAACCTTGCCTTTAGTAAAACCATTTTCTAATAGAAATTGAGAAAGAGTATCATACCAGGCTCTTGGAGCTTGCTTTAGTCCATATAAGGCCTTCTTTAATTTGTATACCTGGTTACCTTTGACTTCGAAACCTGGGGGTTGTTTAACATACACTTCTTCCGCAAGAATACCGTTAAGAAATGCACTTTTAACATCCATTTGATATACAGTAAATTTCATGTAAGCAGCATATGCTAGGAACAATCGAATGGCTTCTAGTCTAGCAACAGGAGCATATGTTTCATCATAATCTAGGCCTTCAGCTTGTGAATAGCCTTGGGCGACTAGTCTAGCCTTATTACGAACAACTACATCATTCTCATCTTTCTTATTCTTGAAAATCCATCGAGTGCCAACTACATTATGATGTTTTGGTCTATCGACAAGTTCCCAGACGTCGTTTCGAACAAACTGATTCAACTCGTCTTGCATAGCAATGATCCAATTACTATCAGCCAATGCCTCATTAATGGTTTTAGGCTCGATAGATGAGAGGAAACAACACCAGCAAAACAGAGATGGACTAGATTGTTCTTGCGACTCAAAGAGTTGTCGTCTAGTCTTCACACCAACAGTAGAGTCACCAATAATATTTTCAGTATTATGCGCTGATTTCCATGTATTTCTATTCTTAACAATAATACTATCATCTATATCATGTACAGCATCATGCATGTCAACATCATTATCATCAGAAGATTTAATGGGAGTAGATGAGTCGACTAGTTTAGGTATGTCAACTGGTCTAGTAGAGTTACCTTGAGCACTCACCTTCTTCTGGTCATCTGACTCGAGAGCTTTTATAAATGGATTGTAAGCTTGAACGGATTCATATACCTCTGAGTCTTTGTCAGATTCGACAGTTAGCTCAGTAGCTTTCTCACTGATCTTGTTGGCAGACGCGTCCTGTTGAGATTCTTCGAAAACCACATGTGGTGTTTCTTCCACACAAAGGGTTGAGTAGTTGAATACTCTAAATGCTTTGCTAGTCGAGGAGTATCCTAAGAATATCCCCTCGTCTGCTTTAGCATCGAATGCATTCAACTTGCTTTTCCCATTGTTATGGATGAAACACTTGCATCCAAATATATGAAAATATGAAACTCTGGGTTTTCTACCTTTCCATACCTCATAGGGTGTCTTACCTAGTGCTTTATTGATAGCACTTCTGTTTTGTGAGTGGCATGCAGTGTTGATAGCTTCTGCCCAAAATTTCTGAGGCGTATTATACTCTGTCAGCATGGTCCTGCAGGCCTCCTTAAGAGTTCTGTTCCTTCGTTCTGCTACTCCATTTTGCTGTGGTGTCCTAGCTGCACTAGTAAGGTGCTGGATGCCACGCTTAGAACAAAATTCTTTAATATAGCAGTTAATGAATTCAGTACCCTTGTCACTACGTATCTTGACAATTGACTGATTCTTCTCAACCTGTAACTTCTTCAACAGATCAGGCAAAAGTGTTTGTGTATCACTCTTCTTGTGTAAGAAGACTACCCAAGTGAACTTAGAATAGTCATCTACCACAACAAGTGTGTACCTTCTACCGTTCAAAGTTGGAGGAGTTATTGGGCCATGTAAGTCCATATGTAGAAGTTCAAGAACTCTACTGGTTGAGAGGGATGGAATAGATTTAAAAGAACCCTTTACCTGTTTACCTTTTTGACAGGACGTGCATACATGTGACTTATAGTAGACTTCATTGGGAATACCTTCCACAAGGTAGTCTCTGGCTATCTTATTAAGAACCTTAAAGTTTAGATGACAAAGGCGTCTATGCCAGAGCCAGCCAAGTTCTTTAGGATTCTTAGTAAGTAGACAGGTGTCCCTCGGACAACTGTTCCAGTTTACTATGTACACACTTCCTTGTCTAATGCCGACCAGTAATACTGTGTGTGTTCTTTTGTCAATGATTTCACATTTCTGACTCTTGAACTGCACCTTGTATCCACGATCACAAAATTGTGAAACAGAGAGTAAATTGTATTTCAAGCCTTCAACATAAGAAACATCTTGAATTTCTATGTCTCCATTCCGAATGTAACCAAATCCTTTGGTAACTGCAGTGGAGCTATCACCAAATATCACTTTTGGTCCTTCTTGCTCATGGTAGCTTGATAAGAGAGTCTTGGTACCAGTCATGTGGTGCGAACAGCCACTGTCTATGTACCAAGTTTCTCCTGTTGAGCCACCTTTCTTGTATAGATCGAGTCGACCCTGCAATACATGATAATACATAATTTAGGTACCCTCCTTGTTTATTGGGGTCCTTGGGGGTTAGTCGAGTTCAATGGAATCCAAATGTACATTGGAGTCCTGAACAAGTTTGACCTTCTAAGCTTTCGACCATATTTGTTGCAAAATAAGACCTTGTTGTCCTTATCTGGCCTATCAGTCGAGTTCGGGTCTACTCTTTGGAGATAGCCTTTTGACTTAATCTCTACTTGAGCAGGCACTTGTCTATGATAGTCAGAGTAAGGTTTATATGCATTAGGTCCATACGGTTTATAGACATGTTTAGGTCTTTCTTCTCCTTCGATATCATATGACAAAGGTGGAGGATATAGAACAGGTTGTGTACGATATTTTGGACCTTCCTGTCTAGGTCTAGACGAGTAGAGTTGAGACTGCCTTATGAAAGGAGGTCTAGACTCTTGTCGTCTAGTCTGTACTTGTCTAGTACTAGTCTCCTCGGGATACCAATCCTCGTATCTGACCTGATTTGGTCGTCCACGATTTCTAGTCCTTTGAAGATTAGTTCTAGGTTGAACAGGCTTGTTGTTAGCATTCTTTTTACCTCCCTTGGTAATTGGAATGTTAACTCGAGCTTGTCTTGGTACAGTGCCTTTAGACGGAGTGTCAGTATCGTATATCATTGGTTCTTTTCCTTTATCATTAGTCAAAGAACTTGAGATGAAAATAGTAGGGTTCTTAGGAACTTGAGTAGACGAGCTGGGTGTCTCAGCGCCTATGCCTGTCTTGTCAGCAGGAGCCCTATACCTATCTGACAATTCAAGGTTAACCTTAGAAGATTTAACCAGGTCAGTAAGTTTAAGGTCTAGAGTGACAACCTCGGTTTCTAAGAACTTATTACGTTCTTCAAGCTTTTTGATCTTGCTTTGTAAAACATTGAATTCATGTTTCTCAGTAGCATGTGTCTTAAGTAGGTCTTGATACAACTTGTCTGTTAATGCACACTTGTCTTTGAGTTGTCTCAACTCTTCTTGCAAGCGTTCATTTAGGACTGTTGTATTAGGATCTACTTTAGACTGGGCTTCCTTAAGATCAATGATTTCTTGTCTTAAAATGATGTTTTCGTCACTGACTTCAATGAATGCCTTGTTGGCAAGTAGGAGGTCGTCTTCAACTGCACTAGTAGAGTGCTGAAGACTACTCCCTACTTTGCTACTGGCAGAGTCACTTTCATCAGAATCTGATTCATCACATGATTGAAAGGAAGTAGCAGATGATACCTCTTGGTCGATTTTAGCCATGAAGCATAGACCATCATCTACTATAAACGCTTTATCTTGATCTGGTTCAGACGGGTAGCTACATGAGGATGATGGCAACTCGTCTGAGTCTGAGTCAGAGTCATCATTGGCCATCATTGCCTTCTTACCACGGTTGTATCTTCTTTCCCTTCGTGCTTTGCGTTCTTCTCGATCATCAGTACTCAGGTCTGGACATTCATATATGTAGTGACCTGGTTTCTCACAGTTATAGCACACGAGATCATTAGTAGCCTTTTTAATAGGAGAGTTGTTCCTTCGTTTATCACGTCTATCAGAACGAGTAATCTTCCTACCATCAGACTCTATATCTTGTCTGTTACCTTTCGAGACTTCGTCTCTCCTTTCGGACGAGTTTCGGTCTCGTCTGGTCTCAAACGAGTTCTTAGAAGCAGACCCTCTATGCTCTCTATAGAACTTCTTATATCTTCTGAAACGTTTATTCAGCCTATCAAACTTTCTAACCATGAGGCTTACCTGATCCTTCAGACTAAGATCAGTATCTAACTCGTCTTTCACAGAAGCAGATCTAGTCTTAGTCTTAGACCTGTCTATCTTAGACGAACTAGCCTTAAAGGCAACGTTCTTAGATGCAGCATGTTCTCTGTCACTACTTACTATGGGTTCATCTTCGTCTAGATCAAACTCATGAGCCTTTAGAGTTTGAAACATAGTCTCTGCTGTCCATACGTCTATATCTTGGGTATTCTTAACAAGCATTTTTACCATCTTCCATCGACTATCAAGGCTTTTGAGAATCCTAAGATTGATTTCACGAGGAGTATAAGATTTACCAAGGACTTCCAAGTCATTCATGATTTTGGTAAAACGAGTATCCAGCTGGTCTATTGTTTCACCAGCTTTCATATGAAATGATTCGAATCTTTGGACTGCAGTAGAAAGCTTGCTTTCTTTGATTAGGGATGTCCCTTCACAAATGATAGCTAAGCGATCCCACATTTCTTTGGCAGTTTTACATTTTAACACTTTTCCCAGATACTCGTTAGGAAGAGTGTGTAAGATGTAATTCTTGGCCAAGCTATCCAAATTATTCTGTCTCATTTCTTCAGAGGTTAGTTCTGACCTTGGTTTCTTGACGAGTGTACCCACTGGTTGATTTGGGTCAAGGGCAGCAGTATTGGGGATCATGGTCACAATTGGACCTTCAGTGACGACGGAGATCATTAAGTCGTGAGTGGAGCTGAAGATGGCTTCCATCCTTAGCTTCCAATAGTCGTAGTCTTGTACCTGGAACTTAGGTAGCTTGTTAGCGCTGATCTCAAGAGACATGATTTCAAGAAATAAGTGCTAAGTAGAGTTATGATCAAGAATAACAGATAAGTCAAGAACAGGGGACAAGAAACAAATATATCAAGAATATTGATCAAGAATGCGAAAGCAAATATGATTTTGGACCAAGACTTTCACCCAAGTCTTGTGTTGGTTATCAAGAAACAGCAGTTCGTAAACTACTGCTCTGATACCACTTGTAGGTCCCTAAGTTGAGTTAATATCGAGGGAAGCTAAAGAAAATGTCTAGAGGGGGGTGAATAGACTTTTCTAAAATCTTTCGATATATCAGAATTACAATATGCGGAATACGAAATTAACAATGAGCCCAATTAAAGTTTATACTCAACTTAATTCGAGAACTCTGTTTTATGTACTCAACTAGTCTAGTTCAGTTATGTAATTCAATTAACTAAACAATTAATCAATTAAACAACAAACAAAACAGTAAAGTAAATCAAACACGAGATTTATAGTGGTTCGACAACTTGTCTACATCCACTCTCACAAACCCAGTTGTGAAATTCTTATTAACTCGTCCAATGGAGTAATATGTTCTTGTGGCTTTAAGTCCCAAGAAATAAGACTTAGATCTTCTCGATTATATCTCCAGATATATCTTCGATCTTACTAGCGATTTACAAGTATCTAGCAACTTGAAACAACAAAAGAAAATAAAACTTCTCTTCGTTCAGTAGTAGCCTTCTTTGATCTTCACTTGACTTGTGTAGCTTCACTTTCTGAACTTCAATCTCTGAGAGTAATTTCTTCACTTGAATCTTCAATAACGTTTGCAGTATCAATATTTCAGTAGTCTTTAACCAATGAATACCTTGGGGTATTTATAGACTTCAAATGCCAAGAACTTTCAGTTGTGTAACAACCTTTCTTGAAAACTAACTTGTAACTGATTCTTTATATCCTTCCACGCGTTTCTTTAGTCAATTAGTTATTCCTTAACTAATTCTTCAGTCTTTATCTTCAATACGCGTTTGTAACTAACTTCAATTTGACCTGTCTTGAGTAAGTTGCGCACCTGCCTTGTCTAGTAGTAGTAGACTGACTGTGTCTTCTACTTCTCTAGTGCAGTAGACATCTTCAGATTACAACATAGAACTGATCTAGTCCTATCAACTAATCCTAACAAGACTATTACATTACATTAAGCTTTTATAACACAAGCTTAGTCAACTTATAACTATACAATGATTCTATACATTACATATATAAAAAACATGAGCTTCTATACATCTTGAATAGCTCAATATAAAACCTATCACGTATACAAAGTACTTATACACTGTACTTGTCTTTTTCTTTCATACTTATCTTTTGAAACTATTACTTGTCTTGTGAACTCTACTGATCTGTACAAGATAACTTCAACTCAACTAGACTAGATCAATCAATACTTAGAAAATATTCAAGCCTTCTTTTGGCTTATCAAAACTTTATCTTTTATCTTTTATTCATCATTTAGGACTTGTTCTAGGATTCATATCCCAACACGGACAGTAGTGCCTCTTCTTCCTCGAATAGTCTGCATGCGGGGGCGGTCTTTAGGACCTTCAGGGGATTCTTCGTGACTGCGGTCGCTACTAATGTGGGTTGGGGCCTCTCTCTTGAGGCTGCGTTGGCAGCGGTATTTAAGGCCATCAAGTATGCCCATGATCAGAGATGACACTTCCTTTGAATTGAGTCGGACTCGACACTCACGATTGACACTTTTATGAGCACCAATCCCTCTATTCCTTGGCGTCTGCAAGACCTTTGTAGCCAGATCCACCCTCTTACACAGGACATGTACATCAGATACTCACACTTCTTCAAAGAGGCCAACCAGGCGGCGGATGCTGTGGCAAAGACTGGCCTGATTGTGACTGGAGAGGCTTCCCCCCCAGACTTTTTACTCTCATTTCTGCATAATGATTTATATACGATTTTCTATAGACATTGACTTTTAGAGGAGTGCACCTTTTTCCTTGACCTGAGTTTTATCCATAAGGAGGATTTTTTCGAACAAGGTTTTAATGGCAACCCGGCCTCTAACTCGACCTGTGAGCTTATGATCCTAAATTTCTTTTCTTTTATATATATTATCTACCTTTTATTGTCATTTTTTACTTAAATATTGTCATTTCTTTTTAACATCAAATCTAAAAAAAAAAATGGATTGTCCAATCCATTTTTTTTTTTTTTTTGAGAATATAGATCAAAAGTGATATGGGAGACAGTGACACACAATTTTTTGTTAAAATATAAGCACAATTAAGTTCTGTGAGATTGGGGTTTGAAAAAAATGGTATGAAACAAAATAATCGACCAAATCAAATCGAAATATAAATTTCGACTAGTTATTTTTATCACTACCCAGTTTTGAAAAAAAAAAAAAAAAAAAAGTTCAATTTTTTACTTCAATGAAAAAACTGAATTTACCAAACAGAGCTATTATATTCCTAATGGTAAAGTCTAGTATGCACTCGAGTGCATGTTGTGCACCCTAGTCCATGTGCACTTTTCAGTTTACTGACTTACACTTTTTGATAATAGTGTTGCACTTTTCAATTATTACTCATTTACCAAAAAGTGTAAGTTAGTAAACTGAAAAGTGCACATGGACTAGGGTGCACAGCATGCACTCGAGTCCACAGCAGACCAACCCATTCCTAATTCTCTTATCTCATTGCCTCCGTCAATTTTATATTTTATTCATAATTTCTTTAAAAAAAATCTTAGAAGTCTACTTTTCTTTTGCCTATGTATTGTGCTTTTTTAATTTGAATTCTTAATAAGAGATATAAAAAAAAAGGAATGTTTTAATTTGGTTAAAATCGAAATAATTTGCTAACCGGCTGAACGCTTTCTATTTATAGTTGACTTTTCTGATTTTGTAAAAAATAATAATAATAATAATCGATCCAAATTTAAGTTTTACTATTCTGGCTAGTTAAGCGAACGTACATACTGTCATACTCTATGAACATGTACAACACACATTTGAGTCAAGTTGGGTTCTATAATTTATAAAATCTACACTAATATTATAATTATATTTCAGCATATGTTTTAGATTGAGATGTATGAAATGTAAAAAACTCATTTATAATTTTTTTTATACGTTTTAAAAGCCAAAATTTTCTCATTTATCTAGTAATGTTGATGTGTGCGTAAGAAATATATAAATAACTTCAAACTAAAATTTCATGTTAGTGGAGGAGTACTTAAATAAAATATTATTATTATGAGATGCAATCATGATGGAGTAAAAGAAAAGCAAAGCTAAGTTTTACTAGTGTCCTTGTTGATTTCCCACCACTCATGCACAAGCAAGAGGTAAAAATTAAGGTATCATGCAAATTAAATAATCATCACAAATTTACAACATATATATTACCTACCAATAGAGTCGATTTTTTGTGCATCAATTGTACTCCCTCCCTCCGTTCCGGAAGTTTTTTTTATAGGGTGTGGACACACTTTTAAAAAAACATATAATAATGAGTAGAGTTTTGAGATATAATTTTGTAAACTTTTATATATACAGTAAATAAATGGGTTAACTTATGTGTATGTGTAAAAGTAATGATATTTTATGTAAAATTATGAATATTATAATAAGAGTGAAGTTTATAAAAGTGTGCTCATTTTAAAGGTGTGAAAGGTATTGTGGAACATTTCGAAAAGAAAAGTGTGAAAGTTACTGAAGGAGTAGTTATATACTGAAATAATAACACTAATTTTAATTTAAGCATATTGTATTATAATTGTACACAACAATTTATATAAAATAAATAAAACGTGACATTTATTTTAACTGAAAACGTCTCAAATTTGTACACCAGGGTAGTAATATACTATATATTATCCAATGGGAACAATATTATAACGATGCAATTTCGTAAAGCGCGAGTGTTTCTACGACCAATTATTTTTGTTTCTTAAATTTTGACCAACTCGCTCGCATGCATACCTGTTTTATTGCTTAGATTCATGACACAAATGTTTGTACCTGTGCAATGCATTGATCATTGATACTGTCTTTTTCAAACATTTTCCAAAATATGTAAAAATTATACTCCATAGTTAGCAAAAACTGTTCATTAATCAAACGAAGAAATAAATATTTTACATGTTATATTCTGAATTTGGAAATTAAATAATTTTGTTGTAAAATAATACTCCGTACTTATTTCATCATATATTTTAGGATGGTTGAAAACATTTTTAGTTCCATGTAAATAATGAGTCATTTTGTAAAACCATTTTTGATCTCATAAAAAATTTCAGTTCAAAACTAACCCACGTAGATGATTGATATACACACACGTATTTAGTAATTTTACGAATTTGGTCATTTTTGGACCAATTTTTGTCCCATTGAATTTTTGGTGTTTTGATCAATTAACGAATTATGTCAAACAATTAACAGTAAAAGACCATTAAAAAAAAAAACATTTCTGAACGTTGTACCAATAGTTTTTACCAAAAGAACTTGTGGAACCAGTATTGCAATTTACCCTATTTTAATTTTTAAGAATGTCATTATTAAATATACGTAAATTGTAAATTAATTCAAACTCTTTTAATGTTTTTACAACTTAATCAAGTGTTAGTACTAACTCTTGAAGTGGACATAGAACCCAACACACTTATATATTTGTTCTACTTACTATAAAGGCCAGATTCTTTAAATTGGTTTAAATTTAAAAAAGATAAAGAAAAAAAAGTGAGTTTAATTATGGTTATGCGCAAGGATGAAAATATCGCAAAATATCGCGAATATATCGCGGATATATCACAAATTTGGATATTGCGGTATGGATATTGGGGTCTAATGTATTTTTTCCCGAGTATCGCGGATATATCGCAAAATATCGATGTCGATATCGATATCGTTCAACCATAGTGTAAAATTGGATGGGAATCGGGAAATATCGTGGATATATCGCACGATATCGCAAAATCTGAAAAAATCGCAAACTTATTTGAAATTTTATTTTTATATGTACAAAATTACATTTTATTTTATTTTTAATAGTACAAGCGAATATATTCTCAATTCACCTCATATATTTAGTATTTTTTGTTTAAACATATGAATTACACGTGCATAACTATATCCTAAATTACTATAATGTGATGAGTTAGTATGAATGTTGTTTGGACAAATACTGTATGTCATTTCACCTACTATTTGTGAACCCCGGCCCATATGTTATTATTTTGATATTAATTGTATTTTATCATGTATATTTATTTAATCATTTTATATTGTATTATGTTGTCAATTAGTTTTCGTCAGCCAGTATTTAATTGTATTTTATCAATGTTGTTTGGACAAAGATGTCATTTCACCTACTATATTTGAACCTCATATGTCATCATTTTAATATTAATTGTATTTCATCATGTATATTTAATCATTAATTTTATATGGTATTATATTGTCAATTAGTTTTCGTTAGTCAGTATTTATATAATTTATTATCGATATTTATGTTTTAAACATATAATTTTAATGACTTTTAAATGGAATACATATATAATACTCCGTAGTATGTTTTAATAATTCCTAAAATTTCATGTTAAATTTCCAAAATTTTAATAAGATTTTCGTCATTTTTTTAATTTTTTTGCGATATCAATATGCGATATCGATATATCCCACAATATATTCGTAAAATTAAGGTTGCGATATTTATTGCGATATCGATATTTTCATCCTTGGTTATGCGTTAGTTCTCTCTCTAACTCTAATTAATGTACTATAGAAGTAAATCACATACGGAGTATTAGAAATTACTACTATTTCCCCCCAATTTTTCCCTTCTATTTATTTACATTTTAAATTTACAAGAATTTAACCCGATATACTGTTTAGTTACATTTATTTACCCATTCCAATTAATACTATTTCATTTGTTGAATTCAATTACTATTCAATTTTAATTCCATATTTCTCAATTATCTCAATGCATTCTATTCAATTTTTTCTTGTTATAAAATTTCAAAAATTATTATCATATTTTAGTTTACAATTAGATTGATTCATGTAATATTAGAAACAATTTTAAAGGAAAGTCGAAAATATTTAATTTCAATGATAAATTCGATATGGGTGGCGGGGCCCGATTTGGTTTATTGCAGGGTCGGGTCCCATAACATATTTTAATTGTTTCACTTGGTTAATAAATCGGGGTCCGGCTCACGACCCACATTACACTCCTCACATGGTTTTGTTTGACTACATCACACCTCCAGCTTTATATACATTCATTTATGGTCACTCGATCCAAATTTTATATGTAAAAATATTGTGATTTTAAAATTTTGAGTTTCAAAATTTAAATTTTAAAAGTCACTTAAAATCATTTAAATTAATTCATACTCCCTCCATCCCAATATTACTCTTGCACCATTTGATCAATACAACTTTTTAAAAATTTGAATTTAGTAGTTGGTGAGTGATAAATAAAGAGTATTTTAGGTGCATGATTTAGTGAGGTATAAAGTGAATTTAGTAAGGTGTAAAATAACATGTATGTAATAAGGATATTCTCTCAGTATGTAAAAAAAATGATGTTTTAAGGGTATTCATTTTATGGGGTATTTTCATATTGAGAGTGTGCAAGTAATTTTGAAACGTCAAAATAAAGAAAGTGTACAAGTAATCACGTGACGAAGGGAGTAATAAACCTAACCTTAGAGTTGAGTTTTTATTTCATTTTTTTACATTTAAACTCAAAAAAATTGTGAATTGGCTAAGAAAGAGTTTGTGAATAAATTGCAAAATAAGTAGTGAAAAATGATTAGTGACAGTGATTAGTAGTATACATAATCCGACGGAAATGCTTTTAAAAAAAAGCCACTCAGATCATCATTAAAATAAACAAAAATGAAATTAAGTTTACCCATCCAATGCATTGTCTCCTCGGACATAACTCCTTTTAACATATTTGTCGACTGCAATTTTTTTGTAGCAAAACAATTGAGCACAGAATGATAACATAAAAAATTTCCAGCTGTAATCTGTGATATTGTATTTTATCAATGTGTTTCGCAATATTTTTCTATATTAATGAAGTAATAGTCCATATATATATGCTTTTTTTAAGCAAATATATGCTATGTTTAAAATACACTAATTGATAGAGCATTTTTTTCTGATTTAATTTGGAAGATTTTTAATCAACATTTGTACTTTCTACTAATTTTGAATATTGAGTCTATTGACCGACTTAAGTTAAAAAAAATATGATTTTTTTTCTGGAACAAATTCTGTTATACTGATATTTGTGTGGGTAGCTGTATTTTAACAAAACAATTATAAACATTTTATTTTTTATTTTTTTGGAATGAAATGTCCCAAAAACTGCCACCAAAGTTGTATGAGATTAAAATTGTAAAGTTCTAATTAAGTTAGTCAGGTGAGTCTCAAAACAAGCATACCTTATTGTTTGACAAAGATTTGAATTAGATGGTCTCTACGACAGGTTATAAAATAACACAAATTAATACACACACTTTTTTTAAAGAGTTAAAACGTCATATTCATATTATATTTCGCCTAAGACCGTCGACTCACACAAACATTACGGGTTTAAAAAAAAATACTCCTTTTATTTTAGAGGTAGTAATC
The DNA here is from genome assembly GCA_963675135.1 of Galeopsis tetrahit. NCBI lineage: Eukaryota > Viridiplantae > Streptophyta > Magnoliopsida > Lamiales > Lamiaceae > Galeopsis > Galeopsis tetrahit. The sequence goes on along the minus strand of OY776126.1, from coordinate 38,022,475 downwards.
AAAAACTTAAAGACATGGAGTATAATATTAGGAATTACAAACATAACAAAAAAAAGTTATTTATCTAAACAAAAACACATGTCTCTATTTGGAAAATTTTATTTTTAGTCTTTTAAATTTGTTTCATTTCAAAATAAATTGTTTAAATTTGGTTCATTTCAAAATAAATCTTTTAAATTTTAACATTACAAATTAATAAGTCCTAAAGCATATTGTAAATTTAGGTGTCTACACTAACATTCTAATCTAAAGAGATTCACAAGTAATGTATTTGCATCTAAAAAAATACTCACATGTTTCAAAGGAAAATTCTCAAATGCACATTGTGCATCTGCACACGCTTTTTAACTATTATTTTCTCTTTCCTTTCTTCCTGTTTCTTTCTTTGAAAGAAAAACCTAAAATAATGCCCACACCTGCGTCTTCACATAGTAGCGCGGCCTTCCTCAACTTCGACCACTTGCTTCCACCCCAAACTCGTCGCCCACCTCAGATTTCTCTCTCCTGGCCGCACATGAAAATCAAAAAAAAAAAACAAAAACCTAATCCTTCTGCAACTTTGAGAAATCAATAGGAAGAAAAAGATTTATAGCAATTGGGAGTAATTTGAACCATTGTTCTGCATCATCTTCACGGCTATTGTCGTTGTTTTCTTGTGGAGCGTACTCTATCGCCGAAGACGACATTCTCTCTCTCTCTCTAATTTTTTTTTTTTTTTTACGGTCATTCTCTCTCTACTCTATCTGAAAAAGTATAATTTTTATTATTGAAAAGTGGTAGATATTTTAACTGAAAAATGTAATTTTTATTATTGAAAAGTGGTAGATATTTTAACTGAAAAGTGTAATTTTTATTATTGAAAAGTGGTAGATATTTTAACTGAAAAGTGTAATTTTTATTATTGAAAAGTGGTAGATATTTTAACTGAAAAGTGTAATTTTTATTGCAGTGTTAAATTATTTTAATTAAAAAAAAATTATATTTAGATCACAAGGTTTCAAACCTATGACTTCATACATGTCTTATTATTAATTTTTGTTTTTCTGAGTTCATAAGGGTTTTATATGTGCATTAGTATGCACATGCACACTATGCACAGGAGACCAACTCTGTTTCAAATTATTGCATCTCAATTAAAAATATACTTTCTCCGTCCACCAAAAAGTGTGCTTATTTCTTTTTTAGTTCACAAAAAATATATTTATTATATTTAAATAGTTCTCTTTTAAATATTTTTTCTGTTTTACTAATAAGATTGAGTATCTACCAAATATATTATTTACTCATTATCCTAAATATAGTCTTTATAATTAAAATATGATATTTAAAAAAAAAAAATATGTATAAAAAAAATGAACACATTTTTAGTGGATAGAGGGAGTAGATTTTAAAATCACATTATTATTTGCAACTAAATACTATATATAATAATTTTGTTTAGGAAAAAGGGGTATGAATATACAAAATTTGAACCACAAAAAGAATACTTGATTTTGAGAAGTATAGAGTCAAAGTTGAACAATTCAATAAATGATACACCAGCGTGCTAACAAATGTAGTAGTAGTACTTCTGAAGCTGAAAAAACTTTAGACAAGTAATTAAACATGTACGTTAACTTACATGTTTTGTTGCTACTATGGAGTATTATTGGTTCTCTTACAAATAATTCTCATATCCAATTCTTTATTTCATTTCATTTCAAATCATAATTTCTTTTATTAAATAGTTGACATTTTTTAAATAATTGCTTACTCCAATTTCATTATTTTCACGGTTCTATTTTATTATTTACTTCCTCCCTCTGTTCCATAGGAACTTGCACACCTGAGATGACACACAATTTAAAAAAGGTGTAATGAGTGATATTGCACACCTGAGATGACACACAATTTAAGAAAGGTGTAATGAGTGATATTTTGAGTGATATTTTTGCAAAGTTTTATGAATAAAGTAAAATAAAAAGTAGATTGAATGTGGAAAAGTAATAACATATGGGTAAATAAAAGAATATTTTGAGGGTTAGGAGTGGCAATGGGGCGGGGCGGGGCCGGTTTATGCCTCCTCCGGCCCCGACGAGGAATTTTTATCCCCGAACCCGACCCGTACCCCGACGGGAAATTTTTTAAAATTCTCATCCCCGCCTCGATCGGTATCGGATTTCCCCGACCCCAACCTGAAAATCAAATTATTTATTTAATTATTATTTTTCTATTTTAATAATTACTATACCTCCCTAAAAAAATTATTATATTATTAAAAATTAATTATGTTATAAAACTATTTATTAAAAAAACATTTAAAAGGAAAAGAATTATAAATATATATAGATATATGTGCATACATAAATATAAAAAAAATATGTATATAATGTATATCGGGGCGGTTTCGGGGCGGGGCGGTGTATATAACTACCGTCCCCGCCCCGTCCCCGATTTAGTGTTTTTCGGTTTTTCCCGAAAATCGAACCGAACCCGATCGGGACGGGGGCGGGACGGAACACCACGGGTTCGGTATAGCCATCCCTATTGAGGGTGGGGGTTATGAGGATATTTCCTTTTATGGGGTGTGCAAATTGGTATGGAACATCCATCTATAGAAAGTGTGCAAATTCCCGTGGGACAGAGGGAGTATATTATACTCTCTCCGTCCCACTATAAGTTTTCCACTTTCTTTTTATGAATGTCCACAATAAGTTTCTCATTTCATTTTTAGTATGTGATTTTCTCTCTCTCAATCACATCATTTATATTTTATCTATTTATTATCTTATTATACTTTATCTCATTCTCATCTATTATTTACTCTCTCAATGTCACATCACTTGTACTATATCTATTACTTAATTATATTTCTTAATAAAAAAACCAAAAGAAAGGGAAAATTTATAGCGGGACGGGACGGAGGGAGTATTATTTAAAAAAACTAGTATTTCACCCGTGCGATGCACGGTTATGAATATTACTACCGAGTAATGAATAATTAATAGTATTATGCTACTATTAATATTGTTACTAAAAAAACATATATTGTGTTGTTAAAACTTATTTTTATAATATAAATTAAAGAAATTGGCTCAATCTTAATATCATATTTGTTTAAAATTTGAATACAGTCAGAATACAATTTATTTCAAATTTACTATTTTAAAGTGTATAAATTATTGAAATAAGACATGTGGAAATAATCACATAATGTAAGAAATATAAATAAATCTTATTATAACTCTAGGTATTATTACATAAAATATACTCCGTATTATTTTTCGGGAAAATATCAATTTTGGTCACTGAACTTTACCACTTTTCACATTTGGTCACCCACATTTAATCACTATCAAAATTGGTCACTCACTTATTCTTTACTATCAAAATTGGTTACTCACTTATTCTTTTTTTATCAATTTTGATGTTGCTGTTAGTGAATCCGTCATTTACTAACGGAGAAGAGGTTTTGAGCGCGAACCTTTATTTTCCCACTTTTAATTCCTTAATCCTAAACCCCCCAAACTTTTTTTTTTTTTTTTAATTTTACTGAATTTATCTCCAATTAATATTAATGGTGTGTGGTTAAGAATAGATTATCAAACCCTAATAATTATAAATGGGGAAATGAATTCTAATAATGAACTATTTTGAAATAAATTTATATTCCCCATCATTATACAAATTCAATATAAAATCAGTAATTGAAATATTATTAAAAAAGGTCTGAAAAAACAGAGTACGAAATCTGAATAATTTTCAACCACAGCGAATACAATAATTATAAACCATTGAACTACACACTACAATTATAAAAGCAGGGTACATAATTAGTGCATGGCCAACACAATTTAACTAATTATAGTGGTGTAGTTCATGGTTTATAATTATTGTATTCACTGTGGTTGAAAATTATTCAGACTTGCTCTTATACTCTGTTTTTTCAGACTTTTTTGAATAATATTTCAATTACTGATTTTCATATTGAATTTGTATAATGATGAGGAATATAAACTTATTTCAAAATAGTTAATTATTAGAATTCATTTCCCCATTTATAATTATTCGGGCTTGATAATCTATTTTTAACCACACACCAGTAATATTAATGGGAGATAAATTCAGTAAAATTTAAAAAAAAAAATGGGTTTTGGGGTTTAGGGTTAAGGAATTAAAAGGAGGGAAAATAAAAGTTCGCGCTCAAAACCTCTTCTCCGTTAGTAAATGACGGATTCACTAACCGCAGCAAAGAATAAGTGAGTGACCAATTTTGATAGTAAAGAATAAGTGAGTGACCAATTTTGATAGTGATTAAATGTGAGTGACCAAATGTGAAAAGTGTAAAGTTCAGTGACCAAAAATGATATTTTCCCTTATTTTTCTTTTAATTATTAAAAATGAATCAGAGATTTTTTTCAACTCACAATTAATTGAAATATGAATAGTAATCAATACACAATTAAATTAATTTATAAAAGTAATACTCATTATTTTAAAATTATTATCCTAATATGTACTCTATTATTTAGGTGTTTAAGTATTTATTTTATGTTATAGTATTATTTTTATCGTATACAAATTTTAAAAAACACTGCAATGTTTCACAATGTATTATTCTACTCCAGTTTTTGTCAGTATCAACACACTTCTGAATGAAGTGGTTAAATTAATTAATAGATCAATTCCTATTTTGAATGGAGTAAACTATTGACCGAAGAAAAATCAAAAAACAAAAAAAATTATATGTAGAAGACTGTTCTTTATTATTTTCAATACATATTTGCACAGTAATAACCATTATCATTTCTTAAGTTTTAATATCTACGGTTGCAAAATTCATTTTTTGCTAGTGTAGTAGGTGTATTGTCTTCGATCACATATCATAACAATGAACCTTTCTATTTTACTTTTCTTTTTATGCGACCAAAAAAGTATACTATATGAAGTTTAATGGCAAAAACTTGTGTGAGACCGTTTCACGGATCTTTTTCCGTGAAACGGATCCTTTTAACCCATATTTCAAAATTTTGGGTAGGATAACCCATATTTTTTTTTCAAATTTTGGTTTGTAAAAAAAGTGATAATGTTTAAGTAAAAAGTTGAGTAATATTTTTAACAAAAGTGACTATCACTTTTTACTTAGGCACCATCACTTTTTGCTCAAACATTATCACTTTTTATATATAAAAGTCGTGTCACGGATCTCGTTTTGTGAGACGGTCTCACCCAAGACTAACCCAAGTTTAATTGCTGAAAAAAGAATCAATAATTTAAAATTTTTAATACAGCGAGAAGCCTAAAAAAGTATTAAAACAAAAGTGATAGTCCATCTTGACAAAAAATGAAGATATAGTAAACAGTAAAACTAAACCACTGAAAACGTAGTATCCCACTGAAAACTCAGTATCCTAACATCGCTAGGAACCCCGAATCTGATGGGAAAGATAGAAAACACTGTATCAGCAAATGCTCATAAGAAAAAGAAAGTGATCGAAACTAATGATAAAAACATATTGCATCGAATAATCAACAAAGCGTAAATCTTCTGAAATTGCATTTAAAATCTTAATCTAAAAATCTTGAAAAGAATAAATGTAAACTTGAAAGCAGATTCGAAAAATTGACTGAAACAAACCACAATCTTGTACCATAATGCAGTAAACTTGACATACTCAAACGATAGAATTCAACTACAGAAGACTCTTACTTGTTGCAAATACCACAAACCTACAATCAAAATGGGGAGTATTGGAGTAATTTTATCAACAAATTGAGAAATTAATTCCCAACAATACCAATACAATCGTCGAGATTGAATGCATAGACAAATACCATCAATTAACAGCAATCAAATCCACATATCATAAATATATGTAATCCACACGCCCAGGTTCTTTAATCAGAACAGATGAATAAAACATGAAAGCCCAATTTTTTATTGAACAACAACAACGTATGTGTTGTCTAAAAAAACGTAGAAGTATGTTGTATAAAAACGATTCAAAATAAAAAAAATCATCTATCAAGAATCTTGAGCCTACCATACTCCATTGGAGTATGAGCTTGACCAAGATAAACACATATCTTAGGACATAAAAGATAAAAGATGCACATATTAATAAACAAAAACTCGAAAAACCAAAAGAATATTTGAAAAAAATTAAGAGGGTAGAAGAAAATTTTGATTACCTTCATTGGGAAGTACAAATTGGATTTTTCATAGAGCCTCTACGAATTCTAGAAAATATTCATTGACTCGTTGGGTAGAATATTTCTCTTTTAAGTTCAACATTTAAATAGCACAACCTTAAAATAAAAAATAAAAATAGCGTGGCTATTAATGTTTCAATTGACTCACATATGTGTACACAAACAATATGACTATTGCAATGCCGAAGATCAACACCCCCAAGTTACATTTGTAAACTGAAAAGTTGAGAATTATTCTACTTCATAATATTACTTTTTTGAAAATATTACAATAAAAAATGGGCTAACAGAAAGACAATCTCGACAACAATGTCTAAAGTAGAAGTCGCCTAAATCTAGAAATTCATAAAATTCAAAACCTGAAAACGGGGTTAGACATTATTGTATCCCATTTCCGACAGGAATAAAATAGATTGATTGTTATCATAAAATTAAGCATCCGAATTCTGAGTTAATATATCACCTCGATTTTAGGCTCTTACATTTTAGGAGGAGCCATCGAGTGAATAATTTAAATGGATAGACAATTCGAACTTGTAAATAGATGAAAAATTAATTCTTATATATTAATTTATATTACTTCATCCATAAAAAAAAACATATGTGGTTAATTCGTTAACCCATCAAATAACATAACTTCAATCCCCAAGTCCAACAAAAACAGATCCAATAAAGGTGTGTTTTTTAAATTCAATTAACTGTTTCTAAAATCACTATTTTGAAAATAGTTTGTAGAATTTGTAAACATTTTCTTAATATTGATTAGTGAAGCAACATAATAGGCAAACAGTTAAATTAAATAAAAATTGAAAACTTACTAACGAACAACAATTATACCTATCCAAGAAACTCTGTCGAGCAAGTATGGAAAAACCCAAACACAGAATTCATAACAAAATTCACGATTAATCAAAAAAATTAATTTTAATAAAAAAAAAAAGTTGTTAAATAATCGGCAAGCAACGGAAACATATCAAATCTGCTGAAAATCGAATTGAATTCCACAAACGCCATTTCCAGCTGAAACAAACCAAGCAGTCAACACTATGCCGGAACTGAAAGCATCGTAGCTAGATCCATCACAAAACCCCATCGAAATCAATGAAATCTGAACAGATAATAACCCATCAACATTTATGCAATTAAGAGTGAAATTTTGTTTTTACTGCTAAAACAAAATTAACATTTTAGAGTACTGTAAATGAGCCATTTTTTCTGCAATTTGAATTCTTGGGAAACATGAAAATGCCCCCAACTATTTTTGGCTCCATCTCCGGCGAGCTCCTTCACGTGGTCACCTCCGCATCGATGACAGCTGCTACCGCCTGGACAGCTCTAGCCCGTCAGCTACTCCAGCAGGATCGATATTCCATAGAAAATTAAAGGGAGATGAAAAATGGTGTTTGTGACCGAAGACTTCTGCTCTTCCCTTGTTAAACCTAAAAAAAAAAAAAAAAAAAAAAGGAAGAGGCGGAATTTGAAGAGGCTGGCTTCCTCAATAAGTCAAGAATCTCTTAAAAAATGGGAATTAATAATTTAAATGCGTGCAGAATAAAAATATTAAAAAATAATTTTCTAAAAATAGAATTGTAGAATGGGCGGGAAACTATTTTTAGCAGACTATCCTGTTATTATATATATATAGATATGCACACCTCTTTATTTTTGTCAACCCTCACTTATTTTTTAAATTGTTATATGAAGTGCATTTTATTTATAAACAATTACTTTATTTATTAGTGATCCTTAACTTATCTACGTTATACATAAATTAATAAATAATTAATAAAATGTTTATTCGAAAAAAGTGATATAATGAATTTGAACTGGACTTAGTATTAAAGTACTAGTTAGGGATGGTAATGGAACAGGTCCAAATCTGAACCCACATGGACCTGGTATGGATCTGATTCAGCGAGTATATGACAGATCGTGATTTTTACCAAATCTATCCCGCCAACCCGCACTCGTACCCGCTATATATAAATATAGAAATATTTAATATATATATATATGTGTGTGTTTCTATTTATATAAACTTATATGTATAATAAGGTTTGGTCTTCTATACAAGGAATTGAGTTGACTTGGTCAATATATATATATTTTTTGTTGGTAGTTTTTTTTCGAAAACGTGTGTGTTGAAAAGTGTAAGTCAATATTACTAAAAAGTGTAACACATATTTTTATTAAAAAGTGTAAGTCGCTATAATTGAAAAGTGCAACACAACTTTTAATGAAAAGTGTAAATTATTATAACTAGAAAATGCAAGTTAGTATAACTGAAAAGTGCAACAAAATATTATTAAAAAGTGTATGTCAATGGTTGATCGTTAACTTGATCAACTCAATTTCATATATGACCTACCCGTATAACGTATAATAATGTATGTTTATGAAATATTTTATATGTAGTTTTTGTAATATAAAATGAATATAAAATATTATATTAAAAAATTATATATTTAATTTAAATTATGTAATATCCAAAAAAGATATTGGATATATTAAAATTAATTTAAAAATAATTAAAAAAATTATGCGAGACGGGTTTCGGGTATGAAAATTTTCTGACGAGGCGGTCCTGAGATAGGGCATACCCACCCATTGTCCTCCCTAATACTACTCACTCAATTTCACAATAATTTTTACAATTTTCTTTAAAAAACGCTTCAAAATAATTTTCACAAAATGTCACTACGTATACACAAGACAACTTATTTATTTACTTTCCATATATATAAACGTTTACAAACTCAATATTATTTTTTGAAACTTAGGTATAAATTTGTTGATTTGCCTCTTGATAATCATCAAAAGATTTGGAAAAAGGTTTTTTTACCTAGTTCTTATTATTACCATTATAAATTATAACTTCAAACACACACAATCAAAATTTCCATAATATAAATAATCCAAAAAAATTCGAATCTCTGCCAAACCAAAAGAATGTCATAGTCCCTTCAACTTCCCTCCCTTCCACTCAAAACTACCGCCCATCGCCGGAAATAAAATGCAGCACCATCACTACGACAGCCGCCGCCCCACATTTTTCCTCCTCCTAATTTCCCTATTCCCAACCCTCATTCTCTCTCTAAACAAAGAAGGATTATTACTCCATTCCGCCAAACTCAACTTCGATGACCCAAATGCCCTTCTCTCCAACTGGAATTCTCTCGACGAAACACCATGCAAATGGAACGGCGTCGTTTGCGACTCCGCCACCGGCTCCGTCGTCTCCCTCGATCTCCAGAGCTCCAACCTCTCCGGCCCCTTCCCTCCCATTCTCTGCCGCCTTAAACACTTATCCTCCATTTCCTTCTACGACAATTTCATCAATTCCACCCTCTCCGACCTCGATCTCGCCGCCTGTCAGTCGTTAGAGCACCTCGATTTAGCGCAGAATTACTTGACCGGTGCGCTCCCCCGTGGCGTAGCAGATCTCCCCAATTTGAAATACCTCGATTTGACAGGCAATAACTTCTCCGGCGAGATTCCTGACAGTTTCGGAACGTTCCAGAAACTCGAGGTACTCTCATTGGTTGAGAATTTACTGGAAGGGACAATTCCGTCATTTCTCGGCAACGTCACGACGCTGAAGCAGCTGAATCTCTCCTACAACCCGTTTTCGCCGGGTCGGATTCCGCCGGAGATCGGGAATCTCACCAACCTCGAGGTTTTGTGGCTGACTCAGACGAATGTAGTTGGTTTTATCCCCGACTCGCTCGGTCGCCTGAGTAGACTCGCTGATTTGGACCTGGCGTACAACTCGTTGAGTGGCCCGATTCCGAGTTCGCTCACTCGGTTAACGGCTTTGGTTCAGTTGGAACTGTTTAACAACTCGTTGAGTGGTGAAGTTCCGAGCAGTGGCTGGTCGAACATGACGTCACTAAGACGGTTCGACGCCTCCACGAACGAGTTGACTGGGCAGATTCCAGTTGAGTTGTGTGAGTTACAACTCGAGTCACTTAATCTCTACGAGAATAATTTCCGAGGTGAATTACCGATTGGCATTGCTAATTCTCCGAATTTGTATGAGTTGAAGCTTTTTCGAAATCAGTTGTCCGGAAATTTACCCTCCGATCTCGGTAGAAACTCGCGGTTACAGTGGATTGATGTCTCCACTAACAGTTTTTCCGGTAAATTACCGGAGAATTTGTGTTTCAATGGAGCTCTTGAAGAGCTGTTAATGATTGAAAACTCATTTTCTGGGGAAATTCCGGCGAATCTGGGCGATTGCCAGAGCTTGTTGCGCGTGAGATTAGGGCACAACAATTTCACGGGTGAAGTACCGGCGGCATTTTGGGGACTTCCGCACGTGTCATTGCTGGAACTGATCGGAAATTCATTTTCAGGTGGAATTGCAAAATCAATCGCCGGAGCATCGAATTTGTCTGAGTTGATTCTGTCGGAGAATAACTTTTCCGGTACTCTGCCGGAGGAGATAGGATTTCTGGAGAATTTATTGGAGTTTTCCGGCAACGATAACAAGTTTTCCGGTTCTTTACCTGTCGGTGTTGTGAATCTCCGCCAATTGGTGAAGCTTGATCTTCATAACAATGCATTTTCAGGGGGATTTCCGAGTGGAATTCATTCGTGGAAGAAGCTAAATGAGCTTAATCTTGCAAACAATGAATTCTCAGGAGAAATCCCAGGCGAAATTGGTGAATTACCTGTGTTAAACTATCTTGATTTATCGAGAAATCAAATTTCAGGAAAAATTCCTACTGGATTACAGAACTTGAAGCTTAATCGTCTGAATTTTTCGTGTAATCATTTCACGGGCGACATTCCTCCCGTTTACGCAAAGCTGGCTTATAAAGATAGCTTTCTGGGTAACCCAGGATTGTGTGGAGATATTGAAGGTTTATGTGATGATAAGAAAGAAGAACTCAAGAACAGAGGCTACATTTGGTTCTTGAGATCACTTCTTGTGTTTGCTGGATTAGTACTTATATTAGGCTTTGTTTGGTTCTACTTCAAATACGGAAAATTCAAGAGCGTCGAACTTTCCATTGATCAATCAAAATGGACGTTAATGTCGTTCCATAAACTAGGATTCAACGAGACTGAGATCTTAGACGCTCTCGATGAGGACAACGTGATAGGAACGGGCTCATCGGGAAAAGTTTACAAGGTGGTTTTAGCCAACGGGGAGGCTGTGGCCGTGAAAAAGCTTTGGGGGCATTCAAAGTTATCTGATGAAAATCAAGACGTGGAGAAATGTAGTCGAGAAGGCGATGGTTTTGACGCAGAAGTCGAGACGTTGGGGAAAATTAGGCATAAGAATATAGTTAAGTTGTGGTGTTGTTGCCAAACAAGGGATAACAAACTTTTGGTTTATGAGTACATGCCTAATGGTAGTCTAGGTGATTTACTTCATAGCTCGAAGAGTGGTTTGTTAGATTGGCCGATTAGGTTTAAGATAGCGGTTGATGCGGCCGAGGGGATGTCGTACTTGCATCACGATTGTGTGCCTCCAATTGTTCATAGGGACGTGAAGTCGAACAACATATTGTTGGATGCAGAGTACGGAGCTAGGGTTGCCGATTTTGGGTTGGCGAAGGTGGTCGATGCGATCGGGAAGGGTACAAAATCGATGTCCGTTATCGCGGGGTCGTGTGGCTACATTGCGCCAGGTTAGTCGATCTGATGTACCCAGTCTAAACATTTTATTTTGCAAACTTTATTTAAAAAGCTCGGAGGTAATCATAGTGTGAATCATGTGAGGCATTTGTCTATAGTTAATTATTAGTGCCACTTTTAGTATGTTTCAGTGCAATTTTAGGTGTCATAGATTTCGCACTAAAATAATTTCCTATCATAACAATCAAATATCTTTTCATGATGGGGCTGAAAATATGGGGAGATGTTAAATTTGTAGAAATATTACACATTGTCATACCTTTAAAGCATAACATAAGGACATTTTATATTGGATTCTTTCTCAACAACCACTAGTAGTTGCCTTGCCAATCATTAAAATTGTCACTTACTCTGATTTTCCATGGCAGAATACGCTTACACGCTTCGTGTAAACGAGAAAAGTGATATCTACAGTTACGGCGTGGTCATACTCGAGTTGATCACAGGCAAGCTTCCTATCGATCCTGAATTTGGTGACAAAGATTTGGTAAAATGGGTTTGCACCACATTGGATCAAAATGGAATCGACAATATAATCGATCCAAAGCTCGATTCGTGTTACAAGGATGAAATACAACGAGTGCTCAACATTGGCCTCCTTTGCACTAACCCACTTCCTATTAATCGGCCTTCTATGAGACGAGTCGTCAAAATGTTGCAAGAGATTGGCTATCGAAATTTGTCACAAAACGTCACGAAAGACGGGAAATTGACGCCGTATTACTATGAAGATGGTTCTGATCATGGAAGCGCAGCTTGATCAATTTATACTATCTATATCTGTGTATGAATCATCCGTCCAAGTTTTGCATCATAAATTTGAAAAGTATTGCAATTTTTATATTATTTTTTTACCTAAATTTCACTGTTGGAGTGATGAACGGTTGGTGCATTTAATGATAATATATAGTGATACCATACAATAAATTAAAGCACCTTCCAGCATATTGTTTTTGTTACTTGTTTCATCTATTTTCCAAATTTTCATCTCTCCAATATTTTTCTCTCTACTTATGGTAGATGAAAGATATGAGAGATAGTTGATTGAAGAATTAAAAGAGTTGAAGAATAAACAAATTCTTAATTAAAAAAATATACTAAAAACAATTTAGATGGGACAAACCGGAAAGAATTGAGGAAAAGTAGCTAAAATTTCAAATAATTATGAAACAAACATTTAATCTGATATAATATTAAAAGGATGTAAATTCGATAAAGATTTTTATACACAGTTTGTATTCAAAATCAGAAATAATTCTGTCAAATATATATATATATATATATATATATATATATATATATATATCAGAAATAATTTAAAAAAAAAAAATACTTCGTATATACTATATTCTAAAGAGGCCCTAAAGAAACAAGGTTTAGGGATACGGCCCAGATCTACTTTGTTTTATGGCCACGGATAAATGCCTCTACATATTATGTCTTCACCCCACTTCAATTTATATTTTAAATTAATAGACAAAAAAAACTATACAACATTGATGTGCTGAGTTCCTAAACAAAAAAATAAAAAAGTTTTTTTTGCATCCCTCTCCCCACCCAAAACTTAAGTATTTCTTTGTAATTGATTATTCTTCATGTTATTATAGTTTTATTTAGTCATATTGTTGTATGATTGTGTAGTTGTAATGAATATATGTGTAGTGTATTTTTATTCCGATTTTTTTTTTTTTTGAAAAAAAATCGCGTTTTGCAAAAACTCGACACTGGTTTGCCGAGTGTTGTGAGATTTTTCGGAAAAAAATTCCACGTTTTGAATAAAAAATCGGCCGACTTTTCCACGTTTTGATTCAAATCTCGATTAACTTTTCCACGTTTTGATTCAAAACTTAGCCAACCAGTGTTGAATCGGTCAAAACCCCTATTTTGTCGTTTCGTCCCCCTCTGTCCCGTTTTGTGCAAAAACCAAGTTTATTCAACGATTGAAAGTTCTCATTTGTTAACTATACTCCCCTCCCCATTTATTAATTTAATATTCATGTAAAATATTAATTCAATTTGCCCTTATAGTAAAATATATCAAGATATATACACTCCCCCTAAACCCTAACCCTAATTTCAGTGAAGTCGCCTCCGCCGCCGTCGACGACAGTCATCCCTCCAACTTTGGCGGTTGCCGCCTCAACTCCGGCAGTCGCCCGTCACCATCCAAATACATTTAGAAATTAAAAAAAAAACTTAAAAATCTAAAAAAAAAACACACATTTTTTTCGACAAACCAATGTCAATCGACACTAGTTTGTCGACCATAAAATATATTTTTTACTATAGTTTCTCGACGGATAACACCCTCGTCAACAACATTTTATCGAAAGAAAATTTAAAAAAAAATCAGAATTTTTGACATGAAATTGTCGACCATAAACATGCTAGTCGACAATTTCTTGTTGAAAAAAAAAAACTCATACCTATACCTCCATGTCCGAGTGCAGTGCAGAAATACAAATTTTTTTTTAAAAAAACAATGAAAACGGGCGACAATCGTGGAGGTGGAGGTGGAGGTGGAGGTGGAGGGGGGGGGGGGCATGGCCGACTTCCAACCTTAATTTTTCAATTCCGACCTTCATGGTCGATGTGCAGAGAAAAGAAAGATGGGGAAGTGGCGAGGTCAACTGCGTGAATGGAGGAGGAAGAAGAAGGTGGGGGGGGGGGGAGAAGGAGGAATAAATTAGGATTTTTTTTAGGTATATCCGTATATGTATCAAATGAGTATTAGCAAGAAAATGGTATAATAGGGTTGGAGGAGGGGGGAGAGAGTACATCTAACATAAGTTAGGTACGAAAATGGGGTATATTTAACAAGGTTGGAGGGGTATATAGTCAGGGCCCTTCATAATCCGTTATTTAATTGGGCCATATAGTATAGCTGATGAGAGCCCAAGACCACAAAAGCCTTTCATTTAAATGTTCATTCGGCCCTCCTTCGTCGGTTAAAAGTGTTCAAAATCTTATGTAAAATTTCAAAATAATTAATTAAAAAACAATGTTTTTTTAAAAAAAAGATAGGTGTGCATTGATCTAAAATGACATATAAGGGAGTATTATGTAAGTAAGCAAGTCAGAGCTCGAGTATTTTGATTTCTCTATTGAATGGAGCTTGAGTTCAAAAGTATTGAGCTCCGTCGTGTTGAATTTCGAACTTCAATTTTTCTTTTAAATGAATTGAATTCGAATTTGGCATTTCCAACTCATTTATACCTCTAACTACAAGCATTCTCGAGGAATATTATATACACTAGTGCAAAACTGGCGTATTACGGGATATTGTAAAAAAAAAAAAAACTGTCAAAGAAGAGAGAGAATTTTAAAATTAAATAAGTTAACTAAAAAAAAAACAGTTAGACAAAAAAAATAGAAATTCTATAAAATTAGGAAAATTAAAATGGAGGAAAACTGGAATGACAAGTAGGATAAAATGGATTCAGAATTAATATATAAGGGTGGATATAATTATATCTCTATAGCTAGGAAATGACTTAATCATCTTCTCTTTCTTTACATCCAACAACCATGTGGCTAGTTACCGTCAAATAGAAAAAAAAAAAAAACACGTAGTTGGTTATTTCAAATTGTGGAATATTCAAGTATAATGATGTTATTTTCCTTGTACGTATGATTTAGTTTCAACAATATTTGGAACAATAATGTGTGAATGACGTTAGTGAAAAGAAAGGAATATAAGTAACTATAATAAAGACTACGACTGACGGATCTCACCGTTAAACAAGCTACAAACTATCACATATTAAAACATCGTCCATGTTCAATTAATTAATTCAAATAATATTGTTATGTCTTACGGTAGAACGGTCTCACACAAGACCTCGATCTTCAATAACTATTAATTGTAAGAAAATATATATATATATATATATATTTTTTTTTTAAACTGTAAGAAAATATATTAAACACACAATTTTCAACTAAGTTTTGAAGAAGAGAAAGATACGTTGCTTGTAAGAAGTATACGCCAAGAAACAGAAAAGAGATGAAGCAGTGTTTGGTATAATATACTTGTTTGTTACTTTCATATTAGTTGGTATATATATGTAGGTATTATTATTTCAAGACAAATGTGTGTACGTATACTATATAAAATGAAGCTTTAGGGACACTCTAATTTGACACTGGATCTAAAGGCCCCCTCGTATTGTAGGTAAAGAGGTGAAACGTCCCTAAAGAATCAGTGTTGCCCCATATCCACTCTACCACTTAATTCCATCCCATGTAACTCAACCTTTATGATTTTAGGACTAAATTGAGACCAAATGAAGATATACAAATTGGAAATAAACAACAGGTCTTGTATACACCAGGTGCATCGTGCACTTGCATTTTTAAAACGGTGTCAGTTATTTTCATCGAACATCATTGTCAATTTCTATTGAACAATATTAGTTGTAAATTAGGTGCACAAGAGATTTACTCGAATATAAAATTCACTGTAAAATTGTGTGAACCAAGTTCATAGAATTTTTTTATCCTAATGTATTTTTTACTTTGATTTGAAATATTATTCTATTGTCTCATATTTGAAGTGCAGCAGATGCTTGATTCCTCCCTTTTTTTGGGGTACATGGAAAGGCACACAAACACAAGTCCCTAGCATTGAATATCAAATGATTGATTGCATATATTTGAGAGTAAAATAATATTTCATATATGAAATGTATATTAAAATACTTTTAAAAAATTTAGATTCGGGTTGTTAAAAAAATTCGCCGGTAGCAATTAAGTAGGTGGTCTAGTCAGTCTGGTATATATGCACCGGCCAGTTGTATTGTACAAGTGAGCATAGGGAAGAAACATGACACTAATTAGCTTTAATTGAAAGGAGTAAGCTAGCTATAACTTAACAATATTATTTTTATAAAATAATCACTAATAAATAAAACGTAACACTAACTCTGACTCTGACTGAAATGATAATATTATTTAACTATATATCATAGAGTGATATATCCCTGATATTGTGGTGTAAGAGTGTCCATACAAGAACAAAACCAAACTTGACGTCCAAGCGAAAGACCTAGCTATAGCTAATTGTTTTATCTACAAAATATCCATTCTCTATCTCTCTCTCTCTCTCTCTCTCTCTCTCTCTCTCTCTCTCTCTCTTGCAATCTGCAGATATAATTGAAAACAACTCAAAGTAGTACTAGAGAAATCAAGAACTAAAGTTCAACATTTTCTTCATTCTTCTTTAACATTATAAATATGTTATATTAATTCTTGTAAGAAAAACCTGCGATTTTTTATGGGAAGAGAAGGGAGATGGCATGGTCGAATGATGCCCTCCAAATTAAGACCATAATCTGCCCTTCATGTGGTCTAACCACTCAGCTCCCTGCAGATCAGGTTCATATATTAATATTCAACTTAAAATTCATTTTTGTCTCAACTTATGTCTTTTTCGTAAAAGATTTAAAAAAAAAAAAAAAATTCAATTTCAATTTAGACCTAAAACACCTTTGTATGATTTTTTGCCCCTATTTTCACCGCATAATCAGAAACAACGTCGTATAATCTCACATTTTTTGTACTATACGATTTTGTTTCTGATTTTCTGGTGAGATCCAATTTTTTTTTTTGGAACCTTTTGCTTTAAATCAGTAACGACATTGTAAGATGTCGCTGGAAAATCAGAAATTGCGTTGTATAGTCTTACATTTTTTGCAATATATGACGTTGTTTCTGATTTTCACGCGAGATCATACAATGTCCTTTTTGGTTTATAGCAAAAGGTTACAAAAAGATTGGAATTTTTAATTGAATCCCATAACTTAAAACGTTGTCTGATTTTGGTCCTACTTTCACCGAATAATCAGAAACGGCGTCGTATAGTCACACATTTTTTGCACCATATGACGTTGTTTCTTATTTTCCGACGAGACTATACGACATATATATTTTTATTTTTATGGTGAAGATAGGACCAAAATCGGACCAACTGGTAAGTCTAGGGATTAAATTGAAAATTCCAAACCTTTTGGAATCTTTTGCTGAATAGCTCAAAATTGTGGGGCAAAAGTAAATTTTAGCTCTAATTATTGTAATATATAATTCTCCATGAATTTAATTGGCAAGACTTGTTATTGTTAGAAAAGGAATTAAAATTTTGTTACCAATTTTTATTTTTTTAAAAAATATTAATTGTTGAATTAGTGTACTGGGATTCAAGATTTGCCTGGATTACCAGCTGGGGTGAAGTTTGATCCATCAGATCAAGAAATTCTTCAACATTTGGAAGCAAAAGTGGTTTCTGATACAACTAAATTGCATCCCCTAATTGATCAATTTATTCCCACCATTGAAGGTGAAAATGGAATTTGTTACACTCATCCTGAGAAACTACCAGGTAATAATTAATTAATTTATAACAAGCTTATAAATGAATTAATCTCTTGAAATCCCTCTTTAATTCGTTAAATTCTCTTTTCCCAAATTGTGTTACCAAATTACCAACTAGTACTACAATTCTTCAATAAAAATAATTAATACTGTTTAAAAATACACTTGAATTGCACGGTGCATTTGAAATTATGGTTCGAACTTGATATAATTGGATCTTGTGTCTTATTGTTTGATGATTAATTTGAAATTATATGTGTGGAATACACAATATATATTATTTGATGATTAATGATTTCATTTGATACAAGTGGCATGATTAAAGACAGAGTAATATTTTTTCTTTATCATGATTAGTCTATTGTCCAATTTTTGTTCAGTTTTTTTTTCACATTTTTAACTTAGTCTAATTATTAAATAAGATATCCAATTTTTGCTTCAAAACCGACAAAAAATTGAAAACAGTGTTATTTATGTGTCACAAATGTCCCATTTTAGCACCATAACTTGTATACTCCCGAAATTTGGTCCCATAAAAAACAACGTTTTCAATTTTGGGGTCAATTTTTTTTAATGTTAGGACTAAATCGTAAAGACAAACTTTTTTGGACCAAATTAGATAGTACTCCAAAAAAAAAAAAACTTTTTACTCAACAAACTCCAATATATATAATGACAATTTTTTCATCTGATTTCATTCTAGGAGTGAATAAGGAAGGCCAAGTGCGCCACTTCTTTCACAGGCCTTCAAAGGCCTACACAACCGGAACACGAAAACGTCGAAAAGTCCACAGCGACGACAATGACGACCTAGGCGAAACGAGATGGCACAAAACCGGCAAAACAAGGCCAATTTCAGCAGGGGGAAACATCAAAGGATACAAAAAAATACTGGTTCTGTACACGAACTATGGTCGAAAACGAAAGCCCGAAAAGACAAATTGGGTAATGCATCAGTACCATTTAGGAAACAACGAAGAGGAGAAAGATGGAGAGTTGGTTGTGTCTAAGGTATTTTATCAAACACAACCTAGGCAATGTGGATCATCGGGCATGAAAGAAGAAGGTGTTATGAATCAGAGAAGAGCTATGGAGTACTATGATCCTAATTTGATGATTCCCAATTTGGTTGTTGCTGATGATGGTGATGGATCCTCCTTTATTCGTTTGCCTTCAAATGCAAGCCATAGGAAATGAATTTAACAATAAAAAAAAAAAGGAAATAAGTTTTTTGTTTAATTAGTAACTTTAACACATTTTGATTTTGTTCCAATTAACTTTAAAAAAAATTGATAAATTTATGCAATTTTTTATCTTATGACCGGCTGTAGGATCACACATACCAATTAAACTTTGTCACATGGGCATATCTAAAGGCGCAGTGTCATTTTTATCGGCTAGGTTACTTAGTATAGGATGTCTTAAGATAAAAAGGTAAAAAAATGTGTAAGTTATATGGTTATTTTAAAATTTTGAGAGTTAGGGGGACTAAAAGGGCAGTAAAGTTACCGGATAAAATAAATTATTTTCCCAAAAAGGGAAAGAGAGATTTGTCTAAAAGGGAAGAAGCCAGAGTTTAGAAGTTAAATGGATTCTTGATTATTATTCATTCGTTTTAAAAAGATTGTCGCATTTGATCTTAAATTTTATTTTAAAAAAAATTTATCGTTTTTTCTATTTTTACCAATGATTTTCCCGATCTAGTACCCCTATTAATATCTATTTTTTTGGAAATATATTAATGATAGAAAGGTGTGAAAAAAAAACCCAATTTAGTCCCAAAACTTTTCACTGTTTCTGAAATGGTCCCAAAAAAGTTAAATGGATCGATTTAGTCCCAATTTTTTAAGATTTGTTTTGTTTTAATTTTGTCCCATTTTCGCCGAAAAGATGACTAGGCATGACATGACTCCAATTAAACAAGGTTATTAATGTTTGAAAAAAACTTAAATTGAACATTTAAAATTACTACAAAATTAATTAAAGAAAAAGAAAAATAGTCATTGAAAAACCAAAATGCCCTAAACCAGTGTATGAAAGGTGCCCTAAATCAAATGCCCCAAAATTCCCATGACTCATTGTGTCAAAAAAAAAAAAAAAAAAACTCAAGAACCATAGGAAAGTCAAGAAAATTGAAGACTACAAGTAGATTGAGGTTGCGTTCGATGGTGTGTGTGCGTAAGAAAGCTGCAAGAGAGTGGCCCCTTTAAAATATGGTAAGATATTCAAATCCCCACAATTCCCATGACTCATTGCTCTGCTTTTTTTAATCTGAAAAAATGTAAGAATAGAAATAGATAGTGGTCCCTCCATTATTATTCTCTCTCTGAAATTGTATATGCGTGTATTTATTTTGCTACAGTCATATTTTGGAATCTCTATATTATATTAACTAGTTATATATTGTATGTGTATTTGATAATTAAAGTGAGTAGTTATACATTCTAGTTTTTTCTCGTAATGAATGCACACTGCTTTTTTTTTTTTGTCTAGGACATGCTATGTAGATGGATAAACAATATTATTTTTTGTGGGTGTAGTATTTATTATTTTCTGATTGTATTTTCTTTCTTTCTTCTACAAATCCTAAAAGTAAATACCTCTCTTTATTCTTGCATTTTGGGGGCAGCTTTCAAAATATGCCCTTGATTATCTATGTGGGTGGGGATACCTTTGTTTTTTATTGGGTCAATGCTAATGAGGTTAGCAAAGCTGATTTAGATGAGTTTAGTCTTAAGCAGGGGTTTGTGGTGATAGAAGGTATCATATAAGGCTTAAAGACATGACATTTAAATTGTGTATTGATGATGATAATCCTAGATCATGGGCAAATAAGTTCCTTGTTGTAAGAGAGATTCATATATATGTTGAAATGTCACAAGTTGAACATGAAAGTGAGAGAGTTGAACTTGATTATGATTTTGAAGATTCTGATTATGCAGTAGGAAATGAAGTAGTGATGATGATGACCTCTTTGAGAGTAATGTAGACCATGTGGATAATGATCTTAATGAAAGAGATCCACAAAATACACTGTGTACTACTGAATCTATTACCTTGGGTAGTGAAGATAGGAATGATGAGTCTAGAGGGGCTAATGATGGGGTTTATGATTGGGCTAATGATGTAATTATTTTTAAGGTTAATGAATCTGATAGTGATGGGGAGGGGGATATAGATCTTATTGACGGGGGTGATGAATATGACTTTGATGAAAACAAAATCTCGGATGAAGATAATGATGAGCTCAATTACCCTGTTTTCAACCCAAGAACTACTTTTAACTTAGAGTTCACCGTATCTCAGATTTTTACCTCCAAAATTGAATTTAAAAAGACTGTTCAATCTCATGCTATTAAACACAAAATAAATGTTTATTTTCCTAAAAATGATTCTAGGAGAATATATGCTAAGTGTGTTGATGAAATTTGTAAATGGGTGGTTCATTGCTTGAAAAGAAAAAATGAAATGGTCTTTCATATTAGAAAGTATGAGGACAAACACACATGTTCTCCTTCACAGAAGGTTAAGAATTTGACTTATACTTGGTTGTGTGAGAGATTCATACAAAGGTGGCAGTCTGACAGTAAGAGGGATCTATGTGGGTTTACTGTGGATGTAAATCATGATATTAGAGTCCAAGTGTCTAGGCAAAAAATTTATAAAGCAAAAAAAAAAAAAAAAAAAAAGGTTTTGTTGAAGATTGAGGGTGATCCTGATGTTCAGTGCCAACTTATGGTCATATGCTGAAGAACTTAGGAAGACCAACCCTGGTTCTACAATACTAATAAGGATTCAACTAGATAATAGGGTTACAAGATTCAGTAGACTATATATATGTGTGTTTTGATGCATTGAAGAAGGGGTTATTAGTTGGTTGTAGAAACATCATAGGGGTTTATGGCACTCATTTGAAAGGCAAGCATGGGGGTATTTTGTTGACTGTTGTTGGGGTAGATGGCAATAACAATTTGTTTCCTATTGCTTATGTTGCAGTAGAAAAGGAAAATGGGGATAATTGGGAGTGGTTTCTACATGTGTTGAAGCAAGATTTGTCTCTTAACTCTGCTGATTGTACCTTCGTGTCCAATAAATAAAATAGTTTGATTAGTGCTTTTCAAGCTGTTTTTCCTGGGTCAGGTCACAGATTTTGTGTAAGACATTTACACAATAACTTTAACGTGGCTGAGTTTAGGGGACAAGCACTGAAACTTGTTGTCAGGAATGCTGCTTGTAGTACGACGTACAGTAGGTGAGTTTAAAATAAGAATGAGAGAGTTTAAGGATTTGAATGAGGATGCATTTAAATGGTTTCTTAATAAGCCTCCGACTTAGTGGTCAAAATCCTATTTTAGTGAAAATGCCAAATGCGACATGCTTCTCAATAATGTTTGTGAATCTTTCAACTCTAATATTGTTGATGCAAGAGATAAGTCAATTATCACTATGCTATAATGGATTAGAGAGCATCTGATGAAGAGACTTCAAAAGAATAGAGATAGAGCTACTGCAAAATGGAAAGGAAATTTGTGTCCTAGGATCAATAAGATATTGGAGAGAAATCAAGAGAGGGTTTCTGATTGTATACCAATCAAGTCCATAAATATTCACTATCAAGTTTCATGCTTTCATGGTGGACAATACACTGTTGACCTACAAAAGTGGATATGCACATGTAGATCATGACAATTAACTGGCATTCCTTGTACACATGTTATTTGTGCTATTCTGAATGAAGGTCTAGATCCTGCAGATTTCACACATGAGGCATACACCGTTCAGAAATACATGAGGGCCTATGAAAACCCTATCTTTGGCATCAGTTATGAGGCATTATGGGGTGAATCACTGTATATCCCTCCATTGCCTCCTAATTTTAGTTTGAAGCCTACAAAAGGAAGAAAATCAACAAAGAGGAGATTAGAGCCAGATGAAAAAACTAAGAAGACTGATAAAAAGAGGTTGAGAAGACAACAAACAACCATCACTTGCAGAAATGTGGAGACAAAGGTCATAATAAAGTTGGATGCAAAACAAAAGGGGTATGATAATTATTTCCATACTAATGTATTTTTACCTTTTTTTTAATTATAAAATCTTGCATATAATAAAAAGAATTCTAAATTTTAGAATGTGGGAGCAAGTGGAAGTAGTGCTCAACCTAATGAAGGAGCAAGTGGAAGTGTTGCTCTAGTTTTTTTATTAGTCTTTATCAGTTTTTGTTCTATTTTTAGTTCCATAATATTTATGTTTTTAGTCCCATAATATATATTTCTGTTTTTACCATCTTGTTTAAATAATTTTTTTAAACTGTAGAAGGGAGAAGTAGAGGAAAGTAGTGTATCACCGATTGTAGTTCAGGTTATAAGGGGTGCAAGCAATAAGGTTTATTTTGAAAAAGTTAAATAATGTTTTTTACATCATTTTTTATTTTTAATACATTTTTTTAATACATTGTTTTTCTAGCTCGCTTAAAGATGGCACCACCAAAGACGGTTATTGAGGAAGAGATAACTGATCTCACAGCTGATGTTGTCATTGTTACCCAACAAAGTCAGATCACTAGTGAAGAATGGTATAAACAACCTGAAGTGCCGTATATGCAAGGTCCTACTGTTCATCAACAACTTCTAATGAGCCAAACTCATTTACAACCTAGAGTTCATATAAGAGCACCTCCACCCCATGCACAATGATTTTTTACATCTAGGAGTCATGTAAGTCTCCAAGATAATGCATCCAAGAAGATCATTGTTGATAATAATGACCAAAAGTTTATGGATTTGTCCTCCTAGGAGTCATGTAAGTCTCCAAGATAATGCATCTAAGAAGATCATTGCTGCTCTGTTTTTGTCTCATTTTGAGTTTATGATGCAGTTTGAATTTATCATTTGAAAAACAAACTTGGAGTATATATTTAGAACATTAATTTGATCAAATTCAAACTCCTTAGTAGTTGTACCTTTGTACCTTTGGAATGAACTATGGATGTCTTTTTTGGATTGTAACTTTTGAGAATTGTAACTATGGATTTTATCTTTAATTGCAGTAAGGAATTCTATTTATAAGCATTTGTGAGATTTTATTGCTTCTGGGTATAAGAAATACCTCTCATTGTCCATAAATTACAGCATGTTGTTGTGCCTTTATGGTGAAATACTAAATTTTATTTATTACTTTTGTGTATAAGAAGTACCTCTCATTGTCCAGAAATTACTGCATGTTGCTGTGTCTTTTTATAGTGAAATACTAAATTTTATTGCTTTTGGGTATAAGAAATACCTCTCATTGCTATTGTGTTAAGTTGATTAGAATGAAACAAATTTAATGACATTACTACTACTAAAGACTGGTGCAGTCTTTGTTCAGTTTCATTTCGTGAGATTTTTTGTTTAGTTTTTTTTCATAACTAAATAACACAATATTGGTATGGTGCAGTTTTTTGTTCAGTTTCATGGAATTGCAAATGGCAACATATATATACATCACCAAGAAGAGTGCATTTTACACATTCCACTTGCAAATGGAGAGAACTCACAGCAGCAGAAAACCAAAATTCACTAAATACATATCATATTACTAGTTAAAGCTAAAAAAACTTTATGTTCAAAAAAAAAAAAAAGCTAACAAAACTTTAACCATTTTAGAGTGAAGTATGAATCTATGATCTTCATCTCCAAGTCTTGAGCAACCCACTTACCAACCCAACAAATGCAACAAATGCAAATCACCATTTTCATCTTCATATTCTGATTTTCACACTCTAGTGCTCGAATATCTTCCTCTAGACCTTTGTTAACATTCTCCAACATTATGCTCAACTCATTCAATTTCTGAGCAAGAACCTCCATATGTATTGTCTCTTCCTTCTTTTCGTTAATTCTTTTCACTAACCCAGGTATGATTTGTTTGACCCTCTCGCACAAAGGAGCGTCAATCCACTGAATTTTTTTATAAAATCCATTATTCTAGTAAATAAGGGTTAATTGAATTAAAAAATAAATCTTAGTTTTTGCACATAAATTGAATTCACGGGGTTCAATCGAATGATTCTACAAATTTAAAAATGCAATTCAACTATTACAATTAGAGCATAAAATCGACGATTCAAACGTGAATAGGATGATGCCACCAACTAAGCCTAAATTATTGACGAATTCTTACTGCCGGCCATAAAACATAAATTATTGACGATTTTTACTGTATAATTTTCGCACCCATAAAACCACCGCCCAACATTCCCTTCCTTCCAACAAGTGTCGACGATAGCCAACCTATGACAATATCATCTTACAGCTCGCGAGTTCCCACTCTCCTGGTCATATTCACGATTGTCAATTTTTTTTTCTTGGAAGGAATGGGGTTTACGCGATTCAGATGCGACAATAGTTTAATAGATTAATATTGTTTCTGAAATAAAATATTTTTTAGTTTAATAGATTAATATTTTAATAATTTTTTTTTATAAAATAATGACATGGATTTTATTTTATTGTATTGGACTTTAAAAATAATTCAAATTTATTTTTTATTTACACAGTTAGCACTTTCCGGTTGAATTTACACACACATTCGAGTCAACCGACTGTCCAACCATCTTTCCGGAAAAAATGGGACAAAATAAAACAAATCTCGAAAAATTGGTAGTAAATCAGTACATTTAACTTATTTGGGACCATTTCAAAAACGGTGAAAAGTTTTGAGACTAAATTGACTTTTTTTCCCATAGAAATGTCAAATGAAGAGTGGAAAAAGAAGGTGGGAAAAGAAAAGGAAAAAGAGAAGAAAAATAGAAAAATTAATGAGGGGTATATGTGTCAAAAAATATGTTTGTTAATTCTATACAAAATGAGAAATGAAACAAACTTTATAAAACGAAATGAGTAGTTATTGCATGGTTTTTGCTGGGAACTAGTATTGCGCACCTGCTTCGCACGTCAGGATTGTCACTGAACATTTAAAATGATTTTTTTAATATTTTTTATATTAATATTACATCATTTACTTACATGATATACATCTTGTTATAAAATTTATATTCGCAAAATATAAAAAGTATAAGTACTTTGTATTGATAAACTTATGTATTTGTATACACTTTATGAAACACTCCATTTTGAGTCACACTTGTGTGCACC
Source organism: Galeopsis tetrahit (assembly GCA_963675135.1). Lineage (NCBI taxonomy): Eukaryota > Viridiplantae > Streptophyta > Magnoliopsida > Lamiales > Lamiaceae > Galeopsis > Galeopsis tetrahit. Next base: position 37,996,130 of record OY776126.1, on the reverse strand, counting down.
CAATTGTATAATGCATTTGGTATAATTGAACCACAATTTTAACTTAGTTCTTATGTAATTGGTCAAAATTTAATTTGACAATCAGAAATATATCAAAATCACTTAAAATTTAATTGCATCGTATGCATCAAATTGACAATATCTTCAAGTCTTATCGATTTGTAATTTTTGAACTATCACGTGCAATTGACAATGGATATAAATAAAATTCTTCATAAATGCTCTAACAACATTCAATATAAGTGTAAGAATTATCATGTCCTCTAAATTAATAATTGTAGAGTAGAAAGACTCTCTCAATTGAGAGAGTAAGTTGTATTGAGAGAGGTATATATAGAGTACAAGAAATAGTTAAAGGAAGTAGCTAACTAACTACTAACAACCCTAACTACTAACTAATAACTACTCTCTAACTTGTTTGACTAATATTCCCCCTCAAGCGAAGAGGCAACGAAGTGATGTTGAACTTGTGACGAAAGAATTCAAACAACGGTCGAGCAAAGCCTTTTGTAAAGATGTCAGCGATTTGGAGATGCGAAGGGATGAATTGTGTTTGAAGGCGACCAGAGCTGACAAGCTCGCGAACAAAGTGGTAGTCTATGTCAATATGTTTTGCCCGTTTATGAGCAACCGAATTTTAAGATAAGAAAATGGCACTCTTGTTGTCACAGAGAAGGGTTGGTGGAATTTTGGGGAGAGTACGAAGTTCTTTGAGAAGCGAGCAAAGCCAAACAACTTCTGAAGCAGTGGTCGCCATGGCACGATATTCGGATTCACAACTGGACCTTGAGACAGTAGGTTGCTTCTTTGCAGCCCAAGAGATGATGTTAAGGCCAAGAAAGACAGTGTAGCCAAAAGTAGAGTGACGAGTGTCAAGACAACGAGCCCAGTCTGCATCTAAGTAGGCGATCAGGTTAGAATGTCCAGGGGAGAAAGTGAGACCAAGGCGAGATGTGCCTTTTACGTATCGAAGTATTCGTTTAACTGCCTGGAAGTGATCGTTTGTGGGATTTGACTGGAACTGACTTACTGTGTTGACCGCAAAGGCAAGATTCGATCGAGTGATAGTAAGATATTGAAGTGCACCGACAAGAGAGCGAAAAAGAGTTGGATCAGAGAAAAGAGTGCTATACTACAAAAAAAACCTGATTTTGATACCGAAATTTTGAGACGGACACCTAATCCGTCTCTAATAGATACGGATTAGATACGGATTCGTTAAAAAATCGAGATTTGAAACCGAAAATAAAACCGTCTCTCATTATAAACAGATTAGATACGACTTTTAGTTTCGAAAGTTTTAGATACGGATTAAATACGCGACTTTCAATTTCGAAAGTTTTAGATACGGATTAGATACATATACCACCGTCTCTAAACTCTCATTTTTTTCTCCCCAATATAAAACGAGATAAGGTGGTACACCAAATTTGAGATACAGAATCTAACCATCTCTAATCTGTATCTAATTAGTCAAATGATAAAATTAAATAAAAAAATAAATCAAAACCTTATATATAGACAATATTGAGAATGAAACAATATGAACGGGTGAATTGACTTATACTAATTTATTTACTTTTTTATTAATTAATAAATAGTAAAAATAAAAAAAATCAATTAATATATCTTCTATATAACGGATAAATATAAATGTTAGAATAATATATTATGTAGATATATTTTAGGATAGATATATATTATAATGATAATATTATATTACATCTTCAATTTCATATGACAATATATATATATCAATTGATTCTCTAATGAAAATATTCCAAAAATTGATGTAGATATATTTTAGGTTAGATATAGATATAATAATAATAATAATATTATATTATATCTTCAATGTCATATGACAATATATATATATATATATATATATATCAATTTTAGATTAAAAAAAAGGAGATGTCATTTAATAATTTTTTAAATTTGTATAGTATTTTTTAAAAAGTTTTATATTAAAAAATAATTCTATCATCAATTTAGAAAAAGTATAAACTAAAGAAAATATTCCAAGAATTGATTCTCTAATCAACGTACGTATATCAATTTTGTATGAACGTTAGATTAAAAAGTTTCTAAATCTTTATAAAACTACTATTAAGACTTATAAAGAAACTTGTATAGTATTTTTTTAAAAAGTTTTAGATTAAAAAATAATTCTATCATCCACAAAAAGTATAAATACGTGAAGCATTGTAAAATAGTCCCCATAGCAAAAGGGAATAAGATCAATTGAAATAAAAATCAAAAATCATTTTGTTGAAGGGAGGTAGAGATAAAAATTAAGTCTTAAGTTAAATCTAATTTATAGAAATTAATTTTATTTAATTTTACTAAATTTGTGAAAAATATATTTTAAAGGAATAATATGTCAATTTTTTTTCCATTCTTGATAATATGGCCGTACCTAATTCCTATCTAATAATATGTCGATTTTTGTCCATTCTTAATCCCTATCTAATAATATGTCGATTTTTTTCCATTCTTGAAAATAAGTTTATATAATAAATATAGATATTATAATAATATTATGTTATATATTCCATATCTTTTATATGTCAATATATATATAATACATGGACTAATGACAATAATTCATGAATTTCTTTCAATGTCGGTAACTAAAGAACGTGTGTCAATCGATCGAATGTGAGTCACGACAATAATAATATTGTCTCTACCATCAAGATTGACAAGGTAAGTTGTGCATCTCAAGCCTTTATTATAATATATCAATTTACTTATCAATTCGTCTACTATAAATTTTATTATAATATATCAATTTACTTATCAATTCGCCTACTATAAATTTTATTCAATATCGGTAAGTGAAGAACGTCTGTCAATCGAAAGTGTGTCATGACAATAATAATACTGTCTCTACATTAAGATTGACTAGGTAAGTTGTGCATCTCAAGCCTTTATTATAATATTTCAATTTACTTACTATAAATTACCATTATTTGCAACTGGATCCATTTAAAATATGGATCTTAAAAGTGAGTTAATATATATATTTCGAAAGTATGCGTATGTTGGTTAACTTTGTTAAATTTCCTTCAACTGAAGGGGGATCGATTCCCTTCAACAACACACATAACTATTTAGGGTAGGACTGATGTGTACTCAAGTACACGGTGAACATACATAACTATTTAGGGTAGGACTGATGTGTACTCAAGTACACGGTGAACACACATAACTATATAGGATAGGACTGATGTGTACTTAAGTACACGGTTAGTCCAGCTATATGTAATTGAGTTCAACTATATAGGATAAAAGCATAATTTAATAAATTTAATTTTAGCACCTAATAAAAGTGCAAATTTTAAATAATAAAATTTGTAAAATTAATAACAATATTTTTTTTAAAAAAGCAAAAGATTAAATGTAATTTAATTAATTTATTTGAATTTATAAAGTAAGATCGACTTTTACAATTAAATTATTCAATAACAATTTTTTTATATATTTTTAAAGTTATAAATTAATCAATTAATTATATATGTTAAACTAAATAATAAAATAAAGTGTCTAAACTATGCATAGTTCTAAGTATTTTACAGCTTATTGACGGCGGTGAGTAATTACAATTTTTAGAAATTAATAAAAAAAAAATTACATTTATAAATTTAAAAGTTACAATTTGAATACATGTAAAGGAAATAAATTAATATACATATACAATTAATATTAAAAGATAAAACAAAAGAGTTATTTGTCCTAGCGGCAGATGCTCAATAATAGACACTTGCCCACCTGGGTTTAGTTCCCATATAGACAAAAAAAAGGTCAATTAAATAGTTGGAGAGGGGGTTGGGTTGCAGGGTGTTGGGTTGGGTTTGGGTTGGTGTGGGGTCGGGTCATCGGGTTCGGACTTGGTGGGATTGGGATTAAGGCTTGGAATGGGTATTAAATAATTGGAAAGGGGGGTAGTTGCAGGGTGGGATGGGTGTCGGGTTTGGGCTTGGAATGGGGATTGGGTTTGTTAACTCTTGGAGACAGGTTTTTGTCGTGTGATATGGATTTAGAGACGACAAAACGTCGTTTCTAATTAAGAACGAAAATTATAGACGAATTTTTAACCCGGATGTAAAACGGGTCGTTTATCGTTTAGATACAGATTTAGAGATGATAAAATGTCGTTGTTAAATAGAAACGACATTTGAAACGGATTTTTGACCCGGATATAAAACGGGTCGTTCATCGTTTAGATACGGGAATATACGGTGTCAAATTCCGTCTCTCATTATAAACCGAAAAAAATGGTCTCAAATTCGTCTCTTATTAGAAACGAAATTTAGAAAATCGTTCCTAACATTAGATACCATGCGATTAGGAACAGATAGAAAATGGTTCCAAAATCCGTTTCTAACCTGTTTAGAGACAATGTTTATAGTATCTAATCCGTCTCTATATTTCAGTTTTTTTGTAGTGCTATGAAGGCGAAGAAGAACTGTCGAGGAGAGAGGGGTGGCGACCTGTTTTGCATCGAGCATATAGGCCCGACTGAGAATGTCGGTGGCGTACTTAGACTGGACGAGAAAGAGACCGCAATCAGTATAAGTAACTTCAAGGCCGAGGAAGTATGTCAAACGACCAAGGTCTTTTATGGCAAACTCCTTGTTGATCCTGGAAGTGAGACGAGAAATGAAAGTTTGATCATTACCAGTGATTATTATGTCATCTACATAGACACGAAGATAATGAATAGTACGACCTGACGTGTAGATAAAAAGTGAGGTATCAGATTTTCTCTCAGTGAAGCCGAGCATGATGAGGAAATCGCAAAAACGTTGGAACCATGCGCGAGGAGCCTGTTTTAGACCGTATAGGGCTTTGTTGAGTTTGCAATAATGGTTTGGATGAAGAGGATCAATAAATCCAGGAGGCTGGCGCATATAGATAGGTTTTTGGAGAAGCCCGTGGAGGAAGGCATTGTTGACGTCAAGTTGATGAAGCGACCAGTTGTTCATAACAGCAAGGGAAATGATTACTCGAACAGTGGCTGACTTTACAACAGGACTGAAGGTGTGATCATAGTCAAACCCAGGGATTTGTGTAAAGCCTTGAGCGACCAGGCGAACTTTTTGACGATCAATGGACCCATCAACAAGAAATTTTATTCGATACACCCATTTTGAGCCTATTATGTTCGCATCTGTGGGGGGAGGAACTAAGTCCCAAGTTTTGTTTTTGTGAAGGGCTTTGATTTCATCATCCATCGCCGCTAACCAATGAGGAGATTTTGCAGCTGAGGAGAAACCTTTAGGTTCGGAGTGGGAGTGGACCGCAGCGAGCAAGGATGTGGTAGTGATGAGAGAAGTATCATGCAGATGTTTTACTTTGAAAATACCATCCTGAGACCGAGTTCGCATTGAATGAGTAGGAGTAGCAGTCGGCCAGATGCGAGGAAGCGGAGCGGGAGTAGAAGCTCGTGGAGGGCGAGGAGAAAGAGGTCGAGTAGTTAGGCGAGAAATGGGAGGTAGATGGGCAAGGCGAGCATGAGGCAATATAGTTGGAGGAGTAGTATCAGGCTGGAGACATAGCGAGCAAGGAGGGTCCAATGAAGACTTTTCGGACCGACCAGGTAAGGACGAGGGAGGAAGGTTGGGCACCGAATTGTCAAAGTATGATATGTCAAGAGAGGTCATATCCAAGGGAGGACAATTACCAGCAAAAGGAAAATTTATTTCATCAAAGCGAGCATGGCGGGAGATACAAAGACGATGCGAGCAAGGATCAAGACAGCAGAAACCTTTGTGACGGGACCTGTAACCAAGAAAAACACACAGAAGACTACGAGGAACAAACTTGTTAGCAGCATAATTTTTGAAGACAAGGGTACACACGACAACCGAACACACAGAAATTATCATAAGAAGGAGGAGAAGAGAATATCATACGGAGTTTTGTTCTCGAGCACGGAAGTGGGAAGTCTGTTTATGGTATAGACAGCAGTGCCAAAGGCCTCTACCCAAAAGCTTGTAGGGACAGAGGAATGAAAAAGAAGGGTAAGCCCCATTTCAGTTATATGTCTATGCTTACGTTTTGCTCGACCATTTTGAGCTGGAGTATATGGACAAGACATAGTATGAATAATGCCAAAAGAGTGAAATAAGTCACGAAGTTTATGATTAGTGAACTCAGTTCCACCATCGGATTGAAAGCGTTTTATTTTGCATGCAAGTCGATTTTCGACCATGTGTTTAAAGATTATAAATTTAGAAAAGAAATCAGACTTTTGTCGAAGAGGATAAAACCAAGTAAAGTGTGAATGATCATCAATTAACACAACATAGTAAGAGAAACCATCAGTAGATTTAACTGGGGATGGTCCCCATAAGTCACAGTGAATAAGGTCAAGAATATGAGTAGCTCGTTTCTTATTAACAATAAAGGGGAGCCGAGTACTTTTGGCTTTTTGACATGGCGAGCATAGAATAGGGCGAGGAAGAAGAGAAGTAACAGAAAGAAGCAGAAAGAAGCCCTTTATTTTTCAGTAAATGCACAATATCAAAGTTTACATGACCAAGACGATTATGCCACATTTCAAATGAACAGTTATTTGTGCGAGCACGCAATGAAGAAGCAAAAGCAGAGTGACAGGGCGATTCTGTATGGCGATTCTGTATAATCCTCGATCAAGTTTGTCCTGAGCTAGAACCACACATGTATGGCGATTCTGTACTTCAAAAGAATCATTAGAAAATATAAAGCGATTAGGGAATTCATTTGTCAGTTTGCTAACAGATAAAAGATTATTAGTAATAGAGGGAACAATAAGAACATTTGAGAAAGAAAGGCTCAAGTTGTAATAATGAGTACAAGTACGTGCAATTGGAAGAATATTACCATTTGCGACGACCACTCTGTCCGTTCCCATATATGGCGAGGAAGAGTCTAGGGAGGCAGAGGAGGGGACCATCTGCGATGAGGCACCAGTATCAACGTACCAGTCGAGGGGAGAAGCGACCACGACCAGATGGGGCACGACCACGGCCACGACCGTTTTGCTGGCGAGCTGAGGGAGGGTGGCCCAACACAGAAGGGGTCGAGGAGCGAGCAAAGAAATCCGGATTCTGGGACGAGGAGGAAGGATTGTCAAGCGATCGAGTAAACAGATAATGAGACTCAACTTTAGGAAGAAGGTTCGAGAAGGTGGGAAGAGGAGAAATGGTGATTTGGGAGGTCGAAAAACCATGAAATTCGGGGCCTAGACCGCGAAGAAACCAATGGGACTTGTCTGTATCGTCTATGGTGCATCCCATAGAGGATAGTTGATCGCAAAGATTCTTAAAGGCAGCCCCAAATTCAGAGACCGTTCTTGATCCTTTCTTGATGAGTTGTAACTCATCTTTTAGGTGAAGTTCACGAGCCTTGGAGGGCTGGTTGAAAGCCTCAGCAAGAGCTTTCCAAATATCGAGAGAAGTCGAGCAACCAACAGAGATAGCCATTGCTTCTTCAGTAAGCGTGGATGTCAAGAATACACTTACGTTTTGATCACGGGTGTACCAAGAAGTGTAAAGAGGATTTGTAGAGAAAACACCATTGGTGGAGACGGTGGCGGGAGGCGCCGGCGAGGAGCCATCAACATATGGAAGGAACTTTTAAGTAACAAGAAGAGAGAAGACCTGACGAAATCACATGGGATAATTTTTTGGCTTCAATTTGATTGTAACGAGATATGTCATAGCATGGAGCGTGAGAGTGGCATCGAAAACGGATGTGGTGGGCGCCGGCTGGTCTGCCATTGAAGAAGATTGAGGAAGGAGGCAAGAAAGGAGGAGGAAAGAAATGGCCCAGATTTTAGGTTGATACCATGTAGAGTAGAAAGACTCTCAATTGAGAGAGGTATATATAGAGTACAAAAAGTAGTTAAAGGAAGTAGCTAACTAACTACTAACTAATAACTACTCTCTAACTTGTTTGACTAATAATAATCATGGCCATCCATCAAATTCTTAAAAACGGGTAATTGTTCAGAAACAACATTACCTATTGGATCATCACCACACCTCAACAAAATATCATCAACAATGTGTACATTAGAACTATACTCATATCTCCAACTGATGCTATCAATTCAAAAAACATTTTCAATTTTGTGTAACACTTCAACAAATCTCAAATTTTGCAATCACATGTTTCTTGTCTATTTCAAAATAGTGTAATATATTGTTCCATAAATTTGAGGAATTAATGAAAGCAATATGTTGCCCCGTTTCTTAAGGAATAACCAGAAATGTTTGTTGAAAATCACCTTCAAAATCAATAATCTTACAGTAACAAAAAAATTCGTGAAACTAATATAAAAACATGAAATTGCAATAAATTTTTATTTCTTTTCGAATTAAACTAAGAACTTTGTGGGTTACAATCTCTAATTAATTCCTCTAATTCTTCTTGATTTGATCTCGTGTGTGGTTGGCTTTAGAGATTTTACAACATTTATCTAAGGACTTGACTTCTTATTATGAATTAAACGTTAATTTGGAGGAATTTTGGGATGAATGTCTTTAGGTGCAACGAAGAACGCTTTTGAATCTTCAAAAGTTTGCAAAGAACACCTTAGAATCTTCAAAGACTTATGAAGAACGCTTTGTGAAGAACGCCGACCTGAGAGGTTTGACACCCTAAACTTGGATCGAACGTTGTTTTCGAATGATTTATACAAAAAATACGTTTGAAGCTCCTCTGAATACTCATGAACACTCTAAATCTCTGCAGAGAGCTCTACAGTCTTGAATGATTTTTCTGTGTATGTGTGTTCAAATGAATGAGAGGACCTTATTTATAGAGTGAGGGAGTGAAGAATTTTCCTTTTTACGATGCCATGTGGCGCCTTCTTATAGGCTGATGCCGATTTGATTGGCATGATTTGTTTAAATTTAATTATCTTCCATTTTTTGAAGAGTTGTAATTTGATTTACTTTATAAATGGTAAGTCAACTGTATTTTTACCAATTTACAAGTATTCTGATATTCGTATAATTTAACTGACTTGTACTGTGTTTATTAAAAATCAATAATTTTACTATGTGGGACACACACTATTGATCAAATAAAGGACCACTTTTGGTTTGGAACCCTTTTTCAATCAACTCCTAATTATATGAATAAATAAATCTCCAGTAAGTTTTATTGTACACACTCCAACTACTATACATACCTTATATAAAATATAATTTATTTTTAAATTTCAACTTATATCTCAATTTTGAACAATTCTAGTAAGTTGGAATGCCTTGAACCCTAAGTTTCTATTTGGCCCTCCTTTTAGGGCCAAGTCTCTTAGGGTTAATATTTGGAATGTTTGAACCCTAAGTTTCTATTAGGGTTTATATTTGGAATGTCTTGAACCCTAAGTTTATGTTAGGGTTTATATTTGGTATGTCTTGAACTCTAAGTTTCTGCTTTGGGCTTTCTTTTGGGGCCCAGTTTGTTAGGGTTTATATTTATATCCATATTTTTACCTAGTGTCATATTGTACTATGACTCTGAAATCAGTACTCTGAAATCTGTACTCTGAATTCTGTACTCTGAAATCTGTACTCTGAAAACAGTACTCTGAAATCTGTACACTCTGAAAAATGTACTCTGAATAATATACGGATCATATCTTCTCTGTCGTGGACGTAGCTATCACATTGATAGTGAACCACATAAATCTGTGTTCTCGTTTATCGTTTTATTTTATCTTTCTCACATCTGTTATAACAAACTGGTATCAGAGCCCGGTTAGGGTTTCCGCAATCTGGTGAGAAAGATGTCTGGGATGAACGTGAAAATCGAGAAGTTTACAGGGAGGAACAATTTTAGTTTATGGCAAATCAAGATGCGTGCCTTGTTGAAACAACAAGGGCTGTGGGCACCACTGATGAAAAAGGCGGTGGATCTGGACGAATCTAAGATGGCCACTCTAGAGGAGAAGGCACACTCAACGATTATGTTGTGCCTTACAGACGACGTCATTACCGAAGTCGCGGAGGAGGAAACTACGGCGGGTCTCTGGTTGAAACTAGAGAGTTTGTACATGACGAAGTCTTTCACCAACAAGTTGCTTTTGAAGCAACGTCTGTTCAGTTTGCGTATGCAAGAAGGCCAGTCACTCCGCGAACACTTAGATCAATTGAATACAATTTTATTAGAATTACATAATATTGATGTTAAAGTTGAGGATGAGGATGCTGCGTTAATTCTGTTAGTTTCTCTACCTTTGTCGTATGAGAATTTTGTTCAATATTTCATTGTTGGGAAAGATTTTGTATCTCTTGAAGAGGTTAGATCATCTCTTCATACCAGAGAGTTTAGACATAAGGCCAGTGGTGGGGGTGCAGACAATCAGGTTGTTGGGCTAGTAACCAGCGGGAGTAAGGGATATGGAAAATTTGGGAAAGAGAATTTTTCTAAGAAGTCTGTTTCCAAAGGTCCTAAGCCTGATGACGTTTGTAACTACTGCAAGGAGAAAGGGCATTGGAAATTCGATTGTTCGAAAAAGAAGCCGAAAAATAAGATCGGTACTATTGCCGTTGCAGAAGATGATGGCACCAATTCTGAGGAAGATTTGGCCCTAGTTGCTGATGAACAAACATATCACTCTGATGTGTGGGCTCTTGATTCAGGGGCATCTTAGCAAATATGTTCGCGCAGGGAGTGGTTCACAACCTACGAGCAGGTAGATGGAGGCAATATTAGTATGACCAACAGTGTTGTTTGTAAGGCGTTTGGGATAGGCTCAATGCAGCTACGAACATATGATGGTAAATTCTGCACATTGAACGACGTTAGACATGTTCCACACATGACGAAGAATCTGATATCACTAAGTGTATTGGACTGTAAGGGTTTCAGTTTCAAAGGTGAGGGTGGAGTTCTGTATGTCTGCAAGGTAATAATGTGGTTCTGAAAGGTGTGAAAAGGGGGACTTTGTATTTTCTGCAAGGTTCAACGCTGTCAGATTTGTTGAACGTTACAAGTTGTTAGTTCCCCTATTAACGACAAATCTGTGTACGAGGAGTCACTCGTACAATCTGGCATCTTTATGGTGCATCTGAAACATCTGTTGATCTGTGAGAGGAATCAAGTTAAGGTGGAGATTTGTTCTTGTTGAGGACAAATTTGTGTACGAGGAGTCGCTCGTACAATCTGGCATCTTTATGGTGCATCTGAAACATCTGTTGATCTGTGAAAGGATTCAAGTCAAGGTGGAGATTTGTTGGAATGCCTTGAACCCTAAGTTTCTGTTTGGGCCTCCTTTTACGGCCAAGTTTGTTAGGGTTTATATTTGGAATGTCTTGAACCCTATGTTTCTCTTAGGGTTTATATTTGGTATGTCTTGAACTCTAAGTTTCTGCTTTGGGCCTTCTTTTGGGGCCCAGTTTGTTAGGGTTTATATTTATATCCCTATTTTTACCTAGTATCATATTGTACTATGACTCTGAAATCAGTACTCTGAAGTCTGTACTCTGAATTTTGTACTCTGAAAACAGTACTCTGAAATTTGTACACTCTGAAATCTGTACTCTAAAAACTGTACTCTGAATAATATACGAATCCTCTCTTCTCTGTCGTGGACGTAGCTATCACATTGATAGTGAACCACGTAAATCTGTGTTCTCGTTTATCGTTTTATTTTATCTTTCTCACATCCGTTATAACATTTTTCAATCAACTCCTAATTATATGAATAAATAAATCTCCAGTAAGTTTTATTGTACACACTCCAACTATTATACATACCTTATATAAAATATAATTTATTTTTAAATTTCAACTTATATCTCAATTTTGAATAGTTATACCTAAATTGAAAAAAAAAAAAAAAAAAAAAAAAAACGCAATCTTTTTCTCCTCTACGCGTTGAAACAAGAATAAGAAAAAATTGAATTCAAGATACTTAAAAAATTCACAAAAATAAATAAATTAAAACCATAGATTTTGATCAAAACTAACAAAACTACGTAAAAAATGAAGATTAGGCGTACTAAATTTACTCATTTTGTTCGTTAAATTAATTTTTTTTTTTTTTTGAAAGTAGAATTACAAGATAGGAACATTGAAATCAAATCTCTCGCTCACCTATCTATTACAGAGAAACTCTACCAAAGACTCATATTCCAAACTCAATCTTGAGAGGGTGGAGAGTCACACAAGCAGTCCATCAGGTGCATCAATTAAGGAAGATAGTAAATCTGCGTCAAAAAAGAAACAAATTGTCGCCCACTACGACTCGCGCTGTAAACTTCCAAAATCATAGAAGACAATCCCCATGACAACTAGTGTCAAACCGAGCACAATATCAGTGCAACAAAGGACACACAAAGGGGCAACAGAGGACCCCCAAAGGGGTAACAAAAGACCCACATAGGGGCAGCAAAAGACCCACAACAGGGGAAGAGGACCCATAAAGGGGTGATAATAATAGTAATAAAAAGCAGGAAATAAAGCAGGAAAGAACTAAAACTAAAATAAAGTAGACAACAAAAGTAAAACGAGAATCTAAAATGGGATCAACGAAAGAAACTCAAACTATACGGTCACCGTAGCTCCGTCGGAGAGGATCTACACATTGATCCCAACTGAAATTTGAGGAAAAACCCCTAAACCCACTGATAGATCTGAAAAGTAGGGTCGATGAGGCGGCTCTTCTGCGTTCCGGCGGCGGTGCGTCAGTGGTCCGGCGGTGGTGAGCGGCGATCTGGCAGAGAATCTACTCTATATTAAATAATTTTATCAGATCTACCTATTTTCCTAGCTATTTTGTAGATCTAAAACTAATAGATGGAAAATCTGGAAAAGCAAAAAGATGAAGGAGGAGGGGAGAGGTTGGGCGGTGCCGGAGGGCTTCGGCTGTGGTGGGCGCCCCCACTACGAAAATTGGTGTCAAATCTACATTAAAGGGTGAAGAGGAGTGACCTTGTGTTGTTGTTGGGAGTTGTTGCCGTGAAAGAGGGAGGGAGAAGGGCTTAGCGGCGCTGTAAACCCTAAGGTTTTAGAGAGAGAATGAGTTGGGTTTTTCTATTATCCGTTAAATTAAAAAATTATAAATGTCAAATATGAATGGTTGGAATTCCTCCTTTTAAATTTGAACTCACTTTTTTCTTCTTATTTCATTGCATTTCTTTCGTTCCGTCAGTAGAGAATGTTTTTTTCGCTTTTTTTTTTTTTTAATGGGGTTATAATTGCCTAAAATTGATCACACATATTAATTTAAAAATAAAATTAAAATTATGGGGTGTGTATAGTAATTGAAGTCAGGTATATATTAAAATTAAAATTATGGGGTGTGTATAGTAATTGAAGTCAAGTAGTATATAGTAAAATCAGAGGTTTGTTTAGCTGTAAGCATAAAAAATTTGACCAGCTATAAATTAAAAAGGACTTGATGAGCAAAATATTATTCTTATATTAGTTTATCCATTTCGTTAATTAGTTTTGCATCAAATCGACAAAATAGATAAATAATGTAATCATTTTTCAATAGTTTGAGAGTTTAGTTTATCAATTTCAGCAATTGACGATACAATGCAATCCCAGTACATTTTTTCAAACAACCCAACATCGATCAACTTTAGTTGAAACTCAATTATAATGTGCATGTGTGTATAAACAATTGTTCAGCCTAACAATTAATATTAATGTAAATATAATACATATAAATAAATAATATTATCATATACTCCCTCCACCCCTTCGAAAGCTATCTATTTTTACTTTTTACGCATGGATAAAATTATATAGTATTATATGTATAGTAAATTGTTGAGACTTGAGAAGAGTGATGAGAAAGAAAAAGATAGAGAAATAGTGAGCCTTGCAAAAAAAAAATGTACTCCGTCCATCAAAAGTGTCCTCATTTCTTTTTTTGGGTCTACAAAAAATGTTTTTATTCCATTTAAATAGTTAACTTTTGAGTATTTTTCTATTTTATTAACAAGATTGAGTATTTACCAACAATATTTTTTACTCGTTATCTCACACGTCTTTTTTATAATTAAAATATAATTTTTTTTTAAAATATGTATAAAAAAAATTGAACACACTTTTGTTGAACAGGGGGAGTAACTACCAGTAGAATGTTTAAAATGATAAAATAAGTAACTTTCTAAGGAATGGAAGAATTATATGTTAGTAGTGTTTCACTATTTTATCTATAGATATTTTTTTTCCCCTAGCCTCGAGTCCTGACTCCGATTCTAATTAGCATCAACCTTTTAAATAAATTTTGTTAAAATATATACTCAATTATTGCTAAATTTAATGGTTTTGAAGTCTCTTAAGACACAATTCCAATGAATCTATATATATATTTTAGAGTAATTTTTTTTTATGATTCTTAATTTTTTCTTATCTGTCTATTTCTATAATTCTTATTTTCTAAAAAAAAAAAATCTTCACACACTATATTTCTATTTTATCTTCATCTTCCTCAAACTTTCACTTTTTACTAAAATAATCAAGTACTTTTTAAAATAAGTGTTCAATTCAAATAAAAATTATAAAAATGAACGATTTTTTTTTTGTTATTTTGAAGACTCCGCCAACAAAGAAAGGTTGTATACGTAAGTTTAACATGAATCAAGGATTTAGAAAGAGGAAATTTTATTTTTAGTCCTATAAGTTTGATACATTCCAAAATAAATCATTTAAGTTTTAACTTTATAAAATATGTCCTTTAACTTTTAATTTTTGTCATTTTTACATCAATTTTTATCCTTTATGTTTTGTAGGAATTAAAATTGGTAAAGTTGGTGCCACATATATTTAAAAAAGCCACATCATGCCACATCACATTATATTAAAAAAATAGAGCAAATAACCAAAATATTCTATACACACCCCATAATTTTAAATACAAAAATAAATATATACTCCGTATAAAATAACTAAGTAACTCTTACATAAATAAAGAGTAAAATAATTTTAAAAAATAACTTGAAAAAATATGAAACAAAATAAATTTAAGAAGCAAAACCACAAGGTATTACATATGTTAATTATGTGAATCTTATTTTACTCTATTAATTGAAACGTATAACTAGATGCAAATAATTTTTTTGGGTGAGGCTACTAACAACCAATACAATGTTATATAAACTCCAAATGTTATACACACCCCACTAAAATTTAAAAATCAATTTTTATTAATAAACACACCTAATTATTTCCAATTTACCCTTTATCCCTCAAAATAAATACAAATTGAATAAAAAATAAAAATATGATTTAAAATTCAATTAAATGATTAAAAATATAAATTTTAAAAATTAATTAAAAAAATATTTAATAATACGAGAAACTAAATAAAATTTTAAAATATTTTAAAAAATCAACTACATATTAAAAAATATTTGAATGAAAAAATCAATTAAATTCAAATAAAATCTAAAAATATTAAATAAATCAAATAAAATTTATAAAATAATTAAATTAAAAACACCAATTAATGATTCAATTTTTAAAAAAACTAAATAAAAAAAAATGAAATAAAAATCAACTCAATCAAAAATAAATATTAAGAAAATTAAATAAAAAAATAAAATCTTACTTTTTTATTGATTTTTTTTTAATTTACTTTTTTTGAATTTTTCAATAATTTTAATTTAATTTTTTTTATGATTTATTTTTTAATTTCAGATTCTATTTAATTTTTTAAGATTTTTTTTAAAAAATTAATTAATTAATATAAATTAATTATTTTTAAAGATTTTGTTATTTTTTTAAATACTTTTAAATTTTAATTACATTTTTTTCAGATTTTTAATGTTATTTTTTTAAATTATTTTTCTCTTTATTTATATAAGGGCTATTTAGTCATTTTATATACATCTATTTTTGTATTTAAAATTATGGGGTGTGTATAGAATATTTTGGGGTGTTATTAGCTCTATTTTTTAATATAATGTGATGTGGTATGATGATGTGGCTTTTTTAAATATATGTGGCACCAACTTTACCAATTTTAATTCCTACAAAACATAAAAGATAAAAATTGATGTAAAAAAAGACAAAAATTGAAAGGTAAATAACGTATTTTATAAAGGTGAAATTTAAAGGATTTATTTTCGAATGTATCAAACTTATAGGACTAAAAATAAAATTTCCTCGATTTAGAAATACAAATTGAGATCAAATTGAAAATACTCGAATTTTAACATTTTTAATCATGCATTAATTATAATCAACATCGATCATTTGCAATCGTGTAAGAATTTGTTAATGAGTCTCCATCAAGATCCCATAGATAAGGCAATTAAAGTCCATTATATATAATATGGGATGTTGTAATGGTCTGTGTAGATCGTACGTGTATGTGTGAGACACGTTTCAAGATTTCTTTTTCCATTATTCAAAATTTCAACCAAATCAAATTAAGTGTATATATATGTGTGGAATGATGTCACATACAAGACAAAGATGGATAAAATTGAATTTATTTGGGGTCTTCTGTGTCCTGATCAAAATCCATTTTTAAAAACATTAAATGTAACAATTGATCGTTTTAGAAGGTAAGACAACAATTGAAGCCAACGATCATTTCTTCCGTAGCACCTAGGTCCATAGTTCAGATCTCATCAATGTCTTTTCACACTTTTTTAATTGAAAATTATATTTTTATGCATTTTTCAACAATATTACACTTTTAAGTTATATATATATATATATGACATAACACTTTTTAATAATATTGTGTGACACTTTTTAATAATATTGTTTATACTTTTTAATTATAGTTAAAAAATAAATTTTAAAAAATATTGTGTTGCAATTGTCTCAAACAATTTATTTGAACAAACTGATATTGATGCTTCTTCTTTTGTAAAAAGGAAAAATAATAAGATTTACTACCATATTACCATAAGGTCCATAACACATAAAATAAAATATAAACTATCAAATATATTCAACAACTAAACAAATGCATAACACTTTGGAATAGTGTTATGCATGGTCAGGTAAAAATAAGCTAATTCCAAAGATAAAAAATTATCCTGTTAAATTATAGAAGGTAGATGTAGGAGCTTTAGTTTTTAAACCACTATAAATTGTTGTTTTTTTTATCTCTCAGTATTTAACTCATGCACACTTATTGCACTCAAATCATATTTCAGGATATCAATTTGTCAATTAATCATAAATTGTTTTGGAACAAGTTCCCTTAAAATTGTAATTGTTCAAAGCAGAAATAAAATGAGTTTTTATAAAAGAGCCAATCACAATTTCGCACTTATAACTTCAGTAGATAGCTATCCAACTGATTAGTATATTAGTTTTCAGGAGGTTTGTTATTAGGCAAAATTATATTTATCAGAGAATTTGTCAGGACAACTCATCTAATCAAAGTCCTTTGAAAAAGAAAAATTTGCACACACAAGTGCAATCTCCCCCCCACTCTGTCATATTCCTTCAGGACCAACAATATAGGATACCCATCTTTTAAATATATATGTTTTGATGACTCTGACCCGTTTTCTAAATGGACTCAAGTGCAAATAGACACTTGAGTCTACACAAGATTCCCTCAATTTTTAATGTTTTTCCAATTTTAACTCCAGTAACAAAATAATAGAATCACAATTGTGTGCACCTAATTTTACGATAAAATTGGTGTGCGCAATTGAATCATAATTTTAACTCGATTTTAATTAATGGTTTAAAAATTTAATAGAACACTTGAAATTATATTTAGATAATTTATTATTTAATTATATGTATACATTCATTAAAAAAATAAAAAATAAAAAGTCCAAATAATTCTATACTATTAAAATCAAAAGAGTTAGTGTGGAGGTATTGACCAATTCCCTAGTTTTCAAAATAAATTTGTTGATGACGTAAGTGTATACACAAGCATACCAAGAATAAGATACTATAATATGTGACAGGGCGGTGTAAACGCAGATATTATTGTCTTCTATACATTTTCTTGCTCATCACAATGGAATTACTCCAATTATTTTACTTATACAGATAGAGATAGGTAGAGATGACGTAGTTATTTGGAAATTTGCCACTTCAATATTTTATTTATTAAAAAAAAATATATCCTTGACATTTTTTAACAATATAATTGATTTATTGGAAATTTATTATTCAATGATGTTTTGTTTGAATTAATGCACGTAATTATGATCATGTGAGAGTATTTTCGAGTTCTCTCAGAACTCAGTTATGGTAATATTTTGAGTTTGAATCGCACTTTAAAATTGGATTGAGTTCCACTTTTCTCGTTTCTTATTTCTTAATCCATCAAATTTTCATTTTTTTTTTGAACTATCCACCGCAGTACGTCATTTATTGGAAGAAAATTGGCTTGTTGATATCTCTAGCTTAACTTTGGGATTAATTAATTCATTTATCTTTAGTTTATTTTCTCTTTTACTTTGGGATTAATTTATTTATCTTTAATTTATTTTCTCTTTTAATATTCGAATTTATATTTAGGAGGCATGATGATACTTAAATTAATAAACTCAACAATTAATATATTTCATTTATCGACAAGAACTAAATTAAAATTTAAATGAAAGTTATTTCAATGTATTTAGAAAGCAAACCTATGAACCCTGGCCTTTTAATTGATACTTGAAAAAATCATATTGTAAAATAGTACTCAAAAAGAAGAAAATAATTTTACTTAATCTTATCATTCTTTATACTCGCTCTCTCCACCCACATAAAATACGTTAACTTTTTTTATTTGTTTGTCCATAAAAAATATGTTCATTTCCTTAATTTTATGAAAATAGTTATTTTATTATTTTACCTCACAAGTCACAATAATCTACAATTAATACTCTTATTTTATTTATTTTTTTAAAAATTTATTTTCAAAGGTATGAACATACTTTTAGTAGACAGAGAAATATTTATTTTATCCATTGTTTATATTTAATTTTTCTTAGGTATGTAGTCTAGTGTAGTTCATTCAGTGCAATTGTGCAATGTCTATATATATAGAGAGAGTTACGATATACGGAGTATAATAAGAATTCACGCGCAGTTTCAAGATCAATATGCTCCTCCATTTAAATTCATAATGTTCACTCATTCTAATACAAATTTTAAGAAATATTAATTAATTTATGTATAAAATAAATAAATTCAGTGTTGTATAAAGCTTTACTTATATTATTTGTCTTCATAAAATTAGGCCACTTTACTTATCATTGAACAACATTAAATTAATGACAATTAAAACGTAATATTTTTATCAGTGTTGCGAGGCGAGAATTGAACCTGGACATGCATATGTGTTAGGAAGGAAAGACTTTCCACTTTGGTTGCAGCTTTCTACGTTAATAAAATGAAATATGTATATATATTATATTCAGTAAACCCAATTAAAATAAACTTAAGTTGTATATATGCATTTGAGTATACACAAAACTCACCAAAATAATTGATGTAAACTTTAATTCATTTGTATTTTATTTTCATGTATCACTATTTCAAAAAAAAAAAAAAAAATGATGCTAAGAAATCAAACAATAATTTTATATACATGGAGTAATAGTAATGAGACTATTAAGAGACCAAATCAAGAAGGCGTCATGTAACGGACGTCGCTGTGATTGTGAATCCCAAAATGATGAGGTAATGACACGTCCCCAACAGTAACTGTGACGTTCACTATTACATCACAGCCGTTGACGTTAGTCTTCTTCCAAATCACTATAACTACCCCACCTCATTATTCCTCTCTCTCCCCCCTCTCTCTCATCATGCAACAAGCGCTTCCATACATAAACTGGCTGCCCACCGCCGCTGGAATTGGAAACACCACCTCTACGGCGGAGGACGTCAAACAACTGGTGGCGGAAAACGCCGTGGTAGTGTTGGCGCGGCGGGGCTGCTGCATGTGCCACGTCGTCAAGCTTTTGCTCCACGTTCACGGCGTCAATCCTTCTATTTTCGACGTTGATGACCAAAATGAAGACCTTTTAATTAAGGAATTTTCTACTATTAACGCCGCCGGAAAACCAACCGTTCCGCAGTTCCCGGCGGTGTTTGTCGGCGGAAAACTGTTTGGAGGGTTGGAACAAGTTATGGCGGCTCATATCTCCGGCGAATTGGTACCTACGTTAAGAGAAGCTAGAGCTTTATGGCTTTAATTTTTAGTATTTCTTTTTTAATATATTCATTAATTTTCGTGTATTTTTATAACTGAAAATGGGTTTTCTTCAACAAATTAGTTAGTTGTGCATGGGTAATATTGGAATATATGGAAAAATTAGTTAGTGCAAAATTATAATTAATGATGGATTCTTGTGTTGTGTGCATACCATTGGAATAATTTGAACACAATTTTAATTTAATTATAATATGGATATTAAAAATTTAATTGAAATGTTGGAAAAAGCCAAAATCACTAAAAATAAAAAGGGCAGCACCAGAAATGCTTAAAACAGTACAAACCGAACAGCCTTCGGAAAAGTGAGTGCAAGAACATAATCGTTGAACCCCAAACAACTTCAATAACCAGATTTTATGTGAACCATTTTTTTAAAATATCACATTTTTTTAGCATATGAATTATTAATGTTTAAAAAATATGCTAAATAATGATGTTGAGTTCGGTTCGATTCTCCTGTTCCACTTTTCGTGTTTCACTGGTGTTCCATGTTAAATTTTTAACACGTGTCGTTCCTAATATTGTAGGGCGTAATTTTTCTTTTAATATAATATATGTCAATTACCCACATAATGGAATAAAATGTGGGAACATCAAAATTGAAATAGGTGATCTCATCCATGTTGGGTTTATCATCATTTTTTTGTAAATTAAGTTCATAGAAATTTTAGTCTAAATAGAAATTAAAACAAAACAATAAAATAAAAAATGACATAGCTAGCTTCCTGCAGGGTGAACTTTGCTTGTTTGAAACGTGAGGGACTCTTAATTAATGAGTCATTTGAAAAAAAAAAAAAAAAAGTAGTGCAAATTTAATGTTATTATGATTTGTATTTTTTAAATATGTATGGTATTAATAGGGAAAATAAAAACAAATAATTTGAATAAAAAATATACTCCGCAAGTATGACAAAAATTATATTGATTGACTTGTAATCAGAACGTTAACAGATTCAACTAAAAAAAAAAAGGTACGGTTTGATAGAATGTACGTAGTATTATCTTTAACTATGTAATTAATGGGTAACACTTGTGTGCATCTATATGCACCATACCCTCTAATTTTAATTTTTAATTTATATTTTATCTGCACCCACTAATTTTATGAATTCACCCCAAATCATTTTTTTTACAATTACACCCGCTCATTTTATAAGTTCACCCACAAATTATTTTTTTACCATAATTATCTGCACCCGCTCATTTTATGAGTTCACCCCCAAATTATATTTATACTACAGTTATCTGCACCCACTCACTTTATGAGTTCACCCCCAAATTATCTGCACCCGCTCATTTTATGAGTTCACCCCCAAATATTTTTTAAAAAATAATTATATTTAAAAAACTATATTATCTTTTTATTGATTTACACAAAATATAATAAAATCAACCTTAATTTATACATTTACAATTTGCAGCCGAGTTATCGTCGATTCACCACAAAATCACCCATATTTTTAAAAATAAAATCGTAAAAACATAATTAAAAAAAACTATCGAAATTAGTCACAAATCTCAAGTTTTTTTCTTTTTAATTTTTTTTTTCAATTTTTCAGTTTTTATTTCAAACATTTTTTTTCTTCATTTTTTTTCCTGTTTTTTTTCCTTTTTTTTTTTTGTTTAGTATTTTTAATTTTTTTTATATAAAATAATATTATATGTATAATTTTATTATAGTCACTAGTAAAATAAGTAATAACCGTAATACCATAAATCATAATCAGTAATACCATTAATATAATAATCAGTAATATCTTATACAATAACAAATAATTGCACACATCTAATTATATTCAATAATACGAAAAACAATTATTAGTAATGCCACGAACAATAATCTGTAATACCATTAATATTAATTAGTAAAATTTTATACAATAACAAATAATTTCACACATCTAATTATATAAAGTAATACCAAAAAATAATTATCAGTAATACAATGAAGGATTGAACAGTAATTAGTAATACCATAAACATTGATCATTAATATCTTATACAATAACAAATAATTTCACAAATCAAATTATATTTAGTAATACCAAAAACAATTATTAGTAATACCATAAACAATAATATATAATACCATAAACAATAATAATAATAATCAGTAATGCCTTAATTAATAATAAATAATTCCACACAATCAGTAATACCACAAACAATAACCAGTAATACCACAATTAATAATCAATAATACCGTAATCAATAATCATTAATATTAATTCAATAGTGTATTAATAGTAATACCACAATCAATAACTAGTAATACCAACAACACTAACAATAATACCATAAAAAAAGTGGAGGGAGTGCAGACCGGGGTGTACTGAAGAAAATAGGGGGTGCACATTACCAAGCCCAATTGAAGAGAACCCTAGCCAAATAGAAGGGCACCCTAGGTCAGCAGTCGCCGCCTGAGATTTCATCGACAAGCTCATCGGCTCCGAGTGCCGACTGATTAGAGATCCATCGACAACATACTCACAGTCCTCCATCGGACCGTCGTCAACCGGAGAAAGAGGTTGCGCAGGAGCATGGTGAAGAAGACGAAGCAATGTAGCTTTGATTTGGACAAATATGAACAATGAGAGCGAAGTGAGTGTTGCAGGCGAGCGCCATTGATGCCGGAGAAGCTCCTGGATCGCGAACACAAAGGAGATTGATCGAAGCAGTTGCGTCGGTGGTCGAAATGAGCAGAGGTTTTTGACCGCCATGGATCGTGGCCGAGATGGAAGATGATTCCGATTGTCATGGAATTGAAGAAACATGATTGCGATTTGAGGAAGCGCCGTCGAAGGGGTGGTTGGATATGGTGGTGGCTGGGTCACCCACCGACCGACATGGATTATCAGTAGGTCCTTTACTCATCAAATTAAAATTGAAATTCAGGTGCACCGCCGATCGACTATAATAAAATCATACCTATAATATTATTTTATATTAAGATTAAAAAAATACACATGAAAAAAATGAAAAAGAAAGGCAGAAAAAAAAAAGTAAAAGAAAAAAAAAACGAAGAAATAAAAAATTTGGAAAAAAGAATTGAAAATGGGAAGAAAAATGGAAAAGAGGAGGGGAAAAAAATTAAAAAGAAAAAAATCGAGATTTGTGGCTAATTTCGATAGTTTTTTATTAATTATATTTTTACAATTTTTTAAAAAAAGTATGGGTGACTTGGTGGTGAATCGACGGTAACTCGACAATAACTCGTCTGTATATTGTAAATATATAAATTAGAGTTTATTTTATTATATTTTGTGTAAATTAATAAGAAGATAATATAATTTTTTTAAATGTGATTATTTTTTTAAAATTATTTTGTGGTGAACTCATAAAATGAGTGGGTACAGATAATCGTGATAAAATAATAATTTGGGAGTGAACTCATAAAATGAGCGGGTGCAGATAACCGTGGTAAAAAAATGATTTGGGGGTGGCGAGTACATATAACCGCGGTAAAAAAAGATTTGGGGGTGAACTCATAAAATGAGCGAGTACATATAACCGTGGTAAAAAATATTTTGGGGGTGAACTCATTAAATGTGTAAGTGCAGATAATTATAGTAAAAAATAATTTGGGAGGTGAACTAATTAAATGAATGGGTGCAGATAATTTGAATTAAAAAAAATAAAAAATTGAGGAGGTATGCAACATGCACTCGCATGTATACAAGTATTTGGCGTAATTAATTAGGCACCAAATGGATATCTAATCAGTCTAAAATAATTTTTTTATCGTAAAAATACATTTTAATTTCTAATTAAGCCTAAAATATTTTTTTTATCAATACGTAAAAATACATTTTGATCTGTATATTCCAATTAATGACAAGTAACCAAATAAATATAATACTTCATCTTTTCAATTTTATTATTCCCACTTTTCATTTTCTTTTTGGGTTGTTTAATTTTATAATGCTCATTACTTTTTTTTTTTGAAACAATACTATTCATACTACTTTTTCTTCACACTTTTAACATCACTTATTTACTCACTTTGTCATTCACTTTACTTATAAACAATCACTTTATTTATAAATGGACCCCACAATACTCCATCATATCCTCAACTTATCTACTTTATTAATAAACTAATCAATATTCATTAAAACTCGTGTCCGAAGAACTGGACATTTTAAAATTGGACGGAGGGAGTATTATTTACTATTAAATGTGTATGAGTTGAGATATACAAACTAACTATATACAACTCAACATATCTATTAGGGCAGAGCCATGTAGGCCCTACGGGGGCAATGGGTCACCCACTAATTTTTTATTTTTTTTGTTTCGTGATTATTTTTACACTTTTTTTATTGAGATGTTTCAAAATTATTTGCACACTTTGATGCGGCCAAAATATGTCATCCTATGAACGGATGACACGTGACAATTGGATGAGTTATCTTTTGTACTTATTTGATATCTTTTTTTTTTTTTGACAGGTTACAAAGATCAAACATGGTGATAAGACAAATCTAAGCTCTAGAACTTCAAACCGAGACGAATCCAAACGGCGTCGTTGTCACCTCCAGTCGTGAGGAAGTAGAGAAATAAGCGAAAACTTTGTCCGCAAAAGAAGCATAGATCTCCATTTCTCAAATCGAGACACCCCACACTAAGATATCAACAAACCAAGAAAACTAAAGATAGAAATATAGAGACAAAGAATCACCAAGCGCCATATTCTTCACACACATCCAACGTCCCAAAACATCCACATGTCTCAAAAGAGGGAAAGCAGGTACCAACAAAGGAAGCAGACCGTATAAAAACGCTAATAAGTTGGAGAAACCGCCAACAGAAAATAAATAAAAAGTAAAGCAGAAATAACTAAACAACAACAAGAAACAACTAAACAACATGAAAATAAAAATAGAGAAATAAATAACATAAAAAATAAATGGGATCAACAGATGACTCACCCGATCGGACACCGTAACGCCGTCAGGGAGGATCGATCCATTGATCCCAACTAAAAACCTAAAAAAAAGCCCTAACCCCACTGGATGATCTGCTGAATTTTTTTTAAATAAAGCAGCGGCGCGATGGGCGGCAGTGCGGTGGGACGACCGGCGGTGTTGCGACGACGCAACAAGCGGTGCGGATACCTCTTCTTTCTTTTTTTATAAATTCAGATCTCTATTATAGGTCTATATGGTGTGGATATTGGATGAAGGGGAGAGGAGAAGTCCCTGCTAGATTTGGGACAATTGAATGAAAGAAATTGGGTTGTTGAAGATGATGGAGGTGGACGACAGTTTTGGGAGAAAATTCTAGAAAGAAGTGAGAGAGAAAGTTTAGAGAGATAAGCTTTGTTTTCACGCTAATTTGATATCTCTTTTGTAAGGAGTTTGGATATGAACATAGAATGTCTTATTATTGATTTAATGGCCAGATGGTAGTTTATTTATTGAATGACTAGGCCCTAATGTGAGCCCAATACAAGGAGAACATGGTATTTGAGCCTGATGGACGTAAGAATGGGCTCGAAAAGGAAGATCTTGGAGTTTAAAAGAAATGAGAATGAGTTTTGTTGGGTCATGGGCCTAAATATGCTACCCAGAGTTAACTTCGTGAGATGTGGACTCCGAGAATTCAGGGAGAGAGAGGACCGAGTGGGAAATTCTAATAAAGAGAATGATCCATGAATTGTAGGGGTTGATGACCGAAAAAAGAAGCTGTAAGTGGTTCGGACTGAGTCTAGGGCTGGGGTTGTTGAGAAAATGGAGGAAAAGACAACATTTTCTCCCAAGGTACACATTTTTTTAGCTTTATCTTCTAATTTAGAACATTATGAATACACACATTTACGAATTACACAGAGCAAAAATATAAAACATCATTTGGCAGGAAATTAAATATAACTTGATATATTCTCCGACGACCTAAATACCCCCCGATTAAGCCTTAAGACACCTGAAATTACACTGTTTTGAGGAGCTTTCCACTGATTTGGATTGCTCCACCTCTTGATAATTTGAGATCTCCATCTAACTTGCGCGTCAGAGTCCCCGCGCCGGGGATCTCTCCGGCGTACTTTTGCATGTGTTCATGAGCTCGGAGAGGACGACTTACACATACAAATAATCAAAGGATTGCAATCTGACATTTTGGATTGCTAATCACATTGTGTTAGTTTTTTATACAACAACTGGCGTCGTCTGTGGGAAACATTGAGATCTAAGACGTGAGGTTTATCATTAATACTATGGGTGGTGATCGTGAAATCATTAGGCGAACGAAAGATGGAAAAGAGGTTCCTGCCTCCCCTATACGACATGAATCTGGAACTTAAGTGGGAGGGGGAACTCCATCACCTATTTTCCCTCCTCCCTCTCCGAATAATCTATTGGGAGGATCGGGGAAAGGACCTGCATCTGTCCCTTCCGGGACAAATCCACTCACTGCATCGGTGGAAATTCAAGATGTGGTGGAAGAAGTTCAAAACACCCTTACCTCTATTAGGGGGGATGTTGTTGGCACGTCTGGAGCCCTCAGAAGTGGATCTAGTAAAGAAATACAACCTGCAACCACAAGATCATAATTGCTAGTAATGACTATGGAGCAACTGAATGTTTTATTGACTAGAGACATGGAGAGGGTGATAGCGGCTCAAGGGACACCAGCACATATACCTCCTACACGAATAGCAAAGGCTGCAAGACAAAGAATACATGAACATGTACCTGGTCTTTCTCAAGTTCTTTCTTGAGATGTTGGTGTCAATGGGGAACGGAAGGATAAAGTGCCCTCCCAAGTTGAAAGGAGTGTCCCTACTCGTACGACACGAAGGAACATAGATTTGGCCAATCCAGTAACTGAAGAGGTTCAGACCCCGGAGGTTGTAGAGAGCACGGATGATACTTATCCTGGAGCTGTTAGTGATCAATTACAAGTCGTGCGGAAGGAAATGAAAGACATGAGGAAACAAATGACCAATTGGGTAAGTAGATCTGCTTATGTAACTAGTTGTCAGTTTTCTTCAGATATTTTGCAAGAGGAACTTTTTTTTAATTTCAAACCTCTCAATTTTAAATATGACGGAACGGCTGATCCGTACGAGCACTTGGTGAGGTTTGAAAATGTAGCATTGTTACATCGATACGGAGAGGGTGTAAAGTGTAGAGTATTCTTCACTACTTTGGCTAAGGCTACCCAGCAATAATTCACTCAGTTGAAACTAAATATCATTTGATCGTGGGCGGAGTCTAGTGAGCTGTTCTTACACCAGTTCGCTAGCGCTAGAAGACAACCCCGAGCTACACTGACTTTATTCAACATGAGGCAGGGAGAAACTGAGAGTCTGAGAGCCTTCCAAAAAGGTTCAATCAAGTAGCGCTGGAGGTGCCCACAGCCTCCCCAGAGGTTATAATCAACGCTCTTACCAATGGGTTAAGAGATGGTGATCTCTTCTCCTCATTGGCCAAGAAAGAAGTGCAGACTTTCGACGAGCTGTTACATAGGGCTGAGAAATACCTCGCCCTAGAGGACGTAAGAAAAGCTAAAAGATCTGAGGTAAAGCCACCTGGAGGGGAGAAAAAGAGGGATCCTTCTTCTAGAAGATCTACCCCGGAGCCCTCTAAAGGCTCAGAGAACGTTGGGAATGTTAACGGATCTAATGGAGCACGGTCCGGACCTAAGGGAAGATTTGAGAGGTACACACCTCTGAGAATAGAACCTGCTGAAGTACTGGAAGTGGTAGGGGATCATCCAGACATGAAGTTCCCGTATTCCACGGGGAGAGGCCCTCGGAAACCTAAATCAGACAGGTTTTGACGTTTTCACAATGAGTACGAACATGACACCAACCAATGTTATCATTTGAAAGACGAGATTGAGAGGATGATTCAAGCTGGCCATCTTAAGGAATGATCATGAAGACCAACCCCTACAACATCTTAAAAGGGGGATGATCCACATGATTATGTGAGGTCCCACTGATGGGGATTCCTTCAGGGAAAGAAAACAGAGTGTCAGGTGTTTGAAGGCTAGGCAGGGACAGAGCGCAAAGAAGTAGGACACGTAATAGCTGCCCTGAATATCAAGTTTGGCTCTGAAGATGTTGAGGAAGCTAAAGAACACCACAATGATGCTTTGGTCATCACTACGGATATTGTTGGATATGATGTAGCCCGTAACTTCGTGGATACTAGGAGCTCTGCGGACATAATGTTCTTGGAGTGTTTTTAAGAGGATGGAACTGAACGTGAAGCTGAGGCCAGTGGAGACTTCATTATATGGATTTTCAAGAGAGGCAATTTAGCCCTTAGGATCGGTAACATTGCAAGTATGGCTAGGGGACGCTCCAGCTAGGCGAGTCTAGGGGTGTGCACCGATCTACAACCAGACCGAGACCGGAATCTGTCCTAATGGATGGACCGGAGACCGGACCGGTAAATTCCGATCTGGTCCCGGTTTGGACCGGTGTTTTTTCTTTTAAGTATTTTTTCAAGTTTATGGAAGCAAGAACAAGATTGATGAATTTGCGTATGAAAATTAAAGTGTTGGCTCTTCATTTGAAATCAATCTATACCAATGTGAATTTTATTTACATTATTATTAATGATCTTTTGACCCTAAAAGTAAATTAAATATGTTTGTTAAATTATATATTTAAAAAAATGTAATAATCTCAACAATTGGTTTATTACCACTTTTCATTCAATATTAAACATTACCATTTTTCACTAATAATAATTACCATTTTTCAATAAAAAGAGTTACACTTTTCAGTATTAAAGATTACCACTTTTCAATAAGAAAAAACTACATTTTTCATTTTTCAGTAACAAAATTACAACTTTTTAGTTACAACCATTACCACTTTTCAATAATAAAAAAATACACTTTTTAGTAATAAAGAATTACACTTTCCAATAATACGAGTCATTAAGAGTCCATCCGATAATCTTAGAGTGATGTTATAATGGAAAGTAAAATTCCAAAGAGAAGTTGAAGAACATCTAATTCAAAACAAATTTTCCAACTAAATAAAATTACACGCATACTGGCATACACACACATGTATTCATAATATGCAAGTTGGAGGGAGAGATAAATGAGCAAAGAATATACTATGCGGAAACAACATAGGAACTAAAAAAAAAAGTCCCAAACAAATCAATTCAATTCACAACCACAAATTACAAATCTGTTATGAACTCAGATTCCAAAATAAAGAATTTAACAAACCAGATTCAGGAAGAAACTAATCTGAAAATCAATGGATTAAATAAGTGAGGGCCAACGCAAGCAACATCAGGAGATACGCAATCCCTTGATCTATTGACGAACTGTCGCTTGAGGTTGCGGGAGCAGGGGACAATTCCTGCGCCTGAGCGCACTAAATCGAAGCGGTCAATAAAACTACAAAAATCGATGGCGAAGTCGATGAAGTGAGGAAGAAAGATCAAATCGTCGTATGTGTATGAGTAGCCCTGGTTGAATAGCCTAGTGGCCGGGAATCCGTCGTCAATAATCGAAGCTCCGTCCATGGCCGTCGATGTAGTGGTTGGGATTGGAGTTTTATGGCTAAGAAGACGGTTTATGGTCTGGTGTTCTCAAGGAGGAGAAGAAAGCAGTTAAAAAAAAGTGTGTGCACCAAATAAGTTTCGGTGTGTATGGTGCATATAAGACTTTCCCTTAAATTTAAGTGCATTTATTATCCATCCCTATATTAATTTTAAGCAAAATCTAATCAAATCTTGAATCCATTCAAGCTTTTGGTCTCTAGTATCCAAAATGTGCTAAACACCTTTTGCTTTTGAAGGAACTGCAGAAACACCAGAAATCAACATCATGAATACTATAACTTAACACACAAGTTCATAGCAATAAAACGTACTAATTGTAGTATTTTTCTTCTCCGGTTCTTACATGCAATACTTCATTAAGAGAAATATGCAAGTTATAGAGATACCAGACTAACAAAATTTTAGCATCAAACTTTCAATTACTGCTGCTGGATAACAAGTTTTATATAACTCTCCTGTCATCCAATTTTTTGTTGCAACATTTAATCAAAATGGCCTGCACAAAGGATTTCCATTCAGGTAGATATATACCTTTAAGTAGAGTAAAAAACATGGTAAGAAGCAAATAGTTCCATAATCACTTAGGCTCCAATCGAATGAATTGGTGCATTTCAGAACCACAAGCATGTAAATCAATAAATAGCATTACACAAGTGAATTATCACTCACACTGTAAATTAAAATCCCTTGAAAAATCAAAGCAGGAGCAACCTCCCAAATGCAACATAAGCAATCTTGAGTCTTATATACTTGTTATAGATTTAATCATATGATCACATGTTTAGCAAACAACATAGTACAGGAGGGTTAAGAAGCACATATCCAAGAGATAAGGCCTCATGAAGCCTAAACTCCTTCCCTATGACAAAGCTAGGCATTGGTGCATTTCAGAACAACAAACATGACATAAATTCGAAAGAGATTAACCATCAACCAAGAGCCTTTTCAATATATAAAACACAAATATCCCTTAACAACAGAGTGAAGAGAAAAAAAAAAAAAAAAACCTTGACAGCACTTTGAGTGATACACCAATAGCCAAAGGCCTAGTATCCCAATTACAAACAGAAGCAAGCAGCACGAGTTGTTCCTCAGGCTACAAAGATTCTACTGATCTTTTGTACATAATTGAACAACTTCTCAACTCTGCCCTCTTCACACACGTCTTGTACGTGATTTGCCTTCTCCGCCATTTCACATGGCAGGGACGGTTCGACATACATTGATCACCTATTAACCTTGTACTAACTCTTATAAATATATATTCCACAAACATTAATTGTACTAACAACAATTATGCAGGCTAATTAAAAGAATCTGTGCATCCCTGAACCGTTGAATCGAAGTAAAGGACATACACATTTTTTTTTACGGGAAAACCAAAATTTCATTTAATTGGAAATAGTAGGTCGAGGCCTTACAACATCGATAATAAGGGAGATACAACATCTAGAGACTTCTTCAAACCAAGTTCCTTCATGACCATCAGCGTGGCAATAGTGGGCCAATCTACGAGCCACTTTGTTCTCTCCGCGCCGAACCGACATGAAAGAAACGTTGCTGGAGTTTCTTGCTAACTCTTGGATATCTTCAATTACCATTGTAATGTACTGATCCACCCAATCTCATCATTCGAAGCTTTAGCAAGGATTTCAGAGTCAGTTTCAAGCTGGAGGTTACATAGCCCATGCTCCAAAGCATGGATAAGAGCGAAACGCAAAACGAGGGCTTCAAGATGGGTACTGTCCCCGGAGGCTGCTTCACGACGGCAGCCTGAAGCCAGAACCTCTCCAGATTCATTCTGGACCACGAAACCGAAACACACTGTATCGTCCCCAAAAGTTGATGCATCCGTGTTGATTTTCAGAGTACCTGGGGGAGGGCAGAGCCAATGAGCCGACTCGGGTGTGGTTGGGATAATTCTGAGTTCTCCCGTTCTCGAGTCAGAGAGTTCGTGGACAAGAGAGATGGCTCTCATCGCTTCTGTCACCGGGCTTTGCTGCTGGTTTTAAAAAAATAGCTTGTTTCTTCCCACCCAAATATTGAATGCCGTAATTTCGAAGACAGTCGCCCCCTCAATATTAAGAATTTTAAACATATCTCCCATGACTTCCCTGAAAGTCTTGTGCTGAGTAATTTGGAAGTCAAGGTGGATTGTAGAGCACCCCCAAGTGTGGATTGCATTGGGGCAGTGGAGGGGACATGGGCTACAGACTCAATCGATTAACCACATGCCATGCACACGCAAGGGCTAGGTAGACCACGCTTCACGAGGTTATCCATGGTTGGAATGGCGTTGGTGCAGGCCCGCCACAAGAAGTGTCGAATACTTGGCGGAATCTGGAGGCGCCAAATTCGATTCCATAAGGGATTAGGGCAGCTTTTAGACGCGATGTTGGTTTCCCTCTTTGAGAATAATTTAAGAGCCAAGTGATATGCCGTTTTGACTAAGAATTTCCCATTTTTTGTTTCCTTTCAAATTCTATTATCTCTGATTATTCTGTTACTACAAGGCATTGCCAAAATGGCTTCGGCATCCTCATTCGAGAAGCAGTTGGTGATGCGCTCCCTAATCCACGAGCCCGATGATTCGTCGATGAAATCTGCCACCAAGGAGAAATCTTGGGATCGCGATTCAACGGGCTGAGGGGAATAGAAATCACCCTTCCAGATCCACGGCTCAGAATAACAATTGATTAATTTGCCATCACCCACCCTCCAAGCACATCCAGTAGCAACGAGGGCCCTGGCTTTAAAGAAGCTACGCCAAATAAAACTGGGTTGGTATCCTACACTTGCTGACTCGATGGAGCCACGGGGAAAGTACTTAGCTCGAAGAATGTGAGCTGCCAAGGAATCAGGGGAGCGGGTTAACCTCCAGACATGCTTTGCCACCATGGCCATGTTGAACAATGAGATTTCCCTAAAACCAAGCACCCCGTCAATATTAGGACAGGTGATTTTGTCCCAGCTAGCCCAGTGAATTTTTCGCTCATTTCTGGTTGCTCCCCAGTAGAATTTTGCCACAACTCTCTCAATTTCCTCACAAAAGGATGGTGGGAAGAGAAAGCAGCTCATAGCGTAGTTGGGTATAGCTTGGGCCACTGTTTTGAGAATAATTTCTCTACCCGCCTTCGAGAGGGATTACTATTTCCAACCTTTAAGCCTACTAATCACTCGATCCACGATAACCCGAAAGACTTTGGATTTTGATTTACCAATAAGGGTGGGGAGGCCCAAGTATTTCGAGTACCCCTCCACAGTCCTGGCCCCCAGCTGCCGTCCCAGGTCCTCTTTTCGATCATTAGAGATGTTCGCGCTGGCTGAAAGTTCGGATTTGTCCAAATTCACACTCTGATTCGAGGCAGCCTTAGGCTACAATAATGCTCCTGACCTGGTCCACCTCCTGCTGAGAGTCGCAGAAGAAAGGATGCTATCGTCCGCAAAAAAGAGGTGAGAAATTGGGGGGGCTGTTCTCGCGACTTTGAAGCATGTGATGTCACTTCTACATTCTGCCTGTTGGATAAGAGCTAAAAAAACCCTCTGCACAAATCAAGAAAAGATAAGGACACAAAGGGCCCCCTTGACGGAGAACCCTGTGGGGGAGAAATGGGGTCGAGGGCTGCCCATTTATAAGCAATGAATACGAGACGGTAGTAACACATCGCATAACCAAATCAACCCATCTTTGATCAAAACCCAATTTAAGACACATACTTCTTAGAAAATTCCACTCTATCCTATCATATGCCTTACTCATGTCAAGTTTTAGGGCTAGAGATCCCCTCCTACCCCATTTCTTTTCCCTCATAGAGTGAAAGATTTCAAAAGACACCATAGCATTTTCAGTAATGAGGCGATTAGGGATAAAAGCACTTTGGGTTGGGGAAATGATTCGGTCTATGATAAGTTTCAATCGGTTTACAATGGTGTTTGTAATGACTCGAAAGATAACGTTGTAGAGGCTGATAGGGCGGAAGTCCTTGGCTGTTTCAGGGTGTTTCACTTTTTGGATAAGGACGGTGTTTTTCAATATGAATATAAATTACGTAGGATCAAATTCATTTTCAATCAACTTTATTAACACTGTTGGGATTTAGCCCAAGTGTGGTTTTGGCCATTGGGCCTTCACACAAGGGCCCAACTTAATGTTGCCCTAGTTCTTGGCAGCCTTCCCATTTATACTGAGTCACCTTCTCTATTGTCGATGAGATGAGACGCGTGATGTAAACGTGAGATTGGAGAGTGAGAGAACAGTAAGGGTGAAGTGCTACCCATCTTAGTGTTTGGTTATTTCTGCTACATTCCGATAGAATCCCACACGAGTCTGAGCCCGTTCGTGTAACCCGTGAACGGAGTGGCGGCCGGCGGCACCGAAACCCAACAGTGGTATCAGAGCCTGGTTTCATCGTCGGCTGCCCTGCCACCGTATCTCTCGCCGGAATTTATTTCCGTCCACCGTTCGTCGTCTCCTTCAGATTGCTGCGTGGCCTTCATCTTCGTGGTCCTACCGCCGCCGATCGGAGCTCTGTCCAGTCCACCTCCGTCGAAGCCCCTCCGCGTGCAGCCTCCACCGTCGCCGCTCGTTGCCTGTAGCAGCGCCGCCGAGTCGCGCGTCACATCGCGCCACCCCCTCTGTGTTCGGCGCCGCCCCTACTAGCCTGAAGCTGCCGCCGTTCGCTGTCGTGAGGAGCTGTCCTCTGCGCCGCCGCTTTGCTGTTGTCTTCGCTCTGGTGGCTTCGGCGGTTCCATCTGCTTTTTTTTTTTTTTTTTAATTACATAAAATACCCATCCCTTTTCCCCTCCCCATGACTCGAACCCAGGATCTAAAGCCTAGGTAGTGGTGCTCTAACCACTTGAGCTATCCAACTTCGTCTCCATCTGTTGTTGGTAAGGAAGGTATACTTTCTGCATTTTTTTCTTGGACCGCATGTTGCTGATTTGCAGCAGCACGGAGAAGGTAATATTTTATTTCTTTTGTTTTCTGCCGCATGAGTTGCTGTTGGAGGTGTGGAGAGTAAATTAATTTTACTCTGTTTTCTGTAGGAGTGTTATAGGGTTAATTGTTTTTAATTTATTTGAGTTGTAGGCTCAATAGTTTTTCACCTGGGTGTAGCTAATTTTAATTGGATTAGGACATAATTAATTTTGGGCCTATGTATTTGCTAATGTTGTGCATTTGATCTGTTTACTGCAATTGTTTTAGCTTCTGCTAATTTATTGGATTAATTAGTGCTGAAATTATTTATGATATGGGTATGTGTAGATTTTAGGATATCTTTGTGAGTCCTGTTTTTTCTGTATTTTTATTTACATCTTTGGGTGTCGTAAATGTTATTGCTTCCGCTCATTCTATTTGATATGTTCTTTGTGTGTTTTCCTTGTGAGGTCTCTTTGTGCAATTTTTATTAATTGATCAAAACCCAATTTAAGACACATACTTCTTAGAAAATTCCACTCTACCCTATCATACGCCTTACTCATGTCAAGTTTTAGGGCTAGAGATCCCCTCCTACCCCGTTTCTTTTCCCTCATAGAGTAAAAGATTTCAAAAGCCACCATAGCATTGTCAGTAATGAGGCGATTAGGGATAAAGGCACTTTGGGTTGGGGAAATGATTCGGTCTATGATAAGTTTCAATCGGTTTGCAATGGTTTTTGTAATGACTCGAAAGATAACGTTGTAGAGGCTGATAGGGCGGAAGTCCTTGGCTGTTTCAAGGTGTTTTCACTTTTGGGATAAGGACGATGAATGTGTGGTTAAGAGAAGAGGGAAGCTTAAATAAAAGAGGAATTAATAGTAGGCCAAAAAGAGTGAAAAAAAAGAGGAGGCATACCATCAGGTCCCGGAGACTTGGCCGGATGCATCTGCTTCAACGCTTTCTTAATCTCAGCTTCGGTGTAAGGACTGTTCAGCACCCTGTTCATCTCCCCCGTGACCTTAGTATCCACCGCGTTCAACACTCTATCAGCTTCACTCTGCCCCGATGACTCGAATAGATTAATGAAATAGCTCATAAGGGCGTTCACAATGTCCTCTTCTTTTTCATGCCAGCCGCCTCTACCGTCACGGAGCCTCAAGATGGTGTTTTGGTCGCGCCTCTGGGAAGCCTTCTTGTGGAAAGTCATGTTTTTATCCCCATCTTTGAGCTAGAGTGCTCTAGAGCGTTGAAACCACCAAATCTGCTCCAAAAACTCCACTTCGATCACCTTTGCTGCTGTAATTATTTCTGTTGTTTGTGGGAGCTCTTGCATTTCACTCAACTTTGCCTTTGCTTCTTTAATTTTTTTCCTTATTTTTCCAAGGGTCTGCTCTCCCTAGACACTCAGCTGTGCCCCGCAATGCCTGATTCTCTCCTCAAAATTAATTATGGATTGGTTAGTTCCCCACGCTTTCTTCACCATCTAGCTGCACTCCATGCTTTCCATCCACATATTTTCGAATCTACAAATATTTACTTTTTTCTTCGTCCTCTCATCACTGGAATGCGATCGTTGCTGACATAAGACAACAATTGGATAGTGGTCGGACCTAAAACGTTGACGGTGCAAGACCTTAGATGCTAGGAATTGGTCTCTCCACTAAGGGTTTGTGAATCCCCTGTCCAGCCTAACCTGGGTATTATCCATCCCTACTCTACCGTTGGACCACGTGTATTGGTATCCCACGAAGCCCAAATCTTGGGGGTTGAGGTTAATAAGCGATTGCCTTAATTTTTCCATGCTCAAGGTGTGCTTGTCATGTATAAAAAAGGATAAAAAATAGTGTCTCAAATATCCATTAACAACACAACTAAAAAATCTGTAACAGCAAATATCAAATATAAATATTACTAGATTCGTTAAATATATCTTAATATATTATTGTATTGGATATCTAAAATGAATTTAGAATCTTAATTTGGGAAGAGAAATATATTTCCATATATGAAATTGGATAATCTAAAACGAATATATATCTAATGTATCTTAATTTGGGAAGAGTGATATATTACCATATATGAAATCAAATATCTAAAACGGATTTATATCTAATAAATCTTAATTTGGGAAAAGAGGTATATTACCATATATGAAAACAACATCAAACTCCGTTTATTTCCTTATATGACTAACCAAACTTGTATATATATAGAACATGACCTACACTTACATGCATATTCATTCATACGCGGTGGTCTAATTACTTTGATTCAAAAAAAGTTACTCTACTTTCCATTCACAATTACTAGCTACTACAACTTAGAAGAAGAAAATATGAATAGGGTGGTTATAAGGGATTTGAGTGTAGAAGAGTTTAAAGGTGTGAACATTGGCAACTCTCCTGCGGATTATTTATGTGTTGTTTTAGAAAAGGCAATACAAGTTTTGAAACAAACTAAAACAGAAGAATCATCAACAACGTCAAGGCCATCATCCTCAATGTCAAGGCCTTCATCCTCAATGTCAAGGCCTTCATCCTCAATGTCAAGGCCATCATCGTCAACAACAACAAGGCTAATGCACGGCCCGCGGGGATATCTCAAAGTCAATAAATCATCCCCCCGACCACCTGCCGCCAACCAGCCACACCGGCCACCTGCTGCAAACGTGCAGGCAGAGGCTCCTATTTTAGAAAAAGCACTACATGTTTTGGAACAAAGTAAAACAGAAGTACCATAAAAAACGTCAAGGCCATCATCCTCAATGTCAAGGCCATCATCGTCAACAACAACAAGGCTGATGCACGTCCCTCGGGGATATCTTAAACTCAATAAATCATCCCCCCGACCGCCTACTGCAAACCAGCAGCCACACAGGCCACCTGCTGCCAACCAGCCACACCGGCCACCTGTTGCAAACGTGCAGGCAGAGGCTCCTCTGTTACCCCAAGATTTTATCAGCGCCATTCAACAATTGGCCACGGAAGAAAGTGGTTACAACTCTAAATGGTCATGCACAAAAAGTTGACCAAGAGCGACATACGTCCGAGGCAGAACCGGTTGCTGATGCCAATTAAACAACTAATTACCAATAATTTCTTGTCTCAAGACGAGAAGGAATTCATCAAAGCCAATAAAGAACACGACTGCAAAAAATGTAAAATAGAAGTGAACATAATCGAGCCGTTCTTGGAGACTAGTCTGAAATTGAAATTTGGGGAATGGAACATGGAAAAAAAAGAAAGATGAGAAAGTATCTTATAATTACGGCATCAATGAAAAATGGATGCAAATTGTTGAGAGAAATAATTTGAGAGAAGGAGAGCTAGTACAAGTTTGGAGTTTTAGGATTGAGCATGATCTCAATTTTGTCATTGTAAAGGCCCATTAAACAGTCTTTTTTTTTTTTTTACCGTAATGATTTTAGTACAAGTTTGGAGTTTTAGGATTGGGCATAATCTCAATTTGGCCATTGTAAAGGCCCATTAAACAGTCTTTTTTTTTACCGTAATGTTTCTAGTAAATTCTGATTTTTTAAAGTAAATTCTGAGCTATAATTACATAGAGATGTTTTTCAATATGAATATAAATTACGTATGATCAAATTCATTTTCAATCAACTTTATTAACATTGTTGGGATTTAGCCCTAGTGTGGTTTTGGCCATTTGACCTTCACACAAGGGCCCAACTTATTGTTGCCCTAGTTCTTGGCAGCCTTCCCATTTATACTGAGTTACCTTCTCTATTGTTGATGAGATGAGACGCGTGATGTAAACGTGAGACTGGAGAGTTAGAGAACAGTAAGGGTGAAGTGCTACCCATCTTAGTGTTTGGTTATCTCCGCTACATCCCGATAGAATCCCACACGAGTCTGAGCCCACTCGTGTAACCCGTGAACGGAGTGGCGGTCGGCGGCACCGAAACCCAACAGTGGTATCAGAGCTTGGTTTCGTCGTCGACTGCCCTGCCACCGTATCTCTCGCCGAAATTTATTTCCGTCCACCGTCCATCGTCTCCATCAGATTGCCGCCCGGCCGCCATCTTCGTGGGTCTACCGCCGCCGTTCGGAGCTCTGTCCAGTCTGCCTCCGTCGAAGCCCCTCTGCGTGCAGTCTCCACCGTCGCCGCTCGTTGCATGTAGCAGCGCCGTCGAGTCGCGCGTCACATCGCGCCACCCCATCTTTGTTCGACGCCGCCCCTACTAGCCTGAAGCTGCCGTCGTTCGCTGTCGTGAGGAGTTGTCCTCTGTGCCGCCGCTTTGCTGTTGCTGTCGCGCCGGTGGCTTCGGCGGTTCCATCTGTTGTTGATAAGGAAGGTATACTTTCTTTCTTTTTTTCTTGGACCACGTGTTGCTGATTTGCAGCACCAAGAAGAAGGTAATATTTTATTTCTTTTGTTTTCTGCTGCATGAGTTACTGTTGGAGGTGTGGAGAGTAAATTAATTTTACTCTGTTTTCTGTAGGAGTGTTATAGGGTTAATTGTTTTTAATTTATTTGAGTTGTAGGCTCAATTGTTTTTTACCCGGGTGTAGCTAATTTTAATTGGATTAGGACATAATTAATTTTGGGCCTATGTATTTGCTAATGTTGTGCATTTGATCTGTCTACTGCAATTGTTTTAGCTTCTGCTAATTTATTGGATTAATTAGTGCTGAAATTATTTATGATATGGGTATGTGTAGATTTTAGGATATCTTTGTGAGTCCTGTTTTTTCTGTATTTTTATTTACATCTTTGGGTGTCGTAAATGTTATAGCTTCCGCTCGTTCTATTTGATATGTTCTTTGTGTGTTTGCCTTGTGAGGTCTTTTTGTGCAATTTTTATTAATTGACCAAAACCCAATTTAAGACACATACTTCTTCGAAAATTCCACTCTACCTTATCATACGCCTTACTCATGTCATGTTTTAGGGCTAGAGATCCCCTCCTACCCCGTTTCTTTTCCCTCATAGAGTGAAAGATTTCAAAAGCCACCATAGTATTGTTAGTAATGAGGCGATTAGGGATAAAGGCACTTTGGGTTGGGGAAATGATTCGGTCTATGATAAGTTTCAATCGGTTTGCAATGGTTTTTGTAATGACTTGAAAGAAAACGTTGCAGAGGCTGATAGGGCGGAATTCCTTGGCTGTTTCAGGATGTTTTCACTTTTGGGATAAGGACGATGAATGTGTGGTTAAGAGAAGAGGGAAGCTTAAATAAAAGAGGAATGAATAGTAGGCTAAAAAGATTGAAAAAAAAGAGGAGGCATACCATCAGGTCCCGGAGACTTGGCCGGATGCATCTGCTTCAACGCTTTCTTAATCTCAGCTACGGTGTAAGGACTGTTCAGCACTCTGTTCATCTCCCCCGTGACCTTAGTATCCACCGCGTTCAGCACTTTATCAGCTTCACTCTGCCCCGATGACTCGAATAGATTAATGAAATAGCTCATAAGGGCGTTCACAATGTCCTCTTCTTTTTCATACCAGCCGCCTCTACCGTCACGGAGCCTCAAGATGGTGTTTCGATCGCGCCTATGGGAAGTCTTCTTGTGGAAAGTCGTGTTTTTATCCCCATCTTTGAGCCAGAGTGCTCTAGAGCGTTGAAACCACCAAATCTGCTCATTTTTAAGGAGCTCCAAAAGCTCCTCTTCGATCAGCTTTGCTGCTGTAATTATTTCTGTTGTTTGTGGGAGCTCTTGCATTTCACTCAACTTTGCCTTTGCTTCTTTAATTTTTTTCCTTATTTTACCAAAGGGTTGCTCTCCCCTGACACTCAGCTATGCCCTGCAATGCCTGATTCTCTCCTCAAAATTAATTCTGGATTGGTCAGTTCCCCATGCTTTCTTCACCATCTAGCTGCACTCCATGCTTTCCATCCACATATTTTCGAATCTACAAATATTTGCTTTTTTCCTCGTCCTCTCATCACTGGAATCCGATCGTTGCTGACATAAGACGATAATTGGATAGTGGTCGGACCTTAAACGTTGACGGTGCAAGACCTTAGATGCTAGGAATTGGTCTCTCCACTAAGGGTTTGTGAATCCCCTGTCCAGCCTAACCTGGGCATTATCCATCCCTACTCTACCGTTGGACCACGTGTAATGTTATCCCACGAAGCCCAAATCTTAGGGGTTGAGGTTAATAAGCGATTGCCTGAATTTTTCCATACTCAAGGTGTGCTTGTCATGTATAAAAAAGGATAAAAATAGTGTCTCAAATATCCATTAACAACACAACTAAAAAATCTGTAACAGCAAATATCAAATATAAATATTACTAGATTCGTTAAATATATCTTAATATATTATTGTATTGGATATCTAAAATGAATTTAGAATCTTAATTTGGGAAGAGAAATATATTTCCATATATGAAATTGGATAATCTAAAACGAATATATATCTAATGTATCTTAATTGTGGAAGAGAGATATATTACCATATATGAAATCAAATATCTAAAACGGATTTATATCTAATAAATCTTAATTTGGGAAAAGAGGTATATTACCATATATGAAAACAACATCAAACTCGGTTTATTTCCTTATATGACTAACCAAACTTGTATATATATAGAACATGACCTACACTTACATGCATATTCATTCATACGCGGTGGTCTAATTACTTTGATTCAAAAAAGTTACTCTACTTTCCATTCACAATTACTAGCTATTACAACTTAGAAGAAGAAAATATGAATAGGGTGGTTATAAGGGATTTGAGTGTAGAAGAGTTTAAAGGTGTGAACATCGGCAACTCTCCTGCGGATTATTTATGTGTTGTTTTAGAAAAGGCAATACAAGTTTTGAAACAAACTAAAACAGAAGAATCATCAACAACATAAAGGCCATCATCCTCAATGTCAAGGCCTTCATCCTCAATGTCAAGGCCATCATCGTCAACAACAACAAGGCTGATGCACGGCCCGCGGGGATATCTCAAAGTCAATAAATCATCCCCCCGACCACCTGCCGCCAACCAGCCACACCGGCCACCTGCTGCAAACGTGTAGGAAGAGGCTCCTATTTTAGAAAAAGAACTACATGTTTTGGAACAAAGTAAAACAGAAGTACCATAAAAAACGTCAAGGCCATCATCGTCAACAACAACAAGGCTGATGCACGTCCCTCGGGGATATCTTAAACTCAATAAATCAACCCCCCGACCACCTATTGCAAACCAGCAGCCACACAGGCCACCTGCTGCCAACCAGCCACACCGGCCACCTGTTGCAAACGTGCAGGCAGAGGCTCCTCTGTTACCCAAAGATTTTATCAGCGCCCTTCAACAATTGGCCGCGGAAGAAAGTGGTCACAACTCTAAATGGTCATGCACAAAAAGTTGACCAAGAGCAACATACGTCCGAGGCAGAACCGGTTGCTGATGCCAATTAAACAACTAATTACCAATAATTTCTTGTCTCAAGACGAGAAGGAATTCATCAAAGCCAATAAAGAACACGACTGCAAAAAATGTAAAATAGAAGTGAACATAATCGAGTCGTTCTTGGAGACTAGTCTGAAATTGAAATTTGGGGAATGGAACATGGAAAAAAAGAAAGATGAGAAAG
This sequence comes from Galeopsis tetrahit, assembly GCA_963675135.1. Taxonomy (NCBI): domain Eukaryota; kingdom Viridiplantae; phylum Streptophyta; class Magnoliopsida; order Lamiales; family Lamiaceae; genus Galeopsis; species Galeopsis tetrahit. Next base: position 37,953,951 of record OY776126.1, on the reverse strand, counting down.
TATCTTATAATTACGGCATCAATGGAAAATGGATGCAAATTGTTGAGAGAAATAATTTGAGAGAAGGAGAGCTAGTACAAGTTTGGAGTTTTAGGATTGAGCATGATCTCAATTTTGTCATTGTAAAGGCCCATTAAACAATCTTTTTTTTTTACCGTATTGTTTTTAGTACAAGTTTGGAGTTTTAGGATTGAGCATGACTCAATTTTGTCATTGTAAAGGCCTATTAAACAGTCTTTTTTTTTTTTTTACCGTAATATTTTTAGTAAATTCCGATATTTTTAAGTGAATTTTGAGCTTTAATTACATAGAGATGTTTTTCAATATGAATACAAATTACGTAGGATCAAATTCATTTTCAATCAACTTTATTAACACTGTTGGGATTTAGCCCAAGTATGCTTTTGGCCATTGGGCCTTCACACAAGGGCCCAACTTATTGTTGCCCTAGTTCTTAGCAGCCTTCCCATTTATACTGAGTCACCTTCTCTATTGTCGATGAGATGAGACGCGTGATGTAAACGTGAGATTGGAGAGTGAGAGAACAGTAAGGGTGAAGTTCTACACATCTTAGTGTTTGGTTATCTCCGCTACATCCCGATAGAATCCAACACGAGTCTGAGCCCATTCGTGTAACCCGTGAACGGAGTGGCGGCCGGCGGCACCGAAACCCAACAGTGGTATCAGAGCCTGGTTTTGTCGTCGTTTGCCCTGCCACCGTATCTCTCGCCGAAATTTATTTCCGTCCACTGTCTGTCGTCTCCTTTAGATCGCCGCGTGGCCGCCATCTTCGTGGGCCTTCCGCCGTCGTTCGGAGCTCTGTCCAGTTCACCTTCGTTGAAGTCCCTCCGCGTGCAGCCTCTACTGTTGCCGCTCGTTTCCTGTAGCAGCGCCGCCGAGTCGCGCGTCACATCGCGCCGCCCCCTCTGTGTTCGGCGCCGCCCCTGCTAGCCTGAAGCTACCGTCGTTCGTTGTCGTGAGGAGTTATCCTCTGCGCAGCCGCTTTGCTGTTGCCGTCGCGCCGGTGTCTTCGGCGGTTACATTTGTTGTTGGTAAGGAAGGTTTACTTTCTTCCTTTTTTTTCTTGGACCGCGTGTTGCTGATTTGCAGCAGCAGGAAGAAGGTAAGATTTTATTTCTTTTGTTTTCTGCCGCATGAGTTACTATTGGAGCTGTGCAGAGTAAATTAATTTTGCTCTATTTTGTGTAGGAGTGTTATAGGGTTAATTGTTTTTAATTTATTTGAGTTGTATGCTCAATTGTTTTTTACCCGGGTGTAGCTAATTTTAATTGGATTAGGACAGAATTAATTTTGGGCCTATGTATTTGCTAATGTTGTGCATTTGATCTGTCTATTGCAATTGTTTTAGCTTCTGCTAATTTATTGGATTAATTAGTGCTAAAATTATTTATGATATGGGTATGTGTAGATTTTAGGATATCTTTGTAAGTCCTATTTTTTCTGTATTTTTATTTACATCTTTGTGTGTCGTAAATGTTATTACTTCCGCTCGTTCTATTTGATATGTTCTTTGTGTGTTTGCCTTGTAAGGTCTCTTTGTGCAATTTTTATTAATTGTCATGGTGGTTAATTTCTTGGCGCATGTTGTTTTCTTCCTGCAATCTTTTTGTGTTGCTCTGTGATTTTTTTGTTTAGCATGAGTAGATGATGGGCCAGTGGGAAGGTGGAGGAATGGTTGCATGATAATACTTGTGGGTTCCGTGGGAATTATGAGTATGTGTTTTATATGTATGTGTGTTATGCATGACTTCATACATTGTGGTTTCATGTTTTTCCCCTACCCCATATTCATCTAGTTGCATGTTTATTGAGCTTTGTGTCTTGATCTTTGTGTGCTTCTTCAATGCATTCTTCTCTTTTTGTGTGATTATGAATGATTGATTGCTTCTTTGTGTTTGGAGATCATTCCAAGTAAGGTGGAGCTTGTCTTTGTGTTTCTCTTTGTGAATCTTTGTGATTGTTCCAATTTAGGTGGAGCACTGTGTGTTTTTCTTTGTGGACTAACTTTTACGTATGTAGATAAACTTGGTGTGTTGTCTTTGTGTGTTGTCTTTTGCAGGTACGTGGAAGTGGGTTGGGCGATGATGACTAATTAATTATTTGTGGATTGTAGATTGTGGATTGTAGTTGGGGATGGCCAAAAAGGTGGAGAATGTTGGGATTTAGCCCAAATGTGGTTTTGGCCATTGGGCCTTCACACAAGGGCCCAACTTATTGTTGCCCTAGTTCTTGATAGCCTTCCCTTTTATACTGAGCTATCTTCTCTATTGTCGATGAGATGAGACGCGTGATGTAAACGTGAGATTGGAGAGTGAGAGAACAGTAAAGGAGAAGTGCTACCCATCTTAGTGTTTGGTTATCTCCGCTACATCCCGATAGAATCCCACACGAGTCTGAGCCCGTTCGTGTAACCCGTGAACAGAGTGGCGGTCGTCGGCACCGAAACCCAACAAACACATTAACGAATCACATTCTTCATTGTAGTATACTAAAAAATACTAATTTTCAATTTAATTAATAAGAGATTTCACGTAATTTTGTAAATTTGTAATTTAAGACATTATTTTCTTTATTAAAAGATTTAATAATATATAAAGGTCATATTTGATATATTCCACATATACATTATAGATATATATAAATAGTTTTGGCATGGATATGATCTTTTTCACCCATTTCATCTTAGTGGCCTATTTAAATTTAATTCTTGAAAGAATAGATCTTTATTTTTTGAGTTGATCTCCTGTGCATAATGTACACCGTGCACACTAATGCATAGGTCAAGTAACTATTGTCTTAGCAGTTACAAGCATCCTTCGTGGGCATGACGAGGTCACTATTTCGAAACTTGTAATAATAGTTATCACTTTTTAATAATAATAGTTACCACTTTACAATAATATTAAGGGGGAGTTACACCTAAGAGTTTAGGCTAATTAATACAATTGAAATATGATAAAGGAATTAGAGCCAAATTCGACATCTGGTGGACATAAATACCATTTGCATTCATTTTAGTTGAAAATTCTGAATTAGTCAAATTAATTGAAATTTTAAATTCCTAATCAACATTAATTTACCGCATTTAAGACAATTACTTTCCTTAACCACAAAGTTTCCAAAAACTTGTCTAGAATTCAATTCAAACAAATTTAAGTCAACATATTTAATATTTGAAAATCAAAATCATAATAATTTTCCCCTATTTTAAAACTAAATCTGCCTAGATACGTCTCATATAATTTTTATAATTTATAAAACATTCTTTATAAACATTCTTAGATACGTGTCTCATATGTAATTATATTTGATTTTATTTGAATATATATTTATAATGTATGCAATTGTAACTTCTATATTTATTAATTTATAAAAATATTTTAGATGCGTTTCGTATTCAACTATCTTGATATATATTTACATATATGACTAGAATTAAGAGAACTCCAGTACGTATTCATGGAGATGGAGTTAGTCGTAAAAGGAAGAGGACAATGGAATATAATGTTCGAGCAAGACATTACAATACAAGAGGTACATTATTAATGGACGTAAATTGGTTATATAATATTGAAAAGTTTGTTAACAATAAGATCCTAGTCCAGTGTAGATTAAGATGTCATTTTATTGTTTTGGATGATTTTGATTCAAGTATGCAATAACAAACTGCACAATAGTATGAGGAGACTGCATTTTATTGAATGGACAAATGCATATCAATACTCCATGAGTACATATTGTACTTCCATGACTGCATTTAACAACTGTAGTATTATGGATTACTAAACACAATTATTTTCTAATTTAATATTTTGTTGTTGATACAATGGTACTGCATATAAATTATAACTTTTATATTTACTAATTTATAAAACGAACTTAGACACGTTTTGTATGCAAATTATTGTGAGAATATATTGCATATATAATTTATAAAATATTTTAGATGCGTTTCGTATGCAATTATCTTGATATATATTTGCATATATATAAAATATATACAATTATTTTTTAATTTAATTGCATTTATAGTTATAATATATGCAATTATAACTTTTATATTTATTAATTTATAAAACGAACCTAGACACGTTTCGTATGCAAATTATTGTGAGAATATATTGCATATATATATATATATGCAATAAGTTTGACAGTTAATTGTATGTTGTAATGGCATAAAGCAACAAAAAAATTGCATAACACTTAAATATAATTGCATAAATGATTACAAAGATGTTGATCAACAATGACGATTTTGAGTCTTTTATATGAGAATAAGCATGATCTCAACACGTCTCATAAAGTTTCAATATACTTAACCATCAAAAGTTTAGTACATTTCAAATATGAAATTTATATTAAGAAACAATTTCAAATTAAATATTGACAGAATAGATATATCAAATAGTTGGAAAACTCATGTTTGATGTTTATCACGCTTTAGGTGGGGGAATAGAGTCGTGTCCGGACATTCATCAATGTCAGCATACACAAACGAAAGGTTGGGAAACTTGTTGCTCAATTCGCTGAATGCTGGAAGGATTTGACTGCACACACCGCACCTGTAATTGCAAACCAAACTTGTTCATTTAAGCATTTCATCGAACATTTAACGGCCAACCTTGAAAAACCATTACATACCAAGAAGCTCTGTAGTTTATAACTGTCTACACAAACATTGATTTAGTCTCCATTAGTCTGTTAGTATAATGGAGTATAACATATGAATTGAGTTGAATAGAATAGAATAGAATGAAGGGAAATTTCAATTGACAAACAATAAATTCACATATTTCAGCATTTAATTCTCCCTACACATAAACCACGTACATGGTCGAGCTAAATTCTTTAAAGAAAATAAAAGAAAACATATAGAGAGGGGAAATTGAATATTTAGAAAACCTTAATAGCTGTGAATCATTAGAAGATGTGTGATAAATGATAGTCCAAAGGCGCAAGGAACTGCAGTTCCCAGAAACACTACGAGCCCTAAAACTACCCAATATTTGGAGCAGATGCCACAGATCAAGTTATAAAGTAGTAAAATTATGCAAAAATAAACCCACGAAATTAAGCACATTCATCAATTAAAATATTGAATTGGATCAAGTTGAGTCGCCGCTGCCCAAACTTCTCCCCGAATTGCGAGCCCGCGAGTAGCCCTACCACACTCAATTTCCGCAGCACCGCTTCATGCCTCGATTATAATCGTCGACGACACCACCCTTTTTACGTGAGATCAGATGATCGTTGCCGCCACAACACCGCCGCTGAAAGCCTACAAGATCGACGCCATCGTGGCTTGCAATGGACTGTCGAATGAGAGGATCGGAAGATGGAGGCACAATACCGCCGCCGAGAGGCTACAATATCGACTTCGCAGAGGTACACCGCTACCGCCGAGATCGTGAGGATTGATGGAAATGAGAAGATTGAGGGAATCGCATTTAATTCGGAATAAAACATCTTGAAATTTTGGAAATTATGATTGACTTAATGGTTCCGTTATTTATGAGGGGATTTAAATATATTAATATGTATTTATGGTTTTAAATCAATTATTAAGGGCATATTAGGTATCTTAAGTATGAATTTGGCTTTAATTACTTTACTAGAATTTTTTGGTTAATTACCATTTTTCAATAATAATAATAATAAATAGTTACCACCTTTCAATAATATTAACTTATCAATATTAATAATAATTTTCATTTTTCAGTAACAAAATTACTACTTTTCAATAATATTAGTTACCACTTTTCAATAATATTAATTACCACTTTTCAATATCATTAACAAAATTACCATTTTTCAATAATATTAGTTACCACTTTTAAGTACCACTTTTCAATAATAATCATTATCACTTTTCGGTAACAAAATAATATTAGTTACCACTTTTCAATAACAAAATTACCATTTTTCAATAATAATAGTTATTACTTTTCAGTAACAAAATTAACATTTTTCAATAATAATAGTTACAACTTTTCAATAACTTTTGTACTTTCAATAACATTCGATTCCTAGTTAATTATATGAGAATATTTCATTCCACGTTAATAAAATGAATTATTACTAATCAAGACTCACACAGTGAGTGCACATACTGAATATTTGTAACTCCTCTGTGCAACTCAAAATCCCACTCTCCACTATCACACACTTTCCTTAATTTTCACAAAAAATGACGATTCATTTTCATTTTCTCCTCAATTATTGTTGAAATTGGGAACAATAGAAGGAGTAGTAAGGGACGGAGAATTTCTTCTCTCTTCTTAAGGTTTTTCAGATCTAAAACGGGAGTGAATAAGCCGGATTCAGTACCTGCCCCGACTTCCGATCCCAGAATTTTGATTAATTTTAATCGACGAAAGGATCTGCCGGAATCACGGTAGGGGAATGTCGCCGACGAGACATGCCGATAACAAGGACGATCATTGCCAATCGAGCGGGTACTCGTCGGACTCTCATGGAATGAAGGAGACGTCGGCATCTAGGCGTCGAGGCAATAACGTATCAGCCTTTGTATTCTGTTTGAGTTCAGACTTTATATACAAAATCCAAATTGAGGTATACGGGTCGGACTCGGGTCAGACGCGGGTCAGGGTCAAAATAGAGTGCACCAAACTTATTTGGTCCACACAATGCATTTGAGAATTTCTCAAAAAAAAAATTTGAAAGAGATAAGGAAGTGAAAAAAGTAGAGAGGTAAAATCAATTTTTTTGATGACAAACTTTTTTTTAAATGTGTAGATTAAATATTAAAAATTCTAAAAAAATTTAATGGAAAAAAGTAGAGATTTTTAGAATTTTTGAATTTACGTAAAAATAATCTACTTTTTAAGACGAGAAATTTTTAGAAAGTAGAGATTCATAGACACGGACTCTCATTGCCAAATTCGATTTTTAGAATTTTTGATGAAAAAAGTAGAGAGTTTAAGAAAAAAAAGTAAAGAGGTGAAAAAAAATGACAAACTTGATAAATTTTAATGGAATTAAAGATTTTTTTTTTCTTTATTTATTTTGACATGCATGTTACAAATAAGAAAATCAATTTTCAAATTTAAAATATGAATATATTTTGATTTGAACTAATTTTTTATTGAAATTGAATTTATATTTTTTTAGATATATATATATATATATATCTACATACATTGTTCACAGAAAAAAATTATTAATATACTAATCTTCTACCCCGCCTAGGGGTGGTTCGATACGGTATACCGATCATACTGAACTATACCGTTATCATACCGAAAATTTCGATATTGAAAAAATTCATACCGTTACCGTACCGAAACTTTCGATATGTAAAAATTCATACCGATACCGTACCGTAATTTCGGTATACCGAATTTTCGGTACGGTATATCGGTATACCGTACCATATCGGTATATCGATTCATATCGAAAATATTGAACCATCATTTCATATAGAAATACTGGTATACCAATTCATACCGAAAATATTAAAGCATAATTTATACTGAAATTAATTATTTAAGGTTTATTTTATTTATGATTTAATAATTAAAGTTATTTTAATTTAAAAATAATATAAATTTATTATTTTATTAAGGTTTCGGTATTTTGGTATATCGATATACCGTTTCATACCGAATAACGAAAAAATTTCGGTATACCGAAATACCGCGGTATGGTCATTTTCCATACCGTTGTCGTACCGAAAATTTCGGTACGATATCATACCGTACCGAAAATCTCGGTATACCGAAAATTTCGATAATTTCGATATTTTTTCGGTATGAAAAGCTCGGTATACCGAAATTTCGGTATATTTACCCACCCCTAAGTCCCCGCCTGATAGAATTTCGAAACATAGGAAATGCCTAAAATTTAACAAAATCGGTGGTTTTAATAAACATAAATATCACAAGGGAAATTCTCAAATGCACCATGTGCACCAAAACAAGTTTGGTATACATGTTTTTGTCTTATCCTCCTACTCTACCTTATTATTCACTTTTCTCTTATAGTTATAATTCCATTTTTTTTCTATTAATTAATTAATTTATAATCCATTACTTTATTAATTAATTAATTAATTTACCATTATTAATTAATTACAGCCCTTTCAAACTTTTTTTTCTATTTTTTTTCGTTTTTTTTTCGTTACTCACTTCCACTTTTCAATAATAATAGTCGCTACTTTTCATTAATAAAATTTCCACTTTTCACTAATAACAGTTACCACTATTCAGTAACAAAATTTCCACTTTTCACTAATAATAATTACCACTTTTCACTAACAAAATTACAACTTTTCAGTACCAAAATTTCTCACTTTTCAATAATAAGAATTACACTTTTCATTTAAAATATCTACCACTTTTCAATAATAAAAATTACATTTTCAGTTAAAATATCTACCAATTTTCAGTAACAAAATTTTCACTTTTCAATAATAAGAATTACATTTTTCAATTAAAATATCTATCACTTTTCAATAATAAAAATTACATTTTTAAGTTAAAATATCTACCACTTTTCAATAATAAGAATTACACTTTTCAGTTCAAATATCTACCACTTTTCAATAATAAGAATTACACTTTTCAGTTAAAATATCTACCACTTTCAATAATAAAAACTATAATTATTATTATTGAAAAGTGGTAGATATTTTAATTGAAAAATGTAGTTTTTATTATTGAAAGTGGTAGATATTTTAACTGAAAAGTGTAATTCTTATTATTGAAAAGTGGTAGATATTTTAACTTAAAAATGTAATTTTTATTATTGAAAAGTGATAGATATTTTAACTGAAAAGTGTAATTCTTATTATTGAAAAGTGAAAATTTTGTTACTGAAAAGTGGTAGATATTTTAACTCAAAAATGTAATTTTTATTATTGAAAAGTGGTAGATATTTTAACTGAAAAGTGTAATTCTTATTATTGAAAAGTGGAAATTTTGTTACTGAAAAGTGGTAACTATTATTATTGAAAAGTGGAAATTTTGTTACTTAAAAGTGGTAGCTATTATTAGTGAAAAGTGGTAATTTTGTTACTAAAAAATGATAATTATTATTAGTGAAAAGTGAAAATTTTGTTACTGAATAGTGGTAAATGTTATTAGTGAAAAGTGGAAATTTTATTAAGTGGTAGATATTTTAACTCAAAAATGTAATTTTTATTATTGAAAAGTGGTAGATATTTTAACTGAAAAGTGTAATTCTTATTATTGAAAAGTGGAAATTTTGTTACTAAAAAGTGGTAACTATTATTATTGAAAAGTGGAAATTTTGTTACTGAAAAGTGGTAGCTATTATTCACCACAAAAAAATGCCAAAATGGCGACGGGGAAGGCAACGGATTCCCCCTCACTAATCAAGAAGGCAACGGCACTCCGCCGTTGCCAATATGGGCGTTGCTATTTTATAGGCAACGGACTTTGTATGGCCGTCGCCTTTTGGCAAGGGCGTGGAGGCCGTCGCCTTTTCGCAACGGGGCCCAGTCGTCGCCTTTTGGCAACGGTCGTTGCCAATATGGGCGTTGCTATTTTATAGGCAACGGACTTTGTATGGCCGTCGCCTTTTGGCAAGGGCGTGGAGGCCGTCGCCTTTTCGTAACGGGGCCCAGTCGTCGCCTTTTGGCAACGGGCCCACTGCCGTTGCCAAGGCCGTCGCCTTTTTGTTAACTTTTAAAAAGTGAGAACCTGGGTTTCGAACCCAGGTCTCTAAGGCAACCAACACACCCCCCACCACTAACACACCCCCCACCACTAGGCCACCAATATTCGCGATTTTTCACTCCAGCTGGGTTTCGAGCACTAGGCCACCAATATTCGCGATTTTTCGCTCCAGCTGGGTTTCGAGCACGGGACCTCTCGATCCTGTAGAGTTTTGGGCGGCCCCTGTGTGCCGTTTAGGCTAGGAGCTTTAGTTGTCATGTTGTGAACACAATTAATATATATTCAATTTAATTTTAGTTTCAATTCTTTATTTCAATCCATTTTAAGTTTAATTGTTGCTTATTAAATTGTCAAAGTATATATATCATATTTATTTCTAAACGAGAATTAACTAAATTATAATGTGTTTCAAATTAAATAATTTAATTACGGTATCATTAATTAATTTACACTATTTAAATTTATTATAATCTTCAATATACAACATTTAAATTCATTCTAATTTTCAATTCACAACATTATAATTACATATATACAACATTGAGTATAATTATTTTCGATTATACATGTAAATTTATTCTAATCACATCATTTAAATTCATTCTAATTTTCAATTCACAACATTATAATTACATACAACATTGAGTATAATTATTTTCGATTATACATGTAAATTTATTCTAATCACATCATTTAAATTCATTCTAATTTTCAATTCACAACATTATAATTACATACAACATTGAGTATAATTATTTTCGATTATACATGTAAATTTATTCTAATCACATTATTTAAATTCATTCTAAATTATTTTCGATTAATATTTAGATAACATTGTTTAGCAATTAATTAACAACCAACGTCTCATTCCTCCAACTCTATTAAAATTAATTAATATAATTCCAAATATATTCTAATTATAATTATTCTAACACCCTAATTAACAAATAAATTCATATATAGACATAACACAATTATATATATAATTCTAACACCCTAATTAACAAATAAATTCATATAACTTAATTAATTAATTAAAACATACATACATATAAAATACATGCCTAACACAATATATATAATTCTAACAATTAAATTCTAACAATTACCACATGCATGCATAAAAATTAAGAATTCTAACAATTTTATATATACATACAACATATATGCATATATATACTAAACTATATATATACATATAACTTCAAATTTAACCGATTAAAACGAAAAAAATTACCGTAGAAATGCTCCCGTCGAAGTGTAGAACACAAATGGTCAAGAACCGAGTCTGATCTGCAAACGAACGTGGATGTTGAGTTTGGAGGTTTGTGTAATGGAGGTGTGTGTGCGCCGCTGAATGAGCTTCTGGACGGCTGGGGAGGGAGGACTTTTAATTGAATTAGGGCGACGGCAAAGTGTTGGGAATAAAATGACATATATTTTGATTAAATACCAAAACCCCCTGAGACATGCCTAAGTCAAGATGATTGTGTTCTAAAAATGCTAGAACACATAGTATAAGGCTAGATGAGAAGTTGATATGTTAGGCAGCTCTTAGATGATTAGATGCACATTGTGAGGGGGAACCTATGCTTTGAAGATGGTCAAGATCAAGTCCCCTCAAGGCTCAAATTCTGGTACAATCACTAAAGCCAAGCATACTCTATTGGAAACCAAATGCCTTGATCAGGAGAGTTGTCCAGAGAAGTTGTCTCTATGCAAAAACAAGGTTGTAAAGCTCAAAAGGACAAGTTTACTCAAATGTTATGATCAGAAGAGCTGTCCAAAGAGGTTAACTTTGTGCAAAGACAAAAGCTCTGAAGCTCAAGGCCAAGTATGCCATTCAGGAGAGTTGTCCCAGAAGAGTTGTCTCAGTGAAATTGAACCAGAACAAATGTTCTAATGTTTGAAGGTCAACTATGCTGAAGAGAAAGAGACAACTACACCCTTAAAAGACTTCATTATATCATGTTGAGATCAATTCCAAGTGAAGCAAAGGGAAAGAGCCAAGTCATCTGAAGAAGAGCAAGCCAACCTTGCTGATAAGCAAAGTCTGCTGATAGTGATAAGCAGAGTTGTCCAATTGATAATGAATGTTGTCCTATCATTGGATCAACCTTCAGAAGCCATGTCCAAGTCTTAACAAGAAGTCAAACATTGGGAAAAGTGCTGCAGAATGAAGACAAAGTCTGAACAGCCGTTTATTACCCAAATAAGGACATGTCACTATCAAGAATTTGTCTTCCAGTTTGAAGAACTCAAGGAAGACATTTATAGCAATTTGGGGCTGCCTCTCCAACGGGCAAATCCTCAAATTTGTCTATAAATACAGAAGTGTGAAGACCATTTGAAGTACCTCAACCTTGACAAGAATATCCAACTATCCTACAAGTCAAAGTTCTTTCAAAGCTTTCAAAGAGACTATCTTATTCTTCAAACACTTCTTCTAAGCTGAACTTACTGTATATCCATACAAAGCTTAGAGAGATATCCTAATCCTTATACACTGATCTTCATTGTAAAGGATATCTCATTAGTTGGAACCTTACTTCAACCCTTACCTCTTTTAAGTGAGAAAGTGAGAAGGTTATAGTAGTAGAAGTGGTAGGAGCTGACTGTTGAGAGAAGAACAGTTCAGTTCTGAGTTGAGAAGAGGGTACTAGGACTCTAGACATCCTAGGGATCAATTCACCAAGGAGTGGTGTTCTTGATCAAGTGCACCTTGGCACTATAAAACAAGTTAATTCCAAGAGTGAAGGAATTATCCTGTTAAATCAGGGAAAGTGGATGTAGGAGCTTGAGTCTCTGAACCACTATAAACCTCTTGTGTTGATTTGCTTTACAAGTATTTACATTCATTCAACACTGCACACAAAACTGATCTTTCAAAGAATCTATATTCAAAGACTGTGCAAAAACTGTATTGGACAAGTTCCCTGAAACTAAACTGGATTGCATTGATTTGACTAAGTAATTTCAGAACTAAAAGAGTCTAAACTAAAGGGCCAACCACTATTCCGCGCATATAACTCCATTAGATAGTTATTCAACTAAGTACTCAATAGTACTTAGTAGTTTGATTATCTTTAAAGAGTTAATCTTCTTCAGCAGAGTTGTCCAAGACAACCTTGCTGAGCTCTGGTTTGATCAAGTTTGAAAAGAATTTGCATACAAGTGTATTCCCCACCCTCCCCCCATACACTTGTTATATACTCCTTTCAGGACCAACAAGTGGTATCAGAGCAGGGGTTCAAAGACCACTACTTCTGAAAATCCATCTTGATTTTAAAAAATTCACATATTTGTGTGGTCACTGAACTGATCTCTATCTGAAATCTTTTACCTGTTGACTAACTGCTTTCATGAGATATGGCCAACAACAATGTTGTTCCTCCACCTGATGTTCAAGGATTGGACAACATGGCCACAAATCCAGTCAACCACATTTCACATCATAAACTGCCCATGTTTTCTATAGACAATTATGACTTCTGGAAAATTAGAATGAGGGCTCATCTTGCATCTCTCCACACTGACATGTTAAGAGTAATCACAAGAGGACCTTTTGTGTTTACTCAAACTAACCCCAGGGTGACAGATGAGCAAACAGCAGATGTAAGGGAACTGATTCCCAAATATGAGGATGACTTCACTGCTGATGAAAAGAGGAAAGATAATCTGAATTATCTTGCCATGAACACCCTCTACCAAACAATTCCAGATGCAGTCATGGGTAGAGTCTACCACTGCACCACAGCCAAAGAAATTTGGGATACTCTTGCTGAGATGTGTGAGGGTACAGAAAAGATCAAGGAGAACAAGCTCCAAGTTGGTGTGCAAAAGTTTGAACAATTCTCAATGGAAGCTGAAGAATCCATTGACAAATTTGCTGGTAGATTCACTGATGTGATGAATGAAATCAACTCATTGGGCAAGGTGTACTCCAGGAGAGAAGTTGGATTGAAGATTTTGAGAAGTCTCACTCAAAAGTGGGATGTCTATGCTGTAATGATGCAGAATACCAAGGATCTCTCCTCCATGCCCATACAACAAATCTTCTCAGAACTCAAAGCCTATGAGTTTGATCTCAATAGAAGAAAACCTGTTGAGGAACCTTCAAATCCTACCAAGGGAGTGGCATTCAAAGCCAAAGTTGCTGAACCTGAAATGCAACCCACTCCCAGATCATCAAAGTCAGTCTCAAAGACTGAAATGAAGGAAGAACTAGCCTTGATGGCTAGAAGGTTTGATAAGCTCAACACAAGGTTTGGTAGATACAAGAAATTCTACCAAGACAACAAATTCAGGAGGAGGTACAACTCCCCTGAAGATCAGGCCAAGGACAAAAAGCCTGAAGAGAAAAGATCAGAGGACAAGTACTCTGATAGGAGAAGGTCCAGTAGAGCTGACCCTTCATCATTAAAAGGAAGAGATGAATCCAAGAAGGATGATGATGAAGACCTATGCTACAATTACAAGAAGAAAGGGCACTTTCAGTATGACTGCCCTGAATTAAGCTCTAAAGAAAGAAGAGAAAGGCAAGTTAAAAGAGACATAAAGTTCACCAATAGAAAGGCCATGATGGATGGTGATGAATCTGATAGTGCTGAGAGCTTCAACTCTTCTGATGGACTGTTCTCAAACAGTGATGATGATGATGATGTGTGCAACATGGCTCTTGAGGATGATGAGGTATCCTCCACTTCTAGCTCACCATCATTCTTATCACAAAACACTAGTGAAGTCAACTTGAAACTTTCCTTTGGGGAGTTGATGGAAGATTTCACTAGATTACAAGAATTTCATGATAACTGTGTGAGAGAAAATGAAAGATTGACTATTGAACTTGCCAAAAACTCTGAGATATCTGTTGATGTCAAACCTACTGAGATGTATCAACAAGCCTTGAGAGAGCTTAAAGAAGCAAATCTCAGGATAGTTGACCAACAAAAGGAGATTGATGATCAACTACTCTCTCAGAAAAGAAGAGATTTTGAACTGAAAATTCTAAATGCCAAGTTTGAAAACCTCTCACATGAATATGATATTCTTAAATCAAGTGAAGAGAGCCTGAAATTAAAGATGTCTGCTTTGAACAAATCCTCTAGAGCAATAGAGGAAATTCAGAGTTATCAAAGACCTATGGCTCAAAGAAGTGGATTAGGTTTTGATCCATTTGAATCTTCACCTTGTCTTAGTGTTGCATCTACAAGTAACACTAAGAAAATCTTTGTTAAATCAGTGACACAACAAGCTGAAAAGGAAATAACTCAGCCACTGAACAAAGGAAAGTGCAAATTAAATGAAATGCCTACTCAAGTGCCTCAGGAGACTAGGCCCAAACCTTTGGAAAAGGTCAAGGCTCTTGAACACAAGAGGAATGTTGGTCAGCAGAGTAGACCCAATGGAAGGGCAACTCTCCTGAATAATGTTCAGAGGAGTTATCCAAGGTATAATCAGCCTAGGCCAACTCTACTGAGAAAGCCTCAGCTGAATAGACCTAAGGACAACTATCCTCAAAGGCAGAATAAAATGAGACAACCAAAACCCCTCATGCCAAAGGGTAATGGTCATAAAAGTGCCTTTCCTCAAAGATTTCATCAAGCTGCACAAAGAACTCATAAGTTCAGGAGAATTGACAACTCCCCTGAAACTTACAGAGTTAACACACTCACACATACTTTCCCCAAGGCATTTAAGGAAAAGAGAGTGTATGTTGATGCACAAGGAAAACAACTTAGCCACCTTGAATCAATCAGGGTGATTAGTCAAGTTTGGGTTCCTAAAGGTACAGCTAACCTCTCAGGACCCAAAACTCAAAGGGTACCTAAACCTATCTAATTGCAAGTACCATTGGGCCACAAGAAGAGGAGTATGAGCAAAAAGACAGCATGGTACCTTGACAGTGGATGCTCAAGGCACATGACTGGAAACAAGGAACTCCTCACTGATTTTATTGAAAAATAAGGCCCAAATGTCACCTTTGGAGACAGCTCACAAGCAACAACAAAAGGTTATGGTACTTTGATGATTGGTAACATCAAAGTAACCAATGTATCTTATGTAGCTGGTCTCAAATATAATCTCCTAAGTATCAGTCAATTTTGTGATAAAGATTTCAATGTTGAGTTTTCAAGTGGAAAATGCTTAATTAGAAATAAAACTCAACAAATTCTATTGACTGGAACTAGGAAAGGAAATGTGTATTTTGCAGACTGGGACAAGTCTACTGATGCTACATGTTTCATTGCTAAGAGTACTAGTGAACAAAGTTGGTTATGGCACAAGAGGCTAAACCACCTGAACTTTAAATCAATAAACAAACTTGCTAGAAATGCATTAGTTAAAGGACTGCCTAATGAGGTTTTCATTAAAGAACATGTGTGTAAGCCATGTCAAGAAGGAAAACAGATTAAAGCCTCATTCAAAGGAAAACCAGTCATTTCTACTGAAAGGGTACTTGAACTTCTACATATGGATCTTTTTGGACCAATCACCCCTTCAAGCATAAATGGTAGAAAATACACATTATTTGTAGTAGATGACTTCTCTAGGTTCACATGGGTAGTATTTCTCCTTAATAAGAAGGAAACACAAGTCAAACTACCTGAACTTCTTAAGAGACTGTCAAATGAGAAAAGCCTAAGCATTATCAAAATAAGATTTGATAAAGGCACTGAGTTCATAAATTCATACATCAATGAGTATTGCACATCTAATGGAATAGCTCATGAAACCTCAGCAGCTAGAACTCCCCAACAAAATGGAGTTGCAGAAAGAAGGAATAGAACCTTAAAAGAAGTTGTTAGAACCTTAATTGCTGATTCAAATTTACCTAAGAGGTTTTGGGCTGAAGCTATAAATACTGCATGCCATACTCAAAATAGATGTTTGATTACTAAGGGGCAAGGCAAAACCCCCTATGAACTCTGGAAAGGAAGAATGCCTAAAGTGTCATACTTTCACATCTTTGGTTGTAAGTGTTTCATACACAATAATGGGAAAGAACAGTTGAAAGCCTTTGACAGCAAAGCTGATGAGGGAGTATTCCTTGGATATTCTCAAATCAGTAGAGCTTTCAGAGTCTACAACAAGAAAACCCTTATTGTGGAAGAAACACCCCATGTTGTGTTTGATGAATCTATTCATGAGTCCAGGAATGAAAACTTGGAACCTGAAGAAATCACACAGAGGACAACCAGACTGAGTCTAAAAGACAAAGACACTGAATTCATAGATGTTGTCCAAGCCAACCTACCTCAAAAACTTACACTGGACAACAATCCTGAAGGCAACCTTCCTGAGACAAACCCCACTGATGGAAATGGTGAACTGAATGAGCCAATCCCAGTTCACATCCAGGTAACAACTACCAATGAAGAAGCAGTTCCTGCTGAGGTAGTTAATGGATCAAATAATCAAGGGGAAACTCAAAATGTTGAAAATGCCAATGTCCCTGACATTGAGGACAACATCCCTGATTATGATCCTGAATTAGATCCTGCACTCAATTATCCTGAATTTTATGATCAAAATGACTCAACTTCAGTAGAGGACAACTCTACTGAAGAGATCAGAAAAAGAAGGACTTGGTTGTCTGACCATCCTACTGATCTAATACTTGGTGACCCAAGTATTGGAGTCAAAGCAAGAAGATTTCATGGTGAAAGTGCTCTTTTCTGTTGTTTCCTGTCAGAACAAGAACCAAGTGATATTGAAGAAGCACTTCAAGATGCCAATTGGATCACAGCCATGCAGGAAGAATTGAATCAATTCACCAGAAATGAAGTATGGGAGCTGGTGGATAGACCTTCACATCAAGATGTTATTGGAACCAAGTGGGTGTTCAAGAACAAAAAGAATGAGAATGATGTGATTGTCAGAAACAAAGCAAGACTAGTGGCAAAAGGTTATTGCCAGCATGAAGGCATTGACTATGATGAGACCTTTGCACCTGTGACAAGGCTAGAAGCAATAAGGCTCTTCCTAGCCTATGCAGCACACAAGAGGTTCAAAGTGTACCAAATGGATGTCAAGAGTGCCTTTCTGAATGGAGTCTTGAAAGAAGAAGTTTATGTGGAGCAACCACCAGGTTTTGAGGTTGGAAACCAAGTATACAGACTGAAGAAAGCTCTATATGGACTCAAGCAAGCCCCTAGGGCTTGGTATGACACACTGTCACAATTCCTCTTGGATCATGGATTCACCAAGGGAACTGTGGACAGAACTCTCTTCAGAATCTCTGAAGGAGAGGACATCTTGCTTGTCCAAATTTATGTAGATGACATAATTTTTGGATCCCCTAATGAGAAGCTGTGTGAGAAGTTTTCCAAGCTCATGCAAAGCAAGTTTGAGATGTCCATGATGGGGTTGATGAACTTCTTTTTGGGTCTACAAGTCAAGCAATCAAAAGAAGGAATCTTCATCAACCAAGCCAAGTACACCAGAGAAATGATTAAGAAATTTGGGTGTACATCAAGCAAGCTAGTAAGGATCCCAATGAACACAAATTGGAAGATGGATCCTGATGAGAGTGGTGTTCCAACCAACTCCACTAAGTATAGAGGAATAATTGGCTCACTCCTCTATCTCACTGCCAGCAGACCTGACATCACCTTTGCAGTAGGTGTTTGTGCAAGGTTTCAAGCAAATCCTAAGAAAAGCCACCTTGAGGCTGCAAAGAGGATCTTGAGGTATCTCAAAGGCACTGAAAATCTAGGCCTTTGGTACCCTGCTGATGACAACATTGAGTTAACTGGCTACTCAGATGCTGACTATGGAGGATGTAGAATTGACAGAAAATCCACTTCAGGAACTTGTCAATTCTTAGGCAACAAACTCATATCTTGGTTTTCCAAAAAGCAAAACACAGTGGCTACCTCCACCACTGAAGCTGGATATGTTGCTGCTGGAAGTTGTTGTGCTCAAATCCTTTGGCTGAGACAACAACTCAGAGACTACAAAGTCAACTCTACTGAAGTGCCAATATTTTGAGATAACAACAGTGCAATTGCAATATCACAAAATCCTGTATTGCACACAAGATGCAAACATGTGGACATCAAGCATCACTTCATTAGAGACCATGTGGAGAAGAAGGATATCAAGTTGGTAAAGATCCACACAGATCATCAAAAAGCTGATATATTGACATAGCCACTTGCAGAAGCAAGATTTCTGGAATTATCAGCAGAGTTGGGTCTACTTGATCCAGGGAAATTGGACAATTGAGTCCAAATGAGTTCATTCATTTAGGGGGAACAAATTTCAAACTTCAGCAGAATTGGTCAAGTCTGCTGAAACTCAGAAAGATGACCTAAGTAATTCAGGACACTTGTCCATTGGATTTCAGGACAGTTGTCCACATCTTTTCAGGACACTTGTCCTAGTGGGGTCAGATAAGTTGTCCTAGCTATCAAACCAAATCTTGGTCTGATAAGCACCTATTTTGGGTGATCATTGTCTATTTCGAAATCTGTCCCATTGAAAATACAGTTTTCACCTTTCTGGGATTTAATTTGTCTCCCACCCAAAAGGTCACTTTCCATGCATTAAATGCCAAGATTTAACTCTTGTTTGCATTAAACTTTTTGGGACATGATCTATCTCGAAAATCCCTCAGCCTTAAACAAACATTAAAACTCCACCCACGTTTTGAACAAAACAGTTTTTCACTGTTACATTGGTTTTTGACCATTGGATCAAAATTGGAAAACTGCCCTGAAGACAATCCTAGCCGTCCATTTTGATTTCCATTTTTGTTCACCTTTGAATTGCATCAAGACTTCACCAACTCATTGAAAAACATTTTTTTTAGAATATTCACAAGTCTTAAGACCCCCACAAACACTTCTTCCCCAAGTATTCGAAACCCTAGTTCAAATTTTCTTCAAACTCTCTCAATCTCTGTCAAACTTTCCTTCTGTAAACCTTCAATGGCTCCCAAAGTTAGACCAGAGATGATCATTGATTTCTCCAACAAGGCTCTAGACCTTGATTTTGGATACTTGAGCAACAAAAAACAGTATTCATTTTGAGCCAATAGTATCCTTTGAAAGTAAAGATCCTGAAATTACACCAACCCTGAGATGGTTGAGGAGAGCTGGATTGCAAAAGTTCATGGAGGAAAGACCAAGCTCCTGCTTGGAAAGCTACATGGCTGAGTTCTTTGCCTTTCTCAAGTGGAGAGGTAAGCCTGAAGATGGTGAAATCTCTACAAGGGTCTCTTATGTAGCTGAGGGAGAGGAGGGAGAGAGATTTCATAGAGTGAAATTCTCTTCAGAAGATCTTGAAGGAGCTTTTGGATTGCCTTCTGAGGGAAGGAATCCTGAACTATATGGTGCTGATCATGAAGATGAGATAGCACAAGAATGGCTTTTGGTTCCAGGCCCCATCTCCTCCACACAAAACAAGAAGACTCTCAAGCCAAAATTTCTCAATCTATTTGAGGTAATCACCAAGAGTCTTATAAGCAACACTGGAAGTTTGGAACAAGTCAGCCATCTAAGAATCAGAATTATGGCTGCTGTTATTGATGCTAGTGACAAAGGCATCAAATTTGATTGGAGGACCTTCATCATGACTGAGATGATGAAGGAAAAGGCCAAATTTAAAGTAAGAGCTCACAACAAGGTTGTGCTAGAAGGGAAACTCAAGTATTGCACCAGGGCAAGCTTGTTGATAGAAAGGTTTTCTCATTATTCTCAAATGCAAACCTTTGCAAAGCCCCTCCCAGCCCAAAAGATTCTGTTCAGAAAGCTCAGCAAGAAAACTGAGCAAAGGAGGATACTTCTGGCCAAACCTGCTGAAGAGAAGGTTGAAGAGAAGCCTAAGATGAAGAAAAGAACTAAGGTCAGGGCTGTCAAAACAAGGAAAATGTCTCAAATATCTTCAAGAGAAGCCTCAGGAGCCTCAGCTGAAGTTGATGAAGTGGCAGAAGAGGGAGTAAGTGTACCTTCTGATCACTCAGAAGAGTTGAGGTTGAAATACAATGAGACTAGACAAAAGTCTAGAGGAGATAAAAGGATCAGGGAAGTTGTCCCTGAGAAGGATGGTGAAGGCAGTGGGAGCAGTAGGGCCAGCAAAAGAAGGGCCAAGCCTACTGATAAAGTGTTGAAGCTGCAGGAAGAAAGGTCTCTTCAATTAGCTCTAAGAGAGAGCAGAGCTGAAAGCAGGACCAAATCCAAGTCAAGGACCAACTCATCTGGTTCTGGAACTCTAGAATCCAAGGTCCCTGAAGGTCAACCAATAGAGGCCAACATCCCTGAAATTCAAAATCCTGAGCCCAACTCCCCTGAAACCCATGTTACCCCTCCCAACCAACCCATCACCCCTGTAGATCTCACTAAGAGATACTCTCCAGAAGGAAGTGTGCAGAGAAGTGGCATTGATGTGCTAGCAGACCTAGCAGTAGATGAGACAAGGCTTCTATCTCCCCTTGATTCATCCATGCTAAATTACTCCAAACTTTTAGAACATGCACTCAATGAGCCAACTCCCCTGAGCAAAGCCCCTTCAGATCCATTGCTCTCTAAAGCAACTGAAGTACCTTCATTTGAACCCAATCCTTCTGAAACTAACCCTCCTGAACTTAACTTGCCTGAAGCTGCAATTAAGGAAACCACAGTTAACTCCCCTATAGCCCAAAGTTCTACATCTAGTGAGAATGAGGAGGAGTATACTTATGAAAGTATGCTCAGAGGTGGAGCCAAAGCCACTGTGGACAGCCTATACCCACAGCTTGCTGAATTTCCCAGAATTCAGAAAATGTTCCATGACTTGAGAATGCTAGTGGATGTCAAGGACAAAACCTTGATGGAAATCTCTCAAGTCATCCAAGATAAGGGTGCTAATTGGTGGCAAGTAGAGGAGAGTAGACTACTACACTTTGCTGGTGTGTTGAAGACAAGATTCCTCACTGATGAGGAAGTGTTTGCAAAGTTGGTAGATGACAAAATCATTGAGGAGAAAGAGAGAAAAGCTAAGGGCATCAAACACCCTGATAGCAGCTCAGATGATGATGATTCCCCTGATGATCCTTCAAACCCTTCAAACCCCAACCCTCCTAAAACCCCTCAAGCCAATCTCCCTGAACCCTCTCAACCCAAGTCTTCTGTAGCAGACAGACTTTCAAACCCTCCTAGAACCTATCATAGGAAAGGCTCTGTATCATCAGAGGTGTTGACCAAGGGTGGTAACACAACCAAAGACACATCTGCCAATGAAGGTTCTTCTGAACCCAAGGCACAGCCTAAAGATGTTGAGGTTCCTATGCTAGATGCCGGTTTGATTAATGCATATTCAGTGTCAGAAGAGTTGGACACTGATCAGCCCTTAATCATTCAGGATGACTCAGTGGCTGCTGAAATAAGCATTGTGATCTCCTCACAACTGCCATCTTTGAACCTTGTTGAAGGTGAAGATGTTGCAGGTTTGGGAGAAGGAGTTGAAAAGGAAAATAGAATCAAAAAATCAGAGGGAGTTATGGATGAAAGAGAGGTAGTAATCACTAAGATTGTGAGTGTACCACCATATGAGGGTGGAATAAGTGAGGAAGGACAGGTTATTCTTGAAGTCAAATCTGAACTTCAAGAATCCCTTGATGAAAGGAGGCATGATTCCTTGGGTGAGAACATTATCTATGAAGGGAGAAAAGAAAGAGTTGAAAATGAGAAGAAGGCTGCTGATGTATCAGAGTCTTATACAAAAGAAATTGAGGGAGATGAGTGTTTATTTCCTAACTTGTTTGATTTGTCTAACATTGCAGGTATTTATCTTAACCAAATCTTTGCAGATGAGTTCTTGACAGATGCCCCTATCCAAGTAGATACAGGCTCAGCACAAGCCTTACTTGGAATGCAATCAGAGAAATTGGACTCCTTGGCTCATTAAGTCCAATCTGCTCATGCTGAAACTTCAGGAGCACTGAATGAGCAAGGAAGAACTCTAGCATCTGTGGAGATGAGATTAACTGGCTCTGAGAATGTGGTGCTACCCACATTGGAAGCAAGGATTAGTGGTGTGGAAACTGGTCTCCAAACCATTTCCACTGAAGTGCAAAAAGCCAAATCCACCATGGAATCCATCTCAGAAGAGGTCAAGAAGGAACAAAAGCTGCTGAGAGACAATCATAATGCCAATGTCAAGGCTCTCAGGCTAACTGTCAAGCAAGCTCTTGGAAAGAAGACCGCACTACAAAAGAAAAGAGCTGAAGAACAAAGGCTGGCTATGGTAAAAGCAGCCTCTGAAAAAATTTCACAAGAGGTGATGGCCAACATTGTTGAAAGTGCAGTGGCCAACCTCACTGAGCTTCTTAAAGCACAACTTGATGCATCCCTAAAAGCAACCTTGGAGGAGGTTGTTCAACAAAAGATGAAGCCTGTTCTAGCTTTTCTTAGCTTGAGCAGTGATAGGATGCAAAATATACATGATGAAAATGTATATCTGTTGGAGGAAATGAAGTCTCTAACCCAGGCCCAATCCCTAATGGCCACAACAATGAGTGAGCTAAAACCCCAGTGTTTTGATGCTGCCAAAAAGGGGGAAAGGGAAAGAGCTAGAGCAAAAGGTTCCTTGGTGATTGGAAGCCTAGTCAAGGGAAAAGACAAAGCTGCTGAAGGAAAAGGAAAAGAGCCTGCGGTGCTGAATTTAGAAGAATTGGATGAAGAAGAGCAACTAGCACTTGCCTTGAAGAATTCAATGGCCTCAGCACAAGAAGAAAGGATAAGGTTACAGCAGAGACCAGGTGGTGAGGTGTCTGGTTTGGACAAAGATGCTGAAGGTGTCCAAACTAGAGGAAAGGTCAAGAGGGCAAAAGGAAAGAAAAGACAAGCTGAGACATTTACTGACTTTCCTAACAACCTTGATTTTCCACCTGAGTTCAGAATTGATGATGATGAGCCTATCTCAAAGAAGGCCAAATCTGCTGAAGAGCCCAAAACTGCTGAAAAAGATAAATCTTCTGAAATGGTCAACATTGCTGAAGGTGCCAAAGCTACTGAAGATGTGGAAGCTTTATATGAAGAAGGCTTTGGACCTGGACCAAAGAAGACAAATATTGTGGTACTCAATGATCCATCAAAGCTGTTTCATGAAGGGTATGGCAAAGACCCTGAAACACAACAGAAACTGGCCATGATGAGGGCCCAAGAGAAGATGGATTTGATGGATGAGAGAAGGAGGAGAGCAACTTACAGCAATATGAAGCCTCAGCTTCTAGTCCCAATGGACACCAAATATCCACACTTGGATAAATGGGTGTCAATTCAGCTGAATGATACATGGGAAGAGGCTAAAAGGGAGTTTGTCTATGACTATTATGTCATTGACAGATGGAATGGAGGAGATGCCAACTCTTCCTTTGCTGAGTTCATGATAGAATACTACAGAGAGTTATATCAACAATTGCTTGCAGCTGCTGATATTGCAAGAATTGAACTCAATGCTCCCAAGCCTATCATCTACATGCCTCCAAAGCTTGATGGATGGATTGACCAAGCAAGGATCCTGAGGGAGTTCACAGAGATTCTTAAGCTGAACAAGATGACCCTTGGACCCAAAGGAACCAACCAGGAAGCCATGGAACTCAAGAAGAGAGTGTGGGCACAATATGGGATGGTGCCACCTAAAGAAGATGATCTCTGAAATGGCTAAGTCTTCCTGACTCCTATATGCTGAAATGGATAAATGCTTAAGTTGGTTACTAGTTTGTGTTTTGGTCAACTATACTGAAGATGCTCAAGCTGCTGATATGATGTGCTCTAATGCCTAAATGATAAATGTTTTAAGAGTATATCATACTTTTGTAATAAATGTGTGCTTAACTGTAATATCTCATGCTCTGATATGTTTTTGTTCAAACTATCAACATGTTGTAATGATTCTCACTTGAATGATAGTTGAACATATTTTGAATCAAGAAACACAAATATCTCTATGCCTATTCTTGAAACCTATTTGCCACATGAATGGTGAGTACACTAACACATTTTCTTTCAGGGAAATTGACCTCAGTCATGTCTTCTGAAGATAAATGTAATAGGTGTAGTCAAGTCACTTTTGCATAAATTGTATAGGTTTTGGCATCATCAAAAAGGGGGAAATTGTTGGGAATAAAATGACATATGTTTTGATTAAATACCAAAACCCCCTGAGACATGCCTAAGTCAAGATGATTGTGTTCTAAAAATGCTAGAACACATAGTATAAGGATAGATGAGAAGCTGATATGTTAGGCATCTCTTAGATGATTAGATGCACATTGTGAGGGGGAACCTATGCTTTGAAGATGATCAAGATCAAGTCCCATCAAGGCTCAAATTCTGGTACAATCACTAAAGCCAAGCATACTCTATTGGAAACCAAATGCCTTGATCAGGAGAGTTGTCCAGAGAAGTTGTCTCTATGCAAAAACAAGGTTGTAAAGCTCAAAAGGACAAGTTTACTCAAATGTTATGATCAGGAGAGTTGTCCAAAGAGGTTAACTCTGTGCAAAGACAAAAGCTCTGAAGCTCAAGGCCAAGTATGCCATTCAGGAGAGTTGTCCCAGAAGAGTTGTCTCAGTGAAATTGAACCAGAACAAATGTTCTAATGTTTGAAGGTCAACTATGCTGAAGAGAAAGAGACAACTACACCCTTAAAAAACTTCATTATATCATGCTGAGATCAATTCCAAGTGAAGCAAAGGGAAAGAGCCAAGTCATCTGAAGAAGAGCAAGCCAACCTTGCTGATAAGCAAAGTCTGCTGATAGTGATAAGCAGAGTTGTCCAATTGATAAGGAATGTTGTCCTATCATTGGATCAACCTTCAGAAGCCATGTCCAAGTCTTAACAAGAAGTCAAACATTGGGAAAAGTGCTGCAGAATGAAGACAAAGACTGAACAGCCGTTTATTACCCAAATAAGGACATGTTACTATCAAGAATCTGTCTTCCAGTTTGAAGAACTCAAGGAAGACATTTATAGCAATTTGGGGCTGCCTCTCCAACGGGCAAATCCTCAAATTTGTCTATAAATACAGAAGTGTGAAGACCATTTGAAGTACCTCAACCTTGACAAGAATATCCAACTATCCTACAAGTCAAAGTGCTTTCAAAGCTTTCAAAGAGACTATCTTAGTCTTCAAACACTTCTTCTAAGCTGAACTTACTGTATATCCATACAAAGCTTAGAGAGATATCCTAATCCTTATACACTGATCTTCATTGTAAAGGATATCTCATTAGTTGGAACCTTACTTCAACCCTTACCTCTTTCAAGTGAGAAAGTGAGAAAGTTATAGTGGTAGAAGTGGTAGGAGCTGACTGTTGAGAGAAGAACAGTTCAGTTCTGAGTTGAGAAGAGGGTACTAGGACTCTAGACATCCTAGGGACCAATTCACCAAGGAGTGGTGTTCTTGATCAAGTGCACCTTGGCACTATAAAACAAGTTAATTCCAAGAGTGAAGGAATTATCCTGTTAAATCAGGGAAAGTGGATGTAGGAGCTTGAGTCTCTGAACCACTATAAACCTCTTGTGTTGATTTGATTTACAAGTATTTACATTCATTCAACACTGCACACAAAACTGATCTTTCAAAGAATCTATATTCAAAGACTGTGCAAAAACTGTATTGGACAAGTTCCCTGAAACTAAACTGGATTGCATTGATTTGACTAAGTAATTTCAGAACTAAAGGAGTCTAAACTAAAGGGCCAACCACTATTCCGCACATATAACTCCATTAGATAGTTATTCAACTAAGTACTCAATAGTACTTAGTAGTTTGATTATCTTTAAAGAGTTAATCTTCTTCAGCAGAGTTGTCCAAGACAACCTTGCTGAGCTCTGGTTTGATCAAGTTTGAAAAGAATTTGCATACAAGTGTATCCCCCCCCCCCATACACTTGTTATATACTCCTTTCAGGACCAACACAAAGGCAACGGGCCCACTGCCGTTGCCTTTTAGCGAGTGGGGGCCCGTTACCAAATGGCAACGGGGCCCACTGTCGTCGCCTTTTGGCAACGGGCCTTATATGTCGTCGCCTTTTTGCAACGGGGCCCACTCCCGTTGCCTTATCCGTTGCCTTAAGGCAACGGCACCCGCCCCCGTCGCCTTTTTTCTTCCCGTTATCAATGTCGTTGCCAATTGGCAACGGTAGCCTGCCGTTGCCAATCGTCGTTGCCTTCTGGCCATTATTTTGTAGTGATTAGTGAAAAGTGGTAATTTTGTAATTTTTATTATTGAAAAGTGGAAATTTTGTTACTGAAAAGTGGTAACTATTATTATTGAAAAGTGAAAATTTTGTTAGTGAAAAGTGGTAGCTATTATTAGTGAAAAGTGGTAATTTTGTTATTGAAAAGTGATAATTATTATTAGTGAAAAGTGGAAATTTTATTACTGAATAGTGATAAATGTTATTAGTGAAAAGTGGAAATTTTATTAATGAAAAGTAGTGACTATTATTATTGAAAAGTGAGTAATTGAAAAAAAATACAAAAAAAAACGAAAAAAAAAACGAAAAAAAAAAACAGAAAAAAAAAAACTATTGAAAAGTGAGTAACTGAAAAAAAAAAAACGAAAAAAAAAAAACAAATTTAAAAGGATTTGAACATGTGACCTCATGATTTAGAACATTTATTACTTAATTACTTATATTTATCTTTATAAATGGATATAGAATTGATCTGTGCATTAGTGTGCACGTGCACATGAGACCAACTCATATCACAAATATACACAGAATCCAAGGAATGTTTGTTTGTCCAAACAAGAACAAGACTGTATGTAAGAATTGGGATCTAAATTACTCCCTCTACAATTATTTACATTCTTTTCTTATTCATATGTTCCATTACACTTTTTTCAAAATAAAACTTTTTTATAAACCTCATTCTCACAATATTCACATATATACACAAATGTCATTACTTTTACTCTCAATCTAATCATTCACTTTACTTTATTCATAAAAGTTTACAAAATTGTCCCTCAACACTCTACTCATTACACCTTTTTTCTTAGTGTGCCTATAAAGTGGTGCAAACAGTTCGGGAGGGAGTATTATTTTTACAAATTGTTACTGATAAGTTTGAGACCCCAAAAGCTAAAATTTATTTGCTTCACCGATTATTTTTTACATCTTCCATAATTTCCGAATTTTTAAAAATAAATTTCATGTCTTAAATATCAATACTCTAAATATAACGACATTCTAAGTAGAGTTAAAATTTAATTTTGTCCAATTTTTGAGATTTTCAATTTGGCCTCATAACTTGCCAATGAGTACGATTTTTTCATCCGAATTTTTAAAAATAAATTTCATGTGACTTTTTTTACACGTGATCATGAAATTTGGAGAGAAATAGGACCATAAATGACGTATTTTCTAATTTTTCAACGAAAATATATAGAACTAAAATTGGACTAATTGGTAGGCTATGAGACTAATTAAAATTCTTTAAAAATTGTGAACTTGTGCAGAAATTTAAAGTCCAAAATTATGGGACGATTATCTCGTCTGGTCTCCTCAAACTCGACTTTCCAGCCGAACGTTTCTTCAACGGAGC
Source organism: Galeopsis tetrahit (assembly GCA_963675135.1). Lineage (NCBI taxonomy): Eukaryota > Viridiplantae > Streptophyta > Magnoliopsida > Lamiales > Lamiaceae > Galeopsis > Galeopsis tetrahit. The sequence goes on along the minus strand of OY776126.1, from coordinate 37,925,719 downwards.
GGTGTCGCTGTCGAGATAGTGGAGGAGCACCACCGTCAACACAGCGGCAATGAACATCGGAATTGGACCAAAAAACCACAAAAGCAACACCATAGCAAAATACAAAGCTCTCAGCCCGACGGACCAAAAATCGCCACCGCGAATGACGGCCAACTCGACGTACTCCGTCGAGATGTCGCTATCGGGAGTGGCAATAAGATAATTGGCATGGAGGAAGCATCTAGAGGACTGGACGAAGCAAGAAAAGGCTAAAAGGAAACAGATGAGAAGAGTGACGTATTTGATAGACATTGTGGATGGGCGAGTGTCGCCGTAGATCAACTCGCTCTGGAAAATGTTGGAGTTGGCGATCCACGCGCCGATTAACGCGCTTAGGGTTAGAGACACCGAGGCTAAAAAATTCGCCGCTGATATGTTAGCTGATAACACGTCGAGCGCTGTTTTCACGTCCCGATTTTTCGACTGCAATTTGAGACACACACGTTTTAAGTTCATGTTTGATATCATATACAGTATTTTTTTAGTTATTTAACAATATTATTATAAATCACAATTTCAGTAATATAAAAAAATATATTCATTTCACATGAGTAGAAAAAATAAGAAAAGAATGAAACAATAATATATAAGATGTTAAATATAGTCTTAATATTTTTGAGTCATAAATTAATAGTAGTTTTTATCTTTCAAACCTTATATGGATAGCTTTTTATTTTACGGATACTGAATAATTTAAACCTTAAAATAATAATTTTACTAATTTTCGGACATTAGAATGTTCTGTGGGTAAAAAGTTAGGAAATTACTATATATTCCAGGATAATCTAAACTAGTAGTATGAGAATAGGAACATTAATTAAACGTGTTGAAAAACAATATTATTCTTTTTTTTATAAAGGTGTAATTGTATATTTATCTTATTAGACTAAAGATGGGTTATATTTTTGTAAGTTGAGTTGACGAAATAATTTACATAAGTTCAATCGCTTAAAATGTTTGGGAAATGAGAAAGAGTAAAATAAAAATCATACAAATTTGAATAAGACAATGTTTACGTTTTAAGCGGGTTTTGATTTTAAAATCTATACTGATTTTATTTTAGGATTTAAAAATTAATTTTAAAAAATCACCTTTATTAAACTTATTAATTTAACATAAAAGCTAAACTATATTATAATATCATTCAACAAAAATATAATAATGCAATTTCATTTAATATTATACATTGATTTGATATAAAGTTAAATCATTTTCTACTCAAAAACACAAAAGAAACACACATATATTCTTTAGAATTTCAAAAAATAAAGAATTTTAAAAATCGATTTTCAAAAATCATTCAAAACTGAAAAAATTTGAATAAGCAGAGATTTTGTTCCACAACCCGTCTCACACGACATCATCTCACACAAGAATTTGCATCGAATATAAAGATAGTTTATACTTGTAACATACTGCAATTAAAATAAGAGATTAAAAAGGTAAAAAAAAAAAAGTTCAAACCTGCATTAGTTTTTCCACCCAAATCTTCTTGTCTTTGTTCTCGAAGCCAATTACAGTAGTATGAGGAAGCTTGAGGCATCTGTATAAAAGAACAAGATGATAGGTGAACATAATAATCAGACCACATGGGACCAAAACAAGGTCAAGGTATTCTTTCTTGAATATCATTTTTTTTAGCCTAATGATTCACCAAAAAAATCAAGAACACAATCCTTTTAATCTTGAACATAAGAGCCCATTGAGTTTGATTAATTATTGCTTTGAAGGAACAAATTGAGTTGTATTATTGATTTATTAAATGTTCAAGTTGGTTTGACTTTAATGCTTGAGTGAACCACAAAAACAAGCAATTAGATGCTATTTAAATTGCTCTATAATCACTAGTGGAGTGCACGTAGGCTTAAGTTATTGAAGATGACAACATTTTATCCATTCATAAACCTCATGTGGTTGTTAATAAATCGAGTTCCAAATATATATATTATTGTTCAGGTTAATTTGAATATCGTGCATCTGTGTCATGTACATCTTAGTTATTAGTTATGGATCGATGTTTGTTTTAGAATTTTAAGAATTTTGAAATTTGAATTTTAAAATCCAGTTGATTTCAAAATATTAATATTTTTTATATTTTTTGTTTGTTTTGTGATTTAAATAGGGAATGATTTAACTTTATAATATATGATTATAAGTGTTTATATAGATTTTATATATATATATAGAGAGAGAGGGTTTGAGGGTATTTATATGGTTGACTTTATTAGGGTTTATAGGTATTTGTAGTCATGAAATTTTAAAATCCTAAATTTAAATCTCAAACTAGAACATTTTAAAATCCTAAATTTAAATCTCAAACTAGAACATGGACGTAATTTCAAATTCAAATTTCTCATCCCAAAACAAACATCCCATTAATGTTTGTGTCACATTTATTTACTTGTAATTTGATTAGTGTGATAATTGCCTGAAATTCACATACTTATTGAGTATAATTTTATAGGATTTCATGCATTATTTACCGTAAATAGACTGATTGCACTTGATTTGAAGAAAGAGTTGTTGTTTGCTATTTTTATATAACAAAAAACACTTTTGGAATAAAACACGTCTCGATTATTTTGTGACGTCAATTGAATAAGTGAAACGAGAATGGAGTCGGATAAAATATGGAAGTTGGAAATTATTTGGGCCAACAATTTAATTGATGGCCCATTTAATCAATTGTTGGGGATAGGCCCACCTATTGAAGAGAGATTGGAATTAAGACAATCATTAGCTGGGCCCATTTCAACAATTAATATGAGCCCAAGCCTATAGAAAAGTTGCTGCAATTATTTTGGTCCCATCCATTTCGGGTTAGATAAATTAATGCACTCCTTCCCTATGATTAGTAATCACATATATGCATGATAAATAGTAAAAAAATGTCGGATTTTGCATTAATCCTGGGCCACAAGGCCCACAATCAATCAAACCATAATTCGTTGGAAATAAAAAGTCAATCAAACCTAATCAAGCAAACCAAACAACCAAACAAGGCATTGGGGAAGGCACGAAAGCAGCACCGAAGCCGCTAAGAGGGATAAATGGAAAGGGTGCGGCTAAAGGCACACACGGATCCTATGAGGACACCCACCGAATCTTTTTTTTATTACAAGGGGTATGCGAAATGTCGTTTGTTCCCTTTCTGCAAATTTTTTAAAAAATGGACGGATGAGTACACCCATCCATTCCATTTCACACCCGATTCATTATTTCACATGCACCGAATTCATCCGAGTCCCCACCATCACCACCAAAACAACCGGGGTAGTTAGTATATAGAACATTTCACCTATAGAGTTTAAAAATAAGAACAACTTATTTAAAAGTTAGATAGAAGGACAATTGAGTTTATAAATGTACAATTATAACCTTCTTTTCTAATTAAATTCGAAAGTTGAATATTCAATTACTATAAAATATTATATTCAAATTAGTATTTGTTAAAAACAGTAATAATCGGAAATCGCGGTCATTAATACTCTCGAAAGTTCAAACATTCCTAAAACAGAGCTGGAGTATTGGAGAAGCTAATTTACATAATTTTCGGAAGAGAGGTGCAGAACGTATTATCCAACTATTAACTAAGACTTTTTCAACTCTGAATATTTTTAAAAATTATTATTCAATAATAAATATATGCAATACTTTATAGAAAAATATACAATAATGCGTTCAAATATTAGATATAATAATTTTTAATTATATAGAATAAATATTAATGATTGTCATATTAATGATAATGGTAACTTCTCCATTAAATTTAAATGACTTAATGTTATCTTTATGGGAACTAAAAAAACGGTTTAAGCACCCGAATAGACAATATTAAACAATCTGGATGGAAAAACGTAGAAAAAAATAAAGAAATACATACGATGTAATTACTTAAGTAATGTGGAACATAATGTATGCTTGAGTATATGCAAAAACAATATGCACATTGTAATATGTGTCGTTCATATGCAAAATACACCAGTTTTATCTATATTTATGATTACTATGATAATCATAGTATTATTACGTAAATGATAGTTTTATCACCTAACCAAAATATATAATATAATATAAAAAAAACTAAATATTCGACAAAAACAAAATTGTTCCACAAAATTTTATTATGCAAAAGTGGATATCAAAATAAAAAATCCATTTTAGAAATTGTAATATATAATATTATTTATATAAAAATCACCATTGAATATCACTATGTTTGAAAAGGTCAAATATAAATTGTTGGTTTGGACTACATGAAATAATTGTGGGGAGTAGTGGATATATTTAAAAGTAATAATATTATATTAATGATGATTGAATTAAAACTTGTGGATTGTAACTTTTTCATGTAACTCGTAATAACTGCCCATAATTATGATTGGTAAATTAAAATCTTTTAATATTAATTTTATATTTGTATGCATTATTTTAATGTGAGATTTATTATTCTGATATTATATTAATGATGATTGAATTAAAACTTGTGGATTGTAACTTTCCATGAAATGTAACTGTAATAATTGCCCATAATTACAATTGGTAAATTAGAATCTTTTAATATTAATTTTATATTTGTATACATTATTTTAATATGAGATTCATTATTTTGATAATGAAGACATATCTAATTAATGCATATATTGAAATATATGCTAAAATTTAGAGCATATGTGAAAATATACGTTGCATATAAGCTAAGATTGTAAACCATATGCAAAAAATATCATCTAAACGAAAAAAAAAAAAAACATACGCAAAATATAATAAAATATATTTGGAATATATCTTGCTAAAATAGTATATATTGTTTAACTAGTATTTGTTATTACAAATTGTTCACAATATTACTTAACCACTATTAAAAATGTATGAAATTATATTTAGTACTCCATATTACATAATATAATTTCTTTAATATATGAACCAAAGATTATATATTAATAAAAATACAGTCTGCAAAATAATATAAATATGAATATTTAATTCAGGTATAAATCCAATTCATAAGAAGACTACTGAATATATAATAATGGGATTAATGAATACAAACTACATGATCAGTCCACCTTAATCAATATGATTAATCAGATATCACATTACAAAAATTAAATATAGAAGGACAATGAGAAAATGTATACCTTAGTATATTAAATTGATATTTATTAACAAATTTGATAAATAAAACCAGAAAAGTGGTAAAACACCAGTACACCAGAATCACAATGCATAAAATAACTAAATCTTATAAACAAGATACTGCAACTGAACTACTCTGCAATATGGGCCACATACCAATTATTTCATTAACAATTTCTTCGAACATTGAAGATTGTTGAACACGGATCAACTTGGTTTTCTCCTCGAATTCGAACTTTAAAATCACAGCATATTCCATCTCTGATTCTGTAAATTAGCTTCTCCAATTAACTCGTTCAATAAAACCCTAAATCGCATAATATAAAATAGTGACGATGCAGAAAATATCGAAGATCGGACTTTAGGTATTTGGAAGAACCATGAACTAATTGAATTATTGATTATTGCATTAAGACAACACCGAATAAAATTGCATACCTTGATAATGGAATGATTCTCGTATGAGATATCGCAGATCAGACTTTATGTATTTTGGGCAGTTCGGTGATGATCGCATATCGCAGATGGGATTTGGGTATCGAATTATTGATTATTGCAGCAACACCGAATAAAATTGCATACTTTGACAATGGAATGATTCTGGTATGAGATATCGAAGATCGGATAGTTGACAAAATCAGATCGCAGAAATAAACAACCACCGAAAATGAATCCACGGCAAACGAAGAGCGTGAGAAAGCTAACCGCCGACGACGAGCAAACTGATCGGCAACGAGAACCAAGATTAGAGAACCAATATCCCTCAAATCGCCGGATGAAAGTAATGGAGCGATTAAATGTGTGAATCAATTAAATCAAATTTGAAAAGGAAAATGAATTAAGTTAAATCAATTTTTGCATTTTAAGGAAGTTTCGAAATTGAAGGACAAATGGATTTAAAATTTCAATTATAATTTAAATTTCAATTTGAATAACAAATGCGTGAAAAATAGTATTTCAAATTCGAAATTTATTATATTAATGAATTAATATTGTTTTAAGACCAAGGGGCATAATTGTATATTACCACATCAATTTGACCTTAATTCTAATACTATAATTTTTTGTCTCTATTTCTAGTTGTGTCTATAGGATTGTCCCTTATCTTAGTTAAACTCTAAAACAATCACCATAAGTTTGATAAAAAAATTCAAAACAACTTAAATTTATCCGAAATTTTCAAAAGACTGTATTTCGGGATTTTTTTTCGGACAAATCAACATTGTCCGAAAAGAAAGAGATGTTCGAAAAAAAAATTCAGACAAATCAACCTTGTCCGAAAAAAAAAAAAAAAGTTGTTCGAGATTTTTTTTCGAACAAATCAATAATGTTCGAAAATTTTAGGTGGACATAGTTAAAATGTCCGAAAGCATTTCACAAACAAATTCAATTTGTGCGAAAAAAAATCCCGAACATCATTTGTCCAAAAAAAACAATGAATTTTTTTTTTTAATGGGCAAATCGAAGAACAGATCTGTAATTTTTTTTTTGAATGTCCAAGAAATTTTGTTCCAAAAAAAAAAAAAAAATTGGAAACCTACCATTTCAAAAATTTTGGGAACCAGATCTGTAAAATAATTTTTTCCAAATGTTTCAAAAAAAAATCGCTTTGCAAAAACAACAAAAATTCCCAAAAAATAACAGAAACCTACCAGAACTTCTTCTTCAAACAGGGTACGGCGGTGGCGACGAGTTTCTTCTTCTTCAAACCGCGGCGACGGTGGCGAGGCTTGGGTGATGAGGGGTGCGAACGGACGACGCCTCCTTCTTCAAACAGCGGACGGTGTTGGCGACTTCTTGAAACAGGGGCGTCGGCGTGGCGAGGGAGGAGGAGTGACGTCGTCGACGCCTTCTTCTTAAAACACAGGCGGCGGCGCGAGGGGGAAGGTGGGTGGACGGCGGCCGCGCCTGGGAGGGAGGAAGGATGGGCGGCGGCCAGTGATGGGGAGGGAGTGGTGGCCTAGTGGTGGGTGTCCTGAAATTGAAATGGGGAGAGGGAGAGAAGAATGAATTAGGGTTTTAATTGAGAGAAGGGTAATTTCGGGTTTTCCATGTGGGTGTTCGGCCCGTGTTCTCATCTCATTGTGTGCCCTCATCGCGTGGGTGTCCTCATAGGATTCGTGTGTTCCTTTAGCCGCACCCAAATGGAAAAGTAAGGAAAAGGCCTTTAGGCCATTGGGCCCAATTAAACTATGAGATAAAAAATGGCCGACACCCAATTGGAAAGGAGGGTGAACAGCAAAGAATTGAAGGGGGCTTAGAGAGGGGAACCACACTTTCACTCATTAGATTATATTAGTTTAATTTTGGGTTTGACTATATGCACCTCCATTTCGGAGAGATGCACTCCCCCAATCAATTTATTAATTTAATAATATTGTAAAAAATTTCAAAATATCCTTCATGAAAATCCAGCCTACTAGATGCACCTTCTCTACCTAACACTCCCCCTACTATGATTTCTTTCACCTTATCCCTAAATCAAACTTCCGGCCAACGTCACCATTTTTTCCGGTAGCAAGAAATCAAAAAAATTAAAAAATTTCAACAAATCAACCATATTCATCCATAAAACACCATTATCAAACCCATTAATAAGAAAGTTGGAATGTTTAGTTATCAAACCTCTTTTTTTTTTTTGCCTAAAAAAACTTAGAAAAACTAACAATTTTTTTAAAAAAATTCCTCAAACCAGTGTCGGCCAACAAAAGTCGATCGACACTGTAATGTCGACCATATACACTCTCGTTGACAACATTTTATCGACGGGAAGATACATGGTCGACATTACAGTGTCGAAAATAAAATTAAAAAAAAAAAAAAAAGGGTTTCTGCAAAAGCAGAAAACCCTAACAAACGCCCAAAAAGGGCGGACAAACCTAAGGTGTGGGTTGGGGCCGTCGGCGACGAATCGGGAGAGGGGGAGGGGGCGGCCGCGCGGCCGCTGTAGAACCCTTTTTTTTTAACGGGTGGTGGGGCGGGGGCGCTATGGCATAGGGTGGAGGGGGGAAATGGAGAGGAGAGAAGAGAGAGGTAGGGGGCGACCGAGCGGCCGCTGCTGCAATTTTTTTTTTTTTTACAGAATAGGGGCGGCGGCGCTCGCGACCGAGGGAGAAAAACCAGAAAATCGGAGAGAGGGAGAGGAGGTCGCTCGTGGCCGAGGGAGGGGAGGCAAGGGGGCGGTGGCTGGATCGGCGGTGCCAGATGAAGGTGTGAAGAGGTGAGATGAAATGTGAGAAATTAGGGTTTGATGGGAGGGTGTGGTTAGTAGTAGGAATATTATAGAGAAATGGGTATTTAAGACATTTCGAGGAGGGTGCCATCTATTTTTGGTGGGGTACATTAATCGGGGGAGTGCATCTCTCCGAAATGGAGGTGTAAATAGTCAAACCCTTTAATTTTTTAGCTAGTTTTAAATTTAGAGTTTCATTTTATTGTTAGTTTTAAAGTACTTGAAGACCTAAGGTGATATTTTTCCATTATTACAAATTTAATTTAGTAATTTCAATTTTGTAGTTTATTTTATATGAGTTTTATTCTAATTGTTAATTTAGATATGGGGTAATCTCTTGTTACTTTGGATGTTGGAATTATAAGGGTAATTTGTGAATTTATGGATTAATTTTTTAATTAGCTTATGTCTTGATTAAATTGTTTCTAGTGTTGTGATTTTCATGATTCAATTGATTAATTTACCCTATTAGCTAGCATTGTTGGTTGTGTCGACTACAACAATCGTATTGGGTTGCATGATTAAGAGTGTGGGTGTGAGATTGGATTAATTGATTAGAATTCACATAGTAATTGGTTTAACCGAGAGAGGGTTGATTGCTTAGATCGACAACACTAAACACTAATCGATTAGAGGTCGTTTATTAGATTAGTGAGACGGTGTCTCATAAGCTTTAGTAACCGTGTTGAACGTATTTGATTAGATCCTATATATAATTGTTAATCAATGCACGTGTTCATCTATGCCTTTCGAAGGGGTCTACACATATATTGTGATAGTCTTTAGCATAATTCAAGACATTATGCTTAATTATTGTGATTAGTTCGTTAATTCATTAGTGATCCCACATAAGGAAGACACCCGAAACAATTCTTTCACTTGCACTTTCATATCGAGAGTTAGTTTTAGTTGTTTAGTTAGTGTTTCTTTTTCTTATTGATGTTTGTTTTATCCTCACGTTTAGCTTCTATAACACCATTTTGACTTATAGTTTTGGGGCTACACGTTCTCCTAGCTAGGCCCTTGGAACGAAAAATATTAGGTTGTATACTTATCATACTACTATAGAACTCAAACGCTTATGGGGATCGTATTGTTATTTGAAAAGTACAAAAATACGAATTAAGTCATAATTTTTTCATAAAAGTTAATATTGTTCAATAATATTAGCTTACACGTTTCAGTAAAAAAGACGACTCTTTTGAAAATCCCATTTGAACTGATATGATTTATAGTTAAAGAGCTTTAATGAGTTCTGGTCTAATCGGGGTAATATAAAGACAAGAGGCATACACCATAGTTATACAGTATATATGATCAAAGTGGTCTACCTGATTACTAGAGAGATCGTGACCATTAGATCAAGTCCCTTTAATTTGGACCGTTAGATTAAGCTGAAACATTTTTACTAACTTCTGCCTACCTGCTTGGCCGGTTAATGAAGAAAACAAAATCCTAGTTTTATTATTTTTACTTGCCTTAATTTTATTATTTTGATTTCTTTTTAAAAATAATATTATTCACACTATTTTATCTTTTTCAATCATTACTTATTTATTGTCATTCATTTTATTTAAAAAAATAATCATTTTACTTATAGATGGACTCCACAATATTTCATCATACCTCCAATATATCTGTTTTATATATAAATTAATTCATATTTATTAAAACTCGTCCTCAAATAAATGGACATAATAAATTTGTACGAAGCCTATATCAAAATAGTTGTCTTAGACCATGTTTATTCATGCTCGGTCATGACCGGATCATCAAATATAAACTCAATTAATTTTCTCACTCCTCCACCTACACATTTTACACCAGAATCCAAACTCATCTTTTTTTACACTTTATCCGCAACCACCGCTCTACCACAACCAACATTTAATAAATTATTTCTTTTATAATATAATAATTATATCTATTTTTTTTTTATAATATTTAAGAAGTATTTAGAAAATATATACAGTTATTTAATATAAAAAAATTCATAACTATAATAAAAAATTATCATACATTTAAAAAAAAATTACAACATTTAATAATAAAATTACAACACAATTTAAAAGAGAAAAGGGTGTATATGAAATTGTGATCCAAAATATATTAAGATTGGTCTCTATTTATAAAGAATTTAATTTTATAAATTTTTTTTTTTTTTTTTAAGTATATATATAAGTGAAAATCGGAAATTATCTAAATAATATATCACCGATAAGTTAAAAAAGGACACATGGCATGTTTAGATTTTTTAGAATAAAAAAATACCCACCCAATATTTTGGTTGTTGTTGGTTGTAAAACAATCGTGGTCATCAATTATTATTCAATTTTCCTTTTATTCTACTTCAATTAAAAAAAAATTCATTTAAAAATAATACTACATTAATTTTTTAAATTATTTTTTTTATTTTACTCCCATTGATATTTCTACTTCTCTTTTTAATTTTATTTTTTAATATTTTTTTTTCCTATTTATCATTTGTCATACCCATGATAATTTTTTTCACGTACTTCTTTTCATGGCGCAAATAATTATTCTAAAATTTTAAAGTCTAATAAAAAAAAATTAAAATAATATTAATTATTTTTTTAAGTATTAAATAGTACAATAATAATTTATTTTAAAAAAATAAATCTCTCATCTCTCTTAAGTGCAAGTGTTCAATTTTCATGGTACTATTTTACTTTAATTAATTGGTGTATAACATTATTCTTTCAAAATTTTACTTCATTCTTTACAAATTTTACTTCGTTTTACATTGTTTAATTATTTTTTTCATTCAAACTTTCATTTTTAATCACTTTATTTTAATTTTTTTATGAATATAATTTTTAGTTTATAAGTGTTATGATATAGTATTAGCTAATATGCAGTACAGTATTAGTTCATATACAGTATAGTATTAGTTTATATATTGGTACAAATTCTAATATTTTCGAATTTCGAGTTCACATACACTATGGTACTAGTTCAAATATAGTATAGTATTAGTTCACATATTATATAATATTAGTTCGCACTCTATGGTACTAGTTCAAATATGGTATTTTATTAGTTCACATATTGTATAGTATTAATTCATATATTAAATAATATTTTATACCCACATTAATCTCTAGTACTATACAATATACTCCCTCCGTCCTGGAGGAACTTGCACCCTTAATTTGACCCGCACACATTTTAAGAAATGTGTAAGAAAATGTGTAACGATTGATGTTTTGAAGGGTAGTTTTGTAAACTTTTATGAATAAAGTAAAGTAAAAAGTAGATTGAGTGTGGAAAAGTTATGTCATATGGGTAAATATGAGTATATTTCAAGGGTGAGGGTTGTGAAGATATTTCCTTTTATAGAGTGTGCAAATTGGTATGGGACATCCATATATGAAAAGTGTGCAAATTCCTGTGGGACGGAGGGAGTAATAATTAGTACTATATCATATGCGTACTAATACTATATCGTATTTAAACTAATACTATATACTTAACAAAAAATACATAACTTAGCACATTAATAATTACAGGCATACCCGTACCATGCAAATTAATACATCAATATTAAAAGATTGATATTAACTAACTACTAAAAGGAACAAAAGTGAGAATGAACGCACTGAACACACAATTAATAGAAACGATAACACTCAATAAACATATGAATGCATCAACACGGTGATGACCACAGAGAAAATAATAAAACCGATGCAATATTATGTTGGTTTCTTTCCCAATTCTCCACTCATTTAAGTTTCTAAATATAAATTTTAATTTCCAAGTAGATTATGTTATTATTAATTAGTCTTAAAAAATAATTTACAACTTTAAAAAACTTGTAACAAATCATATATCATTGTAGAAATAATGAAGACATACCAAAATAATCTTAGTTATTATAAATCAGATTAAGAGCTAGAAAGTGAGCATGCAATATTTATACATTTATACCCAAATTAGAAATTGAATTTTTCTAGTTTAGTTTTTTTTTTCCCGTAAATTTTGATCATTTTTAAAAAAAATATATATATATATATATTTTTCTGAGCTTCATATTTTTCTCCAAACTTTTATTTTTTTTGACCTTCGTTGTTTTTTTTTTCGATATTTGTTTTTTGAAAATTAAAAAAATACTCTACCCTATTCTTAATATAAGTCGTTTTATCTTTTCGTTTTCTTTGCAATATGACATTTTACACTTTTCAACGCGAATTAATTGCACTTCTTTCAAATGTAACCTTAAGATCATTAAATATTTACATAAATGTGTTCTTTTTATATGAGATGTACAATCACTAATTAAGGATAACATGTAATTTATTTTCTTAATATGTGTGCATGAGATTAGGATGACATATATTTTGAATAGGAGGGAGTAGAATAATATTTGACTCCGTGGTGATTCATTGGTGACTCGGGTAGTGGATGTATAATTATAATTTTAATGAGTTGTATTTTTTATTTAATTAATAAAATTGTACTCCCTCCGTCCAATTTTATTATGTCAACTTCTTCGGGCACGGGTTTTAATTAATATTGATTAGTTTATTCATAAAGTAGATAAATTGAGGGTATGATGGGGTATTGTGGGGTCCATTTATAAATAAATGATTGTTTATGAATAAAGTGAATGACAAAGTGGGTAAAAATAAGTGATGGTAGGAGGGTGGGAGATAAAATAGTATGAATAATATTGTTTCTAAAAAGGGTATGGACATAATAAAATTGGACAACCAAAAAAGGAAAGTGAGAATAATGAAATTGGACGGAGGGAGTAGTATAATTTTTTACATGTATTTTTCTTTTTAAAAAATTGGGGATAAACTTATTTTAAAAAAGGGGGTAATAACTAATAACTCATGTAGAAAATTGGATTTAGTTATATGTATGTAACTTGTACATATAAGTGCCTAAAAGAATTGAAGGTTGTTGCGTCAAAAAGTAACTATGGGGGATACCGAATCTCCCTGTCCGGATTATGGCGGTTATGGGCTTAAATCGTCACTTTTCTGCAAGCTTTCTCACGAGTGATCTTCTTTCAAGCTCCCAAAAGACCTGCAAAAACACGCCGGAGGGGATTCTGGCGTGGAATCTCCGACGCTCAAGTCAGAAGTTTTCTCGGGAGAACTAAAGAGGAATTTCTCTAAGAATTAAGGGAAATTCTCGCAAGAGTCGTAGAGTTTCTCTTTGTGTTTTCTGTATATTTAGTGTAAAACGTAAATGTGTTTTCTTAGTATGAAAAACGTACCCAAAATAGTAAAACGAACCTACTTATATACCTGACGGTTTTCGTGGGAGAAAAGGAGAATCTTTCTCCCCCTTATCTCTCAACTACCCCTTAAGACTAGGTTCCTCCCTGGACTTCTTCTATTCCCTCTATTTAGCTCCCTTCGGGCTTCATTAACCATGACGGGATCTTAGAAATCCTCCTCTTGGGCTGGAAATATTTAGCCCAAGGATAATTGGCCCAATGAGGTGGGTCGAAGGTCAAGTTAAGCCTATTTCTTTCTTTGTATTTAGGGGTGTATTAATCTCTTTTATAAAACGAATATAAATATTTAATAAGGATAACTCATCGTCTATTCACGTGTCGTCTCCTCGTAGGACGACATATTTTGGCCGCATCAAATGTGAACTTATTAAAAAGGAAGGTGTCAATAACTCATAACCCATTTAGAAAAGGAAGGTGTAAATAACTAATAATCCATTTAGAAAATTAAATTCAGTTACATATATATATCTCGTACGCATAAGATAAACATGGGACCTTCTATATGTAGTCAGGGTGTCGTAACATGTCGTAATAACTACCGTAGTCAGTTAATCTAAGCCATTAAAAATCTAATCTAAAGGTTTAGATTTGATGACCTGTTACCTTTTGTAAATTTTACGATATATATTGTCGTAATGTGTCGTAATGTGTCATAAATTTATATTTTCTATTAAATTAAATTAATTAAAATATATTATTGTAAATTTACATTTTTATCCTTATACAATAAAATAATTTATTACAACAATTATCTACACCCGCTAATTTTATGAGTTCACCCCAAATCATTTTTTACCATAGTTATCTGCACCCATTCATTTTATGAGTTCACCCAAATCATTTTTTACCATAGTTATCTGCACCCATTCATTTTATGAGTTCACCCCCAAATCATTTCTTTTTTACAACGGTTATCTACACCCGCTCATTTTATGAGTTCACCCCCAAATTATTTTTATACCACAATTATCTACAGCCGCTCATTTTATGAGTTCACCCCAAAATATTTTTTTTAAAATAATTACATTTAAAAGACTATATTATTTTTTTATTAATTAACACAAAATATAATAAAATCAACCCTAATTTATACATTTACAATCTACAACCGAGTCATTGCCGAGTTACCGTCGATTCACCACCAAATCACTCATATTTTTAGAAAAAAAATCGTAAAAACATAATTAAAAAAAACTATCGAGATTAGGCACAAATTTCAATTTTTTTTCTTTTTAATTTTTCTTCCCATTTTCAATTTTTATTCCAACCTTTTTATTTCTTCGTTTTTTTTGTTTCCTAATTTTTTTTTCATTAGTATATTTTTTAGTTTTAATACAAAATAATATTATATGTATGATTTTATTATAATCCCCCCGTCCCAGTGAAAACTCCTTATGAGCTTCAAACATAGAGGTTAAAAATATGATATAATAAGTGGATGTATGAGAGGTGATGTGATTGAGAGAGAGAAGAATATAATGAAATGTGAGAGAGAATAGTTTGGCAAAAAAGGAATGAGTAACTTTCATTGGGACAAACGAATAAGGAAGGTTGGGTAGCTTTCAATAGGAAGGAGAGAGTAGTCGGTAATACAACAAGTAATAGACAGTAATACCATAAACAGTAATCAGTAATACCATTAACAATAATTAGTAATACCACGAACATTAATCAGTAATACCATTAATATTAATCAGTAAAATTTTATACAATAACAAATAATTTCACACATCTAATTATATTCAATAATACAAAAAATAATTATCAGTAATACCATGAACAGTAAGTAGTAATACCATGAACATTGAATAGTAATATCTCATACAATAACAAATAATTGTACAAATCTAATTATATTCAATAATACCAAAAACAATTATCAGTAATACCATAAACAATAATATGTAATACCATAAAAATAATAATAATCAGTGATAAATAATTTCACATAATCAGTAATACAACAATTAATAATCAATAATCATTAATATTAATTCAATAGTGTATTAATATTAATACCACAATCAATAACTAGTAATATCAGTATCAATAATACCAATAACAATAATACCATAAAAAAAGTGGAGAGAGTGCAGATCGGGGTGTACTAAAGAAAATAGAGGGTGCACATTACCAAGCCCAATTGAAGAAAACCCTAGCCCAATGGGAGGGCACCCTAGGTCAGTAGTCGTCGCTTGGGATTTCATCAGCAAGGTCACCGGCTCCGAGTGTCGTCCGGTCAGAGATCCATCAGCTACATACTCATAGTCCTCCGTCGGGCCGTCCTCAGCCGGAGGAAGAGGCTGCGCAGGAGCAGGGTGAAGAAGACGGATGAAGCAATGTAGCTTCGATTTGGACATAGATGAATGACGAGAGAGAGGCAGCGTCGATCCGAGTGTTGCAGGCGAGCGTCGTTGATGTAAGAGAAGCTCCTGGATCGCGAAAGTAAGGGAGATTGATCGAAGCAGTCGCGTCGGTGGTCGAAATGAGGAGAGGATTTCGGCCGCCATGGATCGTGGCCGAGATGGAAGATTATGTCGATTGTTATGGAAGTGAAGAATCGCGATTGCTATTCGAGGAGGGGTCTCGGGCTTCAGCGGCCGAGACCGAAGCGCCGTCGTCGCCGTCGAGGGGGTGGTCGGGCATGGTGGTGGCTAGGTCACCCGCCGACATGCATGGATTTTCGGCAGGTCCTTTACTCATCAAATTAAAATTAAAATTTAGGTGCACCACCGATCGACTTTAATAAAATTATACCTATAATATTATTTTGTATTAAAATTTAAAAAATACACATGCAAAAAATGGAAAAGAAAGACAGGAAAATTTAAAAAGAAAAGAAAAAAAAACAAGGAAATAAAAAATTTGGAAAAAAAATTGAAAATGGGAAGAAAAAAGAAAAAGAGGAGGGGGAAGACAAATTAAAAAGAAAAAAATTGAGATTTGTGGCTAATTTCGATAGTTTTTTATTAATTATATTTTTAAGCTTTTTTTTTTTTAAATATGGGTGATTTGGTGGTGAATTGATTTTTTAGAGTTTATTTTATTATATTTTGTGTAAAATAATAAAAGGATAATATAGTCTTTTAAATGTGATTATTTTTTTTAAAAATATTTTGGGGTGCACTCATAAAATTTGCGAGTGCAGATAACCGTGGTAAAACAATAATTTGGGGGTGAACTCATAAAATGAGCGAGTGCAGATAATTGTGGTAAAAAATAATTTGGGGGTGAACTCATAGAATGAGCGGGTGTAGATAACTGTTGTAAAAAAGAAATGATTTGGGGGTGAACTCATTAAATGAGCGGGTGCTGATAATTGTTGTAAAAATATGATTAGGGGGTGAATTCATTAAATTAACGGGTGTAGATAATTGTAGTAAAAATATGATTAGGGGGTGCACTCATTAAATTAGTGGGTGCAGGTAAAATATAAATAAAATTTAAAAAGAAGGGTAATATAGTAAATAACAAAATATAATTTAAATAATGCTAAAAATAATTGAAACTTGTATGACAGGTAGCAGGTCGTTTTTACGGTTACGACGCCACATGGCGCAATTCGACAAAGTGACTACGTAGTCACTTTGTAAAATGTGACTACCGTAAGAATTGCCCTATAAACATAGCCTTACACCTTCATAAACTTTAACCTAAATCTATACATATGTCATATGTGGCTTTGAAGGAAAAACTATTGTATTTACAACTTGTAAGCTAATTAATTATCATCTGTTTTAATACCATATGTATAGACTTGATCAGAAAATGCATTACAAATTTTAAGGTTAATATTAAACCATCAAATGGTCCCATCTTATTAAGTTAGTTATAAAATACTTTGAATTATAAATAAATGGAACAGTAATAATCTCATAAGACAGAAACTTGCATTTTATAACATATGTGAGTTATGGGTTAAAGACGGGAACTTTTATGTTCATGATTGACACCGTGTATGCAATCATTAACACAACAATTCATTCGAGAAATAACTTACACTACTATGAATTTGAAAGGTCGATTCACCCACCCATTATCAAACTCAAACTACATCCACATCCACATCAAAGCTTATAGCTTGAAGCAATCTTAGAAATCCTTTTATATACACAGCACTTTGAATAGCTACAAGTACGAAGCTCTACCAAAAAGGCCTTGATTAAAAACCTACATAAGGAGCTATCTATTCACACTGAAACCTTACATTAAACCCTTTGGAATTTGCTCGTTTCAATGCACTTCTTGGTGATGTTGGCGATTCGTCTTTTGTTGGAGATGAATCGTTGTTTTGTACACGTGTCGATGGGCATTTCAAGATTCCTTTCAACTGCACTTCGTTCGTACAAGAAGCATTCAAATCGCGATCATTATCAGAGTCATCAAGATTTAACTCATCTTCGTCATCGCCTTCTTCAACCTCACTAAAAGGACTCTCTATGCCAAGAAAGTCCTCATCGCTTAGCAAATCATCGACTTCTCCAATGTGAACATTAACGCTCTCGTTTTCCCCCTCAACATCAACTTCCTTGTCTCCCTTCTTGCTCTTAAACCATCTATTAGCAAAACTATGGAACGAATTCAAATTCTTCACAAACGAGCGTTTCTTTTCGAGAGTACCCAATTTCTTTTTATCATCAACACGTAGTATCGCCATTGCAATAACACTCGTTACAAACAGTTGGCAAATCGCACACTTAATCTTCTCGTGCCTCTGAGAAGAGGAGGCATCAGTTAACCCCACCATATTCTTGATTCCGAGAATTTTACGAGCTAACTCAGCCAACTCCATTTTCTTGCATTTGGGCTGCTTTAAAATCTTTGCAGCCAAGTAACCAACGTCTGCTTTACTTTTCGAAAGCCCCAATTCTTCAAAAGGGAACAAACTTTTCTTCTCAGGAATCCCGAACCCTACGAAGTTAATCCTCTTGTCTGAAAGGAATTTGAGGATCGGAGCAGGGACGGGTTTTCCTTCAGAAAACCTTAAAATCACACAACCAACACCAAAACACATTAAAACGAGCAGAATTGACGGGTCACGAGGATGACGCATAACATCAAGCCCAACAATAGGAGGAGTGTCCCATATTTTTCCATCTGAGAACAGAAAATCCATCTTACATAGATGTTCAAAATCTTTTGGCTTGAATTTGATCCCTTCAAGTTTAACCTCAAACCGGTTTGTTTTCAAGTACACATGTCCTCCCATTTCTGAGTACAGAAAATAAATCAGCTCAAACAGAGCAAATAATATAGTAGTAGAGGAAACAATATGATTGAAAAAAAACTGTTCTTGCAAAAAACAATATATAGGATGAATTGAAGATATGAAGGTTTAGGGGAAAAGATAAGTCAAACTGAAATTCTATTTAAAGAATGGGAGGAAAAGGAGGGACAATAAGGGGTATACAATGTTCAGACCCTACTATTTAGGAAACAAGTAAAAACAAATCACGAATCCACCATTAATTGTTCTTGATTATTCACAACCACAAAATTAGTCAGCAAAAGCACATCTGTGGAACTTTGAAATAAAATTCATCCATCAATTGCAAACACTAAAGATCGTCCCAAATTATAGAAACAAAACATATAGTATAATACAGATTGCACTTAATGTTAGTATATAGTACTTTGGTATTACAAAAAATACACTCCATGGACAATACTCAGGAGCATTACATTTCCAGCATAATTAAGTATGCAACATTTATAAATTATCACTAATTAATAAAAAATTCTACACAATTAGCAGCTTCAACAATCTTCTCGGATCTCACAATAATCTTTGTAAACATTATTCATCATTCAATGAAGATTCTAAGCTATAGTAATCACTACTAAACAAAAATATGACCCAGAAAATTTTAAGTACCAAGACAAAATACAATTTGCAGAAACCAGATTTAACAGAATTTGATGAAACAAAATACTGCATATAATACGAGCAATTGAAGAAAGACTATTTCAACATCCATTAATGAACTAAAATCACATTACAATTTCATTAGAAGATACAATAGGATAATCACTTCGCTATGCCTACAGAAGGACCCTAAGCAACTTCACCGACCTGGTATAAGAAGCTATGCTTATGCCCTCTCACCCCTAATCCTTCTAGCCAACTGAATGTCCTTGGGCATGATAGTAACTCTCTTTGCATGAATAGCACACAGATTAGTATCTTCAAACAAACCAACTAGGTAAGCCTCGGCCGCCTCCTGAAGCGCCGCCACGGCTGAGCTCTGAAACCTCAGATCTGTCTTGAAATCCTGCGCAATCTCACGAACGAGCCTCTGGAATGGCAGCTTTCGGATGAGCAGTTCAGTAGACTTTTGATACTTCCTGATCTCACGAAGAGCGACGGTTCCTGGGCGGAAACGGTGGGGCTTCTTCACACCCCCGGTGGCCGGGGCGGATTTCCTGGCGGCTTTGGTGGCGAGCTGCTTGCGCGGCGCCTTGCCTCCGGTGGATTTGCGAGCAGTTTGCTTGGTACGAGCCATGTAGAAGGATTGTATTAGGGTTTGTAAGAGGAATTTGAACTCAGAATTGAGAATTTTGTGCTGATGGAAGTGTGAGAAATGGAGGTGAATTTGGGGGAAATTTATAATTAGGGCTTTGAAAATTATGGCGGGATGATGATTGTTGTAAGCCGTTGATTTAATTTCACATCGAACGAGCGAGGGTTGATTATAAGAAGTGGGTTGAGATTGATGACGTGGATCTAGTAAATGAGGGACGTTGGTTATTGTTATATCTACGGTGGAACATTTAAGCTTGCGGATTGTTGACTTGGACAAGAGAAGCTAGATTTTTTACTCCACACGGACCACCCCTACCATTTTCCAAGTGCTTCGCAATTTTCAATATGGAATCAGATATTTGCACCCACGTTTTTTATTAAATTGACCCACTTAATTTTTGGTATAAATTTATTTAAAAAATATCTAATTAACTATCTTTATTAAATAAATATATATCCATTTTTTTCACCAATCAAAACTCACCATATACACAAATTCACCTTACATATTTTCAAGATAATTTACACTGTAGGGAATAAGAGAGTAAATAGTATTTGAGGAACATTTGTTTCAAGGCATACATTGGTGAAAAATGATAATTTAAGAGCGGAGAAAGGTGAAGTTTTTGGGTTAATGGAAGCATTGTTTTCTTTTTTTTGGAAACGGTAAAATAAATTAAATTACTTGGGTATCAGGAATACCTCGATGAAAAGAGTTACAACGTATAAAATAACTAAACCACGATCAGGGAGAGGTTCTATCCTTTTTTTTTTTTTTTTTTTTACGGGAAAATAATGGTTTTTCATAAATTAAGACTTGGAATTATTTGGCTCACGCCTTACATCTTTCTCCGCAAAGGGAATACAAGATGGGGGCAAGCATGCCACCCAAATGTGATCATAATCACTTCTAGCAATATTGTGGGCTAAGGTATTTGCTTCACGTCTGCACCACAAAAACGTGTGACAATCTATGTTCTTTGCAAGGCAGAGAATGTCTTCAACAATAATGAATGAAACTGCATCCACATCACTCTCCCTCTTAAAGCTTGCGCCAGAGAATTCGAGTCGGTCTCCAGGTAGAGGTTGTGTATTCCATGAGCAATCGCCTGACGGAGGCCAAAATGGAGGGCCAGTGCTTCCGTGAGAGTGCTGCTACCGTTCTCCCGAACTTTCTCGACGCCGGCAAGTACCACCTCCCCATTTGAGCCTCTAATGACGAACCCCAAGCTGCTACGACCATCTCGGAGCGTCGCCGCATCAGAATCTATCATATCTAAAGCACAATGTTGGTTCCCTGTACCACTCATCAAATTTTTATTTTTTATCAGAAAAATTCCCATCCATATATAATTTTGAGTTTCAGTACAGATGGAGCAGTTGAAGCATAAGTAATGCCTCTTGAGTATTACAGTAGATTATATATACTGAATTTAGCAAATTAAATGCCCAAGGTTGGGCGTGGGTTTACTGTCCATTCCGTGAATGAGTTGCCTCTGCTACTTCTCCCCTTGACTGATACCCAAGTCCATAGTCTTGCTTTAAGCTCTATTGTCATCCTCTCGAATGCTATCTCCTTGCTGTTAAAGATATGCTCGTTTCTCCATTTTCAGATTATCCATATTATCCCGTTCCAAACGCAAACTGCTATCTTACTGCCTCTCTTGCCCGAAAATATTCGACTATGACTTAGGAAGTTCCTTAGCGGATCTGAGTGAATTACTGTGGACACTCCTAGCCATTTATATCATTCCATCTAGAATTTATAGATAAAATGGCACTCGAAAAAGCAGTGGTTTATAGTTTCCTCCTGATTCCCGCAAAAGACACAATCCATGTTTGCATTACTTGGTAGTACGTGTTTGTGGCGTAGGCTTACCTTAGTTGCAATCCTATTCCACAAGAGCCTCCATGCATGTGCATTCACCTTCTGCGGGGCAATTGAGTTCCAGACCAGTTTGTATCCTTCTTTCTTCTCTTCGGGTATCGTTGTTGTTGTCCTTAGGTTGTTTAGTCTCTCATAGGCTTCCTTGGTGGTGTACCTTCCGGATGAAGACGACTTCCAGCTCCATGTGTCCTCCTCTTCCTCTGATAATTTGTGATTGTTTACTACCTGCATAAAAGAGTTAAGATGACTCATGTCTCTATCTACTAGCTCTCTCCTCCAATTCCAATTCCACATCCACACCCCCTCAACCCACTCCCCCATCTCACTAATATGTTTTTCTTTATCTATGCTCAGTTGATACATTCTCCTAAACTTAGATTTCAGGCACTCGCTCCCGATCCAGATGTCCTCCCAAAACCTAGTTCTACCCCCATTCCCAACAATCCTCTCCAATTGACCCTCAAACCATCCGCCCCCCTCCCCTAACGAATTTCTGACTATATCCCTCCACCACCCCGACACTCGTCCCGTATGATCAGCCCCTACCCACTGACTCCCGTATCTAGACTCAATAACCCTCACCCATAAACTATTTTTCTCAGTCAGAAATCTCCACATCCATTTTCCTAGTAATGCTTGATTAAATACCCCCAAGTCCCTAACCCCCAGCCCCCCAAGATCTTTATGATGGCATATTGAATTCCAACTCACCCATGCGATTTTTCTCTCGCCTCCCTTCCCCCTCCCCCCCCCCCTCCCTATAAAAAAACGTTGCATGTTTACTATCTCTCTCAAGGTTTTTTTGGGTAGTTTGTAAAACGACATGTAGTATATAGGCATTGACGATAGTACCGAATTGAGTAAAGTAATTCTGCCCCCAAAAGATATTTTGTTTCCCTCCCAGCGTTTCAGCCTGTTACCAATTTTATTCACCACTCCCGTCCACTCCGAGGCCTTCCATTGTTGTATTCCAACTCTCATTCCCAAATAATTGAACGGGATTTTTCCAACTGTGCATTTTAACTTTGTTGCTAATTCTGCAATCTGTTCGTCATTTACGTTTATCCCAAAGAGGCTGCTTTTCTCAAAATTCACCTTAAGACCCGATGCTAGTTCCATCAGATTTAAAATTCTCCTCATCATTCTGATGTTTTCCATTGATGCCGCCCCCATAAGGATTGTGTCATCCACAAATTGAAAATGGGAGACCTGTATTCTATTGTTGCCCAGAGTCGTCGGCTGGAATAGGTTGAGCTCAGTAGCTTTCGTCATCAAAATACTCAAACCCTCCGCTGCTATGAGGAATAAGAAAGGGGATAATGGGTCGCCCTGCCTTAATCCTCGTTCGAGTTGAAATTCCTCCGTCGGGCTTCCATTAACTAGCACCGACGCTGGTGCCGATGTGACACACTCCACAATCCATCTTAGATCGAATCCGAAGTTGTTCATCATATTCTGAAGAAAACCCCAGTCTATTGAATCGTACGCCTTTTCGAAGTCTATCTTCATGATTACCCTCTCCGTTTTTTCTTTTTTGCCTCGTCGATTGCTTCATTTAAGACAACTATGTTGTCCAATATTTGACGACCTCCAATAAATGCACTCTGGTTTTATGAAATAATTGATTCCAGTACCTTGCTCAATCTATTTGCTAGCACCTTTGACACTATCTTGTAGAATCCATTAATCAGTGATATTGGTCGATAGTCGCCTAAGCCTCTTGTTTCGTCCTTCTTGGGAATTAGAGAGATGAAGGATGGATTGAACCCTCTTACGAGTCTGCCCCGTTGGTGAAATTCCTCCATTGTTCTCATTAGATCCTCCTTGAAAGTCTCCCAAAATTCTTTTAAGAAGTGGAAGTTGAAGCCGTCCGGGCCCAGGCTCTTGGAACTCTCGCATGACCATATTGCTCTTTTTACTTCATCCTCCGAAAAGGGAGCGGTGAGCATTGCATTTTCGGCCCCTGAAACTCTCTTTTGAACAAGGTCTGGGTTGAATGAGGGCCTGTTGAATTTCTGGCTTTTAAAGTGTGACTTGAAGTGTTCTGAAATTCCTTTTTTCACTACCTGAACTTCTTCCACCCATTCGCCATTTATTTCTAACCCTACTATTTCGTTCATTTTTCTCCGTTTGTTGATGCATTGGTGGAAGATTATGGTATTCATATCTCCTTCCCTTAGCCACCTGTTTCTGTATTTTTGGTGCTGTAGAGAGTCTTTCTGTTTCAATTCTCTAAGGAGGTTTGTTGTTACCTCGTTTCTCCTTATGATTTCGGTCTGATCCAGCCCGAACAGCTCATCCAGTATATCCAGCCTTGCAATTTCGTCTCTTTGGGACTCAATCTTCATATATATGTGGCCAAAGACTTCTTTGTTCCAAGTTTTCAAATCCTATTTAAGCTTCTTCATCTTCCCTTTTAGCACATAACTGCCCCACCCTGTTATATCACAGTTATTCCATTTTGAAATCACGAAGTTTTTGAATTCTGGATGGTTACTCCATGCGTTGATGCTTCAGAATGGTTTCGGGCCCCAGTCCTAACTTTTGATCTCTAGTGTTATTGGGCAATGATCGGAAACCGAACGCTTCAACCCTTTCTAGTACGAGCATGGCCATTTTGATAGCCACTCAGCATTTAATAGGATTCTGTCAATCCTACTTTTGCAAGTGCCGTCAGGTTTGTACCACGTATAGCTTCTCCCATGTAAGCGTAGATCCACCAGATTAACATCGTGTATAAAGTTATCAAAGGAGATTATGTCTCTTCTGTTCAGTGTGGAGTTTCTTCCTTCCCTCTCTATCTCGCTTCGGATTGCGTTGTAATCCCCTGCTACACATACGCACTCTTCGGTGCTTTGCTGAATGACCCTTTTCAGTCTGTCCCATAGGTCGACCTTTTCTGATGGTGAGCACGGCGCATATACGTTTATGATACAACACTGTTTCCTTTCCTCTCCCCATAATCCATTTACTATCAGTGCACCCTGCGTTGACCAAGTGCTAATGCATGTGAACACTTGTTTATTCCAAATGGATAGTATCCCCCCTGACCTGCCCTCTGAGTTCTTAGCAGCCCATTCACAGTTGTCATTGCCCTAAATTGATTTACACACCAATTTTTACACACCAAGTCATCACAACTTTCCAGTTTCGACTCCTGAATACAACAAAAATCTATTCGTAGGCTTCCTATCAGTGCCTGAATTTATCTCCTCTTGACCCTACTCCCTAGACCACGAATGTTGTAGGATAGAAATCGCATAATTAAATCACCTTGTTTTTCTCCTTGCCTGTTGCCTGGACTGCTGCACTTTGCCTTGCTATTTCCGCCAATTTCTCTGCTACTGCATCTTCTGTTGAATTTGCTTCCAGCCCTAACCTTTTTCCTAATTTCCAAGTTTCCACTGCCTCCTCTGTTTCTTTAATCTGCCATATCTTTCCTTTTCCTTTATTTCGTGCATTTGCCTCCTTTGGTATTGATTCTGAGGGAGAGGCCATCTCCCTTACGAAGCCTCCCCAAATCCTCATTTCCTCGTTTTTCCTCAGTTTTCTGAGTTTGGCTTTTGACATCTTTTGCTTGCCTGTTCCTGTAGGCTGAGTGAGTGCTCTAGTTCCACTTAGTGAAGCTGAATGAGGGTTTTTCGAGTGTGGTGGATCTGGATTTATCTCTTCGGTTCCTCTTTCATCCTGCTCATCTCTTGTTGGGATTAGGTACTCTCTTGTGCCGACATAAACCAGGGGTGTATAGGATGTCGGTTTGATGTTTTCAAGCAAGTTCTGTTGACTAGCATTTTGATTTGTTATTAATTCTTGGGCTGCTATTTGAGCCTGGCTCTGTGAATTAAGGACATCCAGCTTCCTGTCATTCTGGGCTGCTATTGTAGGTTCCTTAGGTACGACCTTTTCCCTCTCTCTTGCCTTATTTGGGCTGGATGGCCCATCCTTGAATACAACATCTAGATGGGCTTGTCCCCTTGGTGTGAGGGGCCCAATCCCGATTTGGTTATCCTTTTTCAATCCTGTGGGGTCCATCTCTAGGTCAGAATCAATATTGGCGGTCGCATGATCGACGTGCTCCTCTGGTACGGAGCCGTTATTAATGATTTCTCCTCCTCCCGGTGCTTCTTTTATTACTTTGTCTGATACTCTGTCATGTGGGACCCCGTTGTTTATCGATCTGCTAAGTGACTTTTCGCCTTCCGGATGTGCCTGAGTTTCTTCGACTTCCATGTCCGTCCGACCATGATCTGAAGCTCTGGCCGGTCCTGGTGATTCTGGGTCCTTTGATTCCCCTGACCACTGAGAGCTGCTGTCATTATCACTATCTGATGTTTCGCCTTCTTCATCCATGTTCATGACTATCCTGTCTTCCGCGATTCTAATTGAGTAGGCTCTCCCGTCAATTAGGGTTTTCAAAATCTGGTTTATCTCCTTCAAGTAGGGAACTGATATCAGGACTCTGGCCATATCCAATCTCTGTTTATGTTCTGTCGCCTTATCTACTTGGATAAATTTGCCTATGTTCATGCTCATGCTACTGAAGAATCGTATTGACCATGCATGTATTGGGACCCCGATCCACCGAGTTCACACAAGTCTTTTGTGGCATACGTCCTCTTGTCTCCATGGCCTGTGCCATTCGAACCAGTACTCGAACCATTCATCAAAGTCCCTTGTTGTCTGGTCCTGTTGTGGATCTGAATCCGTCTGAATCAAGATCACATTGTCTCCCATGTGCCTTAGGGTGAAGTACTCCCCATACTCCCCCTGAATCTCCTCACCGTATATGTCCCATGGAAATTCGGTTTTCAACCTTTTCCGGCGTACGATCCTCGGTCATGCTGTTTCCCTTTATCGCTGCTGTGTATGGGATGTTTTCTTCTTCTGATGTTTCTATCAGCTTCAAACAGCTGGGTCTTTGGGGTTGCTGGTTTTGGGTTGGACGCCTGGTGTCCAAACTTTGGGACATACACTCGTAATTTGTAGCTATCGATCCACACTTTATTTGATTTCTCCAATAGTTCCTCCGTAGGCAACGTCGATAGAAAGCGGACGAAGCCGAAAGGTTTGCCGGTTTTATCTTTCTTTTTTGGGCAGAATATATCCACGACTCTGTCCACTCCACTGAATATCCGACTAAGTGTTTCCACTCTCGTCTCCGGTGGAATGTTTGTGAAGTAGAAAGTAATGCATTCTTCTCCTGTCTCCCTTTGGGCCCAAGCATCCTTACTGAACCTACCACGGTACTGTCTCGTCTCTACCTGTGTCCTACCTGTCCTACGTGGGTGGTAATGGTGTATGGAAGATATCTGCCTCACCGGAGGTCTCTCGGAAGGGGTTCAGTGTTTCCTATAGGCTACCCATCCCTCACCGTCCTCACCCGCTCTCACACTCTCTCTCTCTAGCCATTTTTTTGTACAACTCATCAAAATGCATCCCTTTGGCAATCATTTTCTTTCATATGAGCCATCTAAATATATTAATCATAATTCTATCAATCACTATAACCGCATTAAACAATAGGCCTTTAAATGTTATTTCATTCCTAGCTAACCATACTGACCATATGACACAGTGCCAAGTCAGAGCCCAAGCCGCCTCCCAGATTGATTCCGCTTTAGCTGTGTGATTCTTAAAGTGTGCAAGATCAACTTCCTTCAGGTTATAAGATAAGCCGAACCAATCGTAGACCCCTGACCAGATCTCTCTCGGATTTTGGCAAGAGAAGAACAGATGAGATGTTTCTTCCTCATCCTCGCCGCAGAACTTGCAAGAGGTTGAAAAATTCAGATTTTACGCTCCCCGTCTTCTAAGATTCATAATCTCCAGTTCCCAAGTCCACGTATCTTCTTCTTTTGAGTTGTGAATGTACCTGCTAACCTGCTAATGGAAGCATTGTCTTAGATCAGAGTGTTGGGCTTGATTGGATTGATATAGAGTTAGATGCTCAGTAGTTAATGGTCGAATTCACGATGACACGTACGTATTGGAGTGCAAAACTATCTTAGCCTTGAAGCCTCATTTTCATGTTAATTTTGATCATAGAGAAGCTTATGAGTTAGCTCATAGCTTTGCTAGGGTTGCTCGATCTTTCTCGAACCCTAATTATTGGTAGACACCTAAATTTTATCGGTCCCTATAATTGATTTGGGCCTCTAAAGCCCAATAAATTAAGTGAAGTTCAATTTGGGCCTCCAAAGTCCAACAAATCAAGACGGGCCTCTAAAGTCCAATAAATCAAGATGGGCTCTGAATTCCAAACAAATCAAGATGGGCCTCTAAAGTCCATTAAATAAAGACGGGCCTCTAAAGTCCAGTAAATCAAATTGGGCCCAAATCCGGTATTATGAGTCCATTAAGTAATTCAGCCACCATCAAGTTGTAGATAATATTTGACTAAGTCCTAACTACTTAGCACAAATATCTCCAGCCCATCAGATTTGGCCGATAAAAGCCCTAGGTTCTACACCTATAAATAGGGGCCTCATTCCACTCATTTGATCATCAAGAAGTCAGAAGCATTCAAGGCTTCTCTGTAGAGATTTTAGAGTGTTTTTCAGCAGTTGGAGGAGCTTCAAAGGCGTTCTTCGCGCAAAGTGGCGAGAAGCAGTGTTCGAGTGGAGATCAAGGTGCTAAGCCCTTCAATTCGGCGTTTCTTCAAGGTTCTTCGTGGGTCTTCAACGGAAAAGTCCCGATAAGGTCCCGAAAAGTCCCTAAAATCGATGTTTAATCCAAAATACAGCGCTAAGCCTTTAGATTAACGTTATAAAATCTCAAATCCAAGTTCGGAAAGGATTCGGCTGCGGATCCGACCCCAAAAGTTCAAGTGAAGTCAAGAAGAGAGAATGAGAGGAACAAGTTAGAGATGTAACCCGCAAATACCCTGATATCAAATTATGTTTAGAGAGTCGAATCAAGAGATCAACGAGAGTTGTAACCCACATTTTTAATAAAAATATGTTTACCTTATTTTTATCGCCTTTTATGTGCATATTTGCAGGTGTTTAAATTTATTGGTTAACAAATTGGCACGCCCGGTGAGACGATTTTCGATTTTCATCTCCACTCTCCAAGGATTCATGTATGCAGAATTTCATGGAGACGTGTTAAATCACCGCTGTTTGGGGCATGCTAAATCACCGTTGGGGGCATGCTAAATCACCTTTTGAGTTCTACATCAAGATTTCGAGATCAAGTTGCATTCGAAATAGATCTCTCTACAACAGATCTCGAGGGTGCATTTGTAGACAAAGTGTTAAATATTATGTAAATCATAGTTTTGGAGATAAGAATATAAAATAATATCTCCAAAATTTGAGAGATTATCTCTTTCTTTATTTTTAGGATTTTCGAATATCTTTTTCTTGCTCTCTAAGTCGTTTGTCTCTTATAAACAAGAGAGCGAAAATAGAATTGTAGAGGCAGATGGAATAAGTCAGTCACAACTCCATCAACTCCCTACTGCTAAATTGTAGGTCAAATCGAGTCTGATGGAATAAGTCACAAACGACTCTATAAACTCCCTACTACCAAATTGTAGGTTAAATTCTCAACTCCTTACTACCAAATTGTAAGTTAAAATTTATTGATTAATAATTGGGTAGAACCATTGTTTATTGTGGTTAGCCTGCTCGATTCCTTTTGTAATTGTGACTCCCGGTAGTGCAATATATTACTTGGTTTCGAGAAAAGGAAAAAAAAATCACATTTATCAAAATTCTCTAATGTTCATATGCACATGCCTTGATGTCAAGACTCATCCAAAAGTCCGTTAGTATAGCAAGATAGTCTTTTTGTTAGTTAGGTTGAATACAGTTTATTAGTTATTAATTTGTTAATTAGGTGGTTAATCCCCTTCGGGTATAAGAAGGGGTTTCTACTCATTCTTTGTATTACTTTGAAAACTGTTAGCCTTCTTCTTCAATTCAGAGATTAGATTTTCTTGTTTTCAACATGGTATCAGTTACATATCGCTCGTTTCAATCGAAATAGATACACCCTCGTTCGATTTTTTTTTCTTTCCAAATTTTGGTATTTATCCGCTGCATTTGTGATCGGATTGAATTCCGATTTTGATTTTCCGAGTTCTATACTCGATTATTCTTGATTGGGTTCTACGCTCAATCATTTTAGAAATTTCACCGGTGTGATCTCCGGTTCTTCACTGCCCTATATTTTTTTTTTTGTTCAATTAGGGGATTTCTACATTCAGAAATTTTCTTGCGCAAATCTTTTGCAACATCTTTGGTAGTTTGTTTTCAATTGATTCCCAAATGGCTATCGATACTAATCCCGTGTTCAATCAAGATATGTTTGAGCAGTTTATGAGCTTTGCAAAATTGAGACACAATGAAGAAGTTAAAGCCCACTCTATTGCTGGGGCTTTTGCACACGAAGAGCCTCAATTTTTGCCTAATCAAACAGGTATGCATCATTGTTTTAATATTAATTCAAACAATGAGTTTTCTTTCATTGTAGATACTGGTGCTACAGACCATATGATTTGTGATCTTTCTCTATTTTCTACACCACCTACCTCTTCAAATATTAAAATTAGGTTGCCTAACAATGCTATTTCTACAGCTACTTTTATGGGTAACATTGTGTTGAATGATTCTTTAACTTTGTACAATGTTCTTTATGTTCCTGATTTTAATTTTAATCTTCTTTCTGTTTCCCATCTAACAAGGTACTCTAATTATACTGTTAGTTTTCTTTCCTCACACTGTGTTTTGCAGGACTTAACCACCCAAAAAGTGATTGGTTCTACTGAACAACAAGGCGGATTGTACTTCTTTAAAGGTGCAAAAAATGTAATTTTTAATTCTGCTAGTACTCTGAATAAGTTTGAGGTATGGCATTCCAGGTTAGGTCACATTTCTGCCAAGAATCTATCACGTATTAGACAATTAAATGTAAAACACAATGTTTTGAATAAAGTTTGTGAAATTTGTCCTTTGGCTAAACAAAAGAAAGCTTAATTTCTTGCTAGTTGTTCTGTATCCAATTCTGCATTTGATCTCGTGCATTGTGATGTTTGGGGACCCTTTTCAATAACCTCTGTTTTAGGTCATAAGTATTTTTTGACTATAGTGGATGATTTTAATAGATGTACTTGGATTTATTTGCTTAAACAAAAGTCTGAGGTTAGAATTGCTTTAGAAAATTTCTATAATATGGCATTAACACAGTTCAACATTAAAATAAAAGTGATAAGGAGTGATAATGGAACCGAGTTCTTCTTGCATGATTTTTATCATAAATTGGACATAATTCATCAAACTTCTTGTGTAGATACTCCAGAGCAAAATGGTTTAGTAGAAAGAAAACATCAACACTTATTACAAGTTGCTAGATCTTTGTTATTTCAATCTTCTTTGCCCTTGAAATATTGGACTTTCTGTATCTTGACAGTTGCACATCTAATTAACAGAACTCCTTCTACAGTTTTGAATGATAAAACTCCTTTTGAAATGTTGTATAACAAACAACCAGAGTATTCACATTTAAGAAATTTTGGGTGTTTATGTATTGCCACTACTTTACCTACTTATAGGACTAAGTTTGATCCTAGAGCACTGAAGTGTGTATTGTTGGGGTATCCTTTTGGTACCAAAGGTTACACCCTTTTGGAATTATCTACTAGAAAGATCTTTAAAACCAGATATGTAAAATTTTATGAGAACATTTTTCCTTTTTCTGATAAAGAATCCAGTGACAAAGTTATTGAAGATTTGTCTTCAAAACAACCTTCTAATCCATTTACACAAGCCAATAATGATACATATGTGGATGATGATGACATTCAGCCTATTCAAAATAACATTCAGCCTATTCATGATAACATTCATAATGATCAACCTAATGCTGATACAAATGATATCCCTAGTTCCAATAATAATTTTGATAAAGAGGCTCATGTAGAGTTGATAGAGGAACTCATTGATAACATACAACCTCCCATTATATATCAGACTGGAAATCAGATTGATAATCAATCTGGAACAAGTTCAGAATTAATGCTTAGAAGATCTTCTAGATCAAAACAGCCTCCTGCATACCTGGACATTTATAAGACAGATTTGCCTCCATCTATTAATCATAAGACTGCAAATATGTTAGTCAAATATCCAATTTCTGAATTTTTGTCTACTGATAGACTTTCTGCTTCTCATAAAACTTTTACAGCCTCTATTTCCCAAATTCAACTACCTAAAACCTATAAACAGGCTGCTATGAATGAAAATTGGAAAAAGGCCATGGCTGAAGAAATTCAAGCCTTGGAAAGAACAAATACTTGGTCTCTTGTATCTTTACCAAATAATAAACATTGCATTGGGTGTAAATGGGTGTTTAAAGTAAAGTATAAATCTGATGGACATAGAGATACAAGGCTAGGCTAGTTGCAAAAGGTTACACACAACAAGAAGGAATTGACTATTTTGATATTTTTTTCTCCTGTAGCTAAAATAACAACTGTTCGAATTTTACTTTGTGTTGCAATTGCTAATGGTTGGTTTATACATCAATGTGATGTAAATAATGCATTTTTACATGGCGACCTTATTGAGGAGGTTTACATGCTTCCTCCTCCTGGTTATCTTTTAGATAATGATAAGAGAGTGTGTAAACTTAATAAAAGTTTGTATGGCTTGAAACAGGCCTCTAGGCAGTGGTTCAATAAGTTGTCTGAATCCTTAATTTCCATTGGATATGTTCAGTCTAAAGCCGATTCTTCTTTGTTCACTAGGGAAACTTCTACTTCTTTCACTATTATATTATGTTATGTTGATGATATAATATTGACTGGTAATAATTTGGCAGAAATTCAGAGAGTTAAGACATTTTTGCATACCCAATACACAATAAAGGATCTTGGTATCCTGAAATACATATTAGACATAGAAGTAGCACGAAGTAACAAGGGGATGCAACTTTGTCAAAGAAAATATGCACTGGATTTGTTAACTGATTGTGGTTATCTTGGTAGCAAACCTTGTATTACACTTATGGACTCTAAACAGAGTTTCACTAAAAATGATGCTCCGTTACTAAAGGATCCATCTACCTACAGAAAGATTGTAGGGAAACTTTTGTATCTCACTATCACAAGGCCTGATCTTTCATATCCAATACAGACCTTGTCTCAATTCATGAGCAAGCCTAATGAGGCTCATTTAGCTGTTGTCCATAAAGTGTTGAGGTATCTAAAATCAACCATAGGGCAAGGTCTTTTTTATAACTCACAAAATACTTTCAAAGTGCAAGCTTTTACAGATTCTGATTGGGGAAGGTGTGAATACACTAGAAGAAGTATCACTGGATATGCCGTCTACTTGGGCAACTCTTTAGTCTTTTGGAAATCGAAGAAACAAGCAACTGTCAGCAAGTCATCCACAGAGGCTGAATATAGAGCAATGAGCTCCACAGCCTCTGAAGTACAGTGGGTACTCTACATCCTCAAAGATCTGAAGATCGATCATCCACAACCTGCTATAATCTATACTGACACCAGGTCGGCTTTTTGTATAGCCCACAATCCTGTTCTCCATGAGAAGACAAAACATATCCAAATAGACTACCACTACACGAGAGAAAAGATTCGACAGGGGGTTCTAAAGATTATTCAAATACCGACGGAACAAAATCTTGCCGACATTTTGACAAAGCCTCTGCCTCCAACCGTTTTTCAGCACATCAAAGGCAAAATGAGACTTCTAAATATTCATTCTCACTCCCCTTTTGAGGGGGTGTCAAGACTCATCCAAAAGTCCGTTAGTATAGCAAGATAGTCTTTTTGTTAGTTAGGTTGAATACAGTTTATTAGTTATTAATTTGTTAATTAGGTGGTTAATCCCCTTCGGGTATAAGAAGGAGCTTCTACTCATTCTTTGTATTACTTTGAAAACTGTTAGCCTTCTTTTTCAATTCAGAGATTAGATTTTCTTGTTTTCAACACTTGAATTATTTACAATTGAATTTTCGATATGTGTTAAATTTAATAATTACTTTCATTATATGTAACATCGATAAATTATACATCCTATAACTTAACAAAACATTGCTACAAAACTCTTATTGTATACCAAAATTTATTTGCTAGAATCATTAAATAATGGATTCCAAATTAGTCCCAACACTTTAATTTTCACCAAACTAATTTGTCACGGGTTAAAATAACAAATAATTGATAAATTATTCGACTATTTATTCTTCGAATAAAAACTTCCTCTTTTTTAAAAAATGCAAAAGTAATTAATAGCATTAAAAAGCTAAAATCAACCAGCAACCTTGCAAGGGAAGTCAGTTCATGAATAATTAAATTGAAACCTCGTTGCAAATTCAAATTCCCTAATTACATAGTAACAAATAACAAAAATGGAATACATATATAAATGGAATCTCAAATTCGTAACTTTTGTTAAAGGCTTTATACATGTTTTAAACAAGGAAAAAGCATGTTAATATGCTTCTTATCTTTAAAGATTAGTTTAATATTTGGCATAATTCCATAGAGCATCCAGATTTAGCATGAGGAATCCTTATAGATAGATGGATGGTGCTCTTTATTTGCAATTCTTATTCTCTTTTCACTCATTCACAAATAAATAAATAAAATATATAAATATCCCATTTTTAACTAGTGGTTCCTAATTTCCTTCTATTTCTTGCACTTTCGATGCTATATATTTTTTGGTATACCTTAACCTAATCACGAAACACCATTATTTTTTTATTTTTTTGTCACGATTATCGATTTAATTGGTTGGATACGTCAATAGTCTCTCTCTCTCTCTCTTTTTTTTTTTTTTTTTTTTTTTATCTAAAACACTAACTTTTATGTAAAAAAAGTGTTTTAGAATAATTGACTCTTATTAGATTTTAAATTTTAAAAAATATAATTAATAAAGCGGAGTTACTTATCTGTTAAGAAATCTGTAATTGAACCAAAATAAATAGAAAATCAAAATTTAATGGACTAAATTTAAAAAGTGATAATAGTGTGAACTAAATTGAAAAAAAGACTATTTAATGGACTAAAGAAATTATTCCATAATGAAAATCACAAATATTCCAATGTAAAAAAAAAAACTGTTAAATAAGCTGAATATGTATGTAGACTGGACTTTTATATTTATGATAAAATGAGGGTTTAAATTTAAACATAATTTAGACCGTGTACATTACATTACAATCGAATATTCCAATTCAATGAAAATTGAAAAGATGATGACTTAGTAAAATAAATACAGTAAATGTTTGTATTTTACTTTTGCATATCTATTGACAACTTCTAACAACAAACTACTATTCCCACCGCCCCCACCTTCTTTTGTCTCACGTAATAACAAAATTACTTGGAGTACTTTTTACCTGACACGACAATTCGTAAATTCAGAAAACAATTTTCCAATTACCTTAATATATACTTCATTCTTTCTCGAAAAGTTTGCGTGAAATTTTAGACACATAGTTTAAAATAAATTGTAATAATGAAAGTATTGAGAGGTAATTTTATAAACTTTTATATATAAAGTAAATAAGGATAAATATATATATATTGTGAGGATGAAGATTGTGATGATTATTTTCTATTTTAAGATATGCAAATTTTTGAGGGATAAACACAAAAGAAAAGTATGAAAAATTTTCGGGACCGGAAAGTACTTACATATGTTTATTTTCGGCATTTTCATTCACTAATATTCCCCAGTCCCAATTTAGATTCATCATTTATAAAAAATGGATGCCTCAAATTAAATTTATCTTTTTTTTATTTGATAATAAAATACATTTTTGTTTAAAAAATGAATGTCCAAAATTAGATGTTAGTATTATTTATTTTATTATTTAAAATAAATTACATTTATTTACAAAACTCTTAAAATAAGTAATATTTTCAATATAAATAGTTGATTTTATAAGTTAACAAACAATCATCCGGTAGGGCAAAAAATGATTTTTCATGATTAATTTTAACAGTGAGTTAAATATGAGGATCTAAAGTAAATTAAAAAAAAAGGCAAATCTTAGAACTAAAAATGATCTTCTCTCAATGATATTGAGAATTTTGTTAAGGACAGGTCTTGTGTGAAATAGAATATAATTTGAACATAATATTTTAACACTTTTAAAAAAATTAATGTTAATTTTACTAGTTCGTTTCACACAAATTTTTATGTAAAATTTCTCCTACCTTGTACATTAATAAACCATACTTTTTAAACCATTTGGGAAAAAAATAAATACGCACACTGGGAATAAAGTGTAATAAAAAATTATGCCCTTTGTTAAATGGTCAGATAAAAACTCGCAGTTAAGGGGCAGAACCGTAATTCGACATGAAGATTCCCAAGCATGACAAGGGCAAAAATGGAAATAAAGTTTCACAGTATCATTCTTTTTACAGCGTTTGCCGCGTATCATTTGAGTTGCTTTTTCACAATGTGGCGCACAGAATAAACAAAGACGATTGCAATTCGCAAATCTGATTCTCGAACAAATACTGGTGCTTGGGAGTGATTATCTGCTCAACTCTATGTAATTTCGTGAACTCAATCATTGTTGTTATTCTATTCTCTTTGTTAATTCTTGCGAATTTTGTTGAAGTTTTCATCCAGTTTAGGGTAATTTCTCTTGGCCGAAATGAAATTGTATGATTTCGGTTTTGGATGCATATGCAATATGTGCGTATTTCACTTCTAATTTGATTTGATTTGATTGCCTAGCTATGGTTTCGCATCTTTGAAATAATTTGGGTTATCTCATGTTTTATGGCGATTTTCCTGCTTCTATTTGCTAGTTTTTTCTTCAGATGTTGTGTTTGACACCAATTTCCCGTTTAGTTTGCGATTAAGAATTTCAGTTTCAGTTAATTGATCTAAAATTGTATCCATATCTGATTTATAACACTGATTACTCGTGTTATGGCAGTTGATTCTCGAGAATTTGGTGTGAATCTTTGTGCAATTACTTGGATGGTGAAGGGTGTGAAGAGCGGTGCATGCAAATCAGCCTCGCACCAGCTCTTCAAAGACAGAGCGAAGAATCGTGTTGATGATCTTCAATCCATATTCAGCGATCTTCAATCAGCTCGCAAGGACAGCCGCACCGTTGATGTTGCTGTGCTGGATGAACAAGTTCATCAGATGCTTAGAGAATGGAAGGCAGAGCTGAATGACCCTTCCCCAACTTCTTCTCTGCAGCAGGTACTCATTTAATTACATGAATTTATGCATCTAACTTAATTTTATTTTTATGCTTAATTTCAATAAATCTAAAACTTTTGAGTTTTGTCAAATAAAATCTCAAATTTTAAAAAATACTAAAATAAAATTGTAATTGAACTTCGATTGACTGTTACCCGCTTCTAACGCGACATCCTACTTGGCAGCAATTTTAGTCCCAAACGACGTCGTTCACCCTAAAAACTACCCAAAATGTGGTGGTTTTAGCAACAATTAAGCCTTATATTTAACTGAATGGTAAATAGTACTTGAATGATTACTAAGGCTTGTAATTGGATAGTGATTGCTTGTTTTTCCTAGAAGGGGGTCATAGAAATCGACTCGTTGATTTTGCTTGGAGATAGGAGTGTGATCCTTTGTATGATCATTGGTAATGTGTAAACTTATGGAACAGTTTTAAACAGGCACCTTCTTTTTTTATGTAGACTATTTTGTCCAAAATAAAATAAAAAAACTGGATTTTAGTGTATGAATAATTGTTGACTACAGGAAGGGAGTCTGGGTTCGTTTTCATCAGAGATATGCCGGCTGCTGCAGCTTTGTGAGGAGGAAGATGACGCGAGCAGTGCTTTAGCTGCCCCAAAGGCAGAGCCTGATGCCCCAAAGGTTGTGAATGAATTAACCTCTCAGCAGGTCTGTATTTTGCTTCAAGATATATGTATATTTGTTAACTTTGGGGAATAGTGGCATCAACTATCATGTAGTAGTAGTTTTTAAGTTCTATTTTGGTTTTAGCCTGATGATTTTTATAACTGAAAATAGTCTTGTAACTTTCAATTGTTCAACATTTTGGTCCTGTAGTCTGTTGTAGGAGGTGAAACACTTGGTTGACGGCTTGACGCTGATGTGGCAATGTTTGATTTGTCCATGTGGCAGAGTCTGATTGGTCACGAATGTTGTCGAAAATTTGATAATTGCAAGACTATTTTCAATTTGTGAAAGTCGACATAACTGAAACCGAAATATGGATAAATTACATCGATTCGATTTCTCTGTTCCAGCCTGCTGGATCATTAACACGTGTCGCCCCCAATATTATAGGACGTTGATTATTTTTTAATATGACACGTGTCAATCATCCATATAGTGGAACATGTGATTTCAATCCAAATTACATGACTAAAATAACTATTTTCCCTACAACCAACCCCTCGTTGTATGCATATACACTTACCCATTTCTGCTTATTCATGGGATCTAAAAAAAATCATTCTAGATTAGTTCAGTGTGAGTTTTAACTTCTACTTGGGCTATATATATTATATATATGTATCTTCAATGGTGCAAGGCATTGAGGAAAAAAATGGATGTTGAATCTTTATAACTATGAGGTTAATTCAAGAGCTTTATAGCTTTTCAAACTTCTTTTTCTTATGATTCTAAATCATCTTTTCAGTCTTATTATTGAAGGTTTGGATAATATTAGTCTCTTTTTGCCTCCCTTAATTGGCTCCCCCTGCAAATCACATGATTTTCCCATTGTCACAGGGCTTCACTATGTCAACCGGTCCTCAAGAACAGGCCTTCCCACTAATCGAGCAATCCAAAGGAGTGGGAATGAATAACATGGCTTTAGCAAGACAACAATTAGAGTATCATTCATACAATTTCCATCAAGAATTTGAGCAGCAGTATTTCACGGGCTTCGATAATGCTGGTTACACTGTTCCTGATGCAATGCCTCATGTTTCGGGCTATCAACCGAACATCTGCCCTCCGCCTTCTGCCTTCTTAGGCCCGAAATGTGCCCTCTGGGACTGTCCCAGGCCCGCACTTGGTTTGGACTGGTCTCAAGAGCCCGATGACTACTGCAGTGTTTATCATGCCGGACTTGCCCCGGGTGAAGGGTACCACGGTAGGCCTCCCATTGTTCGGCCTGGAGGCATCGGGTTAAAAGATAACTTACTTTTTGCCGCTCTTGGTGCGAAGGCACTAGGGAAAGATGTTGGGATTCCGGAGTGTGAGGGTGCGGCTACTGCAAAATCCCCTTGGAATGCACCGGGTAAGTTGGTTATATCTCGTTTCTGACCGACTTTTTCCTCATTATGATTTCATTAATGTGTAAATTACTTACTTAATTTTGATTAATGGGTAAAATACCAGCCCCCCTCAGAGGTTTGTCCAAATTACCAAAACTATCATGTGGTTTGAATAAATTGCAAAATACACCCTAGAAAGACTAAAAACACTGTTTGACTGACAACTGACAAGTAATGCGAAATCACAAACAATGAATTGATGCACATATGATGTGAACACAATAAATTGAATGATTTTGCATTTATCGATCAGTTAAGCAATTGTTTTGGTCTTTTTAGGGGGTTTTGATAATTTACCGTTTATTAATTAAAAAGGAACCTGAACATGCGTTTCTGGTGTTGTACAGAGCTCTTTGATCTTACCGTTTTGGACGGTGAAACAATCCGGGAATGGGTGTTTTTTGACAAGCCACGCAGAGCATTTGAGAGTGGTAACAGAAAGCAACGGTCGCTACCAGATTATAATGGGAGAGGTTGGCATGAGTCGAGAAAACAAGTGATGAACGAATTCGAAGGTTTGAAGAGATCCTACTACATGGACCCACAGCCAATGGAAAATTTCGAATGGCACCTCTATGAATACGAGATTAACAAATACGACGTGTGTGCTTTGTATAGATTGGAAGTGAAACGAGTTGAAGGAAAGAAGAACCCTAAGGGTAAATTAGGTAATGACTCAGTTGCTGATCTGCAGAAACGACTGAGTGGACTCAGCGCTGAGTTCCCAAACGATAAGCAGCAGCGTGTTGTTAAAGGAAGGGGGAAAGCTAATCTGAAAGAGATTGTTTATTCTGGTTCTAATGCGTTGGGTGAAGGGATCGATTATGGGAGAGGCGGACCCTATGATTATCTTGGGGATAATATGGATAGGTACTATTAGAGTTGGAATGTAAGTTGAATAACTCAACACTTTGTGGGTCGGAGTATATATACGAATCGACCGGTTTTCAGTTGCTTTTTAGGGAAAGTGGTGGGATATAGATGTTGTCAATAGTTTGTTGTTGTCTACTAACAGATGACATTGGATCTGGACCCTATTTAACTGATACGCTACTTCACTGTGTTCGTTTCTTGTTGTCGTGACTACAACCGTTTTTGGAGCGTGTTGTACGGGAATTTGATTGATCAAGCTAAGTTATGAGATGCATCTAGTTTACTTGCTGCTTATCTAGAACACTTTCTTGATTTCTCATGTATTGGTTGGTAAGATGATGAATCAAGTTAGTTGTATGCATAAGGTTCATGTTTTCTTTAGTTTTTGACCCGAGTCTCTCTGTCAATATCTTGAGCCTTTCCTTTCTATATTAAGGAAAGGACGAACGGGTAGGGGTGTGCATGAGTCGAGTTGAGTACTTTTTTTCTTCTTTTAATATTTATCTGCAATATAATTATATGTACAAGTTTCAAGCTTTTAAAAATTAACAGCGCACATAAATGACAATCGAAACTGCTACTTTTGCTTTCAAATTAATATCTGTAATCTTCTCTCTTTTCTTCTCATAGAAATTTCTATATTTCTCATGTTCATTTTACACCACTTCTTGCATTAATTAGGTACATAAATTTTAAATGGTGCTGTTTTCAGAAGCTTGATTCCATTAATGCCAACTGCTAAGAGAGATGAGCGGAAGAAAATTCAACAATAAAGAAGAAGTGTAATCAAACATTTGATTCAGGTGTATGACCCAAAATCTATTGTCTTGATGAAGAACACTGTTTTATTTCTTAAAAACAAATTAAAACAATATTATTAGGAAACTGAATTTTTTTTAAAGAAAAAAATGGTGACTCAAGGAACAAGGCAATTTTTTTCTTTTTTAAAATAACCAAGAAAAGGAATACGAAGAGATACACGCCGTGTGGTGCATGAACCTCGAACAAATTTGTATATAGAATAAATGAAAGTGACATTCAAACTTGAATTAAAGAAAACTAATAGATATTACAAAATTCAAACTAGTACAATAATTTAAAAGATCATAACAATAATTAAAAATTGCATAAGTAAACACTATATGAAATTTACTTAAGAAGATGATTTCAATTTCACCTTAATTTCTCCAGTTGACCAATTTGGCTCGTCCACTCAATTTTCAATATTCTCAATTATGACTAGACAATTGCATGTGATATCTGATACAATAAAGTTGATATATGTATATCATAGAATGCATGTGATATCACTGTCCTCTAACTAGATAATGAGTGGACCACTTTACAAGACAATAACTAAATAATATGATACAATAAAGTGGATATATGTATATCACATAATGCATGTGATATCCTCTTACTACAATAATTGAAATATGAATACAATAATATTCATAAAATTGATGATTGGAATCAAACACACAAATAAAGAGTTTACAAGACAATAACTAAAATTAAACACACAAATCAAAAGTCTTACAACATAAATTGAAGTTGCATGAAAATAAATTACATTCACTGTTTAAACACAACTCCCATTAGATAACGTTTCATTTCTTCATCTTCAGGGGTTAAGTGATTTTTCGCCATCAATGTTATCAACATATTACGATTCGACATCATAATCTTCCTCTCTCCTTATTCTCTATCGAATTCCATTCTCTCTCTTTCCAGTGTGCTCATCACTTCAACTTCATTTTCTTTAATGAGTCTTAATGCACGAAGTTCTGCAGCAAATTTATCGGTAGAAGGATTTTGCATTGCATTACTTTCCCCCCCCCCTTCCTTTTTTTTTTTTACCTTATCTCTACCTATAGGACGGAGAATAGTTGAACATCCACTGCCTGAAATTTCTGGATTGGAGGGGCTGGAATAATCTCCTCCATCTTCACTGGTTTTTGATCTCTTTGAGTTGCCACCACTTTCTTCATTACCCTGTTCATTTCTATTATGATCATCGAATTTAATTGCCCACTTGAGATTTTTACACATAACTTCATTAAATACAAGTAAGTCTTGAAACTTGTTGCTACCACCCGCTCCATAAATTGATTGAGCTTCGTTCTCAATGTCGGTTTGGCTCATTCTGCTCATTTTTCGACGATATGTCTCCTTGTAAGCAGCAATCCACTTGTTTGCATTTTCACTAAGTCATTTCCAACGACCTTTCATTGACTCCAAATTTCTTTCTTTGATCTCTTTCAAATTTTCTTGTTTAGTTACGTGATACATTTCATGCACGTGTTTCCACATCGAGGTAGACTTTTGATTCTTACCACGCACGCTATTTACACTAACGTAACACCAAGATGACATTAGAAGTGTATCTTCTTTCACGGACCAAGATACTTTTTTTGCCCCCCTTTTTATTTTTACTTGCCGGTGGAGTTTCTTGGAACAAATTTCGGGAGACATTTTGCGATGTTTGGACTTGTTCAGAAATAGAATCTTGATTAAGATTCGGAGAAAACTGAAAATTTTGACAGTGTTGTGAGTTTGAAAATTCTTCAGAATTCGAAAGTGAAGGATTAAAATAAGATTCAAAATTTGGATAATCTTGAAAGTTTGAAACTTTTTGAGAGTTTGGAAAAAAATTGAGATAATTTGGATCCATAATAGTAAATGCTAGAAATATTAGAAAACAAAAGAGAGGATTTTAATTTGTGTTTTAAAATAACTCCATATTGAACTCTATTTATAGAGAAAAAATAAATTACGAATTTTGATATATATATATATTTTTAATACATATTATCTTCAATATCTACAAATCTAATTATATCACACAAAAAATTACATCAACCAATAGAATGATATCATGTGTCACATTATCCAATAATATAATATTGCTTGACATTGAGTCGTTCATCCGCCCAATGTCATCAAAATGTAGAATATGGAGTATTATTTTAATATTAAATATTTTATCCTTTTGTTATGACATTTGGTGGGTGTTTGCAAACATTAGAAAGTGCTTAAAATCACTTTTTTTTCAAATAGAATCACTTTTGGAGTATTTGGAAACACAACCAAGTGATTAAATTAATTTGTTAAAAGTGATTTTGGTGAAGCACTCCTCCACCTACTTCTAATAGCTTCTATGTGCTTCTCATTATTATAATAATCAATTTTACAATTTTGCCCTCACAATTTAAATAATATTTCATCTTTACACATTATCTATCCAAATGTAATAAGGGTGTTTTTTGTAAATTTATAAAAAAAGTGGTTTGTTTTGTAAACACCACAACATATACACAATTGATTTAAAGTGCTTAATTTTAAAACACTATCAACTTTTAATTTTATTGTAAAAATCAATTTTAATCACTTTGAATCAATCACTTTGCAAACACACCCTTGGTGCAAAGGCACCGATGAGGATAGCCTAACAACCTTGCAAAATCGAACCGTCTTTTTTAATGTTGATTAATTGTTAATAATAATATTGATAGATATGATTATATTAGTTTAATTTAAAAATAAAATTATTATATGATTTTTGTTGAATTTAATGGAGTATCACTTTATAAATTTTGACTTTAGTACATAGGTTATGAGACACATGCACGCACATATTACATATACTATGTCATAAAATTTATATATATATTAGTAATTTTTTTAATAAAAATCAAATGACGATAAACAAAATAATTTAATTTAGATTCCTATCACATATTGTATTACGTTAAAATTTATCAATATAAATATATATTCCATCCGTGAGCACAGGAGAATTACTAGTATTTAATTATACACTTTTAGTTTATTCATAATTAGAATTCATTTGTAAATAATTGGGTCATGTTACGGGAAAATAGTAAACTTATTTGGCTCAATTAAGTTTGAATAGGCTCGCCAACTTGATGAGCCTAGTAGTAAACTGTTTTTGAATTGAGTACGAATAGCTCGTGACCTAGTTCGACTTACTCATATTCATATACACCCCTAGAAAAGGTGTATGTAGCCTAACACCACCAACTCTTAATTCAACAAAGCTGATCAATGGTGAGTTTATACATCCCATAAAATATACATATATATATATATAATCGTGCTTAGTAACAAGAGAAAAAGAGTTGCTATTTTTTGACAATTTCAAACCTCATTTTACTCTTTTCAAAAAACACTCCCTTCCGTACACAAGTTGGAACTTCTTTGCTTCCAGAATCATAAATGATTAATGTGTAATAAGTCGGTCAAAATTGGACTGATATATTTCTCGTCTAAATTCTACTACTTCTTTGAAACTATCAATTGGGTCGCTATTCACACAAAAAAATTGTTGTATCACCCATTTTGTAGCTATTGTATGGACCCCCCCCCCCCCCCCCCCACCTCTTATTTGAAATTCTACCTAACTCATGAATGAACATTAAAACGAGCAAAATAATCACAATGTCGTGCTTTGGTATAGAGAATTGACAATTGAGAGTATCAAACTGGCCGACTCGTAGAACAGAGAGAAGAGTATGTGACTAGCACCTTCAATCACAGGAAGTGACTAGAATCGGGCCGGCTAAAAAAGTG
This sequence comes from Galeopsis tetrahit, assembly GCA_963675135.1. Lineage (NCBI taxonomy): Eukaryota > Viridiplantae > Streptophyta > Magnoliopsida > Lamiales > Lamiaceae > Galeopsis > Galeopsis tetrahit. Next base: position 37,880,873 of record OY776126.1, on the reverse strand, counting down.
AAGTTGCAAGTAGAATTTCAATTGGAATTGACAATGTTGTATACGAATTTCACAAATTCTGCAAAACTTTTTTGGCGTTGCACTCTTTTTCTCTTCGACCATGGTTTATTTTTTCACTGGCAAGATTTTTAATACGACAATATTCGTGCACCATTCATGCTTTTGATTCGACAGAAGAGGAAGAAGTGCTAAAGGAAAAACACATAAAAACGTCTTTATTAAAAGTAATTCATGGAGGGACAATTCAAGCCTTTCAATTTTATCCAACAGTCCCCATCCTTTTTTATTTTATGTGGTTCGAGTTTGATGTACACTACGACCTTTTTTTTTCTATTTTTTTTTTTTTGTATTTTAAGTACTTTTATTTAAGGTTTTCCTCTTACTAAAAAAAGAATAACAATAATAATACTTGAACTTAGGAGATAAGAAAAAAATTGATGGCCAAGAGAATTATAAGAAATATTTTCCATTGGACAAAAAAAATATCAAAACTGGTCGCTTTTCTACTAAAGCAACACCACAAAACTATCCATAACCTATTCAAATTCTCTAATTATTCAAAAAAAAAAATATTAAACATTCTTAAACCCCTAATTTGCAGCAAGTTGATTCTGATTTCCCCCCAACAAATTAGCCACAATCACATTCACATCCTCCAAACCAACACCTATGCACATCGAATTCGCCGGAGCTCTCACCGGAACATCGCCGTCTAAGCCGTTCACCACCCTCACATTAGGCCCATCCCTGCATTTCCCCATGCATTTACACCCAGAAACTGCCCCTTCAATCCCAACAGCCCTCTGAAACTCCTCAAGCAACGCTCCTCCACCCGATTTCTTGCACTTTCCGCCCATACACACCTCGATTTTCTTCGAGCACGTCGGGAAAACATACCCACTCGGGCCCATTTCATCGCTTGGGACTGTAGGTATAATTGGAGCTTGATATGTTGAAGATGGCTCCTCTTGTGATTCAGTGTGTGTTGTGTCTGGGCGTTTCATTGTTTTCATATCCACGATTTCTCCACATTCGCTGTCGCTTGAATCAGAGGACGACGAAGAAGAAGATGATACTTCGCAATCAACATTTAATTGCATACGCGCTGCAGCTTTTAATCTTTTTTCTTCTTTCCTTATCCTTTTCAGTTCCTTCTCCTCTGCTTTGATCTTCTGAAGCCGCTCTAGTAAAATTTCTGTTGCTTCCTGCTGATGATAACAATTTGAATTAATTCAACATGGATACTAAACAATCAAACAATTAAATTAGAATTTGAATCAAAAAATAAATGAAGTGCATTTTAAATATACTAATATTCCTTAAGATTTAGTACAAAATTAGCATGATGGATTTCACATCAACAGTTTTCTTAGAAGTAAATCTAACAATTAATTAGATTGAGTTTAAATCATAGATGATTGAAGAATTCAAAAACTAGTTCAAACTTAGTAGTATGATGGATTTCAAATCCATATAGCAATCAATGCAACGAAAATTATGCAATCCATAATCATGAACAAGACTATAAATAAACAGCAGAATTGGAAAAAAAATGTAACATTAAATTCAATCAACAAAACCCCCAAAATTAAGATAACAAAATTCAGGAAAGTGTACAAGTGTTCATACCGAGATCATATTCCCCTTGACCTGATCAAGCAAACCGGCATGAGAATCCAATCCAAATCCGATCTGAGAGAAAGTCGATAAATCCCTAGTCAATCCCTTGAGCAATTTCAACTGTTTTTTCTTCATCTTCAGAGGCTTATCGTTACCCCTCTTCTCACTCATTACACTCACAGAAGAAGAACAGTCAAATTTAGAACTATAGTACTGCAAATGACTTTGATCACAAAACCTAGATCTAATTCTCCCCAAATAGACCGAACCAGAGGAAATTCTCGAAGACGATGAATGAGGTGCAGATATGTAAGACGGAAGAAGCTGCCCTGAAGCCATGGCAATGGCGTCCATATTCTCTCTCTAAAATCAGGCAACAAATTCGAAAACACACGAATCGATTATGAAAAAAAAAACAAGGTATTTCACCGAAGAGGCTGGAGATTGGAGATTTCTTCTCAGCCTGCCGACGAAAACCCTGTTGAAAAGCAAGGAATTTAAAAGGGAGAAGGAATTTCAAATCGAATTCGAATATTCAAAGGGAGATTTGGGCGTGTTGATAAGGATGATCGAAGAGAGAGAGAAAACGTGGTTGATAAGGAAGCACTCGTTTTTCTGACGTGGCGGAAGGTGATTGGCTGGGTGTGTTTGGCGCGCGCAGTTTAAATTCCCCACGCTCTTTTCCGCTATCCACATGCGTACGGCGGTTGCTGACACGCTCTTTTTCGTGCCACGTGGGATTCCAGCCTCACAAATATTTCCACGTCACCTGTGCATTATTTAATTTCCGTTATGATACGATAAATACTGAGTATTTATATTCGGGAGCATCCATAATATTTTTTACTCCCTCCGTCCCTCTATAAGTTTCCCACTTTCCTTTTATGGATGTCCCACAATAAGTTTCCCATTTCATATTTTTCCATTTTTGGCATATGATTTTCTCTCTCCCAATCACATCACTTACACTTTATCTATTATTTTATCATACTTCATCTCACACTCATCTATTATTTTCTCTCTCACCATCACATCACTTGTACTACATCTATTATTTAATTACATTTCTTAATCAAAACAACCAAAAGAAAGAGGAAACTTATACCGGGACGGAGGGAGTATATTTTATTAGATTATGTTTCTAATAGGAATAAAATCTATCAATTTAAAATAAAAGTACACAATATGAACAACCATCATTTTCCACTAATTTTTTTTTTTCATGTTAAAGGATTCACAAAATAAAACCTAATTAAATCTATTAAATTTTCAAACCAAAATTTATCATATTCAAAATATATGTATTTGATTGAAATATGAAGAATAATAATAATAAAAAAAAAAAAAACCATGTTAGGTGCCTGTTTTTTCTGCCTTCACAATATACTACTCACATTTTCAATCTAGGTAGGTTTTAGAATTTGAAATTTAAGATGCAATATTTTTCTTTAATTTTTGAGATTATTGTCTAATAAGTCCACTATTAGAACCCATTAAACTAATAGAAACACCAAGATGTATAATTTTCTAATAGAGTCAAAATAGAGTTAAAAAACCAAGAATACCCTTATATAAATAAATAAGAATTCTATACTCATTTAATTCATTCTCCTCATTCACCAAAAACCAAAATTAAAACCCTAGCCCCTCCCCACCATCCCGTCGCTGCCGCCGCCCCCTTTTCCCACCGCCTCCCTTTCTTGCAACCGACCCCCCTCGATTTCGACGCTGCACCATGGCCGCCGCCCACCAACACGGCCGTCGCCTCCCAAACCAAGACGAAGCAGCACCTTGACCGCCGCCGCCGTTGCTTTGCCGCCGCACTGACCGGGGAAGACGAAGTGGCCGAAGAAGAAAGCCTCGTGGCCACCGCCGCCTGGCCGTCGAAGACGAAGTAGCCGCCGATCTGCAACCCCCTCGACTCCGATGCTGAAGGACATGTCTATTGATCCCTGGAAGCACGAAGCAGCCGCCGATCCGTTGCTTGATGCCATGAGGTTGAAGATCAAACACCACACAAATGATGAATGTGAATATGATCATAACAAAACAGGTAAGTTCAATAGTTGTACTTGCATCTTCTTTACATTATTGTCAAAATCCATCAATAAATTTTTTGGAATTTTTTATTTGTTGCAGATATCACATTATTGGAAACAAGAGAGACTTCTCCAAGACACTTTCTGGTGAAAGTCGAACCGTTTTCGATGCTTCGCAAGCACAGAATTCACGAAATAGTAGCAGGAGAATTTGATGCTAGAGGATACAAGTGGTAAGAAATACTTTTTGAAACCTTATTTCCTTATGTAAGTATGTTGATGGTTCCACATTGCTGCATAATTAGGAATCTAATCATTTGTCCTAATGAAGACACAGATGAAATAGATAGCAATTACATTTCTGTCTACTTGGCCATCTCGGACACAATAACTGGGAGGTCAATGAAGTATTTTCAATCTTATCATTACTCATTAGGTATTTAATTCACATCTTTTAATTTTCAATTCTAACATAATTACTTTTGTATGCTTGATTTGGTATTTTGAGGATTTGAAATCTGGATTTCAAAATGCAATGGTATCTGTTTGTTGTTTTACTTGAGTCTGATGGTGAATTTATTATGAGTCCAACGTAAGCATAAATTACTTGAGAGAGGTATTGTAATATAATGGGGGAATCTGCCATTTCGGCTACGTACCACAATAGTGTATTCAATTACCATGATATAATGTACAATGTTTTATGCTGGTTGTTGCTCAATTATTTCAAAAGCAGTTCATTTTATTCTAGAATCTTCATGAGGCAAGAAAGCTCCTAATGCTCTATTAATTGGCTTTCTTCAGAATTTGATAGAATCAAAGAGTATGTTTGGAATTTGCTTCCTTTGAGATGATGCCTGTTATTTATGTTATTTTATGGACTCAAAAGGAAATTCTTTTTGGATATGCTGGTCATCCTACATGAGAGGACGGGGGTTCAATAACAAGTGATATTTAAGCAACTGAATTCAAGAAATTTCTGCAAGGTTGTGTTGCATATGGGAGTCTTCTCCTCAGAATCACAGACTTCATTTGTCAGGTTTTATTTTTTATTAGGGATTTTGTTGTGTGTTCTTGTTACTGTGCCTATCCACCCCCGTTATGAATTTTTGGATTGTTTTGATTGTAGAACGCATGTTGACTCGGAGACAACTAAATGTTCACAGAGATTTCAAATGTAATAGAAGGAACTGAGATATAAATGTATTAACATGATCTTCTAAGATATTCAGTCTTCATTGTTCTTATCATGCCATTTTTTGTCACACATTTAATATGAAAAAAGCAACAATTATACTTAAGTGTTATGTAATTTTCGTTAGGCATAAGCATAATGTGATATGCAAAACAATTATCATATTTTAATCTAATTTTAACAAATGGTTTGAATTATGCATAAGTGATATGCAAAATAGTCATCATATTTCAATCGAATGCATTATGCATAACGTGATATATATGCAATATAATCATCATATTTTGCATTATGCATAACGTGATATGCAATATAATCATCATATTTTGCATTATGCATAACATTATATGCAAAATAGTAATCATATTTCAATCGAATGCATTATGCATAACGTGATATGCAACATAATAATCATATTTTGAATTATGCATAACGTTATATGCAAAATAATCATCATATTTTAATTAAATGGTAAGAAATGATTTATTTTGGGAAGATAATTAAATTCACCTATTAAATAAATTTAAAAATCTAATTAATTAAAAAATATTTCAAATTATAAAATATCTAGAATTGATATTGGATGGTTAGTTGACTAATTATTTTTAATTGATATATTCGAAATTTCAAAATATGGGTGAAGGGCACAAATGTCTCAAAAAATCAATTTTGACTCTATTAGATTAAAAAAATTATGATAGGTTCTATTAGAAAAAAGATAGGGTGATATGACTCTTTTAGTTATTAACCCTTAAATTTTTATTAATTATATAAATATTTAAAATTTTGGGAAATTCTCGTATACACCATACACACCAAATTGATTTGATGCACATGCTTTTGCCCTTATCCTTTCACTCTCACTTGTCATCCCTTTTTTCTCTATTTATTGTTATAACTTCAATTTTTTCTCAACTTATTAATTAATTAATTTTATAATTATTGATTAACTAGTACAGTCCAGTAATCTGAGCCATCAGATCTGAAATCTAATGGCTTATATTTGATGACTTGCTACTGTTGCATTTGGCGTCGCAGAATCCATAGCCTTGCATTGCACTTATTATCCTTTTTTGTCGTCCTATCACACTTTTAAATTAAATTTAATAATTTTAAATATATAATTATAAAATTACAAATTTATCCTCACATGATTAATAAAAAATTAATTAATAATATATAATCTTTATTTTAATTCTCATATCATTAATAATCATAATATTTTAGGTTAAATTATTAATTTAGTTGAATTTTTTATACAAATTTCTGTTTAGAATTCAGTACTACGGCGGCACATACGACGGTTCTCTTATTTTCTTCTTTTATTCGAAAATTCCATTGAAAAAGAGCTCAAGGTATGAACAATTCTATATTTTCTATTCAAATTAGTTTTGGTAAATGTAGGGTTTAAAATAGATATTTGAATGAATTGAATTTTAGGTTAAATTATTAATTTAGTTGAATTTTTTATACAAATTTCTGTTTCGAATTCAGTATTCAAGATATTAATTTGACATTAAAATTTTCTACTAGCTTTTACATGTATTTTTTTACTGCCCAATCATAGTATTTGAGGTGTACAAATAATGCTCAGGCTGTTTAATTTTATCTTTTTTTTTTTTTTGAGCAAATTAATTTTGTCTTTTCATTTATATTGTGTTGATTTTGTTCAACCGTTTCTCACTGTCTAATTGATTTGTGCTATTGTTTTTGGTCGTCTATTCAGAATTCATTGTTATACGATTGATAGGTTTATGATCAGAAAGTTACTTTATATAATCTAACAAAAATTCGTATGGGTCTGTGCGCTTATAAAATCAGGAAATTCCAATCCCAAACATATTCATAAATTAAAAAAAAATATAAAAACTCTCTGCACACTTTTTTTTTTTTTTTTCATTTTTAATCGAATCACGTACGCCTAAAAAGAAGTATTCTCAAATCAGTGGCGAATTCAGGAATTTAAATTTAGGGGTACGAAAAATAATTATTAGCATATTATTTAATATATAAAATTTTACGGTACGTCAATAACTTCTGTGATGAAATAACTAAATTAAATAAAAATATAAGAAATGTTATAATAGGAGACTTTTAAGGTCGAAATTCATTTGAGATCATAGTTCAAAAAAAAATATGAGTAAAAATTAGTAGATAAATAGATAAGGGAGTAAAAAAAATATATTTAAATTATATTTGGCTCACACAAGAAGTTTTATAAAGAAAATATACATTTTAATCCGAATTCACTATGTAAATTTATTCGAACACGAATTTTAATAAATATTAATTAATTTATGAATAAAATAGATATGTTGAGTGTATGATTTAATATTGTGTAATCTACTTATAAATAAAGTGAATGTTTATGAATAAAAATAATGACAATTTGAGTAAATAAGTGATGATTGAAGGGTGAAGATAAAATAGTATGAATAATATTATTTGAAAAAGGAAAATGAGAATAATGAAATTGAAAAGAATAATATTTAAATAAAATAAATTACAATTAAAATTTATTTCATATTTACATGACAAATAAATAGCATTATATAAAAGAAAGAAAAAAGAAGAAAGTTATAGAAAATTGAACGATTAAAAACCAAACACAAATTGAAAATTAAAGCCCAATTGAAATTATTCTTTATAGTGAGTTACTTCTGAACTTTTGATTTTTTTTTTTTTTTCTGGACAATCACATTAACGCAGTATTCTTAAATCTCAATTGTCATTCATATTTTATATTTGTATGATTTCTATATGGTTATTGATTTATGAGATTTATTTGAAATTTATGGATTTTACTCATGAATTTAATAAGATTCTGACAGATATGTCTTTTCTCTGAGAATGATGACACGACTTCATCTAATAATACCTAAGATAAACATGACAATGATTTTGTCATTAAAAAGAAAAGACAAAAGACATCAACTGGAATAATTTTGAGGAATTTTTTGTCCATTCATTATAAAATTTCAGCATGTTTTATAATATTTTAGGGGGCTCAACATGAAGATGAGATTATTTAGAAAAATTGATGTATTTTTTAGTTGTAATTGTTGAAAGAACTTTCTGTTATTTTATTTTTTTTGAACATTTGTTAATTGCTCACGCACAATTCAAGAAATGGGCTGATCAATTTGGTTCTTTTCTTTGATAAAACAATTGGGCTGCCGACTTTTAATTAAATGTTAGCCCAAAACATTTTCCACTTTTAATTAAATGGGCTAACATTGTTGGCCCAAGTCTCCACTTACTCGGTTTGCTCTCGATCACAAATTCTTATTTCTTTGACGTAAAAGAGGGACAATATCACAATGGGCAACGTAGGACCGTTAGTGCCCGTAAGGACTTCAAATAAATTTATAATATATTTTAAGTTTAATTTGTCAATTAAAAAAATATTTGAAACATGTAGTCTATTGTATAAATTTGTAAATTTGTTATTCATTTGAATGATAAATATTTTTCAATCCACCCTTAACTCTAGAGGCTGCAACATATAATTGTCTATGCATGAACATTTTCAGAAGGTACACACTACACACCTACCATGAAAAGAGATTGACCTTTAACTTTTATTTATGGTAATTGCAAAAGACAATAGAATAAGAAATTATCTTATTCGAAATTTTATGGGAGCTGTGTCATCGAAACACTCAATATTATTCTCAAAATAAAAACTTTACTACCAACATTCCTTCCAAAATAAAAATGTGTCCTCAATAATGTAATTTTCAAATCTGGTAACAATCAATCTAGTTACATTATACAAATCGGACTTTAGGTCAATGTTCGTAAGCAACATTATATGGGCACATATTTTTTAGAACTAATCGATGGTCTGAGCATGACGTTTTCCTATAGTTCCATTCACATCTTCTAAAGTATTTTTTATTCTAATTTCACCAAAATTCTGCTTTCCAAAACATAGTTTGAGAATGACGTTTTAACACTTTGAAAAAAATAAAGTGTTTATTTCTACTAATTTACGAACAGCGTCGCCATGAGACAATCTCACTTTGAATAAGATAAGTGTTTATTCGTACTAATTACTGTTAATGATATTACTGATTACTATTTATGCTATTACTCGTTATTACTTATTGTATTACCGACTTTAATAAAATCATACCCATAATATTATTTTGTATTAAAATTTAAAAAAATACACATGAAAAAATGGAAAAAAAAAAAGTAAAACGAAAAAAAACAAAGAAATTAAAAGTTTGGAATAAATACTGAAAATGGGTGAAAAAGAGGAAGGGGAAAAAAACTTAGAAAGAAAAAAATCAAGATTTGTGCCTAATTTCGATAGTTTTTTTAAAAAAAAAAATTATGTTTTACGATTTTTTTCTAAAAATATGGGTGACTTGATGGTGAATCGACAGTAACTCGGTAATGACTAGACTACAGATTGTAAATATACAAATTAAGGTGGATTTTATTATATTTGTGTAAATTAATAAAAGGATAATATAGTCTTTTAAATGTAATTACTTTTTTAAAAATATTTTGGGGTGAACTCATAAAATGAGGGGTGTAGATAAACGTTGTAAAAAATAATAATTTAGGGATGAACTCATAAAATGAGCGGGTGCACATAACCGTGATAAAAAAATGATTTGGGGGTGAACTCATAAAATAAACGGGTGCAGATAACCGTAGTAAAAAAAATAATTTTTTGGTGAACTCATTAAATGAGTGGGTATAGATAAAATATAAATCAAAAATTAAAATTGGCGTGTATCGGTATCTTGCATGTACCCGAGTATCACCCTACAAATTAGGGTTGATTTTATTATATTTTGTGTAAATTAATAAAAGGATAATATAGTCCTTAAAATGTAATTATTTAAAAAAAAAAAATCTTCTGGAGTGAACTTATAAAATGAGCTACAACCAAATAAAGATGAACTCTGGGGATGCTACATGCCTTCAGAACTAAGATAGGTAACTTATATTACACAGTGATGCTTTTTGGTTTAAAGAATGCTGGTGCTACTTATCAACGTGTTATGACTGCTATTTTTCATGATATGATGCATGAGGAAGCAGACAATTCAAAGATCAGAGAATAGTTCTTCAACACAGTTTTTCCGAAATCCCTCAATGGCATTCCTTCCTCGTTCAAGCCAATCGCCCTTCCATCGAAGTACACTTGAGATGCCTCCTGGGACGATTTCTAACCGTGGTAAAAAATAATTTTGGGGTGAATTTATAAAATGAGCGATTGTAGATAACCATGGTTAAAAATGATTTTGGGTGAACTCATAAAATGAGCGGGTGCAGATAACCGTAGTAAAAACATAATTTGAGAGTGAACTAATTAAATTAGCAGGTGTAGATAAAATATAAATAAAATAATAATTTAATTATGTTAAAAAAAATCTAATTTTACGTTCGTATTGTTTAATTTAAATAATATTATTATTAATTTGGGTTGGTCTGCTATGGACTCGAGTGCATGTTGTGCACCCTAGTCCATGTTGTACTTTTCAGTTTACTGACTTACACTTTTTGATAAATGGTGTTGCACTTTTCAATTATTAAACCGTATAATAATATTTTTAGTAATAATTGAAAAGTGCAACACCATTTACCAAAAAGTGTAAGTCAGTAAAATTAAAAAGTGCACATGGACTAGGGTGCACAACATGCACTCGAGTGCACACTAGACTTTACCTATTAATTTTAATAAAGGATAGAATAGTAAATAATAAAATAAAATTTATATAATTATTTTAAAATATTAAAAAAAGGCAACATGTATCAAGTTAGGGCGACACAGTGCAATGCAATTTGACATTCGAACTATTAATAGTTCAACTATTAATAGTTCAGGCGACACCTGAACTATCCTAAGAAAACCCCGAAAGAGAATTGATAAGAAAGAAAAAATAATTTAAAATATGACCGTTGAAAAAGAGAGAGAAAAAAGAGAAAAGAGAAAATTATTTTTAAAAAATTAAAAATTACAGAAAATAAGAGTTTTAGAAAATGAGAATTTTTGTGAAAGCCACGCACCCATAAGAGATTTCGAATATTTACTTTTTTTATATATTACATTATTAGTGTAAGACCCGCGAATTTATCAATGTATTTGATAATATGAGAGCGTTGGGCACTTGGGCTCTTATATCCAAAATTATATCAATTGTATGGTTTAATAATGTTTTCGTACTTTTGCATGAGGTATGCAGGTATAGTACCTTGTATTTTAAAATGATTATAAAATTATAAAAAGTAAACATAAAAAATTAAAGTCACTTAAAATGGAGATAAAACAATAAAATTGAAATTAAGAGAATTGCCTGAAGTGATAAATATTATTGAGTATACATTATTATTTTTTGTTTAGAGAATAATTATGAACATTAGAGATGAAATTTGTAGTCCCAAAAGTTTGTAGAATAATATAGAGAACATTTATCAAATCATTTTCATAGTATATAGTATATAATGACATAAATTAAATTCTGGTCTAATTAAAATGAATGTTGTTGAGAGATGTGGAATCTGAAAATAAATTTTCAATGAACCAAATGTTGAAACTGGATCGGTAAAGTGACCTTTGACCTTCCTGTATGTTAGGAGACGAAAGAAAATTTTATTTGTATGTATAAATAAAGAGAGGAAAAAAAAAGAAGAAAAGTATTTGACATGCTATGTTTTACAATCAACTAAAACATTGAAGAATGTAACATCACCTCATCTAAATAAATTAGAATTTCGAATGCAGTTTTGTCGATGAGTGGAATAAGAATGTTATAAAAAAAAAAAGGGGACATGTCTGCCTTGAACCCTTGTTCTCATTCTCTTCACATCTTTATTCAACATCCTGAAAATTAGAGAATATAGAAATATAAAATCACCTTAATATTTTCTTAAAAAAGAACTCTAGCAAGTGAGAAGATGTAATCAAGGAATGTGTAAAACAATATATGCATTAAAGAAAAACAATTAAAAAGTAAAGTAAACTAAATTGTGTAAAAAGAAAAAAGAACCGAGAAAATAAATTGAAAAGAGAAATATTTAAGGAAAGTTTAAATTTTTGTTTAAAAAAATTAAAAAATATTAAAGAAAACTAAAAAAAAAAAATTGATTAATTAATTAATTTTATAATTATGGATTAATTTAACATTCTCATTTTTATTGATGAATTTATCACTTAATCAACTAATTAATTTACCATTATTAATTAATTTACAATTCTCTCTTTTAATTTGCTTATGCTATCATTGCTAATTAATGTTAAAATTATTATTAAAACTTAAAAAATATTATTCTTATTATTAAAAAATTGTAGATTTTGTTACTGAAAAATGATAGATATTTTAACTGAAAAATGTAATTTTTATTATTGAAAAGTGGTAGATATTTTAACGAAAAATTGTACAATTTTCATTACTAAAAGTGATAGATTTTCTTTTTTTTTTTTTCCGGAAAATTGTTTAATTATTAAAAAAAATCTATCATTTGAAGATATATGGACTGGGACCTCATACACAGTTAGTGTTGTTCTAATAGTTTCACCAACGATTACTTTGTTAAAATATTTTGCTTTTAATAAGTGTTAAGAGTTGACTCTAAAATACAAAATTATGAATTACATCTTCCATTTATGATAAATGGTCAGCACAGTGTGACAGAGATCAACTCTAAAATTTTAATTCGTTCATATTTGAAACCCATGTATTATGAATTACATCTTCCATTTATGATAAAATCGGGTTTGGAGATCTAATCAAATTTAATTCGATTTTATTTTGTGAATTTTTGAACATAGAAAAAAATTAATAACAATGATGATCTATTCATGTTTTTTGTTTTAGTTTTCTGCATTTGTTGAATGAATATATTTTATTCCTATTTAATAATTTTTTTTTTTTTTTTAAATGGTGTGGTAATGCTATGTAGACACTATATCATTCTATTGATACTATTAAAAAAATATACTTATGTTTGGAGATGAAAACAATGCAGTGGATTTAGGAATTAAGTGCATACGTACAGTTGTCTTATTAAATTTTTAATCCTTGTATTACAATTATAGTGCAATTTTTTTTTTACAAATAAAACAAGGATTACAACGAGAAAAACATATCCTCATTAGAATGAGGGAATCCGAGCAAGATCCTTGAGATATTGTGGACAACCATCTTCATTCCAATCTTGAGGAGATGAAGTGTGTTTACAGAATTGGGCCAGTTCATGTGCCACCATATTTCTATGTCTCGGAATGAACTGACAATCCCACACCAAGTGTTTTTGCATCAACCAAACAATTCTGTTCACCACTTGGTTTTCGTCATTAATAACGCTCGTCCCTTGCATAATCAGCTTAATAGCATCAGTAGAATAAGAACGAACACCCCTAATATTGATACTTTTATCATAGCACTTTCGTAGCCCCTGCTCAATTGCCAATAATTCTGCATTACAAACCGAAGACGGATTTCTAATTCTGTTTGCTCCCGCTAGCAAGATTGCATGACTACTATTAATCACCACAAAGCCAACAGCAAAGTAATTTTCATCCATATTAAAAGCAGCATCAGTAAATAGCAAATTACCTTCATCACTTGTAGATCCCAATTCCTTTTCTTTCCCTACAAAATCAAGGCTTGTATTCTCAATGGTACTTGATCGTAGGAAATCATACCAATATGACACTGCCCATTCCACCTGAAAGCCCAGCTTAGCATCCCTATCATTGTGAGTTTCATTATGCACATAATTGCATCTTTCCTTCCAAATTGCCCATGCAACCATGATCACTAAAGCCATATTATCAGAATCCAATTTTTGCAGAATCCAACAAATGAAATCCAAACCATTTCCCCCCACTGCTTGGCCAATCTTACTCCACAGGCCCATCTCTTTCCAAGTTCGTTTTGCAAAGGGGCAAGAAAATAAACAATGCATAGTATCCCCCATGCCAAAACCACAGCACTTACAGCAACAATTAATGGGAACATGAGTACGAGCTAAATTACCTTCCGAAGCAATAATATTCATTGCCAATTTCCAGCCAAAACATCGCACTTTCTGCGGCACTTGCAGCTTCCAGATTGCATCAAAAATTCTCCTGGTGAAAGACTGATCAGACGAGCCTTCATGATCCCTTTTTCTATTACTGATTTGACGAGATACAGAAAATTGATAACCCGAAGCCACCGTGAACCTGCCAGTTGAGGAAAAAGGCCAGCTTATATGATCTTCTTGCTCTGCTCCGGCAATGCTTGTACACAAAATCTTCTCCGCTTCAAAGGGTAAAAAGGCCTGTCGTACCAACTGCTTATTCCAAGCACCCGAGTCAAGGATGAATCGATCAACAGTTGATGCACTAACATTTTTAGACTGAATGCGTCCATTTTCCAAGCCACTAACCCAATTATCCTTTAAGATTTTAATATTATTGCCCCTACCAATACTCCAAATCGTTCCAGCATCAAGCATATCTTTACTCCACAAAAGAGATCTCCATACAAATGATGGATTGGAGCCCAAAGACAAATCAGAAAAGCAGGTATCCCCAAAATACTTTGCTTTAAAAATATTCCAAAGCAATGAATTTGGCAAAGTGAAGATTCTCCAAAGTTGCTTTGCTAAAAGTGCTTTGTTGAATAACACCAAACTTCGAAAGCCCAACCCACCCTCCTGTTTAGAAGTACAAAGATCTTGCCATTTCTTCCAATGCTTTTTCTTACTTGATGCATCATCACCCTACCAGAAACCAGCCATAAGTTTTTCTATTTCCTCACAAATTGCCACTGGGATTCTAAAACAAGACATGGCATAGGAAGGAATAGCTTGTAACACTGCTTTGATGAGAATTTCCTTGCCACCATCCGAAAAGAATTTATGGCTCCAAGCTAAGATTCTTTTCCGCACATTATCCACCAAGTATCCAAATTTAATTCTCCTAGCCTTTGGAATCATAGCAGGGAGCCCCAAATAGAACTCATGGCCTTGAGAGGAACGAATTCCCAAAATTGTCTTTGCCTGAACAATATTAGCTTGGCATGTCTGTAGGCTAAAAGTGATGGATGATTTATCTCTATTAACAATTTGGCCTGAAGCTTTCTCGTAAGTATAGATGCAATTGGCAATTGCTTGTGTTTCTTCCTTTGTAGCTTTGAAAAATAACAAGCTGTCATCCGCAAAGAATAAGTGGGACAATACAGGAGCTTGTCGAGCTATCTTGATCCCCGAAATCTGCTTAAGATTGACCACAGAAGAAATAATAGAAGAGAAGGCCTGAGCACATAACACAAACAAATACGGCGATAACGGATCCCCTTGTCGAAGCCCTCGAGTGGGAGCAAAATAATCTGAATTTTTCCCATTGATATTGATACTATACGTAACTGAAGAGATGCAATTCCAGATTATGTTGATCCAATTCTCAGGAAAATTGAACCTTCAGAGAACAGTCAAAAGAAAAGACCACTCAATCCTATCATAAGCCTTGCTCATGTCCAATTTCAAAGCCGCAAAACCCGTTTTACTCTTCGAAGTTTTCAGAAAATGCATCGTTTCATAAGCCAACAAAATATTATCAGTTATACTCCTGCCAGGCACAAATGCACTTTGATGTTGATCAATTAAACCACTCAGCACAATCTTAAGCCTATTTGTCAATGTTCTTGCCAAAATACGATAAGACACATTACAAAGACTAATAGGTCTAAACTGTGTAGGGGAAGAAGGATTACCCACTTTAGGAATGAGGGTGATGATTGTTTGATTCCAAGATTGAAGATTGGCCCCATCATTCAAAACTCGAAGGATAGCATTAGACACATCATTTCCAATTATTGACCAATTTTTTTGATAGAATGATGCTGGAAATCCATCCGGGCCTGAAGCTTTCCAGGGTTACAGCCCCTTAACCGCTTTGTAGACCTCAGTTTTAGAAAAGGGGGTTTGGAGAAAGCTTGCTGTTTCCTGTGGCAATTGCTTCGACAGAGCTTGAGTAGCTCTATGAATCTCCCTCTCCGTCGGATTATTTGTAGCAAAGATATCCTGAAAATAGGTCATAAAAACCTTCCCAATATCACCTTGTGAGTAGCAATCAGTTCCCTCCTCATCCTGGATATGTCGAATTGTATTCCCCCTCCTCTTAGCATTAGCCCCTGAGTGGAAAAATTTGGTGTTACGATCCCCTTCTTGAAGCCAGTTAACTCTAGCTCTTTGTTTCCAAAACCATTCTTCCTGAGTTTCAAGGTTGGCTAACTCATCTTCCAATTGCTTGACATGATCCATAGATGGAATGTGAGAATCATCATTCAAGCTTTGGTTAATCATATTTCTTGTTTGCTTAATCATGTGAGCTATAGTACCTCCTTTTTGCTTTGCCCATTCATGTATAACATTTGCACAAACACCAAGAGTTTCAGGGAGAAACAAGCCCTGAGCTGAACTGCTCCAAGCCACCTTAATCACCTTTTGAAAATCTTTCTCCTTCATCCAATGATTCTCAAACTTGAATGCTTTAGGTGATTTAGAAGAGAGAATAGGCCCATTAATTTCAAATTCCAACAAGATTGGTCTATGATCAGACCCACAGAAATCCAGCACAGACGCTTCAAAGGCTGCACACAAATTCTTCCAATTATCATTAGCCAAAAAACGATCAAGCTTTTCTTTAATATAACATTGGCCCTTTCTTCGATTGTGCCATGTAAATTTCGATCCCTTCATTTTCAAACTATTAAGATGGCAATAAGACATAGCATTCTGGAAAGGAGAAATATTCCTATAATTGAGATTAGAACCCCCAGATTTCTCACAATTGTACAAAACTTGATTGAAATCTCCCCCAATTATCCATGGCTGAGGCAAATTAGCATTATAATCTTTAAGCCTTTTGAGTAATTGCCAAGAAGCTGATCTTTTCTGCAAACAAGGGTGACCATAGAATCCAGTAAATCGCCAATTACCAAATGAAGTAGCAATAGAACAATCAATATGCCCAGAAGAGTAAGACACAATTGAAACATTGCTATCATTCCAAAACATCACAAGGCCACCAGCAAGGCCACAAACATTAACACAAAAACGCTAGAAAACCCTAAACGAACTCTCAAGACTTCAGCATAAAAGGAGTTGCATTTGGTTTCCGAAATAAAAAAGATAGAAGGTCAATAACTAGCAACAAGACCACGCAGCCTAGAGAACGCACGCTTGCTGCAAATTCCGCGTGCGTTCCAACACAACAGCTTCATTCTCCATAGGTCTCGATCATACTTTATGCTGATTTTGTACTGACCTTCAAATTAATTGCAGCAGTAAACCCAAACAGAAAATTAAAACTCCAATAAATACTCCCTAATGTTAATATCTCACAGGTCATTAAAAAACAACTACTGTACACAAATTCCAGCTACCTCCAGCATATAACTCACTCTTTTAGGAAAACCAGATCGCAGAAGCATACTCTTCTTTGCTCTGTTTTCAAACATAGTGTGGAACTTTGGAAAAAGATTAACCGGTGTGAGTCAGCCAGAGAGGCAAGCGGCATACGATTTTGGGGGTGTGGGGGTAGACTCCGCGGCTGAGGAATATACACTCGTCGGCGTGGATGTGGTGGCGTAGAACTTTATGCACGGAGGCGTCGAGGAAACTCCTTTTTGAAAACGCACTTTGAATCTGGTGGGGGAGGAAATGGTGCGATGGGTGGGAGTAAACAAGGGCAGGAAAAAGATAAGGTAATCACCCTGAGGTGCGGCGATGACGACCGACTCGCGGCGGTGGTGGCGGCACGCGGTGGCGTAGGCTGTACGCACGGAGGCGTCGGGGAGCTCTTTTTTAGAGAGAGGAATTTGTTAGGTGTATAATATATTTTAATTATAGTGCAATTAATTGCACCATGTATGTGCACAAAAGAGTGACTCTTAAAAATAAGTTTGACAATAACTTGTATATGTAAAAAAATTTAATGGAGTCAAAATATATAGAGTAATATTTAAAAAATTAAAATTAAATCGTATAATTGTTTAAATGTTATAAAATAATATATAAAATGGATGTCCTTTCAAATACTTTTAGATGATTCTAGTATAAGCACTTATGATGATCACTTATGATGATCTTTATGTTAGAATTCTAGGAGCTTCTCTTGCTCCCTATAAAAGGGTGGTATGCCACTCCATTTTGTACACTCGATGAAAAATGAATAAAAGTATTAGTTTCACAACACGTTATCAGCACGAGTCTCTACGTTGAGCCAAAATAAATATTTTCAAGTATTATATACTTGAACCTCTTCAAGGTAGATTAAGGTAGTGTTTTTTTTTCTCCTTTCTCATTTCATTCTTCATTATGGCTACTTTCACAAAACTTGAATTTGCACCACTTGATATCACCGGAAAAAATTATTTGTCATGGATTTTAGATGTTGAAATTCATCTTGAGGCTATGGGTCTTGGTGATGCTATTGTTGAAAATAATAGTGCATCAAATCAAGACCGTGCCAAAACAATGATTTTCCTTCGTCATCATTTGGATGAAGGATTGAAAACTGAATATTTAACAGTGAAAGATCCACTAGTTTTGTGGAGAAATTTAAAAGAAAGATACGACCACCTGAAGATGGTCGTCCTTCCAAAAGCCCGGTATGATTGGCTTCATCTACGTCTGCAAGATTTCAAAACTGTCAATGAATATAATTCGGCTATGTTCAGAATTACTTCACAATTAAAGTTATGTGGTGAAACCATAACTGATGATGATATGCTTGAGAAGACATTCTCTACTTTTCATGTCTCGAATATGCTCCTGCAGCAACAATATCGAGAAAAAGGTTTTAAGAAATATTCTGAACTAATTGCATGCCTTCTCTTAGCCGAGCAAAATAATGAATTATTGTTGAAAAATCATGAGTCCCGATCCACCGGTTCCAGTCCATTCCCTGAAGCGAATGCGACTCAATCTCAAAATTCTGGTCGTGGTCGTGGTCGTGGACGTGGACGTGGACGTGGTGGTAGCCGAGGACGTGGTAATAATCATGGTCGCGGTCGTGGTATATTTACTCCATATAATAACAACAACCATGATCGTGACAAGAAACAAGCTGTCTCCCAGAAGAGAGATAATGGAGAAAAGGAGAAATATGAGGAACATTGTTACCGGTGTGGAATGGAAGGTCATTGGTCCCGCGTGTGTCGAACAACGGATCATCTTGTTGAGCTTTATCAAGCTTCTTTGAAAAATAAGGCAAAAAATGTTGAGGCAAATTTTATTGATAACAATATTGCTCTTGATGGTGATGATGTGGTTATGACCCATCTTGATGTAGTCGATTTCTTTAACGATGTTAACTAAGCATATGATGAATACCCTATAAGTATTTCATGATGAATAAAATATTTATATATTTTGCATCTTTTATTAATATTAATTTCTAATTTATGTTTTTTTTTTTTTTATGAAGAAGCAATGGATGCCAAACATTTGGGAATGAATAGTGATGGTGATATTTGTCTAATTGATAGTGCTACTACACACACTATATTTAAAAATGAAAAATATTTTTCTCATTTGCAAAAGGGGGAGACAAATGTTAACACTATAAGTGGTAGTGCAAATTTGATTGATGGCTCCGGAAGAGCCACAATATTTCTCCCTGAAGGAACTAAACTAGTTATAAATAATGCACTACTGTCTCCCAAGTCTCAAAGAAATTTGTTAAGTTTTAAAGATATCCGCAAAAATGGGTATCATATCGAGACTCTAAATGAGAAAAACAGTGAATGTCTATTGATTACACAAGTTGTTTCTGGAAAGAAACGTGTGTTAGAAAAGCTGTATTCACTCTCTTCTGGCCTATATTACACGAATATAAATACAGCTGAAACATATCACCTAATAGACCAGAAGTCTATTACTCCCAATGATTTTATGGTTTGGCATGATCGCCTTGGACATCCTGGTTCCACCATGATGAGGCGCATAATTGAAAATTCACATGGCCATTCATTAGAAAATAAAAAGGTGTTAAATTCTAATGAATTCTCATGTGTTGCATGCTCTCAAGGGAAGTTAATTGTTAGACCTTCACCAACTAAAGTGGGGATTGAATCCCCTGCATTTCTAGAACGAATTCATGGTGATATTTGTGGGCCTGTAGATCCACCATGTGGACCATTTCGATATTTTATGGTGCTAGTTGATGCATCAACGAGATGGTCACATGTATGTCTCTTATCCTCTCGCAACTTGGCATTCGCAAGATTACTTGCCCAAATAATAAAGTTGCGAGCACAATTTCCAGATCACCCAATAAAGAAAATTCGTTTAGATAATGCTGGTGAATATTCATCACATGCTTTTTATGATTATTGCATGTCGATTGGAATAAGTGTTGAACATCCTGTCGCTCATGTTCACACACAAAATGGTCTAGCCGAATCATTTATCAAACGATTGCAATTAATTGCTAGACCATTGTTAATGAAATCAAAACTCCCTTTATCTGGTTGGGGACATGCTATACTACATGCAGCAACACTTGTGAGAATTCGGCCGACAAGTTATAATAACCTTTCTCCCCTTCAATTAACATTTGGTTATGAGCCCAATATCTCCCATTTAAGAATTTTCGGGTGTGCGGTTTATGTTCCAATTGCACCGCCTCACCGAACTAAATTGGGCCCCCAACGAAGGTTGGGAATATATGTCGGGTATGAATCACCTTCTATAATTAAATATATTGAACCATTAACAGGTGATTTATTTATTGCTAGATTTGCAGATTGTCATTTTGATGAATCTCATTTCCCGACATTAGGGGGAGGTAAGGATCAACCGAAAAAAGAAATCAATTGGAAAATTGCATTAGATTTCCTTGATCCTCGTACAAAAGAATGTGAACTAGAAGTTCAAAGGATCATACATTTGCAACAAATTGCAAATCAATTACCGGATGCATTTAGTGACTCCAGAAGAGTTACTAAATCACATATTCCTGTAGAAAATGTTCCGGTTAAGATTAATGTCCCTGAAGGACAAATAACAAGTGCTAATGAATCTAAAGCACGCCTGAAGCGTGGTAGACCTCTTTGTTCCAAAGATAAAAACCCTCGAAAGAAAAGAGGAATAATTAAGATCGACGAGTCAAATGAGGATGAACAACTCGCACGTAGTGAGAAAATTCAGCTTCCTGAAGAAGTTGTATCAGAAGATGTTGCTCCTGAAGAGCATGAGGTTGTAGAAACTTCAATAAATTATATCACTACGGGAAAAAGTTGGAACCGAAGAGAAACAGTCATTGACAATGTTTTTGCATATAATGTAGCACTTGATTTTTTGGAAGAATTTGAGGATCATGAACCCAGATCGGTTGATGAATGTCGGCGTAGAAATGACTGGCCAAAATGGAAAGATGCAATTCAATCCGAGTTGGATTCACTGGCAAAACGAAAAGTATTTGGACCTGTAGTCCAAACACCTGAAGGTGTAAAGCCAGTGGGATACAAATGGGTATTCGTGCGAAAAAGAAATGAGAAAAATGAAGTTGTGAGATATAAAGCAGGATTGGTAGCCCAAGGTTTTTCACAAAGACCTGGATTTGATTATGATGAAACATACTCTCCTGTGATGGATGCAATTACATTTAGATATCTTGTAAGTTTTACCGTGCATGAAAAACTTGAGATGCGTCTAATGGACGTAGTCACTGCATACTTATACGGTAATCTTGAAAAAGATATCTACATGAAAGTCCCTGAAGGATTCAACATGCCTGAAGCATGTAAATCAAATCCAAGAGAAATTTATTCTATTAAATTGCAAAGGTCTTTGTATGGGCTCAAACAATCCGGACGTATGTGGTATAATCGTCTTACCGAATGTCTAGTCAAGGAAGGTTATACCAATGATCCAATATGTCCATGCGTTTTTATAAAGAAAAATGGATCACGTTTTGTGATAATTGCAGTGTATGTTGATGATCTCAATTTAATCGGGACTCCTGAAGAGCTCGAAGAGGCAGTTGCATATTTAAAGAAAGAATTTGAGATCAAGGATTTTGGAAAGACAAAATTTTGCCTTGGTTTGCAAATTGAACACCTCGAAGGTGGAATTTTTGTCCACCAAACTGCTTACACCCAAAAGGTTTTAAAGAGGTTTTATATGGAAAAGGCACATCCACTAAGTACCCCAATGGTCGTCCGGTCACTCGATCCTAATAAAGACCCTTTCAGACCGCGAGATGAAAATGAAGAGATACTTGGTCCTGAAGTACCATATCTCAGTGCAATTGGTGCACTTATGTACCTTGCTAACTGCACAAGGCCAGATATATCATTTGCAGTTAATTTACTAGCAAGATTTAGTTCATCTCCCACAAGGCGACATTGGAATGGTATAAAACACATTTTTCGCTATCTCCAAGGAACAGTTGATCTTGGCCTATTTTATTCAAATAAATCTCGACCTGAATTGCTTGGTTATGCTGATGCTGGGTATTTATCTGACCCACATAAAGCAAGGTCTCAAACTGGATATGTATTCACATGTGGTGGTACAGCCATTTCATGGCGATCTACAAAACAGTCACTTGCTGCCACTTCTTCAAATCATGCTGAAATTATAGCAATTCATGAGGCCAGTCGGGAATGTGTTTGGTTAAGGTCAATGATTAATTATATTCGAAAGAATTGTGGATTGTCTCATGACAATAAAAATCCTCCAACTTTATTATATGAAGATAATGCAGCTTGTATAGCTCAACTAAAAGGAGGATACATTAAAGGAGATAGAACTAAACATATTTCACCAAAATTCTTCTTTACTCATGAGTTGCAAAAGAATGGTGAGATCGATGTGCAACAAATCCGCTCAAGTGACAATTTAGCAGATTTATTTACCAAGGCACTACCTACTGCAACATTTGAGAAGCTGGTGAAGCGTATCGGAATGCGTCGATTAAAGGATTCCGCATGATGCTTGGATCAGGGGGAGATTGAATACACTAAGTAATATGTACTCTTTTTCCCTTACTAGGTTTTTGTCCCACTGGGCTTTTCCCTAGTAAGGTTTTTAACGAGACATATTCTTTGTGTAATGACGGACATCCAAGGGGGAGTGTTATAAAATAATATATAAAATGGATGTCCTTTCAAATACTTTTAGATGATTCTAGTATAAGCACTTATGATGATCACTTATGATGATCTTTATGTTAGAATTCTAGGAGCTTCTCTTGCTCCCTATAAAAGGGTGGTATGCCACTCCATTTTGTACACTCGATGAAAAATGAATAAAAGTATTAGTTTCACAACATTAAATAATTTATAACACCTATAACCTCCATCTCTATTTATATATTAAACCGTTTAATTGAAGACATATATTTTCGCTTTACCAAATTCCACACGTACGTGTAAACTTCACAATTATTCTGAGTTAATATATACTCCAGTATATAATAATATTATCTTGAAACAAAATTATCATGAATCCTGTTTGTTGGAATAAATTAATCGAGAAATAAGAAATAGAATTACCAACCTGTAATTCTCAATGCAGCGGAATATATCTTGAACCCGGTTGAATTCCACGTACGTACTGTGATCCTCGTAGTCAGAACACGGTCACATGAATTGATTCACGAACCGCTTCTCATATCCACAATCTAAGTGCCCTCTAATTGTATTTATGCTATGCGTATTATACAGAACATAGAATTCCCCGTTTCTGTATTATGTCTCATGAGGGAAGAGAACAGAATTCTCTCTGCTTTTGTCTGTTGAAACTTATATATAGGAGGTTATTCAATAACTGCCCCTACATTTATCCACTCATGTGTGGATTAAATATAAATAATTAATATTAATTAATTATTATTCTATTTAACTTTTATCTCCCACTCACACATGAAGTTTGAGTCTTACACTCCTTTACTTCACTTATGTATACCATCACATAACACATTTTCATACAGGCAAATAAATCGTGTGACCCTCGAGAATATGAGTTTTCACGCTATACACTTGTTAAGGATATATAGCAACTCAACCAGTTTTATATGAAGATTTCAAAACTCGTTATACCCCAGAACTCTTTCAATTTAACATCAGTTGACATATCTCTTTCAATCCCTTGAACATAAGAGCATATCCAACCTTTTATCAAATCTATGTATTCATAATCAAGTTCTGAACTTGATTGACCGGTCAATGAATCACAATAGAACATGTTAATAAAGATGTCATTCCTTTTACACTAATATCTCCAGACTCCCACTATAGCTGCTTTCCTAGACATGCACCGCATTGCCATATAACTTATAGATATTGGTAACATGCTAAAGTAGCAACACTAGAGTGAAGACTTAAGAATACAGTAAAAAGTCTTAAGGGTACTTATTAGAGGATTTCTTAACCCTCAAGACCTCATACAATGAGAAAATAGGGATATCTTTCTCATTTCCTTATGGTCATCTTAGCACATGTGGTATGAAACACATGTCACGGTATCTTAACTTCCCAAAATGGAAGCGTATGTCATTCTCTTATTTGACATCGTGTAAATCACAGTTCAAGTGTATCCTCGACACTTAACTTGAATTTCCTCCCACTATAGTCCAGAAAAATCCGTTGATTTAGCTTCGTAACAAGTTAAATAGATTTGTGGTAAAATCTATTACGATTATTCCTAAATAATCTCATCTCTGCACATGCCTCGATGTCAGAGGCGATTGCTCGTATGAGAGAGCCAATCTTTACTTGTCGACATACTATTATATGAAACATCATATAATTCACAATACATAAATGTTCAACAACATTAACAACTACAAAGCACTATGTTCAAATCCACACAAACCCAAAACCTTAGATGTCAAAAACATCTCTCACGAATATGTTTGACAAGAGGATCTGCAAACATCAAGTGAGTAGTCATGCATTTAAAAATCACCTTTTCTTCTTTTAAAGTTTTCACAAAGTCAAAAACTTTGTATATAATTTGTTTGGTTTTTCATGAAACTCGGAATCTCGAGTGTAAGCTTTTACTACTTTGATTACTACAATGAATCACTACAACTTCCATTGAAGTGTTTGATTCTATAGTAAATCACCACAACTCCCACTGGAGTGTGAATCATTACAACTCCCAATGTAGTGTAAATCGTTACAACTCTCCCACTAGAGTGTTAGATTCCACAGTGAATCGTTACAGCTTCCACTAGAGTATTTGATTCCACAATGAATTGCTACAGCTCCCACTAGAGCGTTTAATTCTACAATGAATAGTTACAACTCCCAAGGTAGCGTAAATCGTTACAACTCTCCCACTAGAGTGTTTGATTCCACAGTGAATCGTTACAGCTTCCACTAGAGTGTTTAATTCAACAATGAATCGGTATAACTCCCACTAGAGTGTTTGATTCCACAATGAATCGGTATAACTCCCACTAGAGTGTTTGATTCCACAATGAATCGGTATAACTCCCACTAGAGTGTTTGATTCCACAATGAATTGCTACAACTCCCACTAGAGTGTTTAATTCAACAATGAATCGTCACAACTTCCACTGGAGTGTTCAATTCCATAGTGAATCGCTACAACTCTTATTAGAGTGTTTGATTCTACGATAAATCGTTACAGCTTCTAATGGACTGCTTACCTTTTTTTTTTTTTTTTTTAAAGTTTCAATAAATTTCTTACCCAAACTGTTCCTCGTATTTACAGATGCACTTGCCACAAGCTCTACTTGCACAGTGGATAGTACATGTCTATATACCCTTTCAGGTTTAAATTAATCTGTAGTACATTTCTGATATCTTACAATCCCTTACACTGTCACCAGTGTCTATACTGAATTGAATTGATATCTGCTAACCAAACCAACAGCTCATAATACGTCTGGATGTTCACTCATCTTAGCATACATCAGACATTCAATTACATTCGCATACAATACTACTAACATTTCATCTTTGAGTCTTCGAACACTCATAATAGTTTAATAACTCATCTTTTACAACAAGAGTATCAACAGGCTTTCATGCAGCCATTTTGATTCTGTTCTAGAAGTCTCTTTATATGTCTCTTGAGACAACCCAAGTAACTTCCTTGAACTATATCTATGAATATTTTCACCAAACATACTCATTATCGTTTTCCAGCTAACATTGTATCAACATACATAGGATAAAATTACAAATCTGCTTAGGACCGTTTAACGTAAGCACAGTGGTCTTTGTCTATCATCACAAAGTTACATGAGACAATCATTCAATGAACTCTCAAGTACCACTATCTTGAGGATTGTTTAAGTTCGTAAATCGATCTCATCAATTCACAAACATTATCCTTTTCTTTGAAGAATGAAATCCTACTTGTCTCAACATGTGGATTTCTTCTTCCAACTCTCCATTGAGAAAAACAGTCTAAACGTCCATTCTAATGTAATTCTAAATCTAGCCAGAAGTAGACGAATCAAGGTAAATTTCACAATAGGCGGAAAAAGGTTACATACCCACACCTGAGTATAATTATTTTCTACCATGTGAACTTTTCTACCTCACTATAGACCCATCAGTCTCTTTAAGAATCTGAGAATTCATTTATTCTCAATTTCTTTGTGTCTCGATGAAAGATCGACAAGTTTCCAAACTTAATTTGACCTTATCGACTTTTCGTTTCTTCCATTGCTTTCTTTCATTAGTCTCTTGTAGAACGAGCTAGAACCTCTGAAACGTTTGTAGGTTCTTCCTTATTCACTAAAACTTATTTTATCTTCTGAAGATACATAGAAGGCATGTCCTTCAATATCATGATGTCTCTTAGACACACGTTTCCTAAAAATTTCAGATTGAAACTCTGTGACATCTTCTCTAGATAATTACTCTCATCAAGATCCATCCGATCTTTAATGGGTAAACTTCTATCAAATATCACATTAAGTAAATCACTCCCACTTGGATCTGATAGAGAGTGATTATTTCAATCACAAAAATGGTTTAGCATACCAAATGCTTCCAATACTAGGAAATTCTCAGAAAAATGGTATTAAATGATTCTATCTCATGTGACACTCCCAACTCCTCGATCTTCGATCAACATGTATTGTTTAGATTTAGCACAATATCCTTATGAAGATACGTTTCTAAACCCTCAAACCCAACTTTTCATACTGACTCGTAGAATCAAGTATATAAGTCGCGGATATTCAGATACATAAAATTACTAAAGAACAGGTATTCCACTCGTTCAGAGTTCTAATGGAGTTGAAGTAAATATCTACGAATAACTTTATTCATAAAACATTGACAATTATTAACAACTCATCTCCCAAAGATGATAGTTAAAGTTTTGCCATCATGGATCTTATTATATCCAACAACGTGTACTCCTTCTTACAGTCACATCCTTGTGTAACAGTATTAGGTTTTGATAATTGTCGGATTATGTCGTTTTCATTACACAGTTCCTTGAACTGTTGGATAAACATTCACGCTCTATAGGTTCTTAAAACCTTTAAAAAAATGTCTTTTATTCTCAACCTCAATTAGGTAATGTCTAAAGCAATCCAAATGCCTAGACTTTGACAAATTGTATGGACAAGTCCAACACGTGAAAAATTATCGACGTAAGAAGTGAAAACAACCAGCTCCATGTTATTTGACATTTACAAAATCACATTTATCATAACGAAATATATGCAATAAAGAATTAACAATGATCAAATGGTTTTTCAGTCACTTGTGAGCAAGACAATATCAACGTGTTAAAAACTCAACTTATAAAGACGAACACTGTAGTCCTTCTTTCACAAGCCAGTTCTCCTAATCTTGCACAACATGACCTAATCTAGCATACCGAATTTTATCAATGACTCAAGTATTGCCAGTGGAACAAACTTTTAGTAACTATGAACTCGCTTCATAAAACTAGTTGTTGTTCTCATACAAACCGTAGTCATATAAATGTTTAGTACCATAATCTACATTGTTTATACTATTCACAACCATCTCTAAAGGAAATAATAAATCACATCTCAATCATAGAAGA
The DNA here is from genome assembly GCA_963675135.1 of Galeopsis tetrahit. Classification (NCBI taxonomy): domain Eukaryota; kingdom Viridiplantae; phylum Streptophyta; class Magnoliopsida; order Lamiales; family Lamiaceae; genus Galeopsis; species Galeopsis tetrahit. The sequence continues at coordinate 37,852,988 of OY776126.1, read as the reverse complement.
ACAGGTCTGGAGGTGAGATCCTGAGTGATCTTTAGAGCAAACTAGACATCATGCTTTATGAAACATTGACCTTTGTCAATCTCAAGTCTTACAAGTCTGTAGACTTTAACTCGAGCTCGGTTTCCTACATAATTCAATCTCGCCTTTCTCGGAAAATAGACAGAGATTTACAAATGCTCATATATCTTTAGTCAATGGCCTGTCATTCCCGTGTCTATAATCCTCAATCATAAGATTTAGACGGAAATACAGTACTAAAGACATTTATGCCACAGCAAAAAATCAGAATGAACTACCTTGTCCATCATGGACTCAGGATATTCACGAGCATAATGATCAAGCTTGTTACATCTGTAGCATGTCATCTCACTCTTATCCATTTTTCAGTTTAGCATATTTTTATCCTTAGCAGTGTGCCCAATCTTAGGCTACCAGGGATTCAGAAATGAGAACATAAGATGTAGACTTAATCAACTTCAAGTCACTCATCATATAACTCAATGTTTTGAGTTGTCTAAGTGAAAGTCTCAATACTTTCATCAAATAACGTAATGAACCTCAAGTGTTCCCAATTTTCACGAAGTGACAGATTCAATCCCAAATTTTATGTTTCTCAGAAAATAAAGTATCACCATACTTGTCCTTCAGATATTCCCAAATATCATAGGCAGTATGGTGTTGTTCACATTTATAGATCATGTCGTCAATGACTGAGTTTACCCGTATTTCACAAGCTATGCGAATACCTTTCAATCATGGTAAATCTCTTGACCCTTAATAATCCGAGTCTCCATCCTAACTTCAGGATCATCCATAATATGGTTGATAGTATCTAATGAATCATGTTCTTCCAAGAACATTAAAAAAAATTAATTATGACACCATGTGTCATTATTATCACCTTTTGAGGTTTTATCTAATTAACTCAGCGATCATTGCGTTTGTCTGGTTTTTAATCGAAGTGATTCAACAAGTTAATGTTAATTTATGCATCATTATGTTCAATGTTAAGCTAACTGACATCTGAAAAATCTGATACAAAATTTGATATCGAAAAATAACTTAGAGTTATTAATCATCAATCTCACTAAGTATCCGCATTTAACAGATTCAGCTCCAAAACATGAACAAAATTAGTTCTAGCATTTAATCCAAAAATTAGCTAAAACTCCCACTCAACAACATGAATCTGCATGCTTAAACATTTATCAACATAAACACAATAAAGCACAATCATGTCATAAGTTAAAACAACCCAAAGTAGTCCAGGTAATCATAAAACTATTGAAAGTCTAATAAACCAACTACAATGGTTATTTCAGAAAGATCTTATTTCAGCTACACTATCAGACAGTTAACTTGAAGATTTCAGATAACCTTCAATGTATTTTATGCACTCTTGTAGTACTACTTTAGTACCAATATTATGAAAAATAATGGGAAAAATCACATATCAGGGTTCTCCATCTGAATGTTGCTCCAACTTCTCAAGCAAAGAACGTCGGATCCCCGAAATTATTTTTCAACACGTAAACAAGTCGTTCCAACGACTAGTTTACTAGTATCTTTTTACCCAATCATGTCAACAATTTTCATAAAATTATCACTTTCCAATTTAGACATAATTCATCTCAGAAAACTACAATAAGTTCTCTTGAAATTGTCATAGCTCGAGTTTTAACTCCAATTAAATCACGAGCTTTGCAATCGGAACATCCTTACGTGATAATAGAAGAGCAACAAACTATAAATCTCCATTAATCAACGTAAAGTTCCAAAAAAAATTAAGTGACTTTTAATCATGTAATTCTTAAAATTACGGAGCTTAACTCAATATTCTCGAATTTATTGAACATTAAATGTTCTTATTCTTTCGAGTCATACCCATAAAACGAGAAACCATTAAAACTAATTTAATGTTTACAAACTCGAACACATGAATTTCAAGCCCATAATTACGCAAAGAAATTTAATTCAATGCGTATAGCTAATTCACAAGTGAAATAAGTCCATACCAAGGTTCTCATTTCTATAGATAAATAAGTACTTAAACTTTTCATTGTTCAAATACACCCATACTATAAACATTAAGATTCTACACGAAAAACGGAGTTCACAGGAATTTTCGGAACTAAAAACGGAGTTATAACGAGCCTAAACGAGCCAAAACAAGATTTTGAAAGAGCGCACAACTACTAATTGCAGAATAGTCCCTAGAGAATATCTAATTCTCATTTAGCCACCCACAAAGTTTTTGAAACTTTTCAGAATTACCCCAGAAACGTGAATTTTTTAAAAATTCATAACTCACTCGTTTCTTGGCCAAAATTAACGAACTTTATATCGATGAAATCCTCATTCAACGTACTTCAACCCAGTAACAAGAATTAATCACGATTCCCTATATATAATTCGTAACTTCCAGTCAAAGTTTCTGTAAATTTCCAAAGACTGATTTTTTTCTCCCAAACGGTAAGGCCAAAAAATCTGAAATTTTCCAGATATCATCTACACTATACTACACAAGTACAGTAAAAAATTCAGCCCCTAATTCAACCGTTTGAAAAAATTCGAAAATCTTAAAAAATACAGATTGTTCATCTATGCAGTGTGTAATGTCAAATTAGTGCCAAAAACATATAACACATACAAGCATATAATCATACGTACGAGAATCCAACACATTGACTCTGATACCAATGTTGGAATAAATTAATCGAGAAATAAGAATTAGAATTACCAACCTGTAATTCTCAATGTAGCGGAATATATCTTGAACCCGGTTGAATTCCACGTACGTACTGTGATCCTCGTAGTCAGAACACGGTCACATGAATTGATCCACGAACCGCTTCTCATATCCACAATCTAAGTGCCCTCTAATTGTATTTATGCTATGCGTATTATACAGAACACAAAATTCCTAACACAAAATTCCCCGTTTCTGTATTCGGTCTCATGAGGGAAGAGAACAGAATTCTCTCTGCTTTTGTCCGTTGAAAATCCCGTTGAATTTTCTTATATATAGGAGGTTATTCAATAACTGCCCCTACATTTATCCACTCATGTGTGGATTAAATATAAATAATTAATATTAATTAATTATTATTCTATTTAACTTTCACTGTTATATAAAAATTCATATGTTATGGATAAGAGCATATATAATTAAATGATACTATAAATCAATGGTCATTATTAGATTGTTATATACGCTATTAGATTTGATACACGAATTCATATGAATCTGTTTAAGCAAATACGGAGTACATCTCTTACAGTATACGGAGTAGTATTTATGAAAATATGATACTCCTAAAAAAAATTATACACGTGTCACGTGTGTAATTGTTATAGATATTGTATCTATATTTTAAGTTGTGAAGATTATGGAAAAAATTAGTCAAAATATTATAGATTATTTTCAAGATTGTATTTTATATTTATTTATGATTTAATTTTTATCTTCAAAGATTGTATTTTATATAAATTTCCTTATATGATTTGATATGTTACCATCTATAAAAAAAACATCATGTACGGTTTCATTAATGAAATTACTTGTGTAACATAATTATTATTGGTGCACTAAAACATGTAAGTTTTACGTCTTTTCTAATGAGTCCATATATGTGTCCATTTGTAGTTTGATCGGTATGGTATTGTAGTTCCCAATCTTGCATCGTTCTAGTCCCACGTAATCCACTTTCATCTTTGCTCCTAGAATAGACCTCGAATGGTTGATATTTTTACACCCCGTTGCAATAATTTTCCCCGTGGTATTAAACAATGCATAATACTCATTCTCCTTAATTATCATATTTAAGGTTATATTGCTCTCTCCATATGCCCAAAAAAATGGCCGCTATTTCTTTATATCCTCACCATCAACAATTCTCCAATGAAGTCATTTTTGCAATACTCCAGCATAATGAAAGCCAAACAATGGGTTTGCTCCCACACCGACTTCCAAAATATCCACATGATTAAAACGTCGAGCTTTAAAATGTTTTGAAACCAAAGCCTCAAGATTGTTGATCATTCGCCACACTTGTTTTACAAGAAAGGCTTTGTTAAAGGGTGAAAACTTCTCAAAACCCATCACACCCTCATTCTTTGTTATTCACAAACCTTATCAATGAATTTTCCTTGTTCCACCAAAATTTGGAGCAAATCTTGTCTAGATCATCACATAGAGAGAAATTGATGCAGAAGCATGATATTGCATATGTATACACTACTTACAATACTGCCTTGATGAGAATATCCTAGCCACCGAATGAGAAATCTTAGTTAAACCAAATTGTTACTCTTTACGTATTCTATCTCACCGATCTTCAAACTGGATTCTTATAGATTTGAGCAAAAAAGTTGGTAATCCTAGATAAATTTCATGATCTTGAATATTGATGAACTCTCTATCCCAATTAGATAGGCTGATTTGACTTTTCACAAAGATTACGTTTTTTTTATTGAAAAGACACATTAGACAAGTAAAATTTATATTATAACCCTATTTAATGAATGTTATACTTTTTAATGTAATTAATGTATAAGGATATATTAGTAAATGAAGTAAAAAATATTACTTAGCTTTGTATAAATGGGCATTCATAAAATGAAAACAAGTCTATCTAATTGGGACAGATGGAGTATATGTAAAGGATGTCTCTGATTTCGTGGTCCTGCATCACTGAAGTGTTTGGACTAACATTGACTGCTGATTTATCAAAGTTAATCAGTCGGCCCTCTCTCATAGTAATTGAGACACACTCTTATATTCTTACAATCCTGTTCATTAGCCTAAAAAAATGTGATGAAGAGGAGATGTTGCTATGGAGACCCCTCTTAAATACTACAAACTTAATTTTTCCAATTACATTCCTATTCAACTACTCCAAAAACATGCATCTAACAACACTTGATAAGCTCATTATGGAGCTAAAAGATCATCTCACAACAAAAATTTAAAATAGCAATTAAATTAGGATCCATATACCATCAGTCTTCACTTGAACCATTTCCGATCAAGAATCAAAGAATACATTTCATTCCAACAAATAAAAAAATATAACAAAAAAATCATTCATTAGGTTTCTACTATACAATTAGTACACCTAGTCCCAGCCATTAACCAAAAAGAAAAAAAAGATAAAAAGTTGCGGTAGTTAACGTTACCCAGAGCAGCAGCCAGTGTTCTTCACAGCCGAAACATCATCTCGATTCCCAATGTTAATAGATTGCCCTTTAGGCAAAGCCGAAGGATCATCCCCAATATCAAGAGCCTTTCTACTCACCACATGATAGATTTGTGTGAGCACTTCAGTAAAAGCATTCTCAACATTCAAAGCTTCTAAAGCAGAGGTTTCCATGAAAAACGTTCCTTCTCTTTCTGCAAACGATTTGGCTTTCTCAACCGAAATCGCTCGCAGGTGCCGCAGATCCGCTTTGTTTCCCACCAACATCACCACGATGTTCGCGTCCGTATGACCGCGGAGCTCCTTCAGCCATCTCTCCACGTTCTCGAAGGTCACGTTTCTCGTCACGTCGTACACCAACAGAGCCCCAACCGCTCCTCTGTAGTACGCGCTTGTAATTGCGCGGTACCTGAATTCATGTTTTTTTATTTTCAATTTTGTCATTGAATATTTGAGATCCAGAAGGAACTATTCGAAGAAAAACAAATTGAATTAATTACCTCTCTTGCCCAGCGGTATCCCAGATCTGCGCCTTCACAACCTTATCATCAACGTGAATAGATCGCGTGGCGAATTCGACGCCGATCGTCGATTTCGCCTGCTGGCTGAACTCATTCTTCGTGAATCGGGATAAGAGATTCGATTTTCCGACGCCGGAATCGCCGATCAACACCACCTTGAAGAGGTAATCGTAATCCTCATCCGCTCTGAAGGCGCCCATTTGTTTGATCCGATCTTTTCACCGGCTGTTTATTTCAAAAATTACGTGATATTTTGTTCATCAGTTATTTTTGGCATGAAGAATTCGTTATGTGAATAAAATTGTGTTTTTTTTGGAAGAAAGAATTATTTCTGGTTGTTTGATTGTTTCTTCCCTCCAAATATGTAGGAGTCCAGCTGACCAGCTCCTGTGTACCCGGATAAGGAATTCGGGCCCTGAACCGTCAAAACGGGTCATGTAGAATTTAAATATTTGGATTAAGCCCATTAACGTTGGGTTCTGAATTTGGGCGAGGTTATCTATTAAATAAGGGGCTGACTGTACACACCACCGATTGATTGACGCACTTCCCCTAAAATTTATCAAGATAGATGCACACTTCTTAAATTGTCCTAAATGTCCCTTTGTCCATAAAATACATCTACTAACCACACACCCCTAAACCCTAAATACCCTAACTCATCTCTCATTTCTTCCTCTCTCTCTCTCTCTCTCTCACAATTGTCGCCCCCGTCGCTGCCTTTGCCGCCAGCCTCCCTCCCCCTTTTCCCTTTTTCCAGTTTTTTTTGCCGTTGTTTATTTTCCCACGGCAGCCACCCCACCCCACCCGCCGTCCTCGCCGCCAGCCTCCCTCTCACTTCCCCTTTCCATCTTCCGTTTTTTTTTTCTGGTTTCTTTCCCCCCACCCCCACCGAGTGACCAAGCCCGTCGCCCCTCTCACAACAGTCGCCGCCGTTCTCGATCGATCGACCTCGCCGCTGCGCCGCCCCCTGGTCCAAGATGCCGGCCACCCCACCCCAAGTTCGTGCATTTTGGCCGCCACCGACTGGTTCAAGTTGTCGTCGCGCGCGATTGGTTTTTTTAGGACCCCATTTTCTACAGAAAACCCTAGTATTTTTTCTTTCCGACCATTTTAAGTCGACCATATACACTCTTGTCTACAACAATTTTTTGACGAGAGTTTTATGGTTGACCTAAAATGGTCTATTTTTTTTATATTTTTTTCGACCAACCAGTATCGACCGTATACACTTTCGTCAACAAGTCGACACTGGTTGGTCGAAAAAATATAATTTTTTTTAGTTTTTTTTTTTAATTTCTGAGTATTTGTTACTGATTTCTTCGTTCAATGCTTCAGATGATGTGGTAGAATGGTGTTTAAATCTTTATTATTTTTTTGGTTTGGATGATGTTGGATGCCGGAAGTAGTGGCGGCGGCGGTCGAAAGTAGTGGTGGTGGTTGAGAATTTTTTTTCGATCACATCTGTAGAAATCGGGGGGTGGGGTGCTTCATTAAGGGGGTGTATGTAGTATGATACATTTTAATAAAAGAGTATTTTTGGTTTTTCACATGTTTATTATATTATTAAATTGAATGGGGTGTGTTCTAAACCGATCTGGAGGTGTAAATAGTCAGCCCCTTAAATAATTGGCCACAGTTGAATGCCCCCCCCCCCCAAATATTATGTCATTTCACCCCAACCCCAATTTTTTATGTTTTGAACTAATAACTAAAAAGACTATACTACACCGGTTTGCTGAGTTCACCCCCCAACTTGGCCAATTTTTTCATGTTTTGATTTAAAATTCGACCAACTTTTCCACGTTTTGATTCAAAATTCGACCAACTTTTCCACATTTTGATTCAAAACTCAGCTAACTTTTTCACTTTTTGATTCAAAACTCGGTCAACTTTTCAACGTTTTGATTCAAAACTCGGCCAACTAGTGTTGAATATGCCAAAACCCCTATTTCGTCTCCTGTTTTTTTACAAAAACCAAGTTTATTCAACGATTGAAAGCCAAAATCATTCCCAATTATAGCAAATATTAAACAACAAAAACTAACTTATATATGAAAATCAAAATTTAAAATGTAGAATTTAAAAAAATATCCTAAACCTTAACTTCTTCATGAACTATCAAGAACACCTAAACTAACATACATATAGCATATATCACAACCTAAAAACTAAACAAACATTCAAACTTTATAAATAAAAAATTAACATTCAATTTTAAAATCTAAACATTCAAACTACACTTACCTTTTGTCCATGGAAGAGCACGACAGCGGGGCTGTAGACGGAGGACGACACATCGACGGAGCTCTAGGCAGCAGCGGCCGGCGGTAAGCGGAGGTGACTGCCCGTGCATGGGAAATTTCGCTCCAAAAAAAGAAATTGGGTTTTTGTAAAGGTGGATGAAATTAAAAGATTTTTATAATGTGTATTAAAGTGTTGGTAAGGTAAAATGTTATTTATGGTATTTAGGGGAGAGGTGAACTCGTATTTGGGGGGTAAAATCATTCGGAGGGTGAAGAGATAATATACGGGGAATTTAATCAACAACAAAGAGATATACAACTTAGATTCTCAATGCTAAATCCTTAACATGCAAATGAATATCCCCTCCAAACCAATCGTGAGGAATTGGAGAGTGAAGTGCCTCTCGTGCTAGCACGTGTGCTATTTCGTTATAGCTTCTTAAAATCTCACACTAGGATCCTTCTCAAGTGGCACCGAATCCTGTCCAACACCATTTTCTCAAAGCCAACCAATTCATCATCACAGTTAAGACTCTAATCGCACAAAGTGAATTCAAACGAATACCTGTGATGCATAACTCCCTTTCTTGACATTTTTAAGTCCCAAAACCTCGATGCCTTAAGTTCCGCCGCCAAAAACGAGCTCGGGTTGTGGATGTGCGAAAAACCTGCAAATAAAATCTTCTTATCCGGGGCGATCAAAGCAAAACCAACCGCATAAAACAGTTTCTCTGGGTCAAATGATGCATCTGTATACAAAGTGTTGCCATCACTTCAAATCTCTTCCCAAGCCAATTTACCTCCACTAGATCTCTCCTTACATCGCAACATGTACTTGCACCCCTGAAACTCTTTCAAATAATTAATCGCCCAATCAACCAAAAACCTTTTCTGCTATAAGCACTTGTGTCTTTAAAACTCTCCGAATGAGTCTAACTACACCTCGCTTTCCAAATTGCCCATGCCCCCATAATCAATGTCTCGAGTTTAATCGTGGATCCTAAAGTGAGAAAAGCAAAAAGAATCTCAAAACAATCACCTCTACTATATTGCTTGATTTTTTTCCACAGGCCTAGGCTTTTCCATATATGCTTTACAACAGGGCATTTAAAGAAGACATGCATAGAATCAACAAAGGCTGCACCACAACATTGTCAATGTGGGGAGATAGGCACGTGATGCTTTAAAACATTACCTTCTGTTGCAACAACATCATTTGTAAGATTCCATCCAAAAACTCGAATCTTTGGTGGGACATTCAATTTCCAGATATGTTTAAATAACATTTTTTGTGGAAGTCTATTAGATGGGCCATGTACCTCCTGTTTATCATCCTTTGCTAAATATTTGTTATAGTAATTATAGGCTGAAGCTACAGAATAATTTCCATTGGAGTTATGAATCCAAAATCTCTAATCCTCCACTTCCGGGCCTACGAGGGGTGTTGAGAGTATATCATCTGCCTCATACGGTAGGAAAGACTGTCTGATCAGCTGTTCATTCAAATTATAGTCATCAGTAATGAATCTATCAAATGCGTGACTTGATAATACCACCTGCAAGGCCATGCACCCAACCATCTTTAAATATTTCCATAGATTTGCCATTCACAATCCTCCATCGAATCCTATTTTCCAAAATGTCTCGACTCCAGAGCAAAGATCTTCAAATAAAAGAGGGGTTCGACCCCAACCCTGCACTCATGATATCCACGTGTTTGGAATATCTAGCTTTAAAGAGTTGACTCACCAGGGTACGTGGATCATTCTCGATAATTGTTTTTCTAACAACGCCTTGTTGAAAGGAACTAGTCTCTAAAAACTCAAGCCTCTTTCAATCTTTGGTTTACACATCACGCTTCATTTCTTCCAATGCAATTTTTTCTGCCCATCTTGTTCTCCCCACCAAAATCGAGATATAGCATTTTCAATATCTGCACAAATATAGATCGAAATCCGAAAACAAGACATAGCATAAGACGGGATGGCTTGAAGAACAACTTTAACAAGTATCTCATTCCCTCCTTCTGAGAAGTGTTTGTTGCTCCAGCTGCTGATTTTCTTTCTCACCCTATCCAATAGATAGTCGAACTGATGTTTCTTTCTACTTGCCGACAATGTAGGCAAGCCCAAGTATACTTTATGTCCCTGAGTAGAGCGAAACCCCAAGGATCCTTTAACGCCAGCAATATTATCCATTTTGGTAAGTGGGTTAAATGTGATTGTAGACTTATCAAAATTGATCATTTGTCCTGAAGCCTGCTTATAAAACTGAAGACATTGTTTAATCCTTTCAACATGGGCCGTGGAAGCTTTGAAGAAGAGGAGACTATCATCCGCAAAATATTAGTGTGAAATAATAGGCGCTGATCTAGCAACTCTAACTCTAGAAATTTCATGTTTCTCCACTGCTCTCGTGAGTAAAGATGAGAGCCCTTGTGCACATATGACAAATATATAAGGATATAAAGGATTGCCTTGCATTAGTCATCTTGTAGGTTTAACTTCTCCTAAAATAACGCCATTTAGATTAAGAGTATATGAGACCGACGTCACACATCGACTAATAAGATCAATCCATTGATTCGAGAAGCCCATCCGATGCATGACCTTTTGGAGAAAAGGCCATTTGATACGATCATAGACTTTACTCATATCCAATTTGAGAGCTGCATATCCTTCCTTGCTTTTTGAGGATCGAATCCAGTGTATACATTCAAAGGGAATAAGAATATTATCTGAAATAAGTCTCCTGGAATAAATGCACTCTGATGTTGATCAATAATATCATTCATAACAAGCTTTAAGTGATTGGTAATGGTCCTAGCCAAAATACGATAAAATACACTGCACAAGCTGATTGGCCCATGCCGTAAAGGTTAGAGGACAAACACGACCGCGCTCACAAGCGTACGTATGCAATACAACCGTCGTTTCGACACGACTGGTAACTCTATTCCCCTGTCCATTTTTTGGTTAATTCGTGTGTTATATATGGGTTTCTTATCATGCTTCGTAATTACCAAATGCGATATATAAGAATATACTCGTCTTTGAACTAATGTACTTATTCAGATTTTGCATCAATTAACTTCATTACAAAATCTGCGAAAAGGTTTGTTCAAAGATTTAGGGTACTTGTTCTGTGAATAAAGAATACCAATGATAACTATTGTTCAAAGTTTGGTTATATTACAGAATGAATATCATTTCTATCGATTTACTAGTGTATTAAAAAGAGTTTTTTTTTTTTTTAAATATTAATGAAGTTGTTTTGTAGTGAATCAAATGCATTCTTAATTTATTGGATATGAATGCACTATTCATGTCACTACTACACATTTAAGCTTGGAGAGCTTTTAGAAGAGCTCTCCAAGTGGGAGCTCTCCAAGCTAAATTGCACTTGGAGAGCCCTTAATTGCACTTGGAGAGCCCTTAAGCTTGGACAACTCCCACTTGGAGAGCTCTTTTCAAAGCTCTCCAAGCTTAAATGTGTAATGTTTTTTGTGAAACAAAATTTTTTTATTCCTCATCTATTAATTCGTTTAAGTGGTTAACACTTTTTAATCTCTTATAATTCCTCATTGCTAAAACCTCTCAAACATGCATCCCCATAGTAGCATAATTATTTTAGTAGAATCGTTTCATTTGAAAGCACTCATATGCAAAAAAGAAAATACACAAACCCATATTAAAGTCAAGTTTAGAATATTTCTGATATGAGCATCTAATTAGTGAGTTGATCATTCTTGTGTCCATGATGATACGTAATTTATGCTTGTTGTGTAGTTGATTCATTGCTATGCAATTTATGGGTACTAGTTAATGATATATCCTATTCTTACTACTATTTGCAGTTGTTGGCTTTGGAAAGAAGAGGGGTCCCAACTCATCCGAGAAGTAAATTGGAGCCTTGTATTACTGTTAAAGTGTTAATTGTAGGGACTTTTAATGTTATTCCCAATTCATCAATTACTAGTTGGTTTTGTTTTGAAAATTTATATTTTATTTTTATTAATTTAACAAATAAAAAATTATGGATTTTTTAAAAAATATTGGATATTTACAACAACGGTTTAAACCCCCTGTCATAGCTAATAAAACCGTTGTCATAAATATTAATTCACATTTGTTTTGAAGGAATAACAACAGTTAAAAACCGCTGTAGTAAATCCAAATAACATCGGTTATAAATCGATGTTGTAGCTAATAAAACTGTTGTCGTATATATCTTAAGGGGTTAAAATTGGGCACATACAACATCGGTTTTAAAGGAATAACAATGGTTAATAACAGCTGTTGTATAAATATACTTTATAGCGCTTTGTACCACAGCGGTTGCTGATAACAATTTACAGCGGTTAAAAACCGCTCTCTATCAGCTTATTTGGCATAGTGATTAGAGAAGTTATAATGATAAAATTTTGTCAGTGAGGACTTGTTTGCTTGCTGGTGGGTTGGAATCGGACCCATAAAGCAAACAAGACATATTTAATATTAAATGTAAATTTTGTTGTAGAAGTAAGATTAATGAGATCGGTGATTACCAAATTAATCAAGATTCGTTGGATGATGATGATGATAAGGGTTGAAATTAGGGTTAACGAGATAATAAAAAGCACCATTTTGAAGAGGGTTGTGAGTAAGGCCAGATTGATGGGTAAGAACAGTGAAGCCAGAAGGTAATTGTATTAGGACAGCGTCATCGCCAAATGCTTGTCTAACGTTGAATGGGGCAGTGGTTGCAACCTCGTAGCAGACATCATTGATGAAAACTGTCATTTTGGGGGGGGGGGGGGGGGCGTTTCTCCCAAATCTGGACACATGCACACGTACGTACTCAACATCAAATGAATATTGTTAAATCTTTTAACATATGTAGACTGGATATGACGTTAATTGAGACATATATGAATTAATCAATCAATGAGACAACACAGATGTATATACTTATTTTAATGAATTTATTGCCAATCTAAAATGAACCCTAACTACCATTATTTAAAATGCATTTGTATTAAGAAAACAAACAATTTCTTAGTATATATATAGTACTTGATAAATGTTTAGTATTTCCAATTGAGTGAAAATTTTAATGCCAAAACACAATTTATTGAGTACTAGGGGGTGTATTTGATTTCAATCAAAAACTTGCACGACACAATCTCACGGTGAAACGAGTCACAAATTAACTTCTACCATACCCTTCCAAAGTGTGAAAGCATCATGCTTAAATTACACTCTATCTCACAGTGAGACTGTATCATACAAAGCTAACATACTTTTGATGTTGCGTGTTGAGGTGTGTGAGGAGTCGTAGTAAGCCAGGAAATACCATTTTGGACTAAGTATGATCGTAAGGCAGGGAATTCAACTCCATTATCAGTAAAAAAAAAAGTACAATTCCCGAATTGCTTCTCAACTAATGCACGGAACTGGATAAATATAGAAGCAACCTGTGACTTAGCATTCAAAGGAAATAACCAGTAGTATCGAGTGAATAAATCCACAAATATCACAAAATATTTCGAGCCATCAATAGAAGTGACGGACGTTGATCCCTATACATCAGCAAATAAATAATGAAGAGGGTGTGATGCATTAAAAGAAGAAGCGGAAAAAGGCAGTATATGTGATTTACTCAATCGACAAGAAGTACAATCTGTGCCCCAAACCTGGGACTTTTGTAATAAAGGCAATGCATGGTTACGAATAATAAAAGTGCTTGTATCGAACGACAAATGCCCAAGGCGAGCATGCCAATGAAGAGACGAAGCATGGACACCAACAGAAGCAGACTTGAACTCAGAATTCAGGAGACAGGAAGGGGTGGCAATACAGTAAACTCCATCACGACATGGACCTTTGGCTAGAAGCACCCCCGTGGTTCGGTCCTTAACAGTAAAATAGTCAGGAAAGAATTCCATTGAAACTTGATTAGCACCAGTATATTTACTAATAAATAATAAATTTTGTGTCGCAGAGGGAACACAGAGTGCATCAGATACGATAAATGAGCGAGATGGAAACCGTAAGACAGAGTTACGAGTATGAGTGATGAGGAGTCCAATTCCATCAACAATGTGGACTTCATTTGTACCGTTATATTCTGAGTGAATAGAGAGGTTGTTTAAGTCATTGGTGATGTTGTGGGATGCCCCTGTATCCACAAGCCATGGATTTGAGGAGATGTGTGATGGAGAAGCCACAAAGTTAACCAAATACGGAGGACGATGACACGTAATGGTTGTATGCCCATACCCCCACACAACTGGCACACAATGGGGGATCTGTTGTCAAAGGAAGGACCGCCACTAGACTGTTGACCACCCCGGGTTGAGGATTTGGAGCCACGATAATTATTTGAGCGGTTGTTGTTTCAACCACGATTGAATGAGAAATTTGGTTTCTGGATAGAGAAGTGGTTGCCACCGCGGGTGCCATTGGACTGATATTTTCGATTGGAAACACGATTTCTACCAGAGTGGGCGACATTGGCAGTTGCAAGAAGAGATATATGAGCCTGTTCACGGGTCTTAATTGAAATTTCATGCTCAAATAATAAATCATGGAGTTCCTCAAAGTGTAAATGGGACTCACGAGCATGGATAGGGCCTACAATATTCACGTATTCAGGGCCTAAATCGTTGATCACAAAAAGAGTAAGATCATCAGTAGATACTGGTTCATCAATTAGGGTAAGTTCATCTGCTTTGGATTTGACATAGTGCATATAATCCGTAATGGAACGATCGTTAATGTTGAGACGAAAGAGTTCACTCTTCAATTAATTGACGCGAGACCGTGATTTGTTGGCAAAAAGGCGATTGAGGATGTCCCACGCTTCAGCAGAAGATTCAGATGATGAAACGAGAGGTAGAACCTCAGGAGTTAGCGATCTGAAGATCGAATCTAACAACAATTGATCCTGGCGGATCCAGGTAGTTACGACCGTGGCATTAGAGCCGTTAGTGGCCAAGGTTGGGCAAGGCAGAGTGCCATCGATGTAGCCCAAGATATTATGGCCACGAAGGAGGACAAGTAGATGAGCGCGCCATGAAGTCGGAAGGTGATGGTGGGCTGTGATCGACATGATTTGTGGTGCGGTGGTGGTGGTAGATGATTCATTGTTATTTGACATGATGAAAGGCTAGGGAACAAAGAGGAAGAGTAGGTCTCAGTTTGTTACCCCTCTTGATACCATATAAAACGTACAAATGATATATTGGAAATAATATTTGTGTATATTGAATCGAATGATTACATCCAGTGCTCTATAATGTAAATAGATACACGTATATAATTTACAAGGAGAGAAGATAAGGTTTGTAGAATAGTAAGAGATAAGATATGCTTCAACTAATCTCCATAAGAATTGGTCTTTCTACTATATCTCGCTTCTCAATTAGTTTGGGGAGTCATCCTTAATAAAATAACCTTCTATTTAAAAACAGATTAAAAAAGGGGCGAGTGAAAGTAGTGGCCTAACAGTTGACTATAAGGTTGTCTATTTATAAGAAAATGTGAAATTAATGACTAACTAACTACACACTGCTTCCATCATACAATTTACACAAAAACTTATATGCAATATTGCATACATGCAATATTGACCAATTAAGTCAATTGGACTGAAAATGTTGACTTATTAAGTTAATGGGCTGAAAATATATATTATTGGGTCACCATTAATTCAATTAGGTTAATTTTTAATTTATTTGTCAACTGGTCCGCTTGTGTTTTAAATTTGATCGAAATTTTTAACCTGTTTATTTTATCCGTTTCTGTGATTTTTTTATCTTTTATTTTATTGCCGAACGCGGGATATTAAATGTAGTAACTCAAATTATAATATGTAGTAATAACACAAACTATTTATATAATAATACAAATTCCTTTGTTTAGTAATACGTTGTTTTCTAGTGTTTTTATTGATGTAGTAACTCACATTATAATATGTAGTAACATATATTATCGCATGTAGTGGTTATTGTTGTAATACAAATTGTTTTATTGCAAGATGATGCGAAAAATATTAGATCATTTGATAAAGTTACATATAGTAACAAACGTCTATTCAATGTAGTAATTCAAACTGTAGTATGTAGTAACATATAATTTTTTATGTAGTTAAACACATTATTACATGTAGTAATAACACAATTTTATATAGTAAAATATTTTTTTCTATTATTTTTATTGATTAAGTAACTCACATTATAATATATAGTAACATGTATTATTGCATGTAGTAAGATATATTATTGCATGTAGTAAGATATATTATTGCACGCAATACAAAATAACATTGACCCATAATAATTATTAAAGAAAATTTAAAGAAATATAAAATATTTAAAGATTAAGGCCGTCGTAAATTGCAGCGTCCGACCGCGGCCTGGGTTGACCGAAAACTGCTCGGAGAAGACGACCATGTTCAATTTCTGTCAGTGGGTGCATTTATAAAAAAACGTGGGTGTGAATTGAACTGTCAATGGGTGTATTTATAAAAAATGTGTGTGTGAATTAAATTGTCAGTGGGTGTATATATAAAGAACATGTGCATGAATGACTGATATCCATATATGCAATATTCACATAACATTGCCGTACAATTTACTAGATGTTATTCCATAGCCTTCTTTTTAAAACTTAATTTAGGTCAAAATATTACTTATATTTATTTCACATTAATTTTTTTATTTAAAAAAAAAAAGATTATCAAACAATTCTTTCAAAAAAATTCCTCTGATGGTCTTAGATTAATTAAATTTTTCGTCATCAAATGCTGAATTGTTGACCCATATTTTTCATGTGACACCTTAAATTTTCATTTTGTCCATATATAGTGGGTATATCATATTGATCAGTTTATATTAATTATGTCATCAGCTGTGAACATATTCATCACATTAATTAGAAATAAGGAACACCTGGTTCGAATTAACTTACGAAAACTCAAATTAAACAACATAATTCAAAAGAAAAGAAATAAAAGGCTGCATTTATACGTCCTCAAAGTCTCCCTAAACCTGTCAAAACAAAAAATCACACCACAATAACAATTAATCAAAATGTAAAAAAAAAAATAAAGTCCATATGAAATTAAAGCCACAAAAATTCTATCATTATAATATTTTAATTAAAAATGATTAATAATAGAAAATTGAGAATTAATGACGGAATATATCATTAACAGTTAATCTTCTATCATTAAAGATTTTAATTAGAGAAGTTATAATGATAAAATTTTATCAGCGAGGTCTCGTTTGCTTGCTGATGGCCGGGTTGAGATCGGACCCATCAAACAAACAAGACATATTTAATATTAAATGTGAATTTTGTTATAGTAAGATTAATGAGATGATTACCAAATCAATCAAGATTGGATGTATGTTGAAGATAAGGGTTGAAATTACGGTTAACGAGATAATAACGAGCACCATTTTGAAGAGGGTGGTAGGTAAGGCCAGATTGATGGGTAAGAACAGGGAAACCATTTTGAAGAGGGTGGTAGGTAAGGTCAGATTGATGGGTAAGAACGGGGAAGCCAAAAGGTAACTGCATTAGTGCAACGTCATCGCCAAATGCTTGTCTCACGTTGAATGGGGCGGTTGCAACCTCGTAGCAGACATCGTTGATGAAAATTGTCATTTTTGGGGGGCCGTTTCTCCCAAATCTGGACACATGCACACGTACGTACTCAACGTCAAATGAATACTGTTAAATCTTTTAATATATGTAGACTAAATTAATATGACGTTGATTGAGACATGAATTAATCAATCAATGAGACAACACAAATGTATATACTTATTTTAAAGAATTTATTGCCAATGAAAAATGAACCCTAATTAGCTACCATTATTTAAAATGCATTTGTATTAAGAAAACAAACAATTTCTTAGTATATAGTAGTACTTAATTGATAAATGTTTAGTATTTCCAATTGAATGGAAATTTTAATGCCAAAACACACCTTATTGAGTACTAGGGGTGTATTTGATTTCAATCAAAAACTTGTATGAGATTTTCTCATACAAGGTGACATACTTTTGATTTTGTGTATTTTTCACAAAATCACTAAATTATAGAACCGTCCCACAATTGTTTGCACTAAATTTATAGTACAAAAAAAAGGGTGTAGTAAGAGTTGAGTGTTAGGGGTAGTTTTATAAAATTATATGAATAAATTAGTAAAAACAATTATTGGATTAAATGTAAAAGTAAGGACATTTTATGTAAATATGTAAATATTGTGAGGGTGAATTTAATGAAAAAAAAAAATCTTTTTGAAATGTGCAATAATTATGGAATGAACAAATAACACAAGTGTACAAAGTACAAACAATTGTAGAATAAATTCGAAGTAATATTTCTCATCAAATTAATTATAATTACCTGGAAGAATATTGTGAGGAACATGCATAGGTTGAGTGGGAGTAATAATCTGCTGCTGCGGCAAGTTCATGCGCTTGTCTACTTGATGATCATGGTCCTTTGATCTCAACGTGCCACGGTTCATCATCATCAATTCATGAAGATCATCATGATCAACCAAAACACTGGAACAGTTCTGATCACTAACACATGATGACGAAGCAGGGTAACCAAAGTTCTGATCACTAACATATGATGACGAACCAGGGTAACCAAACCCTTGTGATGAAGGTAAGAAGGGTGATTTATTTGATTGGTAAGAAGTTGACAAGCTGAGATTACTAGACGATGCTTTGTCGGAAAACTTCGACGAAGTGGTGGTTGACGACGGCTTAAGTTTGCGGAGCTGGTTCTTGGTTTTTGATTTTCTATTTTGAAACCAATAGTAAACACTGGCTTCTCCCACTTGGCCGAACTCTTGTAAACGAGCCCTAATTCTTGGTATTTCGTCCCTGGGAGGATTCACCATGCCGGAATTGACAATCGCTTCGAGTATGCGAATTTGTTTGGGCATAGGTTTCCATCTAGGTTTTGTTTCCATGGACCTCTCTCCGTCTCCATCTTGAATTTACGAAAATATCAATGACAATTTTGTAACGTAATAGTTTATTACACACAATTATGTAGTCAATTTTCAACCATTATATTATGCGACAATGACTGATTACGATCTAAACTTCATATATTTTTGGACCGAAATTGAGAATTTAGATTGCAATCATTTGAAAGTTGAAAAAAAGTGGCTAATTAAATGAAATTAATATATATACCTGTGTATGGAGAGGAGAAGCGAGGAGGGGGATCAGGAGTAGGCTTAGTTTTGAACATGCTAGGCCAGTGTCTGTTTGAAGAAGTCATGTAATGTGAAAATTGAGAAGTAAATGGGAAAGAAAGCTAGGTTTACACAGATTTTATAGTAGTCTACTACTCATATATATTGTGTATTAATTCCGAGTTGAGATAGAGACAGCCCTTAATGCACGTGGAGGTGGGGTGGTAACTTCCCCCACACAACACACAGAGAGATTGTGACATTATTTATCAGATACATATTTTTAATATTAATTAATATTGCAATTTTCAATGGGCTGTGTTTTAGGGTTTTTTCTTGCTTTCCAAAGTGGTAGTGGGGTGGGGGTCATTATGAAGATTAAATTAAATAGTAGAATCATTCTCTCGAGCATTAAATTAAAACGTGAAAGTTAATACGGAGACTTAAAAAAACGTGTAAGCTAATATAATTAAAAAAAATATGCTTCATCCCAAAATGATGGCCCCCTCCCAGTTTTTTACACAAATAAATAAAACATTATTTATTGTGTCTAAAATTCAAAATTTTACCTACAAACATTCAAATATACCCTTATTTATTAAACATTTAAATAATAATCATTTATTATAAAGGAAAGAGTGCTATATTTTGATACAAATAATGAGTAGAAAACCATCATTTTAGGATGGAGGAAGTAGTTTAATTGTGACACTAGCTTTAATTGGAACGTGGCGAATGCGTGCGTGTGTGCTGACGTCAATTGAATATGAGAGTTGAGGAATTAAGTACTCCAAATATTAAAATGAATTAGGAAGAGGTGGTTGGAGGGAATAAATGGTGTCTTGAAACTTGAAAATCACAAAGGACGATTAATATATTAGCGGTGGGGGATAGAGATCGAAGAGCCATTCTCTCACCAATTTCCTTACCACAATTATCCAATTTAATATTACATTGTTGGAGTATCACATTAATGTTTTTCATGTGATAACATTTAATATGCATAGCTACTAGCTTATATATCTCTCTGGTTCTTTATTTTGTTCAACGACATACTATAAAACAAGTCACATGAGGTACCTACTAACTTACAAACAAAAGTTTAATGTTACTAACAATATTATTTGCATTATTTGAATTAATATATATTCAAATATCTCTTCTTTTTTTTAGGCATTTATATTTAGGGGCAATATATATGACTAAGTTTAGTGTCATTGTTGTGCATACAAAATGTCATTGTTTAAAAAATGCTCGCTTTTTAAACAATAACGTCACTTTATATGCACAAAAGTAACACTTTATATGTACATCTCAATGACACTTAATAACTATAACAATAATACATGAATTTTTTTTACACAAATGTTCAAGAGTTTTACATGACCTCGGGTTTGAAAATGATAATATATATATATATATATATATATATAATATAATCTTTGGTGTATGCATTGATCATAATCCTAGTAGAAAATATATGTCTCAAGGGGACCAACATATTCTTCTTAGGTAGATTGTGTTGGTCAAGTTTACTAAACCAACATAATCATTACAAATACATTAATTAATTAAGATAATTCATAGATATGTCATGAGAAAGTGGAGCAACAGGGTACAAGTCGTACGTCTTCTTAGAGTACTCCGATAAATATGAATTGATTTAATTAAAGCAGCAAATTTAGGCTTTTCATTATTTTATTTTTTTATACGTATTCATGTGATCAAGCCATTTTATGTAGAGAATTTTTCTCATTCTTTTTCAAATTAATTTTAGAGGCACTCTCTTGTGAAAATCATGCATGTGAGACTCGGACAATTAAAATCCATTTGAGTAATCCAGAGTGAAAATTATTAAGGTTTAGTTGGTAAATTGGTAAATGACAGTACTACATCAAAATAATTAATTAATTATACATACTCTATGCAAATAATTTTGGAAAATTACGATGTCAAAAAATATATATATATATATATATATATATATATATATTCCCTCTTCAATATTTGAAATAATTATTAAATACCTCTCCACCAACCAACCAGCAAAATTCATTTAACCGGCCGAGCCATCTCTCATTTTGTATTTTATTACTCTTATTTGTATCAATGTAATGTGTTGTGATTTTCCATTACTAACATTTTAAATGAGATCTTTGGTCTATCAACATTTTTTTTTGTTCAAATATTTTTTTTGTTTATAATTATTTCAAATAATAAGTTCAATTAGATAATTCTTTTTTAAAAAAAAACACAATTTTAAATGGTTTAATTGTGAATAAAAAAATCACAACTTTTTCCCCCTCAAATTCTTAACTTTAGGGTAAACCATCACTTTAACAATTTTTGCAATAAGCTCGCGGTAACAATAACTGAGTTCTGACAATGAAATTTTGATATTCTTTTAAATTAAATTAAATCAAGACTTTCTTATTTAAAACGTCGGAGGAATGCGAGGACTCGTCCCTAACTTATCACTTACTTCACACGTCATTTTTCTCTAAAACTTTTTTCTCTCCGATTTCTTTTCTTGTTCAAATTGTCTTCTCAAAATCTTCCTTCTCAAATTTCTTCATCTCCTCTCACAAAATATAGAATCTTCTCAACTAACCAACGTCGAAGAGGTTAGAGCCTTCCATTTTCACTGTCATTCAAAATAGAATCTCCTCAAACTAACCCATCGGCCTTCTATTTTCACTGTCAGATATGAAAAGATATTTTTAAACAGATTTTTTTTAGAAATAAATTTATTTTATTTTTGGCGATTCTGGCTTTTTATTATTTTCTTATTATTTTTATTTTGTGGTACTACTTCAAACATAAAAATGTTTTTTAAGAAATAAATCTATTTTCTTTTTAACTATGTATTCTGGCTTTTTGTTATTTTCTTATGATTCTTGTTTTATTTTGTGGTTACTGAATCCTTTTTACTTTGAAACATAAAAAATGTCTCAGTGGTTACTGAATCCTTTTTACTTTGAAACATAAAAAACGTCTTAGTGATTACTGAATCCTTTTTACTTTGAAACATAAAAAATGTCTTAGGTTGATTTTGCGGTTAATCTTGTGGAATTTGTATACTATGTTACTCATTGTGAATTATATTTGGATTTCTTGCATGTGTAAATTGAGTCCATTTTTAATTTACTGTACACCTTTCCTTTGATTTTTTGTCATTATTGCGTGTTATTTTAAAAAATAGTTTAGCCTTTTCAATGTTTTTAGCTCCCTGGGAGGATATGGGGTTAACCTACCTGATTTTTTTTAGAGGCGTTTCTAATTTTATGTGTTTTTTTCTTTGATGCATTATATGGGGTTAACATACCTGAATTTTTAGAGGCATTTCTAATTTTATGTGATTTTTTTGCTTCGTTTTTTGGACTAATTTTCGACTATGTTCACTTATTGTGTCTAGACGTTGGATTTATATTCTATTTTTAATGATTTTACAAAATAAAAGTGGAATGTTTTGATGCAAGGAAATGCATGCTTAAATAGCCATGAGATTAAAATGCTGTCTTTATGAATATTACTAATGGTTTTTAGAGTTGTGTAGGATTTGGTTTTGCATTTTTATAAGGAACAAAAAGAGTTTTAATACATTTTAGAAGGTTTTTGGTAACAGTCCATTTCAGGGCTTGTTTTTTTTCAAAGGTCTTACAAAATTTATAAGTAATATTCTATAAGTTATTTTTATATGAAAATTTTATGGTGTGCACCACTGTATGGAGTTTACTTTACAAAAATTACGAGTTTTAAGAATTTTTTTAATTTATGATAAATAATTTACTACAAGCTGTCTTTTTTTAGATGATTTAACATATGAAACGAGTTAACGAATTATTTTGTGAATCAATTGTTTATTGTACATTTAATATTTTTTCAGAATAAATAAATTGGACTTATAAATGTGTTGAAACATTTTTATTATCTATTTTAAAGGTGCATAGAATTACCTTAATTATTTTTCTCCAACGTGTATTTTTCATGTGATTTCGACTAGTTTCATAACTAGAATTGCTGATTTAATGTGCAACGAAAATGAATAGGAACGTTCTAAACTTATTGCTATTTGAAAGTGTCACCTATATAGAAGGAGAATTCCTATATATATATAAAATAGAAATTAAGAAATTGACAATAAAATGTATGAAGTATAAAAGAAAAGAAAAAGAAAATTTGAAACCATAAGCTCACAAATCGAGCTAGAGGTCGGAGTGCCGTTAAAACCTTGCTTGGAAAAACCCTACTTAGGACAAAATCTGAGGTCAAGGAAAAAGACACACTTCTTTAAACATCAATGTCTAAAATAAAGCAAGTTGTAAGCAAGCTAAAAATGTTTCATGATAACACATCGATCATTCAGTGTCCTCCAACATATCCGACCATCGTTTGTGAATGACCACATTCACGATCTCTGAAGAGTCAGAGCCTGCTGAACCATGCCTGCTTGAACCAACGACAAAGGTTCGTTGGTTGTTTCTCTAAGTGATCCATAATATTCCGGTTTACATCTCATAGGAGATCGAATGGGAGCATAATGCTCAACGATGTGATCTGGTGTGTCCTCAGCCAATGCCCCAAAAGTGTTCTTCAAAGAAACAAATGTGATAGTAACCAGCGCTGACTTGAAGTAATTAATCAACAACGTCAAGAAATTGACTTGGGATCATTTCTCAATAATTACAACTTTAAAATCTCTTTCAAACACACTTTGTAACAAATAAAGGGCAAACTAGAAACATGTCATTTAATTCTTCTAAATTTGTATAAAATGATAATTTTTTTAAAAAATAAAATAAAATAAAACAGTAAAAGTAATGAGGCTGGGCCGACAAGCTGCTAAATACTCGAAATGCCCCCTCTGCAACCATAGTTAAACAAGTCTCAAACTTTCTTCCACCACAAAAGTTAAAAAAAATTGTGGTATAAAAAAGGATATTGTAATAGAATAGCGCAAATTGCGGCAACAGCCCTCACTAAATGCAAACGTTGTCTTAATAAATGCACCTACTATACACTTCTGAATGCTAAACTTTCGTGCACATGCTCCTCTATGCATACATTCATAACTCTCTCTCTACGAGTTAGTAGTATTAATTATGCATCCAATATTTTATGCAAATATATACAGAGTATTTAAATGTTTTCATAATTAGTGGTGTAAATTTTGTCCTTATCTTAATTTCGGTTCTATCGGCCAAAATTTTGAATTAATTAGGTTGAAAAAGTTATCTAAAAATCATCAGAAATTTGTTGTAGTATTGATGGTTAATTTTACTTTTTTGAATGAAATACGGTAGTGACGACCGTTAACGTGACTGAAAAAGATAGAACAATGAAAAAAAATATTGAAACAATAAAGGCCAAAATTAATAAAGTAAAAACTTACAAAACTATTTATACACAGGAAGAGTTAGATGACATTTTATAATTTTGTCCAAATGCCACATTTTATTTAAACGTGATTGTTTTTTTAATATTTTAATAATAATATTTATTTATATTAATTTACACAGTCATAAATTAACTGAAATGCCGTCTTTCAATTTATAAATTGTTGGTGCTACGATTTATCCCGGTTATCAATTACATGGTGCATAAAACATTGAAATCATATACTTCGATCCGTAGTAACATTGTAGAATTGCAAAATTGAATTCCATTGATGAAAAGCTTGGAAGCTTGTTTGATTTTACAAAAGAGAGTAATGAATCGCATAACTTTCAGAAAGAAGATACATTGGTATTTATAGGCTAATTACCTCTTAACTAACAAGGTAAACTGCTATTAACAAACTAACCAACTAACAATAATCTCAAACCTAATTAAGGGGTGTATTTCCTGATATGGGAAGTGTATCTACTAACCCTTTATACCCCCCTTAAAATGGGAGTGTATATCCAACATGCCCATTTTGATTTTGTGCACCATGAATGGAGTTGGGGAAAGAGGCTTTGTTAGGATATCTGCAAGGTTTTCCTCAGTAGGGATATGGATGAGAGTTAGAAGCCCTTCTTGAATCTTTTCTCTTGTGAAATGGTAGTCCAAAGATATGTGTTTGGTTCTTTGATGGAGGCAAGGATTGTGAGCAATGGAGAATGCACTCTTACTATTAGTGTACATGTTGGAAGGAGTAGAATGTTGAATCTTCAAATCTGCAAGGATGTAGTGTATCCATTGGAGCTCACAAGTGGTGGAAGCCAAGGCTATATACTCAGCCTCAGCAGAAGACCTGCTCACAGTGGTTTGCTTCTTTGATTTCCAAGATATCAAGGAGTTTCCAAGATATATACTATACCCAGTAATGCTTCTTCTTGTGTGCACACATCTAGCCCAATTCAGAATATGAAAAGGCATGAAGTTTAAAAGTGTTATCAACAGGATAAAAAAGACCTGTTCCAGGGTTGCTCTTTAGATATCTTAGAACCCTGTGAACTGCCATTAAGTGTGATTCAGTAGGACTTTGCATGAATTGACTTAAGGTCTGAACAGCATAAGAGATATCAGGCCTTGTAACAGTTAAGTATAAAAGTTTTCCCACTAATTTCCTGTATTGTTCAGGCTATGCACTGTGCAAGAAGAGGAGAGTGAGTATCAAAGTTAATTTTGGAGTCCATTGGGGTGGAGCAAGGTTTGCTTCCCAAGTATCCAGAATCATGAAGTAAATCAAGAGTATACTTTCTTTGGCAAAGAGTTATGCCTTTACTATTTCTGGCAATCTTGTTGGTCCTGAAAGAAGTATATAACAAGTGTATGGGGGGGGGGGGAATACACTTATATGTATATCTTTGTTTCAAAATAAACTAATACAGACTTCAGCAAGGTTGTCTTGGACAACTCTGCTGAGATGAATAACTTCTTAAAGATAATCAAACTACTAAGTACTTTTTAGTACTTAGTTGAATAACTATCTAAGTGAGTTATATGTGCGGAATTAGTGGTTGGCCCTTTAGTTTAAACTCCTTTTTAATTCTGAAATCTCCTTTACAGTTTCTCAGTTTCAGGGAACTTGTCCAAATTTGTTTTGCACAGTTTTAAGGTATATGTCTTTGAAATATCAGTTTGTGTGCTGTGTTGAATGAATGTAAATGCTTGAAAGTAAAACAACACAAGAGTTTATAGTGGTTCAGAGACTCAAGCTCCTACATCCACTTTCCCTGATTTAACAGGATAATTCATTCACTCTTGGAATTAACTTGTTTTATAGTGCCAAGGTGCACTTGATCAACCACACCACTCCTTGGTGCCTTGATCCCTAGGATGTCAAGAGTCCTAGTACCCTCTTCTCAATTCAGAATTAACTGTTCTTCTCTCAACAGTTAACTCCTTACACTTCTTCTACTACAACCTTCTAACTTTCTGTCTTGAAAGATATAAGGGTTGAAGTTTGGTTCAAACTAATGAGATATCCTTTACAATGAGGTTCAGTGTATAAGGATAGGATATCTCTCTAAGCTTTGTATGGATATACAATGAAGAGTAGCTTAGATGAAGTGTTTTTGGAAACTGTGAATGTTCTAAGAAAGCTTGAAGGCTTTTAGTTTCTTCAGCAATGTAGGTGCTTGTTGGATGATTTCAAATGGTCTCCACACTTCTGTATTTATAGACAAAATTGAGGATTTGCCCGTTGGAGAGGCAGCCTCAATTGTCTATAAATGTCTTCCTTGAACTTTGCAACTGGAAGACAAATTCTTGATAGTGACATGTCCTTTGATTGGGAAATAAACGACTATAACTACTTTGTATTCACTTTGCAGCACTCTTCCCAATGTCTGACTTCAAGATTCACTTGGTCAAACATGGACATTACTTCTGATGATTGATCCTTGGATAAGGACAACCTTCCTTATCACTTGGACAATTCTGCTTATCAAGATCAGCAGACTTTTGCTTATCAGCAGTGTTGGCTATGGCTCTTCAGATGACTTGGATTTTTCCCTTTAACTCCTCATGTATTCTTAGAGTAGGTCTTTGTGCATTTATGACAATGGATAGTTCTCCTTGACCTTATCAGCACAGTTGGGATAGTCTTTTCACAATTCTGGTACAAGGTTGCTGAGACAGACTTGCTGGACAAACCTTCTGATCTTGTATGCTTCAGTAGACTAAGTCTTGATGATGCATTTAACTCACTTGTGTTTCAGATAGGTTGATCTAACTTTAATCAGCATAGTTGTCCTTCATCAGTCTTAAGACAAAACTTGATTTTGAGCCTTGAGGGGACATGATCTTGAATACTTCTAAGCATGAGTTCCCCCTCAACTTGTGCATCTAATGATTCTAAGAGCTGCCTAACATATCAGCTTCTTCACTAATATAAACTTCATGTTCCAACATTCCTGAAACATGTTCATGTAATCTGACTTATCTAGTTGGCATGTCTAAGGGGGGTTTTGGTATCATAATCAAACCTCATTTTATTCCCAACAATTTCCCCCTTTTTGATGATGCCAAAACCTATACAATCTATGCAAAAGTGACTTGACTGCACTTATTACATTTATCTTAAGTAGAGGTGACTTAGGTCAAGTTTCCTGAAAGAAAATGTGTTAGTGTAATTACTGTTTTTATTACATATAGGTTGTTAAGTCAGGAAGGTTGAATTCATATGATGCTGTTTCTTGATTCAAAAAGTGTTCAACTATCATTCATTCAAAGATCATTACAGGCATGTTGATAGTCAAACAAACATATCAGGGCATGAATCAACAACATTACATATGAAGTATCACAGTACATAATCAGAGCAAATAAATAGTCATCAGAACAAAAGACATATCCAGCAGACTTGAGCAATTTTCAGCAGACAGGATCATATCAGCAAGATAGCAATCAAGATCAAGTGTTCATCCAATTTCAGCACATAAGGGTCAAGAGAACTTAGCCAGTTCAGAGGTTATCTTCAGGAGGTGGCACCATCCCATATTGTGCCCACACTCTTTTCTTCAACTCCATGGCCTCTTGATTAGTTCCCTTGGGTCCTAGCACCATCCCGTTCAGCCTCAGGATTTCAAGGAACTCTTGAAGGATTCTTGACTGGTCTATGAAGCCTTCTTTCTTGGGAGGCATGTATATGATTGGCTTTGGGGCTGTGAGTTCAAATCTTGCAATATCAGCAGCTGCAAGGAGTTGCTGGTACAACTCCCTGTGGTAGTTAATCATGAATTGTGTGAAAGTGGAGTTAACATCTTCATCATTCCACCTGCCTATGACATAGTAATCATAGACAAACTCCCTTTTAGCCTCTTTCCAAGTATCATTTAACTGAATTGGAACACATTTATCCAAGTGTGGATATTTGGTATCCATCTTTATCAGCAATTGTGGCTTCAGCTTGTTGTATGTTGCTCTTCTTTTTCTGGGCTTCTGGAAGTGAGCCCTTCTCTTATCCCTTGCTCTATTTGCTTCCTCAATCAAATCCATCTTTTCCTGGGCTCTCATCATAGCCAGCTTCTGTTGAGTTTCGGGATCCTTGCCATATCCTTCTACAAACAACTTGGATGGATCTAACACTGTTGTCTTCTTCTTTGGTTCAGGTCCAAAGCCTTCTTCAAATAGCACTTCAACATTTGTAAAAGCTTGGAAGGTTCTTCTTCTTCAATCCTGAATTCAAGAGGTAGATCAAGGCTGTTAGGAAAATCTGTAAAAGTTTCAGTTTTCCTCTTGCTTCCTTTAGCCTTTTTGAGTTGGCCTCTTGTCTGGACTCCTTCAGTGGACTTGTCCAGTCCTGACACTTCTCCTCCAGGCCTCTGCTGAAGCCTTGCTCTCTCTTCTTGAGCTGATGCCATTGAATTTTTCATGGCTATGGCCAACTGTTCTTCTTCATCAAGTTCTTCCAGGTTCAACACTGCTTCTTCTTTGCCTTTGGATTCTGATTCTTTCTCCTTGCCTTTGCCTTCTCCAATGGTCAAGGCACCTTTTGCCCTTGCTCTTTCCCTTTCCCCATTTTTTGGCAGCATCAAAGCATTGGGGCTTCAGCTCACTTATTGTAGTGGCCATAAGGGATTGGGCTTGATTTAAGCACTTCATCTCCTCTAGCAGATATACATTCTCATCATGTATATTTTGCATCCTGTCACTGCTCAAGCTTAGGAAAGCTAGAACATGCTTCATTTTCTGCTCAACAACCTCTTCCATGGTTGTTTTGAGGGATGCATCAAGGTTTGCCTTCAAGAAGTCAGTAAGATTGGCCACTGCACTTTCAGCAATTTTGGCCATCACTTCTTGTGAAAAAATTTCTGAAGCAGCTTTCACCATTGCTAGTCTCATCTCTTCAGCTCTTTTCCTTTGAATAACAGTCTTCTTGCCAAGTGCTTGTTTGACAACCAATCTCAGGGCTTTGACATTGTTGTTGGGGTTGTCTCTAAGCAGTTTTTGTTCTTTCTTGACCTCTTTGGAGATAGATTCCATACTGGCTTTTGCTTTCTGGACTTCAGTAGAGATGGTTTGCAACCCAGTCTCTACTCCACTAATCTTTGCCTCAATTGTGGGCAGTACCACATCTTTAGAGCCAGTGAGCCTCATCTCAACAGATGCCAAGGTTCTACCTTGCTCATCCAGGGCTCCTGAAGTTTCAGCATGAGCAGTTTGGACTTGATAAGCCAAGGAGTCCAACTTTACTGATTGTTCACCAAGTATAGCTTGGGCTGAGCTGAAATCCACCTGAATGTGTGTATCGGTGAGAAGATCATCAGCAAATATTTGGTCAAAAGAGATACCTGCAATATCAGAAAAATCAAAGGAGTTAGAAAATAAACACTCATCACCCTCAGTATTTGTAGCATAAGACTCCGATACATCAGCAGCCTTCTCCTCATTTTCAACTGATTCTTTTCTCCCTTCAATATTAATTTCCTCACACAAAGGGACATACCTCCTCTCCTCAAGGGTTTCCTGAAGTTCAGACTTGACTTCAAGAATAACCTGCCCTTCCTCACTTATTCCACCCTCATTTGGTGGTACACTCACTATCCTAGTGATCACAACATCTCTCTCATCTACAGCTTCCTCTGGTTTTTCCACTAAATTTTCCTTTTCAACTCCTTCTCCTAGACCTGCAACATCTCCACCCTCAACAGGGTTCAAAGATGGCAGTTGATGGGAGATCACAGTACTTATTTCAGCAGCCACTGAGTCATCCTGAATGATTAAGGGCTGGTCAGTGTCCAACTCTGCTGACACTGATGAGGCCTTAATCAAACCAGCTTCTAAGGTAGGAGCCTTAACATCTGTAAGTTGTGCCTTAGGTTCAGAAGAACCTTAATTGGCAGATGCATCTTTGGCTATGTCACCAGCTCTGGTCAACACTTCTGAAGATACAGAACCTTTTCTATGATAGGTCAAGAGAGGGACTGAAGGCAGATTGGTTTCAGGAGGGTTGGGATGAGAAGGTTTTGGGGGGTTTGAAGGATCATCTTTGCTATCATCATCATTTGAGCTGCTATCAGGGTGTTTGATCCCTTTAGCCAGTCTCTCTTTCTCCTCAGCAATCTTGGCAGCTACTAACTTTGCAAACACATCCTCATCCGTGAGGAATCTTATCTTGTTTACACCAGCAAAGTGTAGTAATCTGCTTTCCTCTATCTGCCACCAGTTTGCACCCTTATCTTGGATGACTTGAGCAATCTCCATGATTGTCTTATGCTTTACTTCTATTAATGCTCTCAAGGCATGGAACTGCTCTTGCAATCTTGGAAATTCAGCAAGTTGTGGATACAAACTGTCCACAGTAGCTTTGGCTCCTCCTCTGAGCATACTTTCATAAGTATACTCCTCCTCATCCTCACTTGACTGAGGACTTTGGGTTATAGGGGAGTTGGCTCTGGGTTCAGGGATGTTGGCTTGAGGATTGGGTTCAGGAGGGTTGGCTTCAGAAGGGTTAGGTGCAACAATGGGTGCTTAAGTTGCTTTTGATAGTAATGGATTTGAAGGGGCTTTGCTCAGTGGGGTTAGCTCTAGGAGTTTATTTTCTAGGGCTTTTGAGTACTTGAGCATTGATGAATCAAGTGGAGATAGAAGTCTTGATTCATCCACAACAATATCAGCCAGCACATCCATGGGTTCTCTTTGAACAGACCCTTCTGGTGAATATCTTTTGGTAAGATTGAGAGGGGTAATGGGTTGGTTGTCAGGGGTTTTGTGGGTATCAGGGGAGTTGGGCTCTTGATGTTGGGTTTCAGGAATTTTGGATTCAGGGGTTCCAGAACCAGAAGAGTTGGTTCTGGACTTAGATTTGGTTCTGCTCTCTACTCTACTTTACCTAAGAGCCACTTGGAGAGACTTTTCCTCCTGAAGTTCCAACATCTTCTCAGAGGGTTTGGCCCTTCTCTTGCTAGCCCTGCTACTACCACTTCCTTCTTCCTCAGGGATAACTTCTCTGACCCTCTTATCTCCCTTCTTCTTCTGCCTTACTTCATTATACTTTTGTCTCAACTCTTCTAAATGATCAGAGGGAACTTGTACTCCTTCTTCTGCAACTTCATCAACCTCTGTTGATGCTCCTGAGGTTTCCTTTGAGGGGAGTTGGGACAACTTCTTTTTCTTTACAGCCCTTGCTTTAGTCCTCTTCTTCATCTTAGGCTTATCCTCAACCTTTACTTCAGTAGGTTTGGCCAGAAGCATCCTTCTTTGTTCAGTCTTTTTGCTCAGTTTCCTGAACATGACTTTCTGGGCTGGGAGAGGTTTTGCAAAAGTTTGCATCTCAATGTAGTGAGCAAACTTCTCAATTAGTAGGCTTGCCCTTGTGCAGTACCTCAGCTTCCCTTCCATCACAACCTTGTTGTGAGCCTTCACCTTGAATTTTGCCTTTTCTTTCATCATTTAAGACAAGATGAACTCCCTCCAATTGAATTTTATGCCCTTGTCACTAACATCAATAACTGCAGCCATAATTCTTATCCTGGGAGCACTCACTTGCTCTAGACTTCCAGTGTTACTCAACAGGCTTTTTGTTACCACTTCAAACAAATTTAGGAATTTTGGCTTGAGGGTTCTCTTATGTTGAGTTGAGGAGATGGTACCTGGAACAAGTAACCATTCCTGAGCAATTTCTTGCTCATGGCCATTTCCATAAATTTTTGGATTCCTTCCTTCTGAAGGCAATCCAAAGGCTGCTTCCACATCTTCTTCAGAGAATTTCACTCTATGGAATCTCTCCTCTTCTTCTTCTTCTTCTGCTATGTAGGCCAATCTGGTTGTCACTTCACCATCCTCTGGTTTGCCTCTCCATTTGAGGAATGCAAAGAATTCAGCCATATTTTTTTCAAGGCAAGAGCTGGGTTTCTCCTGCATGAACTTCTGGAGTCCAGCCCTTCTAAGCCATCTCAAAGTGGGGGTGATCTCAGGGTCCTCACTCTCAAAGGAAAGAATTGGCTCAAAGGTGAGATTATTTTTATTACTGAGATATGCAAAATCAAGGTCTAGATCCATGTTAGAGAAGTCTACAACCATCTCAGGTCTTGCTTTAGGAGCCATTGATGAGACGGTAAGGTTTTTGAGAGAGTTTGAGAAGATGAAAGCTAGGGTTTCAAGAGTGTTTGAGTGCGTGGGAAAAAATGAGCTTTGTGGACTTCTTAAGACTTGTGAATATTCCAAAAGGAATGTATGTCAATGAGTAGGTGAGTCTTAAGGCAATTCAAGGGTTTACAAATGAGGAAATCAAGTTTGAACGGCCAAGATTGATTTCAGAAGAGTTGGCCAGACTTGATCCAACAGTTATTATCCAATGAAACAGTAGAAAACTGTTTTTATTCAAACGTGGGAAGGAGTTAATATTAGTTAATGGCTGGGGGTTTTCAAGATAGATCATGGCTCGAAATGTTTAATGCAAACAAGAGTTAAATCTTGGCATTTAATGCATTGAAAGTGACTTTTTGGGTAGGGGACAAATTAAATCTTTGAAAAGGTGATAGCTTTAAGAGGAATGAGACAACCATCGAAATAGGCAATGATTACCCAAAATAGGTGCTTATCAGACCAAGATTTGGTTTGATAGCCAAGACAACTTATCTGACCCCACATGGACATGTGTCCTGAAATATGATGGACAAGTGTCCTGAATTCTCGTGGACAAGTGTCCTAAGTTTCAATGGACAAGTGTCCTGTTTAATTGAGGTCATCTTTTCTGAATTTCAGTAGACTTGTCCAAGTCTGCTGAACATTACTTTCAGTTCCCCCTTGATTAGTTAACTCCTTTGGGCTTACTTGTCCAATTTCCCTGGATCAAGAAGTCCCAATTCTGCTGATAGTTCCAAGAATGTTGCTTCAGCAAGTGGCTTTGTCAAAATATCAGTTTTTTGATGATCAATGTGAATTTTCACTAACTTGATGTCTTTCTTCTCCACATGGTCTCTGATGAAATGATGCTTGATATCCACATGCTTGCATCTTGTGTGCAATACTGGATTTTGAGAGATTGCAATTGCACTGTTGTTATCACAGAAGATGGGCACTTCAGTAGAGTTGACATTGTAATCTCTTAGTTGTTGTCTCAACCAAAGGATCTGAGCACAACAACTTCCAGCTGCAACATATTCAACTTCAGTGGTGGAAGTAGCCACTGTATTCTGCTTCTTGGAGAACCAAGAAATGAGTTTGTTCCCTAGGAATTGACATGTCCCTGAAGTGGACTTTCTGTCAATTCTACATCCTCCATAATCAGCATTTGAGTAGCCAATTAACTCTATATTGTCATCAGCAGGGTACCAAAGGCCTAGATTTTCAGTTCCTTTGAGATACCTCAAGATCCTTTTAGCAGCCTCTAGATGGCTTTTCTTAGGATTTGTTTGAAACCTTGCACAAACACCAACTGCAAAGGTGATGTCAGGTCTGCTGGCAGTGAGATAGAGGAGTGAGCCAATGATTCCTCTATACTCAGTAGAGTTGGTTGGAACACCACTCTCATCTAGATCCATCTTCCAATTTGTGTTCATAGGGATCCTTACTGGCTTGCTAGTGGCACACCCAAATTTCTTGATCATTTCTCTGGTGTACTTAGCTTGGTTGATGAAGATTCCTTCTTTTGATTGCTTGACTTGAAGACCCAAGAAGAAGTTCATCATCCCCATCATTGACATCTCAAACTTGCTTTGCATGAGCTTTGAGAAGTTTTCACAAAGCTTCTCATTGGGGGATCCAAATATGATGTCATCAACATATATTTGGACAAGCAAGATGTCATCTCCTTCACAGATTCTGAAGAGAGTTCTGTCCACAGTTCATTTGACAAATCCATGATCCAAGAGGAATTGTGACAGTGTATCATACCAAGCTCTTGGGGCTTGCTTGAGTCCATGTAGAGCTTTCTTCAATCTGTAGACTTTGTTTCCAATCTCAAAACCAGGTGGTTGCTCTACATAAACTTCTTCCTTCAAAACTCCATTCAAGAAGGCACTCTTGACATCCATTTGGTACACTTTGAACCTCTTGTGGGCTGCATAGGCTAGGAAGAGCCTTATTTCTTCTAGCCATGCCACAGGTGCAAATGTTTCATCATAGTCAATGCCTTCTGATTGAAAGTAGCCCTTGGCCACCAATCTGGCCTTGTTTCTGACTATCACATCATTCTCATTCTTTTTGTTCTTGAACACCCACTTGGTTCCAATTACATCTTGATGTGAAGCTCTATCCACCAGCTCCCGTACATCATTTTTGGTGAATTGCTTCATCTCTTCCTGCATTGCTGTAATCCAATTTTCATCTTGAAGTGCTTCATCAATGTCACTTGGTTCCTGTTCTGATAGGAAACAACAAAATAAAGCACTTTCACCATGAAACCTTCTAGTCCTGACTCCTACACTTGGATCACCAAGTATCAGATCAGTAGGATGGTCAGATAACCATGTCCTTCTTTTTCTGATCCCTTCAGTAGAGTTGTCCTCTACTAAAGTTGAGTCATTAGCATCATAAAATTCAGGAAAATTTAATGCAGGATCTAATTCAGGATCATATTCAGGGGTGTTGTCCTCAATGTCAGGGACATTGGAATTATCAACATTAATGTTTCCCCCTTGAATATTTGATCAATTAACTACCTCAGCAGGGCCTGCTTCTTTATTGGTAGTTGTTACCTGAGTGTGAAATGGGATTGGGTCATTCAGTTCACCATTTCCTTCAGTGGGGTTTGTCTAAGGCAGATTGCCTTCAGGATTGTTGTCCAGTCTTGTGAATTCAGGAGGATTGGCTTGGACAACATCTATGAAAGTGGTGTAAATATATACAGAGTATTTAAATGTAAGAGATAAAATTACAGACCACCATGTTTTTTTTTTGATCGGTAAAGAAAACTTATATTAAAAAGCGAAAGTGGTGTAAATATATACAGAGTATTTAAATGTAAGAGATAAAATTATAGATCACCATGTTTTTTTTTTTTTTGATCGGTAAAGAAAACTTATATTAAAAAGCAACCAAGTATTTTACATGGTACAAGTAGTACCCAAATATAGCATAAGAAAAGAGATCCAGTGGTGAAAAGAGATTAAGTAAAGAATAAGGCAGCAATCCTGATTTCTTGTGTGCGGCCCAGTGTTTTATATCACTCCATCTGTCTGAGTTGCACTTCGATACCTATGTCTCCAAACATCGATGGTTCCGTCAGCCATTAAATCCTTCAACGAACACCAGTTCCAGAATCGACCATTTATCTTATCTACTAGTTTCTCCTTGTTCCATATTTCATTGTAAAAAATAACCAGATTTCTTTGTCGTCAAATACCCCATATTTTATATGTTTTCATAATTAGTGGTGTAATTTTTTTCCTTCTTATCTTAACTTCGGTTCTATCCGGCCAAAATTTTGAATTAATTAGGTTGAAAAAGTTATCTAAAAATCATCAGAAATTTGTTGTAGTATTGATGGTTAATTTTACTCTTACGAATGAAATACAGTAGTGACGACCGTTAACGTGACTGAAAAAGATAGAACAACGAAAAAAAATTGAAACAACAAAGGCCAAAATTAATAAAGTAAAAACTTACAAAACTATTTATACACAGGAAAAGTTAGATGACATTTTATAATTTTGTCCAAATGCCACATTTTATTTAATCGTCATTGTTTTTTTAATAATTAATAATAATATTTATTTATATTAATTTACACAGTCATAAATTAACTGAAATGCCATCTTTCAATTTATAAATTGTTGGTGCTACGATTTATCCCGGTTATCAATTACATGGTGCATAAAACATTGAAATCATATACTTCGATCCGTAGTAACATTCTTGAAATGCTAATCAAATAACAAGTTATATGTTTGACATTTTGATTAAAAAAATACTTTTGGCATTTGGCACGGAAAATGTTGAGAATTTTGTTTATTAATGTTTCAAGAATTACAAGTGACATAACTTGATGCTTTCTCAAGTTTCAACTCTCAGATAATTTTATTTGCTCTTTTTTCATCATCCATAAAATTGAGGCCTTATCTTCAAAATATATTGTTATTTAAAATATTTATTAACTTAATGTATTTAAAATATAATGCTTTAAAATATACATATTGCAAAATATATTTTATAATTTTATACACATAATTAAATCATTTTAGAGTATAAAAAATTAATTTACTTATAAACAATACATTATGTTATACGCGGAGAGTCGTCTAGTAATAATATATGAGACACCCTTACATCTTGAATGTGTATCCATTAATGAAAAAATATGTAAATGTCTCATGTCTTTGCATTTGACACAAAATTTTGTATGTTGATAAGTATATTACAGTATTAGATATGATGTAGTTAATTTCAAGGCAAAATTTCTCTTTGTGTTTTAAATGAATCAATATCCCTCGTACTCAATGTGTTTTTAATGAATCTCTCTTTTATCGATCAAAAAATTAATTTTTCAATACAATACTCCATAATAATTATAAAATAAAATAAAATAAACCAATAATGATAATATTATAATTAAAAAAATTTAATAATAACATTAAAGATTAAAGGATAATTAAAAATAAATACATATATATTCGTATCAAATATATATTATTATTTTTCAAAATATAATAATAAAAAAACTCAAAATCAAAATAATTAGAAATACCAAAAAAAAAAAAATGTTTCCAATAACTAGTAACAACAATAATATAAATAAATTTATATAATAATGACATTTTATTCTTAGTCCATATCAATCAATGATTATTCTTTGTCATTTCATCTATCAATGGTTTTATGAAGGTGTTAAGTTCTATAATTATTCACCATCGACCTCTATACTTTATTTTATACTTCCTCCGTCTTGTAAAATTTTGTTCAAACCAATTTTTTAGTCCACAAAATATATGTTTATTCTATTTAAATTGTTAATTTTAGAGTATTTTTTCTACTTTATTAACAAGATTGAGTATCTACCAACAATATTTTTTACTCATTATTCTACATATATTTTTTATAATTAAAATATGATTTTTTGAAAAACATGTATAAAAAGATGTGAGTATAATGATGGGCAATATACATTACTCTGCCCGGTTGTAGACTTGTTAGGTACTTAGGTTGTACTACTACTTGATTTACAACTTTGGAATTAATTTTTAATGATTTCTGATTTTTATTTCTTTCAATCGTGAATATTTCACACATTTTGAATGAAACTTTTTAATAATTTTACAATTTTATCATTTTTTAAATGTTCAAATTCTAAACATTTAACACCATTTTATTTTTAACAAATAGAATCTATTTTATCAAACAGTACGTTGGAAGCGAGTATAAATACTAGCTCCATTACAATGATGGAAAAAAGCGTCGAGTATAAAATCATGGGTTAGTGTTTAAATTTGTCATGTTCATAACATTATTATGTAGACATTACAAGAACAAAAGAAAAATTGTGTCGTGTCACCATGTTAAACTTGAAAAAAAGTTTCGATTTTATATATGACTTGATGTTTTGTAATTTATTAGAGATTTCATACTTTTCTTTTGTGTTTTATCATGCATATCGTGTAATATGTATTATTGTGACATATTGTGTCGTGTTAAATATTATAATATAAATTATACCGTAACAACAAATTTTTTTGTATTTAATATAAAAACACGTTAAACATTTACAATTTAATATAATTTAAGTCCTTTGATTATTCTCTTCAAAATCAACTTTGACTTTAACTACTTTTTAGATGAAATTCTTGCTTTGATATTGTTTGAGCTTAGACTTGAGAATAAATAATGTTTAATTCTAGGGGTGGATGTCTTATTTTGAATTAAATGTCACTTTTTTACGAAAAATTCGCGAAGAACACATTTAAAACCGTGAATATTGCGTTTGAATTTTTCTTTAAAAATACCGAAATTAGGGGTTTAACACCTTAATCACAAATCAGACGTTATTATCATTTATCAATCGATTCGCACGAAAAAACACTTTGAACTTTCTTCGTACATTCAAGAACACTTATAACTTTCTTTCAAAGAATTTTGAAGTCTTCTTATATTTTTCTAACTTGTGTGTAGGAGCCTATTTATATGGTGATGGAGTGGTTTTTTTTTTTTTTCCTTTTCACGATGCCAGACGTCTTTTTATTGACTGACTAGTCCTATACCCGCGTTTTACGCGGGGTCAATTTATTAAAATAATAATATTATATTAGAGTCGATTTATTAAAATAATAACTTTAAATACTATATTAATTTTTATATCTTTTTCTTTTCATGTTATGTGAGAGTTAAACTTTTTTTTATTCTAATATATTTATAACATATACATTTCTACAAATTTGAATCTATATTATTATATTTATATTTTTATATATTATAGAGTAATATTTTTTAATATATTAATAACATATGCATTAATAAATAAGGGCATTATAAATAATTTTATTAATAAAAATATATATAAAATTACAAATTTCTAAAAGCTTCACAATTCTACAAAACTACAAAAATAAGGAGGGTGTATTCAATTAAGATTCTATTGAATTTTTTTGGATTTTAAAAATTACGTGGATTTATAAAATCCATAAACTTGACAGGATTGTGGAATATATTTTTTTATTAATTTACATATATTTTCATAAACTCCGATATTAATGCAAAGAGTTAAAGAGTTATTTTTAATATTTTTTTAATTAATATTATATATATTATATAAAATATTTTACCAATAATATATATAAAGTTTATATATTAATTCGGGGCGGGGCAGATACCCGTGGGTCGGGCATAAGACCCAAACCCGACTCATACTCAATACGGAGCGAATCTGGCCTGACCCAAAGCTCGCGGGTGGAGTGGGTACCCACGGGTCGGATCAATATTGTCATTCCTAATTTTTAGTCTTTAGAGTTCTATGAGAGAATCCATTGAAATCTCTTGTTTTTAGAAGAGATTTTGGATAGTACAATTTATTTATATTTTTGGAGGAGAATTCAACAAAATCCATAAAGTAATAAAATTCATAGACGGTTGAATACCTCAGAATTTTTAAAGACTTTTTAAAATCCAAATTGAATAAGACTTTGAAAGTCCAAAAAAATCCTACAAAATCCACAACCAATACACCCCCCTAAGTGGATGTTTGTTTTGGAATTTTAAGAATTTTGAAATTTGGATTTCAAAATCTAGTAGATTTTGAATTTTTAATGACTTAGGAGTATATATTTTGTGTTTATTTTGGAATTTAAGTAGGATATAATTTAACTCGTATAGAATTATATGTGTTTATATATGTTATTATATGTATTTATATAGAGTTTGTAGATATTTATAGAGTTGACTTTTGTAGGATTT
This sequence comes from Galeopsis tetrahit, assembly GCA_963675135.1. NCBI lineage: Eukaryota > Viridiplantae > Streptophyta > Magnoliopsida > Lamiales > Lamiaceae > Galeopsis > Galeopsis tetrahit. The sequence continues at coordinate 37,813,058 of OY776126.1, read as the reverse complement.
ATAGATATTTGTAGGGTAAGTTTTTAAAATTATAAATCTAAATTCTAAAGTAGAACATGGTTGAAATTTTCCATTCCAAAATAAATATCCACTTAAAACAAATACAATGATATCTTTAAATATAATAAATTATTATATAAACAATAACAAAATATAAATAAATTTATAAAAAATAAATAAATTATTAAAAACGATTATATTATAACAAATAATTGTATAATTATAACAGGGCATATTTATTCGACATTTCAATTAACTAATCAAACTTTGTTGGAATTTCTTAAATTATTCTAGACAATTACTAAAAATTCTCTAAAATCCTCCACAATATTCTCTATATCTTTGAAAGTTTTTAAAATTATTTTAGAATACATTCACACTCTATTATATCTCAAGAAAATTATATATACATTCATCCCGACAATAATTCATCTTAAAATCAAATATATATAATTTACGGCAATAATTCATCTTTTATAAAGTCAAATATAAATATATATAATTTTTTTTTGCACTTCATTCTTGATGATTGGTGCAGTTAAAAAAACTTTAACAAAATAAATATATTATAAAGTCAAATATAAATATATATAATTTCTTTTTGCACTTCATTCTTGATGATTGGTGCAGTTAAAAAAACTTTAACAAAATAAATATATGCACTTCCAATGTATATTATAAAAAAATATTTACATAAAATATATAAATTACATTTGTTAATATAAAATTTAAAATTTATTATATAAAAATCGAACCTTTCTTTTAATTCATAATTTATTATATAAAAATCGAACCTTTCTTTTTTTGAATTCCGATAAATAGGAACCTTCTTTTTTTTTGAAGTCGGTAGGAACTTAAGAATATTGGGAACCTAACAATAATATTGATCTTAATTTGATTTTAGGATATTGTAGTTAATAATTTGCAATAAAATATTTAATTTATTTAAAATAAGTATACAAACCTATTAAGTTGTATTTTTTTTAACTTATAAATTTACGGCAATAATTCATCTTTTATAAAGTCAAATATATATAATTTATTTGCACTTCATTCTTGATGATTGGTGCAATTAAAAAAACTTTAACAAAATAAATATATGCACTTCCATGTATATTATAAAAAAATATTTGCATAAAATATATAAATTACATTTAAGTTAACATAAAATTCAAAATTTATTATATAAAAATTGAACCTTTCTTTTTTTGAAGTCGGACAAATAGGAACTTTTTTTTTTTTTTTTTTTTAAGTCGGACAAATAGGAACCTTCTCTTTTTTTTTTAAGTCGGACAAATAGGAACCTTCTCTTTTTTTTTAAGTCGGACAAATAGGAACCTTCTTTTTTTTTTTTTTTTGAAGTCGGATAAATAGGAACTTTTTTTTTTTTTGAAGTCGGACAAATAGGAACCTAAGAATATTGAGAACCTAACAATAATATTGATCCTAATTTGATTTTACAATTTGTATCGTAGTTAATAATTTGCAAGAAAATATTTAATTTATTTAAAAATAAGTATACAAACCTATTAAGTTGTATTTTTTTTAACTTATAAAATGAAACATTATTTTCATCTCATAATACGATAAAATGAAACATTCGAAATTATAAACTCAGATTTTTAGATATAATTTTCTCAAAGAAATAAATATAAAATAAAATATTAAAAAAAAAGTAATATACAAATTGATAAATTCTATAGTATAGAAAAAGAAATAACATGATCTTGGAATAAAATGTACTCCTACATCTCTAAAAATTAATTACATGATCTTGGAATATAAAGTACATCACTAAGAATTTTCGAAAAAAAAAATAAAAAAAATCAATAAAGTACATCTCTAAATGGATTTCTTGTGCATTAATTACATATGACTTTTAAAATTTACATCATTGTAGATCTTGAACTTGCATAAGATGTTTCAAATGAAAAAACGAAGATGAAAATCATCTGCAAAACATGAGTACACATTAGAGATTAGAGAAAATAAAAATTTCTATAAAAACATCGTCATACCCGTAAACTCGAGAGAAATGAGTGATGAAATTATGATTAACAAATGATTTATGCATATGCTTTATATAGTTGGAATTATGATTTGAATGTACGATAATTAAGGTAGAAGGTGGGCGAAAATTAATGATAATCTTAAATTTGAATATTCAAAATTGGATTTGTTAATAACATATTTTTACGTTGAAATTCTGTTTCATGAAGTATATTTAAATTTTAATATTAAAAATTAATATTTAAAAGTGGGCATTTAGAAGATAAGATTAAAATGATTTTAAAAAAATCTTACGTCGGGTTAAAATTAATAATTAAGATTAATAAAATATTAATAATTGTTATATTAATAAGAAAAAATCAATTTTGAAATAGAATGAATTTGAGAAAATAGAGATTGAAATATATCAATCATATATTAAAATTAAGATAAAATTAAAATTAAGATTTGATTAAAAAAATATCGTGATTAAAAAAATATATATAATGTGATTAAAAAAAAAAAAACCGCTCAGTCAAAGAAAGAGAATAAAGATTTATTGATTTGAATTGTGATTAAATTTTAAAAAATAAATAATGTTGCGATTAAAGTTTAAAAAAATAAAATAAAAAATAATAATTATGATTTCAAATTTAAAAATAATAATTATGAGTAGATAATAGATAATATGTAAATTATTATTTTGAGATTAAAATAGGAAAAATTGATTTTTTTAATCAGAATGCCTGAGAATACAGAGATTTTGAAATAGACGATTTTGGTGAAGAGAGAGATTGTGTAGAGTGATAATATTGTGACACGTGTCCCATTATATTCTCACAAATATAGAGTATTAAGATGTTGATTTAATTGATTTGATTTTTATCTCAACTATTTTAAGTTGATTAAACATATGGGTAAGTCAATTATATTCTTACAAATTACGAGTTTTCAGATACTCGTATAATTAGACCGGCTCGTACCCTGTATATTAAACATTAATATATAATTTAACTATTTAATTTAAAAATAAATTTATTAAATTCTTGAATTAATTTGATTTTAATTTTTCTATCCATTAAATTACTATTCAACATTTAAAAATAAAATAAATATTGTTTGGGCCTTATTGGCAAGTTGATCTGCTAACTAGATCCAATAAGTAGATTGGACAATAATTCTGCCAACCCACTTAAATATATGAATATGGTAGAGTGGCTTACTATTTACACCTCCAATCCGACTTAGAACACACCTCCTGTCAGTTTAATAATATAATAATAGTGTAAAAAATAAAAAATGCCCTCGTAGTAAAATATTGCATACTAAATGTACCCCTTACTGAATGCACCCACTCCCGGCCCCCACTTTCTATAAAAGTAACCTAAAAAAAATTCGCAACCATCACCCCTACTTCCGACATCCAATATCATCCACCAAAAAAAAAAAAAAAATCAGAAACTCATAATTTTTTTTTTTATAATTTTCGACACACCAGGCTCGACCATATACACTCTCGTCGACAAATGGTTGTCGACGAGAGTGTATATGGTCGAGCTTGGTATGTCGAAAAAATATCAACAATTTGTCGACGAGAGTGTATACGGTCGACCACAAATGGTTGAAAATTAAAAAAAATAACAGAAAAAAATGAAGAATAGAGAAAAAAAGGAAAAAAATGAAGAAAAGAAAAAGCAAAAAAAGCAAACCTGAAGAGGTGGGGTTGTCGTCATCGTCTTGGAACGCGGAGGGGCGGCCGTTGTCGGCGAGTGGGTGGGGGCGACGACGAACTACAAATAAAAAACGTGAAAAATCAAAGGGATTTAGGGGGAGAAGGGAGGATGGAAACGGGTGGGAGAGGTCGGCTGGTGGCCGCGGCCGGGAGCGAGGTCGGCGGCTAGCTAGGGCGGTGGGGGGCGGCCATGGAAGGTTGGGAGTGGGGAATGTTGGGATGTATTGTACTGATAGACCAAACTTGCTTGTAATATGATAAGTTATATTGTATAGACAACTTCATTATTCATCTTGTAATAGATAGGATCTGGTTAGTATCAGCTGAGTTGGATGTAAGTTGATATAGTGTAGAAACGCGCACAAGATCATGAAGAGAAGAGGAGACCAGAAGAGGAGAATCAGTCGAGGGGGAACTCGACTGATGATCAGCTGAGGCTCCATCAATAGAGTATCAATATCAGCTAAGGAACCAAACACAACTGAGAACTAAGCCTGAACTACTACACAACAAGGTTCATACAACTGAGGAAATAATCAGAAGCTCAAGTGTCAAGATCAGTGACGGACCCAGGATTTTAAAATCGGGGATACGACCAATAGATAATTTAAAAATATTTTTACATAAATATTGTTTTATATATAAATAAAATATATTTTATAAAGTAAAAATAAAATTACAACAAGTTACAATTGAGTTCGACGAGTCTTCATTTTTTTAAAGCTATCTATGACATTTTCATCATAAATTTGTAAAAACGTATTTCTCAATGAAAATGATCAAGCAATTATTTAACAGTTGTTTTGAGTCATACTATTTCACAACCTACTTTTGGCATAAGTCATTCGTGAAAATATTCTTCTGTTAATTGTTAAAAGTGAAAACAGATTATATATATATATATATATTGTATATAGGTATTTCTTTAAAAAAAAATTATAATATTTTTAATTAGTACAGTAATTTAGTTGTGGAGTAGTGGGTGCCCGCCCAACATTAATGGGTAATGGCGTAATGCGGTAATGCCTATTGTCTAATGGGCTATTGAGTATTGAGCTCAAGTTTAGTTGTTTTTTCAGAGCATGCTGTCGTATATCAGTATATGTATAAATTCAGTGCCATGTATGTATAATATAATGCACATATATATAGTTAAAAAAAAATTGGGGGTACGACTGTACCCCAATGTCTCTGCATAGGTCCGCCACTGGGCAAAGTCATCTATTTCTATGTACTGAAGAGTCAAATCAGAGCTGATGTGGACCAATAGAAATATAGCAGCAGACACCTAAAAGCTGACACGACACGGAGCCCAAGAATGAAAAATCAAAGATATAATAACACTTAATCAAAATGTCAAAAAAAATAAAGGCAATAAAAAATTAAAGCCAATAGAAATTCTATCATTATAATTTTTTAATTAAAAATGATTAATAATAGAAAATTAAGAATTAATGATGGAATCGATCATTAACAGTTAATCTTCTATCATTAAAGACTTTAATTAAAAAAGTTATAATGACATAATTTTGTTAGGTAGATAGGTTTTGTTGCTGGTAGGTTGAGACCCATCAAGCAAACAAGCTATAGAAACTTAATATTAAATGTGAATTTTGTTGTAGTAAGATTAATAAGACGATTACCAAATTAATGAAGATTGATTGGATGATGAGGGTTGAAATTAGGGTTTATGAGATAGTAATAATCACCATTTTGAAGAGGATAGTGAGTAAGGCCATATTGATGGGTAAGAACAGGGAAGCCATATGGTAATTGTATTAGGACAACATCATCGCCAAATGCTTATCTAACGTTGAATGACTCTCTACTTGCAACCTCGTAGCAGACATTGTTGATGAAAACTCGAGTCAAAATTGAACCAACGTCAAATTAATTAATACTGTTAAATCTTTTAATATATATATCTAGACTAGATATGACATTTGATTGAGACATGAATTAATCAATCAATGAGAGAACATAGATGTATATACTTATTTTAATTAATTTATTGCCAATGGAAAATCAACCCTAAGCTACAAACTTGTGTGTAAGGGTGGGAATGGACCAGGCTACTCGACAGGGGTCTACGGCTCGACTCGTTTAATAAACAAGTCGGGCTCAAGCTTTTTTAGAAGCCTATTTAATTAAATAGGCCGGGCTTAAGCTTTTTCGTAAGTCTTTTAAGCCCAACAGGCCGGCCTATTTAACTTCTTTCACACATATATATATATATATATATATATATATATTATAAGTATATACTTATATAATACTCCGTATGTGATTTTCAAATAAATAAGAAAGTTTAGTAACACTAGTTATAGTTATATTTTTCTTTGTAATAGTTGAAAAATAGTTGAATATTTTTTTTTTGGAACATTTGATAACTTTACTATTATTCTCATTTCTTCATTTGAGATTTAAAAATTTAATTTTTATAATTTGATGATAATAATATAGACTAAAAGGTCTTTTTAAAAGCTTTCGGACCAGACCTATTTATTAAAAATGCCAGACTTGAGTCTTTAAAAATAAGTCTATGATAGGCCATGGGCCAGGCTTGGGTCTAAGAAATATATAACATCTCCCTACTTGTGTGAGACAGTTTCATGCACCAGTCACAAATTAACTCCTATCCTTCCAAAATGTCAAAGCATTATGCTTAAATTACCCTTCCTCTCACGAGTAGCCTACGGCTCGCTCGACTCATTTAATGCCCTTCCTCTCACGGGTAGCCTACGGCTCGCTCGGCTCATTTAATGCTCGCTCGGCTAGTTTAATAAATAAGTCGGGCTAAGCTTTTTTTAAAAGCCTAACTTTTAAAATCTGTGATTTATTTTTTATTGTTTGTTCATTCTTAGTTCCACGCTATCCAAATGTAATTTATATTTATTTTGGTAAAGTCTAGTATGCACTCGAGTGCATGTTGTGCACCCTAGTCTAAAGAAAAGTGTAAGTTATTAAACTGAAAAGTACAACACAATATTACTAAAAAGTGTAAGTCACTATAACTAAAAATATTATTATACAATTTAATAATTGAAAAGTGCAACACCATTTACCAAAAAGTGTAAGTCAGTAAAATTAAAAAATGCAACATGGATTAGGGTGCACAACATGCACTCGAGTCCATAGCGGACCAACCCATTTATTTTTTTATTCTCAAATACATTCATAAAAAAAAAAAAAAAAACTTTTACAAAAATCTGTGATTTATTTTTTATCGTTGGTTCATTCTTAGTTCCACGCTATCCCCGATGTAATTTATATTTATTTTTTTATTCTCAAATACTTAATACGTTCATAAATAAAATAAAAAAATCCATAAGCTGGGTAACTTGTTATGATAATCTATATATATAAAAGGAGGATCATGACTCTCCGGCTTTCGATACGTGTGCATTTGAGACCACTCCTCCTTCTGACATGTGTCGAAATGTTTCTGCCATGTGGCAAAATTCCCTGATGTATTTTTTTTCTAACACTTCATTTCATCTAATGAGAGGAGTTGAAGAGTTTTGTTGTTCGGTTACTTTAACCCACCTTCATCATCTTTAACCCACCTTCATCATCTTTAATTTCTTCATTTATGTGCCTTTTCGGTTCAAGGAGCCCTTCGAATTCAATTTATGATTTATTCCAGAAATCATACCGCTCGCCACGCCGACACACGCGTCTCTCCCAATCGCCTGAAGCCGCCTCCTGCCCCATCAGCCTAGCCGCAAGCATCGCCGTCCAAAAACCTAGCCGTCGCAGCCAGAAAATCCGCCCCGCACTAAGAGAGCTGCCATCGAAGGTGTCAATTGATAAAAAAATGGTGACATGTTCAGTTGAACTGTTATATATGGAATGCAATGTGTGAGTTTATGCTTTCTGTTTTCGTTGCAGCTAGCTTTTCCACTTTGATGTACATGAGGAATTTTGAACCACTACTGATGCAACAATTTAAAAAATGAGGTAAGGCCCCGATGAGTTTTCACACCTTCTGCTTGTGAATATGCTTCTTTCATTTGTCTAATTGCACCAGTTTTTTATTGTATCAAATAAGAAAATTTCACCAAAGGGTAATTGCTATTTTTCATTTGTCGCGTAAAAACTCTATTTAGGTCATTTTCTTTACATGGAATAACTCTTGGTCATTTCACAATCCAGTCGGCTTCTGTGTATTGAATTTCTGATTAGTGTGTTGCCATCCTCATCGTCATTTTTGTTCACAAATATGTTTCCTAATTAATTTATGGTATCACTAAAGTAATATAAATATTAATTTTGAGCAATTTCTTAATTCTACTATTGATTCTTGACAGAGTTACTTGGCCTTGAGATATGAAGCATTGGTTTTGAGAGATGAAAGGGCTACAACTCACACCTTGGCTCTAAGTGAGTAGTAAACAATGGCTCACCTTTGTTGGGCATTCACTTGAAAATGGATACCATTCCATCCCAAACCAGGTAAATTTGAGTATTTGACTTAATGTCAGACATTGACTGTCATTAATGTTGTTGTAGAGCTTTGTGATTGAAAAGTTTTTTTTCCACATTATATAAATAATGATTAATAAATTATATTTGTGCTTCCAAGATTTGTCCTACCGCAAGTGTATTTTGTTTGTAAAATTTTAGACTTTATATATCTCCTATTTTCTATAATTGGTGCAGCTCTAGACATTGAGAAGGGTTTCTTCACTTCTTGGAATGCATATAGCTAGGGATGCACTAGATTTTGACATTACCCCTGATTCTAAGGGCAAGAAAAACCATTCGACTTTGGCAAAGCGTGAGATTTATAAGTTGAAATACTAGAATAAACTGTTATGCAGGAACAACGATCAACAACCGCTGTTGTGGTGCTGCCAGCAAATTCTAAAGGTGGCAGCTGTAATTCAAATGTGGTATTATGTTTACTACGTTCAGAAGTTTCAAATCAAAAAGTTAAATTTACATTTGAGCTGGGTGCTGCAGAATTAGTAGTAGAAATTATAAGTGTATGTATATTGAGTAAAAGACATTGTAAATTTGCATTTGAGTGAGAATGTCTTCGAAGTTGTTAGATGGATTTTTGAATTGGATGGGAGTGCAGTCATTCATAGGTTGAAATATTCAATATGTAATGCTAATTTATAGTGTTATCTAAGACTAATTTGGGAGGGGCAAATGATGGAGCATATCTCAAATTTATTTATATCTAATTGTTAGTGTTGTTGAGTTAAGTATGAGTATTTTTTTTAAATCATAATTTTCTCTTCAATTATTCAATTACTCAATTTTCACTTTATCAATTCATTCTTCAGCTTCTTTCTAAATTTTCTTAGTTCATACTCAAACTTGCGTTGCTTCAATTGAAGACCGTCGCTGGCACTACTGTAAACTTTGTTGATTCAAATGAAATTGGGATATGATTTTGTATTCCTTTAAATTCCAGGTTATGGTCCCAAAATTTGTTTTTTTTTTAATTACATTATATACCCATCCCTTTTCCCCTCCCCATGACTCGAACCCAGGATCTAAGCCTAGGTAGTGGTGCTCCAACCACTTGAGCTATCCCACTTTGTCGTGGTCCCAAAATTTGTTGAATCAAGGAGAAGAAACTAAAACCCAGCTTCAACGCCTTCAATTTGGTAATTTTCTTTAAAAGAATTTTGATTTCGAGTTTCTTTATTTGTGCTTCTATGCGATTTTGTTATTTATTATATACTCCAGTTTGTTTATGTTGTTTCATTGATTTTGTTTATATTATTGGCATTGCACTTGCCTTTTCTATTCTAATTAGGGTGTGGGAAACACGAGATTTGTTTTTTATGGTGTCTAGATCTGTGTCTTATCTTCGGCTGATTTTGATTAAATTGTTGCGTTTAAAAAAATATGTGTGTATATAGCTAGCTCTCAGATGTGCATATGCTTCTAATATGTGTTAAATTGACATCTTCATCTTTAATTGTAGCAATGAGAGGGTGTGATCGGATAAACGGAATTATACAGGACAGATTGCTACTGGAAATGTTCCAATTTCATAAAATCCCCTCTTTTTTCAATCGGGAAAGCATCTACAATCAAACAATGAGTTGTTTTTTATTTTTGTGTGACTGGGTTAGTTTTCTTGTGCTGCATAAATATTCATGATTTTTGGGCACTGTTTTTTAGTTGTCTTTTATTATGGATTTATAGTTGCTTTAACTATCTATCTAATTATTTTATGTTGGTGAAGGTGAAGGTGAAAAATTGAAGAAACTAATCAATATAGTTATAAAAGAAGTTTTTTGCCGTCTTTAAAGGAGTTTGAATGGCTCTTTTTGTATTGCTTCTGGTAATATTAGTTATTTCCTAATTAAAAAAATATCTATTGTTTATATTCCTCAATATTCTCTCAGAGGAGAAGGGGTTATTATTCTGTTAGTATTTTTTATTTAATTCTTTCTGTAAGAGAGTTTTAACATATCTATCTTTTATCGACGGTAAGAAAATTAAAGTATAGATGACATAAATAGAAGAATATAAACCTTTTGTTTAAAGAAGTTAATATTAAATTTTTTTAAACAAGTAAATTATAAAGACACACATAGTAAAATAGACTATAAATTTTTTTTAAACAAGCCCGTGCATCGCACGGGTGAAAATCTAGTCCATATAGAGAATGGTGTTTTTCTGAATATTAAGGAACAAACATTCCTTGTATATAGGACATATATTGTTGTATTTATCTTTTGTATTTATCTCTTCCTAAATTTATGTAATTAGGTTACAATGTAATTACTCCTATAAATACAAGTCATTCCCCACTCACCAATTCAACGGTGATCATATCTCATTGTTCACATGGTATCAGCCTAATCACAACACCTAAAACCCTAACCCTAATTCTCTCCCTCTCATTCTGCCTGTCGCCGCCGCCGTACTCTTTCGAGCTTGTCCCCATCGACTATCTCTCTTCAATGGTAGAATCATCAATTCCAATGAATGTCCTCATTCATATGGTCAAAGTAAAACTCTCTTCTTCCAACTACCTCCTATGGAAGAAGCAGGTTGTTTCGATGCTTATTTGTGCCGATCTTCTTGATTTTGTGGATGGCTCGTCCGAACCCCCTGCCACTACTCACACTACCTTTGCTGCCTGGAAATCGAAGGATCAGAAGGTACTTGCTCTTCTTCTCTCCTCCCTCACTGAAGAAACTCTGGCCGAGGTCGTTCAATGTGACACGGCCCGCGATACTTGGCTTGCCCTGGAGGATGCCTTCAGCCACTCCTCCCAGTCACGCATCACTCAGCTTCGTGAGGAGCTCCTTCTCCTCAAGCGTGACTCCCTTCCTGTTTCCGATTATGGTCGGCGTTTTAAAGCGTTATGCGACCAACTGGCCGCTATTGGTAAGCCAGTCGACAAATCTGACATGTCGCACTGGTTTCTACGGGGCCTTGGCCCCAAATTCAGCGGATTTGCCGACACCAGAATGGCCTTCTCGCCTGTCCAAGCTTTCTGTGACCTACTGCATCAGGCTATTGCCTTTGAGATCAAGAATAAGCCTGATCCAGTTGAGCCTGCTCCAGCCGCGTTCTTTGCTCGCCCGAATCCACGCGATCGTATTGGTGGTCGCCTTTCTGGGCCTCTTCATGGTGGTCGCCCCGAATTATCTGGTGGTCGCGGAGGGTGTAAAGCCTACGTCCCCCGCTGTCAAATCTGCCGCGGCGAGCACTATGCCACCAAATGCCCTCAGCGTTTTGTTCGCTGACCAGTTCCTCGCCAGACTGCTCGCCCATCTGCCCATCTGTCCGAGGACCCATCCGCCAACCTTGCTCAGGCTTTTCACTCGGCCTACTCCGTCTCCTCGCCGACCTCCTCGGATTGGTATGTTGATTCAGGAGCCTCGGCCCACATGACTCCCAGTACCTCGCACCTGGACTCCTCGGCCCCTTATTCTGGTAATGGTGAGGTTATTGTTGGTAATGGCAATTCCTTACAAATTTCTCATGTTGGTTTGCACTCAATTTCTAAGGATATTGGCCTTCTAGATGTTCTCGTTGTACCTCACATCACCAAAAACCTTTTATCCATTAGCAAGCTCACGTCTGACTTTCCGGTTGATGTTTGCTTCTCTGACAAAACATTTCTTGTTCAGAATCGGGCTACCAAGGAGATGGTGGCTCAGGGTCGATGTGAGCAGGGGCTGTACGTGTTGGAACGGGCGCTCCCAGCTTTGGTCGCTGCTTTGAAAAAGTCTGGTGTCGCTCGTGCTTCTTTTGATTTATGGCATTCCCGTTTGGGTCATGTACCTTTTGATATTATTAAAGATTTGAATAGATTAGGGCATCTATCTGTTAGTTCAATTTTACCAAATCCGAAAACTTGCACCCCTTGCCAATTGGCTAAGAGTAAACGATTGTCATTCACTATAAATGAAAAACATGCTTCTGCAGTTCTTGATTTAGTACATTGCGACCTTTGGGTCCTGCTCCTACTACTGCTACTTCTGGCTTTCGTTATTATGTTGTGTTCGTGGATGATTTTTCTCGTTTTTCATGGTTATATCCTCTCTGAGCGAAATCAGATTTCTTCGCAACCTTGGTCGCCTTTCACAAGTATGTGTGCAATCAGTTCTCCTCGACCATCAAAGTTTTTCAGAGTGATGGTGGTAAAGAGTTTGTCAACAAAGTTGTTAGCAGCTTTATGGCCGAGCATGGCATAGAGCATCATAAGTCATGCCCATACACCCCTCAGCAGAATGGTCGAGCTGAGTGAAAACATCGACACATCACTGAAACTGGGCTCTCTATGTTGTTTCATGCTCATGCTCCGTCAGAATTTTAGTTTGATGCCTTTCCCACTGCTGTTCATCTCATCAACCGACTTCCGTCGTCAGTTTTGGGTGGTCTATCACCATTTCAGGTCTTATTCAGCACTGTACCTATTTATGGAAATCTTAGGACGTTTGGTTGCCGAGTATTCCCTTATCTTCGAGACTATGCCTCGAACAAGCTTTCTCCTCGCAGTCGACCATATATCTTCTTGGGATACAGTAGCCAACATAAGGGTTTTCGGTGTCTTGATCCTGATTCATAAAAAACTTTTATTACTCGCCATGCCATATTTGATGAAGAGTGCTTCCCTTTTTCAGGTACTGCTCGGCCCATGCCGACCAGTGAGGTGATCTCATCCTTTCTAGATGCAGAGTCTGACTCCTCGCCTGATCCCTCGCCAGGGCCTGTTCCTCCCTCTCCGACCATCCCTTGCTCGGCATGCTCTTCTGACCCTGGCGAGGAAACCCATCCTCTGCCAGCCCCTGTTGCGGGGCACCTGCTTCCCCTGAACCAGTCGAGCAGCCACAACCGACCATTGACCCCCCAGCACGGCAACCGCGGTCCACGCACCAAATGATCACGCGAGCAAATCTGGGATTTTCAAACTTAAGTATCCTCTGAACTTGGCCTCCACTGCCTTGATTAGTGCCCTCACTGCCTCCTCAGAACCCCGTGGTTTCAAATCGGCTGCCAAGTCTCCTGAATCGTTAGCTGTCATGCAGGAAGAAATTGATGCTCTGCGAGTTAACAAAACTTGGGATCTTGTTCCTCGCCCCCGGGATACGAACATTGTTAGTTCAAAATGGGTTTTTCGAACCAAGTACAAATCTGATGGTTCCATTGAGCGGCACAAAGCCAGACTGGTCGGGTTTTTTCTCACACATTCAGTCCCGTTGTTAAGGCGACCACTGTTCGGGCTATCTTGGCTCTCTCTGTTCGCTTCAACTGGCCCCTCCATCAGCTGGATGTCAAGAATGTCTTTCTCGATGGCTATCTCCAGAAACCAGTTTTTATGGTTCAACCCCCTGGTTTTGTCGATCCTCAACTCCCTGATCATGTCTGCAAATTGAAAAAGGCATTATATGGTCTCCGCCAAGCTCCCTTAGCTTGGTTCCAGCGGTTCAGCTCCTTCTTGCTCGGCATTGGCTTCAAGGAGTGCAAGTCTGACTCCTCGCTGTTCTACCTATTTCAAGGCTCCTCGGTCGTCTACCTCCTCTTGTACGTCGATGATATTATTGTCACTGGCAACGACTCATCAACACTAGATCGTTTCATTGCTCGGGCGAACAAGGAGTTCGCCCTCAAGGACCTTGGTCGCCTCAACTATTTTCTGGGTTTGGAAATCTCTTACATCTCTTTTGGGTTGTTCGTCGGGCAATCCAAATATGCTCGCGAGATTCTTGAGCGAGCAGATCTTCAAGATTCCAAACCCATTGCCACCCCTTTGGCCGCGAGTGAGACCCTGGTAAGCATTGGTGATCCTTTCTCGAATCCAACCCTTTATCGCTCTTTGGTAGGCGCCCTTCAGTACCTCACCATCACTCGACCTGATTTATCCTTCTAGGTAAATCATGTCAGTCAGTTCCTCCAGGCGCCGACCAGCGACCACTTCTCGGCGGTGAAGAGGATTCTTCGCTATGTCAAACACACTATCAATTATGGCCTCTCCTTCACTCGTCGCCCAGACTCTTCCGTGGTCGCCTACTCAGATGCCGACTGGGCTCGATGCGTGGAAACTCACCGTTCTACCTATGGTTATTCAGTCTTCCTAGGTGGGAATCTGACCTCTTAGAGTGCAAAGAAACAGCCCACAGTAGCTCGTTCCAGTTGTGAATCGGAGTATCGTGCCTTAGCCAATGCAGCTGCCGAGGTCGTTTAACTCACTTCATTGCTCCGCGAGCTCCGTGTTCCTCTGACTGCTCGCCCTGTTCTCCTCTCCGACAACAATAGTGCCCTCTTTTTGAGCCAGAATCCAGTGGCCCACAAGCGGGCCAAGCACATTGACATCGATTGTCACTTTGTTCGCGAGCTCGTCACCTCCGGAAAGTTGTCCACACAGTTTGTCCCCACACATCTCCAACTCGCCGATATCTTCATGAAAAGCCTTCCTGGCCCGACGTTCGAGTTCATTCGATCCAAGCTCTGCGTTTTCCCTCATCCCACGCATCGCTTGACGGGGGATATTAAGGAATAGGCAAACATTCCTTGTATATAGGACATATATTGTTTTATTTACCTTTTGTATTTATCTCTTCCTAAATTTATGTAATTAGGTTACAATGTAATTACTCCTATAAATACAAGTCATTCCCCACTCACCAATTCAACGGTGATCATATCTCATTGTTCACACTAAACAATCACATTTTCAACCCAATATTCTCAAATCTCAATTGTTATTTCTGTTTTTATGAACAATCACATTTTCAACCCACCCAATATTCTCAAATCTCAATTGTCATCTGTCATTTCTGCTGAACAATCAACCCAATTGTTATTTCTTTTTCTAAACAATCACATTTTCAACCCAATATTCTCAAATCTCAATACATTTTTTTTCAATATTCTCAAATCTCGATTGTCATTTCTGTTTTTCTGTTTTCCTGAATGGATTTATGAGATTTATTTGAAATTTATGGATTTAATAAGATTCTGACCTTTATTAATTTTATTATGCTCCATTTATCAAGTGAGGCGAAAAAAAAAGACGTCATTAAAAAGAAAAGGCAAAAGACATCAATTGTGTGTAATGATTTTGAGGAATTTTTTGTTCATTCATTATAAAATTTCAACATATTTTATAATATTTTAGGGGGTTCAACATGAAGATGAGATTATCTTGAAGAATTGATGTATTTTTATTTTATTTTTGTTATTGTTTTTTATGATTTGGTGGTACTAGTAATTCAATTGTTGTATTTTATATTATTTTATTTTATTTTGAAATACCCTTAAAAAGGCCTTTAAAAGACTTTCAGGCCAGACCTATTTATTAAAAAGGTCAGGCCAAGCCTTTAAAAAAAGCCTATAGAGGCCATGGGCCAGTCTTAGGCCCAAATAGCCCGGCCCATTCCCACCTCTACATAAGAGGTATTTTTGATTTTGTGTGTTCTTCGCAAAAATCACTAAATTGGTGTATATACTTCTTCGTCCTACAATTATTTACATCAAATTTGTAACTACACAAAAAAAGTGTAAAAGTAAGGATATTTTGTTTGTGTGAATATGAAGTTTATGGAAAAATTTCTTTTAAAATGTACAACAATTGTGGGATTACAAACAATTTATAGAATACATGGAGTAATGAGAAATTAATAATATTTCTCATCAAATTAATTGTAATTAGCCGGAAGAATATTGGGAAGAACCATAAGTGTCTACTTGATATCATGATCCTTTGATCATGGGACATTGTCTACTTGATGATCATGATCCTTTGATCATGGGGCATTGTCTACTTGATGATCATGATCCTTTGATCTCAACGGGAATGGTTTGGTTTGGTTCATGGTTCATCAACATCAATTGATGATCACCATCAATTGATGATCACCACCACCAACCGAAACATTGAAACAGTTCCCTTCTTGTTGTTTAGATAAATGGAACAATAAAATCTAATTTATCTACAATACACAATATCTCTAATACGCCCCCTCGAGATGAAGCACCATTGGTGATTCCAATCTTGTTCACAAGTGGTTAGAGACGAGGACGGGATCGACAGACGACACATGATCCACTGTGAGAATTGAGACGAAGGACGCCCAACGAACAAAGCGGTTATGTGGGATTTTCAGAAGAGAGAGAACTCTCTTAGGTGTATGCAACAACTTGAGGAGAAGAGGAAGATTCATCTTCTTGGGTTTAAAAGAACGAGATCTTGGGTGTATGCAACAACTTGAGGAGAAGAGGAAGATTTACCTTCTTGGGTTTAGAAGAACGTGGTCTCGTTCTTGATGAGTTTTTGCAGAAGAGAGCATACCTCTTAGGCGTAGGCAACAACTTGAGGAGAAGAGAAAGATTAATCTTCTTGGGTTTGGAAGAACGTGGTCTCGTTCTTGATGAGTTGTTGCAGAAGAGTGCGAACTTCTTGGGTGTATGAAACAACTCGAGGAGAAGAAGAAGATTCATCTTCTTGGGTTTAGAAGAGAGCTAACCTCTTGGCTGGATGCAACAACTAGAGGAGAAGAAGAAGATTCATCTTCTTGGGTTTAGAAGAACCGTGGTCTCGTTCTTGAAGAGTTGTTGCAGAAGAGAACGAACCTCTTGGAGGTATACAACAACTTGAGGATAAGAATTGGTAGCAGTATTGTTAACCAAATCTTGGTGTATTTTGGTGATCCCGAGATCAGAAAAGAAAAATAAACGAGGCATAAACCTTAGTATCGAAGGCAAACAACAAAATGAGTTGATGCATGGAGGGATGTGTGTGGATTTTTTTTTTTTTGGTTTAATGAAGAAGAGATCAAATAAACCTAATCTTGAAAAGGTAGAAAAAAAAATAGGATCTAGAAGATTGAAAAATACTCCTGAATTTCGGAGACGGAGGTGTGATCGTGAGGATTGAAAAAGAGGCGTTAACGAAAAAATAAAAAATAAAAATAGGATCTAGGAAATGGGAAAATATTCCTAAATCTCGGATATGAAGGTGTGATCGTGAGAATCGGAAAAAGAAGCGTTAGCCTGAAGAAGAAAAACAAATAGGATCAAGGAGATGAAAAAATATTCCTGAATTTGAATTTCGGAGATAAAATAGGATTTAGGAGATGAGAAAATATTCCTGAATCTCGGAGATAAAATAGGATCTAAGAGATGAGAAAATAATCTGAATCTCATAGATGAGAAAATAGGTTTAAGGTGGAGGTTCTTGTTCTTGTTTCTTGATTTTATATTTTGAAACCAATAGAAAACGTTGATGTCTCCTTTGTATTTCGTCCCTCGAAGTATTCACCGTGCCCCGAATTGAAGATCGCGAGGATGCGAATTTGTT
Source organism: Galeopsis tetrahit (assembly GCA_963675135.1). Taxonomy (NCBI): domain Eukaryota; kingdom Viridiplantae; phylum Streptophyta; class Magnoliopsida; order Lamiales; family Lamiaceae; genus Galeopsis; species Galeopsis tetrahit. Next base: position 37,795,554 of record OY776126.1, on the reverse strand, counting down.
CGGTCCTAGGATTCCATCTAGGTTTTGATTCCGTGTCGACCCTCTCCCGTCTCCACCTTGAAGTTACGAAAATATCAATGACAATTCAACTAATTTTGTAACGTAACATATACTTTGTTACACACAATTAAATGTAGCCAATTTTCAGCAATTGTATTATGCTAGTTACAATGACCAATTATCGATCTAGTTGTGTAATTATTTTTCAGATACATTTTTTTTAATGCAGTCTTGTAGTATATGAGTGCAATTTCCAATGTTTTAGGGTTTTTTCTTGCTTTGGTGGAGGTGGGGGTGGGGGTCACGTAGGGCTGCTGTGTTCTCAAGTAAACGGTGTACTTGAGTCCAGCTATGTAAGAAATATCATGTATATATATATATATATATATATATATATATAATATATGGTAAATAAAAAAAAATTTAACAAAGGTCATTGTAGTCTAGTGTTGTCCTTGGATTGCGAAACTCAATTTCAACAATTCTCGAAATTTTATTTTACTTTAGCACCTAATAAAAGTGCACGTAATAAATAATAAAATTTGTAAAATTAATAATAATTTAAAAAAAAAATTAGCACCGGTTTTTTTTATAGTACATCCTAAAAAAAGTGCAAGTATTAATAATATCATTAATAGTAATAAAACGTGTAAAATTAATAATAATTTAAAAAAAAAATTAGCACCAATTTTTCTAGATTATGAATGTGCAAGTACAAATAACTAAAAGGTGTATCATTAGTATACACTTCTCTGTTATAATATCATACATTTTTCAATTATAATAATATACACTTTTCATTAATATATAACTTACATTTTTCATTAATAGAACATACACATTTTAGTTATAATAACATACACTTTTCATTAAATAGATCATATACTTTGCAGTTATAATAACATACTCTTTTCATTAATATAACATACACTTTTCATTAATAAATGATACACTTTGCCGTTATAATAACATACACTTTTCATTAATATATAACTTACACTTTTCATTAATAGATCATACACTTTTCAGTTATAATAACATACACTTTTCATTAAAAATAATGTTACATTTTTCTATATAGTAACATACACTTTTCATTAAAAAAACAAAGATACACTTTTTAGTTATAATAACATACACATTTTCAAAAAAAAAATCGAAAAAAAAAAATTGGAAAAAAAAAGTCAAAGTTTGACCGTTGACCGGTTAACGGTCTACATTTGACTAGTCAAAGTCTACTCAAGTACACCGTGTACTTGAGTACATACAAGACTTTGGCTTAAATTAAATAGAATCATTATTTCGAGCATCAACTGCACCGTGTAATTAGGCATGAGGAATGTATATAACACCACTTTTAATTTTTAATTGAATCGTACGTAGCATTAAATCGCGTAAGTTAAACGACGGTTAGATTGGTTCCCCGAATTATCCATACGACTTCAGTTCAGCTCCTGCTAGTGGACGGTGATCAAATTGACCTCGAACTAAACGGTGTTTTGGTGAGATTATAAAAAGGAGGTGTAAGCTAATATAATTAAATAATACTCTCCCTTTGTCCCAAAACTAGTGTTTCACCCGTGCGATGCACGGTTTATTAATATATCATTAATATTATTTTAGATATATACATATATATATAGATAAAAATTGTATTATTCAATTGTTTATTTTAATATTATATTTAAAAAAATATTTACTCCCTATTTTAATCATTAATTTTGAATTGGAGTAATTTAGGAGAAAATTCAAAAAACTAAAAATCTTTAGGCAGGAGACTTTCTTTTTGTGATTAGGCCGAGGTCATATTGGGAAGTTTTGTTATTGAATTAGTAGGATTTTATTTAAAAAGATGGTGTTAGTTTAGAATATAACATTTTTATACTTTTAGTATATGGAGTTAGTGATAATAAGTATTAGCATTGCTGAATTAGTAGGGTTAAAGTCTCTTTTAGCCCTACACAAAAGTAAACTATACTCCCTTCATTTCGTAATTATTTGCACACTTTTTATTGAGACGTTTCAAAATTTTTGTACATTTTTAATATAAAAATACCCCATAAAATTAATATCCTCACAACATCATTTTATTTTTAAAACTGTAACTTTTTTACATTTTACTTTACACCCCACTAAATCACCTAAATATTCATCTTTTATCTTACCTCACCAATCACTAAATTCTATTTTTTTAAAAGTGTGTTAGTTAAATCGTGCAAATCATCCTAATAAAGTCAAATATGTTATAAGCCCTTGTAACAAATCTAATATTGAAGGACAGAATCAAATGCACCCAAAAATGAAGCAATAGTAACAAATATATTAAATTACTAACCTTTCGTTTTTTAGGTGAAATACTAACCATTCTTATACATGAGCATAAACATATATTTCTCTTTCACCGTCTTCCTCCACTAAATAAATTTTAAGAGAACCATTCTCAATGAAATAAAAATGAAGATGACCTTCAATACATTCCGAAGTTTAATTGCTATTAACCCTTCAATGTTCAGATGTAGGTATTTTTTGTCATTAATATACCTATTTGAAGTTTAATTGCTGAAAAAAAATAATCAAATAGGTTGCTTGTACTAATTTTCTCTGGAGCATGCTTTCATTTTACACCATCAATACTCTGCAAATTAGGGAAGATAATACCTCAAGGATTAAAGCAAAATAGTAATAATAATAATAAAAACGAAAGCACCATAAAAAAGCCTAATTAAAAAAGCTGTTACATGGGAGATAATCTGGTTGCAGCTCACAAACCAATATTAAAACTAAAGTGATAAAGTAAAATGAAAGAGTTATCCATCTTGACAAAAAATGTAGTAATAAGAAGGTAGAACCATCGTGATACTAAACCATGCACCGAAAAGAGGAAGATATATAATAGGATTATTTAATTTCTTAATGGAACAGGTTGAGATAGTACAACAAACCAGCAAGAAGGATGGACGACTGAATGAAAACTTTAAAATAACAAACAACAAAGCCCAAGTAGAAGACAAATCGTTTGATATTTGAGTACTCAACCGCAGGCAAGAAAATCGCCAAACTATAGAAATTCACAAAATCCTAAATTTGGAAACACCAATGACGCCATTCGAAAAAATTCGTTAAAAGTCCGATTGAAACGCAAACATTCTTTGGTTTTTAGACACTGTTGTATTCAATTTTCCGACGAAATAAAGCAGAGAAATTCTAGCAAAAAAATTGATAAACAAAACCGAAGAAAATGAAATTGTTCGACTATAAACAAAAATTGTTGAATATGAACATAAGTGATTCAGATTATGAAACACATCCTGAAACTGAATTTGCCTTCTAAAACCGGAACTGTAAAACTCATCGGAAATTAAACAAAGATTGCTCAATTCCAACAACACAAAATACAAACGACTCTGAACATAGTTAAACTCAAAAGATTTAAAATAGAACTGCAAAGTTAAAACGTAAATAAGAATCAGAACAAAATAACCAATCAATTCTAAAGTTCGAAAAAACCAAGCAAAAATTAAATGCAATGAACAAATTAGAAAAGAGAAATTAGAAAATAGATATATTCTAAACACAAAGAAATGGCGCACACAGAAGGAAACACCATGTGTACTCTGGGCGGGATCCAAGAGGATGATGGAGTCGGGGAGCAGCACCCTCCTCGAGGCCCTCGCTTTGCATAAAGGCCTCCATAACCCTGATTCGAGCTCTTCTCCATGAGTACGAAGCAGATGTATACACGACGACGTTGGTCGAGGATATTAAACAAATTGCTTCTCAGGCCCAATGCTCAAATTTCTGTTTTGCTAAAGGCCACATTACCACTGAGGCCTTGTTGGGTCGTTGCCGAGTCACCAGTATTTTCAGAAAATATAACTTTTGAAAAAAAAAATTAACTACAAATCTCAGAAGAAGAAAAAATTTGAAAAAGCCACAATATTTTTTTTTTGCTGCTCTTCATCCCAAATCATTCTTCAACAAAATTTTTTTTTGCATTTCTTCACCAAAATAATACCAAAAAACTAACTCGTTTGTCAATAAAACTCAAAGCAACAGTTTTCACCAGATCATGAAAAAACCCAAGTGATTAATAAAAGCAACAGTTTTTCAACACCCTAGAAAAAATTGTGTTGGTTCAGACATTCTATCAAACACCTTATGTGCATTCTTAATCTTTGAAAAACTCGTGTACATGTCATTTAAGGTAATCCCACGAACACATCCAACCCAAATCCATAAACAATTCATGGAGCAAAATTTCAATTTTCTCAGATAAAAGATGAAGGAAAGCCCGAAAAACCTACAATAATAAATGAGAGTAAAATTATCGGGGTTGAATCCAGCTTTTTGGAGTAAACTATATCTGTAGGAGCGTGGGAGATATTGGGGGCGGCGGATGACTTGAAGCGGGAGGCGAGAGGACGCTTTGAAATAATTGGAGAAGAAATGAGACAGGCCCACCACAATAATATTTTAATACCTAAAAATTTTAGGCGGGAACTTGTTTATCAAGTTACTATTGTGTTATTATATATAATATAGATGATGCCCCTTTCCGTTTTTTACACAAATCAATAAAACATCATTTATTGTGTCTAAAATTCTGAGTTTGACCTATGGGTTGCACTCTTGTGTACCAGTTACATACATTTAACTTGTTCCAATTTAATATATGAACTAATACTATACAATATGTAAACTAATACTATAATGTATTTGAACTAATAATATACTCTATTTGAACTAATATTATACTGTATTTACCAACTCGAGGAGAAGAAGAAGATTGCATTTGAACTAATACTATACTCTATTTGAACTAATATTATACGGTATTTACCAACTCGAGGAGAAGAAGAAGATTGTTCTTAAAAAGTTGTTGCAGAAGAGAGCGAACCTCTTGGCCGTATGCAACAACTTCATGAGAAGAATTGATAACAGTATTGTTAACCAAATCTTGGTGTATTTTGGTGATCCTGAGATCAGAAAAGAAAAATAAATGAGGCATAAACCTTAGTATCGAAGGCAAACAGCAGAAGGAGTTGATGCATGGAGGGATGTGTGTGGATTTTTTTTTTTTTGGTTTAATGAAGAAGAGATCAAATAGACCTAATCTTCAAAAGGTAAGAAAAAAAATAGGATCTAGGAGATGGAAAAATATTCCTGAATCTCGGAGATGGGGGTGTGATCGTGAGGATCGAAAAATAGGCGTTAGCCTGAAGAAGAAAAATAAAATAAAAATAGGATCTAGGAAATAGGAAAATATTAGGAGATGGAGATGTGATCGTGAGAATAAAAAAAGGAGCGTTAGCCTGAAGAAGAAGAAAAAAATAGGATTTAGGAGATTATAAAATATTTTTGAATTTCAGAGATAAAATAGGACCTAGGAGATGTGAAAATATTCCTGAATGTCGTAGATGGAAGTGTAACCGTGAGAATAAAAAAGAGGCTTTAGCCTAAAGAAGCTCTAACCCTTTGATGATCACCACCACCAAACGAAACATTGGAACAGTTCCCTTCTTGATCACAAACACATTAGTAAAAAAGGTGATGAGTTGAGATCACTACGTCATGATTTGTGAGAAGACGACGACGAAATTGCACGAGGCGGCGGTTTAAGATGGAGGTGCTTGTTCTTGTTTCTTGATTTTCTATTTTTAAACCAATACGTTGACGTCTCCGGCTAGCTCGTACTCTTGTAATCGAGTCCTAATTCTTCGTATTTTGTCCCTCTCGAAGGAATCACCATGCCCGAATTGAAGATCGCTTCGAACCATGTCCGAATTGAAGATCGCTTCGAGAGGATGCGAATTTGTTGGGGCCTAGGATTCCATCTAGGTCTTGATTCCGTGGTCGACCCCGTCTCCACCTTGAATTTACGAAAATATCAATGACAATTCAACTAATTTCGTAACGTAAGATACACACAATTAAATGTAGCCAATTTTCAACAATTGTATTATGCTAGCTACCATAACCGATTATCAATCTAATTGTGTAATTATTTTTTAGATACATATATTTTTTTTAATTCAGTCTTGTAGTACATGAGTGCAATTTCCAATGTTTTAGGGTTTTTTCTTGCTCTAGTGGAGGTGGGAGTCATTCTGAAGATTAAATTAAATAGAATCATTATTTGGAGCATCAGCTGCACCGTGTAATTAGGCATGAGGAACGTAACACCAGTTTTAACTTTTAATTGAATTGTACGTAGCATTAAATCGTGTAAATTAATGGGCGGTTAGATTAGTTCCCCGAATTATCCATACGACTTCAGTTGAGCTCCCGCTAGTGGACTGTGATCAAATTGACCTGAACTAAATGGTGTTCTGGTGAGATTATATAAAAAAAGGTGTAAACTCATATAATTAAATAATACTCTCCCTTTATCCCAAAATGATGCCCCTTTCAATTTTTTACACAAATCAATAAACATCATTTATTGGTCTAAAATTCTAAGTTTGACCTATGAATTGCACTCTTGTGTACCAGGTACATATATGTAACTTGTTCCAATTTAATATTTGAACTAATACTATATAATATGTAAACTAATACTATACTGTATTTGAACTAATATTATACTGTATTTACCAACTCGAGGAGAAGAAGATTCATCTTCTTGGGTTTATAAGAACGTGGTCTCGTTCTTGAAGAGTTGTTGCATAAGAGAGCGAACCTCTTGGGCGTATGCAACAACTTGAGGAGAAGAATTGGTAGCAGTATTGTTAACCATATCTTGGTGTATTTTGGTGATCCCTAGATCAGAAATAAAAATAAACAAGGCATAAACCATAGTATCGAAGGCAAACAACCGAAGGAGTTGATGCATGGAGGGATGTGTGTGGATTTTTTTTAAATCTCGGAGATGGAAGTGTGATCATGAGTATCGAAGAAGAGGCTTTAGCCTGATGTTGGGATATGAATCCTAGAACAAGTCCTAAATGATGAAGAAAAGATAAAAGATAAAGTTTTGATAAGCCAAAAAGAAGACTTGAATATTTTCTAAGTGTTGACTGATCTAGTCTAGTTAAGTTGGAGTCATCTTGTACAGATCAGTAGAATTCAAAAGACAAGTACAGTTTAAAAGAAAAGTATTCATTAAAAGATAAGTACGATTTATAAGTACTTCATATATGTTAGATTGTTACTGAGCTATTTAAATGTTGTATAGAGCTCATGTTTGTATATGTAATAGATTAGATTCTTTGTATAGTTATAAGTTGACTAAGCTTGTATTATAAAAGCTTAAAGTAATGTAATAGTCTTGATAAGATTAGTATAGTCTACTTTACTATTTGAAGAAGGAAGACCAGACAAGAAGAGTCGAAGTCTACTACTCAAGATAAGAAGACTACACAAGACAAGTCAACTTGAAGTTAGTTACAAATACGCGTGAAGAGATAAAGATATAGAAGTTAGTTATGGAATAACTAATTCGTAACAGAAACGCGTGGATTGATAAGAAGATTCAGTTGAAGGTAGTTATCAAGAAAAGTTGGTTACAACTTACTAAGTTCTTGAAGATTGAAGTCTATAAATACTTCATGATGGTGATCAATTGAAAACTACTGATACACTGACGTTCATACTCAAGTGAAGCATTATCAAAGATATATTTGAAGTTTACTCTCAGAGTTAATTGAAGTTCAGAAAGATAGCCAGAAGACAAGTGAAGAATCAAGAAGGCTACTACTGAAGAACAGAGAAGTTTTTAGTTTTTGTTTGTTATTTTCAAGGTGCTAGATACTTGTAAAATTTCTAGTAAGATCGTAGACATATCTGGAGGTATAGTCTGTTGAAGATCTAAGTCTTCTTCTTGGGACTTTAAAGACAGGAACATACACTTGTACTCGATTGGAAGAGTTTAGTGGAAACATCACAACTGGGTTTGTGAGAGTGGATGTAGACAAGTTGTCGAACCACTATAAATTTTGTGTTTGATTTACTTTACAGTTTTGATTCTTTAAATTGCTTAATTGGTTTAACTACTTAACTGATCTAGACTAGTTGAGTATAGAACAGAGTTCTCGAAAATAAGTTGAGTATAATCTTGAATTGGGCTCATTGATAATTTCGTATTCCGCACATTGTACTTTGATATTTCGAAAGAATTTTGAAAAGTCTATTCACCCCCCTCTAGACATTTTCACTAGCTTACTCGTTATTAACTCAACTTGGGACCAACAAGTGGTATCAGAGCAGTAGTTTACGAACTGCTGTTTCTTGATAACCGACTCAAGACTTAGGGTGAAGTCTTGGTCCTTGACTGTTCTTGTATACGTGTTCTTGATCATATTCTTGTATCATCTGTTTTTTCGTGCTCCCTGTTCTTGACTTATCTGTTGTTCTTGATCATAACTCTACTTAGCACTTATTTCTTGAAATCATGTCTCTTGAGATAAGCGCCAACAAACTACCTAAGTTCCAGGTACAGGATTACGACTATTGGAAGCTAAGGATGGAAGCCATCTTCAGCTCCACTCATGACTTAATGATCTCTGTCATCACTGAAGGTCCAATTGTGACCATGATCCCAAACACTGCTGCCCTCGACGCAAATCAACCCGTGGGTACTCTCGTCAAGAAACCAAGGTCAGAACTTACATCTGAAGAAATGAGACAGAATAATTTGGATAGCTTGGCCAAGAATTACATCTTACACACTCTTCCTAATGAGTATCTGGGAAAAGTGTTAAAATGTAAAACTGCCAAAGAAATGTGGGACCGCTTAGCTATCATTTGTGAAGGGACATCCCTAATCAAAGAAAGCAAGCTTTCCACTGCTGTCCAAAGATTCGAATCATTTCATATGCAAACTGGTGAAACAATCGACCAGTTGGATACTCGTTTTACCAAAATCATGAATGACTTGGAAGTCCTTGGTAAATCTTATACTCCTCGTGAAATCAATCTTAGGATTCTAAAAAGCCTTGATAGTCGATGGAAGATGGTAAAAATGCTTGTTAAGAATACCCAAGATATAGACGTATGGACAGCAGAGACTATGTTTCAAACTCTAAAGGCTCATGAGTTTGATCTAGACGAAGATGAACCCATAGTAAGTAGTGACAGAGAATATGCTGTATCTAAGAACGTTGCTTTTAAGGCTAGTTCGTCTAAGATAGACAGGTCTAAGACTAAGACTAGGTCTGCTTCTGTTAAAGACGAGTTAGATACTGATCTTAGTCTGAAGGATCAGGTAAGCCTCATGGTTAGAAAGTTTGATAGGCTGAATAAACGTTTCGGGAGATATAAGAAGTTCTATAGAGAGCATAGAGGGTCTGCTTCTAAGAACTCGTCTGAGACCAGACGAGACCGAAACTCGTCCGAAAGGAGAGACGAAGTCTCTAAAGGTAACAGACAAGATAGAGAGTCTGATAGTAGGAAGATTACTCGTTCTGATAGACGTGATAAACGAAGGAACAACTCTCCTATTAAAAAGGCTACTAATGATCTTGTGTGCTATAACTGTGAGAAACCAGGTCACTACATATATGAATGTCCAGACCTGAGTACTGATGATCGAGAAGAACGCAAAGCACGAAGGGAAAGAAGATACAACCGTGGTAAGAAGGCAATGATGGCCAATAATGACTCTGACTCTGACTCAGACGAGTTGCCATCATCCTCATCTAGCTACCCGTCTGAACCAGATCACGATGAAGCATTCATAGTTGATGATGGTCTATGCTTCATGGCTAAAATCGACCAAGAGGTATCATCTGTTACTTCCTTTCAATCATGTGATGAATCAGACTCTGATGAAAGTGACACTGCCAGTAGCCAAGTAGGGAGTAGTCTTCAGCACTCTACTAGTGCAGTTGAAGACGACCTCCTACTTGCCAACAAGGCATTCATTGAAGTCAGTGATGAAAACATCATTCTAAGACAAGAAATCATTGATCTTAAGGAAGCTCAATCTAAAGTAGATCCTAATACAACAGTCCTAAATGAACGCTTGCAAGAAGAGTTGAGACAACTCAAAGTCAAGTGTGCATTGACAGACAAGTTGTATCAAGACCTACTTAAGACACATGCGACTGAGAAACATGAATTCAATGTCTTACAAAGCAAGTTCAAAAAGCTTGAAGAACGTAATAAGTTCTTAGAAACCGAGGTTGTCACTCTAGACCTTAAACTTACTGACCTGGTTAAATCTTCTAAGGTTAACCTTGAATTGTCAGATAGGTATAGGGCTCCTGCTGACAAGACAGGCATAGGTGCTGAGACACCCAGCTCGTCTACTCAAGTTCCTAAGAACCCTACTATTTTCATCTCAAGCTCTTTGACTAATGATAAAGGAAAAGAACCATTGATATACGATATTGACACTCCATCAAAAGGTACTGTACCAAAACAAGCTCGAGTTAACATTCCAATTACCAAAGGTGGTAAAAAGAAAGTTAACAACAAGCCTGTTCCGTTTAAGACAAGTCAACAAAGGACTAGGAATCGTGGACGACCAAATCAGGTCAGATACGAGGACTGGTATCCTGAGGAGACTAGTACTAGACAAGTACAGACTAGACGACAAGAGTCTAGACCTCCTTTCATAAGGCAGTCTCAACTCTACTCGTCTAGACCTAGACAGGAAGGTCCAAAATATCGTACACAAGCTGTTCTATATCCTCCACCTTTGTCATATGATATCAAAGGAGAAGAAAGACCTAAACATGTCTATAAACCGTATGGACCTAATGCATATAAACCCTATTCTGACTATCATAGACAAGTGCCTGCTCAAGTAGAGATTAAGTCAAAAGGCTATCTCCAAAGAGTAGACCCGAACTCGACTGATAGGCCAGATAAGGACAACAAGGTCTTATTTTGCAACAAATATGGTCGAAAGCTTAGAAGGTCAAACTTGTTCAGGACTCCAATGTACATTTGGATTCCATTGAACTCGACTAACCCCCAAGGACCCCAATAAACAAGGAGGGTACCTAAATTATGTATTATCATCTATTGCAGGGTCGACTCGATCTATACAAGAAAGGTGGCTCAACAGGAGAAACTTGGTACATAGACAGTGGTTGTTCGCACCACATGACTGGTACTAAGACTCTCTTATCAAGCTATCGTGAGCAAGAAGGACCAAAAGTGATATTTGGTGATAGCTCCATTGCTGTCACTAAAGGATTTGGTTACATTCGGAATGGTGACATAGAAATTCAAGACGTTTCTTATGTTGAAGGCTTGAAATACAATTTACTCTCTTTTTCACAATTTTGTGATCGTGGATACAAGGTGCAGTTCAAGAGTCAGAAATGTGAAATCATCGACAAGAAAACACACACAGTCCTACTAGTCGGCATTAGACAAGGAAGTGTGTACATAGTGAACTGGAACAGTTGTCCGAGGGACACCTGTCTACTTACTAAGAATCCTAAAGAACTTGGCTGGCTCTGGCATAGACGCCTTTGTCATCTAAACTTTAAGGTTCTTAATAAGATAGCCAGAGACTACCTTGTGGAAGGTATTCCCAATGAAGTCTACTATAAGTCACATGTATGCACGTCCTGTCAAAAAGGTAAACAGGTGAAGGGCTCTTTTAAATCTATTCCATCTCTCTCAACCAGTAGAGTTCTTGAACTTCTACATATGGACTTACATGGCCCAATAACTCCTCCAACTTTGAACGGTAGAAGGTACACACTTGTTGTGGTAGACGACTATTCGAAGTTCACTTGGGTAGTCTTCTTACACAAGAAGAGTGATACACAAACACTTTTGCCCGATCTATTGAAGAAGTTACAGGTTGAGAAGAATCAGTCAATTGTCAAGATCCGTAGTGACAAGGGCACTGAATTCATTAACTTCTATATTAAAGAATTTTGTTCTAAGCGTGGCATCCAGCACCTTACTAGTGCAGCAAGGACACCACAACAAAATGGAGTAGCAGAGCGAAGGAACAGAACTCTTAAGGAGGCCTGCAGGACCATGCTGACAGAGTACAATACGCCTCAGAAATTTTGGGCAGAAGCTATCAACACTGCATGCCACTCACAAAATAGAAGTGCTATCAATAAAGCACTAGGTAAGACGCCCTATGAGGTATGGAAAGGTAGAAAACCCAGAGTTTCATATTTTCATATATTTGGATGCAAGTGTTTCATCCATAACAATGGGAAAAGCAAGTTGAATGCATTCGATGCTAAAGCAGACGAGGGGATATTCTTAGGATACTCCTCGACTAGCAAAGCATTTAGAGTATTCAACTACTCAACCCTTTGTGTGGAAGAAACACCACATGTGGTTTTCGAAGAATCTCAACAGGACCCGTCTGCCAACAAGATCAGTGAGAAAGCTACTGAGCTAACTGTCGAAACTGACAAAGACTCAGAGGTATATGAATCCGTTCAAGCTTACAATCCATTTATAAAAGCTCTCGAGTCAGACGACCAGAAGAAGGTGAGTGCTCAAGGTAACTCTACTAGACCAGTTGACATACCTAAACTAGTCGACTCGTCTACTCCTATTAAATCTTCTGATGATAATGATGTTGACATGCATGATGCTGTACATGATATAGATGATAGTATTTTTGTTAAGAATAGAAATACATGGAAATCAGCGCATAATACTGAAAATATTATTGGTGACTCTACTGTTGGTGTTAAGACTAGAAGACAACTCTTTGAGTCGCAAGAACAATCTAGTCCATCTCTGTTTTGCTGGTGTTGTTTCCTCTCATCTATCGAGCCAAAAACCATTAATGAGGCATTGGCTGATAGTAATTGGATCATTGCTATGCAAGACGAGTTGAATCAATTTGTTCGAAACGACGTCTGGGAACTTGTTGATAGACCAAAACATCATAATGTAGTTGGCACCAGATGGATTTTCAAGAATAAGAAAGATGAGAATGATGTAGTTGTTCGTAATAAGGCTAGACTAGTCGCCCAAGGCTACTCACAAGCTGAAGGCATAGATTATGATGAAACTTATGCTCCTGTTGCTAGACTAGAAGCCATTCGATTGTTTCTTGCATATGCTGCTTACATGAAATTTACTGTATATCAAATGGATGTTAAAAGTGCGTTTCTTAACGATATTCTTGTGGAAGAAGTATATGTTGAACAACCCCCAGGTTTCGAAGTCAAAGGTAATCAGGTATACAAATTAAAGAAGGCCTTATATGGACTAAAGCAAGCTCCAAGAGCCTGGTACGATACTCTTTCTCAATTTCTATTAGAAAATGGTTTTACTAAAGGCAAGGTAGACAGAACCTTGTTTAGAAGACAAGAAGGGAAAGACATTTTACTCGTCCAAATTTACGTAGATGACATCATTTTTGGTTCACCTAACAAAGAGCTGAGTGAAAGTTTCTCAACACTCATGCAAAGTAAATTTGAGATGTCTATGATGGGTGAAATGAATTACTTTCTTGGACTTCAAGTAAAACAGACCCCTGAAGGGATTTTCATAAATCAAGCAAAGTATACTAGAAATCTTCTAGACAAGTATGGTATTAAGACATGCAAGTCTGCTGGCGTACCTATGCTACCTACATACAGAATGGACCCAGACGAACAAGGTAATTGGTTCATTACTGTACTTGACTGCTAGTAGACCTGATATTGCATTTTCTGTTGGTGTATGTGCTCGCTTTCAAGCTAATCCAAAAGAGAGTCATATGGAAACCACTAAAAGGATATTGAAATATTTGAAAGGAACCATCAATCGTGGTATATGGTATCCTTCGAATGATGATTTATCTCTAAGTGGCTACTCTGATTCTGATTTTGGTGGTTGTAGAATAGATAGAAAATCTACATCTGGTTCTTGTCAATTCTTAGGCACTAAACTCATTTCATGGTTTTCGAAAAAGCAGACAAGTGTTGCTACCTCTACTACTGAAGCCGAGTACATGGCTGCTGGTAGTTGTTGTAGTCAATTATTATGGCTTATTCAATAGCTTAGAGATTATAATATTTGTGAATCAAATGTTCCTATATTCTGTGATAGTAATAGTGCAATTGCCATTACACAAAATCCTGTTCTGCACACACGTTGTAAGCATGTTGATGTGAAACACCATTTCATACGTGATCATGTAGAAAAGAAGGATATTCGCATGGAAAAGATTCATACTGATTTTCAAAGAGCTGATATTTTCACAAAACCATTAGCTGAGGCTCGATTTCATGAATTATGCATTAGTCTAGGACTTATTGATCTTGATCCTACTAGTATATAGCAATGTACTAACCAGACAGGTACAATCCTAAGAAGAAAGGAGAAAAAGACAAGTTACCACAAAAGGCACAGAGCACTCGTCTACTCACGCAACAGACAGGTATACAAGGTCAGACAAGTTGACCATCCAACCCGATGAGGAAGCTGGTAAAGCTGAGGGTAATACTAAGGGAATAAACATTTAAGGGGGAATCTATGATTTCTTAAATAACCTTATGTTGACTCTTAAGTGTGTTGATAGTCATCGTGTTTGATCCTTGACCATTGATTTAGATTGATATTCATTCTAATTATTCTACCCTTCTACCTGTATTACATTTAATCTGTCGCACAAGAAAGGACAGGTTTTGTAGAAGTGTTCATGTTCAAAGAATACAAGCATAGTTGAAGGGGGAACTCGTCTTGTGTGATTTAGGTTACTCGTCTGTTCTGAATAGACTCGAACAGACAAGATAAGTGCTTACTTAAACCCTGAAATACTCTAAGTATTTAACAAAATGAGAATTGAGAATATTATAGTATTTTGATATTTTTTTGGAAAACCCTAGAACTCGATTTATACACTCCCATTTTAATGAGGTGTATACACCCAGTTCGCGCCAAATTCTATTATTCTAGGACAGATAAGTTCACTCTTCTGTTTTAACCAATAGGAAAGGTGGATTCTAAATTATACAATATCAAAACACATTATTGTCTCGATTCCGTAACTGAATACCAAGAGTCCCAACCGTTGGATCATTTGGTTTCAATCCTCACCATTGATTCAAATATTCAAGTGTTAACAAAACTCAACACTAACACACTACTCATTTCAAAGATGAGTTGGTCATTACTTCACAGAAGTTAGAAGCTGCTGGTGATCGCCTAGACAAGATGAGTCGGGATCACACACATCAAAGGCAGATAGAGCTAGCTACTGAAGCTATGAAGGATGCACTAAAGGAAGAGATGACTCGCTTTACAAGTCTGTTTACTCTTACGGCTCATGATGAAGCCAAAAAGGGGGAAGAAGCAAGCAGAGCAGGGCAGGTCAGCTTATCTAAGCTGAGTGCTGAACCAGAAGAAAAGGATGCTGCTACTATTATGCAAGAGCTAAGGAGGCCAAAAAGGAGGCTAGTAAAAACGGCAGAGCTAGAGCAAGCTGAAGCTGATGAACTTAAAAGACTGGAGAAAGGTAAGAATATTGCATCTCCAGAAACTGAAATTCAAACTAGAAGAGTTAAGAGGAAACTGAGTATTGAAGAACCTACTGCTGCTACAGTTGAGAAGAAGCAAAAGATTGTTGATCCTAATGATGAAAGTCATTATGCAAGCAAGAAGAAAATAGAAAAACATATTGAAAGACTGCAAAAGCTGAAGGTGAATGAAGAAGAGATGGAAGGTCAGTTCATTGACTACTTCATTGACAAAGAGCATCGACAGGAATGGCTTAAAGTGAAGAGGCAGTGGGAACTTGATCATTGGATTGTTCGAAAGTATGGTGAGTCTGAAAGTCCAGATGAGTTGTATGTCATGTTTGACAGATTCATGGAAGGACAAAACAAATTGCTTTGGAATTTGGTTATGAGAATATCTGCTGCTGCAAACTTCAATATCTTGATACCGACCTTTCCAAGATGGAAGACTCCCATGACAAGCTCAGGAAAAAGGGTTGATGTTAATCAAATCAAAAAGTTTGAAGAAGAGCTGCTAGACAAGGAGAAGATTGAAGATGAAGATCAGATTAGTTTAATTCACAAGAGACTCCTCGATGCATTCTGTGTTCCTAACCCAGGAGGAGGTAATCTTTCAGATTAGTTCTTGTTTGTTTGATTAGTTGTTTTTGCTCTGATATTTTGATTATTTTGGAAGTATTTGTAATCTCTACTGATCTATTTTTGAATGAATGAAAAGATAAAGTACTATTTTGATGTTTAAAGACAAGATAACTACTTAACTAGTCTACTTATGAGAAAAGATTCAAGTAGTTTTGGCTTCATCAAAAAGGGGGAAATTGTTGGGATATGAATCCTAGAACAAGTCCTAAATGATGAACAAAAGATAAAAGATAAAGTTTTGATAAGCCAAAAAGAAGACTTGAATATTTTCTAAGTGTTGACTGATCTAGTCTAGTTAAGTTGGAGTCATCTTGTACAGATCAGTAGAATTCAAAAGACAAGTACAGTTTAAAAGAAAAGTATTCATTAAAAGATAAGTACGATTTATAAGTACTTCATATATGTTAGATTGTTACTGAGCTATTTAAATGTTGTATAGAGCTCATGTTTGTATATGTAATAGATTAGATTCTTTGTATAGTTATAAGTTGACTAAGCTTGTATTATAAAAGCTTAAAGTAATGTAATAGTCTTGATAAGATTAGTATAGTCTACTTTACTATTTGAAGAAGGAAGACCAGACAAGAAGAGTCGAAGTCTACTACTCAAGATAAGAAGACTACACAAGACAAGTCAACTTGAAGTTAGTTACAAATACGCGTGAAGAGATAAAGATATAGAAGTTAGTTATGGAATAACTAATTCGTAACAGAAACGCGTGGATTGATAAGAAGATTCAGTTGAAGGTAGTTATCAAGAAAAGTTGGTTACAACTTACTAAGTTCTTGAAGATTGAAGTCTATAAATACTTCATGATGGTGATCAATTGACAACTACTGATACACTGACGTTCATACTCAAGTGAAGCATTATCAAAGATATATTTGAAGTTTACTCTCAGAGTTAATTGAAGTTCAGAAAGATAGCCAGAAGACAAGTGAAGAATCAAGAAGGCTACTACTGAAGAACAGAGAAGTTTTTAGTTTTTGTTTGTTATTTTCAAGGTGCTAGATACTTGTAAAATTTCTAGTAAGATCGTAGACATATCTGGAGGTATAGTCTGTTGAAGATCTAAGTCTTCTTCTTGGGACTTTAAAGACAGGAACATACACTTGTACTCGATTGGAAGAGTTTAGTGGAAACATCACAACTGGGTTTGTGAGAGTGGATGTAGACAAGTTGTCGAACCACTATAAATTTTGTGTTTGATTTACTTTACAGTTTTGATTGTTTAAATTGCTTAATTGGTTTAACTACTTAACTGATCTAGACTAGTTGAGTATAGAACAGAGTTCTCGAAAATAAGTTGAGTATAATCTTGAATTGGGCTCATTGATAATTTCGTATTCCGCACATTGTACTTTGATATTTCGAAAGAATTTTGAAAAGTCTATTCACCCCCCTCTAGACATTTTCACTAGCTTACTCGTTATTAACTCAACTTGGGACCAACACCTGAAGATAAAAATAAAAATAGGACCTAGGAGATGGGAAAATATTCCTGAATCTTGAAGATGGAGGTGTGATCGTGAGAATCTAATAATGGGCGTTAGCTTGAAGAAAAAAAAATAGGATCTAAGAATCTCATCGATAAAATAGGATTTAAGAGATGAGAAAATATTCCTGAATGTCGTAGATGGAGGTGTGATCGTGAGGATGAAAAAAAAGGCGTTAGCCTGAACAAGCTCTGATCCTTTGATCTCAACGGGTATCAATTGATGATCACCACCACCAACCGAAACATTGGAACAGTTCCCTCTTGATAAGGTGATGAGCTGAGATCACTAAGGTGATGATTTGTGGGAAGACAACTACGAAGTTGCGCAATGCGGCTGTTTAAGGTGGGGTGCTTGTTCTTGTTTCTTGATTTTCGAAACCAATAGAAAACGTTGACGTCTTCTGCTAGCTCGTACTCTTGTAATCGAGTCCTAATTCTTCGTATTTTATCCCTCGAAGGATTCACCATGTTCGAATTTGTTAGGGCTTAGGATTCCATCTAGGTTTTGATTCCGTGGTCGAACTCTCTCCATCTCCACCTTGAATTTACGAAAATATCAATGATAATTCAATCTCCACCTTGAATTTACAAAAATATCAATGATAATTCAACTAATTTCGTAACGTAACATATAGTTTTTTACCCACAATTAAATGTAGTCAATTTTCAACAAATGCATTATGCTAGCTACAATGACCGATTATCGATCTAATTGTGTAATTATTTTTCAGATACATATTTTTTTTAATGCAGTCTTGTAGTATATGAGTGCAATTTTCAATGTTTTATGGTTTTTTCTTGCTTTGGTGGGGTGGGGGTGGGGGGTCATTATGAAGATTAAATTAAATAGAATCATTATTTCGAGCCAGCACCGTGTAATTAGGCATGAGGAATGTAACACCAATTTTAACTTTTAATTGAATCGTACGTAGCATTAAATCGTGTAAGTTAATGGACGGTTGGGTTGGTTTCCCGAATTATCCATATGACTTCAGTTGAGCTCCCACTAGTGGACGGTGATCAAATTGACCTCGAACTAAACGGTGTTCTGGTGAGATTATAAAAAAAAAGGTGTAAGCTAATATAATTAAATAATACTCTCCCTTTATCCCGAAATGATGCCCCTTTCCATTTACACAAATCAATAAAACATCATTTATTGTGTCTAAAATTCTGAGTTTGACTTATGGGTTACACTCTTGTTTACCAGTTACAATACTATACAATATGTAAACTAATACTATATTGTATTTGAACTAATACTATACTTTATTAGAACTAATATTACAGTAAAATCTCTCTATAGTCATATCCTTGGGACCACAAAAAAATAACCCTAAATGGGGGTTATTCCTAAATAGAGTTATAAGGTTTTTTTTTTAATGCATGTATATTATATAATTGTATAATTAGTAGATACATGTACAGGATGTAATGTGTTGAACTTAGTTGAAGGATAATGTTACAACACAAAAGATTAAATCATTGTCACAATCAACCTTGAACAAGTATTTTAAATCAACTTAAATCTATTGTAAAATTATATATATTATTATGATTTATTCCTAAATGGATGTGTATTTCTTTATGTTGGGACTTGAAAAAATATGAATTATGACAATATGGAGTTTATTCCAAATTATAACTGGTCCCAAGTTGGGACCATGAATTTTTATTCCTAAAGAGAGTTTATTCCTTAATAGAGTATTCTTTTTTAGAGGTTTTTACTGTATATTGTATTTTTCAACTCGAGGAGAAGAAGAAAATTCATCTTCTTGGGTTAAGAAAAACGTGGTCTCGTTCTTGAAGAGTTGTTGCAGAAGAGAGCGAACCTCTTGAGCGTATGCAACAACTTCATGAGAAGAATTGGTAGCAGTATTGTTAACTAAATCTTCGTGTATTTTGGTGATCCCGAGATCAGAAAAGAAAAATAAACTAGACATAAACCTTAGTATCGAAGGCAAACAACAGAAGGAGTTGATGCATGGAGGGATGTGTGTGGATTTTTTTTTTTTTTTTGGTTTAATGAAGTAGAAATCAAATAGACCTAATCTTGAAAAGGTAGAAGAAAAAAAAAAGGAAATTACACCTAGAGACATTCCACTAAGAGTTTAGGCTAATTAATACAATTGAAATATGGTAAAGCAATTAGAGTCAAATTCGAAATCTGGTGGACATAAATACCCTTTGCATTCATTTTAGCTGGAAATTTTGAATTAGTCAAATTAATTGAAATTTTAAATTCCTAATCAGCATTAATTTACCGCATTCAAGACAATTACTTTCAATTCAATTCATAATCAGCAATAATTTAACCACAACGTTTCCAAAAACTTGTCTAGCATTCAATTCAAACAAATTTAAGTCAACATATTTAACATTTGAAAATCAAAATCATAATAATTTCTCCCAATTTTAAAACTAAACCTGCCTAGATACGTCTCATAATTTTTTTTATAATTTATAAAACATTCTTAGATACGTGTCTCATATGTAATTATATTTGGTTTTATTTGAATATATATTTATATTATATGCAATTGTAACTTCTATATTTATTAATTTATAAAATATTTTAGATGCGTTTCGTATGCAACTATCTTGATATATATTTGCATATATGACTAGAATTAAGAGAACTCCAGTACGTATTGATGGAGATGAAGTTAGTCGTAAAAGGAAGAGGACAAGGGAATATAATGTTCAAACAAGACATTACAATACAAGAGGTACATTATTGATGAACGTAAATTGGTTATATAATATTGAAAAGTTTGTTAACAATAAGATCCTAATCTAGTGTAGATTAAAATGTCATTTTATTGTTTTGGATGATTTTGATTCAAGTATGCAATAACAAACTGCACAATAGTATGTGGAGACTGCATTTTATTGAATGGACAAATGTATATCAATACTCCATGAGTGTATATTATACTTTCATGACTGCATTTAATAACCGTAGTACTATAGATTACTAAACACAATTGTTTTCTAATTAAATACTTTGTTGTTGATACAGTGGTATTGAATAGAAATTATAACTTTTATATTTACTAATTTATAAAACGAACTTAGACACGTTTCGTATGCAAATTATTATGAGAATATATTGCATATATAATTTATAAAATATTTTAGATGTGTTTCGTATGCAACTATCTTGATATATATTTGCTTATATATAAAATATATACAATTATTTTTTAATTTAATTGCATATATAGTTATAATATATGCAATTATAACTTTTATATTTATTAATTTATAAAATGAACTTAAACACGTTTCGTATGCAAATTATTGTGAGAATATATTGCATATATATATATATATATAATATGCAATAATTTTGACAGTTAATTGCATGCTGTAATGGCATAAAGCAACAAAAATATTGCATAACACTTAAATATAATTGCATAAATGATTACAAAGATGTTGATCAACAATGACGATTTTGAGTCTTTTATATGAGAATAAGCATGATCTCAACACGTCTCATAAAGTTTCAATATACTTAACCATAAAAAGTTTAGGACATTTCAAATATGCAATTTATATTGAGAAACTTCAAATTAAATATTGACATAATAGAGATATCAAATAGTTGGAAACCAATGTTTGATGTTTATCACGCTTCGGGTGGGGGAATAGAGTCGTGTCCGGACATTCATCAATGTCAACATACACAAATGAAAGGTTGGGAAACTTGCTACTCAATTCGCTGAATGCTGGAAGGATTTGACTGCACACACCGCACCTGCAATTGCAAACCAAACTTGTTCATTTAAGCATTTCATCGAACATTTAACGGCCAACCATGAAAAATCATTACATACCAAGAAGCTCCGTAGTTTATAATTGTATGCACAAACATTAATTTTGTCTGCATTAGTTCATTAATATAATGGAGCATAACATATGAATTGAGTTGAATAGAATGAAGGGAAATTTCAATTGACAAAGAATAAATTCACATATTTCAACATTTAATTCTCCCTACCCATAAACCGCGTACATGATCGAGCCAAATTCTTTAAACAAAATAAAAGAAAACATATAGAGAGGAGAAATTGAATATTTAGGAAACCTTAATAGCTGTGAATCATTAGAAGATATGCAATAAACGATAATTCAAAGGCGCAAATGAACTGCAGTTTCCAGAAACACTAGCCCTAAAACTACCCAATATTTGGAGTAGATGCCACAGATCAAGTCATAAAGTAGTAAAATTATGCAAAAATAAATTCACGAAATTAAGTACATTCATCAATTAAAATATTGAATTGGATCAAGTTGAGCCGCCGCTGCCCAAGCTTCTCCCCGAATTGCAAGCCCGCGAGTAGCCCTGCCACACTCAATTTCCACAGCAACACTTCATGCCTCGATTATAATCGTCGGCGGCACTACCGCTGTTACATGAGATCAGATGATCGTTGTCGCCACAACAACGCCGCCGAAAGCCTGCAAGATCGACGCCGTCGTGGCTTGCAATGGACTGTCGAAGGAGAGCATCGGAAGATGGAGACACAATACCGCCACCGAGAGGCTACAATATCGACGCCGCAGAGGTACACCACCGCCGCTGAGATCATGAGGATTGATGGAAATGGGAAGATTGAAGGAATCACATTTAATTCGGAGTAAAACATCTTGAAAATTTGGAAATTATGATTGACTTAATGGTTCCGCTATTTATGAGGGGATTTAAATATATTAATATGTATTTATGATTTTAAATCAATTATTAAGGGCACATTAGGTATTTAAGTATGGATTTGACTTTAATTAATTGCTTTACTAGAATTTTTTGGTTTTAATTGTAGTAAGGGTATGGATTTTAGCTCCTAATGTCAATAAACTCCAAAAAAAAAAAAAATCTAGGAGATGGGAAAATATTCCTGAATCTCGGAGATGGAGGTGTGATCGTGAGGATCGGAAAAAGAGGTGTTCGCCTAAAGAAGAAAATAAAAATAGGATCTAGGAGATGAAAAAAATATTCTGAATCTCGGAGATGGAGGTGTGATCGTGAGAATCTAAAAAGGGGCGTTAGCCTGAAGAAGAAAAAAATAGGATCTATGAGATGAGAAAATATTACTAAATCTGGTCGATAAAATAGGATTTAGGAGATGATAAAATATTCCTGAATCTTGTAGATGGAGGTGTGATCGTGAGGATTGAAAAAAGAGGTGTTAGCCTGAAGAAGAAACTTTGTTCCTTTGATCTCAACGGGCCATGGTTCATTAACATCAATTGAACCGTAACATTGGAACAGTTCCCTTCTTGATCAATAACACATTGGTAAAAAGGTGTTGAGCTGAGATCACTAAGTGATGATTTGTGGCCCGAATTGAAGATCGCTTCGAGGATGCAAATTTGTTCGGGTCTAGGATTCCATCTAGGTTTTGATTCCGTGGTCGACTACTCTCCGTCTCCACCTTAAATTTACGAAAATATCAATGACAATTCAACTAATTTCGTAACGTAACATATAGTTTGTTACACACAATTAAATGTAGCCACTTTTCAACAACCACCGATTATCGATCTAATTGTGTATTTATTTTTCAGATACATATTTTTTTTAATGCAGTCTTGTAGTACATGAGTGCAATTTCCAATATTTTAGGGTTTTTTCTTGCTTTGGTGGGGCTGGGGGTCATTATGAAGATTAAATTAAATAGAATCATTATTTCGAGCATCAGCTTCACCGTGTAATTAGGCATGAGGAATGTAACACCAGTTTTGTTGGTCCCAAAGTTGAGTTAATAATATTGAGTAAGCTAGTGAAAATGTCTAGAGGGGAGGGGTGAATAGACTTTTCAAAATTCTTTCAATATATCAGAATATGCAATGCGGAATAATCAGATTACTAATGAGCCCAATCAAATTTATACTCAACTTTTATCTAGATCTTTATCTTTGTTAATTCTTAATGTCCTTAGTTAAACAATTCAACAAATATCAAACAGTAAATGTAAAGAACACAGAATTTTATAGTGGTTCGACAAATGTCTACATCCACTCTCACAATCCCAGTTGTGATGTTTTATTACTCTTCTTGAGCTTCTTGTGGCTTAGAGTCCCAAGATTAAGACTTTGATCTTTTCGATTATACCTCCAGGTATATCTTCGATCTACTAGTAATTCTACAAGTAACTAGCACACTTGTTTTACAAAATACAAACTTAAACTTGAAAAGTAAAACTTCTTTTTGAATAGCCTTTGATTCTTCTCTTCAATTCAGTGGCTCTTCTTCTTCAATCTCCTTCAACTCTATGAGTTCTTCTTGTGCTCTGTAGACTTAGATTGCTTGTGAATGCTTTAAGATCAGTAGTCTTCAGTAGTAGGAGATCATACAGTATTTATAGAACTTAGTATGACAGTTAGCAGTTTGTGAACTAACTCTCAACTAACTCTAAAACTGTTTTTGTAACTTCTTCTTGTAACCGACTTTGTAACTTCCTTCTTATTCCAAGTCAGCATTTCTTCAATAAATCTTCAGTTACACCTTAAATAAGCTTTCCAAACTTATTCTTCAATTTCAACAAATCAGCACAGTAACTTACTGCTCTGATTTTTACTCTTCGAATTTTACTCTGCTGAGTCAGTCAGCACAGTAACTTAAAACTGTTCAAAACTTCTCCAGATTTCTTCTGAGCTTATCTTCAATTCTCCTTTGAAGTCTTCTTATTCTGAAGTAGTCCTCTGAGTCTTCTTTAGTCTTCTGATCTTCATCTAATCTAGTTCTAATCTACTGTTCTAAACTTTACAATGTTGAATACAATAAAATACAACTTTACATATATAAAACCTATCTATACATCAACTGAACTATATACAGATGAGTATATCTAAGTCCTATACTATAAGCTGTCTATACAATACAAAACATCAGCTTAGTTCCTAACAGTTCATATATCAGATCAGTAACTGTAGGTCCCAAGTTGAGTTAATAACGAGTAAGCTAGTGAAAATGTCTAGAGGGGGGTGAATAGACTTTTCAAAATTCTTTCGAAATATCAAAGTACAATGTGCGGAATACAAAATTATCAATGAGCCCAATTCAAGATTATACTCAACTTATTTTCGAGAACTCTGTTCTATACTCAACTAGTCTAGATCAGTTAAGTAGTTAACCAATTAAGCAATTTAAACAATCAAAACTGTAAAGTAAATCAAACACAAGATTTATAGTGGTTCGACAACTTGTCTACATCCACTCTCACAAACCCAGTTGTGATGTTTCCACTAAACTCTTCCAATCGAGTACAAGTGTGTGTTCCTGTCTTTAAAGTCCCAAGAAGAAGACTTAGATCTTCAACAGACTATACCTCCAGATATGTCTACGATCTTACTAGAAATTTTACAAGTATCTAGCACCTTGAAAATAACAAAACAAAAACTAAAAACTTCTCTGATCTTCAGTAGTAGCCTTCTTGATTCTTCACTTGTCTTCTGGCTATCTTTCTGAACTTTTTAATCAACTCTGAGAGTAAACTTCAAATATATCTTTGATAATGCTTCACTTGAGTATGAACGTCAGTGTATCAGTAGTAGTCAATTGATCACCATCATGAAGTATTTATAGACTTCAATCTTCAAGAACTTAGTAAGTTGTAACCAACTTTTTCTTGATAACTACCTTCAACTGAATCTTCTTATCAATCCACGCGTTTCTGTTATGAATTAGTTATTCCATAACTAACTTCTATATCTTTATCTCTTCACGCGTATTTGACTAATCTTCTCGTTGACTTGTCTTGAGTAGACTTGTATGCACTTGTCTTGTCTTGTAGTCTTCCTATCTTGAGTAGTAGACTTCGACTCTTCTTGTCTGGTCTTCCTTCTTCAAATAGTAGAGTAGACTATACTAATCTTATCAAGACTATTACATTACATTAAGCTTTTATAATACAAGCTTAGTCAACTTATAAACTATACAATGAATCTATCTATTACATATAAAAACATCATGAGCTCTATACAACAATTATAGCTCAAAAACAATCTATCATGTATGAAGTACTTATAAATCGTACTTAGCTTTTAATGAATACTTTCTCTTAAAAACTGTACTTGTCTTTTAAATTCTATTGATCTGTACAAGATGACTTCAACTCAACTAGACTAGATTAGTCAACACTTAGAAAATATTCAAGTCTTCTTTTGGCTTATCAAAACTTTATCTTCTTTATCTTTTATTCATCATTTAGGACTTGTTCTAGGATTCATATCCCAACAATTTCCCCCTTTTTGATGAAGCCAAAACTACTTGAATCTTTTCTCAATAAGTAGACTAGTTAAGTAGTTATCTTGTCTTTTAACATCAAATAGTACTTTATCTTTTCATTCATTCAGAAATAGATCAGTAGAGATTGCAAATACTTCCACAATAACAAAATATCAGAGCAAAAACAACTAAAACAATCAACTAATCTGAAAGAGTACCTTCTTCTGAGTTTGGAACGCAGAATGCATCAAGAAGTCTCCTGTGAATAACACTGATATGATCTTCATCTTCAATCTTCTCTTTATCAAGTAATTCTTCTTCAAATTTCTTGATCTGGTTACGATCTACTCTCTTTCCTGAGCTTGTCATAGGAGTCTTCCATCTTGGAAAGATTGGTATCAGAATGTTGAAATTTGCAGCAGCAGATATCCTCAATATCAGATTCCAAAGCATTCGATTCTGACCTTCCATAAACTTATCAAACATCAAGTATAGTTCATCCGAATTTTCAGAATCACCATACTTTCTGATTATCCAGTGATCAAGTTCCCATTGTCTCTTCACCTTGAGCCAATCTTGACGATGCTCTCTGTCAATAAAATAATCAATGAACTGATCTTCCATTTTCTCTTCATCTTCCTTCAGCTTCTGCAAATTCTCAATATGTTTTTCAATCTTCTTTTTGCTTGCATAGTGAGATTCATCACTTGGATCAACAACCTTCTGCTTTTTCACTTTTGTTGTTGTCTCCATCTCTCTAGGTTCTTCTAACTGAATAGATTTCCTTTTAGATATCATTTTTATCTGCATTTCAGCTTCTGGAGATGCAATGGCCTTGCCCTTCTCCTTCTTCTTTAATTCATCAGCTTCAATTTTAGCTTGCTCAGCTTCTGCAGTTTTAACCAATCTGCCTCTGCCTCTCTTAGGCCTCTTAATATCTTGCATAGCTTCAGCAGCATCTTTAGCTTCTGGTTCAGCACTTGCCTCTTTCACTTCTTCAGCAGCAAATTCAACTCGACTTGCCTCTTCCCCCTTTTTGGCTTCATCAGATGCCTTGAGAGAGAAAAGAGAAGTGAAACGAGTCATTTCTTCCATCATAGCTTGCTTCATAAGATCTGTAGCTTTCTCAATTTGCTTCTCATGCGACTTGTTTTGACTTAACTTGTCCAGCTTGGTCGCCACCAACTCTAGCTTTTGAGTAGACAAGTTCAACTCATTCTTGAAATGTGTTGCGGTCAAACGTAACTTTTTGTTTTCATCAGTCATAGCTGAGATAAGTTGTTGAGCTTGAGTTAGCTGATCATAAGCTTCCTTCCTCTGAACATCAGCAACTTCGATTCTTGCTCTATAGACTCTTTCCAATTTCCTGGATTCAGTAGCTAGTACGCGAGCAAAATCGACTGAGCTTTTCTCTGAGTATTCAACTTGATCCTGGAGAAATCCTTCAAGTTGTTCAAACATGTGTTGTCTGTATTCATCATCTACCTGACTGACTGCATTGACGATCAAATCTTTTGAACTTGTCACAAGGACATTGTTTTGTTCAATAAGAGTCTTCTGGACATCAGATTTAAGAAACTCATCAATCGACGCTTTGATGACAGCTTTCAATTCGTCCTTCAACTCATCTATTGAGGCGGCTGAGATAACTTGAGATGACTGTCCAACCTCAACATGAGTAACATCAAGCATGACTTCATCTTCTGGAGTTAAAACTTTCACCAACCGATCTTCTGAAACAGTAGTCAAGACCTCGTCTTCGACTAGATTAACTTCTGGAAGCACACTTCCAGCAATAGCTCTTAGATTAAGTTGAGGAGAGTAAGAGATGATAGCCAACCTTGCTTCACGAGCCTTCCTTTCAGCAATAGCTATGTCCCTCTTCAATAAGGCATGCAACTTCTCCATGTATCCACAAAGTTCAAATGGCAGTAAATCATCAGAATAACGATTTATAAAAGTAAAATCTGATCTTGGACTATCAGCATGGTCCATCTGAAATTTGAACACAATGCCTCTCAACTGATCTGAGACATTGTCTAAATCTATGACTGGATCAGTAGACTGTATCAACGCAGCTTGATAATCTTCAAATACCACAATGTTTTGCACAACATCAAGATCTGGAACCTGAACTCCTACATCAAACTTGAATTCTGAACTCATCAAGTCATCAGAAATACCAAGTAGTCTTTTTGCAAGAGCAGTGATAGCATGATTTGGGAAAAGCTCTGAGTGGTCACTAACACCACTATTCTCCTTCTGCTCCATTTCCCAATCCATGAAATTTGAAATGCCACCTTTTCCTAAGATGACCTCGAAAAGATCATCTGTACCAGACTTCTTCAAGGCCACCCAAGTACAAATTCGAACCAGTTTCTCAAACTGTTCTGAAGAGTAGTCGACTTCAACAGACGAGAGCTGCTTCTTCAAATTCTTGCTCATCTTTGAACGGATTCGCTTCTCTCTTAGACACATGGGATAATAGACCAAGGATTCGAATCTAGCTTCAGTCGGGGTCTGAGTAGATGGGGTCTCTAACTCAGTTGTTGCAGTGGCAACTAACTTCTGATCTGAAGTAGATGAGATAAAGGGTTCAACATATTCTGTTGAGGGAGAGGGTGTGAAAGTACTGGTTTCAAAAAGCTTTGATGTGTCTTGGTTTGGTATGACAACTGTCGGAGTATCAGTTGTATCATGGGGTCAATTCTGGCTTGCCTAGGTGCAGATGGCCTGGCCGCAGCTTGTTTCCTCACTGCCCCTTTCTTCAAGTAAAACTTCAAAGGATGGAACGGCTTTCCTTTACTCCATTTCGTCTTGTTTGGTATAAGGAGAGGAAGTAAGATACTTAGCTTGTTTCCATATCCAACTGCAGTAGACACCACCCAATTTCGAGTATTGTCATCTACTCGAACACTGCGTTCAAAATACATAATTCGATCCGCAATCAGCTTGAACCAATTGCATTCAGTGATACCATCAAAAATGACAGCCATAACCCTTGCCTTCATAAAGGTCACAGAGTCATGAGAACCAGTCGAACTTAACAAGATTTTGCTGGAAATATCCAATAAGGTGCGATATTTCTTAAGAAGATCACCCTTCTTGACTGGAACATACTTGCCATCTGATTTCTGTTTCAACTTCTTCCCACAGAAAATACTCAAGTAACGAATTTCTTGTCCAAGAGCATAATTTTCAATGTCAATAGTTCCGATGGGCAACTGTAGACGGTTGAACATAGTTTCTGGAGTGATTTGCACACGATCCTCACCAATGAAGGATTCAAGAATATCACCTTGTCTAATGACGTTGGCATAGAACTCTAGCACCTCCTCCTCCAAGACCACTTGAGGAAATGATTCTAGATACGGTTTGAGCCCACATCGAGTGCATTTAGCCAAAATCTCAGCATCGTCGTCTGAGTGATTGCCTTTGAAGAACACAGATGGTTCAACATTTACTTTGTTATCGGAGATGTACCGGCCTAGGTCGAATGTGACCTGCATGTTAGTTCTAAGATCGAAGATTGATCGAGTAGACATCTCAACAATGATCAGTAATTAGATTGCTTGAAAATAGGGAGAGTCAAAAACTTCTTGAGAGAAACAGGGAATTAACAAAAATGTGACTAAGTCGTGTGATAATTTGGGTTTTGATCAAGACGGTTAAGACCTTTGGCATTCGGTTACGGAACCGAGAGTATTATGTAATTTGATATTGTAAACTTTGAAATCCGCCCTTTCTTAGTTAGACCAGAGGAGTGAACTCATCTGTCCTAGTGTAGATGAGTGAGAACTGGATGTATACACCACATCAAATGAGAGTGTATAAATCTAATTCAAGGGTTTTCAAATTCTATCAATACCTAATTACTATAATATCCTTAATCCGTTTTGATTAAACACTTAGCATTAAAAAAACTTAGCTTGTCTGTTCGAGTCCATCCAGAACAGACGAGTAGACTCAAGCTTCACCAGACGAGTTGACTTAAGTACACAAGACGAGTTCCCCCTTCGTCTGTGCATGTCTATTCTGAGTCTCGAACGACTTCGATTACCTATCTTCTCACTTTCAATATGTAATTGATGGTGCAAGTAAAGTAACAATAAATAAAATGTATATCAATCTAAAGCAATGATCAAGGTTTCGAACAAGATGACTATTGACCAACATAAGAGTCAACACAAGGATATTTAAGAAATCATAGATTCCCCCTTAAATGTTTATTCCCTTAGTATTACCCTCAGCTTTACCAGCTTCCTCATCGGGTTGTCTGGTCACCTTGTCTAGCCTTGTATACCTGTCTGTTGCGTGAGTAGACGAGTGCTCTATTCTTTTTTTGTGGTAACTTGTCTATTTTCTTCTTTCTTTTTAGAACTGTACCTGTCTGGTTAGTACATTTCTACATACTAGTAGGATCAAGATCAATTAGTCCTAGACTAATGCATAATTCATGAAATCGTGCCTCAGCTAATGGTTTTGTAAAAATATCAGCTCTTTGAAAATCAGTATGAATCTTTTCCATGCGAATATCCTTCTTTTCTACATGATCACGTATGAAATGGTGTTTCACATCAACATGCTTACAACGTGTGTGCAGAACAGGATTTTGTGTAATGGCAATTGCACTATTACTATCACAGAATATAGGAACATTTGATTCACAAATATCATAATCTCTAAGCTGTTGAATAAGCCATAATAATTGACTACAGCAACTACCAGCTGCCATGTACTCGGCTTCAGTAGTAGAGGTAGCAACACTTGTCTGCTTTTTTGAAAACCATGAAATGAGTTTTGTGCCTAAGAATTGACAAGAACCAGATGTAGATTTCCTATCTATTCTACAGCCACCAAAATCAGAATCAGAGTAGCCACTTAGAGATAAATCATCATTTGAAGGATACCATATACCATGATTGATGGTTCCTTTCAAATATTTCAAAATCCTTTTAGTGGTTTCCATATGACTCTCTTTTGGATTAGCTTGAAAACGAGCACATACACCAACAGAAAATGCAATATCAGGTCTACTAGCAGTTAAGTAGAGTAATGAACCAATTAGACCACGGTAATGAGTTTTATCAGTACACTTACCTTGTTCGTCTGGGTCCATCCTGTATGTAGGTAGCATAGGTACGCCAGCAGACTTGCATGTCTTAATACCATACTTGTCTAGAAGATTTCTAGTATACTTTGCTTGATTTATGAAAATCCCTTCAGGGGTCTGTTTTACTTGAAGTCCAAGAAAGTAATTCATTTCACCCATCATAGACATCTCAAATTTACTTTGCATGAGTGTTGAGAAACTTTCACTCAGCTCTTTGTTAGGTGAACCAAAAATGATGTCATCTACGTAAATTTGGACGAGTAAAATGTCTTTCCCTTCTTGTCTTCTAAACAAGGTTCTGTCTACCTTGCCTTTAGTAAAACCATTTTCTAATAGAAATTGAGAAAGAGTATCGTACCAGGCTCTTGGAGCTTGCTTTAGTCCATATAAGGCCTTCTTTAATTTGTATACCTGATTACCTTTGACTTCGAAACCTGGGGGTTGTTCAACATATACTTCTTCCACAAGAATACCGTTAAGAAATGCACTTTTAACATCCATTTGATATACAGTAAATTTCATGTAAGCAGCATATGCAAGAAACAATCGAATGGCTTCTAGTCTAGCAACAGGAGCATAAGTTTCATCATAATCTATGCCTTCAGCTTGTGAGTAGCCTTGGGCGACTAGTCTAGCCTTATTACGAACAACTACATCATTCTCATCTTTCTTATTCTTGAAAATCCATCGAGTTCCAACTACATTATGATGTTTCGGTCTATCGACAAGTTCCCAGACGTCGTTTTGAACAAACTGATTCAACTCGTCTTGCATAGCAATGATCCAATTACTATCAGCCAATGCCTCATTAATGGTTTTAGGCTCGATAGATGAGAGGAAACAACACCAGCAAAACAGAGATGGACTAGATTGTTCTTGCGACTCAAAGAGTTGTCGTCTAGTCTTAACACCAACAGTAGAGTCACCAATAATATTTTCAGTATTATGCGCTGATTTCCATGTATTTCTATTCTTAACAATAATACTATCATCTATATCATGTACAGCATCATGCATGTCAACATCATTATCATCAGGAGATTTAATAGGAGTAGACGAGTCGACTAGTTTAGGTATGTCAACTGGTCTAGTAGAGTTACCTTGAGCACTCACCTTCTTCTGGTCATCTGATTCGAGAGCGTTCATGAATGGATTGTATGCTTGAACGGATTCATATACCTCTGAGTCTTTGTCAGTTTCGATAGTTAGCTCAGTAGCTTTCTCACTGATCTTGTTGGTAGACGGGTCCTGTTGAGATTCTTCGAAAACCACATGTGGTGTTTCTTCCACACAAAGGGTTGAGTAGTTGAATACTCTAAATGCTTTGCTAGTCGAGGAGTATCCTAAGAATATCCCCTCGTCTGCTTTAGCATCGAATGCATTCAACTTGCTTTTCCCATTGTTGTGGATGAAACACTTGCATCCAAATATATGAAAATATGAAACTCTGGGTTTTCTACCTTTCCATACCTCATAGGGTGTCTTACCTAGTGCTTTATTGATAGCACTTCTGTTTTGTGAGTGGCATGCAGTGTTGATAGCTTCTGCCCAAAATTTCTGAGGCGTATTATACTCTGTCAGCATGGTCCTGCAGGCCTCCTTAAGAGTTCTGTTCCTTCGTTCTGCTACTCCATTTTGCTGTGGTGTCCTAGCTGCACTAGTAAGGTGCTGGATGCCACGCTTAGAACAAAATTCTTTAATATAGCAGTTAATGAATTCAGTACCCTTGTCACTACGGATCTTGACAATTGACTGATTCTTCTCAACCTGTAACTTCTTCAATAGATCAGGCAAAAGTGTTTGTGTATCACTCTTCTTGTGTAAGAAGACTACCCAAGTGAACTTAGAATAGTCGTCTACCACAACAAGTGTGTACCTTCTACCGTTCAAAGTTGGAGGTGTTATTGGGCCATGTAAGTCCATATGTAGAAGTTCAAGAACTCTACTGGTTGAGAGGGATGGAATAGATTTAAAAGAACCCTTCACCTGTTTACCTTTTTGACAGGAGGTGCATACATGTGACTTATAGTAGACTTCATTGGGAATACCTTCCACAAGGTAGTCTCTGGCTATCTTATTAAGAACCTTAAAGTTTAGATGACAAAGGCGTCTATGCCAGAGCCAGCCAAGTTCTTTAGGATTCTTAGTAAGTAGACAGGTGTCCCTCAGACAACTGTTCCAGTTCACTATGTACACACTTCCTTGTCTAATGCCGACTAGTAGGACTGTGTGTGTTTTCTTGTCGATGATTTCACATTTCTGACTCTTGAACTGCACCTTGTATCCACGATCACAAAATTGTGAAACAGAGAGTAAATTGTATTTCAAGCCTTCAACATAAGAAACGTCTTGAATTTCTATGTCACCATTCCGAATGTAACCAAATCCTTTAGTAACAGCAATGGAGCTATCACCAAATATCACTTTTGGTCCTTCTTGCTCATGGTAGCTTGATAAGAGATTCTTGGTACCAGTCATGTGGTGCGAACAGCCACTGTCTATGTACCAAGTTTCTCCTGTTGAGCCACCTTTCTTGTATAGATCGAGTCGACCCTGCAATAGATGATAATACATAATTTAGGTACCCTCCTTGTTTATTGGGGTCCTTGGGGGTTAGTCGAGTTCAATGGAATCCAAATGTACATTGGAGTCCTGAACAAGTTTGACCTTCTAAGCTTTCGACCATATTTGTTGCAGAATAAAACCTTGTTGTCCTTATCTGGCCTATCAGTCGAGTTCGGGTCTACTCTTTGGAGATAGCCTTTTGACTTAATCTCTACTTGAGCAGGCACTTGTCTATGATAGTCAGAGTAAGGTTTGTATGCATTAGGTCCATACGGTTTATAGACATGTTTAGGTCTTTCTTCTCCTTTGATATCATATGACAAAGGTGGAGGATATAGAACAGCTTGTGTACGATATTTTGGACCTTCCTGTCTAGGTCTAGACGAGTAGAGTTGAGACTGCCTTATGAAAGGAGGTCTAGACTCTTGTCGTCTAGTCTGTACTTGTCTAGTACT
Source organism: Galeopsis tetrahit (assembly GCA_963675135.1). Taxonomy (NCBI): domain Eukaryota; kingdom Viridiplantae; phylum Streptophyta; class Magnoliopsida; order Lamiales; family Lamiaceae; genus Galeopsis; species Galeopsis tetrahit. The sequence goes on along the minus strand of OY776126.1, from coordinate 37,761,665 downwards.
AGTCTCCTCAGGATACCAGTCCTCGTATCTGACCTGATTTGGTCGTCCACGATTCCTATTCCTTTGTTGACTTGTCTTAAACGGAACAGGCTTGTTGTTAACTTTCTTTTTACCCCCTTTGGTAATTGGAATGTTAACTCGAGCTTGTTTTGGTACAGTACCTTTTGATGGAGTGTCAATATCGTATATCAATGGTTCTTTTCCTTTATCATTAGTCAAAGAGCTTGAGATGAAAATAGTAGGGTTCTTAGGAACTTGAGTAGACGAGCTGGGTGTCTCAGCACCTATGCCTGTCTTGTCAGCAGGAGCCCTATACCTATCTGACAATTCAAGGTTAACCTTAGATGAGTTAACCAGGTCAGTAAGTTTAAGGTCTAATGTGACAACCTCGGTTTCTAAGAACTTATTACGTTCTTCAAGCTTTTTGAGCTTGCTTTGTAAGACATTGAATTCATGTTTCTCAGTCGCATGTGTCTTAAGTAGGTCTTGATACAACTTGTCTGTCAATGCACACTTGTCTTTGAGTTGTCTCAACTCTTCTTGCAAGCGTTTATTTAGGACAGTTATATTAGGATCTACTTTAGACTGAGCTTCCTTAAGATCAATGATTTCTTGTCTTAAGGTGATGTTTGCGTCACTGACTTCAATGAATGCCTTGTTGGCAAGTAGGAGGTCGTCTTCAACTGCACTAGTGGAGTGCTGAAGACTACTCCCTACTTTGCTACTGGCAGTGTCACTTTCATCAGAATCTGATTCATCACATGATTGAAAGGATGTAATAGATGATACCTCTTGGTCGATTTTAGCCATGAAGCATAGACCATCATCAACTATGAATGCTTCATCGTGATCTGGTTCAGACGGGTAGCTAGATGAGGATGATGGCAACTCGTCTAAGTCAGAGTCAGAGTCATTATTGGCCATCATTGCCTTTTTACCACGGTTGTATCTTCTTTCCCTTCGTGCTTTGCGTTCTTCTCGATCATCAGTACTCAGGTCTGGACATTCATATATGTAGTGACCTGGTTTCTCACAGTTATAGCACACGAGATCATTAGTAGCCTTTTTAATAGGAGAGTTGTTCCTTCGTTTATCACGTCTATCAGAACGAGTAATCTTCCTACCATCAGACTCTCTATCTTGTCTGTTACCTTTCAAGACTTCGTCTCTCCTTTCAGACGAGTTTCGGCCTCGTCTGGTTTCAGACGAGTTCTTAGAAGCAGACCCTCTATGCTCTCTATAGAACTTCTTATATCTTCCGAAACGTTTATTCAGCCTATCAAACTTTTTAACCATGAGGCTTACCTGATCCTTCAGACTAAGATCAGTATCTAACTCGTCTTTCACAGAAGCAGACCTAGTCTTAGTCTTAGACCTGTCTATCTTAGACGAACTAGCCTTAAAAGCAACGTTCTTAGATACAGTATGTTCTCTGTCACTACTTACTATGGGTTCATCTTCGTCTAGATCAAACTCATGAGCCTTTAGAGTTTGAAACATAGTCTCTGTTGTCCATACGTCTATATCTTGGGTATTCTTAACAAGCATTTTTACCATCTTCCAACGACTATCAAGGCTTTTGAGAATCCTAAGATTGATTTCACGTGGAGTATAAGATTTACCAAGGACTTCCAAGTCATTCATGATTTTAGTAAAACGAGTATCCAACTGGTCTATTGTTTCACCAGTTTGCATATGAAATGATTCGAATCTTTGGACAGCAGTGGAAAGCTTGCTTTCTTTGATTAGGGATGTCCCTTCACAAATGATAGCTAAGCGGTCCCACATTTCTTTGGCAGTTTTACATTTTAACACTTTTCCCAGATACTCATTAGGAAGAGTGTGTAAGATGTAATTCTTGGCCAAGCTATCCAAATTATTCTGTCTCATTTCTTCAGATGTAAGTTCTGACCTTGGTTTCTTGACGAGAGTACCCACGGGTTGATTTGCGTCGAGGGCAGCAGTGTTTGGGATCATGGTCACAATTGGACCTTCAGTGATGACTGAGATCATTAAGTCATGAGTGGAGCTGAAGATGGCTTCCATCCTTAGCTTCCAATAGTCGTAATCCTGTACCTGGAACTTAGGTAGTTTGTTGGCGCTTATCTCAAGAGACATGATTTCAAGAAATAAGTGCTAAGTAGAGTTATGATCAAGAACAACAGATAAGTCAAGAACAGGGAGCACGGAAAACAGATGATACAAGAATATGATCAAGAACACGTATACAAGAACAATCAAGGACCAAGACTTCACCCTAAGTCTTGAGTCGGTTATCAAGAAACAGCAGTTCGTAAACTACTGCTCTGATACCACTTGTAGGTCCCAAGTTGAGTTAATAACGAGTAAGCTAGTGAAAATGTCTAGAGGGGGGTGAATAGACTTTTCAAAATTCTTTCGAAATATCAAAGTACAATGTGCGGAATACAAAATTATCAATGAGCCCAATTCAAGATTATACTCAACTTATTTTCGAGAACTCTGTTCTATACTCAACTAGTCTAGATCAGTTAAGTAGTTAACCAATTAAGCAATTTAAACAATCAAAACTGTAAAGTAAATCAAACACAAGATTTATAGTGGTTCGACAACTTGTCTACATCCACTCTCACAAACCCAGTTGTGATGTTTCCACTAAACTCTTCCAATCGAGTACAAGTGTGTGTTCCTGTCTTTAAAGTCCCAAGAAGAAGACTTAGATCTTCAACAGACTATACCTCCAGATATGTCTACGATCTTACTAGAAATTTTACAAGTATCTAGCACCTTGAAAATAACAAAACAAAAACTAAAAACTTCTCTGATCTTCAGTAGTAGCCTTCTTGATTCTTCACTTGTCTTCTGGCTATCTTTCTGAACTTTTTAATCAACTCTGAGAGTAAACTTCAAATATATCTTTGATAATGCTTCACTTGAGTATGAACGTCAGTGTATCAGTAGTAGTCAATTGATCACCATCATGAAGTATTTATAGACTTCAATCTTCAAGAACTTAGTAAGTTGTAACCAACCTTTTCTTGATAACTACCTTCAACTGAATCTTCTTATCAATCCACGCGTTTCTGTTATGAATTAGTTATTCCATAACTAACTTCTATATCTTTATCTCTTCACGCGTATTTGACTAATCTTCTCGTTGACTTGTCTTGAGTAGACTTGTATGCACTTGTCTTATCTTGTAGTCTTCCTATCTTGAGTAGTAGACTTCGACTCTTCTTGTCTGGTCTTCCTTCTTCAAATAGTAGAGTAGACTATACTAATCTTATCAAGACTATTACATTACATTAAGCTTTTATAATACAAGCTTAGTCAACTTATAAACTATACAATGAATCTATCTATTACATATAAAAACATCATGAGCTCTATACAACAATTATAGCTCAAAAACAATCTATCATGTATGAAGTACTTATAAATCGTACTTATCTTTTAATGAATACTTTCTCTTAAAAACTGTACTTGTCTTTTAAATTCTACTGATCTGTACAAGATGACTTCAACTCAACTAGACTAGATTAGTCAACACTTAGAAAATATTCAAGTCTTCTTTTGGCTTATCAAAACTTTATCTTCTTTATCTTTTATTCATCATTTAGGACTTGTTCTAGGATTCATATCCCAACAGTAACCAATAAGATCAGTAACTCATGTAAGATCAATAACTTCCATATAAGATCAGTAAATACTAAGATCAGTAAACACTTAAGATCAGTAACTTACATATAAGACCAGTAAGCATATAAGATCAATAAGTATATACGATCAGTAACTCAGATTCAAATATCTCACATAAGATCACTAAAATTATTCTCAGTTTCCATACTAAGATCAGTAATCTTATTTCATATGACTCAGTTAAGATCAGTAATTTTATTCTTAATATTACTATATAAGATCAGTAAACTTACTTCAGTTAGCATTAAGATCAGTAATCTCAATTTAAGTTTCTCATCAGATTAGTAAGCTTAGATTCAGACGACTTAGTTAAGATGACTTAGAACCACATATATTACTAACTTTAAGTTGCTTTTGGCCATCAAAACATACTTTCATCAATTAGAACATTGTTTATAGGATTCATATCCCAACAATTTCCCCCTTTTTGATGAAGCCAAAACTACTTAAATGTTAATAAATCAGTAGTTAAGTATGTAGTCAATCATAACAGTTCATCAATTCAGAAAGTCATATCATATTCACAATCAGATCAGATATTTCACATATTACACATACTAACAAAATATGAAATGATCACAAAATATAGAAATAAAGATTAAGGATAGAAATGTTATCTTCTGAGCTTGTCCTTCATCTTCATTCTGCATCTTCAGATTCTGAATGCAACATACATCCTTGCTTTGATATCCATCATATGTTGATGATCAGTTATACCTTCTTCTTTGATAATCTCAGCAATAATGTTGTTAATCTCTTTGTAATCAGGTTCTCCATTTTCCAGTCTTGGAGGTTCCCAATTAGGTTCTTCAGGACATAAGATCTTTGTTCCAGCACGAGCAGCAACTTGTGCTATGTCTTCCCAGAACTCTTGATCAATGTTCAGCATGAACTCTTCAAAATCAATAAATTCTGCTTCTTTGCTCGAATGATCACCAAACTTCCTCACAATGAAGTTTGCAATCTGCCACTTCTTCTTCAAATTTTTCCAGTATTCCATATGTTCTGTCAAAACAATGAAATCCACAAAGTTTTCATCTTGAAAATCTTTGTCAAACTCTTTTCCTTCAGCTTTCTTTTGAGCATTCATCTTTCTCTTTAAAGCTATAACTCGATTATCAAATCTTGTTTTCAAGAACTTGACATCCTTTTCTTTCTTCTTTTTCAATTTTTCTTCTTCACTTGAAATAATTCCTTTCATCTTGCTTTTTGATCTGGTAATTCTTCCAGCTTCTTCTTCTTGTTGTTCTTCATCAGACAAGACTAACTTCCTCTTCTTCTGACTAGAACTTCCAGCAATATCAGGTCCTTTCTCAACAGTTTCTTGACCTAGCTGTTTTTGTTGCTTCCTTTGTTTCAGTTTCTCATTCAGAATAGCAATTTCTTCTTTTAACTCATCCTGACTCACAACCAACTGAGCTTGTTGTGACTGAGTTTGTTCCATCACTTTCCTTGTCTTATCTTCCCCCTTTTTGGCTTCATCATGCCACTCTTTCAAGGAAGATATGTGTTGCTCCAGCTTCTTATGCAACACTTGAGACAGGTTCTTCTCTTGTACTCTATGAAGATCAAAAATTTTGGACATTGTATGCTCCATTACCTTTTCATAAGAGTGTTCAGAAGTCATCTTATTCATTCTCTCAGTAGCTTCTTGGAACATCTTTACAGCATCTTCCAATTTTGCTTGAAGCTCTGCATTCTGCTTTTTCAACATCTCAAAGTCAGAATTCTCTGATTCCTTTCCAACAAGAACTGTTCTGATCTGTTCTTGCACATCTTCAAGAATAATAGGATCAGTAGAATGAATTTGAATGCTTTCCATCTCTTCAGCATCCAAAGCTTGATTTTCAACAACTTCTGTTTCTTCAATCACAACAGTGTTCTCAAACACCTCTGTTGCATTGTCAATATCTTCATCAATTTCCATAAAGTCTTTTTCAGCAGCATTCTCAGCTTCATCAACACCTTTCTCTTCACTAAACAAATCTTCATCAGAGTTAGGAGTTGCAATCTTTTCCACAGTGTACTTGATTCCTGTTAATCTTTCAACAAGAAGTACTACAGATTCTGGAGTGACTAACTCAAGAAAAGAGTTAACACCAGCCGCTTGCATCTGCTCTGCTTCCCAATCATCAAAGATTGAAGCACCACCCATACCTTCCATTACAGCTAAATTTTCCTTCAAAGTACTCCTCTTAAGATACACCCATGTGCCAATCCTAAGGAGTTTCTCAAACTCAACTGAGCTTTCATCCAATCCAGGAAATTGCTTCAACAAAGCTATCCTCAAATCTATCCTGATTCTATCCTCTTTATCACAGATAGTATACTCCATCAAATCAGCAGGCTTAGGAGCAATAAATTCAGGTTCAGGGGATGATGAAATGTCAATTGGTTCAGTAGAAGGTTCAAATTCATGTTCAGTAGAGTGAGCATGAACCTGTGTTGGGGATTGATGTGGTGAGGGTTGATGTGAAGTTTGATGTTGAGGACTAGAAATAGGAGTAGATTGAAAATTAGTGTTCTGAGGGGATGAATGGGGAGTGTTCTGAGTCTCAGAAAAATAGTGATCTGATCTTCCAGAACATGAAGGTTGAGGGTTTTGGGTTTCAGTTTGGCTTGGTTCAGAGTTTGAAGGGGTAGGAGAGACAACAACTAACTTCCTCCTAGCACTTCTTCTCTTAGTTCTTTTATGCACAGCAATTGGACTAGGAACACTAACCTCTTGCTCATCTGAGCTTGATTGCACCACAGTCTCCACAAATCTGACTGTTGGCTCTGAGGTAGCTGTATCAGACCTTCCTCTCCTTGGTCTAATACTGCTCGGATCATGCTTCGATTTTGATCTAACCTCATGTTGATTGTCCTCAGATTGGTACATTGAAGCTCCAAACTCTTGTGCTTCAAGTTCTTGAGATTGTTCCAAGGGGTTTTCTTGTTCAAACTGAACAGACTCCTTCTTCATCAAGAATTTCCCATGATGGAATTTCTTGGGATTACTCCAATATGGCTTTTTAACCAGCTGAGGCAGCAAGAAACTCAGCTTGCTTCCAAACCCTAATTTCGATTTAATCGAAAATTCCATGGTATCCTCATCGAACAAAACTTTGTCTTTTTCAGTCAGCAGCCTTTCCAAGAAGAATCCTTGCCAATCACCTTGAACTCTGTCGATGATTGCAGCCATAATTCTAATCTTGAAACTTGATAAGGTATCCTGGCTATGATGTTGCCCTAACAAGCATTTTCCTGCTATGTCCATCAAAAACTGCAGACCAGTAGGAAGTACATCCTTCTTCAGATTAGTCAATGTCTCTGTTTCAACACCTGACCACCTTCCTACACATTCCTTTTCCTCTCCAGCTTTATAATTCATGATGTCTACTGGGCCTTGAGGCAAATCCAACATTACTTCAAGAATTTCCCTTGTGATAGTGACCTGATGCCCAGAAAGCATGGAGTGGACACGATTACTGTCTCCTTTGAGCTGCAAATAAAATTCCATTGCTTCCGGTTCGTAGACATTCATGGGAGATGATTCCAGAAATTTCCTTAGACCGCACTCTTCGCACATAGTCAGAATGGCTTGGTTCTCAGCACTGTGTCGGCCATTAAAGTAGACAACATTTTCCACAAAAATGCCCTTTTTGCGAATCCAGAAATTCGAATCGAATGTTCCTGCAACTTCGTTAGCTTCATTGATAATATTGATGGTTGCCATTTGAGAATTTAGTAGAAACCAGATTTTTCAGTAGTTATGAAGTTATGAGATTTCCAGAAATGAACTCGTAAGAACGAAGACGATGAAGAGTGATCGTTTTTGTTAAATTCAAAACCAATCTAGGGCTAGGATTGAATTAGATTATCACAAAGAATGGTTGGGATTAAGTCTCGAAATTCGAGTTTAAACAATAACTGTTCACATTCTAGTATCATTCTTTTAATTTTTGGAGCCAACTTGAGTTTGATAAATACACCACAGTTTTTAGGTTAGAAATAGAGGAGTGTACAAATCTTCTCTATTAGTAATCTAAAAATTTGAACAATTTTTGACTTAGAAAATTCTAAACCAAAAGACTGTTCTGATGCAGATCAGCACAGTAGTTTCCAAAACTATTTCTCTTCATTTTCTTACTAGTATATAAATAAATTTTCACTTATCTGGATCAGCTGAGTACTGTGATCAGCTGAGTAACCCTTTTAGGAATCAGATCAGTAGATGGATCAGCATAGTAGATCTCAGATCAGTAGATGGGTCAGCACAGTAATCCTCAGATTAGTACCCAATTTTCTGATTTCATCTTTTTTTGATATCAGCACAGTGATCCTCAGATCAGTACTGTGTCAGATCAGTAGAATTCTGTAGACAGATTAGTCAGTAGTCAGATTAGTTCTGTAGAATAACTGAATTGTAATCAGATCAGTACTGTAGACAAAGAAGCTTTGTAATCAGTACAGTTCTGTAGACAAGTCAATTTATTAATCAGAATATATCTGTAGACTGCTATAGTCTGTAATCAGATCAGTTCCCCCTTCAGTGGAGAATTCCTCTTCTGTGCCTGTTTCACCTTGGTAAAAGTGTTAGTTCATGAGATATAAGTGTAAAACAGTACAGATTAGTAACAATATGTTTAATTTAATGATCTTATCAAGGTTTATGCTAAAGTGACTTAGTGATCTGAGTCAACAAAAGGATCTTTAAAAAATCACAGATTCCCCCTTAATGTGTGTTCTTAGTGTCCCTCAGCTTTACCAGCTTCCTCATTGGGATTAAGGTCACTTTAGTAACCTTGTTACCTGTTTTAAGAGTAGTGATCTGACATAGGGTTGTCTCTTCTGAATGTTGAGTTTTGATGTACTGCTCTTAATTTCTGCTTCATATCCTTCTTGGTATAAGATCAGTACCTGAAATGTTAGCACAGTTCTATATACAAACAGAATCCATATCTATCAATCCTAAACTAATGCACAATTCTCTGAATCTCACTTCAGCCAATGGTTTTGTAAAAATGTCAGCTCTTTGAATATCAGTATGAATCTTTTCCATTCTAATATTCTTCTTTTCAACATGATCCCTAATAAAATGATGCCTAATGTCAACATGTTTGCATCTAGTATGTAAAACGGGATTTTGAGTGATGGCAATGGCACTATTACTGTCACAATATATGGGTACATTAGATTCTACAACATTGTAGTCTCTGAGTTATTGTATTAGCCAAAGAAGCTGACTACAACAACTACCTGCAACCATATATTCTGCTTCAGTAGTAGAAGCTGCCACACTTGTTTGTTTCTTTGAAAACCATGAAATGAGCTTAGTTCCTAAGAATTGACATGAACCTGAAGTAGATTTTCTATCTATTTTGCAACCTCCAAAGTCCGAGTCTGAATAACCACTTAAAGATATATCATCATCTGCAGGATACCATAATCCTCGATTAATGGTCCCCTTTAGATATTTCAATATCCTTTTAGCAGCTTCCAGATGACTTTCCTTGGGGTTTGCTTGAAATCTTGCATATACTCCAACAGAAAAAGCAATATCAGGTCTGCTGGCAGTTAGATAGAGTAGAGAGCCAATTAAAGCACGATAGTGAGGTTGGTCAGAAGACTTACCTCCTTCATCAGGATCCATTCTGTATGTAGGTTGCATGGGCACACCAACTGTCTTACAGGTTTTTATACCAAATTTATCTAGCAAATTCTTAGTGTACTTTGCTTGATTTATAAAGATACCTTCTGAAGTTTGTTTTACTTGAAGACCAAGAAAATATGTCATTTCTCCCATCATAGACATTTCAAATTTACTTTGCATGAGTGTAGAAAAGCTTTCACTCAAGGTTTTGTTGGGTGATCCAAAGATAATATCATCCACATAAATTTGAACAAGTAATATATCATTACCTTCTTGTCTTCTAAACAAAGTTCTATCAACTTTGCCTTTTGTAAAACCATTTTCAAGTAAGAATAGAGAAAGAGTATCATACCATGCTCTTGGGGCTTGTTTCAATCCATAGAGTGCTTTCTTTAACCTGTATACTTGGTGACTATTCACTTCAAAACCAGGTGGTTGTTCTACATAAACTTCTTCAGCAAGTATACCATTCAAAAATGCACTTTTCACATCCATTTGATACATAGTAAATTTCATATGTGCAGCATAAGCAAGGAACAATCTTATAGCTTCTAGTCTAGCTACAGGGGCAAAAGTTTCATCATAATCAATACCCTCAGCTTGAGAGTAGCCCTGAGCCACTAATCTAGCTTTGTTTCTAACTACAAGATCATTTTCATCCCTTTTGTTCTTGAAAATCCACTTAGTGCCTACAACATTATGATTACTAGGTCTATCAACAAGTTCCCAAACTTCATTTCTAGTGAACTGATTAAGTTCTTCCTGCATGGCTATAATCCAGTTACTATCACTTAAAGCTTCAATCACAGTTTTAGGCTCAATAGATGATAGAAAACAACACCAGCAAAATAAAGACTTACTAGGTTCTTCCTTTGAATCAAACAATTGTTTTCTAGTTTTAACACCTATACTAGAATCACCTAGAATCAGATCAGTAGAATGAGCAGACTTCCATGTCCTTCTATTCTTAACAGAAATGCTATCATCATTTACATCATGCAAATCATCATGCAAATCATCATTTATATCAGCAGATTTGTTCATAGGAGAGCAGTCATTTAATTCTTTTATTTCAGAAGTTTTAGATGACTCACCTTTGTCTTTTACCTTTTCTTTATCAAAATCTTGATCTAGAACTTTCAGGAAAGGATTATATGCTTGTACAGATTCATATATTCCTGTATCATCATCTTCATTGTTGATTTGAAGCTGTAGTTTGTCAATTTTCTTACTGAGCTGATGATCAGCAGAGTCCTGCACATTCTCATCAAAGACAACATGGGGTGTTTCTTCCACACATAGGGTAGAGTAATTAAATACTCTAAATGCTTTGCTTACAGAAGAGTATCCTAAGAATATCCCTTCATCAGCTTTTGCATCAAAAGCATTTAATTTACTTTTGCCATTGTTATGTATGAAACACTTACATCCAAAGATATGAAAATAAGAAACTCTTGGTTTTCTGCCTTTCCATACCTCATAAGGTGTTTTACCATGCACCTTATTAAGAGCACTTCGATTTTGGGAGTGGCAAGCTGTGTTAATAGCTTCAGCCCAAAATTTCTGAGGTGTGTTGAATTCTGCAATCATGGCTCTGCAAGCTTCTTTTAGTGTTCTGTTTCTCCTTTCTGCAACACCATTTTGTTGAGGGGTTCTGGCTGCACTTGTCAAATGCTGTATGCCAGACTTAGAACAGTAGTCAGAAATGTAACAATTAATAAATTCAGTCCCCTTGTCACTCCTAATCTTGACAATGGGATGACCTTTTTCAACCTGCAACCTCTTCAATAGATCTGGAAGTAGTGTTTGTGTATCACTCTTTTTGTGTAGAAAGACTACCCAAGTAAACTTAGAGTAATCATCTACTACAACTAGAGTATACCTTCTTCCATTCAATGTAGGAGGGTTGATAGGACCATGAAGATCCATATGCAAGAGTTCTAAGACTCTGCTTGTTGAAAGAGTTGGAATGGACTTAAATGAAACATTTACCTGTTTACCTTTTTGACAGGAATCACATACTTGTGATTTGGAATAGATTTCATTAGGAATGCCCTCAACAAGATGTTCTCTTGCAATCTTGTTGATTATCTTAAAGTTTAGATGGCAGAGGCGTTTATGCCAGAGCCAACTGTTTTCTTTAGGACTCTTAGTAATAAGACAGGCATTTTTAGGACAACTATTCCAATTCACAATGTATACACTTCCTTGTCTTGTGCCAACAAGTAGAACATTGTGAGTCCTTTTATCTATTATTTCACATCTTCTGGTCTTGAACTGAACTTTGTATCCCCTGTCACAGAATTGAGATACAGATAACAAATTATACTTCAAACCTTCAACATAGGAGACATCTTGGATTTCAACATCTCCATTCTTGATGAATCCAAATCCTTTTGTGATTGCTATTGAGCTATCACCAAAGATGACTTTTGGTCCTTCCTTCTCATGATAGTCAGTAAGTAAGGCCTTGGTACCAGTCATGTGGTGTGAACACCCACTGTCTATGTACCAGGTCTCACCAACTGAACCACCCTTCTTGTATAAGTCCAGTCGATCCTGCAAGGTAGTGATCTTAATAATTTAGGTACCCTAGTTTATTGGGGTCCTTGGGGGTTAGTAGTGAGAGGTACCCAAATGAACATTGAGGATTTGAATAAGTGGGACCTCTTCAGTTTCCTTCCAAATTTATCACAGAACAGTACTTTATTAACCAGTTCAGAATTATCAGCAGACTTAGGATCTATTTTTCTGAGATAGCCTTTACTTGGTTCTATCCCTTTTTCAGTAAGATCAGTATGTCTGTAATAGTTTGAATATGGTCTAAAAGCATGTGGACCATAAGGCTTATAAATTTGCTTTGGTCTTTCCTCTCCATAGATGTCATAGGATAAAGGAGGAGGATATAGAACAGGTTTGTTATAATAATGAGGCACAAATCTCCTAGGTTTAGTTGAATACAGCTGAGACTGCCTTATAAAAGGAGGTCTAGGCTGTTCCCAACTTGCCTGTGCTTGTCTTGACCTACTGTTCTGAGTTTGTCTCTTCTGATTTCATGACTGATCTGATCTGGTCAGAGGAGTATAACTCTTCTGGTATGGTCTTGACTGTACTGGTCTTAATACATTCTTCATTTTACCATTCTTGGTAGTAGGAGGGATGTATTTAGACTGTACTTTGAGTTTTGGATCATCATCATAAGTCATAGGTTCTTTTCCTTTATCTAGTTGCAAAGAACTTGTACTAGCTCCATTAGTGTTCTTAAATTCTGAAGTAGATGAACTAGGCAGATTAGTACCTATTCCACTTTTATCATTTGGAGCTCTATATCTGTCTGAGATAGTTTGATTAATCCTAGTGGAGTTAATCATCCCAGATAGCTTTCGATCTAGGCTCACTACTTCAGATTCTAAGAATCTATTGCGCTCTTCAAGTTTTTCACACTTGATCTTTAAATCATTGAATTCATTAGTCTCTTTGGCTTGAGTTTTAAGCATACCCTGATAGCCTTGCATTTTTTACAGCTATATTAGGATCTACTTTTGACTGAGCTTCTTTTAGCTTAATGATTTCTTGCTTTAAAGATATATTCTCATCACTCATTTCAATGAATGCTTTGTTAGCTTGTAGAAGGTCTTCTTCAGTCACTCCTTGGAAATGATGAAGACTACTTCCTACACTGCTAACAGCAGCATCACTTTCATCAGTGTCAGAATTGTTACAAGATTGAAATGAATTAGCAGATGATACCTCATCATTTATTTTGGCCATCATTACCAGTCCATCATCTGCTATGAAGGCTTCATCTTCATTGCTAGAGGGGTAGTCAGATGAAGACGATGGTACTCTTCTGATTCCGAATCAGAGTCATTGTAAGCCATCATTGCCTTCTTACCCTTGGCATATTTTCGATCTCTTCTGGCTTTCCTTTCTTCTCGATCTTCAGAACTCAGATCAGGACATTCATAAGCATAATGACCTGGCTTATCACAATTATAGCAAGCAGGATTGTTAGAAGTTCTTTTAGGAGGAGAATGTTTCCTGTTCCTGTCATGCTTGTCAATTGAGTTCCTGTCTTTCTTATCAGAATACTTTCTATCTCTCTTTTCAGATGAGTTCCTATCTCTTCTGTTCTCATTAGAGATCTCATCCCTTCTTTCAGAAGAGTTTTGATCCCTTCTGTTCACAGAAGAGTCCCTGTTACTAGAACCCTTAGTTTCCTTATAGAATCTCTTGTACCTACCATACCTCTTATTCAGTTTATCAAATCTTTTGATCATAAGGCTCATCTGATCTTTCAGACTAAGATCAGAACTATCTAGTTCATCTTTTATGCTTGATGCCTTAGACTTAGATGATCTAGACCCCTTAGAGGTAGAGGCTTTAAAGGCTATGTCCTTAGAGGCATCCTTATCCTTATGAATCACAGTAATAGGATCTTCTTCATCTAACTCAAATTCATGTGCCTTAAGTGTTTGGAACATAGTTTCTGCTGGCCAAGAATCAATGTCTTGTGTGGTTTTAATGATCATCTTGACCATTTTCCACCTTTCATCCAAGGCTTTCAAGATTCTCAGGTTAACTTCTCTGTTAGTATAAGTCTTTCCTAATACATCAAGATCATTCATAATTTTGGTAAATCGAGTATCCAACTCATCAATTGATTCTCCTGGCTTCATCTTAAATGATTCAAACCTTTGGACAGCAGTGGATAACTTGCTTTCTTTGATCAGTGTAGTACCTTCACAAAGAATAGCCAGTTTGTCCCACATCTGTTTTGCAGTCTTACATTTTAGTACTTTACCAAGATACTCATTTGGTAAGGTATGTAAAATGTAGTTCTTGGCAAGACTGTCCAAATTGTTTTGTTTCATTTCTTCCGAAGTCAGTTCTGACCTTGGTTTAGGGACCAGTGCTCCAACTGGTTTGGATGGATCCAGAACTGCAGTATTTTCCACCATGATGACAATTGGTCCTTCAGTCACCACAGACACCATTAGATCATGGGTTGAGCTAAAGATGGCCTCCATCCTAAGCTTCCAGTAGTCATAATCTGCAATCTTGAACTTAGGCAGCTTGTTCACATTAGTGTCATCCATGTTTGTTTATAGAAATAGGATCAGTAGAATAACAGATAGATTTCAAGTATTCAGATAGTGACAAATATCAAGAAATAAAAGCAAGATCAGTAAGATATCCCTCAAGATCTGTAAGGTTATCAAGAAACAGCAGTCCAAAGAACTACTGCTCTGATACCACTTGTTGGTCCCAAAGTTGAGTTAATAATATTGAGTAAGCTAGTGAAAATGTCTAGAGGGGGGGGGGGGTGAATAGACTTTTCAAAAATCTTTCAATATATTAGAATATGCAATGCGGAATAATCAGATTATTAATGAGCCCAATCAAATTTATACTCAACTTTTATCTAGATCTTTATCTTTGTTAATTCTTAATGTCCTTAGTTAAACAATTCAACAAATATCAAACAGTAAATGTAAAGAACACATAATTTTATAGTGGTTCGACAAATGTCTACATCCACTCTCACAATCCCAGTTGTGATGTTTTATTACTCTTCTTGAGCTTCTTGTGGCTTAGAGTCCCAAGATTAAGACTTTGATCTTTTCGATTATACCTCCAGGTATATCTTCGATCTACTAGTAATTCTACAAGTAACTAGCACACTTGTTTTACAAAATACAAACTTAAACTTGAAAAGTAAAACTTCTCTTTGAATAGCCTTTGATTCTTCTCTTCAATTCAGTGGCTCTTCTTCTTCAATCTCCTTCAACTCTATGAGTTCTTCTTGTGCTCTGTAGACTTAGATTGCTTGTGAATGCTTTAAGATCAGTAGTCTTCAGTAGTAGGAGATCATACAGTATTTATAGAACTTAGTATGACAGTTAGCAGTTTGTGAACTAACTCTCAACTAACTCTAAAACTGTTTTTGTAACTTCTTCTTGTAACCGACTTTGTAACTTCCTTCTTATTCCAAGTCAGCATTTCTTCAATAAATCTTCAGTTACACCTTAAATAAGCTTTCCAAACTTATTCTTCAATTTCAACAAATCAGCACAGTAACTTACTGCTCTGATTTTTACTCTTCGGATTTTACTCTGCTGAGTCAGTTAGCACAGTAACTTAAAACTGTTCAAAACTTCTCCAGATTTCTTCTGAGCTTATCTTCAATTCTCCTTTGAAGTCTTCTTATTCTGAAGTAGTCCTCTGAGTCTTCTTTAGTCTTCTGATCTTCATCTAATCTAGTTCTAATCTACTGTTCTAAACTTTACAATGCTGAATACAATAAAATACAACTTTACATATATAAAACCTATCTATACATCAACTGAACTATATACAGATGAGTATATCTAAGTCCTATACTATAAGCTGTCTATACAATACAAAACATCAGCTTAGTTCCTAACAGTTCATATATCAGATCAGTAACCAATAAGATCAGTAACTCATGTAAGATCAATAACTTCCATATAAGATCAGTAAATACTAAGATCAGTAAACACTTAAGATCAGTAACTTACATATAAGACCAGTAAGCATATAAGATCAATAAGTATATAAGATCAGTAACTCAGATTCAAATATCTCACATAAGATCACTAAAATTATTCTCAGTTTCCATACTAAGATCAGTAATCTTATTTCATATGACTCAGTTAAGATCAGTAATTTTATTCTTAATATTACTATATAAGATCAGTAAACTTACTTCAGTTAGCATTAAGATCAGTAATCTCAATTTAAGTTTCTCATCAGATTAGTAAGCTTAGATTCAGACGACTTAGTTAAGATGACTTAGAACCACATATATTACTAACTTTAAGTTGCTTTTGGCCATCAAAACATACTTTCATCAATTAGAACATTGTTTATAGGATTCATATCCCAACAAGTTTTAAATTTTAATTGAATCGTACTTAGCATTAAATCGTGTAAGTTAATGGACGGTTAGATTGGTTTCCCGAATTATCCATACGACTTCAATTGAGCTCCCGCTAGTGGACGGTGATCAAATTGACCTCGAACTAAGCGGCGGTGTTCTAGTGAGAATATAAAAAAAAAAGGTGTAAGCTAATACAATTAAATAATACTATCCCTTTATCACAAAACAATGCCCCTTTCCATCTTTTACACAAATCAATAAAACATCTTTTATTGGGTCTAAAATTCTGAGTTTGACCTATGAGTTGCACTCTTGTGTACCAGTTACATACATGTAACTTGTTTCAATTTAATATTTGAACTAATACTATACAATATGTAAACTAATACTATATTGTATTTGAATTAATACTATACTCGATTTGAATTGAATAAAATGGTACACACAAGTATTTGCATTGACCTATAAATATTAAAATATACCCTTATTTTATTGAACATTAAAATAATAATCATTTATTAAATAGAGGTATTTCAAACATTTTACACACCTCAAAATGGAAAGAGTGCTATATTTTTGGGACAAATAATAAAGGAATAGAAAGTAGTTTAATGGTAATATTGACTTTAACTAATATATGACACTAATTTTAATTGAAACGAGCTAACTGAATATTAGAGTAGACGAAATGAATTAGGAAGAGGTGGTTGGAGGGAATAAATGGTGTCTTGAAACTTGAAAATCACAAAGGACGATTAATATATTAGCGGTGGAGTAGTACATTGTTGGAGTATCACATTAATGTTTTTCATGTGATAACATTTAATATGCATAGCTACTTGCCTACTTATATACAGTATCTCTCTGTTTACATGCACTAACAATATTATTTGCATCATTTGAATTAATATTCAAATGTCTCTTTTTTTTTTAGGCATTTACGTTCGGAGGCAATATATATGACTGTGTGAGTAGCACATTTAGAAGGTGGAGTCTATAAGATTTTATTTGACTTTCACGGGGATATTCAATACTAATTTTTAAAAGTCTTTAAAAATTATAAAGTATTCAACACGAATTTTAAAAAAATTTTATGTATTCAATAATCTATAGATTTTAATACTCTATGAAAATGAGAGTTTTCAACATATTCTCTCATAAAACTCTGAAAATGAAAAGTCTAAGAAAAAAAAAAATTGTTGTTCTTCTAAAAAAGGTACTATATACACAAATCTTTTGTTGCTCTTTGTTTATGATTTTAAGTATGGATTGATTGAAGTTGTTTGCTATTACTTTGTTTTGGGATAGTGGTGTGTGTGGAGGGTTGCACGTGATAAATGTTTGATGTATGAAAATATTGAGGTTGGTTTAAATTATTTAGCATTATTCTCTGTTAACAAATCTTTCTTTATTTATAAATTATTTTGAGTGATTTTAAAGGAAATAACAATATAACATCTGCATTTTTAGACGTCATCAATTTTTATTTACTTTGCTTTTTGTACAAATATTATTAAGAATATAATATTAACAAAATTTGTATGTATCTTTTAATATTATGTTTATCTTTATAATATAATATTTCAAACAGATTTCTTAACAAGATAATTGTTATTCCCGCTAACAAAAATCCACCAATTTTAAATAGGGCTAGTCTGGTATGAAATATTGCATATATGCATTTCAGTTATTCACATACATGTGTTGGTCCCAAAGTTGAGTTAAGATTGAGTAAGCTAAGAAAGTCTAGAGGGGAGGGGTGAATAGACTTTCAAAAATCTTTCAAAATATCAGAGTTTATAATGCGGAATTGTGTTCTGAATAGTACTGTTCTTACTGAGTCAGATCAGTACTTCCAGTTTTAGTTTTATACTCAACTTTTATCTAGATCTTTACTTAATAAATTCTACTGTTCTTGTTTAACCAATTATGAAACAAAAATCAAACAGAAAAGTAAAGAACACAGAATTTTATAGTGGTTCGACAAATGTCTACATCCACTCTCACAACTCCAGTTGTGAAGTTTTATTACTCTTCTTGAGCTTCTTGTGGCTTAGAGTCCCAAGATTAAGACTTTGATCTTATCGATTATACCTCCAGGTATATCTTCGATCTACTAGTAATTTCCCAAGTAACTAGCACACTTGTTTTACAAAATACAAACTTAAACTTTGAAAAGTAAAACTTCTCTTTGAATAGCCTTTGATTCTTCTCTTCAATTCAGTGGCTCTTCTTGCTTTGATTTCCTTAACTCTGTGAGTTCTTGCTTGTAGACTTGCTCTTGAATTCTCTAAGATCAGTAATTGCTCAGTAGTCTTCAGCAGTAGGAGATCACACAGTATTTATAGAACTTAGTATGACAGTTAGCAGTTTGTGAACTAACTCTCAACTAACTCTAAACTGTTTTTGTAACTTCTTCTTGTAACCGACTTTGTAACTTCCTTCAACTTCCAAGTCAGCATATCTTCAATAAATCTTCAGTTACACCTTAAATAAGCTTTTCAAACTTATTCTTCAATTTTACCAAATCAGCACAATATCTCACTGCTCTGATTTTTACTCTTCTTAGTCAATCAGCACAGTTCTCCAAAAACTGTTCTGTACTTCTTCAGATTTCTTCTAAGCTTCTCTTCAATTCTTCTTGAAGTCTTCTTATTCTGAAGTAGTCCTCTGATTCTTCATTAGTCTTCTGATCTTCTTCAAATCTTATTCCTAATCTACTGTTCTGAACTTTTACATTGCTGAATACAAATAGAATACAACTTCACATACATAAAACCTATCTATACATCAACTGAACTATATACAGATGAGTATATCTAAGTCCTACACTATAAGTTGTCTATACAATCCAAAAACATCAGCTTAGTTCCTCACAGTCTATATATCAGATCAGTAAACAATAAGATCAGTAACTCATGTAAGTACAATAACTTCCATATAAGATCAGTAAATACTAAGACTAGTAATCACTTAAGATCAGTAAGTTACATATAAGATCAGTAAGTATATCAGATCAGTAACTCATATAAGATCACTAAAATTATTCTCAGTTTCCATACTCAGATCAGTAATCTTATTCCATATGATTCAGTTAAGATTAGTAATTTTATTCTCAATATTACTAAGTAAGATCAGTAAACTTATTTCCGATATCATTAAGATTAGTAATCTCACTTTAAGTTTCTCATCAGATTAGTAAGCTTATATTCAGATGACTTAGTTAAGATGACTTAGAACCACATATATTACTAACTTTAAGTTGCTTTTGGCCATCAAAACATACTTTCATCATTTAGAACATTGTTTATAGAATTTATATCCCAACAATTTCCCCCTTTTTGATGAAGCCAAAACTGCTTAAATGTTAATAAATCAGTAGTTAAGTATGTAGTCTATCATAACAGTTTGTTATCCCAGAATTCCAGATTCATATTCAAATAAGATCAGATATTACAAATAATCACAGAATATGAAACACAAAAATATAGAAATAAAGACTAAGGATAAGAAATGTTATCTATTTGAGCTTCAGTCCTTCATCTTCAGATCCTGTAAGCAATATACAGCCTTCCTTTGATATCCATCATGTTTTGATTATCAGTGATGCCTTCATCCTTAATGATCTTCTCAATGATGTTTCCAATTTCCTTATAATCAGGTGTTCCATCATCCAGTCTTGGAGGTTCCCAGACAGGTTCTTCAGGACATAAAATCACAAGATTAACAGCAGCAGCCATAGACAACACATCTTCCCAGAAGACTCTATCTACGTTCATCATGAAATCATCAAAGTCAGCATACTCTGCTTCTTTGCTAGCATGATCACCAAATTTCTTCACAATGAAGTTAGTGATTTGCCATCTTATCTTTAATTCATTCCAGTGTTCTTCATTCTCAGGTAAAATCATGAAGTCAACATAGTTTTCATCTTTGAAATTTTCATCCAGTTTCTTTCCTTCAGCTTTCCTTAGAGCTTTTAACTTCCTTTTCAAATTAGCAACTCTACTATCATATCTCTTGCTTAAGAACTCTACATCTTTGTTCTTTTTCTTCTTCAGCTCTGCTTCTTCTTTCCTTTTCTTTTCTTGTTCAGTAGATTGACTACTTCCAACAGTCAACTTACTTCTTGATCTAGTAATCCTACCAGATTCTTCTTGTTCTTCATCATCACTAATAATCAATTTTCTTTTCTTCTTTCCTGATTCAGCAATTTCAATAACACCCTCAGCTTGGTGTTTCTGCTGTTTTCTGCTCTTGAGCGTTCCATTTAAGCTAGCAATTTCATCTCTGAGCTCATCTTGACTCAC
Organism: Galeopsis tetrahit; assembly: GCA_963675135.1. Lineage (NCBI taxonomy): Eukaryota > Viridiplantae > Streptophyta > Magnoliopsida > Lamiales > Lamiaceae > Galeopsis > Galeopsis tetrahit. The sequence goes on along the minus strand of OY776126.1, from coordinate 37,741,138 downwards.
AACCAACTGAGCTTGCTGTGTTTGAGTCCGCTCCATTAGCTCACTTAACTTCTCTTCCCCCTTTTTGGCTTCATCCTGCCAAAGGCCTAGAGGAATGAGATGATCTTCCAATTTCTTGTGAAGAGTGGCTGAAAGATTTTTCTCTTGCAACCTATGCAGATCATAGATTTTTGACATTGTATGATCAATCACTCTTTCAAACATATTTTCAGAAGACAGTTTATTAATCCTTTCAGTGGCTTCCTGAAACATTTTCACAGCAGCATCTAATTGAACCTTCAGTTCATCATTTTGCTTCTTCAAAGCATCAAAATGAGAATGGTCCAGAGTGGTTGTTTGAGGAGCCGGGCGAACGGTTTCCTGAACAATAGGATCTGAAACACCAAATCCATCAACAACTCTTGGTGTACTCTGAATTTCTTCAGCACAAACATCTTGATCTTCCTCAATAACCTCAGTATTTTCAAGAACATCTGTGTCCTTAAAAACTTCAGTATTATCAGACTCTCCATCATCAGGAGCAATTCCAGTCAGCAGAATATCATCCAGCTCTTGATTATCAGTTTGAGCTTGAGTCTCCATTACCTCAGGAGATTTATGTTGCTGAATTTCAATATCATCATCTGAAATGTTCATATGCACCACATCCTCTGCTTCAGGATCAGCTTGATTCACATTCTTAACAAGATATGAGAAACCAGTTATCCTCTCTACAAGTTGAACTATAGATTCTGTAGTGAACAATTCAGTAACTGAATTAACTCCAGCTGCAATTTTCTGTTCTTGTTCCCAATCATCAAAGACTTTGGAACCACCCATACCTTCCATAACTGCTAGAGTCTCTTTCAGATCACATTTCTTAAGATAGATCCAAGTGCCTATCCTAAGCAGTCTTTCAAACTCAACTGAGCTCTCATCCAGACCAGGAAACAGCTTCAACAAAGCTATCCTTATATCAACCCTAATTCTATCTTCTTTATCACATATAGAATAATCCATCAAATCAGCAGGTTTAGGGGTTATAAAATCAGTTTCAGATGAGGATGAAATATCAATGGGTTCAGAAGAAGGTTTAAATCCATGTTCAGTAGAGTGTACATGAATCGGGCTTGGAGATTTATGAGGAGGTGTCACTTGTTCTGGTTCATGAATGGAAGTGGTCTGATGTAAAGGAGAATAGTGAACAGACTCACCAGAAAGGGTAGGTTGATTATCAAGGGGTTGATCAGGAATAAATTCAGAGTTAGAAGGAGAGGGGGTAGCAAAAATGGTTTTTCGTCTCTTACTAGAACCAGCAATATCTACACCCTTGGTTCGTTTAAATCTACCAATAAAGCTTGAATCACTTACCTCTTCTTCTAGAGATTGATTCTCATCAGACTCTGACTGTTCTGATGCACTTAAAAACGTCTTCCTAACTCCTCTTGCTCTGGGTCTGGTCGGATCATTTCTTGCTTTTGATCGAATTTCAGGAGTTTCATCATCTGTTCTATACATAGAACCTCCAGATTCTTGTTGTTGAGTTCGATGAGAAGACTGAGCTTGTTGAGATTGCTCAAATTCCAACGACTCCTTCCTGAGTAGAAACTTATTCGGATGAAACTTCTTGGGAGAGCTCCAATTTGACTTTCTCTCAGCCAAGGTGGGTAGCAGTATGCTAAGCTTGTTTCCAAATCCAAGTTTTGACTTGAGAGAGAACTCCTCTGAATCTCTATCAAACAAGATCTTTTCCTTTTCACCCAGAAGTCTTTCAAGGAAGAATCCTTGCCAATCACCATCTACACGATCTATTATTGCAGCCATAACACGAATTTTCAAATTTGTGAGAGCGTCTTGACTGTAGTGTTGCCCTAACAAACATTTTCCTGCAATAACCATCAAGAATTTCATTCCAGAGGATGGAAGAATTGCCTTCTTGAGATTGTGGAGGGATTTTGGCTCAACACCCGTCCATTTTCCAACGCATTCCTTCTCTCGACCTTCCATATAGCTTAAAATATGAACAGGGCCTTCAGGTAGGTCAAAACCAAGACCTAAGATTTCTCTCGAAATTGTAACCCTATGACCAGAAAGCATCGAGTGCACACTGTTCTGATCACCTTCAATTTGGAGAAAGAACTCAATTGCCTCAGGTTCGAAAACCTTTTCAGGGAACGATTCCAAGAATTTTCGCAGTCCGCATTCCTCGCAGAAGGTGAGAATTGCTTGATTCTCAGCATTTTGAGGTCCGGCGAAGTAAACCGCATTTTCAACGAAGATGCCTTTTCTTCTTTGCCATTTCGTTACATCAAACGTACCTATTACCTGTTTATCTTGGTCAATGATGTTAACAATCGCCATTATAGGTATGTAAGCAAATGAATGTAGAAGTGTTTGAGAGTAAGATGATTGAATTCTCTTTAGTTCGTATTTTCCAGAAATGTAAAGTAGAGGAGTTGAAGTGATGAAGTTCGTGGGTTTATTGAATACAAAATCAATCTAGGGCTTGAATTGAATCATTTTTGTGAGTTTAATGGTTTAGATCGAATCTTGAGATTCGTGATTAAAAAAAACTGTTCAAATTCTAAAACTCATTCTGAATCTTGGAGCCAAATTGTATTAAATAAATGCACCATACAAATTAGGTTAAAAATAGAGGAGTGTACTAATCTTCTCTATTAGTAATCTAAAGTTGAACAATTTTTGAATTAGAGTATTCTAAACCAAAAGACTGTTCTGATGCAAATCAGCACAGTAGTTTCCAAAACTTTTTCACTTCATTTTCTTACAAGTATATGAAGAAAATATCACTTATCTGGATCAGCTGAGTACTGTGATCAGCTGAGTAACCTTTTTAGAAATCAGATCAGTAGATGAATCAGCACAGTAGATTTCAGATCAGTAGATGGGTCAGCACAGTACTCCTCAGATCAGTACCCAAATTTCCTGATTTCACCTTTTTGATATCAGCACAGTGATCCTCAGATCAGTACTGTATCAGATCAGTAGATTTCTTGTAGACAGATTAGTTGTAAACAAATCTTTCTGTAGACAGATTAGTCAGTAATCAGATTAGTTCTGTAGAATAACCGAATTTGTAATCAGATCAGTACTGTAGACAAAGAAGCTTTGTAATCAGTACAGTTCTGTAGACAAGTCAATTTTATTAATCAGAATATATCTGTAGACTGCTATGTTCTGTAATCAGATCAGATTAGTAGACTTTTCAAATCTGTAATCAAATCGGTTCCCCCTTCAATGGAGAATTCCTCTTCTGTGCTTGTTTCACCTTGGTAGAAGTGTTAGTACAATATGTATATTTGTAAAACAGTACAGACTAGTAACAGTGTGTCTAATTTAATGATCACATCAAGGTTTATGCTAAAGTGACTTAGTGATCTGAGTCAACAAAAGGATCTTTAAGAAATCATAGATTCCCCCTTAATGTGTGTTCTCAGTGTCCCTCAGCTTTACCAGCTTCCTCATTGGGATAAAGGTCACTTTAGTAACCTTGTTACCTGTTTGAGTGATCTGACATAAGGTTATCTCTTCTGAATTTTAAGTTTTGATGTACTGCTCTTAGTTTCTGCTCCATATTCTTCTTGGTATAAGATCAGTACCTGAAATGTTAGCACAGTTCTATATACACACAGAATCCATATCTATCAATCCTAAACTAATGCATAACTCTCTGAATCTCACTTCAGCCAATGGTTTTATAAAAATGTCAGCTCTTTGAATATCAGTATGAATCTTTTCCATTCTAATATTCTTCTTTTCAACATGATCCCTAATAAAATGATGCCTAATGTCAACATGTTTGCATCTAGTATGTAGAACAGGATTTTGTGTGATGGCAATGGCACTATTACTGTCACAATATATAGGTACATTAGATTCTACAACATTGTAGTCTCTGAGTTGTTGTATTAGCCAAAGAAGTTGACTACAACAACTACCTGCAGCCATATATTCTGCTTCAGTAGTAGAAGTTACCACACTTGTTTGTTTCTTTGAAAACCATGAAATGAGCTTAGTTCCTAAGAATTGACATGATCCTGAAGTAGATTTTCTATCTATTTTGCAACCTCCAAAGTCCGAGTCTGAATAACCACTAAAAGATATATCATCATCTGCAGGATACCATAATCCTCGATTAATGGTCCCCTTTAGATATTTCAATATCCTTTTGGCAGCTTCCAGATGACTTTCCTTGGGGTTTGCTTGAAATCTTGCACATACTCCAACAGAAAAAGCAATATCAGGTCTGCTGCCAGTTAGATAGAGTAGAGAGCCAATTAAAGCACGATAGTGAGGTTGGTCAGAAGACTTACCTCCTTCATCAGGATCCATTCTGTATGTAGGTTGCATGGGCACACCAACTGTCTTACAGGTTTTAATACCAAATTTATCTAGCAAATTCTTAGTGTATTTTGCTTGATTTATAAAGATACCTTCTGAAGTTTGTTTTACTTGAAGACCAAGAAAATATGTCATTTCTCCCATCATAGACATTTCAAATTTACTTTGCATGAGTGTAGAAAAGCTTTCACTCAAGGTTTTGTTGGGTGATCCAAAAATAATATCATCCACATAAATTTGAACAAGTAATATATCTTTTCCTTCTTGTCTTCTAAACAAAGTTCTATCAACCTTGCCTTTTGTAAAACCATTTTCAAGTAAGAATAGAGAAAGAGTATCATACCATGCTCTTGGGGCTTGTTTCAATCCATAGAGTGCTTTCTTTAACCTGTATACTTGGTGACTATTCACTTCAAAACCAGGTGGTTGTTCTACATAAACTTCTTCAGCAAGTATACCATTCAAAAATGCACTTTTCACATCCATTTGATACACAGTAAATTTCATATGTGCAGCATAAGCAAGGAACAATCTTATAGCTTCTAGTCTAGCTACAGGGGCAAAAGTTTCATCATAATCAATACCCTCAGCTTGAGAGTAGCCCTGAGCAACTAATCTAGCTTTGTTTCTAACTACAAGATCATTTTCATCCCTTTTGTTCTTGAAAATCCACTTAGTGCCTACAACATTATGATTACTAGGTCTATCAACAAGTTCCCAAACTTCATTTCTAGTGAACTGATTAAGTTCTTCCTACATGGCTATAATCCAGTTACTATCACTTAAAGCTTCAATCACAGTTTTAGGCTCAATAGATGATAGAAAACAACACCAGCAAAATAAAGACTTACTAGGTTCTTCCTTTGAATCAAACAATTGTTTTCTAGTCTTAACACCTATACTAGAATCACCTAGAATCAGATCAGTAGAGTGAGCAGACTTCCATGTCCTTCTATTCTTAACAGAAATGCTATCATCATTTACATCATGCAAATTATCATGCAGATCAGTATCATTTATATCAGCAGATTTGTTCATAGGAGAGCAGTCATTCAATTCTTGTATCTCAGAAGTTTTAGATGACTCACTTTTGTCTTTTACCTTTTCTTTATCAGAATCTTGATCTAGAACTTTCAGGAAAGGATTATATGCTTGTACAGATTCATATATTCCTGTATCATCATCTTCATTGTTGATTTGGAGCTGTAATTTGTCAATTTTCTTACTGAGCTGATGATCAGCAGAGTCTTGTACATTCTCATCAAAGACTACATGGGGTGTTTCTTCCACACATAGGGTAGAGTAATTAAACACTCTAAATGCTTTGCTTACAGAAGAGTATCCTAAGAATATCCCTTCATCAGCTTTTGCATCAAAAGCATTTAATTTACTTTTGACATTGTTATGTATGAAACACTTACATCCAAAGATATGAAAATAAGAAACTCTTGGTTTTCTGCCTTTCCATACCTCATAAGGTGTTTTACCATGCACCTTATTAAGAGCACTTCGATTTTGGGAGTGGCAAGCTGTGTTAATAGCTTCTGCCCAAAATTTCTGAGGTGTGTTGAATTCTGCAATCATGGCTCTGCAAGCTTCTTTTAGTGTTCTGTTTCTCCTTTCTGCAACACCATTTTGTTGAGGGGTTCTGGCTGCACTTGTCAAATGCTGTATGCCAGACTTAGAACAGTAGTCAGAAATGTAACAATTAATAAATTCAGTCCCCTTGTCACTCCTAATCTTGACAATGGGATGACCTTTTTCAACCTGCAACCTCTTCAATAGATCTGGAAGTAGTGTTTGTGTATCACTCTTTTTGTGTAGAAAGACTACCCAAGTGAACTTAGAATAATCATCTACAACAACTAGAGTATACCTTCTTCCATTCAATGTAGGAGGATTGATAGGACCATGAAGATCCATATGCAAGAGTTCTAAGACTCTGCTTGTTGAAAGAGTTGGTATGGACTTAAATGAAACCTTTACCTGTTTACCTTTTTGACAGGAATCACATACTTGTGATTTGGAATAGATTTCATTAGGAATGCCCTCAACAAGATGTTCTCTAGCAATCTTGTTGATTATCTTAAAGTTTAGATGGCAGAGGAGTTTATGCCAGAGCCAACTGTTTTCTTTAGGACTCTTAGTAATAAGACAGGCATTCTTAGGACAGCTATTCCAATTCACAATGTATACACTTCCTTGTCTTGTGCCAACAAGTAGAACATTGTGAGTCATTTTATCTATTATTTCACATCTTCTGGTTTTGAACTGAACCTTGTATCCCCTATCACAGAATTGAGATACAGATAACAAATTATACTTCAAACCTTCAACATAGGAAACATCTTGGATTTCAACATCTCCATTCTTGATGAATCCAAATCCTTTTGTGATTGCTATTGAGCTATCACCAAAGATGACTTTTGGTCCTTCCTTCTCATGATAGTCAGTAAGTAAGGCCTTGGTACCAGTCATGTGGTGTGAGCATCCACTGTCTATGTACCAGGTCTCACCAACTGAACCACCTTTATTGTATAAGTCCAGTCGATCCTGCAAAGTAGTGATCTTAATAATTTAGGTACCCTAGTTTATTGGGGTCCTTGGGGGTTAGTTGTGAGAGGTACCCAAATGAACATTGATGATTTGAATAAGTGGGACCTCTTCAGTTTCCTTCCAAATTTATCACAGAACAGTACTTTGTTAACCAGTTCAGAATTATTAGCAGACTTAGGATCTATTTTTCTGAGATAGCCTTTCCTTGGTTCTATCCCTTTTTCAGTAAGATCAGTATGTCTGTAATAATTTGAATATGGTCTAAACGCATGTGGACCATAAGGCTTATAATGTTGCTTTGGTCTTTCCTCTCCATAGATATCATAGGATAAAGGAGGAGGATAAAGAACAGGTTTGTTATGATAATGAGGCACAAATCTCCTAGGTTTAGTTGAATACAGCTGAGACTGCCTTATAACAGGAGGTCTAGGCTGTTCCCAACTTGCCTGTGCTTGTCTTGACCTACTGTTCTGAGTTTGTCTCTTCTGATTCCAGGACTGATCTGATCTGGTCAGAGGAGTATAACTCTTCTGGTATGGTCTTGACTGTACTGGTCTTAATACATTCTTCATTTTACCAACCTTGGTAGTAGGAGGGATGTATTTAGACTGTACTTTGAGTTTTGGATCATCATCATAAGTCATAGGTTCTTTTCCTTTATCTAGTTGCAAAGAACTTGTACTAGCTCCATTAGTGTTCTTAAATTCTGAAGTAGATGGACTAGGCAGATCAGTACCTATTCCTCTTTTATCATTTGGAGCTCTATATCTGTCTGAGATAGTTTGATTAATCTTAGTAGAGTTAATCATCCCAGATAGCTTTCGATCTAGGCTCACTACTTCAGATTCTAAGAATCTATTGCGCTCTTCAAGTTTTTCACATTTAATCTTTAAATCATTGAATTCATTAGTCTCTTTGGCTTGAGTTTTAAGCATACCCTGATATAGTTTGTCAATGGATGCATACTTTTCTTGGAGTTGAGACAACTCTTCTGATAGCCTTGCATTTATGACAGCTATATTAGGATCTACTTTTGACTGAGCTTCTTTTAGCTTAATGATTTCTTGCTTTAAAGATATATTCTCATCACTAATTTCAATGAATGCTTTGTTAGCTTGTAGAAGGTCTTCTTCAGTCACACCTTGGGAATGATGAAGACTGCTTCCTACACTGCTAACAGCAGCATCACTTTCATCAGTGTCAGAATTGTCACAAGATTGAAAAGAGTTAATAGATGATACCTCATCATTTATTTTGGCCATCATTACCAATCCATCATCTGCTATGAAGGCTTCATCTTCATTGCTAGAGGGGTAGTCAGATGAAGACGATGGTAACTCTTCTGATTCCGAATCAGAGTCATTGTAAGCCATCATTGCCTTCTTACCCTTGGCATATTTTCGATCTCTTCTGGCTTTCCTTTCTTCTCGATCTTCAGAACTCAGATCAGGACATTCATAGGCATAATGACCTGGCTTATCACAATTATAGCAAACAGGATTGTTAGAAGTTCTTTTAGTAGGAGAATGTTTTCTGTTCCTGTCATGCTTGTCAATTGATTTCCTGTCTTTCTTATCAGAATACTTTCTATCTCTCTTTTCAGATGAGTTCCTATCTCTCCTGTTCTCATTAGAGATCTCATCCCTTCTTTCAGAAGAGTTTTGATCCCTTCTGTTCACAGAAGAGTCCCTGTTATTAGAACCCTTATTTTCCTTATAGAATCTTTTGTATCTACCATACCTCTTATTCAGTTTATCAAATCTTTTGATCATAAGGCTCATCTGATCTTTCAGACTAAGATCAGAACTATCTAGTTCATCTTTTATGCTTGAGGCCTTAGACTTAGATGATCTAGACCCCTTAGAAGTTGAAGCTTTAAAAGCTATGTCCTTAGAGGCATCCTTATCCTTATGAATCACAGTAATAGGATCTTCTTCATCTAACTCAAACTCATGTGCCTTAAGTGTTTGGAACATAGTTTCTGCTGGCCAAGAGTCAATGTCTTGTGTGGTTTTAATGATCATCTTGACCATTTTCCACCTTTCATCCAAGGCTTTCAAGATTCTCAGGTTAACTTCTCTGTCAGTATAAGTCTTTCCTAATACATCAAGATCATTCATAATTTTGGTAAATCGAGTATCCAACTCATCAATTGATTCTCCTGGCTTCATCTTAAATGATTCAAACTTTTGGACAGCAGTGGATAACTTGCTTTCTTTGATCAGTGTAGTACATTCACAAAGAATAGCCAGTTTGTCCCACATCTGTTTTGCAGTCTTACATTTTAGTACTTTACCAAGATACTCATTTGGTAAGGTATGTAAAATGTAGTTCTTGGCAAGACTGTCCAAATTGTTTTGTTTCATTTCTTCCGAAGTCAGTTCTGACCTTGGTTTAGGGACCAGTGCTCCAACTGGTTTTGATGGATCCAGAACAGCAGTGTTTTCCATCATGATGACAATTGGTCCTTCAGTCACCACAGACACCATTAAATCATGGGTCGAGCTAAAGATGGCCTCCATCCTAAGCTTCCAGTAGTCATAATCTGCAATCTTGAACTTGGGCAGCTTGTTCACATTAGTGTCATCCATGTTTGATTAGACAAATAGGATTAGTAGTATAGCAGATAGATTTCAAGTATTCAGATAGTGACAAATATCAAGAAATAACAGCAAGATCAGTAAGATATCCCTCAAGATCTGTAAGGTTATCAAGAAACAGCAGTCCAATGAACTACTGCTCTGATACCACTTGTTGGTCCCAAAGTTGAGTTAAGATTGAGTAAGCTAAGAAAGTCTAGAGGGGAGGGGTGAATAGACTTCCAAAAATCTTTCAAAATATCAGAGTTTATAATGCGGAATTGTGTTCTGAATAGTACTGTTCTTACTGAGTCAGATCAGTACTTCCAGTTTTAGTTTTATACTCAACTTTTATCTAGATCTTTACTTAATAAATTCTACTGTTCTTGTTTAACCAATTATGAAACAAAAATCAAACAGAAAAGTAAAGAACACAGAATTTTATAGTGGCTCGACAAATGTCTACATCCACTCTCACAACTCCAGTTGTGAAGTTTTATTACTCTTCTTGAGCTTCTTGTGGCTTAGAGTCCCAAGATTAAGACTTTGATCTTATCGATTATACCTCCAGGTATATCTTCGATCTACTAGTAATTTCCCAAGTTACTAGCACACTTGTTTTACAAAATACAAACTTAAACTTTGAAAAATAAAACTTCTCTTTGAATAGCCTTTGATTCTTCTCTTCAATTCAGTGGCTCTTCTTGCTTTGATTTCCTTAACTCTGTGAGTTCTTGCTTGTAGACTTGCTCTTGAATTCTCTAAGATCAGTAATTGCTCAGTAGTCTTCAGCAGTAGGAGATCACACAGTATTTATAGAACTTAGTATGACAGTTAGCAGTTTGTGAACTAACTCTCAACTAACTCTAAACTGTTTTTGTAACTTCTTCTTGTAACCGACTTTGTAACTTCCTTCAACTTCCAAGTCAGCATATCTTCAATAAATCTTCAGTTACACCTTAAATAAGCTTTTCAAACTTATTCTTCAATTTTACCAAATCAGCACAGTATCTCACTGCTCTGATTTTTACTCTTCTTAGTCAATCAGCACAGTTCTCCAAAAACTGTTCTGTACTTCTTCAGATTTCTTCTAAGCTTCTCTTCAATTCTTCTTGAAGTCTTCTTATTCTGAAGTAGTCCTCTGATTCTTCATTAGTCTCTGATCTTCTTCAAATCTTATTCCTAATCTACTGTTCTGAACTTTTACATTGCTGAATACAAATAGAATACAACTTCACATACATAAAACCTATATATACATCAACTGAACTATATACAGATGAGTATATCTAAGTCCTACACTATAAGCTGTCTATACAATCCAAAAACATCAGCTTAGTTCCTCACAGTCTATATATCAGATCAGTAAACAATAAGATCAGTAACTCATGTAAGTACAATAACTTCCATATAAGATCAGTAAATACTAAGACTAGTAATCACTTAAGATCAGTAAGTTACATATAAGATCAGTAAGTATATCAGATCAGTAACTCATATAAGATCACTAAAATTATTCTCAGTTTCCATACTCAGATCAGTAATCTTATTCCATATGATTCAGTTAAGATTAGTAATTTTATTCTCAATATTACTAAGTAAGATCAGTAAACTTATTTCAGATATCATTAAGATTAGTAATCACACTTTAAGTTTCTCATCAGATTAGTAAGCTTATATTCAGATGACTTAGTTAAGATGACTTAGAACCACATATATTACTAACTTTAAGTTGCTTTTGGCCATCAAAACATACTTTCATCATTTAGAACATTGTTTATAGAATTTATATCCCAACAACATGTTCTTTATAAATACACCCACAAGCTTAATTCACACACACATTTTTTATAAATACACCAACAAACTTAATTCACACACACATTTTTTATAAATGCACCCACTGACAGCTTAATTCGAAATTTTTAATCCGTTTATTTTACTCGTTTCTGAGATTTTTTTATCTTTTATTTTATTGTCGAACGAGGGATATTAAATGTAGTAATTTAAATTGTAATATGTAGTAATACACATTATTTTATGTAGTAATAACACAAACTATTTATATAATAATACAAATTCTTTTATTTAGTAACACGTTTTTTCTAGTGTTTTTATTGATGTAGTAACTCACATTATAATATGTAGTAACATATATTATCGAATGTAGTAAACACAATAATGATATTGTAATACAAAATGTTTTTTTTTTTTATCAGTCAAGTAAATTTATTAATAAGGAATTGGGCATAAGGCATACCCAATCCAGCATACATTACAGTAGTTCACAGCAGCAGTAAAGTACATATCATATCTTATCTAAGGACACAAGTGTGGTATTGGATTATTAATCCAATCATCGTAAGAACATTTGCTACTCCGTGGATATTTGATCGTAACTAATACAAAATGTTTTATTGTAGGATGATGCGAAAAATATTAGATTATTTGATAAAGTTACATATAGTAACAAACGTCTATTCAATGTAGTAATTCAAACTGTAGTATTTAGTAACATATAATTTTTTATGTAGTAAAACAAATTATTACATGTAGTAATAACACAATTTTATATAGTAATAGTGATTCTTTTATATTTTTATATTTTTTTTATTAATTAAGTAACCCACATTCTAATATATATTAACATATATTATTGCATGTAGTAAGATATATTATTGCACGTAATACAAAATAACATTGACCCATAATAATTAGTATTAAAAAATATTTAAAGAAATATAAAATATTTAAGGATTAAGGATTAAGGTCATCGTAAATTGCAGCGTCCGACCGCGGCCTGAGGTGACCGAAAACTGCTCGGAGAAGACGACCATATTCAATTTCTGTCAGTGGGTGCATTTATAAAAAATGTGTGTGTGAATTAAGCTTGTGGGTGTATTTATAAAAAAATGTGTGTGAATTAAGCTTGTGGGTGTATTTATAAAGAACATTTGTGTGAATGACTGAAATGCATGTATGCAATATTGCATATAAGTTTTTGTGTTTTAAATAATGAATTTACCCTTTTCAATAATAAACCATAATAAATTTACCACTTTTCATTTTTTCCAATGACAACAATCACCACTTTCCACTTTTTCATTTTTTTTAATAACAAAAATCACCACTTTTCTATAATAAATTTACAACTTTTCATTTTTTCCAATAACAACAATTACCACTTTCCACTTTTTCATTTTTTTTCAATAACAACAATGAACACTTTTCATTAATAAATTTACCACTTTTCAATAATAAATTATAATAAATTTACCACTTTTCATTTTTTTCAATAACAACAATCACCACTTTTTCATTTTTTTCAATAGCAACAATTACCACTTTTCAATAATAAATTTACCACTTTTCATTTTTTTTAATAACAAAAATTACCATTTTTCAATAACAAAAATCACCACTTTTCAATAATAACCATAATAAATTTACCACTTTTTTTTTTCAATAACAACAATTACGATTTTTCAATACTAATAGTTACCCCTTTTTACTTACAAGAGTTATACTTTTCACTAAAATAAAAATAGTTACCACCTTTCAGTATTAAATGTTACCATTTTTTACTAATAATAGTTAAATTTTTCATCAATAAATAAATTACCACTTTTAAACCGTAAGAGTTAACACTTTTCAATAAAAGAGTTAAAAAGAACTACACTTTCATGCCTTTCATGGATTTTCATTCTCCTCATGTTGTCATTTTATCGTTTCCGGCTCACGGCCACATCAATGCCATGCTCATGAAAATAGAACAATGAGAAGTAATTTTGAAAAGAAGAATGCAGATGAAAATAAGCATTGCGCACCTTGGAACAGGGGTCCGGCTGGATTTAAATTTATACAATTTGAGTGAGTGGAAGTTTAATGTACTTGAAGCAGGCCACAACGGCGTCGTTTGATGGGGGTGAAGGGTATACCTGAAAGCATGTAGGGCAGAAGGATTGCGGATAGGCGTAGGACGCATGATGTACAGAGGAGGCAGAAGACTCCGCAGTGGCGGACCTGGTGGAGCAGTCACCGCTCCTCCAGCCCGCAGTTGCTGCACGCCGTCGCCACCGGCCAATGAATTCACAGTTTTTTATAACGAAATGATTGGTAGATGCAGCGTTACGGTTTTGGAGAGGAAAAAAAAATTAAAAGCGTATGCACATGTTGCATTTAAGACTTTTCCATCTCTTAAATATTTTCTAAATCAATGTAAATCGATAAAAAAAAAAATTGTAAATATTTCACAATCTTGTCAAATCTATGAAAATTCATATATATTAATAAAAAAAAGTCATTCAAACTCTTTATGTAGTCTATGAATTTTTTAAATCCACATATTTTTTAAAGTCCAAAAGAATCAAATAAAATCTCAATTGAATACACCCCCTTTGTTTAAACATTGTACATATAAAGTGTCATTGTTGTACATACCAAGATGTCATTATTTAAAAATACTCGTTTTTTAAACAGTAACGTCATATGCATAATATTAACACTTTATATGTACATCAATGACACTTAATAAGTATAACAATAATACTTGAATTTTTTTTACACAAATGTTCAAAAGTTTTACATGACCTCTTGTTTAAAAATGATAATATCTTAATATCATATATTTGCAAACGTTTTAGATACCATGTCACAAAATGATTGGTCTATTTCAGTCTATTTTTTCTTAGGATTGTTTCTTAATTTTTTTTTCTTCTATTTTTTTAATTCTATTATTTAAATTTGATTTTTTTAGTTTTATTTTATGTTTGTTCCTCATCTTTTTAATATAAAATTTTTAATTGCATTTTATTTATTATTTATACAATAATTCAGTTTTTTTCTTTATACGCAAAATTTTTCTTACCTATGTCATTATCACATCTCTAATTTATACAATTATACTAACTCACCCAGTCATCCATGATGTAGATTTTATTTAATTAATTCTGAAATCTCTAAAATTTTCAACAATTCTCTGTATTATCAATATGATGAAGATTTTGTTTAATCCATCGTGAAATTTTTAAAATTTTTCCACAATTTGGTATGTTCTTTTCTCTCTCGAAGAAAAGGCTAAATACGTTTATAGTGATTTTTTAAATTTAGAAAATTTTGAAACTCTTAGTTAAAGGTATATTAAGATTTAATTTTATGTTAAATTAATGTGTAAAAGACAAATGAAATTATAATTTTATATTGTTGTTAAGTATAATTGTAAAAATGGAATGAAATGAATTATAATTTACATATATAAAAGGATAATAAAATGAGTGACAATATTAATATTAGGAAGGGTGATATTATATATATATATATATATATATATTATATACAACATTTCCTTTTTTATATTTTAATAAAATAAAAAAATTATAAATTTTTTCAAAGATTTATTTTTGTTAATAAATTAAATATACCATATAAATTTATTTCAACCTGCATAATACGCGGGTCTTACACTAGTATATATATATTTGTTTTTTTTTCTTCCAATCTCATAATTAGTTTGATCGCACCACATTGATGATCTCATTTTCTCCAACAAACTAATATTTCTATGCTATTTTTTTTCTATTAAAATATACTCCGTTTTTTAAGTTTCAGTATTCGGTCCAAGGACCGACCAATTTGAGGGACCAATCATTTAAAGCCAGAGCTTTGCGCCCTGTATGAACTGGCCCCATAGATATTATTTGCACCTTAGAGGGTTCAAACTCAAGACCTAGATAGAAGCAACACTCCTAAGTCTCAAGCCTACACCAACTACCAACTCATTACATCTATAATATTATATTTTATAATTAATTAATGTACAAAAAAAAATGAACAAACTTTCTAGAAAAGACTATACATGTGTAAAATACTATATATGAGTATCATATATGTGAGAATTATATTGAATCACCGTTAATGGAGATGATAGGGGTGATCCACTATATATAATAAGTGCTAGTCTTATGTGAAATATTGCATACATGCATTCCATCCCAATTAGGCAAGTCAAAACTCTAAGTTCAAAAGTCAAATTAAGTCAATTTTTAAAAATCGCGGGTCAGAAGCCTGAATCCGGATTGTCCAGAAAATTCGCAGGTTGCAAACAGGTGGGTTACTACAAGGCCAAAATATTACCAATACAAGGCAGAAAATTTAATACTACATGTCAAAACATTCTGACAAATTCACCAAAAAATTAAGTTTTTAGAATATTTTTGAACATGTAGTAATACACTTTTGACTTTGTAGTGATAAAATTTTGGTCTTGTAGTAACATTGTTTTAGTCATGTAGTACCGAATAAGTCAAAATTATTTTAGTAATTTTGCCCAAAAAAAAATAAGTGTCCAGAATATTTTTGGACTTGCAGTAATACACTTTTGGCCTTGTAGTGACAAAATTTAGGTCTTGTTGTAACATAATTTTGGTCATGTAGTAAGATAATATTTTAGAGTGAAAATAAATATTCTAATTATGGTTGACCCGCTTTGACCTGCGTTGACCCACGAATTTTGACCTAACTTACCTTAATTAGTCAATATTGCATGTATGCAATATTGCATATAAGTTTTTGCCATATAATAATTACAAGAGAAATAAATAAGGAATATCTTTGAAAAAATATTCAAAGATAATGATTAACATAAATAAAAGATTGTTACCTATTTAAACGAGTTTGAGATAGAAACTCCGTGAAGACATCCGTAAAACAATGCACTTTTGTTGTCACACATGAGGAGAAATAACAAAAATTCAGAATAACCAAATAGGGTATGCCAAAGCGCATAAAAGCGGGAAGCAAATATATCGAAACACATAAAAACTCTTTGAAGGACGCACGATGACAATAAATTAGACAAAAAACACTTGCAAGTTTATTGGAAGCAATTGAATCGAGCACAAACAAGATAGATCGGAGGGACGAGAAGTCAATGAAGTCGGCCATGGGCTCTATGGAGAGAGAGGAAAGTAGAAGAAACAAGATGTAGCGTGACTAACATTTAGATTTAAAGTATATGTATGTGTATCTTCTTATACATATATATATAGGTGACACTTTCAAATAGAAATAAGTTTAGAACATTTCTATTTATTTTCGTCACAACATCAAATGAGAAATTTTAGTTATGAAACTAGTTGAAATCACATGAAAATGCATGTTGGAGAAAAATAATTAAGTTAATTCTAAGCACCTTTAAAATGGATAATAAAAATGTTTCAACACACCTATTAAGTCCAATTTATTTATTCTGGAAAAATATTAAATGTTCAATTAACAATCACCAAAACTTATATGCAATATTGACCAATTAAGTCAATTGAGCTGGAAATATTGACTTATTAAGTCAATGGACTAAAAATATACTCCCTCCCCACAAAGATAGCTACATATTCCTTTTTTTTTATGTCTCAAATTATAACTACATTTCCTCTTTTACTTTAGTATTAAATGTTTTATTGTCAATTTTACCCTTAATTAATAAGAGTAATTAAAGCTTACCAGACTTTGAAGTATGTGATTTCAAGGGTAAATTGACTCATTAGCTAAATTTGACTACATTTATTGATTTTTCTTAATATGTGTGTAAAGTCAAATGTAGATATTTTTGTGGGACGGAGGGAGTATGTTATTGAGCCACCATTAATTCATTTGAGTTAATTATTCTATTTGTCAATTGTTCCACTTGTGTTTAGTTTTGACCTACATTTATTTTACATGTTTTTGTGATTTTTTTTTTAATTTTTTATATATTGGGGAATGCGGGCTATTAAATGTAGTAATTCAAATTGTAATATGTAGTAACACACATTATTTTATGCGCAAAAACTTTTATGCAAATTCTTTAGGTGTAATTAGGTGTAAATGCCCATTTAGAATTTTTTGGGTTATATACGGTACCCGTTTCATTTTATGACCCGAAGATATCAAATTTCACTATGATAATCCCACACTCTCATTGTGTGCGATTTACACATAGTGAGGCGTCGCCCTCCGCCGCGCGTCCCCCTGCTCCATTCCCATCGCACCAATCTCTCCTTCCGCCCGTCGCCTTATCTCCATCCGTGCCAATTCGTACTTCCCATGGAAAACGCTGCATCTTTTTTCACTCGCAATCGTCCCCAATTCTCAGAAGTTGGAGACGCTTGGCGTCGTTGACGGTACACAACCCTCTAAGAAGTTCTGAGCATATACTTTTGATTTCTACTCTATTTTGTGTTTACTTTATTTTCTGGCTTATTGTTTTCCCCAGTTTTTCATTGATTTTTTGAGATGTGACGAAGAAATTCATTGTCTGTCAATCCCCTGATTTAAGTGATGTTAAAATTGAATCCAGACAGGTTCTGAATCACTCATTTTATAATCAAATTGTACTAATAATTAAGTATTTTCTTTAATTTTATTATACTGTTCTTCTATTGGGCGAAGGATGAATCTAATGTGAATGGGTAAATTGCATCTGAATTAAATTATGATGCACCTTGGAGAACTGATGCTTCTTTCATACTAATTTTATCTTGTTGTTGCTCTCAATCATTCCTTTGCACCGTTATACCAACGTCGCTGACTAATTAAAGAGTGAGTTCAGAATTCTTGCCGTTTTTTCAGCTTGGCTCTTTTAGTAGTTTTATGTTTTGATTAGTGGATGAATTTTGTCATTTTAGGCCTACTTTGTATTTTAGATTAGTATTTATACGTCTGGAATATCGTGAGATGCTGCAAGCTTGTTTGCTATACTATGTACTTTTTGGTGGCAAACAAGTCTTTGAGTGTTATCTCATAATCAGCACAATAAGTGAGTAGTGAGCCGATAGGATCAGATAAGATGACTTAGGCCGAAATCAGATGAGTTGAAGGTTTTCAATCAGATGAGGAGGTGATGCTTAGACTTCAGCAGAGTTGGTCAGCAGAGTTGGTCAGCAAAGTTGTTCAGCAGTGTTGGTCAACAGAGTTGGTCAGCAGAGTTGTTCAGCAGAGTTGGTCAGCACAGTACTGGACCAAGCACAGTACTGGATCAGCACAATAAGGAGTCTATCAGCAGAGTTAGTTTTTGATCAACATAACAGAAGAGTTGAGTATCAGATCACTAAGTAGTGTTCTGATCTTTATGGACAAGTCTTCTGATATGAAAGTTAGTTAGTTTAACTAACTGTATTACAGTTACAACAACTTGAGGGCATAACTACCATTTCAGTTGGGCAATAACAGAGCACATGGGTTGTTACAAGCGGTTGCAAACGGTTGCTAACTACTCAAAACAGTTCCTAACAGCAGCAACTACCTTTGGTCTTTATAAACTCTTGTTTGTGTACATTGTAAAGGTTACGATTTTGGATGCAAGTACGATTGTAATCTTTGAGTTGTGTGAGTTCACGAGTGAAGTGAGGAAATATCCTATTCCGAGTGAATGAGTGTGTAAACATTCTTTATCAATCAAAGAAGTACTCGTCTAGTCCAGTGGATGTAGATCACTTTGATCGAACCACTTAAATTCTTGTGTGTTGTTTGTCTCGTTGCTTACTTTTCTGAATTACTATCCTAGAGCAGTTATTTCTTCTATATTCAAGTGTTCTACTTGGTTGGAGACGTCTAATCGACCCGAATATCTTGACAATTGGCGCCGTCTGTGAGAAATTGAAGTAGCTGCAGCTCTAAGATGGGGAATTCTACCAAGTACAACATAGAGAAGTTTACAGGCACGGGAGATTTTGGGCTGTGGAAGGTCAAGATGCAGGCCCTCCTTGAACAACAAGGATTATTCGAAGCTCTCGAAGAATCCGAAGAGATTGCAGAAGAAACTGCAACAGCTGCGGCTGAAAGGAGCAAGTTGCTCAGAAAAGCTCGAAGCACGATCCTACTCTGCCTTGGAGATAAGGTCTTGAGGGAGGTTGCTAAAGAGAAGTCAGCGAAGGAGGTTTGGGATAAGCTTGAGAAGCTATATATGGTGAAAACTCTTGCTAACCGACTCTATTCGAAACAGAAGTTGTATGCCTTTAGAATGGGAGATGACAAACCCATTACGGAGCAGCTAGATGAGTTCAACAATATTCTTGATGATCTGGAAAATTTGGATGTCAAGCTTGAAGAAGAGGATAAGGCTCTGATCTTGTTGAGTGCTCTTCCTAAGTCCTTTGAAATCCTAAAGGACACCATCTTGTATGGTAGAAAGGAGGCAATCACATTGGAGGATGTGATCTTGGCTGTCAAGTCCAAGCTACTACATAACAAGACATCTCAAGAAGATAAAAGTAGCAGTGGAGAAGGATTGGCAATCAAGGGAGGTCAGAAGAAGTCTGTCTCCAAGAAGGGGTCTAGTCAACCCAAGGGAGCTGATAAAGGAAAATCAGCAGTGTCAAATCAAGGGGAAGTAGTGTGCCACCACTGCAACAAACCTAGGCACTATAAGCGTACTTGTTTCAAGTACAAACAGCTTATGAAGAAATCTGGTCCCAAGAACCCTGTTGATAAAAATCAAGCAAATCAAACCCAAGAAGATAAGGAGCAAAAGGGCTATGAGTCAGCTCAGTCCCTATCCATCACTTCCACTAAAGAACAGCAAGATTGAATTTTAGATTCAGGGTGCTCTTTCCACATGACTCCAAGAAGAGACTGGTTTCATGATTTTAAGCATCAGAATGGAGGTTCTGTGTTGTTAGGGAATGATCACACTTGCAAAGTCAAAGGTGAAGGTACAGTACACTTGAAGATGTATGATGGAGTAGTGAGGATTCTCAAGAGGGTCAGGTATGTTCCTGAACTCAAGAGAAATTTGATATCTCTTGGTATGCTGGATTCATTGGGCTACAAATTCCAGTCAGAAGATGGAGAGCTCAGAGTTTCAAAGGGGGAGCTTACTGTTCTTAAAGGTGAGAGAAGGAATGATCTCTACTTTCTTAAGGGAGGAACAGTTATAGGCAGATCAGATGTGGCAAGAGTGTAAGACAACTCAATGTTGTGGCACAGAAGACTAGGTCATGTAGGAGAGAAGGGCCTACTTGAGCTAAGTAAGCAAGGATTGCTATGTGGTGACAAGATCACAAAGTTTGATTTGTGTGAGCACTGCATTCTTGGGAAATCCAAGAGATTGAAGTTTGGAAAGAGTTCACACTCTACCAAAGGAATTTTGGACTATGTCCATTCAGATTTATGGGGGGCCAGCTAGGAATCAGACCAGAAGTGGTGGGAGATATTTCATGTCTATCATAGATGACTACTCAAGAAAGGTATGGATCACTATCCAGAAATCCAAGTCAGAATCATTTGAAAAGTTTAAGGAATGGCTCACTGAGGTTGAGAATGTCTTTGAAAAGAAGCTCAAACATTTGAGAACTGATAATGGGATGGAGTTCATATCAGAAGAGTTCAATATTTTCTGCAAGAAGAAGGGTATAGTGAGGCATAGAACAGTACCAGGTACACCTCAGCAGAATGGAGTAGCTGAGAGAATGAACCAAACCTTGCTTGAGAGGGTCAGGTGCATGTTGAGCAACTCTGGATTGCCTAAAGTATTTTGGGGAGAAGCAGTGTCAACAGCAGCCTATTTGATAAACAGAAGCCCTTCCTCAGCTGTGCAATTTAAAACCCCAAAAGAGTTATGGTCTGGCCATGCAGCTGAGTACAGTAATTTGAAAGTTTATGGTTGTTCAGCATATTCCCATGTTAAGCAAGATAAGCTTGAGCCTCGAGCCTTTAAATGTGTGTTCGTAGGGTATCCTTCAGGTGTGAAAGGGTATAGGTTGTGGTGCCTTGAAGCTGGAATACAGAAGTGTATTATCAGCAGAGATGTAACTTTTGATGAAAGTAGAATGCCATTGAAAGAAGAGGCAAGTTCAAATACAGCACACAACAAACCAGATGAGACACAGGTTGAGGTGGAGCATGTTGAAACCAGAACAGTAACTGAAGATCAGATTGATCCAGATGAGGAGGAGACTACTCATAGTGATACTGAGCTTCATGACTATCAGCTGACTAGGGACAGAACCAGAAGAGAAGTCCACCCACCTCAGAGGTATGGTCAAGCTGACATAGTATCATTTGCACTATGTGCAGCTCTCGAGGTGGAGTCTTTGGAGCCTAAAACTTACACAAAAGCCATCAACTGCCATGACAAAGAGAAGTGGTTAGTTGCAATGGAGGAAGAACTGTTATCTCTGAACAAGAACCAGACTTGGGAGATTGTTGAGAGGCCTAAGAACAAGAAACTTGTTGGGTGTAAGTGGATCTACAAGAAGAAGGTGGAGGCTCAGAGAGGTGGCAAGGTTAGGTACAAGGCAATGCTTGTAGCTAAAGGATTTACACAGAAAGAAGGTATTGACTTTAATGAAATCTTCTCACCTGTTGTAAAGCATTGTAGCATCAGAATCTTGTTGGCTATGGTTGCTCAATATGAATTGGAGCTGCATCAGATGGATGTGACCACAACATTTCTTCATGGGACTTTAGATGAGAAGATCTACAAGAAAATACCAGAAGGGTTGGACATAGAAGATGGAGAAGACAAAGTGTGCTTACTCAGAAAATCACTCTATGGCCTCAAACAAAGCCCTAGACAATGGTACTTGAGGTTTGATGAGTACATTTGCTCAGCTGGTTTTGCAAGAAGCTTGTATGACAATTGTGTTTACTTCAGGAGAGTTGGGAGTTCAATTACCTATCTTCTGATGTATGTAGATGATATGTTAATAACAAGGGAGTTTATTAACAGTATCAATCAGGTTAAGGAGATTCTTAAAAGGGAGTTTGAGATGAAAGATCTTGGTGAAGCTAAAGTGATTCTTGGGATGGAGATCAGTAGAGTTGAGGGAGCAATTCAGCTTAGTCAGCCTACCTATCTGAGGAAGGTGTTAGAGAGATTCAGGATGAATCAAGCTAAGTCAGTTTCTACACCAATTGGTCAGCATCAGAAGCTATCCAATTAGAGCTGTTAGTGGCCAGGGTTGGGCAAGGCAGAGTGCCATCGATATATCCCAAGAGATTATGGCTACGAAGGAGGGCAAGCAGATGAGCGCGCCATGAAGGATAGTTGTGGGATAGTTTAATCGGAAGGTGATGGTGGGCTGTGATCGGCACGATTTGTGATGTGGTGGTGGTGGTAGATGATTCAGTGTTATTTGACATGATAAAAGGCTAGGACTCAAAGAGGAAGAGTAGGTCTCAGTTCGTTACCCCTCTTGATACCATATAAAACGTACATAGGATGTATTGAAAATAATATTTGTGTATATTGAATTGAATGATTACATACTGTGCTCTACAGTATAAATAGATACAAGTATATAATTTACAAGGAGAGAAAATAAGGTTTGCAGAATAGTAAGAGATAAGATATGCTTCAACTAATCTCCATAAGAATTGGTCTTTCTGCTGATAGCTCACTTCTCAGTTAGTTTGAGGAGTCATCCTTAATACAATATCCTTCTATTTAAAAACAGATTAAAAAATGAGCGAGTGGAAATAGTGGCCTAACAGTTAACTATAGTCAAGGTTGTCTGTTTTTAATAAAATGCCAAAACTGGATTCTATTGTGAAATTAATGACTGACTCACTACACACTGCTTCCATCATACCGTTTACTAGATGTTATTTCATAGCCTTCTTTTCAAAACATAATTTAGGTCAAATTATTACTTATACTTATTCCACATTAATTTTTTTATTTAAAAAAAAAAAAAAAAGATTGTCTGACAATTCTTTCAAAAAATTTCCTCTGATGGTCTTAGATTAATTAAATTTTTCGTCATCAAATGTTGAATTTTTGACCCATATTTTTCATGTGACACCTTAAATTTCCATTTCGTGCATAGTATAACATATTGATCAATTTATAGTAATTATGTCGTCAGCTAGTCGAACATATTCATCACATTAACTAGAAATAAGAAACACCTGGTTCGAATTAACTTATGAAAACTCAAATTAAACAACATACTTCAAAAGAAAAGAAATAAAAGGCTGCATTTAATTATCTTCATCGTCCTCATGCATTTATCTTCATCGTCCTCAAAGTCTCCCTAAACTTGTCAAAACAAAAAATCACACCACAATAACAATTAATCAAAATGTAAAAAAAAATAAAGTCCATAGGAAATTAAAGCCGACAAAAATTCTATCATTATAATTTTTAATTAAAAATAATTAATAATAGAAAATTGAGAATTAATGACGGAATCCATCATTAACAGTTAATCTTCTGTCATTAAAAACATTAATTAGAGAAGTTATAATGATAAAATTTTGTCAGCGAGGTCTCGTTTGCTTGCTGGTGGGTTGGGATCGGACTCATCAAGCAAACAAGACATATTTAATATTAAATGTGAATTTTGTTGTAGTATGATTAATGAGATGATTACCAAATCAATCAAGATTGGTTGTATGACGAGGGTTGAAATTAGGGTTAACGAGATAATAACGAGCACCATTTTGAAGAGGGTGGTGAGTAAGGCTAGATTGATGGGTAAGAACAGGGAAGCCATAAGGTAATTTTATAAGAACAACGTCATTGCCAAATGCTTATCTAACGTTGAATGGGGCAGTTGCAACCTCGTAGCAAACATCGTTGATGAAAACTATCATTTTTGGGGGGGCCGTTTCCCCCAAATCTGGACACATGCACACGTACGTACTCAACATCAAATGAATATTGTTAAATCTTTTAATATATGTGAAAGTGTGTTGTGTATGAAGTGTTTAAGTTTAAGTAGATTAATGTTATACTAAATGTTGGGACAAATTGTACAACACTGACTCTAACAGAATATCAGAAATAAAGATACACATCGGAAGACTTGAAACACTAAAAACAAACGAGACACGATGGAAATATTTTTCACATTGATTTTATAAATAAAAATCTATGTGAGCCTTACGGCGAAATATCAATACTTATCTTCAAGTACAAATGTTGTGTGAAAACGAACTAAGTGTATAAGATTACACACTGTCGAAATGCTAGTCTATCTATGATTACACTCTTGATAGATAAGAAAAGCACACAGCCATACGGGTGGGATACTTCGTATGATCTAAAATGTATAACTACTGGCCATAATTCCTAACAGGGATGAACGCTCGGTCTAGGAGATTGATCGAATAGAATACTCTGAATTGTGGAGCCTTCCTTCGGTATTTATAGAGTAGGGTGCGAATTTTTGAGGCTTCCAACATTGAGGTCCTATTTTTTAGGAACTCAACTTCCATGATCTTTCTAGAACCTTCTTGCATGCTCCAGGTCGTTCTAAAAGGTTCAAGGTTGGTCTAGCACGTTCTGCAATGTTCTGGAGTCTTCCAGGTTCCAGATCCTTGTAGAAGCTTCTAGATCCTTGTAAAAGCTTGTAGATCCTGCCAGAAATGCAACAACATTTAGATCAACATTTAATGTAGCATTTCAGAAAAGACTTAGAAAAAATCTCGGAAGGTAAAATTAAGATGTTGTTGATAATGTTAATGCATTTAAGAGTTAACAATTCAACATCTACAATCTCCCTCAATTTGACCTTTCGACTACAACACACCTGATGCATATATATTTCTATACATACTCAGTATTATGTACTTAGTTGAGGTTGACATCATTGCTAAGAACTAGTCAAGACAATACCTGTTGTAACCGTTGGATCAAATCAAATGAAGATCAAGGATAATCTTATAATGATATGTGCCATAAGATCAAGATAATTTTATCCAAAACAGAACAAGTATAAACAATACACTTATTCACAACATAAGTAACTTTACTAAAATCCTAAGTTAAGTTTTGGAAGAACAGCTTAAGACTTAAGTAAAACACTAACACAATAACAAAATAAAAAAAAAAAAAAAAAACTAATATCAGAGCAACAACGGAATATAAGAAAAAACTAAGACTAAACAACCTACAGTAAACACATGATAACCTGTAAACAAATTAAGCAAAGGCAGTAAACAAATATCATCAAGTGTAACCATAATTAAGCAAGTTGCAAAAATAGCCTATCATCTAGAAATAAAAAAACAAATGTATCAGAATTTCAGAATTCAAACTTAAACATCAATTACAAAGATTGAAACTAAATAAATATCATATCTCCCCCTGTCTTGTAGCTTCTTCCTGTTCATCAGTGGAGATCACCATCTAATGCCTCAATCTCATCAGCATCATCATCAGCTTCATCAACAAAGTAGGTAGATGCAAGATGATTCGGGTGGAATTTACACGATTTAGATGCATATTTGAAGCTCATTTGATGTTGATTTCATTGAATTATACAGTGAATATGATTGTTTAAGCCGAAATGAGAGAAAGGTTGTGTTTTGTCGATTGTGTAGGAAATACGATGGAAATCGGAGAAAAACACATACCATAAGTGATTGGACCGGAAAGAGGAGTGCACGGTTGGATTCGTCTCGAAAACCAGAGTGGATTAGCCAAAAGAATCGAGTCAATCCGACATCCGAGGCGAAAGTTATGCATGGAACGAGAAGGGGAAGAGTCACTCGACCGAGTAAGGTTACTCGGCCGAATCTGCAATTTTGCATTTTACTGCGCACTCGGCCGAGTGAGCCAACTCGGCCGAGTAAGGTTGAATGCATAGCTCCTGGAATCGGACATCACTCGACCGAGTAAGGTTACTCGGCCGAATCTGCAATTTTGCATTTTACTGCGCACTCGGCCGAGTAAGGTTGTATGTCGTAGCTCCTGTAATTGAAGACCACTCGGCCGAGTGATCCTCACTCGGCCGAGTCTCGGCTGGAAAGAGTTGCTACACGCTTCTTAAGTGTTCCACTCGGCCGAGTGACCCCAACTCGGCCGAGTCACCCCAATTTCGGTCCCAAACTCGTATTTTCTCCATTTTTGAGGGATCAACTTGCAATTATGCCATTCAAACCCTTCCCAAACACTATATAAACTCCCTTTCTTAAAATCCAAAGAGGAACTCCTTTTACAAGCATTTTTCCACACACACATTCACATAGTTGTAGGTGTTCTTCATTTTTAGTTTAATTTCTTCAATAGATTAGATAGAATAGTGGTTTTTACTTCAAATCAAGCTACGATTATCATCGGGAATCGTCTATTACATCGTTTTGTAGCTAAATTCGTATGATCAAGGTGATATTACTCCATTTTGCAATTCAATTTGGTATTTTCTTAATTTCTTCAATCTCTTGTTATTTCATTATGAGTTTGATTTTATTTGTTGTTGTAGCCATGGGATTCTCTTCTAGAACCATGGGCTAATCCTCAATTGCCTTGGGTGTGGATGTTTTGATGAGAATTTAGTGTAATTGTGGATTAATTGCATGATTAGCTTATAATTTTGGTGTTTATGTTTCTAGAGTTGTACTTTGATTGATTCATTTGGTTGATCAACCCTATTAGCAAGCATGTTCGATTATGTTTATTGCAACGAGAGTTGGGTAGCATGATTGGGAGTGTGAGTGTGAGCTTTGATCAATTAAATAGAAGTTAATTAGTAATTAGCTCACCCGAGAGGGGTGTTAATGGCTAGACCGACAACTTTAGACACTAAACGAGTAGAGGTCGTCTAGGAGTTTGGTGAGAGGGCGTTTCATAAGCATTAGTAACCGTGTTGAAAGTGCTTATGCAACACTATCTTAGGAGCTTATGATATTTGGTTAGATCCTATAATTGCTAATCAATGCACGATGTTTACCTATGCCTTTCGAGGGGGTTTGCACACCTACGTGATAGCCTTTAACTTAACCAAAGTTGTAGTAAAATCATGTAATTGGTCCACTGGTTCACTTAATTGCTCACAAAACGGAAACACCCGAGGCAATACCCTTCCCTTGCACTTTCCAAAAGAAAGTTAAATAGATTGTCATTTCTTGTCACTAGTTCTTAGTACTTTAGTTAATATAGTTTACTATTTTTGTGCTTATTCCCGAAAATCCAAACAACATCAATTAGTTACTACAATAGCATGCCTACTTGTAACTTTAGGGATTCATTAGCACTCAATTAAGTCCTTGGAACGAAATTTTACTTGGTATACTTATCGTACTACTAACGAACCCATACGCTTGTGGGGATCGTATAGTTGTAAAAAGTGTGCAAAAATACATCCAAGTCAATGGCGCCGCTGCCGGGGACTTAAGCGAGTGTTGTTAGTGAGACTTATAGTTTGTTGAGTGTTATTGATAGTAGCATTTCCTTTTGTTATTTTGTTTTTGTTCATCTTTGTGGGCTTTGACATTTTCCTTTTGTAGGTGCATGATCACAAGATCACGTGGAGGAACTCTTGAACCATTAGACCTTGAGATCGAGGCACACGCAAGAAGAAGGAATTGAAGTAGGAATCGACAAAGAGTCATAGAAGAACCATTTGAGATGGAGAACATTGAAGAGATGAATCTTCCACCAAATGGAGATGATGAGCCTCAAAGAGAGAATCCCCAAGTTGGGAATCAACAAGGAGGTAATCCACCTCAAAATCCTCCACCAATTCTCCATAATCCGAATCCACCTCAAAATCACCTTCCATATCAAGGATACTATCCTTACCCCTATCCACCTCCACAACAAGCCTACTATCCACCACCTCAACCTCATCAATATCCACCACCTCAACACCCTTACCCTCCACCTTACCAATATCCTCCACCTCAACACATTCAAGAGGAATACATCCCTCCTCTTCCACATATGGAAGAGCCTCAACGTGTTTACCATGGAAGGCCAATGAGGGAATATTTTGAGCCTCAACCTAGGGAGCATTACGATGGGTTGGCAAGACCAAGGGTGGAGGCAAACAATTTTTAGATTAGTGCCTCTTTATTAAGGATGTTGAGGGAGAGGCAATTTGAAGGAAGGACGGAGGAAGGATTTGAGGAAGACCCGAATGAACACCTTGCTCAATTTTTGGAGATGGCCGACACTCTCAAGCAAAATGGAGTGTCGGAAGATGCTAAAAAGATGAGGCTATTTCCATTTACATTGTCGGGGAAAGCAAAAGCGTGGCTACAATCAAGCATTCCGACCGGAGAAGTGAGAACATGGGAAGAGTTGAAGAAGAGATTTCTATTGAAGTACTACCCTCCGTCAAAGACGATGGAAGCCAAGCTAAAGATCTCTACGTTCAAACAAGGTCCAAATGAGGGAATCAAAGAAGCATGGGAAAGGTTTACGAGTCTTCTCATCACATGCCCCCATCATGGTTTCCCAATAGAACAGACGACATGTTGGTTCGTTGGTGGGTTACGATTGGAAGATCAACACCACATTGATGCTTGTGCGGGGGGTTCAATTTGGATGAAATCGGTGGAGGAGATAAATGACATAATTGAAGGAATATCAAGCAATACTTTCAAGATGAGAGTAGACCGTGGAGCACAAAATCGGGTAGCTCAAGTGGATGTTAATGATAGCATGAGAGAGATGATGGCCACACTCATTGAAAAGGTGAATGTTTTATCTCAATCAAGAGATAATCATTTACCCTTTGTGCAAGAGGACCCTCAAATGGGACCTATGGAAGAAGTGCAATACATGGGTCAACAAGGGTATCCTCAAAACTTTCAAGGGAATAGACAATATCAAGGGCAACCACCATATCAAAATCGTGGTCAAGGCTTCCAAGCTCCTCCTCAAAACCGATTCCAAGGGCAATCTTCATCATCTCAAGGACAAGGGGGACCATCCCCTCAATACCAAGCTCCCCAAAACCCGAATTTTCGGAGGAATGACAATTTGTCCTATTCCAATCCTAAAGGTGCTATTCAATATCCTCCCGGATTTGATCCCGGAGCAAAACTTCCAAGTGGAGAAGGGAAATCCTCCAACGATGAGCTTCTTGCACACCTCATGAAGAAGATGGATATGAGTGATAAAAGATTTGAAAAAATTGAGAAGAAAGTCGAAGCAACCGAGTCCATCCTTGCTCAACTCTTGAGTAATCAAAAGGCGATGGAATTTCAAATGGGACAATTGGCAACTTCCATTGGATCTCAACATACAAAGGGTAAATTTCCCTCAAACACCGAGGTAAACCCACGTGAGCATTGTAATGCTATTACAATTTCAAGTGGTGAACAATATGGAGTATCTTCAATTGAATTGGAAGAGGGTGAAGTGTTGAAGGCAAAAGAAATGGAGGAAGCGAAAAAGAAGAGGATAGAAAAAGTTGGGAGTGGAAAGGTTGCTCCAAGAATTCCAAAGTGGAGAATTGCCAAAGATTTGAAAAAGAAGAAGCTTGAGGTACCTTGTGATAGATGGGGGGTGCCCATTATATATGAACCACTTCCATACCCGGGAAGATACATGAAGAAAATGGATGAGAAGTTTGGGAAGTTTTTGGATATCTTCAAGAAAATCCACATTGATCTTCCACTTTCGGATGCTTTAGAGCAGATACCTCATTACATGAAGTTTCTAAAGGATGCAATAGCAAATAAAAAAGAAACTAGTGGATGATGAGAAGATCAAGTTGACCGAAGAGTGTAGTGATATCCTTCAACGAACTCCTCCCGAAAAGCTCAAGGATCCGGGTAGTTTCACTCTCCCATGTGAGATTGGTGATGGTCCCATGATGAAAGCTCTTTGTGATTTGGGAGCTAGCATCAATTTGATGCCACTTTCAATCTTCAAGCGTTTGGGACTTGGAGAAGTAGTGCCCACATCAATTACTCTCCAATTAGCGGATCGTTCCATCACCCATCCTAAAGGGATCATTGAAGATGTATTGGTGAAGATTAACAAGTTCATCATTCCGGCCGACTTCGTGGTGTTAGATATGAAAGAAGATGCAAATATCCCATTGATTCTTGGGAGGCCGTTTCTTGCCACGGGGGGAGCAAACATCGATTTGAGAAAAGGGGAGGTAACATTGGAGGTGAATGGAGAGAAAGTGATTTTCTCCAAGTATGGCTCAATTTAGAGTTCCCTAAGAAAGAAGGAATCTCCCTCCATCCAAGAATGTGACATTTATGTGAAAGAGCCATTACCAAAAGTCCCATTGAAAGATCCGGGAGATGATAACAAATTGAAGCAAACTCCCGAACTTGAGCAAAACTCAAGTTTGGGGGAGTTTTATGAGGAGAAGAGTTTTGATAAGTTCCTTGAGGGTAGTGAAGATGAAGAGGTAAAAATGAAGAGTTCGAAGGAGAGAAAGATCGAAAAGGGCTTTGAAATTGGAGATACGGTGGTATGGGGCACCTTGGGAGTGATGGAAGTCCTTGGAAAGATGAAGATCAAGGAACGGAAAATGTTGGTCATGAAGAAATTGGTCTATGGAGGAGGCTTTGCGTTGGAAAGTGAGGAGGATGAAGTGTTCATCACCGATGAGCACAATGTCAAGTACTATCATCCTCCATTCAAAGAAAGAGAAGTATGAACTTGTTAAGTTCCGTCCGGCATAGGACGTTAAACCTAGCGCTAAATGGGAGGCAACCCATTTTTACTTGCTTTATTTCATTTCTTGCTCATTTTATTTGCTTTGTTAGTTTAGTTTGATGTGTTTGTGAGTTTTGATGTTAGTTGGAGAAGCTTGGATCGAATGGACGATTGGAGATCGAAAGTGGAACTTTGAGCTTCGAAGAAGGTGTAGCTATAGCAATCGTGAGAGGTACGCCACTCCAAACTAAGTTTGGGGGGGGGGGTAGTGGAATTTATATTCTTGTTCATAATATTGATTGCTTAGCTACTCTTAGGTTAATTCTTGGGATAGTGGCCCATGTGTGTAGAATTGTATGGTTAGCACTTGGTGTCAATATCAATGCAACACTATTTTTCCAAACTTTTAATTGCTTTGCAATGAAAAAGTTTGGAGGGGTATGTTCGTTTTTACATTTTCTATTGACACCAATGTGTACTCTTGTGTATGTGTGTAATTTGAGCTTTAATGATCATTGAGACACATTTTATAGTGATTTGTTGTGAATTTGATTCCTTGAATGTGTACATGATTGTAATGAATCATTTTGTTTGTGTTGTTGTCATCTTGTTGCCTATGGATGTTTTGCATGCACAATGAGTTATGTGTGGTGGTGATTGATGAATGTTTGAGTCTTTAATGAACCGGTGAGAGTTGAGCTTTGAACCGAGCATTAATCCGGTTTATTTCATTTGTGAGTGAATCAATTCATTGGTTGTTTTTCTAGAACTTGCCCAAGTTCTTACTTGAAACCACAAGTGTGTGAAATAATGGGATATGATTTAGGCCATCTTTTGTTATTAATAGTCACTTAGCCAAATATTCCCATACCAAAAAGAAGTTTCCGTAGTTAGCCAATTTGAGCCTTAAAACTTGATCTTTTGGCAACCTACAATGTTTAACCTCTTGAACTTATTAAGCCTTTGCCCTTTACTAGTGGAGGACAAGTGAAAAGTGGAAAAACATGAATTTTGATTGAAATGTGTGTGGGGTGTTTGAGGAAAGAAAAAAGAGAAAGAAAAGATGAGAAACAAAAGAAAGGGATAAAAAATGGAAGCCCCTAGAAAAGAGAGTGAAAAATAAAATAAAAAGAGAGAAGAGGGGATCTCCCAAAAACATGTGCTTAAGAGCAAAAAGTAGACTCTTGAAAGAAACAAAGGAAGAAAATTCTTGAGAATGAAAAGAAAAGTGAGGATGATGGATGGTTTGTTTTGAATGAAATGAGAAAAATGAAAAGAGAAAAAATGGTTCGTTGTCCTCCACTAGTCGAGTCACATTTCCCAAATTCTTCCCACCGTTTCCAAAGAGCCAATGTTACGTCCTTGGTTGAGCCCTATTGATCTCATTGTTGAACATGTTTGTGGTGGAAAGATGGTAGAGCTTGGGCAAGCTTATGGCAATTGCAATGCATGATTTGATTGATGAGTGCTTATTGTCCTTAATTTGTTTGAGTGTTTGAGTGAAATACTATTTCTTGTGAGATAAACTTGAACATCTTGATATTGTCATCACCATCACTTGTTGTTGTGTGTAGAGCATGTGTGAGTAATGAGTTGGATCTTCAATATTGAACTTGTGATCATTTTAAGAATGTATCTTGAGGAAGAAGAATTCATTTCATGTCATTTGATACGTGGGATCTTTCATTGATCATCTAGTTGTAAATTTCACCCTCATGTTGTAATTCTTTCGTTGCTCGAGGACGAGCAACACTTTAAGTTTGGGGGAGTTGATTCGGGTGGAATTTACACGATTTAGATGCATATTTGAAGCTCATTTGATGTTGATTTCATTGAATTATACAGTGAATATGATTGTTTAAGCCGAAATGAGAGAAAGGTTGTGTTTTGTCGATTGTGTAGGAAATACGATGGAAATCGGAGCAAAACACATGCCACAAGTGATCGGACCGGAAAGAGGAGTGCACGGTTGGATTCGTCTCGAAAAACAGAGTGGATTAGCCAAAGGAATCGAGTCAATCCGACATCCGAGGCGAAAGTTATGCATGGAACGAGAAGGGGAAGAGTCACTCGACCGAGTAAGGTTACTCGGCCGAATCTGCAATTTTGCATTTTACTGCGCACTCGGCCGAGTGAGCCAACTCGGCCGAGTAAGGTTGAATGCGTAGCTCCTGGAATCGGACATCACTCGACCGAGTAAGGTTACTCGGCCGAATCTGCAATTTTGCATTTTACTGCGCACTCGGCCGAGTGAGCCAACTCGGCCGAGTAAGGTTGAATGCCGTAGCTCCTGTAATTGAACACCACTCGGCTGGAAAGAGTTGCTACACGCTTCTTAAGTGTTCCACTCGGCCGAGTGACCCCAACTCGGCCGAGTCACCCCAATTTCAGTGCCAAACTCGTATTTTCTCCATTTTTGAGGGATCAACTTGCAATTATGCCATTCAAACCCTTCCCAAGCACTATATAAACTCCCTTTCTTAAAATCCAAAGAGGAACTCCTTTTACAAGCATTTTTCCACACACACATTCACATAGTTGTAGGTGTTCTTCATTTTTAGTTTAATTTCTTCAATAGATTAGATAGAATAGTGATTTTTACTTCAAATCAAGCTACGATTATCATCGGGCATCGTCTATTACATCGTTTTGTAGCTAAATTCGTATGATCAAGGTGATATTACTCCATTTTGCAATTCAATTTGGTATTTTCTTAATTTCTTCAATCTCTTGTTATTTCATTATGAGTTTGATTTTATTTGTTGTTGTAGCCATGGGATTCTCTTCTAGAACCATGGGTTAATCCTCAATTGCCTTGGGTGTGGATGTTTTGCTGAGAATTTAGTGTAATTGTGGATTAATTGCATGATTAGCTTATAATTTTGGTGTTTATGTTTCTAGAGTTGTACTTTGATTGATTCATTTGGTTGATCAACCCTATTAGCAAGCATGTTCAATTATGTTTATTGCAACGAGAGTTGGGTAGCATGATTGGGAGTGTGAGTGTGAGCTTTGATCAATTAAATAGAAGTTAATTAGTAATTAGCTCACCCGAGAGGGGTGTTAATGGCTAGACCGACAACTTTAGACACTAAACGAGTAGAGGTCGTCTAGGAGTTTGGTGAGAGGGCGTTTCATAAGCATTAGTAACCGTGTTGAAAGTGCTTATGCAACACTATCTTAGGAGCTTATGGTATTTGGTTAGATCCTATAATTGCTAATCAATGCACGATGTTTACCTATGCCTTTCGAGGGGGTTTGCACACCTACGTGATAGCCTTTAACTTAACCAAAGTTGTAGTAAAATCATGTAATTGGTCCACTAGTTCACTTAATTTCTCACAAAACGGAAACACCCGAGGCAATACCCTTCCCTTGCACTTTCCAAAAGAAAGTTAAATAGATTGTCATTTCTTGTCACTAGTTCTTATTACTTTAGTTAATATAGTTTACTATTTTTGTGCTTATTCCCGAAAATCCAAACAACATCAATTAGTTACTACAATAGCATGCCTACTTGTAACTTTAGGGATTCATTAGCACTCAATTAAGTCCTTGGAACGAAATTTTACTTGGTATACTTATCGTACTACTAACGAACCCATACGCTTGTGGGGATCGTATAGTTGTAAAAAGTGTGCAAAAATACATCCAAGTCACAAGGTGAGTAACAACATCAGTCACTGCAGCATCTCCAGCATCAGGTCCATCACTAGCAACAGCAGCTGGAACTCCATCATCATTCATTTCTTCAATAATCACATTGGAGTTTGATGGTGGTGGTACTCCCCCTGTTGTAGGTGAAATCATATTAGTCCACCTGTCCTTCAAGAACTGGAGTTCTTCAATGGTGTCCTGCAAGTGCTGTAATTGAAGCTTGATGAATTCCTGTGAAAGATACACATTACCAGAAATGTTGATACGGGTGTTCTCAACATTTGGGGGTGCATTTCTCTGTCTTGATCTGGAAGATTCTGGATGATCACAAGCTGAAGGCCTGTGCTGATGTTCAGTACCAGGAGCATTTAAAGGCAAGTCAATTACTATATCCCCAGTGAGTAAGGCAGGAGCAATAGCCAGTAATGGAACTCTCCCCCTCAACACATCAGTGTTCTTGGCAACAAAATCATGGTGCCTCAAGTAGTTGGAAATCAAAACAGGATAGGGTAGGTTGCCTTTCTCAGAAACTTTTCCAGTAAATCTCATCATGTGGTGGAAGATAGTAAGGCCTAAATTGAATTTCTTAAGCACAGAGATCCTATACATAAGAACAGCTTGGTCTTTTGTGATCTTGGTAGTGTTTGTGGTGGGAATCCAGTTGTAGATAATGAGTTTATATAACACAAAATGTAGGGAAGTGAGATCTTTGGCTAGCATCTGTCTAGTCCACTTAACTACCCTACCACCAGTTATAGCAGCAATTACCACATCCATGTTAGGTTCTTCATCTACCTCAACATTGGGAATATGCAGAAACTCATTTATCAATTCAGGAGTAAAAGGTACATCCCTCCCCCTAAAATTAACAGTCCCATACCACTTAGATGATCTTCTATCAGTACTCTTCTTCATACAAACATAAAATTCATAAGCCCAGTTTGTCAAGAATGATTCACCAAAATTCACAACATGCATCAAATTCCTTTCCTCTAAGAAACTAACCATGCCTTTACTTTCAAAATCAGGTATATTGATTCTCTTCTCTATCAAGAATTTTCTCTTAGAATAAATAGCCAACCTATTCTATAGAGTTTCAAGAGAATCAGAAATACCTTCCTCTTCAGAAGCAAGGTCATACGAGCTTGGTGTAGAACTTTTACCAGAGCTATTCTCAGAGCTGCTTTCTGCACTGGAAGAGCTATCACCACTGCCATCATCTTCAGGTTCTGGTGCAGCTTCCTTTGCAGCAGCAAAATGCTCAACATTTTTCTTAAGAGAATTCAAGATTTCTCTTAAACACACATCAGAATCAGAATTGGAATCTGATTTTGCAGGTTCATTTTCAGTGATCATCTTGGCCTTTCCTTTGCCTTTGGGATCAGCAACAACTTTCTTCTCCTTCTTGGATTTTTCAGCAACAGCTTTCTTGGGTTTCTCAACAGCAACATGAGCTTCTTCCTCAGAATCTGTGAACACTTAGATGGGTTCACCAGCATCAGCTCCAGCTTTCTTCTTCTTTCTCATGGATTCAGAATAATCCACACGAGTGAATACGCGGTATGATCTCCTTCTTTATACAGGACTTCTCTGTCTTTTGCCTTTCTGCGCATTCTTCTTGAAGGGAATAAGCGCTGATTCATCAGAAACAGAGAGTGAAGAGTTTGTACCATTTTCAGAGATGTTTGCGTCCTCCATTTCAGCGTCTTCGGGGTCGGAAGTAGCAGTGGCTTCTTCTTCAGTAGCGACCTCCACATTTTCAGCTTGCGAGCCGTGAACAGTAGGTTCAGGTGATTTGGGGCTTTTGGTTTCAGCAGTCATTTGAGCGGTTTGATCGACCAAATAGCTTGAGATATCCACAGTGATATCTCTGAATGTCATCACGGGCAGATGACCCGTAGCTCGAAGTGTATCAGACACCTCTTCGATAGCCCTATTGAACTGTTCGACAGTTGCATCTTGAGGGATGGTTGTTTGAGGAGCGGTTTGGGGAGCAGTTTGAGGAGTAGGAGCAGTTGTTGATGGTGTTGTAGAAACATTTGAGTCAGCATTCGACGAGGTTGAGTTTTGTGAAGCCATGGAAGCAAGTATTTCGAGAGGGTTTGTGTGAGAGTGGGATGAGTTTTTCGAATCAGAGTGAGATTGTGAGGAGTGTGATTTTCTTTCAGCCATTTAAATGAGGCGGTTGGAATTTCAAGGTAATGAATGGAAGTTTACACACACTTCTTTGAGATATACACAGCCACAAAATAATTCTGCAATCTTAGTACTCAACGAAATCAAAAATCACAATTAGCAGGAGAGTTAATCTTATGATCGATATTTATAGAGAGAATTATGTAGTTGGAGGTTTAATAATAAAAACTGATAGAGTATTCCAGAAAAAATTTCGATAATGCTCCACATAATTAGCCACAATCTAGATCATGGGTAATTATTGGGGAAAATCCATTTAATTAATTTAATTAAATAATTAAGAATCTTCCAAAATTAAAAAAATTAAAATCCGCATAATCTGAAAAAAAATAAAGACGTGGGTTAATTTAATTAAATAAAATGAAATAAATCCCAATCAATAATTAAATAATTACAACTAATAAAAATAAATTCGAATCAGGCAATGTTGTGCTCAAAACTGTTACAAACACCTCAACACGGTTTTTACATGAATTTTCTTCATTTGTGTTGCACCATATTTTTTCTTTTTGTGTTATAGCATCTAATTTGTATTGATTCATTGTTCCTGTAGAGTACATCGTAGTAGCGAACTCCGTGCCCCATACTTACTTAATGGATTACAAATATATTGATGTTTTTACCAAAAAATCACCTTTTGAAAAGAAGGTATCGTAGTAGTGAACTCCGTGCTCCATAGTTACTCAGTGATTTGGTACATCTCTTTTAGTATGCTAATAACATTCTCATTTTTTATGCATTTGAGAGGTGTAAGATATATTTATTTTTGCACTCCAAGGTTCTTAGATTCGTAGATATTTTACATAGGAATTATTTAACTAAGTAAGAAATTAATTCAACTTATAAAATTTATACAACCCATGATGTTGTCCTAAATGCTGACGCATTTGTGACAACATCCATCCGAATTTTTTCAGATAGTGCTCATGCCAAGAGATTTCCTCAAGATTGAGAATCTCTCATGGTCTAACGCTTTAGTAAAAATATCAGCATTCTGTTTCTGAGTAGGTACATACTCCAACTTAACAATATTCTTCTCTACTAAATCTCTCATAAAATGATGTCTTATGTTAATGTGCTTATTGAGTGAGTGTTGTACAGGATTCTTAGAAATGTTAATGGCACTAGTATTATCACAAAAGATAGTGAGTATACCATTCTCAATACCGTAGTCATGGAACATCTTACTCAGCCACAAAAGTTGTGTACAGCAGCTTCCAGCAGCTATGTACTCAGATTTTGCAGTATATTGTGAAACACAATTCTGTTTCTTGCTGTGCCATGATACAAGATTGTTTCCCATGTAGAAACATCCTCCACTCGTACTCTTTCTATCATCTATATCTCCAGCCCAATCAGCATCACTATAACCAATCAAAATGTTGTTGGTGTCCTTAGTGTACCAGATTTCAAGGTCACTTATACCTGAAACATACTTGATAATCCTCTTCACAGCATTCAAGTGAGATTCATTTGGATTAGCTTGGTACCTAGCGCAAACACACACACTGTACAAAATATATGGTCTACTAGAGGTTAGATATAGTAAACTACCTATCATGGATCTGTAAAGTGTTGGATCACCATCTGTTCCAGCACTGTCTTTGCAAAGTTTCAAAGAAGATCCCATAGGAGTTTTCATTGGTTTTGAATTCTCAAGACCAAATCTTTTAACCAAGTTCTTAGCATACTTACTTTGGGAGAAGAAAATACCATCACTGCATTGTTTGATTTGAAGACCTAGAAAATAGTTCAAGTCTCCAACCATACTCATTTCAAATGTTGCAGTCATTGCCTCAACAAATTTACTCAACATTTTATCACAAGTAGAACCAAACACAATGTCATCAACATATATTTGAGCTATAAGTAAATCATCTTCAGTGTGCTTAATGAACAAAGTTATATCAGCCTCTCCTCTAATAAATTAATATTCCAAAAGAAAGTCAGTAAGTCTACCATACCATGCTCTAGGAGCTTGTTTAAGACCATACAAAGCTTTCTTAAGTTTATATACATGATCAGGATACTATAGATCTTCAAATCCCTTAGGTTGTTCAACATATGCTTCTTCATTCAATATGTCATTTAAAAATGCAGCTTTTACATTCATTTTATGAAGTTTAATATCAATAAAACATGCAATTGCTAGCAATAATCTAATAGATTCTATCCTAGCAACAGGTGCAAAAGTTTCATCAAAATCAACTCCTTCAACTTGGGTGTAACCTTGTGCTACTAACCTAGCCTTGTTCCTAACAATGTTACCAGATTCATCAGTTTTATTCTTGTATATCCACTTTGTTCCAATGACATTAGTATGACTAGGTCTTGGAACAAGTGTCCACACTTCATTTCTTTCAATCTGACCAAGTTCTTCATGCATAGCATTAATCCAGTTTTCATCAGTTAAGGCTTCTTTAGCACTCTTAGGTTCAATTTCAGATAAATAGCATTCAGCATTTACAACATTACACATAGAAGACATGCATATTGTTCTTACCACATCTACCTTATTTGATCTTACTCTTCCTCTTTTTTGCACTCCAACTGTAGCATCGCCTTTGATCTGGTCAGAAGGATGACTTTTACCTATTCTTGAAGAATGATTCGTTTTGGGAATATATTGATCATTCTGTAAGATTACAATTGACTGTTCTGTAGATGTTGACCCAGATGTGTTAACATTCGGTGCAACATTTTCAGACTTCAGTGTATTCTCAAAATTTTCAGTGACCTGTGATACATCTTCTTCATCTTTGTCATATGTAAGACCTTTATCATCATCAAACACAACATTAACAGATTCTTGAACAGTGTTAGTTCTAAGGTTATATACTCTATAAACTTTACTATTTCTAGAATAGCCTAAAAAGAAACCTTTATCACTTTTAGAATCGAACTTGTGAAGTTGATCCCTATCATTCAGAATATAACACACACAACCAAATACATGAAAATATTTAACACTTGGTTTTATGTTGTTCAAAATCTCATAAGGTGTTTGATTTGTGCCAGAACGAATAAAAACCCTATTAATAATATGGAATGCAATATTAAATGCTTCTCCCCAAAATTTCTTAGCAAGACATTTGGAAGTAAGCATGACTCTTGCCATTTCTTGTAAAGTTCTATTCTTTCTTTCAACAATTCCATTTTGTTGTGGAATTTTAGGAGGTGAATATTCTTGCAAGATTCCCTTTTTATCACAAAAATCATTAAACATGATCAGTTCTAATACGGCCAACTTTCAAGTTAAACACATTTTTGAACCTCTTATAAAGAATTTTAAATGCAGCAAATGCTTCAAATTTGTCTCTCAAAAACTCTACCCAGGTATATCTAGAAAAATCATCTACCACAACTAAGATATACCTCTTTCCTCCAATGCTTTCAGTTTCCATAGGACCCATCAAATCCATGTGCAGCAATTCAAAACATCGATGTGTAGAACAATGTGACAGCATTTTATGCGACATTCTTATTTGCTTACCTTTTTGGCATGGTCCACATACAGTGGTATTGTGAAACCTCAGTTTTGGAATTCCTTTTACTGCATCTGCTTTAATTAGTTTTTTCATTGCTCTATAATTTGCATGTCCCAATCTTTGATGCCATAGAATATTTTCATCATGTTTTGACAAGTTACACATATTTGTTCCAATAAGATAACAATTATCAGCTGACCTAGTACCAGTCATGACACAAATTTCATCTTTATTAAGAACATAACATGAATCTTTGTCAAATTTCACATGCAAATTATCATCACAAAGTTGACTAATGCTAATCAGATTTGCAAGTAAGCCATCAACATGCAAGATATTTTTAAGCTTAGGAAAACCTTCAACATTCAAAGTTCCTTTACCAACAATCTTTCCTTTAGAACCACCTCCATATGTAACACTACCACTATTCAATGTCACATAATCAGATAAGAAGTCTATACGGCCTGTCATATGTCTAGAACAACCACTATCAAAATACCATAGATCAGGTAGACATGCTTTTAAGGATGTATGAACAACATTACAGGTAGCTTTAGGTTTTCATGCAGATTTCAGAAACTGTTTACCAGGAGGTGACAGTTTTTCATGCAGCATTTTCAAGTTTTTATGTTCTTCAAACCATTTTATACAGTAAGGACGAATATGACCAACTTTGAAACAGTAATGACAGATATAATTCCTTTTAACTTTGTGAGAATCTGATTGTGCAGATGTTACACCAGATGTGTCAACATTTGTCTTCACAAATTTCACAAGTTTTCTAAAATTATCAGAAATAGAAGCAGTAGTACCATCATAACCTAAACCATGATTATTAGACTTACCAGTAGCTATATCATTATTTACCTCAGAAGCTCTCTTGGAATATTTCTTGAAACATAAAGTGAAATCTATCAGTTTCTCCTTTAAGTTACAGATTTCCAGATCTCTTTTGGTAAGTATAACTTCTAGCTTGGTGATTGTGTCTTTCAGATCCTCATTCTCTTTATTCAAGGAATTAAGAGTGAGTTTCTGATTGTTCCAATCATCTAATAGCTTTTGGTATGCATTGTCATCAATCCTTTTTCCTGCATCATCAACCAAACCATTAAAACAGTTCAAATTTGAGTGACTCTGTTCTTATGTTGCTGTAGATGTTAAAGCATCAGGTACAACATCATAATCTGTTTCATCTAGATCATCATCTGAGGAATCATTATAATCAATTCTGGTAAAATTAGAATATTCATTCTTATTTAACTCATCAAGATCATCATCAGAATCATCACTCAAGGTAGCACTAAAATTCAGTTTTTGCTTAAGTCTAGTATTGGCACATTCATTTGTATAATAGCCATAACCAGAACAAGCATTGCATTGAACTGATTTTCGAAATTCAGGATCATACCTTGGTTTACCTTCACTCTTTGATAGTCTTGGTGTGAAATGACCTTTCCTCCTTTCTGGTTGAGGTGTTGATGTGTTGATTTGAATCTTAGGCTGAGTGTTACTAGATTTAGGAGTGTTTAAAAAAAAACCGGACCGGAAAAAAGACCGGAACCGGACCGACCGGTTAGATTCCGGTCCGGTCTCCGGTCCAGGAAATTTTGGATTCCGGTCTTCCGGTCCGGTCCAAGACCGGAATTTTCCGGTCCGGACCGGTTTGGACCGGAATTTTTTTTTTTTTTTATATTTTTTTACTAATGCACTCTCAATTATTTTTCAAAACCAAGTAATGTGTTGAGATCTTATTACATTTTTTACAAATATATAATTTAACAAACATATTTAATTTATTTTTAGGGTCAAAAGATCATTAATAACAATGTAAATAAAATTCACATTGACGTAATGAAGAGCAAACACTTTAATTTTCATACACAAATTCATCAATCTTGTTCTTGCTTCCATAAATTAAAAAAAAACAATTCCGGTCCGGTTTGGACCGGATAGATTCCGGTCCGGTCTCCGATCCGACCTTTTGGTAAGATTCCGGTCCCGGTCCGGTCCGATTTTGGACCGGTGCACACCCTTAACTAGATTTGTTCACAGATTTCTTAAGAAACTTATTAAAGTGCTTAGTGAGCAAGGCAATGTTGTTAGGATCTTTGAGGCATTCATCAAGCAGTTCTTCATCCGAATCAACTTCAGTAATGATAGGTTGAATCTCATAATTGTTTGATGTTTCCCCTCTAAAAACCACAACTTTCTTATCATCATTAGTTTCATCAACTTGATTAGTGTTTATCTCATATGTTCTAAGGATACTCACTAATTCATTTTGACTTAACTTATCTGTATCTTTTGCCTCTTCAATAACACAAATTTTAGCATCAAATCTCTTAGGAACATATCTTAATATCTTATGAATTACTCTAACATTAGAAATAGGGTCACCAAGAGAATGTGATTCATTGATAATCTCACTTAACCTTTTATTGTAGGATGAAATTGCTTCATCTTCCTTCATTCGGAGATTCTCAAATTTTGTTCCCAACATTCGAAGCTTAGTCCTTCGAACACTGTATGAACCCTCAGAATGCTCTTGCAACCTGTCCCATGCATCTTTAGAAGTAGAACAGTTAGATATAATTTTAAACATTGAAACATCAACAGAAGTAAAAATAGCATTTAACGCTTTAGAATTGTAGCTTGTTGTTGTTATTTCATCAGCCGTCTAGTCCAATTCTCTCTTGAGTTGAACTTCACCATCTGCATCTGGTGGTCTCTTTGGAGCTTCCCAGCCTGTAAGTACAGTCCTCCAAGCACGTTCATCAATTGACTTGATGTACATACGCATCTTAGGCTTCCAATAAGTATAATTCGAACCATCTAAAACGGGTGGCCTAAGTGCAGTGGATATGTGATGTGTTTCCATTGCTAACCTATACTAAAAACACACTTGACCAAAGATCTAACCTAGTGTCGTCAGGTATCAGCTCTGATACCAACTGAAAGTGTGTTGTGTATGAAGTGTTTAAGTTTAAGTAGATTAATGTTGTAATAAATGTTGGGACAAATTGTACAACACTGACTCTAACAGAATATCAGAAATAAAGATACACATCGGAAGACTTGAAACACTAAAAACAAACGAGACACGATGGAAATATTTTTCACATTGATTTTATAAATAAAAATCTATGCGAGCCTTACGACGAAATATCAATACTTATCTTCAAGTACAAATGTTGTGTGAAATGTTACAACAATAACCTTCACAACTAAAACTATAAACGAGGCAGGTGCCCAGTTTTGAAAACGAACTAAGTGTATAAGATTACACACTGTCGAAATGCTAGTCTATCTATGATTACACTCTCGATAGATAAGAAAAGCACACAGCCATACGGGTGGGATACTTCGTATGATCTAAAATGTATAACTACTGGCCACAATTCATAACAGGGATGAACGCTCGGTCTAGGAGATTGATCGAATAGAATACACTGAATTGTGGAGCCTTCCTTCGGTATTTATAGAGTAGGGTGCGAATTTTAGAGGCTTCCAACATTGAGGTCCTATTTTTTAGGAACTCAACTTCCATGATCTTTCTAGAACCTTCTTGCATGCTCCAGGTCGTTCTAAAAGGTTCAAGGCTGGCCTAGCACGTTCTGCAATGTTCTGGAGTCTTCCAGGTTCCAGATCCTTGTAAAAGCTTCTAGATCCTGCCAGAAATGCAACAACATTTAGATCAACATTTAATGTAGCATTTCAGAAAAGACTTAGAAAAAATTTCGGAAGGTCAAATTAAGATGTTGTTGATAATGTTAAGGCATTTAAAAGTTAACAACATCTACAATATGTAGACTAGATATGACGGGATTGAAACATGAATTAATCAATCAATGAGACAACACAGATGTATATACTTATTTTAAAGAATTTATTGCCAAAGAAAAATGAACCCTAGTTAGCTACCATTATTTAAAATGCATTTGTAGAAAACAAACAATTTCTTAGTATATAGTAGGGAGTAGTACTTAATTGATAAATGTTCAGTATTTCCAAATGAATGGAAATTTTAATGCCAAAACACACCTTATTGAGTACTAGGGGTGTATTTGATTTCAATCAAAAACTTGTATGGGATTGTCTCATACAAGCTGACATACTTTTGATTTTGTGTGTTCTTCACAAAATCACTAAATTAGAAGTACTTTCCCTGTCCCACAATTGTTTGCACTAAATTTATAGTTAAAAAAAAGGGTGTAATAAGAGTTGAGTGTTAGGGGTAGTTTTATAAAATTATATGAATAAATTAGTAAAAAAAATTATTGGATTAAATGTAAAAGTAAGGACATTTTATGTAAATATGTAAATATTGTGAGGGTGAATTTAATAAAAAAAAAAATTTTTTTTGAAATGTGCAATAATGGTGGAATGAACAAATAACACAAGTGTACAAGCAAAGTACAAACAATTTGTAGAATAAATTCGAATTAATATTTCTCATCAAATTAATTATAATTACCTGCAAAAATATTGTGAGGAACATGCATAGGTTGGGTAGGAGTAATAATCTGTTGCGGCAAGTTCGCGCTTGTCTACTTGATGATCATGGTCCTTTGATCTCAATGGGCCACGGTTCATCAGCATCAACCACACATGATGACGAACCAAGGGTAACCAAACTCTTGTGATGAATGTAACAAGGGTTGTTCATTTGATTGGTGAAAAGGTGACAAGCGATGCTTTGTCGGAAGACGTCGATGAAGTTGACGGCTTAAAATTTTGAAACCAATAGAAAACGTTGGCGTCTTTCACTGGACCGTACTCTTGTAAACGAGTCCTAATTCTTCGTATTTCGTCCCTTA
This sequence comes from Galeopsis tetrahit, assembly GCA_963675135.1. Taxonomy (NCBI): domain Eukaryota; kingdom Viridiplantae; phylum Streptophyta; class Magnoliopsida; order Lamiales; family Lamiaceae; genus Galeopsis; species Galeopsis tetrahit. The sequence goes on along the minus strand of OY776126.1, from coordinate 37,696,176 downwards.
AATTGAAAAAAGGGGCTAATTAAAATGTCTATTATATATATTGTTATGTGTATTACAATTAAGTTTGGCCCAGTGGTTCAGCGGCAGAGATAAAGATTTTTGCTTGGCCTAACCAACGAGAATGGGAAAGAAAGCTAGGTTTATCGAGATTTCAAATAACATGGTTTTGAAGAGGGTTTTATTTCCTATGTGTGTGTATTCACAAAGAGAGCTACATTTTTTTTTAATGCAGTCTTATAGTATATTGCTACAGTTTCCAATTGTTTTAGAGTTTTTTCTTGTTTTCTAAAGTAGTGGTGGTGGTGGGTCATTATGAAGATTAAATTAAATAGAATCATTCTTCCGAGCTTGCATTAGCTACACCGTGTAATTAGGAATATAAGAAAAGTAACACCAGTTTTAACTTTTAATTGAATCGTATGTAACATTAAAATGTGTAAGTTAATGGACGGTTAAATTGGTTCTCGAATTATCCATCCAGAGCTTTGCTCTGACTTCAATTGAGCTTCCGCTAGTGGACGGTGATCAAATTGACCCCCCGAACTAATTGGTCTTTCGGTCAAACAACAAGACTTAAAAAAAAAGCATGTAAGCTAATATAATTAAATAATATTACTCCCTTCTTCCCAAAATAATAGGCCCCTCTATTTTTTATAAAAACTAATAAAACATCATTTATTGGGTCTAAAATTCTGAGTTTTACATATACACTTTCAAATATACCCTTAAACATTAAAATAATTATTATTTATTAAATAGAGGTATTTCAAACATTTTACACACCTCAAAGCCGAAAGAGTGCTATATTTTGGGACAAATAATAAAGGAATAGAAAACCATCATTTTAGGATGGAGGAATTTGGCTAGTGGTGTAGGCTTAAGACTTAGAAGTGTGCTTCTCTGTAAGTCTCAGATTCGAATCCTGGAAGGTGTAGATAATTTTTATGGGGTTTGATCAGTTTATATAAAGGGCAAATCTTTTATTTTAAATGAGATTATGAGACCCCGTAAATGAGATTGATTCTCAAAACTAGTCGTTACTTGAACCGGATATCCGAGACTAAAAAAAAAAAAATGTAGGAGAGTTGAGGAATTAAATGGTGTGTTGAAAGTCACAAAGGACGGAGGCACGTCGTCGTAGGTGAATTAGCGGTGGGGGGATAGAGATCGAAGAGCCATTCTCTCACCTTTCCGTACCACAATTATCCAATTTAATATTACATTGTTATATCACATTATTGTTTTTCAATATCTCTCTCTTTTTTTTTTTTTTTTTTTTTGAATGGCATATACTGTATAACAAGTCACCATGAGGTACCTACTAACTTACAAACAAAAGTTTAATGTTATTAAGAATGTGATGCACTAACAATGTTATTTGCATTATTTGAATTAATTTTCAAATTTCTATGCTATTTTTTTCTTTTTCTATCTCAAATTCAAAAATGATATTTTTAATCTTCAATCCTATTAAAATATACTCCGTCTGTTTCTTTGAATTTTATTTATTTTGTCATTTTAGATATTTCACTTAAAAATTTTTCTTTTTTACATTCACTATCTTGCTACTTCACCTCACTCCACTCCCATCTTTTTCTACTTTTTTTTTTCAGTTCTATATTTTTTTTATCTTTCTCTATCTCAACAACTCATTAGTTTATAAAAAAACAAATGAACATTTTTTTTAAAAAGACGATACATATGTGTAAAATACTGTATATGAGTATCAGTACGGAGTATAATATAATCACTGGTGTATGCATTGATAATCCTGGTAGAAAATATATGTCTCTAAGGGACCAACATATTCTTCTTAAGTAGATTGTGTAAGTCAAATTTACTAAACCAACTTAATCATTACAAATACATGTTGAAATTAATGGGAATTAATTGGGTTTTGACACTCTGATCTAATTTAATTAATTAGACGGACTAAACGTTAATTAAGAAATAATTGAACGTGACATAGTCGATCTACTCGTGGAGTAGATGAACGTGGTATATTTAATATCTCAAAATCGAGTTAAGGTGAGTGAGAAATTAATTGTTGAAGTTGAAGAGGTTCAACTTGGAAAGTTTGAGAATGTGGGAATTTGTCCCACATAGGAAACCTACAAAACATTTATGATGTATAAAGATATTGAAGTAACTTAGTAGTTCAACTATCTAAAAGAGGTACACTCCTCTAAGAGCCACACGCGCGTGCCCGGCCGGCTTGACTCTGGCTCTGGCTTCGGCAATTGGTCTTTGGGGCCCACCTATCTTTTTGCAGACCCAAAAACTCCGAAAGTCCAACTCAGGAATGGGCTCGGCCCATTCGAACTACTTCAAAGTCTCAAACTTAGTCTTCAAGATTCGGTCTTCAAGACTTATCCACGTGTGAGATATTATCTCAACCGTCTCAAACTTAGTCTTCAAGATTCGGTCTTTATCCACGTGTGAGATATTATCTCAACCGTCTCAAACTTAGTCTTCAAGATTCGGTCTTCAAGACTTATCCCCGTCTCAAACTTAGTCTTCAAGATTCGGTCTTCAAGACTTATCCACGTGTGAGATATTATCTCAACCGCTGCGATGCAATATTGTGCCTATCTCTACCCTTCTACTCTCCTCTTGCCCCTCTATCCTTCTACTCTCCTCTCGTCCCTACACAGTGTATTGAGCTACCGACACTGTTCTTTCTTGTGCCGGATTTATATCCGAGAGTGTTCAGTTCGTACTACGTACGTTCGCCGATACTTCTTATACAGTGGTGCTACTGTGTAAGAAGTGAAAGTCGTTTTACCTTTGGGAACGGAACGCCTCTTCCCTCATTCCAAACTTACGCTGAAATTCGCCCCTCTACCCTTCTACTCTCCTCTCGCCCCTCTACCCTTCTACTCTCCTCTCGTCCCTACGCAGTGTATTGAGCTACCGACACTGTTCTTTCTTGTGCCGGATTTATATCCGAGAGTGTTCAGTTCGTACTACGTACGTTCGCCGATACTTCTTATACAGTGGTGCTACTGTGTAAGAAGTGAAAGTCGTTTTACCTTTGGGAACGGAACGCCGTAACAGTCGAGCACTATCCTGGGCGTATTCTGTTCTGCGGTTCTTTCTTGTGCCGGATTTATATCCGAGAGTGTTCAGTTCGTACTACGTACGTTCGCCGATACTTCTTATACAGTGGTGCTACTGTGTAAGAAGTGAAAGTCGTTTTACCTTTGGGAACGGAACGCCATAACAGTCGAGCACTATCCTGGGCGTATTCTGTTCTGCGGGAAAAGGGTTTCCCTTGACTCGACTTATTTGTGGAATTTACTTGTTATTCTGATATTTTTGATATTGCAGTTTACACGGCGTAAAGCAGTTTCCAACAATACATTAATTAATTAAGGTACAAGTCTAAATCTTCTTGTCAAACTTAATCTTAATTAACACTTGCATTCTTTGAGTACTCCTATAAATATGAATTGATTTAGTTAAATCAGCAAATGTAGTTGAGGAGAGTTAATGATTTCAATAAGTTTAGGAGTATGATTTATGAAATTTATAAATTAATGTTTGAATGAGTTAATTATATTAAATTCTGGGGTAGGTATAGGAATTGAGTCCATTTTAAAAAATGGGTAAGATTAACAATAAAAATAAAACACGCCGAAAAAGTACATTTTGAAAATAAGGAAAAGTGTAACATGCATTTTACAAATTTTTAGCATGTTATAATTTCAGTTATAATGACATACATTTTTTTTAGTGATGTTATGTTACACATTTTTTTTCAACAATATTTTTCAGTTATATTGACTTACACTTTTTAGTAATGTTATGCTACAACTTTTAATCATATTTTGTTGCACTTTTCAGTTGTAGTAACTTACAATTTCCAACAATATGTTCAGTTATAGTTACTTACACTTTTTAGTAATGTTATGTTACACGTTTTAATCGTATTTTGTTGCACTTTTCAGTTATAATAACTTACACTTTTCATTAAAATATTGTGTTGCACTTTTCAAGTATATATATTGACATGCACTTTTTAATAATATTGTGTTGCACTTTCTAGTTATAATGACTTACAATTTTCATTAAAAGTTGTGTTGCACTTTTCAATTATAGTGACTTGCACTTTTTAATAAAAAATGTGTTACACTTTTTAGAAAATTACAAAAAAAATAAAATAATAATAATAAAATTGACCAAGTCAAAAATTTTATTCTCAAATTTCTTATAAGATATTGATTATATAAGACCAATCCTAAATTCTGATATTTTTTTAAATTAATTTAAATCAATGCTCTTATTTAAAAGAGGAATGGAAGGACTCATTCTCACTTACTAGTTATTCGCACGTCATTTTTCTCTGAAAACTATTTTCTCTCCGACTCCTTTTTCTCTTCAAGCTCACTTCTTCTCAACCTCTCACGAAATATAAAACCTCCTTAACCAATCAACGCTATTCCTGAATGATTGAGAGCCTTCTATTTTCACTGTCATTCCTGAAAACTTAAGATTCAGGTATGTGATTGTATTGGTTTTCTGTTTGTGTATTTGCCTACTATGTGATTTATTGTGGTTTATATTTGGATTGCATGTGTGATTTGAGTCCATTTTTTCTACTGGAATATTTCTTTTTGAGCTGCTTAAAATAATGGGTGGGGTTAGATGGTATATGGTTATTGTGGTAGCTGAAAATCCATTTTTATCATATTTTCGAAAATAGTTCAGCCCTTTACCTTGAGGTAATTGAATCATGTAATATGTTTTCACACGCCCTATTATACAGAAGTGAAAATCGCCCTATTTTTTTTTGTCGAGATTGTAAAAAATCCATCACACGTTTTCGACTATGTTCACTTACTGTGTCTTAACTTTGATTTTTCTAACTTATCTTAATAAAAGTGGACTGTTTTGATGTTTTGATGTCCAAAGGAAATGCATGCTTAAATATCAATGTATGAGATATGTGATGTCTTTATGAATATTATGAGATATGTGATGTCTTTATGAATATTACTACTAGTCATTATAGTTGTGTATGATTTGGTCTTGCATTTTTATAAGGAATAAAAAAGTTTTAATAAATTTTAGAAGGTTTCTTGTCACAGTTAGGTCTTGTTTTTAGGTCTTGTTTTTTTCAATGGTCTTACGAAATTTATAAGTAATATTCTATAAGTTATTTTTAAATGAAAATTTTATGATGCGCACCACTGAATGTTAGGAGTCTACTGTACAAAAATTATGAATTTTAAGAACTTCTATGATTTATAATAAATAATTTGCTACAAGCTGCCAAATTCTTGAAATGCACCTTCTGCAACCATAGTTAAAAGTGTCTCAAACTTAACTAAAATGTCATCTTTCAATTTATATTAATTTATATCAATTTATATTATTAATTGAAATGACATTATTAATCACAATTTTATTATTTGGGATGAAATTATAAAATGTCATCTAACTTTTCCTGTGTATAAAAAGTTTTGTAAGTTTTTACTTTATTAATTTTGGCCTTGATTGTTTCAACCTAAATTCAAAATTTTCAGCGGATAGAACCAAAATTAAGATAAGGACAAAATTTACACCACTAAATATGAAAACATATAAAATAACATGGTGGTCTGTAATTTTATCTCTTACATTTAAATACTCTGTATATATTTGCATAAAATATTGGATGCATAATTAATACACTAACTCGTAGAGCATGTGTAGGAAAGTTTAGCATTGAGAAGTGTATAGTAGGTGCATTTACTAAGACCACGTTTGCATTTAGTGAGGGCTGTTGCCGCAATTTGCGCCACACATTACACATACCTATTCTATTACAATATCCTTTTTTATACCACAATTTTTTTTTTAACTTTTGTGGTGGAAGAAAATTTGAGACTCTATTATTTAACTATGGTTGGAGAGGGTGCATTTCGAGATTTTGGCATGTCATCCCAAAGTTAGATGACATTTTATAATTTATATTTATTTATATTAATTAAAAAAATGTCATAAATTAACTGAAATGCCATCTTTCAATTTATAAATTGTTGGTGCAATGGATGCATAAAACATTGAATCTATATATCATATACTTCGATCCGTAGTAACATTCTTGAAAAGCTAACCAAATAAAAATTTGTATGTTTGACATTTTGATTAAAAAAATACTTTTGGCATTTGGCACAGAAAATGTTGAGATTTTTGTTTATTAATTGTTTCGGGAATTACAAGCGACATAACTTGATGCTCTGTTTCTCAAGTTTCAACCCTGAGACAATTTTATTTGCTCTTTTTTCATCCATAAATTTGAAGCCTTATATTATTTAAAATATTTATTAACTCAAGTGTATTTAAAATATACATATTGCAAAATATATTTTATACACATAATTAAATTATTTTAGAGTATAAAAAATTAATTTACATATAAATAATACATTATGTTATAGGCGGAGACTCGTCTAGTAAGAATATATGAGACACCCTTACATCGTGAAAAATATATGTAAACGTCTCCTGTCTTGGCATTTGACATAAAATTTTGTATGTTGATAAGTATATTATAGATATCATGTAGTCAATTTCAATGCAAATTCCTCTTTGTATTTTTAATGAATCAGTATCCCTCGTACTCAATGTGTTTTTAATGAATCTCTCTTTTATCGATCAAAAAGTTAATTTTTCAATACAATCAATTGTACTCCATTATAATTATAAAATAAAATAAGGAACCAATAATGATATTATTATTAAAAAATATGCAATAATTAAACAAATTAATAATAATATTATTATTAAAGGATAATTAAAAAATAATAATATACATATATATTCGTATCAAATATATAATATTATTATTCAAAATATAATAAAAAAACTCAAATCAAAATCAATATAATTAGAAATACCAAAAAAAAAAAAATCTAATAATTAGTAACAAAGATAATATACATTTATATAATAATAACATTTTATTCTTAGTCCATATCAATCAATGGTTATATGAAGGTGTTAAGTTGTATAACTATTAATTCACCATATTAAATATATAATGATGGGCAATATACATTACTCGGCCCGGTTGTAGACTTGTTATGTTGCACTTGGTTTACAACTTTGGAATTATATAATGAGACCATTTCGATTTCAAAATAATAGTAGTACTTGTATTTTCTTTTTCTAAAATATTTCTGGTAAAAATGTTTGTCCAAATTTTGGAATCTAAAATATTGTGTAGTTGACTATTAACTTTTAATGATTTCTAATTTTTATTTCTTCAATCATGTGTTTAAATTTGTCATGTTCATAACATTATTATGTAGACATGCATTACAAGAACAAATTAAAAAAATTGTGTCAGTGTTTGTATATATATATGACTTGGTGTTATGTAATTTATTAGAGATTCCATACTTTTCTAAATTATAACGTAACAACAAATTTTGTGTATTTAATATAAAAACACAATAAACATTTACAATTTAATTCTTTCGGATTAGCGATCTATAATATAAGTCCTTTGATTATTCTCTCCAAAATCAACTTTGACTTTAACTATTTTTTAGATGAAATCGTTGCTTCAATATTGTTTGAGCTTAGACTTGAGAATTAATAATGTTTAAATCTTATTTTGGATTAAATGCTATTTTTATTGAAAATTTGCAAAGAACGCATTTGAAACTGTGAGGAATGCGTTTGAATTTGTCTTGAAAAATGTCGAAATTAGAGGTTTAATTAACACCTTAATTACATATCAGAAGTTGTTATCATTTATCAGTCGATTTACACGAAAAACACTTTGAACTTTCTTCGAACATTCAAGAACATTTGTAACTTTCTTACAAATAATTTTGAAGTCTTCTTATATTTTTCTGATTTGTGTGTGAAAATGAATTAGGGAATGAGCATATTTATATTGTGAGGGAGTGACTTTTTTTTCTTTTTTTTCTTATTGACTGTCGATTGAAGTGACTTGATTTGACTTTAATCTCCACCCTTTTGAGTTGATTAAATATATGGGCAAGTTAATTATATTCTTACAAATTAGAGAAAATTTTATTTTTAGTTTTATAAGTTTGACATTTCAAAATAAATTCTTTAAGTTTCAATTTTACAAAATACGTCTTTTACGTTTCAATTTTAATCTTTTTCTACATCAATTTTAATCTTTTATGTTTTAATCCATTATAAAATGCCACATATCATGCCACATCACTCTCTCCTCTATATATATATTTAAAAAAATGTAAAACTAACAACCCCAAAAATATTTTATAGACACCTTATAATTTTAAATATAAAAATAGATGTATATAAAATAACTAAGCAACCCTTATATAAATAGAGATTAAAATAATTTTAAAAAAAACTTGAAAAAATCTGAAAAAAAAGTAATTAAAATTTAAAAGTATTTTAAAAAATTAACTAAATCTTTAAAAATAAATAATTTACATAATTTTTTTTTAAAGAATCCTAAAAAATTAAATAGAATCTGAAATTAAAAAATAAATCATCAAAACAAAATTAAAAATATTGAAAAAATTCAATAAAACGTAAAAAAAAAAGTAAATTAAAAAAATCAATAAGATAGTAAGATTTCCTTTTTTATTTAAATTTTTTAATATTTATTTTTGATTGAGTTGATTTTTCTTTCATTTTTCATTTTATTTAGTTTTTTTAAAAAATTGAATCATTAGTATATTTAATTTTTCTTAAAGAAAAAAATAAGTACTAGTATTAAAAAAACATGCGAGTCACAATTGAGTGATATGCGACATTATTTGTTTATTTTTGTAGTCGTAGTATTTATTTGAGTATTAGACTACATTTATCGGTGACACCCAATTGAGTGTCACCACAAAATTGCACAAAATGACAAAAATTTATAATAATAAAATAACAAAATTGTGACATTCAAGGTTTGACACGGTGGGTGGAGCAATTCCATGTCATGCTTATGACTTTCTTTAATATTGTGACACTTGTCACCTTAATATTGGCTATCCAAATTTTTTTTTGTATTAGGTAAATTATTGAAGATAATGTTTAAAAAAAAAATTATCAAAATTCATAAAAAAAAAATCTTCTACAAATAGAGTCCAATTTTGATGCATTTTGGAAAATAAATCAATTATCACTCTTTCTCTCATATTTGTATCATTTTCTACTATGGATCCAAATAATCCCAACTGTAAACACAAATTCGTGAATTAAATATAAAAACGCGAAAATGGTAAACGATTTTATTTCTTTTCGGATTAAAACCGAGTATTTGCGGGTTACAATCTCTAATTTCTCCTCTGATTCTCTCTTCTTGAACTTCACTTGGATTTCTTGAGCTTTTGGAGCTGGATCCGCAGCCGAATCCTTTCCAATCTTGTATTTGGGGCTTTTATAACGTTAATCCAAAGGTTTAGCACCGTATTTTGGATTAACCGCCGAATTTAGGGACTTTTTGGATGAACGTCGTTGAAGATCGTTCTTGAATTTGGGACTTTGTAACGTTAATCCAAAGGCTTGACGCCGTATTTTGGATTAAACGTTGATTTTCGGGACTTTTCGGGACTTTTCCGGGACTTTTCCGTTGAAGATCCACGAAGAACTTTGAAGAAACGTCGAATCGAAGAGGCTTAGCACCTTGATCTCCACTCGAACACTGTTTCTTGTTGCTTTTCCCCAAGAACGCCTTGAAGAAACCCCGAATCGAAGAGGCTTGGCACCTTGATCTCCACTCGAACACTGTTTCTTGCCGCTTTGCACGAAGAACGCCTTTGAAGATCCTCCCCTTGCTGAAGAACACTCTAAAATCTCTGCAGAGAATTTTAGAGCCTTGAATGCTTCTGATTTCTTGATGATGAAATGAATGAAATGAAGCCTCTATTTATAGGTGTAGGCTTGGAGATTTTTGTGCAAGTAGTTAGGATTTCGAATTTTGAATTACTTGGGCTCAATTTGATTTGGGCTAAGAATACCCTATTTGGGCTCAATTTGATTTGGGCTCAATTTAGTTTGGGTTCAATTTGATTTGGGCTCAATTTGATTTGGGCTCAATTTGATTTGTTGGACTTTGGAGGCCCATCTTCATTTATGGGACTTTAGAGGTCCGTCTTGCTTTATTATGGGACTTTAGAGGCCCGTCTTGCTTTATTAGACTTTAGAGGTCCGCCTTTATTTATCGGACTTTTAGAGGTCCGTCTTTATTTATTGGGCTTCGAAGGTCCATTTTAACTCATTGATTTTTCAAGGCCCAAATTAATTTGGAGGGAACAATTAAATATTAATTAATTATATCTTTATTTTAGGAATTAAATTTATTCCAACAAATAAATAATAAATTTAATTAATGTTTAACCCGTAATTTCCACGCGTCGCAATTTAATTCGTAATTGAATTTTCCTTGTCTACAAATTGCCCCCTCGTATTTCATCCACAAGTACATTTGTCTTTGAAGTGGATGAATTGCGAAATTATTTCAATATTTTCCCCATACCTAAGTTTTGTGTTATTGGACTTTATGAATTGTCACAATTAATAAAATTTATCTCATGGGCTCAAATAGTGTAGTCTTTTGGGCCAAAATGAACAAATAAGTTCATGAGTGTATGGAGTATTTTAAAGCCCAATTCTTTTCCTTACAATTAGTCTAGTCCAAGAAGAAGGCCCAATTGTATTTGAATATCTTTCATCCGTAAATCACAAAATATATGTCATCAAATCTTTGAAATATAGTTTTCCAAGAATTGTGGAGATTTAGTTGAGATTGATCCTTATCTTTTCACCCCTTCAAGTCTATATAAAGGGATGTTCTTCTATTTCTTTTCCACAAACTCAACTCAATTCAACGGAGGTAATTCTCAACTCAGCGAGAGCCAATTCTCAACTCAACGATTCTCCACTCAACGACGGAGGTAATTCTCGCACCGTTCTATTTGCTTCTTTTCTTCTAGCTTCTTGTTGCATAAAACTTAGTCATCTTTTCTTGTATTTACGTACATGCATACTATACACATACATGTAATCTTTGGTTCCCATGCTTGTTTCTTTATATTATGAAATTTGACCCATCCAATAGTTTAATCATTATACCATTAGATTCACTTTATAATTATAAATTCATATTCAAGAAATTATAAAGAAATTATGCTTCGCTTGAAATATTTGCCTTTCATGTCTTCTCTCCTTTACCACATATATTATTCTCTCCTTTACCACATATATTATGTTCATGCCCTGTGATATATCATGCCCTGTGATATAAAACTGTGATCCAATAACTATGTTCATGCTCCTGTGACGAATTCTTATCGATTTCACGGTTTTTCAAACGAGAGATCTAAGGGACAAGGGGTCTTTTTACTCTCTTTGAAACTTGTGAATCTTTAATGATTTGAAAGAATTTTTAGCCCAAGTCACTTTTTTCAATAGCCCATTCTTAATCAAATTAACCAAATTCGAAAGGGAGAGTGGGTTTTCGGTCGTCGGTATATTATTTTCTTTTGAATTTGGATAGTTTGAAAGAATGGGATTTTGAGATTACTTGTTTTGGGCGTCTGCGGGCGAGACGGCGGAAGGAGGCGCTGCTTGATTTCCGGTCGCGGCGGCGTGTTGCGACTCACGGTGAGGGCAACTGACTTCGGGGCGGCGGGTAGAACCAAGCGGGGCGGCGGCTGTACTATGTTTCCGGGCGAGGTACGGTGTCGGCCATTGCAGTGGCGACTGGGGTTCAGGCGGAGCGTGGCGGCGGCTTTGGAGACGACGGGCTTCAGACGGCAGGCGGCAGGCGGCTGGAGTGCAGCAGACGACGGCTTCAGGCGAGGCGCGACGGCGGCTTTGGAGACGCGGCGAAAGGAGGCGCGCGACGGCAGTCGGCGGCGGCCTTCAGGCGAAGCTCGGGTGGAGCGCAGCGGGCTTTCGGTTGCAGCGGGCGGCGGCGGTGCTGGAGTCAGGCGGCGCGCGAACAGACGTCATGGCGGTCTCCGGTTGTGGACGACGGGCTTCAGGCGACGGTCTCCGGTGACGGCGGGCGACGTACCAGCACCGGCGGTGGTGCTCGGTTTCCGGCGGAGGTTCGCCGGTGATGAGGCAGCCGATGGAGACACAACATTATTTGGTTTATGATTTCTGCCCCTTTTTAAGTGAAGAAAATAGGGCAACATATGATGGATTTGGGCTTGACTCATTAAGGAAATGGGCCCATGTTTTATTTATTTAATTAATTCAAAATAGCCCAATGTGTGAGAAGGAATAGTGGGCTCTCTGGGTAAATAAAATTAATTAAAACAGGCCCAACTCCTTATTTGTTAAATTAATTTAGAATAAATTAATTGTCCCTCTTTATGATGAATTCTCTAATAATTTTCTTCTTCTCTTCAGGTTCCTTAAAAAAAATGGTTCACTTCAAAAATAATGTTACTTCTTCCGGAGCTCGTTATTTGGTGATCCTCAATGATAAACGCCAATCTTTAGAGAAAGGGACCCATCTACGTGTAGAAATGCCCCTTATTGGTAACTCTGCACAACCTTGGCCCTTAGTGAATGCTGGACTTCACTTGGACGATTGGTCGCATGAGATACCTTTGAACAAATCGACGAAGGCATGGGTTCTTGACAACACTTCCCATCGCAACGAGATTGAAGAGGATGTAAGTCATCTACCAACCTTGGGGAGGCGTATAGTTATGGGCAAGGACAATTGGAGAGGAGCTATAGAGTTTTCTGGAGAATTCAGTTATCACAAAGGATATTGGGAGTGGACTGAAGACGTTTTGAGCCGATGTGAACATACCCTTAGGGACGCCAGGATTTATTATGCTGTCTTTGCCTCCCTTTTCACTTACGACTTCAATTCTGAAATTATCAAAGCTTTCTGTGAGGCATGGTGCCCATCTACAAATACGTTGCTCACTACCTTTGGAGAGATGTCCATCTCATTATGGGACGTGCATGAGCTAACGAATCTTCCTCTAGATGGTTGTCTATACGACGAGGTGACACCTGACGCACCCGAACTTTTTGACGAGACTGGGGATTTATGCCTTCCAAAGAGTTGCAAGTACTTACTCCACGCTTACCACATACTTCGTGGGGGCGTTTCTAGGGGTGGCGTATCGATTGATCAATGGATCGCATTTTGGTCAAGGAAAACTGGAAAGTATCGTCAACCTCCCACACGGAGTGAGAAAAGGAGAAGTTGTCGTCCTAAGTCGACTCATAATCCTCTTGGGAGTCTTGGAGTCCATAAGCCATGGTCCGATGCAGAAGTTACTTTGTTCAAAACACTCAAGATTGAACCGGCCCAACAAGAAGAGACATATCTTGCTGCTCATTTAGTTTGTTGGCTTTGCATATTTACCCTTCCTAATGGTGAAGTGAATATGATACGTCCTGCTACTTTCAAAATGGCTAGTTTGATGGCTGTGGGTAAGACAGTTAATCTTGTTGTACCGGTCTTGGCTAATATTTACAGAGGTTTGAATCGGATTTCGCTGCACCCCGAACCGTCCCGAGCCCGATCTGCTTTTCCGGTTCATTTTGTGTACGTTTGGTTAGCCCGATATTTTAGGACTCACTACCCTGCTGTTCATGATCACCGTGCCCCTATAATGGTAAAGTATTCTGGAGAGAATGGTGCTAAGTACCATAACCCTGCGGAGGCTCGTAAACGGATTCATAGAGGAGAGTCTGCCGAATGGACATGCAATATGTTAAATCGGAAGCAAGTTATCTCTTATGCTGATACCGGAACTGGTCAACGGGCTAACTGGAGTTACTTTGTCGCTATTCGATCCAATTACCTTACTTGGAGGCAAGGCAATCGTTTTATTGTTGAACCATACAGTCCGCACCGATTTAGCCGTCAGTTTGGCTTTTACCAAGAAGTTCCGGGAGAGTTGATTTTTTATCTTCGTGAAACCCCATTGGATAATGGGACGCATTATTGGCAGTCTTGTACTTTGCGTGGGTCTCGTGCTAAAGTGTGTTTACCGATTCCCCCCGTAAATGCTAAGTCGTATTCTTCGCCAGATTACAAGAAGTGGTGGGCCCAAGCCCACGGTACTTACTTAGAAAATCATGTCGACGACTTGATCAACTCGAAGCATGACGATATCTTGGAAGAAGATGTGCTAGTTACTGATAGTCATGATCCTTGTGGAGAGCATGATGAAGATACTTCTCGAAAGCCGGCTGATCCTCCCTTGATTCCTGAAGTTGCGCAAGTGGTTGAGACTAACAAGAGAAAGAGTGTTTCTCAGTGCTTGGAAGAGAGTCAAGGTAACAACGATGATCGCCATTGGAAACGGGCCAAGAAGGTTACCAAAGCTTTAGTACCTTTGGAGGAATCGGTTAAAGACTCCTTGAAGAAAGAGGTTTTCGTCACTCACTCTTCTCTTACTTTCCATTTTTATACCACTACTTTACTAATTATGTTCACATGTCTACTTTTTCAGGCGATGGTTGACATCTTTGGTAGTAATTATGGATCAGATGAGGAAGAGGCATCGTCTTCGGTGAAGATTTTGAAAGCTTCTTCCCCTATCAACGTTGGGAAGCAGTGTACTCAAGCAGTTTCAGTATTTCAATGTGATAAGTTCTTTTTTGATCGTGAACGAGACTTTGTTTCTTCTACATGGAAAGCTCTTCAAACAAGAATCATGGAAACTCCTATTAACTTCTTATCTTCTATGAAGGAGGAAGTGTTCATTGCATTCACGAGATTACAGACTTATGCCCAAACTGAACTCCCGACTATAGAGGCGTCTTTGATATCTTTGTTTGAGAGAGCCGATGCTCATGATACGATGAGGTCTAAATCTTCCGATGGACGTCCTAAGGAGGCTCTTAATCAACGGTTGACTGAAATTAAGCATGCCCTTCACGAGGCTGAGGAGAAACGTGCTGAAAATCTTTCTCAAGCCGAGGCTATCCAAACAAAGCTTCAAAAAGTCAAGGATAAGGTGCGACGCTTGAAGGAGTTGAAGAAGGAGAAGAAAGTATTGACCCAGTCTTTGGAGGAAAAAGAAACATTAGTTCAAGGTTTTGATACCGAGATCCTAAATTTTCAAGACGAAATCTCTACTATCAACAATACGCCCCCAATAGAAGATGTTGTAATTGAAGGCTTGAAGAAGACGAAGACCGAGCTAGAAGAGGCTTTAGAAGAGTTTAAGGGTTTAGGCCTCTTTATTTAGTTGCTTTATGACCTTTATGTTTTTCCTTGTTTTATCTGTTGTTTTTCATGGATATTTTGCTTCGCACACTCCATGTATCTATTCCATTTTTGCTTTGGCTCTTTGATTAAAATTTTCTTTTCTTCGTCTATATCTCACATGTTCATATTCTTCAATGCTTGCTTTTGTATATTCATCGAGATAAATGAATTGGCCCTTTTTGGAGAATAAAGATTCTCTATTAAAAGAAAACCCTAAAGCCATAAGTTCACATGTCGAACCAGAGGCCGGAGCGCCGTTAAAACCTTGCCTTGGAAAACCCTCCTTAGGGACAAAACCTGGGTCAAGGGAAAAGGTACACCCCTCTACAAAATTGAAGTACAAAATCAGAAATACAAGGCAAAATAAGGTTTGGGCATTGCCCCCTTCACTTTCTTCCTTCTTTGTTTTCTTCATGCTTCATATGTTCGTCACTTTTGTGTTCATCGATCTGACTTTAACTTATGACTGTACTTAGAAATATACTAAGTTGCCTACGTACCTCTTTAAAGAGGATCAAGTCATAACGTAGTTCAAGCAAAATATGATTTATATTTTGGGGGGGGGGGGGGGGGGGGGACCGTTCACAGTTTATACTCATGCGGGCCAGGAGTGACTATTCTTTAACTACTGTAGACAAAGTAGGGATTTAAGTATTTAACCACTTAAAATGCCTTTAGTGGAGTAAGTTAACAGTTTAACCACATGTATTTACCTTTGGTGGTTGTCGTACACAGTTTATACTCGTGCGGACCAGGAGTAATAAGTAGTTTAGTCTCGTACATCATGGAGTAACAAGCAGTTTAGGCTCATGCGTTCTTGGAGCGACAAGCAGTTTAGGCTCATGCGTTTATGGAGCATTCTTGTTTTCTTTACGCGTAGTAGCGTTTCAAAAACTTCCCGTTTATAGGACCAACGTTCACGCCATCTTCAGAAATCAGCTTGTAGGCGCCGTTTGTGTAAACTTCTTTAACAACATATGGGCCGTCCCACTTAGGCAAGAATTTATTCCCAACACGGTGAGTTACTACAATAGGCCTTCTTACAGCAAGAACCAAATCACCAACTTGAAAAGAACGTATCCTGACTTTCTTGTTAAACGTTCTGGACAGGCGGGCTTGATAGCATTCGAGCCTTTGTTGTGCTTCCAATCTTTTCTCATCTAGCGCTTCCAACTCTTCAAGACGCAAACGTGCATTCTCTTCTTCCGTCAGCCCTTCTTGTATTGCCATCCTTAGAGATGGAATCTGCTTCTCAAGGGGAACAACTGCTTCAACACCATACACCAACGAATAGGGAGTAGCTTGTGTAGGCGTTCTGTAAGTAGTTCGATATGCCCATAGAGCTTCATTCATCTTTTCATGCCAATCTCGCTTTGACTTGGAGACTAGTTTCTTCAAGAGGTTGCACAAAGTCTTGTTGAAAGCTTCAGCGAGTCCATTAGCAGCTGCGTTGTACATAGAAGATTTCCTTTGTTTGAAGTCAAACTTGTCACAAAGTTTGTCGATGTGACTGTTACTGAACGATCTTCCATTATCGGTGATGATGTACCGAGGGACCCCGTATCTAAAAATGATATTGACTCGAATAAAATCAGCAACATTTTCTTTCTTCACTTCTCTCAAAGGTATGGCTTCCGCCCATTTAGAGAAGTAATCAGTTGCAGCTAGGATGTACAGATGACCGCCTGATGACTTCGTTAGTGGTCCCACCACATCTAGACCCCAAGCATCGAATGGCCACGAGGCAACGGTTGGGTGCAACAGTTCTGGGGGTTGATGGATAAGGTTGGCATGAAACTGACAAGCTTGACATTTTCGTGCGTAATCCATACAGTCTTTCACCATTGTTGGCCAGTAATAACCCATCCTCTTCACTCGAAAGTGTAACTTTGGCCCTGACTGATGAGCGCCACAAATTCCGGCATGCGCTTCTTCCATTGCGTGGGCGGCTTCACCATTACTGAGACACCTTAAGAAGACCCCATCAAATGATCGTCTATAAAGCACACTCTTGTAGTATATGAATCGAGGGGCTCGACGTCTGATATCCACTCTTCGCTTCAGATCACTTGGCAACTTATCGTATTTCAAGTAGTCGACAAATGGCTGTCGCCAATCTTCTTCTTCAATTTCGAATACCTCAATAACATGACTTTCACCTTCTTTATCACCGTCATCCTCAAATATAGGGGGCACAACCCAACTTTTACATATTGGGATACGGGCTTTACTTTCGGGCAATGCTATTGCTGAAGCAAGTTTTGCTAAAGCATCAGCTTGTTTGTTGTCTTTCCTTGGAACATGCTCAATTTCCACGTCTTCGAGATAATTCATGAGTCGGCGAGCGTACTTACGATAAGGAAGCAACTCCGGTTTCCTAACCTCGTATGATCCAAGCATCTGGTTCACTATCAACTTTGAATCTCCATACACCCTGAGATGTAGTTGCTTAATATCGACTGCCATTTCCAACCCAAGTATGAGTGCTTGGTACTCAGCAACATTGTTTGAGCAATTCTCTATTAAAGTGAAAGAATAGGGCAATACTTCTCCATCAGATGTTACAAACACAACTCCAGCACCAGCTCCTTCTTTATGGGCGGACCCATCAAAATACATCTTCCATGGAGGGGTTATTTCAACATTTAGGACATCTTCGTCTGGAAGGTCGTCACATAACTCCCATTCTGCAGGCATTGGATGATCGGCTAAGAAATCGGCCAGAATTTGTCCCTTGACAGCCTTTTGAGGGACGTAAATGATCTCAAATTGTTGCAACTGGAGATACCATCTTGCGAGTCGATCCGAGAGAACTGGCCTAGACATAACATACTTCAACGGGTTTGCTCTCGATACAAGATGGATGGTATGGGCTTGGAAATAATGCTTTAACTTCTGGATCACGAATATAAGAGCCAGACACAACTTCTCAATTGGTGAGTACTTCAATTCATTTGGAGTCATCATTCTACTCAGGTAGTA
The DNA here is from genome assembly GCA_963675135.1 of Galeopsis tetrahit. Lineage (NCBI taxonomy): Eukaryota > Viridiplantae > Streptophyta > Magnoliopsida > Lamiales > Lamiaceae > Galeopsis > Galeopsis tetrahit. Next base: position 37,678,010 of record OY776126.1, on the reverse strand, counting down.
CAAAGAATTTTCCTTCCCCAACTCGTTTTCTTGCGCCAGCAAGGCTCCAACTGAACGCTCTTGAGCAGCGATGTAAAGAATCAACGGACGTCCGGGCACCGGAGCGATCAATACTGGTGGTTTCATCAAATATGACTTGATGCTTTTGAAAGCATTACTGCAAGATTCATCCCATTCAAATGGTGTATCTTTCTTCATGAGACGACTAAATGGTTGACATCGTCCGGCTAAGTTTGAAATGAATCTTCTGAGGTAGGCCAACTTTCCTTGTAGTCTTTTAAGCTCGTGAATGTTTCGAGGTTCCGGAATCTTTAAGATTGCATCAATCTTTGCTTGCTCGATTTCAATCCCTCGCTGGCGAACCACAAATCCAAGAAACTTTCCTGATTTGACTCCGAATGCACACTTCAAAGGATTCATCCTAAGCTGGTAACGCCTCAAGCGTTCAAAAACAACCCTCAGGTCTTGGAGGTGATCATTCCTCCTCTTTGATTTTACGACTAAGTCATCAACGTAACATTCAACATTCTTGTGAAGCATGTCGTCGAAAATCCTTTGCATGGCTCTTTGGTATGTTGCGCCTGCATTCTTCAAACCAAATGGCATCACTTTGTAGCAGTATATTCCTTTTGGGGTACGAAAAGCAGTGAGCTCTTCGTCTTTTGGCAACATGCGAATTTGATTGTAACCCGATGACCCATCCATGAAACTTAGAGCTTCATGACCCGTCGTTGCATCAATCATAAGTTCGGGAATAGGTAACGGAAAATCATCTTTGGGACATGCAACATTCAAATCCCGAAAGTCAACACACACACGAATCTGTCCGTTCTTCTTTCTCACCGGGACAATGCTCGAGATCCATGTAGGATACTTTACTTCTCGGATGAAACCTACTTCAATAAGCTTGTTCACCTCAACTTCAATTAACGGAACAAGATCTGGTCGGAATCGGCGTTGAGTCTGCTTGACTGGTCGAACTCCCTTCTTTACTGAGAGATGGTGTACTGCTACTTTCGGGTCCAGTCCCGGCATCTCTTTATACGACCATGCAAATACATCTCTGAACTCACGTAGTAGTTCAATGTAAGTTTCTTCCTCATCATCGGACAATAAAGCACTCACATAGATTGGTCGCGGGTCGTTAACATCGCCCAAGTTAATTTCTTTCAACTCATCAATAGTTGTCTTGACACCCTCTTCGAGTTCTGGAGGAGCATCCTCTGCATCTACTTCCTCCACTTGAACATCTTCGCATTCGGTGATGTAATTCACAGTTGTGATGTCTTCATTGTATTCATTTGTTTTCGTAAGGTCCACACGTGATCTTATTCGACCATCTCTTCCTCTAACTTGGATGGTTTGCATAGTGTTGATAACATCAAAGACGTACCCTTCTCTGATCATTCGAGTGATCCTTCTTTGTGCCCTTTCCATATCTTGTGGCACTTGCTGCTGAATGTTGTAGGTACTGACAAAATTGGAAGAAGCTACACTTTCTGTATCATCTTCTTTGTCGCTATACTCGAGAACAATGGTTTGCCTTCTGGCTTTGGATACACCCCCATATGCTATTGTCAACATATGATGCCTCTTCATGCGGGATTGCTTTGAGCTCCGAACTCTGGAAACACCCAACTTTTGATGATGGGTTTGTGGCCCGAGTCTATCAAAGACTGAGGGGCGTTTCATCTTCTTACTCTTCTTGCTAGCAGACTTCCCAAGTCTCTCAAAGACCGAAAGTCGTCTTACCTTCTTACCATCTTCATCGAACGCATCATTTGTCGATGAGTATTCTTCTTCAGAAATGTGGTTGGCATTGGCTCTTTTAATTGCAATGCGAACCGGATTCTTTGTGGTATAACCAAGTCCCATTTTGGTACTCTTTACGGCATAGCCGCTCTTTCTCAACATTTTCTGGGTGTCATTAAGTCCATGTTCTGACTGACTAACAACCTTCCCCAATGCACAGTTTTCCCGTGTATCATACCCGGCTTTGACTAAGAGCTTGTAAGCTTTAGGACCGTAAAACTTTGTAACATCATGTCCCATTACCTCTCCATGTTCCACCTTAGGTCCTTGAGTAGGACGAACAAACCCCTTAATTGGCTGTGAAGATGGCTTCTTTCCATCCAGTTTAGTTAACGGCAATGTTAACTCCTCCAATGCCTCAACAATAGAGGGAACCGATTTGTTCTCTTTGAGGCGAGATGTTGATGCCTCCTTGCAATCCTTCCGTGTTGGACCTTCCTCGTTCTTTGTTTCTTTCGCACCTCGAAAGAAGTATTTGGCATCAGCAAAGTACGACTCTGCCTCTGTGAAAGGTTTATCATCTCCGACCACTGTTTTCACAACCCCTTGACTAAAGTATTTGAAGCATTGATGTAGTGTAGAAGGAACCACACCATTTTCGTGCAGCCACGGGCGCCCTAGAAGCATGTTATATGAAGTCCTAGCATCTATGACGTGGAGGGTTACAGTCGATGGCATCCCACCAATTAGCAAATCCAACACTATGGTGCCAAGGGCCCTCTGTCCTTCCTAATTAAACCCGTGTATCATCAGCCGACTGCCTGCGAGTTCATCCATATGTATCTCCATCTTTTTCATCACTCGTAAGGGTAAAATGTTTACCCCGGAACCTCCGTCAATCAATATCCGATTTACTTTCTGCTCTCGAGTATGGCCAACTACGAATAGTGGCCTGTTATGGGATTCTGAACCAAGCATTAAGTCTTCATCTGTGAAAGCTATCGTTGAAAAACAACCATTAACTTTGTCATCGAGACCATCGTTGGTCTGAGGTCGTTCATCATCTTCCTCGCTAGTCATGTGGCAAGAGAGGTCTCTACATGCGCTGTTGTTCTCAACTGTGACAGCATTTGCCGTTGTCTCACTATCCTCTAGCAAGATCTTTCCTTCCTTGGCTAGCTGCATAACTTTCTCCTTGAATATGAAACAGTCTTGGATTGGATGCCCTACCAGCCGATGGTATTTGCAATACTTTGGGTCATCCGTTCGCCCAGCTTCATCCGGTCGTTTCATCTCTGGTAATTCGATGAGGTCATTCTTGATCAGGTCATCGAACATTCCGGGGATGTCAGAGTCTAGGAATGGATACTGTTTTTGTTGTAATTCCCTCAGACTTGTTCTCCTTTGCCCCCATTCTTGGGCGACGCCTTTTCCTTTACTCCCCGTATCAGTTTCACCCTTTTTGAATTTGACAGTAGTAGCGGTCACTGCCATGGATTCTTTATTCGAATCTTTAGTGAAAGGTTTGCCCCCTTTCTTAACTTCCTGCTTGTCTTTGAACTTCCAAGGCTCCTGAGTTGGCGGCCCTCCAGCTCTGGTTGTAGACATACTCAGCTCCATATCGTGAGCTTTAGTCGCCAAATCTTCAAACGACCTTGGCCGAATTGCCTGTAGGATATATCGAAGACCCCACTGCATTCCTTGAATACACATCTCGATTGCCGAAGCTTCGGTCAATCTATCCTTACAATTCAAACTTAAATTCCTCCACCGGTTTATGTAATTTATCACCGATTCCTCCTTTGATTGACGAGTGTTCGTCAATTCAATCATGCTCACCGTTCTACGAGTGCTGTAGAACCGGTTGAGAAATTCCTGCTCCATTTGCTCCCAACTATCAATCGAGCTAGCTTCCAAATCGGTATACCAGTCGAATGCATTGCCCTTTAGAGAGCGTACAAATTGCTTTACCAAGTGATCTCCATAAGTGCCAGCATTGTTGCAAGTCTCTACGAAGTGAGCAATATGTTGCTTTGGATTGCCCTTGCCATCGAACTGTTGCAACTTTGGAGGTTGATAACCAGCTGGCATCTTCAAACTGTCAATCCTCTTCGTGTAAGGCTTGCTGTAGGTGAATGAGGACTTGGGATTTTCCTCCAACTTATCTTTGATTGCCCCAAGTATGATTTCTTTTAATCGGTCAACGGGCACCAAACCATCGGGAGAAACTTGTAAATCTTTAAGAGTTTGGTCAACTTCCATTGGCTGGCGTTCACCAGACGTCTCAGCATCATGCCCTTCGACTTGCTTTCCTTTGTCTGTATTGCTCATCAATTTAGCAATCCGAGCATCTTGTTCGTGGACATGTTTCGTTAGTCCTTCTATGGCTCGAGTTAAGCTTGACAATTGCTCCTCAATAGTCGTAGTGTCTGTTGCCATTGCTGAGGCTGTGCTTGAATCTGAGGAGCTTGCTGTGGAGCGAGTAGGGGAACATGCTGGATTGTTCTCCTCATTCACAGTGTTGGGTGGTGGACCCTCTGCAGTACCCCCCTCTGAAGAAGACGATGATTTCGAGCTTCTTGACATACTCCTCGTGACTACGTTCACGTCTTCAAAGTCAAGACCAGCTGATCCGGATGCAACACCTCTCTTAATCTTAATCTTGATTGGTGTCATCGTCGGGACTTGATTTGCTTGAAGAGTAGAGATGAGAGGTAGAGATAGTCCCACCGGGCGTGCCAATTTGTAAACACAAATTCGTGAATTAAATATAAAAACGCGAAAATGGTAAACGATTTTATTTCTTTTCGGATTAAAACCGAGTATTTGCGGGTTACAATCTCTAATTTCTCCTCTGATTCTCTCTTCTTGAACTTCACTTGGATTTCTTGAGCTTTTGGAGCTGGATCCGCAGCCGAATCCTTTCCAATCTTGTATTTGGGGCTTTTATAACGTTAATCCAAAGGTTTAGCACCGTATTTTGGATTAACCGCCGAATTTAGGGACTTTTTGGATGAACGTCGTTGAAGATCGTTCTTGAATTTGGGACTTTGTAACGTTAATCCAAAGGCTTGACGCCGTATTTTGGATTAAACGTTGATTTTCGGGACTTTTCGGGACTTTTCCGGGACTTTTCCGTTGAAGATCCACGAAGAACTTTGAAGAAACGTCGAATCGAAGAGGCTTAGCACCTTGATCTCCACTCGAACACTGTTTCTTGTTGCTTTTCCCCAAGAACGCCTTGAAGAAACCCCGAATCGAAGAGGCTTGGCACCTTGATCTCCACTCGAACACTGTTTCTTGCCGCTTTGCACGAAGAACGCCTTTGAAGATCCTCCCCTTGCTGAAGAACACTCTAAAATCTCTGCAGAGAATTTTAGAGCCTTGAATGCTTCTGATTTCTTGATGATGAAATGAATGAAATGAAGCCTCTATTTATAGGTGTAGGCTTGGAGATTTTTGTGCAAGTAGTTAGGATTTCGAATTTTGAATTACTTGGGCTCAATTTGATTTGGGCGAAGAATACCCTATTTGGGCTCAATTTGATTTGGGCTCAATTTAGTTTGGGTTCAATTTGATTTGGGCTCAATTTGATTTGGGCTCAATTTGATTTGTTGGACTTTGGAGGCCCATCTTCATTTATGGGACTTTAGAGGTCCGTCTTGCTTTATTATGGGACTTTAGAGGCCCGTCTTGCTTTATTAGACTTTAGAGGTCCGCCTTTATTTATCGGACTTTTAGAGGTCCGTCTTTATTTATTGGGCTTCGAAGGTCCATTTTAACTCATTGATTTTTCAAGGCCCAAATTAATTTGGAGGGAACAATTAAATATTAATTAATTATATCTTTATTTTAGGAATTAAATTTATTCCAACAAATAAATAATAAATTTAATTAATGTTTAACCCGTAATTTCCACGCGTCGCAATTTAATTCGTAATTGAATTTTCCTTGTCTACACCAACATTTTCTCAAACTCTCAAAATTATCCATACTCCCAAGATTATCCAAATTTTGGATCTTATCTTAACTCTTCCTCTTCAAATTCTGGAGATTTTTCGAGCTTCCAAAATTATCAAAATTCTCAGTTTCCCCGGATCTTAATCAGGCTCCTATCTCAGAACAAATCCAAACATCACAAAATATCTCCCGAAATTTGTTCCCAGAAACTACGTCAGCCGACAAAAAATAAAATAGAAAAATTAATTATAAATAATATATTTTGGAAAATAATAAAGAAATAATAAATATTTTAGGTTGGGTTGGTGTCATTGATAAAGTGAAAAAAATTTGGAATTGGGTTGGGTTGTAAATTGTGTATGTGGATGAGAGAGAAATGAATATTATATTGGAAGGTTGGAGTTGTGGATAAAGATAATCTTATGCTATAGTGTAATTTTACATGTCTTATATTTAAAAAAAAAAAAAAATCAAATGTTTTATATTGTATTAATTCTTACATAATGTATATATATTGTCAAACACATAACTGGTAATATAAACAGGTAATATTATCCTTCTGAGTCGTTTATATCTCATTTTGATTCAGGAGATATCCTACTATTTTTTTTTTCATATTATTAATAGTATTATAATATTGTTGAGTGATGTTTAGAAGTAATTTATTGTACCTATATATACAATTGAAATTGAACTCTAATAAATTGCGTCAAATATTAATTAAAGATAAAATTATGCAAATTAAAATTTTTAATCAAAATGTGTCTATACATTCAATTGCACAGAAGAATTTGTCAATATTGTAATTTTTCGTTTAGACTTTTTTTAAAAAAAAAAGGGAAAATTAACAATTTGTGATGTTTCAATTTTTTAATTAATTTTTAAATTTTATATATAGTTTTAATGATTTGGTTGAATTTTAAATTATATTTTTAATTTTTATTCGATTAATAGAGAAAAATAAGATTCACATAATTAACATTGATTATTCATAACTGTAATACCCTTTGATTTCATTTGTGAAATTTATTTTGTTTCATATTTTTCATATTTTTTCAAGTTATTTTTTAAAATTATTTTACTATTTATTTATGTAAGGGTTACTTAGTCATTTTATATGCATTTTTTATTTAAAATTATGAGATGTGTATAGAGTAGATTGGGCCTTATTGGCCAGATGATCTGCTAGCTAGATCCAATAAGTAGATTGGGCCGTAATTCTGCCAACCCACTTAAATATATGAATATTGTAGATCCGATCTTATTACTCTACGATTTGGATTGAGTGGTTCAAAACATAAGTATCATTTTATATAAATATAGGAATATTGTGAGAATAATTTTTTTTTTTTTTTTGTGCAAATAATTGTGAGATGTGTGAATAAGCGCAAAACAATGTGGGACGAAGGAATATGATTTACGAAGGTATGCATTTTAGCCTATCATATAATAAGATCATGTCCGGTAGATATGTTAAGATTCTTGTGGTTAGACCCAAATATTTTAACTGGTCCAGATTAAATCGGAAATATTGTACAATTTTGATCATTTAGTATACAGACAATCGAGTGTACTTTTACATGTTGTGTAAAAAAATTATTTTATACCTAATTAAACATATATAGTAGGTCTGATTATTCATTTATTTTGAGCTAATCTAACCAAACTAATCCTAAAAGGATAAATCAAATATTAAGACCGAACTATGTCTTATGTATTAAACAAGGTACGTACATTTTATCTACTCATGAAATTCACCAAATATGATTTTATGTGTAGAATAACGCTAATTAATTTGAAGTTATCCTGAAATGTGTGTTTCTCCGAATGTATTTTCAAAGTGTCACTTAACTCAGAAAGTCCATATTGGAATGATTTTAATTAATTCCACCAATGTTTCTTATTAAAACTATATTTTTGTGCAATAGAAACCTAAATTTATTCTCTCTATTCTTTGAAGATCGATAACCACATACGCAGAGATCTTGGGATGCTTTCCTGGCTCTATTCCGTTCTCTTATCTCGGGCTCCCTATTGGCACTAACCCTAGATGTAGCGCTACGTGGAAACCGCTTATCGACAGATTTCGGAAAAAACTCTCAGAATGGGCTAGGAGACATCTGTCTCTTGGCGGAAGGATTACACTACTGAATTCGGTGCTCACGGCCATGCCATTGTATTACATTTCTTTTTTCAAAATCCCGGTGAGTGTCTATAAAGCTATTAAAAGAATCCAAAGGAACTTTCTTTGGGGAGGAAACGAAAATTCTAAGAAAATCGCATGGGTGGGATGGGTGAATGTGTGCAAAAGTAGAGTCGCAGGCGGCCTTGGAGTTAGAGATATAAACCTTTTCAACAAAGCATTACTTTGCAAATGGATATGGAGATGGTCTAACGAAAGGGAGGCTCTGTGGGCTAGAATCCTAAAGTTCAGGTATGGATCCTTTAATTACACAGGTTCGGACGATAATAGTCAATCCATTTGGTGGAGAGACATTGGCAAAATCGCTGGAGGGGTCGAGGGGGTGATATTCTACGAGAATTTGGAAGTTAAACTGGGTAAAGGCTCAAATATCAGATTCTGGTCCGACCCTTGGACCGAAGATAGAAGGTGCCTTAAAGATAAGTTTAAATCTCTGTACCTATTATCAGCAAATAGAAATGGATATATCAGGAATTCTTTTCTTCATGATGGAGAAACATGGTCGTTCCGTTGGAACAGACCTTTCAATGCTAATGAATTCTTGGAGTTTGCTTCTCTTTGGTTGTGCATTTGCAGATACAGGCTAAATGAATCGAGAGACGACGAGCTCAGATGGAAAGGGGCAAAGAACGGACTCTTCAACACGAAGAACATGTACCATAATATCGTGGAAAAAACGACTCCAGTTGCTGGCTCGATGGTGAATTGGACAAAAGTTTGGTGGAAATGCACGCCAACTAAAGTATCAGCTCTAACTTGGAAGGTGCTCCAAGATAGAGTGGCTACGGTGGATAATCTCAGACGGAGAGGCATTAATCCTGTTGAGGCAACTAGCCTGTGTCCTTTATGCAAGGTGTGCACGGAAACAGGGCAGCACCTATTTGTTACATGCTCTGCTTCCTTGCTGGTGTGGGAGGAAATACTTGAATGGACAAAAGGTAGATTATTGCACAATACTACAGTGAAGGAACATTGGAAAGAATTTTACAAAGCTGGGAATAAGACCATTCAAATCAATATCCTTAGCCTCATTTGGCAGTGTACGATTTGGAAAATTTGGAGGAATAGGAACAACATAATATTCAACGAGGCGTCATCAACACCGGAAGAGATTTCAGAGAGCATTAAATTCAGTTCCTGAAAATGGCTTAAGGCTCACAAAATCATAAATTAACCTTATTTTGATTGGGAAAGAGAACCATGGTTGTGTATTCCTAACTTAATCGTAAAATAGCATATCTACACACATTGTACATGGGATCTTAGTTGTATTCGGGCTTGAGACCCTTAGTCTTATACGTTAATACAAAGTACCATCTTTTCTTTTCAAAAAAAAAAAAGATCGATAACCACATTAAATTTTACACACATTAAAAAAATAATGACTAATATAACTATTTTACCCATATTAATGTAACTTTCACTACAAGAAAAATCACTTTTAGTGACATAATTTCTGTCATTATAGATTCTCTAGCTAAAAGTCTTTAGTGACGGTAATTTACTTTTAGTGATAGGTTCTATCATTAATTTTTAAATTTCTGTCACTAAAAACTTTTAGTTAGAGAAACAAAAAAGAGATGATGTTGTCATTAAAAGTCAGTTTTCTTATAGTGTTTTATCCGTACATTATATTAAATAATTATACTAAGCTTAATTAAGAGTAAGCTTTTTTTTTTTTTTTTTTTTTGAGGTTAATTAAGAGTAAGCTTTTCAACTAAGCATTTACTACTTAATGGTAAAAGATGATATGTGATTTGAAATGCCAAAAAAAAAAAAAAAAACGTGACTATAATTCATGTTACTAATGTGGATTTTTTTTCTTGTTACCATTGGATTTTGAATCCATGGTTTTACCAAATGCATTAATGATATATAAATTAAACTCGCTGAATTCAATTAGTGAGAGTCTTTAACAATTTCACTGTATTAAGTGAAACGGCAATTAATTTATCATCTCGTAAACAAATTTTAAATATTACAGCTGTTTTAATTACTACTCTATCCCTTTCATATTGTTTGTTATTTTTAGATTTAAATTTTATTTTAAACAGTTTATCGTTTCAGCTGTTTTTTCACATTTATATATCTCTAAATTACCTTATGTAGTTATTGTATTTCTAAAATTTCTCATTTTAAATATATCATGATAATTGAGACAAATTATTACTCATTTCTTTTTTTCCTCATTTTTTCTCTCTTTCATAACAATGAAGGATAAATTTGTACAAAAAAAATGTTCCTTAGTTTAATACTCCCTCCGTCCACATAATTAAAGTGTTTGTGTTTTTTCTTTTAGGTTATCCTCATAAGTGTTCATATTTCACTTTTTTTTTTAAGAAAAATATACCCCACACTTAATTTATCTCATGCAACTTTATTTAATCTCTCTATTTTAGGATTTGAATTCCTCTCCATTTTTTTTCTGGTAAATTTTGAAAAGAGATAGACACATAATAAAATAATGAATAAAAATATAAAAGTATGTGACTTACTAAATGTGTTTATCCTCTCCAAAATTTACTAAAAGAAATGAAGAAGATATCCTTTATGTGTACAAAATAACAAAAAAAACAACCAACATTACAAAGAGAGTATTTAATTCCACATTCACTATTTTGCAACTAAATTGGATGCACCCAAAATATTCACTATTTATGAACAATCCGCTTAATACAAGTTAATGTATATCTGCTGCCAATTATTTCGATCGGTCCATATCTAATTAAGCATATTCTTGAATTTTACGTAAATTATGATCGAACTCATATATATATTCATCAACACTACTATGATTCATTCACCAAAAAAAAAGTTTCATTTTTCTTTCATTTAATTCCTTTTCTTTTTGTGCCAGCCAATTAAGTATGTCACCACGGCGTCGTTTCGTGGCGTTTGCTCTTTGTTCTCTAATGCAGCTACTTTCCAATATTGTTGAACCTGCAAATTTGAAGATCAGGCCATTCAATAATTCTGTTTCCGCTTTTTTTGTTTTCGGAGACTCTTCAATTGATACGGGCAACAATAACTACATCGGAACACCGTTTAAAAGCAATTTTCGCCCCTACGGCCGAGAATTCCCCGCCCGGATCCCCACCGGAAGGTTTAGTGATGGACGCTTGGTTACTGATTTCATAGGCAAGTTCATTACTTAATGTTTTTTTATTTTAGTCCTGAAGAACTTTTATAAATTAAAAATGTATAGTACTAAATGTGATCTGGTGAGGTCAAACATTTGGTTGACCAATCAGATATTGTCACGTGAACAAATCAGACTTTGTGATGTCAGCGTCAACTAAATGTGTGCGACTTGCTATAGTCAATTATCGGAATATAAAGTTGAAAAGTGAAAATTTGAGGACTATTTAATGTGAAAAACTTATAGGACGTAAAAATCCTATTTCTCTTCTTTATTTTTAATTATTTGAATTTTAATTCATCGTTCTAATTTATACTGCCTTTAAAACACAGCTTCATACATTGGCATCAAAGAATACGTGCCGCCGTATTTAGACCGTACCCTAAAGATTGAGGAGCTAATGACGGGAGTTTGTTTTGCTTCGGCTGGTTCTGGATTCGACCCCCTCACGCCTGAATTACTTGTACGTAACTCGTTTATTATTTCATATACTCCCTTCTTTATTTTTTATATTGGGATTAAGAAATATAGTATAAATTGAATTGTGGGGATAGAAAAGGTAATATATATATATATAAAAGAAAAAACGATAGAGAGAAGTAGGAAATAAAAAATGTAGAGGGAGATAAAATTGAGAAAAAGCTGAAGCTTAATGAATTTTAACATTTTAGAAAATAAAAAAACGTATGACGGGATGCTGAAACTGAAAGTATATGTGCATGATTCAAAACTAGTGGAAATATGATTATTTTATTTTATTTAACACAATATTTGAATTTAGTAAAATCTTTGTAAATTTGATCTTTTAATACTCCTACAAGTTTATACTTTATACCTTGTAATTATATAATGTTTTTTTTTTCAAATGGTAATAATAAATTGGCTAAGTCTTTTGAAAACCAATTTCATGTGTATTTTTTAACTGTTAATTGTTTCATTAAAATTTATTAATTTGATAGTGTTAATTGTTTCATTAGTTGTAAAATATGTGTATGATAAAATTGGTACACACAATATCAATCTTTATAAGTTAGTCTCTCCGTTTCTTTTTAACTGTTTCTTTCAAAATTAAAATTTATTTCAAATTAATGGTCTTTTTTTCTACATTTGCTACCATTAAAAATCTCATTATTATTGAAAAAATAAAAAAAAAATTCCCCACCCTCTCCCTCCTATGTTTATCTTTTATTAATATATATAAATTTGTAAAAAAAAACATGTTTCTTAATTATATACAAAAATCTAAAAAACAATTAAAAAAAGAAAAAAGGAAGTTTTATTCACGTTGCATGGGTGTTTTGTCAGATACGTACATGTCACATGTGCGCATTAATTAAAAAAACGAACTTTAGAAACCGGTCCATATCGCAATCTCGTGAATTTTCACATTATAGGTATGAATCATGTAATACATTTTTTTTTTTTTTTACCTTATTCCTCATTAATCAGTGACGTTTTGATTTACTTTTTCTTTTTTAAAACTAATTAATAAATGTTTTTTTTTATTTCAATATAAACTAATTACATTTCTCTGAAATTGACTTCTTCAATCCGTAAAATATTCAAATAAATGTAATAGTTTACTTCATCCGCGGTGCTTTTTTTTTAAGCACACGTTTAAAAAAAAATGTAATAATTAAAATGTTGAAAGGTAATTTTGTAAATTTTTATAGTATAAAATAAATAAAATATTTGAATGGTTGTATGATAGACTCCAACAGTAATGAAATGAAGGATATATAAATATGTGTATATTGTGAAGGTGTGGGTTGTAATGATTATTTTCAGTTAGTTAGGGGTATGCAATTTTTGTAAATACAAACTAAGGAGGGTGTATTCAATTGAGATTTTGTTGGATTTTTTTGGACTTATAAAATCTGGGGGTATTCAATCCGCATTTTTAAAAGTCTTTCAAAATTTTGAGGTATTCAATACGGATTTTAAAAAGTCTTAAAAAATCTTTAGGTATTCAACAATCTATAGACTTTAATACTCTATGGATTTTGTTGGATTCTCCTCAAAAAATATAAATAAATTACACTATCCAAAATCTCTTCTAAAAAGTAGAGATTTCAACGGATTCTCTCAAAAGACTCTTAAGAGAAGAAAAAAAAAACTTTGTTGTTCTTCTAACAAAAGTTCTACTACTAACTACTGCATTTTTCACCGTCATCAACTTTAACCTTTATTTTCATTAAAAAAAATTAACATGATTCTTAAAAAAAAAAAAAAAAAAGATAGAGTTCATGTCAATTATGTCCTTTATTTTCATTAAAAAAAATTAACATGATTCTTCAAAAAAAAATAGATAGAGTTCATGTCAATTATGTCATTGGAGAAATTGCGGAGAGTGAGAGTTTCACCGCCATTATTATCGTGAAAAAGATTACATTTCTTATTTCAAAATTCTGTTCTCAATAATATATTCTCGATCGCCACCTAATTTATAACATTAATTATTAATATATTATGTTTATCCTTATTTCTTAAATATTTGATGTATATTTGGTAGATAAAGATACACTTTGATATAGATAAAGACCCTGACGAGAATAATAATGATGAATAATAATTTTTTTTTGAATTAATATATTTTTGGTATTTTTTTTAAAATAATTTAGATAACTTTTTTTTTATATACAAGTGTGTTCGATATACGTTTGCATCAATAGTTCCAAGGGTGTATTCTATGAAAATCCATGTAAATCAATAAAAAAATGTGTATTCCAGAATCCTGTTAAGTCTATGAAAATTCATATAAATCAATAAAAAAGTCAGTCAAACTCTGCATGGAGTCTATGAATTTTCTAAATCCACTGACTTTTTAAAGTTAAAAAAAATTCAACAGAATCTCAATTGAATACACCCCCTAAAAAGAAAAGTATGAAAACTTTTGAGAATCGGAGGGAGTAATAAAATATTCGTCCTTATAAAAAATTTCACATGAATTAATTGAATTTCTCCTAAATTTTACCTCTTCAACCATTAAAATATTCAAATAAATGTGTTATTTTAATAGGATACTCTTTCCGTCCAAATTTATTTATCGTTTTAAGGTATTAAGGTAAAATGAACTAAAAAATTCACATATAAAATAATGATTTTTTAAAAACAATTTCAATTAAACAAATTTCATATGTGAAATATTTTAAACAAATGTTGCTCTTATATTTCAGGGTGTGATTCCTCTAGAAAAACAAGTACGGAGTAGAATATTTCAAAGAGTACAAAAGTAAAGTTGAAAGCGCGGTTGGAAAGGAAAGGGCAAAAACGCTGATTAGAAAAGCGGTATTTCTCGTAAGCGCTGGCACAAATGATATGGTAATTAATTATTATGGTACACCATTTCGACGTCTATCATACGACATCGCCACCTACCAACAACTTTTGTTGCAAAATCTTCAAAATATTATTCAGGTACCATTCTCCATTAATATCATCCGCCCATATATTACAACTTATTTATTTTGTCGATCACTTAAATTAAGAAAAGTTCATTAAAACGCAAACGTTTGGTAATATATAAATAGCATATTTATAAAATTTAATGAGGTCGAGGAGGCCACTAGTTGTTCCTCTATATACTTCCATGACAAAAACATTTTTATTTGTAAATTTCACCATTTTTGCAAATCTTTTCAAGATAATTAAAAAATTCAATTTACTCTCGTAACTTTGTATATTATCATTTGTCATTTTTTAATTTGCTCTTTTCTAGTCCCGTAATTTTTATCTTTTTTTTACAAATATCGTCTCAAGACATGTGCAAAAAACGACGTCGCTTGGCAAGACAAAAAAAAAAAAAAAAAAAAAACTATCTTGAAATTATTTACAAAAAAGGTTGAAAGTTACCGGATTAAATTTTTTTTTTTTTAACTCCTCTTGTTTCCGATATATATTTTTTTTAATTAGGCTAGAAAATTATTCAATGAATCAAATTAATTGCAATAAAAAAGAGATGTATGAAATTGTAAAAAAAAAAAAAAAAAGTTGAAATAAACCTTCAATTAACCCTCGATGGATGGTATATGAAGAGGTTACGAGGGGAGGGAGCACAAGTGATAGGGGTAGTGGGACTACCCCCAATCGGTTGTTTGCCGATTGTCATCACCTTCACCTCCTCCTCCGGTCCGATCGGCCGCCGAACTTGCAATGAATCTCTCTCATCCATTGCTTTGGGTTATAATAAGAAGCTCCAAGAATTGATCACAACTATGCAAGATTCCACCTCCATACTTACTTATGCCGATATATACACTCCCTTACAAAACATGATTGACAATCCCTCTCAATATGGTAAGTTTAATTACTTTCTTTTTCGTTATATGTTTTGTCTCATACGTGTGTTAATCCACTATGGGATATAAAGTGTGTTAAAATATACATATTTAATTAATATTATATTTTTCCAGTTTCATATTTTTTATTTGTGTTTTATTGTTACATATATGTTAACTTTGGCAGGGTTCGATAATGTGAATGCTGGTTGTTGTGGCAGTGGATTGTTGGAAACATCATTTATTTGTAATCCATTATCACCAGTTTGCAAGAATCCCTCCAAACATGTCTTCTTTGATTCCGTACACCCATCCCAAGCAGCCTATCATTATCTTTTCCAAGCTTTGCGTCCAACAATTGACCATGTTCTCAAAAACCTTGTTCAAATTCCAACACTTTCTTAGAGACTAAACTTGTATCGTATGAGATTGTCTCGTACATGTAAACCTTTGTGTTGTTCAATTAGTGTCTAGTCGACGAGACCTCTGCTCGACTATTACCGAATTCTCTATTTGAATTTTTCATTTTGTATTTCATTATCTTTAATATTAGTCATGTGTACTGATCGAATGACAATAATGTCACTCGTGTCATTTTTTATGTTTCACTTTGTACTCCAAAGTAATAACAACGAATATTACATATCGTACCAACATATGTTAACAGTTTAGATGGTGGAACACCAAATGAAATACGAAAAGTAACATAAATCAATTGAAATGGTAATGAATAACGTCATCAATAATTATTAATTAATACACATAACTTGCATGATCGATTGTATTGAATACAATAGAGTACAAAATAAATATGACAAAAACATGTATATATAAGGTGTACTCATATATAGACAAATTAAATCTCATTTACTATATATATTTGTTGGGGACTCATTTACTATATTTTATAAAACATGAACTTATGAGCTTCCAAATGAGAATTTATAGGATTCAAATACTAAATTTAACCCTATATATCTACATTGAAATAGAAGATCTTATCACATAACTAAAAAAACACTACCCATTAAAGAAATGATCCCCCTTTCCACCTCCCCTTTTTGTTCCACCCTATGCGCACTTTTATTATAAAATGATCTTAAAATACATATTGTGTTAAAAAAATGGCTAAATTTTCACATTCTCAAATAAAATTATTTTTTATTAATTTGATCATAATATATAATTTGAAAATAAATAATTTTATTTGAGGTAAATATTCATAAATCAATGAAGAATATTATACGTTTTTTTTTCCTTTTTCTAAATATGGGATTTTGCAGTGTCATTGATTTATGAATATTAAAATGTGTAATATTCTTCATTGATTTATGATCAACCTAATAAAAAAAATAATTTTATAAAAATTACTCCCCCCGTCCCGCAATTACTTTCACATTTTTCTTTTCAAGACGTCCCACAATAACTTTCACACCCTTAAAATGGAAAACTCTTTATAAACTTCACCCTCACAATATTCTCAATTTTACACAAATGCCATTACTTTTTCTCCACACATACCCAAAAGTCAACTCATTTCTTTACTTTATACATAAAGGTTTACAAAATTACCCCTCAAAATCCCCACTAAATTCACTTTTCTTATTTTGTGTGCCACTTCACATGTGAAAGAAATCACGGGACGGAGGGAGTAATATTCTATAGCAGTTAAAAATTAATAAAATAATAAAGAATTTTAAATCAATGATTTTTTATTAATTTGATAATATATATAATATTCTTCATTGATTTATGATCAAATTAATAAAAATATAATTTTATTTGAGATAAATGTTTATATAAAGCGAATAACGTAAATTTTAAATCTGTAAAAAATATCTAGCAGTTAAAATTAATATAATATATATGATCAAATTAATAAAAATAAAATAAAGAATTTTATCAAAAGTTCTCTTTTTCTTTTTTTATGGGATTTTTCTTAAACAAACAAAGACTAACCTTAATTAATTAAGATTTAGATTATAGTAATTAATTGGACACATGTCATTAATCTAAAACATGGAATTGAACAGTAGATGAAACAGGGAAGTGGAATAGGAAATCCGAGCCAAAGAAATTCTATAAATCTTTTAAGCAACGTATCAAGATCAAACATTTATTTAAAAAAAAAAAACACATTGTATTGTATGCATAACAGTGACACTTCATATACATAATAGTAACACATGAAAAATAGAATTCACGAGAATAAAAAAAAAATTAGGCCTAAATCTATTTATAATTTATTGAGATTTTTTACAACTGGGTCCATGATTCCCCAAACATTTGCAATTAGCTTTCATTGACTTTTTGTATTTCAACTAACTCCCAGATCCTTGATGAAATGTCCCTTATGCCCTACTAATAGAAAAAGGAAAGAAGTGTGTCGTACTTCTCTGTTGCCTCCCCTATTAGCGTACTCTCTCCTTTTCTCTCTCTTGATAGCCCTCTCCCTCATTTCACATCTCATTTCTCTCACATACCTACACGTTTACGGAAGCAAAGCAGAAAACATTTTACTCCTTCAATCTTCATTCACCATTCAACTCGTCGGTCGCCGTCGAAAAGCTCGCAGCCTCCGTGTTCGGTTGCCAAATGAAGAGTAGTCTACTTTTCACCGTCCAAAGCACACATTTGTTGCAGAAAAAAGTTCCCCCTTTTGTGAAAAACCCTTATTTTAATTTTTAGAGTAACTCTTCGTGAAGGTGAGCTCACTGTTGAGGTAAAAATCTATTTCGTTTTTGTTCTGAAATTGCAAAAAAAAATTGTGTTTATAGACGGTTAAGGTTTCTGCATGCAAAAATTTTCTTGGAACCCTCATTCTATGAATCGAAAAAGGAATTCCCGGAAACGGATGAGGAATCTGCGACGAAGTGGGAGGCTGGTTTGATGATAGGCTGGTTTGATGATACAACCCTTCCTTCTTAATATTTCGATTCAATTTAGGGTTTAGTAACTTATGCAAACTCTAAGGTTGTGTTTGGATGAATGAATTTGAAAGAAGACATTTCAAATGAACAAATTTAAAAATACAAATAACATTAATAACATGGTTTTAGTGAAAATTTAAAATTCTCTTCATTTTAACTAAAAAAAAAAAAAAAATGGGCATAAATCTAAATATTTAAAATCCATTCATTTCCTTTTTAATCCAAACAAATTAAGTGAATTTGAATTGTGAATTTAAAATTCATAGACCAAAATCCCTTCGGAGCCTAAATTGAATTGAGTTTGAATATTACATTTTTTAAAGTACAAAACAATATAAACCCTATATTAAATTTAAATATTAAAAAAATTAGTAAATTTAAATTGATATTGTGCTTCTTAAATATATAAATTAAATATCTTATAAGACACTAAATCCTAACATAGGATTCTAAACCCTAAATCCTATATAGAAAATTTTAATATTACAAAAGATATTAAACTTGAATTGAAATTGAAATTAAAATTGAATCATTACTAAACCTTAAATATATTAGGAATTTAAAACAAATCAAATTTAGCCACCTAAACTTTTAACTCCTCAACAGCGTAATGATTCTGAAAAAGTGGGATAGCTCAAGTGGTTAGAGCACCACTACCTAGGCCTTAGGTCCTGGGTTCGAGTCATGGGGAGGGGAAAAAAGAGTCATGGGGAGGGGAAAAAAGGGATGGGTATTTAACTTCCATCAAAAAAAAAAACAGCAACACCTAGTATTACAAATTTGAACACTGAGTGTTGTTAAGGGAAGAATACTGAGACAATTATTGTGGCTATTGCATTAAACTTCAAAAAATATCATTCAACAAAATTAATCCATAATCTTAAAAACATCTCAAAATCTCTATTGTTAAGGGAAGAATACTGAGACAATTATTGTGGCTATTGCATTAAACTTCAAAAAATATCATTCAACAAAATTAATCCATAATCTTAAAAACATCTCAAAATCTCTAATTCTATTCCAATTTCAATTCCGATATTGATATCGAAACAAACTACATATTTTTTTTCTAAACAAGTGAAACAAACTATATTTAAACGTTACATAACAAAAAAAAAAAAATCAGAAATAGAACAGGTACAACTTAATAACATACTACTTCTTAGTAATATGTACTTGTGAACATTCATCATTCATCATTATCATATTCCCTTTTCCTTTTATACAAATAGCTTAATAAAAAATTTCTTAGTAATCAATAAATTAAGGAATTTTAAGGAAACAAGAATAACAGATGAATGTGATTTCATTACAAAAAAACACTTGTTATACTAGTATTTAACATCAAATGGGCTAGGGACGGATCAAATGAGTAACTTATATAATATTCACATTCAATTTCAATTATATATAATTTTAATTTAAATTTTAGTAACTTATGTAATATTCAAACTCAATTTAAGTTTAGATTTAGTACATTATATACAATTTAAGTTTGAGTTTAATTATTAAGAAGGACAATCCTATAGACTCATTTTCAAACAAATGAAACAAATTAAAACAATTCAATTAAAGTCAAATTGATGTGTTAATACCCAATTATGCCCCTTGATCTTAAAAAACAATATTAATTCATTAATATAATAAATTTCAAAAATGAAATACCATTTCCACGCATTTGTATTGTTATTCAAATTGAAATTAAATCCTCATTCCCCTTAACAACCGATAATTACTCAATCACTAACAAAATTTACTTAATTGAATAACTACCTTTCGTATCCCAATTGTCAACTTATTTTTCATTGCTTTCCAAAAATAATAAATTTGTTGCAGAACCATTGCAGTTTCTTCCGTACATATGCAATCAATTAATATTATTTCCGGATTTATTCTGACTCAAAATTGACATATGCAGAATATTATCTGCTTCCAAAGATATCCATGTTATAATAATATTATGACAAATATAAAAAATTATATGTAAAATATTATCTACTTCCAATGATATCCAGAATATTTACTTTTCTTATATATTACATTATATATTTTTATATTTTGATTTTAAACTCTTATTTTTTTAAATATTTAATATCAATATAAGACTCATGAAATGTTTATATTTCATTAAATAATAAATTAGTTAGTATACTCTTCTTTATTTTTGTTTAAAACAGTTTTCTATTCATCTTATTTAATTTTGTCCATGTTTGTGCATAAACAATTTTTTTAGTTACCCAAACGATAACATTAAGTCAATTTAATTTAAAATTAATGCTTGGTGGGAGTTACTCCTAATTTAATGGAGAAATTACAATTAACATTAACATGATAATCATTTATCATTAATATTTTATTTATAAATATAATTTAATTCCAATATTTACTTTTCTTATATATTACATTATATATTTTTATATTTTGATTTTAAACTCTTATTTTTTTTAATATTTAACATCAATATAAGACTCATGTTAAATGCTTATATTTCAATTTAGTTAAAAGTTTAATATTGAGTAAATTTTATCTAAAAACTCTTTTTATATATATTAATTATAAACAAATATAATTTATGTCGAACAAATTTGTTAATGCCGAATATTTAACTTTTTTATATTATATTATATATTTTTTAGGGTATAACACCATAATTATTTAAATACTATGATTATATTAATTATAAATAAAGATAAACTCGTCGATTTTGCATATATGAATCACATATTCAAATGTGCATTTCTTTTTAGCATGTCGTCAAACATATATTCTGTTAATCAATAAATAATAAATTAGTTAGTATACTCTTCTTTATTTTTTGTTTAAAACGGGTTTCTATCCAGCTTATTTAATTTTGTTACAAAAAGATAAATTTAAGTCAGTTTTATTTAAAATTAATGCATAATAGAAGCTACTCCTAATTTAATGGAGAAGTTACAATTAACATTAACATGATAATCAACTATCATTAATATTTTATTGATAAATATAATACGAATTATATTAATTGAATATGGAAAATTCTGATGTCATTATAAAGAAAGGGTAGAATGGTACATCTATCCACCAATTTGTTCTTTTTTGTAACTTTCAAATTTTGTGTTTCTATTGTAGTTTCTGGTGAGATGACTCTTATAACAACTTCCCCTCTAAGTTTAATAACTTATGTAATATTTAAATTCAATTTATATATTTAAATTTAATGAATGAATGAATAATTTAATTTCAATTTAAATTAAAGTTAGTACCTTATGGAATATTTAAAATTTTGATTTAAGGTTTAGAGTTATGTACCTTGTTGACATTCAATTTTATATATGTGAATTTAATGAATGAATGAATCATTATATTTTTCTCTCTCTCTCAATCAAATCACCTCTAATACATGTACTTATTATATTATAATTTTTAACCTCCGTGCCCGAAACTCATAGAATGCTTTCACTGGAACGGAGAGAGTATATATATATTACTCTTCACCACACATTAAAACATAGTGTTACAACGCCTTAAGTATGGTACCAAAAAAATTGATTCATTCATTAATTAAATTTACATATATAAATTGAATGTCAATAAGGTACCGAACCGTAATCTAAGGTCACTAAACTCAAAATTCAAAATCGAAAATTCTTTTATTACATAAAGTACTAATTAAAATGAAATTGATTTTGACTTGTGTGTACATGTAATAAGTGAATTGACTTGTGTGTACGTGTAAGCTCTAAAAGTAATGACATTTTATAAAAAAAAAATTTTAGTAGACTTTGTTAACCAATAAATTTAAACACCTGCAAATATTCATGAAAGAATGGTGATAAAAATAAGGTAAACATATTTTTATTTAAAATGTGGGTTACAACTCTCGTAGATCTCTTGATTCCACTCTCTAAACATAATTTTATTTGAGATAAATATTTATATAAAGCGAATAACGTATAACAGTAAATTTTAAATCTATAAAAAATATCTAGCAGTTAAAATTAATATATATGACCAAATTAATAAAAATAAAATAAAGAATTTTATCAAAAGTTTTCTTTTTCTTTTTTTATGGGATTTTTCTTAAACAAACAAAGACTAACCTTAATTAATTAAGATTTAGATTATAGTAATTAATTGGACACATGTCATTAATCTAAAGCATGAAACTGAACAGTAGATGAAACAGGGAAGTGGAATAGGAAATCTGAGCCAAAGAAATTCTATAAATCTTTTAAGCAACAACGTATCAAGATAAAACATTTATTTAAAAAAAAAAAATACATTGTATTGTATGCATAACAGTGACACTTCATATACATAATAATAACACATGAAAAATAGAATTCACGTGAATAAAAAAAAAACTTAGGCCTAAATCTATTTATAATTTATTGAGATTTTTTACAAGGGGGTCTATGATTCCCCAAACATTTGCAATTAGCTTCCATTGACTTTTTGTATTGCAACTAACTCCCAGATCCTTGATGAAATGTCCCTTATGCCCTTCTAATAGAAAAAGGAAAGAAGTGTGTCGTACTTCTCTGTTGCCTCCCCTATCAGCGTACGCGTACTCTCTCCTTTTCTCTCTCTTGACAGCCCTCTCCCTCATTTCTCTCTCATACCTACACGTTTACGGAAGCAAAGCAGAAAACATTTTACTCCTTCAATCTTCATTCACTATTCAACTCGCCGGTCGCCGTCAAAAAGCTCGCAGCCTCCGTGTTCGGTTGCCAAATGAAGAGCAGTCTACTTTTCACCGTCCAAAGCGCACATTTGTTGCAGAAAAAAGTTCCCTCTTTTGTGGAAAACCCTTATTTTAATTTTTAGAGTAACTCTTCGTGAAGGTGAGCTCACTGTTGAGGTAAAAATCTATTTCGTTTTTGTTCTGAAATTGCAAAAAAAATTGTGTTTACAGGCGGTTAAGGTTTCTGCAGGCGAAAATTTTCTTGGAACCCTCATTCTATGAATCAAAAAGGGAATTGCCGGAAACGGATGAGGAATCGACGACGAAGTGGGAGGCTGGTTTGATGATACAACCCTTCGTTCTTAATATTTCGATTCAATTTAGGGTTTAGTAACTTATATAAACTCTAAGGTTGTGTTTGGATGGATGAATTTGAAAGAAGACATTTCAAATGAACAAATTTAAAAATACAAATAACATTAATAACATGGTTTTAGTGAAAATTTAAAATTCTCTTCATTTTAACTAAAAAAAAAGGTGGGCATAAATATAAATATTTAAAATCCATTCATTTCCTTTTTAATCCAAACAAATTAAGTGAATTTGAATTGTGAATTTAAAATTCATAGACCAAAATCCCTTCGGAGCCTAAATTGAATTGAGTTTAAATATTACATTTTCTAAAGTACAAAACAATATAAACCCTATATTAAATTTAAATATTACAAAAGTTAGTAAATTTAAATTGATATTGTGATTCTTAAATATATAAATTAAATATCTTATAAGACACTAAATCCTAACATAGGATTCTAAACCCTAAATCCTATATAGAAAATTTTAATATTACAAAAGATACTAAACTTGAATTGAAATTGAAATTAAAATTGAATCATTACTAAACCTTAAATATATTAGGAATTTAAAACAAATCAAATTTAGCCACCTAAACTTTTAACTCCTCATCAGCGTAATGATTCTAAAAAATATACAATATTCCAAGCATAAAGTATGTAGATGTTGTTAATTCTTAAATGTCTTAACATTATCAACAACATCTGAATTCGACCTTCCGAAATTTTTTCTAAGTCTTTTCTAAAATGCTACATTAAATGTTGACCTAAATATTGTCGCATTTCTGGCAGGATCTAGAAGCTTCTACAAGGATTTGGAACCTGGAAGATTCCAGAACATTGGAGAACATGCTAGAACAGCCTGGATACATTTGGAACGACCTGGAGCAGCCTAGAAGGATCTAGAAAGATCATGGAAGTTGTGGAAGTTGAGTTTCCTAAAAAATAGGACCTCAATGTGGAAGCCTCTAGAATTCGCATACCACCACTATAAATACCCATTGAAGGCTTCATAATTCAGTGTGCTCTATTCGATCAATATCCTAGACCGAGCGTTCATCCCTGTTAGGAAATTGTGGCCAATAGTTCTACATTTTAGTTCATACGTTGTATACCACCCGTATGACTGTGTGTCTTCTTATCTATTGAGAGTGTAATCATTAGATAGACTAGGCATTTCGACAGTGTATAATTTATACACTTAGTTCGTTTTCTAGACTTGGCACCTGCCTCGTTTATAGTTTCGTTGTGAAGGTTATTGTTGTAACATTTCACACAACATTTGTACTTGAAGATAAGTATTGATTTTACGCCATAAGGCAGACATAGATTTTTATTTATAAAATCTATGTTAAAAGTATTTCCATTGTGTCTCGTTTGTTTTTAGTGTTTCAAGTCTTCCGCTGTGTATCTCAATTTCTGATATTCTGTTAGAGTCAGTGTTGCACTATTTGTCTCAACATTCTGTGCAACATTTATCTACTTATACTTAAACACTTCTATAAACCTTCCACACCACACACTTTCAGTTGGTATCAGAGCTGATACCTGACGACACTAGGTTAGATCTTTGGTCAAGTGTGTTTTTAGTTTAGTTTAGCAATGGAAACACATCACATATCCACTGCACTTAGGCCACCCGTTTTAGATGGTTCGAATTATTCTTATTGGAAGCCTAAGATGCGTATGTACATCAAGTCAATTGATGAACGTGCCTGGAGGACTGTACTTACAGGTTGGGAAGCTCCAAAAAGACCAGCAGACGCAGATGGTGAAGTTCAACTCAAAAGAGAAGTTGATTGGACGGCTGATGAAATAACAACAGCAAGCTACAATTCTAAAGCTTTAAATGCTATCTTTACTTCTGTTGATGTTTCAATGTTTAAAATTATATCTAACTGTTCTACTTCTAAAGATGCATGGGACAGGTTGCAAGAGCATTGTGAGGGTTCAGACAGTGTTCGAAGGACAAAGCTTCGAATGTTGGGGACAAAGTTTGAGAATCTCCGAATGAAGGAAGATGAAACCATTTCAGCCTACAATGAAAGGTTAAGTGAGATAATCAATGAATCACATTCTCTTGGTGACCCTATTTCTAATGTTAGAGTAGTTCATAAGATATTAAGATCTGTTCCTAAAAGATTTGATGCTAAAATTTGTGCTATTGAAGAGGCAAAAAATACAGATACATTAAGTCAAAATGAGTTAGTGAGTATTCTTAGAACATATGAAATAAACACTAATCAAGTTGATGAAAATGATGCTGATAAGAAAGTTGTAGTTTTTAAAGGAGAAACATCAAACATTTCTGAGATTCAACCTATCATTACTGAAGTTGATTCGGATGAAGAATTGCTTGATGAATGTCTCAAGGATCCTAACAACATTGCCTTACTTACTAAGCACTTTAATAAGTTTCTTAAGAAATCTGTGAACAAATCTAGCAACATTCAGCCTAAGATTCAAATCAACACATCAACACCTCAACCAGAAAGGAGGAAAGGTCAATTCACACCAAGACTGTCAAAGAGTGAAGGTAAACAAAGGTATGATCCTGAATTTCGAAAATCAGTTCAATGCAATGCTTGTTCTGGTTATGGCCATTATGCAAATGAATGTGCCAATACTAGACTTAAGCAAAAACTGAATTTTAGTGCTACCTTGAGTGATGATTCTGATGATGATCTTGATGAATTAAATCAGAATGAATATTCTAATTTTACCAGAATTGATTATAATGATTCCTCAGATGATGATCTGGATGAAACAGATGCTGATGCTGTACCTGATGTTTCAACATCTACAGCAACATCAGAACAGAGTCACCCAGATTTGAATTGTTTTAATGGTTTAGTTGATGATGCAGGAAAAAGGACTGATGACAATGAATACCAAAAGCTGTTAGATGATTGGAAGAATCAGAAACTCACCCTTGATTCTCTGAATAAAAGGAATGAGGATTTGACAGACACAATCACCAAGCTAGAAGTTATTCTTACCAAAAGAGATCTGGAAATCTGTAACTTAAAGGAGAAACTGATAAATTCTACTTTATGTTTCAAGAAATATTCCAAGAGTGCTTCTGAGGTAAATAATGCTATAGCTACTGGTAAGTCTAACAATCATGGTTTAGGTTATGATGGTACTACTGCTTCTATTTCTGATAAATTTAGAAAACCTGTGAAATTTGTTAAGGCAAATGTTGACACATCTGGGTCAACATCTGCAGAAACAGAGTCTCACAAGGTTAAGAGAAAGTATATCTGTCATTTCTGTTTCAAAATTGGTCATATTCGTCCTTACTGTATAAAGTTGTTTGAAGAACAGAAAAACTTGAAAATGCTGCATAAGAAACTGTCACATCCTGGTAAACAGTTTTTGAAATCTACATGGAAACCAAAAGCTACCTGTAATGTTGTTCATACCTCCTTAAAAGCATGTCTACCTGATTTATGGTACTTTGATAGTGGTTGTTCTAGACATATGACAGGCCGTATTGATTTCTTATCTGATTATGTGACTTTGAATAGTGGTAGTGTTACATATGGTGGAGGTTCTAAAGGAAAAATTGTTGGTAAAGGAACTTTGAATGTTAAAGGTTTTCCTAAACTTAAAAATGTATTACATGCTGATGGCTTACTTGCAAATCTGATTAGCATTAGTCAACTTTGTGATGATAATTTGCATGTGAAATTTGATAAAGATTCATGTTATGTTCTTAATAAAGATGAAGTTTGTGTCATGACTGGTACTAGGTCAGCTGATAATTGCTATCTTATTGGAACAAATATGTGTAACTTGTCAAAACATGATGAAAATATTTTATGGCATCAAAGATTGGGTCATGCAAATTACAGAGCAATGAAAAAGCTAATCAAAGCAGATGCAGTAAAAGGAATTCCAGAACTGAGGTTTCACAACACCACTGTATGTGGACCATGCCAAAAAGGCAAGCAGGTAAGAATGTCACACAAAATGCTGTCACATTGTACTACACATCGATGCTTTGAATTACTGCACATGGATTTGATGGGTCCTATGGAAACTGAAAGCATTGGAGGAAAGAGGTATTCCTTAGTTGTGGTAGATGATTTTTCTAGATATACCTGGGTAGAGTCTTTGAGAGACAAATCTGAAGCATTTGCTGCATTTAAAATTCTTTATAAGAGGTTCAAAAATGTGTTTAACTTGAAAGTTGGCCGTATTAGAACTGATCATGGTAGGGAATTTGAAAACAACATGTTTAATGATTTTTGTGATAAAAAGGGTATCTTGCAAGAATATTCATCTCCTAAAACTCCACAACAAAATGGAATTGTTGAAAGAAAGAATAGAACTTTACAAGAAATGGCTAGAGTTATGCTTACATCCAAATGTCTTGCTAAGAAATTTTGGGGAGAAGCATTGAATACTGCATGCCATATTATTAATAGGGTTTTTATTCGTTCTGGCACAAATCAAACACCTTATGAGATTTTGAAAAACAGAAAACCTAATGTGAAATATTTTCATGTATTTGGTTGTGTGTGTTATATTCTGAATGATAGGGATCAACTTCATAAGTTTGATTCTAAAAGTGATAAAGGTTTCTTTTTAGGCTATTCTAGAAATAGTAAAGCTTATAGAGTTTATAACCTTAGAACTAACATTGTTCAAGAATCTGTTAACGTTGTGTTTGATGATGATAAAGGTCTTACAGATGACAAAGATGAAGAAGATGTATCACAGGTTACTGACACTTCTGAGAATACACTGAAGTCTGAAAATGTTGCACCAAATGTTAACACATCTGGGTCAACATCTATAGAACAGTCAGCTGTAAATTCACAGAATGATCAGTACATTCCCAAAACGAATCCTTCTGACCAGATCATAGGCGATGCTACAGTTGGAGTGCAAACAAGAGGAAGAGTAAGATCAAACAAGGTAGATGTGGTAAGAACAATATGCATGTCTTCTATGTGTAATGTTGTAAATGCTGAATGCTATTTATCTGAAATTGAACCTAAGAGTGCTAAAGAAGCCTTAACTGGTGAAAACTGGATTAATGCTATGCATGAAGAACTTGGTCAGTTTGAAAGAAATGAAGTTTGGACACTTGTTCCTAGACCTAGTCATACTAATGTCATTGGAACAAAGTGGATATTCAAGAATAAAACTGATGAATCTGGTAATATTGTTATGAACAAGGCTAGGTTAGTAGCACAAGGTTACACCCAAGTTGAAGGAGTCGATTTTGATGAAACTTTTGCACCTGTTGCTAGGATAGAATCTATTAGATTACTGCTAGCTATTGCATGTTTTATTGATATTAAGCTTCATCAAATGGATGTAAAGGCTGCATTTCTAAATGGCATATTAAATGAAGAAGCATATGTTGAACAACCTATAGGATTTGAAGATCCACAGTATCCTGATCATGTATATAAACTTAAGAAAGCATTGTATGGTCTTAAACAAGCTCCTAGAGCATGGTATGGTAGGCTTACTGACTTTCTTTTGGAATATGGATTTATTAGAGGAGAGGCAGATAGAACTTTGTTCATTAAGCACACTGAAAATGATATATTAATTGCTCAAATATATGTTGATGACATTGTGTTTGGTTCTACTTGTGATAAAATGTTGAATAAATTTGTTGAGGCAATGACTGCAACATTTGAAATGAGTATGGTTGGAGACTTGAATTATTTTCTAGGTCTTCAAATCAAACAATGCAGCAATGGTATTTTCTTCTCCCAGAGTAAGTATGCTAAGAACTTGGTTAAAAGATTTGGTCTTGAGAATTCAAAACCAATGAAAACTCCTATGGGATCTTCTTTGAAACTTTGCAAAGACAGTGCTGGAACAGATGTTGATCCAACACTTTACAGATCCATGATAGGTAGTTTACTGTATTTAACCTCTAGTAGACCAGATATTATGTACAGTGTGTGTGTTTGTGCTAGGTACCAAGCTAATCCAAAGGAATCTCACCTGAATGCTGTGAAAAGGATTATCAAGTATGTTGCAGGTACAAGTGACCTTGGAATCTGGTATACTAAGGACACCAACAACATTTTGATTGGCTACAGTGATGCTGATTGGGCTGGAGATATAGATGATAGAAAGAGTACGAGTGGAGGATGTTTCTACATGGGAAACAATCTTGTTTCATGGCACAGCAAGAAGCAGAATTGTGTTTCACAATCTACTGCAGAATCTGAGTATATAGCTGCTGGAAGCTGCTGTACACAACTCTTGTGGCTGAGCAAGATGTTCCATGACTATGGTATTGAGAATGGTATACTTACAATCTTTTGTGATAATACTAGTGCTATTAACATTTCTAAGAATCCTGTACAACACTCACTCACAAAGCACATTAGCATAAGACATCACTTTATGAGAGATTTAGTAGAGAAGAATATTGTTAAGTTGGAGTATATACCTACTGAAAAACAAAATGCTGACATTTTTACTAAGGCATTAGACCATGAGAGATTCTCAATCTTGAGGAAATCTCTTGGGATGAGCACTATCTGAAAAATTCGGATGGATGTTGTCACAAATGCGTCAGCATTTGGGACAACATCATGGGTTGTAAAATTTTATAAGTTGAATTTATTTCTTACTTAGTTAAATAATTCCTTTGTAAAATATCTACGAATCTAAGAACCTTGTAGTGCAAAAATAAACATGTCTTACACCTCTCAAATGCATAAAAATGAGAATGTTATTAGCATACTAAAAGATGTACCAAATCACTGAGTAACTATGGAGCACGGAGTTCACTACTACGATGCCTTCTTTTCAAAAGGTGATTCTTTGGTAAAAACATCAATATATTTGTAATCCATTAAGTAAGTATGGGGCACGGAGTTCGCTACTACGATGTACTCTACAGGAACAATGGATCAATACAAATTAGATGCTATAACACAAAAAGAAAAATTATGGTGCAACACAAATGAAGCAAATTCATGTAAAAACCGTGTTGAGGTGTTTGCAACAGTTTTGAGCACAACATTGCCTGATTCGAATTTATTTTTATGAGTTGTAATTATTTAATTATTTATTGAGATTTATTTTATTTATTCAATTATATAACTAACCCACGTTTTTAATTTTCAGATTATGCTTGGACTAAGTAAAGAATTCTAGAAACTTCTTAATTATTTAATTAATTAATAAAATTGATTTTTCCCACTAATTAACCATGATCTAGGTTGTGGCTAAAAATGTGGAGCACTATCAAATTATTTCTGGAATAATTCGTTTTAACCTCCAACTACACATACATTCTCTCCATAAAACTCAATTAATTGTGATTTATTTTGCTAATTGTCTTTTTCGAGTTTTTGTTAAGTACTGTATTTGCAGAAACTGCTCTTTGGCCGTGTATTTCCCAAATTTACTACATACACTCTCAAAAACCTACCTTGGAAATCCAACCGATTCTTCTTAATGGCTGGAAACCACCCTCGATCACACTCTCACTCACACTCTTCTCCTGAATCTTCCAAACAAACTGCCCAAAACTCTCTTGAAATTCTTGCTTCAATGGCTTCGCAACAATCCAACTCCTCAAATGCCGACTCCAATGTCTCTGCAACCCCATCAACAACCGCTCCTGTTCCAACAACTACCCAAATCCCACAAGATTCGACCGTTGAACAGTTTACAAAAGCTGTCGAAGAAGTGACTGCAACTCTTCGAACTACCGGGCATCTACCCGTGATGCAATTTGGAGATATCACTGTGGATATCTCAAGTTATTTGGCCGATCAAACTGCTCAAATGACTGCTGCAACAAAAAGCCCTAATCCTACTGTTCCAGTTTCAACGGAGGAACATGTCGAAACCGGTGTTGAAGGAGAAGCTGCTGCTGCATCCGATTCTGAGGATGAAGAAATGGAGGACGCCCAAGCTTCTGATTCTGGTACAAACTCATCTCTCTCACTTTCTGAAGAGTCTGCTCCTATTCCCTTCAAGAAAAATGCACAGAAAGGAAAAAGACAGAGAAGCCCTGTACAAAGAAGGAGATCGTACCGTGTATTCACTCGTGTGGATTACTCTGAATCCATGAGGAAGAAGAAGAAAGCTGGAGCTGATGCTGGTGAACCCATTCAAGTGTTCACTGAATCTGATGAAGAAACCGAAGTTGCCACTGTTGCTGCAAAGAAGCCAAAGACTGTTGCTGAGAAACCAAAGAAAGCTGCTGTTGAACAAAGGAAGAAAGCTGCTACTGATCCCAAAGGCAAAGGGAAGGCCAAGATGATCCCTGAAGAAGAACCTGCTGAATCAGACTCTGATTCTGATTTCAATATTTGCCTAAGAGACATGCAAGAATCTCTTAAGAAGAATGCTGAGTCATTTGCTGCTGCAAAAGAGTCCACACCAGAACCTGATGATGGTGGAAGTGGAGACAGCTCATCTTCTGAAGCAAAGAGCTCATCTGCTGAAGCAAAGAGCTCATCCAAAAGCTCCTCTGCACATGATGGAGACACTGATCCTGATGAGGAACTGCCTTCTGAGGAAGAAAGTGAAGGTATCTCTGATCACTCTAACTATGTTGAGAAAATGTTAGAAATTTACTCTAAGAGGAAGCTGTTGATTGAGAAAAGAATTAATGTGCCTGATTTTGATAGTAAGGGGATGATTAAGTTTTTAGAGGATAGAAATCTGTTGAATGCTGTTACATTTGGTGAAGCTTTTCTTACAAACTGGTCTTATGAATTCTATGCATGTATGAAGAAAAGTTATGGAAAAAGAAGTTCTAGGTCTTATGGTACTGTTAATTTTAGGGGGAGGGATGTGCCATTCACTCCAGAACTTATTAATGAGTTCTTGCACACTCCTAATGTTGATGAGGATGATGATCCAGATATGGATGTTGTGATTACTGCAATCACAGGGGGTAGAAAGACTAAGTGGACTAGGAAGATGTTAGCTAGACACTTAACCTCCTTACATTCTGTTTTGTATAAGCTGATCATATACAATTGGATTCCCACTACCAACACCACTAAGATTACAAGAGACCAAGCCATTCTTATGTATAGGATTTCTATACTTAAGAAGTTCAATCTGGGACATACTATCTTTCACCATATGAGGAAATTTTATGGAAAAACTACTGGGAAAGGAAATCTGCCCTATCCAGTCTTGATTTCAAACTATCTGAAGCACCATGGCTTCACTGCTAAGAAGACTGATGTCTTGAGGGGGAGAGTGCCACTACTTGCTATTGCTCCTGCCTTATTGATTGGGGACAGAATCATTGATCTGCCCATAGTTGCTCCTGGTACTGATAGTCCACAGAGATCTTCCAGACCCTCTACTTCAGCTCAACCAGGCCCTTCCAGAACACATCAGAGAAATGCACCCCCAAATGTTGAGAACATTCGTGTCAACATTTCTGGTAATGTGTATCTTTCACAGGAATTCATCAAACTCCAACTCCAACACTTGCAGGAATCAATAGATGAACTCCAGTTCCTGAAGGACAGGTGGACCAACCTCCTTTCACCTACAACAGGGGGAGTACCACCACCATCCAACCATCCAACTCAAATGTGGTCATTGAGGAGATAAATGAAGATGGAGTTCCAGCTGCTGCTGATGCTGGTGCTGTACCTGATGCTGGAGGAGATGCTGCTGTAACTGATGTAGTTGCACATCTTGCTGCTATTTACTTTGTGGATGAAGCTGATGAACAGGAACATTGATGAACAGGGACAAGCTACAAGACAGGGGGAGATCTGATTTCATAATGGCTGCTGTTTATGCCATTTATTCAGTTCAATCTCTGTAATTAATGTTTAAGTTTGAATTCTGAAATTCTGATACACTTGTTATTTATTCTCTTAGATGATAGGATGTCTATTACTGCAACTTGCTTAATGGTTCCACTTGATATTTGTTTACTGCCTTGCTTAATTTGTTTGCAGATTATCATGTGTCTAATATTGCAGGTTGTGTATAGTATTAGTGTCTGTTTTTGTTTTTACATTATGTTTTTGCTCTGATTTTTTATTTTGTTTTTGTTAGTGTCATACTTAGATTCTAAGTGAATTTCTTCCAGATCAACTTATTGTCTTAGTATAGTTACTTATGTTGTGAGTAAGTGTATAGTTTATACTTATTCTATTTTGGATAAAATAGTTTTGATCTTTTGGCACGGATTATTATGAAATTATCCTTGATCTTCAGTTGATTTGATCCAACGATTACAACAGGTATTGTCTTGACTAGTGCTTAGCAATGATGTCAACCTCAACTAAGTACATAAAACTGAGTATGTATAGAAATATATGTGCATCAGGTGTGTTGTAGTCGAAAGGTCAAATTGGGGGATATTGTAGATGTTGTTAATTCTTAAATGTCTTAACATTATCAACAACATCTGAATTCGACCTTCCGAGATTTTTTCTAAGTCTTTTCTAAAATGCTACATTAAATGTTGACCTAAATATTGTCGCATTTCTGGCAGGATCTAGAACCTTCTACAAGGATCTGGAACCTGGAAGATTCCAGAACATTGGAGAACATGCTAGAACAGCCTGGATACTTTGGAACGACCTGGAGCAGCCTAGAAGGATCTAGAAAGATCATGGAAGTTGTGGAAGTTGAGTTTCCTAAAAAATAGGATCTCAATGTGGAAGCCTCTAGAATTCGCATACCACCACTATAAATACCCATTGAAGGCTTCATAATTCAGTGTGCTCTATTCGATCAATATCCTAGACCGAGCGTTCATCCCTGTTAGGAAATTGTGGCCAATAGTTCTACATTTTAGTTCATACGTTGTATACCACCCGTATGACTGTGTGTCTTCTTATCTATTGAGAGTGTAATCATTAGATAGACTAGGCATTTCGACAGTGTATAATTTATACACTTAGTTCGTTTTCTAGACTTGGCACCTGCCTCGTTTATAGTTTCGTTGTGAAGGTTATTGTTGTAACATTTCACACAACATTTGTACTTGAAGATAAGTATTGATTTTACGCCATAAGGCAGACATAGATTTTTATTTATAAAATCTATGTTAAAAGTATTTCCATTGTGTCTCGTTTGTTTTTAGTGTTTCAAGTCTTCCGCTGTGTATCTCAATTTCTGATATTCTGTTAGAGTCAGTGTTGCACTATTTGTCTCAACATTCTGTGCAACATTTATCTACTTATACTTAAACACTTCTATAAACCTTCCACACCACACACTTTCAAAGTACAACAAAATAAAACATAAAAATCAATGATAAGTATGATCACCCAACAATAAAAGTTGAACACCAAGTGTTGCAAATTTGAACACTGCGTGTTATTAAGTTGTGAAACTTGAACACCTAGTATTGCAATTTTGAACACCGAGTGTTGTTAAGGGAAGAATACTGAGACAATTATTGTGACTATTGCATTAAACTTCAAAAAATATCGTTCAACAAAATTAATCCATAATCTTGAAAAATATCTCAAAATCTCTAATTCTATCCCAATTTCAATCCCGATATTGATATCGAAACAAACTACATATTTTTTTTTCTGAACAAGTGAAACAAACTATATTTAAACGTTACATAACAACAAATTACAGACTACAAAAAAAAAATCAAAAATAGGACAGGTACAACTTAATAACATACTACTTCTTAGTAATATGTACTCCCTCCGTCCCAGAGGAATTTGCACCTCTAGGATGGCACACATTTTAAGAAATGTGTAAGAAAAGGTGTAATGAGTGATGTTTTGAGGGGTAGTTTTGTAAACTTTTATGAATAAAGTAAAGTAAAAGGTAGGTTGAGTGTGAAAAAGTAATGGCATGTGAGTAAATATGTGTATATTTTGAGGGTGAGGGTTATGACAATATTTCCTTTTATGGAGTGTGCAAATTGGTATGTGACATCCATATATGGAAAGTGTGCAAATTTCTATGGGACCGAGGGAGTACTTGTGAACATTCATCATTCATCATTATCATATTCCCTTTTCCTTTAATTTATACAAACAGCTTAATAAAAAAATTTCTTAGTAATCAATAAATTAAGGAATTTAAGGAAACAAGAATAACAGATGAATGTGATTTCATTAAGGAAACAAGAATAACAGATGAATGTGATTTCATTAAAAAAAACACTTGTTATACTAGTATTTAACATCAAATGGGCTAGGGACGGATCAAATGAATAACTTATGCAATATTCAAACTCAATTTCAATTATAATTTTAAGTTAAGTTTTAGTAACTTATGTAATATTCAAACTCAATTTCAATTATAATTTTAAGTTAAGTTTTAGTAACTTATGTAATATTCAAACTCAATTTAGGTTTAGATTTAGTACATTATATACAATTTAAGTTTGAGTTTAATTATTAGGAAGGAGTAGGACAATCATATAGACTCATTTTCAAACAAATGAAACAAATTAAAACAATTCAATTAAAGTCAAATTGATGTGTTAATACCCAATTTAATTGCCCCGTGGTCTTAAAAAACAATATTAATTCATTAATATAATAAATTTCGAAATTGAAATACCATTTTCCACGCATTTGTATTGTTATTCAAATTGAAATTAAATCCTCATTCCCCTTAACAACCGATAATTACTCAATCACTAACAAAATTTCCTTAATTGAATAACTACCTTTCGTATCCCAATTGTCAACTTATTTTTCATTGCTTTCCAAAAATAAGAAATTTGTTGCAGAACCATTGCAGTTTCTTCCGCACATATGCAATAAATTAATATTATTTCCGCATTTATTCTGACTCAAAATTGACATATGCAGAATATTATCTGCTTCCAAAGATATTCATGTTATAATAATATTATGACAAATATCAACAATTATATGTAAAATATTATCGGCTTCCAATGATATCCATAATTTAATTCGAATATTTACTTTTCTTATATATTACATTATATATTTTTATATTTTGATTTTAAACTCTTATTTTTTTAAATATTTAATATCAATAAGACTCATGGAATGTTTATATTTCATTAATAAATTAGTTAGTATACTCTTTATTTTTTGTTTAAAACGGTTTTCTATCCATCTTATTTAATTTTATCTATGCTTGTGCATAAACGGTTGTTTTAGTTACCCAAACGATAACATTAAGTCAATTTTATTTAAAATTAATGCTTGGTGGGAGTTACTCCTAATTTAATGGAGAAGTTACAATTAACATTAACATGATAATCATTTATCATTAATATTTTATTTATAAATATAATTTAATTCCAATATTTACTTTTCTTATATATTACATTATATATTTTTATATTTTGATTTTAAACTCTTATTTTTTTTAATATTTAACATCAATATAAGACTCATGTTAAATGCTTATATTTCAATTTAGTTAAAAGTTTAATATTATGAGTAAATTTTATCTAAAAACTCTTTTTATATATATTAATTATAAACAAATATAATTTATGTCGAACAAATTTGTTGATGCCGAATATTTAACTTTTTTATATTATATTATATATTTTTTAGGGTATAACACCATAATTATTTAAATACTATGATTATATTAATTAGAAATAAAGATAAACTCGTCGATTTTGCATATATGAAGCACATATTCAAATGTGCATTTGTTTTTAGCATGTCGTCAAACATATATTATGTTAATCAATAAATAATAAATTAGTTAGTATACTCTTCTTTATTTTTTTGTTTAAAACGGTTTTCTATCCAACTTATTTAATTTTGTTACAAAAAGATAAATTTAAGTCAGTTTTATTCAAAATTAATGCATAGTAGAAGCTACTAGCTCCTAATTTAATGGAGAAGTTACAATTAACATTAACATGATAATCAACTATCATTAATATTTTATTGATAAATATAATACGAATTATATTAATTGAATATGAAAAATTCTGATGTCATTATAAAGAAAGGGTAGAATGGTACATCTATCCACAAATTTGTTCTTTTTTGTAACTTTCAAATTTTGTGTTTCTATTGTAGTTTCTATAGGTGAGATGACTCTTATAACAACTTCCCCTTTAAGTTTAATAACTTATATAATATTTAAATTCAATTTATATATTTAAATTTAATGAATGAATGAATAATTTAAATTAAATTTAGTACCTTATGGAATATTAAAATTTTTGATTTAAGGTTTAGAGTGATGTACCTTGTTGACATTCAATTTTATATATGTGAATTTAATGAATGAATGAATCATTATATTCTTCTCTCTCTCAATCAAATCATCTCTAATACATCTACTTATTATATTATAATTTTTAACCTCCGTGACATCTACTTATTCATTCATTAAATTTACATATATAAATTGAAATGCCAATAAGGTATCGAACCCTAACCTAAGGTACTAATTAAATCCTAAATTCAAAATAAAAAATTCTTATATAACACAAGATACTAAAATAAAATAATTTATTTATTAAATTTAATTATATAACATGAGTTTCGAAACTTTAATTGTATAATAAGAAATCATTGGAAGATATATTAATATATCTGCTTCTTACCTGAAATATATACATTTCTATCACCAATTATAGCTCCATTTACAAATTTTGTGTTGTCACAAGTAATATTTGCCTGTAAAAATGCCATATATGATCAACTCCAGTGCCGCTAAGGGTTGTTGGAGGTCCGTCTGCACTCACTCCACCACTTGGCAACACCTTTTGACCATTTGCAGAAATGTGACTACTCTCATCAAGCATTGTTATCTCCTCCATCACAAGTCCATAAGTAAATTCGGCGTTTTGTCACGTCTAGCGCCTAGAACATTTAATTTGAGAAATAGGAAAATGAATACCTTCAAAATTTGTTATCTTCATCAATGGAGTTTTTCTCTTTCTCTTTCTGCAAATGTCAAAGGAAAGGTACAAGACTAGGTGGAAGGTAGGTGGGAGGGCTTTGGGAAGACAAAAAGTAAAAAACAGTGTTTTTTTTCATTTTTAAAAGATGAAATGATCTCAGGGGTATTATAGTCAAAACACAACCCATTTAGTAGCTCCTTGCAACAAATTTTTTTTGGTAGACTTAGTTGCAAGAGTTCATCCCACAAGGAACTTAATGGTGATCCCCAAAGAAATATGTATTCACATTAGCATTTTATTATGAAATATGTATTCACTTGTGTAGGAATGAAAGAATATTAACTTGGCCAAGGCTATATACCTCTCCATACTTGTTAAAAATACTCCCCCAATACATTCACTTCCACTCAAAAATAAATTATGTTAGATGTACTCCATATGATAAATGTACATGATAAATGTACCCCAAATAAAACTCTATTTTTTTTACCTTTTCTCCCCCACTCCTTCTTCCTCTTCAACCCATCGCCTCCATCGCCGCCGCCCATCGCACCCAGTGCCCGTCGTTTTTTCCTTTTTCTTTTCTGCAACACTTCAGCAGCGGCGGCGCCCCTCCTCCTTCCTCGCGTCAATGCGCTGCCTCCTCCCACCCAAGCCGCCCCCGTCCATAGGCTGCGCCACCCAAGCCGCCGTCGCCCCTCCCTCGCCAAGCACCGCCGCCGCGTCTGAACCCTAAAACATCAGGTTAGTTTTTTTTTTTTTTTTTTATAATATTTGTCAAAATGTGGTTGAATATAAACAATATAGTCGATAAATTGTTGTCGACGATAGTGTTTATATTCAATCACATTTTGTCGAAATATTTCATTTTTTCTTCTTTCAATGAAATCGTGTAGACGAGAGTGTTTTTTTTCGATACATTATTGTTGACCATATTCCTTCTTGTCGACAAACCAGTGTCGATCGACACTGATTTGTCGAAAATATGTCTTTAATTTTTTTTTTTTGAGCTTTTTGTTGATTTTTTTTTTAGTTTTTCTAAGATATCTGTTGGATTTTTTTGAGTTTTTTGAGATTTCAGTTGGATTGACACTAGTTTTGTTTTAATTTATGTCGGAAAATTCTAGATTTATTAGAACCGTAACCAGCCGTCAGAGGTGGAGCAGCGACGACGATGACTGCTTTCTTTAAAATTAGGGTTAGGGTTAAGGGTGTAACTATCTTGATATGTTTATTTAAAGGATAAATTTAATATTTTACATGAACATAAAATTAATAAATGGAGAGGGGAGTATATTTAACAAAGTTGGAGGGTATATAGCCTGGGCCTATTAACTTAGCTAGTGGACCAAACAATTGTAATGGGCTTTTTACTTGGACTTTAGGTATTTTATTATTTCTAGTCCATTAGTTGTTGTTTACTTTTAGAACAAATAGGTTTGAAGCTTCCATAAGAAAAGAAATTACAGTCTATTCTCGCTTCTCCTCCTCTTCTTCTCTAACCTTTCTACCTATCCCTCTCTTTTCTATCTAGCTCAACTATTGTCCCAAAAATTATAAAAAATACATGTGGGATTCAAATGTAGCGATTGGACAGTTACCATGCATTCAAAATCCATGGTTTTACCAAATACATTAATGATATATTTGTATAAATTAAACTCAATGAATTCAATTAGTGAGACTCTTTAACAATTTCACTGCTGTACTAAGTAAAACGGTAATTAATTCATTATCTCGTAAAAAAAAATTTAATATTACAACTGTAGTATATTAATCGCTACTCAATTTCGCAGCTTTTAGATTTAGATTTTATTTTAAAATGTTTGTGTTTTTAACTATTTTTTCACATGTATCCTTAAATTACTTTATATGTAATTATTGTATCCCTAAAATTTCTCATTTTAAACACATTATTTCATGATAATTAAGACAAATTATCCCTCATTTATTTTTATTTTTACTTATTTTCTTTCATTTTTTCTTAATTTTTCATAGGGTAAATTGCATTTATAGTCCCATGAGAATCCACTCTCACGAATTTGGTCCCATTATAAGCAATTTTGATCCCATGTAATTTTTTCATCCAAAGTTAACAGATAATGAGAAGTGAATAACACGCGCCGTTAGTTTCAAAGTTTTTTTTAATTAAAATTTTAAACTGCAATTTCTTTTATAAATAAAATAATACGAGTAATAATTAAAAAAATCTGCAACCATTCTACTATGCACTGCTTCACAATCCCAAGCCCCACCTCCACACCACCGCCTCCCTCCATACCACCACCGCTCGTTTAAGTTCTAGAAAACAAACCCCCTTATGAATTTCATATTTCGACCACTGATTTTTCGCATTTTTTGAGAAAGGTTTTGCAATTTTAAGTGTGAAATTTGGTGGGACTGGTGGTGTCGGGAACGGTGGGGTGCAGTGGCCGTGGTGGGGTTTTCGCGATTCGTGGTGGTGGTTTTCTCCATGAGTGTGTGGTGTGATTTTGGTTAAAAGCGAATTTAGCGATTTCGAGACAGATTCAAGCAAAAAAAAATTAAATCAGATCCATCGATTTGATTTTGAGACTATTTTATTTTTTAGAGGGCTTAATTTGTGAGAAGAATCTTTGAGATATTGATTTTTCGATTATGGCCGGGGCAGCACGGTGGCGGCGATGAGAACGGGAACGACGGTGAGATGAGCGGCAGATAAATGACTGATATACCTTTTTTTTAAAATTATTATTATTATCTTTAATTTTAAAATATGATGATTTTTTTATTTGAATTCTTCAAAATTTACATAAAAAAACAGTTACTGATATTTTTTAATTTGTTTGGTAATTTTTTATAATTTTATATATAAAAAAAAAACGGACATCTACAAATTTTAGCCACCATCTACAAAACGCAATCTTAGAATTACTCTATTCTCTCAATAATTTTTTTTATTTTACAGATTTTACATTTGCTTTGTTTTTTTATTTTGAATTATATATATGCAGGACGCAGGTTCTATATACTCCGTATAATTTTTACTCCTAAATTTCAAATTCCACATAAGTTATTTATAATTTTTTTATTTTCAAATTCTACACAAATTATTAGTATTTGATTTGAAAAAAAACATTACTTTTTTTATTTTTTAAAAAAAAAATCAGATTTTACACAAAACTACTACTCCGTTTATTTAGTGGGAAAATTAACTTTTGTATTTTTTTTGTTTATATTAAAATTATGTATATAATTTTATAATTAATTTGTAATTTATGAATTCATAAATTACATAATTAATTGATTTTTAAAAAAAAAAAAAAAAATTGAAAACTAACGGAAACCGTTAGGAACTTAACGGTTGGGACTATTTTTGCAAAAAAAGGACCAAAAAAGAACATGGGACCAAAATTGTTTTTAAAATATTCTCTTGGGACCAAAACTGCAATTTACCCATTTTTCATAACAATGATGGATAGATTTGTAAAAAAAAAAAATGTTTCTTAGTTTAATACTCCATCCGTCTGCATAAGGTGATGATGGAGAATGAAGCTGCACTCTAAGAGTCATTTCTAATTTTCTGCAACATATTTATTTAGTCAAATTAATCTATTTGAATCCTTTCAAACTCGTTTAATTTACTGTCATTTAATTATTTTGACTACTACTTTGTAAAATCCTTTAAATAGGATACGTGGCAGTGTGAAATGACAATTCAGAAATTATATGAAAATCCTTAAGGTTTTATCCTTAATCGTTGTTGTGTTTATTCCGGATATTTCGTTATCGAAATCAACGGTCTCACTTCATTTTATCCTTAATTGATATTGTGTTTATCCGGATATTTCTTTAAGAAATCAACGGAGTTCTCACTTCAATTGAGATGCTTCCCCAGTTGGTAATCAGAGATCAGGTACGATTCTTGATGATGGTACCGATTTTCAATGAATATTTTGATGAAAATTGTAGTTATGATGGACCACCAATTTTTGATAAATATTCGGATGACATTTGTGGTTATGATGTACCACCAAGTTTCAACGAGTTTGTTAATATTTTAATTGATGATGTTGACGTTGGCAATAGTGGTCCCCCAATTTTCGACGAGGAGCATGCAAATATTTTTATAATTGAGGATGTTCATCCCAATATTCTTGACTCAACGATGAGAGTTGAAAAAAACTATTTTGTGTTATTTACTTATGGTGATGGAAACCACACTACTCTTGCGACGGAAGGTCAAATTGTTATTATTTTGTGGCTAAAAGAGTACAAAGATGTTCCAGCTTGTCACCGTACATTTACAATGAAAATGAAGCTAGTTGTGATTCCGATTCGAGGGCGAATCGTTCCGAAGAGGGGAAGAATGA
Organism: Galeopsis tetrahit; assembly: GCA_963675135.1. Taxonomy (NCBI): domain Eukaryota; kingdom Viridiplantae; phylum Streptophyta; class Magnoliopsida; order Lamiales; family Lamiaceae; genus Galeopsis; species Galeopsis tetrahit. The sequence goes on along the minus strand of OY776126.1, from coordinate 37,635,569 downwards.
TGGAGAATGAAGCTGCAATCGAAGAGTCATTTCTAATTTTCTGCAACATATTTATTTAATCAAATTAATCCATTTGAATCCTTTCAAACTCATTTAATTTAATGTCATTTAGTTGTTTTGACTACTACTTTGTAAAATGCTTTAAATAGGATACATGGCAGTGTGAAATGACAATTCAGAAATTATATGAAAATCCCTAAGGTTTTATCCTTAATCGTTGTATTTATTCCGAATATTTCGTTATCGAAATCAACGGTTCTCACTTCATTTTATGCTTAATTGATATTGTGTTTGTCCAGATATTTCTTTAAGAAATCAACGGAGTTCTCACTTCAATTGAGACGCTTCCCTGCATCAGTTGACCTATCTTTTTTGGGGTTGTCCGAATAAGTGTTCATGTTTCCTTTTTTGAAAAATATACTTCATCACACGTATTTTATCTCTTCTCAACTTTATTTAATTTGTTTATATTTTAGGATTTGAATTCTTTCAATTTTATGATAAATTTCTTATAAATTTCGAAGAGAAACAGACGCATAATAAAATAATGAATAAAAATTTAAACAATGGACCTACTATATTCGTCTATCTTTCTTCGAAATTTATAAAAAAAAAATTACCAAAAAAAAAAATGGAGAAAATTCATATCTGATTCGTTTATGTGCAGTAAGCGATTACTCCACATTCACTATTTTGCAACTAAATTCCGTGCACCCAAAATATTCACTACTCCCTTTCACAAAATTTATTGCATTTGGTCTTTATTTTTATTTTAAAAAGTTTGCCGATTTTCCTATTTTTACCACAAATTTTTCTAAATTATCTTTATGTAATTTCTACAATATCACTTTTAATTGTAAACATAGTAATGATTCATTTTCTTTCAAAAGGTATAGAATGTCATATAGAGAAAATGTTAAAAGGAAGAGAGAGAAAATTAATAAGGGATACATGTGTCAAAAAAATATGTTCCTTAATTCTATACAAAATGACAAATGCGACAAACTTTATGAAATTGGGGGAGTATTTATGAACATTCGACGCAATACAAGTTAATGTATATTACTATATTTGCTGCTATTTATGCATGTAAATTCATATATATATATATATATTCATCAACACTATGATTCATTCACAAAACAAAGGTTTCATTTTTCTTTCAATTCTTTTTGTGCCAATTTTGTTAAGTATGTCACCACGGCGTCGTTTCGAGGTGTTTGCTCTTTGGTCTCTAATGCAGCTACTTTCCATTGTTGAACCTGCAAATTTGAAGATCAGGCCATTCAATAATTCTATTTCCGCCCTTTTTGTTTTCGGAGATTCCACGGTTGATACCGGAAACAATAATTACATCGGAACACCATTTAAAAGCAATTTTCGTCCATACGGCCAAAAATTCCCCCGTAGTGATGGACGCTTGGTCACTGATTTCATAGGCAAGTTCATTATTTAATAATTGAAAATAGTCTTATACATTAACTTTTCATTTTTCAATATTTTAGTCCGATGACATCATACATTCAATTAAGTTGTCACGTCAGCGTCAACTAAATATGTGACTTGCTATACCCAAGTTGCATACATTACTATTTTTAATTCTAGGAAGTCGATATGAGTAAAATAGTAAATTGAAAAATTTATAGAACGGAAATATCTCCATTTCTAACTTTTTTAAAAAAACACAGCTTCGTATGTTGGCATCAAAGAGTACGTGCCGCCGTATTTGGACCGTACACTAAAGATTGAGGAGCTAATGACGGGAGTTTGTTTTGCTTCAGCTGGTTCTGGATTCGACCCCCTCACGCCTGAATTACTGGTATGTAAAATTGTTCTCTTTAATTTTGCCATAAATTAAAGTTCAATATATATGAATTTATATGTTATAATTATAGTTTTTTTCAAGGGTAACTATTTTTTTTTTTTTGCACTGCTACACATTTAAGTTTGGAGAGCTCTTTTAAAAGCTCTCCAAGTGGGAGCTGTCCAAGCTTGTCCAAACTTAAGGGCTCTCCAAGTGCAATTAAGGGCTCTCCAAGTGCAATTTAACTTGGAGAGCACTTGGAGAGCTCTTCTAAAAGCTCTCCAAGCTTAAATGTGTAGTAATTTCATCATATACGGAGTAATTGATTTGCATTTGTGTGTATTTTTTTACGATATTAATGGTTTCATACAAATTTATTAGTTTAATAGTGTTAATTGTTCCATTAAATGATACTCCTATTAATTATATATTTTATTATAAAGTATTAGTTGCAAAATATGTGTATGATAAAATTGGTTCACTCAATATCATTTTTTTTATAAATACTCTCTCCATTTCTTTTAATTGTTGCTTTTGAGATTAAATTTTATTTTAAATTAATTGTCATCTATTTTATTTCTATTGTATCCTTAAAAAATCACATTATTATTGATTTTTTTCTTTTATTATTAGATAAACCTGTCAATTATTTTATTTTATTCTATACAAATTTCAAAAGCGAAAAAAGAAAAATAGAAAAAGGTGGGTGTATTATTCAGACGGGGTGTTGTGAGATATGTACACGTGCGCATTAATTAAAAGAACGTACTATTGCATCTCGTGAATGTTCACATTATTCCTATGAGTGTATTAGTATTTATTTTTTCGGTAATCTTATTAATTTTCAAATTTCTGTGTATTATTAGTTATCCTGATAAAGTGAATATCTAAATATATGTGCATTAATTTAATATGACACATATTTTAAATTAAAATGAAATATTAGATAATATATATGAGACCATTGATTCAATATGTGTATTTTATGAGATAGAAAAAATAAAGAAAGAGTTGCTACTTGAAAAGTATTATTAATATTTAATTTTAAAAATTAAAAATTTATGTATATTACTTTCTCCGTCCACATAAAGTGTGTTGTTCTTTTTAGTTGTCTACATAAAATGTTGTTTTATTATTCACCATATCTACTTTATCATAAAATAACAATATTCCTTAATACAAAATAAAACGAAACAAGCACGTTATACTTGAATTTGTAATTATATTTCAGGGTGTGATTCCTCTAGAAAAACAAGTAGAATATTTCAAAGAGTACAAAGGAAAGGTTGAAAGCGCGGTTGGAAAGGAAAGGGCAAAATCGCTAATCAGAAAAGCGGCATTTCTCGTAAGCGCTGGCACAAATGATATCGTCATTAATTATTATGGTACACCGTTTCGACGCCTATCATACAACATCGCCAACTACCAACAACTTTTGTTGCGAAATCTACAAAATATTATTCAGGTACCATTCTCCATTAATATCCACCCATATATTACGACTCATTTATTTAATCTTGTCACTTATATTAAGATCGAAATTAAAACATATATTCTCTCCCTTTCATAAGTATTTGTCCAATTGTTTTATTAAATCGTCTCAAGATTATGATGACAACCACAAAATTAAATTGTAAATTCACAAATTTTTGACTCTAGCCATCAAGAACTTCAATTGCAAATTCAGATTTGCTAGAATATAATACCCCCATCCCACTATAAGTTTTCCACTTTCGATGTTCCACTATAAGTTTTTCATTCCATTTTTAACATATTATTTTATCTCTTCAAATCACATCACTTATACTTTATCTATTATTTTATTATACTTTATCTCATATTTTTTTATTATTTTCTCTCTCACCATCATATAACTTATATTACATCTATTATTTTATCATATTACTTAATTAAAACATCCAAAGAAAGGAGAAACTTATAGCTGTGCTTAATTAAAACATCCAAAGAAAGGAGAAACTTATAGCCGTGGTTATTCTTTTGGCTGTTTTTTCATCCTTATAAATGGGTATACAACTAACCATTTCATAAAGTGTCCTAATCTAACTAATGGTAGTGATTATCAAAAAAAAAAAAAAAAAAAAACTAATGGTAGTGGCCAAGTAAACATGCAGGCCCAAATGAATTAAAAACAAACATAATTGAAGAAGGACTAAGTGGGTGTTTGCAAACACATACATGTTTAAAAGTTTTTTTTTTTTTTTTTAAATAGAGACATTTTTGAATTGTTTACAAATACAATTAATTTATTAAAAGTGATTTTGATGAAGCATTCTTTCACATACTTTTAATAGCTTATATGTGTTTCTTATTATTGTATTATGTTGACTAGGCCCTTTAAAAAAAGATCTCTTATAATAATCAATTTTATAATTTTGTCCTCACAATTTAAATAATATTTCATCTTTACCCTTATTTAGCCAAATGTAATAAGGGTGTTTTTTTGTAAATTTATATAAAAAAAAACGTGATTTATTTTATAAACACCACAACATATACACAAATGATTAAAAATGCTTAATTTTAAAATACTATCAACTTTCAATTTTATTACAAAAATCAATTTTAATCACTTTGAATCAATCACTATAATTTACGAACACACCCTAAACATGATAATAGCTCCCAATAATTTTAAGTTCTTTTAAACGGTTGGTAATATATAAATAGCATTTACAAAATTTAATGAGGTCGAGGAGGTAGTTGTTCCTCTACTTAATTCCATGACAAAAACATTTTTATTTGTAAATTTCACCCTTTTCAAGATAATTCAAAAATTCAATTTAGTTTCATAACTTTGTATATTACTTAATTTACGTTCATTTTTTGCTCTTTTCTGGTCCCGTAATTTTTTTTTTTTTTTTGCAAATCGCCTCAAGACATGTGCAAAAAAACGATGTCGCTTGGCAAGTTTGAGACATAAAATGAGCAATGTAAAAAGTTTTTTTAAAAAAAAATTAACTATCTTAAAACTATTTGCGAAAAAGGTCGAAAGTTACGAGATTAAAAACATTTTTTTAACTCCTCTTGTTCCCAATATATTTTAATTAGGTCCGAAAATGGTTCAATAAATCAAATTAATTGCAATAAAAAAGATGTGTACGTATCGAATTGTAAAAAAAATGTTGTAATTAATAAACCTTCAATTAACCCTCGATTGATTGTATGCAGCAGAGGTTACGAGAGGAGGGAGCACAAGTGATAGGGGTAGTGGGACTACCCCCAATCGGTTGTTTGCCAATTGTCATCACCTTCACCTCCTCCTCCGGTCCGATCGGCCGCCGAACTTGCAATGAATCTCTCTCATCCATTGCTTTGGGTTATAATAAGAAGGTCCAAGAATTGATCACAACTATGCAAGATTCCACCTCCATACTTACTTATGCCGATATATACACTCCCTTACAAAACATGATTGACAATCCCTCTCAATATGGTAAGTTTAATTACTTTCTTTTTCGTTATATGTTTTGTCTCGTACGTGTTTTAGTCCACTAGGGGACATATATAATGTATGTTATTATATTTTTTATATTATACTCTACCCCGTTTTATTTTATTTTTCGCTTTTAATGTTTAATTAATTTGAATACAAATTGATTTACTCTTTATATAAGTGCAAAATATAATTTTCAATTAAAGAAAGAAATTTAAAGGATACAACATGATTTTCTTTTTAGTTTGTCACAAATTATAATCACTAGCTTCGATCTATATATATTAAAAGGGTGTAAATTGTTTAAAATACACATATTTAATAGTATATGTTATTTTTTCAATATTTTACTTGTATAATAAATAAGAAAATATACAAACTCTATAGTTAAATTTAAGATTTTCATTCAAAAAAGTGATGTTTTATCGATTTGAATAAAACTCAAACATGACTATCTTTGTAGAATGATAAGTATAATTTTATTTTATTTTGGAAAAAATAATGATTGATGATATACTCCATATTTTAACTTTGGCAGGGTTCGATAATGTAAATGCTGGTTGTTGTGGCAGTGGATTGTTGGAAACGTCATTTATTTGTAATCCATTATCACCAGTTTGCAAGAATTCCTCCAAACATGTCTTCTTTGATTCCGTACACCCATCCCAAGCAGCCTATCATTATCTCTTCCAAGCTTTGCGTCCAACAATCGACCAAGTTCTCAAAAACCTTTAATTCCAACCTTGTTGATCCATCACTTTCTTAGAAACGAAAGTTGTATTGTATAAGACGGTTTCATACATGTATATATACCTTTATGTTGGTCAATTAGCCTCTGGTCGAGGAGAACTCTGCTCGCTTATTACCGGATTTTCCTTATTTTAATTTTTCGTTTTGTATTTCATTATTTTTAATATACGTCATGTACTCTTGTGTACTCAATGACAATGATGTCACTTGTATCATTTTTTATGTTTAACTTTATATATCAAATTTTAAATATCATACCAACATATATGTTAACGATTTAGACGGTGGAACCCAAAATGAAATACAAAAGGTGACATAAATCAATTGAAATGTGTGAGTGTTATCTCATAATCTCATATCAGTTGTTTTAATCAGTTGATGGGTATCAGGTGGTGTATTAGGAATTAATACAAGAATTAATTTTCAATCTCTTTATAAGTTCAGACTTTTAGATGAGACAAAATTCTTTCATGGTATCAGAGCCTCCAAGCAAACGACCTGGGTTCAATTCCTGCTGGAAGCAACTTCACCCATTTAGACGAAATTCTTTCATGGTATCAGAGCCTCCAAGCAAACGATCTGGGTTCGATTCCTGCTGGAAGCAACTCCACCCATTTAAATTGTCTACTCGATGGGCCTCCTCCCCAAAGGGTAAGAGGTGATAATCCGGCCCACGAGTGAGGGGGAGTATTAGGAGTTAATACAAGAATTAATTCCCAACCTCTCTATAAGTTCGGACTTTTAGATGAGATGAAATTCTTTCATGGTGGTATCAGCTGATGGTGGAGTTAGGGAAGCTAACTTAGGCGGATCAGATGGATTTCAGTCAGCTGAGAAAGAGATGCTTATATTCAGCTAAGTTGGTGTGATTAGAAGGGGTCGTATCAGGTGAGTAGATGTCTATCAGCAGGGTTAGTTTTTTGACTAAGTGAGGAGATCAGCTGATGGGTTCAGCTGATGAGTCTTCTGATGGAGTTCATCTGTTACGAGTTACAAGGAAAGGGGTAAAACTGTCATTTTGATTGGGCAATGCGGAACACGTGAGTTTGTTACACGACTACAGACAGTTGTAACTACATCATGCTTTCAACACTTGCAACAATCATCCTTGATTAGTATAAATACCCCAGCACTTGCATTTTGTAAAGATTGACGCGAAACGAGCATTCGTCTTTGAGTTGTGAGTTTACGAACGAAGTGAGGATAAATCCTATTTCGAGTGAATGAGTGTGTAAACATTTTTTATCAATCAAAGTTGAAGTCGTGTGTCCAGTGGATGTAGATCACATTAATCGAACCACTTAAATTCTTTGTGTGCTCTGTTTTGCTATCTTGTTGGTTTACTTTTCTGAATTACTATCTTAGTTAGGTTACTTCGTTTCATCATATGTTTTCTGCTTGGTTGGAGACGTCTAATCTTTCGGATTACTTGACAATTGGCGCTGTCTGTGGGAATCAGAAGTAACTGCCAGATCTAAGATGGAGAGTTCTACCAAGTATAACATTGAGAAGTTCACAGGCACTGGGGACTTTGGGTTGTGGAGAGTCAAAATGCAGGCTCTCCTAGAACAACAAGGTATTCGATGCGCTCGAAGAAACAGAAGACACTGCAGAGGAATCTGCAGCAGCTGCGGCTGAAAGGAGCAAGATTCTCAGGAAAGCGCGCTGGAAGCACTATTCTGCTCTGCCTTGGTGATAAGGTCTTGAGAGAGGTTGCAAAAGAAAAATCCACGAAGGAGGTTTGGGATAAGCTTGAGAAGCTTTACATGGTAAAAACCTTTGCTAACCGTCTCTATTCGAAACAGAAATTGTATGCCTTTAGAATGGGTGATGACAAGCCCATTCCAGATCAATTGGATGAGTTCAACACGATCCTTGATGATCTAGAGAATTTAGATGTCAAGTTAGAAGAAGAGGATAAGGCTCTGATCTTGTTGAGTGCTCTGCCTAAGTCCTTTGAAATCCTAAAGGACACCATCTTGTATGGTAGAAAGGAGACTATCACACTGGAAGATGTGATGTTGGCTCTCAAGTCGAAGTTGTTGCACAACAAAACATCTTAAGGAGATAAAAGCAACAATGGTGAGGGATTGACAATCAAGGGAGGTCAGAAGAAGTGTGTCTCTAAGAAGGGGTCTAGTCAACCTAAAGGAGCTGATAAGGGAAAATCAGTTGTGTCCAATTAAGGGGATTCAGTATGCTACCACTGCAATAAGCCCGAACATTATAAGAATGCTTGTTACAAGTATAAGCAGTTCTTGAGGAAATCTGGTGCCAAGAACCCAGCTGACAAGAATCAAGATAATCAGACCCAAGAAGATAAGGAGCAGGAAGGCTATGTGTCTGCTCAAGCACTAACCATCATATCCTCTGGAGAACAGCAAACATGGATCTTAGATTTAAGGTGTTCTTTCCATATGACTCCAAGAAGAGATTGGTTTCATGATTTTAAGCATCAGATGTGAGGTTTTGTGTTGCTAGGAAACGATCACACATGCAAGGTTATGTGTGAAGGTGCAATTCACTTGAAGATGTTTGATGGTGTAGTGAGGATTCTCAAGAGTGTTAAGTATGTGCTTGAACTCGAGAGAAATTTGATATCTCTTGGGATACTAGATTATATGGGCTATAAATTCAAGTTTGAGATGGAGAGCTCTGGGTGTCTAAGGGGGAGCTGGCTGTCCTGAAAGGTGAGAGGAAGAATGACCTCTACTTTCTGAAGGAAAGAACAATGACTGGCAGATCAGATGTAGCAGAGGTGCAAGACAACTCTATGTTGTGGCATATAAGACTTTGCTCACGTAGGAGAGAAAGTTCTAGTAGAGCTGTCTAAGCAAGGTTTACTTGGCAAGGACAAGATCACAAAGTTGGATATGTGTGAGTCTTACAATTTTTGAAAAGCCAAGAGATTGAAGTTTGGGAAGAGTGAACACTCTACCAAATAAATCATGGACTATGCCCATTCTGATCTATGGAAGCCAGCTAGAAATCAGATAAGAAAGTGGTGGGAAATATTTATTGTCTATCCATTTTTGGCAAAGCCTACTGGACACTAACTCGGTTTGTTAATTTATATTTTTAGTGTAAAATTAAGAATGTAAAAAGATGAGGGTTGCAGGTTGTTAATCTGAGCTTACTGAAAATTCCCAAGTAAAGATCTTTGTTCCCTGCAACTCTTCCAATTCTTGCTTGCCATCTCCCATGTTAGTGATCTCTGTTTATTACATAAATTATTAATTATTGATATAAGATAAACAAATGATTAATTTTAAGTATTATTATATGTTTATATATAAACAAATTTAGAAGCAATTAAAAATGCAATAATAGTACTGTGATTTAAATTTTACCTCGTGACTCCTGTATAAATAGACGTTCCACGAGAGAATCCGTTGCTTTTCCTGGATTAATTAAGAAAAAAAAAATTGTGACATGATCAGCTCAATGAATTAATCTACTGTCTGTTGCTATTAAATGTAATCAATCTACAGTCACAAGACAAGAATATGTAGCATCATTAAGGAGGTTATTAAATGTAATCATATACATAATAATAACACATGAAAAATAGAATTCACTTAATAAAACAAAAAACTTAGGCCTAGCTAAATCTATTTATTATTTATTTTTTCCACGAGTCAACGAAACATTTGGCACCATTGTTGGATAGTCGTTGATGTTTTAATTAAAATCCCGCGTTGGAGATGCTTTAAACTCTATCTCTCTCTTTCTCTCTCTCTCTCTATAGTGACAATGCAGTGTTTCAGAAGTGTGAGTGTTTACAGGTTGTTAGTGTTAGTTGTTGAATTAGTTTGGATTAGTGAATCCAGAAAATTATTGAATAATTCATCAGTTTCCACAATTCTTGTGTTTGGGGATTCCACGGTTGATCCAGGGAATAATAACTTCGTCCCAACTGCTTTCAGAAGCAACTTTCCGCCCTACGGACTCAACTTTCCCGGCCACATCCCCACCGGAAGGTTTACCGATGGTCGACTTGTCACTGATTTCATAGGCAAGTACTTCATACACAAACCTTTTTTTAATAGTTACTTACGCTGTAATTTATATTTATTACAAACACTAAATTATATACTACGTAACAGTTACACATAACTATTTCTGTTTTTTTTTTTTTTAAGTTTGACTTAATTGTAACATGATCTATATAATTGAAACATTGTAAAATAATTATCAATTTTATTTTTATTTTCAATTTAGACTTGTGATTATGAGCGGTTCTATTTGTGCCTATGTACAACAATGGGCACAAAGAAAACTGCAATTGTAAGCCTAGCAAATAACCAAAAAAAAAAAAATTGATTGATTTGCAATATCTTAATCGTCTAGATTAGTTTAATAATCCGATTAATGTAAATTCTCTTATGTAATTGAATGAATAAAAGTGCTCAAATAATGCTTCGAAATAAAGTGACTTAATTTTTTTGCAAATTTTAAAATTGAAAGGTTTTGAACTTTGTTGGAAAAAACAGCTTCATATATAGGGATAAAAGAGAATGTGCCACCATATTTGGATCCAAAGCTCAAGCTCAAGGACCTAAAAACAGGAGTGTCTTTTGCTTCTGCTGGCTCCGGCCTCGACTCGCTCACTACTTCCCTCCTACTCGTAACTCATTTCTCATTCGATCTAGTTATATTCAATAAGAACTTATTTTTTTTCAAGTGTTACTGTTGTATATACGAAATGTTATTGTTTAAAAATCAATAAAGTTTTAATCAGTATACGCTTGAATTCATATACTTGTCGTTTCGATGATTCGTCTATTACAGGGCGTGATTCCTATGAAAAAGCAACTAGAATATTTCAAGGAGTACAAAAGGAAAATTGAAATGGCGATAGGCAAGGCAAAAATGGAAAGTTTGATAAGCAAAAGCGTGGTTATCATAAGTGTTGGTGCTAATGACATTGTGATAAGTTATTATCTCACAGGGTTGCGACAAATTAAGTACGACATCAATGCATACAAGAACGTATTGCTCCAAACTTTACAACAGTTTATACAGGTATGTGTACTCCCCGTCTCAAAATGATGGTCCTCTTTTATTTATTACATCGCCCAATAAACCATAGTTTGTTAGATCTAAAATTCTAAATTTTACTTATAAAATTTCAAATATAATTTTATTTTATTAAATATTAAAATACTAATCATTTAGTATTCAGTAAATAAGATACACTACAAAAAAGAGGTGTTTTACCGACGGTTATACCGACGGATATTCAGTCGGTATTGGCTCTTACCGACGGATATACCGACGGATTTTATCCGTCGTCGATGAATTGGTCGGTAGTGGTTACCGACGGAAAATATGCGTCCGTCGGTATATACCGACGGATTCCCGACGGATTCAAACCAACCCGTTTTCAAACCGGGTCGCCTGTACCGACGGAATCAATTCCGTCGGCATTCAAGCCAACCCGTTTTCAAACCAAGTTTTCAAACCGGGTCGCCTTTACCGACGGATCCCAAATCAATATTCCGTCGGTAGATCCGTCGGTATATGTTGGACTTAAATTTTATTATTTTAATTTACCGACGGAATTTTCCGTCGGTACGTATTAAATGTTTTTAAAAAAAACGGAATTCCGTCGGCTCGCCCGTCGGTAATACCGACGCTACACCGACGGAATAGTCCGTCGGTAAGTACCAACAATTTTAAAAAAAAAATTTATTTGCGATCGGGATCCGACCCGATCCCGATTGCTTACATAATTGATTAAAATTTAATACATGATCAAAATTCAATACACGATCAAAATTGCTTAAATAGTTCAATACACAAATCTACATTACATTCAATAGAATAAACAAAATCGTGCTAAGGCATCGAATGGTGTTCCGGAATTGGCAGCGGATCGATCAAGTAAGAAGCAAATAGAATTTTGCTACTTATTATGACAACTATACCCCTCACTAGAATGCTTGAAAAAGCTCTGTGAAATATTAAAACAATATATTAAAAATTAACAAAAACTTATATGAGAAATAATTTAACAAGAATGTGAGTATATTAATACGTACCGTGGAGTATATTAAATTGTCCTTCGCTGACTCGACTCCATCCCTGCCATTTCAAAATCAATTCCAAAGAATCAAGATTCAATTGTCATTTTATAGATTTAAACATAAATTAAATTATCATAAAAATTGAACATACCTCAACAGAAATCAAGTAACTTCATTAGGCTCGCATAGTTTCGGTCATGCTGGTAGTTCAAAGATAAGAGATTTAGAGTACAATAAATAAATCAATAATTCAAGGAATAATTATTAATAAAATCTGATAAACTGATTTTTTTATCAAGTGATTAGGCCTTCAACAATGCATCATCGATCCAAATCGAAAGGAAAACATAATCATAAGAAAATCAAATTCGGTGAAATGATTTTTAAGATACAAAGCACAAAGCATATATAGATACAAAGCACAAAGCACATGTCATAATCTTAATTTACATGAAAAGAGAAAATATTAAAATCAAACAAAAAATAACAAGTACCGTTCGTCCAGTAGAAGACGTTGACGTCGGTGGGCAAAAAAAACGTACCTTTTATATGAAGACGGCGACGGCAGAGGAGGCGGTGGGCGACGACAGAGGAGGCGGTGGGCGACGGCATTCTTGGAGACGACTGCAGGTAGGGAGGATGGGCGGCGGCCGCGACCACGGCAAGGAGGCTTTACATTCGGAAAGGAGGTGGAGGTGGAGTGGGGGAGGGGAAGAGGGAGAGGGAGAGGGAGAGGGAGAGGGAGAGGGAGAGACATAGAGAGTTTGAGGGAAAATACGCGTGAAATGAGAGAAAGTTGCATTTATATTCGGAAATGCCGACGGAAATGGCGACGGATATTTCGGTCGGCTTTGGCTCGTTGCCGTTAGCGACGGAAATGGCGACGGATATTTCGGTCGGTATTGGCTCGTTGCCGTTAGCGACGGAAATGACGACGGATATTTCGGTCGGTATTGGCTCGTTGCCGTTAGCGACGGAAATGGCGACGGATATTTCTGTCGGCTTTGGCTCGTTGCCGTTAGCGACGGAAATGGCGACGGATATGTTCCGTCGCCATTGGATTTTTATAACCAAATGATAAATAATTAAATTAAATTATAAGTTAATTAATAAAATAACCAAATGATAAATAATTAAATTATAAGTTATAACCAAATGATAAATAATGAAATCTTATAAATTGTACAAAATAAAATAGCTAGGTTACATTAATTTAATATTCATCTTCGTCTTCATTTTCATTATTTGACACATCTTCCTCTTCCTCCTCATCTTCTTCATCCTCATCTTCTTCATCCTCCCCCTCGTCATGTTCATCCTCCTCCTCATGTCCACTATCGTTTTCAATAACAATCAATTGTGGATTTGCAGCCGTCAAGTCTACCGAAAGATTAAAATCTCCCGCAAACACTTCAGTTTGATTCTCTATTTGTTCCATTTGAAACGGAGGTTCATCTTCATCGTTGTTTTCCTTTTGGGGGACCTCCACCATTGACCTTGCCTTCACTTTGCAAACAGCGTGCCATTCTGATCTATTACGTTTTCCAGCTCCTGGATACGTGCAGTAGTAGACTTGAGATACCTGAGAGGCAAATACAAACGGATCATCCCCGCTATACTTCCTTTTCGAATTAACATCCACAAGCTTGTACTCCGGATGAATTTTGGTTCCTAAAGGGGATGTGTCAAACCAATGGCACTTGAACAACATTACGGTTTTCACTGGATATCCCGGATATTCAATTTCAACGACTTCGTGCAACACCCCAAAGTAATCACTTGCATCTGCATTATAATTCGCACCCCTAAGACAAACACCACTGTTGTTAGTCGTTCTTGTTGATGCATACTCTGATGTATGAAACCTGTAGCCTTTCACAATATAGCCGTTGTAAGTCCTCACACGCCGTAGTGGTCCTTTGCTGAGATCCTGTAAGAACCGGCTCTGAAAATCGTGCGATTGTCCCTATACGTACAGTTAAAATTAACATTAATCAAAACAATTATTTGTTCACGTAAAATTCAATTAATGATACTCACATAACGTTGGAACCATCGGGCAAATTGACGTTGAAGACTAGTATCTATGTCTCTATCTGAGATGTTTTGATCTGCATGTCGTAGTTCTTGTGTATACATCCTAATAATTCACAACACAATTAGATGATAAATGACGCACGTTTAGTGCTATTTAATTAGATGATAAATATATGAAATACTTACTCAATGTAAGGCTGAACTTCATCACAATTCAATAACACGTACGTTTGTGCTATTTCAGCCTCTGTGTGTGTTGACCAATATCGTTCAGTGGCTTTTCCTATAGGTCGCCCCTTAGACTTGAATACAGAGAGCATGCCATCGACTTCTTGTTGCATACCTCTACCATCGAAGTTACGTGGTTCATTCCTGATCCTCGTGTTGACATGGTCTTCAAAATAATATGAACAAAACATGCCAACCTCTTCATTCAAATACGCATTAACAATCGATGCTTCGACGTTTGCCTTCTGTTTAGCATTGCGCTTCAAGTTGTGGAGATACCTAAAATTATAATAGTTAACAAATTAAAATAAGTCTCCATATACTAAAAACTAATTAAATGAGAGAAATAGAATTGTTCACCTCTCAAATGGGTACATCCACCTGTACTGCACTGGACCACAAATCCTAGCTTCATACGCTAAGTGAACAGGTAAGTGTTCCATCGAGTCAAAGAAGCTAGGTGGGAAAAAACGTTCCAACTTACACAAAATAACTAGAATGTCTCGTTCCAAACGATTCATATCATCAACCTTGATTGTTGTAGACGTTAAATCTCTAAAAAAAAGACTTAATTCAGTGACAGCCCTCCACACATTCAGAGGAAGAAATTCTCGAAACGCAATAGGTATCAAGCGCTGCATAAAAACATGACAATCATGACTCTTCATCCCTGCAACTTTACCTTTTGTTGTGTCTACGCATCGACTCATGTTTGACACGTAGCCGTCTGGAAATCTTAACTCTTTAATCCACCTACACAATTCCTGTTTTTGTGCCTTATCTAGTGTGTAGCAAGCCTTTGGATATTTACCTGTACGGGTATCCTGTTCTAACTCATCACGGCGACAGATAGTGTTCAACTCTTCCCTGGACTTTGGAGTATCTTTCGTCTTGCCTTCTGTGTTCATGATTGTGTGAAACACGTTGTCAAACACATTCTTCTCAATGTGCATGACATCCAAATTGTGTCGGAGCAATAGTGAACTCCAATATGGCAAGTCCCAAAAAATACTCTTTTTCTTCCAGTTACCTGGGATTCCTTTGTTGTGTTCTTCTGCATTTTCCTCCGTAGTTTTTTTCAAACCCGTCCACTCAATCTCATGTAACAGACTTTGTCCTGTACGATTAATAAATGTTAGAATAAATGTAACCCAAAAAAACATGTTAAAATAAATGTATAAAATACCATTTCGAAGGGGCGGTCGATTGTTTGTGACTGTTCTATTCTTCGTGAAGTCCACCTTATTCCTTCGAAATGGATGATCTCGAGGTAAAAACCTTCGGTGATTATCGAACCATGAAACTTTTCTACTCTTCAGGAGACTGAAAGCTTCAGAATATTCCATACAATACGGACAAGCTTGCTTTCCGGCTGTACTCCACCCGGACAACATAGCATATGCAGGAAAGTCGCTAATGGTCCACAATAAAGCAGCACGCATCGTGAAGTTCTGTTTCCTAGAAACATCATACGTTTGGACTCCGTTATCCCATAGGAAGATCAAGTCTTTAATAAGAGGCTGGAGATAAACATCAAGTTTATGCTTTGGATTCGACGGACCAGGCACCAATACAGTCAGAAACATTGTTTGAGGTTTCATGCACATCCATGGAGGTAGATTATACGGAGTCAGTATCACCGGCCACAAAGAATACTTCTTTCCATAACTCCCAAACGGTGCAAAACCATCAGTACTCAAGCCTAATCTCACATTTCTCGGTTCACAAGCAAATCCTGGAAACACATTATTAAGGTGTTTCCAGGCTTCAGAGTCGGACGGATGTCTCATATCCCCAGCCTCAGTATCTTCAGAATTTCTTGCATGCCACGTCATGTGTTGAGCTGTAGCACTAGATTGAAACAATCTCATTAAACGAGGAATGATAGGAAGATAATACATCCTCTTGTGTGGCACTTTCTTTTTTGTCTTGCTCGATTGACCACCTGGTCCCTTCCGTCGTGGCTCTTTGTACCGGGGATGGCCACACATTCTACACATAAGAAGATCGCTATCGTCATCACCCCAGTATAACATGCAACCATTCACACAACAATCAATTTTCTCAACCGGCAAACCCATATTCTTCATCAGTTGTTTGCTCTGATGAAACGTCGTAGGTACTTTATTATCGACAGGACAAATCTCACTGCATAATTGTGTCATTTGCTCATATGCTCTGTTAGATAGCTTGTTCTCCGTCTTGATAGCCATAAGTCGAGCATTAAATGACAACTGAGAATGAGAATCACACCCTGGGTACAAATCTTGATCGACTAATTTGAGCATCTCATAAAACTGAAATGCTTCATCCGTTGGTTCCTCCTCTATATTTGACATACCGGCTTCCATCACCATTGTTTGATACATATCGGGTTCTTCCACCCCAAACTCTTGATCGTTACTGGTGCCGACATGCTCAACGTGTACGGGTTGTTCATAAATTGCAGTAGTGTAATAGTACAAGACTTGATCAAAATTATAAGGCCACCGTTGTTCGCCATGACTTGTCCAATTATAGTAATTATCAACGAACCCATTCATAATAACGTGGCATAAGACTTCATCAATGCTTTTAAATGATCTATTCCTACATTTCTTAGCATTACACGGACACCTAATACAATCCTCAGACATGTAATGTGGGTGTAGCTTTGCAAATTCAACAAATGACACGAGTTTATCATAAAATTCAACATTCACATTTCCTAAAACGAGCCTAGGAGTACAATACATCCACCGACGATCCGGCAATTCCATCTGTTAAACAATTTGACCAAAATAAAATTACACACTAAAAATTAAACACTAAAAGTAAAAATTATGTAGTAAAATTACACACTAAAAAACTAAACACCAAATTAAAATTACACACTAAAAAACATACCTTAAATTTTCGCTCCAATCCAAATTTTTTGCTCCACACTAAAAATTTTCGCGTGTTGTGAGGTTCTGGAATGTTTTTCAATACTACATGCCGACGGAAATGTCATTCCGTCGGTATATCACGCGCCGAAATTCCGTCGGTATTACCAATACCGACGGCTAATTTCAGTCGGTAACACATATTTGAAATGTATGTCAAATCAGTCAGATTCCGTTGACCAATTTTCAGTCGGTATTTACATTACCGACGGGAATTCCGTCGGTATTGACACATGTTCAATACCGACGGAATCACTTTCCGTCGGTAAAAACGCGTATAAAAAAAAATTTAACTACGTATTCTTAACACTCCAACCACACTCAAAACAACCTACTTCTTCACAAACATCAAAATTTAAAAAAATACAGAAACTCATGTCTTCATCTTCGACATCCATGAAAATTGTGGTATGCCATTGTGGAAAAGAAGCTCGTGTGTGCATGTCGAAGCAAGAAAGAAGCAGAGGTAGACTATTTTATACTTGCCCAGATTCACTAAATGGTAATGGATGCTCCTTTTTTGTTTGGGCCGATGAACACGAAATTCACGGACAAGGAACGAGTTCACACGGAATGTTTCCGGGCATGGTGAGGAGAATTGACTCACTTTTGCTTGAAAATCAAGAGCTCAACAACAAGTTGAATCA
Organism: Galeopsis tetrahit; assembly: GCA_963675135.1. Lineage (NCBI taxonomy): Eukaryota > Viridiplantae > Streptophyta > Magnoliopsida > Lamiales > Lamiaceae > Galeopsis > Galeopsis tetrahit. The sequence goes on along the minus strand of OY776126.1, from coordinate 37,617,696 downwards.
TGCGCAACTAGTTGGGGATATGTATAAGGATACATCTGACCAACTAACCTCAGAATTAGGATTTGAAGCTGGAAAAGTTGAAGAGCTAAAGAAGCAGAGGAACTTTCTTGTTGTGGCCATAATATTCTGTGTTCTACCCTATGTGTTCAAGTTTATAGGTTGGATGTAATCCTAAGTTTATGTCTCTAATATGTATTGCTAAGTTTATGTAATGTTAAGTGTATGCATGTAATGTAACCACAACAACAGCCTTTCTTCAAGGCAATTTTCAATGAAAATGTTGTTTATCTATCACATAAAACATCCAAATTTAAATATACACATTCTTAACACATAAAACACACATAACTAAAATTAAACAACTGATACTTAAACATAAAAGTAAATAGTTCAACAAAAATGCAGATAAAAAATAAATAGTTCTACGAGACATAAAAGTAAATAGTTCTACGAGACATAAAAATAAAATTGTTAAACACATAAAAAAAAAAATTATTCAAAGTCACTCATTGACCATAGTAGAATATATCAATGTCGTCATCGTTGCCAACGAACTGACCAATGATGTCATCATCGTGCTGCATGGTCGGGACATAGGGGGAGGGGGCTGCGGGGGCTGAGGGGGCTGGGGGAACAGGCACGTTCACGTTGGCCGTCGGTGGAGGAGCTTGCATGGTTCTCCGATAAACCTCCTCGATCCTCTCGTCCGACCACCCCATCTCTCGACCCATATTCACATGCATCACATGCATGTAATGGTTGAATTGTGCCATCGTCACATCAGGAGTTGGGGTGGAAGATACGGAACCCTGCGATGCCGTCTGGGACGGACCAGCGCCGGAAATGACATCAGCGCTCATACGACCAAGGCCCAGAACTCGTCCGCGGGTGGTGGGGGCAACTTCCAAATAAGCCCGGTCCACCTCCTCGACTGTAGGGGCACTGCTGGTTCCGGGTTGAGTAGGGTCGACTTGAGTTCCGATCTCGGCAATCCTCCGGTTCATCTCCAACTACATAATTAATAATTTTAAATTAATAGAATAAATTATAAAAAATGTATTTAATTAAACAATTTTATTACTTACGTGGAGGTTAGTTGTGCGCCCGTATGTGGATTGCTGTGTTTCAGCATTAAACGGATGAGCAATGCTCATCCGGTCCAAGTGAGTGGGTACACGCCCCGTATCCCGTTCCTAATAATTTAATTTATGTATTATATATATTAAATATATAATTAAATTTATTGAAATTAATTAAAAAATTAATAAACACTTACAATGACCATCGACTGCTCAAGGATGGACCGGGCTCCAGTCCGATGCCTGGACATCCCACCCCCATCGTCGGATCTCCGGTTGGCCTTAGCAATCTCACACTTCCTGATGTAGTCCGGATCCAGCCACTCCCTCGTCAATGAATCCCACAACACAACATCATTATCATCCTTACCCAAGCTCTGCGTCGTCCCATCGCGCCGCCATGCCATTCTCCATTCGTACATTAAATCCTTATACCGCTGTTGCGCCGATTTACAGAAATACCTGAACATAGCCTGGTCTGAGTACATATTCCGATCCCAAGTGGTTTGTTTCTGCACATATAATAAATTGTTTATTATTGAACAAATTAACAAACATTAATTAAATAATTAAGTAATTAATTACTACCTGAAATTCCTCGAAGTACGCCAACTTTTTTGGTTTTGGGACCTTCGACCAGGTATATGCACCCGCAGAGATCGGTAAAGAGCCAAAAGCAATCGTGCATGCCCTGGAGACCTCGTTACCAGGTAACAATCTGTGACATTAATTAACAAACAAAACACATTATAAATTAAAACGAATGTGAAATTAATTAATTATTAATTATTAAACAATAAAAGTATTTAATTACTTACACTCCTCCACTTGTAGCCCAAACGCGCTCCCGACCATCCTGAGCAGGAACAGCAGGATGGTCCCGGACAGACGAATGAGACGACGACTGATCAGGCGACGGGTGTGGAATGGGTGGCGGAGGCGACGATAATGGTGTTCGTGACAGTGTAGGCGCCGGCGCCTCGGGTCTAAGTTTGGATCGACTCTTCCTCGATCGGCTACGTGACCCGGAGGCCCCGTGAGATCCCGAGCCACCAGAGGCACCAGCACCATTTCCAGTCATCTATTTAATTTAAACATTTAAATTAATAAATTATATATATAATACTAATTAATTAATAATAAATTTCTTAATTTAATAAAAAACAATAATCTAATAAATTAAAATTTAATAAAAACCTAATTTAATCAATAATAACCTATTTTAATAAATAATTTCCTATTTTATTCAACAATAACTAATTTCCTATTTTATTCAACAATAACTAATTTATTCAATAATTTTCAACTTTAATTAACAATTTTCTATTTTAATTAACAATCTATAACCTAATAAATTTAGTAACAATTTTTTCTAACTTTAAAATAACAATTTCCTAATATAATTAACAAAGCCCCTAATTTAATCAATAATTTCATAATTAGTAAATCAACAATATTAATCTAGCTAATTATAACGTACAATATCATAATTTAATTATGTAATTAACTCCACTCCAACGTATATACAAATTCAACAATAATATCAATTATATATATAACATCAATTATGCAAAACATGCAATATCGATCTTAGCAAATCACATCAATTTATTATAAATAACTATATACATCAACTAGCTAGCTATACATATAGGCAATTATCCACTTACAATATCAACTAATTAATTAGATATATCAACTACATACATTCAAAATAATTAACTATATACATCAACTACAAACAATTAATTTCATATTAATCTATATAACAATTTAAATTAACACATGCAATTTAATTCATAATTATAGGCAATACATATATAACTTAAAAATTAATTACTAACAAATTAAGAAAGCGTACCGTATAGATTTTCTAATCGAGTCGAGAGATCACCTCGGCCGAGCCTCTTCTTCGCGCGATGAAGATGAAGAAGGAAAGAGTGGGGAGGGAGGAGGGAGGAGGGAGGGTTTCTGTAATCTGTTCTTCAGTTTATATACAAAAAAAAAATTGCCTTTACCGACGGATATTTCCGTCGGTAATGACCAGATTAATTATGGTAGTTATTGCGGGTCGGTTACCGACGGATATTTCCGTCGGTAATGACCACATTTAATTTTGGGAGTCGATCAAGAAGGCGGTTAGTTAATGCGGGTCGGTTACCGACGGAATATTTACAATACCGACGGAACGATCCGTCGGCCGGTGACCCAAAAACGACACCGTGTAGAGAGTTCTGAGTATCCGTCGGCATATCCGTCGGTATCCCGTCGGGAAAGCCGACGGAAATTGAATTCCGTCGGCAGAGTCTTCTGACTTTGAATTCCGTCGGTAATCCGTCGGTACAGCCGTCGGAAAGGAAATCCGTCGGTATACATCAGTCGGCAAAAACAAGCGTTTTTGTAGTGATAGTCGAACATTTTACACACTTTTAAAAAGAAAATAAACTATATTTTAAAACAATTGAAAATAGAAATTTTGGAATATGGATGGAGTATATATATGTATTATAATATTTATATGCTCACTCATTCTTCTTTAATGATGATTAACAATATTAATAGATATTTAAATAAATAATACTTAATTTCATACTTGGCATTATATTTTACACCATGAAATTTTTATTAAAAAAATATCATACTCAATTATGAATAATAAATTTCAATTTAATATTATAAGTATTCTTAAAACATATAGTAATATATTAATTTTTATGTATTAATTTATCATAATTTAAATTGTTATATACTTCAATCGTTTCATATTATTTGACATTTTAGTCTTAATTCTTACTTTGAAAATTTTGTCATTTTAGGTATTTTTACCACGTTTCTTCCTAAATTACTCATATTTCTCTTTTAATATTTTTTTTATATGTTCTTCTTAATAATTGAAGCAAGTTATTCCACATTCTTCCTTTAAAGGATAAATTTATAAAAAAAAAATCTTTAATTATACAAAAAAGAAAAAAAATGCATTAAAGTAATAATTCTATTACTAATATTGTACTAATACACTTAAAAATTATCATATAAGTATTAAATACCTATAAAGGTTAATTATAATTATATTATCTTTTATTTTTTGTTAAATAATATTTTAAAAAATTGTAAAATTGGAGGGGGCTAGTGACCCCTGTCACCCCACTCCCTATATACAATTTGTGCTTTGTGCAACTTGAACAATAATATTATTTTTTACAAATAATAGTGTTATCAGTGTATGATGCACAAGGTGCATGCATATAATACTTTGTGTGTACGTTATTATTAATGTGGGGGACTTGGGTTTGCAAATGGTGCAGGACTTAAAAAAGGAAGGGGTACGAGTGGTGGCGGTGGTCGGACTTGCACCGATGGGTTGCGTGCCGGTGGTCATCACGGCCTACTCCGGTAAGAACGGGGCACGAAGTTGTAACGAGACTCTATCGGCCGTTGGCTTTGATTATAATCAGAAGCTCAAGAAAATGCTAAACAAAATGAATGATTTCAAATTCAGAGTTGTTTATGCTGATATATATGACTCCACAAGCAACATGTTCAAGAACCCCTCCAAATTTGGTAACGTCATTTTATTTATTTATTTATTGCAATTATTTATATTATAAATTTTTTAATGAAGAAATTGAATATTCATTTAAATTGCAATTATAATTTTGCAGGGTTCGAGACAGTGGATGTTGCTTGTTGCGGTAGTGGATTAATAGAAATGTCATTTTTGTGTTACGTAAATTCACCAATTTGCAAAAATCCCAAGAAATATATGTTTTTTGATTCAGCACACGCAACAGAAGCAACATACAAGTTTATCTTCCAAGCTTTGCGTCCAACCATTGATAAAGTCCTTAGTAAATTCCCCCATTAATTTATTATATATAATATTTTTCTCTTATTATTTCGTTTTAATTTGCACCCATATGCTTTGTTGAAGCATAAATTTATATATGAATTTATACATAGCCTGAAATATACATATATAATGAAATTAGGTGATACTATTTTACGACATTTTTTCACATTAGACGAAATAAAATTCATCAACAATTCAAAAAGACAAATTCAAGACGTACAAATTAGAGGCGAGTTAAGTCGATAATTCATGGAGTATTTAATTTTAATACATCTATCACGCTTAATTCCAAATATGTGGACCAAAAGATTACAGAATTTTATGCTTTTCCGTCCGAAATTATTTGAACGTCTTTAATGACACATAAATTAAGAAAAGTGAATTTAGTGAAGTGTGCAACAGTGTCGGTTATTTAGTGAGATGTAAATGAAATTTAGCGAAATTATTTTATATAAAAAGAATTTAGTGAAATGTGGCGGACTAAAATGTGGATTCAAAATTAGTAACAATTTTAAAAATAAAATAATATTAGACAAGTATTCATCTCAATTTAGAATTGGATATTTCATCCAGTTTTCTTTTACTATATACTCCTATGTCTTGCAATTTTTTTTTTACTTTAATCATTGAGGGGTCTAATCAAAGATTTAGAAGGAAAAAAAAAACAGAGTTGGAGATCGGTTTTACAACGTTTTTTTGCTATATAAGACATGTCTATTTCATTATGCATGAAAAAGTGAAAATTCAACTAATACAAAATTTATTAATTCTACTAATTACAACTTATTATTGAGAGAACACGAAGCTACCAACTCCAATCTTAGAAATCTGAATATATAAACTGTTAAAAAAAATTGTTAGAAAATTTTGGTTGACATGGAATAAGTTGAGGCAAAAGTAAGACTATTTTTCAAAAAAAAAAAAAAAAACGATATTTCTCCGTAACTAGTTGCAATACATTTCTATGCAAATCATCTTCAAGATACAATAATTTTTTAATTTTTCATCCATTGCACTACATAACGGAAGTTATCGGCTCTTTTCGGAACTCGAAAATCAGAAATAACAATTGGAACCAATGAGACTCACGAATAACTTTCCGGATTTTTAGTCAGTGATAATTGTAAAATGAAGAAGACACGTGTATTGTGCAATATCCGGAAAAAAATACATACTCCAATATCCACACCGTATCACAATATCTAAACTTGCGATATATTTACGGTTTTTTTCATCCTTGCTTTAAAGTATATAAAAGATATGTGTATTAAGGATAATATCTTATAAATCAGCATTAAGTGTAAATCATAACGGTAAATCATCATTAGTGTAAATCGTAACGGTAAATCATCATTGGTGTAAATCGTAACGTTAGCTAATCAGATGGGATCACACCCCTCTCAATGTAATATAAATAGGAGTACCCTTATCAATTATAAACAACTTTTCCATTCATCATTCTCTATATGGTATTTTAGCAATTTTTTGGCTAACACCATCTCTTACGTTCCTTTCCAATTTTATTTTCCTTTTGATAATTTGGCTCAATCCTCCGATATTTTTCTCCAGATTTTGTAAAACCTTCTTGTTTCTACGTAATCTCCTGAATCGACCCGGCCCAAATCCCAAAACTCTAACCTGCCTCACGCAGCACACACCAGCGCCGCCGCCTCACGCCATCGCGCTGCATCATACCCTACTTTTTTCCCTTCTGTTGATTGCTCCCATGGCCGTCACCAGCACCACCTCCACGACGACCGCATACTTTCCACATGCTGCTCACGCGGCATCGTCCATAGGCCGCCCACAGTCCTCACCTCATACTGCTCGCGCGATGTCATTGCCCAACGCCCCTACCCCTCGGCAGCCACACTCGTCCCCATCCGGCGGGCATGCGCCATCAGGTGCTCGTCCTTACCTTGGCAAATGTCAACTCTGCAGCATTACTGGCCACTCTACTCGCCGCTGCCCGGACTACAATCCCTCAACCGCCCAGCCTGCTGCTCGCCCGACTTATGCACACCCATCAACGTACACATCCACCTCCTCGCCTCCTGCTCCAAAATGGATTTTAGATTCTGGGCCATCACACCACATCACTACAGATCTTGCCAACCTTTCCCACCACTCTCCGTATGATGGTACCGATGGAGTCATTGTCGGTGATGGCAAACGCCTTTCCATCTATCGTATTAGCACTCTTACATTCCCTCACATCTCCTTCTTACTTTTTCCGAACACCTTACTTGTACCCTATATGTCTCGGAATTTAATTTATGTATCTCAACTATGTGATGCGAATAATATGATGATTGCTTTCTCTGATTGTGACTTTCAGGTGAAGGATCCACGTATGGGGGACACTCTAGTGCACGGACCGCGCGTTAATGGACTCTATATCTGGCCAAACACTCCACCCGTCTCTCCTGCTGCCTTTTCTGCTGCTCGCCCATCCCTACCCATCTGGCATGCTCGGTTAGGTCATCCCTCCTCTAAAATTTTGAATTCGGTCGTGTCCAGCCATAGTTTACACCTTAATAAATGTTCAAACTTCTGATGTGATTCTTGTATAAGTGCATAAAGAACCACAAACTACCCTTCAACGACACTACTTTATCTTCTTCTATGCCCTAGAATTAATTTTCTCTGATGTTTGGACGTCTCATGTTCTGTCTAAAGATGGTTACAAATATTATGTTATCTTTGTTGATCATTTCTCCAAATATGTGTGGTTATATCCGGTAGAACACAAATCTGATGTCCTACCCACTTTCATAGCCTACAAAGCCCTAGTCGAAAACTTCCTATAAACCAAAATCACCACCCTCTACACTGACAACGGCGGAGAATTCATTGCTCTCCGCCCCTTTCTATCCTCCAATGGCATTACCCACCTCACCACCCCTCTCCACACTCTTAAGCACAATGGTGCTTCTGAACATCGTCATCGACATATCGTTGACACCGGTCTTGCTCTCCTTCACCATTCCTCCATACCTCTCTCGTATTGACCCTTTGCCCTTGCTGCTGCCACCTACGTGATTAATCGTTTACCTAAAGTTGGTCTCTCTCTAAAATCCTCATTTGAAACCCTATTCCACTATCACCCCAACATCCTCAAACTCCGGGTATTTGGATGTTTGTGTTATCCCTGGCTTCTTCCATACACCTCTAACAAACTTGCCCCTCGCTCCCACCCTTATGTGTTCATCGGATACTCTCAAACCCAAAATGCTTACCTTTGCCTAGACCTATCTTCCAACCGCCTTTACACATCTCGTCAGGTCGAGTTTGTGGAAGACCAATTTCCTTTCCACACAAAACCCCTCCCCCTCCACCTCCAACTGCCTCGAACCCACCGAACACAGATTCGGTCCCCACGCCTCCCCCTGTTATAGTGATCCCTCCCCTTGCCGAGCTCCTTCCAGCTCCGACTACCACGAACCCATCGAACTCTGATTCGGTCCCCACGCCTCCCCTGTTACCGAGATCCTTCCCTTGCCGAGCTCCCTCCGGTGCCTGCTCCTGCTACTTCTGTGTCTCCTCATTGTGTCCCTTCACCAGATTCGGCTACCTCACGCCATCATATGGTCACTCGGGCACGTGACAACATATCCAAGCCTAATCCGAGGTATGGTCTTACTTCCTCCGTCCTTTCAGACATTGAGCCCCGTACTGTTTCTCAGGCCCTACAGGACAATCGCTGGCGAGAGGCTATGTCTACTGAATTTTCAGCCCTTCTTAAGAACGGCACTTGGGATCTCGTACCCTCCACTACCTCTCAGAATCTTGTTGGGTGCAAATGGGTGTTCAGAATTAAACGGCAGCCTGATGGCACTGTTGATAAATTTAAGGCTCGACTGGTTGCCAAGAGATTTCATCAACGACCTGGTATTGATTATTTTGTGACATTCAATCCGGTTGTCAAACCCACCATGGTTCGCCTTATTCTATCTATTGTTGTCACGAAGGATTGGCCACTTCGGCAGTTCGATGACAACAATGCCTTTCTTCATGGTTCCCTCTCTGAAGAAGTCTACATGTCTCAACCACCACGTTTATCTGATGCAAATTTTTCGTCTTATGTATGCAAGCTTCGGAAATCCATCTACGGTCTCAAACAGGCACCACGGACTTGGTACACTGCCCTTTGTGACTTCTTATCCTCCTTGGGTTTTTTGCATACGAAGTCTGACGAGTCTTTGTTTATCTACTGTCGTAACAACACTATTGCCTATTTTCTGGTCTATGTGGATGATCTTATTCTCGCTGGGAACAACGTCTCCTTTCTGGACACGATTGTTACTGCTTTAGCATCCAAGTTCTCGATCAAGGATCTAGGTTCGCTGTCCTACTTTCTTGGGGTGGAGGTTCTTCGCTCGTTCGAGTCCTGCACTCTGGTTCAACGGAAATACATCACAGACCTTCTTGGCAAGTACAGCATGCTTGACTCCAAGCTTGTGCAAACTCAACTTGCCCCTGGTGCCTCGTTAACTCTTCAAGATGCCTCTGGCCCCTCGGATCCCACTATATATCGTCAGGTTTTGGGCAGCCTTCAGTATCTCATATTCACCAGACCTGACATTGCCTTCGCTGTCAACAAGCTCTCACAATTCATGCATGCCCCCTCTAAAACCCACTGGGGGGCTGTCAGACGTCGGATGTGTTACCTCAATGGTACTCGGACTCTGGGTATTACTCTTCGACGTAGCTCACCACTCTCCCTTCATTGCTTCACAGATGTCGACTGTGATGATCGGACGTCCACTGGTGCCTATGTTGTGTTTCTTGGATCCAACCCAATATCCTGGTCCTCCAAGAAACAACGCGATGTTGCTCGTTCCTCCACATAAGTTGAGTATCGTGCCATTGCTTATGTTCCTGCTGAAGTTCAATAGGTCAAATCTCTCCTCTCTGAACTTCACATTACGATCCCGGCCACTCCATCCATCTACTGTGATAAAATTGGTGCTACCTACTTGTGCTCGAACCCTGTGTTTCACTCACGTATGAAGCACATCTCCATTGACTATCACTTTGTTCGGGACTTGGTTCAAAAGTCTCTCATTCGGGTTGCTCACGCCTCATTTGCTGATCAACTAGCCGATGCTCTCACCAAACCCCTCTCACGCTCCCGCCTTCGTCTTCTAGCTCATGTCCAAGATTGGTGTCACTGACAGTGCTCCATCTTGAGGGGGTATATTAAGGATAATATCTTGTAAATTAGCATTGAGTGCAAATCGTAACGGTAAATCATCATTAACGTAAATCGTAACAGTAAATCATTATTAGTGTAAATCATAACGTTAGCTAATCAGATGGGATCACACCCCTTTCAATGTAATATAAATAGGAGTACCCTTGTCAATGATAAACAACTTTTTCATTCATCGTTCTCTATAATGTGTGTATCATTTGAAATAAAGAATAATTCACTTATGTTTAATTTTGGTAATCCAATAATTCTTATAAACGTTCACATCTTTTGTTTCACTCATTTTCACTTATATTCGTTCGTCTAATACAACACGTACACCATTTTTAGGTGGCTTTTTATTCACCCCAAAAATTCCAACATGAACATGACTTTTCGTGGGTATAAATTAATTAAAATAATTAACAATTTGTTTACTAATTAAACTATTAACAAATTGGTTCTCAATAATAGAGGAGGCTTAGAATGGGGTTAGGTGAGATTTCATAAAAGAGTTAGTTGGAGTAAGTTAGTTGCCTCGAAAACAACTCCAGTCCTTTTGATTGACACTAATTAACTCAATTAATTTTCAAATATAATATAAAAACACGTTTTAGAAAACTGTACGTACGTGTTTGGTTTCATTTTAATTTTTAATTTAAAATTACATTTAGATCGACCGAAGATTTGAACTGTTAATAATTTAAATGAATGGATTTTAAATGGCAAAAGTTGAGTATGAATTAGTTTTAACGTGAAACTAATTTACGAATTTTTTGAATGACTGGTTATTTAATAAAAATGTATTAGTGTGATAATATTAATTATTTTACTATAGATAGTGTTAGTGGTGAAACATGTGCCTATAAAAATGTTTCACACAATATCAACTCATTTTGAATTTACTCAAGGAATTACAAAAATGAAATTTTAGAAATTCAGATCCTTATTAATCCAAACAACTTTCAATAAATTTGTTATTTTTTATCCGTAAATCAAACTTTCAATAAATTTGTTATTTTTTATCCTTAAATCGAGGTTGAGTTGCACTAATTTTAGTTATCGAGCTCGAACTTTAGATTGTACCAAACTTCAATGTAATTCAAAGATTATTCAATATTTATATCAAACTGAACTCATAACAATCTTTTATCGAACGATCTCGAATCGAGTATCTAATAGTTTGATTTGTTTTACCAGCCCTAATAACTGTATGATACTTGGGACGGGTGAACATGAATTTGTATTATAATATTTTATTAAAAAATTGTGTATTCAAAATTAAGTAGTACGTACGTACTGCATATATAGTTTATTATTTATTGGACTAACAAATGTGATGTGTTAAACCATTGAAAACAATTTTAGAATAATATTCAAATTATAACATCTAAATAAAATATAGTGTCAAACCTTTAATTGGCTAATTAAAATGTAATGATATCATTGACTATTTGAAAATAATAACGAATGGGCCCTGAGTTCTTATTCATCAAGGCGGCCAATCTTAATCCAGAGTCAACAAATAAAATTTGTTGATCCATGTTTATTTTATGCTGTATTTTAATTTCTATTTCGTTTGACAATATGACAGTAATTGTCACTTTACATAATTAAATCATGGAGTCTAGAGAGTGTGTAGGGAGAGAGGGTGAGAGTGGGGAAGGTGAGTGGGTGAGAGTTAACCATAGGAACAATGACTCTTTTCCGAGCGTTCTCCGGTGAGGCATTCAATTAATCCCAGCCAAAGAAACACCCTTACCCGTAGATATCCCCAGAGGACAGATAGGAAACAGGAAGATGAGGAGATTTATCGACGGAGAACCCGTGGGAATGCTGTCTGGCGGGAGAAACTTGTCGCCCTAAAAATGAGTAATGCGGTCACCTTTTTCTTTAGGAATTTTCCGGCTGAGAGCACCACAGAAGATCTAAAGTATTGCTTCAACAAAGTTGGGAAGGTGAAGGACATATTTCGGCCACACAAATACGATAGAGAAGGCAAACCTTTTGGCTTTGTTAGGTTTGAAAGCGGAACGGACAAGACAAGCACACTCCAAGCACTCAATGTAGTATGGATGGGAATCTACAAAATCAGGGCCTATGTACGTACCACGTTACAATAGAATGCCTGAGGAGTCCAAGAAGGTAGAGCCAAGAACTTTCAAATTTGAAGCTAACAGAAATATAAGGACAAGAGAGGTGTCCTTCTCGAAAGCAGTAACAAACAAGGGACCTAATATGGGAACCAGCGCCTCAGGCCTAAGAACCACGGAAACAGGGATTAAACCTAACCAAATATCAAAGGAGGTGTTATCAATCCAGTTCACTACGAAGCAGGAGGAAACCGAATGGTTGAGTGCATGCATCACAGGAGTCCAGAGAAAATAATTTTCATGGGAGGATCACGGAGAAGAATTACAACAGGAGTGTGTGAATATCTTAAAGCTGCAAATGCTCGGGGACGATGTTGTGCTAATCCAAAATATCTCCGGGAAAAGCTTTGACGAAATTACTCGGTTCATCGAAGAATGGTTCCGGCATTGGTGCGATTGGTACAGGGAGTGGCGACCAATCGATGTTAGTCATAAAAGATTGGTATGGACAAGATGGACCGGAGTGCCCATACACGTATGGAACACTCGATTCTTCGAAACGGCGAGCGCTACCATTGGAAAATTGGTGAAGATTGACGTTTAGACGTTAAATAAATCGTGGTTCGACTATGCCAGGGTCCTCATCTCTATCTCTTACCTTAAGTGTGTAAATCAAATTGCCCATTTGGAAATTGACGGGGCGGTTTTCAAGTGCCGAATTAAGGAGGAGCAAGAAAATCCGTGGCAATTGGCATTACCTGGTACTGTCTCGGAATCCGACACTAACGAGGGCACTGAGTGGTCGGTGGACGATGACGACCTAGTCTAGTGCGATTCGGCGGCGGGGACGATTCATGAGTGGGCGTGCGGCGGCGGTCCCAACGAATCGTCGGAGACGGTTTCGTTTTGCTAGAAACTGAAAAACCAGACGCAAGAGGACGATCGTAGAGATTCGGCAAAGGCGCCGCTCCAGGTGCAAGTGCGCGACGGTTGCTGGTTCGGCGAATAGTCGGAGATGGTGCCGAAAAGCCAAAAATACCAGAAGTCGAACCACTAGATGGAAGAGAGCGGCCGAGATGACCCGGCGTCGTACGATCCGGCGGAGGCGCGCTCCATCTTCGAGCGAGCGGCGGGTGCTCCGGCGTACTGTCGGAAACCGCTCCTTTCTGCCCAAAACCAAAAAATCTCATCGTATAAAGTGCAGATCTGGATGGGCCCCGAGGAGATAAATCAATTAATGCAGTTAATGAGATCTCGAAACAAGAAATGTGTGTTAATGCATGGGAGTAGCGTGAACCAAATCCAATCATGGCGCCGTCATCAAATATCGAGGAGGGATCCCACAAATCTGATTCGGATCAAAAAGCCGCTTCAAATACTCTTATCCAGTCAATGGGGCCCACCCCCCACGGAGAATACAACAAAGAGGTTAGTTGTCCTTACTTATTGCCTAATATTCCTCTTCCCCAATCCCACAAACAAACTGAGTCCATAAAACCTATCTTTGGGCCAGTTTTTAATCCAAACCCCCCACACCCCCATAAAACTCGATACACCCCCTAACATTCCTCTACCCGATACACCCACCACAACACCCGATTTACCCCCCAACAAAACCTTATCTGATTCACCCCCCTCACAATCCCTTACCTGATGATGCACCCACCATAACACCCATTTCACCCCCCAACATAACCTTAACTAACCCACCCCCCACCAAAAAACGATACACCCCCATCAAACCTCTACCTGGTTCCCTCCCCTTCGAACCCTTATCCGACACCCCCTCCCCCCCCCCCACAAACCAGTGAACCCACTGACCTGGTTTACACTCCACCAAACTCACACCCTGACTCGAATCTCCCGGCCATCAACATCAACGGCCCACCAAACGTTCCCCTATCCCTCAATCCCTCCCCCACAAACACAACCTGCAAACCCACATATAAACCCCGCAAAAACCCTCCCAAGAAGAAAGTCAACTAAATGGAAATGCGGCAGATGGAGATCAAGAGATGGATGGAGTTCTCAAAAGTTCTTGAAACCGAGAGTGATAAGACTGCTAATCAAAACAAGCAGCCAAACAAAGGCAAAGGGAAACGGAGTACATCCAACCAGGTACACCCAACCAGACGACGTTTGAAGCGGAACGGGAAGCCTAAAATACATGGAGTTTGGGGAAAAGCTTAGGCCTCCAATCCAAAACTTTGGATGCTCAGGAAATCAGTAAGCTCGTTGAGATAGAAAAACAAGACCAGTCAAAGAAAACAAGAGTAGAAGGTGAGGCAAAAGAGAGTTATCCATGAAGATCCTTTCTATGAATATTCGTGGCTTGGTGAATCGGATAAAAAAAGAAAAGTTATGGAGTCTCATCAAGAACCAAGGAGTGGATTTATGTTGTATCCAAGAGTCGAAACTGGAAAACGTGGATGAAACCACATGTCGTGCAGTATGGGGAGAAGGAAAAATGGAATGGTACTTAAGGGAAGCTACATGAAGATCCGAGGGAATAATATCAATATGGAACCCAGAGGTTTTCAGATGCTCCAGCTCTTGGCATATGGTGGGAGGGGTCATCCTAAATGGCTATTGGGGACAGGACAATATACAATGCTGCATTATCAACATATATTCCCCATGCAATCTAATTGAAAAGATGGAGCTATGGGACCGTGTAAGCACGATCGTGAGCCAAAACCTCTCAGCATGCATCTGCATCATCGGAGATTTTAATGCAATACGGTGTAGGTCGAAGAGAGACGGAAGAGGAATTCAACAACAAAATCACAGGGACGTACTGGCTTTTGATAGCTTCATCAAAGCTGCAAACCTGGTAGACCTCCCACTCCACGGAAGGAAATACACTTGGTACAAGGCTGACGGATCATGCAAGAGCAAGCTTGATAGAGCCCTAGTGAACCATCATTGGCTAAACCAGTGGCCTAACACACATTTAAGGGGCCTAAGGCGCTCAGTTTCCGACCACTGCCCTATCCTCATGGGGATCAAGGTAACGGATTGGGGGCCAAAACCATTCCGAAGTCTCAACTCTTAGTCAACTCACCCGAATTTCAAGAGTTTTGTCAAGGAAAAATGGGACGGCTATCAAATACAGGGCTGGGGTAGTTTCGTTATCAAGGAAAAGTTGAAAAGGCTCAAGGCAGACCTAAAGGAGTGGAATACCAACACGTTCAGAATCATCGAACGCAATATTGAAACGCAAAGAGCGGAAATCTAGAAGATGGACATACTCGACGAAGTTTTCGGACTTGATGACAGTGAGATTATAAACAGGAATAAGGCAGCCGCTCTATTGATCCGGGAGCTGAAGAAGAAAAGCATGATCAACTACCAAAAGTCAAGGTGTAGGTGGGTGAAAGAGGGAGACTGTAACACGTGTTTCTTCCATAACTACATCAACAGGAGAAGGAAAAAAACGAAATCTTCGATCTAATGGTGGAAGGCAAATGGAGTGAAGAAGTCTCAGTAGTGAAAAAAGGAGTTTTTGAACATTTCCAGAGCCACTTCAAGAAACAAGGGACTAACAGACCAATCCCTGCAGCAGGTTTTGCAAGAAAACAGATCTCAGCCTCAGAAAATGACATGCTTATAGCCCCATTCTCAAAAGAGGAAATCCGAGAAGCTATAAATGCCCGCGACAACACAAAGAGCCCTAGACCGGATGGCTTCAACTTTGGGTTCCTTAAGGAGTTCTGGCATCTCCTAGAACCTGATTTCACACGGCTAATGGAGGAGTTCCACACCCATGGAAGACTGGTGAAAGGCTTCAACCCAACATTCATCGTGCTCATCCCTAAAAAAGAGGTTAGTACGGATTTGAATGATTTCAGGCCAATTTCCCTTGTAGGGGGAATCTACAAGATCATAGCAAAAATCTTAGCGAAAAGGCTCGGTGATGTTTTACCCTCCATCATATCGGATGCTCAATCTGCCTTTGTTGGAAAGAGAAACATCCTGGATAGTGTGGTTGTGTTAAATGAAGCGATCGATGAAGCAAAACGGGAGAGATTGGTACGAGCTTTCCTAAAAATTGACTTTGCAAAAGCCTACGACTCGGTCGACTGGGCTACTTAGATATCATGATGGAGAGATTCAATTTCAATCCCAAATGGAGGAAGTGGGTAATGGAATGTGTGACGGCAGCTTCAGCGTCGGTTCTGGTCAATGGCAGCCCATTTGGAGAATTCAAATTGGAAAGGGGGCTAAGGCAAGGGGACCCTTTTTCCCCTTTCCTTTTCCTGATCGCTGCAGAAGGATTGATTATCCTTATGGAGAAAGCAACTGAAGAAGGCATGTACAAAGCGGCAGAAATCGGAAGGGAAAAAATTAAAATCTCACATCTACAGTTTGCTGATGACATAATCCTAATGGGGGAAGCAAGCCTGGGAAATGTCTGGGTAATGATGACACAGTCCAGATTGAAAATCAATTTCAACAAATGCTCGATTATTGGCGTGAATGTGGAAGGCAACACTCTTAGTGAAATGGCGGAAATCCTTGGATGCAAAGTAGACACCATCCCCTTCACATACCTGGGAATGAAAGTGGAATCAAACCAGAGGAAAGCACTGGAGTGGGCTACGATTGTGGAGAAGATAAGAAACAGGTTAGCAAGATGGGACGACAAGAAGATCTCGATGGGGGGCATGATCACGCTATTGAACTCGGTTATCTCTTCTCTTCCGACGTACTATCTGTCTTTCTACCGTATACCAAAGAAAACCTTGAGTGAGATTGTGAGCCTACAATGTAATTTTCTTTGGGGGGTGGGAGCAGTGGTAAGAGAGTGGCATGGATCGACTGGAAAAGAATATGTAATATGAAACATCTAGGAGGGCTTGGGATAAGAGATATTAATATCTTCAACGAAACATTAATTGGGAAATAGGGCTGGAAATTCATAAATGAGAGAAATAGTCTGTGGGTGAGGGTTCTACGGTCTAGATATGGGGTAGTCTGGGGAGACGGCTTCGGCCTCTTCCCAACAGGAAGGGATGGGAGGGTTTCCCATTGGTGGAGGGATGTTCTGAAGGTGATAGGTGGGAGTAATGGGGGTTGGTTAACTTGGTTCCATGGAAACCTGACTAAGGTCCTAGGGGATGGGAAAAATTCGTTCTTTTGGAAGGAAAATTGGATGGGGGAAGGAATTCTTAAGGACAGATTTAGGAGATTATACCTGATTAGCATAGACGAGGGGAAAACTGTGGGGGAAATGGGCATTTGGGAAGGGAATACTTGGAGATGGAGAATGACACTTTTTGATAGGGAACAAATATCTTTTAATAATCTCTTATCTGTGATGGACAGGTTCAAACCAAAAGCAGGAATTCAAGACTCATGGAAATGGAGAGCATCGAACACAGGGGAGTTTTCCACAAAAGAGACGTACTCGACCCTATTCAACCAAAACCAAGACACTCAACCAGAAGTCAAGCTGATCCAAGGGTTCAAGACCATATGGAAGAATTTTGCACCCTCAAAAGTCAAGGCTCATGCATGGAGGCTCTTATGGGGAAGGTTGCCGACACGATCTAACCTTAGAAGAAGAAACATCCTCAACTAGAATGATGATTTAAGATGCGTACTCTGTGGCGATAGTGAAGAAACCGAGAAACACATCTTTTTGGAATGCCCCAAGCATACCAAGTATGGATGGAATGTTTGTCATGGCTCAAGATCTCGTCAGCAATCCCGACAAACATCCTGGATAATTTTCTAGGCTTTGGGGGATTGATAAAGTGCAGAAATGGAAAGAAGATTGCTACATGTATATGGCTATGTGTGTTATGGCTGATATGGAAATGGAGAAACACAGTACTTTTAAAAAATGAAACCTTCTCGATCACAAAAGTCAAGGAGGAGTTGAGAGCAAGAATGTGGAGCTGGTTTACGATTAAATACCCAACTCGGAACAATCCATCCTTCAGGTCATGGGTGTTAGATTCAATTAAGTGCATGAACTGAAAATTGTGAAGTGTAAGAGTTAGTACTACTTTCATATGTTATATCCTGTACACTGATTTTTTCGGGTATCTCTTGTACCCAGTTTTAATATAACCTCTTTACCGATCAAAAAAAAAATTTCACTTTACATTTTAAAAAATAAAACTTGCTGCAAATAATATTTTGAAATTTTGTACAAAAAAATTTCACTTTTGTGTTTGAACTGTTATGTACATAGTTAAAGAAAATGTGGAAAATGGATAGACCTGTCATGTTTTCACAATGTTTCACATGAAATCGGTTCGATTTCTCTATTATATTTTTTATGTTTCACTGTTATAATTCACTCTGATGGATTTTTAACACATGTCGTCCTCAATATTATAAAACGTTGATTATTTGTTAATATAACACATATCAATTATCTGTATGGTGGAATAAAATGTGGAACACGAAAATTGAAATAGGTGATCTCATTTGCTCAATATTTATATATTAATCTCCTTGTTTATTTTTATAATTCCTAGAGTTTGGACATGAGTTTTATAAAAAAAAATAGAAATTTGACGGTGGAGATAAAGTAGTGTGTGAGTAAAATTTTTTTTTTTCAAATATGAATTATAAAATTGAAGAGACAAAAAAAAAAAAAAAGTAAGAATTATAAAAATTAATGGAGGAATGGAGTATATTTTTTGAAACATACAACAATAAATCTTAAACGAGCAATTCAATATTAATATTCTCTACCCGTGAATAGGATATTGTTGTTTGTTAGGAATTAATAATAAATGAATTAATTTTAGGAAAAAGTTATTTTAATTAGGTTTAATTTGGAAATAAAATTTGCATTTTAGTGTTGAAAAAAAACCAACACACTAGGAACCCACCAATTTGCACCTAATTGTACTAGGCCAAAATATTTTGCACCTTATAATTAGAGTAATAAAACTCTTAACTTTACATTACTCTATAAGTTCAAAATTTTAGATCAGTTTGGGCTCGTGAAGTCATATTAAATCTACCACTCGAGTTTAGTTGAACACTAGAAATGTTTCATTTTTCTTTTCTTTTTTTTGTTTATTGTTAAACCGTTTTGCCTAAGCTAATTTATTTGTTCGATCATGTTGATGGCTTGGTTTGGTTACATGCTTGCAATTATTATATACTGCATGTACAACTTTATTCCTTTTTTCATATATATATATATATATATATAATCACTCCGCCACTACATAGTTCTATTTAACGAATAGGACGTTCCTATATATGCACTATCTCTATTCTCTAGTCAACCCTTCCTTGTTTGTACGTCTCCACAATTCACAATCAATATGATGAGAGGATTTAGGTTAATTTGTTCGCTACTTGTTCTAAGTATTCTAGCGACCCATCTAGCTTACAGCCGTTCAATCTCCGACGGCGTGGATTCCCCGTCGTCGTCGTTTCTGGAGTGGCGATATCTATCGGCTACGACGACGGTTACGTGTGAGCCGGTGTACGGGTTCTTACCATGCACCACCAACGTCTGGGGGTTGCTGTTTATGATAGTGGTGTACGAGATACTGCTATCTGTGGGGGGACAGTACGTTTCAAATGGATCCAATTTGTTTTTCCAATTAACGGGTCCGGGCGTCATTGGAGGAAGCTTGTTTCAGTTTCTTGGTACAATTCCCCAGATTGCTGTCATTCTTGGTAAGTTTCTTCACTAATTTATTAATCAGAAATTTCAACCACGGTAAATTAAAAAGCACTAGTACTTCATATGATGGAAAATATTAGTACTAGTATATTTTCAAAGTATCAATATTATTTCAGCTTACAAACTAATGCTTTCATTTATATGAACTACCTATTCCTAATATTTGCCATTATATATTTCTGTTTTTTAAAATGAACAATTCAAAACTTTAGTTAAAATTAATGATCGTTGCATGCAGTTGATGGGTAGAAATTTAATTTTACCTCATGAATAAAATGAGGGTTATTATGACATAATTAATTAATATCTGAAACTACATTGTTAGAAATCTGAAATGACGCAAGTGATGATGTTTGTAACGTGTCTCGACAATTTGAATCAGTACATATAGTCACATGGAGATGGAGTATTCTTTTTTTTTTTTAAACATAAATTGGAGTATGTTTGCTACGTATGTAACTTGCAAGTGAATGAAAGCATAGTCAAAATTTTGATGAATATTATAAATTTGTATATTTATTTTATTTAAAATATTGTAACATAAGATCGATGTATGTTACATTAAAACTATTCTATAGTAAAAGTAGTGGTGGTAAGTACGTAGGTTTTTTTTTTTTTTTTGATGGAAGTTAAATACCCATCCCTTTTTTTCCCCTCCTCATGACTCGAACCAGGACCTAAGGCCTAGGTAGTGGTGCTCTAACCACTTGAGCTATCCCACTTTGTCGTGGTACGTGCGTAGGTGATTGTATAAATTTTCGTACTTTAGGTATTAATTTAATTAAGCTAAATAAACTTACTTGAAATCTCAAATTTTGAGTATTAATTTAAGCTAAAATAAACATAATTTAGAATTGATCTTTATTGCTCGATCAAGATCAATCATTAATGCGTATAACTAGCTAGTATATGCTCTGTATAATTATAATAATGCTTCTCTATGTCACGTACCAATGAAATACTAATAAAAGTCGTCGTTCTTTGGTACAAAGTAGCATGCACACGTAACGTGATACTGATATATAATCATGTTAAATTAATTATATTTGAGTTTACTTTAATTAACAATTGGATTCTTCTAAAACAAATTGATGCGAAATAAAAGTGTAGTGTGTAAGTAAGTAATAAATAAATAAATAAATCCAGGTCTTTCCAGGTTGGCGGAGGCAATAATATAGTAGAATTAAAGTATATTTGATTTTTCTTGAGTTGGTAATTTAGGAATAAAACAATCACTACTTCCTAGTCCACCAAATGACAGATTAGATCTCTAAAAAAAACCTACCACAGAATTCTGTAATCCTACTGACACAATATATATCACAAAAATTAGTAAAGCAAAATGTACCATCCATTATTCTACATAAATTATTGCTCGGTGGCTAATCTTGAGTTGTTATTCGAATCCACTCAAGTCGAAAATTTGAAGTTCGGCTCGATTATATTAATAAGCTAAAAAACGAGCTCGACTCTACTTGTAAGCAACAATATGGACCGAACCTAATAAAATTTTTAAAAAAAATAGTTATCGAGTCTAACAAATCGAGTTTAGATCGACTCGTTAATAATTGAGTATTTAATGAGCTGAACTCCTTTATCTATACAAACCTTAATGAGCCGAGAGTAGCAGAACTCAAGAACAACTTGATTTGCTTAAGAGCACTAGGTACAAGTGTACAACTAAGTTGGTCAAACTTGTAATTATGTGGAAATAACACTTTGAAGTTTATCCAGGGATTGAATTCTATTGACTCTCTCACAACAGATCATATGTAACAATATTTTAAGGACTTCGGAAATCTTATGTAAAATTGTTTCATAGTTGAGACGGGGTATAATTTATATATGACATTTTAACACTTTGAATGTGATGTGCGTTAATTAGTTCTAATTTTTGTTAAATACATTTTGTTTTACATCTTGCCTCAGTGTTTTTTAAAGGGTTAATTGCAAATTAAATCACCGTCTTTCACTTAATTGCAATTTAATCTAAACTTTTAAAAAATTGCAAATAAAATCACCACCTTTAAATATTGTTGCAATTTAGACTTATAGACAATTTTATTTGTGCCCGAATTTAACGTTTCGAGATTAGATCGAATTAAAAAACAATGTTATTTCATTAAGGAAGTGTCACATCAGCTAGCCACGTTAGATTTGGGCACAAATTAGGCTATCAAAAAGTTTAAATTGCAATAACTTTTAAAGGTGGTGATTTTATTTACAATTATTTAAAAGTTTAGATTAAATTGCAATCCAATAAAAAGGAATGTGATTTTATTTGCAAATAACCCTTTTTTAAATAACGCTGAAACCAGACATATACAACACTTTTGGGACCTCTATTTCTAGCAAGAGCAACGGTCATGTGAAATTAGTTCACAAAACTTCCATCCAATTTTTACCAATTTTACAAAATTTATGTAAAAGATTCTATTTAGGAGTAATTGAATAGGGTCAATAGAATTTATGAATCGCAGGTCTCTATAAATCAAGTTCATACAATATATTTTTTTTATTCGTATTTTATTTCACTAGTTGTAGCATAAAAAACATGCTAGGATCGAATTAGGACAGTCACACAACCCTCTTGACTCGTACAATAATTTGTAATTACTAATATTTTCATGTGATTTCCTTCATCAAGTATCCGCGAGTTCGGGAGACATTGCAATGGCTCAACAACGTGCAACGATGGGGATAGGAGTCATCGTAGGGACGACAGTGATGCTTCTAACACTAATATGGGGTCTTTCCGTTATTCTGGCAAGCTATGATCTATCAGATGACCCTTCTACCAATGATCCCCAATCCCATGCCTTAAAAGGTGCCCTAAATTCTATAAACTTGGTTCACAAAAGTTTTATGGTGGACTCGATAATACTGTTTAGCACACGAAGTATCAAACAAACTTTTTTTTAAAACTGATACTTCATATGCTAAACAGGAGATCTACTCTTTCTTCTAACATCCTTAAAAACAAAAAAGTTGTAGCCTACCAGGCCATTACTAACATATATGTAGCAGGTTCAGCTGGAATTGTTACAGATGCTGAAACAAGCTACACTGCAAGGATAATCTTGATATCGCTAATTCCCTTTGTAATCCTTCTACTCCAGCAAATAATCACTTCTCGTTCGGGCAAAAGAGTCGTCATTCTCATTGCTCTAATATTTACATTTGCTTTGCTCATCGCCTACGCTGTGTATCAGGTAAGATTTCTAAGGCTGACAGAGCATTTACATTTTCCTAAGGCTTAATTGCAATCTAATAGATACAATTGGAAAATAGCACACAAGCTTAAAAAAATGCATTTAAATCTTTTGAGCAGCCCCTCTTGCATGAGTCTGACGTGGTTGTCGACTTGGTGTCCCCTCTTGAATCTTCCAGCATTGTACGGCTTTAGGGGGCACCAAGTCAGATTCATGCAAGAGAGGGTCTCCCAGAAGATTAAATTCCAAAAAAAAAAAAAGTGTTTGATTTGCTATCCAATTATCTAGATTATACCGCAAATAACGCAAATGTCGTGATTTTAGCTGCAATTATTTCGTAAATACAACCCATCATCAAAAGTTTTCTAAAGGGAAAAGGCACAAACTGGACCCTTCTACAATACAAATTGGACTACAAATAAGCCCTCCATCTTTTAAAATAGACCAAATATGTCCTGCATCTTTTAAAATAGAAGAAATATACCCTCCAATTAATAAAATAGAACAAGTGGAGGACTTATTTGCACCAAAAAATAGTTCAGGGTCCAATTTGTACCCGAGACAATACTTGAGGGTTCAATTTATACTTTTTCTCTTTTCTTAAAGGGAAACGGGAATGGCACAAAAGCATATATATACACTATTCAAGCAAGTTAGCATTATTTTTCACTAATCTAAAACTTGTTACTGTGCAGTCATTTCAGCCATGGATACAGAACCGATGTTTCGAGTTTGTAGTAAGTAAATATGCCTCAGATAAGCTACTGAAACTTATATCAAGAAATGGCAAGCCTGATGCTCAAAAAATACAAGTGTAAGTAATTACTTCTTTTTCCTTTTATTTTCTTCATTATTGAGTAAATGTAGCCTTTTATATTCTTAAAAAAATAAATATATTCTTTGTTGATAAACAGGCTGTATAATAAAATCAAGAGCAACGATGCATCCATATTAGCAACAGAACTCAGAGTTCTGCTTTTAGGTGTAAAGATGGACAATGATGATAAAAGCACCGAAAGAGACATTGAAAATATAATGACGTTTTTCGATACCTCTGGTGATGGTCGTATCACTCAGGACGAGTTCGTCAAAGGCATGACCAAATTGGCTTCCGATCTATCGAATCAGACTTCAACACAACCTGCAAAAGGCGCAAGTAGCAATTCTCAGGTGATTAAATCATAATTGTTAAAAATAGTTTTTTTTATGCCCTGTAAGTTAACCTTATTTTGATTTTAGTCCTGTCGCCTTTCACGGATTGGAAATAGTCTTGTTACTTTCAAATTTTCGACAATTTGGTCCGTTGAATGGCTATAAAAGGTGAAACATTCGTTTGACCAATCAAACTTTGCCATGTGGACAAATCAGACTCTGTCACGTAAGCATCAATCAGATGTTTCACCTCTTACAACCGGTTACCGAACTAAAATGCCAATACTTGAAAGTTACAGAACTATTTTCACTTCACGAAAGTTGTCAAAACTGGAACCAATAGAGCCGACCCGGGGGTGTGCAGACTGTGCCACCGCCCAGGACCCCACTCCAGGAAAGGGCCCTGATTTTTTTATACATATGAAATTATAATTGTTGTACCGTAAATAAAATGCAGAGCACCAGCCAAGTCCAGCAAGGGCTCTTAGCTAGCAGCACAAGCACAAGCCAAAAAGGGGGAAATTCTTGGTTGGTTTTCTTGAGGGCTTCTTTCTTCTTGATCGCCGGGACTTGCATATCGATGGCACTCGGGGAACCGTTGATCAAAAGTGTCATTGATTTTGCTCAAGCAGCAAATTTGTCTTCTTTTTGGGTCTCGTACTTGGCTATACCCTTAGCTCTGAATTACGGAAGTGCCATTCTGTCAATTACTTCAGCCACACAAAAGACGCAGAAATCCATTTCTTTGACTCTATCTTCGGTACGTATGCTCCTGTTTAGTTTACACAGTTAGATTTGCTCACCTAATAACGGGACAATACCTTTTTCAGTCCCTAAAGTTTACATTTTTCTAGTTTTGGTCCACTTGTTTCACTCACTATCATGTTCGGTTCTGAAAATACACTTTTATTTCCAAGTTTGGTCTCACCGCAAGTTGATCGTCTACGATGAAATCAACTATTTGGGGTGCTAAATGTAATATTTAATTTTTTTTTACAATTATTACATTTAAGTAAAAAAATGAATAATTACATTTAACACCTACCCAAATATTGATTCCGTCAGTTAACGGATGGTCAATTAACGTGAAAGTGTACTTTCTAGTTCAACTTTGATAGTGAATGAAAGAGAAGGACCAAATTGAAAAGAGGTAAACTTTAGGGACCAAAATGATATTAGCCTCAAACAACTGATATTTTTTTTACATCTACAGTATAAGAACTCTAGCTTTCACTTATGTGTCTCTTATTCAAAGGCTGATTAGTCAATCGTTCTTTTCTTTGAACAGCTATATGGTGGGGTCTACATGAACAACATTATAGGTTTGATAGTGTTTCTTGCGCCAGTATACGTGCGAAATTTGTCAACCAATGTCTCTGCAGAAGTTCTGGTAGTTCTGGTGATCTGCATCGGCATGGTTGTTTTTGCCAGCTTCAACACCACATTTCCACGTTGGACAGGTTATCTTGTGCTCGTTCTGTACCCACTTTCTCTAGCAATAATCTACGTTCTAACTTATGTCTTAGGACGGTCTTAAAAGGGCACTATCATACCAATCTGTAGTGATTCTTCATTCATGTACTTCGTACTTTCTACATGGTTATTTCTACATTTTTTACATCTTCGAAATAAGCACTCTACCCAAGTTTATGGTTATTGTACTTTCTACATGGTCTTTATAAGGTAGTTCTTTTCCAAGTTTATCCAACCCCATGTTGTCAAATGCTCTCAAAGTACACATTTTGTAACCTAAATATTCAACTTATTAACGACTACTTAGCATTGAGTTGATTCATAACTAAACCCAACTTTCACTCCCACAATTAATGCAAACAACCACCATAA
Organism: Galeopsis tetrahit; assembly: GCA_963675135.1. Lineage (NCBI taxonomy): Eukaryota > Viridiplantae > Streptophyta > Magnoliopsida > Lamiales > Lamiaceae > Galeopsis > Galeopsis tetrahit. The sequence continues at coordinate 37,591,608 of OY776126.1, read as the reverse complement.
AATATATCCAAAATTCAGAGAAGCCCCTAAATCAAACATAGTATAGGATACTTACATTAATTCTTTCACGTACATCCTGTTGAATGGGATCTGCAAAGATCAAATAATAGGCAATAAACACAAGAATTATAGATAATAAAAGGAGTCACATTTGTAACTGTTCCAAAGTTTGATGGTACTACAAAGCCTCATGTTGACACTTTCATTCTGTCCCCAGTTAATAATTATACAAATTGCAAGTTAACTGAATCTAAAAAAATTGACCATTTTTCTGAAATTAATAGGAAAGATACAATAGATACAATAAAGGACTAAAAAATATGCAAGCAAAGACGCAATAAATACAATAAAGTATTGCTAGTCTGCTATAAGGCCATCTAAATGGAAATGGCATAAACCCCTGAATCTAAAGCCAATAAACATAATACATCTTACATCTTTATCAACAACAAACTTTCTTTTTTCTTTTTGAAGTTTTGCATCCATTCTAGGTATGTTACAGAAAACAAATGCTTAGCATTGGTCCATTCATAAGTAAATTCAATTTTCACTCCCATATTTAATACTCCGTACAAGCCCATGCAACCACGAAATAAATCCAGCAAATTCATGAGAAACATAAACCAAACACACAAGTATTTGTATAGGTTTACATACTTATCCAATTTCCCAAAGAATTCTTGCAAATATAAAGCATTTAACAAAGGATTTAAAACAGTTGCAGCAATACCATCATCCATTATTTCTATCCCAGAATGGAGGCCATCGCACTTCAAAATCAGGTGCTCGTTGGTATACAACTGATGCAGTCTGTATCAAAATACCAGCAGTAAGAGCCCATATCACATAAGTTTCATTCTCAGCCCGATGATCAAAGAAATGGAGCAGATATTTATCTCCCATCCAATCTCGCTCCTCTTCTCTCCGATTTTCATTCTACAAAATGCCAATATTTTTTAAATTTGCAGCTCAAACATGGCAAACAACATTTGTTAACACACAAACCTTGAGAAACATATCTAATGGAGCATCAAATATCGATTCCACTTCATCTGCATTTGGTACTGGACTGAATCTCATCTTGTCCCAAATTATCCCAATCACTGGAACTACAACAATATTTCTCTACAAACAAAATAATTAAATTCTTAATCAGGATTCAAAAAAAAGAAAAGAGAAGAAAAATGTCATTACCTTAGTGTGGAAGGGTTTAAGAACAGCTACAACCTCCACGATCAAAGGATCCAATCCAATTTCCTCCCGAGCCTCTCTCAACGCCGTCTCAACATCATTGGCGTCACTTTCATCCCTTTTCCCTCCAGGCAAAGAAACTTCGCCTGAAAATATAATAATTCCCAATACCTCAAATCCCTAATTTTGAGAAAGAAATTCAACTCCAATTTCGTAACAATACAAATATGATACCAGAATGAGAGGACATTGTTGAAGATCTTTTGGTAAGAATTACGCGAAGATCGCCATTTAAGTCTTCGAATAAGCAGATTAAAACTGCAGCTCTGCTCGGTTTCCTTCCTTCCTGAGGAGCCAATTCAGCGGCGGAATTTTGAATTGTGGAATCTTCGAGGTTGATTCTGCCACCGGAGACACCATGAGTGTGGTTCTGATTCTCAAAGCGAAGGCGCTGTGCTAATTTCACTAGATTTTCAGATCTTCCCGCAATGTTGGAATTCATAGCAAACGGATTTTCAGTTGAGCAGGAAACGAGCGTGACCTGTGATTGAATTATTATTACTCCCTCCGTCCCATAGATTAAGCCACATTTGACTTTGCACACAGATTAAGAAAAATCAATAAATGTAGTCAAATTGAGCTAATGTGCCAAATTTGCTCTTAAAATCTAATACTCCAAAATCTACTAAGCATTAATTACTCTTATAAATTGGGGGTAAAATTGACAATAAAACATTTAATGCTAAAGTAAAAGAGGAAATGTGGCTATAATTTGGGACATACAAAAAAGGAATATGTGGCTATCTTTGTGGGACGGAGAGAGTATTATTATTATTATTATTAGAAATACACCCGTCTAAATGTGATAAAAAATACTTACAAACCCTTACACAATATGAGATAGCTCAAGTGCTTAGTTCTACCTACATTCGAGTTAAAGAAAAAAATGGAAGATATATAATGTAATTCAAAAAAAAGTTCAATTTATTTAATTTAATCTTTAATTTTAACATTTGACTCAAAGTATGGTTCAAAAATATATATATTTGGAGTAGTTTTATCTCTATAGACTGTGTTCGAGTAAAACTTGAGTTCAACTCGAACGCAGTCTATACTCTAGTAATGGGGCTCAAGCTCTACTCGTATGAAAAATGTTAGATTCTTGAATAGCTCGAGTTTGGCACGTCAAAAGTTCATTAACGAAGTGAACAAGTTAGGTTCAAGTTGGGCTAAAAAAAATGGAGTAATTTTTAACAAATTAATCAAACTTAGTTCAAATTTGATCTTGCAAAAGCTCATTAACAATTAAAACGAGCTCGACTCAGTAAACTCGTTAAAGAGTTTTAAGCACTAAACTTAAACTGTTTTATTAAATTGTTAAAAAAAAAAAAAAACCGCGCCAATCCAAAACATCGAGTCAAGTCCGGTCTGTACCCGACAATTTATTTGGGTCGGGCCAAATCAGCCCGTTGTTTTCGGACTATCAAATTTATGTCCAACCCAACCTGTTAGTCGGGTTCGATCCGGTGAAAATAAAAATTGTTAGTTGGATGGGTCGGACTAGGCCATTGAGCCGGACCCATTTTAATAGCACTAGTTGTTACTCCTAGTTGTGACTTGTGAGGTGGTAAAAAAGGTTTGAAAACGCATGTGATGTAAACAGAATGTGGGTTCAATTGCTTTATTGTAAATAATAATTAAATAAAAGAAATTATACAAAGTTATGTACATGCAAAAACTGAGGGACTAATCATAACGACTGGGTTCCTCTCACGTGCTTTTCTCTTTACACACATCACGCCCCCCATGTCTTCTGTCATTCGGATTCTATCTATATAAGTCATTGTTTGGTAGGGAAGATTATTATGATTGTTTTGTAGTGTTGATTGTACACTTCTAAGAAATAATCAGTGATTTTAAAATCCGACGGTTCAACCGGGAACCAAACACTGATCCGGAATGGGCTTAATGATTTTTTAAAGTGTGTGCGTGCGAAATTAGAGGTGTTGTCTGTTGTGTTGACATTATCCAGACAACATTAAGCAGCGGAAATTAAAAAGTACTTTGTAAACGAAAATATTCAAAATTTGTGTAGATTGTAAATAATATGCACGGTTCACTATATTGAAAATATATGTGAAACAAACTACAACCTCTTAGAGGTTTGAAAAACTACAACTCGAAAGAGTTTGGAAAATTTACTAGATCCTATGAAATTATCTCCCTCATAGATCTATACATGAAAACTCTAGTAAATAACATCACGATGAACGTCACACTATTGTTCGGGTTTGCAATGATATGTTAATCTAGAAGAAGAAAAAAAAATCATAATTAGAAGCGTAATCGCATTCAATAGACTAGTAGTGAAGTTTAGCTTTTCTTCTTGTGTATCTTGTGTTGAGGCAGTCTGTCTATTTATAGACTTCAATGGACGAACTACACTCAACTCCCCTGATCATTTCAGTCTTTAGATCAAGCGGGTATAACTTCTCTTCTCATCTCCTTTAATGTAGGCATAGACGGAGCCACACTGGGCTCGGGGGGGCCTAGTGGCCCCCCACCATTTTTTATTTTATTTTATTATATATATATAATAATTTTTTTCTTTTTAAAATAATGATATATATATTTGTATATGAATAAAATTATTGACAATTTGAGTAAATAAATGATGATTTTGAAGTGATGATAAAAATATTATTTACATTTTTTACATACATAATAAATTTAGACGGACAAAAATGAATGTTTGCATACATTTTGTTTTTAAATACTCCGTTTTTTTTTTAAAATGAGTCAATAATATAGATTAATAGTATATTTAAAATTATTGTCTAAAATTTTGCTAAGATTCACAAGAATGTCTTTAAAATTGAACAATATTTTAGTATTGAATTAAAAAAAATTAAATAAAAATAGTTTAGTGTTTTAAATTTTTTGTACATTTATATTTAAAATTATTATATTGTATAACTATAGAATATTGGAACACATTAATGTATTATATTTTATTATATTGGATATTAATATTTTAACAATTTTTATATTACTCGGCTTCATTTTGAGTGCGGACTATCAAAACATCTTACAAAATACAATGAAAGTAAACTTGATGATTTGATTTAATTGAATAAAATGTACGTATTTACAATTTTGTTATAAGAAATTTTGATAAGTATAAAAAATACATTTTTTTATCTTTATAATAATGATAATCGGGCCCCCCTACCGAAAATTCCTGGCTCCGTCACTGAATGTAGGAACTTGTTATATCATGCTTAATAACTTCTCACTCTTAGGGTTGGTCTGCTATGGACTCGAGTGCATGTTGTGTACCCTAGTCCATGTTGCACTTTTCAGTTTACTGACTTACACTTTTTGGTAGATGGTGTTGCACTTTTCAATTATTAAACTGTATAATAATATTTTTAGTAATGATTGAAAAGTGCAACACCATTTACCAAAAAGTGTAAGTCAGTAAAACTGAAAAGTGCACATGGACTAGGGTGCACAACATGCACTCGAGTGCATACTAGACTTTAACCTCACTCTTATGCAACTGCATGACCTGGGTGTTGTACACGTCTTCTAACTGCACTAGGGACATCATTAAGCAACAAGTGTAAAATTGGAGTTAGTGAGAAAAGAAATGACAAATTTGAATGTTGTTATAAGTGGTGGGAATTAGTTACAACACTTAACTGTAAGTATTTGATCATTTTACAAAACACTTATTTCAACATCAACAATTTTAGTGAAGAAAATAAAGATTTTCACATTGTTCAAGAGTTTGTTTGGCGAAAAAAAGTAAATGTCTCCACCAATTAGGGTTCTATTCGATTAAAATGTGTGCAATTTAATGTTGAGCATTTCATAACCCACTTTATGCATTGGTTTTGCAATAAATTTAGGGTTAATTGCAAATTAAATCACCACCTTTCTCTGAATTGCAATTTAATCTAAACCTTTGAATAATTGCAAATAAAATCACCACCTTTCAATATTGTTGCAATTTAAACTTCTTGATAGTTTCATTTGTGCCCTAATCTAATGTATCTAGGTTATGTGACATCTCTTTAATGATACAACATTGTTTTTTTATTTCGATCTAATCTCGAAACGTTAAATTCGGACACAAATGGTATTGTCTAAAAGTTTAAATTGCAACAATATTGAAAGATGGTGATTTTATTTGCAATTATTCAAAGGTTTAGATTAAATTGCAATTCAAAGAAAGGTGGTGATTTAATTTGCAATTAACCCATAAATTTAAGAACATGTTGAATTATAAGGACACATATTTATTTCAAAATGAGCCATCTTTGTTATTTTTAAGCACATAAATGGTAAAAACAATAAAATTGACTGACAGTTGTATAAATTATAAAAAATAAAATTACAGCATGCCCGTATACTTAATGTGTATTATCTCTAATACATTTACTTAATTTATTAAATGTTGTAAAGTTTTCATTTTCGTTCATCCCAATAAAAATTACTTAATTTTTTTTACTTACTACTCTTTTTTTTAATTTATTATATTCTTCTTTTTCAATTATATTATTTCTAATACATTTACTTAATTTATTATATTTTTTTACCGTGCTCAAAATTCACAAGTAGCTTTCATCTAGAAATAATTCATGTGTATTAATTCCGACATGCAGAGTGAAAAAGAGTCGGCCCATCTTTCTGCTTTATAGATAATGGTACACAAGACACTTGTCTATAAATATATGGAGGGGCCATCCCTCAAAATCGTTAGAACTCGATTTTTAATTTTAACTAGTTGCGTAATTAAATTTGATAATATTAATTTGTTTATTCGAATTTTATTTATAAACAACCCTAGCTAATCGACATCCGTAGAAAATGCAAAAGCTCTAAGAAAAAAATCAAGTTAAACAAGACAACCTTACCACTAAAACAACACACTAGCTACTAGAAAAAAAGTCAAATTTCGACCAAAAAATTCAAACGAAAAAATAAGTAGTTGAAATTTTTATATTTCTATTGAATTTTTCAACAACATTTACAACCGCTGAAAAATTCAATGGAGATTCTAACGGACACACAGTTCACTAAAATTGTCCTTGAATTTTTTTTATCATTGAAATTTTCACTGAAATTTTGCAATTCTAACTACTATTTTTTCAAACGACGTTTTTTCGTTTGAATTACCATTGAAACCAATGATTCACGACCATTTCTCTCATAATTGCAGTGTTTTCTTGTAGTCGCGACATGAATCACTACAATAAATTGACCTTAGACTAATTAAGACCTTTTAATAAAGTATAATACAAAAACCATCTCAACCTTGAATCAAGTTTGAGCAATAAAACTAACTCAAACAAGACAAAATTGAATATTCTTTAATCATGTTTCTATTTATGTCCCTTTTAAGTTTTCCTGGCTAGTTTATTTCGATTTTCCTTAGGATTTATTTACATGTAAATTATGTCTCTTATTCGTTAAATAGCTTATTCATATATCACTTCTATTCCATTTCAATCCCAAAACGTGAATTGAAAAATACACTCCCTCCCTTTTACAATATTTTTTTCATTTTGTGCATTGTACTTGAAGCTTCACTTTTTCACATTTGTTGCCACACAATCTTCAAATCACGCAACATTCTTATTTATATTCCATTTTATCAAATTTACTGCATCTCATTTTATATTAGTATTCATAAAGTTTGATAAGCCTTAATTAGGACGAGTAGAAATCTAATCAAATCAAGTTGTCACGAACTGTTTGGGACTTGACTCAAAAAATATTCGCGCGAGTTCCTTTAATAAAACTCGCCAACATAAACAAACAAACTCGAGCTCAACGATATTCAATTCGTTAGCTCATGAACAAGCTCTTACAAATTATAATGAATAGTTTTATTTTAATTTATAAATTTCACACTAAATAAATATTATAGATATAAAAATAGGTAAATTAAACTAGTTATCAATTTTGTCATTTTGAACACCACTATCTCTATCTATCTTTTTATTTTCATTTTTTTTTTTACTTTTTCTATCCCTGTCTACCTCTAAAAAAATAGACAACTTTCGAAAAGAAGCACGATTAAGCTCGTCAATAATCATATAAAGCTTAAAAACTCTGAAGTTCAGCTCGACTCTCAAAGATGGAAAGTGTTATAGGACATACCTTTATTGGCTTGCGAGCTGCATTGTCCCAAAAAGGACACTAAAACAAAAGCCAATGAGAAGCAAGTAAAGGCAACAAGTGATATTTTGCAGTAGAAGAAGAAGAAGAAAGAAAGTTGAAGAAGAAAATTCCATAGTTTTAACATGTTTTCTCTCAGCAATCAAATCAAAGCACCTGATGATGAACAACAACAAGATTGCGACAACTCTCTACCTAAAACATTCCTCAACCACCATTCTTGGATTCCCCACAACCACAAATCCCCTGCTTCTGATTTAAAGAAGAGAAAAAATGCCGATTTTGAATCCGTTCGAAAAGACCGCCACAGCAAAGTCCGAACAGCAAGAGGGCCGAGGGACCGCCGTGTGCGGTTGTCGCCGAGAACTGCGATTCAGTTCTACGACGTGCAGGATCGTCTCGGGTACGATCGCCCCAGCAAAGCCATTGATTGGCTGATTCAAGAAGCTAAAGCCGCAATTGATGCGTTGAATCACCACTCAAATGTTGAAAATCTTAACGGCTTTTTTATTGAGCCAAACCCCGAGACTGGAACAGTTCCAGTTCCAGGGTTTGGCTTCTGCGTTGATGGGGCGCCTGCTGCTGCGTCGCAGGCGCCCCAGTTCGACCCTGCTGATTTAATTCTGCATCAGAATTATCAGCAGGGGTTGTGCAGTGAAGCGAATTGGGAATTCGCTAGATTGCAAAAAATGTTGGAGATTTCCGGCAACCCTCCGCCGCAGTTCTATTCTCCGGTTGCCGGCAGCAATGTGTTTTCACAAAGGGAACCCCTTCAGTCCAGTTTTATTAACTATTCTCCGATTAGTAATGGAGATTTTCCGGCGTTTAATTTCTGCAATGAATTGTTGAATGTGACGGCTTCTGCAATGAAACAGGATGACAGGGAGAAGAAGCTTCTGCAATATGAAGATTAATTTTTTAAGTGTTTTTTAATTTAGAAATTGATTATTAATTCGAATTATTATGTACTTTTTTTGCATTTTATGGAACGGATTTTTCGGGTTTATATATTGTCACATTTAATTTCTTGTAATGTCTATAATATTGTTTTAATTACCGAAATTAATATTAAAAGTGTACGTATAAGAATATATTTTTTTTATCTTACAATGTGAAATTGATTGATTGTAACTTAAAATTTGTTTATGTGGTATTATTTGACCAAGTTTTGACAGAAAAATAGAATTTAGATTGCAATCGATCAATTTTACATAGTACAGATTGCAATCGATCAATTTTACATAGTACAGATTGCAATCGGGTATAATAAATGTGGAGATTGCAATACAAATTACTAGTACAAGTTAGTTTTGGGGAATTTATTAGATGAAAAAGGTTGAGAGAAATGCCTAAAATGCTTTAGATTAGATTAGGAGCAGAAAAAGAGAGTTGGAATTGGTACTGAAAATGCAGATAATAAATCTCGTCTGAAAAAATATTTCTATTTAGGGGGATGAGTCTGATAAGAAAGTGAAAATAATGGCAATGTAGCTTATTTTAGGCTACATTCCATCATCATATCTCGTGAATTTGCCAGGAAAACCAGTCATGAATTCATAATCCCAACACTCTTTCTTTTAAAAAATAGACAACTCATCATTTCACATGCTACAACAAAATGTTAATTTTGACCCATTTTCACTAAAGATAAGTATATACATAAGTGGTTAAATAAACCCTAATTGGTAGATACATTGACATGTCTAATGTTGGTCATTTGGTTCAAATTGAATTGCAAATGGTGTTTTTTTTTTTTAATATTAAATCTAATTTAATATCTATCTTGGATAAATATACCTAGCCCGAATAGGTTATGCACCTTTCTATAAATTTAAAATTTTAGATTAGATGAAATGAAAAACGACTTAGTGATCCCACTCCCAAGTCCCACCTTTCCAAAATAATGTCACATGATCAATTTTTTGTACTTTTAAGCAAAATAATTCTTTCGAAGTAACGTGGGTTGTCATGTGGTACCCGACTTTGCAAGGACTATGTACAAATGTCAAATACACTTCAATCAAATATTTGTACTCTTTTCCCCGTCAAAAAAAAAAAATAAAAATATTTGTACCCTTTTATTTGAGACTATAATTTTTTTTATTTCTTGAATCCTAATTTAGCATTAGAATTGAATATGCTTGTAGCTAGGGGCCAGCCAGCCACTCTAACTGATGTAATAATGCTAACTTGTGGATGGATATTTGGCTCTATAAGAATAGAGTAAATTAAGGATGACCCGTAGATAGAAATCGAAACAAATGTAACTTTTGGAGTCGGATATAATCATTATTATAATTAGGGATGATAATAGATCGATACGGGTACTTAGATAATTGAACTCACTCTATTCTATGGATGTGGTGGGGGTGGACCGACTCACTAAAGGGCACTAGGTGGGGAGAACCTATCCATTCTAAATATAAAAATAATATAATATAATTATGTTTAAAAAGATGGTGTACAACATAAAATTTTAATTTTACTTAAAAATTAAATAAATTATATTAGAAGTAGATTTATGAATTTATTTTTCACACAAGTTAGATATCAATTGAAATTTTTTGTTGAAACATCATATTCTATTTTATACTATTATGTTTAAAATATATATTAATCTAAAAATATTTATAAAGTTGAATAATTGTTATGTATATAATATTAATTATGTTAATAAATATAATATAAAAAAATATAGAAAGTTTAATATTTAAAAAACAGGGTGATACCTGGATCCATTCCATCATATTAATACGGGCACGGGACAAAGATGATTCAAACAACATTGGTCAAAACGAATCAGAAATACATTTTAGAAAGTAGAATGATAATTCAAATTGATTTTTTTTTAGGGTGACAATTCAAATTGTGAGCAATGAAATACGTGGAATTAGGCATAAATTCCATCATTTTTTAAAAGTATTGGGGTTTGTTTTAGCCCCTTTAAATACGTTTTCTAAATATTTGAGCAACAAGCTTTGATGCTATTAGTATTTCAACAGTATATTTTAACACTTATTTTATACTTCCTCCGTCCCACAAAAATAGCCACATATTCCTTTTTTAGATATTCCAAATTATAGCCACATTTCCTCTTTTTTTGCTTTAGTAATAAATGTTTTATTGTCAATTTTACCCCTAATTAGAGTAATTAATGCTTAGCAAATTTTGGAGTATGAGATTTCAAGGGCAAAATTGGCACATTAGCTAAACTTGACTACATTTTTTTTATTTTTCTTAATTTGTGTGTAAAGTTGTGGGACAGATGAAGTACTTTTTTCATCTCAATGAAAACTACTAAACTTTTATTTTTTGTCTATTCTAATGAAAGTTATGTATTCACTTTTTGACAAATTAATTACTCTCTCACATTTCATTATATTCTCTCTTCTCTCAATCACATCAGCTCTAATACATTACTTATTCTATCATATTTTTTAATTTCTGTACATAAAGTTCATGAATAGCTTTCAGGGAGTATACTACTATTATTTGAAATATCAAATCCACCTCATGATTCTAAAGGGCTCGACTATCAAGCTTAAGTGTGTGAAATATTGTGAGTGTGACCTCTCCTTGTTAACTAATTAATATCCATAAAGTGAGTCAAAAAGCAAAAGTTTGACATGAAGGAATAGTGTATGATGATTTGTTCATCTTTTAAACCCAACAATGATTAAATAGTATAAAGTAAGCTTTTCATGCATGTGATACTTTTGATGAAAAAAGTATGAGAAAAAACCTTGGCAAGCTTTTGCATACGATTCATGATGTTGTGTATTAAGGAGTAAGAATTAATTATAACATCAAAAGCAACAAGTGGGAATTATAGGCAGCAAACAAGTAGGGTTTGTCTACTAAATTTAAGTCTTATTCTTTATGAGTTGTCAAAGTTTTCTTTATTAATTAATGTGTTCTTTTTCAGTGGAATAATATCCAATTTTAGGGTTTTTATGGGAATTAACATTGGTTCCCATGTGATGAATGATGTGAAAAAATAGAAACAATTATTGGCTCCAATTGTAAAAGCCTACGGATTTTTAATTTCGACATCTTCTATTTTTTATTTTGTTTTATTTCATCATCAATTATAATGCATAAAAAAGAAAATTGAATATACAAGATCAAATACTGTATTTTATGGAATATGGAGCCAGAATTTATGATTGGGAGCCAATATTCATGTTAAATATCTTCATTAAAATTTATCAATATTCTTTGTTAATTATCTCAAATACAGCATGATGCTTCTAATACAATAAAACATTATTCTTACATATAAAATTACAAAACATGAATTGATGTAACTAATTCGATTTTTTAACACATGAATGGGAATTGAAGTTTATATAACTATTGATCATTGATTTAATTAGGTGTGCTTGGTTTTATATTAATCATTGAGAAACTGCTATTTTGAAGGAATTGTCTTAATCTTATGTAGGTTTATTTAACGTTGCTATTAAAAATTGAAATAAGGTAAAAACAAAAATATTACAAATCTCTTGAGTGATCGATCATTCAATTATAATGATATTACTTGTGTCGGTTTTCGTGTTTCGCTATGTGATTTATTGACACGCGTCATGTCAAAAAAATCAACATTTTATAAGAATAAGATCAACCATGTGTTATAAAGATCCAACAATGTGAAACATGAAAAGTGAAATAGAGAAATTGATTTTATAAAATATATAGACATTTATTAGGAAGGTGAGATCTTAGGTAGAAGAACATGGAATGTAATTGTGGAGATTGAGAAACTTAAAAAGAGGAAAAACAGAGCACATTGGTTAGAAAAGCACACATCATGGAATACATATTATAGTAATGTCATTGTGTGTGTGTGTATGTATTTGTGCCTGCAAAACAGAAAGCTTTGATTGTGTAACAGCAGACAGATAGACATACACTGCAAAACTCAAATGCTTTAAATGTGAATCAAATGCAACAAACAAGTAAATGAGATGAATTTATGGACTAACTTCTCAAAATAATGGGATTTTTTTTTTTTAATTTGTTTGATCCTCATTTATATACTCAAGGGTAAATTTGGAATAATGGGAATTTTTTTTTTAATTTGTTTGATCCTCATTTATATACTCAATGGTAAATTTGGAAGATAAACAATTAATTTGCGGTATAAAACGTCATATAATTTGCAAAGAAAACGAAAGTTAAGGAGTACTCAAAATAATAGAAAAAAAAATTAATTTGTATTGAAAGGTATAAAACGTCATATAATTTGCAAAGAAAACGAAAGTTAAGGAGTACTCAAAATAATAGAAAACTCAAAATAAAAATAATAGAAAAAAAATGGTCCTGGCGGGGCTCGAACCCGCGACCTTCGGCTCATAAGACCAACGCTCTAACCAACTGAGCTACAGGACCAATGATTTTTATACGTAACATTATATATATATATATTAAAACCAGTCACTAATTATATCTTTTTAATACTCCCTCCGTCCCACAAAGATAGCCACATATTCTTTTTTTGGATGTCCCAAATTATAGCCACATTTCCATTTTTACTTTAGCATTAAATGCTTTATTGTCAATTTTACCCCTAATTAATAAGAGTAATTAATGCTTAGCAGATTTTGGAGTATGAAATTCTAAGGGCAAAATTGACACATTAGCTAAATTTGACTGCATTTATTGATTTTTCTTAATCTGTGTGTAAAGTCAAATGTGGCTATCTTTGTGGGACGGAGGGAGTAGAAGAAAAGGACGAAGTGCAGTTCTTAAATAAGAATAATAAAAAGTGGAGTAAATCAAGCTGTTTTGTATTTCGCAAGTGATGAAGAGTTTTATTAGTTGTGCAAAATGTAGGTACGTAAATTAAAGAGTGACGCTTGGGTGGAACGAGGTAGCTCCACTTTAATATTTAGACTTGACTTTATTTTAAAATATAATTTAGATAGGATCGTAAATTCTCATACAATATGTAATTAGAATCACTGAATCAGGATCAAATAAGTGTGGTCTATATAGAGTTAAACATATGTATGAAGTTTCAATATCGACTACTTAAAAAATAAAGGGAGTCATGCATTAGATCATCTTATCAAACTTTATTTTTATAATTGTAGCTCCATATAATTAAATTAATAATTGATCTTTTAGCACGTACTTTATCAATTAAGACCATGTTTGATAGTGTAAATTAAATTTAATCTAAATTTTGTCAATTGAGGCCATGTTTGATAGATTAACTCTATTTCAATTTTGGGTTGGTCTGCTATGGACTCGAGTGCATGTTGTGCACCCTAGACCATGTTGCACTTTTTGGTAAATGGTGTTTCACTTTTCAATTATTAAACTATATAATAATATTTTTAGTAATAATTGAAAAGTGCAACACCATTTACCAAAAAGTGTAAGTCAGTAAACTGAAAAGTGCACATGGACTAGGGTGCACAGCATGCACTCGAGTGCATACTAGACTTTACCTTCAATTTTATAATTTGTTTAATAATTTAGATTAAAGGTAGACTGTACTTTAAAATCTAAAAAGTTTAGATATCACCCTAATCTAATTTAATTAATTAGTCATTGTTATCAAACATGACCTAATGTGAAAATTGAACTAGGATAATGTTTGGATGAAAATTAATATTTTAGTTTAAATGTGTAACACATAACCATGATTAGAGCTGTCAAAATGGGCTCGGCCCGTTGGGTCGGCTCGCCTCCGCCTATCAAAAAGGTGGGTTGGGTTGAATAATACCAGTCCGTTTAAAATACAGGCCCGTATGTGCTAGACCGTATGGATTGTGAATTTTGGCGGGTTGGCTCGTGGACTTTTTATTTTTTAAATTTATATTTTTATATTTTAAGGTTAAATGAAGTAGTAACGTGTTTTTATTAAGTTGAATTGTGACTGTGAGTAAAGATGTGATATTAGCATTTTATCGATTCAATTCAACTTTAAATCAAGATACAAAATTACAAAATGTTGGTCCCAAGTTGAGTTAAGATTGAGTAAGCTAAGAAAGTCTAGAGGGGAGGGGTGAATAGACTTTCAAAAATCTTTCAAAATATCAGAGTTTATAATGCGAAATAGTGTTCTGAATAGCACTGTTCTTACTGAGTCAGATCAGTACTTCCAGTTTTAGTTTTATACTCAACTTTTAATCAGATCTTTACTTAGTAAATTCTATTGTTCTTGGTTAAACAATTATAAAACAAATATCAAACAGAAAATAAAGAACACAGAATTTTATAGTGGTTCGACCAAAAAGTCTACATCCACTCTCACAATCCCAGTTGTGATGTTTTATTAACTCTTCCTTGAGTTTCTTGTGGCTTAAAGTCCCAAGATTAAGACTGTGATCTTTTCGATTACACTTCCAAGTGTATCTTCGATCTACTAGTAATTTCACAAGTAACTAGCACACTTGTTTACAACAAAACACAAACTTAAACTGAAAAGTAAAACTTCTCTTTGAGTAGCCTTTGATTCTTCTCTTCAATTAAGTGGCTTCTCCTTAGTTCGATTTCCTTAACTCTGTGAGTTCTTGCTTGTAGACTTGCTCTTGAATTCTCTAAGATCAGTAATTGTTCAGTAGTCTTCAGCAGTAGGAGATCATACAGTATTTATAGAACTTAGTATGACAGTTAGCAGTTTGTGAACTAACTCTCAACTAACTCTAAAACTGTTTTTGTAACTTATCATTTTTGTAACCGACTTTGTAACTTCCTTCAACTAATTCCAAGTCAGCATTTCCAAGTCAGCATATCTTCAATAAATCTCCAGTTACTCTTTAAATAAGTTTTTCAAACTTATTTTTCAAATTCACCAACTCAGCACAGTAACTTACTGTTCTGATTTTTACTGTTCTGAGCCAGTAAGCACAGTTCTCAAAACTGTTCTGCACTTCTCCAGAATTCTTCTAAGCTTCTCTTCAACTCTTCTTTGAAGTCTTCTTATTCTGAAGTAGTCTTCTGAGTCTTCATTAGTCTTCTGATCTTCTAATCTAGTGTTCTAAACTACTGTTCTGAACTTTTACAATGCTGAACACAATAAAATACAACTTTACATATATAAAACCTATTTATACATCAACTGAACTATATACAGATGAGTACATCTAAGTCCTATACTATAAGCTGTCTATACAATACAAAACATCAGCTTAGTTCCTAACAGTTCATATATCAGATCAGTAAACACAATAAGATCAGTAACTATATATAAGATCAGTAACTCAGTTTTCAATATCTCATTAAGATCAGTAAACATATTTCAGATGACTTAGTTAAGATGACTTAGAACCACATATATTACTAACTTTAAGTTGCTTTTGGCCATCAAAACATACAATCATCAATTAGAACATTGTTTATAGGATTCATATCCCAACAATTTCCCCCTTTTTGATGAAGCCAAAACTACTTAAATGTTAATAAATCAGTAGTTAAGTATGTAGTCTATCATAACAGTTCATCATTTCAAAATTCCAGATTCATATTCATAATCAGATCAGATAATGCACATATTACACATACTAACAGAATATGAAATAATCAGAAAATATAGAAATAAAGATTAAGGTTAGAGATGTTATCTTGTGAGCTTGTCCTTCATCTTCTTTCTTCAGATTTAGATTCTGAATGCAACATAAAGCCTTGCTTTGATATCCATCATATGTTGATGATCAGTGATACCTTTATCTCTGATGATCTCAGCAATTATGTTACTAATCTCTTTGTAATCAGGTTCTCCATTCTCAAGTCTTGGAGGTTCCCAGATTGGTTCTTCAGGACATAATATCTTTATTTCAGCACGAGCAACAACTTTTGAGATATCTTCCCAGAAATCTCTATCTATGTTCATCATGAACTCTTCAAAATCAGCAAATTCAGCTTCCTTGTTCAGATGATCACCAAACTTCTTCACAATAAAGTTTGCAATCTGCCACTTCTTCTTCAGATTTTTCCAGTAATCCATATTTTCAGTTAGGACTATAAAATCAACGAAATTCTCATCTTGAAATTTTTTATCAAACTCTTTTCCTTCAGCTTTTCTCTGAGCTTTCATTTTCTTTTTCAAAGCTGCAACTCTATTATCAAATCTTGTTCTTAAAAACTTAACATCCTTATTTTTCTTCTTTTTCAAATCTGCTTCTTCAGCTTTCTTTTCCTTCATCAATTCAAGCTTTTCTTGTTCTTCACTCGAAACACCATGTTTCAATTTGCTTCTGGATCTGGTAATTCTACCAGTCTCTTCCTCTTGTTCTTCTTCATCAGACAAGATCAGTTTCCTTTTCTTCTAAATAGAACTTTCAGCAACATCAGTTTTCTTTTTCACAACAACTTCTTGACTTTGTTGTTTCTGTTGTTTCCTAAGCTTGATTTTCTCATTCAAACTAGCAATTTCTTCTTTCAATTCATCTTGACTCACAACTAGTTGAGCTTGTTGTGATTGAGTTTGTTCCATTACTCTCCTTATCCTGTCTTCCCCATTTTTGGCTTCATCATGCCACTCTTTCAAGGGAGTTAAGTGTTGCTCCAGCTTTGCATGCAACACCTGAGATAGATTCTTTTCTTGAAGTCTATGGAGATCATAGATTTTAGTCATTGTATGCTCCATAACTCTTTCAACTGAGTTTTCTGAATGCATCTTATTCATTCTTTCAGTAGCTTCTTGGAACATTCTCATAGCAGCTTCCAACTTGGCTTGAAGCTCTTCATTCTGCTTTCTCAACAATTCAAAGCTAAAATTATCAGATTCCTTTTCAACAGGAACTGTTCTGATCTGTTCCTGCACATCTTCAGGAATGATAGGTTCAGCAGACTGAAATGGCATGCTTTCCAGTTCATCAGCATTCAAATCTTGATTTTCAAAAACTTCTGTCTCTTCAAGTACAACAGTGTTCTCAAACACCTCTGTTGTATTGTCACCAACTTCATCAACTTCCATAATATCCTCTTCAACAACTGTAGCAACTTCATCAACAGTGTTCTGAGGGGATGAATAGGGAGTGTTCTGAGAATTTGGAAAATAGTGAGCTGATTCTCCAGAACATGAGGGTTGGTGGTCAATGGGATCTGTTGGGCTTGGATCAGAATTTGAAGGGGTAGGAGAGGAATCAACAAGCTTCCTACTAGGTCTAGAAGCACTTCTTTCCTTGGTTCTTTTATGTAAAACAACAACACTTGAAGTACTAACCTCTTGTTCTTCAGAGCTTTCTTGCACCACAGTCTCAATAAAACGGACTGTTTGCTCTGAGGCAGCTGTAGCAGACCTTCCTCTTCTTGGTCTAGTACTGCTCGGATCATGTCTCGCTTTAGATCTTATCTCTGGTTGATTATCATCAGACCGATACATTGAAGCACCAGATTCTTGAGCTTCAGGTTCTTGAGGCTGTACCAAGGGGTGTTCTTGTTCAAATCGAACAGACTCCTTTTTCATTAAGAATTTTCCATGATGGAATTTCTTGGGATTACTCCAATACGCCTTCTTGACAACTAACTGAGGCAACAGAATACTCAGCTTGTTTCCGAACCCTAACTTCGATTTAATCGAAAATTCCATTGTATCCTCATCGAACAAGACTTTTTCTTTCTCACTCATCAATCTTTCTAAGAAAAACCCTTGCCAATCACCTTGCACTCGATCAATGATTGCTGCCATGATTCGGATTTTTAAATTTGTTAGAGCATCCTGACTGTGATGTTGACCTAACAAGCATTTTCCAGCAATGTCCATTAGAAATTGAAGACCAGTAGGAAGCACATCTTTCTTAAGATTGCTTAGAGACTCTGGTTCTTCACCCGACCATCTGCCCACACATTCTTTCTCTTCTCCTGCCTTGTAGGTCAGAATATCCACTGGGCCTTGTGGTAAATCCAGCATGATTTCAAGGATTTCTCTGGTAATCGAGACTTTGTGCCCTGAGAGCATTGAATGGACACTATTGTTATCACCTTCAAGCTGCAAATAGAATTCCATGGCTTCTGGTTCAAACACATTGATTGGGGATGATTCAAGATACTTTCTCAGCCCGCATTCTTCGCACATTGTCAGAATAACTTGATTTTCTGCACTGTGTCGGCCGTTGAAGTAAACTGCATTTTCCACAAAAATGCCCTTTTCTCGAAGCCAAAAATCAGAATCAAATGTACCTGCGACTTCGTTAGATTCACTTATAATATTGATAATCGCCATTGGAGGATTTTGTAGAAGATAGATTATTGAGATTTTGCAGTAAATCTTTTGAGTTATG
The DNA here is from genome assembly GCA_963675135.1 of Galeopsis tetrahit. Lineage (NCBI taxonomy): Eukaryota > Viridiplantae > Streptophyta > Magnoliopsida > Lamiales > Lamiaceae > Galeopsis > Galeopsis tetrahit. The sequence continues at coordinate 37,572,994 of OY776126.1, read as the reverse complement.
AGTTTTCCAGAAATGAACTCGTAAGGAAGATGAAGATGAAAAGTGATCGTGTTTGACAAATTCAAAACCAATCTAGGGCTAGGATTGAATTTGTTTTTCACAATTAATGGTTGAGATTAAGTCTCGAAATTCATGTTAAAAGAAACTGTTCATATTCTAGTACCATTCTTAATTTTGGAGCCAATTTGTGTTTGATAAATACACCACAGTATTTAGGTTAAAAATAGAGGAGTGTACTAATCTTCTCTATTAGTAATCTAAAATTGAGCAGTTTTTGACTTAGAGTATTCTAAGACAGAATACTGTTCTGATGCATATCAGCACAGTAGTTTCCAAAAATATTTCACTTAATTCTCTTACTTGTATATAAAGAAAATGTACTTATCTGGATCAGCTGAGTACTGTGATCAGCTGAGTAAACTTTTTCAGACATCAGATCAGTAGATGGGTCAGCACAATAGTTTTCAGATCAGTACCCAATTTTTTTCTGATTTCACCTTTTTGATATCAGCACAGTAATCCTCAGATCAGTACTATGACAGATCAGTTCTATTCTGTAGACAGATTAGTAATAATCAAATCTTTCTGTAGACAGTTTAATCAGTAGTCAGATTAGTTCTGTAGAATAATTGAATTTGTAATCAGACCAGTTCTGTAGACAAAGAAACTTTGTAATCAGAACAGTTCTGTAGACAAGTCAATTTCTTAATCAGAACATATCTGTAGACTGATATGGCCTGTAATCAGATCAGATTTGTAGTCTTTTCAAATCTGTAATCAGATCAGTTCCCCCTTCAGTGGAGAATTCCTCTTCTGTGCCTGTTTCACCTTGGTAGAAGTGTTAGTTCATGAGATATAAGTGTAAAACAGTACAGAGTAGTAAAAGTATGTTTAAATAAAAGATTACATCAAGGTATGTACTAAAGTGACTTAGTGTTCTGAGTCAACAAAAGGATCTTTAAGAAATCACAGATCCCCCCTTAATGTGTGTTCTCAGTGTCCCTCAGCTTTACCAGCTTCCTCATTGGGATTAAGGTCACTTTAGTAACCTTGTTACATGTTTTAAATGTAGTGGTCTGACATGGGGTTGTCTCTTCTGAATTTTATGCATTTGATGTACTGCTCTTAGTTTCTGCTTTATCTTCCTCTTGGTATAAGATCAGTACCTGAAATGTTAGTACAGTTCTATATACATATAGAATCCATATCTATCAACCCTAAGCTAATGCATAACTCTCTAAATCTCACTTCAGCCAATGGTTTTGTAAAAATGTCAGCTCTTTGAATATCAGTATGAATCTTTTCCATCCTAATATTTTTCTTTTCCACATGATCCCTAATAAAATGATGCCTAATGTCAACATGCTTGCATCTAGTATGTAGAACGGGATTTTGTGTGATGGCAATGGCACTATTACTGTCACAATATATATAGGTACATTAGATTCAACAATATTGTAGTCTCTGAGTTGTTGTATTAGCCAAAGAAGCTGACTACAACAACTACCTGCAGCCATATATTCTGCTTCAGTAGTAGAAGTTGCCACACTTGTTTGTTTCTTTGAAAACCATGAAATGAGCTTAGTTCCTAAGAATTGACATGAACCTGAAGTAGATTTTCTATCTATTTTGCAACCTCCAAAGTCCGAGTCTGAATAACCACTTAAGGATATATCATCATCTGCAGGATACCATAATCCTTGATTAATGGTCCCCTTTAGATATTTCAATATCCTTTTGGCAGCTTCCAGATGACTTTCTTTGGGGTTTGCTTGAAATCTTGCACATACACCAACAGAAAAAGCAATATCAGGTCTGCTGGCAGTTAGATAGAGTAGAGAGCCAATTAAAGCACGATAGTGAGGTTGGTCAGAAGACTTACCTCCTTCATCAGGATCCATTCTGTATATAGGTTGCATAGGCACACCTACTGTCTTACAGGTTTTAATACCAAATTTATCTAGAAAATTCTTAGTATATTTTGCTTGATTTATAAAGATACCTTCTAGAGTTTGTTTTACTTGAAGACCAAGAAAATATGTCATTTCACCCATCATAAACATTTCAAATTTACTTTGCATGAGTGTAGAAAAGCTTTCACTCAAGGTTTTGTTGGGTGATCCAAAGATAATATCATCCACATAAATTTGAACAAGTAATATATCATTACCTTCTTGTCTTCGAAACAAAGTTCTATCAACCTTGCCTTTTGTAAAACCATTTTCAAGTAAGAATAGAGAAAGTGTATCATACCAGGCTCTTGGGGCTTGTTTCAGTCCATAGAGTGCTTTCTTTAACCTGTATACTTGGTGACTATTCACTTCAAAACCAGGTGGTTGTTCCACATAAACTTCTTCAGCAAGTATACCATTCAAAAATGCACTTTTCACATCCATTTGATACAGAGTGAATTTCATATGTGCAGCATAAGCAAGAAACAATCTTATAGCTTCTAGTCTAGCTATAGGAGCAAAAGTTTCATCATAATCAATACCCTCAGCTTGAGAGTAGCCCTGAGCAACTAATCTAGCTTTATTTCTAACTACAAGATCATTTTCATCATTTTTATTCTTGAAAATCCACTTAGTACCTACAACATTATGATCACTAGGTCTATCAACAAGTTCCCAAACTTCATTTCTAGTGAACTGATTAAGTTCTTCTTGCATGGCTATAATCCAGTTACTATCACTTAAAGCTTCATTCACAGTTCTAGGCTCAATAGAGGATAGAAAACAACACCAACAAAATAGAGACTTACTAGGTTCTTCCTGGGAATCAAACAATTGTTTTCTAGTTTTAACACCTTTACTGGAATCACCTAGAATCAGATCAGTAGAATGAGCAGACTTCCATGTCCTTCTATTCTTAACAGAAATACTATCATCATTTATATCATGCAGATCAGTATCATTATTATGCATTAAATCAGCAGATTTGTTCATAGGGGAGCAGTCATTCAATTCTGGCATATCAGAAGTTTTAGATGACTTACCTTTGTCTTTTACCTTTTCTTTTTCAGAATCTTGATCTAAGACATTCAGGAAAGGATTATATGCTTGTACAGATTCATATATTTCTGTATCATCATCCACATTGTTGGTTTGGAGCTGTAGTTTGTCAATTTTCTTACTGAGCTGATGGTCAGCAGAGTCCTGCACATTCTCATCAAAGACCACATAGGGTGTTTCTTCCACACATAGGGTAGAGTAATTAAACACTCTAAATGCTTTGCTTACTGAAGAGTATCCTAAGAATATCCCTTCATCAACTTTTGCATCAAAAGCATTTAGCTTACTTTTGCCATTGTTATGGATGAAACACTTACATCCAAAGATATGAAAATAAGAAACTCTAGGTTTTCTGCCTTTCCATACCTCATAAGGTGTTTTACCATGCACCTTATTAAGAGCACTTCGGTTTTGGGAGTGACAAGCTGTGTTAATGGCTTCAGCCCAAAACTTTTGAGGTGTGTTGAATTCTGCAATCATTGCTCTGCATGCTTCTTTTAGTGTTCTGTTTCTCCTTTCTGCAACACCATTTTGTTGAGGGGTTCTGGCTGCACTTGTCAAATGCTGTATGCCAGACTTAGAACAGTAGTCAGAGATGTAACAGTTAATAAACTCAGTCCCCTTGTCACTTCTTATCTTGACAATGGGTTGACCCTTTTCAACCTGCAACCTCTTTAATAGATCTGGAAGTAGTGTTTGTGTATCACTCTTTTTGTGTAGAAAGACTACCCAAGTAAACTTAGAATAATCATCTACTACTACCAGAGTATAACTTCTTCCATTCAATGTAGGAGGTTTGATAGGACCATGAAGATCCATATGCAAGAGTTCTAAGACTCTGCTTGTTGAAAGAGTTGGAATGGACTTAAATGAAACCTTTACCTGTTTACCTTTTTGACAGGAGTCACACATTTGCGATTTGGAATAGATTTCATTAGGAATGCCCTCAACAAGATGTTCTCTAGCAATCTTGTTGATTATCTTAAAGTTCAGGTGGCAGAGGCATTTATGCCAGAGCCAACTGTTTTCTTTAGGACTCTTAGTAATAAGACAAGCATTCTTAGGACAACTACTCCAATTCACAATGTATACACTTCCTTGTCTTGTGCCAACAAGTAAAACATTGTGAGTCCTTTTGTCTATTATTTCACATCTTCTGGTCTTGAACTGAACTTTGTATCCCCTGTCACAGAATTGAGATACAGATAACAAATTATATTTCAAACCTTCAACATAGGAGACATCTTGGATTTCAACATCTCCATTCTTGATGAATCCAAATCCTTTTGTGATTGCCATGGAGCTGTATCCAAATATGACTTTTGGTCCTTCCTGCTCATGATAGTCAGTAAGCAAGGCCTTGGTACCAGTCATGTGGTGTGAACATCCACTGTCTATGTACCAGGTCTCACCAACTGAACCACCTTTCTTGTATAGATCCAGTCGATCCTGCAATGTAGTGATCTTAATAATTTAGGTACCCTAGTTTATTGGGGTCCTTGGGGGTTAGTAGTGAGAGGTACCCAGATAAACATTGAGGATTTGAATAGATGGGACCTCTTCAGTTTCCTTCCATATTTATCACAAAACAGTACTTTATTAATCATTTCAGAACTATCAGCAGACTTATGATCTATTTTTCTGAGATAGCCTTTCCTTGGTTCTATCCCTTTTTCAGTAAGATCAGTATGCCTGTAATAGTTTGAATATGGTCTGAAAGCATGTGGACCATACGGCTTATAGATGCGTTTTGGTCTTTCCTCTTCAATGATATCATAAGATAAAGGTGGAGGATAAAGAACAAGTTTGTTATGATAATGAGGCACAAATCTCCTAGGTTTAGTTGAATACAGCTGAGACTGCCTTATAAAAGGAGGTCTAGGCTGTTCCCAACTTGCCTGTGCTTGTTTTGACCTACTGTTCTGAGTTTGTCTCTTCTGATACCAGGACTGATCTGTTCTGGTCAGAGGAGTATAACTCTTCTGGTATGGTCTTGACTGTACTGGTCTTAATACATTCTTCATTTTACCATTCTTGGTAGTAGAGGGGATGTATTTAGACTGTACTTTAGGTTTTGGATCATTATCATAAGTCATAGGTTCTTTTCCTTTATCTAGTTGCAAGTAACTTGAACTAGCTTCATTAGTGTTCTTAGGTCCTGAAGTAGAGGAACTAGGCAGATCAGTACATATTCCACTTTTATCATTTGGAGCTCTATATCTGTCTGAGATTGTTTGATTAATCTTGGTAGAATTAATCATCCCAGATAGCTTTCGATCTAGGCTCACTACTTCAGATTCTAAGAATCTATTGCGCTCTTCAAGTTTTTCACATTTAATCTTTAAATCATTGAATTCATTAGTCTCTTTGGCTTGGGTTTTAAACATACCCTGATATAGTTTATCAATGGATGCATAGTTTCCTTGGAGTTGGAACAACTCTTCTAATAGTCGTGCATTCATGACAACTATATTAGGATCCACTTTCAACTGAGCTTCTTTCAGATTAATGATTTCTTGTTTTAAAGATATATTCTCATCACTAATTTCAATGAATGCTTTGTTAGCTTGTAGAAGGTCTTCTTCAGTCACTCCTTGGGAATGATGAAGACTACTTCCTATACTACTATCAGCAGTGTCACATAAATCAGTGTCAGAATTTTTGCAAGATTGAAAAGAGTTAGCAGATGATACCTCATCATTTATTTTGGCCATCATTACCAGTCCATCATCTGCTATGAAGGCTTCATTCTCATTGCTAGAGGGGTATTCAGATGAAGACGATGGCAACTCTTCTGATTCCGAATCAGATTCATTGTATGACATCATTGCCTTCTTACCCTTGGCATATTTTCGATCTCTTCTGGCTTTCCTTTCTTCTCGATCTTCAGAACTTAGATCAGGACATTCATAAGCATAATGACCTGACTTATCACAATTGTAGCAAACAGGATTGTTAGAAGATCTCTTAGGAGGTGAATGATTTCGGTTCCTGTCATGCTTGTCAATTGAGTTCCTATCTTTCTTATCAGAATACTTTCTATCCTTTTTATCAGATGAGTTCCTATCTCTCATGTTCTCATTAGAGATCTCATCCCTTCTTTCAGAAGAGTTTTGATCCCTTCTGTTCCCAGAAGAGTCCCTGTTACTAGAACCCTTGGTTTCCTTATAGAATCTCTTGTATCTACCATACCTCTTATTTAGTTTATCAAATCTTTTGATCATAAGGCTCATCTGATCTTTCAGACTAAGATCAGAACTATCTAGTTCATCTTTTATGCTTGAGGCCTTAGAGGTAGAGGTAGAGGCTTTAAAAGCTATGTCCTTAGAGGCATCTTTATCCTTATGATTCACAGTAATAGGATCTTCTTCATCTAACTCAAACTCATGTGCCTTAAGGGTCTGGAACATAGTTTCTGCTGGCCAAGAATCAATGTCTTGTGTGGTTTTAATGATCATCTTGACCATTTTCCACCTTTCATCCAAAGCTTTCAAGATTCTCAGGCTAACTTCTCTTTCAGTATAAGTTTTTCCTAACACATCAAGATCATTCATAATTTTAGTAAATCGAGTATCCAATTCATCAATTGTTTCTCCTGGCTTCATCTTAAATGTTTCAAACCTTTGGACAGCTGTGGATAATTTGCTTTCTTTGATCAGTGTAGTACCTTCACAAAGAATAGCCAATTTGTCCCACATTTGCTTTGCAGTCTTACATTTTAACACTTTGCCAAGATACTCATTTGGCAAGGTGTGTAAAATATAATTCTTAGCAAGACTATCCAAATTGTTTTGTCGCATTTCTTTAGAAGTCAGTTCTGACCTTGGTTTAGGGACCAGTGCTCCAACTGGTTTAGAAGGATCCAGAACAGCAGTGTTTTCCACCATGGTGACAATTGGTCCTTCAGTCACCACAGACACCATCAGATCATGTGTTGAGCTAAAAATGGCCTCCATCCTAAGCTTCTAGTAGTCATAATCTGCAATCTTGAACTTAGGAAGTTTGTTCACATTAGTGTCATCCATGTTTGATTAAACAAATAGAATCAGTAGTATAGCAGATAATTTTCAAGTATTCAGATAGTGACAAATATCAAGTAATAGTAGCAAGATCAGTGAGATTTCCCTCAAGATCTACAAGGTTATCAAGAAACAGCAGTCCAAAGAACTACTGCTCTGATACCACTTGTTGGTCCCAAGTTGAGTTAAGATTGAGTAAGCTAAGAAAGTCTAGAGGGGAGGGGTGAATAGACTTTCAAAAATCTTTCAAAATATTAGAGTTTATAATGCGGAATAGTGTTCTGAATAGCACTGTTCTTACTGAGTCAGATCAGTACTTCCAGTTTTAGTTTTATACTCAACTTTTAATCAGATCTTTACTTAGTAAATTCTACTGTTCTTGGTTAAACAATAATAAAACAAATATCAAACAGAAAATGAAGAACACAAAATTTTATAGTGGTTCGACCAAAAAGTCTACATCCACTCTCACAATTCCAGTTGTGATGCTTTATTAACTCTTCCTTGAGTTTCTTGTGGCTTAAAGTCCCAAGATTAAGACTGTGATCTTTTCGATTACACTTCCAAGTGTATCTTCGATCTACTAGTAATTTCACAAGTAACTAGCACACTTGTTTACAACAAAACACAAACTTAAACTGAAAAGTAAAACTTCTCTTTGAGTAGCCTTTGATTCTTCTCTTCAATTAAGTGGCTTCTCCTTAGTTCGATTTCCTTAACTCTGTGAGTTCTTGCTTGTAGACTTGCTCTTGAATTCTCTAAGATCAGTAATTGTTCAGTAGACTTCAGCAGTAGGAGATCATACAGTATTTATAGAACTTAGTATGACAGTTAGCAGTTTGTGAACTAACTCTCAACTAACTCTAAAACTGTTTTTGTAACTTATCCTTTTTGTAACCGACTTTGTAACTTCATTCAACTAATTCCAAGTCAGCATATCTTCAATAAATCTTCAGTTACTCTTTAAATAAGTTTTCCAAACTTATTTTTCAAATTCACCAACTCAGCACAGTAACTTACTGTTCTGATTTTTACTGTTCTGAGCCAGTAAGCACAGTTCTCAAAACTGTTCTGCACTTCTCCAGAATTCTTCTAAGCTTCTCTTCAACTCTTCTTTAAAGTCTTCTTATTCTGAAGTAGTCTTCTGAGTCTTCATTAGTCTTCCAATCTTCTAATCTAGTGTTCTAAACTACTGTTCTGAACTTTTACAATGCTGAACACAATAAAATACAACTTTACATATATAAAACCTATTTATACATCAACTGAACTATATACAGATGAGTACATCTAAGTCCTATACTATAAGCTGTCTATACAATACAAAACATCAGCTTAGTTCCTAACAGTTCATATATCAGATCAGTAAACACAATAAGATCAGTAACTATATATAAGATCAGTAACTCAGTTTTCAATATCTCATTAAGATCAGTAAACATATTTCAGATGACTTAGTTAAGATGACTTAGAACCACATATATTACTAACTTTAAGTTGCTTTTGGCCATCAAAACATACAATCATCAATTAGAACATTGTTTATAGGATTCATATCCCAACACAAAATATTATACTAAAAAAAATTGAAATTTGAGAATGAGAATACACCTTGTCGTCCATGTATTCACATGACTCAGAGAGAGACTTGATAATTAATGTAGATTGAATCTCTTTTTTAACTTCCTCTTTTTATAAATGCATAATTATCACAAGTAGATTGAGAGAGTATGTGGTGATAATGTGATATGTGTATTCACAAATTGATATTTGTTACTGATAGTTGAGTTGATTTGCCCATTAAACTTTCGTTGAATATTATATATTGATTTTGCCCTTTTGAAAATAAGAATTTAAACAATATTAGCGTTTAAATTTTAGTTCGATTGATTTGTCAATTAAACAAAAAATCTAATTTGAGGTTTACTTTTTTATTATAAGATATTAAAATTATTCACGCAATGGATTTAATTAAAAATTATCCAAAATTATTCGTACTCTTTTTTATTATATATTTTTAGTAATTATTTATACATTGTTTAAAATTTATTATAATAATAAAGGTAAAAAAGTAAAAAATAAATATATTATGAAAAAATCTATGACTAGCCCGCAACCCGCTATGGGTTGAGTTGAGTATTTTTCAACCCGTTCCTGTCTTGGATCGGCCCATCAAAATCCGTAAAATGATGGGTTGAGATGAGTTATTGACCGCACCGCCCCGTTAGCTCGTTTTGACAGCTCTAACCATGATAATTGTATATGAAAAAAATTTAAGTGAAAAATGATACTTCTTTCTTTTAATTTTTGTTTCAACATTTATTATTTATTAGACCACGGTTAAATGCCCCCAACCTTTTATGTCTTTACGGGTTAGATGAATTCACACACCAAATATTAGTTCACCCTCCAAAAATAAAAAAAAAACCACAAATAATATTCTCTTTTCCACTTTCTCATAACCATTAAAAAATACACTTTAACTTCAGTCACCCCCACCGCACCAAAAACTAATTACGGCCTCACCATCGTGTTGCTCGCCGCCGACCTACTCTCCGTCTGCGACCCCGCCGTCGTGCCCCCCAATGGAGGGGGACAAATGTAAGTTTAGTTTAAATTTTTTAATTTAAATGTTTAAACTAGAATGGTTAGTTTTTAGGTTGTGATAAATGTTATATGTATGCTAGTTTAGGTATTCTTGATGTGCTATTATTGTTGATGAAGTTAGAGTTGAGATTAGAATTTTTTATTCAAGTTTCTACATTTCAAAATATGATGTTGGGATATGAATCCTGATACAAGTTCTATTTGATGATGAGATGAGTTTTGATAAGCCAAAAGTAGACTTGAATATTTTTTAAGTGTTGACTGATCTAGTTATGTAAGTCGTCTTAAGCAGATCAGTAGTACAAAAAGAAGAGTACTGGAAAAGAAAAGTTTAAGTATGAAAGAAAAGACAAGTACGTTTTATAAGTACTATGTTATATATGTGATAGGTTTTATATTGAGCAATTTAATCATTGTATAGAAGCTCATAGTTCTTATTGTTCTTTGTATTCGCATATTGATGTATAGATGATAAGGTGACTAAGCTGAATTATAAAGCTTAAAGTAAAGTAATAGTCTTGTTAAGATTATATGATAGGACTAGTATAGTGTTAGTTCTATACAAAAGTCTACTACTGAAGAAGAAGACTTAAAATACTAAATGGAAGCCATTTTCAGCTCAACGCATGATTTGATGGTGTTCATGATCAAAGAAGGACCAGTCGTCACGATGGTTCAAAACACTGCTGCCCTGGACCCGTCTAAAGTTGTCGGCGTGCTCATCCTAAACCCAGGTCTGAACTCACTTCTGAAGAAATGAGGCAGAACAACTTGGACAGTTTGGCCAAGAACTATATTTTACACACCCTTCCCAATGAGTATCTTGGGAAAGTGTTAAAATGTAAGACTGCCAAAGAAATGTGGGATCGACTTGCTGTAATTTGTGAAGGGACTACCCTGATCAAAGAAAGTAAGCTTTCCACAGCTGTTCAGAGGTTCGAATCATTTAAGATGAAGGCTGGTGAAAATATAGACCAGTTAGATACTCGTTTCACACGTGTTATGAATGATTTGGAAGTACTTGGTAAATCATATACGAATCGTGAAATTAATTTGAGAATTCTTAAGAGTCTTGATGCTAGATGGAAGATGGTCAAGATGATCATCGAGAACACTCAGGACATCGATGAATGGTCTGCTGAAACGATGTTCCAAACTCTTAAGGCGCATTACTTCGATCTAGATGAGGATGATCCTATAGCCAGTAGTGATAGGGAGAATGTTGTGTCAAAAAATGTTGCTTTTAAGTCTACTTCGTCTAAGAGCTCTAGAGTAGGCAGGTCTAAGCCTAAGACTAAGTCTGCTAGCGTAAAAGACGAGTTAGATAAGTCTGATCTCAGTCTGAAAGATCAGATGAACCTTATGGTTAAGAAGTTCGACAGGCTGAACAAGCGCTATGGTAGATATAAGAAGTTCTACAAAGACTATAGAAGTTCTGGTAACAAGGACTCGTTTGAGACTAGACGAGACCGAAACTCGTCCGAAAGGAGAGACGAAGTCTCGAAAAGTAACAGACGAGATAGAGATTCTGACGATAGGAAGATTAAGTGTTCTGATAGACGAGATAAGAGAAGGGACAAATCTCCTGATAAAAAGTCTACTAACGATCCCTTGTGCTATAACTGTGAGAAACTAGGTCACTACATTTACGAATGTTCGGACTTGAGCACCGATGATCGTGAAGAACGTAAAGCAAAGCGTGAACGAAGATACAACCGGGGTATGAAGGCAATGATGGCTAATGAGGACTCTGAAACGGAATCAGACGAGTTACCATCGTCTTCGTCTAGTTACCCGTCTGATCGTTATGAAGTAGAAGCATTCATAGTGGATGATGGTCTATGCTGCATGGCGAAAACTGAGCAAGAGGTATCATCTGCAACTTCATTTCAATCTTTTGATGAATCAGAATCTGATGAAAGTGATACTGCCGATAGTGGAATAGGGAGTAGTCTTCACCACTCTACTGGTGTGACTAAAGAAGACCTCCTACTTGCTAATAAAGCATTCATTGAAGTCAACGACGAGAACATCATCTTAAAATAAGAAATCATTGATCTTAAGGAAGCCCAGTCTAAAGTAGATCCTAATATAACAGTCCTAAACGAACGCTTGACAAAAGAGTTGAGACAACTCAAAGACAAGTGTGCGTCAACAGACAAGTTATATCAAGACCTACTTAAGACACATGCTGCTGAGATAAATGAATTCAATGTTTTAAAAAGCAAGTGCAAAAATCTTGAAGAACGCAATAAGTTCTTAGAGACTGACGTCGTAAATCTGGACCTTAAACTTACTGACTTGGTTAAATCCTCAGTGGTTAATAAAAAACTGTCAGATAGGTATAGGGCTCCAGATGACAAGACAGGGTTGGGTGCATATACTTCTGACTCGCCTACTCAAGTCATTGAGAACCCTATTGATGTTGGTTCAAACTCTTTGACACATGATAAAGGTAAAAGACCTATGGAATACGATATTAGGACGACACCCAAAGGCACTGTACAAAAACAGACTAGAGTTAACACTCCAATTGCCAAAGGTGGTAAAAGGAATGTTAACAACAGACCTGTTCCGTTTAGAACAACTCAAAAAAGGACCACTAGTCGTGGACGACCAAACCAGGTCAGATACGAGGATTGGTATCCTGAGGAGACGAGTTCTAGACAAGTACAAACTAGATGGGAAGAGCCTATACCTCCTTTCATAAGGCAGTCTCAGCTCTACTCGTCTAAGCCTAGGAATGTGGCTCCCAAATATCGTATTCAACCAGTCTTGTATCCTCCGCCTGTATCTTATGATATTAAAGGAGAGGAAAGACCTAAACATGTCTATAAACCGTATGGCCCAAATGCATACAAGCCCTACTCTGACTATCAAAGGCCCATGCCTACTCAAGTAGAGGTTAAGTCGAAAGGCTACCTCAGACGAGTAGACCCAAGGACTGATGATAGGCCAGACAAGGACAACAGGGTCTTATTCTGTAACAAGCATGGTAGAAAGCTCAAGAGATCAAACTTGTTCTGGACTCCAATGTATATTTGGATTCCATTGAACTCGACTAACCCCCCAGGACCCCAATAGACAAGGAGGGTACCTAAATTATTATATATCATCATTTGCAGGGTCGACTCGACTTATACAAGAAGGGTGGCTCAGTAGGAGAAACTTGGTACATAGACAGTGGTTGTTCGCATCACATGACTGATACTAAGGCTCTTCTATCAAGCTACTGCGAGCAAGAAGGACCCAGGGTTATATTCGGTGATAGTTCTATGGCCATTACAAAAGGCTTTGGCTATATCCGAAATGGAGATGTAGAGATACAAGACGTATCCTACGTAGAAGGTTTGAAATACAATCTATTATCTGTTTCTCAATTCTGTGATCGAGGTTATAAAGTGCACTTTAAAAGCCGAAAGTGCGAGATCATAGACAAGATGACTCATACCGTACTGCTCGTTGGCATAAGACAAGGCAGTGTATATATTGTGAATTGGAATAGTTGTCCGCGGGACACTTGCCTTCTTAGCAAAAATCCTAAAGAGATCAGTTGGCTTTGGCATAGACGCCTTTGTCACATGAACTTTAAGGTGATTAATAAGATTGCAAGAGACTACCTTGTTGAAGGTATACCCAACGAAATCTATTTCAAGTCACATGTATGCGATGCATGTCAGAAAGGTAAACAGATAAAAGGATCCTTTAAATCTATTCCAACTCTCTCAACAAGTAGAGTTCTTGAACTTCTACATATGGACCTACATGGCCCAATCACTCCTCCAACCTTGAACGGTAGAAGGTACACACTTGTTGTGATAGACGACTATTCTAAGTTCACTTGGGTAGTCTTCTTACACAAGAAGAGTGATACACAAACACTCCTACCTGATCTGTTGAAGAAGATTCAAGTTGAGAAGAATCAGTCTATTGTCAAGATCCATAGTGACAAGGGTACTGAATTCATTAACTGCTATATCAAAGATTTTTGCTCTAAACGTGGTATCCAGCACCTTACTAGTGCAGCAAGGACACCGCAACAAAACAGAGTAGCAGAACGAAGGAACAAAACTCTGAAGGAGGCCTGCAGGACCATGCTGACTGAGTATAATACTCCTCAAAAGTTTTGGGCAGAGGCGATCAATACTGCATGCCACTCCCAGAACAGAAGTGCTATCAATAAGGCACTAGGTAAGACGCCCTACGAGGTATGTAAAGGTCGAAAACCAAGAATTTCATATTTCCATATATTTGGTTGTAAGTGTTTCATCCATAACAATGGGAAAAGTAAGTTGAATGCATTCTATGCTAAAGCAGACGGGGGGATATTCTTAGGATACTCCTCGACTAGCAAAGCATTTAGAGTATTCAACTACTCTACTCTATGTGTGGAAGAAACACCACATGTTGTTTTCGATGAATCTCGACAGGACTCGTCTACCGACCAGATCAGTAAGAAAGTAATCGATCTATTAATTGAAACTGATAAAGAATCAAATGTTTATGAGTCTGTTCAAGCCTATAATCCATTCATGAAAGCTCTCGAGTTAGATGATAAGGAGAAAGTAAGTGCTCAAGGTAAGTCTACTAGACCAGTTGACATGCCTGCGCTAGTCGACTCGTCTACTCCTGTTAAATCTCCTAATACAAACGATGTTGAAATGCATGATGCTATAGTTGACTTAGATGATGATAGTATGCATGCTAAGACTAGAAAAACATGGAAATATGCTCATGATACTGAAAATATCATTGGTGACTCCACTGTTGGTGTGAAGACTAGACGACAACTCTTTGAGTCGCAAGAACAACCTAGTCCATCTTTGTTTTGCTGGTGTTGTTTCCTCTCATCTATCAAGCCTAAGACCGTTAATGAGGCATTGGCTGATAGAAATTGGATCATCGCTATGCAAGACGAGTTGAACCAGTTTGTTCGAAACGACGTCTGGGAACTTGTCGATAGGCCTACACATCATAATGTAGTTGGCACACGATGGATTTTCAAAAATAAGAAAGATGAGAACGATGTAGTCGTTAGAAACAAGGCTAGACTAGTAGCCCAAGGCTATTCTCAAGCTGAAGGCATAGATTATGATGAAACTTATGCACCTGTTGCTAGACTAGAAACCATTAGATTGTTCCTTGCATATGCTGCTTATATGAAGTTTACTGTATATCAAATGGATGTTAAAAGTGCATTTCTTAACGGTATTCTTGCGGAAGAAATATATGTTGAACAACCTCTAGGTTTCGAAGTGAAAGGCAACCAAGTGTACATGTTGAAGAAAGCCTTATACGGACTGAAACAAGCTCCAAGAGCATGGTACGATACTCTTTCTAAATTTCTATTAGAAAATTGTTTTACTAAGGGCATGGTCGATAGAACCTTGTTCAGAAGACAAGAAGGTAAGAATATCATACTTGTTCAAATTTACGTGGATGATATCATTTTCGCATTTTCGGATCACCCAACAAAAAGCTGAGTGAAAGTTTCTCAACACTCATGCAAAGTAAGTTTGAAATGTCAATGATGCGAGAAATGACTTATTTTCTTGGACTTCAAGTAAAACAAACTCCTGATGGGATTTTCATAAATCAAGCAAAGTATACTCGTAATCTACTAGACAAGTATGGTATTAAGACTTGCAAATCTTCTGGAGTACCTATGCTACCTACCTACAGGATGGATCCAGACGAGAACGGTAAGTGTGCTGATCAAACATACTATCGTGGTCTTATTGGTTCATTACTGTACTTAACTGCTAGTAGACCTGATATTGCATTTTCTGTTGGCGTATGTGCTCGATTTCAAGCTAATCCAAAAGAGAGTCATATGGAAACCACTAAACGGATACTGAAATATTTGAAAGGAACCATCAATCGTGGTATATGGTATCCTTCAAATGATGATTTATCCCTAAGTGGCTACTCTGATTCTGATTTTGGTGGCTGTAGAATAAATAGGAAATCTACTTCTGGTTCTTGTCAATTCTTAGGCACAAAACTCATTTCATGGTTTTCGAAAAAGCAGACAAGTGTTGCTACCTCTACTACTGAAGTCGAGTACATGGCTGCTGGTAGTTGTTGTAGTCAATTATTGTTGCTTATTCAACAGCTTAGAGACCATAATATTTGTGAATCAAATGTTCCCATATTTTGTGACAGTAACAGTGCTATTGCCATTACACAAAATCCTGTTTTGCACACACGTTGTAAGCATGTTGATGTGAAACATCATTTCATACGTGATCATGTAGAAAAGAAAGATATTCACATGGAAAAGATTCACACTGATTTTCAAAAAGCTGACATTTTCACAAAACCATTACTTGAGGCTCGTTTTCGTGAGTTATGCATTAGTCTAGGACTAATTGATCTAGACCCTACTAGTATGTAGCTGTGCACTAACAAGACAGGTACATCATAAAGAAGAAAGGAGAACAAACAAGTTACCACAAAAATAGAGCACTCGTCTACTCGTCAACAAGTCAGGTATACAAGGTCAGACAAGACGACCAAACAACCCGATGAGGAAGCTGGTAAAGCTGAGGGTAATACTGAGGGAATAAACATTTAAGGGGGAATCTATGATTTCTTAAATATCCTTATGTTGACTCTTAAGTTTGTTAAAAGTCATCTTGTTCGAAGCCTTGAAGTTCTGTAATTGATTGATATTCAATATAATTATCTTACTCTATTACTTGTACCTATATTCACACGTCGCATGAGATGAGACAGGTACATGGAACTGGTCGACATTCAGACAGACAAGCACAGTCGAAGGGGGAACTCGTCTGGTGCTAAACAAGTCTACTGATTTGTTCTGATGAACTCGAACAGACAAGATAAGCTCTTTCATGATTTAAAATTCTATAAGTGTTAAGTTGTTTGATTAAGGATATTAATGTAATTTGATAATGAAAAATTTGGAAAACCTAGAATTGGATATGTACACTCCATTTAATGAGGTGTATACACCCAGTTCGCGCCTAAATTCTACTACGCTAGGTCAGATGAGTACACTCCTCTGTCCTAACCAATAGAAAGGGTGGATTCCAAATATTACAATATCAAATCACATAATCGTCTCGATTACGCAACTGAATTCCAAAGGTCTTCACGGTTGGATCAAACCTCTTAATCATGGTCGTTGATTCAAAATTCTGTTGTAACAAAACCATTCCTCACGTTTACACTTTACTCTCCTACTCTCAAGCATTCAAGAGTTCTTGCAAATCTCTTAACTGCTTGTTCCCTCACATCTATTCTACTATGTCGATCGTGTCTATGTTCGATACCCGTACTAACATGCAGGCTAGGTTCGACCTAGGGAAGTACACTAGTGAAGGAAAGGTGCATGTTGAAGGATCGGTGTTCTTCAATGGAAGGCACTCGGATGACAACAAGGAGATACTCATTAAATGTTTCCGGTGCGGTTTGAGACCATACTTGGAGGCATTTCCTGAAGTAGTGTTCGAGGAAGAAGTGCTCGAGTTCTATGCAACTGCTACCAGACAAGGTGACTCCATCGAAGCGTTCGTTGGTGGAAGCCGAGTGGAAATCACTCGAGATATTATTTTCGAAACATTGAAATTACCTTCGGGTACGATTGATGTGGAGATGTATGGTCAAGGGCAAGAGTTGAGGTATCTCAGCATTTTCTGTGGCAAGAAATTGAAATTAAATCGAGATGGAAAGATTCCGTCTGTCAAGAAGAAGGAATTGCTAGACAAGTACATGACGCTTCTTGATATTTCTAGCAAGATGTTACTTGGAGTTACAGGAAGCTTTGATTCTGTAACACTTCAAAAATCAAGAGTGATGGCCGCAATCTATGACGGCATCACAGATGGAAATTGGTACAAGCTATTCTTGGATAGGCTGATGTATTTCGAGAAGAATGTTCGTGTTGACATCGATTCCGCTGAATGGATCGTGTCTGCTGCAGTAAGCTTTGGCAACAAGCTTAGTATTTTACTACCCGTCTTACTCCCGAACAAGACGAATTGGAGTAAAGGCAAGCCATTCCATGTCTTAAAGCATTATCTCAAGAAAGATGCTTTGGATAGATAAGCAGAGCTAAGAGATGTGGAGCGTGGGCAAGTAAGGGTGAATCCACGAGATGTGATGTTGGAAGCTGTCCCGTCTGATGCTGAGGAAGATGAGGCAGAGGCTGAGGTTGGAACTAGTGGTGCACTAGTTGAGTATGTTTCTGATGAAGAGATGATTGAACTGATTGATGATTCAGAAGAAATAGAAATGGATAATGGCTCAGAGAAGGAAGAATAGGATGCGGAAACCTATCGACTAGTGAGAGTCGAGTCGAGTCCATCACCAGACAAGTCGACAGAAATGGTTAGTACTTCTGCTCGTACTATTTCTATTCCTCTTAATATTCCGATTAAAACCAACGCAAGATCTCTCCGATCTCGTGCTAGACCTGTACCCAAAACCTCCCTGTTGGCAGTTCAACCACTAAGATCCAACGTTACCCAACACACTACCATATATGATACAACCGACACTCCGACAGTTGTCAAACCAAACCAAGCCACATCACAGCCCCTAGAAACCACAATCCAAATTCCCACTACCTCAACAGAATATGTTGAACCCATAAACCCATCTGTTTCGGGAACCCCACTAGTTGCCACTGCAACAACTGAGTTAAGGACCCCACTTACTCAGACCCCTCCCGTAAATAGATTTGAATCCCTAGTCGATTATCCAATGTGTTTACGCGAGAAGAGGCTGCGTTCACGAATGACTAGAAATTTAAGGAAGATGCTGCCTACAGTTGAGATCGATACATCTTCAGAGTTGTATGAGAAGCTGATCCGGATATGCACTTGGGTTGCATTGAAGAAAGGTCCAACTGAAGATATTTTCGAAGTTATCAATGGAATGGGTGGAATTGCAAATTTCCAAGATTGGGAAATGGAGCAAATGGAAAACAGTGGTGTTAAAGATCATTCTGAACTCCTACCACCGGATGCCTTGACTGCTCTTGTCAAAAGGATGCTGGACTTATCGGATGATATTTTGCCATCAGAAGCTAAGTCAGATGTTGGTATTCAAGTTCAAGAATATGATCTTGTAGACGACGAGTTGATGCTGGAAGTTGAGCCAGTAGAAGAGTTGATGTCTACTGATCCAGTTCTCGATCTTGAGAATGTATCTGACCAGATGAGAGGACTCGTGTTCAAATTTCAGGTGGAACATGCTTATGGTCTAAGATCAGACGTTGGTCAAATCAATAGATATGTTGAGACATACTTTCCAGCAGAGTTAAGTAGCTATGTGAAGAAGCTGCATGACTTAGTCAAGAGAGATTCAGATGAAGCTGAAAAAAGGGCTAAGGAAGCAAAGTTGGCAATCGTTCCTTACTGTCCGTAGATTAGTCTGAAAGCAATAGCTGGAAGTGTTATTCCAGATGAAGCAGTAGAAGAGGAGGTCGTGTCTACTAGTCTGGAAGATAATTTGATTGAAGCTCAAGTATTTGATGTTAATGAGCTCATGGTTGAAGCTATTCCTGAAGATGATGTCCCTGTTACTGCTCAAACTACTCAAGTATTTTCAACAGAGTTCTTAGAAGAGTTGAAAATGGATTTGAGGCAAGTAGTCCAGTCGTCTATCGATGAATTCTTGAAGACAGACGTAAAGCATGTATTGGAAGAGCAGAATAAGTCTCTTGTTGATAGTTCAAGGGAACTGATAGTTGGTGAGGTGAATCAGATGGATTCGACCTTTAAACAAGAGATGTATACTCAGCTAGAAGACTTCTTGCAAATGCAGATCAACTATTCAGAGAAGTGTTCTGTTGATTTTGCTAGAACGTTGGCCAAGGAATCAAAGAAGATGGAAAGATTGTATCGTGTGAAGATTGAGATAGCAGATGCACAAAGAAGAGAAGCACAAGATCAGTTGGTGCAAGCTAGAGCTCTTCTTACAAATATGACTGAGGAAAACAAATTGCTCAGGTTGACTTCTACTCACTTCAAGACTGAGTTGAATTTGTCTACTCAGAAGCTGGAGCTAGTCGCTACGAAACTAGACAAGCTGAGTCAAGATAGATCGCATCAGACGTAGATTGATAATGCTGCAGAAGCGATCAAGGAAGAGATGACTCGTTTTACCTCTCTATTCACTCTAAAGGTTAGTGATGAAGCCAAAAAGGGGGAAGAGACGAGAGAGGTTAAGTTAATTAAACCAGAGGCTGCTGCTGCTGCAACAGAAGAGACTAGTAGGCCAAAGAGAATAAGGCTAGTCAAGAAAGCAGATCTTGAACAGATCAGTGCTATTGCAGAAGAGCAGAAGAGATTGTCTAAAGGAAAAAGTGTTGCTATTGAAGAAGCTCAACCCAGAACAAGACAAGTCAAGAGAAAACTTGTTCTTGAGAAGAAGAAAGAAGTATTGGGAGAAATACTTGCAGATATTGGTGATGAAGAGGTCGAAGCTCTTCATAAGAAGCAGAAGATGGAGGATGATCATTATGCTAACAAGAAGGTGTTAGGTAAGCACATCCACATGCTGTAAAAGATGAAAGCTGATCTAGATGTGATTGAAGATTCCCACATTGATAGATTCATAGACAACGAGCATAGAGATGCTTGGTTGAGTGTTAAGATGAAATGGGAGCTAGATCACTGGATAATAAGAAAGTTTGGAGATGCAGAAAGCAAAGAAGAGTTGTTCGCTGTGTTTGACAAGTTCATGGAAGCTGAAGATGAAAATCTTTGGAACTTGATCATGCGAATCGCAACTGCTATTGGCTATAACATTTTGGTGCCTGATTTTCCTAAATGGGAAACTCCCAAGTTAAGTTCTGGAAAGCGGATCGACTTCAACAAGGTGAAGAAGTTCGAAGAAAAGTTGCTCGAGAAGGAGAAGATTGACAATGAAGATCATATTTCAGACACTCATAGAAGAATCCTCGAAGCATTCAAGATTCCGAATCCAGATATCGATAACATCAGTGAGTAATTATAAGTTCTTTACTTAGTTCATTTTGATTTTATCTAAGTAATTGTAATCTACTGATCTTATTTGAATGAATGAAAAGATAACACATTTTGAGAAGATAACTACTTAACTAGTCTACTAACGTGAAATAATTCAAGTAGTTTTGGCTTCATCAAAAAGGGGGAAATTGTTGGGATATGAATCCTGATACAAGTTCTATTTGATGATGAGATGAGTTTTGATAAGCCAAAAGTAGACTTGAATATTTTCTAAGTGTTGACTGATCTAGTTATGTAAGTCGTCTTAGAAGTCTACTGTTACCAAGATATTTGAAGCATTCTAAAGAGATATTCAAAGCAAACAAACTCACAGAGTTCAAGTTCAGAAAGTTCAAGCCAGAAGACAAGTGAAGAAATCGAAGAAGGCTACTACTGAGCTAAAGAGAAGTTTTACTTTTTTAGTTTTGTTCAAGTTGTTAGTTACTTGTAAATAGCTAGTGAGATCGAAGATACACTTGGAAGTGTAGTCGAAAAGATCAAAGTCTTATTTCTTGGGACTCTAAGCCACAAGAACGCACTACTCGAAGAGAAGAGTAATAAGAATTTCGCAACTGGAGTTGTGAGAGTGGATGTAGACAAGTTGTCGAACCACTATAAATCGTTGTGTGTTGTTTACTTTACTGTTCTATTTGTGTTTGATTGATTAACTGCTTAATTGATTAATTTGCATCTAGACTAGACAAGAACAATGTTCATCGAATTAGTTGAGTATAAATTTGTTGGGCTCATTGTTAATCTGATAAATTCCGCATTGTGTATTCTGATATATTGAAAGATTTTGAAAAGTCTATTCACCCCCTCTAGACATTTTCCTAGCTTACTCAATATTATAAACTCAACTAGGGACCTACATATGACATTTTAAAATTTAATTTTGAAATGTAGGTTAGTTTTTGTTGTTTAATAAATGTTCATGGGTCTGATTTTGATCGAATATCGTTGAAAAAATTGGGTTTTTGCAAAAAACGGGAAGAAGGAGACTTGGAAGCATGAAAAGCACAAAATTGGGGTTTGCACGAAACTCGACCAAGGTCCGCCGAGTTTTTTGTGACGAAACTCAGAACTTTTGGCCGAGTTCTGTTACAAAACTCGGCCAAAATTTTCAGGTTTCTTCGAAAAATCAAATTTCGTTACTGTTTCAAACTTTTTCCGAAAATATGCATATTCTGTGGAAGAACTGTTTTTCGAAAATATACACATTTCGTGAAATTATACACAGTCCTTGGAACTTTCAGCCGAGAAATTTTAAAATTCTCGGTGAACCAGTATTGAGTTTTTGCAAAACGAGATTTTTTTTTTAAATAAAATTCGAAGAGGAAATCCACTACATATATACTTTTTTTTAAGGATCACTACATATATACTTACAACTACACAATCATGCAATAATATGAGTAAATAAAACAATAATAATATAAAAAATAATCAAATACAAAGAAATACTATACAAATAGAAAAGGTAAAAACTTGTGTAGAACGTCTCACGAATCACAATCCGTGAGACGATCCTCCGGACCCGTATACAGACATCCACTCCAGCCCACTGAAATTATGTGGACTTCCGCATTAAGGCCCATCGTCTATACCTCATCCATGTTAAGCATTTTGTGGGCAGATAAATATATGCGCGACTAAATGCACTCGGATTTCCTAAGAGTACACCCACCAAACATTTTTTTAATCTTTCAGAACACACTACAGAAAATTTGAAAAATCGCGACGACAACAATTCGTCATAAAAGCATCATTTTTCGTCACAAAATGTGATTGACGACGAAATTTTTCTGTCACAGAGAAGGTCACCGTATGTGCGTCGCATTAGGTAAATGTGACGTTCTTTGAATTCGTCATCAAAAGTCATCTTTTGGTGATGCTGAAGCTTATCGTCGTTATATCATTTCATCTATGGTGACGAATTAAATGTCGCATTTGACATTAAAATTCGTCACTAAATATGTTATTTCGTCACTAGAAGTTCAACTTTACATGAAAATTTGATTTATTGTCACTAAAATATTAGTTTTTAATGACGATTATCCATTTCCTGTCGATTTTTTCAAATTTTAGCGACTATATTTCCGTCACATTTAGATTACTTATTTCGTCATAATTCATATAGTTCGTCACCAAAGACTTCAACTTTACATGACGATTTGATTTATTGTCATTAAATTATTAATTTTAAGTGACGATTTTTCTCATTTTCTACCAACTTTGTCAAAGTTCAGTGACAAAACTTTCATCACAATTAGATAAATTATTTTGTCACCTATTATATAGCTCGTCACCAAAGAGTTGTATTTTAGTGACGAAATTTCAATCGTCATTATATGTATATGTATAATGACGACACAATGCGTCAGTAAAGGGTAATATTTAGTGACAAAATATTTGTGGTCACTAAATAGTGTAGAAATGATGACAAATTATTTTTGCCATAATAAAATATTATTCAATGACGAATATGATAATTAAAACAAATATTTTAGGTATAATGACAACATATATTTCGTCTTCTTTTGAATATTTTGTCACAAAATAATTACACTAATATTACAAATTTTTTATCGTCAACATATGTGTGTATATATAATGACAACATAGTTTGTCATTAATAATAATTTTTTAGTGATAAAACAACAATCATCATTATGTCACAAAATGACTTTTATTGAGATTTTTTTTATTGTATTAATTAAATATATTTATAACCGAAGAAAAATATTATCATAATAAACTAATTGGATTATTAAATCATAATAAATAAATATTTACAACCACTAAATTGAAGATGGTAATTAAATTTAAATTGTATAATAAGAAATACAATTAACTAAATTGTACCGAACGTCAAGCAACAAACATAAAAATAAACCTAAATATTACTCTTATAAATTTTAAAGGCGTACACCTTGCTCAGTCAATAAATTCACGAGTTTATTCATGATGTCGTTTATATCACTGACTTTCTTTCAGAGCACACTCACGGGAGTTTCTGATGCTTTCAACTCTCTCTTTTTTGTCTCAAGTAGTTCCATTTGCAATTGACTAGAATCATCATTTGAAATATTGCGTCTACTTGGAGGCTTTCGACCATAACCAAACTCTTTTAAATAACTAGTGCCATGACTTGAGACCTCAAGAATAATTTCAGTTGAACTTTGATCAATTCCATGCTCAACATATTCTTCTTACTTCTTTATCATTTTCTCCTATTTGATCATAAGTCAACTTTAGTAATAAAATGAAATCTCATCAATAGATAACTATATGACTTACCCAATTTTCTTTAGCCTCATTGGATTTCCACCCGTCTTTCTGTGAAGAATGTGTAAGAACATTCAATTCAATCATACCACACTCTTCTTCATTTAACTCATATTTGGACCATCCAACACCTCAAAGCCTATCTCATTTGCACTCTTCTCAATTTCAAGCACAATATATTCTACTCATTTTTTTCATCATTTCCTGGTAATTAAGCATAGGGAAAATATCACTTTTGGTCACTGAACTTTACCACTTTTCACATTTGGTCACCCACATTTTATCACTGTCAAAATTGGTCACTCACTTATTCGTCACTATCAAAATTGGTCACTCACTTATTCTTTCTCTATCAATTTTGATGCTACTATTAGAGAATTCGTCATTTATTAACGGAGAAAAGGTTTTGAGCACCTAACTTTTATTTTTCCTCTTTTAATTCCTTAACCCTAAACCCCCCAAACCCTTTTTTTTTATTTTACTGAATTTATCTTCAATTAATATTATTGGTGTGTGATGAATAGATTATCAAACCCGAATAAGTATAAATGGGGAAATGAATTCTAATAATTAACTATTTTGAAATAAGTTTATATTCCCAATCTTATACAAATTCAATATGAAAATCAGTATTTGAAATATTATTCAAAAAAGTCTGAAAACACAGAGTACAAAAGCCTGAATAATTTTCAATTAGTGAATACAATAATTATAAACCATCGAACTACACACCATAATTATAAAAACAGAGTACATAACTAGTACATGACCACCCAATTTGACTAATTTGGCTTGTCATCACTCTCACTTGTTTTTCCTTTGATATTTTCCTTGGTCATTTTGATGAACCACTATCACTCTTTCTCTCATTTAAGTAGCTAGATTTGACATAGTGATATAATTCACTTCTCATTTCATAATAATTGGATTATGTACTATTGATGATTGCACAACCTATAAAATAAAAAATTAGTCACGTAACATTACAGTAATTATAAAATGACATTGTAAGCCAAGACACACTCACATTTGCTTCATTGTGAGTTTTCCATTTTATAAAATGAAAAGTAAATCAACAACGAGATGATAATAAAATATAATTGAGTTATATCATTATTAATAACTTACTGATAATTCTTGGCTACTCTGGAAATGGTTTGTTGATAAATCACCCAATGTTCTAGAAGATACATGAGAATTCCTTACCGGTAATTCGAACTGATTTTCATATTGAATTTATATAATGATGGGAATAAAAACTTATTTCAAAATAGTTAATTTTTAGAATTCATTTCCCCATTTATACTTATTTGGATTTGATAATTTATTCTTAACCACACACCAATAATATTAATTGAAGATAAATTCAGTAAAAATTAAAAAAAAAAAAAAAAGGGTTTAGGGGTTTAGGGTTAAGAAATTAAAAGAGAAAAAATAAAAGTTGGCACTCAAAACATTTTCTCCGTTAGTAAATGACGGATTAACATCAAAATTGATAGAGAAAGAATAAGTGAGTGACCAATTTTGATAGTCACTAATAAGTGAGTGACCAATTTTGATAGTGATGAAATGTGGGTGACCAAATGTGAAAAGTGGTAAAGTTCAGTGACCAAAAGTGATATTTTCCCTTAAGCATAAAAAAAAGTTAAATTAACATTAATTTTAGTAATAGAAACTATATGGCATAAATATTATCAAACATAAAGGATGGTCATCAATTTATGTTGGCCTTTGTGGTATAGCTTCTCACCAAGCAAATCAAATCCGGCCTCTCGGGTGGATAAGTATGTTTTAACACCCAAAAACGTAAAAATTAATGTTTTAAACCTATGTATATGAACTTGAAAAAGCTTACCGATTCCCTTTAAATGGAGTAATATTTTTTTCTTCCGGCCGAAATTAAAAGAAACAAAATTATGCATTAGTTGGATGTATATACTTTACCTCCACTCCAAATTCCTTTTTCAAGTAGAATAAACAGGCATTTGTGCATCCTTTTTATAAATAATGGTGTAGTTGAACTAAAATTCACACGTTACTGAAAGAGAGACCCATCTCTCAAATCCAGACAACTCTAAATCTAATGTTTAAAATTAATGAGTTGTCCAATGGCAATTACAATGGGAAGCAAGGCTGTAAGGCAGAGCGAATCCAGAAAGATTGCCTCAGTTCGGATTAATAGCTTTTGGAGACTCAATAAATCTTACAGATTAGTTGTCATTCAGCTATTGAAAATGTACCATACAAAGCCTTGCTGCTAAAATGAACAGAAATTATGGGAATAGCTAATTTCTTTATAAGTACATTCGAATGAGATTGTAACTTGAATTAGCGAGAATAGGCAGAGACTAATTGTCAGCAACAAAATCAATGAATCAAGAGACAACAATTTCATTTACAATAAACTTCTATCTGATAAGAGTCTGTTCCTATTAGCCCTATTCGAGTGCTTACTTAATAAACGTATTCAGGCACATTAAATTATGTAATTCTAAATAAGTATAAGATGTTAAAATATGAAAATGCTTAATCTAAACGAAATACCACGCAGTCATATGTCACACAAGATGTGAAAATGTATATTAATATAAATAAAGTATGAGATGAATAAAGAATAAGTCCATTTAGAAAATCAGAGAAACAAAAATTAGTTGCATAATTTTCTATTAAACATCTCTTGTTACCTTCAAGATGCGATCTGAGAAGAGACGTCGCCTTCACGCCGCAGCAAATCTGGAAGACGCCGCTTTCAGGGTGGTGGGAGACTCGAACTGCCACTGTTTCGCGTCGAAATCCTCCACTGCTTTACGCCACCATCCTAACAATACCGTCTGGAAGATGCCGCCTCGGACTAGGGATGGAGACGGAGGCGGGCAGGCAGCGACTACTAGCTAGGGTTTCTTTTTTTCAATTTCGGAGAGGGAGGGGGAAATTGTGGAAAATTGAAAATTAAGATTGGAGAGAAGCACAGGCTGACAGGGCACATTCAAATTTTACTCCTATAAAAAAACACTATTCAATTTTTTTTAAATCTTAGGTAGTAATAATAGGCGGGAATAATGAATTTACTAATCTTCTTTAAATTTAATTGTGCGAAAACAACTTTCTTCCATCTCCATTTTTTTTTCCATAAAGAATATGCATTATTTTAAAATTATTTTTGCTTAATAATTTTGTTGAACTTTGTTTACGTATTTTGGATTCTATGCCTTTACTTCCATTAGTCATGTTAATCAAAGAGTTAATTTGGTAGCTCACCGTCTTGTCAGAGCGGCTAGGTCGTTACCTAGTCTTTCCAGTTGGGTCGAACCTCCAAATATTGTGGATGGTCTTTCGAATGATATTCTTGCCAATAAATGAAACATCTTTGATTTCATAAAAAATAAAAATATTATTTTTGCTTAATTTTTATTTTTTACAGAATTCGCTTAAAATGTGGGTCTCGCATTAGTTAAGGAATAATACACTGAATTATTAAATACTCTGTATCATAATTAGTTATAAAAGCAATTATTGATTAAAGGTAAATAAAAATGTGTGTGAACTTGAATTTTCATGAACTCTTTTTTAAGTATCACTGTACTGTATATATAAACATACGCATGGTCAATATTATGCATATGAAATATCAATAAGCACACAGATTATCATTATTTAAAAATATCAAAAAAAATTTAAGCAAATACACTTCAAATGCACAATGACGACACTAAAATAAAGAGTTAACGTAAACATGATGTCACATGAGAAGCACTCTTCAAGGTATACAGTGTGACATGTTTCCTACATGAGTCAACCTCATAAATTTATAAATCATAATATATTAAATAAATTTATTAATTATAATATATTAAATTAGATGAGTTATGTATTAATTAGACAGTATTACAATAAGGAAAATTATGTAATAGTGTATGAAAATACTCCCTCTGTCGTTTTCCCTTTCTTTTGGTTGTTTTGATTAAGAAATATAATTAAATAATAGTTGTAGTTTTTTTTTTTTTTTTTTTTTTTTATGGAAGTTAAATACCCATCCTTTTTTTCCCCTCCCCATAACTCGAAGTTAAATACCCATCCCCTTTTTCCCCTCCCCATGACTCGAACCCAGGACCTAAGGCCTAGGTA
The DNA here is from genome assembly GCA_963675135.1 of Galeopsis tetrahit. NCBI lineage: Eukaryota > Viridiplantae > Streptophyta > Magnoliopsida > Lamiales > Lamiaceae > Galeopsis > Galeopsis tetrahit. Next base: position 37,544,944 of record OY776126.1, on the reverse strand, counting down.
GTGGTGCTCTAACCACTTGAGCTATCCCACTTTGTCTAAATAATAGTTGTAGTATAAATGATGTGATGGTGAGAGAGAAAATAATAGATGTGTGTGAGATGGAGTATGATAAAATAATTGATAAAAGGTAAGTGATGTGATTGGGAGAGAGAAAATCATATGCCAAAAATAGAAAAAAAATGAAATGGGAAACTTATTTGGGACATCCATAAAAGGAAAGTGAGAAACTTATAGAGGGACGGAGGGAGTAGATAAAGTATAAGTGATTAATGTGATTGAGAGAGAGAAAATCATATGCCAAAAATGGAAAAAAATGAAATGGGAAACTTATTTTAGGATATACATAAAAGGAAAGTGGGAAACTTATAGTGACACGGAGGGAGTATTTATTTTTATAGTAACACAAATTTAGTAGTGAAATTTTATTTTCATTTGTGTGCAATTTTTTTAGAGAGATTCATTTGTCCTAGTCCGATCCAATTAGCATCCACGAGTTTTTTCAGTTTTCTTTAATATACTAATATTACACATTGAAGAATATCTCTTAATCTATTAAAATCTTAATATAAGAAGGAAGACAGAAAGGATACCCAATTAGAATCCGCACGACCTTGGAAGGAACTTTAACCTTTCAAATTTTCTTCTAGGCCTATTTATGTTGCATGTTATATACCACCATTAACAATGTCGAATGCAAGGTCATACGCCCCTTTTTACTAAATATTTACCGTCATGTGGTACCAAATCCTTTGTATTCAAAATCAGTTGAACTGACGTGGTTTGTAAGATGTGATTCACATTAGATTATGGGAAGGCATATGTAATTAACTCCACCTCTCATTCTCGTGTACATGGTACAAATATGTTTTCTAGAGTTTTGATATGAAAACGTGACTCTCTATATTTAACTGAAACATCTATGTTGTAGTAGTACACTTTTGGTTATGGAGTGATAATATTTTAACCTTATAGTAACAAATATATTGGTAATACTTATGTGAAACATTTCATATAAAAAATACGTTTAATTAGGATAATTTTTAAAACTTACCCTAAATAAACGTATTTTTTATATGAAATAAGTATTACTTCTAATTTTTTTTTTTTTTTTTTTAGAGAATATCAAATTTCAATTATAAAGTTAAATGTAATAACTTATAGCGGGAAACGCACCAAAAAAAGTAAAATTCCCGCTAATATTTGTCACCACTTTTTCACCGCGGCAATTTTTTACTTTCCCTCTCCCCTTTTTTTTTTTTGGTCTTCCATTCTGCTTATGCACTCCCACCAATTTCTCCTTCTTAATTCAATCTTTTTTATTTGCAGGATTTGTACAACTCCTAGTTCACTCTCTATCAGCGTTGATTACTCATTGAAGAATGTATATACATAGAATTGAAGTTGTTTCTTATGGGGCTTCTTTCTTTACAATTAATATCCTAACAAAATCAACTTTAGCGAATTGAAATTTTAATGGAATGCTACTCATACTTTGATGTAAGAGCGATCACCGTCCAGATTCAAAGCAGTGAAGAGAAACCCATCAATCATTCTGATTCGTGTGTTTTTTAGTAAGTAAACTATATATTTTAATAATTTATCAAAGCCTTTGATAATGTGCATTTTGGTCAACGTAGATGTGTGGTACTTTATCACTGTTAATGATGATTTGATTTTGGATGATGCCAAAACATGTAGATAACATGCTTGGTGAAATGCCCCAATGGAAGGGAGCGTGCACATGGCTAGGGCCTAGGAGTTGGGCTACTCGGTTGTACATGAGCGGAGCTTGGGGAGATGCATTAGAGTTCTAAGTTTTTACAAAAGAAAAATGTGAGGAAATTGATAGTTTTGTTGTACAGAAGAAAAATGTGAGGAAATTTAGACTTTAATGCTTTCTTTCTCATTCTCATATTAAGCTACAAAAATAAGGGTCCAGGTATATAGTGATGGAAATATTTTTGAAGACTCTAGACAGGGAATTTCTTTGTTTATCAATCTGGGCATAAAGTTTTGTGGTTTATGACTGTGTTTTCTGTCTAAAGTTTGTTGTCAAGTACAAGTAATAATTAGATGAGGCGTACTTATAAAATTCATATGAAACCTCTTTATCTCAATATTCATTATGGCTTTTATACATCCAATGTTAAATGAAATAGGTGTATGATAGAAATTGGTGGTGGTGTGACACGCCTCTACTCTATAATCAATCAAATTGAGGTCAATTTCCCTGAACTTCGTTCAACTTTTATTGTCTATTCATATAGAGCTGCTTTTTTCTTTCTTTAGCTAATGGTTGCTGCTTGTTTGATGGTAATTCTTGGAGAAATATTCGAATAAAAACATTCATTGTGTTCCACAGGTTCAGTATTTTGATCCTTCTGTTGTTTGCCTCTGCAATTTATCTCAAGCACCTACTTATCGTTAATCTTTATTTACTTAGTTTTTGAATACCATACATGTTCTTTTACAGAGCAGCCTTCCCTTATTCAATGTTAGCAACTCTGCTGAAGGTCAAGATAATGAGGATGAAATGTATGTTTTTCCTTTTCTTTTGAGAAAAATTATGAATCCGTTGACATGTCTGAGTTTCCAATTAATTTTCTGAATCTTCTTTAGATGAATTCAGTGAATTCTGAAGTAACAGAAAGATATATTTTATCATCACTTGTCATGGTAAAACTGGTACTGTTATTTTAATAGCCCAATTGCAAATATTTGCGGTATTTCGTATGATTGCACCTATGCAACTTTAGTAGTAGTAGTAGTCTGAAGTATAAATACATGATTCCATCATTTGAACCTCCAGAGAAAGCAGAGCTGGTTTGCTGTGCACCTCTAATGATTTTTCTGACTCATAATCGATGTAGAAGTCATCGTAAATGGTTTGCCTTGCACCTCTATTGAAATTCTGACTCATAATCGACATAGAATTCATCGTAAATGGTTAACTTGGGTCAAGGAACTACTTGGGTTGATGCCTGCTCAACTTTTATCACGAGTTATACTAGCGTTTTTTCCCTTAAGTGATGTTTTCTTGTTCTATGCGGTTGCCCATTAAGCTGTTGGGTATTTCTCGCCATTGTTTATTGAAAAAATTATGTCCTATTACTTTTGATTCCACATTTGTTCACAACTAACCAATTAGTTTTCCCAATCAGTGATCAATATGTAAATCTGCATATAGACATTCATAAACATGTCCTGGGTGGATTTGGATAATTTGCCCAAAACGGCCTGTTTTTCAGCCAGTCATTCATCAATTTTTAAGTAGCTAGCCTGATCCTTGTTAGTGAACACTATGGAGAGTTTGACTAATTAATTTTCCTGGTAATGTGTTGTTGATAACTTCATAGTTAAAATTTAAAAAGTCATATGAGGAAATAGCCATTCGATGCTACTTCCAGCTAATCTGTGTTGGACTGCATTTATTAGCTTCTGCATGAAGATTGAGTATTTTGAGAACCATAACGTTGCTCCCCAATTACACAACTTGATGTTGCAACGTAATTCTTTCTACTTTCTCTGACTAAATCATCAATTAAAGAACCCCTTGTGGCCCACTTTCAAAGAGCCTTCACGAAGATGTCACAACCCAATAAAAAGAATACCAAGAGAATGCTATCATTTGTTTTGCCTCCAAAGGCTTGATTGCCTCCATAACACTGTTGTGCTCGTTTTTACGTCTTATGCATCCGAGAAATTTATATATGTGCCTCAGCTGATGGGATGCTTTGCATGTTCTTGCTTGTAAGGGTATGTACATATCAAATTTGTGCATATTATGTTGATTTATCTTTTTACATATCACATGTGTAGGAATTCCTTGAATCTTGCGGTAGTCATCCTCCCACTTGTGAATAGTGGGAAATTGAGTGCACTATCCTCACATGTTAACTTTTACACTTTATCAGGTATCTTCTTTTCAGTAAAATTTCAGAGAACTCATTTATTAAGTTTATTTAGACTCAGATGAACTTTCTTTTTCCCTACAGGGAAAAGATTTTATACTTATGTGGGGTTCAGATAACCTTGCTCATCTCATGGACCTTAGTATCCTTTATGAATCACAATAGTTCTCATTCACTGAATATTCTTTTCCTCGCCAAATTCTTTTGACATTTTCAGGTGATGCCTAAATCCTCTGAAATATATAGAAGAGAGTAAACATTCTCAGAATGAAGAAGACATTTCAATTGGTTATGTTTTACATGTGGTTTGTTTTGTGGGATTTTCTCATTTCCAGCATTTTATTTGAGAATTATTCTTTTATAGGAAAAGTGAAGTGGAAATGTGTATTTTCATTAGAAATTGACTGGATTAACATGATTTTTGCTTTTGGAATAGTAAATTCTGAAAATTCATCATTGGGAATAGAAACAGACAAGCCAATCTTTCAGTACAATGCACATAAAATACAAAATAAACCAAGCATAATTTTCGTCAAAAAAAAAAAAAAACCAAGCATAATTAGATTCATCTTTAGACATACTTTTTACTGAAATAAAAATATTGGTAAGCTGATTCCTAACAATATGTCCACCTGCAGTGAGGTGACTGTATCAGTTTCTGCAATATGGTGATTAGAGTTGGGATCAAACCACGTGTTTCATAAAGCAACCATTGAGGATCAAAAGTTAATTGGATTTGAATTACTTATTTGATTTCATTTCAAAATTTTCTTCCGGAGTTCTCAGTTCATGTTACTGCTGCAAAAGAGAATCTCACCATTTCCAATGTAACAATTGTGTTGATTCTTGAAGGCCCATCATCTGGACATGGATGGCTTGCAACATTTGTTACTGCTATATTTTTTGAGAGTTTATTCTTTGCACTTGCCATATTGCGTATTCTATGCATACTTCGTATATTTTATGTATTATATGTTACAAAATTGATGTAATTGATATTCCTAGATCCTCTCATACACCTTAAACGAGGGCACTGTGACCCAAAATACAGATAGAGAAAATCCCACTGACCCATCCATTGAATTAGGACTAACCTTAAGCATTTATGCAATACCTTTTTCTTAACCTGTACTTGGTGTCTCAATATTGTTTCTTTTTTGTTTCTTAGGTCAATGAGTTCAAAGAGCGCTTCAAGTCCATTCCAAGTATTGTTGGACTTGACGACATAGGTGACCGGTAATTTCATTCGTGACTGGCATAACTCTTAAGGTAACTTAGATTTTGCTTAAGCAAAACTTCATGTCATTATGATTGTGACGAAAATGATTTGTCATTAATTATTTAGAATAATAAATGATGAAAGTTAATATTATCATGAAAAAATATTATTTTTGACGTTGAATATCGTCATCAATTATTATTAAAATTTCCACTAATTATTTGTGACGAAAATGATTTTTCATTAATTATTTATAATATTAAATGACGAAAATTAATATCGTCATGAAAAATTATTTTTCATGACGTCGAATGTCGTCATCAATTATTATGGAAATCGTCACCAATTATTAGTGTGACAAAATTTTTTTGTCACTAAATATCTCGACTAATTAATGGCGAAAAATTAACATCGTCAAAAAATATATTTTTCATGACGTCGCATATCGTCATCAATTATTATTAAAATCGTCACCAATTATTTTTGTGACGAAAATATTTTATCACTAAATATTTTGAATAATTAATGATGAAAAATAATATCGTCAAGAAAATATATTTTTCATGACGTCGAATATTGTCATCTATTACAAATAAAATCGTCAACAATTATTATTGTGACGAAAATATTTTGTCTCTAAATATTTTCAATAATTAATGACGAAAAATAGTATTGTCACGAAAATATACCTTTTATGACGTCAAATATCATCATCAATTTTTATTAAAATCGTCACTGATTATTATTGTGGCGATAGTTTAGCATTGTCAAGAAAAACTATTTTCCATGACGTCGAATTTCGTCACCATTTATTATTAAAATTGTCACATAGTATTACCGTGACATACTTATTAACATCGTCACGAAATATACAAATTTGTGACGAGTTTTTTTGTAATTGGTGACGAAGTTAAAATTTGTCACAATTTCTAGTACTTTAATGACGAAAAATAAAATTCGTCATGTTTAAGTACAAAATTGTGACGATTTTTGTGTCGTCGAAAAAACATTTGTCACGAAATGTGTGCTTTCCTGTAGTGACATGTGAAATGTCCCATATACCCCTAGGGTAAAATTTATGAAAAAATAGTAAAATTTATGAAAAAAACGAAGATGAGTACACCACCCATTCTATTTCACATAATTATCTCCACCACCAAAACCAAAACAAACACCATTTTTCAACAAAAAAAACTCCAAAATTGCAACAAAAAATAAATCTAAAAACACCAACTGTTCGAAAAAATTTCCAAAACAAACATGTTCGAATTTTTTTCCAAAACAAACTCAATATGTTCGAAAAAAATTCCAAAACAACTCAAATTTGTCCGAAAAAAAAAGATCGAACATCTTGTTCGAATTTTTTTTCAAAACAAACTCAAGTTGTTCGAAATTGTTTCCAAAACAAACACAATATGTTCGAAATATTTTCCAAAACAAACTCAATATGTTCGAAAATAATTCCCGAACTACTAAAAACCCTAATTTTTTTATCTGTAAAAATTGTAAAAAAAAAAAAAACCTACCTTTTTGGCGGCGATGTGCGTGGGTGCAATGAAGGGGAGGGGGAGGGGGAGGGGTTGCGGCCGTGAACGTCCGCGAAGGGGAGGGGGAGAGCCCTTGAACGGCGTCGGTAGCCGTCTTCTTAAAACAGGGAAGAGGAGCGAACGAGGGAGGAGGGGTGCGAACGGTCGCCGCCGCTTGGCTTCTTCTTCAACAGCGCGGCCACGACGCTTGGAGAAGGGGCGGCCGCGTCCTTCTTTAAGGCGGCGACGGCACGGCGACGTGGGAGCAGAGGAAGAGAAGCGGGGGGCTGGGGGAGAGAATCCGCCACCGGCGTGCGTGGCTTGGAAGGAGAAGAGGCGGCGCTGCAGACGGGCGGGCGACGCCAAGACGCAGGAAGAGGGGCGGCGCCGCTCAGACGTGAAGAGAGAAACAGAGGTGGGTGTCCTGAATTTTGTGAAGAAGAAAGAGAGAAGGAAGAGTTTTAATTTAGAAGAGGGTAATTTTGGAATTTCTATGTGGGTGTCCTCATCCATTTTGTGTGTGTTCTCATCGCGTGAGTGTCCTCATAGGATCTGTGTGTGACTTTAGCAGCGCCCTATATAATATTGTAATCAATTTTTGGGCCTCATTTGCATTAGGCCCGTAGTCATTTACTCCAAAAAAAAAAAAAAATGAAAACTATAGTGTTGTGTTTCTTTTTAGGTAATTTTTTTTTTATTTTTCTGTAACTTGATTTTTTTTTTGTATACTGTAACTTGTACTTAATTTTGGTTATTGTTTTTGCTCAATTGTTGTCAATTTAATAATGCATTAATAAACATTCCCACTAATTACAAGTATTCGTTTAAAATTGAAAAGATATAAAATTTTATTCCAACTATTTGCTTAAAATTGAAAAGTGATAGTAAAATTTTAATTAGTGATAGTATATTTAAAAAAAAAAATGTGATAGTCACTTTTAATAAAAATATTACTCCCTCCGTCCACGAAAAGTAGTCTCATATGACATATATTATTTGTCCACAAAATATAGTCTCATACCCTCTATGAAAACTGAAAGTGTGTGTTCGTGCGAAATCAGAGATGTTGTCTGTCGTGTTGACATTGTCCAGATAACACTATGCAGCGGAAATTAAAATGCACGTACTGAAAATAGAAGTATTCAAAATTTGTGTAGATTATAAAATAATCTACGCTGTTCACTATATAAAAATATGTGAAACGAGTACAACCTCTTTGAGGTGTATAAAAACACTACGAAAGTGTATATAATTTACTAAGTTCTATGAAACTATCTCCCTCATAGATCTAATCACACAACCTAGTAAATAAGACTATGTTCTAACACACTACTATTCGGGTTTACAATAATGTGAAGAACTACAAGAAGAAACAATGATTTTCCTAACTAGAAGCGTATATAGCGTTCAATAGAGTAGTGATCGATTTCAGCCTTTCTTCTTATCTATCTTGTGTTGAGGGCAGCTTCTGTATTTATAGGCATTATGCACGAACTGCCATCAACTCCCATGATCATCACAGCCATGAGATCATGCGGTTATAAACTTCTCTCCACCACTCCTAGAATTTAGGGACTTGTTATACCATGTCTAATAACTTCTCACTCCCACGCAATGGCATGACTTGGGTATTGCCCACGTCTTCTAACTGCTCTGGGGACATCATTAGACAACAAGCGTAAGATAAGAGTTAGTGAGAGAAGGAAGGGCAAATTCTGATGTTGTCATAAGTGTTGGGAACATTAAACACAACACTCGGTTGTTAGTGTTGGATCATTAAACAAAACACTTATATCAACATCAACAATCTCCCCCAATTTGACCTTTCTACATCAACATAACTGAAGTTCACACAACAGAAACATTGATTAAGAAATTTATACAATTGATATTCCAAAAATATGAAGTAACAATTAGTATAAGATCAAATTAAAATAAACAACATCTAAACCAAAAAACTTGTTTAGATTTAAATAAATTAAACAAAAATAAATCCTAAATAATTACAGAATGTAAATATCAGAGTTTGAAAACAATAAAAACATAAGTACAAAGCTTTTACAACAAGGTAAGAACTGTAATAACACATGGGAAAGGATTGGGCTGATGTGTATCAACTGCATCTCCATAGTCTGCATATACTCCCCCATAGTGTAAGCTCTCCCCCTGTCTTCAAGCTTATCATGCATCCAGATCACAGATCACCATAGAGATCCTGGATGTCCTATTCATCTCCCTCAGTCATTGTAGTGTCAGCAGCAAGTTCTGTAGTTCGGCCAGGAATTGTATCCGATTCATCTACAGCAGGAGCAACAATGTTAGTAGGCTGATTGTGTGAACTGTCAGCCACTCCCCCTGTTGAAGTGGAAAGGAGATCCATCCAAAATTTCTTTTGGACTCGAAGATCTTCCACAGAGTCTGTAAATTAAGAATAGATTCCGCAAGATATCAATCTGCCTCATTATATAGTGGGAAGATAAATAAATAGAGGAAGCAGCTCCTTCTGGAGGCAGTGTGGAACTGTGGAAGGGATCATTTGCTGGAACATTGGTTGTTGTACTTGGGCCTGCTTCATCATCATTCCTTCTTAAAGGAAGATCAACCACCTTGTCACCTCTCACTAAGAAATGATTTGAGATGCTGAACCCTGGGATATATGAGCTTACAACCTCATCTTCATATCTCTCAAAGTCTTTGTCCAGCAGTTATTTGTACACAAGACATGGGTAAGGTAGTATGCCTCTTCCAGTCATATCAGACTTAAAGGTCATCATATTAGTGAAAATAACCTGTCCTAGGTTAAACCTTTTTAAGTGCCCAATCTTGTACATCAAAACAACCTGTTCTAAGGTGAGAGTGGTGTTGTTGGTGGTAGGTAGCCAATTAAAACAAACCAGCTTATGCAGGACAGAATACAAACTAGTCAGTTTAGAGGCTAAAATTCTTCTTCTCCATTTGGTGATTACTCCCCCTGTCAAGATGCTTATCATGACATCATGATCAGTAACAACATGATCCTCCATAATTTTTATTTTAAGCAAAATATTGATCCTTCTAGGGGTAATCATATGCCTATTTCCTCTAAACCAAAACTGTCCATATCTAGAGGAGTTTGAATCACCAGAAAATTGAGGGATATTAGCATAAAATTCATATATCCAGTCAACAACATAAGGACAAGCAAATTGTAAGGCATTTAGTAAAGATCTTTCTTTAAATCAATCAAGCAGATTCATCTCTTCAAAATCAGGAATTTTAATCAATCTTTCACTGAGAATCTGCCTAGTTCTTATAGTTCTATACTGTATGCTTGACTTATCATTATAATCCTCATTAGAGTCACTATTCCTATCATCAGAAGAAGAAGATACCTCATTTTCATCTGAAGAGTCGGATGACTGTTCTTGATCTGATGGTTCTGGTGTTGCCAACGGAGAGGCAACACTCTCGGGCTCTAGGAGCCTTTTTTATCGTCTAACTGGTGGAGTGAGTTCACTCTCCTCTTCCATTTCCTCAGCAACTTCATCTACATCATCTTCATTGACAGCCACTACTTCTTCCATCCGGGCTGTAGTTTGTTCGTGCTCTGCTTCTGGTTCTGATTCAGAATCAGACACTGCAATGGGTTCAGATGAGTTTCCATCTGTTCTGGACTTCTTCTTCCCAGTGTAGTCAACAATTTTGCCCAGGTTCCTTTGGGACTTTCTCTTTCCACCCGACCACTTTCTTGCAGTAGGAACAGCAACGGTCTTCTTCTTGCCCTTTTTCTGCCGATGTAACCTTTCGAACTTAGCGGCTAGAACTTCATCATCTGAAGATTCCTGTTGAGTATGCATGTCCACATCTCCTTTGAACATGGCATTGTCCAGTGTTTCTCCTTCAAGCGCTAAAACAGGGTGTGTTGTTTTTAGGCTTAGGGTTTCGAAGGCATCCTTCAAAGTGTTGAAAGGGGTGCCCAGAGGAAAGTGTAGGGTTACTGGAGTGGTTTCAGGTGCGGGAGCTTCGGATGAGGGCTCATTTAGTGGTTTGAAGGCCGAAATTTCAGCAGCTGCGTTCGCATTTGCAATTTATGTGCGAATGTCAAACGGATTGTAAGGAACGATCTCGAGAGAAGATGATTGAGTGGGAGTTTGGGCTTCAGCATAAGGAACAACTATGGTTCCTACAGTGAATGATGGAGAGTTTGGTGAGTTGGATGAAGCCATTTCTGCGAGAAGGTTGAGAGGATTTGGAGAAGTCTTGTTGCTTGAATTTGATTTCGAATGTGCAGCAGAGTCCTGTGAATTGTTAGGCATAATAGAAGCTGTACACACAAAACGAGACAAAAAAGTTAATTCTGGAGACCTTTCGAATTCTACAGATAAATGCAAAGCAGGTTTCAAAAAGTGTGAGTTAAGAAATGATATGACATAGGTACTAGATATACTTGAGTGCTGTAAATTAAATTAAGAACAGTAATTACCAGGCTTAAATGAATTAACAAAGCTTTTCAAGTATTTTCCATCACTGTTATGGAGACTCATCTTATATGGAGAATTGAGAGGAAGGAGTTACACGATTTGGAGAGTGAGGGAAGTGAAGTAGTGGAAGTAACTACCCACTAATTGATCGTGGTTAACAGAGAGAATACTAATTCTGAAAAACAAAAATAATAAAAAGCGGAATATATAATAACTGAATTAATAAACAAGGTAAGACTAAGTCAAATTAAATATTTCAGAGGATAATATTTAATAATTATAAAAAATAACTAATTCCATGAAAATTGGCATTCCATAAAAAATAACTATTGTTGGCATTCTATACACCTCAACACAGTTTTTTCATGATTTTTCATCATATGTGTTGCTCTAATATCTTTTTCTTTTTATCACACTTCACATTGATCCATCTTTTGAAAAGAGTGCATCGTAGCAGCGAACTCCGTGCCCCATAGTTACTCAATGAATTTGTGAATATATTGATGCAATTTATATCACCTTTTGAAAAGAGATCATCGTAGTAGCGAGCTCCATGTCCCATAGTTACTCAGTGATTTATAAAGCATCTAATATGTGATTTTTCTTTTGTAGCATTTGAGAGGTGTATAGGCTCTTTTAGTATTTTTCACAAGCCACTCAGAATTCAAATAGCAATCACAAGGAATTTCATTAATTCAATAATTACGAAAATTAAAGCAAGGAAACAAATAAGAGACTTTATCTATTTTCAGATATTACACAAACCAAGAGATTTTCGAAGAGATGAAAACCTCTTGTCATCAAGAGCTTTAGTAAATATATCAGCCAATTGTTTTTCAGTAGATATGTACTCCAACTTAACAACTTCCTTTTCAACAAGATCTCTTATAAAGTGATGTCTAAGACTTATATGCTTTGTTAATGAGTGTTGCACTGGATTTTTAGATATATTTATAACACTAGTATTATCACAGTACACAGTCAAAACATCACTAGGTAAGCCATAATCATGAAATATTTTTTGCAACCAAAGTAATTGAGTACAACAACTCCCTGCTGCAATGTATTCTGATTCTGCTATTGATTGAGAGACACAGTTTTATTTTCTGCTGTGCCAAGAGATCAGATTGTTTCCAATATAAAAGCAACCACCACTTGTGCTTTTCCTATCATCACAGTCACTTGCCCAATCTGCATCACTATACCCTATTAAGGTATAGTTTGTGTCTTTGCTATACCAGATGCCTAAATCACTTGTTCCTGCAACATACTTAATGATTCTTTTAACAGCATTCATATGTGATTCTTTGGGGTTAGCCTGGTATCTAGCACATAAACAAACACTGAACATAATATCAGGTCTACTGGAGCTTAAATATAGAAGACTGCCTATCATTGATCTGTACAGTGTTGGATCAACATTCTGGCCAACATTGTCTTTACTCAGTTTCTGAGTTGATCCCATAGGAGTTTTCATGTGTTTAGCACTCTCTAGTCCAAATCTTTTTACAAGACTTCTAGCATACTTACTTTTTGAAATAAAAATCCCATCTTTTTGCTGTTTTATTTGCAATCCTATGAAGTAATTTAAATCACCAACCATGGACATTTCAAATGTAGATGTCATTTCATTCACAAAGTGTTTAAGCATATTGTCACAAGTAGAACCAAATACTATATCATCAACATAAATTTGAGCAATCATAATATCATTTTTATCATGTTTGATGAACAGTGTTCTGTCAGCTTCTCCTCTTACAAAACCAAACTCAATTAAGAAATCTGTCAACCTTTCATACCATGCTCTAGGTGCTTGTTTCAAGCCATATAGAGCATTTTTCAGTTTAAAGACATGATCAGGGTAATCAGGGTTTTCAAAGCCTTTTGGCTGTTCAACATAAGCTTCTTCCATAAGAATGCCATTTAGAAAAGCAGCTTTAACATCCATTTGGTGGAATTTTATATCAATATAGCATGCAATAGCAAGTAATAGCCTAATGGATTCAATTCTAGCAACTGGAGCAAATGTTTAATCAAAGTCTACACCTTCTACTTGTGTATATCCTTGAGCAACCAACCTAGCTTTATTTCTAATTATGTTTCCCATCTCATCAGTCTTGTTTTTTAAAATCCATTTAGTCCCTATGACATTAACATGGTCTGGTCTAGGAACTAATGTCCAAACATCATTCCTAACAAACTGATTAAGTTCTTCATGCATAGCTTCAATCCAATTCTCATCATCTAATGCTTCTTTAACAGTTTTAAGTTCAATCTCAGAGTGATAGCATTCATGATTAACTTTACTACACATACATGACATACATATAGACCTTACCACATCCTCCTTTGAGTTCATACCCATTCTTCTTCTGGTTTGAACACTGTAGACTGTTCACCAATGATTTGGTCTTGTGGATGATATTTCTGAATCCTTATGGAGGGAGTTTTCTGTAGATTATACTCATTCTTCTTCTCAACATTCTGAACCTGTTCAACATTTTCAGTATTGATTGGAACATCAATCAAATCTAATATGTCTTCATCTTCAAATCTTTTACCTGTAATACTTGTATCATCATCAAAAACAACATTTACAGATTCTTGTACAGTATCAGTCCTAAAGTTATAAATTTTATAGGCCTTGCTATTTCTTGAATAGCCAAGGAAGAACCTTTTATCACTTTTTGAATCGAACTTATGTAACTGATCCCTGTCATTCAAGATGTAGCATACACAACCAAAAACATGGAAGTATTTAAGGTTAGGCTTTTTATTGTTCAGAATTTCATAAGGAGTTCTAGTAGAATCTGTTCTAATGTAAACTCTATTGGCAATATGACAAGCAGTATTAAGAGCTTCTGCCCAAAATCTTTTGGATAAGTTCTTAGAACACAGCATGACTCTAACCATTTCTTGAAGTGTTCTATTCTTCCTTTCTGCAATACCATTTTGTTGAGGAGTTTTAGGTGATGAAAACTCTTGTATAATACCTTTTGATTCACAAAACTCAGTAAATGAACTATTTTCAAATTCCCTTCCATGATCAGACCTAATTCTGCAAACTTTGGAATTGAAAACATTCTTAAATCTTTTATACAAAATTTTGAAAATGGAAAAAGTTTCAGATTTATCTTTTAAGAACTCAATCCATGTGAATCTAGAGTAATCATCAACCACAACTAGAGAATACCTTTTATCTCCAATGCTTTCTGTTTCCATAGGACCCATAATATCCATGTGCAGTAATTCGAAGCAATGTTTGGTTGAGCAATGTCCCAACATTTTGTGAGACACCTTGACATGTTTGCCTTTTTGACAAAGTCCAAAACCTTTTTATTTGAAAATTTCAGATCTGGTAAACCTGTAACAACTTTTAATCTAACAAGTTTATCAAGTTGTCTGTAGTTAGCATGTCCAAGTTTGTGATGCCACAATGTACTATCATCAACTTTAGCCTTATTACAAATAAGTTTAGATTCAATAAGATAGCAATTATCAGCCGACCTGTTTCCCATCATGATACATTCAGAATCTTTGTCTAACACATAACAGGAATTTTTGTCAAATTTCACATGCAAATCATCATCACATAATTGACTAATACTTATAAGATTGGCCAGTAATCCATCAACATGCAGAACATTGGATAACTTAGGAAAACCAGGAAGATTCAATGTCCCTTTACCAATGATTTTCCCTTTAGATCCACCACCATATGTGACATTACCACCATTATAAACAGTATAATCAGTAAGATAATCAATTTGACCTGTCATGTGTTTAGAACAACCGCTATCAAAGTACCATAATCCAGGAATACATGCTTTTAGAGACATATGAACAACATTGCAAGATGTATTTTCTTTTGAAACCCATGTAGATTTACTACTGTGTGATCTTGAATGTTGAGTCATTCCAGGCAATACAAAATTTTTCAGATGGTTTTTCTTCTTCAAACATTGAGGACTTTTATGACCCTTTTTGAAACAGTAATGGCATATCACATCTTTTGCATTGATCTGAGTCTTAGCAGAAACATTAGAATTGTAATTAACTTCAGCTTTTACAAACACATTAGGTTTCTTAGTTTCAGAATTTTTAGAGGTTTTACCTTGATAGCCAATACTTGTTCTTCTTGAGTTGTTGGTCATAAGGGAGTCTTCCAGTTTCATCTTTCCTTCAGAGAATCTTTTAAAACTCAGTGAGGCTTCCTTCACTCTTCCTTCAAGTTTAGATATTTCAATATATTTTCTTGTCAGAATACCTTCAAGCTTAGTAACGGATTCTCTTAAATCAGAATTTTTAAAATTAAGAGACTTAATTACATGATTAAGTTTCTCAATTTCAGAAGATATCTTGAAAACTTTTTCATTTGTTAAAGGTTTTTCATAAGAATATTTCTTAAAATCAAGAATTGACACTTCTAGTCTTTCTTTAAGTTTTGAAATTTCCTTATCCTTCTTTGTCAAAAGACTTTCTAGTTTGAAAACAGTATTAGACAAATCTTGAATGTCAGCATCTCTTCTGGGTAAACCTGTTTTACTTGATGTACTTGTCTCAGAAACAGAACTTGTAAAACAGTTAACTTCTGGAATATCATCATTCAGTGATTTCCCAAATGATGACACATTTGTCCTCACATCATAATAATCATCCAGATCATCATCAAGAGTATCATCATATAGAATTCTGGCAGAGAAAGCTTTTTCAATGTCTTTTTCAGGATCATGTTCAACATCAGACTCATCACTTAAAGTAGCACTGAAATTAAGTTTCTTCTTGAGAATGGTGTTGGCACATTCATTAGCATAATGACCATATCCAGAACATGCATCACATTTAACATTCTTCCTATAGTCCTGGTGAGATCTAAACTTGTTTCCTCTTTCTAATTGTCTAGCAGGATTAAAAGTATTCTTCCTAATGGGCAATTGTTGAGTATTATTAATCTGAACCATAGGTTGAATGTTGTCTTTGAATCTCTTATTCTTCATGAGAGTCTTAAACTGTTTTGTAATAAATGCCATGTAATCAGGATTATTCAAGTATTCCTCAATATTATCTTCATTAGAATCAATTTCAGTAACATAAGGAGTCTTTCCAGAACCTGATGATGCAGATGATGAGGCATCACCTTTGAAAACAAGCACTTTCTTTTCATTATCAGTCTTTTCAAAAATGTTCATCTCATAAGTTTTCAAAATACCAATCAATTCATTTTGACTTAACACATCAGTATCCTTAGCTTCTTCTATAGCACATATCTTAGGTTCAAAACGTTTAGGAACTGATCTAAAAATTTTATTTACTAACCTTTGGTTTGAAATTGGATCTCCAAGAGAATGAGCTTCATTTGAAATCTCAGTCAGCTTTTCGTTGTAAGATGAAATGGTTTCATCTTCTTTCATCCTCAGATTCTCGAACTTGGTTCCAAGCATACGTAGTCTGGTCCTTCGTACACTATCTGATCCTTCACAATGTTCTTGCAATCGATCCCATGCATCTTTCGATGAAATGCAATTTGATATAATTTTGAACATTGAGGCATCAGTTGAGGTGAAGATTGCATTCAACGCCTTTGAATTGTAACTTGCGGTTGTGATTTCTTCAGCCGTCCAGTCGAGCTCTCTCTTGATCTGAGCTTCATTGTCTTCATCCTCCGCGGTTCTTGGTTGAGTCCAACCAGCAAGAACACTCCTCCAGGCTCGTTCATCAATGGATTTGATGTACATTCTCATCTTTGGTTTCCAGAAGGCACAATTAGTGCCATCTAGAATCAGAGGCTTTAGTGCAGGTGAAAGTGGACACTCCATTTCAGATTTACACACTCTAAGCAGAATCTTTACTTAGTATATCAAGTAGTTGGCTCTGATACCAACTGAAAGTGTGTGTTCGTGCGAAATCAGAGATGTTGTCTGTCGTGTTGGCACTGTCCAGACAACACTATGCAGCGGAAATTAAAATGCACGTACTGAAAATAGAAGTATTCAAAATTTGCGTAGATTATAAAATAATCTACGCTGTTCACAATATAAAAATATGTGAAACGAATACAACCTCTTTGAGGTGTATAAAAACACTACGAAAGTGTATATAATTTACTAAGTTCTATGAAACTATCTCCCTCATAGATCTAATCACACAACCTAGTAAATAAGACTATGTTCTAACACACTACTATTCGGGTTTACAATAATGTGAAGAACTACAAGAAGAAACAATGATTTTCCTAACTAGAAGCGTATATAGCGTTCAATAGAGTAGTGATCGATTTCAGCCTTTCTTCTTATCTATCTTGTGTTGAGGGCAGCTTCTGTATTTATAGGCATTATGCACGAACTGCCATCAACTCCCATGATCATCACAACCATGAGATCATGCAGTTATAAACTTATCTCCACCACTCCTAGAATTTAGGGACTTGTTATACCATGTCTAATAACTTCTCACTCCCATGCAATGGCATGACTTGGGTATTTCCCACGTCTTCTAACTGCTCTGGGAACATCATTAGACAACAAGCGTAAGATAAAAGTTAGTGAGAGAAAGAAGGGCAAATTCTGATGTTGTCATAAGTGTTGGGAACATTAAACACAACACTCGGCTGTTAGTGTTGGATCATTAAACAAAACACTTATATCAACATCAACAAAAACTATCAGTCTTCAATCATCACTTAATTACTCAAAGTACCATCAATTTTATTCACAAACAATCACTTTAGGCAAAAACTTATATGCAATATTGCATACATGCAATATTCACCAATTAAGTCAAAATTCGTGGGTCAAACTTATATGCAATATTGTTTGCGACCCGCGAATTTTCTATGCAACTCGGATCCGGGCTTATGACCTGCGATTTTTTTAAAATTATCTTAATTTGACTTTTGGGCTAAATGGACTTAGGGTTTTGACTTGATCAAATTAGTATGAAATGCATGTATTAAATATTTCACATAAGATTATCCCATCACTTTATTCACAATGGACCCCACAGTACCTTACAATACTCTTACTTTATCTACTTTTTTTTTAAAAACACGTGCCCCACTCCAATGAGACTATATTTCATGGGCGGAGGGAGTACTTTTTAAATAGTGATAACATTATCACTATTTAAAAAGTACTCCCTCCGTCCAATTTCAATATTCTCACTTTCCTTTTTTGGTTGTCTATTTTTATTATGCTCATACCTTTTTAGAAACAATACTATTCATACTACTTTATCTTCACCTTCCTACCATCATTTATTTACCACTTTGTCATTCACTTTAATCATAAACAATCATTTATTTACAAATGGACCCCACAATACCCTATCATACCCTCAACTTATCTACTTTATGAATAAACTAATCAATATTCATTAAAACTCGTGCCCGGAGAAGTGGGCATACTAAAATTGGACGGAGGGAGTACATTTTAAGTAAAAGTGATTTACATTGCATTATTTTAAGGAAAAGGTGATACCCAAACATGCATATTAAATTTCATTACTTACATTTTTTAGTATCGCTCTAAAATTAAAAAGTGATAATGTTATAGTAAAAGTGACGATAGTTTAGTGATAAGCGATTGACACTTTAAGAAAAAAACGTTATCACATTCTCAATTAAAGTTATCACTTAAATAAATACTAATATATTTTCTCATCAAAGCATCAACAAAACACCACTATCAATACATTTTCTCATCAATTCTAATCAAACCCAGAACATAATAAATCAGATTGCATTTTGATTTCAAAGATTTCTCACAGATCTACATCACACCAATAATCTTGCTTGCATTTAATAAAAATAACAACAATAAATAACTCCAATTGTACGCATAAGAAGAGGTTTGTCTCTTCTCTATCATCATAAATATTTTTCGAAACTTTTACTTGATGTTGATCTTATTTATGCACTCTTGTTGTAAAAGCATATCATTGACCATGAGTATTAGGGATACTCAACCCATATATGTACAAGTTTTACTTCTTTATACAAGAAGGATCTTGGTTATATGTTATGGTTACATGTTAAGACACAACAACGGGTCACAAAACCAAGCCGCTAAGGATGAATTTGGTGACAAAAAATTTCTTCCTCCAAGCCATGTCCATAGATTGATCTTGATTTTTTCCAATAGTATTCTTAGGTTCCTGCCTTGTTCCATTAAACCTCCCCTCGTTTCTGCTTCCCCAGATCGCCCAAATGACGCACGCACAAAGGCTCGACATGAATTTTTTTCTGCTTTTATCATACCCGAGAGCCACTTCGTGCTGCCGTGCGTGCGTATTAATGGTGTTATGGGGCACCATGTTCACATTAATCCATTTATAGCAGTCTTTTCATATAGCCTCTAAAAATTTGCATTCTAACATCAAATGACAATTACTCTCATTGCCTTGTTCACAAAAATAACACCTTGCCCCCTCGTTGGATATCGAAATCCCTTTTCTTATTAAATTATCTGTTGTAGCTAGTCTACCTTTTAGAGCCTTCCACACTATTGTTTGTACTTTTCGAGGGGCATAATTCTTCCACAGGGATGCGAATTCCTGCTTGTAGCCTACTGCATCGGCGTCCCCCTCAGCCACCTTCAGCAATGCTTCGTAAGCTGTTTTCGTCGAATATGTGCCTGTCTTGGCCAGCGTCCAACTCCATATATCGTCCTGCTCCTGTGATAATTTAAATTTGTCCAACATAGGAAAACGCTCTTTCAAACTCTCTTCACCTTCTATCCACACATCATGCCAAAACATGGTATTCTCGCCATTCCCCACCACTCTCCGTAACCTATGTCTTGCCTCTCTCCTACCTAAAATCTCGTAGACCTTCTTAAGTTCTTTCCACCAACTTGAATCACTAGCTCTACGCCCCCCTCTTCTATCGCTCACCCCCGAGTCGCACATCAAGCCTCCGTATTTTGAGATTAAAACCCTTGCCCATAAACTTTTCTCCTCCGTGCTCAGCCGCCAAACTCATTTGCCTAGGAGGGCTATATTAAAATGATCCAGGTCCCTGATCCCCAGGCCACCATTAATTTTGTCTTTGCAAATATCCTCCCACCCAACCCATGAAATTTTTCTAATGTCGCTTACTCCCCCACCCCACAAAAAAATTATTTGCAATTTTTTTAACTCATTAATAACATATTTTGGTAATTTAAAGAAAGACAAGTAATAAGTTGGTACCGCAGATAGGACGGCTTGGACTAGCGTCGTTCTCCCTCCCATCGAGATTTACTTGTCTTTCCATTTTGCCAATTTTTCTTGTATCTTTTTCAGCATTCCAGTCCATGAAGAGGTTTTGTGGTGATTTAAACCCACATTTAATCCCAGGAATTCCATGGGAAGACTGCCCGTAGCGCATTCAAGAAACGCCCCCATCACACGCTTCTCTTCTTCCTCCATGTGGATGCCGATCAACCTGCTTTTATCGTAGTTGACGCCCAACCCAGACACTAGTTCGAACAAGCTTAAAATATTCTTGATTGCCCGTATATCGTCCCACTTTCCATTGCAAAGAAACACTGTATCGTCCGCGTATTGAAGCAGGTTGATTTTCACTTTATTTCTTCCCATGAGAATGGGATCGAGAAAATCCAGTTCTGTTGTCCTCTTAGTCAAAATGTTGAGACCCTCAACTGCAATTAGAAATAAAAATGTGGATAGCGGGTCTCCTTGCCTCAAACCTCTCTCTAGTTTGAATTCACCAGACGAGCTTCCATTAACTAAAACCTCCGCACTTGCCGAAGAAACGCATTCCATCATCCAGGCTCTCCATATAGGTGAAAAGTTCATTCCTTCAATCATTCTATCCAAATACTTCCACTCCACCGAGTCGTAAGCTTTTACGAAATCCACCTTGAGTAGAGCCCTAGTTTTTCTTTTCTTTTTAGCTTCATCAATAGCTTCGTGAGCGATGAGAATACCATCCATGATCTGTCGTCCTCCAATAAAAGTAGATTGATAATCTGAAATGACCATCTCGAGGACCTTCGAAAGCCTTTTTGCCAAAATTTTCGCGATAATCTTATAGAGACTTCCGATCAAAGATATGGGTCGAAATTCCTCAAGTTTCTGCGCGCCTGTTTTTTTTGGTAAGAGGACGATAAAGGAGGGATTGATCTCTTTCACCAACTTCCCGTGATGATGGAATTCCGCAGTCATCTTTAATATCTCAGTTCTCACGAACTCCCAGTTGCTTTTGAAGAACCCAAGTGAGAACCCATCCGGACCCGAGCTTTTATCTGAGTCGCAATCCTATATGGCAGCCTTGACTTCGACCTCGACGAACTCGGCCGTCAGAAAAGAATTGTCGCATGAGTCGAGCCGGCGCTGAATCAGGTCACATGGTATGGTCGGTCTGTCATAACCTTCGACTTTAAAATGCGAGCTGAAGTGCTTGTATACCTCACACTTGACTTCCTGAACTGACTCCGTCCATCCTCAATAAAGAGCCCATTGATAGAGTTACTCTTTTTCATGTTGTTTATAACTCGATGAAATATTTTTGAATTTGGATCCCCTTCTTTTAACCAAGTCACTTTAGCCATTTGGCTCAACTGCTCCTCCTTTGTCCTTAAATCGTTTTGTAGCCCAGCGATGGCTTCTCTTCTTGTCTGCTCTTCAATCTCGTCTAACCTGAACGTGTCATCTATAATATCTAGCCTCTCGATCTCTGTTCTATTCTCTTCAATCCTAGAGTCCAGGTTCCCGTAAACTTTCTTGTTCCATTCCTTAAGGTCCATTTTTATAAGTTTCAATTTTTCCTTTAGGATAAATCCAGTCCATCCTCTGATATCATACGCCTCCCATCTCTTTTTGAAAAATTCTTTGAAATTTGGATGTTTCATCCACATATTGAAAAACCGAAACGGTTTGGGGCCCCAATCTTTCTTTTGTGATATTACGTAAATCGGACAATTGTTTGACACCGAGCGACCTAGCCCTTTTAGCGTGGTTTCTGGCCACTTTTCCACCCATTCCTCGTTCACCAAGATTCTGTCTAACCGGCTTTTACACGATCCATCCGGTCGGTACCATGTGAATTTCTTTCCCAGCAGGGGTAGATCAATCAGGTTCGCTTGAATGATGAACTCTTCGAACATTTCCATATCCCTTCTATCTTCCCGTTCGCCACTCCCCACCCTTTCCTCTGCACATCGGATTTCATCGAAATCGCCTGCTATCCAAATACAGTCCTCTTTATTCTGGTCCACCACTGCCTTTAAACTTTCCCAAATTTCCTTTTTTGCTCTCCCATTACATGGAGCGTACACATTGATTAGTATTCACCTTCGACCATCCTGTTTCCAAAGGCCGTTGACCACCAGGAAGCCTCTGTTGTGCCACGCGCTAGTTTTTGTGAACACAGCTTCGTCCCAAATTGTGAGCAAGCCCCCTGATCTGCCTTCAGTCGCACGATGCTCCCACCCGAATTCTGAATTGCCCCAAACTGATTTACATATGAATTTGTCCATGTTTTCAATCTTGGTTTCCTGCAAAAAACAAATCTCAATGTTATTATTGCTCACCATATTCTTTACCTCTTTACGTTTGTCCTTGCCCCCCATGCCTCTGACGTTAAAACTCAATATCCTCATTGATTAACTAAGGCATGTCCTCCCTTCAACATTTCAGCAACTTTTAAATTTTTCCTCTTGGCTTTTCTCTCAATTTTCTCTAGTCTTTTGATTGTGATCTCATCTGGTTCCGAGCCTTTGATCCCTATTTCCCCCCCATGTCCCAGGCCCTTTTCTTTGAATCTGTTTCTCTTCAGCCAGGTGGCTCCACCTTTTAATCTCGAAGTTCTCTGCAGCATCCCCAGGTCTCCTTTTCTGCTGATTTTTCCTCGACCTTCTATCCGCTCTTTTTTTTTTTATTCACAACCTCTGTCTCAAAATAACTCTGTTCTCTCTCTGAGCCTGAGATAATGCCATTTGTCCCTTCAGATTCTTCCACGTCCATAATGTTGTTCCAAGGGGAATTATTAAAAGCGTTCCCTCCCTCCTCAAATAAGCCCAAATATAAATCATTAGTATTAGTGGTTGGGCCATGACTCTCCCAAGCCTCTATATGGGCCTCTCCCTCTCCACGAATTTCCGGCCCACACTCCTGGAAGATTGCGTTGAGATCAAAGAGACCTGGGCCCAGACGGTCCTCTCTCTCTTGCTCCATAATTCCTTTACTTCCAAGGGCCTCCATTAGTGGGCTTTTTGACATTCTATTCCCAGGCCCATCCGCTGACTTGGTGTAAATTGGGCCAAGGTAAATATCCTCATTAATTAATTTTTCCATTGTTGTCAATTTTCTTGTGGAGCTCTCCCGACCTTTTGGACTGCCGGGATCAACCCCCGATGCTTTGTCATCAATGAAATTATTTTCTTCCAAGATTTGGGGCGGCGGATTAAATGATGTTGTCTCTCTCTGATGGTGACGTCACCTGTGGGCCCTACCTTATCATCTACCCCAGCCATCCGTGCCGCCGGATCCGGCTCGAACGTCGTTTGCTCTGGCGTCGCCCAATCTTCCACATCTGCTACCACTAAGTCATTTGATTCCGTCTCCCATGGATCCTCGTCGAAGTCTTCGTCCTCTTCTTTTATCCTTATAAGGTGTATGCGCCCATCAATCTGAATTCTAAATGGATTACGTGAAATTTCTGGAAGCGTCGTCCGTATAAGAATTCTTACAAATTGAAGATTGCATCTGTTAACCGTGTCTTCATTAATCTTGATTAAACCCCCAAATCTGGCTGCCACCATCTCGAAAAATTTCTTGTTCCATGCTTGAAGAGGAACATCGTACCAGTTAGTCCAGATGACTCGCCTACTTTGCACTAATCCTGGATCCCAACGGTTCACCCCCTCGAGCCATCTGTAGCCCCATTCCGACTTCTCGAGCTCTGCTATGTTTAGTTCGTTTTTGTCGTACGGGTTTATTAAGTTCATAACACCTCCCAGAGTCACAATCCTCCAATTTTTCTCGCACTCACGCATCGTGTCCTCTCCCACCTCCGGCCAGGAGAAGCTGCCGTTAATTTTGCCTAGATATGTTCCTTCTAGCCATGCTCTGTCTTCGTTCGTTGATTCGTACTTCATACCTCTGAAAGTATCCTTCTCTCTCCCCACCCCGATCCTTCTTTCTTGTTGGTGTGGCACTTCTCCTAGTTGTGTATTGTGTCGGCCTACGTTGTCAATACCCTTGCCCTTGTCCGACCCTTGGATGGTGTCTTTGTAAGAAATTTCTTCCCTCCTAGTGCCTCTTTTCTTATCGTCGATCGTGAACACACTTGGTGACGTCAAGACATGCCCTGGAGGTTTGTTTGAGGTGCCCTCGGAGTCATGAGTTCTTGTAAATCTTGAGAGGTTTTCCCTGAGTTTGTATGAACCAAACCATATGTTGTTTAGGTTTTCCTCCACGTAGCTCGTATCCACTTTGTTGTCAAAGCGAACGAATTCGAATCTGGCTCCTCTTTTGTCCTATTTAGCGGCGATGAAACAGTCTCTGACCTCCTCCACTCTATTCATCCTTTCCATTATCTCTGTTTTACTGCAATCGTCAGGGAAGTTGCAGAAGAAAAACGTAATATTCATTTTCTCTTGCCCACCCCTCTCCGACGTCACCGATAAACCTTTCACCTTGTTCTTCCATGAAGTATAGACCCATCGTGTGGGGTTATGTCTTTCCGTGCCATCCCCTGAATGCTCCAGTGATTGCCGCCTCCTTGTCTTGTCCCGGTTGACTCTTACCCAGCCCCCCTTGCTCTCGCGCTCTCTCTCTCTCTCTCCATCTCGATATGAGGAATCTAAGTGTCGCCAAACTAAAGAAATACTAATGCACTCTTGTTGTTTCTACTTGAAATTGATCGCATTTATCCTTCCTAGATAATTTTGATGATAACTATTCTGGGAATAATGAGAGAATTACTCTACAAGAAGCGTTCGCTGGAAGTGAAGGTGACAAAGGGCGGAACCCGTGACGCAAATGGAACGATAGTAATCAGAGTGGGTGTTATGGCGGGAGAAAACAACCTCACTAGTGACGATATATAATATTTTCAGCAAGATTGACAAGAAAATAGATTTAACTGTAAAGGTAAGGGAAGAACCAATAATTATTTGCTTTCTACTTTTTTTAAACGAGTCAAAATTATTATCCGTCTCAAAGAATGAGATTTGTGAGACGCTCACATCCAAGACCACATCTAATTGAAAAGTTATAATATTTATGTAAAAAATGATAATGTTTAAATACAAAGTGATAATCACTTTTGATAAAACATTATCACTTTTAGTTAAAATTTTATCATTTTTTTAATAGTGATATTTATATCGTAAAGTACAACAATTGACTCTAAAAACTAACACAATTAGTAAAGATAATCATGCCCATTAATATATATTCTCATTCATCATTCATTAACTCAAGCATTAAAAGTGACAATATTTATGCAAAAAGTGATAGAACTTATGTAAAAAAGTGATAACGTTGAAATAAAAATTGATAGTCACTTTTGATAAAGTCATTATCACTTTTTACTAAAATCTTAAATATATTACTATTATTATTATATATTATACCTTTGAATTATATAATTTTATACATTTCTATCTAAGTTAAAATCGATATTATTTAAATAAAAAATGATACTTATTGTAAATTAGAAGTGATAGTTAAAAAAAATGGTAAGTTTTAAAACACTTAGAAAAATATTGAATATACAAGTCATATTTTAAAAGTATATTAGATATTAAAAGTGATATTCATATAACTTGAAAGTGAGCTGGTCTTGGGTGAGATCGTCTCACTAATCTCATTCTGTATGACGGGTTTCCCTTGACCACATGTAAAAAGTGATAATATTTAAGTAAAAAATGATAATTTTTTGGGCTAGTCTTGTGTGAAATATTCCATACATGCAATGCATCTCAATTAGGCAAGTCAAAACCCTAAGCTCAAAAATCAAATTAAGTCAATTTTAAAAAATTCGCGGGTCATAAGCCTGAATATGGATTGTCCAGAAAATTCACGGATTGCAAATAGATGGTTTACTAAATGACCAAAATATTGTTACTACAAGGCCAAAATATTACCACTGCAAGGCAAAAAATTTAATACTACATGTTAGAGCCGGCAATTTGGGCCCGACCCGATGGGTCGGCCCGGCCAACCTGAAACGTAGTATGGGTTGGGCTCTAAAATTAGAGGACCATATAGAACTGGGCCTATTTGGCCCGGTCCGATGGGCTCGACGGGCTTGATGGGCTAGGCTGAATTTGGCCCGTCGGCCCAAGGGCAACCCATTTGGCTCGATCAATTTTTTTTCTTTAGACAAATAAATAATTAAAATAATTAAAGTACATTATTTTTAAATATTGTTGTGTTTTTATTTTATTTTGACTTTAAAATTTGAACTTAAGAATTATTTATATAGTGTAATGTTATACTTCGTACTAGTTATAAATTATGTATAACTAATACATTAGTAATGTATATTTTTAATTATAATTATTTGTATAAATAAAAATTATATGTGAGTATATGACCAATACAAAACAAGGTTTATATGTATATAATTTTTGCCAAAAATATTTTTTTTAAAAAAATATTTCATGGGCTGGGCCAGCCCGCTAGCCCAAATGTTAGAGTGTGCTAGGCTGGGCTCAAATTTTATAGGCCCGAATAATTCATGGGTCGGCCCGACCCAGCCCACGAACATCGTTTGGCCCGATGGGCTGGATTGAGTTGGGTCGGGCGACCCGATTTGCTAGCTCTACTACATGTCAAAACATTCTGACAAATTCACCAAAAAAATTAAGTCTTCAGAATATTTTTGAACATGTAGTAATACACTTTTGACCTTGTAGTGATAAAATTTTGGTCTTATAGTAACATTGTTTTAGTTATGTAGTAGCCGAATAAGTCAAAATTATTTTAGTAATTTTGCCCAAAAAAAAAAAGTGTCCAGAATATATTTGGACTTGCAGTAATACACTTTTGGCCTTGTAGTGACAAAATTTAGGTCTTGTAGTAACATAGTTTTGGTCATGTAGTAAGATAGTGAAAATAAATATTCTAATTAAGGTTGACCCGCGTTGACCCACGAATTTAGACTTAATTTACCTTAATTAGACAATATTGCATGTATACAATATTGTATATAAATTTTTGCCTAATTTTTTAATAAAAGTAACCATCACTTTTTATTTAAATATTATCACTTTTTTATAAGCATAAGATCGGAGAAAAAAATATAAATTGTCCAATCTAAAATTTTGGAATATGGGTTAAATGAATTTTCTCATGAAAAAATATTATTAAAACGGTCTCATATGAATTTTTGTTCTTGAGAGTGATAATATATTTAATTAAAAATGCTTACTTTTGAATTAATGTAATTCTTTTGGAGATCATGGAAGTAATATTTGGATAGACTTAGATGCCTAATTCCATTAAATTTAAGTTTCATTATTATTATTATTTTCATAAAAAAATCGAATATAAAAAATTTTCAAACAAAATCACCATATAATAAAAAATATATAAAAATTTTGAGGCCCAATCCAATTAATTTTAAATAATTTTAAAGCCCAAGTAAATGTCAATTAAAACTGAACATGACAACCAACGTACCCAATTTGCTAATGGATAGGTTTAATTGGGCTTTAGCGTGTTTAATATAATAAATTGCCCGCATTTTTATTTTTTAAAAAATGGCATTTTTATTTTTAAAAAAATGGGTCAAATGAAGACCCGTATCATCAAACAAGATCCGTGAGACGGTCTCATCGAAGACCTTCTCAATAGAATATATATATATAAACTATGATTTAAAAAATATAAAGAAAACTTACATATATGTAGCGAACTCTTCGTTTTTCAACCATTATAACCAAGTTTTTTCAAGTTATCTTCATGGTTTTAATGATTTCATTTTTTTTTAAAGTATGAAAGGTATTTTGAGTTTTGGGAGGGATAAGGAATATGAAAAGTCTGTTTATTTTTTTGTTCGGATGGGACGTGAATTCAGCACACTAGAGTAGTATTGTCTATTTTGCTATTATTTTAAAAATAAATTGGGGTGAAGGTAAAAGACATAAAAAGTGGGGACATGTAATCAAATTGAAATGATGAATATAAGAAAAAAAGTACTCCAATTAATTGATATGATGTAGAAGATGATGACTTATTAATAAAAAAAAGTGATACTACGTGTTAAACATATTTCTTGCATTTAAATTCGACAATTAATAGTTTGTTATTAGAAACAAACCGTGGAAATTAAAACTAAGCAAAATATACTGCACAAAAGAGAAGAAAATCAAAACACCTTAAATTATCAATTCTTACATCATGTGATGATCATCTTGTCATCAACATATTAACACAAAATTGATCATTATCATGCTTAATCCCTCAAGAATTCACCACTCAATGATAATATCTGATAACAAAAAGCTTCAGCTGTATAATTCACATTACAGTTCATACACGAACAAATCGCCCGATCAAGCGAAAACCTCGTAGAATTTCTCGATCACGAGCACCCCCGAGTCGATAGACTCCAACGGATCTTTCCGGAGACGATGTCTCAAGCAGTTCGTTATGACAGTTGCAATATCCTCTGTAGTTACCTTATCCCTTCCTTTAAGTGCAGCCAAGGCTTTAGCTGCCCTATTAGTAACAATGTCACCTCTCAATCCATCCACATTTAGCTCCGCACAAACCCTCGATATTTTTACTCGAAGATCGTGATCAAGGCTAACTGACGGGAGCACACTCCTCGCAGACGAAATTTGATCCTCGAGTTTATCTTGCTCCGCTTGATAAGTCTCCCGGAATTCTTTAGGGTTTTGGTCAAAACGAGCCCTCTCCTCGACGATTTTCACGCGAAGCTCGGCATCTCTCACCGTCCCAACTTGCGCGTGCATTCCGAAACGATCGAGAAGTTGAGGCCGAAGCTCGCCCTCTTCTGGGTTACCCGACCCGATGAGTATGAAACGGGCCGGGTGAGAAATCGAGATTCCTTCCCGCTCGACCGTGTTCCAACCCGACGCAGCTGAATCCAAAAGAACATCGACTAAATGATCATCCAAAAGATTGACCTCATCGACATACAAAATTCCTCGGTTCGCCTTCGCCAGGAGACCGGGCTCGAACGCCTTCACACCTTCCGTGAGGGCCTTTTCGATGTCAATTGTACCACAAACTCGGTCTTCCGTAGCGCCCAACGGCAAATCAACCATGTTGATTTTTGTCGGGATAACCGCGAGTTCTTCGCCTCTCATGAGTTTTTCCCGTACTTCTGGGCCCTGCACTTCGGGATCTTCGGGATCAGAATTGAACGGATCACCGGCAACTACTCGGATTTCGGGAAGTAAATCGACCAAAGATCGAACAGTTGTCGACTTCCCTGTTCCTCTGTCTCCCATTATCATCACACCTCCTATTTTCGGGTCAATCACGTTCAAGAGAAGACACAGTTTCATTTCGTCTTGCCCGACTATAGCTGCAAACGGATAAACAGGCCTCTGGCTTTCCTTAGAAACCGCACGCTTCTGTACTTGAAATTTAAACATCATGAGCATATTATCGACATTAAGCTTAGCATAGATTAGGAGAAAACTCACAATGTGGACAGAGTTTATTTACTAAAAATTAAAACCATTATGTTGCATTAATTTAGATTACAAAATTGGAAATATGTACTCATACTTTGAGTTTTACATAGTCAAATAAAATCTCAAAATAAACGATTTTTTAGGCTTCAATTTTTGTCTCAGATTATTCAACTATTTTCACCCCCTTCCTTCCCAATTTATCTCCACTAAATATCTATTGAATTCAAGAACAATAATGGCAAATTAAAAAAGGTTAAATGTCGAATGATTCGAAATCCATCACTCTCTTTTGAAACCCCACCCCTAAATTCAACCCCCTTCAATCCAAACAATTTGATCACAAAGCAAAATCCACATTTATTAGGTTAGTGCTGCTCTCAACTAAAATCAGAAAATTATTACCTGCTGTTCTTGGGAAGGAGAAATTTCAGTGGCAACATTAGAAATGGCCACACGAAACTGCGGTCGCCCTTGAACCCCCATTCCTCCGTAAAACTGCCTCCCATAACTAACCCCTGACAAAATTAAACACTCCACATTATAATAATTATGAACACAAATTCAAAGAAAAATGAAGAAATCGTGCGTGGTTTTTTACCTGATAATGGGGGGAGAAAGAAAGAGGAAGAGGAGGAGGATTTGGATGAGCGAGAAGCTAAAATTGCTGCTGATGAAGGAGTTCCGAGAAGGGCCGCCATTTTTGTGATTGAGGAGAATGGGGGTGTGTTTGGTTGTCACTGCTTTGCTTTAGTTGTGCTGCGTTTGGATAAGGCGATCAGATTTCCCTTACCCCATTTCTTTTTCTAATTATTTTTAATGCTTATTTCTTCTTAGCTTTTTTTTTTTTTTTTTGACGGCATTTCTTCTTTAGAATGAATCTTTAACTTTTGCGGATTAAATATCCAACTTTACTTTTAAATTGTTGTAAAAATTGACATCGAGCAAATTCATGGGTAAAACAAGGGGTATTTACATTTAATATCATAGGCTGTTTTGACCACTAATTTGAATGATGTCTTTTTTTTTTTTTCAGCAAATTGAAATTTCGGGTATCTGTCCTTCAAAAGTAGAAATTTCAATCATCCAAGTGCAATTGGTGGCAAAGATTGGTCTTGTTTTTGCAAGTTCTTTAATAAACTACCTTTTTAAGTTTAACCTACAAACACTTTTGTGTAATTTACACAAAATTAAAATATGTTATCAATCAAAATTTATTTGGATCCAATCAAAATCAAGTCACTTTGCAGGTATGACTCTAAACAAGTGAAGTCGAGTAGGATGTATCATAATTTAAACTTGTTTCAAATGTTATCCAACTTTAAAATTCATATTTGAGCTCGTTTAATAATTAATTGGGGAGAACACAAGTCGAGCTGAGCTTTAGACAATATCAAACATAATTGTATGTTTAAATTTATTTGTTATCTATGTTGAATAGATCTCAAAATAACATTTACCAAATAATTTCAAATAAAGTACTCCCTCCGTCCTATATTAATTTTCATATGTAGATGGACACAAATATTAAGAAAGGTAATAATGAATTGAGTTTTGAGGGGTAATTTTGTAAACATTTATGTATAAAGTAAATAAATGAGTTGACTTTTGTGTATATGTGGAGAAAATTTGTGTAAAATTGAGAATATTGTAAGGGTGGAGTTCATAAAAAAATTTCTATTTTAAGGGTGTGAAAGTTATTGTAGGACGTCCTAAAAAGGAAAGTGTGAAAGTTATTGTGGGACGGGGGGAGTATCTAAGTAGGGGTGTGCAACAGACGGTTTGATTAATCAAAACGTCCTTAAATTGTAAACCAAAGTATAAATCGTTCTTTTTTTTTTAAACCGTATTTATAAAAACCGTTCAATTTAAAACCATAATATTTCGGTCGGTTCGGTCGATTTTAAAATAACCGTAATTTTGCTAATTTTTTCTCTACACAATATTAATAGACAAAAATATGAAATATAATTCGAATAGCGAAATGATATCACAAGGATCAAAAACTAGTCATTGAAATTTGAACGCTGAAAAACAACTAAATAACCACAAAAAGAAACAACAAACTTCTGTCTTCTTCAAAATTCCATATTCATTGCACTCCTCATTTCTCATATAATCAGAAAGTTTGAGAGAAAACGTTGAAGAAAAACTGAGCACATAGAGGCGCAAATCGCAAAACAGAAGAAAAACAGGCTAGAGTTTCTGGTTCTGAATTTGAAAGTTAAAATTGAATTATTACGTATTTGTCTTATTAGTTGAAAATTCATAAAGAAATCTGCTCCTATAGTATAATATTATTAATGTAGTATTTTTTGAGTAATAATAGTGTTGGGATATGAATCCTATAAACAATGTTCTAGTTGATGAAAGTATGTTTTGATGGCCAAAAGCAACTTAAAGTTAGTGATATATGTGGTTCTAAGTCATCTTAATTAAGTCATCTGAATATCTGAATATAAGCTTACTAATCTGATGAGAAACTTAAATTGAGATTACTGATCTTAATGCTAACTAAAGTAAGTTTACTGATCTTATGAAGTAATATTAAGAATAAAATTACTGATCTTAACTGAGTTATTTGAAATAAGATTACTGATCTGAGTATGGAAACTGAGAATATTTTAGTGATCTTATATGATATATTTGAAATCTGAGTTACTGATCTGATGTACTTACTGATCTGATATGGTTACTGATCTTATATGTAAGTTACTGATCTTAAGTGTTTACTGATCTTAGATATTTACTGATCTTATATGGAAGTTATTGAACTTACATGAGTTACTGATCTTATGAGTTACTGATCTTATTATTTACTGATCTGATATATGAACTGTTAGGAACTAAGCTGATGTTTTTTTCTGTATAGACAGCTTATAGTGTAGGACTTAGATATACTCATCTGTATATAGTTCAGTTGATGTATAGATAGGTTTTATATATGTAAAGTTGTATTTTGTTGTATTCAGCATTGTAAAGCTCAGAACAGTAAAATCAAAACACTAGATTAGGAATAGATTAGAAGAAGATCAGAAGACTAATGAAGACTCAGAGGACTACTTCAGAATAAGAAGACTTCAAGAAGAGTTGAAGAAGAGCTTAGAAGAAATCTGGAGAAGTTTTGAAAAGTTTTAAGTTACTGTGCTGATTGAATCAGAAGAGTAAAATCAGAAGAGTAAAATCCGAAGAGTAAAAATCAGAACAGTAAGTTACTGTGCTGATTTGTTGAAGTTGAAGAATAAGTTTGGAAAGCTTATTTAAGGTGTAACTGAAGATTTATTGAAGAGATGCTGACTTGGAAGTTGAAGGAAGTTACAAAGTCGGTTACAAGAAGAAGTTACAAAAACAGTTTTAGAGTTAGTTGAGAGTTAGTTCACAAACTGCTAACTGTCATACTAAATTCTATAAATACTGTATGATCTCCTACTTGAAGAGACTACTGCTACTACTGAGAAATTACTGATCTTAGAGAATTCAAAGAGCAAGTCTACACGCAAGAACTCACAGAGTTGAAGGAGATTAAAGCAAGGAGAAGAGCCACTGAATTGAAGAGAAGAATCAAAGGCTACTCAAAGAGAAGTTTTACTTTTCAAGTTTAAGTTTGTATTTTGTAAAACAAGTGTGCTAGTTACTTGTAAAATTACTAGTAGATCGAAGATATACCTGGAGGTATAATCGATAAGATCAAAGTCTTAATCTTGGGACTTTAAGCCACAAGAAGCTCAAGAAGAGTAATAAAACTTCACAACTGGAGTTGTGAGAGTGGATGTAGACATTTGTCGAACCACTATAAAATTCTGTGTTCTTTACTTTACTGTTTGATATTTGTTTGAATTGTTTAATCAAGAACATTAAGAATTAACAAAGATAAAGATCTAGATAAAAGTTGAGTATAAACTAGTAAGGCCCATATTATTCTGAAAGTACTGATCTGAGCTGAGTAAGCACAGTACAGTACATAAGAAGACTAAATTCCGCATTGCATATTCTGATATTTTGAAAGATTTTTGAAAGTCTATTCACCCCTCCCCTCTAGACTTTCTTAGCTTACTCAATCTTAACTCAACTTTGGGACCAACAAGTGGTATCAGAGCAGTAGTTCATTGTACTGCTATTTCTTGATTACCTTACAAGATCTTGAGGGATATTTTACTGATTTTGCTGTTAATTCTTGATATTTGTCACTATCTGAATACTTGAAATCTATCTGCTATACTACTGATCCTATTTGTCTAATCAAACATGGATGACACTAATGTGAACAAGCTGCCTAAGTTCAAGATTGCAGATTATGACTACTGGAAGCTTAGGATGGAGGCCATCTTTAGCTCGACCCATGATCTAATGGTGTCTGTGGTGACTGAAGGACCAATTGTCATCATGGTGGAAAACACTGCTGTTCTGGATCCATCAAAACCAGTTGGAGCACTGGTCCCTAAACCAAGGTCAGAACTGACTTCAGAAGAAATGAAACAAAACAATTTGGATAGTCTTGTCAAGAACTACATTTTACATACCTTACCAAATGAGTATCTTGGTAAAGTATTAAAATGTAAGACTGCAAAACAGATGTGGGACAAACTGGCTATTCTTTGTGAAGGTACTACTCTGATCAAAGAAAGCAAGTTATCCACTGCTGTCCAAAGGTTTGAATCATTTAAAATGAAGCCAGGAGAATCAATTGATGAGTTAGATACTCGATTTACCAAAATTATGAATGATCTTGATGTATTAGGAAAGACTTATACTGACAGAGAAGTTAACTTGAGAATCTTGAAAGCCTTGGATGAAAGGTGGAAAATGGTCAAGATGATCATTAAAACCACACAAGACATTGATTCTTGGCCAGCAGAAACTATGTTCCAAACACTTAAGGCACATGAGTTTGAGTTAGATGAAGAAGATCCTATTACTGTGATTCATAAGGATAAGGATGTCTCTAAGGACATAGCTTTCAAAGCCTCTACTTCTAAAGGGTCTAGATCATCTAAGACTAAGGCTTCAAGCATAAAAGATGAACTAGATTGTTCTGATCTAAGTTTGAAAGATCAGATGAGCCTTATGATCAAAAGATTTGATAAACTGAACAAGAGGTATGGCAGGTACAAGAGATTCTATAAGGAAACTAAGGGTTCTAATAACAGGGACTCTTCTGTGAACAGAAGGGATCAAAACTCTTCTGAAAGAAGGGATGAGATCTCTAATGAAAACAGGAGAGACAGGAACTCATCTGAAAAGAGAGACAGAAAGTATTCTGATAAGAAAGACAGGAACTCAATTGACAAGCATGACAGGAACAGAAAGCATTCTCCTCCTAAAAGAACTTCTAACAATCCTGTTTGCTATAATTGTGATAAGCCAGGTCATTATGCTTATGAATGTCCTGATCTGAGTTCTGAAGATCGAGAAGAAAGGAAAGCCAGAAGAGATCGAAAATATGCAAAGGGTAAGAAGGCAATGGTGGCCTACAATGACTCTGATTCGGAATCAGAAGAGTTACCATCGTCTTCATCTGACTACCCCTCTAGCAATGAAGATGAAGCTTTCATAGCAGATGATGGACTGGCAATGATGGCCAAAATAAATGATGAGGTATCATCTGTTAACTCATTTCAATCTTGTGACAATTCTGACACTGATGAAAGTGATGCTGCTGTTAGCAGTGTAGGAAGTAGTCTTCATCATTCCCAAGGAGTGACTGAAGAAGACCTTCTACAAGCTAACAAAGCATTCATTGAAATTAGTGATGAGAATATATCTTTAAAGCAAGAGATCATTAAGCTGAAAGAAGCTCAGTCAAAAGTAGATCCTAATATAGCTGTCATAAATGCAAGGCTATCAGAAGAGTTGTCCCAACTCCAAGAAAAGTATGCATCCATTGACAAACTATATCAGGGTATGCTTAAAACTCAAGCCAAAGAGACTAATGAATTCAATGATTTAAAGATTAAATGTGAAAAACTTGAAGAGCGCAATAGATTCTTAGAATCTGAAGTAGTGAGCCTAGATCGAAAGCTATCTGGGATGATTAACTCTACTAAGATTAATCAAACAATCTCAGACAGATATAGAGCTCCAAATGATAAAAGAGGAATAGGTACTGATCTGCCTAGTCCAACTACTTCAGAATTTAAGAACACTAATGGAGCTAGTACAAGTTCTTTGCAACTAGATAAAGGAAAAGAACCTATGACTTATGATGATGATCCAAAACTCAAAGTACAGTCTAAATACATCCCTCCTACTACCAAGAATGGTAAAATGAAGAATGTATTAAGACCAGTACAGTCAAGACCATACCAGAAGAGTTATACTCCTCTGACCAGATCAGATCAGTCCTGGAATCAGAAGAGACAAACTCAGAAAGTAGGTCAAGACAAGCACAGGCAAGTTGGGAACAGCCTAGACCTCCTTTCATAAGGCAGTCTCAGCTGTATTCAACTAAACCTAGGAGATTTGTGCCTCATTATCATAACAAACCTGTTCTTTATCCTCCTCCTTTATCTTATGATGTCTATGGAGAGAAAAGACCAAAGCAAATTTATAAGCCTTATGGTCCACATGCTTTTAGACCATATTCAAACTATTACAGACATACTGATCTTACTGAAAAAGGGATAGAACCAAGGAAAGGCTATCTCAGAAAAATAGATCCTAAGTCTGCTGATAATTCTGAACTGGTTAATAAAGTACTGTTCTGTGATAAATTTGGAAGGAAACTGAAGAGGTCCCACTTATTCAAATCCTCAATGTTCATTTGGGTACCTCTCACTACTAACCCCCAAGGACCCCAATAAACAAGGGTACCTAAGTTATTAAGATCACTACCTTGCAGGATCGACTGGACTTATACAAGAAAGGTGGTTCAGTTGGTGAGACCTAGTACATAGACAGTGGGTGTTCACACCACATGACTGGTACCAAGGCCTTACTTACTAACTATCATGAGAAGGAAGGACCAAAAGTCATCTTTGGTGATAGCTCAATAGCAATCACAAAAGGATTTGGATTCATCAAGAATGGAGATGTTGAAATCCAAGATGTATCCTATGTTGAAGGTTTGAAGTATAATTTGTTATCTGTATCTCAATTTTGTGACAGGGGATACAAGGTTCAGTTCAAGACCAGAAGATGTGAAATAATTGATAAAAGGACTCACAATGTTCTACTTGTTGGCACAAGACAAGGAAGTGTATACATTGTGAACTGGAATAGTTGTCCTAAGAATGCCTGTCTTATTACTAAGAGTCCTAAAGAAAACAGTTGGCTCTGGCATAAACGCCTCTGCCATCTAAACTTTAAGATAATCAACAAGATTGCTAGAGAACATCTTGTTGAGGGCATTCCTAATGAAATCTATTCCAAGTCACAAGTATGTGATTCCTGTCAAAAAGGTAAACAGGTAAAGGTTTCATTTAAGTCCATTCCAACTCTTTCAACAAGCAGAGTTTTAGAACTCTTGCATATGGATCTTCATGGTCCTATCAATCCTCCTACATTGAATGGAAGAAGGTATACTCTAGTTGTTGTAGATGATTATTCTAAGTTTACTTGGGTAGTCTTTCTACACAAAAAGAGTGATACACAAACACTACTTCCAGATCTATTGAAGAAATTGCAGGTTGAAAAAGGTCATCCCATTGTCAAGATTAGGAGTGACAAGGGGACTGAATTTATTAATTGTTACATTTCTGACTACTGTTCTAAGTCTGGCATACAGCATTTGACAAGTGTAGCCAGAACCCCTCAACAAAATGGTGTTGCAGAAAGGAGAAACAGAACACTAAAAGAAGCTTGCAGAGCCATGATTGCAGAATTCAACACACCTCAGAAATTTTGGGCGGAAGCTATTAACACAGCTTGCCACTCTCAAAATCGAAGTGCTCTTAATAAGGTGCATGGTAAAACACCTTATGAGGTATGGAAAGGTAGAAAACCAAGAGTTTCTTATTTTCATATTTTTGGTTGTAAGTGTTTCATACATAACAATGGCAAAAGTAAATTAAATGCTTTTGATGCAAAAGCTGATGAAGGGATATTCTTAGGATACTCTTCTG
This sequence comes from Galeopsis tetrahit, assembly GCA_963675135.1. Lineage (NCBI taxonomy): Eukaryota > Viridiplantae > Streptophyta > Magnoliopsida > Lamiales > Lamiaceae > Galeopsis > Galeopsis tetrahit. The sequence goes on along the minus strand of OY776126.1, from coordinate 37,507,151 downwards.
TAAGCAAAGCATTTAGAGTGTTTAATTACTCTACCCTATGTGTAGAAGAAACACCCCATGTTGTCTTTGATGAGAATGTACAGGACTCTGCTGATCATCAGCTCAGTAAGAAAATTGACAAACTACAACTTCAAATCAACAATGAAGATGATGATACAGGAATATATGAATCTGTACAAGCATATAATCCTTTCCTGAAAGTTCTAGATCAAGATTCTGATAAAGAAAAGGTAAAAGACAAAGGTGAGTCATCCAAAACTTCTGAAATAAAAGAATTGAATGACTGCTCCCCTATGAACAAAACTGCTGATATAAATGATACTGATCTGCATGATAATTTGCATGATGTAAATGATGATACTGTTAAGAATAGAAGGACATGGAAGTCTGCTCATTCTACTGATCTGATTCTAGGTGATTCTAGTATAGGTGTTAAAACTAGAAAACAATTGTTTGATTCAAAGGAAGAACCTAGTAAGTCTTTATTTTGCTGGTGTTGTTTTCTATCATCTATTGAGCCTAAAACTGTGATTGAAGCTTTAAGTGATAGTAACTGGATTATAGCCATGCAAGAAGAACTTAATCAGTTCACTAGAAATGAAGTTTGGGAACTTGTTGATAGACCTAGTAATCATAATGTTGTAGGCACTAAGTGGATTTTCAAGAACAAAAGGGATGAAAATGATCTTGTAGTTAGAAACAAAGCTAGATTAGTTGCTCAGGGCTACTCTCAAGCTGAGGGTATTGATTATGATGAAACTTTTGCCCCTGTAGCTAGACTAGAAGCTATAAGATTGTTTCTTGCTTATGCTGCACATATGAAATTTACTGTGTATCAAATGGATGTGAAAAGTGCATTTTTGAATGGTATACTTGCTGAAGAAGTTTATGTAGAACAACCACCTGGTTTTGAAGTGAATAGTCACCAAGTATACAGGTTAAAGAAAGCACTCTATGGATTGAAACAAGCTCCAAGAGCATGGTATGATACTCTTTCTCTATTCTTACTTGAAAATGGTTTTACAAAAGGCAAAGTTGATAGAACTTTGTTTAGAAGACAAGAAGGTAATGATATATTACTTGTTCAAATTTATGTGGATGATATTATCTTTGGATCACCCAACAAAACCTTGAGTGAAAGCTTTTCTACACTCATGCAAAGTAAATTTGAAATGTCTATGATGGGAGAAATGACATATTTTCTTGGTCTTCAAGTAAAACAAACTTCAGAAGGTATCTTTATAAATCAAGCAAAGTACACTAAAAATTTGCTAGATAAATTTGGTATTAAAACCTGTAAGACAGTTGGTGTGCCCATGCAACCTACATACAGAATGGATCCTGATGAAGGAGGTAAGTCTTCTGACCAACCTCACTATCGTGCTTTAATTGGCTCTCTACTCTATCTAACTGCCAGCAGACCTGATATTGCTTTTTCTGTTGGAGTATGTGCAAGATTTCAAGCAAACCCCAAGGAAAGTCATCTGGAAGCTGCTAAAAGGATATTGAAATATCTAAAGGGGACCATTAATCGAGGATTATGGTATCCTGCAGATGATGATATATCTTTAAGTGGTTATTCAGACTCGGACTTTGGAGGTTGCAAAATAGATAGAAAATCTACTTCAGGTTCATGTCAATTCTTAGGAACTAAGCTCATTTCATGGTTTTCAAAGAAACAAACAAGTGTGGCAACTTCTACTACTGAAGCAGAATATATGGCTGCAGGTAGTTGTTGTAGTCAGCTTCTTTGGCTAATACAACAACTCAGAGACTACAATGTTGTAGAATCTAATGTACCTATATATTGTGACAGTAATAGTGCCATTGCCATCACTCAAAATCCTGTTCTTCATACTAGATGCAAACATGTTGATATTAGGCATCATTTTATTAGGGATCATGTTGAAAAGAAGAATATTAGAATGGAAAAGATTCATACTGATATTCAAAGAGCTGACATTTTTACAAAACCATTGGCTGAAGTGAGATTCAGAGAATTGTGCATTAGTTTAGGATTGATAGATATGGATTCTGTGTGTATATAGAACTGTGCTAACATTTCAGGTACTGATCTTATACCAAGAGGAAGATAAAGCAGAAAGTAAGAGCAGTACATCAAAACTCAACAGTCAGAAGAGACAATCCTATGTCAGATCACTAAAACAGGTAACAAGGTTACTGAAGTGACCTTAATCCCAATGAGGAAGCTGGTAAAGCTGAGGGACACTGAGAACACACATTAAGGGGGAATCTGTGATTTCTTAAAGATTCTTTTGTTGACTCAGATCACTAAAGTCACTTTAGCATAAATCTTGATGTGATCATTAAATTAAACACATTGTTACTAATCTGTACTGTTTTACACTTATATCTCATGAACTAACACTTCTACCAAGGTGAAACAGGCACAGAAGAGGAATTCTCCATTGAAAGGGGAACTGATCTGATTACAGATTTGAAAAGTCTACTAAACTGATCTGATTACAGACTATAGCAGTCTACAGATATATTCTGATTAATACATTGACTTGTCTACAGAACTGTGCTGATTACAAAGTTTCTTTGTCTACAGTACTAATCTGATTACAATTCAGTTATTCTACAGAACTAATCTGATTACTGACTAATCTGTCTACAGAAAGACTTGTTTACTACTAATCTGTCTACAAGAAATCTACTGATCTGACACAGTACTGATCTGAGGATTACTGTGCTGATATAAAAAAAAGATGAAATCAGGGAATTTGGGTACTGATCTGAGGATTACTGTGCTGACCCATCTACTGATCTGAAATCTACTGTGCTGATTCATCTACTGATCTGATTTCTAAAAAGGTTACTCAGCTGATCACAGTACTCAGCTGATCCAGATAAGTGAAATTTTCTTTGAAAATAAGTAAGAAAATGAAGTGAAATTGTTTTGGAAACTACTGTGCTGATTTGCATCAGAACAGTCTTTTGGTTTAGATTACTCTAAGTCAAATATTGTTCAAATTTTTAGATTACTAATAGAGAAGATTAATACACTCTTCTATTTCTAACCTAAAAATTATGGTGTATTTATCAAACACTAGTTGGCTCCAAAAATTAAGAATGTTACTAGAATGTGAACAGTTATTGTTTAACTTGAATTTCGAGATTTAATCCCAACCATTCTTTGTAATAATCTAATTCAATCCTAGCCCTAGATTGGTTTTGAATTTAACAAAAACTATCACACTTCATCTTCTTCGTTCTTACGAGTTCATTTCTGAAAATATCTTAACTTCATAACTTCTGAAAATCTGATTTCTACAAAAATCTCAAATGGCAACTATCAATATTATCAATGAAGCTAACCAAGTAGCAGGAACTTTTGATTCGAATTTATGGATGCGCAAGAAGGGAATTTTTGTGGAGAATGCTGTGTATTTCAATGGCAGACACAGTGCAGAAAATCAAGCAATCCTAACTATGTGTGAAGAATGCGGACTACGAAAGTTTCTGGAGTCATTTCCCGTGAATGTCTACGAACCGTAAGCTGTGGAATTCTATTTACAACTTCAAGGAGATAAAAATGGTGTTCACTCCATGCTTGCTGGACACAAAGTCACCATTACGAGGGACATTCTCGAAGTAATGTTGGACTTACCGCACGGTCCAGTGGATATTATGACCTACAAAGCTGGAGAGGAAAAGGAGTGTGTGGGAAGATGGTCAGGTGTTGAGACAGAGACCTTGACGAATCTGAAGAAGGATGTTCTTCCTACTGGTCTGCAGTGCTTGATGGATATAGCAGGAAAGTGCTTGTTAGGGCAACATCATAGCCAGGATGCCTTATCGAGTTTTAAAATTAGAATTATGGCTGCAATCATCGACAGAGTGGAAGGTGATTGGCAAGGATTCTTCCTGGAAAGGCTAATGACTGAAAAGGAAAAAGTTTTGTTTGATGAGGATACATTGGAATTCTCACTGAAATCAAAATTAGGGTTTGGAAACAAGCTGAGTTTCTTGCTGCCTCAGCTGGTGAAAAAGCCATATTGGAGTAATCCCAAGAAATTCCATCATGGGAAGTTCTTGATGAAGAAGGAGTCTGTTCAATTTGAACAAGAGAACCCCTTGGAACACTCTCAAGAAATTGAAGCAGAGGAGTCTGGAGCTTCAATGTACCAATCGGAGGATGATCAAACTGAGGTTAGATCAAAATCTAAGCATGATCCGAGCAGTACTACACTAAGGAGAGGAAGGTCTGCTACAGCTGCCTCAGAGCCAACAGTTCGTTTTGTGGAAACTGTGGTGCAATCAAGCTCAGATGAGCCAGAGGTTAGTGTTCCTAGTCCTGTTGCTATTCATAAGAGGACTAAGTCAAGGAGTGTTAGGAGGAAGTTAGTTGTTGTCTCCCCTACCCCTTCTGATTCTGAACCAAGCCAACCTGAACCCCAAAATCCTCAACCTTCATGTTCTGGAGGATCAGATCACTACTTTTCTGAGACTCAGAACACTCCTCATTCATCACCTCAGCTCACTACCTTTGAGCCTACTTCTATTCCTACCCCTCAACAACAAACTTCACATCAACCTTAACCACATCAATCTCCAATACAGGTTCATGCTCACTCTACTGAACATGAATTTGAACCTTCTTCTGAACCAATTGATATTTCATCATCTCCTGAACCTGAATTTATTGCTCCTAAACCTGCTGATTTGATGGAGTACACTATCTGTGACAAAGAGGATAGAATCAGAATTGATTTGAGGATAGCTTTGTTAAAGCAATTTCCTGGATTAGATGAGAGCTCTGTTGAGTTTGAGAAACTCCTTAGGATAGGCACTTGGGTGTATCTTAAGAGGAGTACTTTGAAGGAAAGTTTAGCTATCATGGAAGGAATGGGAGGTGCTTCAATCTTTGATGATTGGGAAGCAGAACAAATGCAAGCAGCTGGTGTTAACTCTTTTCTTGAGTTAGTCACTCCGGATTCTGTTGTACTTCTTGTTGAAAGATTAACAGGAATCAAGTACACTGTTGAGAAGATTCCAACTCCTAACTCTGATGAAGATTTGTTCAGTGAAGAGAAAGGTGTTGATGAAACTGCTGCTGAAGATGATTTTATGGAAATTGATGAAGATATTGTCAATGCAACAGAGGTGTTTGAGAACACTGTTGTGATTGAAGAAACTGAAGTGGTTGAAATTCAGGATGTCAATGCTGAAGAGATGGAAAGCATTCCTATTCACTCTACTGATCCTATTGAGGATGTGCAAGAACGGATCAGAACAGAACCTGTTGAGAAGGAATCTGATGTTTCTGAATTTGAAATATTGAAAAAGCAGAATGCTGAACTTCAAGCAAAGTTGGAAGCTGCTGTCCAATTGTTTCAAGAAGCTACTGAAAGGATGAACAAGATGCATTCTGAACACTCTTATGAAAAGGTAATGGAGTATACAATGTCCAAAATATTTGACCTTCATAGAGTACAAGAGAAGAATTTGTCTCAGGTGTTGCATAAGAAGCTGGAGCAACACATCTCTTCCCTGAAGGAGTGGCATGATGAAGCCAAAAAGGGGGAAGATAGGACAAGACAAGTGATGGAACAAACACAGTCACAACAAGCTCAGCTGGTTGTAAGTCAAGATGAATTAAGAGCTGAAATTCATATGTTGAATGAAAAGCTGAAGCAAAGAAAGCAACAGAAGCAACATGGTCAAGAGATTGTTGAGAAAAGACCTGAAATTGCAGGAAGTTCAAGTCAGAGGAAAAGGAAGCTAGTTTTATCTGATGAAGAACAACAAGAGGAAGAAGCTGAAAGAATGACTAGATCAAAAAGCAAAATGAAAGCTGTTTTGACAAGTGAAGAAGAAAGCTTGAAAAAGAAGAAAGAAAAGGATGTCAAGTTCTTGAAGACACGATTTGATAATCGAGTTACAGCTTTGAAGAAAAAGATGAATGCTAAAAAGAAAGCTGAAGGAAAACAGTTTGACAAAGATTTTCAAGATGAAAACTTTGTGGATTTCATTGTTTTAACTGAACATATGGAATACTGGAAGAATTTGAAGAAGAAGTGGCAGATTGCTAACTTCATTGTGAAGAAGTTTGGTGATCATTCGAGCAAAGAAGCAGAATTTATTGATTTTGAAGAATTTATGCTGAATATTGATCAAGAATTCTGGGAAGACATAGCACAAGTGGCTAATCGTGCTGGAACAAAGATTTTGTGCCCTGAAGAACCTAATTGGGAACCTCCAAGACTGGAAAGTGGAGAACCTGATTACAAGGAGGTTAACAACATTATTGCTGAGATTATCAAGGAAGAAGGAATCACTGATCATCAACACATGATGGATATCAAGGCAAGAATGTATGTGGCATTCAGAATCTGAAGATGCAGAATGAAGATGAAGGACAAGCTCAGAAGATAACATTTCTATCCTTAATCTTTATTTCTATATTTTTGTGTGTTGCATATTTTGTTAGTATGTGTAATATGTGAAATATCTAATCTGATTGTGAATATGATATGAAATTTTGAAATGATGAACTGTTATGATTGACTACATACTTAACTACTGATTTATTAACATTTAAGTAGTTTTGGCTTCATCAAAAAGGGGGAAATTGTTGGGATATGAATCCTATAAACAATGTTCTAGTTGATGAAAGTATGTTTTGATGGCCAAAAGCAACTTAAAGTTAGTGATATATGTGGTTCTAAGTCATCTTAATTAAGTCATCTGAATATCTGAATATAAGCTTACTAATCTGATGAGAAACTTAAATTGAGATTACTGATCTTAATGCTAACTAAAGTAAGTTTACTGATCTTATGAAGTAATATTAAGAATAAAATTACTGATCTTAACTGAGTTATTTGAAATAAGATTACTGATCTGAGTATGGAAACTGAGAATATTTTAGTGATCTTATATGATATATTTGAAATCTGAGTTACTGATCTGATGTACTTACTGATCTGATATGGTTACTGATCTTATATGTAAGTTACTGATCTTAAGTGTTTACTGATCTTAGATATTTACTGATCTTATATGGAAGTTATTGAACTTACATGAGTTACTGATCTTATGAGTTACTGATCTTATTATTTACTGATCTGATATATGAACTGTTAGGAACTAAGCTGATGTTTTTTTTTGTATAGACAGCTTATAGTGTAGGACTTAGATATACTCATCTGTATATAGTTCAGTTGATGTATAGATAGGTTTTATATATGTAAAGTTGTATTTTGTTGTATTCAACATTGTAAAGCTCAGAACAGTAAAATCAGAACACTAGATTAGGAATAGATTAGAAGAAGATCAGAAGACTAATGAAGACTCAGAGGACTACTTCAGAATAAGAAGACTTCAAGAAGAGTTGAAGAAGAGCTTAGAAGAAATCTGGAGAAGTTTTGAAAAGTTTTAAGTTACTGTGCTGATTGAATCAGAAGAGTAAAATCAGAAGAGTAAAATTCGAAGAGTAAAAATCAGAACAGTAAGTTACTGTGCTGATTTGTTGAAGTTGAAGAATAAGTTTGGAAAGCTTATTTAAGGTGTAACTGAAGATTTATTGAAGAGATGCTGACTTGGAAGTTGAAGGAAGTTACAAAGTCGGTTACAAGAAGAAGTTACAAAAACAGTTTTAGAGTTAGTTGAGAGTTAGTTCACAAACTGCTAACTGTCATACTAAATTCTATAAATACTGTATGATCTCCTACTTGAAGAGACTACTGCTACTACTGAGAAATTACTGATCTTAGAGAATTCAAAGAGCAAGTCTACACGCAAGAACTCACAGAGTTGAAGGAGATTAAAGCAAGGAGAAGAGCCACTGAATTGAAGAGAAGAATCAAAGGCTACTCAAAGAGAAGTTTTACTTTTCAAGTTTAAGTTTGTATTTTGTAAAACAAGTGTGCTAGTTACTTGTAAAATTACTAGTAGATCGAAGATATACCTGGAGGTATAATCGATAAGATCAAAGTCTTAATCTTGGGACTTTAAGCCACAAGAAGCTCAAGAAGAGTAATAAAACTTCACAACTGGAGTTGTGAGAGTGGATGTAGACATTTGTCGAACCACTATAAAATTCTGTGTTCTTTACTTTACTGTTTGATATTTGTTTGAATTGTTTAATCAAGAACATTAAGAATTAACAAAGATAAAGATCTAGATAAAAGTTGAGTATAAACTAGTAAGGCCCATATTATTCTGAAAGTACTGATCTGAGCTGAGTAAGCACAGTACAGTACATAAGAAGACTAAATTCCGCATTGCATATTCTGATATTTTGAAAGATTTTTGAAAGTCTATTCACCCCTCCCCTCTAGACTTTCTTAGCTTACTCAATCTTAACTCAACTTTGGGACCAACAAATAGTATTAAAATAAAACTGTAAATAAAGTATATGATATATAATATTTATTTATATAATATATATATATATATATATATATATATATATATATATAATACTAGTGTAAGACCGCGTTTTACGCGGGATTGAAATAAATTTATATTATTTTAATTTTAATTTATTAATTAAAAAATCTTTGAAACATATATATTTGTAAATTTATTATTCTATTAAAAAATAAAATGCTATACCAAATATATATATAAATAATACTTTCTCCATTCCATTAAAAGTTACCCAACTTTTTTTTTCCATCGTTCGAATAAAAGTTACCAATTCATTTTTAGTCAAACTACTTCCTCTTACATTTCATTATATTGTTTCCTCTCTCAATCACATCAACTCTAATACATCTACTTATTTTATCATATTTCTTAATCTCCGTACCCAAAGCTCATGAGTAGTTTTCACCAGAACTAAGGGAGTAATAAAATAAAAAATACAGCCTCATGTTCCTCATCAACCCTAGTACATTGCATTGTGAACTTATGGTTTCTATATTTTCTTTTTCCTTTTAATCTACAACCTTTTAATATCCCTAGTACATTGCACGGTAGAGTGAATATCTTCTCTAGAACCTTTAAAAATAATAGAAAGAATTTGTTTGAAATCTCCACGAAGAATCACTATCTTTTCTCCAAAGTCAAAATAGACATTAATCCATCGCAACTTATAACTATATCTAAGATCGACTTAGACTTAATGAGGTGACTCAAAATAAAACGTCTACATTTTACTAAATTTGTGTTATTAAGCATGCAATTAAAATTAATATTCTCAAAACATTCTTGATATATATATATATATATATATATATATATATATATATTATTCAATATTTAAAATTTAAAGTCGAGTGATTAACCTACTTTATTTTCTTAGATATGTATTGATATGAAAGTTAGTATATTTGACTTAAATTGAAATTAAGAATACAAAAAACTCTTATACTATATCCACAATTAATTAATATGGTATCAATAACAAATAAAAAAGGAAAATAATAACAATATTTTTAATGCAATATATATACATTATTCTAAATTTATAATTGTTGGTCAAAAATTTTACCGCAAAGGGTGTAAAAAATTTACCCGTGAATTTTAAAGAAGACAAACTCTATAGATTAAAAGTTGAGTAGTTAAAATGAGAAAAAATGAGTTGAGATTTATATAGAGTAACACGTGATGTAGAGTTAAGATTAAAATTTAAAATAAAGGGTTGAAATTAAAGATGAAAATTTGAGAAATTTGGTGAAGGGAGAGATTGAATAGACTAATGAGGTTGTGATATGTGTAGCCACAAATATATAATATTAAGATATCACATTTAAACCACTTATCAAATTAATATTATAATAATATAATTCATATTTCATACCAATTTTGTCCACATACTTCACTCAATTTAATAAAAATAAAAAATGTAAAGAATTCATCCACTCTTCAGTGTTATGAAACCGAATCAAAATAATTCATTCAACTGAATTATATACTATACACGCGCCTTACTATTTATTTATTTATTTTGAAAGAATAAAAATTATAGGAGCAAAACACCCTCGTCTTAAATGTATTTACTTTCTTAAATGTATTAAAGTAAATAGAGTTGAATTCCATATAATTAGCTCAACTATTTATTTGATATTAAGATTGGTGTCTCATGAATTTCCATATAATTAGATTGAAACGGTTTAATTCCATATAATTAGTTCAACAATTTAATTTGATAGTAAACATAATATAAAAATATATAATTTCTATAAAATTTGCTAACTAAATTCAGCCTCGTCTTAAATGTATTTACTTTCTTAAATGTATTAAAGTAAATAGAGTTGAATTCCATATAATTAGCTCGACTATTTATTTGATATTAAGATTGGTGTCTCATGAATTTCCATATAATTAGGTTGAAACGGTTCAATTCCATATAATTAGTTCAACAATTTAATTTGATAATAAACATAATATAAAAATATATAATTTCTATAAAATTTGCTAACTAAATTCAGAACAATACACATGATTGAAATAAATAATTGAATAGAATTATAATTTGGTTGAATGAATTTTTTTCTTATAACCAATTTATTTTCATATAATTTGTTCAACGGTTTAAGATTAGGCAAAAGTTCTTATCTTACAAAAATAATATTAGTCAAAACTCAAAAGTTTACATTTAAAACTTATTTCCATATAATTTGGAATTTAAGAATGTCAATAAACGTAGATAAATAATATAAAATTCAATTTTTCTTAATTAAATAAAATTAGAAATTAAGTCAAAAGTTTAAATTTAATTCGATTTTCCTTTATTAATTGAATTTATTTAAATATTTTTAAAAATATAATTTTAAAATAATAGAATAAATATAGTTTTACTTGTTACCTATTAAATTGTATCGTGCTATTAATTTTTCTAACTAAATTCACAACTATACACCATTGAAGGAAATAATTGAATAGAATTATAATTTGATTACCTAAATTATTTCACAAAAATAATATCATAATAAATCTTTAAATTTTAGAATTATATAATAAGATATATATATATATATATATATTTTTTTTTGATTGGATTCACACGTTATTTTAAATCTTTATCTCTATTAATCTTTAAATTAATGTAAGTAAATTTTGAAGTATATAATTAATATAATGCACTACAATTTTGGAGAATTTTTGGTGGAGTAATTTGATTCAATTATATTAAACTTAGCATTAGAATTTAGGAGAAAATTGAATCAAACACTAAATATAAGCCCACAATAATTATAACGAAACCTTGAAAACATGTTATATACAAATTGAATTTGAAAATAAATTCTCAATCCTAACTATGTAAAATTATTTACATTAATTCGACAATAAAGTACATTCATTGCATTTTTAATGACTTTCGTTTTTATTTCAGATCTTTAATTATGTCAATTGATCGTCCATGACGAATAAGGAGTTGAACGACGTTGGCATAAAGAAATGAAGATGTGCCTTTCTGAGCTTGACTGGTTCATATGGTATGCCTTTTGGAGTAGTATAAGTGTCCATCAAGATGTGATAAAGTAAGAACTGAAATCAAAGCAAACAAAATTGCTTTTTGTATTTGAGTTTAAGATCAAAGTAACATTAACACATAAACAATATTATCAACATAAACTATACTTGTGATATGCTTGATAAATTAAAATACGTTTGAGATTGGAATATCATAGTAAATTGTAGAAACTTCAAACATGAAAGTATATTAGAGATCTAGAACAAAAATGATTATGTATGCAATTATATACTCCATCGAAAGATTTAAATTATCACCGTCTCAAAATATATTTAATATAAAAAAAATATGTCAATGTTGCCAACAAAATAAAAAAATTACAACATAAATTAAACAAAATGGGTTGATATTCTTCATTCAAAGTATGCTATTATTACATTTGACATTATTTGTCTACAATTCTTCATCCAAATTGAATTAAATTTGATATTCTTTCGTCAAATCCAATAAAATCCTTCTTTGTAGATCAATGGAGTAAACTCAAGAGAGATTAAAATCCTTCTTGACAAAATCCTTTATAAGTGATGAACGGGATAAATTACAGGAGATGACAAAATCGAAAGAATCGAGTGAGATTTAAAATGGATGGTCGAAATTTTTTCTAGGCAAACGGCCGAAAAAAATTGATCGGCAAAATTCGGAGAAGACAAAGTTGAGAGATTAAAACTTGAGTGGTTAAAATGAGAAAATGTTGAGATTTATATAGGAGTAATGAATAAGGATGTAAGGTTGAGATTAAAAGTTAGTGGAGGGTTGGGATTAAAACATAAAATTGAAAATGAATGAGAGTTGAGAAATTTTGAAATGGAGAGATTTTAAGAAGTGTTTGATGTAGAAGAAATGTGGTGGTGACATGTGTCATTTTAGAGGTTTGCAAATATATAAATATAGATTAGTTCGATTTGGTTCGATTTTTTCGATTTTTTTATTAGTGAAAACCGTAAATTGAACTATACTAAAAAAATATCAATTCTCAAAATCGTAAGCAAAAAATCGAACCATATTTAAGGGTTTGATTCGATCTGTTTAATCGATCTGAAGTTTTGAACTATACTTTCCACACCACTACATACATGTAAGTTTGATTTGTGTGTTCTTATTTGCTATGTTCCATCATTTGATTTCAATATATATATATTGGGTGTGTCTCTTGTGCACTCAAGTACATGGTGTACTTGAGAGGACTTTGACTGGTCAACTGTTGATCGGTCAAACTTTAACTTTTGTTTTTCGATTTTCTTTTATATAGAAAATTTACATTTTTCAATGTTATTTTCAGCTATATTAACATACACTTTTCAGTTATAATATCATACACTTTTCAATTATAATAACATACACTTTTCATTAATATATAACTTACACTTTTCATTAATAAAACATACACTTTTCAGTTATAATCATTAATAGATCATACACTTTTCATTAATATATAACTTACACTTTTCATTAATAGATCATACACTTTTCAGTTATAATAACATACACTTTTCAGTTATAATAACATACATTTTTCATTAATATAACATACACTTTTAAGTTATAATAACATACATTTTTCAATTATAAGAACATACACTTTTCATTAAAAACAATGTTGCATTTTTCAATATAGTAACATACACTTTTCATTTAAAAAACAAAGATGGACTTTTCAATATACTAACATACACTTTTTTAAAATAAAAATAAAAAAAAATATCGAAAAAAAAAATTCGAGAAAAAATTCGAAAAAAAAAAGAAGTCAAAGTTTGACTGTTGACTGGTCAAAGGCCACTCAAGTATACCATGTACTTGAGACTTGAATGTATACAAGACTTTGGCATATATATTTCAGATGACAAAAACTTGTATATATCTTTCAAACTTAACATAACAATACAAACATATTTCATTTCGAGTTCAAAACATTTAAAAAGCAACAAAAATTTCACACATCCGAAATCACATAAAAAGAGGAAAATCAATATATATAAATAAAAAAGAACAACGCACAGGATGTAAAAGAAAAAATATAAAGAATTATAAATAAAATAAGTCTTAATTTCTATTTATTTAACACAAAATGGAACAAACATTTTTCTCTATGGACGGAACTATAATAAAAAATAACATTATACTCCCTCTATCCCACAATTATTTGCACTCTTTTCTTTTTTGTCCGTCCCACAATTGTCTGCACTTCCTAAAAAGGAAACATTTTTTTAAACCCCACCCACACAATATTCACATATTTACATAAAATGCCATTACTTTTACCCTCAATCCAATCACCTTTTTACTTTATCCATGTAACTTTACAAAATTACCCCTCAACACTCCACTCATTACACTTTTTTCTTAGTTTACGTGCCCATAAAGTGGTGCAAACAATTCCGTGACCGAGGGAGTACTAATTTTATATTCACAAACCATGCAACAAACAATTGGTATACTAGTATTCAATACCACAAATTTATATGAAACATGAGATGAGATTATTAATACATCATATTCTAAATTAAAGTAAAATCTATATATAGTAAAGTTCTGTATGATAGTGTAGATTAACTCAAAATAAGAGGTTAATTACACTTAAGATAAATGTCTAATTAAATTTAACACGTAAAAATATATTCAATTATGTATATATTAAATGATCGAATAAAACTATCCGACATAGTATTATAAATTTTTTTTTTTAATTCCCTCCCCGCATGGAAAAATTCCACTAGGGGATGTTTCTTTTAGGTTTTAAAAACCAGGTTTTGGATTTCAAGATCCAAAACCCGTTTTATTTCGGGATTTAAAAATCAGTTTTCAAAATCCACTCAAAACCACCCTTATCAAACATATTGATTTGACATAAAGTTATATCTATATAATATTACTTCAATCATTATATTATTTTTCAACAATAATATAATAATACTATAATAATATAATAATACAATAATATAATACATTTAATCAACTAATCATTATAATTTCACCAAACAATAATATAATAATACAAACTCATTCAATCTTACAACTTGATTTGACATAAAGTTAAATCCTTCACTATTCCAAAACCCAAAAGAAACACCCATATTACTATTCATCGGGATTTCAAAAACCAGGATTTCAAAAATCTGGTTTTTAAAACCACCCAAAGCCCAAAAGAAACACCCCCCTAGAGTTGGGTAGTTTTCTCAAGGGTGCGGTTATACACACCCACCAACCTATTGAGTACACCCACCAAACATTTTTTTTATCTTTTAGAACCTGTAAAATGTCCAATATACCCTTCGTGTGAAATTTATAAAAAAACAAAGATGAATACACCCCCCATTACATTTCTAGACAGAATCGTCTCCACCGTCACCATCATCTCTACCCAAACAAACACAATACTTCAAAAAAAAAAAAACACCTAAAAACAAAAAATTTAAACAAAATTAAAAACAAAAAAATTCTGAAGATGTTCGAAAATTTTTACACAACAAACTCAAATTGCACGATTTTTTTTTTTCGAACAAATATATATTGTGTTGAAATTTTTTTCGAACATGAACTTTTTTTCGAACAAACACATATTGTCTTGAAGTTTTTTTCGAACACGAAGTTTTTTTCGAACAACCACAAATTGTCCGGAATTATTTTTCGAACAAACAAAAATTGTACGAAAATAATTCCTAAACAAATTCCAATTGTCCGGAAAAAAAATCGAAAAAAATCAATGAACGAACTCAAAAAAACCCACTCTTAGATCTTTAAAAACTAAAAACCGTAATACAAAAAATTCAATTTTTGTTTTACAAATTTCAAAACCCAAAATCAATCTGTAAAATACTTACCTTCAGATGATGGCGGCGACGGCATAGGAAGGGTGGGCGACGACTTTCATGGAGAGGAGGTGGCGGCCGCTGCAAGGGAAGAGAAGCGAGGGACGGGCGAACGCGGGCGGCGTGGGTGGGGGAGATCCGAACGCTGGGATGAGGGCGACAGCGGCCGCGACGTGGAGAGGAAGAAAATGAGCGACGACGGCCGCGACGTGGGGGGGAGAAAGTGGGTGACGACGGCCGCGACGTGGGGAGGGAGAAATTAGGCGGTGGCGGCCGCGAGGAGGTGGGCAGTGGCCGATTGGGTGGGCGGTGGTGGCCGATTAGGTGGTCTGCGGCGCCGATTGGGGGGAGGAAGGGGGAGGAGGTGGGTGTCCCTTCTAAAATGGTGGAAAATGAGGGAGAAAGGGAGTTAATTAGGGTTTAAGAATGAATGGGGGTATTTTGGAACTTTTTACGTGGGTGTCCTCATCGTTACGGTGTCCTCAATAGGTTGGTGTGTGAGTATAACCGCGCCCTTTCTCAAACTCCACATCAATCTCTTGGGCCCAACTAAGAGTGGGAGGAACCAGCCCAACTGATATATTTGGGGCTGTTTCAAATTTGGGCTAGGCTGGATTGATGGTGGACTAATTTGCTGGCCGTTTTCTGTATTGCGCAGGCTATATACCCTCCAGCTTTGTTAAGTATACTCCCCCTCCCCATATATTAATTTAATAATTACGTAAAATATCTAAACTATCCTTATACTAGAATGACCATGATAAATACACTCCTCTCCACTTTTAAAACCTAACCCTAATAGCAGCCATCAGCCCGTCACTGTCGCCACCGCCACCTCCGACGGCCAACATCATCACATTTTCAACAAAAAATCACAAAAATTTCAAATCCAAACAAAAATTATCACATAAATTTTAAAACATAAAATAAAAATTGAAATATTTTTGACAAATCAGTGTCGACCGTATGCATTATTGTCGACAACAAAATTAATGTAAGGTACAATCGATCCGATGTTGGTAATTTCTTTATGGATTTTGAACATTTCGTTTCATAACTTTAATTTTTTTCACAAAAGGTTCAATTTTTTTGCCTTAATGCTACGTCTTTCGTGGAAATTCGGTGATTTTTGAACTGAAAACGGACCAATTGAGTATCTTCAAGTTTTGGGACATTTTGGGAAAAAAAATTTCGAAGTAATAGGATTGATTTGATTTGATTTTTAACTCTTATATTACTCAAGAACTCACGACATTGGATTATATATTGTGGGCAATTATTAAAAATAAGGAGCATGTATCATGTATGTAAACTAAGACTCAATATTTTTTATGAAATCAAACTCGATAGAAGCTAAATTTTCATTTTATTATAAAGGTAAAATAAAAGGATTAGGAACAGAGAAAGACCCAAAAGTGATCGTCCGAACATGAAACAATTCACGGGCCCAAAAGTGACCCGATTGATCCAAAAGTAACTCGCAATAACTTCCAACTCCATACAGGCTGAAAATTATATCTTATTATCATTATTATTCTACTCATATGCATATAGAGCATTTCAAGGGCAAAAGACGATGTTAAAATTTCCGGCAGGGCAACTTTTTGTCTTGGGATCATCGGGTTGGTGGTAAGCATCCGGGCAGTTTGGGTCAGTGCATATGAGATTAGTGCAGCCACCATTGGTGGGGTTGAATGACATCGGAACATTGAAGCCATCTATTACAGAGATATCGTAATAGTCCAAATTGGAAAAGCCATTGAGGCTGAATTCGGCCAAGGTCAACGGAGGTTGACCGGAGACGGAAGGATTACAAACGAGGAGCCCAGCACAGTCGCCTGTCTGGCACGAGCCACGACCATTTCCGTCAAAGTTACAATTAGTCCGCCCCCAAATTCGGCCACTCTGAGTGCCAGCAGGCACGTCGTGTGACCAAGTTGTGCCGGGATCAATTTTGCTACCACCATTTGTTGCGGCTCCCCAGACGGGGTAGTTGCACCGGTTAGTAATTTGAAAATTGGCGGCATAGGTGGAAGTGAAGATTAATGTGGTGAGAATGAAAGCTACAAATGTGAGGGTATTTGTGAAACTCATGATGTTGTGGTGTGATTTCAATAGCTGATGGCCAAGGGTTTATATAGAAATACAAGTTACATAGTGTAACATATTGCTTATCACATTTTGACCATTAAAAATAAAATATACTCCTAAGAGCTAGTACAAAATATATTATACACATAGAATAAAATGACTTTAATTACCTTTCAAAATAATAATACTAATGATAAGAGGGAGAGACTTTAGTTGACGAAGACTCCAAAGAGTAGTAAAGTCGTCTTGGATATATAGTCGCATACAATAAATATTAAGCAACCACTTCAATATTAATGCAATTCATGAAAAATAATTTTTTTAAAGGTGAAATAAAACTTTTATTTTAAAAGGAATACCGAATACCAGAAGTAGTCAATATAACCATAAAAATTGTAGTCCGGTCAAAATCTGCTTAACCTTTCCTTCTGCACATTAATCTTCCAGGCAGGTTTCAATTCCTGATTTTAACGCCTCATCTTTGTTTTATAGTAATATTAATAGGGACCCAACAAAAAATTCTGACTTCGTCACTTAAAAGTATGAATCGTAGTATTTCGAAACTCCAAAATGGAAAAGAAAAATTAAAACAAAAATAAAGCAAGTAAAAGACCAAAGAGCTTATAGACGATTCGGTATGCAAGTAATCGGTTGGTTCTCCCGGTCGAACAAAGAGTAACAAAATTGACGTACGAAGCCACTTCCACGAACATAATTTAATGGCCCAACACACTTACGAATTGAAGGGTTAGATTGATTGAATACCTTGTTGTTTTGTTCCTCATCTTTCAAAACTTTCATATCACACTTTGTCATATAAGAGAAAAGACTGTGAGCAGTGCTTCATTTGTCCAATGATATGAATTCTTCAAAATGATTTGAATATAAGTGAGCAAGCAATTTAAATGGATGGAGTTTTCTTTAAACTCTGATACCATGAAAAAATTTCTTTTATATATTAATAATTCCTACTCCCTCCGTTCCATACTTGAAGACACATTTTACCATTTTGAGCGTCCCATATTTGAAGGCATATTACCTAAAATAACAAAAACACTTTTAAACACTCCCCTTAAAACATCACAATATTACAACAAATGTCACTACTTTATTACACTAAAAAGTAACTTTATTATTATTTATAAAATTGAAAAATCTTTACTACTCACACTTTATCTTACACAATATTAATAAACAATTCATTTATTAAAACCCGTGCCCAATTGATTTGAGCCTTCAAGTATGGGACGGAGGGTGTAATATTTTTATTCACTTGGATTTTTGCCCATTAATCCGTAGTATTTTACATGTTAACAGTGTCTTCCACATAATATTCCCTCTCAAAGAAATAAAAGGAATAAAAATGCTTTCCTCATAGGTTTCTTAGATCGACGACTTACCCGTTGTGACTTCTCACAGGAATAAACGATAATGGATGAAAATGATTATTTTAAAAATTATATTATGATTTAGTAATATGATACACTATTTTTTAATTTCTAATTATATTAATTTGATCAAAATCATTATTTTCCAACAACTTAATACTGATGAAGAATCCTAATTTCTCATCCCTATTAATTTATCTGTCGAATTTAACTTGTTATATTTTTAATAAGAGAATTGTATAAATTTTAAATAATAATTGTTTTTGGCATAAAAAACGAACAAAATAAGTTTTGGGAGATTTTTTTTTAATATTAAATAAAAGCTAGAGATTAATTACTAAAAAAATCATACTGATTTTTTTATGAGAATGTCTCGTACATGTGATGGAACTTCAATATACTACTCCCTCCGTCCCAGGATTACTTGCACGGTTTGATCAGCACGTTGTTTAAGAAAAGTGAATTTAATGGTTAGTGATGTAAGATAAAAGAGGGGTATTTAGGTAATTTGATGAGGTGTAAAGTGGATATGATGAGGTGTAAAGTAAAATGTATGTAAAAAGATGGTGACAATTTTGAAAATAAAATGATGTTAGGAGGATATTAATTTTGTGGGGTATTTTCATATTAAGAGTGTGCAAGTAATTTTGGGACGTACAAATAAGGAAAGTGTGCAAGTAATTTTGGGACGTACAAATAAGGAAAGTGTGCAAGTAATTTTGGGACGTACGAATAAGGAAAGTGTGCAAGTAATCACGGGACGGAGGGAGGAGTATTTATGTCATATTTATTCTTAAAATATAATTGAGATGAAACTCAATAAACTTATAAATCATATAAATGAAATTTATTTTATGTATTTGTGTCTTATACAAAAAATTTTTTTTGTGGAAAATTAAATCCAAAGAATATTATTATCTATTGAATAATTGTGATCATAAATAGCATAATCCTTGCTCTAAAGTCTTGAAGACTCATTCGAATAATACAATAATTAATTATTGAATTTATTTCCACACAGCCGACGAAAATGATATGATTGAAATATGTGGCGCCATATTGTTTGCAAGGTTTATTTCCACATGGTTAAAAATATCAGGGTAAAAAAAATTGAAAATTTAAATTTGTAAAATATAGTTGGATATATCGATAATAAAATCTTAAATTATCATGATTTTTACTTATATTTTTCGATAATTTACGAAAATCACGTTATTGCACATTGATATTTATTAATATTTACTATAAATATTATGTGAATATTCTTCTTTTTAATATCAATAACAATGACTATAAAAAATAAATATATTTATAATATATAGGAAATATTTTTGTCCTGGCTAATTAATAAGGGAGTTTCCAAGCAGCAACCAACGTAGACTTAGAAAGGGTGAAGTCTCCTTGAAATAACCAACAATATTTCCCGTAAAAAAAATAATAAAAAATCAATAATATTAAATTATCGGTAATGCTATGTATCCAGAATTTGGATATTCAGAATCTTTTTTCTGAATTAATTAATGTTTTATTAATGACATAATTACTGTTATGCCCTTAATTATAGATAATGATAATTAATTAATTAATTAAAGCATACTTATGCACTTTTGGTGGCCAGATTTCTCGTAGATCAAAATAAATTGACAGCGAATCTTTATTCTCGCAATACACATTATTACTCCATGTCTTCATTAATAATTTTAAACGGTAAAAAACATAAATAATTTCTTCCACTAATTTCTTCCATTAAGTTAAGTTTTTTTAATTTCTCCCACAAATTTCTCCCACCACTACCACCATTATGTTAAGTTTTTTTAATTTCTCCCCCTAATTTCTTCTAACCTTACAACCATTACGTTAATTTTTTTTAATTTCTCCCACTAATTTCTTCCACCGTTACCACAATTACGTTAATTTTTTTAATTTCTCTCACTAATCTTCAGGCTCCAGCACATGAAAATTAATTTAATCTTTCCAACTATTAGAAATTTATTTAATCACTATTGGAAATTAATTTAATCAACACTTTTAAAATTAATTTAATCTTCCCTAAGTATAAGTGTACACTATTGAAAATTAATTTAATCAATACCTTGAAAATTAATTTAATCTTCCCTAAATATAAGGGTAGACTATTGATAATTAATTTAATCAACACATTGAAAATTAATTTAATCGTCTCTAGTATAAGTGTTATTAAAAATTAATTTAATCTTCCCTAAGTATAAGTGTACTCTATTAGAAATTATTTTAATTAACACCTTGAAAATTAATTTAATTTTTCCTAAGTATAAGTGTACACTGTTGGAAATTAATTTAATCAACACATTGAAAATTAATTTAATCTTCCCTAAGTATAAGTGTACACCATTGAAAATTAATTTAATCATTCCTAAGTATAAGTGTACACTATTGAAAATTAATTTAATCAACACATTGAAAATTAATTTAATCTTCCCTAAGTATAAGTGTACACTATTGAAAATTAATTCGATCAACACCTTGAAAATTAAATTAAAGAGTGTGGGCCGAGTGGGTAGGGTCGTGGGCCGAATGGGTCGGGTTTAGACCAAGAAAAATGAAAAATGCACTTACTTGGGACGCGGCCCGGCCGAGCGAAACCTTCGTAAAAAAATTCCAAAATTGGAGTGAACGGCCCGACCGGGCGAAACCTTCGTAAATGCTTAAATTGGCCGCCCGACCATAGGCCAAAAGTGGCCCGGCCGGACGGCTTATTGCCCGACCTCGCCCATAGCTTCGACCTTCGCTCCATTTTTTCCAATTTTCGCTCGATTCGACTCCAATTTCCCAACTTCACACTGTTTTTCACAAGTTAACAACTCAAACATCAATTACGATGCATGGTTTTTGGTGCTAATCGAATTACACAAACAAACATACCCCCCTAACTTTTTCATTGCACGCAATTAAAAGTTTGGAAAAATAGTGTTGGAATGAGATTTTGCACCAAAAACTTGCAATGATTCCCAATATCAATCAATATCACAACAATTTACAATAAATCTCAAAACCAATCATCAAAATCACCTCAACCACCATTCATTAGTGTTAACAACCACCATGCACACATATCAAACACAAGTCAAGAATGACATTCTAAACCACTATTCAACAATGACAAGTGTTCAAAAAATAACACAACTCAAGTATAATATATCACAAGAAAATTTCCCTACCCCCCCAAACTTAGATATTGCAAAGCAATATTAAGTTTGGGACGGGGTATACCTCATGATGGCTATCAACTCAAATCTTCTTCACTTCTCAAAATTTTCGTCCACGTATTCACCATACGATCTTAACCTACAAAAGAGAGCTTCACAAATAGAGAATCAACTACTCACACTTATTGAAACAAAACGAAATGAATAATAAAGCAAGTAAAAAAATGGGTTGCCTCCCATTTAGCGCTAGGTTTAACGTCCTATGCCGGACGGAACTCCTTTAGTTCAAGGGTCACGAAGTCCAACGACATGTACTACCCCCTTGTCGGGAAGAGAATAGTAATGCTTCACACGGTGACCGTTCACTTTGAATTCCTCACCTTTTTCGTTCTCAAGATCGAGAAAACCCGTAGGATACACCTTCTTAACACGAAATGGCCCTTTCCACTTTAATTTCAACTTCCAGGGGAATAAACTTAACCTCGAGTCGTAAAGCAAGACCTCATTACCTTCCTCGAAGATTTTCATGGACAGCCTTGCATCGTGCCATCTCTTCGTCTTCTCACGGAATAATTGTGAGCTTGCATAGGCATCCTCACGAAACTCTTCAAGTTCGTGCAATTGAAGTACCATTTTCTCTCCACACAAATCGCTGTCCAAATTTACCTTCCTTAAAGCCCAAAGTGCTTGGTGTTCCATCTGAACGGGGAGGTGACACGCCTTCCCAAAAACTAATTGGTAAGGTGACATACCAAGTGGAGTCTTATATGCCGTCCTATACGCCCAAAGTGCATCCGAGAGCTTGCTTGCCCAATCTTTTTGGCTCGTGCTCAGCGTCCTTTCCAAGATCTTCTTGATATGTCGATTCGAAACTTCGGCTAGCCCATTGGTTTGGGGATGATATGGAGTTGCTACTTTGTGTGAAACACCATACTTAGCCAGAAGCCTTTCCATCAACTTGTTCACGAAATGACTCCCCCCATCACTAATGAGAGCTCTAGGAACGCCAAATCGTGTGAAAATTCCCTTAAAAAAGATCATAACAGTGTTTGCGTCATTAGCCCTTGTAGCAACGACTTCAATCCACTTTGACACATAGTCGAACCCAAGTAAAATGTAGGTAAAACCATTGGAAGATGGAAATGGTCCCATAAAGTCTATCCCCCATACATCAAACAACTCCACCTCTACAATGTTGTTCAATGGCATCTCGTTCTTCTTTGAAATTCCACCACTACGTTGACACTTATCACATCGGAGTACAAACTCCTTACAAGAACGGAACACCCATGGCCAATAAAATCCCGATTGGAGCACCTTTAAAGTCGTTTTCTCACCCCCATAATGTCCACCACACGGAGATGAGTGACAATGACTTATGATATCTTCCCATTCTTCCTTCGGAACACACTTCCTAATTATTGAGTCGACACCTCTTCTCAACAAATAGGGGTCGTTCCAAATGTAGCTCTCAACATCCTTCAAGAACTTCTTCTTCTCATAAGTGTTTACCCCAAACGGCATGCTCCCACTTGCTAAGTAGTTAACAATATCCGCGTACCAAGGAGCCTCATCATGAATTTTTCCCACAAATGCTCCATGGACACATAACAACCGCTCGTCCGGGAACTCCTCTTTCACATCTCCAAATTCTTCTTTGAACTCTTTAGCCCTCTCAATCCGGGACAAGTGGTCGTCTATGACATTGTCACTCCCCTTCTTATCTTTAATCTCGATATCAAATTCTTGAAGAAGTAGGATCCATCGGATTAGTCTTGGTTTTGCATCTTTCTTCCCCATGAGATAACGGATAGCGGCGTGATCCGTGTAAACGATAGTCTTCGCACCTACTAGGTAGGGTCGAAACTTATCGAAGGCGTACACCACCGCTAAAAGTTCCTTTTCCGTAGTGGTGTAATTCAATTGGGCCCCATTGAATGTTTTGGACGCATAGTATATAGCACGGAAAACCTTCTCCCTTACTTGGCCAAGAACTACTCCTATGGCCACATCACTTGCATCGCACATTAATGTGAAAGGCTCCTTCCAATCCGGCGCCACCAAAATGGGAGTATTGACTAATGCTTCCCTCAAGGCACTGAAAGCACTTAAACAAGCATCATAAAAAACAAAAGGGACATCTTTTTCAAGTAAGTGTGAAAGGGGTTTAGATAACCTAGAGAAATTTTTAATGAACCGTCGGTAAAAGTCGACGTGACCCAAAAATGAACGGATTCCTCTCTCGTTTGATGGAGGAGGAAACTTCTCTATTGCCACTATCTTTGCCCGATCAACCTGCAAACCTTGAGAAGATATTTGATGACCAAGTACCATCCCTTCCTTAACCATGAAATGACACTTTTCCCAATTAAGGACAAGGTTGGTATCTTGACATCGTTTTAGTACCAATTCCAAATGTTCTAGACACGTGTCAAATGAAGTACCAAACACCGAAAAGTCATCCGTAAACACTTCCATTACCCTCTCAATTAGGTCATGAAAACTCGACATCATGCACCTTTGGAATGTTGTGGGTGCATTGCATAGCCCAAAGGGCATGCGTCTCCAAGCAAACGTTCCATAGGAACATGTGAAGGTGGTCTTCTCTTGGTCTTTGGGGGCAATCATTATTTGATTGTACCCGGAGTAACCATCGAGGAAGCAATAGTAAGCAAATCCACCAAGCCTATCTAACATTTGATCCATAAAGGGGAGGGGAAAGTGGTCCTTACATGTAGCTTTGTTCAACTCCCTATAATCTACACACACTCTCCACCCGGTTGCTACCCTTGTAGCAATTACCTCATTTTGATCGGTCGTGATGACCGTCATTCCCCCTTTTTTAGTCACGACATGCAATGGTGATACCCACGGACTATCACTAATAGGAAAAATCATCCCCGAGTCTAAAAATTTGATAACCTATTTCCTAATGACCTCTTGCAAGATAGGATTTACCCGCCTTTGGGGTTGGACTATACGTTTAACATCACTCTTGGTCCTAATCCTATGCATGCATATAGACGGGTTAATCCCCTTCAAGTCATCAATAGTCCATCCTAAAGCTTTCTTATTCCTAGCAAGTACCACCAACAATCTATCCAACTCACTATCATTTAATAAAGAAGAAACGATAACGGGGTACCTCATTTCATTATCCAAGTAAGCATACGTGAGGTGATCCGATAACGGCTTCATCTTCTCATTCTTTTCTTCCGGCCCTTGTCCTCCTTCAACGGGGATATTAAGTGGCAATATTTGAGGCCTTCTTCTCATTTCCATCGCATCAACTTCTTCTATTGATTCCCTTTAAGAACTTGGCAACACTTCATTAGAGACAACCAAGGAATCAAATGGAAACGAAGAAATATAATGAGTTAAAGAAGAGTTAGAGAAATCTTCCCATTCATCTTGCACAATGTTATCACCCACATCTAAGAAATTGCAAGATTCCACTTCTTCAAGCTCTTTCAAAGATTTTTAAATTGAGAATGTGACTTCTTCATGGTTGAAACTCAATTTCAATTCACCTTTCTTCACATTAATCATTGCCTCCCCCGTGGCAAGGAAAGGTCTTCCCAAGATCAAAGGGACGTGCTCATCCCCCGCCATATCAAGAATGACGAAGTCTACGGGAAATATGAATCGGTCCACTTTCACCAACACATCTTCCACGATCCCTCTTGGTGTCTTTACCGATCGATCGGCTAGATGTAGGGTCATTGTTGTTGGTATCAATTCCCCCATATCCAACCTCTTGTAAATCGAGTAGGGCATAAGGTTGATGCTCGCTCCAAGGTCACACAAAGCCCAAATTGCTTCACTATCCCCGATTTCATAAGGAATTGTGAAACTCCCCGGATCTTTCAACTTGGTAGGTAGACTTCTTTGTAGTAGTGCACTACATTCTTCCGATAGATTGATTGCTAGATGAACTCCAAGTTTTTTCTTGTTGGCAATCAAATCCTTGAGAAACTTCATGTAGTGGGGCATTTGATCCAAAGCATCAAGAAGAGGAAGGTTGATGTGGATTTTCTTGAAAATCTCCATGAATTTGCTAAACTTCTCATTCAACTTCTTTTTCATATACCTTTGAGGAAAGGGAAGTGGTACATGAGTAATGGGAACCCCCCATTTATCACATGGAACATCATGCTTCTTTTCTCTAAGCTCTTTAGCAATTTTCCATTTTGGGATCCTTGGACTCTTCACTCCCTCATCGCCACTTGTTTCTTCCTTCTTTCCTTTCTCTCCATCTTTATCATCCTTCCTTACCTCCTCTATTTCTTCAACCTCCAACTCCTCTTCTTGCTTTTCTTCCTCAACTTCCTCAATCTCCTCATCGACTTTCTCATCATCCACATCCGTGGGCATTTTTTGCCCTTCGTAATAAGTGCCACTCCTCAATTTTATTGCTTTAAAATGCTCTTTCGGATTCACTTCGGTTGTCGATGGAAATTTTCCTTTGTTTGGTTGAGATCCGATTGAAGTTGCCAATTGCCCCATTTGGAATTCCATTGATTTTTTATTACTCATGAGTTGGCCAAGCATGGATTCGATTGATTTTTGATTACTCATGAGTTGGGCAAGCATGGAGTCGGTTGATTTTTGATTACTCATGAGTTGGGCAAGGATGGAGTCGGATGCTTCAGATTTCTTCTCACTTGTCTCAATTCTCTTCATGAGGAGTGCAAGAAGATCGTCATCGGCGGACTTCCCTTCTCCACTTGGAAGTTTTGCTCCGGGAGGATATTGAATATCACTTTTAGTATTGGAATACGACAAATTCTCATTCCTCCAAAAAAAATCGGATTTTGAGGAGGTTGGTATTGAGGAGATGGACCCCCTTGGCCTTGAGACGATGAAGATTGGCCTTGGAATCGGTTTTGAGGAGGAGCTTGATATCCTTGAGCACGATTTTGATATGGGGGTTGCCCTTGATATTGTCGATTCCCTTGAAAATTTTGTGGGTATCCTTATTGACCCATGTCTTGACCAATCGGTCCCAATTGAAGTTCATCTTGACCAAAGGGTAAATGATTATCTCTTGGTTGAGATATAACATTCACCTTTTCTACGAGCGTGGCCAAAGTTGCCTTCATGCTCTCCATGTCATCCACTTGAGCTACCCGGTTTCTTGCTCCACGGTCTACTCTCATCTTGAATGTATTGTGTGATATCCCTTCCATTACGTCATTGACCTCATCCATCGATTTCCGCCAAATTGAACCCCCCCGCACAAGCATCAATGTGGTGTTGATCTTCCGCTCGTAACCCACAAAAGAACCAACATGTTGTTTGTTCTATTGGGAACCCATGGTGGGGGCATGTGATGAGAAGATTCGTAAACCTTTCCCATACTTCCTTGATGCTCTCATTTGCCCCTTGTTGAAACGTAGAGATCTTTTATTTGGCTTCCATAGTCTTTGAAGGAGGGTAGTACTTCAATAGAAATTTCTTCTTCAACTCTTCCCACGTCCTCACTTCTCTGGCGGGAATGCTTGATTGTAGCCAAGCCTTATCTTTGCCCGAAAATGTGAATGGGAACAACCTGAACTTCTTAGCATCTTCCGACACTCCATTTTGCTTGAGAGTGTCGGCTATCTCTAAGAATTGAGCAAGATGTTCATTCGGGTCTTCCTCAAATCCTTCCTCCGTTCTCCCTCAAATTTTTTCTCCCTCAACATCCGTAGTAGAGAAACACTAATCTCAAAGTTGTTTGCCTCTTCCTTAGGTCTTGCTAACCCATCGTAGTACTCCCTCGGTTGAGGCTCAAAATATTCCCTCATTGGCCTTCCATGGTATACATGTTGAGGCTCTTCTATATGTGGAGGAGGAGGGATGTACTCTTCTTGAATTTGTTGAGGTGGAGGATATTGGTAAGGAGGGTAAGGGTGTTGAGGTGGTGGGTATTGATGTGGTGGATAGTAGGCTTGTTGTGGAGGTGGATAAAGGTAAGGATAGTATCCTTGATATGGATTGGGATTTTGGAGATTTGGTGGAGGGTTTTGAGGGATTTGGTGATTCCCTCCTTGTTGATTCCCAACTTGGAGATTCTCTCTTTGAAGCTCATCATCTCCAATTGGTGGAGGATTTAACTCTTCGTTGTTCTCCATCTCAAGATGCTCTACAACTCTTTGATGGTTTCTACCTCGATTTCTTCTCCTTGCGTGTGCCTCGATCTCAAGATCCAATGGTTTCAAATTTCCTCCACGAGATATTGTGATCATACACCTACAAAAAACAAGTATCAAAGCCAACAAAGATAAACGAAATACAAAATAACGAAAAAGAAATGCTACTATCAATAACACTTAACAAACTCTAAGTCTCACTAACAACACTCGCTTAAATCCACGGCAGCGGCGCCATTGACTTGTCTCATTTTTTTTTACACTTTCTATACGCGTAACAATACGATCCCCACAAGCGTATGGGTCCGATTGTAGTACGTAAGTACGACCAAGTAGTTTGTTCGTCCAAGGATCTAGTTGAGTGCGCGAATCCCTAAAGTTAAGAGTATTCATGCTATTGTAGAAACTAAACGTGTTTGTTGGATTTTCGGGAATTAAAACACTAGTATTGAACTAAATTAACTAAGATAAACAAGAAATAGACAAAAGTGATAACAAACTATCTAACTTTCGAGAGAAAGTGCAAGAGGAGGGGTATTACCTTGGGTGTTTCCGTTTTGTGAGCAATTAAGTGAACTAGTGAACCAATTACATGAATTAACTATGAATTTGGATTAAGCTAAAGGCTATCACATATGTGTGCAAACCCCCGCGAAAGGCATAGGTGAACAACGTGCATTGATGAGCAATTATAGGATCTAACCAAATACCATAAGCTCATAAGATAGTGTTTCATAAGCACTTTCAACACTGTTACTAATGCTTATGAAACGCCCTCTCACCAAACCCCTAGACGACCTCTATTCATTTAATGTCTAAAGTTGTCGGTCTAGCAATTAACCCTCTCTCGGTTAAGCTAATTACTACTTAACTTCTATTCAATTGACCAAAGCTCACACTTACACTCCCAATCATGCTACCCAACTCTCGTTGCAATAAACATAATTGAACATGCTTGCTAATAGGGTTAATCAATCAAATGAATCAATCAAAATACAACTCTAGAAACATAAACACCCAAATCCTAAGCTAATCATGCAATTACTTCACAATTACACTAAACACCCATCAAAACATCCACACCCAAGGCAATTTGAGATTAGCCCATGGTACTAGAGGAGAATCTCATGGCTAAAACACAAGAATACACAAAACCCATAACAATTAACAAGTGAATTGCAAGAAATTAGAGAATTACCAAATTGAAAGTAAAAATTAAAGAGATATCACCTTAAGAGTTGAAATGTAGCTACAAACTTCAATTACTTACAAAGCCCAATGGAAATTTTCACTTGAATTGTAAATTGTAACCCCTAATCTAGGCTAACTATGAATTGAAATTGCAAAAGTAACAAGATCACCTAATATTATGTGTGATTGTGTGTAGAAGTTTCTCTCCAAGAAGTCTCCCTTCCAATCTGAAAAAATGACCCTTTTATATGTTTTGTGAAGTCCCAAGACGAAAATTGCACTTAAGTCCTTCAAAACTTGAGAATTTTGGCAAAAAACCCCGAAAAAGGAGTCACCTTTGGTCTATGGCCGGGTGAAACCTTCGTAAATGGGGGGATTTAAAGGTCGTGGCCGCCCGGCCGGGCGAGTGATGCCGCCCGACCAAGCCATATCTTTGTATTTGGGTAAATTGGCCGCCAGGCATAGGCCAAAGGTGGCCCGGCCGGGTGGCTCTCCGACCCGTCCTCTTCATCTCTTTTTCGTCCCGATTCTTCTTCAACCCTTCGTAAATGCTCCCGATCTTCATTGTTTCACTTCACATGAGTGCCAATGACGATTGGTACTCTTTTTGCAATTTTAAAGCTCAATTCACTTTGTATTCCTACAAAACGAGCTCACATACATTTCTCAATCAAGTCAAGCCTCTTAATATGAAAATGTATGCAAAACCATCAAAGTTTCTCACTAAAACACACGAAATCTTATGTAATTTACAACCGAATCAGGTACCCAGCCCATTGCCATCCCTAATACCTTCTAATGGATCCCTGGTTTGGCCCATGAAACTTATGGAGAGTATATAAAAGGGCCTTAGTCAGTCTTTGAAACCCTTGTACACACGAAATTGAGAAAAACGGACAGGGTTTCAAGTAGACGAAACTAAGTCTACCTTCTCCACGTTTGATAGCGCACCGTCCACCCGGTGTTCGAACGAGGTTGGGAGATAGATCAAAAGATTCGTAGTAGGAATCAAGATTGGATCTTCAAGGGTAACGATTATAATCTCTTCTTAAGATGCATGTTTTAGGTTTTAATTCGTTTTGTACGTTTGGTATCCGACAACGATTCTGGTAACGGACCGCCTCCACCGGTATGTTCCATCATCTTTAAAGGGACCTTTGACCAAATGCAGACTACTTCATCAAGCCTCTCATTTTTTCGCATCTATTTCTCAAACAAGTACTTATACGTTGATTTCACCGAATAACTCTTCCTCCAATTTCCAAGTCCAATAATCCTATGCTTTTGAATGTTTAATGTACCCGTTAATACATTCACAAAACTCATTAAAAACTCCCTCCTCTTTTGCAAACAAAGGTCTGTGCCAATTTCAATAGAATAAAATTTGAAAGAGAGAAAATAAAAGATCAAATATTAAAATTGCATTTGCAATACAATAAATTCAAAAAGAAAAAACATGTAATAAAATAAAATAATTTAATTATTTGTGGTCCATTGCCATCAATACTTGAAATTAGAGGAAAAACATATTTAACAAACACCAAACATAGGCAATATAAGAAAAATACCATAATTTCAGGATTTGGGTGGGGGCCCAATGCCTCCCTAGGCCCCAGTGTGCGTCCGTCGTTGAACGTGATCTTGAAGAAATTAATTTTCAACTCGGACCGCGTCTCAAACATTCTATGAATGCTTTTGAGCACCAAAATGTTTCTGCTACTTGCTGCTCTAAAAAATAGTGTATCAATCGCAAATTGGAGGTGAGTGATGTTGCTCGTATTCTTTCCTACCATGACTGGGATAAATATATTATCCTTCACCGCCTTCGTCATCATTATACTCAAACATTCGCCCACCACTATACAGAGAAAAAGTTAGAGTGGGTCCACTTGTCTAAACCCTTTCTCCAATAAGAATTCTTTCGTTGGGCTACCATTAATCAATACGGACGAGAACGACGTCGATATACACTCCTTCACCCAGCTCAGCCACTTGCTATTGAATCCCATCAATTCCAACATTTCCAGCAAGAAATTGTGATTTACAGAATCGTACGCTTTTTCAAATCCAATTTCAAAAGGAATAAACTTTTGTTTTCTTCTTTTGCGTTCTCAATGATCTCATTTGCCACAACTAAACTATCTAGAATGTTTCTCTTACCAATAAATTTCGATTGATTCCAAGAAATGACCTGCTCCAGTGCCTTTGAGAATCTGATTGCTAACATCTTTGAAATGACTTTGTAGGGACATCCCACGAGTGAGATAGATTTGTATTCTGCTATCGAAATCAGATTACGAACCTCAGGAATCAGTGTGATCAAAGTCTAGTTTATTCCTCTCACTAGTCTCACATTGCGGTGAAACTCCATCAATGCCGTGATGAAATCTTTCTCCAGGATGTTCCAAAAAGATTTTATAAAGTTGAAATTAAATTCATCAGGTCCCGAGCTTTTGTTGCTTCCACACTCCCAAACTGCTCCTTTAATTTCATCTTCAAAAAATTTGCTAGATAGAATTCTATTGACCTCCTTATTAAAGAATATAATAGAATAATATATTATAAGAATAGTATAATATATTATAGGTAGCAATCTTTTATTTATGTTAATCATTATCTATGAATATATTCTAAAAAATATGGTTTATATTTATTTCCTTATTTATCTCACTTGTAATTCCCATATATATGGTGATTGAATATAATTCTCTTATGGTATCAGCCTAATGCACTGAAACTCTAATTCCCTTTCTCCCATTCTCTCTCTCTCCCACTCTCACGCCTCCTCCCCTTCTTCTTCCTCTTTTTCTTTTCTCTTCTTCACTATTTTTTCGGCGTCCTCGACGAGCAGGTATCCCTCGTCGCCGCCTTGTTTATCTCGAACGAGTTGGACTCCCTCGTTTCCTCTCTTGACCGCTTCTAGCCGCTACTAGCGAGCTAGTTTCCCTTGTCCTCCCTTCTTCTTGAGCGAGCTAGTCTCCTCGTTCCTTCTCATGGTCGTTCACGCCATCTCAATGATCGTTTTCACTCATATGGTGTTAGTCACACTTACATACACTCTAATTTTCTCTATAGCCTCACGCTACATCTTCTTTTTTCTACTTTCCTCTCTATTTAGAGAGCCCATGACCGACGTCATTGGCTTCTCGCCATTGCAATCTATCTGGTTTGTGCTCGGATCAATTGCTTTCACTAAACTTGCAAGTGTTTCTTGCCTAATTTTTTTGTCATAGTTCGTCCTTCAAAGGGTTTCTGTGTTTCAATCCATTTGCTTCCCACTTTTGTGCACCTTGGCATGCCCTATTTAGTGATTCTAAATTTCCGTTATTTCTCCTGTTGTATGACAACAAAAGTGCATTGTTTTGCGGATGTTCACGAAGTTTCTATGTCAAACTCGCTTCAGATTGTTGTGTATCAAGTCTGTGTTCATTTACATTCTCAGTTTCGCTTGACCGGGAGTATTAGATAATATAATAGAATAATATATTATAGGAATAGTATAATATATTATAGGTAGTAATCTTTTATTTATGTTAATCATTATCTTTGAATATATTCTCAAAGATATGGTTTATATTTATTTTCTTATTTATCTCACTTGTAATTTCTATATATAGTGATTGAGTGGATCATTCATATCATCTCATTAATGGTGATTGAATATAATTGTCACATTCTCCCCTAATTCTTTTGCACTCAATGCCTTTTTTAAGAAATCAAAAACTTCTACTTTAATTTCATTAACCCTCTCAACCTACCTTTACAATATTCTCAATTTTACACAAATATCATTATTTTAATATGTTAATAAAGGTTTGCAAAATTACATCTCAAAACTCTACTCATCATTATTATATTTTTTTAATATACGTGTTCATGTACATATAAAACTTATTATGGGACAGAGGGGAGAGAGTATTTGATATGACAAAAAAAAACTTTTATATATCTTTAAACTTGACTTATTTAACATGTAGATATTTTTTCCATATTGAGTCCAAATCATTTGAAAAGTAAATATAATTTCACACATTGAACATCACATCAAAATAAATAATAATGATCATGCTATATATAAATTATTTGGAAAACAAATGAACAATAAGTGTAAAAGGGAAAATATAAAATTTATAAATAAAATAAGGCTTAATTTTTTTTTATTTAACACAAAAAGTATAGAGAAACAATTAATTGTGAAATTATAATTTTATTGAATGAATTGTAGAGTTACATGTGATGGGTATTTATAGATACAAAACCAAACCTAATCTATATCTTTTAAATAAGGAATATAAAGATTTACAATATATATAATATATATCTAACATATATATATTATATATCCAATACACCCCCTCAAGATGGAGCACCGTAGGAGAGTCCAATCTTGATCATAAGCATTTGAAGACGAGAACGAGCAAGTGGTTTTGTGAGAGCATCTGCTAGTTGGTCTTCGGACGACACGTGTGAAACACGTAGTTGAGATGTTTTGATTAAGTCCCGAACGAAGTGATAGTCAATAGCAATATGTTGCATCCGGGAGTGAAACACGGGGTTGGAGCAAAGATATGTGGCTCCAATATTATCACAATAGATGGCAGGGAGAGGGTCGATGGGAAAATATAATTCTTGAAAAAGAGATTTTAACCATTGTACCTCAGAAGCCGCAGATGCAATGGCTCTATATTCTGCTTCAGTTGAGGAGCGAGCAACCGACTTTTGTTTCTTGGAAGACCAGGATATGGGATTTGGTTCAATAAAGACAACATAAGCACTTGTAGATGTACGATCATCAGAGTTTCCAGCCCAGTCAGCATCAGTAAAGCAATGTAGTGAGGAAAAGGGATTGGGGCGAAGGGTGATTCCAACATCTCTAGTTCCATTTAGGTATCGAAGAAGGCGCTTGACAGTACTCCAATGAGTTATGGTAGGAGCATGCATGAATTGAGATAATTTGTGTACATCAAAGGCAATATCGGGTCTAGTAAGTTGGAGATATTGGAGACTTCCAAAAACTTGACGATATTGGGTGATATCAGTAGGTGATGATCCATCAGATAAAGATAAGCGAGTGGAGGTGGAGAGAGGTGTTTGAACAGGTTTTGAAGTGATCATATTGTAACGAGTAAGAAGGTCAATGATATACTTACGTTGGGAGAGAAAGCATGATTTCGTAGTACGAAATACTTCCACACGTAAGAAGTAGGAAAGGGTCCTAAATCTTTGACATAAAATTTTGTGCTCAGGTCTGAGGCCACTTTAGTGAGGAAAGAAGGGTTATTTCCTATAAGTATAAGATCATCAACGTATACAAGAAAATATGCAATAATACCAGATTTATTGTACACAAAAAGAGATTCATCAGATTTGGTGTGAATGAAACCAATGCTTTCGAGGAAGGTTCAAAGAGCAAAATACCAAGTACGAGGTGTTTGTTTTAGGCCGTAGATGGACTTGTGTAACTTACAAACATATGTGGGGACTGTTTTGTCAACAAAACCAGGAGGTTGAGCCATAAAAACAGTGTCAGACAAGGAGCCATGAAGGAAAGCATTGTTCACATCAAACTGTCAAAGTGGCCAATCATTAGTGACTGCAATGCTAAGGACCGCTCGAACGGTTGCTGGTTTGACCACAGGACTGAACGTTTCTGAGAAATCAACTCCGGGGCGTTGATGAAAGCCCTTGGCCACAAGTCGAGCTTTGAATTTGTCCAAAGAACCATCCGGTTTTCTCTTGATACGGAAGATCCACATGGAACCAACAACATTGACCGAATCATCAGGTGGTACTAAATCCCAAGTCCCGTTTCTGAGAAGGGCATTAAATTCAGATGACATGGCCTCCCTCCATCGTTCATCTTTTAATGCCTGAGAGACGCAGTTAGGTTCAGTGTCAGAAGATAAATTAATGGTAAGACCATACCTCGGGTTTGGTTTGAAGATTCTGTTTTGAGCTCGAGTGACCATTCGAGTGCCTTGGGGGGCCGGTGGGGATGGCGATAAGGGAGCATCTGGCGACTCGAGACGAAGAGGTGGGGTGGGTGTACTTAGTGAGCTAGGGGGTGCAGCAAGGGTGGACGGTGGGCCGGGGGTGTATTAATCCGAACAGGGGGTGCAGGGGGCTGGGTGTTGGACTGGTGGGTGTATTAAGTGGAACAGGAGGTGTATGGATCAGATGTGGTGGAGTTGATGAGTTGACGTCGAGATGGGGTGAATTTTGGGGAGGGGGTGTATTCGTAAATGTTGTGGGTGGGGTATGATCAGTAGGTAAGGAAG
The DNA here is from genome assembly GCA_963675135.1 of Galeopsis tetrahit. Classification (NCBI taxonomy): domain Eukaryota; kingdom Viridiplantae; phylum Streptophyta; class Magnoliopsida; order Lamiales; family Lamiaceae; genus Galeopsis; species Galeopsis tetrahit. Next base: position 37,471,626 of record OY776126.1, on the reverse strand, counting down.
GGGGTGTATGAAGCAGATTGGGTGGTGGAAAGAGCATAGGGTGTTCTGGTGGGCAGGTGGGTGTATTTACTAACTCGGGGGTGTATTTACTAATTCAGGAGGTGCATCAGGAATAGTTTTAGGAGAGGCTAGGGGAAATATATTTTCAACGAATTGAACATGACGAGATGTATATATTCTTTTGGTGTTTAAGTCAAGGCATAGGTAGGCACTTTGGGTAAGAGAGTATCAAATGAAGATACAAGGGGTGGAACGAGGTTCTAATTTGTGGGAGGTGTAGGGGCGAAGTTAAGAATAGCATAGGCAACCAAAGACTCGAAGTTTAGATAGGTTAGGAGTTTGTTTTAGGAGATATTGATAAGAGGATTGCATGTTTAGGTTGGGTTTAGGGAGGCGGTTTATAACATAAGTTGCAAGACAGACGGCGTGAGGCCAATAAGTGAGAGGCATGGACGCGTGATGTAAGAGGGCTAAGGCTGTATCAACAACATGTCTGTGACGACGTTCAGACATGCCATTATGTTCAGGAGCGTGGGGTGGAGTCGTTAGGTGGGAGATTCCATGTGTTTGAAGGAGGGATCGTAGAGCAATGAACTCACCCCCGTTGTCAGTGTATAGGGTTTTGATTTTAGTATTATAGAAGTTTTCTACAATGTTTTTAAAGGAGGTAAAGGTGGGGAGGACATCAGATTTGCGTTTTAGAGGGTAAATCCACATATATTTGCTAAAGTGATCAACAAAGAGGACATAATATTTGAAGCCCTCAATTGACTGGACAGGAGATGACCAAACATCTGGAAAGATGACTTCAAGGGGTTTTTTAGAGATAATGCTAGAATCGTAAAATGGCAGTTTGTGACTCTTTATACAATTGCAAGAATTACAATGCAAAGGGTTTGAGGTCGTAGTTGGTAAACTAAACCTGGATAAGGTGTGAGACAGGATTTTAGAGGATGGATGGCCTAGACGGGCATGCCATATGGTGGTAGGTTGTTTTTCGGAGATAGAGGTTGTAGGTGAGGTAGACGCTCGAGTCGGTCATACATAGAGATTATCCACGCGACTCCCCATGAGGAGAATGCTCCCCGTTTTGCCATCCCGCACCTGAAAATAAGTAGAGCCGAAGATAACGTTAACATTGTTATCTCGACACAAGGTTGAAACGGAAATAAGATTTTTGGCCATTTGTGGGACAACAAGGACGTTTGAGAATTTTAACATATCAACATGAGGAAACGACAAGGAACCAATGTGTGAAATATGCAAACCATTACCATCACCGATGACTACATTATCCGAACCGGAATATGGAGAGGAAACGAATAAATTTTGGGGATGAGTTGTGATATGATGAGAAGCCCCGAAGTCTAGGATTCAAGGGATGGAGTGTGTATGTGAAATAGCCGAGTGGGCGGAGGGGGTGTATGTAGTAGTGTAGTGAGTGCGTAGATGCGGGGGGTGTATTTTCCAGAGTTGGGGGTGTAAGGAGCAGGGGACTGAGGGATCTGGCCCATCTAGGCAGTAGTATACAGTAGCGGAGGGAGTGCTAGATGCTGGGAGAGTGTATTTACCAGAGTTGGGTGGTGCATACCAAAGTTTTGCCTAACAAATAGGAGTTTAATTTGTTTTGATTAATTCTGGGAGAGATGCAGTCTAGAGAATTGAGAGAATTTAGTGTTTAATAAATATGTGGTTTATTTGTTTTAATAGCTGAATCTTAGTTTTAAGAAACGGAGGAGGAGCGGTTTTGAAGAAATCGAAGTGAAGAGGGTGGCAGTCGTGAGTTTTGAACGACGTCGGGCGTCGAACAACGACTACAAGGAAAAATGTCGGATCGAGGCGTTAGCCAGACGACTCGCTGATACCATATAGAGAAACAATTAATTATGAAATTTAATTTTATTGAATGAATTGAAGAGTTACATGTGATGTGATGGGTATTTATAGATACAAAACCAAACCTAATCTATATCTTTTAAATAAGGAATATAAAGATTTACCATATATATAATATATATCTAACATATATATATTATATGTCCAATAAAAAGAACAAAATTTTTCTCCATGAATGAAATTATAATACAAACTAACACCTTACACCGTACTCCTTTTATATTAAAAATCACAAAATTTTATATGAGATGATTTTATATATAGGATGATTATTTAATTATATTCTAAATATTAAAGTGGATATACCTCTATTATTCATGAGTCCATGACTATCTCACATAAAATTCCCTCGTTCAATATATATTATAATTTCTTTTTTTATTTTTCTTACAAATCCCTGCATGAAAAAATTCCAGGAGAGTTGGATGGATTTTTCAAATTCCACAACAATCTCTCAGGCCCAACCAAGAATCGGAGGAAACAGCCCAACTGATATATTTGGGCCTGCATCGAATATGGACTTTCTCAAATAAGATCGTTGGTGGGCTGATTTGCTGGCCGTTTCATACACTCCCCCAATTACCTAAATTCCTCGATTCAAATTGAACCTAAAACTGTTAAAGAAGCATTAGATGATGAGAATTGGATTGAAGCTATGCATGAAGAACTTAATCAGTCTGTTAGGAATGATGTTTTGACATTAGTTCCTAGACCAGATCATGTTAATGTCATAGGAACTAAATGGATTTTCAAAAACAAGACTGATGAGATGGGAAACATTATTAGAAACAAAGCTAGGTTGGTTGCTCAAGGGTATACACAAGTAGAAGGTGTAGACTTTGATGAAACATTTGCTCCAGTTGCTAGAATTGAATCCATTAGACTATTACTTGCTATTGCATGCTATATTGATATAAAATTGCACCAAATGGATGTTAAAGCTGCTTTTTTAATGGTATTCTTATGGAAGAAGCTTATGTTGAACAACCAAAAGGCTTTGAAAACCCTGATTATCCTGATCATGTCTTTAAACTGAAAAAGGCTATATATGGCTTGAAGCAAGCACCTAGAGCATGGTATGAAAGACTAACTGATTTCTTGATTGAGTTTGGTTTTGTAAGAGGAGAAGCAGACAGAACACGGTTCATTAAACATGAGAAAAATGCTATTATGATTGCTCAAATTTATGTTGATGATATAGTTTTTGGATCTACCTGTGATAATATGCTCAAACACTTTGTAAATGAAATGACATCTACTTTTGAAATGTTCATGGTTGGTGATTTGAATTACTTCCTAGGATTGCAAATAAAACAACAAAAAGATGGGATTTTTATTTCACAAAGTAAGTATGCTAAAAGTCTTGTAAAGAGGTTTGGTTTAGAGAATGCTAAACACATGAAAACTCCTATGGGATTGTTGGTCCTGAAAGGAGTATATAACAAGTGTATGGGGGGGGGGGGGAATACACTTGTATGCAAATCTTTTCAACTTGAGATCAAACCAAGACTCAGCAAGGTTGTCTTGGACAACTCTGCTGAAGATGATTAACTCTTCTAAGATAATCAAGCTACTAAGTGCTATTGAGTACTTAGTTGAATAACTATCTAAAGGAGTTATATGTGCGGAATAGTGGTTGGCCCTTTAAGTTTAGACTCCTTAAGATTCTGAAATCACTTTGTCAATCCAATGCAATCCAGTTCAGTTTCAGGGAACTTGTCCAAATCAGTTTTGCACAGTCTTTGAATATGTATCTTTTGAAAGATCAGTTTTGTGTGCAGTGTTGAATGAATGTAAGTACTTTGTAAAGTAAATCAACACAAGAGATTTATAGTGGTTCAGAGACTCAAGCTCCTACATCCACTTTCCCTGATTTAACAGGATAATTCCTTCTCTCTTGGAATTAACTTGTTTTATAGTGCCAAGGTGCACTTGATCAAGAACACCACTCCTTGGTGAATTGATCCCTAGGATGTCTAGAGTCCTAGTACCCTCTTCTCAACTCAGAACTGAACTGTTCTTCTCTCAACAGTCAACTCCTACCACTTCTACTACTACAACCTTCTCACTTTCTCACTTGAAAGGGGTAAGGATTGAAGTAAGGTTCCAACTAATGAGATATCCTTTACAATGGAGATCAGTGTATAAGGATAGGATATCTCTCTAAGCTTGTGTATGAATATACAATTGGGATCAGCTTAGAAGAAGTGTATAAAGACTAAGATAGTCTCTTTGAAAGCTTGTATGTTCTATGAGCTTCAGAATACTTGAGTAGTTGGATTCTGTTGAGGTGCTTTCAAATGGTCTTCACACTTCTGTATTTATAGACAAAATGGAGGATTTGCCCGTTGGAGAGGCAGCCCCAAATTGCTATAAATGTCTTCCTTGAGTTCTTCAAACTGGAAGACAGATTTTTGATAGTGACATGTCCTCATTTGGGTAATAAACGGCTTGTAAGACTTTGTCTTCACTCTGCAGCACTTTTCCCAATGTTTGACTTCTTGTTAGGACTTGGACATGGCTTCTGAAGATTGATCCAATGATAGGACAACATTCCTTATCAAGTGGACAACTCTTCTTATCACTATCAGCAGTCTTGCTTATGAGCAAGGTTGGCTTGCTCTTCTTCAGATGACTTGGCTCTTCCCTTTATTTCACTTCAAAGTGATCTTAGCATGTTGTATTGTAATTCTTTAGGGAATGGTTGTCTCTAATTCTTCAGCATAGTTGACCTTCAACCTTTAGAGCATCTGTTCTGATTCAATCATGCTGAGACAACTCTTCTGGACAACTCTTCTGATCAGCATACTTGGTCTTTTATCATCAGAGCATCTTTCACATAGAGTTGGCTTCTCTGGACAACTCTCCTGATCAAAAACCTTTGAGTAGCCTTGTCCTTTTGAGCTAGGTGAACTTTTTCTTGCATATGGCTAGCTTCTTTGGACAACTCTCCTGATCAGAGTCATTAAGCTTGTCCTTTTGATTTTACCAATCTTGCATATGGACAGATTCTCTGGACAACTCTCCTGATCAGAGCATCTTATTGGACTTGTCCTTTTGATCTTTACAATCTTGTTTTTGCATAAGGACGTCTTCTCTGGACAACTCTCCTGATCAGAGTATTTGATGTTTCATAGAGTGTCCTTGATCATACGTGATAGTTCCAGAATTTGAGCCTTGAGGGGACTTGATCTTGATCATCTTCAAAGCATAGGTTCCCCCTCAAATTGTGCATCTAATTGTCTAAGAGCTGCCTAACATTTCAGCTTCTCATCTAGCCTTATGCTATGTGCTCTAACATTTTTAGAACACTATCAATTTGACTTAGGCATGTCTCAGGGGGTTTTGGTAATTAATCAAAACATATCTCATTTTATTCCCAACAATTTCCCCCTTTTTGATGATGCCAAAACCTACATATTCTAAGCAAAAGTGACTTGTCTACACCTATTACATATATCTTCAGAAGACATGACTAAGATCAATATTCCTGAAAAGATAATGTGTTAGTGTATTCACTGTTTTTGTTGCAAGTAGGTTTCACAGATAGGCATAGAGAGATTTCTGTAATAATGTATCTTGATTCAAAAGTAGTTCAACTATCATTCATATAAAAAATCATTACAAGCATGTTGATAGTTGAAGGTAACTTATCAGAGCATGAAATCATTACAAATCAAGATATACATACTAAACATAGGATCAGAGCAAGATAAACTATTTCAAGTATCAGAGCTGACTAATACAAGATATTCCAGATATCAAAGTAGAATACATCAATTCTTGTATCAGATCAATTTAAACCATATCAGAGCAAACAACATGTCAATGCACATATCAGCAGGCTTGTCCAAATTTCAGCAGATTTGACCACATAGCAAAAAATATCTTCAGATAAGATAATTTTTCATCCAGAAAGTGTCAGAAGACTTAGCTATTCTTAGAGATCATCCTCAGGAGGTGGCACCATCCCATATTGTGCCCACACTCTCCTCTTGAGTTCCATGGCTTCCTGGTTGGTTCCTTTAGGTCCAAGGGTCATCTTGTTCAGCTTCAGAATTTCTGTGAACTCCCTTAGGATCCTTGCTTGGTCAATCCATCCATCAAGCTTTGGAGGCATATAGATGATAGGCTTGGGAGCATTGAGTTCAATTCTTGCAATGTCAGCAGCTGCAAGTAATTGTTGATACAATTCTCTGTAGTATTCCAGCATGAACTCAGTGAAGGCAGAGTTTGCATCTCCTCCATTCCATCTGTCAATGACATAATAGTCATAGACAAACTCCCTTTTAGCCTCTTCCCATGTATCATTCAGTTGAATTGGCACCCATTTATCCAAATGTGGATATTTGGTGTCCATTGGGATTAGAAGCTGAGGCTTCATCTTGCTGTAAGTTGCTCTCCTCCTTCTTGGTTTCTGAAAATTTGCTCTTCTCTTATCTCTTGCTCTGTTAGCTTCTTCCATCAGATCCATTTTCTCTTGGGCCCTCATCATGGCCAGTTTCTGTTGTGTTTCAGGGTCTTTGCCATACCCTTCATGAAACAACTTTGATGGATCATGAGCTAGGACAGTTGTCTTCTTCTTAGGTTCAAATCCAAATCCTTCAGCAAATAACTCTTCAATGTCTTCAGTGGACTTGGGACCTTCAGCACTTTTGGCAGATTCAGAAGATTTGTCAGCTTTGGGCTCTTCAGCAGTTTTGGCTTTCTTTGATGTAGGCTCATCCTCATCAATTCTGAATTCAGGTGGAAGATCAAGGCTGCTAGGAAAATCAGTGAATGTCTCAACTTGTCTTTTCTTTCCTTTTGCCCTCTTGATCTTTCCTCTAGTTTGGACACCTTCATCACCTTTGTCCAAACCAGACACTTCACCACCTGGTCTTTGTTGTAACCTCATCCTTTCTTCTTGAGCTGAGGCCATAGAATTCTTCAAATCAAGTGCTAATTGTTCTTCTTCATTCAATTCTTCCAAGTTCAGCACTTCAGGCTCTTTTCCTTTTCCTTCAGCAGCTTTGTCTTTCCCTTTGACTGGGCTTCCAATCACCAAGGCACCTTTTGCTCTAGCTCTTTCCCTTTCCCCCTTTTTGGCAGCATCAAAACACTGGGGCTTTAGGTCACTCATTGTTGAGGCCATCAGGGATTGGGCCTGGTTTAGGGACTTCATCTCCTCCAACAAATATACATTTTCATCATGTATATTTTGCATTCTATCACTGCTCAAGCTAAGAAAAGCTAGAACAGGCTTCATCTTTTGTTGGACAACCTCCTCCAAGGTTGCTTTCAGGGATGCATCCAGTTGGGTTTTAAGAAGCTCAGTGAGGTTGGCTACTGCACCTTCAGCAATGTTGGCCAATACCTCTTGGGAAAACTTTTCAGAGGCTGCTTTCACCATAGCTAGCCTTTGCTCTTCAGCTCTTTTCTTTTGCAGTGCTGTCTTCTTTCCAAGAGCTTGCTTGACAGTAAGCCTGAGAGCCTTGACATTGGCATTGTGATTGTCTCTCAGCAACTTTTGCTCTTTCTTGACCTCCTCTGAGATGGCTTCCATGGTGTACTTGGCATTTTGAACTTCAGTGGAAATGGTTTGGAGGCCAGTTTCCACACCACTAATCCTTGCTTCAAGAGTTGGTAGCACAACATCTTCAGAGCCAGTGAGCCTCATTTCTACAGATGCTAGAGTCCTTCCTTGCTCATTCAATGCTCCTGAAGTTTCAGCATGAGCAGATTGGACTTGATGAGCCAAGGAGTCCAACTTCTCTGATTGCATTCCAAGTAAGGCCTGAGCTGAGCCTGTATCTACTTGGATAGGTGCATCTATTAAGAATTCATCTGCAAAGATTTGGTCACGAGAGATACCTGCAATAGTAGACAAATCAAACAAGTTAGGAAATAAACACTCATCTCCCTCAATTTCTTTTGTATAAGACTCTAATACATCAGCAGTCTTCTTCTCATTTTTAACTCTTTCTTTTCTCCCTTCTTTTAAGATGTTCTCACCCAAGGAATCAGGCCTCCTTTCATCAAGGGATTCCTGAAGTTCAGATTTGACTTCAAGAATAACCTGTCCTTCCTCACTTATTCCACCCTCATATGGTGGTACACTCACTATCTTAGTGATGACTACCTCTCTTTCATCCACAACTCCCTCTGATTTTTCAACTATTCTCTCCTTTTCAACTCCTTCTCCTAAACCTGCAACATCTTCACCTTCAACAAGGTTCAAAGATGGCAGTTGTGAGGAGATCACAGTGCTTATCTCAGCAGCCACTGAGTCATCCTGAATGATTAAGGGCTGATCAGTGTCCAACTCTTCTGACACTGAATAGGCCTTAATCAAACTAGCCTCTAGTACAGGAACCTCAACATCTTTAGGCTGTGCCTTGGGATCAGAAGAACCTTCATTGGCAGATGTGTCCTTGGTTGTGTTACCACCCTTGGTTAACACCTCTGATGACACAGAGCCTTTCCTATGGTAGGTTCTAGGAGGGTTGGAAAGTCTATCTGCTACAGAAGACTTGGGTTGAGAGGGTTCAGGGAGGTTGGCTTGAGGGGTTTCAGGAGGGTTGGGATTTGAAGGGTTTGAGGGATCATCAGGGGAATCATCATCATTGGAGCTGCTGTCAGGGTGTTTGATTCCCTTAGCTTTTCTTTCTTTCTCCTCCTCAATTTTATCAGCTACTAGCTTTGCAAAAATTTCCTCATCAATGAGAAATCTTGTCTTTGAAACTCCAGCAAAGTTTAGCAATCTGTTCTCCTCTATTTGCCACCAGTTTGCACCCTTATCTTGGATGACTTGTGATATCTCCATCATAGACTTGTCTTTTACATCAACAAGCATCCTTAGATCATGAAATATCTTCTGAATTCTTGGAAATTCAGCAAGTTGTGGATACAAGCTGTCCACAGTAGCCTTTGCTCCTCCTCTGAGCATACTTTCATAAGTATACTCCTCCTCATCTCCACTTGAATGGGGACTTTGGGTTATAGGGGAGTTGGCTCTGGGTTCTCCTAGAGTGGCTTCAGGGAGGTTTAATTTCAGGAGGATTGGCTTCAGAAGGATTCGGCTCAAATGAAGGTATTTCAGTTGCTTTAGAGAGCAATGAATCTGAAGGGGCTTTACTCAGGGGGGTTGGCTCATTGAGTGCATGTTCTAAGAGCTTTGAATAATTGAGCATGGATGAGTCAAGGGGAGACAGGAGTCTTGTCTCATCTACTGCTAAATCTGCAAGCACATCAATGCCACTTCTTTGCACATTCCCTTCTGGTGAGTATCTCTTAGTGAGATTTACAGGGGTAATGGGTTGGTTGGAAGGGGTAACATGTGTTTCAGGGGAGTTGGGCTCAAGGTTCTGAATTTCAGGGAGGTTGGCCTCTTTGGGTTGACCTTCAGGGACTTTGGATTCTGGAGTTCCAGAACCAGATGAATTAGTCCTTGACATGGATTTGGTCCTGCTTTCAGCTCTGCTCTCCCTTAGAGCCAATTGAAGAGACCTTTCTTCTTGAAGCTCCAACACTTTCTCAGTAGGCTTGGCCCTTCTCTTGCTGGCCCTACTGCTTCCACTTCCTTCCTTTTCAGGGACAACTTCCCTGATTCTCTTATCACCCTTCTTCTTTTGCCTTGTCTCATTGTACTTCCTCCTCAACTCTTCTGAGTGGTCAGAAGGCACACTCACTCCCTCTTCTGCCACTGCATCAACTTCAGCTGATGCTCCTGAGGCTTCTCTTGAGGACAATTGAGACATTTTCCTTGTTTTGACAGCCCTGGCCTTGGTTCTCTTCTTCATCTTAGGCTTTTCTTCAACCTGTTCTTCAGCAGGTTTGGCCATAAGCATCCTTCTCTGTTCAGTTTTCTTGCTGAGCTTTCTGAACAAGATCTTTTGGGCTAGGAGGGGCTTTGCAAAGGTCTGCATTTGAGAATAGTGGGAAAACCTTTCAATCAGCAAGCTTGCCCTGGTGCAATACTTGATTTTCCCTTCTAGCACCACCTTGTTGTGAGTTTTCACTTTGAATTTTGCCTTTTCCTTCATCATCTCAGACATGATGAAGGTCCTCCAATCAAATTTAATGCCCTTATCACTGGCATCAATAATGGCAGCCATGATTCTGATTCTTGGATGGCTGACCTGCTCCAAGCTTCCAGTATTGCTCAAGAGACTCTTAGCAACTACCTCAAAAAGGTTGAGAAATTCTGGCTTGAGAGTCTTCTTGTTCTGTGTTGAAGAAATGGGGCCTGGAACCAATAGCCATTCTTGAGCTATCTCATCTTCATGGCCAGTACCATAAACTTCTCGATTCCTTCCCTCATAAGGCAATCCAAAAGCTCCTTCCAGATCTTCTGAGGAGAATTTCACTCTATGAAATCTCTCTTCTTCCTCTCCTTCTGCAGTGTATGACAACCTTGTGGAAACTTCACCATCTGCAGATTGACCTCTCCATTTGAGAAAGGCAAAGAATTCTGCCATGTAGCTTTCCAAGCATGAGCTTGGTCTTTCTTCCATGAACTTTTGAAGTCCAGCTCTCCTCAACCATCTCAAGGTTGGTGTAACTTCAGGATCCTCATTCTCAAAGGATACTATGGGCTCAAAATGAAGATTGTTTTTGTTGCTCAAGTAGCCAAAGTCAAGGTCTAGAGCCTTGTTGGAGAAATCAATGAGCATCTCTGGTCTAACTTTGGGGGCCATTGAAATTTGCAGAGAAACTTTGAGAGAGTTTGAAGAAAATTTGAGTTAGGGTTTCGAATACTTGGGGAAGAAGTGTTTGTGGGGGATCTTAAGACTTGTGAATATTCTAAAAAGAATGTTTGTCAACGAGTTGGTGAGGTCTTGATGCAATTCAAAGGTGAACAAAAATGGAAATCCAAAATGAACGGCTAGGATTGATTTCAGGGGAGTTGTCCATTTTTGATCCAATGGTCAAAAACCAATGTAACAGTGAAAGAACTGTTTTATTCAAAACGTGGGTAGTTTTTAATGTTTGTTTAAGGCTGGGGGTTTTTCGAGATAGATCATGTCCCAAAAAGTTTAATGCAAACAAGAGTTAAATCCGAGCATTTAATGCATGGAAAGTGACCTTTTGGGTGGGAGACAAATTAAATCTCAGAAAGGTGAAAACTGTATTTCAATGGGACAGATTTCGAAATAGACAATGATCACTTAAAGTAGGTGCTTATCAGACCAAGATTTGGTTTGATAGCCAAGACAACTTATCTGACCCTACATGGACAAGTGTCCTGAAGAGGTGTGGACAAGTGTCCTGAATAGGTGTGGACAAGTGTCCTGAATTTCAAGGGACAAGTGTCCTGAAGAGATAAGGTCATCTTTTCTGAGTTTCAGTAGACTTGACCAAGTCTGCTGAAGTTTGAGTTTATTTCCCCCTTAATCAATGAACTTCTTTGGACTCATCTGTCCAACTTTCCTGGATCAAGAAGACCCAACTCTGCTGATAATTCCAGGAACCTTGCCTCTGCAAGTGGCTTAGTTAGTATATCAGCTTTTTTGATGATCTGTGTGGATCTTCACTAACTTAATGTCCTTCTTCTCCACATGATCTCTAATGAAGTGATGCTTGATGTCCACATGTTTGCATCTTATGTGCAAGACAGGATTTTGTGATATAGCAATGGCACTATTGTTATCACAGAATATTGGCACTTCAGTAGAGTTGACTTTGTAGTCTTTGAGTTGTTGTCTTAGCCAAAGAATTTGAGCACAACAACTTCCAGCAGCAACATATTCAGCTTCAGTGGTGGAGGTGGCCACTGTGTTTTGCTTCTTGGAGAACCAAGATATGAGTTTGTTGCCCAAGAATTGACAAGTCCCTGAGGTGGACTTTCTGTCAATTCTACATCCTCCATAATCAGCATCTGAGTAGCCAGTTAGCTCAATGTTGTCATCAGCAGGGTAACAAAGGCCTAGATTCTCAGTGCCTTTGAGATACCTCAAGATCCTCTTTGCAGCCTCAAGATGGCTTTTCTTAGGATTTGCTTGAAACCTTGCACAAACACCTACTGCAAAGATGATGTCAGGTCTGCTGGCAGTGAGATAGAGGAGTGATCCAATGATTCCTCTATACTCAGTGGAGTTGGTTGGAACACCACTTTCATCAGGATCCATCTTCCAATTAGTATTCATTGGGATCCTTACTGGCTTGCTTGATGTACACCCAAATTTCTTGATCATTTCTCTGGTGTACTTAGCTTGGTTGATGAAGATTCCTTCTTTCGTTTGCTTGACTTGTAGACCCAAAAAGAAGTTCATCAACCCCATCATGGACATCTCAAACTTGCTTTGCATGAGCTTGGAGAATTTCTCACACAGCTTCTCATTAGGGGATCCAAAAATTATGTCATCTACATAAATTTGGACAAGCAAGATGTCCTCTCCTTCAGAGATTCTGAAGAGGGTTCTGTCTACAGTTCCCTTGGTGAATCCATGATCCAAGAGGAATTGTGACAGTGTGTCATACCAAGCCCTGGGGGCTTGCTTGAGTCCATATAGAGCTTTCTTCAGTCTGTAAACTTGATTTCCAACTTCAAAACCTGGTGGTTGCTCCACATAGACTTCTTCTTTCAAGACTCCATTTAGAAAGGCACTCTTGACATCCATTTGGTACACTTTGAACCTCTTGTGAGCTGCATAGGCTAGAAAGAGCCTTTTTGCTTCCAGCCTTGCCACAGGTGCAAATGTCTCATCATAGTCAATGCCTTCATGTTGGCAATAGCCTTTTGCCACTAGTCTTGCTTTGTTTCTGACAATCACATCATTCTCATTCTTTTTGTTCTTGAATACCCACTTGGTTCCAATAACATCTTGATGTGAAGGTCTATCAACCAGCTCCCATACTTCATTTCTGGTAAATTGGTTGAGTTCTTCCTGCATGGCTGTGATCCAATTTGCATCTTGAAGTGCTTCCTCAATATCACTTGGTTCTTGTTCTGACAAGAAACAACAGAATAGAGCACTTTCACCATGAAATCTTCTAGTTTTGACTCCAATACTTGGATCACCAAGTATTAGATCAGTAGGATGGTCAGACAACCAAGTCCTTCTTTTTCTGATCTCTTCAGTAGAGTTGTCCTCTACTGAAGGTGAGTCATTTTGATCATAGAATTCAGGATAATTTAATGCAGGATCTAATTCAGGATCATAATCAGGGGTGTTGTCCTCAATGTCAGGGACATTGGCATTTTCAACATTTTGAGTTCCCCCTTGATTATTTGACCTATTAACTACCTCAGCAGGAGCTGCTTCTTCATTGGTAGTTGTTACCTGGATGTGAACTGGGATTGGATCATTCAGTTCACCATTTCCTTTAGTGAGGTTTGTCTCAGGATGGTTGCCTTCAGGATTGTTGTCCAATGTGAGCTTTTCAGGTAAATTGGCTTGAACAACATCTATGAACTCAGTGTCTTTGTCTTTTAGGCTTAGTCTGGTTGTCCTCTGTGTGATTTCTTTAGGTTCCAAGTTATCATTCCTGATCTCAAGGATAGATTCATCAAACACAACATGAGGTGTTTCTTCCACTATAAGGGTTTTCTTGTTGTAGACTCTGAAAGCTCTACTGATTTGAGAGTATCCAAGGAATACTCCCTCATCAGCTTTGCTGTCAAAGGCTTTCAACTGTTCTTTCCCATTATTGTGAATGAAACACTTGCAACCAAATATATGGAAGTATGACACTTTAGGCATTCTTCCTTTCCAGAGTTCATAGGGGGTTTTGCCTTGCCCCTTTGTAATCAAACATCTATTCTGAGTATGGCATGCAGTATTTATAGCTTCAGCCCAAAACCTCTTAGGTAAGTTTGAATCAGCAATTAAGGTTCTAGCAGCTTCTTTTAAGGTTCTATTCCTTCTTTCTGCAACTCCATTTTGTTGAGGAGTTCTAGCTGCTGAGGTTTCATGAGCTATCCCATTAGATGAGCAATACTCATTGATGTATGAATTTATGAACTCAGTGCCTTTATCAGATCTTATCTTGATAATGCTAAGGCTTTTCTCATTTGACAATCTCTTAAGAAGTTCAGGTAGTTTGACTTGTGTTTCCTTCTTATTAAGGAGAAATACTACCCATGTGAACCTAGAGAAGTCATCTACTACCACCAATGTGTATTTTCTACCATTTATGCTTGAAGGGGTAATTGGTCCAAACAGATCCATATGTAGAAGCTCAAGTACCCTTTTAGTAGAAATAACTGGTTTACCCTTGAATGAGGCTTTAATCTGTTTTCCTTCTTGACATGGCTTACACACATGTTCTTTAATGAAAGCCTCATTAGGCAGTCCTTTGACTAATGCATTTCTAGCAAGTTTATTCATAGATTTGAAGTTCAGGTGGTTTAGCCTCTTGTGCCATAACCAACTTTGTTCACTAGAACTTTTAGCAATGAAACATACAGCATCAGTAGATTTGTCCCAGTCTGCAAAATACACATTTCCTTTCCTAGTCCCAGTTAATAGGATTTGTTGAGTTTTATCCTTGATTAGACATTTTCCACTTGAGAACTCAACATCAAAATCTTTATCACAGAATTGACTGATACTTAGGAGATTATATTTGAGACCAGCTACATAAGATACATTGGTTACTTTGATGTTACCAATCATCAAAGTACCATAACCTTTTGTAGTTGCTTGTGAGCTGTCTCCAAAGGTGACATTTGGGCCTTCTTTTTCAATGAAGTCAGTGAGGAGTTCCTTGTTTCCAGTCATGTGTCTTGAGCATCCACTGTCAAGATACCATGCTGTCTTTTTGTTCATGCTCCTCTTCTTGTGGCCCATTGGTACCTGCATTTAGATAGGTTTAGGTACCCTTTGAGTTTTGGGTCCTGAGAGGTTAGCTGTACCTTTGGGAACCCAAACTTGCCTAATAACCCTGATTGATTCAAGGTGGCTAAGTTGATTTCCTTGTGCATCAACATACACTGTCTTTCCCTTAAATGCCTTTGGGAAAGTATGTGTGAATGTGTTAACTCTGTAAGTTTCAGGGGAGTTGTCAACTCTCCTGAACTTATGAGTTCTTTGTGCAACTTGATGAAATCTTTGAGGAAAGGCATTTTTATGACCATTACCCTTTGGCATGAAGGGTTTTGGTTGTCTCATTTTATTCTGCCTTTGAGGGTAGTTGTCCTTAGGTCTATTCAGCTGAGGCTTTCTCAGATGAGTTGGCCTAGGCTGATTATACCTTGGATAACTCCTCTGAACATTGTTCAGGAGAGTTGCCCTTCCATTGGGTCTACTCTGCTGACCAACATTCCTCTCATGTTCAGGAGTCTTGACCTTTCCCAAAGGTTTGGGTCTAGTCTCCTGAAGCATTCGAGTAGGCATTTCATTCAATTTGTCCTTTCCTTTGTTCAGTGGCTGAATTATTTCTCTTTCAGCTTGTTGTGCCACTGATTTAACAAAGATTTTCTTAGTGTTACTTGTAGATGCAACACTAAGACAAGGTGAAGATTCAAATGGATCAAAACCCAATCCACTTCTTTGAGCCATAGGTCTTTGATAACTTTGAATTTCCTCTATTGCTCTAGAGGATTTGTTCAAAGCAGACATCTTTTATTTCAGGCTCTCTTCACTTGATTTAAGAATATCATATTCATGTGAGAGGTTTTCAAATTTGGCATTCAAAATTTTCAGTTCAAAATATTTTCTCTTCTGAGAGAGGAGTTGATTATCAATCTCCTTTTGTTGGTTAACTATCCTGAGATTTGCTTCCTTAAGCTCTCTCAAGACTTGTTGATACAACTCAGTAGACTTGACATCAACAGCTACCTCAGAGTTTTTGGTAAGTTCAGTAGCCAATCTTTCATTTTCTCTCACACAATTGTCATGAAATTCTTGTAATCTAGTGAAATCTTCCATCAACTTTCCTAAGGAAAGTTTCAGGTTAACCTCACTAGTGTTTTGTGAGATGAATGATGGTGAACTAGAAGTAGAGGATACCTCATCATCCTCAAGAGCCATGTTGCAGATATCATCATCATCATCACTGTTGGAGAATAGTCCATCAGAAGAGTTGAAGCTTTCAGCACTGTCAGATCCTTCACCAGCCATCATGGCTTTTCTATTGGTGAACTTCCTGTCTCTTTTAGCTTGCCTCTCTCTTCTTTCTTTAGAGCTCAATTCAGGGCAGTCATACTGGAAGTGCCCTTTCTTTTTGCAATTGTAGCACAGGTCTTCATCATCATCCTTCTTAGGTTCTTCTCTTCTTTTAGATGATGAAGGATCAGCTCTACTGGATCTTCTCCTATCAGAGGACTTGTCCTCTGATCTTTTCTCTTCAGGCTTTTTGTTCTCAGCCTGATCTTCAGGGGAGTTGTATCTTCTCCTGAATTTGTTGTCTTGGTAGAATTTCTTGTATCTACCAAACCTTGTGTTGAGCTTGTCAAACCTTCTATCCATTAAGGCTAGTTCTTCCTTCATTTCAGTCTTTGAGACTGTCTTTGATGATCTGGGAGTGGGTTGCATTTCTGGTTCAGCAACTTTGGCTTTGAATGCCACTCCCTTAGTAGGATTTGAAGGTTCCTCAACAGGCTTTCTTCTATTGAGGTCAAACTCATAGGCTTTGAGTTCTGAGAATATTTGTTGCATGGGCATGGTGGAGAGATCTTTGGTATTCTGCATCATTACAGCATAGACATCCCACTTTTGAGTGAGGCTTCTCAAGATTTTCAATCCAACCTCTCTCTTGGTGTAGACCTTGCCCAATGAATTAATTTCATTCATCACATCAGTGAATCTACCAGCAAATTTTTCAATGGACTCATCAGACTCCATTGAGAATTGTTCAAGCTTCTGCACAGCAACTTGGAGCTTGTTCTCCTTGATCTTTTCAGTGCCCTTACACATTTCAGCAAGGGTATCCCAAATTTCTTTGGCTGTGGTGCAGTGGTAGACTCTACCCATAACTGCATCTGGAATTGTTTGATAGAGGGTGTTCATAGCAAGATAATTCAGATTATCTTTCCTCTTTTCATCAGCAGTGAAGTCATCTTCATCTTTGGGAATCAGTTCCCTTATATCTGCTCTTTGCTCATCTGTCAATCTGGGGTTAGTTTGAGTAAACCCAAAAGGTCCTCTTGTGATTACTCTAAGCATATCAGTGTGAAGAGATGCAAGATGAGCCCTCATTCTAATTTTCCAGAAATCATAATTGTCTATTGAAAACATGGGCAATTTGTGATGAGAAATGTGGTTGACTGGATTTGTGGCCATATTGTCCAATCCTTGAACAGCAGGTGGAGGAACAGCATTGTTGTTGGCCATATCTCACAAATAATCAGTTAGTCAATAAGTGATGGATTTCAGATAGAGATCAGTTAAGTGACCACACCAAATATGTGAGTTTTGAAAATCAAGATGGATTTTCAGAGGCAGTGGTCTTTGAACCCCTGCTCTGATACCACTTGTTGGTCCTGAAAGGAGTATATAACAAGTGTATGGGGGGGGGGGGGAATACACTTGTATGCAAATCTTTTCAACTTGAGATCAAACCAAGACTCAGCAAGGTTGTCTTGGACAACTCTGCTGAAGATGATTAACTCTTCTAAGATAATCAAGCTACTAAGTGCTATTGAGTACTTAGTTGAATAACTATCTAAAGGAGTTATATGTGCGGAATAGTGGTTGGCCCTTTAAGTTTAGACTCCTTAAGATTCTGAAATCACTTTGTCAATCCAATGCAATCCAGTTCAGTTTCAGGGAACTTGTCCAAATCAGTTTTGCACAGTCTTTGAATATGTATCTTTTGAAAGATCAGTTTTGTGTGCAGTGTTGAATGAATGTAAGTACTTTGTAAAGTAAATCAACACAGGAGATTTATAGTGGTTCAGAGACTCAAGCTCCTACATCCACTTTCCCTGATTTAACAGGATAATTCCTTCTCTCTTGGAATTAACTTGTTTTATAGTGCCAAGGTGCACTTGATCAAGAACACCACTCCTTGGTGAATTGATCCCTAGGATGTCTAGAGTCCTAGTACCCTCTTCTCAACTCAGAACTGAACTGTTCTTCTCTCAACAGTCAGCTCCTACCACTTCTACTACTACAACCTTCTCACTTTCTCACTTGAAAGGGGTAAGGATTGAAGTAAGGTTCCAACTAATGAGATATCCTTTACAATGGAGATCAGTGTATAAGGATAGGATATCTCTCTAAGCTTGTGTATGAATATACAATTGGGATCAGCTTAGAAGAAGTGTATAAAGACTAAGATAGTCTCTTTGAAAGCTTGTATGTTTATGAGCTTCAGAATACTTGAGTAGTTGGATTCTGTTGAGGTGCTTTCAAATGGTCTTCACACTTCTGTATTTATAGACAAAATGGAGGATTTGCCCGTTGGAGAGGCAGCCCCAAATTGCTATAAATGTCTTCCTTGAGTTCTTCAAACTGGAAGACAGATTTTTGATAGTGACATGTCCTCATTTGGGTAATAAACGGCTTGTAAGACTTTATCTTCACTCTGCAACACTTTTCCCAATGTTTGACTTCTTGTTAGGACTTGGACATGGCTTCTGAAGATTGATCCAATGATAGGACAACATTCCTTATCAAGTGGACAACTCTTCTTATCACTATCAGCAGTCTTGCTTATGAGCAAGGTTGGCTTGCTCTTCTTCAGATGACTTGGCTCTTCCCTTTATTTCACTTCAAAGTGATCTTAGCATGTTGTATTGTAATTCTTTAGGGAATGGTTGTCTCTAATTCTTCAGCATAGTTGACCTTCAACCTTTAGAGCATCTGTTCTGATTCAATCATGCTGAGACAACTCTTCTGGACAACTCTTCTGATCAGCATACTTGGTCTTTTATCATCAGAGCATCTTTCACATAGAGTTGGCTTCTCTGGACAACTCTCTTGATCAAAAACCTTTGAGTAGCCTTGTCCTTTTGAGCTAGGTGAACTTGTTCTTGCATATGGCTAGCTTCTTTGGACAACTCTCCTGATCAGAGTCATTAAGCTTGTCCTTTTAATTTTACCAATCTTGCATATGGACAGTTTCTCTGGACAACTCTCCTGATCAGAGCATCTTATTGGACTTGTCCTTTTGATCTTTACAATCTTGTTTTTGCATAAGGACATCTTCTCTGGACAACTCTCCTGATCAGAGTATTTGATGTTTCATAGAGTGTCCTTGATCATAAGTGATAGTTCCAGAATTTGAGCCTTGAGGGGACTTGATCTTGATCATCTTCAAAGCATAGGTTCCCCCTCAAATTGTGCATCTAATTGTCTAAGAGCTGCCTAACATTTCAGCTTCTCATCTAGCCTTATGCTATGTGCTCTAACATTTTTAGAACACTATCAATTTGACTTAGGCATGTCTCAGGGGGTTTTGGTAATTAATCAAAACATATCTCATTTTATTCCCAACAGGGATCAACTCAAAAACTGAGTAAAGACAATGTTGGCCAGAATGTTGACCCAACACTGTACAGATCAATGATAGGTAGTGTTGGGAATAAAATGATTTTGATCTAGATACCAAAACCCCTGATTGATGATGTTCAGATTAGTTGAGATAAACTCAAGTCTAGTTCAGGCAAGGTGTCTCAGTACACTTGAATTTGTAGATTGCTTAAGAGAAAAATCTCAGGAATGTTGTGAGATTTTAGTGTTCAGGATAGTTGTCCAAAGCTGGAATGTTAGGCAGCTTGATAAGTCTTTAGGACAAAGTTGCTGATCTTTCAAGAAGGACTGACCAAGTGGACAACTTAGCTGAAGAGATCAAGAGCAGTAAAACAATGCTCATAAATGCAAATGATCAAAACAGTTGAAGTACAAATGATCAAGAGCATTGAATGTCAAAAAGATACATTCAATGAAACATTTATTGCCAATCATGCCTGAACCAAGCATTGAAGACTTGAAGCATTAAAGAGTGAAGCATTGAATGAATGTTGGAATATTCTCAATTGCAGCAGGAATATTCAGGGAACTTGTCCCATCTGACCGTTGGTTGAGTATAGCTTCTGCCTCAAATCAACCTTGGGAAATGTGCATATTTAGAAACTGACATTCATTCAAGCAACCATTGAAGAGGCCTTTTACACAGTGGATAAAAGGATGCCAAGCTCCATAGCCGTTTCAATGGTGCTGCAAATTCCCAAGTTTGAAATGCTATCCCTCCAACGGTTAGCTGCTCAAATTTGCCTATAAATACAGAAGTGATCAAAAGAATCCAACATCCAACTACAAGCTATCAAACTATCATCAAGCTTTCAAAGGAAACCAAGTTGTTCTTTAGAATTCCAAAGTTTCCTGAATCACTTCTCTTAGCTAAGCCAATCTTTGTAAACATCCAAAGCTTAGCATTGAGATATCTTAAGCCTTTACACTGTTCTTATTGTAAAGGATATCTCTACTAGTTGGAACCAAACCTCAAACCCTTATCTCATTTAGTGAAGAGAGAGTTTGTTATAGTAGTGAGAAGTTAAGGATTGTTAGTGTGAAACACAGTCTTAACTCAGAGAGATTGAGCACTAGGACTCAAGTTATCCTAGGGATCAAAACACTAAGAGAGTGTTGTTGATCAGTGCCCCTTGGCACTATAAAACAAGCTAATTCCATTGAGAAGGAATTATCCTGTTCAATCAGGGAAAGTGGATGTAGGAGCTTGAGTCTCTGAACCACTATAAATTTGTGTGCCATTTACTTACTGCATTCTTTGTTTCACTTATATTCAAACATATTTTAAAGATACAAAACTCAGTAAGTAAGAAAATCTATTCTGGACAAAGTCCCTGATAATCTGTATCTTTTCAGAAATTAATTTGGAGTATTTCTTTAAGTCAAAGGCCAACCACATTCCGCACTTAGCAACTCTTTTAGATATTTAGCCAACTGATCACTCAATAGTAATCAGTATGACAAGTATCTATCAAAGTTCACACTCAGCCCAGTTGTGAGACAACTTGCCTGATAAGACCAGTTTGTCAAAAATAAAAAGAATTTGCATACACAAGTGCATTCCCCCCCCCCCCATACACTTGTGTTATACTCCACCAAGAACCAACAGGTAGCCTTCTATATTTGAGTTCCAGTAGACCTGATATCATGTTCAATGTTTGTTTATGTGCTAGATACCAGGCTAACCCCAAAGAATCACATATGAATGTTGTTAAAAGAATCATTAAGTATGTTGTAGGAACAAGTGATTTAGGCATCTGGTATAGCAAAGACACAAACTGTACGTTAATAGGGTATAGTGATGCAGATTGGGCAGGTGATTGTGATGATAGGAAAAGCACAAGTGGTGGTTGCTTTTATATAGGAAACAACCTGATCTCTTGACACAGCAGAAAACAAAACTGTGTCTCTCAATCAAGAGCAGAATCAGAATACATTGCAGCAGGAAGTTGTTGTACTCAATTACTTTGGTTGCAAAAAATGTTTCATGATTATGGCTTACCTAATGATGTTTTGACTGTGTACTGTGATAATACTAGTGCTATAAATATTTCAAAAAATCCAGTGCAACATTCATTAACAAAGCATATAAGTATTAGACATCACTTTATTAGAGATCTTGTTGAAAAGGTAGTTGTTAAGTTGGAGTACATATCTACTGAAAAACAATTGGCTGATATATTTACTAAAGCTCTTGATGACAAGAGGTTTTCATCTCTACGAAAATCTCTTGGTTTGTGTAATATCGGAAAATATGATCAAGGGTGTTGTATCAAATGCGGCAGCATTTGAGACAACACTAAGATAAGTCACTTATGTGTTTCCTTGCTTTAATTTTCGTAATTATTGAACTAATGTAATTCCTTGTGATTGATATTTGAATTCTGAGTGACTTGTGAAAAATACTAAAAGAGCCTATACACCTCTCAAATGCTACAAAAGAAAAATCACGTATTAGATGCTTTACAAATCACTGAGTAACTATGGGACACGGAGCTCGCTACTACGATGATCTCTTTTCAAAAGGTAATATAAATTGCATCAATATATTCACAAATCCATTGAGTAAATATGGGGCACGGAGTTCGCTGCTACGATGCACTCTTTTCAAAAGATGGATCAATGTGAAGAGTGATAAAAAGAAAAAGATGTTAGAGCAACACATATGATGAAAAATCATGAAAAAACTGTGTTAAGGTGTATAGAATGCCAACAATAGTTATAAAACTCATAAACTCAGATTTTTATCCCAATTTTCATGGAATTAGTTATTTTTTATAATTATTAAATATTATTCTCTGAAATATTTAATTTGACTAAGTCTTACCTTGTTTTATTAATTCAGTTATTTTATATACCGCATTTTATTAATTTCAGTTTTTCAGAATTCTCATTCTCCCAATTTACCACGATCAATTAATGGGGAAGTTACTTCCACTACTTCACTTCCCTCACTATCAGAATCGTGTAACTCCCACTTTTCAATTCATCCTATAAGATGAGTCTCCATAATAGTGTTGGAAAATACTTGAAAAGCTTTGTCAATTCATTTAAGCCTGGTAATTACTGTTCTTAATTTATCTTAAGCACTCAAGTATATCTAGTACCTATGTCACATCATTTTTCGACTCACACTTTTTAAAACCTACTTTGCATTTATATAAAGAATTTGAAAGGTCTCCATTATTAATTTTTTTTTCTCGTTTTGTGTGTACAGCTCCTATTATGTCTAACAACTCTCAGGACTCTGCTGCACATTCGAACTCAAGCTCAAGCAACAAGAAATCTCCCAATCCTCTCAGCCTTCTCGCAAAAATGGCATCAAACTCACCAAACTCTCCATCATTCACCGTAGGATCCATTGTTGTTCCTCATGCTGATGCACAAACTCCTACTCAATCATCCCCTCTTGAGATTGTTCCTTGCAATCCGTTCAACATTCGCACAGAAATTGCGAATGCGAACGCAGCTGCTGAAATGTCGGCCTCCAAACCACTAAATGAGCCCTCATCCGAAGCTCCCGCACCTGAAACCACTCCAGTAACCTTACACTTCCCTCTCGGTACCCCTTTCAACACCTTGAAAGATGCCTTCGAAACCCTAAGCCTAAAAACAGCACACCCTGTTTTAGTGCTTGAAGGAGAAACACTGGATAATGCCATGTTCAAGGGCGATGTGGACATGCAGACTCAGCAAGAGTCTTCAGATGAAGAGGTTCTAGCCGCCAAGTTCGAAAGACTTCATCGGCAGAAAAGGGGCAAGAAGAAGGCCGTTGCTGTTCCCACCGCAAGAAAATGGCCAGGTGGAAAGAGAAAGTCCCAAAGGAACCTGGGCAAGATTGTTGACTATACTGGGAAGAAGAAGCCCAGAACTGATGGAAACTCATCCGAACCCATTGCGGTGTCTGATTCTGAAACAGAGCCCGAACAAACTACAACTCGAGTGGAAGAAGAAGTGGTTGTTAATGAGGATGATGTGGACGAAGTAGCTGAAGAAATGGAAGAGGAGAGTGAACCCACTCCACCAGTCCGACGATCAAAAATGCTACGAGAGCCCGAGAGTGTTGCCTCTCCGATGGCAACACCAGAACCATCAGATCCTGAACAGTCATCCAGTTCTTCATAAGAGGATGAAAACGAGGTACTTTTTTCTTCTGATGATAGGAATAGTGACTCTGATGAGGACTATAATGATAAGTCAAGCATACAATATAGAACCATAAGAACTAGGCAGATTCTAAGTGAATGATTGATTAAAGTTCCTGACTTTGAAGAGATGAATCTGCTTGATTGGTTTAAAGAAATATCTTTGTTGAATGCCTTACAATTTGCTTGTCATTATATTGTTGACTGGATATATGAATTTTATGCTAATATTCCTCAATTTGCTGGTGATCCAAACTCTACAAGATATGGACATTTTTGGTTTAGAGGAAATAGGCATATGATTACCCCTAGGAGAATCAATATTTTGCTTAAAACAAAAATTATGGAGGATCCTATTGTTACTGATCATGATGTTATGATAAGCATCTTGACTGGGGGAGTAATCACCAAATGGAGGAGAAGGATTTTGGCCTCTAAACTAACTAGTTTATATTTTGTTTTGCACAAGTTGGTTTGTTTTAATTGGTTGCCTACTACAAACAACACCACTCTCACCTTAGAACAGGCTGTTTTGATGTACAAGATTGGGCACTTGAAAAGGTTTAACTTAGGACATGTCATTTTCACTAATATGATGACTTTTAAGTCTAATATGTCTAAAAGAGGCATACTACTTTACCCATGTCTTGTGTACAAATACCTGTTGGACAAAGCCTTTGAGAGATATGAAGATGAGGTTGTAAGCTCTTATATCCCAGGCTTCACCATTTCAAATCAGTTCTTGGTGAGAGGTGAAAGGGTGGTTGATCTTCCTTTGATAGGAATGATGATGAAGCAGGCCCCAGTACAACAACCAGTGTTCCAGCAAATGATCCCTTCCACAGTTCCACACTACCTCCAGAAGGAGCTGCCTCCTCTATTTACTTATCTTCCCACTATATAATGAGGCAGATTGATATCTTGCAGGGATCCATTCTTAACTTGCAGCACTCTGTGGAGGACCTTCTAATCCAAAAGAAATTTTGGATGGATCTCCTTTCCACTTCAACAGGGGGAGTAGCAGACAGTTCTCACAACCAGCCTACTAACATTGTTGCTCCACCTGCTGTAGATGAACCGGATTCAGTTCTTGGCCGAACTGATGAACCTGCTGCTGACACTACAATGACTGAGGGAGATGATCAAGACATCCTGGACCTGTATGGTGATCTGTGATCTGGATGCATGATAAGCTTGAAGGCAGGGGGAGATGCAGACTATGGAGACTCTGGAGATGCAGCTGATACACATTCAACCCAATCATTTCCCATGTGTTAATACAGTTCTTTCTTTGGTGTAAAAGATTTGTACTTATGTTTTTTTAATTTCTCAAACTCTGTTATTTACATTCTGTAATTATTTAGGATTTACTTGTGTTTAAGTTGTTTAAATCTAAACAAGTTTTTTGGTTTAGATGTTGTTTAATTTAAATTTGATCTTATACAAATTGTTACTTCACATTTTGGAATATCAATTGTGTAAAGTTCTTAATCAATATTTCTGTTGTGTGAACTTCAGTTGTGTTGATGTAGAAAGGTCAAATTGGGGGAGATTGTTGATGTTGATATAAGTGTTTTGTTTAATGATACAACACTAACAGCCGAGTGTTGTGTTTAATGTTCCCAACACTTATGACAACATCAAAATTTGCCCTTCCTTTTCTCACTAACTCTTATCTTACACTTGTTGTCTAATGATGTCCCCAAAGCAGTTAGAAGACGTGGGCAACACCCAAGTCATGCCATTGCGTGGGAGTGAGAAGTTATTAGACATGGTATAACAAGTCCCTAAATTCTAGGAGTGGTGGAGAGAAGTTACTTACCGCATGATCTCACGGCTGTGATGAACATGGGAGTTGATGGCAGTTAGTCCTTGACGCCTATAAATACAGAAGCTGCCTCAACACAAGATATACAAGAAGGAAAGCTGAATTCGACTACTACACTATATAACGCTTTATACGCTTCTAGTTAGGAATATCTTTGTTTCTTCTTGTAGTTCTTCACATTATTGTAAACCCGAATAGTAGTGTGTTTGAACATAGTCTTATTTACTAGGTTGTGTGATTAGATCTATGAGGGAGATAGTTTCATAGAACTTAGTAAATCATTTACACTTTCGTAGTGTTATTATACACCTCAAAGAGGTTGTACTCGTTTCACATATTTTTAATATAGTGAACAACATAGATTATTTTATAATCTATGCAAATTTTGAATACTTCTATTTTCAGTACGTGCATATTAATTTCCGCTGCATAGTGTTGTCTGGACAGTGCCAACACGACAGACAACATCTCTGATTTCGCACGCACACACACTTTCAATAGGCAATATAAGAAAAATACCATAATATATAATAAAATTTCAGGATTTGGGTGGGGCCCAATGCCTCCCCAGGCCCCAGTGTGCGTCCGTCGTTGAACGTGATATTGAAGAAATTAATTTTCAACTCGGACCACGCCTCAAACATTCTATGAATGCTTTTGAGCACCAAAATGTTTCTGCTACTTGCTGCTCTAAAAAATAGTGTATCAATCGCAAATTGGAGGTGAGTGATGTTGCTCGTATTCTTTCCTACCATGACTGGGATAAATATATTATCCTTCACCGCCTTCGTCATCATTATACTCAAACATTCGCCCACCACTATACAGAGAAAAGGTTAGAGTGGGTCCCCTTGTCTAAACCCTTAATCAATACGGACGAGAACGACGTGGATATACACTCCTTCACCCAGCTCAGCCACTTGCTATTGAATCCCATAAATTCCAACATTTCCAGCAAGAAATTGTGATTTACAGAATCGTACGCTTTTTCAAAATCCAATTTCAAAAGGAATAAACTTTTGTTTTCTTCTTTTGCGTTCTCAATGATCTCATTTGCCACAACTAAACTATTTAGAATGTTTCTCTTACCAATAAATTTCGATTGATTCCAAGAAATGACCTGCTCTAGTGCCTTTGAGAATCTGATTGCTAACATCTTTGAAATGATTTTGTAGGGACATCCCACGAGTGAGATAGATTTGTATTCTGCTATCGAAATCAAATTACGAACCTCAGGAATCAGTGTGATCAAAGTCGAGTTTATTCCTCTCACCAGTCTCACATTGCGGTGAAACTCCATCAATGCCGTGATGAAATCTTTCTCCAGGATGTTCCAAATTTTTTTTATAAATTTGAAATTAAATTCATCAGGTCCCGAGCTTTTGTTGCATCCACACTCCCAAACTGCTCCTTTAATTTCATCTTCAGAAAATTTGCTAGATAGAATTCTATTGATCCGGGTCGGGGGTGTATTAATCCGAACAGGTGGTGCAGGGGGCTGGGTGTTGGACTGGTGGGTGTATTAAGTGGAACATGAGGTGTATGGATCAGATGTGGTGGAGTTGATGAGTTGACGTCGAGATGGGGTGAATTTTGGGGAGGGGGTGTATTCGTAAATGTTGTGGGTGGGGTATGATCAGTAGGTAAGGAAGGGGGTGTATGAAGCAGATTGGGTGGTGGAAAGAGCATAGGGTGTTCTGGTGGGCAGGTGGGTGTATTTACTAAAATATGGGGTGTATTTACTAACTCGGGGGTGTATTTACTAATTCTGGAGGTGCATCAGGAATAGTTTTAGGAGAGGCTAGGGGAAATATATTTTCAACGAATTGAACATGACGAGATGTATATATTCTTTTGGTGTTTAAGTCAAGGCATAGGTAGGCACTTTGGGTAAGAGAGTATCAAATGAAGATACAAGGGGTGGAACGAGGTTCTAATTTGTGGGAGGTGTAGGGGCGAAGTCAAGAATAGCATAGGCAACCAAAGACTCGAAGTTTAGATAGGTTAGGAGTTTGTTTTAGGAGATATTTATAAGAGGATTGCATGTTTAGGTTGGGTTTAGGGAGGCGGTTTATAACATAAGTTGCAGGGGCGAAGTCAAGAATAGCATAGGCAACCAAAGACTCGAAGTTTAGATAGGTTAGGAGTTTGTTTTAGGAGATATTTATAAGAGGATTGCATGTTTAGGTTGGGTTTAGGGAGGCGGTTTATAACATAAGTTGCAAGACAGACGGCGTGAGGCCAATAAGTGAGAGGCATGGACGTGTGATGTAAGAGGGCTAAGGCTGTATCAACAACATGTCTGTGACGACGTTCAGACATGCCATTATGTTCAGGAGCGTGGGGTGGAGTCGTTAGGTGGGAGATTCCATGTGTTTGAAGGAGGGATCGTAGAGCAATGAACTCACCCCCATTGTCAGTGTATAGGGTTTTGATTTTAGTATTATAGAAGTTTTCTACAATGTTTTTAAAGGAGGTAAAGGTGGGGAGGACATCAGATTTGCGTTTTAGAGGGTAAATCCACATATATTTGCTAAAGTGATCAACAAAGAGGACATAATATTTGAAGCCCTCAATTGACTGGACAGGAGATGACCAAACATCTGGAAAGATGACTTCAAGGGGTTTTTTAGAGATAATGCTAGAATCGTAAAATGGCAGTTTGTGACTCTTTATACAATTGCAAGAATTACAATGCAAAGGGTTTGAGGTCGTAGTTGGTAAACTAAACCTGGATAAGGTGTGAGACAGGATTTTAGAGGATGGATGGCCTAGACGGGCATGCCATATGGTGGTAGGTTGTTTTTCGGAGATAGAGGTTGTAGGTGAGGTAGACGCTCGAGTCGGTCATACATAGAGATTATCCACGCGACTCCCCATGAGGAGAATGCTCCCCGTTTTGCCATCCCGCACCTGAAAATAAGTAGAGCCGAAGATAACGTTAATATTGTTATCTCGACACAAGGTTGAAACGGAAATAAGATTTTTGGCCATTTGTGGGACAACAAGGACGTTTGAGAATTTTAACATATCAACATGAGGAAACGACAAGGAACCAATGTGTGAAATATGCAAACCATTACCATCACCGATGACTACATTATTCGAACCGGAATATGGAGAGGAAACGAATAAATTTTGGGGATGAGTTGTGATATGATGAGAAGCCCCGAAGTCTAGGATTCAAGGGATGGAGTGTGTATGTGAAATAGCCGAGTGGGCGGAGGGGGTGTATGTAGTAGTGTAGTGAGTGCGTAGATGCGGGGGGTGTATTTTCCAGAGTTGGGGGTGTAAGGAGCAGGGGACTGAGGTATCTGGCCCATCTAGGCAGTAGTATACAGTAGCAGAGGGAGTGCTAGATGCTGGGAGAGTGTATTTACCAGAGTTGGGTGGTGCATACCAAAGTTTTGCCTAACAAATAGGAGTTTAATTTGTTTTGATTAATTCTGGGAGAGATGCAGTCTAGAGAATTGAGAGAATTTAGTGTTTAATAAATATGTGGTTTATTTGTTTTAATAGCTGAATCTTAGTTTTAAGAAACGGAGGAGGAGCGGTTTTGAAGAAATCGAAGTGAAGAGGGTGGCAGTCGTGAGTTTTGAACGACGTCGGGCGTCGAACTACGACTACAAGGAAAAATGTCGGATCGAGGCGTTAGCCAGACGACTCGCTGATACCATATAGAGAAACAATTAATTATGAAATTTAATTTTATTGAATGAATTGAAGAGTTACATGTGATGTGATGGGTATTTATAGATACAAAACCAAACCTAATCTATATCTTTTAAATAAGGAATATAAAGATTTACCATATATATAATATATATCTAACATATATATATTATATGTCCAATAAAAAGAACAAAATTTTTCTCCATGAATGAAACTATAATACAAACTAACACCTTACACCGTACTCATTTTATATTAAAAATCACAAAATTTTATATGAGATGATTTTATATATAGGCTAAATATTAAAGTGGATATACCTCTATTATTCATGAGTCCATGACTATCTCACATAAAATTCCCTCGTTCAATATATATTATAATTTCTTTTTTTATTTTTCTTACAAATCCCTGCATGAAAAAATTCCACGAGAGTTGGATGGATTTTTCAAATTCCACAACAATCTCTCAGGCCCAACTAAGAATCAGAGGAAACAGCCCAACTGATATATTTGGGCCTGCATCGAATATGGACTTTCTCAAATAAGATCGTTGGTGGGTTGATTTGCTGGCCGTTTCATACACTCCCCCAATTAGCTTACTTCCCTAAAATATTGAGATTAGTAGATACACTTTTTATGAATGGTCTAAACTACCCATTTTGTGTTTGGATTGAGGGATTTGATTTGAGGAGGTATTTCAAAAGAAAGGTTTTAAAAATAGATTGATTTCAAATGACATAGTTTTAGTGAGGATTGTTGGTCCTTGGTGGAGTATGACACAAGTGTATGGGGGGGAGGGAATGCACTTGTGTATGCAAATTCTTTTCTTTTTAAAACAGTTTGATCTAATCAGGGAGGTTGTCTGACAACTAGCCTGAGTGAACTATAATAAATACTTGTCCTACTGAAAACTTATGAAGTGAACAATTGGATAACTATCTAAAAGAGTTGCTAAGTGCGGAATGTGGTTGGCCTTTTGAAAGAATACTCCAAGTTAATATCTGAAAACAAACAGTTGATCAGTAAGGGAAGCATCTGCAAAAATTTGTTCAATTGTGACAGCTACAGAATCTGCAAAACTCAAAGGGTTAGGTAAATCTCCCTCAACACCCTCTTTCTTTTCATCTCCCAAAAGGTCTGATACATCAGCACCTTTGCTCTCATTTTCAACTTTATTCTTTTCTTCATTCTCATTTGTTGGACTCACATACACTGGAGAATCAGGCCTCCTTTCACCAAGGGATTCATCAAGTTCAGATTTGACTTGAAGAATAGCCTGACTCTCATGTTGGGCTTCACCCAAGATTTCAACTTCATCACCCTCTTTTTGTGGTGCACTCATACTACCAACTATCTCACACTCACCACCTTCTCCCTCTGATTTTTCATGACTATAATCCTTTTCAACTCCTTCAGGTCCTAAACCTGACACCTCCATATCCTCAACAGGATGCATAGAGTGCAGTTGATGGGAGATCACAGTGCTTGGGCTTCCCAAGTCCACTGAGTCATCCTGAATAACTAAAGGCTGGTCAATGTCCAACTTCTCTGACATTGATGAGGCTTTAATCAAACCAGCTTCTCCTATGGAAGTCTCAACATTGTCAAGTTTTGCCTCAGGTTCAGAAGAACCATCCTTGGCCAATGCATCTTGGACTGAGTCACCACTCTTGCTGCATGGGCATGTTGTCAAGGTTGCTGGTGTTCTGCATCATGACTGAGTATATGTCCCACTTGGATGTGAGACTTCTCAAGATTTTTAGAGCAACTTCTCTTTTGGCATAGAATTTTCCAAGAGAGTTTATTTCATTCATGATGTCAGTGAATCTGCCATCTAGATGATCAATAGTTTCATTGGGATCCATAGTAAATTGTTCATATTTTTGGATGGCCACTTGAAGCTTGTTTTCTTTGATCTTTTGGGTACCTTCACACATAAGTGCTAGGGTATCCTAGATCTCTTTTGCTGTGGTGCAGTGATACACTCTTCCCATCACTGCATTTGGAATAGTTTGGTACAAAGTGTTCATGGCAATGTAGTTCAGGTTGTGCCTTTTTCTTTCTTCAGCTGTCAATTCATCCTCATCCTTTGGCAGTAGTTCCCTTGGGTCTGCTTTCTGAGCATCAGTGACCTTGGGATTTAGCTTGGAAAGGTGAATGGTCCTCTGGTGATGACTTTGAGCATTTCATCATGCTGGCAGGCAAGATGTGCTCTCATCCTGATCTTCCAGAAATCATAGTTCTCTATTGAGAACATTGGCAGTTTATGATGTGAAATATGATTCACTTGATTTGGACCCATGTTGTTGATGGTGTTGACAGCATCTCCTGGAACTGCATTGTTTGCCATTTCTAGAGAAATTGGTTAGATAAACACAAATAAGTTTTTCGGAAATTTGGATCAGTTCAGTGACCACAAAAAATTGTGATTTGAAAAACCAGATGGATTTTCAGAGGCAGTGGTCTTTGAACCCCTGCTCTGATACCACTTGTTGGTCCTTGGTGGAGTATGACACAAGTGTATGTGGGGGGGGGGGGAATGCACTTGTGTATGCAAATTCTTTTCTTTTTAAAACAGTTAGATCTAATCAGGGAGGTTGTCTGACAACTAGCCTGAGTGAACTATAATAGATACTTGTCCTACTGAAAACTTATGAAGTGAACAGTTGGATAACTATCTAAAAGAGTTGCTAAGTGCGGAATGTGGTTGGCCTTTTGAAAGAATACTCCAAGTTAATTTCTGAAAACAAACAGTTGATCAGGGACTTTGTCCAAAACAGTTTTTCTTGACTTACTGAAATTGATTCTTTAAGAATGATTAATTGCAAGCAATGTAATTGAAAAAACTGATTGTTTAGAGACGGTGGTATATATATCTAATCCGTATCTAAAACTCTCGAAATTGAAAATCGCGTATCTAGTCCGTATCTAAAACTTTCGAAACTAAAAGTCGTATCTAATTTGTTTATAATGAGAGACGGTTTTATTTTCGGTTTCAAATCTCGATTTTTTAACAAATCCATATCTAATCTGTATCTATTAGAGACGGATTAGATGTCCGTCTCAAAATTTCAGTATCAAAATCAGGTTTTTTTTGTAGTGGTCAGTTTCCAAATATGCACACTTCCCAAGGTTGATTGTGGCAGACTTTGTACTCTACCAACGGTCAAATGGGACAAGTGCCCTGAACATTCCTGCTGCAGTTGGAATGTTCCAACATTCATTCAATTCTTCAGTCTTTAATGCTCCTAAGTCTTCAATGCTTTGTTCAGGCTTGTTGGCAATAAATGCTCCATTAAATTGGTCTTCTGAGTAAGCATTATTTAATGCTCTTGATCATCAAAACATCAAAAGCTGATCTGATGTTGCTCTTATCAGTACAATGTAGCTTGTCTTCTTATCTTTGATCACTCAGCCATATTGTCCTCTTCAGCAATCTTGTTTTTCTGAAGTCAGCAAACTTATCCTAACACATAACAAGCTGCCTAACATTTCAGCTTTGGACAACTATCCTGAACTATAAATCTCACAACATTTTTGAGATTTAGACTTAAGCATTTTTACTGTCTCAACTATCCTGAGACAACTAGATTGATACATACTAATGTGTATCTCAACTGATCTGATCATCATCAATTAGTGGTTTTGGTATCTTAATCAAAATCACTTTATTTCCCAACAATTTCCCCATTTTTGATGATGCCAAAACCTATTACAAAGGGAACTTGACTTACACTAAATTTTGTCTTCAGGATAGATGATCTGATCAATTCTCTTGAAACAAACTGTTAGCACAATAATAAATCAAGTATATAGGTTATGTCAGGTTAGTTGAGATAATGAGTTGTTATCTCTGATGAAAATAGTGATCCTTTAATATATATCATAATGCATTACACTGCTGGAAAATTAGAAGGACTCACTATGCTAAATAGACATAAGAATAACAACCGATTAAAACATAGATAGAAGGGAAAGAGGACTTATGCTTCAGAGAGAGCCA
The DNA here is from genome assembly GCA_963675135.1 of Galeopsis tetrahit. Classification (NCBI taxonomy): domain Eukaryota; kingdom Viridiplantae; phylum Streptophyta; class Magnoliopsida; order Lamiales; family Lamiaceae; genus Galeopsis; species Galeopsis tetrahit. The sequence continues at coordinate 37,438,681 of OY776126.1, read as the reverse complement.
TCATCTTGGGGAGCAATCCCATACTGAGCCCAGACTCTTTTCTTCAGTTCCCAGATGTCCTGATTGGTTCCTTTTGGGCCAGGCTTCATCTTCTCCATCTTCATAATGGAGATAAACTTCTCCAAGATCTTCCCTTCATCAATCATGTTCCCATTGAACTTGGGAGGCATGTACAGAATGGGACCAGGGGCTTTAAATTCTATCCTTGCCATGTCAGCTGGTGCAAACAGCTTCTGATACAAATCCCCGTGATTCTCAAACATGAATTGGACAAACATTTCTTCAACATTCTCACCTAGCCACTTGCCTATGACATAGAAGTCATAAACAAAGCTCCTCTTGGCTTCCTCCCATGCATCATTCAATTGAATTGACACCCATTTGTCATGGTGAGGATATTGAGTGTCCCATCTTTGAAGCATTTGAGGTTTCAACCTTGTGTAAGAGGCTCTTCTTCTTCTTGGAGCTTTGAAATTAGCCCTTCTCTCATCTCTTGCTTTGTTGGCCTCAACCAACTGATCCATTCTTTCCTTAGCTCTCTGAAGAGCCATATTTTCTTGTATTTCTGGATCCTTTCCAAAACCTTCCTCAAACATCTTTGAGGGGTCATCAGCAAGCTTGGGCTTTCTTACTTCAGGCTCCTTGACCTCTTCCATTTCTTCAGCTTCTTCTTCCAGAATCTCAGGCAACTTGGCTGCTTTCTTCAGCCTTTTTTACTTTCTTACTTGGGTTGCCTCTTCAGCTTGAAATTCAGAAGGCAATGTCAGGCTGGTTGGAAAATCAGTGAATGCTTGCTCCTTTCTCTTCCTATCAGTGGCTTTGGCAACTTTCCCCCTTACTTCAATCACCTTATCCTTGGGGTCCAAGCCTGTAGATTCCCCTCCAGGCCTCTGTTGCCATCTAGCCTGATCTTCAACCACAGAAGCCATGGACTTCTTTACTGCAATCTGAATTTGTTCTTCTTCAGTGAGATCTTCAATATTCATAGGCCCTTTGCCTTTTCCAATGTCTTCCTCTTCCTCCACTTCAGTCTCAGGCTGCTTGTCCTTTCCCTTAGGCTCTCCAATCTTCAAGGTTCCCTTTGCCCTTGCTCTCTCTCTTTCCCCCTTTTTGGCATTATCAAAACATTGGGGCTTTAATTCACTCATTGTGATAGAGAGATGGGAATGAGAATGAGTGAGGGACTTCAGCTCTTGCAGCAGATAGACATTTTCATCATGGATGTTTTGCATCCTATCATCTGCCATGCTGAGAAAGACATGGACTGGTTTCATCTTCTTGGCAACAATTTCATCAAGTGTGGCCTTCAGGGATTGATCAAGCTTGGCCTGTAACTGGTCAGTGAGATTGGCAACCACTTGATCAGAAACCTTGGCCATAAGTTCCACAGTGAACTTCTCAGCAGCTTCTTTCACCATTGCAGCTTTAAGCTCCTCAACTTTCTTTCTCTGAGCTGCTGTCCTTTGCCTCAAGGCATCCTTGATTGTTCTTTTCAGGGCAATAACATTGTGCTTGTAGCTGTCCCTTAGACTTTTCTGCTCTTGCTTTACAGTCTTTGTAAAAGTTGCAATTGCATCCTTAGCCTTTGTGACTTCAGTTGAGACTGTTTGCAGACCAGTCTCAACTCCACTGATTCTGGCATCCAAGGTGGGCAAGACCACTTCTTCAGAACTTGTGAGCCTCATCTCCACAGAAGCTAATGTCTTTCCTTGGCCATCAAGAGCATCTGTAGTTTCTGCATGAGCCTTTCCAACTTCCCTGACCAGGATGTCCAACTTCTCTGACTGCTCCTCAATGGAAGTTGCAGTCTGTGTAGCAATTTGCAAACCAACTTCAGTTGCATTTGCTTGTTCAAAGTAGATTTTGTTCAATGTGGACACATTAGCTGAGATTGCTTCAAGGTCAACATCAGTGTCAACTGGAATGTCAGTAAGGGAAGCATCTGCAAAAATTTGTTCAATTGTGACAGCTACAGAATCTGCAAAACTCAAAGGGTTAGGTAAATCTCCCTCAACACCCTCTTTCTTTTCATCTCCCAAAAGGTCTGATACATCAAAACATTTGCTCTCATTTTCAACTTTATTCTTTTCTTAATTCTCATTTGTTGGACTCACAAACACTGGAGAATCAGGCCTCCTTTCACCAAGGGATTCATCAAGTTCAGATTTGAATTGAAGAATAGCCTGACTCTCATGTTGGGCTTCACCCAAGATTTCAACTTCATCACCCTCTTATTGTGGTGCACTCATACTACCAACTATCTCACACTCACCACCTCCTCCCTCTGATTTTTCATGACTATAATCCTTTTCAACTCCTTCAGGTCCTAAACCTGACACCTCCATATCCTCAACAGGATGCGTAGAGGGCAGTTGATGGGAGATCACAGTGCTTGGGCTTCCCAAGTCCACTGAGTCATCCTAAATAACTAAAGGCTGGTCAATGTCCAACTTCTCTGACATTGATGAGGCTTTAATCAAACCAGCTTCTCCTATGGAAGTCTCAACATTGTCAAGTTTTGCCTCAGGTTCAGAAGAACCATCCTTGGCCAATGCATCTTGGACTGAGTCACCACTCTTGCTGCATGGGCATGTTGTCAAGGTTGCTGGTGTTCTGCATCATGACTGAGTATATGTCCCACTTGGATGTGAGACTTCTCAAGATTTTTAGAGCAACTTCTCTTTTGGCATAGAATTTTCCAAGAGAGTTTATTTCATTCATGATGTCAGTGAATCTGCCATCTAGATGATCAATAGTTTCATTGGGCTCCATAGTAAATTGTTCATATTTTTGGATGGCCACTTGAAGCTTGTTTTCTTTGATCTTTTGGGTACCTTCACACATAAGTGCTAGGGTATCCCAGATCTCTTTTGCTGTGGTGCAGTGATACACTCTTCCCATCACTGCATCTGGAATAGTCTAGTACAAAGTGTTCATGACAATGTAGTTCAGGTTGTGCCTTTTTCTTTCTTCAGCTGTCAATTCATCCTCATCCTTTGGCAGTAGTTCCCTTGGGTCTGCTTTCTGAGCATCAGTGACCTTGTCCTACTGAAAACTTATGAAGTGAACAGTTGGATAACTATCTAAAAGAGTTGCTAAGTGCGGAATGTGGTTGGCCTTTTGAAAGAATATTCCAAGTTAATTTCTGAAAACAAACAGTTGATCAGGGACTTTGTCCAAAACAGTTTTTCTTGACTTACTGAAATTGATTCTTTAAGAATGATTAATTGTAAGCAATGTAAGTAAGAGAATGAGTGCAGTAAGTAAATGACACAGCATTTTATAGTGGTTCAGAGTCTCAAGCTCCTACATTCACTTTCCCTGATTGAACAGGATAATTCCTTAACAATGGAATTAGCTTGTTTTATAGTGCCAATGTGCACTGATCAACAACACTTCCTTAGTGCTTTGATTCCTAGGATAATCTGAGTCCTAGTGCTCAATCTCTCTGAGTTAAGACTGTATTTGCACTTAACAGTCCTTAACTCTTCACTTCTACAACAAACTCTACTTCACTCAATGAGGTAAGGGTTTGAGGTTTGGTTCCAACTAATAGAGATATCCTTTACAATAAGAATAGTGTAAAGGCTTAAGATATCTCAATGCTAAGCTTGGAATATTACAAGGAATGGCTTAGCTATTTGAAGTGATTAGGAAACTTGGGAAATTTTAAGAACAGCTTTGGTTTCCTTTGATTGCTTGATGATAGTTTGATAGCAGATAGTTGGATACTTGAATCCTTGGATCACTTCTGAATTTATAGAGCAATTTGATCAACTATCCGTTGGAGAGATAGCATTTCAAATTGTCTATTTGCAGCTTCCTTGAAACGGCTATGGAGGGCAACCTTCTATTATCCAGTGAGTAAAGGGCTCACCAATGGTTGCTTGAATGAATGTGTTGACTTCTGAAAAATGCGGCTATAAAGACTTGTGTCCACTACAAAAAAACTGAGATTTAGAGGCGAATTAGATACCATAAACATTGTATCTAAACAGGTTAGAAACGGATTTTGTAACCATTTTATATCTGTTCCTAATCGCATGGTATCTAATGTTAGGAACGGTTTTCTAAATTCAGTTTCTAATAAGAGACGGATTTGAGACCCTTTTTCGGTTTATAATGAGAGTCGGAATTTGACACCGTATATTCTCGTATCTAAACGATGCACGACCCATTTTATATCCGGGTCAAAATTCCATTTCAAATGTCGTTTCGTCTCTAAATCCGTATATAAACGATAAACGACTCGTTTTACATCCGGGTCAAAAATCCGTCTATAATTTCGTTCTTAATTAGAAACGACGTTTTGTCGTCTCTAAATCCGTATCACAAGCCAAAAATCCGTCTCCAAGAGTTAACAACCACATTCCAAGCCTTTAATCCCCATTCCAAGCCCGAACCCAACCCGACACCCATCCCACCCTACCGTACAACCACCCCCCTCTCCAATTATTTAATCCTCATTCTAAGCCTTAATCGCAATCCCACCAAGCCCGAACCCGACCCGACCCCACACCATCCCAACCCAAACCCACACAGTCCCAGCCCGAACCCAACCCGACACCCATCCCACCCTACCCTGCAACCACCCCCATCTCCAACTATTCCCAACCCGACACCCATCCCACCCTACCCTGCAACCACCCCCTCTCCAACTATTTAATTGACCTTTTTTTGGTCTATATGAGAATTGAATCCAGGTGGGCAAGTGTCTATTATTGAGCATCTGCCACTAGAATAGATAACTCTTTTGTTTTATCTTTTAATATTAATATTAATTGTATATGTATATTAATTTATTTCTTTTACGTGTATTCAAATTGTAACTTTTAAATTTGTAAATGTAATTTTTTTTTATTAATTTCTAAAAATTGTAATTACTCACCGCCGTCAATAAGCTGTAAAATACTAAGAACTATGCATAGTTTAGACACTTTATTTTATTATAATAGTTTAACATATATAATTAATTGATTAATTTCTAACTTTAAAAATATATAAAAAAAATGTGTTATTGAATAATTTCAATTGTAAAAGTCGATCTTACTTTATAAATTAAAATAAATTAATTAAATTACGTTTAATCTTCATCTTCTTCTTCTTCTTTTTCTTCTTCATCATATTCATCTTTGTAGCCGTTAAATCTACAAAGAGATTGAAATCTCCCGCAATCTATTTTTTCTGTTTGAAATAGAGCTTCACTTTAGTCATGTTTTTTCTTTGAAGTGCCTTCCACCTTTAATTTTCAAACAACGATCCATTCATTGTTACGTGATCCTCCTAGATAGGTCAAAGTCTCATGTGCACTCAAGTACACCGTGTACTTGAGTGGACCTTGACCGGTCAACAGTTGACCGTTGATCAGTCAATAGTCAAACTTTGAAAAAAAAATTCGATTTTTTTTCGATTTTTTTTTTTCGATTAGTTTTTTTGAAAATGTGTATGTTAGTATACTGAAAAGTGCATCATTGTTTTTAATGAAAAGTGTATGTTACTATATTTAAAAAATTGGCTTTTGTACTTGTGACATTATGGTAAGGCAATTCAAGGACAACCACTAGAGCTCTGATACCGTGTACTTGAGTACACAGTCCTTGGATAGGTGCTAGGTGCAGTAGTATACTTGACACACTTGAATGAAAAAATTTATATATTTGTTCCTATACCATTTATATCTTTGTTCCTAAGGGGATCACTCACATTTGAACAACACTAGGATATCCGGATATTCTAAAATTAAATTAAATATAGAAAAACTGGTATTAGTTAATATAGAAAAACGGGCACTAGGTGCTAAAATTAAATTAAATATAGAAAAATTGGTACTAGGTGCTAAAATTAAATTTCAAAAATTGAGTTTTGAACTTGTGACATTATGGTAAGGACAACCACTAGGCTGTGATACCGAAGGACAACCACTAGGCTGTGATACCGTGTACTTTAGTACACAGTCCTACCCCAGGATAGGTGCAGTAGTATACTTGACACACATGAATGGCAAACTTTATATCTTTCTTCTTATACCATTTATATATTATTTGAATAACACTAGGATATCCCGGATATTCTAATTTAATGACTATAGTCTTTATTGGTAGTCAATCTTCTTGATGCAAACTTGGATGTATGAAATTTGCATCCAACGAGTCCTGAATGAATTCTGAATTGAGTCAATATTATCTTGAGAGTTACTCAATGTAACATTGATTCAAGATTTTTCCTACTTGAATTTAGTTATGTGTACGTGTATGTGTGTTCTAGATGCATGCGAATTTAGTTATGTGTATATGTGTGTATGAGCATGATAAATTTCATTTTTATACAATAATTTACTAAATTAAATGATAATGGTAATTTATAGTAGGCGAATTGATAAGTAAATTGATATATTATAATAAAGGCTTGAGATGCACAACTTACCTCCTGAATCTTGATGACAATCTTGATGGTAGAGACCATATTAATCTTGATGACAATCTTAATGGTAGAGACAATATTATCTTGATGACAATCTTAATGGTAGTACGTTCTTGAGTTACCGAGATTGAAAGAAATTCATGAATTATTGTCATTAATTCATGTATTATATATATTGTCATATAATATATATTTTCATATAAAAGATATGAAATATATAACATAATATTATTATAATATCTATATTTATTATATAAACTTATTTTTCAAGAATGGACAAAAATCGAAATTGACATATTATTAGATAGGATTAGGTTTAATTTCCTTTAAAATATATTTTTCACAAATTTAGTAAAATTATATAAAATTAATTTCTATAAAAAGATTTTCAATTTTTATTTCAAGTTCATTTTGACACAAAATGATTTTTGATTTTTATCTCAGTTGATCTTATCCCTTTAACTATATTATTTAGACTATTTTACCATTAGCAATGCTTCAAGTATTTATATTTTTTCTAAGTGGATGATAACATTATTTTTTAATCTAAATTTTTTTATAAAGTACTATATAAGTTTCTTTATAAGGGGGATGTATTGAATTGAGATTTTGTTGGATTTTTTTGGACTTTTAAAATTTGGGGTATTCAATCCGAATTTTTAAAAGTCTTTCAAAATTTTGAAGTATTCAATACGGATTTTAAAAAAATTTTAGAAATTTTTAGGTATTCAACAATCTATGGATTTCGTTGGATTCTCTTTCAAAAATATAAATAAATTGCACTAATCAAAATCTCTTCTAAAAAATCAAAATCTCTTCTAAAAAGTAGAGATTTCAACGGATTTTCTTAGAAAACTCTAAAAGAGAAGAAAAAAAAAATTTTGTTAACTGTGTTCTTTGATAAGCATCATGGACACCGTCAATAATATCTAATCGAACGTCAATTCCCCATTACGTGGTGTTCAATATCATCTAAAAGATTTTGGTTGTCAAGGTCGTCATCCCAGAAATGCAATTATTCAATCGAATTTTTGGTATTTTCAAATTCGCTGAATTACATAACTTTCTTCGGAAAGAAGGTCGCTCTCATGAATTTCCAGTTGAATATAAAGAATATCAAGACACCACATCTCGACATGAAAGAGGAAAATTTGGAATTGCTTTCTCAAAAGGAGAACTAGTTAACTAATGCATGGAGAACTAGTATGCTAACTATGTGAAAATTAGGCCGAGGTATAACTGTGATGAAAATGAAGATGAGAATAATAATGATAAATAATAATTTTTATGGAGAACTAGTATTGCTAACTATGTGAAAATGAGGACTATGATGAAAATGAAGATGAGAATAATAATGATAAATAATAATTTTTTTTTGAACTAAGTTGTAGGGGCGTAGTTTATGGAAATCCATTTAAATCAATAAAAAAATGTGTATTTCAGAATCCTGTCAAATCTATAAAAATCCATATAAATCAATAAAAAAGTCAGTCAAACTCTGCATAGAGTCTATGGATTTTCTAAATCCACTGACTTTTTAAAGTCCAAAAAAATCCAATAGAATATCAATTGAATACACCCCCTAAGTCTTAATAGTAGTTTTATAAAGATTTAGAAACTTTTAAAAATTATTGAATGACTCTTTTTTTTTAATCTAACGTTCATTACAAAATTGATATAAGAGAATCAATTCTGGGAATATTTTCATTAGTTTATACTTTTTCTAAATTGATGATATAATTGTTTTTTAATCTAAATCTTTTTAAAAAATACTATACAAATTTAAAAAATTATTAAATGACACCTCCTTTTTTTTAATCTACAAAATTGATATACGAGAATTAATTCTTGGAATATTTTCATTAGAAAATCAATTGATATATATATTGGCGTATGGAATTGAAGATATAATATAATATTATTATTATAATATCTATATTTATCCTAAAATATATCTACATAGTATTATTCTAACATTTATATTTATCAGATACATAGAAGATATATTAATTAATTTTTTAGTGTACCATCGTTTTATATTGGGGAGAAAAAACTGATTGTTTAGAGACGGTGGTATATATATCTAATCCGTATCTAAAACTCTCGAAATTGAAAATCGCGTATCTAGTCCGTATCTAAAACTTTCGAAACTAAAAGTCGTATCTAATTTGTTTATAATGAGAGACGGTTTTATTTTCGGTTTCAAATCTCGATTTTTTAACAAATCCATATCTAATCTGTATCTATTAGAGACGGATTAGATGTCCGTCTCAAAATTTCAGTATCAAAATCAGGTTTTTTTTGTAGTGGTCAGTTTCCAAATATGCACACTTCCCAAGGTTGATTGTGGCAGACTTTGTACTCTACCAACGGTCAAATGGGACAAGTGCCCTGAACATTCCTGCTGCAGTTGGAATGTTCCAACATTCATTCAATTCTTCAGTCTTTAATGCTCCTAAGTCTTCAATGCTTTGTTCAGGCTTGTTGGCAATAAATGCTCCATTAAATTGGTCTTCTGAGTAAGCATTATTTAATGCTCTTGATCATCAAAACATCAAAAGCTGATCTGATGTTGCTCTTATCAGTACAATGTAGCTTGTCTTCTTATCTTTGATCACTCAGCCATATTGTCCTCTTCAGCAATCTTGTTTTTCTGAAGTCATCAAACTTGTCCTAACACATAACAAGCTGTCTAACATTTCAGCTTTGGACAACTATCCTGAACTATAAATCTCACAACATTTCTGAGATTTAGACTTAAGCATTTTTACTGTCTCAACTATCCTGAGACAACTAGACTGATACATACTAATGTGTATCTCAACTAATCTGATCATCATCAATCAGGGGTTTTGGTATCTTAATCAAAATCACTTTACTTCCCAACAAGGATTTAAGATCCTCTCAATTTTAACTAAAAAAATATGCTAAGAATTTTAAATCCATTAATTTACTTTTTAATCCAAACAAGTGGAGTAGATTTGGATGGTGGATTTGAAATCCATAGATCAAATCCCTCCATTCAAATGGAGCTAAAACTCTCCTTAGTAAATACTACTCTCACAAAAATTCTGGTTTTTTCTTTATTTCACCTTCTTCTTTCTTTTGAAAAAAAAAAAGGCCCGATCTCACGCTGTCCCCACACCACGGACCCGTCCACCCACTGCCCCCACCCCCACACCTCCCCCCACCACTTTTACTTCCTTCATTATTCCTTTTTCAGAAGCAATTTAGATACCTATTTTTGTTTCTTATTATTTTATTTTGATGAATCAGAATCGAAAATTATGCTAATTTCCAATTAATTCTTATCAATGGGCCTTGTAATTTTCGATTATTCTTTGTCAAAATTTGTTAATTTTTATGATTTTTTCTCGATCAATCAATATCAAAAAAGAGGTTGGATTTCAATAGTTTGTTAAAAAAAAAAGGGGTTAGATTTCGACACTAATTTGTCAAAAAATAGTGTACGTATATTTCAACATTATCTTGTTGAAAAAGAGTGTAGATTTCAATAGTAGTTTATTGAAATATGTCAAAAAAAAAAAAAGATTTCTAAGATGTTTTTTGGGTTTTTGAATTTTTTATGAGACACTGATTAAGCGGAGTTGGTGGCCCAAAGTGGTGGGTGGTGGCGCGACTGGAATTGGCGGAGGTGGTGTGTCTACTAAATTGGAAATTGTGAGCTGTGTATCTACTAATGACATCTTACTAAAAAGGATATTATGGGTATTTTATATCATTATTTAAATAATAAATTAAGAGGGGGAGTCCATCTAACATACATGGAGGTGTATTTGTACCCTTTCTTGATAGTTTACACCACAGCTGTTTGCATCTCTTACTTCACCACATGAAATGACCTGTTTTAATTTTAGTGTTCCAAATTTTATTTTATTATAAAAATTGTTGATAGGTGTCATACTAAAAATAAATTAACGTTTTATAATAATGGAACGATACGTGTTAAAGTTTCGAAAGAATTAGATAAGAAAAGTGAAATAATTGAATCAAACTGTTACACTCGCTTTGAAAATAAAATTAAAAATTAAAAAGGAATATAAAATAAGTGTAGGTACGCACAATGATTTGTGTGATAAATTAGTGAACAACAATGATAAAAATATTGCGAGTATATCATAAATTTGGGGTTTAATGCATTTTTTTTTTGGGTTAATTGTAAAAAAAATCACGACCTTTTATAATATTTATCAATTACAACATATTCTTTTTTTTTTTGCAATTCGATACACCACCTTTTTAAATTTTGCAATTTGATGCATGTGTTTATTTTTCGACAACACATGAATGATATATATACTGAAGCCGCATTAAGGTTCTACACAAATGCCAACGTAAATGTCTTGATTGATCAATAAAATATTTTTTATATATTTTTTATTTTATTTTTTGTATTTTAAAAAGGTTTTTAAATAAAAACAATATGAAAAATATCACATTATTTTTGTGGACTATGATTTGGGGGACGCGATCTCATACTTTTGAGTTTTGGGGAGGGGGAAATGATAATAATTAAATTGGTTTATGATTTATTTTTAAAAATATTTAGTATTGTCTTTAGTTTTAAAACGATTTTTTTATTATTCTTTTTAGTTAAAAATGTTTTAAAAAAAAAACATTATTCATCATTCGTGACATCTATGTGGCACCTCGACAGCTCTGACAATTAAATTATGATTTAATTGTTGCCAGAAAATTGACATATGCATTGAATTGCAAAAATTAAAAAGGTGGTGTATCAAATTGCAAAGAAAAAAAAGATATGTTGTAATTGATAAAAACTGTAAAGGTAGTGATTTTTTTTGCAATTAACCCTTTTTTTTTTTCGAGTAATGGGAAAATATTGTTAAATATTAATATCAAATCAACTATAGTGTACAATTGGATGATAATTTGAAATATAGCAAAAATATCGCACAATACTTCTAAATTTGAAAAAATTGCAATTTTTTTTTAAAGTTATACAGTACTCCTCCTTTTTATATATATGGCAGGGTAAAAGAATATTAATTGTATTTTATCATGATATATATTAAATCAGTTTGTATATTGTATTATGTTGTCAATTGTTCTTTGTTAGTCGGTATTTATATTGCTTATTATCTATATGTTTGTTTTAAATATATAATTGTATTGTCTTTTTAATGGAATATAATCATGGTAATACTCCCTCCGTCCCAATTAGATAGGCTTGTTTGACTTTTCACAAAGATTAAAAATTTGTACCGGGAAGATACATTAAACAAGTAAAATTTTTATTATAACCATATATAATGAATGTTATACCTTTTAATGTAATTAATGTATAGGGTTATATTAGTAAATGAATTAGAAAAAATTACTTTATATGTAAACAAGCCTATTTAATTGGGACATCTATAAAAGGAAAATAAGTATCTAATTGGAACGGAGGGAGTATATTATAACAATCCTTTTTCTTTTTTTTTTTGAAAAACCCAAAGTTTATTAAATAAGAAATTGAGTACAAGGGGTACTCAACCCTTACACGAGGTCAAAGTACAAGTATACAAGTCTAACACAAAAACAACAGTGACTAAAACAAAAAACTAATCCTCCTCAAGGCACAGAATCGGGTTATTTATGCAGTCTTCCACACTGTAGTGATTTGTATGCCTCCCTTTGATTTGAATCCACCTCTAAATTCTTACTCGGCATGATTTGAAGCACTCCTCTAGATTAGGTTTATCATTCTTGAATAGCACTAAATTCCTCTAAGCCCAAATCCCCCCTAGGATGCCCACCCAAGTGGCGTTCCAAAATTTAGCCGACACCCTTCTTGGTTTTAAGTACATGAACATGGAGAAGTTTATTTTTGCCTCATAGTGACCGGCTGTCGATATGCCCAACCATCCCCATAGTTTCATCTAGAGTGAATATGTAATGTTGCATTCTCCAAATAGATGTTTCTCACTCTCCTCTTGACTATAGCAAAAATTGCAAGTAGTGTTTCCGAAAATAATACCTCTTCTCGTCAATTTGTTTTTTTGTTGTTGTCCTCCCATTTAGTACTTTCCAAGCTAGAATTTTTGTTTTACCAGGAGCGACCACTTTTCACAATTCCTTCCAGATTATTGCATCTTCATTGCTGGCGGCCTGGCGCCGTCTTCTTCCGTGAGCTTTCTATAGGCTGATGCGGCTGAGTACACTCCATCGTCGCCCATCTTCCACCTCCATTCATCCCCTTTTCCTTCAGTTGGTTTGTTCCTTTCCAAAACATCCAAAAGATTATTAAGGTTGTCATTTTCCCACTCGAATAACTCTCTCCTCCAAGTTAAAGTCCACTCCCACTCTCCCCCCTCCCCCCAATGTCCCAACTCTCTCACACTCTTTTCCTTATCACTTGAAAGAAGGTACAACCTAGGTAACTTAATATCATAAGGCTTCCTCTCCACACCACACATCTCCCCAAATTGATACTGGACCCGTCCCCCATCACTTTGACTAGATTATCCTCCATCCACCCTTCATTTCCTTCTCTCTCAATTTTTATGACATCTCTCAACCACCCCAATAGTTTTCTCCTCCCTTTCCCACTGATTTCCAGACTGCCCTTTTTTCCATTGATCACATTTTCACCATATTCTCCCTATCACTAACAAATCTCCAATGCCACTTGCCTAATAATGCCAAGTTAAAAATATCTAAGTTTTTTGTCCCCAACCCACCCATTGTTTTGCTCTCACATATCTTCTTCCACTTTTTTTTATTATTATCAGTGAAGAGAAAATTTTCATAGCCAAAAAGGATTTGCAAGGTACATGAGGTACCTGACAGATGAGAGTTTTACAAGCAGAAATGTGAAAAAGCATCTAAGAACAGTAGTGTTGAGAATTGAAATACAGAAGTCATAAAACAAAGAACTCAAGCAGATAATCTCCTAGTTAATTATCCCTTATGGATAAGAAAGGGTCTTTGGTCCATCCGCTGAACGAGGAGCCTTGGTGTAACATATTTGCCGATGATCACCAACTCCAATACCGTCCTTTAATCTCGTCAGTAATTTTCTTGGTATTCCATATTTCGTTCTCAAAGATGACCTTATTCCTCCAATTCCACAATACACACACCACATAAATCCACAAACTTACCAAGAAGTTGTTTCCTTTTGGTAACTCGAGTAAACTGGTAAATTGCCCAAAGTGACCTGGGATCCAAACAAGAAGAGCCGACAACATATTTAGCCAATTAAGGATATCAGACCAAACATGGTGTGGCACATTGCAGCTAAAAAACATATGGGTTGCAGATTCGAGCTCCTTGCCGCAGGCAGTGCACTTTGCCTCGTCCTTCGAGGTAATAATTGATCTTCGTCTTAGATTTGATCTTGTTGGTAGCCTATCCCAAAGAAGCCTCCATGCCATCGCAGTTGCCTTAACGAGACATGGGTTCCTCCAGATCCGCTCAAGAGCCTTTTCCTTTTGGGGGCCAAGCCCCTATTTCAGCTGCATTGTGAAGAGCCTGGTATGCGGACATGGTTGTGTATACACCTTTCAGATGCAGCTTCCAGTTCCACCCGTCGCGTTCGCCCTCCGTCAAAGTGAACATGTTAATTACAAACAGGAGGGAGTTAAAGCTATCAGTTTCTCGATCATGAAAAGGTCTTCTCCAAGCCCAGTCCCAAACCTATACACCCCCTCCCCCAAGAACCCATCTCGATGATAGACCTATTTCTATCCAAACTCAGCCTATAAAGCCTCGGGAATTGTAGGTTTAAGGCTGTTCCTTCCGCCCATATCCCCTCTCAGAAGTTCGTTCTAGCCCCATCCCCGATTACCTTCTCCAGCCCTCCTCTAAACCAGCGACCCCTCTCTCCTAACCCAATAGACAATATATCTCTCCACCAATCTGAGGTCCTACCTCTCACCATAACATGAAAACCCTCCCCGTCTTCCACTAAGCCCCCATACAGTGAATCTATAACCTTACCCCACAATTTATCACCACCTCTCAAGAAGTTCCAAAGCCATTTACCCAATAAAGCCCTATTAAAACACCCAAAATCCCTGACCCCCAGTCCCCCCTGTTTTGAATTGCAAATACTGTCCCATTTGATCCACACCAATTTTTTAACACTCTCCCTGCCTCCCTACAGAAAATTACAGCACACAGAGGTTAAAGATTTCAGGATTTTCTTTCGTAAAATGTAAGAGGAAAAATTATAGACGGGAATATAATTTAGGACCGCCTTTAATAGATTAATTCTTTCCCCGAACGAAATTTTCTTGGACTCTCATGCCTTAAGTTTTATATTCAGTTTCTGCACCAAATGCCCCCAAATATGAGAAATTTGCTTATGTTTCGCGCCGACTTGAATACCCAAATATGAGAAAGGTAACTCCCCAACGACGCAGCCAATGATGTTAGCCATTTCTATGCGATTGTTGCGTTAGACATTAACCCACATAAGACGCATTTTTTGTAGTTAATCTTCAGCCCGGATAACAGCTCAAAATTTCGTAGGATCCCGCGCATTACACATACATTTTCTCGACTTGCAGTCCCCAGCAGAATTGTGTCGTCCGCATATTGAAGGTGCGATACCTTTAGATTGAATCTGCCCATCTCTGCTGCATTGAATCTGCCCTGCTGCACTGCCTTGTTGATGAGGGAATTGAGACCTTCCGCCATAATTAGGTAGAGAAAAGGTGAGAGAGGGTCACCTTATCTCAGCCCGCGTTCCAATGTTGCAAATTCCCCTGACGGGCTTCCGTTGACGAGGACTGTAGCCGTAGCAGTTGACACATACTCATTGATCTAGCCCCTCCATTTTCTACTAAATTTAAACTGCTCAAGCATTGTATCAAGAAATGACCATTCCACCGAGTCGTAGGCTTTAGCGAAGTCGATTTTCAGAAAGGGTATTTCTAAGTTTTATCGTTTAGCCTCCTCTATTACCTCATTTAGGATCACTACCCCATCCAGAATTTGTATTCCACCAATGAAGGCGCTTTAATTTTCCAAAATAATGCCATCAATTACCTTACTGAGTCTAGCTGCTAACACCTTTGCAAGAACCTTATAGGCGCAACCGATTATAGATATAGGCCGATATTCATTGAGAGCTGTTGCATTCTCCTTCTTGGGGATCAAAACAATGAACGAAGGATTTGACTCACGGACTAATTTTCCATTTGCATGGAAGTCTGCCATCATCCTCATGAAATCCACTTTTACCACTTCCCAAAACTCTTTGACGAACCCGAAATTGAAGCCATCTAGCCCCGGGCTTTTCGATCCATCGCAACTCCATATGGCTGCCTTGACTTCGTGTTCAGAAAATGGTCGAATAAGCATCGCATTATCTTCTGCACTCACAAACTTATCCACAAAACCATCTGCAACCGTTTGCTTGATTCCTTGGTATTTTTTGAAATGATTCTCGAAGAAATTTGTGATCCCACTTTTCACAAGGTTGGGCTGCTCAACCCTGTTGATGTTATGTCAATGTTGTAAAGAATGTCACAACATATTTGACAACAACATTAATAATTTGTCCTTTCTTTCACAACCAACACTGATGGTGACAGTCAAGAAACAAAAGTTGTACAAGAAAGTGATAAGGCAGTAGCTGAAGATGCACAAGATGTTGATGTCATTAAGACCGTGCATGGAGATTTATGAAAGCATACAAACTAGAGAAGTTATAAAATATGGGGGAGTTTGTGCAGATCCATGAAGATGCAGCTGAAGTGTTATTCAACCCAATCCTCTCCTTTACTTATTTACATAACTTTTCTTTATTCGTTTGTAATGCTTGATTTTATTATTTTATTATTTTTTAACTTTTTAGGATTTATATTTCTGTTATTTCCTTTATTATTTAGAATTTCATTTTATTATTTATTTATGTTTTTAATCTAAACACATTGTTTTTAGTGTTTAGAGAAAGACTTGTTACTTACATTTGGCGATTACAGTTTTATGTCATTTACTTGATGTAAACTTTGTATATTTCTACCTTGAATATTTCTGTATGTTTAACATCAGAAGTCTTGTAATAGAAAGGTCAAATTGGGGGAGATTGTTGATGTTGTACTTGTGATGCTTATTTTGATCCAACACTCTTGGCAACTCTGTATGTCGAGTGTTGTGCAAAATGTTCCATCACTTTGGCCAACATCATAATTTGCCCTTTCTCCTAACATTAACTCCAATTTTAGATGTTGTTCTTAATGTCATTGTATGCAGGATTGAAGACGTGGAAGTTACCAGGTCAAGCGGTTGCATAAATACAAGGAGTGAGAAGTTAAGAGCATGCAAGGTGGTTCCTACCTTTAAGGAGTTTGTGGAGGAGGTTATAGATCATGTAAAAACTGATCTATGGAGGTTGCATGTAGTTGAAAACGTTGCCAATTAATAGAAGACTAATGCAACAGTGTGATAGATTGTTGTAGACCCAATCAACATATGTATCATACTTATTTCGTCTAGGAGATTATATGTATAGACCTAAAAGGGAGGTAGTTTCATATAGTCATTTAGATAATTTTTTTCAAACCTTTCTAAAAGGTTGTTGATGATGTTGTACCCGTGATGTGCAAAATATTCCATCACTTTGGTCAACATCATAATTCACACTAACTCCGATCTTACACTTGTTGTTCATAATGTTCCTAATGCAGTTTGAAGACGTGGAATTATCCAAATCATGCGGTTGAACAGGAGTGAGAAGTTGTGGACGTGATATAGCAAAGTACCTAAATTCTATGAGTTGGTGGAGGAAGTTGTAGATCATGAAAGAACCGATCTACATGATGTTGGAGCAGTTGAATTTCATGTCTATTAATAGAGGACTGCTGCAGCACAAAAAAAATGAGAAGAAAGAAGACACATTCATTACTAAAGCTATAGAGTGCTTAGTGCATTTAGCTTTAGAAAAATCTGTGATTCTTCTCCATGGTAGATCATGTAAAAATCGATCTACATGATGTTGGGGCAGTAGGATTCGAAGCCTATAAAAAAGATCCTGCCTCAATACAAGATACACAAGAAGGAAAGCTGAATCTCGATTACTAGTCTATTGAATGCGTATACGCTTCTAGTTAGGAAAATTATTGTTTCTTCTTGTAGATCTACATAGTATTGTAAACCCGAATAATAGTGTGTTGATCATGGTCTTATTTACTAGGTTATATGCATATCTATGAGGGAGATAATTTCATAGGATCTAGTAAATTCTATACACTCATTCGAAGTGTTTTTGTACACCTCTAAGTGGTTGTAATTCGTTTCACATATTTTTATACGCAAATTTTGAATACTTCCATTTTGCAAAGTGCATTTTAATTTCCGCTGCATATTGTTGTCTGGACAATGCCAACATGACATACAACACCTCTGATTTCGCACGCACACACACTTTCAGTTGGTATCAAAGCCAACTACTTGATACACTAATTAGAGATCTTGTTTAGAGTGTGTGTATTACAATGGAATATTCGATTTCTCCAGCAGTTAGACCTTATATTGTGTACATTAAATATCTTGATGAATGGACATGGAGGAGTATACTGGCTGACTGGATTCAACCACAGACTGAAGCTAATGATGATCCAAAATTTTCTGCTTCTGATGTTGCATCAGATGTGCTAACATCTGCTACAACATTTGCCAGGTACCCATTATTTTCGATTACCAGTCACAACCGTTTTAATGAATTTAATTATGATGAGACAAGTACTTCGAGAGAAAGTCTCAACTGTGATTTGTCAAAGCTAGATGATGCCTTAATGGTTGGTAACAGAAAAAGAACAGGTTTGAGTTACAATGATATGTCTTTTAAACCTTCTTATGATAAAAAGTCTATTGTAGTTGTTAAGGCAGGAGTAATTAATGGATGGTTCTAATATTTCTGCTAAGACACAAATTACTGTTGGTAAGGTTGAAAGAGATTTTACATGTTTTTACTGTTCTGAAAAAGGTCACAAACATCCATTGTGCTAAACTAAAATGTGATATGAATTCTACTTAAAAGTTACCTAAAATGACACATCATTCCAAACAACAATTAAAGAAAACATAATGTGTTTCAAAGTCTGATATATCATGTAATGTTGTTCATATGTCATTAAAAGCACATGTTCTTAAATTATGGTAGTTTGATAGTGGCTTCTCTAAACACATGATAGGTCAACTTGAATTCGATCTTGTCTGATTATAAATAATATGATGGTGGAAAAGTTACGTATGGAGGTGGTTTTAAAGGTAGGATCATTGGTAAAGGAACACTCAATATTTCTAATTTTCTAAAATTATCAAATGTTTTACATGTTGAAGGTTTGTATCAAATTAAAACTCACACGAATTTAACACATAAGTAACATAAACTCCTTATTGCAATCATTTAGGCTAAAGTTAGACGACTTGTAAATTTTTCATTGAATGTTTATTGTAAAATAGGATGAACTTTTTTCTCACGTACATATATAGTTTATAATTTTGACCGAACATTAATACAATAAATTTTTAATTAATTTACTAACATCGATGAGTTCGATTATTATTTGTATTATTGTACACGTACACATGCATACATATATGATTATTCAAGGGCAGAACACAATTACATAGTTGGTTCCGCTAGGACAAGTGTGTGTCTTAACATCATTGGGTTGATGGTAAGCATCAGGGCAGTTTGGGTCGGCGCACGTGAGACTACGGCAGCCGCCATTTGTGGGGCTGAACGACATTGGAATATTAAACCCATCTATAACTGAGATATCGTAAGAGTCCTGGTTATTAAAGCCATTTAGGGTAAATTCTGCCAAGGTCAACGGAGGTTGACCCGAGACGGATGGATTACAAACGAGGAGCCCAGCACAGTCGCCTGTCTGGCACGAGCCACGACCATTTCCGTCAAAGTTACAATTAGTCCGCCCCCAAATTCGGCCACTCTGAGTGCCAGCAGGCACGTCGTGTGACCAAGTTGTGCCGGGATCAATTTTGCTGCCACCATTTGTTGCGGCTCCCCAGACGGGGTAGTTGCACCGGTTAGTAATTTGAAAATTGGCGGCATAGGTGGAAGTGAAGATTAATGTGGCGAGAATAAAAGCTACAAATGGGAGGCTCTTTGTGAAACTCATGGTGTTGCATATGGTGTGATTTTAATAACTGATGGCTAAGGGTTTATATAGAAGTTATGATTTTAATTAACAATTTGTATAAATTATGATTGTACGCATTAAATATTAAAATAGAAAATAGAATAGATGAATAAAACTACTTTAGTTGACGAAGACTCAAAAGAGTAGTAAAGTCGTCTGGATGGTCGCATACGTTAGTATATTAGTAATAGTGTGAAATGAAACTTTTATTTTAAATTGAGTCGATAAAAAGTAGTACAATCATAAAAATTAGACTCTGATCAACATCTATTTAAGTTTAGAATGAAAACAATAATTATTTTACAATATAACCTATTAATAAATTATGATTCATGAGATTAATATTAAATTAAATATTTTTATGCACTTCAATTCAGTTTTGCTTATTAATCCGTAATTATTTTACATTTTAACCAATTAATTAAAAAATTGTTTCTTATACTTTTTCTTTTCAAATAAGCTTATACTTTATTTTAATTTTTAATTTAATTTTAATTATTTTACATTTTTTACTTTATTTTAATTTTTTATAAATATAATTTTTAGTTTATAAGTGTTATGATAACAGTTGATAAGTATTTATGGTATATTATTAGTTAATATGCAGTACTGTATGTATTAGTTCATATACAGTATAATATTAGTTTATATTGATACAAATTATAATGTTTTCGAGTTTCGAGTTCACATATTTTATGGTACTAGGTCAAATATGGTATAGTATTAGTTCACATATTGTATAGTATTAGTTCATATACTCTATGGTACTAGTTCAAATATAGTATAGTATTAATTCACATATTGTATAGTATTAGTTCATATATAAAATAATATTTTTATATCCACATTAATCTCTAGTACTATACAACATATTAACTAGTACTATACCATAAGCGTACTAATACTCCATTGACGAACTAAGGAGTTCCAAACATTCACATCCCACAACGGCCTCTTGTTATCCCTCACCCACGCTTTCTTGATTTTTGATAACATGTTAGTGTACCGAGTTGCAGCTCTTTGAAGAAAGAGTCTGTACACCTCTGTAGAAGATGTGGCTTCAGGGTCCCACCTGACCTCGGTCTGCAAAAAAAAATTAATTAACGAAGTAATATAAAAAAATAACAAAATGTAAAGTTATTTTATACCTGGAATGTATCCCACCACCGCTGTACCGTGCCGGGTGATACCATAGCCCAGGCGTGTGCACCAAGCTCCATATTCCGGTACATTATCGATCTGATCGTCCTCGAAATTAAATTTGAAGGCATCAACCTGTTACACGTATTTTATAATAAATAAAAAATTATTAATAAACATGTTATACATACGTCTAATGAAATTTAAATATAATATACTTACGTATCCCGGTAGATAAACAGTCGGATGCGACTGTCGGGTGCATCAGTCGACATACTGGTCTGTGTCCCGACAGACGGATGTCTAACTGGCGAATGTATCGGTGGATGGGATTGTTCCTGTGGATGTGGAACCATATGAGGCAACTGAGGCACCTGAGTGTAATAGGAATTAGGGTTCATTCCGGGCATCTGGGGCAACATTATCCCAGTCATATCGGTCATATACAAACCCTGTGGTATCTGCACAGTCGGTGTCTCATCCACCGACTCTCCTCTACCTCTACCTCTACCTCGCCCATGTCCAGAAGAACCCTGATCAGAGCCATATCCAGAACCATGTCGACGACCACTCATCTGTCAAAATGAACATTAAAACATTATTAACATTGTAACAATTAAAAAACATTATATATGAACATCACTGTAACGATTATTGGTGAACTCTAAATAAGGAATATAATTAAGGAATTAATATTTAGATAACATTGTCTAACAATTAATATTTAGATAACATAGTCTAACAATTAACAACATCATTCATCTTCAGCTTCATCTTCGTCGTCTTCTTCTCCGTCTTCTTCTCCGTCTTCTTTTTCATCTTCTTCATACTCTGCCATTTCCATCATTGTACCGGTGTCATCAGTTAACATGACAAGATCATCATCTACTTGCACAATCATTTGAGTCTCTATATTATCCTCTTGCCACGCGGGAACTTCATCTTCAGTAGTATCTTTTGCATCCACCAAGTATCTCGGTTTGACTTTGCAGATAAATATCCAATCAGTACGGGATCCGGGGTATGGACAATAGTAGACTTGTGTGGCTTGACTTGCTAGTACGAATGGATCGTATCGGCCGTAAGATCGCCTCTGATTAAGCTCCACGAGCTTGTAGTTAGGATGAACTTTTGTCCCATTGTTTGAGGGATCAAACCACTGACACTTGAACAAAACCACTTTCTTCTCGTGGTACCCCTGATAGTCCAATTCGACTACTTCCTCGAGTTTCCCATAAAAATCTTCCTCATCCGCGTCATAGTTTTTCCCTTGATACAAACCCCACTGTTTGATGTTGCTCTAGATGAACCATAAGCAATGGTGTGGAATTTGTACCCGTTCACGTAATACCCTACGTACGTAAGAACTTGACCAGACGGACCGGCCGAAAGATCGTATAAAAACCTGTTCTCGATGCGATTTATCTTCACCTATATATATATAAGCCGAATGAATGTGAGAATTTCTAACCAATGATGGGACCACGACACAATTTATCGTTATTTTAAGAAAACTTACAATGTCTGCAAACCACGACGCAAATCCATCTTGTAGTCTTAAATCTGATTCAGCGGCCGAGAGATTTGGTTGAAGAACTTGAAGTTGTTGCATGAATAGCCTACGTACGATCGATATAAGATTAATAAGACATGTCAACACTAAGTATTTGATTGACAAACATTTTAGTCGGATTGACTTACTGAACATATGGCTGCACCTCATCACAATTCAACAACACGTACGTATGAGCAACTTTTTTCTCCTCGTCTAAAATCCATCTTTTCTTAGGCTTTCCTAATCGTTTGCCAGGCGCCTTAAATATGGAAAAAGTGCCCTCGACATACTCGTGTACTTCGTCCCGACCATCGTAATTACGAGGTACATTGTGTATCCTTGTCGTAACATGGTCCTCGAAATAGTGAGAACAAAACATTGACGCCTCTCTAGTTAAATATGCATTTGCAATCGAAGCTTCAACACATGCTTTGTTACCCACGCTTAATTTCAAGGTGCGAAGATACCTGATTAAATTTTAAGAATCGTATGAGAAATTAATTAAATTACCTCTCGTATGGATACATCCATCTGTATTGAACTGGACCACACACTTTTGCTTCATATGCAAGGTGCACAGGTAGATGTTCCATAGAGTTGAAGAAGCTGGGTGGAAAGATACGTTCCAACTTGCACAAGATGATTGGGATATCTGTTTCCAGTCGAGTCATGTTGTCAACTGTGATGGTTGTAGAAGTCAACTCCTTAAAAAATAGACTAAGCTCAGTGATTGCTTTCCACACAGTGAGCGGAAGAATTTTGTAAAAAGCAATCGGTAGTAGTCTCTGCATAAACACGTGACAATCATGACTCTTCATCCCATACAATTTCAATTTCGACCAGTCAATGCAACGGGACATGTTAGACACATATCCATCTGGAAACTTCAACTCACTTATCCACTTACAAACAACATCCTTCTGCTTCTTATCAAGCGAAAAAGAAGCCTTAGGATACTTTGATGTACGTGGACATTTCTTCAGAGAGGGACGACGACAATAATCATTCAGCTCATCTCTTGATTTAGACGTGTCCTTTGTTTTCCACTCCACATTCATCACCGTGTTGAAAACGTTATCAAACACATTTTTCTCAATATGCATCACGTCTAAATTGTGTCGTATCAACAAGGTACTCCAATACGGCAACTCCCAGAAAATGCTTTTCCACTTCCACCCTCCAGAAAGTTTTTTGTTGTGAGCCTCAGCACCATCCTCTGTAACCTTTCTATATCCCAAATGATCAATTTCGTATAGGAGACTTGCACCCGTTCGAATAGGCGGTGGATCATCTGTGACTACTACTCCGGCCATGAATGCAGTTTTATTCGTTCGCCACGTGTGATTCGGTGGTAAGAACTTTCGGTGGTTGTCGAACCACGACTGCTTTCGACTTTTATTCAAATAGAATGCATCGGTGTACTCTCCACAATATGGACAAGCAAGCCTTCCGGCTGTACTCCAACCAGACAACATTGAGTATGCTGGGAAGTCACTAATGGTCCAGATAAGTGCAGCTCGCATCAAAAAGTTTTGCTTTCTAGCAACATCGTAAGTTTGCACCCCATTTTCCCATAAAAATCTCAAATCTGCTATCAGTGGTTGCAAAAATACATCAAGTTTGTCCTTCGGACTTTTAGGCCCGGGCACGAGAATCGAAAGAAACATGAATTGATCCTTCATGCATAACCACGGGGGTAGATTGTACGAAGTAAGTATAACTGGCCATGACGAATATTGTTTTCCCGTCATTCCAAACGGTGCAAAACCGTCTGTGCTCAAGCCCAACCTCACATTCCTAATTTCAGATGCAAAAGCAGGATACGAACGGTCCAAATGCTTCCAAGCCAGCGAGTCTGCCGGGTGACGCATAACACCAGAGTCATCAGAAGCGCACGAGGCATGCCATGTCATATCCTTCGCAGTGGCCTTGGACATGTACAATCTTTGCAAACGAGGAATTATCGGAAAGTAGAACATCTCCTTAACCGAGCGTTTCTTTTTCAACCGACCATCTACATCAAACCTATTCGGCTTATACCGTGATCGACCACAAATCTTACAAAAATCTAGTTCGTTGTCTGCACCCCAAAATAACATGCAATTCTGTGCACAACAATCAATCCTTTCTACTGGAAGACCCATCCCACTCATCAAATGTTTGGTGTCGTTAAATTTCTTGGGAACCTTATTTTCGGGAGGACAAATCTCACGAATCAACTCAACAACCTGATTGTATCCCCTTTTAGACAATCTGTTTTCCGTTTTAATGTTCAACAATCTGGAATTGAATGACAACTGCGAATGAGATTCACAACCAGGATATAAGTCTTGGTCCGCTGCACGAAGCATGCCGTAAAATTGTGTCGCATTCTCGTTAGGGGGTTCTTCATTAAGTGCCTCCTCTTCCACGTCGATTCCAAAATCAATGTTTGGGCCACCCATTAACTCTTCTACCATAGTGTGGTACGAACTAGGTCCCGCTGGGTCAACGTCATTTGAAGTTGACGCATATTCATTAGTGTTTTGATACGGACGTGGACACCAACTCTCTTCCCCGTGATAATTCCAATTATAATAATTCAGTGTAAAACCATTTCGATATAAATGAGATTTCACTTCATTAGGATCTCTATAAGTTTGATTTCGACATCTAGCTTTCGAACAAGGACACCTAATTTTTCCTTCCCAAATCGAATTCGGATTACTAGTAGCAAATTCAATAAATCCATTTATTCCACTAACAAATCCGGGGTTCATAATCCCATTCACTAATCTTGGACTATACATCCAACTACGAATTGAATAATCCATGTCAATCGACGTCTACAAACACACAAACAACTAACGTCTCATTTCCCAACTCTATTAAAATCAATTAATATAATTCTAATTATATTCTAATAATTATTCTAACACCCTAATTAACAAATAAATTCATATATAGACATATAACACAAATATAATTCTAATTAACACCCTAATTAACAAATAAATTCATATAACTTAATTATTAAAACATACATATAAATACATGCCTAACACAACATAATTAATTAACAATTTATAAATTCTAACAATTAACACATGCATAAATAAAAATTAACAATTCTTCTAACAATTTTATATATACATACAACATATATGCATATATATACTAAAACTATATATACACATATAACTTCAAATTTAACCAATGAAAACGAAAAAAATTACCGTAAAAATGCTCCCGTCGAAGTGTAGAACACAAATGGCCAAAAACCGAGTTCGATCCGCAAACGAAGGTGATTTTTTAGGGTGGAGGTGTAAAACTCGCTTCAATGGAGGTGGGGGGAGGGGCGCGGCTGTAACATTCTGGAAGAGAGGTGTTTGGCCGATTTATACTCATTTAGGGCGACGGGGAAGGCATCGGGCCCACTGCCGATGCCATTTTGCATCGGGGGGCCGTTACCAAATGGCATCGGGGCCCACTGCCGATGCCATTTTGCATCGGCCATTAAATGTCGATGCCAATTCGCATCGGCCCGCCTGCCGTTGCCTTTTGGGCAATATTTTGTAGTGGTTGTTAAGGTAGGAGTAATGGATGGTTCTAATATTTCTGCTAAGACACAAATTACTGTTGGTAAGGTTGAAAGAGATTTTACATGTTTTTACTGTTCTGAAAAAGGTCACAAACATCCATTGTGCTAAACTAAAATGTGATATGAATTCTACTTAAAAGTTATCTAAAATGACACATCATTCCAAACAACAAGTACAGAAAACAGAATGTGTTTCAAAGTCTGATATATCATGTAATGTTGTTCATATGTCATTAAAAGCACATGTTCTTAAATTATGGTACTTTGATAGTGGCTGCTCTAAACACATGATAGGTCAACTTGAATTCGATCTTGTCTGATTATAAATAATATGATGGTGGAAATGTTACGCATGGAGGTGGTTTTAAAGGTAGGATCATTGGTAAAGAAACACTCAATGTTTCTAGTTTTCCAAAGTTATCAAATGTTTTACATGTTGAAGGTTTGCCTCAAATTAAAACTCACAAGAATTTAACACATAAGTAACATAAACTCCTTATTGCAATCATTTAGGCTAAAGTTAGACGACTTGTAAATTTTTCATTGAATGTTTATTGTAAAATAGGATGAACTTTTTTCTCACGTACATATATAGTTTATAATTTTGACCGAACATTAATACAATAAAATTTTAATTAACTTACTAACATGGATGAGTTCGATTATTATTTGTATTATTGTACACGTACACGTGCATACATATATGATTATTCAAGGGCAGAACACAATTACATAGTTGGTTCCGCTAGGACAAGTGTGTGTCTTAACATCATTGGGTTGATGGTAAGCATCGGGGCAGTTTGGGTCGGCGCACGTGAGACTACGGCAGCCGCCATTTGTGGGGCTGAACGACATTGGAATATTAAACCCATCTATAACTGAGATATCGTATGAGTCCTGGTTATTAAAGCCCAGGGTAAATTCTGCCAAGGTCAACGGAGGTTGACCCGAGACGGATGGATTACAAACGAGGAGCCCGGCACAGTCGCCCGTCTGGCACGAGCCCCGACCACTCCCGTCGAAGTTACAATTAGTCCGCCCCCAAACCCTGCCACTCGACGTGCCAGCAGGCACGTTGTGTGACCAGGTCTGACCGGGGTCGATTCTTCTCCCGCCGTTTGTTGCGGCTCCCCAGACGGGATAGCCGCAACGGTTAGTGATTGCGAAATTGGCGGCATGGGTGGAAGTGAAGATTAATGTGGCGAGAATAAAAGCTACAAATGGGAGGCTCTTTGTGAAACTCATGGTGTTGCATATGGTGTGATTTTAATAACTGATGGCCAAGGGTTTATATAGAAGTTATGATTTTAATTAACAATTTGTATAAATTATGATTGTACGCATTAAATATTAAAATAAAAATAGAATAGATGAATAAAAGTACTTTAGTTGACGAAGACTCAAAAGAGTAGTAAAGTCGTCTGGATGGTCGCATACGTTAGTATATTAGTAATAGTGTGAAATGAAACTTTTATTTTAAATTGAGTCGATAAAAAGTAGTACAATCATAAAAATTAGACTCTGATCAAAATCTATTTAAGTTTAGAATGAAAACAATAATTATTTTACAATTTAACCTATTAATAAATGGGTTAGTCTTATGTGAAATATTGCATACATGCATTTCATCCCAATTAGGCAAGTCAAAACCCTAAGTCCAAAAGTCAAATTAAGTCAATTTTAAAAAATTCGCGGGTCATAGTTCTGGATCCGGGTTGCCCAGAAAATTCGCGGGTTGCAAACAGGTGGTTTACTACATGACCAAAATATTGTTACTACAAGGCCAAAATATTACCACTACAAGGCCAAAAATTTAATACTACATGTCAAAACATTTTGAAAAATTCACCAAAAAATAAAGTCTCCAGAATATTTTTGAACATGTAGTAATACACTTTTGACCTTGTAGTGATAAAATTTTGGTCTTGTAGTAACATTGTTTTAGTCATGTAGTAGCCGAATAAGTCAAAATTATTTTAGTAATTTTACCTCCAAAAAATAAGTGTCCAGAATATTTTTGAACTTGTAGTAATACACTTTTGACCTTGTAGTGACGAAATTTAGTTCTTGTAGTAACATAATTTTGGTCATGTAGTAAAATAATAATATATTAGAGTGAAAATAAATATTTTAATTAAGGTTGACCTTGACCCGTGTTGACCCACAAATTTTGACCTAATTACCTTAATTAGTCATATTGCATGTATGCAATATTGCATATAAGTTTTTGCATTAATAAATTATGATTCATGAGATTAATATTAAATTAAATATTTTTATGCACTTCAATTCAGTTTTGCTTATTAATCCGTAATTATTTTACATTTTAACCAATTAATTAAAAAAATAATCCATCTGACGGAACAGTGTCTTCCACATAATATTCCCTCTCAAGAAATAAAATGAATAAAAATGTTTTCCTCATTTAAAATAATAATTAATTTTGGCATAAAAAACGAACAATTAAAATAAGTTTTGGGAGAAGTTTTTTTATATGGCAAAAACTTATATGCAATATTGATCAATTATGTCAAAATTCGTGGATCAACGCGTTAAAGCGGGTCAATCTTAATTATAATATTTAGTTTCGCTCTAAAATATTACTATATTACTATATGACCAAAACTATGTTACTACATGACATAAAATTTGTCACTACAAGACCAAAAGTGTATTACTACAAATTCAAAAATATTCTAGACACTTTTTTTTTTTTGAGCAAAATTACTAAAATAATTCTGACTTATTCGGCTACTACATGACTAAAACAATGTAACTAAAAGACCAAAATTTTATCACTACAATGTCAAAAGTGTATTACTACATGTCCAAAAATATTCTGGACAATTAATTTTTTAGATGAATTTACAGAATGTTTTGACACGTAGTATTAAATTTTTGGCCTTGTAGTGGTAATTTTTTGAACTTGTAGTAACAATATTTTGGTCATGTAGTAAATCACCTGGTTGCGACCCGCGAATTTTATGGGCAACCCGGATCTGGGCTTATGACCCGCGAATTTTTTAAAATTATCTTAATTTGACTTTTGAACTAAATGGATTTAGAATTTTGACTTGGTCAAATTAGTATGAAATGCATGTGAAAAAATTCATTCGGAGTCTTTTATGAGAATGTTTCATGAGACGGATTTTCAATATTGTATTTGAGCTATATTTATTTTTAAAATATAATTGAGACGAAATTCCATAAACTCATAATTTAAAGTATAAGATGAATATATAAATGAAATTTATTTTGTGTATTTAAACCTCTCATACCAATTTTTGTGAAAAATCAAAATCCAAAGAAATTTTATTCTCTATTGAATAAATTTGATCTTAAATAGCATATTCCTTGCTCTAAAGTCGTGAAGACTTATTCGAATAATACAATAAAATTAATTATTGAATTTCTTTCCACACAACCCACGAAAATGATATGATGGAAATATGTGGCGCCAAGTTGTTTGCCACTGAGGTGAGGCAGACTAATTACTATATCGTATTTAAACTAATATTATATTTAACAAAAAATACATAAGTTAACACATTCATAATTTCAAGCATACCATGTAAATTAATACATCAATATTAAAAGATTGATATTAACTAACTAGTAAGAAGAACAAAAGTGAGAATGAATCATACTGAACACACAATTCAATTAATAGATACTCCCTCCGTCCACCAAAAGTGTGCTCATTTCTTTTTTTGAGGTCCACAAAAACGTGCTTATTCTATTTAAATAGTTAACTTTTGAATATTTTTTCTACTTTACTAACAAGATTGAGTATCTACCAAATATATTTTCTACTCATTATATTAAATATATTATTTATAATTAAAATATGATTTTTTTAAAAGCACATATAAAAAAAAGTAAGCACACTTTTGGTGGACAGAGGGAGTACAATCACATTCAATAAACATATGAATGCATCAACACTGCGATGACCACAAAGATAATAATAAATCTGATGCAATATTATGCTGGTTTCTTTCCCAATTCTCCACTCATTTAAGTTTCTAAATATAAATTTTATTTTTCAATTAGATTATGTTATTAATTATTCTTAAAAAAATAATCTACAACTTTAAAAAAAACTTGTAACAAATCATATATCATTGTAGAAATAATGAAGACACAACAAAATAATCTTAGTAATTATAAATCAGATTAAAGCTATAAAGTGAGCATGTTATATTCATATATTTATACCCAAATTAGAAAAAAATTGAAATTTTTTAGTTTAATTTTTTTTTTTCGATTTTTTTCCTAAATTTTGGTCAATTTTTGAAAAAATAATACTGAAATTTTTATTTCATAATTTTATTTTGAGTCTCATATTTTTCAATATTTTTTTTTATATTCGTTATTTTTTTATATTTATTTTTTGAAAGTTAAAAAAGTAGAATAATATTTGACTCGTGGTAATTCATTGGTGACTCGATAGTTGGTGTATAATTATAATTTTAATGAATTGTATATTAATTTAATTGATAAAATGGTAATATAATATTTTACATGTATTTTTCTTTTAAAAAAATTGGGGGTGAAATTAATAAAAAAGAGGGTAATAACTAATAACCCATGTAAAAATTTGGATTTAGTTACATGTAACTTGTACATATAAAGTGGCTAAAAGAAGGGAGTGTGGACTTATTAAAAAAAGAGGGTAAATAGCCAGTTAAACTGATACACATAAGTATTTGCCTTAATCAAAATAATATTCTAGTCCAAATATAACAAATAATATGAAATGGAGAGAGCATTAATTAATTGTCGATTAATCGTCACGAATGATCACTAGTTTATATATTTCTAATTTTGAATAATTTTTGTGCATTTGTGTCAACTTTCTTACACGTGGGAGAATATATATTGTATTAAAAGTTCGGTCAACATAAGTTATCTAATAGTTTTCGAACAAACTCTATCTTTGTTTTAGCAAAAACTTCAAACAAGTATAACAATCTTCGTTCAAGCATTTCATCGAACACCTAGACTACTCAAGCACTGGAACCCTCCAAGCATGCACATGTAAGTCAAAATTCATTATGATAAACATTAATTTTGCAACCTACAGGAAATAGATTACTAAGCTGGCTATCATAAAATGAAAATATATTTTACTATTAATAAAAAGTGAAAATTGCAAGATTTTCCCATCGGAACGGTAGTGAAAATTGTCCGTCACGTTAGGTAGCAATTTATGCCCCAAGTTACCATTTTTTTTCAATTTATGTCCAAAGTTGTAGAAAACATAATTTTTCTTCTTTTTGCAGTAATCACTGCCATTTTTTACGAAAAATTGTTCGTCTTTTCAAACCATCAATTTGATAACTCCAATTGATTGTTCGATCTTTACAATTTCACAAATTTTAAGTTTGAATAATTTATTCACATAATTTTCTGATAATTAAAATTCGAGCATTTTTCGGAGAGGATGAAAATAATTAAAATTAATAAATTGTACGTATACATCACATCAACATGTGTTTATAATCCAATAAGGTGGAACATCATGAAATACGAAAATTGGGACATTGGAATAAAATCGGTCAAATATCTCCCAAATTTTAAAATACTCCATAAATCATTAAAATTATTAAAGGTTAGGAATAGGATGAATTAATCATCAATTTGCTACATGCACTTGTAAGTTGTACGTAACCTATAAAAGTCTTCTAATTTTCATTTTGAGGTTTGAAATTATTTCTAATAAATAGGAGTAACTAATATTTGCCTAGACTCTTTGAGGTTTAAAGTTTAAACGACCGTGCTCCTAATAATAATTATAGTTACAATTATTATTAAGACCAAAATCTAAAAAAAAAGAAAAAATAAAAAAGAAACTAAAGCTTTTTTAATCTATTTTTTTTTAAACTAAAAAGTAATAATTATGAGCTAGTAAGTACAATTTATAAATGCTTTTATTTAAAAAAAAAATACATCAAACAAGTTCAATTTAACAGCATAAGTTGAACAAATAAATAATTAACAGATAAGAAAATTTTAAACAATATTTGGTCATTTTTACCATTTAGTTGAATTCAACTGGATTTTTTCCTTCTATAGTAAATTGACTGAAATTATGAACAAAAGAGTAATATGGAGTATCATTCCATCACAACTTTTGACTTGTCTTTCTATGAAAACTAGAAATGCTAAAAAGACCATTATAAAGACAAATTTCGTATTTAATAATATATAAAAATTAAAAGGTATTAAAAATGTTTTCTTGAATAAACTTTAAATTTCAATCTGGTCATTCTCAATTAGGTTGGCAAAATGCATTACCCTTTTTCTAATTTAATCTCCTAAACCTATCCATGTAAGTCAGGGCAACTTTCTTGACATTTAGAGTTTCAAACATCTCACTTTTAATTTGTTCATTTTTTTCATTAGAAGAATTCAGTCTCATTTATATTGATTCTCAAATACACTCTCCATTCTGGGTCGGATTATCACATTCACTCTCTGAGTAGAAGATCCATCGAGTGAACAATTTAAATGGGTAGAGTTGTTTTTTATAAGGATTGAATCTAAGACGCACTACAAGAAAACTGATTTTTAGTGAGAGCATACTCTCATTATTGCTTCTCTAGGTGAAAGTCATTAGTGATAGGAATTTGAGAAATAATGACAGGACCTCTCACTAAAAGTCAATTACCGTCACTAAAGACTTTTAGCTAGAGAAGCTATAATGACAGGAATTCTGTCACTAAAAGTCACTTTTCTTGTAGTGACGTTTGTATGAGGCTCTGATACCATGAAATAATTATGTCTCATCTAAAAGTTCAAACGTTTAGAAAGGGGGAAATTAATTATTCATTTATACTGATTTCCTGATATAGATTTATTTGACCCTGGGCTTTTTGGGATTTGATCATTGATTTTTGAATTTGGTCCAGCTCAATTTTTATTTTTTTTATGCAGAATTGGTCTCATACGAAATTTTATTTCAAACTTAGTCCCAAAATCCGTCAAAATTTAACGGAGGGTGTGTCATGTGCGATTCATGTGGCTGTTAAGTGTATTTTTTGCAGACTTGGTCCCATACGATGCAAACTAGGTCTCAAAAGTTATGAAAAATGCAAAATTAACCATAAATCTTATTCATAACATTGAAAATATCAATACCTTAACTTTGTGGAGATATCAATTGATATTTCGGTATCGAATATTAATATCGATAAATTTTAAAATTTATGAAAATTTAATAACAAATTTTTAATACACAAATTTAACAAAAAAATTTGAACATAATTTACATTCATGATGAATTTACTTTTAACACATAAATTAACAAAAAAAAAAATTAAACATATTTTACATTAGTGATAAATTTACATAAAATATCATATACGATGTTATCGAGCTTATATAAAATTTATCAACATTTTTTTAATATTCTCTCAATACTTTATTGATATTAGACTCGTTATTATTATTACATAATGATATTTTCAATTTTTTAAAAAATATCGTGGACTGTCATTTTTTTCCAATATCGATATCGGTGACCACCAAAATTAGATACGTTGAAAAATTTAACAAAAATAAATGACGTAGGCCCACGATCATTTCCCAAAACAAAAAATAATAATCAATAATAGTAATGATAATCAAGGTTGAAAATATCGGTATTTGTAGAAATATCGATACTTCAAAATTTTGAAAATATCAATGTATTTTGTAAATTTTAAAAATCATGAAAATTTAATAAAAAATGTTTAATACATAAAATTCAACAAAATGATTTGAACAAATTTTACATTTGTGATAAATTTACATAAAATATAGACTAATATACAATGTTATTTCATATGATATTTATCGACACTTTTTCAAACGAATAAAATCGATATTTATCAATATTTTAAGTTTTGAACAATGAGGCGCTTGATATTGTTATTGCATATTGATATTGAGTAAAATGATATTCCACAATATTTTCTTAAAAAATTGATAAATATCGGTATTCAATAATAATATATATCGAGCCTAATATCGGTAATGTATTGAGAGAGTATTGAAAAAAAAATCTTGAAAAAATGTAGATAAATATCACATGTGATAACATTGTATATTATTCTATATTTTACGTAAATTTATCACAGATGTAAATTTGTTCAAATTGCTTTGTTAAATTTATGTATTAAATTTTTTTTATGAAATTTTCATAATTTATTTGTCAATTCAATATTAATATTTTCACAAATTTATGGTCTCAATATTTTCAATGATACATATATTTTCAACCTTGGAAAAAACAAAAGTGATATAATAGTTTTAAATTGTGTGGGACCAAAATGGCTAAAATTATATTTGTCAAGGTTAACTAGCAAATTCAAAACAATAGGTTTATATCGTGTGGGACCAAAAGTGCAACGAGTGTTAGTTTAGACGGCTAAGTTAACGGCGGGATAAAAAATGCATAAAAAAATCTAGTGGGACCAACTCCAAAACCCAGTGGTCAAATCCCAACCAACCCATGGTTGATGGGACCAAAAATGCAATTTACTCGATTTATTTGGATTCAGAAAAAAGTTTTAGGTCATGAATTCTATGACTTCCTTCTGGACAAATTAGACTTTGACCCGAGTTTTATTTGTATTTTGTATAAACAGTTAGTGATTTATATGGAAAATTTCAAAATACCTCTCGATTCCATTTTAAATCCTTTAAGTCTTTACGTTTTCAAAATATGTTCTAAAGTGTCTAATATATAATTTACATTTTTTTGTCCATTTACAACTTTTTTGTCTAATTTACATCTTTTTTGTCAGAAAATTAAAATTTTGGCCGAAGCTTGACACGCGCGACTCGAATGTGTGTTTAAAATTGGGGCTTTTGGCAGATTTGATGATTGGGCACCACATGTAATAAAAAAAATATGATCACGTGTGCAAGGTATTGGAGGAAAATTGCTTGATATCAAACACATAATTATTGTGGTAAAATGCTTTAAATCTTCTTCGCGATTCCGCAGTTTGCTGTTTTTTCCACGTTTTTCTCAATTTTCAAGATATGGATTTGGATTTCAAACTTTATGCCTTTTTGTTTCTGTGTTTTTCTTTTTAATTAATTTTGTATTTATGAGTTTTTGTTTATTTCTTTCTTTTAATTCTGAGATTAATTTTTCGTGTTTTTAATTGAATGTTAGTTGTTGCACCATTTTGCAACAATAATTACAAGGTTCGCCATCAAAGGGATGATGAGAACTTACCAAATAGGATTAGATGAAATCACGACTTGAAATTTGACCATATCTTTTATTTGATTTGTAAATTTGATTTAGGTTAGTTCCTCTTTATTACGTAAAGCCCACGGACTTAGGGTTTAGGTTTGAGAATTTATTTATTTGCGTTGTTTTAGAGAAGATAATTATGAATGAAATTACGTTTGAGAGTGAATACTCTTCTCTACAGCTTATCATCAACTGGTTGCTAGGATAATTCAAGGTTAATACCTTGGGTTTCTAGAATTCCTCATATTGAAGTCTCATCAATTGGGATTGTTGCCACAATCACCGAATCTGTCGGAAGCCTCGATTTTAAACACACATTTGAGCCACACGTGTAAGTTTCCAGTGAAATTTTAATTTTTTGACAAAAAAAATGTAAATTGGAAATCTTAGGACGTATTTTGAAAAAAATCCAAAACTTAAAGAATTTAAAATGAAATCGAACTAAATTACATGACTTATTTTGAAAATTGCCTATGATTTATATGTGATTTTTTTTTTAAAAAAATATACTCCCTCCGTCCAATTTCATTATTCCCACTTTCCTTTTTTGGTTGTCCAATTTTATTATGTCAATTCCCTTTTTGAAAATAATATTATTCACACTACTTTATCTGCACCCTCCAACCATCACTTATTTACTCAAATTGTCACT
Source organism: Galeopsis tetrahit (assembly GCA_963675135.1). Classification (NCBI taxonomy): domain Eukaryota; kingdom Viridiplantae; phylum Streptophyta; class Magnoliopsida; order Lamiales; family Lamiaceae; genus Galeopsis; species Galeopsis tetrahit. Next base: position 37,402,936 of record OY776126.1, on the reverse strand, counting down.
AGCTTTATTTATAAACAATCACTTTACCTATAAATGGATCCCACATGTACCACATCTCATTATACCCCCAACTTATCTACTTTATACATAAACTAATCAATATTCATTAAAACCCGTGCCCAAAGAAATGGGCATAATAAAATTGAATGGGGGGAGTATTATGCTTTTCATACTAGGTTAATCATATTATAGTTATTCATGCACCAAAATATATCATTTATGTCTTTTTTACATGTATCTTGAATGTTTAGCAAGATTAGCATATGATTAGTCTAAGATAAGGCCCAATCACGCGTTTAGTAGTAATCTGCGAAGTCCGTGATAAATGTAAAGCCTGCCATAAATTCATGATAAATCCATATTTTTTATCTCCTCAAAATCAAGGAGATAAATTAATGTTGATGCTGCTATATTTCAGGACACGGGTCAGACGAGCCTGGGGATGGTAGTTCGAGGAGCGGATGGGCTGTTTGAATTATGATGGTCCAATGTGATGCCAGGCTGCTTCACGGTTGAGGTTGGGGAAGCGTTGGGGTTTTATGAGGTCCTTTCTTGTGTTCAGGGGCGGACGTATGTGTTAGGTGAGGAGGGCCATGGCCCCCCCTAGATTTCATACAAGAGGCACCCTATTTATATAATTGTATGCAATTTTTTTATTTTATTTTAGTTGGGCCCCCCCCTAAAATTTGATGAGCTTTTGCCTACTAAATAATAACCTAAAAACTTCTCAGGCCCAACACACCAAAATACTAATATATTCTAATTCCTTTAAAAATCTGAAAAACTCCCCCACAAATATAGACGCGACAAGGTTTGCTATTTAAATTTTTGTTTATATTATATTTCTTAATTTATTGTTTAAATTATTCCCCACAAATTTAATTCATAATTTATGTTTAAAATTAATTAGTCAATTATTAATTGATATATTTTTAGATTTTGGTTTGAAGTTAAAAAAATAAACAAAAATTATATAACTAATTGTTGATGTATATTGAAAAGGAGATTGTGAAGATGTTCAATATAGAGTGTTTATAAATAATTTTCATTACATGAAAAAAGACATTCTAAATTTTAAAATTTAATATTACAATTTAAAAATATTATGATAATTATATAGTATTATATATAAATTAGATAATGTATAATTTAAATTTAATTAATTTAAAATTTTATTGTTGGACTTGGCCCCCCCTAATTGTTCCTGCTGGGTCCGCCCCTGCTTGTGTTATTGAAGGTGATGCGAAAATAGTGGTCGGTGTTATTAACTCTAGTTATACTATCGAGTCATATTTTGGTGATTATATCTCAGCTTGTCGAGCTTTGTTAGCTCAATTGGAGGATGTTAAGGTTATTTTTGTCAGGCGCAGTGCCAATATTGAGCCACACACTTTGGTTAGAGAATCTTGTTGTTTTAATAACTCTCACATTTGGATAGACCCTCCAAACTTTGTGGATGAACTATCTAAGGTTATTTGGATTTGTTGTGATGCTTTGATAAATCTAGAAGATAAAGTCTCAAGAATCCCAATTTACAACATGGCCACGGGCCCACGGCTAAATGCCCCCCCTTTTCTTAGTGGAAATTATCAAATATGACCGGTTCAATACTTCATTTTTTTTTATTTTTTTTTTTTTTTTTAGCCTTTGACCATTTTTTATGATAATAAAATTAATTAAATAAAAAAAGGAAATAAAGAAAAGAAAAACTTGTGAGAGAAGGATTTTATCCCCACATCCTTTCATTCTTTTTTTCATTCTCTTACACTTAAATTTTTTTATATTTTTTATAATATTATTGAAAGTTGGATTGAAGGTAATAAATATATTTCTTTTATATTTATATTGTTTGCTTTTGTTGGTATATAATGTTTTATCATAGTGAATTCAAATAATTGTTTTTTTTTTTAGGTTTATACCGAGAATTTCCCTTTTGGTTGGTTTAGTGTTATTTAGGGTTGTTTAGAGTTGTATAATGTAGTTCTTTAGGATTGTTTAATATGGTTGTTTAGGATTGTTTAGAGTTGATTAATGTGGTTGTTTAGGGTTGTTTAGAATTGTTTAATGCAGAGATTTTTTTTTCTTTTTTTTAATCAATTAAACATAAGAAGACAAATTTTGTATATTTTATATAAGTAAGACCATTATTTATAAGTAGTAGTTTGACTAGACCATTTTTTAAATTACTCAATTTTCTTATGACTTCACGCACAAAAATTTTGTAAAAAAAATTAATATATATATATATATATATGGAAAAAGATTGCCTTTTTTTATTGAATAACTTTTTTTACCCGGCCAGTTCCATTTTAATTGTTGCCTTTTTTTTTTCAGCCTTATTAAAAAAGTTATTTAATAAAGTATGATTATTTGTATGTACGTAGTTAATAGGAATTAATATACAAGAATTAATTCCACATATCTCTACAAGTTCAGACTTTTAGATGAGACAGACTTTTACACGAGTGAGGAGGAGTAATACGAATTAATATACAAGAATTAATTTTCCACCGATTTTCGTGAATTTGTACCGAAATTGAACCATAACCAAGCAAGTTACGATTCGATTTTTGAACCGCCGATTCAAATGTGTTTTTTTTTTTCGCTCATTTTTTGTTCGTTTCTCTAATTCAAATTTCTCATCGAACGCCATTTATCTCTAAAAATACATATAAATCTTACTAATTACATCATTATTTAACAAGGTAATAACTTGTGTGAGACCGTCTCACAGATCTTTTTCTGTGAGACGGATCCATTTCAATCCATATTTCAAAATTTTGGGTAGGATAACCCATATTTTTTTTTTCAGATTTTTGGTTGATAAAAAAAGTGATAATGTTTAAGTAAAAAGTAATACTCCCCTCCGTCCGCCTATAAGTGTTACGTTACTTTTTGGCACAAAGATTAAGAAAAGTGATTAAATAATAGATATAATACAAGTGATGTGATTGAGAGAGGAGAGAGATAGAGAGAAAAAGTAAGATATAAAGTGAAGTGTAAGAAAAAGTACTTACCAAAAAAGGTATGGGAAACTTATAGGCGGACGGACCAAAATGGTAAAATGGAAAGCTTATAGGCGGACGGAGGGAGTAATATTTTTAACAAACGTGGCTGTCACTTTTTAATTAAACACTATCACTTTTGCTCAAACATTATCACTTTTTATATGAGGATTAAGAGAGACTCGTCTCACGGATCTCATTCTGTGGGACTGTCTCATCCAAAACTAGTCCATTTAACAATATACTATTTTATACTTTACTCAAACCCTCAAAACAAACACGCATAATGACTATACATTAGGATTTTAAGAAGATTCTAAAATATCCAAGTTTTTATTATTTGGCATAATCTCAAATCAAACATCCCACTAAAAATATGTTACAATAAAATTATTTGGAGTAATAAATATTGTTGGTCATTTGAAGGAGACTTCCACCCCTTTCCAAGTCTAGGTTGGTTGTGGGCCTTGTAGCTTGGAAAGTGGAAACTCCCTTGTTAGCCAAGATGAAATTATTTCTAATACTCCATATTTAATTTTCGTAATATATCATTAATATCAGTATTGAAAATAATAATATTTTTTGAAAAATATTGAAAATATCGTTATATATTAATAATATTAAATTTAATTAATATCGAAAAAGTATCAAAAAATGATAGTTATTTTTTTTATATAATTTCAATCAAGCATAGTTATTAGTCTGCCTCACTGGCAAGTGGCAAACAACTTTTGACACAACTTTTGACGCCACATATTTCCATCATTTTCGTCGGATGTGTGGAAATAAATTCAATAATTAATTATTGTATTAATCGAATAAGTCTTCACGACTTTAGAGCAAGGAATATGCTACTCCTATTTATGATCAAATTTATCCAAAAGAGAATGGCTCCATTTGGAACTAGAAATTTAAGTGTTTCAATAATTCAAATACATTCCATTTGTTTGGATTAAAAATAAAAATGAATCAATTTTGAATCCATTTTTTTTAAAGTTAAAATTAAAAGAATTTTAAATTCTCATTAAAAGTATATTGTTTAAAATTCATATATTTTAAAAACCGTTCATTTAATATATCTCCTCAAATCAAATTCCCGCATCCAAACACAACCTAATATTCTTTAATTTTGATTTAGTCCATATGATTATCACCTTTTGAATATAGTCCATTATGTTTTAATTTTTTTTTTTTTGTCTAGTTACCTACTACATCAGATTTAACATGTCATTTTTTAAAACACACCACACACCCCATTAAATGTTATACACACCTCAAATGTTAAACACACCACACTAAAATTCAAAAAAAATAAATTGTCGAAAAAAATTAAATTAAAAAGATAAGAATTCAAATTAATATGAAAAATATGGATAAAAACTATAGAAAAAATCACATAAATCTTTAAAAATTAAATAAATCTAAAAAAAATTAATAAATTTAATTAGCTTTAAAGATTTAGTTAACTTTTTAATATTTTTAATTTTATTTAGCTTTAATTTACTTTTTAAGATTTTTATTTGATTTTTTTAATTTAATAATTTTTTATATAATTATTTTAAATTTTATTTAATATTTTTTTTCAAATTTTATTTAGTTTTATTTTCAATTTAAGTATTATTCAATTCAATTTATTTTATTAATGTTTTATATTTTTAATTGATTTTTTTATTTATATAATTTTTTAATATTTATTTGATTTTTTAAAATATGTTTAAACTCTTATTTTAAAAAATATCGTATTATTAATTTTTTTTGTTAATTGATTTTTAAAATTTACATACAGTATTTTTGAAGATTTGGTTGATTTTTATAATGTTTTTTTAATTTTTATTTAATTTGCATTTTTTTTTATGGATATAGGATAAATAGGAAATATTTGGGGTGTTTGTAGTAATAAAAAATTATTTTTAAATTTTTAGTGTGATGCGTTTAACATTTGGGGTGTGTATAACATTTTATAAGGTGAGTGGTTTAATTTGTGACCAATTTTTTTTAAAAAAAATATATAATTGACTAAATTTTAAAGTGATAATCATGTGCACTAAATTAAAAAAATGTGGTAACTTAATGGAATAAATTTTTTTTAATCCCTTTCATTATTTATTCATGGGCAAATACTTATGTGTATCAGTTACATACATGTAACTGGCTATTTACCCTCCTTTTTTAATAAGTCCACACTCCCTTCTTTTAGCCACTTTATATGTACAAGTTACATGTAACTAAATTCAATTTTTTACATGGGTTATTAGTTATTACCCTCTTTTTTATTAATTTCACTCCCAATTTTTTTAAAAGAAAAATACATGTAAAATATTATATTACCATTTTATCAATTAAATTAATATACAATTCATTAAAATTATAATTATACACCAACTATCGAGTCACCAATGAATTACCACGAGTCAAATATTATTCTATTTTTTTAACTTTCAAAAAATAAATATAAAAAAATAACGAATATAAAAAAAATATTGAAAAATATGAGACTCAAAATAAAATTATGAAATAAAAATTTCAGTATTATTTTTTCAAAAATTGACCAAAATTTAGGAAAAAAATCGAAAAAAAAAATTAAACTAAAAAATTTCAATTTTTTTCTAATTTGGGTATAAATATATGAATATGACATGCTCACTTTATAGCTTTAATCTGATTTATAATAACTAAGATTATTTTGTTGTGTCTTCATTATTTCTACAATGATATATGATTTATTACAAGTTTTTTTAAAGTTGTAGATTATTTTTTAAGAATAATTAATAACATAATCTAATTGAAAAATAAAATTTATATTTAGAAACTTAAATGAGTGGAGAATTGGGAAAGAAACCAGCATAATATTGCATCAGATTTATTATTATCTTTGTGGTCATCGCAGTGTTGATGCATTCATATGTTTATTGAATGTGATTGTATCTATTAATTGAATTGTGTGTTCAGTATGATTCATTCTCACTTTTGTTCTTCTTACTAGTTAGTTAATATCAATCTTTTAATATTGATGTATTAATTTGCATGGTATGCTTGAAATTATGAATGTGTTAACTTATGTATTTTTTGTTAAATATAATATTAGTTTAAATACGATATAGTATTAGTACGCTTATGGTATAGTACTAGTTAGTATGTTGTATAGTACTAGAGATTAATGTGGATATAAAAATATTATTTTATATATGAACTAATACTATACAATATGTGAATTAATACTATACTATATTTGAACTAGTACCATAAAGTATATGAACTAATACTATACAATATGTGAACTAATACTATACCATATTTGACCTAGTACCATAAAATATGTGAACTCGAAACTCGAAAACATTATAATTTGTATCAATATAAACTAATATTATACTGTATATGAACTAATACATACAGTACTGTATATTAACTAATAATATACCATAAATACTTATCAACTGTTATCATAACACTTATAAACTAAAAATTATATTTATAAAAAATTAAAATAAAGTGATTAAAAAATGAAAGTTCGAATGAAAAAAATAATTAAACAAATGTAAAACGAAGTAAAATTTGTAAGGAATGAAGTAAAATTTTGAAAGGATAAGGTGAAAATTATACACCAATTAATTAAAGTAAAATAGTACAAATAAAATTGAACACTTGCGACTAAGAGAGATGAGAGTTTTATTTTATAAAACAAATTATTATTATACTACTCCATTTAATACTTAAAAAAACAATTAATATTATTTTTTAAATTTTCTTATTAGACTTTAAATTTTAGAATAATTATTTTTGGCATAAAAAGAAAGTATGTGAAAAAAATTATCATTTGAAACACAAATGATAATTAAGAAGAAAAATAAATTTAAAAAATAATATTAAAAAGAAAAATATAAATATTAATTGGAGTAAAATAAAAAATAAAAATTTAAAAAAATAATGGAGTATTATTTTTTAATGATAAAATAAAAAAAATTAATTGAAGTAAAATAAAGGTTCATGAAAAAATCTATGTGCTAAATTGATATAGTAAATGGGTCATGTGTTATTTATAATGGGTTATTGGATTGAATATAGTAAATGGGTCACGTGTTATTTGTAATGGGTTATTGGAATATTGGATATAGTAAATATGTGGGATATTAGATCCAGTTACATGGAGTGCAACCCTTTAATTAAAATGTTTATAATTTTAACTATTTTTTCACATTTACATTTTCTTAATATTTCTCATTTGATATATTTTTTTCATCTATCCTCCTTGATAATTGAAGTAAGGTATTCACCATTCTCTTTTATTAATTTACCCTTGTTTTCTTTTATTTTGCCTCATTTGTTATGTCCATCTTTCATGATAATAAAAGGTAAATTTATAAAAAAATAAATATATGTTGTTTAATTCTATATAAACAACAAAAACGACAAGTATTATATATAAATCGCATTGAAGTATACATACTAGTAACTTAACGTTACATTCATAAGTTCAATTCGTTATTATTGTACACGTACACGTGCATACATACATACATATAGTGTATATGATTATTCAAGGGCAGAAGACAATTATATAGTTGGTACCGCTAGGACAAGCTTTTGTTTTAACATCATTAGGCTGGTGGTAAGCATCGGGACAGTTTGGGTCGGTGCATCTGAGACTAGGGCAACCTCCATTAGTGGGCCTGAACGACATCGGAATATTGAACCCATCTATAACCGAGATATCGTAATAATCTTGGCCGCCGGCATTTAGGGTAAATTCTGCCAAGGTCAACGGGGGTCGGCCCGAGACGGATGGATTACAAACGAGGAGCCCGCCACAGTCGCCCGTCTGGCACGAGCCTCGACCATTCCCGTCGAAGTTACAATTAGTCCGCCCCCAAACCCTGCCACTCGACGTGCCAGCAGGCACGTTGAGTGACCAGGTCTGACCGGGGTCGATTCTTCTCCCGCCGTTTTTTGCGGCTCCCCAGACGGGGTAGCCGCAACGGTTAGTGATTGCGAAATTCGCGGCATAGGTGGGAGTGAAGATTAATATTGTTGTGAGAATAAAAGCTAAAAATGGGAGGCTCTTTGTGAAACTCATGATGTTGTGCAGGTGTGGTTTCAATACAAAGGCTTAATGGGGTTTTTATAGAAATATTGCATGGTGGTACCATATTGATATTGTAATGTTGCTGGAATTTTGTAAACTCTCTAATTGGAAGTCAAATACATTATTATTACAATTAATGATGCGTGCGTGACCAAAGTGCTCCTTCTTCAACTATATACTCCCTCCTAGAGAAGCTTCCTATGACAAAATTTCACAGAGTTAAAGTATTAATATACAATGTGATTGAAAATATATAAAATGGTCCAAAATAATGTCGTACAAGTGATGTTTTTTAAATGAATATTTAATAGTTAATGGAATGACAATTAGTGGAAATAAAATAATAAATTGAAAAAAAAAAGGATAATTATTTGTTGTCGTGGAGTTAATAGATTTCTAAAAATAGCATAGAAAAAGCTTGTATTGACATAGTCAAAATAAAAAGATTAAAAGCTTATGCTGGTAGGGGGAGTATTGGACTTATTTTTGCACAATTGAATGAAGGAAAAATACGCCAATGAATAATAGAATACGTAAATGTGCAAAAGTGTTTTATGGATTGTATTTTGTTTAAGTGGTTTTCTTTTTTTATCACATTTACACAAAATAATATTTTGATGGTAAAAAGTAATATTGACCAATTAAGATAAATTTAGATTAAAATTCGTGGGTCAAACGCGGATTAATCATAATTAAAATATTTTGTTCGCTTTTAAATATTATCTTACTACATGATGAAAAAATATGTTATTACAAGATCAAAATTTTGCCACTACAAGGTCGAAAATGTATTACTACAAGTCTAAAAATATTTTGGACACTTATTTTTTTGGAAAATTACTAGAATATTTTTTAAGTAAAAAATATTTTGCTACTACATGACTAAAACTTTGTTACTACAAGACCAAACTTTTATCACTGTAAGGTCAAAAGTGTAATACTATATGTTCAAAAATATTCTGGACACTTAGTTTTTTAGGTAAATTTGCAATATTTTTAGACATATAGTAGTAAACTTTTGGCCTTGCAGTGAAAATATTTTGATCATGTAGTAACACCTGTTTGCGACCCGCAAATTTTCTGGACAACCCGAATTCGGGCTTATTACCCACAATTTTTTAAAAATTATCTTAATTAGACATATTTCACACAAGTGTTTCTCATTAATATATTTCGCGTTTTTACAATTTAAATCACAATCAATGACGGATCTAGGGACAAGCAGGGACTCCACCCCCTCTCCCCAAAAAAAATCTTATATAAAATATTTAAACAAATAGTAAAATTACATAATATTATACACGTGTGTCAATGTGTATTTGAGTGTTATCTCATAATCTCACATTAGTTGAGGTAGTCAGTTGAAAGGGATCAAACAAGATGACTTAGGCCGAATCAGATGAGTTGAAGGTTTTTAGTCATCTGAGAAGGAGTTGCTTAGAGATCAGCTAAGTTGGTCAGATCAGAAGTGTTGGATCAACTGAGTAGATGTCTACCAGCAGAGTTAGTATTTGACCAGGAACAGAGGAGTTGATCAAATGAGAGGAGTCATCTAATGAGTCTTCTGATAAAGACATGTTACAAATTACAACTAACAAGGGAGAAAAGTTGTTATTTCAGTTGGGCAAGGCAGAACACGTGAGTTTGTTACACGGTTACAAACGATCTAACTGCAACACGCTTTCAACACTGCTGCAATCATCATTGATTAGTATAAATACTCTTGCACTTGTATTTTGTAAAGGTTGATGCAAACAAACGGGCATTCGTCTTTGAGTTGTGTGAGATCATGAGTGAAGTGAGGATAAAATTCATTTACAAGTGAATGAGTGTGTAAACATTCTTGATCAATCAAAGTTGAAGTCGTCTGGTCCAGTGGATGTAGATCACATTGATCGAACCACTTAAATCCTTGTGTGTTGTTTGTCTCGTTGTTTACTTTTCTGAATTACTATCTTAGTTATTTTATTTCATTCTATCATCCGATTTCTACTTGGTTGGAGACGTCTAATCTCGTAGGCTTCTTGACAATTGGCGTCGTCTGTGGAAAGTTTGAAGTAATTGCCAGTATCTAAGATGTGGAGTTCTACCAAGTACAACATTGAAAAGTTTACAGGCACGAGTGACTTTGGGTTGTGGAGAGTCAATATTGAAAGTGTGTGTGCGTGCGAAATCAAAGGTGTTGTCAGTCGTGTTGGCACTGTTCTAACAACATTAAGCAGCGGAAATTTTAATGCACTTTGGAAAATTGAAGTATTCAAAATTTGCGTAGATTATACTATATAAAATATGTGAAACGAATTACAACCTCTTAGAGGTGTACAATAAACACTACAAATGAGTGTATAGAATTTACTAGATCCTACGAAACTATCTCCTTCATAGATCTATGCTTATAACGTAGTAAATAAGACCATGGTCAACATATTATTATTCGGGTTTACAATAATGTGTAGATCTACAAGAAGAAACAATAGTTTTCCTAACTAGAAGCGTAAGAGTGTTCGATATACTAGTAATCGAGAATAACTTTTCTTCTTGTATATCTTGTGTTGAGGCAGCCACGGGATTTATAGGCTTCATGAACGAACTGCCTTCAACTCATATGATCATCACAGCCGTGAGATCAAGCGGTTAATGGAACTTCTCTTCACATCTCCTTGAATGTAGGGACTTATTATATTATGCCTAGTAACTTCTCACTCCCATACAACTGCGTGATCTGGTGTTGCCCACATCTTCTAACTGCATTGGGGACATTACTAAACAACAAGTGTAAGATCGGAGTTAGTGAGAAAAGGAAGGGCAAATTCTAATGTTGTCATAAGTGTTGGGAACATTAGTTACAACACTCGACTGTTAGTGTTGGATCATTATACATAACACTTATTTCAACATCAACAAAATGCAGACTCTTCTTGAACAGTAGGGGTTATTCGATGCACTCGAAGAACCAGTAGCCACTACAGAAGAATCTGCAGCAGCTGCAGAAGAAAGGAGCAAGATGCTCAGGAAAACTCGAAACACTATTCTACTCTGCCTTGATGATAAGGTTTTGAGGGAGGTTACTAAAGAGAAATTCGCGAAGGCGGTCTGGGATAAGCTTGGGAAGTTGTATATGGTGAAAACTCTTGCTAACCGTCTCTATTTAGAATAGTGGATGACAAACCCATTCCGGAACAAGTGGATAAATTCAACAAGATCCTTGATGATTTAGAGAATTTAGATGTCAAGCTAGAAGAAGAGGATAAGGCTCTGATCCTGTTGAGTGCTCTTCTTAAATCCTTTGAAATTCTAAAGGACACCATCTTGTATGGTAGAAAGAAGGTCATCACATTGGAAGATGTGATGTTGACTGTCAAGTCCAAGTTGTTGCACAACAAGACATCTCAATGAGATAAAAGCAGCAATGGAGAATGATTGGCAATCAAGGGAGGTTAGAAGAAGTTTGTCTCCAAGAAGGGGTCTAGTCAACCCAAAGGAGCTGATAAGGGAAAATCAGTTGTGTCCAATCAAGGGGAAGTAGTGTGCCACCACTGCAACAAACCTGGACACTATAAGAACGTTTGCTAAAAGTACAAACAATTCTTGAGGAAATCTGGTGCCAAGTACCCTGCTGATAAGAATCAAGCAAATCAAACTCAAGAAGATAAGGAGTAAGAAGGCTATGAGTCAGCTCAGACTAACCATCACATCATCTGAAGAACATCAAGATTGTATCCTAGATTCAGGGGGTTCTTTCCATATGACTCCGAGGAGAGATTGGTTTCATAATTTTAAGCATCAGAATGGTGGTTCTGTGTTGCTAGAAAATGATCCTACTTGCAAAATTAAGGGTGAAGGTACAATTCACTTGAAGATGTACGATAGGGTAGTGAGGATTCTCAAGAGTGTCAGGTATGTTACTGAACTCAAGAGAAATTTGGTATCTCTTGGTATGATGGATTCAATGGACTATAAATTCCAGTTTGAGGATGGAGAGCTTAGGGTGTCAAAGGGAAAGTTGACTGTCGTGAAAGGTGTGAGAATGAATGGTCTCTACTTTTTGAAAGAAGGTACAATGATTAGTAAAATAGATGTGGTAGAGAAGACTAGTGATTCATGTATTATGCAACACCAAAATACAGAATCGCAAGTATACGGTGAATATCATAGCGTGGCAAATACAAGGTCGATCCCACAAGAAGGTGTAGTATAAAAGTATAGTTTGTCGATTAAGTTCTAAATATACGGCGATCGAAAGTTTGAATGGTGAAATTACCCCTCATTATCTACCAAAGTTTCACAAATAGACAATAAAGAGTAATAAGAAATCGATCAAAGTTCATGCAATTCACGAAAACGAGAAAGATACGGATGAAACTCAAATAGGAGAAAGTAGGTTCTAAGGCATTTGCAATATTTAGATATTCATCTATGATTTATGACTCATTCAAATGACAATTAAGTTTGTCCTCTTATAAGGTTGACCACTAAAGAAGAATTAATCAATCTCTCGATATAACTAATCCAAAGGAACAATACAATATATGTTCGTATCTCTACATCACAAATATTATATCACCTAAATTAGCCCAAAGGATCATTCAATTCCCTTCCAATAATTAATCCTCTCTCGAGATCATAATAATATTGGGTTGCATGCTTACGTACGATCAATGGAAATAAATCTCTCGATACTACCCCAAGTAAAAATAAATCAAACACATTATCATGGCCAATAATAATATGCTTCCATATAAGAATTAAGAACACAAATAAGAGACAAACACCATTTAAAATAAGAAATTAGTTCATAAACTTCAATCTAAATATTTACAAAGCCCTAGAACCAAAATTGTTCTAACAAACAACCAACATAATCTAATTAACACTAACTAATGAAATAAGCAAATAAACAGAGAGGGAATGAGAAAGATTAGTCTAATGGATGATGGGTAATTGAATTCCAAAGCTATTGACTCATTCCTTACTTGATTTTGTGGAGAATTGAAGAAATTGATGATGATTACCTCCAAGTGTGTGTTTGTATGTGTAAGAGTTCTTGTGAAAGGGTTAAGATCTTTTGAATTCAAGAATGGAGGTATTTATAGTGTTGGGGTAGGGTTAGGGGATGAGAATTGCACTTAAGTCCTTAAAAATGGAGAAAATGCACAATTGGCACCGAAAATAGGGGTTGCTCGGCTGTGGAAAATTTCCTCCTCAAATCGGCCGTGGCATGGCAAAACAACTTGCAGTCCATCACTCCAACTCGGCCGAGACTGAACACTCGGCCGTGGCATGGTCCTCAACTCGTTTTGCTCGTAACTTATGCTTCCGACCTCCGATTAACTCGATTCGTTTTGCTATTCCACTCTATTTTTCGAGCCGGATCCAATGGTGCACTCCTTATTTTGGTCCAGTGAATTGTGATTGGTGTTTTGATCCGAAAATCCTTCATTTTTCCTACAAAATCGACAAAATACTACATTTATCTTATCTTGATCAAAATAATGATAATCAACCCATAAATTAATGAAATCACACTAAAAATGAGCTTCACATGTGTATTAAAAATGTGTAAATTCCACCCGAATCAACTAGCTCATGTATGAGAGAATGGTCTACAAGGATTGCTAAGTGGTGACAAAATCACAAAGTTGGATTTGTGTAGCACTGCATACTTGGGAAAGCCAAGAGATTAAAGTTTGGTAAGAGTACACACTCTACCAAAGGGTTCATGAACTATGTCCATTCTGATCTATTGGGGCTAGTTAGGAATCATACCAGGAGTGGTGGGAGATACTTCATGTCTATTATTGATGACTACTCAAGGAAGGTGTGGATAACTATCATGAAAACAAAGTCAAAAGCATTTAAAAAGTTCAAGGCACTGAGGTTGAGAATGTCAATGGAAAGAATCTCAAACATTTGAGAACTGATAATGGTCTGGAGCAGCTATCAGAAGAGTTCAATGCTTTCTACAGGAAGAAGTGAATAGTGAGGCACAAGACTGTGCTAGGTACACCTCAGCAAAATGGAGTAATTGAGAGAATACCAGACCTTACTTGAGAGAGTCAGGTGTATGTTGAACATCTCTTGTTTACCAAAGGTGTTTTGGAGGGAAGCCAAGTCAACAACAAACTACTTGATAAACATAAGACCTTCCTCAGCTGTGCAGTTTAAAACCCCAGAAGAGTTATGGTCTGGCCATGCAGCTGAGTACAAGAATTTGAAGGTATTTGGATGTGCAGCATATGCTCATGTCAAACAGGATAAGCTTGACCTCGAGTCTTGAGATGTGTGTTTGTAGGGTATAGGTTGTGGTGCTTTGAAGTTATGATGCAGAAGTGTATCATCAATAGAGATGTTACTTTCAATGAGAGTAGAATGCCACTTACAAAAGAGGCAAGTTCAAGTGCAGTCGACAACAGACCAGACGAGACACATGTTGAGGTGGAGCATGTTGACACCAGAGGTCCTATTGAAGATCAAATTAATCCAGATGAGGAGGAAGATCCTCATAGTGAGAATGAGCTTCACGACTATTAGCTGGCATGGGACAGACTAGAAGAGAAGTCCACCCACCTCAGAGGTATGGTCAAGCTGACATTGTATCATTTGCATTATGTGCAGCTCTTGAGGTGGAGTCTCTAGAGCCGAAAACTTACACTGAATCCATCAGCTGTTATGACAAAGAGAAGTGGTTAGTTGCTATGGAGGAATAATTTTTATCTCTAGACAAGAACCAGACCTGGGAGATTGTTGAGAGACTAAAGAATAAGAAACTTTTTGGGTGTAAGTGGATCTACAAGAAAAAGGTGGAGGATCAGAGCGGTGGCAAGATTAGGTACAAGGCGAGGCTTGTAGCTAAAGGACTTACACAGAAGGAAGGTATTGATTTCAATGAAATCTTCTCGCCAGTTATGAAGCATTGTAGCATCAGAATCTTATTGGCTATGGTTGCTCAGTACGGATTTAAGCTACATTAGATGGATGTGACCACATCATTTCTTCATGGGACTCTCGAGGAGAAGATCTACATGAAGGTACCAGAAGGGTTGAACATAGAAGATGGGAAAGACAAGGTGTGTCTATTGAAGAAGTCCCTATATGGTCTTAAACAAAGCCCTCGACAATGGTATTTGAGATTTGATGAGTACATTTGCTGAACTGGTTTTACAAGGAGATTGTATGACAATTTTCTCTATTTCAGACGAGTTGGAAGTTTAGTTACCTATCTTCTGCTGAATGTTGATGATATGTTAATTGCAATTGAGACAATTAACGGTATCAATCAAGTAAAAGATATTCTCAAAGTGAGTTTGAATTGAAAGATCTTGGTGAAGCAAACGTGATTCTTGGGATGGAGATAGGCAGAGTTGATGGAGTAATTCAGCTGAGTCAGCCGACCTATCTGAATAAGGTGTTAGAAAGATTCAGGATGCTTCAAGTTAAATCAGTTTCTACACCAATTGACCAACATTAGAAGCTATCCAATCAGATGTGTCCCAAGAATAGCCAAGAAATGACTCAGATGAGTAAGATACCTTATGTCAATGTTGTAGGCAGCTTAATGTATGTTATGGTGTGTTGTAGACTAGATTTAACTCATGCGATGAGTGTAATCAACAGATATATGAGTGACCCATGCTTAAGTCATTGACAGACAATTAAGTGGGTCAATAGATATGTTCTAGGATCAACTGACAAAGATCTGAAATTTCAGAAGATATCAGATGAGGCAGAAGCACTTGTGGGATACGTGGATGTCGATTATGCAGTCAATGTTGACACAAGAAAGTCCTTAACATGATATGTGTTCACCTTATTTTGTACAACTATATCGTGGAGGTCTATTCACCATTCTATAGTTACATTATCTACTACTGAATCAGAGTATGTGGCTTTGACTGAGGCAGTTAAGGAGAGCATGTGGCTTAAGGGAATCTTGAAAGAATTTGGTTTATCATAGAGAAGTGTGACTGTCTTTTATGTTAATCAAAGCGCAATACATCTTGCAAAGCATCAGGAGTATCATGCGAGAACCAAGCACATTGATGTGAAGCTGTACTTTGTAAGAGATATTGTGGAGAAGGGAGTAGTCCAAGTGGCAAAGATTGCTACAGAGGAGAACCCAGTTGATGCGTTCACTAAGGCATTGCCAAAGGAGAAATCTGGCTTATATAGTCTTAGACTTATTGAATTACATTAAGTCCTCTGAGGAGAAGGGTGTTGTTCGTTTAGTAGGGAGCAGTGGTGAATGCTATTCTTTGAGAAGAATAGTAAGGTCGTTTAGTTCGAGGTGGAGATTTTGAGCTAAAGGTGGAGAATTGTGAGTGTGATCTCATAATCTCACATCAGCTGAGGTAGTCAGGTGATAGGTGTCAGACAAGATGACTTAGGCCGAATCAGATGAGTTGAAGGTTTTCAGTCAGTTGAGGAGGAGTTGTCTAGAGATCAGCTAAGTTGATCAGATAAGAAGGGTTGAATCAACTGAGTAGATGTCTATCAGCAGAGTTAGTCTTTTGACCAAGATCAGAGGAGTTGATCAAATGAGGGGAGTCATCTGATGTGTCTTCTCATAAAGATCGGTTACAAGTTACAACTAACAAGTGGGCAAAGTTGTTATTTCAGTTGGGTAAGAGAGAATGTTGGGATATGAATCCTTGAAACAATGTTCTAATTGATGATTGTATGTTTTAATGGCCAAAAGCAACTTAAAGTTAGTGATATATGTGGTTCTAAGTCATCTTAACTAAGTCATCTGAAAATAAGATTACTGATCTTAATGGAATCTGAGAATAAGAGTATTGATTTTAATGAGATATTTGAAATCTGAGTTTACTGATCTTATATAAGTTTACTGATCTGATATATGAACTGTTGGGTACTAAGCTGATGTTTTGTTTTGTATAGACAGCTTATAGTATAGGACTTTGATATACTCATCTGTATATAGTTCAGTTGATGTATAGATAGGTTTTATATATGTAAAGTTGTATTCTATTATAATCAGCATTGTAACAGTTTAGAACAGTAGTTTAGAACACTAGATTAGAAGAAGATCAGAAGACTAATGAAGACTCAGAAGACTACTTCAGAATAAGAAGACTTCAAAGAAGATTTGAAGAGAAGCTTAGAAGAATTCTGGAGAAGTACAGAACAGTTTTAAGTTACTGTGCTGATTGACTAAGAACAGTAAAAATCAGAACAGTAAGTTACTGTGCTGATTTAGTGAATTTGAAGAATAAGTTTGGATAGCTTATTTAAAGAGTAACTGAAGATATATTGAAGATATGTTGACTTGGAATAAGAAGGAAGTTACAAAGTCGGTTACAAGAAAAAGTTACAACAAAAACAGTTTTAGAGTTAGTTGAGAGTTAGTTCACAAACTGCTAACTGTCATACTAAGTTTTATAAATACTGTGTGATCTCCTACTGCTAAGACTACTGATCATAAAGCATTCAAGAGCAATCTAAGTCTACAGAGCATTGAAGAACTCACAGAGTTGAAGAGATCAAGAAATTTAAGGAGAAACCACTAAATTGAAGAGAAGAAATCAAAGGCTACTCAAAGAGAAGTTTTACTTTTCAGTTTTAAGTTTGTGTTTTGTAAACAAGTGTGCTAGTTACTTGTAGAATTACTAGTAGATCGAAGATACACTTGGAAGTGTAATCGATAAGATCACAGTCTTAATCTTGGGACGTTAAGCCACAAGAAACTCAAGGAAGAGTAATAAAACATCACAACTGGGATTGTGAGAGTGGATGTAGACTTTTTGGTCGAACCACTATAAAATTAAGTGTTCTTTATTTTTCTGTTTGATATTTGTTTAAACAAGAACAGTAGAATTTACTAAGTAAAGATCTGATTAAAAGTTGAGTATAAAACTAAAACTGGAAGTACTGATCTGACTCAGTAAGAACAGTACTATTCAGAACACTATTCCGCATTATAAACTCTGATATTTTGAAAGATTTTTGAAAGTCTATTCACCCCTCCCCTCTAGACTTTCTTAGCTTACTCAATCTTAACTCAACTTTGGGACCAACAAGTGGTATCAGAGCAGTAGTTCTTTGGACTGCTGTTTCTTGATAACCTTGTAGATCTTGAGGGAAATCTCACTGATCTTGCTACTATTTCTTGACATCTGTCACTATCTGAATACTTGAAATTTATCTGCTATACTACTGATCCTATTTGTCTAATCAAACATGGATGACACTAATGTGAACAAACTTCCTAAGTTCAAGATTGCAGATTATGACTACTGGAAGCTTAGGATGGAGGCCATCTTTAGCTCAACCCATGATCTGATGGTTTCTGTGGTGACTGAAGGACCAATTGTCACCATGGTGGAAAACACTGTTGTTCTGGATCCTTCTAAACCAGTTGGAGTACTGGTCCCTAAACCAAGGTCAGAACTGACTTCTGAAGAAATGAGACAAAACAATTTGGATAGTCTTGCTAAGAATTATATTTTACACACCTTGCCAAATGAGTATCTTGTCAAAGTGTTAAAATGTAAGACTGCAAAGCAAATGTGGGACAAATTGGCTATTCTTTGTGAAGGTACTACACTGATCAAAGAAAGCAAATTATCCACAGCTGTCCAAAGGTTTGAAACATTTAAGATAAAGCCAGGAGAAACAATTGATGAATTGGATACTCGATTTACAAAGATTATGAATGATCTTGATGTGTTAGGAAAGACTTATACTGAAAGAGAAGTTAACGTGAGAATCTTGAAAGCTTTGGATGAAAGGTGGAAAATGGTCAAGATGATCATTAAATCCACACAAGACATTGATTCTTGGCCAGCAGAAACTATGTTCCAAACACTTAAGGCACATGAGTTTGAGTTAGATGAGGAAGATCCTATTACTGTGATTCATAAGGATAAGAATGTCTCTAAGGACATAGCTTTTAAAGCCTCTACCTCTAAGGGGTCTAGATCATCTAAGTCTAAGACCTCAAGCATAAAAGATGAACTAGATAGTTCTGATCTTAGTCTGAAAGATCAGATGAGCCTTATGATCAAAAGATTTGATAGACTAAATAAGAGGTATGGTAGATACAAGAGATTCTATAAGGAAACCAAGGGTTCTAGTAACAGGGACTCTTCTGTAAACAGAAGGGATCAAAACTCTTCTGAAAGAAGGGATGAGATCTCTAATGAGAACATGAGAGATAGGAACTCATCTGATAAGAGGGATAGAAAGTATTCTGATAAGAAAGACAGGAACTCAATTGACAAGCATGACAGGAACCGAAATCATTCACCTCCTAAGAGAACTTCTAACAATCCTGTTTGCTATAATTGTGATAAGCCAGGTCATTATGCTTATGAATGTCCTGATCTGAGTTCTGAAGATCGAGAAGAAAGGAAAGCCAGAAGAGATCGAAAATATGCCAAGGGTAAGAAGGCAATGATGGCATACAATGATTCTGATTCGGAATCAGAAGAGTTGCCTTCGTCTTCATCTTAATACCCCTCTAGCAATGAAAATGAAGCCTTCATAGTAGATGATGGACTGGTAATGATGGCCAAAATAAATGATGAGGTATCATCTGCTAACTCTTTTCAATCTTGTAAAAATTCTGACACTGATGAAAGTGATGATGCTGATAGCAGTGTAGGAAGTAGTCTTCATCATTCCCAAGGAGTGACTGAAGAAGACCTTCTACAAGCTAACAAAGCATTCATTGAAATTAGTGATGAGAATATATCTTTAAAGCAAGAAATCATTAATCTGAAAGAAGCTCAGTTGAAAGTGGATCCTAATATAGTTGTCATAAATGCAAGACTATCAGAAGAGTTGTCCCAACTCCAAGAAAAGTATGCATCCATTGACAAACTATATCAGGGTATGCTTAAAACTCAAGCCAAAGAGACTAATGAATTCAATGAGTTAAAGATTAAATGTGAAAAACTTGAAGAGCGCAATAGATTCTTAGAATCTGAAGTAGTGAGCCTAGATCGAAAGCTATCTGGGATGATTAACTCTACTAAGATTAATCAAACTATCTTAGACAGATATAGAGCTCCAAATGATAAAAGTGGGATAGGTACTGATCTGCCTAGTTCCTCTACTTCAGAATTTAAGAACACTAATGGAGCTAGTTCAAGTTCTTTGCAACTAGATAAAGGAAAAGAACCTATGACTTATGATGATGATCCAAAACTCAAAGTACAGTCTAAATACATCCCTCCTACTACCAAGAATGGTAAAATGAAGAATGTATTAAGACCAGTACAGTCAAGACCATACCAGAAGAGTTATACTCCTCTGACCAGATCAGATCAGTCCTGGTATCAGAAGAGACAAACTCAGAACAGTAGGTCAAGACAAGCACAGGCAAGTTGGGAACAGCCTAGACCTCCTTTCATAAGGCAGTCTCAGCTGTATTCAACTAAACCTAGGAGATTTGTGCCTCATTATCATAACAAACCTGTTCTTTATCCTCCACCTTTATCTTATGATATCATTGGTGAGGAAAGACCAAAACGCATCTATAAGCCACATGGTCCACATGCTTTTAGACCATATTCAAACTATTACAGACATACTGATCTTACTGAAAAAGGGATAGAACCAAGGAAAGGCTATCTCAGAAAAATAGATCTTAAGTCTGCTGATAATTCTGAATTGGTTAACAAAGTACTGTTTTGTGATAAATTTGGAAGGAAACTGAAGAGGTCCTATTTATTCAAATCCTCAATGTTCATTTGGGTACCTCTCACTACTAACCCCCAAGGACCCCAATAAACTAGGGTACCTAAATTATTAAGATCACTACCTTGCAGGATCGACTGGACTTGTACAAGAAAGGTGGTTCAATTGGTGAGACCTGGTACATAGACAGTGGGTGTTCACACCACATGACTGGTACCAAGGCCTTGCTTACTGACTATCATGAGAAGGAAGGACCAAAAGTCATCTTTGGAGACAGCTCCATGACAATCACAAAAGGATTTGGATTCATCAAGAATGGAGATGTTGAAATCCAAGATGTCTCCTATGTTGAAGGTTTGAAATATAATTTGTTATCTGTATCTCAATTCTGTGACAGGGGATACAAAGTTCAGTTCAAGACCAGAAGATGTGAAATAATAGACAAAAGGACTCACAATGTTCTACTTGTTGGAACAAGACAAGGAAGTGTATACATTGTGAATTGGAATAGTTGTCCTAAGAATGCTTGTCTTATTACTAAGAGTCCTAAAGAAAACAGTTGGCTATGGCATAAACGCCTCTGCCATCTGAACTTTAAGATAATCAACAAGATTGCTAGAGAACATCTTGTTGAGGGCATTCCCAATGAAATCTATTCCAAATCACAAATGTGTGACTCCTGTCAAAAAGGTAAACAGGTAAAGGTTTCATTTAAGTCCATTCCAACTCTTTCAACAAGCAGAGTTTTAGAACTCTTGCATATGGATCTTCATGGTCCTATCAAACCTCCTACACTGAATGGAAGAAGGTATACTCTGGTTGTAGTAGATGATTATGTTGGGAATAAAATGATACATGTTTTGATTAAATACCAAAACCCCCTGAGACATGCCTAAGTCAAGATGATTGTGTTCAAAATGTGATAGAACACATAGCATAAGGCTAGATGAGAAGCTGATATGTTAGGCAGCTCTTAGATGATTAGATGCACAATGTGAGGGGGAACCTATGACTTCAAAATGATCAAGATCAAGTCCCCTCAAGGCTCAAAGTCTGGAACAAACTCTAAGAACAAGAAAACTCCATATGAAACCAAAGGCCTTGATCAGGAGAGTTGTCTAGAGAAGTCAACTCTATGTGAAAAGCTCTGATGCTAAAAGACCAAGTATGCTGATCAGGAGAGTTGTCCAGAAGAGTTGTCTCAGCAAGATTGAATCAGAACAGATGCTCTAAAGGTTGAAGGTCAACTATGCTGAAGAATTGGAGACAACCATATCCTAAAGAATTACAATACAACATGCTAAGATCACCTTGAAATGAAATAAAGGGAAAGAGCCAAGTCATCTGAAGAAGAGCAAGTCAACCTTGCTGATAAGCAAGACTGCTGATAGTGATAAGGAGAGTTGTCCAGTTGATAAGGAATGTTGTCCTATCATTGGATCAATCTTCAGAAGCCATGTCCAAGTCCTAACAAGAATTCAAACATTGGGAAAAGTGCTGCAGAAAGAAGACAAAGTCTTACAAGCCGTTTATTACCCAAATAAGGACATGTCACTATCAAGAATCTGTCTTCCAGTTTGAAGAACTCAAGGAAGACATTTATAGCAATTTGGGGCTGCCTCTCCAACGGGCAAATCTCCATTTTGTCTATAAATACAAGGAGTGTGAAGACCATTGAAGCACCTCAACCTTGACAAGAATATCCAACTATCCTACAAGTCAAAGTGCTTTCAAAGCTGTCAAAGACTATCTTAGTCTTCAAACACTTCTTCTATGCTGAACCCAATTGTATATCCATACATAAGCTTAGAGAGATATCATATCCTTATACCTTGATCTTCATTGTAAAGGATATCTCATTAGTTGGAACCTTACTTCAATCCTTACCCCTTTCAAGTGAGAAAGTGAGAAGGTTGTAGTAGTAGAAGTGGTAGGAGCTGACTGTTGAGAGAAGAACACTTCAGTTCTGAGTTGAGAAGAGGGTACTAGGACTCTAGACATCCTAGGGATCAATTCACCAAGGAGTGGTGTTATTGATCAAGTGCACCTTGGCACTATAAAACAAGTTAATTCCAAGAGTGAAGGAATTATCCTGTTAAATCAGGGAAAGTGGATGTAGGAGCTTGAGTCTCTGAACCACTATAAACTCTTGTGTTGATTTACCTTACAAGTACTCACATTCATTCAACACTGCACACAAAACTGATCTTTCAAAAGATACATATTCAAAGACTGTGCAAAACTGATTTGGACAAGTTCCCTGAAACTAAACTGGACTGCATTGGATTGACAAAGTGATTTCAGAAACTTAAGGAGTCTAAACTTAAAGGGCCAACCACTATTCCGCACCTATAACTCCCCTAGATAGTTATTCAACTAAGTACTCAATAGTACTTAGTAGTTTGATTATCTTAGTAGAGTTTATTTTCTTCAGCAGAGTTGTCCAAGACAACCTTGCTGAGCTCTGGTTTGATCATAAGTTGAAAAGATTTGCATACAAGTGTATCCCCCCCCTCCCCATACACTTGTTATATACTCCTTTCAGGACCAACAGATTATTCTAAGTTTACTTGGGTAGCCTTTCTACACAAAAAGAGTGATACACAAACACTACTTCCAGATCTATTAAAGAGGTTGCAGGTTGAAAAGGGTCAACCCATTGTCAAGATAAGAAGTGACAAGGGGACTGAGTTTATTAACTGTTACATCTCTGACTATTGTTCTAAGTCTGGCATACAACATTTGACAAGTGCAGCCAGAACCCCTCAACAAAATGGTGTTGCAGAAAGGAGAAACAGAACACTAAAAGAAGCATGCAGAGCCATGATTGCAGAATTCAACACACCTTAGAAGTTTTGGGCCGAAGCCATTAACACAGCTTGCCACTCCCAAAATCGAAGTGCTCTTAATAAGGTGCATGGTAAAACACCTTATGAGGTATGGAAAGGCAGAAAACCTAGAGTTTCTTATTTTCATATCTTTGGATGTAAGTGTTTCATTCATAACAATGGCAAAAGTAAGCTAAATGCCTTTGATGCAAAAGCTGATGAAGGGATATTCTTAGGATACCCTTCAGTAAGCAAAGCATTTAGAGTGTTTAATTACTCTACCCTATGTGTGGAAGAAACACCCCATGTAGTCTTTGATGAGAATGTGCAGGACTCTGCTGATCATCAGCTCAGTAAGAAAATTGACAATCTAAAGCTCCAAACCAACAATGATGATGATGATGCAGAAATATATGAATCTGTACAAGCATATAATCCTTTCCTGAATGTCCTAGATCAAGATTCTGATAAAGAAAAGGTAAAAGACAAAGGTGAGTCATCTAAAACTTCTGATATACCAGAATTGAATGACTGCTCTCCTATGAACAAATCTGCTGATATAAATGATACTGATCTGCATGATGATTTGCATAATATAAATGATGATAGCATTTCTGTTAAGAATAGAAGGACATGGAAGTATGCTCATTCTACTGATCTGATTCTAGGTGATTCTAGTAAAGGTGTTAAAACTAGAAAACAACTGTTTGATTCCCAGGAAGAACCTAGTAAGTCTCTATTTTGCTGGTGTTGTTTTCTATCATCTATTGAGCCTAAAACTGTGATTGAAGCTTTAAGTGATAGTAACTGGATTATAGCCATGCAAGAAGAACTTAATCAGTTCACTAGAAATGAAGTTTGGGAACTTGTTGATAGACCTAGTGATCATAATGTTGTAGGCACTAAGTGGATTTTCAAGAACAAAAAGAATGAAAATGATCTTGTAGTTAGAAATAAAGCTAGATTAGTTGCTCAGGGCTACTCTCAAGCTGAGGGTATTGATTATGATGAAACTTTTGCTCCTGTAGCTAGACTAGAAGCTATAAGATTGTTCCTTGCTTATGCTGCACATATGAAATTCACTGTGTATCAAATGGATGTGAAAAGTGCATTTTTGAATGGTATACTTGCTGAAGAAGTTTATGTGGAACAACCACCTGGTTTTGAAGTGAATAGTCACCAAGTATACAGGTTAAAGAAAGCACTCTATGGACTGAAACAAGCCCCAAGAGCCTGGTATGATACACTTTCTCTATTCTTACTTGAAAATGGTTTTACAAAAGGCAAGGTTGATAGAACTTTGTTTCGAAGACAAGAAGGTAATGATATATTACTTGTTCAAATTTATGTGGATGATATTATTTTTGGATCACCCAACAAAACCTTGAGTGAAAGCTTTTCTACACTCATGCAAAGTAAATTTGAAATATCTATGATGGAAGAAATGACATATTTTCTTGGTCTTCAAGTAAAACAATCTACAGAAGGTATCTTTATAAATCAAGCAAAATACACTAAGAATTTGCTAGAAAATTTGGTATTAAAACCTGTAAGACAGTTGGTGTGCCCATGCAACCTACATACAGAATGGATCCTGATGAAGGAGGTAAGTCTTCTGACCAACCTCACTATCGTGCTTTAATTGGCTCTCTACGCTATCTAACTGCCAGCAGACCTGATATTGCTTTTTCTGTTGGAGTATGTGCAAGATTTCAAGCAAACCCCAAAGAAAGTCATCTGGAAGCTGCCAAAAGGATATTGAAATATCTAAAGGGGACCATTAATCGAGGATTATGGTATCCTGCAGATGATGATATATCCTTAAGTGGTTATTCAGACTCGGACTTTGGAGGTTGCAAAATAGATAGAAAATCTACTTCAGGTTCATGTCAATTCTTAGGAACTAAGCTCATTTCATGGTTTTCAAAGAAACAAACAAGTGTGGCAACTTCTACTACTGAAGCAGAATATATGGCTGCAAGAAGTTGTTGTAGTCAGCTTCTTTGGCTAATACAACAACTCAGAGACTTCAACATTGTAGAATCTAATGTACCTATATATTGTGACAGTAATAGTGCCATTGCCATCACACAAAATCCCGTTCTACATACTAGATGATGTTGACATTAGACATCATTTTATTAGGGATCATATGGAAAAGAAAAATATTAGGATGGAAAAGATTCATACTGATATTCAAAGAGCTGACATTTTTACAAAACCATTGGCTGAAGTGAGATTCAGAGAGTTATGCATTAGTTTAGGGTTGATAGATATGGATTCTATATGTATATAGAACTGTACTAACATTTCAGGTACTGATCTTATACCAAGAGGAAGATAAAGCAGAAACTAAGAGCAGTACATCAAATGCCTAAAACTCAGAAGAGACAATCCCATGTCAGACCACTACATTTAAAACAGGTAACAAGGTTACTAAAGTGACCTTAATCCCGATGAGGAAGCTGGTAAAGCTGAGGGACACTGAGAACACACATTAAGGGGAAATTTGTGATTTCTTAAAGATCCTTTTGTTGACTCAGAACACTAAGTCACTTTAGCATAAACCTTGATATGATCATTAAATTAAACATATTTTTACTAATTTGTACTGTTTTACACTTATATATAATGTACTAACACTTCTACCAAGGTGAAACAGGCATAGAATAGGAATTCTCCACTGAAGGGGGAACTGATCTGATTACAGATTTGAAAAGTCTACAAATCTGATCTGATTACAGGTTATATCAGTCTACAGATATATTCTGATTAATAAATTGACTTGTCTACAGAACTGTTCTGATTACAAAGTTTCTTTGTCTACAGTACTGATCTGATTACAATTCAATTATTCTACAGAACTAATCTGATTACTGACTAAACTGTCTACAGAAAGATTTGATTACTACTAATCTGTTTACAGAATTCTACTAATCTGACACAGTACTGATCTGAGGATTACTGTGCTGATATCAAAAAGGTGAAATCAGGAAAATTGGGTACTGATCTGAACACTACTGTGCTGACCCATCTACTGATCTGAAAACTACTGTGCTGATTCATCTACTGATCTGATTTCTGAAAAGTTTACTCAGCTGATTACAGTACTCAGCTGATCCAGATAAGTTAAATTTTCTTTATATACAAGTAAGAGAATGAAGTGAAATAGTTTTGGAAACTACTGTGCTGATTTGCATCAGAACAGTCTTTTGGATTAGAATACTCTAAGTCAAAAACTGCTCAAATTTTAGATTACTAATAGAGAAGATTAGTACACTCCTTTATTTCTAACCTAAAAAATGTGGTGTATTTATCAAACACGAATTGGCTCCAAAATTAAGAATGGTACTAGAATATGAACAGTTCTTGTTAAACACAAATTTCGAGACTTAATCTCGATCATTCCTTGTGATAATCAAATTTAATCCTAGCCCTAGATTGGTTTTGAGTTTGATAAACACGATCACTTTTCATCTTCATCTTCCTTACGAGTTCATTTCTGGAAAATTCATAACTCAAAAATTACTGCAAAATCTCAATAATCTATCTTCTACAAAATCCTACAATGGCGATTATCAACATTATAAGTGAATCTAACGAAGTTGCAGGAACCTTTGATTCTGATTTCTGGGTTCGAGAAAAAGGCATTTTTGTAGAAAATGCTGTTTACTTCAATGGACGACACAGTGCTGAAAATTAAGCTATTCTGACGATGTGCGAAGAGTGCGGGCTGAGGAAGTTTCTTGAATCTTCTCCGATGAATGTATTTGAACCAGAGGCGATGGAATTTTATTTACAGCTTAAAGGTGATAGCAATGGTGTTCACTCCATGCTTTCAGGGCACAAGGTAGCGATTACAAGGGAAATCCTGGAAGTTATGTTGGATTTACCTCAAGGCCCTGTAGATATTTTGACCTACAAAGCAGGGGAAGAGAAAGAATGTGTAGGCAGATGGTCTGGTGAAGAACCTGAGTCTCTAAGCCATCTTAAGAAAGATGTTCTTCCTACTGGTCTGCAGTTTCTAATGGACATAGCTGGAAAATGTTTGTTAGGGCAACATCATAGTCAGGATGCTCTATCAAGTTCAAAAATCCGAATTATGGCAGCAATGATTGACAGAGTACAAGGTGATTGGCAAGGATTTTTCTTAGAAAGACTGTTAAATGAGAAAGACAAAGTCTTGTTCGATGAGGATACATTGGAATTTTCGATTAAATCAAAATTAGGGTTCGGAAACAAACTGAGTATCTTGTTGCCTCAGTTGGTTGTCAAGAAGGCATACTGGAGTAATCCCAAGAAATTCCATCATGGAAAATTCTTGATGAAGAAGGAGTCTGTTCGATTTGAACAAGAACATCCTTTGGAGCAATCTCAAGAACCTGAAGCACAAGAGTCTGGAGCTTCAATGTACAGATCTGATGATAATCAACCAGAGATTAGATCGAAAGCGAGGCATGATCCGAGCAGTACTAGACCAAGGAGAGGGAGGTCTGCTACAGCCGCCTCAGAGCCAACAGTCCGGTTTATTGAGACTGTGGTGCAAGCAAGCTCTGAAGAGCAAGAGGTTAGTAATTCAAGTCCTGTTGCTTTACATAAAAGAACCAAGAGGAGAAGTGCTAGGAGGAAGCTTGTTGATGTCTCTCCTACCCCTTCAAATTCTGATCCAAGCCCAGCTGATCCCATTAACCCTCAACCTTCATGTTCTGGAGAATCAGCTCACTACTTCCCAATGTCTCAGAACACTTCTCATTCATCCCCTCAGAACACTACTTTTGATCCTACTCCTATTTCAAGCCCTCAACACCAACCTTCACCACATCATTCCCCAATAAAAGTTCATGATCACTCTACTGAACATGAATTTGAGCCTTCTACTATACCAATTGACATTTCATCATCCCCTGAACCTGAATATATAGCCCCTAAACCTGCTGGTTTAATGGAGTATCCTATTTGTGATAAGGAAGATAGAATCAGGATAGATCTGAGATTGGCTTTGTTGAAGCAATTTCCTGGATTGGTATGGGTGGTGCTTCAATCTTTGATGATTGGGAAGCAGAGCAAATGCATGCAGCTGGTGTTAACTCATTTCTTGAGCTAGTAACTCCTGAGTCAGTAGTACAACTGGTTGAAAGGTTGACAGGATTTAAATATTCTGTGGAAAATGTTGCTACTACTACTGCTGATGAAAATGATGATGTTATTATGGTAAGTGAAGAGAAGGTTGCTGATGAAGCTGAGAATGTTGTTGAAGAGGATTTTATGGAAGTTGATGAAGCTGTTGACAATACAACAGAGGTGTTTGAGAACACTGTTGTGATTGAAGATACAGAAGTTGTTGGAAACCAAGTTTTGGATGCTGAAGAGATGGAAAGCATTCCATTTCAGTCTGCTGATCCTATCATTCCTGAAGATGTGCAGGAACAGGTCAGAACAGTTCCTATTGAGAAGGAATCTGAAAATGCTAGCTTTGAATTGTTGAAAAAGCAGAATGCAGAGCTTCAAGCTAAGTTGGAAGATGTTGTGAGAATGTTCCAAGAAGCTACTGAAAGAATGAATAAAATGCTTTCAGAAAATTCTTATGAAAAAGCTATGGAGCATA
This sequence comes from Galeopsis tetrahit, assembly GCA_963675135.1. Taxonomy (NCBI): domain Eukaryota; kingdom Viridiplantae; phylum Streptophyta; class Magnoliopsida; order Lamiales; family Lamiaceae; genus Galeopsis; species Galeopsis tetrahit. The sequence continues at coordinate 37,373,755 of OY776126.1, read as the reverse complement.
CAATGTCTAAAATTTATGATCTCCATAGACTTCAAGAGAAGAGTCTATCTCAGGTGTTGGATGCAAAGATGAAGCAACACTTGACTCCCTTGGAAGAGTGGCATGATGAAGCCAAAAAAGGTGAAGACAGGATAAGAAGAATAATGGAGCAAACTCAGTCACAACAAACTCAACTAGTTGTGAGTCAAGATGAGTTGAAAGAAGAAATTGCAAGTCTTGAGTTGAAAGAAGAAATTGCAAGTCTGAATGAGAAAATCAAACTCAGAAAGCAACAGAAACAACAAGCTGAAGAAATTGTTGAGAAGAAGAAATATGATGTTGCTGAAAGTTCTGTTCAGAAGAAGAGAAAACTGATCTTGTCTGATGAAGAACAAGAAGAAGAGGAAACTGGTAGAGTTACCAGATCCAGAAGTAAGTTGAAAATTGGTGTTTCAAGTGAAGAACAAGAAAAACTTGAAGTGTTGAAGAAAAAGAAAGCTGAAGAAGCAGAATTGAAAAAGAAGAAAGATAAGGATGTTAAGTTTTTGAAAACAAGGTTTGATAATAGAGTTACAGCTTTGAGAAGGAAAATGAATGCTCAGAGAAAAGCTGAAGCAAGAGAGTTTGACAAAAATTTTCAAGATGAGAACTTTGTGGATTTTATTGTTCTAACTGAAAATATGGAATATTTGAAAAATCTGAAGAAGAAGTGGCAGATTGCAAACTTTATTGTGAGAAAGTTTGGTGATCATTCAAGCAAAGAAGCTGAATTTGCTGACTTTGAAGAGTTCATGTTGAACATAGATAAAGATTTTTGGGAAGATATAGCACAAGTTGCTGCTCGTGCTGAAGTGAAGATATTATGTCCTGAAGAACCAAATTGGGAACCTCCAAGACTAGAGAATGGAGAACCAGATTACAAAGAGATTAGTAACATAATTGCTGAGATTATCAAAGAAGAAGGAATCACTGATCATCAACATATGATGGATATCAAAGCAAGGCTTTATGTTGCATTCAGAATCTGAAGATACAGAAAGAAGATGAAGGACAAGCTCACAAGATAACATTTCTAACCTTAATCTTTATTTCTATATTTTCTGTTCATTTCATATTTTGTTAGTATGTGTAATATGTGCATTATCTGATCTTATCTGAATATGAATCTGGAATTTTAACTTTGATGAACTGTTATGATAGACTACATACTTAACTACTGATTTATTAACATTTAAGTAGTTTTGGCTTCATCAAAAAGGGGGAAATTGTTGGGATATGAATCCTTGAAACAATGTTCTAATTGATGATTGTATGTTTTGATGGCCAAAAGCAACTTAAAGTTAGTGATATATGTGGTTCTAAGTCATCTTAACTAAGTCATCTGAAAATAAGATTACTGATCTTAATGGAATCTGAGAATAAGAGTATTGATTTTAATGAGATATTTGAAATCTGAGTTTACTGATCTTATATAAGTTTACTGATCTTATTGTGTTTACTGATCTGATATATGAACTGTTAGGTACTAAGCTGATGTTTTGTTTTGTATAGACAGCTTATAGTATAGGACTTTGATATACTCATATGTATATAGTTCAGTTGATGTATAGATAGGTTTTATATATGTAAAGTTGTATTCTATTATAATCAGCATTGTAACAGTTTAGAACAGTAGTTTAGAACACTAGATTAGAAGAAGATCAGAAGACTAATGAAGACTCAGAAGACTACTTCAGAATAAGAAGACTTCAAAGAAGAGTTGAAGAGAAGCTTAGAAGAATTCTGGAGAAGTACAGAACAGTTTTAAGTTACTGTGCTGATTGACTAAGAACAGTAAAAATCAGAACAGTAAGTTACTGTGCTGATTTAGTGAATTTGAAGAATAAGTTTGGATAGCTTATTTAAAGAGTAACTGAAGATATATTGAAGATATGTTGACTTGGAATAAGAAGGAAGTTACAAAGTCGGTTACAAGAAGAAGTTACAACAAAAACAGTTTTAGAGTTAGTTGAGAGTTAGTTCACAAACTGCTAACTGTCATACTAAGTTCTATAAATACTGTGTGATCTCCTACTGCTAAGACTATTGATCATAAAACATTCAAGAGCAATCTAAGTCTACAGAGCATTGAAGAACTCATAGAGTTGAAGAGATCAAGAAATTTAAGGAGAAACCACTGAATTGAAGAGAAGAAATCAAAGGCTACTCAAAGAGAAGTTTTACTTTTCAGTTTTAAGTTTGTGTTTTGTAAACAAGTGTGCTAGTTACTTGTAGAATTACTAGTAGATCGAAGATACACTTGGAAGTGTAATCGATAAGATCACAGTCTTAATCTTGGGACGTTAAGCCACAAGAAACTCAAGGAAGAGTAATAAAACATCACAACTGGGATTGTGAGAGTGGATGTAGACTTTTTGGTCGAACCACTATAAAATTTTGTGTTCTTTATTTTTCTGTTTGATATTTGTTTAAACAAGAACAGTAGAATTTACTAAGTAAAGATCTGATTAAAAGTTGAGTATAAAACTAAAACTGGAAGTACTGATCTGACTCAGTAAGAACAGTACTATTCAGAACACTATTCCGCATTATAAACTCTGATATTTTGAAAGATTTTTGAAAGTCTATTCACCCCTCCCCTCTAGACTTTCTTAGCTTACTCAATCTTAACTCAACTTTGGGACCAATAGAGAACACACGAGTTTGTTACACTGCATTCATCATTGATTAGTATAAATACTCTTGCACTTGTATTTTGTAAAGGTTGACGCGAACAAACGAGCATTCGTCTTTGAGTTATGTGAGTTCACGAGTGAAGTGAGGATAAAATTCATTTTCATGTGAATGAGTGTGTAAACATTCTTGATCAATCAAAGTTGAAGTAATCTGGTCCAGTGGATGTAGATCACATTGATCGAACCACTTAAATCCTTGTGTGATGTTTGTTTCGTTGATTTCTATTCTAAATTACTATCTTAGTTGCTTTATTTCCTATCATCTGATTTTTACTTGGTTGGAGACGTATAATCTCGTAGACTTCTTGACAGTGTGTTATATAATCAATTCATATCCTTATTGAAAAAACACAACGACAAAAAACATAAAACGTGAGACAATTCTTTTCGTAATGAAAAATACTACTTCATCCCTCCTCTAATTACTTTTACACTTTTCTTTTAGGAACGTTCCACAATAACTTTCGCAACCTTAAAATGGGAAACTCTTTATAAACTTCACCCTCACACTATCCTCAATTTTACACAAATGTCATACTTTTTCTCCACACATACACAAAAGTCAACAAATTTATTTATTTTATACCTAAAGTTTTACAAAATTACTTCTCAAAAGTTAAAATTCCACTCATTATTACACTTTCTTAATATGCATGTTCATCTACATATTAAAGTAATTTTGTGACGAAGAGAGTATATTTTAATGTAATTTGAAAAGGAAGAATAATTCTATTTAATTTAAGTGAAGTAAATAAAAAATTAAAAGTCTTATTATTCTCCATACTCTATAAAAGTGCAACGAATTCTAAGGAATTGAATTTGCAAATTTTATCTTTGAAATGAAATGTACTCCCTCCGTTTTGTAAAATTTGTCGTATTTGATCTTTATTTTTATTTCAAAAAGTTTATCGTTTTTCCTATTTTTACAACGAATTTTCCTAAAATGTCCCTTGTAACTCCTACAATATCACTTTTAATTGGAAATACATTAATGATTAATTTTCTCTCACTTTCTTTAAAAGATAAGAGTGTGATAGAAAGGAAATGTCAATGGGGAGAGGAACAAATTAATAAGGAATAAATGTGTCAAAAAAATATGTTTTTCAATCTTATACAAAATGATAAATGCGACAAACTTTTTGAATTGGAGGGAATATATATTATCTTGGTTATTCTAGATTATTCCAACATATAATATTTTATTTGTTTGTTGCAGAAAAACGATCGAAAGAGATTTCCCTAATTAAGTTATATATACACGAAATGTGGCAACATTATCCATTGTTGCATTTGATTTGGTATGGAAGCGCATACTTTGAACATTGAATAAATTACCAAGACTCCGAAAGTCGTCGGAGTCTATCTTATGATTCTTATTGGATGTGACCGCCAACTTTCGAGAAACCCTTAAAAAGTATTATGGGACGGAGTATTATGTCAACAACACGTATTTTAAGAAAGTGTAATAATTAGTGAAATTTTAAGGGATAATTATGTAAAACTTTATGTATAAATTAAAGAAATTAGTTGACTTTTGTGTATGTATGGAGAAAAAATAATAGCAATTGTGTAAAATTTAGAATATTGTGAGGGTGAAGTTTATAAGAGATTTTCCATTTTAAGAAAATGAAAGTTACTGTGGAGTTCTAAAAAGGAAAGTGTGAAAAATTATTATGTGACGAATGGAGTATCATATTATTGTGTATACCAAGTTTTTCTATTTAAAATTTAAGTATTTTTTAAAATAATAATATTTTAAATGTATAACAATTAACACTTAAAAATAAAAAGTTAGGTTGAAGACCGTTCACACCAGTATTATTCTTCCGCATTTTCTCTCTCCAAAGAATGAAGAAAAAAACATTTTCTACTTGGAAAAGGTACAGTATATATTTATAGGCTGAAAAGTCAAATTTGTAAGATGGACGACGGATCTTACCTTAACATTTGAGTCGTGTTTTAGTTTAAGAGTGAAATATTTATATTTAAAATATATTTAATTAAAATAATATTTAAAAATTTGAAGATAGCAAAACAGGTGTTTCAAGATACTGTATGTTTTGTGTTATAGTAAAAACAGTAATACAAATTTATTTTTTGGACTTCGCGGGTTGCAAGATCAAAATATTATCTTACTTGTTATAAGAGCAAAATATAATGTCACAAGAATATTTTGTGCTACTACAATATCAAAATAATTTTGGACACCTATTTTGACCAACAAATTTTTAAGTTATTATTCTTAGAGGAGCACCCTACCCTATATATAGTACCATATTTTTACATTGTAATAAAACAACAACGGGGTGAGCGAAAAATTATGTTTCAATTAAATTTGATTCGAGTTTGATGCGAAAATTTTTGTCTCACTTTAAATTATATTTATGACTGAAATATTGTATATAATTTTTTGTGTTAATTTAAAACATAACTGGGTAGAAGCTCCACAAGCCCTTGGATCACAACCGTCTAATACAATTTTTTCTCTTTTCATAATGAGCAAAAACGACCACATTTGTTTAAATTTTCAATTCCATGTTTTTTTTTTTCAACATATGCGGTAAGATTTAACTTGTTTGTTAATTAATAATTATTATTTTTAATTAAAAAATGGACAAAAATTGTTTTAGGAGCTTTTAAAAAAAAAAAAATTATGGACATAGTAATAAATGCAACTATAATTAAAAGGAGGATGACTTTTATGAGTTACAAGTACATGGATGATGGATCGATCGATGTCACTCCAAATTAAAATTAGAAGACTTTTATGAGCTAGTTATAACAAGTACATGGATGCAACTATAATAAACCTCGATATTTAAATTAGATCGAAGACTTTTATAAGCTAGTAGTTACACGTAAATAGATGGATGTCACCAAATTGAGTAATCATCCTAATCCTCAGGTTATTTAATTTTATTGATTTAATTATATTTCAAAATTGATAAAAAAAGAAAAAGGGGAAAAAAAGACAATTGTTATTGCCTAGTGCCTACGTCATACGTATCCCAAAAACTAAGAACGCAACTAGTTTGTGGAAGTACTAAAAGTCAAATATATATATCTAACGAAATTTTCATGGATCTCTTAATTATCTAATTTAATTTATTCGGATTTTTTCATAAAAAAATATACCAATTAAGAGAAACAGACAAACAATTTATATATTATCTATTTTTTAACGTAATAATATAATGCTAATGATTAAGTAATACTATTTAGAACCTTAGATAAACAAGCAATGTTGTTAATTACTCGCGGAATTTAGTTTTCCTTTTTTTTTTTTTTTAAATTAGTGATACTCAAGATTTGAATTGTGTTTGTTAGTACTCTTGAAATTCAGATTATAGGGCTAGTGTGAAATATTTCATACATATACATATGCATTCCATACTAATTTGACCAAATCAAAACTCTAAACATCTTAATTTTAAAAAAATTGCAGGTCATAAGCCCTGATTCGGGTTACACTACAAGAAAACAGTGAAATTCCAACGAAAAAATTCCAACGAAAAAATAAATTGTTGGAATTTTTAAAATTCCAACAGTTTTTCCAACGACATAAGCCACTGTTGGAAAAATCCAACAGAGATTCCAACACCTCGTGGAAACTGTTGGAATTTACCGTTGGAAAAGGCATTGGAATTTTTTTAAAGAAATATCCAACAAACATTCCAACGACACCAAACAGTTGGAATGGTTTCGCTAAATTAAATGATTTGTTTATATTTAATTCCAACAAAATTTCCAACGATACGAATATCGTTGGAATTTATTTTAGTTATTCCAATGGAAATTCCATTGGTGCTAGACGGTTGGAATTATTTTTTGAAATAAAATTATATTTTTATATTTAATTCCAACGGAATTTCCAACACCATATTATTGTTGAATTTTTTTGTTAATTATTCCAATAGAATTTCCAACAATATTGGACTATTGGAATTATTCTCATAATTTAGTGATAAAAACACTCTCACTTTAAAATTATTTAAAACATAATTAATTAATTAAAAATACAAAAAATATAAAATCTAGAAAAATATAATAACATAAAAATATATAATCAAATCTGAAATAATATTCTAGATTTTTTAATCAGAATTTAATAAATTATACGCTGGTCATTTATATTATAATGTAAACTATTAATAAATCCTATAGATTTAGATGGAGCCTAAATAGACGGGATTCACGAAATTTTGATTAGGAAAGATTTGATTTTATTCAAATTTCCATATAGATATATTCTTACCCCTTAATTCCTTTTTTTCATATATTTAAATATCTCGCAAACCCTTCTACTCGATCGGCGCCTCTGTATTTATTTGGATTCTTTTATTTTCCTATATCAATTCACTTTCAAACCCTTTTACTCCTTCCGTGCTTATCAGTTCGATTTATCCGATGATTTCTCATAGAAGGTGAGAATTTTCTTCTCTCTTCTTAGTTTTTACACTTTGATGTTATTATTAATTATTATTATTTTTGTTTTTGGAAAACTGTAATTTATATTTCTCTGTGTGTGTATATATGTGTGGTGTGTGTGAGTATATAAATCTCTTTATGTGTGTGTGTTGTGTGTGAGTATATGTGTGTGTTGCGTGTGTATATATATTATATATGTATTGTGTGTGTTTTGTGTGAGTATATATATATACATATATCTATATGTGGATTACGTGTGTGATGGGTGCGAATATATATATATATATTACAGTGATGTGTGTGTAATTACATATATATATATAGGTATATATGGGTGCGTGAGAAGAATTAAGTTTAACTTTTTCTTAGACATGTAAATATATTTTAGTTTGCCCTCATTTAAAATTGTGAATTTATCTATATATATACGTGTGTAAATATTATTATAAAGTGAGAAAGAAAAGAATATGAAGTTGTTTATACTTTAACTTGAATGAGGGAATTTAATTTAAATTTCGTCTACTTGTAATTCTGATGAATATATAAGATTTTTTTGTTTTTAGAAAAAATGACAAAAATTGTGTTTTTTATCATATTTTTTTCTTAAAGAAAAAATGTCTAATGTCGAAGCACTTAACATGATCTGATACATATTAAAATTATTGATATTTTGTTGTCGTCTAAGTTTGTAGCAATCACATTTAAATTGTTTATTAATTATACAAATTATGTGACCTCCACAACCATTGTGTTTCTTATTATTTTCTTAAGATCTCGTTTGACTACTGTTGAGAGTGAATTAGCCTCAGTACATAGTTTTTTTTAGAAGATGAACAACACTTCATTCAACATTAACCATGATGCATCTTTTTCAGGTGTGTCTTTTCGTGACGCTGAGATCATAGATGATGATGATAATGTAAATTGGAATGAAGAGGATGATCATGTCGTGATTGGTATGGATGATGGTGATTATGATGATGAAGATGACGATTTCTAGGAGTTAATATTTAGGTCATAAATTAGAATATTTTTGTTGGTGATGTGAATTGGAAGGTTGATCAGCACATAAACATCAATTATGATTATAATGTTTAGAACTTACTATTTTTTTTATGACGCTAGTTACTTTAAATTGTATTTAACTTTGAAGTTATTATATATTTAAATTGTAATGGTTATATATTGTGTAATTTCAATTGATTTTGATAGAACTTTTTCATATAACAATGAAAATTTAATAATTTTTATAATAAATTCCAAGAATGATGGTCAATAACTATTGGAATTGATTATGAATTTTGTGACGGAAAATTTCCAATAGTTGAATATTCCAACGATACATATCAATTGGAATCAAAATTCCAACAATTTTTTTTGTTGTTGGAATTAGTGTAGGAATTTACATTTATAATTTCCAACAACTAAAATCCAACGGTCAAAATTCGTTGGAAAGAATTCCAACGGGAAAATTACTGTTGGATTTATCGATAGAATTTACGTTGGAAAGAAATTTCAATAGGTGAAAACTCCAACGATCAAGATCCGTTGGAATGTACCGTCGGAATTTTTTTCCGTTGGATTTTTCATTGGAATTTTGCAATTCCAACGCTCACTTTTCCAACGGTCGTATTTTCGCTGGAATTTCTGTTGGAATCAATGATTCCAACGGAAAAAATGCAAAAAATCGTTGGAATTTTTCTATTGGAATTTAGTTGTTTTCTTGTAGTGTTACCCAAAAAACTCGCGGGTCGCAAACAGTTAGTTTACTACATGATCAAAATATTGTTACTATATGGTCAAAAAATTATCACAGGCCAAAAATTTAATACTACATACATGTCAAAACATTATGTAAATTCAACCAAAAAATTAACTGTCCAGAATATTTTTGGACATGCAGTAATACACTTTTGACCTTGTAGTGATAAAATTTTGGTCTTGTAGTAACATTGTTTTAGTCATGTAGTAGTCGAATAAGTCAGAATTATTTTAGTAATTTTGCTCAAAAAAATAAAAATAAGTGTCTAGAATATTTTTGAACTTATAGTAATACACTTTTAATCTTGTAGTGACAAAATTTATATCATGTAGTAACATAATTTTGGTCATGTACGTAAAATAATATTTTAGAGCAAAAATAAATATTATAATTAAGATTGACCCATTTGACCACGAATTTTAACTTTGGTCAATATTATATTTTGCCCAAATTATATCATCATATCTCGACTCGCACCAACATAAATTTTATTTAGCAATGAAGTTTGACTTGGCACGGTTATATGCACACATGAGATTTAATACGACACTCACTTGCTTAGCACATCCCCACACGATTAGTACACATTTTGTAAAAGACCCAAAATACCCTTCCTCTCATTAACCCTAATTATCCTCATTTAATTTTTATTTTTTGTGTTTGCTTCTTTTGCCCATGAAGGACCAATTCTTCTTTCGCCCTGTCATTCAAGCATCCGTCGAAATGTCGAATCCCTGTCCAGTGTTGCGTCCAAGTTGTCGCCTTGCGCATCCCAAGTCGCGTCCATCCAAGGTAAAGCCGCCCGACCCTTCACATTTTTTTCAACTCAAAAGTAAGTGATCACAAACAAAATCCAGTAAATAAAGAGAATCTGTAATCGGATGTGTTTTTTTATTTTCAAACTTTTTGTTATTCTTTTAAGTATTTGCTGAAATTCGTTTTTTCAATTTTTTTGTCTTTTTTTTTTTTTTTTTAAATGTAGGGCTGTTTACGAATATATTTTTCCGAAAATTGATTTTTTTTTACATTGGTTGATTAAGAAAGGATTTTTTTTTTTGGAGAAATGTAAGAGAAATAGACGAAGGGGAGGGTTGTTGGGTGTTTTTCTTTTTTTTTTGTTCATGATGACATGTTTGTTTTGGTTATTTCACAAGTGAAAGACAACACCGAAAAGTTAGCTGGAGGTAGTGACACTAGACTCCCTAATATTTAGGGGTGGATGTGCTCATAAAGTGAATTTACTTGAAAATTATGAAAGGATAATTTAAACATTTCATACAAGTTTTAAATTAACTAAGAGTCAAAATAGGTGTACTAATTAATTCCGTGTATGCTTATAACCATACCATTTTGACTTAAAAATGAACAAAAAGAAGTTTGCGGATTTTTTTTTGGGCCGGCTATATACCCCTCATACTTGTTAACAATACTCCCCTTCTATATTTATTAATTAAATATACATATAAAAATTCTATTTTACCCTTATAGTAAAGTATTCATAGATTGATACTCTCTTCTCAATTTAAACCCTAACCCTAATTGATGGAGCCGTTGCCGGCTCGCCGCTGCAACTCTGGCCGCCGTCGCTCACTATAATTTTTTTTTTTCAATATAGAAATAAAAAAAATACATTTTTCGACACTGGTTTATCGACGAAAAACATTCTTGTTGACACTAATTTATCGACGAGAAACAATATTATCAACAGTTCTTGGTCGAAAGAATTTTTTTTTTTTTTTAAATCAAAAATTTTGACAACTGTTGGTCAAAAATATACACTATCGTCGACAATTATTTGTCGACGATAGTGTATATTTTTGATAAAGAGTTGTCGAAAAAAAAAGAAAAACAGTATTACATAGTGAGGGAGAGAAAGAAAAAAAGAAAAAACCTACCTTGTGTACCAGCGGCCGTGGGAGGGAGGGCCAGGGGCGGACCCAGGATTAACTAGTGAGGGGGGCTAACATAAAAAAAAAAAAAACGAAGAAGATTAAAAAGAAGATCAAATTCAATTAAAAAATGATAAAAAAAATTATATATATGATATATATAAAATATATATATATATATATATATATAGAACCCAATGTTAAGTTTCTTATGAAATAAATCACTTGTACACTTTAGCATATACAAATATTTTATGCATGTGGTTGTTGGTTCCATATATAAGAAACCGGTCATCAGGTTCCATATCAAAACTCTCTCTCTCTCTATATATATATATATATTTTTTTTTTTTTTTTTTGAAGTCTCAGTATCTGACCTAAAAACCGACTAATACGGGAGACCGATCAAACAATTTACTAGCGGGGTCCCCTTTATATAAACTTATTCTTTATAATTTTTTTATGGGTTAATTGCAAATTAATTATATCATCACCTTTCCCTAAATTGCAATTTAATCTAAACTTTTGAATAATTGCAAATAAAAGCACCACCTTTAAATATTGTTGCAATTTAAATTTCTTGATACCCTCATTTGTGTTCAAATCTAACATAGCTAGTTGATGTGACACCTCCTTAATGAACTTTTAATTTATAATTTTCATAAAATATACTAATACATGATATATACATTTTTCTTTTTTTGAAAGAGATGACACATATATATAGTAGTGAATTGCAAAATATTGAGGGGGGCCATGGCCACCCCCACACTAGGCGTACGTCCGCCCCTGGGGAGGGCGACAGCGGCAGCGTCGCCTGGGAGAGAGGGGCGCCACTGCCGCCTGTGAGCAGAATGAAAAAAAGAAAAGGGAGTTGGGCGTATGGCGCTAGGGGCTTGGAGGCGGGCGTCGCTGGAAGAAGGAGGGAGGGCGCCACCACCAATTTGTTGTAGAATTAAAGAAAAAAAGAAAGAAAGAGGGAGGAGGGATGGGCGGCGGGCAGTGTGCGGGAATGGAGATGAAAGAATGAAGATGAAGGTGGGAGGAGGGAGAGTGGAAGAAATTAGGGTTTTCAAGGGGGTATATTTAACATGTATTCATTTCAAGGATGCAAAAATCGGCCTAGGCGGTCAAGAACGCCGCGATTTATAGCTAATCGGAACAAAAAGTCGGTTCTGGAGTTGGGCGGACATGGGCGGCGCCTAGGCCGCCAAGTCGTCGTCTAGGCGGACCTGGGCGGCGCCTGAGAGGCTACAAAAAAAATGCAGAATTTTTTTTCATGGACATTTTCGTAATGAATGGAGGAAAAAACGGGAGAGGGAGGAGATAAAAATGAAAATGAGGCAAATGGAGCTTGTGAATGGGCGGATTCTCTGCGGCTACCTCCCTCAATGTAGAGAGTAGAGAGAGGTGGACGGCTGAAGTGTGAAGACAGAATCATGAAATAGGGTTTATTAGAAGTCTTTTATATCTAACTTTGGGCCTGTGTATTTTTGGGCCCTATAATATATATAATGCATATAAATTTTGGTTCGGCCAGTAAATAAACTAATCCAAACTACTAAACCTATATAATTTAAAAAAAAATAAAAAAAAATTATGCATATCCTAGGCGGCTGAAAACGCCCGTTTACCGATTTCTGACTTTTGCAACACTGATTCATTTAAGAGAAAATGACATATTAGGTATTTTAGTGAAAGTACATCTAACATAATCCATTTTGAAGGGGAGTGTATCAGTGTATGTATCGAGACGGGTATATTAAACAATTATGGAGGAGTATATATATAGCCTGACCTTTTCTTTCTTTTTTTTTTTTTTTTACGGCCCAAATATTTGTATGAGCTCTGGACAATTTCAAATCAGTTGGCCCAAAATTGATTCAGGACTTCTCACGGGGCCACGGATAAATGACCCTCCATTTATTATGTCGTCACCCCACGGATGTCTTCCCCCTCCAAATATGAGTTCACCCTTTCATAAAATACCACAAATAACCTTCTTCTCTACTAATACTAAAAATACACATTAGAAATACTTTTTGACTTCACCCCCACCCACATTTTCAAAAAACCCCTTTGACGTGTCGTCTGCCGCCGACCGTCGCCGTCTAAAGCTCCGTTGACGTGCCACCGGTGTACTCTACCATGGATAATTAGATTTTAAAATTAAATTTTAAAGCTTAAATGTTAAAACTTCAATGTTATTGAGAATGATTTTAGCTTTCAATCGTTGAATAAATTTGGAAAAGTTGGACGAGTTTTGAATCTTAACGTGAAAAAGTTGGCCGAGTTTTGAATCATAACGTGAAAAAGTTTGCCGAGTTTTATATCAAAACGTGGAAAAGTTGGTCGAGTTTTGTATCAAAACGTGGAATAGTTGGCCTTGAATCAAAACGTGGAAAAGTTGGCCGAGTTTTGTATCAAAACGTGGAATAGTTAGCCTTGAATCAAAATGTGGAAAAGTTGGCCGAGTTTTGAATCAAAACGTGGAAAAGTTGGCTGAGTTTTGATTCAAAACGTGGAACTTTTTTTCGAAAAATCTCACAAAACTCGGCGAACCAGTGCTGAGTTTTTGCAAAACACAATTTAACAAAAAAAAAAAAAAACTCGAAAACAAAATACATTACACATATATTCATTACAACTACACAATCATGCAACAATATGGTCAAATAAAATAATAATAACATTGAAAAATAATCAATTTCAAAATATAAATTGTGGTGGGGTGAAGTCATAATAAATTAATGGGGGCTATTTATCGGTGGCCCATCTCACGTGCAAGCAAGCCCATAAAAATTAAGAAAAAATGAATAGTTTTACTTATTTATTTTCTATTTTAAAATTGATAAGTAACTTGACAATGGCCATTACCCGCATCATACAGGCATCCAGATATAGAGCAAATTTAACAACTCTATGAGACGTATCACATTTAATTTATTAAGGAGTATAAATTCATTAATCATGTTTTTAGAAAAACATTATACAAATATTATAATGGAGTTTCATCTTAAGACCTTCTTCAAAATAAAAAAGGCGAATTCAAAATGAATATTTTCGCCGCCTATTATATATTGTTAAACAAAAAGTTGTGATTAGTGTATTGGAATTCACAGGGATTCAAGTCACCATGTTTCAGGCGATTTAGGTTTTTGGTGGTTGTTGGCAGAACTCATTTGAGTGGTTATTAATGGCAACCTCACTTAACAGTTGGGTTTTTCCTTTAAATTTTTATTGAAGTATATGAGCATGCATGTGCATCAAACCCTCAAAACCCTAAACACTTATGATAACTCACATGCTTATAGAATAGCCTAGAAGAAGAGTAGTTTCAAGTTAGTTGTATTTAACAATAGTTAGTTAGAATAGAAGTCTCTAAAACTTGAGCAATTCTAATTTACAAATCACAAGTTGAATAACAAGTTCAAAATATAATTTTCAACATGGTATCATGAGAGCAGGTGTTTCTCATGGTTTAGTGTGTTGTTTTACAAATTCTACTCTTCTTCCTCTTCTTTTCTTCACACCTTCATGTTCTCTTTTCTATAACCGCTTTGTTCATCACTCAATCAATTTTTTTCAGCTTTTGATCCATTTCTTACGCTATCATCTCACTATGTTCTGTTTTCTGTTTCTAATCACTGATCATGTCTTCTCCTTCGAACACATCTACTGTTCTTCCTCGATTCATAACTCTTTCGATTCGTTTGGATAATGACAACCATCCATTTTGGAAAAATCAGGTTCTCGCATCTGTGCGAGCTCATTGCTTTGAAGATGTTCTTCTCTGCAAAGTTGTGCCACATAATCCGTCGGAATCTAAATCGGATTCGATTTCGTGGCAAAGAAAGGATCAATTCCTTCTAAGTTGGCTCCTCAGTTATGTTTCTGGGTCCATGTTGGGCCATGTCAGCAGGTGTGAGCATTATTTCCAATTATGGCTCACATTTGAAGCTCTTTTTCAGTCGCAATCCAGTGCGAAGGCTATGATTCTTCGCTTACAACTTCAAACATTGAGAAAGGGTGATCTAAGTGTTGATGAGTTTATACTTAAGATGCGATCAGTTGCAGACGGTTTGTTTCATGCTGGCCAACCAATTAGGGATGATGAACTGGCCTTGTACATCCTTGGTGGTCTTGGAGTTGATTTTGATGCGGTAGTAGTCTCTCTCTCACCACAAGAGGCTCTGTTCCATCACTTCCAGAGGTGCAATCCATCCTTCAAGCGTTTGAAATGAGGTTGTATAGTCATTCTACTCATGCTCTAAACATTGTTGGTGGTCAAATCACTCCTTCTCCATCAATACATGCAGCAGCTCGAACAAATTCTTCTGGTTCTTCAACTGGTAAGGGCAGGGTGTTTCAAAAACCTAAAGTGGTATGTCAATTATGTGGCAGGAAGTATCATGTGGCTGCAAAGTGCTTCAAACATTTTCATCAAGCTTTTCATGGTCTGGAACAGTCTAGACAAATTAATTCTTCTCCTCGTCCATATACTCTTTATGCTCCTCATCCAGCTCAAGCCAATGTGGGTCAAGCATATTATGCTCATCATCCAGCTCGTTCCTATCACTCTCCTATTCCATCTACTTCTCCTCAATCTAATCACTCTATTGGCTAATTGGATTCAGGTTCCTCTGCTGGCCCTTGGTTTGTTGATAGTGGGGCAACTCATCATGTTACTTCACAGATCTCAATTTTGAACATCTCCACTCCATATCAAGGTATGGATTCACTTGTTGTTGGCAATGGTGCTGCAGTTCCTATATCACATACTAGATCTTTCTACTTACCTACTTGTGATATATCTAGAAATGTTGCTATGGAAAATGTTTTACATGTGCCTGTTGTTGGTCTTTTATAGAGTATGACACAAGTGTATGGGGGGGGATGCACTTGTGTATGCAAATTTTCTTTTTCAAACAGTTTAACCTATCAGGAGAGTTGTCTGACAACCTCTCTGAGTGAACAACTTTTAATAGATAATTAACCTACTAAAAACTATGAGGTAATCAGTTAGACAGCTATCTAAAATAGTTATTAAGTGCGAGATGTGGTTGGCCTTTTCTTTGAAAATACTCCTTGATTAGTTTCTGAAAAACTCAGTTATCAGGGACTTTGTCCAAAGCTGTTTTACTTAAGTTTACTGTATTCAAATCTTTTCTGAAAAGCTTTGTGTGTAATGTGAGTAAATGAAAGAATGCAGTAAGTAAATAACACATCAAGTTATAGTGGTTCAGAGGCTCAAGCTCCTACATCCACTTTCCCTAATTGAACAAGATAATTCCTTATCACCTGGAATTAACTTGTTTTATAGTGCCAAGGTGCACTGATTAACAACACTATCTTAGTGTTTTGATCCCTAGGATAATCAGAGTCCTAGTGCTCAACTTCTCTGAGTTAAAGCTGTGTTTTCTCTTAACAACTCTTAACTCCTTACTTCTACAACAAACACTACTTCACTTAAGAGGTAAGGGTTTGAGGTTTGGTTCCAACTAAATGAGTTATCCTTTACAATAAGAACAGTGTAAATGCTTAGGATATCTCTTTGCTAAGCTTGGATTTTACAAGGTTGGCTTATCTAGAAGTGATCAGGAAACTTGGAATTCTAAGTTATAAGCTTTGTTTCCTTGAATGCTTGATAGTAGTTTGATAGTAGATAGTTGGATGCTTGAATCCTTGGATCACTTCTGTATTTATAGATCAATTTGATCATCTATCCGTTGGAGAGATAGACATTCAAATTGTCTATTTGCAGCTCCATTGAAACGGCTACTAGAGCTTTCTTCTTTTATCCACTGTGTAAGAAGGTTCTTCAATGGTTGCTTGAATGAATGGTGTTGACTTTTGAAAATGCGGCTGAACAGACTTGTGTCAGTTTCTAAGCTTGCACATTTTCCAAGAATGATTGTGTCAGAACCTGTACTTTACCAACGATTGGTTTGGACAAGTTTTCTGAACACCTTTTGCTGCAGGTAGAATGTTCTTCATTCATTCAAGTCTTCAGTCTTTAATGTTTCTAAGTTTTTAATGGTTGTTCAGGCTTGATGGCTTTAATGCTTCATTAATGTTGTCTCTTGTGGTAGAAGCCTTTAATGCACTTGATCTTCAATACATCAACTTGATCTGATATAGCCCTTATCACAGCTGGTTTAATAGCAGATCAGATGCTTTGTTTGAGCTTTGTGCATTCAGTCAAGTTGTCCTTCTTCAGGGGCTTTGTCTTCATGTGTTCAGCAGACTTGAGTTCTAAAAATAAAAACAAATAAGCTGTCTAACATTCCAGCTTGGACAACTATCCTGAGATTCTAGACATGAACAAAATTTGTACTGTCTCAACTATCCTGAGACAAGTAAGCTGACTTATCTTTCTCAACTAATCTGGCCATCATCATTCAGGGGTTTTGGTATCTTAATCAAAATCAATTCATTTCCCAATAATTTCCCCCTTTTTGATGATGCCAAAACCTATTTACAGAGGTGACTTGACTTATACTAAACTTGTCTTCAAAGATGATGATCTGATCAACTTCCCTGAAATAAAGTGTTAGCACAATAATAAATCAAGTATTATAGGTTAGGTTAGGTCAGGTTAGTTGAGATAATGAGTTGTTATCTCTAGTAAAATAGTTATCCTTTTCATATATCATTGAGCATTACAGATTAGAAAATTAGAAAAAGGCATAACTATGCTGAAAGTGATAAACAAATAACAACATGATAAAAGGGGTAAGGAGGGAATAGACTTATCCATTCAGAAGGAGCCATCATCTTGTGGGGCAATGCCATACTGAGCCCACATTCTTTTCTTCAGCTCCCAAATCTCCTGATTTGTCCCCTTTGGTCCAAACTTCAGCTTATCCATCTTTATTATGGAGATGAACTCTTCCAAAATTTTCTGCTTATCAATCAAGTTCCCACTGAACTTGGGAGGAATGTATAGAATGGGACCTGGTGCCTTGAAGTCCACTCTTGCAATGTCAGCTGCTGCAAACAGCTTCTGATACAACTCTCTGTAGTTGTCAAACATGAACTGAGCAAAGATTTCTTCCACATTCTCACCAAGCCATTTGCCTATGACATGGAAATCATAGACAAATCTCATTTTGGCCTCTTCCCACTCATCATTCAGCTGAATTGGCACCCACTTATCATGGTGTGGAATTTACCTAACCCTTTTTGTTTTGCAGAATCAGAAGCTATTACACTTGATCAAATATTTGCATCTGATACCTTGACAAATATTCCAATCAACACTGATGTTGACCTTGAAGCTATTTCAGCAAACATGACCACCTTGTCCAAAATTTATTTTGAACAAGCCAATACCACTGAAGCAAGACTGCAACATGCTTCAAAGACTGCTACTTCCATTAAGGCCCAGTCAGGGAAGTTGGAAAGACCCATGCTGAAACTTCGGATGCTTTGGATGGTCAAGGAAGAACTCTTGCCTCAGTGGAGATAAGGCTCACAGGTTCTGAAGAGGTTATATTGCCAACTCTAGATGCCAGGATCAGTGGAGTTGAGACTGGACTGCAAACAGTCTCCAGTGAAGATACAAAAGCCAAGGAAGCTATGTCCAAGTTCACAAAAGTTGTGAAGAAAGAGCAGAAGGGCCTGGCCAACAACTACAAACACAATGATCTGGCACTGAAGAGGACAATTAAAGATGCCTTGAGGCAAAGGACGGCAGCAAAAGGAAGAAGGCAGAAGAGTTGAAAGCTGCCATGGTCAAAGAAGCTGCTGAGAAGTTCACTCTTGAGCTAATGACCAAAGTCTCTGATCAGGTTGTGAGCAACCTCACTAATTTGCTGCAAGCCAAGCTTGATCAATCCTTGAAGGCTACCTTAGATGAGATTGTTGCCCAGAAGATGAAGCCAGTTCATGCCTTCTTGAGCATGAGTGATGACAAGATGTAGAATATACATGATGAGAATGTATATCTCCTCCAAGAGATCAAGTCCCTCAACCTAGCTCAGACCCAGCTCTCCATCACCATCAGTGATTTGAAGCCCCGGTGTTTTGATTATGCCAAAAAGGGGAAAGAGCAAGAGCAAAAGGTGACTTTAGGGCGAACAAGAAAAATTGGCCCCTTCTTCTAGCATTTTGAGAGTGAATGAGTTTTTGCATAATGGGGATAGGTGAGGGAGGAAAATTACTTTTTATATAGGGTAAAAAATATCTAACGGTAAAAAAACTCTTAAAATAAGTATGAAATGTGTACATATGGACCGTGCATGAAACATGCATATACATATCATACAGAAAATTTGCACGAAATGTGCACGTACGGATCGTGCACATGACATTTGTATTTTATTTGCTATAAGAAAAAAAAAAATTTGTCACACACACATATATATAATATCGAGGGTTTGTATTAAATTGTAATAAAAGGCATTCAATTGTACTAGAGAGTTTTTTTCCCTAATTTTTTTTTATTTCTCAATATATACTACAAGTCTACAATCCAATAGATTGTCTAGAATTTTGATATAAAATTGAGATTAAGTCTACTTTTTTTAATGTTAAAATTGGATATTTTTTAATATTAAAATTAAGTTAAAAAGGTAAATATTTTTTTTAATTAAAATTGTACCGTAGACATAATATTAGACTAAAAAACTGGTTTTACTCTTATATTTTTATTTTGTATCCCATTATTTATATTTTAAATATTTTATGCAATTAATTCTCAGGCTAAAAAGTATGTGGCTACTCACAAATTAATTAAATTACCGTGCATGTTGTTAACTTGGACGGCAGGCTGCAACCCACTTCACTTTATTTTGAACTAGTGAAAACTCTCAATTATTACGCGGGACTGAAGAAAAATTTATGGGTAACACTAGGGTGTAACACGTGGGTACCCCCTAGTGTACCGTAACCCCCTTATTTTAATTTTAATTTTTTATTTATATTTTACCTGCATTTGCTAATTTAATGAGTTCACCCCCAAATCATATTTTTACTACAGTTATCTGCACCCGCTTATTTTATGAGTTCACCCACAAATCATTTTTTTTTACAACGGTTATCTACACCCGCTCATTTTATGAGTTCACTTCAAAATTATTTTTTTACCACAATTATCCGCACCCGCTCATTTTATGAGTTCACACCCAAATATTTTTTTAAAATAACTACATTTAAAAGACTATATTATCTTTTTATTAATTTACACAAAATATAATAAAATCAACCCTAATTTATACATTTACAATCTACATCCGAGTCATTGATCAGTTACCATCGATTCACCACCAAATCACCCATATTTTCAGAAAAAATAAATCTTAAAAACATAATTAAAATAAACTATCGAAATTAGGCACAAATCTCGATTTTTTTTCTTTTAATTTTTCTTTCCATTTTCAGTTTCTGTTCCAGACTTTTGTTTCTTCTTTTTCATGTAATAAGAAAAGCCAAGGAAGCTATGTCCAAGTTCACAAAAGTTGTGAAGAAAGAGCAGAAGGGCTTGGCCAATAGCTACAAACACAATGTTCCGACACTGAAGAGGACAATTAAAGATGTCTTGAGGCAAAGGACAGCAGCACAGAGGAAGAAGGCAGAAGAGTTGAAAGCTGACATGGTCAAAGAAGCTGCTAAGAAGTTCACTCTTGAGCTAATGACCAAAGTCTCTGATCAGGTTGTGAGCAACCTCACTGATTTGCTGCAAGCCAAGCTTGATCAATCCTTGAAGGCTACCTTGGATGAGATTGTTGCCCAGAAGATGAAGTCAGTTCATGCCTTCTTGAGCATGAGTGGTGACAAGATGCAGAAAATACATGATGAGAATGTATATCTCCTCCAAGAGATCAAGTCCCTCAACCTAGCTCAGACCCAGCTCTCCATCACCATCAGTGATTTGAAGCCCCGGTGTTTTGATTATGCCAAAAAGGGGGAAAGAGCAAGAGCAAGGGCCAGAGGTGACTTTAGGGCGAACAAGAAAAATTGGCCCCTTCTTCTAGGATTTTGAGAGTAAATGAGTTTTTCCATAATGGGGATAGGTGAGGGAGGAAAATTACTATTTATAAAGGGTATAAATGGTATTTTACCACCCATTTTGCACCTAATAGTAACTCTAAAAAAAGTTAGTACTAGAATGTAAAAAGGGAGGTGTAAAAAAAATATCTAACTGTAAAAAAACTCTTAAAATAAGTATGAAATGTGTACATATGGATCGTGCATGAGACATGCATATAATATATATATCATACACAAAATTTACACGAAATATGCGCGTACGGATCGTGTACGAAATGTGCACGTACAAATCGTGCACAAAATGTGCACATGACATTTGTATTATATTCACTATGGGGATGTTTCTTTTGGGCTTTGGGTGGTTTTAAAAACCAGATTTTTGAAATCCTGGTTTTTGAAATCCCGATGAATAGTAATATGGGTGTTTCTTTTGGGTTTTGGAATAGTGAATGATTTAACTTTATGTCAAATCAAGTTGTAAGATTGAATGAGTTTGTATTATTATATTATTGTTTGGTGAGATTATAATGATTAGTTGATTAAATGTATTATATTATTGTATTATTATATTATTATAGTATTATTATATTATTGTTGAAAAAGAATATAATGATTGGAGTAATATTATATAGATATAACTTTATGTCAAATCAATATGTTTGATAAGGGTGGTTTTGAGTGGATTTTGAAAACCGGTTTTTAAATCCCGAAGTAAAACGGATTTTGGATCTTGAAATCCAAAACCTGGTTTTTAAAACCAAAAAGAAACATCCCCTATAAGAAAAATCTCAAAAATCCCGAATGGCATCCATTCCGAGTTCAAGACTGGGAGGGCAGTAGCTAGGTCCCAATCTTGTTAAATCGCCTTTGTTCTTGGTCCATATTCTTTAAATTAATTTAATTAAAATTGTACCATAGACATAATATTAGACTAAAAAACTGTTTTTACTCTTATATTTTTATTTTGTATCCCATTATTTATTATTTAAATATTTTATGCAATTAATTCTCAGGCTAAAAAGTATGTGGCTACTCACAAATTAATTAAATTACCATGCATGTTGTTAACTTGGACGACAGGTTGCAACCTACTTCATTTTATTTTGAACTAGTGAAAACTCTCAAGTATTACGCGGGACTGAAGAAAAATTTATGGGTAACACTTGGGTACCCCCTAGTGTACCGTAACCCCCTTATTTTAATATTAAATTTTTGTTTATATTTTACCTGCATTCGCTAATTTAATGAGTTCACCCCCAAATCATATTTTTACTACAATTATCTGCACCCGCTCATTTTATGAGTTCACCCCCAAATCATTTCTTTTTTACAACGGTTATTTACACCCCCTCATTTTATGAGTTCATTTCCAAATTATTTTTTACCACAATTATCTGCACCCGCTCATTTTATGAGTTCACACCCAAATATTTTTTTTAAAATAATTACATTTAAAAGACTATATTATCTTTTTATTAATTTACACAAAATATAAAAAAATCAACCATAATTTATACATTTACAATCTACACCCGAGTCATTGCTGAGTTACCATCGATTCACCACCAAATCACCCATATTTTTAGAAAAAACAAATCTTAAAAACATAATTAAAAAAAACTATCGAAATTAGGCACAAATCTCGATTTTTTTTCTTTTTAATTTTTCTTTCCATTTTCAGTTTTTATTCCAGACTTTTGTTTCTTCTTTTTCATGTAATAAGAAAAGCCAAGGAAGCTATGTCCAAGTTCACAAAAGTTGTGAAGAAAGAGCAGAAGGGCTTGGCCAATAGCTACAAACACAATGTTCTGGCACTGAAGAGGACAATTAAAGATGCCTTGAGGCAAAGCACAGCAGCACAGAGGAAGAAGGCAGAAGAGTTGAAAGCTGCTATGCTCAAAGAAGCTGTTGAGAAGTTCACTCTTGAGCTAATGACCAAAGTCTCTAATCAGGTTGTGAGCAACCTCACTGATTTGCTGCAAGCCAAGCTTGATCGATCCTTGAAGGCTACCTTGGATGAGATTGTTGCCCAGAAGATGAAGCCAGTTCATGCCTTCTTGAGCATGAGTGATGACAAGATGCAGAATATACATGATGAGAATGTATATATCCTCCAAGAGATCAAGTCCCTCAACCTAGCTCAGACCCAGCTCTCCATCACCATCAGTGATTTGAAGCCCCGGTGTTATGATTATGCCAAAAATGGGGAAAGAGCAAGAGCAATGGCCAGAGGTGACTTTAGGGCGAACAAGAAAAATTGGCCCCTTCTTTTAGCATTTTGAGAGTAAATGAGTTTTTGCATAATGGGGATAGGTGAGGGAGGAAGGTTACTTTTTATATAGGGTATAAATGGTATTTTACCACCCATTTTGCACCTAATAGTAACTCTAAAAAAAGTTAGTACTAGAATGTAAAAAGGGAGGTGTAAAAAATATCTAACGATAAAAAACTCTTAAAATAAGTATGAAATGTGTACAGTGCATGAGACATGCATATACATATCATACAAAAAATTTGCACGAAATGTGCACATACGGATCGTGCACGAAATGTGCACATGACATTTGTATTATATTCATTATAAGAAAAATCTAAAAAATCCCGAATGGCATCCATTCCGAGTTCAAGACTGGGAGGGGAGTAGCCAGGTGCCAATCTTGTTAAATCGCCTTTGTTCTTGGTCCGTATTCTTTAAATTAATTTAATTTCAGAGGGTGGTTGTCGAAGGTTATGAAATGCTAATGGACCTAAGGGACGAGTGGGGCGATGAAATTCATGACGCTGTTGTTACGGCCCTAGAGGAGCTCCTAGACTACAATCTGAGCGGATGTTAACCACTTTCGAAGCTATGGAACTTTAAGGAAAGTTGCAAGGCAACGTTGGATGAAGTCATCAACTACCTTTTCACCAAGTTGAAGATACTTAAGCGCAAGAGAGCTCGACAAAATCTCTACTAGACTCATTTTGCTATGATTTAAACTTAAATGGTATTGTTAATTGTTTGCCTTTAGATATGGAGTATATTCAAGTGTTACATTAACTCTGTTTGTATTATGACCCAAACATGGTGTCTGCATATTATGAGCATATTATCACATATTTGATCGATGTGCATTATGAGCAGCGGTCAACATCCATATTATCACTACAAATTATCTATTCTAGTTAGATGTTGTATTTTGTACGTTATTAGATACAGAGTTGGTCCTGAGATTTTGTAGGTTGGGGCGAACAAGAAAAATGGGTCCCTCCTTCTAGCATTTTGAGAGTAAATGAGTTTTTGCATAATATGGATAGACGAGGGAGGATAATTACTTTTTATATAGGGTATAAATAGTATTTTACCAACCATTTTGCACCTAATAGTAACTCTAAACAAAGTTAGTACTAGAATGTATAAAGGGAGGTGTAAAAAATATTTAAGGGTAAAAAAACTCTTAAAATAAGTATGAAATGTGTACATATGGATCGTGCATGAAACATGCATATACATATCATACACAAAATTTGCACGAAATGTGCACGCACGGATCGTGCCCAAAATGTGCACATGACATTTGTATTTTATTCGCTATAAGAAAAAAAAAACATTTTGTCACACACACATATATATAATATCGAGGGTTTTTATTAAATTGTAATAAAAGGCATTCAATTGTACTAGAGAGTTTTTTTCCCTAATTTTATTTTTATTTCTCAATATATAATACAATCCAATAGACTGTCTAGAATATTGATATAATGGGGAGGAGGGGGTTGATCTTCTGTAACCTTCCTCTGCTCTCTCATATTCTCATCTGGCTTCCCCTCCGGATCCTTCCTCTTTTGCCCCTGAGGGCCCTGCCTATCCCTGAATGTGAATTTTTTAAGATGGTCTGCTTGGATCATTCTTTCTATCTCATCCGTCAAGTGCCAGCACTGATTTGTATCATGACCGTAATCATTGTGGAACCGGCAGAACTTATCAGATTTAGGATTTTGAGGACCTCTATTTCTGGAATAGGGGAACTTCATGTTAGGGTGATCCCCTGCTACTTCTAGGACTTCCGCTGGCTCTATTTTTAGAGGGGTATATTTCTCGAACCTTCCCCTGGGACCCGAGCGTGTTGCTTCTTCTTCCTTTATGCTTCTAGTCCTCCTCGAACTTCTATATCTCTCAAGACTGGGCCTCCTGGGTATGATTTCTCTTCTTCGCTCTCCATTTCCTCCCATTGGTTTAGTTTCAGAGCGTTTGGCCTTCCGTACTTCCTCCAGGGTGAGATATTTTTCGTCTCTCCTCAATAGTTCATCAAATGTCTGTATCGGTTTCTTGGCCAGGGAGGTGAAAAGATCTCCATCCTTCAATCCATTGGTAAGAGCATTAATCTTAACTTCAGAAGAGGCAGTAGGTACCTCCAGGGCTGCTTGATTGAATCTTTTCAGAAAATCTCGAAGGCTTTCATTATCCCCTTGTCTCATGTTGAACAGGGTGAGGGTAGCTCTAGGCTGCCTCGTGGCACTAGCGAATTGATGTAAGAACAGTTCGCTAAACTCTGACCAAGAGTGAATGGTGTTAGGTCCCAATTGCGTAAACCACTGTTGTGCAGCTTTAGATAAAGTGGTTAAGAAGACCCTGCATTTGACACCCTCTCCATAGCAGTGCAACAGGGCGGCATTTTCAAACCTCACCAGGTGTTCGTAGGGATCCGTCATACCATCATATTCAAATTTCAAAGATTTGAAATTAGAAGGTAATTCATCTTGCAAGATATTCGAAGTAAATTGATAACCAGTAATATAAGGAGATTTACTTACATTATCAGCCATTTGTTTTCTCATGTCCTTCATTTCTCTTAGAAGGGCTTGTATTTGATCGCTGACGGCTCCTTGATAAGTGTCATCCATACTTTCTCCAATCTCCGTATCCAAAGTTCTTTCAGGGACTACTTCTGCGTTCCTCCTGGGGTTCTGTTGGGAACACTCCTCTCAGCCTGAGAGGGTACTTTATCTTCCTGATCTCGAGGGACCCCCTCGTTCCTGGAAGGGGCTAGAGAGGAGTCAATCATGTGCTCTGGATTCTTCTGTTTCATATTTTCGTTCCCTGGTGGCGCAGCACCAGAAGTATTGACTCCTCGAGAAGCAATCATCTTCTCCACAGCCTGGGCGATCATACCATTTAGCTGATCCTGAGAAACATTAAGGAGCTCGGGTTGAGTGTTGGAAGGAGGTGTGTCCTTATTGATCCCACTTCCGGAGGTACCAGTTGTATTTCCCTCAGGTGCAGAAGGGTTATCGTTCAGTACCGTGGTTGAGGGTTGTTTCCCTAGGTTCCTGATTAAGGGAAAACCCGGAGGAGGCAGAGGGAAAGGAGAGGTAGTAGTATCTTCCTTTTCCTTAGTCTGCTTCATCCGATCCTGTTCTCCGCCCATTTTGTATGAAACTATCTCACTTCTTAGCTCGAAAATTTCCCACAGACGGCGCTGGTTGTTGCGTCAAAAAGTACCGATGAAGGATATCGAATCTCCCTGTCTGGATTATGGCGGTTGTGGGCTGAAATCGTCACTTTCCCGCAAGCTTTCTCACGAATGATCCTCTTTCGAGCTCCCAAAAGACCTGTAAAAACACGCCGGAGGGGATTCCGGCGTGGAATCTCCGACGCTCAAGTCAGAAGTTTTCTCGGGAGAGTAAAAGAGGAATTTTCCTAACAATCGAGGGAAATTCTCGCAAGAATCGTAGGGTTTCTCTTCGTGTTTTCTGTATATTTTGTGTAGAACGTAAAAATGTACTTTCTTAGTAAAAAACGTAGTCAAAATAGTCATCAAACCTCTCTTTTATACCTGGCCGCTTTTCTGGGCGAAAAGGAGAATAATTCTTCCGCTTATCTCTCAACTGCCCCCTAAGACTCGGTCCATTCTCTGACCACTTCCTCTGAGATACTTGATACCAATTACCACTTCTTCTATTTCCTCTTGGGCCTCCTTGAACAAGGCCCAATCTTAGTAATCTTCTTCTTGGGCTAGAGGTATTTGGGCCAAGGATACTTGGGCCAGGGACATTTGGGCCAGAGATATAGGTGATTCGGGTGGAATTTACACGTTTTAGGAGCACATGTGAAGCATGTTTTGATGTGGATTTCATTGAATTATGCATTGAATATGATTTTTTAAGCCGAAATGAGAGAAAGGTTGTGTTTTGTCGATTTTGTAGGAAATACGAGGGAATTTGGAGCAAAACACCAACCATACTTTACTGGATCAGGAAGAGCAGTGCACCGTTGGATTCGTCTCGAAAAACGGAGTGGAATGAAAAAAAGAATCGAGTCAATCAGAGGTCGGAAGCTCGAGATATGAAGAGACGAAAAAGCATGCCCGGGTAGAATCGACCCGGGCGGGTCAAAACCACCCGGGCAAGGGCAGATTTTCATCACTTTCGTATTTGGCCCGGGTGAAACCCACCCGGCCGGGTGGATTCCACCCGGGCAAGGCAACATTTCCAAGAGGTTCGAATTTTGGCCGGGTGGCATGCCCGGGTGGGAGCCACCCGGCCGGGTCACATCAATTTCTGGGTGTTTTGGCCATTTTCTCCATTTTCGAGGGACCTAAGTGCAAATTTCGTCCAAGACTTCTACCCCAACTATAAATAGCTCCAATTTGAGTTTTAGAAAGGAGTCTTACTCCTTTTCCAAGCATTTTCTCACACACAAACACATAGTTGTAGGTGTTCTTCATTTTTAGTTTAATTTCTTCAATAGATTAGATAGAATAGTGGTTTTTACTTCAAATCAAGCTACGATTATCATCGGGCATCGTCTATTACATCGTTTTGTAGCTAAATTCGCATGATCAAGGTGATATTGCTCTATTTTGCAATTCAATTTGGTATTTTCTTAATTTCTTCAATCTCTTGTTATTTTATTATGAGTTTGATGTTATTTGTTGTTGTAGCCATGGGATTCTCTTCTAGAACCATGGGCTAATCCTCAATTGCCTTGGGTGTGGATGTTTTGATGAGAATTTAGTGTAATTGTGAATTAATTGCATGATTAGCTTATAATTTGGGTTTTTATGTTTCTAGAGTTGTACTTTGATTGATTCATTTGGTTGATCAACCCTATTAGCAAGCATGTTCGATTATGTTTATTGCAACGAGAGTTGGGTAGCGTGATTGGGAGTTTGAGTGTGAGCTTTGATCAATTGAATAGAAGTTAATTAGTAATTAGCTCACCCGAGAGGGGTGTTAATGGCTAGACCGACAACCTTAGACACTAAACGAGTAGAGGTCATCTAGGAGTTTGGTGAGAGGGCGTTTCATAAGCATTAGTAACCGTGTTGAAAGTGCTTATGAAACACTATCTTAGGGGCTTATGGTATTTGGTTAGATCCTATAATTGCTAATCAATGCACGATGTTTACCTATGCCTTTCGAGGGGGTTTGCACACTTATGTGATAGCCTTTAGCTTGACCCAAATTTGTCGTAAAAACATGTAATTGGTTCACTAGTTCACTTAATTGCTCACAAAACGGAAACACCCGAGGCAATACACATCTCTTGCACTTTCAATCGAAAGTTAGATAGCTTGTTATTTCTTATCACTAGTTCTCATCACTTTAGTTAATTTAGTTTAATATTTTTTGTGCTTATTCCCGAAAATCCAAACAACATCATTTAGTTACTACAATAGCATGCCTACTTGTAACTTTAGGGATTCACTAGCACTCAATTAAGTCCTTGGAACGAAATTTTACTTGGTATACTTATCGTACTACTAACGAACCCATACGCTTGTGGGGATCGTATAGTTGTAAAAAGTGCAAAAATATCGACCAAGTCAATGGCGCCGCTGCCGGGGACTTAAGCGAGTGTTGTTAGTGAGACTTATAGTTTGTTGAGGGTTATTGATAGTAGCATTTCCTTTTGTTATTTTGTTTTTGTTAATCTTTGTGGGCTTTGACATTTTCCTTTTGTAGGTGCATGATCACAAGATCACGTGGAGGAACTCTTGAACCATTAGACCTTGAGATCAAGGCCCACGCAAGAAGAAGGAATCGAAGTAGGAATCGACAAAGAGTCATAGAAGAACCATTTGAGATGGAAAACATTGAAGAGATGAATCCTCCACCAAATGGAGATGATGATCCTCAAAGAGAGAACCACCAAGTTGCAAACCAAGTTGGAGGGAATCCACCTCCAAACCCACCACCAAATCTCCATAACCCAAATCCACAATATCCACCTCCAAACCACCTTCCATATCAAGGATACTATCCTTACCCTTATCCACCTCCACAACAAGCCTACTATCCACCTCCACCACCTCAACACCCTTACCCTCCACCTTACCAATACCCTCACCCTCAACACATTCAAGAGGAATACATCCCTCCCCCTCTACATATAGAAGAACCTCAACGTGTGTACCATGGAAGGCCAATGAGAGAATATTTTGAGCCTCAACCTAGGGAGCATTACGATGGGTTGGCAAGACCAAGGGTGGAGGCAAACAATTTTGAGATTAGTGCCTCTTTATTAAGGATGTTGAGGGAGAGGCAATTTGAAGGAAGGACAGAGGAAGGATTTGAGGAAGACCCGAATGAACACCTTGCTCAATTTTTAGAGATGGCCGACACTCTCAAGCAAAACGGAGTGTCGGAAGATGCTAAAAAGATGAGGCTATTCCCATTCACATTAACGGGGAAAGCAAAAGCTTGGCTACAATCAAGCATTCCCGCCGGAGAAGTGAAGACGTGGGAAGAGTTGAAGAAAAGATTTCTATTGAAGTACTACCCTCCTTCAAAGACTGTGGAAGCCAAACAAAAGATCTCTACATTCCAACAAGGTCCAACGGAGGGAATCAAAGAGGCATGGGAAAGGTTTACGAATCTTCTCATCACATGCCCCCATCATGGTTTCCCAATAGAACAAACAACATGTTGGTTCGTTGGTGGGTTACGATTGGAAGATCAACACCACATTGATGCTTGTGCGGGGGGTTCAATTTGGATGAAATCGGTGGAGGAGATCAATGACATAATAGAAGGGATATCAAGCAATACTTTCAAGATGAGAGTAGACCGTGGAGCACAAAATCGGGTAGCTCAAGTGGATGTTAATGATAGCATGAGAGAGATGATGGCCACACTCATTGAAAAGGTGAATGTTTTATCTCAATCAAGAGATAATCATTTACCCTTTGTGCAAGAGGACCCTCAAATGGGACCTATGGAAGAAGTGCAATACATGGGTCAACAAGGGTATCCTCAAAACTTTCAAGGGAATCGACAATATCAAGGGCAACCACTATATCAAAATCGTGGTCAAGGCTTTCAAGGTCCTACTCAAAACCGATTCCAAGGGCAATCTTCATCATCTCAAGGACAAGGGGGACCATCCCCTCAATACCAAACTCCTCAAAACCCGAATTTTCGGAGGAATGAGAACTTGTCATATTCCAACCCTAAGGGTGCTATTCAATATCCTTCCGGATTTGATCCCGGTGCAAAACTTCCAAGTGGAGAAGGGAAATCCTCCACGGATGAGCTTCTTGCACTCCTCATGAAGAGAATGGAGACAAGTGAGAAGAAATCCGAAGCATCCGACTCCATCCTTGCCCAACGCATGAGTAACCAAAAATCTACCGACTCAATGCTTGCCCAACTCACGAGTAACCAAAAATCCACCGACTCAATGCTTGCCCAACTCATGAGTAATCAAAAATCGATGGAATTTCAAATGGGACAATTGGCAACTTCCATTGGATCTCAACATACAAAGGGTAAATTGCCCTCAAACACCGAGGTAAACCCACGTGAGCATTGTAATGCTATTACAATTTCAAGTGGTGAACATTATGGAGTTTCTTCAATTGAATTGGAAGAGGGTGAAGTGTTGAAGGCAAAAGAAAGGGAGGAAGAGGAAAAGAAGAGGATAGAAAAAGTTGGAAGTGGAAAGGTTGCTCCAAGAATTCCAAAGTGGAGAATTGCCAAAGATTTGAAAAAGAAGAAGCTTGAGGTACCTTGTGATAGATGGGGGGTTCCCATTACATATGAGCCACTTCCATACCCGGGAAGATACATGAAGAAAATGGATGAGAAGTTTGGGAAGTTTTTGGATATCTTCAAGAAAATCCACATTGATCTTCCACTTTCGGATGCTTTAGAGCAAATACCTCATTACATGAAGTTTCTAAAGGATGCAATAGCAAACAAAAAGAAACTAGTGGATGATGAGAAGATCAAGTTGACCGAAGAGTGTAGTGTTATCCTTCAACGAAATCCTCCCGAAAAGCTCAAGGATCCGGGTAGTTTCACTCTCCCATGTGAGATTGGTGATGGTCCCATGATGAAAGCTCTTTGTGATTTGGGAGCTAGCATCAATTTGATGCCACTTTCAATCTTCAAGCGTTTGGGACTTGGAGAAGTAGTGCCCACATCAATTACTCTCCAATTAGCGGATCGTTCCATCACCCATCCTAAAGGGATCATTGAAGATGTATTGGTGAAGATTGACAAGTTCATCATTCCGGCCGACTTCGTGGTGTTAGATATGAAAGAAGATGCAAATATCCCATTGATTCTTGGGAGGCCGTTTCTTGCCACGGGGGGAGCAAACATCGATTTGAGAAAATGGGAGGTAACATTGGAGGTGAATGGAGAGAAAGTGATTTTCTCCAAGTATGACTCAATTGAGAGTTCCCCAAGAAAGAAGGAATCCCCCTCCATCCAAGAATGTGACATTTATGTGAAAGAGCCATTACCAAAAGTCCCATTGAAAGATCCGGGAGATGATAACAAATTGAAGCAAACTCCCAAACTTGAGCAAAACTCAAGTTTGGGGGAGTTTTATAAGGAGAAGAGTTTTGATAAGTTCCTTGAGGGTAGTGAAGATGAAGAGGGAAAAATAAAGAGTTCGAAGGAGAGAAAGATTGAGAAGGGCTTTGAAATTGGAGAAACGGTGGTATGGGGCACCTTGGGAGTGATGGAAGTCCTTGGAAAGATGAAAATTAAGGAACGGAAAATGTTGGTCATGAAGAAATTGGTCTATGGAGGAGGCATTGCGTTGGAAAGTGAGGAGGATGAAGTGTTCATCACCGATGAGCACAGTGTCAAGTACTATCATCCTCCATTCAAAGAAAGAGAAGTATGAACTTGTTAAGTTCCGTCCGGCATAGGACGTTAAACCTAGCGCTAAATGGGAGGCAACCCATTTTTACTTGCTTTATTTCACTTCTTTCTCATTTTATTTGCTTTGTTAGTTTAGTTTGATGTGTTTGTGAGTTTTGATGTTAGTTGGAGAAGCTTGGATCGAATGGACGATTGGAGATCGAAAGTGGAACTTTGAGCTTCGAAGAAGGTGTAGCTATAGCAATCGTGAGAGGTACGCCCACTCCAAACTTAGGAATTTCATAGCAATTACTAAGTTTGGGGGGGTAGTGGAATTTATATTCTTGTTCATAATATTGATTGCTTAGCTACTCTTAGTGTTAATTGTTGGGATAGTGGCCCATGTGTGTAGATTTGTATGGTTAGCACTTGGTGTCAATATCATTGCAAAACTATTTTTCCAAACTTTTCATTGCTTGGCAATGAAAAAGTTTGGGGGGGGGGGTATGTTCGTTTTTACATTTTCTATTGACACCAATGTGTACTTTTGTATGTGTGTGCAATTTGAGCTTTAATGATCATTGAGACACATTTGATGGTGATTTGTTGTGAAATTGATTCCTTGAATGCATGATTGGAATGGATCATCTTGTTGGTGTTGTTGTCATCTTGTTGCCTATGGATGTTTTGCATGCACAATGAGTTATGTGTGGTGGGGATTGATGAATGTTCGAGTCTTGAATGAACCGGTGAGAGTTGAGCTTTGAACCGAGCATTAATCCGGTTTATTTCATTTGTGAGTGAATCAATTCATTGCTTGCTTTTCTAGAACTTGCCCAAGTTCTTGCTTGAAATCATGCTTGTGTGATACTTTGAGATAGGATGTAGGCCATCTTTCGTATTACACGTCACTTAGCCAAAAATTTCCCAATAACCAAAGTAATCTTCCGTAGTTAGCCCGTTTGAGCTTGATTTCCCATTCTCTTGGCAACCTACAATGTTTAACCACTTAACCTTTTGAGCCTTTGATATCCAAATCTAGTGGAGAATAAAAAGAAAGTGGTAAAACATGTGCTTTAGTGCCTTTGGTTTGAAGAAAAAAAAAATGGCAAAGTTGTGAAAAAAAAAAAAAAAGATGGAAGTGAAAAGAAAAATTGTGAAAGAAAAGAGGGACAATGAGCCCCAAGAGCTCACAAGAAAACGAGAAGAAATTGGTTAAAAGATGAGAAAATAAATACATTTGAGGAATTCATATGAAAAGTGAGAATGAAAGTTGTAAACCTTAAGAGCACGAGCTTGAATTGTTGAAAAATAACTTTCGTTCTCCACTAGACAAGTCACTTTTTCCATATTCATCTTACCTCGTTCAAAGAGCCAATATTACGTCCTTGGTTAAGCCCTATTGATCCCATTGTTGAACATGGTTGTGGTGAAAAGATGGTAGAGCTTGGGCAAGCATATGGGAATTGCAATGCATGATTTGATTGATGAGTGCTTATTGTCCTTAATTTGTTTGAGTGTTTGAGAGAAACACTATATCTAGGGAGTTGAACTTGAACATTTTGATATTGTCATCACCATCACTTGTTGTTGTGTGTTGAGCATGTGTGAGTAATTAGTTGGATCTTCAATATTGAACTTGTGATCATTTTTGAGAATGTATCTTGAGGAAGAAGAATTCATTTCATGTCATTTGATACGTGGAATCTTTCATTGATCATCTAGTTGTAAATTTCACCCTCATGTTGTATTTCTTTCGTTGCTCGAGGACGAGCAACACTTTAAGTTTGGGAGAGTTGATTCGGGTGGAATTTACACGTTTTAGGAGCACATGTGAAGCATGTTTTGATGTGGATTTCATTGAATTATGCATTGAATATGATTGTTTAAGCCGAAATAAGAGAAAGGTTGTGTTTTGTCGATTTTGTAGGAAATACGAGGGAATTTGGAGCAAAACACCAACCATACTTTACTGGATCAGGAATAGGAGTGCACCGTTGGATTCGTCTCAAAAAACGGAGTGGAATGAAAAAAATAATCGAGTCAATCGGAGGTCGGAAGCTCGAGATATGAAGAGACGAAAAAGCATGCCCGGGTAGAATCGACCCGGGCGGGTAGAATCGACCAGGGCGGGTCAAAACCACCCGGGCAAGGGCAGATTTTCATCACTTTCGTATTTGGCCCGGGTGAAACCCACCCAGCCGGGTGGATTCCACCCGGGCAAGGCAACATTTCCAAGAGGTTCGAATTTTGGCCGGGTGGCATGCCCGGGTGGGAGCCACCCGGCCGGGTCACATCAATTTCGGGGTGTTTTGGCCATTTTCTCCATTTTCGAGGGACCTAAGTGTAAATTCCGTCCAAGACTTCTACCCCAACTATAAATAGCTCCAATTTGAGTTTTAGAAAGGAGTCTTACTCCTTTTCCAAGCATTTTCTCACACACAAACACATAGTTGTAGGTGTTCTTCATTTTTAGTTTAATTTCTTCAATAGATTAGATAGAATAGTGGTTTTTACTTCAAATCAAGCTACGATTATCATCGGGCATCGTCTATTACATCGTTTTGTAGCTAAATTCGCATGATCAAGGTGATATTACTCTATTTTGCAATTCAATTTGGTATTTTCTTAATTTCTTCAATCTCTTGTTATTTTATTATGAGTTTGATGTTATTTGTTGTTGTAGCCATGAGATTCTCTTCTAGAACCATGGGCTAATCCTCAATTGCCTTGGGTGTGGATGTTTTGATGAGAATTTAGTGTAATTGTGAATTAATTGCATGATTAGCTTATAATTTGGGTTTTTATGTTTCTAGAGTTGTACTTTGATTGATTCATTTGGTTGATCAACCCTATTGGTAAGCATGTTCGATTATGTTTATTGCAACGAGAGTTGGGTAGCGTGATTGGGAGTGTGAGTGTGAGCTTTGATCAATTGAATAGAAGTTAATTAGTAATTAGCTCACCCGAGAGGGGTGTTAATGGCTAGACCGACAACCTTAGACACTAAACGAGTAGAGGTCATCTAGGAGTTTGGTGAGAGGGCGTTTCATAAGCATTAGTAACCGTGTTGAAAGTGCTTATGAAACACTATCTTAGGGGCTTATGGTATTTGGTTAGATCCTATAATTGCTAATCAATGCACGATGTTTACCTATGCCTTTCGAGGGGGTTTGCACACTTATGTGATAGCCTTTAGCTTGACCCAAATTTGTCGTAAAAACATGTAATTGGTTCACTAGTTCACTTAATTGCTCACAAAACGGAAACACCCGAGGCAATACACATCTCTTGCACTTTCAATCGAAAGTTAGATAGCTTGTTATTTCTTATCACTAGTTCTCATCACTTTAGTTAATTTAGTTTAATATTTTTTGTGCTTATTCCCGAAAATCCAAACAACATCATTTAGTTACTACAATAGCATGCCTACTTGTAACTTTAGGGATTCACTAGCACTCAATTAAGTCCTTGGAACGAAATTTTACTTGGTATACTTATCGTACTACTAACGAACCCATACGCTTGTGGGGATCGTATAGTTGTAAAAAGTGCAAAAATATCGACCAAGTCAATAGGCCGCAGATCAGGCTTGGACCTATTTTCTTCCCTATGCTCAAGAGTGTATTAATCATTTCACAAAACGAATGTAAATATTTAATAAGGATAATTCATCATCTATCCACGTGTCGTCTCCTCATAGGACGACATATTTTGGTCGCATCAGATGTGTATTTGGATGGAGAGGGATAAGATAGGGGATGGCCCATCCAAATCCAGATGGGCCAATCTCAAACCAAACACAACCTTAGTGTTTTGATCCCTAGGATAATCAGAGTCCTAGTGCTTAACTTCTCTGAGTTAAAGCTGTGTTTTCTCTTAACAACTCTTAACTCCTTACTTCTACAACAAACACTACTTCACTTAAGAGGTAAGGGTTTGAGGTTTGGTTCCAACTAAATGAGTTATCCTTTACAATAAGAACAGTGTAAAGGCTTAGGATATCTCTATGCTAAGCTTGGATTTTACAAGGCTGGCTTAGCTAGAAGTGATCAGGAAACTTGGAATTCTAAGTTGTAAGCTTTGTTTCCTTGAATGCTTGATAGTAGTTTGATAGCAGATAGTTGGATGCTTGAATCCTTGGATCACTTCTGTATTTATAGATCAATTTGATCATCTATCCGTTGGAGAGATAGACATTCAAATTGTCTATTTGCAGCTCCATTGAAACGGCTACTAGAGCTTCCTTCTTTTATCCACTGTGTAAGAAGGTTCTTCAATGGTTGCTTGAATGAATGGTGTTGACTTCTGAAAATGCAGCTGAACAGACTTGTGTCAGTTTCTAAGCTTGCACATTTTCCAAGAATGATTGTGTCAGAACCTGTACTTTACCAACAGTTGGTTTGGACAATTTTTCTGAACACCTTTTGTTGCAAGTAGAATGTTCTTCATTCATTCAAGTCTTCAGTCTTTATTGCTTGTTCAGGCTTAATGACTTTAATGCTTCATTAATGTTGTCTCTTGAGGTAGAAGCCTTTAATGCACTTGATCTTCAATACATCAACTTGATATGATATAGCCCTTATCACAACTAGTTTAATAGCAGATCAGATGCTTTGTTTGAGCTTTGTGCATTCAGCCAAGTTGTCCTCTTCAGGGGCTTTGTCTTCAAATGTTCAGCAGACTTGAGTTATAAATATAAAAACAAATAAGCTGCCTAACATTCCAGCTTGGACAACTATCCTGAGATTCTAGACATGAACAAAATTTGTACTGTCTCAACTATCATGAGACAAGTAAGCTGACTTATCTTTCTCAACTAATTTGACCATCATCATTTAGGGGTTTTGGTATCTTAATCAAAATCAATTCATTTCCCAACACCTGCAATCACAAAAAATCTTATGACTATCTCTCAATTTCTAAAGGATAATGTTGCTGATTGTTGCTTTGTTAAGGACTTGAAAACACACAAGATACTATTGAGAGGGGAGCTTAAAGATGGCTTATATGCTCTAAACTTTGGTGGATTGAAGAACACTTGTTTAAAGCAGTGCAATAAGGTGATAGTTGATCATGAGAATAAAGCTAATGCTACTTTGAAGTTATGGCATTGTATATTGGGGCATCCTAATAGTTCAACTCTTACTACTATTCTGAAGAGGTTGAATATTTCTTGTACTAGTGCTGATAACACTTTTTGTGATGAATATAAACTGGCAAGATGCATTTAAAACATTTATCATCTATTATGCATCATACATTTGCTCCTCTTGAATTGTTTCATATGGATGTGTGGGGACCTGCTTCTTGTGTTTCAATTGATGGATTTAGATATTATCTGTCTATTGTGGATGACTATACCAGATTTGTGTGGGTGTTTCCCTTAGCTGCAAAATCTGATGTGGTGGGAGTGTTTAAGCAGTTCATGCACACAGTAGAAAGGTTGTTTGGTGCACATATTAAACAAATTCAGCATGACATGGGCACTGAGTTCTTACCTGTTGCTAAGTTGGTGCAGCCTTTGGGTATTCAAATTCAAAGTCTTGTGCTTACACTCATGCACAAAATGGCCTTATTGAGAGAAAACAACAACATATCACAGAGCTTGGCCTTGCAATGCTTGCCCAATCCAATTTATCTATGTTCTTCTGGTGGCATGCCTTTTCTACAGTTGCTCATCTAATTAATATCCTCCCCACACCTACACTAAAACATACCTCTCCATTTGAAATGATTCATCACAAGCCACCTGATTATCATTCTCTTAGGGTTTTTGGGTGTGCTTGATTTCCTTTTCTTCGACCATATAACTCCTAAAAACTTCAATTCCGTAGTTCTAAGTGCATTTTCTTAGGCTACAGTCCCTCACACAAAGGCTACAAATGTTTACATTCTTCTAGTAAGATCTCAGGCTCAGTACAATTCAATGAATCTAAGTTTCCAGCTTTCACTGGACAACAATCTCCACCTACACCTTCACACTTCTTCTCAGCTCAACTACCCATATCTGTTGATCCCATTGTTTCAATTCCTCAATCTCCATTATCCAATCTCCATCACTCATCTTCTGATCTGCCGCACTCTCCCATTTATGATACTCATCTCTCTCTGCCTAGTGATTCTTCACTCAATTCTATCAGAAATGCTATTTCATCAAGTGATTCTTCATCATCTTCCACCAGATACAAATTACCTTCCCCTTCTCCCTCAATCAGTACTGTTCCCCCTTCCTCTCATTCTATGACAACTCGATCCAAATCAGGCATATTCAAACCTAAGGTGTTCTCATGCACATCACCCATTTCTGAACCCAATTCAGTGAAAGAAGTCATGCTCAATTCAGATTGGCAGCAGGCCATGCAGTTAGAGTATGATGCTCTTATTCAAAATGGCACATGGACTCTGGTGCCTCCATGTTCTATGATTCATCCAATCACTACAAAGTGGATCTTCAGGGTTAAGTACAAAAGAGATGGCTCAGTTGAAAGATATAAAGCCAGGCTAGTGGCTAGAGGTTTTCAACAGCAAGGTGGGGTGGACTACTTTCATACATTCAGTCCAGTTATCAAACCTGTCACACTTCAAATATTTTTTACTCTTGCTGTCTCAAAAGGCTGATCTATCCAGCAAGTAGATGTCAATAATGCATTCTTGAAGGGGGGTCTTCATGAGACAGTTTACATTGCACAACCAGAAGGATTTGTTGATTCTAAACATCCATCATATGTTTGCAAACTTATAAAAGTTTTATATGGCTTGAAGCAAGATCCCAAGGCCTGGTATGATACACTTAAAGCTTTTTTGGTTGATCAAGGCTTTACTCACTCAACTTCAGATCACTGTTTGTTCCATAGATTCCTCAATGGAAAGATCACCTTGCTTCTTGTCTATGTTGATGACATATTGATCACTGGATGTGATTCCAGTCTTGTGTAGCACCTTATTGAATCTCTTCACTCTCAGTTCTCATTTAAGCATCTGGGGGAGATCAACTACTTTCTTGGGATAGAAGCACATGTCACTCCCAATTCCATCAAACTTACACAATCCAAATACACTACTGAACTCATTTCCAAAGCCAGTCTTGAATCATCTAGACCATGTTCCACTCCACTCTGTCCCTCATCTCCTCTCTCTCTTTCTAACAACCCATTGTTTGATAACCCCACTCTATATCGTAGTATCGTTGGTGTTCTTCAATATCTCACTCTCACACGACCTGACATCTCTTTCAGTGTAAACAAACTCTCTCAGTTTCTGCAAAATCCCACACTAAATTATTGGAAATCTTGTAAACGAGTCCTCCGTTATCTTAAAGGCTCTACATCTCATGGTCTATTTTTCTAAAGTTTCTGATTTCAAGTTGCAAGGATATGTTGATGCAGATTACGCCTCCAGCATTGATGATCGACGGAGCACTTCTGGTTTTTGTATAACTTTATGTAGCAATCTCATCTCATGGAGTTCTAGGAAACAAAGTGTTGTGGCAAGAAGCAGCACTGAAGCTGAATACAGGGCTCTTGCATTGGCCACCACTAACATCTTGTGGATCACAAGCTTGTGCAATGAGCTTCGTATTCCCATCTCCACGCCTGCCATTCTTTGGTGTGACAATCAGGGAGCTATAACACTTGCTTTTAGTCCGGCATTTCATTCTAAAACTAAACATATTGAAGTTGACGTCCATTTTCTACGAGAGAAGGTCCAAGCCAACATCCTTGACGTTCGATACATTCCATCCGAAGATCAATTAACCTGCAGACTTACTCACCAAGCCCCTCTCTCCGGCTCGATTTTCTCGTTTAGGAGCTTGGCTCAATCTCAACACTCAAGGTCGTCCATCTCCTTCAGGTGCGTATTGAAGTATATGAGCATGTGCACATGCAAACCCTCAAAACCCTAAACACTCATGTAACTCACATGCTTATAGAATAGCCTAGAAGAAGAGTAGTTTCAAGTTAGTTGTATTTAACAATAGTTAGTTAGAAAATCTCTAGAACTTGAGCAATTCTATAAATTGTTCAAATCACAAGTTGAATAACAAGTTCAAAATATAATATTTCAACAATTTTACTTAAGTTTGTAAGATTCAAATTAGTTGGGCCTAGATGATTTCTCTTTTAACACTTTTTTTTTAACTGCAATACAAATATATCACAATCAGTAAAAAAAAATAGCATCGAGTAATGTATTCGAAAAGTAAAAATTTGTGTGAGACCACGAATCTTTTTTCGTGAGACGAATCCCTTATAATTCATATTTCAAAATTTGGATAGGATAATCTATATTTTTTTTCTTCATATTTTTGGTTTGTAAAAAAATTGATAATGTTTAAATAAAAAGTGATAACATTTTTAACAAAAGTGACTGTCAATTTTTACTTAAACACCATCACTTTTTGCTCAAAACATTATCGCTTTTTATACGAGGGTTAAGGGAGACTCGTCTCACGAATCTCATTTTATGAGACGGTCTCACCCAAAACTAGTCCATTCGAAAAATAAGAACCTACAAAAAAAATTACGTTAGTTTAGATTGACGGTCAATTTTTTTTTTACCGTTAATATTTCGAAGATATGTTCAACGGTTCGAAACGGTCGGTTTTAGTTTTCGAAAATTGTGAACCGGAACCGGATCGATTACGGTTTTGAACCGCCTGTTCGGCATTTTTTTTTTCGTTTTCACCCATTTTTTTTAGAAAATAAACTACTATATAAGGGTTGAGAGAGGTTGGTGTGGAAAAATGAGTTTAAATTAAGTTATTTATGGAAGAATATTAAAAAATTAATAAAAAAAAAAGGGGCAAAACCGCCGGTTTGGCCGATTTAACTGTCGAACTGCCCGTTTCGATTTTGAATTTTTGTAACCGAAACCAAACTTTAATTAAAAAAGTTACTGTTGAATTTTTTAAACGAAACCGATCGATTTTAATTTCGATTTTGTACATGTCTATCAAATGAGAAGAGATTGTGTAAATGAAATAGATACCAATTGAATTGAAACTTATAACAATAGAAATAACAATGTACTGTTGAAATTAATTACAATTATATTGTAAGGTTGGGATAAAAGTTTAAAAAACAAATGTTAAATGAAAATGAAATAAATTTTAAAACAAAGGATTTGAGTAGAATAGAGATCGAGATAGAAGAGTTGTTTTTGCGTATGCACACATATGTTAGAAAGTATCCCACCCTATAGTGGCCTGAAAACAGCCGGGTCAATTTGGCCTGGCCCAAGTGATCTAGCGGATCGATCGGGCTTAACCCGGTTTTTCGGGCTGGTCCACTTTTTTTTTTTAAATATAATTTTAATTTGTAAATCTAATAATCTAAATTATTTAATTATTTAAACAACAGAAAACAATGCGCTCTAGTTTTTCAAAAAGCCCTACCCTGCATCGTGTGTTCGTCGCCCACCTCCATCCTCTACGCGTTCACCGTCTCAATTTGACGTCCACTCCCTTCTTGTTCGCCGTTCGGCGCCCGTACGCCACGCCCCCAACCACCGCCTGCAGTTGCAGGATGCACACGACCACACCTCCTCAGCCACATCCACCCTATTAAAGTATAAAATGGATGCACACTGATGTTGTGATGCAGAATACACATGAAAAAGTGGAGAAGTAGTCTTTTATTTTGGTCTTACCATTTAAAATTGGGCGCGGCTAAAGGCACCCGGCTTTCCTATGAGTACACCCACTGGAATTTTTTTTTGTCACAAAGGGTACGTGAAATGTCGTTTATACCCATTCTGCACATTTTTTAAAAAAGGACGGATGAGTACACCCACCGTTTCTGTTTCACAACAGAACCATCCCCTCCTCTCCGCCGCCGCCGCCACCACCACCACCACCACAAAAAAAAACTCCAAAATTTCAACAAAAATTAATCCAAAACAAACTGTTCGAAAAAATTTCCAAAACATACATGTTCGGAATTTTTTCAAAAACAAAACTCAACATGTTCGAAAAAATTTTCAAAACAAACTCAATATGTTCGAAAAAAAATCCAAAACAACTCAAATTTTTTCCAAAACAAACTCAAGTTGTTCGAAATTGTTTCCAAAACAAACACAATATGTTCGAATAAAATTTCAAAACAACTTAAGTTTGCCCGAAAAAAAAAATCGAACATCTTGTTCGAAATTTTTTCCAAAACAAACTCAAGTTGTTCGAAATTTTTTCCAAAACAAACGCACTATGTTCGAAAATAATTCTCAAAACTTAAAAAAAAATCCTAATTTTTTTTCCCAAAAAACCCTAATTTTTAATACCTAAACTTACCTGTTAGCGGCGGCGAGGGAAGGAGCACTACGACCGCGGCGAAGGGGAGGAGGGGGTTGGCGGCAACCGCGTCTGTGGGGAGAAGGGAGGTCGGCGGCCGCGTCTGTGGGGAGAAGGGAGGTCGGCGGCCGCGACTGTGGGGAGAAGGGAGAAGGGAGAAGGGAGGGCGGCGGCCGCGATTGTGGTTGCTGTGGAAGGCAGCCCGACGGGGAGGGCGGCGCGACGGGGAGGGCGGCGTTGGCGAACGGCCGCGAATGTGAGAGGGAGGGGCTGCGCGAAGGGGAGGGGCTGCGGCGTGGGCCGCCGCGACGATGGGGAGGGGTAGGCGGCGCGATGAAGATGGCAAACATGGAGGTGGGTGTCCTGAGATGAATGTGAGAAGAGAAAGAAAGAATTGGTTTTAATGGAAGAAATGGTATTTTTGAAATTTCCAGGTGGGTGTCCTCATCCGTTTTGTGTGTGTACTCATCGCATGGGTGTACTCATGGAAGAAAGGGTATTTTTTTTATTGAGACGTTTTAAAATTATTGTACTTGTATATTCCTAATACGAAAATAATTCACAAAATAAATACCCTAATCACTACATTATTTTATTTTTTAAATTGTTACTCATTTTTTACCCACATTTTCTTTTACACCTCATTAAATTCTATTTTACATCTCACTAAATCGTCCAAAATACTCCTCCTTTATTTG
This sequence comes from Galeopsis tetrahit, assembly GCA_963675135.1. NCBI lineage: Eukaryota > Viridiplantae > Streptophyta > Magnoliopsida > Lamiales > Lamiaceae > Galeopsis > Galeopsis tetrahit. Next base: position 37,330,904 of record OY776126.1, on the reverse strand, counting down.
ACCTCACACCCCACTCAAATTCATTTTTTTAAAAAGTGAGTCGATAAAGCAAGACATCACGAGACGGGTGAGTATAATTTAAGCTCTACATTTATCTAATATTAGTAACTAATATCTCAACAGGGTTGCAAGTTAAATTTGAACATCGTTTCACTTAGTACGAGGCAGAACAATCAAAATTAATTCTCTTCAAAATATAATAAAAGTCATTAAATTTAATGAAATGAGATATTTAAAAAAAAATTACACTGCGTAATAAAATAATTTTGTACGTATAATACTATTTTGTAAATCGGGCCCCAATCTTAAATTTTTTGGTCCGTCGCTGATTGATACCATAAAAAGATTTCATCTGATCTATATGACTTCAGTAGGCTTTGAACTTAAGGTATGGGCGAGTCTAAGCTATAAATTATGATATCATGAAATAATTTTATTTAATTTAAAAGTTCAAACTTGTAAAATAGTGTATAATCAATTCGTTTATATTATATTTAATTCCCTAACACCGATTCCGATTTTGAATTGTTGGTTTTGTTTTAATTTTCAAAATTTAATCTTAACCATGGATCTTAAGTTTTTGTTTAAAAAAATAAGATCGACCTGTCGATTCTTTAGTTTAATTAACCGCTAATTTTTATTTTAACAAAATCTCTAATTAAAAAAGTGAAGCGTGATTTCGACTTGATTTTCTATGTGAAACAGCGACTCTTGACACCTAATACTAATAATTTAAACTTTAAACATCTTTAAGTTTCTTAGTTACAAGCACATGCCAGCAAAGTAATGACTCATCCTCACCTTAACATTACATTTTAAAATTGATAAGAAATTTTACAATTAACGTCATCTAGGTTTAAGAATTTTAAATAGGTTTGACTTCTTATCTAGCCCATATTCAATTGTTTAGCTCAGAAATCACCATGTGGCATCTATTCTGTTTGCATCTTGGGGTTCAGTTCTGGCCTCGTGCCACCCGGTGTGGGATGCCTCTTTTTCTTACCGAGGAAGAGTTCGCCCTTTAGCCGAATTCTCAACATTCAAAAAATGACTAGTCCGGGATGAGTAGATCAATAGCACTGGTCATCGACCTGCTAGAGCAACCAGAGGAGGCTCCTCTGATGCTGCCATCTGGTTCAGCAAGCGACCGGCCGTCTTCTTCTATATTTAAGATAAGATATTTCATTACATCACTGGAATCGCTTTCTGTATTCTCGTAAAGTTGAATTTTCATACTTCTATATAAATAAATGAAAAAATTAAAAAGAAAATGTCAATTGTTGTAGGATATGGAGAAGTGATCATGATGTGTGATAGGATAGAAGAAATAGAGAGAATTGAAAGAATACAGAAAAGTGTATAAAATATTATTCCATTTCCCAATATAAATGAGTATAATATAAGATTTTACATGAAATATAATTAATCGCTTAGATTATCCTTCCGTTAATTACTTATTGACGAATGTACACTAATGTGTTTTTTCTTTAACACTCTCCCTTATGCCAAGTTAAAGGGTGAATATGGTGCATGAATGTTGTCTCGTTAAATAATCTTGCCAAGTAACAAAATTCATAATGAAAAGAAAAAAAACAACCCACCTATGTTGAGATTCTCTCTAAACTCTAAAGTCTACGCTTCTCACTTGATACGTACATCTATCAAGTGAGCTCAAAAAGTATATGTATCCTAATTTTGTTCACGTGTTTCGTAAAAATCATCACGGACAATGTGTTTGTGTCACACCCCAAATTAAAAAATACAGATATTTTAAAAAATAGTTAAAATAACTAATTTTAAACGCGCTAAATAATTGAACCTTTTAAATTCATAACGGTAAAATAAAGGGGCGTAACAACTATTTGTTCTAGGCTGACTTAGAACAAGGCATTCAATTTTTTGTGTAATTTTTTCTGTATAAATTTGATAAAAGATGAGAATAGAAAGATGTAGAAAGGAGAGAGGATTGAGAGAATAGAGAAAGGATATTGATAGTACTATTCTTGTTGTTCATTCATCTGCAGAAAATGGCTTAATAACCACTAGTTGGGACCACTTGTACTTTTGCAAATTAAGATATTTTAAAGGACTGAATTGTAAAATATTAAACTACTAGGACAAATAAGTAAATAATAAATCAACTGCTGAGATCAATCCTCCACAATCCTTCTTCACCGTTGGATTACTCTCTATTTTTCAGACCACTTTCTCAAACTCTTGTACTTCCCCTATCTTCTCGAAAACTCCTTTTCCTCCTCCAAACGAAGAACCCTTTGTTTCACCTTCAACACTTTCGATGCACATAACAATACCCCCCGGAATAGACGATCCTTGTCCCCAAGGATTAAGGAACGGAAAACGTTTGGCGATGTAAGAGGTATGTTCCCATGATTCCATATCCCAATCGGCTTGTGCCCATTTTACTCTAACCTGTGATGTTCCCTTGTTTCCAGATTCAGGCGAATTGATTTCGCAAAGTTGTAGTGGCTGCACAATCATAGCTCCATCGTCATCAACTGCCGGCAAGATGCTCGAAGGTATGTGCTTCGCCCCAATATATTTATTTAGAAGAGAAACATGGAATATGGGGTGAATTTTAGAACCCATGGGTAAATCTAAGCGATAGGCAACCTGCCCAATTCTTTTCAGTATCTTGTATGGACCAAAGAATTTCGAAGAGAGTTTAAGATTCTTGCGGATGTATACTGAGTTTTGTTTGAATGGCTGTAGTTTCAAGTACACCATATCACCCACATCAAAAACCCTTTCTTGCCTGTGCCTATCAGCAAAAAACTCCATACGACCCTGTGCCATCTGCAAATTTTTCCTTATCTGTTCTGTGAGTGTTTGTCTTTGATGTAGAAGAGTAGAAACATCAGGATTAACAGCTTCCAATTCCAACTCCACTCCAAGAACAGGAGGTAGATACCCATATAGAGCTTGAAATTGAGTCATCTTGAGACTGGTATGATAGTTAGTATTGTACCAATACTCAGCTAATGGCAACCATTTCAACCAGTGCTTTGGATTGTCATGCACCATACACCTTAGATATTGCTCCAGACACTGATTAACCCTTTCAGTTTGGCCATCAGATTGAGGGTGGTAAGCAGAACTCATCTTGAGTTCTGTCCCTAATAACTTGAAAAGTTCTTTCCAAAAAGAACTAGTAAATATCTTATCCCTATCACTTACAATACTAGTGGGTAAACCATGTAGTTTGTAAATGATATCCAAGAAGGTTTTGGCCAGTGTTTGGGCTGTGAAGGGGTGTGAGAGGGCTATAAAATGTGAATATTTTGTAAACCTGTCCACCACCACCCAAATGACATTTTTACCCCATGATTTAGGCAAACCCTCAATAAAATCCATAGAGATGTGAGCCCAAGCTTGTTTTGGTATAGGGAGGGGCTGTAGTAAGCCAGGGTAGGGTCCCCCATCAGCTTTATTTTGTGCACAAGTGTTACAAGCCTTTACCCACTCAAGCACATCACCTTTCATGTTAGGCCAAAAGAAAACCTTTTGGATTCTCAAGTAAGTACCATGAATACTTGAGTGTCCACCAAGAGCTGTGTTGTGAAACTCTTGCAACAATAACTCTCTTACCCCACCTGTAGAGCCAACCACCAATCTGTTCTTATATTTCAGAATATCCCCCACCAGCTGGAATTTAGGGTAGGCATTAATATCCAGAAGCTTAGCATTGATAATCTTTTGGATGAAGCACCAGTGGCATAACTTTGCTTGATTTGTTCCATCCATTGGTGTAGCAAAATAGTTAAGGACAAACAGTCCTCTCCTTCTTCTTTTCTAGACAAAGCATCAGCTGCTAGGTTATCCTTTCCCTTCTTGTATTGAATTTCATAATCTAGCCTCAGTAGCTTGGTAATCCATTTTTGCTGTAGTGGGGTCACCACCTTTTGATCCAAGAGGTTCTTGAGAGATTGTTGATCAGTCTTGATAATGAACTTTTGCCCTTGTAAATAGTGTTTCCATTTCTGGACAGCCATCAACACAGCTAAGAACTCCCTCTCATAAATGGATAGGGACTGATTCCTAGGGCAAAGTGTCTTACTCATGTAAGAAATAGGCCTACCTTCTTGCATGAGTACTGCACCAATTCCCCTTCCACTAGCATCTGTCTCTACCACAAATTGCTTCTTAAAATCTGGTAGAGCTAATACAGGAGCTGAAACCATGGCCTCCTTCAATGTTTGGAAGGCAATTTCAGCTTCTGGATTCCATGTGAACCCATCTTTCTTAAGCAGATTAGTTAGTGGCCTACTAATCATGCCATAATTCTTGATAAATTTCCTGTAATAACCAGTAAGACCAAGAAATCCCCTCAATTGTTTAACATTCTTTGGTAAAGACCACTGTAGCATACTTGAAATCTTATTGGGGTCAGTGGCTACTCCTTCTTGTGAAATTATATGCCCCAAATACTCAACATGCTTCTGTCCAAACTAACATTTACTCATCTTGGCATACAACTTGCTTTCTCTCAAAACTTGAAGCACCATTTCCAAGTGTTTCAAATGTTCTTCCCAACTCAAGCTGTAAATTAGTATATCATCAAATAAAACCAAAACAAACTTTCTCAAGAATTTCCTGAATACCTTATTCATCAAGGATTGAAAGGTAGCAGGAGCATTGCATAGGCCAAATGGCATCACTAAGAACTCATAGTGCCCACTATGAGTTCTAAATGCAGTGAGATATTTGTGCTCTAGTTTCATTAAGATCTGAAAATAGCCAGATCTTAGATCAATTTTTGAGAAGAACTTAGCCCCATGTAACTCATCCAATAATTCATCAATGATGGGTATTGGATAGTTATGTTTAATAGTAAGCTCATTCAAGTATCTGTAATCCACACACATCCTCCATGTAGAATCTTTCTTTTTGACCAAAATTACAGGAGATGCAAAAGGGCTTTTGCTATCTTGAACCACACCTGTATTTAACAGCTCATTGACAATCTTTTCAATTTCTTCCTTGTGGGCATGTGAGGTTCTGTAAGGATATTGTTGCTTGGGCTGGCTTCCAGGTTTGAGCAATATTTGGTGTTCCACCCCTCTTTCAGGTGGTAAACCAGTAGGCTCCTCAAAGATATCCTTGTAGTCATTTAATAAACTCTGCAACTTTGTTCCTTCCACTTCAGTATGGTGGCAGAATTCCACCATGTACATCTCTTCTATCTCACCCATAGAATCTCCATGGCATAATTGAAACAGCCTATAATTTGTTATCAACCTACAATCTGCAGTTGATGTGAAAGCTTGTAGAGTCACCTTCCTTCCCAAAATAGTGACAGTGAAAGTCATCTTTTCATAATCTAGCTCAATTGGTGTACAAGATTTCAGCCAATCACCACCAAGAATCAAATCACAACCACCATTTTCTAGCACCCTAAGTGAATAAGAAAAATCATGTCCCTGCATTTTCCAGAAAAATGGATCCACTTGCTTGGCACTAACCATTCTTTGCCCATTTGCCACCCTCACCAATATAGGATCAGTTGGTGTGAGTGGGCACCTTAACCTCTTAGCAGTTCCAGCTTGTATAAAGCTGAGAGTACTACCAGTATCAATGAGTATATGCAGCTTTTGATTGTTGTATTCTCCAAATAACCTCATAGTAGTGATACCACAATCTCCTGCAATTGCATCCAATGTTAGTTGTATTTCTCCCATGGGTGCAACTTCCAACTCCCCCCCTGGTTCATCTTTAAGAGTTCCTTCATCTTCATCAGCCATGATCATATAGGCCACCTTCTGTTTACATTTGTGACCAAAAGTATATGGCTCATCACAGTTGTAGCATAACCCCTTCTCTCTTCTTGCAGCCATTTCAGTGGGGGTTAGCATCTTAATGGGAGTTTTGTTTTGAATTTTGGCTGGTGATGTATGGGTATTTTCAGGTTTTTTGAAGGGTGTGTTTGGGTAATTGTAACTTTTATTGAATGGTTTGAGCTTTTTTGTTAGTGCTTCAAGAGTTAGCACTTGCTTCTCTCCCAGGTTAATAGCTTGCTGTAGAGTTTCTGGTTCAAACATTGATATGGCAGATTGCAACTCATCACTAAGTCCACTAATGAAACTTGCCACATAATATTTTTCAGAAAACACCTCCCCTTTAATCAACATCATGCAAGCCCTAAGTTCCTCAAACTTTTCAATATAATCAGCATATGAACCAGTTTGTTTAAGCTTACTGAAGTCAGCTATAACCTTATAATCTTTCATATCTTCAAATCTAGTGGTTAATTCCTCCAAAAATTGTTCCCAATGTAGCTCTATATGTTTTTGTGTATAGTTATGAAACCATAATGCTGCTTTGCCATCAAAATGCATGGAAGCAAGATTTACCTTGTGTGAATCTGGAACATTTGGTATTAGCTTGAAGTATGAGTTGCACTTCAAAATCCAGCTTCTGAGGTTTTTGCCATCAAACCTTGGAAACTCTATTCTGGGTAGAGGAGTATGCACTACTGCTCCTTGATGCTCCTGGATCTGCTTGCTCCCTGATGTATCCTGATATTGTGTGTATTGTCTCATGGTGTTAGATACAGAATTTGGATCACCTAATATTGACTTCTGCTCTAGCTGATTTTTTCCTTTATCCAGGTTCATGATTTGCATCTGCATCATTGCTAATGTTTTTGTCACATGATCCAACTGTCCCACCACTCCTGAAAGTTGATCATCCACTCGAGAGGTAACTCCTTGTATGGAATCTTGTATTTTTGCCTCAGTAGCTTCCCACTTCAATGCCTCCATTTGTGTCCATTGCTCTAATTTTTTCTGTGATTCTTGCAGTTCCTTGAGACGGGTGCCCTCCGCCATATTCGAAGAACAACCAGGCTCTGATTACCAATTGTTCTAGGCTGACTTAGAACAAGGCATTCAATTTTTTGTGTAATTTTTTCTGTATAAATTTGATAAAAGATGAGAATATAAAGATGTAGAAAGGAGAGAGGATTGAGAGAATAGAGAAAGGATATTGATAGTACTATTCTTGTTGTTCATTCATCTGCAGAAAATGGCTTAATAACCACTAGTTGGGACCACTTGTACTTTTGCAAATTAAGATATTCTAAAGGACTGAATTGCAAAATATTAAACTACTAGGACAGATAAGTAAATAATAAATCAACAGCTGAGATTAATCCTCCACAATCCTTCTTCACCGTTGGATTACTCTCTCTTTTTCAGACCACTTTCTCAAACTCTTGTACTTCCCCTATCTTCTCGAAAACTCATTTTCCTCCTCCAAACGAAGAACCCTTTGTTTCACCTTCAACACTTTCGATGCACATAACACTATTATAATTAAAATTAAGTAAATGAATGCAGCGAAATAAAACAGTTATAATAAGGTCAAGAAGTTGACATTTAACAAACTAATTAATTAAAATCCATAATAAACATGAAATAATTCTTTATTCTTAAATACATGAATATAGTGTCTCATCACCACTCATCGCCATCCAACTCTTCAACCTGAAATTGTAAATTGTTGGGGGTGAGCATGCAAGCACACTGAGTGGGAATTAAGTCATTCAATATTTAATGCTAAAAATAAGTAATCAAGTAATTGAAACCTAGCAAATAGCATTCACATTGTCACATATACTTTGCCATTGATACTTTTCCATCGCATGTTTTGTGGACCTTCCCAAAGCCAAATTAATGACTAAGATAGTTCCACACGTGAGCACGGCGGGTTAAATAACTTTGCCACAAACTTTGCCAATAGACATATAAATAAATTCACATAGCAAACAATTAACTCAAATTATTTATCTAAAACATAAAATAAAGGATAACAAATGCAATAGAGCTCTATCAACCACTGTAGAGATTAAAGCAATTAAAACCCACCTCGATAGATGAACGTGGAAACAATACGTAATTATCGTTGCTTTGCATTAATTATAGTGTATGGCTAATTAGTATAATATTCAAGAAATAACTAATTGAAACACTTGCGTAACGATGAATTATAAATGAATTATAAATTTATGGATGGAGTGGCAAGGGTTAAGAATGATAGAGGACTACATAGAAATTAATGATAAGTTGGTTCGAGATAATTAAAATTCTTAAATCAGAAACCCTAAATCAAATAACCTAAATTCCAAATCAAATAACCTGGTTTAATAGAATTGAATAATAATAACAACAATATATACTAATATTACAGCCAACCCAAATAAATCGAATTATATACATACTCATTAGTATCTAGTAATATTAATTAATTATACGTATTAGCAGATAAAGAAATAACCAAATCAAGTATGGCTTTGTATCTGAAATAACCAAATCAAATATGGCTTTACAATCTATATATATGATGTTGATAAATATGTCGCTCTCTGAGAAGTCGACACGTGGAAACGGGATAAATTATGATAATTGTGATTAGGTCAATATATTGAAGAAACAAGATTAATACACCCCTGGGCTTAAGCAGGGAAATTAGAGAGATCAGGGTAATTGGACATTTGGCCCACATTGGGAGAGTTGAAAGCTCATAGGCCTGAAAAGATCTGGCCCAAAGAGGGGATGCATACTCGATCTTTCTTAGCCAAGTCAAATGAATAGGTCAAATCCACGAAAAGAGGGGATGATATCCTGAAGAACCAAGTCTTCAGGGAGTTGGGCCGATTTTCTGGGGAAATGCCGTGAATATAGGGAGAAAAGGTCTCCTTCTCCCCCGAGAGAAGGGGCCAGGTATATAAGGAGATCATTTTTACGTTATCAGGGACGTTTTTAATACAATACGTACATTTTACATAATTCACACACTTTCATAAGAATTACACACTGAATCGAGAAGAAACTCCATTATATTCGCCGGAATTTCCCTAGACATACAGGGGAATTCCTCTTTGATTTCGCCTAAGATCGGATCTGACTTGAGCGTCGGAGCTTCTACGCCGGAGCCCCCCTCCGGCGTACTTTTGCAGGTCATTTTGGGATACTCAAGGAGATTTGCTTGAAGACTACCGGAGATAAAACGAGGGATTTGATTCGTGATTAGCAGTGCTCGTAGAGGAACGGCTGATATCTCGAGGCGTTCTTTTTCGACGCATCAACTGGCGCCGTCTGTGGGAACATTTCTAGCTAGTGCTGTTATTCGAACCGAGCCTTAACGAGACTCGGCTCGGCTCGACTCGTTAAGGCTCGATAAGGCTCGACTCGTTTAGCTTAACGAGCCGAGCTCGAGCTCGTTAAATACTCAATTTACTAACGAGCCGGCTCGAGCTCGACTTGTTAGGCTCGATAACTAATTTTTTGTAAAAAATTCCATTAGGCTCGTTAGGCTCGGCTCGACTCGATAGGCTCTTTAAGCTCGTTAGACTCGTTAACGAGTCGAGCCGAGCTCAATTTTTAACTCGGTAATGTTATCGAGTCGAGCTCGAACCTCAAATACTCGGCTCGACTCGGCTCGAATAACAGCCCTAGGTGGAGGGCAAGATTTGACGAAGCAGACTAAGGAGAAGGGAGATTCTACTCCTCTTCCCTTTCCTCCGCCCCCACCAGGTTTTCCCGTGAATAGAAATCTGGGGAAACAACCTGTAAATCCTACAGTGGAAGATATTCCTCCCGTCCAGGAAGGGAACACAGGGGGTACCTTGGAAGCTTCGGGAAGTGGTACGGATAAGGATACTCCACAACCCAATGCTCAACCGGAACTCTTCACTGTCTCTCAAGACCAATTGGATGTGATGATAGAGCAGGCAGTGGAAAGAATAATTACATCTCGTGGACTTCGCCCTCCTGGACCTACTCCACCAGTTAATGAAAGAACAAAGCAGAACCCCCCGGAATATGTCATCGATTCGGCTCCAGTCCCTTCAAAGAATGAAGGTTTCCCCCAGAATCAAGAAGAAAGAGTGCCTTCTCAGGCTGAAAGAAGCGTCCTTGATCGCCCTCCTAGAAGAAATATCGAGAGGATTCCTGGGGATACCACTCTGGATGCAGGGATAGGAGAAAGTACGGATGACACCTACCACGGAGCTGTTAGTGACCAAATACAGGCTCTACGGAAAGAAATGAAAGACATGCAGAAGCATATGAGTGACAACGTAAGTAAACCTTCTTACGTTACTGGTTATCAATTTTCATCCACTATTTTACAAGATGAACTGCCTCCTAACTTTAAATCGTTAAATTTCGAATATGATGGCACCACGGACCCGTACGAGCATCTGATGAGGTTCGAGAATGCCGCCCTATTGCATCGATACGGAGAGGGCGTCAAGTGCAGGGTATTTCTGACTACCCTATCTAAAGCGGCACAGCAATGGTTCACCCAGCTAGGGCCAGATACTATCCATTCATGGTTGGAGTTCAGTGAGCTATTCCTGCACCAATTTTCCAGCGCTAGGAGGCAACCCAGAGCCACCCTCACCTTGTTTAACATGCGACAAGGGGAGAATGAGAGTCTTCGGGCTTTCTTGAAACGGTTCAACCAAGCGGCTTTAGAGGTACCAACAGCCTCATCGGAGGTCAAAATCAATGCTCTCACCAACGGGCTAAGGGACGGAGACCTGTTTACGTCTTTAGCCAAGAAGCTGGTACAGACCTTTGATGAATTACTAAGAAGAGCAGAGAAATACCTCACCCTGGAGGAGGTGAGGAAGGCTAAGCGATCGGAAACCAAGACAGTAGTGAGTAATGGAGAACGAAGAAGGGAGATAATACCGAGGAGGCCCAGTCCAGAAAGACACCGGAACACGAGGGGGCTGGGAAATGTTAAAGGAGAGGAAGCTGCGCCCTGGAACTCCAGGGGAAGGATAAGGAGATATACCCCTCTGAGGATTGAGCCGGCAGAGGTTTTAGAAGTGGCAGGGGACCATCCCGATATGAAGTTCCCCTACTCACGAAACAGGGGCCCTTAGAATCCCAAGTCAGATAGATTCTGTAGATTCCATAATGACTATGGTCACGACACTAACCAATGTTGGCACCTGAAAGACGAAATAGAAAGAATGATCCAAGCAGGCCACCTAAAGGAATTTATTTTCAGGGATCGACAAGGTCCCAGAGGGCAGAAGAGAAAAGACCCTGAAGGCAAGTCAGAGGAAAACAGAAGAGAGCAGAGAAAGAGCACGAAAGATCAACCACCCCCTCCTCAAAAGAGGGGAACTATTCATATGATTATGGGTGGCCCCGCTGACGGAGATTCCTTTAGACAAAGGAAGCAGAGCGTCAGGTCATTGAAGAGTGGAAGAGACATGGAGTGCCGTGAAATAGGAAAGATGACAACGGCCCCCGATATCCATTTCGGACCAGAAGACATTGGAGAGCCCAGAGAGATACATAATGATGCCCTCGTCATTACCACGGATATAGCAGGATATGATGTGGCTAGGATCTTTGTAGACACAGGAAGCTCCGCTGATATCATGTTCCTAGCATGTTTTAAGAAGATGGAATTAAACATAAAACTCAGACCAGTGGAGACAGCCCTCTATGGATTTTCAGGGGGGGCCATTCAACCTCTGGGTTCAGCATTATTACAGGTAGGGTTAGGAACTGCTCCTAACCGACGCGTGCAAGTGATAGAGTTTTTGATAGTGGATGTCCCATCATCATATAATGTGGTGATGGGAAGACCGAGTTTGAATATTTTTCAGGCTGTGATTTCCACTTTCCACATGAAGATGAAATTCCCTGCCTCGGGGGGTGTGGGAGAGATATGTGGAGACCAGTACCAGGCAAGGAAGTGTTACGTAGAATCGGTCAAGATAGCAGACATGGCCGTATTCCGAGGGATGGAGAGATTTAAGGGGGAAGACCCTGAGTTGAAAAAACAGAAAGTTGGTGAACTAGTGCAAGAGCAACCTAAAGCCAAAGCAGATGAGGAATTAATGAACATCGAGCTCTACCCAGGAAAAGAGGGGTTCACAACCAGGATAGGTACACATATGAACCCTGAGCTCCAGGGAAAGATGATACTCGCCCTCCAGGAGAATGCGGATATTTTTGCTTTCATAGCGACGGATATGACAGGTATCCCTCCAGAGATAGCAATGCACCACCTTAATGTGGATCCCAAGGCTAAGCCAGTGAAGCAGAAGTTGAGGAACTTCGGTAAGGAGAAAAACCTCATTGTGAAAGAGGAGATAGATAAGCTGTTGAGTGCAGGGCACGTGAAGAGGGTACAGTTCCCTGAGTGGCTGTCAAATGCGGTGCTGGTATCTAAAGGAGCTGGCAAGTGGAGGATGTGCATCGATTTTAGAGATTTGAATAAGGCATGTCCAAAGGATCACTATCCCCTACCCCGAATCGACCAGTTGGTGGATGCCACGTCTGGGTTTGAATTACTCAGCATGATGGATGCGTACCAGGGGTACCACCAAATCCAGTTGAATCCCCTTGATATACCAAAGGTATGCTTTATAGCCACATGTGGTACTTTCGGTTACGTACGTATGCCTTTTGGACTAATAAATGCAGGAGCCACCTATCAAAGAATGGTAGACTCGGTGTTCCGAGGGCAGATAGGCAGGAACATGGAGGTTTACGTGGATGATATGCTGGCTAAAAGTGTCAAGGCAGAGGAACACATTGGCGACCTGAAGGAGATATTCCAGGTAATCCGAGAGAATGGTATTAAATTAAATCCGGCTAAATGTTCTTTTGGAGTAGGATCAGGGAAATTTCTGGGATATATGGTGACCCAAAGAGGGATAGAAGTTAACCCTGCCAAGGTGAAGGCGGTGCTCGACATGCAGCCCCCTCGGAATTTGAAGGAATTGCAAACTCTGAATGGTAGGATCGCAGCTCTCAGTAGGTTTATATCAAGGTCAGCAGAAAAGAGCCACCACTTCTTCAGAACCTTAAGGAAGGGGTCGAGGTTCGAGTGGGACGACCAGTGTCAGAAAGCTTTCGAGGAACTCAAGCTTCACCTTGAACAACTTCCGAAGCTGACGAAGCCCTCTCAGGGAGATGTGTTGCTCTTATACCTTTCAGTAGGGGAACACTCTCTGAGCACTGCCCTGATGAAAGAGGAAGGTTCCACACAGCAACCTATTTATTACGTGAGCAAGGTCATCCAAGGGGCAGAGATCAGGTATTCAGAAGTGGAGAAGGCAGCCCTGGCGGTGGTGGTAACGGCTAGGCGATTACGCCCCTATTTCCTGTCCTATAAAGTTATGGTGCGAACTAATTTCCCTTTGAAGCAGACACTAGGGAGAGCAGATTTATCAGGTAGAATGGTCAGATGGGCAGTGGAATTACAAGAGTACGATATTGATTATGAACCAAGGAGGGCCATCAAAGCCCAAGCTTTAGCAGACTTTATCCAAGAATCTACCAGAATGGAGGAAGAACAAGGCTGGAAGGTATATGTTGATGGTTCCGCATCCGCTGTAGGATGTGGAGCAGAGATAGTGTTGGTTGACCCTGATGGCCAAGAAGTACAGGTAGCCATCAAGTTCCGGTTCTCAACCTCAAACAACGCTGCAGAGTATGAAGCCCTGATTAGAGGGGCTAACATAGCAGCAAAGTTAGGGGCACAAAAAGTCACCCTGTACTCCGACTCACAGTTGATAGTACAACAGGTCAAGGGGGAGTATATCGCCAAGGATGAAAGGATGATCGCCTACCTAGAACAGGTAAAGAAGTTAAAGAATAAATTTCAGACCTTTGAAGTAATACAGGTACCAAGAGAAGAGAACAAGAAAGCAGATGGGCTATCTAAGCTGGCTAGTTCTACTGAGTTTGAGGGACATGGAAAAATAACCCTGTTAGTGGCGGACCAATTAGCCACCGAGACCCTGGTCGGAGAAATAACAGCAGGAGATGACTGGAGGAGAGAGATTTGGGAAGAGCTGAAGAAAGGACAGGTAACTCCAATGTCCAGAGAAGCCAAAGCTTGGAGAAGGAAATATTGTATCTTGGGGGACCAATTATACAAGAGGTCCTTCGCTCAACCTTATTTAAAATGCCTTTCGAAAAGAGAAGCAGAGCTAGTGATTAAAGATATTCATGAAGGTTGTGCATCTAGCCACGAAGGCTATCAAACTATGGTGAAGAAGGTATATAGAGCGGGTTTTTACTGGCCCAATATAATCAGAGACGCTAGGGAATATGTGAAGAAATGCGAGAAGTGTCAGAAGAACGGACCCCTAATACGAGTACCTGCAGAAGAGATGGGGGCCATGTACTCGCCCTGTCCCTTCGCCAAATGGGGAATAGATCTGGTCGGACCCTTCCCCCTAGCACCAGGGGGAAGGAAGTTTTTGATTGTGGCCGTGGATTACTTTAGTAAGTGGGTCGAGGCTGTACCCTTGGCCAAGATAGAGGAAGATAATGTAATTATATTTCTGGCTAGACATATTTGTTGCAGGTTTGGAGTGCCCAAAATCTTGGTCTCTGACAACGGGACACAATTTAATGGGGAGAAGGTGAGAAAGTGGTGCGAAAGATGGAATATCATACAGAGATTCACTTCGGTGGCCCATCCACAAGCCAATGGACAAGTGGAAGTTACAAATAGAATCCTAGTAGATGGCATTCGAACGCGATTGCAAAAAGTATGAGGAGGATGGGTGAAGGAGCTAGATAATGTTCTCTGGTCTTATAGGACCAGTCCTAAAACAGCCACAGGGGAATCCCCCTTTTATTTGGTGTATGGAGCAGCAGCAGTGATACCTCCCGAGCCCAGTCTTGGGTCCCACAGAATTACGTATTTTGAAGAAAAGAAGAATGAAGAGCTGATGAGGGAGGCCCTGGACCTGGTAGAGGAAGAAAGAGAGATGGCAAGACTGAAAGCGGAGAGATATAAAAGCAGGATCAAAGCAGCTTATGATCGCAGGGTGATTCCTCGTTCCTTTAAAGTGGGAGATTTAGTACTTCGAAGAGCAGATGCCTTGAAAAATACAGGGAAAATGGAAGCTAATTGGGAGGGTCCCTACAAAGTAGTACAGGTACTAAAAGGCGGAGCATACAAACTCCAGGACATGACAGGGAAAGAGATATTGAGGCCATGGAACGTGTGCCATTTGAAGAGGTTTTATGTTTGAGGAAGGTGTTATCCCTTTACCATTTTCCCCTTTATGAACAAATTTTATGTTTATTTTTCATTCGAATAATTGCTTCACCGGCACTCTTTTTCCCTCTACGTGGGTTTCCCCTTGGGGTTTTACCACGGAGAGGTTTTTAATGAGGCCGGCATAGGTTCCCCTTATTTGCCTATGTTGATAAACATTTTTGAATCAATGGAGCATAGTTTTTGGAAAATTTCAACAATTTCCTTTAATGCATGTTTAATGCGGTGATGAGATGATTTTTATATCCTGATGCTATGATGAGATGACCCTTATGCATGTTGATTTTATGATGAAATATTTCTTACATATTGAGTATTGTGCTGAGATAATTGTCAAATGTCCATGTAATGGGTGTGGAGATAATAAATGCGTTCAACATAAGATAATAGATATATTGCGAAATAGAGAAACATACACCGATTCATGAATATTTTATCTAAGGATAATTCCCAAAGTTTTTGTACGCGACAGCCTCTAAAGCTAGGGGGAGTAGGGGATATGGTAACGGAAGATGTGATTAACCTGCCAATAATCCCTACGAATTTTAACTTCAGGGAGAGTATAATCCCTAAGAACTCTTACGAGTATAAACAACTTCAGGGAGAGTATAATCCCTAAGAACTCTTACGAGTATAAACAACTTCAGGGAGAGTATAATCCCTAAAAACTCTTACGAGTATAAACAACTTCAGGGAGAGTATAATCCCTAAGAACTCTTACGAGTATAAACAACTTCAGGGAGAGTATAATCCCTAAGAACTCTTACGAGTATAAACAACTTCAGGGAGAGTATAATCCCTACGAATTTTAACTTAAGGGAGAGTATAATCCCTACGAATCTTAACTTAAGGGAGAGTATAATCCCTACGAATCTTAACTTAAGGGAGAGTATAATCCCTACGAATCTTAACTTAAGGGAGAGTATAATCCCTACGAATCTTAACTTAAGGGAGAGTATAATCCCTACGAATCTTAACTTTTGGGAGAGTATAATCCCTAAACATTCTAACTTTTGGGAGAGTATAATCCCTAAACATTCTAACTTTTGGGAGAGTATAATCCCTAAACATTCTAACTTTTGGAAGAGTATAATCCCTAAACATTTTAACTTTTGGGAGAGTATAATCCCTAAACATTCTAACTTTTGGGAGAGTATAATCCCTAAACATTTTAACTTTTGGGAGAGTATAATCCCTAAACATTTTAACTTTTGGGAGAGTATAATCCCTAAGAACCCCAACTCCGAAGAGAAACTAGAAGCAGCATCAAGTCATCAAGTAAGTATAGAAACATAAACCCTACACTATCACTTAAGACTTCTTTGTGAGCTTTAGAGCCTTTACGCGTTAAGAAAATGCTGAGGACATACTAAATTCATAAGGAAAACACAAGATAGGAACCACATTATGTGTCTAAATAGCAGAAATATAGATATATATGTATACGCATGCCAGAAAATAATATGCAGGTACGAGACTAAGCAAAAGGAAAGCAGGAATATTCAAGACCTAAGGCACCATGCCTAGGCCCTCCACAGAAAAACCCCGGAGTGTGGAGTCTCCGAAAAATACCAAAAAGGGCCTTAGTAGCCTTAACAAAATAAAAGCAGTTTTAAGAGTACCAAAGTGATATCAGAGATCTAAAGTTATGAAGAAATGGGAACGTCACTCTTCCCCCCAAGACCTTTTCCTGTCTCCTCAACTCGCTCACTGGAGTCACCTCCCTCCGCCTTCTCCATCAAAGCACCTCCTGCCACGGTAGCCACTGGAGTTGGGTTGTCCACATGAATAAGAAAAGCCATATCCTTTGTCGGTGCAAGATCATCCAACTTCAGGGTAGCATCTTGAAGTTCCAAAACTGCTTTCCTCATCCCAGGTAACCACCAATGGGTATTGATGTCCTCCTTAGCATCTCCAGGGAACTTAGGGGGAGTGTCCAGTTCGTCCAACCGAAGGGCACGAGTATACTGACCATTAAATCCTGGGGCAGAATGTTCAGCTACGGCGTTAGAAAACCCATGGTCAATGAAATGGGGGATATACGCTCCCATTGCCCCTAAAAAGCTGCTACTCTGAAGAAAGGCCTCCAACCACTCCCGATGCAAAGTACCTAGAAATTTTTGACCTATGGCAGAAGTAAACAGGGACTCTACACATAATTTCATACCAGCCAGAGGGAGAGTAACCTCCAGTTGCTCAACCCGTTTACCAAACTCTTTCTTCAATGAAGAAACTTCCTCCGACAACCTTGTCTTCTCCGCCTGAAGTGTCTTACATCTCTGGTTAGCCTCCCGTAACTCTGCTTCGAGTATCTCCTTCTTCACTTTCTCCAACTCTACCTGGCTTTGGAAATCATCCACTAGCTGAAAGGACTGGAGAGCTCGTTCAGACACATTGGAGAATAGGAGACCAAACTACACAATGAACAATCTAAAAAAGTAAAACATGTATACTTTTCTCTTATTAAATTACCTAGAAATATATCTGGATGAAGAGTCTACCTGAGTAAAGCTGTGTGCGGCATGCACCACTCGCTCTTCGAGAGACAGAGCATTAAGGGCCTCGATAGCAAGGGTTGGGGTATGACGCTCTATGAACGCCAGAAGATGATCGACAGTAATCTCATCAGAAGCGTCGGAGGCGACATTAGGCAAAGACGATTTGGTCTTGGACTTCTTCTTCCTAGAAGCATCAGAGACTGGAGGTAAGGTGGAAACCAAGGCCTTTTCAGTGGATGACCGGGTACGTTTAGCGACTGAGCCGGTAGCAGGTTTCACTGGGGAAAGAGGAAGTTGAGCCTTTGAGGAACTTTCAGGGGCCGGAGACTTAGCAACCATTGAGAGGGGAGTGGCATCGCGGGAGATTTGAGTTAACCAACTCATGGCTGCACAAGGAAACATGAAAAAGGCGTTAACAATCACAACAAGGTGAATTTTGAAGACAATACAAAAAAAAAGGGAAATGATATTACCATCGTCGGGACCTAGGGGATAATCGGGGCGACCAAAACCGAAATGAGAGAGGGCTCTAGGATTCTTACAGATACTCATCACGTCAAAAAAGCCGTGGGCAGAGACATTATCATTTAAATGATTCATAACATCCAGGTTTAAGGTAGAACAAACAGAAAGAGGAGGACGGGGTACTCCTGGATTTTCATAAATCCACCCCTCATGAGGAAATTCCCAAGGAAGAGGGTTTGTGACAAAGAAATAATAGTCTTTCCAATCCTGGACCCCTTCATGGAGTTTTTCCATGAATTTTCCGGTCCTGGAGGTACGACCACTAGCATAAAAGAAACCGTCCGCAAACTTACACACGTATTGAGTTAGAAAGAGTTGAGCTGAAGGATCCCCACCGTTTCCTTTCATCAGGATGTAAAAACCTAACATTGCGCGTATGGCGTTGGGGGTGAATTGGTTCAGAGGTATGTGGAGATAGGTGGAAATTTCACAGAGATAGGGGTGGATCGGGAAACGGAGGCCCGCTTTCAGTTGAGCCTCCCAAAAGGCTAAGGTATTGTGACCTGGAAAATTAGGACGCTCTTTTCTATGGGCAACCCTAACGGAATAATCAGCGGGGAAGATCCCTGAACGGATAAAAGAGGCAACACGCTCAGGAGTAAGGATCGAAGGACCAGAAATTTTGTCTTCCAAAGCTTGGTCGGTTACGGGAAATAGGAGAAACGAGTCGGAAGTGGAACTCTCCATGGAAATGGAGTCTGAAGAGGATGACATGGGGATATTGTAAATGAGAGAAGAAATGAAGGAATAGATACCTCGAGCAAAGTCGGTTTTAAGAGTGATGACGGAACGGCCGCTGGACGTGCACAGAGAAGTTAGAATCGCAGAGGTGAAAATGAAGATGGAAAATAGATAAGTTTGAAATGAGAGAAAGAAGGGTTTTTGGTGGAAAAAAGGGGTTTTGAAATGATTAAGCGGAGGAGAGAGAAGGGAGAAGATCAAGAAGAATTAATATCGCCCCAATTGAAAAGCGCGTGAAGGGAAAGCGGCGGCCTGATGTTGCCTTAGGTATGAACGCGTGGCTACGGGTTTCGAGGGCAAAGTTGCGTGTGGAAGTGCAAAAGACCTGAGGCCTTCCAGAGGTAATTATTGCGAAGGGAGTCAAATCAATAAAATATTTCGAAGGATATTTTAAGTTTTAGGAATAAAATATTTCTTTGGTATTTATCTCAGTGTTATTGTTTTCCTACTCTCCTAAAAATTATCCCTTTTATGAGAGTAGGGGGGAGTGGTTGATGTAGATAAATATGTCGCTCTCTGAGAAGTCGACACGTGGAAACGGGATAAATTATGATAATTGTGATTAGGTCAATATATTGAAGAAACAAGATTAATACACCCCTGGGCTTAAGCAGGGAAATTAGAGAGATCAGGGTAATTGGGCCTTTGGCCCACATTGGGAGAGTTGAAAGCTCATAGGCCTGAAAAGATCTGGCCCAAAGAGGGGATGCATACTCGATCTTTCTTAGCCAAGTCAAATGAATAGGTCAAATCCACGAAAAGAGGGGATGATATCCTGAAGAACCAAGTCTTCAGGGAGTTGGGCCGATTTTCTGGGGAAATGCCGTGAATATAGGGAGAAAAGGTCCCCTTCTCCCCCGAGAGAAGGGGCCAGGTATATAAGGAGATCATTTTTACGTTATTAGGGACGTTTTTAATACAATACGTACATTTTACATAATTCACACACTTTCATAAGAATTACACACTGAATCGAGAAGAAACTCCATTATATTCGCCGGAATTTCCCTAGACATACAGGGGAATTCCTCTTTGATTTCGCCTAAGATCGGATCTGACTTGAGCGTCGGAGCTTCTACGCCGGAGCCCCCCTCCGGCGTACTTTTGCAGGTCATTTTGGGATACTCAAGGAGATTTGCTTGAAGACTACCGGAGATAAAACGAGGGATTTGATTCGTGATTAGCAGTGCTCGTAGAGGAACGGCTGATATCTCGAGGCGTTCTTTTTCGACGCATTAATATATATATATATATATATATATATATATATTCTGCTTTGGCCGTAAACAATTAGATGATCCCAACTCTTTAATTTATAACAAGAATAATATTATAATAATAGTGAAACAAAGGCGAAGAATAATATTATAGTATCAATATTGAAACAGAAGCATGTTACCCTTATATATAAACATACACACAAGTGCGCCACATATATTAATAGTAAGAGGGAAAGTAAGAATCGGCCAATTTTAATGCTAATCAGGTGAGAAAAATGAGACTCAAAACAAGTGTGGGAAAATTCGCATAATCAAAATAATTTAGGTAAACAATAGATGAAAGTTTGAATCTAGAGAAGTGTCGGGAATTACCTCTATGGTGTAGAAGAGATAGATCAAGTGACTGACAAAACGATAACTCTGAAACTGCTACACGAATTCAACTTGGATAATAAAATCAGAAAGGGGATGATTACTATTTTGTGAGAATGTGAAATAGACCGATTTCTTCTTGGTTGAGAAAGAGAGGGACCGTGCGCTTAAATAAAGTTTGGGGAGGAGATAAGAAAATGAAGAGTCTCTTATGATGGGCTTTGAATTCTACTGTTTTTCATCATTATTAGGGAGGAGTAACCGAATGTAATCATGGTGGGAGTGATTACAAGTTTCATTTTAAATAATTACTAATATTTAGTTAATAAATTAATATTTATTAAGTAGAAATAAATAAAAATTCGGATATTACAGTTTGTAAACGTATCAGCCTCATTTTATTTTATTTGAGTTCATAATTGAGTTAATTACAATATTGTATAATTACACTTAAATAGGGAATTTCAGCTCCCAATTAAATTGTGAAAATATAATCCCTCTGTGAACAATGAGATATGATCACCGTTGAATTGGTGATTGAGGAATGACTTGAATTTATAGGAGTAATTACATTGTAACCTAATTACATAAATTTAGGAAGAGATAAATACAAAAGGTAAATACCACAATACAATATATGTCCTATATACAAGGAATGTTTGACTATTCCTTAATATCCCCCGTCAAGCGATGCGTGGGATGACGGAAAACGCAGAGCTTGGATCGAAGGAACTCGAACGTTGGGCGAGGAAGTCTTTTCGTGAAGATGTCGGCGAGCTGGAGATGCGTGGGGAAAAACTGCGTGGACAGCTTTCTGGAGGTGACGAGCTCGCGAACAAAGTGACAGTCGATGTCAATGTGCTTGGCCCGCTTGTGAGCCACTGGATTCTGGCTCAGAAAGAGGGCACTATTGTTGTCGGAGAGAAGAACAGGGCGAGCAGGCAGAGGAACACGGAGCTCACGGAGCAATGAAGTGAGCCAAACGACCTCGGCACCTGCGTTGGCTAAGGCACGATACTCTGATTCACAACTAGAGCGAGCGACTGTGGGCTGTTTCTTTGCACTCCAAGAGACCAGATTCCCACCTAGGAAGACTGGATAACCATAGGTAGAGCAGCGAGTTTCCACGCATCGAGCCCAATCGGCATTTGAGTAGGCGACCACGGAAGAGTCTGGGCGACGAGTGAAGGAGAGGCCATAACTGATAGTGTGCTTGACACAGCGAAGAATCCTCTTCACCGCCGAGAAGTGGTCGATGGTCGGCGCCTGGAGAAACTGACTGACATGATTTACCGAGAAGGATAGATCAGGTCGAGTGATGGTGAGGTACTGGAGGGTGCCTACCAAAGAGCGATAAAGGGTCGGATCCGAGAATGAATCACCAGTGCTGACCAGGGTCTCACCCGCGGCCAAAGGGGTGGCAATGGGCTTGGAATCTTGAAGATCTGCTCCCTCAATAATTTCTCGAGCATATTTGGACTGCCCGACGAACAGCCCAGAAGAGGTGTAAGAGATTTCCAAACCCAGAAAATAGTTGAGGCGACCAAGGTCCTTGAGGGCGAACTCCTTGTTCGCCCGAGCAATGAAACGAGCTAGTGTAGATGAGTCGTTGCCGGTGACAATAATATCATCGACGTACAAGAGGAGGTAGACGACCGAGGAGCCTTGAAATAGGTAGAACAACGAGGAGTCAGACTTGCACTCCTTGAAGCCAATGCCGAGCAAGAAGGAGCTGAACCGCTGGAACCAAGCTAAGGGAGCTTGGCGGAGACCATATAATGCCTTTTTAAATTTGCAGACATGATCAGGGAGCCGAGGATCGACAAAACCAGGGGGTTGAGCCATGAAAACTGGTTTCTGGAGATAGCCATTGAGAAAGGCATTCTTGACATCCAGCTGATGGAGGGGCCAGTTGAATCGAACAGAGAGAGCCAAGATAACCCGAACAGTGGTCGCCTTAACAATGGGACTGAATGAGTGAGAAAAATCTGTGCCAGGGATTTGGGTAAAGCCTTGAGCGACCAGACTGGCTTTGTGCCGCTCAATGGAACCATCAGATTTGTACTTGGTTCGAAAAACCCATTTTGAACCAACAATGTTCGTATTCCGGGGGCGAGGAACAAGATCCCAAGTTTTGTTAACTCGCAGAGCATCGATTTCTTCCTGCATGGCAGCCAACCATTCAGGAGACTTGGCAGCCGATTTAAAACCACGGGGTTCTGAGGAGGCAGTGAGAGCACTAATCAAGGCAGTGGAGGCCAAGTGCAGAGGATACTTAGGTTTGAAAATCCCAGATTTTGCTCGCGTGATCATTTGGTGCGTGGACCGTGGTTGCCGTGCTGGGGGATCAGTGGTCGGCTGCGGCTGCTCGACCGATCCAGGGGCAGCAGGTGGCCCCGCAACAGGGGCTGGCAGAGGAAGGGGTTCCTCGCCAGGGTCAGAAGAGCATGCCGAGCAGGGGATGGTCGCAGAGGGAGGAACAGGCCCTGGCGAGGGATTAGGTGAGGAGTCAGACTCCGTATCCAGAAAGGATGAGACCACCTCACTGGTCGGCATGGGCCGAGCAGTACCTAAAAAAGGGAACCACTCTTCATCAAATATGGCATGGCGAGTAATAAAAGTTTTTGATGAACCAGGATCAAGACACCGAAAACCCTTATGTTGGCTACTGTATCCTAAAAAGATACATGGTCGACTGCGAGAAGAAAGCTTGTTCGAGGCATAGTCTCGAAGATAAGGGAATACTCAGTAACCAAATGTCTTAAGATTTCCATAGATGGGCACAGTGCCGAATAAGACCTGAAAATGTGATAGGCCGCCCAAAACTGACGACGGAAGTCGGTTGATGAGATGAACAGCAGTGGCAAAAGCATCAAACCAAAATTCTGACGGGGCGCGAGCATGAAACAACATAGAGAGCCCAGTTTCAGTGATGTGTCGATGTTTTCGCTCAGCGCGACCATTCTTCTGAGGGGTGTATGGGCATGACTGACGATGCTCTATGCCATGCTCGGCCATAAAGCTGCGAACAGCTTTGTTGACAAACTTTGTACCACCATCACTCTGAAAAGCTTTGATGGTCGAGGAGAACTGATCGCACACATACTTGTGAAAGGCGACCAAGGTGGCGAAGAAATCTGATTTTGTTCGGAGAGGATATAACCATGAAAAACGAGAAAAATCATCCACGAACACAACATAATAACGAAAATCAGAAGTAGCAGTAGTAGGAGCAGGACCCCAAAGGTCGCAATGTACTAAATCAAGAACTACAGATGCACGTTTTTCATTTATAGTGAATGATAATCGTTTACTCTTAGCCAATTGGCAAGGGGTGCAAGTTTTCGGATTTGGTAAAATTGAACTAATAGATAGATGCCCTAATCTATTCAAATCTTTAATAATGTCAAAAGGTACATGACCCAAACGGGAATGCCATAAATCAAAAGAAGCACGAACGACATCAGGCCTTTTCAAAGCAGCGACCAAAGCTAGGAGCACCCGTTCCAACACGTACAACCCCTGCTCACATCGACCCTGAGCCACCACCTCCTTGGTAGCCCGATTCTGAACAACAAATGTTTTGTTAGAGAAGCAAACATCAACTGAAAAGTCAGACGTGAGCTTGCTAATGGATAAAAGGTTCTTGGTGATGTGAGGTACAACGAGAACATCTAGAAGGCCAATATCCTTAGAAATTGAGTGCAAACCAACATGAGAAATTTGTAAGGAATTGACATTACCAACAATAACCCACCATTACCAGAATAAGGGGCCGAGGAGTCCAGGTGCGAGGCACTGGGAGTCATGTGGGCCGAGGCTCCTGAATCAACATACCAATCCGAGGAGGTCGGCGAGGAGACGGAGCAGGCCGAGTGGAAGGCCTGAGCAAGGTTGGCGGACGGGTCCTCGGACAGATGGGCAGATGGGCGAGCAGTCTGGCAAGGAGCTGGTCCGCGAACAAAACGCTGAGGGCATTTGGTGGCATAGTGCTCGCCGCGGCAGATTTGACAGCGGGGGACGTAGGCTTTACGCCCTCCACGACCTCCAGATGATTCGGGGCGACCACCACGAAGAGGCCCAGAAGGGCGACCACCAGTATGATCGCGTGGAGACGGGCGAGCAAAGAACGCGGCTGGAGCAGGCTCAACTGGATCAGGCTTATTCATGATCTCAAAGGTAATAGCCTGATGTAGTAAGTCACAGAAAGGTGGGACAGGCGAGAGGGCCATTCTGGTGTCGGTAAATCCGCTGAACTTGGGGCCAAGGCCCCGTAGAAACCAGTGCGACATGTCAGATTTGTCGACTGGCTTACCAATGGCTGCCAGTTGGTCGCATAATGCTTTAAAACGCCGACCATAGTCGGTAACAGGAAGGGAATCACGCTTGAGAAGAAGGAGCTCCTCACGAAGCTGAGTGATGCGCGACTAGGAGGAGTGGTTGAAGGCATCCTCCAAGGCAAGCCAAGTATCACGGGTCGTGTCACATTGAACGACCTCGGCCAGAGTTTCTTTAGTGAGGGAGGAGAGAAGAAGAGCAAGTACCTTCTGATCCTTCGATTTCCAGGCAGCAAAGGTAGTGTGAGTAGCGGCAGGGGGGGCAGACGAGCCATCCACAAAATCAAGAAGATCGGCACAAGTAAGCATCGGAACAACCTGCTTCTTTCATAGGAGGTAGTTGGAAGAAGAAAGTTTTACCGTGACCATATGAATGAGGACATTCATTGGAATTGATGATTCTCCAATTGAAGTGAAATAGGCAAGGGGGACAAGCTCAAAAAAGTAAGGCGGCGGCGGCGGCAGAAAGAGAGGGAGAGAATTAGGGTTAGGGTTTTTAGGTGCAGTGTTTAGGCTGATACCATGTGAACAATGAGATATGATCACCGTTGAATTGGTGATTGGGGAATCTATCCTACCTTTGTTGTATTTTAATTACATTGTAACCTAATTACATAAATTTAAGAAGAAATAAATACAAAAGGTAAATACAACAATATATGTCATATATACAAGGAATGTTTGACTATTCTTTAATACCCTGAATAGTTTCTTCTGAGTCCAATATATCAAATTCAGGACAAGTGTATCAAAATATATATATATATATATATATATTTTAAATGTGAGTGTGAATTAGATCATTTTGTGACCGTAAGTCACATATTTTCAATGCTTTGTGAAAATGTTTTTATCACATTAATTTGCACTGATATGTATTATCCATGAATTTTTTTTTTTTAATCACGGGGGTTATATAATAAAGTGTGACGTATTTTCAATAATGAAACCACAAATTTATTTGACATAATATCAAACACAAATTATGTGATTTCCTGAAATCCAACAGAAACCACAAAAAATGATCAGATACAAGTCATGATTAAATTTGATTAAATATTGGCTACACAGTTTACCTCAAATACATACTGTATTCACTTTACCATTTTTTTCGTAAAGCCTTAAATTTAAGACTTCACTACGATAAATCGCAGGCATAGAGAAAAGATCATAACAAAATCAATCTTTTGGGCCCATTTGTTAGATATGTTGATTTATCTATGGTCAGTTTGAATATTTCGACTGGTCCACGTTGAATCGCATAGTAGAAGATGTATTTTTTGTACATATATACAATCAAATGTCTTTTTACGTGTTGAGTATACAATTTATTTTAGTCCGATTAGACATCTATCTTAGCCTAATTAATTAACTTCTTATTCTGAATTAATCTATCCTACCAAATTGAGTCATAATAAATTATCAATATTGATGGACTCCAATGCAAAAACTGCCTCGTCTAAGGTTTAAAATCAATTCATTTATATTATATCTAATTATCTGGTGTAAAGTGAACTCAATACTTGAACTAACCTAAATTATTTTATTTTATCTAAAAATCTGCCCTTGTAAAAAAATTAAAATCAATTTATTTATATTATATTAATTTTTCTAACATTCTTTTAACACCAATAAATATTTGTAAATCATACTTCCTCCGTTTCGGGATAATTTGCATGAGTTGACCGACACACTTTTTAAGAAAATGAAATTTAGTGATCGATGATATAAAATAAATTAATGGTATTTTAAGTGATTTAGTAAAGTGTAAAGTAAAATGTAGGTAAAAAATGAATGATAATTTTAAAATAAAATAATGTTTTGAGAGCATTAATTTTATAGGGCATTTTCGTATTAAAAATATGTAAGTAATCTTGAATGTACATGTAATCAGGAGCGGAAGAGAATAATTACTTATATGGCCACTTTGTGGGCTTCTTCACAAGAATCACCACTAATTATAAGTAGTCATTTTACTTTGATACCGACATCGATCACCTTTCGTGCATTATTCGTTTTATATAAAAATAATACTACTGTAATACGGAAGAATATGCAGTGCATTTGAATAATATCAACAACCGTACCGACATCATCACTCATAAATCATATTTCATACTTTCTTTTTTTGTTTGTTCCCGAAAAGTTTGCATACCCTAAAATAGAAATAATCATCACAATCTCCACTCTCACAATATACACATATTTACCCTTTATGTCATTACTTTTGGGACCCACCACACACTCAACTCACCTACTTTATTTACTTTATATATAAAAGTTTACAAAATTACCCCTCAACACTCTCATCATTACACTTTTTTCTTAAACCATGTGCCCAAGATTCCCCGCAAACTTTTCGGGGACGGAGGGAGTAATATATATGATGTTCAAAGTTTCAAAATTATTATAAAAACTTATATATTGATGCGTTAAAAACTTATAGTACTCCTATGTAATTTTCTAACATACTGAGAATTTAGAATGCTGATATGTCGATTTTTGATTAATTTAGTTTTTAAGTTATTTTTTGTTAAATGTAGATATCATGTCACATTAATTATATTGACTTTGGAGATTTTTAATGTTTTGAAATGTCATTTTTATTGGTGAGTAGATCGAATAAAAAAAATTTGGATTTGAAATTTGCACCAACTAAATCAATCATATTTTGAATTACTTTATTTAATACTTCTAGAGACTTTATTTTTTAAATTGAGGATTTCATTAACCCCTTTCAATGTGTAATGATTAACTTATATTGTTAATGACTTTAATAATTTCAATTTATTTTTATCTTTTATCCTCAAATATAAATTTATTTAGATATATGATACTCCCTTCTTTCCTTTAAAAAAAACATATTTATTTAATTTATTGGAGATTGATCAAGAAATATAGACTATATAGTATTGTATGTGTAATGAGTTATTGAATTGTAGAGATAAATATAAAAAGATTAAAGTAGAGGTAAAAAAAAAAAAGTAGACACAGATAGAGATAACAAAGAAAAAAATAATGGAGAGTAGATGTTGCCAAAAAAAAATTAAATAAGTAATATTACCTAACATATACTCCCTCCATCTCAGAGAAAGCTATCAAATTTTCTTTTTTCGTTCGTCCCAATGAAAGCTCTCCATCCATTTTTTAGTAACTATTCTCTCTCACATTTAATTATATTTTTCTCTCTCTCAATCACATCACCTCTAATACATCTACTTATTATATTAGTATTTCTTTATCTCCGTGCCCGGAGCTCATGGGGAGCTTTCCGCGGGACGGAAAGAGTATATAAACAATGGGTTGGTCTGCTATGGACTCGAGTGCATGTTGTGCACCCTAATCCATGTTGCACTTTTCAGTTTACTGACTTACACTTTTTGGTAAATGGTGTTGCACTTTTCAATTATTAAACTGTATAATAATATTTTTAGTAATAATTGAAAAGTGCAACACCATTTACCAAAAAGTGTAAGTCAGTAAACTGAAAAGTGCACATGAACTAAGGTGCACTGCATGCACATCATGCACTCGAGTGCATACTAGACTTTACCATAAACAATATATTTCGTAGATGTGCAATAAACTACGTATTATATTATATGATATTATGCAAATAATCTATAAATTTAATATATCTGAATAATCAAGCTTTATATTATATTTTAAAAGTATTTATAAAAAAAATTGATATAAAAAAAGTTCGAATATAAATGGACCTACAATCTATCAATTCTAACCCTGCATTTTTTAGGATTAATCGGATTAGTCCATTTAGTCCAACCCGAATAAACATCTCTATGAACCACCCAAAAAAAACTCAATTTACTGAACACAAAAAACATACAACTAATTTGGCAAATTTTGTACAATCTAATTTTTCTTGTGAGATACGCAATTATTTCCTATCTAAGGATTTAATTATATTTTTGATATATTCAATTTTTGTGATCAATGATATCAACATTGAAAGAAGGATATTTTAAAGTATTTATATATAAAAAAAATTGATATACAATAACAATATCGCGCCAAAATCACAAAGTATAAAAAAATCGAAATATATTGATAAAATTCAAAAAATATCATATGAGATAACATTGTATATGATTCACTCTGTTCCATTTTAAATTCATTATTTAAAAAAAAAAAAGAACATTACAAATTGGGTGAGTCTTGTCTACTCAAGTGCATATATGCAATTGAGTTGGGGTGGTAAATGAATCGAGTTGAACCAAACGCGGTGTAGTTCAAGTTTGTTTAAAATATTCTCGAGCTTTAAAATTATTGTTTGAGCTTGTTTGATAATTAAACGAGCCGAGCTCGAACGAACTTTATTCGAGCCGAATACAAGCCGAGCTCGAGTAGTTTGACATTTTTACACTAAATTTTTCTTTTTTTACTTATCGAGCTCGAACTTGAGCCGAGCTTAAGACTGTATCGAACATAAATATATGTTCAAGTTTGTTTGATATCTATATCGAACTGAGCTCAAACGAGCTTTTACCGAACGATCTCAAATCGAGTATCAAATAGCTTGATTTGATTTCCTGCCATAAATTGAGTGCATAAAAAGCGAAAATATAAGCATTATTAAGGCAGTGGCCAAAAGGTAGTGTCTTAACTAAATTTTGGCATTTTTTTTAGTAACATTGTGTTTCACTTTTCAACTACAATTCATATCAATTTTTCATTAATATTATGTGGTTGTTTTCATCAAATTGCTGGATATATTAAATAAAAAATGAAAAAAACAACAGGAAAGGGGTCAAAACCTTATAAAAATGTTCACTTACCATCTAAGTTGATGTCATATTCAATAAATAAATACATTTTTCCTGTATATATTATATTAATTGGAAAAGAAAATAAAGAAATAATATAGTGAGAGTGATGAGTTTTAAACCATGTAAATCAACATTAGAGACATACTCAATTACCATTTAAGTTGTTGTCATATTCAAGAATGGTCTTTTTAGGATATATAATAATTAAGAATATTATATTACACTTTTCAGTTACAGTGACTTAAACTTATTGTGTTGCACTCACTACAAAAAAGACATGTTTTACCAATGAAAATAGCGACGAAAAATCAGTCTGAAATAGTGCTTTTTGACGGATATACCGACGGAAAAATTCGATCAGTGAAAACCTCGTCAGTAAAAACGACGAAAATTATTTTTTATTTTTTTAATTACTGACGGAATTATCGACGGAAAATTATTTTTATTTTTTTAATTAATATTTCGTGGGTAAACCAAATTTAAAAAAAAAGGGGAGGGTGTAGTTTGGACCCGGGCCCAAGCCAACAGACTGGCCCGACCCAGACACAACCCTCTCCAAGCCCTAGCTCGAAAGGGGGCCTGTGCATAATTGGCCGAATTTATAATTGTATATATACTCATTTTCGACCCATTTTTTTTTTAAATTCACAAAATTAATTTCTTTCTGTTATATTAATATAACTAATTTATAACTATTGTAAATTTAATTTTTAAAATTTATATATTGTAAATCTAATTTATTTATTTTTTGTGTTTTTGATTAAAATTATAAAATGTTCATATCATATCATGTCTACATTTTTTATTCTTTTTTTTAAAAAACAAATCTATTTAATAATTGAACATTCTTTTACTTATATTAATTAATCACTAAATTTATGACTTATAAATATTGTAAATTTATTTTTTTTAATTTATATATTGTAAATCAATTTTTTTTTTTTTTTTTATAAAATTCTATTCATATCATTTGTACATTTTTTACTCTTTTTTTTTTAAACAAATCCATTTAATAATTGAACATTCTTTCACTTGGGTTGGTCTGCTATGGACTCGAGTGCATGTTGTGCACTCTAGTCTATGTTGCACTTTTCAGTTGTACTGACTTGCACTTTTTCATGACTTACACTTTTTGGTAAAATGGTGTTGCACTTTTCAATTATTAAACTGTATAATAATATTTTTATTTATAGTGACTTACACTTTTTAGTAATATTGTGTTACACTTTTCAGTTTAATAACTTACATTTTTTATTAAAAATTGTGATACTGACTTGCACTTTTTAATAATATTGTGTTGCACTTTTCAGTAAAAAAATTTGTTGCACTTTTCAATATTTATAGACTTTTACACTTTTCAATTATATTGACTTACACTTTTCATTAATATTGTGATGCTCTTTTCAGTAATACCGACTTGCACATTTAAGATATATCGTATTTCACTTTTAGTTATATTAACTTATACGTTTAGTAAATATGGTGTTGCACTTTTTTGTTATATCGACTTACATTTTTTAGTAATTTTGTGTTGCACTTTTTATTGAATAAAATTTTTCCTTAAAAATTTAATTTAAATGGAGAATGTGTATATTTTTAAGTAAAAAAAAAGGGGGGGAGGGGTAAAAAAATAAAAATAAATTAAATAAAAAGAAACATAAAAAAAAAAGCAAAAAATGAAATAAAATGAAAAAAAAAAAGAGTTATTTTATATTATATGTCATGTAGTTATAGTTATAGTTATAATAATAATAATAATAATAATAATAATAATAAAAATAATAAATTGGACTAGGGTGTACAACATGGACTCAAGTGTATACTAGACTAAACACTTTCACTTATATTAATTACTACTTACAACTATTGTAAACTAGATGAGCATCCGCGTATTTACATAATTTAAAGAGAGTAATTCATATTTTAATATTTATATTATTTTTTTATTAAATGAAATTTTGCATTTATTTCTATAAAAATATAATACATTTTTTTTTGGTCAAAATGAGTAAATGTGTGAATCTTATTTTCAAATAGTATATAAATAATATATTATTAATTTAGTGTATGCATGCATTATATTTTTATTTTAAAAAAATTTAAAAAATAAATTCATTTAATAATTGACATTCTTTCACTTATATTAATCATTAAATTTTGTGACTTATAATTGTGATAAAATTAACTCTTTAATTTATAAATTGTAAATGTAATTCTTTTTTGTTTTGATTAAAATTCTAAAATTCATATAAATAATTTTTTTTGTTTTGCTTAAATGTTATTTCACTTGTATTAATCACTAAATTTGTGACTTATAATTATTGTAATTTTTTTAAATTTATAAATTGTAAATATAATTTTATTTTCAATTCTTTTATTTGTTAATAATTCTTTTATTTGTTAATTCACACGACAAAAACATAATTATCATATAAACTAAATGGATATAAAAACTAAAGAAATTATGTCCAAACAATATAACATAAAAATTTCTAATTTAATCATTAATTTTCTAATTAACTTAATCAACAATTTTTTAATTTAATCGACATGTTTCTAATTTAATCAACAAATGATATATTTTAATCAATTATAATTTTCTAGCTAACAAATTTCTTAATTTAATTAATAATTTAATTTTTGCACAATTTTTTAATTTTGTGATTACCGACGGAAATTTCGGTCGCTAATCACAATTTTTTTTTAATTTTTTTTTTAAATTTTGTGGTTAGAGACGGAAATTTTAGTCGGTAATCACGCGTATTTGTTATTAGTATTTTTTTGTGATTACCGACGGATCGACGGAATAAGGAAAATAAATTATGTTGGTAAATCGATTGACTTTGTTAATCCGTCGGTAATCCCGACGGATTGAAATTCGTCGGTAAAATTCCATCGATATTTCGCAGTTTTTTTGTAGTGACTTATCAATTCCAGTGACTTGCACTTTAAGTAATATTGTGACACATTTTAGTTGTAGTGACTTACACGTTTCACTAATATTTTCAATTATAGTGACTTACACTTTTAAGGAAATATTGTGTTGCACTTTTCAGTTATAGCGACTTACACATTTTAGTAATATTGTGTTGCACTTTTCAATTATAGTGACTTACACTTTTCAGTAATATTGTGTTGTACTTTTTAGTAATATTATGTTGCATTTTTTAGTAATATTATGTTGCACTTTTCAGTTATAATGACTTACACTTTTTAGTAATATTGTGTTACATTTTTTAGTTATAGTGACTTACACTTTTCCCGTCAAAAAAAAAAAAAAAAAGACTTACACTTTTCAGTAATATTATGTTGCACTTTTTAGTAATATTATGTTGCATTTTTTTAGTAATATTATGATGCACTTTTTAGTAATATTGTGTTGCACTTTTTAGTAATATTATGTTGCATTTTTTAGTAATATTATGTTGCACTTTTTAGTAATATTGTGTTGCACTTTTCAGTTATAATGACTTACATTTTTTAGTAATATTGTGTTACACTTTTTAGTTATAGTGACTTACACTTTTAAGTAATATTGTGTTGTACTTTTTAGTAAATATTGTGTTGCACTTTTTAGTAATATTATGTTGCATTTTTTAGTAATATTGTGTTGCACTTTTCAGTTATAATGACTACACGTTTTAGTAATATTGTGTTACACTTTTTATTTATAGTGACTTACACTTTTCAGTAATATTGTGTTGCACTTTTTAGTAATATTGTGTTGTTTTTTTTTCAGTATAGTGATTTACACTTTTTACTTTTAGTAATATTGTATTGCACTATTTACTGAATAACATTTTTCACTTAAAAATTTAATACATTTTTCTTAAAAAAATTTAGTCATTATAATTGAAAAGTGTAATTAAATAGAAGTGAAAAATGTAAAACATTTTCTCTTAAAAAATTTAAATAGTTGAACTTAATATTTTTTTTGAATTGTTTATTATTTTATTATACAATATTAAGAAAATTAATTATTTAACGAGTATAATAGTAATTTAATTGGAAATATGTGTTTGTAAATACAAATTAAATGGTCAAACTCATTCTCCTCACACATTTTATTTTTATTTTTTTCAACTTATTATAATATGTACAAATAAAGATCATCATTTTATTAAGTATTGCATTAACCTAGGTGGTTAGTCTTCACTTTTTCTAAAGTTAAGGTATATGAAATGTAAATAAAAAAAGTGTGATAATTTTGAAAATAAAATAATGTGGTGAGTATATTAATTTTGTGGGGTATTAATAAAAGTGTACAAGTAATTAAGGGACCGAAGATATAGTATTACTCAAAAGACTTGTATACTCTTCCTCTGTTTATCTAATTTAATACTAATAAAGAACACTTTAAACTCCACACACATATGATGAAAATTTAAAATGAACCGGAGAGAGTATATTTAATTTAATTTATTGTACATATAAAATTTGTGGGTCAAAATTGGATCAACACGGGTCAAATTGAATTAAAATATATTTTTTCGCTTTCAAATAATGTTTTACTATATTACGGAGTATCAAATTATTGTCACTATAAGTCTAAAAATATTACAGACACTTGGTTTTTTGGGCTAATTCTCCAAAATATTGTTTGACATGTATTAATACACTTCTGATCTTACAATGATAATAACAATATATTGATCATGTATTAAATCATTCGCTTGCCACTCGCGAATTTTTTAAATTATTCGAATTCGAACTTTTAACCTGCGATTTTTTTTAAAATATTTTAATTAGATACTCCTTCCATCTTTTACTTGCACACTTTCTTTATTGGGACGTCCCAATATTATTTACACACTCTTAATATAGAAATATCCAATAAAATTAATATCCTTTCGACATCATTTTATTTTCAAAATTGTCAGTCTTTTTTTACATACATTTTACTTTACATCTCACTAAATTCACTTTACCCCTCATTGAATCACCTAAAATACACCTCTTTTATCTTATATCATCAAACACTAAATTCACTTTCCTAAAAAAAGTGTACTTGTCAAACCTTGCAAATAATCTCAGGACGGATGGAGGGAGTATATTTTATGTGTAAAATTGTGTTGCTGATAAATATAAATACTCCCTCTGTCCGTCTATAAGCTTTCCATTTTACCATTTTGGTCCGTCCGTCTATAAGTTTTTCATACCTTTTTTGGTAAGTACTTATTCTTATACATCACTTTATATCTTACTTTTTCTCTCCATCTCTCTTCTCTCTCAATCACATCACTTGTACTATATCTATTATTTAATCACTTTTCTTAATCAATGTGCCAAAAAGTAACGGGAAGCTTATAGGCGGACGGAGGGAGTATAAATTTAAAATCGCCCCATTTTCACGATATTTTGTTTAAGCCATAATGTGAATGTGGTGAATAATGATTGGTTCTCTTTCTCTCACAACCAATCATTTCGTCAACACCTCAATCATTCATATTTATCTAATTTACACTACAGATTCACTGTTTATGCCTCTTTTTGCAACCTGACAAATCTGCAAAACGACATCGTAGCCCCAGCACAATCACTGTGTAACACAGCTGAAGAATTCAGTCGGTTCAATAAAGCCTTGATTCTGTAAATTCAGCTCTTGATTGAGCAATATTACGGTTGAATAAAGGCTTGGTTCTGAAAATCCAGCTGTGCAATCGATTGTTTTCGTGTAAAAACCCTAGTCAATTGAATCAATTCGGAATCGAGGATAAATTTCACGGCTAATCCATGGCCGCCGCCGCAATCACAGCAAAATCGCCGAAGCAGAAGGAATTGCAGGGCCTTTTGCTAGGCCGGTACGACATCGGAAAAGTGATCGGCGTCGGAACATTCGCGAAGGTTTATCTCGCGAAGAACGTGAGTACAGGGGAAAGCGTAGCGATTAAAGTGATCGATAAAGAGAAGATCCTGAAAGTAGGTCTGATGGCGCACATCAAGCGCGAGATCTCGATTCTGCGGAGAGTTCGCCATCCGAATATTGTTCAATTGCTCGAAGTTATGGCGACGAAGGCGAAGATCTTCTTCATAATGGAATTCGTAAAAGGCGGCGAGCTGTTCAATAAAGTAGCAAAGGGGAGATTGAAGGAGGAAGTCGCTAGAAAGTATTTCCAGCAATTGATCTCCGCGGTGGCGTTCTGCCACGCCCGCGGCGTCTACCACCGCGATTTGAAGCCCGAGAACATTTTAGTCGACGAAGACGGAAATCTCAAAGTTTCTGATTTCGGATTATCCGCCATTTCTGAGCAGATTAAGCAGGACGGCCTTTTCCACACATTTTGTGGAACTCCAGCGTATGTAGCGCCGGAGGTTTTATCCCGAAAGGGATACGACGCCGCTAAAGTCGACATCTGGAGCTGTGGAGTAATCCTGTTTGTGCTAATGGCAGGCTATTTGCCCTTCCATGATCAGAACATCATGAACATGTATAAGAAGATTCATAAAGGTGAGTTCCGATGCCCTCGTTGGTTTTCCCATGAATTAGTTCGTTTATTAACTCGATTGCTAGACATTAATCCTGAGACTCGTATCACAATTCCCGAAATTATGAACACCAAATGGTTCAAAAAAGGGTTTAAGCATGTCAAATTCTACATAGAGGATGATAAATTATGCAATGTAGATGCTCCTGAGAATGATCCTTTTGCTTCTTTACCCGAAAAAGATCAATCAATATCCGAGCCTGCATCCGATTTACAAATTCGTAGGGTAATCACTACTCTTCCTAGACCAGCTAGCTTGAACGCGTTTGATATAATTTCGTTTTCACGAGGGTTCGATTTATCGGGATTGTTTGAGGAAGGGTCAGATGGTGGGGCTAGATTTGTTTCAGGGGCCCCTGTATCAACAATCATATCAAAATTGGAGGAAATTGCAAGAGTAGTTAGTTTTGCAGTGAGGAAAAAGGATTGTAGAGTTAGTCTCGAGGGATCGAGGGAAGGCGAGAAGGGGCCTTTGACGATTGCAGCTGAGATATTTGAATTAACTCCGTCTCTAAGAGTTGTCGAGGTTAAGAAAAAGGGAGGGGATAGAAAAGAGTATGAAGATTTTTGTAACAATGAGTTGAAGCCTGGATTGCAAGCGCTTACGACAGAAACTGTTGTGAATTCGTCTTACTTGCCTTCGGATACTGAGTAGAGAGTACGCCCTTTGATCCTCTATTTACTTTGCTTTTGTTTTTCGATTTGTATGACTTGTTGATGTTTATGAAATGAATACAGTTGATGATTTATGTCTTTGTGATAGAAATTTGCCTAATTGGTGATTGATGCTAAGTTACATATGAATATTGCATATTCCTAGTAATCCTCAAGCTTCTGCCTTTGTAGCTTACTAATGTAAACTGGTCTGTTTGTTCGGTTTTATCTGTTCTGTACATGTCACGAACTTGTGCATATTCAGTTTAATTTAACGAAGAGATGCTCCAACTATCGATTTTCATATGCTGAACCATATTTTCTTCTTTATTACACTTGTCATCTATTAAAATAAAAGCAGTGAAATACCAAAATGGAACAAGAGATTCTGCTGAATTTAGGAATCTTTGCCATATTTAGTTTGATGGATGGCTAGTTGCCTTTGTCTGATTCCTTTAGAAGATGTCACATGAACAAGATTTTTTTCTTGCTTTTATAATAAGTAGGCTCATTCTATATTTTGGTGAAATGTGATGTGACCATTATGTAAGTTAGATGTGCGCCTCAGTGCAGGACCGGTCCTAGAAATATTTGGGCCTGAATCGAACTTTAAAAAAAGGTCCCGTCCATTTATATTTTTTATTTTATACGTACAAACTTATGAAACATAATGTAAAATAATTTTTAAAGGACTAATAATATATAAATTTTAAAGGACTAACAATATAGATTTTTTTTTTTTTACACATTTTAGATTTTCTAATTTTTAATTAATACTAGATTTTTTAAGATTTTAAATTATTTAATTTTAAGAGATTTTTCAGATTTTTAATGTAATTATTATAATTTTTAGAAAATTTAATGAGATTTTTAGAATTTTTTATTTAGGCAATTTTAGATTTTTTGAATTTTTATTTATTTTTTATATGAGTAATTTTTTATTTTAATGAGATTTTTAGAAATTTTTAATATTATTTTTTAATTTTCAAATTTAATGGATGTAAATTAAACTATTTGTCCGAAATCTTAATTTTTCGACGAAAATGATGTAAATTGGATAAAAAATGATGTAAATTTTGCACTCAGACGTAAATTGAAAAAGTGAAAACTTAAAAAATATAAACTGAATTATACATTTGTTGAGACTTTTTTCTTCTAGTCTTATATAGTTATATTAATATTTTATATTATAATAAATATATATATATATATATATATATATATTTTTGGGCCTGAATCGATCGCCTCGTTGACCTTACATTAGGACCGGTCTGCCTCAGTGCACGAATTCACTAGCCTCTTATGAATATTTGTTACATTTAAGTTATACTCACTCCACTTTTAGTTAAGTGTCATTTTAACAATTTTCAACAAATTAAGATATATAACTATGGACCACTTTACCCTTCATTAATGATAACTAATTTTAATATTAAATTTATGTTTAGTAATGAATGTGGTCAATATTGCAGGTGATATTCATGTATACAATAATTAAAGTTTATCCATGATTTATGCTATAGTACTATATTCAAAAGGGAAAAAACTTAAATCAAGTAAAGAAAATGGAGAGAGTTTAATGTATAAGGGTAAAATTGTCAAAATTAAAGAAAAATGTGTAGAATGACACTTATTTTGAAAATATTAAAAAAGGTAAAATGACATTTAATAAAAAACGGAGGGAGTATTAGTTTACACATTCAGTTGAAGCTAATATCATGTTTCAATAGTCACAACTAACACCATTTAAGTGAAGAAGACAATAAAACTTATTTAATGATATATTGTTCTGTTACATTAGCTTACATGTTTCACCTAAAGCTAGTCACATTTCAATTAAAGTTGGTGTCACGTTTCACTATTGTACCCAATTGCTCGGTGCAACTTGTGCACAAGAGATTAACTCACCATTTTTATGTACCATGAATAGTGTATCTCAATTGTAATGATAAATAATTAGAGTCGGCCTCTTGTGCACTAGTTGCATTTTGCAACTGAGCCCATGGTGAAACACGACACAAACTTTGGGCACAACGGTGAAATATAAAACTAATTTTAATTGAAACATGTAAATTAATATATAATATGTAAAATATGGGCACCAAGTGCATGCGGGATCTTGCCATCTAAAGTATGTAAAATATATGCAGGAGATGCATATGGGATCTTTTACAGTTCAATTTTGGTTCCACCTTATTAAAATCAAAACCGTCGATTTCTCAGTTTGAACCGACTATTCCAAAAAATATATATAAAAAATTATCCGACGATTGTAATTTACTCAAAAATAGTCATTGCAAAAGTAACGGACATGATTAATTATCCGTTAGAACAGGAATTGGCTGTTTGGAATCGAAACCGCCGGTTCCAACAAATTTTTTAAACTTGTAATTTGTATGTTGAATAACATAATTTTTTATTTGATTTTCAAATTTATATTCAATTTAGTTTTTTTGTAATTGTACTTAAATGTAAATATACTTGCAGGCGGTTTGGTTTCAAATTTTTGAAGATGGTCTGTCTGATTGTCTGATAATACGTTGCAGCGACCTAATCAATGTTGATTCCATCTTAAATATCAAGAAATGGTTCATGTGCATATACCTTTGAATACACAAACAAACACAATATTATCTGTATGTGTATAAATCAAGAACGTTGATCCCAATTATGAGTTGGTACATGTGCATTTACCTTTAAATACACACACACTCTTATCTAGGAGTATATGTTTATAAATTATGAATTGCATCTTATCTAGGAGCATATGTTTATAAATTAAGAATTGCATCTCTGGATTTGACCAGGGGTCTCAACATTTAGGTCCCCTTTCATATATGTATTTTAATATATCTATATTTAGACCCGAATATATTTCAACTAACTCAAATTAAATCGTTGATGATGTGCCTATTGATCATTCATTTAATATGTATACAATTGCATGTATTTTTATATGTTAGATATAAATTTTATTTTAGGTTGATTAATCATTTCACTTGGACCCTGCCAATATTTTATATATTTCACAATTATATCTAAATAATAGTGCAAAAATATTCCAAAGAATTAACAAATATATCATCGGTTTAAATAAAGATAAACAAATTTATCCCAAAGGGTTGGTCTGCTATGGACTCGAGTGCATGTTGTGCACCCTAGTTCAGGTTGCACTTTTTAGTTTACTGACTTACACTTTTTAGTAAATGGTGTTGCACTTTTCAATTATTAAACTGTATAATAATATTTTTAGTAATAATTGAAAAATGCAACACCATTTACCAAAAAGTGTAAGTCAGTAAACTGAAAAGTGCACGACTAGGGTGCACAACATGCACTCGAGTGCATACTAGACTTTACCTATTCCAAATATTCTGGCTTTTTTATTTATTTTTCTTTGTTTTTACAGATATATCATATACTCCCTCCGTCCTGGGGAAAGCTCCCCATGAGCTCTGGGCACGGAGGTTAAGAAATTCTAGTATAATAAGTAGATGTATTAGAGGTGATGTGATTGAGAGAGAAGAATATAATTAAATGTGAGAAGGAATAGTTACTATAAAATGAATGGATAGCTTTCATTGGGACAGACTAAAAAGAAAAGTTGGATAGCTTTCTTGGATGGAGGGAGTATGTAGTTAGTCGAAACGAGAATAGATTTTTATATTCTTAAAACGTCTTGCATTTTTATTTTACAAATGATTAAACTTTGTGATATTTTTTCCCTGTGTTCTAAATATAGCAGTCAAAAATCAAAATACAGTTTGATTTATTTTCTCCACCGGTTGAATATTTAATATGTGTGGCATTCAATATTATAAGAATACACCAAAATTGAAATGGAAGCCCGTAGGACCAGTACGTCCCGATATTCTCAGAAGATGGGTTTCGGCCAAGCATATACTCATAACCTGTTGGGATGCATGTTTTGGCGGATTGGCTCTCTTTCTTAATTTTTTAAATAAATTTTTTTTATTCTAGTTATACATTATAAAGATAATAATGTTATCTTTTGAAATATCTTGTAAACTTTACTATTATAGATGATAGGGAGGATTGGTTTCTAGTACAAATGGGACACTTTAAGTACTTCAAGGCATATCCAATTAAAATAGTGTTAGAAGATACAAAATATCATTGTAAAAAGACATTTATGTCCTTCAAAAATCAGTCCCATCAATCTGCAACTACATCCCTCTCACTCCACCTTTTCAACTCCAATTCATTTTCCACATTATCAATTCCCACTATTCCCAAGTTTTTTTTTAATTTAGTTTTTAATTTATATTTTACTAAATTTTTTTATTCAAAATTGGTTTTAAATTTTGTTTCTCCCTCACTAGACGAATTATTTTTATTCAGTTTTTACTTAAAAATTTTATTCAAATTATTTTTAATCCCAACTGATTTTTATTGTTTTTTTCGAAATTCTAAGTAAAAAATATTTAGTTCAATTTTCTTTATTCAAATTTTTTATATAAAAATATTTATTTGATTTAGAAAATAATATGAATAACTCATACATAATCACTATTTCAAATTATATCAAATATTTTAATTTATATTTTTTACATAATTAAATATGGAATATCGACATATATATATTGAATATTGAACACTGAATATCAATATATATTAAATATAATTAAATATTGAACACTGAATATCAATATATATTGAATATACTTAAATATTGAATACGGTGACACGATTATTGAACATATATAATTACATTTAATTAAAATGTTCACATACAAGAGTAGATAAACTTGTTAATACATATCCTTCTTATTTCATAATAAAAAATAAAATAAAATATGAAGTACCAGTGCATAATCACCACAAAATATAAATTTCTTATTATCAATGCAAGTCAGTAATGATTTTACAATTTAGATATGTTAATTAATATAAAAAAAAAAAACAGAATACCAACTGTCATTGCACTACCCCAAGTTGCCATGTTTGTCAATCGCAGAAAATGAAATAAAATGTGTATTATATATTGAACACT
Source organism: Galeopsis tetrahit (assembly GCA_963675135.1). Lineage (NCBI taxonomy): Eukaryota > Viridiplantae > Streptophyta > Magnoliopsida > Lamiales > Lamiaceae > Galeopsis > Galeopsis tetrahit. Next base: position 37,289,202 of record OY776126.1, on the reverse strand, counting down.
AGTCATATATTGAAATATCATATATGATATATTATTGAACACCGAGATTATATTTATCGATTCACAACAACCAGAAAAATACTATATTAATTATTATATATTCAACTTCCCAACAAAGTATTCTCCAGCTCTTCGACAATGTCCATTTGTGTAAAACGAAAGAACAACATTCAACTAATTGAGAAAAAAATTAAACACTATTGGAACAACATTTAACTACCATACACGATTCTCTCGTAATTAAAACTTTTTTTTAATTAAAAATAAACAATGTATTAAAAGTTTTTTTTGAAAATAGAGTAAAAAACTCTATTCTCATAGATCTAGGACTTGAGAAAAAGAAACTTCAGAAATAAAAAATCAGACCCAGAATTTATCGATAGAGTTGAAATTACAATCAAATAAGCAAATCCATTATTTCAGACACAAAAAAAAAATCAAAACATCTCGAATGAGATACATTTTTTTTTTTTTGTCGGGCAAATCAAACATTTATTGCAAATCAAAGAGGGCATAAGGCATGCAACACAAAATGTCTTACAAAATGATAGGAATAAAGAAGCACAGAAAATTAAAACATTGGTTAGGCCCTGTGAACAGAAAAAAACAGAGGGACCTTACGCTCTAGGTTCGAATTGAAAGGTGATGAGAGAATGAGATACATGAAGTAGATGATGTACCGAAAATGCTTACCTGTAATTCCCACTCCACGAATTTATCTTTTTTTCTCATTTTCCACTCCAAAAATATTTCTAGCATATATAATCAAGTTGGAAAATGCGTAGGAAGAAATAATGGAAGAAATAGGGAAAAACTTATTTTAAGAAAACCCTAGATCTACACCGCCGAGCGGCGTAGATCGGAGAAGATGAGCACCTTGACGGGGCATTCAGGCTCTGCGTAGATCGGAGAAGACGATCTACTCCGGCGAACGAGCCTGAACTCCTTCGCCTCAACAATATTCCGGCCAATGAAAAGATATGATCTCCTTCGTCGGGCCTTCGTCGACAGCTTCTTCTTCCATACCTCGGATTTACTCCGACGAACGATCTACTGCGTTCGTGACCGGACCTCGAGAGCCCCGTCTTCGTCGATCTCTCCAGCGCCGAATAGATCGACCTCGACTCCGCGAAGATCAAGACTCCATCGTGACTGCTCTTCGACTTATTGCGGATAATCGGAGGTGTGGGAGGGGCGGCGGCGCGAGGCAGGGGGGATCGACGGGGCGGCGAGGAGGAGAAGGAGACGACGGAAATTTGAGAGGAGATGAAGAATTACATCTATATTGCTGACCCTCGATTACTTTGAAATGGGGGAGAAAGCTAGGAAGAAGGGACACCTTGACTCGGACAGAATTACGGCGAAATGAAAAATGCGGATGAAAAAGAAAAGCAATAACTTATTAAAAAATAAGGGGTATAAGAGACAATTTACCTAAAATTTTGTATTACCAAGTGGAAGAATTTTAAAAAAAAAATCGTGTGTATCTTCAGAAACTTAGGTGTCAAAATTTGTATCATGAGGTTAATAATCTCTAGAGGTATGATAAATCTAATTTGTAGGATATTATGTTTATGAATTATTACGGTAGATGAACCTAAGTAAAAAAAAAAAATATGTTTATAATTAATGAAGGATAAACTTTAATAGGTACCCCATCAAAAAAAAAAAAAAAAACTTTAATAGGTACAAACTAATTTTCATTTGATGTTGCGTCTTTTTCAGATTTTGTAGCCTCATATTTCCATGAAATAATGCACCGCCTAACTATTAAATTGTTTGGCTGAAGTCATTGCTTACAAAAAAAACTCTTGTATTTTCCTCCATGAATTAATTGGATGTAGGGACTCAAAGATTTGGCAAAATCCCCAACCTTAGCTTTTTGTCTAAGAAAAATCTATTTTTAGCCAAATTTAAGTCCATTCCTTTTTTAGACAAGAGAAATAATGTGTTTCCTAATGATGTGAAGGGAAACTCTCGTGACATTTAACACTTCAATAGAAATTGATGTTTATTTGTGTTAATTTGTAAACAGTATTACGATAAAATTGTCTTATGCAAGTCTTTGTCTAATGTAAAAACTGTTTTTTTTTTTTTTTTCCTTTTGGCATGTTGTGGTCAAATAACTTATGGTGAAAGTCGGAACACCTAGTTTTAATGGTACGTGCCTTTACTGCCTTAACATGTAAGATTCAGTTTGGTAGGATATATTAATTTAATATGTATACAATAAAATGTATTTTTATGTACTAAAAGACATACTATTAATGGAGATGATTATTTTGTCGTGAAAATAGTTGAGAGCCTATCTTTCTTCTATTTTTGTCTATTCTCTACATGATTGGGAATGTTTTCTTAATGAGTGTTTCTCCACAACTTTGTAATTTGCATCTCTTTTGACATTATTGAATACCTTTATACTCAAGTTTAATAGCACATTTACCTTGAAAAAAAATCAAAGATAATATTGGCAGATTGTGCACAATTACTCTTGAATTCTAAAAATATCAAGTAATTGAGATAATTTTTAAGTGGCTCTATGGAATCAACTAATCATTCACGATTCCTTTTATCCGCTTTACTTTATCAATTCACACAAACTTTTTTTTTTCTATAATTAAGGTTTCAAAATATTAATATAGGATTACGTATGATTATCAGTTCTTGTTCCACTGATATTCTATTTTACTCGACTTTTAACACGTGTCGCCCTCAACATTATAGTGAAATAAGATGTAGAACAATAAAATTGAAATACGTGATCTTATTTGTGCTATTATTTCTTAAATATTGGTGCATATTGACTATTTATTGGAAGTGTTTGAAGAAAAATGACAATTTTACATTAAAATTATTGGAATGGCAGATAAAGAGGAACACCAACACCATTTTAAATAAAGTTAATAATTATTAACTTAATTAACTAGCTCTTGCAAATTGTAATCATGATTTCTCCATAACATAAAACCATATTAATTACATCCGACTGATCCAAGAGTTTATTTAACTTGATCAATCTTTCTTAAATACAACAAAGTCCTAGATAGCAATCTACCTTAAAGAAGCGAATATTTCACAATTTAAAACACAAAATAAAACAAATCACCAAATAAATCTAACTATACAAACATATTCTTGCCTACTCACTCCCTTGCCAACTCCACACAATATCCTTGAGAGATGGCTTCAATTCTTGATCACAGAATTTATGATACTCCAATGTATCCCCCGACGTTTTCTTCACCTCCACCATATGAAACGACGGCGTCACCTCGAAGATCTCCGCATCGATCGTCAACTGCCCTTTTCTTCCTCCCTTATTACCTGCGATAGTTTTTTTTAGTCATGTAAATAACGACATAAATAAAATAGAACATGTGTTAAAATAAAAATGGAATATACTCGACAATCAAATATGTCAAAATCCTATTCTCATTTTTTTTACAACGCAAAGCATTTAAACTTTGTGTTGTAAAAAAACATGACCCTTAGGTCAAACGACTCAAACCTCAATATTCACCTTTTCTTAAACAAGAGTTTTTATAAACAAAATACTAGCACTCTGCATCGTGAAGATGAACAGTACTAGTACTTTTAAGGTGTAAAAACAACACAAATTAACTTTTTTGTGTTTTTTTTTTCTACCTTGCATTTTCACCATTCCATCCTTTGTCCTGATCTTGAAACTCTCCATCGTTGCCAATTCCTCGAGCTTCGAAACCACCATCGACGGTGGCTGTTGCGTCGTGAACCATGCATGGCCCTTGGTATTGGTATTATTACAATCGTTTTCAAACAATCCGGACAGATCAAACCCCCGAGATAAGGATATCAAATCAAAGGCATTCATACAATGTGGTTTTGCTGAAAAAGTTTCTTGAACATCCCCTTCTTTCTTCCCCGATTCGGAATCACAATCATCAATCTCGAGAATGCCACGTGGTGACTCCTCATTCTCTTTCCCAAAATCGAGATCGGGTGATTCAATATGTTTAAATCCTTTTCGGAACCATGAGTTCTCCATTATCCTAGAAACAGGGTTGAAAATCAAATCAAATCAAATTATTCGATACTCAATTCATGATCGCTTAATTGAAAAAAAAAAAAAAACTCTGTCTCGATTTTGACTATCAAACACAAGTTTTGGAGCTCAATAATATTTCAAACAAGTTTGCAATCGTACCTAGAAATGTTTATCCTCGTAGATGGATTCGGGTCGAGAATTCTCGATAAAAGCTTCTTGACCTCGGGAGGAAACCAATGTGGGCATCTGAATTCTCCTCTACTAATTTTCCTATACATCTCCATAAGATTGGGATCTTGGAAGGGAAGATATCCCGCCAAGAGCACGAAAAGTACGACGCCGCAGGACCAAATATCGGCCTTCACGCCGTCGTACCCTTGTTTATTAATAACCTCCGGCGCAACATACGCCGGAGTTCCACACGTTGTGTGCAAGAGACCGTCCTGTCTCTTGCAGTCAATCAACGCGCTAAGTCCAAAATCGGACACCTTCAAATTCCCATGCTCGTCGAGGAGGAGATTCTCCGGCTTGAGATCACGGTGGTAGACGCCTCGACTATGGCAGAAATCCACGGCGGCGATCAATTGTTGGAAGTACTTTCGGGCGGAGTCCTCCTTTAGACGCCCCCTCGCCACCTTATTGAAAAGCTCGCCCCCTTTGGCGAACTCCATGGCGAAGTAAATCTTGGATTTACTCGCCATGACCTCGTGAAGGCGCACCACATTGGGGTGCTTCACGAGGCGCATTACGGAGATTTCGCGTTTGATTTGATCGATCAAGCCGACTTTCATAACCTTGTCCTTATCAATCACCTTGATCGCCACACTTTGTCCTGTTTTAAGGTTTCTTGCATGATGAACCTTGGCAAATGTTCCTTTCCCAAGAACTTTTCCAATTTCATATTTTTTCATCAAAATGTTACCTTTCTTCTCCATCTTGGGACCTAATTTTCAGCTTAATTCAATCGATCGAGAAAATCCAATTGAAATTAAAACAAGAATCCTAGGTACATACAAATGGTCAAAATTAGCCCATTTTGATGAAAATGATATGATTAAAGGGGTTAAATTAAAGCTAGCCTTGCCCTTATACCCAAAGGCAAGGTTGGGGGAAAATCTCAATGCAAGAAAATGGCAAATCAAGAAAGCTAGAGAATGAATGAATGAATAATTTTGTTAGGCAAGTCCAGGAATAGAAATGTTAAGGTAATTTATAGTAAGAGTTTTGTTTTGCAATTTAGACGCAAGACAGTTGGTATACGTGTGATGTAAATTAAATAAGTTAGACCAAAGTTGGTGTGTAGATTAATGGCTCATGAAAGCCCTATGTGACACGTTGTAATTATAATCACATGTTTTGTTTTTCACCAGTTTGTGGAACCCGACAGTTTGGATATTGTCCTTTTCTTTTTTTTTTTTTATATTTATAAATTTCATTTTAGGCAAAATGCATGTGAATTCTTCTTTTTTCATGCATTATTGTTATGCACATAAAGTATAACGGTTGTAAATAAGAAATGTTATAGTTTAAAAATTAAACATGTTTTAAACCGCGACACTTCGTATGCACCACAGTAACACTTGTAAAAAAGAGTTTACATGAATTCGAATTCACATAAGTGTTACTGAATTAATCTTCATTTCATTAATGAAGTAAAATATCGATCGTTCATAGTGGAAATTCAATTTCACCCCCCAACTTCAAACATTTTTCGCAAAAGATCATTAAAATTTTAGAATTTAATTTAATTTAGTCTCTCATAACTTACCATTTGGCCCGATTTTTGTTCTATTTTCACTGAAAATTTGAAAACCACGTCGTATGGTATCACCGAAAAAAAATGATGTTATATGGTACAAAAACGTTAGACCATATGACTGTCGTTTCTTATTTTGGACAAAAATTGAATCATAATCGAACCATATTCTTACTAAAACAAGCTGGCATGTTAAGTTTAAAAGATTTTTTTTTGTAAAGGTTTAAGTATGGTCTATGTAATTAAATGAACTTTGAAAAAAATCTAGCTAGCCTGATTTTTATTAATTAAAAATGTATAGTTGAGTTTTTACAAGCTAGGTCGGATCGGATGACTGTCTTAGAGTAGCTTAAATTAAAGCATCAAAATCAACATGCGTGTGGCCATTTTTTATTTAATGAAAAAAAGTACTTTAAATGTGTTTGAGGACACCATATATTAATTTGAAATGTGAAATAAATAAATTCACACCTAAACATTAAAAAAATCGACACGTGGTAAGCTCGAAAATCCAATAGTGTACTTCACAACTGGAGGTCTGGAAAGCCTCAGGTCGACCAACCTTAGACCATATTTATCGCTAGGCTGACGACTTGACGCAGGACAAAAAAAAAAATTGAAATTTTTTGATGACCATGGTTGACGGACGACCAAATACAACCACGCAGTGTGGGCCTATGGGGTAATTTTTTATCCCAAAAAAATCCAAATATGCCACGTGTCAAATTTTTACTCGTCAGTTATATTTTATTTAGATAATTGCTGATTTTCACTTATCTACTTAATAAAAAAATGCTAAAATTCTCTATAAATATAGACCAATCTTGATATATTTTGGATCACAATTTCATACACTCCCTTTTCTCTTCTAAATTGTTTTAATTATCTTTTTTCTCTTCTAACATGGATCCAAATGATCCCAATAATTTTTTTAAGTCTATGGTAATTTTTTATTATAGTTATAAATTTTTTAATATTAAATAACAGTATATATTTTTTAAATATTGTGAAAATATTATAAAGAAATAATAATAGATATAATTATTATATTATAAAAGAAATAATTTATTAAATATTGGTTGTGGTTGTGATGGTTATGGATAAAGTGTGAAAAAAAGATGAGTTTGGGTTCTGGTGTAAAATGTGTAGGTGGAGGAGTGAGAAATGAATTTTATATTTGATAACCCGGTTATGGATAAACATGGTCTTAATATATAAACTCCATATTACCATATACTATTCTTAATTCGAATTTTAATAAATATTGATTAGTTTATTTATAAAGTAAATAAGTGGTATGATGAAGTATTGTGAGGTCCATTTGTAAATAAATGATTATTTATGAATAAAATAAATAACAAAGTGGGTAAATAAGTGACGGTACAAGGGTGAAGATAAAGTAGTATGAATAGTGTTGGTCCCAAGTTGAGTTAAGATTGAGTAAGCTAAGAAAGTCTAGAGGGGAGGGGTGAATAGACTTTCAAAAATCTTTCAAAATATCAGAGTTTTAATGCGGAAATGTGTTCTGAATAGTACTGTTCTTACTGGGTCAGATCAATACTTCCAGTTTTATACTCAACTTTTATACAGATCTTTACTTAGTAAATTCTACTGTTCTTAGTTAAACAATGTAAACAAATATCAAACAGAAAAGTAAAGAACACAAGATTTATAGTGGTTCGACAAATGTCTACATCCACTCTCACAATCCCAGTTGTGATGTTTTATTAACTCTTCCTTGAGTTTCTTGTGGCTTAAAGTCCCAAGATTAAGACTGTGATCTTATCGATTACACTTCCAAGTGTATCTTCGATCGACTAGTAATTTCACAAGTAACTAGCACACTTGTTTACAACAATACAAACTTTAAAATGAAAAGTAAAACTTCTCTTTGAATAGCCTTTGATTCTTCTCTTCAATTCAGTGGCTCTTCTCAGATTTCTTGATCTCTTTGACTCAGTGAGTTCTTCAAATGCTCTGTAGACTTGCTCTCGAATGCTTTAAGATCAGTAAATGTGCCTGTGATCTGTAATACCTTCATCTTGAATAATTTTTGAAATGATGTTTCCAACCTCTTTTAGATCAGGTTCTCCATTTTCTAATCTTGGAGGTTCCCACACAGGTTCTTCTGGACATAAAATCTGAATGTTTGCACCAGCAGCTAACAACAAAATATCTTCCCAGAAGATCCTTGCAACATTCATCATAAAATCTTGAAAATCAGCATACTCATCCCCTTTGGTAGGATGATCACCAAATTTCTTCACAATGAAATTTACAATCTGCCACTTCTTCTTAAGATTATTCCAATATTCCAAATTTTCATCATCAATAATAAATTCTATGTCTCATTAAGAACTCCAACAACAGACTTAGATTTCATTTTCCTCTTTAATGCAGCAACTCGATTATCAAACTTCTTTCTTGCAGCTTCTGCATCTTTCAACTTTTGCTTTCTAATATGTTCATCATCTTTTCTCTTCTCAAACAATTCAACTTTCTTCTTAGCTAGCAACTCATTATGTTTCTCAACAGCTTCAGCCATCTTCTCATCACTTGGCCTACTACTAGCAACTACATGCTTCAACTTACTCTTAGATCTGGTAACTCTCCCAGTCTCTTCAGCTTCTTCTTCATCACTTAAAACTAACTTTCTCTTCTTTTTTCCAGATGAAGATTCAGCAATGTTCTTTCCAACAATTGCTATGACTTGAGTTTCAGCTTCAGAAGACTTTTCATATTTTCTGAGATTTATTCTCTTCTTCAAACTAATGATCTCTTCTTTCAGATCATCCATACTTGCTCTTAGTTCATCTTGACTTACAACTAAATGAGCTTGCTGAGTTTGAGTCTGCTCCATCACTTTCATGACCTTAACTTCCCCCTTTTTGGCTTCATCCTGCCATTCCTTCAAGGGTGTTATGAGCAGCTCAACTTTTCTTTGTAGTTCAGCAGACAATCTCCTTTCTTGTAATCTATGCAGATCATAGATCTTGGACATTTTGTGATCCATCACTTGCTCATACGAACTGGTAGCAGTTAATTTCTCCAATTTCTCAGTAACCTCTTGAAATTGTTTCAAAGTAGCTTCCAGCTTGCTTTGTAACTCTTCATTATGTTTTTTCAACAATTCAAAGCTAGAGCTATCTGGAACTGTGTCAGTAGGAACAGGTCTCACTGTCTCTTGAACATCATCAAGCACAGTATTTTCAGCAACTTCAATTGGTGTGCTTTCCAACTCATCAGCACCCAAAGATGGTTCCTCTATGACCTCAGTTTCTTCAATTACAACTGTGTTCTCAAACACCTCAGTTGCATTGGTATTAGCTTCATAATTAGCCTCCATATCAGCTTGATTATCAAACTCTTCAGCACCAACATCCTCAGCTTCCAAATTGACATCAGAATCAACATTAGCATCAGCAGACTTAACCATAGAATACTTACACCCGGTTAACCTTTCAATCAATTGAATAACTGAATCTAATGTGGATAATTCTGAACAAGATTGAACACCTGCAGCTTCTCTCTGCTCTTGTTTCCAATCATGAAAAACAGATAAACCACCCATGCCTTCTGCTACAACTAACAACTCTTTCAAGCCAATCCTTCTAAGATATACCCAAGTTCCTATCCTTAAAAGTTGTTCAAAAACCATATAGCTGTCATCTAAACCATAAAAACATTTCAGAAGTGCATTTCTCAGTTTAAACCTAATCTTTTCTTCCTTATCACACACAGGATAATCCATCAAAAATACTGAATTTGGGTGAATAATCTCAGTTTCTGGAGATGAGGAGATTTCAATAGGTTCAGAAGCAGGTATATGTTCATGCTCAGTAGATGGTGTGCTGTCGCCGACACCCAAAAATAAGTTCCTTAACTACCCACTAACGTAGTAGGGCAAGTAAGGGTCGATCCATAGGGAACAGTGTAATTTAATCGAATTAATTTGTGTATGAAGACAATAAAAAGGGGGGGAATTTTGGATTGGTTGACTAATAACTACTAAGAGCAAGAAAATAATAATAAAGAGCAAGTAAAATAACGAGTGTTCAAATAGTAAGAACGGTCTAGCCCTCGGATAGTGTCCCCTACATTAATTATATCAAATTAATCAACAAACCCGGTTATCTCAATTTATTCTCGAATCTTATCCCTAAACTAGTGGTACGACCAAACTAGTTCGAATTGCTTCTTACGTTTAATTAATCAGCAGGTACGACCCCCAATTAATCTATTCCTACGAATAACCCTAAAACATGTATCTAAGGTTCAACTCGAGGAACGCATTCAAGAATTAAAACAATAGGATAAATTAGACCATGAATACGAGATGCTCGTTTCATGCAACCTAAATGTTATTACTCCCTAAGGTGTTCTGCCTTAGTTGCTACAATTTCCAAAATATTATAACAATTACGGATTACAATTTATGGGATAGCTAGAATTGAAGGAGGAATAAAATTGGGTGATCAAGCATATTAAACTCCTAATTCAAACATGCATAACATCTACTCAAGTAATAACAAAATCGAGATGTAAATCAAAATCAACCAGGGCTTATTTAATTAAACAAACATAATCAATATAAGGTTTCACGTCCTCGGGCTAGAATGAAGAGATTAGCTACGCATACTAAACGAAACAATACACAATAGAGAATTCATAATAATTCTAAGAAAATATCAATGAATGTAAAAAAGTGTTTCCAAAGTTAAGCATAACACAAAACCATCCAATTTCCTCTGCTGCTCACGGCCAATTGCTCTCCCTTTTGAATTCCAGCGTTCCCTTCCAAAATCCTCAATGGCCGCTGTGCCCTTCTGTTGCATGGGTTTCCTCCTGCCCCCAAAAACTGATTCAGGCCCATCACAATGGGCCCAACTTGATATTTCATGCTCCATTTAATTTTCCAACTGGCAGCCTGCAGTGCGTGTGTGTTTCCAAGGCAATCACTCCTCAAAAGCCCATTCTTCCTACTCCAATTGGAAAGCCCAGCAACAATCATTAACTTATAAAAAAGACCCACACATAGTTCCTGAATTATTTCTTCTATACCCAAGCCCACAACAAGCCCATCCAGAGTCTTGGGTTTCTTCTCACAAAATGTATTCATTTTTCCCTGAATTAAATCAGAAAATAAAAATATCAAAGTAATTGAAGATACAAAATAATGAGTCTAAGAATGCACTAAAATGCCAATTTAATTCACAAAGAATATTCATTTCAGGCACAAAAATATACAACAAATCCGACTCATCAAATCCCCCCACACTTGAACCATTGCTTGTCCTCAAGCAATAATTAGAATAAAAGGGAAAACAATACCATATCAATAACACAACCAACACCAACTGCTCAAATGTTCGAACAAGATTAACAAAAATACTTCCACACAACTCTAGCATTTGAATTTGCCTTTTGAGCCATAATCTAAGGTTCAACTCGAGGAACGCATTCAAGAATTAAAACAATAGGATAAATTAGACCATGAATACGAGATGCTCGTTTCATGCAACCTAAATGTTATTACTCCCTAAGGTGTTCTGCCTTAGTTGCTACAATTTCCAAAATATTATAACAATTACGGATTACAATTTATGGGATAGCTAGAATTGAAGGAGGAATAAAATTGGGTGATCAAGCATATTAAACTCCTAATTCAAACATGCATAGCATCTACTCAAGTAATAACAAAATCGAGATGTAAATCAAAATCAACCAGGGCTTATTTAATTAAACAAACATAATCAATATAAGGTTTCACGTCCTCGGGCTAGAATGAAGAGATTAGCTACGCATACTAAACGAAACAATACACAATAGAGAATTCATAATAATTCTAAGAAAATATCAATGAATGTAAAAAAGTGTTTCCAAAGTTAAGCATAACACAAAACCATCCAATTTCCTCTGCTGCTCACGGCCAATTGCTCTCCCTTTTGAATTCCAGCGTTCCCTTCCAAAATCCTCAATGGCCGCTGTGCCCTTCTGTTGCGTGGGTTTCCTCCTGCCCCCAAAAACTGATTCAGGCCCATCACAATGGGCCCAACTTGATATTTCATGCTCCATTTAATTTTCCAACTGGCAGCCTGCAGTGCGTGTGTGTTTCCAAGGCAATCACTCCTCAAAAGCCCATTCTTCCTACTCCAATTGGAAAGCCCAGCAACAATCATTAACTTATAAAAAAGACCCACACATAGTTCCTGAATTATTTCTTCTATACCCAAGCCCACAACAAGCCCATCCAGAGTCTTGGGTTTCTTCTCACAAAATGTATTCATTTTTCCCTGAATTAAATCAGAAAATAAAAATATCAAAGTAATTGAAGATACAAAATAATGAGTCTAAGAATGCACTAAAATGCCAATTTAATTCACAAAGAATATTCATTTCAGGCACAAAAATATACAACAAATCCGAATCATCAAATCCCCCCACACTTGAACCATTGCTTGTCCTCAAGCAATAATTAGAATAAAAGGGAAAACAGTACCATATCAATAACACAACCAACACCAACTGCTCAAATGTTCGAACAAGATTAACAAAAATACTTCCACACAACTCTAGCATTTGAATTTGCCTTTTGAGCCATAATCTAAGGTTCAACTCGAGGAACGCATTCAAGAATTAAAACAATAGGATAAATTAGACCATGAATACGAGATGCTCGTTTCATGCAACCTAAATGTTATTACTCCCTAAGGTGTTCTGCCTTAGTTGCTACAATTTCCAAAATATTATAACAATTACGGATTACAATTTATGGGATAGCTAGAATTGAAGGAGGAATAAAATTGGGTGATCAAGCATATTAAACTCCTAATTCAAACATGCATAGCATCTACTCAAGTAATAACAAAATCGAGATGTAAATCAAAATCAACCAGGGCTTATTTAATTAAACAAACATAATCAATATAAGGTTTCACGTCCTCGGGCTAGAATGAAGAGATTAGCTACGCATACTAAACGAAACAATACACAATAGAGAATTCATAATAATTCTAAGAAAATATCAATGAATGTAAAAAAGTGTTTCCAAAGTTAAGCATAACACAAAACCATCCAATTTCCTCTGCTGCTCACGGCCAATTGCTCTCCCTTTTGAATTCCAGCGTTCCCTTCCAAAATCCTCAATGGCCGCTGTGCCCTTCTGTTGCGTGGGTTTCCTCCTGCCCCCAAAAACTGATTCAGGCCCATCACAATGGGCCCAACTTGATATTTCATGCTCCATTTAATTTTCCAACTGGCAGCCTGCAGTGCGTGTGTGTTTCCAAGGCAATCACTCCTCAAAAGCCCATTCTTCCTACTCCAATTGGAAAGCCCAGCAACAATCATTAACTTATAAAAAATACCCACACATAGTTCCTGAATTATTTCTTCTATACCCAAGCCCACAACAAGCCCATCCAGAGTCTTGGGTTTCTTCTCACAAAATGTATTCATTTTTCCCTGAATTAAATCAGAAAATAAAAATATCAAAGTAATTGAAGATACAAAATAATGAGTCTAAGAATGCACTAAAATGCCAATTTAATTCACAAAGAATATTCATTTCAGGCACAAAAATATACAACAAATCCGACTCATCAAATCCCCCCACACTTGAACCATTGCTTGTCCTCAAGCAATAATTAGAATAAAAGGGAAAACAGTACCATATCAATAACACAACCAACACCAACTGCTCAAATGTTCGAACAAGATTAACAAAAATACTTCCACACAACTCTAGCATTTGAATTTGCCTTTTGAGCCATAATCAAAAGTAACTCGTCCCTCTTATACAATTAAGACCTTTTACTCACACCTAAGCATGAAACTTATCAATTAACGATCATCCCGAGTACATCAGTTGTTCATTAAAACCTTGTTTTCGGTTCATTTGATTCAATCCTCTATCAAAGTACAATCTGGGTGGCGTCTGTCTCCCTTTTTTTTTTTTTTCTTGGAATTGGAATTTTTTTTTTCTTCAACTTTCAAACGAGGTCCGCAGCTCCTCTCTACTTTTCGGGTTTTAGCTCTTTTTTGTGTTATTAATTTTTCATTCAAAGCACATGAGCCCCCTCAAGTAGGTAGCTGTTTCAGTCCCTCGTTATTTTTTTCATTTCAATGCTTTTCAACTCAACTCCTTTTTTTTTTTCTCCATCCACAATTATTTCAATATTTTTCGACTTCGTCCACCAACTCAAATTTTCCTTCTTAAGAGAACCAAAACAAATTTACCCAAAATACAAGAAATTTAGAACTACTTCAGCACGAAAATAACCACAAATCAACTCGATTCCACCACTCAAGCATGAATATCAAATCCAATCATCAATCGGGACAAACTACCAAAAATCACAGCGTATTTAACAAAAAGAAACAAATTACAGCCACTAGATTCATATGCAAATACTCATGTCATCAAGTTTCAAACACTCAAGCACACGATATAATTCACCAATATAAATCACTTCCCCCCACACTTAAATAGGTGCTAGTCCCTTAGCACTAAAGCAAAAGATTCAAAAACCAAATATAACACCATATAAAAAAGAAATATAGAGTGGAACGGGGGTACCCGAGTTTAAGGTGGTGGCAGGTTTCGGCTCTTTATGATGAGTTTGTGATGAGCTTGTTGGGCTTCTTCAAGGGACTGTGCCTTTTTAATTACATGGCCCATGTAGACAACAATGAGGGAAACGGTCAGTAAGAGGGAGAAAAAAAAAAGAATGAGAAAAAAAAATATCAAAACAAAACAAAAGCAAAGCAAAATAAATCAAACATTGGGTTGCCTCCCAATAAGCGCCTTTTCTTAACGTCGTTGGCTCGACGACCAACTTCTCTTTCACGTAATTGGAATAGAATAGCCCTCTCTAGTTAGTGGCATTTTGCATTGAGAAACAATGTTCTCTCCAATCAAGATTTTTTCATTCCAAGATAGCCATTGCTTGTCAGTGTAAATATCGTTCAGTAGTTTAGCATATCTAGGAATTTGCTTTGTTTGCTCAACTAGTGGTATGTTGATCTCAACCCTTCGAAAGACATTAACTAGTTGTTGCTCCTTGACATCTTTCTCGACCTTTTTTAGCCTGGAGGGAAAGGGAACTACATTAGTAATAACAGGATTGAATTCATGATATTTTACCTCACTTTTCTGTTCTGGTACACTGACACTAAGGGGGTCAGTGTTAGTGAAAATTGCATCCTGTTTTTTCTGTAAAAATTCTCCAGTCTCAATCGACTCATCTCGTGCCTCAATCTGGTCGTTAGCCACCTTAGGATGTTCATCTACTTCAACTCGATTAAGCTCTGCAACATCTTTCACCAGTTTTTCAATCAACTGTGTTTGCAATTGGCTTATGACATTTGTCATTTGGCTCAATTGAACCTCCATACGCTTTTGCATAGACTCCATACTCTTTTGTTCATCAGCCATGATCTTAAATTTCAATTGAACACTCTCTTGATAACTCAGGATGCTAGAAGCCAAAGATTTCACCATATCTTTCAATGCAAGTTCAGACTTTTGCTCAGAGTCAATCCATCCACCATTATCATAAGTCCTCTCATAATTCCTGAATAGTCGAGGTCTATAATCATGGTATTGCTGTCCAATTGCATCATTTAAAATCTGACAGTCATCAGTGGTGTGATCTGTGGTGGAGCAAATTCGGCATGGTCGGATTTCTTGAGTCTTTCCCTTCATCATCATTTGCATCATACTTGCAATTTTCTCCAATGCATCATCCTTTGACTCATGAACCGAGTACGTGCTTTGATAGTCTCCATACCTGAAATCATACATAGTAGAAAGAATGGAGAGAATAAACCTGCAAACAATTTTTAGAACCTGAACAAGGAGACACTGAGAGGGTCAGTGTTAGTAGAAATCTGCTGAATAGCACAAAACAGCAGCTACGTGAATTTTTTCTCTTTTTTAAAATTTTCTGAATTTTTTGTTTTTTTTGGATTTTTTAGAATTTTTTGACAAAAATTAAAAACACAAAAAATTCAATAAAATTTACAACCATTCCCCGGCAGCGGCGCCAAAATTTGGTGTGCTGTCGCCGGCACCCAAAAATAAGTTCCTTAACTACCCACTAACGTAGTAGGGCAAGTAAGGGTCGATCCATAGGGAACAGTGTAATTTAATCGAATTAATTTGTGTATGAAGACAATAAAAAGGGGGGGGGGGAATTTTGGATTGGTTGACTAATAACTACTAAGAGCAAGAAAATAATAATAAAGAGCAAGTAAAATAACGAGTGTTCAAATAGTAAGAACGGTCTAGCCCTCGGATAGTGTCCCCTACATTAATTATACCAAATTAATCAACAAACCCGGTTATCTCAATTTATTCTCGAATCTTATCCCTAAACTAGTGGTACGACCAAACTAGTTCGAATTGCTTCTTACGTTTAATTAATCAGCAGGTACGACCCCCAATTAATCTATTCCTACGAATAACCCTAAAACATGTATCTAAGGTTCAACTCGAGGAACGCATTCAAGAATTAAAACAATAGGATAAATTAGACCATGAATACGAGATGCTCGTTTCATGCAACCTAAATGTTATTACTCCCTAAGGTGTTCTGCCTTAGTTGCTACAATTTCCAAAATATTATAACAATTACGGATTACAATTTATGGGATAGCTAGAATTGAAGGAGGAATAAAATTGGGTGATCAAGCATATTAAACTCCTAATTCAAACATGCAGAGCATCTACTCAAGTAATAACAAAATCGAGATGTAAATCAAAATCAACCAGGGCTTATTTAATTAAACAAACATAATCAATATAAGGTTTCACGTCCTCGGGCTAGAATGAAGAGATTAGCTACGCATACTAAACGAAACAATACACAATAGAGAATTCATAATAATTCTAAGAAAATATCAATGAATGTAAAAAAGTGTTTCCAAAGTTAAGCATAACACAAAACCATCCAATTTCCTCTGCTGCTCACGACCAATTGCTCTCCCTTTTGAATTCCAGCGTTCCCTTCCAAAATCCTCAATGGCCGCTGTGCCCTTCTGTTGCGTGGGTTTCCTCCTGCCCCCAAAAACTGATTTAGGCCCATCACAATGGGCCCAACTTGATATTTCATGCTCCATTTAATTTTCCAACTGACAGCCTGCAGTGCGTGTGTGTTTCCAAGGCAATCACTCCTCAAAAGCCCATTCTTCCTACTCTAATTGGAAAGCCCAGCAACAATCATTAACTTATAAAAAAGACCCACACATAGTTCCTGAATTATTTCTTCTATACCCAAGCCCACAACAAGCCCATCCAGAGTCTTGGGTTTCTTCTCACAAAATGTATTCATTTTTCCCTGAATTAAATCAGAAAATAAAAATATCAAAGTAATTGAAGATACAAAATAATGAGTCTAAGAATGCACTAAAATGCCAATTTAATTCACAAAGAATATTCATTTCAGGCACAAAAATATACAACAAATCCGACTCATCAGTAGAGTGATCATGAACTGGTTCAGGGGAAAAATGAGGAGTGGAAATATGTTGAGGACTAGAATGGGGAGTGGTATGAAAAGAAGTGTTCTGAGTAGGTGAGGGTGGAGTGTTCTGTCTAAAAGGAGAGTAGTGTACTGACTCCTCAGAACAAGTTGATTCTCGATCAATGGGTTGGACTTGAAATGGAACAGAATTTGATGGAGTAGGGGTAGAATCAACAAGAATTCTCCTAGGTCTAGAAGTACTAACCTCTTGATCTTCAGAGCTGTCTCTCACCACAGTTTCAATAAATCTTACTGTGTGCTCTGCAGAGGATTTAGCAGACCTTCCTCTTCTTAATCCAGAACCACTAGGATCATGCCTTGCCTTGGTCCTTCTTTCTGGTTGATCATCATCTGATTTGTACATAGAAGCACCAGATTCTTGAGCTTCTAGTTCTGGAAGAGGTAGCAACAAAGGATTCTCTTGTTCATAACGAACAAATTCCTTTTTCATCAAGAATTTCCCTTGATGGAACTTCTTAGGATTACTCCAATAAGCTTTCTTGATAACAATTTGAGGCAACAGAATGCTTAGCTTGTTTCCGAACCCTAATTTCGATTTAATTGAAAACTCATCGGAATCTTCATCGAACAAAACCTTTTCCTTTTCGCTTAGCAATCTTTCAAGAAAGAAACCTTGCCAATCACCTCGAACACGGTCAATTATTGCTGCCATGATTCGAATTTTCAAATTTGATAGAGCGTCTTGACTGTGATGTTGCCCTAACAAACACTTTCCAGCAATATCCATCAAAAATTGAAGTCTAGAGGGAAGCACAGCTTTCTTCAAATTGAGTAGATTTTCTGGTTCTTCACTCGTCCATCTGCCCACACATTCTTTTTCTTCTCCGGCTTTGTAGTTTAGAATATCAACAGGTCCTTGGGGTAAATCCAACATAACCTCAAGAATCTCTCGAGTTATTTCGACCTTGTGCCCTGACAGCATTGAACGAACACCATTGTTGTCACCTTCGAGCTGTAAAAAGAATTCCATTGCTTCAGGTTCATACACATTGAGTGGGTATGATTCCAGAAACTTCCTGAGACCGCTTTCTTCACACATAGTCAAAATAACTTGATTTTCTGGACAATGGCGACCATTAAAGTAGACTGCATTTTCTACAAAAATGCCCTTTTCACGCATCCAAAATTCCGAATCAAACGTACCTACAACTTCATTAGATTCACTTAGAACGTTGATAACTGCCATTTGTAGAAATGTAGAAGATAGAGTAATTTAGGCTTTGCAGTAAATTTTGAGTTAAGAATTTTCCAGAAATGAACTCGTAAGGAAGATGAAGTTGAAAGTGATCGTGTTTGATAAATTCAAAACCAATCTAGGGCGTGGATTGAGTTTATTTTCACGATGAATGGTTGAGATTGAGTCTCGAAATTTGTGATTAAAGAAAACTGTTCATATTCTAGTACCATTCTTATTTCTTGGAGCCAATTAGTGTTTGATAAATACACCATAGCAATTATGTTAAAAATAGAGGAGTGTACTAATCTTCTCTATTAGTAATCTAAAAGTCGAGCAGTTTTTGACTTAGAGTATTCTAAGGCAAAATACTGTTCTGATGCATATCAGCACACTAGTTTCCAAAAATAATTCACTTCATTCTCTTACTTGTACATAAAGAAAATTTACTTATCTGGATTAGCTGAGTATTGTGATCAGCTGAGTAACCTTTTTCGAACATCAGATCAGTTGTTGGGGTCAGCACAGTAGTACTCAGATTAGTTCCCAACTTTCCTGATTTCACATTTTTGATATCAGCACAGTAATCCTCAGATTAGTACTGTGTGTTAGATCAATTCTCTTCTGTAGACAGATTAGTAGTAATCAAATCTTTCTGTACAGTTTAATCAGTAGTCAGATTAGTTCTGTAGAATAATTGAATTTGTAGTCAGATCAGTTCTGTAGACAAAGAAACTTTGTAATCAGAACAGTTCTGTAGACAAGTCAATTTATTAATCATAATAGATTTGTAGACTGATATAGCATGTAATCAGATCAGATTTGTAGACATATCAAATCTGTAATCAGATCAGTTCCCCCTTCAGTGGAGAACTCCTCTTCTGTGCCTGTTTCACCTTGGTAGAAGTGTTAGTTCATCATATATAAGTGTAAAACAGTACAGGGTAGTAACATAATAATTAAATCAATGATCACATCAAGGTTTATGCTAAAGTGACTTAGTGTTCTGAGTCAATAAAAAGATCTTTAAGAAATCACAGATTCCCCCTTAATGTGTGTTCTCAGTGTCCCTCAGCTTTACCAGCTTCCTCATCGGGATTAAGGTCACTTTAGTAACCTTGTTACCTGTTTTTAAGAATGTAGTGGTCTGACATAGGGTTGTCTCTTCTGAGTTTTAGGCTTTTGATGTACTGCTCTTAGTTTCTGCTTTATCTCCTTTTGGTATAAGATCAGTACCTGAAATGTTAGTGCAGTTCTATATACATATAGAATCCATATCTATCAACCCTAAGCTAATGCATAACTCTCTAAATCTCACTTCAGCCAATGGTTTTGTAAAAATGTCAGCTCTTTGAATATCAGTATGGATCTTTTCCATCCTAATATTTTTCTTTTCCACATGATCCCTAATAAAATGATGTCTAATATCAACATGCTTACATCTAGTATGTAAAACAGGATTTTGTGTGATGGCAATGGCACTATTACTGTCACAATATATAGGTACATTAGATTCTACAATATTGTAGTCTCTGAGTTGTTGTATTAGCCAAAGGAGCTGACTACAACAACTACCTGCAGCCATATATTCTGCTTCAGTAGTAGAAGTTGCCACACTTATTTGTTTCTTTGAAAACCAGGAAATGAGTTTAGTTCCTAAGAATTGACATGAACCTGAAGTAGATTTTCTATCTATTTTGCAACCTCCAAAGTCAGAGTCTGAATAACCACTTAAGGATATATCATCATCTGCAGGATACCATAATCCTCGATTAATGGTCCCCTTTAGATATTTCAATATCCTTTTGGCAGCTTCCAGATGACTTTCTTTGGGGTTTGCTTGAAATCTTGCACACACACCAACAGAAAAAGCAATATCAGGTCTGCTGGCAGTTAGATAGAGTAGAGAGCCAATTAAAGCACGATAATGAGGTTGGTCAGAAGACTTACCTCCTTCATCAGGATCCATTCTGTATGTAGGTTGCATGGGCACACCAACTGTCTTACAGGTTTTAATACCAAATTTATCTAGCAAATTCTTTGTATATTTTGCTTGATTTATAAAGATACCTTCTGGAGTTTGTCTTACTTGAAGACCAAGAAAATATGTCATTTCACCCATCATAGACATTTCAAATTTACTTTACATGAGTGTAGAAAAACTTTCACTCAAGGTTTTGTTGGGTGATCCAAAAATAATGTCATCCACATAAATTTGAACAAGTAATATGTCATTACCTTCTTGTCTTCGAAACAAAGTTCTATCAACCTTGCCTTTTGTAAAACCATTTTCAAGTAAGAATAGAGAAAGTGTATCATACCAGGCTCTTGGGGCTTGTTTCAGTCCATAGAGTGCTTTCTTTAACCTGTATACTTGGTGACTATTCACTTCAAAACCAGGTGGTTGTTCCACATAAACTTCTTCAACAAGTATACCATTCAAAAATGCACTTTTCACATCCATTTGATACACAGTGAATTTCATATGTGCAGCATAAGCAAGGAACAATCTTATAGCTTCTAGTCTAGCTACACGAGCAAAAGTTTCATCATAATCAATACCCTCAGCTTGAGAGTAGCCCTGAGCAACTAATCTAGCTTTATTTCTAACTACAAGATCATTTTCATCCTTTTTATTTTTGAAAATCCACTTAGTGCCTACAACATTATGATCACTAGGTCTATCCACAAGTTCCCAAACTTCATTTCTAGTGAACTGATTAAGTTCTTCTTGCATGGCTATAATCCAGTTACTATCACTTAAAGCTTCATTCATAGTTTTAGGCTCAATAGAGGATAGAAAACAACACCAGCAAAATAAAGACTTACTAGGTTCTTCCTGGGAGTCAAACAATTGTTTTCTAGTTTTAACACCTTTACTGGAATCACATAGAATCAGATTAGTAGAATGAGCAGATTTCCATGTCCTTCTATTCTTAACAGAAATACTATCACCATTTATATCATGCAAATCATCATGCAAATCAGTATCATTGTTTTGCATCAAATCAGCAGATTTGTTCATAGGGGAGCAGTCATTCAATTCTGGCATATCAGAAGTTTTAGATGACTTACCTTTGTCTTTTACCTTTTCTTTGTCAGAATCTTGATCTAGGACATTCAGGAAAGGATTATATGCTTGTACGGATTCATATACTTCTGTATCATCATCATCATTATTGGTTTGAAGCTTTAGTTTGTCAATTTTCTTACTGAGCTGATGATCAGCAGAGTCCTGCACATTCTCATCAAAGACTACATGGGGTGTTTCTTCCACACATAGGGTAGAGTAGTTAAACACTCTAAATGCTTTGCTTATTGAAGAGTATCCCAAGAATATCCCTTCATCAGCTTTTACATCAAAATCATTTAGTTTACTTTTGCCATTATTATGGATGAAACACTTACATCCAAAGATATGAAAATAAGAAACTCTAGGTCTTCTGCCTTTCCATACCTCATAAGGTGTTTTACCATGCACCTTATTAAGAGTACTTCAGTTTTGGGAGTGGCAAGCTATGTTAATGGCTTCAGCCCAAAACTTCTGAGGTGTGTTGAATTCTGCAATCATTGCTCTGCATGTTTCTTTTAGTGTTCTGTTTCTCCTTTCTGCAACACCATTTTGTTGGGGGGTTCTGGTTGCACTTGTTAGATGTTGTATGCCAGACTTATAACAGTAGTCAGAGATGTAACAGTTAATAAACTCAGTCCCCTTGTCACTCCTTATCTTGACAATGGGTTGACCCTTTTCAACCTGCAACCTCTTCAATAGATCTGGAAGTAGTGTTTGTGTATCACTCTTTTTGTGTAGAAAGACTACCCAAGTAAACTTAGAATAATCATCTACTACAACCAGAGTATACCTTCTTCCATTCAATGTAGGAGGTTTGATAGGACCATGAAGATCCATATGCAAGAGTTCTAAGACTCTGCTGGTTGAAAGAGTTGGAATGGACTTAAATGAAACCTTTACCTGTTTACCTTTTTGACAGGAGTCACATATTTGTGATTTGAAATAGATTTCATTAGGAATACCCTCAACAAGATGTTCTCTTGCAATCTTGTTGATTATCTTAAAGTTCAGGTGGCAGAGGCGTTTATGCCAGAGCCAACTGTTTTCTTTAGGACTCTTAGTAATAAGACAAGCATTCTTAGGACAACTATTCCAATTCACAATGTATACGTTTCCTTGTCTTGTGCCAACAAGTAAAACATTGTGAGTCCTTTTGTCTATTATTTCACACCTTCTGGTCTTGAACTGAACTTTGTATCCCCTGTCACAGAATCACATAATTGAGATACAGATAACAAGTTATATTTCAAACCTTCAACATAGGAGACATCTTGGATTTCAACATCTCCATTCTTGATGAATCCAAATCCTTTTGTGATTGCCATGGAGCTATCTCCAAAGATGACTTTTGGTCCTTCCTGCTCATGATAGTCAGTAAGTAAGGCCTTGGTACCAGTCATGTGGTGTGAACACCCACTGTCTATGTACCAGGTCTCACCCACTGAACCACCTTTCTTGTATAAGTCCAGTCGATCCTGCAAGGTAGTGATCTTAATAATTTAGGTACCCTAGTTTATTGGGGTCCTTGGGGGTTAGTAGTGAGAGGTACCCAGATAAACATTGAAGATTTGAATAAATGAGACCTCTTCAGTTTCCTTCCATATTTATCACAAAACAGTACTTTATTAACCATTTCAGAACTATCAGCAAACTTAGGATCTATTTTTCTGAGATAGCCTTTCCTTGGTTCTATCCCTTTTTTAGTAAGATCAGTATGCCTGTAATAGTTTGAATAAGGTCTGAAAGCATGTTGACCATACGGCTTATAGATGCGCTTTGGTCTTTCCTCTCCAATGATATCATAAGATAAAGGTGGAGGATAAAGAACAGGTTTGTTATGATAATGAGGCACAAATCTCTTAGGTTTAGTTGAATACAACTGAGACTGCCTTATAAAAGGAGGTCTAGGCTGTTCCCAACTTGCCTGTGCTTGTCTTGACCTACTGTTCTGAGTTTGTCTCTTCTGATATCAGGACTGATCTGTTCTGGTCAGAGGAGTATAACTCTTCTGGTATGGTCTTGACTGTACTGGTCTTAATACATTCTTCATTTTACCATTCTTGGTAGTGGGAGGAATGTATTTGGACTGTACTTTAGGTTTTGGATCATTATCATAAATCATAGGTTCTTTTCCTTTATCTAGTTGCAAAGAACTTGAACTAGCTCCATTAGTGTTCTTAAAGCCTGAAGTAGAGGAACTAGGCAGATCAGTACCTATCCCACTTTTATCATTTGGAGCTCTATATCTGTCTGAAATTGTTTGATTAATCTTGGTGGAATTAATCATTTCAGATAGCTTTCGATCTAGGCTCACTACTTCAGATTCTAAGAATCTATTGCGCTCTTCAAGTTTTTCACATTTAATCTTTAAATTATTGAATTCATTAGTCTCTTTGGCTTGAGTTTTAAGCATACCCTGATATAGTTTATCAATGGATGCATACTTTTCTTGGAGTTGGGACAACTCTTATGATAGTCGTGCATTTATGACAGCTACATTAGGATCCACTTTCAACTGGGCTTCTTTCAAATTAATGAGTTCTTGTTTTAAAGATATATTCTCATCACTGATTTCAATGAATGCTTTGTTAGCTTGTAGAAGGTCTTCTTCAGTCACTCCTTGGGAATGATGAAGACTACTTCCTACACTACTATCAGCAGCATCACTTTCATCAGTGTCAGAATTTTTGCAAGATTGAAAAGAATTATTAGATGATACCTCATCGTTTATTTTAGCCATCATTGCCAGTCCATCATCTGCGATGAAGGCTTCATTCTCATTGCTAGAGGGGTATTCAGATGAAGACGATGGCAACTCTTCTGACTCCGAATCAAATTCATTGTATGCCATCATTGCCTTCTTACCCTTGGCATATTTTCGATCTCTTCTGGCTTTCCTTTCTTCTCGATCTTCAGAACTCAGATCAGGACATTCATAAGCATAATGACCTGGCTTATCACAATTATAGCAAACAGGACTGTTAGAAGATCTCTTAGGTGGTGAATGATTTTGGTTCCTGTCATGCTTGTCAATAGAGTTCCTATCTTTCTTATCAGAATACTTTATATCCCTCTTATCAGATGAGTTCCTATCTCTTATGTTCTCATTAGAGATCTCATCCCTTCTTTCAGAAGAGTTTTGATCCCTTCTGTTCCCAGAAGAGTCCCTGTTACTAGAACCCTTGGTTTCCTTATAGAATTTCTTGTATCTACCATACCTCTTATTTAGTCTATCAAATCTTTTGATCATAAGGCTCATATGATCTTTCAGACTAAGATCGGAACTATCTAGTTCATCTTTTTTGCTTGAGGCCTTAGACTTAGATGATCTAGACTCCTTAGAGGTAGAGGCTTTAAAAGCTATGTCCTTGGAGGCATCCTTATCCTTATGACTAACAGTAATAGGATCTTCTTCATCTAACTCAAACTCATGTGCCTTAAGTGTTTGGAACATAGTTTCTGTTGGCCAAGAATCAATGTCTTGTGTGGTTTTAATGATCATCTTGACCATTTTCCACCTTTCATCCAAAGCTTTCAAGATTCTCAGGTTAATTTCTCTTTCAGTATAAGTCTTTCCTAACACATCAAGATCATTCATAATCTTAGTAAATCGAGTATCCAATTCATCAATTGTTTCTCCTGGCTTCATCTTAAATGTTTCAAACCTTTGGACAGCTGTGGATAATTTGCTTTCTTTGATCAGAGTAGTACCTTCACAAAGAATAGCTAATTTGTCCCACATTTGCTTTGCAGTCTTACATTTTAACACTTTGCCAAGATACTCATTTGGCAAGGTGTGTAAAATATAATTCTTAGCAAGACTATCCAAATTGTTTTGTCGCATTTCTTCAGAAGTCAGTTCTGACCTTGGTTTAGGGACTAGTGCTCCAACAGGTTTAGAAGGATCCAGAACAGCAGTGTTTTCCACCATGGTAACAATTGGTCCTTCAGTTACCACAGAAACCATCAGATCATGGGTTGAGCTAAAGATGGCCTCCATCCTAAGCTTCCAGTAGTCATAATCTGCAATCTTGAACTTAGGAAGTTTGTTCACATTAGTGTCATCCATGTTTGATCAGACAAATTAGATCAGTAGTATAGCAGATAATTTTCAAGTATTCAGAGAGTGCCAAATATCAAGAATTAGTAGCAAGATCAGTGAGATTTTCCTCAAGATCTACAAGGTTATCAAGAAACAGCAGTCCAAAGAACTACTGCTCTGATACCACTTGTTGGTCCCAAGTTGAGTTAAGATTGAGTAAGCTAAGAAAGTCTAGAGGGGAGGGGTGAATAGACTTTCAAAAATCTTTCAAAATATCAGAGTTTTAATGCGGAAATGTGTTCTGAATAGTACTGTTCTTACTGGGTCAGATCAATACTTCCAGTTTCAGTTTTATACTCAACTTTTATACAGATCTTTACTTAGTAAATTCTACTGTTCTTAGTTAAACAATGTAAACAAATATCAAACAGAAAAGTAAAGAACACAAGATTTATAGTGGTTCGACAAATGTCTACATCCACTCTCACAATCCCAGTTGTGATGTTTTATTAACTCTTCCTTGAGTTTCTTGTGGCTTAAAGTCCCAAGATTAAGACTGTGATCTTATCGATTACACTTCCAAGTGTATCTTCGATCGACTAGTAATTTCACAAGTAACTAGCACACTTGTTTACAACAATACAAACTTTAAAATGAGAAGTAAACTTCTCTTTGAATAACCTTTGATTCTTCTCTTCAATTCAGTGGCTCTTCTCAGATTTCTTGATCTCTTTGACTCTGTGAGTTCTTCAAATGCTCTGTAGACTTGCTCTCGAATGCTTTAAGATCAGTAAATGTTCAGTAGTCTTTAGCAGTATGAGATCACACAGTATTTATAGAACTTAGTATGACAGTTAGCAGTTTGCAAAACTAACTCTCAACTAACTCTAAAACTGTTTTTGTTGTAACTTCCTTTTGTAACCGACTTTGTAACTTCCTTCAACTAATTCCAAGTCAGCATATCTTCAAATATATCTTCAGTTACGCCTTAAATAAGTTTTCCAAACTTATTCTTCAAACTTACTAACTCAGCACAGTAAACTTACTCTTCTTAGTTTTACTGTTCTTAGTCAGTCAGCACAGTTCTTCAAAACTGTTCTGCACTTCTCCAGAATACTTCTAAGCTTTTCTTCAACTCTTCAAAGTCTTCTTATTCTGAAGTAATCTTCTGAGTCTTCATAAGTCTTCTGATCTTCTTCTAATCTATTCCTAATCTACTGTTCTTATCTTTACAATGCTGAATACAATAGAATACAAACTTACAAATATAAAACCTATCTATACATCAACTGAACTACATACAGATGAGTACATCTAAGTCCTATACTATAAGCTGTCTATACAATACAAAATATCAGCTTAGTTCCTAACAGTTCACATATCAGATCAGTTATCTCAAATTCAAATATCTCATTAAGACCAGTAAACTCAGATTTCATATAACACAATTATATCAACATATAATCACATATATCATTAACTTCAAGTTGTTTTTGGCCATCAAAACATACAATCATCATCTAGAACATTGTTTATAGGATTCATATCCCAACAAATAGTATTGTTTTCAAAAAGGGTATGTGCATAATAAAATTGGACAACCCAAAAAGAAAAGTGAAAATAATGAAATTGAACGGAAGGAGTATATGGTGACTTTTCGTTTTTCTTTTAAATGGATATCATCCCATCTACTTTCTCTATCCACCAAAAGATGTATAGACTTAGGGGGCATATTCAATTTGAGATTCTATTGAATTTTTTTTTTACTTTAAAAAATTTGTGGATTTAAAATTTCCATAGAGTCCATGTAGAGTATGACTGACTTTCTTTATTGATTTATATAAATTTTCATAGACTTGACATAATTGTGAAATATACTTTTTTTTATTGATTTAAATAGATTTTCATAATCTCCGGCGCAAGAACTATTGATGCAAATGTATATAAAACACACTTATATATGCCTCGGACCCGCCCCACGCCCCATACGGGCCCTACATAGTCGCCCCGTGCCCTGCCCCGTTTTTTCATAACATGTTGAATTTATTTAAGTTGTTTCTCACAATTGAAAACAATATTTTTCATGCATATATACATTGAAACAATTCACAATAATATAAATATTTTTCATGTTATATATATATATATAATGTATAGAATTTATATAATAATTCGTGTCAGATCGGATACTCGTGGGTCGGACATAAGACCCAGACCCAGTCCGTTCACATATGGGACAAGGCAGACCCGACCCGTTCTCAATATGGGGCGGATCCGATCTGACCCAAAGCTCACGGGGTGGGACGGTTACCCGCGGGTTGGGTCAATATTGCCATCCATACTTCTAACCTTTTATTTTCAGAGTTATGTTTTCAAAGTTCTGTGAGAGAATTCGTTGAAATCTCTAGTTTTTAGAAGATATTTTGGATAGTGTAATTTTTTATATTTTTGAAAGAGAATCCAACAAAATCCATAGAGTATTAAAATCTATAGACCGTTGAATACCAAAGATTTTTTAAAACTTTTTAAAATTCGTATTGAATACCTCAAAATTTTTAAAGATTTTTAAAAATTCGAATTGAATACCCTCAAACTTTGAAAATTTAAAAAAATCCTACAAGATCCACAACCAATACACCCTCCTTAGTCACACTTTAGAGATTTCAAATTTGAGACCTAAAAATGAGCACACTCTTAAATTTCAAAAGACCACTAGATCAACTTCTTGATGATCTATGAACAATAATCGTTTAAATATCTTTTTTATTTTATTAACAAAATTGATGATCTACCAACAATATTTTTTACTTACTGCACGTATCTACTTTGTAATTAAAATATAAATTATTGTTAAAACATGTGTAAAAAAAGTGAGTAGAAAATACTTTTTTATGGACTTTAGGCCTAACCCAATTTAAATACCTGTTTTTTTTATATGCAATCATATGATATATATTTTTTTTTTGGAATTCGAGTATGCTAATATATATACAAATGATTTATGCGGTGATGAATTCTATAAGAAATTCATTATCACTATTGATGTGGATAAAATGTGTCGTCCTATCACATATTGACACGTGGTCTCCGAGTAAATTATACTTAATCCAATTATATATTTATTCATTTATTATCTTCATTATTATATTGATCATGGGCCTTTAAATATTGAATTGGGCCTAGAATGGACCCAAACACACAAATATCCAAACAAATGGGCTGGACTAGCCCCAAGGAGAACGAGTCAAAAGCCTTTCCACCTTTGTAGGACAGCAGTTGGGCCAGAATCTAGATTCTCGCTATTCGGACCTGGGGAGCTCGAGTACCTCAAGGTCCCCGAGGTTTGAAATCCCGAATCTTGCACCCCTAGCTTTGACCAAGTTGTACAGATGACTAGTGGGCAAGATTATCTCGCCCACTCCCCCTATTTTCGGAGTTCAGATGCGGAGTAAGGAGAAAGAGGATGTGGACTTAGTCCACAAGGTGGGAAGTTGAGGAAAAAGAGGAAGTGGATAACCCTTCCCCAAAGAGGTATTATTTAAGCATTTTACTTACTATTTCTGAATATGAACGACTTAAACACTTAACCAACGCCAATATATAGTCTTCCACCGGAAAAGTGCCCTGACATTCTTTCCGACGGAGTTGTAAGAGCTAAACCAAAGCTGACCTACCTTGAAAGACTATTTTCTCCAATTACTACTACTTTGAGCTATATTCGAGCTCCTTATACACGAGGATCCTTCTTCACGGATACTTTTCGACCACCTTTCTGACTTGAGCGTCGGAGGCCTAACGCCGGGGACCTCTCCAGCAGGGTTTTTGCAGGTTTTCAAGGCCTTTGGAGACGAAAAAGTGCGGTCGTTATCAGAGGGACGCCTGCCTATGGAACCTCCATAGTTTGATATTCCCAAGTTGAGATCCGGGAAGAATTTCTAAGCTCGCGAGGACATGAGCACAATGAATGATAACCCACTAAGATATGATTTATCTTTCTCATTTTAATTATGCACGAATAATTACTTTGACAAGCTATTAATATTATTATGTTATTGACGATTCTGCTCGAGCATGTTGTTTGAGATATAACCCAAATTACTTATCCCTGCGATGAGAGTTTTTCAGGGATATGTCTAAATAACTATCACTGAGATTGATGTTTCTTACCAAATAAGAGGTTCGAGGATCAAAGAAGTTGATCCCCTCCCGAAATTTGAGATTAGAGAAATTAATCGTCTTGTCGATGCTGGAGGTCCTAGAGAGGGTCCAGGTTTGAGATCAAGAGAGACTTGATCTACATTTTATAATTATTTCATATTTGAATTATATAATTAATGCTTATGACTCTTATCCGAGCACTTGAGAGCCTGTGTTGGAGGTCCCTTTTTGGTGTACCTTTACAGGATTAATATACGATTAGACCTGGAGATCTACATGGCAGTCCAGAAGCTGGACCAGAACATAATGAAGGAGTTTCCTCTTAGGGGCTCCCCAAACTTGAGTTAAGTATCAGAACCATGATATAAAAGACGTCTAGCCGCTGACTAGGCTGGAAGAAAACATTGCCCCAGTTAGAGGAGGGGGCTACTATAGATCGAGAACTTGTAGATTACAAAGATCAAAAGGCCCGAGGCAACTCCCCAAGACCTTGAGGCCTAGGATCCAGATCAAGAGATGTGAAATGAATGACCGGGACCCAGAGGTCCAGGACCTGGAGGCATATTAGAAAATGAATTACATGAGAACAAATGAAGGATACGAAGTCCCTGAGAAATTCGATGAGTAATTTTACCCTCTCGATAGATAGTGAAACTTAGACCTGGTAATGCGGTTGGCATGAGCCAGGTATGACTTGCATTTATTGTTTGTGAATTC
Source organism: Galeopsis tetrahit (assembly GCA_963675135.1). NCBI lineage: Eukaryota > Viridiplantae > Streptophyta > Magnoliopsida > Lamiales > Lamiaceae > Galeopsis > Galeopsis tetrahit. The sequence continues at coordinate 37,258,715 of OY776126.1, read as the reverse complement.
AATGAGATATAATGTTTTGAGATATTTCTGATCATTCTAATGACACGAACTTGACGTCCTCATGAATGTTTGTGATTATTTTATATTGTCTATGATAAATAATGAGCCCATGAGAAAGGGCTGGAAAACCTAGAGCTGCTCGAGGAGCTCGAAAGAGTAGAATTACAGAAGAGAGAGCGGGGTCAGGGAAAACCAGCCAAGTAGTTGGACCATGACACCTAAACCTATTTTTGGGCTGATCCCCAAATGAGGAGTACACCGGGACCAACGGTTAGTACAAGTATTTTATAAATTTTGGGAGGTTAGATCTCTTCCATTTATTTGATGTCATAATGAGTATCGCATGGATATGTTATGACTTTCATTGAGTTGAAGAAGCTCGTATGTGTGGTTCATATTTACTTCTTTGTTTGGTTAAGTATGATCTTCCTAATTTTACATAAATGTTTCTCCTAGATACTTTATATGTGATGCTAGAAATTGAGAATGACTTGAAATTATAGAAAACATGAGTAGGCAACTCGCTTATTGAGTTTATGTGATTACTATATACTTTAGAACCTATGATTGAGGATTGATGATGATCCATGCTCCTAAAACATGAGGCTAACATACTTATCTTTGAATTATGTGCGATTTACACGCCTCGAAGTTCTATACATGATTTTAGTTCTCAGATTGAACTTGTCCAAATCCTGTGAGACTTTTGGGTAAGCCTGGAGATCAGGTGTCAATGGTTGAAACACCTGAATAAGTGTAGATTGCATTTATTGAGCCATCCTGCTTCGAATGAGCTCGGACCTCCAGATGGCTCGAAGGCTGAATTTGTCCAGGTACTGAATGCTAAAACATCCGAGAAATTTGAGGTCCAGGAAAGGGCCTGAAAAGATGTCAGAAGACAAAAGACTTGAGCTGATATTGAGAGCCAACCACCTTAGCCCTAGGAACGGAGCATGATCCAGATTCGAGTGGGATGAATAATGTCAAAAAGCATTTGAGGAGCTGAAGCTCCATCGAGCCCAGCTAATAAAGCTCCAACGAGCCGAGCAGCTAAAACTCCACCAAGCCCAGCTATTAAAGCTCCACCGAGCCCAACTATTGAAGCTGACCAAGCCCTCCCCAAGGTGCTGAGATCTTATATTCAAAAGTTGAGAAGACTGCCTTGGCTGTGTTGATTACATCTCGAAGGTAATTAGTAGGGCAGATTTATCCGGACAGATGGTAAAATGTACCATAGAATTATAAGAGTACAATGTCTATTTTGAGCCCCAAAGGGCTATCAAAGCTCAAGCCTAGTCGGATTTCATCCATGAAATCACCAGGCTTAACGAGATCTAATAACAAAAGATATTCGTGGATGGCTCCATGCCCATGACTGGATGCAGAGCTGGTATTGTGTTGATTGACCCTCAGGGGTTGGAGATCCAATTTGCTGAGAAATCGAAGTTCCGGACTTCCAACAACAGAGCTGAGTATTTTGAGTATTTAGATAAAATGTTTTAGGTTGTTATAACCATGATTGAATTGAGAATACAGGATAAAATTTCACAAGAAGAGCTCGATGACCTAGAAGCCATGAATTTTGCACGAGGACCTCTCCACGTCCATGACAGGTGTTGGATGTCCAAAAAACTAAAGATTGAATGTCACGAGACTTGAACCTTAAAGAGGACCTCTCCACGTCCATGACAGGTGTTGGATGTCCAAAAATTGAAGATATTGAAGGTCACTAGACCAGAACCTCGAAAAGGATTTAGGAACTTGCAAATGCCTTACACTTCGATGCTTGAGAGGGGTGATGAAGGGTCTAGGCCTGCCACCTCCGAGATACGGCTATGAAGCCAAGTAAGTGAAAAGTGTATACTTTACTTTTTATTCGATTTTACTTTGTGGTCTGATATGAGCTGCCTAGACGTGGTTGTTTAGAGCATAAAACCTCGAAGCATATGAGCATTTGCTAAGAGTTTAGAGCATTCGAATGATGCATGATTAATAACTTTGAGTAAGTTGAGATTGATATGTTGGTTATACTTAGAATTTCTTGATATGAATTCTATTGAAACGTATGCCTATGATTTGAGGAATCTTAAGTTGATTACTTAGGAGAATGTCACGCTTGATTAAGAAAATGATTGAGAACATGCTTTAATTTTCGATGCATGCTTAGAATTTTTGAGATACATTATATCGAAAAGTATGTTTATCTTCGATGAATATTTGAAGAATTTATGATATGTGATGAAAACATTTTGATGATCTTCGGAAATTTGTATAAGCACATCTCTCATAACACTTTATATATGATTTACGAGCATACTCTGATAAACTATGCTAAATAGTTATGTATTTGAAAATGATTTATGCATTGGAAAAACCATATGGACTATTTTTTCTAACACATGAAAACATGATATATGAGCACAAAGCCTAAAAAAGATGTATTTCTATTCTAGCACCTCTGTATAATCTAGATGCAGGAGTTCATGAGAATGTGCAGATATATCGAGCACGAGATAAATATAGGAGGAGAGCATGTAAGAGCTATAAGCCAATGCAGAATAAGAATTGCATACAACAAAAGAGTGACCTTGAGGTCATTCGAAGCTGGAGACCTGATTCTGAGGAGAGCTGGTGCGCTGAAACAAACTGGAAAGCTCGAGCCCAACTGAGAAGGGTTTTACCAAGTTACCCAGGTATTGAGAGGAAGAGCATACAGACTCCAGGACATGGAGGGGAGCGACATAGCTCGTCTGTGGAATGTTTCCCACTGATTTTACTATAATGAGGTTTTTTAGACCAAAAGAGGTTGTCTATAGCCTACGTTGACATATATAAATAAATCAATGAAGCTTTACTTTCGATTATCATATTGAGATCTCCTTATTTATAAAGTGTCGAGGTCCTAGCGACCATTATAAAATTAAACTAGCAGGATACTCTAAATCTTCAGCACCTCCCGAGGTCCGAACTATTACAGCGCCCCCAAGGGTCGGAAATCGCCAAATACCCCTCGGGGCCCAATGTGTTATACAACCCCTGAGGTTTGAAGCACCCAAATGCTATACAACCCCCGAGGTTTGAAGCATCCTTGTGCTAAACAACCCCCGAGGTTTGAAGCACCCAAATGCTATACAACTCCCGAGGTTTAAAACATCTTTGTGCTATACAACCCCCGAGGTTTGAAGCACCCAAATGCTATACAACCCCCGAGGTTTGAAGCATCCTTGTGCTATACAACCCCCGAGGTTTGAAGCATCCCAATGCTATACAACCCTCGAGGTTTGAAGCATCCTTGTGCTATACAACCCCCGAGGTTTGAAGCACCCAAATGCTATACAACCCCCGAGGTTTGAAACATCCTTGTGCTATACAACCCCCGAGGTTTGAAGCATCCTTGTGCTATACAACCCCTGAGGTTTGAAGCACCCCAATGTTATACAACCCCCGAGGTTTGAAGCATCCTTGTGCTATTCAGCCCCCGAGGTTTGAAGCACCCAAATGTTATACAACCCCCGAGGTTTGAAGCATCCTTGTTCTATACAACCCCCGAGGTTTGAAGCACCCAAATGCTATACAACCCCCGAGGTTTGAAGTATCCTTGAGCTATACAACCCCCGAGGTTTGAAGCATCCTTGTGCTATACAACCCCCGAGGTTTGAAGCACCCCAAATGCTATACAACCCCCGAGGTTTGAAACATCCTTGTGCTATACAACCCCAGAGGTTTGAAGCACCCAAATGCTATATAACCCCCAAGGTTTGAAGCATCCAAATGTTATACGACCTCCGAGGTTTAAAAATACAGCACCCTCCGGGTCTGAAACGTTGATGCCCTCTGGGGCTTAAAATTTCAGCACCCTCTGGGTCTGAAACGTTGATGCCCTCCGGGGCCTAAAAATTCAGCACCCTCCGGTGTCTAAAAATTCATCACCCTCCGGGTCTGAAATGTTGATGCCCTCCGGGGTCTAAAAATTCAGCACCCTTCGGGTGTGAAATGCTAACGCCCTCCGGGGTCTGAAATCTTAACACCTACCGGGGTCTGAAATCCTAACACTCTCCAGGGTCTGGAATCGTGACACCCTTCGAAGTCTGAATCCTTGGCACTATAAAGGGCCTAGAAATCTGCTTCCCTCCAAGGGTTGAATAACTTAGTAATACAAAGGTAAACCAAAATCATATTTTTGAGATTTCAAGTTAAGAATCTCCAGATCAAATCTGGAATAGCTGGAACAAAAATAGAAGTGAGCAACACTTCAGATTTAAGTCCTATAATATAGGCTTCGAGGCTTGAGGGGGGTGAAGGTGGACTAACCTAACTCTTCGAAGACAACAAGTCAGAAACTCAAATAAGTGAAAAAGTACTACTTTTTACTTTTTTACTCTTTGACATAATGAGATGTTTTGAACCATTGCTTAAAACCTCAAAGTCTATATGTGCTGAGTTTTTGATGAAAAATCAAGAACGGAACAACCATTCAGGTTTTAAGAAAATTCATGAATTACAATTGGATTACATATGATTTTCTACTTGATAAACATTTATGATCATGATACTTATGGCATGTGACAAAAATTTATGAGCTTGACATCTAAGGCATATCATAAACATTTTTGCAAATATATATGTGCAAGCATGAAAACGTATATATGCAGGAAGTGTGTAATATATACGAAGGAAAATAGATATGAAACTACGAGGCCTGGAGCCTCAACTATTCATAAAATAAAACGGAGGACGTGAAAATCCTCCACTATTCCAAGAGGCTGGAGAACCTTACCAAAACCAGGGCACGAAGGCCCCCAAACCAAAAAAGAGGCTATAAAAACCTCATAAAGTATTCAAGTGTTGCAGCAAAAAGGTAAATTGTTTAGTGCATAAAATAAACAGGAACTAAATGAAATCTTCAATCTTGAGAAGAATGCTCGCTCGCAGTCGCAGCCACCTCCAACTCCGCATGGTCACTTGACCCACCTCCTTCCTCCTCATTGTCCTCACCAATTGGAACCTCCTTGGGCATATCCACAAGGTACTCAAGGGCCTCCACCGGATCCAAGGCTTCAAGCCCTAACTTCTTGTCCCGCAACTCTTAGACAGCTCTCCGCATGCCAGGAAGCCACCAAGGAGTAGTAATCAGCTCCTTCGGGTCGCCTAAGAAAGTGGGAGGAGGAGTCAATCCATCCCACAGAGCACTCATGTCATACACCCCGTCGAAGCCTTCAGCTTGATGTTGGGCCACGACCTTGTCAAATCCAAAATCGATAAAGTGGGGAAGGAAACGTCCCATGGCACTTAAAAAGTTGGCGCTCTGAAGGTAAGACTCTAGCCAGCCCTGATGGAGGGTCTTCAAAACTATTGCCTTATCTTGGAAGAAAACAAGGAGTTTGTACAAAGCTTCACCCCTGAGAGAGGGAGCTCTTGCTCCTGCTGCTGAATTTTGGACTGGAGGAAATCGACTTCCCTGGTGAGCGCCCGAGCTTGCCCCTTCAACTTCTTCCTTTCCTGCTTCCTAGCTTCCAGCTTGGCCATGAGGTCAGCTTGGCCAAGTGTGCTCGAAGAGGCCAGAAGAGAGCAGGCCAAAACTGCAAATACGTTGAAGAATCAGAATTTGAGAAAATACTAAAACTGGAGGTCCCGAGATCATGGAGCACATATTTAACGCCTATGCAAAAGGCTACTCAATCCAGGTCCCAACCAGAAATTTCCTAAGGACCTCAGGGCCTATTGTTGGGCCTTATAGTTATTCAGTAATAATTTCAAAACATTAAGCAATTACTCCATGTTTAGCCATGAAAAAGCTCACTATAGTAATCTTATTACATTTTTGTAAACAAGCATTTAACCATAATAAAGAACCAAGATCAGTACTAATGTTCTAGTCTATATACATTGATCAAGAACATTAACTTTTTGATGTTTTAAATGTGGCGCTTACTGATTAGCCCCTCCCAGAAGCTGGGTTGAAGATGTATCAACTTATTGTCTATAGCCTTGATTTATATATATATATATATATATATATATTTTGTGAACATTTATAGTAAAAGTAAATAAACATGAAATGATTCTCATGTTCAAAGACTATTTATATATAAATGAGTGAATCTTTACATGTGATTTATAAATTTTGGCTTGTAAAAGAAAGCTCATTTCTGACAAAGTAAATTTTATTTATCGGTTGAGTTGGCTAGCTGATTAATTTCCATCTCAAAATTTAAGTCACAGTACACAGTTTCTTAGTTGAGCCTATGCTATGCTAAGGTTATTTAATAAGAATAGGGAATAGAGAACTGATGTGTCAGGTTTGAATACACTATGATGCTCAATATAGCCTGAGTGACCTTCTTCTTCGTCACCATTTTTGTAATAGAGTGAATGTAGTTAGAAAATTAATAAATGTTTGTTTACAATGTGATAATTACATTACGAATGAAGATTCAAATTATATATATATATATATATATATATATATATAATAAAAGGGGTTTTAATCTCGACTCTACCATATCGTTAACGCTTCACAATTTTCTATACAAATGAAAGACTAAAAAATCATCATAGAATACTCTATGTAAAATCATCATAGAATATTCTATGCACTTATACACACATTTATACCATTCTAAATAATTATATACATATGAATAGGTTCCCGATAGGGGTGGGAATGGATCAGGCCTAGGTAGACTTTATAAAAAAAAGTCTGACTTGTTAAATATTTTTTAGGTCTGAGCCTGTCATAGACTTCTTTTTTTTTTTTTTTTTTTTTTTTAAGGTTTGGCCTGACCTTTTTAACAAATAGGCCCGGTCCGAAAGCCTTTTTTTAAAGGTCTTTTTAGTCCTGTTTTTTTTTTTTTTAAGGTTTGACCTGGCCTTTCTGAAAGCCTTTTAAAGGTCTTTTTAGTCCTATTAGTGCATTTTTTTTAAAAAAAATCCTACAATAATTATATTTCATCGAATCATAAAAAATAGTGCATTTTTTTTTTAAAAAATCCTACAATAATTATATTTCATCGAATCATAAAAAATCGACTAATTATATTGCTACTAGTCATAAATTATATATATTATTAGATACCCATATTTAAGATGTTTTCTACATTTAAGTATAATATAACATATATATTAGATATTTATTATATTTATATATATTAAATTAAATAGGCCGGCCTGTTGGGCTTGCAAGGCCTACGAAAAAGCTCAAGTCCAGCCTGTTTAACAAATAGGCTTTTAAAAAAGTTTGAGCCCTACTTGTTTATTAAACGAGCCGAGCGGAGCCGAGCTTTAATAGGCCAGGTCGTAGGCTCCTGTCGGGTAGCCTGGCCTATTCCCACCCTACTTCCCGACAGGGGTCTACGACTCGACCTATTAAAGCTCGGCTCGACTCGTTTAATAAACAAGCCGGGCTCAAACTTTAATTAAATAGGCCGGTTTGAGTTTTTCCATAGGTCTTTCAAGCCCAACAGACCGGCCTATTTAATTTAATATATATAAATATATATATATATATATATATATATATATAATATAAAAATATATGATATATATGGCATATTATACTTAAATATAGAAAACATCTTAAATAGGATTATCTAATATATACTCTATAATTTATAACTAGTAAGCATTAAGGAATATAATTAGTCGATTTTTATGATTCGATGAAATATAAGTGGGCAATTGCTTATGTGTACTAGTTACATGTATGTAACTGGCTATTTACCCTCCTTTTTTAATAAATCCACACTCCCTTCTTTTAGGCACTTATGTGTACAAGTTAAATACATGTAAATAAATCCAATTTTTTACATGGGTTATTAGTTTTTTACCTTCTTTTTTATTAATTTCACCCCCAAATTTTAAAAAGAAAAATACATGTAAAATACTATATTACCATTTTATCAATTAAATTAAAATACAACTCATTAAAAAAAATATAATTATACATCGACTATCGATTCACCAATGAATAAACACGAAGTCAAATATTATTCTATTTTTTTAACTTTTAAAAAATAAATATAAAAACATAACGAATATTAAAAAAATATGAAACTCAAAAATAAAATTATGAAATAAAATTTTCAGTTTTTTTTTTCAAAAAATGATCAAAATTTAGGAAAAAAATACAAAAAAAATCGAAAAAAAAACTAAACTAAAAAAATTCAATTTTTTTCTAATTTGCGTATAAATATATGAATATGACATGCTCACTTTCTAGCTTTAATCTGATTTATAATAACTAAGATTATTTTGTTATGTCTTAATTATTTCTAAAATGATATCTGGTTTGTTACAAGTTTTTAAGGTTGTAGATTATTTTTTAAAACTAATTAATAATATAATCTAATTGAAAATTAAATTTATATTTAGAAACTTAAATGAGTTGAGAATTGGGGAAGAAACCAGCATAATATTGCATCAACTTTATTATTTTCTTTGGGGTCATCGTCATGTTGATGCATTCATATGTTTATTGAATGTGATCGTATCTATTAATTGAATTGTGTGTTCAGTGTGATTCGTTCTCACTTTTGTTCTTCTTACTAGTTAGTTAATATCATTTTTTTAATATTGATGTATTAATTTGCATGGTATGCCTGAAATTATAAATGTGTTAAGTTATGTATTTTTTGTTAAATATAAATATTAGTTTAAATACGATATAGTATTAGTACGCCTATGGTATAGTACTAGTTAATATATTGTATAGTACTAGAAATTAATGTGGGTATAAAAATATTACGGAGTATTTAATATATGAACTAATACTATACAATATTTGAATTTATACTATACTATATTTGAACTAGTACCATAGAGTATGTGAACTAATACTATACAATATGTGAACTAATACTATACTATATTTGAACTATTACCATAAAGTATGTGAACTCGAAACTCGAAAAAATTAAAACATATACCAATATAAACTAATATTATATTGTATATGAATTAATATGTACAGTACTGCATATTAACTAATAATATATCATAATACTTATCAACGGTTATCATAACACTTATAAACTAAAAATTATATTCATAAAAAATTAAAATAAAGTGATTAAAAAATGAAAGTTCAAATGAAAAAAATAATTAAACAATGTAAAACGAAGTTAAATTTGTAAGGAATGAAGTAAAAATTTAAAAGAATAAGGTGAAAATTATACACCAATTAATTAAAGTAAAATAGTACCAATAAAATTGAACACTTGCCTAAGAGAGGTGAGAGTTTTATTTTTTAAAACAAATTATTATTATACTATTTAATACTTAAAAAACAATTAATATTATTTTTAAAATTTTCTTATTAGATTTTAAAATTTTAGAATAATTATTTATGACATAAAAAGAAATTACGTTAAAAAAATTATCATTTGAAACACAAATGATAAACAGAAGAAAAATAAATTTAAAAAATAATATTAAAAAGATAAATATAAATATCAATTGAGTAAAATAAAAAAATAAAATTTTAAAAAATGAATGGAGTATTAGTTTTTAATGATAAAATTAAAAAAAAAATTAATTGAAGTAAAATAAAGGCCCGTGAAAAAATGTATATGTTAAATTGATATAGTAAATGAGTCATGTGTTATTGGATTGTATATAGTAAATGGGTCATGTCTTATTTGTAATGGGTTATTGGATTGGATATAGTAGTTACATATATTGGATTGGATATAGTAGTTACATACATGTAACTGGTACACAAGAGTGCAACTCATATAAGTGTTGTAGGATTTCTTTTTTAAATGTAGGACTAAAAAGGTCTTTAAAAGGCTTTCAAGCCCGACCTATTTATTAAAAATGTCAGGCAAATATATGACAAGTCATGGATCAGGCTCGGGCCTAAAAAATATTTAATAGATCAGACTTTTTTTTTTGTAAAACCTACCTAGGCCTGACCCATTCCCATCCGTAACATATGAATTTGATTCAAGAGAGTAGTCAACCTTGATTGACCACCCTTCATAATTCACTATACACATGAAAAGCTTAAAAACTCTATACAAATGAAAGGCTTAAAAAATCATCATAGAATACTCTATGTACTTTTACTCACGTTTATAACATTTTAGAGAATTATATACATATGAATTTAATTTAAGAGGTAGGCACAATCCTTCTAATTGAAGACACCATCTGAATTTAGTCAAGTGAGATCGTGTGACATTCTCTATCACCATTTTAGTAGTGCTCTTCGTCCCTTTTAACAAATTCGGTCTCACATATTTGTGAAGGTTCGCTCATTCAACAGTCCATTTTCGTGAGAGAGGGAGAGAGGGTTTTCATTTCATTTCTAACAATTCCTAATTTCATATTTCATATTTGATTTGTCATTTTTTATTTTTCTTTTTGTGAGAAGAGTAAAAGTGTTTAATCAATTTGGAAATTTTCTCGCGCTAAGAACCCCTCACGGCTAGTTAATTACAAGCATTTCCACACACACAAACACATAGTAATAGGTTTTCTTATAGTTTTAGTTGAATTTCTCATTAGATTAGCTAGATTAGGTGTTTTTACTTCGAATCGAGCTACGATTATCATCGGACATCGTCTATTACATCGGTTTGTAGCTACTTTTTCACGATCAAGGTGATATTACTCTATTTTGCAATTCAATTTGGTATTTTCCTAAATTCTTCATTCTATTGCTATTTTGTTATGAGTCTGATGTTATTTGTTGTTGTAACCATGAGATTTTCTTCTAGAACCATGGGCTAAGCTCTTATTGCCTTGGGTGTGAATGTTTTGATGGGTGTTTAGTGAAATTATGGATTAATTGTATGATTAGCTTAGGATTTGGGTGTTTATGTTTCTAGTGTTGTGATTTTCATGATTCAATTGATTAATTCACCCTATCAGCTAGCATTGTTGGTTGTGTCGATTACAACGATCGTATTGGGTTGCATGATTAAGAGTGTGGTTGTGAGCTTGAATTAATTGATTGGAATTCACATAGTAATTGGTTTAACCGACCGGGGGTTGATTGCTTAGATCGACAACACTAGACACTAATTGAATAGAGGTCGTCTAGGAGATTAGTGAGATGGTGTTTCATAAGCATTAGTAACTGTGTTGAAAGTGCTTATGAAACACTATCTTAGGAGCTTATGGTATTTAGTTAGATCCTATAATTGCTAATCAATGCACGTGCTCACCTAAGCCTCACGAGGGATTGGTCTACACATAGGAGTGATAGCCTTTAACTTAACCCATAATAATAAGTTTATTCATGCAATTGATTCGTTAACCGAAAAAAACTCGAGGCAATACCCTTCTCTTGCACTTTCTCTCAAAAATTAGATAGCTTGTTATTTCTTGTGTTCGTTTCTTATCATCCTTAGTTAATTTCGTTTCATACTTGTGTTTTAATTCCCGAAAATCCGACAAACATGTGTAGTTACTACAATAGCATGAATACTCTTAGGTTGTGTTTAGATGAGGGGATTTGATTTGAGGAGGCATTTCAAATGAAAGCATTTAAAAATAGATGAATTTCAAATGACATGATTTTAGTGAGGATTTAAAATCCACTCCGTTTTAACTAAAAATTATGTGAGCAAAAATCTAAGTATTTGAAATTCATTCATAATCCAAACAAGTAGAGTGGATTTGGATGGTGGATTTAAAATCCATAGATCAAATCCCTCCATCCAAATGGAGTCTTAACTTTAGGGATTCACTTACATTCAACTAGATCATTGGACGAACAAACTACTTGGTCGTACTTACGTACTATAATCGAACTCATACGTTTGTGGGGATCGTATTGTTACGCGTGTAAAAAGTGTTAAAAACGATACAAGTCACGGCTAGTTAAAAAAACACGTAGGAATTACCGATTTTGTGATCTAAAACAACGAGTGATATTTGAGTGCAATTGATTGCACCTATATAATTGGAATTGAGCTTTAATAAACACGTAGGAATTACCGATTGCACCTATATAATTCTATTCATTCTCTCTGCTAATCCATTTTGCTGTGGATTAAGAGGGACAATTCTATGTCTGGTAATGTCGTTCTCTTTACAAAATTCATTGAATTCAGCTGATAGATACTCAAGGCCATTATTTGTCCTTAAATGTGTTAAGGACTTTCCTTTCTTGTTCTCTATCTCAAGAAGCCATTCTTTGAATTTTGCAAAGGCCTCACTCTTCTGTTTGAGAATGAACACCCAAACTTTTTTAGAATAGTCATCTATAATGGACATGAAATACTTACCTCCACCAATGGTTTCAGTTCTTGATGGTCCCACACATCTGAATGAACATAATCCAGCATCTCCTTTGTGGAGTGTTCACCCTTCTGGAATGACTTCTTCTTGGCCTTGCCAAGAATACACAACTCACAAAACTTCGGGTTTTTTAATGTGTTCTGGTGGAATGCCCCCTTCTTGGATAACTCCATCAGGACTTTCTCTCCCACATGTGCTAGCCTCTTATGCCAGAGCATAGCATCATCAGAACTCATGGTAACATCAGCAGCCCCTGTGATTGTCTCATCAATCAAAGAATATAACCCATTAGACTTATTTCCTTGCATCACTATTCTATTATCTTTGGTAACCAGCAGACATCCTCTTTCTGTCTTGAATTCATAACCCAAAGCATTTAGTGTGCCAAGAGATATAAGGTACCGGTTTCTCTTTAAATCTGGAACAAATCTGACATTGGTTAGGATCACATGTTTATCACAGATTTGTTATATGTTATTCTCATAACTTCAGCACTTTCATATCCTTTTTCCTCTGCCACATCAGCTTTAGCAGCATCAGTAGACTTCTTGTGCTCAGGACAATCTTTTATGAAATGTCCTTCTTTATGGCATTTGTAGCAAGCTTTATTCTTGGATACATATCCATTTTTCTTCTGATTTGGCTTGGCATGGAACTTCTTGCCTTGCCCTCCTTTCTTGTCATTCTTTAGTTTGATATTAAGACCCTCAGCATGGTTCTTGGTCTTCTTGGTTGAGTTTGCTACATGTAAACTCTTAGTTTTCAGTATAGACATGACTTTTTTGAATTTTGCCTTACCCTCCTTGGTAATCAGTAGAGCATCCTTGAAGCTGTCATATGAAGGTGGTAATGCCTCCAAAAGTAGAAAAGACTTCTTGTGATCTTCCAAGGTAATTCCAACATTCTCAAGATCATCAACTGACTGCATGAACTCAACTAACTGCATGAACTTATTGAGCTTCCTTTCCATAAACATCTGATTTGACAAAGATTGTGCCAAATACAGGTCATCTAGGGTCTCAAATACTCCAGAATCCTTATCCTTCATAACTTCTCTGAAAACATTATCTCCTAAACTCAGAACAACAATGTTGTAAGCTTTCTCCATAAGCTCCTCTTTCTTGGCCTTATCTGCATCGGATGCAGCAGGGTCAAGTGGAATAAGGGCCTCTTTCAGCCCATGGTGTGACAGCAGAGCCTTCATCTTGGCTTTCCATAAACCAAAACCTGTCTTACCATTGAATTTCTCTATTTCCAACTTTACAGAGCCCATTTCTTGATTCTTGACTTTATCTTTCGACTTCCCACAGACGGCGGCAATTGTTATGGAATTGTGTTCACAAAGCAACTCCTCACAAATGATAAATCAAGACAACTAGAAACATAAAGAATTGAAACGAATAAAGAACTCGAAGAAAAACACGGGATTTACGTGGTTCGATCAAATGATTTACGTCCACGGAGGATAGAAGACTATCTTCACTAAACACAAATGAAAGTTACAAATTACAAGTATACACAAAGCTTGATCTCTCTCTCAAAACTCTCAATGCGTAACCTACAACCTATGCACTAGATGGTCTATTTATAGATGTACAATGCATTGGATAACTACCATTAACCGACTAACTAACTAACAGAATAACCGAAAAAAACTAACTCTGAAAAACTAGAATTCAGCAGACTTGACTCAACTGATTTGGTATCAGTTGAGTTGGCTTCAGCAGACTTGGACCCAACTCTCCTGATCTGATCATCAGACGACTTGCATCAGCAGAGTTGTCCAAACTCATCTCAAATTAGTTGACACCTATAACAGACTACTAAACCTTATCAGTTGAGTTACACCTTACTCAACTTTGCTGAACTCCAAGATTAGACGACTAGCAACTCTTTTGATAGGTAGAAATAAGATGACATCCAATATTGCATTAATCTCAACACTTTTGTTTTAGAAATTGCAGGATCCAATATCACAGTTGACATGTTCAAATATGCACTGCTCTTAGACTTCACTGCAGTAATAGAGGAAAAAAAAGTCTTCAAACCTTCATCTATAATACCAACTGCTTCCTCTTCATCTTCACAACTCAAAGCAAGATTATAAAATGCCTGTGAAACTCTATGTGTCCATGGTAACTTACTTCTTTTCAAACAACTTTCAATACCTTTTCCAAACTTATACCAAACATGTGATTTAGCTAACTTGGTCCACCTATTTTTAATGTAAACTTCTGTTATTCTTGTAATAGAATTAATAAGGAGAACTCTTAGGGAATTATAACACAACATCCCGAATTCTTCATACCTTAAGCAATCACACGTAATGAAATTCAGGCTGCTATAAAAAATAACCTCATTGCTACTGTCTCCCATAGGAGATGTAACCTTACACAGTGTTGTGGTGTCTTGAATGTATCGAATAAGTATACTACTTGATGAAACACCTTTTATGAACTCTTTTGTTAAACCTTGAAAAAAGAGTTAAGGTGTATATATATGTAATCAAAGTCCTCCAACACCTTTCGAATTCTTCTTCATTACCAAGCCCGCCAAACACTTATTAAACATATCCCTAAATGAACAATCAGTTTTCAATTCTCCAAATCTAGACACTGCATTTTAGTATATGTGCCAAATACATAATTTGTGTCTTGATTCTGGAAAACACTATAAAAAAAACATTTTTTAATAAAAATGATATGCACTTTTCATATACGCAACATGCACCTTTTCCACATACAACATACACCTTTTTTATGTAAGACTTCCATTATTCAGCATAAAAATAAAAATAAATTAGAAAACTTTTTAGTATAAACATGATGCACTTTTCATATACAAGACATAAATCTTTTCTACATATGTCATACACTTTTCTAATATCAGACCTGAACTTTATTATAACTATTATAACACTTTTCATTTACCAATGATACACCATTTAGAGATACAAACATACATTATTCCATTATACAATAATACACTATTAACATATAAAACATACACAGTTTAACAACAACAAAAAAGACTAATTAACAAACAAAGAGTATATTGGTATATCTGAAATTTCAAAAAAAGAAGCAATGTATACAAAATGTAAACAAGATCAGTGTGAAAGAACACTTAAAACAACTTACAAACACCAAAAAAAAAAAAGAGAAAAATCATAAATCCACAATACATTACATCAACAAAATAAAATAAAAAAAAAAACAGAAAATCAAACATGTAAACAAAAACATAAGAAGAAAACATGAAAATTAGGGTTTATAACAAATAGAAACAAGAAATCGAAAAACACAAACAAATAGAGTTACAAAATAAACATAATATAACTACGATACAAAAAAAACAAAATAAAAATACCTGAGACAACATGAACAAGACGAAAATACACTCGAACAAGATGAACCGCCGTAAAATACGAGATGGATGGAAGTAATCACTGTGTGAAGTCGAGAGAAACGATCGTGGGAAGTTATCGTACAGGAGAAGGAAGAAATTCGAGAGGAAATCGGAGAAGAAAACAGACGCACAATAAATAAGAAAAAACGAAAAAGAAATAAATTAAATATAATTGGCTAATGGATCAGGCTAGAAAGCGGGCCGGGTATGCAAAATGGACTAGAGTACACGGTGTTTTCATACAAGACTTTAGCAAACGTTAGACCATATGACTATCGTTTTTTATTTTGGACAAAAATTGAATCACAATCTTACCATATTCTTACTAAAACAAGCTGGCATGTTAAGTTTAAAAGTTTTTTTTTTTTGTAAAGGTAGTACTTTTTTATGGACTTTAGGCCCAATCCAATTTAAATTATGATCATAACTCATTTAACCGTTTTTTTATATACAATCATATGATTTTTTTTTTTTAATTCGAATCTGTTAAAATATAAAAATAATTTATGTAGGTGAAATATTAAAAAAAAAAAAAAGAGTAACTTTTTTCAGACACAAAAAACTGACAAAATGAATAAAAACATTGACATATTTTCGATAAATCAGTGTCGATCGACACTGATTTGTCGAAAATTAGGTATATAGTCGACAATAATCCGTCGAAAAAAGATTCTCACGTCGCCAAGTTTTTGTCGAGAGAAAAAAAATTGAAATATTTTCGATAAAGAGTGCTCGATAGAAGACACTATCATTGACAAATTGTTGTCGACGATAGTATTCCCTGTCAAGCACTCTTTGTCGAAAATTAAAAAAAAAAAAAAAACCAAACTTGCAATTAGAGTTCAGGCGAGGAAGCGGCGACGACTGGGCAAGGGAAGAGGGGTGCGGGCTTGATTAATGGAGGAGGCGGCGGCGGTGCCGAGCGAAGGAAGGACAGCGTCGCCGCCAATTTGGGTGGGAGGAGGAGCCGGCTTGGTTGAGAGTTGCAGAAATTAAAGAAAAAAAAAAGGGGAAGGAGGAGGAGCGCATGCGGCGACAGCGTCGCGAGGAAGGAGGCGGCGCCACCGCGATGTCGCAGAAAAGGAGATGGAGGGTCGTCACGACCGCGATGTTGCAGAAGGAGAAGGGAGTGCGACTAGGATGCTTCAGGCAGCGGGAGAGTTGGACGAGGGAAGATGAATAATGAAGAGAAGTGGGAAGAGGGAGGAAAAAATTAGGATTTGTAGGGGTACATTTAACATGATAACTTTTAAGAGAAAATGGCATATTAAACATTTTGTGGGGAGTACATACTCCCTCCGTTCCGCTATAAGTTTCTCCTTTCTTTTGAGGGTTTTGATTAAGAAATATGATAAAATAATAGATAAAGTATAAGTGATGTGATGGTGAGAGAGAAAATAATAGATGAGTATGAGATATAGTATAATAAAATAATAGATAAAATATAAGTGATGTCACTGCGAGAGAAAATAATATGCCAAAAATTGAATGAGAAACTTATAGTGGAATATTCATAAAAGGAAAGTGGGAAACTTATAGTGGGACGGGGGAGTATGTATTTTTAGTGGGGTATGAAAATCGGGGGTATATTTAACAAGGCTGGAGGGGTATATAGCCAGGGGCCAGGGCCTATTAATATAAAATGAGCCTTACTGAATGAAGTCCATATACAAAGGCCTTTGTTTTACTCGATTTCCATGGGCCACCGAATTGTGCTTAGGGTTGGGGTATATACCCCTCCAGTTTTGTTTAATACACTCCCCCTTCATTTTTATTAATTCAATATGTTTATAAAATACCAATTTTGCCCTTTACTAAATGAGGTTAGATACATACACTCCCTCTCCAATTTAAACAAACCCTAACCCTAGAATTAGAGAGCCGTCACCGCTGTCGTCGCCGCCGTCACCTCCGGCAGCCACCACTTCCCCATAAATAAATTTAGAAATTAAAAAACAAAACTTAAAAATTAAAAAAGAAAACTTATTTTCCACACACCAGTGTCGACCAAAAACATTCTCATCGACACTGGTTTGTCGATCAAACATCTCCCCGTCGACACTGGTTGGTCGATCAAACACCTCTCCGTCGACACTGGTTGGTCGATCAAACACCTCTCCGTCGACACTGGTTTGTAGATCAAACTTAAAAAATAAAAAATTAAATTTCGACAATAAATGATTGATCATAAACACTCTCATCGACCCTTTATTGTCGATGAAAGTTTATATGGTCGATTTTTTGTCAAAATTAAAAAATAAAAAATAAAATACCTGGACTAGAAGCGGCGGCCGGCGGCTGAAAGTGAGAGGGAGTCGACGGGAGCGTGGCTGGCTGGGGGAGGAAGATCCGGCAGCGTTGCTCGACAATGGAGGCGGCGCCACCTGCTGTTGCAGAGAAGGGAAGAAAAAAAAGAGGGTGGGGTGGGAGGCGGCGGCGTCGCTGGGGTGGAGGAGCAGCGACGCCTTGAGAGGGAGGGGGAGAGTCGGGCGACGGGGGGAGGATGCAGAATAAATGGAGGCAGAAGGCGAGGCTAGCGGCGGTGGGAGGGAGGGAGGCGGCTAGCGGCGGTAAGAGGGAGGGAGGGAGAGAGGCGGCTAGCGGCGGTAAGAGGGAGGGAGGGAGAGAGGCGGCTAGCGGTGGTGGGAGGGAGGGAGGCGACTCGCGGCGGTGGGAGGGAGGGAGGGAGACGGCGGCAAATATTTAGTTTGGGGAAGAAGAAAGGGGTAAGTTTGGGGAAGAAGAAAGGGGGAAGAATGAAGGAGAAGGGTTAGGTTTTAAAGGGGGAATGTATGTATCTTTAACTAAAACTAAAGGGTAAATATGGTATTTTATATATATTTTATAATTAATAAATTGGAGGGGGAGTGTATCTAATAAAGCTGGAGGGGTATATACCCCAACCCTTGTGCTTATTGCGGCCTTTCGCGGCATCTTTTTTCACAAATTATTAATAGCCTAGTAATAATAAAAGCTATGGCTTTCAAAAAATAAAAGAAAGCTGTGGGTCAAAAATAAATAAAATAATAAAAAGCTGTCAATATATCAAAATTTCAAAAAATAATATATATTTTTTAATTTTAAAATCATGTTTGTGCTATAATAAATTAAATTAATCATTTATTATGATCTTAAATTTGATACTCTTGTTGTAAAACAAAAAAAAAAAAAATTGATCTAAAATGTGAATTATTTTTATGATGTTTGTTTTAATTGAACTGCTGAATTTGGGCATTTTAAAGAAATTCAAAAACAATTTTACCCAAAAAGTTATATACTTATATTTTATTTATCACTAAATTTTTGTGAGATCGGATCTCATTATGTGAAATGAATATTATTTTATAAGTAAAAAATGCTACAATCTTTATAAATAAAAATAAACAAAAAATATATTGTATGAAGTTTCGACTCACAAAATAAGATGAGTCAAACGGTTTTAAAAGACCTCCACTAATTCCATCTAGATCAATTTTTTTTTTTTTATGGAAGTTAAATACCCATCCCATAGTGATGTTCTAACCACTTGAGCTATCCCATCTTGTCTATCTAGGATCAAATTTATGTTAGTCACTTTTACAACTAATTAAAGCTTTTTTTTAAAATTTATTTATTAATCTGTAGTTCATACTATGGTTGGACGACCTACATCAAATTTAAATTTCCAACTATGCCCCTCAATTGTAATCGGACCAAATCTCTTGTTCCTTGCCATATTTTTAAAATGGGGACAAAATTTCATTAGTAAATTACTGGAATCAGTCAATAATAATTGATGATCCCCCAATTTCATTATTTCCACTTTCCTTTTTTAATTGTTCAATTTTATTATGTCCATACCATTTTTAGAAACAATACTATTCATACTACTTTATCTCCACCCTCATATCATCACTTATTTACCCACTTTGTCATTCATTTTATTCATAAATAATCATTTATTTATAAATGGACCCCACAATACACCATCACACCCTCAATTTATCTACTTTATGAATAAAATAATCAATATTCATTAAAACTCGTGCCCGAAGAAGTGGTCATAATAAAATTGGACGGAGGGAGTAAGAAGAAAGCTGGGGTGAGTTTAAAGTGTTCACTCCGATTTGAATTACATCTCGCAAAAAAATAATAATAATAATAATAATAATAATAAATAAATAAAAAAAACTACGACCTATCCAATAAATGTTACTCCTACATTGCAGTAAGGATGTAAAAAGCAGGTCCATTAAATTTTTAATAAAAAGGTTATTAATTTCTAAAGTAAAATGTACTACTTTTTAAATAAAACATGTAAAATGTATTCAATTCGTAACTTTCTAAGCTTTCCATTTTGCCAAACGGGCAACACACACCGTCTCTTTACCTTTTTTTTAATTTTTCTATTTATATTTATATTTTCTTTTTTTATATATCTCTACTTAACAATCCACTGCACCGGTCTTAATTTTAATTTTAATCTTAACACCCTATTAACTTAAAACATATTTTAGGACATGTGTCAAATTATATATATCCCCCTCTACCACAAAATATACCAGTTGTGTGTTCGATCGGCAGTGACAGCGACGATGATGAACAAGTTTAGAGGGTTTTTAATCTACAGAAACTAGGGAAGAAGAAGGGTACGACACATTTTTATATGCTAGTTTAACAAGGGCAATAGCGAGGGCTAGTGGGACGTACTCGCTATTTTTAATGACGTTTATTCAAAATAAACACAATATAAATAGAGTCATAAAGTAATAACACACAAGTTAGAAAATTCAAAACAACTCAAGTTAAAATATAAATTTGTAGAAGAAAAGGAAATAATAAAAACAAATAGAAAAAAGGGTTCTAGAGGGTTTTCTCAGTTTTTACCCATTTTGTCCAGTTTTTATAGGTTTTGACATGTTCAGCTGTTAAAACGATTTTTTAAGTGATATCGGACCAATTTCGGGCCCGATTCTTTATTGAACCAGTTGGCCCGGTTTTGAAAATAGTGTCTCTAGACACTAATTTTAATGAATATTGATTAGTTTATGTATAAAATAGATAAATTTGGGATATGATGGGTATTGTGTTGTCCATTAATAAATAAGTGATGGTTGATAGGTGGAGATAAAATAGTGTGAATATTATTTTTAAAAGTGGACTGAGCATAATGAAATTGAACAAAAGAAAAGTTAAAATAATGAAATTGAAAAAATTGATTTATTTTTTAATTGATAGGTGATATACTGATACATATAGCTAGCACACAATTTTTTTTTAATCTTTGTCTTATTCTTAATTGAACAATTTTTTTTAATTAAGAAGTTTTATATACAATTTAACAATCGCTTTAAAAAATAAAATCAATTTAACAAGAACATGGGATTGGCTGATGTGATTCTAGGAATCAAGATCGAGAGAAAGACTAATGGAATCTCCAATAAATGTTGATATGAAAGACATGGGATTGGCTGATGTGATTCTAGGAATCAAGATCGAGAGAAAGACTAATGGAATCTCCTTGACACAATCTCACTATGTAGAGAGTGTGTTAAAGAAGTTCAATGCCTTTAATGATCCACCTGCCAAGACGCCCATGGAGCTCAATATACACTTGAGCAAGAATCAAGGCGATCCGGTTGCACAACTTGAATATGCAAGAATTATAGGAAACAGACTATTGACTATGGGCTTCACTACACAAGGTTTCCGGCGGTACTTGAAGGGTACAGTGACGCCAATTGGATCTCTGACACGAATGAGTCATTTTTCACTAGTGGATATGTGTTCACTATTGGAGGTGCAGCCGTATCGTGGAGATCAATGAAACAGACTTGTATTGCCCGGTCCACGATGGAATCAGAATTCATAGCTTTGGATAAAGCTGGTGAAGAAGCCGAGTGGCTTCAAAAATTCCTCGAGGACATTTCGTGTTGGAACAAACCCGTGCCTACTGTGATGGTACACTGTGACTGTCAAGCCACTATTGACAGGGCTTTGAACGACATGTATAACGGAAAGTCGAGACACATACGTCGTCGACATAATTCTGTTAGACATCTGATCTCGAGTGGTGTGATGTCAATTGACTATGTAAGATCAAAAGACAATATAGCGGATCCAGTTACGAAAGGAATAAACCGAGATCAGATGAATAAGTTGCTAGAAGGAATGGGTTTAAAATCCACAAAGTAACAACTAAAACAATGGCAACCCAACCATGTTGACTAGAGATCCCAAGAACTTGGTTCAATGGGAAAACTAAGCTGTGAATGTTGAGTTGGAACACTTGGTTATTCAAACCATTCCTTAGAAAAGCACAACACCAAGTGTTGTCCCGTAAGATTTGTGGTAAGGCTAAGTCTATGACTTTTAATGGTTCCCAAAGACCTCCGGGAGGTAGAGTATTGCGGGATACTCAATACGGGAGTCCACCTATATAAGTGAGAAGTGGGGCCGCTTCACAAATAGCACTTATGAACTCAAAGGGTGTCCATGGCCGAAATGGACAAAAACGTGAGAACGAAACACGTTTGAGAACGAAACACTACGGAAGGTTCAAGGTCACAAACCACCTTTCCGGATGCAATAGTGTCTCAATCGAACTGGATTGCGAGTCTGCATGATTATAGGTGGTAATTTCCACTCATGTGGGGGATTGTTGGAGAAATTGGGTTTTATTCGATTTCTTAATATTTAATTGATTATTAATTAATCAATTATTTGAGGGCATGAATATTTAATTTTCGAGGAATTAAATGTTATAGGATCGTTCTACTCTCGGAGTAGATGATCGTAGTATATTTAAAATCTCAAAACCGAATTTCGGTGAGTGAGAAATTAATGTACGAATATTAAGACGAAGTGATGCGTTGGGATTAGTGTTAATAACTATCCCACATTGATAAATGTGAGAATTAATCTCCTCCTTATTAATAGGAGTTAGTTAAGAGAGTTCAAATTGTAGTGACTATTGAACCATTCAATTAGCCGCGCGCGCCGCCCGCCCGTCCGGCCGTGCCGTGCCGCGCCGGGTCCGTGGGCCTTGGATCTTGGCAATTGGACTTTGGGTGGACTTTGGGCTTGGGTTTAGGGCCCATCTATATTTTTAGAGCTCTAAAGTTTTGGGCCTTGACCCATACGAAATTAGAGTTGCGAGTCCAGCCCAACTTTCGAATTTGAATTTGAATTCGAATTCGAATTTGAAACATCAATGTCTTAACTTGGAAGTTACAGCAGAAGGGAAGTTACCATTCCCGAAACTGCAGTCTTAATACCTTGGGGGTTACAGAAATGGCAGCTACCATTCCTGCCATAATCTCCAGTCATGTGGTGGCAGTTACTGCCATAAATGCCCGTCTTCCCCTACCTGAGTGACACTGTCTATAAATAGGAGTGTATCATTTTGGAAAACTCACCTTTTGCAAAACACATAGCACTTGAATTTTTCCAGCAAACTTGCATTTTGTTTTCTGCATTTTGCATAACATTTAGAGTGCAGTCCAGTTCAAACGTGTATTCAGTTCGTCGGAGCTTTGTACGCTGCGGTGTTGCTCGTGCAAAGACGAAGCCGTTTTACCTTTCGAAGCAACTCGTCACTCCGTGAACACTAGCCGGGACGTGTTTGTTTTACGGGAAAATGTATCACCTTGACTCGGCTTTTTTCCTTAACTTTTCTATCTCTCTACAGTGCTCTTTCTTCTCTTTCTGGACCTGCCATTCCAAGAAGCTGCTCAAAGAAGAAAGCTGCCTCTTTTGGAAAGTTGAAGATTTCGAAGACATTGTAATTTCCTTTACTGTCTTTTAATTTTCTTCTAAAGTATTTTGTAAGCCATTGTTGGTATTCTATAAACCAACAATCAAAAAGGGGTGCAACAATGGCTTTACAAAATTGACAGAAATAAATAACAAAATTATAAATACAATTAAATAAATATTTACACAAAGTCTTCGATTTTCCTCTTTTAGCAGCTTTTCTCCTTTAGCAGCTTCCCAAAACAGGCAGGTTCTCGAAATCAACAGCAACGACCCCATCTCACGAACAATGGAACAAAGTTAAAGTCGAGTCAAGGAAACCATTTTCCCGCAAAACGAATACGTCCCGGCTAGTGCTCACGGTTTGACGTAACGTTTTAAAAGGTAAAACGACTTTCGCCTCTATACGAGCAACACCACAACGTATAGAGTTCCAACGAACTGAATCGACACGAAAACTGGACTGCACTCTATATGCTCGATGCAAATATGTATGATGTTATGATTTTTTCTATAAAATCAAGTGTTCGTCTCTTTGTGTGAGTATGCAAGTGTGTTTTGCAACATGAAACATGCACCCTATTTATAGGCATATTCCAACATGTGAGGGGTCTCCACATTTATTATGGCATTCATGCTATTTGTAACGCCTTGCGGTTACAAGATTTAATTATGACATTCATGGTTTTGTAACTCTTTGCGGTTACAAATTCATTTATGAAACGTCCATGAATCTGGACACTCAAACGTCCAAGTTCATCCCAATTTGTAACGTCAATGTACCTAGACATCTCCAACATCCAAATTCATCATAGTTCAAATTCAACTTTAAATTCATTTGGGTTGACCCAATTTCGAATTAGGCTTCAACTCTCTGGAAACTTGATTTGTATGAGCCAAGCCCAAATATTCAAGTTCCAAAATTATAGATGGGTCTAAAGCCCAAATTTAAAGCCCACAAGTCACGAGCCCATGACTAAGCCCAAGCTCAACCGGACGAGCACAATCGTGTATCCGTATAAACTATTGGATTGCTCCTTAGTCATTATTATTTGAACCATTGTAACATCCTCCTATTTATAAGGAGTAATTAGCCCCATTAAACTTTCAAAGTTTCAATGTGGGACAATTATCAAGTTGTAACACTTTATCCCATAAAGTGTATTATTTGACGTTTCAACTTCGTGAATTAATTTCTCACTCACCGAAATTCGGTTTTGAGATTTTAAATACACTACGATCATCTACTCCGAGAGTAGAACGATTTTATGCCATTTAATTTCCTTAAAAATACATTTATAGCCCTCAATAAATTGGTCAAAGACGAGTGTTCTCCACTTTCATTTTAAAATCAATCAATTCCTAACCAATTTCTCCAACAGCATCGATACCACTTGTTGGTCCCAAGTTGAGTTAAGATTGATTAAGCTAGTAAAAGTCTAGAGGGGAGGGGTGAATAGACTTTTAAAAATCTTTCAAAATATCAGAGTTTATAATGCGGAAATGTGTTCTGAACAGTACTGTTCTTACTGGGTCAGATCAGTACTTCCAGTTTCAGTTTTATACTCAACTTTTATTTAGATCTTTTACTTAGACAACTTTACTGTTCTTGGTTAAACAAATATCAAACATAAAGTAAAGAACACAAGATTTATAGTGGTTCGACAAATGTCTACATCCACTCTCACAATCCCAGTTGTGATGTTTTATTAACTCCTTCTTGAGTTTCTTGTGGCTTAAAGTCCCAAGATTAAGACTGTGATCTTTTCGATTACACTCCCAAGTGTATCTTCGATCGACTAGTAATTCTACAAGTAACTAGCACACTTGTTTACACAATACAAACTTTAAAATGAAAAGTAAAACTTCTCTTGATTAGCCTCTGATTTCTTCTCTTCAAATTTGTGGCTTCTTCTTAGATTTATCTTCTTGACTTTGTGAGTTCTTGAATGCTTCGAGTACTTTGATATCTCTTGAATGCTCTTAGATCAGTAATCTTTCAGTTTTCAATATCTCTTAAGATGACTTAGTTAAGATGACTTAGAACCACATATATTACTAACTTTAAGTTGCTTTTGGCTTCATCAAAAAGGGGGAAATTGTTGGGATATGAATCCTTGAAACAATGTTCTAGTTGGTGATTGTATGTTTTGATGGCCAAAAACAACTTAAAGTTAGTAATTATATTGTCTAAAACTCTGCTTAGTCTCTTTGCCAACACTTTAGACAAAACTTTGTATATACAACCGATCAAAGAAATGGGACGAAATTCGTTTACCGCTGCTGCATCCTCCTTTTTTGGCAGTAACACAATGAATGATGGGTTAATTCCTCTAACCAGTTTTCCATGCTGCTGAAATTCGATTGCCATCCTTATAAAATCTGTCTTGATCAATTCCCAGAATTCTTTGATAAAACGGAAGTTAAATCCGTCAGGTCCGGGGCTTTTCGAGCCATCGCAATCCCACACGGCCTCTTTTATTTCCTGCTCCGTGAAAGCCTCTATCAGCCTTTCGTTGTCTGTATTTGAAACCTTTCGATGCGCTATGCTCGGGCATAATCTTGGCTGTTTGATGTTTGATTTGTTGAAGTGTTTTTTGAAGTGTTCATGAATCCCCTTTTTAATCTCATCCACCTCCTCCAGTCGTCGCCCCTCGATTATGATCTCTGAAATTTCGTTTTTCTTCCTTCTCCTATTGATGACGCTGTGAAAGTATCTTGTATTCATATCTCCTTCCTTCAGCCACCGTATCCTTGCTTTCTGTGTATATAAGCTATTTCTCAGATTTAAGTTTCTGAAGAGGTCAGCCGTTGTCTCTTTCCTCTTGATAATCTCTTGCTCGTCCAGTCCAAATGTGTCGTCCACTATATCCAGCAGCTGGATTTCATTTCTAAGTTGTTCCACTTTTTTGTCAATCGAACCAAACACTTTAAAGTTTCACTCTTTTAGATCATTTTTCAGCATTTTCAATTTTTCCTTCAATACATATCCGCCCCATCCGTCTACCTTGTATTCTGCCCATTTTTCGTTCACGAACCTCTTGAAGTCTGGATGTGATAGCCACGCATTCACGAATCTGAATGGCTTTGCCCCCCAGTCCCTTACCACTGTCGAAAGTAGAATTGGACAGTGATCAGAAACTGACCTCTTCATCCCCTTTTGAGTTGAGTATGGCCATTTTGTTAGCCACTCGTCATTGATCAATATTCGATCTATTCTACTTTTGCAACTTCCATCCGGCCTATACCACGTGAAGTTCCTCCCCGTCAACGCTAGATCTATCAACATGTTTGTTCTAATGAAAGAGTCGAATTCTTCCAATTCCCTCCTGTTCACAAATTCACTTCTTACCACCCTCTCATGTTCATACCGAACTGAATTAAAATCCCCCACTATACTCAAGCACATTCCAGGATTCTGATTTATCACTGTTTTGATCCTATCCCATAACTCAGACCTCTCATTTATTGTAATTTATTAAGAGTAGGGAAGAGAGAAGACAATTAATATTATTACAGTACGTAATTTTCATTTTTATTTTGAGTTGGGTTTATTATTACAATAGAAAAGAAAAAAGACAATTGATATTGTTATGTTTCTTATTTTTTGGGGTACATAGTTTCTTTATTTTCTAAGTTGAGAATGTATAGGTCATTTATTTATTAGGAATATGAAAAGGATAAATTTCTTATATTTTGAATTGGTTTGTCTCAGGAAATTTATTAGGAGTATGGAAGAGAGAAGACAATTGATGTTGCAAGTTATAGGAAAGAGAGAAGGCAATTGATGATCAGGTCATTTATTAGGAGTAGGGAAGACCATACTCAGTTTCTTGTTTATTGAGTTGGATAATATATGTTTCTTATCTTTTGAGGGTCTTACAGTACGACAGCTTCTTATGTTCTGAGCATGTCATTTATTTTGAATATGGAAGAGAGAAGCTATTGATATGATTAAATGTACAATTGTACTAGATAGCAACGAAGTTGGCCCTGATTCACAGTTGTGCGGTAAGGAGAGAGCGATGGTGAGGCAGAGTGATAAACACTATCCCACACACCGGAACCCTAGCCCACCCCTTAAGCCTACGAGTGCAAACGTGAGATATATCCCCAAAACCCTGTGTAGAGGTAAGGCCGATGAAGGATCGAATGAATGGACGGTGGTTCTACCAAAGAAAGCTAAGTTAGAAGTTAATAAAAAAGTTCTGAGCCCGGTGAGAGTAGCAAGTAATAGGAGGGAGGATGGTACCTATAGGTTTTACATCACAAATTTTCCGGAAGATTGGAGCGCTAAGGATTTAATGGAGTTATTTTCTGGTTATGGGTCAGTCAGGGAGGTGCTTATACCTCAGAAAAGAAATAAAGATGGTAGGAGATTTACTTTTGCCCACTTTAATGGTATCAAAAATATCACGTTCCTGGAGAAGAGCCTGGATAGCTTATGGATTGGTAGTTTTAAGCTAAGAGTCAACTTGGCAAAATATGTGAAATTCCCTACCATATCGAGATCCATCCAGAGAAATTCAGAGGGGATAAAGAACTCGGCATTTGTAAAGGAAAACGTCAGCTTTGCAGATTTACTTAAAAGGAATTAGAGTAGAGCTGTGTCGGCCCCGACCGTTGAAAAATTTGCAGGATCGTCGGTTCACCTAGACAACTACGATAAAAAATTCTTGGTTACAGGTAAAGAGACCAAATGGCTGGAGGGTGCCATCGTGGGGCTAGCTAAATTCCCTTCTGAATGGAACAGAGCACTAATGGAACTTAGAGAACTCGGATATAATAAAACGAGCATTGACACACTTCAAGGGGACCGATGGATCATTCACGGAGCAAAGAAAAAAGAGGTGGAGAAGATGTGGATTGAGGAAGAGGAATGGCTTAGAGAATGGAATATCAGAAAGATTTCCAAGATGGCATATCAGAAAGATTTCCATGGATTCAACTATCGGGCATTCCGTTAATCCTCTGGAACGACTCATCTTTTCAATGGGTCTTGGCCAAAGACGACATTATCTTTGAAATTGATAAAGTGATAGCAATGAAGAGTAAACTGGACATCGCTAGAGTCAAAATCCGTATTAATAACTTCGGGCCCATCGACAAAGTCTGTTCAGGGTCCATAGGTGGACATAAGTTTGTGATCCGAATCCAGGAGGAAGTAGGGGAGATTAAGACATGGCATCGATCCGATAATTTAATTACTGAGTCTTCTGATGAAGAGATATCCAATGGAGGCTATAGCGAATCGTCAAAAAATTCCGACGAAGACTCGCCCGGATCAAAAGTTTCTGAATCTGAATTATTGGGCCGCGGTTTAGAGGATATTGACGGTATTAGTGATACATTTAATGTGGTAGAAAATAATGAAGATATTGAGAAAGGAGAAGCGTGCACCTCGGGAACAGATTTCGAGGATAAGGCCGGTAAACTTTTTCTTTATATCGAGGAGACAATCCCAGTGGAAAATAAAGGACTTACGGCGGATAATGTCCACGCGCATGCCTTATTTAAGGGGGGTTCTCCAACACACGAGCCCTGTCCGGAGAAGGCCTAAGATATATTAAGGGAGATCACAGACCACGAGTCTAATTTAATGGGCCTTAAGCATGCACAGATTGAATCAGGCGCTGCCAGCCCAATACTCAACTTGGTCTGAAACAAGAGGTGCATGATTTAATTTTTAAATTCAAACTGGATTTTGTTTGTATTCAGAAAACCAAATACGTAAATCATAATGTGTTGAGATCAGAATCGATTTGGGGTGGAGGGACTACATCTGAATGGAAAGCAAAAAATGCAATTAGAAGATCGGGTGGTATATGGTGCTCATGGGATACAGATAAATTCTCGGTTATCGATTCATGGACTATAAAGGGTGCAGTTGGTGTCGAAGGCATTTGGGTGAAGTCTGGAAAATGTAGCGTGATTGTCAATGTTTATAGCCTATGCGACGTGCGAGGGCAAATTGCTTTATGGGACGCTTTGCTTCAAAAATTACAGAACAGCAACACCAATTGTTGGTGTGTGATTGGAGATTTCAACGAGATCAGGTACCCCGAGGAAAGGAAAGGGAGCTCTACATCCTCATCCAGTGCAACATCTAGGAGATTTAATGATTTTTTATCAAAGTCAGGGTTGCACGATGTGAGTCTAGTGGGAAATAAGTTCACATGGTCTCGGCTAAACGGAAGGTGTTGTAGCAGAATTGATCGAGCACTAGTTACAGACGAGTGGATATCGGAATGGGGTGTTCAAAAATTAAAAGGACTCTGAAGGATTAGTTCGGATCCAGACCTATAGTGCTGCATACATCGGACCAAAATTGGGGTCCTAAACCATTCAGGCTTTTTAACGAATGGATGAAGCACCCAGAGTTCTACGAGTTTGTGGAAAACAAGTGGAATAGCTATGTGGTGAATGGGTGGGAAGGGTGGGTTCAGACTAAAGGAGAAATTCAAGAAACTAAAGTCGGACATTAAGGTATGGAGTGCAGAAAAATTCAAATGATATTGATAAATCCATTGAATAGGAAATTAGAGCTTTCACCACTCTTGACAATGCCCAAGAGGTCAGAGACTTGAGCAGTGAGGAATGCAGACTCCTGAAGGAAACTAAATCAAGAATTTGGAAATTAAGGAAAGTGAAAGACAGTTACACGTTCCAAAAATCTAGAGTTCAGTGGATTCGGGAGGGTGATGCAAATTTAGCATATTTTCACAGGTTCATCAATAGCAGAAGGAAGAAGAACAACATAGATGGCATAATCATTGACAATGTGTGGGTGGATAATGCTCAGAGAGTGAAAGAAGAATTTCATAATAACTTTAGAAACCATTTTTCAAGAAACATGGAGGCAAGATTCAAATGGAAAAACTTAGTGAACAAGAAGATCGAACAAGATGATAATCAATGGTTGATCTCTCAGTTTTCAGAAGAGGATGTGAAACAGGCTGTTTGGAGTTGTGGGAGCAACAAAAGTCCGGGCCCAGACGGATTGAATTTCAAATTCATCAAATATATGTGGCTAGTACTAAAAAACGATTTCATGAGCTTCTTGAGCGAATTCCATCAACACGGAAGGATCACGAAAAGGGCCAACCCATGCTTTGTTACTCTTATTCCTAAGAAGAAGGACTCGAGCGCGATCAATGACTTTCGCCCAATTTCACTAATCAATTGCTCTTATAAGGTTCTTGCCAAGATTCTTGCTAATCGACTCTCCAAGGTCATCCAATCAGCCATCTCGGAAAACCAAAGCGCATTTGTAGGTAATAAACATATTTTAGACAGCATATTGGTCCTAAATGAGTCGGTGGATTATTTAAAAAGAGAGAAGAAAGATGGGCTATTTTTTAAAGTAGACTTTGAGAAAGCCTATGACTCTGTGCGGTGGGATTTTTTGGATGAAGTGATGCTTGATATGGGGTTTCACTGGAAATTGAGGAAGTGGATCAGGAATTGCCTGAGTTCGGCATCTATGTCAGTATTAATAAACGACAGCCCGTCAGGTGAGTTCTATTTACAGAAGGGTCTGCACCAGGGAGACCCGATGTCTCCATTTTTATTTTTAATTGTAGCTGAAGGCTTAAGTTGCCTATTTAACAAAGCAGCCAGAAATCAGATCTTTGAATGTGTTAAGATTGGTGTAAATGGGATGCAGATTAGCCATTTACAGTTTGCAGATGACACAATCATTGTGGGGAAAGCATCCGAAAAGAATGCAAAAACAGTGAAAGGTATTCTTAGTCTATTTGAGATTACATCTGGTCTGAAAGTGAATTTTCATAAAAGTTCATTGTATAACACGGGAGTCAGTGAAACATTAATGGGCAGATTGGCAGGAATTTTGGGCTGTAAGACTGGGAAGTTACCATTTAATTATTTGGGGATTCCAGTTGGAGCAAATTTCATGAAAAAAGAGGTGTGGGCCCCTATTTTGGGACGTTTTCAGAATCAGTTATCATGCTGGGGAAGAAAGAACCTCTCTTTCGGAGGGAAAATCATCCTCATTAACTCGGTCCTCTCGGCATTACCTCTATATTTTCTATCATTTACTAAAGCCCCTGTGTGTGATCAAAGCTATAGTAAAATACCAAAGGGATTTTTTGTGGGGTGCAAAAGGGAATGTGAGGAAAATCGCGTGGGTTGGATGGGAGAATATTTTTAAAGGGAAGGGGGAGGGAGGTCTTGGTGTGAGAGATATTGAAAGCTTTAATAATGCACTTTTGTTCAAATGGGTTTGGAGAGTGATTTCCGGGGAAGAGTCGTTGTGGGTGAAACTGATTAGATCTAAATATGGGGATATGTTTGATAGGCAATCTGTCTCGGGTAGGAATAGAACAGGGTCATATTGGTGGAAGAGTTTGGTTAAGTTAGTTATGGGAGATGAAGGGGAGGTGTTTTTTGATAATATAGGTGTGTCTTTGGGTAATGGATCGTCGGTGAGATTTTGGGAAGACCCGTGGCATGAGAGTAGATTGAGGCTTAAAGTCAAATTTAAGAATTTATATACACTATCTCTGAATAAGGGCCAATCTATTTCTGATTTTTTTGATGTAGGGAGGAGTTGCTGGAATTTTTCTTGGCACAGGCTTTTTAATGGATCTGACTTTGTGGATTTTTTGGAATTGTTGAATATAACATGCAGAATTAATCTTATGCCCAACGTGACACCTGAAGAAGAAGTGATGGATCTGGTTTCAACACTAAAGAATTATATCATTTGTTGAGTATGTGTCGATCAAGCAACGTAGCCCCAACAGCACCATGGAGGAAAATTTGGTGGAAGGCGGTACCCTTAAAAGTGTCTGCAACTACATGGAAGGTGTTTAGAGAAAGACTTGCAACTAAAGATAATTTATACAGAAGAGGAATCTTGGTGAACAACGGAGCGGGTTCATGTCCTTTTTGCGCATCTTCTATGGAATCTGTGCGTCATTTTTTTTTTCTGCCCTGGAGCGGTCAGCCTTTGATCGACAGCATTTTCATGGTTAGATCACCCACGAGTCTACGCGGTGGCCCCACCAGCACATTTTGAGGAATTTGTGGAGGTTGGGAGAAACAAATCAATTAGGAAGGTACTCTCTTTAATTTGGCAATGCGTGGTGTAGAAGATTTGGAAAATTCGTAATAAAGGGGTGTTTAATCAAATTATGCCTGTGTTTGATAGAAGCTTCGAGGGGATCGTTTTCTGTTCTTGGAAGTGGCTCAGATCAATGTTTCCATCTTGTTTTACATGTTCTATCTATGAGTGGGAATCATCTCCTATTTTGTGTATCCCTAATTCATTGTAAGGCGGTTGGTTGTAGTTTAACCTTTGATGATCATTTCTGTTTGTAGTGTCATTCTTGGGGTGATAGGATCTGTTATGCATGTACTTCACAGAACTGTGTAATCTTTTTATTGGGTGCACTACTGGTGCCTCATCTATAATATAAAGCACCATTTTGATTGTTCAAAAAAAAAGTTTTTTATTTTTCAATATGCAATTTCTTATTTTCTGAGTTGGTTATTTATTAGGAATAGGAAATTTTCCGAGTTGGTCTATCCCAGGTTATTTATTAGGAATAGAGAAGAGCTAAGTTGGGAATGTCTAGGTCATTAATTATTAGGAGTATGAAAAAGATAAATTTCTTATATTTTTAATTGATTTGTCTCAGGATATTTATTAGGAGTATGGAAGAGAGAAGACAATTGATGTCCCAATTATTTATTAGGAGTGGGAAAGAGAGAAGGCAATTGGTGTCCAGACCATTTATTAGGAGTAGGAATGACCGCAATTTCTCTTTTTTTGAGTTGGGCAATATATGTTTCTTATCTTTTGAGGGCCTTACAACACGGTAGCTTCTTATGTTCTGAGCAGGTCATTTATCAAGAATATGGAAGAGAGAAATTATGGATAGTTTTTTATTTTTTCAATACGCAAGAATAGGGAAGAGGGAACTGTTTTATTTTTCAATGAGCAGGAATAGGGAAGAGAGAACGTATGCAATTTGTTATTAATACCCACAGTTTCTTATTTTTCAAGAGAACCCATAATACGTTTCTTATTTTCTGTACAATTTCTTATTTACTGAGTGGGGGTAACAGTTTGGCTATACAGTTTCTTAAATACTGAGTACTGAGTAGGGAATTTTTTAAGTTGGGGGATCGACATAATACGAGCTTTAAAGTTTGGACCTATTGTTACAGTAAGGAATTATTTTATGAGTCGGGCCTTGCAGTATAGAGAAGACAGAAGGCACAATACGTTTCTTATTTTTTTTTAGTTCGGCCTTACCTTTGCAAAAGTTTGGGCTTCTTATTTTTTTGGCCCTGGCTATATACCCCTCCAGACTTGTTAAATATACTCCCCCGATTGATGCACCCCCTCTTAAAATTGATTAGGATAGATGTACTCCCCCATAAATACCTAATTTGCCCTTCTCTCTTAAATTTATACACGATACATATACCCCTCTTAAAACCTAATTTTCCTTCTTCTCCCACCCTTTCCTCTTCTCCTCTCTGCCTGCCGCTCTCCGCCGCCCATCGCGACCTTCGCCGACTATCGCCGCCCATCGCGACCTCCGCCGACTATCGCCGCCTATCGCCCTAGCCGAAGACCCCCGTCCCTCGCGACGCCCAATCGCCCTCCTCCTCTCTGCAACAACGCGGCGACGCCGCTCCTCCTCCCTCGCGACGCCGCCGCCATGCCTTTCCCTACGCCGTCCCTCTCTACAACGGAGTTTGCCCCTACGTCGTCTCACCGTCGGCGACTCCGTCCCCTCCCTCCTCCTCTCTCTGTTTTTTTTTTTTAATTATGACTTCGTTTTTCGACGGTGGCGACGCCTCTCTCTCCCAGCGTCGCCGCCCCCGCCTTCTCCCAAAGCCGCCCCTCTCGCTCGCCCAGCCGCCGCCTCCTCCTCCTCCTCTCCAAGGCCTCCACTCGCCCAGCCGCCGCCGTCTGCAAACAAAGGTAGGGTTTATTTCGTTTTTTTTTTCTTCCTTTTTTTCTACTGTCTTCTTTTTCCTTTTTTTTTAATTTTTTTTATTTTTTATTTTCGACAACCCTTCATCGAAAATATACACGGTCGTCCACAACTAATTGTCGACCATAGTGAATATTTTTAATTAAGAGTTGTCGAAAATTTTTAAATTTCTTTCGATGAAGAGTTGCCGACGAGAGGGTTTCTCGTCAACAAACTAGTGTCGACAAGAGGATTTTTCGTCAACAAACCAGTGTCGACAAGAGGGTTTTTCGTCAACAAACCAGTGTCGAAAAATGTAAGTATTTTATTTTTTATATATCTAGTGAGTGGCGGCGACCGGAGGTGAATTGTCGGAATTGCAGCGGCGGCGACGGTTGTCGGAATTGCAGCAGTGGCGCCTCCATTAGTTAGGGTTAGGTTTTTAATTTAGAAGGGTGTATCTATCATGAATATTTTACTAGAAGAGTAAATTGGATATTTTACATGTATATTAAATTAATAAATATAGAGGGGGAGTATACTTAACAAGTCTGAAGGGGCATATAGTCGGGGCCTATTTTTTTAGTTGGGACTTACATAGACAAAGTTTGGGCTATTTTAGAAGACTTTCTTATTTTATTTTCTGAATTGGGTCTATAGAGAAAACAAAAGACATATGCAGAACAACAATAAATCTGTACAATTTCTTATTGGGTTGGGTATATACCCCTCCAACTTTGTTTAATACACGCCCCCTCCACTTTTATTAATTAAATAATCATGTAAAATGTCTGTTTTGCCCTTTCAATAAATGTCTGTTTTGCCCTTATTGGGTTGGGTATATATGTCGCCCACCTAACGCTGTCGGCACCACCCAACCTCCGGCCACCGCCGCCGACCAACCTCCGGCCGCCGCTGCCCCAAATAAAAACTCAGAAATTAAAAAACATAACATAAAAGTAAAAAAAAAAAAACGAAAAACCAGAGTCGACCAAAATTTCGTTCGTCGACACTGGTTTGTCGACCAAACACACTCCGGTCGACTCTGGTTTGTTGACCACAAACACTTCAGTCAATAGGATTTTTTCGAAGGAATTTCAAAAAAAAATTGAAATTTTCGACAATATTGAGTCGACCAAAAACACTTCCGTCGACAAGCCAGAGTCGACCGGAGTGTTTTTGGTCGACTCAATATTGTCAAAAATAAAAAAAATTAAAAAAAAAGCTGGAGGAGCAACAGGAAAAAAAAAATACAGGAGTCACCAAAAAATCCATACCTGGGGCGACGGAGGCTGGACGAAAGGGAGGAGTCACAAAAAAATCCATACCTGGGGCGACGGAGGCTGGACGAAAGGGAGGAGTCACCAAAAATCCATACCTTGGGGTGTGGCGGCGCCGCGCGATGCGATGGAGGAGGAGGAGGCGTCGGCGCCGCGCGATGCGATGGAGGAGGAGGCGGCGGCGCCGCGCGATGGAAGTAGAGGAGTAGGAGGCGGCGCTGTTGTGCGAGGCGTCGACATGGTGGCGCTGGACGAAGGCGACGGCAGCGATATGTGGGGTGGAGAAGAAGATGAATGGTGTGAGAGAATGGAGTGGAGAAGAAGGAATTGGAGAAAATTAGGGTTTAAGTGTAAAAATTAGGGTTTTGGGGAGTGTATTTATCCTATATAATTTAAAGAGATAAGAGTATAGTAGGTAATTTAGGGGGAGTGCATCTATCTTACATGAGTTTTGATGGGATACGTGTATCGGGGAGTGCATTAAACAAAGCTGGAGGGTATATACCCCAACCCTTTCTTATTTGTTTGAGTTAACCCTGTCCCACCCCATTTATATTTATTAGGAGTAGGGTTGACCTTACATTTTGGGCATATTGTTACAGTAGAAAAGATAAACATTACATTTCTTATTTTTTAAATTAGGTCTTACAATTTTTTATTTTCTATACAATTTTTTATTTTTTTGAGTTAGCCCTGTCACATCCCATTTATTAAGAGTACATGTACAATACATTTCTTATTTTCTAAGTTGGGTTTTACAATTTTTTATTTTCTATACAGTTTCTTATTTTTTGAATTAACTTGTCTCATGGTAGAGAATTTTCTGATTTGGGCCTTACAATAGTTAGGCTGCCTTACAATAGGGAAGACAGGAGGCTACGCCTAGTTACACGGTATGGAATTAGGAATTAAGTCACAGTTAAGAAGGCAGATATAAGAGATAAGACTTCTTATTTTTTGAGACTTCTTATTTTTTGAGTTGGGCACAATCTATACATAGTTTCTTATTTTTTGAGTTAGACTTGTCCCACTCCCTTTATTAAGAGTAAGAATTATTAGGAGAGTTGGTCACGGGTCATATTTTTCAGTAGTAAAGACAGATCCACATTACCTTTCTTATTTTTTTATATAATTTCTTATTTTTTGAGTAGGGAGTTTTCTAAGTTGGGTCTTACGTACATTTTGGGAGAAGACAGACACAATACAATACGTTTATTATTTTTTTATACCATTTCTTATTTTATTAGTTGGGCATGTTCCACCCAATTTATTATTATGAGTAAAGAAGAGAGAATGTAAGGGGAAAGACAAATGGTAATTGCTATTGAGTTTAGTTACACAGTAGGGGTTGAGCTTATTTTCACAATAGGGAATTAGAAATTAAGTTACAGTACGCAGTTTCTTAGTTGAGCCTATGTCAAGGTAATTTATTAGCAATGGAGAATAGAGAACTGATGACAAAGTGGGATAGCTCAAGTGGTTATAGCACCACTACCTAGGCCATAGGTCCTGGGTTCGAGTCATGGGGAGGGGAAAAAAGGGATGGGTATTTAACTTTCCATAAAAAAAAAAAGAATAGAGAATAATAAAACGATGTTGTAGGAAGCTCTAGGAAGCTCCAATATGGTTTTTTTTATGAAAGTTAAATACCCATCCCTTTTTTCCACTCCCCATGACTCGAACCCAGGACCTATTTTTTCCACTCCCCATGACTCGAACCCAGGACCTAAGGCCTAGGTAGTGGTGCTCTTTGTCTGATGCTCAATATGGTGTATACACAAATGCAGTGTGTATGCAGTGACAGACCTACTCAAAGACAAGGGGTATAACTGTAACTCCAATTTTTTTTTTAATTTTTTTTTACGTATATACACATTATATATACAATAATATACATATGGTATGTGTGCCGCTAAGTTTAATTTGTACCCTGTGCTTGCCGTAACAAAACTTGGGTTCGTAACAAAACTTGGACTCAATAGCCCATTACGCATTTACTGCATTAGCCCATTATGTAGGGCTGCCACCACTTCTGAAAAGTGCCACCACTTCTGAAAAGTGGGGGTGTTTGTAAACTCTATAAACAGTTTAAAAGCACTTTTGAAAAGTAAAAGTTGTGAGAGGGCAGCTTTAAAAAAAGTGATTCTGGAAGTTGTTTGTAGTTTTTGAAAACATCACTTAAATACTAATAATAAGAAGTACTCCATTATTTAAAAAAATTAAATTTAAAGAAATACCATATATAAAAATCTTTTTCAGTTTTAACAAATAGTAATAATTAAGAGTAGGGAGGTCAAGAACCCTCTCGAAAAAAAAAATTACTACTTTTTCATTTTATTTATTTTTCTTATTATAATTTTATTTTATTAAATTTTTAAGTTACTTAAATGAAAAAAAAATTAAATGATTGCTTAATCACTTTTATAGAGAAAACTTGTTTTATAAATTTTCGATGAAGATGTTATAAATTGCTTTCAAAAAATAAAAACTCCTCTGTAAACACAAATTCGTGAATTAAATATAAAAACGCGAAAATGGTAAACGATTTTATTTAATTTCGGATTAAAACCGAGTATTTGCGGGTTACAATCTCTAATTTCTCCTCTGATTCTCTCTTCTTGAACTTCACTTGGATTTCTTGAGCTTTTGGAGCTGGATCCGCAGCCGAATCCTTTCCGATCTTGTATTTGGGGCTTTTATAACGTTAATCCAAAGGTTTAGCACCGTATTTTGGATTAACCGCCGAATTTAGGGACTTTTTGGATGAACGTCGTTGAAGATCGTTCTTGAATTTGGGACTTTTTAACGTTAATCCAAAGGCTTGACGCCGTATTTTGGATTAAACGTTGATTTTCGGGACTTTTCGGGACTTTTCCGGGACTTTTCCGTTGAAGATCCACGAAGAACTTTGAAGAAACGTCGAATCGAAGAGGCTTAGCACCTTGATCTCCACTCGAACACTGTTTCTTGCTGCTTTTCCCCAAGAACGCCTTGAAGAAACGCCGAATCGAAGAGGCTTGGCACCTTGATCTCCACTCGAACACTGTTTCTTGCCGCTTTGCACGAAGAACGCCTTTGAAGATCCTCCCCTTGCTGAAGAACACTCTAAAATCTCTGCAGAGAATTTTAGAGCCTTGAATGCTTTTGATTTCTTGATCTTGAAATGAATGAAATGAGGCCTCTATTTATAGGTGTAGAACCTAGGGTTTCTCATGGGCCAAGGAGATATTTGTGCAAGTAGTTAGGGCTAATTCAAAATTTGAATTACTTGATGGGCTAAGAATACCCTATTTGGGCTTGATTTGGTTTGTTGGACTTTAGAGGCCCGTATTTGAATTATTGGACTTTGGAGACCCAAATTGAACTTCACTTAATTTATTGGGCTTTAGAGGCCCAAACCAATTAAAGGGACCGATAAAATTTAGGTGTCTACATCCTCGGACTCAGTTCTAACTTGTAGTTGTAATTTTATTTTATTTTACTTTATAAATTTTTGTTAGGTCTTGGACCTCGAGGCCTAGAGAAGGTCCAATAATTTGACCCATAATCGAGATATCAACTGACTTATCATTATATAATATGTGTGCTAATACTATACTGTATTTGAACTAATATTATACTATATTTGAACTAATATTATACACATTTGCCAAAATTTATGAGTAACATTCATTCATTTAGAAAATTGTATTAAATTGTACTCCCTCCGTCCAATTTCATTATTCCCACTTTCCTTTTTTGGTTGTCCAATTTTATTATACTCATTCCCTTTTTGAAAACAATTATATATAATTCCACAATTCCAAATTTTAATTCCACAAATTTTAAAATTTGGAATTTAAGCAAAGTTCTTATTCTCATTTTTCTTCAGTAATAATTTCAAAACAATTTCAATTGCTTAGCCAGTAATAATTTCAAAACAATTTCAATTGCACAACCATTAAAAAAAAGCTCACTATAGTAATCTTATTACATTTTTGTAAATAAGCATTTATCCATAATAAAGAACATTAATTTTTTAATGTTTTAAGTGTAGCCCCTCCCAAAACCTGGGGTGAAGATGTATCAACTTGTTGGCTAGCTATAGCCTTGATTTATATATATATATATATATATATATATATATATATATATATATATATGTTGTGAACATTTATAGTAAAAGTAAATAAACATGAAATATATAAATGAGTGAATCCTTACGTGTGATTTATAAACGTGTGATTTATTTTGGCTGGTAAAAGAAAGCTGCTTCTGACAAGTAAATTTTGGTCTGTGTCTTTTAATTAAAGGAATAAATTGACGAACATGTATATAAAAAATAAAAAAATATATATGTAGTTTAGCTTATTCTTAAAATGAAGATGAGAAAGATAGTACGTTTCTTATTTTGTGTACAGTTATTATTTTGTGAGTTGCAGAAGTGAGAGTTTCTTATTTTCTTTACGTAGTTCTTATTTTCTGAGTTTGAGATCCAAATCATTTATTAGGAACCATAGTTTTCATTTTATTGATATACTTTTTGAAGACACTATGCCAAGTGAACTTGTTTGACATTTTGTATCGAAAGTAGCCCAGCCGTATCGAAATCGAAAGTAGGTGTGAGGTTTATCTCAAATCCTCCTAGACTAGACGAGTGCTACTCGTCTTGTGAAGATCAGGTAGATTCTACTCTACTACTGTACTCGTCTGTTGGGCAGATCAGTCGAGATACTTAGTTGATAGAAGTCTTCTGAAGGACTCAGCTGTTGGGCGTATCAGCTGGTGGAGTCAGACAAGTTAGCTCAGACCAGATCAGATGAGTTGGAGGAGTCCAAACAGATGAGATGAGTGTTGCGAAGGACAAGACGAGTTGGGAAGACCAGACAAGTAGAGGTCTGACCAGACTAGTTGAGTTCTGTTAGCAGGGTTAATTTTTGGCTAAGTATGGAGTCGTCTTGTCTTGCGAAGACAAGTGAAGGGCAAGGAGGTCAATTCAGATTGGGTCACGCTGAAGGTGTGAGTTTGTTACACGGTTGTAACAGAATCCACGTGGCAACAGAGCACGCTTTCAACACACGCTGCAATCACCCTTGACAACCTATAAATACCCCATTACTTGTAATTGTAATTCTTGACGCGTACGAGCATTCGTTTTGAGAGTTGAGAGTTCACGAGCGAAGTGAGGATAAATCCCTTTCCGAGTGATGAGTGTTTGTAAACATCTCTTATACTAATCAAATTGAAGTCGTGTGTCCAGTGGATGTAGATCACGTTGATCGAACCACTTAAATCTTCTTGTGCTCTGTTTTTCGTTTTCGTTTATATTTGTGAATTGCCATGCTTTCGTTGGATTGAATATTGGTCGATTATTTTGCTTGTGATTGGAGACGTCTAATCGGAGTCGAATATCATTGACAATCGTAACAATTGGCGCCGTCTGTGGGAATCGGAAACGAGAGGAATCGATTGTCAACCATTAATCAATTGCCAGATTGAAGATGGAGAATTCGACCAAGTATAACATTGAGAAGTTCTCAGGCACGGGTGACTTTGGGCTGTGG
This sequence comes from Galeopsis tetrahit, assembly GCA_963675135.1. Classification (NCBI taxonomy): domain Eukaryota; kingdom Viridiplantae; phylum Streptophyta; class Magnoliopsida; order Lamiales; family Lamiaceae; genus Galeopsis; species Galeopsis tetrahit. The sequence continues at coordinate 37,217,549 of OY776126.1, read as the reverse complement.
AGAGTCAAGATGCAGGCTCTCCTAGAACAGCAAGGCTTGTTCGACGTGCTCGAAGAGTCTACAGCCCCAGCTGAGGAATCTGCCTCCGTTGCTGCTGAAAGGAGCAAGATGCTCAGGAAAGCTCGAAGCACTATTCTACTCTGCCTTGGTGATAAGGTTCTGAGAGAGGTGGCTAAAGAGAAATCCGCGAAAGAGGTCTGGGACAAGCTAGGTAAACTTTACATGGTTAAAACCTTAGCTAACCGTCTCTATTCGAAACAGAAGCTGTATGCCTTCAGAATGGTGGATGACAAACCCATTCCGGATCAGCTTGATGAGTTCAATAGAATTCTTGATGATCTAGAGAATTTAGATGTCAAGTTAGAGGAAGAGAATAAGGCTCTGATTCTATTGAGTGCTCTCCCTAAGTCCTTTGAAATCTTAAAGGATACCATCTTGTATGGTAGGAAGGAAAGTATTACATTGGAGGATGTAATGCTGGCTGTCAAGTCCAAGCTGCTGCACAACAAGACGTCTCAAGCAGACAAGGTCAGTAGCGGAGAAGGATTGGCAATCAGAGGTGGCCAGAAACGATCTGGTGCCAAGAAGGGGTCTAGTCAACCCAAAGGAGCTGATAAGGGAAAATCAGTTGTGTCCAATCAAGGTGAAGCAGTGTGCTACCATTGCAACAAGCCTGGGCACTATAAGAATGCTTGTCACAAATACAAGCAGTTCTTGAGGAAATCTGGTGCCAATACCTCTAATGACAAGAATCAAGCTAATCAGACTCAAGTTGAGAAGGAGCAAGAAGGCTATGAGTCTGCTCAAGCGCTAACCATCACATCCTCTACAGAACAGCAAGCATGGATCCTTGATTCAGGGTGTTCTTTCCATATGACCCCAAGACGAGATTGGTTTCATGACTTCAAGCAACAGAAGGGCGGTTCTGTTCTGCTTGGGAATGATCACACTTGCAAAGTTGTTGGAGAAGGTAGTGTTCACCTGAAGATGTTCGATGGGGTAGTAAGAATACTCAAGAGTGTTAGGTACGTACCTGAACTCAAGAGGAATTTGATCTCACTTGGGATGTTGGATTCTATGGGCTATAAATTCCAGTCGGCTGATGGAGAGCTCAGTGTGTCAAAAGGGGAGCCGACTGTCCTGAAAGGTGAGAGAAGGAGTGATCTCTACTTTCTTAAGGGAGAAACAGTAGCTGGTAGATCAGATGTAGCGGAGGTGCAAGACAACTCGATGTTGTGGCACAAAAGACTAGCTCACGTAGGCGAGAAGGGTCTAGTGGAGCTGTCTAAGCAAGGTCTACTTGGCAAAGACAAGATCACTCAACTCGACTTGTGTGAGTCTTGTATTCTTGGTAAGTCCAAGAGACTTAAGTTTGGTAAGGGTGTTCACTCTACCAATGGGATCATGGACTACGTCCATTCTGATCTATGGGGGCCAGCGAGGAATCAGACGAGGTCTGGTGGAAAATACTTCTTGTCTATCATAGACGACTACTCAAGAAAGGTGTGGGTGTCTATTCTCAAGTCGAAGTCAGAAGCATTTGAGAAATTCAAGGAATGGCTCATTGAATGTGAAAATGTCACAGGCAAGACTCTCAAACATTTGAGAACTGATAATGGTCTGGAGTACCTATCAGACGAGTTCAATGCGTTCTGCAAATCGAAGGGAATAGTACGGCATAGGATTGTGCCAGGGACCCCTCAGCAAAACGGAGTAGCTGAGAGGATGAACCAGACACTACTTGAGAGGGTCAGGTGTATGTTGAACAGTTTTTGTCTGCCGAAGGTGTTTTGGGGAGAGGCTGTGTCTACTGCAGCCTACTTGATAAACAGGAGTCCTTCCTCGGCTGTGCAATACAAAACCCCAGAGGAGTTGTGGTCTGGACGTGCAGCCGATTACAATCATTTGAAGGTATTTGGATGTCAAGCTTATGCTCATGTCAAGCAAGATAAGCTTGAGCCTCGAGCATTGCGATGCGTGTTTGTTGGGTATCCTTCTGGCGTGAAAGGATACAGGTTATGGTGCCTCGAAGCTGGGATGCAGAAATGTATAATCAGTAGAGATGTTACGTTTGATGAGAGTCGGATGCCTCTATCAGAACAGACTAGTACGAGTACTAGTGCAGCTGATAACCAACCAGACGAGACACAAGTCGAGGTGGAGCAAGTTGACTCCACAAGACCAGTTGGAGATGATATTGATCCAGATAAGGAGGGCGATCCTCAAGGCGAGAATGATCTTCAACATTATCAGCTGGCACGGGACAGAACCAGACGAGAAGTCCACCCACCTCAGAGGTACGGTCAAGCTAACATAGTCTCATTTGCATTATGTGCAGCTCTTGAGGTGGAGTCTCTGGAGCCAAAGTCTTATTCAGAAGCCATTAGCTGCCACGACAAGGAGAAGTGGATTGTTGCTATGGAGGAGGAGCTGCTTTCTTTGAACAAGAACCAGACATGGGAGATTGTTCAGAGGCCCAAGAACAAGAAGTTGGTTGGGTGCAAGTGGATCTATAAAAAGAAGGTGGAGGCTCAGAGGGGTGGCAGACTTAGATACAAGGCGAGGCTTGTAGCTAAGGGATTTACACAGAAAGAAGGTATCGATTTCAATGAAATCTTCTCACCTGTTGTGAAGCATTGTAGCATCAGAATCTTGTTAGCTATGGTCGCTCAATATGAATTGGAGCTACATCAGATGGATGTGACCACAGCTTTCTTACATGGATCTCTAGACGAGAGGATCTATATGAAGCTACCAGAAGGGTTGGACATAGAAGAAGGGGAAGACAAGGTCTGTCTATTGAAGAAGTCCCTCTATGGCCTCAAACAAAGCCCTAGACAATGGTACTTGAGATTTGATGAGTACATTTGCTCAGCTGGTTTTACAAGGAGCTTGTACGACAGCTGTGTCTATTTCAGACGGGTTGGGACTGGTGTTACCTATCTTCTGCTGTATGTTGATGACATGTTAATAGCAGGCGAGTCTATTGACAGTGTTAATCAAGTTAAGGAGATCCTCAAACAGGAGTTTGAGATGAAAGATCTTCGTGAAGCCAAAGTGATTCTTGGGATGGAGATCAGTAGACTAGACGGGTCTATTCTGCTGAGTCAGCCTACTTATCTGCAGAAGGTGTTAGAGAGGTTCAGAATGCATAAGGCAAAGACTGTCTCTACTCCTATTGGCCAACATCATCGATTGTCCAATCAGATGAGTCCCAGGGACAGCCAAGAGCGAACTCAGATGAGCAAGATACCTTATGCCAGTGCTGTAGGGAGTTTAATGTATGCTATGGTGTGTTGTAGGCCAGACTTGACTCATGCTATGAGTGTGATCAGCAGATATATGAGTGATCCAGGCTTAAGCCATTGGGAAACGGTTAAGTGGGTTATGAGATATGTTCTGGGATCAGCACAGACGGGTCTGAAATTTCAGAAGATGCCAAGTGAGGGGGATGCACTTGTGGGATACGTGGATGCAGATTACGCAGCCAATGTTGACACTCGAAAATCCTTAACAGGATATGTGTTCACTCTATTTGGTACGGCAGTGTCGTGGAGGTCTATTCATCAATCCGTAGTTGCATTGTCTACTACGGAAGCGGAGTACGTGGCCTTGACTGAGGCAGTTAAGGAAAGCATGTGGCTGAAAGGGATTCTTAAGGAATTTGGTTTATCTCAGAACAGTGTGACTGTCTTCTGTGATAATCAAAGCGCAATTCATCTCGCAAAGCATCAGGGGTATCACGAGAGAACCAAGCACATTGATGTGAAACTGTACTTTGTGAGAGACATTGTAGAGAAGGGGAGCGTCCAAGTGGTTAAGATAGCTACTGAGGAGAACCCTGCTGATGCATTTACTAAGGCGTTACCAAAGGAGAAGTTTGGTTTATGTCTTAGGTCAGTTGGTTTGCATTAGTGACCTCTGCGGAGAAGGCTACTAGTCTGGTGGCGGCAGATTAGTAGTAGAATCTGTCCTTTGAGAAGGATAGATCGGAGCTGTTAGTTCAAGGTGGAGATTTTGAGCTAAAGGTGGAGAATTGTGAGGTTTATCTCAAATCCTCCTAGACTAGACGAGTGCTACTCGTCTTGTGAAGATCAGGTAGATTCTACTCTACTACTGTACTCGTCTGTTGGGCAGATCAGTCGAGATACTTAGTTGATAGAAGTCTTCTGAAGGACTCAGCTGTTGGGCGTATCAGCTGGTGAAGTCAGACAAGTTAGCTCAGACCAGATCAGATGAGTTGGAGGAGTCCAAACAGATGAGATGGGTGTTGCGAAGGACAAGACGAGTTGGAAAGACCAGACAAGTAGAGGTCTGACCAGACTAGTTGAGTTCTGTTAGCAGGGTTAATTTTTGGCTAAGTATGGAGTCGTCTTGTCTTGCGAAGACAAGTGAAGGGCAAGGAGGTCAATTCAGATTGGGTCACGCTGAAGGTGTGAGTTTGTTACACGGTTGTAACAGAATCCACGTGGCAACAGAGCACGCTTTCAACAATCCACGTGGCAACAGAGCACGCTTTCAACACACGCTGCAATCACCCTTGACAACCTATAAATACCCCATTACTTGTAATTGTAATTCTTGACGCGTACGAGCATTCGTTTTGAGAGTTGAGAGTTCACGAGCGAAGTGAGGATAAATCCCTTTCCGAGTGATGAGTGTTTGTAAACATCTCTTATACTAATCAAATTGAAGTCGTGTGTCCAGTGGATGTAGATCACGTTGATCGAACCACTTAAATCTTCTTGTGCTCTGTTTTTCGTTTTCGTTTATATTTGTGAATTGCCATGCTTTCGTTGGATTGAATATTGGTCGATTATTTTGCTTGTGATTGGAGACGTCTAATCGGAGTCGAATATCATTGACAATCGTAACAGTAGGAACCATAGTTTTCATTTTATTGATATACTTTTTGAAGACCCTATGCCAAGTGAACTTGTTTGACATTTTGTATCGAAAGTAGCCCAGCCGTATCGAAAGTAGGAACCATAGTTTTCATTTTATTGATATACTTTTTAAAGACCCTATGCCAAGTGAATTTGTATCGAAAGTAGCCCAGCCGTATCGAAAGTAGCCCAACCCAAACCATTTGTAATGGAGTGATGGAGTTAGAAAACTAATAAATATTTACTTATAATTATCACAATGAAGATTCAAAATATAATATATATATATATATATATATATATAGGGTTTTAATCTCGACCTTACCATTAAAGATCGATAAGGCTTCACAATTTTCTAAACAAATGAAAGACTAAAAATCATCATAGAATACTCTATGTAAAATCATCATAGAATATTCTATGCACTTTTACACACATTTATACAATTCTAAAGAATTATATGCGTATGAATAGGGGTGGAAATGGCCAGACTTCCCACAAGGGTCTACTGCTCGGCCTATTAAAGTTCGGCTCGACTCGTTTAATAAACAAGTTAGGTTCAAACTTTTTTAAAAGCCTATTTAATTAAATAGGCCAGATTTGAACTTTTTTGTAGGTCTTTCAAGTCCAATAGACCGGCCTATTTAATTTAATATATATAAATATATATATATATATAATATAAAAATATAATAAATATATGATATATATGGTATATTATATTTAAATATATAAAACATTTTAAATAGGAGTATCTAATATATATAATTTATAACTAGTAAGCATTAAGCAATATAATTAGTTAATTTTTTTATGATTCGATGAAATATAGGTGTCGTAGGACTTCTTTTTTAAATGCAGGACTAAAAAGGTTTTTTAAAGGGGTCGTGGTCTATTTATTAAAAATGTCAGTTTAAGCCTTAAAAAAAAAATCTATGACAGACCATAAATCAGGCTTGGCCTAAAAAAATATTTAGTAGGTCAGACTTTTTTTGTAAAGTCTACCTAAGTCTAACCCTAGCTCATTCCCACCCGTGCATATGAATTTGATTTAAGAGAGTAGGCAATCTTGATTCTTGACCCTACTATTAAAGATCACCCTTCATAATTCTCTATACACGTGAAAGACTTAAAAACTCTATACAAATGAAAGACTTAAAAAAGCATCATAGAATACTTTATATACTTTTACTCACGTTTATACCATTTTAGAGAATTGTATACATATGAATTTGATTCAAGAGGTAGGCACAATCCATCTAATTGAAGACACCATCCGAATTTAGCCAAGTGTGACATTCTCCATCACCATTTTAGTAGTGCTCTTCGTCCCTTTTAACAAATTCGGCCTCACATATTTGTGAAGGTTTGCTCCTTCACCAATCCATTTTCGTGAGAGAGGGTTTTCATTTAATTTCTAACAATTCCTAATTTCAGATTTGATTTGTCTTTTTTTTTTTGTGTGTGAAAAGAGTAAAAGTGTTTAATCAATTTGGAAATTTTCTCGCGCTAAGAACCCCTCACGGCTAGTTGAAATTATTTTTTTTGAATTACTGAAAAATACGTAGGAATTACCGAAAAATATGTAGGAATTACCGATTTTGTGACCTAAAGCAACGAGTGATATTTGAGTGCAATATTGATTGCACCTATTTATAATTGAAATTGAGCTTCAATAAATTGGGTCAAATGTTGGATCAAAAATTAAATTGAACATTAAAAATTTAAAGTGTATTTATACCCTCAATTGCATGAGAGAATTTGTCTAAATAAAGTACAATTTTGTTGAAAATGGGAAGTTAGAACGAAAATTTGAAAGTCTTAGACAAAAAAAACATTTTTTTCTCAAAATCAAATATTATTTAGGTTTAGTCTTGTATACACTTGAGTGCATGTTGTGCACTATAGTACATGTTGCACTTTTCAGTTGTATTGATTTGCACTTTTTCATGATTTACATTTTTTTGGTAAAATGGTATTGCACTTTTCAATTATTAAATTGTATAAAAATATTTTTCAATTTTATCCCACAATCCAAACAACTTGATTATAAATTATCATATAAAATTTAATCCATCAATCCAAGAATTTTAAATCAATTTTTCAAATTGTCCCACTAAATCCTATCCTAATATATCTATCTTATCTAACAAACCAAACAAGCCTTAAAAGTATAAGTTAGTATAACTATAAGTGAAATATGATATTTCTGAAATGTGCAAGTCGGTATTACTGAAAAGAGCATCACAATATTAATGAAAAGTGTAACTGAAAGTGTAAAAGTCTATAACTGAAAAGTGCAACAAAATTTTTTACTGAAAAGTGCAACACAATATTATTAAAATGTGCAGGTCGGTATCACAATTTTTAATGAAAAGTGCAACACCATTTTACTAAAAAGTGTAAGTCATGAAAAAGTGCAAGTCAATACAACTGAAATTTGTATTGACTTGCAACATAGACTAGAGTGCACAACATGCACTCGAGTGCATAGCAGACCAACCCTATTATTTAAGTGACAACAATTTTTTTTTTTTCTCAAAACCAAATATTAATGAAGGGACAACACTTCCTTAATACTCGATATTTCAACTCAATATTTTATCTTATGTCTCATTTTTATTTATGTTCTTTACGAGGATAGAAATAAACTGTTGGTAAAATTATTATACAGTTATATTAAAATTAAATTTAAAAATAGTAAATGTAATTCATTTGTGAGTGCTTTATCGGTGCTCACTTACTCCCTATATTGAACTTGGACATAATAAATATTAATAACATCAAGTAACACAATAATAAGATGTTACAAATTGTAAAAAAAAAAAAAAAAGATTTCACAAAATAATTATGTGTTTATAAACTTTTATATATATATATTTCTTGCACTGTTTCAATTTGATTGACTCTCAAATTCATTAGTTAAAACAATACATAATTTCTACATTAAAAAATAAATATCGATAATAATACAGAAGAGACAAAGTATTATATATGAAAAAGATAATTCACCTGAATTCGAATACACACCAGTGTTACTGAATTATTCTCCATTTCATTAATGAAGTAAAATATCGTTTACAGTGAAAATTCAATTTCATCCCACCCCTTCAAACTTTTTCGCAAAAGATCATTAAAATTTTAGAATTTAATTTAATTTAATTTAGTCTCATAGCTTACCATTTGGTCTGGATTTTTGTCCTATTTTCACTGAAAACTTGAAAACGACATCGTATGCTATCACCGAAAAAAAAAATGATGTTATATGGTACAAAAAAACGTTAGACTATATGACTATCGTTTTTTTATTTTGGATAAAAATTGAATCATAATCGAACCATATTCTAACTAAAACAAGCTGGCATGTTAAGTTTAAAAGATTTTTTTGTAAAGGTTTAAGTATGGTCTATGTAATTAAATGAACTTTTAAAAAAAATCTAGCTTGATTTATTAATTAAAAATGTATAGTTGAGTTTTTACAAGGTTGGGCCGATGACTGTCTTAGAAGCAACTTAAATTAAACCATCAAAATCAACATGCGTGTGGCCATTTTTTATTTAATGAAAAAAAGTGACTTTAAATGTTTTTGAGGGCACCATATATTAATTTGAAATGTGAATTAAATAAATTCATACCTAAACATTAAAAAAGTCGACACGTGGTAAGCTCGAAAATCCAATAGTGTACTTCACAACTGGAGGTCTGGAAAGCCTCACGAGTCACGTCGACCAACCTTAATATATACGTGGTGAAATTTTTTGTTTTTTCTTTTAAATGGATATCATTCCAACTACTCACTCTATCCATAAAAAATGAACAACTAATTTAGGGGATCAATCACATTGTTCACTTGTGGAATTTTATTTAAAGTCAAAATTTTACGCTTTATATAGACTTGACCCACCTTAAAAATTTCGAACTTGAGACAAGAGAGGAACACGCTCTTAAGTTTCAAAACATCGCTAAACCAACTCCTTGATGATCTACCAATAATACTGTTACGAGGTTGACGAAGGTGTGAATAAAGGTGTGGGTGTATTATAGTGGGTGCACAATTATGGAGTGTATCTACTAAAATACAATAAAAGCTTTAAAATCGTACTTTGCTATCTTAGAATCACACGCGCAATTTTGTAACCAATTCGGACGGGTATATATACACCCGATCCTACCCATTGAATGCAAGTTGGTTAATTCTTCAATTCATCTCGTCTAGTAACTGCTTCTCACTCCAATTTTCTATCTTTCTTCTCTAATTTTCTACGAATCTCCCTAATTGTTCGCGAATTTGTGTGAATCGCTTAGAATAAGCGTTTCAGTGGCCTCAGAGTTGGTTAGATCACGCTAGTTGTGCGAGTTATGGTATCAAATACAGATCGAATTGGCAGGTTGGAATCACAATTTGATTCGTTGGAGAATCGAGTGATTTCAGTAGAGAAAGGAATGGACGACTTACAGAAAGATCAAGCGAATGGAAGAAATGAATTGTTGAAACGCTTTGATCAACAAACGAAGGATCAGAATAGAGAAGCGGAGTTGTTGCGAGAACAATTGGCCGAACTATTCAAAAAATTGTGTTCGAGCAAGGGGAAATCTCCTATGGTGGAAGAGGTGGTGAGAGACGAAGGAGGAGTGAAGTTTGGAGTTGAGGATCCTGGAATACCAGTTGTGAATATCTCAAGTGGAGTGGGTGATGGACTACTTCCCACACCACCACCACAAGCTCGGTTATTCGATCTGAAAGGAGGTGGTGCTCCTAAAGGCATAGACATGAATTCAATAATAGATCGAAGGCTGGAGCTATACCACAAGAGGTTATTCATTCAGTTAGGAGGTATGAAACTAAACTTCCTCATAATTCATCTTTAGAGTTGGAAACTGGGGTTGTTGAACAGAATAGGAGTGCTGAAATGAATAACCACCATAGATCTAGTGAACTTTTTAATCAAAATAGGAAACCTCGAATGGATTTTCCAAAGTTCAATGGAGAAAATCCTAGACTATGGATAAGAAAGCGTCATAAGTACTTTCTATTTAATCCAATGGCAGATAGAGATAAGATCTTGTTGGCTGCATTTAATATGGAAGGAGCAGCAGATAATTGGTATGTGGATTATATGGATGGTAAAGAGGATGTGCCTTGGGAAGAGTTTGTTAAGCTGGTCTACAAGAGGTTCATCAATGTAGAAGATGAGAACCTCATTGGTAGATTCAACAAACTGACACAAACGACCACCGTGTTGGAGTACATAAAAGAGTTTGAGGAGTTGAAATCTTTTATGGTAGCAAGGGTGTCATGGCAAACTGATGAGTACTATACCATGAGTTTTATAAGTGGATTGAAGGATGAGATAAGCCAAATGGTGAGAGGCTTTCAACCTGAATTTTTGGAAGAAGCAATGTAGTCAGCTATAAGGCAAGAACAGATTCTCTTGAGTAGAGAAAGGGGATCAAAGAACTACAAAACATCCTGGAATTCATCTAACAGGACACAATGGCAAAATGGTGACAAAAGTAAAGGGGAAGCAAAACCTTTTGAGAAGAATGTGGCATCAGGAGTGATGAAGATGCCACCTGCTAAGAGGCTAACTCCAGCTGAGATGGAGGAAAGGAGGAAACAAAAGTTATGCTTCAATTGTGATGAGACCTTCCATATTGGGCAGAAGTGTAAAAAGTTGTTTGTGATACTCATGGAAGATAATGCAGAAGATGAGGATGAGCTAATTTTCGAAGAAGTTCAAGGAGAGGGAATGGAATCAATAGTATCTCTAAATGATGTAGTTGGGCATATGCATCCAAATACTATAAAGATCACTGGAAAAGTGGGCCCACATGTGATATCTATTGTGATAGATTCTGGTAGCACTCACAGTTTTTTGGATCCAAACACAGCAAGCAGATTGGGGTGTGTGGTGGAGTACACTAGTCCTTTGATGGTTACTATTGCCAATGGCCATAGGATTGAGTGTAATATTAGGTGTTCCAAATTTGAATGGGTGATGGGAAGCTATAAGTTTGTGGCACCTGTGAGGATCCTTAAACTAGGTGGATGTGATATGGTGGTGGGAGTGGATCTGCTCAGTTAACTTTGCCCTATAACCTTTGACTTTAAACTACATCAGGTCCAATTTAAAAAAGATGGAAGAGAAGTGGTGTTGTAAGGGAATGATAAGGATGAAGCCAGGGTGAGTATGATTTCAGGCAAGCAGGACAAGAAGATGGTGAAAAGGGGAAAGTATGAAGATAAGGGATATCTGTGTCATATCAAGAGCAATCCTGAGTTTGAAAAGTGCATTATACATGATGATTTGGAACCGATCATTGAAGAATTTCAGCTTGTGTTCAAGCCCCCTACTGAGTTACCTCCACAGAGGTTGATGAATCATATGATCTGCATTAAAGATGAGGAGAAGCCAGTGAAACAACCCCCATACAGATACCCATTCTTGTAGAGGCAAGAGATTGAGAAACTGGTAAGCGAGATGTTGGACAGTGGAGTGATCCAACCTAGTAACTCACCATATTCCTCACTAGTGTTGCTAGTGAAGAAAAAGGATAGAACCTGGAGGTTTTGTGTAGACTACAAGAGATTGAATAACATCACAGTAAAGAATAGTTACCCTATTCCTTTAATTGAGGAACTACTTGATGAGCTAGGTCAATCTAAGATGTTTTCTAAGATAGATCTTAGAGTTGGTTATCACCAGATCAAGGTTAACCCACTTGATATCCAAAAGACAACTTTTACTACAGTTTCAGGCCTATATGAAATTTTTGTGATACCTTTTGGATTGACCAATGCCCCAACAACATTCCAGGCTATTATGAACAAGGTGTTTGCACCTTTTGTGAGGGAATTTGTCCTGGTATTCTTTGATGACATTCTGATATACAACAAAGGTATGGAGGAGCACAAGGTTCATTTGAGGAGGGTGCTAGAAGTTTTGATGGAGCACACACTGAAAGTTAAGGCTTCTAAGTGTGTTTTTGGGATGGAACAAGTAGAATACTTGGGGCATATAATATCTAGTGAGGGAGTAAAAGTTGATCCTAACAAACTCAAGGTGATGCAAGATTGGCCAACACCCATAACAATGAAGGAGCTAAGGGGGTTCCTTGGGCTGACAGGGTACTACAGGAAGTTCATCAGGCACTTTGGCATTATTGCCAAACCCCTGAACTTCCTGACTAAGAAAGGGCAGTTCAAATGGAGTGATGAAGCAGATTCTGCCTTTAAAACACTTAAGCATGGTGTCAGCCCCTATTTTGCAGCTACCAGACTTCAAGGTTCAGTTTGTGGTAGAGACAGATGCTTGTTATGGGGGCATTGGAATTGTGTTGCTATAAGGGAAGTTACTCATTGCTTTTCTGAGCAAGGCACTGGGGGTAAAGAACTTGGGACTTTCAATTTATGAGAAGGAGTTCTTGGCCATTTTGATGACAGTGGAGAAATGGAGATGCTATCTTATCCATGCCCCATTTGTGATCAGATTTGATCACCAGAGCCTCAAGTTTCTTCTGGAGCAGAAGATAGCCACACCACTACAACATAAGTACTTGACTAAACATTGGGTTTTGACTACAAAATTGAATACAAGGCTGGACATGAAAACATTGTAGCAGATGCTTTGTCAAGGAGGGAGCATCATCAGGGTGGGTGTCTTGCACTATCAGCTGTTAAGCCACATTGGGTGGAAGAAATACAGGATAGTTATGAGGGGGATGACTTGGTTTCTGAGGTTATAACAGATAGTCTTACTACACCTTACAATCTGTCTTTCTATTCTTACAATGGGGGAATAGTCAAATTTAAAGGGAAGATATATGTGGGAGTAGTTGCTGATTTGAGATCAAAGCTAGTTTTACATGTCCACTCTTCCACAGAAAGATGACATTCAGGAGAGAATGTCACATTTCAGAGGATAAGAAACATTTTCTGGTGGCCTAAGATGATGGAGGTGGTCCACAAAGTGGTTTTTGAATGCCCTACATGTCAGTTATGCAAGCATGAGCTACTCAAGGCCCCAGGATTAATTCAGCCATTACCAATCCCAGATCAGGCTTGGACTGACATATCCATTGAGAAGCTTCCTAAATCTAATCAGAAGGATACTATTTGGGTGATAGTGGATAGACTCACCAAATACAGTCATTTCATTGCCTTATCTCACCCCTTTACAACATCAGATCTGGCCAAGATCTTCATTACTGAAGTATACAGATTACACGGATTGCCTTCTTCCACTGTATCTGACAGAGATAAGGTTTTTACTGGACACTTTTGGCAAGAATTGTTGAAAATCTTGGGGGTTCAATAGCTGTTGAGCACATCATATCACCCTTAAACTGATGGGCAGACAGAGAGAGCTAATTAATGTTTGGAGTCTTACTTAAGGTGCATGAGTGGGAGGAGCACCATGCAATGTATGGGTATAAGGAGATTCCCTTTTGAAGCTTTGTATGGGTATAATCCAAAGCTTCTTACTTTTGGTCCCCTAATTCAAGGCAAGGTGAAGGGTGTGGAGGTTCGAAACAATCAACAAATATTACATCAATTAAAGCAGTTATTATACCAGGCCCAAGACAAGATGAGATTCTATGCAAACAAAAATAGGGTGGACAGGGTGTTTCAGGTTGGTGATTGGGTTTACTTGAAACTCAAACCCTACAGGCAACTCTCTTTGAGGAAGAGTCACCTATGGAAGTTGAGTCCCAAGGTTGCAGGCCCCTTTCAGGTCGTGCAAAGGGTGGGATTGGCTGCCTATACGTTGGTACTACCAACAACAACTACAATTCACCCTACTTTTCATGTATCACTGCTGAAAAAGAAAGTGGGAAGGGGAGATTTGGTTTCGCAACACTTACCAGAGTTTGATGAAGATGGAAAAGTGTTAATTTTGCCCATGAAAGTTCTGGCTCATCGCCTAGTTCGTAGGGGAAACTCACCAGTGGCAGAGGTGCTCATTCGCTGGTCCCATTTGCCGGATTTGGAGGCCACATGGGAGGATTTTGCTACTTTCAGCAACCTTTTTCCCCAACTGTTTGCTTGAGGACAAGCAATGTCTGAAAGGGAGGGTATTATTACGAGGTTGACGAAGGTGCGAATAAAGGTGTGGGTGTATTACAGTGGGTGTGCAATTATGGAGTGTATCTACTAAAATACAATAAAAGCTGTAAAATCGTACTTTGCTATCTTAGAATCGCACGCGCGATTTTGTAACCAATTCAGACGGGTATATACACACCCGATCCTACCCATTGAATGCAAGTTGGTTAATTCTTCAATTCATCTTGTTTGGTAACTACTTCTCCCTCCAATTTTCTATCTTTCTTCTCTAATTTTCTACGAATTTCCCTAATTGTTCGTGAATTTGTGTGAATCGCTTAGCATAAGCGTTTCAAATACCCGTTTAATTTTTTTTTTTACTTTATTAACAAAGTTAATGATTTACCAACAATATCCTTTATTCGTTACCTCGTATATTTACTTTATAATTAAAATATAAATTATGGACTTTTGGCCCAGCCCAATTTTAATTATGATCATAACTCATTTAACCCTTTTTTTATATACAATCATATGATTATTTATTTTTTTAAAATTCGAATTTGTTAAAATATACAAATAATTTATGCAGGTGAAATATAAAAAAATGAGTAACTTTATCCAGACAAAAAAAATAACAAAATGAATAAAAACATTGACATATTTTCAATAATTCAGTGTCGATCGACACTGATTTGTCGAAAATTAGTTATATAGTCGACAATAATCCGTCGAAAAAAGATTCTCACGTCGCCAAATTTTCGTCGAGAGAATTTTTTTTTGAAATATTTTCGATAAAGAATGCTCGATAAAAGACACAATCATTGACAAATTGTTGTCGACGATAGTATTCCCTGTCAAACACTCTTTGTCGAAAATCTAAAAAAAAAAAACCAAACCTGCGATTAGGGTTCAGGCGAGGAGGCGACATCGACTGCACAAGGGAAGAGGGGCAAAGGCTTGATTAGGGGGGGAGGAGGCGGCGGCGGCACCGGGCGAAGGAAGGACGGTGCCGCCGCCAATTTGGGTTGGAGGCGGAGCGGCTTGGTTGAGAGTTGCATAAATTAAAGAAAAAAAAAAGAGGGAGGAAGGGAGGGAGGAGAGGTTTGGTGGGGGAAGGCAGGCGGCGACAGCGTCGCGAGGAAGGAGGGTGGCGCCACCGCGATGTCGCAGAAAATGAGGGGGAGGGGCGTCGCGATGTTGCAGAAAGAGAAGGGAGTGCATCTGGGCGGCTTCAGGCGGCGGGAGAGTTGGAGAAGGGAAGATGAAGAATGAAGAGAAGTGGGAAGAGGGTGGAAAAAAATAGGATTTGTAGGGGTACATTTAATATGATAACTTTTAAGAGAAAATGGCATATTAAACATTTTATGGGGACTACATCTATTATAATGTATTTTTAGTGGGGTATGAAAATGGGGGTATATTTAACAAGGCTGGAGAGGTATATAGCCGGCGCCTATTAATATAAAATGAGCCTTATTGAATGAAGTCCATATACAAAGGCCTTTGTTTTACTCGATTTCCATGGGTCACCGAATTGTGCTTATTGCGGCCTTTCTCGGCATCTTTTTTCACAAATTATTAATAGCCTAATAATAATAAAAGCCATGGCATTCAAAAAATAAAAGAAAGCTGTGGGTCAAAAATAAATAAAATAATAAAAGCTGTCAATATATCAAAATTTCAGAACATAATTTCTTTTATTTTTTTTAATTTTAAAATCATTTTTGTGCTATAATAAATGAAATTAATCATTTATTATGATCTTAAATTTGATACTCTTGTTGTAAAACAAAATAAAAATTGATCTAAAATGTGAATTATTTTTATGATGCTTGTTCTAATTGAACTGCTTAATTTGGGCATTTTAAAGAAATTCAAAAACAATTTTACCCAAAAAGTTATACACTTATATTTTATTTATCACTAAATTTTTGTGAGTTCGGATCTCATTATGTGAAATGAATATTATTTTATTAAGTAAAAAATGCTACTCCCTCCGTCCCATACTTGAAGCTACAAACCAAATTGACACGATTTTTAATAAATGAGTTGTTTATTAGTATTTGTAAGATAAAGTGAGGGTAATAAAGACTTTTCAACTTTATAAATAGTAATAAAGTTACTTTTTAGTGTAATAAAGTAGTGGCATTTGTTGTAATATTGTGATGTTTTAAGGGGAGTGTTTAAAAGTGCTTTTACTATTTTAGGTAATGTTGCTTCAAGTATGGGACGCCCAAAATGGTAAAATGTAGGTTCAAGTATAGGACGGAGGGAGTACAATCTTTATAAATAAAAATAAACAAAATATATTGATTGAAGTTTCGACTCACAAAATAAGATGAGTCAAACGGTTTTAAAAGCCCTCCCCTAATTCCAACTAATTAAAGCTTTTTTTTTTTATTATTATTAATTTGTAGTTCATACTATGGTTGGACGACCTACATCAAATTTAAATTTTCAACTATACCCCTCAATTGTAATCGGACCAAATCTCTTGTTTCTTGCCATATTTTTAAAATGGGGACAAAATTTCATTAGTAAAATACTGGAATCAGTCAATAATGATTGATAAGAGAAAGCTGGGGTGAGTTCCAAGTGTTCACTCCGATTTGAATTACATCTCGCAAAAAAAAATAAAAAAAATAATGCTACGACCTATCCAACAAATATTACATTGTGGTAAGGATGTAAAAAGCAAGTCCATTAAATTTTTAATAAAAAAGTTATCAATTTCTAAAGTAAAATGTACTACTTTTTAAATAAAACATGTAAAATGTATTCAATTTGTTCATTTTTAAGCTTTCCATTTTGCCAAACGGGCAACACACACCGTCTCTCCACCTTTTTCTGATTTTTCTATTTATCTTTATATTTTCTTTTTTCTATATCTTTACACATATCTTAATCTTAATACCCTATAACTTAAAACATATTGTAGGACATGTGTCAAATTATCCCCCTCTACCTCAAAATATACCAGTTGTGGGCTCGATCGGTAGTGACAGCGACGACGATGAACAAGTTTAGAGGGTTTTTAATCTGCAGAAACTAGGGAAGAAGAAGGGTACGTCACATTTTTTATGTCAGTTTAACAAGGGCAATAGCGAGGGCTAGTGGGACCTCACTATTTTTAATGGCCTTTATTTAAAATAAACACAATATAAATATAGTCATAAAGTAATAATACACAAGTTAGAAGACTCAAAACAACTCAAGTCAAAATATAAATTTGTAGAAGAAAAAGAAATAATAAAAAAATAGAAAAAAGGGTTCTAGAGGGTTTTCTCGATTTTTACCCATTTTGTCCAGTTTTTATAGGTTTTGACCTGTTCAACTGTACGTTAAAACGATTTTTTAAGTGATATCGGACCAGTTTCAGGCTCGATTCTTGGTTGAATTAGTTGGCCCGGTTATGAAAATAGTGTCCCTAGACACGAATTTTAATGAATATTGATTAGTTTATGTATAAAGTAGATAAATTTGAGGTATGATGGGTATTGTGTTGTCCATTAATAAATAAGTGATGGTTGATATAGGTGGAGATAAAATAGTGTGAATATTATTTTTAAAAGTGGACTAAGTATAATGAAATTAAACAACTAAAAAAGAAAAGTTAAAATAATGAAATTGAAAAAATGTAATTTTTTTTTTAAATTGATAGCTAGGTGATATACTGATACATATAGCACACAATTTTTTTTAATCTTTGTCTTATATGCTTAATTTTACTCTTCTGTCCAAAAAACATAAATCGTTATTCTCTATTTGTTTGTCTCCGGCCAAATATAGTTCATGATCATTTTAACTTTTTGTTTAAAATATTTTTATGTAATAATTATTGAGATTAATACTTAATATTGATTATTTACATTAGATAAACACTACAAAAAAGAGGTGTTTTACCGACGGATATTCAGTCGGTATTGGCTCTTACCGACGGATTTACCGACGGATTTTATCCGTCGTCAATGAATTGGTCGGTAGTGGTTACCGACGGAAAATATGCATCCGTCGGTATATGCCGACGGATTCCCGACGGATTCAAACCAACCTGTTTTCAAACCGGGTCGCCTGTACCGACGGATTCAATTCCGTCGACAGTCAAGCCAACCCGTTTTCAAACCAAGTTTTCAAACCGGTTCGCCTGTACCGACGGATCCCAAAATCAATTTTTCGTCGGTAGATCCGTCGGTATATTTTGGACTTAAATTTTATTATTTTAATTTACCAACGGAATTTTCCGTCGGTAAGTATTAAAATTTTTTTTAAAAAATGATATTCCGTCGGCTCGCCCGTCGGTATTACCGACGGAATAGTCCGTCGGTAAGTACCAAAAATTTTTTAAAAAAAATTATTTGCGATCGGGATCCGACCCGATCAAAATTGCTTAAATAATTCAATACACAAATCTACATTGCATCCAACAGAATAAACAAAATCGTCGTCCTTTTCTTGAGCAAACAGCAAAAACTTGATGATGTAGACCAGAGTGCTAAGGCATCGAATGGTGTTCCGGAATTGGCAGAGGATCGATCAAGTAAGAAGCAAATAGAATTTTGCTGCTGATTATGACAACTATACCCTTCGCTAGAATGCTTGAAAAAGCTCTGTGAAATATTAAAACAACGTAGTAAACATTAACAAAAACTTATATGAGAAATAATTTAACAAGAATGTGAGTATATTAATAAGTACCGTGGAGTATATTAAATTGTCCTTCGCTGACTCGACTCCATCCCTGCCATTTCAAAATCAATTCCAAAGAATCAAGATTCAATTGTCATTTTATATATTTAAACATAAATTAAATTATCATAAAAATTGAACATACCTCAACAGAGATCAAGTAACTTCATTAGGCTCGCATAGTTTCGGTCATGCTGGTAGTTCAAAGATAAGAGATTTAGAGTACAATAAATAAATCAATAATTCAAGGAAAATGGATATTTAAACATATCTCCATGAATACGTGCAGAATGCCAAAAAAATCACTGAGTTGCACATTTTACAAGTATTTCTCTATATTAATTTGTGCTAACCTATACTAAATCATATTCAATAAATTAAAACATATACATAGACTGTACGTGTATCATATGTGATACAAATATTAGAAAAGCATATATACCATAAAATTAGAGGCAAACAAGTTGTAGGGCCGAAGGCACGTGAAAAACTTTTAGAATTATAATTAATTTTCAATTCGTATTTTCATACCTTATCTATGTGATTCTCACTGCATCTTATTAAATACTCAAAATTAACACATATCTCCATTTTCCTCAAATTATATAATAGTATTAAACATTTTTTTTGCTCTTTTTAGGGGATATTTGGTAGTTATTCAAACCACATGATTCTTTTCGTAAGGTAAATGAATTTTCAGAAACCAAATACACTTGACCTCTCTCACTTTAGACTCATACACATCAATTTAGACCAAATTTAACAAACAAAAAAAAAAAAAGTACCTTTCAAACGAAGACGGCGACGGCAGAAGAGGCGGTGGGCGACGGCAGAGGAGGCGGTGGGCGATGGCAGAGGAGGCGGTGGGCGACGGCCGCGACCACGGCAAGGAGGCTTTATATTCGGAAAGGAGGTGGAGTGGGGGAGAGGGAGAGACATAGAGAGATTGAGGGAAAATACGCGTGAAATGAGAGAAAGTTACATTTATAATCGGAAATGCCGACGGAAATGGCGACGGATATTTCGGTCGGCTTTGGCTCGTTGCCGTTAGCGACTGAAATGGCGACGGATATTTCGGTCGGTATTGGCTCGTTGCCGTTAGCGACGGAAATGGCTACGGATATTTCGGTCGGCTTTGGCTCGTTGCCGTTAGCGACGGAAATGGCGACGGATATGTTCCGTCGCCATTGGATTTTTATAACCAAATGATAAATAATTAAATTATAAGTTAATTAATAAAATAACCAAATGATAAATAATTAAATTATAAGTTATAACCAAATGATAAATAATGAAATCTTATAAATTGTACAAAATAAAATAGCTAGGTTACATTAATTTAATATTCATCTTCATCTTCGTCTTCATTTTCATTATTTGCCACATATTCCTCTTCCTCCTCATCTTCTTCATCCTCCCCCTCGTCATGTTCATCCTCCTCCTCATGTCCACTATCGTTTTCAATAACAATCAATTGTGGATTTGCAGCCGTCAAGTCTACCGAAAGATTAAAATCTCCCGCAAACACTTCAGTTTGATTCTCTATTTGTTCCATTTGAAACGGAGGTTCATCTTCATCGTTGTTTTCCTTTTGGGGGACCTTCACCATTGACCTTGTCTTCACTTTGCAAACAGCGTGTCATTCTGATCTATTACGTTTTCCAGCTCCTGGATACGTGCAGTAGTAGACTTGAGATACCTGAGAGGCAAATACAAACGGATCATCCCCGCTATACTTCCTTTTCGAATTAACATCCACAAGCTTGTACTCCGGATGAATTTTGGTTCCTAAAGGGGATGTGTCAAACCAATGGCACTTGAACAACATTACGGTTTTCACTGGATATCCCGGATATTCAATTTCAACGACTTCGTGTAACACCCCAAAGTAATCACTTGCATCTGCATTGTAATTCGCACCACTAAGACAAACACCACTGTTGTTAGTCGTTCTTGTTGATGCATACTCTGATGTATGAAACCTGTAGCCTTTCACAATATAGCCGTTGTAAGTCCTAACACGCCGTAGTGGTCCTTGGCTGAGATCCTGTAAGATCCGGCTCTGAAAATCGTGCGATTGTCCCTATACGTACAGTTAAAATTAACATTAATCAAAACAATTATTTGTTCACGTAAAATTCAATTAATGATACTCACATAACATTGGAACCATCGGGCAAATTGACGTTGAAGACTAGTATCTATGTCTCTATCTGAGATGTTTTGATCTGCATGTCGTAGTTCTTGTGTATACATCCTAATAATTCACAACACAATTAGATGATAAATGACGCACGTTTAGTGCTATTTAATTAGATGATAAATATATGAAATACTTACTCAATGTAAGGCTGAACTTCATCACAATTCAATAACACGTACGTTTGTGCTATTTCAGCCTCTGTGTGTGTTGACCAATGTCGTTCAGTGGCTTTTCCTATAGGTCGCCCCTTAGACTTGAATACAGAGAGCATGCCATCGACTTCTTGTTGCGTACCTCTACCATCGAAGTTACGTGGTTCATTCCTGATCCTCGTGTTGACATGGTCTTCAAAATAATATGAACAAAACATGTCAACCTCTTCATTCAAATACGCATTAACAATCGATGCTTCGACGTTTGCCTTCTGTTTAGCATTGCGCTTCAAGTTGTGGAGATACCTAAAATTATAATAGTTAACAAATTAAAATAAGGCTCCTTATACTAAAAACTAATTAAATGAGAGAAATAGAATTGTTCACCTCTCAAATGGGTACATCCACCTGTACTGCACTGGACCACAAATCCTAGCTTCATACGCTAAGTGAACAGGTAAGTGTTCCATCGAGTCAAAGAAGCTAGGTGGGAAAAAACGTTCCAACTTACACAAAATAACTGGAATGTCTCGTTCCAAACGATTCATATCATCAACCTTGATTGTTGTAGACGTTAAATCTCTAAAAAAGAGACTTAATTCAGTGACAGCCCTCCACACATTCAGAGGAAGAAATTCTCGAAACGCAATAGGTATCAAGCGCTGCATAAAAACATGACAATCATGACTCTTCATCCCTGCAACTTTGCCTTTTGTTGTGTCTACGCATCGACTCATGTTTGACACGTAGCCGTCTGGAAATCTTAACTCTTTAATCCACCTACACAATTCCTGCTTTTGTGCCTTATCTAGTGTGTAGCAAGCCTTTGGATATTTACCTGTACGGGTATCCTGTTCCAACTCATCACGGCGACAGATAGTGTTCAACTCTTCCCTGGACTTTGGAGTATCTTTCGTCTTGCCTTTTGTGTTCATGATTGTGTGAAACACATTGTCAAACACATTCTTCTCAATGTGCATGACATCCAAATTGTGTCGGAGCAATAGTGAACTCCAATATGGCAAGTCCCAAAAAATACCCTTTTTCTTCCAGTTACCTGGGATTCCTTTGTTGTGTTCTTCTGCATTTTCCTCCGTAGTTTTTTTCAAACCCGTCCACTCAATCTCATGTAACAGACTTTGTGCTGTACGATTAATAAATGTTAGAATAAATGTAACCAAAAAAAACATGTTAAAATAAATGTATAAAATACCATTTCGAAGGGGCGGTCGATTGTTTGTGACTGTTCTATTCTTCGTGAAGTCCACCTTATTCCTTCGAAATGGATGATCTCGAGGTAAAAACCTTCGGTGATTATCGAACCATGAAACTTTTCTACTCTTCGGGAGACTGAAAGCTTCAGAATATTCCATACAATACGGACAAGCTTGCTTTCCGGCTGTACTCCACCCGGACAACATAGCATATGCAGGAAAGTCGATAATGGTCCACAATAAAGCAGCACGCATCGTGAAGTTCTGTTTCCTAGAAACATCATACGTTTGGACTCCGTTATCCCATAGGAAGATCAAGTCTTTAATAAGAGGCTGGAGATAAACATCAAGTTTATGCTTTGGATTCGACGGACCAGGCACCAATACAGTTAGAAACATTGTTTAAGGTTTCATGCACATCCATGGAGGTAGATTATACGGAGTCAGTATCACCGGCCACAAAGAATACTTCTTTCCATAACTCCCAAACGGTGCAAAACCATCAGTACTCAAGCCTAATCTCACATTCCTCGGTTCACAAGCAAATTCTGGAAACACGTTATCAAGGTGTTTCCAGGCTTCAGAGTCGGACGGATGTCTCATATCCCCAGCCTCAGTATCTTCAGAATTTCTTGCATGCCACGTCATGTGTTGAGCTGTAGCACTAGATTGAAACAATCTCATTAAACGAGGAATGATAGGAAGAGAATACATCCTCTTGTGTGGCACTTTCTTTTTTGTCTTGCTCGATTGACCACCTGGTCCCTTCCGTCGTGGCTCTTTGTACCGGGGATGGCCACACATTCTACACATAAGAAGATCGCTATCGTCATCACCCCAGTATAACATGCAACCATTCACACAACAATCAATCTTTTCAACCGGCAAACCCATATTCTTCATCAGTTGTTTGCTCTGATGAAACGTCGTAGGTACTTTATTATCGACAGGACAAATCTCACTGCATAATTGTGTCATTTGCTCATATGCTCTGTTAGATAGCTTGTTCTCCGTCTTAATAGCCATAAGACGAGCATTAAATGACAACTGAGAATGAGAATCACACCCTGGGTACAAATCTTGATCGACTAATTTGAGCATCTCATAAAACTGAAATGCTTCATCCGTTGGTTCCTCCTCTATATTTGACATACCGGCTTCCATCACCATTGTTTGATACATATCGGGTTCTTCCACCCCAAACTCTTGATCGTTACTGGTGCCGACATGCTCAACGTGTACTGGTTGTTCATAAATTGCAGTAGTGTAATAGTACAAGACTTGATCAAAATTATAAGGTCACCGTTGTTCGCCATGACTTGTCCAATTATAGTAATTATCAACGAACCCATTCATAACAACGTGGCATAAGACTTCATCAATGCTTTTAAATGATCTATTCTTACATTTCTTAGCATTACACGGACACCTAATACAATCCTCAGACATGTAATGTGGGTGTAGCTTTGCAAATTCAACAAATGACACGAGTTTATCATAAAATTCAACATTCACATTTCCTAAAACGAGCCTAGGAGTACAATACATCCACCGACGATCCGGCAATTCCATCTGTTAAACAATTTGACCAAATTAAAATTACACACTAAAAATTAAACACTAAAAGTAAAAATTATGTAGTAAAATTACACACTAAAAAATTAAACAACAAATTAAAATTACACACTGAAAAACATACCTTAAATTTTTGCTCCAATCCAAATTTTTCCCTTAATTTTTTGTTCCACTCCAAAATTTTCGCGTGTTTTGATGTTCTGGAACATTTTTCAATACTACATGCCGACGGAAATGTCAGCCCGTCGGTATATCACGCGCCGAAATTCCGTCGGTATTGGCAATACCGACGGATAATTTCAGTCGGTAACACATATTTCAAATGTATGTCAAATCAGTCCATCGGTATATCACGCGCCGAAATTCCGTCGGTATTGGCAATACCGACGGATAATTTCAGTCGGTAACACATATTTCAAATGTATGTCAAATCAGTCAGATTCTGTTGACCAAATTTCAGTCGGTAATTACATTGCCGACGGAAATTTCTGTCGGCATTAAAACATGTGTAAATACCGACGGAATCACTTTCCGTCGGTAAAAGACGCGTATAAAAAAAATTAAACTGCGTATTCTTAACACTCCAACCACACTCAAAACAACCTACTTCTTCACAAACATCAAAAATTAAAAAAATACAGAAACTCATGTCTTCATCTTCGACATCCATGAAAATTGTGGTATGCCATTGTGGAAAAGAAGCTCGTGTGTGCATGTTGAAGCAAGAAAAAAGCAGAGGTAGACTATTTTATACTTACCCAGATTCACTAAATGGTTCTGGATGCTCCTTTTTTGTTTGGGCCGATGAACACGAAATTCACGGACAAGGAACGAGTTCACACGGAATGTTTCCGGGCATGGTGAGGAGAATTGACTCACTTTTGCTTGAAAATCAAGAGCTCAACAACAAGTTGAATCATGCGCAACTAGTTGGGGATATGTATAAGGATACATCTGACCAACTAACCTCAGAATTAAGATTTGAAGCTGGAAAAGTTGAAGAGCTAAAGAAGCAGAGGAACTTTCTTATTGTGGCCATAGTATTCTGTGTTCTACCCTATGTGTTCAAGTTTATAGGTTGGATGTAATCCTAAGTTTATGTCTCTAATATGTATTGCTAAGTTTATGTAATGTTAAGTGTATGCATGTAATGTAACCACAACAACAGCCTTTCTTCAAGGCAATTTTCAATGAAAATGTTGTTTATCTATCACATAAAACATCCAAAATTAAATATACACATTCTTAACACATAAAACACACATAACTAAAATTAAACAACTGATACTTAAACATAAAAGTAAATAGTTCAACAAAAATGCAGATAAAAAATAAATAGTTTTACGAGACATAAAAGTAAATAGTTCTACGAGACATAAAAATAAAATTGTTAAACACATAAAAAAAAAATTGTTCAAAGTCACTCATGGACCAAAGTTCCACAAATCAATATCAACGTCGGCGCCACCACCGAACTGCTGACCCATGATGTCATCATCCTGCTGCATGGTCGGGACATAGGCTGAGGGGGCTGAGGGGGCTGGGGGAACAGGCACGTTCACGTTGGCCGTCGGTGGAGGAGCTTGCATGGTTCTCCGATAAACCTCCTCGATCCTCTCGTCCGACCACCCCATCTCTCGACCCATATTCACATGCATCACATGCATGTAATGGTTGAATTGTGCCATCGTCACATCAAGAGTTGGGGTGGAAGATACGGAACCCTGCGATGCCGTCTGGGACGGACCAGCGCCGGACCTGACATCAGCGCTCATACGACCAAGGCCCAGAACTCGTCCACGGGTGGTGGGGGCAACTTCCAAATAAGCCCGGTCCACCTCCTCGACTGTAGGGGCACTGCTGGTTCCGGCTTGAGTAGGGTCGACTTGAGTTCCGATCTCGGCCATCCTCCGGTTCATCTCCAACTACATAATTAATAATTTTAAATTAATAGAATAAATTATAAAAAATGTATTTAATTAAATAATTTTATTACTTACGTGGAGGTTAGTTGTGCGCCCGTATGTGGATTGCTGTGTATCAGCATTAAACGGATGAGCAATGCTCATCCGGTCCAAGTGAGTGGGTACACGCCCCGTATCCCGTTCCTAATAATTAAATTTATGTATTATATATATTAAATATATAATTAAATTTATTGAAATTAATTAAAAAAATAATAAACACTTACAATGACCATCGACTGCTCAAGGATGTACCGGGCTCCAGTCCGATGCCTGGACATCCCACCCCCAACGTCGGATCTCCGGTTGGCCTTAGCAATCTCACACTTCCTGATGTACTCAGGATCCAGCCACTCCCTCGTCAATGAATCCCACAACACAACATCATTATCATCCTTACCCAAGCTCTGCGTCGTCCCATCGCTCCGCCATGCCATTCTCCATTCGTACATTAAATCCTTATACCGCTCTTGCGCCGATTTACAGAAATACTTGAACATAGCCTGGTCTGAGTACATATTCCGATCCCAAGTGGCTTGTTTCTGCACATATAATAAATTGTTTATTATTGAACAAATTAACAAACATTAATTAAATAATTAAGTAATTAATTACTACCTGAAATTCCTCGAAGTACGCCAACTTTTTTTGTTTTGGGACCTTCGACCAAGTAATTGCACCCGCAGAGATCGGTAAAGAGCCAAAAGCAATCGTGCATGCCCTGGAGACCTCGTTACCAGGTAACAATCTGTGACATTAATTAACAAACAAAACACATTATAAATTAAAACGAATGCGAAATTAATTATTAAACAATAAAAGTATTTAATTACTTACACTCCTCTACTTGTAACCCAAATGCGCTCCCGGCCATCCCGAGCAGGAACAGCAGGATGGTCCCGGACAGACGAATGAGACGACGACTGATCAGGCGACGGGTGTGGCATGGGTGGCGGAGGCGACGATAATGGTGTTCGTGGCAGTGTAGGCGCCGGCGCCTCGGGTCTAAGTTTGGATCGACTCTTCCTCGATCGGCTACGTGACCCGGAGGCCCCGTGAGATCCCGAGCCACCAGAGGCACCAGCACCATTTCCAGTCATCTATTTAATTTAAACATTTAAATTAATAAATTATATATATAATACTAATTAATTAATAATAAATTTCTTAATTTAATAAAAAACAATAATCTAATAAATTAAAATTTAATCCCTAAATAATAACCTATTTTAAGAAATAATAACCTATTTTAATAAATAATTTTTTATTCAATCAACAATACCTAATTTAATCAATAATAACCTATTTTAATAACTAATTTCCTATTTTATTCAACAATAACTAATTTATTCAATAATTTCCAATTTTAATTAACAATTTTCTATTTTAATTAACAGTCTATAACCTAATAAATTTAGTAACAATTTTTTCTAACTTTAAAATAACAATTTCCTAATATAATTAACAAAGCCCCTAATTTAATCAATAATTTCATAATTAGTAAATCAACAATATTAATCTAGCTAATTATAACGTACAATATCATAATTTAATTATGTAATTAACTCCACTCCAACGTATATGCAAATTAAACAATAATATCAACTATATATATAACATCAATTATGCAAAACATGCAATATCGATCTTAACAAATCACATCAATTTATTATAAATAACTATATACATCAACTAGCTATATATATAGGCAATTATCCACTTACAATATCAACTAATTAATTAGATATATCAACTACATACATTCAAAATAATTAACTATATACATCAACTACAAACAATTAATTTCATATTAATCTATATAACAATTTAAATTAACACATGCAATTTAATTCATAATTATAGGCAATACAATATAACTTAAAAATTAATTACTAACAAATTAAGAAAGCGTACCGTATAGATTTTCTAATCGAGTCGAGAGATCACCTCGGCCGCTAAGACTCGAAACAGGGAGGAGGGAGGGTTTCTTTCTCTCGAAAGAGAAAGAATGAATCTGTTCTTCAGTTTATATACAAAAAAAAATTGCCTTTACCGACGGAAATTTCCGTCGGTAATGACCAGATTTAATTTTGGTAGTTGATGCGGGTCGGTTACCGACGAAAATTTCCGTCGGTATGACCACATTTAATTTTGGGAGTCGATCAAGAAGGCGGTTAGTTAATGCGGGTCGGTTACCGACGGAATATTTACAATACCGACTGAACAATCCGTCGGCCGGTGACCCAAAAACGACACCGTGTAGAGAGTTCTGAGTGTCCGTCGGCATATCCGTCGGTATCCCGTCGGGAAAGCCGACGGAAATTGAATTCCGTCGGCAGAGTCTTCTGACTTTGAATTTCGTCGGTAATCCGTCGGTACAGCCGTCGGAAAGGTAATCCGTCGGTATACGTCCGTCGGCATAAACGAGCGTTTTTGTAGTGAAATATTTTATTTGTTTGTGGATAAAATAAAAGTGAACTATATTTTTAGATGACCATTTTTTTTTTGTCGACAAATAGATGCAACTATAAAACACAAAATGACAAAATGAAATAGGCTAGCTTCCTATTTGACCTTCTAAAGACCACATTACGTGTATAAAGTAATGCTAATTTCATAACGAGTATCTTACTGCCGATATAATTGAAATAAATGATACACTGCAATTAATTAATTAATAAGAATAATAATTAAAAACGTATATAAATGAAAATCTAAAAATCACATGAACATGTTTTTCAAGAGTGCATAGCCCGTTCAAAATCATCCGGGGAAAACCCTCCATATCAGATTGGATTAATACGTAGACTCAGAACAAAAACTCCAATAAATTTTGATTTTAAGAAGTTTTTTATATACTTTAACAATCGCTTTAAAAAAATACATATATCAATTTAACAATTTTATTATTCTTACCCTTTTTTTTTTTTAGTTTTTCAATTAGTTTATTTTCACTCTACTTCATATATCAACTATATACCAATATTCCTTAAACACAGTGACGGAGTCAGAAAATTATGATTGGGGGGCCCGATTTGTATAAGAAGTTTTGGTAGTTTCGACTTAAAATGAAGCGAAACAATTTAAAAATTGCTTAATTATTAATACCGTTAAAAAAAATTTAATCATTTTCTTTCTTTAGTTATAATTTAATCATGAAGCCAAACAATATAATACTTTTAAATATAAATCTACAAAAAATTTAAAACACTATTTAAAAAAAAAACATCAATAATATTGTTCAATTTTAAGGATATTTTTGGGAGTTTAACAAAAATTTAGACAATAATCTTAAACACATCATCAATCTATTGACTCGATCTATTAAAAATATATTTTTTAAAGTATTATAAAATAAATTTAAGAAGAAAATACATGAAAAAGAGAAAAAAAATTATTCCTCCTAAACTTTGTAGGTAAGCATTCATTTTTTGTTCGTCTAAATTTAATATGTATATCTTAAAATGAAAATAATATTTTTATTTATATATAATAAAAATAATTACCAAAATAATACATATATAATTATTTTTAAAAATTTTTAGCATATATATATATAAAAAAAAGTGGTGGGGGCCACTGGGCCGTCCTTGCTTAAACACAAATAAAAATTATATAATTGAATAGAGGGTACAATTTAACATGCCAAGTGTTGAAATTTTGATAAAGAAACATATATATAAAATCATATTCTTTTTAAATAGTGATAATTCTATGCTAAAACTTGATGATTTAAGAGAAGTTAACATGAACATGGGCAACATGGATTATTTTATAAAAATAAAAAACTTAAAAGTCATAAGTTTACAAACCGAATGAACTAGAGGTCGGAGCGCGGTTAAAAACTTGTCCAGAAAAATCCTTTTCAGGAATAAAACCCGAAGACAAGAAAAAGGTACACTCCTATATTACATATGAAAATATTCAGCGACATTTCTTTATATAAAATATGAGAGAAAAACTCGGGGCAAGGACCCTTCCAAATGCGTTCTTCATGTCTTTTCACCACCACATCTGCTGCAACTTAATTGGCCTCCCCGTGTCGAACCTTGCACCAAAGCCCCTACAATCTCAACGGAATCACCAGAAATTACGTCCCTGCATAAAAACTAAATCACGCCTTACATAAACACTGCTAAATCTAAAGCTTTATGTAGGGACGATTTTTCGTAATTTCCGGTGATTCTACGGGATTGCAAGGGCCTTGGTGAATTAGCATCGACTATGAACACAAAATATTCGAATTACGGAATAATATTACATAAATAAAAAACATTAATTCCTGCCATGATCAAGATCCCTCTTCTTCCCACATTCTTGCGCCGCCAGAAATTCCACCGCCTGCGCCGGCGTGATCAGTATTCTTATAATCTCTTTCAACGTACTTAGCCTCAATCGATCCGCCTCCTCCAAAATCACCACCATTGCACGGCTGTGTTCATCAATCGTCGCCGCAAAATCCCCACCGCTGCCCGATTTTAAGGCGATCATCGCCAACGGATTACCCGACAATTCCTCCTGCAAACAATGACGCAACCAGGATAAATATAATAGGACAGTCATATGATAAAGTTATCGGAGTCACTCTTGTGTGCACCTAATCATATGATACAATTGATACAGGTTAAGTCACAATTTTAATT
Organism: Galeopsis tetrahit; assembly: GCA_963675135.1. Classification (NCBI taxonomy): domain Eukaryota; kingdom Viridiplantae; phylum Streptophyta; class Magnoliopsida; order Lamiales; family Lamiaceae; genus Galeopsis; species Galeopsis tetrahit. Next base: position 37,187,177 of record OY776126.1, on the reverse strand, counting down.
TAATTATAATATAAAAATAAAAAATTATATTTAACAATTATAAATATATTTAAGGGTTACGGTTATATACATGTAACTTGTTTCTATTTAATATTTGAACTAATACTATAGTTAAAACTATCCTCTATTTGAACTAATATTATATTGTATTTGTCAAAAAAAATCAATTAAAATTCAATTGCATACAAGAATTACCTGCAAAATGGCCATCCGAGGCGACAAAAGCCTCTCATGTTGAATGGTTTTGAGTCGCAACTCATCAACCAATGGCAATTGCTGGCCGGTGAGAAAACCCACACTGTCGATTTCGCCAACTCCGGCAATGAGGTCAGTGAGTTGCGACTCGAAGTCTATCTCGCAAAGAGCATAGATGATGCGGGTGTAGGAGGAGGGCCTACAGCCGCCGATCCAAAGGTCGACGGAGCCTTCGAGGGAGGAGCACCACGTGGGCGTGAAATACGGGGAGACGTCGACTCGAGCCATTTGGGTTCGTTTGTGCATGTAATCTTGAAAATGGTCTATGAGTTGACTCATCTCGGTGTGGCTCGAGCCGATCGTTATGGCTCGGTTTAGTTCGGAGAGCTCTTCTTGTTGAAGGCTCATCCATTCTTGGTAAATAAAAGCTTCTTTGCTTTGATCACCCATTGTTGTAATTAATTTGAGATTGGAATTTTTGTTGTGAATTTTTTATGAGTTGGGACGAATGATATATATTGAGTGCACATTGATATTTGTTCTTGTTTAATTTTTTTCAATTAATTTTTGTATATATTTATTAATATTATTATATATAGGGAGAAGAAGACAAAATCTTCAATTAAGCGTTTTTTGGTTCCTTTTGCCTCATGCTCATCCTCTCATATTTCAGACACATTAATCAATGCCAAGTTAAATTTCAATTTTGACCGTTACGACTATGGATAACTACCTTGTTCCACTTTTCTTTTTAACTAAGTAATACACTACTTATATATTAATATTGAATAAAATCAGACTCATATTTTGTTTGTTGAATGTATATAAAGATGGATATGTGCTTCATATTTTCTTTTAATAATCACTTTATATTTACCTCACAATATTTTTTATCTACTTTTTTTTTTTTTTTAAATCTGTGATAGAAAATATGAACACACCTTTCATGGACAGATCTAGAAGTATTATTTTTAGGGTGACACTTGTGTACACTCAATTGAATATTACAATGCAATTGAGCCATAATTTTAATTTTATTATAATGTGAAGGGTCAAAAAATATATTATTAAATGTCAATTTTTTTTTATAGTAAATTAGAGTATGTTTAAGCTAGTTTAATAAAATTCGTGAATATAAGTCAACAAACTCAAACTCAATGAAACATACACAAAGTTATGTCTCTTCCTTAATAATATCTCGATCACATTTCGAACCATATGCATTAATGTTTTCACACGAAACTCTTTATTTTGGTCATGTTTTGATTTTATTCTCTCATTTTTAATAAAATTAATTAAATCATACTAATATCCAATAAATAATTTAGATGTACTTTCATTTTAGGTAGTACGTAGGGAATCATAAAAGTTTATACAAGTTACCCATTTGTTCTTGTTTCTTTGCATATGAAGGAGCGGTCCTCAAAATCTACTGGCTTCATTCATATTGACAAAAAACTTGCCTACTTGTTAATTTAATTAATTGGTGTACACTATCTATTTTTTTTTATATGAGGCCGTGTTTGTTTTCATTAAGATGGGTGAGATCACATGGGTGAGATCTGTGTGAGACGATTTTAGGTATAAGACTAGACCCCACTTTAATATTTATATTTAATTTTAAAACATGATTAAGATATAATTGAATGAATTATAAATATATATGTAATGAAAACTTATCTCATTGAGAGTGAATTAAGATTGAATTCTAAAACTAAATAAGTCATTTATATATCTTTTTAAAAAAAATTAGGTCATTTTCTGGGGCTGTCTAATTTGAAAATCAAAATATATTAAAATTTAATTTATATTCACCATACCCAAAATCAATTAATAATAGAAAGGGCCAGTAACTTTAAAACTAGTTACTGTAGTATTTTTTTTATTAATAGTAAAAAGAAAAATTAAAAGATTAAAAGAAAACAAGATAGTTCAGATATCAGAGCTACTTTTCTTGTGAACAAAATCCCTAGTAAAAAAAAACAAAATTTCACAATTCATATATTAGAGCTACTAGCTTTCCTTATGAACAAAATCTCCGGTCAAAGAAAAGAAAACTTCACTGTTCAGAGTCAAAGAAAACTTTACTATCTCTTGTGACATTTAGAAATGTGTACCCATTTATCATAATTGAACTTCACTAACACTTCAATATTTAAAAAGTCTTCAATACTTTTGTAAACTTTACATGTTAGGACAATGTGACCTTTCACCTTTCCACTCTCATTTTCAATATTTATTATTTAAAAGTTGTGTAATCTTTCAACTCTAATTAATAATTAATTTCTTATCCAGCTAAATTCGATTTTGAGACTTTCAATATACTATGTATATATACTCCGTGAGTAGATCGACTATGTTACATTTAATTTTTCAAAAATTAACGTTTATGTTGCACCACAAACTCAACCTCCTAAAATTTTGTATATAAATTTCAAATTTCTAGTAATATATATATTACACCAAATATATGGTATAATTAGTCCACAAACAACCAACCTAGCTAAACATTTTTGAGCATAGATGATAAAGTGTGCAGTTATATGTATAGATGTTAAACAAGCTAACCATACTTCATTAATCGACCAATTTTGACCAATTTAAATGATCTAGAAATAAAAAAGAAAATTGTGTACAGTAAATGTTTAGTGTGCACGGATCTATTGAGAATTTCACGGATGGTCCCTATAATTAACTTGAAAAGAGCAGCATAGGTAGCTAAAAATTAAAAGTATATACACTTAACAAAAATGTTCAAATATACTTTCACAAGTGTAAGTATATTTATCTATAATTAAAAGCACCATTTAAATAAATAAAAAAAATTTATAGAAACAATTTTTTTTTCTTTTCTTCCATTTATTTTTTTAAATTCTTCTCTCTTTTTTTTTTTCCTTTTTTATGTTAAATTCAAAATTTATTCCATAATTCTTCTCTTTTCTTTCTTTTTTTCTATAATTAAAAAAGGATAAGAATTAATGAATATTTAAAAAGATATTTAATTTACATTTATCTTGTATTCGTAATAATTTATCTAAATACAAAGATAGGGTCGGTGGAGGACCTTTGCATGTGACCTCTTCTCTGTTTCTTAAACCAAAATTATGATAATTTATTGGGAAAAAGTATTATTTTAAAAAATAATACTTACTATTTTAAAAATATACTTGATTTGTGTGATTATTTATTAATATATACAGATATACTTGATTTGTCCAATTTAATTATTCACTCTTTCCTTTTTATTTTTAAGTTGTATAATTTTATTATGTTTATTTTCTTTTTTGAAATAATATTATTCACACTGTTTTATATTCATCCTTTAATCATCATTTATTTACTTAAAATATCATTAACTTTATTTATAAATTAAATAGTCACCTTATTTATTTATAGGTGGACCCACAATATCTCACTAAAATATATGCCAAGAAATGTGCATATATACTAAATTGTGGAGTATTTTTTATTTGATTTGTCCATTTTTTATATTTCATGTAGTATGTTTTATTATAAAAATTTTAATATATTTTTCATATATATATATTTTATAAAAAAATTCATAATATAAGTTACACATGATCCTATTATTTTTCTGTTAAATTTTTTTATATATTTTCATTATTACAAGACTAAAAAATAAAAAAAAGTGTAAGTCATTACAAGACTTAAAAAATTTTTTAAAAAAAAATTTAATTTAATAAAGTTAAAGGAAAAAAAACCCTCGATCCACCAAAAAAATAATTACATAACTACTTCACGGACAAGCATTTTACGTGTACCGATAGAATTGAAATAAAATAAAAGGTACACTACAATTAATATATAGAATTAGAACAAAAACTCTCGTATATATTTTTTGATATAAAGTAGCATTATTTAAAATATAAAGTACTAGCTATATATTACAACGTAGTACGCCAAGTATTAGAAATACTGAATATTTAAAACCAAACCAGAAACATCGATCCAAAATTAATTAAAATACTATTACATACTTTAATTTCTACCATGGTCATGATCCCTCTTCTCCCCCCATTCCTGCATGCAAAGGCGGTGCTTCTTACCCGCCGCCAGGAAGTCCACCGCTTGCGGCGGCGAAAGTATTCCTATAATCTCCTTCAACGTATTTAGCCTCAACAGATCCGCCTCCTTCAAAATTGCAGCCATTGCACCGCCGCCTTCAAATCCCCGCCGCCCTCCGGTTTCACAACGATCGCCGTCAACGGATTATCCAACACTTTCTCCTACAAACAATATGGAATAAATTCATTAGAAAATAAAAGAACGACAATGCAGAGAGTTTAATTAGGAGAGGATTTTTAATTTAATTAATTTAAAAAGTTAAATATTTTTATTTAATAATTATTTGAAAAACATGTATAAAGTTTAATATTTCTAATATATATATAAGAAAATGGTTGAACAAACAGTCATGTAACATATTGTACAACGTACACATTAAAACAATTTAGATATTGGTCTTGCAAAGTAAGATAAACAACCCCTTAATTTCTTACTTGTAAACTTGCCATCCGAGTGGACAGATCCCTCTCATCTCGAATCGTCTTCCGCTGCAACTCATCAATCATTTCAATTTGTTGGCCGCTGAGTTCACCCAAACCCCCGACTCGGCCTCCAGCAAGGAACTCAGTGAGTTGCGACTCGATCTCTGTCCCGCAAAGGGCGTAGATCAGCCGAATGTAGGAGGAGGGCCGGCAGCCGCCAATCCAAAGGACGGAGCATTCGAGGGAGGAGCACCACGTCGGTGCGAAATACGGGGATCCGTCGAGTCGAGCCATTTGGGTTCGTTTCTGCATGTGATCTTGAAAATGGGTCATTATTTTGTCGATGAGTTGACTCAGCTCGGTGTTGCTCGAGCCGAGCTTGATGGCTCGGTTGAGCTCGGAGAGCTCTTCGTGTTGAAGGGTCATCCATTCTTGGGCTGGTTGACGCCATTGTACGTTGTTCAAAAATAAGATCTCATTTAGTATTTAATTTGAGATTGGATTAATTTTGTTGTGGCCGGATTTTTTATGAGTTGGGACAATATGATATATATATATATAGAGTGCACATTGCTATTTTTACTAATTTAATTCATTTTGTGTATATTATATATATGTATCTAGTCTAGGGAGAAGAAGACAAAATCTTCAATTAAGCACTTTTTTTGTTTTCCTTTTGGCCTAGTACTAGTGCTGCATGATCCTATCATTTTTAATTTGTTTAATTTGCATATATTATAAATTTGGTCATGTTTAATATTAACATGACAACTTGCATGATCGAACTCATGTTTGACTTCTTTTTTTTTTTTCTTTCTTTTTTTTTTTCATTTTTTTTAGGGGAAGCTGTAAAGATTGGTATATGATCACAGTTCAATTGGTGATATATGTGAATAACTTGTATTTATATGTACATGAGATTACAAGAAATATACGTGAAATATATATGGGAATAATTAACAACCTTATCAACAATAATATTTTAAAAGATATGAGAGAATAAGACAAAGATTTATTTCTCAATCCTATTACCCCCTCAAGCGATGGTGTGGATGTAACGAAACACATAGCTTGGAACGAAGTAGCTCAAAACTCAGACGAGGAAGACTTTTGGTAAATATGCATGTCAACAATCTGAAGAGTCGACGAAACGGACTCGGTGTCAAGGCGGCCCGACGAGACTAGTTCACAAACAAAATGACAGTCAATATCGATGTGTTTTGCTCGTTTGTGCAACCGGATTTTGAGAGAGGAATAAGGCCCTCTTGTTGTCACATAGAAGTAGAGGACGACGAGATGGTAACGCACCTAACTCTCGAAGTAATTGTGTCACCCAAACAATTTCCTGTGCAGTATTTGCCAAAGTCTGATACTCAGGTTCACAACTTGAACGTGCCACAGTCAGTTGTTTCTTAGCACTCCAAGAAACTAGATTACCTCCCAAGAAAATAGAGTATCCATAAGTCGAGCGACGCGTCTCAATACACTGAGCCCAATCTGCATCTGAGTAACCAATGATGGAGTAGTCGGATCCATGCGTGAAAGATAAACCAAACTTGACAGTACCCGCCACATAACGCAGTATACGTTTAACGGCTAAAAATTGATCCATAGTTGGAGACTGAAGGGACTTACTAACATGATTGACTACATATGAAAGATCTGGACGTGTGATGGTAAGGTATTGGAGAGCCCCAACGAGAGATCGATATAGCAAGGGGTTATCGAATACCGGACCAATGCTGACAAGAGATTCACCTACGGCAAGAGGAGTGGAAACAGGCTTGGATTCCAAAAGATCTGCCCTGGCAAGGATATCCTGAGCATATTTAGCTTAACTCAAGAAGAGACCATTAGAAGAATGAGTAACTTCAAGCCCAAGGAAGTAACTAAGAGGGCCCAAATCCTTCACAACAAACTCCTTATGAATACGAGTAATGAAGCGTCGAAGGAAAGATGGATCGTTACCCATCTTCACGACTGCATTGAAACCCCAAACTGATGAGAAATGTGCTAAAATGATTAAACCACGCATGAGGGGCCTGCCGAAGACCATAAAGAGCCTTCTTGAGCTTGCAAACATGATTCGCAAACCGAGGATCCACAAAACCGGGCAGTTGAGCCATAAATACGGGCTTGGTCAGAATACCGTACAAGAAGGTATTGTTTACATCTAACTGATGAAGAGGCCAATGGTTCCGAACAACAAGAGAGAGAATAATACGGATTGTGGTTGCTTTGACAACCGGACTGAATGTATGAGAGAAATCACAACCGGGAATCTAAGAAAAACCCTGAGCGACAAGCCGAGCCTTGTACCGATCAATAGAACCATCACTGAGAAACTTAGTTTGAAACACCCATTTGGAGCCGACAATGTTAGTGTTTGGAGGACGAGGTACCAAATCCCAAGTGTTGTTTGCGTATAGAGCATCAAGTTTTGTGCGCATAGAGCTAGCCAGTGCGGATGTTTTATCGCTGATTTAAATCCCCTGGGCTCGTTTGTGACAGATAATGCAGATAATAATTTTGTAGTATAATATCAGCAAAATAACGAGGTTTAAAAATACCAAACTTAGATGGGGTGATCATTGGATGGACAAAAACGGGTTGAAGAGCTGGCTGTGACTGGGTCGCTGGAGAGGCAGGCGGGTGGGCCTGGATGGGAGTAGGTTGCACAAGATTCTGGGCTGGAGTTGTAGGCGGGTGAGCCTGGATGGGAGCAGACTGCACAATATTCTAGGCTGGAATTAATTCAAGTGGGCCTGGGAAAATAGGGCAAGGCCCAATAGAAGTAGGTTGCTGCAGTATAGGCAGTACTAGGCTGATTACAGGTGGTTCTGGAGTTGAGGCAGGTTCAATAAAGGAGCTGAAATCCAGTTTACTTGAATCGGAAAGTGCAGATTTTTCAGAAAATGGGAACCGTGATTCATCAAATTGGGCATGACGTGTAGTGTAAAATCGGGAAGCGACGGGATCGTAACACTAGAACCCTTTGTGAGAAGAGTTATAACCAAAAAAAATGCAAGGAGTACTGCGAGGAGCAAGCTTATTAGGAGCATAATCTCGAAGACACGGGAAAACCCGACAACCAAAAGTCTTAAAATTTGCATAAGACGGTGGAATGTGATATAACAACTCAAAAGACGATTTTTCATCTAACAAAGGTGTAGGCAGACGATTAATAATGTAAACAGCCGAAGCAAAGGCATCAACCCAAAACTGAGCCGGAATACGAGCTAAGAACATCATTGATAATTCAGTTTCAGTAATATGTCTGTGTTTGCGCTCAGCACGCCCATTTTGTTGAGGAGTGTAAGGACATGATAACCTGTGGTGAATACCATTCGTAGCAAAGAAATTACGAACACGAGTATTCACGAACTCTATACCCCCATCACTTTGAAAGACCTTAATATTACAGGAGAACTTATTACAGACAAATGCATTAAATCGAACCAATACCTCAAAAAAAAAAAGCAGATTTTGAATGCATAGGATAGAGCCATGTAAATCGAGAGGAATCATCGACGAAAATTACGTAATAGTGATAACCATCATTTGAACAGACAGGGGTCGGACCCCACAAATCACAATGAATTAATTCCAAAACTTGAGAAGCACGCTTATCATTTAATTTAAACGAGAGATGTTTGCTCTTGGCTAACTGACAGGGAGTACGTAAAGATGGTTTTGGCAAAATAAACGTAATAGATAAATGTCCTAATATTTTCAACAAATTTATAATGGAAATGGAAATATGGCCTAATGTATTGTGTCAGGTCTCAAAGGAAGCCTTCAAAGATGCAGAATGCAAAGCTGCAACCAATGTCGGATTTCCCTGCTCCAATACATATAAACTCTGACTATGCCTGCTGCGACCCAGAGGCTCCTTGGTCAGCCGATTATGAACCACAAATGACTAATCAGTGAACAAAACATCAATAGGATATTCGAATGTTAACTTTCTAATGGAGACTACATTTCTGGTGATATGGGGCACAACCAAAACGTCTAATAATCGAACATTATCATTCACATGACAAGAACCAACATGAGTAATAGGAATAAAAGTATCATTTGCAACAATAACGTTATCATTACCATTATAAGGAGCAAGAGTGTCCATATCCGTAGCACGGGAAGTCATATGAAATGATGCGCCCGTATCAAGAAACCAATCTGGGTTAGGGGCGGGCGATACAAAACATTTGGTTTCAAATGTTTGAGCCACATTAACAGAGGCCTGGGAAGAGCGAGCATATCTCTTGGAGCAACGGTCGGCATAGTGGCCTTGTTGACGACAAATCTGACAATTAGGCACATAAGATTTCTTACCCTTGTTAGTCGTGGAAGAATTTTTGTTCCCCTGTGAGTGGCCATTTGAAGAATCACGAAAACGCGATTGTTGACGGCGCTGAGAAAAATCATATCGGCGATTGACATTGAAAGCGGGAACAGGGGCAGAGAGAGGATTCATTTGCTGATGCAATAAATCAAAATTGACTGCGTGATAGACTAAGTCACGGAAAGAGGGCATTGAAGACATGGACATCCATGTATCGGAAAAATTCAGGAATTGTGGGCTGAGACCATCGAGGAACCAATGGCACTTGTCAAGTGAATCCATCGGGCGACCAATGGATGCCAATTGATCGCACAAGAGATGAAACTTGCGACTGTAATCCTCAATCGAAGAGGATCCACGATGCAGATTGAAAAATTCGCCGCGAAGTTGATTGATGCGAGAGAGGGAGGAATGGCTGAAAGCCTCTTCGATGGCCAACCACACCGCACGGGAAGAAGGAAGACCGATTACTTCGGCCATCGCGTCTTTAGAGAGAGAAGAAAGAATTAAGTCGAGAACTTTCTGGTCCATAACATACCAGATGGTGTAATCTTGATTGGGAAAGATAGTTTCGTTGGAAGAGACAGTTTTATTCGGGGCGAAAGATGTGTCGTCGACATATTGTAACAGATCGTGGCTGGTAAAAACCGGGGTGATTTGATTTTTCACGGCGAGATAGTTTGTCGACGTGAGTTTAATTGTCAACATGTGGACGAGAGTGTTGAGGGGAAGAGAAGATGAGGAAGTAGAGTTTTCTGCCATGGCGAAAGAAAAGAATGATCAGGGAGGAAGAGGAATGGAGCGTGAGGCTTTAGTGAAATGCTAGGGTTTTGGTGAATTTGACTAATATCATGTAAAGATTGGTATATGATCACCGTTGAATTGGTGATAGGAATAACTTGTATTTATATACGTGAGATTACAAGAAATATACGTGAGATATACATGGGAATAATTAACAACCTTATCAACAATAATATTTTGAAAGATATGAGAGAATAAGTCAAAGACTTATTCCTCAATCCTATTAGAAGCTCATGTTCTACTTTTAGGACTATGGATAAGTACGAAGTTGTCTTACTATGTTTCTTAATATTATTAAATGTATTGAAATAAAAAAAAATGGTGACTCTAGTATAAAAAGTAGAGTCGATAATTTGGGCTCTAGGCCAGTTCAGCCCATCCAAGGGTTAGTATGGGTTGGGCTTAGGAGTGTAAATGAGTTGATCCAACTCGCGAGCTACTCGTGCTCGACTCAAAAAAATATCAAAATCGTATCGAAGTTAATCGAGTCAAGTCGAGTTTCGAGCTAGTCAAGTAGTTACTGAGTTCGAGCTCATAAATACTCGGCTCGAAAGGATCGTGCGCTTAATTGAGCTTGAACAACATTTACTATTTTGTCATTTATATATAATCTATATACAAGTAATCGAGTCGAGCTCGAGTTTATTTTAGAAAAAATATGTTTTACAATTAATTTTGAAAATTATATAGGTAATCAAGTCGACTCGAGCTGAGCTCAAGTTTATCAAGTTTCTTATCGAGTAGAGCTCGGTCTTTAAAATTTTAGGCTTGTCCTAGTTGAGTCGAGTTTCAAGCTCAGCACTACTCGGCTCCTTTACACCCTTAATTGGGCTTAAAAAATATATAGGTCCAAAAACGACAGGTCAGATTTAGCTCAACTCACTAGCTCGAAGTCCCTGATGGACATAAGTCAATTTGGCCCAACAGGTCGTGGGTAGCCCTATTGACCTGGCCAATGTTTTTTTTCTTTTTTTTCAATTTACAGTTGATAATTTTATAATAACATTAAATTATCAAGAGATTTAATATTAATTTCATATCTATAATTTTGGGGTTTGATTTAATTGACCTTTCTTAAATCTGTATATATGATGCAATTAAAATTTTCTTTTAGTATATACTATATATTCCATAAATTGTGATTTCTTCATTATTAAAATATACACAATATTTCTTCAAGTTTATAAAAATTCATTACTAGTTTGACAATCTCAGTCTCTCAACGGATTATTCTCAAAATATTGAAAAGAAGACTTGAATTTTTAAAATTGTCCATAACTCTCATTTTGCTAGAAATATTTAAAAATATAATAATTATGTAATGGACCGGATTGGTCCTCTAGCCTGCTAGGCTATGTTGTACTATATTGGACTCCCATTGTGTAAGCTCAACCAGTTTATTTAACGGTCCAACCCAACCCAATAAACTGAATTGGGCCGAACAAGGTAACATAATTAGTGGTCTAGGTTCTATTATGGAGATATATAGCACCGTCGTCCCGGAGCCCAGTAGAGGGGCACCATATACCATAACGTCAACTACACCGAAATCGCCACAACCCACTACGGGTTGGCTAACGAAGGAACTTACAACTCTTCCGAACGCACGACATGCGCGTCTACACTGGGATCAAGGTTGACAACGCATAATTGGGTTCCAAAATAACCCCGAAAGAGCCGATAAACAACCGTTAACTCGGATTAGTGCAGCTATAGTTTGTGGGGTCCTCAATATGAAGATTTGATCAATAAACAAGATATTGTATCACCTTTATTGTTGGAATCAAATGAAAGAAAAACATGGATGTTGTCGTAAATAAGTTGACAGAGAACATCATGTTTGTGATGTTTCACTACGAGGGTCGGACAAGCAAAGGGACTGAAATTATGTGGTCAAAACGGACTTTCCATGTTCGCGTGTTAAAGAAAACTAAATGGTGGTAAGCACGATTGCACAGCTTAGATATATCACAACCCGATTTATTCCCGGAGAGTCGCATTGGTGTTTGGAATATGATACAGGATGACTTGCTTCGTGGGTGGAGTCTTGAAACTGTTCGTAACACGTAAACTAAATGGTGGTGTGCACGATTACACGTCTTATATATATCATAGCCCGATTTATTCCCGGATAGTCACATCGGTGTTTGGAATATGATACAGGATGACTTGCTCCGTGGGTGGAGTCTTGAATCTACTCATAGAAAATGTGTGGAGTCTACTCACAAGAAAGTAGGAGTCGTTGTTCCTAGGGACCAATTGGGTCGAGCAAGTTCTTAGCAATTGGCGGGTCGTGGAGGGGGTGATTTTTCAGATATAGTTCGTTCTTGAGAGGGAGGGAATTATGGTACATCTAAAACTAAAGGGAAGATAGAAGGTAATTGATATTGTTACAGTAGGAAGAGAGAAGGCAATTCATATTTAAAAAAAAAACTTAACATTTTCGGTATGTTTCTTATTTTCTGAGTTGGCCTTACAATACACAATACAAGGTCATTTATTAGGAGTAGGGAAGAGAGAAGTCAATTAATATTATTAATTAATATTATTACAGCAGTTTCTTATTTTTTTTTAAGTAGGGATTATTATTAGAATATGGAAGACGGAAGACAATTGATATTGTTATAGTACGTTTCTTATTTTCTAAGTTGGTTATTAGGAGTATGGAAAAGAGAAATTTCTTATATTTTGAATTGGTCCGTCTCACGATATTTATTAGAAGTATGGAAGAGAGAAGACAATTGATGTCCCAAGTCATTTATTAGGAGTAGGAAAGAGAGAAGGCAATTGATGTCCAGGTCATTTATTAGGAGTAGGGAAGACTTTTTATTTTCTTAAGCAATTTCTTATTTTCTGAGTTGGCCATTTATTAAGAATAGGGTATTTTCTGAGTTGCGTATTTTCTGAGTTGGAATAGGGAAGAGATAATCTTTCTTGTAGAACCACAATACGTTTCTTATTTTCTATACAGTTTCTTATTTTATGAATAGAAATTTTTTTAAGTTTTTTTTAAGTTGGGCGACAGGCACAATACGTTTCTTATTTCTATATCGTTTCTTATTTTCTTAGTTGGGCCTATACAGTACGCTTCTTATTATTATTTTTTGAGTTGAGTCTTACCGTTTGGGTCTATTGTTACCATAGAGAATTATTTTCTGAGTTGGGCCTTACTGTAGGAAATACATTTTCTGAGTTGGGTTTGGGCATATTGTTACATCGGGGAAGACAAACAAACACAATAATTTCTTATTAAGTCAAAGTAGGGAAGAGGCTAGGCCTAATTACACAGTATGGAATTAGGAATTAAGTCACAGTAGAGAAGGCAGAAGGTAATGGAAGAGATTTGTCTAGAAATTACTAAGAGATTTGGTTCTTACCGTTTGGGCATATTTTTACAGTAGGGAAGACAGACACATAGTACATTTCTTATTTTCTATATAGTTTCTTACTGAGTAGGTAGTTTTCTAAGTTGGGCCTTTATAGTTTGGGTGGGAAGATGGGCACAATATGTTTCTTATTTTCTATACCGTTTCTTATTTTCTTAGTTTATTAGGAGTAAGGAAGAGAGAATGGAAAGGGAAGACAAATGGTAATTGACATTGAGTTGGGCTTAGTTACACATTAGGGAATTATGAATCAAGTCACAGTACGCAGTTTTTAGTTGAGTGTCAGCCGGAGGGATCTCCGGTGCGGGGACTTCGATGCTCAAGTCAAAAACCGGTGACCCAAGAAATAGGTGGTCGGAGAACCGTCCACCGGAGGTGAGACCGTTCTCCACAGATGTAATATGATGCTCAATATAGTGTATACACCATTGTAGAGGTACCTTTGGGGAAGGATAACCATCTCCTCATTTCTCTCCATTAAACCACTTATCCCGAGTTTCTCGGGAGCTGGCAAACTATGGTCGACTCTAACTGAGTCCAATAGTCTTCTTTCCCAAGAAATTATCCCAGGATCTTCTCCACTGATTGATTAGCTCCGATAATTCAAAGGACAAGTCATATACAAATGTGGGCCTGGGCCTTTTGTTAGGTGTTGTGCCTCGAGTCCCAGGGAAGGTCACATCCCATATAATTTGGCCCATAACCGGGGGTGTCAACTAATATGGGCCCAACTTATCATAGTATGGGTCTTAATTAGATAATTCAAATGTAATTAAATTCAAATGTAATTAAAAGGATTAATATTACCCGTATATTCATCTCTTATTTTTTGAGTTGTGGTATGCAGTTTCTTATTTTTTGAGTTTGACCTGTCCCAAATCATTTGTTATAGGACGACTGAATGTATATTTTTCATTTTTCTTTTTTATTATTGTGGAATTTTGATCTTTCTTGTGATTTTTGTTCATTTTTTTCATGACCAATGTGATAATTACGAATGAAGATTCCATCTAAACCTTATCATTAAATATAGTTAATGCTTCATAATTATTTTGTATAAAATAAGGAACATTATATTTATACAATTTCTTATTTTCTGAGTTGCTTGTAGTTGTATACAATAAGGAACAATATGTTTATACAATTTTTTATTTTCTCAGTTGGTTTCTTATTTATTTTTTTACAACGTTTATACAATTTCTTATTTTATGAGTTGTAGAAGCATAGTTTCTTATTTATATTTTTATAAAAAAAAAAAATTCTTGAGTCTAGGAATTTTCTGTGTTGGGTTTACCGTTTAAGCGGGGAAGTCTATTTTTTCTTATTTTCTGAGTCAGTTTCTTATTTGGAATAGGGAATTTTCTGTGTTGGACCTTATACCGGTCATTTATAAGGAAGGGCGCGATTATACACACCAACCTATTGAGGACACCCACCGAACATTTTTTCAACTTAAAGTGCATGTGAAATGTCTTATATACCCCTCGTATAAATTTTATAAAAAAAATGAAAGATGAGTACACCCCTCATTATATTTCTGACAAAATTGTTCCACCACCAACACCACCCAAAAAATCTTTCCTCACCACCCCAAAAATCTTCCACCGCTTGGGAGGAATTATTTTCGAACAATTTGTGTTTGTTCAGAATTTTTTTTCGAACAACTTGAGTTTGTTGAGGAAAAAATTTCGAACAAAATGTTAGATCTTTTTTTTCGAACAAATACACCAATTTCGAAAAAAAAATTCCAAAAAAGTAATTTATTTCGGCAACAAATTTCGAACACATAAAAAAATTTGATCAAAGTAATTGTATTCGGCAATAAATTTCGAACAAACACCAAAATTTTGAAAAAAAAATGGATCTAAAATCTGTACAAATTTTAAAAAATAATTGTTGATTCTTACAAACGAATTTGTGAGCACAAACCCTAATTAGATTAAAAAAAATGTGCGCAGCGTGTGCAACTTGGGAGGAGCCGATGCGGGGCAGCGAGTGGACGGGAAGGGGTGCGAACGGTCGCGGCCGCTTGAACGGGAGGGGGTGCGGCCGCGAAGGGGAGGGAGAGGGGTGGGCGACGACTTTTTCGGAGGGAGGAGGGGTTGGGCGGCGACCGCTTGAAGGAGGAGGGGTTGGGCGGCGGCCGCTGGTGCTGTAGGGAGGAGGGAGTGCGAAGGGGCGGTGTGGTTGTGGGTCAACGTGCAGCGAAGGGGCGGCGAAGTGCGGCGGTGTCGGGATCGGCACTTTGGGGCGGCAGCGACTTGGGGAGGTGGGAGGCGGGCGCGATCGTGGCGTGCGCAGGTGAGGGGCACGAACGGCCGCGGCGTAGGGGTGGGCGGCGCTGTGAGTGGGGAGGGAAGGAAGAGAGGCGGTGGTGGGGAGTATAAGGGTATTTAGGGGTTTTCCACGTGGGTGTCCTCATCTCACGATGTGTGTATTTAGCCCGTCTCACAGTGTGTGTGTTTAGCTAGTGGGTGTCCTCATCTCACGGTGTGTGTGTTTAGCCAGTAGGTGTCCTCAATAGGTTGGTGTGTGTATAACTGCGCCCTATTAGGAATAGGGAAGACAGAATTGGATCTCAGTATGTTGTTTCTTATTTTCTCTGGACCGGTAATTTATTAGGAATAGGTTGGACCGATCAAGGAATGGGGAAGACAAAATCGTTTCTGGATTTTGGATCTCAGTATGCAGTTTCTTATTTTTTTTAGTTGGACCGGATGACCCTAAAATACTCTTTTTAATTAAATTAAAGACTACGAATGAAGATTCAATATATTTGCTCCATAATACTATATATTTTTTTAACAATTTCTTTTTTTTTTTTTATTGAATTAGCCTGCCTTCTGATTTTTTATTTTTTTTTTAACAATTTCTTATTTTTTTTGAGTTGGCACGTGTAAGTAACAATGACTCTAAAATAGTTTTACTCATATTTATTGATTTAAGAAGTTGGACGCAATTATGATTGATTTAGATAAATGAATGAGAGTTTATTTTCTAAGTTGAATTGAATTTTCTGTGTTAGGCTTTTGATAACGAAGTCAGTTTTTTCTTATTTTCTGAATTGGGTTTGTCTCTTATTTTTTTCAATACGCAATTTTTTATTTTATAGGTTGAACATGTCATTTATTAGTAATAGGTAAGATTAAAATTTGAAACTGGGTTTCATTTTCCTTTTTTATTATTGTGGTCATTTTTCTTGTAACAATGACTCTAAAATATGTTTACCCAGATTTATTGATTTAAAAAATTGGACGCAATCCTTCTAATTCAAAATGTGTGTACAAAAAATGAGCTTCTTTGACATATTCTCCCTCACTTTGTATGGAATGTAGCCCAAATGAGTGTGTGACATTCTTTCTATATATGAAGGGTTTTTAATCTCGATCCTAACGCTTCATAATTCTCTATACAAATTAGACTAAAAAATCATCATAGAATACACTATGTAAAATCATCATAGAATATTCTACACTTTTACACACATTTGGAAATTTTCTCGCGCTAAGAACCCCTCACGTGAGAGTCGCATGATGTATTATACACTAATTATCCACATTAATTTTCACGGCCAGTTACCAGTTAAAAAAACTTGTAGGAAATATTGAAAAATACGTAGGAATTACCGATTGGACAATAAAAAGGTATGTCAAGGAAAGATAAACTTCTCTGTACAACAAAGTAAATTCTAAACTAAACCAAACTGGCAGGATCAAATCACAAAGTTGATCTTCCATGGCTAAAATCAACTCTCAAATGAGGAGAGAGAAGCGAACTCTCAAGTGAGAAGAGAAAAAACGATTGTCGACCGAAGTAGAAATTACCGATTGGTGATCTAACGAGTGAAAGTTGAGTTCGCGCAATTGATTACACCTATATAGTTGAAATTGAGTTTCAATAAAATTGAGTCAAATGTTAATCAAAAATTAAATTAAACATTAAATTTTGAAGTGTATTTATACACTTGCTCGAGAGAATTTGTCTAAATAATAAATCATAACACAATTTTGTTGAAAAAGGGAAGTTAGAACGAATATTTGAAAGTTAAAAGAGAAAAAAAAAAAAAGCTTTTCTCTCAAAATCAAATATTATTGAAGTGACAACAATTCTTTTTTTTTTTTTCTCAAAATCAAATATTAATTGAGTTAAAACAATTCCTTATTTTTGATAAAATTATTGGAGTATACAGTTATATTAAAATTAAATCTAAATAGTAAATGTACCGAAGATAATTAAGGAAACCGTTCTGAATTTAAACTGTGGGCACTTGATTGCCTAGGGAATAGGTGAGTGTTTTATCGATGCTGCCCTATTTCTAATTAAATTAAATTAATTTTTATTTTTATTCACTTACTCCCTATATTGGAACTTTGTGAGTATGTACTTTCATTACATTTATTGACCGTCGTCATAGACATAATAAATATTAATAACATTTTTTTTTTTTGTTATATTTATTAATACAATTTGATCAAACTAATTTATGGTTTAATATAAATCTTGATTGTTTTAACTAAATAATAGACGAAATATAGTATTGATATTTTTTTCATTTTTAATTCATCTTGTTTAATTCTTAGCAATATTATTTACTCTTACAATCAATAATATCTTAGAACAATATTATTACTTTTTACGAGCTATAATTAATAAATAAAATGTATTTAATTTAAATTTATCTTTTATTTATTATAATTTGTGTAAAGCTGAAATAGAAAGATAGGAATTAGGAACCTTGGCACGTGACCTCTTGTCCTCTTCCCTTTTCCTCCCATCGAAGGAACTTATTATCCACCGCGCAAATATATTAATTTTATTATACATTATTTCCAAAGCCGTTCTAATATAGTAATTTATTTTTCTCTAAATATCTCTATCTATATATGTTTATCTCGAAATATTATAATATAGTAAACCTATGACCTTGCATGTGACCCCTCATCTATGTTTCTAGCCATCGAAAGAATTCATTATCTAGAATGATACTCCAGTTACGAAGACTGCTCTTTTTACGCGTAATTAAATATCAATATCCCTTTCAAAAAAAAAAAAATATCAATATCTATGGCGGTATATCATATATCACCAAAAATTATACACGACATATTTTTTCTGTTTATAATTAAGAATTCTGTGTCGCTTATGGGCATAATAATATTTTTAAATAAAAAATAATATTTTGATACTAATAATAGTAAGTATTCTCTCGTAGTCCGACGATAATTTTTAAATTAAAAAAAATGGATACTAATAATAGTAAGTATTCTCTCGTAGTCCGACGATAATTTTTAAATAAAAAAAGGGATACTAATAATAGTAAGTAGTTCCATAGTTCCGAAATAATTATATATATATATATTTTGGTACACATACTCCATTATATAAGAAGATATAAAATATATCGAATTTTAAAGGGTATTTTATAAATATTTATATATAAAGTGAGTAAAGAAAGTAATATGTGGGCATAGAAATTAAGAAAATGTAGAATAGATAGAGTTTTAAGGAATATTTTATAAACTAGTGTAAAACTCCGCAAGATTGTAAAAAAAAATGATTACACAAAAAATGAAAAAAAGGTAAATTAGGGAAAAAAAACTGTCCAAAAAGAGAGAGAAAGAAAGAAAATAATTTTAAAATTAGATAACTTAACTGTAAAAGAAAAAAACTGTTACACCAACAAAAAAAAAATAGAAAAGAAGAAAAAATCATACATTCTATAAAATTATAAAAATAGAAAAGAATAAATAAATCAGAAATTCTATAAAATTAGAAAAGTGGAAATGGAGAAGAATTGAAATGCCACGTAGAAAAGAATAGATTCAGAATTAGTATTCAAGGGTAATTTATGTACTTTCTTTTATTCAAAATATATGTCATTCTAAACTTATGCATACATATTAAAAAATAAATTATTTCTCATGTTACTCTTAATTAATGACTGTACATCTCATTAAAAAAACACATTTATGTAAATATTTACTGTAGTAACTAGTGCAAGACCCGCATATTAGGCGGGATTGTGAAAAAAAATATTATTATATATAATTAAATTTAATATAATATATATAAATTTTATGTGGTTTGCTTGTGAAATATGACTTCAAATTTAATTTTTTTATATGCAAAATGAATAAAAAAGAAAAGAGAGAATAATTAAAATATAAAATATAGAATTGATATAAAATTTGAAGAGATTATTCCCTAATAAATTCACGGGGTAGTTAGTATATAAGACATTTCGAGTTTAAAAATAAGAACAACTTATTTAAAAGTTAGAAAGAAGGACAATTGGGTATATAAATGTACAATTTTAACCTTACTTTCTAATTAAATTTGAAAGTTGAATATTCAGTTACTACAAAATATTATATTCAAATTAGTATTTGTTAAAAACAGAAATTATCGAAAATCGGGGTCAATTAATACTCTCAAAAATTCGAACATTCCTAACATTCCTTCTATTTAATTAATTCTCGAATATCTTTTTTTAATTAATTAGTCAAACATTATTAAAACTAATTATATACACAAAATCGTTAATCTCGCTATTAATCATTATTCCATATTTAAAAATTTAATTGACAAATCTAAGCTGCAAGAATCCCATGAATCACGGTAGACATGAATTTCATTTTGAATTGAAAACTCATTTTCAGAAGTTCATCTTGTTCGGCGTGTACAACGAATAAAACTTTACAATAAGCTTTAACAGAGGGCATTCAGGTATAAGTATGCAATTTCAAAGAATAATTGTATACATGAATCACTCTTTAAACAAACAAGCTATAATTTAAAATAAAAACATAGGAATAGAGGACCTGGATTAACTGGATTTGCTGATTAAGGAAAGAAATGACAGCGGACAAGCGATGCTTCCCTATACTTGAAATGCCTGAGAAGATGACGGGAGCTGCTGCTCAGCCGAATTCATTTGCCACCGCGGTGTGGTGATGTGGGGTGGGTGGACCAAAATAAGAGTATAGATAGGAGTATGAATGAAAAGGGAGGAGGTAGATAGAAATGAGTCAAATGATATGGAAAGTAGTCAGAATTGGTGGGAGTGTCCCAACATATCATGTGTACACATAATTATGTATTTTTTATCTGTGGAATGAATATACATTCTTTAGATGGAGTGCAACAATGTTTACATCCTTTGTTCACTATTTGAATGTGAAAGATTTGTGTGAAAGATTTGTATTTATTTTTAAAATATATTAGTAAATTTAAATTTATTTTAAATTATATTAATTGATTATATGGATAATGATTTGGTGACATATATGATTGGTTCTATATCATTACTATATATGCAGATTTTAAAACATATATGCAAAAAATTGTTACATATTCTTATTAACATATGCAAAAAAATGTTGCATATAACTTAAAATTAAAATACAGACCAATATATTTGTAATAAAATATTCTAAAATATTAATATTATTTTAAAAAATTAATATAGAATATATAATTCGATAATTACATTTCGATATAGATTATTCTTTGAGTTTGAATGGGTCAATATATATAATATTATAATATAATATTATTTCACAGTTTATTTATATTTTAAAATATGTGAATTTTATTTTTAAATAAATAAACTATTCAATTGTTGTGTAATATTATGTTATAAATGAAATCAATAATAGTAATTACATTTTAAGAACAAATTTATTAACATATGAAAAACATGGAAACATATTCTATAACTTTCTGACATAGAAACATAAATAATTTATATATTTAACAATATATGTCATCTATATAAAATATACAAATACATAAACATATATGTAAAAAAACGGGTGCATATGATAATAACATATGCAAATATTTTGTTGCATATGTTTTCATACAAATAAAAATATGCAAATATTTTATTGCATATGTTTTGAAGAATAGGGGAATCGTAGATGGACTCAATCTCCTCTTTTCTCCAATCATTCCTCGCCCCATTTCTTACGGACATCTCCGCCTCCAACGCCATCGCAGACGACGAGAAATTAGCCGTCGCCGCCGAGGCTGCGCGAAACTGGACCTAAAATATATGAGTTCAATTATATTTTCAAAACATCTAATAACATTAAAAAAAAAAATTAAATCGTAATAAATCATTTAAAAATAATAATAATAACATCTGAATCCTCTATTTTCAATTTATTTTATAATTCTTTTCAATTTATTTTTTGCAAAAAGAATATACACAAATCGCCTAAAAGTTATGTTGTTTTAGAAAACTCAAGTTATAATAGTTTAATGGATATTTTGAATGATAAAAATAAAAAAAGTGGATCACAAATCGTGAAATAACAGAAAAATCAAAAGAATAAAAAACTTGATACAGATCGAAATATTAAATTCGAGTTAAAGAAAAATTTTGAGAACACATATTGTTCGGTGAGTATAAAATCAAATTCTAAGCATATGCTTTATTTTGAAAAAATCCTACCGCTAGTTGTGTCTTATCCACCTTCGGCGGCGTGTACCCGTCGACGCCACCGTCTTCCATTGATGCCGGCAGCTGAACGTGAATCGACGAGAGCCGACGACAACGAAATCGACGGGCAGCTGAGCACTCACTAAATACAGAGACGACGGAAAGAGCCAAAAATGAACATTCAAGACTAAAAGGTACCATCGATCAATACAGGGTTGATGCACATGAAGAAAAACTGGAAAGGTAGATCCAAAAAAGATATTGATACAAATGAATGAAATTTGTGTATAATATTGATTTTGATTGTGAATAAGGAAAGTCAAATAAAATCATTTATTTCGGTATTATTGAATTGAAATTTGAAAAAGGAAAGACAATTGAATCAATCAAAGATTGTTGGAGAATTGACGAAAATTATGGAATATGAAGAATTCAATTAAAATATAATTATATTTTAAATTAATCGTGCCTTCTAAAGAAAAGGGCATAAATGAGTTTTTATACATGTTTTTGACCTTAATTCTAATACTATAATTTTTTATCTCTATTTCTAGTCGTGTCTATAGAATTGTCCCTTATCTTAGTTAAACTCTAAATTCACTATTACCACAGCAAATAGAATCACCAACTTTAATAATTTCTTAATAGAGTCAAATTGAAGCCAAAAAAACCCATAATACCCTTAATCTAATTATTTCAAATAAATTCGTGATTTAAAACTGAATCGATCTTTGAATTTCCATAAAACGTGCAACTAGGCAAATTCCTAGAATTTAGGTTATGTTTCCAGAAATAATCTCACTTTCCAAATTCGAAAATTAAATTCTCAGTTTCTTGTTATGCACTGAAATCAAAATAACAAAATTTCCCAAATTGAATTTTCAATCGTTTCCCTAAAATCGTTTCCGTAAAATTGCCCAACTTCCATTTTCAAAATCGATTTTCGAGTTTCGTATATGCACTTACAAATTTCCCAAATTGAATTTTCAATCTCGGAAAATCATCCAGGAATAACGGAGGAGATAGAGTCGGGTAGCGCCGTCGTAGTGCCGTTATTCTGTTCCATATCGACCGAAGTGGCGCCGTTCTATTCCTCCTCCCGTTGTCTCTTCACCGACAACTCAGTCACAGATTCAGTCCCTTCTGCCATTGAAGGATGTGAGTGTGTGTATATTCACGCAGTGAGTGTGTGAGATATGATAGGAGGTATCCAATACTTTTCTATTGCTTTTTATCATTCGATTATTGTTCATAACTTCATATCATCAAATCAATCATTGATAGTATGCACTAAATACTGCATTGACACATATCCTACATGTGCATTAACTTCTGCATTTGAAACATGTACAGATATGTCGACTCCTTTGCACAAACATATTCTACCGATATTTAAGTGTTTAAATGATATGCACCTACTCACGCATATTATTATGTATGCACATGATATATGTCATACGGATATGCAATATCTTAGTTGTTGATAGTTTACGTGGTTCTATAGTTAAAAGGTTACAAGTTCATATGAATATGCATTCGACACTGCATATATGTGGGTTGAAATGCAGATTTCCAGAATCTCTTAACTTAACAAAAGTAAACAAAATAAATGGAGAGACCTACCTTTTAGGAAAGTTTTTTAATTTTAGAAGGTGATAGATTTTCGGGAATTCGAAAAATTGCATTTATGAATTGATTGGATGTTTAGTTGACTAATAATTGTGTATTTTATACATTCGAAATTTCAAAATATGGTGGAAGGTTACAAGTTCATATGAATATGCATTTGACATCATATATGTGGGTTGAAATGCAGATTTTCAGAATCTCTTAACTTAACAAAATTAAACGAAATAAATGGAGAGACCTACCTTTTAGAAAGGTTTTAAAATTTTAGAAGGTAATAGATTTTCGGGAATTAGACAAATTGCATTTAAGAATTGATTGGATGTTTAGTTGACTAATAATTGTGTATTTTATAAATTCAAAATTTCAAAATATGGTGGAAGGGCATAATTGACAAAAAATTCAAATTTTGACTCTATTAGATTAAAAAAAATATGCTAGGTTCTATTAGAGAAAAGATGGGGTGAGATGACTCTATTAGTTATTTACCCAAATTTGAATTAGAAACAATTGAAGAAGAGAGAGAAGAATTAGAAATGGTTGAAGAAGAGAGAGAAGAAAATAGAAACGGTTGAAGAAGTCACGTCAGCAAAGAATGATTCAGAATTAGTATATAAGGGTATATTTTAAGGTTAAATTTGAAAGAAATGCACTTAATTTGCATTGAAAAGTATAAAACGCCATATAATTTGCAAAGAAAACAAAATGTCAAATTAAAATGATTTATATTAAGAATAGGAGAAAATATAAAGTAAAGAAATGAGTTGACTTGTATAAATGCGTTGATGCAAAAGTAATTGACATTTATGTAAAATGAAAGATATTGTAAGAATGAAAATTGTAAAGGAATTTACATTTTAAGTGTATAAAAGTTTTAATTGAAGGTTTAAGTGGGAGTGTGAAAGTTAATACTCCGTAACACTCTATTTGACTCATTTTGAATTCATTATTTACTATTTATCAGAAGTTAATTTTAAAGTTATCTATTAGTATTAAAGATAAATAAAGTGGAGGATGTGCAATTTTTTTTTTTTAAATAATAAAGTATTGTACTCCGTAGTAAATAAAGTTTAAAGTGAAAAAATTGTAAATTATAAATCTAATTTGAAATGTTTATGTTAATTTCAAATCTAAGTAAATTTTAAAGTAATATCAAAAAACAAAACAAAAAAATTAAAGATTTTTTTTGTTAGGAGTAAGACGGTCTCACCGTAATACCATTATTATGTTTTAATATTAATTGTGTTAATTTTTTATTTTTTACTTAAATGATATACTTTATATATTTATTTTTTAAAATGATAATTCCTCCGTTCTATTACAGTAAAACCTCTATAAATTAATACTCTAGAAATTAATAAACTCTCTAAAATAATAAAATCTTCCGGTTCCAACTTGGGCCTTTGTAAAAAATCATCAAATTCGATAAAATAATAAGATAATAATTTTTCGAAAAATCCCTTTATAAATATTAGGTCCCATTAAAACTCTAAATTAATAATTCATAAATATTAGTACAATTATAAATATTATGGCATGGTCTCTCTTATACTAAATCTTTTCCATCAACCCACACTCTTGTAAATCTTTTTTAGTGCATGTGGTACTCACATAATACTTTACACATTTGATTATTCATGGATGATTTTACTATGTCTTTTAGTTGAGAAGACATGAGTGGCTGTTATGAATTCTTTTATTTCAATACTGAGATTTATATAGTATATGTTTCATTCATCATGCATAAATATATTTAATTGACTATAATAGTAATTTAAGTGCAACTAATTAATGTAAAAATGTATATTTCAGTAATTCTAATTAATTGATGCATGCGTCTATGAATATAATAGTTAACTGTATACAATGAATTGATATTATACATGAATTAGTTACAAAGAATTGTTTGATACATGAATATAATCAATGAAACATATATAAACTCATTTATTTTTAATACATATTTACTAAATTTGCCGAATTTAAAAAGACTCTCTTTTAATTAATAAAATATTAATTTATCGATAAATTAATACCTCTTTAAATTAATAAAATTCCATGGTCCCAAGGTTATTAATTTATAGAGGTTTTACTGTACTTCTATATTTGAAGATCCAAATCAATTGGGCACGGAATTTAATGAATAAATTGTTTATTAGTATTGAGTAAGATAAAGTGGGAGTAGTAAAAACTTTTTAACTTTATAAATAGTAATCCCTCCGTCCCAAGATTTTGTGCATAGTTTGAATGGCGCTGAGATTAAGAAAATGGAATAGAGTGATGTGTATGATGAAATAAAGGAGGGGTATTATTGGTAATTAATTGACTAAAGTGAATGAGATTTGACTAAAGTGAAGGGAGATATTAAATTGTTGGCTCAAATAGATTGACATTTTTTAAATTAGATGAATGTTGTAAGGGTAAAAATTATGTGAGTTATTTCCTTTTTTGGAGTGTGCAAATAATATTGGGACGCTCGTTAAGGAAAGTGTGCAAATAATCACGAGACGGAGGGAGTAATAAAGTTACTTTTTAGTGTAATAAAGTAGTGGTATTTGTTGTAATATTGTGATGTTTTAAGGAAAATATTTTAAAGTGTTTTTGCTATATTTTAGATAAGTATCTTCAAGTATGGGACGCCTAGTAAAATGCATCTTCAAGTATAGAATGGAGGGAGTACAATTTTTAATAGTATTCAATTATAAAGTAATACTACGTTGAGAGTTGAGACTTGAGATGGTATCACCCCATAATTGTCAATCTCTTTTATATACTAATTCTGAATCTTATTATGTTAACATGACTTCTCAAGAAGCCTCCGTTTTACAATCTCTTAAATTCTGTAATTTTGATTTATTTTTTAAAATATTTTTCTCTTTCCTTTTCCAGTTTCCTCAATTTTCTCTCTCCTCTAACTTCTATTTTTTACATATGCATTTCAGTCATTCACACACATGTTCTTTATAAATACACCCACGAGCTTAATTCACACACATTTTTTATAAATACACCCACAAACTTAATTCACACACACATTTTTTATAAATACACCCACAAGTTTAATTCACACACACATTTTTTTATAAATGCACCCACTGACAGATATTGAACATGGTCGTCTTCTCCGAGCAGTTTTCGGTCACTTTAGGCGCGGTCGGACGCTGCAATTTACGATGACCTTAATCCTTAAATATTTTATATTTCTTTAAATATTCTTTAAGGGGGTGTTTACTTTGGGCTTTGGGTGGTTTTAAAAATCGGATTTTTGAAATCCTGGTTTTTGAAATCCCGATAAATAGTAATATGAGTGTTTCTTTTGAGTTTTGGAATAGTGGAGGATTTAACTTTATGTCAAATCAAGTTGTAAGATTGAATAAGTTTGTATTATTATATTATTATTTGGTGAGATTATAATGATTAGTTGATTGTGTAATGATTAAATGTATTATATTATAGTATTATTATATCATTATAGTATTATTATAGTATTATTATATTATTGTTGAAAAAGAATATAATGATTAAAGTAATATTATATATATATAACTGTATGTCAAATCAATATGTTTGATATGGGTGGTTTTGAGTGGATTTTGAAAACCAGTTTTTAAATCTCCAAGTAAAACGGATTTTGGATCTTGAAATCTAAAACCTGGTTTTTAAAACTAAAAGTAAACATCCCCTAATACTAATTATTATGGGTCAATGTTATTTTGTATTACGTGCAATAATATATCTTACTACATGCAATAATATATGTTACTATATATTATAATGTGGGCTACTTAATCAATAAAAAAATATATATATAAAGAATCAGTATTGGTATATAAAATTGTGTTATTACTACATGTAATAATTTGTTTTACTAAGGGGATGTTTCTTTTTGGTTTTAAAAACCAGGTTTTGGATTTCAAGATCCAAAACCCGTTTTACTTCGGGATTTAAAAACCGGTTTTCAAAATCCACTCAAAACCACCCTTATCAAACATATTGATTTGACATAAAGTTATATCTATATAATATTACTCCAATCATTATATTCTTTTTCAACAATAATATAATAATACTATAATAATATAATAATACAATAATATAATACATTTAATCAACTAATTATTATAATCTCACCAAACAATAATATAATAATACAAACTCATTCAATCTTACAATTTGATTTGACATAAAGTTAAATACTTCACTATTCCAAAACCCAAAAGAAACACCCATATTACTATTCATCGGGATTTCAAAAACCAGAATTTCAAAAATCTGGTTTTTAAAACCACCCAAAGCCCAAAAGAAACATCCCCTAAATAAAAAATTATATGTTACTACATACTACAGTTTTAATTACTATATTGAATAGACGTTTGTTACTATATGTAACTTTATCAAATGATCTAATATTTTTCGCATCATCCTACAATAAAACATTTTGTATTACAACATGATTATTGTATTTACTACATTCGATAATATATGTTACTACATATTAAAATGTGAGTTACTACATCAATAAAAACACTAGAAAAAACGTGTTACTAAATAAAAGAATTTGTATTATTATATAAATAGTTTGTGTTATTACTACATAAAATAATGTGTATTACTACACATTACAATTTGAATTACTACATTTAATATCCCACGTTCGACAATAAAATAAAAGATTAAAAAATCACAAAAATGAGTAAAATAAACGGATTAAAAATTTCGAATTAAGCTATTAGTGGGTGTATTTATAAAAAATGTGTGTGTGAATTAAGTTTGTTGGTGTATTTATAAAAAATGTGTGTGTGAATTAAGCTTGTGGGTGTATTTATAAAGAACATATGTATGAATAACTGAAATGCATATATGCAATATTTCATACAAGACTAGCCCGGCTACACAAAAACTTATATACAATATTGCATACATGCAATATTGACTAATTAAGTCAATTGGGCTGAAAATATTGACTGATTAAGTCAATGGGCTGAAAATATATATTATTGAGCCACCATTAATTCATTTGGGTTAATTCTTAATTTATTTGTCAACTGGTCTGCTTGTGTTCTAATTTTGACAAAAAAAATTAACCCGTTTATTTTATCAATTTCTGTGATTTTTTTTATCTTTTATTTTATTGTCGAACGCGGGATATTAAATGTAGTAATTCAAATCGTAATATGTAGTAACACACATTATTTTATGTAGTAATAACACAAACTATTTTATATAATAATACAAATTCTTTTATTTAGTAACCCGTTTTTTTTAGTGTTTTTGTTAATTTAGTAACTCACATTATAATACGTAGTAAAATATAATATCCCATGTAGTAAACACAATAACTATGTTGTAATGCAAATCATTTGATAAAGTTACATATAGTAACAAACGCATATTCAATGTAGTAATTCAAACTGAAGTATGTAGTAACTATGGAGTAATTTTTTATATAGTAATACCGATTCTTTTATGTAGTATTTTTTTCTAGAATTTTTATTGATTAAGTAACTCACATTATAACATATAGTAACATATATTATTGCATGTAGTAATATAAAATAATTTCGATCCATAATAATAATTAAAGAATATTTTAAAAAATAAAAAATATTTAAAGATTAAGGTCGTCGTAAATTGCAGCGTTCGGCCGCGGCCTCGGGTGGCCGAAAACTGCTCGAAGAAGACGACTAAGTACAATTTCTGCTAGTGGGTGTATTTATAAAAAATATTTCTGCTAGTGGGTGTATGTATAAAAAACATGGGTGTGAATTGAACTGTTATTGGGTGTAAAAATGTGGGTTGAACTGTCACTGGGTGTATTTATAAAGAATGTGAGTTTATAAAGAATGTGAGTGTAAATAACTGAAATGCATATATGCAATATTTCACAAAAGAGTGGAAGAAAAAAAATATTTGTTTGAAATATTTTACGTGAAATATGTATAAATAACACAGTTTTTAAAAAAAAAATCAAATAATATTTTATATGTGAATTTATATCTATCTTACTTTAACTATATTTCATATATAAAATATTTTGTATAATATTTTTGTGAAAAAGTGGTGTCAATCTTTACTTTTCATGGAGAATTACTTTTTTTAAAAACAATGATATTGAAAATAACTAAATAATCTCCTTATATTATATACTAATATGAAGTTTAAATTGATGATGTGTCATTTTGTGGTTAATTTGGCTTATGTGTCATTTTGTGGTTGATTTGGCTTATGTGTCATAACTTAATGAAGTTGTTAATTTTAAAAAGTATGATGTATAATTAAGTTATTAGCTGAGTAAAATATGATTCATAAACTTTTTCAAAATATTATATTTTTATTAACTATTGAATTTTTTTCCTAATTAATTATTTATTTTATTTAAGGCGTTAGTGGTTCATATGAAATGTTGAATTTCTTATTATTTTAATATTAACTTTTATTTTATCTACTTAATTTTATTGTAGTATTCATTTTATTCTTTAGTTTAATTTATTTTTGAACTATTTAATGTACTTTTGAGTAAAATACAATCTAAAATGTATTTTTATTGGTGTGTACAATTCTTTATTTAATTAGTTATTAAATTTTATTTTATAATTACTTTTATCTTATATCTCAAGTAATTTTTTCTGCAATTATTTTAAATTTATTATAAGTTTAATGTATTTAAAAAAATAGAGCTCGAAAATATATATGTAAAACTTATTATATAATTATATTATTTTACATGATTAAAAAATTAGTTATATATATATATATATACATAATACACTACTTCTATAATATAGAATCCCCTTATATACTAATAGGGAGTTTAAATTGATGATGTGTAATTTTGTGATTAATTTGGCTTATGTGTCATTTTGTGGTTGATTTGACTTATGTTTCATAATTTAATGTAAAAACATAATTAAAAACAAAAAAACTTTCGAAATTAACAACAAATCTCGATTTTTTTCTTTTCAATTTTTCCCCCTCCTCTTTTCCTTTTTTTTTCTTTTTACTTTTTTTTTTTTAATTTTTCGACCTTTCTTTTCCATTTTTTCATGTGTATTTTTAATTTTAATATAAAGTAATACTATAGATATGATTTTATTATAGTTGGGCAATTCTTACGGCACTTACATTTTACGAATTGACTACATAGTCACTTTATCGAATCGCGCCACATGGCGTCGTAAACGTCGTAACGACCTACTACATGTTATACAAGTTTAAGTTATTTATATCATTTTTTAAATTGTATTTTGTTATTTACTATATTACCCTTCTTATATTTAAATTATTTTTAATATATATATATTAAGTAAAATTACTGTTCTACCGTTTCTTTTTAAATTTTATTTATATTTTACCTGCACCCACTAATTTAATGAGTGCACCCCTAATCATATTTTTACTACAATTATCTGCACCCGCTAATTTAATGAATTCACCCCCTAATCATGTTTTTACTACAGTTATCTGCACCCGCTCATTTAATGAGTTCACCCCCAAATCATTTCTTTTTTACAACAATTATCGATACCCGCTCATTCTATGAGTTCACCCCCAAATTACTTTTTACCACAATTATCTGCACTCGCACATTTTATGAGTGCACCCCAAAATGTTTTTTAAAAAATAATCACATTTAAAAGACTATATTATCCTTTTATTAATTTACCCAAAATATAATAAAATAAACTCTAAAAAATCGATTCACCACCAAATCACCCATATTTTAAAAAAAGCGTAAAAATATAATTAATAAAAAACTATCGAAATTAGCCACAAATCTCGATTTTTTTTCTTTTTAATTTTTCTTCCCCCTCCTCTTTTTCTTTTTTCTTCCCATTTTCAATTTTTTTTTCCAAATTTTTTATTTCCTTGTTTTTTTTTTCTTTTCCTTTTTAAATTTTTCTGTCTTTCTTTTCCATTTTTTGCATGTGTATTTTTTAAATTTTAATACAAAATAATATTATAGGTATTATTTTAATTTTAATTTTAATTTTAATTTTAATTTGATGAGTAAAGGACCTGCCAGAAATCCATGCATGTCGGTGGGTGACCCAGCCACCACCATGCCCGACCACCCCCTCGACGGCGACGTCGGCGCTTCGGTCTCGGCCGCTGAAGCCCGAGACCCCACCTCGAATCGCAATCACGATTCTTCACTTCCATAACAATCGACATAATCTTCCATCTTGGCCACGATCCATGGCGGCCGAAATTCTCTCCTCATTTCGACCACCGACGCAACTACTTCGATCAATCTCCCTTGCGTTCGCGATCCAGGAGCTTCTCCGACATCAACAACGCTTGCTTGCAACACTCGGATCAACGCTGCCTTTCTCTAGTCGTTCATCTCTATCCAAATCGAAGCTACATTGCTTCATCCGTCTTCTTCACCCTGCTCCTGCGTAGTCTCTTCCTCCGGCTGACGACGGTCCGATGGAGGACTGTGAGTATGTTGCTGATGGATCTCAGATCGGACGACACTCGGAGCCGGTGACCTTGCTGATGAAATCCCAAGCGACGACTGCTGACCTAGGGTGCCCTCCCATTGGGCTAGGGTTCCCTTCAATTGGGCTTGGTAATGTGCACCCTCTATTTTCTTTAGTACACCCCGATCTACACTCTCTACACTTTTTTATGGTATTATTGTTATTGGTATTATTGATACTTGAAGATCTAGATGTATTTAGTATATGCTCTGATGTAATAGTGTTTTGAATTCATGCTCTGATATGTTAACTTCAACTATCAACATGCTTGTAATGTACTTTTGAATGAATGATAGTTGAACATCCTTTGAATCAAGAAACACTGTTACAAATGAGTGTTGCAGAATGAAGACAAAGTCTTAACAGCCGTTTATTACCCAAATGAGGACATGTCACTATCAAGAATCTGTCTTCCAGTTTGAAGAACTCAAGGAAGACATTTATAGCAATTTGGGACTGCCTCTCCAACGGGCAAATCCTCAAATTTGTCTATAAATACAGAAGTGTGAAGACCATTTGAAGCATCCATTCTACATCCAACTGAACAAGCATTCTGAAGCTTCAAAAGTCATAAGACATTCTTAGTCTTGAAACACTTCTTCTAAGCTCAACTCATTGTATATCCATACAAAGCTTAGAGAGATATCATAATCCTTATACACTGATCTTCATTGTAAAGGATATCTCATTAGTTGGAACCTTACTTCAACCCTTATCCCTTTCAAGTGAGAAAGTGAGGAGGTTGTAGTAGTAGAAGTGGTAGGAGCTGACTGTTAAGAGAAGAACAGTTCAGTTTTGAGTTGAGAAGAGGGTACTAGGACTCTAGACATCCTAGGGATCAATTCACTAAGGAGTGGTGTTCTTGATCAAGTGCACCTTGGCACTATAAAACAAGTTAATTCCAAGAGTGAAGGAATTATCCTGTTAAATCAGGGAAAGTGGATGTAGGAGCTTGAGTCTCTAAACCACTATAAACTCTTGTGTTGATTTACTTTCAAAGTACTTTCATACATTCAACACTGCACACAAAACTGATCTTTCAAAGAACATATATTCAAAGACTGTGCAAAAACTGTATTGGACAAGTTCCCTGAAAACTGGACTATATTGCTTAAGTGATTTCAGAACTTAAAGGAGTTTAAACTAAAGGGCCAACCACTAATTCCGCACTTATAACCAACTTAGATAGTCATTCAACTAAGCACTCAATAGTACTTAGTAGCTTGGTTATCTCTGAAAAGGTTATACATCTTCAGCAGAGTGGTCCAAGACAACATTGCTGATCTCTGGTTTGATCAAAGTTTGAAAGAATTTGCATACAAGTGTATTCCTCCCCCCCCCCCTCCTCATACACTTGTTATATACTCCTTTCAGTACCAACAAATGGTATCAGAGCAGGGGTTCAAGGACCACTGCTTCTGAGAATCCATCTTGGTTTTTCAAAATCACATATTTGGTGTGGTCACTGAACTGATCTATCTGAAATCCTATTATTTGACTGACATCTTATTCTTAAGCTATGGCCAACAACAATGCTGTTCCTAATGATGCTGTTCAAGGAATCAACAATATGGCCACCAATCCAGTCAACCATATATCACATCACAAGCTGCCCATGTTCTCAATTGAGAACTATGACTTCTGGAAGATCAGAATGATAACTCATCTTGCATCTCTTCATACTGACATGCTGAGAGTGATAACAAGAGGACCCTACATGTTCACTCAAATCAACCCCAGATTAACTGAAGATCAAAGAGCTGACATAAGGGAAGAAATCCCTAAAGATGAAGATGATTTCATTGCTGAAGAGAAGAGAAAAGACAACTTGAATTATCTTGCAATGAATACTCTCTATTAAACAATTCCAGATGCAATCATGGGAAGAGTTTACCACTGCACTACAGCCAAAGAAATTTGGGATACTCTTGCTGAAATGTGTGAGGGTACTGAAAAGATAAAGGAGAATAAACTCCAAGTGGCTGTGCAAAAGTTTGAACAGTTCTCAATGGAGCCAGATGAGTCCATTGACAAGTTTGCTGGTAGATTCACTGATGTGATGAATGAAATCAACTCATTGGGCAAGGTGTACTCCAGGAGAGAAGTTGGTTTAAAAATCCTGAGAAGTCTCACTCAAAAGTGGGATGTATATGCTGTAATGATGCAGAATACCAAGGATCTCTCCTCCATGCCCATGCAACAAATCTTCTCAGAACTCAAGGCATATGAGTTTGACCTCAACAGAAGAAAGCCAGCAGAGGAACCTTCTCTACCAACCAAGGGAGTGGCATTTAAAGCCAAAACTGCTGAACCAGAAATGCAGTCCACTCCAAGATCATCAAAGTCAGTCTCCAAGGCTGAAATGAAGGAAGAGATGGCCCTCATGGCAAGAAGGTTTGACAAACTTAACACAAGGTTTGGTAGATACAAGAAGTTCTACCAAGACAACAAATTCAGGAGAAGGTACAACTCTCCTGAAGATCAGGCCAAGGACAAAAAGCCTGAAGAGAAAAGATCAGAGGACAAGTACTCTGATAGGAGAAGGTCTAGTAGAGCTAACCATTCATCATATAAAGGAAGAGATGAATCCAAGAAGGATGATGATGAAGACCTGTGCTATAATTGCAAGAAGAAAGGGCACTTCCAGTATGACTGCCCTGAATTGAGCTCTAAAGAAAGAAGAGAAAGACAAGCAAAAAGAGACAAAAAGTTCACCAATAGGAAGGCCATGATGGCTGGTGAAGAATCTGATAGTGCTGAAAGCTTCAACTCTTCTGATGGACTGTTCTCAAACAGTGATGATGATGATGATGATGTGTGCAACATGGCAATTGAGGATGATGAGGTATCCTCTACTTCTAGCTCACCATCATTTCTATCACAGAACACTAGTGAAGTCAACCTGAAACTTTCCTTTGGGAAGTTGATGGAAGATTTCACTAGGCTACAAGAATTTCATGACAATTGTGTGAGGGAAAATGAAAGACTTTCAATTGAGCTTTCAAAACCTGCTGAGATAGTAGTTGACATTAAATCTACTGAGTTGTACCAACAAGTCTTGAGAGAGCTTGAGGAAGCAAATCTCAGGATAGTTGACCAACAAGGATAGATTGATGCTCAATTACTTACTCAGAAGAGAAAAGAGTTTGAATTAAAAATTCTTCAAGCAAAATTTGAAAACCTCTCACATGAGTATGACATTCTCAAATCAAGTGAAGAGAGCCTGAAATTAAAGATGTCTACTTTGAACAAATCCTCTAGAGCAATAGAGGAAATTCAAAGTTATCAAAGACCTATGGCTCAAAGAAGTGGATTAGGTTTTGATCCATTCGAATATTCACCTTGTCTTAGTGTTTCTTCTACAAGTAACACTAAGAAAATCTTTGTCAAATCAGTGGCACAACAAGCTGAAAATGAAATAATTCAGCCACTGAACAAAGGAAAGGGCAAAATGGATGAATTGCCAACTCAAGTGCTTCAGGAGACTAGGTCCAAACCTAAGGAAATGGCCAAAATCCCTGAACACAAGAGGAATTTTGGTTAGCAGAGTAGACCCAATGGAAGGGCAACTCTACTGAACAATGTTCAGAGGAGTTATCCAAGGTATAATCAGCCAAGGCCAACTCTTCTAAGAAAGCCTCAGCTGAATAGACCTAAGGACAACCATCCTCAAAGGCAGAACAAAATGAGACAACCAAAACCCTTCATACCAAAGGGTAATGGTCATAAAAAGGCCTTTCCTCAAAGATTTCATCAAGTTACACAAAGAACTCATAAGTTCAGGAGATTTGACAACTCTCCTGAAACTTACAGAGTTAATGCTTTCACACACACTTTCCCAAAGGCATTTAAGGGAAAGGCAGTGTATGTTGATGCACAAGGAAAACAACTTAGCAACCTTGAATCAATCAGGGTAATTAGGCAAGTTTGGGTTCCTAAAGGTACAGCTAACCTCTCAGGACCAAAAAGTCAAAGGGTACATAAAACTTGCTAATTGCAGGTATCTTTGGGCCACAAGAAGAGGAGTATGAGCAAAAAGTCAGCATGGTATCTTGACAGTGGATGCTCAAGGCACATGACTGGAAACAAGGAACTCCTCACTGATTTTATTGAAAAAGAAGGCTCAAATGTCACATTTGGAGACAGCTCACAAGCAACAAAAGGTTATGGTACTTTGATGATTGGTAACATCAAAGTATCCAATGTGTCTTATGTAGCTGGTCTCAAATATAATCTCCTAAGTATCAGTCAATTCTGTGATAAAAATTTCAATGTTGAGTTCTCAAGTGGAAAATGCTTAATCAAAGATAAGACTCAACAAACTCTATTGACTGGAACTAGGAAAGGAAATGTGTATTTTGCAGACTGGGACAAGTCTACTGATGCTGCATGTTTCATTGCCAAGAGCTCTAGTGAACAAAGTTGGTTATGGCATAAAAGGCTAAACCACCTGAACTTCAAATTAATGAACAAACTTGCTAGAAATGCATTAGTAAAGGGACTACCCAATGAGGTCTTCATTAAAGAGCATGTTTGCAAACCATGCCAAGAAGGAAAACAGATTAAAGCCTCATTCAAGGGAAAACCAGTCATTTCTACTGAAAGGGTACTTGAACTTCTACATATGGACTTATTTGGACCAATTACCCCTTCAAGCATAAATGGAAGGAAATACACATTGGTAGTAGTAGATGACTTCTCTAGGTTCACATGGGTAGTATTTCTCCTTAATAAGAAGGAAACACAAGTCAAACTGCCTGAACTTTTAAAGAGACTGTCAAATGAGGAAAGCCTTAGCATTATCAAGATAAGATCTGATAAAGGCACTGAGTTCATAAATTCATACATCAATGAGTATTGCACTTTAAATGGAATATCTCATGAAACCTCAGCAGCTAGAACTCCTCAACAAAATGGAGTTGCAGAAAGAAGGAATGGAACTCTAAAAGAAGCTGCTAGAACCTTAATTGCTGATTCTAATCTACCCAAGAGGTTTTGGGCTGAAGCTATAAATACTGCATGCCATACTCAGAATAGATGTTTGATTACTAAGGGGCAAGGTAAAACCCCCTATGAACTCTGGAAAGGAAGACTGCCTAAAGTGTCATACTTTCACATATTTGGTTGTAAGTGTTTCATTCACAATAATGGGAAAGAACAGTTGAAAGCTTTTGATAGCAAAGCTGATGAGGGAGTATTCCTTGGATACTCTCAAATCAGTAGAGCTTGCAGAGTCTACAACAAGAAAACCCTTGTTGTGGAAGAAACACCTCATGTTGTGTTTGATGAATCTATCTTTGAGATCAGGAACAAAAACCTGGACACTGAAGAAATCACACAGAGAACAACCAGACTAAGCCTAAAAGACAAGGACACTGAATTCATAGATGTTGTCCAAGCCAATCTCCCTGAAAATGCTACACTGGACAACAATCCTAAAGGCAATATTCCTGAAGCAAACCCCACTGAAGGAAATGATGAACTGAATGATCCAATCCCAGTTCACCCTCAGGTAACAACTACCTATGAAGAAGCAGGCTCTGCTGAGGTAGTTAATGGATCCAATATTCAAGGGGGAACCATAAATGGTTAAAATGCCAATGTTCCAAACATTGAAGACAACACCCCTGAATATGATCCTGAATTAGATCCTGCATTCAATTATCCTGAATTCTATAACACTGGTGACTCAACTTTAGTAGAGGACAACTCTACTGAAGGGATCAGAAAAAGGAGGACTTGGTTATCTGACCATCCTAATAATCTGATACTTGGTGATCCAAGTATAGGAGTCAGAACCAGAAGTTTTCATGGTGAAAGTGCTATGTTTTGTTGCTTCTTATCAGAACAGGAACCAAAAGACATTGATGAAGCACTTCAAGATGCAAACTGGATCACAACAATGCAGGAAGAGCTAAATCAATTCACCAGAAATGATGTATAGGAACTGGTGGATAGACCTTCACATCAAGATGTTATTGGAACCAAGTGGGTGTTCAAGAACAAGAAGAATGAAAATGATGTGATTGTCAGAAACAAGGCCAGATTAGTGGCAAAAGGCTATTGTCAATCAGAAGGCATTGACTATGATGAGACCTTTGCACCTGTGGCAAGACTAGAGGCAATCAGACTTTTCCTAGCCTATGCAGCTCACAAGAGGTTCAAAGTATACCAAATGGATGTCAAGAGTGCTTTTCTGAATGGAGTTTTAAAAGAAGAAGTCTATGTGGAGCAACCACCTGGCTTTGAGATTGGAAATCAAGTCTACAGATTGAAGAAAGCTCTATATGGACTCAAGCAAGCTCCAAGAGCCTGGTATGACACCCTGTCACAGTTCCTCTTGGATCATGGTTTTATCAAAGGAACTGTGGACAGAACTCTCTTCAGAATCATTGAAGGAGAGGACATCTTGCTTGTCCAAATATATGTGGATGACATCATATTTGGATCCCTCAATGAGAAGCTGTGTGAGAAGTTCTCCAAGCTCATGCAAAGCAAGTTTGAAATATCCATGATGGGTCTGATGAATTTCTTCTTGGGACTTCAAGTCAAGCAATCCAAAGAAGGAATCTTCATCAATCAAGCTAAGTACACCAGAGAAATGATCAAGAAATTTGGGTGTACAACTAGCAAGTCAGTAAGGATCCCAATGAACACAAATTGGAAGATGGATCCTGATGAGAGTGGTATCTCAACCAACTCTACTGAGTATAGAGGAATCATTGGTTCACTCCTCTATCTCACTGCCAGCAGACCTGACATCACCTTTGCAGTAGGTGTTTGTGCAAGGTTTCAAGCAAATCCTAAGAAAAGCCATCTTGAGGCTGCAAAAAGGATCTTGAGGTATCTCAAAGGCACTGAAAATCTAGGCCTTTGGTACCCTGCTGATGACAACATTGAGCTAACTGGCTACTCAGATGCTGATTATGGAGGATGTAGAATTGACAGAAAGTCCACTTCAGGGACTTGTCAGTTCTTGGGCAACAAACTCATATCTTGGTTCTCCAAGAAGCAAAACACAGTGGCTACCTCCACCACTGAAGCTGAATATGTTGCTGCTGGAAGTTGATGTGCTCAAATTCTTTGGTTGAGACAACAATTAAGAGACTACAATGTCAACTCTACTGAAGTGCCTATCTTCTGTGACAACAACAATTAAGATAGGCACTTCAGTGACAACTCTACTGAAGTGCCTATCTCTCTGTTACATTGGTTTTTAACCATTGGATCAATATTGGCCAACTCCCCTGAAATCAATCCTGGTCGTCCAAATTTTGTTTTACATTTTTGTTAACAGTTGAATTGCCTCAAGACTTCACCAACTCATTGACAAACATTATTTTTAGAATATTCACAAGTCTTAAGATCCCCCACAAACAATTCTTCCCCAAGTATTCGAAACCCTAGCTTTCATCTTCTTCAAACACTCTCAAACTCACTCAAATTCATTTATGTAACCTTCAATGGCTCCCAAAGTAAGACCAGAAATGATCATTGATTTCTCCAACAAGGCTCTAGACCTTCATTTTGGCTATCTGAGCAACAAGAACAGTCTTCACTTTGAGCCTATTGCATCATTTGAAAGTGAAGAACCTGAGGTAACTCCAACTCTTAGATGGCTGAGAAGAGCTGGACTCAAGAAATTCATGGAAGAAAGGCCAAGCTCTTGCCTGGAGAGCTACATGGCTGAGTTCTTTGCCTTCCTCAAGTGGAAAGGCAAGCCTGAAGATGGTGAAATTGCTACAAGACTCTCTTATGTAGCAGAGGGAGAGGAGGAAGAGAGATTTCACAGGGTGAAATTCTCTGAGGAAGACCTTGAAGGAGCTTTTGGACTGCCTTCCCAGGGAAGGAATCCAGAATTCTATGGTGCTGACCATGAAGAGGAGATAGCACAAGAATGGCTATTGGTCCCAGACCCCATCTCTTCAACACAACACAAGAGAACTCTTAAGCCAAGATTTCTAAATCTTTTTTAGGTAATCACCAAAAGTCTCTTGAGCAAAACTGGAAGCTTGGAGCAGGTCAGCCATCCAAGAATCAGAATTATGGCTGCAGTTATTGATGCCAGTGACAAAGGCATCAAGTTTGATTGGAGGACCTTCATCTTGTCTGAGATGATGAAGGAAAAGGCCAAATTCAAAGTGAGAGCTCACAATAAGGTTGTATTGGAAGGAAAACTCAAGTATTGCACAAGAGCAAGCCTGTTAATTGAAAGGTTTTCCCACTATTCACAAATGCAAACCTTTGCAAAGCCCCTCCCTGCCCAGAAAATCATGTTCAGGAAGCTTAGTAAGAAAACTGAGCAAAGAAGGTTGCAATTGGCCAAACCTGCTGAAGAAAAAGCTGAAGAGAAGCCAAAGTTGAAGAAAAGAACTAAGGCCAGGGTTGTAAAGACAAGAAAGGTGTCTCAAATCCCTTCAGAAGAAAACTCAGGAGCCTCAACTGAAATTGAAGAAGTTGCTGAAGAAGGAGTGCATGTACCTTCTGACCATTCAGAAGAATTGAGGCAGAGATACAATGAGACTAGACAAAAGTCTAAGGGTGAGAAGAGGATCAGGGAAGTTGTCCCTGAGAAGGATGGAGAAGGAAGTGGGAGCAGTAGAGCTAGCAAAAGAAGGGTCAAGCCTACTGAAAAGGTGTTAGAGCTTCAAGAAGAAAAGTCTCTACAACTTGCTCTAAGGGAGAGCAGAGCTGAAAGCAGGACCAAATCTAAGTCAAGGACCAACTCTTCTGGTTCTGGAACTCCAGAATCCAAAGTCCCTGAAGGTCAACCAATAGAGGCCAACCTTCTTGAATCTCAGAATCCTGATCCCAACTCCCCTGAAACCCATGAAACTCCCACAAACCAACCAATCACCCCTGTCAATCTTACAAAGAGATATTCTCCAGAAGGGAGTGTGCAAAGAAGTGGGATAGATGTGCTTGCAGATTTAGCTGTAGATGAGACAAGATTGCTGTCACCCCTTGACTCATCCATGCTCAATTATTCAAAGCTCTTAGAATCTGCACTTAATGAGCCAACCCCCCTGAGCAAAGCCCCTTCAGATCCATTGCTCTCAAAAGCAACTGAAGAACCTTCAACTGCACCCAACCCTTCTGAAGCCAACATTCCTGAACTGAACCTTCCTGAAGCCACTTTAGGAGAAGACAGAGCCAACTCCCCTATAACCCAAAGTCCCCATTCAAGTGGAGATGAGGAGGAGTATACTTATGAGAGTATGCTCAGAGGTGGAGCCAAGGCTACTGTGGACAGTTTGTATCCACAACTTGCTTAATTTCCAAGAATTCAGAAGACATTTCATGATTTGAGGATGCTTGTGGATGTTAAAGACAAAACTATAATGGAGATATCACAAGTCATCCAAGATAAGGGTGCAAACTGGTGGCAAGTAGAAGAAAGCAGACTACTACACTTTGCTGGTGTGCTAAAAACAAGATTTCTCATTGATGAGAATGTGTTTGCAAAGTTAGTAGATGAGAAGATCATTGAGGAAAAGGAAAGAAAAGCTAAGGGCATCAAACACCCTGATAGTAGCTCAAATGATGATGATTCCCCTGATGATCCCTCAAACCCCTCAAAACCCAACCTTCCTGAAACCAATCCCAAACCTTCTGAATCCAATCTGCCTTCAACCCCTCTCTTAACCTATCATAGGAAAGGCTCTGTTTCATCAGAGGTGTTGACCAAGGGTGGTAACACAACCAAAGATACATCTGCCAATGAAGGTTCTTCTGAACCCAAGGCACAGCCTAAAGATGTTGAGGTTCCTACTTTAGAGGCTGGTTTGATTAAGGCCTATTCAGTGTCAGGAGAGTTGGACACTGATCAGCCCTTACTCATTCAGGATGACTCAGTGGCTGCTGAAATAAGCACTGTGATCTCCCCACAACTGCCATCTTTGAACCTTGTTGAAGGTGGAGATGTTGCAGGTCTAGGTGAAGGTGTTGAAAAGGAGAGCTTAGTTAAAAAATCAGAGGGAGTAGAGGATGAAAGAGAGGTTGTGATTACTAAGATAGTGAGTGTACCACAAATAGAGGGTGGTATAAGTGAGGAAGGACAGGTTATTCTTGAAGTCAAATTTGAACTTCAAGAATCCCTTGATGAAAGGAGGCCTGATTCCTTGGGTGAGGACATTATTAATGAAGGAAGAAAAGAAAGAGTTGAAAATGAGAAGAAAGCTGCTGATGTATCAGAGTCTTATGCAAAAGAAATTGAGGGTGATGAGTGTTTATTCCCTAACATTTTTTATCTGTCTAATATTGCAGGTATTTCCCTTGACCAAATATTTGCAGATGAGTTCTTGACAGATGCTCCCATCCAAGTGGATACAGGCTCAGCACAAGCCTTGCTTGGAATGCAGTCAGAGAAGTTGGACTCCTTGGCTCATCAGGTCCAATCTGCTCATGCTGAAACATCAGGAGCATTGAATGAGCAAGGAAGAACTCTAACATCTGTGGAGATGAGATTAACAGGCTCTGAGGATGTGGTGCTACCCACATTAGAAGCAAGGATAAGTGGTGTGGAAACTGGTCTCCAAACCATTTCCACTGAAGTTCAAAAAGCCAAATCCACCATGGAATCCATCTCAGAAGAGGTCAAGCAGGAACAAAAGTTGCTGGGAGATAACCACAATGCAAATGTCAAAGCTCTCAGACTAACTGTCAAACAAGCCCTTGGAAAGAAGACAGCATTGCAAAGAAAAAGAGCTGAGGAACAAAGGCTTGCTATGGTAAAAGCAGCCTCAGAAAAGTTTTCCCAAGAGGTAATGGCCAACATTGCTGAAGGTGCAGTGGCCAACCTCACTGAGCTTCTTAAGGCCCAACTTGATGCATCTCTGAAAACAACCTTGGAGGAGGTTGTCCAACAAAAGATGAAGCCTGTTCTAGCTTTCCTTAGCTTGAGCAGTGATAGGATGCAGAATATACATGATGAGAATGTATATTTGTTGGAAGAGATGAAATCTCTGAACCTATCCCAATCCCTGATGGCTACAACAATGAGTGAGCTTAAACCCCAGTGTTTTGATGCTGCCAAAAAGGGGGAAAGGGAAAGAGCAAGGGCAAAAGGTGCCTTGATTATTGGAGGTTCAGACAAGGGCAAGGGCAAAGAAAAAGCTGCTGAAGATAAGGGAAAAGAGCCAGCAGTGCTGAACTTGGAAGACTTGGATGAAGAAGAGCAGTTAGCCATAGCCTTGAAGGCCTCTATGGCTTCAGCACAAGAGGAAAGAGTTAGGCTACAGCAAAGACCAGGAGGAGAGGTATCTGGTTTGGACAAAGATGCTGAAGGTGTCCAAACTAGAGGAAAGATTAAGAAGGCCAAAGGAAACAAAAGAAAAGCTGAAACATTCACTGATTTTCCCAACAGCCTTGATCTGCCCCCTGAGTTCAGAATTGATGATGATGAGCCTACTTCCAAAAAGGCAAAGAATGCTGAAAAAGACAAAACTACTGAAGTGTCCAAGATTGCTGAAAAGGATAAATCTTCTGAAACTGACAAGAGTGCTGAAGGTCCCAAGTCCACTGAAAATATTGAAGAATTGTTTGCTGAAGGATTTGGACCTGAGCCCAAAAAGAAGACAACGGTCCTAGCTCTTGATCCATCAAAGTTGTTTCATGAAGGGTATGGTAAAGACCCTGAAACTCAACAGAAACTGACCATGATGAGGGCCCAAGAGAAAATGGACTTGATGGATGAGGCCAACAGAGCAAGAGATAAGAGAAGAGCTGACTTCAAAAAGCCAAGAAGAAGGAGAGCAACCTACAGCAAAATGAAGCCACATCTTCTGATTCCCATGGACACCAAATATCCACACTTGGATAAATGGGTGCCAATCCAACTGAATGACTTATGGGAAGAAGCCAAAAGGGAGTTTGTCTATGACTATTATGTCATTGATAGGTGGAATGGAAGGGAAGTCAACACCACCTTTGCTGAGTTCATGATTGAATACTTCAGAGACCTTTATCAGCAACTACTTGCAGCTGCTAATCTTGCAAGGATTGAACTCACTGCTCCCAAGCCAATCATCTACATGCCTCCCAAGCTGGAAGGATGAATTGATCAATCTAGGATTCTCCAAGAATTCCTAGAAATTGTGAAGCTAAACAAGATGGTTCTTGGACCTTAAGGGCACTAATCAAGAGGCCATGGAACTGAAAAGAAGAGTGTGGGCACAATATGGGATGGTGCCACCTCCTGAGGATGGCCTCTAAAATGGCTAAGTCTTCTGACCTTTTTGGTGGTTGAAAACTTATCTTATCTGAAGATATGTTTAATTGGTCATCTATGCTGAAGTTTGGTCAAGAATGCTGATGTGCTCTGATAATCTGTATGCTCTGATATGCTATGATTGCTCTAATATAAGTTTTAGCTCTGATACTTGAAGATCTAGATGTATTTAATATATGCTCTGATGTAATAGTGTTTTGAATTCATGCTCTGATATGTTAACTTCAACTATCAACATGCTTGTAATGTACTTTTGAATGAATGATAGTTGAACATCCTTTGAATCAAGAAACACTGTTACAAATGAGTGCTGCAGAATGAAGACAAAGTCTTAACAGCCGTTTATTACCCAAATGAGGACATGTCACTATCAAGAATCTGTCTTCCAGTTTGAAGAACTCAAGGAAGACATTTATAGCAATTTGGGACTGCCTCTCCAACGGGCAAATCCTCAAATTTGTCTATAAATACAGAAGTGTGAAGACCATTTGAAGCATCCATTCTACATCCAACTGAACAAGCATTCTGAAGCTTCAAAAGTCATAAGACATTCTTAGTCTTGAAACACTTCTTCTAAGCTCAACTCATTGTATATCCATACAAAGCTTAGAGAGATATCATAATCCTTATACACTGATCTTCATTGTAAA
Organism: Galeopsis tetrahit; assembly: GCA_963675135.1. Lineage (NCBI taxonomy): Eukaryota > Viridiplantae > Streptophyta > Magnoliopsida > Lamiales > Lamiaceae > Galeopsis > Galeopsis tetrahit. The sequence continues at coordinate 37,142,502 of OY776126.1, read as the reverse complement.
GGATATCTCATTAGTTGGAACCTTACTTCAACCCTTATCCCTTTCAAGTGAAAAAGTGAGGAGGTTGTAGTAGTAGAAGTGGTATGAGCTGACTGTTGAGAGAAGAACAGTTCAGTTCTGAGTTGAGAAGAGGGTACTAGGACTCTAGACATCCTAGGGATAAATTCACCAAGGAGTGGTGTTCTTGATCAAGTGCACCTTGGCACTATAAAACAAGTTAATTCCAAGAGTGAAGGAATTATCATGTTAAATCAGGGAAAGTGGATGTAGGAGCTTGAGTCTCTAAACCACTATAAACTCTTGTGTTGATTTACTTTCAAAGTACTTTCATACATTCAACACTGCACACAAAACTGATCTTTCAAAGAACATATATTCAAAGACTGTGCAAAAACTGTATTGGACAAGTTCCCTGAAAACTGGACTATATTGCTTAAGTGATTTCAGAACTTAAAGGAGTTTAAACTAAAGGGCCAACCACTAATTCCGCACTTATAACCAACTTAGATAGTCATTCAACTAAGCACTCAATAGTACTTAGTAGCTTGGTTATCTCTGAAAAGGTTATACATCTTCAGCAGAGTTGTCCAAGACAACATTGCTGATCTCTGGTTTGATCAAAGTTTGAAAGAATTTGCATACAAGTGTATTCCCCCCCCCCCCCCATACACTTGTTATATACTCCTTTCAGGACCAACATGTGTCAATTTTGTCCTTGAAATCACAATTTTCAAAATCTGCTAAGCCTTGATTACTCTTATTAATTAGGGGTAAAATTGACAATAAAACATTTAATACTAAAGTAAAAGAGGAAATGAAGATATAATTTGGGACATCCAAAAAAGGAATATGGAGCTATCTTTGTGGGACGGAGGGAGTAATTCGGGGGTGAACTCATTAAATTAATGGGTGCAGATAAAATATAAATAAATAATTGAAATTAAAATAAGGGGTACGGTACATGCGAGTGTACCCAAGTATCACCCTTTTTTCTTCCCCAATTCCAATTAGTCGACACAATTCTTAAGATGTTTGAGAATGACTTATTTCTCCCCAAATTGATTTAATTTGAAGCTCTCAATCGCCATTAGGAGGTTTGAAGCAAGAATGAGTTTTTCTCACTTATTTGGTTTGTTTTATTGTTAATAAATTGATTTGATTTATTTTTTGTTATTAATTTTATTAATATCATAAGGGTAAATATGTAATTTTAACATTACGTATTTTAATTACATTAACAAAAATATAATAAATTATTTTATTGTATAAGGATAAAAATGTAAATTTACAATAATATATTTTAATTAATTTAATTTAATAGAAAATACAAATTTATGACACATTACGACACATTACGACAATACATATCGTAAAATTTACAAAGGATAACAGGTCATCAAATCTAAACCTTTAGATTAGATTTTTAATGGCTTAAATTAACTGACTACAGTAGTCATTACGACACGTTACGACACCCTAACTACATATAGAAGGTCCCATTATAGTTGGTAATAGAATAAGTAATAACTAGTAATACCATTAATAGTACTCAGTAATACCATTAATAGTACTCCCTCCGTCCATGAAAAGTAGTCCAATTTGCCTTATATTCTTAGTCCACAAAATGTAGTCTCATACCCTTTATGGAAACTACCACTCTTCAATCATCACTTAATTACTCAAATTGCCATCAATTTTATTCACTAACAATCACTTTATTCACAATGGACCCACAATACCCTACAATACCCTTATTTTATCTACTTCATCTACATTTTTCTTAAAACATGTGCCCCACTCCAATGGGGCTACATTTCATGGAAGGGGGAGTAATTAATTAATAATATCTTATACATTAACAAATAATTTCACACATCTAATTATATTCAGTAATACCAAAAATAATTATTAGTAATACCACGAACAATAATCAATAATACCATGAAGATTAACCAATTAACATTTTATACGAAAATAAATAATTACACACATCTAATTATATTGAGTAATACCATGAACATTGATCAATATTATCTTATACAATAACAAATAATTTCACACATTTAATTATATTCAATAATATCAAAAATAATTATTAGTAATACCATGAACGATAATCAGTAATACCATGAACAATAATCAGTAATCAATATTCGGTTATACGTACACACGAGATTTTAGCGCACACCCCGTACGATTAGACACACCCTACGAAAGACCGAAAATACCCTTCTCCTACATAACCATAATTCTCCCCATATTCTCTAAAATCATATAGCGTGAAAAATAAAATACGCCGCTTAGGACACCCACTCCTCTCCCAACCTCGTCAGTCGCCGCTCAAAGCCTCGCTGCCACAGCCTTTCTTCGTTGCCGCACAAAGTCTCGTCTCCATAGCCTTATTCGTCGTCCCCGCATTTGTTTTGCTGATTTCACCCGTGTTTGCTTCGCCGTTTGTCTAGGCCTCACTGTCCGTCCAAGGTTGCGTCACAAGCCGCTACCGTCTGTGGCTACGTCCCAAGCCCCCACTGCTTCCTCCTCCTCCCGTCGCGTCACAAGTCGTTTCCCTCTTTTGATTGTAAGTTAGAAAAACAGATTCGTTGTCTCCTCCTCGTTTCTGCCGCCCCTCCGTCGTCAATTTTCTTCTAAATCTCTCAACCTTAAAATTCAGATATGTAAGTTTTTTTTTCTTCTAGACCTCTCAATCTCAAAATCATTTATTTGTAAAAAAATTGGTGGGTGTCCACCTCAATCTTGTGTGTGCATATAATCGTAGTCTTTCATTAGATTTGTGCGATCCATTAATTGTAGGCACCGAAAAAAGTAAATTAGGCTCAAAATTTTATTGAAATTGAAGAGTGTATTACACGCGAGTGTATATAAGAATTACCTATATAAAATAGATTTGATTATATTATATTTTGTTTAAATCAATAGAAGGGCATTATAGTAATTTTAGGTGTAATTGTTTTTAAAATATAATTTGGGGGTGAAGTCAACAAAAGTCGGGTGTAAATAACCGTGGTCAATTGTTTATATATAAATTATGATTGATTGTATTATATTTTGTGTAAATTAATAGAAGAGAATTATAGTAATTTTAGATGTAATTTTTTTAAAATAATAATTATTGGAGGTGAAGTCAATAAAAGTGTGGGTGTGAATAATTGTGGTCAATTATTTATATGTAAATTAGGATTTTGATTGTATTATATTTTGTTTAAATTAATAGAAGGGCACTATGGTAATTTTAGGTATTTTTAAAAAAAATGATTTAGGCGGTAAAGTCAACAAAAGTAGAGTGTAAATAACTGTGGTCAATTGTTTATATAATTTGTGGGGGTGAAGTTAACAAAATGAGAGGTGTAAATAAATGTGATCAATTGTTTATATAACTTGTAGGGTGAAGTTAATAAAAGTGGGTTGTAAATAAATGTAGTCAATTGTTTATATAATTTCTGGGGTAAAATTAATAAAAGTAAAGATATATTCAATCATAAAATTAAAATTGAAATTAGGTGTGTAAATGTACGAGAGAATTTGGCCACCAAGAAAATTTCCAATTTTGTGTCGGAAAGCTTGTTTATACAAATCTGTAAATTAATTTAAAATTTTAAAAACAAAAAAATTAGAAAATGATTTATAAATAATAATAATAATAATAATAAAAGTTTCATTTATTATGTTTTAAATTTGTCTTGGCGCTTTAGTAGAAAGTACACGTTTTAATATGAAGGTGACACGTTCCATCGGCCGTTGTCCAAGTGTTACTGCTCATACATGCACCTCTCTTTTCATTTCCCAGTCAAAACTAACCCTAGCTAATTATATAAATGTGCTCTCTTTATTTTCTTCAATTCCAAATAATCAAGAAAATGGGAACCCAAATTGCACAAAAGTTTTCAGGTTTCTATGAAAAATGGATGTCACATCTTGAGAATATTCTTCAACAACATATAAACACTCAAGATGGAGACTATGCATCCATTATCAACAAGCTCACAACTCATCACAAACAATTCTACCGATACAAATGGGATTTAGCTCATCAAGATATCTTGTCCTTTATCAATGCTCCTATTTGGTTAACCCCTCTTCAAAACGCCCATATTTGGATCACCGGATGGAAGCCCTCCATGGCTTTTCGTCTCGTTAAGAAGCAGCAGGCACGGGGCGGTTTTAGTGACGACCAGGTGAACAAAATTGAGACTTTGCGGGCGAGGATTAGAATGGAAGAGGACAAGGTGGAGAGGCTGATGGAGAGGGTCCAAGTGGGGACGGGTGATCGGGAAACGGTGGAGGTGTTAAGGCTGGAGGAGCAGGCGAGGCACGACGACGGGAAGGAGGCGCTGGTGGCGAAGGTGGTCGACGGGGCGGTAAAGGGGTTGATGGGAGGTTTGGAGGAGGTGATGAAAATGGGAGATTGTGTGAGGCTCAAGACATTGGATGGGGTGCTTCAGATTTTGAATCCCATGCAAGGGCTGGTTTTCTTAGCCTCTTTGGCTATGTTTGAAATTAGGGTTAGGAAAATGGGAAGTGAAAGGAAACATATCATTTTGTGAGTTAATGCTTTTTTATAACTAATAATAAAATGTTGTTTTAATTTGTTATGTTCTTCACTAATCTAATGTGTTAACATTAATATTCTCTACAATTCATTTTAACTCAATTTAAAATAAAAAAATTAGTTCCAAAATATTTGTAATTACTTAGAACAAGGCTTTCAAACTCTAAAAACAGGGCTTCCAAAAAAAAAAGTCTCACCATTTTTAGATTTTGTGACACAAATATATTAACTAGTGGTCATCCAGGGTAGCAAATAGCAATCGATAAATATTGAAATAATTATTTTGCAACATAATAACAAATCGAAAAAATGAAATAGTGGCAACTTCCATATTAATCACATTATCAACATTATTCATTTACATACATAGCAATCGAATTATACAAATACTTGGACACTGCACACATTGTTTCATTCTCAAGGTGACAAAAGAATTTGGAAAAGAATTAAATAATAAGAACAGCATAATAAATAAATGAATTTAATAGAAAGTCACAAATCATTTTTGGCGCCCTGTTAAAGCAAAGAAAGGTATATAATTTCGACATCTTCATTCTTCGTATAGATATAGGTGGCTTACACGGGATCGAATCAACTCGCCTCCGCCGATAAGATCTCAAGTTCGGCCCACCAAAGCGGAGAAAGCCTTGGAGTGGCTGCTTCGGGTGATATGTCGATGGCTTTTCTCAAAATCTCGATGACTCCCCTCATAGTTGGTCTTTTTCGAGCATCTTCATGAATGCAGCTCTTGATCGCCTCACACACGACTTCAAGCTCGTTTTCTTTAAAAGACTTCAATGTTGTATCGACCAAGCTACTGAGTGTCGTCTTATCATTCAAGTACGGAGCAGCCTGAAAACGGTTCAACAATTCCGACATTATAAAACTGTCGAACCTCTAAAATATATACAAACTGACTTATTACCCGACTTATTACCCTTGTATCTACGCAATCATTTTGAAGAATGGAGTTAGTTGCTTAATTAATCATATAATAAGAGTAGGTTTCATGTAAACCAGGTTTACTAAACTCTCTTCTTCTACCTTTTAGCATATGAAGTACTATCGCTTTTTAGAAATGTTTGAATTTATGGGTTATTCTTCTCAAACTCGCTAAAGAGTATATCATCAAATTCACCATAAAACTTCTGTGAATTAGAAGTTTTTATCCTATAATTAATAAAAGAGTAAACTTGGAATGTGAACATTTATTTTTTCTAGGTGATTGATTGTAAAGGGAATAAAATCTCTTTTGAAGTCCAGTAGATACGTACCCAGTTAATGAGGCACGGCTCCACTGAATAAGGTAGTTTCCCAGATATTATCTCGAGCAACAATACTCCGAAATTGTATACATTAGTTTCCACATTATTAGCATGTGGCATTTCCGAATGCTCCGACTCATTTTCTGTAAGGTTCTTCGACTTGGCTACGAGTTCCGCCCAGAATTTGACATCCATAATCTGAAAAGTGGAAGTTTTTATGTCGAGGATGAAATCAACAACATTTTTTAGTCCCGTAAAATGAAAATTCGACGACAAAATTCTTACCCAACATAAATGTGTGATAATTTTATTTAATGAATAATGTATACAGCGAGATCACTTACTTTGGCAGCATAATCATCTGTTAGATGTATCTCTTTGGAAGACAAGTTGAAATGCATAACGGGAGGATTGAGTTCGTGGATGTGTTGCAGAAAATACGCACATCCCATGATTATCCGTACTCTTGCATTCCAGTCGAGGTGTTCGACTTCCCTATCTGAATCGACATGGGACATATACATTCAATAATAAATTAAATATAAGAGTTGATCTTCTGTAAAACTTTATCATACAACTGGCTTATAACTATCACTTTATAGTAAAATAAAGCAAGTTGCACGATAAAACTGGTTTACATAAGACTTTGCTTAAATATAAAGGGGCTGGGCGACTATCCAAAAATACGAGCACGTGAAAAAGAGATTATATTGGCAAGAAATTTACCATTCAGATGATCGTAAAGAGAGCCGTTTGGAGCATATTCGAAAACCATCATCCTAGTGAAAGGTTGCTCCTCCTCGCAGTAACCAATAAGGTTAAGGAAATTCTTGTGGTTCAGCCGAGACAACAAATCAATCTGCGGCAGTTAAAAATCGAGACGTTGAGGATAGTTTCATACGGAAGATGGCTCTTTATTTATAGATATAAAGTCAAGAAATTATCGACGCTAACCTTTTTCCTGTATAGCAATTCTGAACGTTTCGACCAGTATTTTGAAGAAGCTATGAAAGTCGAAACAACGGCAATCTCGACTCCACTAGATAGAGTTCCTTTGTAAAATGTGGCCACGCCATCATCGACGGTTATAATATTGCTGAAGTCCTCACATGCCGTTTCCAGCTCGCCTCTATTCAACTTAGGAACACCTATAAGGAAAACATGTTTATTCAAACACATAAAATGACAACGTCAAAGCCTTTAATAGCTAACTAATTATTTTGTTAATGAACACATTATAAAAATGAACCTGTAACAAAAGCTTTCTGCAACTGCCCACTCAATCCACTCTTCCAAGGGCCGATTGTTTTTACTGCTCTGCTTCGACAGACGACAAACATGGCCCCACCAGCAATGAGCAAGAAAACTAAAACCGATAATCCCACAATAAGCTTCAGAGAATTTCCCGATTTTACAGCAGTCGGTTGAATATCAATCTTATGTACTTGAGGAGAAGGCGGTGGCGTGGCAGGAGGAGGAGACAGTGATACTTTCTTCTTATTTGGAACAGCCGGAAACGAGCCACTACTTCGACTTGGAAAAGCGGCGGTGGGTTCCAATTGGAGAGGCTTCGAAACCATGGGAGGAATGGCAACAAGATTGCTCGACTTTTCGGCTAGTATTCGGCGTACATTGCTTGCCCGATTGTTTACATTCAAGATGAGAGCTGACTCAGGTAAATCTGAAAATGCAATGAATATATTAGTTCTCAAGGAATTTTTTTTTTTTTTTAAAGGCTGTAAGTATGGGGTAGCAATTGTAGGACAATATGTTTACAGGCTGACACGTTTAGACCATAAAATTTAATTTGATACATTTAGGCCTATAAATTGAATATTCGCACAATTAGGCCAAATTGAGGTGTTTCGGGCTGCCAAATTTAGGCCATTGTTTTTTATTTTTTTTCGCACATTTAGGTTAAACATGTGTGCAGCATGTGACATTTTACCCGAACCAGGGTGTTTCGGCAATTTGGCCAAAATGTGTGAAAATTGAAATATTATAGTCTAAATGTGTCAGCCTGCAAACATAATGTCCGACGATTACTACCCTCCTAATTTACGAGCTTCCACATTTAAGCCATTAAATTTTAATTTGGCACATTTAGGCTCGTAAATTTTTACTTTTCGGGCTGGCAAATTTAGGTCATTATTTTTTTATTTTCGCATATTTAGGCAAAACATGTGAGCAGCACACGCTATTTTAGCTCGAATTGGCACCCCCAAATTACAGGACTAAAAATAATATTCCCTTTTAGTTGTCATGTAACTTATCATCGATTTAAGGAATAAAAGATGAAATATCATCCGTACCTATTGAGTTGTTGAGACTATCATCAGGCTGAACTTGCAATGATTCGCTTCCAAGCTTGAACCTTGAACGAAAGGTCGATATTTTTAATAAGATTGCATTAGAGAAAGGAAAGAATCCAGCACAGATGTAGACAAAATATGATAACTTACAGAGGGAATTGATTGAGGTACCGAATTATGGTCCCTTTACTTGGTACCTGGAAGGAATTTGATTTTTGTGGTTGTTTAATAACACTCTGCCAAATGCTGTTCAAAAAATGCATATATATTAGGAAGATGTTCGATATATGCTTCGCGTTGAATCGGAAAATCCAAAAAGAAATTATTAGGCCATTTATCGAGTAAGGTTCTGAAATATAGAATATATATCAATTCAAGTTCTGAATTATAAAAACATGAGTGAAGGACCTAAAAGATACTAAAACTTATCAAATTAAGAGTCAAAAATTAACAAATTATGTGTGTGAGTAAAACTGAAATGAAAGAAAGAATCAATATTTATGGAGAGAGATAGTATATATATAATTGAGAAAATAACTGTTTACGTCCTATAAGTTATCCCTATTTTGGATCCAGTCCTGTCAAACCTCACGAAATGAAAATTGTCCTGTAACTTCCAATTTTCGACACCTTAGTCTGATAACAGGCTGTAGGAGGTGAAACGTCCGGTTGATGTGACGTGGCATAGGTTGATTTGTCCACGTGGCAAAGTCTAATTGGTCAACCGGTGGTTTACCTCTTACAGTCAGTCAATAGACTAAAATATCGGGAAATTGAAAATTATAGGACTATTTTCTATTTGTGAAAGTCGATAGGACTGAAATAGAAATAAGGGTAACTTACAGGACCAAAAAAACTATTCCCTAAATAATTTTATATTAATACTAAAAATCACAAGATGACAAACGTAGCCTCAAATTTGTGAGTAAATTAACTATGTTTTTATCTTTCAGGCCCCAAATTCATAGTGTTTCCCTGCGTCCCACTACCACAAAAATAGTCAAAAGTTTTTTTTGCATAGATTAAGAAATGAAAGTTATTATATTTAGAACATTTAATTCTTGCTTTATTTTACCATTGTACCCCGCCTACTCATTTTCCAAAACAAGTACTAGTATCATCTAGATATTGGATTGGAAGAAACAAGATACATTAAATAAAGGCAAAGATGAAAATTGAGAAATTAGCGATAAGCTTGTCTTTGTGGGACGGAGGAAGTATCTTTCAGGCCATATATTGATAAAAAGTCCATTAAATAAAGAAGGCAAATTATCTCACCAGTGACCAAATTTTCTATTCATGCAGCCAAATCCAGCAGACACAGTCGTAAGGATGTCATCACATTGTAAATCCGTTAACAAACTAAGTTTTCCAATCTCCACAGGAATTCGTCCTTCGAAACTATTATTACAGAGCAGCCTGGAGAAATATACAAAAATAAGCAATATAGCGAAAAATGGCATTAATATGTAATAAATAGTTAGAAGTTTATACATACAAACGTTTTAAGGAATGCAATTGTCCTAATTCAGCAGGAACTATTCCAGAAAACTTATTGTTCCTCAAGTCCAAAACTTCCAGCGTAGTAAGCTGTCCAAACTCTTGCGGAATCGTGCCAGAGAAATGGTTCTCGGATAGGTTACTTCCAAAAGACGAAAAAAAGAACATATTAGCTTAGGATGTTAGCAGTTTCTTAAGAAGAAAAAGGAAATAATAGCCAGAATGGATTAATGTAGGCTTTAAATATTGTGTAAAGTTATCGTGTCCTGAAGTTTCTGAAAAAGAAAATCGATTTTAACATGAACCTATTTGAATATATACATTTATATTTAATGTAACAGAACATAAAAATTAGGTCTTGAATTTGTGATTTGCCTCAAGATCATACAACAAATTCTAGATTTGCTTCTTTATTAGAGATTTCTTAATGAGTTGGTCTTATGTAAAACAGTGGTCCTGTGCAATTAGTTTGGAACTATCACTTTAAAATCAAACAACTAATACTTTTTAATGAAACAACCCATACCTGTTCCGAAACAACTTATATTGTTTAAAAATACACACAAAATCCAAACCAGTTGCATGGTAAAACTTGTTCACATAAAACTTTGCCCTTTCATAACTAGTACTTGCAAGAACGACTGAACGATTAGCACGTGGACCGATAAATGACTTCCCCAAACATCAAACAATCTTACTCATTGTCTGATTCAGCAGTTTCAGAAGGAACAAAGCATTCATAATCAGAAACTTGATAAATAATGAAAATTGCTTTACTTAATGATACTCACAGAACTCTTAAATGAGTGAGATTTCCAAGCTCTGGTGCCAAAACTCCTTCCAATTCTTGTCCATTGAGATCTCTACACACAACATAAAGATTTACGAACTATAGAATAATATAACATTAAAAAAAAATCAGCCAATACAATAGGGGACTTACAGCATATAAACTCTACCATCAATACAATGAACACCTGACCAAGTGCAAGGATTACAATGATCCGGGTTCCAATCAGCTAAAGCTCCAGACGGGTCGAGCACCACCTTAGCCCGGAATTGCAACAACGCATAACCTGAGAATCGAGTTTTTAGTCCTATAAGTTACCCCTATTTCCGAAAGTATTGTACTGAATGTAAGTAAATCCATCATTACCTTCAGGGGAACTACATCCATCAAGACTCGAAGCGAGAACAAAAAAGACAAAACAAACCAATTGAATTTCAGAGGCGGTCCATCTACGGCTCATTGTTCGTCGAAACCAACAGCCACGACTCTATGCAATGCAATGCACAAAATCGCCAGCTTTTTACAACGAAAATAGCCCTCCACTTAACAAACTTGTTCAACTCACAAAATCAAGATTACAATTGATACACAAAGTGACAACTACTATCTAAAAAAAAACTATAAAACATGTGAAATAATCATCTCGGTTAGCCTCCTTTGAACTATGAATACAATTGGGGTCCCTCATCTTCAACCAATTTTCTCCAATATTCAATCTCTTAGCTGAAAATGCACAAAAAAAATAATAAATTGCATAATTAATAGCGTAACAGCATTGGGGTTTCAATTAGAATGAAAAAATCGCAAGCAAACAAGCAATTCAACAAAACCCATTATAATGTCATATTCAAAAAGGCAAATAAAACATGTCCTAAAAGAATAACCCGCGAAACAAGCAATCTATTCGCAAAAAAAGGGCAAGAAATGTAAAAGACATGAACGCACCAGAAATTAGGATAATGCAGAGAATTCAAATGGTATGACGTTGAAATTTTAGGTTGAAAATTGAAATTGAGAAAACGGAATTTGGCGTGTGATTTTCTTGACTGCCCGGATGATCTCAGAGGGTAAAACTCTCCTCGACCATCTTTTCTCTGAAAGAGAAAGGGAAGCGGGGAAAATCTTTCTCTCTCTTATTTTCTCTCTCTAAAAAGACAAAACTTTGCTTTCTCATTTACACCACCTCCCACAAACTCTATTCTTTTCTATTATTTTATTCATTTCTTTTTATTATTTTCTCCACTAATGGTACCAAATTCCTTCCATTTTTTAAAAAATATTACACCAAATTCTCTCTTCATTTAAAAATTGCACATTTGATTTATTCGAATACTCAAAGTTTTTAAATAGAGGAAACTGTATAATTTCAATATTTAAAAAAAAAAATTAAAATAGAGGAAATAAGTAAACCGTTAAAATCAAAATTTCAAGCAATTTTTAAATTATGAAAAAAATTCACCTAATATTTTCAACCACGAATGGTTTCGTGCAATTAACCCCGAATAAAATCACCACATTTTGTTTATTTTTTATTTAATTTAAATATTTAACTAATTGTAAATAAATTGTACTCCCTCCCTCCGCCTGTAGACTCATTTGCTGTATATTCTTTGTCTATGAAACTATAACTCTTCAATTACGGAGTATTACTTACAATCAATCAATGTATTCACAATGGACCCCAAAATGTCTTATAATACCCTTAATTTATCTACTCCCTCCGTCCGCCTATAAATTTTCTATTTTACCATTTTAGTCCGTCCGTCTATAAGCTTCACATACCCTTAAGTACTTTTTCTTACACTTCACTTTATATTTTACTTTTTCTCTCTATCTCCCTCCTTCTACCAATCATATCACTTATACTATATATATTATTTAATCATTTTTTTTAATCTATGTGTCAAAAAGTAGCTGGGAAGCTTATAGACGGACGGAGGGAGTATATTTTATTTAAAACTTGTGGCCCTCCCCAATGGGACTATTTGGGAATGGAGTGAGTATATTTTAAATATTATTGCAAATTATTTTTTGTAAATATTTTTGTGTTTGAATCTAACTGACTTGCTAATTTTACACAATTTTAATAAAATAATAATTTTTTAATTCGATTTAATTTCTAAACATCAGATTTAAGCACATAAAGTTAAAGCGGTTAACCGGCGGGGCGGGAAGTATTAATGGGTGGTAATGCGGGGCCTCGATTCATTGGTTGGGTCCCACTACTTCTCTCTCCCTCCCTCTTCGTGCCTCCCTCTCTCATTTTTCCTTCATTATTTAACAAATCTTTCCTTTTCAATTAAATATCATTGCATTATACTCCACTTAAAAACTAAAGCCCCTAATTTGGGAGGCGGGATCCCATGGGTTGGACTAAAAAATTATAAATTAATATGAAATTGGGTCTATTTAATGGACTAGGTTAAATTTGATCAAAACGGGTTCAAGTCAATTTTTTTTTTTCTTTTTTTAGGCAACTAAATAATTAAAAGTAGTAAATTATTGTATAGCTAAATATTATCATTGTGTATGAGTTGGTCTCTTGTGTTTAGTGTTCACGGTGCACACCAATCCACATTTTGAGACCGGGCGCAGTTATAGACACACACCAACCTATTGAGGACACACACCGTAAGTTGAGGACACCCACCTGAAAATCTCAAAATTACCCTTCTCCCATTAAAACCCTAATTTCTTCCCTCTTTTCTCAAATTCAGGACACCCACCTCCATTTCCGCCCCCACTCCGGCATTCCTCTTCCCTCCGTCACCGCGGCGACCCACGCTTTCCATCTCGTCGCGGCCCACGAACGCCCACGCCGCTAGTGCTGTTATTCGAACCGAGCCTTAACGAGACTCGGCTCGGCTCGTTAAGGCTCGATAAGGCTCGACTCGTTTAGCTTAACGAGCCGAGCTCGAGCTCGTTAAATACTCGATTTACTAACGAGCCGGCTCGAGCTCGACTTGTTAGGCTCGATAACTAAATTTTTGTAAAAAATTCCATTAGGCTCGTTAGGCTCGGCTCGACTCGATAGGCTCGTTAAGCTCGTTAGACTCGTTAACGAGTCGAGCCGAGCTCAATTTTTAACTCGGTAATGTTATCGAGCCGAGCTCGGCTCGGCTCGATAAGAGCTCGAGTCGAGCTCGAACCTCAAATACTCGGCTCGACTCGGCTCGAATAACAGCTCTACACGCCGCCCACTGCGCAGCACTCGCGGCCGCACCCTCTCCCCCTCCCCTTCACGATCGTTCGCGGCCGCAACCCCTCTTCTCGTCGCCGGCTTCGCGACCTTAACCTCTCCTCTTTGTGACCTTAGATTGGTGTTTGCGTGTAAAACCGTTCGCACCCCCCTCACCTGATACTTTTGATCTGCTCCATCCGACCCCCTCCCTCGCCATTCACAACCTCCTCTTTACGGTAAGTTTAGGGTTTAGAAAGAATAGTATGTGAGATTTCTGGAAAAAAAAATATAGAAAAATTAGGGTTTTTACAGATCTATTAGAATTTTTTACAGAATTTTTTACAGAATTTTTTGAATTTTTTACAGATCTAAGTGTATTAGGGTTTTTTGAGTTTGTTCATTGATTTTTTTTGGACAATTGGAAGTTGTTCATGAATTATTTTCGGACAATTTGTGTTTGTTCGAAAAAAAATTCTTGTTCGAAAAAATAATTCCGGACAATTTGTGATTGTTTGAAAAAAAAATTTGGGTAACTTCAGTTTGTTGGGTAAAAAATTTCGGACATCTTAAGAAAATTTTTATTTTTAATTTTGTTGAAAATTTGTATTTTTAGGAATTTTTTTTATTGAAGCATGGTGTTTGTTTTGGTGGTGATGTTATGAAATGGGTGGGTATACTCATCTTCGGATTTTTTTTTATAAGTTTTACACGAGGGGTATATGTAACATTTCACATGTTCTGAAAATGAAAAAAATGTTTTGGTGGGTGTACTCAATAGGTTGGTGTGTGTATAACCGCACCCTTTGAGACTAGGTCGGCCCATATATACAAGTTGCAACAAAAATTCCAACAAACAAACAGCAGCCCAAACGGTTGCAAGTGCTTTGATAAAGGCGGTTTTTTTTTTAATAATAAAAGAATTACATTGAGATATTTTTTTATAATAAAAGAATTGCATTGAGATATTTTTTTTTTATTAATAATTTTAACAATTTTTATATTAAAGGAATTACACTTTTTTCAGTAACTAAATCTACCATTTTTTAATAATAAAAAAATTACTTTTTAATAATAAATCTTGTAATTTAATTTAAAAGTTACATCACTTTTTAATAATAAAGAATTATACTTTTCACTAACAAAATTTATCATTTTCTTTTCAGTAATAAAATCTATAGCTTTTCAATAATAAGTGAAAGTGTGTGTGCGTGGAAAATCAAAGGTGTTTGTCAGTTGTGTTGGCACTATTCTGACAAAATTAAGCAGCGAAAATCAAGATGCACTTTGCAAAATGGAAGTATTTAAAAATTGCATAGATTATAAAATATTCTACACGGTTCACTATATTAAATAAGTGAAACTTGGTTACAACCTCTTAGAGGTGTACAATAACAACTCGTATGAGTGTATAGAATTTACTAGATCCTATTAAACTATCTCTCTCATAGATCTATACATATAACCTAGCAAATAAGATCACGATGAACATACAATTGTTCGGGTTTACAACAGTATGCTAATCTACAAGAAGAAACAATAATATTTCTAACTAAAAGCGTATACGCATTCAATAGATCGACTAGTAATCAAGATTTAGCTTTTCTTCGTGTGTATCTTGTGTTGAGGCAGCCTTCGGTATATATAGACTTCATGGGCGAACTGCCTTCAACTCCTATGATCATCACAACCATTAGATCAAGCGGTTTTGGAACTTCTCTTCACATCTCCTTGAATGTAGGAACTTGTTATCTTATGCTTAGTAACTTCTCACTTATATACAACTGCATGACATGTTGTTGTCCACGTCTTTCTAACTGCATTAGGGACATTACTAAGCAACAAGTGTAAGATCAGAGTTAGTATGAAAAGGAATGTCAAATTCTGATGTTGTCGTAAGTGTTGGGAACAATAGTTACAACACTCGACTGTAAGTGTTGGATCATTATACAAAACACTTATTCCAACATCAACAATAAGAATTACACTTTTCAATAATAAAGAGTTCAGCAACAAAAATTATCACTTTTCAATAATAAAAATAACATTTTTCAATAATAATAAAAAAATCAATAATAAATCTTGCACTTTCATTTAAAAAATACATTTTATAATAATAAAAATTACATTTTTCAGTAAAATAAAATTTACCACCTTTTATTAATAAGAATAAAAAAAATCAGTTAAAAAGAATTAACACTTTTCAATAATATAGATAAAACTTTTCAATTATGGATAACACATTTCATAACAAATCTTACACTTTACAATATTTAACCTACCAACTATAGAAATAATAACACCAATTTTTATCGTATGGAGTGGAGGAGGGGGGTTTATGTGGAATTCAAATACAAATTAATAGTAGTAAATATCAATATGAAGAACTAAGATGTGTAACCATTAAATTAAGTACTAATCTTTATATCATATATTTGCAAACATTTCAACTGACATATGTCACAATTATATTGGTTTATTCAATCTCTCTCTTCTTAAATTACTCTATTTCAAAATTCCTTGATTCTCCTTATTTTTTGTTTAATCTTCTAATCTCGGCTGATGTGGACCAATAAAAAGATGACAACACAGATATGAAGTTGACTTGAACTAGGATTGCAAAGACCTTTATGCAGAGTCGTACAAGCATTTAATGCACGTTATCATTTTAGGTAATATCATACCAGACTGAAAAATGAACATCAACTCATGAAGATCTCTATCCACAAATGGAAGATTTGATGCAACAGCTAGTTTCGGAGCTCAAATCCTCTATAAATACAACATTTGTTCTTTGGAACAACTTATGGAAACTCCACAAGCAAGAACTCAGAAATCAGAAGTCCTCAAGAACACTTATCTGTCTGAAATATCCTATCGAGTTCTTTAGAGTCTGCACAGTTTTTCTATCCTTAAAAGCTCTAAGTTTCTGATCCTAAGCCAGCATATAGATTCCTATCTTAGTGCTTAGAATAGCAGTGTGTTTCTTAACACATTGAGTTGGTTATAAACACTCATTTACATTACTAGTTTAGAACAAGTTGTAAAGTGTACTTGTTCCCTCCCCAACAAGTAGATCTGTATACACAGCAAGTAGTTGTGTATCTCGATCACAAAGTCTTCTTTTGGGACTATAAAGTTAGCAAGAAAATGAATTTCACTATCTGATTAGTGAGAGTGGACGTAGAACAAGTCGTTCGAACCACTATAAATACTTGTGTTGTTTATAGTTTTATTTACATTCTGTATATTATCCATAATGTCTATATTGTTCATATTTGTTAAAACCATAAGTTTTCTAAAAGAGTCAAAATCCACTAAATAAATCACCAGATATATTATATCAGCTGATCTCATTCATTCTTTTTAAAGTAGGGTATAAGTCTAAACATTTAGGGCCTACACATTTCCGCACCTTAGCTGTTAAGATAGTTTTTCAACTGACCAGCTGATTTAAGCAATCAATAGGTTTATTATCTTGATCTGCTATATCACACTCGCACTCAAGATCAGAACATCTTATTTTCATCAAATGATAGAGTATATCACTCTTCTAATAGTCTCATCTAATCTACACGCAAAAGTTTTAAAATACATAGAAAGTCTATTCACCCCCCTAGACTTTCTCTCATAGATACTCGTTTTGGGACCAACACATTTCAGATTTTTCCATTGTGTTTTAATTCATTTTGATTTTGAGGTTTGAACATATGAGTTATTTATAATTTTACTTGGACTTGTTATGTATTGTAATGTTATAATATGATCGTTTATGAATTATGCACAATCAGTGTATATTGATAATGTATATTGTTAATTATTGTATAAATAAATATATGTGAGTATGTGATCCATAGATAATTAGACTTGTATTGGCTAGGCTAGCCTAGAAATATTAAAAAAGTTTTTTACAAATTTACCCTCAAAATTATAACTTATTGAACAAAGGTTCTATAAACTTAATATAGTAGATCATATCTAAAATCTAAATAGCCAACAATTCACCATTATTACCCTGGGTACGACTATCTGCACCTCCATCTTTATTAATCGTACTTCCTCGATTGAAGGATTGATGCACTCTCCCCTTCCCAATTAACAAAATATTAGATGTACTCTCTATGAATTGTTCAAATTACTATTTTATCTACACACCCTAAAACCCTAATATATAATCCCACAACTCATCTCTCTCATTTTTATCTTCCCTCTTTCCCTCCTCCCTTTCTTCTTTTTTCTGCGTTTTTCCAAATTTCCCTACCTTCTCTTCCTTTCCCCATCCACCGGCACCCGTCGCCGCCTGACCCCTTCTTCTCCTTTTTTTGCATTTATTTTTTTGTTTGTCGTCGCCCCCACCCACTTGCCTCCTCTGCCCAACCGACCCAAGACGTCGACCGTCCCACCCCATCCAAGTCAATCGGCCGCAATAAGTTGGATTTTCTTCCCTCTTTCTGTTTTCTGCATTTTTTTTCTGTCTTTTTTTTTTTGCATTTTTTTTTTCTTCCCTCTTTTTGCAAGAGGTTGGTTTTTCTTTCTTTTTTTAATTTTTGACAATTTTAGGTTGACCATATACACTTTCGTCGACAAATTGTTATCGACGAGAGTGTATATTTTCGATCTAACAATTTATTTTTTTAATTCGATAAACTAGTGTCTACCATATACATTCTCGTCGACAACAATTTAACGAAGAAAGAGTATATGGTCGACATTGGTTTGTCGAAACTTGTAAAAAAATAATTCTAAATTTCTTTTAATATATATATATATATATATATAATGAAGTTGGCCACCGAAAAAGATAGCGGCGACTACAATTAGGATTTATGTTTAAAGTTTGAAAGAGAGTGTGTTGCTTCAGAGGTGCATTTAAGAGTGAAATTTTACTTAAAATGTGTTTTAAATTTTTTACACCATTATTAAATTAATAAATTGAAAGAGGGATCACGATTAATAAAGATGGAGGTGCAGATAGCCGTACCCTATTATTCCTGGTGGGTTTTTATATGTGGTTGGGCCTGTAGCCCAGTTATAAAACCCAGAAGCCTAGACTAGTACAGTAGTACTATACAAATTGCAAGGACTGAAAAAGAATCAAATAATTTTGGGGTCTGACTATTTACACCTCCATTTCGGTTTAGAACACTCCCCCGATTGATGCACACCCCCTAAAATATGCCAGGATTGATGCACCCCTCCATGAATTGTCATAAATACACTTTTTATCATTTTAATACATTTTCCAAACACACCCCCTTATTAAATGAACCCCTAAACCCTAATTTTTTTTTTCTCCTTCCTCCCTTCTTCTCCCTTCCCTCTTCCCACCATGGCAGCAGAAGAAAAAAAAAAACCCAACTCAACCCCACTGCTCCTCCCTACCTCCAGCCTCTCTGCACGCAGCAACGCATCTCCCCTCCTTCCTCTGTTTTTTTTTACTTTTTTCTATGTTATTTCCCAAACAAAGCCTCCTCCCTCTCTATACGTTCACGTTTGTTGCAGAAAATGTAGGTTTTTCTCCTTTTTTTTTTTCGACAAACCAGGGTCGACCCCTTGCATTCTCGTCAACAACAGGGTGTCGACGAGAGTGTATTTTGGTCGACCCTGGTTCATCGAATTATTTCAATTTAAAAAAAAAAAATCGACAAACCAGTGTCGACCATATTCAATCTCGTCGACATCTTATTATCGACGAGAGTGAATATGGTCGACACTGGTTTATCGAAATTTTTAAAAAAAAATTGAAAATTTTCTAAGTTCCTTAATTTTTTTGTTTGTTGTTTGTGGTGAAATTTTGTTGTTTGGTGGTGGTGGTGATTGTGCGGCGGTAGTGATGGTGGTGGTGCGGCGGCGGTGGCGGCTGGTAAAAATTAGGTTTAGGGTTTAAAGGGGGAGGAGGGGTGCATTTAGTAGTGTAATATGACTTACATGGTATTTTTGGTTTTTTACATTATTATTATATTATTAAACTAAAAGGGGGAGTGTTCTAAACCGAAATGGAGGTGTAAATAGTCCCACCCATAATTTTGATTGGATTTTATATTCGTATTCAATATAATATTTTTTTTCGATTCTTAATGTTTTTTTTTTTTGACCGGGATTCTTAATGTATTCATATACAGCTATTTACGCCATTGTATCCGATTTAATATTCGTGAATAATATATCCAATTAACTTATTTATAATTTAATAATATAGGCATTGTTAGAACTTAGTTTAATGAATAATTAATATTCTTTCCGTCCCGTAATTACTTTCACATGTGAAGTGGCACACAAAATAAGAAAAGTAAATTTAGTGGGAATTTTGAGGGGTAATTTTGTAAACCTTTTTATGTATAGAGTAAAGAAAAAGGTTGACTTTTGTGTAAGTGTGGAGAAAAAGTAATGACATTTATGTAAAATTAAGGATATTATGAGGATAAAGTTTAAGGATAAAGTTTGTAAAGACTAAAGAGTTTGTAAAGTTATTGTGGAACTTTTGGAAAAAGAAAGTATGAAAATAATTGGGAAATTAGAGAGTAGTATATATTAATAAGTATGTGTATATACATACACTATTTATTTAATATTCTTTACGTCTACATAAACTATCAGGATACACGTAGGGAGTCATACAATTCAATTTTTTATTTTTTTACTTTGTACCTAAAAGTTTATTAAATTATCTCCAAATGTTCTACATACCTATTTTTTATTTGAGAATGTGTTGTGATTTTTGTGTGAAATTGTTAGTATTTTTTTTTTTTAATTATTCGATCATTTGTTTCTATTTGCAATTATATATTTTAATAATGATGGTGGAGAAATTGTCAGTGAAAATTCTCTCATTCTAAAATTATTATTCAGTTTAATGATTGCAAATAAAAGGGTTTAAACTATGTGGCAATACCCAGAATCTGTTCAATAATTGAGTCTTTCAGACAGCCCACGATCCCCTCGAGATAAACCTTTTTTTTGCTCAATAATAGAAATAAATCTGTGTCTGTATATTAATATATAAACTTAGATCTCCAGTAATTCTCAAGTACAGAATTGGCTTCTAATGATTCCGTATGAGTTATTGACTAATTGTATTGCATAACGCTCTAAAAATAAAAAATTGTGTGTCAAAATAATAGGAGACATTATTAATTGTTACCCTAGTAATATTACATGTTAAGTGTATATAATATTACATTAAACATATTATTAAGGTATCCCACATCGGATAGAGAGATGGTCTTGGGTGGGCTTATAACTCTAGGCAATCCTCTCACTTAATACCTTAGTTTTAAATGTAGAGTTAGACCCTATCACATGGTATTAGAGTCAAATGAAATAAGAAGTATGAATGATGTGCTAATACTAATTATTTTAAAATTTTTAATTATTAACAAGAAGTATGAATGATGTGCTAATACTAATTATTTTAAGATTTTTAATTATTATTCATTATTTTTTATAACTTTCTAAACCTCTAAAACCCTAAAATCCTAAAACCCTAAACCTCTTAACCCTAAAATTGAAAATTATGATTTTTTTAAGGTTTAGGGTTTAGAGTTTAGGGTTTAGTTTAATTAATGTAGTCATTATTTTTCAATTAATTATTTTTATAACTTAGTAGTCATTATTTTTCAATTAATTATTTTTATAACTTTAATCTTAATTTTTTTGCTATTAAAAAAATTATATATATAAATGTATGGTTTTTTTTAATTTAATAATTATATACTGATAATAAAACCCGTTAATAAATAATTTTAAAAAATCTTAAAATAATTAATCTTGATTAATTAAAAAATCAGCATTGTTAATCTTGATTATGGTTTCTTTGTCCTACATTTCCCAATTTTATAGGAATATCTTTAATTTTTTAAATTTCCATAAAATTATGTAATTATGTAAGTAAATATAATGATGTAAATAATGACACATCATCATTTGACTCCAAAAGGAGCCGATTATTTGACTCCCTCTCTCATTAAATTGTTACCTTTCTATTTCAGTATGTTACTTATTATTAGATACAATGTAGTAACTTTATTTTTTCAATTATCTCTTTCAAATATTTACATTAAATTTTATTATTTACACACATTTTTTATAAAAAATTATTCTTCTCAATTGACTAGTACACTCATTTTATTTTATCTCTTATATACTAATAAACAATCCTCAAATTAAATTATGTGTCAAAGTTATATGAACAATCGAACAAGGTATGGAGGGAGTAAAAAAAATAAAATTACAATCCACCTGAAATCTAATAGAACTTGTGACCTATTTGTAAAAAAAAAAAAAAAAACTTTGCCACAAAGCTATACTCATTTTTTTTAATTGTTTGAAAAAATACACATATTTGACTATTTAAATAAATTATAATTTTAATTATCCTATAAATATTTAAATAAATTTTCGAATCTTGCGTAACTTAATTAAAAAAAATTTTTTTTTTTTTTTATTTATTTTAGGTTTGTAGTCCGTCTTGAATTTTAATCCTGGGTCCACCCTTGAACTACACCGAATTAAACCCACCAATAAAAACGTCTTAATGTGGGGTATTCAGTACTTGTATAAAGTCACTTATAATTTCTTGTCTAATAGCATCAAATTGAAAACTTTGAGACATTTATACCCTTCAATTAATTTCAAATAAATAGGATATTTTATAGGAATTCAAAAGTCAATTATATACCATAATTATCCGATTAAGGGAGAATTTCGAAAACAGAGAAATTTTAGCACCTTCCAAAGATTTAAAATTTTCCTAAAAAGTAGGTATACACATTAATTGGTTTCACTTTCATAAAAGATAGTATCTCCATCTAAAATATAAAAAAATTCCTAAAAGATAATCTTGTTAAACTGAGGGTTTTGAGAAATTTACAATTCAATCTACAGGTTTAGGAAAAAGCTTCTGCAAAAACGGCGAAGTGTAGAAGAACAGAAAAATAGAAGCGTATGTATTATCTAGACATATGCATATTGAAGTTCATGTGAATTACGTTCAGTATTATGCAAACTAAAGTGCATTTCGACAATTTTGCATAAAAACATGCAAACTAAAGTGCAGTCTAAACATATGTATATTGAAGTTCATGTGAATTACGTTCAGGAGTATGCAAATTAAAGTGCATTTTAATAATATGCATATTGAAGTACATATGAATGACATAAAAAGTAACGTCATTGCAATGCATATTCCATCACAAAAGAATCAGTACAACCAAAGCTTAAACAAAACTAAAAAAAAGTAGAGATCAAAGCCTAAACAGAAAATTAAATTACCTTAAACTTCAAATCAAAATCCAACAAAACCTCAATTCTAATCTCCTGCCAAGTTCTTCGCAATGGATCTAGAGCTCATCACCTTCACGATCTCGATGACGTCATCGAACGAGATTCTAAAACGATCTCGATCCACTTCAACCACGGCAATGGCTGCAATTACCCAGTTGCGTTTGGGGAAAAAAGGCCAAAAGCCCTAAATCCCACGCCATCTGGGTTGCCCCGCCAAGTTACGGATCGGCTACACCAATGCCGATTCTCCTGCCCCCAAGAAAAATTATCATCATAGCCTTGTCGATTACACATAGAGGAGCACGAATTATAGTCCAGTGTTACAAAAGAAAAAGGATGGTTGAAAGTATAGATTGGTAGATACACACACAGACTTATTGAGGACACCGATTCCGGTATCATAAATAAAGAATGAGTAAAAGGGCTGTTGTTTAAGAGAGAGAGAAATCACGGGCGGAGCAGAGAGGGGGCAACCACCCTTGAAGAAACCCCTCTCCAAAGCCTCATTCTGGGGCAGCTTCATTATATGGGTGAATTGTCATGAATTGTCGGAGCACCCGCTAGTAGTTGTCGACGTCGCCAAAGCTCATCGTTCCCTGGTGGAAATCGAATACGGTGAGCACGTCGTTAGACGTCCGATCGGCGAAGGGAAGGTCGTGTTTCTTGAAGAGCTCTGTGGCGGAGGCAGCGCTCTGAACCACCATGGTGTTGACAATTGTATAACCTAATTAATTGAACCCGATAATTAAGGCAGAATAAAAATCTGATAATTAATTGAACCCGATAATTAAGGCAGAATAAAAATCGAAAATTTAAATCTGAATTTGAATAATTTAATGGTAATTAGGATGTAAGGGTAATTAGGGGTTTTTATCTCAAAAATGAAGCAAATAGACAAACTATTAATTAGGCGATGCAATTAGATTAATGTAGGGTGATAATGACCCTATTAGTAAAAAATCTCAAAAAAAAGGACTATGGTGCCACATGCAATGATGAGAATGCTAAGACAACACATGACCATCCTTATGAGTATGTTTGTTTTGGGATTATGTAAGATGGGGGAAATTTTGGATGGAGAAATCCCGATAAATAGTAATTGTGTGTGTTTGTTTTGAGATTTTGAGTAGGATGGGATGTAACTTTATGTCAAATCAAATTGTGTAAGAGTGGTTGGATGGGATGTAATAGTAGGATGTATAGGTATTTTTAGGGATGAGTGTAGTTGAATGGGGGAAATGTGAAATCCCGAAGTAGTTACGTCCCACGTCCGGACGGGTGAGTCCCAAAACAAATCATTTGTAAGAATTTTTTTCTATAAAAGAAAAAAGGAATTCCTATCCAAAATAAAATAAAAATATACTCCGTAGTAAATATACTGTATATATATGTACTCCTTCCGTCCGCCTATAAGTTTCCCATTTTACCATTTTTGTCTGTCCGTCTATAAGCTTCCCATACCCTTTTTGGTAACTACTTTTTCTTACACTTTACTTTATATTTTACCTTTTCTCTCTATCTCTCTCCTTCTCACAATCACATCACTTGTACTATATCTATTATTTAATCACTTTTCTTAATCTACGTGCCAAAAAGTAACGGGAAGCTTATAAACGGACGAAAGGAGTACTAAACAAAGACACCGAATATCCAATCAAATGTCAGGCTTTAATTGAATCAACTCACCAATTTATTCACACATCCATTAATCGACTAGGTGTGTGACTATAAGGTTGCGTTTGAATGGAGTCATTTCAAATACAAAGAATTTGAAAATGAATGAATTTAAGAATCCTTAAATTTTAAATGATTAGGTTTGTGGATGGATTTAAAATGACTATATTAGTTTTAAATATCATAGATTTAAAATCCATTAACTTATTTTTTTATCCAAACATGTAGAGTGGATTTGAACTATAGATTTAAAATCCATAGGCTCAAATCCATCAATCCAAACACAACCCCTAAAATGATGCGGCCGGAGAGTGGCCTCCTATTAATTTAATTAGTGAATTTCAATATTTTTTAAAATTAATTCAACCATTATACAGTATTCTTAATTGCTTGTACAGTAGGTCCACTGGGTGATATACATCAAATCAGTCATGTAACAATTTATTTGGTTGTCACAATTTCTACAAGGGGATGTTTCTTTTTTGTTTTAAAAACCAGGTTTTGGATTTCAAGATCCAAAACCCGTTTTACTTCGGGATTTAAAAATCGGTTTTCAAAATCCACTTAAAACCACCCTTATCAAACATATTGATTTGACATAAAGTTATATCTATATAATATTACTCCAATCATTATATTCTTTTTCAACAATAATATAATAATACTATAATAATATAATAATACAATAATATAATACATTTAATCAACTAATCATTATAATCTCACCAAACAATAATATAATAATACAAACTCATTCAATCTTACAACTTGATTTGACATAAAGTTAAATCCTTCACTATTTCAAAACCCAAAAGAAACACCCATATTATTATTCATCGGGATTTCAAAAATCTGGTTTTTAAAACCACCCAAAGCCCAAAAGAAACATCCCCCAAGTGTCATCATCATGTCTTTTAAATTTCTTTACTTGAATAGAACTTGAAGAGACAAGTTAAAGTAAACAAAGATTCAAAGTCTAGCTAGAAATTACTAATTTTTTATTTTATTTTTAATTTACAGCATATAAAATGGTTTAAAAATTAATTGAATTAATAGTATATATTTTTTACTTTTGCTTAAATTAAATTATGATCAAGAAAATAATAACTTAAGTATAATAGATAAGTATATACTTCATCCGTGTTAAGAAAAAATTATACATTAACTTTGAACACAAAAATTAAGAAATATGATAGGATAAAAAGATTAATTAGAGGTAGAGAGTATTTGCATACACAATTAATAACTTTCAAAATTACTTCTTATACAAAAGCTGTGAAAGAGAGGGTGTGTTTGCAAACGATAATTATTAATTCAAAGTGATTAAATTTGATTTTTACAATAAAATTAACAATGATTTATATTTTAAAATTGAGCAGTTCAATTGTTATAGGCTACGGCTGGTTTTTATTTACTTTAATAAATTGTTTTAAGTCCTCAAAAAAGTCAGACCTATAAGGATTACTGTTCTGATTTTCATTGAAAAAGGTAGAGTATGTTTTATCTTGCATTTGGTTCTATTGTATGAAACGGGTAAAATTTTGTACTATTGGTATTTTAAGTTTTTTTTTTTTGGAAGCTATCCTCCGTTTAATCACTCATTTATCGTTTGTACTAGTTTTGTTTTCACAATAGTATTTAATGTATAATGAGATATTGAGAAAAATATTTTAGGGACTTGAAACATAAAAGATAGAGAGATAGTAAAGTGTTAATTAAAAAAAATAAAATAACAAGTGACGTTCAAAATAACAAAATAAATAATTTAACGAGAATATATTTCTACTTAAATTAATTTAGAAAAACAAATAAAAGTAAGGGATGAAAGAAAAGAAAATCATGAAAAGGTGCAAAATAATGAACATATGACCACAACAAAAACAATTTCACGACATGTTAACAGGACAAGCAAAATGAAATAAGTCAAATCACTTGACAAGGCTAAATCCACAATGTAAAATAAGTGCATCACCCCAAAGAAAGCCACAATCCACATGATTTTGCTTGGGATATTGAAAGATCACTAACTCCTCTCAAAATCTAACAAAAATAAAAATGGAAAGGACAAAAATGTGTCCCTTTAGTTTCATCAATTCCCAAATTAGCCTCCAAACAAGATTTCTTTCATCTTCCTCTCTCCTCAATCATCACAACTTTCCTCAGGGCATGTTTGTTTTGGGATGGGAAATCCGAATTTGGAATTTCGAAACTTCACCCCGTTACAGTTTGAGATTTTGATTCAGAATTTCAAAATCCCACCATATAAATACCTATAAACCCTATAAAAGTCAACTCTATAAATACCTACAAACCCTATATAAATACCTATAAAATCTATAATCCTATTCTATAAAGTTAAATCCTACTCTACATAAATTTCAAAACAAACACAAAACATAAAAAATACATTAGAATTTTAAAATCCACTAGATTGATTTCAAAATCCTCAAAATCCCAAAACAAACATGCCCTTAGGGAGTGTTCGTTTTGGGACTCACCCGTCTGGACGTGGAACGTAACGTTCTGTTTTACTTCGGGATTTCACATTCGAATTTCTCCATCCAACTACATCCACTCCTAAAAATACCTATACATCCTACTATTACATCCCATCCAACTACTCTTACACAATTTGATTTGACATAAAGTTACATCTCATCCTACTCAAAATCCCAAAACAAACACACACAATTACTATTCATCAAGATTTCCCCATCCAAAATTTCCCCCATTCTACATAATCCCAAACAAACATCCCCTTTAATTTGTATACTACTCCCTCCGTCCGTTTATAAGTTTTCCATTTTGTCATTTTGATCCGTCAATTTATAAATTTTTCATACATTTTTTTGCAAATATCTTTTACCTTTTTATTCTTATATATCTTACTTTTTTTCTCTATCTAATTCTCTCTCTAAATCACGTTACTTGTACTATGGGGGTGTTTTCAAACTCTACACATTGCTTCCAGAATCACTTTTTTTAAAGTTACTCTCTCACAACTTTTACTTTTGAGAAGTGTTTTTAAGTTGTTTATAAAATTTGCAAACACCCCTTATATCTATAATTTAATCACTTTTCTTAATATATGTGCCCAAAAGAATAAGAAGCTTATAGACGGACGAATGTAGTATTAAAATTTTCATTTATTTTTTGGACGGAAATTAATGAATAAAACGTAAAATGTATAGTGAATAAAAAAAGTAAAAAGATGTAGGAAGAATAAAAACTAGAGAAAAGTGAGAAAGAATCACAAAACTTGTACTATATCTATAATTTAAATACTTTTCTTAATTTATGTGCCCAAAAGCAATGAAAAACTTATAGACGGACGGATGAAATATTTTTTACGTCCTGCAACCATAAATTTTTTCTTTATTTTTTGGATGGAGATTAACGAATATAATAGTGAATAGAAAAAGTAAAAAAAAAGTAGGAAGAATAAAAACTTGAGAAAAGTGAGAAGAGAAAAAGTAGAGAAATAAGAATGAGAAAATGTACGAGAGAAATATATAGTGATTTTTTCCATTTAAGAAATTAATAATTTTGCAACTTTTGGGTTCAATAGATGTGGAACGCTGAAATTTTCCACAAAACATTCCACAGTTTTGTAGACCTCTCAAATGGTAAACATGTTGATCTAGATTAATTCACTTTGCTAGTATTGCATCTCATACTATAATATCATTAATCCTATATATAATCAAATTAAAAACGTGTTTAAAAAAGAAAATGAATAATATCAATTCAAGGTCTGCAATATTATACTCCGTAGTAATTAAAATTATTAATTTAGAACCTTTTTTTTTTTCCAACCTATTGCCTAAAATATAGAAAACTATCAATTTCGAATCTAAAAGACATAGACTATCAATTTAAGACTCAAACATATTAAAATTATATTTGACATAATATAATTTATATTCTTGTTTATTTATATAAATTAGTATATTTTTTTGTTAATATTTTTTTCTTCATTATTTCACTTTGTGAAATTAATATATTTATATATAATTGTAATTTATTAAAATATTTTTAAATAACAAGAAATTAGATCTTAAAATGCATGCCGATGGCTAGTTTTTCTAACTCTCAAATGCTGTATATATTGATAGAATTTATTTTAACAAATAGGATGATTTATGAATAATGATGAACAAACATGTGCACCAAAATAAGGCTACAACTTAATGAAATTATGAATGAAAGAGGGATCCAAAAGCCAAAGTACAAAAATAAGGTGCAATTATTACTCCATTTCATGCCACCGATTTCTTTCCAACCAAGTGATAATAACAAAGTTCAAACAAACAATATATTATTAAAATTAATTTTATATTTTTTAACAATCGCTTTACACTACATATTTAACATATTTTTTTGAAAAAAGGTACTCAATAAAATACTAAATACTTGTTAGTCACTTAGTTGATTAAAATTTACTCATAAAGTAAATGCGTTTATGCTTTCTAAATATATTTTTATCCTTAAATATAGTGTTTAATTATTATATTTTCAGAATAAAAAGTGAAACGAAAAGGCCCAATTTATTTATTTATTTATTGGAGTGGGCATAGACTTATTTATTACACTTTCTAATTATTTATGCTGCGGATTATAGACTTATTTATTACACTTTCTAATTATTTATGCTGCGGATTATAGACTTATTTATTACACTTTCTAATTATTTATGCTGCGGATTTCTTTCCAATCAAGTGATGATAAGAAAGTCCAAACAATAAAGAAGACGCTGCCGCGCATACAATTAAATAAAATGAATTAATTAGCTCCAATATTTAATTTTACAATCCGTGGTGGTTCAATACATTAATATTACCATATCCAAAATTTTAGTACTAAAAAAATCAAACCCATACTGTCACTAATTAAATTTCTCTATACTGAAATTTCCGAATATTAAAAATGCATATCTTTTAGTAGAAAATTTGGTATATCATACTGTTTCGAATTTTCAATATATATTATTTTGTACCGTTGATATACTGTTCAATGTCAAATTTTTTATATACCATTTTCTACAGTCAATGTGGGTTATTTTAGAGGATTTACGATA
This sequence comes from Galeopsis tetrahit, assembly GCA_963675135.1. Classification (NCBI taxonomy): domain Eukaryota; kingdom Viridiplantae; phylum Streptophyta; class Magnoliopsida; order Lamiales; family Lamiaceae; genus Galeopsis; species Galeopsis tetrahit. Next base: position 37,112,857 of record OY776126.1, on the reverse strand, counting down.
TCATATCAAAATATCAAGTGCAGTCTGTCAAAAAATTTCGTAATAGAACAACATTGATGAAAATATCAAAACTTTAAATTTATAAAAGTATTGATGAATATATTCGATATAGATAAATCTTAAATTTAACTAAACAAAAAAAAAAATTACATTCATATTGTTAATACATACCAATATTTTTAATTTTTTTTACAAATATCAGAAAATTTTCTCTGGTCTCTCTTAACTCGATGTGAAAAGTGATGATGTTGCGTCAAAAAGTGACGAGGTACCATATAGAATCCACCGGTTCAGATTAATAAGGCTTTTTCGAGTTTGGATTATCACTTCTGAGCAAGCTTTCTTACGAATAATCCTCTTCCAAGCTCCCAAAAACCTACAAAAACACGCCAGAGGGGATTCCGGCGTGGAATCTCCGACGCTCAAGTCAGATATGCTCTCGGGAGAATCAAAGAGGAACTTCAATTCCCTACGGATGGAGGGAGAGTTCTCGCAAGAATGGTGTAGTTTCAAGGTATTTTGTGTATTATTTCTTGTCAAGAATGTAAAAAACTGTTGTATTCCTCTTTATTATCGTGTATCCTGTATAATGTATGACTCTAAAAAATTGTACCTTCGGGAAAATGTAGTCTTTTCCCCCCTTTTCTCAACTACATAGCCCTGGACTCGGTCCAAGACCCATCCTTTCCCTCCACGCCTTCAATCCCTAGATTCACGGAGTCAATTCTGCCTCTCCAGCTCTAACTTCCCTCCGAAATCGGAGGTATCTTCTTGACCAAGACTCAGTCCAAATAGCTTTCAGACTTCGTTCCTCATCTGTTAGCTCCAATATTTCAGGGCCTAGCCCACAATATTCGTGTCCCTCTACTCAACTCCTTTCCTCGCATGAATCTCGGCATCTAAGGGCTGACTGAGTCCATGGGCCTTCCCAGCTTCTCCCTTCGGTTGTCAGCCCCGATTTTCAAGGGATCATCCCCACTTTTCGTGTGATTCCACTTGGTCCCGCCCCTCCTACAATCTCGGGACCATTCCCCTCAAGGTTGACTGGGCCGAGGGCTATCCTTGGACTTGGACCAGGGATATGGGCCGAGGGTTAAGCATGTCTCTTCTACTCACTTCTCAAGAGCTCGGGCCCACTTCTCGTGTAGATTATCAAATTGGGCCACTTCATGGACCTGTTCTCAATATAATTGGGCTCCTAAAAGGCTCGTTGGACTATTTACAAAACATATAATCAAGGGTGTATTAATCATCTCATAAAATGAATATAAATACTTAGTGAGGATAACTTATCGTTTATCCACGTGTCGTCACCTCATAAGGCGGCATATTTTGGCCGCATCAGATGCATACAAATATTTAATTAAAAAGTGATAGTTATTTTTAAAAACATAACATTTTATTTGAACATTATCATTTAAGTACGATAAAAATAGGAAAAATATCATTTTTGGTCATTCAAGTTTACATATTTTTAGATTACACACCACATTAAAATTTAAAATTTATTTTTTATTACTATACACACCTCAATTATTTCCTATTTACCCTTCAACCCTCATAACTAATAAAAATTAACTAAATCTTTAAAAACATATAAAATTTAATTAACAGAAAAAAAAAATCAATAATACAATAAAATGACGTGTAACTTTGAAAATATTTTTAAAAATCAGCTAAATTTGAAAAATGAAACAATCAATTAAAAAAAATGAAAAAATAATAACTAAATCTAAATAAAATCTGAAAAATAAATCAAATAAAATAAAAAATTAAGGATTAACGATTATTTTTTAAATTAAATAAAATAATAAAGAAAAATCAACTCAATATTAAATTAAAAAAATAAAATCTTTAAAAATAAAGCTAAGTAAAATTTAAAAATTTCAACTAAATTTTAAAAAATAATTAAATCAATTATATTTTTAATATTTATAATTAATTCTTAAGATTTAGGTGATTTTTTATTTTTTAGATTTTATTTATCATTATTCGAATTCTTAATTTTAATTGATTTTATAATTAATTATTTTTTACAATTTATTAAAAAATTTACGGATTTATTTATTTTTAATTGATTTTTAAATTTTTTATTTGAATAATTTATTTTTTTCTTTTTAAAAAATATTTAATTTTTTCAGATTATTTTAAAAAAAATATTTGATTTATTTAAATTAATTATTTTTTAAGATTTTATTAATCTTTTAAAATACTTTTCAGATTTTAATTACATTTTTTAAGATTTTTTCAATTTTTTTTAAAAAATTATCTTTAATTTGTATAAGGGTTACTTAGTCATTTTGGAATTATCTATTTTTATTTTTAAAATAATGGGGTGTGCATAACATGTTTTGGGTGTTAGCAGTGGTACCCAAAAAAAATTATAAAATGAGATGGTAAACTAAGACAAACTCAGTGTTTCATTGTTATTATTTCTTTTTTTTATTATGTTCGAGTTTCTCATTTCCTAATTACCTACACATAAATATAATTTGATAATTTTTTTGATTTACTGAGATTCTTGCTTCTGCGATTGTTTCATTATTTCTAGATCACTCCGTGATTAACTAACAAAATGATCAATTTTGTCATTGACTAACGGATGAAATATAATAATTGAGTGATCAATTTTAACACTAACGGATGAAATATTAAAATTAAATTTGAGTGACATATTTTCCCATAAAAATACACAGAACCGTATTTTAAAAAACACTAAATTTAAAAAAAAAAATTAGATTGTTCAACTAAAAAAATCTGAAATAAGAGTAAAAAGGGATCCGTACCATAAAAAAAATTCCTAAAACGTTTACACAAAATTTTGCCCTTCTTTCCAATATATGATTGACCACAAAAATGAAATATAGATATTTCAAAATACTACTACCATATTTACAATTATAGAATAAAAGAAAATAGAACATTCCATAGAAATCAAAACATCATTTCTATATCACGAAGAGGCCATTCCATTCATACTCTCTCTCTCTCTCTTTCTTTCATATAAACAAAGAAAAAAAGAAAAGAAACAAACTTCCCTTTATCTTTACTCTCTCTCTCATGAGAGGAATAACAAGAGTACTGAAGGATCTGACACATTAATCTGGCAGTTATGAAAAACGCTATCAGATGCTGCATCTCCTGCATTCTTCCATGCGGCGCGCTCGACGTCATCCGCATCGTCCATGCTAACGGCCGCGTCGAGGAAATCACCGGCACCGTCAAAGCCGCCGAGATCATGAAGCTTCACCCCAGACACGTCCTTAAGAAACCTTCCTCTCCGTCCGAATCCGGCATGTGTCCTCAGATCGTCGTCGTTTCTCCCGACGCCGACCTCAAACGCGGTAAGATTTACTTCCTCATGCCGCTTCCGCCGCCGCCGGAGAAGGCGAGGTCGCGATCGGCGTCAAAGAGGAAGAAGAAGGAAGTGGAAAGGAGTTCGGAGAAAACCGGGTGTAATATTTCCGTAGCGAATTTGCTGCTTTCAGATCGGTATTTGAGTGAGATTCTGTCGGAGAAAATCTCTACGCAGAGAGATCGCCGGCGAGGCCGCGTCGGCGTTTGGAGGCCGCATTTGGAAAGCATTTCCGAAACACCGGCTGAAGCGTAATTGATAATCGTAGAATTTTAAAACTGAGAATTTGTTTGCTGAAATTTTCTTGTGTCGTTTTCTTTTGTTTGTATATAAGCATCATATTTAAGCAAATACTCCAATATTCACTGAATTGTGCCTTTGAATATACATCGCGCCGGCGGTGGTGGTAAGTTTTCCGGCGTTTACATTTACAAGTCATCGTTATCAGGAATCCGTTTTGTAGAGACTTTGTTTTGTTTTTTGGTATAGAGTTGGAATCATTGGAGTTGTTGCAGATATGAGATGGATGTTGAAAATGATCCCACTTCTACAGTTCTCTCACTTATCTTGAATTAATTTCATAATTCTTCTTTTAATATGATGATGATCATATTAAATTATATTGTTTTTTTAAATATACACACACTTAAATTTATTTTACTTCTTTATATTTTAGTTCTAATCTAATCTAACATTTATTTTGGACCTAATTATTTAACTAATCTATCCTGACAATCATTGTATTGTATGAAGTAGAATTTCATCGTAATATTTACATGATTATAAGTTTGATCATAAAATTTACGAGTATAAAGGATTGAAATAACAAAATTAAAGTGGTTATAGGTAGAGAAAAATTCATTTTACGTCCTGTAACATAGCATAATCCAATTTATATCCTTTAAGTTTTCACTTTTTAGATTTACGTCCTTTTTGGTTCAATTTACGTCCTTTTAACCCGGAAAATTTTCAAAATCACCGGAATGTGAGGAATAAATTGGGATTCCGGCCAAATAGTCAAATTTACGTCCTTTAAGTTTGAATTTTTTTAAATTTTAATAAATAATTTTTCTAAAAATATCTTTAAATTTTTTTAAATATTATTAAAAATCCGAAATCTCTTATTTAATGTGTAAAATTTTTAAAATTTTTAAAATATTATTAAAATTAAAAAATATAAAATGTGTAAAATAAAATTCAAAATATCTTATTTAATTTTTTAAAAATCTCATTAAAAATTATAAAATGTTTAAAATAAAAATAAAAAATTTTACAATTGAAAAAATAAAAAAATGTTTAACTTAAAATTAAGAAATTCAAAAATCTCATTAAAAATTCTAAAAATTTCATTATAAATTCTAAAATTCTCTTTAATTTTTAAAAAATGTGTAGATTAAATATTAAAAATTCTAAAAACCCAATAATAATAATAAAAATCAGACTTGATTCGAACATATATGCGCCATTAAAGTTTTTCTCGAACTCCTAATTTTTTTTGGATTCCACGCCTTGATTTATTGTAGAACCGTGTCAAATTCATTTTAATGAGGTTTTTAGAATTGTATAATTTTTAATTTTATTTTAAAAATTTTAATTTAAAGATTTTTTTTTATTTAGAATTTTATGTTTTTATGGGATTTTTAGAAATTTTTTATTTTTAATTTACAAATTTTTCAAATTTTTAGAATTGTAGATTTTTTAATTTTTTTAAAGAATTTTTTATTTTTATTTTACACCGTTTATAAATTTTAATGATATTTTTAATTTTTTTTCGAATTTTTTAATTATTAATTTCTAATTTTCAAACTTAAAGGACATAAATTGGACTATTTGATTGGAATTCCAATTTTCCGGCGAAAAGGACATAAATTGAACACCCTATGACGTAAATTGAAAAAGTGAAAACTTAAAGGATATAAATTGGATTAGGCCTAAGTTAACGGACGTAAAATGAATTTTTCTCTTATATCTATTTACAATGAGTGATACTTGGGCCCACTAATAACCGTGTGCATGTATAATTATGATTCAATTTTGGCTTAAAATCTCAACGTGATGTATTAGCAATGTGAAATTAAAGTATCACCAAATATAATGAAAATTATTAGTTTATATATTAAAAAAATCTAACCAATACTGTGCTATTCAGGTTATAAATTAGTAATACTTTTTCGATCAAATTAAGACGATGCAAAACATTCATATCAAATATAATTTTTTACTTAGTCTAATCAATTAATTATTCTTGTTTGTCACTTATGGTTCGATAAATTAATTTAAATTCAATCAAAAGTAAATATATAGATGTTCAAATTTATTTATTATAGTTCACTCAGGCGTATGTTATAAATAATGGAGTACTTCATTTGTCCAATTTTATAGTAAATTTTATTTGTATAGATAGTATAAGTTTTAAGAAATACTAATAGTGTATATATAAAATAGATAAAATATAGTATAAAATTAATAAAGTAAAGACGTGTATAAAATAAGAAAACAGAAAAATGAAAATTATAAAATTTAAATATACTAGTATTATTTATATCAACAATCATTATCAATATAATACAAGTTCGCACTATGCAATACTAATATAAAAATCTTGTGTGGCTCATAAAATTTAAAACATCCATCTCGAATGGAGTATTCAATAATTTAATTAATTGATTTCAACCCACCGATTCTCACAAAAACTTAAAATATTATTAAACTTGTCATGATTTCATTATGGAAAAAGATATGAGCAATTCCATGTTTCCAGGCCCTGGCTCCCTCATCGGCCGGCAATAGTTGCTACACTCATGTCAATTTAATTTTGAAGCCTACACTACACCAATAGCTCATTTATTTATCCTTTTTTTTTGTTTTAATGTTAAATTCACCTTTTCATGTTAAATCTTAGATGATGTATATAATACATGGTCAAGATCTGATTAACATTGGGACTAATGTCTACTCCTATTTTTTAATCATTGAGTTTAGTAGATTAATTGCATTTATGATAAATAAATAGAGATAGGTGCTCACCCAAATTTACTTATGTTATAAAGATGGCAAGAAAGATAAAAAAAATATATAGACAAATATAAACACAGAAGTTATGTTCACTAAAGTGTTAGCTACGTTCATAGGTAATGGTGAGAAAAATGTTTAGTTTTGATAATTGTTAAAAAAAAAAAAAAAAACGTACATTGTAATACGATAATCAGTTGAACATTGTATAGATATTAGTTATTATAGTTTAGTCCTATTCGGCCTAACAAAAAAATGTTAGAGAGAGAGAGGGAGAGAGAGTGAGGAGGAGTGGGTGAGAGTGAACCGTAGGCCCCCCGTCCTTTTCCCGAGCGTTCCCCGGTGAGGCACCCCCAAATTCCCAGCCGTAGTTCGTTCCCTAGCCTTAGCCAGCCCAATAGGAGAGGTAGTTTTCAGGTTGCAGAGGTATGGAATCGGAAGAAACCAGGTGGTTCCGCCACTTGGAGAGAGAAGTTTGTCGATGTTAAAGAGAGAAACACAATCTCCTTTCTCATCAAAAACTTTCCGGCGGAATGTAGCCTTGAACGTCTCAAGGTAAGTTTAGGCCAGGCAGGTAAGATTGTGGACTGCTACAGACCGGCAAAACGAGACAAGGAGGGGAAACCATTCGCGTTCGCAAGGTTTAGTGAAAATGTGGATATAGAGAAAACCCTAGGCGAACTGAACAAGGTGTGGATAGGAAGCTACAAAGTTCGAGCCTTCATACCTAGATTCAGCAGACTAGAACCAAGAAGGAGGGAGGAGACCAGACCAATGAGGAAGATACAAACTTTCAACGGAAACCTTGGCGAGCGAAGCCCTGGAAAATCTTACGCGGCGGCCACATGTACTCCGACGAGTAAGGTAGAGAAACTGGTCTATGCAGTAAGGGTGGAGGAAAACGAATGGCTAAAAAGCTGTATCACAGGAGCTCTGAAGAAAGATATACTATGGGAGGACTACGGAGAAGAGATACAACAGGAAAGTGGTTGCCTTTTCAAGTGTAGGACCATGGGGGGCGATGCAGTCCTCATACAAAACCTCTCAGAATTACCATATGAATCCATAAAGGTGAAAATGGAAGAATGGTTCGACCACTGGTTTGAATGCTATAGACCATGGAAAACAAAGGACGTCAATCATAAACGACTGGTTTGGACGCGCTGGATTGGAATTCCGATACATGTTTGGGACAAACGATTCTTTGAAACAACGTGCTCCAAAGTTGGAAAATTCATTAGACTGGATGTAGCAACGGCCCAAAAGTCCAGATTCGACTATGCGAGAGTCTTAGTCGAAACCCCCTATTTAAAGGATATAAATCAAACCTTCGATGTTACAATTAATGGTGAGGATTTCCAGTGCAGAATCTATGAAGAATTCGATCATTTCTCGGCCCAACACACGGATACAGACGAACAAAGTTCCGACGAGGAGGGGTCCGATCGAAGCTCCAGTATATGGGACGGCGTACGGTCCACCGGACCGGCAGAGGCGGTTGAACTAGACCGGGAAGCAATTTACTCCCCTGAACCCTCGGAATTCGAATCGGTGTGTCAGGAATTAAACAATTCCCTCGATCCCAGTGGGAATAACGGCGCAGAGGACATGCAGATGGAATCCCGAGAAGAACATTTAATTAGGAAACCTTCGGAAGTATCTTTCAATGGGTCCCAGGGGGATCGTGTACAAATCGAGGCTTTAAATCCGACACGTATGGATAATAGGAATGGTCTGGAGGTGGGCCAAGCACTTCAAGGGCGGGAAGGGCCAATCGAAACCACAGATACTCTACTGGGCCAGACGGGGCCCAATAGCCAATCGCCAATACCTGCAAATCTTTATGGGCCGGATTTAATGAAGCCCTCTGAGGGTGTGACAAGCTCAGACCCGACCCATTCTGATCCAAACCCCCTTGACCCAAACACCCTACCCAAGCAAAACCCATCTACCCCATCTATCCTGACCCGAAACGACCACCTCCTTACACCGTCTACCCCCCTTTCGCAAAACCTTTCACCCCCAAAACCAAACCCTACTCGAGCCAAGGCGACGCCTGTATCCCTATACCCACACCGTCCTGCTTATTCCCGACCTGAATCTCCATCCCCCCACCCCTTGCCGCCGAATAGTGGCGACTCCCGTTACCCCCCTCCCCTTCCCCCTCTCCCTATTCAGGCGACGAAGCGTGTACCGGCAGCAAAGGAGAAGGCGGAATATCGAAGAGAAAGGAGATGCTTGGAAACAGAGAGATGGATCGAATTTGTCGAAGATTTTGAGGAAGAGGACTCCGGACGAGACCACCCCCAAAAATCAAAGGTACCGAAAGGGGGAAAAATCAGAGGTGCAAATGCAAAGGGCTGAAGCGAGAAAGGAGGCAGGGCATACCTGGAAACTCGGAAAAGCCCTAGGAGTGTCTTCGACGGATCCCGACTCAGTGGTTATCAATGATCTAGCAAACTCCCACCAACGGAATAAAAAATCTGAGAAGAATGAAAGGAAGGGTGATTTGGCCAGTGATCAATGAAGGTGTTATCCTTGAATATAAGAGGATTAGGGAGCAGGATGAAGAAGGACGAGATTAAGAATCTGATAAAGCAACATAAAGTAGATTTTTGCTTTGTCCAGGAATCCAAGGTAGAGGTGGTGGATGAACAGTTATGTCGTAGCTTATGGGGGTCGGAAAAAGTAGATTGGTATTCGAAACCGACAGAAGGAAGGTCAGGTGGCATCATATCCTTGTGGAACCCAGAGGTATTTCTCCCATCTAGCTCTTGGTATATGAACGGGTGTGTGATCATTAATGGTGTTTGGGGTCCAGACAGAGTCAAATGTGTGATGATCAATGTGTACGCTCCTTGCAATTCTCTAGAAAAGGCAGTAATATGGGATTGCATTAACACAATGGTCAGTCAACACCCCACTGCTTGTTTTTGCATAATGGGTGATTTTAACTCAGTAAGAAATGAAGCAGAAAGGGATGGCAGGGGAATCTCGACAAACAACAGGGACATCATCAGGTTCAATAATTTCATAAATAACTCAAATCTCATCGACTTACCGCTACATGGGAGAAAATACACTTGGTATAAGGCAGATGGGAGTTGCAAGAGTAGATTGGATAGGGCTTTGATCAATCAGAACTGGGTCAACCAATGGCCAAACTCACACCTGACTGGATTGAGACGCTCGGTGTCCGATCACTGCCCAATCCTAATGGGTGAAAGGGCCAAAGACTGGGGCCCCAAGCCCTTCAGAAGCCTCAACGAATGGCTATCTCACCCACAACTAAAAAGCTTTGTAAAAGAAAGGTGGGTCAGTTATGTCATTCAAGGATGGGCCAGTTACAGAATCAAGGAGAAGATGAAATACCTGAAATCAGACATGAAAGCCTGGAACCAGACAGTATTTGGGCATATAGAGAGGAAAATTGAGCTACACAGATAAGAGATTAACAAACTGGACATAATAGATGAAGCATTTGGACTGGAGGAAGCTGAGATAATCGAGAGAAATAAAGCGTCGGCGATGCTGCTACGGGAATTGAAAAGAAAAAACGGATTGATGTATCAAAAGGCACGGTGCTCATGGATTAGAGAAGGCGACTGCAACACACGTCTGTTTCACAACGTCATAAACCGAAGGAGAAAGAAAAATGAAATTATAGGAATGGAAGTAAACGGAGTGTGGCGAGAGGATGTAGCAGGAGTAAAAAGGGCAATCCACGACCACTTCAAGCAACACTTCAGCAAGGAAAAAAGACGTAGGCCAACCCCCAATACAGATTTCACGAACAAACAGATTTCTCAAGAGGAAAACGAGAGGTTGGGTGCTCCATTCACAATAGAGGAAGTCAAAGAAGCTCTAAAAGATTGCGACGGAACAAAAAGCCCGGGGCCGGACGGCTTTAATTTTGGATTCTTTAAAGCAAACTGGAAGGCAATGGAAACTGATTTTATGAGGCTGCTGGAGGAGTTCTATGAAAGCGGACGTCTGGTGAAGGGTTTCAACCCAACATACACAGTGCTCATTCCAAAGAAGGAGGCAGCCAACGACCTTGGCGATTACAGGCCAATCTCTTTAGTTGGAGGTATGTACAAATTGATCTCTAAAATACTAGCAAAGAGACTCAGCAGGGCTCTACCATCTATCATATCGGATACACAGAGTGCATTCCTCGAAGGAAGATATATATTAGATAGTGTAGTAATCTTGAACGAAGCGATTGACGAGGCGAAACGACAACGAATTTGTGATAATAATAACCTTATAAGTTAGTCTCGTGATGTTAAATGCAAGCTATCAACTTGTACTTTCACTTAATTAGCTAGCAGTGTGAACTAGCTAGCAAACGTATATTTTCTTTCAATTCATACTAGCTCTACACATCAATTATACAAATATACATTCTAACTCCCATCTAGTTAATTAAATTTACATGATTTTACGTAACAATTAATTAATCAATAGCTAGCTAGTTCATGCAGGGATGGATGGGGGTTCGATTATTGAGGAGGATTCTGCTGCAGCAGATTCATGCAGTTCTCCGAAATTAGAGCTTGAGCCTGCAGCATTTGGCATTTCTCTCAAGGTCAATATTTAAGTTGAGACTTTTAGATCGAGATATATTTGAGATTATTATAATACTAATTAATTAAAGAAGAAATTGTTTGATGGATGCAGTTTGAAGATGTTCATCATAAAGTGAGAATGAAGGTGCAGCAGGGAAAGAAAAAAGGAATAATGTCGTACGTGGAGAAAAGCATATTGGACGAAGCGATTGACGAGGCGAAACGACAACGAATCAAACGTGTTTTCTTAAAGATTGATTTTGCAAAGGCCTATGATTCGGTTGAGTGGAGCTTTTTAGATGTTATGATGGAAAGATTCAGCTTTAATCCCAGGTGGAGGAGATGGATCAAAGGCTGCATATCCACAGCTACATCTACCGTTCTAGTCAATGGGAGTGCCTCAGGGGAGTTTAAATTGGAAAGGGGTCTCAGGCAGGGGGACCCACTCTCACCATTTCTTTTCCTTATCGCGGTTGAAGGGCTCAGCATCCTACTCGATAAAGCCACCTCCATGGGGCATTTCAAGGCTGCAGAAATCGGGAGAGAAAAGGTCAGAATTTCCCACCTCCAATATGCCGATGACACAATTCTCATGGGGGAGGCAAGTGTCGAAAATGTGAAAACAGCAAAAAGGATCCTTAATATTCTGGAATCAATGTTGGGCCTCAAAGTGAATTTTGACAAGTGCACGGTTGTGGGGGTAAATGTGGAATCAGAAACGCTAAACCAAATGGCAGCTGTGATGGGGTGCAAGGTAGGCTCGCTACCGTTCACATACCTCGGAATGAAGGCAGGAACAAGCCATAAAAAAATCGCAGAGTGGTCATTCTTACTAGGGGTGGGCATTCGGTTGGTTCGGTTCTGACCTTTTTTCAACCGAACCGAAATAACCGAAGTTTTTAAAAAATGAACCGAACCGAACCGAAATTATATAAAAACCGAACCGAACCGAATTACAATTCGGTTGGTTCGGTTCGGTTCGGTTTGAACCGAATTTTTCATGCCTAAAATTAAAAAAATATATATTTAAACAAATAAACATTTAAAAAAATTCAATTCTAAATAATAGAAGTTCAGCCACAGAATTCTACATAACAATTCTACATAATAAAAGTTCATCCACAGAATTCTACATAACAAATTCTACATAATAAAAGTTCATCCACAAAATTCTTAATAATAAATTCAAATCACACACATAATATAATCTCATTACAAATCCCATATAAATTCATAATCAAACAAATCCCACACACATCATAGCAATTTCTGAGAGAACAGGAAATCTATGAGAATTCATTTTCCACCAAAATATATAGAAGATTGAACTTACCTCCATTATCTTCTTCAGTTTCTTCATTAAAATACTTTTCCTAATTTACTATTCTTGCCCCCACCTACCTCATACTTGAACTTTTTAAAGCAATAATACTGTAAAAAAAATTAAATAATATGTTACAACAAATCTGGAATATAATTAATATGTTGCAGTAGATCTCCCATTTATATTCAAATGAAATCAAATATTTAAAAACATAATCTAAAAATCCCAAAACAAAACTAGCATATACTTAAATAATAAAAGGGCATTGCAAAACAGATGCCGCGCTGGTGTGTGGTGAAAGAGACAAAGACCGCGCTGTGTGTCTAATGTGAGTAGGGGAATCGGCAGAAAAATGGAAAAGAAACGGCATAAATGTAAATGAAAGTTTAATGGGTTTTATATATATAAATATATATTTATTAATTAATTATATTTATTTTTATTTATAGTTCGGTCGGTTCGGTTTATTCGGTTTTTAGAGAATATAAACCGAACCGAACCGAAAAAACCGAAATTAAAAAAAAAAATCAACCGAACCGAACCAAACAACCGAATAAACCGAACCAAGTAAACCAAAAATCGTCGGTTCGGTTCGGTTTTTCGGTTTTTTCGGTTTTATGCCCACCCCTAATTCTTACTAGACAAGGTCAGAAACATATTGAAAAGATGGGGAGACAAACAGATCTCAATGGGGGGCAGAATTACCTTGGTTAATTCAGTTCTTTCCTCAATTCCTACTTACTACCTCTCCTTCTACAAATTACCAAAAAAAATAGTGAGAGAGATCGAGAGTTTACAGCGAAACTTTCTGTGGGGGGGTGGGGAGCATCACAAGAAGATTGCTTGGATCGAGTGGAAACAAATATGTAAACCAAAACAATCCGGGGGTCTTGGGGTTAGGGATGTGGGTCTTTTTAATGAGGTGTTGTTAGGGAAATGGGGGTGGAGATTCTTGAAAGAGGAGAATAGTTTATGGGCTAGGGTGATTAAATCTAAATACGGGAGAACCGGGATTTGGGGAAGGGTAGACTGCCTGTTGGTAGGAATGGGAAAGTGTCGGCTTGGTGGGGAGATATTTTGAAAATAGCTAGGGCGGAAAACAACTGGTTTGAAGGGGGTCTAATTAAATCTATTGGGAAGGGCAACATGACCAAATTCTGGGAAGAGGATTGGTTAGGTGAGGGAAGGTTGAGTGATACATTTCCTAGGCTATTTAGATTAAACATGAATAAGGATAGCAACATAGAGGATATGGGGGGCTGGGGGGAACAAGGGTGGCGGTGGCAGTGGAACTGGAGCAGACCTTTAAGGGAGAGAGAACTTGCTACTCTTAATGATCTATTATTGCAGGTTGACAGGTTATCTCTCAATCCAGAAGCGGAGGATGCATGGCAATGGAGATACTCAAACTCCGGCAGTTTCTCGACGAAGGATACATATGCGTACGCCCTCAACAGAACATGTCCGAATCAGCTGGATCAAAAGACGCTTCACGGCTTCAAGGTAATATGGTCGAGCTTTGTACCACAAAAGGTAATCGCTCACGCGTGGAGATTGCTTTGGGGCAGATTACCGACAAGATAAAACCTACAAAGACGTGGAATAATTAAGCAAAATGAGGAGTCATGCTGTGTGTTATGCAAGGAACATGTGGAGACCGAAAGGCACATATTTTTTGAGTGCAAACACGCATACAATATCTGGATGAAATGTATCGCATGGTTACAACACACCACGGTGCTACACTCCGAAACTCTGCAGAATCTACTTACTTTCATAGGCAGCAGTACGGCGACTACGGGGAAGGTGAAGATGACAAGCATATGGCTAGGAGTCGTATGGATGATTTGGAAATGGAGGAACGCAATCTTATTTAATAACGTGGAACTATCAATCACAAAACTCATGAACGAGCTCAAAGCGCGTTTATGGAGTTGGTTCGTATCCAGGTTCCCCACACAAAGCGATGTAGCATATAGGGTGTGGGAGTGCAATCCTTCTGAGTTCATATTTCCTTAATACCTTGGGGACTTGTTGGGATGGGCTAGAATAGATATGCTGTAAGATTACTTCAAAATAGTTTGTAATAGTTCTTCTTACCTTGGGGACTTGTTGGGATGGGCTAGAATAGATATGCTGTAAGATTACTTCAAAATAGTTTGTAATAGTTCTTCTGGGTAATCTTTTACCCCATATTAATATATACTGTTTACTGATAAAAAAGAAGAAGTTATTATAGTTTAGTCTCAGACGATAGGTCAACAACCAAGGGAAATTTAGCATATCAACTAAGTTCTAATTAAACTTAACTAGATTAACACGCTAAAGTCCAAGATTGAGATCAAGGTGATCTACATTAGCTGCAGTTTGAAGACAAAAGATAAAGCGAAGACCACTTAATTTTAGAAAGCTTCACAACTGACTGAAACAGTTGACCTACCAGATTAGAGTTCTTCAATTGTTTTCGTTAAAAGCAGCGCGCTGATGAATATGCCTAAGATCTAAGTGGATAAATCTAAAAAGACTTTGTTCAAGATTTTGTCGATCAGTCGATAAAACGAATGATCAGCTGAGTTAGTCAACTCACAAGATGCCAACTAAAGTCTGATCGATTAAGAAAAGAAACATATTCAAACTTCAGAAAGTTGCAAGTTGCTTGTTAGTCACTATGCAAACCTACACCAAAGATGAAGCAACATGACATTAACTTGACAGGAAGAATGCAGTTTGGTCAGAGAAATGACTATATTTATTGCAGAATGTTAGAGACACCATATCAAAAAAAGACTGACATATTCTAGGTACATGTTTCAAGGACGATTTGCAAAGCCAAAAATAGTAGAAATTATTGTAGCTCTTCAATGACTATATTCTAAATCCCTCTATATAAATACAAGATAAGCAGAGCTGATCATCAAGAGTATGCATATGCGCAATAACCTTCTGACACAAAGAGCAAAATCCATGTGGCTTAGAGAGGGTGACGTCAACTCAAACCTTTTCCACAAGATGATTAATTACCAGAGAAAGAAGAACTAGATGATGGGAGTTTGTATGACTGGACAGTGGACATAAGAAGTTAGCATGGTAAAATTTGGTATTAAAGAATTCTTTATGAATCAATTTCGAATGAGTCTCGGGGATAGATCAACAGTAGATAATGAGTTTGTCAATAAAAAAATCTCAACTGAAGATAACGACATGCTAACAACGCCTTTTAGCTTGACTAAAATCAAGGAGGCAGACTGGAGTTGTGATAGCACAAAGAGTACGAGGTCGGATGGGTTTAATTTCAGCTTTATCAAAGAATGTTGGGACATAATCAAGGGCGATTTTTGTAGAATGTTAATGGAGTTTCAAATGCATGGCAAGTTATTACGAGTCATCAACCCTTCATACATAATCTGATCCCAAAAAATGAGGACACAAGCAACGACTATCAACGACTTCAGACCCATTTCCCTATTTGGGCGCATATACAAAGTTCTAACAAAGATACTAGCTAGAAGGTTGAGCAAGGTGGCGAATCATGTAGTATTAGAAACTCAAAGTGCGTTTGTGGGGAACATATACATCCTAGATGGAGTCGCCATCCTGAATGAGGTAGTGGAAGAGGCAAAGAAAAAGAAGTTTGAGAGATTAATTTTCAAAGTTGATCTTGCTAAAACATATGACTATGTGGATTGGAGATTGATTCATGTATTATGTAACACCAAAATACACAACCGCAAGTATACGGTGCATATCGTAGCGTGGCAAATACAAGGTCGATCGTACGGAGAGGTGTAGTGTAAAAGTATAGTTTGTCGATTCAGTTCTAAATAGACGACGATCAATAACTTTGAATGGTGAAATTACCCCTAATTATCTACCAAAGTGTCACAAATAGACAATAAAGAGTAATAAGAAATTCAATCAAAGTTCATGCAATTCACGAAAACGAGAAAAGTACGGATGAAACTCAAATAAGAGAAAGTAGGTTCCAAAGCATTTGCAATATTTAGACATTCATCTATGATTTATGACTCATTCAAATGGCAATTAAGTTTGTCCTCTTATAAGGTTGACCACTAAAGAAGAATTAATCAATCTCTTGATCTAACTAATCCAAAGGAAAATACAATATAAGTTTGTATCTCTACCTCACAAATATCGTATCACCTAAATTAGCCCAAAGGATCATTCAATTCCCTCCCAATAATTAATCCTCTCTCGAGATCATAATAATATTGGGTTGCATGCTTATGTACGATCGATGGAATAAATCTCTCGATATTACCCCAATTAACAATAGATTAAACACATTATCATGACAAATAAGAATATGCTTGCATATAAGAATTAAGCACACAAATAAGAGATAGACACCATTTAAAGTAAGAAATTAGTTCATAAACTTCAATCCAAATATTTACAAAGCCCTAGAACCAAAAGTATTCTAGCCAACAACCAACATAATCTAATTAACACAAACTAATGAAATGACTAAATAAAAAGAAAGGGAAAGAGGAATCTTAGTCTAATGGATGATGGGTAATTGAATTCCAAAGCTATTGACTCCTTCCTTGCTTGATTTGATGGAGAATTGAATAAATTGACGGTGATTACCTTCAAGTATGTGTTTCTATGTGTAAGAGTTCTTGTGAAAGGGGTAAGGTGTGTTTGAATTCAAGAATGGAAGTATTTATAGTGTTGGGGTAGGGCTTAGGGTTGAAAATTGCACTTTGGTCCCTTGAAAATGGTGAAAATGCACAAAAACTGTCGAGAACAGGGGTGACTCGACCGAGTTGGACCACTCGGCCGAGTTGGAATGCTTTGAAATGGTTGCGTTCAGAAAATATCTCCCGAGCTCGGCCGAGTTGGCTCACTCGGCCGAGTTGCAGCTCGTCCATGTTGCAGGCTAGTGCTCGAGCTCAACCGATTCTGGCAGTCCGGCCGATTTGCATTTTTCGTCTTACTCGACCGAGTTGTTGCTCGTTCCAGTGAAGTATGGTTGGTGTTTTGCGCCCAAATTCCTTCGTTTTTTCCTACAAAATCGACAAAACACCAAATTTCTCTTATTTTGACCAAAACCATCATATTCAACCCATAAATAAATGAAATCAACATCAAAATGAGCTTCACATGTGCATCTAAATCGTGTAACATCCACCCGAATCAGAGATTATTGGATTTGATGTTGGAGAAGTTTAATTTTAGCAGAAAAAATTGAAAGTTTGGATTATGGAGTGGATGTCGTCGGCCACCGCCACAGTTTTAGTTAACGGAAGCTCCACATACGAGTTTAAACTTGAGAGAGGCATTCGACAAGGGACCCTCTCTCCCCTTTTCTTTTCTGAATAGTGGCTGGAGGATTGAACATCTTGATTTCGAAAGCAGTACAAATGAGATCTTTTAAGCCTGCAACAGTAGGGAGGGAGAGAATTAACACCTCGCACCTTCAATATGCAAATGAATTGATTCTCATTAGAGATGCAAGCACCACAAATGCCTGGGTCATGAAATTCATCCTCCGTAATTTTGAGCTGTTATTGGGCCTCAAGGTTAACTATAGCAAATACAGTTTTAGTGGTATTAACATTGAGGAAAATAGAATGGTGGAGATGACAGATGTTCTAGGCTGCTCCATCAGCAAATTGCCTATCAAATACCTAGGGGTAAAAGTCAGAGTTAATCACAAAATAAATCGGAATGGGACAAGTTGGTTCATCGCGTGAAGGTGAGATTGAATTAGCGGCACAAGAAGAAAATCTCTCTCGGGGGGAGAGTCGCTATTTTGAAGTCAATTCTGTTGTCGATCCCGATCTATCATATTTCTTTATACCTACTTCTTAATAATACAGTGAAAATATTAACATAAAAAATTTATTGCAAATTTTTATGTGGTGTTAAGGGGGGCACACTAGGCGCCAAGAACATGAAATGGTTCAATCTAACTCTTATAGGTAAGTGGGTGTGGCGATACCTTTCAGACTTGGGTAGCTTATGGTCAAGGGTAGTAAATTCGATCCACAGAAAATTAAAGATGGGGGAGAATGGTAGTTTCATTGGGGGTGGGAGAAGCCAAGGTCTGGATGGGGGAGGGATGCCGTAAAAATTGTATCAGGGCAAAAGGGTCGGTGGTTTTGGGATAATTTAGTGTTGGGATATGTACACATTTCATACTTAAAGAGTTTTGTTACCCTTAGGTGCTTTTTACACCTTTTTTTTTTTTTACATTCTAGTGCTACCTTTTTTTTAGTTACTATTAGTTGCAAAATGGGTGGTAAAATACCCTTTATACCCTCTATATAAATAAGTTTCCTCCCTCACCCAACCCCATTATACAAAAACTCATTTAGTTGCCGACAGTTGCATATGAACAAATTAAATTTATTCAATGCATACTTTCAAATACAGGGTATATACTCCCTCCGTCCACCAAAAGTGTGCTCATTTCTTTTTTTGAGGTTCACAAAAACGTGCTTATTCTATTTAAATAGTTAACTTTTGAATATTTTTTCTATTTTACTAACAAGATTGAGTATCTACCAAATATATTTTCTACTCATTATATTAAATATATTCTTTATAATTAAAATATGATTTTTTTAAAAGCACATATAAAAAAAAGTGAGCACACTTTTGGTGGACAGAGGGAGTATTTCCTTATATATTAATTAATAATTCCCTACCTAGCTTGAAACAAGTTATAATATATTTTTTGAAGTTTTAACGTTTGCATATTATCAAAATATGATGTTATATAAAGTTTTTTATGAGACCGTCTCTAATTTTTTGACACTTTCAATACAAAAATGATCAAAATAAAAAATAACATAAAAACACATAAAAAGATACGTAGCATTACCAAGGCTCTTTGCCTCAGTACAAGGTATTTTTGTTATTTAAATAAAATAGAGTTTGTGGGCGCGCTATGGTAATTTGGGAAGTTTGGATTAGTAGGAATAGGAAATATTTTTCAGGGGAAGAACTAATTTTGAATTTTTTTTTTGGAAAACATCAAAATTCATTTGTGGTCTTGGGTAGGAAGATATAATATAATAACACTAACTCATCTATCTCGACATGATGTTGTAATCTTTACACATGTTTTGAGATATAGGTTTTTGGATGTGAAAAGGAGAGGACTAAACATAAATATTGTTTCTCTATATAAATATTACGGGTTGAGTACCCTTATACTCGAAAGAAATACAAATATATTTTTCTATCAAAAAAGAATTTGTTGCTTGTACCATTAAAACATATTATAACATTAATCAATAACTTTTTACCAGAAAAACTCATGTATTGAGCACTAAAAACTACTCTGTACACAAATATGTGTATATAATTTGAGAATTTGATCCTTATTTTGATGGGATAATTTGTCCCCACAATTATACTTCCTCGTGCTGCTCCAGTCATCGCCGGTGAAGGTGAGGTTGCGATCAGCGTCGAAGAGGAAGTGGAAAGGAGTGTAATATTTCCGTGGCGAATTTGCTGCTTTCAGATCGATATTTGAGCGAGATTCTGTCGGAGAAAATCACCACGTAGAGAGATCGTCGGTGAGGCCGCGTCGGCGTTTAGAGGCCGCATTTGGAAAGCATTTCCGAAACACCGGCTGAAGCGAAATTGATAATAATAGAATTTGAAAATTGAGAACTTGTTTGTTGAAATTTTCCTATGTTTTCTTTTCTTTTGTTTGTATATAAGCATCATATTTAAGCAACATGGTAAGAACAATAGTAATATTCACTTAATTGTGTATTTAAAAAAGAAAACAAGGGTACTGAAGGACCTTTGACATAGCACTTAATCATGCAATAGTAATGAACACTAATACAGATTTGGCTTTGCACATCCCTTAAAAAGGGTCTTGGAGAGTTGTTAGGTAACAGTTGTCCAAGCTTAACAAGCACTTGTACATCGGTTTTGAATAGCTTTGCAAGTGATTCACTTGGACAACGGTTATGAACCGCATTTCACGTGATTCACTTGGACAGCGGTTCAAAATCGCTGTCTAACATAAAAAAAATTTATCCTTTCACTTGGACAGCGGTTTTAAGTAATTCTCTTTTTATTATTCCTTTCACTTAGACAGCGATTCATAACCGTTGTCTAAGTATTTTTTTTTAATATATTTTTTTAATAATTATTTTATATTTTAAAAATCCTGTTTATACAAAATCAAAACTTATACCACTACAATATATATATACGTCAAATACTAAAACATCAAATAAATAAACATACACATACATACGTCCAATATACACAAAAAACATGAAATATCATCACAAATATATAAGTTAATTACATGCATTAATTGTACTCCAATAAACAACAAATTAAGACTTTTACTTGTTTAGTACGTGTTAAATAAATTATATTCTACTCCCTCCGTCCCACAGGAATTTGCACACTTTTCATATATGGATGTCCCATACCAATTTGCACACTCCATAAAAGGAAATATCTTCACAACCCTCACCCTTGAAATATACTCATATTTACCCATATGCCATTACTTTTCCACACCCAATCTACTTTTTACTTTACTTTATTCATAAAAATTTACCAAACTACCCCTCAAAACATCAATCATTACACATTTTCTTACACATTTCTTAAAATGTGTGCCGGTCAAAGGATGCAAATTCCTCCGGGACGGAGGGAGTATATTCTTTGGGTAAATCCCCGGAAAAATCGTTGTTTCCAAGATCAAGCAATTGAAGCCTATTACAAGACTTGATCTGTTGTGCATCGGTCAATGATTTTTCGTCCTTCTTGTGCAGCCTCGATATCATGATTCTGATGAGGCCATCAGTTATTGCATGGGCCGGAGTAAAAGACATACTCAGAATCATTGAACACTGCACTTAGAATTTGACTCTTATTAGTGCAACATATAAGTGTACTATGTAATATTATCCAATTACAACATATTGATGTTGTAATCGGATAATTTCGTACAGAACAAAAAAATTACACCTCTTTTACGCGAAGGTGGAGCTGCAATTGTTGGACATCAGATGTAGAGCTTTTCATATGATTGAGAAGAGACATAGTGGAGCAAACAGAGAAAGGAGTGACAGTTAAATCATCAGATATATTGTACATTCTTGATCTCGAATCAACAAAAACTGGCTTCCGGACACCCTGCTTAATACGCAGCAGTAATTGTGCATCGTGGGGATAATTATACCCCAACAGCCAGCTTTTTGTGTTTGAACCATTAAAAAGCTCCCAGGGCATATCACTTATGCTATTATGCAAATCACCTATTCCGTAAAGACCAGTACCGTATGGAAATGAATGTTGAACTACGTGTCAAGTTGATTCCGATCGGTTAGACGTCTCCAACTAATTAGAACACTTGAATATAGAAGAAATAACTGCTCTAGGATAGTAATTCAGAAAAGTAATCAACGAGACAAACAGCACACAAGAATTTAAGTGGTTCGATCAATGTGATCTACATCCACTGGACCAGACTAGTACTTCTTTGATTGATAAAGAATGTTTACACACTCATTCACTCGGAATAGGATATTTCCTCACTTCACTCGTGAACTCACACAACTCAAAGAATACAATAACGTACTAAATCTCTCTATCCAACCTTTACAATGTACACAAACAAGAGTATATAAAGACCAAAGGTAGTTGCTGCTGTTAGGAACTATTTGAGTAGTTATCAACCGTTTGCAACCGCTTGTAACAACCCATGTGCTCTGTTATTGCCCAACTGAAATGGTAGTTATGCCCTCAAGTTGTTGTAAATGTAAAACTGTTAGTTAAACTAACTAACTTCCATATCAGAAGACTCGTCTGTTACTCAACTCTTCTGTTCTGTTCTGTGATCAAAAGCTAACTCTGCTGATAGACTCCATACTGTGCTGATCTTTTACTGTGCTTGGTCAGGTACTGTTCTTGGTCAAGTACTGTGCTGACCAAGTACTGTGCTGATATACCCTGCTGAAGTACTGTGTTGATATACTCTGCTGAAGTACTGTGCTGATATACTCTGCTGAAGTACTGTGCTGACCCAGTACTATGCTGATTCACCAACTGTGTTGAAATCTAAGCATCACCTCCTCAGCTGATTGAAACCATTCCACTCATCTGATTTCAGCCTAATTTATCTTATCTGATCCTATCAGCTCACTACTCAGTTAGTGTGCTGACTCTGAGATTATGAGATAACACTCACACTACCCCTAAGGGAATTACGAGCAAACTAAAAAGAATATCCACCAAGTCTTGACCAGCCTGTGCAAACAACAGCTTCTTGGTCGATTTCTCAAGAATTAGATTCAACAAAATAACCTCCTTGGGGCTATGAGGAGGAGTGGCAATATCCTCTATGATCAGATCATATAAGGAATCTCAAGATTCACGTTCTTTAGAGTCAATCCATTTCGTACCAAGTATGATATCTGTCAATGGATCACGGGAAATAAACAGCCCCTTTAGAAAATCCATAATCTAAACAACAAACAAGAAAATATCTTACTAAATATTTTTGAAAACTAAATGCAACAATTAAACCAACTTGATTGATACCAAAGGTCAGGATTTTTGTCTCATATCCATCCATATACTCCACGAATGCTCCAACATAGAGGAGAGATTTAAACAAGGACATATTCACATTAGGAATAATACGTAAGTCATCAGATACGATGAATGAAGCTTCATATTCAAAAAAGTTGCCTTTAAATGTGTTCCCAAAATCACAATTTGTTGGCACACAACCGTACAAGCTGAGATTATCATCAGTTTCTTGATCGAGACGGATTTTATTTTCATGATAAGATTTGAAATGGGAAGAATCAAGATTTTCTACGCTATCGTACATAGTGTTTAACTACTGTGTATTAGAAAATCCTGTAAAAAGGTTCGCAGGCAAAAATAAATGAAAAACCACAAAATTACAATTAGAAAAAGAAGAGGTTTAACTACTTTCCCATAACAACCCAATGAACTACAGATAAAAGATGCAACAAAAAAAAAACCCAAACCCTAGGCAGAAATTATAACAAACAAACCCAGGAATATTACTTGATCAAAACAAAACCTGACTCCTTCTCCAATCTTCAATCATTTCCAGCACAAAAAATTGCGTTATTAACACCAAAATGAAACCACTAGAAAATTGGGGGGAAAGGTACTAAATGCCGAGAAATTAAAATTTTCAATTGGAAATGGGAAGCGGCCTTACCTGTGCACAGTGTCCTTAAATTTCTCCTCATCTAAGAACTGGAGAATTAGAAATATATACAAGCTCTCTGCTCAAAGAACTCATCTCCTTTAACAATCAAACCTTAATTAGGCTTTACAGAAACCCCAGTGATTCACGACTTCAAAATCCTGCAACAAAAAAGCCACAAACACATCAAAATTCGCATACATCCATCACAAATCCCTACAAAAACAGCCACAACTAGACCACGCGGCAAAAAACACAAAGCATGCGACGACGAACAAACACACAAAAATTACCTCTAAATTCGAGAAGGGAGTAAAATTACCTCAGAACAAACACACAAAAATTACTTCATGAATTCAAGAAGGGGGTGGATGATATGGTAGATCAAGCACAAATTGTCGATCCAGTCGGTTACGACGCCGGGGTTGCTGGTAACGGTAGTGCGGATGACGGTTTCACCGAAGAAGTTGATGATGTCCGACAAACGACACGCAAGAGAGGGAGGCGAGGCGACAACAACGACTGGAGAGGGAGAGGGAGGCGACGGCGACAGTGGATTTGGGGAGAACGCGTACGTTTTTGAATTTGGGGGAGAAAGCTTCGATGTGGAATTAATATCGAAGCTTTGACCAAAAAACTTCTCTTGCACAGCGGTTATGAACCGCTTTCCAAGTGTTTACTTGGAGAGCGGTTCTAAACCGCTGTCTAAGGTACATTGCATAGCGGTTCGTAACCGCTCTCCAAGTGTTTCACTTAGACAGCGGTTATGAACCGCTGTCTATGTGTTTTTTTCTTTTTTTAATAAAACCGCCATCAGATGTTGCATCTCTTGCAGTCTTCCATGCGTCGTGCTTGACGTCATCCGCATTGTCCATGCTAACGGTCGCATCGAGGAAAATGTTTTTTTTCGAATCTAAAGGATAGAAAACTATCAATTTCGAAATGTGTGACAAAATGTTTTTTTCTTGTAGTGAATAAAATACAAACGCCGTGCACATTTTGTGCACGATCTGTACGTGCACATTTCGTGCAAATTTTGTGCATGATATGTGTATGCATGTTTCATGCACGATCCATATGTGCACATTTTATAATTATTTTAAGAGCTTTGTTACCTTTAAGTGTTTTTTACACCTTTTTTAGTTGAGTATTGTTTCACTATATAAACATTACGGGTTGAGTACCCTTATACTCGAAAAAAATACAAATATACTTTACTGTCAAAAAAGAAGTTATTGATTGTACAATTAAAACATATTGTAACATTAATCAATAACTTTTTACCTGAAAAACTCATGTAAACTAGCACACAAATATATGTGTATAATTTGAGAATTTGATCCTTATTTTGATGGGATAATTTGTCCCCACAATTAATACTTTTGTATCAAATAATGCAAGTGGGGAGTGTCTTTAAGCATTTGTTGGGTGTAATAAAGAAGTTATTATTTGATGCCAATAACATCCTAAAAAGGTGATTACAGCAAAGGTGAGAACTTTCATTCTTGAAAAAGGTGATAACCCCATTTATTGACCCCACCAACTCCCACCATTAGGGACCCTTGCAAAAGATTTCTATAATCAAAATTACTTACTATTATTCGATTTTAATCACTGTATTACAATAAAATTAATTTTTAATGAAAAAAAATTATACTCCACTTATATAATTTTTTTAGCTAATAGTATTTAGTGATTGAACTTTAAAATTAATGATAGGACTTATTACTAAAAGTTAATTATTATCATTATAGATTTTTAACTAGAGAAACTATAATAACATAATCCGCAACCAACCCACAAACTATATTTTTATGGTTTTAAGAAAGACAAAAAGAAAAAAAAAATCTGAGTTTTGGGCTTGTGATTTTATTGCAAAATAGGTGGGAGAAAGAGTTGGTACTTGATATACAACATTTAATGAAAATATCCACTTAAAAAAAAATTAATTGCGACACACACGTATTTTTTTTTTTTTTTTTGAGATTTGACATGAAAAAATTAGTTCAGTAATTTATGGGTAAAAAATTAAAATTTTGTATAATTTAATGCAATAAAAAATAGTTTGATGATTTATGTACATGTTTTGATTATAACTTTTGCAAATTAAATAGTATCATGCTTGGTATATGTGTGAACGTTAATTTTATGATAATATATGCAGCTCACTATTGTCTACGTACATCTTACGTCATAAACCATTGGAAAATTAATTAATAATTAATTTTGGCTGGCATTTGAATTTATTTTGGATTTTTAATATATAACTACAGTAGTTGTCTTGCATATCTTAAATATTGGTAAAACAATGGATCCATAGCTTAGATATAAAGGCAATTTATGAAAACTTTTTTTACATTTTTTCTTTCTTTGGGTGGTTCTAGAGACAAGATTTAAGATAAATATGGAAGTACCGTTTTACAGAAGTATTTTTATTTTAAACATGAAGAAAAGATTAACGATGTTGAATGAATATAAAGATTTTATTCATATTTACCTGGAAACCTGATTTAATATTTATAGGGATAATATTGAGTTAAATATAAAAAAAATTCTAATGTTTAATATGAATAAAATAAAATATTAATTTTTTTTAATGTATTTAGTTGGCAATGCACATAAACGGGTGGACCACTATATCATTCCCGTATAAGTTAAATAATGTATCAATTTAAAAAATAAAGACAAATATTATGTTCAATCTTTAGACTAAACAAATCGAACCCAGAATCTAAAGTCTAGATAGTCGTACTCTAACCACTTGAGCTATACAACTTCAATGTATTTATTATATAAAAAGGTATATAATAGTTAGAAAATATATATATATTTATTTATTGACTAATCAATAAATACATTTAAAATTTGTAATACACATATATTTATAAAAGAAATAATATTTAAAATTACTTCAATAAAATTTATACACATATATTTTAGCAAGAAAGTAATTAATACCCAATATTGTTTGGAAGTTAGGATTCCTTTTAATTTAGGTTTTTATTAAAAAAAATATTTTTAATACTTAATTTTAATAAAAATTTGAGTATAAAAACAAAAAATAGATCATATATTTTTTTTAATTATGTATATTTAATTCATGTCACGTGTTAATAAACATTAATACACAAAATAAAATGTTAAATTAAAAATGAACAATATTTATGTAAAATATTTTATACTTAAATATGTCTAATTAAGATAGTTTTACAAAATTGTCATATTTTACGTGACTTTTTGTCTCAATTTACATGTATGAAATGAAACATTTCGTTTTTAGTGATTAAAAAAATATGTATACCCTAAAAATCATATGAACATAAAAAATTCATATATCTTTTTTCAAATATAAAATACTTTAAAAATAATACTAAAAATTACTTCATAAACCTGTAGCTTCATATATAAGACTTTTACTAAAATTAATTACTCAATTATATATAGAAAAATTCTTAAATGTATTACAAATATTAATGTAACCGTTTAAAAATATATAAATGAATGGACTAATCCATAAATCCATTTAAAATTTCAAAATTTTTATAATTAATTCAATATTTATGGTCTAGGAAATAAAGTTTCAAATATGTTTAGTTAGGATTTCTTTTTATTTACATTTTTTATTAACTTTAAACACAAATTTTGAATTTTTAGAATTCTTAATTTTAATTAAAATTAAATTTTGAGTATAAAAATTTCCACAAACTTGACCTCGAATCCATGTTCATAGTGTTGTCCCGTATAACACGGGCATCAACAATTTTAATACAAATTTATACTTATATTATAGTGATTATATTCTTGTTTTTTTTATATTTAATAAATTTTAATTAGTAATTTTTTTTAGAATACTATAATTTGAATGTCAATTCAAAACTCAGAATTCGATAATTAAGGAAACTATATATAAAGGTAAGCTACTCCCATTTTTTTTGTTAAAAAAAAATCCCGAAATTAAAGGAAAATCAAAAAAAAAAAATTATACACATATTTTATTTTTATTTTGAGGAAACTATATATATATATATATAAATAAAAGGTAAGATCTTAAATACTACTCCCTCCGATTCATAAAGTTTGTCACATTTGATCTTTATTTTTGTTTCAAAAAGTTTGTTGCTTTTCCTATTTTTACCATGAATTTTCATAAAATGTCTTTTGTAACTCGTACAATATCACTTTTAATTAGAAATATATTAATGATTC
This sequence comes from Galeopsis tetrahit, assembly GCA_963675135.1. NCBI lineage: Eukaryota > Viridiplantae > Streptophyta > Magnoliopsida > Lamiales > Lamiaceae > Galeopsis > Galeopsis tetrahit. Next base: position 37,085,192 of record OY776126.1, on the reverse strand, counting down.
ATTTTCTCTCACTTTCTTTTAAAAGGTAAGGGTTTTAATGAGGGTTAAATGTGTCAAAAAAATATGTTCCTTAATTTTGTACAAAATGACAAATGCGACAAACTTTTTGAAACGGATGGAGTATTTATTAAAAATTTGAATAATCTTTAAATTTGAGAGAAGTCAAAAAATGATTTATACACATGTCTTATTATTATTATTATTTGAATAAACAAATTAGACAAAAACTTATATACAATATTTCACCATAGTCTTATGGTGCAATTTCACTAATTGTTATGTTTTTATCCGGTAACCGCTATTCTTCCTCATTTTCCTCCTTTTTGTTATGTTTTTATCCGGTAACCGCTATTCTTCCTCCTTTTTCGGTAGCTGCTTCTTCTCTTGCTTCTTCTCCTTCTTTTCTCTTCTGCGTTTTCTTCCTTCTTCTCTTATGCGCTTTCTCCCTCCTTCTTCTTTTATTTGTATATACATTGTGACTCCACCTCTTTTACTCTGAAATCAACAAACTAAATTCATTCCAGATGACCTACGAACTATGGCCAGGGAGCCTTTTGTGGTAGAAGAGGAGGATCATGGCCCAGCAGAGATCTCCACTGCAGTTCGACAGACTGGCCTCTGGTCTGACGAAGATATCGACCAGCCGCCGATGCACGGCTCACCACAGAGGGACAGATGATTGTTTTGTCTTGGAACATTTGCGGGATAGGGAATGAGCAGTCGAGGACTGCTCTGTATGAGATCTGCCGCACTCATGACCCTGACTGGGTTGCCATCTACGAGCCGAAGGTTATGTTCTCTAGCCTTCCGCCTCATTATTTACGTTCCTTGAATTTAGTAGGGTTTGTTGTTAACTCTAGAGATACCTTGATACCTAATATTTGGGTTCTTTGTAAGTCTGTACATGTCCTTACTTCTAGAGTCTGTCATATGTCGGAGCAGGTCATCTTGATTGAGACTAGGGATTCCACACGTGTTTGGTCTTTTGGTTTTACGCATGCTAGTAATTCATATATTACTCGTCGTCTACTTTGGGCTGATGTTTTAGCGTCTCCTGCCACGTGTCTTTGTGTTTTGGGTGATTTTAATGTTGTGACAGGAACACATGAGCGGAGTAGGGGTTCAGTGGCCACCCCTAGAGCTTCTCTGGACTTCAGGGAGTTCTTGGATGAGTCGAATTTAGTTGATTTGGATACCGCTGGGGCCCAATTCACTTGGGTGACTCGGAGTGGTCCTCGTGGTTACACGGCTGCTCGGTTGCATAGAGTTATAGCTAATCAGGGTTTTTTGGATCTTTGGGCTGGTGTTGAGGTTATGGCTCTTCCTCGCCTCAAGTCAGATCATCATCCGTTGCTTCTTACAGTCAGATCAGATTGGGTTCAGGTCAGACGTCCCTTCAGATTTCTCAGTATGTGGTGCCAGCACGATTCCTTTAGAACTGTTGTGGTTACTTCTTGGACTCAGACGTTGGATCATCAGAATCCCATGGTCCGGATTATGTGGAAGTTGAAGAGACTCAAGTCTGCTCTGCGGGTTTGGAACAAGACGGTCTTTAGGAATGTGTTCACTCAGATTGAGACGGCCACTCGACATCTTGCAGATATTCAACATCGTATCGAGTTGGAAGGGGACTCAGAGGCCAATTTTGCGGAGGAGATTCAGGCTCAATTCGCTCTGAACAGACTGCTCTCTGCCAGACAAGATTTCTACACTCAGAGGAACAGATTACAGTGGCTGACTGATGGGGATAGGAACACTCGTTTCTTCCATATCTCCCAACGTATTAAGAACTCCAGGGGTAGTATTGCTTCGATGGTTGTTGATGGGGATGGGACTTGGATACCATTAGTGCCCACGTGGTTGCCTACTACTCTCAATTGTTCACTGATGATCCGTCTGCGTCATTTGATGCCTCCATTCTGGATAGTTTTGTGAACACTGTGGTGACCGCTGACCAGAACGAATTACTATTGAGTGTTCCCTCGACTGAAGAGATTCGACGTGCAGTCTTTGGAATGGATGCTTCGAGCGCTCCGGGACCTGATGGTTTTGGGGGATCCTTCTTTCAAAGTTGCTGGGACATTGTGGATCATGATGTGATAGCTGCTGTCAAACATTATTTCACTAGCAGGCTTCTGCCACCTGGGCTGAACGCGTGCTTCATGACATTGATTCCTAAGGTAGAGGGAGCCACTAGGGTAGAGGAGTTCAGACCGATTGTGATGGGTAATTTCATCTTCAAAGTCATGACCAGAGTTTTGTCGTCGAGACTGGGTACTTTCATCAGCAGTTGCCTTTCTACTTATCAGTTTGGGTTTGTTCCGGGTAAGCGAATCCACACGTGTATTGCACTAGCCTCAGATGCCATTAATACCTTGGACTATCCGAGGATCCGTGGGTATATGGCGTTGAAGGTGGACATGGTTAAGGCATTCGACACGATCTCCTGGCAGTTTTTGGAGGCAGTTTTGGCTAGGATGGGGTTCAGAGCAAACTTCATTTCCATGGTCCGAGGAGTTTTGGACTCAGCTAGGATCTCGGTTCTCATTAATGGGGAGCCGAAAGGTTACTTTTCTTGTACGAGGGGTGTCCGTCAGGGTGATCCTTTGTCTCCATTATTGTTTTGTATTGCGGAGGAGGCTCTTGGAAGATGGATTGATTGGGAGACAGACAGAGGTAGACTCCAGCCCATTCGTAATGTCCCCCGCTACCTCTTCTACGCGGATGACATCATGATATTCTTACGGGCCACAGAGGCTAACGTAAGGAACCTGCACTCCATCTTGCAAGGGTATGGGAGACTGTCGGGTCAGATCTACAGTCCTCCGAAGTCCAGGGTGTTCTTTGGGAGAGCTGTACCTCGGAGGCTGCGTCGTAGGACATTCAGAATTACTGGCATTGCTGAGGGTTCACTCCCCTTCACATACCTAGGGGTTCCAATCTTCCGCGGCACTTACAGCCCGTTGCAGATTCTGTCATAGCTAACTTTAGTAGGTGGAAGGGCAGCACTTTGTCCCTTGCCGGCCGTCGTTGCCTGATTAATTCAGTCATTACGGCCACTTTGGTACATTCGATGATGGTCTACAAATGGCCTAGTTCTTTGCTACGACAGGTGGAGTCAGCTATGAGGAACTTCCTTTGGAAGGGAGATGTGAACCGCAAGAATGGAGCTTGTTCAATTTCTTGGCAGCGGGTCTGTGCCCCTTTGGGGGAAGGAGGTCTTGGGGTTCGTTCTATCCGACTGGCGAATGCCTCATTTCTTTGTAAGCTGAGCTGGGATATTCTTCAAAATAAATCGCCAGATACGGAGCTCCTGCATCAAAGGCATTTTAATTCAGAGCACAGGCTGCGACCTTATGGTAGAGTCTCTTCTATTGGACCGAGCCTTCGACCACATGTTACAAGACTTAGAGATGGCTCGAGGTGGCTGATTGACAGAGAATCTCGTGTCAGCTTTTGGCATGACAATTGGCTCGGTTATACTATCTTTGAGAGGATGGGTCTGCCTGATTGGTTCGCTTCTACCCTCACTTCCACGGTTGGAGATATCTTTTATGATGATTGCTGGCACTTCCCGAGGTGCTTTATCATGAGATTTACGGAGATTGTCAGGGACATCCTGCAGATCACGGTGCTTAGGGGACCTGACAAACGTATTTGGGAGGGCTCACTTTCAGGGGAACTCTCCTCCAACATGGCATATGATTTGCTCAGATCACCCCTACCCAGGCTTGGTTGGGCATCATGGATTTGGGGCACCTTCATGCCCATGTGTCGCTCCACTACGATTTGGAGAGCGGTTTGGGGCAAGCTGCCCACAGCGGATTGGCTCTTGTCTTTTGGGATTCAGGGTCCGTCAATTTGTGTGCTGTGTCGCGGGGATTCTGAATCGCTAGACCATCTACTTGCCCATTGTCCGTTCACATTGGAGATTCTGCGCAACTTGACTCATATGTTTGGGGTCACGATTCACACAGGGGTTAGCTTCCTAGACATCTTCCTTCAGGCCACTAGAGTTCGGTTGGGTCCGCAGTCTCTGGAGTTGTGGAGGGCGGGCTTCATCACTGCTATTTGGGCCGTTTGGACTCTACGGAACAGGGTGATATTCGATGGGGTTTCGCCCTGTACTAGGAGATGTATGGCTCAAATCATCTCAGGCATCAGGGAGGCCAACAACATAGCCAGGGGATATTCAGACGGCACGGTTCGGGATCTACTGATTGCTAGGGCTCTTGGTGTTTCGAGCAGACATAGGCCAACGAGACACGGTTCATCTGTGATTTGGCTCCCGCCAGATCCGGGTTGGTACAAGGTTAACACAGACGGTAGTGCCTCTTCTTCCCCGGGTAGTCTGCATGCTGGGGCGGTCTTTAGGACTTTCAGGGATTTTTTCGTGGCTGCGGTCGCCACTAAGGTGGGTTGGGGCCTCCCTCTTGAGGCTGAGTTGGCAGCGGTACTTTTGGCCATCAAGTATGCACATGATCAGGGATGACACTTCCTTTGGATTGAGTCGGACTCTACACTCACGATTGACACTTTTATGAGCACCAATCCCTCTATTCCTTGGCGTCTGCAAGGCCTTTGGAGCCAGATCCACCCTCTTACACAGGACATGCACATCAGATACTCACATGTCTTTAGAGAGGCCAACCAGGCGGCGGATGCTGTGGCCAAGACGGGCCTTGATTGTGTCTGGAGAGGCAACCCCCCAGACTTTTTACTCTCATTTCTGCATAATGATTTATATACTGCTTTCTATAGACATTGACTTTTAGAGGAGTGTACCTTTTTCCTTGACTTGGGTTTTATCCCTAAGGAGGGTTTTCCCAAGCAAGGTTTTAATGGCACTCCGGCCTCTGGCTCGACCTGTGAGGTTATGGTCCTAAGTTTTTCTTCTTTTATATGATCTACCTTTTATTGTCTCCACCTCTTTTACTCTTAAATTATTCCACACTCCATTTTATTCCCTCTATTCAATCATATCAATTTTACTACACCTCATATTATATTAATGTTTTTCAAATTCTGTGATAATTAGACGGATGGAGTAATATTCCATCAATAATTATAAGTGAAAATAGATTTAAAAAATGTAATTGAAGCTTCATTCACCATTCACCAGATGAAATCAATGATATGGTTTCACATAGTATTGTTGTTCTTCAAATTCTGTAAAATTCAACCATTGAAAATTTTAAATTGTACGAATGTATTCTATAAATAATTAATTAAAATTTATTAATAATCAATCCGTCGTGCAACACACGGGAGAATTACTGGTTATTAATAACAAAACAAAATAACAATACCCTTAAGTAAAAACGTGTTTAATCCAAAATTTAACTAAGATTAAAAATGTATAATTTACATACATTCAACATAATACGACAATTTTACTCTAAATAACTACACAAATACTTACATAACTCGCCTAACAATTTATCAACATAAATATTAATCCAGTCAAAATAATTTAGTTTGTTGATTTTATTAGGTGATTATATCAGATTTTTTTTTATGAGTGTGATAAAAATTTGAGTAAGTTACATACACTAAATAAGAATTAACCAATGAATTAGATTACAATCTTTACTTTGTTTAATTTATTTTATAGAAGTATTGTATATATATAATGTATTAAAAAAGTGGCCCCCAAAAATTTTAAATTATTTGGTTCTGATTATCCTCATATAAATACTTGTCTTACTTGAATACACTGTGCAATTAATGCCCTACTTGTTGGCTCCGAGCTCCATAAAATTGAACCTTGATTTCAATCCAAACTAGTTTCAGACTTTGAATGTTTAAACATAAATTCGTTTGATTGAATTTTCTATTGAACTTTGGTAGTCCACCGTTATGTCTGCAGCGGCCTCAACTATGAACACAATTACTTTTAGAAAAAAAATGACACAATATGCTAGAATCTTGATTGAAGTGAATATAAAACAATCACTTTAGAACAATTGATGCTAGAACGTGGTGATCAATATGTGATTGTGGAGATGAATTATGAGAGACTTCCAGAATATTGCAAACAATGTAAGATTGTTGGAGTACACATGACTATCCAATGCAACAAGGGCAAGGTGACACCAGCCTGTGGTAGGAGCTCTTCCCGTCATAAAAGATCGACTAGGCCTGTGATACCCAAGCTTCTCACTACTCATTGACCAATATAATTCATGCATTATGGGCATTTTAATTATTTTATGTGCTTTTAAATATTGAAACTTATTTAATGGTTTTAAGTGATTAGTGGTGTGAGAACTCCTATTATAATTATTTGGACTCATTAGAATATATAGTTACATATATGATAAATTCATACATATGATTTAAACGTGTGTATATCCAGTATGTGTATTAGTATAGTATAGATATGTGAGCACATAGAAATAGTAAGTATTATAATAATAAAACATGAAAATGGTTATTAGCCTTAATTACGTGGCTTCATTTGAATGTTTTAAGTAGTCTCCAGCTAAGAACTTATATTAATAATTAATTAAAGAAAAACAAAGCTTCTTAGAGAAGCAAGTATTGAGGCGGTGGTCTTATTATAAGACCCATTTACTTATCTACATAATTAGTTTTTCTAAATAGCCAAACTCTCCGCATAGAAGTAAAGATACAATACAGAAGAGAATTAAGAGAAGAGACGAGAAATAAAGAAAGAAAGAAAAAAAAAAGGGAAATTGGAAGCTTGATCGAGAAAGACGAATAACAGATTGGATATTTGACAGTGATAAAGGGGTTTAAGGGTTCGAGTTATTGCTGTCTGTGCCACTTCAGGTAAGTAGAAATTCATTTGCAACTACAGTGCATAAACATAGTACTTTATGGATTAATTGCTTTGATTGGTCGTATATGAATGTTATGAGACTTGATAATTGATTGATAATACGTGAATAGTTTATATGAATTATGAGATTGAATGGTGATTCTGTGATTATTTGGAGTTGAACCTAGTCGATTGTTTTATGTAATGTACATGTGAGTTGAACAAGTGAATTCAATCATATTGCGAAATGAACCAGTGCGTTCAATGATAATAGTGAAATTTTGTCAGTGAGTTTAACGATATATATGAAGTTCATAAGATATTATGTGTTTGCATTGTATCAAGCATAGCAGTATAAATTGTATGTGAAATGAATGGCCTCCGGGCAAGATGCTCACTAGAGCTCCGGGCAAGATGGTCATTAAATGAAATGAATGGCCTCCGGGCAAGATGCTCATTAGAGCTCCGGGTAAGATGGTCATCGAATGAATTGGCCTCCGGGTAAGATGGTCATTAGATCTCCGGGTAAGACGGTCAATGTATAAGTAAAATGGTCTTTGAGCAAGATATATAACCATAGACCTTCGGGTCTAGATAAATGTATACGTTGTTTATAAAAGATAAAGAAAAATAAATAAGACAATGATTTTGAATGGGCATTTATTGTTGTGCATAATTTCTACTTACTGAGATTTATCTCACATAGTTTATGCATTGTAGGTAACTTTGATAATCTGCGATTCTATGGACCTACTGGACAAGCTGAGGAGCCCCTACAGGATTTTGAGTGGCTGTGTACATAGATGACGACCTGTTGGGTAGGACCGTGACTTGTTTTACATCTGTTATATGTTGCGTTCCTTTTGAATATGTATGGTGTTGTATAATCTAGTGTGTATCAGTTTGTTAAGTTGGAGATTTATGTGTGTTTCGAGTTTTGGAACATTGTATGTATGAATGTGAATAAGTTATTTTGTGTGCGAGATTATGTTATGTTATAAAATAAAAGGGGGTTATCAACAAGTTTAGATGTTGTATTAGGTTTAAAGTTGTAATATATTTAGTTTAGTAATTGGGGTCGTGTCAGAGTGGTATCAGAGCACGGTTTGTGTCCTGTAGACGGTCTATGTACACGAGCTCAAAACTTGGAGGAGCACAGCTACGCCAGTAAGTATCTCATTTAATTTTTATTTTTATTATGTGTACCATGACATATATATATTGACCATGTAGTGGAGGACTAGTAGTGTTGTTAAACAGATATGGTGGGAATTGAAGGTGAAGGTTGTGGGATTGAAAGAACTCTAGAACCTGAGGCACCGACTACGGGTGTCGAACGTGATGCTATCATTACCCGATTAGCAGATCTAGTGGAGCTCCAGTCTCAACAGATTCAACAACTTATTCAGCAAAGGGATATGGGTAGACAACCACTAGAGGAAGTTAATCAACCACAACCTCGAGCAGAACGTGTTGAAATGGTTTGTGAAAGATTTAGAAAGTTGAATCCACCTACATTTGAGGATGCTACAGATCCCTTAGTTGCAGAAGATTGGCTGAGAACTTTGGACAACATGTTTCAGTACAGTCGAATTCCTGAAGTTGAGAAAGTTTTGTGTGCATCATTCATGTTACGCGGTAGTGCTGGACACTGGTGGGACACTGTCAAAAGTATTATCGACGTTACTTCTATGACTTGGGAGGGGTTCAAAGAAATTTTCAGAAACAAGTATTTCACGGCTCCTGTCAGAATAATGAAACTGAATGAATTTATACAACTTAAGCAAGGGACCATGACTGTTACAGATTACCTTCGCAAATTTGAGCAGCTATCTAGGTTTGCTGAGCACATGGTAAGTACTGAAGCATTGAAAGTTGAGAGATTTCTTGAGGGATTAAAGCCAGAGCTATATAGAGATGTGAGTATGGCAGGACTTCAGGGGGTAAATTATTCCCAAGTTGCAGAAAGAGCTCAAATCGCTGAGCAAGCTGAAATGCGAATAAGACAAGAAAGAAAGAAACGTCGCCAATTTCAACTAAAGCAAGAACCACAATGGAGTGAGGATAACAAGAAAAGAGTATTGCAATTCCAAGGACTAAAACCAGATTTTCAAACGAGACCAGGAGAACAAAGTCTAGATAAACGTTTCAAGACGGATCAAAATAGAGTTCCACCGCCCCCACCACCTCCTTGTTCAAATTGCGGTAAAGCACATAGCGGGGTTTGTCTTTTGGGCACCAGAACTTGTTATTCTTGTGGTGAAAACGGACATATAGCTAGCATGTGTTCAAAGAAATATAAAACAAAAGGAGCAAGGAAAAGAGAAGGTGAAATGAAGTCTAAACACTCATAAATTTTCAAGTAAGTTAAATTTCGGGGACGAAATTTTTATAAGGAGAGGAGGATGTGATACCCAAGCTTCTCACTACTCATTGACCAATATAATTCATGCATTATGGGCATTTTAATTATTTTATGTGCTTTTAAATATTGAAACTTATTTAATGGTTTTAAGTGATTAGTGGTGTGAGAACTCCTATTATAATTATTTGGACTCATTAGAATATATAGTTACATATATGATATATTCATACATATGATTTAAACGTGTGTATATCCAGTATGTGTATTAGTATAGTATAGATATGTATAGATATGTGAGCACATAGAAATAGTAAGTATTATAATAATAAAACATGAAAATGGTTATTGGCCTTAATTACGTGGCTTCATTTGAATGTTTTAAGTAGTCTCCAGCTAAGAACTTATATTAATAATTAATTAAAGAAAAACAAAGCTTCTTAGAGAAGCAAGTATTGAGGCGGTGGTCTTATTATAAGACCCATTTACTTATCTACATAATTAGTTTTTCTGAATAGCCAAACTCTCCGCATAGAAGTAGAGATACAATACAGAAGAGAATTAAGAGAAGAGACGAGAAATAAAGAAAGAAAAAAAAAAGGGAAATTGGAAGCTTGATCGAGAAAGACGAATAACAGATTGGATATTTGACAGTGATAAAGGGGTTTAAGGGTTCGAGTTATTGCTGTCTGTGCCACTTCAGGTAAGTAGAAATTCGTTTGCAACTACAGTGCATAAACATAGTACTTTATGGATTAATTGCTTTGATTGGTCGTATATGAATGTTATGAGACTTGATAATTGATTGATAATACGTGAATAGTTTATATGAATTATGAGATTGAATGGTGATTCTGTGATTATTTGGAGTTGAACCTAGTCGATTGTTTTATGTAATGTACATGTGAGTTGAACAAGTGAATTCAATCATATTGCGAAATGAACCAGTGCGTTCAATGTTAATAGTGAAATTTTGTCAGTGAGTTTAACGATATATATGAAGTTCATAAGATATTATGTGTTTGCATTGTATCAAGCATAGCAGTATAAATTGTATGTGAAATGAATGGCCTCCGGGCAAGATGCTCACTAGAGCTCCGGGCAAGATGGTCATTAAATGAAATGAATGGCCTCCGGGCAAGATGCTCATTAGAGCTCCGGGTAAGATGGTCATCGAATGAATTGGCCTCCGGGTAAGATGGTCATTAGATCTCCGGGTAAGACGGTCAATGTATAAGTAAAATGGTCTTTGAGCAAGATATATAACCATAGACCTTCGGGTCTAGATAAATGTATACGTTGTTTATAAAAGATAAAGAAAAATAAATAAGACAATGATTTTGAATGGGCATTTATTGTTGTGCATAATTTCTACTTACTGAGATTTATCTCACATAGTTTATGCATTGTAGGTAACTTTGATAATCTGCGATTCTATGGACCTACTGGACAAGCTGAGGAGCCCCTATAGGATTTTGAGTGGCTGTGTACATAGATGACGACCTGTTGGGCAGGACCGTGACTTGTTTTACATCTGTTATATGTTGCGTTCCTTTTGAATATGTATGGTGTTGTATAATCTAGTATGTATCAGTTTGTTAAGTTGGAGATTTATGTGTGTTTCGAGTTTTGGAACATTGTATGTATGAATGTGAATAAGTTATTTTGTGTGCGAGATTATGTTATGTTATAAAAAAAAAGGGGGTTATCAACAAGTTTAGATGTTGTATTACGTTTAAAGTTGTAATATATTTAGTTTAGTAATTGGGGTCGTGTCAAGGCCTGCCCCATCGGACCCTCGTCCAGCTTCGACTCGAGCAGCATCAACAAATCACATTCCTCGAGTGGAGAATTCTAACTCAGCTATTGCGCTCACTTCAGTCTCAATAGCTATACAAATCATATTCCCTTCGTCCTATAATAACTTTCACACTTTTGGGATGTTCCACAATAACTTTCACACTTTTAAAATGAAAAAACTTTTATAAACTCCACCCTCGCAATATCCAAAATTTTACACAATTTGACATTACTTTTGAACCTACACATACACACAAGTTAACTCATTTCTTTACTTTATATATAAATGTTTATAAATTTTTCCCTCAAAAGCCTAATCATTATTACACTTTTTTAATATATTTGTCCACCCACATTTAAAAGCTATTGTGGAACGGAACAAGTAGTAAATAGGGTGGGAATGGGCCAGACTACCCGACAGGGGCCTACGGCTCGGCATACTAAAGCTCGGCTCGGCTCGTTTAATAAACAAGCCGGGCTCAAACTTTTTTAAAAGCCCATTTAATTAAAGAGGCTAGACCTAAGCTTTTTTATAGGCCTTTTAGGCCCCACATGCCGGCCTATTTAAATTAATTTATATATATATATATAATATTATTAATATTATCTTGAAGAATTGAAGATGAGATTATTCACGTTGAGATTATCTTGAAGAATTGAAGATGAGATTATCTTTAAGAATTGAAGATGAGATTATCTTTAAGAATTGATTTATTTTTCTTTGTAATTGTTGAAAAACAACATTCTGCTATTATATTTTTTTTAACATTTGTTATTGTTTTTTATGATTGAGTGATATTGGTAATTCAATTTATGTATTTTATTTTATTTTGAAATACACTTAAAAAATGCCTTTAAAAGGCTTTCGGGCCAAACCTATTTATTAAAAAGGCCAGACCAAGCGTATTTATTAAAAAGGCCAGACTAAGCCTTTAAAAAAAGCCTATGAGAGGCCATAGACAGGCTTGGGCCCAAATATTATATACCAGACCCAGACTTTTTTTCTTAAGGCCTGGCCTGACCTGACCCATTCCCACCCCTAGTAGTAAATTTAATAAATAGATAGCACATTGACCCGATTTGACTACCAACATATATATATATATATTTACTAGATGAGCACCCGCGTATTATGTTGAAAGTTAATAAAAATAAATATTCATATTATATAATTAAATAATTTTATAAAATAAACTTCAAATAAAATTTGTGCTGAAAGTTAATAAAAATAAATATTCATATTATATAATTAAATAATTTTATAAAATAAACTTCAAATAAAATTTGTGAGAGGCGGGCGAAATGAGACGTTGTTTTTTTTTAATACAACCTTTAATAAATGTGAAAATAACTTTAAGAAAAAATAATTATAAAATTTTGAAACAAACAATTTAATTAATATTAAAATAACTTTTAATAAATTATAAGTCAATATTCAATATTATTGTAATTTAGTTTTGACAACATTTTCTCTCATTTACAATCGAATATAAACTTTAAGATAATTGTAAATAAATTACAAATTTTAAAAATTATTGCAATTTAGTCTTTTTGACAATTTCAATTGTGTTCGAATCTAACATAATTTAGATTTTTAATGACATAACAACACTTTAATAAAATAATACTGTATTATTTTTAATCAGACCTAATATCAAAAGGTCTAATCCAGGGACAAATGACTGAAATGAGACTTCTAAAAAGTCTAATTAGCAATAATGATTTATTTACAATTATTTAAAAGTTCAGATTAGATTGTAAATGAACAAAATATCGTAATTTAATTTATAATTAATCATTTTTTAAATTAACAACTTTATTAAATTATAACACGTAAATAAAATTAACCATAAAATAAGACATAATCAATATTTAAACTCCCTAATATAAGAGGATGATACAATGTATAGTTGTGAAAAAAACATGAAAAACAATAAAAAAATCTTTAAATTATTGATTATTTTATAAGGAGCGGCGCCTATTCCTTTTGGTTAATTAATTATTATCTCCATCTTTAATTTTGCGTCATGTCTCGCAAGAAAAAGGTCGAAAGCAGTATAAAATATTCTTTTAAAAGCATATAATTTCCTCCTATCCTAATGTGGGATTTGAATATATTAGAAATTTAGGAGTCGAAAAATTATGAATTTCATTCTTAAATCGCAAACTATATTTAATTTTTGGTAAAGTATAGTATGCACTCGAGTGCATGTTGTGCACCCTAATCTATGTGCACTTTTCAATTTACTGACTTACACTTTTTTGGTAAATGGTGTTGCACTTTTCAATTATTACTAAAAATATTATTATACAATTTAATAATTGAAAAGTGTAACACCATTTATCAAAAAATGTAAGTGAGTAAACTGAAAAGTGCAACATAGACTAGGGTGCACAACATGCACTCGAGTCCACAGCAGACCAACCCTTAATTTTTCATTTTGGTATTTTTTACACAATAGTATATATAAATATTTATGGTATAATTTATATACGAAAATCAATGTATAGATAATTGAATACGTTTTCAACTATGGGAAATGAGGAAATAAAAGGAAAATGAGAGTATTTCGTGCACTTCTTGAGCTAAGTCACATCTTGTTGAAGGATTTTTATCAATTTGAATTATTAATTTAAAATATATATTCTCAAATATAAATTATTTATATATTTTTGTATTTAAAATCTTTCCATAAAATCTGCGATTCAACCTGTATTAAATCCTTGTAATAATTAAATATGATCGATCTAATTCTTTATTCGAACTTTCAGTGAGTTAATAATTTTTACTTAATTTTTGTTTTAAAAAATTTAATTTAGTTCGTAAACCCTTTTTTACGAACACTGGTCCGCTAATACAAATACAGTACAATTGGATTGTACTATTATGCTCTCCCATACCATTCAAGGGCAAAAGTTAATTTTTTTTTACAACCCTTGTTATCTCTCTATTTTTTAAATCATTCTACATTTTTTCTCCTTTCCACTTTTTTCTATGTTTTTTTTTTTTGAATTGAAATCATCTGTTTCACTTTTCATATTTTCTTATATGGATGATTGACACGTGTTATATTGAAAAATAATCAACATCTTATAATATTGGAGGCAATAAGTATTAAAGAGAGAAATTCAATCAATTTTTTTCTATCTCTTTCAATCTTAACAACTCACTACATATTTAATGCAATATTTTTTCAATCAGTGTATAAAATTACATGAAAAACTTTTGAAGAGAGGAAATGAGTATTATTTTTAAAGATTTACCTAAAAGAGAGAAATATAGGTTGAGAAAATTAATTCATGTCTGCATCCTCTAAAATCAACTTATGCAGTAAAAAAAAAAAACCAATTTATTTGAGCTATATTTAGTAAGGATTTAGGGTGGCTCCACCCAAATAAAAAAAAACTCCAATGGGTTGGCCTTGATTCACCGGCCGTAGCTCCGTGCGCTATCATATAAAAATATGAATAAAAAAAAAAAAAGCGTGTGACTGTGAGACGCCTTTGGGAGGGCAAAATCGCCATTTCACCTTGTGAGACACACTTCGAGAGGGCAAAAACGTCATTTCACCCCTGTGAGACACACTTCGAGGGTAAAACCGTCATTTCACCCATCAAGGCAACGTAAGTCGTAACCGGACAAGAAAGAAAAACCTCGGCTAATTCGCCCGCCCGCCCGTCGTGGCTTTTCCAATTTCCCATTTTTCGTTTTAAAGTTTAAACAAAAACAAATAAGAAAGAATTCCAAATTCAAATCAAAATTCAATCAATCGCTAAAATCAGTGACCAAACCACGACGTAACGTAACTCTGTTACCAACAATGCTGCCGAAATCGCGTCCTCCTCACGCGGCGGTAATACTAATACCCACGCGCTTTCACCATCCCACTCCCCTTCCCTTTTCCCCTCCCTCTTATTCCTCTCTCGACTTCCCCATTTTCCGATTAGGGTTTCTTCCAAATGGTCGATTTGCCGGAATCCTCCACGAGGCAGCTTCCCTTCCGCGAGGATTGTTGGTCGGAGGACGCCACCTCCACGCTTGTTGACGCCTGGGGGCGCCGTTACATGGAGCTCAATCGTGGGAATCTACGCCAGAAGGATTGGCAGGAGGTCGCTGAGGCCGTTAACCTCCGCCACGCTCATACCAAGAAGACTCGCCGCACCGATGTTCAGTGCAAAAACCGGATTGATACTCTCAAGAAGAAGTACAAGACCGAGAGGGCTAAGATCGCTGACTCTAACGGAACCCTAACTTCCTCCTGGCCCTTTTATTCCCATTTGGAGCATTTGATTGGATCTAATGGCAATAAGAATCAGAACAGACTCTCATCGCCCTCGCCGCCGATGGCTGTGCCGTTACCCTACCGGAAACTGCTGGTGCCTGCCATGGTTACGGTTACGCCGGCGAGTTTGCCGCAGAAGCGGCCGATCTCGTCGCCGCCTTTTTTGCAGGAGTCGTCCAATTTCAGGAGGAATTACTCAGCTATGGCGGCGGCTGCTGCTGCTGCTGAGGATGAAGCGGATGTGGAGGAGGACGACGGAGAATCGGAGGGGGAGGAACCGGAGAAGGGGGAGGAAGGAGGGGAGGGACTGAAGAGGTTAGCGAAGGCGATTGAGAGGTTTGGAGAGATATATGAAAAGGTGGAGGGTATGAAGCAGAGACAGATGATTGAGCTTGAGAAACAGAGGATGCAATTCGCCAAGGATTTGGAGGTTCAGAGGATGCGTTTGTTTATGGATACAGAGGTTCAGTTAGAGAAGATCAAACGGGCCAAGCGATCGGGATCTTCTGATGGTATAATTTCAAGTTATTAACCTGTTTATTGGTATCAAGTGTTGCGTTTTTCTTTGTTTATTATATCCATTAGAGTCCATCAAGAGTTCCATTTTATATCTTGTTTATTGGTTAAAAAGTTGACTTGCTATTTATTAAGCCTACGAAATGTGTTCCTTTTTGTTTGTTTGCTCCATGCTTTTTCTTGCACAATAGGGGAGAAGATGTTAAAAGCAATCATCTGCTTTGATTAAGTGGTTCAATGTTTTTCCTGTTTAACGATTGCTTGCTTGAGGGGTTTTGGTGTTCGTTGGTGTAGGGTTGCGGGTTGGGGTGAATGTCTAATATGCGTAGTTACTTGTAGACCTGTTAAAAGAAACGAGCAGCTCAGCTCGGTTTGAACTCGGCTCGTTTATATTGATAAATGAGATGAGCTCGAGGTTGTAAAATACTCTATTTACTAACCAGATGGTTTGAGCTAGACTCATTAGACGATATTTAAGAATTTTCTTGTAATTCCATTAGGATCGTTCGCGAGTCGAACTCTATTTATAGCTTGGTAAACGGGTAAAGTAATCAAGCAAGCTCGATAAAAGCTCAAGTTGAGTTTGAACTTCAAGCGGCATGGCTCGAATAACAACTCTAGTTGCTTGCTGCTAACTGTGATTTTATACATATATCATTCGAGCATGTGTAGTATGTTGGTTATGATTATTACTGATAAAATAGGCATTTTCCATTGACAAAATTTAATAAAAGAATGCTTGATAATGATATTATATACTATTATTTTCAATTTATTATGTTGACAGGTACTCTATGATATGAAAAAATAAAGGTCGAGGGAGTTAAAATAGTTGTAAATTAGTTCAAAATATACAGAGAAAGGCATGATGTGAGCATTGGTTTCATTTGTTGTGAACGTATTTAAGTGGCTTTTATGTAACTGTGTATTGAACAATGAACATTAGGGGTGTATCTGACCGTTTTTACCAGATTAACCATGTATTTTTACAAGTTAAAGTTTTGTGTGTGTATTTTCAAAAGTATTACCCTACTAGTTTTTATTAGGAACCAGTTGTTTGGTAAAAATGTTTTACATAAGACCAACTCTTTTTACAATTGAGGTGTATTACCATTTTCCACTTATTTTTTTCTTTTGTTTACCACCATTGCACCATGAATTAGTATCTTCACCATCTGGAGATTTATTGTAAGGCATGCCTATTTATACAGCCTTATACTGTCAACGTGTAAGAAATTCGATACCACTAATTGCTCAGTTGATGAAGATATTTAGTGTGTTATACTTATGAAGAATAATTGACGTTTCCTTGTAGTATCTCTGTGTGTTATAGTTATAGCTTGCCAAACAGTGTCTTAAATTTCATTTCTTCGTGATCATTTATTCTATAATTGCTGCAGATATTTACAGGTAGCTATGAAGAGGATGAGAAGTTGATAGAGAGCATTGAGTAGGAGGAGGTTGTGAGTCCTCTGCGCTTTTAACTTATATTTGTTCCTGTGAATAACTCAACAGTCATCTTCTTATCAACTATTTAGACTTTCGGCTTGTATTTATCGCGTTCCGTGTTGTAGCTAGAGAATTTGTGATTCAGAGTAGTGATGTTTTGATGTTAAAACTGTGCAGACCTAATTGTTATGTTGATTAAGAATCAGGGAGGCCTTACGTGATGGAAATTATGATATACTTTACCAAAACATTAATTCAGCTAACCGTAGAGAAATATGATATTTCTATTCCCAGAATATAAAATTCTCCTATAATCCTAAAAATAAACTTTTAAATGTTACTGAATCACCAACACAAACACATGTAAAAACAACACTTGAAAATGATTGCAATTTTTTTTTTATTTTGCCTTGCATTTGAATTTTGTAATGAACAGATGATGGGAATTGAGGAATTCTAATTTTTCCAAAAAAAAAAAAGAAAACAACCGAAGCTTTTTTCTAATATCTTTCTCTGTCTAATGGCAATCTCCATGCAAGTCTTCCGAGGCAATGAGAGTGAATCTTTTTTAGTGTTTAGTAAATAGTAATACATCACAAACACTTATATGCAATATTGCACAAATTAAGTTTTGTGTAATATGCAACGCACATTCTTCCTCTTATTTCTAGTGTGCTTTTAAACACTTTCATATCCATGTTTTCAGTTTCTTGCTTCATTTAATTTTTTAAAAAAGTTGTGTTTCTTAATCTGATCTTCATTTCTTTTTAATAGTAACACTTCTTAATATAGTAATACTTTTATGTTTATATAATAACACATACTTTAATACCTTACACGTGGTATTATAAAAAATAATTATGTGTTATGGACCTATGGTAATAAAGGTAAAGTCTAGTATGCAACTCGAGTGCATGTTGTGCACTCTAGTCCACTTTTTGGTAAATGGTGTTGCACTTTTCAATTATTACTAAAAATATTATTATACAGTTTAATAATTGAAAAGTGCAACACCATTTACCAAAAAAGTGTAAGTCAGTAAATTGAAAAGTGCAACATGAACTAGGGTGCACAACATGCACTCGAGTCCATAGTAGACCAATCCGGTAATAAAAAGTAAAATATGTTATTTACCTATCCATACAAAAACACATAATGGCCCTTACAATAACACACACCTGTGAGAATTTTTTTCCATTTACCTTTACACAATTTTTTTGAACAGACCCGTTCAACCCATTTCGACCAGCTAAGAATGCACGATTTTTTTACCAACGAGATTGAGTTTCTTAAATTGGCGCACATGCAATTTTACAGGGAAAGGTATCTATTGGGGCTAGGGGTGGTTCGGTACGGTATACCGACCAAACTGAACTATACCGTTATCATATCGAAAATTTTGATATTAAAAAATTTCATACTGTTATCGTACCGAAATTTCGGTATATCGTAATCTCGATATACCGAAATTTTTGGTATGTAAAAATTCATACCGATGTTGTACCGTAATTTCGGTATACCGAATTTTCGGTATGGTATATCGATATATCGTACCATATCGGTATACCGATTAATATGAAAATATTGAACTATCATTTCATATGAAATATCGGTATACCAATTCATACTGAAAATATTGAAGCATATATCAAAATTAATTATTTAAGGTTTAATAATTAAAGTTATTTTAATTTAAAAATAATATAAAATTATTATTTTATTAAGATTTCGGTATTTTGGTATATCAATATATCGTTTCATACCGAATACCGAATTTTTTTCGGTATATCGAAATACCGCGGTATCGAAAATTTTACTATGATATCATACTGTACCGAAAATTTCGGTATGCTGAAAATTTCGGTAATTTCAATATTTTTTTTGATATGAAAAGCTCGGTATCCCGAAATTTCGGTATATTTACCCACCCCTAATTAGGGCATCTCGATTCTCCAACCCCAGTTAAAAATTTGTCACTAAAATCATCAATTTATCATCAAATTTGAGTCAAATAGTGAAATTATTTTTAACCATTCAACTCAAATTTTAACTTGGAATATTCTTAATTTTATCATATACTCATTCTATTCAAAATATATGTCATCTTAAGTTCATACACACATATTAAGAAAAATGTTGACTTCCTACTATACCCTTAATTAATTACTTTATGATTTTTATAAAATTTTGAAAACTATTACTCCTTATTTAAGTAATTATTAATGAGTTTAAGGGTAAATTGAGAAGAAACACATTTAATTGACATTGAAAAATGCAAAATGACATATAAATTGAAAATAAAATGAAAAGTCAAAATGACATTTAAATTGAATAGGAGGGAGTATTTATTTAGCTTGCTTGTTGTGTTTTCGTTTTGTAATTTAAATTTAGTATGTATATTTTATTTTCCATTGTATTTCTTTAATTTAAATTACTAATGTTGTCTAATAATTAAATTATATACTTTTAAATTTTTTTCTTCAAAATTATTAATTAAAAAAAATACTAAAATGAAAATTAAATTAAAATTTAAAAAAAATGGTTGAATAACCGGATAAAAAAAACGAATAAAAAATGAATAAAAATGAATTTGACCGATTTATTTACCTGCAATGATAGTAATTGGACTGAATTTAAAATTTAGACCAACTTATGAGACCAAAATCAAATTGTGTATTCCATTAGGACCAAATTCAAAATTAATCCAAAACTAAAAAAACTATAATCCCTTAATAAAATGATAATTTGGGTATTTTATGTATTCATTAAATTAATAAATGAATGGGAGAGTATATTTAACAATCATAGAGGGGTATATAACCCACGCCTTAAAATTCCAGATCCAAATAAAAGCTTCAAAGGGTTAATAATGAGCTGCAATTTTGGGCTGAATAAACAATAAGTGGCCCTACTGTCGTCTTTTTTTTTTTCTTCTGGTCCGCTTGCTTTTAGTTTCTCAGTCCACGAAAACTTATATGCAATATTGCATAATTAAGTCAATTGAGCTAAAAATATTGACTTATTAAGTTAATGAGCTGAAAATATATATTATTGAACCACCATTAATTCATTTGAATTAATTCTTAATTTATTTGTCAACTAACCTGCTTGTGTTCTAATTTTGACAAAAAAATTTAACTCGTTTATTTTGTCAATTTCTGTGATTTTTTTATCTTTTATTTTATTGCCGAACGCGGGATATTAAATGTAGTAATTCAAATCGTAATATGTAGTAACACACATTATTTTATATAGTAATAACACAAACTATTTTATATAATAATACAAATTCTTTTATTTAGTAACCCGTTTTTTTCTAGTGTTTTTGTTAATGTAGTAACTCACATTATAATACGTAGTAACATATACTATCGCATTAGTAAACACAATAACCATGTTGTAATGCAAATCATTTGATAAAGTTACCTATAGTAACAAACGCATATTCAATGTAGTAATTCAAATTGAAGTATGTAGCAACATATAATTTTTTATATAGTAATACAAATTCTTTTATGTAGTATTTTTTTCTAGAATTTTTATTGATTAAGTAACTCACATTATAACATATAGTAACATATATTATTGCATGTAGTAATATAAAATAACCTCGATCAATAATAATAATTAAAGAATATTTAAAGAAATAGAAAATATTTAAAAATTAAGGCCGTCGTAAATTGCAGCGTTCGGCCGCGGCCTCGGGTGGCCGAAAACTGCTCGGAGAAGACGACTAAGTACAATTTCTGCTAGTGGGTGTATTTATAAAAAATATGAGTGTGAATTGAACTGTCAGTGAGTGTATTTATAAAAAAATGTGGGTTGAACTGTTACTGGGTGTATTTATAAAGAAGCTGAGTGTGAATGACTGAAATGCATATATGCAATATTTCACAAAAGACTAGCCCTTCTCACTTATTCTCTGGATACTGATCTAAATTTATGCGGCTAAAGTCTTCCAAACACTAGTTGTACAGTGTAATTGAACATAAAATTAAAACGAAATTATAGTTTTTAGGGTACCGCGGCTAACACCCCAAAACATGTTATACACACTCTATTATTTTAAAAATAAAAATAGATAATTGTAAAATAACTAAATAACCCTTATACAAATTAAATATAATTTAAAAAAAAATTGAAAAAATATTAAAAAATGTAATTAAAATCTGAAAAGTATTTTAAAACATTAATAAAATCTTAAAAAAATCAAATACTCCGTATTTTTTAAAAATAATCTGAAAAAAATAAATATTTTTTAAAAATAAAAAAATAAATTATTCAAATAAAAAATTTAAAAATCAATTAAAAATAAATAAATTCGTAAATTTTTTAATAAATGGTAAAAATAATTAATTAAAAAATCAATTAAAATTAAGAATTCGAATAATGCTAAATAAAATCTAAAAAATTAAAGATCACCTAAATCTTAAGAATTAATTATAAATATTAAAAATATAATAGATTTAATTATTTTTTAAAATTTAGTTGACAATTTTAAATTTTATTTAGCTTTATTTAATTTTTAAAGATTTTATTTTTTAATTTAATATTGAGTTGATTTTTCTTTATTATTTTATTTAATTTTTTTAAAAAAAAATGTTAATCCTTAATTTTTTATTTGATTTACTTTTTAGATTTTATTTAGATTTAATTTTTTTTTCTTAATTTTTTTAATTGATGATTCCATTTTTAAATGAAATTTAAAATAGTGCTGATTTTTTAAAATATTTTTAATGTTTACACATAATTTTATTGTATTATTGATTTTTTTTTCTGTTAATTAAATTTTATATGTTTTTAAAGATTTAGTTAATTTTTATTAGTTATAAGGGTTGAAGGGTAAATAGGAAATACTTGAGGTGTGTATAGTAATAAAAATTGAATTTTAAAATTTAATGGGGTGTGTTTAATATTTGGGGTTTGTATAACATTTTATGGGGTGTTATTAGCCCCACCCTAATTTTTATTAAAATGTGATACTAATTTTAATTGAAACGTGTAAATTAATATAACTAAATAGTATAATATTGGTTTATATAAAATAATTACTGAGTAAATAAAATACAACATTAACTTTAATTGAAATGTAGCGAGTGCACGAATCTTAAATTCGTAGACCTAGTGTATATGAAACATTGCCAATTTACACTCGATTTGGAGATTAAGTGCAAAGTACTCCTTCTGTCTAAATATGTTCATATAGTTAAAACCGCGATTAACGGTTAAAAACTGTCGATTACGGTTACAGTTTTGAACCGCCGATTTGAGTATTTTTTTCTTTTATTTTTATAATTTTTTTCGCTGATTTCTTGTTTTTTTTCCTCATTTAATAAAATAAAATAAACTATTATTACATAAGAGATGAGAGAGATTGGTGTGAAAAAATTCGTTGAAATTGAGGTATTTATAGTAGAATATTAAAATAAAAAATAGAAAAAAGAAGTAAAATCGCCGGTTTCGATTTTGAATTTCCGTAACCAAAACTGAACCTTAATTTTAAGTTTATGGTTCGGTTTTCAAACCGAAACCGACAGTTCAGTAAATCGACCGATTTGGCCGGTTCGTCCGATTTCGATTTCGGTTTTGCACATGCCTTCTGTCCCTTAAAAACTTTCAAAGGAGGGAGGACACACAAAATAAGAAAATTGAGTAATAATTGGGAGTTGTTTGGAGTGTTTATGTGTATTGATGATTTGTTTTACTCCAAGGTGCATTTTAGCTTACTCCATTACTAATAGGTGCTACCTTTTTAGATAGTTACTAATAGGTACAAAATAGGTATAAAATATCATTTTTACCCTATATAAATACAACCTCCTTCCCACACACTCATTCATTCCATCATCTCCTATTTTGCAAACCCTAACCCAAGATGATGTCTAGGCCGCCGTCGCCTCCCCAATGTCTCATCCACATCCGCCCTCGTCGTACAGGTCTCCGCCAAGGTACATCACCTCGATCATGCTCAATCGCGCGTTCAGGATACGCTCCTCCGTCTGCTGCCGCCGTACGTGAAGACGAAGGTCGTCGCCCTGCCTTGGCCGCCGACCTAGCCCTAGTCGCCGCCGTTCGTGAAGACAAAGGTCGTAGCACTGCCTTGGCCTACGACATCATTCATGGTGGCCGAAGTCGCGTGTGGATGTTCGTTTTCACCCGATCTGGCCTTCATTTCCGGTGGTTTGTGCTGAAGAAGATGATGGTTCGTGGTTCGTGGCCGATATGACCTTCATTTTAGTGGAGATGATGGTGAAGAAGAAGATGGCGAGACATGTTTTAATTTTGATTTTGAAACTGATTTTTTTTTTCTGTAATTAGTTGTTTGGTGCAAAGTTTTGTTGTGGTGTTGCAATAGTTTTGTTGCATTGGTGCAAAAAAAATTCTTCGTTGATACAAAAAAAAAATCTTGTTCGTTCAAAATTGTATAGAGCTCGAAAATTCTTTGAATTTGTTAATTTCATTAGTTAACCAAAATAACATGGTAAAAACTTATATATAATATTTTACAATAATCTTATTGTGAAATATGTCCAAATAGCTATCTGGATCTGACCTACCATATCTAGTCTATCTGCCCCCTCTATTTTATGAGTTCACCCCCCTTAATATTAAAAAAAAAAAAAAAGATCTGAGCTGACTCTTTATATTGGATGAATAGTTATTTCCCCCCTATTTTATGAGTGCACCACCATATTTTATGAGTGAGAAAAACCATATTTAGAGTCAGAATCATCTTTCTAATGCTTAAACTAGCATTTAACATATGTTTAACGTTTTTAATTTACTAAAAAAATAAAAAAAACATAAAACTAAGAATGGAATAAGATAAAATCATATGTGGATCTGTTTTTATAACTGTTGATTGTTATATATTTTGTAATTTTAAGGATGAACTATTCAAGATGCGTGAATCTAAATCTATATTTTTTTGTTTTGGAGATGGACTGAGTATTTCATTCACGTAGTAATGACATTTTATTCATACAATAACACATATTTTTCTATAAAGTAATACACTTGTGCTTATATAGTGACACAATTTTCAATACCTTACATGTGTTACTTTAAGGACAAATATATGTTACTCAAAAGCAAATTATGTGTTACTTTTCATTACAGTAACACATATTGCCACGTACGGTAACATATAATTACCTTTGCAGCAACACAGATATGGAATCCGTTTTTCTATATGTCTTTTTGGTGATTTTTTTTTTAAAGATCTGTTTGATTTGTTATGACTTGCCAAAAAGTTGTTAGTTTTTTATCCTTCCTTAAATTAATGGTACTAATATTTCATGTGAAAAGTCAAGTTATGTGTTATTTGTACTTACAATAACACATATTTGCTCTTATAGTATCATATAATTACCTTTATAGTAACACATACCTGAAACCCGTTTTTCTGTTAGCCTTCTGCGCAATTTTTACACGATTTTTTTGGAAATATCTGTTTGATCCGACCAGACCCGCCAAAGATCCACGCATTTTTAACCCTTCCTTAAATATACTAATATTTCACATGAAATATTTTATATAAGTTTTCCTCAAATAACATAATTGAACATTATATTATTTGTTTTTGGGTGCATTCCTGTAATGAAACCAATTTATTTAATTTACTGTATTTTAATTGCTTGAAGTTTTATAATTTAGTTTTGACTATATGTTTATTAATAAAGAAAGTGATACCATACCTTAAAACATTGTAATTCATCATACAAAAATTCAAATAACTATTGATGCTAATTAGTTTAATTAGTTGAGAATTTTTATAAAAAAGGTCATTCATAGCATCACCTTCTTAATAAAAGACCTAAAATATAATCTTTTTAAAAAAGGCCAAAAACCCATGTTAATAACCTTTTATGCCCTTATATATAATTATGGTAATTAATTTATTAATTTATTAAATAAAGAACAAGTCTTCGTATTTCTACTTTATCGCCATATAATCAACCACATTCTTTCACAATAAATTTCCTTCCGTTTAATTAGGTAGCTCTGGAATTCTCAAATCATAATATGACTTTCCTTATTCATATGCAATCTGCAAGATTGATTGTAAAATTGAATATGATCTGATTTCCTTCCGTTTAACAAGGTAGCTGTGTAATTTATCGCCACCGCTCACCGGCACGATATGATTTTCTCCGAGTCGACATCTCGGATCCGGGTTAATCGGACGGTGGAGACGAGGGGGTGATTTCTGAGAGGCGGGAGAGAGAGTAGGTAGCGGCGGGGATGTGACGGCGAAGGATGGCAGAGAGGATGATTGTATCCGTGAGTGTTCGGTGTGTGCAGACGAAGAGGACGCCAGAGGTGGTGGAGGAGGCGGAGGTGGGCCTTTGACGACGATTTTGTCGCCTAGGAGTGGGGCGACGCAGCGTATGGTCCACATGGGAACCATTAATCCGGCGAGATGAAGAGTCTTGCCAAGGGTATGATATTTAATTCCACACGTACACACATAATTTGCTGAGAATTTAGGATTTTTCAATGAGATGGTTTTGAGATGATTTTAATTTAGGTTCAATTTTGCTCTGTTTTTGTGTAATTGTGATGATTTGCGTGCGTGTTGCTGGAATGTAGTTCATGATTATTTGTTATTGGTTTGGTCAAGGGATAATGGAGATCTTATTTTGCATATGTATACGTATTTTTGCATAACCACATTCTAATATGAAGACACAGTACCATTTTTTCTGCATTATTCATTTTATTATGCAGTTTTAGATTTCATTGTTCTGCATGTACGTATTGCATCCACATTTCATATTAATTTTCCAACAATGGTCAAGGGAGCAAAAATGTTATTCATTATTAATGAATATAAGTGACAATGGGTATGTAGATCATTAAGTTTGAATTTCAGAGTTTTGAGGAAAAATTTTAAATTTGGAAGGTAAGTAATCAACGATTTTAATTTTGGGAAGACTTAGTAATTAACGAATTTGATGTGGTGAGAGATTTGCATTTAAAATTTAAAATTAGTTGACTTTCTCTAGATTAATTAGAAAATTAAATAGTAAGGGCATGATGGTACATTTATGTTACATTTTGATCTTAATTTGAAACTATTTTAAACCATGTCCTTATTTAAAAAATCACTAAGTAGAAAGACCTAATATGTGAAATCCCTAATTAGTTTACATTAATATTTTTGGTTGGGAGTTAATTGCTCTGTTTTCAATTATGAGTTTTTGTATGTTTTAATTCTTAATTTTGAATTTAATTTTTTGGAGAAATAAAAAGTCAAATGGAATATCATATGTTAAAGTGTAAAATTTAAAATCAAGCTAAAAGGGTATAATAGTAATTTTAGGGTCATTTTACACCTATTAATAACTTTTAAAAAAGATAACACCTAATAGTAAAAAAGTGGTCTAAAATGCATCTAATAGTCTTTTTTCTTTTTTTTAAAGTACTCTCTCAGTCCCATTTAGATAGACTTGTTTGACTTTTCACAAAGATTAATAAATTATATTGGGAAGACACATTAAACAAGTAAAAAAAAATTCTATTATAACCATATTTAACGAATGTTATACCTTTTAATGTAATTAATGCATATAATTATATTAGTAAATGAATTAGAAAATATTATTTTATATGAAAACAAGTCTATTTAAATGGGACATCCATAAAAAAAAAAAAAAACAAGCAAAAAAGTAATGTCTAAATATTATAATGAAATTCCGTATTATACACGAGACCATCTCACATAAGAGACTCTCAATATATAATACTTTCTTCACCCCTCAATGTTAGGCTAGTTTTCCAGTTTTGTCCGTCCCACAAAAATTAGACTAATTACTATATTTAATGCATGTATCATTAATTTTTTATTTTCATCTTTGCCTATATTAATATATTTATTTTAATTAAAATTAAAATTTAGGTATTAGTTTTTGCCTTGAAAAACGACTAGGCGTAAGGACAAAATTATTAGTAAAACAAGTTAAGAGTAATTAGGGTAGTTAGTTGGTTATCTCAATAATTACATCTTGTACTCTTTATATACCTCTCTAAATACAACATACTCTCTTGTGAGAATTATATTCAATCACCGTTAATGAGATGATAAGAGTGGTCCACTATATATAAGGTTTACAAGAGATAGTTTTTTTATTCTACATGGTATCAGCCTTGAGCTATATTCTTTTTCCCCCTCTTTTCTTGCCTTCTCTTTCGTTCTTCTTCAATGGCAGAACCTCCGGCGACCACCACGTCCGTCTTCGATGCCACTCTTACACTCCATGCTATGACGCATCTCGTTACAATCAAATTGAAGCCTACAAATTATCCCATGTGGTATCCCAAGTCTTTCCGCTTCTTGTCGCTCAAAAGTTCTTACCTTGTGTTGATGGCTCCTCGTCGGCACCTCCTGCCACCATTACCAACAATGACGCCTCTTCTACCAATCCTCTTTATACCTCTTGGTACTCTCGTGATCAAACCGTAAGTGTTTTCTTGACTTCTAAGCTTACTGAAGAAGCCATGGCTGTAACTGTTGGATGCTCAACTTCTCTCGATATTTGGAATGCTCTTGTTGAGGCATTCAATCAGCCCTCTAAGGCTCGTGAACTATGCTTGAAAGATGAGTTACAACTCATCAAGAAAGGTTCAAACCGGTTTCAGAATTTGGGACTGTTTTCAAGAATCTTTGTGATCAACTATCCTTTATGGGATGTACCATCGACAACACAGATAAATCTCATTGGTTTCTTCGCGGTCTAGGTCCCGAATTTCATGGTTTTTCAACCTCCCAAATCAATGTTTCTCCTCTTCCCACCTTCTC
The DNA here is from genome assembly GCA_963675135.1 of Galeopsis tetrahit. Taxonomy (NCBI): domain Eukaryota; kingdom Viridiplantae; phylum Streptophyta; class Magnoliopsida; order Lamiales; family Lamiaceae; genus Galeopsis; species Galeopsis tetrahit. The sequence continues at coordinate 37,057,197 of OY776126.1, read as the reverse complement.
GGACCTTCTCGCTAAAGTTGAATCTCATGATCTGTTTACTCGTTCTCTTGAAAATCCTTCCTCATTGGCCTAGAATCCGGCCTTTTTTGCTGGCTCCTCGACCTACTCTATATTAGGTCGCCCCCCTCTGCTCGCCAGCAGATTGGTCGTGGTCGTGGCCCGTCTGGTTGTGGTCGCAGACGCGGTCGGTTTTCTCCTCGCTGTCAGATTTGTCGATTTGATGGTCATTATGCCTCTACTTGTCCTCAACGTTACGAATCTCAATCTGGTCGGCAAGTTAACAACGTTGATTCTCTTTCTTGCCATGCTGACCTCTCCGACTGGTATGTTGATACAGGAGCTTCATCACACATGGTCCCCTCCTCCGCTTCTCTCGATACTTCCTCGCCATATACTGGGACAGACAGAGTGGTCGTTGCAAATGGTAACATTCTTCCGATCACTCGTACTGGTACTCATTTTCACAATTCACTCGTACTATTACTAAAAATATTTTATTTGTTAGCAAAGTAACAAATGGCTTTCCTGTTCGTCTTATATTCTCTAATGACTTCTTTGAAATTCAGAATCGTCATACAAGTGTGGTTCTGGCTCAAGGCAAACTTGATCGAGGATTATATGTTCTAGATAATTGTCATTCCGCCTTTGCTTCTTCCTTACGTGCTCGCACACACAATTGTTCTTTTGAAATGTGGCATAATCATCTTGGATATGTAAACTTTGATATTGTACATTTACTGAAAAATAAGGGGCATCTTTCTGTTACTTCTTTACTTTCTCGCCCTATTATATGCTCGCCATGTCAAAAAGCCAAGAGTACTTGACTCCCATTTGTTGTTAATAAGAAAGAGTTGCACATGTTCTTGATTTTATTCACTGTGACCTATGGGGACCATCTCCAGTTAAATCTTCTGATGGCTTCTCTTACTATGTTATATTCAGTGATGATCATTCTTGTTTCACTTGGTTTTATCCTCTTCGTCAAAAGTCCGATTTCTTCTCTATTTTTGTAATCTTTAAAAACATGGTCGAAAATCAACTTACATGTAAAATAAAACGTTTTCAATCCGATGGTGGCACTGAATTTACTAACCATAAACTTCGTGACCTATTTCACTCCTCTGGTATTATTCATACTATGTCTTGTCCATATACTCCGGCTTAAAATGGCCAAGTAGAACGTAAGTACAGACACATAACTGAGATGGGGCTCACTCTTCTGTTTCATTCCTCTGTCCCTACACAATTTTGGGTAGAGGCCTTTGGCACTGCTGTCTATACCATAAATAGACTTCACACTCCCATTTGGGAGAACAACACTCCGTATGACATTCTCTTCTCCTCTCCTCCTTCCTATGATAATTTTCGTGTGTTCGTCTGTTGTGAGTATCCGTGCCTTCAAAATTTTGATGCTAACAAGTTTGTTCCTCATAGTCTTCCTTGTGGTTTTCTTGGTTACAGCTCCCGCCACAAAGGCTTTTGTTGCCTTGATCCTTGCTTGCAACGCTTGTACATCTCCCGCCATGCTCGCTTTGATGAAACAAACTTTCCCTTTGCTGGTGACTCTCCTCGCCTGGAAATGACTTCACTTGACATATCAATCTTTGACAACTCAGTGTCCGACCCACCCCTCTCATCCTTACCTGGTCGCCTCGAAGAGTCTTCCTCTGATCCTCCATGCTCGTTATGTCTCCATCCTGACACTACTCCTCCAGCTCATTTGCCTCTTGCTCCTCCAGCTCCCCTCCCTACAATTGCTCGTCCAACAGTTCGCCCTCCTGCTCCTCGCCCTCGGCGAGCTCCTACTCCTGCTCCTCGCCCTCCACGAGCTCTTATTCCTGCTCCTCCTCCTCGCATCTGGCTGACGGCTACACCCACTCATGCCATGCAAACTCGGTCTCAGGATTGCATCTTCAAAGTTAAACACCCCCATGATACTTCTCTCATCACTACCACTTCCTTGCTCGTTTCCGTTCATACGCACTTAGAACTTAAGGGTTTCTCCTCGGCAGCAAAATCTCCTCATTGGCTAGCTGCGATGGATGACGAACTCAAAGCCCTCCACAAAAACAAAAACTGGGATTTGATTCCTCCTCTTCTGGATGCGAACATAGTTGGCTCAAAATGGGTCTATCGAACCAAATTTCTTGCTCATGGCTTTATTGGTCGCCACAAAGCCCGCTTGGTCGCTCAAGGCTTTACCCAAATTGCTGGTTTCGACTATGATCACACCTTTAGTCCTGTCGTAAAGTCGGTCATTGTCTGTGTTATCCTCTCTCTTGTCGTTATGCATAACTGGTCGCTTCATCAACTCGATGTTAACAACGCCTTTCTCCACGATCTTCTCCAAAAACTAATTTACATGCGTCAACCGACTGGCTTTGTTGATCCTCTTCATCCAAATCATGTTTACAAACTCAACAAAGCCCTATATGACCTAAAGCAGGCTCCTCACGCTTGGTTTCAACGCTTTTGTGATTTTCTCCTCGTCCTCGGCTTCACCGAGAGAAAATTTGATACCTCGCTGTTTATTTACACGTCAGGTCATACTATTCTTTATCTTCTCGTCTATGTAGATGATATAATAATCACTGGAAATGATCAAACTTTCATTAATCGTCTTACTTCCATGATCAACAAGGAGTTTGCCATCAAGGAACTTGGTTGCCTAACATACTTCCTTGGTCTTGAAGTTACTTATACTGATCGCGGTCTCTTTCTTGGCCAATCAAAGTACGCCACCGACATTCTCACCGGGCGAACATGCTTGACTCAAAACCTGCCGCCACTCCTCCATCCTCATCAGATTTTCTTCGTCTAGATGGCACTCCTTTTACTTATCCAACCCTTTTTCGCTCTCTCGTCGGAGCTCTTCAATACCTTACTATCACGTGACTAGATCTTGCTTTTGCGGTCAACACAGTGAGTCAATTCCAGTCAAATCCAACCATCGATCACTTCCAAGCCGTCAAACGTATCCTTCGATATGTTAAAGGCACGTCTCATCTTGGGCTCACCTTTTCTCTTGACAACTCAAAATTACTTGCCTACTCAGATGCCGACTAGGATCGCTGTCTTGACACACGTCGCTCTACCTTTGGTTACGCTGTTTTCCTCGGCCCTAATCTAATCTTCTGGACTGCCAAAAAGCAACCTACTGTCTCACGGTCCAGTTGCGAATCAGAATATCGTGCCATGACGACCACTACTTCAGATGTTGTTTGGCTCTGTTCACTCATCAAAGAGCTTCATGCTGCTTCAAAAGTGCCATCTTCGTGTCTCAAAATCCGGTTGCCCATAAGCGAGAAAAACACATCGACATAGATTACCACTTTGTTCGCGAACTTGTCACCTCTGGTCGTCTTCAAACACAGTTCGTTCCTCCTCATTCCCAACTTGCTGACATCTTTACAAAGGGCCTTGCTCGTTCGTTATTTGAATTCTTTCGTCACAAGCTCAACATCACTTTGTTACCGTAAAACAAGTTAAGAGTAGTTAGGGTAGTTAGTTGATTATCTCAATAACTACTTCTTGTACTCTTTATATACCTTTCTCAATATAACTTACTCTCTCAGTTGAGAGAGTCTTTCTACTCTAAAAAATGATGAATAAAGCAAAAGTTTAATGTTCAAATAACTTTCAAATCTTAATGTGTAATAAGAGTAACAAGCATCAGGTGTAAAAGATGAAATTGGTGCAACTAATATTATTTAATTAATCCAAACAACAAATAATCTTTAGTGAAATCAATCCATATATACTAATTAATACTGCTAGTATTTGGTAAAACCTACCAATAATGTTAAAAAAAAAAAAAAAAAAACACATAAGATATTGCACTAATTGTCTGACATACACAAAAAATTGTCGTGTGTGAAACTCTTACACGTACGTAGTGAAGAGACTAAGAAGTGCGCTGAGAGACAGGAATAATTCTCGTGTCTAGCTACATGCATATAACTTTATCAGAAATTTTATTCCAATACAACATGCATGCATGCTAATATACCTGCCCTGCAGTTTATTTAACTTTACACATACATAATATATTTAATTTATAGGTACTGCATCTCCTTTATTAACATGGCAATGTATTCTTCAGTACAATAATATATATATAATTACTATGAATATCTAAATCTGTAAAATATGTATATATTGTTACTCAGAAGTAGAATATTCTTTAACTAATTATGATCTACGTTTACGCTAGATCATGAAATTAAAACATGCATGAAGTATATATAGCAACGACAACGGCCTTTATTACTTCATCCTATCGAACCAGCTTAATTTGTCACCTTAAATCCTGCAAAACATACATTTTAAAGTATATATCAAATGAACAAAAATATATAGTACAGGGACTTCAACAATATATAGATAGAGTAACACATGGAGACGAAGACAATTATAGGTGAACGAATGATCAAATCACCTGTTCCAATTTTGATGTTCCAAATCTTATTCCAATATATATATGGATGATTGATATGTGTCATATTAAAAAATAATCAACAACCTATAATATTGAGGGCGACACGTGTAAAAAAATCCAATAGTGCAGAATACCAGTGAAACAGGAAAATCGAATCGATATATTTTTGGAGGAGTCCAACCTAGTAACATAAAAACATTTGTATATTATAGCATGGTACTTGTGTTTTAGTTTCTAGGTTGAACTTCATAAGAAATCCACAATCGAGCTCCATATCAAAATCAATATATATCAGTCTCTTATGCACCAATAGTACGACAAGGGTGAAACGTGTAAACTAATATATTCAAACATTACTAGTTTATATAGAACAATCACATGTAAATGCCACGTGACCCTAGTTTTAACGGAAACATGATGAGTGTACGTACGAATTTAAAATTTGAGCATCATGTGTATATGAGACTTGACGATATATACAAGTGTATATATAATTATGATATGGAACGTAACAACAATGGATTTTCTATTAATCCCAACATCAGCATAAACACGGTACACATAGTTTATACAGATGATATTCATAAGAAACCACGCACCATCAGATCGATACAAGGAATTCTGCCCATCAAGAGGAATATATAAGTTTAGCCAACTTAAATGAGTAACCTAAAAACAATTTGTGATAAGTGGAATTGATTATCTAACCTAATTAAATGAATTTCAAACTATATATATGTTTGAAAGAAAGTATGGTTGAAATATCAAAATAAAACACTGTCTCATTTATTAGATCAATATATATCTAGTGTTTGCATGTAGACAGCTTGCAAATCATCTTTGCCCCATATATTTCAAATAATGTTTTATATCATATTACCAATAAATATCATGTACTCATATAAATGACATCCGTAATTCTTGGGATTAAAAATCAAATTAGTTTCATAATTTTTAGCTATTTCAAAATGCGCTCTTCCACAATTTTTTAATTTTACAATTTAGTCTTATATGTATTCAAATCGTATATATCATTTTAGTCCAAAATCATTGGGAAAACACTAATATGACATTGTTTTTAGCACGAATCAGTCACGTGCACACATGATTCATTACGGTGGCAGAATTGGCAGACGTCACATGCTAAAAACAATGTTGTTTAGTGTTTTTCCTTGTTTTGAGACTAAAAGAAAAAAAATCTGAATTAATAATATATGAGACTAAATTGAAAAGGAAAAAAAATTGTGAAACCATTTCGATAAAAAGTTGTGACACGGATTTGAGTTTAATTAATCCCTAATCAGACTGATTATAACAAGATAAGTTACATGAATGTATACAAGCCCTGGATTCAGTAAATTACACCTAACCAACCTTTAAGCTGTTAAGTTAAAGTAAAAGAAAACCTAATTCTCACCTGGCTAACGACTGCATTATCAAACCCTAAACCCTAAATATGATTTACTCTAACAATATACGTACATATGATATGATATATTGAAAGTACTGAAATTTATAAATAAAGCACATATATATAATTTCATTAAACAGTTATGCTAAATTCCTAACTAAAGCTATATTCAATAGACATAATTGATCAGATCTGATGAATTATTGCTTGTAATTTGTGCCTTAATTAGAGATTGTGGAAGTGTTCGATCATGTGATTAAACATTTCACACTACTTATGACTTATCCAAGGTGTTCTTCACACTTTATAGAGATTTTTCTTTTATGTGTTTTTGGAGAGGAGATTGAAGATTGAATATCACAAGCTAGGCCCATCTTAGTTAATTTACTGTATATATTAGTTTGTTCATTAATTATGATTGTTCACTCTCCTATCATGTGGCCTTATAATTTAATTTGTAAGGTCATGCACATGGACTAATTTCTTTCTTAATTAGATCGAGTTCTAGGTGTTCAACCTAGCTAGCTATCTATCATGTAAATATTGAATGATTTGTGTTAATTAATTAAGCTTCACTTAATATTTTTTTTCTTAGTTGGTATATACTATATAGTTTGACTGAAGCTAGAGATTAGTTAATCTATGCATTGTAGTTTCTCTACTAAAAGTCTTTTTTATGTTAATATTAAAGAGTTTTAGTTAGAAAAAACTATAATGACAGGATTTATCTCATTAAAGATCAATTATCATTTGTGTGGGTTGTGTAAGTTTTAATTATCCAAATGTGTTTGAGGTGCCAATATTCTCATTAATTTGACACCAATCACTTGCTGATTAGTGAAGAGACATACTCCCTCCGTCCCGGAGGAATTTGCACAATTTGACTGGCACACATTTTAAGAAATGTGTAAGAAAATGTGTAATGATTGATATTTTGAGGGGTAGTTTTGTAAACTTTTATGAATAAAGTAAAGTAAAAAGTAGATTGAGTGTGAAAAAGTAATGACATATGGGTAAATATTAGTATATTTCAAAGGTGAGGGTTGTGAAGATATTTCCTTTTATTGAGTGTGCAAATTGGTATGGGACATCCATACATGGAAAGTGTGCAAATTCCTGTGGGACGGAGGGAGTAGTACCTAAAAAGGAAAATTAAAGATGACACTCTTCCTCTCGATCCTTAGTGTGGTTTAGGACCGGAGTTAATTAGTTAATTTATACCCTAATCTAGTGCAGTTTGATGAGTTTTAATTAAATCATGTACAATTAATCCAAACACACAGATTGACATAATTAAAAGAAAAACAAGGCAAGACCATGAGCGACTTTATTACCCATGAAAAACATTTAATTAAATGTGATTATTTGTTCCATAAGATCAAAACTGATGAACTCTAGTTGAACTCGATCTATACTAAAACAATATCAATTAAGAACCTACTATTATGTCACATACTCCCGGCCTCCTATTCAAAATATATTTCATTCTAAGCTCATGCACACATATTAAGAAAATAAATTATTTCTCATGTTACCCTAAATAATGATTGTACATCTCATAAAAAAAGAATATATTTATGTAAATATTTAGTGATCTTAAGGTTAAATTTAGAAGAAATGCAATTAATTTACATTGAAAAGTGTAAAACGTCATATAATTTGCAAAGAAAACGAAATGTGAAAACTACTTAATTATATTAAGAATAGGAGGGAGTATATATATAATTACTAGCTCAATTCTATAGAGATATTAGTACTTGAAGTTCAACCAACCCAACATTTGTACAAACTATTTATATTCTTTGTTACAATGTACACCTATTTCTAAGGCCATTACAAATTTACAATATAGCAAAGTATAAGTAATTTTTTCTTGATCGATTTTTTTTTTTATTAATTAAAAAACGTAAGAGCAAAAGATCCAAAAAGATTATTAATTTACATTATAAATTAGAGGCTCGACCCAATAACGGGGCTTGAAAAATTAAGATGCAAATGTCTTTAACAGAACGATGACCCAAATCATTTTCTTTCATACTAACAAGTAATTATTTAAATATTTTAGATCACATATTTATACACACATGCACAAATATTTTAGATCACATATATACCCACACAAATATTTTAGATCACATACACACACACACACACACACAATAATTACTAGTTTGCACATATCACACTGAAAAAGCCAAATTAAAATTCGTGGGGTCATCCATTTATAGCACTACTATTTGTTTAATACATAAATTATTTAAAAGATTAAAAACAATCTTAAAATAACCAAATAAAATGCAGAGTTATTTTTAAGAATCTTATAAAATAGCCAACTTCCATTATATAAATTCTTTCGAAAAATAGTTTAAATATTTTAGAGCACACACATATATAATATAAAGATCAATTCAACATATATAAGTTACTTGTACGTACATCTTAACGATGTTTCATAAGGAAATTCATTATCGAGCTCCATATCACAACCGCGTGAAGTGATTGTACAAGGAAAAGACACAGCTTTGTTTAAGAAGCTTGTCCTCATACTCAAATTGAGTATTGTACAAACGGCATGATGTAGTAGTATCATCAAATATGGGAAAAAATCGTCCTATGGTTTTAATTACGAGAAACATCTGTTTCTATGAAAGAGATATAAATACCATCATTATTAATATGTTTAATTTAATATATATATGTGTAGCCATGTTCAGACAAATAATTCAGTAGATGAATCCATGAAATAGATTCAGATATTGTTGAACTTAATTAATTTGTCGGAGAGGAAGAAGACTATATATTTAATTATATATATATAAATTATACACACAGAGATGTGTGCATCTAATTTTTTTCATGTAAATTCATTCAGACAATATGATAAGTAGAAAGGACATTTCATGGGGTTCACAAAATCTACCCGAATCCCAAAAGAGCCAAAAACTAGTTAAAAAAGGGAAATAGTTAATTTGTAAATTAAATCAACAGTATCTTTGCATTATTTGAGAGAGAGAGAGAGAAAAGATTAGGAGAGAGAAAATAGGAGTGATGTCAAAACTCTCAAACTAAATTTCACTATGCATAATCTTCAAACATGGTCCCCAAATCAAAGATGCCTACACAAAATTAGGGTTTTGAGGGATTTTTGATCTAGGGTTTCTCAATTTCTTGAATTTATAAATACTTTTGTTCAGGTAGTTATGCGTTCTTCCCAAGATTTTATCTGAAATTGTGTGCAAATTTAACCTAGTCGATAAATTCATGTAGATCAAATTCACAATTTCAATATATAAAAACCATATGTTAATTAAATAGGGTTTAGATTATTACCATAAATTTCTTGGAAAAGTCAAGGATTGGTCAACACCTGATCATGCATCTGGAGTGGAAGATTCACTATCTTCTTCTTCTTTTTCTTCTTCTTATACGGGATGCCTCTGGCTTTCGCCTGAGCATCCTTGACTTCGCGTAAATAAAGCCGGATCGCCCCGTTCCCGAACGGGTTCGTCTCCGATGATCCTCCGTGCTCTTCATAGGCGGCTCTCAAGCGCCCGATCAACGCATCGAGGCTGCCCCACGCCTGCCTCAACGGGCAGGTGCACGGGGCAGGAGGATCGGGCTGCCCGAAAAAGACACAACCATGCAAGTGAACCTTAGTCTTTCCGAATTGATCGAGGTATCTTAGAAACTCAAGAACATGATTGCAATTGCAGTGAGATAAAGGAACGGGAGGGCGTTGATTTTTCAAATATTGGCCGAAAGTGTTCCAATCCCGCCTCTTCTGCGACTCGTAGCGGCTGAGTTGGGGCGCGACGGAGCCTCCGACGACGGGGTCTTTCGACGGCGCCGTTGAAGAAGAATTCATGCTTTTTTTTATTTAGAGAGAGATAGTGTGTTTTTTGGGGTAAGTGGAGAAAGACGAAGAAGACATCTTAAGGGGTTTAATTGAGGGGGACATAAGATGGCCCCTTCGGGGCGCTTTAATTTGTTGTAATAATAATGATTATCACTGTAGATTAATTGTACATAGAATTATCTGCCTTCTTCGTTCAATATATATGTGTTGCATTTATATATATATATATATGTGACACTTTATATATATGTACAAACTACAATTCATACCTCTAGCTCTGGCCTCTAGTTTATTTACAATAAAAAGGTTTTTGGATTAAAAAAAGTAAGAAAAGATAAAAGCCATAAGTTCACAAGCCATACTAGAGGTCGGGGTGCCATTGAAAAATTGTACACCCCTAAATACGGCCTAGCAATAAAAGCGATAATAAATGCCGAAAAAAACTGATCAATCTAGGAATCTGAAATCGGGTGAAGGACTATGGAGGGTCAAATGTTTCGCCCCTACTGCCCTTGAACTTGGAGACGCGGGTGAAATCATTATCAAGCCCTCTTGGTTGGCTGATGGTGTAGTTGGTGCAGGCTCTAACCTCGAATTCATTGATAGCCCTGCCTGGGGTTTGATGATGGAATAGGCTCACCCCAGGCATCCTGGGGCTATTACGTTCCTTCGTGGAACGAGTCGAGGCTGCCTGAGTAGGGAAAGAAACGTCGTTGGCAGTAGCTTATAAGTTCGGACTGTTGTGGGCCGCTGCAGCCACAAGATCCTCTAAGGGCTCATCCATGCTGAGACTGGAGAAGGAGTTACTCACTGGGACCAAATCAGCTTCAATATCCGAGGAGGGGTTCTACAGGGGCGCTCGGGGAATGGAGGTTTGAGGGAGAAGGCCTCGACCGTCATTTGTGTCGGGTCCTACCACGGAAGTCATCGCGAGGAGGCGGCGGGGCCTGTCCCATAACGCAACGAGCAGACACGTGTCCAACTACCTTACAGTGGCTGCAGAACTCTGGAAGCTGCTCATATAGCACCTCCACCGTCATTGAACGATCATCACATTCAAGGACCAGACGCTCCAAAAAAGGTTGTTTCATATCCACCTCGACCAAGATTCTAGCATACTGAGCCATGGTTTTAGCTATTGTGTGACTGTCCATCTTAATGAGCTTGCCAACCACCGAAGCCGCAGCCGAGAGAACCGTGGACCGCAAAAGTTCAATCGGCAGGCCGAGAAGGCGTACCCAAACTTGAGTCGTCGAGGTCGGCGCCTGGTTTAGATTGAAACCGGGAGACCATTTTTGAAGGCAAATGGAACCTGGGCCCAGTTGCCAATCTCGTCTCCTAAAAATACGGCTGCGCTCTTTCAGAAGGTGAAATTTGAGAATAATAAATCCTTTTTCGATTGGCACAACAGAGAGGCTCCAATGGAGGGAGCAAGACTCGACGAGCCTCTTCGACAACTCAGCATACGGGATCGGGGCTTTTCCACAAGGGGTGATTAAGCGACCAATCAATACATCCTTGAATTCGTTCACTCCAGCCTGTAACGTGGCATTATCGATTGAGATCGTGAAGTAATCCCCCTTCTTATTTGGGCACATGTGTTCAGGAAAAACGACTGGGCTCGTGGAGGAGGGGCCAACGGGCAAGGTGGACATCTCGGAAGAGGGCGGGGCCGAGGTGCTCTGTCCGACCAAGGAAGACACGAACGAGGTGGGAGACGGCGGCGCAGGCAAAGAGCCAACAAACGGTTCGAGAAACTCAATGAACCCAGGAAAGTGCTCCTACAAGGATGGGAGGTGGACACCGACGGGAACAGACTGATCAAGAGATTTAAAAAATGCGCCTAGTCCCGGGAACCAAGATATAAGCAGTTTAGCTAGAGCAATTCACTAGGAGAGAAATTGGCCAAGGACGGAGGGGTCGTTGGAGTTGGATCCTGCTCGTGTAAGGGTTGCGCGCTGTCAGACGGCACTGAAGCAGCCTCCAGGTTCCTCAAGGGCGGCGGCAGAGGGTTGCCAAGGGAGGGGAAGGGCGGCGTAGGACGGTGGAGGGTTGCTAGGGGTGACGTGGGGCGGCCGAGGAGGACGGGGAGCCGTGGCACTAGAGGGCGGCACTCTGTCGGAGGGGAGGGACGACCATTCAGGGCCGAGACGATCGAGGTCGATCACCGTAGGGGTGGCGATCGAGGAAGCAGGGGGGAGAGCTTATTGGCGATGCGCCGTCGAGCTCCGAGACGTCGGCCATAGGAGTGGATGGAGGTCTTAGATGGATGCCATAGGCGACTGAGAGCAGGATGGCGGGGCAGGTGGCGGCCTGGTGCAAAAGTGGGCGACGGCAAGGCTGGCGGTGGTGGAGGAGAGATGGGGGTGGTGGGCGGCGGGACGCAACTGGGGGATATGGGGGGTGGCCGACGGTGGAGGAGGAGAGAGGGGGTGGTGGGCGGCGGGACGCGACTGGGGGTATGGGGTGTGCCGACGGTGGAGAAAGATGAGGGGAATGGAGGGCGGCAGGTTACACCTCCAATGTGTGTAAATCACACACATTGGGGGGTTTTAGTGTTTTAGGTGAGTGGTGTAAATGTTATGAGTACTCTCTTTAAAATTTAATAAGTATAATTTTATTTGTTGTTCCGTGCAAATTTAATATGCACACTTTCATATATAAATAATATTTTAGTAATTTTTATTTTTTTAATACATTAATACATTCTTTATTTTATACTTTAATTACAAGTCTACTTTATATTTAAACGATCAATATTTTTTAAAACATGATTTATTAAATAAATTATACTTATTAACTTTAACTTTGGACAGATAGAGTATTGTTTAAAGTCTAATCCTACAAAAACTAGGTGACACTTTTTCATGGATTCAAAATCAGTGATTATACAATCAGTTTAAGGTAAAACCTAGTATGCACTCGAGTGTATGTTGTGCACCCTAGTCTATGTTGCAATTTTCAGTTTACTGACTTACACTTTTTGGTAAATGGTGTTACACTTTTTAATTATTATTAAAAATATTATTATACAGTTTAATAATTGAAAAGTGCAACATCATTTACCAAAAAGTGTAAGTCAGTAAATTGAAAAGTGTAACATGGACTAGAGTGCACAACATGCACTCGAGTCTATAGCAGACCAACCCTTAGTGGAAAATATTGAGACGGTTTCTTTCTCTGCTGAAAAGTTCTCTTTGTAGTTGTAGATATGGAAAGATTCAATACAAGACGCATTAATCAATCAATCTAGTACTGAGTTTTGGACTTCCATGTTTTCATCAATCTTCCACATAATTAAGAAAGTGTTAAAATACCTTGAAAATTTTCCGCATCACTCATAATTTTTTTGTGTATTAGTGGGTGATACGGCAGATATTACGCAGCAGAAGACAAACGTTTTTCGTAAGAAAAAATAAGATAAAATATTTTTTAATATTTGAAAATTAAAAAAAAAAATTACATTTTCAAACATCGGATCACCTATTTATAGGTGTAGATACATTCTAAAATAAGAAGTGATTCAAACTTGAATTTATGAGAATCAAAATAAATTGCATAAATTGATAAAATGGTCAAATGACTTTTAAACCTTTGAATTTGAGTTCTAGACACTATACATCAAGACTCATCTTTTTTTTTTCGAAAAGGTATTATAGATAAAATTATGTGTCTCGATCGAGTAAAAAAAATACATGTCTTCATGTAATCTGGTTAGTTGAAATTCTGAGTAGTGTAGAGGCTAGGGGAGGATCGAGGCGAAGGAAGTGATCAGTTAATTAAATACTTCTTCCTATTTAAAATGTATGTTACTTTAGATTTATGCACAAATATTTTTAAAAAATTAATACTTTTTACTATACTCCTAATTAATTGCTTTAGAATTCTATAATATACATTAAAAAAATTACTATCTATGTTGTTATAAATAATTAGTTTGAAGGTAATTATTTAGGAAAAAATATAATTAAAGCAAAACTCACGTCATACATTTTGAATGAAAGGGATAATGAAATATGGATTAGGAATAGTACTTAATTAATATATATATATATATATATATATATATATTACAGTCGAACATTAATTTTGAGCCATATCTACAGAATTTAAATTTATTAAATTAAAATAAAATAAAGAAAAAGTAATATGAAATAATAATTTAAGTAAAACTACATTTTATTGTTCCTTTTTAAAATTTATATATATATATATAGAAATGATATGGAGCCACTCCTTATGAAAAGCCAAATAATTATTTGACATTATCCAAGTCATTCTATTAACTTATTTAATTACTCTAAAATATGAAAAATATATATTTACATGTATATTTCAACCTCTTTCCATAAAATAAAATTAGAAAATAAAATATTATAAGATTTTTTTAAAACTATTTTTAACAGTTTATTAGTACATAATTTTTTGTTACTAAAAAAATAAAATATATAAATGAATGATTTTTTTTAAGTAAAGTACAATAAATAAATTAAATGTGTAATATTTAATAATTATGTAATACTAAAATCCATTAAAAATAGTCTTTAAAAAATCTTCAAATATTTTATTTCCTAATTTTATGTGTAGAGGTACGTGCAATTATATATTTTCCACATTTTAGATTAATTAAATAAATTAATATGATGACTTGAATAATGTCAAGTCATTATTTGGCTCTAGGCTATTAATGGACTCCATATCATTTCTTATATATATATATATTCATATCATTTCTTATATATATATGTATATATATTTTACAAGTTGTGACCCATATTTTTTAATAATTAACTACACTTTTACACAAAATTACACTATTGTCACCCATTTGTTATTTCTTCCTTCACTTTTTACTTTTCTTACACTTTTTATTTACTTTTCTTACACTTTTCACCAACAATTTTACATAAAATAATACTCCAGTGTTTTCATTAAAATATGTGTCGTCCCACACATGTAAAATTTAAGAGGGACGGAGGGAGTGTACATTTTTTTTAAAAAAAAATTGGGGTTTGGGGGTGGGTGGGGGACTTGAATAAAAAAAGGGTAGTTGGGGGGAAATTCTGCAAAAAAATAGTTGTGAAATAACACGCGGATATATCATTTTGGAGGTGCAAAAAGATGAAATATCAAAGAATATATCCAGAGGTCTGCAGGACCCAATTGGAGCCATATATTTTATATATTCAGTTTGCAAATGGGTCCAAGCTTACACAGCCATTATCAAATGTCTCAAAAATCAAAATACATTACTTAGTACTTATGCATCATCAGTTTAATTAATTTAAATTTCTTACACCTTCAAATTAACCAATTCGAGTTTCAACTAAAAAAGAGTTTGGTGGAGTAGGCTTCAGCAGACCAGAGACCATTAATGGTCACGACTGTAAGTCTGTAAAATTAATGTTAATATTAAGGGTACGTACATTCTCAAATAAATATTGTAGCTTCCCCTGTAAAATAAAAATTTGTTAATAGATTGTAGATTAGACAGATAATTTTTGTTATTATATCCCTAATGAGGTTATACTTTTTAATGTAATTAATATATACAGTTATATTAATAAATAAAGTAAATAAATATTATTTTATACGAAAACAAGCCTAATTGAGAGTTTGAGGCATTAAAAAAAACTATCGTAATTAGATGTTTGAGACTGAGGGAGTAATATGTTTTTCATCCGTATCATCATGCACAAATATCTAAATATGATGAGCATTTTATTGTGTAACATCCACAATTATCACAGCAAGAAAATAAATAATTAGTTAAAGAATATTTTGGAGGCAATAATTTTAATTTTGAAGGCATTTATATTTGTCTACCAAATACGTACCAACGAAAATTATTTGTAGCAAATCAATAACCTTTCGGTAATTTTTAATATATATTTTCAATTTTTATTATTATTATTATTAAAAAAAAAAATTGGCACTAAATTCATTCAAAATCAAAAATTTATCAGTGATTTTAAAATCTCAAAACCAAAAAAAATTATCAGTCATTTTAAAATCGGACCGGTCCAACCGTGTCGCGCGTGAACCTGTCACAAATCGATCAAAATAGTGCCAAAAAACTATTTTAGTGGTTCAATCGGATCAAACTTGTCAAAAATCAGAAAACCATGCAATTATACTTTTTTTTTATTTAAACTGTAACATCTGGCCCCTTTTATAATATGTTTCTCTCATGTTTCCTCTACTTCGATGTGGGATGAAAATTTCATATGTATATTTAATTTTTCTCATATTTTTCTACTTTTTATTCGATGTAGGACATAAAAATCTCATATATTTGTTATTTAATTCTAGATAATTGGGTAGCTAATACAATTAAAAATAAATAAATACTCCTATTTTTTAAGTTTCTAGCTAGGACAATAAAAGTTAGATCATATAAAAGAAAACAATTTAGGACCATAAGCTCACCAAAGGCCGGAGTGCCATTAAAACCTTGCATAAGAAAACCTTCTTAGTGATAAAACCCAAGTCAAGGAAAACATATACTTCAAAGTCAATGTTTATAGAAAGCAGTATATAAATTATTATGCAGAAATGAGAGTATAAATAGCTAGGAGTTCGTTGGTAAATACGGAGTAGCTAGGAAAGTTTCATTTGTAAAATAATTAATACTACATTTTAATTAAATAATTAACATTTTTATTAAAACCAAGTTCATACTTTATAATGAAACAGTTTTTTTAAAATAATATATACGTACGCGCGCATAAGTACATAACTACATTACATGTACACTATGTAACTAGTAGTATATATAAATTTTTGCCCCTGGTTATATGCTCATAGATAATAGATTATTGAATTGTTACGGAGTTTGACTTTTGGTTATTTAATATTGATACTAATTAATTTATCAATATACACACAAACATACATGTACATTATTATTGAAGCCTAATATTTGACCACTAAAAACTTGAATATTCATACTAACATTATTATCAATATACACACCTAAACCTTTTTTTTTTTTTTTTAACATTGTACACTATATATATATATCAAACCATTTGTGACATCATATATAATTACGGCTCCACCAGAATCAAAATATAGAAGAATGAGTTGAAAGTTTGAAATACATACATTACAAATTTTTGTAACTAAGGAGTTAATTTTTTATTTTTTTCAAAAAGTATATAAATCAATAAATGAAAGTGGGTTTGGCTGGTAGGATGAGATGAACCATTTGATAATTTTTTTTATTTATTTCTCAATATACTTCCTTTTTACAAAAAATGAAAAAAATAAGAAAATCTGTAGATCCGCCCTTACACACAAGTAAAATGATCCTTCCATTTTTTTAATGGCATGCCCAATTTATTTAATACCCCTATTGCTCTTTTTTGAAATTGGTGTATACAGATTATAAGACGTCGATCATTTTTTCTTGCTTTTAATTATGACATGAATTGAACCCCACTTGCAACTATATATACCAACTCAATTTATGAGATGCCCTCCGATTTTCACCTTTCAACCACTAGCTTGAACTATACTACACTTCATTTTCTTTCGTAGTTTTCATTTTGAACTCTTTGACGCGTGTCAACCGTAACAACAAATTGACGCGCCACCTCCCACCGGCCCCGGCCTTGGCCTCATCTATCTATATAATATCTAGCTAGGTTGATACATAGTTTGCCCTAATTATAAATGGATTTACTTTATAAAGTTTGTAAGATAGAAAAGGGAGCATGCCCATGCATGATACATCATATCCCTGTCAGTGTAAAGAAAAGAGAGGGGAATACTGATGTAGGCTATTAGTATGGAATATAAGAAGCACTTTAATTTGTCCTATTTTTGTAATTTACTTTATATAATTCTTATACTACTAGCTAGTCGTTTCCGGCCATGTGATTGGCCCTACACTCTTCTCACATTGTCGACGCTCAGTGCACCACCCCGCCCACTTGCACGACCCCACTATATTCATAATTCATTGCGCTTCCTTGCTTTTATAAATTTGCACACTCTCCCTCGCTCTCTACCTCAGTATCGTTTTGATATGGAACCAGATGATAAATTTCTTATGTAAACGAACGTACCACTTGTATAAAATACTTGTACATGCATATTAAAATGTACAAATAATTTATACAGGTGGTTAGTTCCAAGGGCGGAGCCTCCTTATGGCTAAGGAGGGCTCCAGCCCACCCTATTTTTTTGGGGTTTTCTTTTATATATATCCTCCGTTTCGTGATTATTTGCACACTTTTTATTGAGACATTTCAAAATTACTTATACACTCTTAATATATGAAAATGCCCCTACAAAATTAATATCCTCCCAATATTATTTTATTTTCAAATTGTCACTCTTTTTTTTTTTATCTACATTTTACTTCAAACATCATCAAATCCACTTTACACCTACCATTAATCCATATTAGTTTTTGTTAAACTATTTGTAAAATATACATAATTAACTCTTTATATAATTTAAAATTTCAATTAAAGTTAGTCGAGACAGACAAGGTGCAATCGTATGCTCTGATTATGATACTGATTCACCTTGTTTTGATACCTCTTGTTATCGCTGTCACGAACGAATGAACATTTTCAACAATGAACCATGTTAAGAGTGTTATTCAAAACTATTAATTTATCAGATTATATAGTTGTCAATATTAAAAGAGAATTATTTTCGAAAACTTATGAATTCTATCAAATAAAAAATCGTATGCTACAACTTTTGTAAAAGAAAATATAACTTTTATTTTTTCGTATTGCATTCATTCTAGCCCACCCTAAAAAAAATTTCTGGCTCCGCCCTTGGTTAGTTCCATAAAAAATTCACTACCGAATTCTATATATATCATTTATTACTCATATATTTAGTATTTGTGTACATTTAGTTTGAAATATTGTATAAATTTCTTGTGTTCTATCTCTTTTTCATTTCTTAACAAATGTATTATTAATTATTAATTATTTTCAGCTCATTTCTTCTCAATTCACCCAATTTTAGGAAAGATTGGTGAAATATAAAGATTGATTAACAATAAAATTTTCTAAATTTCAAGTTTCTTTAGGTTGTGTTTGGATGAGATGTATTTCAAATGACATGGTTTTAGTGAGAATTTAAAATCCTCTCAATTTTAACTAAAATTTGTGTGAGTAAAAATCTAAGTATTTGAAATCCATCATAATCCAAACAAGTGGAGTGGATTTGAATTGTGGATTTAAAATCCATAGATCAAATCTCTCCATCCAAATGGTGCCTTAAACTTTTCTTCTGTAAATTGCTAAAGAAACATTTATTAAGAAACATGGAATTTAATTATTTTTTACAAAAACTTGTGTGAGACATTTCGTGAGACGCGTCTATTATATTTGGGTTGTACAATTCATTTCAGATTTTTACAGACTTAATATCATCAAATACGTACGGCTAAATGTATTTTATGGCTCACATTTAAAAAGTGATAATGTTTAAATTCGGATCAAGGAAGACTCGTCTCACGAAATGAGAACCGTGAGACGATATCACCCAATACCAACTAATTATTTTTTGCCCATACACTGAAAATCCCCAATTAGACAATTGGTAATCGATTCGGCTGTTGCACTTAGTTATATGGTAATTAATTTAATCACATTATTTCTCAACATAAATTAAGAATTAATGTTGGCAACTTGGCCGGGAAAGCAAATTTCAATTGTATTCTAGTACTCTAGCTCCATCCTTTCAAAAGCTTCGCATTTATTTTTTGTGCATTAATTTAAAAATATAATATTATATATATATTGAATTTTTTAAGTTAAAGAGCAATCGGTAAAAAAAATAGAGAAAACGTTTTGTAAACAAATTATTATTGTAATCCAATGCTCTTATTTTTTTTAAAATAGATTAAGCATGTTGGCAACTTGGGAGAGTAAATTTCAAAACATATTCTTATAGGGTATAACATAATTAATCGTCATTATTATGAGTAATTTAATCACATTCTTTATGATTATGAGTTTGGAAGATCATATTCATCAATAATTCACTATATATACTATTCTTATAGGGTACATTATTAACATATTAAACATATAAATACGCAAGATTAATTTAAATCAGGCCAGGTAGAAATATATTAAATTATGTGCACCTCATGCATTAACAACAAACAAACTGAAATATGTATTTAGAAGTATTAGTTCATGTCAGGAAATATATATATAATCAGTTCATACAAAATAAATGTATGACTTTGTGAGCTAAACAATATTTGTTATTTTTTCCTATATATTTTTCATCATATGAATAAATATTTTAAATAATTTTTAGCTGTTTTTTTTTTCCTATTTTTCGTGAAAAAAGAAATTGGTTAAAAAAATTGTCAAAAAATGGGTCAAATTAAATTGCACTAATTACATGTTAACTTCATGTTTTCAACTATGCATTTTTGACAAGAAAGAGGGTCCTAACATCAATGTTTTTCCAAGTGTCCACGAATCAAATTAAACTCTTCAACGCATAAAGGGATCTCTGCTCCAACTCAACTCTTGACGTAGCGGAAGTATGAAAGCGAACACAACGAGAAGATGAACACCTTGATACAGTACTACGTATACTAGGCGTCACTCTCACAGTTTTATTTAAATATCAATAATCAACTCCAATTACAATGAAGAACACTCCCTATTAATAGTAGTACAAACCTCAAGAAACCATAATCTAAAGCCCAACACTATCGTGGGCTTATAGTACTAAAATAGTAAATAACAATTACAATTAAGATATGAATCAAATCAAGTCATAAATTTCCAATAATTCCTTAATTGCTCCTAATTAATCAATCTCCATCATCTCTCCCGATGTAGGAAAGATTCGCCCTCGAATCGAAAGTCTGAAGAGCGCGTCGGGATCGATCCGCCACAACATCCTTAGAGTAACCAAAATTTAGTTGGTGTAAACCAACACGAGCAGGCGCTCCAACCTTGTACTTTGCACCTTTCTCACAGACTTCCTTTAAGTCACCCTTGGTAAAGAACAATCCAATATTTTCAACAAGTATAGGAATGAGGCTGGGAATAGACTGGTTTCCACTCTCCATCATAGTTTTCTTACCCATAAGAACAACAGAATCACCTTTCATGCAAAGAGCATTCACATCATCATCAAAAATTGGTGGACCCTCATAGCCCACATTGACATCATCATGTGTAAGCGAAGAGTTATCAGAAAATAAACTTTGGGTGATATTGGACATGGTTTCATCGCCATCAAAATCCACCTCGTCCGGGACTGCATTACAATCCAAAATATCTTCATTTGTGGTGTTCCAATCAAGAAACTCGCACGGGTCGAGACCCCCCCGTGAACTCATGAATTTCCAACGTGAACACCGATTTCCAACGACCATCGTCGTCCCCTCGAAAACTAGGCCCGCGGGCTAGGGGAGCAAACATATTGACGTCAGAGATAGTCTCATCCCCATCCGAATCGGAAAGAATCGAACGCAGTGGGTCGCGCCTGTGGCAAAGTCCCTCACCGTAAGGACATGTCGGATGGGGGCCGTGTCGTGCCCAGTGCAATAGCCTGCCGGAGATCCTCAATATCTACTGTGAGAGCGGCCACTTGACGGCTGAGATTGGCGACCACATCACGTTGTGCAGCGGCGACAGCGGCGAGTGGAGGTTGACGGCGAGGAGGCATCGTGCCCGATCTTTAAATACCAACTGACGTAGCGAAAAGATAAACACGAAAGAGATGAACAACTTGAGGTAATCCAGATTTTCAACTACAATTAATAACCCCCAATATTTTTCATCATATACAACTGTGATGTGTCATATAATTTATGTTATTTTTTTATGATGTCTTATTTGTACTAATTTTTTAAAATCTAGATATCCGATTAATTCAATTGGAGGAGGTCCCACTTAAAGTCAGAAGCTCTGTATGAACTGACCTATATATATTATTTACATCTCGAGAGTTACGAATTTAAGACTAAAAAAGAAGTACATTCATAAGTTTTAAGTCTTACACAAATTAACGATCATATATTAAATGATAAAGAGTTTATTAATTATTATTAGGTACTACTAATATAAAAAGAGGGCTACATAATTTAACTCTTATTAGGGGTCATGTTGAGGCCGCACAAGGACGCTTTGTTTGCATGCACAGTATTACCAAAAGCAGAAAATTGACTTTTCTAAAACCAACCATTTGGGTCTTGTCCAATTATTTTACTTTCATCTAGCTACCTACAAGTACTTCCAAACATTATGACCCCATTTATTCTTCTGATTTTTTTTTTTTTTACATAATTTACTTTTCCCCTTTTATCTACAATAGATTACTCTATTGCTAACGGTTCATTTTATGTTGCATTTAATATACACTACTAACTTAGATGTGACCTTTTTTTAAGTATATTTTTCCACCAAAGTAGGCTAATCTTCGTCCAAATATTACTGTATCTTTATTTTATCTTCACCCTTCACTTAATTATTTAAAATGACACTTAATTTTATTCATAATAATTACTTTATTATAAGTGGGTGTTAGGAAATAAACACAACACGATAGCGAAAGAGAAAATAACACGTGATTTGTTTACCCAGTTCGTCTTGCGACTACGTTTGGGAGCGATGCCAAGCCAGGTATTTCACTATGCTTTTCGGATGCGCGATGATTACAAAGAGAGAACATCTATTTATAATAGAAAACTTCTCCCAATTAACCCTAAGTCCATTAGGAACAAACTTGCTCTCTACTCCAAGCCCATTAGGAACAAACTTGTCATAATTAACCCTAAGCCTATTATGAACAAACTTGCTCCCCACTCTAAGCCCATAAGGAACAAACTTGCTCCCTACTCCAAGCCCATAAGGAACAAACTTGCTCCCCACTCCAAGCCGGTTAGGATCAATTCAGGCTCCATATTCCAACAATCTCCCACTTGGAGACTGAATTCTCCATGTAACCATATCTTCTTGATTCTCCTCCTGTATCCGCCTGGCATCGCCAAGCCTTATCTTTAAGTTCCAAGGCGAATTGAAGCTATGCATAGCTTCAACTTCTATAAGGTTGCCACCTTAGTAAATAACAAGTAGTAGTTAAAGGACGAATACCTATTAGGTGCACGTCGCTCTCTAACTGGTCTCTGCAGCAGATTCTCCAGTGGTGGTGGGGTCCCAGGTTCTTCAATAAGAACCTCTTCTTCATTCTGACTCTCCTTACTCTCACTCGAGTTTGAGATGTTTAACTCAACCTCTTGGGTATTGGTCTTGTCAGAATCTGATGCCTCCAATCTGTTCTTGTACATAACATGTTCATTGAAAACTACATCTGTGCTGCGAATAATCTTTCGGTTATTCTCAACCCAAAGTGTATAACCGAACTCATCACCACCATAACCAATGAACGTACACTTAACAAATTTAGCATCACTGCAAGAGTAGAATGATACTTCAGAATCCAACACCCAGTATTCTACTGGACAACTGACACTAAAGACCAACGCGTCTCCAACATCAACTGTGGTTGCGTTTGCTGTCTTCTTCTCGTTCTGTCCCTTCCTGTTTTTCTTGGGTGATGAACACTGGTTCCTGTAGTGACCAAACTCATCACAATTCCAGCACTTGATCGAGTCTTTATCTTTCTTGGATTGACTCTTTCCTCTGGACTCTGATCTGCCACGATTGATCTTGTTAGAATCTGATGCCTCCAATCTGTTCTTGTACATAATCTGTTCATTGAAAACTACATCTCTACTGTGAATAATCTTTCGGTTATTCTCATCCCAGAGTTTATAATCGAACTCATCACCACCATAATCAATGAACGTACACTTAACAAATTTAGCATCACTGCAAGAGTGGAATGATGCTCCAAAATCCAACACCCACAATTCTACCGGACTACTGACACTCAAGACCAACGCGTCTCCAATATCAACTATGGTTGCGTTTGTTGTCTTCTTCTCGTCCCGTCCCTTCCTGTTTTTCTTGGGTGCTGAAAACTGGTTCATGTAGTGACCAAACTCATCACAATTCCAGGCTCCAGCACTGGATCGAGTCTTTATCTTTCTTAGATTGACTCTTTCCTCTGGACTCTGATCTGCCACGATTCTGCCTACCCTCCGATCTGCCCCCTTCTTCCGCGTTCAGCGTTGATCCTAAAGTGGATCCAGATTCTTTCCTGCGAACCTCCTCGCTAATCATCAGATCCCTCACTTCGTCAAGCTTTAGTTTGTCTTTCGCGGATAAAGCACTGTGGCATCCCAACTATCTGACAAAGAAGATAACAAAACTAAAGCAAGTACCTTGTCACTGAAGTCGATCTCGATAGAACACAACTGCCCAATGATCATGTTGAACTCGTTCAGGTGTTGCTGCACGGGTGTGCTCTCCGACATCCTGAGGTTGAACAACCGTCTGATCAGGTGAACCTTGTTCGCCGTTGTGGGCTTCTGATACATCTCCTCCAAGATCTGCAGCATCTCCCTTGCGGACTTGACTTTAGTAGTGTGGTAGGCTACGTTCATGGACAACGATAAATGTATCGCACTCATCGCCTTTCGGTTCAACAGATTCCACTCCTTCTGTTCCATCTTTTCGGGTTTCCCCTTCTCCTTTAAGGGCACATGTAGATCTTTACCGTAGAGGTTCAAAAGATTCCACTCCTTTTGTTCCATCTTTTCGGGTTTTCCCTTCTCCTTTAAGGGCACATGTAGATCTTTACCGTAGAGGTAATCCTCGATCTGCATCTTCTAGAACCCGAAATTCGATCCGTCAAACTGCTTGATTGAAATCTTCTCGTCGCTCATCGTGACTGCTCCCTCTAAACCCGATGCTCTGATACCAGTTGTTAGGGTTCTCGGGTTGGATCCTCCGTAGTATTCTCCACTTGGTATGATATTGTCTGCTTTGGGTTTGTCAAACCCTCACGTCTTTGCTTTTGAGTTTCCCCAAAAGGCCTCATACCAATGAAGATACTAGTCCACCCTTTTATAGCCAATAATCCTTCAATGCCTTTCCGATGTGGGATATTTGTTTGACCCCTTTCAAATAAAGGACCACGTAACTCCCCTCAAACGACTTGCTCTAACTAGAACATGCAGTCTAGTCCACCCGAGATCCACCCGGGACGGTCACCTCTGTCTAGGTCAACTTTGTCTAGCTCACAGAGTCTCTGTCGTTTCTCCAAAGGGTTCCTGTTCGTCCTATTATTTTTTCGACACCGGGCACATTCGTCAGGATTATGGCCCCCGGGGCTCTGATACCAGTTGTTAGGAAATAAACAGACGCACACGATAGCGAAAGAGAAAATAAACGCGACTTGTTAACCCAGCTCGTCTTGCGACTACGTCTGGGGGCGATGCCAAGCCAGGTATTTCACTATGCTTTTCGGATGCGCGATGATTACAAAGAGAGATCATCTATTTATAATAGAAAACTTCTCCTAATTAACCCTAAGCCCATTATGAACAAACTTACTCTCTACTCCAAGCCCATTAGGAACAAACTTGCCATAATTAACCATAAGCCGATTAGGAACAAACTTGCTCCCCACTCTAAGCCCATAAGAAACAAACTTGCTCCCTACTCCAAGCCCATAAGGAACAAACTTGCTCCCCACTCCACTCCAAGCCCGTTAGGATCAATTCAGGCTCCATACTCCAACAGTTGGTTCATAATATTTTACAATACATTTATTTTATCTAAATTTATTTATTTTTTATTAAAATTTATGTCCAAAATATGAATATAATTTTAGTGAAGGAAGGAAGTAAACATTTTAGTCAATTAAGATTAATTTTCAACTATTTAGTGCACAATTAAATCTATTGATGGCCGGGTAGTTGGAACTCTGTCACATTAATAATAGGTTATCAGAAAATAGTTTTAGTGAAATATTGCATATATGCATATCAGTCATTCACACACATGTTCTTTATAAATACACCCACAAACTTAATTCACACACACATTTTTTATAAATACACCAACAAACTTAATTCACACACATTTTTTATAAATACACCCATTGACAGCTTAATTCGAAATTTTCAATCCGTTTATTTTACTCGTTTCTGTGATTTTTTTATCTTTTATTTTATTGTCGAACGCGGGATATTAAATGTAGTAATTCAAATTGTAATATGTAGTAATGCACATTATTTTATGTAGTAATAACACAAACTATTTATATAATAATACAAATTCTTTTATTTAGTAACACGTTTTTTCTAGTGTTTTTATTGATGTAGTAACTCACATTATAATACGTAGTAACATATATTATCGAATGTAGTAAACACAATAATCATGTTGTAATACAAAATGTTTTATTGTAGGATGATGCAAAAAATATTAGATCATTTGATAAAGTTACATATAGTAACAAACGTCTATTCAATGTAGTAATTCATACTATAGTATGTAGTAACATATAATTTTTTATGTAGTAAAACAAATTATTACATGTAGTAATAACACAATTTTATATAGTAATACTGATTCTTTTAAATTTTTATATTTTTTTTTATTGATTAAGTAACCCAAATTATAATATATAGTAACATATATTATTGCATGTAGTAAGATATATTATTGCACGTAATACAAAATAACATTGACCCATAATAATTAGTATTAAAGAATATTTAAAGAAATATAAAATATTTAAGGATTAAGGTTATCGTAAATTGCGTCCGACCGCGGCCTGAGGTGACCGAAAACTGCTCGAAGAAGATGACCATGTTCAATTTCTATCAGTGGGTGTATTTATAAAAAATGTGTGTGTGAATTAAGCTTGTGGGTGTATTTATAAAAAATGTGTGTGAATTAAGCTTGTGGGTGTATTTATAAAGAATATGTGTGTGAATGACTGAAATGCATGTATGCAATATTGCATATAAGTTTTTGTGATAAAAAAAAATGTGAATTGGTTTCGTGTCCCTTTTAAGAATCTCATTTTTTTTTTTTACTAGTGATTTTAGTTGGTTATAAATCATAATGTGTTTAGTCAGACGCAAAATTCAAAATACACACTCTCTCACACAATTATTTGCTTTTCTTTCGATTGTCTAAAAATTATTTACATACTTTCAAAATGAAAATAACACAAAATTAATATTCACATAACATTTATTTTTAAATTATTAGTCATTTTTTTTAATACATTTAAATTAAATTTCCTTTACACCCCATTAAATCATTCAAAATACCCCTATTTTATTTAACCCCACACATCACTAAAGTCATTTTTCTTAATTTGTGTGTCACATTGTGCAAAAAATCATGGGACGTAGGGAGTATAACAAGAGCTAGTCTTGGATGAAGCCTCAGTCTATAAGACTGATCTTCCTTAGCCCGATGTAAAAAGTGATAATATTTAAGTAAAAAAGTGATAATGTTTTAGTAAAATGTTATCACTTTTTTTCTGTAACATAAAATCTAGAAAAAAAATAGGTTGCTCAACCTAAAAATGTGAAATGTGAGTTAAAGGGGGTCAGTGAGACGGTCTTACACAATTTTTTATCGTATAACATAATTAAATAATCAAATACGAGATTAAACACATTACTTTAAATATATGACCATATCCACAATTAGTTTATGTTTGTGTGAGGGGATTTTATTTAAGGAGACATTTTAAATGAATACTCTGATGACATAGTTTTAGTGGGGATTTAAAATTTTCTCTATTTTAACTAAAAAGATATGGACAAAAATTTTAAGTATTTGAAATTTATTCATTTACAAGTGAAGTGAATTTGGATTGTAAATTTAAAGGGATGGGGTATATACCCCTCCAGCTTTGATAGATGCACTCCCCCGATACAACTACTCCCCTCAAAACACATCTACGATAGATGCACTCCCCCCAAATTATCTATTATACTCTTTATCTTAAAATTCAATGTGATAAATGCACCTCCCCTATAAAACCCTAATTTTCTTCATTTTTCCCCCAAATCCCAAACCCATCTCCTTCACCTCCTCCTTCTTCTTCTTTCACGTCGGCACTCCCCAACGACAAGCTCCGCCATGCCCAACTGCCGCCGTCGCCGTCTCACTCTCCCTCCCTCTCCAACGTCGTCGCCGTCGCACTCCCCCTCCCCTTTTTTTTTTTTTCATTTTCTGCACTCCCCCTCCTTCCCCCTCTCGCCGTCGCGCCGTTTGCTCTTCCTCCCCGTCGCACTCCCTTTTTTTTCGTCTTTGCAACAGGCGGCGGCGCCGCCACCTTTGTCGAGCGACGCCGCCGGCTCTTCCCCCCAACCAGCCACGCTCCCGCCGCCTCCCTCCCACTTCCGTCACCGGCCGCAGCTTCCGTCGTCAACACCTCCAGGTTTGTTTGTTTTTTTTTTTCTTTTTTAATTTAAGCAAGTCGACCATAAACATTTTCATCGACCCTCGATGGTCGATGAGAGTGTTTATGATCGACCCTTTATTCTCGAAATATTTTATTTTTTAAATTCTTTCGACGAACCAGTGTCGACGGGGATGTGTTTGGTCGACAAATCAGTGTTGACGGGGAGGTGTTTGGTCGATAAATCAGTAAGTTTTTTTTTTTCTAAGTTTTTTTTTTATTTTCTAAATTTGGTGGTGATGGTGGTGTTGACGACGGCCGGCAGCCGGAGTGGAGGGGAGTGTATGTATCTTTAATATTTTACTAAAAGGGTAAATTTGGTATTTTACATGAATATTTAATTAATAAAAGTGGGAGGGGAGTGTATCTAACAAAGCTGGAGGGGTATATACCCCAACCCAAATTTAAAATTTATAGAACTAAATCCAAATGGAGCCTTAGTTTATTACAAAGAGATGTTGATGTAGCCCACATGAGATGGATCTGAGCTCGTTCCCGACCAAACCCTTGGAAGACTCGGCCCAATAAGAAAAGCCCAAATACTTGCAATGATTTTTAGCAATTATTCTTGGTTTGGTAAGCTATAAGGCCCATTAACCGGTTCAATGCTAATGAACCTAGTTGGGCCTCCGATGACTTTTAAGGCCTGGCACACCGTCCAAGAGTGCGCCCGTTGGGTGATCAAAATTTTGCCAAACATGTTTACCCTTGCTATCATAAATAAAGTACTAAATAATTGCCATTTGGAAGCAATTCTAGACCAACCACACCCTTCTTAGCCGAATTATTTTGGCACGTCACCGAGCCATTCACGTCGGCTAGGACCAAGTTGTCGTCGCAACCAAAGGCCAGTGTCGCATTTTCACGCACTGGCTTGCCACAAGATGAGCGTTCCAAACCACCCATCAAATTCACCATAATCGACATACTTAAATGTTGTTGAAGATGGGACAATTGCTTGAGAAAAGGTGACAAAAGTGAGGAGAAATATAAGGTAAGAGTCTAGGAGAGAGGGTACATTTTCATGGTGGATAATTGTAATCTCCATTGATGAGAAGCGTCCTATATATGGAAAAGAGAACATATCCAACACTGGGGTATTTAATGGTATTTTGAATACTAATAGTTAGACCTTGACCAATCCTAAATCTCTTCATCTTTGAAGATTTTGTGTTCTAGGACTCTAATTAAAGAGTAAGACTTTGCATGGTAATACGAAAATATATTATGTTACAAATTATACTTCTCTTTTACTTAAGTATTAAATATTTTAATAACAATTTTATCCATAATTACTCACTCATTAACATAGAATTCAATATTCTAACTTTCAAGAGTTCGAGGACACTCATTTTATACTCCATATTAATGGCATTGGAATAATTAAACAATGGTTATCAAATCCTTAATGTTGCTATGAACAAAAAGAAAATGGAAGAAAATGTAAATGCAACGAAAA
Source organism: Galeopsis tetrahit (assembly GCA_963675135.1). Classification (NCBI taxonomy): domain Eukaryota; kingdom Viridiplantae; phylum Streptophyta; class Magnoliopsida; order Lamiales; family Lamiaceae; genus Galeopsis; species Galeopsis tetrahit. The sequence goes on along the minus strand of OY776126.1, from coordinate 37,027,688 downwards.
GTTCAACAAAAGAAAAAATAGGATCCTACTCTAAGAAGCACTAAAAAAAACAAGTCTCTTTAGATCTCAAGCATGCATGATTGTGATGTCAGCCAAGAACACAATTTTTGTAATAAATCTCGTCGCCTTGCAAGTGTGTGATGACTTCATTTCAACTAGATGTAGATAAACCTTTTGGGACGTCTTCATCATATAAACCACTTTTCGTCAATATGAATACGATTGTACATGTTCCTGAAAGAAGGGTTGGAATAAAGTGTTTCCTTGTTGATCATTGACAAGTAAAATTTCAATCTCGCTTTCTTGTTCTCATCCGTAAAAAGCAGCTTCGCTAGATTTGAATGTGGTTTAATAATTTTTTCTTTGATTTTTCCATGGTTAATTTTCTAGCTTCAAATTCCAATGATCTTATATTTGTGAGACTGTTATAATCAAATATCAAAATTATTTGTTCACAGATTTTTCTCTCCAAAATTAGACCTTCTCTCTCCAGGAGTTCTTCTCCCTCCTTCTCACACCCACCGCCATTCCCTTCCGCAGGCAACACTCTTGCCCTCCACCAATAGTAGTGGATCAAGAATTTAGTATTTGGGAGTACGAAATATATTAAATTTGAAAATGAGGTACACTTTTAACTTTTAGTTATCTAATTTTTTTTTAGACATTATTATATTTTTATTTTTACTTAAGAAATAAATACAAAATTTTTAATTTGGGAGTACAGTTGTATCCCCAAATCTCTACATAGATCCGCCTCTGCCCACCACCAGGTGCACCCCCCTCATCCTCATGTAGATCAGCTACATACACCGTTTACAACACTATCGTCGTTGTTGCCGCCGCCCACCACTCTTCGATCATCTTTCGGTACAAAGTCGTCGTTGTTGCCGCCGATTTTTTTCTAAGATCCATTTTGATTTTATGTAGTTTTTATTTTTTCAATGTGTAGTTGGGATCAACATATAAATTATTCCTAACGTAGCCACGGTGACCGTTCGGCTAAAATATTCGTTGATCTTGTTTTACTGCTTTTCTAAATAGTTTTAGTTATTTGTTTGTTGTTTTCCTTTTAATTAGTTCGAGTTTTTCTGTTTTTCTACGCCATGTGCGGTTTATTCCATTTTTTTAGACTCTTTTCCCGTGTTGGGACTTTGACTTTTTTTTAGATGGGCTTGATAGTCCTTAGGATTTGTAACTTGATGAAACTTTTTTTTTTTTTTAACATGAGAACACTTTAGTGTGAATTTGTCTCGATTTAAGAATGAAGATATGTATATTATTGTGGGCAAATGGTACACTTGTTTTTTCTCTTCTCACGATTGGAGGGGACAACGATCTTAAGTTTGAAGTTGTATTGTGATGTTGTATAGATCTTGTAAACCCTAATTTAAAAAAAAAAAAGTGTTCTTATTATTTTTTTCATGTGGTTGATATTTGAATTAAAAATTATGAAAATAGAGATTCTCTAAATTTCCAGTCTTCTAACAACCAATGGGGTAAGTTAAAAAAAACACACACACCCTCATTATTCTATGTAAAAGAAAAAAATGTATGCCAAATTTAACCTATTTATTTACATTTTATAATTTCGATAAAATTAATAATATTTAATTTTATAATTTAATTTACTATTTGAATATCTAATTGCATATATTAATGAGTTACACTCTTTTGTACCAGTTACATTACATGTATGTAATTGTCCATTACAAATAACACATGACTCATTTATTATATCAAATTCAATAACCCATTACAAATAACATATGACTCATTTACTATATCCAATTCAATAACCCATTACAAATAACACATAACTCATTTAGTATATCAATTTAGCACATATATTTTTTTCATGGGCCTTTATTTTACTTCAATTTTTTTTTTTTTTATCATTAAAAAATAATACTCCATTAATTTTTTAAAATTTTATTTTTTTATTTTACTCCAATTGATATTTATATTTCTCTTTTTAATATTATTTTTTAAATTTATTTTTCTTCCTATTTATCATTTGTGTTTCAAATGATAATTTTTTTCAAGTACTTTCTTTTTATGCCACAATAATTATCCTAAAATTTTAAAGTCTAATAAGAAATTTTTTAAAATAATATTAATTATTTTTTTTAAGTATTAAATAGTATAATAATAATTTGTTTTAAAAAATAAAATTCTCATCTCTCTTAGCTGCAAGTATTCAATTCTATTGGTACTATTTTACTTTAATTAATTGGTGTATAATTTTCACCTTATCCTTTCAAAATTTCATTTCATTCCTTACAAATTTTACTTCATTTTACATTGTTTAATTATTTTTTTCATTCGAACTTTCATTTTTTAATCACTTTATTTTAGTTTTTATGAATATAATTTTTACTTTATAAGTGTTATGATAACAATTGATAAGTATTATGGTATATTATTAGTTAATATGCAGTATTGTACGTATTAGTTAATATACAGTATAATATTAGTTTATATTGGTACAAGTTCTAATGTTTTCGAGTTTCGAGTTCATATACTTTATGGTACTAGTTCAAATATAGTATAGTATTAATTCACATACTCTATGGTACTAGTTCAAATATAGTATAATATTACTTCACATATTGTATAGTATTAGTTCATATATTAAATAATATTTTTATATCCACATTAATTTCTAGTACTATACAATATATTAACTAGTACTATACCATAGGCGTACTAATACTATAGCGTATTTAAACTAATATTATACTTAATAAAAAATACAAAACTTAACACATTCATAATCCAAGCATACCACGCAAATTAATACATCAATATTAAAAGATTGATATTAACTAACTAGTAAGAAGAACAAAAGTGAGAATGAATCACACTAAACACACAATTCAATTAATAGATACGATCACACTCAATAAACATATGAATGCATCAACACGGCGATGATCACAAAGAAAATAATAAAGATGATGCAATATTATGTTGGTTTCTTACCCAATTCTCCACTCACTACAAGAAAATAATTAATTGACTAGAGAATATTTTGTAGGCAATAATTCCAATTTTGTAGGCATTTATATTTACCTACGGAATACCAACGAAAACCCTTCGTATGGAATTCGCTCGTAGGTAATTCGGTTGCCCACGAAAATTTAATCCGTAGGCAATTACCTACTAAATTTTCGTAGCAAATCCATAACATTTCGGTAGGTAATATGATTACCATAATAAATGAAATTACGTAGGTAAATATCAATTACGAAACATTTTGTTGGTAATTCCGTAGGCAAATTTGACACCGGTCCAACCATGAATCGATCATAAAACCGATTCAAAAAGTGTTAAAATATATAAACATTTTTAAAATACAAACTTAGGTGCACATTAGGCCCCCTTTATAATGTTTTTCTCTCATATTTCTTGTACTCCTTATTCTATGTGGGACAAAAAATTTATGTTTGTTGGTTACTAACTTATTAATACTATTACTTTTATATTGTTTTTTCTCTTATATTTTTTCTACTCTTTCGATGTGGGACATACTAAAGTTCATATGTTTATTTGTTATAACACTATTGTTTTTCTAAGTTCCTAGCTAATTTTGTAGGTAATACAATTAGATAATTTATACATATAAATAGCTAGAAAAATTTTCGTAGGTAAAAAAATAAACAAATCACCTACAATCATTTTGGTAGGGAAATGTTATTTTGCCTACGGATTATTTTGTAGGTAAATCAATATTTTCTAAGTTCCTAGCTAATTTTGTAGGTAATACAATTAGATAATTTATACATATAAATAGCTAGGAAACTTTTCGTAGGTAAATAAATAAACAAATCACCTACAATCATTTTGGTAGGGAAATGCTATTTTGCCTACGGATTATTTTGTAGGTAAATCAATATTTTCTAAGTTCCTAGCTAATTTTGTAGGTAATACAATTAGATAATTTATACATATAAATAGCTAGGAAAATTTCCGTAGGTAAATAAATAAACAAATCACCTACAATCATTTTGGCAGGGAAATGCTATTTTGCCTACGGATTATTTTGTAGGTAAATCAATATTTTCTATGTTTCTAGCTAATTTTGTAGGTAATACAATTAGATAATTTATACATATAAATAGCTAGGAAAATTTTCGTTGGTAAATAAAAAAAAAATCACCTACAACCGTTTCTTACCCAATTCTCCAGTACTCATTTAAGTTTCTAAATATAAATTTTATTTTTCAATTAGATTATGTTATTAATTAGTCTTAAAAAATAATCTATAACTTTAAAAAACTTGTAATAAACCAAATATCATTGTAGAAATAATGAAGACATAACAAAATAATCTTAGTTATTATAAATCAGATTAAAGCTAGAAAGTGAGCATGTCATATTCATACATTTATAACCAAATTAGAAAAAAAAATGAATTTTTTTAGTTTAGTTTTTTTTTTCGATTTTTTTGTAATTTTTCCCTAAATTTTGGTCGTTTTTTGAAAAAAAAAAAACTGAAATTTTTATTTCATAATTTTATTTTTGAGTTTCATATTTTTTTTCAATTTTTTTATATTTATTTTTGAAAGTTTAAAAAATAGAATAATATTTGACTTCGTGGTGATTCATTGGTGACTCAATAGTCGGTGTATAATTATAATTTTAATAAGTTGTATTTTAATTTAATTGATAAAATGGTAATATAATTTTTTACATGTATTTTTCTTTTAAAACAATTCGGGGTGAAATTAATAAAAAAAGAGGGTAAATAACTAATAATCCATGTAAAAAATTGGATTTAGTTATTTTTACACATAAGTGCCTAAAAGAAAGTAGTGTGGACTTATTAAAAAAAAGGAGGGTAAATAAAAAATTGAATCCAGTTACATGTATGTAATATATTAAATTAATTTAAATATCAAGATAAATATGGAGTATTATTTAATGATTGTAATATATTAAAAATGAATAGAATAATAAATCGAGTAAAATATTATAGAGTTTTATGATTAGAAAAAGTTTTTAAAATAGAATATAAAAAATTGTATTTTCAAGTTTAGAGATCTTCAAAATGTAGTTTATGGTCAGAGATGTTCTAATAATCACTTTATTTTCTCGTTTTCGTTTGACTTTGCAAAGAATGATTACACCTAGGGATGGCAGTATTGACCCGACCCGTGGGTACCCGCTCCGCCCCGCGAGATTTGGACCAGGTCGGACCCGCCTCGTATTAAAAACAGGTCGAGGCGATCCCGACCCGTATATAAACAAATCGGGTCTGGATTTTATATCAGACCCGCGGAGCCCCGTCCCGTATATATATATTAAATTTGACAAATTTAAAAGTTTTCAACTTTTCTATATGTATTAATAAATTTAATTAAGTAAATTTAACTAATATATTACCTTTTATAATCACAATAACTAAGACTCTTTAGCTTTTCTATATGTATTAACTATTAATAAATTAGGAAATCACAATATATAGATTATAGTCACATTTGCATATGGTAAAAGATTTCTAATAAAAAAGATAGAACCGTGAATTAGTTAGTAGTTATTATTGTGGTTAAAGGAGGTTAACATGAAATATGAAAAATGGGGCGGGGCGGAGCGCGGGACGATGATTTTGGACCCGTACGGGGCGCGGGACGGGTCTGGGGCATAGTATTCTTGAACGGGTCAGGTCCGGGTAATCAACTACCCGGCCCCGACCAGCTGGCCCATTGCCATCCCTAATTACACCACCACACTGTCAGTTCTGGATTTGTTTCTAGATAATATCGGAATCATTAAACTCAGAAAGAACCCTACCTACCAGCTGCCCAAAAATATTACTCATTAACACCGTCAAGAATCATGGACATAACCAAATTACCTAGCTTAGGTTGTCTTAGAAGAAAAAAAAATGTGTTTTTAGCCCTGGCCTGATGTTTTTGTCGTTTAAAACATGGGAGAGGGGCTGAATTGTCACCTCTAATTGTCTCGTAAAGATTGAAGCATTGATCATAATAGAGGCATTAAGCAAAGAGATTGTCTTACCCAAATTATAGGCGTAGGTTATTTGCCCAACAATGTTAGATGCACCCCCAAATTACCTAAGTTACCCCTTTTTTCTTTAAAAATATTTTTAATAAATACACTTTACCCAAAATAATCCTAACACTTTCTTTTTCTCTCATTTCTCACTTATTTACAGAATTACAGCAACAACAGCCGCCCTCCTCTTCCATGCCCCACCCGCCCCCAGGCCGCACAACTCTTCTTCCACCTCTTTTTTTTTCTTTTCTTCTGCAAACAGCAGGCGGCCGTCCGCCTCACTACTGCGCGATTCTTTCTTTCCCGTCTCCATTTTTTTATTCTGCAACACAGGCGGCCATGGCAGCCCCGCCCAGCACCACCCGTCATAGGCTGCTCCTCGTCCCCCTTCCCCAGGCCGTTGCACTCCGCTTTCCTCATTCTTGCACATAGGTTTGTATTTTTTTCCAACAAAATATCAAACTTTCAATTTTCACAAATCAGTATCGAAAATATACACTAGTTTGTTGAAAATATAACTATTTTTTTTAAATTAAGTTTATTTCGTGGAGTGGCTGCAATTAGAATTAGAGTTAAAATTTAAATATTGACGAGGACCATGAGGTGTATTTACTTGACCCGTTTTACTAAAAGGATAATTTAAATATTTAACATATTTATTAAATTAAGGGTTAATTCTAAATAAATACACCACCTTTTTCACCGTGTTACAATTAGATACACTTTTTTTTTTCTCCGGTCAACAATTGATGATGTGGTTTGCCTTGCATGCGTCTCCTACACTTCTCAAACTATTTCTTCTACCATTTTCAAACTAAATAATTTTATAAAAATAAAATTTCATGCGTCTCCTCTACTTCTCAAACTAAATCAAGTTATTCTCTTCTAACCATAAAAATCATACAAAAAAATCATAAAAAGCAAAAAAAATCCATGATCATTGGTGATTTGGTGGTTTATTTATTCAGGAATTCTTAAATTATTTAATAATTTTGCTGTTTTGTTCAACTAGTTCAAAAATTATAATTTTTTTCCGTGGACCTCAATTAATTATTGTATTTGGGTGTATGCGAAGGTTTTTTATTATTTTGTTCAACTAGTTCGAGAACTACAATTTATATGCTTTATGAGAGAGAAAAATATTCTAGGAATTAATGTGTTTAATTAACACTAATGATTATTGCAACAAAAATGTTATATCCCTTATGATTTTGATTTTTAGTGAAGAGAGAACTTGATTGATTGAGTTTGAGAAGTGAGAGAGACGCGCATAACAAGAACTCTGTTGGGTGGTGTATTTATTTAGAATTAACTTCCACAAAAATGTTCTTATGATTTTGATTTTTGAGTTTGAGAAGAGAGACGCGCATAACAAGAACTCTGTTGGGTGGTGTATTTATTTAGAATTAACTCCCACAAAAATGTTTAGAATTAACTCCCACAAAAATGTTCTATCCCTTATGATTTTGATTTTTGATTTTGAGAAGTGAGAGAGACGAAATTAGTTTGAGAAGTGAGAGAGACGCGCATAACAAGAACTCTGTGTGGAAGCTAAAGGCTATCACATAAGTGTGCAAACCCCCTCGAAAGGCATAGGTAAACATCGTGCATTGATTAGCAATTATAGGATCTAACCAAATACCATAATCCCCTAAGATAGTGTTTCATAAGCACTTTCAACACGGTTACTAATGCTTATGAAACGCCCTCTCACCAAACTCCTAGACGACCTCTACTCGTTTAGTGTCTAAGGTTGTCGGTCTAGCCATTAACACCCCTCTCGGGTGAGCTAATTACTAATTAACTTCTATTCAATTGACCAAAGCTCACACTCACACCCCAATCATGCAAACCCAACTCTCGTTGCAATTAACATAATCGAAAATGCTTGCTAATAGGGTTGATCAATCAAATGAATCAATCAAAGTACAACTCTAGAAACATAAAAACTCAAATTCTAAACTAATCATGCAATTAATCCACAATTTACACTAAATTCTCATCAAAACATCAACACCCAAAGCAATTGGAGATTAGCCCATGTCTAAATTAACAACTAGAATAAAACTCATGTAAATTAAACTACAAAACATGAATGAAAATGAAATTACCAAATTAAATTTGCAATAAGAAAAATATCACCTCTTGTCTTCAAATCCTCCAAAGCTAACATTAAATTGAAATACTAAATTAAACACTAGCTAAGAAATGAAAGAACAATTAAAACTAGCTAATCTATTGAGTGGAGTGGTGGGGAGGAGAAAAGATTTCTCCCCCAAATGGAGTCGAATGCCCTCTTTTCCGCCAATGCGCTCTGCGTATTCTGCCTCCCCCTGGCTACTGTTATTCACGCCTTCTTTGATTAAATAAGTTTGAGAAGAGAGACGCGCATAACAAGAACTCTGTTGGGTGGTGTATTTATTTAGAATTAACTCCCACAAAAATGTTTAGAATTAACTCCCACAAAAATGTTCTATCCCTTATGATTTTGATTTTTGAGTTTGAGAAGTGAGAGAGACGAAATTAGTTTGAGAAGTGAGAGAGACGCGCATAACAAGAACTCTGTGTGGCCTTTCCAGGAATCGAACTCAAGACTTAAGTATGAATAATGGTGCTCTAACCACTTAAACTATCCAACTTTATTTAATAAAAATATATAATAAACCTAACTAATATTAAAAACTCTAGCGCATAACAGATTATATAAGCAACCGCATTTTTTTTCCTTTCTTTCTTCATTTTTTGTACTCATAATACCCTATTGTATATCATATATATATATATATATAATATAAGTATATTACTTTAATATATATGTATATTATTATTGTATTTATAATATATTATACAACTATTAATTAATGGCAATATTTCTATTTAGTTTTTTTTTTTGTTCTTAATTAATAATTAATGTAATTCTTGATGTTTATTTCTATTATGTACTATAAATATATATACTGTAATATTTTATGTTTCTTGATGAATTTAATAAATATTTTATATAAAAAAAAAAAAAAAGTCGGCCCGCCCATTTTTGGGTTGGGTTGGGGTTTTGGTAGCCCGCCTTGCAAACGGGCTGACCCGCCCCGCCCCGTCGACCCGTTTTGACAGGTCTAAGTATATCTGGGAAAATAAAAACCACGCCAAATATAAATACAACTAAGCCAATTTTACTTTATAAAAGCCCAACATTAAAGCCCAATTTAATAATTCATGAATCTTTTATTTATTTTTTTTGAGGGGGAGGTTTTACAAGATCATCAAATAAAATTATAAATCACGAACTAAGATTTTGATCTTCAAACCAATGCGGATATCGTCGTTCACTTCAATCATGTGAAAAGAAAAGATGAGTTTTAACAGATGTCCAAGTCTCCAATCTTTAAACGAGACAACCCACACTAAGGTGTTTCATGTCAAGAATAGGAAACAAAAAAATAGGCAAAGTTCTAAATACCCGATTTCAAGAACTAGAAACCAAGGCTCACGAGTCTATCCCAAGGAGCCCAACCACAAAAGAGACCCACACAAAAAAAGACTACAACAGATCTACAGATCTACAACTCAGATCTGCAGATCTCAGATCCCAACCACAAAAAAAGACACTCACAAAAAAACTACAACAGATCTACAAATCAACAACTCAGATCTGTAGATTTACAACCCGCAGATCTACAATCCAGATCTATAAATCTACAACACAAATGTAAGATCTACAAATCAACGACCCAGATCTTGTAGATCTACAACGATCATACAAATCTACAACACAAATTTTGCGAAAACTGAAATACCAGAAGAGATCGGAGAGAAGCGGAAAATCAACACACATCTAAGATGGAAGGACAACAAAGATAGAGCCGCAAAGAAGACAAAAACGATAACGGCAACATGAACGATTAATCTGCAACGGACCGACGGCGGAAACCGGTGGAGAAAAGAAGAAGGAACTCTCTAAAGAGAGAAGCTCTCCCTTCTCTCTAGAACCGGCCTCAAGCGATAATAATGAAGGGTTTGTACTTAATAATTCATGAATCATACCTTCATACTTTTCAAATATTCTCTCACATTCAATGTAGATGTTTTCTCAAAAAAAAAAAAAAAATACCCGTTTCAATATAAAAAAAAATTTATTTGTTTTTTTTTTTCGGTTAACTTTATCACCTCAAATATATTTACTTACTTTATTAGTATATATTTTTTAATCTATATGTTCAATAGCTATGAAAAGTTTCACTTGAGGGAGTTAACTCCTTTCTCGCATCTAGTGTTGTTATTCGAACCGAGCCTTAATGAGACTCGACTCAACTCGACTCGTTTTGTTAAATGAATCGAGTTTGAGCTCGTTAGATACTTGATTTACTAACAAGTCGGCTGGACTCAACTACTTGTTAGGCTCGATATCTAATTTTTTGTAAAAAATTTCATTAGACTCGTTAGACTCAGCTCGATAGACTCGTTAAACTCGTTAAGCTCGTTAGACTCGTCAATGTTATCGATCCGAACGAGCACGAATTTCAAATACTCGGCTCGAATAACAACTTACTCGCATCCTTCATTGTTTCAACATCAGGTAATTATTTTAATTTTATTTAAGGGTTAATTCTAAATAAATACACCACCTTCAGTCGACTCAGCATCAATTTAATCACGACCTTTACGATTATTGTAAAAAACTCCAACCTTTCATTGTGTTGCAATTAGATACACATTTTTTTCTTCGGCCAACAATTGATGATGTGGCTTGCCACGTCAGATTACACATTTTTTTTTTCCAAATCATATTACACTTTATAGATTTTTTTTTATAAATATAAAAATAAAACTCAATAGAGTGTAATATGATGTAGAAAATAAAAAATAAAATAAAAGGAATATGTGTAATCTAACGTGGCAAGCTCGGCAAGCCACATCATCCATTGTTGGTCGAAGAAAAAAATGTATATCTAATTGCAACACGATGAAAGATTTGAGGTTTTTTACAATAAATTGATACTGAGACTAAAGGTGGTGTATTTATTTAGAATTAACCCTTTATTTAATAAGTTAATTCATGTTTATTGGAGTATTTGATTTGATTATTGAGTTAATTTATTGAGTTAATTTATGTTAATAGCCAAATACTTCTATACACTCGCGTGCACGGTACCCCCCTCCATTTCAAGTAATTTTTAAATTTCAACTTTGACCCGGTTATCTGACCCATTTATATTTGGGTCATTTGCAAAAGAAAGGTTTCTTTTCACAAAAAATAGATCCCATTCGTGCGATTTCAACGGCGACCCCATTTCAAGAGCTTTCTTCTACGGCAACGGCGTTGAGACGGAAGACAGACGGCGCTGAGGCGGACGACGGACAGCGTTGAGGCGGACGACGCAATTTGGACGTTTTTTCGATTTTAGGGCTTCCACGGGCGGCGGCGATTTCATCTTCTACGGCGGGCCTACGACTGCGATTGACGGATTTCTAGGGCTAGGGCTGCGATAAGCAACACAAGTCATTTTCTGGCACCTCGGCCAAGACCAGCCCACCGCCATCTCCATCGTGTCACCACCTCATTATCGGCATCACCTTCAGATTTTTTGGTAATCCTCTTTAATTCAGAATTTACTGCATAGGATACATTTGATTATTGTGTCGTAGTAATTTATAATGCGGTGAAGAAAAATGGGATGGGCTTGGTGAATTGTATGTCAATTATATTGGTTCTTCCTTATATGTTTGTGCATTTGTATTCATCATAAATGCGGTGTGCATCTGTATTCATAAATTATATTGGTGTTGGAGGGGTCGGAGGGGTCTAGTGGAAGGTCATTTGGGTTGTGGTAAAAGAGCACAACTAATATTTTAATAAATTGAGGTTGTAGTAAAACAATAGTGTTTTCTTTGGGAGTATTATACATTTTTTAGACTTGAATTGTAACTTTTGCCAAATGTTACTTGTTAATAAGTGGTATTCTTGTTATTTATTCATTTTATCTTTTTTTTTTTTTTGAATCAAGCAAAAGTGATTTATTGATAATGGACTCCCATAACACTGTTTACATGATCAATTGGAGGTACCAGCAGTAGCAATTGAGAAATTTAAACAGTAGTATAAGCAGTAGAAAAGGGTATAGAGTGTGTGCCTATGACCAAGAACTCCAAGTTGGACTGATCCAGGACTTTGCTGTGTATATGATGATGAATTTTAAACATTTCAATGGAAAGCCTTACACCTCACCAGATATGACAAAGGTATTTTTTTTTCTTTTTCTTTTTTTTGTTGATTTCAAATTGTAATAATTTTTTTATTATTATTTTAATGTGAATTGTATTTTTGTAGGCTGATATTCGAAAGGTTTTGAGGGCTGAAATATGTGCCGTTCTAATTCTTTCGAATTTGAATGAACGAAGGGACAATATAATCGAAGAGATTTACAAATTTTATATGAGGAAGCCGGCCATAGTTCAAAGAATTGTTGAAGAGAAGAAACAAAATGTTTTGAAAGCTAAAGAGAAGAAGAAGAAAAAAGATACAAAATTTGAAGAAAATGGGTTGTGATTTGGGAAGAAGTAAAAGAAAACTTTGATCATCTTATTTGGGTGTAATGAATTGATGTTTTTTTTTTTTTTTTAACATTAATTTTGTTTAGGGATTAATGCTATCAAAATTGATATCAAGTAATGTCAGATGTCTAATGCAGTTTTTAATGTCAAATTATGGTGTTAATTACAATATTTAATATTTGTGTTAATAAAGAAACAAGTAATATCAATATGAATATTTAGTAATACCACACAGTGTATTCACTAATACCACGTGTAATAACTAGTAATACCATGTGTCTAATATGATTTTAAAACTTTAAATAACCGTGTTTAATGTTTTCGCTGCCAAAATCAATATACAATAACATCATACAGTATGTTTAATGCAGTTTTTAACTTCAAATTATGGTTTTTAATGCAGTAATACAAATATCAATATTCAGTAATACCACATAGTGTATTCACTAATACCACATGTAATAATCAGTAATACTAGGTGTCTATATGATGTTTCAAACTTTAAATTACGGTAGTTAATGTTTTCGCTACCAAATCAATATCCAGTAAAATCAAAATTACGGTGTTAATAAATAAACAAGTAATTCAAATATCGATGTCCAGTAATACCACAAAGTGTATTCAGTAATATCACAAAGTGTATTGAGTAATACCATAAAGTGTATTCAGTAATATCACGTGTAATAACAGTAATACCAGATATCTCATATGATGTTTTCATGTTTTTGCTACAAAAAAAAATAATATCCAATAATACCATATGCAATACGCAAAACAATCATCAACTGAATTAATTGGGGATTCGGTGTTTTAGAACCAAACTCTTTCATTTTTATTTTTTCTGACCAACATTGATGCTTTGCAACCCGTTCTTGTAATTCCAACATCCTTCGTCTTCATAGATGTACTGGCTCCAGGACTTTTTTCATTTTTTCGTCTCACTCCTTGACAAGAACATACAAACAATTTGGACAACACAACCTTATTATTGCTTGCAGAATATCTTATTGTTGATTTACGTATGCTAAACCCCAATGAACAAGCATGGTAACGATACAAAGCATACATTTCCTCCACTGTTCCTTTCTCCACACCAAGTAGAGAACCACTAATACCATTAACATCGTCATCGTTTTCTGATTTATATGTAAAAAAAAAATCAATACAATAATAATTCATTATTCTATTGTGAGTATGTTTTACATTTTAGAGTTTTTGTACCTGTATTTGATATCACAACATTCTCTTCCACATTTTGTTCATTACGATCATATACTTCTTCATCTTAAAGAGAAACATCTTGAATTTCATGTATATTCCCACCTATAAATGAAACTGAATTCAGTAATACCACAAATAATATCCAGTAATACCAGAGCTTATATCCAGTAATACCACATGTCTAATAATACAAAAAAACATAACAATTCTAATAACTCCAATTAAACACTGTCAAATTGTGAAAAAATCACCTTCTTCTTGGCTGTGAGTATTTTTCCTATTGAAATGATCACAATCATCATTGTTATGCATATTTCAATGATATTTCCCTGACACCAATAGAATAATTTCATAAAAATTAGAGTAAGAAGAAAAACTAATTGAAATTGGGGATTAAAACACGGATTGTGTATATTTGTTCTTAACTGTGTATTGTGAAATTAGGTTTAAACGCACAACCGTCGACGCAACAGCAATATTGTGAAATTAGGTTTAAACGCACAACCGTCGATGCAACAGCAAGAATGGCGGCGGCGGCGGCGAGAAACCGGCGGCGGTGGGGCCAGAAATCGGCGGCGATGGGCGGCAGTAATCGGAGGCGATGTGCGACAGAAAGCAACAACGATGGTGGACTCAAGTTTTCACTTTCACGCTCTATTTTTTATTTTTTATTATTTGGGCCTTGACCCGGTTCTGATCCTGCCTAACCCATATTCCATTTTGGTGATGTATGCATGGTACACGCGAGGGCACGCAAGTGTGACCCATGTTAATATTGTTAATTTGCTTAAATTAATTTAATTAAGATAGATAATTGTTTGGCAAATTTATTTATATATTGTAGTTTTGAAATAGAATATTGCAAATGTAGTCAAAATGAGGAGGATTTCGAAAGTAAGCATAAGTGCAACTGCAACCAACGATTCTTAAAAAGTCACTGGTGCAGAACGCGCCTTTGAAAGAGTTTTATTAAAGAAAAGAAAAAAGGAAAAAAATATACGTATATATACAGTATAGGCGGCGGCCTGCCAGGCCCACCTATGTCAGAGATTGTCGGGCATGCTGAGAGTGACAAGACAAGACAAGCATTGTTCCACGTGCATTTCACAGATTTGACTCTAATTTGTTCCATGAGTTTCAGTAGTTGAAAGTGGGGGATTTTTAGTTCGTTTTCAATACTGGTACAAAATATGCACGTATTTGTTACATAAACTTAAAAAATTCATATCTCATCAGATATAACTCGAATTGACACGATTCTTGTGAAAAGCATGTTCTTAACTCAGTTTAGATTAACAACAATGGTTTACTTTTTACAGAAAATAAATTTAGCAAAAACGGCATTTCACTGTACTAACATAAGATAACACAACTTCAATTAACTATTTATATCCAACTTCTACCAATTATTATAAATATGGTAAAGTCTAGTATGCACTCGAGTGCATGTTGTGCACCCTAGTCCATGTGCACTTTTCAGTTTACTGACTTACACTTTTTGGTAAATGGTGTTGCAATTTTCAATTATTACTAAAAATATTATTATACAGTTTAATAATTGAAAAGTGCAACACCATTTACCAAAAAGTGTAAGTCACTAAACTGAAAAGTGCAACATGGACTAGGGTGCACAACATGCACTCGAGTCTATAGCAGACCAACCCTATTAATATTTAAAAAATTCTAAAATTTAACTAAAAATTCTCCACTACCTCTATATTAACACCGTAAAAAATATCATAAAATTCATCTAAATATTACCACCTAAATATATTTTATTTTCAATAGCAATCCAATAATTCTACCTAATTAACTATAAAATATTATCATCGTTTAACATAAACAATAAAATATTAAATTAATCATATTTAATACAATATAACTCATCAATAAATCTTAACCAACAATTCTAACTTCACCAAATTAAGCATACAAATATATAAAATTGAAAAACAATACTATTTTTAAAAAAAATCAATTTTTTCTATTTTAATCTCAAAATAATAATTCAAAATTTTAAATCATAATTATTATTTTTAATCTCTCTCCTCTTCAAATTCTTTCATTTCAAAATTCTAATATTGTCATACATTCTTATTAAAATTTTCTAATTCTCCTATTCTAATATTTATTCTAATTTAAATATTATCTAATTTTGATTTTATATATCTACAAACATTTTAGTGATATATATCAGTCCCCCTCTTCTCATCATTTTATTTCAAAAGCTCTTTTTTTTTTTTTTTTTTATTAATCTTAATCTATGCAAAGAATTAAAAAAAATCATTTTAATTTTATCTTCTAAATTCACTTTTAAATATTGATTTTAAATATTAAAATTTATAAATTAGTTAAACATATATTAAATATTAAACTAAATATATATGCAACAAAAGTTTTAGGAAGAAAAGATTCTCCAAGGATTAAAATAAAAATCCTATTAACAAATTCAATTTTGAATATTTAAATTTAAGATTATCAATAATTTTCATCTACCTTCTACCTTAATTATTGTACATTCAAATTATAATTCAAACTATAAAACACATGAACCATTTGTTTGCTTCGGTTAGTCTATATGATACCTATATGAGACTATGATGTTTTAAGTTGCGTTTTATATGACGGGAAATTATGCTCTCAGAACATCTACAACTATTTCGATCTTTCATATTTTTCTTAAATAATTGTTTCACTTCTCTCTCCTTTCCCTTCTCTACAACTTTCTTCAATTTTCATTTACTCTTTTTTTTTTACAATTTCCTTTTCCTCTGTATTTTCAATTATTTTTTTGGTTCTTTTTTTTTTTATGTCTACATTAATTATTTTATTTTGTTGCTTTTACCATTTTCTTAAATTTCTCTCTCTTTACAATTTTTTTTTAAAAATTTTCTTCAATTATTTTTCCCCACTCTTTCATTTTTTTTTTTACAATTTTAGTTTTTTTTTTTTTTTTTTTACAATTTTCTTAAAATTCTCTCTCTTTTGTCAATTATTTTCTTTTAAACTTTTCTTCAATTTTTTTTTTTTTTTTGTTCTTGCTCAATTTTTTTCTTTTTCTCGTGTCCACAACTATTTTTAATTAATTATTTTCTTTTACTAAAAAGAATAGAAGAATTATTTGAGTTGGTGGTCATTGATGAAAATATGTGAATTTTTAAATCTTTCTCGGTTTTACGTAGGACTCTAAAATTTCTTTGGTTTACTCCCTTAATTTCCATTTCATTTTTTTATTCTCCATTTTATGTAACTTTAGGGAACAAAAATATAAGTTACTCTCCTTTCTCGGTTTATTCAAACAATATTTTTTTTTTTTACAGTTTTCTAAAAAAAAAATTAGTTATCTTCTTTTTTTTTCTTCTACTTAATTATTTTTTTTTTACAATTTTTTTTTTTTGCTTTCAATTTCTTTGTAAAAACACCACTTATCACCTGTATTTAAAAATTTGACTATTTCTAAATTTTTCTCTATTTTATTTTTTATTTGAAGATATTATAGCATTTATTTTGAACAGTTTTTACAATTTTTATTTGAAGATATTATAACATTCGTTGTGAACGCATTAAACAGTTATTGAATATTGAACTACATGATAACAAATACTCTCTCCGTCCCATTATTAATGGAACAATTATTGTTTGCACAGAGTTTAATGTAAAAATTGTTTATTGGTATTAAAGGTGATAAAATGGCTTTTTATGAGGTATATAATGGGTAATTCAACTTTATTGGAGAGAGAATCTTTAGTTAGTGTGTAAAAAGTAATGACATGTGGTGTAAATAAGAGATGTTTGAGGGAGTTTTTTTAAAAGGGTAGGAAGTTGTTTTTTTCCAAATAAAGAAATGTTCCATTAATAATGGGACAGATGTTTTTGGCAAATGTTCTATTAATAATGAGACGAATGTTTTTGGCAAATGTTCCATTAATAATGGTTAGACATACGAAGATGAGTTGCACTCAGTCCATTATAATTGTTTTGGACTATGCTAAAATACGAAGATGAGTTGCACTCAGTCCATTATAATGAGTTGCACTCAGTCCATTATAATTGTTTTGGACTATGCCAAAATACGAAGATGAGTTGCACTCAGTCCATTATAATGAGTTGCACTCAGTCCATTATAATTGTTTTGGACTATGCTAAAATACGAAGATGAGTTGCACTCAGTCCATTATAATTGTCCATTATAATGAGTTGCACTCAGTCCATTATAATTGTTTTGGACTATGCTAAAATACGAAGATGAGTTGCACTCAGTCCATTATAATTGTTTTGGACTATGCTAAAATTTAAACATTGTATAGGCCTTTTGAAGTGTTTAGAAATTTATAACGTATAATACTTTTTTTTTTTTGAATGGAAGTTAAATACCCATCCCTTTTTTTCCCCTCCCCGTGACTCGAACCCAAGACCTAAGGCCTAGGTAGTGGTGCTCTAACCACTTGAGCTATCCCACTTTGTCATAATGTATAATACTACTTCTTGCTTATTCACTACAAATCTTTTATATCATTCCTATAATAAATTTTTGCTTATTCAGTACAAATCTTTATATCATAATAAATAAATAATTTCCTACAGTATATAATAAATAAAAATTAGTTAATAGTGATTTCTTTTATAAATAAAATTTTAATTTCTTTATTATATTATTGTTATCTTAATACTCTATATTTGTGAGAATATAATCGACATTTGTTAGAAAACTTAATCGAAGAATTGTCTATCCAAGGTATTTATAATTAGTGATAACGTATAAAAAGGGATGTTGAGTTAGTTGAGAAAATAATGTGATTATTTAAATTTTAAAATAATTAAAATAGATAAAATTGTTATAAAATGGTTGATAAGATAATTATTTAAAATTTAAAATAAAAATTTATAAAAAAATAAAGCAAAGAATTTAAAGAGGGGAGATTGAAATAGGGTAATTATGTTGGTGGTATTGTTGGATAAATAATGTATAAAAAAAAACTTTACAAATATTGAAGGGTATAAATCTAATGGTATTTATTCTTTATTTATTATTAATATTTTTTTATATATTTAATATTTATCAAATTATTATACTAATTTTTTAATTTATTTATAAATACTCTTTAATAAATATACACTTTAAATAAAAAATAATTTTAAATGTCATTATTTTTGTCCAGGTAAATATCAAATTTTATGACTTGATAAATTTCGGTTCTTTCTTCTAGAAGATACCGAAGATTCATTCTTACATAATATTGTATACTTATCTTTAAATAAATTAAATATTTTCTGCAAATAAATTATTAACTAAAGAAAAATAAATTTTCACGACTTCAAATATTGAAAAGCAAAGTTCAATTTTTATATAATAAATTTTGAATTTTATGTTAATTTAAATGTAATTTATATATTTTATGTAAATAATTATTTATAATATAAATGGACGGGCTATTTTATGTAAATAATTATTTATAATATACATGGACGGGTATGTATTTATTTTGTTAAAGTTTTTTTTTTAATTGCATATTATTTTCTTCATAAATGAACGAAGATGTATTTTCTTTATATACATTCCAATCATCAAGAATGAAGCGTGAATGTATTCTAAAATAATTTTTATAATAATTTTTTAGTAATTGTCAATAGTATTTTAAAGAATTTTTTAGTAATTGTCAATAAAAAAAATCAGAGAGTGAGTGTATTTTATAATAATTTAAAAAACTTTACTTAGAAAAGTTTTAGTAATTGTTAATAAAACAAATTAAAATCTTTCAACAAAGTTTGATTATTTAATTGATCGAATAAATATGAAAAGTGATTGAACCGTTTTTAATAATTTTTTTTATTTTTTTATATTTTATTATTGTTTATATAATATTAATTTATTATACTTAAAGATATCATCATTGTAATGTTAAAATTGAAAGGAAAAAAATTTAGACATGAAAATTAAGTACTATTTTGTGTCATGAAAATAGGTTACTAGGAAGATGTCACAGTTCTTTCTTTAAGGGAGGTTTGTTTTGGAATGGAAAATTTCACCCATGTTCTACGTTAAAATTTAGATTTAGAATTTTTAAATCTTAACTATAAACCCTACAAAAGTCAACTCTATAAATATAAATATGTACAAACTCTATATAGATATTTATAATAACCTATATAAACATGTATAATTATATACTATAAAGTTAAATCATACCTACTTAAATTAAAAAACAAACACAAAACATATAAATCATTAGATTTCAAAATTCTCAAAATCCCAAATAAAACATTCCCTTAGTTTTGTAAAAGTCAATTTTATTGTATTTTGTCATTGTGAAAAATAATGCCAACATACTACAACGTTGTGAAGTTTTTAGAAATTTGTAATTTTATATTTTTTTATTAATAACATTATTTTATAATGCCTTTACTTATTAAAAATATTTTCTTAATTTTACAATTAAAATCATAATTTTATTAATGCATGTTATTAATATATTAAAAATATTATAATATATAAAAATATAAATACAATAATAATATAGATTCAAATTTGTAGAAATGTATATGTTATAAATATATTAGAATAAAAAAAAATTAACTTTCACACACTCTAACAATGAAAAAGATATAAAAATTATATTTAAAGTTATTATTTTAATAAATCGACCCTAATATAATATTTAATGTTATTATTTTAATAAATCGATCCCGCGTAAAACGCGGGTATAGGGCTAGTAAACTATAACAACATAATACAAAATAAAAACAAAATCTGATGATTTTTTTTTCCTGAATTTTCGGTACAGTGAGGATAGAAGTTTTATAAAAAAAAAAATCTTAGGCAGATTATTGGAGCATAGCATAACATTGGGAATGAGCGCTGACAACATGACTAACATAGGCGGTATTTTTTTTTTCTTTTTTCTTTTCTTTAATAAAACTCTTTTAAAGACGCATTCTGCATATGCGACTTTTTAAGAATTGCTGGTTGCAGTTGCGTTATGCTTATTTTCAAAATCAATCCCATTTTTTACTTTGCAATATTCCATTTCAAAATTATAAAATATAAATAAATTTGCCTAATTATTGTTTAAATATTTTTCCATGGTGGATTTATTTAATTAGTATTATAATCAAAATATTTTGTAATCTTATTACTTACAATCATAAGTGGTTTAAAAAAAATTAAAATAGTAAATAATTGTAATTTGATGTAATTTTTTTTATGGAGAATTGAACGATTTTAATTATTAAATAATATTTTATTGTACTTTCAAATTCAAATATTTGAATAATTTTTTATTTAAAAAGTTGGAAAATCTGAATTGATGGGAGAAGCATCAAAATTATTCAACAAAAAATCATAGACATATCGACATCATATTATATACCACCAAATACAAATCTGTTTTTTTGCACTATTAGTAATGATCACCGAAAGCTGCTACCTACAATTATTGGCCTTTGATAACTTGTCAATTAATTCTAAATTTCGTTCTCAAAAAATAAAATAAAAAAATATCTAAATTGGTGTAAGATCCGTCTCACCGTGACACATTATTATCATTTTGTAATTAAAAATTTATCACTTTTTAAATTTTTATCTTAATATGATACATTTTACATATATTTTTCTAAAAAATTAAATGACAACATTTAATTATAAAACAATACCGATAAGAAATAGTCATCTCAAATTAATTAATATACACAATTTAATTAAAAAAAAAACTCATATACTCCATCCATGATCTTTACAATGTAATTAAAAAATATAATATTGAATGTGTGATTGACCGTTAATGTAAATAAAAGTAAAAAAAAAAATGTAGAGAGTTGAAAAATAGAAAAATGTAAGATCAAGTAAAAGGTAGAATGAGATCATGAATTTTACCAAATAAGATAATATAACCTTTATATAAGGACAACTCCAAAAAAAAAAAAATCCTTGCGGCCATCGAAAGTGTGTTATCCTATTTTTTGTCTATAAAGAATATGTTCATTTTATTTAAATAGTTACTTTTAAGTATTTTATCTACTTTATTAACAAAGTTGATGAGTTATCAACAATACAGTGGAGGTATTACCCTAAACCTATAAAGAGATGCCAGTTGTAAAATCCTAAACCTCCCACTGTGTGTGATTTTCACACAGTGGAGGTGTTACCCGCCGCCTCCATCCCCCCTCCTTTCTCTTCCACCGGCCACCTCCCATACATCCAGCCCCACCACCCCCTCTCTCCTCCTCCACCACCGACCATCCCACAGCCACGTCCCGCCGACCACCCTCACCTACCTCCGACCACCCCCAAATTCCCCAGCCTCGTCCCGCCGTCCTCCACCCCCCTATCTCCTCCTCCGCCAGTCTTTAGGCCGCCGGCGTCCCCGCCACCCCGCACCTCCCTGCTTTATCCGCTTATGGAGTCCTTCTAGGACCTCCTTCTACTCCCATGGCCGACGCCCTAGAGCTCGACGGCGCTTCGCCGGTAAGCTCTCCCCCACTGCCTCCTCGGTCGCCTTCCCCTGCGGCGATCGACGCTGATCCTCTCGGCCCGGAATGGTCGTCCCTCCCCCACAATAGAGTGCCTCCGTTTCGTGCCACGACTCCCCGCCCTCCGCCGGCCTCCACCCCTCCTGGCTGTCCCCCGCCGCCTTTCCCCTCCACTGGCAGTCCTCTACCGCCGCCCTGGCGGGAGCAGGAGGCTCTCCCAGTGCCGTCTGACAACACGCAGCCCTTACAAGAACAGGCTCCATCTCCGATGACCCCTCCGTCCTTAGCCAGTTTCTCCCCTGGTGAAATTGCTCTAGCTAAGCTTCTTATACCTCGGTTCCCGGGACTAGGCGCCTTTTTGAAATCTCTTGATCAATTTGTTCCCATTGGTGTTCACCTCCCTTTTCTTGGGTTTACTGAGTTTCTCAAACCGTTCGTTGGCTTTCTACCTGCACTACCGTCTCCCACCTCGTTCGTGTCCGCCTTGGTCGGACAGAGCACCCCGCCCCCGCCCTCTTCCGAGATGCCCACCTTGGCCGTTGGCATCTCCTCCACGAGCTCGGTCATTTTTCCTGATCACATGCGCCCATGTAAGAAGGGGGATTACTTCACGATCTCGATTGATAATGCCACGTTACAGGCTGGAGTGAACGAATTCAAGGATGCCTTGATTGGTCGCTTAATCACCCCTCGTGGAAAAGCCCCAATACCGTATGCTGAGTTGTCGAAGAAGCTCGTCGAGTCTTGGCCCCTCCATGGGAGCCTCTTTGTTATACCAATCGGAAAAGGATTTGTTATTCTCAAATTTCACCTTTTGGAAGAGCGCGACCGTATTTTAGAAGACGTGATTGGCAACTGGGCCCAGGTTCCATCCGCCTTAAAAAATGGTCTCCTGGTTTCAATCTGAATCAGGCGCCGACTTCGACGGCTCAAGTTTGGGTATGCCTCCTCGGCCTCCCGATTGAACTTTGGCAGTCCACGGTTCTCTCGGCTGCGGCTTCGGCGGTTGGCAAGCTCATTAAAATGGACGGTCACACAGTAGCCAAGACCATGGCCCAGTATGCTAGAATCTTGATCGAGGTGGATATGAAACAACCTTTTTTGGAGCGTCTGGTCCTTGAATGTGAGGACGGTTCGGTGACGGTGGAGGTTCTTTATGAGCAGCTTCCGGAGTTCTACAGCCACTGTAAGGTAGTTGGACACGTGTCTGCTCGTTGCGCTATGGGACAGGCCCCGCCGCCCCCTCGCGACGACTCCCGTGGTAGGACCCGACACAGAAGACGGTCGAGGCCTTCTCCCTCAGACCTCCATCACAGAGCGCCCCCGCAGAACCCCTCCCCGGATACTGAAGTCGATCCGGTCCCAGTGAGCAACTCATTCTCTAGTCTTAGCACGGATGAACCTTCAGAGGATCCCGTGGCTGCAGCGACCGACAACAGTCCGAACTTGGAGGCTTCTGCCAATGACGTTCCATCCCCTACTCGAGCAGCCTCGACCCGTTCCAAGAAGAAACGGGGTAGCCCTAGGATGCCTGGGGTGAGCCTATTCAATGAATTCGAGGCCAGAACATGCACGAACTACGCTATCAGCCAACCAACAGGGCTTGATAATGATTTCTCCCGCGTCTCCAAGTTCAAGGGCAGTAGGGGCGATGCGTTTGACCCTCCATAATCCTTCACCTGATTCCAGATTCCTAGATTTCTTAGATTGAGTAGTTTTATCGGAATATATTATCGCTTTCATTGCTAGGTCGTATTTAGGGTTGCACCATTTTTCGATGGTAACCCGACCTCTGGTTTCGGCTGTGAACTAATGGCTTTTATCTTTCTTTCTTTTTTAATCCGAAAACCTTTTATTATCTCCAACAATACCATTTACTTGTTACCCACGTATCTACTTTATAATTAAAATAAAGTATGAATTATTTTTAAAATATATGCCAAAAATAGAGAGTGAGAAAAATGTAAATCATAGAAAGAAGAATGGAGTATAGAATACTCAGAATCTTTGAAAAACATGAATGCCAAAGACGAAGTATAAATATATGATAACCATTGATTTTGTATATATAGTTTTAATCGATTCTAAGAATTATCCCATAAAGATTGAGTCGACTTTAAAATTAAGTTGCTCATACAGTTTTTTTAAACATAATTACTCAAATACAACACATGTACAAATTTGTTGCTAAAGTATTTTTTTTTATCATTTGACAACATAATTATATATTCATTCAATCTATTTAAGATTTAAACTATCATCTTAAATGAAGTCGTCATCCTTGTTATGTTAGATCATTTTTTTCATTTTTTATGAATATTGATTAGACGTGTTGGAGGTAGGTGAAATATTGTAAAATTCATATTAATAAAGTGAATAAAAATTTGAGTAAATAAATAATGGTTTAACAGTTAAATATAGTGTGCCGTTGGACCAAGTCTTAAGTTAAAGTAGGCCAGTGTGCAATATTTCACAAAAAAAACTTTCTATTTACACAAAATATATATATATATATATATATATATATAATTTCTATAACAATTTTGTCATTTTCCTCCAACTTGCAAAGCACATATGAGTTAAAAAAAACTAGTTGTAAAATTTCAGCCACATTTGCCTCTCTCTTTTCTGTCTGGCTCTAAGAATTCTCCAGGTGGCAAAGATAAAGAGGAAGTGCACAAAATCCTGGATTCCTGGGAAACTAATTAAAGCCACTGAAAGCACATGCATATCTGGATGAATTTTTTTTTCTTCTCTCTCTATATAGATTTCATAATTGAAACATATTCCAATTTGTCTTTCTTTTTCTTTGTTTTTATAATTTCTTAGGAGTATTTTATAATTTTTCCTACCTTAAATATATAAATGATTAAAGGGTAATTATAATTTATAATACAATGAGTCATGAGTGATTACTGATTAGTGAACCTGTGCATATATGTTGACTTGTTACTCGTATGTGCAAGTTTACAAGTTTATACACTATAAAAATATTAAAGTAAAACTTATGGAGTATAATTTAAAGAAATGACTCAAAGGCTAAAGTGCACACTGCAACGACTCTATAATAAAATCGTTAGGAAATGATTGTGCCCTGCCAGGCGGCCATAACATATAATTCAAATAATTCGTTTCAAGTGTAATTATATTACGGAGTACAAGTTTTTAATTTCACTCACTTGAAATATATTTTGTAACACACCTGCTCTTGTATGAAGCAGGTGTACGTGCATTCACTTGCATTTTAAATAATAGTACTCCCTCGCCTCATTATAAGTTTCCCACTTTCCTTTTTTGGATGTCCCACTATAAGTTTCTCATTCCATTTTTGTTAAATTATTTTCTCTCTCTCAATCACATCACTCACACTTTATCTATTATTTTATCATACTTCATCTCATTCTAATCTATTATTTTCTCTCTCACCATCACATCACTTGTACTACATCTATTATTTTATCATATTCCTTAATCAAAACACCCAAAAGAAGTGGGAAACTTATACCGGGACGGAGGGAGTATTAGTTAATTTTTTTTAACAATAATGTTTGTTTTCATTGTGTATATAGTATTAGTTGTTTTGACGGAACATTGTTAGTTACGGCAGGGTCGTCACGAGCAATAAGCGTCGACAAAGAATAGGAGCGAGAGGCCATACTGAACACAGCTCAACCTGAGCCTATAGTTGTTGAAGCGGTGCCGACGGAGAGATTTTCTTTCAGATCCAGTTCTCTCCGACGATCGAGAGAATTTTATTGAATAATATTAATTGTGCACCATGCACCGTGTATCTGATACACATAAACTAATGAAAATAGAGAGCGGTGTGCAACAAAAAATGTGTATATATAAGTGATTGTGGAATAATTATGCACCCAAGAAAGTTCAAATCATTGCAATGACATCTTCAATGGAGTGCCCATATTGTGTGTTTGAGTCCAACAGGAGTTGGTAATACGGAGTTTTTTTTTTTTGGTAAATGTACTTATTGTGTGAGATTTATCAACTCTTACCTCTTGTACTCCAATTTTTTTACATTAATAAATTCTCATAATTTCATAATAAAAAAGAGAAGACCTACTCATTCGTAATCAAGGGTGGGGTTAAATAGTATGGATTGTTTGGCTAAATTGAGCTAATTAAATGCAGCCAGCTGACATTAATACTGGGACATATATAGTACCATTAGCTAATTTGGACTACTGTAATTTACTAGTATATCTTTCGATTTAGTATTTTTAAAAAAATATTGGAGTTGGTGAAGTTAAATTAATTAATGAAAAGATTCCAAATAGCAATGAGTCAAAAACCTCCAGTTACCAAACAGTCAAAAGTCAACTCCACTGACTGACACTGAACTTAGTTTTATTTAATTCACAAAAATTGGAATTAGATCTGGAAATCTAGGGCATGTGTGTCTACAACCAAACACGATCTCATCCCATCCTTTCACAACTTGTTGATAAATTATTTAAATGGGGCTGAGGAGACCATCCATATATAAAATTGGATCAACTCTCTCCTACATCAGTTTTAGCTTAAACATGACATTTAATTTTCACTGAAACGTATAATATAACTAACCGTTATAATTAGTTTATATGAAATATTTATAAGTACATAAAACATGACACTAATTTTAATTTAAATGTGGTAAGTGCATTGACCTAAGATTCGTACACAAGAGCATATATACAAGATTAAACGAATAAACTGCTACTCCTCGTTGTGATTATGGACAAATATAGAATACATGGATTGTTGTGAGATGTTCTATTGTGAAAATGCAATACTCACTCTACTTTAGATAAAGTAAGAATATTATACTACTAGTATATTGTGAGGTCCATTATTATTTGTTAATAAAGTAATTATTTGTGAGTAAAGTTGAATGACATTTTTATAATAAGTGATGATTGAAAGATAAAGTTAAAGTTACATTTTCCATAAAATATATGTGAATAGAATTTGTAGACGGACTAATAAGACAAATGAACATAGAATTCGTGGAGAAAATGAGCATTATTAAGATAAAATATGTAGTTTTTTTGAATAAAAAACTTATTCTTAACAAATATTAATATTTTTTATTTTAAAACTAATTTTCATATATTTTGAAAAATATTAATATGTAATAGGGAATAATGTAAATATAGGAATAATATCTTTTTTATTTTCACCATATCTTTGTATATATCTCTGTGATATGGTTTTTTATTTTATATTTACAATGTTTATCTCCTCGTAAATACTTATAAATAGTGATTCATTCCTATCACCTCATTAACGGTGATCACATACCTATTCTCACTGTATGTATCTTACTCAATTGAGTTTTACTCCGACAGTGTAAAATGATGGGTTTTGAAAGGAAATATAAAATGATGGGTTTTGAAAGGAAATAAAATGATATTATTAGGCCAAAGTCTCATGTTGAAAGGAAATAAAATGATATTATTAGGCCAAAGTCTCATGTGCACTCAAGTACACCACCGTGTACTTGAGATGATCTTGACCGACCAACTATTGATCGTTGATTGATCAACGTCAGCGGTCAAACTTTGAACCTTTTTTTTTTTCCTGAAAAAACGTATGTTAATATATTGAAAAGTGCATCTTCGTTTTTTCAATGAGAAATGTATGTTACTATATTGAAAAGTGCAACATTGTTTTTAATGAAAAGTGTATGTTATTATAATTGAAAAGTGTATGTTATTATAACTGAAAATTGTAAAGTTATATTAATTAAAAATGTATGTTATTATAACTGAAAAATGTATGTTATTATAATTGAAAAACGTATGTTATATTAATGAAAAATGTATGTTATTATAACTGAAAAATGTATGTTCTATTAATGAAAAGTGTAAGTTATATATTAATGAAAATTGTATGTTCTATTAATGAAAAGTGTAAGTTATATATATTAATAAAAAATGTATGTTATTATAATTGAAAAATGTATGTTAATATAGTTGAAAATATTATTAAAAAGTGTTACACCATGTACTTAAGTGCCCAGGAGAGCATGAGACTCACTCTATTATTAGAGCCAATTAGGAGTATAATATTTTGTACTTCAAAAGTATTTTTTATTTTCCAACATAGAGGGTTCGAAAAAAACAAGTCCAACATAGTGGTTTTTTTTTTCTAAATAAAAAAGCATTAACCTCGCACGGGTAAAATGATGGTTTAACTAGGAATTTATTTTTATAAAATATGGAAACATAATAATGTTTATAAATAAATAAGCACAATTGCCCAATATGCTTATCTGTAATAATTGGCTTGCTCGGGTTTGGTTGGCCAGTCCCAAAAGGAGAAATTAATTCATACCTTTTCCTTATAAGTTTATAACTAGTACTAAAGTATACATTAATTATTCAATATATATATCCTGTCAAAAGTAACCCCAACTCTCATGTGTATACTTCAATAAGTTTCCATTAAAGCTAAAAATCATTATGGTTAAAACTAATATATTACATTTCATATAAATATTTTAAATTATGGAGTAATATCGTCAAAACTGATGTCACGTTTCATCTCGACTATATTGCAAGGTGTCCAATTGAAACACAATTTAATTTTAGTGTACTACTCCCTTATCCCAATTTATATTGTGTATTTTTTTATTTGACAATAAAACACTTTTTCACTTTAAACTACATTCTTCAAATATCTTAAAATTATATAAGTGGTTACTTTATCACTCTACTTTATTACTTATAATATTTTATTACGGGAATGATATAATGCCCACCAGTGGACACAAATTTTATGCCCACAGCTTACGTGTCATAATATATTTTTTATTCCATATTTTTAGATTATTCTTATTTTACATGATAAATCTTATCTTTCCATTTTACATCATAAATCTTATATTTCCATGTAAATATGATTAAAAAAAAAACATAAACAAAAATTATATTCCAAAAAATTAATCGATGTTTAATAAATAAAATTATATTAAATCAATTTTAAAGTTATTTTGAATATTTATTAATAATTAAATACAATAATTATTATTAAAAAAATTAAAAGTTGTTTTGAAAAACTAAAAAATATTTTAAAAAAATGATAACCATTCCAAAAGTATTTCCAAATTTATTTAAAAAAAAAATTTAGATTAGAGTATATCATTTTTAAATGAATAAGTTTGCAATATAAATTATATTGAAACATTTTCCTTCAAATAAATTATGTATTGGAGTATTAAATATTTTTTTTCACAAAATTAAATTATTTACGATAACAGTAAAAAATTATTATGATAAAATGATTTATTTCATACATTTTTAAAGTTTTTTATTTTATAAATCATGTATTATTATTATTTTTATAAATTTATATATTTTAAAAATCATGTATTTCTTTTAGGTATGAATTTTTTTTTTAATTCTATTTACATGGAAAGATAAGATTTATGATGTAAAATAGAAATAATCTAAAAATATGGAATGAAAAATATATTATGTGGGCATAAAATTTGTGCCCACCGGTGGACATTATATCATTTCCGTATTTAAAGATTTAAAATAAATATATACAGGGGACCCCGAATACCACTGTTTTAAAATAAACAGAGCCGTGACGAACCTTTCACGGCAGAATTAAATAAATTACCGAAATTGCCGAACTGTCATGGGAACCCACACCACTTTTCTTTCCCACCCCCGTGGGCAGTTCCGTCATTTAAACCAATCAAGGGTCAATCCGTTCATATAATCAAGCCTATTTCCGTCATTCACCTAACCACTGTTCTGCGCTCCCCCCCTCCCCCTCTCTGGAATGGCTTGCAGAGTTGGCAATGTCGCCTTCCCTCTGCTAATTTAGCGCCCTCATCAATTGCAGATGATACTTTCTCTCTCTGTATATCACTCTCATGGCAGTTAAGCTGCTGTAATCGTTATACCTAATTGTTTCTCTTTGTAGCTTGGTAAGCGCTCTCTTTCTCTAACTCTCCTATTATTCCTTCATTTAATTCTCCTGCATTCATTTCGCATTTACGTTGTTCCTGCGGTTGTAGCCCTGTCTCAGACTCCTTAGAGCAGAATTTTCGAGTCTCTTGGAATTCGTTTTGTTCCTGTGCCAAAACGATGCCGTTGGTGAGAGCGGAGGTGAGAAATGAGTATGCGCTTGGAGCACCGGAGTTGTACAGAGAGGCCAAAAAAGAAGATCCGAAGGAGATTCTCGAAGGAGTTGCTGTTGCCGGTCTCGTCGGAGTCTTACGTCAGCTCGGCGATCTTGCTGAGTAAGTTCCCCTTATTTCCCTGAAAGTTTGTTTCTGTTTGTTTTGACCTAGCTTTCTTGGTGGTGTTTCTTATGTTGTGTAATTTAGGAAATTCACGATTTGGTTTAATTTGACTGAAATTGGATGCGAGGTAGTAGTACTACATATTTTATATTGTGGTGAGTGAAATTGTTTGAATTGACAATGAGTTTTTATTGTTCAAAATTTGTATTGGTTCTACTGAAGTCAGTTGAATATGGCAAGGAAATAATTGTCCATTTTCTTTAGTGTGTAATGTGAAGCGTGTTGGGGTTATTTTATGCTGAATTTGGGAAAGGTCTTGAACTTAGGAGAAATTTGGATTACAATTTAGGGTGCCACAATGTAAAAGCCACTGTTTATGAAATTAGGCATGTGTATGTATCTTATCCTCATTTATAGAAAACCCCTGAGAAAGGACGGGATAAGAAGCTAACTTTAGCAATATAAATTTGTTCCAAAGTATAATATGTGATGTGCTGTTTGCTATGATCTTCACAATCAATAGTTTCAGAAACTGTAAACTGAAATAGCATATTTGCATCTGGTAGATTTGCAGCAGAAGTTTTTCATGGATTGCAGGAAGAAGTAACAAAAACATCTTCTAGAAGCCATAAATTGATGGCTCGTGTTCAACGAATTGAAGCTGCACTATCTCCACTTGAAAAGACTTTACTGGCACAAAGGAGCCACTTACACTTTGCCTACACTGCTGGTACTCTTAAATCCTAGCTGTAACTTTTATTTTTTTTATTCCGAGGTTATGTAAGTGATTCTAGAAACTATGATGGTGTTTGCAAACTCTACAAGTGAGGCAAAATCACTTTTTTTCAAAAGCTACTCCTCACAGATTTTGAAAAAAAAAAAGTGATTCTAGAAGTTGTTTGTAGAGTTTGCAAATACACACATGTCTCTCCTCCCAGCATAGCTTAAGCTTCTTTGTGCTATTATGTAATTTAGATTTGCACGAACAGTTTCTTTCTACAGAATTACTCTGCTGCTTCCTTATAAGAACTTCTTGCAGGTTCCAGTTGGCACACACGAATCCGATGTGAACAGCATCATTTTATATACAGTGACTTGCCACAGTTCATCATGGACTCTTATGAAGACTGTCGTTACCCTCCATCTTTGCACCTGCTTGATAAGTATGGGCAACACCTAAAAGTTTGGATCCTTATTCTCATTCTTGGCCATGCAATTGAGTCTTATCTTTTCCTTTTAGGTTTGATCCTGGTGGTTCAGGATCTTGCTTGAAAAGGTATTCAGATCCAACTTTCTTTAAGAGAGCATCAGCGGCATCTGGTGAATCTAGTACAGACAAGATTTTAAAAGATAAGAAGGGTCGGAAGATTAAGGTAATATGTCTTAAAACATTTCATAGATATAAGCTATTGTGAGAACATAATGTTCCTGATGTATATCAATAATATCATGGAAACTGATGGATTTACTGGTCCCCTTTTCTGGATCCTGTCAAGTTGCTACATCAGTTGCACATAGATAGATAGCCTCAAACCATGCTTGCAGTTATATATTCATAATTTCTCTGTTTCTTAACTATGAAGTACACAGGATTTTTGAACTCCGTAGTGTGGGTAAATTAGATGAAAAAATGAAAACAGAGAGCATATTATTTTATGGTTGGAGTGCTTTGATTGATTCTTCTTCCAGAAGTGAGCTAAAGAAGATGCCAAGAAGGATACTGTGTTTTCCAGTATCTTTTGCTAACAATTATATTAAGCTTTTCTAAATACATTCAATTGTCTTGGTTACCCAAATAAGAATAAAAAGAACCATGCATGCTTGACCACCAGAAAAAGAGAACTTGATTAGACACCTTAGGCGCCAAATTTTGGAAGTTTCTCCTTTCTATAATCATTCAATCTGAATATCATTGTTTGTTAAGGCATGAACAGCTTTATAGCTAAGTCAGGTAGTTAACCCCTGAATCTTGTTCTATAACTGGATGATAGCCACCATCTTATGTTCTATAACTTGCATGGGTAACTGACTAACTTTTCCATTCAACTAAAGGAGTCTTGGGCCTATATTACATTTTTCCGCATGAAGAACTCAGAGAGTTTGTTGATAACCTTTTATTGCCATCTAATAGCACCAAATGAAAACGAATGGAAGAACCCATTACACAGAAATACTTATTTTTTTTTTCCTTTTCATATTGTTGCTTGTCTATATTTCTTGCTGAGATGTGCTGAACCTTGAGCAGAAAAGAAGGTCATGGCCCAGAAGTCAAAAAGTATCAAGAGATGCATCATTTTCTTATTACAGTGGCAGGTAAATGCTTTTTATGCTCACATCCTGAGTTGGAATGGGTAAATAGAAGTAAGGGCAGGGAAATGATGGTCAAAGTATGGAATAAATATATGTCATATACTTATCTTATTTGTAAAATGAACATCTGTAATTGTCCATGATAAAGACTATTTTTTGTATCCTTATACATTGCAGAATGCATTTCACTCAGCCGAATATTGGAGGGCATAGTTCCCCTTCTCAAACAGCATCCACATATGATGCTGCACCCAGATCAGATTTAGGTGATCAATCAAATTTGGATTTGAGAAATGGGTCAGACTACATTGAAGGCGATTTCCGTCCTAGTTACTCAGTGGAACCTGAAGAACAAGAGTCTAGAGGATCCATTTCTTCTCTAGCAAAGAGGAACGAGAGTGATTTCTTAGATTACAATTTCCTCGAGGGAAGAATTGCAGATGCACATGATGATGTTGAGAGAAATATATCACAAGAGCAAGCTGGATTTAGTTCATCTTCTGTCACTTTGGATAAAAAGAGAGACACACCAGAGCCTATCAATACATCACAAGAGCAAGCTCTATGTAGTTCACCTTCTGTCACTTGGGACGAAAAGAGAGAAACACTAGAGTCTACAAGACAAGATTCTGACTATGATGGCACGGATCAAGAGGATAATCATAATAGACCTTTAGAATCTTTTTCTCCAAACTTGGACCTCGAAACTCCGTGTGGTAAAGGTCCTGATTTTGGAAATAGTGACGAAATGGTTGTCCAGCCTTGTAATCAAGGTGTTCAAGACACAGAATCTGGCGATGTCCATGTTGATGACATTGAAAGTGAAGGTGATGATTTTATGGATGCACTTAATATGATTGAGTCTGAGAGTGAAACTGATCTAGACTCCAGAAAAAAGCAAGAAACTGAGCATCACTCTAAGTTGGAGGAAAAGGGAGTATTTGAGCCTATAAGACATAATTCAGAATCCCAATCTTCCAGTTCTGAAACTAATGTTGTGGCCAACAGTACTCAGATCAATGGTAGTTGTGAACCTGCGACTCACTGTTTTATAAATGAAGCAGAAGCCGAGGATGAACACAATTCCGTGAGTCAAAGCAGTTCACAGAGAACTGATTCTCATGAAAATGGTAACATTGATGCTTCTGGCAATCATGTACAATCCATTTCATCGACTATACAATCTAGCTTCAGAGGTGATAGGCCAGGAATAGCGATTACTGAAGGAACTAGGAGCACACCCGATACATACAAACAGGCACCAGGAACTTCTAATGTCACTTCAGTTTCATTCTGGACTAATGGTGGCTTGCTAGGCCTGCAGCCATCAAAACCGCCAGATTTTAATGTTCTTAACGGTTTTCCTCAAGATTCTGGGAAACAAGATCAAAGGGAGAGCTTAAAAAATGTTGAAGAGGGTATTGATATTGATAGTTCTAATGACCACGAATACCAAGAAAGTGGCGTATCATTTAGAAAGGCATCTTGGAAAATTTCACCTGCTGATTTAGACATCAATCTTGGAAAATTAGTTACTTCACTTAATCAAAATAATGTGAATTCTACTGGATCAAATGTAAGAGCATCTGGAGTATTTCTGCCTGCCAATTCAGCATTTCATGCTGATGGGAAGCATCAAGAAAATACCAGAAGTTCATCGCAGAGGTTTGACAAAAAACTATTACCTGGTGGGGATGGAAACACCTACCCTGCTGGATATAAAAATGCTAATGCTTTTGTGCAGAAAAATCCTCCAGCATTTTCTGGACGAAGTAAAGATCTTTTTGTTGGTGAATCTCCTATTTTATCTCCTCCTTCATCACCTCCTCTACAGCACATGAAAGTATCGTTCCAACCAATAGGTGGCTTTGAGAGTTTGAAGCTGAAGTTGAAATTCCCCGATCGAAACACTAATAATGGAAGTGGCATAGATAATTTTCCTTCATTTCAGTTGGTTCCAGAGGTGTCCATTGCTCGGTACAATGTTGGTTTGGACTCAGATGCCGACACATTTTATCGATCATCACCTTCATTGTCGGATGATTGTCATAGCAATCAGTCTGAATCAAATTCTGAGCAGTGGGAGTCGAGCGGATCTCCCACCAAGGACCACGGTTTATATGATGCTCTTCGTAGAATATCTTTAACGGAATCTGTTTCATCACTTCCAGAAAATGGGAGGACAAACCATGAGGATAACCATGACAAATTTGGAATCCAATTTCATGATAATGGGGTGCAAAATTCTGAATCTCGTAGTTCGTTTGATCTTCAAAGTTTAGGTTCTATAAATCAGTCATTCAGAAAGGAGCCAAGAAGTGATACCATTTCTGTTCCGCCACCCCTTCCTCCTGTTCAATGGCGAGGTACGACACCCCATCTGGATTCCGTAGAAGATCAGGGCAGCTCAATGTCTGAAGGCTTATATTATGCAGCTGATCTTACACGTTCAGCATCAACCATATCTCAGCCTAAACCTGCCCCCTTTAATGAAGATCAAGTTGATACCACAAATGTGTGGAAAAGCAAGGTCTCATATCTCTATCTCATCTTTTTCTCCCCCTCTTTTCTTCGTTTTCTGGGGTTATTAATTAGTTACATGCACTAAAACTATTTATGTGCTCAGCAGTCCATCTCACGCAAGTCAAATGGACAAAGGGAAGCTAACCAGGGCAAGAGCATAGATGAAACGGACTTTCTACACCAAATTAGAACAAAAGTGAGTTACTGCTGACAATCTATTTTCCTAATGCCATAAGCCCACACATGCATTTGAATTTGACCTACTTGTGAATTTGAGTCTTGCACATGGATTTGGGATGGAGATAAATAGCAGTGCAATTATTGGCTTGTTGCATTCCATCCATTCTGTATGAACCTGCTATGCTAGTTCACTGCTTAGTTTACCTTAAGTATGCACCATGTTTTTGGCCAAATAATTGTATTTTGTGGTTGTGTTTGTGTTCACTTGAATCCTTAGTTCCTTACCATACTCAAAACTTTACTACCTGGCATGAATTGTCTGCAAAATTGGGCATCATCTTGGCTGGCCAGATTATAAAAAATTAATTTGTGTTTGTTAATGCTAGTGAACTGGAATTTTGTTCTTGTTATATTTGTGGTTGCTAGTCTTTTCGTACAAACGATTCTCTTTTATTTAGGAATACTGATACTACAAACATAATCTAAATTGCCACATTATCATTTACTGGTTGAGTAACTGAATATAGGCGATGTTGGAGCATTTCTGATGGTATTTAGTGGGTTAGTATTTATATGGATGCGTGTATGTGGGTATTAGTATATGTGGGTAAAGGATTTGGTAAAGAGCTGTAGTGGGATTTTGTAAAGGCAGTAGTAATGGGATTGCCTACGGGCAGAATGCTTTTAGTGAATTCATTTTGACTTTTGGGGAAACTCTTCTTTTGGGGTGATAAGTGTACCTCTTTTGCATGTCCTTACTGTACTCCATATTGTCTGCAAATCGTACATCATCTTGGTTGGCCATATTATACTCCTTGCATTCCAAAAAAACTGATGGTATTTAGTGGTATGTGGGAATTATTATATATGGTGATTCAGTGAAGGATTGGTAAATGGTTATATTATTTTGAGAAGGAACAGTGGAGTGCAGAGTGTTTGATGAAAAGGTAGTAATGGATAGAGAGCAGTAGGCTTTGACGGTATTTAGAAATTGGCTTTTTATTAGTCTTACTTAGATTACAACAACTGGTACTTATTTATAGATTTTTTTTGATGCCTCGGTATCCGGTCCAAGGACCGACTAATCTGGGGGACCAATCCCACCGTCCACTTGCGGGGGTCCCATTTAAAGCCAGAGCTTTGCGCTCTGTATGGTCTTGGCCCCTTAGGAATTGTTTGCACCTTAGGGGTTTTGAACCTGAGACCTAGAGAGGAGCACACTCTCAAGTCCCAAGCCACTGTGGTAGTACCCAACTTGTGGTTGGAACTAAACTTCCTGATTCTTCCTATTATATTTGTTACTTTTATTTATGCCCTTCATTTGTGTGTTGTTTTAACTTTTTCATTCACAACTAACTCGTTCAGCATTTTTATCGTAATAGACAGGACTCTTCTTTCAGGGCGATAAATTTTAGAAATACTTTTCTTTTTTATCCGTATGGATATTTCTTAATTTTTTTTCTTTGTTAATTTTAATAAACTGGAGTTATATTGGTAGTTGCTAGTCTCTCCTTACAAAATGATTCTCTTTTCTTGGGAAGTACTGATACTACAAGCATTATTTTAAATTTTCACAATATCGTTTACCTGTTGAGTAACTGGATACAGTCAGTATCAGGGCCTTTTTTTTTTTTACCAATTTTATAAAAGTCGAAAGACATTTTTCTAAAATTACCAAGTCACAATAGTTGTTAAAGGAGCATGAGACTCAAGGTTTTATGTGTCTTTATTTCATGGCTGTTTTCCCAGGCCCCTGTTAAAAAATGTGGTTTGTGTACACTTTTTGAATAACCATTTTTGACAAAAATAGCTAGAAAGAAAACAAGGAATCATTAACAAGAAAACAGTGTTAAGTTTAGGCCTAGGGTTCAAAGGAAAATTTGTAAAGAAACAAGATGCTTAGAAACAACATCACTGCCTCTGAACACTAGGTTCTTTTACCCCTTTTTTTTCTTTGTGAATATTATCTTTGTTGCTGCTTTTTTTTTATTACTTATGCTGTGTTTATAACTATCTCCTTGTCGTCGGAAGAGATTTGAAAAATTCTTTAATTTGTTAAGATTATGTCTCCTTCATATTGCAAGATAGTTGCAAATCTTTATTTGGATAAGATTAGCCCATTGGACTATTCCTCAAATAATTAAGGGCATGTTTGTTTTGGGATGGGAAATCCGGATTTGGGATTTCGAAACTCCACCCCCGTTTCAGTTTGGGATTTTGATTCAGGATTTCAAAATCCCACCCTATAACCCTATAAAAGTCAACTCTATAAATACCTACAAATCCTATATAAATACCTATAAAACTTATAATCCTATACTATAAAGTTAAATCCTACCCTACATAAATCCCAAAACAAACACAAAACATAAAAAGTATTAGGATTTTGAAATCCACTAGATTTTGAAATTCGGATTTCAAAATCCTCAAAATCCCAAAACAAACATGCCCTAAGGCTCCAGTATTATTTTCTTTTTAAGTTTGATTTTTTGATCCCATGTACCAGAGGCACGAACCCTCTTGTGCCTTAACAAATATGTAAGTCACTGGGCCTGTTGTTAAATTGTCCAAAGTTAATGTCCATTTTTTTTTCCAATTTGCCCTTTTATTCATGTTTGTTGATGTTTCTGAATTGGAGTTATGTGCTCATTATATTGGCTGTATAGTTTTTTTTACAATTTTCCTCTAGAACTGACTCTTGTTTTCATTTTATTTTTTGTGGCGTCAGTCATTTAATCTGAGGCCGATTGGGACTACAAAACCAACTGTACCATCAGGGGCTTCGGCGGCTGTCCAAGTCACTGCAATTCTGGAGAAGGCGAATGCAATTCGCCAGGTAGGCCTCTTTCTCTCACTCTCTCCTCCATTCATTAGGTCAAGTTACCTTAAGCCTAATAACTTTTTATCGGGTATTAATCACGTTTAAGGCTTCTCTATATATATTCAGGCAGTTGGAAGTGATGGTGAAGATGATGGCAACTGGAGTGACACTTAAAATAAACTTAAGTCATGTGAACCTAAATAGATGAATGCCATGAAGTGTTTTTTTCACGAGTAAATATTTGTGAATATTCTCTGTTTATGGTAATTAGTGTGTAGGTATAATTATTGGTGTCTTGTAGTTCAATTATCTAGTGAAAATATGAGGTGCGGCTTATTTACTTTTCATTTCATGAGTCAAGTTTTTTGCTTCAATTTTCTTTCTCACCATTAATTTATTACTAGTTCCATTGAGAGCCAGAATTTTGAAGAGTCGGATCTTTTATTTTATTATCAATTGATTAAATTAGAGAGAATCCCACTATAATTCCAAATCTGAAGACATAATGGTCTCAATTGTAATTATATTTTTATTCGAGTAGTTTGCATTGAGTTGCAAGACTTTAAATATTAAAGAATACTCCCTCCGTCCCATACTTGAAGACACATTTTATTATTTTGGGCGTCCCATACTTGAAGACACATTATTTAAAATAGCAAAAACAATTTTAAACACTCCCCTTAAAACATCACAATATTACAATAAATGCCACTACTTTATTAAACTAAAAAGTAACTTTATTACTATTTATAAAGTTGAAAAGTCTTTACTACCTCCACTCTATCTTACACAATATTAATAAACAATTCATTCATTAAAACTCAGGTCCAATTGGTTTGTTAATAAACAATTCATTCATTAAAACTCGGGTCCAATTGGTTTGAGTCTTTACGTATGAGATGGAGGGAGTAGTATTTTATTTATTAATAACGTATGAGATGGAGGGAGTAGTATTTTATTTATTAATAATCATATTCACGAATTTGAAATTCTGCACGAGCTTTTAGTAAAAGTATTTTAAAATAGACATCTAAAAACAATATTTGTGTAATTGATGAATCAAAAAAATATTTTTGAAACTGAAAATGTTAAGACTCGGTCTCTCATCACATGAAGAAAACTTAACAAGGGGTCAATTCAATTTTAAATTCCACAATCAAGAACCAAACTTTACCCCTATCATATGATTTGATCAAGAATATGGCAGCAAACTGCTGTATGAAAGAAGTCCGATAATCTTTGGGTTTTTTTTATATATCTCATCGATGACATTAATGCTAAGCAGCACTACGGAAGCAGTAAAATCAACAGTTTTATTTCATAATTAATTTTCACTTAATTTATTTATTATGAATATTAAATTCAAAACACATTCATGTATTAAATTCAAAACACATAATAAAAATATATTTAAATATTAATATATGTGTAAAATTATTGATTAGATTGTTGATTGTAGTAAATTTAGAAATGACCATATACAATCAAAACTCTTGCGAATTTCATAAAAATAAATTTATCAATTAATAATTTATTTATTTATATGTTAATTTGGTATGAAATAGGAGCGGGAGACGGGATGTGCACCGGTTCACATGGAGTGGTTATATAAATATCGCTAATCCGTTCGATACTAATACTCAGACGTCCACGTAGCCGTGGACGATCCAGCTCCACGTAAATTTTACGTAATAATAATTAAGTTAATTAATTAATTTTAATTTCATATAATAAATTATGTGTTGCATCCTCCTCCGGTTGATGTTGACCATATCTATCTGGAGACTGACGGGGTCAACAGGCCACGAGACCGTGGCCGGATGGGCAGTGTCGTTCAAGTATTACAAGCTTGTTGAAGTTCATAAGAGAAAGAGATATCACGTGTGTGATCTGTTTGTACTTATCATTCAATTATCTCAAGTATACTACTGTAAGTATGCAGGTCGATCATACATGTAATGACTAGATCGGTGTTGGCAAAGTAAGAGCAAGATCTTTGATGGAAGTCCCTACAACGAAAAAAAAGTGAGGAACAAGAAGCCCTGTTTCAAACCAAACAAATAATGACTGAAAGTGGGTCTTTGCGGGAGATTTATATCTCTATGTAGACTTGACATGAAATCCAAATTTTGAGTTGATCGAAATTAGAAGCGATAGTGACAAGGAGGATAACGAGGATATTGAGGATGAAGATGAGGACCATGATGATGAAAATGAAGATTAAATGTAATTTAATTTTTTATTTTTTTAGATTTTATAAATTTTAAAAAATAGTATATGTACAATTTTTTAATTAAAAAAAAATACTTTTACAATTGGATTTTTGAAAGTAACAAAAGTTACATTTACAATTCAAATTTTGAAAGTACTAAAGAAAATTAAATTTACAATTTTTTAAAAGTTAACGAATTAATCAATTAATAAATGTGAAATAAATTAATTAAATGAATTAAAAAAGTTGAGTAAAAAATTTATACCTATACAATTTAGAAATTAAAAAAAGAATACATTTAAAATTTGAATTTTGAAAATAACAAAAAAATACATTTACAGTTTTTAAAAGTTACAAACTAATCCATTAAAAGATGTGAAAGAAATTAATAAAATGAATCTATAAAAAATGTAATTTGCGACGACTTTCAAGATTCCGTCGCAAATATTTATTAAATATAGTTGAGCCAAAAATCGTTGCAAAAGCCATTTCTAAACTGATTTTCAACGATATTTCCATGGCTTATCGAGGCATTTTTTTGTAGTGAACATTCCGTGTTAATATCATCATGGATTCCGAGTTAAGTATGTTATATATTTTATTATATTAATGCACTAACAGTTAATCCCCTATATTACTAATAGGGAGTTTGTTTCTGCTGAGTTGTCGCTCTAATATTCATTTCGCCTACTTGTCGTCTTAAGAAAAATCCAATTACACATGTCCCTTCATTCCAACTCAACATATGATCTGGAAAGCCACGTATTTTTCTATTCTACATTTTCTTTCTAATCTAAATAACCAGTCAATTCCTTCTTTTACCGGATCTAGGGTTTTGCCGTCGACTATCACTCTATCTCGCCCTTAATCGTCGCGCTCTTTCGTTGTTCACCGTTGCAATTTCGCCGCTCTCTCGCCCTCTATCTCCGATCTTTCGTTGTTTGCTCGGACTACCTCCTCCCTTAAGTCAATTCATCAGATCCACCGTGCGCAACGCTAAATCGCTGATCTTCTGATTCCGAGTTATTCGCATTTGAACGAAACGTTGTACGATGTCGATTGTGTGGACAAAGTAGACTCAGAGAAATTATTGGGAAGCAAGATAATCTTATCCAAGGTTAGTATTACTGTAAATTTGTAGGATTTCTAATACTTTTTTCTGTACATATGTTTTTTTGGATTAGATGGGCAATTATCTATTTTCTGATAATAGAGATTCCGCCTTCATTTGTTGGTGAATATGGATAAGGAGTTTGTAGCCAGAAAACCGCACCTCATCGTGATTTCTACAATTTATAAAAGTAGACACTCATGTGCATAACACTCTTCTTGCATGAACCAAAAACATCTCCTCCAACTCATGAAGTCAAAGTTAATTAAGAAAAGAACCAGATGTCATGGCATTTTGATTCTACAGATTGTTATCTACCGTGATGGATAGTATCTTACTCTAAAAGAAGTCTTTAACAACTTGGATCTAACAGGGTTGTGTTGCTTTATTCAATCCATATTTGCTCACAAGTTTGTCTTGCTCGCATTTTAGTGGACTTAATTATTGCAGCTTCTTCACCATTTTTTCGCCTTTGTTTTTTTTACTGAACAACGCTCAGGAAGGCTTTGGAAGGAGAGGTTAACTAATTAATTTATGTAAATTTTTCTCCTTTACTTACTCTCATTCATGGTTTATTTTCTTTTTATTGCTTTTTTTAGTAGATTATGAATTTGCTCAACTATTCTTAACTCACCTCGAGACGCGTGTGGATACCAAGGTCAAGTATTTGAAAGCGAATTCTACCACCGTATTTATCCGGGCAAGCTTTGATCTTTCTTTGTGTTTTTTTGCAGTTTTATGAATTAGCTTTCAGGTAGATTGTAGATCCATTTGTATTTGTTCGATTGGAGAAAAACATGTTTTTCAATTTATGAGTTTTCTACATGGAAAAGATAAATGGGTATCAGTTGCTCATTAAGAAATTACTATGTGGTCATGGAATTTGGAGAATTAGTTGAAATCTGGAAGTTCAGAGTTAGCAAACAAAGATAGATCTGGCGAAAGCTCTTGCCATTCTTGCAACTGCTAGAACTGGAGCACTGGCAATAAATCATTTTTGGGTTGCAGCAAGCCAAGTTCATCTCCATCTGCGTGAATCTCTGGTTTTATGTTCTA
Organism: Galeopsis tetrahit; assembly: GCA_963675135.1. Classification (NCBI taxonomy): domain Eukaryota; kingdom Viridiplantae; phylum Streptophyta; class Magnoliopsida; order Lamiales; family Lamiaceae; genus Galeopsis; species Galeopsis tetrahit. The sequence goes on along the minus strand of OY776126.1, from coordinate 36,984,961 downwards.
ATTTGACTTATCATTGTAGAACATAATTGATACCCCGCAGGTCTGCAACCATCGCCAGTCCACTACTGTTGTTTCAAGTAACCATCAAATTAATTGTATACTTTTATTACACTTATTTTCATACAAATTATGATTTAAATACTTCTGGGATGACATTTGTTAAATATTTACATGTGTTGAGTGTTGTGGCAAATTGAGTTTTACACCTTTGATCTTATTTGTTTCTTTATGTGTATGATAATAGGCATAAATGTGTTTAATATGACAAGAACATATGCCTTGCTTTACAGAGGTTACTAAAATCAATGGGAAAGAAATTTCGGATGTAGTCAGAAGATGGGTTGAACAATATGAGAGGAATCAAGCAATGGCTGAACTCTTGATTTATGCTTTTTGCAGTTATTATAAATTGTGTTCTAAACTTCTAATCATTTTTTTCCTATTAGAGCCCATCCATTTTTTACTGCAACTTCTTTGTATTTGAACGTGCAGGCTTATGGAGCAAAATATCGCATTGTATAAGAGGTTGTAGATGAAACTGATGATGAGGTAGATGCTCTTGCGTTAAAAAGTTAACTATAGAATTTAGAGTTAGATTAAAAGGACTTGATTATAAATTTATATGATCTTGCAAAATTAACTGCTACATAGCTTTATGTTCAGTTCTACCCTTGACATGATAGGCATTGGTTTATTCAGTAATAAATAATTTATTTAATAGGATTCATGTGATATGTGATGATGCTTATTTTTTATGAGTTCTTATAATTTTCTTAACCAAATATATTGGTATGCTTATTTTATTTTGTTAATACAAGCATGAAAATACTATCCCTAGAAGACCTCTGCACTGTTCCCATTCTTAGTTTTGATGATTCCTCTCAATTTCAGCTTCCAACTATTAAAACTTATATATGAAATATTTTGTCAAAGTTAATTATCTGCGAAAAAACTATTGATTGGATAAAGCATTGAACAATATAACTGGGAGGATTTTTTCATCTTATTTTTTTGGTGGGCAAAAGGTTTAAATTTATGAGTGATTTAGTTCGTCAATCTTTTTAGTATGACCATTGACTACATGACATTGGATTGGAGGATGTATCCTAGCTTTACTTTTCAGCAGGTAACTATTATTCTTTTGCTTAAGGCTTTCATTCTATCTTCAGTTCTCTTATATATTTATTTAAATAAAATAAAATTATAAGTGTAAAGATGTGGATCTCAAAAGGAGAATACTATAATTTTTCCTTATTCATTTTGGGGAGAATTGTTTTCGGTTGGAACAACATAAGTTTATTCAGTAATAAATAATTTATTTAATAGGATTCATGTGATATGTGATGATGCTTATTTTTTATGAGTTCTTATAATTTTCTTAACCAAATATATTGGTATGCTTATTTTATTTTGTTAATACAAGCATGAAAATACTATCCCTAGAAGACCTCTGCACTGTTCCCATTCTTAGTTTTGATGATTCCTCTCAATTTCAGCTTCCAACTATTAAAACTTATATATGAAATATTTTGTCAAAGTTAATTATCTGCGAAAAAACTATTGATTGGATAAAGCATTGAACAATATAACTGGGAGGATTTTTTCATCTTATTTTTTTGGTGGGCAAAAGGTTTAAATTTATGAGTGATTTAGTTCGTCAATCTTTTTAGTATGACCATTGACTACATGACATTGGATTGGAGGATGTATCCTAGCTTTACTTTTCAGCAGGTAACTATTATTCTTTTGCTTAAGGCTTTCATTCTATCTTCAGTTCTCTTATATATTTATTTAAATAAAATAAAATTATAAGTGTAAAGATGTGGATCTCAAAAGGAGAATACTATAATTTTTCCTTATTCATTTTGGGGAGAATTGTTTTCGGTTGGAACAACATAAGTTTAGGGATAAAATGATATCATACACTAGGGATGTTAAACTGTTTTATGTTGAAACAACATAAGTTCAGGGTCTTGAATTCCTGGATGTTAAATCCCTTATATTATTAATAAGGAGTTGTTCTGGCTTATGTGTCAATTATACAACAATTTAACCTATGTGTTATTTTAATATTAAATCTAATTAGTAATTACATATGTCATTTTTTTAGTTTAGTTGATCTCTTTAAGAAAATCTGATATGTCTTCGGGACTTGAATTTTGAAAGCCACATGTATATGTTTTATAGCAATGCAATGAATCATGTTTTATAGCAATGCAATGAATCATAGGCAAAATCTATGTGCCCAGTCTGTCCCAGATCCACGATGTCATCCACTGTCCACTTCTACTGTTTCAGGTAACTATCGAATTAATTTTATACTTTTCTGAACTTCTTTTCACGTGAATTAATTAATATGTTTATTTTGTTTTTTTGCTCGATGGGAGTTCCTCTATTTTCTTTGGCTTACCCTTCAAATTAAGTTTCTCTTACACTTTGGCTCGAAATTTCTCTAAATTTTCGTGTGGTGTGCTAAGAGAATTTTTGTGTGAGTAGTGACACTCTACTTGCCGTTGACTTTTCTTCGCTAAATCTTGAAGTGGCTGGAAACCTGATAAACTGTAACAATGACATTCCTTCTACCACTCTAAATACATGGTTTAGAAACATAGAAATATTGCTTAGGTTACTACATAGATTCTTTTAGCTTGAGCCTAGGTTATTTTTCAGTAGTATTAGATGATAACAAAATTGCTAAAAGGTAGGGCCTGTTGGCAGTTGGTGCTTACTGTTAACTTGAATTTGTTCATTCTTGGATTAACTCTGTTATTTTTTTAGTGAAAGCTTTTGTATATGCTTCAATTGAAATACATGACTGAACAATAATTGGTTGTTGTTCGAATTTAATCCCTTTTATTTTAGAATCTAAGGCAACAAAACTTTTATCTCTCTATTAATTTAACTTTCTTGGATTGTCCTTTTTTTCCCTCATTAGTTCCTATGTTCAGAATTTGACAGAAGAGTATTTTTTAAATATTACTCCCTCTGTTCCATTAAAAGCTTTTCATAGCATTTGGGCATGGGAATTAAGAAATATAATAGAATAAATAGATGTACTAGGTATGATGTGATTAAGACGGAATAATATAATGAAATGTGAGAGAGCGTAATTTACCAAATAGAAATGGGAAGCTTTTAATAGGACAAACGAAAAAAGAAAGTTGAGAAATTTTTATTGGGACGGGAGAAATACTTCTTTTTGAAATGGGAAGCGTAATTATCTATAGAACCTTTTGATATGCTAACCATCTTGCATGAATTGTTAAGATCGTTGAAGTCGCTTCTATTTCTTCCTAAGTTATCGTCTCATATGTTTTGCGGTTAATACCTAAGGATATTTTAATTTTTATCAATGATGAATCATTATTCAGGTCATTTTGTTGAAAATACACTAAGTTCAACTATTGAAAAAGGTTCTTCAACTCAGGCATGATTGTATCGAGGAAGCACTCTCATTTTGGGCACTATCTTTTAACCTTTTTTTTTCCTTTTACTAAACACATTTGTTTGCTCTGAGACAAGGTTATGGCTTAAGTGTGTGACTTATTTTTCAGTGAAGATATATTTAATCATTATTTATATTTTGCTTTTATGTTCATTTATAATACGAAATACTAAAATTTCATAATGTTATATACAACTTCCTCTGAAATTTTAGATTTTTTTTATTGATTCTGTATTAGTACAAAGTACAAACACATTTATTTGTGTATAATAACTTATTCTTTTCCTCAGGTTAATATGCTCAAATTACGTTAATTATTCAAACTTTCCTTCTATTTTATTTTAATTGACGTCATTTTAAATTTAATCTTGAGATTAATTGCATAATTAATGCTTACTATAATTAATGCTTACTATAAGTTAATATGTTGATGCTAAAATTGGTAGCAAAATTAATATTATGCGTTTAAATAATAATTCCAGAATCTCTATTGAATTACAACACAATCTTTTCAAATTATATGTTTGATCTAATGCTTTATTATGAATTTTATTAAATAATTACATTCACGTTAATTAGTGCATATTTTACATTATAATATACAATTTACATTACTATTATTATAATATACAAAAAAATTGTTGAATAAAATTTATGCAAATGAATTTAAAATTATATGAAATAGTTTTTAAAATTTTTAATTATTAGTATAACTTATCAAATAAGATGAAGACATTAAAATTTAAATTAAGTATATAAAAATATAATATTAAAATATTTATTTAATATTCCGTGTAATACACGATTTCTACACTTTTTAAATATAAAAATATGTTTTTGCGATCGACATGTAAATTAATGTAATTGCATCACATAATAAAAATATATTTAAATAATATATGTGTAAAATTATAAAATATATCTAAAAGCATTACTTTTCAAATAAATTAAGTTACTAAATAATTATATCATATAATAGAAATAAAGTTAATAAATGAGAATTTAATAAATAATTAGTCAAATTGACCTCATTGTTCTGAGTTCTAACGACATTGTCATATTTTTTTTTAAGAGAATGAATGATTAAAAAAAAAAAAAAAAAAGGGTGTATTCTAATTATTCTTAAAATGACAAGGTAAGATTAAGACATCATCAAGAAAGCACTCGGTATTAGTATATATAATAGTTTTATTTCATAATTAATTTTCACTTAATTTCTTTATTATGAATATTAAATAGGTATCTCTCAAAAACACATTCATGTACTCATCATTATATTCTTTGTCTCAAAAATATTATAAGGAGGATATCCCACATGGAAATTGTGATGAATAAAGAGTGATTATTTATAAAGAAAGCGTAGGAGTGTATGGCACGACTTTACTTGAACAGGAACCGAAACCGGCGGTTACGAACCGTAACCGAACTGCCGGTAACGGTTACGGTTTTCAAACCGGCGGTTAGGTTTTTTTTTTTTTTTTTTTAAGCTCGTTTTCGCCTCTTTTTTCGATCGTTTTAAGTTAAAATTATTTGTACAACTTAAAATTAAAATTATACTCGTTTTAACTTTTGTTTATCGTTTTTTTTTATAAATTATTATATTATAACTTTAAGTCGATAACTTATATTCTTATAACTTTAACTTATAACTTATTAAATATTAAGAGAATAAATTTAATGTAACTTAGGTCTATTTCTTAAAAAAATAAATTAATTATAATTTACATTAGAAAACTTACAAGTTACAATTTACAATTACAAATTTACAAGTTACAAGTTAAAAAAAAATTACTTAAAAAACTAAATCAAACTTATATAAATTAAAAACTTTAGAATTACAACTTACAAGTTACAACTTACAATTAATTTGGAATTTTGGGGAGGGGTTAAAAGAAATTGGACTTGAGCTTAATTTAAAAAATTAAACTTAGAAATTCTAAGTTCAAAATTTTTAAATTAAGTTGCCTACGTATCCAAATTCAACGGAAATTGGAATCAAAGTCCACGTAGTTCTCTTACCTCAACTTACCTCGTTGTTGTTGAACTTGAAGGAGGTTCTTCATTCTTCACTTCCGCCCGTAGAGGTCCATTCCTCGTCTTCTTCATTATCTTCTTCTAACGATTGGGCTCTTTTTTCGGCTCTTATCCAATCATCAAGTAAACATTGGTTCTCTACGTTTTCAACGGTCATATTGAATCTTGTTGCATCCAAAGTATAACCTCCTACACTAAAAGCTTGCTCAACGGCAACGGTTGAGGCGGGAGCCGCTAAAATTTCTCTTGCAAGCATTGACATTGCCGGAAATACTTGAGTCACCGTCGACCAACACCTTAGTATATCAAAGTCTCCTTCCATATTTTCCATGGATGTATTCGCTTCATAGCTTTCATATTCTTGAGTATATGTAAATTTTGATTTTTTACAATTACGTTGAAAAAGAAAGCTATCAACATCATCATCATCCATGTCGTCATCATTATTTTGTACGTTAAAACTAGCACTAGAACTAGAAGAAGAACTATGACTAGGGTTGGATAAACCATGTGTATCCATATACTCCTTAATTAATGATAATATAAATTGTTGAACTTCAAATATGAAATGATCGGTGTTCGGTTGATCATTCGGAAATTCGGCAATAGGATATAATTTTTTATAATACAAGGCTAACATAACTTTAACACCATCTAACTTATATCTAGGATAAAAAACTTTAGCAACTAAAAATATAGGGGGAATTATAGCAAAATATTTTTTCCATTTTTCCAACATAGGAGCAATAGCAAGATTTAATATTGGATCGTTTTTGTAACGTGCTAAAACGTTGACAATTTTTAGACAATGTTCAAGTGCCAAATGAGAAGTAGGTTCGTAAACTTTAGACATAGCAAAAGTAACATTATTAAAAGTTTCCAAAACCTTAATTATGTTTATGCAATGATTCCAATCTTCAGGAAGTAAACCAAAACCACATTTTTCTTCTTCAAAAAAATCACATAAAGTCTCTTTATAATCAACTGACTCTTTTAACAACTTATAAGTAGAATTCCACCTTGTTGACACATCAAGAGAAAATTTTTTTGGATGCACATTCCTACTTCTACAAAAATGTTTCCATTTTTTCATCAAACTACTACGCCTCGTCAAATAAGTAATAGCATCTTTAATAGGAGAAATATAAATTCTCAAAGCATTTAAACCATCTTGAACACATAAAATTTAAAATATGACACATGCATCTAATATGAAAAAAATTTCCACCAACATACGGTTGACATGCAATGCGAAGTTGTTCGATACTAGCATTATTAGCACTAGCATTATCAAAACCAATTGAAATTTTTTTGTTAATTAAACCATAAGATTTTAAAATTTCAACAATTTTCTTATTGTTGGGATATGAATCCTTGAAACAATGTTCTAATTGATGAAAGTATGTTTTGATGGCCAAAAGCAACTTAAAGTTAGTAATATATGTGGTTCTAAGCCATCTTAACTGAGTCATATGAAATAAGTTTACTGATCTTAATGAGATATTTGAAATCTGAGTTACTGATCTTATATGGTTACTGATCTTATTGTGTTTACTGATCTGATATATGAACTGTTAGGAACTAAGCTGATGTTTTGTATTGTATAGACAACTTATAGTATAGGACTTTGATATACTCACCTGTATATAGTTCAGTTGGAGTATGGATAGGTTTTATATATGTAAAGTTGTATTCTATTGTATTCAGCATTGTAATAGTTTAGAACAGTAAGTTTAGAACACTAGATTAGAAGAAGATCAGAAGACTATGAAGACTCAGAAGACTACTTCAGAATAAGAAGACTTCAAAGAAGAGTTGAAGAGAAGCTTAGAAGAATTCTGGAGAAGTGCAGAACAGTTTTTAAGTTACTGTGCTGACTGGCTCAGAACAGTAAAAATCAGAACAGTAAGTTACTGTGCTGATTTGGTGAATTTGAAGAATAAGTTTGGAAAACTTATTTAAAGTGTAACTGAAGATTTATTGAAAATATGCTGACTTGGAATAAGAAGGAAGTTACAAAGTCGGTTACAAGAAGAAGTTACAAAAACAGTTTTAGAGTTAGTTCACAAACTGCTAACTGTCATACTAAATTCTATAAATACTGTGTGATCTCCTATTTGAAGAGACTACTGCTACTACTGCACGATTACTGATCTTAGAGAATCGAAGAGCAAGTCTACAAGCAAGAACTCACAGAGTTAAGGAAATCAAAGCAAGGAGAAGCCACTGAATTGAAGAGAAGAAATCAAAGGCTACTCAAAGAGAAGTTTTACTTTTCAGTTTTAAGTTTGTGTTTTGTAAAACAAGTGTGCTAGTTACTTGGAAAATTACTAGTAGATCGAAGATATACCTGGAGGTATAATCGATAAGATCACAGTCTTAATCTTGGGACTTTAAGCCACAAGAAACTCAAGGAAGAGTTAATAAAACATCACAACTGGGATTGTGAGAGTGGGTGTAGACTTTTTGGTCGAACCACTATAAAATTCTGTGTTCTTTATTTTCTGTTTAATATTTGTTTAAACAAGAACAGTAGAATTTACTAAGTAAAGATCTAAATAAAAGTTGATTATAAAACTAAAACTGGAAGTACTGATCTAACTCAGTAAGAACAGTACTATTCAGAACACTATTCCGCATTATAAACTCTGATATTTTGAAAGATTTTTGAAAGTCTATTCACCCCTCCCCTCTAAACTTTCTTAGCTTACTCAATCTTAACTCAACTTGGGACCAACAAGTGGTATCAGAGCAGTAGTTCTTTGGACTGCTGTTTCTTGATAACCTTGTAGATCTTGAGGGAAATCTCACTGATCTTGCTACTATTTCTTGATATCTGTCACTATCTGAATACTTGAAAATTATCTGCTGTACTACTGATCCTATTTGTCTAATCAAACATGGATGACACTAATGTGAACAAACTTCCTAAGTTCAAGATTGCAGATTATGACTACTGGAAGCTTAGGATGGAGGCAATCTTTAGCTCAACCCATGATCTGATGGTTCCTGTGGTGACTGAAGGACCAATTGTCACCATGGTGGAAAACACTGCAGTTCTGGATCCTTCTAAACCAGTTGGAGCACTAGTCCCTAAACCAAGGTCAGAACTGACTTCTGAAGAAATGAGACAAAACAATTTGGATAGTCTTGCTAAGAATTATATTTTACACACCTTGCCAAATGAGTATCTTGGTAAAGTGTTAAAATGTAAGACTGCAAAGCAAATGTGGGACAAATTGACTATTCTTTGTGAAGGTACTACACTGATCAAAGAAAGCAAATTATCCACAGCTGTCCAAAGGTTTGAAACATTTAAGATGAAGTCAGGAGAAACAATTGATGAATTGGATACTCGATTTACAAAGATTATGAATGATCTTGATGTGTTAGGAAAAACTTATACTGAAAGAGAAGTTAACTTGAGAATCTTGAAAGCTTTGGATGAAAGGTGGAAAATGGCCAAGATGATCATTAAAACCACACAAGACATTGATTCTTGGCCAGCAGAAACTATGTTCCAGACACTTAAGGCACATGAGTTTGAGTTAGATGAAGAAGATCCTATTACTGTGAATCATATGGATAAGGATGCCTCTAAGGACATAGCTTTTAAAGCCTCTACCTCTAAGGGGTCTAGATCATCTAAGTCTAAAGCCTCAAGCATAAAAGATGAACTAGATAGTTCTGATCTTAGTCTGAAAGATCAGATGAGCCTTATGATCAAAAGATTTGATAGACTAAATAAGAGGTATGGTAGATACAAGAGATTCTATAAGGAAACCAAGGGTTCTAGTAACAGGGACTCTTCTGTGAACAGAAGGGATCAAAACTCTTCTGAAAGAAGGGATGAGATCTCTAATGAGAACAGGAGAGATAGGAACTCATCTGATAAGAGGGATATAAAGTATTCTGATAAGAAAGACAGGAACTCAATTGACAAGCATGACAGGAACCGAAATCATTAACCTCCTAAGAGAACTTCTAACAATCCTGTTTGCTATAATTGTGATAAGCCAGGTCATTATGCTTATGAATGTCCTGATCTGAGTTCTGAAGATCGAGAAGAAAGGAAAGCCAGAAGAGATCGAAAATATGCCAAGGGTAAGAAGGCAATGATGGCATACAATGATTCTGATTCGGAATCAGAAGAGTTGCCATCGTCTTCATCTGAATACCCCTCTAGCAATGAGAATGAAGCCTTCATAGCAGATGATGGACTGGTAATGATGGCCAAAATAAATGATGAGGTATCATCTGCTAACTCTTTTCAATCTTGCAAAAATTCTGACACTGATGAAAGTGATGCTGCTTATAGCAGTGTAGGAAGTAGTCTTCATCATTCCCAAGGAGTGACTGAAGAAGACCTTCTACAAGCTAACAAAGCATTCATTGAAATTAGTGATGAGAATATAACTTTAAAGCAAGAAATCATTAATCTAAAAGAAGCTCAGTTGAAAGTGGATCCTAATATAGTTGTCATAAATGCAAGACTATCAGAAGAGTTGTCCCAACTCCAAGAAAAGTATGCATCCATTGATAAACTATATCAGGGTATGCTTAAAACTCAAGCCAAAGAGACTAATGAATTCAATGATTTAAAGATTAAATGTGAAAAACTTGAAGAGCGCAATAGATTCTTATAATCTGAAGTAGTGAGCCTAGATCGAAAGCTATCTGGGATGATTAACTCTACTAAGATTAATCAAACAATCTCAGACAGATATAGAGCTCCAAATGATAAAAGTGGAATAGGTACTGATCTGCCTAGTTCCTCTACTTCAGAATTTAAGAACACTAATGGAGCTAGCTCAAGTTCTTTGCAACTAGATAAAGGAAAAGAACCTATGACTTATGATAATGATCCCAAACCTAAAGTACAGTCTAAATACATCCCTCCTACTACCAAGAATGGTAAAATGAAGAATGTATTAAGACCAGTACAGTCAAGAACATACCAGAAGAGTTACACTCCTCTGACCAGATCAGATCAGTCCTGGTATCAGAAGAGACAAACTCAGAACAGTAGGTCAAGACAAGCACATGCAAGTTGGGAACAGCCTAGACCTCCTTTTATAAGTTTACTTGGGTAGTCTTTCTAGTAGATGATTATTCTAAGTTGTAGTAGATGATTATTCTAAGTTTACTTGGGTAGTCTTTCTACACAAAAAGAGTGATACACAAACACTACTTCCAGATCTATTAAAGAGGTTGCAGGTTGAAAAGGGTCAACCCATTGTCAAGATAAGAAGTGACAAGGGGACTGAGTTTATTAACTGTTACATCTCTGACTACTGTTCTAAGTCTGGCATACATCATTTGAAAAGTGCAGCCAGAACACCTCAACAAAATGGTGTTGCAGAAAGGAGAAACAGAACACTAAAAGAAGCATGTAGAGCAATGATTGCAGAATTCAACACACCTCAGAAGTTTTGGGCTGAAGCCATTAACACAGCTTGCCACTCCCAAAACCGAAGTGCTCTTAATAAGGTGCATGGTAAAACACCTTATGAGGTATGGAAAGACAGAAAACCTAGAGTTTCTTATTTTCATATCTTTGGATGTAAGTGTTTCATTCATAACAATGGCAAAAGTAAGGTAAATGCCTTTGATGCAAAAGCTGATGAAGGGATATTCTTAGGATACTCTTCAGTAAGCAAAGCATTTAGAGTGTTTAATTACTCTACCCTATGTGTGGAAGAAACACCCCATGTAGTCTTTGATGAGAATGTGCAGGACTCTGCTGATCATCAGCTCAGTAAGAAAATTGACAAACTACAGCTCCAAACCAACAATGAAGATGATGATACAGAAACATATGAATCTGTACAAGCCTATAATCCTTTCCTGAAAGTCCTAGATCAAGATTCTGATAAAGAAAAGGTAAAAGACAAAGGTGAGTCATCTAAAACTTCTGATATGCCAGAATTGAATGACTGCTCTCCTATGAACAAATCTGCTGATTTAATGCAAAACATTGATACTGATCTACATGATATAAATGATGATAGTACTTCTGTTAAGAATAGAAGGACATGGAAGTCTGCTCATTCTACTGATCTGATTCTAGGTGATTCCAGTAAAGGTGTTAAAACTAGAAAACAATTGTTTGATTCCCAGGAAGAACCTAGTAAGTCTCTATTTTGCTGGTGTTGTTTTCTATCATCTATTGAGCCTAAAACTGTAATTGAAGCTTTAAGTGATAGTAACTGGATTATAGCCATGCAAGAAGAACTTAATCAGTTCACTAGAAATGAAGTTTGGGAACTTGTTGATAGACCTAGTGATCATAATGTTGTAGGCACTAAGTGGATTTTCAAGAACAAAAGGGATGAAAATGATCTTGTAGTTAGAAATAAAGCTAGATTAGTTGCTCAGGGCTACTCTCAAGCTGAGGGTATTGATTATGATGAAACTTTTGCTCCTGTAGCTAGACTAGAAGCTATAAGATTGTTCCTTGCTTATGCTGTACATATGAAATTCACTGTGTATCAAATGGATGTGAAAAGTGCATTTTTGAATGGTATACTTGCTGAAGAAGTTTATGTGGAACAACCACCTGGTTTTGAAGTGAATAGTCACCAAGTATACAGGTTAAAGAAAGCACTATATGGACTGAAACAAGCCCCAAGAGCCTGGTATTATACACTTTCTCTATTCTTACTTGAAAATGGTTTTACAAAAGGCAAGGTTGATAGAACTTTGTTTCGAAGACAAGAAGGTAATGATATATTACTTGTTCAAATTTATGTGGATGATATTATCTTTGGATCACCCAACAAAACCTTGAGTGAAAGTTTTTCTACACTCATGCAAAGTAAATTTGAAATGTCTATGATGGGAGAAATGACATATTTTCTTGGTCTTCAAGTAAAACAAACTCCAGAAGGTATCTTTATAAATCAAGCAAAATATACTAAGAATTTGCTAGACAAATTTGGTATTAAAACCTGTAAGACAGTTGGTGTGCCCATGCAACCTACATACAGAATGGATCCTGATGAAGGAGGTAAGTCTTCTGACCAACCTCATTATCGTGCTTTAATTGGCTCTCTACTCTATCTAACTGCCAGCAGGCCTGATATTGCTTTTTCTGTTGGAGTATGGATTTCAAGCAAACCCCAAAGAAAGTCATCTGGAAGCTGCCAAAAGGATATTGAAATATCTAAAGGGGACCATTAATCGAGGATTATGGTATCCTGCAGATGATGATATATCTTTAAGTGGTTATTCAGACTCGGACTTTGGAGGTTGCAAAATAGATAGAAAATCTACTTCAGGTTCATGTCAATTCTTAGGATCTAAGCTCATTTCATGGTTTCAAAGAAACAAACAAGTGTGGCAACCTCTACTACTGAAGCAGAATATATGGCTGCAGGTAGTTGTTGTAGTCAGCTTCTTTGGCTAATACAACAACTCAGAGACTACAATATTGTAGAATCTAATGTACCTATATATTGTGACAGTAATAGTGCCATTGCCATTAGGAGTGTTCAAAAATAAACCGGACCGGAACCGGACCAACCGGTTAGATTCCGGTCCGGTCTCCGGTCCGGGAAATTTTGGAATCCGGTCTTCCGGTCCGGTCCGGTCCAAGACCGGAATTTTCCGGTTCGGACCGGTTTGGACCAGAATTTTTTTTTTTTTTATATTTTTTTACTAATGCACCCTCAATTATTTTTCAAAACCAAGTAATGTGTTGAGATCTTATTACATTTTTTACAAATATATAATTTAACAAACATATTTAATTTATTTTTAGGGTCAAAAGATCATTAATAACAATGTAAATAAAATTTCCATTGACGTAATGAAGAGCAAACACTTTAATTTTCATACACAAATTCATCAATCTTGTTCTTGCTTCCATAAATTAAAAAAAAAAAAAAAAAACAATTCCGGTCCAACCGGTCCAAACCCGGACCGGACCGGATAGATTCCGGTCCGGTCCCCGGTCCGACCTTTTGGTAAGATTCCGGTCCCGGTCCGGTTTTGGACCGGTGCACACCCCTAATTGCCATAACACAAAATCCCGTTCTACATACTAGATGCAAGCATGTTGACATTAGGCATCACTTTATTAGGGATCATGTGGAAAAGAAAAATATTAGGATGGAAAAGATTCATACTGATATTCAAAGAGCTGACATTTTTACTAAACTATTGGCTGAAGTAAGATTTAGAGAGTTATGCATTAGCTTAGGGTTGATAGATATGGATTCTATATGTATATAGAACTGTACTAACATTTCAGGTACTGATCTTATACCAAGAGGAAGACAAAGCAGAAATTAAGAACAGTGGTATCAAATGCATAAAATTCAGAAGAGACAACCCCATGTCAGACCACTACATTTAAAATAGGTAACAAGGTTACTAAAGTGACCTTAATCCCGATGAGGAAGCTGGTAAAGTTGAGTGACACTTAGAACACACATTAAGGGGGAATCTGTGATTTCTTAAAGATCCTTTTGTTGACTCAGAACACTAAGTCACTTTAGCATAAACCTTGATGTGATCATTAAATTAAACATATTTTTACTACTCTGTACTGTTTTACACTTATATCTCATGAACTAACACTTCTACCAAGGTGAAACAGGCACAGAAGAGGAATTCTCCACTGAAGGGGGAACTGATCTGATTACAGATTTGAAAAGTATACTAATCTGATTACAGGCTATATCAGTCTACATATATATTCTGATTAATACATTGACTTGTCTACAGAACTGTACTGATTACAAAGTTTCTTTGTCTACAGTACTGATCTGATTACAATTCAATTATTCTACAGAATTAATCTGACTACTGATTAAACTGTCTACAGAAAGATTTGATTACTACTAATCTGTCTACAGAATAGCACTGATCTGTCACAGTACTGATCTGAGGATTACTATGCTGATATCAAAAAAAGGTGAAATCAGGAAAATTGGGTACTGATCTGAATACTACTTGCTGACCCATTTACTGATCTGAACACTACTGTGTGATTCGGGTGGAATTTACACAATTTAGAGGCACATGTGAAACATGTTTTTGATGAGATTTCATTGATTTATGCATGTATTATGATGATTTGAGCCAAAATGAGGGAAAGGTTGTGTTTTGTCAATTTTGTAGGAAATATGATGGAATTTGGAGCAAAACACCAACCACACTTTACTGGATCAGGGAGAGGAGTGCACCGTTGGGTTCGTCTCGAAAATCGGAGTGGAATAGCCTAAAGAATCGAGTCAATCGGACAACCGAGGCGAAAGATATGCACGAAACAAGTTTGGAGTGCCGAGCAACTCGGCCGAGCTAGCCAACTCGGCCGAGCCCTTGATCAAGGCAGATTCTGGAATCAATTTCCATCCGGCCGAGCTAGCTGATCCGGCCGAGTGCGAGGAAAAGTTTGGAGAGACAACTCGGCCGAGTTGGACAACTCGGCCGAGCTACTGAAGGATGCAGAATCTGGAACCCATTTCCACTCGGCCGAGCTCCCTGACTCGGCCGAGCTGCTGAACAAGTTCGAAATCTGGAGTGAATTAACCACTCGGCCGAGTTGGACAACTCGGCCGAGTCGCGAGGCAAAACTTGGAAGCTGGAACGAGATGCATCCGGCCGAGTGACCGAACTCGGCCGAGCCCTGAAACGACTCGTAGCCCCTGGAACGAAGTGCATCCGGCCGAGTGACCCAACTCGGCCGAGCCCTGAAGATTTTGGCCACGATTTTAACACCCCAACTCGGCCGAGCTGTCCCACTCGGCCGAGTCACCCCTGCTCTCGGTGCCTTTTGCATATTTTGTCCAATTTCCAAGGACTTAAGTGCAATTTTCATCCTTAAACCCTACCCCAACACTATATAAGGCGTCATTCTTGAAACCCAAGACACCCTCCCCCAATCCACACATAGTTACACATACTTGGAGGTGTTTTGGCCATATCTTCATCAATTCTTCATCAAATCAAGGAAGAAAGGATGCAATAGCTCCCAAATTCCATTCCCTACCACATTCTAGACTAAGCTTTCTCTCTCTTTTCCTTTTTATTTAGTTATTTCATTTAGATTTTGTAATTTGATTATGTTTGTAGTTAGCTAAACATTTTGTGGTTCTAAGGCATTGTAAGACTTGGATTGATGTTTATGAGTAATTTCTTGCTTTAATTGGTGTTTATCTCGTATTTGCATATTCAATTATTCATTGTAAAGCATGTTGTTAGTGGCCATAATGATTTGCTTGATTTATTGTTAATTGGGGTAGTATCGGGAGATTTATTCCATTTAATCGTATGCGAATATGCAACCCGGTATTATTATGATCTCGGGAGAGGATTAATTATCGGAGAGGGAATCGAATGATCTTAGGAGCTATTTTAGATGGTGTAATGTTTGTGATGTAGACATACGAGCTTATATTACATTGCGTCTTTGGATTAATTTGTATCGGGAGATCGATTAGTTCTTTTTGTGTGATCACTGTTGGTCCTGAAAGGAGTATATAACAAGTGTATGGGGGGGGGGGGGGGGGAATACACTTGTATGCAATTCTTTTGCTAACTTTATCAAACCAGAGTTCAGCAAGGTTGTCTTGGACAACTCTGCTGAAGAAGATTAACTCTTCTAAGATAATCAAACTACCAAGTACTATTGAGTACTTAGTTGAATAACTATCTAGGGGAGTTATATGTGCGGAATAGTGGTTGGCCCTTTAAGTTTAGACTCCTTTAATTTCTGAAATCACTTAGTCAATGCAACACAGTCCAGTTTTCAGGGAACTTGTCCAAATAGATTTTTGCACAGTCTTTGAATGTTTATCCTTGAAAGACCAGTTTTGTATGCAGTGTTGAGTGTATGAAAGTATTTGAAATGTAAATCAACACAAGAAGTTATAGTGGTTCAGAGACTCAAGCTCCTACATCCACTTTCCCTGATTTAACAGGATAATTCCTTCACTCTTGGAATTAACTTGTTTTATAGTGCCAATGTGCACTTGATCAAGAACACCACTCCTTGGTGAATTGATCCCTAGGATGTCTAGAGTCCTAGTACCCTCTTCTCAACTCAGAACTGAACTGTTCTTCTCTCAACAGTCAGCTCCTACCACTTCTACTACTACAACCTTCTCACTTTCACTCTTGAAAGATGTAAGGGTTGAAGTAAGGTTCCAACTAATGAGATATCCTTTACAATGAAGATCAGTGTATAAGGATAGGATATCTCTCTAAGCTTGTGTATGGATATACAATTGGGTTCAGCTTAGAAGAAGTGTATAAAGACTAAGATAGTCTCTTTGAAAGCTTAAATGTTCTATGAGCTTCAGAATACTTGTGTAGTTGGATTCTGTTGAGGTGCTTTCAAATGGTCTTCACACTTCTGTATTTATAGACAAAATGGAGGATTTGCCCGTTGGAGAGGCAGCCCCAAATTGCTATAAATGTCTTCCTTGAGTTCTTCAAACTGGAAGACAGATTCTTGATAGTGACATGTCCTCATTTGGGTAATAAACGGCTTGTAAGACTTTGTCTTCATTCTGCAGCACTTTTCCCAATGTTTGACTTCTTGTTAGGACTTGGACATGGCTTCTGAAGGTTGATCCAATGATAGGACAACATTCCTTATCATCTGGACAACTCTCCTAATCACTATCAGCAGTTTTGCTTTTCAGCAAGGTTGGCTTGCTCTTCTTCAGATGACTTGGCTCTTTCCCTTTATTTCACTTCAAGGTGATCTTAGCTTGTTTCTTTGGTGATCTTTAGGGTGTGGTTGTCTCTTTCTCTTCAGCATAGTTGACCTTCAACCTTTAGAACATCTGTTCTGATTCAATCATGCTGAGACAACTCTTCTGGACAACTCTTCTGATCAGCATATTTGGTCTTTTAGCATCAGAGCACTTTACACATAGAGTTGGCTTCTCTGGACAACTCTCCTGATCCAAAGCCTTTGAGTAGCCTTGTCCTTTTGAGCTAGGTAAAGTTGTTCTTGCATATGGCTAGCTTCTTTGGACAACTCTGCTGATCAGAGTTATTAAGCTTGTCCTTTTGATTTTACCAATCTTGCATATGGACACTTTCTCTGGACAACTCTCCTGATCAGATCATCTTATTGGACTTGTCCTTTTGAGCTTTACAATCTTGTTCTTGCATAAGAACATCTTCTCTGGACAACTCTCCTGATCAGTGCATTTGGTTTTCCATAGAGTGTCCTTGCTCTTAAGTGATTGTTCCAGAATTTGAGCCTTGAGGGGACTTGATCTTGATCATCTTCAAAGCATAGGTTCCCCCTCAAATTGTGCATCTAATTGTCTAAGAGCTGCCTAACATTTCAGCTTCCTATCTAGCCTATAAACTATATGTTCTATCATTTCTAGAACATATTTATCTTGACTTAGGCATGTCTCAGGGGGTTTTGGTATTAGATCAAAACATATCTCATTTTATTCCCAACAATTTCAAGTGGTATCAGAGCAGGGGTTCAAAGACCACTGCTTCTGAAAATCCATCTTGATTTTCAAAACTCTCATATTTGTGTGGTCACTGAACTGATCTTTATCTGAAATCTATTACCTGTTGACTAACTAATTATTCTTGAGAAATGGCCAACAACAATGCTGTTCCTCCACCTGCTGTTCAAGGATTAGACAACATGGCCACAAATCCAGTCAACCACATTTCTCATCACAAACTGCCCATGTTTTCAATAGACAATTATGATTTCTGGAAAATTAGAATGAGGGCTCATCTTGCATCCCTCCATACTGATATGCTAAGAGTAATCACAAGAGGACCTTTTGTGTTTACTCAAACTAACCCCAGAGTGACAGCTGAGCAAAAAGCAGATATAAGGGAACTGATTCCCAAAGATGAAGATGACTTCACTACTGATGAAAAGAGGAAGGATAATCTGAATTATCTAGCAATGAACACCCTTTATCAAACAATTCCAGATGCAGTCATGGGAAGAGTCTACCACTGCACAACAGCCAAAGAAATTTGGGATACTCTTGCTGAAATGTGTGAGGGCACTGAACAGATCAAGGAGAACAAGCTCCAAGTTGCTGTGCAGAAGTTTGAACAATTTTCAATGGAAACTGATGAGTCCATTGACAAATTTGCTGGTAGATTCACTGATGTGATGAATGAAATTAACTCATTGGGCAAGGTCTACACCAAGAGAGAAGTGGGATTGAAAATCTTGAGAAGTCTCACTCAAAAGTGGGATGTCTATGCTGTAATGATGCAAAACACCAAAGATCTTTCCACCATGCCCATGCAACAAATCTTCTCTGAACTCAAAGCCTATGAGTTTGATCTAAATAGAAGAAAGCCTGTTGAGGAACCTTCAAATCCTACTAAGGGAGTGGCATTCAGAGCCAAAGTTGCTGAACCAGAAATGCAACCCACTCCCAGATCATCAAAGACAGTCTCAAAGACTGAAATGAAGGAAGAACTAGCCTTGATGGCTAGAAGGTTTGAAAAGTTGAACTCAAGGTTTGGTAGATACAAGAAATTCTACCAGGACAACAAATTCAGGAGATACAACTCTCCTGAAACACAGGCTGAAGTCAAAAAGCCTGAAGAGAAAAGATCAGAGGACAAGTACTCTGATAGGAGAAGATCCAGTAGAGCTGAACCTTCATCATCAAAAAGAAGAGAAGAATCAAAGAAAGAAGATGATGAAGATCTGTGCTATAACTGTAAAAAGAAAGGGCACTTCCAGTATGACTGCCCTGAATTGAGCTCTAAAGAAAGAAGAGAGAGAGACAAGCTAAAAGAGACAGAAAGTTCACCAATAGAAAAGCCATGATGGCTGGTGAAGAATCTGATAGTGCTGAAAGCTTCAACTCCTCTGATGGATTACTCTCCAACAGTGATGATGATGATGATGTTTGCAACATGGCTCTTGAGGATGATGAGGTATCCTCTACTTCTAGTTCACCATCATTCATCTCACAAAACACTAGTGAGGTTAACCTGAAACTTTCCTTAGGAAAGTTGATGGAAGACTTCACTAGATTACAAGAATTTCATGACAACTGTGTGAGAGAAAATGAAAGATTGACTACTGAACTAACCAAGAACTCTGAGGTAGCAGTTGATGTCAAGTCTACTGAGTTGTATCAACAAGTCTTGAGAAAGCTTGAGGAAGCAAATCTCAGGATAGTTGACCAACAAAAGGAGATTGATGATCAACTTCTCTCTCAGAAGAGAAAAGAATTTGAACTTAAAATTATAAATGCTAAATTTGAAAACCTCTCACATGAGTATGATATTCTTAAATCAAGTGAAGAGAGCCTGAAATTAAAGATGTCTGCTTTGAACAAATCCTCTAGAGCAATAGAGGAAATTCAAAGTTATCAAAGACCTATGGCTCAAAGAAGTGGATTGGGTTTTGATCCATTTGAATCTTCACCTTGTCTTAGTGTTGCATCCACAAGTAACACTAAGAGAATCTTTGTTAAGTCAGTGGCACAAACTGAAAATGAAATAATTCAGCCACTGAACAAAGGAAAGGGCAAATTAAATGAAATGCCTACTCAAGTGATTCAGGAGAATAGGCCAAAACCTAAGGAAATGGCCAAAGCTCCTGAGCACAAGAGGAATATTGGTCAGCAGAGTAGACCCAATGGAAGGGCAACTCTCCTGAACAATGTTCAGAGGAATTATCCAAGGTATAATCAGCCTAGGCCAACTCATCTGAGAAAGCCTCAGCTGAATAGACCTAAGGACAACTACCCTCACAGGCAGAATAAAATGAGACAACCAAAACCCTTCATGCCAAAGGGCAATGGTCATAAAAAGGCCTTTCCTCAAAGATTTCATCAAGCTGCACAAAGAACTCATAAGTTCAGGAGAGTGGACAACTCCTCTGAAACTTACAGAGTTAACACATTCACACATACTTTCCCAAAGGCATTTAAGGGAAAGACAGTGTATGTTGATGCACTAGGAAATCAACTTAGCCACCTTGAATCAATCAGGGTTATTAGGCAAGTTTGGGTTCCCAAAGGTACAGCTAACCTCTCAGGACCCAAAACTCAAAGGGTACCTAAACCTATCTAAATGCAGGTACCAATGGGCCACAAGAAGAGGAGCATGAACAAAAAGACAGCATGGTACCTTGACAGTGGATGCTCAAGGCACATGACTGGAAACAAGGAACTCCTCACTGACTTCATTGAAAAAGAAGGCCCAAATGTTACTTTTGGAGACAGCTCACAAGCAACTACAAAAGGTTATGGTACTTTGATGATTGGTAACATCAAAGTAACCAATGTATCTTATGTGGCTGGTCTCAAATATAATCTCCTAAGTATCAGTCAATTCTGTGATAAAGATTTTAATGTTGAGTTCTCAAGTGGAAAGTGTCTAATTAAGGATAAAACTCAACAAACTCTATTGACTGGAACTAGGAAGGGAAATGTGTACTTTGCAGACTGGGACAAGTCTACTGATGCTGCATGTTTTATTGCTAAAAGTTCTAGTGAACAAAGTTGGCTATGGCACAAGAGGCTAAACCACCTGAACTTCAAATCTATGAATAAACTTGCTAGAAATGCATTAGTTAAAGGACTACCTAATGAGGTTTTCATTAAAGAACATGTGTGTAAGCCATGTCAAGAAGGAAAACAGATTAAAGCCTCATTCAAAGGAAAACCAGTCATCTCCACTGAAAGGGTACTTGAACTTCTACATATGGATCTGTTTGGACCAATTACCCCTTCAAGCATAAATGGTAGAAAATACACATTAGTGGTAGTAGATGACTTCTCTAGGTTCACATGGGTAGTATTTCTCCTTAATAAGAAGGAAACACAAGTCAAACTACCTGAACTTCTCAAGAGATTGTCAAATGAGAAAAGCCTTAGCATTATCAAGATAAGATCTGATAAAGGCACTGAATTCATTAATTCATACATCAATGAGTATTGCACATCAAATGGAATAGCTCATGAAACCTCAGCAGCTAGAACTCCCCAACAAAATGGAGTTGCAGAAAGAAGGAATAGAACTTTAAAAGAAGCTGCTAGAACTCTAATTGCTGACTCAAATTTACCTAAGAGGTTTTGGGCTGAAGCTATAAACACTGCATGCCATACTCAAAATAGATGTTTGATCACTAAGGGGCAAGGCAAAACTCCCTATGAACTCTGGAAAGGAAGAATGCCTAAAGTGTCATATTTTCATATATTTGGTTGTAAATGTTTCATTCACAATAATGGGAAAGAACAGTTGAAAGCCTTTGACAGCAAAGCTGATGAGGGAGTATTTCTTGGATACTCTCAAATCAGTAGAGCTTTCAGAGTCTACAACAAGAAAACCCTTGTAGTGGAAGAAACACCTCATGTTGTGTTTGATGAATCTATCTTTGAGATCAGGAATGATCATTTAGAACCTGAAGAAATCACACAGAGGACAACCAGATTAAGCCTAAAAGACAAAGACACTGAATTCATAGATGTTGTTCAAGCCAATCTGCCTGAAAAACCCACATTGGACAACAATCCTGAAGGCAACCTTCCTGAGACAAATCCTACAGATGGAAATGGTGAACTGAATGAACCAATCCCAGTTCACATCCAGGTAACAACTACCAATGAAGAAGCAGTTCCTGTTGAGGTAGTTAATGGGTCAAATAATCAAGGGGGAACTCAAAATGTTGAAAATGCCAATGTCCCTGACATTGAGGACAACACCCCTGATTATGATCCTGAATTAGATCCTGCATTAAATTATCCTGAATTCTATGATCAAAATGACTCACCTTCAGTAGAGGACAACTCTACTGAAGAGATCAGGAAAAGAAGGACTTGGTTGTCTGACCATCCTACTGACCTGATACTTGGTGATCCAAGTATAGGAGTCAGAACCAGAAAGTTTCATGGGGAAAGTGCTATGTTCTGTTGTTTCTTGTCAGAGCAAGAACCAAGTGATATTGAGGAAGCACTTCAAGATGCCAATTGGATCACAGCCATGCAGGAAGAACTGAACCAATTCACCAGAAATGAAGTATGGGAGCTGGTGGATAGGCCTTCACATCAAGATGTTATTGGAACAAAGTGGGTGTTCAAGAACAAGAAAAATGAAAATGATGTGATTGTCAGAAACAAAGCAAGACTTGTGGCAAAAGGGTATTGCCAACATGAAGGCATTGACTATGATGAGACATTTGCACCTGTGGCAAGGCTAGAAGCAATAAGGCTCTTTCTAGCCTATGCAGCCCACAAGAGGTTCAAAGTATACCAAATGGATGTCAAGAGTGCCTTTCTGAATGGAGTCTTGAAAGAAGAAGTCTATGTGGAGCAACCACCAGGTTTTGAAGTTGGAAATCAAGTTTACAGACTCAAGAAAGCTCTATATGGACTCAAACAAGCCCCCAGAGCTTGGTATGATACACTGTCACAATTCCTCTTGGATCATGGATTCACCAAGGGAACTATGGACAAAACTCTCTTCAGAATCTCTGAAGGAGAGGACATCTTGCTTGTCCAAATTTATGTGGATGACATAATTTTTGGATCCCCTAATGAGAAGCTGTGTGAAAAATTCTCCAAGCTCATGCAAAGCAAGTTTGAGATGTCCATGATGGGGTTGATGAACTTCTTTTTGGGTCTACAAGTCAAGCAATCTAAAGAAGGAATCTTCATCAACCAAGCTAAGTACACCAGAGAAATGATCAAAAAGTTTGGGTGTACAACTAGCAAGCCAGTAAGGATCCCTATGAACACCAATTGGAAGATGGATCCTGATGAGAGTGGTGTGCCAACCAACTCTACTGAGTATAGAGGAATAATTGGTTCACTCCTCTATCTCACTGCCAGCAGACCTGATATCACCTTTGCAGTAGGTGTTTGTGCAAGGTTTCAAGCAAATCCTAAGAAAAGCCACCTTGAGGCTGCAAAGAGGATCTTGAGGTACCTCAAAGGCACTGAGAATCTAGGCCTTTGGTACCCTGCTGATGACAATATTGAGCTAACTGGCTACTCAGATGCTGATTATGGAGGATGTAGGATTGACAGAAAGTCCACCTCAGGGACTTGTCAATTCTTGGGCAACAAACTCATATCTTGGTTCTCCAAGAAACAAAATACAGTGGCCACCTCCACCACTGAAGCTGAATATGTTGCTGCTGGAAGTTGTTGTGCTCAAATCCTTTGGCTAAGACAACAACTCAGAGACTACAAAGTCAACTCTACTGAAGTGCCAATTTTCTGTGATAACAATAGTGCCATTGCTATATCACAAAATCCTGTCTTGCACACAAGATGCAAACATGTGGACATCAAGCACCACTTCATTAGAGATCATGTGGAGAAGAAGGATATCAAGCTAGTGAAAATTCACACAGACCATCAAAAAGCTGATATACTAACTAAGCCACTTGCAGAGGCAAGGTTCCTGGAATTATCAGCAGAGTTGGGACTTCTTGATCCAGGGAAGTTGGAAAAATGAGTCCAAAGAGGTTCATTGTTTGAGGGGGAAACAAACTCAAACTTCAGCAGACTTGGTCAAGTCTTCTGAAACTCAGAAACATGACCTTACTTCTTCAGGACACTTGTCCTTTGAAATTCAGGACACTTGTCCACAGTCTTTCAGGACACTTGTCCATGTAGGGTCAGATAAGTTGTCCCAGCTATCAAACCAAATCTTGGTATGATAAGCACCTATTTTTGGTGATCAATACCTATCTCGAAATCTGTCCCTTGAAATACAGTTTTCACCTTTCTGGGATTTAATTTGTCTCCCACCCAAAAGGTCACTTTCCATGCATTAAATGCCAAGATTTAACTCTTGTTTGCATTAAACTTTTTGGGACATGATCTATCTCGAAAAACCCCCAGCCTTTAACAAACATTAAAAACCACCCACGTTTTGAATAAAACAGTTATTTCACTGTTACATTGGTTTTTGACCATTGGATCAAAAATGGACAACTCCCCTGAAATCAATCCTAGCCGTCCATTTTGGATTTCCATTTTTGTTCACCTTTGAATTGTCTCAAGACCTTACCAACTCATTGACAAACATTCTTTTTAGAATATTCACAAGTCTTAAGATCCCCACAAACACTTCTTCCCCAAGTATTCGAAACCCTAACTCAAATTTTCTTCAAACTCTCTCAAAACTCTCTCTGCAAATTTCAATGGCCCCCAAAGTTAGACCTGAGATGCTTGTTGATTTCTCTAACAAGGATCTAGACCTGGATTTTGCCTACCTAAGCAACAAAAACAATCTTCACTTTGAGCCAATAGTCTCCTTTGAAAGTGAAGATCCTGAGATTACTCCAACCCTGAGGTGGTTGAGAAGAGCTGGTCTTCGAAAGTTCTTGGAAGAAAGACCAAGCTCTTGCTTGGAGAGCTACATGGCAGAATTCTTTGCCTTCCTCAAGTGGAGAGGCAAGCCTGAAGATGGAGAAGTATCAACCAGATTATCTTACACAGCAGAAGGAGAGGAAGAGGAGAGATTCCACAGAGTAAAATTCTCCTCAGAAGATCTGGAAGGAGCTTTTGGATTGCCTTATGAGGGAAGGAATCCAGAGGTTTATGGTACTGGGCATGAAGATGAAATAGCCCAAGAATGGTTATTAGTTCCAGGCCCTCTCTCCTCAACTCAAAACAAGAAAACTCTCAAGCCAGAGTTTCTCAATCTTTTTGAGGTAGTTGCTAAGAGCCTCTTAAGCAACACTGGAAGCTTAGAGCAGGTCAGCCATCCAAGGATCAGAATCATGGCTGCCATTATTGATGCCAGTGATAAGGGCATCAAATTTGATTTGAGGACCTTCATCATGTCTGAGATGATGAAGGAGAAGGCTAAATTTAAGGTAAAAACCCACAATAAGGTGGTGCTAGAAGGGAAAATCAAGTATTGCACCAGAGCAAGCTTGTTGATTGAGAGGTTTTCCCACTATTCCCAGATGCAAACCTTTGCAAAGCCCCTCCCAGCCCAAAAGATCCTATTCAGAAAGCTCAGCAAGAAAACTGAGAAAAGAAGGATGTTACTGGCCAAACCTGCTGAAGAACAGGAGGAAGAGAAGCCTAAGATGAAAAAGAGAACAAAGGCCAGGGCTGTCAAAACAAGAAAGATGTCTCAGTTGCCTTCAAGAGAAGCCTCAGGAGCATCAGTTGAAGTTGATGCAGTGGCAGAAGAGGGAGTGAGTGTGCCTTCTGACCACTCAGAAGAGTTGAGAAGGAAGTACAATGAGACTAGGCAAAAGAAGAAGGGTGATAAGAGAATCAGGGAAGTTGTCCCTGAGAAGGAAGGAAGTGGAAGCAGTAGGGCCAGCAAGAGAAGGGCCAAACCTACTGAAAAGGTGTTGGAGTTTCAAGAAGAAAGATCTCTTCAATTGGCTCTAAGGGAAAGCAGAGCTGAAAGCAGGACCAAATCCATGTCAAGGACTAATTCTTCTGGTTCTGGAACTCCAGAATCCAAAGTCCCTGAAGGTCAACCTATAGAGGCCAACCTCCCTGAAACTCAGAATCTTGAACCCAACTCCCCTGAAACCCATGTCACCCCTCCCAACCAACCCATTACCCCTGTAAATCTCACTAAGAGATATTCTCCTGAAGGGAATGTGCAAAGAAGTGGCATAGATGTGCTTGCAGATTTAGCTGTAGATGAGACAAGACTCCTGTCTCCCCTTGACTCATCCATGCTCAACTATTCAAAGCTCTTAGAGCATGCACTCCATGAGCCAACCCCCCTGAGTAAAGCCCCTTCAGATCAATTGCTCTCAAAAGCAACTGAAGATCCTTCTACTGTACCCAACCCATCTGAAGCCAATATCCCTGAACTTAATCTGCCTGAAGCCACATTAGGAGAACCCAGAGCCAACTCCCCTATAACCCAAAGTCCCCATTCAAGTGGAGATGAGGAGGAGTATACTTTTCAAAGTATGCTCAGAGGAGGAGCCAAGGCTACTGTGGACAGTTTGTATCCACAACTTGCTGAATTTCCAAGAATTCAGAAGGCCTTTCATGATTTGAGGATGCTTGTTGATGTGAAAGACAAATCTATGATGGAGATATCACAAGTCATCCAAGATAAGGGTGCAAACTGGTGGCAAATAGAGGAAAACAGATTGCTACACTTTGCTGGAGTTTCAAAGACAAGATTTCTCATTGATGAGGACATTTTTGCAAAGTTAGTAGCTGATAAAATTGAGGAGGAGAAAGAAAGAAAAGCTAAGGGAATCAAACACCCTGACAGTAGCTCAAATGATGATGATTCCCCTGATGATCCCTCAAACCCTTCAAATCCCAACCCTCCTGAAACCCCTCAAGCCAACCTCCCTGAACTCTCTCAACCCAAGTCTTCTATAGCAGACAGACTTTCAAACCCTCCTAAAACCTATCATAGGAAAGGCTCTGTATCTTCAGAGGTGTTAACTAAGGGTGGTAACACAACCAAAGACACATCTGCCAATGAAGGTTCTCCTGAACCCAAGGCACAGCCTAAAGATGTTGAGGTTCCTGTACTAGAGGCTAGTTTGATTAAGGCCTATTCAGTGTCAGAACAATTGAACACTGATCAGCCCTTAATCATTCAGGATGACTCAGTGGCTGCTGAGATAAGCACTGTGATCTCCTCACAACTGCCATCTTTGAACCTTGTTGAAGGTGGAGATGCTGCAGGTTTAGGAGAAGGAGTTGAAAAGGAAAGTAGTTTTGAAAAATCAGAGGGAGTTGAGGATGAAAGAGAGGTAGTCATCACTAAGATAGTGAGTGTACCACCATATGAGGGTGGAATAAGTGAGGAAGGACAAGTTATTCTTGAAGTCAAATCTGAACTTCAAGAATCCCTTGATGAGAGGAGGCCTGATTCCTTGAGTGAGAACATTATTAAAGAAGGGAGAAAAGAACAAGTTGAAAATGAGAAGAAGACTGCTGATGTATCAGAGTCTTATACAAAAGAAATTGAGGGTGATGAGTGCTTATTTCCTAACTTGTTTGACTTGTCTGATGTTGCAGGTATTTCTCTTGATCAAATTTTTGCAGATGAGTTCTTAACAGATGCACCTATCCAAGTAGACACAGGCTCAGCTCAGGCCTTACTTGGAATGCAATCAGAGAAGTTGGACTCCTTGGCTGATCAAGTCCAATTTGCTCATGCTGAAACTTCAGGAGCATTGAATGAGCAAGGAAGAACTCTAGCATCTGTAGAAATGAGGCTCACTGGCTCTGAAGATGTTGTGCTACCAACCCTTGAGGCAAGGATCAGTGGTGTGGAATCTGGTCTCCAAACCATCTCCACTGAAGTTCAAAATGCCAAATCAACCATGGAAGCCATCTCAGAGGAGGTCAAGAAAGAGCAAAAGCTGCTGAGAGACAATCACAATGCTAATGTCACAGCTCTCAGGCTAACTGTCAAACAAGCTATTGGTAAGAAGACTGCATTGCAAAAGAGAAGAGCTGAAGAGCAAAGGCTAGTTATGGTCAAAGCTGCCTCAGAAAATTTTTCCCAAGAAGTGTTGGCCAACATTGCTGAAGGTGCAGTGGCCAACCTCACTGAGTTTCTGAAGACCAAATTGGATGCATCTCTTAAAGCAACCATGGAGGAGGTTGTTCAACAGAAAATGAAGCATGTTCTTGCTTTTCTTAGCTTGAGCAGTGACAAGATGCAAAATATACATGATGAGAATGTATATTTGTTGGAAGAAATGAAATCCCTAAACCAGGCCCAATCCCTGATGGCCTCAACGATGAGTGACCTCAAGCCCCAGTGTTTTGATGCTGCCAAAAAGGGGGAAAGGGAAAGAGCAAGGGCAAAAGGTGCCTTAGTAATTGGGAGTCCAGTGAAAGGGAAGGACAAAGTCCCTGAAGGAAAGGGAAAAGAGCCAGCAGTGCTGAACTTGGAAGAATTGGATGAAGAGGAGCAGTTAGCATTGGCATTGAAAAACTCAATGGCCTCAGCTCAAGAGGAAAGAGTGAGGCTACAACAAAGACCAGGTGGTGAAGTGTCAGGTTTGGACAAAGATGCTGAAGGTGTCCAAACTAGAGGAAAGATCAAGAAGGCCCAAGGAAAGAAGAGACAAATTGAGAAATTCACTGACTTTCCTAGTAGCCTTGATCTTCCACCTGAATTCAGAGTTGTTGATGATGAGCCTACATCCAAGAAAGCCAAAACTGCTGAAGAGCCCAAAGCTGCTGAAAAGGACAAGTCTTCTGAATCTGGCAAAACTGCTGAAGGTACCAAGTCCACTGAAGACATTGAAGAGTTATTTGCTGAAGGATTTGGACCTGAACCTAAGAAGAAGACAACTGTTCTAGCCCATGATCCATCAAAGCTGTTTCATGAAGGGTATGGCAAAGACCCTGAAACACAACAGAAACTGGCCATGATGAGGGCCCAAGAGAAAATGGATCTGATGGAAGAAGCCAACAGAGCAAGAGATGAAAGGAGAGCAAACTTTCAGAAACCAAGAAGGAGGAGAGCAACTTACAGCAAGATGAAGCCTCAGCTTCTAATCCCAATGGACACCAAATATCCACACTTGGATAAATGGGTGCCAATTCAACTGAATGACACATGGGAAGAAGCCAAAAGGGAGTTTGTCTATGACTACTATGTCATTGACAGATGGAACGGAGGAGATGCAAACTCTGCCTTCACTGAGTTCATGCTAGAATACTACAGAGAGTTGTATCAACAACTTCTTGCAGCTGCTGACATTGCAAGAATTGAACTCACAGCTCCCAAGCCAATCATATACATGCCTCCAAAGCTTGAAGGATGTATTGACCAAGCAAGAATTCTGAGAGAATTCACTGAGATCCTTAAGCTAAACAAGATGGTTCTTGGACCTAAGGGAACCAACCAAGAAGCCATGGCATTGAAAAGAAGAGTGTGGGCACAGTATGGAATGCTGCCACCCCCTGAGGATGATCTTTGAAATGGCTAAGTCTTCTGACCTTTCTTGATTGATCAACTATGCTAAAATATGGTCAAGATTGCTGATGTGGTGTGCTAATCTGGTTGCTCTGATCTATTATGGATTGCTCTGATACAAGCTCTGTGCTCTGATGCTGAAAATCTTATTTATGTCTTGAATTGTTAGAATGAAATGCTCTGATGTATTTAAGTGTTATTGATTCATGCTCTGATATGTTAATTTCAACTATCAACATGCTTGTAATGATCTTTGAATGAATGATAGTTGAACTTATTTTGAATCAAGAAACACTAATTTCTCTATGCCTATCTTGAAACCTACTTGCAACAAAAACAGTGAAAACACTAACACATTATCTTTTCAGGAACATTGACCTTAGTCATGTCTTCTGAAGATACATGTAATAGGTGTAGACAAGTCACTTTTGCTTAAATAATGTAGGTTTTGGCATCATCAAAAAGGGGGAAATTGTTGGGAATAAAATGAGATATGTTTTGATCTAATACCAAAACATATCTCATTTTATTCCCAACAATCACCTTATACGGGATAACCTTAATGGCCCTTTAAACGAGACAAAATTCATAAACGGACATCTAAGAACTACAATTGCCTTGGAACCCACCTTTTCTCTTTGAGTTACATCCATTTTTATTTTCGTTTCTTGATTCGTATGCTATTTGATCGATTTCGTCTTTGCTCTTTATTACTTAATTGTGACACTTGGTAGGTAATTTTAGAGTAAACCATCATATCCAACATTTCGATCACGTCTACTTAGAATTCAACTAGCAAACTCCACTTTTATGCTTTAACCTCCCTGTGGGATCGACCTCGTGCTTATCACGCTACAATAGACGCCGTATACTTGCGGTTGTTTATTTAGTGTTGCATATCACGTGAATCAAGTTTATGGCGCCGTTGCCGGGGAGGTTTTTATAAGCTCTAGAGTGTAGGCTAGGAGAGTTTTAGTTTAGACATTTTACTTGCTTCCCTTATTTGCAAAAATCCCAAAAATATTTATTTGTTTTACTTTGATTCCACTTGTGATTCTTACTTTCTTTTGAACTTTTGTCTAGACATGGCATATGATCACCCGAGCTAGGAGAGATCAACAAGATTTGCTACCCCTAGACCCGGAAATCGAAGCTCATTGTCGAAGACAAAACGCCGAAAGGAGAATACTAGAGTTGGAAAGAATGAATCGAAGGGAGAATCCTAATGTGGAAGAGGAAAGGAACCAAGAGGATATCGAAGGCATAGTGGAGCCAAATGGAAATGGTGGTAATCGACCACAAGGAGGTATGAGAGATAACTTCAATCGAAGGAATGGAGGAAATGCAAATGTGGAAGGAGATGGAGAGCAACGGGAGGAAAACGGGAATCAAAGAGTCTTGAGAGACCACTTCCGTCCCATCCCTAGACCTTATGGAGGAGCGGGTAGGGAACCCGTTGATGCTCATAACTTTGAGCTCAAGCCGGCCCTAATCATGATGGTTCAAAACAACCAATTTGGAGGGTTGTCAAAGGAGGATCCTAACCTCCATTTATCTCAATTCCTAGAGATAAGTGGAACGGTTAAGATTAATCGTGTCCCTCAAGATTACATCCGTCTCCAATTGTTCCCATTCTCCCTCCGTGATCGTGCAGAGCAATGGTACATGTCTCTTGATTTAAGGACGATCGAAAATTGGGCCGACCTTGTGGATGCCTTCCTCATGAAATACTTCCCTCCAAGCAAGACCATCAAGATAAGAGGAGAAATTTCTTCTTTCATGCAAGACGATGATGAGTCTTTAGCCGAGGCTTGGGAACGTTTCAAGGATCTCATACGGAGTTGTCCTCAACATGGGTTCTCAAGAGATCAATTGATTTGCTATTTCTACAACGGGATAGACCATCGAACGAGAGGGATGGTGGATGCCTCGGCCGGTGGAGGTTCTTTGCTAGGAAAGACGACGGATGAGGGTTATGTGCTCCTAGAGGAGATGGCAAAGAACGGGAACCAATGGCCATCCGAGAGAAGACAAAACCGGAAAGTTGCTTCAACCCAAGACTTGGATGAGAATGCTAAACTCTCCAACAAGGTGGATAAATTGATATCCCTTATGACGGCCAAGTCACTAATGGGACCTAGTGATGAACAATATGAAGAGGCCCATTATATGAACAACCAACGAGATCGTCATTTTATAGAGAGAGGTTGGAACGATAGGCAAGCCTATGAAAGTCCCTCCAATCCCAACCAATATCATCCGAATTTGAGGCACCATGAGAACTTTTCTTATGCCAACACAAGAAACACCATCATCCCACCTCCAAATTTTAATGTTAGAGATGGAGCTATTGTGGAGTCTTCATCAAAGCCATCAATGGAGGATATGTTTGGTGCTTTTATGGGGGAAACCACGAAATTCATGAGAGAAACTAGGGAGAATGCAAACAAGACTTGGCAAAGAATTGATGAGCAAGGAGAAATGATCAAGAATGTGGCAAACAATATGAAAGCCATGGAAAAGCAAATGAGCCAACTTGCTAATGCCATTGGAAAGCAACACGTTCCGGGGCAATTCCCCTCTAACACGGAGCTAAATCCTAAGGAGCAATGCAACGCCATAAGGCTAAGGAGCGGGACAAGCTACGAAGGGCCCAAGATGCCACAAGAGGAGGAAGTGGTAATGGCACCCGAGGGTGTTGACAAAAGAGATGGCTTAGTGAAAGAGAAAGAAGAGAAAGAAGGGGAGAAGAAGAGTGGGGAGGCAATCCCTCCTTTGTTTAGTAAAAATGTAATGCCTATCCCATATCCTCAAAGGATGAAGAAGAAGAACTTGGATAACAAGTTTGTCAAGTTCGCGGAGATGTTCAAGAAACTCCATATCAACATCCCTTTCGCCAAAGCTCTTGAACAAATACCGCATTACTTCAAATTCTTGAAGGAGATAATGTCACACAAGAGGGAAATGGAGGCATATGAGACGGTGCACTTAGCCGAACATTGTAGCTCCATAATTCAAGCTAAGTTACCTCCAAAGCTTAGGGATCCCGGATCCTTCACTTTATCATGCACTATTGGAGATGGAGGTACATTAAGAGCCCTATGTGATTCGGGAGCAAGCATCAACCTCATGCCATTGTCACTCTTCAAATCACTTGGTTTAGGAGAGCTCACACCAACCACAATGAGCCTTCAATTGGCGGATAGGTCTATGACATACCCTTTGGGTATAGCGGAGGATGTATTGGTCAAAATCGGCAACCTCCTCTTTTCGGTAGACTTTGTGGTTTTGGACATGGAGGAAGACAAAAACATTCCATTGATATTGGGAAGGCCATTTTTGGCAACCGGAGGGGTTATTCTTGATATGAGGAATGGAAAGTTGGAGCTTCGAATGAACCAAGAGATAGTTACGATTGACATGTTTAGAACTATCAAACTCCGAAATGATGAGAGTGGAGAGTATGGGTTTCCCAAAGGAGAGTACCCCCCAATACCAATGAGAAAGGAGGTGGAAGAAGAGCCCAAGATAAATATTGTGGAGGAGAACCCCAAGGTGGAAGACAAGGAGTTAGAGATGGGCAAGAAGGCCAAGTTTGGGGGAGTTTTTGAAGAAAACTCCCCCAAATCAAGAAAAAGTTACTTATACGAACTTGGGGATGAATGAAGCATCAACTTCTTATGACATGGTTGAAGAGCCGGATGGGCTAGCTAGTGGATGTTTTGATGGACTTAAGAAAGTTGTATGGGCAAGGAAGGTCAAGAACAAGGGTGACAAGGGGGTGACTTGATATTCCCCTCAAGGAAGAACCGTCCGGCATAGGACGTTAAAAATAGCGCTTCTTGGGAGGCAACCCAAGGTTTTATTGCTTTCATGTTTTTATTGCTTTAGTAGTGTTGATAGCTTAGTTTATTTTGTAGGTATGGATGAAGAATACTATGGATAGCAAGTCTTGGAGAATGAAGAAGAAGCAAAGCCAACTTTGGAGTGGAGGAAGCAAGTGTTGCAATGGTGATCTTTGAAGAAGCATTGGATGTGCAAGGAGGGAGGTAACAACTTGTAGCCCCAAACTTAGAATTTATACATAGTAAAATTCTAAGTTTGGGGGAGTTTTTTTTTTTTTTTTACTAGTTGTTACCCTTGCACCGGTTCGTCATTCTACTTGTGTCACATTTTGCACCGGCGCACACTTGGTTTTCATATGTTTATACGGGTTAAGTTGGTTTTGATCATATGTTGGGTAGTAGACATTTGGTGAAATGTGAGCATGAATAGTCATTGGAATCCATTGTTGAGTAGTTGTGGTGATGTCTATTTGCTTTGAATGTATGCATGATTAGTGTTGGAATATGGTATCACGTTGTGTTCATATTTGTGAGCTTTGATAGCATGGATGCATGATGTGTTGTTGTTTGAGAACATTTGATGAATGTGAGAGTCCTATTGAATAAACCGGTGAGAATTGAGCCTTAAATCGAGCATGTAATCCGGTTTAGTTCATTTGAGAGTGGACTATGTTATTGCTAGTAATCCTAGAACTTTCCTAAGTTCTTGTTTGGAAAGCATGATTGTGTGAGATGATGTGATGTGATATAGGCCATCTTGTTCTAAAAGAGTCACTTAGCCAAAATTTCCCAAAACCGAAGTAATTTTCCGTAGTTAGCCCCTTGAGCTTAATTCCTCATTTTCTTGGCAAACTACAATGTTAACCACTTAGCCTTTTGAGCCTTTTGATGCCTATATCTAGTGGGGGATAAAAGACAAAGTGGAAAACATGTGCTTGAATGAACATCTTTGGTGAAAAGAAAAGTTGGAAAAGTTGAAAGAAGAAAAAGAGAAAGATGAAAAGAAAATCAAGGAAAAGAAAAGAGGGACAAAGAGCCCCAAAAGCTTGAAAAGAAAAATGGTTCAAAAGATGAGGTGATGAATGCTTGAAAAAGAATGGAAAATGGAAAGTGAGGATGGAGTTTGTAAAGCTTTGAAAGTGAAAGCACACATTGTAAAACAACAAGCTTTGCCCTCCACTAGAAGAGTCACAATTCCCAAATTCATCCTACCTTATCCAAAGAGCCAATGTTACATCCTTGATAAAGTCCTATTGATCACATTGTTGAGCATTTGAGTGTGTGTAGAAAGTAGAAGTTGGGCAAGCATATGGTGATTGCATAGCATAACTTGGTTGATGAGTGCATTAATGTCCTTAAATTGTTTGTGTGTTTGAGAGAAACACTTTGTCATGTGAGTAGAGGACTTGAGCATTTTGGATTTTGTTTCCCATTCACAATGTGTTGTGTGTTTATGCATTCTTTGATCCATGAGTGTGAATTGCAATAGTGAGCCTATGACCTTCATTGAGAGATGCACTTTGAGAAAGAGATATCATTACATTCTACTTTGCATGTGTGAATTACATTGAATATTCCATTGTGATCATTCCACCCTCATTGCTTTAAGTGCTTAGTTGTTTGAGGACAAACAACATTTTAAGTTTGGGGGAGTTTGATTCGGGTGGAATTTACACAATTTAGAGGCACATGTGAAGCATGTTTTTGATGAGATTTCATTGATTTATGCATGTATTATGATGATTTGAGCCAAAATGAGGGAAAGGTTGTGTTTTGTCAATTTTGTAGGAAATATGATGGAATTTGGAGCAAAACACCAACCACACTTTACTGG
Organism: Galeopsis tetrahit; assembly: GCA_963675135.1. NCBI lineage: Eukaryota > Viridiplantae > Streptophyta > Magnoliopsida > Lamiales > Lamiaceae > Galeopsis > Galeopsis tetrahit. Next base: position 36,949,932 of record OY776126.1, on the reverse strand, counting down.
ATCAGGGAGAGGAGTGCACCGTTGGGTTCGTCTCGAAAATCGGAGTGGAATAGCCTAAAGAATCGAGTCAATCGGACAACCGAGGCGAAAGATATGCACGAAACAAGTTTGGAGTGCCGAGCAACTCGGCCGAGCTAGCCAACTCGGCCGAGCCCTTGATCAAGGCAGATTCTGGAATCAATTTCCATCCGGCCGAGCTAGCTGATCCGGCCGAGTGCGAGGAAAAGTTTGGAGAGAAAACTCGGCCGAGTTGGACAACTCGGCCGAGCTACTGAAGGATGCAGAATCTGGAACCCATTTCCACTCGGCCGAGCTCCCTGACTCGGCCGAGCTGCTGAACAAGTTCGAAATCTGGAGTGAATTAACCACTCGGCCGAGTTGGACAACTCGGCCGAGTCGCGAGGCAAAACTTGGAAGCTGGAACGAGATGCATCCGGCCGAGTGACCGAACTCGGCCGAGCCCTGAAACGACTCGTAGCCCCTGGAACGAAGTGCATCCGGCCGAGTGACCCAACTCGGCCGAGCCCTGAAGATTTTGGCCACGATTTTAACACCCCAACTCGGCCGAGCTGTCCCACTCGGCCGAGTCACCCCTGCTCTCGGTGCCTTTTGCATATTTTGTCCAATTTCCAAGGACTTAAGTGCAATTTTCATCCTTAAACCCTACCCCAACACTATATAAGGCCTCATTCTTGAAACCCAAGACACCCTCCCCCAATCCACACATAGTTACACATACTTGGAGGTGTTTTGGCCATATCTTCATCAATTCTTCATCAAATCAAGGAAGAAAGGATGCAATAGCTCCCAAATTCCATTCCCTACCACATTCTAGACTAAGCTTTCTCTCTCTTTTCCTTTTTATTTAGTTATTTCATTTGGATTTTGTAATTTGATTATGTTTGTAGTTAGCTAAACATTTTGTGGTTCTAAGGCATTGTAAGACTTGGATTGATGTTTATGAGTAATTTCTTGCTTTAATTGGTGTTTATCTCGTATTTGCATATTCAATTATTCATTGTAAAGCATGTTGTTAGTGGCCATAATGATTTGCTTGATTTATTGTTAATTGGGGTAGTATCGGGAGATTTATTCCATTTAATCGTATGCGAATATGCAACCCGGTATTATTATGATCTCGGGAGAGGATTAATTATCGGAGAGGGAATCGAATGATCTTAGGAGCTATTTTAGATGGTGTAATGTTTGTGATGTAGACATACGAGCTTATATTACATTGCGTCTTTGGATTAATTTGTATCGGGAGATCGATTAGTTCTTTTTGTGTGATCACCTTATACGGGATAACCTTAATGGCCCTTTAAACGAGACAACATTCATAAACGGACATCTAAGAACTACAATTGCCTTGGAACCCACCTTTTCTCTTTGAGTTACATCCATTTTTATTTTCGTTTCTTGATTCGTATGCTATTTGATCGATTTCGTCTTTGCTCTTTATTACTTAATTGTGACACTTGGTAGGTAATTTTAGAGTAAACCATCATATCCAACATTTCGATCACGTCTACTTAGAATTCAACTAGCAAACTCCACTTTTATGCTTTAACCTCCCTGTGGGATCGACCTCGTGCTTATCACGCTACAATAGACGCCGTATACTTGCGGTTGTTTATTTAGTGTTGCATATCACGTGAATCACTGTGCTGATTCATCTACTGATCTGATGACTGAAAAAGGTTTACTCAGCTGATCACAGTACTCAGCTGATCCAGATAAGTACATTTTCTTTATATACAAGTAAGAGAATGAAGTGAAATATTTTTGGAAACTACTGTGCTGATATGCATCAGAACAGTATTTTGTCTTAGAATACTCTAAGTCAAAAACTGCTCAATTTTAGATTACTAATAGAGAAGATGAGTACACTCCTCTATTTTTAACCTAATTACTGTGGTGTATTTATCAAACACAAATTGGCTCCAAAATTAAGAATGGTACTAGAATATGAACAGTTTCTTTTAAACACGAATTTCAAGACTTAATCTCAACCATTCTTTGTGATAAACAAATTCAATCCTAGCCCTAGATTGGTTTTGAATTTACCAAATACGATCACTTTTCATCTTCATCTTCCTTACGAGTTCATTTATGGAAAGCTCATAACTCAAAATCTACTGCAAAATCTAAATAATCTTTCTTCTACAAAACCCTACAATGGCGATTATCAATATTATCAGTGAATCTAACGAAGTTGCAGGAACTTTTGATTCTGATTTCTGGGTACGAGAAAAGGGCATTTTTGTGGAAAATGCAGTATACTTCAATGGCCGACATAGTGCTGAAAACCAAGCGATTCTGACAATGTGTGAAGAATGCGGGCTGAGGAAATTCCTTGAATCATCTCCGATGAATGTGTTTGAACCAGAAGCGATGGAATTTTATTTACAGCTTGAAGGTGATAACAATGAAGTTCGTTTAATGCTTTCTGGGCACAAGGTCTCGATTACAAGAGAAATCCTTGAAGTCATGCTGGACTTACCTCAAGGCCCTGTAGATATTCTGACCTACAAAGAAGGAGAAGAGAAAGAGTGTGTAGGCAGATGGACGAGTGAAGAACCAGAGTCTCTAAGCCATCTTAAGAAGGATGTTCTTCCTACTGGTCTTCAATTTCTAATGGACATAGCTAGAAAATTGTTGGGATATGAATCCTAGAACAAGTCCTAAATGATGATAAAAGATAAAAGATGAAGTTTTGATAAGCCAAAAGAAGACTTGAATATTTTCTAAGTGTTGACTGATCTAGTCTAGTTAAGTTGAAGTCATCTTGTACAAGACCAGTAGAGTTCACAAGACAAGTACTAGTTTTAAAAGATAAGTATTATTGAAAGATAAGTACGATTTATAAGTACTTCATATTTGTTATTCGTATATGTTAGATTGTTATTGAGCTATGAATAATTATTGTATTAGAGCTCATGATTTTAATTGTAATAGATAGATTCTTTGTATAGTTTTCTAAGTTGACTAAGCTTTGTAAACAAGAGCTTAAAGTAATGTAATAGTCTTGTTAAGATTAGATGATAGGACTAGATTAGTTCTATGTTGTAAATCTGAAGAAGTCTACTGCACAAGACAAGTAGAAGACACAGTCTACTACTACTGGACAAGACAGGTGCGCGACTTAAACAAAGACAGGTTAACTTGAAGTGAGTTACAGAAGCGTGTTGAAGATTGAAGAATTAGTTAAGGAATAACTAATTAACTGAAGAAACGCGTGAAAGGATAAAAAGAATCAGTTACAAGTTAGTTTTCAAGAAAGGTTGTTACACAACTGAAAGTTCTTGGAATTAGAAGTCTATAAATACCTCAAGGTATTCATTGGTTAAAGACTACTGAAATATTGTTACTGCAAGCATTATTGAAGATTCAAAGAAGAAATTACTCTCAGAGATTGAAGTTCAGAAAGAAGCTACGCAAGACAAGTGAAGATCGAAGAAGGCTACTACTGAACGAAGAGAAGTTTTATTTTCGTTTATTGTTTCAAGTTGCTAGTTACTTGTAAAATAGCTAGTAAGATCGAAGATATATCTGGAGATATAATCGAGAAGATCTAAGTCTTATTCCTTGAGACTTAAAGCTACAAGAACATATTACTCCATTGGACGAGTTAATAAGAATTTCACGACTGGAGTTGTGAGAGTGGATGTAGACAAGTTGTCGAACCACTATAAAATCTCGTGTTTGATTTACTTTACTATTTTGTTTGTTGTTTAATTGATTAACTGATTGATTGATTGAATTGCATATCTGAACAAGACTAGTTGAGTATACATAAAACAGAGTTCTCGAAATAAGTTGAGTATAATCTTTAATTGGGCTCATTGATAATTTCGTATTCCGCACATTGTAATTCTGATATATCGAAAGATTTTAGAAAAGTCTATTCATCCCCCTCTAGACCTTTTCTTTAGCTTCCCTCGATATTAACTCAACTTAGGGACCTACAAGTGGTATCAGAGCAGTAGTTTACGAACTGCTGTTTCTTGATAACCAACTCAAGACTTGGGTGAAGTCTTGGTCCGTGTCTATACGTACTCTTACGTGTTCTTTATCGCTGAACTTGAAAACATCTGTTTCTTGATACTATACTGTAATATTTGTATCTTCTTGAATCATGTCTCTCGAAATTAGTGCTAACAAGTTACCTAAGTTCCAGGTTCAAGACTATGACTATTGGAAACTAAGGATGGAAGCCATCTTCAGTTCCACTCATGACTTAATGATCTCCGTCATCACTGAATGTCCAATTGCGACCATGGTCCCCAATACTGCTGCCCTTGACACAAATCAACCTGTGGGTACACTCGTCAAGAAACCAAGGTCAGAACTAACCTCAGAAGAAATGAGACAGAATAATTTGGATAGCTTGGCTAAGAATTACATCTTACACACTCTTCCCAACGAGTATCTGGGAAAAGTGTTAAAATGTAAAACTGCCAAAGAAATGTGGGATCGCTTAGCTATCATTTTTGAAGGGACATCCCTAATCAAAGAAAGCAAGCTTTCTACAGCAGTCCAAAGATTCGAATCATTTCATATGAAAGCTGGTGAAACAATAGACCAGTTGGATACTCGTTTTACCAAAATTATGAATGACTTGGAAGTCCTTGGTAAATCTTATACTCCACGTGAAATCAATCTTAGGATTCTCAAAAGCCTTGATAGTCGATGGAAAATGGTAAAAATGCTTGTTAAGAATACCCAAGATATAGACGTGTGGACAGCAGAGACCATGTTTCAAACTCTAAAGGCCCATGAGTTTGATTTAGACGAAGATGAACCCATAGCAAGTAGTGACAGAGAACATGTTGTATCTAAGACCGTTGCTTTTAAGGCTAGTTCGTCTAAGGTAGACAGGTCGAAGTCTAAGACTAGGTCTACTTCTGTGAAAGACGAGTTAGATACTGATCTTAGTCTGAAGGATCAGGTAAGCCTCATGGTTAGAAAGTTTGATAGGCTGAATAAACGTTTCGGAAGATATAAGAAGTTCTATAGAGAGCATAGATGGTCTGCTTCTAAGAACTCGTCTGAGACCAGACGAGACCGAAACTCGTCCGAAAGGAGAGACGAAGTCTTGAAAGGTAACAGACAAGATAGAGAGTCTGATGGTAGGAAGATTACTCGTTCTGATAGACGTGATAAACGAAGGAATAACTCTCCTATTAAAAAGGCTACTAATGATCTCTTGTGCTATAACTGTGAAAAGCCAGGTCACTACATATATGAATGTCCAGACCTGAGCACTGATGATCGAGAAGAACGCAAAGCACGAAGGGAAAGAAGATACAACCGTGGTAAGAAGGCAATGATGGCCAATGATGACTCTGATTCTGACTCAGACGAGTTGCCATCATCCTCATCTAGCTACCCGTCTGAACCAGATCACGATGAAGCTTTCATAGTAGATGATGGTCTATGCTGCATGGCTAAAATCGACCAAGAGGTATCATCTGGAACATCTTTTCAATCTTGTGATGAATCAGAATCTGATGAAAGTAATACTGCCAGTAGCAAAGTAGGGAGTAGCCTTCAGCACTCTACTAGTGCAGTTGAAGACGACCTCCTACTTGCCAACAAGGCAATCATTGAAGTCAGTGACGAAAACATCATTTTAAGACAAGAAATCATTGATCTTAAGGAAGCTCAGTCTAAAGTAGATCCTAATATAACAGTCCTAAATGAACGCTTGCAAGAAGAGTTGAGTCAACTCAAAGACAAGTGTACATTGACAGACAAGTTGTATCAAGACCTACTTAAGACACATGCTACTGAGAAACATGAATTCAATGTTTTAAAAAGTAAGTGCAAAAAGCTTGAAGAACGTAATAAGTTCTTAGAAACCGAGGTTGTCACTCTAGACCTTAAACTTACTGACCTGGTTAACTCCTCTAAGGTTAACCTTGAACTGTCAGATAGGTATAGGGCTCCTGCTGACAAGACAGGCATAGGTGCTGAGACACCCAGCTCGTCTACTCAAGTTCCTAAGAACCCTAATATCTTCATCTCAAGCTCTTTGACTAATGATAAAGGAAAAGGACCAATGATATACGATATTGGAACTCCATCTGAAGGCACCGTACCCAAACAGACTCAAGTTAACATTCCAATTACCAAGGGAGGTAAAAAGAAAGTTAACAACAAGCTTGTTCCGTTTAAGACAAGTCAACAAAGGACTAGAAGCCGTGGACGACCTAATCAGGTCAGATACGAGGACTGGTATCCTGAGGAGACTAGTACTAGACAAGTACAGACTAGACGACAAGAGTCTAGACCTCCTTTCATAAGGCAGTCTCAACTCTACTCATCTAGACCTAGACAGGAAGGTCCAAAATATCGTACACAAGCTGTTCTATATCCTCCACCTTTGTCATATGATATCGAAGGAGAAGAAAGACCTAAACATGTCTATAAACCGTATGGACCTAATGCATATAAAACCTACTCTGACTATCATAGACAAGTGCCTGCTCAAGTAGAGATCAAGTCGAAAGGCTATCTCCAAAGAGTAGACCCGAACTCGACTGATAGGCCAGATAAGGACAACAAGGTCTTATTTTGCAACAAATATGGTCGAAAGCTTAGAAGATCAAACTTGTTCAGGACTCCAATGTTCATTTGGATTCCATTGAACTCGACTAACCCCCCAGGACCCCAATAAACAAGGAGGGTACCTAAATTATGAAATATCATCTAATGCAGGGTCGACTCGATCTATACAAGAAGGGTGGTTCAATAGGAGAAACTTGGTACATAGACAGTGGTTGTTCGCACCACATGACTGGTACTAAGACACTTCTATCAAGCTACCACGAGCAAGAAGGACCAAAGGTTATATTCGGTGACAGCTCTACAGCCATCACAAAAGGCTTTGGCTACATCCGAAATGGCGACATAGAGATACAAGATGTATCATACGTAGAAGGTTTGAAATATAATCTACTATCTGTTTCACAGTTTTGTGATCGAGGTTACAAAGTACAGTTTAAAAGTCAAAAGTGTGAAATCACTGACAAGAGGACACACACAGTCCTACTGGTCGGCATAAGACAAGGAAGTGTGTACATAGTGAACTGGAACAGTTGTCCGAGGGACACCTGTCTGCTTACTAAGAATCCTAAAGAACTTGGCTGGCTCTGGCATAGACGCCTCTGTCATCTAAACTTTAAGGTTCTTAATAAGATAGCCAGAGACTACCTTGTGGAAGGTATTCCCAATGAAGTCTACTACAAGTCACATGTATGCACGTCCTGTCAAAAAGGTAAACAGGTAAAAGGTTCCTTTAATTCTATTCCAACCCTCTCAACAAGTAGAGTTCTTGAACTTCTACATATGGACTTACATGGCCCTATAACTCCTCCAACTTTGAACGGTAGAAGGTACACACTTGTTGTGGTAGATGACTATTCTAAGTTCACTTGGGTAGTCTTCTTACATAAGAAGAGTGATACACAAACACTCCTACCTGATTTGTTGAAGAAGATACAAGTTGAGAAGAATCAGTCCATTGTCAAGATCCGTAGTGACAAGGGTACTGAATTCATTAACTGCTATATTAAAGAATTTTGTTCTAAGCGTGGCATCCAGCACCTTACTAGTGCAGCAAGGACACCACAACAAAATGGAGTAGCAGAGCGAAGGAACAGAACTCTTAAGGAGGCCTGCAGGACCATGCTGATAGAGTATAATACGCCTCAGAAGTTTTGGGCAGAAGCTATCAATACTGCATGCCACTCACAAAATAGAAGTGCTATCAATAAAGCACTAGGTAAGACACCCTATGAGGTATGGAAAGGTCGAAAACCCAGAGTTTCATATTTCCATATATTTGGTTGTAAGTGTTTTATCCATAACAATGGGAAAAGCAAGTTGAATGCATTTGATGCTAAAGCAGACGAGGGGATATTCTTAGGATACTCCTCGACTAGCAAAGCATTTAGAGTATTCAACTACTCAACCCTTTGTGTGGAAGAAACACCACATGTGGTTTTCGATGAATCTCAACAGGACTCGTCTGCCAACAAGATCAGTGAGAAAGTTACTGAGCTAACTATCGAATCTGACAAAGATTCAGAGGTATATGAATCCGTTCAAGCATACAATCCATTCATGAAAGCCCTCGAATCTGATGTCAAGGAAAGGGTAAGTGCTCAAGGTAAGTCTACTAGACCAGTAGACATGCCTGCTCTAGTTGACTCATCTACTCCAGGTAAATCTGTTGATGATACAAATGATGTTGACATGCATGATGCTATAACTGATCTAGATGATGATACTATGCTTACGAAGACTAGAAAAACATGGAAATCTGCTCATGATACTGAAAACATCATTGGAGACTCTACTATTGGTGTAAAGACTAGACGACAACTCTTTGAGTCACAAGAACAACCTAGTCCATCTTTGTTTTGCTGGTGTTGTTTCCTCTCATCTATCGAGCCTAAAACCATCAAAGAGGCTTTAGCTGATAGTAATTGGATCATCGCTATGCAAGACGAGTTGAATCAGTTTGTTCGAAATGACATCTGGGAACTTATTGATAGACCTAAACATCATAATGTAGTTGGCACTCGATGGATTTTCAAGAATAAGAAAGATGAGAATGATGTAGTTGTTCGTAATAAGGCTAGACTAGTCGCCCAAGGCTATTCACAAGCTGAAGGCATAGATTATGATGAAACATATGCTCCTGTTGCTAGACTAGAAGCCATTCGATTGTTCCTTGCATATGCTGCTTACATGAAATTTACCGTATATCAAATGGATGTTAAAAGTGCATTTCTTAATGGTATTCTTGCGGAAGAAGTGTATGTTGAACAACCCCCAGGTTTCGAAGTCAAAGGTAACCAGGTATACAAATTAAAGAAGGCCTTATATGGACTAAAGCAAGCTCCAAGAGCATGGTACGATACTCTTTCTCAATTTCTATTAGAAAATGGTTTTACTAAGGGCAAGGTCGATAGAACCTTGTTTAGAAGACAAGAAGGGAAAGACATTTTACTCGTCCAAATTTACGTAGATGACATCATTTTTGGGTCACCTAACAAAAAGCTGAGTGAAAGTTTTTCAACACTCATGCAAAGTAAATTTGAGATGTCGATGATGGGTGAAATGAATTATTTTCTTGGACTTCAAGTAAAACAGACCCCAGAAGGGATTTTCATAAATCAAGCAAAGTATACTCGTAATCTACTAGACAAGTATGGTATTAAGACATGTAAATCTTCTGGAGTACCTATGCAACCTACTTACAGGATGGATCCAGACGAGAATGTCCTAAGAAGAAAGGAGAAACAGACAAGTTACCACAAAAGCACAGAGCAGTCGTCTACTCACCCAACAGACAGGTATACAAGGTCAGACAAGTTGACCAAACAACCCGATGAGGAAGCTGGTAAAGCTGAGGGTTATACTAAGGGAATAAACATTTAAGGGGGAATCTTTGATTTCTTAAAGATCCTTATGTTGACTCTTTAGTTTGGTAACAGTCATCCTGTTTGAACCTTGACCATTGACTTAAATTGATAGTCATTCTAATTATTCTACTCGACTACCTGTATTACATCTAATCCATAGCGCGAGAAAAGACAGGTTCAAATAGTCGTTTGATGTTCAAAGTAGACAAGCATAGTCGAAGGGGGAACTCGTCTTGTGCGCTTAAGTCTACTCGTCTGTTCTGAATAGACTCGAACAGACAAGATAAGTGGTTTCATGATTTAAATACTCTAAGTGTTTAAACAATACACATTAAGGATATATATGAAATTTGTAAATGGAAATTTTGAAAAAAAAAAATTAGAATTGGATTTATACACTCCTTTTAATGAGGTGTATATACCCAATTCGCGCCAAAACTCTACTATACTAGGTCAGATATGTACACCCCATTTATCTACCAATAGAAAAGGCGGATTTCAAATTTTACAATACTAAATCACGTAATATTCTCGATTTCGTCAAACTGAATTTCAAAAGACTTTCATATGTGTCCATTGGATTAAATCTTTCAATCTCAACCATTGATTCCAAACTCAAGGTTTAACAAAACCCATTCTATTCGCTCATAACTGCTCACAAGTTCTTTACTCCTTGATTCTAATAACTTCTCAAGCATTCAAACACTCCAAACCCCTCGATTTTCATAACCGCTCTACTATGACGATCGTTTCGATATTTGATGCTCGTACTAACATGCAAGCTAGGTTTGATCTCGGTAAGTACATCACCGAAGGAAGAGTGCATGTAGAAGGATCGGTGTTTTTCAAAGGGAATCACACTGAAGACAACAAAGAAATTTTGATAAAATGCTTCAGATGCGGTTTGAGACCCTATTTGGAGGCATTTCCTGAAGTTGTGCTGGAGGAAGAAGTGTTAGAGTTTTATGCTACTGCCACTCGACAAGGCGACTCGATTGAAGCCTTTGTTGGAAGAAGGAGAGTGGAAATCACTCGTGAAGTTTTAACAGAATCACTGAAATTGCCATTCGGATCGATAGATATCGAAAGATATGCTGAAGGTAGAGAGTTGAAGTATTTGAGTATTTTCTGTGGAAAACAGCTGAAATTGAAAAGCGATGGAAAAGTTCCTGTGGTCAAGAAGAAGGAGCTACTTGACAAATACAAGACTCTTCTTGATATCGCATCAAAAATGTTGCTAGGAGTCACTGGGAGTTTTGACTCTGTGACGCCCCAGAAACCAAGAGTTATGGCTGTGATTCATGATGGAATCACTGAAGGAAACTGGTCTAAACTCTTTTTGGACAGATTGATGTATTACAAGAAGTATGTGCAAGTTGACACCAGTACAGTGAACTGGGTTGTGTCTGCAAATGTAAGTTTCGGAAACAAGTTGAGCATCATCCTACCCATCTTGTTGCCGAACAAGACTAGTTGGAGTAAAGGCAAATCATTTCATCCTCTAAAGCATTATTTGAAGAAGGAGGCTCTGGCTAAGCAAGCTGCTGCTAGATCGGCTGCCACCAGACAAGTCCAGATCAATCCTGATGATGCCATGATTGAAGCTGCCTCGTCTAGTTCTGGAGAAGACGAGTCGGGCAGTGAAGGTTCTGAAGAAGCTAAAGCTGCAACTAGTGGAAGACTAGTTCAGTATGTGGAAGAGGAGGCAATGATTGAGGCTGCAGGAGATTCAGAAGAGACTCACTCAGACAAGGAGCCTGAGACGGAAGAGGAAGAGTTGCAAGTGTATCGACTGGTGAGAGTCGAGTCGAGTCCCTCACCAGACAAGTCGACTGAAGAAAAGGTTGGTACTTCTTCTAGAGCTTTGTCAATTCCTCTCTCTCTCCCTGTTAAAACCAAGGCCAGATCACTCCGATCTCGTGCCAAACCTGTACCCAAAACCTCATCAGTGTTGGTAGTACAACCACTTCGAGCCAACATAACCCCACACACTACTATATTTGATACAGTTGATACTTCTACAACTGTCGAACCAAACCAAGCCACATTAAAGCCCCAAGAAACCACCATCCAAATTCCTATTACCTCAACAGAATATGTTGAACCCCTCAACCCATCTACTTCAGACAAGACACCAGTTGCCACTGCGACAACTGAGACAGGGACCCCACCTGCTCAGACCCCGTCTGATGTTAGATTTGAATCCCTTGTTTACTATCCGATGTGCTTAAGGGAGAAGAGGGTTCGTGCTAAAGTAAGCCACAATCTGAAGAAGAGGCTCTCGTCTATTGAGATAGACACCTCATCAGAACAGTATGAGAAACTCATTAGAATATGCACATGGGTTGCATTGAAGAAATCTTCTACTGATGATCTGTTTGAAGTCATACAAGGCATGGGTGGTATCTCCAATTTTATGGATTGGGAGATGGAGCAAAGGGAGAATAGTGGAGTTCAAGATTATTCAGAACTTCTCCCACCTCATGTTCTTACAGCCCTGGTAAAACAAATGCTAAATGTACCAGATGATGTATTGCCTGCATCACACATGTTTGATATTGGTATTCAGACTGATCTACCGGAAGAAGAGTTGAGAGCTGTAACTATTGAAGCTGGTATTCAAACTTCAGATCAGTCAGAAGATGAGTCTGAAAAATCTACTGATGATGATTCTTTCCACTTTGGAGTTGAATATGATGAGTTCATGGACGCTGTGATGTTTACAGAAGATGAACTTAGTGAGAAAGTTCAAGAAGAGGTTGTTACTGAAGTTCAGTCGTCTACTCAAGGTTTCTTTGAAGGATATCTTACAGAGTTAAAGTCGGACTTGAGAGATGCTGTTCATTCTGCTGTTGATGAGTTCTTAAATTCAAAGGTTAAGGACGTGCTAGTTGAGCAAAACCAATCGCTTGTTGACTCCTCGAGAGAATTGATTGTTGGAGAGGTCAACAAAATGGACTCAACTTTCCGAGCTGAGTTATATGCGGAAGTTGAACGTTTTCTCCAAAAGCAAGTTGATTTTTCTGAGAAAAGATCTATTTCATTTGCAAGATCGCTAGCTGAAGAATCCAGCAAGATGGAGAGGCTATACCGTGTGAAAATTGAAATAGCTGATGAGCAAAGACGAGAAGCACATGATCAGTTGGTGCGTTCTCAAGCTATTCTCACTGAGCTGACTAAGCAAAATACCTTACTGCGTCAGACAGCTGTTCACTTCAAGGACGAGTTGGCTATTAATTCAAAGAAGCTAGAATCTACTGTTGATCGACTAGACAAGATGAGTCATGATCAGACGCATCAAAGACAGATAGAGCTCGCGGCTGAAGCTATGAAGGAAGCATTGAAAGAAGAAATGACTCGATTCACTAGTCTATTCACTCTTAAGGCAAGTGATGAAGCCAAAAAGGGGGAAGAGACAAGTAGAGTTGAAGAAAAGTCAAGTGCAGAACCGGAAGTTAAGGCTGCTGCGACTGCGATAGAAGAGTTAAGGTATCCCAAGAGAGGAAGGCTAGTCAAGAAGGCAGATCTTGAACAAGCTGAAGAACAAAAAAGACTGCTAAAAGGAAAAAGTATTGCATCTCCTGAAGTTGAAACTCAGACTAGACAAGTCAAGAGGAAACTTGTTCTAGAGAAGAAGAAAGAAGAGTTAGGAGATATTCTAGCTGATATTGGTGATGAAGAGGTTGAAGCTCTTCATAAGAAGCAAAAGCTGGAAGAAGATCGTTATGCTAACAAGAAATTGTTAGGAAAGCATATCAAAATGTTGCTGAAGTTGAAGACTGATCCAGATCAAGTTGAAGATGCCTACATTGATAATTTCATTGACGATGAACATAAAGATGCATGGTTCAAAGTCAAACTGAAGTGGGAGTTGGATCACTGGATTATTCGCAAGTTTGGAGATCCAGAGAGCAAAGAAGAGTTATACGCGATTTTTGATAAGTTCATGGAAACTCAAGATCGGAATCTATGGAACTTGATCATGAGGATTGCAACTGCGGTAAGTTTTAATATTCTTGTTCCTATTTTTCCTAAGTGGATTACTCCTATGTTAGGTTCTGGAAAAAGGATCGATTACAACCATATTAAAAAGTTTGAAGAAGACTTACTGGATAAGGAGAAGATCGAGACTGAAGAACACATGACTATCATTCACAAAAGGCTACTAGATGCTTTTGGTGTTCCAAGTTCTTAAGAAGGTATTGTATCAGATTAGTTTTTTGCTCTGGTACTTAGTTTTATTTTGATTAAGTATGTGTAATATCTACTGATCTTGTTTCGAAATGAATGAAAAGATAAGTACTATTTTGATGTTTAAGACAAGATAACTACTTAACTAGTCTACTATTATGAAAAGATTCAAGTAGTTTTGGCTTCATCAAAAAGGGGGAAATTGTTGGGATATGAATCCTAGAACAAGTCCTAAATGATGATAAAAGATAAAAGATGAAGTTTTGATAAGCCAAAAGAAGACTTGAATATTTTCTAACTGTTGACTGATCTAGTCTAGTTAAGTTGAAGTCATCTTGTACAAGACCAGTAGAGTTCACAAGACAAGTACTAGTTTTAAAAGATAAGTATTATTGAAAGATAAGTACGATTTATAAGTACTTCATATTTGTTATTCGTATATGTTAGATTGTTATTGAGCTATGAATAATTATTGTATTAGAGCTCATGATTTTAATTGTAATAGATAGATTCTTTGTATAGTTTTCTAAGTTGACTAAGCTTTGTAAACAAGAGCTTAAAGTAATGTAATAGTCTTGTTAAGATTAGATGATAGGACTAGATTAGTTCTATGTTGTAAATCTGAAGAAGTCTACTGCACAAGACAAGTAGAAGACACAGTCTACTACTACTGGACAAGACAGGTGCGCGACTTAAACAAAGACAGGTTAACTTGAAGTGAGTTACAGAAGCGTGTTGAAGATTGAAGAATTAGTTAAGGAATAACTAATTAACTGAAGAAACGCGTGAAAGGATAAAAAGAATCAGTTACAAGTTAGTTTTCAAGAAAGGTTGTTACACAACTGAAAGTTCTTGGAATTAGAAGTCTATAAATACCTCAAGGTATTCATTGGTTAAAGACTACTGAAATATTGTTACTGCAAGCATTATTGAAGATTCAAAGAAGAAATTACTCTCAGAGATTGAAGTTCAGAAAGAAGCTACGCAAGACAAGTGAAGATCGAAGAAGGCTACTAATGAACGAAGAGAAGTTTTATTTTCGTTTATTGTTTCAAGTTGCTAGTTACTTGTAAAATAGCTAGTAAGATCGAAGATATATCTGGAGATATAATCGAGAAGATCTAAGTCTTATTCCTTGGGACTTAAAGCTACAAGAACATATTACTCCATTGGACGAGTTAATAAGAATTTCACGACTGGAGTTGTGAGAGTGGATGTAGACAAGTTGTCGAACCACTATAAAATCTCGTGTTTGATTTACTTTACTATTTTGTTTGTTGTTTAATTGATTAACTGATTGATTGATTGAATTACATATCTGAACAAGACTAGTTGAGTATACATAAAACAGAGTTCTCGAAATAAGTTGAGTATAATCTTTAATTGGGCTCATTGATAATTTCGTATTCCGCACATTGTAATTCTGATATATCGAAAGATTTTAGAAAAGTCTATTCACCCCCCTCTAGACCTTTTCTTTAGCTTCCCTCGATATTAACTCAACTTAGGGACCTAAAAAAATGTTTGTTAGGACAACATCACAGTCAGGATGCTCTATCTAATTTGAAAATCCGAATCATGGCAGCAATCATTGACAGAGTGCAAGGTGATTGGCAAGGGTTTTTCTTAGAAAGACTGTTGAGTGAAAAAGAAAAGGTCTTGTTTGATGAGGATACAATGGAATTTTCGATTAAATCGAAATTAGGGTTCGGAAACAAACTGAGTATTTTGTTGCCTTAGTTAGTTGTCAAGAAGGCATACTGGAGTAATCCCAAGAAATTCCATCATGGAAAATTCTTGATGAAAAAAGAGTCTGTTCGCTTTGAACAAGAACATCCTTTGGAGCAACCTCAAGAACATGAAGCTCAAGAGTCTGGTGCTTCAATGTACAGATCTGATGATAATCAACCAGAGATAAGATCGAAAGCGAGGCATGATCCGAGCAGTACTAGACCAAGAAGAGGAAGGTCTGCTACAGCTGCCTCAGAGCAATCAGTCCGGTTTATTGAGACTGTGGTGCAAGAAATCTCTGAAGAGCAAGAGGTTAGTAATTCAAGTCCTGTTGTTGTACATAAAAGAACCAAGGGTAGATCTGCTTCTAGACCTAGGAGGAGACTTGTTAATTCCTCTCCTACCCCTTCTAATTCTGATCCAAGCCCAATTGATCCCATTGGCAACCAACCTTCATGTTCTGGAGAATCAGCTCACTACTTTCCAGTATCTCAGAACACTCCTCATTCATCTCCTTAGAACACTCCTGTTTCAAGTCATCAAAACCAATCCACTCCACCTTATTCACCTACACAAGTTCATGATCACTCTACTGAACATGAATTTGAGCCTTCTACTGTACCAATTGACATTTCATCATCCCCTGAACCTGAAATTATAGCTGAAAGTGTGCGGTATGGGTGTATAGAAGTGTTTAAGTATAAGTAGATAAATGTTACACAGAATGTTGAGACAAATAGTGCAACACTGACTCTAACAGAATATCAGAAATTAAGATACACAGCGGAAGACTTGAAACACTAAAAACAAACGAGACACAATGGAAATACTTTTAACATAGATTTTATAAATAAAAATCTATGTCTGCCTTATGGCGTAAAATCAATACTTATCTTCAAGTACAAATGTTGTGTGAAATGTTACAACAATAACTTTCACAACGAAACTATAAACGAGGCAGGTGCCAAGTCTAGAAAACGAACTAAGTGTATAAATTATACACTGTCGAAATGCCTAGTCTATCTAATGATTACACTCTCAATAGATAAGAAGACACACAGTCATACGGGTGGTATACAACGTATGAACTAAAATGTAGAACTATTGGCCACAATTTCCTAACAGGGATGAACGCTCGGTCTAGGATATTGATCGAATAGAGCACACTAAATTATGAAGCCTTCAATGGGTATTTATAGTGTGGGATACGAAATTCTAGAGGCTTCCACATTGAGGTCCTATTTTTAAGGAAACTCAACTTCCACAACTTCCATGATCTTTCTAGATCCTTCTAGGCTGCTCCAGGTCGTTCCAAATGTATCCAGGCTGTTCTAGCATGTTCTCCAATGTTCTGGAATCTTCCAGGTTCCAGATCCTTGTAGAAGCTTCTAGATCCTGCCAGAAATGCGACAACATTTAGGTCAACATTTAATGTAGCATTTTAGAAAAGACTTAGAAAAACTCTCGGAAGGTCGAATTCAGATGTTGTTGATAATGTTAAGACATTTAAGAATTAACAACATCTACAATCTCCCCCAATTTGACCTTTCGACTACAACACACCTGATGCACATATATTTCTATACATACTCAGTTTTATGTACTTAGTTGAGGTTGACATCATTGCTAAGCACTAGTCAAGACAATACCTGTTGTAATCGTTGGATCAAATCAACTGAAGATCAAGGATAATTTCATAATGATCCGTGCCAAAGGATCAAAACTATTTCATCCAAAATAGAATAAGTATAAACTATACACTTACTCACAACATAAGTAACTATACTAAGATAATAAGTTGAACTGGAAGAATTAACTTAGAATCAAAGTATGACACTAACACAAACAAGAATAATAAAAAATCAGAGCAAAACATAATGTAAAAACAAAAACAGAACAAAGAGGAGTAAACAAAACAAATACTCCAGCAACTCAGACTAAACAACCTGCAGTAAACACATGGTAACCTGTAAACAAATTAAGCAAGGGCAGTAAACAAATATTACCAAATGTAACCATAATTAAGCAAGTTGCAACAAATAAACATCCTATCATCTAAGAAAATAAATAACAAGTGTATCAGAATTTCAGAATACTTAAACATTAATTACATAGATTGAACTGAATAAATGGCATAAACAACAGCCATTATGAAATCAGATCTCCCCCTGTCTTGTAGCTTGTTCCTGTTCATCAATGTTCCTGTTCATCAACTTCATCCACAAAGTAAATAGATGCAAGATGTGCAACTACATCAGTTACAGCAGCATCTCCTCCAGCATCAGGTACACCAGCATCAGCAGCAGCTGGAACTCCATCTTCATTTAACTCCTCAATGACCACATTTGAGTTGGATGGTGGTGGTACTCCCCCTGTTGTAGGTGAAAGTAGGTTGGTCCACCTGTTCTTCAGGAACTGAAGTTCATCTATTATTTCCTGCAAGTGTTGGAGTTGGAGTTTGATGAATTCCTGTGAAAGATACACATTACCAGAAATGTTGATACGAATGTTCTCAACATTTGGGGGTGCATTTCTCTGTCTTGATCTGGATGATTCTGGATGATCAGAAGTTGAGGGTCTTTGCTGATGTTCAGTAGTTGAAGGCCTGTGCTGATGATCAGTACCAGGAGCAGTCAAAGGCAGATCAATTACTCTATCCCCAGTGAGTAAAGCAGGAGCTATGGCCAGTAATGGTACTCTCCCCCTTAACACATCAGTGTTCTTGGCAACAAAGTCATGATGCCTCAAGTAATTTGAAATCAGAACAGGATAGGGTAGGTTGCCTTTTTCAGAAACTTTTCCAGTAAATCTCATCATATGGTGAAAAATTGTGAGGCCTAAATTGAACTTCTTAAGCACAGAGATCCTATACATAAGAACAGCTTGGTCTTTTGTGATCTTAGTGGTATTTGTAGTGGGAATCCAGTTGTAGATAATGAGTTTGTATAACACAGAGTGTAGGGAAGTGAGGTCTTTGGCTAGCATCTGTCTAGTCCACTTAACTACCCTACCACCAGTTATAGCAGCAATAACCACATCCATGTCAGGTTCTTCATCCACCTCAACATTGGGAATATGCAGAAACTCATTTATCAACTCAGGAGTAAAAGGTACATCCCTCCCCCTAAAGTTTACAGTCCCATACCACTTAGATGATCTCTTACCAGTACTCTTTTTCATGCAAGCATAGAATTCATAAGCCCAATTTGTCAAGAAAGATTCACCAAAATTCACAGCATGCATCAAATTCCTTTCCTCTAAGAAACTAACCATGCCTTTACTTTCAAAATCAGGGATATTAATCCTCTTCTCTATCAGTAGTTTCCTCTTAGAATAAATAGCCAACATATTCTCTAGAGTCTCAAGAGAATCAGAATTACCTTCCTCTTCAGAAGCAAGGTCATTGGAGCTTGATGTGGAGTCTTTAGTAGAGCTTTCCTTCGAGCTGCTTTCTGCACTGGAAGAGCTATCACCACTGCCATCATCTTCAGGTTCTGGTGCAGCTTCCTTTGCAGCAGCAAAATGCTCAGCATTTTTCTTAAGAGAGTTCAGAATATCTCTTAAACACACATCAGAATCAGAATTGGAATCTGATTTTGCAGGTTCATCTTCAGCAATCATCTTGGCCTTCCCTTTGCCTTTGGGATCAGCAGCAGCTTTCTTCCTTCTTTCAACAACAGCCTTCTTGGGTTTCTCAGCAACAGTCTTTTTAACTTTCTCAACAACAACAGCAGCTTCCTCTTCAGAGTCTGTGAACACTTGGATGGGTTCAGCAGCTTCAGCTCCAGCTTTCTTCTTTTTCCTCATGGATTCAGAATAATCCACACGAGTGAACACACGGTATGATCTTCTTCTTTGAACAGGACTCCTCTGTCTTTTTCCTTTCTGCGCATTCTTCTTGAAAGGAATGGGAGCAGATTCATCAGAAACAGAGAGTGAAGAGTTTGTACCGTCTTCAGAGATGTTTGCATCCTCCATTTCAACATCTTTAGGGTCGGAAGTAGCAGTAGCTTCTTCTTCAGCAGTAACTTCCTCATTTTCAGCTTGCGAGGTGTGAACAGTAGGTGATTTAGGGCTTTTTGAAGCAGCAGCCATTTGGGCGGTTTGATCAGCCAAATAGCTTGAGATATCCACTGTGATATCTCCAAATGTCATCACGGGCAGATGACCAGTTGTTCGAAGAGAGTCAGACACTTCTTCGATAGCCTTATTGAACTGTTCGACAGTTGCATCTTGAGGAATGTTGGTTGTTGGTGGAACGGTTTGAGGAGCAGTTTGAGGAGTGGGAGTGGTTGTTGATGGTGTTGCAGAGACATTTGAGTCAGCATTTGACGAGGTTGATTTCTGAGACGCCATGGAAGCAAGGATTTCGAGAGGGTTTGTGTGAGAAGGGGATGAGTTCTTCGAATCAGAGTGAGATTGTGAGTGGGATTGAGGTCGGTTTCCAGCCATTTAAGGGACAGTTGGAATTTCAAGATGGTTTTGAGGAGTGTATTCACAAAATTTGAGAGATACACGGCCAGTAATCAATTCTGCAGAAGCTTAGTACTTAACAAACTAAAAAATCACGATTAGCAACATAAATCACAATTAATTGAGTTTTATAGAGAGAATGTGTGTGTAGTTGGAGGTTAACATGAATAATTCCAGAAATAATGTGATAGTGCTCCACATTTTTAGCCACAACCTTGATCATGGTTTAATTAGTGGGAAAAATCCATTTTATTAATTAATTAAATAATTAAGAAAATTCTAGAATAAAGACTAAGTCCAAGCATAATCTGAAAAATATAAAACGTGGGTTAGTAATATAATTTACATAAATAAAATAAATCTCATTAAATAATTAAATAATTACTACTAATAAAAATAAATTCGAATCAGGCAATGTTGTGCTCAAAACTGTTACAAACACCTCAACACGGTTTTTACATGAATTTGCTTCATTTGTGTTGCACCATATTTTTCTTTTTGTGTTATAGCATCTAATTTGTATTGATCCATTGTTCCTGTAGAGTACATCGTAGTAGCGAACTCCGTGCCCCATACTTACTTAATGGATTACAAATATATTGATGTTTTTACCAAAGAATCACCTTTTGAAAAGAAGGCATCGTAGTAGTGAACTCCGTGCTTCATAGTTACTCAGTGATTTGGTACATCTTTTAGTATGCTAATAACATTCTCATTTTTATGCATTTGAGAGGTGTAAGACATGTTTATTTTTGCACTACAAGGTTCTTAGATTCGTAGATATTTTACAAAGGAATTATTTAACTAAGTAAGAAATAAATTCAACTTATAAAATTTTACAACCCATGATGTTGTCCCAAATGCTGACGCATTTGTGACAACATCCATCCGAATTTTTCAGATAGTGCTCATCCCAAGAGATTTCCTCAAGATTGAGAATCTCTCATGGTCTAATGCCTTAGTAAAAATGTCAGCATTTTGTTTTTCAGTAGGTATATACTCCAACTGTTGGGATATGAATCCTGTAAACAATATTCTAGTTGATGAAAGTATGTTTTGATGGCCAAAAGCAACTTAAAGTTAGTGATATATGTGGTTCTAAGTCATCTTAACTAAGTCATCTGAATCTAAGCTTACTAATCTGATGAGAAACTTAAAATTGAGATTACTGATCTTAATGCTAACTGTAGTAAGTTTACTGATCTTATTGAGTAATATTAAGAGTAAAATTACTGATCTTAACTGAGTTATGTGAAATAAGATTACTGATCTTAGTGTGGAAACTGAGAATATTTTTAGTGATCTTATATGAAATATTTGAAACTGAGTTACTGATCTGATATGCTTACTGATCTGATATGTAAGTTACTGATCTTATGAGTTACTGATCTTATTGGTTTACTGATCTGATATATGAACTGTTAGGAACTAAGCTGGTGTTTTGTATTGTATAGACAGCTTATAGTATAGGACTTTGATATACTCATCTTTATATAGTTCAGTTGATGTATAGATAGGTTTTATATATGTAAAGTTGTATTTTATTATTCAGCATTGTAAAGCTCAGAACAGTAAAATCAGAACACTAGATTAGGAATAGATTAGATGAAGATCAGAAGACTAAATGAAGACTCAGAGGACTACTTCAGAATAAGAAGACTTCAAAGAAGAGTTGAAGAAAAGCTTAAAAGAAATCTGAAGGAGTTTTTAACAGTTTTAAGTTACTGTGCTGACTGACTCAGAAGAGTAAAATCCGAAGAGTAAAAATCAGAACAGTAAGTTACTGTGCTGATTTGGTGAAATTAAAGAATAAGTTTGGAAAGCTTATTTAAAGTGTAACTGAAGATTTATTGAAGATATGCTGACTTGAAAGTTGAAGGAAGTTACAAAGTCGGTTACAAGAAGAAGTTACAAAAACAGTTTTAGAGTTAGTTGAGAGTTAGTTCACAAACTGCTAACTATCATACTAAATTCTATAAATACTGTGTAATCTCCTACTGCTGAAGACTACTGAACAAACTACTGATCTTAAAGAGTTTACAAGCCATCTAAGTCTACAGAGTACAAGAAGAACTCACAAAGTTGAAGGAGATTAAAGAAGAGAAGAAGCCACTGAATTGAAGAGAAGAATCAAAGGCTATTCAAAGAGAAGTTTTACTTTTCAAGTTTAAGTTTGTATGTTGTAAAACAAGTGTGCTAGTTACTTGTAGAATTACTAGTAGATCGAAGATATACCTGGAGGTATAATCGAAAAGATCAAAGTCTTAATCTTGGGACTTTAAGCCACAAGAAACTCAAGAAGGAGTTAATAAAACTTCACAACTGGAGTTGTGAGAGTGGATGTAGACATTTGTCGAACCACTATAAAATTTTGTGTTCTTTACTTTACTGTTTGTTATTTGTTTGAATTGTTTAATCAAGAATAGTAGAATTAACAAAGAAAAAGATCTAGATAAAAGTTGAGTATAAACTAGTAAGGCCCATATTATTCTGAAAGTACTGATCTGAGCTAAGTAAGCAAAGTACAGTACATAAGAAGACTAAATTCCGCATTGCATATTCTGATATTTTGAAAGATTTTTGAAAGTCTATTCACCCCTCCCCTCTAGACTTTCTTAGCTTACTCAATCTTAACTCAACTTTGGGACCAACAAGTGGTATCAGAGCAGTAGTTCATTGGACTGCTGTTTCTTGATAACCTTACAGATCTTGAGGGATATTTTACTGATCTTGTTGTTATTTCTTGATACTTGTTACTATCTGAATACTTGAAAACTATCTGCTATACTACTGATCCTATTTGTCTAAACAAACATGGATGACACTAATGTGAACAAGCTGCCCAAGTTCAAGATTGCAGATTATGACTACTGGAAGCTTAGGATGGAGGCCATCTTTAGCTCAACCCATGATCTAATGGTGTCTGTGGTGACTGAAGGACCAATTGTCATCATGGTGGAAAACACTGCTGTTCTGGATCCATCAAAACCAGTTGGAGCACTGGTCCCTAAACCAAGGTCAGAACTGACTTCAGAAGAAATGAAACAAAACAATTTGGATAGTCTTGCCAAGAACTACATTCTACATACCTTACCAAATGAGTATGTTGGTAAAGTATTAAAATGTAAGACTGCAAAACAGATGTGGGACAAACTGGCTATTCTTTGTGAAGGTACTACACTGATTAAAGAAAGCAAGTTATCCACAGCTGTCCAAAGGTTTGAGTCATTTAAGATGAAGCCAGGAGAATCAATTGATGAGTTGGATACTCGATTTACCAAAATTATGAATGATCTTGATGTATTAGGAAAGACTTATACTGACAGAGAAGTTAATTTGAGAATCTTGAAAGCCTTGGATGAAAGGTGGAAAATGGTCAAGATGATCATTAAAACCACACAAGACATTGATTCTTGGCCAGCAGAAACTATGTTCCAAACACTTAAGGCACATGAGTTTGAGTTAGATGAAGAAGATCCTACCACTGTGATTCATAAAGATAAGGATGTCTCTAAGGACATAGCTTTCAAAGCCTCTACTTCAAAGGGGTCTAGATCTTCTAAGACTAAGTCTTCAAGCATAAAAGATGAACTAGATGGTTCTGATCTAAGTCTGAAAGATCAGATGAGCCTTATGATCAAAAGATTTGATAAACTGAACAAAAGGTATGGCAGGTACAAAAGATTCTATAAGGAATCTAAGGGTTCTAATAACAGGGACTCTTCTGTGAACAGAAGGGATCAAAACTCTTCTGAAAGAAGGGATGAGATCTCCAATGAGAACAGGAGAGACAGGAACTCATCTGAAAAGAGAGACAGAAAGTATTCTGATAAGAAAGACAGAAACTCAATTGACAAACATGACAGGAACAGAAAGCATTCTCCTCCTAAAAGAACTTCTAACAATCCTGTTTGCTATAATTGTGATAAGCCAGGTCATTATGCTTATGAATGTCCTGATCTGAGTTCTGAAGATCGAGAAGAAAGGAAAGCCAAAAGAGATCGAAAATATGCTAAGGGTAAGAAGGCAATGATGGCTTACAATGACTCTGATTCGGAATTAGAAGAGTTACCATCGACTTCATCTGACTACCCTTCTAGCAATGAAGATGAAGCTTTCATAGCAGATGATGGACTGGCAATGATGGCCAAAATAAATGATGAGGTATCATCTGTTAACTCATTTCAATCTTGTGACAATTCTGACACTTATGAAAGTGATGCTGCTGTTAGCAGTGTAGGAAGTAGTCTTCATCATTCCCAAGGAGTGACTGAAGAAGACCTTCTACAAGCTAACAAAGCATTCATTGAAATTAGTGATGAGAATATATCTTTAAAGCAAGAAATCATTAAGCTAAAAGAAGCTCAGTCAAAAGTAGATCCTAATATAGCTGTCATAAATGCAAGGCTATCAGAAGAGTTGTCTCAACTCCAAGAAAAGTATGCATCCATTGACAAACTATATCAGGGTATGCTTAAAACTCAAGCTAAAGAGACTAATGAATTCAATGATTTAAAGATTAAATGTGAAAAACTTGAAGAGCGCAATAGATTCTTAGAATCTGAAGTAGTGAGCCTAGATCGAAAGCTATCTGGGATGATTAACTCTACTAAGATTAATCAAACTATCTCAGACAGATATAGAGCTCCAAATGATAAAAGAGGAATAGGTACTGATCTGCCTAGTCCATCTACTTCAGAATTTAAGAACACTAATGGAGCTAGCACAAGTTCTTTGCAACTAGATAAAGGGAAAGAACCTATGAATTATGATGATGATCCAAAACTCAAAGTACAGTCTAAATACATCCCTCCTACTACCAAGAATGGTAAAATGAAGAATGTATTAAGACCAGTACAGTCAAGACCATACCAGAAGAGTTACACTCCTCTGACCAGATCAGATCAGTCCTGGTATCAGAAGAGACAAACTCAGAACAGTAGGTCAAGACAAGCACAGGCAAGTTGGGAACAGCCTAGACCTCCTTTTATAAGGCAGTCTCAGCTGTATTCAACTAAACCTAGGAGATTTGTGCCTCATTATCATAACAAACCTGTTCTTTATCCTCCTCCTTTATCTTATGATATCTATGGAGAGAAAAGACCAAAGCAAATCTATAAGCCTTATGGTCCACATGCTTTTAGACCATATTCAAACTATCACAGGCCTACTGATCTTACTGAAAAAGGGATAGAACCAAGGAAAGGCTATCTCAGAAAAATAGATCCTAAGTCTGCTGATAATTCTGAACTGGTTAATAAAGTACTGTTCTGTGATAAATTTGGAAGGAAACTGAAGAGGTCCCACTTATTCAAATCCTCAATGTTCATTTGGGTACCTCTTGCTACTAACCCCCAAGGACCCCAATAAACTAGGGTACCTAAATTATTAAGATCACTACTTTGCAGGATCGACTGGACTTATACAAGAAAGGTGGTTCAGTTGGTGAGACCTGGTACATAGACAGTGGGTGCTCACACCACATGACTGGTACCAAGGCCTTACTTACTGACTATCATGAGAAGGAAGGACCAAAAGTCATCTTTGGTGATAGCTCAGTGGCAATCACAAAAGGATTTGGATTCATCAAGAATGGAGATGTTGAAATCCAAGATGTATCCTATGTTGAAGGTTTGAAGTATAATTTGTTATCTGTATCTCAATTTTGTGACAGGGGATACAAGGTTCAGTTCAAGACCAGAAAATGTGAAATAATTGATAAAAGGACTCACAATGTTCTACTTGTTGGCACAAGACAAGGAAGTATATACATTGTGAACTGGAATAGTTGTCCTAAGAATGCCTGTCTTATTACTAAGAGTCCTAAAGAAAACAGTTGGCTCTGGCATAAACGCCTCTGCCATCTAAACTTTAAGATAATCAACAAGATTGCTAGAGAACATCTTGTTGAGGGCATTCCTAATGAAATCTATTCCAAGTCACAAGTATGTGATTCCTGTCAAAAAGGTAAACAGGTAAAGGTTTCATTTAAGTCCATTCCTACTCTTTCAACAAGCAGAGTTTTAGAACTCTTGCATATGGATCTTCATGGTCCTATCACACCTCCTACATTAAATGGAAGAAGGTATACTCTAGTTGTTGTAGATGATTATTCTAAGTTCACTTGGGTAGTCTTTCTACACAAAAAGAGTGATACACAAACACTACTTCCAGATCTATTGAAGAAATTGCAGGTTGAAAAAGGTCATCCCATTGTCAAGATTAGGAGTGACAAGGGGACTGAATTTATTAATTGTTACATTTCTGACTATTGTTCTAAGTCTGGCATACAGCATTTGACAAGTGCAGCCAGAACCCCTCAACAAAATGGTGTTGCAGAAAGGAGAAACAGAACACTAAAAGAAGCTTGCAGAGCCATGATTGCAGAATTCAACACACCTCAGAAATTTTGGGCAGAAGCTATTAACACAGCTTGCCACTCCCAAAATCGAAGTGCTCTTAATAAGGTGCATGGTAAAACACCTTATGAGGTATGGAAAGGTAGAAAACCAAGAGTTTCTTATTTTCATATTTTTGGTTGTAAGTGTTTCATACATAACAATGGCAAAAGTAAATTAAATACTTTTGATGCAAAAGCTGATGAAGGGATATTCTTAGGATACTCTTCTGTAAGCAAAGCATTTAGAGTGTTTAATTACTCTACCCTATGTGTGGAAGAAACACCCCATGTTGTCTTTGATGAGAATGTACAGGACTCTGCTGATCATCAGCTTAGTAAGAAAGTTGACAAACTACAGCTTCAGATCAACAATGAAGATGATGATACAGGAATATATGAATCTGTACAAGCATATAATCCTTTCCTGAAAGTTCTAGATCAAGATTCTGATAAAGAAAAGGTAAAAGACAAAGGTGAGTCATCTAATACTTCTGAAATAAAAGAATTGAATGACTGCTCTCCTATGAACAAAACTGCTGTTATAAATAATACTGATCTGCATGATAATTTGCATGATGTAAATGATGATACTGTTAAGAATAGAAGGACATGGAAGTCTGCTCATTCTACTGATCTGATTCTAGGTGATTCTAGTATAGGTGTTAAAACTAGAAAACAATTGTTTGATTCTAAAGAAGAACCTAGTAAGTCTTTATTTTGCTGGTGCTGTTTTCTATCATCTATTGAGCCTAAAACTGTGATTGAAGCTTTAAGTGATAGTAACTGGATTATAGCCATGCAGGAAGAACTCAATCAGTTCACTAGAAATGAAGTCTGGGAACTTGTTGATAGACCTAGTAACCATAATGTTGTAGGCACTAAGTGGATATTCAAAAACAAAAGGGATGAAAATGATCTTGTAGTTAGAAATAAAGCTAGATTAGTTGCTCAGGGCTACTCTCAAGCTGATGGTATTGATTATGATGAAACTTTTGCTCCTGTAGCTAGACTAGAAGCTATAAGATTGTTCCTTGCTTATGCTTCAAATATGAAATTTACTGTATATCAAATGGATGTGAAAAGTGCATTTTTGAATGGCATACTTGCTGAAGAAGTTTATGTAGAACAACCACCTGGTTTTGAAGTGAATAGTCACCAAGTATACAGGTTAAAGAAAGCTCTCTATAGATTGAAACAAGCTCCAAGAGCATGGTATGATACTCTTTCTCTATTCTTACTTGAAAATGGTTTTACAAAAGGCAAAGTTGATAGAACTTTGTTTAGAAAACAAGAAGGTAATGATATATTACTTGTTCAAATTTATGTGGATGATATTATCTTTGGATCACCCAACAAAAACCTGAGTGAAAGCTTTTCTACACTCATGCAAAGTAAATTTGAAATGTCTATGATGGGAGAAATGACATACTTTCTTGGTCTTCAAGTAAAACAAACCTCAGAAGGTATCTTTATAAATCAAGCAAAGTACACTAAGAATTTGCTAGATAAATTTGGTATTAAAACCTGTAAAACAGTTGGTGTGCCCATGCAACCTACATACAGAATGGATCCTGATGAAGGAGGTAAGTCTTCTGACCAACCTCACTATCGTGCTTTAATTGGCTCTCTACTCTATCTAACTGCCAGCAGACCTGATATTGCTTTTTCTGTTGGAGTATGTGCAAGATTTCAAGCAAACCCCAAGGAAAGTCATCTGGAAGCTGCTAAAAGGATATTGAAATATCTAAAGGGGACCATTAATCGAGGATTATGGTATCCTGCAGATGATGATATATCTTTAAGTGGTTATTCAGACTCGGACTTTGGAGGTTGCAAAATAGATAGAAAATCTACTTCAGGTTCATGTCAATTCTTAGGAACTAAGCTCATTTCATGGTTTTCAAAGAAACAAACAAGTGTGGCAACTTCTACTACTGAAGCAGAATATATGGCTGCAGGTAGTTGTTGTAGTCAGCTTCTTTGGCTAATACAACAACTCAGAGACTACAATGTTGTAGAATCTAATGTACCTATATATTGTGACAGTAATAGTGCCATTGCCATCACTCAAAATCCTGTTCTCCATACTAGATGCAAACATGTTGATATTAGGCATCATTTTATTAGGGATCATGTTGAAAAGAAGAATATTAGAATGGAAAAGATTCATACTGATATTCAAAGAGCTGACATTTTTACAAAACCATTGGCTGAAGTGAGATTCAGAGAATTGTGCATTAGTTTAGGATTGATAGATATGGATTCTGTTTGTATATAGAACTGTGCTAACATTTCAGGTACTGATCTTATACCAAGAGAAAGATAAAACAGAAAGTAAGAGCAGTACATCAAACTCAAGTGGTATCTAGGACAATCCTATGTCAGAACACTAAAATAGGTAACAAGGTTACTGAAGTGACCTTAATCCCAATGAGGAAGCTGGTAAAGCTGAGGGACACTGAGAACATACATTAAGGGGGAATCTGTGATTTCTTAAAGATCCTTTTGTTGACTCAGATCACTAAGTCACTTTAGCATAAACCTTGATAAAATCATTAAATTATACATATTGTTACTAATCTGTACTGTCTTACACTTATATTGCATGAACTAACACTTCTACCAAGGTGAAACAGGCACAGAAGAGGAATTCTCCATTGAAGGGGGAACTGATCTGATTACAAAATTGAAGAAATCTACTAATCTGACACAGTACTGATCTGAGGATTACTGTGTTGATATCAAAAAGATGAAATCAGAGAATTTGGGTACTGATCTGAGGATTACTGTGCTGACCCATCTACTGATCTGAAATCTACTCTGCTGATTCATCTACTGATCTGATTTCTAAAAAGGTTACTCAGCTGATCACAGTACTCAGCTGATCCAGATAAGTGAAATTTTCTTTATATACTAGTAAGAAAATGAAGTGAAATTGTTTTGGTAACTACTGTGCTGAGGTACATCAGAACAGTCTTTTGGTTTAGATTACTCTAAGTCAAAAAAAAAAAATTGTTCATATTTTCAGATTATTGATAGAGAAGATTAATACATTCCTCTATTTCTAACCTAAAAATTGTGGTGTATTTATTAAACACTAGTTGGCTCCAAAAATTAAGAATGTTTCTAGAATGTGAACAGTTATTGTTTAACTCGAAACTCGAGATTTAATCCCAACCATTCTTTATAATAATCTAATTCAATCCTAGCCCTAGATTGGTTTTGAATTATAACAAAAACAATCACACTTCATCTTCTTCGTTCTTACGAGCTCATTTCTGGAAATTCTTAACTTCTTAAACTTCTGAAAAAAAATTTGATTTCTACAAAATTACTCAAATGGCAACTGTCAACATTATCAATGAAGCTAACCAAGTCGCAGGAACTTTTGATTCGAATTTATGGATGCGAAAGAAGGGAATTTTCGTGGAAAACGCTGTCTACTTCAATGGCAGACACAGTGCAGAAAATCAAGCTATTTTAAACATGTGTGAAGAATGCGGCCTAAGGAAGTTTCTGGAGTCATTTCCCACGAATGTTTACGAACCGGAAGCGGTGGAATTCTATCTACAACTCCAAGGAGACAAAAATGGTGTTCACTCCATGCTAGCTGGACACAAAGTCACCATTACGAGAGATATTCTCGAAGTAATGTTGGACTTACCACAAGGTCCAGTAGATATCATGACCTACAAAGCTGGAGAAGAAAAGGAGTGCGTAGGAAGATGGACAGGTGTTGAGACAGAGACCTTGACGAATTTAAAGAAGGATGTACTTCCTACTGGGTTGCAGTTCTTAATGGATATTGCTGGAAAATGCTTGTTAGGGCAACATCATAGCCAGGATGCCTTATCGAGTTTTAAAATTAGAATTATGGCTGCGATCATCGACAGAGTGGAAGGTGATTGGCAAGGATTCTTCCTGGAGAGGTTATTGACTGAAAAGGAAAAGGTGTTATTTGATGAGGACACTTTGGAATTCTCCCTGAAATCAAAGTTAGGGTTTGGAAACAAGTTGAGTTTCTTGCTACCTCAGCTGGTGAAGAAACCATATTGGAGTAATCCCAAGAAATTCCATCATGGGAAGTTCTTGATGAAGAAGGAGTCTGTTCAATTTGAACAAGATAACCCCTTGGAACACACTCAAGAAATTGAAGCAGAGGAGTCTGGAGCTTCAATGTACCAATCGGAGGATGATCAAACTGAGGTTAGATCAAAATCAAAGCATGATCCGAGCAGTACTACACTAAGGAGAGGAAGGTCTGCTACTGCTGCCTCGGAACCAACAGTTCGGTTTGTGGAGACTGTGGTGGAATCAAGCTCAGATGAGCAAGAGGTTAGTGTTCCTAGTCCTGTTGCTACTCATAAGAGGACTAAGTCAAGGAGTGTTAGGAGGAAGTTGGTTGTTGTCTCCCCTACCCCTTCTGATTCTGAACCAAGCCAACCTGAACCCCAAAATCCTCAATCTTCATGTTCTGGAGGATCAGATCACTACTTTTCTGAGACTCAGAACACTCCCCATTCATCACCTCAGCTCACTAACTTTGAGCCTACTTCTATTTCTACCCCTCAACAACAAACTTCACATCAATCTTCACCACATCAATCCCCATTACAGGTTCATGCTCACTCTACTGAACATGAATTTGAGCCTTCTTCTGAACCCATTGATATTTCATCTTCACCTGAAACTGAATTTATTGCTCCTAAACCTGCTGATTTGATGGAGTACACTATCTGTGACAAAGAAGATAGAATCAGGATTGATTTAAGGATAGCACTGTTGAAACAATTTCCTGGATTGGATGAGAGCTCTGTTGAGTTTGAAAAGCTCCTTAGGATAGGCACTTGGGTGTATCTTAAGAGGAGTACTTTGAAGGAGAGTTTAGCTATAATGGAAGGTATGGGAGGTGCTTCAATCTTTGATGATTGGGAAGCAGAACAGATGCAAGCAGCTGGTGTTAACTCTTTTCTTGAGTTAGTCACTCCAGAATCTGTTGTACTTCTTGTTGAGAGATTAACTGGGATCAAGTACACTGTTGAGAAGATTGCAACTCCTGTCTCTGATGAAGATTTGTTTAGTGAAGAGAAGGGTGTTGATGAAACTGAAGCTGCTGAAAATGATTTTATGGATATTGATGAAGACATTATCAATGCAACAGAAGTGTTTGAGAACACTGTTGTACTTGAAGAAACTGTTGTGATTGAGGAAACTGATGCTGTTGACACTCAGGATGTAAATGCTGAAGAATTGGAAAGCATTCCTATTCAATCTACTGATCCTATTGAGGATGTGCAAGAACAGATCAGAACAGATCATGTTGAGAAGGATTCTGATATTTCTGAGTTTGAAATGCTGAAAAAGCTGAATGCTGAACTTCAAGCAAAGTTGGAAGCTGCTGTTCAAATGTTTCAGGAAGCTACTGACAGGATGAACAAAATGCAGTCTGAACACTCTTATGAGAAGGTCATGGAGCATACAATGTCCAAGATTTTTGACCTTCATAGAGTACAAGAGAAGAATTTGTCTCAAGTGTTGCATAAGAAGCTGGAACAACACATATCTTCCCTGAAGGAGTGGCATGATGAAGCCAAAAAGGGGGAAGATAGGACAAGACAAGTAATGGAACAAACACAGTTACAACAAGCTCAGCTGGTTGTAAGTCAAGATGAATTAAGAGCTGAAATTCATATTCTGAATGAAAAACTGAAGCAAAGAAAGCAACAGAAGCAACAAAGTCAAGAGGTTGTTGAAAAGAGACCTGACGTTGCTGGAAGTTCAAGTCAGAGGAAAAGGAAATTAGTTTTATCTGATGAAGAACAACAAGAAGAGGAAGCTGAAAGAATGACTAGATCAAAAAGCAAAATGAAAGCTGTTATGACAAGTGAAGAGGAAAACTTGAAAAAGAAGAAAGAAAAGGATGTCAAGTTCTTGAAGACAAGATTTGATAATCGAGTCACAGCTTTGAAGAAAAAGATGAATGCTAAAAAGAAAGCTGAAGGACAGTTTGACAAAGATTTTCAAGATGAAAACTTTGTGGATTTCATAGTGTTGACTGAACATATGGAATACTGGAAGAATTTGAAGAAGAAATGGCAGATTGCTAACTTCATTGTGAAGAAGTTTGGTGATCATTCAAGCAAAGAAGCAGAATTTGTTGATTTTGAAGAATTTATGCTGAATATTGATCAAGAATTCTGGGAAGACATAGCACAGGTTGCTAATCGTGCTGGAACAAAGATTTTATGCCCTGAAGAGCCTAATTGGGAACCTCCAAGACTGGAAAGTGGAGAACCTGATTACAAGGAAATTAACAACATTATTGCTGAGATTATCAAGGAAGAAGGAATCACTGATCATCAACACATGATGGATATCAAAGCAAGAATGTATGTGGCATTTAGAATTTGAAGATGCAGAATGAAGATGAAGGACAAGCTCAGAAGATAACATTTCTATCCTTAATCTTTATTTGTATATTTTGTGTTTATATTATATTCTGTGATTAGTTGTAATATCTGATCTTATTTGAATATAATCTGGAATTTCTGAATTGATGAACTGTTATGATAGACTACTTACTTAACTACTGATTCATTAACATTTAAGTAGTTTTGGCTTCATCAAAAAGGGGGAAATTGTTGGGATATGAATCCTGTAAACAATATTCTAGTTGATGAAAGTATGTTTTGATGGCCAAAAGCAACTTAAAGTTAGTGATATATGTGGTTCTAAGTCATCTTAACTAAGTCATCTGAATCTAAGCTTACTAATCTGATGAGAAACTTAAAATTGAGATTACTGATCTTAATGCTAACTGTAGTAAGTTTACTGATCTTATTGAGTAATATTAAGAGTAAAATTACTGATCTTAACTGAGTTATGTGAAATAAGATTACTGATCTTAGTGTGGAAACTGAGAATATTTTTAGTGATCTTATATGAAATATTTGAAACTGAGTTACTGATCTGATATGCTTACTGATCTGATATGTAAGTTACTGATCTTATGAGTTACTGATCTTATTGGTTTACTGATCTGATATATGAACTGTTAGGAACTAAGCTGATGTTTTGTATTGTATAGACAGCTTATAGTATAGGACTTTGATATACTCATCTGTATATAGTTCAGTTGATGTATAGATAGGTTTTATATATGTAAAGTTGTATTTTATTATTCAGCATTGTAAAGCTCAGAACAGTAAAATCAGAACACTAGATTAGGAATAGATTAGATGAAGATCAGAAGACTAAATGAAGACTCAGAGGACTACTTCAGAATAAGAAGACTTCAAAGAAGAGTTGAAGAAAAGCTTAAAAGAAATCTGAAGGAGTTTTTAACAGTTTTAAGTTACTGTGCTGACTGACTCAGAAGAGTAAAATCCGAAGAGTAAAAATCAGAACAGTAAGTTACTGTGTTGATTTGGTGAAATTAAAGAATAAGTTTGGAAAGCTTATTTAAAGTGTAACTGAAGATTTATTGAAGATATGCTGACTTGAAAGTTGAAGGAAGTTACAAAGTCGGTTACAAGAAGAAGTTACAAAAACAGTTTTAGAGTTAGTTGAGAGTTAGTTCACAAACTGCTAACTATCATACTAAATTCTATAAATACTGTGTAATCTCCTACTGCTGAAGACTACTGAACAAACTACTGATCTTAAAGAGTTTACAAGCCATCTAAGTCTACAGAGTACAAGAAGAACTCACAAAGTTGAAGGAGATTAAAGAAGAGAAGAAGCCACTGAATTGAAGAGAAGAATCAAAGGCTATTCAAAGAGAAGTTTTACTTTTCAAGTTTAAGTTTGTATGTTGTAAAACAAGTGTGCTAGTTACTTGTAGAATTACTAGTAGATCGAAGATATACCTGGAGGTATAATCGAAAAGATCAAAGTCTTAATCTTGGGACTTTAAGCCACAAGAAACTCAAGAAGGAGTTAATAAAACTTCACAACTGGAGTTGTGAGAGTGGATGTAGACATTTGTCGAACCACTATAAAATTTTGTGTTCTTTACTTTACTGTTTGTTATTTGTTTGAATTGTTTAATCAAGAATAGTAGAATTAACAAAGAAAAAGATCTAGATAAAAGTTGAGTATAAACTAGTAAGGCCCATATTATTCTGAAAGTACTGATCTGAGCTAAGTAAGCAAAGTACAGTACATAAGAAGACTAAATTCCGCATTGCATATTCTGATATTTTGAAAGATTTTTGAAAGTCTATTCACCCCTCCCCTCTAGACTTTCTTAGCTTACTCAATCTTAACTCAACTTTGGGACCAACACCAACTTAACAATATTCTTCTCTATTAAATCTCTCATAAAGTGATGTCTTATGCTAATGTGCTTTGTGAGTGAGTGTTGTACAGGATTCTTAGAAATGTTAATAGCACTAGTATTATCACAAAAGATTGTAAGTATACCATTCTCAATACCATAGTCATGGAACATCTTGCTCAGCCACAAGAGTTGTGTACAGCAGCTTCCAGCAGCTATATACTCAGATTCTGCAGTAGATTGTGAAACACAATTCTGCTTCTTGCTGTGCCATGAAACAAGATTGTTTCCCATGTAGAAACATCCTCCACTCGTACTCTTTCTATCATCTATATCTCCAGCCCAATCAGCATCACTGTAGCCTATCAGAATGTTGTTGGTGTCCTTAGTATACCAGATTCCAAGGTCACTTGTACCTGCAACATACTTGATAATCCTTTTCACAGCATTCAGGTGAGATTCCTTTGGATTAGCTTGGTACCTAGCACAAACACACACACTGTACATAATATCTGGTCTACTAGAGGTTAAGTACAGTAAACTACCTATCATGGATCTGTAAAGTGTTGGATCAACATCTGTTCCAGCACTGTCTTTGCAAAGTTTCAAAGAAGATCCCATAGGAGTTTTCATTGGTTTTGAATTCTCAAGACCAAATCTTTTAACCAAGTTCTTAGCATACTTACTCTGGGAGAAGAAAATACCATTGCTGCATTGTTTGATTTGAAGACCTAGAAAATAATTCAAGTCTCCAACCATACTCATTTCAAATGTTGCAGTCATTGCCTCAACAAATTTACTCAACATTTTATCACAAGTAGAACCAAACACAATGTCATCAACATATATTTGAGCAATTAGTATATCATTTTCAGTGTGCTTAATGAACAAAGTTCTATCTGCCTCTCCTCTAATAAATCCATATTCCAAAAGAAAGTCAGTAAGCCTACCATACCATGCTCTAGGAGCTTGTTTAAGACCATACAATGCTTTCTTAAGTTTATATACATGATCAGGATACTGTGGATCTTCAAATCCTATAGGTTGTTCAACATATGCTTCTTCATTTAATATGCCATTTAGAAATGCAGCCTTTACATCCATTTGATGAAGTTTAATATCAATAAAACATGCAATAGCTAGCAGTAATCTAATAGATTCTATCCTAGCAACAGGTGCAAAAGTTTCATCAAAATCGACTCCTTCAACTTGGGTGTAACCTTGTGCTACTAACCTAGCCTTGTTCCTAACAATATTACCAGATTCATCAGTTTTATTCTTGAATATCCACTTAGTTCCAATGACATTAGTATGACTAGGTCTAGGAACAAGTGTCCATACTTCATTTCTTTCAAACTGACCAAGTTCTTCATGCATAGCATTAATCCAGTTTTCATCAGTTAAGGCTTCTTTAGCACTCTTAGGTTCAATTTCAGATAAATAGCATTCAGCATTTACAACATTACACATAGAAGACATGCATATTGTTCTTACCACATCTACCTTGTTTGATCTTACTCTTCCTCTTGTTTGCACTCCAACTGTAGCATCGCCTATGATCTGGTCAGAAGGATGACTTTTGCCTATTCTTGAAGAAGGATTCGTTTTGGGAATGTACTGATCATTCTGTGAATTTACAGCTGACTGTTCTGTAGATGTTGACCCAGATGTGTTAACATTTGGTGCAACATTTTCAGACTTCAGTGTATTCTCAGAAGTGTCAGTAACCTGTGATACATCTTCTTCATCTTTGTCATCTGTAATACCTTTATCATCATCAAACACAACATTAACAGATTCTTGAACAGTGTTAGTTCTGAGGTTATAAACTCTATAAGCTTTACTATTTCTAGAATAGCCTAAAAAGAAACCTTTATCACTTTTAGAATCAAACTTATGAAGTTGATCCCTATCATTCAGAATATAACACACACAACCAAATACATGAAAGTATTTCACATTAGGTTTTCTGTTGTTCAAAATCTCATAAGGTGTTTGATTAGTGTTAGAACGAATAAAAACCCTATTAATAATATGGCATGCAGTATTCAATGCTTCTCCCCAAAATTTCTTAGCAAGACATTTGGATGTAAGCATAACTCTAGCCATTTCTTGTAAAGTTCTATTCTTTCTTTCAACAATTCCATTTTGTTGTGGAGTTTTAGGAGATGAATATTCTTGCAAGATACCCTTTTTATCACAAAAATCATTAAACATGCTGTTTTCAAATTCCCTACCATGATCAGTTCTAATACGGCCAACTTTCAAGTTAAACACATTTTTGAACCTCTTATAAAGGATTTTAAATGCAGCAAATGCTTCAGATTTGTCTCTTAAAGACTCTACCCAGGTATATCTAGAAAAATCATCTACCACAACTAAGGAATACCTCTTTCCTCCAATGCTTTCAGTTTCCATAGGACCCATCAAATCCATGTGCAGTAATTCAAAACATCGATGTGTAGTACAATGTGACAGCATTTTGTGTGACATTCTTACCTGCTTGCCTTTTTGGCATGGTCCACATACAGTGGTGTTGTGAAACCTCAGTTCTGGAATTCCTTTTACTGCATCTGCTTTGATTAGCTTTTTCATAGCTCTGTAATTTGCATGACCCAATCTTTGATGCCATAGAACATTTTCATCATGTTTTGACAAGTTACACATATTTGTTCCAATAAGATAGCAATTATCAGCTGACCTAGTACCAGTCATGACACAAACTTCATCTTTATTAAGAACATAACATGAATCTTTATCAAATTTCACATGCAAATTATCATCACAAAGTTGACTAATGCTAATCAGATTTGCAAGTAAGCCATCAACATGTAATACATTTTTAAGCTTAGGAAAACCTTCAACATTCAAAGTTCCTTTACCAACAATCTTTCCTTTAGAACCTCCACCATATGTAACACTACCACTATTCAAGGTCACATAATCAGATAAGAAATCAATACGACCTGTCATATGTCTAGAACAACCACTATCAAAGTACCATAATTCAGGTAAACATGCTTTTAAGGAGGTATGAACAACATTACAGGTAGCTTTTGGTTTCCATGCAGATTTTAAAAACTGTTTACCAGGATGTGACAGTTTCTTATGCAGCATTTTCAAGTTTTTCTGTTCTTCAAACAACTTTATACAGTAAGGACGAATATGACCAATTTTGAAACAGTAATGACAGATATACTTCCTTTTAACCTTGTGAGACTCTGTTTCTGCAGATGTTGACCCAGATGTGTCAACATTTGCCTTAACAAATTTCACAGGTTTTCTAAATTTATCAGAAATAGAAGCAGTAGTACCATCATAACCTAAACCATGATTGTTAGACTTACCAGTAGCTATAACATTATTTACCTCAGAAGCACTCTTGGAATATTTCTTGAAACATAAAGTAGAATTTATCAGTTTCTCCTTTAAGTTACAGATTTCCAGATCTCTTTTGGTAAGAATAACTTCTAGCTTGGTGATTGTGTCTGTCAAATCCTCATTCCTTTTATTCAGAGAATCAAGGGTGAGTTTCTGATTCTTCCAATCATCTAACAACTTTTGGTATTCATTGTCATCAGTCCTTTTTCCTGCATCATCAACTAAACCATTAAAACAGTTCAAATCTGGGTGACTCTGTTCTGATGTTGCTGTAGATGTTGAAACATCAGGTACAGCATCAGAATCTGTTTCATCCAGATCATCATCTGAGGAATTATAATCAATTCTGGTCAAATTAGAATATTCATTCTGATTTAATTCATCAAGATCATCATCAGAATCATCACTCAAGGTAGCACTAAAATTCAGTTTTTGCTTAAGTCTAGTATTGGCACATTCATTTGCATAATGACCATAACCAGAACAAGCATTGCATTGAACTGATTTTCGAAATTCAGGATCATACCTTGGTTTACCTTCACTCTTTGACAGTCTTGGTGTGAATTGACCTTTCCTCCTTTCTGGTTGAGGTGTTGATGTGTTGATTTGAATCTTAGGCTGAATATTTCTAGATTTGTTCACAGATTTCTTAAGAAACTTATTAAAGTGCTTAGTAAGTAAGGCAATGTTGTTAGGATCCTTGAGACATTCATCAAGCAATTCTTCATCAGAATCAACTTCAGTAATGATAGGTTGAGACTCAGAAATGTTTGATGTTTCTCCTTTAAAAACTACAACTTTCTTATCAGCATCATTTTCATCAACTTGATTAGTGTTTATTTCATATGTTCTAAGAATACTCACTAACTCATTTTGACTTAATGTATCTGTATTTTTTGCCTCTTCAATAGCACAAATTTTAGCATCAAATCTTTTAGGAACAGATCTTAATATCTTATGAACTACTCTAACATTAGAAATAGGGTCACCAAGAGAATGTGATTCATTGATTATCTCACTTAACCTTTCATTGTAGGCTGAAATGGTTTCATCTTCCTTCATTCGGAGATTCTCAAATTTTATCCCCAACATTCGAAGCTTTGTCCTTCGAACACTGTCTGAACCCTCACAATGCTCTTGCAACCTGTCCCATGCATCTTTAGAAGTAGAACAGTTAGATATAATTTTAAACATTGAAACATCAACAGAAGTAAAAATAGCATTTAAAGCTTTAGAATTGTAGCTTGCTGTTGTTATTTCATCAGCCGTCCAATCAACTTCTCTTTTGAGTTGAACTTCACCATCTGCGTCTGCTGGTCTCTTTGGAGCTTCCCAACCTGTAAGTACAGTCCTCCAAGCACGTTCATCAATTGACTTGATGTACATACGCATCTTAGGCTTCCAATAAGAATAATTCGAACCATCTAAAACGGGTGGCCTAAGTGCAGTGGATATGTGATGTGTTTCCATTGCTAAACTAAACTAAAAACACACTTGACCAAAGATCTAACCTAGTGTCGTCAGGTATCAGCTCTGATACCAACTGAAAGTGTGCGGTATGGGTGTATAGAAGTGTTTAAGTATAAGTAGATAAATGTTACACAGAATGTTGAGACAAATAGTGCAACACTGACTCTAACAGAATATCAGAAATTAAGATACACAGCGGAAGACTTGAAACACTAAAAACAAACGAGACACAATGGAAATACTTTTAACATAGATTTTATAAATAAAAATCTATGTCTGCCTTATGGCGTAAAATCAATACTTATCTTCAAGTACAAATGTTGTGTGAAATGTTACAACAATAACTTTCACAACGAAACTATAAACGAGGCAGGTGCCAAGTCTAGAAAATGAACTAAGTGTATAAATTATACACTGTCGAAATGCCTAGTCTATCTAATGATTACACTCTCAATAGATAAGAAGACACACAGTCATACGGGTGGTATACAACGTATGAACTAAAATGTAGAACTATTGGCCACAATTTCCTAACAGGGATGAACGCTCGGTCTAGGATATTGATCGAATAGAGCACACTAAATTATGAAGCCTTCAATGGGTATTTATAGTGTGGGATACGAAATTCTAGAGGCTTCCACATTGAGGTCCTATTTTTAAGGAAACTCAACTTCCACAACTTCCATGATCTTTCTAGATCCTTCTAGGCTGCTCCAGGTCGTTCCAAATGTATCCAGGCTGTTCTAGCATGTTCTCCAATGTTCTGGAATCTTCCAGGTTCCAGATCCTTGTAGAAGCTTCTAGATCCTGCCAGAAATGCGACAACATTTAGGTCAACATTTAATGTAGCATTTTAGAAAAGACTTAGAAAAACTCTCGGAAGGTCGAATTCAGATGTTGTTGATAATGTTAAGACATTTAAGAATTAACAACATCTACAATAGCCCCTAAACCTGCTGGTTTAATGGATTATCCTATCTGTGATAAAGAGGATCGAATTAGGATAAATTTGAGATTGGCTCTGTTGAAGCAGTTTCCTAGTTTGGATGAAAGCTCAGTTGAGTTTGAGAAACTCCTTAGGATAGGCACATGGGTGTATCTTAAGAGGAGTACTCTCAAAGAGAACCTAGCTGTTATGGAAGGAATGGGTGGTGTTTCAATCTTTGATGATTGGGAAGCAGAGCAGATGCTTGCAGCTGGTGTTAACTCATTTCTTGAGCTAGTAACTCCTGAGTCAGTGGTGCAACTTGTTGAAAGGTTGACAGGATTTAAGTATTCTGTGGAAAATGTTGCCACTACTGCTGCAGATGAAAATGATGATGTTATTATGGTAAGTGAGGAGAAGGTTGTTGATGAAGCTGAGAAAGTTGTTGAAGAGGAAGTTATGGAAGTTGATGAAGCTGGTGACAATACAACAGAGGTGTTTGAGAACACTGTTGTACTTGAAGAGACAGAAGTTGTTGGAAATCAAGATTTGAATGCTGATGAACTAGAAAGCATCCCATTTCAGTCTGCTGATCCTATCATTCCTGAAGATGTGCAGGAACAGATCAGAACAGTTCCTATTGAGAAGGAATCTGAAAATTCTAGCTTTGAAATGTTGAGAAAGCAGAATGCAGAGCTTCAAGCCAAGTTGGAAGATGTTGTGAGAATGTTCCAAGAAGCTACTAAAAGAATGAATAAGATGCATTCAGAAAACTCAGTTGACAGAGTTATGGAGCATACAATGTCTAAAATCTATGATCTCCATAGATTACAAGAGAAGAACCTATCTCAGGTGTTGCATGCAAAGATGGAGCAACACTTGACTCCCTTGAAAGAGTGGCATGATGAAGCAAAAAAGGGGGAAGACAGGATAAGAAGAGTAATGGAGCAAACTCAATCACAACAAGCTCAACTAGTTGTGAGTCAAGATGAGTTGAAAGAAGAAATTGCCAGTTTAAATGAGAAAATCAAGATTAGGAAGCAACAGAAACAACAAGGTCAAGAAATTGTTGAGAAGAAGAAATCTGATGTTGCTGAAAGTTCTATTCAGAAGAAGAGGAAATTAATTTTGTCTGATGAAGAAGAACAAGAAGAAGAGACTGGTAGAATTACCAGATCCAGAAGCAAATTGAAAATTGATGTTTCAAGTGAAGAAGCAGAATTGAAAAAGAAAAAAGATAAGGATGTTAAGTTTTTGAAAACAAGGTTTGATAATAGAGTTGCAGCTTTGAAGAGAAAAATGAAAGCTCAGAGAAAAGCTGAAGGAAAAGAGTTTGACGAAAATTTTCAAGATGAGAATTTTGTTGATTTTATTGTTCTGACTGAAAATATGGAATATTGGAAAAATCTGAAGAAGAAGTGGCAGATTGCAAACTTCATTGTGAAGAAGTTTGGTGATCATCTGAACAAGGAAGCTGAATTTGCTGATTTTGAAGAATTCATGCTGAACATAGATAAAGATTTTTGGGAAGATATAGCACAAGTTGCTGCTCGTGCTGGAGTAAGGATATTATGTCCTGAAGAACCAAGTTGGGAACCTCCAAGACTTGAGAATGGAGAACCAGATTACAAGGAGATTAGTAACATAATTGCTGAGATTATCAAAGAAGAAGGAATAACTGATCATCAACATATGATGGATATCAAAGCAAGGCTTTATGTTGCATTCAGAATCTGAAGATAAAGAAAGAAGATGAAGGAGAAGCTCACAAGATAACATTTCTAACCTTAATCTTTATTTCTATATTTTCTGTTTGTTTCATATTTTGTTAGTATGTGTAATATGTGCATTATCTGATCTAACTTGAATATGAATCTGGAATTTTGAATTGATGAACTGTTATGATAGACTACATACTTAACTACTGATTTATTAACATTTAAGTAGTTTTGGCTTCATCAAAAAGGGGGAAATTGTTGGGATATGAATCCTTGAAACAATGTTCTAATTGATGAAAGTATGTTTTGATGGCCAAAAGCAACTTAAAGTTAGTAATATATGTGGTTCTAAGTCATCTTAACTGAGTCATATGAAATAAGTTTACTGATCTTAATGAGATATTTGAAATCTGAGTTACTGATCTTATATGGTTACTGATCTTATTGTGTTTACTGATCTGATATATGAACTGTTAGGAACTAAGCTGATGTTTTGTATTGTATAGACAACTTATATTATAGGACTTTGATATACTCATCTGTATATAGTTCAGTTGGAGTATGGATAGGTTTTATATATGTAAAGTTGTATTCTATTGTATTCAGCATTGTAATAGTTTAGAACAGTAAGTTTAGAACACTAGATTAGAAGAAGATCAGAAGACTATGAAGACTCAGAAGACTACTTCAGAATAAGAAGACTTCAAAGAAGAGTTGAAGAGAAGCTTAGAAGAATTCTGGAGAAGTGCAGAACAGTTTTTAAGTTACTGTGCTGACTGGCTCAGAACAGTAAAAATCAGAACAGTAAGTTACTGTGCTGATTTGGTGAATTTGAAGAATAATTTTGGAAAACTTATTTAAAGTGTAACTGAAGATTTATTGAAAATATGCTGATTTGGAATAAGAAGGAAGTTACAAAGTCGGTTACAAGAAGAAGTTACAAAAACAGTTTTAGAGTTAGTTGAGAGTTAGTTCACAAACTGCTAACTGTCATACTAAATTCTATAAATACTGTGTGATCTCCTATTTGAAGAGACTACTGCTACTACTGAACGATTACTGATCTTAGAGAATCGAAGAGCAAGTCTACAAGCAAGAACTCACGGAGTTAAGGAAATCAAAGCAAGGAGAAGCCACTGAATTGAAGAGAAGAAATCAAAGGCTACTCAAAGAGAAGTTTTACTTTTCAGTTTTAAGTTTGTGTTTTGTAAAACAAGTGTGCTAGTTACTTGGAAAATTACTAGTAGATCGAAGATATATACCTGGAGGTATAATCGATAAGATCACAGTCTTAATCTTGGGACTTTAAGCCACAAGAAACTCAAGGAAGAGTTAATAAAACATCACAACTGGGATTGTGAGAGTGGATGTAGACTTTTTGGTCGAACCACTATAAAATTCTGTGTTCTTTATTTTCTGTTTGATATTTGTTTAAACAAGAACAGTAGAATTTACTAAGTAAAGATCTAAATAAAAGTTGAGTATAAAACTAAAACTGGAAGTACTGATCTAACTCAGTAAGAACAGTACTATTCAGAACACTATTCCGCATTATAAACTCTGATATTTTGAAAGATTTTTGAAAGTCTATTCACCCCTTCCCTCTAGACTTTCTTAGCTTACTCAATCTTAACTCAACTTGGGACCAACACTTATTAATAGCATCGGTCGAGTGCACACAATCAAAATCCCTATAAGCAATTAATCTTTTGTTTAATGTCCAAGAATCATCAATCCAATGACAAGTAACTCCTATATATGAATGTTTTTGAAAATTATCACTCCAAATATCGGAACAAATAGAAACTTTACTCTTAAGTGAACGAAAAGTATTGATCAAAGCAAGTTTATATTCACCAACAATATTAGCAATATCACGAGTAACCGTAGAACGAGAAATTTTTTTCATGCTTGGTTGTAGTGAAAGTTGTACCAAATCATTAAAAGCAAAATTTTCAACAAAACTATAAGGAAGATGTTGAACACTCATCATTTTAGCTAACATTTTTCTAAAATATGCTTGATCATATTTAAAAAGAGAAGTCGGATTACTTACCTCACCTTGAACTCCTCCTCCGGAGGACCCGGTAAATCCTCGTAGTTGCGTTTGGCTCGTTGTAATTCTCATTTTATCCGGATGGTGGTTTTCCATATGGAGCTTGAAGGTACCATATCCTCCTCCTTTTTTAAATTTATACTCCTTTGGACAATAATTACAATGAATTATAAATCTATCGACCTCACCGGTTGGAACTTTTTGAAAATGACGTGCAAATATTTCGGATTTAAAACTTCGAGCTTGTGAAGAAGAAGTAGGAGGTGGAATTTCGGTTGAGGGCGCCGAAGGTGG
Source organism: Galeopsis tetrahit (assembly GCA_963675135.1). NCBI lineage: Eukaryota > Viridiplantae > Streptophyta > Magnoliopsida > Lamiales > Lamiaceae > Galeopsis > Galeopsis tetrahit. The sequence continues at coordinate 36,905,578 of OY776126.1, read as the reverse complement.
TGGTGGTGGATACTCGGTTGCACTTTCTTGAGTTGGACCACGTTCAACCTCTTCTTCATCATCATCATCGGTGACAATTTCGTTCATGTGGTCGATGATATCGTCACCAAGAATTCTACGCAAATGTTGATCTTCTTCATCGACGTCGTTGAACAATGGAACGCGTCTTCGTCGAGGTTGTTGTGAAGAAGATACGATAGCCTTTCCTCTTGATGATCTTGAAGAAGACATATTAGTAAATTGAGATTTGAGAGAATTAGAGAAAATAATTGATTAATTAAAAATTTGAGAAGACTTGAGTTGAGAGAATTGAGATAATAAGAGAGAATAGAGAATTGAGATAAGAGATGAGATTGAGAGTTGAGGTGTGAAAAATGAGAAGAGAAAATTGGGTATTTATAGGTGAAAAGTTGGGTATTTTCGGATTTAAAAAAAAAAATTCCGGCCAAACCGCCGGTTACAACCGGACCGGCGGTTAACCGACTGCCAGATCAATCGTAGCTGTTGAGATTCAACGGTCAGATGATCTGGACCGTTGATCTCCAACGGCTAGAAAATTCAAAATTGGGGGAAACCGGGCCAAACCGGCGGTTATTACCGTTGGAATTTTTTTTTTTTAATTTTAAAAACGCTTTTAATCTGGACCGTTGATATTCAAACGGTCAACAGATCTGGACCGTTGAATCGCCAACGGTCAGATTTTTGAATTATTAACCGCCGATTTGGCCGGAATTTTTTTTTTTTTAAATTTTGAAAGTAACAAAAGTTGAGTAAAAAAAATTACTTTTACAATTAGATATTTGAAAGTAACAAAAGTTACATTTACAATTTAAATTTTGAAAGTACTAAAAAAATTAAATTTACAAAATTTTTGAAATTAACGTATTAATCAATTAATAAATGTGAAATAAATAAATTAAATGAATTAAAAAAAGTTGAGTAAAAAATTTATACATATACAATTTAGAAATTAAAAAAAAAATACATTTAAAACTTGAATTTTGAAAATAACAAAAAATTACATTTACAGTTTTTAAAATGAATATAAAAAAACAAGAGTTGAAAATGCATACATATAAAATTTACATTGCAAAAATAAACGAATGAGTTACTTTTTCGAGTGACGAGCTCCCCTCACTAGGCTGTTTCTTTAGAAGCAAAAATTATATAATTATAATAATTATTTGCAACGACAAAGACCGTCACTAATTTGCGACATAAACTTGCCAAATAGCGAAAGAAATTGCGACGACTTTTCAATCCGGTGGGTAACGAGTCGTTATGCATTTTGCGTACTAATTTGCAAAATAGCGACAAAATTTGTGACGGATTTTCGACCTGGTGGGTATCGGGTCGTTATACATTTTGCAACGGATATTGCTGTCGTAATTTACGACGACTTTCAAGATTCCGTCGCAAATATTTATTAAATATAGTTGAGCTAAAAATCGTCGCAAAAGCCATTTCTAAACTGATTTGCAACTATATTTCCATGGCTTATCGAGCTAGGCATTTTTTGTAGTGAACATTCCGTGTTAATATCATCATGGATTCCGAGTTAAGTATGTTATATATTTTATTATATTAATGCACTAACAGTTAATTAAATATAAAAATAAGTTTTTGCGATCGACATGTAAATTAATGTAATTGCATCACATAATAAAAATATATGTGTAAAATTATAAAATATATCTAAAAGCATTACCTTTCAAATAAATTAAGTTACTAAACAATTATATCATATAATAGAAATAAAGTTAATAAATGAGAATTTAATAAATAATTAGTCAAATTGACCTCATTGTTCTGAGTTCTAACGACATTGTCATATTTTCTTTAAGAGAATGAATGATTTTTTTTTTAAAAATAAAAAATGAGGGGTGTATTCTAATTATTCTTAAAATGACAAGGTAAGATTAAGACATCATCAAGAAAGCACTCGGTATTAGTATATATAATAGTTTTATTTCATAATTAATTTTCACTTAATTTCTTTATTATGAATATTAAATAGGTATCTCTCAAAAACACATTCATGTACTCATCATTATATTCTTTGTCTCAAAAATATTATAAGGAGGATATCCCACATGGAAATTGTGATGAATAAAGAGTGATTATTTATAAAGAAAGCGTAGGAGTGTATGTCACGACCTTACTTGAACAGGATCTGTTCTATAGGCTCGTACCTCTGTATCCTTGAGTTCTAAGGAGACAGGAAACCAAGTCTGGTGGACGAGCCATGGCTGCTCGGCTAGAGCGTGATTAACAGCTCCCTTGCTCGAGTTCTCGAGTCACCGGTGCAGTAGAGGATCGTTCTCGATTAGCCTCGGCTGGTTGGGATGGTCGAGCAGCTGTCTGACAAACACACTTATATTTTTGCTTCTGTTTTTCGATTTCGAGTTTTTTCAGTCACCTTCTAAAATCATTATAACACACATTGATGACAGAAAGATTAATACTTACAATCTGAGCATTAGCAGCAGCATGTCCTAACTGATCCAAGAGCTAGACATCTAACTAATTAAAATCAACAACGTCCAAGCTCCTAATATCAGCTGGGTGGCAGAATGCATGGGGCCTAAAATGTAATTTTGCAAATTGGTGAGAAACTCAGTGAAAACAGGGGCTGAGAGCAATGGAGGTTTATGATCGTCGGCATATGGAGCTTGATGGCCAGCATTCCCCACCCAAATACAAGATATGTGTTATCAACCAACAAGAATTAAGTAAACGTTAAGTTTGAGTTGGTAGGGTGCGCCAGGCCGTGGCAGTAGTGCAACGCCAAGGCGACGCTCGAAAGCCCCAGCAGCAAGCTGCCGTGACGGGCTCTCCCCCTGAAAATATTAATTTAATATCGTGTGAGCCATTGGCTCACATATCAGATATTAAACTGATAAGAACAGATACTACACTTGATCTTAGCCAAAAGGCCGAGAAAGGTATGGTTTTTACAGTGATGCGATTATGATTTTAAATCTGTCCTGTCTCTCAATGCTTGCTCGGAGTTTCGATGTGGGAGGATACTGCTATAAAAAAATGCATGGTGATTATTACGTACGTATTTCGATTCTTTTGACGTACGTACGTTCAGTGCATATTAACTAATTCGATCTCAGGAATCAGCATGCATGAGAAGTGTTCAAATTAAGAGACGTGCGTACAAGGCAAGTTTGAAATGATAATGAAATATAATAATACTATAATATAGTTGAACTCAAAACATTAATGATATGGTAGTGTTGCTTTTGGGGCAAAAACTGTTTAATCATTTCATATTTAATTAACTATTAATTTAATTGGCATCATCAACAAAATAACATGCATATATTCAAAATAGAACAACGTGTTGTCCACGGAATCTTCTTCAGCTATTCCAGGGACTTAATTAATTGTATAAATACCAGCTCGATCGTACCTTTAGCAATAATTCACATCACATACAGATTCGATCTGATAGTAATCAATCATCAATGGCAGCTGCGCTTCTATTGGTTGCAACACTACTGCTGGCGCTATCCGCTTCTCAAGTTGTAGCCCGAACAGCGCCCGATGCGCCAATGGTTGAGAGACACGAGAAATGGATGGTGGAGAATGGGCGTGTGTACAAAGATGAAGCAGACAAAGCCATGAGATTCAACATATTCAAACACAACGCAGACTACATCGACTCGTTTAATGGCCATAATTTCAAGCTTGCTATAAACAAATTTGCCGATTTAACAAACGAGGAATTTCAGGCATCTAGGAACGGATACAAGATTGCAACGAAAACAGGAGGCCGCAAGCTGTCGTCCTTTAGGTACGCTAATGTTAGCGCGGTTCCAGCAACCATGGACTGGAGAAAGAAGGGAGCCGTTACTGGTGTTAAGGATCAAGGCCAATGTGGTAATTTAATTATCCTCTGCCTAGCTAGCTCGTTTTTATAAGATCGATCGATGATGAATATTAATTAATTAATTAATTTGCTTGTTTACGTACAGGATGCTGCTGGGCATTTTCAGCAGTTGCAGCCACTGAAGGAATCAACCAGCTCACAACAGGGACTCTGGTTTCATTATCCGAACAAGAACTCGTGGATTGCGATACGACTCAAGACCAGGGCTGCAATGGAGGACTCATGGACAATGCGTTCGAGTTTATAATCAGCAACCATGGCCTCACAAGCGAATCCAACTACGCTTACAAGGGAGTTGATGGGACATGCAACACAAAGGAGGAGGAGTCTCACGCTGCTAAGATCACAGGGTACGAGGATGTCCCTAGCAACAGTGAGGCAGCATTGCTCAAAGCTGTCGCAAATCAACCAGTATCTGTTGCCATTGATGCAAGTGGATCCGATTTCCAGTTCTACTCCAGTGGAGTATTCACAGGAGAGTGTGGAACCGATCTAGATCATGGTGTCACCGCCGTTGGTTATGGAATAACCAGTGACGGAACAAAGTACTGGCTCGTTAAGAACTCGTGGGGAGCAAGTTGGGGAGAGAATGGATACATTAGAATGCAGAGGGGTGTTGGAGCTGCAGAAGGTCTCTGTGGTATTGCCATGGAAGCTTCTTACCCAACTGCTTAAAAACGCAATTATTAACTATGTATCTTGGATCTATAGCTTGTCCGTATGTGTATATTAATTAAAAGCGTCCATTCAAAGTCCGTATGTGTATATTAATTAAAAGCGTCCACCTCACAAGCCCAAATTTTCACAATAACGAAAATAGTTGAGCATAAGAAAATGAAGTTTAATGATTCGAATGTTGTACTTGAATTGGAGCAGGGGCCGCGCGAACGCAGGCCCCCTCTAGCACAAATTATGACGTAGGCTCGACCACTTGGGCCGACCTTAGGCGGGCGCCCCTCCTGAGTGCAATGGAGGTCGCCAACCTAGGCCATGAGCCTTGCTGATCGCCCATTGACCCCGTCCAGGTAAGTATGGAGCTTGATGGACATCGAGACTATTTTATACAGAAGCGTCCCCCCAATATTTTCTCTATTTATCCGATGTGGGAGAAATTGACATCAATTATTTCTATTTAGAACTAATCTTTAACAATTACAAGGAACTCTATCTGATGATATTTAAGTATCAGTTTCGAGTTAAAAAAGGAAGGAATCGTCGTTAAGTTGGAATTGGCGCCATCCAAGTCAGGGAAGAAGTGCAACGCCAAAAGTATTATCAATTAATTTAGTAGTTTCAAGTAGAAGGAATAATCGTTCTAATTTAGTAGTTTCAAGTAGAAGGAATAATCGTTAAGTTAGAATTGGTGGGGTGCGCCAGGCCATGGCAGTAGGGCAACGCCAAGGCGACGCTCAAGAGCCCCAGCAGCAAGCTGCCGTGACGGGCTCTCCCCCTGAAAAAATTAATTTAATATCGTGTGAGCCATTGGCTCACATATCAGATATTAAACTGATAAGAACAGATACTACACTTGATCTTAGCCAAAAGGCCGAGAAAGGTATGCTTTTTCCAGTCATTCCATTACGCTTTTAAATTTGCCCTGTCTCTCCATGCTTGCTTAGAGTTTTGATGTGGGATCATATTACTGCACAGCCTAGCTTCCTTAATGCTGATTTCTTTTAACTTTCACACCCGACACCCTATTCATTCATGTACTTCGAAGATAATGCTGGCCGGTGTCATTGTCAATCCTAAGGGTGAAATGAAAGGCTCTGCAATCACTGGTGGCATTGGGATTGCCTCGTCTAGATATCAAATTTTGCGTCTCCGTGCTCGTTTTTCTTCATCCCATTTCTTTTAATTTGCTCTATTGTATTGTGGAGAGGTTAAATCAGCAGCATATATATTGATTGTTAACTTCAACATGAGCAATGGCGACTCACACTACTATAATAATCATATATAGTTTTGATCATACTAGAGGTTGGAATGTTGCTTTTGGGGCCAAAAGTATAGTCAAATAATTAATTACTTGGTATCAACTGTACTACCTCAGGAAACAACTAAATAAAACATCAAATTCATTCAAAATTGAATATAATTAGAACAATGGTTGCATCTTGGAAGCTGCTTCTAATTTTGGTTGCAACAGTATCCCGAGCAGCGCCCACCGATGCATCAATATATGGTTGAGAGGCACGAGAAATGGATATTTCATGGTGGAGAATGGGCGCCGGCCGTGCATGCGGACAAAGATTCAAGATATTCAAAGACAACGTACGTATGTAGACTTCATCGACTTAATTAAATACAACTAACACTCTTCGCCAACTAATATATTAATATATACTAGCACCCACAATCTCTAAAAAAAGTCCTACATATATTCCAAAATGTTTGCTGTAGCTCTGCGAACCACGTCTTTCCCATCCTCCCTTCCATTGCACACAAAAAACTGCTCGATAAATCGAGAAGTCATTCATAAGATACATGGGGCAATTTCAGAATTCAAGGAGTACCATGGATTGTTAAACAATCAGCCTGCAAAATAATTAAATCTCCTCATAGAATGCTAAGCAAAATCGTCATTGATCTATAAAAATTAAAAAAAAAAAACCCAACCATGTATGTATGAGAAGCAACTCATTTTTTCTCTAATATCACTAAGAAAAGAAAGTATATATGTAAATACGAAAGCAACTGAGCACATAGGTGAAACGTGACAACAGTTTAACTGAAACGTGACACCAACTATAATTGAAACGTGTATATATGTTAGTATAACTATATAAGCCAATCACATGTAAATGAAGCGATTAGTAAAATCTAACATATATATTCAAAGTACAAGCGATATACAAGGATATAATAACAAACAAATAAATGGAATATTTACAAGGATATGGACCATATGGTATACAATAAATCAAAGATTTATTCCCTATTACCCCCCTCGATCAAGCAATGCAGTGGATGTATGGACACGCAAAGCTTGGAACGAAGCAATTCAAAACTGGTGCGAGGAAGACTCTTCGTGAAGATGTCAGCAACTTGGAGTTCGGAGGGAACAAACTGTGTAGTGAGGCAACTAGACGAGACCAGTTCCCGAACAAAGTGACAATCAATGTCAATATGCTTAGCTCGCGTATGTGCAATAGAAAGAGAAAGAGAGCCCTCTTGTTGTCACAAAGAAGAAGAGGGCGAGGCGGCAAATCACCCAATTCCCGAAGAAGTTGGGTGACCCAAATGATTTCTTGTGCAGAGTTGGCCATGGCACGATATTCAGATTCAAAACTAGACCGAGAGACGGTGGGCTGCTTCTTCGCACTCAAAAAAACGAAATTACCGTCCAAGAAGTTGGAATACCCACACGTAGAGCGTCGTGTCTCGACACACCGAGCCCAATCAGCATCTGAGTAGCCAAACAAGAGAGGGATCGAATCTACGTGTAAAGGTGAGACAAAATTTGATAGTACCTTGAACATAGCAAAGATTTCGCTTCACAGCAGCAAAGCGATCTACTTTGGGAGACGGGAGAAACTGGCTGACGTGGTTGAAAACATAGGAAAGATTTGGACGAGTGATGGTGAGATACTGCAAGGCGCCGACCAGAGAACGATATAAAGTGGGGTCATTAAAGGGCGCACCCGTGCTGACGAGCGAGGAGCCGGCGACCAGGGGAGTCGAGACAGGTTTGGACTCCAAAAGATCTGCTCGAGCGAGGATGTCATGGGCGTATTTAGCCTGGCCAAGAAATAGGGTGTTCGAGGAACGAGACACCTTAAGCCAGAGGAAACAGTTCAGTTCACCCAAATCTTTGACCCGAAATTCCCTATTAACCCGAGAAATGAAATGCCTAAGGAGTACATAATAATTGCTAGTTACGATAATTAGAAGAAGATACAGAGTGACCCCCTTGCGAATGAAGTAGAAAAAAGAGGTGTCAACTCGGCTGTAGACAAACCCAAGCGAGGCGAGGAAGGTGCTGAACCGAACAAACCAAGCTCGAGGTGCCTGACAAAGAACATATATGGCCTTCTTGAGACGCACTACAAAAAAAAGAGGTTTTTAGTATCGGAAAATTGGTATCTGATACATTTTCCGATACTAAATCTTATCATTTAGTATCAACAATAAAACTATTGATACTACTTGCATACTTGGTATCAAAAGATAAATTTTTGATACCAATAATTTTATTGCATCCGTTATTTTTTGATACTAAAATTATTTTAGCATCAAATTTTTTTTATTGATACTACTAATTTTTTGCATCAAATAATTTTTCGATACTACTTATCATTGGTATCGAAAATTTAATTTTTGATACTATTAATTTTACTTATAGTATTAGTAATTGTTTTCTTGATACACCTTATTTTTTGTATCAAATATTTTTTTGATACTACTTATCATTGGTATCGGAAATTTAATTTTTGATACTATTAATTTAATTTTTAGTATTAGTAATTGTTTTATTGATACCACTTATTGTTTGTATCAAATATTTTTTTTTTGATACTACTTATCATTGGTGTCGAAAATTTAATTTTCGATACTATTAATTTTATTTTTAGTATTAGTAATTATTTTATTGATACCAATTATTTTTTGTATCAAATATATTTTTTGATACTACTTATTAGTAGTGTCAGAAATTTATTTTTCGATACTATTAATTTTATTTTTGGTATTAGTAATTGTTTTATTGATACCACTTATTTTTTGTATCAAATATTTTTTTTGATACTACTTATCATTGGTGTCGGAAATTTAATTTTCGATACTATTAATTTTATTTTTAGTATTAGTAATTGTTTTATTGATACCAATTATTTTTTGTATCAAATATATTTTTTGATACTACTTATTAGTAGTGTCAGAAATTTAATTTTCGATACTATTAATTTTATTTTTAGTATTAGTAATTGTTTTATTGATACCACTTATTGTTTGTATCAAATATTTTTTTTTGATACTACTTAAGATATTTAATTTTTGATACTATTAATTTTATTTTTAGTATTAGTAATTATTTTATTGATACCAATTATTTTTTGTATCAAATATATTTTTTGATACTACTTATCAGTAGTGTCAGAAATTTATTTTTCGATACTATTAATTTTATTTTTGGTATTAGTAATTGTTTTATTGATACCACTTATTTTTTGTATCAAATATTTTTTTTGATACTACTTATCATTGGTGTCGGAAATTTAATTTTCGATACTATTAATTTTATTTTTAGTATTAGTAATTGTTTTATTGATACCAATTATTTTTTGTATCAAATATATTTTTTGATACTACTTATCAGTAGTGTCAGAAATTTAATTTTCGATACTATTAATTTTATTTTTAGTATTAGTAATTGTTTTATTGATACCACTTATTTTTTGTATCAAATATTTTTTTTGATACTACTTATCATTTGTGTCGGAAATTTAATTTTCGATACTATTAATTTTATTTTTAGTATTATTAATTTTTTTATTGATACCACTTATTTTTTGTATCAAATATATTTTTTGTACAAAATATATTTTTTGATACTACTTATCAGTAGTGTCAGAAATTTAATTTTCGATACTATTAATTTTATTTTTAGTATTAGTAATTGTTAGGAGTGTTCAAAAAAAAAACCGGACCGGAAAAATGACCGGAACCGGACCGACCGGTTAGATTCCGGTCCGGTCTCCGGTCCGGCAAATTTTGGATTCCGGTCTTCCGGTCCGGTCCAAGACCGGAATTTTCCGGTCCGGACCGGTTTTGGACCGGAATTTTTTTTGTTTAATTTTTTTTTTTTTTTTACTAATGCACTCTCAATTATTTTTTAAAACCAAGTAATTGGTGAAAATGTGTTGAGATCTATTACATTTTTTGCAAATATATAATTTAACAAACATATTTAATTTTTTTTAGGGTCAAAAGATCATTAATAATAATGTAAATAAAATTCACATTGGCGTAATGAAAAGAAACACTTTAATTTTCATACACAAATTCATCAATTTTGTTCTTGCATCCATAAAATTAAAAAAAAAATTAAAAATTAAAAAAAAAAAAATCCGGTCCAACCGGTCCAAACCCGGACCGGACCGGTCCGGTCTGGACCGGATTAATTCCGGTCCGGTCTCCGGTCCGTAAAATTTTATAATTCCGGTCCCGGTCCGGTCCGGTCCGGTTCTGGACCGGTGCACACCCCTAGTAATTGTTTTATTGATACCACTTATTTTTTGTATCAATTTTTTTTTTTTGATACTACTTATCATTGGTGTTGGAAATTTAATTTTCGATACTATTAATTTTATTTTTAGTATTAGTAATTGTTTTATTGATACCAATTATTTTTTGTATCAAATATATTTTTTGATACTACTTATCAGTAGTGTTAGAAATTTAATTTTCGATACTATTAATTTTATTTTTAGTATTTTTTATTGATACCACTTATTTTTTGTATCAAATATTTTTTTTGATACTACTTATCATTTATGTCGGAAATTTAATTTTCGATACTATTAATTTTATTTTTAGTATTATTAATTTTTTTATTGATACCACTTATTTTTTGTATCAAATATATTTTTTGATACTACTTATCATTGGTGTCGGAAATTAAATTTTCGATACTATTAATTTTATTTTTAGTATTAGTAATTATTTTATTGATACCACTTATTTTTTATATCAAATATATTTTTTGATACTACTTATCATTGGTGTCGAAAATTAAATTTTCGATACTATTAATTTTATTTTTAGTATTAGTAATTGTTTTATTGATACCACTTATTTTTTGTATCAAATATATTTTTTGATACTACTTATCATTGGTGTCGGAGGTTAAATTTTGAATACTATTAATTTTATTTTAAGTATTAGTAATTGTTTAATTGAAACCACTTATTTTTTGTATCTAATAGTATTTTTTTTTTTTGATACATTTATTTTTTCGGTATTAATTATCTTGAATAATTTTATAACATCCATCATTTTTATACTATTACTTATTTTAGTAGTATTAAAATTTATTTATTTATATTAATTATTTTAATATTATTTATTTACTGATACCATTTGTATTTTAATATTTTTTTTAGTAGTATTGATTATTAGTATCAGATATATTTAAAAATAAATATGTGATACCAATTGCTAACTATTTGGTCTGCTCTTTTCAGTCTTTCTCCTGAACGAAAGCAATATCTTCTTCCCCAAACCCACCCCCTTCCATTCGAAGAAAAGAAAAAAGGGAAAAAACCACCCCTTTCAATGTGTGCGATTTACACACAGTGAGGTTCTTCCTCAGTCACGGCCGCCGCGCCTGGCCGTCTCTGTCCTCGGCCGCGCCGCCCACACTCAGTCACGGCCGCTCAGCCAGGCTATCTCCTCGGCCGCGGCGCTCCAGGTCGCACTCCACGGCCATCGGCCGCCTCACCTCGAGACGCGGCTCACTCGCCGTGCCTCAACTGTCTCGTTCGGTCACCGGCCGCGCCGTCGCCGCAGGCCCCTGATCTGACGTCGTCGCCCTCTTCAGGCCATCCAGGGCCCTCCGACCGGCCGCGGCCCTCTCTTTGACCATCTCTCGCAGAATTGAAGTTTTAGTTAGCTTGTAAGTCGGGATACCAGTATTTACATTATATATAATTCAAAAATTGTAAATTAATTCACCTTTTTTAACCTAGTGTGATACATTGCCAATGTTTGTACATGACTAAGTTTATTTACTTAAATAACGTATTGAGTTTGTGGAATAATAATGTGTTATATTTTTTTCTAAAGGATAAGCAAACTTTCATTGCACTGTTTCTTGTATCTAAATGTTTTTAACCAAATGTGATAGATTGCCAATGTTTGTACATGGATACTTATGACTAGGTTGATTTACTTGGTGGTAATGTTCAGATTGAGTCATTTACTTGGTTGTAATCTTAATATGAGATAAATGAATCAAATAAGGTTTCATCTGCTTGCTTTGTTAATTGTAAATAATGAGTTACTTATGCTATTGTATGAGTACAAATATTTTCAATAATCTCTTCTGAATCTTTTTGTTTTTTCTAGCTTCCTCTTTATGGTTTATTGTTCTTGTTTCTCTTTCTATAACATATGTTTTTTGGTTAATATGTTGGCAGATTATTATAATTGAGGTAAAACTAGCCTTTGTGACTGTTGAGATAATAATAGAAAAAAGCTATACTAGTGTCGTTGAGGTATGATTGAATTCAACTTTAGGTTGCATTCTTAATTAGCGTATTGAGTTTGTGGAATAATAATGTGTCATGTTTTTATTTAAATGATAAGCAATACGTTGCAGTGTTTCATGGATCTAAATGCTTTTGGTATGGATTTTCAGTACTTCTGTTTTCATTAGTATTGTTTAAGACAATTAAGGCATTATATTGGTGATACATGTATCTGCAAACTATGAAGTACACTGTATAGTTCAGCTACTTAACTCTAATTATTTTTTAAAAATGTCACAACCGAAACACATTAGTACTTGTATAATTTGAACGATGGACATTATAATTATATATGGTAGTACAACCGTAATAGCAATACCAATATCAGAAGTAACTTGGATGTTCTGATCACTGTGACATTGAAAGAGAAGATGCTTGTATTTTCAGATATGACCTGATATCATTCTTGATTACTATCATTTACCCTCCATCTGATCTGCTTAACATTTTTTATATCAGAATAGTTATCCTTGTGCTAATAGCCTGGGCAATGTAAAGGAGAGTATATCCTAGTTTAAATAGCTCAGACATCTCACCATAATTGCTTCTCTGAATCAACATGACCTTAATGAGTGTATTTGATTTCCTGCAACGTGTCGCATTAATTGAAGGTTCTTCATATGGATCATATATGTACATTAAATAAGTTTACTCAAAACCAAGTGCAATGAGAGCACTATTTAAACCTATCAAAATTTATTTTACTTTATTTGAACATTTCCGTGCTTGGAAATTGTGTTTGTAAACTATTTCTTTTATTTTGGGCTATCTTTTTAAAGGTTCAAAGATGGCAAGGTCAAGCAGAACTGGCTTCTGCACCCAATTGTAGAAAGTAACTAGCAACTATTTGCTCTTGTTTCCTTGTGCATTTCAAGCAAAGTAAGTATTGACTTATTTTTTCCTTTTTTTATTTTATTTTATTTTATTTTTTGGGGATGGGTACAAATGTACATCCAGCATTCTTGTGTTCTAAGTTCATTAGTTTGCAGATACATGATTCACATTAGACATTCTTTTATCGATCTCTTTCAGAGTTGTAGGTTGCATTATATTGGTGATACGTGCACATTTTGAGTTGAAAGCTCAACAACTCCAAGGTATGAAGCTAATTAGATCTCTGTTCTTGTCTTATTTTTTTCACTCAACGACCTCACTCTATTTGAGAAATGAGTCTCTGTTAGATGGAAATTCTGTTAGAGTTACTTAGTTCCTCTTCTAATTTTAGAAATCTTGGGACTTAATTTTTCTGTTGCAGTATATTGGGGAATATTTAGTTGAAGGTCATTTGTTTTTATGATTGAAAATATCAGTTTTATTTTCAAAGGGGTATCAAGAATGTAGTCTTGAGACATTAATTAACTAAGACCTGTTGATTTGTTCTTCATAATATCATTTGACCATTTGGAGAAATTTTTTTTTTTTCCAGAATCCCTAATTGTAGAATTTGAACTTCTTGCAGACACATTATGTCTATTGCTCTCCCCATTTCGAACAACTCCATCAACATCTACAAGTTCATGCCATGGAAGCAGTCATGGCTTGTTGGGAGCTTGAGTATGTGCTGCAAAGCTTAACAGGTTATCATCTGATCCATTTCTACATCTTTTTTTTTGCAATTTTGTAGATTGGTATAATTTTCCTTTGTTCTCCACAATGTTCTTGCATGAATGTATATAGTCATCTATAATAGATTTTATTAGTTCTTTGTTACTTATGGAATCAATAGTCCCTCTCACTGTTGGATCAATGTTCATGCTTTATAAATCTTATTTTATCAATCGTATCTCTTTGTAATACTAATATTTAGGAGAATTGTTGAATATCCCTAAACTTCTTTTATGCTTATTAATTATTTATCTACATTATACATTCAGGCACCATGATCAAGTTATTCAAAGTAAAGAGACATTGCTAAAAGGGCTAATGAAAAGGTGTTGATGAACTATGTCTTGAAAAGGTTTTATAATGAATGTAAAGAGAAATCTTCTAATCTTTATTGCATCCTATATTGTCTTTGTGACTAGATAGGCTTTGGAATTTTATTATTGTGTTGGAATTAGACAAATTAGATTTTTGTATAGTTAACAGTACTTATAAGTATTTTCAGGTTTTGAAATTTTTACATTTAGCATTTATACGTAAATTAATATTAGAACTTTTTTATAATACCATTAATTTTAGAATCAGTCGGTGCTGTTTTAACTTTTAAATACAATAAATATAATATGTTTTAACTTTTAAATACAATAAATATAATATTGTATCAAAAAATTAATATAATTATCCGATGTTAAATGCCTTTTTTGATACTAAAAAAATCAATCTTTTAGTATCAGAATATATTTAGTATCGTTAAAAAAAATTGATACTAAAAATACAATGTAGTATCAAAAAAATTTGATACAATTATTCGATACTAAATATTTTTTTGACACTAAAGGTTATATCCTTTAGTATCAAAAAAATATTTATCGATACTATATATTTAGTGTCGAAAAAAATAATTGATACTAAAAATACAATGTGGTATCAAAAAAAATTGATACAATTATCCGATACTAAATATTTTTCTGATACTAAAGGTTAAATTCTTTTAGTATCAGAAAATATTTATAGATACTATATATTTAGTATCGTTAAAAAAAATTGATACTAAAAATACAATGTAGTATCAAAAAACATTGATACTATTGTTCGATACTAAATATTATCTTGATACTAAATGGTTCAATCATTTTGTATCAAAAAATATTTATTGATACTATATGTTTAGTATCGGTAAAAGTTTCCGATACTATAAATACATTGTTGTATCAAAATAAATTGATACAATAATCCGATACTAAATATAATTCTGATACTAAAGAGTTTAATCCTTTAGTATCAGAAAATATTTATTGATACTATACATTTATGATACTAAAGAGTTACCCTTTAGTGTCATACTTTTTTTTCTGATACGCAGTCTTTAGGATCGGGAGTATAGGTATCGGAAGTGGTATCAAAAATACATTTGATACCAATACCTTTTGGTATCAAATATTTCATTTTTAGTATAAAAAAAAATTTGATGCTAAAACCCTCTTTTTTTGTAGTAACGACAAACATGATACGGAAAACAAGGATCAACGAAACCTAGAGGCTGAGACATGTAGACGGGTTTGGGTGAAACACCTTGCAAGAAGGCATTGTTCACATCCAACTGATGTAAGGGCCAGCCATTTCGAACAACGAGGGAGAGCACAATTCGAATTGTAATAACCTTGACAACCGGGCTGAAGATGTGTGAAAAATCGAAGCCAGGAATTTGAGAGAAGCCTTGGGCGACCAATGAGCCTTGTAGCGTTCAACTGAACCATCACCGTGATACTTAGTTCGAAAAATCCATTAGGATCCAACAATATTCGTGTTCAACGATCGAAGAACTAGATTCCAAGTTTGGTTCGCGTGGAGAGCATCGAGCTCAGAACGCATGGTCGCTAACCAATGGGGAACTTTTAAAGCAAATTTGAACACCTTGGGGTCGTCTGAAAGAGCGAGTGTGATTATCAAATCTGTGGTCGCAATATCACTGACGTAGCGAGGCTTGAAGATGCTTGACCGAGCCCGAGTAACCATCAGATGGGTGGAGCGTGGAATGACGGGCTGGTCGGCATGGCGATGCTCTGAAAAGAACTGTAATCAAGGGTCCAAGGATTTACCGAGCAACACTTGCTAGAAAAAGGGAACGACGGCTCATCAACTGGGCATGGCGAGAAGTGTAGAAGCGAGAAGCGAACATATCGTAACACTGAAACCCTTTATAGGAGGAACTATAGCCTAGAAAAATGCAAGGAACACTGCGATGAGCCAACTTATGAGAAAAATAATCCCGAAGATATCGGAAAGACACGACACCCAAAGGTTCTGAAGTTTTAATAAATCGGGGGTGTATGAAAGAGCAATTCATACGGACTTGTCATCAAGCACAAGAGTAGGTAGGCGGTTAATAATATAGACTGCAGTGGCCAAATCATCCACCAAAAAATGAGAAGGAACATTGGCATGAAGCATAAAAGATAAACCAGTTTCAGTGATATGTCAACTCGGGCTAGCGGACTGGCCCGGTTTAGCCCACATGCTAATCGATCCGGGTAAAAGAAGCCCATATTTAAACGGGACTACGATTTAAGAGCCATAACCCTGCATTTTTAGGGTTAAACGGGCCAGCCCAATTAGCCCGATTCCGGATAAACATCTCTAATATAAACATTGAAGCAATTTACAATAATATAAATATGTACACAATATAATTAGTAACCAACTCTCCAATAAAAATTAAACAAATTAACATGCAATCAAAGTCTTTGAACATCAATGGTGGTGAGGGCAAAATATTGAATTGATACGTAATATTTTTTTTTTATTTCTCGAAAGAAACTAATTTACTAATTTTGATTTCAATTTTTTTTTTTTTTTTAGAATTCTGATTATATATTGGAATTAGAATGATAGTTCACCTTAATGTTTTTTTAGAAATCTTTACTTTTATATGAGTATCTATTAATGATATGATGGTTACACTACAAAATATTGGCCAAAAGGCAACGACAATTGGGAACGGCAGGCTACCGTTGCCAATTGGCAACGACATTGGTAACGGGCAGAAAAAAGGCGACGGGGGCGGGTGTCGTTAGGCAACGGGAGTGGGACCCGTTACCTAATTCACGGTTTCACAATTTCTATATTTTGAAAACTGAAAAATTGTGGATAGTAATATTTTTTTAACGTGAAGCTAGAGTTTTTTAAATTAATATTATATATATATCGAGAGAGAGAGAGAGATTATTAACCCTCTGGTTCAAATTTTGCCCCCTTAGTGTTAGAAGATACACGCAAAAAATTGTGAAAAATTGTTCCACTTGTCAATACAAAAGGTCTCTACTGCCCTTCATTTTTCTTTTTGCAAGCATTAATATTTCATCTGTCTTCTCTCTCTTCCCTCTCTCATTAAATTCCTACCTATATAATGGAAGGGTTCAATATATATGTCGATATTCAATATTCAATATTCAATATATATACGTGTTCAATATATATGTCGATATTCAATATTTTATTATATTTAATATATAATGATATTAAGTGTTCAATATATATGTCGATATTCAATATTTAATTATGTAAAAAATACAAATTATGGAGATATAAATAAAGAAAATTGAACTAAAAAAATTGATTTAGAACTTTTGAAAAAACAAATTCAACAAAATTCAACAAAAATTCAAAAAAAAAATCAACAAAATTCTATAAAATGTTCAATATATCATAAAATATAAATAAAAAAACTTAATAAAAATAATTTGAATAAAAAATTGAATTAAGGGGATTAAAAGATATGATTTGGCAAGAATGAAAGAGAGAAAACAGATTTAAAATAAAAATATTTGAAAAAAATATAAATTAAAAAAATTCAATAAAAAATCTGACTTAATTATTTTGTAAAAAATGAATAAAAAAAATTCAAGTAAAATTTGAATTTTTTTTTTCGTGAATTAGAAAAACTAAGAAATCAGAATAATTTAAATAAAATATAAATAAATAAAATATGAATTAGAAAAACTAAAAATCTAAGTAAAACTAATTTTAATAAAATATAAATAAATAAACTGAATAAAATAGTTTAAATAATTTTGAATAAAAAAATACTCTAATAAAATTCTGCGTATAAATTTTTAAAAATAAAATCTTAATAAAAATTATAAAAAAAATTGTTAATAAAAATCTGAATTAAAAATTGTGTAAATTAAAAAAAAAAAGAAATCTAAATACAATATTTTTAATAAAATAACATTTTTTAATAAAATAAGGAAGGTGTTGAAAGGTTGAAGTGAGAGGGGTGATGTCAAAGCTTTGCAGGTTGATTAAACATTCAATTAACTTTTGTAATATTTTTTTGTCCCTTTCAAAACCAAAATTGGGTTTGATGAAATTGGAGTGGTCGTTCAACACCCCTCTCCATTTTCGACGGCCCTCCAACGACGACGGCAACACAAGTGGTGGTTTCACGGTCTCCATCTTCCTCGGCCCGCTCCCGGCTTCGTCTTCTAACAGCGACAACCATAGCGATGTGGCTTCGTCCACAAAGGTTTGTTCGAAACCCTTCTCCACGCCGTTGTAGAGCTTGAATGCTCCGTCAAGGGCTCGTCTTCTCCGATTGTGTGGTGGCGGCGTAGATCTAGGGTATTGTGGGTGGTGTTGCCACACTGAGTTGACTCAGTAAGCTTTTATTTTGGTGCCTCTCTTTAAAAAACCTCTACTTTCTTTACTTTAGGAAATATCGTTAAAATTCAGCTTCTAATTTGGGGCTTTTGTTTTAGTTACTCTTGTTTTTGTTTATTTTAGGTAAAATTGTGTTCATGGGTGGATGTGTATATGAACTGTTCAACATAATTGTAAAACAGGTCTTTCGACCACGTTCTTGGGTGGATGAAAAAATCTGTAAACCCTCTTGAAAGTGTGCGGTATGGGTGTATAGAAGTGTTTAAGTATAAGTAGATAAATGTTGCACAGAATGTTGAGACAAATAGTGCAACACTGACTCTAACAGAATATTAGAAATTAAGATACACAACGGAAGACTTGAAACACTAAAAACAAACGAGACACAATGGAAATACTTTTAACATAGATTTTATAAATAAAAATCTATGTCTGCCTTATGGCGTAAAATCAATACTTATCTTCAAGTACAAATGTTGTGTGAAATGTTACAACAATAACTTTCACAACGAAACTATAAACGAGGCAGGTGCCAAGTCTAGAAAACGAACTAAGTGTATAAATTATACACTGTCGAAATGCCTAGTCTATCTAATGATTACACTCTCAATAGATAAGAAGACACACAGTCATACGGGTGGTATACAACGTATGAACTAAAATGTAGAACTATTGGCCACAATTTCCTAACAGGGATGAACGCTCGGTCTAGGATATTGATCGAATAGAGCACACTGAATTATGAAGCCTTCAATGGGTATTTATAGTGTGGGATACGAAATTCTAGAGGCTTCCACATTGAGGTCCTATTTTTAAGGAAACTCAACTTCCACAACTTCCATGATCTTTCTAGATCCTTCTAGGCTGCTCCAGGTCGTTCCAAATGTATCCAGGCTGTTCTAGCATGTTCTCCAATGTTCTGGAATCTTCCAGGTTCCAGATCCTTGTAGAAGCTTCTAGATCCTGCCAGAAATGCGACAACATTTAGGTCAACATTTAATGTAGCATTTTAGAAAAGACTTAGAAAAACTCTCGGAAGGTCGAATTCAGATGTTGTTGATAATGTTAAGACATTTAAGAATTAACAACATCTACAATCTCCCCCAATTTGACCTTTCGACTACAACACACCTGATGCACATATATTTCTATACATACTCAGTTTTATGTACTTAGTTGAGGTTGACATCATTGCTAAGCACTAGTCAAGACAATTGTTGGTCCCAAAGTTGAGTTAAGATTGAGTAAGCTAAGAAAGTCTAGAGGGGAGGGGTGAATAGACTTTCAAAAATCTTTCAAAATATCAGAATATGCAATGCGGAATTTAGTCTTCTTATGTACTGTACTGTGCTTACTTAGCTCAGATCAGTACTTTCAGAATAATATGGGCCTTACTAGTTTATACTCAACTTTTATATAGATCTTTATCTTTGTTAATTCTACTATTCTTGATTAAACAATTCAAACAAATAACAAACAGTAAAGTAAAGAACACAGAATTTTATAGTGGTTCGACAAATGTCTACATCCACTCTCACAACTCCAGTTGTGAAGTTTTATTAACTCCTTCTTGAGTTTCTTGTGGCTTAAAGTCCCAAGATTAAGACTTTGATCTTTTCGATTATACCTCCAGGTATATCTTCGATCTACTAGTAATTCTACAAGTAACTAGCACACTTGTTTTACAACATACAAACTTAAACTTGAAAAGTAAAACTTCTCTTTGAATAGCCTTTGATTCTTCTCTTCAATTCAGTGGCTTCTTCTCTTCTTTAATCTCCTTCAACTTTGTAAGTTCTTCTTGTGCTCTGTAGACTTAGATGGCTTGTAAACTCTTTAAGATCAGTAGTTTGTTCAGTAGTCTTCAGCAGTAGGAGATCATACAGTATTTATAGAACTTAGTATGATAGTTAGCAGTTTGTGAACTAACTCTCAACTAACTCTAAAACTGTTTTTGTAACTTCTTCTTGTAACCGACTTTGTAACTTCCTTCAACTTTCAAGTCAGCATATCTTCAATAAATCTTCAGTTACACTTTAAATAAGCTTTCCAAACTTATTCTTTAATTTCACTAAATCAGCACAGTAACTTACTGTTCTGATTTTTACTCTTCGGATTTTACTCTGCTGATTTTTACTCTTCTTATTCAATCAGCACAGTAACCAAAAACTGTTCAAAACTTCTCCAGATTTCTTCTAATCTCTTCTTCAACTCTTCTTGAAGTCTTCTTATTCTGAAGTAGTCCTCTGAGTCTTCTTTTAGTCTTCTGATCTTCTTCTAATCTATTCCTAATCTAGTGTTCTGATTTTACTGTTCTGAGCTTTACAATGCTGAATACAATAGAACACAACTTTACATGTATAAAAACCTATCTATACACCAACTGAACTATATACAGATGAGTATTTCTAAGTCCTATACTATAAGCTGTCTATACAATACAAATCATCAGCTTAGTTCCTAACAGTTCATATATCAGATCAGTAAACCAATAAGATCAGTAACTCATAAGATCAGTAACTCATGTAAGTTCAATAACTTCCATATAAGATCAGTAAATACTAAGATCAGTAAACACTTAAGATCAGTAACTTACATATAAGATCAGTAAGCATATCAGATCAGTAAGTACATCAGATCAGTAACTCAGATTTCAAATATATCATATAAGATCACTAAAAATATTCTCAGTTTCCACACTAAGATCAGTAATCTTATTTCACATAACTCAATTAAGATCAGTAATTTTATTCTTAATATTACTCAATAAGATCAGTAAACTTACTACAGTTAGCATTAAGATCAGTAAACTCAATCTTAAGTTTCTCATCAGATTAGTAAGCTTATATTCAGATGACTTAGTTAAGATGACTTAGAACCACATATATCACTAACTTTAAGTTGCTTTCGGCCATCAAAACATACTTTCATCAACTAGAACATTGTTTATAGGATTCATATCCCAACAATTTCCCCCTTTTTGATGAAGCCAAAACTACTTAAATGTTAATGAATCAGTAGTTAAGTAAGTAGTCTATCATAACAGTTCATCAATTCAGAAATTCCAGATTATATTCAAATAAGATCAGATATTACAACTAATCACAGAATATAATATAAACACAAAATATACAAATAAAGATTAAGGATAGAAATGTTATCTTCTGAGCTTGTCCTTCATCTTCATTATGCATCTTCAAATTCTGAATGCCACATACATTCTTGCTTTGATATCCATCATGTGTTGATGATCAGTGATTCCTTCTTCCTTGATAATCTCAGCAATAATGTTGTTAATTTCCTTGTAATCAGGTTCTCCACTTTCCAGTCTTGGAGGTTCCCAATTAGGCTCTTCAGGGCATAAAATCTTTGTTCCAGCACGATTAGCAACCTGTGCTATGTCTTCCCAGAATTCTTGATCAATATTCAGCATAAATTCTTCAAAATCAACAAATTCTGCTTATTTGCTTGAATGATCACCAAACTTCTTCACAATGAAGTTAGCAATCTGCCATTTCTTCTTCAAATTCTTCCAGTATTCCATATGTTCAGTCAACACTATGAAATCCACAAAGTTTTCATCTTGAAAATCTTTGTCAAACTGTCCTTCAGCTTTCTTTTTAGCATTCATCTTTTTCTTCAAAGCTGTGACTCGATTATCAAATCTTGTCTTCAAGAACTTGACATCCTTTTCTTTCTTCTTTTTCAAGTTTTCCTCTTCACTTGTCATAACAGCTTTCATTTTGCTTTTTGATCTAGTCATTCTTTCAGCTTCCTCTTCTTGTTGTTCTTCATCAGATAAAACTAATTTCCTTTTCCTCTGACTTGAACTTCCAGCAATGTCAGGTCTCTTTTCAACAACCTCTTGACTTTGTTGCTTCTGTTGCTTTCTTTGCTTCAGTTTTTCATTCAGAATATGAATTTCAGCTCTTAATTCATCTTGACTTACAACCAGCTGAGCTTGTTGTGACTGTGTTTGTTCCATCACTTGTCTTGTCCTGTCTTCCCCCTTTTTGGCTTCATCATGCCACTCCTTCAGGGAAGATATGTGTTGCTCCAGCTTCTTATGCAACACCTGAGACAAATTCTTCTCTTGGACTCTATGAAGGTCAAAAATCTTGGACATTGTATACTCCATGACCTTTTCATAAGAGTGTTCAGAATGCATCTTGTTCATCCTTTCAGTAGCTTCCTGAAACATTTGAACAGCAGCTTCCAACTTTGCTTGAAGTTCAGCATTCTGCTTTTTCAATTGCTCAAATTCAGAAACATCAGAATCCTTCTCAACAGGACCTGTTCTGATCTCTTCTTGCACATCCTCAATAGGATCAGTAGATTGAATAGGAATGCTTTCCAATTCTGCAGCATTTACATCCTGAGTGTCAACAACATCAGTTTCCTCAATCACAACAGTTTCTTCAAGTTCAACAGTGTTCTCAAACACTTCTGTTGCATTGATAATGTCTTCATCAATATCCATAAAACCATTTTCAGCAGCAGTTTCTTCAACACCCTTCTCTTCACTAAATAAATCTTCATCAGAGACAGGAGTTGCAATCTTCTCAACAGTGTACTTGATCCCTGTTAATCTCTCAACAAGAAGTACAACAAACTCTGGAGTGACTAACTCAAGAAAAGAGTTAACACTAGCTGCTTGCATTTGTTCTGCTTCCCAATCATCAAAGATTGAAGCACCTCCCATTCCTTCCATGATAGCTAAACATTCCTTCAAAGTACTCCTCTTAAGATACACCCAAGCATTGATGAATGGGGAGTGTTCTGAGTCTCAGAAAAGTAGTGATCTGATCCTCCAGAACATGAAGGTTGAGGATTTTGGGGTTCAGGTTGGCTTGGTTCAGAATCAGAAGGGGTAGGGGAGACAACAACCAACTTCCTCCTAACACTCCTTGACTTAGTCCTCTTATGAACAGCAATTGGACTAGGAACACTAACCTCTTGCTCATCTGAGCTTGATTCCACCACAGTCTCCACAAACCGAACTGTTGGTTCCGAGGCAGCAGTAGCAGACCTTCCTCTCCTTAGTGTAGTACTGCTCGGATCATGCTTTGATTTTGATCTAACCTCAGTTTGATCATCCTCCGATTGGTACATTGAAGCTCCAGACTCCTCTGCTTCAATTTCTTGAGTGTGTTCCAAGGGGTTATCTTGTTCAAATTGAACAGACTCCTTCTTCATCAAGAACTTCCCATGATGGAATTTCTTGGGATTACTCCAATATGGTTTCTTCACCAGCTGAGGTAGCAAGAAACTCAACTTGTTTCCAAACCCTAACTTTGATTTCAGGGAGAATTCCAAAGTGTCCTCATCAAATAACACCTTTTCCTTTTCAGTCAATAACCTCTCCAGGAAGAATCCTTGCCAATCACCTTCCACTCTGTCGATGATCGCAGCCATAATTCTAATTTTAAAACTCGATAAGGCATCCTGGCTATGATGTTGCCCTAATAAGCATTTTCCAGCAATATCCATTAAGAACTGCAACCCAGTAGGAAGTACATCCTTCTTTAAATTCGTCAAGGTCTCTGTCTCAACACCTGTCCATCTTCCTACGCACTCCTTTTCTTCTCCAGCTTTGTAGGTCATAATATCTACTGGACCTTGTGGTAAGTCCAACATCACTTCGAGAATGTCCCTCGTAATGGTGACTTTGTGTCCAGCAAGCATGGAGTGAACACCATTTTTGTCTCCTTGGAGTTGCAAATAGAATTCTACAGCCTCCGGTTCGTAGACATTAGCGGGAAATGACTCCAGAAACTTCCGTAATCCGCATTCTTCACACATAGTTAAGATAGCTTGATTTTCTGCACTGTGTCTGCCATTGAAGTAGACAGCGTTCTCCACGAAAATTCCTTTCTTTCGCATCCATAAATTCGAATCAAAAGTTCCTGCCACTTGGTTAGCTTCATTGATAATATTGACAGTTGCCATTTGAGATTTTTGTAGAAATCAAAATTTGCAGAAGTTATGAAGTTAAGATATTTCCAGAAATGAACTCGTAAGAATGAGGAAGATGAAGTGTGATTGTTTTTGTTATAATTCAAAACCAATCTAGGGCTAGGATTGAATTAGATTATTACAAAGAATGATTGGGATTAAATCTCGAAATTCGAGTTAAACAATAACTGTTCACATTCTAGTAACATTCTTAATTTTTGGAGCCAACTAGTGTTTGATAAATACACCACAATTTTTAGGTTAGAAATAGAAGAGTGTATTAATCTTCTCTATTAGTAATCTAAAAATATGAACAATTTTTGACTTAGAGTAATCTAAACCAAAAGACTGTTCTGATGCACATCAGCACAGTAGTTTCCAAAACAATTTCACTTCATTTTCTTACTTATATTTAAAGAAAATTTCACTTATCTGGATCAGCTGAGTACTGTGATCAGCTGAGTAACCTTTTTAGAAATCAGATCAGTAGATGAATCAGCAGAGTAGATTTCAGATCAGTAGATGGATCAGCACAGTAATCCTCAGATCAGTACCCAAATTCTCTGATTTCATCTTTTTGATATCAGCACAGTAATCCTCAGATCAGTACTGTGTCAGATTAGTAGATTTCTTCAATTTTGTAATCAGATCAGTTCCCCCTTCAATGGAGAATTCCTCTTCTGTGCCTGTTTCACCTTGGTAGAAGTGTTAGTTCATGCAATATAAGTGTAAGACAGTACAGATTAGTAACAATATGTATAATTTAATGATTTTATCAAGGTTTATGCTAAAGTGACTTAGTGATCTGAGTCAACAAAAGGATCTTTAAGAAATCACAGATTCCCCCTTAATGTATGTTCTCAGTGTCCCTCAGCTTTACCAGCTTCCCCATTGGGATTAAGGTCACTTCAGTAACCTTGTTACCTGTTTTAGTGTTCTGACATAGGATTGTCCTAGATACCACTTGAGTTTGATGTACTGCTCTTACTTTCTGCTTTATCTTTCTCTTGGTATAAGATCAGTACCTGAAATGTTAGCACAGTTCTATATACAAACAGAATCCATATCTATCAATCCTAAACTAATGCACAATTCTCTGAATCTCACTTCAGCCAATGGTTTTGTAAAAATGTCAGCTCTTTGAATATCAGTATGAATCTTTTCCATTCTAATATTCTTCTTTTCAACATGATCCCTAATAAAATGATGCCTAATATCAACATGTTTGCATCTAGTATGGAGAACAGGATTTTGAGTGATGGCAATGGCACTATTACTGTCACAATATATAGGTACATTAGATTCTACAACATTGTAGTCTCTGAGTTGTTGTATTAGCCAAAGAAGCTGACTACAACAACTACCTGCAGCCATATATTCTGCTTCAGTAGTAGAAGTTGCCACACTTGTTTGTTTCTTTGAAAACCATGAAATGAGCTTAGTTCCTAAGAATTGACATGAACCTGAAGTAGATTTTCTATCTATTTTGCAACCTCCAAAGTCCGAGTCTGAATAACCACTTAAAGATATATCATCATCTGCAGGATACCATAATCCTCGATTAATGGTCCCCTTTAGATATTTCAATATCCTTTTAGCAGCTTCCAGATGACTTTCCTTGGGGTTTGCTTGAAATCTTGCACATACTCCAACAGAAAAAGCAATATCAGGTCTGCTGGCAGTTAGATAGAGTAGAGAGCCAATTAAAGCACGATAGTGAGGTTGGACAGAAGACTTACCTCCTTCATCAGGATCCATTCTGTATGTAGGTTGCATGGGCACACCAACTGTTTTACAGGTTTTAATACCAAATTTATCTAGCAAATTCTTAGTGTACTTTGCTTGATTTATAAAGATACCTTCTGAGGTTTGTTTTACTTGAAGACCAAGAAAGTATGTCATTTCTCCCATCATAGACATTTCAAATTTACTTTGCATGAGTGTAGAAAAGCTTTCACTCAGGTTTTTGTTGGGTGATCCAAAGATAATATCATCCACATAAATTTGAACAAGTAATATATCATTACCTTCTTGTTTTCTAAACAAAGTTCTATCAACTTTGCCTTTTGTAAAACCATTTTCAAGTAAGAATAGAGAAAGAGTATCATACCATGCTCTTGGAGCTTGTTTCAATCCATAGAGAGCTTTCTTTAACCTGTATACTTGGTGACTATTCACTTCAAAACCAGGTGGTTGTTCTACATAAACTTCTTCAGCAAGTATGCCATTCAAAAATGCACTTTTCACATCCATTTGATATACAGTAAATTTCATATTTGCAGCATAAGCAAGGAACAATCTTATAGCTTCTAGTCTAGCTACAGGAGCAAAAGTTTCATCATAATCAATACCCTCAGCTTGAGAGTAGCCCTGAGCAACTAATCTAGCTTTATTTCTAACTACAAGATCATTTTCATCCCTTTTGTTTTTTAATATCCACTTAGTGCCTACAACATTATGGTTACTAGGTCTATCAACAAGTTCCCAGACTTCATTTCTAGTGAACTGATTGAGTTCTTCCTGCATGGCTATAATCCAGTTACTATCACTTAAAGCTTCAATCACAGTTTTAGGCTCAATAGATGATAGAAAACAGCACCAGCAAAATAAAGACTTACTAGGTTCTTCTTTAGAATCAAACAATTGTTTTCTAGTTTTAACACCTATACTAGAATCACCTAGAATCAGATTAGTAGAATGAGCAGACTTCCATGTCCTTCTATTCTTAACAGTATCATCATTTACATCATGCAAATTATCATGCAGATCAGTATCATTTATAACAGCAGTTTTGTTCATAGGAGAGCAGTCATTCAATTCTTTTATTTCAGAAGTATTAGATGACTCACCTTTGTCTTTTACCTTTTCTTTATCAGAATCTTGATCTAGAACTTTCAGGAAAGGATTATATGCTTGTACAGATTCATATATTCCTGTATCATCATCTTCATTGTTGATCTGAAGCTGTAGTTTGTCAACTTTCTTACTAAGCTGATGATCAGCAGAGTCCTGTACATTCTCATCAAAGACAACATGGGGTGTTTCTTCCACACATAGGGTAGAGTAATTAAACACTCTAAATGCTTTGCTTACAGAAGAGTATCCTAAGAATATCCCTTCATCAGCTTTTGCATCAAAAGTATTTAATTTACTTTTGCCATTGTTATGTATGAAACACTTACAACCAAAAATATGAAAATAAGAAACTCTTGGTTTTCTACCTTTCCATACCTCATAAGGTGTTTTACCATGCACCTTATTAAGAGCACTTCGATTTTGGGAGTGGCAAGCTGTGTTAATAGCTTCTGCCCAAAATTTCTGAGGTGTGTTGAATTCTGCAATCATGGCTCTGCAAGCTTCTTTTAGTGTTCTGTTTCTCCTTTCTGCAACACCATTTTGTTGAGGGGTTCTGGCTGCACTTGTCAAATGCTGTATGCCAGACTTAGAACAATAGTCAGAAATGTAACAATTAATAAATTCAGTCCCCTTGTCACTCCTAATCTTGACAATGGGATGACCTTTTTCAACCTGCAATTTCTTCAATAGATCTGGAAGTAGTGTTTGTGTATCACTCTTTTTGTGTAGAAAGACTACCCAAGTGAACTTAGAATAATCATCTACAACAACTAGAGTATACCTTCTTCCATTTAATGTAGGAGGTGTGATAGGACCATGAAGATCCATATGCAAGAGTTCTAAAACTCTGCTTGTTGAAAGAGTAGGAATGGACTTAAATGAAACCTTTACCTGTTTACCTTTTTGACAGGAATCACATACTTGTGACTTGGAATAGATTTCATTAGGAATGCCCTCAACAAGATGTTCTCTAGCAATCTTGTTGATTATCTTAAAGTTTAGATGGCAGAGGCGTTTATGCCAGAGCCAACTGTTTTCTTTAGGACTCTTAGTAATAAGACAGGCATTCTTAGGACAACTATTCCAGTTCACAATGTATATACTTCCTTGTCTTGTGCCAACAAGTAGAACATTGTGAGTCCTTTTATCAATTATTTCACATTTTCTGGTCTTGAACTGAACCTTGTATCCCCTGTCACAAAATTGAGATACAGATAACAAATTATACTTCAAACCTTCAACATAGGATACATCTTGGATTTCAACATCTCCATTCTTGATGAATCCAAATCCTTTTGTGATTGCCACTGAGCTATCACCAAAGATGACTTTTGGTCCTTCCTTCTCATGATAGTCAGTAAGTAAGGCCTTGGTACCAGTCATGTGGTGTGAGCACCCACTGTCTATGTACCAGGTCTCACCAACTGAACCACCTTTCTTGTATAAGTCCAGTCGATCCTGCAAAGTAGTGATCTTAATAATTTAGGTACCCTAGTTTATTGGGGTCCTTGGGGGTTAGTAGCAAGAGGTACCCAAATGAACATTGAGGATTTGAATAAGTGGGACCTCTTCAGTTTCCTTCCAAATTTATCACAGAACAGTACTTTATTAACCAGTTCAGAATTATCAGCAGACTTAGGATCTATTTTTCTGAGATAGCCTTTCCTTGGTTCTATCCCTTTTTCAGTAAGATCAGTAGGCCTGTGATAGTTTGAATATGGTCTAAAAGCATGTGGACCATAAGGCTTATAGATTTGCTTTGGTCTTTTCTCTCCATAGATATCATAAGATAAAGGAGGAGGATAAAGAACAGGTTTGTTATGATAATGAGGCACAAATCTCCTAGGTTTAGTTGAATACAGCTGAGACTGCCTTATAAAAGGAGGTCTAGGCTGTTCCCAACTTGCCTGTGCTTGTCTTGACCTACTGTTCTGAGTTTGTCTCTTCTGATACCAGGACTGATCTGATCTGGTCAGAGGAGTATAACTTTTCTGGTATGGTCTTGACTGTACTGGTCTTAATACATTCTTCATTTTACCATTCTTGGTAGTAGGAGGGATGTATTTAGACTGTACTTTGAGTTTTGGATCATCATCATAAGTCATAGGTTCTTTCCCTTTATCTAGTTGCAAAGAACTTGTACTAGCTCCATTAGTGTTCTTAAATTCTGAAGTGGATGGACTAGGTAGATCAGTACCTATTCCTCTTTTATCATTTGGAGCTCTATATCTGTCTGAGATTGTTTGATTAATCTTAGTAGAGTTAATCATCCCAGATAGCTTTCGATCTAGGCTCACTACTTCAGATTCTAAGAATCTATTGCGCTCTTCAAGTTTTTCACATTTGATCTTTAAATCATTGAATTCATTAGTCTCTTTGGCTTGAGTTTTAAGCATACCCTGATATAGTTTGTCAATGGATGCATACTTTTCTTGGAGTTGGGATAACTCTTCTGATAGCCTTGCATTTATGACAACTATATTAGGATCCACTTGTAACTGAGCTTCTTTTAGCTTAATGATTTCTTGCTTTAAAGATATATTCTCATCACTAATTTCCATGAATGCTTTGTTAGCTTGTAGAAGGTCCTCTTCAGTCACTCTTTGAGAATGATGAAGACTACTTCCTACACTGCTAACAGCAGCATCACTTTCATCAGTGTCAGAATTGTCACATGATTGAAATGAGTTAACAGATGATACCTCATCATTTATTTTGACCATCATTGCCAGTCCATCATCTGCTATGAAGGCTTCATCTTCATTGCTAGAGGGGTAGTCAGATGAAGTCGATGGTAACTCTTCTGATTCCGAATCAGAGTCATTGTAAGCCACCATTGCCTTCTTACCCTTTGCATATTTTCGATCTCTTCTGGCTTTCCTTTCTTCTCGATCTTCAGAACTCAGATCAGGACATTCATATATATAATGACCTGGCTTATCACAATTATAGCAAACAGGATTGTTAGAAGTCCTTTTAGGAGGAGAATGCTTTCTGTTCCTGTCATGCTTGTCAATTGAGTTCCTGTCTTTCTTATCAGAATACTTTCTGTCTCTCTTTTCAGATGAGTTCCTGTCTCTCCTGTTTTCATTAGAGATCTCATCCCTTCTTTCAGAAGAGTTTTGATCCCTTCTGTTCACAGAAGAGTCCCTGTTATTAGAACCCTTAGATTCCTTGTAGAATCTTTTGTACCTGCCATACCTCTTGTTCAGTTTATCAAATCTTTTGATCATAAGGCTCATCTGATCTTTCAGACTTAGATCAGAACCATCTAGTTCATCTTTTATGCTCGAAGCCTTAGTCTTAGATGATTTAGACCCCTTTGAAGTAGAGGCTTTGAAAGCTATGTCCTTAGAGACATCCTTATCCTTATGAATCACAGAAATAGGATCTTCTTCATCTAACTCAAACTCATGTGCCTTAAGTGTTTGGAACATAGTTTCTGCTGGCCAAGAATCAATGTCTTGTGTGGTTTTAATGATCATCTTGACCATTTTCCACCTTTCATCCAATGCTTTCAAGATTCTCAGGTTAATCTCTCTTTCAGTATAAGTTTTTCCCAATACATCAAGATCATTCATAATTTTGGTAAATCGAGTATCTAACTCATCAATTGATTCTCCTGGCTTCATTTTAAATGATTCAAACTTTTGGACAGCAGTGGATAACTTGCTTTCTTTGATCAGAGTAGTACCTTCACAAAGAATAGCCAGTTTGTCCCACATCTGTTTTGCAGTCTTACATTTTAATACTTTACCAAGATACTCATTTGGTAAGGTATGTAAAATATAGTTCTTGGCAAGACTATCCAAATTGTTTTGTTTCATTTCTTCTGAAGTCAGTTCTGACCTGGGTTTGGGGACCAGTGCTCCAACTGGTTTAGATGGATCCAGAACAGCAGTGTTTTCCACCATGATGACAATTGGTCCTTCAGTCACCACAGATACCATTAGATCATGAGTTGAGCTAAAGATGGCCTCCATCCTAAGCTTCCAGTAGTCATAATCTGCAATCTTGAACTTAGGCAGCTTGTTCACATTAGTGTCATCCATGTTTGATCAGAAAAATAAGATCAGTAGTATAGCAGATAGATTTCAAGTATTCAGATAGTAACAAGTATCAAGAATTAACAGTAAGATCAGTAAAGATAACCTTCAAGATTTACAAGGTTTATCAAGAAACAGCAGTCCAAAGAACTACTGCTCTGATACCACTTGTTGGTCCCAAAGTTGAGTTAAGATTGAGTAAGCTAAGAAAGTCTAGAGGGGAGGGGTGAATAGACTTTCAAAAATCTTTCAAAATATCAGAATATGCAATGCGGAATTTAGTCTTCTTATGTACTGTACTGTGCTTACTTAGCTCAGATCAGTACTTTCAGAATAATATGGGCCTTACTAGTTTATACTCAACTTTTATATAGATCTTTATCTTTGTTAATTCTACTATTCTTGATTAAACAATTCAAACAAATAACAAACAGTAAAGTAAAGAACACAGAATTTTATAGTGGTTCGACAAATGTCTACATCCACTCTCACAACTCCAGTTGTGAAGTTTTATTAACTCCTTCTTGAGTTTCTTGTGGCTTAAAGTCCCAAGATTAAGACTTTGATCTTTTCGATTATACCTCCAGGTATATCTTCGATCTACTAGTAATTCTACAAGTAACTAGCACACTTGTTTTACAACATACAAACTTAAACTTGAAAAGTAAAACTTCTCTTTGAATAGCCTTTGATTCTTCTCTTCAATTCAGTGGCTTCTTCTCTTCTTTAATCTCCTTCAACTTTGTAAGTTCTTCTTGTGCTCTGTAGACTTAGATGGCTTGTAAACTCTTTAAGATCAGTAGTTTGTTCAGTAGTCTTCAGCAGTAGGAGATCATACAGTATTTATAGAACTTAGTATGATAGTTAGCAGTTTGTGAACTAACTCTCAACTAACTCTAAAACTGTTTTTGTAACTTCTTCTTGTAACCGACTTTGTAACTTCCTTCAACTTTCAAGTCAGCATATCTTCAATAAATCTTCAGTTACACTTTAAATAAGCTTTCCAAACTTATTCTTTAATTTCACTAAATCAGCACAATAACTTACTGTTCTGATTTTTACTCTTCGGATTTTACTCTGCTGATTTTTACTCTTCTTATTCAATCAGCACAGTAACCAAAAACTGTTCAAAACTTCTCCAGATTTCTTCTAATCTCTTCTTCAACTCTTCTTGAAGTCTTCTTATTCTGAAGTAGTCCTCTGAGTCTTCTTTTAGTCTTCTGATCTTCTTCTAATCTATTCCTAATCTAGTGTTCTGATTTTACTGTTCTGAGCTTTACAATGCTGAATACAATAGAACACAACTTTACATGTATAAAAACCTATCTATACACCAACTGAACTATATACAGATGAGTATTTCTAAGTCCTATACTATAAGCTGTCTATACAATACAAATCATCAGCTTAGTTCCTAACAGTTCATATATCAGATCAGTAAACCAATAAGATCAGTAACTCATAAGATCAGTAACTCATGTAAGTTCAATAACTTCCATATAAGATCAGTAAATACTAAGATCAGTAAACACTTAAGATCAGTAAGCATATCAGATCAGTAAGTACATCAGATCAGTAACTCAGATTTCAAATATATCATATAAGATCACTAAAAATATTCTCAGTTTCCACACTAAGATCAGTAATCTTATTTCACATAACTCAGTTAAGATCAGTAATTTTATTCTTAATATTACTCAATAAGATCAGTAAACTTACTACAGTTAGCATTAAGATCAGTAAACTCAATCTTAAGTTTCTCATCAGATTAGTAAGCTTATATTCAGATGACTTAGTTAAGATGACTTAGAACCACATATATCACTAACTTTAAGTTGCTTTTGGCCATCAAAACATACTTTCATCAACTAGAACATTGTTTATAGGATTCATATCCCAACAACAATACCTGTTGTAATCGTTGGATCAAATCAACTGAAGATCAAGGATAATTTCATAATGATCCGTGCCAAAGGATCAAAACTATTTCATCCAAAATAGAATAAGTATAAACTATACACTTACTCACAACATAAGTAACTATACTAAGATAATAAGTTGAACTGGAAGAATTAACTTAGAATCAAAGTATGACACTAACACAAACAAGAATAATAAAAAATCAGAGCAAAACATAATGTAAAAACAAAAACAGAACAAAGAGGAGTAAACAAAACAAATACTCCAGCAACTCAGACTAAACAACCTGCAGTAAACACATGGTAACCTGTAAACAAATTAAGCAAGGGCAGTAAACAAATATTACCAAATGTAACCATAATTAAGCAAGTTGCAACAAATAAACATCCTATCATCTAAGAAAATAAATAACAAGTGTATCAGAATTTCAGAATACTTAAACATTAATTACAGAGATTGAACTGAATAAATGGCATAAACAGCAGCCATTATGAAATCAGATCTCCCCCTGTCTTGTAGCTTGTTCCTGTTCATCAATGTTCCTGTTCATCAACTTCATCCACAAAGTAAATAGATGCAAGATGTGCAACTACATCAGTTACAGCAGCATCTCCTCCAGCATCAGGTACACCAGCATCAGCAGCAGCTGGAACTCCATCTTCATTTAACTCCTCAATGACCACATTGGAGTTGGATGGTGGTGGTACTCCCCCTGTTGTAGGTGAAAGTAGGTTGGTCCACCTGTTCTTCAGGAACTGAAGTTCATCTATTGTTTCCTGCAAGTGTTGGAGTTGGAGTTTGATGAATTCCTGTGAAAGATACACATTACCAGAAATGTTGATACGAATGTTCTCAACATTTGGGGGTGCATTTCTCTGTCTTGATCTGGATGATTCTGGATGATCAGAAGTTGAGGGTCTTTGCTGATGTTCAGTAGTTGAAGGCCTGTGCTGATGATCAGTACCAGGAGCAGTCAAAGGCAGATCAATTACTCTATCCCCAGTGAGTAAAGCAGGAGCTATGGCCAGTAATGGTACTCTCCCCCTTAACACATCAGTGTTCTTGGCAACAAAGTCATGATGCCTCAAGTAATTTGAAATCAGAACAGGATAGGGTAGGTTACCTTTTTCAGAAACTTTTCCAGTAAATCTCGGTGAAAAATTGTGAGGCCTAAATTGAACTTCTTAAGCACAGAGATCCTATACATAAGAACAGCTTGGTCTTTTGTGATCTTAGTGGTATTTGTAGTGGGAATCCAGTTGTAGATAATGAGTTTGTATAACACAGAGTGTAGGGAAGTGAGGTCTTTGGCTAGCATCTGTCTAGTCCACTTAACTACCCTACCACCAGTTATAGCAGCAATAACCACATCCATGTCAGGTTCTTCATCCACCTCAACATTGGGAATATGCAGAAACTCATTTATCAACTCAGGAGTAAAAGGTACATCCCTCCCCCTAAAGTTTACAGTCCCATACCACTTAGATGATCTCTTACCAGTACTCTTTTTCATGCAAGCATAGAATTCATAAGCCCAATTTGTCAAGAAAGATTCACCAAAAATTCACAGCATGCATCAAATTCCTTTCCTCTAAGAAACTAACCATGCCTTTACTTTCAAAATCAGGGATATTAATCCTCTTCTCTATCAGTAGTTTCCTCTTAGAATAAATAGCCAACATATTCTCTAGAGTCTCAAGAGAATCAGAATTACCTTCCTCTTTAGAAGCAAGGTCATGGAGCTTGATGTGGAGTCTTTAGTAGAGCTTTCCTTCGAGCTGCTTTCTGCACTGGAAGAGCTATCACCACTGCCATCATCTTCAGGTTCTGGTGCAGCTTCCTTTGCAGCAGCAAAATGCTCAGCATTTTTCTTAAGAGAGTTCAGAATATTCTTAAACACACATCAGAATCAGAATTGGAATCTGATTTTGCAGGTTCATCTTCAGCAATCATCTTGGCCTTCCCTTTGCCTTTGGGATCAGCAGCAGCTTTCTTCCTTTCAACAACAGCCTTCTTGGGTTTCTCAGCAACAGTCTTTTTAACTTTCTCAACAACAACACAGCTTCCTCTTCAGAGTCTGTGAACACTTGGATGGGTTCAGCAGCTTCAGCTCCAGCTTTCTTCTTTTTCCTCATGGATTCAGAATAATCCACACGAGTGAACCACACGGTATGATCTTCTTCTTTGAACAGGACTCCTCTGTCTTTTTCCTTTCTGCGCATTCTTCTTGAAAGGATGGGAGCAGATTCATCAGAAACAGAGAGTGAAGAGTTTGTACCGTCTTCAGAGATGTTTGCATCCTCCATTTCAACATCTTCAGGGTCGGAAGTAGCAGTAGCTTCTTCTTCAGCAGTAACTTCCTCATTTTCAGCTTGCGAGGTGTGAACAGTAGGTGATTTAGGGCTTTTTGAAGCAGCAGCCATTTGGGCGGTTTGATCAGCCAAATAGCTTGAGATATCCACTGTGATATCTCCAAATGTCATCACGGGCAGATGACCAGTTGTTCGAAGAGAGTCAGACACTTCTTCGATAGCCTTATTGAACTGTTCGACAGTTGCATCTTGAGGAATGTTGGTTGTTGGTGGAACGGTTTGAGGAGCAGTTTGAGGAGTGGGAGTGGTTGTTGATGGTGTTGCAGAGACATTTGAGTCAGCATTTGACGAGGTTGATTTCTGAGACGCCATGGAAGCAAGGATTTCGAGAGGGTTTGTGTGAGAAGGGGATGAGTTCTTCGAATCAGAGTGAGATTGTGAGTGGGATTGAGGTCGGTTTCCAGCCATTTAAGGGACGGTTGGAATTTCAAGATGGTTTTGAGGAGTGTATTCACAAAATTTGAGAGATACACGGCCAGTAATCAATTCTGCAGAAGCTTAGTACTTAACAAACTAAAAAATCACGATTAGCAACATAAATCACAATTAATTGAGTTTTATAGAGAGAATGTGTGTGTAGTTGGAGGTTAACATGAATAATTCCAGAAATAATGTGATAGTGCTCCACATTTTTAGCCACAACCTTGATCATGGTTTAATTAGTG
Source organism: Galeopsis tetrahit (assembly GCA_963675135.1). Lineage (NCBI taxonomy): Eukaryota > Viridiplantae > Streptophyta > Magnoliopsida > Lamiales > Lamiaceae > Galeopsis > Galeopsis tetrahit. The sequence goes on along the minus strand of OY776126.1, from coordinate 36,869,353 downwards.
GGAAAAATCCATTTTATTAATTAATTAAATAATTAAGAAAATTCTAGAATAAAGACTAAGTCCAAGCATAATCTGAAAAATAAAAAACGTGGGTTAGTAATATAATTTACATAAATAAAATAAATCTCATTAAATAATTAAATAATTACTACTAATAAAAATAAATTCGAATCAGGCAATGTTGTGCTCAAAACTGTTACAAACACCTCAACACGGTTTTTACATGAATTTGCTTCATTTGTGTTGCACCATATTTTTCTTTTTGTGTTATAGCATCTAATTTGTATTGATCCATTGTTCCTGTAGAGTACATCGTAGTAGCGAACTCCGTGCCCCATACTTACTTAATGGATTACAAATATATTGATGTTTTTACCAAAGAATCACCTTTTGAAAAGAAGGCATCGTAGTAGTGAACTCCGTGCTTCATAGTTACTCAGTGATTTGGTACATCTTTTAGTATGCTAATAACATTCTCATTTTTATGCATTTGAGAGGTGTAAGACATGTTTATTTTTGCACTACAAGGTTCTTAGATTCGTAGATATTTTACAAAGGAATTATTTAACTAAGTAAGAAATAAATTCAACTTATAAAATTTTACAACCCATGATGTTGTCCCAAATGCTGACGCATTTGTGACAACATCCATCCGAATTTTTCAGATAGTGCTCATCCCAAGAGATTTCCTCAAGATTGAGAATCTCTCATGGTCTAATGCCTTAGTAAAAATGTCAGCATTTTGTTTTTCAGTAGGTATATACTCCAACTTCACAATGTTCTTCTCTACTAAATCTCTCATAAAGTGATGTCTTATGCTAATGTGCTTTGTGAGTGAGTGTTGTACAGGATTCTTAGAAATGTTAATAGCACTAGTATTATCACAAAAGATTGTAAGTATACCATTCTCAATACCATAGTCATGGAACATCTTGCTCAGCCACAAGAGTTGTGTACAGCAGCTTCCAGCAGCTATATACTCAGATTCTGCAGTAGATTGTGAAACACAATTCTGCTTCTTGCTGTGCCATGAAACAAGATTGTTTCCCATGTAGAAACATCCTCCACTCGTACTCTTTCTATCATCTATATCTCCAGCCCAATCAGCATCACTGTAGCCTATCAGAATGTTGTTGGTGTCCTTAGTATACCAGATTCCAAGGTCACTTGTACCTGCAACATACTTGATAATCCTTTTCACAGCATTCAGGTGAGATTCCTTTGGATTAGCTTGGTACCTAGCACAAACACACACACTGTACATAATATCTGGTCTACTAGAGGTTAAGTATAGTAAACTACCTATCATGGATCTGTAAAGTGTTGGATCAACATCTGTTCCAGCACTGTCTTTGCAAAGTTTCAAAGAAGATCCCATAGGAGTTTTCATTGGTTTTGAATTCTCAAGACCAAATCTTTTAACCAAGTTCTTAGCATACTTACTCTGGGAGAAGAAAATACCATTGCTGCATTGTTTGATTTGAAGACCTAGAAAATAATTCAAGTCTCCAACCATACTCATTTCAAATGTTGCAGTCATTGCCTCAACAAATTTACTCAACATTTTATCACAAGTAGAACCAAACACAATGTCATCAACATATATTTGAGCAATTAGTATATCATTTTCAGTGTGCTTAATGAACAAAGTTCTATCTGCCTCTCCTCTAATAAATCCATATTCCAAAAGAAAGTCAGTAAGCCTACCATACCATGCTCTAGGAGCTTGTTTAAGACCATACAATGCTTTCTTAAGTTTATATACATGATCAGGATACTGTGGATCTTCAAATCCTATAGGTTGTTCAACATATGCTTCTTCATTTAATATGCCATTTAGAAATGCAGCCTTTACATCCATTTGATGAAGTTTAATATCAATAAAACATGCAATAGCTAGCAGTAATCTAATAGATTCTATCCTAGCAACAGGTGCAAAAATTTCATCAAAATCGACTCCTTCAACTTGGGTGTAACCTTGTGCTACTAACCTAGCCTTGTTCCTAACAATATTACCAGATTCATCAGTTTTATTCTTGAATATCCACTTAGTTCCAATGACATTAGTATGACTAGGTCTAGGAACAAGTGTCCATACTTCATTTCTTTCAAACTGACCAAGTTCTTCATGCATAGCATTAATCCAGTTTTCATCAGTTAAGGCTTCTTTAGCACTCTTAGGTTCAATTTCAGATAAATAGCATTCAGTATTTACAACATTACACATAGAAGACATGCATATTGTTCTTACCGCATCTACCTTGTTTGATCTTACTCTTCCTCTTGTTTGCACTCCAACTGTAGCATCGCCTATGATCTGGTCAGAAGGATGACTTTTGCCTATTCTTGAAGAAGGATTCGTTTTGGGAATGTACTGATCATTCTGTGAATTTACAGCTGACTGTTCTGTAGATGTTGACCCAGATGTGTTAACATTTGGTGCAACATTTTCAGACTTCAGTGTATTCTCAGAAGTGTCAGTAACCTGTGATACATCTTCTTCATCTTTGTCATCTGTAAGACCTTTATCATCATCAAACACAACATTAACAGATTCTTGAACAGTGTTAGTTCTGAGGTTATAAACTCTATAAGCTTTACTATTTCTAGAATAGCCTAAAAAGAAACCTTTATCACTTTTAGAATCAAACTTATGAAGTTGATCCCTATCATTCAGAATATAACACACACAACCAAATACATGAAAGTATTTCACATTAGGTTTTCTGTTGTTCAAAATCTCATAAGGTGTTTGATTAGTGTTAGAACGAATAAAAACCCTATTAATAATATGGCATGCAGTATTCAATGCTTCTCCCCAAAATTTCTTAGCAAGACATTTGGATGTAAGCATAACTCTAGCCATTTCTTGTAAAGTTCTATTCTTTCTTTCAACAATTCCATTTTGTTGTGGAGTTTTAGGAGATGAATATTCTTGCAAGATACCCTTTTTATCACAAAAATCATTAAACATGCTGTTTTCAAATTCCCTACCATGATCAGTTCTAATACGGCCAACTTTCAAGTTAAACACATTTTTGAACCTCTTATAAAGGATTTTAAATGCAGCAAATGCTTCAGATTTGTCTCCTAAAGACTCTACCCAGGTATATCTAGAAAAATCATCTACCACAACTAAGGAATACCTCTTTCCTCCAATGCTTTCAGTTTCCATAGGACCCATCAAATCCATGTGCAGTAATTCAAAACATCGATGTGTAGTACAATGTGACAGCATTTTGTGTGACATTCTTACCTGCTTGCCTTTTTGGCATGGTCCACATACAGTGGTGTTGTGAAACCTCAGTTCTGGAATTCCTTTTACTGCATCTGCTTTGATTAGCTTTTTCATAGCTCTGTAATTTGCATGACCCAATCTTTGATGCCATAGAACATTTTCATCATGTTTTGACAAGTTACACATATTTGTTCCAATAAGATAGCAATTATCAGCTGACCTAGTACCAGTCATGACACAAACTTCATCTTTATTAAGAACATAACATGAATCTTTATCAAATTTCACATGCAAATTATCATCACAAAGTTGACTAATGCTAATCAGATTTGCAAGTAAGCCATCAACATGTAATACATTTTTAAGCTTAGGAAAACCTTCAACATTCAAAGTTCCTTTACCAACAATCTTTCCTTTAGAACCTCCACCATATGTAACACTACCACTATTCAAGGTCACATAATCAGATAAGAAATCAATACGACCTGTCATATGTCTAGAACAACCACTATCAAAGTACCATAATTCAGGTAAACATGCTTTTAAGGAGGTATGAACAACATTACAGGTAGCTTTTGGTTTCCATGCAGATTTTAAAAACTGTTTACCAGGATGTGACAGTTTCTTATGCAGCATTTTCAAGTTTTTCTGTTCTTCAAACAACTTTATACAGTAAGGACGAATATGACCAATTTTGAAACAGTAATGACAGATATACTTCCTTTTAACCTTGTGAGACTCTGTTTCTGCAGATGTTGACCCAGATGTGTCAACATTTGCCTTAACAAATTTCACAGGTTTTCTAAATTTATCAGAAATAGAAGCAGTAGTACCATCATAACCTAAACCATGATTGTTAGACTTACCAGTAGCTATAACATTATTTACCTCAGAAGCACTCTTGGAATATTTCTTGAAACATAAAGTAGAATTTATCAGTTTCTCCTTTAAGTTACAGATTTCCAGATCTCTTTTGGTAAGAATAACTTCTAGCTTGGTGATTGTGTCTGTCAAATCCTCATTCCTTTTATTCAGAGAATCAAGGGTGAGTTTCTGATTCTTCCAATCATCTAACAGCTTTTGGTATTCATTGTCATCAGTCCTTTTTCCTGCATCATCAACTAAACCATTAAAACAGTTCAAATCTGGGTGACTCTGTTCTGATGTTGCTGTAGATGTTGAAACATCAGGTACAACATCAGAATCTGTTTCATCCAGATCATCATCTGAGGAATTATAATCAATTCTGGTCAAATTAGAATATTCATTCTGATTTAATTCATCAAGATCATCATCAGAATCATCACTCAAGGTAGCACTAAAATTCAGTTTTTGCTTAAGTCTAGTATTGGCACATTCATTTGCATAATGACCATAACCAGAACAAGCATTGCATTGAACTGATTTTCGAAATTCAGGATCATACCTTGGTTTACCTTCACTCTTTGACAGTCTTGGTGTGAATTGACCTTTCCTCCTTTCTGGTTGAGGTGTTGATGTGTTGATTTGAATCTTAGGCTGAATATTTCTAGATTTGTTCACAGATTTCTTAAGAAACTTATTAAAGTGCTTAGTAAGTAAGGCAATGTTGTTAGGATCCTTGAGACATTCATCAAGCAATTCTTCATCAGAATCAACTTCAGTAATGATAGGTTGAGACTCAGAAATGTTTGATGTTTCTCCTTTAAAAACTACAACTTTCTTATCAACATCATTTTCATCAACTTGATTAGTGTTTATTTCATATGTTCTAAGAATACTCACTAACTCATTTTGACTTAATGTATCTGTATTTTTTGCCTCTTCAATAGCACAAATTTTAGCATCAAATCTTTTAGGAACAGATCTTAATATCTTATGAACTACTCTAACATTAGAAATAGGGTCACCAAGAGAATGTGATTCATTGATTATCTCACTTAACCTTTCATTGTAGGCTGAAATGGTTTCATCTTCCTTCATTCGGAGATTCTCAAATTTTGTCCCCAACATTCGAAGCTTTGTCCTTCGAACACTGTCTGAACCCTCACAATGCTCTTGCAACCTGTCCCATGCATCTTTAGAAGTAGAACAGTTAGATATAATTTTAAACATTGAAACATCAACAGAAGTAAAAATAGCATTTAAAGCTTTAGAATTGTAGCTTGCTGTTGTTATTTCATCAGCCGTCCAATCAACTTCTCTTTTGAGTTGAACTTCACCATCTGCGTCTGCTGGTCTCTTTGGAGCTTCCCAACCTGTAAGTACAGTCCTCCAAGCACGTTCATCAATTGACTTGATGTACATACGCATCTTAGGCTTCCAATAAGAATAATTCGAACCATCTAAAACGGGTGGCCTAAGTGCAGTGGATATGTGATGTGTTTCCATTGCTAAACTAAACTAAAAACACACTTGACCAAAGATCTAACCTAGTGTCGTCAGGTATCAGCTCTGATACCAACTGAAAGTGTGCGGTATGGGTGTATAGAAGTGTTTAAGTATAAGTAGATAAATGTTGCACAGAATGTTGAGACAAATAGTGCAACACTGACTCTAACAGAATATCAGAAATTAAGATACACAGCGGAAGACTTGAAACACTAAAAACAAACGAGACACAATGGAAATACTTTTAACATAGATTTTATAAATAAAAATCTATGTCTGCCTTATGGCGTAAAATCAATACTTATCTTCAAGTACAAATGTTGTGTGAAATGTTACAACAATAACTTTCACAACGAAACTATAAACGAGGCAGGTGCCAAGTCTAGAAAACGAACTAAGTGTATAAATTATACACTGTCGAAATGCCTAGTCTATCTAATGATTACACTCTCAATAGATAAGAAGACACACAGTCATACGGGTGGTATACAACGTATGAACTAAAATGTAGAACTATTGGCCACAATTTCCTAACAGGGATGAACGCTCGGTCTAGGATATTGATCGAATAGAGCACACTGAATTATGAAGCCTTCAATGGGTATTTATAGTGTGGGATACGAAATTCTAGAGGCTTCCACATTGAGGTCCTATTTTTAAGGAAACTCAACTTCCACAACTTCCATGATCTTTCTAGATCCTTCTAGGCTGCTCCAGGTCGTTCCAAATGTATCCAGGCTGTTCTAGCATGTTCTCCAATGTTCTGGAATCTTCCAGGTTCCAGATCCTTGTAGAAGCTTCTAGATCCTGCCAGAAATGCGACAACATTTAGGTCAACATTTAATGTAGCATTTTAGAAAAGACTTAGAAAAACTCTCGGAAGGTCGAATTCAGATGTTGTTGATAATGTTAAGACATTTAAGAATTAACAACATCTACACCTCTCATCAATGGCGTCACAGTGTGGGCCATGGTCAAAGAAGCCAATTAGTGTCTGCCGGCCCAGATCGAAACTATGAAGAAGAAGAAGGTGTTGTGATGAAATTTGAGGTGAAACGAGTTTCATTGTTCATTTGAGGTGGAAGACCTAAATCTATGAAAGTGAGATTTTTTTTTTAGGAAGCCCTAAATCTATGAAATAAGGTTTTTTTTGGAAGCCCTATATCTATGAAATTTGATTTTTTTTTTTTATCCTGAATGAGGGGTGAGGGGGGAATTAGGGTTCTTTTTCTTTATTATCGGTATCTTTTATTGTGTATGGAGTCTACGATTAATGTTTTGGATTTATTCGATGAATTGTGAAATTAAGATTAAATGGAAAACTATGAAATTTCCCACTATAGATCTAAGTTTCTTAGTTTGAGATCGATTGCTTTACTTGTGATTCTGTTTCAAGAATAATAAGTTAAAATACAATTCTTGAAGATTAATTGTTGTCTCCGTAGACATATTGAGTGTGAATATTTTGAATTAGGATATATATATTCTGAATTCAGGAGTTTTATTGGGTCTCCTATGTCCTGTTTTTATGCTGTTTTGCAATTTCAGAATTTTTAAATTCTTGAAATTCTTTCAAGAATCAAGACTAAAATTTAGGTGGAGAGTTAGAAATTATCTTTTTCTTGGGCAAAGCCAAATTCCGGAATCCACTTTTGTGAGTTGATATATATTTTCTTGTTTGGATTCTTGTTGTTGTAGAAATTTTTTTATGTGGTCACGAAAAATTGGGGGTTTATGTACTTTCCAATTTTGTGTTTGTTCTTGGTGGGAATTTGCATTGGGAGTGTGCAACACATTGGGAAATTGGATCTGGGGTTCAAAGGGTCCCAAATGTATTGGATAGACAATGAGGTGTTCTCATATCCTATTGCCTTGTGGAGTGTATCTCTACAATTACCACTTGGAGTTTGCCATGAGAAATACATGTACTATTTTTTATATGCATTTACTTGATAGAAGAATATCCATATGTTGGATAATTTAGATCATTATTTTGTGTGAGCCAATGCAAGTGATATTTCTGTCTAATTTCTAACTTTTTTTAATTTATATTTTTTCAACATGTGGTGTTCCTCTAAGGCGTGTGAACTAGGCTTGTGTTCTTCTTGATGATTTTTTGACATAAATTAAAACGAATAAAACTTGATTAAAACTTCTAAGTATAATAACTCTCCTACAAATTTATTTGTATAAAACTTAAATTAATGCTACTCAATGTACAATTTAATTTACAATGGTGCTACGCAATGTAAAATCTGATGTACAATGAACATTAATTAATTATATTTATTGAACACTAACCTATATAATGGAAGGGTTCAATATATATGTCGATATTCAATATTCAATATATATCGATGTTCAATATATATGTCGATATTAAATATTCAATATATATGTCGATATTCAATATTTTATTATATTCAATATATAACGATATTAAGTGTTCAATATTCAATATATATGTCGATATTCAATATTTTATTATGTTCAATATATAACGATATTAAGTGTTCAATATTCAATATATATGTCGATATTCAATATTTAATTATGTAAAAAATACAAATTATGGAGATTTGAATAAAGAAAATTGAACTAAAAAAATTGATTTAGAACTTTTGAAAAAAAAATTCAAAAAAAATCAACAAAATTCTATAAAATGTTCAATATATCATAAAATATAAATAAAAAAACTAAATAAAAATAATTTGAATAAAAAAATTGAATTAAGGGGACAAAAAGGTATGATTTGGCAAGAATGAAGAGAGAGAGAGAGAATAAATTTAAAAATTAATTTAAAATAAAAATATTTGAAAAAAATATAAATTAAAAAAATTCAATAAAAAATCTGACTTAATTTTTTTGTAAAAAATGAATAAAAAAGATTCAAGTAAAATTTGATTTTTTTTTCTTTTTTTTTTTTTGCGTGAATTAGAAAAACTAAGAAATCGGAATAATTTGAATAAAATATAAATAAATAAAATATGAATTAGAAAAACTAAAAAACTAAGTAAAACTAATTTGAATAAAATATAAATAAATAAACTGAATAAAATAGTTTAAATAATTTTGAATAAAAAAATACTCTAATAAAATTCTGCGTAAAAATTTTAAAAAATAAAATCTTAATAAAAATTATAAAAAAAATTGTCAATAAAAAATCTGAATTAAAAATTGTGTAAATTAAAAAATAAGAAATCTGAATACAATATTTTTAATAAAATAACATTTTTTAATAAAATAAGGAAGGAGTTGAAAGGTTGAAGTGAGAGGGGTGATGTCATATCTTTGCAGGTTGATTGAACATTCAATTAACTTTTGAAATATTTTTTTGTCCCTTTCAAAACCAAAATTGAGTTTGATGAATTTAAGGGCAGAATGGTCTTTGCCCCTACAAAATTGTATCTCCTGCCCTAAAATAAATGGCTTGTACCATTAGATTCTTAAGAGCCCCCATTTATACTACACACCACTTTGCTCATATATATATATATATATATATATGAAAAAGTATTTTATCAATAAATATACACATATATATTAAAAATTTATATAACAATTCGGGTAGGGAAGGGGCGGGTACTAACAGGTCGGACATAAATCCCAGACCCGATTTGTTCACACACGGGGTGGGTCCGGCCAGACCTAAAGCTCGCGGGTCGGATCAATACTGTCATCCCTACGGATGAGGTGATGTTCAAGAAATTTTGTAAGTGCGCTAGTCCCGATACAGGGATATCTAGTCAATGAACATTACCTTGTGGAATTATCTAATTGCCATTTGGGATCAGCCAGAATATCGAGAACGGTGCGAGAAGAACAGGGTTAACCACAAAAGTGGCCAAGCAGTAGGCGAGGTCGCAAGGCATGGGGTGGGATCCGTGTCCATCATCGAGCATAGACGTGCCATCGAAAGTATTAATTAACGTTATTAATTCATTTTATTTTATCTATTAATAATTTATTTATATGTTAATTTGGTATGAAATAGGAGACGGGACGTGCACTGACTCACATGGAGCGGTTAAATATCGCTCATCCTTTCGATTATAATACTCAGACGTCCACGTAGCACTGCACAACTCAACTCCACGTAAATTTTACGTAATAATAATTAAGTTAATTAGTTAATATTAATTTCATATAATAACTTGTGTGTTTTTAAACGAGTTTGCAGTTGAACTTGACCTTGAGGATAGCGGAGTTTACATTTAAAACTTGAATTTTGAAAATAACAAAAAATTACATTTACAGTTTTTAAAATGAATATAAAAAAACAAGAGTTGAAAATGCATACATATAAAATTTACATTGCAAAATTAAACGAATGAGTTACTTTTCCGAGTGACGAGCTCCCTCACTAGGCTGTTTCTTTAGAAGCAAAAATTATATAATTATAATAATTATTTGCAACGACAAAGACCGTCACTAATTTGATCTTAGCCAAAAGGCCGAGAAAGGTATGCTTTTTACAGTGATGCGATTATGCTTTTAAATCTGTCCTGTCTCTCAATGCTTGCTCGGAGTTTCGATGTGGGAGGATACTGCTATAAAAAAATGCATGGTGATTATTACGTACGTATTTCGATTCTTTTGACGTACGTACGTTCAGAAGCTAGAGCCTAGCTACTGCATATTAACTAATTCGATCTCAGGAATCAGCATGCATGAGAAGTGTTCAAATTAAGAGACGTGCGTACAAGGCAAGTTTGAAATGATAATGAAATATAATAATACTATAATATAGTTGAACTCAAAACATTAATGATATGGTAGTGTTGCTTTTGGGGCAAAAACTGTTTAATCATTTCATATTTAATTAACTATTAATTTAATTGGCATCATCAACAAAATAACATGCATATATTCAAAATAGAACAACGTGTTGTCCACGGAATCTTCTTCAGCTATTCCAGGGACTTAATTAATTGTATAAATACCAGCTCGATCGTACGTACCTTTAGCAATAATTCACATCACATACAGATTCGATCTGATAGTAATCAATCATCAATGGCAGCTGCGCTTCTATTGGTTGCAACACTACTGCTGGCGCTATCCGCTTCTCAAGTTGTAGCCCGAACAGCGCCCGATGCGCCAATGGTTGAGAGACACGAGAAATGGATGGTGGAGAATGGGCGTGTGTACAAAGATGAAGCAGACAAAGCCATGAGATTCAACATATTCAAACACAACGCAGACTACATCGACTCGTTTAATGGCCATAATTTCAAGCTTGCTATAAACAAATTTGCCGATTTAACAAACGAGGAATTTCAGGCATCTAGGAACGGATACAAGATTGCAACGAAAACAGGAGGCCGCAAGCTGTCGTCCTTTAGGTACGCTAATGTTAGCGCGGTTCCAGCAACCATGGACTGGAGAAAGAAGGGAGCCGTTACTGGTGTTAAGGATCAAGGACAATGTGGTAATTTAATTATCCTCTGCCTAGCTAGCTCGTTTTTATAAGATCGATCGATGATGAATATTAATTAATTAATTAATTTGCTTGTTTACGTACAGGATGCTGCTGGGCATTTTCAGCAGTTGCAGCCACTGAAGGAATCAACCAGCTCACAACAGGGACTCTGGTTTCATTATCCGAACAAGAACTCGTGGATTGCGATACGACTCAAGACCAGGGCTGCAATGGAGGACTCATGGACAATGCGTTCGAGTTTATAATCAGCAACCATGGCCTCACAAGCGAATCCAACTACGCTTACAAGGGAGTTGATGGGACATGCAACACAAAGGAGGAGGAGTCTCACGCTGCTAAGATCACAGGGTACGAGGATGTCCCTAGCAACAGTGAGGCAGCATTGCTCAAAGCTGTCGCAAATCAACCAGTATCTGTTGCCATTGATGCAAGTGGATCCGATTTCCAGTTCTACTCCAGTGGAGTATTCACAGGAGAGTGTGGAACCGATCTAGATCATGGTGTCACCGCCGTTGGTTATGGAATAACCAGTGACGGAACAAAGTACTGGCTCGTTAAGAACTCGTGGGGAGCAAGTTGGGGAGAGAATGGATACATTAGAATGCAGAGGGGTGTATATTAATTAAAAGCGTCCATTCAAAGTCCGTATGTGTATATTAATTAAAAGCGTCCACCTCACAAGCCCAAATTTTCACAATAACGAAAATAGTTGAGCATAAGAAAATGAAGTTTAATGATTCGAATGTTGTACTTGAATTGGAGCAGGGGCCGCGCGAACGCAGGCCCCCTCTAGCACAAATTATGACGTAGGCTCGACCACTTGGGCCGACCTTAGGCGGGCGCCCCTCCTGAGTGCAATGGAGGTCGCCAACCTAGGCCATGAGCCTTGCTGATCGCCCATTGACCCCGTCCAGGTAAGTATGGAGCTTGATGGACATCGAGACTATTTTATACAGAAGCGTCCCCCCAATATTTTCTCTATTTATCCGATGTGGGAGAAATTGACATCAATTATTTCTTTTATTTTGGGCTATCTTTTTAAAGGTTCAAAGATGGCAAGGTCAAGCAGAACTGGCTTCTGCACCCAATTGTAGAAAGTAACTAGCAGCTATTTGCTCTTGTTTCCTTGTGCATTTCAAGCAAAGTAAGTATTGACTTATTTTTTCCTTTATTTTATTTTATTTTATTTTTGGGGATGGGTACAAATGTACATCCAGCATTCTTGTGTTCTAAGTTCATTAGTTTGCAGATACATGATTCACATTAGACATTCTTTTATCGATCTCTTTCAGAGTTGTAGGTTGCATTATATTGGTGATACGTGCACATTTTGAGTTGAAAGCTCAACAACTCCAAGGTATGAAGCTAATTAGATCTCTGTTCTTGTCTTCTTTTTTTCACTCAACGACCTCACTCTATTTGAGAAATGAGTCTCTGTTAGATGGAAATTCTGTTAGAGTTACTTAGTTCCTCTTCTAATTTTAGAAATCTTGGGACTTAATTTTTCTGTTGCAGTATATTGGGGAATATTTAGTTGAAGGTCATTTGTTTTTATGATTGAAAATATCAGTTTTATTTTCAAAGGGGTATCAAGAATGTAGTCTTGAGACATTAATTAACTAAGACCTGTTGATTTGTTCTTCATAATATCATTTGACCATTTGGAGAAACTTTTTTTTTTTTTCCAGAATCCCTAATTGTAGAATTTGAACTTCTTGCAGACACATTATGTCTATTGCTCTCCCCATTTCGAACAACTCCATCAACATCTACAAGTTCATGCCATGGAAGCAGTCATGGCTTGTTGGGAGCTTGAGTATGTGCTGCAAAGCTTAACAGGTTATCATCTGATCCATTTCTACATCTTTTTTTTGCAATTTTGTAGATTGGTATAATTTTCCTTTGTTCTCCACAATGTTCTTGCATGAATGTATATAGTCATCTATAATAGATTTTATTAGTTCTTTGTTACTTATGGAATCAATAGTCCCTCTCACTGTTGTATCAAAATAAATTGATACAATAATCCGATACTAAATATAATTCTGATACTGAAGAGTTCAATCCTTTAGTATCAGAAAATATTTATTGATACTATACATTTATGATACTAAAGAGTTACCCTTTAGTGTCAGACTTTTTTTTCTGATACGCGGTCTTTAGGATCGGGAGTATAGGTATCGGAAGTGGTATCAAAAATACATTTGATACCAATACCTTTTGGTATCAAATATTTCATTTTTAGTATAAAAAAAATTTTGATGCTAAAAACCTATTTTTTTGTAGTGACGACAAACATGATACGGAAAACAAGGATCAACGAAACCCAGAGGCTGAGACATGTAGACGGGTTTGGGTGAAACACCTTGTAAGAAGGCATTGTTCACATCCAACTGATGTAAGGGCCAGCCATTTCGAACAGCGAGGGAGAGCACAATTCGAACTGTAACAACCTTGACAACCGGGCTGAAGGTGTGTGAAAAATCGAAGCCAGGAATTTGAGAGAAGCCTTGGGCGACCAATGAGCCTTGTAGCGTTCAACTGAATCATCACCGTGATACTTAGTTCGAAAAATCCATTAGGATCCAACAATATTCGTGTTCAACGATCGAAGAACTAGATCCCAAGTTTGGTTCGCGTGGAGAGCATCGAGCTCAGAACGCATGGCCGCCAACCAATGGGGAACTTTTAAAACAAATTTTAACACCTTGGGGTCGTCTGAAAGAGCGAGTACGATTATCAAATCTGTGGTCGCAATATCACTGACGTAGCGAGGCTTGAAGATGCTTGACCGAGCCCGAGTAACCATCAGATGGGTGGAGCGTGGAATGACGGGCTGGTCGGCATGGTGATGCTCTGAAAAGAACTGTAATCAAGGGTCCAAGGATTTGCCGAGCAACACTTGCCAGAAAAAGGGAACGACGGCTCATCAACTGGGCATGGCGAGTAGTGTAGAAGCGAGAAGCGAACATATCGTAACACTGAAACCCTTTATAGGAGGAACTATAGCCTAGAAAAATGCAAGGAACACTGCGATGAGCCAATTTATGAGAAAAATAATCCCGAAGATATCGGAAAGACACGACACCCAAAGGTTCTGAAGTTTTAATAAATCGGGGGTGTATGAAAGAGCAATTCATACGGACTTGTCATCAAGCACAAGAGTAGGCAGGCGGTTAATAATATAGACTGCAATGGCCAAATCATCCACCAAAAAATGAGAAGGAACATTGGCATGAAGCATAAGAGACAAACCAGTTTCAGTGATATGTCAACTCGGGCTAGCGGACTGGCCCGGTTTAGCCCAAATGCTAATCGGTCCGGGTAAAAGAAGCCCAGATTTAAACGGGACTACGATTTAAGAGCCATAACCCTGCATTTTTAGGGTTAAACGGGCCAGCCCGATTAGCCCGATCCGGATAAACATCTCTAATATAAACATTGAAGCAATTTACAATAATATAAATATGTACACAATATAAATAGTAACAAACTCTCCAATAAAAATCAAACAAATTAACATGCAATCAAAGTCTTTGAACATCAATGGTGGTGAGGGCAAAATATTGAATTGATACGTAATATATATATTTTTTTATTTCTTGCTTGAAAGAAACTAATTTACTAATTTTGATTTCAATTTTTTTTTAGAATTCTGATTATATATTGGAATTAGAATGATAGTTCATCTTAATGTTTTTTTAGAAATCTTTACTTTTATATGAGTATCTATTAATGATATGATGGTTACATTACAAAATATTGGCCAAAAGGCAACGACAATTGGCAACGGCAGGTTACCGTTGCCAATTGTCAACGACATTGGTAATGGGCAGAAAAAAGGCGACGGGGGCGGGTGCCGTTGCCTTAAGGCAACGGGAGTGGGCCCCGTTACCTAATTCACGGTTTCACAATTTCTATATTTTGAAAACTGAAAAATTGTAGATAGTCATATTTTCTAGGATTGACAGAAAGTCCACTTCAAGGACTTGTCAATTCTTGGGCAACAAGCTTATTTCATGGTTCTCCAAGAAGCAGAACACAGTGGCCACTTCCACCACTGAAGCTGAATATGTTGCTGCTGGAAGTTGTTGTGCTCAAATCCTATGGTTAAGACAACAACTAAGAGACTACAAGGTCAACTCTACTGAGGTGCCAATATTTTGTGACAACAACAGTGCCATTGCTATATCACAAAATCCTGTCTTGCACACAAGATGCAAGCATGTGGACATCAAGCACCACTTCATTAGAGACCATGTGGAGAAGAAGGATATCAAGCTAGTGAAAATTCACACAGACCATCAAAAAGCTGACATATTAACCAAGCCACTTGCAGAGGCAAGATTTCTGGAGCTATCAGCAGAGTTGGGATTACTTGATCCAGGGAAGTTGGACAAATAAGTCCAAAGAAGCTCATTGATTAAGGGGGAAACAAAACCAAACTTCAGCAGACTTGGTCAAGTCTACTGAAATTCAGTAACATGACCTTACCTCTTCAGGACACTTGTCCATTAACTTTCAGGACCTTTGTCCACCTTTCTTCAGGACACTTGTCCATGTAGGGTCAGATAAGTTGTCCTAGCTATCAAACCAAATCTTGGTATGATAAGCACCTATTTGCAAAGCCCCTCCCAGCCCAAAAGATCCTGTTCAGAAAGCTCAGTAAGAAAACTGAGAAAAGAAGGATGCTACTGGCCAAACCTGCTGAAGAACAGGAGGAAGAGAAGCCTAAGATGAAAAAGAGAACAAAGGCCAGGGCTGTAAAGACAAGAAAAATGGCTCAGATAATCTCAGAAGAAAATTCAGATGCTTCAGCTGAGATTGAAGAAGTTGCTAGAGAAGGTGTACAAGTGCCATCTGATCATTCAGAAGAACTCAGGCAAAAGTACAATGAGACTAGACAAAAGTCTAAAGGTGATAAGAGAGTCAGGGAAGTTGTCCCTGAGAAGGAAGGAAGTGGAAGTAGCAGGGCCAGCAAGAGAAGGGCCAAACCTACTGAAAAGGTGTTGGAGCTGCAAGAAGAGAAGTCTCTTCAATTGGCTCTAAGGGAGAGCAGAGCTGAAAGCAGGGCCAAATCCATATCTAGGACTAATTCCTCTGGTTCTAGAACTCCAGAATCCAAAGTCCCTGAAGATCAACCCATAGAGGCCAACCTCCCTGATATTCAATATCTTGAGCCCAACTCCCCTGAAACCCATGTTACCCCTTCCAACCAACCCATTACCCCTGTAAATCTCACTAAGAGATATTCTCCTGAAGGGAATGAACAAAGAAGTGGCATAGATGTGCTTGCTGATTTAGCAGTAGATGAGACAAGACTCCTGTCTCCCCTTGACTCATCCATGCTCAATTATTCAAAGCTCTTAGAGCATGCACTTCATGAGCCAACCCCCTTGAGTAAAGCCCCTTCAGATTCATTGCTCTCTAAAGCAACTGAAGTACCTTCACTTGAGCCCAACCCTTCTGAAGCCAACATTCCTGAACTTAATTTGCCTAAACCCATAATAGGAGTACCCAGAGCCAACTCCCCTATAACCCAAAGTCCCCATTCAAGTGGAGATGAGGAGGAGTATACTTTTGAAAGTATGCTCAGAGGAGGAGCCAAGGCTACTGTGGACAGTTTGTATCCCCAACTTGCTGAATTTCCAAGAATTCAGAAGGCCTTTCATGATTTGAGGATGCTTGTTGATGTAAAAGATAAATCTATAATGGAGATATCACAAGTCATCCAAGATAAAGGTACAAACTGGTGGCAAATAGAGGAGAACAGATTGCTACACTTTGCTGGAGTCTCAAAGACAAGATTCCTCATTGATGAGGAGATTTTTGCAAAGTTGGTAGCCAAGAAGATTGAAGAGGAGAAAGAAAGAAAATCCAAAGGAATCAAACACCCTGACACTGGCTCTAATGATGATGATTCCCCTGATGATCCCTCAAACCCTTCAAATCCCAACCCTCCTGAAACCCCTCAAGCCAACCTCCCTGAACCCTTTCAACCCAAGTCTTCTGTAGCAGATAGACTTTCCAATCCTCCCAAAACCTATCATAGGAAAGGCTCTGTAACTTCAGAGGTGTTGACCAAGGGTGGTAACACAACCAAAGACACATCTGCCAATGAAGGTTCTTCTGAACCCAAGGCACAGCCTACAGATGTTGAGGTTCCTATACTAGAGGCTAGTTTGATTAAGGCCTATTCAGTGTCAGAAGAGTTGGACATTGATCAGCCCTTAATCATTCAGGATGACTCAGTGGCTGTTGATATAAGCACTGTGATCTCCCCACAACTGCCATCTTTGAACCTTGTTGAAGGTAGAGATGCTGCAGGATTAGATGAAGGAGTTGAAAAGGAGATATTAGCTGAAAAATCAGAGGGAGTTGTGGATGAAAGAGAGGTAATCATCACTAAGATAGTGAGTGTACCACCAAATGAGGGTGGAATAAGTGAGGAAGGACAGGTTATTCTTGAAGTCAAATCTGAACTTCAAGAATCCCTTGATGAGAGGAGGCCTGATTCCTTGAGTGAGATCATTATTACAGAAGGGAGAAAAGAAAAAGTTGAAAATGAGAAGAAGACTGCTGATGTATCAGAGTCTTATGTAAAAGAAATTGAGGGTGATGAGTGCTTATTTCCTAACCTGTTTGACTTGTCTGATGTTGCAGGTATCTCTTTTGACCAAATTTTTGCAGATGAGTTCCTCACAGATGCACCTATCCAAGTTGACACAGGCTCAGCTCAAGCCTTACTTGGAATACAATCAGAGAAGTTGGACTCCTTGGCTCATCAAGTTCAATCTGCTCATGCTGAAACTTCAGGAGCATTAAATGAGCAAGGAAGGACTCTAGCATCTGTTGAAATGAGGCTCACTGGCTCTGAAGATGTTGTGCTCCCAACTCTTGAGGCAAGAATCAGAGGTGTGGAATCTGGTCTCCAAACCATCTCCACTGAAGTTCAAAGTGCCAAATCAACCATGGAAGCCGTCTCAGAGGAGGTCAAGAAAGAGCAAAAGCTGCTGAGAGACAATCACAATGCTAATGTCAAAGCTCTCAGGCTAACTGTCAAGCAAGCTCTTGGAAAGAAGACAGCACTACAAAAGAGAAGAGCTGAAGAGCAAAGGCTAGCTATGGTCAAAGCTGCCTCAGAAAAATTTTCCCAAGAAGTGCTGGCCAACATTGCTGAAGGTGCAGTGGCCAACCTAACTGAGCTCTTAAAGGACCAACTGGATGCATCTCTGAAAACAGCCATGGAAGAGGTTGTCCAACAAAAGATGAAGCCTGTTCTTGCTTTCCTTAGCTTGAGCAGTGATAGAATGCAGAATATACATGATGAGAATGTATATTTGTTGGAGGAGATGAAGTCCCTAAACCAGGCCCAATCCCTGATGGCCTCAACAATGAGTGACCTCAAGCCCCAATGCTTTGATGCTGCCAAAAAGGGGGAAAGGGAAAGAGCTAGAGCAAAAGGTGCCTTGGTGATTGGGAGTCCAGTGAAAGGGAAGGACAAAGTCCCTGAAGGAAAAGGAAAAGAGCCAGAAATGCTGAACTTGGAAGATTTGGATGAAGAGGAGCAGTTAGCACTGGCATTGAAGAACTCAATGGCCTCAGCTCAAGAGGAAAGAGTAAGGCTACAGCAAAGACCAGGTGGTGAAGTGTCAGGTTTGGACAAAGATGCTGAAGGTGTCCAAACCAGAGGAAAGATCAAGAAGGCCCATGGGAAGAAGAGACAAATTGAGAAATTCACTGACTTTCCTAGCAGCCTTGATCTTCCACCTGAATTCAGAATTGATGAGGATGAGCCTACATCAAAGAAAGCCAAAACTGCTGAAAAGCCCAAATCTACTGAAGAAGACAAATCTTCTGAAACTGGAAAAACTGCTGAAGGTACCAAGTCCCCTGAAGACATTGAAGAGTTATTTGCTGAAGGATTTGGACCTGAACCTAAGAAGAAGACAACAGTCCTAGCTCTTGATCCATCAAAACTGTTTCATGAAGGGTATGGCAAAGACCCTGAAACACAACAGAAACTGGCCATGATGAGGGCCCAAGAGAAAATGGACTTGATGGAAGAAGCCAACAGAGCAAGAGATGAAAGAAGAGCAAACTTTCAGAAACCAAGAAGGAGAAGAGCAACATACAGCAAGATGAAGCCTCAGCTTCTAATCCCAATGGACACCAAATATCCACACTTGGATAAATGGGTGCCAATTCAACTGAATGACACATGGGAAGAAGCCAAAAGGGAGTTTGTCTATGACTATTATGTCATTGACAGATGGAATGGAGGAGATGCAAACTCTGCCTTCACTGAGTTCATGCTAGAATACTACAGAGAGTTGTATCAACAACTACTTGCTGCTGCTGACATTGCAAGATTTGAACTCACAGCTCCCAAACCAATCATATACATGCCTCCAAAGCTTGAAGGATGGATTGACCAAGCAAGAATTCTGAGGGAATTTACTGAGATCCTCAAGCTGAACAAGATGGTTCTTGGACCTAAGGGAACCAACCAAGAAGCCATGGCACTGAAGAGAAGAGTGTGGGCACAGTATGGAATGCTGCCACCTCCTGAGGATGATCTTTGAAATGGCTAAGTCTTCTGACCTTACTTGAATGATCAACTATGCTGAAATATGGTCAAGTTTGCTGATGTGTTAATCTGGTTGCTCTGATCTGATTATGGATTGCTCTGATACAAGATTGGTGTTCTGATTTTTGTGTTTATGCTCTAATATGCTTAGAATATAATGCTCTATTGTACTTAGTGTTGATGATTCATGCTCTGATATGTTAAATTCAACTATCAACATGCCTGTAATGATCTCTTATATGAATGATAGTTGAACTACTTTTGAATCAAGATACACTTATACAGAAAATCTCTCTATGCCTATCCATGAAACCTACTTGCAACAAAAAAAAAAAAAAAAAAAAAAAAAACAGTGAATACACTAACACATTATTTTTCAGGAATATTGACCTCAGTCATGTCTTCTGAAGATACATGTAATAGGTGTAGACAAGTCACTTTTGATTAAGTTGTATAGGTTTTGGCATCATCAAAAAGGGGGAAATTGTTGGGAATAAAATGAGCTATGTTTTGATTGAATACCAAAAACCCCCTGAGACATGCCAATTTATAAATAAATATGTTCTAAGAAATGTTAGAACATATAGATTATAGGCTAGATGAGAAGCTGAAATGTTAGGCAGCTCTTAGACAATTAGATGCACAAATTGAGGGGGAACCTATGCTTTGAAGATGATCAAGATCAAGTCCCCTCAAGGCTCAAAGTCTGGAACAATCACTTGAGAGTAAGGACACTCTATGAAATCTAAAATGCTCTTATCAGGAGAGTTGTCCAGAGGAGATGTTCTTATACAAAAACAAGATTGTAAAGCTCAAAAGGACAAGTCCAATGAAGATGCTCTTTTCAGGAGAGTTGTCCAGAGAAAGTATTCATAAAACTTTGATCAGGAGAGTTGTCCAAAGAAGCTAGCCATATGCAAGAACAAACCTACCTAGCTCAAAAAGACAAGACTACTCAAAGGTTATGGTCAGGAGAGTTGTCCAGATAAGCCAACTCTAAAGTATAAAGTGCTTTGATACAAAAAGACCAACCATGCTGATCAGAAGAGTTGTCCAGAGGAGTTGTCTCAGCCAAATTGACCAAGATCAAGTGCTCTGAAAGCCTGAGATCAACTATGCTGAAGAGATTGAGACAACCAATCCCTAAAGGTCCTCAAAGGAATAAGCTAAGACCATACACAAGAGAAACAAAGGGAAAGAGCCAAGTCATCTGAAGAAGAGCAAGCCAACCATGCTGAAAGGCAAAACTGCTGATAGTGATAAGGAGAGTTGTCCAGATGATAAGGAATAGTGTCCTATCATTGGATCAACCTTCAGAAGCCATGTCCAAGTCCTAACAAGAAGTCAAACATTGGGAAAAATGCTGCAGAATGAAGACAAAACCGTTACAGCCGTTTATTACCCAAATGAGGACATGTCACTATCAAGAATCTGTCTTCCAAGTTTGAAGAACTCAAGGAAGACATTTATAGCAATTTGGGGCTGCCTCTCCAACGGGCAAATCCTCCATTTTGTCTATAAATACAGAAGTGTGAAGACCATTTGAAAGCATCCAACTGACCTCAACATAATCCAACCTAGCTCAAAGTTCTTACAAATATTTTTTTGATACTACTTATCATTGGTATCGGAAATTTAATTTTTGATACTATTAATTTAATTTTTAGTATTAGTAATTGTTTTATTGATACCACTTATTGTTTGTATCAAATATTTTTTTTTGATACTACTTATCATTGGTGTCGGAAATTTAATTTTCGATACTATTAATTTTATTTTTAGTATTAGTAATTATTTTATTGATACCAATTATTTTTTGTATCAAATATATTTTTTGATACTACTTATCAGTAGTGTCAGAAATTTATTTTTCGATACTATTAATTTTATTTTTGGTATTAGTAATTGTTTTATTGATACCACTTATTTTTTGTATCAAATATTTTTTTTTGATACTACTTATCATTGGTGTCGGAAATTTAATTTTCGATACTATTAATTTTATTTTTAGTATTAGTAATTGTTTTATTGATACCAATTATTTTTTGTATCAAATATATTTTTTGATACTACTTATCAGTAGTGTCAGAAATTTAATTTTCGATACTATTAATTTTATTTTTAGTATTAGTAATTGTTTTATTGATACCACTTATTTTTTGTATCAAATATGTTTTTTGATACTACTTATCATTTGTGTCGAAAATTTAATTTTCGATACTATTAATATTATTTTTAGTATTATTAATTTTTTTATTGATACCACTTATTTTTTGTATCAAATATATTTTTTGTACAAAATATATTTTTTGATACTACTTATCAGTAGTGTCAGAAATTTAATTTTCGATACTATTAATTTTATTTTTAGTATTAGTAATTGTTTTATTGATACCACTTATTTTTTGTATCAATTTTTTTTTTTTGATACTACTTATCATTGGTGTTGGAAATTTAATTTTCGATACTATTAATTTTATTTTTAGTATTAGTAATTGTTTTATTGATACCAATTATTTTTTGTATCAAATATATTTTTTGATACTACTTATCAGTAGTGTCAGAAATTTAATTTTCGATACTATTAATTTTATTTTTAGTATTTTTTATTGATACCACTTATTTTTTGTATCAAATATTTTTTTTGATACTACTTATCATTTATGTCGGAAATTTAATTTTCGATACTATTAATTTTATTTTTAGTATTATTAATTTTTTTATTGATACCACTTATTTTTTGTATCAAATATATTTTTTGATACTACTTATCATTGGTGTCGGAAATTAAATTTTCGATACTATTAATTTTATTTTTAGTATTAGTAATTATTTTATTGATACCACTTATTTTTTTATATCAAATATATTTTTGATACTACTTGTCATTGGTGTCGAAAATTAAATTTTCGATACTATTAATTTTATTTTTAGTATTAGTAATTGTTTTATTGATACCACTTATTTTTTGTATCAAATATATTTTTTGATACTACTTATCATTGGTGTCGGAGGTTAAATTTTGAATACTATTAATTTTATTTTAAGTATTAGTAATTGTTTAATTGAAACCACTTATTTTCTGTATCTAATAGTATTTTTTTTTTGATACATTTATTTTTTCGGTATTAATTATCTTGAATAATTTTATAACATCCATCATTTTTATACTATTACTTATTTTAGTAGTATTAAAATTTATTTATTTATATTAATTATTTTAATATTATTTATTTACTGATACCATTTGTATTTTAATATTTTTTTTTAGTAGTATTGATTATTAGTATCAGATATATTTAAAAATAAATATCTGATACCAATTGCTAACTATTTGGTCTGCTCTTTTCAGTCTTTCTCCTGAACGAAAGCAATATCTTCTTCCCCAAACCCACCCCCTTCCATTCGAAGAAAAGAAAAAAGGGAAAAAACCACCCCTTTCAATGTGTGCGATTTACACACAGTGAGGTTCTTCCTCAGTCACGGCCGCCGCGCCTGGCCGTCTCTGTCCTCGGCCGCGCCGCCCACGCTCAGTCACGGCCGCTCAGCCAGGCTATCTCCTCGGCCGCGGCGCTCCAGGTCGCACTCCACGGCCATCGGCCGCCTCACCTCGAGACGCGGCTCACTCGCCGTGCCTCAACTGTCTCGTTCGGTCACCGGCCGCGCCGTCGCCGCAGGCCCCTGATCTGACGTCGTCGCCCTCTTCAGGCCATCCAGGGCCCTCCAACCGGCCGCGGCCCTCTCTTTGACCATCTCTCGCAGAATTGAAGTTTTAGTTAGCTTGTAAGTCGGGATACCAGTATTTACATTATATATAATTCAAAAATTGCAAATTAATTCACCTTTTTTAACCTAGTGTGATACATTGCCAATGTTTGTACATGACTAAGTTTATTTACTTAAATAACGTATTGAGTTTGTGGAATAATAATGTGTTATATTTTTTTCTAAAGGATAAGCAAACTTTCATTGCACTGTTTCTTGTATCTAAATGTTTTTAACCTAATGTGATAGATTGCCAATGTTTGTACATGGATACTTATGACTAGGTTGATTTACTTGGTGGTAATGTTCAGATTGAGTCATTTACTTGGTTGTAATCTTAATATGAGATAAATGAATCAAATAAGGTTTCATCTGCTTGCTTTGTTAATTGTAAATAATGAGTTACTTGTGCTATTGTATGAGTACAAATATTTTCAATAATCTCTTCTGAATCTTTTTGTTTTTTCTAGCTTCCTCTTTATGGTTTATTGTTCTTGTTTCTCTTTCTATAACATATGTTTTTTGGTTAATATGTTGGCAGATTATTATAATTGAGGTAAAACTAGCCTTTGTGACTGTTGAGATAATAATAGAAAAAAGATATACTAGTGTCGTTGAGGTATGATTGAATTCAACTTTAGGTTGCATTCTTAATTAGCGTATTGAGTTTGTGGAATAATAATGTGTTATGTTTTTATTTAAATGATAAGCAATACGTTGCAGTGTTTCATGGATCTAAATGCTTTTGGTATGGATTTTCAGTACTTCTGTTTTCATTAGTATTGTTTAAGACAATTAAGGCATTATATTGGTGATACATGTATCTGCAAACTATGAAGTACACTGTATAGTTCAGCTACTTAACTCTAATTATTTTTTAAAAATGTCACAACCGAAACACATTAGTACTTGTATAATTTGAAAGATGGACATTATAATTTGAAGTAACTTGGATGTTCTGATCACTGTGACATTGAAAGAGAAGATGCTTGTATTTTCAGATATGACCTGATATCATTCTTGATTACTATCATTTACCCTCCATCTGATCTGCTTAACATTTTTTATATCAGAATAGTTATCCTTGTGCTAATAGCCTGGGCAATGTAAAGGAGAGTATATCCTAGTTTAAATAGCTCAGACATCTCACCATAATTGCTTCTCTGAATCAACATGACCTTAATGAGTGTATTTGATTTCCTGCAACGTGTCGCATTAATTGAAGGTTCTTCATATGGATCATATATGTACATTAAATAAGTTTACTCAAAACCAAGTGCAATGAGAGCACTATTTAAACCTATCAAAATTTATTTTACTTTATTTGAACATTTCCGTGCTTGGAAATTGTGTTTGTAAACTATTTCTTTTATTTTGGGCTATCTTTTTAAAGGTTCAAAGATGGCAAGGTCAAGCAGAACTGGCTTCTGCACCCAATTGTAGAAAGTAACTAGCAGCTATTTGCTCTTGTTTCCTTGTGCATTTCAAGCAAAGTAAGTATTGACTTATTTTTTCCTTTTTTTATTTTATTTTATTTTTGGGGATGGGTACAAATGTACATCCAGCATTCTTGTGTTCTAAGTTCATTAGTTTGCAGATACATGATTCACATTAGACATTCTTTTATCGATCTCTTTCAGAGTTGTAGGTTGCATTATATTGGTGATACGTGCACATTTTGAGTTGAAAGCTCAACAACTCCAAGGTATGAAGCTAATTAGATCTCTGTTCTTGTCTTCTTTTTTTCACTCAACGACCTCACTCTATTTGAGAAATGAGTCTCTGTTAGATGGAAATTCTGTTAGAGTTACTTAGTTCCTCTTCTAATTTTAGAAATCTTGGGACTTAATTTTTCTGTTGCAGTATATTGGGGAATATTTAGTTGAAGGTCATTTGTTTTTATGATTGAAAATATCAGTTTTATTTTCAAAGGGGTATCAAGAATGTAGTCTTGAGACATTAATTAACTAAGACCTGTTGATTTGTTCTTCATAATATCATTTGACCATTTGGAGAAACTTTTTTTTTTCCAGAATCCCTAATTGTAGAATTTGAACTTCTTGCAGACACATTATGTCTATTGCTCTCCCCATTTCGAACAACTACATCAACATCTACAAGTTCATGCCATGGAAGCAGTCATGGCTTGTTGGGAGCTTGAGTATGTGCTGCAAAGCTTAACAGGTTATCATCTGATCCATTTCTACATCTTTTTTTTGCAATTTTGTAGATTGGTATAATTTTCCTTTGTTCTCCACAATGTTCTTGCATGAATGTATATAGTCATCTATAATAGATTTTATTAGTTCTTTGTTACTTATGGAATCAATAGTCCCTCTCACTGTTGGATCAATGTTCATGCTTTATAAATCTTATTTTATCAATCGTATCTCTTTGTAATACTAATATTTAGGAGAATTGTTGAATATCCCTAAACTTCTTTTATGCTTGTTAATCATTTATCTACATTATACATTCAGGCACCATGATCAAGTTATTCAAAGTAAAGAGACATTGCTAAAAGGGCTAATGAAAAGGTGTTGATGAACTATGTCTTGAAAAGGTTTTATAATGAATGTAAAGAGAAATCTTCTAATCTTTATTGCATCCTATATTGTCTTTGTGACTAGATAGGCTTTGGAATTTTATTATTGTGTTGGAATTAGACAAATTAGATTTTTGTATAGTTAACAGTACTTATAAGTATTTTCAGGTTTTGAAATTTTTACATTTAGCATTTATACGGAAATTAATATTAGAACTTTTTTATAATACCATTAATTTTAGAATCAGTCGGTGCTGTTTTAACTTTTAAATACAATAAATATAATATGTTTTAACTTTTAAATACAATAAATATAATATTGTATCAAAAAATTAATATAATTATCCGATGTTAAATGCCTTTTTTGATACTAAAAAAATCAATCTTTTAGTATCAGAATATATTTAGTATCGTTAAAAAAAATTGATACTAAAAATACAATGTAGTATCAAAAATATTTGATACAATTATTCGATACTAAATATTTTTTTGACACTAAAGGTTATATCCTTTAGTATCAAAAAAATATTTATCGATACTATATATTTAGTGTCGAAAGAAATAATTGATACTAAAAATACAATGTGGTATAAAAAAAAATTGATACAATTATCCGATACTAAATATTTTTCTGATACTAAAGGTTAAATTCTTTTAGTATCAGAAAATATTTATATATACTATATATTTAGTATCGTTAAAAAAAATTGATACTAAAAATACAATGTAGTATCAAAAAAAATTGATACTATTGTTCGATACTAAATATTATCTTGATACTAAAGGGTTCAATCATTTTGTATCCAAAAATATTTATTGATACTATATGTTTAGTATCGGTAAAAGTTTCCGATACTATAAATGCATTGTTGTATCAAAATAAATTGATACAATAATCCGATACTAAATATAATTCTGATACTGAAGAGTTTAATCCTTTAGTATCAGAAAATATTTATTGATACTATACATTTATGATACTAAAGAGTTACCCTTTAGTGTCATACTTTTTTTTCTGATACGCAGTCTTTAGGATCGGGAGTATAGGTATCGGAAGTGGTATCAAAAATACATTTGATACCAATACCTTTTGGTATCAAATATTTCATTTTTAGTATAAAAAAAAATTTGATGCTAAAACCCTCTTTTTTTGTAGTAACGACAAACATGATACGGAAAACAAGGATCAACGAAACCTAGAGGCTGAGACATGTAGACGGGTTTGGGTGAAACACCTTGCAAGAAGGCATTGTTCACATCCAACTGATGTAAGGGCCAGCCATTTCGAACAACGAGGGAGAGCACAATTCGAATTGTAATAACCTTGACAACCGGGCTGAAGGTGTGTGAAAAATCGAAGCCAGGAATTTGAGAGAAGCCTTGGGCGACCAATGAGCCTTGTAGCGTTCAACTGAATCATCACCGTGATACTTAGTTCGAAAAATCCATTAGGATCCAACAATATTCGTGTTCAACGATCGAAGAACTAGATCCCAAGTTTGGTTCGCGTGGAGAGCATCGAGCTCAGAACGCATGGCCGCCAACCAATGGGGAACTTTTAAAACAAATTTTAACACCTTGGGGTCGTCTGAAAGAGCGAGTACGATTATCAAATCTGTGGTCGCAATATCACTGACGTAGCGAGGCTTGAAGATGCTTGACCGAGCCCGAGTAACCATCAGATGGGTGGAGCGTGGAATGACGGGCTGGTCGGCATGGTGATGCTCTGAAAAGAACTGTAATCAAGGGTCCAAGGATTTGCCGAGCAACACTTGCCAGAAAAAGGGAACGACGGCTCATCAACTGGGCATGGCGAGTAGTGTAGAAGCGAGAAGCGAACATATCGTAACACTGAAACCCTTTATAGGAGGAACTATAGCCTAGAAAAATGCAAGGAACACTGCGATGAGCCAATTTATGAGAAAAATAATCCCGAAGATATCGGAAAGACACGACACCCAAAGGTTCTGAAGTTTTAATAAATCGGGGGTGTATGAAAGAGCAATTCATACGGACTTGTCATCAAGCACAAGAGTAGGCAGGCGGTTAATAATATAGACTGCAATGGCCAAATCATCCACCAAAAAATGAGAAGGAACATTGGCATGAAGCATAAGAGACAAACCAGTTTTAGTGATATGTCAACTCGGGCTAGCGGACTGGCCCGGTTTAGCCCAAATGCTAATCGGTCCGGGTAAAAGAAGCCCAGATTTAAACGGGACTACAATTTAAGAGCCATAACCCTGCATTTTTAGGGTTAAACGGGCCAGCCCGATTAGCCCGATCCGGATAAACATCTCTAATATAAACATTGAAGCAATTTACAATAATATAAATATGTACACAATATAAATAGTAACAAACTCTCCAATAAAAATCAAACAAATTAACATGCAATCAAAGTCTTTGAACATCAATGGTGGTGAGGGCAAAATATTGAATTGATACGTAATATATATTTTTTTTTATTTCTTGCTTGAAAGAAACTAATTTTTACTAATTTTGATTTCAATTTTTTTTTAGAATTCTGATTATATATTGGAATTAGAATGATAGTTCATCTTAATGTTTTTTTAGAAATCTTTACTTTTATATGAGTATCTATTAATGATATGATGGTTACATTACAAAATATTGGCCAAAAGGCAACGACAATTGGTAACGGCAGGTTACCGTTGCCAATTGTCAACGACATTGGTAATGGGCAGAAAAAAGGCGACGGGGGCGGGTGTCGTTGCCTTAAGGCAACGGGAGTGGGCCCCGTTACCTAATTCACGGTTTCACAATTTCTATATTTTGAAAACTGAAAAATTGTAGATAGTCATATTTTTTTAACGTGAAGCTAGAGTTTTTTAAATTAATATTATATATATATATATATATATATAGAGAGAGAGAGAGAGAGGGAGAGAGAGGGAGAGAGAGATTATTAACCCTCTGGTTCAAATTTTGCCCCCTTAGTGTTAGAAGATACACACAAAAAATTGTAAAAAATTATTCCACTTGTCAATACAAAAGGTCTCTACTGCCCTTCATTTTTCTTTTTGCAAGCATTAATATTTCATCTGTCTTCTCTCTCTTCCCTCTCTCATTAAATTCCTACCTCTTCTCTCTCTCTCATTAAATTCCTACCTCTTCTCTCTCTCTAGAAATTGGAGTGGTCGTTCAACACCCCTCTTACTGATCGAGAACACTAACCTATATAATGGAAGAGTTCAATATATATGTCGATATTCAATATTCAATATATATAAGTGTTCAATATATATATGTCGATATTCAATATTTTATTATATTTAATATATAATGATATTAAGTGTTCAATATTCAATATTCAATATATATGTCGATATTCAATATTTAATTATGTAAAAAATACAAATTATGGAGATATAAATAAAGAAAATTGAACTAAAAAAATTGATTTAGAACTTTTGAAAAATAAAATTCAACAAAATTCAACAAAAATTCAAAAAAAATCTTTAAAATGTTCAATATATCATAAAATATAAATAAAAAAACTTAATAAAAATAATTTGAATAAAAAAATTGAATTAAGGGGATTAAAAGGTATGATTTGGCAAGAATGAAAGAGAGAAAAAAGATTTAAAATAAAAATATTTGAAAAAAATATAAATTAAAAAAATTCAATAAAAAATCTGACTTATTTTTTTTGTAAAAAATTCAATAAAAAATTTGAATTTTTTTTTTCGTGAATTAGAAAAACTAAGAAATCAGAATAATTTAAATAAAATATAAATAAATAAAATATGAATTAGAAAAACTAAAAAACTAAGTAAAACTAATTTTAATAAAATATAAATAAATAAACTGAATAAAATAGTTTAAATAATTTTGAATAAAAAAATACTCTAATAAAATTCTGCGTATAAATTTTTAAAAATAAAATCTTAATAAAAATTATAAAAAAAATTGTCAATAAAAAATCTGAATTAAAAATTGTGTAAATTAAAAAAAAAAAAATCTAAATACAATATTTTTAATAAAATAACATTTTGTAATAAAATAAGGAAGGTGTTGAAAGGTTGAAGTGAGAGGGGTGATGTCAAAGCTTTGCAGGTTGATTAAATATTCAATTAACTTTTGTAATATTTTTTTGTCCCTTTCAAAACCAAAATTGGGTTTGATGAAATGGGAGTGGTCGTTCAACACCCCTCTCCATATTCGATGGCCCTCCAACGATGACGGCAACACGAGTGGTGGTTTCACGGTCTCCATCTTCCTCGGCCCGCTCCCGGCTTCGTCTTCTAACAGCGGCAACCATAGCGATGTGGCTTCGTCCATAAAGGTTTGTTCGAAACCCTTCTCCACGCCGTTGTAGAGCTTGAATGCTCCGTCAAGGGCTCGTCTTCTCCGATTGCGTGGTGGCAGCGTAGATCTAGGGTTTTGTGGGTGGTGTTGACACACTGAGTTGACTCAGTAAGCTTTTATTTTGGTTTAGTTACTCTTCTTTTTGTTTATTTTAGGTAAAATTGTGTTCATGGGTGGATGTGTATATGAACTGTTCAACATAATTGTAAAACAGGTCTTTCGACCACGTTCTTGGGTGGATGAAGAAATCTGTAAACCCTCTCATCAATGGCGTCACAGTGTGGGCCATGGTCAAAGAAGCAATTAATGTCTGCCGGCCCAGATCGAAACTATGAAGAAGAAGAAGGTGCTGTGATGAATCGGTTGTGACTAAAAGGTTTGTGAAACGAGTTTCATTGTTCATTTGAGGTGGAAGACCTAAATCTATGAAAGTGAGATTTTTTTTTTTAGGAAGCCCTAAATCTATGAAATAAGGTGTTTCTTGGAAGCCCTATATCTATGAAATTTGATTTTTTTTTATCCCGAATGAGGGGTGAGGGGGGAATTAGGGTTCTTTTTCTTTATTATCGTATGGAGTCTACGATTAATGTTTTGGATTTATTCGATGAATTTTGAAATTAAGATTAAATGGAAAACTATGAAATTTCCCACTACAGATCTAAGTTTCTTAGTTTGAGATCGATTGCTTTACTTGTGATTCTGTTTCAAGAATAATAAGTTAAAATACAATTCTTGAAGTTAAATTGTTGTCTCCGTAGGCATATTGAGTGTGAATATTTTGAATTAGGATATATATATTCTGTATTCAGGAGTTTATTGGGTCTCATATGTCCTGTTTTTATGCTGTTTTGCAATTTCAGAATTTTTAAATTCTTGAAATTCTTTCAAGAATCAAGATTAAAATTTAGGTGGAGAGTTAGAAATTATCTTTTTCTTGGGCAAAGCCAAATTCCGGAATCCACTTTTGTGAGTTGATATATATTTTCTTGTTTGGATTCTTGTTGCTGTAGAAATTTTTTTATGTGGTCACGAAAAATTGGGGGTTTATGTACTTTCCAATTTTGTGTTTGTTCTTGGTGGAAATTTGCATTGGGAGTGTGCAACACATTGGGAAATTGGATCTGGGGTTCAAAGGGTCCCAAATGTATTGGATAGACAATGAGGTGTTCTCATATCCTATTGCCTTGTGGAGTGTATCTCTACAGTTACCACTTGGGGTTTGCCATGAGAAATACATGTACTATTTTTTATATGCATTTACTTGATAGAAGAATATCCATATGTTGGATAATTTAGATCATTTTTTTGTGTGAGCCAATGCAAGTGATATTTCTGTCTAATTTCTAACTTTTTTTAATTTATATTTTTTCAACATGTGGTGTTCCTCTAAGGCGTGTGAACTAGGCTTGTGTTCTTCTTGATGATTTTTTGACATAAATTAAAAGGAATAAAACTTGATTAAAACTTCTAAGTATAATAACTCTCCTACAAATTTATTTGTATAAAACTTAAATTAATGCTACTCAATGTACAATTTAATTTACAATGGTGCTACGCAATGTAAAATATGATGTACAATGAACATTAATTAATTATATTTATTGAACACTAACCTATATAATGGAAGGGTTCAATATATATGTCGATATTCAATATTCAATATATATCGATGTTCAATATATATGTCGATATTAAATATTCAATATATATGTCGATATTCAATATTTTATCATATTCAATATATAACGATATTAAGTGTTCAATATTCAATATATATGTCGATATTCAATATTTTATTATATTCAATATATAACGATATTAAGTGTTCAATATTCAATATATATGTCGATATTCAATATTTAATTATGTAAAAAATACAAATTATGGAGATTTGAATAAAGAAAATTGAACTAAAAAAATTGATTTAGAACTTTTGAAAAAAAAATTCAAAAAAAATCAACAAAATTCTATAAAATGTTCAATATATCATAAAATATAAATAAAAAAACTAAATAAAAATAATTTGAATAAAAAAATTGAATTAAGGGGACAAAAAGGAATGATTTGACAAGAATGAAGAGAGAGAGAGAGAGAGAATAAATTTAAAAATTAATTTAAAATAAAAATATTTGAAAAAAATATAAATTAAAAAAATTCAATAAAAAATCTGACTTAATTTTTTTGTAAAAAATGAATAAAAAAAATTCAAGTAAAATTTGATTTTTTTTTTTGCGTGAATTAGAAAAACTAAGAAATCGGAATAATTTGAATAAAATATAAATAAATAAAATATGAATTAGAAAAACTAAAAAACTAAGTAAAACTAATTTGAATAAAATATAAATAAACTGAATAAAATAGTTTAAATAATTTTGAATAAAAAAATACTCTAATTAAATTCTGCGTAAAAATTTTAAAAAATAAAATCTTAATAAAAATTATAAAAAAAATTGTCAATAAAAAATCTGAATTAAAAATTGTGTAAATTAAAAAATAAGAAATCTGAATACAATATTTTTAATAAAATAACATTTTTTAATAAAATAAGGAAGGAGTTGAAAGGTTGAAGTGAGAGGGGTGATGTCATATCTATCTTTGCAGGTTGATTGAACATTCAATTAACTTTTGAAATATTTTTTTGTCCCTTTCAAAACCAAAACTGGGTTTGATGAATTTAAGGGCAGAATGGTCTTTGCCCCTACAAAATTGTATCTCCTGCCCTAAAATAAATTGCTTGTACCATTAGATTCTTAAGAGCCCCCATTTATACTACACACCACTTTGCCCATATATATATATATATATAAAAGTATTTTATCAATAAATATACACATATATATTAAAAAATTATATAACAATTCGGGTAGGGAAGGGGCGGGTACTAATAGGTCGGACATAAATCCCAGACCCGATTTGTTCACACACGGGGTGGGTCCGGACAGACCTAAAGCTCGCGGGTCGGGTCAATACTGTCATCCCTACGGATGAGGTGATGTTCAAGAAATTTTGTAAGTGCGCTAGTCCCGATACAGGGATATCTAGTCAATGAACATTACCTTGTGGAATTATCTAATTGCCATTTGGGATCAGCCAGAATATCGAGAACGGTGCGAGAAGAACAGGGTTAACCACAAAAGTGGCCAAGCAGTAGGCGAGGTCGCAAGGGATGGGGTGGGATCCGTGTCCATCATCGAGCATAGACGTGCCATCGAAAGTATTAATTAACTTTATTAATTCATTTTATTTTATCTATTAATAATTTATTTATATGTTAATTTGGTATGAAATAGGAGACGGGACGTGCACTGACTCACATGGAGCGGTTAAATATCGCTCATCCTTTCGATTATAATACTCAGACGTCCACGTAGCACTGCACAACTCAACTCCACGTAAATTTTACGTAATAATAATTAAGTTAATTAGTTAATATTAATTTCATATAACAACTTGTGTGTTTTTAAACGAGTTTGCAGTTGAACTTGAACTTGAGGATAGCGGAGGACCAAACTCGGGTCCCCCGAATCCGTAGGCCAGTAGCTCAAATCCTCCTCAAGTTGATGTTAACCATATCTATTTAGTGACTGACTGGGTCAAGCGAGGACAAGACTGTGGCTTGATGGGCAGTGTCGTTCAAGTATTACAAGCATGTTGAATTTCATCAAAGAAAGAGATGTCACATGTATGTTCTGTTTGTATTTATCATTCAAGTATCTCAAGTATATTACTTCACGCACAATGGCGGAGCCACGTTGGGCCCTGGGGGCATTGGGCCCCCCACCCAATTTCCCAACTTCTATTATACATATATTGTTATTTTTATATTATTGTACATGTTTGGTGCTAGCCTAGTGATATTTTCTCTAATTTTAAGAACCTTAAATTTTTTATCAACCACTTTTAGTAGTTCCAATATTTGTTTTTTTTTTTTTTTCCTTCTCTTTTAAATTTTATTGTATTCACCCTAATTTCAATATTTGTTCAATGTTTTCTTTCTTTCAAAATTTTATTGTAGGGTCATTTCATTGTTTAATATTTTGCACATTTATATGTAAAAATTTATATTATATATTACTTATTATTACTGATTACTTGTTCACTTTCTTTTTTGAGATGTTTCAATAATACTCTTGCACACTAGCTCCTAATATAAAAATAACTTACTAAATATAACATTCTTACAACATTATTTTATTTTTTAAAATTATCACTCATTTTGGATCAATATATTACTCTACACCTCACTTTAATTTCAAAGTATGCAAGTCATCAAGGATATAATTACAAATTTTGATAATATTTCATTTTTAGAGTAATGTTTTTGGGCCCCCCTATATGAAATTCCTGGCTCCGTCACTGTTCACGCACGTATGTAGGGCGATCATGTAATGAATGGATCACTATTTGCAAGGTAAGGGCAAGATCTTTGGTGAAAATCCCTACAACCAAAAAAAGTGAGGAACGAGAAGCTCCGTTTCAAATGGAACAAATAAAGACTGAAAGTAGGTCTTTGAGGGAGATTTCAATCTTTATGTAGACTTGACATGAGCTGCAAATTTTGAGTTGATCGAAATTGTAAGTGATAGTGATGAGGAGGATAACGAGAATGAAGATGACGATCATGATGATGAAAATGAAGATTAAATGTAATTTAATTTTTTTTAGATTTTAAAAATTAAAAAAAATAGTATATGTACAATTTTTTAATTTAAAAAAAAAATTACTTTTACAATTGGATATTTGAAAGTAACAAAAGTTACATTTACAATTTATATTTTGAAAGTACTAAAAAAATTAAATTTACAAAATTTTAGAAATTAACGTATTAATCAATTAATAAATGTGAAATAAATAAATTAAATGAATTAAAAAAGGTTGAGTAAAAAATTTATACATATACAATTTAGAAATTAAAAAAAAAATACATTTAAAACTTGAATTTTGAAAATAACAAAAAATTACATTTACAGTTTTTAAAATGAATATAAAAAAACAAGAGTTGAAAATGCATACATATAAAATTTACATTGCAAAAATAAACGAATGAGTTACTTTTCCGAGTGACGAGCTCCCTCACTAGGCTGTTTCTTTAGAAGCAAAAATTATATAATTATAATAATTATTTGCAACGACAAAGACCGTCACTAATTTGCGACATAAACTTGCCAAATAGCGAAAGAAGAGAAAATTTTATTATATGTCCTGTAACTTAGGCCTAATCCAAATTATATCCTTTTAGTTTTCACTTTTTCAATTTACGTCATAGGGTGTACAATTTATGTCCTTTTTGCCGGAAAATTGGAATTCCGATCAAATAGTCCAATTTACGTCCTCTTTATGTTTGAAAATTAGAAATTAATAATTAAAAATTTTTGAAAAAAATTTAAAATCTCATTAAAAACTAAAAATATCATTAAAATTTATAAATTTTGTAAAATAACAATAAAAAATTCTAAAATTCTAAAAAAATTTAAAAAAATCCACAGCTCTAAAAATTTGAAAAACTTGTAAAATAAAAAAAAATTCTAAAAAATTATAAAAACATAAAATTCTAAAAATAAAAAATCTATAAATTAAAAAATTTAAAATAAAATAAAAAATTATACAATTCTAAAAACCTCATTAAAATGAATTTGACACGGTTCTACAATTAATCAAGGCGTGGAATACAAAAAAAATTAGGAGTTCGAGAAAAACTTTAATGGCGGATGAGTCTGAATCAAGTCTAATTTTTAATGAAATATTAATAATTTTTAATATTCTTATTGGGTTTTACGAATTTTTAATATTTAATCTACACATTTTTTAAAAAATTAATGAGATTTTTAGAATTTTTAATGAGATTTTTGAATTTCTTAATTTTAAATTATACATTTTCGATTTTTTGAATTGTAGAATTTTTTTTTTTACACATTTTATAATTTTTAATGAGATTTTTAGAAAATTTAATGAGATATTTTGAATTTTATTTTACGCATTTTATAGGTTTTAATTTTAATGATATTTTGGGATTTTTAATAATATTTTTTAAAATTTTAGAATTTTTAATGATATTTTTAGAAAATTTATTTATTAAATTTTAATTTTCAAATTTAAAGGACGTAAATTGGACTATTTGGCCGGAATCCCAATTTATTCCTCACATTCCGGTGAGTTTGAAAATTTTCCGGCAAAAAGGACGTAAATTGGACCAAAAAGGACGTAAACTGAAAAAGTGAAAACTTAAAGAATATAAATTGGATTGAGTCTAAGTTACAGGACGCAAAATGAAATTTTCTCAGCGAAAGAAATTGCGACGACTTTTCAATCTGGTGGGTAACGAGTCGTTATGCATTTTGCCAACTAATTTGCAAAATAGCGACAAAATTATTTGTGACGGATTTTCGACCTGGTGGGTATCGGGTCGTTATACATTTTGCAACGGATATTGCTGTCGTAATTTACGACCCGCAAAAGCCATTTCTAAACTGATTTGCAACTATATTTCCATGGCTTATCGAGCTAGGCATTTTTTGTAGTGAACATTCCGTGTTAATATCATCATGGATTCCGAGTTAAGTATGTTATATATTTTATTATATTAATGCACTAACAGTTAATTAAATATAAAAATAAGTTTTTGCGGTCGACATGTAAATTAATGTAATTGCATCACATAATAAAAATCAACAACGTCCAAGCTCCTAATATCAGCTGGGTGGCAGAATGCATGGGGCCTAAAATGTAATTTTGCAAATTGGTGAGAAACTCAGTGAAAACAGGGGCTGAGAGCAATGGAGGTTAATGATCGTCGGCATATGGAGCTTGAAGCATAACACTTGTTTTAACTAAAACGCTGCGAATGAGACTGTGCACCTAGTGTTTAATTACGAGACTTTGTATATATATAGTTGATTAGGAAATTAATTGTTGGTTATTTGATAATTTCTTTATATAATAGTTAATTAATTGTTTGATTAGTTAGGATATAATTTGTTAAAATTAGGAAATGTTTTTAAAATTAGAAAATTGATGCATGAATGTACGTAGCTGTTTAGAAAATTAATTGTACGTTGATTTGTTCATAAACTGTGTGTATAATTGTTAATTAAATGTACCTCGATTTGTTGATAAATTGTGTACATAATTGTTAATTAATTAGAAATGGTTGATTAGTGTGAGAGTAGGTATATATTATGAGATCACCGTTAATGAGGATATACAAGCAATATACAAGGATATAATAACAAACAAATAAATGG
The DNA here is from genome assembly GCA_963675135.1 of Galeopsis tetrahit. Lineage (NCBI taxonomy): Eukaryota > Viridiplantae > Streptophyta > Magnoliopsida > Lamiales > Lamiaceae > Galeopsis > Galeopsis tetrahit. The sequence goes on along the minus strand of OY776126.1, from coordinate 36,831,829 downwards.
AATATTTACAAGGATATGGACCATATGGTATACAATAAATCAAAGATTTATTCCCTATTACCCCCCTCGATCAAGCGATGCAGTGGATGTATGGACACGCAAAGCTTGGAACGAAGCAATTCAAAACTGGTGCGAGGAAGACTCTTCGTGAAGATGTCAGCAACTTGGAGTTCGGAGGGAACAAACTGTGTAGTGAGGCAACTAGACGAGACCAGTTCCCGAACAAAGTGACAATCAATGTCAATATGCTTAGCTCGCGTATGTGCAATAGAAAGAGAAAGAGAGCCCTCTTGTTGTCACAAAGAAGAAGAGGGCGAGGCGGCAAATCACCCAATTCCCGAAGAAGTTGGGTGACCCAAATGATTTCTTGTGCAGAGTTGGCCATGGCACGATATTCAGATTCAAAACTAGACCGAGAGACGGTGTGCTGCTTCTTCGCACTCCAAAAAACGAAATTACCGTCCAAGAAGTTGGAATACCCACACGTAGAGCGTCGTGTCTCGACACACCGAGCCCAATCAGCATCCGAGTAGCCAAACAAGAGAGGGATCGAATCTACGTGTAAAGGTGAGACAAAATTTGATAGTACCTTGAACATAGCAAAGAATTCGCTTCACAGCAGCAAAGCGATCTACTTTGGGAGACGGGAGAAACTGGCTGACGTGGTTGAAAACATAGGAAAGATTTGGACGAGTGATGGTGAGATACTGCAAGGCGCCGACTAGAGAACGATATAAAGTGGGGTCATTAAAGGGCGCACCCGTGCTGACGAGCGAGGAGCCGACGACCAGGGGAGTCGAGACAGGTTTGGACTCCAAAAGATCTGCTCGAGCGAGGATGTCATGGGCGTATTTAGCCTGGCCAAGAAATAGGGTGTTCGAGGAACGAGACACCTTAAGCCAGAGGAAACAGTTCAGTTCACCCAAATCTTTGACCCGAAATTCCCTATTAACCCGAGAAATGAAATGCCTAAGGAATACATAATAATTGCTAGTTACGATAATGAGAAGAAGATACAGAGTGACCCCCTTGCGAATGAAGTAGAAAAAAGAGGTGTCAACTCGGCTGTAGACAAACCCAAGCGAGGCGAGGAAGGTGCTGAACCGAACAAACCAAGCTCGAGGTGCCTGACAAAGACCATATATGGCCTTCTTGAGACGCACTACAAAAAAAAGAGGTTTTTAGTATCGGAAAATTGGTATCTGATACATTTTCCGATACTAAATCTTATCATTTAGTATCAACAATAAAACTATTGATACTACTTGCATACTTGGTATCAAAAGATAAATTTTTGATACCAATAATTTTATTGCATCCGTTATTTTTTTATACTAAAATTATTTTAGCATCAAATTTTTTTTATTGATACTACTAATTTTTTGCATCAAATAATTTTTCGATACTACTTATCATTGGTATCGAAAATTTAATTTTTGATACTATTAATTTTACTTATAGTATTAGTAATTGTTTTCTTGATACAACTTATTTTTTGTATCAAATATTTTTTTGATACTACTTATCATTGGTATCGGAAATTTAATTTTTGATACTATTAATTTAATTTTTAGTATTAGTAATTGTTTTATTGATACCACTTATTGTTTGTATCAAATATTTTTTTTTGATACTACTTATCATTGGTGTCGGAAATTTAATTTTCGATACTATTAATTTTATTTTTAGTATTAGTAATTATTTTATTGATACCAATTATTTTTTGTATCAAATATATTTTTTGATACTACTTATCAGTAGTGTCGGAAATTTATTTTTCGATACTATTAATTTTATTTTTGGTATTAGTAATTATTTTATTGATACCACTTATTTTTTGTATCAAATATTTTTTTTGATACTACTTATCATGGGTGTCGGAAATTTAATTTTCGATACTATTAATTTTATTTTTAGTATTAGTAATTGTTTTATTGATACCAATTATTTTTTGTATCAAATATATTTTTTGATACTACTTATCAGTAGTGTCAGAAATTTAATTTTCGATACTATTAATTTTATTTTTAGTATTAGTAATTGTTTTATTGATACCACTTATTTTTTGTATCAAATATGGTTTTTGATACTACTTATCATTTGTGTCAGAAATTTAATTTTCGATACTATTGATTTTATTTTTAGTATTATTAATTTTTTTATTGATACCACTTATTTTTTGTATCAAATATATTTTTTGTACAAAATATATTTTTTGATACTACTTATCAGTAGTGTCAGAAATTTAATTTTCGATACTATTAATTTTATTTTTAGTATTAGTAATTGTTTTATTGATACCACTTATTTTTTGTATCAAATTTTTTTTTTGATACTACTTATCATTGGTGTTGGAAATTTAATTTTCGATACTATTAATTTTATTTTTAGTATTAGTAATTGTTTTATTGATACCAATTATTTTTTGTATCAAATATATTTTTGGATACTACTTATCAGTAGTGTCAGAAATTTAATTTTCGATACTATTAATTTTATTTTTAGTATTTTTTATTGATACCACTTATTTTTTGTATCAAATATTTTTTTTGATACTACTTATCATTTATGTCGGAAATTTAATTTTCGATACTATTAATTTTATTTTTAGTATTATTCATTTTTTTATTGATACCACTTATTTTTTGTATCAAATATATTTTTTGATACTACTTATCATTGGTGTCGGAAATTAAATTTTCGATACTATTAATTTTATTTTTAGTATTAGTAATTATTTTATTGATACCACTTATTTTTTATATCAAATATATTTTTTGATACTACTTATCATTGGTGTCGAAAATTAAATTTTCGATACTATTAATTTTATTTTTAGTATTAGTAATTGTTTTATTGAAACCACTTATTTTTTGTATCAAATATATTTTTTGATACTACTTATCATTGGTGTCGGAGGTTAAATTTTGAATACTATTAATTTTATTTTAAGTATTAGTAATTGTTTAATTGAAACCACTTATTTTCTGTATCTAATAGTATTTTTTTTTGATACATTTATTTTTTCGGTATTAATTATCTTGAATAATTTATAACATCCATCATTTTTATACTATTACTTATTTTAGTAGTATTAAAATTTATTTATTTATATTAATTATTTTAATATTATTTATTTACTGATACCATTTGTATTTTAATATTTTTTTTAGTAGTATTGATTATTAGTATCAGATATATTTAAAAATAAATATCTGATACCAATTGCTAACTATTTGGTCTGCTCTTTTCAGTCTTTCTCCTGAACGAAAGCAATATCTTCTTCCCCAAACCCACCCCCTTCCATTCGAAGAAAAGAAAAAAGGGAAAAAACCACCCCTTTCAATGTGTGCGATTTACACACAGTGAGGTTCTTCCTCAGTCACAGCCGCCGCGCCTGGCCGTCTCTGTCCTCGGCCGCGCCGCCCACGCTCAGTCACGGCCGCTCAGCCAGGCTATCTCCTCGGCCGCGGCGCTCCAGGTCGCACTCCACGGCCATCGGCCGCCTCACCTCGAGACGCGGCTCACTCGCCGTGCCTCAACTGTCTCGTTCGGTCACCGGCCGCGCCGTCGCCGCAGGCCCCTGATCTGACGTCGTCGCCCTCTTCAGGCCATCCAGGGCCCTCCGACCGGCCGCGGCCCTCTCTTTGACCATCTCTCGCAGAATTGAAGTTTTAGTTAGCTTGTAAGTCGGGATACCAGTATTTACATTATATATAATTCAAAAATTGCAAATTAATTCACCTTTTTTAACCTAGTGTGATACATTGCCAATGTTTGTACATGACTAAGTTTATTTACTTAAATAACGTATTGAGTTTGTGGAATAATAATGTGTTATATTTTTTTCTAAAGGATAAGCAAACTTTCATTGCACTGTTTCTTGTATCTAAATGTTTTTAACCTAATGTGATAGATTGCCAATGTTTGTACATGGATACTTATGACTAGGTTTATTTACTTGGTGGTAATGTTCAGATTGAGTCATTTACTTGGTTGTAATCTTAATATGAGATAAATGAATCAAATAAGGTTTCATCTGCTTGCTTTGTTAATTGTAAATAATGAGTTACTTATGCTATTGTATGAGTACAAATATTTTCAATAATCTCTTCTGAATCTTTTTGTTTTTTCTAGCTTCCTCTTTATGGTTTATTGTTCTTGTTTCTCTTTCTATAACATATGTTTTTTGGTTAATATGTTGGCAGATTATTATAATTGAGGTAAAACTAGCCTTTGTGACTGTTGAGATAATAATAGAAAAAAGCTATACTAGTGTCGTTGAGGTATGATTGAATTCAACTTTAGGTTGCATTCTTAATTAGCGTATTGAGTTTGTGGAATAATAATGTGTTATGTTTTTATTTAAATGATAAGCAATACGTTGCAGTGTTTCATGGATCTAAATGCTTTTGGTATGGATTTTCAGTACTTCTGTTTTCATTAGTATTGTTTAAGACAATTAAGGCATTATATTGGTGATACATGTATCTGCAAACTATGAAGTACACTGTATAGTTCAGCTACTTAACTCTAATTATTTGAACACCTTGGGGTCGTCTGGAAGAGCGAGTGTGATTATCAAATCTGTGGTCGCAATATCACTGACGTAGCGAGGCTTGAAGATGCTTGACCGAGCCCGAGTAACCATCAGATGGGTGGAGCGTGGAATGACGGGCTGGTCGGCATGGGGATGCTCTGAAAAGAACTGTAATCAAGGGTCCAAGGATTTGCCGAGCAACACTTGCTAGAAAAAGGGAACGACGGCTCATCAACTGGGCATGGCGAGAAGTGTAGAAGCGAGAAGCGAACATATCGTAACACTGAAACCCTTTATAGGAGGAACTATAGCCTAGAAAAATGCAAGGAACACTGCGATGAGCCAACTTATGAGAAAAATAATCCCGAAGATATCGGAAAGACACGACACCCAAAGGTTCTGAAGTTTTAATAAATCGGGGGTGTATGAAAGAGCAATTCATACGGACTTGTCATCAAGCACAAGAGTAGGTAGGCGGTTAATAATATAGACTGCAGTGGCCAAATCATCCACCAAAAAATGAGAAGGAACATTGGCATGAAGCATAAAAGACAAACCAGTTTCAGTGATATGTCAACTCGGGCTAGCGGACTGGCCCGGTTTAGCCCACATGCTAATCGATCCGGGTAAAAGAAGCCCAGATTTAAACGGGACTACGATTTAAGAGCCATAACCCTGCATTTTTAGGGTTAAACGGGCCAGCCCAATTAGCCCGATTCCGGATAAACATCTCTAATATAAACATTGAAGCAATTTACAATAATATAAATATGTACACAATATAATTAGTAACCAACTCTCCAATAAAAATTAAACAAATTAACTTGCAATCAAAGTCTTTGAACATCAATGGTGGTGAGGGCAAAATATTGAATTGATACGTAATATTTTTTTTTTATTTCTTGAAAGAAACTAATTTACTAATTTTGATTTCAATTTTTTTTTTTTTTGAGAATTCTGATTATATATTGGAATTAGAATGATAGTTCACCTTAATGTTTTTTTAGAAATCTTTACTTTTATATGAGTATCTATTAATGATATGATGGTTACACTACAAAATATTGGCCAAAAGGCAACGACAATTGGCAACGGCAGGCTACCGTTGCCAATTGGCAACGACATTGGTAACGGGCAGAAAAAGGCGACGGGGGCGGGTGCCGTTGCCTTAAGGCAACGGATAAGGCAACGGATAAGGCAACGGGAGTGGGACCCGTTACCTAATTCACGGTTTCACAATTTCTATATTTTGAAAACTGAAAAATTGTAGATAGTCATATTTTTTTAACGTGAAGCTAGAGTTTTTTAAATTAATATTATATATATATCGAGAGAGAGAGAGAGATTATTAACCCTCTGGTTCAAATTTTGCCCCCTTAGTGTTAGAAGATACACGCAAAAAATTGTGAAAAATTGTTCCACTTGTCAATACAAAAGGTCTCTACTGCCCTTCATTTTTCTTTTTGCAAGCATTAATATTTCATCTGTCTTCTCTCTCTTCCCTCACTCATTAAATTCCTACCTATATAATGGAAGGGTTCAATATATATGTCGATATTCAATATTCAATATTCAATATATATAAGTGTTCAATATATATGTCGATATTCAATATTTTATTATATTTAATATATAATGATATTAAGTGTTCAATATATATGTCGATATTCAATATTTAATTATGTAAAAAATACAAATTATGGAGATATAAATAAAGAAAATTGAACTAAAAAAATTGATTTAGAACTTTTGAAAAAAAAATTCAACAAAATTCAACAAAAATTCAAAAAAAAATCAACAAAATTCTATAAAATGTTCAATATATCATAAAATATAAATAAAAAAACTTAATTAAAATAATTTGAATAAAAAAATTGAATTAAGGGGATTAAAAGATATGATTTGGCAAGAATGAAAGAGAGAAAAAAGATTTAAAATAAAAATATTTGAAAAAAATATAAATTAAAAAAATTCAATAAAAAATCTGACTTAATTTTTTTGTAAAAAATGAATAAAAAAATTCAAGTAAAATTTGAATTTTTTTTTTCGTGAATTAGAAAAACTAAGAAATCAGAATAATTTAAATAAAATATAAATAAATAAAATATGAATTAGAAAAACTAAAAAACTAAGTAAAACTAATTTTAATAAAATATAAATAAATAAACTAAATAAAATAGTTTAAATAATTTTGAATAAAAAAATACTCTAATAAAATTCTGCGTATAAATTTTTAAAAATAAAATCTTAATAAAAATTATAAAAAAAATTGTTAATAAAAATCTGAATTAAAAATTGTGTAAATTAAAAAAAAAAAGAAATCTAAATACATTATTTTTAATAAAATAACATTTTTTAATAAAATAAGGAAGGTGTTGAAAGGTTGAAGTGAGAGGGGTGATGTCAAAGCTTTGCAGGTTGATTAAACATTCAATTAACTTTTGTAATATTTTTTTGTCCCTTTCAAAACCAAAATTGGGTTTGATGAAATTGGAGTGGTCGTTCAACACCCCTCTCCATTTTCGACGGCCCTCCAACGACGACGGCAACACAAGTGGTGGTTTCACGGTCTCCATCTTCCTCGGCCCGCTCCCGGCTTCGTCTTCTAACAGCGACAACCATAGCGATGTGGCTTCGTCCACAAAGGTTTGTTCGAAACCCTTCTCCACGCCGTTGTAGAGCTTGAATGCTCCGTCAAGGGCTCGTCTTCTCCGATTGTGTGGTGGCGGCGTAGATCTAGGGTATTGTGGGTGGTGTTGCCACACTGAGTTGACTCAGTAAGCTTTTATTTTGGTGCCTCTCTTTAAAAAACCTCTACTTTCTTTACTTTAGGAAATATCGTTAAAATTCAGCTTCTAATTTGGAGCTTTTGTTTTAGTTACTCTTGTTTTTGTTTATTTTAGGTAAAATTGTGTTCATGGGTGGATGTGTATATGAACTGTTCAACATAATTGTAAAACAGGTCTTTCGACCACGTTCTTGGGTGGATGAAGAAATCTGTAAACCCTCTCATCAATGGCGTCACAGTGTGGGCCATGGTCAAAGAAGCCAATTAGTGTCTGCCGGCCCAGATCGAAACTATGAAGAAGAAGAAGGTGTTGTGATGAAATTTGAGGTTAAACGAGTTTCATTGTTCATTTGAGGTGGAAGACCTAAATCTATGAAAGTGAGATTTTTTTTTTTAGGAAGCCCTAAATCTATGAAATAAGGTTTTTTTTGGAAGCCCTATATCTATGAAATTTGATTTTTTTTTTTATCCTGAATGAGGGGTGAGGGGGGAATTAGGGTTCTTTTTCTTTATTATCGGTATCTTTTATTGTGTATGGAGTCTACGATTAATGTTTTGGATTTATTCTATGAATTGTGAAATTAAGATTAAATGGAAAACTATGAAATTTCCCACTACAGATCTAAGTTTCTTAGTTTGAGATCGATTGCTTTACTTGTGATTCTGTTTCAAGAATAATAAGTTAAAATACAATTCTTGAAGATTAATTGTTGTCTCCGTAGACATATTGAGTGTGAATATTTTGAATTAGGATATATATATTCTGAATTCAGGAGTTTTATTGGGTCTCCTATGTCCTGTTTTTATGCTGTTTTGCAATTTCAGAATTTTTAAATTCTTGAAATTCTTTCAAGAATCAAGACTAAAATTTAGGTGGAGAGTTAGAAATTATCTTTTTCTTGGGCAAAGCCAAATTCCGGAATCCACTTTTGTGAGTTGATATATATTTTCTTGTTTGGATTCTTGTTGCTGTAGAAATTTTTTTATGTGGTCATGAAAAATTGGGGGTTTATGTACTTTCCAATTTTGTGTTTGTTCTTGGTGGGAATTTGCATTGGGAGTGTGCAACACATTGGGAAATTGGATCTGGGGTTCAAAGGGTCCCAAATGTATTGGATAGACAATGAGGTGTTCTCATATCCTATTGCCTTGTGGAGTGTATCTCTACAATTACCACTTGGAGTTTGCCATGAGAAATACATGTACTATTTTTTATATGCATTTACTTGATAGAAGAATATCCATATGTTGGATCACTACAAAAAACGCGGAGTTTGCCGACGGAAGGCTACCGACGGAATCCATTCTGTCGGTCGGACCGACGGATCGCCGACAGAATTCTCGAATCGACTGACTCCCGACGGAATACAAGTTCCGTCGGGACCGGCCGACGGACTTCCCGACGGAATTTAGTTCCGCAGCCAAACGGTGTCGTTTCGCCTTGCTTGCCGACGGATTGTTTCCGTCGGTCGTTCAAATTTCGACTGCCGACGGAAATATCCGTCGGTAGCCGACCCGCTTTGACTGACACATTAATATTCGCGTGCTACCGACGGAAATATCCGTCGGTAGCCGCACCGCTTTGACTGACTAATAAATATTCGTGTGCTACCGACGGAAATATCCGTCGGTAGCCAAATTTTTTTTTTTATATAAGAACTGCCGAAGAGAGGCAGTTCTCTTCGGCAGTTCTTCCCCATAAGGGAAATTTTTTTTTTGCTTTCGTCCCCCTCTCCCTGTTCGTCTCCTGTTCGTGGATTTTCTTGTGCGTGGTGCGTGGATTGATCGAGAAAGGGCATAACGATTATCTACTCCAATTTTTTTCAATTTAAACGGTACGTTTTATAAATTCTTAATTAATTTTAATTAAGTTATTGTATTATAAATTGCATGTTTATAATTATTATAAAACTGTTATTGAATTATTATAAATTGCATGTTAGTTCGTATAAAATTTCATGTACGTAGTTGATGAATATATATGTATAATTAATTCAAATATATGTTAGTACGTGGATTATATGTTTTTTATTGGTTAATTGTAATTAAAAATTGCATGTTAGTTCAAATATATAATGTAGTTCTTGTTAGTTCGTTTTGATAATTAAACTAGGTTATTATTGTTGATTAAATTAGTAATTATTCTTATAATTAAACTAGGTTATTATTGTTGATTAAATTAGTAATTATTCTTATAAGTAGGGGTGTTGTACGGTATGATTAATATAATAATTATTGTTATTGTTTAAATTAAGTCATTATTAATTAGTTTGGTAAATTATTTATTTCATTAGTAACGTGATTTTGTTATTGATTAAATTAGGAAATTATTGACTTAAATTACTAAAATGTTATTAATTAAATTAGGAAATTATTGATTTCATTACTATATTAATTATTGATTAATTTATTATACTTTTAAATTTTATTTATTAAAATAGATGAGTCAAGATGCTAGTGGGGCCTCAGGATCTCGACGTAGGAGAACCTCACTTAGGCCTGTTGAGCCTGCTACGTTGACGTCGTCGGCATCCGTTCCACAGCATTCGCCGCCGTCATCTCAGTCGTCGGCAGCTCGTCGACATCCCACGCGTGCCCGAGAAACCAGACTGAGAATATGGATTGAAGATAATGTACAGTAAGTAATTAATTAAATAATTTTAAGGTTTAACAATATTTAATATCATCAATTTTTGTACGTTTTTTAATTTATAATGTGTTTATTTCTTAATATATATATAATGTCACAGCTTACTTCCTGGTAATGAGATATCGAAGATTTGCACTGAGGTGATTACTCAGTGCAAGATTGCTGCGAATGCCTACTCTTGGCTGAAGGTGCCGCAGACGAAAAAGGATGAATACTGGGAGGAATTTCAGGTATTTGAGTGCATTCAATTAAATATTAATAAACAATTTATTATATATATTATTTGATAAATATGCTGATCGAATATGTGCAGAAACATGCTTATTGGCATAGGGAGTTTTTTTCGGACAACGATATCCGCAGGCTCTGGGTATCTTCATGTCAGTCTAGGTATAATGAGATTATGTACACCTGGAGGACTGCTTGGCGTAGTCGTGGCGTGGAGCAGACGACGTTGGGGGAGGACGATGGAGTCGACGTGTGGAACACGTTGACCACGTATTGGAGTAGCCCGGAGTACGTGCGGAAGTGTGCAACTGCTCGAGCCAACCGTAGAAGTGATGTGGGAGGTGGGATGTCAAGGCATCGGGGGGGGGGCCCGATCCGCGTATGAGCACTCAATTGCTCTAGTAAGTGTTCACTAAATTTATTTCAATTATTTATATTATAATATTATATAAAATAATTTTTTATGCTCATTTGGTACAAAATAGGAGCGGGATCTTGGGCGTGAACCCACTCACGTGGATCGGTTGAACGTTCTTCATTCGTTTGATCGAGATTCGCAGACGTCCACATATGGACGCACTACTGAGCTTCACGTAAGTTTAATTAAACTGTGATGTGTTTTTTAATATTTAATTAATTAAATGTATTGAACTATGTATTAATTTAATATTTTTGTAATTATGTAGTTGAATGTGAACCGGAGGATTGCAGAGGCGACGACACAGGCTTCTGCTGATGAAGCCGGGCCCAGCGCCGCCCCTCCGCCTGATCTTAACCGGATTTACCTGGAGGAGGCCCCGGCTGATCGAGGACGGGTCCTTGGCCTTGGCCGGATGAGCCGCTCAGTGAGAGCTGCGTCGTCCAGTTCGTCCCAGCGTGCATCGCAGGCCTCTGTATCCTCCACTGCTGCTCCTCCGGACCCGAACATTGTCAACTGGATGAACCACTACTTCCGACAGATGGCTGACACTATGGGTCGATCGTTGGGGATGCCTCAAGATCAAATAGATACATGCTTTGAACAGGCGATGAGCGTCCCCCCTCCTCCGCCTTTCGCTGCTTCGGTTGGTCCATTTCCCCCTCCGCCTTTCGATGCTCCGGTTGGTGGTTCAGTTCCCCCTTTCAATGCTCCAGATCAAAATCCAGATGCAGCCGCAGACGACGGCTTGGATGATTTCATTGGTGATGATGACTTTTTTGTACCGTATAGGGGTTGATGTTTGAACTATTTATTTTTCTGTCGAACTATTTATTTTTCTGTCGAACTATTTATTATTCTGTTGGACATATTTATTTCGGTTGATGCTTGTTTGTCAATGAATTGTTTATTTATGTTATTGTTTTTAATTTATACATAATACATAATTTTTCGTTAGATTTTGGTATAAAGTAAAGTATTTTTTAATTTTTTTTTTCGATTTTTTTTTTATTCCGCCAATGTTACCGACGGAAATAAAAACTCCGTCGGTAGTGTCTGCCGACGGATATTCCGTCGGCCAAGTACCCGACCAACGGAATTTTGGGCGGCAACATACCGACGGAATTTCAGAATCCGTCGGTAGTTTCAAAATGTACGCACCGACGGAATTTCAAAATCCGTCGGTAGCGCGTAATATTTACAGAAAGTTTCTTCCCCTTTCTCACTCAGTCGAAAAAAATCGTGGAAATTGTAAAAATTGTATGAGAGCAAGCAAATTTCGGTACGTTTTCCTTTTTTACTTGGTTAAATTTTGTAGTTTAGTTGTGCATTTTATATTGTTATAGTTTAATTAGTTGTGCATTTTATATATTTGTAGTTTAGTTGTGTATTTTAATTGTGCATTTTATATATGTGTAGTTTAGTTTAGTTGTGCATTTTTCTGGATGTTTGTAAGAATTTTATGTTAAATGTTTAACAGATGGATTTGCCGGATCGTCGATGGATGTATGAAACTCCTAGGTTCATTTTAGGAAATGTGAATAGTGAATTTTACAATGAACTTGTGTCATTTGTTGAATTTGCAAAGCTCCACCCACATTACATGCATGGGGATTGTATCAAGTGTCCGTGTAATGCCAAAAAATGTCAGAATAAAATATTTAAGTCGATTGATGAGGTTTTGGTACATGTTCTGAAGAATGGTTTCACTGTTAATTATTATAATTGGACATTTCACGGCGAAGTACGTTGGCCTTATAACTTTGATCAAGTTTTATACTATTACACTGCTGGTATCTATGAAAGACAAATATATGGTAATCATGCCGGCACGAGTACTGAACAACAATTTGGTGGGGAACAACAGTTCGGTGGGGAACAACAGTTTGGTGGGGAAGAACAACTTGGGGAGGGAGAACCCAATATGTATCAAACAATGATAATGGAAGCCGGTTTTTCAAATGTAGAAGAGGAGCCGACGGATGAAGCATTTCGGTTTTATGAAATGCTCAAATTTCTCGATCAAGATTTGTATCCGGGTTGTGATTCACACTCTCAACTGTCATTTAATGCCCGACTTATGGCTATCAAGACCGAGAACAAGCTTTCTAACAGGGCATATGAGCAAATGACACAATTATGCAGTGAGATCTGCCCTCCTGAGAATAAGGTGCCTACAACGTATCATCAAAGCAAGCAAATGCTGAAAAATATGGGATTGCCGGTCGAGAAGATTGATTGTTGTATAAACGGTTGCATGTTATATTGGGGTGATGAAGATAGCAATCTGAACATGTGTAGGATGTGTGGTCATCCTCGTTACAAAGAGCCACGTCGGAAGGGGCCCGCTGGTCAATCGAAGCCGTCGAAGAAGAAAGTGGCACACAAGAAGATGTATTATCTTCCAATCATTCCTCGTTTAATGAGATTGTATCAATCTACTGCCACAGCACAACACATGACGTGGCATGCAACAGATTCGTCTTCGACCGAGTCTAGGGAGATGCGACATCCGGCGGACTCGGAGGCCTGGAAACACCTTGACAACGTGTATCCCAATTTTTCCTCTGAACCGAGGAATGTGAGGCTAGGTTTGTGTACTGATGGTTTTGCACCGTTTGGGAGCTTTGGAAAGCAGTATTCGTTGTGGCCGGTGATTCTGACTCCGTATAATCTTCCTCCGTGGATGTGCTTGAAACCTCAAACAATGTTTCTAACTGTATTGGTGCCAGGTCCGTCGAATCCAAAAGATAAGCTTGACGTTTATCTCCAGCCTCTTATAAAAGACCTGATCTTTTTATGGGAAAGTGGTGTCCAAACGTATGATGTGTTCAGAAAACAGAATTTCACGATGCGTGCTGCTTTATTGTGGACCATTAGCGATTTTCCTGCATATTCTATGTTGTCTGGATGGAAAACGGCTGGTTTTCAAGCATGTCCGTATTGTATGGATTTTTCTGAAGCTTTCAGTCTTGAGAAGAGTAGGAAAGTTACATGGTTCGATAATCACCGAAAGTTCTTACCTCGAGATCATCCATTTAGAAGGAATAAGAACAACTTCTTGAAGAACAGAACAGTTACAATCAATCGACCGCCCATTCGAAACGGTACGTATTTTAATTAATTATACAATTATTTGATCTAGTATAATGTTATACGTATATGTTTTATTAATTTCTTCTAGTATAATGTTACCGTACAGGACATACGTTGTTACATGAGATTCAGTGGACGGGTTTGAAAAAATCTACTGAGGAAAATGCAGCTGAACACAACGGTCGAATCCCAGGTGGATGGAATAAAATGAGTATTTTTTGGGATTTGCCATACTGGAGTTCACTATTGATCCGACACAATTTGGACGTGATGCACATTGAGAAGAATGTGTTTGATAATGTGTTCCACACAATGATGAACACAGAAGGCAAGACGAAAGATACTCCAAAGTCCCGGGAAGAGCTGAACATTTATTGTCGTCGTCAAGAGTTGGAAAAGGATCCCAGTACAGGTAAATATCCGAAGGCTTGCTACACACTGGACAAGCCACAGAAACAACAACTGTGTCGTTGGATTCACGAGTTGAATTTTCCAGACAACTACGTGTCAAACTTGAGTCGATGCGCAGACATAAACAGGGGTAAGGTTTCAGGGATGAAGAGTCACGATTGTCATGTTTTTATGCAGCGCTTGATACCGATTGCGTTCCGAGACGTTGTTCCTCTCAATGTGTGGAGGGCTATCACTGAATTAAGTCTTTTTTTTAGAGATTTAACATCTTCAACGATCAAGATCGATGATATGATTCGTTTGGAGCAAGATATTCCAGTGATTTTGTGTAAGTTGGAACAAATTTTTCCACCTAGCTTCTTCAACTCCATGGAACACTTACCCGTTCATTTAGCGTATGAAGCCAAAATTTGTGGTCCAGTGCAGTACAGGTGGATGTACCCATTTGAAAGGTAAACTCTTACATTTTTCATTTTTTATATATACTACATGCATGCATGTTCACTGAATTAAAATATATGTTTTTTTATTATAAATCAGATATCTCCACAACTTGAAACGCAATGCTAAACAAAAGGCAAATGTGGAAGCATCGATTGTTAATGCATATTTGAATGAAGAGGTTGGCATGTTTTGTTCTTATTATTTTGAAGACCATGTCAACACTCGGTTGAGAAGTGAACCACGTAACTACGGTGGTAGAGATACAGACAATATCGGTGAAGAGGTTGATGGAATGCTGTCTATATTCAAGTCTAAGGGACGATCAATAGGAAAATTCACTGAACGAGAGTGGGAGTCGAACAGAGAGGCAGAAATAGCACAAACGTATGTGTTATTGAATTGTGATGAAATTCAGCCTTACATTGAGTAAGTATTTCATATTTTTATCATTACTTCATTTATGTAATTTAATATTAATTGTGATTGGATGTTGTGAATTAGGATGTATACTCAAGAACTAAGACGAACAGAACAAAACATCTCAGATACAGATATAGATGCTCGTCTTCAACGTGATTTTGTCAGATGGTTCCAACGTTGTGTGAGTACTATTTCCTTAAATTTTACGTAAATAAATATGATTCATAATTAATGTTAATTATTTGAACTGTATAGGGACGGTCAAACGATTTTGGGAATCGATTCTTAAAGGATCTCAGCAAAGGACCACTACGTCGTGTAAAGACTTACAACAGCTATATTGTGAAGGGCTACAGATTTCATACATCTGAGTATGCATCGAGAAAAGCGACTACCAACAGTGGTGTTTGCGTTAGCAGTGCAAACTACAATGCAGATGCAAGTGACTACTATGGGGTGTTGCACGAAGTCGTTGAAGTAGAATATCCGGGATATCCAACAAAGACTGTAGTGTTGTTCAAGTGTCATTGGTTTGATTCAGGCCCTTCAGGAACAAGGATTCATCCGGAGTACAAACTCGTCGATGTTAATCCGAAAAGGAGCTATATCGGGAATGATCCATTTGTATTTGCCCATCAAGTATCTCAAGTATACTACTGCAAGTATCCAGTACGATCATCACGTAGTAAAATTGAATGGCACGCTGTTTGCAAAGTAAAGGCAAGATCAATGGTAGAAGTCCCTACAAAGGACAAGAGTGATGAAGATGATTCTCCGTTTCAAACGGAACAAATAGAGGCTAGAACTGAAGTCTTTACGGGAGATTTGAATATCCACGTAGACTTGACGGCTGGAAATTCACAATTGATCGAAATTGAAAACGATAATGGAAATGAGGAAGATGATGAAAATGAAGAGGAAGAGGAGGAGGAGGAGGAGGAGGAGGAGGATGATGATGAAGAGGAAGATGAGACAAATAATGAAAATGTAGATGAAGAAGATGAAGAGGAAGAAGATGAAGAATAAATTATATAATGTAAGCTAATTATTTTATTAGATGTACAATTTAAAAATATTTATTTATCATTAAGTTACAACTAAAAATTGTGAAAAGAAATTATTTTTTTGATTTTTTTAAAAATATAATTCGCAAAAAAATGAATATTTTAGTAAAAAAAATGAATATTTTAGTATTTAAAAATATATAAATTATATTACAAATTTAATTATTTAATTTATGTGAATGAAATTAATTTTATGAAATTTTTTTAAAAATAATTAGCAAAAAAATGAATTTTTTACTAAAAAAATATTAGTATTTTAGTTAAAATATGAATATTTTAGTATTTTAAAATATATAAATTATAAAAATATAAATTATAGATTTCAAATTTAATTATTTGATATATTTGAAAGAAATTAATTTTGTGAATTTTAAAAAAAAAATGGGTCGAAAATGAGTACATATACAATTAATACTACAATTACGAACAAGTAACACATCTGTCCGAGTGGTAGGCGCCCTTCACTAGGCGCCCACACACCCGGGTTCGATTCCTAGCAAGGCCAGAATAATATATGGTGGCCTTAATAACAGTTCGCGGGTCGGGTCGGGTCGGGGGTCGGGTCGGGTCGGGGGTCGGGTCGGGTCGGGTCGGGACGGCACTACCGACGGAACCCCCGACGGACACCGACTGAATATAATCCCGAATTTAAAAAATATAAAATCTAGATCCGTCGGCAGTTCCGTCGGCACGTACCGACGGAATTACCGACAGAAGCCGACGGATATATTTTTCTTAAAAAAAATGCTAAAATTAAATATCCGTCGGTAAGTCCGTCGGTACTATCGACGGACGGATCGACGGAATTGTCGACAGATATCAGACCCGGTTTCGAAACGGGTCATTCAGACTACCGACGGAATGAGATCCGTCGGCAGACTCGACAGATTTATTCCGTCGGGAACCCGTCGGGACTACCGACGGAAAAAAAAATTCCGTCGGTAACTCGTACCGACGAGTCTAGAGCCGACTGAATTATTCCGTCGGTAATTCCGTCGAGAAACCACGCCTACCGACGACAATTCCGTCGGTAGGTCCGTCGGTAAATCGCTCATTTTTTGTAGTGGATAATTTAGATCATTATTTTGTGTGAGCCAATGCAAGTGATATTTCTGTCTAATTTCTAACTTTTTTTAATTTATATTTTTTCAACATGTGGTGTTCCTCTAAGGCGTGTGAACTAGGCTTGTGTTCTTCTTGATGATTTTTTGACATAAATTAAAAGGAATAAAACTTGATTAAAACTTCTAAGTATAATAACTCTCCTACAAATTTATTTGTATAAAACTTAAATTAATGCTACTCAATGTACAATTTAATTTACAATGGTGCTACGCAATGTAAAATCTGATGTACAATGAACATTAATTAATTATATTTATTGAACACTAACCTATATAATGGAAGGGTTCAATATATATGTCGATATTCAATATTCAATATATATCGATGTTCAATATATATGTCGATATTAAATATTCAATATATATGTCGATATTCAATATTTTATTATATTCAATATATAACGATATTAAGTGTTCAATATTCAATATATATGTCGATATTCAATATTTTATTATGTTCAATATATAACGATATTAAGTGTTCAATATTCAATATATATGTCGATATTCAATATTTAATTATGTAAAAAATACAAATTATGGAGATTTGAATAAAGAAAATTGAACTAAAAAAATTGATTTAGAACTTTTGAAAAAAAAATTCAAAAAAAATCAACAAAATTCTATAAAATGTTCAATATATCATAAAATATAAATAAAAAAACTAAATAAAAATAATTTGAATAAAAAAATTGAATTAAGGGGACAAAAAGGTATGATTTGGCAAGAATGAAGAGAGAGAGAGAGAGAATAAATTTAAAAATTAATTTAAAATAAAAATATTTGAAAAAAATATAAATTAAAAAAATTCAATAAAAAATCTGACTTAATTTTTTTGTAAAAAATGAATAAAAAAGATTCAAGTAAAATTTGATTTTTTTTTCTTTTTTTTTGCGTGAATTAGAAAAACTAAGAAATCGGAATAATTTGAATAAAATATAAATAAATAAAATATGAATTAGAAAAACTAAAAAACTAAGTAAAACTAATTTGAATAAAATATAAATAAATAAACTGAATAAAATAGTTTAAATAATTTTGAATAAAAAAATACTCTAATAAAATTCTGCGTAAAAATTTTAAAAAATAAAATCTTAATAAAAATTATAAAAAAAATTGTCAATAAAAAATCTGAATTAAAAATTGTGTAAATTAAAAAATAAGAAATCTGAATACAATATTTTTAATAAAATAACATTTTTTAATAAAATAAGGAAGGAGTTGAAAGGTTGAATTGAGAGGGGTGATGTCATATCTTTGCAGGTTGATTGAACATTCAATTAACTTTTGAAATATTTTTTTGTCCCTTTCAAAACCAAAATTGAGTTTGATGAATTTAAGGGCAGAATGGTCTTTGCCCCTACAAAATTGTATCTCCTGCCCTAAAATAAATGGCTTGTACCATTAGATTCTTAAGAGCCCCCATTTATACTACACACCACTTTGCTCATATATATATATATATATATATATATATGAAAAAGTATTTTATCAATAAATATACACATATATATTAAAAATTTATATAACAATTCGGGTAGGGAAGGGGCGGGTACTAACAGGTCGGACATAAATCCCAGACCCGATTTGTTCACACACGGGGTGGGTCCGGCCATACCTAAAGCTCGCGGGTCGGATCAATACTGTCATCCCTACGGATGAGGTGATGTTCAAGAAATTTTGTAAGTGCGCTAGTCCCGATACAGGGATATCTAGTCAATGAACATTACCTTGTGGAATTATCTAATTGCCATTTGGGATCAGCCAGAATATCGAGAACGGTGCGAGAAGAACAGGGTTAACCACAAAAGTGGCCAAGCAGTAGGCGAGGTCGCAAGGCATGGGGTGGGATCCGTGTCCATCATCGAGCATAGACGTGCCATCGAAAGTATTAATTAACGTTATTAATTCATTTTATTTTATCTATTAATAATTTATTTATATGTTAATTTGGTATGAAATAGGAGACGGGACGTGCACTGACTCACATGGAGCGGTTAAATATCGCTCATCCTTTCGATTATAATACTCAGACGTCCACGTAGCACTGCACAACTCAACTCCACGTAAATTTTACGTAATAATAATTAAGTTAATTAGTTAATATTAATTTCATATAATAACTTGTGTGTTTTTAAACGAGTTTGCAGTTGAACTTGACCTTGAGGATAGCGGAGTTTACATTTAAAACTTGAATTTTGAAAATAACAAAAAATTACATTTACAGTTTTTAAAATGAATATAAAAAAACAAGAGTTGAAAATGCATACATATAAAATTTACATTGCAAAAATAAACGAATGAGTTACTTTTCCGAGTGACGAGCTCCCTCACTAGGCTGTTTCTTTAGAAGCAAAAATTATATAATTATAATAATTATTTGCAACGACAAAGACCGTCACTAATTTGCGACATAAACTTGCCAAATAGTGAAAGAAATTGCGACGACTTTTCAATCCGGTGGGTAACGAGTCGTTATGCATTTTGCGAACTAATTTGCAAAATAGCGACAAAATTTGTGACGGATTTTCGACCTGGTGGGTATCGGGTCGTTATACATTTTGCAACGGATATTGCTGTCGTAATTTACGACGACTTTCAAGATTCCGTCGCAAATATTTATTAAATATAGTTGAGCTAAAAATCGTCGCAAAAGCCATTTCTAAACTGATTTGCAACTATATTTCCATGGCTTATCGAGCTAGGCATTTTTTGTAGTGAACATTCCGTGTTAATATCATCATGGATTCCGAGTTAAGTATGTTATATATTTTATTATATTAATGCACTAACAGTTAATTAAATATAAAAATAAGTTTTTGCGGTCGACATGTAAATTAATGTAATTGCATCACATAATAAAAATATATGTGTAAAATTATAAAATATATCTAAAAGCATTACCTTTCAAATAAATTAAGTTACTAAACAATTATATCATATAATAGAAATAAAGTTAATAAATGAGAATTTAATAAATAATTAGTCAAATTGACCTCATTGTTCTGAGTTCTAACTACATTGTCATATTTTCTTTAAGAGAATGAATGATTTTTTTTAAAAAAAAAAATGAGGGGTGTATTCTAATTATTCTTAAAATGACAAGGTAAGATTAAGACATCATCAAGAAAGCACTCGGTATTAGTATATATAATAGTTTTATTTCATAATTAATTTTCACTTAATTTCTTTATTATGAATATTAAATAGGTATCTCTCAAAAACACATTCATGTACTCATCATTATATTCTTTGTCTCAAAAATATTATAAGGAGGATATCCCACATGGAAATTGTGATGAATAAAGAGTGATTATTTATAAAGAAAGCGTAGGAGTGTATGTCACGACCTTACTTGAACAGGATCTGTTCTATAGGCTCGTACCTCTGTATCCTTGAGTTCTAAGGAGACAGGAAACCAAGTCTGGTGGATGAGCCATGGCTGCTCGGCTAGAGCGTGATTAACAGCTCCCTTGCTCGAGTTCTCGAGTCACCGGTGCAGTAGAGGATCGTTCTCGATTAGCCTCGGCTGGTTGGGATGGTCGAGCAGCTGTCTGACAAACACACTTATATTTTTGCTTCTGTTTTTCGATTTCGAGTTTTTTCAGTCACCTTCTAAAATCATTATAACACACATTGATGACAGAAAGATTAATACTTACAATCTGAGCATTAGCAGCAGCATGTCCTAACTGATCCAAGAGCTAGACATCTAACTAATTAAAATCAACAACGTCCAAGCTCCTAATATCAGCTGGGTGGCAGAATGCATGGGGCCTAAAATGTAATTTTGCAAATTGGTGAGAAACTCAGTGAAAACAGGGGCTGAGAGCAATGGAGGTTTATGATCGTCGGCATATGGAGCTTGATGGCCAGCATTCCCCACCCAAATACAAGATATGTGTTATCAACCAACAAGAATTAAGTAAACGTTAAGTTTGAG
Organism: Galeopsis tetrahit; assembly: GCA_963675135.1. Taxonomy (NCBI): domain Eukaryota; kingdom Viridiplantae; phylum Streptophyta; class Magnoliopsida; order Lamiales; family Lamiaceae; genus Galeopsis; species Galeopsis tetrahit. Next base: position 36,810,703 of record OY776126.1, on the reverse strand, counting down.
TTGGTAGGGTGCGCCAGGCCGTGGCAGTAGTGCAACGCCAAGGCGACGCTCGAAAGCCCCAGCAGCAAGCTGCCGTGACGGGCTCTCCCCCTGAAAATATTAATTTAATATCGTGTGAGCCATTGGCTCACATATCAGATATTAAACTGATAAGAACAGATACTACACTTGATCTTAGCCAAAAGGCCGAGAAAGGTATGGTTTTTACAGTGATGCGATTATGCTTTTAAATCTGTCCTGTCTCTCAATGCTTGCTCGGAGTTTCGATGTGGGAGGATACTGCTATAAAAAAATGCATGGTGATTATTACGTACGTATTTCGATTCTTTTGACGTACGTACGTTCAGTGCATATTAACTAATTCGATCTCAGGAATCAGCATGCATGAGAAGTGTTCAAATTAAGAGACGTGCGTACAAGGCAAGTTTGAAATGATAATGAAATATAATAATACTATAATATAGTTGAACTCAAAACATTAATGATATGGTAGTGTTGCTTTTGGGGCAAAAACTGTTTAATCATTTCATATTTAATTAACTATTAATTTAATTGGCATCATCAACAAAATAACATGCATATATTCAAAATAGAACAACGTGTTGTCCACGGAATCTTCTTCAGCTATTCCAGGGACTTAATTAATTGTATAAATACCAGCTCGATCGTACCTTTAGCAATAATTCACATCACATACAGATTCGATCTGATAGTAATCAATCATCAATGGCAGCTGCGCTTCTATTGGTTGCAACACTACTGCTGGCGCTATCCGCTTCTCAAGTTGTAGCCCGAACAGCGCCCGATGCGCCAATGGTTGAGAGACACGAGAAATGGATGGTGGAGAATGGGCGTGTGTACAAAGATGAAGCAGACAAAGCCATGAGATTCAACATATTCAAACACAACGCAGACTACATCGACTCGTTTAATGGCCATAATTTCAAGCTTGCTATAAACAAATTTGCCGATTTAACAAACGAGGAATTTCAGGCATCTAGGAACGGATACAAGATTGCAACGAAAACAGGAGGCCGCAAGCTGTCGTCCTTTAGGTACGCTAATGTTAGCGCGGTTCCAGCAACCATGGACTGGAGAAAGAAGGGAGCCGTTACTGGTGTTAAGGATCAAGGCCAATGTGGTAATTTAATTATCCTCTGCCTAGCTAGCTCGTTTTTATAAGATCGATCGATGATGAATATTAATTAATTAATTAATTTGCTTGTTTACGTACAGGATGCTGCTGGGCATTTTCAGCAGTTGCAGCCACTGAAGGAATCAACCAGCTCACAACAGGGACTCTGGTTTCATTATCCGAACAAGAACTCGTGGATTGCGATACGACTCAAGACCAGGGCTGCAATGGAGGACTCATGGACAATGCGTTCGAGTTTATAATCAGCAACCATGGCCTCACAAGCGAATCCAACTACGCTTACAAGGGAGTTGATGGGACATGCAACACAAAGGAGGAGGAGTCTCACGCTGCTAAGATCACAGGGTACGAGGATGTCCCTAGCAACAGTGAGGCAGCATTGCTCAAAGCTGTCGCAAATCAACCAGTATCTGTTGCCATTGATGCAAGTGGATCCGATTTCCAGTTCTACTCCAGTGGAGTATTCACAGGAGAGTGTGGAACCGATCTAGATCATGGTGTCACCGCCGTTGGTTATGGAATAACCAGTGACGGAACAAAGTACTGGCTCGTTAAGAACTCGTGGGGAGCAAGTTGGGGAGAGAATGGATACATTAGAATGCAGAGGGGTGTTGGAGCTGCAGAAGGTCTCTGTGGTATTGCCATGGAAGCTTCTTACCCAACTGCTTAAAAACGCAATTATTAACTATGTATCTTGGATCTATAGCTTGTCCGTATGTGTATATTAATTAAAAGCGTCCATTCAAAGTCCGTATGTGTATATTAATTAAAAGCGTCCACCTCACAAGCCCAAATTTTCACAATAACGAAAATAGTTGAGCATAAGAAAATGAAGTTTAATGATTCGAATGTTGTACTTGAATTGGAGCAGGGGCCGCGCGAACGCAGGCCCCCTCTAGCACAAATTATGACGTAGGCTCGACCACTTGGGCCGACCTTAGGCGGGCGCCCCTCCTGAGTGCAATGGAGGTCGCCAACCTAGGCCATGAGCCTTGCTGATCGCCCATTGACCCCGTCCAGGTAAGTATGGAGCTGGATGGACATCGAGACTATTTTATACAGAAGCGTCCCCCCAATATTTTCTCTATTTATCCGATGTGGGAGAAATTGACATCAATTATTTCTATTTAGAACTAATCTTTAACAATTACAAGGAACTCTATCTGATGATATTTAAGTATCAGTTTCGAGTTAAAAAAGGAAGGAATCGTCGTTAAGTTGGAATTGGCGCCATCCAAGTCAGGGAAGAAGTGCAACGCCAAAAGTATTATCAATTAATTTAGTAGTTTCAAGTAGAAGGAATAATCGTTCTAATTTAGTAGTTTCAAGTAGAAGGAATAATCGTTAAGTTAGAATTGGTGGGGTGCGCCAGGCCATGGCAGTAGTGCAACGCCAAGGCGACGCTCAAGAGCCCCAGCAGCAAGCTGCCGTGACGGGCTCTCCCCCTGAAAAAATTAATTTAATATCGTGTGAGCCATTGGCTCACATATCAGATATTAAACTGATAAGAACAGATACTACACTTGATCTTAGCCAAAAGGCCGAGAAAGGTATGCTTTTTCCAGTCATTCCATTACGCTTTTAAATTTGCCCTGTCTCTCCATGCTTGCTTAGAGTTTTGATGTGGGATCATATTACTGCACAGCCTAGCTTCCTTAATGCTGATTTCTTTTAACTTTCACACCCGACACCCTATTCATTCATGTACTTCGAAGATAATGCTGGCCGGTGTCATTGTCAATCCTAAGGGTGAAATGAAAGGCTCTGCAATCACTGGTGGCATTGGGATTGCCTCGTCTAGATATCAAATTTTGCGTCTCCGTGCTCGTTTTTCTTCATCCCATTTCTTTTAATTTGCTCTATTGTATTGTGGAGAGGTTAAATCAGCAGCATATATATTGATTGTTAACTTCAACATGAGCAATGGCGACTCACACTACTATAATAATCATATATAGTTTTGATCATACTAGAGGTTGGAATGTTGCTTTTGGGGCCAAAAGTATAGTCAAATAATTAATTACTTGGTATCAACTGTACTACCTCAGGAAACAACTAAATAAAACATCAAATTCATTCAAAATTGAATATAATTAGAACAATGGTTGCATCTTGGAAGCTGCTTCTAATTTTGGTTGCAACAGTATCCCGAGCAGCGCCCACCGATGCATCAATATATGGTTGAGAGGCACGAGAAATGGATATTTCATGGTGGAGAATGGGCGCCGGCCGTGCATGCGGACAAAGATTCAAGATATTCAAAGACAACGTACGTATGTAGACTTCATCGACTTAATTAAATACAACTAACACTCTTCGCCAACTAATATATTAATATATACTAGCACCCACAATCTCTAAAAAAAGTCCTACATATATTCCAAAATGTTTGCTGTAGCTCTGCGAACCACGTCTTTCCCATCCTCCCTTCCATTGCACACAAAAAACTGCTCGATAAATCGAGAAGTCATTCATAAGATACATGGGGCAATTTCAGAATTCAAGGAGTACCATGGATTGTTAAACAATCAGCCTGCAAAATAATTAAATCTCCTCATAGAATGCTAAGCAAAATCGTCATTGATCTATAAAAATTTAAAAAAAAAACCCAACCATGTATGTATGAGAAGCAACTCATTTTTTCTCTAATATCACTAAGAAAAGAAAGTATATATGTAAATACGAAAGCAACTGAGCACATAGGTGAAACGTGACAACAGTTTAACTGAAACGTGACACCAACTATAATTGAAACGTGTATATATGTTAGTATAACTATATAAGCCAATCACATGTAAATGAAGCGTGACAGAGGTTTTGACTGAAGCATAACACTTGTTTTAACTAAAACGCTGCGAATGAGACTGTGCACCTAGTGTTTAATTACGAGACTTTGTATATATATAGTTGATTAGGAAATTAATTGTTGGTTATTTGATAATTTTTTTATATAATAGTTAATTAATTGTTTGATTAGTTAGGATATAATTTGTTAAAATTAGGAAATGTTTTTAAAATTAGAAAATTGATGCATGAATGTACGTAGCTGTTTAGAAAATTAATTGTACGTTGATTTGTTCATAAACTGTGTGTATAATTGTTAATTAAATGTACCTCGATTTGTTGATAAATTGTGTACATAATTGTTAATTAATTAGAAATGGTTGATTAGTGTGAGAGTAGGTATATATTATGAGATCACCGATAATGAGCACAATTCGAATTGTAATAACCTTGACAACCGGGCTGAAGGTGTGTGAAAAATCGAAGCCAGGAATTTGAGAGAAGCCTTGGGCGACCAATGAGCCTTGTAGCGTTCAACTGAATCATCACCGTGATGCTTAGTTCGAAAAATCCATTAGGATCCAACAATATTCGTGTTCAACGATCGAAGAACTAGATCCCAAGTTTGGTTCGCGTGGAAAGCATCGAGCTCAGAACGCATGGCCGCCAACCAATGGGGAACTTTTAAAGCAAATTTGAACACCTTGGGGTCGTCTGAAAGAGCGAGTACGATTATCAAATCTGTGGTCGCAATATCACTGACGTAGCGAGGCTTGAAGATGCTTGACCGAGCCCGAGTAACCATCAGATGGGTGGAGCGTGGAATGACGGGCTGGTCGGCATGGTGATGCTCTGAAAAGAACTGTAATCAAGGGTCCAAGGATTTGCCGAGCAACACTTGCCAGAAAAAGGGAACGACGGCTCATCAACTGGGCATGGCGAGTAGTGTAGAAGCGAGAAGCGAACATATCGTAACACTGAAACCCTTTATAGGAGGAACTATAGCCTAGAAAAATGCAAGGAACACTGCGATGAGCCAATTTATGAGAAAAATAATCCCGAAGATATCGGAAAGACACGACACCCAAAGGTTCTGAAGTTTTAATAAATCGGGGGTGTATGAAAGAGCAATTCATACGGACTTGTCATCAAGCACAAGAGTAGGCAGGCGGTTAATAATATAGACTGCAATGGCCAAATCATCCACCAAAAAATGAGAAGGAACATTGGCATGAAGCATAAGAGACAAACCAGTTTCAGTGATATGTCAACTCGGGCTAGCGGACTGGCCCGGTTTAGCCCAAATGCTAATCGGTCCGGGTAAAAGAAGCCCAGATTTAAACGGGACTACGATTTAAGAGCTATAACCCTGCATTTTTAGGGTTAAACGGGCCAGCCCGATTAGCCCGATCCGGATAAACATCTCTAATATAAACATTGAAGCAATTTACAATAATATAAATATGTACACAATATAATTAGTAACAAACTCTCCAATAAAAATCAAACAAATTAACATGCAATCAAAGTCTTTGAACATCAATGGTGGTGAGGGCAAAATATTGAATTGATACGTAATATATATTTTTTTTTATTTGTTGCTTGAAAGAAACTAATTTACTAATTTTGATTTCAATTTTTTTTTAGAATTCTGATTATATATTTGTTGGTCCCAAAGTTGAGTTAAGATTGAGTAAGCTAAGAAAGTCTAGAGGGGAGGGGTGAATAGACTTTAAAAAATCTTTCAAAATATCAGAATATGCAGTGCGGAATTTAGTCTTCTTATGTACTGTACTGTGCTTACTCAGCTCAGATCAGTACTTTCAGAATAATATGGGCCTTACTAGTTTATACTCAACTTTTATTTAGATCTTTATCTTTGTTAATTCTTAATGTTCTTAGTTAAACAATTCAAACAAATATCAAACAGTATAGTAAAGAACACAGAATTTTATAGTGGTTCGACAAATGTCTACATCCACTCTCACAACTCCAGTTGTGAAGTTTTATTAACTCTTCCTTCTTGAGTTTCTTGTGGCTTAAAGTCCCAAGATTAAGACTGTGATCTTATCGATTATACCTCCAGGTATATCTTCGATCTACTAGTAATTTTCCAAGTAACTAGCACACTTGTTTTACAAAATACAAACTTAAACTTTGAAAAGTAAAACTTCTCTTTGAATAGCCTTTGATTCTTCTCTTCAATTCAGTGGCTCTTCTCTTCTTCTTTAATCTCCTTCAACTCTGTGAGTTCTTCTTGTGCTCTGTAGACTTAGATTGCTTGTGAATGCTTTAAGATCAGTAGTTTGTTTAGTAGTAGCAGTCTTTCAGTAGTCTTAGCAGTAGGAGATCACACAGTATTTATAGAACTTAGTATGACAGTTAGCAGTTTGTGAACTAACTCTCAACTAACTCTAAAACTGTTTTTGTAACTTCTTCTTGTAACCGACTTTGTAACTTCCTTCAACTTCCAAGTCAGCATATCTTCAATATATCTTCAGTTACACTTTAAATAAGTTTTCCAAACTTATTCTTCAATTTCATCAAATCAGCACAGTAACTTACTGTTCTGATTTTTACTCTTCAGATTTTACTGTTCGGATTTTACTCTGCTGAGCCAGTCAGCACAGTAACTTAAAACTGTTTAAACTTCTCCAGAATTCTTCTAAGCTCTTCTTCAACTCTTCTTGAAGTCTTCTTATTCTGAAGTAGTCCTCTGAGTCTTCATTAGTCTTCTGATCTTCTTCTAATCTAGTTCTAAACTTACAGTTCTGAACTTTTACAATGCTGAATACAATAAAATACAACTTTACAAATATAAAACCTATCTATACATCAACTGAACTATATACAGATGAGTATATCTAAGTCCTATACTATAAGCTGTCTATACAATACAACACATCAGCTTAGTTCCTAACAGTTCACATATCAGATCAGTAAACAATAAGATCAGTAACTCATGTAAGTTCAATAACTTTCATATAAGATCAGTAAACACTAAGATCAGTAAACACTTAAGATCAGTAACTTACATATAAGACCAGTAAGCATATAAGATCAATAAGTATATCAGATCAGTAACTCAGATTTCAAATATCTCATATAAGATCACTAAAATTATTCTCAGTTTCCATACTCAGATCAGTAATCTTATTTCAAATAACTCAGTTAAGATTAGTAATTTATTCTTAATATTACTAAATAAGATCAGTAAACTTATTTTCAGATATCATTAAGATCAGTAATCTCAATTTAAGTTTCTCATCAGATTAGTAAGCTTATATTCAGATGACTTAGTTAAGATGACTTAGAACCACATATATCACTAACTTTAAGTTGCTTTTGGCCATCAAAACATACTTTCATCAACTAGAATATTGTTTATAGGATTCATATCCCAACAATTTCCCCCTTTTTGATGAAGCCAAAACTACTTAAATGTTAATAAATCAGTAGTTAAGTATGTAGTCAATCATAACAGTTCATCAATTCAGAAATCATATCATATTCACACTCAGATTAGATATTTCACATATTACACATACTAACAAAATATGTAACACAAAAAAATATAGAAATAAAGACTAAGGATAGAAATGTTATCTTCTGAGCTTGTCCTTCATCTTCATTCTGTATCTTCAGATTCTGAATGCAACATACATCCTTGCTTTGATATCCATCATATGTTGATGATCAGTTATTCCTTCTTCCTTGATAATCTCAGCAATTATGTTGTTGATCTCTTTGTAATCAGGTTCTCCATTTTCCAGTCTTGGAGGTTCCCAATTAGGTTCTTCAGGACACAAGATTTTGGTTCCAGCACGAGCAGCAACTTGTGATATATCTTCCCAAAACTCTTGATCAATGTTCAGCATGAATTCTTCAAAATCAATAAATTCCGCTTCCTTGCTCGAATGATCACCAAACTTCCTCACAATGAAGTTAGCAATCTGCCATTTCTTCTTCAAATTCTTCCAGTATTCCATATGTTCTGTCAAAACAATGAAATCCACAAAGTTTTCATCTTGAAAATCTTTATCAAACTCTTTTCCTTCAGCTTTCTTTTGAGCATTCATCTTTCTCTTCAAAGCTGTAACTCGATTATCAAATCTTGTTTTCAAGAACTTGACATCCTTTTCTTTCTTCTTTTTCAACTTTGCTTCTTCACTTGAAATAACAGCTTTCATCTTGCTTTTTGATCTTGTAATTCTTCCAGCTTCTTCTTCTTGTTGTTCTTCATCAGACAAGACTAACTTTCTCTTCTTCTGAATCGAACTTTCAGCAATATCAGGTCTCTTCTCAACAATCTCTCGACCTTGTTGCTTCTGTTGCTTTCTTAGCTTCAACTTCTTATTCAGAATAGCAATTTCTTCTTTTAACTCATCCTGACTCACAACCAACTGAGCTTGTTGTGACTGAGTTTGTTCCATCACTTTCCTTGTCTTATCTTCCCCCTTTTTGGCTTCATCATGCCACTCTTTCAAGGAAGATATGTGTTGCTCCAGCTTCTTATGCAACACTTGAGACAAGTTCTTCTCTTGTACTCTATGAAGATCATAAATTTTGGACATTGTATATTCCATAACCTTTTCATAAGAGTGTTCAGAAGTCATTTTATTCATTCTTTCAGTAGCTTCTTGAAACATCTTTACAGCATCTTCCAGCTTTGCTTGAAGTTCTGCATTCTGCTTTTTCAACATCTCAAAGGCATAATTCTCAGATTCCTTTTCAATAGGGCCTGTTCTGATCTGTTCTTGCACATCTTCAAGAATAATAGGATCAGCAGAGTGAATTGGAATGCTTTCCATCTCTTCAGCATTTACATCTTGATTCTCCAAAGCTTCTGTTTCTTCAATCACAACAGTGTTCTCAAACACCTCTGTTGCATTGTCAACATCTTCATCAATTTCCATGCACTCTTTTTCAGCAGCATTCTCAGCTTCATCAACACCTTTCTCTTCACTTTCCATAAACAGATCTTCATCTGAAATAGGAGTTGCAATCTTCTCAACATTGTACTTGATTCCAGTTAATCTCTCAACAAGATGAACTACAGATTCTGGAGTAACTAATTCAAGAAAAGAGTTAACACCAGCTGCTTGCATCTGTTCTGCTTCCCAATCATCAAAGATTGAAGCACCTCTCATGCCTTCCATTATAGCCAAATTCTCCTTCAAAGTACTCCTCTTAAGATACACCCATGTGCCTATCCTAAGGAGTTTCTCAAACTCAACTGAGCTTTCATCAAATACAGGAAATTGTTTCAACAATGCTATCCTCAAATCTATCCTGATTCTATCCTCTTTATCACAGATAGTGTACTCCATCAAATCAGCAGGTTTAGGAGCAATAAATTCAGGTTCAGGGGATGATGAAATGTCAATTGGTTCAGTAGAAGGCTCAAATTCATGTTCAGTAGAGTGAGCATGAACCTGTGTTGGGGATTGATGTGGTGAAGGTTGATGTGAAGTTTGATGTTGAGGACTAGAAATTGGGGTAGGATGAAAATTAGTGTTCTGAGGGGATGAATGGGGAGTGTTCTGAGTCACAGAAAAATAGTGTTCTGATTGCCCAGAACATGAAGGTTGGGGGTTTTGGGTTTCAGTTTGGCTTGGTTCAGAGTTTGAAGGGGTAGGGGAGACAACAACTAACTTCCTCCTAGCACTTCTTGACTTAGTTCTTTTATGCACAACAATAGAACTAGGAACACTAACTTCTTGCTCTTCTGAGCTTGATTGCACCACAGTTTCAACAAATCTAACTGTTGGCTCTGAGGCAGCTGTAGCAGACCTTCTTCTCCTTGGTCTAATACTGCTCGGATCATGCCTCGCCTTTGATCTAATCTCAGGTTGATTGTCATCAGATCGGTACATTGAATCTCCAGATGCTTGTGCTTCAAGCTCTTGAGGTTGTTCCAAAGGGTTTTCTTGTTCAAACTGAACAGACTCCTTCTTCATCAAGAATTTCCCATGATGGAATTTCTTGGGATTACTCCAATATGGCTTTTTAACCAGCTGAGGCAACAAGAAACTCAGCTTACTTCCAAACCCTAATTTCGATTTAATCGAAAATTCCATGGTATCCTCATCGAACAAAACTTTGTCTTTTTCAATCAGCAGCCTTTCCAAGAAGAATCCTTGCCAATCACCTTGAACTCTGTCGATGATTGCAGCCATAATTCTAATCTTGAAACTTGATAGAGCATCCTGGCTATGATGTTGCCCTAACAAGCACTTTCCAGCTATGTCCATCAAAAACTGCAGACCAGTAGGAAGAACATCCTTCTTCAGATTAGTCAAGGTCTCTGTTTCAACTCCTGACCACCTTCCTACACATTCCTTCTCCTCTCCAGCTTTGTAATTCAAAATATCCACCGGGCCTTGCGGTAAATCCAACATCACTTCTAGGATTTCCCTAGTAATAGTGACCTTGTGCCCAGAAAGCATGGAGTGGACACCATTTTTATCTCCTTTGAGCTGTAAATAAAATTCCATTGCTTCTGGTTCATAGACATTCAGGGGAGATGATTCCAGAAATTTCCTTAGCCCACACTCTTCGCACATAGTCAGAATGGCTTGATTCTCAGCACTGTGTCGGCCATTGAAATATACAGCATTTTCCACAAAAATGCCCTTTTTGCGAATCCAGAAATTCGAATCAAATGTTCCTGCAACTTCGTTAGTTTCACTGATGATATTGATAGTTGCCATTTGTAGAATTTTGTAGAAACCAGATTTTTCAGTAGTTATGAAGTTATGAGTTTTCCAGAAATGAACTTCGTAAGAAAGACGATGAAGAGTGATCGTTTATGTCAAATTCAAAACCAATCTAGGGCTAGGATTGAATTTGATTATCACAAGGACTGGTTTAGATTAGGTCTCGAAATTCGTGTTTAAAAAAATAAACTGTCCATATTCTAGTACCACCCTTAATTTTTGGAGCCAACTTGTGTTTGATAAATACACCACAATTTTTAGGTTAGAAATAGAAGAGTGTATTAATCTTCTCTATTAGTAATCTAAAATTTTGAACAATTTTTGACTTAGAGTATTCTAAACCAAAAGACTGTTCTGATGCAAATCAGCACAGTAGTTTCCAAAACTATTTCACTTCATTTTCTTACAAGTATATAAAGAAAATATCACTTATCTAGATCAGCTGAGTACTGTGATCAGCTGAGTAACCTTTTTAGAAATCAGATCAGTAGATGAATCAGCACAGTAGATTTCAGATTAGTAGATGGGTCAGCACAGTAGATTTCAGATCAGTAGATGGGTCAGCACAGTAGATTTCAGATCAGTACCCAACTTTCCTGATTTCACCTTTTTGATGTCAGCACAGTAATCCTCAGATCAGTACTGTGTCAGATCAGTAGATTTCTTGTAAACAGATTAGTAGTAAACATATCTTTCTGTAGACAGATTAGTCAGTAATCAGATTAGTTCTGTAGAATAACTGAATTGTAATCAGATCAGTACTGTAGACAAAGAAACTTTGTAATCAGTACAGTTCTGTAGACAAGTCAATTCATTAATCAGAATAAATCTATAGACTGCTATAGTTTGTAATCAGATCAGATTAGTAGACTTTCCAAATCTGTAATCAGATCAGTTCCCCCTTCAATGGAGAATTCCTCTTCTGTGCCTGTTTCACCTTGGTAGAAGTGTTAGTTCATAAGATATAAGTGTAAAACAGTACAGATTAGTAACAATATGTCTAATTTAATGATCACATCAAGGTTTATGCTAAAGTGACTTAGTGATCTGAGTCAACAAAAGGATCTTTAAGAAATCACAGATTCCCCCTTAATGTATGTTCTCAGTGTCCCTCAGTTTTACCATCATTGGGATGAAGGTCACTTTAGTAACCTTGTTACCTGTTTTAGTGATCTGACATAGGGTTGTCTCTTCTGACTTTTGAGTTTTGATGTACTGCTCTTAGTTTCTGCTTCATGTCCTTCTTGGTATAAGATCAGTACCTGAAATGTTAGCACAGTTCTATATACACACAGAATCCATATCTATCAATCCTAAACTAATGCATAATTCTCTGAATCTCACTTCAGCCAATGGTTTTGTAAAAATGTCAGCTCTTTGAATATCAGTATGAATCTTTTCCATCCTAATATTCTTCTTTTCAACATGATCCCTAATAAAATGATGCCTAATGTCAACATGTTTGCATCTAGTATGTAGAACGGGATTTTGTGTGATGGCAATGGCACTATTACTGTCACAATATATATGTATATTAGATTCTACAACATTGTAGTATCTGAGTTGTTGTATTAGCCAAAGAAGCTGACTACAACAACTACCTGCAGCCATATATTCTGCTTCAGTAGTAGAAGTTGCCACACTTGTTTGTTTCTTTGAAAACCATGAAATGAGCTTAGTTCCTAAGAATTGACATGATCCTGAAGTAGATTTTTTATCTATTTTGCAACCTCCAAAGTCCGAGTCTGAATAACCACTTAAAGATATATCATCATCTGCAGGATACCATAATCCTCGATTAATGGTCCCCTTTAGATATTTCAATATCCTTTTGGCAGCTTCCAGATGACTTTCCTTGGGGTTTGCTTGAAATCTTGCACATACTCCAACAGAAAAAGCAATATCAGGTCTGCTGGCAGTTAGATAGAGTAGAGAGCCAATTAAAGCACAATAGTGAGGTTGGTCAGAAGACTTACCTCCTTCATCAGGATCCATTCTGTATGTAGGTTGCATGGGCACACCAACTGTCTTACAGGTTTTAATACCAAATTTATCTAGCAAATTCTTAGTGTATTTTGCTTGATTTATAAAGATACCTTCTGAAGTTTGTTTTACTTGAAGACCAAGAAAATATGTCATTTCTCCCATCATAGACATTTCAAATTTACTTTGCATGAGTGTAGAAAAGCTTTCACTCAAGGTTTTGTTGGGAGATCCAAAAATAATATCATCCACATAAATTTGAACAAGTAATATATCATTACCTTATTGTCTTCTAAACAAAGTTCTATCAACCTTGCCTTTTGTAAAACCATTTTCAAGTAAGAATAGAGAAAGAGTATCATACCAGGCTCTTGGGGCTTGTTTCAATCCATAGAGTGTTTTCTTTAACCTGTATACTTGGTGACTATTCACTTCAAAACCAGGTGGTTGTTCCACATAAACTTCTTCAGCAAGTATACCATTCAAAAATGCACTTTTCACATCCATTTGATACACAGTAAATTTCATATGTGCAGCATAAGCAAGGAACAATCTTATAGCTTCTAGTCTAGCTACAGGGGCAAAAGTTTCATCATAATCAATACCCTCAGCTTGAGAGTAGCCCCGAGCAACTAATCTAGCTTTATTTCTAACTACAAGATCATTTTCATCCCTTTTGTTCTTGAAAATCCACTTAGTACCTACAACATTATGATTACTAGGTCTATCAACAAGTTCCCAAACTTCATTTCTAGTGAACTGATTAAGTTCTTCCTGCATGGCTACAATCCAGTTACTATCACTTAAAGCTTCAATCACAGTTTTAGGCTCAATAGATGATAGAAAACAACACCAGCAAAATAGAGACTTGCTAGGTTCTTCCTTGGAATCAAACAATTGTTTTCTAGTTTTAACACCTATACTAGAATCACCTAGAATCAGATCAGTAGAATGAGCAGACTTCCATGTCCTTCTATTCTTAACAGAAATGCTATCATCATTTATATCATGTAAATCATTATGCAGATCAGTACCATTCATATCAGCAGACTTGTTCAAAGGGGAGCAGTCACTCAATTCTTGTATTTCAGAAGTTTTAGATGACTCACCTTTGTCTTTTACCTTTTCTTTATCAGAATCTTGATCTAGGACTTTCAGGAAAGGATTATATGCTTGTACAGATTCATATATTCCTGTATCATCATCTTCATTGTTGATTTGAAGCTGTAGTTTGTCTATTTTCTTACTGAGCTGATGATCAGCAGAGTCCTGCACATTCTCATCAAAGACTACATGGGGTGTTTCTTCCACACATAGGGTAGAGTAATTAAACACTCTAAATGCTTTGCTTACAGAAGAGTATCCTAAGAATATCCCTTCATCAGCTTTTGCATCAAAATCATTTAATTTACTTTTGCCATTGTTATGTATGAAACACTTACATCCAAAAATATGAAAATAGGAAACTCTTGGTTTTCTGCCTTTCCATACCTCATAAGGTGTTTTACCATGCACCTTATTAAGAGCACTTCGATTTTGGGAGTGACAAGCTGTGTTAATAGCTTCTGCCCAAAATTTCTGAGGTGTGTTGAATTCTGCAATCATGGCTCTGCAAGCTTCTTTTAGTGTTCTGTTTCTCCTTTCTGCAACACCATTTTGTTGAGGGGTTCTGGCTGCACTTGTCAAATGCTGTATGCCAGACTTAGAACAGTAGTCAGAGATGTAACAATTAATAAATTCAGTCCCCTTGTCACTCCTAATCTTGACAATGGGATGACCTTTTTCAACCTGCAACCTCTTCAATAGATCTGGAAGTAGTGTTTGTGTATCACTCTTTTTGTGTAGAAAGACTACCCAAGTAAACTTAGAGTAATCATCTACTACAACTAGAGTATATCTTCTTCCATTCAATGTAGGAGGGTTGATAGGACCATGAAGATCCATATGCAAGAGTTCTAAGACTCTGCTTGTTGAAAGAGTTGGAATGGACTTAAATGAAACCTTTACTTGTTTACCTTTTTGACAGGAATCACATACTTGTGATTTGGAATAGATTTCATTAGGAATGCCCTCAACAAGATGTTCTCTAGCAATCTTGTTGATTATCTTAAAGTTCAGATGGCAGAGGCGTTTATGCCAGAGCCAACTGTTTTCTTTAGGACTCTTAGTAATAAGACAGGCATTCTTAGGACAACTATTCCAATTCACAATGTATACACTTCCTTGTCTTGTGCCAACAAGTAGAACATTGTGAGTCCTTTTATCTATTATTTCACATCTTCTGGTTTTGAACTGAGCCTTGTATCCCCTGCACAGAATTGAGATACAGATAACAAATTATACTTCAAACCTTCAACATAGGAGACATCTTGGATTTCAACATCTCCATTCTTGATGAATCCAAATCCTTTTGTGATTGCTATTGAGCTATCACCAAAGATGACTTTTGGTCCTTCCTTCTCATGATAGTCAGTAAGTAAGGCCTTCGTACCAGTCATATGGTGTGAACACCCACTGTCTATGTACCAGGTCTCACCAACTGAACCACCTTTCTTGTATAAGTCCAGTCGATCCTGCAAGGTAGTGATCTTAATAACTTAGGTACCCTTGTTTATTGGGGTCCTTGAGGGTTAGTAGTGAGAGGTACCCAAATGAACATTGAGGATTTGAATAAATGGGACCTCTTCAGTTTTCTTCCAAATTTATCACAGAACAGTACTTTATTAACCAATTCAGAATTATCAGCAGACTTAGGATCTATTTTTCTGAGATAGCCTTTCCTTGGTTCTATCCTTTTTTCAGTAAGATCAGTATGTCTGTAATAGTTTGAATATGGTCTGAAAGCATGTGGACCATACGGCTTATAGATGCGTTTTGGTCTTTCCTCACCAATGATATTGTAGGATAAAGGAGGAGGATAAAGAACAGGTTTGTTATGATAATGAGGCACAAATCTCCTAGGTTTAGTTGAATACAGCTGAGACTGCCTTATGAAAGGAGGTCTAGGCTGTTCACAACTTCCCTGTGCTTGTCTTGGCCTACTGTTCTGAGTTTGTCTCTTCTGATTCCAGGACTGATCTGATCTGGTCAGAGGAGTATAACTCTTCTGGTATGGTCTTGACTGTACTGGTCTTAATACATTCTTCATTTTACCAACCTTGGTAGTAGGAGGGATGTATTTAGACTGTACTTTGAGTTTTGGATCATCATCATAAGTCATAGGTTCTTTTCCTTTATCTAGTTGCAAAGAACTTGTACTAGCTCCATTAGTGTTCTTAAATTCTGAAGTAGATGAACTAGGCAGATCAGTACCTATTCCTCTTTTATCATTTGGAGCTCTATATCTGTCTGAGATAGTTTGATTAATCTTAGTAGAGTTAATCATCCCAGATAGCTTTCGATCTAGGCTCACTACTTCAGATTCTAAGAATCTATTGCGCTCTTCAAGTTTTTCACACTTGATCTTTAAATCATTGAATTCATTAGTCTCTTTGGCTTGAGTTTTAAGCATACCCTGATATAGTTTGTCAATGGATGCATACTTTTCTTGGAGTTGGGACAACTCTTCTGATAGCCTTGCATTTATGACAGCTATATTAGGATCTACTTTTGACTGAGCTTCTTTTAGCTTAATGATTTCTTGCTTTAAAGATATATTCTCATCACTAATTTCAATGAATGCTTTGTTAGCTTGTAGAAGGTCTTCTTCAGTCACTCCTTGAGAATGATGAAGACTACTTCCTACACTGCTAACAGCAGCATCACTTTCATCAGTGTCAGAATTGTCATAAGATTGAAAAGAGTTAACAGAAGATACCTCATCATTTATTTTGGCCATCATTACCAGTCCATCATCTGCTATGAAGACTTCATCTTCATTGCTAGAGGGGTAGTCAGATGAAGACGATGGTAACTCTTCTGATTCCGAATCAGAGTCATTGTAGGCCATCATTGCCTTCTTACCCTTGGCATATTTTCGATCTCTTCTGGCTTTCCTTTCTTCTCGATCTTCAGAACTCAGGTCAGGACATTCATAAGCATAATGACCTGGCTTATCACAATTATAGCAAACAGGATTGTTAGAAGTTCTTTTAGGAGGAGAATGTTTTCTGTTCCTGTCATGCTTGTCAATTGAGTTCCTGCCTTTCTTATCAGAATACTTTCTATCTCTCTTTTCAGATGAGTTCCTATCTCTCCTGTTCTCATTAGAGATCTCATCCCTTCTTTCAGAAGAGTTTTGATCCCTTCTGTTCACAGAAGAGTCCCTGTTATTAGAACCCTTAGTTTCCTTATATAATCTCTTGTACCTACCATACCTCTTATTCAGTTTATCAAATCTTTTGATCATAAGGCTCATCTGATCTTTCAGACTAAGATCAGAACTATCTAGTTCATCTTTTATGCTTGAGGCCTTAGACTTAGATGATCTAGACCCCTTAGAGGTAGAGGCTTTAAAATCTATGTCCTTAGAGGCATCCTTATCCTTATGAATCACAGTAATAGGATCTTCTTCATCTAACTCAAACTCATGTGCCTTAAGTGTTTGGAACATAGTTTCTGCTGGCCAAGAATCAATGTCTTGTGTGGTTTTAATGATCATCTTGACCATTTTCCACCTTTCATCCAAGGCTTTCAAGATTCTCAGGTTAACTTCTCTGTCAGTATAAGTCTTTCCTAATACATCAAGATCATTCATAATTTTGGTAAATCGAGTATCCAACTCATCAATTGATTCTCCTGGCTTCATCTTAAATGATTCAAACCTTTGGACAGCAGTGGATAACTTGCTTTCTTTGATCAGTGTAGTACCTTCACAAAGAATAGCCAGTTTGTCCCACATCTGTTTTGCAGTCTTACATTTTATTACTTTACCAAGATACTCATTTGGTAAGGTATGTAAAATGTAGTTCTTGGCAAGACTGTCCAAATTGTTTTGTTTCATTTCTTCCGAAGTCAGTTCTGACCTTGGTTTAGGGACCAGTGCTCCAACTGGTTTAGATGGATCCAGAACAGCAGTGTTTTCCACCATGATGACAATTGGTCCTTCAGTCACCACAGACACCATTAGATCATGGGTCGAGCTAAAGATGGCCTCCATCCTAAGCTTCCAGTAGTCATAATCTGCAATCTTGAACTTAGGCAGCTTGTTCACATTAGTGTCATCCATGTTTGATTAGACAAATAGGATCAGTAATATAGCAGATAGTTTTCAAGTATTCAGATAGTGACAAATATCAAGAAATAACAGCAAGATCAGTAAGATATCCCTCAAGATCTGTAAGGTTATCAAGAAACAGCAGTCCAAAGAACTACTGCTCTGATACCACTTGTTGGTCCCAAAGTTGAGTTAAGATTGAGTAAGCTAAGAAAGTCTAGAGGGGAGGGGTGAATAGACTTTAAAAAATCTTTCAAAATATCAGAATATGCAGTGCGGAATTTAGTCTTCTTATGTACTGTACTGTGCTTACTCAGCTCAGATCAGTACTTTCAGAATAATATGGGCCTTACTAGTTTATACTCAACTTTTATTTAGATCTTTATCTTTGTTAATTCTTAATGTTCTTAGTTAAACAATTCAAACAAATATCAAACAGTATAGTAAAGAACACAGAATTTTATAGTGGTTCGACAAATGTCTACATCCACTCTCACAACTCCAGTTGTGAAGTTTTATTAACTCTTCCTTCTTGAGTTTCTTGTGGCTTAAAGTCCCAAGATTAAGACTGTGATCTTATCGATTATACCTCCAGGTATATCTTCGATCTACTAGTAATTTTCCAAGTAACTAGCACACTTGTTTTACAAAATACAAACTTAAACTTTGAAAAGTAAAACTTCTCTTTGAATAGCCTTTGATTCTTCTCTTCAATTCAGTGGCTCTTCTCTTCTTCTTTAATCTCCTTCAACTCTGTGAGTTCTTCTTGTGCTCTGTAGACTTAGATTGCTTGTGAATGCTTTAAGATCAGTAGTTTGTTTAGTAGTAGCAGTCTTTCAGTAGTCTTAGCAGTAGGAGATCACACAGTATTTATAGAACTTAGTATGACAGTTAGCAGTTTGTGAACTAACTCTCAACTAACTCTAAAACTGTTTTTGTAACTTCTTCTTGTAACCGACTTTGTAACTTCCTTCAACTTCCAAGTCAGCATATCTTCAATATATCTTCAGTTACACTTTAAATAAGTTTTCCAAACTTATTCTTCAATTTCACCAAATCAGCACAGTAACTTACTGTTCTGATTTTTACTCTTCGGATTTTACTGTTCGGATTTTACTCTGCTGAGCCAGTCAGCACAGTAACTTAAAACTGTTTAAACTTCTCCAGAATTCTTCTAAGCTCTTCTTCAACTCTTCTTGAAGTCTTCTTATTCTGAAGTAGTCCTCTGAGTCTTCATTAGTCTTCTGATCTTCTTCTAATCTAGTTCTAAACTTACAGTTCTGAACTTTTACAATGCTGAATACAATAAAATATAACTTTACAAATATAAAACCTATCTATACATCAACTGAACTATATACAGATGAGTATATCTAAGTCCTATACTATAAGCTGTCTATACAATACAACACATCATCTTAGTTCGTAACAGTTCACATATCAGATCAGTAAACAATAAGATCAGTAACTCATGTAAGTTCAATAACTTTCATATAAGATCAGTAAACACTAAGATCAGTAAACACTTAAGATCAGTAACTTACATATAAGACCAGTAAGCATATAAGATCAATAAGTATATCAGATCAGTAACTCAGATTTCAAATATCTCATATAAGATCACTAAAATTATTCTCAGTTTCCATACTCAGATCAGTAATCTTATTTCAAATAACTCAGTTAAGATCAGTAATTTATTCTTAATATTACTAAATAAGATCAGTAAACTTATTTTCAGATATCATTAAGATCAGTAATCTCAATTTAAGTTTCTCATCAGATTAGTAAGCTTATATTCAGATGACTTAGTTAAGATGACTTAGAACCACATATATCACTAACTTTAAGTTGCTTTTGGCCATCAAAACATACTTTCATCAACTAGAATATTGTTTATAGGATTCATATCCCAACAATATTGGAATTAGAATGATAGTTCATCTTAATGTTTTTTTAGAAATCTTTACTTTTATATGAGTATCTATTAATGATATGATGGTTACATTACAAAATATTGGCCAAAAGGCAACGACAATTGGCAACGGCAGGTTACCGTTGGCAATTGTCAACGACATTGGTAATGGGCAGAAAAAAGGCGACGGGGGCGGGTGCCGTTGCCTTAAGGCAACGGAAGTGGGCCCCGTTACCTAATTCACGGTTTCACAATTTCTATATTTTGAAAACTGAAAAATTGTAGATAGTCATATTTTTTTAACGTGAAGCTAGAGTTTTTTAAATTAATATTATATATATATATATAGAGAGAGAGAGAGAGAGAGAGAGAGGGAGAGAGAGATTATTAACCCTCTGGTTCAAATTTTGCCCCCTTAGTGTTAGAAGATACACACAAAAAATTGTAAAAAATTATTCCACTTGTCAATACAAAAGGTCTCTACTGCCCTTCATTTTTCTTTTTGCAAGCATTAATATTTCATCTGTCTTCTCTCTCTTCCCTCTCTTATTAAATTCCTACCTCTTCTCTCTCTCTCATTAAATTCCTACCTCTTCTCTCTCTCTAGAAATTGGAGTGGTCGTTCAACACCCCTCTTACTGATCGAGAACACTAACCTATATAATGGAAGAGTTCAGTATATATGTCGATATTCAATATTCAATATATATAAGTGTTCAATATATATATGTCGATATTCAATATTTTATTATATTTAATATATAATGATATTAAGTGTTCAATATTCAATATTCAATATATATGTCGATATTCAATATTTAATTATGTAAAAAATACAAATTATGGAGATATAAATAAAGAAAATTGAACTAAAAAAATTGATTTAGAACTTTTGAAAAAAAAATTCAACAAAATTCAACAAAAATTCAAAAACAATTCAAAAAAAATCTATAAAATGTTCAATATATCATAAAATATAAATAAAAAAACTTAATAAAAATAATTTGAATAAAAAAATTGAATTAAGGGGATTAAAAGGTATGATTTGGCAAGAATGAAAGAGAGAAAAAAGATTTAAAATAAAAATATTTGAAAAAAATATAAATTAAAAAAATTCAATAAAAAATCGGACTTATTTTTTTTGTAAAAAATGAATAAAAAAAATTCAAGTAAAAATTTGAATTTTTTTTTTCGTGAATTAGAAAAACTAAGAAATCAGAATAATTTAAATAAAATATAAATAAATAAAATATGAATTAGAAAAACTAAAAAACTAAGTAAAACTAATTTTAATAAAATATAAATAAATAAACTGAATAAAATAGTTTAAATAATTTTGAATAAAAAAATACTCTAATAAAATTCTGCGTATAAATTTTTAAAAATAAAATCTTAATAAAAATTATAAAAAAAATTGTCAATAAAAAATCTGAATTAAAAATTGTGTAAATTAAAAAAAAAAAGAAATCTAAATACAATATTTTTAATAAAATAACATTTTTTAATAAAATAAGGAAGGTGTTGAAAGGTTGAAGTGAGAGGGGTGATGTCAAAGCTTTGCAGGTTGATTAAATATTCAATTAACTTTTGTAATATTTTTTTGTCCCTTTCAAAACCAAAATTGGGTTTGATGAAATGGGAGTGGTCGTTCAACACCCCTCTCCATATTCGATGGCCCTCCAACGACGACGGCAACACGAGTGGTGGTTTCACGGTCTCCATCTTCCTCGGCCCGCTCCCAGCTTCGTCTTCTAACAGCGGCAACCATAGCGATGTGGCTTCGTCCACAAAGGTTTGTTCGAAACCCTTCTCCACGCCGTTGTAGAGCTTGAATGCTCCGTCAAGGGCTCGTCTTCTCCGATTGCGTGGTGGCGGCGTAGATCTAGAGTTTTGTGGGTGGTGTTGACACACTGAGTTGACTCAGTAAGCTTTTATTTTGGTTTAGTTACTCTTCTTTTTGTTTATTTTAGGTAAAATTGTGTTCATGGGTGGATGTGTATATGAACTGTTCAACATAATTGTAAAACAGGTCTTTCGACCACGTTCTTGGGTGGATGAAGAAATCTGTAAACCCTCTCATCAATGGCGTCACAGTGTGGGCCATGGTCAAAGAAGCAATTAATGTCTGCCGGCCCAGATCGAAACTATGAAGAAGAAGAAGGTGCTGTGATGAATCGGTTGTGACTAAAAGGTTTGTGAAACGAGTTTCATTGTTCATTTGAGGTGGAAGACCTAAATCTATGAAAGTGAGATTTTTTTTTTTTTTTTTTAGGAAGCCCTAAATCTATGAAATAAGGTTTTTCTTGGAAGCCCTATATCTATGAAATTTGATTTTTTTTTTTTATCCCGAATGAGGGGTGAGGGGGAAATTAGGGTTCTTTTTCTTTATTATCGTATGGAGTCTACGATTAATGTTTTGGATTTATTCGATGAATTTTGAAATTAAGATTAAATGGAAAACTATGAAATTTCCCACTACAGATCTAAGTTTCTTAGTTTGAGATCGATTGCTTTACTTGTGATTCTGTTTCAAGAATAATAAGTTAAAATACAATTCTTGAAGTTAAATTGTTGTCTCCGTAGGCATATTGAGTGTGAATATTTTGAATTAGGATATATATATTCTGTATTCAGGAGTTTATTGGGTCTCATATATCCTGTTTTTATGCTGTTTTGCAATTTCAGAATTTTTAAATTCTTGAAATTCTTTTAAGAATCAAGATTAAAATTTAGGTGGAGAGTTAGAAATTATCTTTTTCTTGGGCAAAGCCAAATTCCGGAATCCACTTTTGTGAGTTGATATATATTTTCTTGTTTGGATTCTTGTTTCTGTAGAAATTTTTTTATGTGGTCACGAAAAATTGGGGGTTTATGTACTTTCCAATTTTGTGTTTGTTCTTGGTGGAAATTTGCATTGGGAGTGTGCAACACATTGGGAAATTGGATCTGGGGTTCAAAGGGTCCCAAATGTATTGGATAGACAATGAGGTGTTCTCATATCCTATTGCCTTGTGGAGTGTATCTCTACAGTTACCACTTGGGGTTTTCCATGAGAAATACATGTACTATTTTTTATATGCATTTACTTGATAGAAGAATATCCATATGTTGGATAATTTAGATCATTTTTTTGTGTGAGCCAATGCAAGTGATATTTTTGTCTAATTTCTAACTTTTTTTAATTTATATTTTTTCAACATGTGGTGTTCCTCTAAGGCGTGTGAACTAGGCTTGTGTTCTTCTTGATGATTTTTTGACATAAATTAAAAGGAATAAAACTTGATTAAAACTTCTAAGTATAATAACTCTCCTACAAATTTATTTGTATAAAACTTAAATTAATGCTACTCAATGTACAATTTAATTTACAATGGTGCTACGCAATGTAAAATATGATGTACAATGAACATTAATTAATTATATTTATTGAACACTAACCTATATAATGGAAGGGTTCAATATATATGTCGATATTCAATATTCAATATATATCGATGTTCAATATATATGTCGATATTAAATATTCAATATATATGTCGACATTCAATATTTTATTATATTCAATATATAACGATATTAAGTGTTCAATATTCAATATATATGTCGATATTCAATATTTTATTATATTCAATATATAACGATATTAAGTGTTCAATATTCAATATTTAATTATGTAAAAAATACAAATTATGGAGATTTGAATAAAGAAAATTGAACTAAAAAAATTGATTTAGAACTTTTGAAAAAGAAATTAAAAAAAAATCAACAAAATTCTATAAAATGTTCAATATATCATAAAATATAAATAAAAAAACTAAATAAAAATAATTTGAATAAAAAAATTGAATTAAGGGGACAAAAAGGTATGATTTGGCAAGAATGAAGAGAGAGAGAAAAAAAATTTAAAAATTAATTTAAAATAAAAATATTTGAAAAAAATATAAAAATTAATTTACGTCATAGGTGTACAATTTATGTCCTTTTAGATTCAATTTATGTCCTTTTCGCCGGAAAATTGGAATTCCGATCAAATAGTCCAATTTACGTCCTCTTTATGTTTGAAAATTAGAAATTAATAATTAAAAATTTTTGAAAAAAATTTAAAATCTCATTAAAAATTAAAAATATCATTAAAATTTATAAATTTTGTAAAATAACAATAAAAAATTCTAAAATTCTAAAAAAATTTAAAAAAATCCACAGTTCTAAAAATTTGAAAAACTTGTAAAATAAAAAAAAATTCTAAAAAATTATAAAAACATAAAATTCTAAAAATAAAAAATATATAAATAAAAAATTTAAAATAAAATAAAAAATTATACAATTCTAAAAACCTCATTAAAATGAATTTGACACGGTTCTACAATTAATCAAGGCGTGGAATACAAAAAAAATTAGGAGTTCGAGAAAAACTTTAATGGCGTATGAGTCCGAATCAAGTCTAATTTTTAATGAAATATTAATAATTTTTAATATTCTTATTGGGTTTTTCGAATTTTTAATATTTAATCTACACATTTTTTAAAAAATTAATGAGATTTTTAGAATTTTTAATGAGATTTTTGAATTTCTTAATTTTAAATTATACATTTTCGATTTTTTGAATTGTAGAATTTTTTTTTTTTTTACACATTTTATAATTTTTAATGAGATTTTTAGAAAATTTAATGAGATATTTTGAATTTTATTTTACGCATTTTATAGGTTTTAATTTTAATGATATTTTGGGATTTTTAATAATATTTTTTAAAAATTTAGAATTTTTAATGATATTTTTAGAAAATTTATTTATTAAATTTTAATTTTCAAATTTAAAGGACGTAAATTGGACGTATATTTTTGAATTGGACTATTTTATTTATTTTATTTATTTAATAAAATAAGGAAGGAGTTGAAAGGTTGAAGTGAGAGGGGTGATGTCATATCTTTGCAGGTTGATTGAACATTCAATTAACTTTTGAAATATTTTTTTGTCCCTTTCAAAACCAAAATTGAGTTTGATGAATTTAAGGGCAGAATGGTCTTTGCCCCTACAAAATTGTATCTCCTGCCCTAAAATAAATGGCTTGTACCATTAGATTCTTAAGAGCCCCCATTTATACTACACACCACTTTGCCCATATATATATATATGAAAAAGTATTTTATCAATAAATATACACATATATATTAAAAATTTATATAACAATTCGGGTAGGGAAGGGGCGGGTACTAACAGGTCGGACATAAATCCCAGACCCGATTTGTTCACACACGGGGTGGGTCCGGCCAGACCTAAAGCTCGCGGGTCGGATCAATACTGTCATCCCTACGGATGAGGTGATGTTCAAGAAATTTTGTAAGTGCGCTAGTCCCGATACAGGGATATCTAGTCAATGAACATTACCTTGTGGAATTATCTAATTGCCATTTGGGATCAGCCAGAATATCGAGAACGGTGCGAGAAGAACAGGGTTAACCACAAAAGTGGCCAAGCAGTAGGCGAGGTCGCAAGGCATGGGGTGGGATCCGTGTCCATCATCGAGCATAGACGTGCCATCGAAAGTATTAATTAACGTTATTAATTCATTTTATTTTATCTATTAATAATTTATTTATATGTTAATTTGGTATGAAATAGGAGACGGGACGTGCACTGACTCACATGGAGCGGTTAAATATCGCTCATCCTTTCGATTATAATACTCAGACGTCCACGTAGCACTGCACAACTCAACTCCACGTAAATTTTACGTAATAATAATTAAGTTAATTAGTTAATATTAATTTCATATAATAACTTGTGTGTTTTTAAACGAGTTTGCAGTTGAACTTGACCTTGAGGATAGCGGAGTTTACATTTAAAACTTGAATTTTGAAAATAACAAAAAATTACATTTACAGTTTTTAAAATGAATATAAAAAAACAAGAGTTGAAAATGCATACATATAAAATTTACATTGCAAAATTAAACGAATGAGTTACTTTTCCGAGTGACGAGCTCCCTCACTAGGCTGTTTCTTTAGAAGCAAAAATTATATAATTATAATAATTATTTGCAACGACAAAGACCGTCACTAATTTGATCTTAGCCAAAAGGCCGAGAAAGGTATGCTTTTTACAGTGATGCGATTATGCTTTTAAATCTGTCCTGTCTCTCAATGCTTGCTCGGAGTTTCGATGTGGGAGGATACTGCTATAAAAAAATGCATGGTGATTATTACGTACGTATTTCGATTCTTTTGACGTACGTACGTTCAGAAGCTAGAGCCTAGCTACTGCATATTAACTAATTCGATCTCAGGAATCAGCATGCATGAGAAGTGTTCAAATTAAGAGACGTGCGTACAAGGCAAGTTTGAAATGATAATGAAATATAATAATACTATAATATAGTTGAACTCAAAACATTAATGATATGGTAGTGTTGCTTTTGGGGCAAAAACTGTTTAATCATTTCATATTTAATTAACTATTAATTTAATTGGCATCATCAACAAAATAACATGCATATATTCAAAATAGAACAACGTGTTGTCCACGGAATCTTCTTCAGCTATTCCAGGGACTTAATTAATTGTATAAATACCAGCTCGATCGTACGTACCTTTAGCAATAATTCACATCACATACAGATTCGATCTGATAGTAATCAATCATCAATGGCAGCTGCGCTTCTATTGGTTGCAACACTACTGCTGGCGCTATCCGCTTCTCAAGTTGTAGCCCGAACAGCGCCCGATGCGCCAATGGTTGAGAGACACGAGAAATGGATGGTGGAGAATGGGCGTGTGTACAAAGATGAAGCAGACAAAGCCATGAGATTCAACATATTCAAACACAACGCAGACTACATCGACTCGTTTAATGGCCATAATTTCAAGCTTGCTATAAACAAATTTGCCGATTTAACAAACGAGGAATTTCAGGCATCTAGGAACGGATACAAGATTGCAACGAAAACAGGAGGCCGCAAGCTGTCGTCCTTTAGGTACGCTAATGTTAGCGCGGTTCCAGCAACCATGGACTGGAGAAAGAAGGGAGCCGTTACTGGTGTTAAGGATCAAGGCCAATTTGGTAATTTAATTATCCTCTGCCTAGCTAGCTCGTTTTTATAAGATCGATCGATGATGAATATTAATTAATTAATTAATTTGCTTGTTTACGTACAGGATGCTGCTGGGCATTTTCAGCAGTTGCAGCCACTGAAGGAATCAACCAGCTCACAACAGGGACTCTGGTTTCATTATCCGAACAAGAACTCGTGGATTGCGATACGACTCAAGACCAGGGCTGCAATGGAGGACTCATGGACAATGCGTTCGAGTTTATAATCAGCAACCATGGCCTCACAAGCGAATCCAACTACGCTTACAAGGGAGTTGATGGGACATGCAACACAAAGGAGGAGGAGTCTCACGCTGCTAAGATCACAGGGTACGAGGATGTCCCTAGCAACAGTGAGGCAGCATTGCTCAAAGCTGTCGCAAATCAACCAGTATCTGTTGCCATTGATGCAAGTGGATCCGATTTCCAGTTCTACTCCAGTGGAGTATTCACAGGAGAGTGTGGAACCGATCTAGATCATGGTGTCACCGCCGTTGGTTATGGAATAACCAGTGACGGAACAAAGTACTGGCTCGTTAAGAGCTCGTGGGGAGCAAGTTGGGGAGAGAATGGATACATTAGAATGCAGAGGGGTGTTGGAGCTGCAGAAGGTCTCTGTGGTATTGCCATGGAAGCTTCTTACCCAACTGCTTAAAAACGCAATTATTAACTATGTATCTTGGATCTATAGCTTGTCCGTATGTGTATATTAATTAAAAGCGTCCATTCAAAGTCCGTATGTGTATATTAATTAAAAGCGTCCACCTCACAAGCCCAAATTTTCACAATAACGAAAATAGTTGAGCATAAGAAAATGAAGTTTAATGATTCGAATGTTGTACTTGAATTGGAGCAGGGGCCGCGCGAACGCAGGCCCCCTCTAGCACAAATTATGACGTAGGCTCGACCACTTGGGCCGACCTTAGGCGGGCGCCCCTCCTGAGTGCAATGGAGGTCGCCAACCTAGGCCATGAGCCTTGCTGATCGCCCATTGACCCCGTCCAGGTAAGTATGGAGCTTGATGGACATCGAGACTATTTTATACAGAAGCGTCCCCCCAATATTTTCTCTATTTATCCGATGTGGGAGAAATTGACATCAATTATTTCTATTTAGAACTAATCTTTAACAATTACAAGGAACTCTATCTGATGATATTTAAGTATCAGTTTCGAGTTAAAAAAGGAAGGAATCGTCGTTAAGTTGGAATTGGCGCCATCCAAGTCAGGGAAGAAGTGCAACGCCAAAAGTATTATCAATTAATTTAGTAGTTTCAAGTAGAAGGAATAATCGTTCTAATTTAGTAGTTTCAAGTAGAAGGAATAATCGTTAAGTTAGAATTGGTGGGGTGCGCCAGGCCATGGCAGTAGTGCAACGCCAAGGCGACGCTCAAGAGCCCCAGCAGCAAGCTGCCGTGACGGGCTCTCCCCCTGAAAAAATTAATTTAATATCGTGTGAGCCATTGGCTCACATATCAGATATTAAACTGATAAGAACAGATACTACACTTGATCTTAGCCAAAAGGCCGAGAAAGGTATGCTTTTTCCAGTCATTCCATTACGCTTTTAAATTTGCCCTGTCTCTCCATGCTTGCTTAGAGTTTTGATGTGGGATCATATTACTGCACAGCCTAGCTTCCTTAATGCTGATTTCTTTTAACTTTCACACCCGACACCCTATTCATTCATGTACTTCGAAGATAATGCTGGCCGGTGTCATTGTCAATCCTAAGGGTGAAATGAAAGGCTCTGCAATCACTGGTGGCATTGGGATTGCCTCGTCTAGATATCAAATTTTGCGTCTCCGTGCTCGTTTTTCTTCATCCCATTTCTTTTAATTTGCTCTATTGTATTGTGGAGAGGTTAAATCAGCAGCATATATATTGATTGTTAACTTCAACATGAGCAATGGCGACTCACACTACTATAATAATCATATATAGTTTTGATCATACTAGAGGTTGGAATGTTGCTTTTGGGGCCAAAAGTATAGTCAAATAATTAATTACTTGGTATCAACTGTACTACCTCAGGAAACAACTAAATAAAACATCAAATTCATTCAAAATTGAATATAATTAGAACAATGGTTGCATCTTGGAAGCTGCTTCTAATTTTGGTTGCAACAGTATCCCGAGCAGCGCCCACCGATGCATCAATATATGGTTGAGAGGCACGAGAAATGGATATTTCATGGTGGAGAATGGGCGCCGGCCGTGCATGCGGACAAAGATTCAAGATATTCAAAGACAACGTACGTATGTAGACTTCATCGACTTAATTAAATACAACTAACACTCTTCGCCAACTAATATATTAATATATACTAGCACCCACAATCTCTAAAAAAAGTCCTACATATATTCCAAAATGTTTGCTGTAGCTCTGCGAACCACGTCTTTCCCATCCTCCCTTCCATTGCACACAAAAAACTGCTCGATAAATCGAGAAGTCATTCATAAGATACATGGGGCAATTTCAGAATTCAAGGAGTACCATGGATTGTTAAACAATCAGCCTGCAAAATAATTAAATCTCCTCATAGAATGCTAAGCAAAATCGTCATTGATCTATAAAAATTTAAAAAAAAAACCCAACCATGTATGTATGAGAAGCAACTCATTTTTTCTCTAATATCACTAAGAAAAGAAAGTATATATGTAAATACGAAAGCAACTGAGCACATAGGTGAAACGTGACAACAGTTTAACTGAAACGTGACACCAACTATAATTGAAACGTGTATATATGTTAGTATAACTATATAAGCCAATCACATGTAAATGAAGCGTGACAGAGGTTTTGACTGAAGCATAACACTTGTTTTAACTAAAACGCTGCGAATGAGACTGTGCACCTAGTGTTTAATTACGAGACTTTGTATATATATAGTTGATTAGGAAATTAATTGTTGGTTATTTGATAATTTTTTTATATAATAGTTAATTAATTGTTTGATTAGTTAGGATATAATTTGTTAAAATTAGGAAATGTTTTTAAAATTAGAAAATTGATGCATGAATGTACGTAGCTGTTTAGAAAATTAATTGTACGTTGATTTGTTCATAAACTGTGTGTATAATTGTTAATTAAATGTACCTCGATTTGTTGATAAATTGTGTACATAATTGTTAATTAATTAGAAATGGTTGATTAGTGTGAGAGTAGGTATATATTATGGTATCTACAACAATCTATTGTAAAAGCTGGGTCATTATAAAAAATATAAATAGAAGTGAATATTTTTATTCTATCATGTGTTATAAATTTATGATCTTGCTTATATGTATGCATGTATGAAAGTTTAGTTCAATCATTGAATGGAAATCCCCTGTTTTACAAACAATCGAAACAACAACGCTCCTAAAAGAAATACATAACACAAAAATCCAAATAGACAACTGAAACGAAACGTTGTGGTAAGTGCGTATTTTTCACTTGCCAATACAAAAGGCCTCAACTGGGAATGTCTTAGTGATACCTGCAAGGCTCTTGAAAACGATCTTCGGATCGTTCACGGTTATTTCACTAACCGGGGGCCACAGCATCAGTTCCTTCGCCTTCACGCCCTTGAGCTTCTTGATCCTCTTCTTCTCAATAACTCCGGTTATGTTACAATCATATCCTACTAGTTTGTTGATGGTTTTGAAGTTATGCTCGACTTTTTTCTTCTGTTGGATCCACATGTATCCCGTACTCTTCACGTATCCGACTTCAATCACATCGGCCAATGGGAGAAGGCCACCTGGCAGCTCGAACTCCTCGAGGAGAGCTATCGCTGATTTTAGCCCTTCTTCATGGCCTTTGCTGATGACTGCTCCTTCCCTTTCTGCCATTGTTGAAGTTGCTTGGATTTTTTATGTTTTAATTGCTTGTTGCTATATATAGAACTTTATGTGTAGTTAGAAACAAAATGAAACGATATAAACAATGTGATGGACTTTGTATTGTCCTCTGAAACTTGTACTTTAAGTACTGTTTTCATCATTTTCCTTAATTTCTCATGGGATTTTAGACAACGTTTTTTGTCTTAAACATGTGGATTTACCGTATGACAGATTGAAAGTGTCGAAAAGGTTATTGGAATACCCAACCTTTTCTTGTTTCAGTCTGGATCTTATGTTTAATGTTATCTACACAGGATTTGCAAAAAATGGATTGCTAAGATTAATAAAAGGGGAAATCGAAATAAATTCAGTCTTATGATATTTTTGCATTTTAATAATTGATTATCGAGTTTTTATAATATCATATACTACTTCATATTTTTTACATTTTTTTTTTTTTTTTTTTTTTGAGGAGAAAGTAGGAGTAAGATGAAAAAACCGCCAAGGCCGCAAAGGCCCAGAGTCCCGATCCACCCCAAAACTTTCAAAAGAACTACTCCATCTCAATCGTGTGAAATGGTAGAGTATACCACACTTTGCGCCAACTTGTGAGCTTTCGATCTCATTATTGACCCGTGGGAGGTAACAGAAATTGCACACAACAAATTCCAGCGAGAGTTGTCTAATCTTGAATGCCTTCCTGAATTCAGGGCCAGCTCCTCGCTTACCTCCCTCAATAAGTTGTATGGCTTGCAACAAATCAAAACTCATATTCTCATAATACACACTTATTTACACGTGATAATGACATTACTTTTTCACTTTTAAAAGTCAATTCCCTTTCATTAACTTAATTGAATATGGACTATTCTTCACTCCACTATTTATCACGGGGGGTTGGTCAATAATAACGCCCAGACAAAGGATATTGTGTCTGCAACTTTATATTCAATTAAAATTAGTAGAGACATACAGTACCCTTAAAAAAAGTTGAAACATGATATATTATTGCTCTAATTTGAATAACTTCAGTAAACAAATACATTAATAACTATATCTTCCAACTTTGATCTCAAAAGCAAATTTAAAATCAGGGGCCAGCCAATGCATTAATTTAGCAATTTCTTTTTGCCATGTAATAGCATAAATTTTGTTATTTTTCTTTTTGGCAGTGGGACACATTGGCATGTTTGTTTTAGGATTTTGAGATCCAAAATCTAGTGGATTTTAAAATCCTAATGTTTTTTTATGTTTTGTATTTGTTTTGGGATTTATGTAGGGTAGGATTTAACTTTATAGAATATGATTATAGGTTTTATAGGTATTTATATAGGGTTTGTAGGTATTTATAGGGTTGACTTTTATAGGGTTTATAGGTATTTATAGGGTGGGATTTTGAAATTCTAAATCAAAATCCCAAACTGTAACGGGGGTGGAGTTTCGAAATCCCAAATCCGGATTTCCCATCCCAAAACAAACATGCCCTTAGTCTTTCTACATAAGTCCCTATATATTTATCTACAAACTAGCAGCAATGAAGGTGGAAAGGGAGTGCTGCTGCTTTATGGTATCGACAACATGAGCAACGACTCCCGCTCCAGCATTATGAAACCGTTCATTCTTTACCTGTTTCAAAACAGGAGAGCCGATGATCAGAGCACACAAGAGCATCACCATATATGTAATAACAAGTATTTACAAGTAGGCGCTCTTACATGGATATTATTATGCGCAAAGAAGGGCCAGAATGCTGAGCGAAAGCTCACATCAACTTTCCTCCATCCTAATTGTTGCAAACCATGAATCATTTCCTCTGTTTAACAAAATAATCTGTCAATATTAGCTGAGAAAGAGGCTTCAATCAAAGTGTGATAAGTACCTTCCATGATCTTGTGATATTCTACTGTGTTACGCATATTGGGTTCTTTTTGTGCAGCCTCCTTTGCTTTGACTGCTTCTGGTGGGAAATGGGGAGCCTCTGACAAAACTGGGGGGCAATACTCCACATCAACGACGTGTTTGTAGCCATCCAAGGACCGAGAAGGCGGCTGAAAAAGTTCAAAATCAGTTCTCTTATACCAAGAGAGAGAGAGAGAGACAGACAGACAGAGCTACTAAAAATGTATAGGGAAAATAGTCATTTTTAGTCCTGTAAGTCACTCTTATTTCAGTTTCAGTAGTGTCAACTTTCACATATTGAAAATAGTCTGGTAACTTTCAATTGTTCGACATTTTAGTGCAGTAAGAAACTGTAAGAGGTGAAACATCCAATTGACGCTGATGTGACAAGGTCTAATTTGGCGACGGGGCATAATCTAAGTGGTCACAGGACTATATTTAATTCATGAAAGTTAATAGAACTGAAACCAAAATAGAGGTAAATTACAGGACTAAAAAGACTATTTTCCCAAATTTAAATCACTTCTGATATATGCATAACTGTTGAAGCTTCGCCTAAGCTTCATATGCATCTTTTTTGGCAATTAGTTCTCATAAAAAAATACATATACCTTCTTCGGAAGCTCGTTTTCTCGTCGAATGGACGATGTGCGCCACCCAACCATGTCTGTGTTACTTAAGAATTTAAACAATCAAAGCAACAAAGAAAAGAATACCAATATTCAAAAGCTCTTTATCAGGATACGGTCATAAGAGACATTAGCATAAAGAACCCGGCATCTGAAAGCGCCAAGAGCAGATCTGTAAAACAGTCAACCACACTAGGCTTCAATAAGGCACCTATGGCTTACGAGACCCCCTTGATAGAGGCACATGGCATTTGCGAAATAGATCCAAATGTCAAGGGAGGCACGTGGCATTTGCAATTTATAAATTTTATTGAGTTGATCTTAGGTAAAACAGTTTTACCGTGAAATTCAACTATTACTTTACAGCAAAACAACTACGGAGTAATATTTTTAATGAAATAACTAATACTATCAGACTAATACATTTTATTTGATACTATTTAATTATACACACGAAATGCAAAGTAGTTGCATGGTAAAATTGGTTTACATAAGACCTTCTCAATTTTATTTGGTGTTTTTTGAAAGTAGGTGGAAGTTTCAATAACAATCCCTGAAGAAAATGAAATGTGTTGCTTAGATCTATGTTAGAAACTAAAAATACTCACATGAATTTTCCTTCTTCACAGTCCGATGCCATTCTCAATAAAAGAGGAGGTTTACTCGGTTTGCCATCTGTAAGGAAAAGCTGACTACCTGTTCGACCAGTGATAAACGGGGCAAGTGGAGCAACAAGTTTCTCCAACAAAGATACACCAAGAAGCAATGGAAGCTGAAACATTGAAGAAAGTTAACAGTCTCAGAGATTTGATTATATTATCTCACTTCACTTTTTCATCTTTCCATACTAATAACTTAATGATGATGATGATGCATATAGAGTCAAAACAAAAATGATGCCATCATGCCACTGTTTCTTAAATCTATGACAAGATACTAGGCCTGGAAAATCGTGGTATCATGTTATGTTTTGTGTCGACACAATAAGGTCAAGCACGAACATGACACAACACGAACACAATATATTTTGTGTGAACACGTTAGTGACACAACACGATAAAATCAAATATGAACACAACACGATAAGGATATGTGTCGACACAACATGGACACGATAATTTTCATGTTGACACGACACGACATGACATGACACGGTATTTTTTATATCGACACGACACAATAAGAAAATAAATAAATTTAAAATTGCATTTAAAATTAAAATATTTATTTAAGTATAAAAAAGTATCGTGTTATTAATGGATACGTATCATTATCATGTTGTGTTGTATCAGATTACTAACAGGTTACTAGTTATTAACGGGTTAATGTGTTATCTGTTAATTTTATCGTGCTTAATGGGTTGACACGAACACGACACGAAATTTTGTACTCCCTCCGTCCCGCGATTATCTTCACATGTGAAGTGGCACGCGGAATAAGAAAAGTGAATTTAGTGGGAATTTTAAGGGGTAATTTTGTAAATCTTTTATGTATAAAGTAGAGGAATTAGTTGACTTTTGGGTATGTGTGGAGAAAAAGTAATGGCATTTGTGTGCATTTGAGGATATTGTGAGAGTGGAGTTTATAAAGGGTTTTCCATTTTAGGGGTGTGAAAGTAATTGTGGGACGTCCCTAAAAGGAAAGCGTGAAAGTAATTGCGGGACGGAGGGAGTATCATTTTTGTGTCATGCTATCGTGTCGTGTCTAGAAGTGCGACCCCTACAAGATACACAATGAAATACTACGTATGGTGTTAAAAAGTCATGAGGAAATTATAATATACCTGCTTATTTCCTCTTACTCCAAGATGTGGTGTTGCAAGGGTAATAAAGTTAATTGCTTCCAACCCGGCAATCAGGCCTCTATTTGAAGAGCTCAAGGATTTTATTTTTGCAGAGGAAGAATTAGAAGATTCATTAGGAGTATATAGAACAGCAATTGCATATCTTGCAAATAGTCCACCAAGTGAATGTGCCAGAAAGGATATCTTCTTTAGGCTCTCTGTTTTCTTCACAACCTCCATGACCTATTTATCGGGAAATAATGTGTGAAAAAACTATGTAAGATTCCAGAGTCTAAATGAAACAAGAATCAACTCTAAACTTACTTCATCTGCAAGTCGTTTTCCAGCACCTTCAATTCCCGTGAATGTCTTAGTGTACATATTACATGAACTAGCTGCGCGTGATAAGCAAGTTTTTTTTAATTGCAAAGCTCAATTGCTACCAAATCACATTTGACGCGAAAAGAAAAAAGAATCCGTTGTTTCATGCAAATGAAGTGAGAAGTAGTGCTTCAATGAACTCAGAATAATGCCTTTCTTTTCCATGTTTTGCACATAAGAAGTAAGCGTATCTTTCAGAAGGACAACAATAATAATAATAATAATAATAAATAAAATAAACAGGACGTCAAACTTGGAGCTCATGTATGTCCAGAAAACATAATATTTTCATGAAGCAAAAACAACATACCGTAAGTCAAAAACTTGTCTCCTAGTTGCCTCTTCAACACCGCTTCAAAATATATCCAATCACTTGGGCTGCAATAGTTGAATAAAACTTGAATCAATGTCAAGAAGGCAATATACATGTTGGGGAGAATATCAATGCCAAGAAGGCAATATACATTTAGATCACAAGATCATTATATACATATGATTTGATAGTTTAGATAGTCTACACTAGAAGTAGTATCATTATCATAAAAAAGAAAGTGTCCCTTATTGCTATATCCATTGTCCACATTCTACCAATAGGCGTAAGAATTGGGTAAAGATTATCATTTCCATATCTCAAGCACAAGAATATACATACCTTGCCAAGATTCCGTGCACAAGAACAAGAAGATGATCAGGTTTATCCTCCATACTAACAATGCCTTTTGGTGAAGCAAGATTTCCTTGAGACGAACTCATGGCTTGATTCCTCTAGATATTATTTAAGCCTGCAAAGTGAAAATAAACACCTTGAAGGTACAGAGGAGTCATATATACATGGGGAAAATACTTTTTAGTCTAATAAGTTACCCCTATTTCGATTACAGTCCTATCAATTTTATGACATTTTAGCCCGGTAACCTGATATAGCAGTTGAAACATTTGGTTGACCAAACAGATTCGGCCACATGGACAAACCAGACCGTATCACATCAGCCGCAATAGGATGTTTCACTTCCTAGTTCCTACAGCCGGACTATAATGTTGATCAAACGAAAGTTACCAAACTATGTTCAGTTCTTGAAAATCGATAGGACTGAAACCAAAATATGGAAAAAAAAATCTATTAATTTTAGTGTTATGGACTCTATTAATTTTGTTAAATCTTGATTTTGAAAGTTCTAAAGCAAACCAGCAGTTTCCAAAACCCCAAAAATCTCAAGATTTAACAAAACAAATAGAGTCCATAACAAAATTACACACATATACACTAAAAGAGAGTGAAGAAGTAGTGAAAATCGTTAATTGGGGGCAAATACTCACCGTAAAAAGCTGCGAGATTCAGCATGCCGCCGCCGTTGATGAAAATCGAAAGAAAAGGTGGGATTGTTGTTCGTGAAATGGTAAGAAAGTGAGAGGAGTAATCAAAGGCCATGTGTAGAATACTATTTATAGGAGCTGTAATGTAAGAACGAAGTCAGCAGTGTGTCTGAAAGGGACAATATCGTCATCTTGTTTATCCTATTTCAGAAGCCCATACCGGCGCCCACTCTGCAGCCATCGGAGAAAGAAAATTTAATCACTCCGGTGGTCCTCTGGATGGGTATTCCCACTCCCATATTTTGTAATTCTCGTTATTCAAGAAAAATAATCCAATTTTTTTTTTTTTAATCTTTCAGAAGAATTATTTTAGGATTTTATAAAAATTGAGATTATTATTCCACCCATCCTACAAAAGTTTTAATAATTTTCTTTTTTATTAGTCTCCCAAAAGATTTGCATGCCCCAAAATAAAAATAATCATAACAATCCTTCTCCTTACAATATACACATGTTATTATTCATATCATTACTTTTGAGATCCACTATACACTTTTTTATGCACATGTGAAGCTCATTTTTAATGTGATTTTATTGATTTATAGGTTGATTATGATTGTTATGGTCGAAATAAGAGAAAGGTAGTGTTTTGTCGATTTTGTAACAAAAACGAAGGATTTTGGGGAGCAAAACACCTACCACAAGTCATTGGACCAGAAAGAGGAGTGCACCATTGGATCCGGCTCGAAAAATGGAGTGGAATAACAAAAAGAATCGAGTCAATCAGAGGCTGGAAGCTCAAGATACGGAGGGACGAAGACGGAGGACGAAAATGTCAAAAATGGGCCAAGTCGAAGATATGGCCCGACCGGGCGGCCGAGCATTGCAACTTGTCAACATACGAACATTCGGCCCGGCCAGGCGGCATCACTCGCCCGGCCGGCGGCCAGGTAGCCCAATTGTCGCCCCCCTTTACGAAACTTCTACCCGGTCGGGCAACATCACTCGCCCAGCCGGGCCGCGTCCCCTGTTTCCACTCTTTTGGCCGACCAACATCCACCCGGCCGAGCCACTCCTATTCTCGATGCATTTCATGAAATTTTGCCATTTTTAAGGGGCCTAAGTGCAAATCTTACCCCCAAACCCTACCCCAACACTATAAATACTTTTTTTCTTGAAATTCAAAGACATTACCCCCTTCTCCAAGCACTCTTACACATACAAACACACATTTAGAGGTAATCACCATCTTCTTCACCAATTCTTCACCAAATCAAGCAAGGATCGAGGCATCAATAGCTTGGGAATTTTATTCCCCATCATCCATTAGACTAAG
Source organism: Galeopsis tetrahit (assembly GCA_963675135.1). Classification (NCBI taxonomy): domain Eukaryota; kingdom Viridiplantae; phylum Streptophyta; class Magnoliopsida; order Lamiales; family Lamiaceae; genus Galeopsis; species Galeopsis tetrahit. The sequence goes on along the minus strand of OY776126.1, from coordinate 36,772,738 downwards.
ATTTCTCTTTCTCTTACTTTTTATTTACTTATTTCATTAGTTTGTGTTAATTAGAGCATGTTGATTGTTGGCTAGAATACTTTTGGTTCTAGGGCCTTGTAAATACTTTTGATGAAGTCTATGAATTGATATTTTTCTTAATTGGTGTTTGTGTGGCTTAATTCTATTTGAATGCTTGATTTTCACTTCCAAACATGTCATTAGTGTACAATAGTGATGTGTTAATTTTAGTTAGTTGAAATTGGATTGAGAAATCTCTTTTGATTGATTGATTGATTGCAAGCATTTGACCTAATTTTATTGTGAAATCGAGAGATGATCAATGATTAGGAGGATATGTGATGATGTTAGGGGCTTGATGGGGTTTTATGATGCAATTTAGGTAGAGATATTAGATTGAATTGTACTCCATCCGTCCCATACTTGAAGACCCATTTTACCATTTTGGATGTCTCATACTTGAAGACACTTACCTAAATAGCAAAAACACTTTTAAACAATCTCCTTAAAATATCACAATATTACAACAAATAACACTACTTTATTACACTAAAAAGTAAATTTATTACTCCCTCCGTCCAATTTCATTATTCCCACTTTCCTTTTTTGCTTGTCCAATTTTATTATGCCCATGCCCTTTTTGGAAACAATCATATTCATACTATTTTATCTCCACCCTCCTACCATCACTTATTTACCCACTTTGTCATTCACTTTATTCATAAACAATCATTTATTTACAAATTAAATGGACCCCACAATACCCTATCATACCCTCAACTTATCTACTTTATGAATAAACTAATCAATATTCATTAAAACCCATACCCGGAGAAGTGGGCATAATAAAATTGGACGGAGGGAGTACTATTTATAAAGTTGAAAAGTCTTTACTACCCCCACTTTATCTTACATAATATTAATAAACAATTCATTCATTAAAACTCGTGCCCAATCGGTTTGGGTCTTCAAGTATGGGACGGAGGGAGTATTTCTCTTGGGTTAATTGGATTGAAAAGACTTTTAACTCATTATTTTGTGATCAATCTTATAGAAAAAGCACAAAACCACTTGAGTAGATTGTTAATCATAGATGGATTCACTAGTATTGTATGTGCCTTGGAACATACCTTCTCTTATTTGAGTTTCACTCGTATTTTTCTCGTTTCCGTGATTTGCATGAACCAATTTGATCGATTTTCTTTATTACTCTCTATTGTTTACTTGTGACATTTTGGTAGATAATTAGGAGTAATTGCTACATTTGAAACTTATCGATCACGTCTATTTAAATTCAATCGACAAAATACACTTTTACACTACACCTCCATGTGGGATCGACCTTGTACTTACCACGCTACGATATACACCGTATACTTGCGGTTGTGTATTTTGGTGTTGGAAAATACATGAATCAAATTTATGGCGTCGTTGCTGGGGTGGTTTTGTAGTTCTAAAGTGTAGGTTGATAGAGTTTTAGTGTAGACACTTTATTTGATTTCTTTATCCTAAAAAATACCAAAAATATTTGTATTTGTTATTTCTATTTTGCTTGTGATTCTCACTCTCTTTTGAACATTTGATAGACATGGGTTATGATCACGCGATCTAGGAGGAACCATCAAGAATTGTTGCCCCTAGACCCGAAGATTGAAGCTAATTGTCGAAAAAGAAACGTCGAGAGAAGAAGAGTAGAGTTAGAAGAAATGAATTGAAGGGAAAATCCGATTGTAGAATAAGTCGAGGAGGAAGTAGGAAACCAAGATGTTGACGTATTTGTGGAGCCGAATGGGAATGGAGGAAATCGACCACAAAGAGCCGTGAGAGACAACCTTCACCGGAGGGTTGGAGAAAATCCGATTGAGAATGAAGAGAATGGTCCACACCAAGTTTTGAGGGATCATTTCCGCTCGATTCCGAGGCCATATGAAGGAGCGGGTTGGGAACCCGTGGACGCTCACAATTTCGAGCTCAAGCCGGCTTTGATTGTAATGGTCCAAAACAACCAATTTGGTGGACTTTCTAAGGAGGATCCTAACCTCCACTTGTCTAAATTCCTCGAGATAAGTGGAACGGTTAAGATCAATCGAGTTCCTCAAGATTACATTCGGTTGCAACTATTCCCTTTTTTTCTCCGAGACCGAGCTAAGCCATGGTATCTCTCCCTTGATTTGAGGACCATTGAAAATTGAAATGATCTTGTTGATGCATTCTTGATGAAGTATTTCCCTCCAAGCAAGACCATCCAAATATGAGGGGAAATATCTTCATTTCGACAAGATGATGATGAGTCCCTAGCCGAAGCATGGGAGCAGTTCAAAGATTTGATTAGAAGTTGGCCACAACATGGTTTCTCACGAGACCAACTCATTTGCTACTTCTACAATGGAATGGACCACCGAACAAGAGGAATGGTGGATGCTTCGGCGGGAGAGGGATCCTTATTGGGGAAGACAACAGAGGAATGTTACATTCTCTTGGAGGAGATGGCCAAGAATGGGAACCAATGGCCATCCGAGCGAAGGCAAAACCGGAAGATAGCTTCTACTCATGTTTCGGAAGAAAATGTTAATTTATCCAATAAAGTGGATAATTTGATCTATTTGATGATGGTCAAAGCACTAGTGGAGCCTAATGATGCACAATACGAAGAGGCCCATTACATGAACAACCAAAGAGACCGAAATTTTAGAGAAAGAGGTTGGGGCGAAAGATAAAATCATGGGAACTATCACCCTTCTAATCCGAACCAATATCACTCCGGCTTGAGAAACCGTGAAAATTTCTCGTATGCTAACCCACACAATGCCATTCAACCACCATCGAACTTCAATGCTCGAGATGGTGTGATCGAAGAGTCGTCCTCAAAGCTTACCATGGAAGAAATGTTTATAACATTCATGGGAGAAACTAAAAAGTTCATGGGAGAGACGAAGAACTTCATGACAAGAACTTGGCAAAAGATTAAAAGCCAAGATGACAAAATTGGTCATTTGGCAAATGAGGTGATGGGGATAAAAAATGATGTGAAAGCCATTGAGATTCAAGTGAGTCAAATTGCCAATATGGTTGGAAATCAACACAAATCGGGTCAATTCCCCTCAACCACGGAATTGAACCCCAAAGAGCAATGCAAGTCAATTAAGTTGAGGAGTGGCACAAGTTATGAAGGCCCCTTGATGTCAAAGGAAGATGGTGAAGAGAAGCAACAAGGAAGAAAAGTTGAGAAGAGAGATATTGAAGAAGACAAGGAGAAGAGAAGTGAGAAAGAGAAAGATGTATACAAACCTCCATTCCTTATCCTCAACGACTTAAGAAGACGGGTTTGGATGCAAAGTTTGTCAAATTCTTGGAAATGTTTAAAAAGATCCACATCAACATTCCTTTGGCGGAGGCCCTTGAGAAAATACCCCACTATGCCAAGTTTTTTAAGGAGATTATGTCCAAGAAGAGAAAGATTGTGGAATTTGAAACAATCCACCTAACCGAAGAGTGTAGCGCGATCATACAAGCAAAGTTACCTCCAAAGTTGAGGGATCCCGGTTCATTTACGTTACCATGTGAAATTGGAAAAGAGGGAACTTATCGTGCTTTGTGTGATCTTGGAGCATGCATTAACCTCATGTCATTATCACTCTTCAAATCACTTGGTTTGGGAAAGTTGAATCCCACTACCATGAATATTCAATTGGCGGATCGCTCCATGGCGTATCCCATAGGCACGGTCGATGATGTGCTTGTGAAAGTGGGAAAATTCATCTTTTCGGTTGATTTTGTGGTACTCGACATGGAGGAAGATAGGGCAATCCCCTTGATCTTGGGAAGACCATTTTTAGCAATGGGAGGAGCTATCATCAATGTACGAAATGGAGAGCTCGAACTAAATGTTGGTGATGAGAAGATCTCTTTAACATTTATAGAGCCATTAAATTCCATGATGATGATGATGAGGATGAAGAGTATGGGTACTCTAAGAGAGATCACTATCCAACACCCATGAAAGAGAAGATGGAAAAAGATCCCACAATCAATCTTGTGAAAGAGAATCCTAAGGTGGAAGACAAAGATTTGAAGATGGGCAAGAAGGTCAAGTTTGGGGGAGTCCCCAATTCAAGAAAAGTTATTTGTGCTAGTATGGGTGTGAATGGGGATGCACATTCCTATGATATGATTGAAGAGCCGGATGGGCTAGCTTGTGGATACTTCAATGGGTTCAAGAAAGTTGGATGGGGAAAGAAGTTCAAGAGCAAGGATGATGATGGGGTGACTTGACAAAACATCTCAAGAGAATCCGTCCGGCATATGACGTAAAAAATAGCGCTTCTTGGGAGGCAACCCAAGGTTTTATTGCTTTCATGTTTTTCTTGTTTTAGTAGTTTTGATAGCTTAGTCTCTTTTGTATATATGGATGAGGAACATTGTGGATATGCTCTCTTGGAGAATGAAGAAGAAAGCAAAACCAACTTTGGAAAGAGGGAGCAAGTAGTGCAATGGTGATCTTTGAGGAGCTTGGGATGTACAAGGAGGGAGGTAACAACTTGTAGCCCCAAACTTAGAATTTTTACATAGTAAAATTCTAAGTTTGGGGGAGTTATTTTTCTTTTATTTTTCCACTATTTGTTATCCCTTGCACCGTTTTGTCATTCCATTTGTGTTACATTTTGCACCGGCGCAGACTTAGTTTTCATATGCTTATATTGTTTGAGTTGGTTTTGATCATGTGTTGGGTAGTGAACTTATGGTGAAATGTGAGCATGGGTAATCATTGAAATTCATAGTTGAGTAGTGTGGTGATTTCTATTTGCTTTGAATGTATGCATGATTGGTGATGGATAGCAGTGTTCATGTTGTGTTCATAATTGTTGATCTTTGATGCTTGAGTGCATGATGTGTTGTTGTTTGGGGACATTTGATGAATGTGAAAGTTCTATTGAATAAACCGGTGTGGTTCATTTGAGAGTGGATTAGGTTATTGCTAGTGATCCTAGTATTTGCCAAAGTTCTTGTTTGAAAGCATGATTGTGTGAGATTTTGTGATATGATATAGGCCATCTTTCATTTTGAAGAGTCACTTAGCCAAATTGTCCAAAACCTGAAGTAATTATCCGTAGTTAGCCCCTTTGAGCCTAATTCCTCATTTTCTTGGTAAACTACAATGTTAACCACTTAGCCTTTTAAAACCTTTTATACCTATATCTAGTGGGGGATAAAAGACAAAGTGGAAAAACATGTTCTTAAATATCTTTGGCTTAAGGAAAAGTTGGAATGAGTTGAAAAAGAGAAAAGATGAAAAGAAAAATCATGAAAAAGAAAAAAGGGACAAAGAGCCCCAAGAGCTTGAAAAGAAAGAAAATTTGGCTCAAAAGATGAAGTGATGAATGCTTGAAAAATAAGAAAATTGAAAAGTGAGGATAGAGGTTGTAAGATTTGAAAGTGAAAGCACAAATTGTAAAACAACAAACTTTGTCCTCCACAAGAAGAGTTAGAATTCCAAATTCATCCTACCTTGTCCAAAGAGCCAATGTTACATCCTTGATTAAGCCCTATTGATCACATTGTTGAACACTTGAGTGGTGTAGAAAGTAGAATGTAGACAAGCTTATGGTGATTGCATAACATAACATGGTTGTTGAGTGCACTTATATCCTCAATTTTTTTGTGTTTGAGAGAAACACTCTATCATGTGAGTAGAGAGCTTGAGCATTTGAATTTTGTTTTCCTCTTCACAATGTGTTGTGTACTTGTGTTATCTTTGATCTATGAGTGTGAATTGCAATAATGAGCCTATGACCATCATTGAGAAAGCACTTTGAGGAAGAGACCTCACCACACTTCACATTGCATGTGTGATTTGCATTGAATATTCCATTGTGATCATTCCACCCTCATTGTTTTAAGTGCTTAGTTGTTGGAGGACAAACAACATTTTGTTTTCCCCTTCACAATGTGTTGTGTACTTGTGTTATCTTTGATCTATGAGTGTGAATTGCAATAATGAGCCTATGACCATCATTGAGAAAGCACTTTGAGGAAGAGACCTCACCACACTTCACTTTGCATGTGTGATTTGCATTGAATATTCCATTGTGATCATTCCACCCTCATTGTTTTAAGTGCTTAGTTGTTTGAGGACAAACAACATTTTAAGTTTGGGGGGATTTGATTCATGTGGAATTTACACGTTTTTATGCACGTGTAAAGCTCATTTTTAGTGTGATTTCATTGATTTATAGGTTGATTATGATTGTTTTGGTCGAAATAAGAGAAAGGTAGTGTTTTATCGATTTTGTAGTAAAAACGAAGGATTTTGGGGAGCAAAAAACTTACCACAATTCATTGGACCAGAAAGAGGAGTGCACCATTGGATCCGGCTCGAAAAATGGAGTGGAATACAAAAATAATTGAGTCAATCGAAAACCGGAAGCTCAAGATACGGAGGGACGAAGACGGAGGACGAAAATGCCAAAAGTGGGCCAAGTCGAAGAAATGGCCCGGCCGGGCGGCCGAGCATTGCAACTTGTTAACATACGAACATTCGGCCCGGCCCGGCGACATCACTCGCCCGGTCGGGCCGCATCCCCTGTTTCCACTCTTTTGGCCGACCAACATCCACCCGGCCGGGCCACTCATATTCTCGGTGCATTCATGAAATTTTGCCATTTTCAAGGGGCCAAAGTGCAAATCTTACCCCCAAACCCTACCCCAACACTATAAATACCCCTTTTCTTGAAATTCAAAGACATTACCCCCTTCTCCAAGCACTCTTACATATACAAACACACATTTGGAGGTAATCACCATCTTCTTCACCAATTCTTCACCAAATCAAGCAAGGAGGGCATCAATAGCTTGGGAATTTCATTCTCCATCATCCATTAGACTAAGATTTCTCTTTCTCTTACTTTTTATTTACTTATTTCATTAGTTTGTGTTAATTAGAGCATGTTGATTTTTGGCTAGAAACACTTTTGGTTATAGGGCCTTGTAAATACTTTTGATGAAGTCTATGAATTGATATTTTGCTTAATTGGTGTTTGTGTGGCTTAATTCTATTTGAATGCTTGATTTTCACTTCCAAACATGTCATTAGTGTACAATAGTGATGTGTTAATTTTAGTTAATTGAAATTGGATTGAGAAATCTCTTTTGATTGATTGATTGCAAGCATTTGGCCTAATTTTATTGTGAAATCGATAGATGATCAATGATTACGAGGATATGTGATGATCTTAGGGGCTTGATTGGGTTTTATGATGCAATTTAGGTAGAGATACTAGATTGAATTGTATTTCTCTTGGGTTAATTGGATTGAAAAGACTTTTAACTCATTATTTTGTGATCAATCTTATAGAAAAATCACAAAATCACTTGAGTAGATTGTTAATCATAGATGGATTCACTATTATTGCATGTGCCTTGGAACCTACCTTCTCTTATTTGAGTTTCACTCGTATTTTTCTCGTTTCCGTGATTTGCATGAACCAATTTGATCGATTTTCTTTATTAGTCTCTATTGTTTCTTGTGACATTTTGGTAGATAATTAGGAGTAATTGCTACATTTGAAACTTATCGATCACGTCTATTTAGGATTCAATCGACAAAATACACTTTTACACTACACCTCCCTGTGGGATCGACCTTATACTTACCATGCTACGATATACACCGTATACTTGCGGTTGTGTATTTTGGTGTTGGAAAATACATGAATCAGTGAGCAGATTCATAACAGCAAACTCGAAATCGAACAAAGATTTGGTTGAAGCAGCCTTTCTATCTTTTGAGGCCCAATCAGTTCTTTGTACCCTAATAGGAGAAACAACAGTATTAAATTCGTTGAATTGGGAACCGGACTCGAAAGGGAAGTACATAGTTAAGTAAGGATATTGAAAAGGATTGGAAAGGAGCGATGTTGAGTTAAGACAAGCTTCAATATCCAACAACAATGGGGTTAGGGAGGAATGGAAAAACATTTGGAGCTTGAATGTGCCTCCGAAGGTAAAAAATTTATAGTGTAAAGTGGCGTGGGATATTCTGGCTACTAAAGGAATCTGCACACCCATCATGTTCCGGTTTCAAGTATGTGTTCATATTGTGGAATTCATATAGGCTCGACGGGATATGTCCTATTTTTGCGTCCTGTCGTTAGGTATGTATGGAAATTGCATGGGTGGTGGGGGTGGGGGGTATTGAAAGGAAATGATCATTTTCCAACGTGGACTTAATGAGAAAGTTGGAGGAAAGGGATAGAGCAGATAGGATACACAAAATTGTGATATTGGCATGGGGTGTGGAAGAAGAAATGTCGTATTCTCCACGCACTAAGGGGACAAGGGGAAATCATAGGTAGAGGAAGGAAGAGAGTATCAGCTATGAATTGGGCACAATCGTTCCTACGGGATTACCAAGACAGTAGACGGAAGGGAGAGGTGCCATCAGCGGAGGTCAGAAGTGAAGGTGGGGAAGAGTGGCTGGATTGCTTCCGGATTGAAGTCGGTGTTGCCTTCAAGGGAGAAAGGAATATGTTCGGGGTGGGGCGATCGTAGGGAAGTCAAATCGAAGTTTGTGGATGGCAAGGGGGATGGCGATTGAGCACCAGGATCGGTCCTAGGTGCGTAATTAAGGGCGATTGAATTGGGGTTAAAGTGGTGCAGGGAGAATTACTGTTTTCTCAGACTCTATGGAGTCCGTCCGAATGGTGGAAAAGAAGCAGCATAGTTGGAGGCCGGAGGGATTCGTGCTGGATAGGATTTTTGATCTGATGCGAGATTTTGTAGTGTGTAAGATCTCATATATCTCAAGAACAAGAAATGAAGCAACAAATAAAATTGCGGGTTAGGCCGCTAACACTCACTCTTCTCGAGATTGGAGAGATGGAGAAGTTCCTCGATGGATTGCCGACATAGCTCTTTTTTTTATCTTCAGATGTAATCGTATTTATAAAAGCTATGAAGCGCTATTGTTAAAAAAATATATATATATATATATATATATGTATATATATATATAGCAATAAATGGCAAATTTATTTAAATAATACATTTTTGGGAGCCCCTTTTGAAAATGTAACAAAATGGATTCGTTTATGAAAATAGTCATAGGCGTGATCACCACCCACGCCTCTCTTAAATGCGTGATCACCATCCACGCTTCTATTTTTTTTTTTTATTAAATTAATGAAAGATTTAAAAAAAAATAAAAAAAATAAGAAAGGCGTTACTGCCCGACACGCCTCTGATTTAAAAAATGAAAGATTTTAATAGAGGCTCAACCGTGGCAGGTGAGCCTCTGATTGTGACAAGACCCAACAAACAAGTAGTATTTTTTTTTTTTATTTGGGACTAAGGGTTTATGTTTACCGAAGAGAAAAGGTACAAAACTTACCGTAGAAACAAGTAGAAAATTAAAAGCTTGTTCGATCATTCATCCATGACAAGACAACTCACTAACTGTGAGCAAGTATAAAAACAAATCAAAAAAAAATGGTTGGTCATTGAACTTTTATCACTTTTCAAATTGGTCACCCACGTTTAATAACTATCAAAATTTGTCACTCATTTATTATTTTCTATTAATTTTGATACCGCTGTTAGTAAATGACCGTAAATAACTATCAAAATTTGTCACTCATTTATTATTTTCTATTAATTTTGATAGCGTCCCGTAAATCCATTGACTAACAACGGAGAAAAAGTTTTGAGCGCACATTCTTGTTCCTGTTCTTTGTACAAACTCAAAATAACTTTATTTGTGATTTTTTTTTTATTTTTTTTAGTTACACACAATAATATTAATTGAAAATAAATTCAGTAAAAATTGAAAAAATTGGAGTTTGGGGTTTAGGAATTAAAATAGAAAAAATGATGTCAAAAAATAAGTTTGCAGGCTCAAAACCTTTTGAGACATCAAAATTGATAGAAAATAATAACTCTCTAAAAGTGATAGAAAATTATTAGAATTAATTTTCTCATTTATAATTATTCGGGTATGATCGAACACGCCGTTTTTAATTTTCTAACGTAAGTTTTGTATCTTTTCTCTTCTGTAAACATAAACCCTTATTCTCAAATAAAAAAAATTATTGTTTGTTTGTTGGGTCTTGTCACAAATCAGAGGCTCATCGGCCGGTTGAGCCTCTATTAAAATATTATTGTTTTTTTTGGTTTTTTGCTTTTACTCGACAGGCACGCCCGACACTATGTCTGGGTGTCAGAGGCGTGTCTGGCAGTAACGATTTTCTTATTTTTTTAAATCTTTCATTAATTTAATACAAAATAAAAAATAGAAGCGTGGATGGTGATCACACCTATGACTATTTTCATAAACGAATCCATTTTTGTTACATTTTTAAAAGGGCTCTCAAAAATGTATTATTTAAATGGGTTGGGGTATATACGCTTTGTTTAATACACTCCCCTTTCATTTATTAATTCAAAAATATATATGAAATACCATATTTACCCCTTTAATAAATGTTATAGATACATACACTCCCTATAACCCAAATTTCATCTTCTTCCCAAACTTCTTTTCGCCGCCTCTGTCTTCCCCTCCCCCTCCCCATTTTTTTTCTTTTTCTGCACTCCCCATCTCCGTTGCACTGCACCCTAAATACCTTAACCCTAGAATTTCACCGTCGCCACCACCACAACAACCACAAACAAATTCTAACACCCACAAAAATGAACATGTTTGATAAAATAAAATAGCAATAACACTCAAATTGACACCATAACCACCACCTCAAATAAAATTTAAAAAAAAAAAATCTAAGTATTTTTAACAAACCAGAGTCGATCAAAAACACTACAGTCGACACTGGTTTATCGCCCAAAAACACTCCGATCGACACTGGTTTGTCGCCCAAAAACACTCCAGTCGACACTGGTTTGTCGCCCAAAAACACTCCGGTCGACACTGGTTTGTCGACCAAATTTCGAAAGAAAATTAAAAATTGAAATTTTCGACTATTATTGATCGCTCAAAAACACTCTGATCGACAACCTATCGTCGACGAGAGTGTTCTTGAGCGACCAATAATGGTCGGTAAAAAAAAAAAAACAAAAACAAACCTGTTCTTCGCCGGCGACGGTTGGGGGCGAGCGCTGGCGGGACGCGACTGCTGGGGGCGAACGCCGTCGGGCTGCGACGGCTAGAGGCGAAGGAGGAGGGTGGCGGCGTCGCTAGGCGAGAGGGGCGGCGCCGCCGCTTGTTACAAATTTTTTTTTTAAAAAGAGCAAAGCGGCAGTGCACGAGGCGAGTGGGAGGGGGGAGTGCGACGGCGATGGGGAAGGGGGAGTGCGCCGGCGAGGGGGGAGGGGTAGATCGCCGGTGAGGGGGAAGGGGGAGAGCGCCGGCAAGGGGGAGTACGTGTAGAAAAACGGAAAAAAAAAAAGGGGAGGATAGAAGAGAGGCGGTAGAGATGTTGGGGAAGATGAAGTAATTAGGGTTAATGGGGGTGTATGTATCTATACCTTTTATTAAAGGGTAAATATGGTATTTCATATATATTTTTGAATTAATAAATGTGAGGGGGAGTGCATTAAACAAAGCTGGAGGGGTATATACCTCAACCCTATTTAAATAAATTTGCCGCAATAAATGTTAGGGGAAAATATTCATTGTTAAATGGGCCAAGGCCCTGTGAATTGATACAGGCGGAAAAACAGAATAAATGTTGGAATTGGGCTATAATCATTTGCCTGCCCATTTGCTGGTTGCATGTTTTTTTTTTAAAATGAATTCTCATACATATTATTTCTTTTAGAGAGATAGTCACGTTACGTAAAGCTCTGGTTTTAAATGGAACCTCCGCAAGTGGACGGTGGAATTGGTCCTCCTTTAATTTTTTTTTTCCTTTCACCCATTATTTTATTTTTTATTTATAGCTTTCCAAATTTAAAACGAAATAATACAAGAAACTTACTGAAAATTGGAATATTCATTTTATTGTCTTGGTTTATAATTAAGTTATAATAAATGAAATATTTCATATAAGAAATATATCTAATTAAAACAATTTTTAAAAATTTGCGGGTCATAAACTTGAATTCGGGTCGTTTAAAAAATTTTCATCTCACAAGTGGGTATGTGGTTTACTACATCATGACAAATAAGGTCAAATTATTACCAGTACAATACTAATTTCTGTAAAAAGGAAATATATATATATATATATATATATGTATAAGAGCTTGTTGTTAAAAATTACTGTGTTCTTTTCTTCAAATTATTTCTGTAAAAGTCCAAAAAAATAAAAATAAAAAACTACAAAAAAAATCCCCAAAAGTAGTACTCCTAGTATAGTACTATAGATTTGTCAAACCTGATGTGTGGTTTAAATGCATTTCCAAATATTTCTCAAACCTGATTTGGATGTGTGGGAAAGAGAAATTTATGGTCCTTGTAAAAAGTTTCGTACCTCACGAATATAACTACCAACCCACATATATACCTACTAATTCCAATTCAACATCATCACACCAAACATTAATTGAGTAAACAAGAAAGAAACCATAAATTAAAATGGCAACTCTAACACGAATTGCTCTTCTCTTCGCGGCCGCCGCCGTTTGCTTGTTGTCCCTCTCTGGTGGGGCCGACTCCGCCCCCCAATTCATCATCGTAGGGGAGGTTTACTGCGAAGTCTGCCGCACCAACTTCATCAATAGACTCAGTGAGCCTATGTCAGGTATATATGTCCGGTCGTCGACTCGATTCTTTCAAATTGTTTCTCATTATTTTGAAAAGGTAACAAAGATAATTAAAAGTGTTGCAATATATTGTTTGATTGCCCATTCATCAAATCAAAATTGCATGAATCCCTAAGTTGTCCCTAGTAATTTTAATTACATGCCCTAATCGTATAATCATTAACATATGTGGATATGCATTTATAATATCGATCTCATTAACCTAGCTAGTTTGTAAAATAAAAATGAAGGGGCGACTGTGCGCCTAGAATGTCGAGGAGAGGACCCGATGAATGTGACCTACTCATTGGAAGGCCTGACGGACGCAAGCGGCTCGTACAAGCTGATAGCGGAAGGAGATCACGGAGAAGAGGAATGCGCGGTTACACTAATGAAGAGTAGCAGGGAAGATTGCGGTGAGATCCCTAACGAAGGGTGGGCCATTGAACCAACGTCAAGAATCACGGTTACCAAAAACAGTGGGTTCCACGATAACGTCCGTCACGCAAATCCGTTAGGGTTTACCAAGAAGAAGGCAGACGCAGGATGCGCCCAGCTCTTCAAGGAGCTTGAACTCAACCCTAATGACCAGGATTTCTAAATCTCATCATATGTTTAATGAATGATTCTTTAATTAGTTTATTTTAATTAGTTCATAATTATACTGATGGGTTTTTAGTGATTCATTAGTCGAAGGCGGCTTTCTTGAAGGCACCTCTATTAGTTAGTTAATTAGATTGTACGAGGTATATGCTACGAGGGGTATGTCTATGTACACTTTCTCTAGCTAATTCTACTTTGTAAGGAATAAATGTCTTTAACATCTTTGACAAATAATTATTGCAATTCTAGATGATTTATTTATGTATACAACTTTTTTGTTAAATTATTGTGATAGATGAGATCTCATATTGGATCGTAAGTACGTATGTCACGAAAAGCTCCTTCTAAAGTTGTTTAAACTACCAAATGAACCCTATATTAATAATTATCAAATTATATATAGAATCACAAAATAATCTATCGATGCAAATATAAGAAAATCACAATACATGGAATGCATGTTTTTAATTATATTTCTTGATTAACCAGACAAATTTTGACTAAAAAAATGGTCAATTTATCAATGTAAATATGAGATTTTGTATTTCTCAATCAATCAAACAATTTTTTAGTGGTACGTGTTTAGTTCTTTAGTAGTTGTTAAAAAACACGAATTCTTTTGATTCTTCTATAAAATCTCTGATTCGAATCTCCTATTCCACTTTTCATGTTTCGCAGGAGATGTCATTCGTAAAATCTCTAGTGTGATTTTCATAACTCGGCTGATTATTTTTTACACGGCGGTGTTCAAAACAATTGAAACACGGCCCATTTAAGGGTCTGTTTGACTAAATTTATTTTTAATCGATATGATTGTATTTTTTTTTTTATAGAAAATGATATAAATGTAAAATAATTGTAATTTAATTTTTTATATTGACGGTTCCGACCACCGTCGTTGACCTCCGTCATTACCGCTTCAGATCACCTTTTTTTAGGGTGGGGGGTTAAAATGGGGTTATTTTAATTTGTTTTGTTAAATTAATTTAAATTATTATTTAAATATTGCTTAGAAGTTTTTAGAAAATTTATTTGGGGAGTCGTGCTTTTAGTTTTGAGTATTTTTTGAAGTTATAAACTTCTTTTGAGGTTTTATGAGTTGTAATAAAATATATACTCCCTCCTTCTCAAAAAAATGATTCCCTTTTTTTTTTTACTTGTTTTTTAAAGTGGATAAAATATTCAAATTACCTTAATTAAATAAATTACTACTCCTTCCATCCCCCAAATTTTTCATACGAGTATATTTGAGAGTTTACAAATAAAATTTAAGGTAAATAAATGATGGTTAATTTTTATTAGTATGTGTAAAAAAAAATGAGATCATCATTTTAAAGACAGGTGAAGTATTATTCTTACAGAGTTAAAAAGACCAAATATCAAGAAATAAATCCTCATCATATCCCCGAAAAGGCGAAAAAGCAACAAAATTATAGAGATATGATCGAGTTTAATTAGGCCTTCATATATATATTCGATCTCCCAAAATATTTTATACTTTTGAAGTAGCCTTTTAAGCATTTGATTCTTGTTCTCGAATCTTTTTACTCTGTCGGATCGGATCCTACTTTAGGGTTCCATACATGTTACATGCTTTATTAGTTTAATTATTAATACTACATATTTAGCAATTTTAATATATATGTCTTTCTAAACGGTGAGCTGTCATACTCATACATGGTTCAATTAATAGATCAGAACACATAAACGGTGAGCTGTCTTTCTAAAGGGATAAATAAACATTTTTCCAGCAATGTCTAGCTCCTTATTTGATTTATTTATACATATATATATCATTATACTTTTGATATGTATAGCAAATAGACTTCGTACAATAATTCACAACACATGGAAAAAGATAAATTACACTAAATATATACTCCTATGTTACAATTTAATAAAAAGACGTGTATTTAGATTTATGATCTTAATTTAATTAAATTGAACTTAGAGAGTATTATCTTACCTTCTCAAAATAAAAATTGAAATTTGTAATTTCATTTTACTAATCTAATTCAATATTTTGTTTTGGGCCAAATATATGTGAGACCCTTGAGTGCACACGGTAATTCTTTTGAGGTGAAAAGTGTTAATTATATTGTAATGCTGAAATATTGTAAGATATTTACTTTTCATATAAAAACTAATTAATTCTTAAATAAAAATTATAGGCGTATCATTTATTCTAAGAATATTTACATTGTTTAGAATTTTTTATTTTTTTCGTTTAGTATTTATACCTGTCTTATCCACTCGATAAGACATCTCAATCGGAAGAGACCATTTCCACCCGTTTATGTTTAATTGTCTAAAGCACCATCAATAGAAACAATTAATTAAGACTCACTCTTTTGTGCATCACAATATTGCACCAGTTTATAAATTAAGTACAAAGTGAAACGTGAAATTAATTTTTATGGAAATATAACACTAATTTTAATTGAAACATGTAAGTAATTAATATAATTGAACAATGTAATTAGTTGTATTAAACAATCACAAGTACTGTAAATGAAACATAATACTAACTTTAATCGAAACGTGATATTAGCTTTAATTAAAACGTAGTGAGTGCACAAATTTTGATGCATATATGAGACCTTGAATTTAAAATATGGTTCAGTGAAGTTAATTAATGGAGTAATAATTAACTAAAACTATTTGGTGAAATCAAATAATATTGTTTTAAAAATAACTAATTAAATTGTTAAGTGAAACCAGTAAATTACAATTAATATTGTTAACAAAAAAAATCAATTGCCATCATAAAATTGGTGAATATAAGAATTTCCCTATATTATCAATTAGTATTGCATATATATTTTATGAAAGCAACTCAATAAAATTTGAAAAGATAATCCTAACTAACCA
The DNA here is from genome assembly GCA_963675135.1 of Galeopsis tetrahit. Classification (NCBI taxonomy): domain Eukaryota; kingdom Viridiplantae; phylum Streptophyta; class Magnoliopsida; order Lamiales; family Lamiaceae; genus Galeopsis; species Galeopsis tetrahit. The sequence continues at coordinate 36,756,571 of OY776126.1, read as the reverse complement.
CTTAATTATCCTTATCCTGGCCCCATGCAATTAGATTAGCGTAATATTTCATCAATAGACGGCAGATATATATAGCCCAACCCTATCTTCTTTTGTCGTCTTGATGCAAGAAATTTCTTCCTAATACCAAAAAATTATTTATATATAATAAAATAGAAGTTTGCACATTAAATTTAAACGGACAAAAAAAATAAAAATTTAAACGGAGTACTAAATTATACGTAGTAATTAATTAATTAATTAACACAGGCTGTTTATACAACAGGAAGCTAGCTTAGCTTAAGCAAGTGGCAACATTTAATAACATTTTCCTAATTTATTAGTATTATCATTTGTTCCCTCGGACACTAGACGACAAATTACCGAAAATTCTTAACAACTTTGACTATTAGCTTCGCATCTCCTCCTCTTGGCCGGAAAAAGATGCCCGAAACCGCCGTGGTCCGCCGCCTGCCACTCCGAGTCGAATTCGAGCTGCTGCACGCAACCGTCGTCGGAGAAGGGAGACATCCCGGGGGGCTTGGCTTTGCGGCGGCCGGCGCCGATGGGGACATTCCTGAGGGCCCCACCGGCGGTCCAGTACCTCTGGCAACCCTTACAAAAGTGACGTGGCTGGTTAACGTTGTAGTTGTTGAAGTAACAGAATTTGGTGTCCATGCTTTTGCACCTAGGGCATGGGATTATCTTATCTGGCCTCTTGTCGGCCGTCGGATCGTCCGATCCATGATCTGTTGATTGCTGTGATCTCTGTTGCGGTGAGATTGTTGCACCGAATAACTTGATCCCTGATGATGGGTTGTTGTTGTTGTTGTGTTGGACTTGAGCCATAGAGAGAGAGAGAGAGAGAGAGAGAGAGAGAGAGGGATTTGATTAATTATGAGAATTGTTGATGGATGTGCAGAAGGAGCTAGGTTTATGGGTGAGCTAGGAAGAAGAGTTATGGTGTGAATGGAACATTTAGTACTGGTATATGAATATATGCTTCACAAAAGCAAAAAAAGTTAATTGGGTGGGGGTGGAAGGAAGGCTACTTTGTAACTCGATGCAATGATTTAGGGGCAAAGAAGAAAAGTGCATGCTTGATCTTAACGAGGAAGCTAAGTCTCCCCGGCCAGAGTTTAATCGGTTTATAATATGTTATGTTTTGGATATGCCGTTTTAACACTTTTGAATGGATGAATGTCAATGTGTGTTAATTTGTGAACGGTTCTTTGTCTATAATATTAATTTTCTTAATCAATAATATTATAAGTTCTTACAATCATTATTCATTAGTATAATATATTTCAATTAAAGTTAGTGTTAGTATTTCATTCTTGTGCTTAGTAGACTAGTTCAAAATAAATTAAAATATTTCTTCTATTTCACTATAATTTTTTACTTATCTTTTTTTGGAGTTCCACATTAGATTTTTTTTTATTATATTTTTGAAATATTATTTTATGGTTTTCAATCATATCATTTATATTATATCTATTGATTTATTATATTTCATCTCATGATATTCATTTTTTTAATCAAATCATGTTCGAAACAATGTTCACCAAGGGTTAATTATAAGTTAAGATATAATTCATGTGTTTTAATTTTAATGTTTTATATTTTATTTTTTTATATAAATGATTAACTTATGTTATATTAAAAATTAATTAATACTTCCTCCGTTCCAAGATTTTATGCACACTTTCCTTAACGGGGCGTCCCAACATTTTTTGCACACTCCAAAAAAGGAAACAATTCATATAATTTTTACCAATAATACCCTTCATTTATTTTACCTTTTCTTTCCTTTAGTCAAATATCCTCCACTTTAGTATCGAAAAAAAAAAATATCCTCCACTTTAATCAATGAATTATCAATAATACCCCTCCTTAATTTTACATTACACATCACTTTATTCAATTTTCTTAATTTTCGTGCCGGTCAAAGTGTGCATAAAATCCTGGGACGGAGGGAGTATTCTATAATATTACTCCCTCCATCTTTTAATAAGTGTCATTTTAGCTTTTTTCAACAAATTAAGATTATAAATTGTGGTCGATATCACCCTTCATTAATTATAACTAATTTTAATATAAAAATTTTGTTTGATAAAGAATGTAGCTAGTATTCATAAACCAAATTAATTTTGGTATAAACAATTTTTGTTGAATTTATTAATGAAAAATATTTATGGTAAATGAATAAGGATAAAATAGTCAAAATTAAAGAAAAAACCATAGAATGACACTTATTTTAAAATTAGTTAAAAAGCCAAAGTGACACTTATTAAAAAATGGAGGGAGTATAATATTAAAGATAAAACGTATTAAAATTTCAGTACGATAAAACAACAAATGAAACCGAGAAAATAAATCAAAAAAAGAAAAAGTAAAGTGAATTGAAGGGTGGGATGATTGGAGGGGAGCCGCCAACAGCAAAAAAGGATTGAAAAGTGGATGCTGAACTTTTTGTCCACGTCATTTTCTTGTTTAGTTAGTGGGTCCCATGGGTCATGAAGTTGAGTACAAAGTGTTCAAAAGAAAGAGCATAAAGATAAAGATTAAAGCGAAAAGGGTCTTTTGATTTGATTTAACATTATATCCATTCCCCCTTAGGTAAAGTCTAGTATACACTCGAGTGCATGTTGTGCACCCTAGTCCATGTACACTTTTCAATTTTAATGACTTACACTTTTTGTTAAATGGTGTTGCACTTTTCAATTATTACTAAAAATATTATTATATAGTTTAATAATTGAAAAGTGCAACACCATTACCAAAAAGTGTAAGTCAATAAATTGAAAAGTACAACATGGACTAAGGTGCACAATATGCACTCGAGTCCATAGCAGATTATTATTTTTTCGTGTTGACATATCTTCCTCATGTGCTTTTAATTCTTAACAGCGAAGCTGTAGTAACCGGAACAATATTTAAAAAAAAAAAAAAAACAAGCCTACTCTATATCGATATATAATTTTAAAAAAAAACTTTATATGAACTAATGGAATACTAACTCTGTCACTTTTTAAGTTCTATACTTTTTTAAGTTCGTCAATCAAAATTAACATTTGATAAAATTCACCATTTCTTCACTCTTTATTCTTTTATCTTTTTTTTTTTTTTTACATTTCTTTTTCGTCTTCTATTTAATTTAATATGCATACAACACAAATTTATTTAAACATTTTAAAGGGATGGAGGGAAGGGGTAGTATAATTTATCCAAAAACTATTGCATTTCGTGTTGAACGTCATTAAATTAATTTGTTCACATTTTAGAATGATTAAATGTGTTCATAAGAAAAAATGCAATTATACGCAATCATGTACGTAGTTCGATAGACATGCATATCTTTCAATCAAAATAATATTTCGAGTTCGAATATCAATATAAAAGAAACATAAATTTCACATTCTATACATATAAATTAAATAAAATATAAATATATTTATTGTCTAATTAAATTTTTGATCCTCCACATTAAAATCAAATTAAAATTATATAAGTTTAATTAAATAAATTGAACCATGCAATATTGGATGCACAAATGTGATTCAAAAAAGAAATGTGATAGTTCCAAATTTCAAGTCAACGCACAAATCTATACACATGCTATAAATTAATACGGAGTACTCCTTTCGTCCCTTATTAAACTGTCTATTTTTTTATTTCGGTCCATTCCTTATTAAATTGTCCATTTTTGAAATGGCAAAAGAAAAAAAAATTATCCTTTCAAATTATCTCTTATAAATATCTCAAAATTGCACTAAATTAAATGTATGTGTCTCACTCCGAGCGCCTTCTCATTTGTTTATGGCGCATCAGACTGGATTAATTCCTCACTGGCCGGAGGATATTAATTGAATGGTGCAAGAATTTTAGGCGCTGAGCTAAAATTTCTCCATCCACATTTTTTATTTCTCACCAAATGGCGAGGAGCAAATTGACGAGGACTAAAATTTCTCGCCAAGCCCTCACTAATCTTGGTAGGAGAGGATTTTTTCTCGCCTTTGCCCTCGCTGGTAATTACACAATGGATCAAGTTCAAGAATATATATATATATATATATAGAATAAAAGATAATTAAATACAGTAGAAGATTGAAATTTTTACATTTTTTTCAAAACGGAATCTAAATCAATATATATATTGTGATTTTGTGAAATGATTGTTGTATATTGTTGTTTCGTGGTCCAGGTGGTGTTGAAGTTTATTACTCCCTCCGTCCCGGAGGAACTTGCACCCTTTGACCGGCACACATTTTAAGAAATGTGTAAGAAAAGGTGTAATGATTGATGTTCTGAAGGGTAGTTTTGTAAACTTTTATGAATAAAGTAAAGTAAAAAGTAGATTGAGTGTGGAAAAGTAATGGTATATGGGTAAATATAAGTATATTTCAAGGGTGAGGGTTGTGAAGATATTTTCTTTTATGGAGTGTGCAAATTAATATGGGACATCCATATATGGAAAGTGTGCAAATTGGGATGGAGGAGTAGTAATTTCTTAAAAGAGATTAGATTACCAACTTTAATAAAGTTACCTTTTTAGTACTAAATGAAAAGAAGAGTCACTCACACCCCTTTTCCAACACCTTCCGTTTAAATTCTCTCTCACGACAAACACCTATTTTCATGGTTTAGTTGGAAAGATATGCCCTTTTTGCTTTAGACCTATCTTTAAATGCCAATTTTTTTTATTTTTTCTAAAGTAAGGTTTGATTAATAGAAAAAAAAGTGAGACAAGATCTAATTATTTAAACGGCTAAGCCATAAAATACTTCTTTTTCCTAATTGGTGTTCCTTGAGAAAAATGGGATTTGCAATCAATAATTATTTCTTATACTAGTGCGTATTAGCCGGCTGAAAGTACTCTCACGCGAAAATTGAAAATAGATAAATTTTTATTAATTTATACTAGATACTCAAACAATAAACATAATATATTCCGACAATAAAAAATATATTCTTCCCGTCTAAAAATGCTAGTACACTATTCATTTTTTATTTGAATCAAATTATAGTCCACTTTTCTTTTATTTTTATCTAAAATATTTTTATTTAATTTAATGATTATTGATATTATTTAATAATATTGATCATTAATATTAAATAAAAAAAGTTATAACAAGAATGGAAGGTTAAATTTTATATGTTCAAAATATTTTTATTAGTTTGTGTGAAAAAGAAAAGTGAATATTTTTTTTAGATGAATAAAATATTAATTTAACGTGAATGAATAAAATAATAAAAATTATAACAAGTATATAAATTATAAGATGTTAAAATAATTTTAAAATTTTAAATTAATAGTTTATAGGGATGCACTCTTGTGCTATATTTTACGTGAAATATTAGTATATTTAAGGAAGGGTCAAAAATTCGCGGATCTATTGCGGGTCTGACCGGTCAAACAAATATTTTCAAAAAAATCGCGTAGAAGGCTAACAGAATAACGAGTTTCAGGCATGTGTTATTATAAATGTAATTATATATTACCACAAGACCAAATATTTGTTACTATAAGTACAAAAAAATATAAATTGACTTTTCACAAGAAATATTAATAGCATTAATTTAAGGAAACATAAAATAGAAAATTTTGTTCTTAATTTGTTTTATTATAAATACAATTATATGTTACTATACGGACAAATATGTGTTATTGTAAGGACAAGTAACATGACTTTTGAATAACACATATTTGACCTTAAAGTAACACAGAAAAATGTGTTCATATATAAACACAAGTGTATTACTTTATTGAGAAAGATGTGTTACTGTATAAATAAAACGTCATTATTGAGAGTGAATGAGATACTCGCATAAAAAAAGACGAAGAACAATAATTGAAAACACGAAAAACACAACCTTGTAGAATAGTTTATCGTTCCTTACAATTAAAAAGACACAATTATCAACAATTAATTGAAATAAATCTGTGTGGTATTATTGTTGATTTTTTCTCATTCAGAAATTTATTCAAAAAATAAATCATGATTTCTCCGTCTTGTTTCGTGATTAGTAAATCGGAAATCTGAACATAACCGATTTTCTGAAAGTTCTGAAGGTTAAGCTTTTTTTTTAATGGAAGTTGCCCAGCATAGAAGAGCGTTGCGCAAAAAAGAAAGTTGCGCAGATGGAAGAAGAAATTGAATATCGAGTAGGAATAAAAGAATGGGTCAAATTGTACCTATTGTGAAATATTGTATATAAGTTTTTGACTAATTTATATCTTTTTAGATCCTAAATTAATATTTTTATTTATATCTTTTAAACTACCATATTGAAAAGGGGCTATCAAAGCATTAATGATTTATTTTAATATATTTTTCATTTAGTAATGAGCTTTCTTTGTCAAGAAAAGTTCCACACCAAAGTATATTTAATTTGTCACTTACGGAAATTTAAATACGGGACCTGGACCTTTTTGATTAAAATTTGTCAATATATTTGTTTAATGATTTTCCAAATCATAAACTATACTCCGTATTATATAGTGGAAGATTTAAAGGGGCAAGATAGTCTTTAAGCTATGTAGCAGGAGTGTCGTTGATTAGGGGTGGGAATAAAATCGAAAAAACTGAAAAATCGAACCAACGATTTTCGGTTTATTCGATTGTTCGATTCGATTGAAATTTTTAAAAATTTCGATTTTTGCGTTTCGGTTTATATTTTCCAAAAATCGAATAAACTGAACCGACCGAATTATAAATAAAAATAAATATAATTAATTAATATATATATATATATATATGTTCAGATTTTTTCAGATCATGGGTAAGAAGTAAGAAGTTAATTTTTGCGGTTGTGACACTTAAATTTTTTTTTCATCGTGAATCATGACTCTTGAGTATTTTAGTTGGATGAATTCCAGATTTTTTACTTCTTATTTAGCACCACTACCTAGGTCTTAGGTCCTGGGTTCGAGTCATGGGGAGGGGAAAAAAAGGGTAAATTGTAGGACAAAATAAATGGGGTGAGAGAGTGAGGGATAAAGAAAGGGTTATATATAGCCGGTAATCATTGAAATGACATTACTGTATATTGCAATTTTCAGATTAATTAGAAGCTGTATAATATATTAATTAATTAGAAGCTGTATAGTATAGTACGGACGGAGGGAGTATTAATTATATTTTCAGATTTTTTATAGGTTATGTTGGATTTGTTTGATTATATATTTGACTTTACGTGGAATTTGTAATGAGATTATGTTATGAAGATTTAAATTTAATTTTAATTTGATTTTATGCACTATGCAGAATTGAACTTTTAGAATTGTTAACTTGTTTTCTTAAAAAAAAAAATTATTCAGGAAAATTCGGTTTAAATCGAATCGAACAAAGCGAATTGTAATTCGGTTCGGTTCGGTTTTACAAAAAAATCGATTCGATTCGATTCATTTTTTTAAAAATTTGATTATTTTGATTCGGTTGAAAAAAAGTAAAATCGAACCGAACCAATCGAATGTCCACCCCTAGCGTTGATAAATGTGAGGTGCTCAAATGAATGGAAGAAAAAAGAAAATCTTGATCCATTCTGATTATTAAATCAAAGATTTAAAGCGTAGTGAGTGTGTTGGAAAAGTTGAATTATTATGTTGTTTGCCTATGTGGCTAATATCGAAGATGCTTTACTTAAATGAAGAGAATAAAAGAAAGTCTCATTTCTCTATCTTATATAATGTTCTTTGGAGAAAAAAATTAAAATAGAATATTTAGATGTGTCTAACTAATCACCTTTTCTACTCACAATGCACGTTGGATACTTAATTAACAATTCTAGAATCTCCTAGAATTGAAATATCAGGATAATAAAAATTAGCTGAATACGCGATTATTTATGAGGCAATCTGATATATTGTGTGATACTAAGGCTATGTTGGCTTTTTTTTTTTTTTTTTTGATTCGCCCAATTTTATAATAAACGTGATACACATTTCATTTTGACGGTGATTCGTCAGGTATGAATAGAGCTGTCAGAACGGGCTAACGGGGCGGTGCGATCCATAACCCAACTCAACCCATCATTTTACGGGTTTTGGCGGGCCGGTCCACGGCGGGGACGGGTTGAAAAATACTGAACCCAACCCAACCCATGACGGGTTGCGGGTTAGCCCACGGGCTTTTATATAATATATTTATTTTTTACTTTTTCACATTTATTCTTATAATAAATTTTAAACAATACATTAATAATTACTAAAAATAAAAAAAATAAAGTATGAATAAATTTGAATAATCTTTAATTAAATTCACCACGTGAATAATTTTAATCTCTTATCATTAAAAAGTAAACCTTAAAAAAGATTTTTTGTTTAACTGACAAATCAATCAAACTAAAATTTAAACAAAGTTTAATGGGAAAATCAACTCAATTATAAGTAACAAAAATATAGAATATTCAACGAAAGTTTAATGGACAAATCAGCTCAACTATCACTAACAAATGTCAATTTGTGAATACACATATGACATTATCACCACATACTCTTTCAATCTACTCATGATAATTATACATTTATAAATAGATAAAGTTATAAAAGAGATTTAAATCTACATTAATTATCAAGTCTCTCTCCGACAGTGGTGTATTCTCATTCTCAAATCTCAATTTTGTTTAGAATGATATTTTATAATTTTGTATATTGATTTAAAGTTGAATTGAATCAATAAATTTCTAATATCACATTTTTACTTACAATCATAGTTCAACTTAATAAAAACGCGTTACTGTTTCATTAAACCTTAAAAAATAAAAAATAAAATTTAAAAAATAAAAAGCCCGCGGGCCAACCCGCCCCGTCCGCGGTCCAACCCGCCAAAATCCACAATCCATACGGTCTAGCCCAAACGGGCCTGCGTTTTAAACGGGCTTGTATTATTCAACCCAACCCACCTTTTTAATAGGCAGAGGCGGGCCGACCCAACGGGCCTAGCCCATTTTGACAGCTCTAGGTATGAACGCACAACATATTGTGAAACTAATTTTGATCCATGGTTATTAAAAAAAAAAAATTAAAAAACTCTTAAAATTCAAAGTAAACATACTCTATATCTTATTTTAATTTGATTATGGAATTTAATGTTTTTTAAAACTAAAAAATACGATTACATTAATACTCGATTATTTAATAATAAATTTTTTAAAATAATATTTTTGGCTAGTCCTGATTTGGAGATAGAGTGTTAAAATAATAATTTGTTAAAATTATAAAATAATACATTTTTATATTTTATATAGACCCCATATAAAATAAAAATTAATAATTCCATATATAGTATAGATTACATGAATGATTTATGATGGTTTCTTGAAAAATGACTCAATTGTCTTTGATTTTTTATTGACATCAATTTCACCTTGAATCTTGTCTCTAATTTTTCTTATTATTTTAAGAACTTCTGGTGTTGTTTTATCATAACTCTAACAAAAAATTATTCAATGTGATTGTTTCTTTAATAGCCTAGCTCGTTTCGCGAAGGGGGCTCCATGGTTACTAAGAACCCATTTTTGCAACTGCTTTTAAGTGAGATTTGCATTATTCTTGTTGTGCTTGGATCTCAACATTCATTGTTTTTTTTTTTCACATCTATATGATGGGAAGCTTGTGTGTATGATTTGTTTGTATTAACATATTTTGACCTTGTATTTATATAGAAAATATTCTTTTATGTTCATTAGGTGATACATTGAACACAAAAAACATAATAAGGCGAGAGATTGAAGGGTTCTCTCAAATTGGGCCCTTCGTTTGATTCATTTGATCATATGATGAGGACACACCTTATGTCCTTCAGATTGTAAGTGTGTCGTCTTTCTCCATATGTCCTTTACCCATTTACACTTTTGTTTTGCTTCCCTGCTCCATTTTTGAGCTAAACATTAACAGATTTTGCTCCTGCAGGCATTGCGTTGGAGAAGATTGAAAGGCCAAACAAGAAGAGAAGAGAGGATGATGCTTTATCGGGAAAGAATTGGAACATTTCAACGGTGAAAGTTGCCGTGCAATTTTGAACATTTTATACCTGTATAAAATTAATTAAAAGTCAAAGTGGGTGTCCTCAACAATCGCGTGTGTGCCTATAACCATGGCCTTTCCATTTTTCTTAAGCCCAATTATCATTTCTTCTCTTTTAATATTGGTCGTTTCGCTCTTTGATTTTATGGCCCTGGCTATATACCCCTCCAGCCTTGTTAAGTATACTCCCCCGATTTATGTACCCCACTCAATATGTTAAATGTTAGATGTACTCCCACTCCTCCTCCCTCTGCCGAGCTCCGCCACCCCCTTCCCGTCGCCCATGGAGGTCGGCCACGGCCCCCACCTGCACGCTGCCGCCTTCCGGTCGGAGATGGAGGTATGTATTTTTTTTTTTAAATTTTCGATAGTAATCCATCGCCCATAAACACTCTCGTCGACAAGAATTTGTCGGCGGGAGTCTTTTTGGTTGATCCATCTTTATCGAAAATTTCATTTTTTTTTATTTTGTTTCGACTAAATCTTACCGATAAAAGTGTGTTTGGTTGACAAACCAGTGTCGACGGGAGTGTTTTTTGTCGACTCTAGTTTGTCGAAATATTTTTTTTTTTTTGATTTCAAAGTTTATTTTTGAATTTCTAAATTTAATTTGCCGGAGGTGGGGCGGCGGTGGTGCCGGAGGTGGGACGGCGGCCATAGGGGCAAAGTTTATTTTTGAATTTCTAAATTTAATTTGCCGGAGGTGGGGCGGCGGTGGTGCCGGAGGTGGGACGGCGGCCATAGGGGCGGCTGACGGCGGCGGCAGAATTTGGGGGGAGGCAGCTACTTTTTAGAGTTAGGGTTAGAGGGTGTATTTATCTAATATATTTTACTAAAAAGATAAATTTGGTATTTTAGGGGGAGTATACTTAACAAAGCTGGAGGGGTATATAGCCAGGGCCGATTTTATTCCCCTCCTCAACTTATTCATTCAATTCACTTCAATAATAAATAACCACGTGATTTTTTTTTCAATATTCTCATTTTACATATAAAAATAATAAAATACTATCTTTCTCATTTTCAGTAGAATTATTCAATTTAGTATTAATAATTCACCCAATTTAAATAAGTGAATAATAAAATAGCGTTAATTATAAGTAATTATTGCATCAATCGATCAGCCCTCCACATGCCCACTGGTGGAGATAAAGCTGCAACTTATTATCTTGGTAAGTCAACCAAATAATGAAGCTTTCCGAAGAAATTCATGACCTTATTGTATTTATTTGCCAGTTTGGGCTTCTTTAGTTAGCTGTTTTTGTGGGCTTTATGTGTGTTGGGCCTCTTTGCTTTGCTATATGGGCGCGGCTAAAGGCACCCGGCTTTCCTATGAGTACACACACTGGAATTTTTTTTTGTCACCAAGGGTACGTGAAATGTCGTTTATACCCATCCTGCACATATTTTAAAAAAGGACGGATGAGTACACCCACCGTTTCTATTTTACCACCACCACCACCATTCAACAAAAAAAACTACAAAATTGCAACAAAAATTAATCCAAAACACCAACTGTTCGAAAAAATTTCCAAAACAAACATGTTTGAAATTTTTTCAAAAACAAACTCTAACATGTTCGAATTTTTTTTCAAAACAAACTCAATATGTTCGAAAAAATTTCCAAAACAACTCAAATTTGTTCGAAAAAAAAGATAAAACAAACACAATATGTTCGAAAAAAAATTCAAAACAACTTAAATTTGTCCGAAAAAAAAAATCGAACATCTTGTTCGAAATTTTTTCCAAAACAAACTCAAGTTGTTCGAATTTTTTTCCAAAACAAACGCACTATGTTCGAAAATAATTCTAAAACTTAAAAAAAAATCCTAATTTTTTTTTTCCTAGAAAACCCTAATTTTTCAGATCTAAACTTACCTGTTAGCGGCGGCGGCGGCGAGGGGAGGAGCACTACGGCCACGGCGAAGGGGAGGAGGGGGTTGGCGGCGGCCGCGTCTGTGGGGAGAAGGGAGGTCGGCGGCCGCGATTGTGGGGAGGAGGGAGGGCGGCGGTCGAGTCTGTGGGGTGAAGGGAGGGCGGCGGCCGCGATTGTCGTTGCTGTGGAAGGCAGCCCGACGGGGAGGGCGGCGTTGGCGAACGGCCGCGAAGGTGAGAGGGGAGGAGCACTACGGCCGCGGCGGGCGAAGGGGAGGTGCTGCGGCATGGGCCGCCGCGACGATGGGGAGGGGTAGGCGGCGCTGCTGCGCCGCGATGAAGATGGCAAAAATGGAGGTGGGTGTCCTGGGCTGAATGTGAGAAGAGAAAGAAAGAATTGGTTTTAATGGAAGAAAGGGTATTTTTGAAATTTCCAGGTGGGTGTCCTCATCTGTTTTGTGTGTGTACTCATCGCATGGGTGTACTCATAGGAAAGCCGGGTGCCTTTAGCCGCGCCCTTGCTATATATATGGCCGTAAACACACTTGTATTGGGAGTTGAAATTTTTTATGGCCACAGTTATACACACATAGTTATTGAGAACACCCACTGGCTAAAAACACACACCGTGAGATGACGTGGAAAAACCCAAAACACCCTTCTCTTTTTTTTAACCCTAATTTCATTTTTTTTGGGTACACCCACTCACTCAAAACTCACAGCCGTCCAATTTTTTTCTCCTCTCCTCTCCATTCGCCGCCATGCCTCGCCGGCTAACCGCTAGCCACGTTGCCGTAGCAGCCCCTCCCCGTCCTGTTCGCAGCGCCTTGCAACCGCCGTCGCCCACCCTGAAGGCAGCCGCGTTTGAAGAAAAAAAGACCTCCATCGGCCCTCCCATCGCCGCCTCGCGTCCGCCCCTTCCCTCTTCGCCTGCGTCAACCTCTTCCCCTTCTCGATCTCGCCGCCCGCGTCCACCCCTTCTCCTCCCCTCGCCGCTCAGCTGCCGCCTTCCGGTAAGCTAGAGTTTAGAAAAAAATAGGCCTGTGTGTGTATAATTATGTGTTGGGATATGAATCATAGAAACAAAGTCCTAATTGATGATAATAAGTTTTGATGGCCAAAAAGCAACTTAAAGTTAATAATATATATGGAAGAAGTCATATTAACTAAGTCATCTTGAGAAGTCATAAGAACTGAGTTTACTGATCTTATATGTTATATGAAGTGAAATATTCTAACTATTAAAATCTAAGCTGAATGAATGATTGTATAGACATCTTATAGAATAGGACTTAGAAATACTCTTCTGTATATAGTTCAATTGAAGTATTGATAGGTTTCATATTTGTAAGTTTGTATTGTATTGTAATCAGATTAGTTAGTTAAATATGAGAAGACTAGTGAGGTCAGAAGACTACTCAAAAGACTACAACCTGAGAAGACTACTCTGAAGCAAGAAGGCTAAACTTAAGAAGAGTAGAATGAAGACTCAGAAGTATTCTGAAGAAGCTAAGTACATAAGTCAAAAGTGTACTTGAGTAGAGTACATGAGAACAGTAAATACTAAGAAGAGTATTTTATTGTGTTGAAGAATAAGTTTGGAAAACTTATTAGTTAAAGAAGTAACTGAATATATATTTGAAGATATGAAGACTGACTTAAAGAAAATCGAAGTTAGTTATTGGAAGTTACAAGAGTCGGTTAAAAGGATAAGTTACAAGAAACGGTTATAAGTTAGTTGGAGTTAGTTTCACAAACTACTAACTGTCGAACTAAGTTTATAAATATCGAGAGATCTTCTACTGAAAAGACTACTGATTACTGAAAGTACGAGCATTCAAAGAGCAATTCAAGTCTTAGAAGTATTCAAGAAACTCACAGAGTTCAAGAAGATCAAACAAGAAGCCACGGTTTGAAGAAGCATATTCAAAGGCGATACTCAAAGTGAAGTTTTACTTTTAGTTTGTGTTTTTGTTTGTAAACAAGTTTGCTAGTATCTTGTGTGAATTACTAGTAGATCGAAGATACACCTGGTGGTATAATCGAGAAGATCAAAGTCTTAGTCTTGGGACTTAAAGCCACAAGAAACTCAAGGAGTTAATAAAACATCACAACTGGGATTGTGACAGTGGATGTAGACATTTGTCGAACCACTATAAAATTCCGTGTTCATTTACTTACTGTTTGATATTTGTTTAAAGTTCATAAAGAATTCGTATAAACAACTAGATTGAGAAATCTTGTTGAGTAGACTAATTACTTCATACTAAGAACAACAGTAAAATTCATAATCAAAGAGTTGAGTATAAACTGTAAAGGCTCACATTAATACTAAGAGTACTAAGCTGATCTGAGATAAGCACAGTACTTTAACAGAACACTATTTCCGCATATAACTCTGATATTATAGGAATTTTTTTAAAAGTCTATTCACCGCTCCCCTCTAGACTTTTCAGGCTTATTCTAATCTTAACTCAACTTTGGGACCAACAAGTGGTATCAGAGCAGTAGTTCTTTTGGACTGCTGTTTCTAGATTACCAAGAAGACTTTGAGGGAAAGTATTACTGTCCTACTTGAACTGATCTGTGAATTTTACTTCTACTCAGTATCAGTACTATATTTGATCTCTTTACTTTACTGATCTTATCTGTCTTCTATCATGGACACTAATGCTGCAAAACTACCTAAGCTTCGAATGGAGGCAATCTTCAGCTCCACTCACGACTTGATGGTGTCTGTTGTAAGGGATGGTCCAATTGTTACTATGGTGGCAAATACGGCTACACTGGATCCTGAAAAAGCTGTAGGGGTAATGGTTCCCAAACTAAGGTCAGAATTAACTACAGATGAAATGAAGCAAAACAATCTGGATAGCATAGCTAAGAATTATATTTTACATACCTTACCAAATGAGTATCTTGGTAAAGTATTAAAATGTAAAACGACTAAGGAAATGTGGGATATATTGGCTGTCCTCTATGAAGGCACAAGCCTGATCAAGGAAAGCAAGCTATCTACTACAGTCCAGAAGTTTGAGTCATTTAAAATGAAAACTGGTGAATCCATTGACTAGCTTGATACTCGTTTTACTAGAATTATGAATGATCTTGATGTGTTTGGTAAGAAATATACTCCAAAAGAGATAAACCTTAGAATCCTTAAGTCTCTAGATGATAAGTGGAAGATGATCAAAATTATTATCAAAACCACTCAAGATATAGATACTTGGTCTGCTGAAACTCTCTTTCAAATCCTTAAAGCCCATGAGTTTGAACTTAATGAGGAAGAACCCCTAGTAGGTAGTGATCTAGACAACCCAACTCCCAAGAACATTGGGCAATGGGCCGGGTCGGGTACCTAGATACCTGACCCGACCCGTTTTAATTCAGGTCCGGGTCGGGTCGACCCGTTCGAGTCAAGGGGCGGGGCAGGTCAAAACGGGGCGATCCATTATAAATTTTTTTAAAAAAATAATAATTTTTTTTAAAAACATATAACATAAAATTTGAATTTGTATTGAAAAATAAATAAAATAGTCTTAGAAGCATGTTTATAAATTTATTTTCACATTTATGAAGGTGAATTATTTATATATATATTAATTAACATCAAAATATTAAAGATATATTATGTTTATATGTATAATATATATAAAAAATAAATATAAAAACGGGTCACGGGTCCGGGTCACGGGTCGAGGGTGATACCCGGACCCGCCCCATTTCAATACGGGTCCGGGGCTGGGCGACCAAATAGCACGGGTCGGGGCAGGCCGGGTTGAAATTGCCATCCCTACTCTAGAACCTCTAAGTCTAAAACCTCTAGTGTTAGAGATGAGTTGGAGAAATCTGATCTTAGTCTGAAAGAGCAGATGAGTTTAATGATCAAGCGGTTTGATAAACTGAATAAGAGGTATGACAGGTATAAGCGTTTCTATAAGGATTATAAAGCCTCTGATAGTAAGGAATCTTCTACTAACAGAAGAGACAAAAACTCTTCTGAAAGAAGGGATGAAGTCTCTATTGAGAACAGAAGAGGCCGAAGCTCATCAGACAGGAATGATAGAAACTCAACTAATAGAAGGGATATGAAATATAATCACTCTCCTATCAAGAAATCTGCTAATGATCCTCTGTGTTACAATTGTGAAAAACCAGGTCATTAATTACATTTACGAATGTCCAGACTTGAGTTCAGAAGATAGAGAAGAAAGAAAAGCTCGACGAGATCGAAGGTACGCAAGAGGTAAGAATGCATTGTTGGTACACAATGAGTCTGATTCGGGTTCAGATGAGTTACCTTCGTCTTCATCTGAATACCTCTCTAGCAACGAAGAAGAAGCAGTTCTCATTGATGATCTAGCCATGATGGCAAAAATAGAACCTGAGGTATCTTCTGCTACTTCTTTTCGTTCTTGTGATAATTCTGATTCTGATTTAAGTGACATTGCTGATAGCGGAGTAGGAAGTAGTCTTCATCATTCCAATGGAGTGACTGAAGAAGACCTTTCTACTTGCTAACAAAGCATTCATGGATGTCAGTGATGAGAACATTGCTTTAAAACAAGAAATCATTAATATACGAGAAGCTCAGTCTAAAGTTGATCCTAGTATAACTACCTTGAATGAGCGCTTATCAAAAGAGTTGTCTCAACTCAAAGATAAGTACACATCCACTGATAAGTTATATCAGGATCTGCTCAAGACTTAAGCTATAGAGACTAATGAGTTCAATGCTTTAAAGATTAAGTGTGAAAAACTTGAAGAGCGCAATAGATTCTTAAAATCTGAAGTACTGAGCTTGGATCTAAAGTTAGATGATATGATTAATTCTTCAAAGATTAATCAACAATTATCTGATAGGTATAGAGCTCCAGGTGATAAAATTGGTGTTGGGATATGAATCTTAATATAAGTCCTAATTGATGTTGCAGTAGTTTTGATAAGTCAAAAGAAGACTTGAATATATTTCTAAGTGTTGACTGATCTAGTTATGGAAGTCATCTTATGAACAAGATCAGTAGAGTACAAAAGTAATAAAAGAAAAGTTTAAGTATGAAAGAAAAGACAAATACGTTTTATAAGTACTATGTTATGTTCACTATAGGTTTTATGATGAGCAAATAATTGTTGTATAGAAGCTCATATGTTTTTATATTGATGTATAGATTTAAGTTGACTAAGCTAAAAATATAAAACTTAAAGTAATGTAATAGTCTTGTTAGAATTAGATTGATAGGACTAGTTTAGTTCTATATGTAATAGATTAATTCTACATGGAGAGTCTACTGCTAAAAGACAAGAAGACTTGAAGAGACAAGACAAGTAAAGTATGGACTGAAGAATTGTCTAAGTATGGAAGACTAGACAAGACAAGTGCGTAAAGAAGAAGAAGTTTATTAAAGTCAAAGACGCGTATAAGATAAGTTCGTTTATTGAAGGAGTTAGTTATGGAATAACTAAATAACTGAAGAAACGCGTGTAAGGATAAGAAGAAACAGTTACAGAAGTTAGTTATCAAGAAATGGTTGTTGGATAACAAACTGTTCTTGAAGATTCAGAAGTCTATAAATATCTAAGGATGCTGAAGCGTTGAAGACTACTGATATACTACTGAAACTCGATATACTGAAGTATTGAGATTGACTGAAAGATATTCAAAACAAGAAACTCGCAGAGTTCAAATCCAGAAAGTTCAAGCCAGAAGAAACAGGTTCTACCTTGCTCATCCAAGGCCTCTGAAGTCTCAGCATGGGCAGTTTCCACTTGATGGACCAAGGTGTCCAACTTTGCTGATTGCTCTCCAAGGATAGTTTGAGCCATATTTGTATCAATCTGTAGAGGGGCATTTGTAAACACATCATCAGCAATGATTTGATCAAGGGTTACACCTGCAAAGTCAGAAAAATCAAACTTGTTAGTAAAAATGCACTCATCACCCTCATATTCTTTTGCATAAGACTCTGATACATTAACATTATTCTTCTCATTTTCAACTCTTTCTTTTCTCCCTTCATTAATAATTTCCTCACAATCAGGGTCAGGCCTCCTCTCCTCAAGGGTTTCTTGAAGTTCAGATTTGACTTCAAGAATAACCTGCCCCTCCTCACTTATACCACCCTCATGTTGTGGTCCACTCACTATCCTAGTTATGATCACATCTCTCTCATCCTCAACTCCCTCTGATTTTTTAACTAAATCATCCTTTTAAACTCCACCACTTAAACCTGCAGCTCCTTCACCCTCAACAGGGTCCAAAGAAGGCTGTTTGGGACCAGGGGGGTTGGGATCAGTGGGATCATCACTGTCATCATCATTTGAGCTATTATCAGGGTGCTTGATCCCTTTAGCAATCCTATCTTTCTCTTCAGCAATTTTGTCTGCCACCAGCTTTGCAAAGACTTCCCCATCAGTCATAAATCTTGTCTTGTTCACTCCTGCAAAGTGTAGCAGCCTACTCTCCTCAATTTGCCACCAGGTTGCTCCCTTATCTTGTATAACTTGGGCAATCTCCATGATGGTCTTGTCTTTAATATCAACTAGAGCTCTCAAATCATGGAACTGCCTTTGCAATCTTTGGAATTCAGCAAGATTGGGATACAAACTATCCACAGTAGCTCTAGCTCCACCTCTGATCATACCTTCATAGGTATACTCCTCCTCATCTCCACTAGATTGGGGACTTTGGGTTATAGGGGAGTTGGCTCTGAGTTCAGAAGGGTTGGCCTCAAGGTTGGCTTCAGGGAGATTGGGTTTAGAAGGATTGGGTTCAACAATGGTTTCTTTAGTTGCTTTTGAGAGCAATGGTTCTGAAGTGGTTTTGCTCAGGGGAGTTGGCTCAAATAGGGCAGTGATGTGCCAAAAATTGCACGGTCGGATTATATATCCTCGGGATCAGATATCCAAATTCCCGATTGCTTAGACCTGATTTGGGTACACTGCTTCCGCTGGAATGATCCTCCAAGGACCTGCAAAAGACACACCGGAGGGGGCTCCGGTGCGGACGCTCCGACGCTCAAGTCAGTATAAGAATCTTCGTATATCACAAGGACTTCAAAGTCCTTGATTTATCAAATCAAGCTCTCAAAGGATCTCGCAATGTATAATAATAAGAAATATATTCAGTCTTGTAAGAGTAAAAAGTCTAACCTCGAAATGTATCTTGCTTTACCTATTTATAGAGCCTTTCTCTTGGGAAGAAGTTAGAGCCTCCCCTTATCTCGGAGCTGCCTCTAAGACTCGGCCCTGCCGAGTGGACCGAGTCTTCCCTTCTCTCCACCTCCGGAAAGACCGGGGCCACTCTCCCTAGTGGACTCTTTCCACTACAATGAAGGAGAGAAGAATCTTTCTTTGGTCAATCTTAGTCCGATTCTTGCGGAGTTCTCCTATATTCTCGGTCTACCAATTCATATCAAGACTAAGTCTTCCTGATGTTTCTCTCCGGGTGGAGCTCCCTATACTTTATCCAGAGAGTATTCCATAATCCAATACTTCCACTTTTATCCTATCCTCCATACACGTGTCGACTTCTTATCGAATGACATTTTTAGGCCGCATCATCTACTCCCCCCTACTCTCGTAAAAGGGGTGAGATACTTTTCAGCTCCAGCCTCTTGGCTTGCCTCACCTCTTCGAGGGTGAGATACTTTTCAGCTCTGAAGATTCTTAAGTTCTCTACCCGCTTCAGGTAATCAATCATCCTCTCACCCACTCTAGTTTTCGGACTTATCGTTTTGTCTGTTTAGGGCTATTGGCCTTGATCTCAGGGACCTAAATAGGCTCAATCTTCACTTTCCATTTCCGAGCTTATCCCGAAATCCTCCAGGACTTGGATAGAATCAACCTATAATCTGAAATCTTCTGAACCTATCCAGAGATCCTCCAGAGCTTGGATAGACTTAATCTGTAATCTGAAATCTTCTGAACCTACCCAGAGGTCCTCCAGAACTTGGGTAGACTTAATCTACAATCTGAAATCTTCTGAACCTATCCAGAGATCCTCCAGAGCTTGGATAGACTTAATCTGTAATCTGAAATCTTCTGAACCTACCCAGAGGTCCTCCAGAACTTGGGTAGACTTAATCTACAATCTGAAATCTTCTAAACCTATCCAGAGATCCTCCAGAGCTTGGATAGACTTAATCTATAATCTGAAATCTTCTGAACCTACCCAGAGGTCCTCCAGAACTTGGGTAGACTTAATCTACAATCTGAAATCTTCTGAACCTACCCAAAGGTCCTCCAGAACTTGGGTAGACTCGGTCTGTAATATGAAATTATATCTAAAATATGGAAACATGTTAATCGTGTGCAAAATCATAATCATCATCAGCGTCTAATCATTAATTCTACCACATAAAGTAATCACAAGACTCAACATGTGAATTGCTTACCCATGCTTCTACGATTTCAAGTAATTCTTAATTCTAAGATTGCTTCTAGAGTATCAATTATGTAAGCTTAGGAGAATCATGCTTAATTCAATGGAAAAAATAAGTTCGTGTCATATATGTCAATATCATTAAAATATGCTCATAGCAATATCAAATTACTATAACAGATCTAATACTTTAGGCTCTATCAAACACATGTACTAACCCGTAGTACCGATGCATTTATCATATCTCTGCCTCGTACTCTCGCGTTTAGATTTTGGACCTCGAGGCCCTAAATACTCTTCCTCATACCTCCAAGTTTTTATTCTGGACCTCGGGGTCCTGAATACTCTGCTGCTCGTGGAGGGGCACAAATGTTGTCATCCCCTGCAGTGGCTGGAGGTATCTCCTTGCCAGGTCCACTCCCGATGGCTCGAACACTCTGTTTCCTCTCATGGTCCTTCCGCTTCTGCCCTCGAGGGCCCTCCAGTACTTCGGCAGGTTCGATTCTCAAGGGTGTGTACTTCTCAAACCTCCCACGAGGACCTGATCGGGAACCTCCAGATAGATTGTTGTCTCTTGTTGAGCTGGAAGGCCGAGGGATCTCTGGGCTGGAACGTCTGGAGGGGCCCTCTTTTCTTCTTTCTCGATCCTGTGGCCTAGTCTCCAGCCTCTTGGCTTTTCGAACCTCCTCCAGGGTGAGGTACTTCTCTGCTCTCCGGAGAAGCTGTAGGGACCTCCAGAGCGGCCTGATTGAATCTCCGGAGAAAATCTCTTAAACTCTCGTTCTCCCCTGAATTCCTCCCAGGATCGGATTGTATTGGGTTCCAATTGAGTGAACCATTGTTGCGCTGCTTTTGCCAGGGTGGTCAGGAACACCCTGCACTTGATTCCTTCTCCGTAGCGGTGTAATAATATCGCATTCTCAAACCTTACTAGGTGATCATACGGGTCCGCCGTGCCGTCGTATTCAAAATTGAGGGGCTTGAAATTGAATGGCAGTTCATCCTGTAGTATGCTAGGTGATTAGTGTGAAAATTGCTCGAAATTCTTGTATTTAATTTGCATAATTTTATAGGATTTCGTGCATTATTTACACTAAGTTGACTAATTGCACTCGATTTGGTGATTTGTCGTGAGATTGCTCGAATTTGTGGATGAATTGTGCTCTAGATATCAAGAAATTCTTACAACTTTCGTGTAATCATGAGCTTATTGTTAGATATGTTGATACATGAATGTTTTGTTTGATTTTTAGGTAAAGCAAGGACTTTCGAAGCAAATCACGAGAAATCCAGCTGTTGGATCAATCCAATGAGTCAACCACAAGAACAGCATCAAGAAGAGGGTCGAAATGAGACGAGAATCGAGTCGATCGGGCACCCGGATCGAAAGTTATGAGCAAAACGAGGATCAAGCTGGAGGAGTGCACGGCCGAGCACTCGTCTCGGAGAAGACGTGCTCGAAACCGAGACGAGTGCTCGGCCGTGCACTCCTCCAGCTTTCTTTTCTTTTTATTTTAGCTTTGTAGTTTGTTTGATCTTTTGTTTAGTTTTTGCTTTGTAGGTTGAGTGTGTGGATGTTCAAGGATGAGCTATATGCATGGGAAGCTCAAGGTGGTGGTGCTTTGGTGCTAAGAAGGTTCAATGGACAAAACGGTTGTGGTAGCTTGCTTCTTTGGTGAGCTTCATTGGTGGAAATTTCTAAGGTAACACACTCATCTCCAAACTTTACATTCAACTAGATAGTTTCATTTAAGTTTGGGG
Organism: Galeopsis tetrahit; assembly: GCA_963675135.1. NCBI lineage: Eukaryota > Viridiplantae > Streptophyta > Magnoliopsida > Lamiales > Lamiaceae > Galeopsis > Galeopsis tetrahit. The sequence continues at coordinate 36,734,549 of OY776126.1, read as the reverse complement.
GGAGATTTCGTGTGCTTACCTTCATTTTTATTGCACCGTTTGTCCATATTTTGTTTAACTTTGATGGATATGTGATCTTGTGGAAGAAAGTGTTTGAGGCATAATTGGTGGTGATTGTTGGTTTTTGATATTTGGTTGAACTTGTTGGTATTGATTGATACTTGCTTGTTCATTTGCTTATGTGAAGATCTTTGCTTGGTTTGATGCTTTTAATTCATGATAGACAAGCACGTGAGCTTTAGAGCCTTTAGACTTTCATATATTTTGGTCTATTTTCCTTCATGTGAGTATCATTCATGCTTGTGTGCTCTAGAACTTGCCAATTGTCTTGTTTGAAGCTACTTTGTGTGTGAGATTTGTGGAAGGGATATGAGGCCATCTTTGTTTTGAATAGTCACTTAGCCAAATTGTCCATACCAAATGATATTTTTCCGTAGTTAGCCACTTTGAGCCTATTGACTTGTATTCTTTGGCAACCTACAAATTTAGCCTATTTGTCTATCTTTTATGAGCCTAATTGTCCTATGAACTAGTGGAGCTTGAATGTTGACAAATGAGGTTGAATTGTGTGCTTAAATGTAAATTTGGTGGATTCGTTTGGTTGAGAAGTGAAGAAAAAAATGAGAAAAGATGAATTGAAAGTTGTACACAAAAAAAGATTGAGTTGTTGAGAAAAAAAAGAAAAAAAATGAAAAAAGAAAACTCTCTTGTGTACATGCATTTGGTAGAACTTGAAGTTCAAAAGTGTTCAATGATATTGGTGAAGAAGAACGTGCTTTAAAAAAAAGTGAGCAAATGAATTGTGGGAGTTGGAATTTGGAGTTGCAACTTGATCAATTGTAACTTTCCTCTTGAAGATTTAGAAATGTTCCTAGGCATTTTTACTTCTTGCTCCACTAGTTTGTGAGTCACTTTATCCAAATCTTCCCTACCTTAACCAAAGAGCCTACATTACAACCAAATGTGAAGTCCTTATTGATTCATGAATTGAGCACATAACATGTGGTGGAGAATTGAGACTTTTGGCAAGCATATGGTAGTGCATTTGTGTGATTTGATTTTGAGAGCATACATTTCATTGATATACACTTTGTGTGATGAGTGATACACTTACTTGTGAGGAAGTTGTGAATTGAGCACTTGATCTTGCATTGATTTGAGCATAGTTTGTGAACTTGTGTGTTGATGTCTCTACCTCTTTGCTTGACTAAGTTGAGAAAGTTGACAATCACCTATATTGGCTTGAATAAATTCCTTCGCAATTCTCCCACTTGTTTTATTTTTCTTTCGTTGCTCGGGGACGAGCAACACTTTAAGTTTGGGGGGGTTGATTAGTGTGAAAATTGCTCGAAATTCTTGTATTTAATTTGCATAATTTTATAGGATTTCGTGTATTATTTACACTAAATTGACTAATTGCACTCGATTTGGTGATTTGTCGTGAGATTGCTCGAATTTGTGGATGAATTGTGCTCTAGATATCAAGAAATTCTTACAACTTTCGTGTAATCATGAGCTTATTGTTAGATATGTTGATACATGAATGTTTTATTTGATTTTTAAGTAAAGCAAGGACTTTCGAAGCAAATCACGAGAAATCCAGCCGTTGGATCAATCCAATGAGTCAACCACAAGAACAACATCAAGAAGAGGGTCGAAATGAGACGAGAATCGAGTCGATCGGGCACCCGAATCGAAAGTTATGAGCAAAACGAGGATCAAGCTGGAGGAGTGCACGGCCGAGCACTCGTCTCGGAGAAGACGTGCTCGAAACCGAGACGAGTGCTCGGCCGTGCACTCCTCCAGCTTTCTTTTCTTTTTATTTTAGCTTTGTAGTTTGTTTGATCTTTTGTTTAGTTTTTGCTTTGTAGGTTGAGTGTGTGGATGTTCAAGGATGAGCTATATGCATGGGAAGCTCAAGGTGGTGGTGCTTTGGTGCTAAGAAGGTTCAATGGACAAAACGGTTGTGGTAGCTTGCTTCTTTGGTGAGCTTCATTGGTGGAAATTTCTAAGGTAACACACTCATCTCCAAACTTTACATTCAACTAGATAGTTTCATTTAAGTTTGGGGGGAGATTTCGTGTGCTTACCTTCATTTTTATTGCACCGTTTGTCCATATTTTGTTTAACTTTGATGGATATGTGATCTTGTGGAAGAAAGTGTTTGAGGCATAATTGGTGGTGATTGTTGGTTTTTGATATTTGGTTGAACTTGTTGGTATTGATTGATACTTGCTTGTTCATTTGCTTATGTGAAGATCTTTGCTTGGTTTGATGCTTTTAATTCATGATAGACAAGCACGTGAGCTTTAGAGCCTTTAGACTTTCATATATTTTGGTCTATTTTCCTTCATGTGAGTATCATTCATGCTTGTGTGCTCTAAAACTTGCCAATTGTCTTGTTTGAAGCTACTTTGTGTGTGAGATTTGTGGAAGGGATATGAGGCCATATTTGTTTTGAATAGTCACTTAGCCAAATTGTCCATACCAAATGATATTTTTCCGTAGTTAGCCACTTTGAGCCTATTGACTTGTATTCTTTGGCAACCTACAAATTTAGCCTATTTGTCTATCTTTTATGAGCCTAATTGTCCTATGAACTAGTGGAGCTTGAATGTTGACAAATGAGGTTGAATTGTGTGCTTAAATGTAAATTTGGTGGATTCGTTTGGTTGAGAAGTGAAGAAAAAAATGAGAAAAGATGAATTGAAAGTTGTACACAAAAAAAGATTGAGTTGTTGAGAAAAAAAAGAAAAAAAATGAAAAAAGAAAACTCTCTTGTGTACATGCATTTGGTAGAACTTGAAGTTCAAAAGTGTTCAATGGTATTGGTGAAGAAGAACGTGCTTTAAAAAAAAGTGAGCAAATGAATTGTGGGAGTTGGAATTTGGAGTTGCAACTTGATCAATTGTAACTTTCCTCTTGCAGATTTAGAAATGTTCCTAGGCATTTTTACTTCTTGCTCCACTAGTTTGTGAGTCACTTTATCCAAATCTTCCATACCTTAACCAAAGAGCCTACATTACAACCAAATGTGAAGTCCTTATTGATTCATGAATTGAGCACATAACATGTGGTGGAGAATTGAGACTTTTGGCAAGCATATGGTAGTGCATTTGTGTGATTTGATTTTGAGAGCATACATTTCATTGATATACACTTTGTGTGATGAGTGATACACTTACTTGTGAGGAAGTTGTGAATTGAGCACTTGATCTTGCATTGATTTGAGCATAGTTTGTGAACTTGTGTGTTGATGTCTCTACCTCTTTGCTTGACTAAGTTGAGAAAGTTGACAATCACCTATTGGCTTGAATAAATTCCTTCGCAATTCTCCCACTTGTTTTATTTTTCTTTCGTTGCTCGGGGACGAGCAACACTTTAAGTTTGGGGGGGTTGATTAGTGTGAAAATTGCTCGAAATTCTTGTATTTAATTTGCATAATTTTATAGGATTTCGTGTATTATTTACACTAAATTGACTAATTGCACTCGATTTGGTGATTTGTCGTGAGATTGCTCGAATTTGTGGATGAATTGTGCTCTAGATATCAAGAAATTCTTACAACTTTCGTGTAATCATGAGCTTATTGTTAGATATGTTGATACATGAATGTTTTGTTTGATTTTTAAGTAAAGCAAGGACTTTCGAAGCAAATCACGAGAAATCCAGCCGTTGGATCAATCCAATGAGTTAACCACAAGAACAACATCAAGAAGAGGGTCGAAATGAGACGAGAATCGAGTCGATCGGGCACCCGGATCGAAAGTTATGAGCAAAACGAGGATCAAGCTGGAGGAGTGCACGGCCGAGCACTCGTCTCGGAGAAGACGTGCTCGAAACCGAGACATTTTGGGCATTGAAGACAAAATAGGGGAGTGCACGGCCGAGCTCTCTTCTCGGAGAAGAGGAGCTCGAGACCGAGACATTGTGGGAAGGAAGAAGCACGGCCGAGACACGAGCTCGGTCGAGCTCGATGGAGGAGGAAAATGTCTAGGGCACGGCCGAGACACATGCACGGCCGTGCACCTGAAGTGAAAAAACGCGTGCACGTTTTTAGGCACGGGCAGCTCGGCCGAGCCCCGTGCACGGCCGTGCTCCAGCGTAAAATTCAACCTCCTCTCTCTTTTGACCTAGGGACACGTGCTAAGCTTTTTGGGAAGGGTATTTAAGCTCCCATTTTCGTTTTTTGCAGAGGAGGAAGCCATTGGAGGCCACACAAGCTCCCTATACATCCAAATTTCATCATCTTGCACCATTTTAGCTCGTTTTCTTAGTTTAGCTATAGAATTAAGTGGATTTCCTTAGTTTAATTGAGATTGTGGGTTGTAATTTCATTTTCAAGCAAGGATTGAAGACTACAATGAAGCATTTTAAGGTTTTTGTCTACATTTTCAATCAAAGAGGTGATATCTTACTTTAATTTGAGTATTTTGTTGATTATTTAGCATGGGTTTGTTGATTTTCCCTCTTTTCTCTCTTAATTTCATTAAATTAGCCATGGGCTAAGCATTTTGGTGTTTGGGTGTTATAGAATTGTGGGGTAATTAATGTTTTAGATTGATTTTAATTGTGGAATTCATTGGTAGGTTTATTGGTTAGGTTTATGGGTTTTGTTTGATTATTTGCAAGAACTCAATTATTAGGTTGTATTGGAAACTCAATTAATGCAACGAGAGTTGGTTAATCGGGGTAGATAGTATAATCGAGGATTGGGAATCGAGTGAGTAAGTTAATATTGGTTTATCGCAACGAGAGTTGGGTAAATTTCATTAGAACCCCATTTATCTACATTAATTGCTTGAATTAACCTTTAAGTGATTAGTGAGAAGACCATAGGAGCTTGGTTGTTAGTATTCAAGTGGAAAAGCATAACTAGGGATTAGTTTAGTTTAATTAGGTAGAGTCGAACCCCCTAGCCGTGTGATTACCCGAGTAAGAAACCTTCTATTCATCCTCTCAATCCTAGGTGCTTCACATGATATATGCTTAGTGATTGCTTCTACCAAATTCCATCCAATGAATTACACATAGACTTCGAATTTTAACATCGATTCCACACAAGGACGAACACCCGAACACTACCACTCTCACTTGATTTCTATCGTATTTTTCTTAGTCATTTGCTTGTCATTAGTTGTCATTGGTGAGTTTCATTTACATTTCATTGCACAAAACATGAGTTTTCATTATATCAAAGAACAACATACACACTAAGGCTACTTTCACATACTAGTCCCACAGATCGATAATTTAACCGGGCCTTGCTTTTATTACACGCGAACCTCTTATACTTGAAGGGAACGCGTTGGTAAAAACACGTGTCAAGTTTTTGGCGCCGCTGCCGGGGACTAGTTTTGTTTTTAAGTAACTTAGTGTTTGTTGGTCTTGAGTACTAGTGATTTTATTTTTCTTGTTAGTAAGTTCTTTGTTGACTTGTCTTTGGAATTTGATACTTGATTGATTCTATAGGTGCATGAACACAAGAGCAAGTGGAATTGATCCTATTCCTATTGATTTGGAGATCGAAGCCACGACACGAAGAAGAAATCGAGATCGAAATCAAACACTTGAACAAGAGAGAGCAATGGCGGATAATCAAGGAAACAACAACAATCAAAACATCATTCACCCTCCTATCGACAACCGAGTCATTGGAGCGGGGAATGAGGGTGGAGTCGGTCTTGAGGAAGAGAGAACCATTCGGGATTATTTTGAACCCCCGGTTCAAAGGTACTATGATGGAATCGAGCGCCCTCCGATTGCGCCCAACAATTTCGAAATTAGCCCGAGTCTAATTCGAATGCTAGAGAAGAGGCAATTTGGGGGTGAGCCACTTGAAGATCCCAATCAACACTTGTCCCGATTTTTGGAGTATGCGGATACGGTTAAGATCAATGGGGTACATGAGGACACTTTGAAGATGAGGCTCTTTTCTTTCACCTTGAAAGATAAAGCTAAGGAATGGCTTACCTCAATGATCAACAACCGAGTAACCACATGGGACGAGCTAAGCAAGAGGTTCTTATTGAAGTTCTTCCCTCCATCCAAAACTCTTCAATGCAAGACCGAGATTACTCAATTTCTCCAAAGGGAGAATGAAAGCATCTATAGTGCATGGGAGAGATTCCAAGGTCTTTTGAGGAGATGTCCTCAACATGGGTTCGCCGAAGAGCAAACGATTAGCTTCTTCTATAATGGATTGGGGCTCTCTTCAAGGCAATACATTGATGCATCCGCGGGTGGGCAATTGTTTGCAAAGAGTGCAAGAGTAGCAAATGAAATCATTGAAGCAATTGCTACAAACACCTACGATTGGCCTATTGATGGAAATAGACCCAATAGAGTTGCTCAAATTGGGAATAACTCCACATCATTGGGTGATACAATCAAGATGCTCTTGGACAAAGTTGAGTTAATGGAGAACAATCAAAGGAGAGAAAACTTTTGTGGGGGAATGGAGATGCCAAACATGTTGAACCAAGTTGAGGATGCTAACTACATGGGAAGGCCCCAATATCCTCAAGGGAATTTTCAAGGAAATTTTCACCAACCACCTTTCCCAAACCAAGCTCCTAACCAAAACCGTTTCCAACAACATGCTCAAGCCCAATTCCAAGGAAATCCTCCTTACAACCCAAATGCTCGGAAGCATGAAAACTTCTCTTATGGAAATCCTAAAGCCGCTCTCACACTCCCTCCGGGATTTGATCCGGGTGCTCGTGCACCAAACAATGAGGGGAGACCACATTTGGAAGACTTGTTGACCACTTTCATAGCTCAAAACAATCAAACGACGGCTCAACAAAACCAAAAGATAGAAAGGTTGGATGAACAAATGCTTTCCATGGCCAAGCAAATGAAGAACATAGAGTTTCACATGAGCCAAATTGCTTCTTCAAGTGGTGGAAACCAAAATGGCAAGTTTCCTTCCACTACGGAAACTAATCCTAAAGAGCATTGTAAGAAAGTTGAGCTAAGGAGTGGAAAGAACTATGATGGCCCAAGTATGCCAATTGAGGAAGGAGAGAAGGTTGATGAAAAGGAGGGAAATGGAGAAGACTTTGTGATTGTGGAAGAGGAAGTTGGGATTGAAGGAACTAAAGAAAATGAAGAGTTGAAGAAAGAAGAGAGGATTCCTAAGTGGAAGAAAGCCAAAGAAGCAAGGTTGCAAGAAGAGAAGATAGAGTGTGATGCTTGGGGGATCCCAAAGACACTTGATCCACCACCTTTCCCTCAACGTTTCATGAAGAAGAAACTTGATGACAAGTTCTCAAAGTTTTTAGAGGTATTCAAGAAGGTGACTATCAATGTACCTTTGATGGAAGCTCTTGAAGAGATGCCTACTTATGCCAAGTTTCTAAAGGACTTGATCACAAAAAGAAGGAAGGCGGGGTATAATGAAGTTGTGAATCTCACTTTGGGATGTAGTGCAATACTACCAAAGAATCTTCCTCCAAAGATCAAGGACCCGGGAAGCATAACTCTTTTGTGTGAGTTGGGCAACAATGAAAAAAGTAGAGCATTGTGTGATGTGGGGGCAAGTATCAACCTCATGCCTCTATCCATCTTCAACCGATTGAAGGATGGAGAGATGAAACCCACTTCCATGACCCTCCAACTTGCGGATCGTTCTATCACATATCCGGAGGGGATTGTTGAGGATGTATTGATTAAGATTGGGGACTTTGTTTTTCCCGCGGACTTCGTGGTGATGGATATAGAAGAGGATGAGAGTGTGCCCTTGATTCTAGGGAGGCCCTTCCTAGCCACGGCTAGAGCGGTGGTGAACACCTACACGGGTGAAGTGACTTTGGAGCTTGGCAAGGAAAAACTTGTTGTGAAATCATATGAAGCCATGAAACATCCATCCGAGGAGTTTGAATGCAAATCAATCGATGTTGTGGAACTTTGTGTCCAAGAGACACTTGAAAAATCTCTTGACCCTTTCTCTCCTAATGCTTTTGATACTCCTACTCTTGATATTATTAATGATGAATTTTCACTTGATTGTGATGATGATAGGAAAGTTTGCATGAAGAAGGAGGTCAATGAAGTTTGGGGAAGAAAGAAGTTCCCAACACCGCCTCTAAGGGAGCCCGTGGAAGGAGTGGAAAAATCGGAAGGAAAAAAGGAAGGCTTGAAACCTCTACCGGGTCATCTCAAATATGCCTTTCTTGAAGATGATGGAAAGTGTCCGGTAATCGTTTCTTCCCTCTTAAATGATAGTGAATTGCATGATCTTCTTGTTGTCATTAAGAAGCATAAGTCGGCTTTAGGGTGGTCTATAGAAGATTTAAAAGGCATAAACCCCTCGATTTGCATGCATAAAATTCGGTTAGAAAAAGATAGGAAACCAATTGTGCAAAACCAAAGGAGAGTAAATCCTATCATACAAGAGGTCATTAGGAAGGAGGTAATTAAGTTTCTTGATTCGGGAATGATTTTCCCCATTTCGGATAGTCCATGGGTCTCACCATTACATGTAGTGTCCAAGAAGGGTGGAATGACGGTCATACATGGGGATAATAATGAATTGATTGCTACTAGGGTTGCCACGGGGTGGAGAGTGTGTGTTGATTACCGTGAACTTAACAAGGCCACATGCAAAGACCATTTTCCATTGCCTTTTCTTGATCAAATGCTAGATAGATTGAGTGGATTTGCATTTTATTGTTTCTTGGACGGATACTCCGGGTATAATCAAATCATGATTGCCCCGGAGGATCAAGAAAAGACAACATTTACTTGTTCATATGGTACTTTTGCATGGAGAAGGATGCCATTTGGGCTTTGTAATTCCCCGGCTACCTTCCAAAGATGTATGATGGCAATCTTTCATGGACTTATTGAGAACATTATGGAAGTATTTATGGACGATTTTTCCGTTTTCGGAGAGTCGTTCAATTCTTGCTTACATAATCTTGAGCTTGTGTTACAGAGATGTGAAGATACTAATCTTGTCTTGAATTGGGAGAAGTGCCACTTCATGGTAAAAGATGGAATTGTCCTTGGACACCATGTGTCATCAAAGGGGTTGCAAGTGGATCGTGCTAAGGTGGTAGCCATTGAGAAATTACCACCACCATCGAGTGAGAAAGGGATAAGATCATTCCTTGGTCATGCCGGATTTTATCGTCGGTTTATCAAGGATTTCTCAAAACTTTCTAAACCCTTGTCTCATTTACTTGAGAAAAATGTTCCTTTTGAGTTTACTAATGATTGTTTGATTTCTTTCAAGGCTCTTAAGGAAGCATTAATCACCGCACCAATCCTTGTGAGTCCGGATTGGAGTGAACCCTTCGTGCTAATGTGTGATGCAAGTGATTTTGCAATGGGGGTAGTTCTTGGACAAGTCCGAGAAAAGAAGTTCCGAGCAATCTACTACGCTTCCAAGACCTTTAATCCGGCCCAAGCAAATTACACCACCACGGAGAAAGAGCTATTAGCGGTCGTGTATGCTTTTGATAAATTTCGCCCCTATTTGGTGGGGGGGAAAACAATTGTGTATACGGACCATTCGGCCATTAGATATCTTATGAGCAAGAAAGATGCTAAGCCTCGATTGATCCGTTGGGTGTTGCTTCTCCAAGAGTTTGACATAGAGATCCGTGACAAGAAAGGAAGTGAGAATGTGATAGCGGATCACTTGTCACGTCTTGAGAGAGAGGAAGATTGTGAAGAGAAAGATGGTGAGGTAAAGGAGGAGTTTCCGGATGAAAAGCTCTTTGGTATAGAGTAAATTGACCATGTGGAGATGAATCCGATGATGGAAGTTGATGTGAGAACACCTTGGTATGCGGACTTTGCCAACTTCTTGGCTTATGGGAAGCTACCCGAGGACATCCCAAGGTATGCTAAGAAAAAGTTTCTTAGAGATGTGAAATGCTACATTTGGGATGATCCCATTTTATTGAAAAGAGGAGTGGATTCTATTCTTAGAAGGTGTGTTCCACAAGAGGAGGTTGAAAACATTTTGACACATTGCCATTCAATGCCTTGTGGTGGACACTTTGGGGTTTCAAAGACGGTGATGAAGGTCCTACAATCGGGTTTTTATTGGCCTACTATCTTCAAGGATAGTAGAGAATTTGTACAAAGGTGTGACCGATGTCAAAGGATGGGAACGATCACTAAGAGAGATGAGATGCCACTCACAATCTTCATTGAAGTGGAAGTATTTGACGTATGGGGAATCGATTTCATGGGTCCATTTCCCCCATCATTTGGGTGTAGTTACATACTTGTGGGTGTGGACCATGTCTCAAAGTGGGTGGAAGCTATTGCCACAAAGACTAGTGACTCAAAAGTTGTGATCGAATTTCTCAAGAACAATGTGTTTTCACGTTTTGGAGTCCCAAGATGCTTGATAAGTGATGGAGGCTCCCACTTTGTGAACAAATTGTTGGGAAAGTTGCTTGAAAGATATGGGGTGCAACACAAAGTTGCAACGGCATATCATTGACTTGGATCATATTTTTGCACTTTTTAAAACTATACGATCCCCACAAGCGTATGGGTTCGTTAGTAGTACGATAAGTATACCAAGTAAAATTTCGTTCCAAGGACCTAATTGAGTGCTAGTGAATCCCTAAAGTTACGAGTATGCATGCTATTGTAGTAACTACACGTGTTTGTTTGGATTTTTGGGAATAAGAACAAAAATATTAAACTAGATTAACTAAAGTAATGAAAACTAGTGAAAAAAATAACAAGCTATCTAACTTTCGTTGGAAAGTGCATGGGAAGGGTATTGCCTCGGGTGTTTTCGTTTTGTGAGTAATTAAGTGAACTAGTGAACCAATTACATAATTTTACGACAAATTTGGATCAAGCTAAAGGCTATCACATAAGTGTGCAAACCCCCTCGAAAGGCATAGGTAAACATCGTGCATTGATTAGCAATTATAGGATCTAACCAAATACCATAAGCTCCTAAGATAGTGTTGCATAAGCACTTTCAACACGGTTACTAATGCTTATGAAACGCCCTCTCACCAAACTCCTAGACGACCTCTATTTGTTTAGTGTCTAAAGTTGTCGGTCTAGCCATTAACACCCCTCTCGGGTGAGCTAATTACTAATTAACTTCTATTCAATTGACCAAAGCTCACACTCACACCCCCAATCATGCTACCCAACTCTCGTTGCAATAAACATAATCGAACATGCTTGCTAATAGGGTTGATCAACCAAATGAATCAATCAAAGTACAACTCTAGAAACATAAAAACCCAAATTATAAGCTAATCATGCAATTAATTCACAATTACACTAAATTCTCATCAAAACATCCACACCCAAGGCAATTGAGGATTAGCCCATGGTTCTAGAAGAGAATCCCATGGCTACAACAACAAATAACATCAAACTCATAATAAAATAACAAGAGATTGAAGAAATTAAGAAAATACCAAATTGAATTGCAAAATAGAGTAATATCACCTTGATCATGCGAATTTAGCTACAAAACGATGTAATAGACGATGCCCGATGATAATCGTAGCTTGATTTGAAGTAAAAACCACTATTCTATCTAATCTATTGAAGAAATTAAACTAAAAATGAAGAACACCTACAACTATGTGTTTGTGTGTGTGAAAATGCTTGGAAAAGGAGTAAGACCCCCCTTCTAAAACTCAAATTGGAGCTATTTATAGTTGGGGTAGAAGTCTTGGACGAAATTTGCACTTAGGCCCTTGAAATATGGAGAAAATGGGCCAAAAACCCCGAAAATGAAGTGACCCGGCCGGGTGGCTCCCACCCGGGCATGCCACCCGGCCAAAATTCGAAGCAAACAAGATTTCAGCCTTGCCCGGGTCGAAACCACCCGGCCGGGTGGGTTTCACCCGGGCGAAACTCGAACCTCCTCAAAATCTGCCCTTGCCTGGGTCGAAGTGACCCGCCCGGGTCGTTTCTACCCGGGTATACTTTTTCGTCTCTTCGTATCTCGAGCTTCCGACCTCCGATTGACTCGATTCTTTTTTCATTCCACTCCGTTTTTCGAGACGAATCCAACCGTGCACTCCTCTTCCTGATCCAGTAAATTATGGTTGATGTTTTGCTCCAAATTCCATCGTATTTCCTACAAAATCGACAAAACACAACCTTTCTCTCATTTCGGCTTAAACAATCATATTCAATGTATAATTCAATGAAATCAACATCAAATGAGCTTCAAATATGCATCTAAATAGTGTAAATTCCACCCGAATCAACTCCCCCAAACTTAAAGTGTTGCTCGTCCTCGAGCAACGAAAGAATTACAATGTGAGGGTGAAATTTACAACTAGATGATCAATGAAAGATCCCACGTATCAAATGACATGAAATGAATTCTTCTTCCTCAAGATACATTCTCAAAAATGATCACAAGTTCAATATTGAAAATCAAACTAATTACCCCACACATGCTCAACATACAATAACAAGTGATGGTGATGACAATATCCAAATGCTTCAAGTTCAACTCACAAGATATAGTGTTTCTCTCAAACACTCAAACAAATTAAGGACAATAGACACTCATCAATCAAATCACGCATTGCAATTACCATAAGCTTGCCCAAGCTCTACCATCTTTCCACCACAAACATGTACAACTATGAGATCAATAGGTTTTAACCAAGGACGTAACGTTGGCTCTTTGGACGGGGTATGATGAATATGGAGGAAGTGACTTGTCTAGTGGAGAACGAAAGTTGTTTTTCAACACATCAAGCTTATGCTCATAAGGTTTATACACCTTCATTCTTACTTTTCATTCAACTTTCTCACAAGCAATCATCTCCTCATCTTTTTGTAGAAAATTTCTTTTCTTTTTAAGCTCTTGGGGCTCATTGTCCCTCTTTTCTTTCACATCATTTTTTTTTTTTCACTTTTCACAACTTTGCCAATTTTCTCTTCAAAACAAAGGCACTAAAGCACATGTTTTACCACTTTCTTTTTATTCTCCACTAGATTTGGATATCAAAGGCTCAAAATGCTAAGTGGTTAAACATTGTAGGTTGCCAAGAAAATGGGAAATCAAGCTCAAACGGGCTAACTACGGAATATTACTTTGGTTATTGGGAAAATTTTGGCTAAGTGACGTGTAGTACGAAAGATGGCCTACATCATATCTCAAAGTATCACACAAGCATGATTTCAAGCAAGAACTTGGGCAAGTTCTAGAAAAGCAAGCAATGAATTGATTCACTCACAAATGAAATAAACCGGATTAATGCTCGGTTCAAAGCTCAACTCTCACCGGTTCATTCAAGACTCAAACATTGATCAATCACCACCACACATAACTCATTGTGCATGTAAAACATCCATAGGCAACAAGATGACAACAACACAAACAAGATGATTCATTCCAATCATGTACACATTCAAGGAATCAAATTCACAACAAATCACCATCAAATGTGTCTCAATGATCATTTAAGTTCAAATTACACACATACACAAGAATACACATTGGTGTCAATAGAAAATGTAAAAACGAACATACCCCCCCAAACTTTTTCATTGCAAAGCAATTAAAAGTTTGGAAAAATAGTGTTGCATTGATATTGACACCAAGTGCTAACCATACAAATCTACACACATGGGCCACTATCCCATCAATTAAACTAAGAGTAGCTAAGCAATCAATGTCATGAACAAGAATATAAATTCCACTACCCCCCCAAACTTAGTAATTGCTATGCAATTCCTAAGAATTGGGGTGGGCGTACCTCTTACGATTGCTATAGCTACACCTTCTTCTTAGCACAAAGTTCCACTTTCAATCCACTTGTCCATTCGATCCAAGCTTCTCCAACTACATCAAAATTCGCAAACACATCAAACTAAACTAACAAAGCAAATAAAATTAGCAAGAAACGAAATAAAGCAAGTAAAAATGGGTTGCCTCCCATTTAGCGCTAGGTTTAACGTCCTATGCCGGACGGAACTTAACAAGTTCATACTTCTCTTTCTTTGAATGGAGGATGATAGTACTTGACATTGTGCTCATCGGTGATGAACACTTCATCCTCCTCACTTTCCAAAGCAATGCCTCCTCCATAGACCAATTTCTTCATGACCAACATTTTCCGTTCCTTGAGCTTCATCTTTCCAAGGACTTCCATCACTCCCAAGGTGCCCCATACCACCGTATCTCCAATTTCAAAGCCCTTTTCGATCTTTCTCTCCTTTAAACTCTTCATTTTCCTTTTTTCATCTTCACTATCCTCAAGGAACTTATCAAAACTCTTCTCCTTATAAAACTCCCCCAAACTTGAGTTTTGCTCAAGTTTGGGAGTTTGCTTCAATTTGTTATCATCTCCCGGATCTTTCAATGGGACTTTTGATAATGGCTCTTTCACATAAATGTCACATTCTTGGATGGAGGGAGATTCCTTCTTTCTTGGGGAACTCTCAATTGAGCCATACTTGGAGAAAATCACTTTTTCTCCATTCACCTCCAATGTTACCTCCCCTTTTCTCAAATCGATGTTTGCTCCGCCCGTGGCAAGAAACGGCCTCCCAAGAATCAATGGGATATTTGCATCTTCTTTCATATCTAACACCACGAAGTCGGCCGGAATGATGAACTTATCAATTTTCACCAATACATCTTCAATGATCCCTTTAGGATGGGTGATGGAACGATCCGCTAATTGGAGAGTAATTGATGTGGGCACTACTTCTCCAAGTCCCAAACGCTTGAAGATTGAAAGTGGCATCAAATTGATGCTAGCTCCCAAATCACAATGAGCTTTCATCATGGGACCATCACTAATCTCACATGGGAGAGTGAAACTACCCGGATCCTTGAGCTTTTCGGGAGGGGTTCGTTGAAGGATAGCACTACACTCTTCGGTCAACTTGATCTTCTCATCATCCACTAGTTTCTTTTTGTTAGCTATTGCATCCTTTAGAAACTTCATGTAATGAGGTATTTGCTCTAAAGCATCCGAAAGTGGAAGATCAATGTGGATTTTCTTGAAGATATCCAAAAACTTCCCAAACTTCTCATCCATTTCCTTCATGTATCTTCCCGGGTATGGAAGTGGCTCATATGTAATGGGCACCCCCCATCTATCACAAGGTACCTCAAGCTTCTTCTTTTTCAAATCTTTGGCAATTCTCCACTTTGGAATTCTTGGAGCAACCTTTCCACTTCCAACTTTTTCTATTCTCTTCTTTTCCGCTTCCTCCATTTCTTTTGCCTTCCACACTTCACCCTCTTCCAATTCAATTGAAGAAACTCCATATTGTTCACCACTTGAAATTGTAATAGCATTACAATGCTCACGTGGGTTTACCTCGGTGTTTGAGGGCAATTTCCCCTTTGTATGTTGAGATCCAATGGAAGTTGCCAATTGTCCCATTTGGAATTCCATCGTTTTTTGATTACTCATGAGTTGGGCAAGCATTGAGTCGGTGGATTTTTGTTTACTCATGAGTTGGGCAAGCATTGAGTCGGTAGATTTTTGGTTACTCATGAGTTGGGCAAGGATGGAGTCGGATGCTTCAGATTTCTTCTCACTTGTCTCCATTCTCTTCATGAGGAGTGCAAGAAGCTCATCCGTGGAGGATTTCCCTTCTCCACTTGGAAGTTTTGCACCGGGATCAAATCCGGGAGGATATTGAATAGCACTTTTGGGATTGGAATAGGACAAATTCTCATTCTTTCGAAAATTTTGATTTTGAGGAGTTGAGAATTGAGAAGACGGACCCCCTTGACCTTGATAAGATGAGGATTGGCCTTGGAATCGGTTTTGAGTAGGACCTTGAAAGCCTTGACCACGATTTTGATATGGTGGTTGCCCTTGATATTGTCGATTCCCTTGAAAGTTTTGTGGGTATCCTTGTTGACCCATGTATTGCACTTCTTCCATAGGTCCCATTTGAGGGTCCTCTTGCACAAAGGGTAAATGATTATCTCTTGATTGAGATAAAACATTCACCTTTTCAATGAGTGTGGCCATCATCTCTCTCATGCTATCATTAGCATCTACTTGGGCTACCCGATTTTGTGCTCCACGGTCTACTCTCATCTTGAAAGTATTGCTTGATATCCCTTCTATTATGTCATTGATCTCCTCCACCGATTTCATCCAAATTGAACCCCCCGCACAAGCATCAATGTGGTGTTGATCTTCCAATCGTAACCCACCAACGAACCAACATGTCGTTTGTTCTATTGGGAAACCATGATGGGGGCATGTGATGAGAAGACTCGTAAACCTTTCCCATGCTTCTTTGATTCCCTCATTTGGACCTTGTTTGAACGTAGAGATCTTTAGCTTGGCTTCCATCGTCTTTGACGGAGGGTAGTACTTCAATAGAAATCTCTTCTTCAACTCTTCCCATGTTCTCACTTCTCCGGCGGGAATGCTTGATTGTAGCCAAGCTTTTGCTTTCCCCGTCAATGTGAATGGGAATAGCCTCATCTTTTTAGCATCTTCCGACACTCCGTTTTGCTTGAGAGTGTCGGCCATCTCCAAGAATTGAGCAAGGTGTTCATTCGGGTCTTCCTCAAATCCTTCCTCCGTCCTTCCTTCAAATTGTCTCTCCCTCAACATCCTTAATAAAGAGGCACTAATCTCGAAGTTGTTTGCCTCCACCCTTGGTCTTGCTAACCCATCGTAATGCTCTCTAGGTTGAGGCTCAAAATATTCCCTCATTGGCCTTCCATGGTATACACGTTGAGGTTCTTCTATATGTGGAGGGAGAGGGATGTATTCCTCTTGAATGTGTTGAGGGTGAGGGTATTGGTAAGGTGGAGGGTAAGGGTGTTGAGGTGGTGGAAATTGATGTGGTGGAGGTGGATAGTAGGCTTGTTGTGGAGGTGGATAAGGGTAAGGATAGTATCCTTGATATGGAAGGTGGTTTTGAGGTGGATATTGGAGATTTTGTGGTGGATTTGGAGGTGGGTTACCTCCAACTTGGTTTCCAACTTGTTGGTTCTCTCTTATAGGCTCGTCATCTCCAAGTGGTGGAGGATTCATCTCTTCAATGTTCTCCATCTCAAATGATTCTTCTACGACTCTTTGTCGGTTCTTACTTCGATTCCTTCTTCTTGCGTGTGCCTCGATCTCAAGGTCTAATGGTTCAAGGTTTCCTCCACGTGATCTTGTGATCATGCACCTACAAAAGAAAAATGTCAAATCCCACAAAGATGAACAAAAACAAAATAACAAAAAAAATAAATGCTACTATCAATAACACTTAACAAACTCTAAGTCTCACTAACAACACTCGCTTAAGTCCCCGGCAGCGGCGCCATTGACTTGGATCATATTTTTGCACTTTTTAAAACTATACGATCCCCACAAGCGTATGGGTTCGTTAGTAGTACGATAAGTATACCAAGTAAAATTTCGTTCCAAGGACCTAATTGAGTGCTAGTGAATCCCTAAAGTTACGAGTATGCATGCTATTGTAGTAACTACACGTGTTTGTTTGGATTTTTGGGAATAAGAACAAAAATATTAAACTAGATTAACTAAAGTAATGAAAACTAGTGACAAAAATAACAAGCTATCTAACTTTCGTTGGAAAGTGCAAGGGAAGGGTATTGCCTCGGGTGTTTTCGTTTTGTGAGCAATTAAGTGAACTAGTGAACCAATTACATGATTTTACGACAAATTTGGATCAAGCTAAAGGCTATCACATAAGTGTGCAAACCCCCTCGAAAGGCATAGGTAAACATCGTGCATTGATTAGCAATTATAGGATCTAACCAAATACCATAAGCTCCTAAGATAGTGTTGCATAAGCACTTTCAACACGGTTACTAATGCTTATGAAACGCCCTCTCACCAAACTCCTAGACGACCTCTATTTGTTTAGTGTCTAAAGTTGTCGGTCTAGCCATTAACACCCCTCTCGGGTGAGCTAATTACTAATTAACTTCTATTCAATTGACCAAAGCTCACACTCACACCCCCAATCATGCTACCCAACTCTCGTTGCAATAAACATAATCGAACATGCTTGCTAATAGGGTTGATCAACCAAATGAATCAATCAAAGTACAACTCTAGAAACATAAAAACCCAAATTATAAGCTAATCATGCAATTAATTCACAATTACACTAAATTCTCATCAAAACATCCACACCCAAGGCAATTGAGGATTAGCCCATGGTTCTAGAAGAGAATCCCATGGCTACAACAACAAATAACATCAAACTCATAATAAAATAACAAGAGATTGAAGAAATTAAGAAAATACCAAATTGAATTGCAAAATAGAGTAATATCACCTTGATCATGCGAATTTAGCTACAAAACGATGTACTAGACGATGCCCGATGATAATCGTAGCTTGATTTGAAGTAAAAACCACTATTCTATCTAATCTATTGAAGAAATTAAACTAAAAATGAAGAACACCTACAACTATGTGTTTGTGTGTGTGAAAATGCTTGGAAAAGGAGTAAGACCCCCCCTTCTAAAACTCAAATTGGAGCTATTTATAGTTGGGGTAGAAGTCTTGGACGAAATTTGCACTTAGGCCCTTGAAATATGGAGAAAATGGGCAAAAAACCCCGAAAATGAAGTGACCCGGCCGGGTGGCTCCCACCCGGGCATGCCACCCGGCCAAAATTCGAAGCAAACAAGATTTCAGCCTTGCCCGGGTCGAAACCACCCGGCCGGGTGGGTTTCACCCGGGCGAAACTCGAACCTCCTCAAAATCTGCCCTTGCTCGGGTCGAAGTGACCCGCCCGGGTCGTTTCTACCCGGGTATGCTTTTTCGTCTCTTCGTATCTCGAGCTTCCGACCTCTGATTGACTCGATTCTTTTTTTCATTCCACTCCGTTTTTCGAGACGAATCCAACCGTGCACTCCTCTTCCTGATCCAGTAAATTATGGTTGGTGTTTTGCTCCAAATTCCATCGTATTTCCTACAAAATCGACAAAACACAACCTTTCTCTCATTTCGGCTTAAACAATCATATTCAATGTATAATTCAATGAAATCAACATCAAATGAGCTTCAAATATGCATCTAAATAGTGTAAATTCCACCCGAATCAATCATCCCCAAATGAATGGATTGGCGGAAGTTTCTAATCGTCAAATCAAGCAAATCTTGGAAAAGACGGTGAAGGTCAATAGGAAAGATTGGGCCATCCAACTTGATGATGCATTATGGGCCTATCGTACGGCTTACAAGACTCCGTTGAACATGTCACCATACCAACTTGTTTTTGGAAAGTCGTGTCACTTGCCCGTGGAGTTAGAGCACAAAGCATATTGGGCAATTCGTAGGATGAACTTGGATAGTAAATTGGTGGGAGAGAAGAGGCTTCTTCAACTCCATGAACTAGAAGAGTTTAGGGAGAATGCCTATGAGAACTCTCGTATCTTTAAGGAGAAGACGAAGAAGTGGCACGCCCAAAGAATCAAGAAGAAACATTTTCAAGTGGGTGACAAGGTGCTTCTCTTCAACTCACGATTGAAGCTCTTTCCCGGAAAACTCAAGTCTAGATGGAGTGGACCCTTTGAGATTGTGAAAATTTTCCACAATGGAGTGGTTGAGTTGAAAAACACTAAGGATGAGCACTTCACGGTGAATGGGCATCGGATCAAGAAATACCTTTTCCCTACTCAAATCGGGGATGTGAATGTGGACTACATTGAAGATAGTTGAGTGGCTTAAGCTCCGTCCGGCTTGAAGACGTTAAACTTAGCGCTAAATGGGAGGCAACCCATTTTTACTTGCTTTCATAGTGTAGTTTCTTTTATGTTTTTAGATATTGCTTTTGATGGTTGGATGAGCTTGATGGTTGTAGGTACATTCTTATGGATGTGTGGTCTAAAAGGGAGAAGAAAGATGTCAAAGTGGGACCAATTCGAAGTGATAGATTGAGAAAGTGAAAGGAGGTGATAGCCATCATGAAGGTACACCCTTTCCCAAACTTGGATTGCTTAGCAATGCTCAAGTTTGGGGGGGGGGGGGGTAGGGAAATTTTTCTTTAATTTTTTGGTACTTGGGGTTTATTTCATATGAGCAAAAACAAGTGGTGATTGAGATTTTCGTGGAATATTGGTTTGTTTTTTTTGCTCTAGATTGATTTCATTGATGGTCAATGTAGATGTGATATGGTGTTGGTGGTAAACAATTGATAGTGCTTGGTGCAATTAAATTTAACACTCATTTCCAAACTTTTAATTGCATAGCAATGAAAAAGTTTGGGGGGATGTGTTCGTTTTAAGTAAATTTGCACCAAGCACATGTGAGTCATTGTGGTTGATGATTGTGTGAATTTGAGAGGCCTAACAAAAATTTTGTTGATGAGAAAAGGGAATGAAAGTGAATGCATGAAAAGGGGATTTGAGAAAAGAAATCGTGTGGGAATGCGTGTGAAAATGCTTGGAGCTGGAAGAGAAAAAAAATCCGGTTCGGTCGAACGAGTGTCCTGACTCGAACCGAACCGGAACGAGGTTAGTTTCGAAAAACAAATTTTTTTTTTTTGAAAATTCCAGGTGCACGGCCGAGCCCTTGTCTCGGCCGAGCTCGAGCATGCGAAAGAAAGTGGTGCACGGCCGAGCACTCTTCTCGGAGAAGACGTGCTCGAGACCGAGAGTTTTTGGTGCATCGACGAGCACGGCCGAGCACGAGTCTCGGCCGAGCTGAGGCTGGACGTGTTGGGAATAAAATGATTTTGAATTAGATACCAAAACCCCTGATTGATGATGATCAGATTAGTTGAGATATGCTCAAGTCAAGTTTAGGCAAGCTGTCTCAGTGCACTTTAGTATGTAGAATGCTTAAGTAAAAATCTCAGAAATGTTATGAGATTTTAGTGATCAGGATAGTTGTCCAAAGCTGGAATGTTAGGCAGCTTGATAGGTCTATAGGACAAAGTTGCTGATCCATTCAAGACAAGCTGATCAAATAGACAACTGTGCTGAAGAGATCAAGAACAATAAAGCTATGTTCATAAATGCAAAAGATCAAGACAGTTGAAGTACAAATGATCAAAAGCATTGAATGCAAAAGACACATTCAATGAAGCATTTATTGCCAATCATGCCTGAAACAAGCATTGAAGACTTAGAGCATTAAAGAGTGAAGCATTGAATGAATGTTGGAACATTCTAAACTGCAGCAGGAATGTTCAGGGAGCTTGTCCCATCTGACCGTTGGTTGTGTATAGAGTTTGCCACAAATCAACCTAGGACAATGTGCAAAATTGGAAACTGACACAAATCTTCTCAGCCGCATTTGTCAGAAGTCAACACATTCATTCAAGCAACCATTGAAGAGCCCTTTTACACAGTGGATAAAAGGATGCCAAGCTTCTTAGCTGTTTCAATGGTGCTGCAAATAGACATATTTGAATTGCTATCCCTCCAACGGTTAGTTGTTCAAATTTGCCTATAAATACTGAAGTGATCAAAGGGATTCAATATCCAACTACAAGCTATCAAACTATCATCAAGCTTTCAAAAGGAAACCAAACTGTTCTCTAAGAATCCCAAGTTTCCTGAATCACTTCTCTTTAGCTAAGCCAATCTTTGTAAACATCCAAAGCTTAGCATTGAGATATCCTAAGCCTTTACACTGTTCTTATTGTAAAGGATATCTCTACTAGTTGGAACCAAACCTCAAACCCTTATCTCATTAAGTGAAGAGAGAGTTTGTTGTAGAAGTGAGGAGTTAAGGACTGTTAGTGTGAAACACAGTCTTTAACTCAGAGAGATTGAGCACTAGGACTCAAGTTATCCTAGGGATCAAAACACTAAGAGAGTGTTGTTGATCAGTGCACCTTGGCACTATAAAACAAGCTAATTCCATTGAGAAGGAATTATCCTGTTCAATCAGGGAAAGTGGATGTAGGAGCTTGAGTCTCTGAACCACTATAAACTTGTGTGCCATTTACTTACTGCATTCTTAATTTCACTTACATTCAAACATATTTTAAAGAAACATAACTCAGTAAGTAAGAAAATCTGTTTTGGACAAAGTCCCTGATAACCTGCATCTTTTCATAAATTAACTTGGAGTATTTCTTTAAGTCAAAGGCCAACCACATTCCGCACTTAGCAACTCTTTTAGATATTTAGCCAACTGATCACTCAATAGTAATCAGTAGGACAAGTATCTATCAAAGTTCACACTCAGGCCAGTTGTCTCACAACTGGCCTGATAGACCAGTTTGTCAAAAAGAAAAAGAATTTGCATACACAAGTGCATTCCCCCCCCCCCATACACTTGTGTTATACTCCACCAAGGACCAACAAGTGGTATCAGAGCAGGGATTCAAAGACCACTGCTTCTGAGAATCATTGATTTTCAAAATCTCACTTTCTGTGGTCACTGAACTGATCCAAATTTCTGAAAAATCTACTTATATTTTCCTTTGTCTATCTGTATAAGAATGGCTAACAATGCAGTTCCAGGAGATGCTGCCAACACCACCAACAACATGGGTCCAAACCAAGTCAATCATATTTCTCATCACAAACTGCCAATGTTCTCAATTGAGAAATATGATTTCTGGAAAATCAGGATGAGAGCACATCTAGCCTGCCAGCATGATAAAATGCTCAAAGTCATCACAAGAGGACCATTCACCTTCACCAAGCTCAATCCCAAGGTCACTGATGCTCAAAAAGCAGATCCAAGGGAGCTGTTGCCAAAAGAGGAGGATGAGCTGACAGCAGAAGAAAGAAAAAGGCACAATCTGAACTACATTGCCATGAATACCTTGTACCAGACCATTCCAGATGCAGTGATGGGAAGAGTGTATCACTGCACCACAGCAAAGGAGATCTGGGATACCCTTGCACTTATGTGTGAAGGTACTCAAAAGATAAAGGAAAACAAGCTTCAAGTGGCTATCCAAAAATATGAGCAATTCACTATGGAGCCAAATGAAACTATTGATCATCTTGATGGCAGATTCACTGACATCATGAATGAGATGAACTCCTTGGGCAAGTTCTATGCCAAAAGAGAAGTTGCCTTGAAGATTCTGAGAAGTCTCACATCAAAATGGGATATATATTCTGTCATGATGCAAAATACCAGCAATCTTGACAACATGCCAATGCAGCAAGTATTCTCTGAACTCAAAGCATATGAGTTTGATCTCAACAGAAAGAAAGTGCATGATGAGCCATCCTCCTCAAGCAAAGGTGTTGCCTTCAAAGCTACTGAAACAGAGAAGAAAAATACTCAAAGATCTTCTCAATCTGTTTCAAAATCAGAAATGAAGGAGGAGCTGGCACTCATGGCTAGAAGATTTGAGAAGTTGAACTCCAGATTTGGTAGATACAAGAAGTTCTACCAATATAATAGAACCAGAAGGAGATTCAACTCTCCTGATAACAAATCAGAGGACAAAGTCTCTGATGAAAAGAAAGAAGACAGATATGCTGATAAAAAGAGATATAGCAAAGGTGAACCATCATCATCAATGAGGAAGGAGTCCACAAGCAAGAAAAATGATGATGAAGATGTGTGTTACAATTGCCAGAAAAAGGGTCACTTTCAGTATGACTGTCCTGACCTAAGTGCCAAAGAAAGA
This sequence comes from Galeopsis tetrahit, assembly GCA_963675135.1. NCBI lineage: Eukaryota > Viridiplantae > Streptophyta > Magnoliopsida > Lamiales > Lamiaceae > Galeopsis > Galeopsis tetrahit. The sequence goes on along the minus strand of OY776126.1, from coordinate 36,711,023 downwards.
AAAGAAAGGCAAAACAAGAGAGACAAGAGGATGAACAACAGGAAGGCCATGGTAGCTGGAGAATCAGCAAGTGGAGAAAGTGTCTACTCTTCTGATGATGGACTGTTTTCCCACAGTGACAGTGAAGATGACTGCCAAATGGCATTTGAAAATGAAGAGGTATGTTCATCTTCCAATATTTCAATTAACACACATGAATCTAGTGAAATCCAACTTGACTTTGAAAAATTGTTAGAAGATTTCACCAGAATGCAAGAAGTATGCAATATGACACTGAGAGAAAATGAACAGTTGAGATCTAAAATTAAAATGCCCAATCTTCCTGAATCTGAGGTTGACATTAAATCATCTGAGTTGTATCAGCAGATTATGAGAGAACATGGAGAAATGTCTCTCAGAATCTCTGAACAACAAAAGCTGATTGATGAACAAACTCTGACTCTAAAGAAAAAGGATTTTGAACTTAGAACTCTTCAAGCCAAATTTAACAATCTCTCAAGTGAATTTGATACTCTGAAATTAAGTGAGGGGAGCTTAAAAATGAAAATGTCTGCCTTGAACAAATCTGCTAAGGCAATAGAGGAAATTCAAGGGTTTCAAAGACAATTTGCTCAAAAGGATGGATTAGGCTATAGTCCATTTGAACCTTCACCTGGTCTTAGTATTGCTTCCTCAAGCAATTCTAAGATGACTTTTGTAAGATCAGTGGCACAACAAAATGAAATGGAAGTAAATCAACCACTGATCAAGGATAAGGGAAAAGGAATTTTTATACCAACTCAAGTGAACAATGTCCCTAAACCCATACCTAAGGAAAAGGTTAAAGACATTGTTTACAGGAGAAATGAGGGTCAGAAAGGTAGAACCAATGGAAGGCCAACCTATCTGAATCCTTATCAGAGAAGTTGTCCAAAATCTGTTCAGAAAAGGCCAACTCAAAAGAGGCAACCTCAACTGAATGGATTAAGGCCAATCCCCTCTGATAGGTATAAAACATTCAGGAAGCCTGAACCCTTCTTGACAAAAGGAAAAGGCCATCCAAACCCCTATCCACAAAGGTCTTTCCAAGCTGCACCTAAGTCTAGTAACTTCAGGAGAAATGTCCCAAGGAAATTCACCAACCCTCCTGAACCTTACAAGACCAACACCTATACACAGAAGGCACCCAAGGCATTTAAGGGTCAAACTGTGTATGTAGATGTAAATGGAAACCAAGTCAGTCACTTTGAGTCAATCAGAGTAATCAGGCAGATTTGGATTCCAAAAGGTACAGCTAACCCTCTAGGACCCAACACTCAAAGGGTACCTAAATTTTGACTTTGCAGGGCTGCAAGGACCCCAAAAAGAAGAGAAGCATCAACAAGAAAACAGCATGGTACCTGGACAGTGGATGTTCAAGGCACATGACTGGAAACAAGGAGCTTCTCTCAGACTTCATAGAAAAAGATGGTCCTTCAGTAACCTTTGGAGACAGCTCTCAAGGGATCACAAGAGGCTATGGTACATTAAACATTGGTAGTGTTAAAATTACTAATGTCTCATATGTCCTAGGCCTAAAATATAACTTGCTGTCTATAAGTCAAATTTGTGATAAAGGATACTGTGTTGAATTTGCACCAAATGAATGTACCATAAAAAACAAATCAACACAACAGGTGCTACTAACAGGGGTGAGAAAGGGAAATGTCTATTTTGCAGATTGGAGCAAAACCCCTGAAGCAATTTGTCTTGTTGCCAAAAGCACAAATGAGCAAAGCTGGCTATGGCACAAGAGATTGAATCATCTGAATTTCAAAACCATCAACAAGATTGCAAGAAACTCTCTAGTTAAAGGGCTGCCTAATCAAGTGTTCACCAAAGAACACATATGCCAGCCATGTCAGGAAGTAAAGCAGATCAAAGCCTCATTCAAAGGAAAACCTGTCATCTCAACTGAGAGAGTTCTTCAACTGTTGCATATGGATTTATTTGGTCCAATTATCCCAGTAAGTTTAAATGGAAGAAAATATGCATTAGTTGTTGTTGATGATTTTTCCAGGTACACTTAGGTAGTATTCTTGTTGAACAAAAAGGAGACCCAAGTCAAGTTACCTGAATTAATGATGAGATTGAGCAATGAAAAGGGCCTAAGTATTGTCAAGATCAGATCTGACAAAGGCACAAAATTCATAAACTCATACATCAATGAGTACTGCAGCAAGAATGGCATCACTCATGAAACTTCAGCAACAAGAACTCCTCAACAAAATGGAGTTGCTGAAAGAAGAAACAGAACTTTGAAAGAGGCAGCTAGAACTTTGATTGCTGAATCCAAATTGCCTAAAAGGTTCTGGGCTGAAGCCATTAGCACTGCATGTCACACTCAAAACAGGTCCTTAATCACCAAAGGACAAGGTAAAACCCCATATCAAATATGGAAAGGTAGATTGCCCACTGTTGCCTATTTTCACATATTTGGTTGTAAGTGTTTCATCCATAATAATGGGAAAGAGCAATTGAAAGCTTTTGATAGCAAAGCTGATGAAGGAATATTTGTTGGATATTCACAAATCAGCAAGGCTTACAGAGTTTACAATTGCAAAACTCTTATTGTGGAAGAAACACCTCATGTTATGTTTGATGAATCTATTAATGAGTTCAGGGATAGAAACCTGAATATTGATGAGATAACACAAAGAACAACCAGATTAAGGCTTCAAAGCAAGGAAACAGTGTTTGTGGATGTTGCCCAGCCTGAACTTCATGAAAATAAAAAACTGGACAACCTACCTGATAGCAATCAATCAGTAGACAACCAACCTGAAGGAGAAATTGAACTGACTGACCCCATCCCAGTTCAAAACCAGGTAACAACTACCAATGAAGAAGCAGGCAATGCTGAGGTAGTTAATGGATCCACTATTCAAGGGGGAACCAATGAAAATGTCAACTTATCTGACAATGAGGACAACACCCCTGAATATGATCCTGAACTTGATCCTTCAATTAACTTTCCTGAATTTAATGAGTCTAGTGATCCAACTTCAGATGAGGACAATCCTCCTGAAAGGATCAGGTCTAGAAGGACTTGGTTGAAAGACCACCCATCTAGCCTGATACTTGGTAATCCAAGTGAAGGGATCAAAACTAGGAGATTTCATGGAGAAAGTGCTCTGTTTTGTTGTTTCCTTTCAGAACAGGAACCAAAAGATATTGAGGAAGCACTACAAGATACCAACTGGATCATAGCTATGCAAGAGGAGCTGAACCAGTTTACCAGAAATGAAGTTTGGGAGCTGGTAGACAGGCCAACTCATCAAGATGTCATTGGAACTAAATGGGTGTTCAAAAACAAGAAAAATGAAAATGACATCATTGTGAGAAACAAAGCAAGACTGGTGGCCAAAGGATACTGTCAATCTGAAGGGATTGATTATGATGAGACTTTTGCTCCAGTTGCCAGACTTGAGGCAATCAGACTCTTCCTAGCATATGCAGCTCACATGAGATTCAAGGTGTATCAAATGGATGTGAAGAGTGCATTTCTCAATGGGGTGCTCAAAGAAGAAGTATATGTTGAACAGCCCCCAGGCTTTGAAGAAGGAGACAAGGTGTACAGATTGAAGAAAGCTCTCTATGGCTTAAAGCAAGCTCCAAGAGCTTGGTATGACACTTTATCACAGTTTCTTCTAGATCATGGTTTTGTCAAAGGCACTGTTGACAGAACCTTGTTCAGAATCTGTGAAGGAGATGATATTTTGTTAGTCCAAATCTATGTGGATGACATTATCTTTGGATCTCCAAATGAGAAGTTATGTGAGAAGTTCTCCAAACTCATGCAAAGCAAATTTGAGATGTCCATGATGGGATTGATGAATTTCTTATTAGGACTTCAAGTCACTCAATCAAAGAAAGGAATATTCATCAATCAGGCCAAGTATACAAGGGACATGATCAAGAAATTTGGATGTGCTACAAGCAAGCCAGTCAGAATTCCTATGAACACTAACTGGAAAATGGATCCTGATGAAAGTGGAGAGCCAACAAACTCCACTAATTACAGGAGAATCATAGGATCCTTGCTATATCTCACTGCCAGTAGACCTGACATCACATTTGCAGTTGGAGTGTGTGCAAGATTCCAAGCAAATCCAAAGAAAAGTCACCTTGATGCTGCCAAGAGAATTCTAAGATATCTCAAGGGATCTGAGAATCTTGGATTATGGTATCCAGCTGATGACAATATTGAGCTCACTGGATATTCAGATGCAGACTATGGAGGATGTAGAATTGACAGAAAATCCACCTTTGGAACTTGTCAATTCTTGGGCAGCAAGCTTATCTCATGGTTTTCCAAGAAGCAAAATACAGTTGCAACTTCAACAACTAAAGCTGAGTATGTAGCAGCTGGAAGTTGCTGTGCTCAGATACTTTGGCTCAGGCAACAATTGAGAGATTACAAAGTAATCTCAAATGAAGTGCCAATATTCTGTGACAACAATAGTGCAATTGCTATCTCACAGAATCCAGTGCTCCACCCCAGATGCAAGCATGTGGATATAAAGCATCACTTCATAAGGGATCATGTTGAAAAGAAAGATATCAAGCTTGTCAAAATCCACACTGATAAGCAAAAAGCTGATATCTTGACTAAACCATTGGCTGAAGCAAGGTTCTTGGAACTTTCAGCTGAATTGGGCTTACTTGATCCAGGGAAGATGGAGGAATGAAGGAAGGAAGCTCATAAGAAGGGGGAAATTCATTAAAAATGAATTTCAGCAAAGTTGACCAACCTCACTGAAGCAGTCAGCCAAAAAGGGAAACTCAGCAAAGTTGTCCTTATGATGTTCAGCAATGTTGGTCAGGAGCTTTGTCCAAGTGGGACCCAGTCAGCAATGTTGGAACCCACTAAGGCAAGTTAATCAGGCAGTTTGACCAAGAAGGAAGTCAAAACACACCTCAGGATGTTTGTCCGAATTAATTGGATAATTTTTGCTATTTTTGGCATTGATTAGACATTTAAAAGAATTCTTGATCCTAGAGTAGGCCAATTTTAGGATGGCGTGTACTATGAAGATCTTTGCCTCCAAAATGGCAAATCAGCATTAAATGCAAAATCTTAATTAAGATTTCATGAATTCTTGAGCCACCATCAAGACCATTTATTTACATTCAAGGCTCCATCAAACCGTTGAAAGCCCACTACCCCACTATATCCAATTGATCTTTCAAAAATACCCACGGTTATATTCTATTAACCAACGGTTAATAAATTCCATTCATATATAAACTCCCCAATTTTCACTGTCTTCCTCACGCACTCATACTTTCCAAACCCTTAGGATTTTCAAAACCTCTCAACCTGCAACTTTTCTCCAAAACCTTTCTTACTCTAAAAAATTATCTATGGCCCCCAAAATCAAAAGAGAAGAACTTATAGATTTCAATGATTTCTCCTTGGACATTGATTTTTCTTACCTTAGCCACCCAAACTCCTTATGGTTTGAAAAGCTGGTTGCCTTTGACAGCCTAGACAAGGAGGTTGAGCAAGTACTCCATTGGCTTAGGGAAGCAGGCCTGGAAAAGTTTCTTGGCACCAAGCCTGATTCATGCCTAAATCCATTTATGGCAGAATTCTTTGCCCATCTAAGATGGAAGGGAAAGAAGGGTGATGTGTGCACTAAGCTCACATATGCTGAGGAAGATGATGAAGAAGAAAGCCAACACACAATCATCTTCACTACAGAGGATTTAGATGCTAGCTTTGGGCTACCCTCAGAAGGCCAGAATCCTGAATCATACAAGGAAGGAGATGATCAGGAGTTCTACTTTCCATGGCTGCTTACACCCAAAAAGCTTGTTAGTGCTCAGAACAAAAACACTTTAAAACCTGTTTATAGGCACTTATTTGATTGTGTGGTGAAAAGTTTGTTAAGTCACTCTGGGAGTGTTGAACAAATCAGCATGCCAAAGCTCAGGGTAATGGCTGCTGTGATTGACTCTGCTGAAAAGAGAGTCAAATTTGACTGGAAAAGTTTTATTTTGGACAAGATGATGAATGAGAAATACAAGTTTAAGGAGGTGAAACACCACAAGGTGGTGGTTGATGGAAGACTCCAGTTCTGCACAAGAGCCAGCCTGCTCTTGGAAAGATTTGCTCATTACACTCATCTACAAGCAAAGCCAAAGCCTTTTCCTGCATAAAAGGTGATGTTTAGAAAAATGTCTTCTAAGACAGAGAAGAGAAAGCAGGAGGCTGCCTCCAAGAAAGCTGTTGCAATTGTTCCAGTCACAAGAGCCTCTCCAAGAAAGAGGAAATCCCAGCCACCAAAAGCTCAGCCAAAGATGAAGAAGATGAAGAAGATTCTGAATGAATCTTCACCAGAAAGTCAGTCAAGAAGTGGAGGAGCCACTTCTGAGGAGATAGAGAAGGTTGTTGATGAAGGAGTCAACCCTCCTGAAGAAGGTGAAGAATTCAGGGAGGTTGTCCCCTTACAGCCTGAGAGTGTAACAGAATTCAGAGATCATGATCAGCCCACAAGATCTGAAAGGAGGAAAAGAATAATTAAAACTTTTGAGAAGCAAAGATTGATGGAAGAGGAGAAAAAGAAGAAAGAATTCTTCAAGGAGATCAGGCAAGCTAGCAGATCTAACTCCAAATCCAAATCAAAGCCCAACAGCCCTGAAGCCAACTCTCCTGATATTCAATCAGAAAGAATATCCCCATCAAGGCATGAAGAAGAGGAGTGCAAGACTCCTGAGGATGCCCCCAATCATTGCCAAGAAAGTTTACTCCCCTGAAGGTGCCCCTGATAGATCAGGTATTGATGTGCTGGCAGATTTGGTTAATCTTGAGGATAGACCTTTTTCCCCACTTGATCCAAGACTTCTTTCCTATACCAAACTTCTTGAAACTATTCTTCAAAAAGGTGATCAAGTTGTTCTCCCACCCATTCCAGCCATTCCAATTACCTTTTCAGGAACACTGCTCTCAAAAGCACCTGAATCCCAACTTGTTTTAAGCTCCACTAAACCCAAACCTTCTGAACCCAATCTACCTGAAATCCAGCCAAGCCTACCTGAATCCCAATCCAACCCTTCTGAATCCCAAGCCAACTCTTCTGAAGATGAAAGTGGTGAAGAATACACTTATGAGGGGATGCTAAGGCAAATTGCCAAGGCTAATGTTGATGAGTTATATCCTGGATTGAAGGAGTATCCTAGGCTGCAACAACAGTTCTATGATCTCAGAGCTCTTGTGGAGATCAAGGATAGAACTATGGTGGAAATAGCTCAGGCTATTCAGGATAAAGGAGCAAGCTGGTGGCAAGTTGAAGAGAACAGGCTCTTAAACTTTGCAAATGTGAAGAAATCCAGTGTGTTAACCACTGAGGCCCTGTTTTGCACAATTGTCTCTGAGAAGGTGCAAGCTGAGAAAGAAAGAATTGCACAAGGACTCAGGCACCCTGATAGTCCATCTGATGATGATGATGATAACACCAATCCCAACCCTCCAGGCCTCAACTCTGCTCAGGTACATTACTTGACTTATCATTCTGAAAAGGACTCTGATCATTCAGAGGAGTTGACCAAAGATGGTGACTCAGTCCAAGATGCATTGGCCAAGGATGGTTCTCTTGAACCTGAGGCACAGCTTGACAATGTTGAGACTTCCATGGGAGAAGCTGGTTTGGCTAGAGCCTCATCAATGTCAGGAAAGTTGGACATTGACCAGCCTTTAGTCATTCAGGATGACTCAGTGGCCTTGGGATGCCCAAGCACTGTGATCTCCCAACAACTGCCCTCTGTGGATCCTGTTGAGGATATGGAGGTGTCAGGTTTAGGAATAGATGGAGTTGAAAAGGCAATTAGTGATAAAAAATCAGAGGGAGATGATGGTGAGGATTGTGTGATAATAGGTTCCTTGAGTGCACCAATCATAGAGGGAGATGAAGTAGAAATATTGGGTGCAGCCCAATATGAGAGTCAGGCTATTCTTCAAATCAAATCTGAACTTGATGAATCCCTTGGTGAAAGGAGGCCTGATTCTCCAGAGAATGTGAGATTATCTGCTGAAAGTGAAGAAAATAATTTAGTTGAAAAAGAGAGAGAGGGTGCTGATGTATCAGGCCCTATGGGAGATAAAAAGAATGAGGGTGTTGAGGGAGTTTTTACTAACACTCTTAGTTTAGCAGATTCTGTTGCTGTCACAATTGAGCAAATTTTTGCAGATGCCTCCCTGACAGATATACCAGTTGATGCTGACACTGACCTTGAAGCAGTCTCAGCAAATGTGTCCACACTGAACCAGATTTACTTTGAGCAAGCCAACACAACTGAGGCTAACTTTCAGATTGCTACTCAGACTGCTTCCATTATTGGAGAACAGTCAGAGAAGTTGGACACACTGGTCAAGGAGGTTGGTAAGGCACATGCAACAACTATTGATACTCTTGATGGCCAAGGAAAGACTTTAGCCTCTGTGGAGATGAGACTAACTGGCTCAGAAGAGGTAATTTTGCCCACATTGGATGCAAGAATATGTGGAGTTGAAACTGGACTGCAAACAGTTTCAACTGAAGTGACAAAGGCCAAGGATGCTATGGTAAAATTCACAAGATCTGTGAAGAAAGAGCAGCAGGGTCTCAAAGATATGTACAAGCATAATGTGAAAGCCTTGAGAAAGACAATCAAGGATGCTCTAAGGCAAAGGACAGCAGCTCAGAGGAAGAAGGCAGAAGAATTAAAAGCTGCAATGGTGAAAGAGGCTGCTGAAAAGTTCACTGTTGAACTCATGGCCAAAGTGTCTGATCAAGTTGTGGCCAATCTCACTGAACAACTTCAGGCCAAACTTGATCAATCACTGAAAGCCACATTGGATGCAATTGTTACTCAAAAGATGAAGCCAGTTCACACTTTTTTTAGCATGGCAGATGATAAAATGCAAAACATTCATGATGAGAATGTTTACCTACTGCAGGAGTTGAAGTCCCTCACTCATGCTCACTCACATCACTTGAAGCCCCAGTGTTTTGATAATGCCAAAAAGGGGGAAAGAGAGAGAGCAAGGGCAAAGGGAACCTTGGTGATTGGTGAATCCAAGGGAAAGGAGAAGGTTCCTGAAAGTGAGGAGGAGGCAGTAGAAGACATTGGGAAAGGCAAAGGCCCAATGAATATTGAGAATTTGACTGAAGAAGAGCAGATTCAAATTGCTGTTAAAGAGTCTATGATGTCTGCAATGGAGAGTCAGGCAAGGAGGCAACAAAGGCCTGGTGGTGAGTCAGCTGGACTTGACCCCAAAGAAAAGGTTGCTGAAGTAAGGGGGAAGGTGACAAGGTCATCTGAAAGAAAGAGGAAGGAATTGGAAGCCTTCAATGAATTCCCAACCAGCCTGACTTTGCCTTCAGAATTTCAATGTGAAGAATCAACTCCAGTGAGGCAATCGAAGAGATTGAAGAAAGCAGCCAAGCTGCCTGCCATTGAAGAAGAAAATGTTGAAGAGGAAGTACAGGACAGAGAGCCTGAAGTGGTTGTGCCCAAGCTTGCTGATGATCCTTCTAAGTTGTTTGAAGAAGGATTTGGGAAAGATCCAGAAACACAGGAGAAGCTAGCTCTTCTAAGAGCTAAGGAAAGAATGGATCAGTTGGTTGAGGCCAACAAAGCAAGAGATGGAAGAAGGGCAAACTTCAAAGCTCCAAGAAGAAGGGCTTCTTACAGAAAACTCAAACCTCAAATGCTGCAAAGATGGGACACTCAGTACCCTCACCATGACAAGTGGGTTCCAATCTCACTGAATGATGCATGGGAGGAGGCCAAGAGAAGTTTTGTATATGACTTTTATGTCATTGGAAAGTGGCTTGGAGAGAGTGTGGATGAAGTCTTTGTCCAGTTTATGTTTGAGAACCACAGAGACCTCTACCAAAAGCTGTTTGCAGCAGCTGAGATGGCTAGAGTTGAATTCAAGGCCCCTGGTCCTATTCAGTACATGCCTCCCAAGTTCAATGGGAACTTAATTGACGAGGGAAAGATACTTGAAGAATTCATCAACATCATGAAGATGGAGAAGCTGAAGCCTGGCCCTAGAGGAACCAACAAAGAGATCTGGGAACTGAAGAAAAGAGTATGGGCTCAGTATGGCATTGCTCCTCAAGATGATGGAACTCTGTGAAGGATAAGTTCATCTTTTTCCCTATTCTGCTGATATGATTTCTGTTGTTATTTTGCTATTCTAGACTAGTGAGTTCTTTTTGATTTTCAGCTCTGTAATGCTCTATCATTTATATACAAGGATCACTATGTTTCTATCAATGAGATAACAACTCATTATCTCAACTAACCTATCCTGACATATATTACTTGATTTATTGTGCTAACAGTTTCTTTCAGGCAAGTTGACCAGTTCACTCTCCCTGAAGGTAAAGTATAGTATAAGTCAAGGTTCCTTTGTAATAGGTTTTGGCATCATCAAAAAGGGGGAAATTGTTGGGAATAAAATGATTTTGAATTAGATACCAAAACCCCTGATTGATGATGATCAGATTAGTTGAGATATGCTCAAGTCAAGTTCAGGCAAGCTGTCTCAGTGCACTTTAGTATGTAGAATGCTTAAGTAAAAATCTCAGAAATGTTATGAGATTTTAGTGATCAGGATAGTTGTCCAAAGCTGGAATGTTAGGCAGCTTGATAGGTCTATAGGACAAAGTTGCTGATCCATTCAAGACAAGCTGATCAAATAGACAACTGTGCTGAAGAGATCAAGAACAATAAAGCTATGTTCATAAATGCAAAAGATCAAGACCGTTGAAGTACAAATGATCAAAAGCATTGAATGCAAAAGACACATTCAATGAAGCATTTATTGCCAATCATGCCTGAAACAAGCATTGAAGACTTAGAGCATTAAAGAGTGAAGCATTGAATGAATGTTGGAACATTCTAAACTGCAACAGGAATGTTCAGGGAGCTTGTCCTATCTGACCGTTGGTTGTGTATAGAGTTTGCCACAAATCAACCTAGGACAATGTGCAAAATTGGAAACTGACACAAATCTTCTCAGCCGCATTTGTCAGAAGTCAACACATTCATTCAAGCAACCATTGAAGAGCCCTTTTACACAGTGGATAAAAGGATGCCAAGCTTCTTAGCTGTTTCAATGGTGCTGCAAATAGACATATTTGAATTGCTATCCCTCCAACGGTTAGTTGTTCAAATTTGCCTATAAATACAGAAGTGATCAAAGGGATTCAATATCCAACTACAAGCTATCAAACTATCATCAAGCTTTCAAAAGGAAACCAAGCTGTTCTCTAAGAATCCCAAGTTTCCTGAATCACTTCTCTTTAGCTAAGCCAATCTTTGTAAACATCCAAAGCTTAGCATTGAGATATCCTAAGCCTTTACACTGTTCTTATTGTAAAGGATATCTCTACTAGTTGGAACCAAACCTCAAACCCTTATCTCATTAAGTGAAGAGAGAGTTTGTTATAGAAGTGAGGAGTTAAGGACTGTTAGTATGAAACACAGTCTTAACTCAGAGAGATTGAGCACTAGGACTCAAGTTATCCTAGGGATCAAAACACTAAGAGAGTGTTGTTGATCAGTGCACCTTGGCACTATAAAACAAGCTAATTCCATTGAGAAGGAATTATCCTGTTCAATCAGGGAAAGTGGATGTAGGAGCTTGAGTCTCTGAACCACTATAAACTTGTGTGCCATTTACTTACTGCATTCTTAATTTCACTTACATTCAAACATATTTTAAAGAAACATAACTCAGTAAGTAAGAAAATCTGTTTTGGACAAAGTCCCTAATAACCTGCATCTTTTCATAAATTAACTTGGAGTATTTCTTTAAGTCAAAGGCCAACCACATTCCGCACTTAGCAACTCTTTTAGATATTTAGCCAACTGATCACTCAATAGTAATCAGTAGGACAAGTATCTATCAAAGTTCACACTCAGGCCAGTTGTGAGACAACTTGCCTGATAGACCAGTTTGTCAAAAAGAAAAAGAATTTGCATACACAAGTGCATTCCCCCCCCATACACTTGTGTTATACTCCACCAAGGACCAACAGGACACAATGAGGAGCACGCTCGAGCACTCGTCTCGGAGACGACGTGCTCGAGACCGAGACTTTTAGGCAAAAACTAGGGCACGGTCGAGCCCTCTTCTCGGCCGAGCAAGGCCCACTCTCTCCCCACACTATAAAAGGCTTGTGTTTTCATTTCTTACATAATTTCCCCAAACCCTAGCCCCCAAAATTCGTTCCCTCTTTTCTCTTCACCCAAAAATCAACAAAGCTTTCCCTTCCAACACCCAAATTCGACCATATGATCTCCATTCCTCACCAAAGAAACCAAAAACCACCACCATTCTTACAAGGCACTTGGGAAATATTTTGAAAAAGGAAGTGAAGCCATTTCTTGCTCAATAATCTTTGTTCCTTAAAGTTTTCTCTTGTCTTTTCCATAATCAAGGTATGTTTTCTCTTTACATTTATGCAAGGTGAAGCTTTACTTTGAAATTTTTGGAGGATTTGATGATTATTTGTTGAAAAGAAATGAACTTTCATGAACATTTGTTTGAATTTGTGGTAGGTTTGAGGTTTCAAGTTGGATTTTGGTGAAATTGCATGTTATGGTAGCTAAGAATTCAAATTTGGTGTTAATTTTACATGGGTAGAGTGAATATGCCTTCGATTTTGTGATTTGAGTTACTATTTCCATGGAGGTATTTTCACAAAAACTTGATGTGCACCAAATTTTGAATTTTTGCTTGCAAGTTGTGTGAGAATGGATATTTGAGCTTGAATGTGATGCTTTTGGATGATTAGAGGAGTTGTGAACTCAAATTTGGTGTCAATTTAACATGGGTAGGACGAATTTACCTTCGATTTTGTGAATTGAGTTGATAAATTCATAGAGGAATTTTTACAAACACTTGGTGTGCACCTAAATTTGAGTTCAATTTGTGATATCTCTTATTAATGCCCCATGCATGTGAGTGATTGCTATGAGGTTTACCATCATTTTGAGCTTAATGTCTTGAAATTGTGTAAATAACATGTTTGGTGGTCATTTTTGTTGAGATTTAAAGCATGCATATTTTTTTTTTTGCGTATAATTGGAATGAGTGGTTGGTGTAGGAGTAAAAAGATGGACATGGAGGAAGATAATGCAATTGCTTCTAGCTCGACCAACAAAGGGAAAAGAAAGAGGATTCCCGAACCGGTTGAACTTAACATCAATTGGTCGAGTGAAGAATATGCTTTATACAAGATGGATTACGGGAGGTTAGTAGGGTCGATCTACAAGACTAAGCTTCCGGACCGTCAATGCATGGTGAAGATGGGGATCCACGAAGACATTCTTACTTTGTTCAAAAGGGTGAAGATGGAGGAGTTTATTGCAAAACGCCCAAGAACATTTCAGGGCATTTCGTTGGAGGTGTTATGCACGATGAAAGTAACAAGGGATAAAAGGACAAAGCACCCAAAAGAAATCTCCTTCAATGTTCATGGGCAACTCCAAACGATGAAGCTCCATCAAGTCAATGAAGCCATTGGAGCACCCTTGGACAAGAGTGGAAAGTTAGTTGACCAAAGAAAAGAGTTCAAAGGAGTGGAATTTTGGGCTTTGATAACCTCTTCCAAGAAGGAGTATAGGGCGAAGGTCTCCAAAGCTTCTCAAATCAGGAGCCCGGTCCTCCGATATGTCGAGAAGATACTCTCAAACATGATTTGTGCTAAATCTGAGAGTGGATCGGTAAACCATGATATACTTTATGTCACGTGGTGCCTTCTCCATGGGCACCAATTCAACGCTGCCCACTACTTGCTCAACCAACTTGACAAGGTGCGCAAGAGTATGTCTTCAAAGGCTAGAGTACATCTCGGAGGCATGATCACACTAATGGTTGAATACCTAGGTGTTGATACAACTTCTTTGGAAGGGGTGGTAGGTGAAGACCTAACCGTGAACACAATGAAGAAAATGTCCATTATCTCCAACTTTGGAAATCGGATGTGGGTAATGTGGCAAGGCAACAAACTCTTTCCGATCCCCAACAAAAACCTGACCACCATTATTGGAAGCAAGAAGAAAATGCTCGAAAACCTCGCCCTCCTCTCGGATGCTCATCGAGAGGCAAAAGAAGGAGCCGTAAGTGAGACCCAACAAACATGGACTAGTGGGATCATGCGATACGGAGACATCTTAGAGCATCAAGAGTGGGGGGTAGATGATGATGAAGAAGGGGATGAAGTTGAAGAAGAGATTAGAGTAGAGGAGGAAGAAGAGGAAGAGGATGACGGACCGTCTAGAGCGGAATGGAACGCTCATTTGAAGACTCAAGAGGAATGGGCAAGAGTTCAAGACCAAAGATGGACAAGCCAAGAATCCTTCATCAACGATCAAAGGGCTCGGTGGGTAGTTGAAGATGGATATTGGAGAGCCGAAGAAGCATTTAGAAAAAGCCAAGAAGATCGTTGGAACAACGTCAATGATGCTATTCAACGAATGGAGGCTTGGCATCTTAGTCAAGGCAACTACTCATTTCCACCACCTTCCGACCAATGAAAGGGAGTCTTCTTCTCCTCCCTCTATCTCTTAATTTCAAGTTGAACAAGTAGACTATCATTTCAATTTGGTTGTACCACCCGTATTGAAACTATTTCTTTATTTTTGTTTTTGTGATGATACTCTTGGTACTTTGTTTTGAATTTGATGGATTGGTGCTTTTAATTTTCCCTATGGTATGATGATATTTATCTTATCATGATTGATGAATGGTTTGATTGTGAATGAATTATGGATTGTTGGTGAATGTTGATTGAATGATTGGTCTTTTGAAATTCTATGTGATGAAAGTTGACTCATGGATGAGCTTACATTGTGAATGTGTGTTGTGAGAAGAACTAGGCTTATGATGATGCTTGTATTCACATCTTTGAAAACCCGGTGAGAATTGATCATTGAACCAATCATGATCCGGTTGTTTATTTGAGAGTGGATTGATCATTGTTCATAATTCTAGAACTTGCCATACGTCTTGCTTGAAACCACAAGTGTGTGAAACAATGGGATATGATTTAGGCCATCTTTTGTTATTAATAGTCACTTAGCCAAATATTCCCATACCAAAAAGAAAAAATTTCGTAGTTAGCCCATTTGAGCCTGAAAACTTCATCTTTTGGCAACCTACAATGTTTAACCTCTTGAACTTTATAAGCCTTTGCCCTTTACGAGTGGAGGACAAGTGAAAAGTGGACAAACATGAGTTTTGATTTGATATGTGTGTGGGGTGTTTGAGCAAAGAGAAAGAAATATGAGGAACAAAAGAAAAGGATAAAAAAAATGGGAGCCCCTAGAAAAGAAAGTGAAAATAATGAAAAAAAAAAAAAAAAGAGAAGAGGGGATCTTCCAAAAACATGTGCTTAAGAGCAAAAAGTGGATTCTTGAAAGAAACAAAGGAAGAAAATTCTTGAGAATGAAAAGAAAAGTGAGGATGATGGATGGTTTATTTTGAATGAAATGAGAAAAATGAAAAGAAAAGAAATTGTTCGTTGTCCTCCACTAGTCGAGTCACATTGTCCAAATTCTTCCCACCGTTTCCAAAGAGCCAACGTTACGACCAAATCAAAGTCCTTTTGATCCTATTGTGAATCATAACAAAGTGGTAGATAGATGAGATTTGTGGCAAGCTTATGGTGATTATGTGATGTGATTCAATTGATGAGTGAAAACATGCCTCAATTTATTTGTGTGAATGAGGGAAACACTTCTTGTGAGGATTGTGAATCAAGTGCTTGATTTTGCTTTGTTTTAATCACAACATGCATGAAGATGGTAAGGGAAGTCATGGTTGATAAGGTTCATTGGGAGCTCACTTGATCATATCATTGTTTTAGGTGAATCCATGGTCCAAATTCTTGACAATCACTCTCCTTTGTTCTTTTCTTTCTTTGCTTGGGGACAAGCAAGTCTTTAAGTTTGGGGGGGTGATTTGTCGTGAGATTGCTCGAATTTGTGGATGAATTGTGCTCTAGATATCAAGAAATTCTTACAACTTTCGTGTAATCATGAGCTTATTGTTAGATATGTTGATACATGAATGTTTTGTTTGATTTTTAGGTAAAACAAGGACTTTCGAAGCAAATCACGAGAAATCCAGCCGTTGGATCAATCCAATGAGTCAACCACAAGAACAGCATCAAGAAGAGGGTCGAAATGAGACGAGAATCGAGTCGATCGGGCACCCGGATCGAAAGTTATGAGCAAAACGAGGATCAAGCTGGAGGAGTGCACGGCCGAGCACTCGTCTCGGAGAAGACGTGCTCGAAACCGAGACATTTTGGGCATTGAAGACAAAATAGGGGAGTGCACGGCCGAGCTCTCTTCTCGGAGAAGAGGAGCTCGAGACCGAGACATTGTGGGAAGGAAGAAGCACGGCCGAGACACGAGCTCGGCCGAGCTCGATGGAGGAGGAAAATGTCTAGGGCACGGCCGAGACACATGCACGGCCGTGCACCTGAAGTGAAAAAACGCGTGCACGTTTTTAGGCACGGGCAGCTCGGCCGAGCCCCGTGCACGGCCGTGCTCCAGCGTAAAATTCAACCTCCTCTCTCTTTTGACCTAGGGACACGTGCCAATCTTTTTGGGAAGGGTATTTAAGCTCCCATTTTCGTTTTTTGCAGAGGAGGAAGCCATTGGAGGCCACACAAGCTCCCTATACATCCAAATTTCATCATCTTGCACCATTTTAGCTCGTTTTTCTTAGTTTAGCTATAGAATTAAGTGGATTTCCTTAGTTTAATTGAGATTGTGGGTTGTAATTTCATTTTCAAGCAAGGATTGAAGACTCCATTGAAGCATTTTAAGGTTTTTGTCTACATTTTCAATCAAAGAGGTGATATCTTACTATAATTTGAGTATTTTGTTGATTATTTAGCATGGGTTTGTTGATTTTCCCTCTTTTCTCTCTTAATTTCATTAAATTAGCCATGGGCTAAGCATTTTGGTGTTTGGGTGTTATAGAATTGTGGGGTAATTAATGTTTTAGATTGATTTTAATTGTGGAATTCATTGGTAGGTTTATTGGTTAGGTTTATGGGTTTTGTTAGATTATTTGCAAGAACTCAATTATTAGGTTGTATTGGAAACTCAATTAATGCAACGAGAGTTGGTTAATCGGGGTAGATAGTATAATCGAGGATTGGGAATCGAGTGAGTAAGTTAATATTGGTTTATCGCAACGAGAGTTGGGTAAATTTCATTAGAACCCCATTTATCTACATTAATTGCTTGAATTAACCTTTAAGTGATTAGTGAGAAGACCATAGGAGCTTGGTTGTTAGTATTCAAGTGGAAAAGCATAACTAGGGATTAGTTTAGTTTAATTAGGTAGAATCGAACCCCCTAGCCGTGTGATTACCCGAGTAAGAAACCTTCTATTCATCCTCTCAATCCTAGGTGCTTCACATGATATATGCTTAGTGATTGCTTCTACCAAATTCCATCCAATGAATTACACATAGACTTCGAATTTTAACATCGATTGCACACAAGGACGAACACCCGAACACTACCACTCTCACTTGATTTCTATCGTATTTTTCTTAGTCATTTGCTTGTCATTAATTGTCATTGGTGAGTTTCATTTACATTTCATTGCACAAAACATGAGTTTTCATTATATTCAAAGAACAACATACACACTAAGGCTACTTTCACATACTAGTCCCACGGATCGATAATTTAACCGGGCCTTGCTTTTATTACACGCGAACCTCTTATACTTGAGGGGAACGTGTTGGTAAAAACACGTGTCACTAGGAGAGAACTGACATCCGGAGACATACGCGGATCTACTTGCTCGATTGTTCATCTGTCTCCTCATATCCTTCATCTCCTTCTACAGAGCCTGTAGCTGGTCGCTAACTGGCCCTCCGTAGGTATCATCAGTGCTTTCTTCTGCTTCAGGGAGTTCTGTCCCTCGGGGTGCCAAATCTACATTCCTTCTTGTATTCCGAGGAGGAAAGCTTCTTTCCGCTCGGGAGGGCACCTTATCATCTCCTTCTACCCGCATCCCTACTTCATTGGATAGAACTTGAGAGGCTCCTGGTGCCTCTTCCTGGGGTCTCGGGGTAGGTACCTCCAGATTCCCTGGTGTAGCTCTGGGGGCTCGATCTCCTTAAGCCGCGAAAGCTCTCTCTACAGCCTGCTTGATGAGGATGTTCAATTGATCGGGAGAGATCAGGAGTGGTCCTGATTCTGGAATGTCCTCTCGTTGGGGATCTGTGGTCCGGAACTATGGGGCCTCAACGTTCCCTGTTGTCCCTTCTTCGATTGGGAGGGGATGATTTTCCTCTCCCAAGCCTGTATTAGGCGTCACTGACGGATTTACTCCAGAAGGGGTATGCACTGGATCTTTTCCCCTACTTCCCTTTGACGTAGGGTCATTCGGCAAATAAGGATTTTCCCCTACGAGGGGTCTCTTTTCAGAAGTAGATGTGTTATTTCCGCCACCCATTTGCTCGAACAGGTAGAAATTCGTGAGAAAATCTTTCAACTCTTTCCCACAGACGGCGCCAGTTGATGTGCCAAAAATTGCACGGTCGGATTATATATCCTCGGGATCAGATATCCAAATTCCCGATTGCTTAGACCTGATTTGGGTACACTGCTTCCGCTGGAATGATCCTCCAAGGACCTGCAAAAGACACACCGGAGGGGGCTCCGGTGCGGACGCTCCGACGCTCAAGTCAGTATAAGAATCTTCGTATATCACAAGGACTTCAAAGTCCTTGATTTATCAAATCAAGCTCTCAAAGGATCTCGCAATGTATAATAATAAGAAATATATTCAGTCTTGTAAGAGTAAAAAGTCTAACCTCGAAATGTATCTTGCTTTACCTATTTATAGAGCCTTTCTCCTGGGAAGAAGTTAGAGCCTCCCCTTATCTCGGAGCTGCCTCTAAGACTCGGCCCTGCCGAGTGGACCGAGTCTTCCCTTCTCTCCACCTCCGGAAAGACCGGGGCCACTCTCCCTAGTGGAATCTTTCCACTACAATGAAGGAGAGAAGAATCTTTCTTTGGTCAATCTTAGTCCGATTCTTGCGGAGTTCTCCTATATTCTCGGTCTACCAATTCATATCAAGACTAAGTCTTCCCGATGTTTCTCTCCGGGTGGAGCTCCCTCCAGAGGGACTTCCAGGAGAGATTCTTTATCCAGAGAGTATTCCATAATCCAATACTTCCACTTTTATCCTATCCTCCATACACGTGTCGACTTCTTATCGAATGACATTTTTAGGCCGCATCAGGCAGCTTCTAGGAACTTAGAGTAATTCAGCATGGATGAGTCAAGGGGTGACAACAGTCTTGACTCATCTACTGCAATATCAACCAATACATCTATTGGGCCTCTTTGAGCAGTTCCCTCAGGAGAATATCTCTTTGTTAGGTTTAGAGGGATGATGGGTTGGTCTTGGGGGGTTATATGGGTTTCAGGAGAGTTAGGCTCAAGGGTTTGGGTTTCAGGAAGCTTGGATTCTGGAGTTCCAGATTCAGGGGAGTTGGATTTGGACTTAGACTTTGTTCTACTTTCAGCTCTACTTTCCCTTAGAGCTAATTGCAGAGTCTGCTCCTCCTGAAGCTCTAGCATCTTTTCAGAAGGCTTGACCCTTCTTTTGCTAGCTCTTGAGCTTCCACTAGCTCCCTTCCTCATCAGGGACAACCTCCCCGATCCTCTTCTCCCCCTTCTTCTTCTTCACCACCATTGTAAATCTTTCCCTTATCTCCTCAGAATCTGAGGGCACTTGCACTCCTTCAGCAGCAACTTCATCCACCTCTGCTGAAGCACCAGAATTCTCTTCTGAAGGAATTTGGGATATTTTCTTTGTCTTTACAGCCCTTGCCTTTGTTCTATTTTTCAATTTTAGCTTCTTCTCAACCTCTACTTCAGCAGGATTGGCCAATTGCTGCCTCCTTTGTTCAGACTTCTTGCTAAGTTTCCTGAACATGATTTTCTGGGCTGGAAGGGGTTTTGCAAAAGTCTGCATCTCTGAGTAATGAGAGAACCTCTCAATCAGCAGACTTTCCCTTGTGCAATATTTTAGTTTGCTTTCCAACACCACTTTCATGTGGGCTTTCACCTTGAACTTGCCTTTTTCCTTCATCATCTCTCCCAAGATGAAGTCCCTCCAGTTGAACTTTATGCCTTTATCACTGGCATCAATGACAGCAGCCATGATCCTTATCCTAGGTGCACTCACTTGCTCTAGGCTTCCAGTATTGCTTAGAAGGCTCTTTGTCACCACTTCAAACAAGGTTAAGAACTTAGGTTTGAGTGTGTTCTTGTGTTGGGTTGAGGAGATGGGACCTGGAATGAGTAGCCATTCTAGAGCAACCTCTTGCTCATGTCCAGTTTCATAGGATTCTGGATTCCTTCCTTCTGAAGGCAATCCATAGGCATTTTCAAGATCCTCTTCAGAGAATTTAACTCTGTGAGACTTCTCTCTTCACCATCAACAACATATGTCAACCTAGTTGACACTTCTCCTCCAGTGGCCTTGCCTTTCCACTTGAGGAAGGCAAATAACTCTGCCATGTATTGCTCTAGACAGGAACTGGGCTTACTCTCCATAAATTTCTGAAGACCAGCTCTTCTCAGCCATCTCAAGGTGGGAGTGACTTCAGGGGCTTCACTTTCAAAGGAGACTATGGGTTCAAATATGAGGTTGTTTTTGTTACTAAGATAGTTGAAATCAATGTCTAGTTCATTGTTGGAGAAATCTACCATCATCTCTGGTCTTACTTTGGGTGCCATTGATAGAACAGTGAAAAGCTTTGAGAGAGTTTGAAAATTAGGGTTTCAAGAGTTGATAGTATGCGTGGGGAAGAAATGAAACTTGGGGGCTTCTTAAGACTTGGAGTATATTCCAAAAGGAATGTTTGTCATTGAGTAGGTAAGTCTTAAGGCAATTCAAGGGTTGGCAAAAGAGGAAATCAAATTTTGAATGGCTAGGATTAATTCAGGGGAGTTGGCCAAAATTTGATCCAACGGTTGAAATTAATGAAACAGTTTTCAGAACTGTTTTTATTCAAAACGTGGGAATGAGTTAATATTAGTTAAAGGTTGGGGGGTTATCAAGGTAGATAGTGGCTCGAAATGTTTAATGCAAACAAGAGTTAAATCTTGGCATTTAATGCGTTGAAAGTGACTTTTTGGGTAGGGGACAAATTAAATCTTTGAAAAGGTGATGGCTTAAAGAGGAATGGGACAACCATCAAAGTAGGCAATGATTACAAAAAATAGGTGCTTATCAGACCAAGATTTGGTTTGATAGCTAAGACAACTTATCTGACCCTACATGGACAAGTGTCCTGAGCTCTCATGGACAAGTGTCCTAAAGTGAGCTTTGCTCAACTTCTCTGATGAGAGTAGGATCATTTCATCTGAATTTCAGTAGACTTGCCCAAGTCTGCTGAAGATCACTTTCAGTTCCCTCTTGATTGTTGAACTCCATTGGGCTTACTTGTCCAACTTCCCTGGATCAAGAAGTCCCAATTCTGCTGAAAGTTCCAAGAACCTTGCTTCAGCAAGTGGCTTTGTCAAAATATCAGCCTTTTGGTGATCATTGTGAATTTTCACCAATTTGATGTCCTTCTTCTCCACATGGTCTCTAATGAAGTGATGCTTGATGTACACATGCTTGCATCTTGTGTGTAGCACTGGATTTCGTGAGATTGCAATAGCACTGTTGTTATCACAGAAAATTGGCACTTCAGTAGAGTTGACATTGTAGTCTTTAAGTTGTTGTCTCAACCAAAGTATTTGAGCACAACAACTTCCAGCTGCAACATATTCAACTTCAGTAGTGGAAGTGGCTACAGTGTTTTGCTTCTTTGAGAACCAAGAAATGAGCTTGTTTCCCAAGAATTGGCATGTTCCTGAAGTGGACTTCCTATCAATTCTACATCCTCCATAATCAGCATCTGAGTAGCCAGTTAGCTCAATGTTGTCATCAGCAGGGTACCAGAGGCCTATGTTTTCAGTGCCTTTGAGATACCTCAAAATCCTTTTGGCAGCCTCTAGATGGATTTTCTTAGGATTAACTTGAAACCTTGCACATACACCTACTGCAAAGGTGATGTCAGGCCTGCTAGCAGTGAGATAGAGGAGTGATTCGGGTGGAATTTACACATTTTAGAGGCACATTTCATTGATTTATGCATTGATTATGATGAGTTGAGCCAAAATGAGGGAAAGGTTGTGTTTTGTCGATTTTGTAGGAAATACGATGGAATTTGGAGCAAAACACTAACCATACTTTACTGGATCGAGAAGAGGAGTGTACCATTGGATCCAGCTCGAAAAATGTAGTGGAATAGCAAAAAGAATCGAGTCGATCGGAGGTCAGAAGCTCAAGATACGGAGGGACGAAGTTGGAGGACGAAAACGAAGGACGGAGCCAATACGAAAGTTTGGCCCGGCCGGGCCACATTACCCGCCCGGCCGGGCGACCGAGCATCAATTTTTGGCCAAAGACGAAGATTTGGCCCGGCCGATAAAATGCCAATTTTGGGGCCATTTGCGAAGTTATGGCCCGGCCGGGCCACATTACCCGCCCGGCCGGGCAGCCGAACAAGCCAACACACGCCCCATTTACGAAGTTATGGCCCGGCCGGGCCACATCACCCGCCCGGCCGGGCCACTTTTCCACCCGACCGGGCCAACCCATTTTCAGTGCCAAACTTGCATTTTCTCCATTTTCAATGGACTAACTTGCAATTCTTACACCCAAACCCTATCCCAACACTATAAATACCTCCATTCTTAAATTCAAAACCATCTTACCCCTTTCACAAGAAATTCCTCACACAATCACACACATTTGGAGGTTTTCATCATCTACTTCCTCAATTCTTCATCAAATCAAGCAAGGAAGGATGCAATAGCTTGGAATTTTCATTCTGTACCACATTCTAGACTAAGCTTTCTCTTTCTTTTTATTTAGTAATTTCATTTGGGATTTGTAGTATGATTATGTGTTTGATTGGCTAGAACACTTTTGGTTCTAGAGCCTTGTAAATACTCTTGCTGAAGTTTATGAATTAATGTTTTGCTTATTTGGTGTTTGTGTGGCTTAATTCTATTTGGATGCTTGATTTTCATTGCAAAGTATGTCATTAGTGTACAATGATGATATGTTAATTCTAGTTAATTGATTTAGGTTGAGAAATCTACTTTGATTAATTGATTGCAAGCATTTGACCTAATTTTATTGTGAGATTGAAAGATGAACAATGATTAGGAAGATGTGTGATGATCTTAGGAGCTTGATTGGGTTTTATTGTGCAATTTAGGTAGAGATACTAAGCTGTGTGATATCTCCTTTGGATTACTTGGATCGAAAGAACTTTTAATTCATTATTATGTGATCAATCTTATAGACAAAGCATGAACACCACTTAAGTAGATAGTTAATCATAGATGGATTCATTAGTATTGCATGTGCTTTAGAACCTACCTTCTCATTTTTTAGTTTTCATTCGTTTTACTTCGTTTATTTGGTTTGCATGCTATTTGATTGATTCTACATTACTCTTTATTGCTTATTTGTGACAACTTGGTAGGCAATCTTAGGGTAATTCACCACATTCACTTAATCGATCGCGTCTAAATAAAATTCCATTAACAAAATACACTTTTACGCTATACCTCCTCGTGGGATCGACCTCGTACTTACTTCACTACGATAGACACCATATACTTGCGGTCGTTTATTCTAGTGTTGTAGAATACGTGAATCAAGTTTATGGCGCCGCTGCCGGGGAGGTTTTATAGCTCTAGGGTGTAGGTTAATAGAGTTTTAGTTTAGACATTTTACTTG
Organism: Galeopsis tetrahit; assembly: GCA_963675135.1. NCBI lineage: Eukaryota > Viridiplantae > Streptophyta > Magnoliopsida > Lamiales > Lamiaceae > Galeopsis > Galeopsis tetrahit. The sequence continues at coordinate 36,687,147 of OY776126.1, read as the reverse complement.
TTTTCCTTATTCTCAAAAATCTAAAAAAAAAAAAACATTTGTGTTTGTTACTTGATCTTACTTGCACTTCTCACTTTCGTTTGATCTTTTGATAGATATGGTTTATGATCACACGATCTAGGAGGAATCAACAAGAAGTGTTGCCTTTAGATCCGGAGATCGAAGCCAATTGTCGAAGAAGGAACACCGAAAGAAGAAGGATTGAATTAGAAGAGATGAATCGAAGGGAAAATCCGATAGTGGAAGAAGAAAGGAACCAAGAGGATGTTGGAGGCGTAGTAGAGCCAAATGGAAATGGTGGTAACCGACCACAAGGGGTCGTGAGAGATAATGTCAACCGGAGGGTTGAAGTCAATATGGAAGGAGATAGAGAGCAACGGGGGAATGAGGAAAACGGGAATCAAAGAGTCTTGAGAGACCACTTCCGTCCCATCCCAAGACCTTATGGAGGAGCGGGTAGGGAACCCGTAGATGCACACAACTTCGAACTTAAGCCGGCCTTGATCGTAATGGTGCAAAACAATCAGTTTGGTGGGCTCTCTAAGGAGGATCCTAACCTCCACTTGTCTCAATTCCTCGAGATAAGTGGAACGGTTAAGATTAAACGTGTTCCTCAAGATTATATCCGACTGCAACTTTTTCCATTCCCACTCCGGGACCGAGCAAAGCAATGGTACCTCTCTGTCAGTAGAACATTAATATTGAGATCGGCAAAATATTAATATTGATCTAAACATATTTATATTCACTAACGACTTTAGCAATATCACGAGTACTGTCAGTAGAACGTAATTTTTTTTTTTTTTTTGCGCCTCGAAGACTAAGTTGAATCGTATCATTAAAACTAAAATCATCGCAAAAATTAAAAGAAAGGTGTGTTGAACACATATTATTTTAGCTAAAAAAATCCAATATACAAATTGATCATATATATTTAAATAGAGAAGTTGAATTACTTACCTTACCTTGAACTACACCTCTGGAAGACTCGGCAAATCCTCGCAGTTGTGCTTGGTTTATAGCCAATTCCAACTCTATTCAAACACTTCTTCGTCACATGGCCAATGGATGTTCCATATCCTCTTGTGGACTTAAATGTGTATCGAGTGTTGCAATAGTTATAATGAACTTTGATTTCACCACTTTCCATAGTCATTTTTTAGAATGGCTTGAAAATATATTGGATTGAAGTTTCGATTGTGATCGGATTGTTACTTCACTCGCACCACTTTCACTTTCTCGAGTAGGACGTCGTGGCTCCAACCTCGAATAGATTAATGAATGGCCAACATTTCTTTCAACGAGCTCTTGGATCTTGTTATTTCTTTACTCATATATATACGCAATCCCAAATCCCGAGGCATCAATTTTAATTACAAATTTCGTGTTGAAAATAAGCAAAGGCAACACAAGGGTCGTGATCATTGCCTTTTTAAGCTCGTCGATGCACTTGCCCCTTCATGTTGCGGGCAACTATTACTAGTCGGCAAGGATGGACAATATAAAATTTAGGCGTGCATGCCTGTTGGTCCCAAAGTTGAGTTAAGATTGAGTAAGCTAGTAAAAATCTAGAGGGGAGGGGTGAATAGACTTTTTTAAAATCTTTCAAAATATCAGAGTTTATAATGCGGAATTTATCAAAGTATGAGCCCTTGGATTATACTCAACTATACACGATGAACACTATACTTGTCTATTCTGCAAATATATCAACTTGTCAATTCAAGTAAACAATTAAGCACAATTAATCAAGATAAATGCAGTAAGTAAACAACACACGAATTTTATAGTGGTTCGACAACTTATCTGCATCCACTCTCACAACTCCAGTCGTGAAATTTTATTAACTTGTCTTGTGGCTTAAAGTCCCAAGATTAAGACTTCGATCTTCTCGAATATACTTCCAAGTATATCTTCGATCTAACAACTAGTTATTTTACAAGTAACTAGCACCTTGTATTAATTAACAAAACAATAAAACTTCTCTGTTTTCAGTAGCCTTCTTCGTTTGTGAACTTTGCTTTTCTGGGCTTTCTTCTTTCTTCAAACTTTTCTTCTAACTCTGAGAGTTTCTTCTTGCTTTTCAATTCTTCAGTATGTGCTTCAGTAATTCGAATATCAGTCGTCTTCACACGTTGAATATCTTCATGTATTTATAGACTTCTCTTCTCAAGATTAGTTTGTTATCCAACAACCATTTCTTGATAACTTCCTTCAACAAACTTTATAACTGTTTCTTCTTATCTATTCACGCGTTTCAGTTAATTCTGTTATTTCCATAACTAACTCTTCATATCTTCTTTTGTTGATACGGTTTTATTTTTTACTTCATCTCTTGACTTGTCTTCTTTTGTCACTTAGAATATTTATGGCTTTTCAGCACCTGTTCAAACTAGTCTAATCTAGTCTATTACAATGCTTTTACTTTAAGCTTTATAAAACAACTTAGTCAACTTAAAACTATTACATAAACTATACTATAAGCTTCTATACAATGATTTAAGCTTATCATCCTATATAAAACTTTTCTTTTTAATACTTAGTTTATTTTTAGTATACTTATACTTGTCTGATCTTGTCTTTACAAGACGACTTCCATAACTAGATCAGTCAGTACTTAGAAATATATTCAAGTTTTATTTTTTGGCTTATCAAAACTACTTCAACATCAAATAGAACTTGTTTCAGGATCCATATCCCAACAATTTCCATTAGTTGTTTCAAATATTCCACCGGAATTCACCCCTTTCAAGGCATCTTCTAGTGGTATCCCTCCTCAATCAATCTAATCAATCTCCTTATACTAATAAGGGGAAGAATCCATTAGTTGTTTCAAATCATCCACCGGAATTCACGCCTTTCGAGGCGTCTTCTAGTGGTATGCAATCAGCCTGATGTGTTAAATGGACCATTTCACCCTACACATGCTGCAAATCACATTCCTCATGATCAGTTAGGCAAGCAGGTTTGTGTTGCCTTCAGTCAGGGGTATTGCAAGAATGGTGGCACTTGCAAGCTCTTACATCTCTATCGGATGGAAAATGGTTGCGTTTTGGTTCTTAACCCACCAAATAGAGTTGACACGATGATTACCGACGATTCATTACAAGGTGGATCTCTTAAGCATCTCGAGATGGAACTGGTTGAGCTTTTGAGGTGTAGAGGAGGCATCCCCATTCCTATCTCATCCATACCGATACTTTACTATGATAAATACGCAACCTCATTTCCGTTGGAGCACAGAAACAAAGAAGAGTTTGTTTGCAGGACGAAACAAGTACTTGCTCAAATGGAAAAACCCAGGACCACATGGGAGGGAGTCTATAGTCTTGGCGGAAGACTTCAAGAATCTCAAGAAACCTAATGATGGTGGACATGGACTGGAGTTACGAGTCTATATGACTTTTCGTCCGCAGTGCATGTTTACTGAGGAAGATGTTCGCAACTATTTCGAGTAAGGAAATCTGTATGTGATTAATAAGTTATTAACATATATGTGCATATATATAACATACTCTTTAATTTCTTTAATGTACGTTGCAGAAATTTTGGACCGGTTCAAGAGGTTAAGATTCCTTATAACCAAGAGAAGAGGATGGTTGGGTTTGTGACTTTCGATTATCCAGAAACAGCCGCTCTTGTCCTGACAAAAAATAATCCTCATTATATTTTGGGATCACAAGTAATGGTGAAACCTTATCGCCTTCGTTGAAAGGTATTTATTTGTTTACAAATATTTATCATATATATATACACATTGTGTTTCTTTTCATTGTCCGAATGACTTAAATTTGTTACTTACATGTCTCTCTGTGTTTTCATATGTAGCGCCACAAATAAGAATGTGTGTAGCATGAGAGAAGCAGCTATCGTGATTCAGTCGAGGCTGAAAAGAAGCTGCAGATGTTGTACATAAAAGCCACTAATTGTTAAGGGCTGATCTAGCTAAAATAGTAATTTCTGCGGAATCCGCACATCTGCTAGTCTTGTAACCTTGTATTATTTATAAACTCTGGTACGATCCATTTATAAAATATATTTTTCAGATTTAAAAAAAAATTAGTCAGCTTCTTTAACTAGAAATCTGAACAGTTAAGGGAAAATTGCACTTTTGATCCTGTAAGATTATGGTCAAATCACTTTCAGTCCTTTTACCTACACTTTTAGTCCTGTAATTAATTTCTGTCAATTTTAACGGAAGCAAACCGCGTGACAGCCATTCGCCCGTTAAAAACAATAACCTTCTACATTCATTCAGATCAAACAATCTTGCATTAAAAAACATAACCCTATTTCCACTCAAAAAAAAAAAAAAAAAAATAGAACTCAAATTGAACCAGTTTTTTTTCAAGAAACTATAACGAGAATGAAAACTCTCCCACTGAACGAGAATCACAGAAAATCGAACCAGAAATCGCACCCTGCAAAATCCACCAAAAACCCAAAATCGGACAAAAAAATCGAACCCTGCAAAATCTCCCAAATCGATGTCACGAAGTTAGCATTCATGTTGCGCAAGGGGATATTAGGGCTGCCCAATCTCCTCCACATAGTAAGTATCTCTCACACCATAGAATTTTTTAAATCAATATTTGATGGGTTTTTTTTTTAAATCGATATTTTGGGGTTTTTTTTTTCTGAAACTACCTACGCTATCTTGGGGGGATTTTTCTGTAATAGGAAACCTTTAGATTTTTTGGGATTATTTTGGGTTCTGAAATCATTCGAATTTCTGGGTTTTTTTTTTCTTCTGAAACTACGCAGTTTTTTGGGCCTTTTTCTGAAATATGGAACTTTGATTTTTTTTGGGTTTTTTTCTTTTTTTTTTTTTCTGAAATCCTTCGATTTCTTGTGGTTTCTTGTTTCCTGAAATTGAAAGTTTGGACTTTATGGGTTTTTTTTCTTCCCGAAATCAAAGGATTTTTGTAGCTTAAACAACTAGTTGGGGCATTTGATTTTTCCTTTCTCAAGCTGAAAGAAGGAAACAATTGAAAGTATTGTACGTAATAGATTTTGTGAAACACACCACATCTATGTTTCAAATTTTCTGTGGCATAAGCGAAAGTATTGTAATACTGGGACTCCTCTAGATGGAAAAAGATCCTTTGATGGAGTTTCTGAGTGAAAGTATATCAGTTTCTAACACATATTTCTTATTACTAGGAAAATGAATCAAGTAAAGAAAACACTTGTCTTCAAGGCAATCTAATTACTAATGCTTCTAACTACAATCCAATCTGCAGGTGAGTGATTACATTTTTTATTTTGAAATGTTTTATAGGAAACAGAACAAAATTCTAAATGTTTTCAAAAAATTTAGTGTAGGAAAACAGAGTAGGGGAAACATTGATTTCTCATTTTATAGCAACCAATCAATGCAACTACCCTTGTTAGACCACCAACCCAAGCAAGGGTGAACATAATGGAGGATGAAACTCCCTAATAGACGGCGTCGTCCGGAGCTGCATTAACTTCAAAGGCCGCACCATCATCCACTCAAAAACCGGTTTCTGGAAATCTGTTTCCTTTATAATAGGTATAAGTATATTAAATCTGTTTCCTTGAACAATTTGAGAAAGCACCTAGGAAACCTTTGATTTAATAGCTATCTAAGTGGCCTGCCGGGCCAATCCACCACAACGGCGACGACGAATGTCAACGCGTGGATGGGGACAGCGGCGCTTACTCCCCTTCTAGGTGCTTTCTAGCTAAACTTCAGATGATCTTCTTCTTCTTTTCGTTGTATTTAGTCGCGTTAGAGCAGGGCGGGCATAAGCATTGCTTACAAGCTTTCGGAGATGATCAATTTGATGAGGAAGATCCAAAAGAGCTTAAATCAAAAAGTTCATTTTTTAATTGGTAGAACTTTTGCTTGTGTGTTAGTGTTTTGGTAGGTCTGTTGGTGCTACCTATTAGGTGGTTTTTGTGTAATCAACTTATTTGGTTTTTATGCAGTAGAAAAGTTTGTTAGTTTGGTTTTTGTGTGTGTGTGTGTGTTTGTTTAAGTGAAGGAGTCCTTTCCCTCCAAAAACTATGTTCTAGAAGTGTTTTCCCTCTAACTTATGAACTAACAGAATCTGTTAATTATTTAACAGACAGGACTATTTCTGCAATAAAAAGGATCATTTTTGAATTACAGGACCAAAAGTGATTTTACCTAAATCTTACAGGACCAAAAGTGCAATTTTCCCGAACAGTTAATTGAACCCTTCAAACTGCATGTATTTAGACTATCAGACCTATTTTATTGTTTTTGAAAAAACAAATTTATTAATGAAAAAGGTAATTATATATATATTTTGACAGGAAAAGGGGTCAATATATATAAGATGGAGGGAAAATTGGGAAATTACTTGATCTACTTTTCCATTTATAATTTCAACTTATAAAAAAATTACCACATCCAAAGAATACAAATTTCACAGCCATGTTATATCTAGGAAAAAGTCACTGATCCATTGCCGTGCTTGGTAACGCAAGCTTGTGACCCAAGTAGGGGCATTAAGGTTATTGGACGTTGGGCTGACCCAATTGGCTGGGTTGTCGGTGGCTAAAACCTGGCCTGCCCGTTCCAAGCTGGGAGTTGGGCTATGTGGTCCGAGGTAATGTGCCAGGCTGGCTCCACAGAGCAGCGACAACCACCCCCACTTTCGGCAGTGGAAGGAGAACGGGCTGATTGCCATCTCGGCCCAAGGTTTGGCCCCGATTGTGAACCATCACTTTTTTGTTCTCTTTCAGCATAGAAAAAAGTCCCAAACTCCTCCGTTAAGTTTTTCTCCCTATATTTGGTGAAATGACAGAGTCCGATGCATTTTTGTCTACTCTCGGCTTTATTCTGCTCCTACGTCCAATCGTTTGTTATTTATTTTTTATCAGTAAAAAGAAATAAAATTAACAGGAGTACAAGGGTACTCCGGACATCCAAATGCTCCCTTGAGGTCGGAGTCCAATTGGTTGTCATTAAAAATAAAAAATAAATTCTGATTTAGTATGTCGATTAATAATAGCTCTTACTGCAATGTTACATTTATAAATTACTGTGTTGATTCTGGAGAGTATAATATGTTATAACAAAGAAGTAGTATTGCAATTTGGCCAGAAAAGACTAAAATTGGACTCAAAGGTCTAAAATTGAAAATAAAAGAACTAAAATTGATAAAAGAAAAGGTTACAGGACCTTTTGCACATTTGGACAAAGTTACATTATCATTTGTGAATTTGTCTAGTAAATAAAATATCTAAGATATTCACAAATCTTGCAAATAAATCCTTCCTTAGTTGCAGTTTTGACCCTTTGTTTTGGGCTCCATTTGATCGAGCCCAAAGCCTCAACAAGCTCTGGTCACTCTCATTTCATTTTTTCACACTCCAAACTTCAAATCTACAGCAAGAACAATCCCATTCCTTCTCTAATTTTTAGTTTCATAAATCATCCCAAATGTAAATGGAAAAAAAGGAATAACACCTCTATTTCTTCTTAAGTCGATTGTTTTTGCCTTTTTCCAGAAGACAGAAGTCTTCTATACTTATCCAAGACCATATCAATTTTTTTATCCATGAAAAGTTGAAAAAATTTGGTTCGATTTCTGATAATTTTTTATAACTTCCAATCTGATGTTTTTTTTTTTTTTAAATCCTTGGACTACTCAGACTATACTACTCCCTGATCATCCACCAAGCTCCCAAAGATCACAAATCATTCGTGGTTCTAGGAAAAAACTAGAAGAAAAACTGAAACTGAAAGTATGGTTTTCAATGTTTTTCATTTAACTGAAAGTATGGTTTTCAATGTTGAAATACATAGCTACAGTTTTGATTTTGAGTTTTAGTTTCAGTTGAGTTATGACGCTTAAAAGTTTTTATGAACATGTTATGCGCAATAGCAAGTTTAAAGCTTGATTGCTAAAGAATGTTACGATATATCAAGCTACAGAATAAGGCGTTCTTGAGATGTTACTGTTGGCACATGCCTCGACACATGTACTTCAAAGCTTGATTCCTAAAATTGAGTGAAAACATAGCTCATTCGTAGTGTTAGGATTAATGCAATATTGGATGTCATCTAATATCTATCTATCAGAAGAGTTGCTAGTGATCTGATCTTGGAGTTCAGCAAAGTTGGGTTAAGGTGTAATTCAACTGATAATGTTTAGTGATCTTATTAGGAGTCAACTAATTTGAAATTAAGAGTTTGGACAACTCTGCTGAAGCAAGTCGTCTGAAGTCTTTTCAGGAGAGTTGGGCCAAGTCGTCTGAAGCAAGAGTTAGTTAATTCTGTTATTTCTGTTAGTTAGTTAGTTGGTTAGTGGTTGTTATCCAATGCATTGTACATCTATAAATACACCATCTAGTGCATAGGTTGTAGGTTACACACTTAGATAGTTCAAGAGAGAGATCAAGCTTTGTGTATACTTGTAATCTGTAACTTTGCGGAGGCAGGATGAAAATTTAAGATGGGCTGGAAGCAAAAAAAATAAATACGATAGAAAAAAAACCATAAAATCAGATAATCACTCTCCATTTTGTTTCGAAGAACACTTTTGACATGCTTCATAGCTGAAATTTTGACATGTTTCATAGCTGAAAATGCTCGTTCAGTCGTGGCAGTGGTAACAAGAAGTGTCAAAACAAGATGAATCAATCTTGTAATCTGAATAAAAATTGGCTTATGTGGCTCATGGATATTGGAGAGCCGAATAAGCATTTAGAAAAAGCCAAGAAGATCGTTGGAACAACGTCAATGATGCTATTCAACGAATGGAGGCTTGGCATCTTAGTCAAGGCAACTACTCATTTCCACCACCTTCCGACCAATGAAAGGGAGTCTTCTTCTCCTCCCTCTATCTCTTAATTTCAAGTTGAACAAGTAGACTATCATTTCGATTTGGTTGTACCACCCGTATTGAAACTATTTCTTTATTTTTGTTTTTGTGATGATACTCTTGGTACTTTGTTTTGAATTTGATGGATTGGTGCTTTTAATTTTCCCTATGGTATGATGATATTTATCTTATCATGATTGATGAATGGTTTGATTGTGAATGAATTATGGATTGTTGGTGAATGTTGATTGAATGATTGGTCTTTTGAAATTCTATGTGATGAAAGTTGACTCATGGATGAGCTTACATTGTGAATGTGTGTTGTGAGAAGAACTAGGCTTATGATGATGCTTGTATTCACATCTTTGAAAACCCGGTGAGAATTGATCATTGAACCAATCATGATCCGGTTGTTTATTTGAGAGTGGATTGATCATTGTTCATAATTCTAGAACTTGCCATACGTCTTGCTTGAAACCACAAGTGTGTGAAACAATGGGATATGATTTAGGCCATCTTTTGTTATTAATAGTCACTTAGCCAAATATTCCCATACCAAAAAGAAAAAATTTCGTAGTTAGCCCATTTGAGCCTGAAAACTTCATCTTTTGGCAACCTACAATGTTTAACCTCTTGAACTTTATAAGCCTTTGCCCTTTACGAGTGGAGGACAAGTGAAAAGTGGACAAACATGAGTTTTGATTTGATATGTGTGTGGGGTGTTTGAGCAAAGAGAAAGAAATATGAGGAACAAAAGAAAAGGATAAAAAAAATGGGAGCCCCTAGAAAAGAAAGTGAAAATAATGAAAAAAAAAAAAAAAAGAGAAGAGGGGATCTTCCAAAAACATGTGCTTAAGAGCAAAAAGTGGATTCTTGAAAGAAACAAAGGAAGAAAATTCTTGAGAATGAAAAGAAAAGTGAGGATGATGGATGGTTTATTTTGAATGAAATGAGAAAAATGAAAAGAAAAGAAATTGTTCGTTGTCCTCCACTAGTCGAGTCACATTGTCCAAATTCTTCCCACCGTTTCCAAAGAGCCAACGTTACGACCAAATCAAAGTCCTTTTGATCCTATTGTGAATCATAACAAAGTGGTAGATAGATGAGATTTGTGGCAAGCTTATGGTGATTATGTGATGTGATTCAATTGATGAGTGAAAACATGCCTCAATTTATTTGTGTGAATGAGGGAAACACTTCTTGTGAGGATTGTGAATCAAGTGCTTGATTTTGCTTTGTTTTAATCACAACATGCATGAAGATGGTAAGGGAAGTCATGGTTGATAAGGTTCATTGGGAGCTCACTTGATCATATCATTGTTTTAGGTGAATCCATGGTCCAAATTCTTGACAATCACTCTCCTTTGTTCTTTTCTTTCTTTGCTTGGGGACAAGCAAGTCTTTAAGTTTGGGGGGGTGATTTGTCGTGAGATTGCTCGAATTTGTGGATGAATTGTGCTCTAGATATCAAGAAATTCTTACAACTTTCGTGTAATCATGAGCTTATTGTTAGATATGTTGATACATGAATGTTTTGTTTGATTTTTAGGTAAAACAAGGACTTTCGAAGCAAATCACGAGAAATCCAGCCGTTGGATCAATCCAATGAGTCAACCACAAGAACAGCATCAAGAAGAGGGTCGAAATGAGACGAGAATCGAGTCGATCGGGCACCCGGATCGAAAGTTATGAGCAAAACGAGGATCAAGCTGGAGGAGTGCACGGCCGAGCACTCGTCTCGGAGAAGACGTGCTCGAAACCGAGACATTTTGGGCATTGAAGACAAAATAGGGGAGTGCACGGCCGAGCTCTCTTCTCGGAGAAGAGGAGCTCGAGACCGAGACATTGTGGGAAGGAAGAAGCACGGCCGAGACACGAGCTCGGCCGAGCTCGATGGAGGAGGAAAATGTCTAGGGCACGGCCGAGACACATGCACGGCCGTGCACCTGAAGTGAAAAAACGCGTGCACGTTTTTAGGCACGGGCAGCTCGGCCGAGCCCCGTGCACGGCCGTGCTCCAGCGTAAAATTCAACCTCCTCTCTCTTTTGACCTAGGGACACGTGCCAATCTTTTTGGGAAGGGTATTTAAGCTCCCATTTTCGTTTTTTGCAGAGGAGGAAGCCATTGGAGGCCACACAAGCTCCCTATACATCCAAATTTCATCATCTTGCACCATTTTAGCTCGTTTTTCTTAGTTTAGCTATAGAATTAAGTGGATTTCCTTAGTTTAATTGAGATTGTGGGTTGTAATTTCATTTTCAAGCAAGGATTGAAGACTCCATTGAAGCATTTTAAGGTTTTTGTCTACATTTTCAATCAAAGAGGTGATATCTTACTTTAATTTGAGTATTTTGTTGATTATTTAGCATGGGTTTGTTGATTTTCCCTCTTTTCTCTCTTAATTTCATTAAATTAGCCATGGGCTAAGCATTTTGGTGTTTGGGTGTTATAGAATTGTGGGGTAATTAATGTTTTAGATTGATTTTAATTGTGGAATTCATTGGTAGGTTTATTGGTTAGGTTTATGGGTTTTGTTAGATTATTTGCAAGAACTCAATTATTAGGTTGTATTGGAAACTCAATTAATGCAACGAGAGTTGGTTAATCGGGGTAGATAGTATAATCGAGGATTGGGAATCGAGTGAGTAAGTTAATATTGGTTTATCGCAACGAGAGTTGGGTAAATTTCATTAGAACCCCATTTATCTACATTAATTGCTTGAATTAACCTTTAAGTGATTAGTGAGAAGACCATAGGAGCTTGGTTGTTAGTATTCAAGTGGAAAAGCATAACTAGGGATTAGTTTAGTTTAATTAGGTAGAATCGAACCCCCTAGCCGTGTGATTACCCGAGTAAGAAACCTTCTATTCATCCTCTCAATCCTAGGTGCTTCACATGATATATGCTTAGTGATTGCTTCTACCAAATTCCATCCAATGAATTACACATAGACTTCGAATTTTAACATCGATTGCACACAAGGACGAACACCCGAACACTACCACTCTCACTTGATTTCTATCGTATTTTTCTTAGTCATTTGCTTGTCATTAATTGTCATTGGTGAGTTTCATTTACATTTCATTGCACAAAACATGAGTTTTCATTATATTCAAAGAACAACATACACACTAAGGCTACTTTCACATACTAGTCCCACGGATCGATAATTTAACCGGGCCTTGCTTTTATTACACGCGAACCTCTTATACTTGAGGGGAACGTGTTGGTAAAAACACGTGTCACTAGGAGAGAACTGACATCCGGAGACATACGCGGATCTACTTGCTCGATTGTTCATCTGTCTCCTCATATCCTTCATCTCCTTCTACAGAGCCTGTAGCTGGTCGCTAACTGGCCCTCCGTAGGTATCATCAGTGCTTTCTTCTGCTTCAGGGAGTTCTGTCCCTCGGGGTGCCAAATCTACATTCCTTCTTGTATTCCGAGGAGGAAAGCTTCTTTCCGCTCGGGAGGGCACCTTATCATCTCCTTCTACCCGCATCCCTACTTCATTGGATAGAACTTGAGAGGCTCCTGGTGCCTCTTCCTGGGGTCTCGGGGTAGGTACCTCCAGATTCCCTGGTGTAGCTCTGGGGGCTCGATCTCCTTAAGCCGCGAAAGCTCTCTCTACAGCCTGCTTGATGAGGATGTTCAATTGATCGGGAGAGATCAGGAGTGGTCCTGATTCTGGAATGTCCTCTCGTTGGGGATCTGTGGTCCGGAACTATGGGGCCTCAACGTTCCCTGTTGTCCCTTCTTCGATTGGGAGGGGATGATTTTCCTCTCCCAAGCCTGTATTAGGCGTCACTGACGGATTTACTCCAGAAGGGGTATGCACTGGATCTTTTCCCCTACTTCCCTTTGACGTAGGGTCATTCGGCAAATAAGGATTTTCCCCTACGAGGGGTCTCTTTTCAGAAGTAGATGTGTTATTTCCGCCACCCATTTGCTCGAACAGGTAGAAATTCGTGAGAAAATCTTTCAACTCTTTCCCACAGACGGCGCCAGTTGATGTGCCAAAAATTGCACGGTCGGATTATATATCCTCGGGATCAGATATCCAAATTCCCGATTGCTTAGACCTGATTTGGGTACACTGCTTCCGCTGGAATGATCCTCCAAGGACCTGCAAAAGACACACCGGAGGGGGCTCCGGTGCGGACGCTCCGACGCTCAAGTCAGTATAAGAATCTTCGTATATCACAAGGACTTCAAAGTCCTTGATTTATCAAATCAAGCTCTCAAAGGATCTCGCAATGTATAATAATAAGAAATATATTCAGTCTTGTAAGAGTAAAAAGTCTAACCTCGAAATGTATCTTGCTTTACCTATTTATAGAGCCTTTCTCTTGGGAAGAAGTTAGAGCCTCCCCTTATCTCGGAGCTGCCTCTAAGACTCGGCCCTGCCGAGTGGACCGAGTCTTCCCTTCTCTCCACCTCCGGAAAGACCGGGGCCACTCTCCCTAGTGGAATCTTTCCACTACAATGAAGGAGAGAAGAATCTTTCTTTGGTCAATCTTAGTCCGATTCTTGCGGAGTTCTCCTATATTCTCGGTCTACCAATTCATATCAAGACTAAGTCTTCCCGATGTTTCTCTCCGGGTGGAGCTCCCTCCAGAGGGACTTCCAGGAGAGATTCTTTATCCAGAGAGTATTCCATAATCCAATACTTCCACTTTTATCCTATCCTCCATACACGTGTCGACTTCTTATCGAATGACATTTTTAGGCCGCATCAGGCAGCTTCTAGGAACTTAGAGTAATTCAGCATGGATGAGTCAAGGGGTGACAACAGTCTTGACTCATCTACTGCAATATCAACCAATACATCTATTGGGCCTCTTTGAGCAGTTCCCTCAGGAGAATATCTCTTTGTTAGGTTTAGAGGGATGATGGGTTGGTCTTGGGGGGTTATATGGGTTTCAGGAGAGTTAGGCTCAAGGGTTTGGGTTTCAGGAAGCTTGGATTCTGGAGTTCCAGATTCAGGGGAGTTGGATTTGGACTTAGACTTTGTTCTACTTTCAGCTCTACTTTCCCTTAGAGCTAATTGCAGAGTCTGCTCCTCCTGAAGCTCTAGCATCTTTTCAGAAGGCTTGACCCTTCTTTTGCTAGCTCTTGAGCTTCCACTAGCTCCCTTCCTCATCAGGGACAACCTCCCCGATCCTCTTCTCCCCCTTCTTCTTCTTCACCACCATTGTAAATCTTTCCCTTATCTCCTCAGAATCTGAGGGCACTTGCACTCCTTCAGCAGCAACTTCATCCACCTCTGCTGAAGCACCAGAATTCTCTTCTGAAGGAATTTGGGATATTTTCTTTGTCTTTACAGCCCTTGCCTTTGTTCTATTTTTCAATTTTAGCTTCTTCTCAACCTCTACTTCAGCAGGATTGGCCAATTGCTGCCTCCTTTGTTCAGACTTCTTGCTAAGTTTCCTGAACATGATTTTCTGGGCTGGAAGGGGTTTTGCAAAAGTCTGCATCTCTGAGTAATGAGAGAACCTCTCAATCAGCAGACTTTCCCTTGTGCAATATTTTAGTTTGCTTTCCAACACCACTTTCATGTGGGCTTTCACCTTGAACTTGCCTTTTTCCTTCATCATCTCTCCCAAGATGAAGTCCCTCCAGTTGAACTTTATGCCTTTATCACTGGCATCAATGACAGCAGCCATGATCCTTATCCTAGGTGCACTCACTTGCTCTAGGCTTCCAGTATTGCTTAGAAGGCTCTTTGTCACCACTTCAAACAAGGTTAAGAACTTAGGTTTGAGTGTGTTCTTGTGTTGGGTTGAGGAGATGGGACCTGGAATGAGTAGCCATTCTAGAGCAACCTCTTGCTCATGTCCAGTTTCATAGGATTCTGGATTCCTTCCTTCTGAAGGCAATCCATAGGCATTTTCAAGATCCTCTTCAGAGAATTTAACTCTGTGAGACTTCTCTCTTCACCATCAACAACATATGTCAACCTAGTTGACACTTCTCCTCCAGTGGCCTTGCCTTTCCACTTGAGGAAGGCAAATAACTCTGCCATGTATTGCTCTAGACAGGAACTGGGCTTACTCTCCATAAATTTCTGAAGACCAGCTCTTCTCAGCCATCTCAAGGTGGGAGTGACTTCAGGGGCTTCACTTTCAAAGGAGACTATGGGTTCAAATATGAGGTTGTTTTTGTTACTAAGATAGTTGAAATCAATGTCTAGTTCCTTGTTGGAGAAATCTACCATCATCTCTGGTCTTACTTTGGGTGCCATTGATAGAACAGTGAAAAGCTTTGAGAGAGTTTGAAAATTAGGGTTTCAAGAGTTGATAGTATGCGTGGGGAAGAAATGAAACTTGGGGGCTTCTTAAGACTTGGAGTATATTCCAAAAGGAATGTTTGTCATTGAGTAGGTAAGTCTTAAGGCAATTCAAGGGTTGGCAAAAGAGGAAATCAAATTTTGAATGGCTAGGATTAATTCAGGGGAGTTGGCCAAAATTTGATCCAACGGTTGAAATTAATGAAACAGTTTTCAGAACTGTTTTTATTCAAAACGTGGGAATGAGTTAATATTAGTTAAAGGTTGGGGGGTTATCAAGGTAGATAGTGGCTCGAAATGTTTAATGCAAACAAGAGTTAAATCTTGGCATTTAATGCGTTGAAAGTGACTTTTTGGGTAGGGGACAAATTAAATCTTTGAAAAGGTGATGGCTTAAAGAGGAATGGGACAACCATCAAAGTAGGCAATGATTACAAAAAATAGGTGCTTATCAGACCAAGATTTGGTTTGATAGCTAAGACAACTTATCTGACCCTACATGGACAAGTGTCCTGAGCTCTCATGGACAAGTGTCCTAAAGTGAGCTTTGCTCAACTTCTCTGATGAGAGTAGGATCATTTCATCTGAATTTCAGTAGACTTGCCCAAGTCTGCTGAAGATCACTTTCAGTTCCCTCTTGATTGTTGAACTCCATTGGGCTTACTTGTCCAACTTCCCTGGATCAAGAAGTCCCAATTCTGCTGAAAGTTCCAAGAACCTTGCTTCAGCAAGTGGCTTTGTCAAAATATCAGCCTTTTGGTGATCATTGTGAATTTTCACCAATTTGATGTCCTTCTTCTCCACATGGTCTCTAATGAAGTGATGCTTGATGTACACATGCTTGCATCTTGTGTGTAGCACTGGATTTCGTGAGATTGCAATAGCACTGTTGTTATCACAGAAAATTGGCACTTCAGTAGAGTTGACATTGTAGTCTTTAAGTTGTTGTCTCAACCAAAGTATTTGAGCACAACAACTTCCAGCTGCAACATATTCAACTTCAGTAGTGGAAGTGGCTACAGTGTTTTGCTTCTTTGAGAACCAAGAAATGAGCTTGTTTCCCAAGAATTGGCATGTTCCTGAAGTGGACTTCCTATCAATTCTACATCCTCCATAATCAGCATCTGAGTAGCCAGTTAGCTCAATGTTGTCATCAGCAGGGTACCAGAGGCCTATGTTTTCAGTGCCTTTGAGATACCTCAAAATCCTTTTGGCAGCCTCTAGATGGATTTTCTTAGGATTAACTTGAAACCTTGCACATACACCTACTGCAAAGGTGATGTCAGGCCTGCTAGCAGTGAGATAGAGGAGTGATTCGGGTGGAATTTACACATTTTAGAGGCACATTTCATTGATTTATGCATTGATTATGATGAGTTGAGCCAAAATGAGGGAAAGGTTGTGTTTTGTCGATTTTGTAGGAAATACGATGGAATTTGGAGCAAAACACCAACCATACTTTACTGGATCGAGAAGAGGAGTGTACCATTGGATCCAGCTCGAAAAATGTAGTGGAATAGCAAAAAGAATCGAGTCGATCGGAGGTCAGAAGCTCAAGATACGGAGGGACGAAGTTGGAGGACGAAAACGAAGGACGGAGCCAATACGAAAGTTTGGCCCGGCCGGGCCACATTACCCGCCCGGCCGGGCGACCGAGCATCAATTTTTGGCCAAAGACGAAGATTTGGCCCGGCCGATAAAATGCCAATTTTGGGGCCATTTACGAAGTTATGGCCCGGCCGGGCCACATCACCCGCCCGGCCGGGCCACTTTTCCACCCGACCGGGCCAACCCATTTTCAGTGCCAAACTTGCATTTTCTCCATTTTCAATGGACTAACTTGCAATTCTTACACCCAAACCCTATCCCAACACTATAAATACCTCCATTCTTAAATTCAAAACCATCTTACCCCTTTCACAAGAAATTCCTCACACAATCACACACATTTGGAGGTTTTCATCATCTACTTCCTCAATTCTTCATCAAATCAAGCAAGGAAGGATGCAATAGCTTGGAATTTTCATTCTGTACCACATTCTAGACTAAGCTTTCTCTTTCTTTTTATTTAGTAATTTCATTTGGGATTTGTAGTATGATTATGTGTTTGATTGGCTAGAACACTTTTGGTTCTAGAGCCTTGTAAATACTCTTGCTGAAGTTTATGAATTAATGTTTTGCTTATTTGGTGTTTGTGTGGCTTAATTCTATTTGGATGCTTGATTTTCATTGCAAAGTATGTCATTAGTGTACAATGATGATATGTTAATTCTAGTTAATTGATTTAGGTTGAGAAATCTACTTTGATTAATTGATTGCAAGCATTTGACCTAATTTTATTGTGAGATTGAAAGATGAACAATGATTAGGAAGATGTGTGATGATCTTAGGAGCTTGATTGGGTTTTATTGTGCAATTTAGGTAGAGATACTAAGCTGTGTGATATCTCCTTTGGATTACTTGGATCGAAAGAACTTTTAATTCATTATTATGTGATCAATCTTATAGACAAAGCATGAACACCACTTAAGTAGATAGTTAATCATAGATGGATTCATTAGTATTGCATGTGCTTTAGAACCTACCTTCTCATTTTTTAGTTTTCATTCGTTTTACTTCGTTTATTTGGTTTGCATGCTATTTGATTGATTCTACATTACTCTTTATTGCTTATTTGTGACAACTTGGTAGGCAATCTTAGGGTAATTCACCACATTCACTTAATCGATCGCGTCTAAATAAAATTCCATTAACAAAATACACTTTTACGCTATACCTCCTCGTGGGATCGACCTCGTACTTACTTCACTACGATAGACACCATATACTTGCGGTCGTTTATTCTAGTGTTGTAGAATACGTGAATCAAGTTTATGGCGCCGCTGCCGGGGAGGTTTTATAGCTCTAGGGTGTAGGTTAATAGAGTTTTAGTTTAGACATTTTACTTGTTTTCCTTATTCTCAAAAATCTAAAAAAAAAAAAACATTTGTGTTTGTTACTTGATCTTACTTGCACTTCTCACTTTCGTTTGATCTTTTGATAGATATGGTTTATGATCACACGATCTAGGAGGAATCAACAAGAAGTGTTGCCTTTAGATCCGGAGATCGAAGCCAATTGTCGAAGAAGGAACACCGAAAGAAGAAGGATTGAATTAGAAGAGATGAATCGAAGGGAAAATCCGATAGTGGAAGAAGAAAGGAACCAAGAGGATGTTGGAGGCGTAGTAGAGCCAAATGGAAATGGTGGTAACCGACCACAAGGGGTCGTGAGAGATAATGTCAACCGGAGGGTTGAAGTCAATATGGAAGGAGATAGAGAGCAACGGGGGAATGAGGAAAACGGGAATCAAAGAGTCTTGAGAGACCACTTCCGTCCCATCCCAAGACCTTATGGAGGAGCGGGTAGGGAACCCGTAGATGCACACAACTTCGAACTTAAGCCGGCCTTGATCGTAATGGTGCAAAACAATCAGTTTGGTGGGCTCTCTAAGGAGGATCCTAACCTCCACTTGTCTCAATTCCTCGAGATAAGTGGAACGGTTAAGATTAAACGTGTTCCTCAAGATTATATCCGACTGCAACTTTTTCCATTCCCACTCCGGGACCGAGCAAAGCAATGGTACCTCTCTGTCAGTAGAACATTAATATTGAGATCGGCAAAATATTAATATTGATCTAAACATATTTATATTCACTAACGACTTTAGCAATATCACGAGTAATGTCAGTAGAACGTAATTTTTTTTTTTTTTTTGCGCCTCGAAGACTAAGTTGAATCGTATCATTAAAACTAAAATCATCGCAAAAATTAAAAGAAAGGTGTGTTGAACACATATTATTTTAGCTAAAAAAATCCAATATACAAATTGATCATATATATTTAAATAGAGAAGTTGAATTACTTACCTTACCTTGAACTGCACCTCTGGAAGACTCGGCAAATCCTCGCAGTTGTGCTTGGTTTATAGCCAATTCCAACTCTATTCAAACGCTTCTTCGTCACATGGCCAATGGATGTTCCATATCCTCTTGTGGACTTAAATGTGTATCGAGTGTTGCAATAGTTATAATGAACTTTGATTTCACCACTTTCCATAGTCATTTTTTAGAATGGCTTGAAAATATATTGGATTGAAGTTTCGATTGTGATCGGATTGTTACTTCACTCGCACCACTTTCACTTTCTCGAGTAGGACGTCGTGGCTCCAACCTCGAATAGATTAATGAATGGCCAACATTTCTTTCAACGAGCTCTTGGATCTTGTTATTTCTTTACTCATATATATACGCAATCCCAAATCCCGAGGCATCAATTTTAATTACAAATTTCGTGTTGAAAATAAGCAAAGGCAACACAAGGGTCGTGATCATTGCCTTTTTAAGCTCGTCGATGCACTTGCCCCTTCATGTTGCGGGCAACTATTACTAGTCGGCAAGGATGGACAATATAAAATTTAGGCGTGCATGCCTGTTGGTCCCAAAGTTGAGTTAAGATTGAGTAAGCTAGTAAAAATCTAGAGGGGAGGGGTGAATAGACTTTTTTAAAATCTTTCAAAATATCAGAGTTTATAATGCGGAATTTATCAAAGTATGAGCCCTTGGATTATACTCAACTATACACGATGAACACTATACTTGTCTATTCTGCAAATATATCAACTTGTCAATTCAAGTAAACAATTAAGCACAATTAATCAAGATAAATGCAGTAAGTAAACAACACACGAATTTTATAGTGGTTCGACAACTTATCTGCATCCACTCTCACAACTCCAGTCGTGAAATTTTATTAACTTGTCTTGTGGCTTAAAGTCCCAAGATTAAGACTTCGATCTTCTCGAATATACTTCCAAGTATATCTTCGATCTAACAACTAGTTATTTTACAAGTAACTAGCACCTTGTATTAATTAACAAAACAATAAAACTTCTCTGTTTTCAGTAGCCTTCTTCGTTTGTGAACTTTGCTTTTCTGGGCTTTCTTCTTTCTTCAAACTTTTCTTCTAACTCTGAGAGTTTCTTCTTGCTTTTCAATTCTTCAGTATGTGCTTCAGTAATTCGAATATCAGTCGTCTTCACACGTTGAATATCTTCATGTATTTATAGACTTCTCTTCTCAAGATTAGTTTGTTATCCAACAACCATTTCTTGATAACTTCCTTCAACAAACTTTATAACTGTTTCTTCTTATCTATTCACGCGTTTCAGTTAATTCTGTTATTTCCATAACTAACTCTTCATATCTTCTTTTGTTGATACGGTTTTATTTTTTACTTCATCTCTTGACTTGTCTTCTTTTGTCACTTAGAATATTTATGGCTTTTCAGCACCTGTTCAAACTAGTCTAATCTAGTCTATTACAATGCTTTTACTTTAAGCTTTATAAAACAACTTAGTCAACTTAAAACTATTACATAAACTATACTATAAGCTTCTATACAATGATTTAAGCTTATCATCCTATATAAAACTTTTCTTTTTAATACTTAGTTTATTTTTAGTATACTTATACTTGTCTGATCTTGTCTTTACAAGACGACTTCCATAACTAGATCAGTCAGTACTTAGAAATATATTCAAGTTTTATTTTTTGGCTTATCAAAACTACTTCAACATCAAATAGAACTTGTTTCAGGATCCATATCCCAACAATTTCCATTAGTTGTTTCAAATATTCCACCGGAATTCACCCCTTTCAAGGCATCTTCTAGTGGTATCCCTCCTCAATCAATCTAATCAATCTCCTTATACTAATAAGGGGAAGAATCCATTAGTTGTTTCAAATCATCCACCGGAATTCACGCCTTTCGAGGCGTCTTCTAGTGGTATGCAATCAGCCTGATGTGTTAAATGGACCATTTCACCCTGCACATGCTGCAAATCACATTCCTCATGATCAGTTAGGCAAGCAGGTTTGTGTTGCCTTCAGTCAGGGGTATTGCAAGAATGGTGGCACTTGCAAGCTCTTACATCTCTATCGGATGGAAAATGGTTGCGTTTTGGTTCTTAACCCACCAAATAGAGTTGACACGATGATTACCGACGATTCATTACAAGGTGGATCTCTTAAGCATCTCGAGATGGAACTGGTTGAGCTTTTGAGGTGTAGAGGAGGCATCCCCATTCCTATCTCATCCATACCGATACTTTACTATGATAAATACGCAACCTCATTTCCGTTGGAGCACAGAAACAAAGAAGAGTTTGTTTGCAGGACGAAACAAGTACTTGCTCAAATGGAAAAACCCAGGACCACATGGGAGGGAGTCTATAGTCTTGGCGGAAGACTTCAAGAATCTCAAGAAACCTAATGATGGTGGACATGGACTGGAGTTACGAGTCTATATGACTTTTCGTCCGCAGTGCATGTTTACTGAGGAAGATGTTCGCAACTATTTCGAGTAAGGAAATCTGTATGTGATTAATAAGTTATTAACATATATGTGCATATATATAACATACTCTTTAATTTCTTTAATGTACGTTGCAGAAATTTTGGACCGGTTCAAGAGGTTAAGATTCCTTATAACCAAGAGAAGAGGATGGTTGGGTTTGTGACTTTCGATTATCCAGAAACAGCCGCTCTTGTCCTGACAAAAAATAATCCTCATTATATTTTGGGATCACAAGTAATGGTGAAACCTTATCGCCTTCGTTGAAAGGTATTTATTTGTTTACAAATATTTATCATATATATATACACATTGTGTTTCTTTTCATTGTCCGAATGACTTAAATTTGTTACTTACATGTCTCTCTGTGTTTTCATATGTAGCGCCACAAATAAGAATGTGTGTAGCATGAGAGAAGCAGCTATCGTGATTCAGTCGAGGCTGAAAAGAAGCTGCAGATGTTGTACATAAAAGCCACTAATTGTTAAGGGCTGATCTAGCTAAAATAGTAATTTCTGCGGAATCCGCACATCTGCTAGTCTTGTAACCTTGTATTATTTATAAACTCTGGTACGATCCATTTATAAAATATATTTTTCAGATTTAAAAAAAAATTAGTCAGCTTCTTTAACTAGAAATCTGAACAGTTAAGGGAAAATTGCACTTTTGATCCTGTAAGATTATGGTCAAATCACTTTCAGTCCTTTTACCTACACTTTTAGTCCTGTAATTAATTTCTGTCAATTTTAACGGAAGCAAACCGCGTGACAGCCATTCGCCCGTTAAAAACAATAACCTTCTACATTCATTCAGATCAAACAATCTTGCATTAAAAAACATAACCCTATTTCCACTCAAAAAAAAAAAAAAAAAATAGAACTCAAACTGAACCAGTTTTTTTTCAAGAAACTATAACGAGAATGAAAACTCTCCCACTGAACGAGAATCACAGAAAATCGAACCAGAAATCGCACCCTGCAAAATCCACCAAAAACCCAAAATCGGACAAAAAAATCGAACCCTGCAAAATCTCCCAAATCGATGTCACGAAGTTAGCATTCATGTTGCGCAAGGGGATATTAGGGCTGCCCAATCTCCTCCACATAGTAAGTATCTCTCACACCATAGAATTTTTTAAATCAATATTTGATGGGTTTTTTTTTTAAATCGATATTTTGGGGTTTTTTTTTTCTGAAACTACCTACGCTATCTTGGGGGGATTTTTCTGTAATAGGAAACCTTTAGATTTTTTGGGATTATTTTGGGTTCTGAAATCATTCGAATTTCTGGGTTTTTTTTTTCTTCTGAAACTACGCAGTTTTTTGGGCCTTTTTCTGAAATATGGAACTTTGATTTTTTTTGGGTTTTTTTCTTTTTTTTTTTTTCTGAAATCCTTCGATTTCTTGTGGTTTCTTGTTTCCTGAAATTGAAAGTTTGGACTTTATGGGTTTTTTTTCTTCCCGAAATCAAAGGATTTTTGTAGCTTAAACAACTAGTTGGGGCATTTGATTTTTCCTTTCTCAAGCTGAAAGAAGGAAACAATTGAAAGTATTGTACGTAATCGATTTTGTGAAACACACCACATCTATGTTTCAAATTTTCTGTGGCATAAGCGAAAGTATTGTAATACTGGGACTCCTCTAGATGGAAAAAGATCCTTTGATGGAGTTTCTGAGTGAAAGTATATCAGTTTCTAACACATATTTCTTATTACTAGGAAAATGAATCAAGTAAAGAAAACACTTGTCTTCAAGGCAATCTAATTACTAATGCTTCTAACTACAATCCAATCTGCAGGTGAGTGATTACATTTTTTATTTTGAAATGTTTTATAGGAAACAGAACAAAATTCTAAATGTTTTCAAAAAATTTAGTGTAGGAAAACAGAGTAGGGGAAACATTGATTTCTCATTTTATAGCAACCAATCAATGCAACTACCCTTGTTAGACCACCAACCCATGCAAGGGTGAACATAATGGAGGATGAAACTCCCTAATAGACGGTGTCGTCCGGAGCTGCATTAACTTCAAAGGCCGCACCATCATCCACTCAAAAACCGGTTTCTGGAAATCTGTTTCCTTTATAATAGGTATAAGTATATTAAATCTGTTTCCTTGAACAATTTGAGAAAGCACCTAGGAAACCTTTGATTTAATAGCTATCTAAGTGGCCTGCCGGGCCAATCCACCACAACGGCGACGACGGATGTCAACGCGTGGATGGGGACAGCGGCGCTTACTCCCCTTCTAGGTGCTTTCTAGCTAAACTTCAGATGATCTTCTTCTTCTTTTCGTTGTATTTAGTCGCGTTAGAGCAGGGCGGGCATAAGCATTGCTTACAAGCTTTCGGAGATGATCAATTTGATGAGGAAGATCCAAAAGAGCTTAAATCAAAAAGTTCATTTTTTAATTGGTAGAACTTTTGCTTGTGTGTTAGTGTTTTGGTAGGTCTGTTGGTGCTACCTATTAGGTGGTTTTTGTGTAATCAACTTATTTGGTTTTTATGCAGTAGAAAAGTTTGTTAGTTTGGTTTTTGTGTGTGTGTGTGTGTTTGTTTAAGTGAAGGAGTCCTTTCCCTCCAAAAATTATGTTCTAGAAGTGTTTTCCCTCTAACTTATGAACTAACAGAATCTGTTAATTATTTAACAGACAGGACTATTTCTGCAATAAAAAGGATCATTTTTGAATTACAGGACCAAAAGTGATTTTACCTAAATCTTACAGGACCAAAAGTGCAATTTTCCCGAACAGTTAATTGAACCCTTCAAACTGCATGTATTTAGACTATCAGACCTATTTTATTGTTTTTGAAAAAACAAATTTATTAATGAAAAAGGTAATTATATATATATTTTGACAGGAAAAGGGGTCAATATATATAAGATGGAGGGAAAATTGGGAAATTACTTGATCTACTTTTCCATTTATAATTTCAACTTATAAAAAAATTACCACATCCAAAGAATACAAATTTCACAGCCATGTTATATCTAGGAAAAAGTCACTGATCCATTGCCGTGCTTGGTAACGCAAGCTTGTGACCCAAGTAGGGGCATTAAGGTTATTGGACGTTGGGCTGACCCAATTGGCTGGGTTGTCGGTGGCTAAAACCTGGCCTGCCCGTTCCAAGCTGGGAGTTGGGCTATGTGGTCCGAGGTAATGTGCCAGGCTGGCTCCACAGAGCAGCGACAACCACCCCCACTTTCGGCAGTGGAAGGAGAACGGGCTGATTGCCATCTCGGCCCAAGGTTTGGCCCCGATTGTGAACCATCACTTTTTTGTTCTCTTTCAGCATAGAAAAAAGTCCCAAACTCCTCCGTTAAGTTTTTCTCCCTATATTTGGTGAAATGACAGAGTCCGATGCATTTTTGTCTACTCTCGGCTTTATTCTGCTCCTACGTCCAATCGTTTGTTATTTATTTTTTATCAGTAAAAAGAAATAAAATTAACAGGAGTACAAGGGTACTCCGGACATCCAAATGCTCCCTTGAGGTCGGAGTCCAATTGGTTGTCATTAAAAATAAAAAATAAATTCTGATTTAGTATGTCGATTAATAATAGCTCTTACTGCAATGTTACATTTATAAATTACTGTGTTGATTCTGGAGAGTATAATATGTTATAACAAAGAAGTAGTATTGCAATTTGGCCAGAAAAGACTAAAATTGGACTCAAAGGTCTAAAATTGAAAATAAAAGAACTAAAATTGATAAAAGAAAAGGTTACAGGACCTTTTGCACATTTGGACAAAGTTACATTATCATTTGTGAATTTGTCTAGTAAATAAAATATCTAAGATATTCACAAATCTTGCAAATAAATCCTTCCTTAGTTGCAGTTTTGACCCTTTGTTTTGGGCTCCATTTGATCGAGCCCAAAGCCTCAACAAGCTCTGGTCACTCTCATTTCATTTTTTCACACTCCAAACTTCAAATCTACAGCAAGAACAATCCCATTCCTTCTCTAATTTTTAGTTTCATAAATCATCCCAAATGTAAATGGAAAAAAAGGAATAACACCTCTATTTCTTCTTAAGTCGATTGTTTTTGCCTTTTTCCAGAAGACAGAAGTCTTCTATACTTATCCAAGACCATATCAATTTTTTTATCCATGAAAAGTTGAAAAAATTTGGTTCGATTTCTGATAATTTTTTATAACTTCCAATCTGATGTTTTTTTTTTTTTTTAAATCCTTGGACTACTCAGACTATACTACTCCCTGATCATCCACCAAGCTCCCAAAGATCACAAATCATTCGTGGTTCTAGGAAAAAACTAGAAGAAAAACTGAAACTGAAAGTATGGTTTTCAATGTTTTTCATTTAACTTGATGATTGCTCTAACTTGTTGAAATACATAGCTACGGTTTTGATTTTGAGTTTTAGTTTCAGTTGAGTTATGACGCTTAAAAGTTTTTATGAACATGTTATGCGCAATAGCAAGTTTAAAGCTTGATTGCTAAAGAATGTTACGATATATCAAGCTACAGAATAAGGCGTTCTTGAGATGTTACTGTTGGCACATGCCTCGACACATGTACTTCAAAGCTTGATTCCTAAAATTGA
Organism: Galeopsis tetrahit; assembly: GCA_963675135.1. Classification (NCBI taxonomy): domain Eukaryota; kingdom Viridiplantae; phylum Streptophyta; class Magnoliopsida; order Lamiales; family Lamiaceae; genus Galeopsis; species Galeopsis tetrahit. The sequence goes on along the minus strand of OY776126.1, from coordinate 36,661,078 downwards.
GTGAAAACATAGCTCATTCGTAGTGTTAGGATTAATGCAATATTGGATGTCATCTAATATCTATCTATCAGAAGAGTTGCTAGTGATCTGATCTTGGAGTTCAGCAAAGTTGGGTTAAGGTGTAATTCAACTGATAATGTTTAGTGATCTTATTAGGAGTCAACTAATTTGAAATTAAGAGTTTGGACAACTCTGCTGAAGCAAGTCGTCTGAAGTCTTTTCAGGAGAGTTGGGCCAAGTCGTCTGAAGCAAGAGTTAGTTAATTCTGTTATTTCTGTTAGTTAGTTAGTTGGTTAGTGGTTGTTATCCAATGCATTGTACATCTATAAATACACCATCTAGTGCATAGGTTGTAGGTTACACACTTAGAGAGTTCAAGAGAGAGATCAAGCTTTGTGTATACTTGTAATCTGTAACTTTGCGGAGGCAGGATGAAAATTTAAGATGGGCTGGAAGCAAAAAAAATAAATACGATAGAAAAAAAACCATAAAATCAGATAATCACTCTCCATTTTGTTTCGAAGAACACTTTTGACATGCTTCATAGCTGAAATTTTGACATGTTTCATAGCTGAAAATGCTCGTTCAGTCGTGGCAGTGGTAACAAGAAGTGTCAAAACAAGATGAATCAATCTTGTAATCTGAATAAAAATTGGCTTATGTGGCATATTGTTGACGTTTTTATTCATGTGGCAATTTTTATTGGAATTTTATGTTGATGTGGCATTATTTACATTGCTAATTCATTAAACTAATAAAAAAAATAAGAAATTAATTAAAAAAGTTGTTTAGTTATTTTAAAAGAATTAAATAATTTTTAAATTAATATTTAAATATAAATTTTTTGAATTATTATATATTTAAACGTAATATTTAACTTATTTTAAAATACCCTAAAATAACTAAAAGTTTTTTTTTAAAAGTTATTTTAAAATACCCTAAAATAACTGACGACGTGACCAAATGTTATAGTAAAACAAAACTCAGTGACCAATTTTGATACTTACTAAAAGTGGGTGGCTAAATTTAATAAGAGGTAAAACCTAGTGACAAAAAATGATAATTTGAAATTTCCGTCGAATATGCGTGAACTAATTTCAACGGCCAAAAGTGGAAACATTTATTGAAAACCGTGTAAAAATTAAACCTCACTTTAATTTAATCTTGGTAAAATGTTGCAGAAGAAGTAGTTGGAGAGGTACTGGTGGACGGGATTTTGGTCGTGTAAGAAGTAGTTGGAGCGGTGGGGGTAGTACTTTGGTGGAAATAGGGAAGCGGAGGATGATATTGAGGACGAAGTGTTAAAAGCTAAGAGACAAAAGTTGGAAGAAAGTACAGTCCAGGATGAGATAAAGGCAGTTAATGAAGAATGACATTGCAGACGTAAATTGGAATCAACGTCTCTCAATACCCGAGAACAACCTAACGTCATAAGTATCGATGGTCTATAAATATTGACCTCGATCAAATAATGTATCACTATTATGTTTAGTTTGTATGCATACTTTCTGTTTTAGCTACTAAAGAATTGAAAGAATTTCGTCTCATCTAAAAGTTCGAACTTGTAGTGAGGTTGGAAATTAATTCTTGTATATTAATTCCTAACACTCCCCCTCACCCGTGGGCCGAATTAACACTTCTTACCCTTTTTTGGGGAGGAGGCCCATTGAGTGGACAATTTAAATGGGTGGAGTGCTTTCAACAGGAATCGAATCCAGGTCGTTTTGCCCAGTTTGCTCTGATACCATGAAAAAATTACGTCTCATCTAAAAGTCCGAACTTGTAGTGAGGTTGAGAATTAATTCTTGTATATTAATTCCTAACAAGAATGATGTACAAGTATTAGACTAGTAGTGAAATATCAGTTAATTAAATTATATTCTTTATCAACCCTAAAATTAAATCTCATGGACTGAATTTCATTTCTTATCCTAATTAATTTTTTTCAAGTAGACAACATACGTGCCATTTTCTAACTCTTTCTTAGTCATCCTACTTCAAAGATATGCATCACATTCATCAGACATCTAATGCTTGGAAAAAGATGAAAATATTTTCTCTTGTTTGAAAAAGTTGATGCGTATCTATGAAGTATGATGATTAGGAAAGAGCTAGAAAACAACAAATACATTGTCTTTTTGAAGAAAATTGAATAAGATTAGGAATTCAATCAACGAGATTTAATTGTAAGATTGATAAAATAATGTAATTTAACTACTAGTCTAATACCTTGTACATCATTCTTAATTTAGACGTCTAAACAGAAAATAGACATAGAAATTACACATCATAAAGATACATTAATTATTGGGAGGATTGCCTTCTAGCACAATTGGAGCACTATGGGAGCTCAAGGCACATCCAATCAAATATGTTGGTAGGAGATACAAAATTCCATTGAAAAAGATCCTTATGCCCTTCAATTTAGCTTCTCTCCTTGAGACAAAAGTCTTTGATTGTCAAATCAATTTTTGTATCACTCATTCCGATTTTGGGTTCAAATTAGATTTATTCAATTTTTTAATTCTATTTTTACTCCAATTTTTTATTTTAAAATTATTATTTGGATTTTTTAAATTTTTTAATTCACACAATATTTTTAATTCAAAATTTTAAATCAAAATTTACTTGATTTTTATAGTTTTTAATTTTTTATTCAGAATTTTTTTTTTAGATTTTTTTTTTCAAAAAATTACGTCAAATATTTTTAATTAATTTTTTTATTCAGATTTAAATTCAAAATTTTTAAATTTTAATTATATATTAACTAATTAGTATAGTATATTTTTTTATCTCTTTATTCAAAAGCCTTTAACTTGTCAAATCATATTTTTCTATCAACTTTAACTCAAAAATTTTTATTAAACATTATTAATTCAATTTTCTTTATTAAAATTTTATATTCAGATTTTCATTAATTGTAATTATATATATTAAATTTTTCTATCAATTTAACTCAAACTTTTTTATTAAACTTTATCAATTCATTTCTTTATTAAGATTTTATATTCAATTTTTCTTAAATATATAGTATTGAATATTTACATATAATTTGAACATCTACATAATTACATTCATATTGAATGTTTACATAATTATTGAACATCTACATAATTCCATTCATTATATATTGAACGTCAATATATAAATTGAATATAATTATATCCGTTCATTATATATTGAACATCTATATATACATTGAATATAATTTCACCACTTAATGAACAAGAACTCTGAACTTTACAGGTAATTATCACCTTCAAGAAAACAAATTCAACCCTATCCATTGTTTATGCACATGTTGGAAAAACTACACAGGGGTGTTTCATTTTCAACTTCTTTGGTGTTAATTCAGGAGAAACAATGCACTGATCAAGGAACTCAGTGTACATGCCCCAGATTCGAGAGATCTATACTTCCAAATCGTTATTCTCAATCATCTTGGACCCAATGCAAAACTTGTCTATGGAAACAATTGCAGAACGAGGCCGAACTCCTTCTTCGTCTCAACAATATTCCGGCCAGAAAAATGGATAAACATACTAAAAAGAACCAAAGGAGACCTGTGTGTGAATTTTCAAGTTTTACACTGTATCACGACAATGAGAATACATTTTTCAAATTTGCAGAACTCCCATAGATGAAAATAGAAATGTACAACTTTGACTGCATAAGAAATCGTCGGTTTCCATTTCCAATACATAGATATAGATATCAAGACAAATGATGGATATTGGATAAAAAATTTAATGTACCTCCTTAATCCAGGCGTGATAAGTATCTCTGATATTTGTCCTTCTCCATTCACGCAGGTCAAAAATATTCATCCCATACGCCCATGGACATTCATCAGGATTCAAGTTCTTCACAATAAGCGGATGAGAGAAGTTGAAATAGTTGCTAAATCGATTAGACATAACCCATTCATCTTCACCCTTGCAAGTTTCAACAGCTCCATTAACTTTTCCATTAAGGTCAAGTTCCCAGAGAGGAGACAAATCTTGTTGAATTACAATATCATCATCCAGGAAAACCATCTTTTCAAGATTCGGGAATAGCTGCAAAATCAGCAAAATTATATTCTCAGCAGGCGGCAGAGAGAGAGAGAGATAGAGAGAAAGAAAGAGTATGCAATGTCAAGAAAAATAATAGCGAAAACAATTTATCGTGTGGATAATTCGACAATAAACAATAAGCTAGACCAAAATGCAAGGCTGCATTCCTCATGTGCCACAAGTAAATCCTATTCATCCGGGCAACACCAAAAGTATTTTCCACCACATCATTGATCCATTAGACTAATTATTTTCCAGATAAAATCTCTTAATCAAGAAACTGAAAATGCAGGACCAAGGAAACAAGCATAATGGACAAGTAAAAATGATGAAGTAAAATTCTCAACAATTAAAAGTTATTTGAGCATAAACTTTTATAAACCCAACAAAGGGAATGTCCAAATTTTAATCTGAGGAGCTGATCAAAAGTCACAACATGTTTATTTGTTTCAATTTGCTCAAAAGTGAAATGTTATTGAATTTGAATTCCTCTCCCTGCTTCCCTCCCTGCCCCTAGAATAATTCGCTTTCTAGTTGTCATGTTTCTTCCAGAATCACATCTATCCAAATACATAATGTTAAATTAAATAAACAAGGCAGAAGAAGAAAATAGATTGCCATTTATCCCATGGGATAAAACAATTATTATATATATGATAGTAGAATAATTGATTAGTCTTAACTAGTTGTATTAATATGAAACCAACATAAAGAAACGCCAAGGCAAAACAAGAACACTGATTTGACACTGAACATGCCACCTGGCTCGGTAATTTCACTTGTCCCATTGTAGAAGGTATTCTGATATGGATTTAGTCGATCTCATAAAGAATTGTCCCCACAAGATCATATGAACCAGACTGTGAAAGAAAAGACAAAAGTGAAACCAACCCCTAAATACAACAGTAAATATAAAGCTACACTCAAAACAATTCTGAGACGCAATCAAACATAAAACCCCTTATTTTATCAATCATATTAGCAGAAAAATTTGGGTTTGTGGAAGGAAATGTGGAAAAAAGAGTAGAAACTCACTGAGTCAACTCAGTGTTTTAACACCATCCAAAAAACTCTAGATCTACGCCGCAACCACGCGAGCGGCGCAGATCGGAGAAGACGAGCCCCTTGACGGAGCATTCAGGCTCTACAACGGCGAGGAGAAGGGTTTCGAACAAACCGTAGTAGACGAAGCCACATCGCTATGGTCGCCACTGTTAGAAGACGAAGCTAGGAGCGGTCCGAGGAAGATGGAGGCCTTGAACCCACCACCCGTGTCGCCGTCGTCGTTGGAGGCCACGGGAAATGGAGAGGGGTGTTAAACAACCACTCCAATTTCTGGGAGGAGGATGGACGGTTGTGTGTAAGTGTGTTCCAAAATGTGAGAGAAGAGAGAGGAAATAAATTTTGAAAATGAGAGAGAGAGAAGAGAGAGGAAACAAATAATAGGAGAGAGAAAAATCAAAAGTACTGTTGCAACTATTTTGAAATGAAAGGGTAATTGAGACATTTGATGAGGTGTTTTGTATTGACAAGTGGAAACAAATATGACAAGTACTTTTTACCACTTAAGGGGTTAAATTTGTTCCTTTGGGTCAATAGTCTCTTAATTATTTGATCCACGTTGATCTTTATTGACCATCATTTATAATTTTGGGGGTTTCTCGGGCGGTTAATTACAACACACGTCTGCAATATCATTCATTAATTACTGATTACCTTTGTCTCATCCTTTCTTCCAACTTCTGTCTTTTACCTTTTTAAACTTGGTCCTCAATAGCATCCTTTGCTTCCCTAGCTATTTCCACCAAAGTCCCGCCCACCACTGCTCCAACTTCTCTTTACACGATCAAAAAGTCCCGTACATCCACCACCTTAATTTCCAGCTACTTATTCCACAACCTGCAGCAGATGTGGGTGGATAAAAAATTGGAACTTGGGGTGGGGGACAGGGAGGGAAGGGTAAAGCAGTGAAAAGCATTTTTTTAGGTCTGACTAATAGATATTAACACTTATACATTGATATACTGATATACACACATAAATAAAAAAATAAAAAAAGAAGACCAAATACACATATTAAAAGCAGCCCTAAAAAAATTGGGCCAATTTAGCACTAAAAGCACCCCCCACTAGGTAGCGCCCCTAAAAAAAGAATACCTAATACAAAAGCTAGCAAGCTAGAGACGAAGTAGAGGAGGATTAATGGAAAGCAGCTTCAATTCAGCACAGATCCCTCTCAACAGGTTCGTTTTCTAACACAAAATAAATCTCTTGTTAAATGGAGAGAACAAGATATATAAAAAAAGATTTTCGAAAATCGGAGAAAAAGAAGGTAGCAAGCGCTTCACTTACCAGCTGCAATTCAGATCCCATAATTGAATTGAATTGAATAGAAAAGAAATTGGCCCAAAATGAGGATACGGCTGCTATAGATTTGAGGGTTTGTTACCCCTTTTATAGGTGTTGTTCTAGGGTTTCTTGCCCCCAAAATGGATCCTTCTAGAACATATTTGCGGTCTGCCTTGTTTCTTGCGCTTTTTCCACACACATGTGCTAGCTGTGCCTCTATGTTTTGTAATGAAAGCTATATAATTACATGCTTGAATTAATTTAATTTGACTATGCCAAATTATTTTCCAGAGAAATCCTATTTCAGAGGGTTTATGTTAAAGAGGAATTCAACTGATCTTTTTAGTACTAGGAGCCTAGCTACTTTTTCCGGAGATCTAGAGATAATAATTTTTTAAGTAGTAAAACATTTATTCGAGATTCAGCATACTTGATAATACGTACGTAATTTAATTTTTTAAACGGAAAAAGGGACTTTTTATTTGTAGAGTATCAAGGGTACTCGAAGATCAAGGTGCAAACCAACCAAAGGTACGTTCTATGAAGAGAAGAGACTAGAGCTAACTTAGGTCGTCGTCGAAAATTCAATGCATAAAAATCAATAAACGGACAAATTAAATGAAATACAAATCTACTTAAGTCAAGTCATTATTGTGAATTTTATGGCATCAATAATGATTTTTTTCTATGTAACCTAGAGTGAAACTTATTACTCCTATAAGATTAACACATACTGATTAGTAAGAATTGTCTTGCTCAACGCTGTTCTGACTTGGGTATGTATTTATTACCTATCCTTCTATCGTCTACCCAAAAAAACCCAGAGAGAGATTATTAAATTCCAGAGAGACTTCTTGTGGGGGGAGGGGAAGGGGGGTTGATGAGAAAAAAATTCCATGGGTGCCTGGGATGATTTATGCAAGCCCAAATTGCAAGGCGGATTGGGTGTGAAGAACCTTGATCTCTTTAATATTTCTCTTCTCAGTAAATGGATCCGGATGATTCGAGTTGATCGAACCCAACTCTGTCTTGGTAAGGATGTGAATGATATTCAGGTTGGTGGAGAAGAATGCTTGATCTTTTCTCTTTAGTAACTTATAATAAATGGTTTGAGTACTCAAACCTTTGTAGGATGGTGGGGAATGGTTCTAATACGCATTTTTGGAAAGACTTGTGGGTGGGGGGTTCGAAACTGTGTTTTATTTCCAGACGTTACTCCACGTGTAACGATAAAAATGCTAAAATTAGTGAGATGGGGTCGTCGGTGAACTGTTATTGGCAGTGGGTAGTACGTATTTCAGTTAGAGAAACTTCTTGTTATTTTAGCTAATAATAATCTGCAGGAGGTTATCCAGTGCAGCTTCTTTTCTACTAAACTTCAGACTGCATTAATTCCTGTGGTGGCGACTCTCGAAGATCGAGGAGACATATATACAAAGCCTTTCCTATAATCTGAAACTGCATGATCAGGTTTTGCATGAATCTGAAAAGGAAAAAAGTCCTTGGTGACGGTGATGATGATACCAGCTGCGGATTGTGCGGTCAGCCATCATCTTTTCTTCGACTACGTGTTCTCTCATCAAGTATGGTCACGGTACGGTGCTACGCTTGGTTAGCTGCCCCATGCCTTGCACTCCCAAACCAGCCTCACAATTGGCCGGGCTGCAAGAGAAGAAAACACGTCCTGGAGTACTGCATCTGGTCCCAAACCTCACAATATAATTTTGGCTGGAACACATGAAACAACATCGTTTTGGATCATGTGACAGTGGCGTGCCGGCTGAATTAAGTTGCACACATGTGTTATATAAATTAAATTCAAATTAAAAATTCAACAAACCCACCTCACATATTAAAATTTGAAAAATTCTTATTTAAAACTCTTATTATTTGTTACTTAAGAAATTTAAATAATTAATTATTTCATTTTATTAACCCCCACCCACCCCTTCGACTTTCCCAAACGTCCAGCACCCCGTTCCTCTTCTTAATTTAGGGTTTTCTAGTTGCAGACATTTTCTTTTTTCTTCCTAATTCATGTTTCTTCTGTAAAAAAATAAATCTGAACTCAAATAAAAACTCCCCAATCCCAATCTTGCGGATCTAGATTCTTCACGAAGACAATGCCAAATGTCTCAATCAAATTTCAAGATCTCGTTTGGCATCTTATAGTTTATTCTTACAAATTTAGAAACAATCAATATAGAACTGAGAAAATTGCACTTTTAGTCATGTAGGAATTTTTCAAAATCACTTTTGGTCCTTAGGTTGTAAATGGTATTTTTTTTTGTGGATTTGGTCCTGTAAGATAGTTTTTGGATAGGAACCGTTAGTTTTTGGATGGAAACCGTTAGTTGAAATTTTTTTTCCTAAAAAGTAATTATAATTAAAAAATAGAAAAATATTTTTAAAACTAATAATAAATTTTACTTATAGAATTAAAATATAAATAAAATCAATAAAATTTAGAATATTAATTTTTTTTTTACTATAAATGAAGAAATCTCACTAAGTTATATAATTTGAATGTTTTTATAGAATCCAAATATATGTTTTTTAATTGAATAATTTAATTTTAATATAATATATAATTGATTGAATTTTTAGATCATAAAATTATTTTAAGTAAATTTACTGATTTTAAATAATTATTTAAATAAATTGGTAATTATATAATTTTAGTGATATTACCAAAATTTTAATCCGATATTACGCGTATGGGCGTGTTTTAAGAGATGCGTGACTTTCACACAATTTTCATCCGTTAAAACAAACATAAATTTACTATGAGACTTAAAGTGTATGAAAAAAGGCCGAAAGTAATTTAATCTTATTCTTACAGGACCAAAAGTGAATATTTTAACGGTTTGTGCAATTTTCATCTGTTAAAACTAACGGAAATATACTACAGGACCAAAAGTGTATGAAAAAAGACCAAAGGTGATTTGAACTCATTCTTACAAGACCAAAAGTGGAATTTTTTCATTTAGAACTTATAAACTTTACTTAATAATAAGGAAATTTGCACTTTTGATCCCGTAAGAATCTGGCCGAAGCACTTTTGGTCCCTATTCAACCACTCTTGGTCCGAAACTATTTTTCCGCCAGTTTTAAAGGATGTAAGTGCATGTATGTCATGCACTTATTATGTATTTCACGATTTGGTCCAGTATTACAATTAAAGGACCAATTTGAATTATGGGACCAAAACTGCTTTTGCCAAATTATTAACAAACCAAAAGTGCAATTTTTCCCTAATATTAATATAAATAACTACTTAATTTCAAACAAAACCAATCCAGTCGTATTTCCCATGATTTTCTCGTTAGTTGTCGCAGGTTATTGATGACGTCAGACGCCACCCATCGCTGGCATCTATCGATAGGCATAAAGTTGGTAACATAGTTGCCGTCGATCGAGAGGCATAAAGTGTTGGAAACTGGTCTACGCCGTGTAAACTGCAATATCAAAAATGTCAGAATAACAAGTAAATTCCACAAATAAGTCGAGTCAAGGGAAACCCTTTTCCCGCAGAACAGAATACGCCCAGGATAGTGCTCGACTGTTACGGCGTTCCGTTCCCAAAGGTAAAACGACTTTCACTTAATACACAGTAGCACCACTGTATAAGAAGTATCGACGAACGTACGTAGTACGAACTGAACACTCTCGGAAATAAATCCGGCACAAGAAAGAACAGTGTAAGGCTTTCGGTAGCTCAATACACTGCGTAGGGACGAGAGGAGAGAGAAAGGTAGAGGGGCGAATTTCAGCGTAAATTTGGAATGAGGGAAGAGTCTGTATTTATAGGCACAAGAAACCCTAGGAGGTTGTTGAGAAAATCGTGGGAATATATTGCAAAAATATTGCAGCGGTTGAGATAATATCTCACACGTGGATAAGTCTAAGACCGAATCTTGAAGACTAAGTTTGAGACTGAAGTAGTTCGAATTGGGCCGAGCCCATTCCTGAGTTGGGCTTTCGGAGTTTTTGGGTCTGCAAAAAGATAGGTGGGCCCCAAAGACCACCAAAGACCAATTGCCAAATCCGAATCCGAAGCCGGCCGGACGGGCGCGCGCGCGCGTGTGGCTCTTAGAGGAGTGTCCCTCTTTTAGATAGTTGAACTACCAAGTTACTTCAATACCTTTATACATCATAAATGTTTTGTAGGTTTCCTATGTGGGACAAATTCCCACTTTCTCAAACTTTCCAAGTTGAACCTCTTCAACTTCAACAATTAATTTCTCACTCACCTTAACTCGGTTTTGAGATATTAAATATACCACGTTCATCTACTCCGCGAGTAGAACGACCATGTCACGTTCAATTATTTCTTAATTAACGTTTAGTCCGTCTAATTAATTAAATTAGATCAGGGTATCAAAACCCAATTAATTCCCATTAATTCCAACAATCCCCCACATGAGTGAAAATCGTATCTATACAACATCAGACTCAGTGTTCAGTTCGAGTGAGATCTCCGTGCTTCCGGATAAGTGGTTTTTGGCCTTGAACTTTCCGTAGCCAAACACTATCGGATATACCGGCGGCTTAGTGGACGCGATGCCTTGAACTATTCCTCCAAAGTGTATACCTAGACAACAGTGTCAGCACACTTCAATCTCGTCTTTGTAACGTTCTCACGTTTTTGTCCGTTTTGGCCATGGACTTCCTTTGTGTTCATAAATGTTTGGTCGAAGCGGCCCTCACTTCTCATTTATATAGGTGACTTCCTTTCGAGTATCCCGTTATACTCTAGGAATCATTAAGAGTCGAAGACTCAGCCTTTACCACATCTTACGGGTCTTTAACACTTGAGATAGTGCTGTCCGGAATAGTCGTAATTTTCAAGTGTTTTATCACTAACCTCCACAGCTTCGTTTTCCCATTGAACCAAGTTCTTGGGATCTCCAGTCATCATGGTTGGGTTACCACTGCTTTAGTTTTTATTGTGGGTTTTAGACCCATTCCTTCTACCAGCTTGTTCAATTGATCTCGGTTTATGCTCTTCGTGAGCGGATCCGCTATATTGTCCTTCGTATTGACATAATCAATGGACATTACTCCAGTGGAGATCAATTCTCTAACGGAGTTGTGTCGACGACGTATGTGTCTCGACTTTCCGTTGTACATGATATTCGTAGCTCTCCCAATGGCAGCTTGACTGTCACAGTGTACCGTCACCGCAGGTACAGGCTTTCTCCAACAAGGAATGTCTTCCAGAAAATTACGCAACCATTCAGCCTCTGCAACGGCTAGGTCTAGCGCTATAAATTCTGATTCCATTGTGGAACGAGCAATACATGTTTGTTTCTTGGACCTCCACGACACTGCTGCTCCTCCAATAGTGAATACATATCCACTAGTGGACAATGAGTCTTTGGTGTCTGATATCCAATTTGCATCACTGTATCCTTCGACTACAGCTGGATGTCTTGTGTAGTGAAGCCCATAATCAATGGTGTACTTCAAGTATCTTAATACCCTTTTCAACGCTTTCCAGTGCTCATGACTTGGATTGTTCGTGTATTGACTCAACTTGTTTACCGAACAGGCAAGATCAGGGCGTGTACAGTTCGTGATGTACATCACACTTCCAATGATCCTTGCGTATTCTAATTGAGCCACTGGTTCTCCTCTGTTCTTTTTCAAGTGAACATTGAGTTCCAAAGGTGTCTTAGCAGGTGGATCGTCAAAGGCCTTAAATTGCTTTAGTACCTTCTCCACATAGTGAGATTGTGTCAAGGAAATTCCATTGGACGTTTTCTCTATCTTGATTCCAAGAATCACATCTGCTAATCCCATGTCTTTCATGTCGAAGTTTCTACTTAACATGTTCTTCGTATTAACTATGATATCGTGATTGTTACTCATGATTAACATGTCATCGACATATAAGCACACAATAACATATCCATTTGGTGTGTCCTTCACGTATACACACTTATCACATTCGTTAATTCGAAACCCATTTGACAACATCGTATTGTCAAATTTGAAGTGCCACTGTTTAGGAGCTTGCTTAAGTCCATACAGTGATCGAACGAGTTTGCACACCTTTTTCTCGTTCCCAGGAGCAACATATCCTTCAGGTTGATCCATGTATATTTCAGCATCCATCTCACCATTAAGAAATGCCGTCTTAACGTCCATTTGGTGTATTTCGAGATTGTGCAATGCAGCAATAGCGACCAACACCCGAATGGAGGTGATCCTTGTCACTGGTGAGTATGTATCGAAGAAATCATACCCTTCCTTTTGTTTAAAACCCTTTGCAACTAGACGAGCTTTGTACTTATCAACAGATCCATCTGCTTTGTACTTTCTTCTAAGGATCCACTTGCATCCTAAGGGCTTACAACCTTTAGGGAGGTCAACCAACTCCCACGTGTGGTTTAAGAGAATAGACTCGTATTCACTTTTTATGGCTTCTTTCCAGAGGTGTGCATCTGGTCTTGCCATTGCTTCCTTGATAGTTTTAGGTTCTTCTTCCTCCAAAACATAAGTAATGAAGTCTGAACCAAAGTCTTTATCAATTCTAGCTCTCTTACTGCGTCTCGGTTCTTCACTCTCTTGAGTGGAAGGACTAACAGTGCCGTCCGTTGCTTCGAGAGTTCTTTTACTCGAACAGTCTTCCTCTCTTTCCTTAAGAGGAAAAATGTTTTCAAAGAATACTGCGTTCCTTGACTCAATTGTAGTGCCTTCTGTCATATCCGGTACTTCGGATTTGTGAATCAGAAATCGATAGGCACTACTATTTGAAGCATATCCTATAAAGATACAATCGACGGTTTTAGGTCCGATTTTAACTTGTTTAGGAAGCGGTACTTCAACCTTAGCCAAACACCCCCACACTTTGAGGTAGTTGTATGAAGGTTTTCGTTTCCTCCATACTTCATAAGGAGTTTGATCCTTAATTTTATGAGGAATCTTATTCAGAATGTGGTTAGCCGACAGGATAGCTTCCCCCCACAAGTTCTGAGGTAGACCAGAGCTGATTAACATTGCGTTCATCATCTCCTTTAGTGTTCGGTTTTTCCTTTCCGCCACACCATTAGACTGAGGTGAGTAAGGGGCTGTCGTTTGATGTATAATCCCTGATTCAATACATAATTGTTCAAACGGAGCTACGTACTCTCCTCCTCTATCACTACGAATTGATTTAATTCGAGTGTCCAATTGATTCTCTACTTCAGTTTTGTAACGTTTAAAAGCTTCAATAGCTTCGTCTTTACTCTTTAAGAGGTAAACGTAGCAGAATCTGGTACAATCGTCTATAAAAGTAATATAATACTTTTTCCCTCCTCTAGTTTGTACAAACTTCAAATCACATACATCCGTGTGAATTAAGTCTAGAGGAGCAGCAGTGTTCCTTTCAACAGTTTTAAACGGTAGTTTGGTCATTTTTGCTTCCGTGCATATTTCACATCGTTTGGATGTATCAACGTTGTCAATTTTAAGTAAATCGAGATTTACTAATCGCTTTAAGGATTTTAGATTCACATGTCCTAATCTAGAATGCCATAAAGAGGAACACTCAACGATATAAGCAGAAGTGGAAGCAATTTCATTAATAACTTGTTTGCCTTTGGGGCTTACAACCATTGTGCTTAATTTAAACAAACCATTCTCGAGATAACCCTTCCCGAGAAATTGACCAAACTTACTTAGAACTATCTTATCAGCTTCAAAGACTAGTCTAAATTTGTTGCTAACTAGAAGAGATCCCGAAATCAGATTCTTCCGGATGTCTGGGACATGCAGCACGTTCTTCAATGTTAGCTCCTTTCCAGATGTCAGTTTAAGCACCACTGACCCAATTCCAGCCACTTTAGATGAGGCTTGATTGCCCATGAACAATTTTCTCCCATCAGATGGAGAGTAGTCTGTGAATGCAGATCTCTCCGAGCAGACGTGGCAGGTGGCACCAGTGTCCACAAACCACTCTTTCTTGTTGTCCACCATGTTGACCTCCGTCACCACTGCGGACATGTCCAAATCTGTAAGGTTCACAGAATCTTGTGCTTTCTGTTTGCCCTTTCCTTTATCGTCACGACGAGGTTGACGACACTCACTGGACCTATGGTTTGGTTTCCCACAGTTGTAGCAGTTTCCAGTGAATTTCTGCTTTGTGGCTGGACCCTTCCCCTTCACATTCTTCGTTGTGGGGGCAGCAGATTCGTTTGGACGTCTCCTTTTGCTTGACGGACCCTCTTGTTCCATCAAGTTAGCTTTGGCTTCAATCTGGGGGGCAGATCCCTTGCCTTCTCTCTTCCGATTGTCCTCCTCAATCCTGAGACGGATAATCAGGTCCTCCAAGCTCATCAGCTTTCGTTTGTGCTTTAGATATGATTTGAAATCCTTCCACGATGAAGGCAGTTTCTCGACCACGGTCGCTACTTGAAATGCATCAGGTAACACCATATCCTCAGCAGCAATCTTGTGGAAAATAATCTGCAGTTTCTGGACTTGATCCACTACAGACTTATTGTCATCCATCTTAAAATCGTACAGTTGTGAAACGACGAATTTCTTTAATCCGGCGCCTTCAGTTCTGTATTTCTTCTCCAAGGATTCCCACAGTTCCTTGGCAGATTGAATGTCACAGTAGACACTGTAGAGGGCATCAGAAAGTCCTCCAATAATGTGATTTCTGCATAGATAATCACCACTTAGCCATTGATCATAGAAGATCCTTTCTTGTTGGCTAGCATTTGCCTCAGGCTGTGTAGGTTTTGTTTCGGTTAGAAACCTATCCATTCCAAGCATGGTCAAGTAAAATCGCATCTTACTTTGCCATCGCTTGAATTCAGTTCCGGAAAATTTTTCCGGCTTTTCTCCTTGTACGACCATAGGCCTCGGCCCTGGTGCGGAGAAGGTAAACACGGGATCCCTTACGGGATTGTGGAAGGCAGGGAGTGGTTCATGCGGATTGCTTCTGTTTTTGACTCTTTCCGCATGATCACTTTGTTTTCCTTGTGATCTCAAGTCGGAACTGTGCGACTCCGAGCGATCGGGAGATGCTCCGTTATTAGCATTGTTGCCAATATTTTCAGTGCCACGCACTGCTTCCGAATTAACGGGATCGACATCCATGTTATCATTCATCTTTGATACTGCAGTAAATTTTAATTAAATTAATTAGTTTCGAAAATATTAATTCAATTAATTAAGTCCGAAAATACTAATTAAATATTCTGTTCTGCGATTGTTGGAAACTGGTCTACGCCGTGTAAACTGCAATATCAAAAATGTCAGAATAACAAGTAAATTCCACAAATAAGTCGAGTCAAGGGAAACCATTTTCCCGCAGAACAGAATACGCCCAGGATAGTGCTCGACTGTTACGGCGTTCCGTTCCCAAAGGTAAAACGACTTTCACTTAATACACAGTAGCACCACTGTATAAGAAGTATCGACGAACGTACGTAGTACGAACTGAACACTCTCGGAAATAAATCCGGCACAAGAAAGAACAGTGTAAGGCTTTCGGTAGCTCAATACACTGCGTAGGGACGAGAGGAGAGAGAAAGGTAGAGGGGCGAATTTCAGCGTAAATTTGGAATGAGGGAAGAGTCTGTATTTATAGGCACAAGAAACCCTAGGAGGTTGTTGAGAAAATCGTGGGAATATATTGCGGAATGAGGGAAGAGTCTGTATTTATTTATAGGCACAAGAAACCCTAGGAGGTTGTTGAGAAAATCGTGGGAATATATTGCAAAAATATTGCAGTAGTTCGAATTGGGCCGAGCCCATTCCTGAGTTGGGCTTTCGGAGTTTTTGGGAGTAGTTCGAATTGGGCCGAGCCCATTCCTGAGTTGGGCTTTCGGAGTTTTTGGGACTGCAAAAAGATAGGTGGGCCCCAAAGACCACCAAAGACCAATTGCCGTCTTTGGGACTGCAAAAAGATAGGACGGGCGCGCAGCGCGCGCGCGTGCGGCTCTTAGAGGAGTGTCCCTCTTTTAGATAGTTGAACTACCAAGTTACTTCAATACCTTTATACATCATAAATGTTTTGTAGGTTTCCTATGTGGGACAAATTCCCACTTTCTCAAACTTTCCAAGTTGAACCTCTTCAACTTCAACAATTAATTTCTCACTCACCTTAACTCGGTTTTGAGATATTAAATATACCACGTTCATCTACTCCGCGAGTAGAACGACCATGTCACGTTCAATTATTTCTTAATTAACGTTTAGTCCGTCTAATTAATTAAATTAGATCAGGGTGTCAAAACCCAATTAATTCCCATTAATTCCAACATAAAGTTGCAGAAATTTTCGACCGGTTCAAGAGGTTAAGATTCCTTACCAATTAAGAGAAGAGGATGTTTGGGTTTGTGACTTTCGATTATCCAGAAATAGCTTCTCTTGTCCTGACAAAAAATAATCCTCATTATATTTGGGATAACAAGTAATGGTGAAGACTTTTTACTTTTTCCTGTTTACAAATATTTATCAAATATATATATATATACACATTGTGTCTCTCTGTGTTTTCATATGTAGCACCACGGATGAGACTGTGTGTAGCACGAGAGAAGCAGCTATCGTGATTCAGTCGAGGCTGAAAAGAAGCAGATCTCGTAGATAAAAGCCACTAATTGTTACTCAGCTTTTAAACGTCAAGACAGACAAGATCAGAATGCTAGCTAGCTGTTAATTACTCATTGTTAAGGGGTGATCTTAAATTGTAATTTCTGCGGAATCCGCACATCCGCTAGTCTTGTAACTCTGTATTTTTATTAACTGTGGTACTCCATTTATAAAATTTATTTTTCTGATTTAAAAAAAAGAGTTAGTAAGCTTCTTTAACCAGAAATCTGATCAGTTGAACCCTTCAAACTGTTAATTTTCACACTGAATTTTTTTTTTTTTTCGGAAAAGACAAATTTATTAATGAAAAAGGTAAGTATACATATTTTGACAGGAAAAAGTTCAATATAGATGGAGGGAAAATTGTAAAATTACTTGATCTACTTTTCCATATATAATTTCAATTTATTAAAAAAAATAAAAATTCGGGGTCAGTTTTTCTGTGTTGTTCTGTGATTAGAACATGTATAAGATATCCCACATCGAAAGAAAACAAATTTCACAGATATGTTATGTCTAGGAAAAAGGCACTGAGTCATTGCCGTGCTTGGTAACGCAAGCTTGTGACCCGCGTGGGGGCATTAGGGTAATTGAACGGTTGGGCTGACCCAATTGTGGGCTGGGTTTGTTGGTGGCTAAATTCTGGCCTGCCCCGTTCCAAGCTGGGAAGTTGGGCTATGTGGTCCGAGCCCAAAGCTTGGGCTTCATGGCTCCTAGAGACAAAGCTTGTGCT
Source organism: Galeopsis tetrahit (assembly GCA_963675135.1). Taxonomy (NCBI): domain Eukaryota; kingdom Viridiplantae; phylum Streptophyta; class Magnoliopsida; order Lamiales; family Lamiaceae; genus Galeopsis; species Galeopsis tetrahit. The sequence continues at coordinate 36,643,345 of OY776126.1, read as the reverse complement.
TCATGGCGCGGCGCTCCTAGAGTGGTGGGTAATGCGCCAGGCTGGCTCCACAGAGCAGCGACAACCACCCACTCTCGGCAGTGGAAGGATAACAGGCTGGTTTCCATCCAATAATAATCCTTTTAAGTAACCAGTATTAAACATACACGCACCATAACATCCTCAACCAATTAAGGTCTCTTTTTTTGTTTTTTTCAATCTTGAGCTCTCAACCTTCGATTAACTCGATTCTTTTTTTCCATTTTACTTTTTTATCTAGACACTTCTAATGGTGCAATTATCTTCTTGACTTCATGAATTCGATCTTAAGCATGTGTTTTGCTTCCAAAATCCTCATTTCTCCTATAAAATAGCAAAACACTACCTTTCTTTCTATCAAGTGTAAATTAGCCAATATAATATTGAGTGAAATAACATTCAATCCTATCAAAATTAGCACCTTGAATGTATGAATTACAATAAATTTTCACATTTTCACACTAATCAAATAACTAGCATAATTCATTCACGGATACCACGGGAGATTATTATTTTTTTGTACATATACAATATAATTAATATTTTTTTGGCTAATATAATTAAGTTTTATTTTTTTTATAAATATTTTATTATGAAAAATACTCCATATGTTTGACTATATATATTAATGAGGCAATACATGAATTATTAATTACTTAATTTTATTTTCTTGTGAAGATGGGTTATTTGGAAGCTACTATGGCTGTGTTTAAGAGAATTGAGGAACTCGATCCTCAAAATGTTGTCAATATTGTGGGGTATATCTTGCTACAAAATCAAGGCGTTCTTGAGATGCTACGATTGACATACGCCCTAACTCATGTACTTCAAAGCTTGATTGCTAGCTGAAGTTGAACAAAAACATAGTTCGTGATTCCTAGAATTTAATCATGTCCATATCTAGATAAAGGGAACAAACAATTAGTGGTTTCAAAACTTGAAACGATATTCACCCCTTCTCTCCCATCTTCGTCTTCTATTGGTATCAAAACTTGCAACAATTTCTACTAACTTCTTTCGATCACTATCCCTAGTATACCATTAGTCTCATGTGTTGTGTCTTTGAAAATATCAAATCCGCATTTTTCAGATGTTACGAGATCATGGTAGAGGTGGAGCGGAGCCACCCTATCGTCAGCAGCTGAATCAGATTGTAGGGTCAAAAATGGTTCAAATCCCATCTTCCAGGCATCGACTCCGGTGGTCAAAGGAACTCCATGAAAAGTTTATTAGCGTTGTCAATCAGCTCGGTGGAGTAGAGAGTAAGTTTAATCTCTCAATTTCTCCATCATTTTTGTTTATCAAAGGGAGATGAAAATAGTTAAATTGTTTTGCTTAATTTTGTACCTTTATCGTGTTTTACATTTTGCAGAAGTAGCATTGAAAACAATTTGTGACATAATGCTGGTTGACTGAAATCAAAAACCACTTATCAGTTTAAAATTGTTTTATTGCTTTCCGAAATTTGAACTTATAATTAATTTAAATTTCGGAAAATATAAAAACATTATTAAACCTGTAATTGGCTTTTGATATGCAAAATTGTTTTGGGTGTTGCTTCTGCAACATTTTAAAACATGAACACTGTAAAAGATTCAGCAAAAAGATTTAGCCATTTATTTCTTCCATTGAAAAACAAAAATTCACTGGCAAATAAAGAGATTAAACTTACTATTTGCTCAACTGAGCTAATTGACATCACTATAAATTATTCATAAAGTTTCTTTGACTAGCAGGGGCGATGCCTCGAAGATGGATCTGGCTCATTTCTGACCCAACATTATGATTTTGCGGCCCAAAATAGTAACTGCCGCCCTGCTGAGGATACGGTCGCGCCGCCCAACCTCCTCCGTGATGACGTAACATAAAAATGGTTCATTTAAACTAATAATTCAAAGACAACATGCACATGAGGTGAGTGTATTCAAGGGGTACTGGTGAATTGAAAAAAAGTAAATAGAAATTGTTACCAATATAAGAGTACCAAGGAGTTATGAAGATGGGGCTATGTTTTGAAACCTCTGATAGTATCTTCCTATTATCGGGAAACAAAGCATGACTAGATTCTAGGAATGTGCTATGTTTTCGCTCGACTTCAGCAATCAAGCTTTGAAGTACATGAGTTAGGCCGTCTGACAATCGTAACATCTCAATAACGCCTTGATTTTATAGCAAGATATACCCCAAAATCTTGGCGACATTTTGAGGATCGAGCTCCTCAATTGTCTTAAACACGAGTTTTCATACATATTTGGGATATTCAATTAAGAATGTATATGTCGAGAAAAAAATCAGGATAACAATTCGAAGATTTGAAATTAGTCTACCAATATGCCTAAATTAATTTCAATTGCCAAAATCGGAATAAGACCATCTAATTTAATTATATCAATTTTCCATCAAATTAAACTTCAATCTTTGCACAGAGTGGTTCCAAATTCATGTTCTGTAACCGCTTACAGACAATGCAATAATCATTCGTTGAAAAAAATAAAGCTAGAAAATAACAAGTATATATTCATAAAAAAGAAAAGAAAAAAAAAAAGAGAGAAATAAAAGTGTTTTCATCTACACACATTATTTCCCTGAAAAGTTTCATCTTTTTGGTTCAAAAATCAATTCTTGTTTCAGAAATGAGCAAATTTATCAAATTCCATTCCAGAAAATGAATAAACTTTGCTTCAAATACAGACATAAATATATATACATAATTAAAAAAATGAATTCTTGAAATACCTATGAAATTTTGCAGCAGTACTGGATGTGCAGATTAATTCCTCTTCTTTTTGTGGATGATCAAGGAATGGGATAGCTTTGAGTACTTGGAGGATTAACAAAACGACCGAATTGAAAATTAAAAAAAAAATTGTGCAAAATTCGAAACAAGAACAAAGAGGAAATAGATTAAAATGGATCAAAGCTTGATTAATAATTACCTTGAAAATGATCTTGGATGACTTTTTGGAAATGGCAGAAACAATCGGATTAGGATTGCAATGAAGAAGAAGAAGAATTGTAGTATGAAGTGTGAGGAATGAAGTGGGAGAGTCAAGAGATTATATAGAGGAGCATCAAGGGGGCTGATCAAAATGAGTTGTTGGTGAGGGATTAAAAGTGAAAACAGCGAGGGATTTAAATGCAAAGCTTAGTAAATATCTAGGATGTCTTACTATTTATTATAGTTTGCTAAATTAGTCTATATCGTTCGCTTTATAATTTGTCATACAAAATTACAAGGTCCATATATTTAATTATTTAAGTCTTTTAGGCTCCATTTGGATGGAAGAATTTAGGTTTATGGATTTTTTAAACATTTTAAATGAAAAAGAACATAAATTTGAAAAAGCTAATAGAAAAAAAAATACAAATTTTAAGAAAAAGTCACAAAGTTTGGTCAGGAAATTTGAAAAAAATAATCATATATTTCGGTATAAAGTTTCGAAAAAGCAACATAATTCAGATTGAAAACATGGATAAGGGAAAAAAAATCGAGATCTTATATAATCTGAGAAAATGGGGGGAAAGAAATTTGTTTCTTTCTGTAGAAAAGAAGAAAATTCCGAAAAGAAAAAGAGAAAAAAATAAAAAGGTGGTGGCAGCCGACATCTGCATAAAATAAGGGGGCATGGAAAAAATAAAAAATAAAAGGTTGATCCATTGCGGGGCAGGCCAACTCATTCTAAATAAATAAAAAAAATAGTAAAATTAATATTCCATTTATCCAATTCTTACACTATAAATTCTTGCAATTCTTACACTATAAATACCTCCATTCTTAAATTCAAAACCATCTTACCCCTTTCACAAGAAATTCCTCACACAATCACACACATTTGGAGGTTTTCATCATCTACTTCCTCAATTCTTCATCAAATCAAGCAAGGAAGGATGCAATAGCTTGGAATTTTCATTCTGTACCACATTCTAGACTAAGCTTTCTCTTTCTTTTTATTTAGTAATTTCATTTGGGATTTGTAGTATGATTATGTGTTTGATTGGCTAGAACACTTTTGGTTCTAGAGCCTTGTAAATACTCTTGCTGAAGTTTGTGAATTAATGTTTTGCTTATTTGGTGTTTGTGTGGCTTAATTCTATTTGGATGCTTGATTTTCATTGCAAAGTATGTCATTAGTGTACAATGATGATATGTTAATTCTAGTTAATTGATTTAGGTTGAGAAATCTACTTTGATTAATTGATTGCAAGCATTTGACCTAATTTTATTGTGAGATTGAAAGATGAACAATGATTAGGAAGATGTGTGATGATCTTAGGAGCTTGATTGGGTTTTATTGTGCAATTTAGGTAGAGATACTAAGCTGTGTGATATCTCCTTTGGATTACTTGGATCGAAAGAACTTTTAATTCATTATTATGTGATCAATCTTATAGACAAAGCATGAACACCACTTAAGTAGATAGTTAATCATAGATGGATTCATTAGTATTGCATGTGCTTTAGAACCTACCTTCTCATTTTTTAGTTTTCATTCGTTTTACTTCGTTTATTTGGTTTGCATGCTATTTGATTGATTCTACATTACTCTTTATTGCTTATTTGTGACAACTTGGTAGGCAATCTTAGGGTAATTCACCACATTCACTTAATCGATCGCGTCTAAATAAAATTCCATTAACAAAATACACTTTTACGCTATACCTCCTCGTGGGATCGACCTCGTACTTACTTCACTACGATAGACACCATATACTTGCGGTCGTTTATTCTAGTGTTGTAGAATACGTGAATCAAGTTTATGGCGCCGCTGCCGGGGAGGTTTTATAGCTCTAGGGTGTAGGTTAATAGAGTTTTAGTTTAGACATTTTACTTGTTTTCCTTATTCTCAAAAATCTAAAAAAAAAAAAACATTTGTGTTTGTTACTTGATCTTACTTGCACTTCTCACTTTCGTTTGATCTTTTGATAGATATGGTTTATGATCACACGATCTAGGAGGAATCAACAAGAAGTGTTGCCTTTAGATCCGGAGATCGAAGCCAATTGTCGAAGAAGGAACACCGAAAGAAGAAGGATTGAATTAGAAGAGATGAATCGAAGGGAAAATCCGATAGTGGAAGAAGAAAGGAACCAAGAGGATGTTGGAGGCGTAGTAGAGCCAAATGGAAATGGTGGTAACCGACCACAAGGGGTCGTGAGAGATAATGTCAACCGGAGGGTTGAAGTCAATATGGAAGGAGATAGAGAGCAACGGGGGAATGAGGAAAACGGGAATCAAAGAGTCTTGAGAGACCACTTCCGTCCCATCCCAAGACCTTATGGAGGAGCGGGTAGGGAACCCGTAGATGCACACAACTTCGAACTTAAGCCGGCCTTGATCGTAATGGTGCAAAACAATCAGTTTGGTGGGCTCTCTAAGGAGGATCCTAACCTCCACTTGTCTCAATTCCTCGAGATAAGTGGAACGGTTAAGATTAAACGTGTTCCTCAAGATTATATCCGACTGCAACTTTTTCCATTCCCACTCCGGGACCGAGCAAAGCAATGGTACCTCTCTGTCAGTAGAACATTAATATTGAGATCGGCAAAATATTAATATTGATCTAAACATATTTATATTCACTAACGACTTTAGCAATATCACGAGTACTGTCAGTAGAACGTAATTTTTTTTTTTTTTTTGCGCCTCGAAGACTAAGTTGAATCGTATCATTAAAACTAAAATCATCGCAAAAATTAAAAGAAAGGTGTGTTGAACACATATTATTTTAGCTAAAAAAATCCAATATACAAATTGATCATATATATTTAAATAGAGAAGTTGAATTACTTACCTTACCTTGAACTACACCTCTGGAAGACTCGGCAAATCCTCGCAGTTGTGCTTGGTTTATAGCCAATTCCAACTCTATTCAAACGCTTCTTCGTCACATGGCCAATGGATGTTCCATATCCTCTTGTGGACTTAAATGTGTATCGAGTGTTGCAATAGTTATAATGAACTTTGATTTCACCACTTTCCATAGTCATTTTTTAGAATGGCTTGAAAATATATTGGATTGAAGTTTCGATTGTGATCGGATTGTTACTTCACTCGCACCACTTTCACTTTCTCGAGTAGGACGTCGTGGCTCCAACCTCGAATAGATTAATGAATGGCCAACATTTCTTTCAACGAGCTCTTGGATCTTGTTATTTCTTTACTCATATATATACGCAATCCCAAATCCCGAGGCATCAATTTTAATTACAAATTTCGTGTTGAAAATAAGCAAAGGCAACACAAGGGTCGTGATCATTGCCTTTTTAAGCTCGTCGATGCACTTGCCCCTTCATGTTGCGGGCAACTATTACTAGTCGGCAAGGATGGACAATATAAAATTTAGGCGTGCATGCCTGTTGGTCCCAAAGTTGAGTTAAGATTGAGTAAGCTAGTAAAAATCTAGAGGGGAGGGGTGAATAGACTTTTTTAAAATCTTTCAAAATATCAGAGTTTATAATGCGGAATTTATCAAAGTATGAGCCCTTGGATTATACTCAACTATACACGATGAACACTATACTTGTCTATTCTGCAAATATATCAACTTGTCAATTCAAGTAAACAATTAAGCACAATTAATCAAGATAAATGCAGTAAGTAAACAACACACGAATTTTATAGTGGTTCGACAACTTATCTGCATCCACTCTCACAACTCCAGTCGTGAAATTTTATTAACTTGTCTTGTGGCTTAAAGTCCCAAGATTAAGACTTCGATCTTCTCGAATATACTTCCAAGTATATCTTCGATCTAACAACTAGTTATTTTACAAGTAACTAGCACCTTGTATTAATTAACAAAACAATAAAACTTCTCTGTTTTCAGTAGCCTTCTTCGTTTGTGAACTTTGCTTTTCTGGGCTTTCTTCTTTCTTCAAACTTTTCTTCTAACTCTGAGAGTTTCTTCTTGCTTTTCAATTCTTTAGTATGTGCTTCAGTAATTCGAATATCAGTCGTCTTCACACGTTGAATATCTTCATGTATTTATAGACTTCTCTTCTCAAGATTAGTTTGTTATCCAACAACCATTTCTTGATAACTTCCTTCAACAAACTTTATAACTGTTTCTTCTTATCTATTCACGCGTTTCAGTTAATTCTGTTATTTCCATAACTAACTCTTCATATCTTCTTTTGTTGATACGGTTTTATTTTTTACTTCATCTCTTGACTTGTCTTCTTTTGTCACTTAGAATATTTATGGCTTTTCAGCACCTGTTCAAACTAGTCTAATCTAGTCTATTACAATGCTTTTACTTTAAGCTTTATAAAACAACTTAGTCAACTTAAAACTATTACATAAACTATACTATAAGCTTCTATACAATGATTTAAGCTTATCATCCTATATAAAACTTTTCTTTTTAATACTTAGTTTATTTTTAGTATACTTATACTTGTCTGATCTTGTCTTTACAAGACGACTTCCATAACTAGATCAGTCAGTACTTAGAAATATATTCAAGTTTTATTTTTTGGCTTATCAAAACTACTTCAACATCAAATAGAACTTGTTTCAGGATCCATATCCCAACAATTTCCATTAGTTGTTTCAAATATTCCACCGGAATTCACCCCTTTCAAGGCATCTTCTAGTGGTATCCCTCCTCAATCAATCTAATCAATCTCCTTATACTAATAAGGGGAAGAATCCATTAGTTGTTTCAAATCATCCACCGGAATTCACGCCTTTCGAGGCGTCTTCTAGTGGTATGCAATCAGCCTGATGTGTTAAATGGACCATTTCACCCTGCACATGCTGCAAATCACATTCCTCATGATCAGTTAGGCAAGCAGGTTTGTGTTGCCTTCAGTCAGGGGTATTGCAAGAATGGTGGCACTTGCAAGCTCTTACATCTCTATCGGATGGAAAATGGTTGCGTTTTGGTTCTTAACCCACCAAATAGAGTTGACACGATGATTACCGACGATTCATTACAAGGTGGATCTCTTAAGCATCTCGAGATGGAACTGGTTGAGCTTTTGAGGTGTAGAGGAGGCATCCCCATTCCTATCTCATCCATACCGATACTTTACTATGATAAATACGCAACCTCATTTCCGTTGGAGCACAGAAACAAAGAAGAGTTTGTTTGCAGGACGAAACAAGTACTTGCTCAAATGGAAAAACCCAGGACCACATGGGAGGGAGTCTATAGTCTTGGCGGAAGACTTCAAGAATCTCAAGAAACCTAATGATGGTGGACATGGACTGGAGTTACGAGTCTATATGACTTTTCGTCCGCAGTGCATGTTTACTGAGGAAGATGTTCGCAACTATTTCGAGTAAGGAAATCTGTATGTGATTAATAAGTTATTAACATATATGTGCATATATATAACATACTCTTTAATTTCTTTAATGTACGTTGCAGAAATTTTGGACCGGTTCAAGAGGTTAAGATTCCTTATAACCAAGAGAAGAGGATGGTTGGGTTTGTGACTTTCGATTATCCAGAAACAGCCGCTCTTGTCCTGACAAAAAATAATCCTCATTATATTTTGGGATCACAAGTAATGGTGAAACCTTATCGCCTTCGTTGAAAGGTATTTATTTGTTTACAAATATTTATCATATATATATACACATTGTGTTTCTTTTCATTGTCCGAATGACTTAAATTTGTTACTTACATGTCTCTCTGTGTTTTCATATGTAGCGCCACAAATAAGAATGTGTGTAGCATGAGAGAAGCAGCTATCGTGATTCAGTCGAGGCTGAAAAGAAGCTGCAGATGTTGTACATAAAAGCCACTAATTGTAAAGGGCTGATCTAGCTAAAATAGTAATTTCTGCGGAATCCGCACATCTGCTAGTCTTGTAACCTTGTATTATTTATAAACTCTGGTACGATCCATTTATAAAATATATTTTTCAGATTTAAAAAAAAATTAGTCAGCTTCTTTAACTAGAAATCTGAACAGTTAAGGGAAAATTGCACTTTTGATCCTGTAAGATTATGGTCAAATCACTTTCAGTCCTTTTACCTACACTTTTAGTCCTGTAATTAATTTCTGTCAATTTTAACGGAAGCAAACCGCGTGACAGCCATTCGCCCGTTAAAAACAATAACCTTCTACATTCATTCAGATCAAACAATCTTGCATTAAAAAACATAACCCTATTTCCACTCAAAAAAAAAAAAAAAAAATAGAACTCAAATTGAACCAGTTTTTTTTCAAGAAACTATAACGAGAATGAAAACTCTCCCACTGAACGAGAATCACAGAAAATCGAACCAGAAATCGCACCCTGCAAAATCCACCAAAAACCCAAAATCGGACAAAAAAATCGAACCCTGCAAAATCTCCCAAATCGATGTCACGAAGTTAGCATTCATGTTGCGCAAGGGGATATTAGGGCTGCCCAATCTCCTCCACATAGTAAGTATCTCTCACACCATAGAATTTTTTAAATCAATATTTGATGGGTTTTTTTTTTAAATCGATATTTTGGGGTTTTTTTTTTCTGAAACTACCTACGCTATCTTGGGGGGATTTTTCTGTAATAGGAAACCTTTAGATTTTTTGGGATTATTTTGGGTTCTGAAATCATTCGAATTTCTGGGTTTTTTTTTTCTTCTGAAACTACGCAGTTTTTTGGGCCTTTTTCTGAAATATGGAACTTTGATTTTTTTTGGGTTTTTTTCTTTTTTTTTTTTTCTGAAATCCTTCGATTTCTTGTGGTTTCTTGTTTCCTGAAATTGAAAGTTTGGACTTTATGGGTTTTTTTTCTTCCCGAAATCAAAGGATTTTTGTAGCTTAAACAACTAGTTGGGGCATTTGATTTTTCCTTTCTCAAGCTGAAAGAAGGAAACAATTGAAAGTATTGTACGTAATCGATTTTGTGAAACACACCACATCTATGTTTCAAATTTTCTGTGGCATAAGCGAAAGTATTGTAATACTGGGACTCCTCTAGATGGAAAAAGATCCTTTGATGGAGTTTCTGAGTGAAAGTATATCAGTTTCTAACACATATTTCTTATTACTAGGAAAATGAATCAAGTAAAGAAAACACTTGTCTTCAAGGCAATCTAATTACTAATGCTTCTAACTACAATCCAATCTGCAGGTGAGTGATTACATTTTTTATTTTGAAATGTTTTATAGGAAACAGAACAAAATTCTAAATGTTTTCAAAAAATTTAGTGTAGGAAAACAGAGTAGGGGAAACATTGATTTCTCATTTTATAGCAACCAATCAATGCAACTACCCTTGTTAGACCACCAACCCAAGCAAGGGTGAACATAATGGAGGATGAAACTCCCTAATAGACGGCGTCGTCCGGAGCTGCATTAACTTCAAAGGCCGCACCATCATCCACTCAAAAACCGGTTTCTGGAAATCTGTTTCCTTTATAATAGGTATAAGTATATTAAATCTGTTTCCTTGAACAATTTGAGAAAGCACCTAGGAAACCTTTGATTTAATAGCTATCTAAGTGGCCTGCCGGGCCAATCCACCACAACGGCGACGACGAATGTCAACGCGTGGATGGGGACAGCGGCGCTTACTCCCCTTCTAGGTGCTTTCTAGCTAAACTTCAGATGATCTTCTTCTTCTTTTCGTTGTATTTAGTCGCGTTAGAGCAGGGCGGGCATAAGCATTGCTTACAAGCTTTCGGAGATGATCAATTTGATGAGGAAGATCCAAAAGAGCTTAAATCAAAAAGTTCATTTTTTAATTGGTAGAACTTTTGCTTGTGTGTTAGTGTTTTGGTAGGTCTGTTGGTGCTACCTATTAGGTGGTTTTTGTGTAATCAACTTATTTGGTTTTTATGCAGTAGAAAAGTTTGTTAGTTTGGTTTTTGTGTGTGTGTGTGTGTTTGTTTAAGTGAAGGAGTCCTTTCCCTCCAAAAATTATGTTCTAGAAGTGTTTTCCCTCTAACTTATGAACTAACAGAATCTGTTAATTATTTAACAGACAGGACTATTTCTGCAATAAAAAGGATCATTTTTGAATTACAGGACCAAAAGTGATTTTACCTAAATCTTACAGGACCAAAAGTGCAATTTTCCCGAACAGTTAATTGAACCCTTCAAACTGCATGTATTTAGACTATCAGGCCTATTTTATTGTTTTTGAAAAAACAAATTTATTAATGAAAAAGGTAATTATATATATATTTTGACAGGAAAAGGGGTCAATATATATAAGATGGAGGGAAAATTGGGAAATTACTTGATCTACTTTTCCATTTATAATTTCAACTTATAAAAAAATTACCACATCCAAAGAATACAAATTTCACAGCCATGTTATATCTAGGAAAAAGTCACTGATCCATTGCCGTGCTTGGTAACGCAAGCTTGTGACCCAAGTAGGGGCATTAAGGTTATTGGACGTTGGGCTGACCCAATTGGCTGGGTTGTCGGTGGCTAAAACCTGGCCTGCCCGTTCCAAGCTGGGAGTTGGGCTATGTGGTCCGAGGTAATGTGCCAGGCTGGCTCCACAGAGCAGCGACAACCACCCCCACTTTCGGCAGTGGAAGGAGAACGGGCTGATTGCCATCTCGGCCCAAGGTTTGGCCCCGATTGTGAACCATCACTTTTTTGTTCTCTTTCAGCATAGAAAAAAGTCCCAAACTCCTCCGTTAAGTTTTTCTCCCTATATTTGGTGAAATGACAGAGTCCGATGCATTTTTGTCTACTCTCGGCTTTATTCTGCTCCTACGTCCAATCGTTTGTTATTTATTTTTTATCAGTAAAAAGAAATAAAATTAACAGGAGTACAAGGGTACTCCGGACATCCAAATGCTCCCTTGAGGTCGGAGTCCAATTGGTTGTCATTAAAAATAAAAAATAAATTCTGATTTAGTATGTCGATTAATAATAGCTCTTACTGCAATGTTACATTTATAAATTACTGTGTTGATTCTGGAGAGTATAATATGTTATAACAAAGAAGTAGTATTGCAATTTGGCCAGAAAAGACTAAAATTGGACTCAAAGGTCTAAAATTGAAAATAAAAGAACTAAAATTGATAAAAGAAAAGGTTACAGGACCTTTTGCACATTTGGACAAAGTTACATTATCATTTGTGAATTTGTCTAGTAAATAAAATATCTAAGATATTCACAAATCTTGCAAATAAATCCTTCCTTAGTTGCAGTTTTGACCCTTTGTTTTGGGCTCCATTTGATCGAGCCCAAAGCCTCAACAAGCTCTGGTCACTCTCATTTCATTTTTTCACACTCCAAACTTCAAATCTACAGCAAGAACAATCCCATTCCTTCTCTAATTTTTAGTTTCATAAATCATCCCAAATGTAAATGGAAAAAAAGGAATAACACCTCTATTTCTTCTTAAGTCGATTGTTTTTGCCTTTTTCCAGAAGACAGAAGTCTTCTATACTTATCCAAGACCATATCAATTTTTTTATCCATGAAAAGTTGAAAAAATTTGGTTCGATTTCTGATAATTTTTTATAACTTCCAATCTGATGTTTTTTTTTTTTTTAAATCCTTGGACTACTCAGACTATACTACTCCCTGATCATCCACCAAGCTCCCAAAGATCACAAATCATTCGTGGTTCTAGGAAAAAACTAGAAGAAAAACTGAAACTGAAAGTATGGTTTTCAATGTTTTTCATTTAACTTGATGATTGCTCTAACTTGTTGAAATACATAGCTACGGTTTTGATTTTGAGTTTTAGTTTCAGTTGAGTTATGACGCTTAAAAGTTTTTATGAACATGTTATGCGCAATAGCAAGTTTAAAGCTTGATTGCTAAAGAATGTTACGATATATCAAGCTACAGAATAAGGCGTTCTTGAGATGTTACTGTTGGCACATGCCTCGACACATGTACTTCAAAGCTTGATTCCTAAAATTGAGTGAAAACATAGCTCATTCGTAGTGATAGGATTAATGCAATATTGGATGTCATCTAATATCTATCTATCAGAAGAGTTGCTAGTGATCTGATCTTGGAGTTCAGCAAAGTTGGGTTAAGGTGTAATTCAACTGATAATGTTTAGTGATCTTATTAGGAGTCAACTAATTTGAAATTAAGAGTTTGGACAACTCTGCTGAAGCAAGTCGTCTGAAGTCTTTTCAGGAGAGTTGGGCCAAGTCGTCTGAAGCAAGAGTTAGTTAATTCTGTTATTTCTGTTAGTTAGTTAGTTGGTTAGTGGTTGTTATCCAATGCATTGTACATCTATAAATACACCATCTAGTGCATAGGTTGTAGGTTACACACTTAGATAGTTTAAGAGAGAGATCAAGCTTTGTGTATACTTGTAATCTGTAACTTTGCGGAGGGAGGATGAAAATTTAAGATGGGCTGGAAGCAAAAAAAATAAATACGATAGAAAAAAAACCATAAAATCAGATGATCACTCTCCATTTTGTTTCGAAGAACACTTTTGACATGCTTCATAGCTGAAATTTTGACATGTTTCATAGCTGAAAATGCTCGTTCAGTCGTGGCAGTGGTAACAAGAAGTGTCAAAACAAGATGAATCAATCTTGTAATCTGAATAAAAATTGGCTTATGTGGCTCATGGATATTGGAGAGCCGAATAAGCATTTAGAAAAAGCCAAGAAGATCGTTGGAACAACGTCAATGATGCTATTCAACGAATGGAGGCTTGGCATCTTAGTCAAGGCAACTACTCATTTCCACCACCTTCCGACCAATGAAAGGGAGTCTTCTTCTCCTCCCTCTATCTCTTAATTTCAAGTTGAACAAGTAGACTATCATTTCGATTTGGTTGTACCACCCGTATTGAAACTATTTCTTTATTTTTGTTTTTGTGATGATACTCTTGGTACTTTGTTTTGAATTTGATGGATTGGTGCTTTTAATTTTCCCTATGGTATGATGATATTTATCTTATCATGATTGATGAATGGTTTGATTGTGAATGAATTATGGATTGTTGGTGAATGTTGATTGAATGATTGGTCTTTTGAAATTCTATGTGATGAAAGTTGACTCATGGATGAGCTTACATTGTGAATGTGTGTTGTGAGAAGAACTAGGCTTATGATGATGCTTGTATTCACATCTTTGAAAACCCGGTGAGAATTGATCATTGAACCAATCATGATCCGGTTGTTTATTTGAGAGTGGATTGATCATTGTTCATAATTCTAGAACTTGCCATACGTCTTGCTTGAAACCACAAGTGTGTGAAACAATGGGATATGATTTAGGCCATCTTTTGTTATTAATAGTCACTTAGCCAAATATTCCCATACCAAAAAGAAAAAATTTCGTAGTTAGCCCATTTGAGCCTGAAAACTTCATCTTTTGGCAACCTACAATGTTTAACCTCTTGAACTTTATAAGCCTTTGCCCTTTACGAGTGGAGGACAAGTGAAAAGTGGACAAACATGAGTTTTGATTTGATATGTGTGTGGGGTGTTTGAGCAAAGAGAAAGAAATATGAGGAACAAAAGAAAAGGATAAAAAAAATGGGAGCCCCTAGAAAAGAAAGTGAAAATAATGAAAAAAAAAAAAAAAAGAGAAGAGGGGATCTTCCAAAAACATGTGCTTAAGAGCAAAAAGTGGATTCTTGAAAGAAACAAAGGAAGAAAATTCTTGAGAATGAAAAGAAAAGTGAGGATGATGGATGGTTTATTTTGAATGAAATGAGAAAAATGAAAAGAAAAGAAATTGTTCGTTGTCCTCCACTAGTCGAGTCACATTGTCCAAATTCTTCCCACCGTTTCCAAAGAGCCAACGTTACGACCAAATCAAAGTCCTTTTGATCCTATTGTGAATCATAACAAAGTGGTAGATAGATGAGATTTGTGGCAAGCTTATGGTGATTATGTGATGTGATTCAATTGATGAGTGAAAACATGCCTCAATTTATTTGTGTGAATGAGGGAAACACTTCTTGTGAGGATTGTGAATCAAGTGCTTGATTTTGCTTTGTTTTAATCACAACATGCATGAAGATGGTAAGGGAAGTCATGGTTGATAAGGTTCATTGGGAGCTCACTTGATCATATCATTGTTTTAGGTGAATCCATGGTCCAAATTCTTGACAATCACTCTCCTTTGTTCTTTTCTTTCTTTGCTTGGGGACAAGCAAGTCTTTAAGTTTGGGGGGGTGATTTGTCGTGAGATTGCTCGAATTTGTGGATGAATTGTGCTCTAGATATCAAGAAATTCTTACAACTTTCGTGTAATCATGAGCTTATTGTTAGATATGTTGATACATGAATGTTTTGTTTGATTTTTAGGTAAAACAAGGACTTTCGAAGCAAATCACGAGAAATCCAGCCGTTGGATCAATCCAATGAGTCAACCACAAGAACAGCATCAAGAAGAGGGTCGAAATGAGACGAGAATCGAGTCGATCGGGCACCCGGATCGAAAGTTATGAGCAAAACGAGGATCAAGCTGGAGGAGTGCACGGCCGAGCACTCGTCTCGGAGAAGACGTGCTCGAAACCGAGACATTTTGGGCATTGAAGACAAAATAGGGGAGTGCACGGCCGAGCTCTCTTCTCGGAGAAGAGGAGCTCGAGACCGAGACATTGTGGGAAGGAAGAAGCACGGCCGAGACACGAGCTCGGCCGAGCTCGATGGAGGAGGAAAATGTCTAGGGCACGGCCGAGACACATGCACGGCCGTGCACCTGAAGTGAAAAAACGCGTGCACGTTTTTAGGCACGGGCAGCTCGGCCGAGCCCCGTGCACGGCCGTGCTCCAGCGTAAAATTCAACCTCCTCTCTCTTTTGACCTAGGGACACGTGCCAATCTTTTTGGGAAGGGTATTTAAGCTCCCATTTTCGTTTTTTGCAGAGGAGGAAGCCATTGGAGGCCACACAAGCTCCCTATACATCCAAATTTCATCATCTTGCACCATTTTAGCTCGTTTTTCTTAGTTTAGCTATAGAATTAAGTGGATTTCCTTAGTTTAATTGAGATTGTGGGTTGTAATTTCATTTTCAAGCAAGGATTGAAGACTCCATTGAAGCATTTTAAGGTTTTTGTCTACATTTTCAATCAAAGAGGTGATATCTTACTTTAATTTGAGTATTTTGTTGATTATTTAGCATGGGTTTGTTGATTTTCCCTCTTTTCTCTCTTAATTTCATTAAATTAGCCATGGGCTAAGCATTTTGGTGTTTGGGTGTTATAGAATTGTGGGGTAATTAATGTTTTAGATTGATTTTAATTGTGGAATTCATTGGTAGGTTTATTGGTTAGGTTTATGGGTTTTGTTAGATTATTTGCAAGAACTCAATTATTAGGTTGTATTGGAAACTCAATTAATGCAACGAGAGTTGGTTAATCGGGGTAGATAGTATAATCGAGGATTGGGAATCGAGTGAGTAAGTTAATATTGGTTTATCGCAACGAGAGTTGGGTAAATTTCATTAGAACCCCATTTATCTACATTAATTGCTTGAATTAACCTTTAAGTGATTAGTGAGAAGACCATAGGAGCTTGGTTGTTAGTATTCAAGTGGAAAAGCATAACTAGGGATTAGTTTAGTTTAATTAGGTAGAATCGAACCCCCTAGCCGTGTGATTACCCGAGTAAGAAACCTTCTATTCATCCTCTCAATCCTAGGTGCTTCACATGATATATGCTTAGTGATTGCTTCTACCAAATTCCATCCAATGAATTACACATAGACTTCGAATTTTAACATCGATTGCACACAAGGACGAACACCCGAACACTACCACTCTCACTTGATTTCTATCGTATTTTTCTTAGTCATTTGCTTGTCATTAATTGTCATTGGTGAGTTTCATTTACATTTCATTGCACAAAACATGAGTTTTCATTATATTCAAAGAACAACATACACACTAAGGCTACTTTCACATACTAGTCCCACGGATCGATAATTTAACCGGGCCTTGCTTTTATTACACGCGAACCTCTTATACTTGAGGGGAACGTGTTGGTAAAAACACGTGTCACTAGGAGAGAACTGACATCCGGAGACATACGCGGATCTACTTGCTCGATTGTTCATCTGTCTCCTCATATCCTTCATCTCCTTCTACAGAGCCTGTAGCTGGTCGCTAACTGGCCCTCCGTAGGTATCATCAGTGCTTTCTTCTGCTTCAGGGAGTTCTGTCCCTCGGGGTGCCAAATCTACATTCCTTCTTGTATTCCGAGGAGGAAAGCTTCTTTCCGCTCGGGAGGGCACCTTATCATCTCCTTCTACCCGCATCCCTACTTCATTGGATAGAACTTGAGAGGCTCCTGGTGCCTCTTCCTGGGGTCTCGGGGTAGGTACCTCCAGATTCCCTGGTGTAGCTCTGGGGGCTCGATCTCCTTAAGCCGCGAAAGCTCTCTCTACAGCCTGCTTGATGAGGATGTTCAATTGATCGGGAGAGATCAGGAGTGGTCCTGATTCTGGAATGTCCTCTCGTTGGGGATCTGTGGTCCGGAACTATGGGGCCTCAACGTTCCCTGTTGTCCCTTCTTCGATTGGGAGGGGATGATTTTCCTCTCCCAAGCCTGTATTAGGCGTCACTGACGGATTTACTCCAGAAGGGGTATGCACTGGATCTTTTCCCCTACTTCCCTTTGACGTAGGGTCATTCGGCAAATAAGGATTTTCCCCTACGAGGGGTCTCTTTTCAGAAGTAGATGTGTTATTTCCGCCACCCATTTGCTCGAACAGGTAGAAATTCGTGAGAAAATCTTTCAACTCTTTCCCACAGACGGCGCCAGTTGATGTGCCAAAAATTGCACGGTCGGATTATATATCCTCGGGATCAGATATCCAAATTCCCGATTGCTTAGACCTGATTTGGGTACACTGCTTCCGCTGGAATGATCCTCCAAGGACCTGCAAAAGACACACCGGAGGGGGCTCCGGTGCGGACGCTCCGACGCTCAAGTCAGTATAAGAATCTTCGTATATCACAAGGACTTCAAAGTCCTTGATTTATCAAATCAAGCTCTCAAAGGATCTCGCAATGTATAATAATAAGAAATATATTCAGTCTTGTAAGAGTAAAAAGTCTAACCTCGAAATGTATCTTGCTTTACCTACTTATAGAGCCTTTCTCTTGGGAAGAAGTTAGAGCCTCCCCTTATCTCGGAGCTGCCTCTAAGACTCGGCCCTGCCGAGTGGACCGAGTCTTCCCTTCTCTCCACCTCCGGAAAGACCGGGGCCACTCTCCCTAGTGGAATCTTTCCACTACAATGAAGGAGAGAAGAATCTTTCTTTGGTCAATCTTAGTCCGATTCTTGCGGAGTTCTCCTATATTCTCGGTCTACCAATTCATATCAAGACTAAGTCTTCCCGATGTTTCTCTCCGGGTGGAGCTCCCTCCAGAGGGACTTCCAGGAGAGATTCTTTATCCAGAGAGTATTCCATAATCCAATACTTCCACTTTTATCCTATCCTCCATACACGTGTCGACTTCTTATCGAATGACATTTTTAGGCCGCATCAGGCAGCTTCTAGGAACTTAGAGTAATTCAGCATGGATGAGTCAAGGGGTGACAACAGTCTTGACTCATCTACTGCAATATCAACCAATACATCTATTGGGCCTCTTTGAGCAGTTCCCTCAGGAGAATATCTCTTTGTTAGGTTTAGAGGGATGATGGGTTGGTCTTGGGGGGTTATATGGGTTTCAGGAGAGTTAGGCTCAAGGGTTTGGGTTTCAGGAAGCTTGGATTCTGGAGTTCCAGATTCAGGGGAGTTGGATTTGGACTTAGACTTTGTTCTACTTTCAGCTCTACTTTCCCTTAGAGCTAATTGCAGAGTCTGCTCCTCCTGAAGCTCTAGCATCTTTTCAGAAGGCTTGACCCTTCTTTTGCTAGCTCTTGAGCTTCCACTAGCTCCCTTCCTCATCAGGGACAACCTCCCCGATCCTCTTCTCCCCCTTCTTCTTCTTCACCACCATTGTAAATCTTTCCCTTATCTCCTCAGAATCTGAGGGCACTTGCACTCCTTCAGCAGCAACTTCATCCACCTCTGCTGAAGCACCAGAATTCTCTTCTGAAGGAATTTGGGATATTTTCTTTGTCTTTACAGCCCTTGCCTTTGTTCTATTTTTCAATTTTAGCTTCTTCTCAACCTCTACTTCAGCAGGATTGGCCAATTGCTGCCTCCTTTGTTCAGACTTCTTGCTAAGTTTCCTGAACATGATTTTCTGGGCTGGAAGGGGTTTTGCAAAAGTCTGCATCTCTGAGTAATGAGAGAACCTCTCAATCAGCAGACTTTCCCTTGTGCAATATTTTAGTTTGCTTTCCAACACCACTTTCATGTGGGCTTTCACCTTGAACTTGCCTTTTTCCTTCATCATCTCTCCCAAGATGAAGTCCCTCCAGTTGAACTTTATGCCTTTATCACTGGCATCAATGACAGCAGCCATGATCCTTATCCTAGGTGCACTCACTTGCTCTAGGCTTCCAGTATTGCTTAGAAGGCTCTTTGTCACCACTTCAAACAAGGTTAAGAACTTAGGTTTGAGTGTGTTCTTGTGTTGGGTTGAGGAGATGGGACCTGGAATGAGTAGCCATTCTAGAGCAACCTCTTGCTCATGTCCAGTTTCATAGGATTCTGGATTCCTTCCTTCTGAAGGCAATCCATAGGCATTTTCAAGATCCTCTTCAGAGAATTTAACTCTGTGAGACTTCTCTCTTCACCATCAACAACATATGTCAACCTAGTTGACACTTCTCCTCCAGTGGCCTTGCCTTTCCACTTGAGGAAGGCAAATAACTCTGCCATGTATTGCTCTAGACAGGAACTGGGCTTACTCTCCATAAATTTCTGAAGACCAGCTCTTCTCAGCCATCTCAAGGTGGGAGTGACTTCAGGGGCTTCACTTTCAAAGGAGACTATGGGTTCAAATATGAGGTTGTTTTTGTTACTAAGATAGTTGAAATCAATGTCTAGTTCCTTGTTGGAGAAATCTACCATCATCTCTGGTCTTACTTTGGGTGCCATTGATAGAACAGTGAAAAGCTTTGAGAGAGTTTGAAAATTAGGGTTTCAAGAGTTGATAGTATGCGTGGGGAAGAAATGAAACTTGGGGGCTTCTTAAGACTTGGAGTATATTCCAAAAGGAATGTTTGTCATTGAGTAGGTAAGTCTTAAGGCAATTCAAGGGTTGGCAAAAGAGGAAATCAAATTTTGAATGGCTAGGATTAATTCAGGGGAGTTGGCCAAAATTTGATCCAACGGTTGAAATTAATGAAACAGTTTTCAGAACTGTTTTTATTCAAAACGTGGGAATGAGTTAATATTAGTTAAAGGTTGGGGGGTTATCAAGGTAGATAGTGGCTCGAAATGTTTAATGCAAACAAGAGTTAAATCTTGGCATTTAATGCGTTGAAAGTGACTTTTTGGGTAGGGGACAAATTAAATCTTTGAAAAGGTGATGGCTTAAAGAGGAATGGGACAACCATCAAAGTAGGCAATGATTACAAAAAATAGGTGCTTATCAGACCAAGATTTGGTTTGATAGCTAAGACAACTTATCTGACCCTACATGGACAAGTGTCCTGAGCTCTCATGGACAAGTGTCCTAAAGTGAGCTTTGCTCAACTTCTCTGATGAGAGTAGGATCATTTCATCTGAATTTCAGTAGACTTGCCCAAGTCTGCTGAAGATCACTTTCAGTTCCCTCTTGATTGTTGAACTCCATTGGGCTTACTTGTCCAACTTCCCTGGATCAAGAAGTCCCAATTCTGCTGAAAGTTCCAAGAACCTTGCTTCAGCAAGTGGCTTTGTCAAAATATCAGCCTTTTGGTGATCATTGTGAATTTTCACCAATTTGATGTCCTTCTTCTCCACATGGTCTCTAATGAAGTGATGCTTGATGTACACATGCTTGCATCTTGTGTGTAGCACTGGATTTCGTGAGATTGCAATAGCACTGTTGTTATCACAGAAAATTGGCACTTCAGTAGAGTTGACATTTTAAGTTGTTGTCTCAACCAAAGTATTTGAGCACAACAACTTCCAGCTGCAACATATTCAACTTCAGTAGTGGAAGTGGCTACAGTGTTTTGCTTCTTTGAGAACCAAGAAATGAGCTTGTTTCCCAAGAATTGGCATGTTCCTGAAGTGGACTTCCTATCAATTCTACATCCTCCATAATCAGCATCTGAGTAGCCAGTTAGCTCAATGTTGTCATCAGCAGGGTACCAGAGGCCTATGTTTTCAGTGCCTTTGAGATACCTCAAAATCCTTTTGGCAGCCTCTAGATGGATTTTCTTAGGATTAACTTGAAACCTTGCACATACACCTACTGCAAAGGTGATGTCAGGCCTGCTAGCAGTGAGATAGAGGAGTGATTCGGGTGGAATTTACACATTTTAGAGGCACATTTCATTGATTTATGCATTGATTATGATGAGTTGAGCCAAAATGAGGGAAAGGTTGTGTTTTGTCGATTTTGTAGGAAATACGATGGAATTTGGAGCAAAACACCAACCATACTTTACTGGATCGAGAAGAGGAGTGTACCATTGGATCCAGCTCGAAAAATGTAGTGGAATAGCAAAAAGAATCGAGTCGATCGGAGGTCAGAAGCTCAAGATACGGAGGGACGAAGTTGGAGGACGAAAACGAAGGACGGAGCCAATACGAAAGTTTGGCCCGGCCGGGCCACATTACCCGCCCGGCCGGGCGACCGAGCATCAATTTTTGGCCAAAGACGAAGATTTGGCCCGGCCGATAAAATGCCAATTTTGGGGCCATTTACGAAGTTATGGCCCGGCCGGGCCACATTACCCGCCCGGCCGGGCAGCCGAACAAGCCAACACACGCCCCATTTACGAAGTTATGGCCCGGCCGGGCCACATCACCCGCCCGGCCGGGCCACTTTTCCACCCGACCGGGCCAACCCATTTTCAGTGCCAAACTTGCATTTTCTCCATTTTCAATGGACTAACTTGCAATTCTTACACCCAAACCCTATCCC